>OX459195.1:15243957-20243957 GCA_949775195.1 Diarsia dahlii
GAGGTATGTTTCGCGAATCCCATCGAACAAAAACTTGTTTAGTTGATATACTTAGCAGATTAGAACGACTCGCTAAGGACGTAACACGTTTTCAAACGATTATAAATAGCTTAGATGTACCTACACCTTTGCTATTTTTTAATTATTTCAAGGTTTGCTTATTTTTTTTACATCTTTTCCTTTTCTACTTTTTATACAGACTTTTCATGATTATGGGGCATTATATTAGCTGTGAATACAATGTAGGTATGCATCAAAGCACCTGTTATCTATCAAAACCAGAGTTTCGCATATTTTTTTATTTTTATACATACGGTTGTAGGTATGTAGATTTAGGTAATTTGTATGTAAATTTAATTTGACATAACAAATACCACATGTTTGAAAAAGTATTGAATAAAAATAAATCTGTAGCTTCTATATTACCCGCCACCCAATAATGCCAAAGCCAAACATACCCATCGTGCATTTTTTGATGACTTTTCCGGGGAAAGAAGGGACTCTTCCGAACGTACCTGAAACGAAATATGTAAAAATTAAAATAACAGTAGCAATAAATAATAGAAACAAGACAACGTGTGAATAAGGAAACTTCTTCGGGATAGATCTTCCTTTTCCATATGTCTATTAATTCTCGTCATTAAAAATTAAAATAAACAAAAATTATTACATTAAGTAATAATTTCTTACAACACAAATTTTATTTAGGTAGAGTAACCAAACATTTAATAAATTATGCCCACTAGCAACACCCCTCCACGAGGGTCTATCCCTTACAAGGGAAAGTGGCGCGTTATAACTTTTTTGCATAGCCCCCTAGGGATAACTATTCCCCTTCCCCTACCTACCCTCTTTGTTATTTTGGAAAAGTTTTGAATGGGGATGAGTTCAGCTCTGATCTACAGAATATTACGTTACAGATATTATTTATACAGATAGAACCACTTGCTCGATAATTTCCACAAAGATTTTAAGTGTTCCTGGATGACCATATCGGAAACGCAGAGACAGATAAAAACACTTGGATGAAAACGTAAAATCATTCGTTTTTACTTTTATTTTCCTATTAATATATTAATCAGACTTTTCTTTGTCATTGGGTAGGTATAAGGATACAAAACAATCTCATGTAAGCAGTTTAGAGCACACATTTTTTTTGTACTTCGATTAAAATGCATAAATAGATTAGCCGTAGTTACATTTTAGAGATTTTACTGTTTACTAGGAAGTACACTATCCTTATTGTTTGACATTGCATTCCTTATAAATTCTATTGTCTAATTGATTAGATAGTTACCGATATAAGGGGTAAGTGCATTTGCTCATCTGTCGTGTCTTGTGACTCATCAAAATATTTCTGAATCGGTGACTCATAGTTCGTTTACCTGCTAATGTGTATATACTTGAGATGTCGTATACAATAATACATATTTATATCACATTTTTGATTTACAATGCAAACAGACCTACATAATTTCAGATGCCCTCAAATATGTACCGTATTGTTTAGTACTGTTGTTGATCATCATCATCAATTCAGCTGAATGACGTTCACTGCTGGACATAGGCCTTTCCCAAGGGTCAACACATTGACCGGCCCCGTGTGTCTCGCTTCCAGCGGATCCCCGCAACCTTCACCAGGTTATCAGTCCACCTAGTGGGAGCCCTTTCAACGCAACGTCTTTAGGTCTGTCTGAGTCACTACTCCAGAACTTTTCGAACCCATCGGACTTTCGTTCTGTCAGCAACCCCTGGTCTTAAGTTATTGATATTTTAAAAGAAGGTAGCTGAACAGCATGAAGTATTAATGTTGGAAAGTTCATCCATGATTCAGGAATCAACTATACCGAGATGAATTAAGGATGGAAAAGAAAACTTTTCTACGAAATGCTACTAACAGAAACACTACCTAGTTAATTAATTAACTCCCTTATAATAAATCCAAGACAGGTAATTAGAAAAGAAGTAAAGAAAGGTTCTACTTAGGTATGGTAGTGAGTTTGATTGACGATTGGTATATAATTAACATCACGTCTGTAATTCCCGAAGGGATAGGTAGAGGTGTACCTTTTAGTACAGCCATATTCGCCAGTTATATTTAACTAGCGGACGTCCCGCGGTTTCACCCGCGTAGATCCCGTTCCCGTGGGAATACAGGGATAAAAAGTAGCCTATGACACTCGGCAATAATGTAGCTTTCTATTGGTGAAAGAATTTTTAAAATCGGTTCAGTAGATCCCGAGATTACCCCTTACAATTTAACAAATATACAAACACACAAACTTTACTTCTATAAAATATTAGTATAGAAGTAGGTATAGATGTATAGGGGGGGCTACCAACCCGCACTGCAGTGGGAACATTATAGACTGATGATGAATAGGGAGCCAAACCTATTGCCATCAACCGGCCACAAATCGAGACTCTACACATCCTACAACAACAATATACATAATTTCCGCTAATTGTAAGTGTCACCTTTGCGCGTTGATTAAATAAATTTATTTGTATAATTCAAGAGACAACCCGCACATTGCCGTTAATTGTTATCTCCCGCTAAGTAGTCTAATGTAACCTTTTATTTAGTGCATTTCATATGATTATATTTAGTTTTTATATAACCTCTGCAAAAATTCTTGAAATAATCGCAATAATACACTTATTATTGTTATAAATGCTACCGTCCTCAGCCTCCTTCCTTCCACTTTTCGTGATTGTAAGCCAAACCTTCGAATAGAGTCTAGCGGATCCCACCATCTCTTAATACAATTAATAAAAAAACATAAAATGAATGGTAAAAAAACATTATAATTCGTTTCGGAAACGAGTGCCTAAAACTGTGCAGAGCTTATATGCTAATAACCCAAATAAAAAATTAAGACCAGATTCGTTTCAATTCTACAGAAAAATATGCATCACCGTTGCGTAGTTCCTTATTTGGTTTTATACATATCTCCGACCTACGCAAGTGCAGTGTTCCGTTTAATTTCGCGATAAATATTCTACCTGCATGCTCTTAGAACCGAATTACATACTTTTTTGGTTTTATACTTTCAAACTCGTGCTTTCAAGTCTTGCGAGACAGATTTTTAGGTAGAGCTTTATCAACTATCTCAGTCAATCCGAAAATGGAGCTGAGATAATTTATAAAAAAATACTTTACGTAATATGTGTACCTATAGCATGATCTAAGTCATCAACTTCGTATCAGGTCCGCATTACTTTGGAACTGTCTGAATGAATCCCTTAATGGGCAATGATTTCAAAGTATGAGCAATTTAATTCAGCTTAAGAGACAATGCGTAGGCACATTGCAGCTCATAAGTGCGTTGTAAACTCAATAAGCGTCGAGACAGCTGTAGGCGGCCGGAAAAGTGGACCGTCGAGTGTTAGTCGACTTCCTACTTAAGAGTGCTCGGTGTTCGGCGGAAACGCTATTTTTGGCGCCCACCGTCGCTTCCTCTGAGGAAAGTTCACTTGTTGAATGCAATCACTTTTGATCAAATCGAAACCACCATCCTTCTTTTGTTAAATGGGTACTTATTCTATATTCTGCTAATATTGTAGCACTTTATGTCCATACAAAGGCAGAAATTATTGCCTGCCGGAAAATTACGATTGTCGCACAAATGACACTGATTACATTTTCTTACAGGAAGTTATTACTTAGTTAAGAAATAGACTTCGTCTGTTATTATCATTTATAAAGCAATTATTCTACCCACACAACGATGTCAAATCGATGTGATAAAACAAAATCCGTAGGATACATCGTGTGCACCTATTTGCCTATGGTCGTGGTGAAAAACTAAAATGTGAAACGCCGTCATACTTGTCAAGTGAGACAACTACTTCCTAAAACAAATAAACTACACGAAAAGCCAGGAAGATGGTCCGCGCATTCCTTTCCACATATTTGTACCCTTACGGATCCCGGTCTGCATTCCCTTCATTGTGTCCACGCCCATTATGGTGTAAAGGAATGCAATGGGACTCATCATTCACCGGAACACCCAGTTACGGTGCAACAAAAAGTTCAATTTTGCAAAATTGTGTGGTTATTGGACATTTGTATTCGATGACGACTAAAATGATTTTATCATCATTAAAGTATTCAAATAGCAGCAATCTATGCATGTTTGGTAAAATACATAATACAGGTTTTATTGTTTTGAAGATGAATCATCTTAAAAAGTTAAGCGATCGCCGTTTTTATTTCAAAATCCGTTTTTGGTAAGAATTAATTACTTGACCAAAATTTCATTCAATTATTTACGAGTGATTGCTTTTACACCTACCTGTCTTTGCCTTTTGGGAGAATAACTATTAAATAGGCATTTTCAGAAACTTTATTTCCAGTAAACAAAGTCATCACATGGATAAGAATTACACATTTTTAATGACTGTTATTAATAACCTCTGTTTAGGAAACAACCGTCTTTGTTATCTCCCAGATTGGCATTGGTGGTGAACTTCAAACCAATGCTAGTTTGAAGTTCACTATCAACACCAATAGACACGTACGCGAAACACCTGAGATCGGTTAAATTAACTATAATATTTTTATGATGGCGTCCTTTGATTCCTATCTCCAGTTGACAATGACAACCGTGGCCTATATAGAAGGTAATCAATTATAATTTTGTGCCATACACGGCGAGACTGCAGTTAATGTAAAGCCATAAAGTCGGAGGTCTGGTTTGAATGCGCAGTTGAGTCTTATCAGAGAGGGCGGTCACATAAAAGGAAACAACATAATAACGATTTAATTTCTTGTCATTACAACAACAAGGCTTACATTCATTTGTCCCACAAGTTTGTCCAGATGTGGGAACGGTATTACTCCGTATTACCCTTTGACCTGCTTGCACGTTGTAAGAAATTAGTCCTTAACAGCGCTGACTCTGAGTTCAATCTGACGACTCAGTGCATTTGTAGGTCACCGATATTGCACAGGGGACCTTGTGTAACAACCAGTATCTCGAACGTACGCGGATGCTGCGTGTGAACAAGAGCGAAGAGAAAATTAAGAAACCTTAATTTAGAACAGGAAATGCGCAAATGTTTAACTTATTGTTTATATGTAGATACTTGAATTGTGTGAGTTCACGTAAAGTGCTGTATTATATTGTGCATGTGATGAATAGTGATATTTCTTGTAAATTATCAACAAAACTAACAATGGCCTGCTGCCGTTACTAAGAATCCCGCCAAGGCCAAAATGTGAATATTTCTGAAGTAGGTCGTCTAAGTGGAACGGCTTACACTTTAACTGAATCATAGGTTACGTGAAACATTATCATTCACATGATAATAAAATATCTGTGTGCACTGTTAATTTCATTGTACTGGATGGAAATTGTTTCTATGTGAAGCTATTACGATTTTAAATGGGTGGGCCCGCGTTAATATTATTCAATAAGGTTATAAAAGTAGCATATATGTATAGGTATATAATCTAAATCGACTGAATTCATTTTAAAGTGTTATATTTTTTTTCATTTAATTTTTATACTAAAGAAGAGCATCGAAAAAGTGGACGGAGGCCTCTGCCCAGGCGTGTGACAGTTGAAATTAACAAAAAAAACTAATTACATTCAGTGCACATTTATGTCTAGATAGCAACTGGCTTATTTATTGTAAACACATCTTGTGCAATGTTTTTTCGTTAATTCTAATCTGAAGCTTTATTTTGATAATTTTCATCAGCAAGTGTTTTCATTTGTTTCCAGATTTAAAATCACCTTTCAATATAATTGTTTTAAATACAATAAAATAATTGAAAATAAAGTAAAATAATGTTATGTTGGATTGCTATCAAGTTTTTTCATGATTTTAAACTACTTAAAAACGCTACTGATAGTTAATATCCATCTGATTGTTTATAACGGTCAAGATAATGGTTAGATACCCATCTAATTGGATATACAGGTACCAAAATATCTCGACGATCTTCATTGACTTTATAAATATTCTAATTACATAAGCATAAAATTGCTGTTAAGTCAATAAGGCGTTTGTTTACATCGCATTGTGTTATCTGTTACCAAGTCGTTGAATGTTAAGTTAGAGTCGCTTGATAAGTACATAACATTGTAAAGCGGCTTACCTTCTTCGGAAAGAAAATTTTCGGTTTTCCCGTGTATGTGGAGTATGAGGCCATGTTATCGATTTTCGACACAACCATAATTTGGCCAAAAACACTAAATCCGGGACGAGCAAACACTACCCAGAACGAGTAAAACTTAAGGAAAACGTATTTTTTCTTGTGTTTTCGAGAATTTTCGATGATCACGTGTTTTGCCGAGAGAGTGAATTTGTAGTAACACTTTATGATTACTATCGTACGGGTTGCGTTGAGAACGCCACGAAAGTTTTTGTTCGAGTTGTTTTTCGTCGCAATAAACTTTTAATCCTTGGACGCGACGCGTCCACGTCACCGTCGTCGTCGCGACGGTCTGTCTCTTACGTTGAGACTCTGTGCAAAATTCGATCGTATACACTATAAAACAACATTAAAATATTATTCGAAGCACTCATACAATATCGCTGTCACATCTTAACCTCGTCGCGATTGTTTACGAGCCACGTTGTACGGGAGGCCGCACGCTGTTTCTTTTCAAACTGAATTTTCGTCGCGTTCAACCTTCGATCAATAATGTACTAGATTGCCGATAAGCGCTTCAAAAACGGCCCGAAACTTAAGACCACAAACGTATTTGTGGTCTTATTTCAAATTAGTATGTTCCAACCATAGCCAACAGTAAGACGTCAAAATGCCGCAGTATGCGTTCAAAAACTGTGTAAATAACCACCGTAACACCAAGGTTTTGGAAGGAATATCTTTTTTTCGGTAATTTAATATCATTATGTGCTTTTTCATAATATTTAAACATAATTAAACTGTAAATATAATTAAATCAGCGAATATTATAATTGTTTGGCCAATGTTTGCTACAACGCACAAACTATTGTATCATGTTCTTGAACAGGGAACGCTAGTTCCGCAATAGAATAAGCACGACATTGTACACAAAATGCTTTTAACCGTATTGCTTAGAATTTAAGTTTCATTTTAGAATGAATATTTTTGTACTGATGACTTTTTATTTTGGAGAGACATTTAAAATGTTTTGCTTCTAATCTTTCTCCGATGAAAGGGCTTAAATAAATATACTTTACAATGATAATTAAACGTTATGTTTAAGTGTTAAGGTTTATAATCATCTGAAGTTGTTAATTATATTGAACTTTTTTCGAAGATGTTATGTAGATGTTTACGTGTGTGCAAACGTGGCCACTTGAGCGACTTAGTTTTGTTCCTGATGCTTAATCTAGTACTATTATTGATCGAAGCGTTCAACAGTTGCTTTTATCAATTCATACGTAGGTATCGCCCGCAGCCCCCCCCGCTCTTCTCTTTGTCTCTCTCGCACCTTTATGTTTAACGAATGCGTAGACAGCGATAGCGTTACACGCTTTGCACTACGTATTACATAACCACGGCAATTGTAAGTATGTATAGAACATAATGCATGGCATACGTTACATATATATATATGTAGTGAAGTACGTATGTTGTGACTCTTTGTATGGTAATACTACTAGTATTTGGATTTAGATTTTATAATGTAGAGAAACAAGATATTATTAAAAGTAGGTACCTATCTGTGTTATGCTTAGTAGTGAGTGTATGTATGTTAATGGTGAACCGGATTAGAGAGATGTTAGATAAATAATATATAATAATATTATAATGTTAGATAAATGATATATTTATAATTTCATAATATACTTACGATGACCCCGTTTCTAGTCACGTGGGAAACACTTTATTTTTTCATTTTTAATAAAAAAATTACATCCTGGTCATCCAGAATTTACTTAGATCTTGTAGGTACCTACTATAGGTTTTTTTTTATAATAAGTACACTTTTAGGTCTTTCCTAATATTCATGAGACATGTTTATTGTTTAAGTCATTCATTATATACAAGAAAATATCAGTTACACATAACTTAAACAATGGCTATATATCTACCACACAACATCTTTCACTTTAAAAAGCTTATCGTCTTTATAGCCTGTACTTAAGTCGCTGGTGCGCGGTTTAAGGATCGAACAAACAAAGGGACGTAACTAAACAATCTTTCAGGACGATTCGTAATCCACAACCAAATTAAACAGCCATAATTTTACTCGCTCTAAAAGAGTTCAAAGTTCAGCAAAATAAGGGGGATATATTATTTGCAGCTGTCCTCCCTGTCATGAAGGATGAGGTGGGCATCATAGGTGGTACTCATTGGCGCCTGTTTGGAAATAGAAAGCAGTGACACATCTGAGGGGCGACGGCTGGCGAGACAACTGCCGCCGACCGGCGCCGTCCGAGCAAGGGGACATGATACATTTGGATTTATTTTGCAGATACGATGTATTTCACTGTAAGTGTGACTGCTGTATCCATCATTGACGAAAATATAACAAGCACTAGACAGCATACTGAACAAGATGAGTCCAAGATATAAATGTAATATCACACAATATACCGTGGTAATATTGTGACAACCACCTAATTGAACAAGACTGATATTTTCTACTGAGATAGCGGCGCATAAAAAACAAAAAAGGTAGCACTCCGGGAGTGCCGGCAGAAGTGAAAACTTCAATATTAACTTTCAAACTCGCGTCAGGGTCACGTGATGCTGATCGAAAAATCTTACGATTTTTCGATCAGCACCACGTGACCCTGACGCGAGTTTGAAAGTTTTTACCCATAAAAAAAGTGCTCAGCGCCGCTAAAGAAGTTTTCACTTCAAAAACCTACTGAAACATCAGTCTGAGGAAACGATCACGTTTACTAATACTTACGAAGTCTTTTGCTGCGAAATTACAGGCCACATGGGATTGGCAAACAATGTT
Organism: Diarsia dahlii; assembly: GCA_949775195.1. NCBI lineage: Eukaryota > Metazoa > Arthropoda > Insecta > Lepidoptera > Noctuidae > Diarsia > Diarsia dahlii. The sequence goes on from OX459195.1 coordinate 15,252,876, forward strand.
GGGATATAATCAGATGGCTACAAAAGCTATTTGAGTAGTAGTTTAGTAGTAGTATAAGTATGGTTTGGTGTGTCGCAAGGTTGACAACGAGAACTTTTTGATCCTGTCAATACAATATAAAACACATCATACCTATTCAATGAAATTTTTTTATGAATGAAATCTACTCATTCATAAAAAATGCGTCCGACCATGAAAGTTTAAGGAAATGCGTAAAATACGATACAATTTTGGAGATATCGTAGCCTAAATACTTTGCACACGATTCATTCATAAATCCGATAAGAGTTAACAATGAATGACGCAAATAGAATTTGAAATAGATTAAATTTTTGTGTTTAATTAGCTGTTGTTATTACTAAGTATGCTGCACATCTGGGCTTGTTGTTGTCAAATGAACACCAGAAAACTTTAAAACTTTGAAATGTTTACCTACGTGAAACATTATATGAATTTCGGTTTAAGTACAAACAGTCACGGGAACCAATATGTATTATATTATACGCTTAGCAACTTTTATAATTATAACTGTCTCATAACCTTAAGGCATGAAGGTAGGGTACTGATTCTAATATGTGTTGTTGCGAATATTGATTTCAGTAATTTTTTGGATACCATATTGTTATGGAATAGGGCTCATCATAAAGTTCAATTATTCATGCATGTGGCTTTTAAAAATATTGCTACTTAAATATATAAATATTTGTACACGTGACTACACCAATACGACCTAAAAACTAAATTGTTCTGTTGTACAGTTGCCAGCACATAAGCTGTCCAATTTTCCACACCAACCACGAACCTAATGCTTTAGCGATAAAGTTGAAAATGTATTAATTAAATTTGACAGATTGTAGTAGCTTGATGTGCTGGCTAGCCTCTGTACACAAAGCACTAAATCGGCAATGTAAACTTGCCAACATCTTGAGCTGAAATATGCAACCCGTGCTTTTATGAGCCGTTTAATTAGGTTAGGAAAAGTAATGAGACTGCAACTAGTCTTTTGTTTCTGTCAGTAAAATAAGTAGCAAGAGTACCGGTAGCAATATTTTACTTTTATATTAAGTATCTTATTCTAGAACGATGCATAAGCATGACTCTACATTTCAAACGATAAGACTTTTTTCGAGATTAGTGAGAAATCTTTGAGATTTGCATGCCCATCATCTAGAACACAGACCTAAAGTTAATATTAGGTGATAAACAGATACGATTACCTGAGGCATCACTTTGGTGCTGTACTTAATACAAAACGAATTCCCTCTCACACAACATGTCACTGTCTTCTTTAACTTCATGTTACACGACATGAATATTTCTCTAACACGAATCTCTCGAATCACGTAGTAATACACCACACAGCACATTTGTGAACGACTGCATCAAATGATGCTACGGTCAATTCTGTCGCTAAGTGCAACAAAGAAATTAATCCTGACGACGTATTTCATAAAAATCAGCGCAAATCGTTACTCGACCGACTTAATTCTGCCGTTTTGCAATTTTAAACCTATGTCTTTTGCAAGAAAAAGTAGTACATGACATGAAACATGTTTGTCTTCTAAGAACAAAGTACCATCTTGTTATTGTTGTCCAATATCATATTATTATGACGGTCAAGTAAAAATGTTTTCGAGATCTTTAGCTAGACAAAAACCTCCACCAAATACGTCGAGGATACTTAAAGCTCTACTAGACTTCATAAAAACTTAAAGTTTCACTTAAATGGTAATAATCAATTTATTAAAACTTCGTGGGACATTTAGGACGATGAACTTTTTACTTCCAAATCTGTTTGGATTTTAATCACAAATGTTTTTTTTTAATTTGTTGAATCGTTAGTCACGTCAGGTACACTTCCGAGCTGGAAGGTCAATGCACTACCGGGGCATATTAACTATTACCCTTTGTACATGCTTTTTGACACCCATCAAAGTGCAACTTAATCATAACACGTAGTACATTGACTGGCTAAGTAGAACAATGAATATTTATTTCTTTATTTTCCTGCTCTCTGAATCATCATCATCATCTGAATTGATTCACAAAAATAATATTGTATGATGTATGTAAAAAAAATAGTTTAAATTGGGGACCATGCTGCATTTCGGTGTTTCCTGAAAGTATTCGGCTTGGCAACGAATCAATTCAATCCAGCTTCAATTTCTTGTTTTCGTTTGGGCAAAAGATTTTTGAAAATGTCTAAATAATCGTGAAACTTCAGAAAAACTATTAAGAAATCGATATCTCTAGAAGGAAAGGGAAAAGGCAGAATTTGCATTAAAACTTAGAGATTCTAAAAATTTTGTAGGTCGATTGGTGTCTGAATAACGCGATATTTTTCCGTTTGAAAAACCCCTAACGTCATTGCAGCTTACACCTGCATAAGGAATCAGAAAGTACTTTTAACTTACCTATTTAAATGATTCAAAATTTGATTCATTGTTTGTTTTATTGCGAGACGTTATTGACTATTTTAGCCATTTATTTTATATTCAATACGATGAGTTGTTTATAAATAAGTAGATGTTATTTCTAAGGTAGTAACGGTGTTGGTAATATTACACGGCAAGCGGGTAGTCGCACTTTACACGCGCGACGCCATTTGCCTTACCACGTTGTTTACGTTCGAGTCACGTTGCTGTTGAGATGCAGCACAAAGTGCACAAAGACACTCGTTCATCCGGAACTACTAGAGCTGCTTACGCTGAATAAAACTTTACTAAATATAGATTAATCAATGATGAACATTTTGAGCAACTCTTGAGTTTCGAAGGCTTATTTAAAGTAACGTAACTACGTAAACTGGTACTAAGTGCATCATCATCATTACTAATGACATCTGAATAAGGTATACCCTTACTAACTGCTTTCCTGGGAGGGACTCCGTATTTTCCATACTTTTGTGACGAACTGCCTACAACTTGACGTAGAAACATAGGTACAGAGTTCATGCTAAGTGTCACGTTTTACCTTACCGAAAATTAGCTAATATTGCATGAATAATATAAAGTCTTTACTATGCTGTCATAGCAAGTGTATATATACCGCAACTAATTTGATATTTTAAGGACTGCGTAATTTGCTCTGGGCGATACGCAATCTCACGCAAAAATGTTAGCAACATAAGCGTACATGGTATTAGTGGGAGAGCCGGCTGCAAAAATACCTACCTCATCAGGTACCCCAATAGGCTATCTTTAGATCGTTAACCGACACTTAAACACGTAAAAAAAATCAGGTCTGCCAGTGCCGATCCTGCCGGGTCATGGAAAAAAATCATATTTTTTGTCGTATTTTTTTGGTGAAAATTACGTCACAAGGTACCCGAATCAAAGTGCTGGCAACAGTTAACCATTGATTAATTACCTAAAAAAAAGTAGGTCTGCCATTGCGCACTCTGCCGGAAGTACTTGGCAGACCTCTAAAATATGGCCCCTCCAGCACCATGAACCTACCTCATCGAGTACCCTGATGGAACCTACGCCAAATAATAGCCAAGATGCCCTCGATAGAGGATCAAAAGGTCTGCCAGGTCTAATCTTGCCGGAACTTAGTGTTCAAAGCATTTCAAGTTGGTATGGTAAGTAGGCAGCATTATTTCATACAAAGAAGAAGGGGCCAAATGTCCCTTGTAACACTTTATCCTATATATCAAATGAAAGAGCGTAAAAAATAGATCATTTTATTCCATAACAGCAAATGTGTGAATACTGGGGGAAAAAAGTTATTCACCGATAAAGAGAAAATATTTTTTTTATTTTTTTTTCATCGGACATACTTGGGTGAGGTGTCTATTGATAGGTCTTTTAAAATGACCGTGATGTTTCTAAGATAATTTTTTCTCAAAGTCAATCGTTTGAAAGATAGACAGTTTCAAAGTGCTAAAATGTGTCCCCACCCCCTCTAACTTTTAAACTAAGAGAGTGAAAACTCTAAAAAAATATATGCTGTAGATCGCAATGAAAAATTACAACCAAGATTAGTTTGAACGAGATGAAGTTAGCCGTTTTTGAGATATAGCACATTTAAAAAACCGCAAATATAACTTTGTCATTCATACAGTTACTATGAAAAACAAACTTATCACAAAATGTGTATTTCTGTTGCCGCTTTAACAAAAAATAATACAAATTAAAGGTGGCTCCTACGATGGTACGGAACCCTTCATGTGCGAGTCCGACTCATACTTGGCCAGTTTTTTTTTTATCCAATTTATTTTTTTCCAATTATTCACACTGTCCATCACACGTTTACTGTGTGAGTGAATAATTGATTTATTTTTTCCAATTTTTCACACGTTTACTGTGTGAATAATTGGAGAGAAAAGTTATTCACCTTTAAAGAAATGAAAGAAATTTTTTAGACTCAAATAGTATTTGCACTTTTTACAATGACATCGTCCGAATTTCTCATCATCATTATTTCAGCCGAAAGACGACGACCCGCCCCGCCCTTTGCACGGGTGAAATTGCTGAATATAAACCTTCATCTTGAATTACTCTGTCTATTTCTAAAAACTGCATTAAAATCCATTGCGTAGTTTACAAGATCTAAACGTAGAAACGCGTTCCATATGGTGTCGGGCGTAAAGAATAGCACCATCCCATATCTACCCGTGAGTGTCGCAAGAGGCGACTAAGGGACGTACCAGAGAATGGGCAGCAGCATTCTACTGTGCTTTGTTATGACCTTACTGCGCTTGCCAACCCGTCTGCCAAGCGTGGCGATTATGGCAAACCTTCCCAAATGGAAATGAGCGCACAAAAATGGCCCCTAGTACCCCTCGACTACGGTAGCGGTCGAGGCAGCGGCGTGGCAAGGGAAAAGGTCCGGCTACCTAAAAGTAACGGAACTCGAAGAGGAATTGAGCAGGTTGCGATGGAGTATTGTGGAATTATTTGAGGTCTGAAGAGAGGGGGAGGACAAGATAATCCTGAAATCCGACTCTACTTCCGAGAGGGTTACCGGCAGTCCCAGGGTGGTGTTGGGATTATCGTCCACAAGTCCCTCATGAATAACGTGGTGAAGATCGAGAGTGTGTCGACCAGGGTGGTGTACCTTATACTCAGAATATCCTCAAGATGTGTGCTGAAGGTCATACAGGTCTACGCGCCGACCTCGGGACACCACGCCGACGATGAAGGGGAGACCATGCATGAAGATATTTATAAAACCACACACTGCTCGCAGAACGAATGACGGATGGGGCCGAAAGTTCTGGAGTGGCGACCGCGAACTGGAAGACGTTGCGTTGGAAGGCCTCCCACTAGGTGGACCGATGACCTGGTGAAGGTTGCGGGGATCCGTTGGATGCGAGATGCACGGGACCGGTCAATGTGGCGACACTTGGGGGAGACCTATGTCCAGCAGTGGACGTCTTTCGGCTAAAATAATCATCATCCTCAGCCTATTATGTTCCCACTGCATGGACTCAGGCCTCCTCTCTGGGAGAGGGATGGGCTATAATCCACCACGCGTGCCCAGTGCGGGATGGTAGATGTCACAGATCTTAGAATTTTTTGGTTCTAAGACATGCCGGTTTCCTCGCGATATTTTCCTTCACCGTTTTGAGAGCAGTGGTGTTGAAATAAATTACACAAAGTAATGTGCCTGCCTGGGTTCGAGCCCCACGACTTACTGTTCGTAAGTCGGGGCAGCCACTGGGCCACCACAGCTCTGATGAAATAATGATGATTAGAAATCACACAGAAACACATCGCCGCCATTTTCAAAACTTCGTTGGCCCTGCTCGTGCTTGGGACGATGTCATCGTAGAAAGTACGAATACTTTTTGAGTGTATTGCTCATAAACACACAAACATCGTAACGGATTTGGGTCTACCTTTTTTAGCAGAATTTTTTATACCCGAATTTTGTTTTGCATAACAGTGGATGGCAGAAACTTCATTTCACAGAAAATCATTTGGCATACACTCATTTACCATAAATTCAAAACGCATAATTTTGTAAGTCAGAATCATCTTTGAGCATAAACTTCATTTCCAGAACCATCATTTCGCCGAAAATTCATAATCAGAATCGTCTTTTGGCACGCATTTCATTTCATACATACATACGTGTAACATGCAATAATAATAATAACTTTTATTATTAATTATTATTATCTGCTCACCCCGGCTATAATTTCTATCTGAGAACATTAAATGTATGTCAAAAATAATAATAATAATTATTAATAATAATAATAATGACGTCACTCATACATGCAACGCATGTACTCCATGACGCGCGCTCGCTTCGCTCGCATATTAAATAACACTAATATCTTCTGTCCCCGAAGTGCCGGGCCTCCGCCGGCCTCCTTCGTCGGCCTAAGGCCCGGTGCCCATGCCGCCCATAAAGGATACTTTCGCGAGACGGTCGTTATACCGTATAAAAATCTACCAAATAAAATTCTGAAATTCTGCCATCTTAAAAGTATGCCTTTGAAAATTCGGCTATTTAAACATTCTGCGAAATGAGTATTCTACTAAATAATTGATCTGCCATAAACACATTCGTTCAAAGAAGAATATGCCAAGTGTGGTATGCCAAATAAATTTCGGAGCATCAAGTTTCTGCCAGATAGATGGTACCCAACGGATTTTAATGCAGTTTTCAGCAATAGACAAAAGTGATTCAAGGGGAAGTTTTATATTCCGCACATTGCACCCTTGCAAAGCCGGGGCGGGTCACTAGCACTACTAAAAAATAAAATAAAAAAATAATTTCTTTATAGGTGAATAATTTTTATCTCCAATTATTCACACAGTAAACGTGAATAATTGGAGATAAAAACAAATTGGATTTAAAAAAAAACTGGCCAAGTGTGAGTCGGACTCGCACATGAAGGGTTCCGTACCATCGTAGGAGCCACCTTTAATTTGTATTATTTTTTTTTTAAGCGGCAACAAAAATACACATTTTGTGATAAGTTTGTTTTTCATAGTAACTGTATGAATGACAAAGTTATATTTGCGGTTTTTTAAATGTGCTATATCTCAAAAACGGCTAACTTCATCTCGTTCAAACTAATCTTGGTTGTAATTTTTCATTGCGATCTACAGCATATATTTTTTTAGAGTTTTCACTCTCTTAGTTTAACAGTTAGAGGGGGTGGGTGGGGACACATTTTAGCACTTTGAAACTGTCTATCTTTCAAACGATTGACATTGAGAAAAAATGATCTTAGAAACATCACGGTCATATTAAAAGACCTATCAATAGACACCTCACCCAAGTATGTCCGATGAAAAAAAATAAAAAAAATATTTTCTCTCTTTATCGGTGAATAACTTTTTTCCCCCAGTATTCACACATTTGCTGTTATGGAATAAAACGATCTATTTTTTACGCTCTTTCATTTGATATATAGGAGAAAGTGTTACAAGGGACATTTCGCCCCTTCTTCTTTGTATGAAATAATGCTGCCTACTTACCATACCAACTTGAAATGCTTTGAACACTAAGTTCCGGCAAGATTAGACCTGGCAGACCTTTTGATCCTCTATCGAGGGCATCTTGGCTATTATTTGGCGTAGGTTCCATCAGGGTACTCGATGAGGTAGGTTCATGGTGCTGGAGGGGCCATATTTTAGAGGTCTGCCAAGTACTTCCGGCAGAGTGCGCAATGGCAGACCTACTTTTTTTTAGGTAATTAATCAATGGTTAACTGTTGCCAGCACTTTGATTCGGGTACCTTGTGACGTAATTTTCACCAAAAAAATACGACAAAAAATATGAATTTTTTCCATGACCCGGCAGGATCGGCACTGGCAGACCTGATTTTTTTTACGTGTTTAAGTGTCGGTTAACGATCTAAAGATAGCCTATTGGGGTACCTGATGAGGTAGGTATTTTTGCAGCCGGCTCTCCCTCTATATCGCTTACATAAGGGAAATCAGATACCGTCCTGAGGCCATTTATTTGGTCTTTGAAGCGCGTGGGAAACTACAGAAAATTATCATCTTTAGGTAAACTATGCAATGTTGTAATAATTTTTGCTAAGCTTTAACATGAGGTGCCTACGTCAAAAGAAAATAGGTTAACCTCACTGAAGTCATAATCAGTAGGTATAGAAAGTTTTTCGCGTGAAATTTTGTCCCTATAGGTTGATCAAAATATTGTTTTCACTTCTCTCGCTCTAAAATTCGTCTTTATGTCGTGCGTAGGCGACATAAAGTCGCGTTTTATGCTCTAGAGCATAAAGTAAAATCTTCGTCGAAGACCAAGGTAATCGGCACAGGTAATCGGCCCAACAGCCACAGGAACAACTTCAACTTCATAGAATAACCTCTTTAATTTAATTCGTTTCGCTAGGGATTACTGCTTTTCATTACGAATACAAGGAAAGTTGATGGGAATAGGCTTCCCCCAATTACCTAAATCGCTTGATGGCAATAGGCTTGCTCTTAATTAGGTTGGTTGATGGCAATAGGCTTGCTCCTAATTACATTATTTGATGGGAATAGGCTTACTCTTAATTACATTGATTGATGGCAATAGGCTCTCATTTACCTAAATCAGTGGATGGCAATAGGCTTTTCCTAATTACATCGGTTGATGGCAATAGGCTTGTCCCTAATTACATCAATTGATGGCAATAGGCTTGCTCCTAATTACATTGGTTGATGGCAAGAGGCATGGTCCCAATTACATCAGTTGATGGCAATAGGCTTGCTCCTAATTACTGATGGCAATAGGCTTGCTCAAAATGTTTTTATAACTGAGCAGTATGAGTAACGACCTATGTCAGGTGTTATATCAAGTTTCCTACTGAAAAAAAAAAGTTAATTGGCGGGAACCATAATTATTTTTACAATATTTACAAGTTGCTGTTGCATTTCCTCGCAATCGAAGTGAAAAGTAGAGTGTAAAACTCGTCCATAAAACCCATTTTACTCTCTACTTTATATCCATCCTCGCTCGCAAGCTCGCATCGGATGGATAAACGTCTCGCGCAAAATGGTGCGTTTTATGCACTTGGTGTACAATCTACTATTTCACTTTTCTCGCTCTAAAATTCGTCTTTATGTCGTGCGTAGGCGACATAAAGTCGCGTTTTATGCTCTAGAGCATAAAGTAAAATCTTCGTCGAAGACCAAGGTAATCGGCCCAACAGCCACAGGAACAACTTCAACTTCATAAAATAACCTCTTAATTTAATTCGTTTCGTTAGTATTCTAAGAACAAGGGATTACTGCTTTTCATTACAAATACAATGAAACTTGATGGGAATAGGCTTCCCCCAATTACCTAAATCGCTTGATGGCAAAAGGCTTGCTCCTAATTACATCATTTGATGGGAATAGGCTTACTCTTAATTACATTGATTGATGGCAATAGGCTTGCTCTCAATTACCTAAATCAGTGGATGGCAATAGGCTTGCTCCTAATAGGATATGTTGATGGCAATAGGCTTTTCCTAATTACATCGGTTGATGGCAATAGGCTTGTCCCTAATTACATCAGTTGATGGCAATAGGCTTGCTCCTAATTACATTGGTTGATGGCAATAGGCTTGGTCCCAATTACATCAGTTGATGGCAATAGGCTTGCTCCTAATTACATTGGTTGATGGCAACAGGCTTGCTCCTAATTACATTGGTTGATGGCAATAGGCTTGCTCAAAATGTTTTGACAACTGAGCAGTATGAGTAATGACCCAAGTCAGGTGTTATGTCACGTTTCCTACTGAAAAAAAAAGTTAATTGGCGGCCCACCTTACTTATTTTTACAATATTTACAAGAAGCTGTTTCATTTCCTCGCAATCGAAGTGAAAAGTAGAGTGTAAAACTCGTCCATAAAACCCATTTTACTCTCTACTTTATATCCATCCTCGCTCGAAAGCTCGCATCGGATGGATAAACGTCTCGCGCAAAATGATGCGTTTTATGCACTTGGTGTACAATCTACTATTTCACTTCTCTCGCTCTAAAATTCGTCTTTATGTCGTGCGTAGGCGACATAAAGTCGCGTTTTATGCTCTAGAGCATAAAGTAAAATCTTCGTCGAAGACCAAGGTAATCGGCACAGGTAATCGGCCCAACAGCCATATGAACAACTTCTAACCTCTTTAATTTAATTCGTTTCGTTAGTATTCTAAGAACAAGGGATTACTGCTTTTCATTACGAATACAAGGAAAGTTAATGGGAATAGGCTTTCCCCAATTACCTAAATCGCTTGATGGCAATAGACTCGCTCTTAATTAGGTTGGTTGATGGCAATAGGCTTGCTCCTAATTACATCATTTGATGGCAATAGGCTTTTCCTAATTACATCGGTTGATGGCAATAGGCTTGTCCCTAATTACATCAGTTGATGGCAATAGGCTGGCTCCTAATTACATTGGTTGATGGCAATAGGCTTGGTCCCAATTACATCAGTTGATGGCAATAGGCTTGCTCCTAATTACATTGGGTGATGGCAATAGGCTTGCTCCTAATTACATTGGTTGATGGCAATAGGCTTGCTCAAAATGTTTTTTTATCTGAGCAGTATGAGTAACGACATAAGTCAGGTGGTATGTCAAGTTTCCTACTGAAAAAAAAAAAAGTTAATTGGCGGGATCCATAATTATTTTTACAATATTTACAAGTTGCTGTTTCATTTCCTCGCAATCGAAGTGAAAAGTAGAGTGTAAAACTAGTCCATAAAACCCATTTTACTCTCTACTTTATATCCATCCTCGCTCGCAAGCTCGCATCGGATGGATTAACGTCTCGCGCAAAATGATGCGTTTTATGCACTTGGTCTATTAAATTAGCCCTGCGATCCGTATAGACATTGTCTTTTTTTTTCGATGTGAGAATCATAGTATCAAATTCCGTTCCATGAATTCTTTTCCGCCCATACATTGATATTTATAATATCAATGCGCCCATAGTATCTTTTATGGCTAAGAGGTAGTGTGTGTAAAGTGAATGGTTAAAAACACGTGACTAAAGATTGTGAGGACACTTACTGCTGACAGATATAGTGTTATCTGTAAAGCTCGTGCCTCTAATGTCAACATGGATGGTGTTTGGTGTCGTCACGAGAAGTGCGGACTAATCACCAAATCTTACGACTTATATAAACACAACAAGGAGGGAGAAAATCCTATAAAGATGTTTGAGGGAAACAATAAATCCCCATATTGGGGGAACAATCATATAATCGGGGCAATATTTAGTACTACTATTTTAGGCACAATTTGGATTGCCTATTGAGTTTGATAGTCTATCTACCTACATCATATCTATATCTGCATCACAATGTTACCTATCACGTACGAAAAAGTAAAGTATTAGGATTGATTGAATGATTCGGTAAAAACAAATCATTGTTTTCTTGCAAAAAAGATTACCAGTTCCGATAACTCTTAAGTATAAGGTTATATGCGTAACGCGCATTTTTTTTTCTTAAGAAAAAGCGTGATTAATATTTTTTTATAGACCGTACTATTGAGCCAAGCATTTTATGTAAGAAACAATAACAAAACTTTACCCTTACTTAGTCGACATCTTCGCAGGTGTAGGTATGGAATATTGAATTACTTTCACGATTCAGCTTTTCTAGAAAACTTATGTAGAAAACATTAGATGCTGACAGTCATTAAACTTATTTGATGCATAATAGCGTATTCATTAATTTAGACACGTTCAAAACTTTAGGTACACGGTCTCGGTACTTAATTTGATAATCTGCATAATGCTGCAACTGGCTTACGTGTATGACCACATGTATGAATGTGGACGAGGCTAAAGGAGTACCTATGTAGGAATCGTGTGGCTGGTGGTATATTGTGATTACTGGCTACCCCCGAGAAAAGGGCGTGAGTTTATGTAGGTATTGTGAACAATTTCAGCATGGAAAGATTCTTGGGCTCTACCAAGACTACATTTTCTGATGTGTCGAAAAACTGAATCCTGAACGTAATACAAATAACTTTTTACTCTACTATTGTCATGGAAATAATATTAATATTACCGATCAATAACTAAAGAACAGATAGGTACCTACTAAGTCGGTACCTATCTACCTAAAACCTAACTGTTTCAAAATAACGTCATTCCCCACCATTTAGATTGGCAAAGTACGACATACCATAGGTGAATGCGTTCACACGAACGCAGAGCGGAACCGGATCGAAATTGTGAAAACTGATGACTAAATCTCATGTGGAATATCCCCAGGGCCTCATGTTGTAACAAAGTCCACTTCGACGAACAGTTGTCAAAATATTTTTATAGTATGAAAGGTGTACTAAATCAAAATATGATCTATACAATAACTTTAGACAAGCTTTATTAGTAAACTAGCTTTTGCCCGCGACTTCGTCCGCGTTATACTAAAAATGTTATCTTTGGTGAGTAGATCTATCATTGATTTTAATTTTAAATGAAAATCTCTTGCGATAATATCATGGCGGTCATGCGGTGCTTGACCCTCAAGAAGCTCCCGAGTGATTTCATCCCACTTGGGCTTTGTAGTTACAGTAATAAATAAGTCGGGACGTCCATATTTTCTTACGTAACAAAAAGCGTCTTGAGTACGTAAATTTTACCCAAAGGAAACATTCCTTTATTTTTGAATAGAAAGCAAACTGCATTCAAAAAAATTCGAAAATTCTCTTCTCCCACACCCGGGAATCGAACCGGCTAAAATCTGGAAAAAATATACCCTGTACTTTTATTGCATCGATCGTTAGGGTCAATTATAAGGATGAAATCTCTCTAACAAACATGATAAATTAAAAAAAGAAAACCAGGAAATCTTAAATTAATTTAATTATTTATCATGTTTGTTAGAGAGATTTCATCCTTTTATTTGACCCTAACGATCGATGCAATAATAGTACAGGGTATAATTTTTTCAGATTTTAGCCGGTTCGATTCCCGGGTGTGGGAGAAGAGAATTTTCGAAAATCTTTGAATGCAGTTTGCTTTCTATTCAAAAATAAGGAATGTTTCCTTTGAGTAAAATTTTCTATCTGCAGTATTAAGAGTACTTTCCCTCCAGGTGGCATTACAAAATTCCACCCTGTATAATCAGAAACCTCCGAACTGCTAAGCTATCGGGAGTTACACGTGTTATTGTGAGTCAACCATAAAAGATAGACATATGCTGTTGTGGGATATTTTTTAGATAATTTTATGTAGAACATTTCCGTCATAAATGATTTCTATGTAGCTTTAACCATTAAGGCTGCACACGCGACGGAAGCTTAAAAAATGGAGCAACTTCTCCCGTTTTCCCAACATTTCCCTTCACTGCTCTGCGCCTATTGATTATAGCGTGATGAAAAGTATACTATAACCTCCCCAGGAGTATGAAGAATAATTGTACCAAGTTTCGTTAAAATCCGTCGAGTAGTTTTTGTTTCTATAAGGAACATACAGACAGGAGGACAGACAGACAGACAGACAGACAGACAGACAGACAGACAGACAAAAATTTTACTGATTGCATTTTTGTCATCAGTATCGATCACTAATTACCCCCTGATAGTTATTTTGAAAATATATATCATGTACAGAATTGACCTCTCTACAGATTTATTATAAGTATATAGATATAGGCAGATTGAATCAAAACATGCCGAATGGTTCCACGCCGCTATCTCATTGATTAATACTCGCTGTGTTTCTAATGATCAGTAGGTATGTGTTTAATGATCAGTAGTTGATGAAGGCAAGGCTTGCTTGTATGCAACGCTAATAAACTAATGATGTATAAATATCTAATGATATTTTTAAACAAAACATCACGCCTGTTATCCCTGAAGGGTTACGCATGATAGAGGTTTACCTTCGGAAGATTTTCAAATCGGTCCTGTTCTCTGGGAGAACTCCAGAAGCGTGGAAAAGCGGAGTGGAGCGTGGTCGTTCTCTTCTTTAAAAAACGGGAACAAGACTCTACTAAAGAACTATAGACCCATCTCGCTCCTTAGCCACGTATATAAGCTGTTTTCAAGAGTCGTCACGAATCGTCTAGCGCAAATACTCGACGACTTCCAACCACCGTAGCAGGCCGGGTTTCGAGGAGGATATAGCACCATAGACCACATCCACACAGTGCGACAGATTATACAGAAGTCCGAGGAGTATATCGGCCTCTGTGTCTTGCATTTGTGGGCTTTCGACTGTATCGAGATTCTGGAGTCATTGCAGTGATGTCAAGTAGACTGGCGGTACATTCAAGTGCTGAAGAACCTATATGAAGACGCCACAATGACCGTCCAAACTCAGAACCAGCAGACAAACCAGGGTGAGACAAGGGGACGTAATTTCCCTGAAATTGTTCTTCAACGCTCTGGAGGATCTGTTTAAGACGCTGAACTGGGAAGGACGGGGCATTAACATCAACGGCGAGTAGGTATATATCGCACTTGAGATTCGCAGATGACATCGTCATACTGGCTGAATCGCTGCACGACTTGCAACAGATGCTGGATGGCCTAGTGGATTCTTCAGTGCGTATTAGTCTCAGGGTGAACTTGGACAAATCCCAGGTTATGTTCAACGAACACGTCACCCCAGGACCTATTGTTGTCAATTGCGGTCCTCTCGAGGTTGTTCGAGAATATAATATATTTACCTAGGGCAAACTTTGCAGTTTGGTAAAAACAACTTTGAGAGAGAGGCCAATAGAAGAATCCAGCTGGGCTGGTCAGCTTTTGGGAAGTTTCGTCGGGTCTTCTCGTCACGCATTCCACAGAACCTAAAGACTAAGGTCTTCAACCAGTGCGTCCTGCCTGTTATGTCATACGGGGCTAAAACGTGGACACTCACGGTACTGTTGGTCCATAAATTTAATGTCGCTCAGCGAGCTATGCTAGAAGTCTCTCTCAGGGATCGCGTCCGAAATGAGGTGATCCGATAGAGGACCAGAGTTGTCGACATAGCTCACAGAATAAGTAAGCTGAAGTGGCAGTGGGCCGGCCATATTAGCCGCAGAATCGATGACCGTTGGAGTAGACGTGTTCTTGAGTAAAGACCGCGAATCGGCAAGCGTAAGGTGGGATGCCCTCAGGCTCGGTGGAGCGATGATCTTCGCAGAGTGGCTGGTAACAACTGGATGAGAGTTGCCGAAAATCGAGTTGAGTGGCGCAAGATTAAAGAGGCCTCTATCTAGCGGGTCCCCTACGTTTCTTTGAAACACTATTCTTCGAAAATTGTTTCACCTAACACTATACACCGAAGCCTTCATACTGCGACGTTTTGTTTGGTCTACGCCTTTTTTGTTCGACGCTACTTTATACCGACAACCTTACATCAACTTTCGTTTCACCAACGTTTGTTTGTTCTATGTAACGTTACTTCGAAAATATTTAGACAACACAATAATACCTTCGTTTGGGCTTGGCGTTTTTTTTTAAGCACTGGTAATAATAACTGCCACTCGGGTCGATCTTTAGGTTAAGCCGCGCTTGCCTAGGTTGGTCTGTGAATGGGTGAACACCACATACCGAGTTTCCTCCGTGCCTCGGAAAACACGTTAAGCTGTTGGTCCCGGCTGTTATAGATCTATACATAGATCGTTGGCCGTCGTTTATTGTGTTGGCTAAATATTTTCGAAGTAACGTTACATAGAACAAACAAACGTTGGTGAAACAAAAGTTGATGTAAGGTTGTCGGTGTAAAGTAACATCGAACAAAAAAGGCGTAGACCAAACAAAACGTCGCAGTATGAAGGCTTCGGTGAATAGTGTTAGGTGAAACAATTTTCGAAGAATAGTGTTTCGAAGAAACGTAGGGGACCCATATCTAGCAGTGGATTGCAATAGGCTGATGATGATGATGAGGTTTACTTATTGGAACACCCTCTTTTCGCCAATTATTATGTTTAAGTCCCATGTATGGGAATAGAAGCGATCCTATTGCCATCGGCCGAGCACAACTCCAGACTATGTGATATAATTGAGAACCTCTTCCTTATTTTGAAATCGGTTAAAAATATCTTAAAATTTACCGAAGTCCGTCCAAGCTGTGCATAAAGAATACCCGAGGTTACAATAATAATTCTAAATTGAATCATTTTGTTTGACATTGGTATAGAGTCCTTAGCGAATTGTAGGCGTCGACTTAAAGCCTAAATTGTACGTAAACATAATAGCAGTCGTTTTCCAATTGGGAGCACAAGTAATTCTGTGTTGCTATTACACCGTGATATCAGGACTGTAATCCGACACACTTGTGCACAGCGTCTTTAAACTACGTTGGACAATAAGCGCTAGTGCAAATAAACTTGTCGGCCGTATCGCCGGACAGGACATCCCAATAGAGTCGACGTAAAGTTATTTGTTTAAGTTTAGTGTCGTCCCACGTTGAACTCAGGGCTAAATTAGAATATTATGGTTTTATTGTATTTGTACCTACTTCGTTCATTGCCCGCTTTGAGTTTTTTTTTAACTCTACTTTGTCTCTATGGACTGTGTGAAGGATGATATGGCTAGAAAAGAGGTGACTGCTGAGATAACGAGAAATAGAGAAGTATGGAAGTAGAAGACATGTTGCACCGACCCCAAATGAATTGGGATAAGGGCAGAGGGGTGAGGGGACGGAGAGAGGAGGACTCTGTCTGGTAAAGAATTATTACAGGTTATTATAGACGTGTTAACTTTGAGAGTAATAAACGCGTCTAAATGAACAATAGCCATAGATTTTCAAGATGGGTGACCACCCAGTTCACCCATTAAATAGTTTCCTCCGTGCTTCGGAAACCACGTTAACCCGTTGGTCCCGACTGTCTCTCACAGTCGTAACAGGTAGTGAGTGGCCCGAATGTCTGACAACCAATCTTACCAAGGGTTATCATATTACCCAGTACTAACTGGGTAGTGGAAGTCAGATAGGTAGTCACTCCGTGTAAAATACTGGTATTCAGCTGTATCCGGCTAGACTGAAAGCCGACCCTAACATATTTGGGGAACGCAGCCGACCCTAACGTATTTGGGGAACGCAGCCGACCCTAACGTATTTGGCAGATGATGATGGGTTGTGCAACATACATTTTCTTTTGCCTCTGTTCAGTTTTCAAGAATCTATGGTTCGCACTGTGCTGTTGTCTGTACGAATTTCGAAATAAATTGCAAAAAACTCGTTATTTTTTTAGGTTATTTCTTTAAACCTTATCTCTTCCTGCTTTCTATTACCTCATCACTAAATACTTGATAACTATGAATTATCGTAACTAATAGTGAATGGGCACTATCACATTTTAGTGAATCATTAGTAGTAAATTGAAGTACCTTTATCCTTGTTGCTATTTCAACAGTCACGACGAAATTCTCCTACTAGATACCGGTAGGGCATACAAAATCTTGAGCGGTTATCTTTCCGACGAAGAACCGATAAAGAAACAAGTATCGGTCAATAGACGAATACCGATTGAAAGTTAACTTTTCTGTGTATCGGTGATATCACAATAGAGATCTATACCACATTGTTTGATAAAATATTTTAGTTTCTGTAGATAATAAATACTGGAAACACAGCACTTGAAAATTTGAGGAAATGGCAATCAGTAATATTTACCTATAAGTGAATATATTGTGTGAAAGTAGGAATGCCTATTCTGTTTCTGAAATTTCGTGTTACAGAGATCTCTACTATCTCATCTTTTGAAACACCTTTAAAAATCTTTTGGATAATTATAATTATTAGTAGAACCACATTTCGCCAGTATGTTTTAGTCCCATGTAATAGAGGGTAAGCCACCATATTGGCATCAACCGGGTACAAATCCAGACTAAATGGCTGCTACCTGATGGAAAATTTCAATAACACATTGCCCGACCCGGGAATCGAATCGGGTACCTAATTTTTAAGAGCTTAAATGTAATAATTACCTATGTTTACGAATAAATGATTCTGATTCTGATCGGACCCAAGACCTCACGCACAGCCATAACAGCAGTCGCGCGTACTAGATCAACAAGGCAGTCAAAATGCGCTGGCTGAAGAAACTTGGGTACCATACTAATAGGGACACCCCTGCCTACCCCTTCGGGGTTTACAGGCGTGATGAGTGGTGTAAATATGACTATTATTTAAAATCATATAGTAATTTCATAATACCTCATTGCAGGGTGGAAGTAACTGTTTTGTTTAAATTAGCGATTTCTATGTTCACACATAAAATGGGTTCGTCTCATATCATGTATAGTTATTTGGTATTCGCCATGTCATTTCAATGACGTTCACGAGATATAATTAACTAGATGATGCCCGCGGCTTCACCCGCGTGGATGTCGTTCAAATTATATACTAAAACCTTCCTCTTGAATCACTCTATCTATTAAAAAAAACCGCATCAAAATCCGTTGCGTAGTTTTAAAGATTTAAGCATACAGACAAACAAACAGACAAAAATAGCGACTTTGTTTTATACTATGTAAGGTTAAGGATAAAGTTGAGTTATACCAACTGTTGATAGGTATCTAAACTTACTTCTTATGACGTTATTGGATATAAAGTTTCATCATTATCATCAAATCAGCCCGGAATCACCCACTGCAGGTATAGGCCTCCCCTTTTTTCTGCCACTTTTCCCGGTTCCTTACGTACCTTATACACGTGTTTCCCGTGACTCACGATATCGTCAACCCAACGCTGCTTTAGTACGACCCTGGTTTCTTTAGCCTAACCTTGGCCACCACTCTATCAAAGCCTTCCTCCATCGGCCATCTCCGCAGGATGCCCACATAACCAACAATCTCCCCAGACGGTGCGGGATGCGTTCTTTAGACATTTTTCATTGTTTAATAAAAAAAAGTGATAAGCATTTATAGTATATTAGACTAAATAGGTTTTCTGTCTTTTTATTGGTATATCCAACGATTTTATATTCAATAAATAAAGTATCAATCGTTTTAGTTGACCGATCATTATATCAAACTAGCTTTTGCCAGCGGCTTCGCCCGCTTGAAAATTACGATTTTCCATACAAACTTTCATCCCCTATTTTTTCCCTTAGGGGTTGAATTTCGAAAAATCCTTCCTTATTCCTTGTCTACGTTATAAAGGGAACCTCTGTGCAAAATTTCAGCTTTCTAGGTCCAAGGGTTTGGGCTGGGCGTTGATGAGTCAGTCAGTCAGTCAGTCAGTCAGTCAGTCAGTCAGGACTTCTCTTTTTATTTATATATATATATATATAGAAGATAGATATAAAATTATAAATGCTTACCTATTCAGTTGTTAGGTATATCTTGTAATTATTTGAGATTTTGTAATTATTTCAATTTAAATATAGTACTTACCCAGATTTTTTTCATGATTCAGAATGATATTGTATCTACTTGAATATAGCCGTTTGTGCGTCCGTGTTCCTTTCACCAGAACAGTCAGACACAATAACTTCCGTTAAATGATATGACTATGTATTATCTATCTACACTCGAGAGCAATGAATCCGGGTCACTTAAAGAATGTTAAAAATCTCGGAAACTAAAAATGATAGGTTAATGCAATAAATTGTATTTAATAGACAATGTAATACTCCTTAAATGAAGGTATTAAAACTTCTTAGTTATTGTAAAGTTATATCATAAAAAAATCAAATTTGAAAAAGGGCCACTTTCGAAGATGGAACTACGTAATTACAGCATTTGGTTTTGCTTTTGTTTGTAATCTGGCATTTATGTGGGTACATAAACCATGTTGATAGTGCTCTATATTCATTATTCAAGCTGAAATTATGTCGCTTACGCCTGAAGAATGCACCAGAATACTTACAATGCTGGAAACCGGCCGGAGTCAGCGCGATACAGCCAGGACTGTCGGTGTGTCGCTGTCAACAGTACAAAGAGTTCTCCGACGTTACGAAGAAACTGGTTCTAACCTACGCAGACCAGGAACGGGCAGAACCAGGTGTACCACAGCACGAGAAGACCGATACTTGGTGAACACCATGCCTCGAAATCGCTTTCTCACAGGAACTGAACTCACAAATCAGTTTCGACGCCTCGGAGGAAGTAACCCAAGTGCATGGACAGTAAGACGTCGGCTTGCTGAATCTAACTTAAAACCCCTTAGACCTGCAAACGGCCCTAAACTGGAGCGTGGGCATCGTATTTCAAGACTAAGATATGCCCAGAGCCACGTAAATTGGAGTATTGAAGATTGGTCAAAAGTTATGTTCTCCGACGAATCAAAATTTATGCTCTACAAGCACGATGGAAGACACAGAGTGTATCGAAGACCAGGGGAAAGATTCAAGCAAGCATGCACCGAAGAAAAAGTAGCCTACGGTGGTGGGTCTGTACTTGTGTGGGCCGGAATTTCTTCTGAAAGTCGCACAGAGCTGGTGATCATAGAAAACGGCTCTTTAACTAGCGAAAGATACGTGGAAGAAATCCTCAATGATCACGTTGGTCCATTTATGGTCAATTTAGGTGAGGATGCTATATTTATGCATGACAATGCCCGACCTCATACAGGTAGGATTGTGAATGACTACCTTCAAGAGATGAACATTACTCGTATGGAGTGGCCAGCGCGCAGCCCGGATATCAACCCGATCGAGCATGCTTGGGACGAGCTAGGCAGATCCGTAAAACAACGAAACCCTCCCCCAATCACGCTTCGTGAGCTCAAAATTGCTCTCACAGAGGAATGGGAGAATATTCCCCAAAATCGTATAAGGAACTTGGTGTACAGAATGCCAAACCGCGTAAACGCAGTAATGGAAGCACGAGGAGGCAATACGAAGTATTAAAATTCAAGAAAATCGTAATAAAGTTACAAAATTTCATGTTTCCTATTTTTGTTTTAAGGAGAGATCAGCAGTTTTTTTCTTTATGTAATTTTGTGTTAATAAAATGTATGGTGACTCATATTTTTTTTACTTTCATTTAAGGAGTATTACATTGTCTATTAAATACAATTTATTGCATTAACCTATCATTTTTAGTTTCCGAGATTTTTAACATTCTTTAAGTGACCCGAATTCATTGCTCTCGAGTGTATTTTGTATATCCACATTCACACACCTACCTAGTTATTATAAGACGCCAAGATAAAATTCCTTTGATACCAAAGTTTATATATTATGTCCTTTTGTCTTTAACACAAATATTAATGATATCATCATATTAATATTCAGAATGCAAATTTTAGAATGTCGTTCAAAATGTATAGCATATAATTACTAAATTCCTTTGGAGCTCTTTAAATGATTCACTGGGGCGATGATTTCATTAATTCTTGCTACGTAATTTGAAGTCAAGTGATCGGGCCCATTCATAAATGTAATGAAATTATGTCGTTGCGTGTAAAACATGGGTGTGTCATTGTTCTTTCTATTAAGCGATCGTAAAAGACTTACGAGTCGTTTATTAAAACATATTACCCGGTGCCTATACTTTATGGTGTCAAGGTTTTAACGTACCTTTGTCTCGGTGACTGTGGGATCACACCTTATGTTTGGTCTATTTCATATAATTTACTATTTAGTATAATTCCAATACCTAGTCTATTCATCAGGTATGTGACAATAATATTATTATAAGCCTGTGTTGTCCCACTGCAGGGCAAAGGCCTCCCTTCCCTCCTTCCACTTTTCGCGATCTAATGCGATTATAGACCAATCATTTGATAAGGAGTCCAGCTCATCCCGCCATCTCCTTCTGGGCTTGCCGCGTTGTCGTTAAATAAATAATTATTTAAATAAAAGAAATGATGTAAAGCGCTAGAGCATTATATGGCTGGAGGAATACAAATTTTAATAGCAATGTCTCTTGGTATGTTGTTGCAGAATCTGCAATGCAGATTGAGTGTTGTTGCTCACAACATAGTAGGTATTTTATGTTGCTCAGAACCAAAGAGGAACCAATATCAATACTTCTTTTTCTTTATTGAGTGGTTAGTGCTTAATTTAATCTGGTGTCTGAGTTTTTGTGCCACCCATGGGTCTCTGACTTGGCTTTACATGCCGTCGAGAAATATCTATCAGGCATGATGGTTTCCTCAGGATGTTTTCCTTCGCCGAAGCAAGTGATTTATTACCCGCATGAATCTGAAAACTCAGAAGTCTGAGGAGAGAGAATGTCTTGGGTTTGAACTCGAGACCTGTGACTTTGCAGTGCGACGGTCACACCATTAAACTACCACTGCAATGTTACAATAACATGTTGATCTAAACCACTTTTCCTGTACTTGAACCATTATTTTCGCATTCGGTTATGATTGGTATGTTTTGAAACCATGAACTGCCCACTTCTCGGTCTATTTCTAGAATATGCGCCCCGCTTTTAAATTGGCAACCATTGTCGTGGGAAAAGCTATATTTATAACTATCAGACTATACACAGATGTAGTATAATATATGTTATATGCCACCTACGCGCGATGTAAATTATGATCTAATATGGAAACAACTGGTGACTTGTTCACTCACAATTTGTGTCTTTTACCTGTTTACTATGTGACGGCTCTGCATGCTTCTTAGTATTTGAGTCAGAGTACGGACGAGTTTATCGAAATGTGAACTCACCATATATACCATACCTACTGAACTTTTGGGCTTACCTGTAACAAAAAAAAAGAAAGTCTTCATCAGCTTAGCCTTTTCCCAACTATGTTCGGCCAGTCTAACTGGATGGATTTCATACGGAGCAGCTGCCTATCTAACCTGCACAACCCAGTTAGTACTAGGTAATACTATACCCCTTGGTGAGACTGGTTGTCAGATTTTCGGGGCACTGACCACCTATAGAGACTGTCAAAGATCTACGACAGGCCTGGACAAACAGCTTAACGTTATTTCCGAGACACAGAGGCAACTCGGTATGTGGCTGTTACCCATCTTCAGACCAATCTAAGCAAGCACAGTTTAACTTTTTTTTTGTGGTAATCTGAGGATTGACGGCTATTCCACGAGCTTCTCCAAAAATGGAAGTATACATAGTATCATCAATCGTTACCTCATGAAGACATCGTTGCGGTATCACTATCACATGATTCATGGTGTTACTCAAGTAACGAACGGTGTTTGTATAGTTAGTAATATGCGGTAACGTACGATATTGTTCACAAGATTAAACTGAATTACGACAGTTTAGTCGAATAACTTCTTGGTAGTTCTAATCTTTATCGAATGACATTGAATGGATCAGTCATGGTCTCGTTCATGAGGCACTGTGTCAGTTTTTAGCAGAAATGAAGGTAATCTCAACCTCCCGTCAGGGCTGCGGGTTATTCGAAAGAGATGCCGCGGCCTCGGCACAAAGGCTAAGAAGGAACATGGGTGGTTTATAGTCAGTAGAAGTCTGACAATCCAATTCGCTCTGCCCAAGAGCGGGAGGGGATATTTGATGATTTCCCACCCGCCCAAAAATAACAAAAAGGGTTCAGGATTTTATACTCAGCTGTCGCAGTTGCTGCCACTAGTGCCACTAGACAAACGTGGGTGGGAGTCAAGTAGGTATGATGTGTTTATTATTTTACGCATTCCGGTTTGTCATTTATGTCCATACGCCTGTGGGACTGTTCGAAAATGATACCGCGGCCCCTCAACCCAAAAGGCTAAGAAGGAACATGGTAGGTTTTTTTTTTATTATTTTTTTATTTAATATGGGCTTACTCTTGACCTCAATCTTGCCCTAAGGGCAGAGATGAGGTCGACGATGGAACGAGCTTACCCAGGTTTAAGTCAGTAGAAGTCTAACACTCCCTTCCGCCCCGCCCTATTCCTACCCACCAAAAACCGGCCAAGAGCGTGTAGGGCCACGCTCAGTGTAGGGTTCCGTAGTAATAATTCTTTTTTTTGTTTGAAAAAAGATACGTTCAGGATAATAAAATATGTAAACGAAGTTAAAAAAAATGCTTGCATATACGATTATACTACAAACTTAGTCCAGAAATTATTTTGTACTTACAACTTTTTGTCTTTTTTGTCCAAAAACTGTTTCCATCCAAGTTCAAAATGATTTTCCTAGAAAGTCCTTATAAAGTTCTACTTTTCAGATTTTTTTCATATTTTCTAAACTTATGGTTCAAAAGTTAGAGAGGGGGGGGGGGGGGGGGACACATTGTTTTTTACTTTTGGAGCGATTATTTCCGAAATTAATGACATTATCAAAAAATGTTTTTAGTAAACCCCTATTCATTTTTAAATACCTTTCCAACAATATATCACACGTTAGGTTTGAAATTAAAAAAAAAAAATCACTTCCCACTTTACATATAGGGGGGCTACCCTAATAAAACATTTTTTTCCAATTTTTATTTTACCACTTTGTTGGCGTGATTGATACACATATTGGTACCAAATTTCAGCTTTCTAGTGCTAACGGTCACAGAGATTAAGCGAGGACGAATGGACGGACGGACGGACGGACGGACGGACGGACAGACAGACATGGCGAAACTATAAGGGTTCCTAGTTGACTACGGAACCCTAAAAAAAGGGTAAAAGAAATTCACATTCATTATATAATATCTTTGTTTAAAGCTACTACGGCTAGTTGTAAAAATAAACTGTTATAAAATCTATTTCGACATTGGTATTTAGGGCGCATAAACAAGCGGATTGTCTTGATCCCAAGGAAATTCTCTAGGGAACTTTTTGATAGAGACAATGTTTTGTTTTTTCTAATGAATAATGCGATTTGAAGATCAAAGAACATTATTTACTAATAGTCTGTATACAGATTTTTCGTCTGTTCTTTTATCTGAATGAATATTAAAACATTGCTGATGCCCGCGGTTTCAACCGCGCGGATGTCGGTTATCGCTACCGATGCCGGTTATCGCGACCAAAAGTAATATTTTCGTACCCTGCTTTCAACCCCTTGAATAAAGTTTTTTTTATTAAAAAGTAGCCTATGTCCTTTCTCGGGTATCAAAATATCTCCATACCAAATTTCATGCAAATTGGTTCAGTAGTTTAGGCGTGATTGAGTAACAGACAGACAGAGTTACTTTCGCATTTATAATATTAGTATGGATAAGGGACTTAATATAGGTTATTAGAAAAACTGCATTGGTTATTTTAATGAATTTGTCATTCAATGAAACTGACTACCTCGTTGTCTTGCGGTTGTAAGCGCGACTGCTGAGCATGAGGTCCTAGGTTTGATTCCCGGGTCGGTCAAAGTGTGATTGAGTTTTTCCATCAGTTTCTTAGTAGCAGCCACGGAGTTTAGATTCGTGCCCGGTTGATGGCAATAGGCTCGCCCCCTATTACACTGGCGAAATGTGGGTGTGCTTTTAGGGACACCTCTACCTAAACCTTCGGTGATTATAGGTGTTGGGTGTGATGTTATGTTAGGTACCCAATATATCTTAGAACGTTCATGGGTTGTTTGAATAAAAATGTCATTTAATAAAAGTTATAAAGACGTAAAGTGGCACTAATTCTACGACCTTCTAAAGACCATAATTAGCCATTTTATGATAAAATAAATATCAAACTAAAAGGAAGAAATTGTGTTCCGTAACGATTGTCTGTGCGGTTCCTTATGTGGTAGTAGCTAGGTCACACGACAATGCGGCGCCAGTACACAAAGGGAACCCTGTTTTCTATCTTAGTCTTAAGTTTTCAAGGAACATTGTTGCTGAGTTATCGCCCTGTAAACTTAGAATTGATATTAAATCTTTGTTCTTTATGTTTCTTGGTTATGAATTGTCTTTGCATACATTGTTGTTAATACTTAGATTTATGTATGTGGATGTAATAAACACCATTATTGGTGTGTCTTTCCGTAGACGCACTTGCGTGGTTGTGTCGAAGCGTTCCTATTAGTTAGCCTAGGTAGGAAAGTAGGTATCCTAGGTACTTACTATACCTATCCTTGTTTGGCAATGTTGATGAAGCCCGGTCCTAAATGCATGGCAATTTTTAGCTATGTATACCTACAAAGTGAATCACCAGCGTAGTAAAAAACCCCAAAAGCGAATGACTACTTTAAAAATCCATGTTGACTATAGAAGTAGAAGCCGAACAAAACGAATAAAGGACACTAAGCAAGTTATTTATCTTGAAGTTCCGTTGACTTTGTTAGTAGATATGACACATCGGCGAAAAATTTACCTATCACATCTAGATCACAGTTGGCTTTTTAGTTCTCCTAATTTTCTGGTACTTATTACTTATCTCTAGTAAATCTGAATTTACGAAGAACTGCATCTCGCAACTTCCACCATGTTTGAAAAGACTGGGTGGATTAATAATGGTACTTACACTACCTAGCTTGCAATTATTTACCTTTGACCTAGAGTTAATTAGATAATAAATGCAGCATGACATAATCTTAACCTATTCAAATACTTGAAAATCAAGTAATATCTATGATCTGGAATTCAGTTTTCATTAGTCAATGAATAATGTAGGCGTTTCAAGATAGCGCTAAGTAGGTAGCTACTTAGCGCTATCTTGAAACGCCTGACAAATAATGTAATGCAAAATGTGGTACGCGTGTGATTTGTTGACGCTAGAATTGCGGCGCTTAACAATGGAACCGATGAAATAAATGCAGTAGTTCGTGTACCTACTTGGTAAGATACCCATCGACACGTATTGTTGATATAAATGTCAATGAGTAGGTTATTTATGGAAAGGGGCAATCGATACACGGTCATATCGGTCATGGTTTGACCGTGATCCTGTTACCTATTGTCTGTTCAATGGGTTATTAAAAAACTAATATAAATATTGTCATATTGTTTCAAATGACACATGAATTTTATATCAATTTTGTCCTATTAAAACCCAATTTGATTTGTTGAAACGCGCTAAAAGCTTGACAGTACAGTACGTAAAATCCTGCACTTTTTTTACAAAGCAATCGAAGCCAAACTTTCCTAGCTCTTGAAAAAAAGATTCATGAACAATGAATTAAAGCATTCCGACATATCCAGGTCGGCACGTGCTCTGGCCAAACGAATTCGTAAGTCGGTTAATGCCCACGCTGCCCCGCAAACCGGACATGTCTGTCTTGCGCGGACACAGGAAAATTGAATAAAGAGGAAATATGACACCGGCTACTTACGACAGAATTCGAGTACCTAGGTTTATAGCGTGTTGCGCCGGCGACGATGCCGCCGGTCGCTAGGGGCAACGCACTTTAAGATGAATTCTCACAATGCAATGACGTACGAAACAATACCTAGTTTGATTTAGACAAATGATTGCTTTATGCCTGTCTTTGTAATTATGTTCGCAGTTAATAAGGTATGTCAGAATGTCCGCTGCTTAATGTACGTCTTCGTATCTGACTCTTTGAATTGTTCTTCTTTATTTTTCTGAATTCGTGAGATTTTCTTAATTTTACAAACGAAAAACTGAGCGTCCATTTGGTCTTCTCTAAAACGATTTTCTTTTTACCCACGACGGAACGGAGACGGTATATGCGTTTGGGGTGAGAGGTTGTTTGTTTTATTATAACATGATTACCTACCTCCATAAAGTTTATAGCTCGAAACCAGCTGCTACTAGGTAAATGATGATTTTTATCATATCCTTTCTTAAAGTAAACAAGGAAAGGAAGCACGGTAACCCCAGCAGGCCTCCTTGAAGCCAGAGGCCTAAAAGCACGTGCTTATCAGTTAATCCGCCACCGCTCAAGTGGAAACGTCGCTCAGCTCTCGCCTTCCGTTTCACAACCATAATTGACAAATTACAGAACGGTCAAAGTACCGTTTCGGTATACAAAAATGTCGCCTCGACAACCGAACTTTTCTTGCAGATGTCTTGAATTGTTGACCGCATTTCTTGCCGATTATTTTTAACTTGAGTTTTTGTTTCTGATAAATTTGTGGTAGCTGAAGAAATAGTTTAGTTTACCTATGGTTTGTGGTATTGGCCTTAAAGAAGGCAGACTTGTTATAGAGTTATTTATTTATTCATCATAGGTAAACTGATTTAATAGCCTGACAGATTTCGTCATGGCGGCCAATCTTAAGGCGAGGTTGCAGTACTTTGTTTTTATGTACGCACGACCTCACCCCCCGCCCTGCCGCGCGAGCAAATTTTCCAAGAAGCAAAAAACAGTCAACATCATTATAGCCTAGCATAGCATAGCTAGCATTATTATAGCATTAAAGCCTAAATTTTGACTGTTTTTTGCTTCTTGGAGAGAAACTATAAAGAAATTATACAATATGTTTTCAACATTTACTTCAGAATAAAAAGTTCTATCTATTGATATAACTTATATATACTTAAATTCTGTTGTGTGTTATTTGTGATTTAGAGTCATGTTTGATAAAAAAAAGTATCGAGCCGATCATTCTAAATCGCGTTTCTATCTTTACGATTTACTAGAGAGTATGTTAAATTTTTATGTAATGATTTTTATTTATTAAAAAACTCGTATTTAGTTCGATTTTTATAGGTTCAAAAATCTTAAAAAGTACTGCAACCCCGCCTTAACGTAGATTGTGCGAGAGATGTTATATTTTTGCTCTCATAGTCCGATGGACCGCTAATACGACACGACCGGAGAGTGATTAGGCGCAGGACGACCGGTTTAACATGTTACATGAGATACCGCCAACACCAACTTTCGGGCTACTACTGAGAATTTTCTATAAATAGCATTCTGTCCCAACCCAGGAATCAAACCGGGGACCCAGTCGCGCTTCCGAGCACGGGGCTAACGAGGCAGTCACTGATTATACCATCGATGTAGTTACTCATTATAATTACCAGCAAATAGTTCGTAAATAGTACCGAAATACAGCTAACTCAATCAAGCAAATAAAGAAAGAATTTTTTAATACAGTTGCTCAAAAAGTGGCGTATTGCAGGGACGTATAGCGTTCGGGATGTGGGCTATTACGTACTCGTGCTTTTTCTTTACCATTTCCGAACTCGTGCGTTCTCTTTCCCAACTGTCAAAATAATGTCCATTAAAAAAAAACCAACCACGAAGTTTTTACTAAAAAAATCATAGAAGTTTTTATGATTCATGCAAATATTTTTAAAGAAGCTACTAATTTGTTTCAATATCAGATTTAATTATTTGATTCAATGAGTTAAAGGTTTCATACCATTTCATCTCATTAAAGGAGAATGCCCGCGTACAGTACTCTTGATAAAAGACTTGTGTATCAAAACCTAAAACGGCATTAATTATCTAAAATAAAAATACATTTTTTAAATAAGTATTAACGATTATTTACAATGGCATAGTTTTTCAAACAATAAATGAGTACTTTTATATTTCCGACGTCATAGTACGCCATTTTTTACTATCACCTGTCAATACTAGGGATTACCATGTTACTCGTAGTGCGGGTACATTAACATTTATTGTGCGTTTGTCATATTTTTACAATACATTACGACGGTATGTTATTTTTGCTGGTTTTGTTACATTGTGTGTGCTTCGAGTCGAAGCTTTTAGTTACTCCGTTAATGCTGCCAACCCATTGACAATAAACACACTTCTAACGCCGCTGCACCGTGTGTGTTGTTTATAACTAAATACAGGACTTTTTGTGTTGTGATCATGGCGAATGCAACTGTGGTACGATGTCTCAACTGCTCTTTGAGATTAACGCAACTTATGCACAGACGTATGTTGTCGGAGATTCCGAATAACATCATGAACATTTTACGAATCTGGATCTCACCAACACCGGTAAGAGTAAACATTGTCTTTTAATGTAGAATGGTGTTTTTTATTTAGGAACTGTACTTTTATGTTTATGTACCAAATAACAAGTAAAATCCATGTGTGTGTTAGTTTCTCACCTCACCAGTTGAGTTACCGGATTTTAATATAACTTATATAGGTAGGAACCTCATACTGATGTGTTGTTAATAACCAACTTAATAACTAAGATGTGTATTCGAGGATATTAATTGTATGTAGTAGGTACCTATCATTTAAGATTAGTTGTACAGAAATATAATTGTTTAAATATGTTTTTTTTCAGCTGTCAACCGAAGGCACATTGTGTCAGGAGTGTGTTACATTGTTGCAAAATACACTCACAACCCAGGGACAGTTGACACCTGCAGTAGGACAAACGGCCGTCTGCTACGGCTGTGGGGTTTCCGTACTGAGATCAAGAACTCACCGAGTGCCATTAGACTGCCCACAAATAATTAATTATTACTGCGAGGGGTACTATCTCATCAGGTAATATATAATATTTTTTTATACACATACGATTGAGGACGTTATTTTTTCACGTTATTCTGATTATATACGTTATTTTGATTACGTTATATTTTCTAGCCTATCAGCTACGAATTCCCTTGCGTAGCACACTAGTCCACACTGTTTACTGTTATCTTACTAGTGATTGTATATATATAGGCTGGTCAAATTATAAACAAGTCATTGTATTGATCTACAGGTGTCACGTCTGGAAAGCGTTTGCCGAACATGCTGGATAACTGCAACCAGACAAACTCACGATGCTGACTGAGTGGAAGATTCTGCTACCCAAAACCGATCTCAGATACATATTGAACAAGATTTTAACATTCCAATGCCACCCCTCCTGCCAGAGCCCTGGTCGATCAGTATTATGGATTGTTAATAAGGTTATTCAAGAACATATTATAAACGTGTTGCTGCCACACCAAACGCAACAATAATGAGCGTCTATTGGTATCATCAATAGTTAAAGGATTATTGATACAGCGCGGCGCCACAAAATATAATTATGTTCCTTAGAGTGCCCGGATCTGCAATATCCATTTGAATAACAACTTTTGGGACCGAGAAGAACTGAAGGTTGCTGTGTGCATTTAATGTGCATAGTATGGCACCTATTTAAGCTGGGGACGTTATAATAACAATGTTAGTGTTCCAGCTCCATTTTTGGATACACTATTTTTTGATGAATAAAATAAATAAAGTCCAGAAATAATCATTCTTTCATTTATTGTATTTAGTATTGTGTGTTTTCCCTTTCCACCCTACTTACAAAGACAATTTCATGATTTCCACTACCTTAACCTTTTGAGCGCCAGTCACGTATAGACGACAAGCCGAACAAGCAAAAAAGTACCTTAAGTCTGTCGACTTAAGGTACTTTTTGGCTTGCGTCTATACTTGACTGTGGCGTTCATAAGGTTAAGATTTGAATAGTATCTACAAATAACTCTGAGCGATTGATTATCTTAGTAATGATTTCTTCCATGCTTTGCAATTTCATGAAATACGAGAATATGATTTTAAAATGCTCAAAATCTAAATCAGTTAGACTTGGTGAGTTAGTCACAGGTGATCACCAGACACGGGCCACCTAAAATAGCTAAACCGTAACAGATTTTACAAAAATATGCTTTAAAGACACAAAGCTCACTCGTAATCCCATTCAGACCCTTTCAAATAGTTTTTTCAACTAATTTTTGGTTGAGCATAACCTAAAAATAGTCATTTCATTTTTGTAAATATCTCGAAAATGCCATTGTCTATTGTGTTCAATCTTCTGAGGTAGTATTTAGACATGCCAACCAGTATTTTAAAGATGATTTGATGAAGACACAACAATGTTGAATTGAGTACATTTGCCCATAGTGCCGCTGGCATTCTCCTTTCATTTTCATTTCATATCAATAAAAAAAAATTACTGAAGACTTGGCTGTATGGGCATAGTTCCCTTTGCCTACCCAGAATGGGTGAAGAAAACAAAAAAAAATCTCTGCTTATATTATTTACGGTTGGCGCCATTTTCCAAAAATGTTCTTTGCGAGTTTAATTACGGTTTTATTAAATTGCTTCATTTTTTCGCAACTGTATTAAAAATAGTTGTTCAGTACACGTGCGGAACCGTCATTGCAACTTGTTCCGACTGTAGACATTTGTCGGAACTCTTTGCAATGACAGGCTTTCCGCACTTATATTGAAATATACTATTATTGCGAACAAGATTGCTTGCCTTTACGTAAGCATTGAGAGTCTGACGTGCGAATTGTATGTGAATAATATTAACTTGTTATTTTCATAAGTGTAAGGTTGGCAAGTAGTAGTTTTATAGGGTAAAAAAACGGCTTTTAGGGATTATTTTGTCACTGTATAATTAGCAGTCCCTACAAAAAGTCCCATTAGTTCTATTATAAATTGTTTAATAGGACCAGTAGAACTAATGGGACCTTTTGTTCCCACTAGTTCTATCGTAGTAGGACTGTGCAGTAGAACTAGTGGGAATGATCCTATTCGACATGAGCACTGAGCGAAACGGTTATGAAGCCTCTGGGTTTGTACAATAAACGAGTATTTAAGTATTACTGAATGAGTTTTATTCCCTATATCCGGCACTACAACCTGTTCAGTACATTTTGATCAATTAGGCAAAAATAAATGTATTGAACAGCGGATTTTTTTCGCGATTTCAGCTTTGGTCCCATATTAAAAGTTGTTTATTATCATGAGTACAATCTCGTGTTTAAGTATCGGTCACTTGAGGGAAGGTAAGTCTGCTTGAGTCTGTACCCATCGTTACCTGATCCCTCGAAGTAAGAAGAAGAGGGCAAGTAGTCTGAGAAGAAAGGGTCAGGTAATGATGGGTACTGACTGTACTACTAAAGAACTTCAAAAATCTTTCCGGCAGCAAATCACGTCATAACAACTAATGAATAAACAAATACAATTAATTACTAAATCTATTAACATGGTCACGTCATGGTCGTCGTCGTTGCCTAGGTTGGTCTGTGGATGGGTGACCGCCCATTTCATACCGAGTTTCCTCCGTGCCTCGGAAAGCACGTTAAGCTGTTGGTCCCGGCTGTCATATATAGATCTTTGGCAGTCGTTACAGGTAGTCAGCGACCTGGAAATCTGACAACCGATACCCTTTGGTAAGAACCAAAGGGTATCGTATTACTCAGTATAAACTGGGTTGTGGAGGTCAGATAGGCAGTCGCTCCATGTAAAATCTGGTATTCAGCTGCATCCGATTAGACTGGAAGCCGACCCCAACATAGTTGGGAAAAGGCTAGGCAGATGATGATATTAACATGGTCACGTCAACGATTGACAACGCGTACTAAAGGCTAGGCAGATGATGATATTAACATGATCACGTCAACGATTGACAACGCGTACTAAAGGCTAGGCAGATGATGATATTAACATGGTCACGTCAACGATTGACAACGCGTACTAAACTACTTATTATCACAATCACATCGCCATTCATTAATCTATAAACAAAACTGTGAAGTAACAATTAAGCCGGAGTCATGAATGGACGACGGACGAGCTAATTCCGTCGCAAAGCTTTAAATAAGATTGACATCGCTTATTAAGATCATCAATGAAACGACCTCGAGTCATTGTTATGTGTTGGGGGCATCCCTATTAATTTTAAGACACTCGATCGTTGAGACCACACGCGGTAAGGCGGTGAAAAGTCAACGCGTTAATTGAGTGTCAGTCTGTTTGTTTCCGATGGCGAACGTCACGATAGTTTAGGTATTTGACATTCAATGGTAATGCAAATTATATTGATGTAGATTTAAAAAAAAAAGAATTGTGATAACATGAAATTTTAATAGGACCTTGGGTTTTACATTGCTTTGGGCAAAAAACGTGTACAATTACACACGGACCCATAGTCTGTTGATTGTGATAGTGATTGATAGCCGCAAGGCCTGCTTAGATTTGTAGTTCACGTAAAAATGTTCGTTTTATTTTTTACTAGCTGATGCCAGCGGCTTCGCCCGCTACAACTCGAAAATTATCCCTCGGGAAGATAAAATCGGGATAAAAACTATTCTATGTGTTAATTCAGGTTATATCTAAACCCGTTCAGTAGTTTTTGCGTGAAAGAGTAACAAAGTTATAAACTTTCGCGTTTATAATATTAGTAGGATTAGTTTGTACTTTTTACGGAGTGACCGCGACAATTGCACAGGTTCCACTTTACTTTTTACTATGCGGTTACGAGACGTCTTCCACGCGCCTATTATGGATTCGTGCACTACACTACACGGCTACGACGTAGCTTCTATGGATGCCGCTGCTACGCTGCTACGACGCAGTTGTTTAACGCACCTTCTACGAAAACAGTTACGACGCGGTTGCTACGCGCCTTCTATATGTTCTTGTACTACGCAGCTACGTTGTAGCCACTTATTTGTTACGCGGTTACGACGCAGCTTTACCGCGCTCTCTCTAAATGCGACTACGCTGCTACAACTACGTTCTTAAGTGACCTCTACGGATTAGTGTTTCGTTAACGAAATCGTTTTTTAGGGTTCCGTAGTCAACTAGGAATCCTTATAGTTTCGCCATGACTGTCTGTCCGTCCGTCCGTCCGTCCGTCCGTCCGTCCGTCCTCGCTTAATCTCTGTGACCGTTAGCACTAGAAAGCTGAAATTCGGTACCAATATGTGTATCAATCACGCCAACAAAGTGGTAAAATAAAAATTGGAAAAAAATGTTTTATTAGGGTAGCCCCCCTATATGTAAAGTGGGAAGTGTTTTTTTTTTTAATTTCAACTCTAACGTGTGATATATCGTTGGAAAGGTATTTAAAAATGAATAGGGGTTTACTAAAATCATTTTTTGATAATGTCAATAATTTCATAAATAATCGCTCCAAAAGTAAAAAACAATGTGCCCCCCTCTAACTTTTGAACTTTTAAACTTGGTTTGGCTCTAAGGGTTCCGTTTTTTTCCTTTTGAGGTACGGAACCCTAAAAATAGCTGTTAAATGCTGCAGCAGATTACAAATGACAAAACGAATTTAAAATTAGCAACAGTGCATTCTATTCAAGTTTGAAATCGCCATTTTTCAGCATCAATTTTCTAAGATCGAATGCCAAAACAAACGACACGGCGATGATTGCAATATGACACCGAAGTTTGCCGCCAAACGCGTGTTAAATATCAAGTAGTCTTGTATAATATAGTCATGTTGCTTATGTATTCAGTTTAATTCTATTTTTGTCATGCAAGGTGGAAGGGACACTAACGCAACCGGACATTGAAATTTTCGTCTGTTTTATCAAAACAGTCGTTTTCTACTAAATAAAATAGTCGATGAAAAATTTCTATGTACATTCACGTGTTCCGAATAATGTAAGTAGTACTGAATGTGTGAAACGTTTTCGCTTCAGTGTCCTTCCTCCCCGTTAATTTAAACCTATTATGGTAGTTGACTGACTAAAAAAAATATGATTCTGTTTAGTCCGTCTGTTAGATTATCGAAAAATATTGGATACGTGTTTTTTGTTTTATCAAATTAATAAAAATTTACAAAAATAAAACGTGTCAAAGATCTGAGTGGAGGCTGATGACGTCATAGTCTGGTAAAAAGTGTAGGTACCAAACTGTGACGTTACGCGACTTTTCGAAGCACTGTATCGTCTTCACTTATTGTTTACGTGAAAAAAGAAAAAATATGTGTCCAATATTTTTTGGAAATCTATCTAATTAGTTTTTTTTTGTCAACTACTCTATTATGTGTAGCTTGGTAGGAAATTAGTATTTGTGTGAGTGCAACGTGATTTTAATTACTGTTTGTAGTTCCTCGTCTTAGTGTAGTTTTCGCAATAGGGGATCGGACTGACTCAAAAAACATGATTCTGTTTAGTCCGTCTGTTAGATTATCGAAAAATATTGGATACGTGTTTTTTGTTTTATCAAATCAATAAAAATTGACGAAGATAAAGCGCGTCAAAGATCATGGAGTGGGGCTTAAAACGTCAATTGAAGGTACAAAATGTAATATCATATATGACGTCACACGAGTTTTCGAAGCACTGTATCGTCTTCATTTTAAGTTTACGTGAAAAAAGAAAAAATACGTGTCCAATAATTTTTCGAAATCTATCAGACGGACTAATTAGTTTTTTTTTGTCCGATCCCCTATTGCGACTGCTGAGCATGAGGTCCCGGGTTCGATTCTCGGGCCAGGCAAATTAATATTGGATCTTTTATAAGTTTGTTAGTAGCACCCACGGAGTCTGGATTTATGCCCAGTTCATGGCAATAGGGTCTCCCCCTTTTACATGGAAATTAAATATGACTGGTGAAATGTGAGTGGGGAGTCAATTTTAAGACCAATCGATTTCGCAACATAAGTATTGATTCTTTCCGTAAATCATGTGTAAACGTAAGTCTGCAAAGTACACCAAAAAAAAAAACTATGAAAGACTTGATAAAGTATGAGGAGCCATCCAAAAATTAGTTTATCTTACATTTAATAAAGAAAATATAATACAACGACAAATATAACAACAGGTTTGTTAGGCACATAGGTATTTATTTACAAAACCTTCTTTAAGTACCTATACTTTACGAAGGTTTTGTTAGTAAGCACACTAACTAAATGTAGATGAAGCAAACTAAATAAACAATTCAAATGAACCAAACAAATAAAAGGCCATAAACACCTCAGTAATAGTAGTACCTATGATAATGAACTACGATGTATTTAACCTTCCCTGTCAGTGTAGGTAAATGTCTTCAAAATATAAACATCATTAGCATTCCTACTTACGTACTGTGGAAAATCGTGACTGTGAACTTTATACCCTTTATAGTTTAACATAACATCACGCCTGTAATCCACGAAAGGTATGACAGATGTGTCCTAAATAGTACACTCACATTTCGACATTTATGTTTTGTAATTGGGTCGTCCTTAGTACAAAACATAAATGGCGAAATGTGAGTGTACTATAATATTTACCCTATTACCCTCAACTCAACCCGTCAAACGG
Organism: Diarsia dahlii; assembly: GCA_949775195.1. Lineage (NCBI taxonomy): Eukaryota > Metazoa > Arthropoda > Insecta > Lepidoptera > Noctuidae > Diarsia > Diarsia dahlii. The sequence continues at coordinate 15,289,499 of OX459195.1, forward strand.
GCTCAAATCCAGACTCTAAGGCTGATATTGAGAAATTCGTGTTGGAAAAACCCCATAGCACTTTGTCCGACCCTGGAATCGACTTAGGACGTCATGCTCAGCAGCCGCGCTTGCGACCACTAAGCCAACGAGGCAGTCAGTTAATATTATTCCTTTTTAAATTTCACTAAAAGAAATGCTGTCTATTATAAAGTAATGGACACACTTCAGTAAATTAGATATTGTGGTAAATAAATATTAATTAATAATAAAATAATTCACTCTCTAATTGATTTTAATTGTGATAAGTATATACTCCAGTCTACGCAAGGTCAATAGTAAATTTTCATTATCCATTTAAATGTATGAACCATTATATAGAGTCGAGTTCATCGTGGGCGGTAATTATCTCAAAACTATTTCAATTGCTCGTCTATAAATATACTATAGATGATTCATAATCGTTAGAGCATGAAAAACCATGCCCTACATTAGTTTGTAACGTTTACTGTTATTTATAAAATCGTGAAATGAGAACGAAAACTGGACGTGAATTCAGCGGAACATCTGACGAAGAAATGTTAGACTCAATTCATACCGAGATTGCAGTGAAGCGGCGAGCAGTATTAGTGTCATATAATTTTAAACTTTATCTTCATTACTATAATACATAGTATTGCTTGAAAAACTTGAAAAGGTCTGGTGCATTCTCTGGTGAGCTGGCCACTGCGATTTCGGTGTAAATTGGGCTTTACGATCACCTGAAGCGCGCGAATAGTTATAAATAGCTCGGGCCAGTTCGTATTGTGAATTAATATTACAGTTTTAGATCTAATTTCGTATTACGTTATTTGGTTCAACCGATGAGGTTTCAAACGGGAAGTCATCGTTATACTGTGTCGTTATGTAGCAAGTTTGCCGGGGTTTCTTACCGTATCTACTACATCATGACGTTTTCGTAGGGTTCTCTTTCTTTCTCTTGTGTGGTTAGTGCCTAACTTGGTCTCAGAGTTTTTATTTATGTCACCCAAGGGTATTCTGCCTTGGCTTGAGGAACATGTCTTAGGCAGGCTTGGCTGCCCCATATTTTTTTTCTTCAGCGAAGAATATGCACATGAATTGACGGCACGGTTGGCGCAGTGGCTGAGCGATTGGACTGCTGCGCTGCGTGTCGCGGGTTCGATCCCCGCACGGAACAAATATTTGTATGGCCTACAGATAGTTGTTTCGGGTCTGGGTATTTGTGTATGTGAGTTTAAATGTTTGTGAACGCACCCACAATACAGGAGAAATTCCTGTGGGGCAACGTTTTTAAAAAAAAAAAAAACGAAAAATCAAAGGTGTCTTTGGTTCGAACTAGAGAGAGACAATCACACCACTAGACTATAACAGCTCTCCGTATCCGTATGATTCAATTCATGTTTGTTTACTATGTAAATGTATGTATGATAAAATGTATAAAGTATGAATCATGTGCTATGTTTATGTACTATCATGCAATCAATAAGGTTACCAAGAAACGATGACGGAATGTTTATAAAATTATCTAACTTGAAAAAACTTAATAGGATCAGCTTCGGACCCATTTTATAAAAAGACCTATGTGTCACAGTCAGAATGAATCATCAGCCCAGACCCTTTGAATTTTCCTAATAATAATAACTTGACCCAGCCTGTCCCTAGCTGCTTTAATTCCCTTCAAAGTCGTCCTAAGCCTAGATCCAAACGAGGGGGGGGATCCCACAGGGGTTGCCCTTAGCGAGCGGTCATTTAACTATATTTCTTAGTGAGTAAGCCCTAGATGGGAGCCTTTTCATTTGAGTTCAACACAGGCTAGTCTGGTTGAACAGTATTGCAACCTTATAGAGTTGCACAGTGCCTTCGTAAAAAAATATCTGTCCGTCATGTTTTGGACTTGAATTTTTGATATTTTCCCTAGTTACCAAGTAGGTATGGATCTATCTAGTAACTACGTTGAGATTCATGACTTAAAAAAAAAAGTGAATCATAACCACGATACTTTTATCCGGGCATAACCAAAACATTGGAGCCTCCTACATCCTGCATAGAAGTTCTACATCCAAGTCTATTTAGTTCAAACCTATTTATAATTTTATACAGTACTACGATAAATGATTTCCAATATAAACAACAACGCCATGTATTTTAAACACGATAAAATTTAATTCCCTTTACATAAACAACAGCTTCTTACATTAAAATTCTATGCGCGTTAGTAAATATTCATCTTTAGTGATACATGAATTTGTAAGTCAAAGCTACGACAATGTGTCACCTTGTTGTGTCACTTATGTCCCTTCGCTCTGTTCAAAATTATCACAATTACGTAATGCTGTAATTATTGCGATGATGATCACGTCAACCGCCTGGTTCTGACCAATGACGTGTTGACACGTCACACTGGGTGATCCCCAGTATGTTCAGTGTGTGTCTGTCACTAATCACCAGTTCTAACAGATGATATATTGATGGGTTTTGTTACATATTGGAGAGATTACTTAGCTAGTCGGTTTTCTGATGACAGATACTTAGTGGTCTCTTCGTCGCGTCGTCAAGATCAAAGGAATATGTATTTAGACTAAATAGGTGGAAATTCTTTAAGTCAACATATATCATCACACCTGTAATTCTCGAAGAGTAAGGCAGACAGACGTGTACACCCACATTTCGCCAATACGTCCCATGTAACAGGGAGTAAGCCTATTGCCAACAATTGGGCACGAGCCCAGACTCCGTGGCTGCTAATGAGAAATTCCTGATGGAAAAACCCTGCAATAACACTAATTGGCCCGACCCGGAATCGAAGCCAAAACCTCATGCACAGCTATCAACGAAGCCAACGAGGCAGTTTAAGTAAACACTTGCAAGGTTATTTTTCCGAAGGAAAACGAAGTTTGTTAATCACATACAATGTTGCATTATAAACAAGTGAACCGCGCATATTTGAACGTCTTAGATCAGTTGTTTTTTAGTCGCATTTAGGCAATGTCTTCATTGGCACACATGATCAGTAACCGGTTCTTGGTAGTCAAGTCTGAAGCGGAGTCCTGTCCTCTGACTTCGAGACACAAGTATAAAGGCTCTCCCACATAGGCGCTTTATTATCGGTCGATAATACCGAATGCGTTATTGTGATAATTTGTCATGCTTCTATTGCGTCGTTACTATCGCAGCAGTGTGCAACTTTTTAGCTGTTCTAATATCATCATCAGCCTATAATTTTCCCACTGCAAGGGCTCAGGCCTTCTCTTTAGAAGAATGAGCTATAATCCACCACGCGGGCCCAGTGCGGGTTGGTACTTAGATGTCACATGTCTTCGATTTTTTTGGATCTAAGACATGCTGGTATCCTCACGATGTTTTCCTTCACCGTTTTGAACTGTTTTTCGAGAGATTTCTAATACATAGTGTACTAAAAACATATATCTGGTATTACCGATGGATAATAACTGGCCTATGTAGGAGAGCCTTAAAGCCTGCGACCACATCATATTCGTACGAGGTACATAATGAGTGTTAAACACATTGTGACGTACTCTAATAGCTGTTAATAATACATGTCGTCTGTTTATGACGAACGTGATTATTGTATCTCTGTCTGGTTTTAGATTTAGGATACTGCCTATTGTATACTAAAAATTAGCAAATTATTATGCTAACGATACAAGCCGAGTAAAAGAAGGCTAGGGCTGCGGATTTTTCACAAGCTACCGCGGCCTCGACATATAGGGCTAAGAAGGAACACGGGTGGTTTTTAGTCAGTAGAAGTCTGACACTCCCTTTCGCGCTGCCCAAGAGCGAGAGGGGTTATTTAAAGATTTTCCACCCAAAAAAAAAAGGAAAACAAAAAGAAAAGAAAGAAAAAAAGAAAAGAAAAGAGTAAATGATGCCTTGACGTCTGACAGAAGAGAATGGAAGAATAAAACCGTGTTGCGATAACCCCAAGTAGTATCTGACAAGGGATGGATGATGATGATGAGTTAGTGGTTGAGTATGTAAGAAAAAAAAGTTGTTGTGCGCCGAAGACAAAGATGATAATTACAATATTAGAGGTTGATGATAATAATTATATTATCATCTTTTTTGCTGATGAATAAAATACGACAATGTTATAATATTTGTGATTCTGTAAGAAGGCAGAGTGAAACAACTACATGAATAATAAAATAAATATTAAAAAACTGAGCTAAGAAAAACGTAATAATTATTTACCGCGATATAATGATATTGTTTTCGCATGAAGAGAAGAAGCGTTTGAGTTGATTGAAAGAGCTATTTCTGTGGTTTGAGTAATAGCAAAACATGTATGCGTCTATTTTAAACTAAAATGCTCATCCTTATCCGATTAAAGTGTTTCTTAACATAACATAAAATCACGCCAGTAATCGCCGAAGGGTATGGCAGAATGTAAGTACCTTATACTACACCGGGTGTACTATCGCCTAACAGGCGAAATGTGGGTGTACTACACCCACATTTTGCCTGTTATATTTCAGTCCCATGTAATAGGAGGCGAGCCTATTGCCATCTACCGGGCACAGATCCAGCCTCCGTCACTGCTACTGAGAATTTCCTGACGGAAAACCCAATAACACTTTGCCCGAACCTGGAATCGAATCCAGAACCTCATGCTCAGCAGTCGCACGCTAGACCAACGAGGTAGGCCTAAAAAGGCCTAAAGTGGTTCTTATACCGCCTTATTACAAAACGTAGTTAAACCTGGTTTAACTTATACTTGGTTTATCTCGCATGACGTCTCACTTCAATAATATTCAAAAGAAAGTGACAGCATGCGAGATAAACCAGGTCTAAGTTAAACCAGGTTTAACTACCTTTTGTAATAAGGCGGATAAGGTTTATTATAAGTTAATAGAGAGGTCTGGAAGAAAACGAACCTCAATGAATTGAAATATATTGGAATTAAGCAAGTAAGGCGATGATGATGATTATAGTCTGTTCAGCAGACATTGACACGGACAAGCTATAAGTACTATCCATACTAATATTATAAATGCGAAAGTAACTCTGTCTGTCTGTCTGTTACTCAATCACGCCTAAACTACTGTACCAATTTGCATGAAAGGTATGGAGATATTTTGATACCCGAGAAAAGACATAGGCTACTTTTTAATAAAAATTAAAAAAAAAAATTTATTCAAGGGGTTGAAAGGGGGGTACGAAAATATTACTTTTGGTCGCGATAACCGGCATCGGTAGCGATAACCGACATCCGCGCGGTTGAAACCGCGGGCATCAGCTAGTAGAAAATCACAGAATAGATAAAAGACCTCTTTTATCTGTTCTGTGTAGAAAATAAACGGTGAACAAAGGTACAAAATGGTAGCCAAGCTAGAAAGTTGTTAGACTAGCTTACATTGATATGATTTCATTGTAACATTCTCTTTATCTATTATGAATATTTACTTTGTAGTATTCGATTGTAACACCACTCGAGCGGCATATCTAGCGTATACCTATCGTAGGAAATGCGTGCGCATTTTCCATCTGCACCTATATATGAAAAGTTCCGTATCTGGTTTTACCGATTGTTTGTAAATATGCGAATATTATTGTAGATTTCTAGATGCTTGTTTACTTTTTATCTTGTTTTTGTGTATTGAGCTACGACTTCTTTTCGGACTTTTAGTGTCGCCGGTGACTGAAAAGATGTGTGGAAATCGATTGTCGTGGTATAGCCATGTGATTCGCAGGAATGAGGAAAATGTCGTGAGGAAGGTTTTGAGTATAAATGTGGATAAATATAAGAGTGGAAAAAGACCAAATAAACAATTTACTTATTTATAATTATTACATTTAGTGCAGCATGAGCCATTAATACTAAATGAAGTAATCCTTTTACTCGGTCTTCTCGCAGAAACACAAACAATCTAACATTATCGTCTCCCATACATCAGCTAACAAATCCAATCCAGGGTTGGCCTCCACTAGCGATGCATGAACTGTGTTAAGAATCATATGGGCAAGAAATGATGTGTCTCATGAGATGACGAGAAACAGAGAAGTATGGAAGAGGAAGTCATGCTGCGCCGACCACAAATGAATTGGGATAAGGGCAAGCGAATGATGATGATTGATTAGCCTGTACTGTCCCACTGCAGGGCAAAGGCCTCCCTTCCCTCCTTCCACTTTTCGCGATCTAGTGCGATGATAGGCCAACTCTTTGAGAAGGAATCCAGCTCATCCCGCCATCTCCTTCTGGGCCTGCCGCGTTGTCGTTTCCTGCTGGTTGGTGTTCACAGAGTGGTAATTTTTGTCCATTGCTCCTCCGACATGCGGCAGATGTACCAGCCCAGTTCCATTTCAACCCAGCCGATGCTGGCAATACAGCTTTGCCAGCATCGGCTATTTGGGTTTTAAGTATAGTGTTTCTGATGCAGTCCGTGAGTTTGACACCCAGTATACTTCGCTCCATAGCTCGTTGGCAGACCCCAAGTGCGGACTTCTGACGTTTTGTAAGCGACCATGTTTGCGCTCCATAGGTGAGGGTGATGACTTACCTAAATACTAATGCTGTAACATGATAATATTGTAAAAGCATATTATTTTTAAAGAGTATCATAGAGTTTTCCAGAATATGTTTCCAGGACAGATGGACCAGGGTCCCAGGACAGATGGATCAGAATCGTCACATACTGGGTGCCTGAAGATGGTCGTCGTCATCGAGGCAGACCCAGGAAACGTTGGCGTGAGGATTTGAACTCTTTCGTGACTGATTGGCCAGAAAAGGCACAACACCGGGAGAGCTGGTAAATAAATGGGGGAGGCCTTTGCCTAGCAGTGGGACACAGTATGATAATAAAAAAACAAGAAACCATAGAGTTTCTCCATAGGAAACGGCCAACCCGAACCGTGGGTTGGTCCATATTAAATAAAATAATTTGATTTTGATTGGGTGAATGTTAGGAAATATAAAGCTAAAACCACTGAAAATGTACAGAATTTTCGAAAATTATTGAGTTCTTTGTTTCTAAAGTAAAAGTATTTTTAAGTGTCTTCTATTCGTTTCTTCTTCTTTCTTCTTTTTCAAGCTTTCACCGCCCAATGCTGAGTGTTGTAGGTCTCTCTCTCTCTCTTCTATTCGTTTGGTTCCAAATAAATCCGCATGGCGCTACTCATCCTAAACAAACTGTTATGATGACTGTTATTGTGGTAGGTAACTATTTTGATAAAAAGTCGTGCTCGTGATCATTACACACCAACTAGAATTCAAATCGTAATGAGCGTCATTGTAGATGGTAGAATTATCTATGATATCATCACATAGGACTGCCTATTATTTGTGTTACGTATCACCGAAATGTTTTAGACATGTTAAATCATTCTAAAATTGTGATTTAGTCATAGCATTATTATTTATTTAGATGAACTCGTGTAACCGGTGATACAACAACATTTACCAACTGAATATTAACAAAAGTTCTGCGAAAAAACTTACACTAGAATTTAGGTACGTGTTTTCTAAAAAAGTTTTGTTAGTAATCTTTCTGCGTGTCGTTATAATAATACTGTGATTCATTTTAAACCAAAACATTAGAATTTTTAGCAAAATAATAACATTGCCTATTTATAAATTGTTAGTAAACGCTACTTTCTCATCTTTATTTTTGGACATTTGTTTCTGTTTAGGCGCTTGTGGAACATACAAACTCTTTCCTAATCTGAGAGTTGCTAAAGGCTAATAAGGGGTTTTCGGGGCTGTGGATTATCGAAAGGATAACGCGGCTCCGACACAAGGGCGAAGAAGGAACATAGGTTTGGTTTTTAGTCAGTAGAAGTCTGACACTCCCCTTCGCTCTGCCCAAGAGCGAGGGGGGTTATTCTATGATTTTCCACCCACCAAAAAAAAAAGGGGATGTGTTCAGCATTAGATAGTGTTTTGTGTATATTCTCCTGTCTACTACCTTCTAAAAAAACCCTTAAATAAGTCGAAAGGTCTTCTAGTTCCGGGATATTGAAGGTCAATTATTTCTTTTGCACACAGTTTTTTAATACATGTTTTTTATGTTGTAACTTTCTCTGTACTATAATGCATCCATCAGCACAATATTTGAATCCTACCGTGAAAGGTGATTTTTCACCACAAAAGAAAAGTCATTTCCCAGCAATAACTTTTGCGCAGAGTTCCTTAGTTTGGTGTACATAATGATTGGTTGAAGGATTTGAGAAAGGTTTGTTAACACCTTGTATATTATGTATCCTAATATAGTCAGCAATACGCCAATGATTTCAATTATAGCCATAAGCTGTGTAACTTTACTGAGAGGTTTATGAATGTGCCAATTGAAGAATTTATTGATTCAAGTTTAATTTGATTTCCTTTCTAATTGAGTGTCTCAATTAGAAAGATCACCGCTCCGTAGAATGACTGTCATATTTATGTGATTAACCGATTAGGTAACAGCAAAAACTCCGGAGTTAATTGCCACGATTTAAAATATAAGATCGTTACAAAGTTTTTTTTAGGATCACGTTTTGGGTGCGGTCATCTTCCAACTGCATGCCAGTCTCATCAGCGTATCACGTATGAATACCTGATGTGTTTACCGAAATTATGACGTCATGCACCATTGACCCGCCGTGCCTGCGTCTACCGAGATATGCGAATAGACGGATCTCTTGATACTTTGATAGTAACGCTACGAGCCTACGACTGATTGCTTTGAGATAAGCACGTTGGAGGAAAAGCTGTTTAGAGCAAATATTTTTTTACTATGTAATGTAGAGGACAGGTGCGTAGTACTCGTAACCGGCAGGCGTGTATGACCAGCAGATGTATGAATGTGGACGAGGCAAAAGGAGTATGTAAGGATCGCAGCTGCAAGTGGCGTTCTGTGGTACCTGCCTACCCCCATGGGAAAAGGGCGTGAGTTTATGAAGATATGTACGTATGCATGTGTGTAATCAGAATCTTCTTTCTTTATCGTGTGGTCAGTGCCTAACAGGTGTCAGAGTTTTTATGCAGCCCATGGCTTTACATGCCGTTGAGAAATATCTATTGGGCACGCTGGTTTCCTCACGATGTCTTTTAAATCGACCAAAATACCGACCACAATACCCGAAACAAAACCAATACAAAATACTTTACTATCGGAAGTTGAAACATTCGAAAATAATGTTTGGTGTTTATTATAGTTATTACAGAAACTAGCTCGTAAACAACCCAAGCAAAGTTAATAAATTAAATGATAACCTGTTAAAGTAGACCATAATTAAATTATTTACCTATCATTTTCCCGTATAATGTTACCACAGTTCTATAAAGGAAAAATAGTGCTATAACAATAGGTATATTGTTATTGCATGACTCTATGTTTAGATAATAAACATTGGTAGCAAATACTAATATTTATTTTAGAAAATGACTCACATTTATAAAGCATAATTTGAGAGGAAGCCCGATTCTCGATTTTTCGAATATATACTTCGGAAGGGTGGAAAATCCGACGCGAAAACGGTTTATGGCTATCCAGTGCATCATTCAGAGACTCAGATTCAGTTTTATAAAATCAGTAATTCTCCTTTCTACCTTCTGATGTTTTGTAACCAATTTCGACGGGCACACCAATCTGAGGTATTCCATCTTGCGCGCCAATACGGTGCTCATTACCAATGCTATCATTAGGTGCACAATGTGAAATTCTCTTAGTGAGCTCGATGGAATACCTAAAAGTCCGACTAGTTGGCATCGAGGGTTTCTTGGGAGGCCTAAACCTATTTCGAACCAAAATGTTGTCAAAAGATACCGAGTCACTTACTGTCGCACTCAGAGAGTTTTATGATTACTTAGGTCATCACTTAATAGTAAAGGTTTTGACAGATTTGTCATCGAGCATTCGTTGTTGCGGTTTGCGTCGCTGCGTGCTTTCGTGCTCGCAGTGTTCGTTGTTGCGGGCATTCGGTGGCGTGTGGTTCGGCGTGGTGACTTTCGGAATGACGTATTGCACTCGTAGTTTCGTTCTTCTTCCGTCCTTCTGACATTCAAAAGTGCCTGTAATGGCTTAATTGAAATAAAATATTTGAGTTTGAGTTTGAGTTTTGAGTTCATACAAAAGTATGTCAAATCTTTACTAAGTGACGGCTTAAGTATTCATTAAATATATCTGAGTACCTCAGTTAGTCAGTATAATAAAACTAGATATACCTATTATACTATTATTTTTGCTTGTATTAGTCGTTATATTTTAATGTCTTTGGTCTGTATTGACTTTTGGTACAATAAAGTTGCCTTTCTTAATTTCTATCTGTTATGGAAATTAGTTAAAAGTTCTACATTGGTAGACCATGATGTCAGCTTTATAAAAGGCAGGTAATAATTATCGAACGTAACGTTTTAGCATTTAATTTCCCGGTTCCGATGTTTTCTAAACTTTCTCTGCTATGGAATTAGATTTCGTATAGGTTACTCTTTTATTTTGTTTTGTCCAATTATAATCTTATCTCAGTTTTGACTTACTCTCATGGTGACCTAAATCAATGCCTAAATATTATTGGACTGTTGGAATTTCATCTCTCGACACGGAACCGAACGTTGAAAATTGTAGAAAAGATCAAAAGATGTTGTCATGTCTTGTTGCGTGTGTTGTTGTTGTTGTGTCTTGTCTTGTTGTTCTTGTTGTTTGTCTTGATCTTGTGTGCTGTCTTGTTTTTTTGTATCAAAAGATTGAGTATTCATTTATGTGTTGCTTATTATTCGTGAAAACAGATATGCGAATTTAAAATTGATACGATGAATGATTGCGTGAGTGAGGATTAAATTCTTTCTCTCTTTCATTTACTTAAAATTATGAAATTGATTTTATGGTTGATCTCGGTGTAAAATTAATTAACAATGGTTTTTGTGGTGCGAATTTAAAGCGTTAATGCATAGAAAGTAATATTTTGAGGAAAAACGAAGTAGTAAAATAATATTATACCTAACTGTTTAAAAAAACACGCTTTCTCGTACTCCCCTTAGTAAACCCTTTCATTTGATATCCATATCATGGGAATGCATAAAATAACTAGTTCTCCATCTTTTGGGTGTCACTGGACTCTATAAATGAGACAAATATAATTTCTTTGATTTTTAACATAGTTACAGATGAAACCAATAATATCGTGTTAATAAGAAACCAGTAAGAGTTCAATGTATATTCAATTTCTGAATTTATTCTGTAAAGTGGTGGCTAATTGGAAATCTAGTCCAGAAAATAATTAATATTCCAAAAGTAGACATAAAAAAGTTTAATCACGGAAAATCCAAATTCCACACAATTCTTTCCGTATAAAACATTTAGGTGTTCCCTCGAACAACATTTCAAAAGAATAGCTATTCACTAGCTTCCAAGATGTTGCTTGGCACGCTCTCAATTTTAAATTTATAATCGCTATTTAAAAAACCAAAGCCATCTTTTTTGTATTTAGATATTGCGTGTTTGCTATTACACAATACAGTTTACGTTGGGTGTAATTAACTGCTCACTTGAATGAGTGTAGGTCATGATTACGTTAAGCATGCTGACCGGAAGTAGTATTTATATATGGAAAAATAAATATGTATATTGCGATTATAGTTTGTTATGGGTCTATCTTTGTTTTATAGTTTTTGATTGCGTGAAAATTATCATGATAACTTCTTAGTTTTAATTGAAATCGTTAGAATTATAATTTATTCATATTAAAAGCTACTTTCCATCAATAGATGAGTAAAGATCAATCAATAACTAGCAGTATGATAGGGTTAGTAACAATTTTCTTTTGTACACTGCACCCAGGTAAAAGAACACACTGGTAAAAAAACAACCTGGTAAAAAAACCCTTCACGAATGCGTCAGAAATCCACTTTTTTGGTGTTATCACACCAAAAAAGTGGTTTTCTGACACATTCGTAATCACGTTATATCGTAGCGTTCAAAATTACACTTAGAACATTGTGCTGAAAAATAACTGAGTTATAATTATGACCCAGGTGAACAAAGGACACTAAATTAGAGTTCTCAATTCACCTGGGTGAAACTAATATCTCCCAGGTGAATTGAGGACACTACTTTAGTATCTAATGTTCGCCTGGGCGATCATTAGACACTAAACCGAATAGTACAGGTGTGTCAACATTTTAAACCAATTTTTTATTCCCTATGTATAGATAGTGTGAATTTTGTCCTTCAACATCTCTGTTACTAGAAGGTTCCAAGGTATGGTCGCAATGATGAAAAGAACAAGGTGTCTCTTGGCCTGGATAAGGGTATTTTTTTTACCCGTTCATTAGGTAGGTAGTAACCTATACTTGTGTTAAAATGGTTGTGTGATTAAAACGAGGTAGTTTCAATCCAAGTTATCGCCCAAGGTTGTCTTTATTGTGCTAAATGATAAAGCAAATACCCTTGAGTGGCGCGAAGTGGTGTTTTTGTGTCGAACTAGTACCATCGCACTATTCGATTTAACTTCTTTTACTTTGAACTCTATTATAATTGCTGTAAAACACAGATTCAAAAACGCTTAATTTTATTCACTCATCAATTATTTACTTTTATTTAGGAGTATGTAAAAATACTTTTCGATCGTGTTAACTTCTATGTACCTAGTTAATCGATGCTTGTATAACATCAAGCCTGTTATACCTTAAGGGTAAGGCAGACGTGTTCTTAATAGTACACCCACATTTCGCCAGTTTTGTTTAAGTCCCATGTCATAGGGGGCGAGCCTATTGCCATCAACCGGGTAGATATCCAGATTCCGTAGCTACTATTGACTAGCTACTCGACCTGGGAATCGAACTCAGGACCTTAGCTCAGCAGTCACGCTTGCGACCACTAGACCAACAAAACAGCTACGATAAGCATCGTGCATATAAATAAGTTCTATGATTTTAAACTAAATCGATAACGCGGCTTTAGTCGTGTAGACAATTCATGTTGCCGACACAGCATATAAAACAAACATTTTACGACAGGTCAGTTGCGTTGGAATGGCGTATGCACTCAATGCACTCAACCTAATGAAACCTAGTTAAACGTACCTAGAAAACCATCAAAGTGACTGATAAGACAAAACGTATATTTTTTTAAACTAACGGTATACTTCAACCAACTTATCTAAGCAGGTGGGGAAAAACAGAACTAAAATAAATGTACAAAGTTTGACATTTCAATGCTAATTTTCTTGACATGCAACGCCACCCCAAACTGCACACTTAAAGTGGTCACATTTATACCTATTACTGAACTTGTGGGTCAACGTAGGGAGGTAGCAAGGATACACGGGACCCACTAGGGCCAGTGCCTGCCAGGGTTGTGGAACTTGTTAGATAGAGTTACCGCGGCCCGCGGCCCTAATCAGTAACCGCCTAATTACAAAAGGTGGTTAAACCTGGTTTAACTTAGACCTGGTTTATCTCGCATGCTGTCACTTTCTTTTGAATATTATTGAAGTGAGACGTCATGCGAGATAAACCAAGTCTAAGTTAAACCAGGTTTAACTACGTTTTGTAATAAGGCGGAGTCTGAGACTCCCTTCTGCTACGCCCAGAGCGGGAGAAGTCATTCGATGATTTTCCATCCTTAAAAAAAGCTAAGTAGCTAGGAGCTATTTGAATGAATATTAATAATAATAATAATTTATTTCTACAACTTCAGTAAACATTACAGCAATGAGGTCTCAACCCTTGAACTAGGACAACCTGTATGACAAGGGTTGAGGTTAAACCGGTTACATATTATATCTGAATAATGAAGCTTAGACAGTGGTTACTGCAATCATAGTACCAATTATTGACAAAAAGTGAAGATAAATTTGATTAAAACTAACACAAAATAAAAGGCAGAGAAAATAATAATAGAATAAAGGCCACTTACATTACTATAGAATAGAGGTAGCGTGTGTGTGCCGTGTGGTGAGATGTGTGATGGTGTGTGTGTGTGTGTGTGTGTGTGCATGTATTATGAATGTTATTGTTACTATGTTAGAGTAATAATAAGGGATTCCGTGTCATCGAAGCTATAGTTTTCCAGCCAAAGTAATATTTCCTTTTTAATTTGGAAGTTACTAATATGCTAACATGGTATAGGTATGTTATCACTTTTAGTAAGTAAAGTAGATGCTAAACGTCAATGATTGACTACGAAGTAACAATCTTTATATGGAGATGATTTCATGTTGGTAAGTGTTAGATAAATATTGAGTAGCTCAAGTAACATAAACTCAAAGATTTATAGTCTAGAGAGGTAGACTATATATCTTCTAGCTTAGACTGTAGACTTTAGCCCTCTAGTTCAATGGATTTGTATTCATTGATTGTTCGAAACAATTAAAAGGTAATACATAAACATTGTCATAGTCTTATTGCTCTACGTATACTTATAACGAACCCATACAATTCATTACAACACGATATTTCCTATTGTTTTCTGTGGATACTGTATTTTATACGCGCGACGTAAAACTGGGACGAACACACACAAAGGCGTATCGTAGTTAGCGGAACAAACTATTGCAAGCACCAATGAAATCTTGCATTAACTCAGAACAGTTGAAGTTATTTCGGGAAATCGTCTGGACTCTCTCCAAAAAGTGGAGGGAGGAGAATCAGAATCACTCGGTCACTTTCCTCGTTGAGTCAATGACATGAGTGAGTAAGAATCAGGTCCAGAAACCCCGAAAGCTTCAAGACTAACGCGAGCGTTTCACAGAACTACCTATATTTATAATTTCTTCTACTCCGTGACGTACGAGTATGCAATGTATAATTTGATGCGGGATATGGCGTGGGCTTCGGGAAAAATCGCATAGGCGGAATTGGTGAATCAATTCCAGACAGAGTGGACAGAAACCAGGCAGAACGTTTTGTGAATGTAAATAGAACATATGACTCAGATTTTTTAGGGATACGCATCACATACACACGTACGTTAAATCGTATGGCCAAAATGGCGTATTGCAATTTTAAGTAGATATCAACAGAATCATATTCATGGAATCTTTATAACACGAAGCTGATACCTAGGACACGGAATTTGAGACACGAAGACTGAATGCAATATAACCAAGTCTCGCGTAAATGCAATGCCAATATACAAAGTATAAGCTATGTACACGAGTAATCCACATGATAATGATAAAAAACTGTACAAGGGTTGCTACGAGAATAAAACAAATTATAAAACCATACATAACCTCATTTAAGGACACAAGCATTGAAAGAAACCTAATTATAATTCTTGACAGAGTATTTTTGCGATCCGACTTTCGAACAGAACAAAATAAGTATTTGCTTCAAAGATGAAAGATTTACGAATTTTTTCGTGCATTTTGACAAATTATTTACGATTAGCCATATGTGTCCCAATCCCAATGCAGAGTAAATACCTCTTTTCCCTCTTCCCCCTGATCCCTATACAATAGCTAATATTCGAAAATCCTTTTAAATAACCCTCCTTTTGGGCTTCGTCGCAGTCGGGTAAAAACAGTCGAGTTCAGTTCGAGCTCTATCTCCTCCATTCATTTTGACAAATCGTTTTTATAATTAAAATCAGAAAACTAGCATCGTGCGAACGCTTACATTAATATTTATTTCTACTGCGATTATCTTGGTGTCACAGTCCTTGATAATTGATAGCTATAATATATGCACATTAGATCATCGCGGAACCTGTTCAGTAACCTTTAAGTACAGAAAACGAGTGGCAATGAAATAAGAAGACGTTTCTTCAAATTGTCAATTTAAAAAACATTGGTTGTGTTAGTCTGTTGTTTGTTTTAGGTTTAGGTATAACAGATAAAATAGATCCGGCTCGAAGGACCAATGTTCGGGGTCGATCTAGCAATCCATTTTAAGTTATACATTTGTCAAATAATAATAAATATTTATTATTATATTTCGCTTTTAATGTCCATGCAAAATTATGATTTGTTTAATTGAGGCTGGTGAAATCTTATTATTTTTCCTGCTCTTGAGTAGTTTTAGACAAGATAAGTTCAGCATTAAAAGAAAGATTGCACATGGCAGTTTTCCTTTTCAAGTATCACTTTTGTTGACTGGTAAATCCAAATATTCAGGAAAACACCAAGTACTTGAATATCATTGAGATTTTCAAAGCAATACCTATTCTAAAAAACTATTTGGAAATCTTCACTTGTATTGTATCTTCACAAACAATAATTATCAAAGATATAAATTATACATATCTACGTAAAACTGTTTCATTTGCATCTTTGCATGTAATACACACTTTGGTTTCACTTACAACAAAATTTTAAATGTTGAAATACGACTCGAGCAAACTTAACCTAAACACGTTCTGAGTCGCTTCAAAAACAAACCATTAGGACGACGTTGTGCATCCCATAAAGCTATTAATTTGTTTTTATACGAATTTAGTTTAGGATGCATTCCATTCATTCATTAAAATAAACAGAAATAAATCTGAAATAATATCGTAATACCTACCATGAGCTATTAAATCTATCGACACAACGTCTTCAGATATAAACATACATCTGTTTTATTGCCGCCAGTCGATAGGTACTCTTAAGATAATGCACGTAAACAGATACCGTTCGAGAGTTATCATGAGTACAACATTAGCTGATGTAAAGCAGAGCGACCTCCGAGTTTGGCAGATTCGTTCCGCTACGATAAAGGGATTAGTTCGTCACGCCGCACGGCATTTGTAATATTCCTGTTGCTATACCTACGTGCTTTAGATATGAGGAAAACGTTTAACGCTTAGAACATGTCGATAAGTACCTGACCGAAGAATCGTTCCCTCGCAGCCGCCATACTCTCCGAGCGCGGAGAATTGGATCCCGAACTATTGTCGTTAGCTTGCTGCATCTCGTTGTCCTCCTGCCGTGGCAGCAGCCCGTCGGGGACATCACCCACCGGTGGTGCTGCCTGCACCAGCGTCTCAGCTGGTGCTGCTTTCTCGGAGCCGTCTTCCGCCATCGTTTCCACTTTCTGCTGCACAGCCCCGTTGCCTTTGCCACCACTCACTCCGTTACTCTTCTTGCTGATACCCTTAAGTCCTTTCGTTTTCTTCTTGTTCTTCGGCTTCTTAGGCGGCTTGCCCACAGGGAAGCGTCCGCTGGCGCAGCACTGCACGTTACCCATGACGGTGCGCGCGCATGTCGCGGTTTACTCGGTCGGCGGGAGTCGGCTCGGTCGGTCGATCGTTCGAAGCGCGTCGGCGTCGGCGCCGACTCGCAGAATGAGTGCGGCGTGAGAGTCCCCGGCGTCGCGGCGCCGCGCCCACCCGCCCCGGAATTTTTGACGTACTTCAGAATCGCACTGACCGCTGATTACGCGGATGCCGTCCGCGAAGGATCGCACCCGAAAGCCGAACCGCGAGCCGGCCGCGCTGGCGTCATCGTGCGCCCCTGCCTCCCGCGCGCCGCAAGGTCAAGGCGCGCTCATTGTTCCCGCTGGTGCTACTGGCTAGACGCGCGCCGCTCCGCTTAGATGGCCGACAACTATGCCTGGCGCCGCACCACCACCACGCGACCCTCTTACAACTGCTATCGATCACGCGATGTTTATGTTTGGCTACCACGGGAACGGCATTGTACCTCGTCGATAGCGTCACGCCATTTGCACACCCCTGGCTTGCATATCGTTAACGGCGAGCCGTGAAAAAATATTTAATTGTGCACTTGGTACGTGTGGTGGCAGCTCGACTGTTTAGTTACTAGTGTTGTTGTGGCGTGCAATGTTTGTTATCGTGCGCGCGCGGAGGCTGATAGCGCGAGAGGCGCACGTGTCGTGTCCGTCGCCTAGTAGCCGTAGTAAATAAAGCGCTCGTAAACGATATGCGTCGAGGAAAACTGACGTTTAGCCGCCGCTGTGATACAACATGTTTGTGTACCTAATTGAACTATGGTAATATAATTATTTATTTGTGTAGCTAAGAGGATGTCCTACGGTGATGCGGTTTATAAATATTTCGAACGAGACTACAATCGGTTTCTACCTACCCTACATGCGATCACGCTACTGTACTACAATAATTACACTAACCAGTTGATAGTTTTCGTTTTCATATGTGAAGTTTGGCTGAACAAACTCTCATCGACATTAAAATTCGTAGTATTAAATAATGAGTATTTTCTTTCTTTTGTATAATTCATCATGAGGAAACCAGAATGCGCCTGTGAGATATTTCTCGACGGCATGTAAGCCAAGTGAGAGTTCCATGGGCTTCATAAAAACCCTGGCACCAAGTTAGCCACTAACCACATGATAAATTATACAAGTATTTTCTTAGGCTTTTTTTACAACTTTTTAATTTCATTCACATGACTTAGTTACGAATATAATATAGATAGTCGAATAGAAATATAAACTACTCGGTATCAGTAACATGATGATGTAAATAGAACGATTTGGGAAGCTGTGTCGACGCGATGTCGCAATCTCAGCCAGAAGACTCGGATGTGGAGCACAGCAGGCGAGCTTTTAGCGACTTTTTAACGCTACTCCTGTTACACCGTCTCGCCATGGATTCTTGGCGTCGAATTTTTTTTTTTTTTTTTGTTGAGGTACTCTACGTTCTTACCACCGTGATCAGTGTAACATAATATTAAGTATGTATTTAAAATAACTGAATTATTAAAAGCTAAACCAAATTATTACAATACTTATGTCGCCACGCTTTGGAAAAACATTTTTTTATATTGGTTACACAATTTCTATAGCGAGAATAAAATGCATTATAATCGTAGCATGCTTTCTTCTTTGTCGTGTGGTCCTAATCTGGTGGTCAGAGTTGTATGCCACCCATGGTCCTCTGACTTAGTTCCACATGCCAAGAAATATCTCTCAAACTCAAACTCAAATATTTTATTTCAATTAAGCCATTACAGGCTCTTTTGAATGTCAGAAGGACGGAAGAAGAACGAAACTACGAGTGCAATACGTCATTCCGAAAGTCACCACACCGAACCACACGCCACCGAATGCCCGCAACAGCGAACACTGCGAGCACGAAAGCACGCAGCGACGCAAACCGCAACAACGAATGCTCGAGACTCAGACATGCTGGTTTCCTCACGATGTTTTCCTTCACCGAAGCAAGTGATATTATTCAATACACACATGAATCCGAAAAATCAGAGGTGCGTGTCTTAGGTTCGAACTCGAGACCTGTGACTTCGCAGTCCGACGGTCACACCATGACTATGACTATAACTGATTTTATAAATTCACAGGTATACCTACCAACGTGCAACGCGTCAAGCTACAAACCAATGTCGACACCGAATATGAATAACATTGTAACTTTAGTTACAACGTGTAACTAAAGTTAACAAAAGTACAACTTTGTCATAACTTTATTCATATTGGGTGTCGATAGGGCATAACGTTGTACAAACGTGTAGCTAAAGTTACAATGTTATTCATAATGGGGGTCGATGTTACAGTTTGGTGTGACAAAGCACCAAGTTCCAGTTTCTTCGCCATAATAAAACACGGTACGGCGGCGCCGCACGCGCACACCGAAACACATGCTATTTACGATTCAGATATGAGACGCGATTTGACCGAGAGCGAAAATGTTTATTTATTGTGAATATTAAAATATGCCAGACACCTCTAAAGTGGTTTTATGAGCTTGATATGAAAGAGTGGCAGGTATTTTAGATTTGCAGTAGAGTTAAAAGTAATGGATCTCTTTTACTTGGGCCCGACCGAATAGGTAATAATTCAGGGATTACCAATACTTACTTCTCCGATACTTTTTATTTTGTCCATGTACACATCATGTTTTGTTTGAGAATTCAGTTGTTTAATAAAATAAAATGCTACAACGACGATGGTATTGTTTTACCATATTATTATGTCCGGAATTTTCCGATGAAGTCCGGAATTTTAGCTCTGTGACAAGAAAAACGTAAGAAAATCTAAAAATGTTCGGAAATATCAAAAGTATAACAGTCAATCAAAGACTTGTACTTCATTATTATTATGTATGTTCTTATGATTAAACCTTTTTTTCCTACATACACTTTTGCGAAAATCGCTGCGTCGTATGCAGTAAAATTCAAATGAAAAAAGGCCGTTCTTATAATTAAAATGACTGGATTTTTCCACGGATAATTTTTTTATAGGTCTGGGAGTCCTAGGTCATAACATAAATTAATAAAACTATGGTAAACCAAATAACATAACACTGTTCCATTTTTTTTCTGTGTGACGTAAGAACCTCGTCCGTAATAGTATACCTAGTCATAATTCTCTTAGCGGTACTAATGGACTGGAACGCCATAGTTTGGTTAAAAGCGTAGAATAAATAAAGAACACTCACACGCAAGTACCACAAATACATAGAATCAATACACTTTTACAGGCAATAACAAGTAGTTCGTAGAAACTGTAAGTTTTTAGTTCACTATTAGTAGCTGAGGCGAATCCGACCGAGAAAGAGCTTTCTACTTGGGTAACAGATCAAAATTTAGACTACCTATACTTATCCATCCATAATAATCCATTCTACCGTACTTATTTATTTTAAATACGAAAGTAACTCTGTTTGCAACAATTTCAAGAATATACGGCTGATGGTCGGATTATAATCAAGGGCAAGGAGATTGGTTATATCCTGGGGAAGGACAAAGGCTATGTTTTCCCTAACATATACACACTTAGGTAACGGGACTGACAGGTACCTAGTTCATAGGGTTTAGCTTAAAGTACTAAATTGCTTTGTCTTGAAAAAAATGCAATGGATTGACGCACGCAGCGAAAAACGACGCTCCGACAACGTTACGTGGATAGTCATAGTTTATTAAGGTTTTTAATAATTATATACATGGTCACTGACACTACAATTAATATCATAAACGGGATATTTACCATGTTTGATTTTTGTTTCGAGTTCCCGATATTTCGGCGCTGTTACAAGCACCATGATCACGGATAAACTGAAGCGCCGAAATATCGGGAACTCGAAACAAAAATCAAACATGGTAAATATACCGTTTATGATATTAATAGTAATTATGTATTAGTTTATGATTGTTGTTGAAGGTAAAAAAATATTTATAAAATATTTCATTTTATTACTTTTCTATTCTTCACGTAGACTCAAACGAGCTAGACTCCTACCGAAAAGACTGACCCGTCAAGAGTCCAAAGACATAGGCTTACAAAGGCACAGAACACACAGAATCGTTAGTACCAATTCATAACTCACCGTATCTGCATCGCTCTCCTCAGTAGCCATAGCCACTCCTTTGTCTAAATGACGTTCAGCATTATCCAGTTCCCTATCCAGCTCAGCAGCTTCCAGTTCTAGTTGCGGAGAACACTGCAGTTCTTCAACTCCTGGCGATGGAGGATCACGATCGCTGTGCAGAATATGCCGAGCAGGCATCTTGACTACGAGAGGCCTGAAGTTTAAACGTGACGATCCTGTAAAGATAGAAACGGAAAACTTGGTAGAAAATCACGGTCCTTAAAAATATCTTGTTTTTAATAAGTTTCTTGCTTTTAACGACATTTAATTGTACAAATCGGTGGGAGAGGCGTTTTATCGTAATTTAATTGAGATTTCGATTGCGGTTCTTATTTACACAAGCTAAGGAATATAATCTGACTGGGTACAGGTAGAGGTCTCTATCCCATCGGGGGTTTTCATCATCATCATCATCATCAACAGCCTATTAATGTTCCCACTGCTGGGACACAGGTTTCCTCCCTTTGAGAGGGAATGGGCTGTAATATGTCACGACCTACTGTTCGTAAGTCGGGGCCGGCACCACTGGGCCACCGCTGCTCTTCATCGGGGGTTTTGATTCTATTGAATCTGTTGGTAAACCTATCTTTTCAAGCTAATAGTAACATTAAATTAAAATGACGGATGGTCCACGTTCTTTATTCCATTCGTAATTAAATTTCTAAGATGAAGAATTACCAATAAACCTCATAGCAACTGTATCGGTAAAATTATAAGTGGACAAGATAACCCGTAGATGTAGATTTTATGTAGATGTAAGTAAACGTACTATGCCAATAGTTACAACTAATTTAATGAACAGGCTATTTGTTAGTAGCAGCTACCTGAGCATGCACGTAAATTTTAAAAACATTAACATTCAACATATTGCATTTAATACCTAACAACATTAACATAACTTAAACTTAATACGATCATAAACTAAACTAAATAACACTTTGTCGGCTTAAAGCTCTTAAGATTTTTGAGAATCAAAATAAACTAATATTATTTTTAGTTTCGACGTTACGGCTGATATAAATTTAAAAAGAGCTTGTAGAGACTTCTATGTACTTGCGTGTAGTTCTAATCTCTCTATTGACTTGGTAAACAACTTACGCAATCATACATAGCCTTGCTTTGAATAAACAATGAGGTTAAAAATATTCTTATTTATGGTTTGTCATGTTAAGCATCGAATCAACACTGATTTATGCCACTAATTTTATAGGTAGACACTGCAACAACTTTTGATCCTTTGTGTGAGTTCGAAATCGCGAAATTAACGAATTTTTGAATTGGGTAGGTACAGTAACTGTGGTCCGCAGTTGGAATGAATGAATTTTTTCCTGATAGAATTTACGATTGGGATCTTAAAAGAAAATTAGCTGGATACTATTATTTTAAATGTAAGGCTTAAACCACATACCTTTGGAGTCATCTTTTTGCAATTTTTTCATAACTTCACGTGCGCTATGCAGGGTCTGTGTTGCAGTGGAGTGAATGGGTCGTAAAGACACACGCTGAAGACCACTGCCAGGCAAAATCGATGTCATCACCTTCCTAGGCTCCTCTCGCTCAGGACTTCTGTACTGAGTAATTAAACCCTCATCCTGATCTGCATCTATATCTATGAAACATTCTTCGAACTGCTCGAAATTCTCAAGATCCGAGTCTAACTCGCTTCGTGAGCCATGAATTTTCGGTCTGTAAAACGAGTCTGAATTTCTTCTGTAGTCGATCTGCTTCGGATCGGGCGATGAGTAGCTTCGTATCACATACCCTCTTTGCACGGCCAGGGGCATTGCGACATTTGGATCGTTTTGAGGTGCTGGTGATGAGTAGCTTCTCGGCAGCAGGCTTCTAGTGCTCTGCGACTTGTTGCGCTGCTGTTGTTGCATCGTTCTTGTAGAAATCAGGCTTTTGCCGCGGCCTGCACTTTGTGCCTGCGGAGGCTCTTTACGCCGCATATCGAAGTTGGTGTCGTCGCGTTCAGTCAGCTCCTGCAACGTGTGGAACTGAATAGATCTCGGGATCAACTGACATACGGAATAGCCCGACTCCAGCTTGTATGTCCACTTTGTGATCTATGGATATTGAACACCAGCTGATTGAATTACGATATCGTGTAACAAGGCCGGGTGCAACCAGATGATATATCATATGGTAAGCAACGGTGAACACGACCGACTTACTATTACCTACTTCTGTACACAGATGATAGATGAAAACTTAAATGTGATTAGCAAGACACTGGTTCACCTACGCTTTGATCTCCGATAAGATCCATAATTTGATCTCTGGTTCTCGTTTCACGACGTTATTTCTAAGGTTGATTCTGTTGCGAAATAAGGTCTTGTCCACGTGTTTGATATCACACTTCCATAAATTACAGTCATTTATCTTCGGCACTTAACGCAATAAGTATAATAGTTTCCGTTTGCGAGCACTGATTGTTTCTAATTCACACGCACTTGTTAACAACTTCAGAGTTAAACCTGCTTGCTTAATAAATTTAACCGAAATACAGGCATTGCCTAGTTCGGTTACAGTGGCCATTTATTAGACATTACTCCTGCCAAAATATTTTCTGTACAATATTACTAAGTTTTTAGAGAAAATAAATTATTATTATTATAATACTATTTGCAATAAAACAAATTCAAGTGCATGACGTGGGATAAACAAAATACTACTAAGCTTGATGTATTAAAGTATACGAAGAGCCTTGCGTACGTGCATCGTGGGCGGACAACTTTCTCTTTTTAGGCCAAGCTCCATTGATATTAAAACATATTGGACCATACATATACTCATTGCTGTATCGACTTAAAGCACTTACTCAGGTGGCATAATATTATATCTCCTTAATATGCAACTACAATTTACTTAAAACCAGCAGATTTTTTTGAAATTCTATGTGGTCCTCCTAACAGTGGCTTTCAGATATCTAAAGTCGATCGTTACTCCAAATTGTTAGCATTTGCTATGAAATATGTAATAAAATTATTTAAACGCGAAGCCATAACACGTGTTATTAAGTGACACAGATATACTTATTAAGCTCGCGACTCTACAAAAGATTGCAACGATTATGACCTACAATAAAGTTTTTGTATGTAGGCGGTTACCGTGTATGTACGTAATGTAAGCAAAAAACTATAATCATTAAATTAACCGTGTTTTATCCTTTATATTTTGTTAAGGACAGTTTTGACTCCATCTTCATTGACTTGGCTTAAGGTCTGGACCTCAAGCCAGGGCCCCGAGTCTGCTATTCAATAGTGTCAGAATGGTCTATCATTGATCTCATAATTGTTGATTTTGACAAGTAGACGACAAGCCAAAAAGTACCTTAAGTCGACAGACTTAAGGTACTTTTTGGCATGTCATCAATCTACAATTATGAGATCAATGATAGACCATTCTGACACTATTGAATAGCAGACTCGGGGCCCAGGTCTTTCATACTGTAAATACAACTTGCGTAACGTTGTTATACAGGTTCAAGATCCAAAATGACTATGCAAGTTCTTTTGGTACTTGAAACACATTGAAAGGAGGTACTTGAAATACACAGAAAGTGTTTTATGCAAGGAGGATGTTTTTCTCTTTAGAAAAACATTATCTTCCTGCTCTTGACCCATGTTACTTGGGGTTACTAGCATCATTCATTTCATGCCTCACTCATTCGTCTCTTCTGTGAATAATCATTTGATCCATTCTTAATTCACACATTCATCATTTCATCATTATTTTGCATCTACCTGCTTCAGGGTACAGTATTCCGATCTATACTATACGACGAGTTTTTTCGCAGAATTTTGTATGTTCCACTTTTATTTGAAAGACATCAGCGGGTCGCAAGTGAACCCTACAACCTCTCACTTTCCATCCTTATTTCATTCGGTATACTTTGTTATCCGGTTTGGATAAGTCACCCGAGGTACGGACATTATTTGGTGTAGACGTGTAACGGCCGATACTGATCGGCAGTATCCTTGGCCGTTAAATCGGGTCCATATTGGCTCACCTAAAGTTCTTTATCCGAAATTGTTCTTCCTAACGATTTGTAATCCGAATCAGTGGCGTGCGCCCTATATAGGCTCTTAGGCTTAGCCTACCTTACTAACTGAGCATTTCTTATAACTAATTAACCATGTAATCAAATAACACTATGTACAAAATAATAATTAAAAGTTCAAACTCCTGTTAAAATACTTAGAGCAATTTTTCGCGTACGAATCTTGTAGTTACAGGCTTGCTTAGGCTAGCATTCAAGTAGCCTAAAACCCATTCATAATTTTACGCACACAGCGTCACATCGGTGAATGATCGGTGCATTATTTCCGTGTATATGAACCGCACACATGCATGCCAGCTCCTGCGAGTGGAGGTGGCCTGTGATTGGCTGCAACAACACAAGGCTACGATTGGATGCGTCATGCGTCACATGCGTGGCCATCTTTAGCCCGCGAACTCCGGCGCGAAGTTCAAATTTGTTTATTTTTTAACGTTTTTTGTAATTTGCAGGCCAGTGCTAGCTTGAATACTGACTACATACGTCTTACAGCCGCGAATCATATTTATTAATCAACATACAACCTAGCACAGGCCTGCAAATTGCAAAAATGTAAGGAAATTAAGAAATTTGAATTTCGCGCTTAGCAGTCTTCGCTCTTCCGTCCACAGATAGAGTGCAGCACTGACAACACATTTCATTGATTGATTTCGTATAATCCTGCAAAATTTTGTTGACCGCTTTTGTGAACAAACTCGATATGAAAATGATACAATTTTATTTGGTAGTATTTTTCTATCGGCAAATTAGAAATTATATTTTACGTCTATGGAAGCCATTATTATTGTTTCATATTGTTGTGACAAGCAATTTATAGCGCGATTTGTTTTGAAACCGAAAACGTACAGATATTGTCAGATATTAGATAACATTATTAACAGTAGTGTAAATATTAGCTTTGTTGTGTATTATTTGTTTATTCCCCTAACAAATAATAACAATGGTATTTACTTGTGATGTTTGTGTTGTTAATGTGTGTTTGCTAGATGTTAAAGGTAATAAGTTTTCTCAATTATCGTATAATGATAAGGTGCAAGTTGTATCTAAAGGTTTCGGATAATATCTTGCATGTGACGTGTTTTGTACTTTTGTAACTATCACCCACTCACTTGGATGAGATATTTGAGGTGGCCGAATCTTTCTTCTGTTTGCATCGTTAGAAAATCATGAGTTGAACCTTGAATAATGTGGTGAGTTTTTGAATTGTATTTAGGTATAACTTTTACAGGCTTATTTTCAAATTTTATAAATGTGACAATATTTTTTTTTGTAGTCAATATTTCGTGGCCTACCCACCGTGGGAGACCACTGCACGCCACTGATCCGAATGATCACTCTTCCTAAAATTTTTCATCCTAAAGTTTTCATTCATACTATTTGTAGTGCTACCGACGATGTTCATAACACTCATGTTTCCGAAAATTGGAATTCATAATATCATTAGTGTAAATATATTTAAACTCCTACTGTTTTTTATCCTAACGCTTTTATTCCTAAACATAATTACCATAATGTTTTCACTCATACAACTGTTTAGAATGATTAAAGGTCGTTTCACTGATTTTTGTCTTGATATAAAATAAATGAATGAAATTCAGGCCAGAGTGTCGTCTTGGGGGCACTATGAAAAAAATATTTAGAAAAATTTTGCGACCAATTTCGAGGTAGCGCTCGCCGGCCGCTGCCGCGGCACCGCTCGCTTCGCTCGCTCGGCTCGCGCGTAGTTGGTCACAGTTCTAACCTAACCTAACCTATGGATATCTTTGCATAGTATATAAGGTCCCATTAAAACAGGTGGACAAATTTTAACACAGCGTTTAGTAAGCCTAACTAAAGCCATCTAAACAAAAAAAAAACACTATATAAAGTAATAAACTGGCACTCTAGAACAAACTCATCCTATAAAAGTAGGTATTTTAATGTCTTTTTCTTATATTTTTTTTTACTATTGTCCTTATTTTAGCGGTCTAAATGATTTCTAAAATTTTGTCCACCTATTTTAATGGGACCTTTTATAATACTGATTATTATGAATAAAAAGTAATATAAACAGAAAAAAGATATGACTTTGAATAATAGTGTAAAAGATGGTTATGTTGAGAAAATTTAGGAAAAAAAATAATAGTGTAATAGATGTTTATTGCTACTGACATTATGAAGTTGAATGCTTCGGAATTAAAACATTAGAGACAGAGAAGTTAGGAATTGCGATTGTTAGGATGAAAAATGTTAGGAAGAACATTTTCGGATTTCCAATTATCGGAGTTGAAATTTTAGGTGAACTTTGGCGCACCCCGTTAAATCGTTATCGTTCCCCGAGTGAGAACCTCATTTCTGTAACACAGTGAGCCAGCTTTAAGGGGCTACACTCGCTAGGACATCAGTCAGGTAAGGTTGAGCTGAGTAGCGAGGAAACCCGGTTTGCCTGTCAGGTACACACGGCTACACATCAAGCTATACAAAACCAGTATAATCTGATCGTTCACTGTGCGAAAAGATCTAGTAAAGAGAGGCTAAGATTAACTGGTTTTGTATAGCTTGATGTGTAGCCGTGTGTACACCCTAGCGTGCATGGTTACTATAACAGCTGATAGCCACTTTTTTACCACGCCATCTATACAAATCAATAAGAACGACAACACATTTGAACAAAGTCGGTTACTCTGTAGTTCTAGCGTCAGTCGCTAGATGGAAACAAAACACTGGATTGCTCCTTATGTCATGAATCGTATCGTAATGACATTAGTGTTTCAAATTCATGTTAGATAGCGCCACCGTCGAGTTAAGATTCACGTAACTTTGTGTACTGTGTCTAATTAATTCAGTCATGATTATGATCAATAAGTCATGTCGTATGTTCATCAGTTCATTCAGTGAATTATGAGATTATGTTTTCATATTTAAATTCATCCTTTGCCCGTTTTTCTTTTGCAAACTTTCTATGACTGCATGATAGGCAGGTCTCTTCAAATCTTAGTTTTATAATATATTAGATAACTTTTGTCATTGAATACATGTTCTTCGGAAATTATCTCTACGAAACGTATAAGTTTTTAAATTGACATGGTCACTGACACTACTATTAATATTATCATAAATAGGAAGGTTTCAGTCAGGTCAAGTTCAAGAAATATGTTTCAGGCAATAATTTTTAAAATTAGTAGATAAAAGGTTTCACAGGAGTTAGAACGGGATATTTACCATGTTTGCACCATGCTCACTGATAAACAAAACGGATCAACGGTTTCATCCGTGATCATGGTGCTTGTAACAGCGCCGAAATGTCGGGAACTCGAAACAATAATCAAACATGATAAATATCCCGTTTATGATTTTAATAGTAGTATGATGTCTACGAAACGTACCACCAGAATAAAAAGTACTTAAATTATTATTTAATACATGGATGATAGTACATGGTAGACCGTAAGACCGTGACCTGGGTTAGAGGACCCAGGTCATGGTCTATCCGTGTGCCAATCTCCGCGTGGAATCTGTTCAGTAGTTAAGATGTGAACGAAGCGTGAAGAACTAGGTAACAGAAAGACGGGCAATCGCGTTTCATGTTTTTAATATTACTTTGGTCTTCTTAATTAATGATTTTCAGAAAATGTAAATGTGTTAACACAGTGTGAACATACCACAAGCAGTCAAGTGGAAAATCTTTCGAGAAGTATATATAAATTAATAATTTACTAAATAAAGAAGAAAAAACTTGTAACTTCGCGAGTCTACAAAACTATTGAAAATAAACAATCGCGTTAAAAATCAACCAAAATAAATAAAAGGCGCTCCATTCATTTACATTAGATACTGCACAGAGAAGAGAAAGGAGTCCAAACTAGTTTTATTAATACGAGAGATGCTTCTAACTTTAACTTGTGCATATCGATAAAAAACTGATTATAATTTATTAGCTCGCATGTAGATTTTCAGTAATATATTACAACATAAAACAGTGGATTTATAAACTAGCTCAATAGAGAATATTAACAGTTGACTGAGTTCTGTCTGGTAATGCTAAAATGTGCTAATTATAACATTTATAACATTCAAATGAGTATTAAATTTTAACATATTCTAGCAATATCCTGATGCAAATCTTGATTTCAATGCTAGCTTTCACTTTCTCTAGAACGCATTAGTCGTAGTTCTTTTAGTTTATATATATTACCGACTCTATAATCAAAATTTTGAAAATCTTGATTATAGAGTCTGTAATATATATTAATTCACAGAATTAAATCTTTAGCACTATCATGTCACTCATATAAATCCAGGATATATGTGCCACAGCAAGGAGGGGCCCGCACAGCAAGGAGGGGCTCGCAAGGGCCGACGCCCGTCGGGGCCGCGAATTATCGAAAGAGATAACGTGGCCTCGGCACAAGGGCAAAGAAGGAACATGGGTTCGGTTTCTAGTCAGTAGAAGTCTGACCCTCCCCTTCGCTCTGCCCAAGAGCGGGGGGGGGGGGTCATTTCCACCCACCAAAAAAAAAAAAATAAGGGTATATGTGCCAGCCAGCACTGATCTATACAGCTCTAAGTATGGTAGGTAATATTAATTATCTCGACAGCTGCTAATAAAACAACCCTTGAAAAGATTTTACTTTTTCTCCTTCATGTCGCTTGCACGATAAATTTTATATTTTTTTAGCCCAGAACTTCGCCTATTGCACAAAGGTCAGTTCGGCCTGTATGTTGTTGGGCTAAGAGGGCAGAAAAGAAGTGGAGCATTTATTTATTTTGCATTACCAACGGTTACAATTTACAATTACAATTTATCTTATTCAAATTTCAAACTACTACAGAATACATGGTCCTGTAACGTGCACTAAATTACAGATAACCACAGCTTACACATAGTTTGTGACACAGCCCCTCTTAACGAGACTGCATTTACTGGAGTCACTGGTATCTCTCACAATCTGTCATACTTCCAATACCTTCTTACTAATGCAGAATTTCGCAAACTTACAGAATCTGCAGCTTCAAGTGCTGACACCGATTCAAGCCACCATATTTATTTAAGAAAGAGGTTGCTAAATATTTTTATATGTTCATCGACAAATAAACCTCCTCCCTTGCGGCATTCCTTAGCTGTGACTTGTAGCTGTTATACAACGTCAGTTAGCTTGCGCCCGCGCACGCTAGGCCGCGTCGCGCACTGTTGGATCACGACGCATAACCGGTGTTCACGCGTTCTGAACAATTTTCACTTTTCGTTGCGTTAATAGAAAGAACTATTTACTCAAACAATCTGTTGTGTGGCGGTCGAAATTTTGTGTGTGATATTAAAGTCTGTGTTGGATCTCGTATAAGATTTTTGTGAGTATTTTGTTGAAATAATAAAGTGTTTTTTTATCAAGCTTCTATATTTTTTGGTTTCTATATTCATATTAAGCTTTGGTATTTGATTTGAATAGAGCAAGTTAATTATTGAAAAAAAAAAACATTCTGCTGGTAGAGTCCAAACACAAAACATTTTTGATTTGATTTCTTTAAATTAGAACATTACCTACAGGCACTTTTGTATGGCAAAAAATAAAACAGCGAAGCTACAGTTATAGTTACAAGGCATAACACCTAATGAAAGTACTTTAGCTCCAAATTCTTATGGCTCTTTAAACTATGTAACTATTATGTACTTCTACTCTCTGACTAGACTAGTATAGAAACGAAGGATTTTATGGGGCTTTCTGAAAACTTAAAAAAAAAAAGTGTGTAATTAAATTAGGTAACGGAAAACCTCTGGTTAATTAACGGTAGACCGTAGTTAACTGCTCGGAAAAACACCTTTATCATAGAGACGGATCAGGGCAAATTAATGATTAATTCGTTGAACAATTTGTGTGAAAACAAGGGAACAGGACTTACGAAAACATACGTATGTTTATCATCAAACATCCTTCGTTTCAGGAAGGATGTACTTAATGTTTAAAAGCCATAAGTTATTTACTTAAGCAAATAAGTATAACCTTGTAAATTATTGAAAATTAACAGGCTTTTCCCTTTGATATTTAAAATTGTGAAAATACATAAGTACAGCAGTTGTGATAGTCTAGTGAAGTGACCATCAGACTTCCAAGTCGCTATGACTTGGAAGTCTGATGATCACTTCTAGGTCTCGAATTCAATAATTATCTCTTACTTCGATGAAGGAAAACGGGAGAAAAACGGCCTGATAGATATTTCTTAAAGCTAAGTCAAAGACCCATTGGCGACATAAAAACCATGCCAGGTTTGGCGCTAAACACGCATTATAGAAAGATTGTGTAAATTTACCAATTCTAAAGTTATTAAAAATATCTATTCACTCATCTTAATGACGTCCAATTATTTTTAATCATAATTAAAAGTAGTAAATAGTTTAAAAACAAGTTGCGTTTAGTTTTTAGATCACTTTTCGCATAATTATGCACACATGACTCGTTGAAACTTTTTTATCTTGTGGAATACATTTTTAGTCAAAAACAAAGTAGTTATTTTTTAATTAGTACATTACTGCAGCGGCCAGCAACAGAGGCATTGATGGACTTACGTATGTGTGCCTCGGCTTCGCCTCGGCCCACATTTACACGTTCGTCCATCAATGCCTAGTTGTGGCCAAGGCTTGTATAGTACTTTTCTCAAATAATGCGAGGAAATTAAAACTAAGTAGTACCTAGGCAGAACTTTTTTTCACGCGTTGAAGAGTTCAGCCAATTCGAAATTTAAATAAAACCTTTAATAAGTCACCTCCTTGGTTGCTATGGTTGAGAGTAAAAGATCGTTCCATTTTTAAATAACACGACAGATATGAGTTTAGTATGTAATTTATTTGGCCGCTAAACACGACAGATATGGATTTTCATACAACTTTTGCCGGCCGCTGGTCGCATGTATCTGGCCAGTACAGCAATTTCGATTTATCTCGAAGAAGGTTGTCAAAATAATGCTCAAATTTCCAAGCATGTTTGAGAAAAATTATTTAACGTAGTTAGCAAAAATTGAGATCCTGTTTTTTTTGTACTGTTTCTTATTTGCATGTGTCTTACAATAACAACCAATAATTACCTACCTATATTATATCACACACACACACTTAAACACACAAATAAGTACTAAAACACACATCTGCCTAGCCTTATCCCAAAGAACTATTTTAGGACTGGCTTTGAGATAAACCGGATAGAGCTGATCGTGAGTACCAGTATTTTACATGGAAGAACTGCCTATCTGATCAATAAAATAACATTGACAGTACATAACTCCATTACCTTCTAAAGTAATTAGGTACGTTATACGTATGTATATCTACAAATTGTACTTTGAAGTGAGTCTTGGGTTTTCCATAGGTTATCTGACAGACGTTATTAAAACTTGATAATACTCAGTCAAACAAAAAGTCAGTAGGTACAAAGTATATCTCCAATTGCGTATCTTTTTAACGTCAGTGGCTATCAGAAATGTCCATAGATTAACTGTAAATTGGTTATGGTTTGGTACATTTTTTTCTTAAAAACTCATCATTTGACAGTTATTTGATAGACATTATAAGTTATCCACTGTCATTGAAAGATACGCAATAGCCCTGCAGGGCTATTGTGTATCTTTTAACGTCAGTGGCTATCAGAAAAAATGTACCAAACCATAACCAATTTACAGTTAATCTATGGGCATTTCTGATAGCCACTGACGTTAAAAAGATACGCAATAGGGGGGCAGGACAGGTAGTGTCAGTGACTTTACGTACGTATATTAAATAGATCTTTTTGCTTACAAGTTAGGTAAGTAGGTGCACATCGGCAAAAACTCTACGATTTCGCGACTCTACTAAAAAAGATTTCAAAATTAAAATCTAGTTGTTGGAAATATATACTCCTTTAGCTATGATTGGATCTAAGATTAATGCACAGACATCAAGTAACCCGAAACTGTAAAATTTTCCCAATCAATCTTGAACCTAATACAAATTCGATAAAGTTAAAAGTCTCTAAAATTTTTATAGCTTGATGCGCTGGCAATATTTAACTTTATATTATTATGGTTTTATTTTTAAAATTAGGCAAGTAGCTACCACTATGAGGAAGTCGGAAGACATGGAAGTCTGTGGTTTAAACTGAATTGCCGGAAAATATACCTACAAAATTTTTACTGTAGAGTACAATGGCCGCAATTACGTGCCATTGACTTCTATTAAAATTCATTTTTGTGTTACCTAAGTAACCGGGTTTTTTATGCTTATACAATTCTGCAGTTGCTGAAAAAATATGGACTAATTGGTGACGCAATATCTACGTGTACTACCTTATATTACTGAGTCATGAACTCGAATTATGTTTTTAAGCTACCTGAGAAGCTCGTGGCAAAATAATAACAGACACTCGTGACGATCGTTAGGTTAAGCCATGCTTGCCTAGATTGGTCTGTGGACGGGTGACCTCCCATTACATACCGAGTTTCGGAAAGCTCGTTTAACCGTTTTGGTCCCGGCTGTCATTTGTAGATCTGACAACAAGTCTTAAGCCGCATTCATATTTTTGTCTGACGTGTTGTGTTGTGATGCATCAGAAAGGTATCGGTTTCATACAATTAATACGGTTGCTTCACATTTCTCTGATGCAGTGTGTTGTGATAGCTTGTGTTGTGTCGCATCAGAAGCGATCCCGGTCTGCGTCAGAATGGGTGAGGTGCGGGGGGCGGCGCAGCTACACGTCACAACGGGTCGGACTAGTGTGCACGCGCCAGTGTTGTGTTGTGACGTGTCAGATACGCGGAAAAAACATTGCGAATGTGTGAACTGTCTGAGAGCAAAGACGGAACTGATTAAAAAATCGTCATAACGCGTCATATAGATGTGAACAGTAGCCATCACGACAGAGAGCATCACGACACAACACGTCAGACAAATGTGAATGCGGCTTTACCAAGGGGTTTCATATTATTCTGTACTTACTGGGTTGTGGAGGTCAGATTGCCAGTCTCTCTCTCTTCTCTCTTCTTCTTCACCCTTTCACCACCTGCTGAGTGTAAGTCTCTTCCATGTACGCCATTCTTCCCGCTGTTGCGCCTTTCGCATCTAGTCCTTTCCGACCACTCCAACAAGGTCGTCGGTCAAACGCATCGGTTGCCTGCCTACATTTCTATGCCCTACTCTAGCCAGCATGCTCTTTCTTTCTATTTTATGTTATATATTGGTAATCAGCTGCATCCAGTTGACGTTAAAAGCTAGATAGAAAGAGAGAACTGGGTTGTGGAGGTCAGATAGACAGTCGCTTCATATAAAATACTGGTATTGAGAAATCTAATTTGGAAAAGTCTAGGCAGGTGATGATGAGTTAACTATATCTAGGATATTATTAAGAGGTAAATAGGTAAGTAATCATATCAAATCATCCTAGGTACTGAAGAAATTTAAAGCGAAAAACAACTGTTGTGCTGAGATTAACAGCACAAAAGTTGTTTTTCACTTTTAATCTTTCTAAGCACTAGTGTTCATAAAGTGCATGCGTTATAAAAGAAACAAAATCAGCCTATAACCATCCCACTGCTGGGACACAGGCCTCTCTATAAAATAAAAACACGTGAAACAGTTAGCAAACATTTAAAACGACCATTCAACCTGAACGCGTAAAATAACTACACAAAATAAAGTTGAATGGGCCATAAACGTTACGACGTTGTGGTCAAGCAGTTATTATGACTTTAGCAGTTAAAATAACCAATCAACTGCCTAGTAATTAACATAGTGAGTGTATTTGCACACTGTTATATGTATGTTATTTTAAATGAAATTCAAGTGTCTATTGAATCTGTATTTAATTTCTAAAACCGATAAACATGTTTTAAACTGCATCTGTTAAGTTAAATTATTTATTTTAGAGAAAATGCTTGATTAAATTGTGTTTTGATTTTCAAACACACAATTTAATCAAGCATCATAATCATTTAGGTATTATATAAAAGGTAAGTAGGTAAATACGATACTACTGAATGTGACTGCGGAGTCTCTTGCCAAACATCCTGACCTGCACTTTGTGCAACTCCTGCACTTTAAAGAACCTGTGCGAATCCACTACCAATGCTGTCAATGTGGCTGAGTTCTGGTCGAAATAAATTTAATCTATTACATTAAATTATCTTCGTTGATGGCTGTAGGCTCGCCCCCTATTACATGCGAGTTAAATATAACTGGCGAAATGTGGGTGTACTATAAATTAGGTACATCCCTGCCTTCAGAGATAAAAAGCGTGATGTTATGTTATGTTAATTAACTATGGGAATCATCGACACAAAGAAGAAGGTATTTACAAATTGCCTAATTACCAAAACAATTAAAACATAACTCAACTTCCTTCGACGCTTAGGAAGTTTGCAACGATTCATTGCACGATAATCATATGTCAAATCTTCACATTACTTAACCACTTGAGGCGACAATTTCCAAATGCTCTCATTAGTCAACTCGAACCAATAATTCACGTGTAATTTACGCATCTAACCATGGTATCCGCCAACTTCTACATGAGTCTATGACACAAACTTTTACGCAACCAAGTGAGGCAAGCAGAAGTGGGTTGACATGCATTACGGTGTCAAGAAACACGTGGTCTACAATAAAAAGCGTTTAACTTCTATTATATAATAATATCAGTCATCAGCAAATGATCTATGTTCTTGAGTAATCGTCTCGTCTTCAGGCCCTTTACGAAATGCTGTGTTAAAAGTTATGTAAGCTGTGGGAATCTACTATGATGGATTGCTTTTATGTTTTATGAGCATGCGTATAACTGTCTTGAATACTTTGTAGTTTAAAGACCGGTCAAGGCCACTCTTGAACAAGAAATAATACACAACTTCTTTATTTCTCGCAATTAAATGTCTAGTAGTAATTATGGTCTAGTGATCGCTAGCTACTGCTGAGCCCAGTTATTGCATCCAAAGCAGTTTTAATCCCCGGGTCGCAAAAAGTTTGGCGAATTGGGTTGAGTTTAGGAATTTGTCAGTAGCTGGCTGGAGTCGGGATTTGTCGAAAGGCTTGGCCATAGTCTATACAAGTATGTAAGTAGTTTTGTTTAGGACATGGGACCTTACCAAAACTAGTGAAATGTAGACCATCTCTGCCTAACCATTCGGAGAAAACAGTCCCGATGTTACATCCGTATAAAAACATTAGAGATGCGCCCAGTAAGTAAAAGCCTGTAAGTTTTTCGCATTCGTGCCGCGGGACCTATTGCCCTCGTGTTTCGAGTTGAATTGAAACTGTTGGCCAATAACTACAAAAGTCACACGGTTTTCCTAATAGGTACAATAAATACCTGTGTGTAGGTATTTCTTCCATACTTAATACTGCATACGTATTTGTAAATGCGAGACTATAATCTGTCTGTAATGAAAGACAACCTGGAGCCTCAAAGACAAGACAAGACAGGTAGCTTGGGACCTAGAGTAGCTCATAGAGGCTAGGCTACATCCAGAATATTTACATACACGGTGTCTTTTTTTCCCAAAGAAACTGATACTTCTAATTCAGTACCTAGTTACCTGAATGCGGTGCACGGCTAGAAAGCTAAGCGGTTAATAACTATACATTTGCAGGTTAATGAGATAAGTATGTAATGTAACCGATAGTTTGCATCAGGTAACCTAAAGGTGGGCGCACACCTAAACGCACCGCAGGAACCGTACGCGCCGCCGCAGTCATCGCATTTTCTGATAGTACCGCGTTCTTATCCACATGAATACGTTTCGCACGCGCCGGATCGCATCCTTTATTTAATAGTAGGTATTCTGTGAGGCATTCGCCGCAGAAGAGCTCGGTATAAGTTCTTAAACTGACATGGTCACTGACACTATCACTGACGCAACAATAAGCAAACATGGTAAATATCCCGTTTATGATATTAATAATAGTGAAGAGCTCGGTGTTTTGGAGCTATGATGCATCCACCACAGGTGTGCAAAGATGCCCAGTTTAGCGAGATCTTACACGAAAGGCGATCGCCGTACGCCTAACCACACTCCGTTCACGTGTCATCTCGTCTACGCTTTGTGCTGCCTATTTAGCCGACGAGTACCTACCCTCTGCACTCTGCCCATATGATACATTTCCTCTCCTCTGTGCTGATCTGCTCAACGGTTTCCACTAAAGTTAAACGGAGACAAGAAGTGTAAATCACGTTCTACTAGTTTTCAACACACCTCTCTTCTCACCTCGTTTCGCATTGGTGATACGCGCCGTTGCAAAAATGTGACTGCGGTTTGTACCGTTTCTGTGGTACATCTCTAAGTGCGTGTCCATCTTAAGTAGGTATACTTTCCACAACTCTACGGACTTCACGTGACCGTTGATGCAATTCGTCATAGGTAGTTTCTATCATTGCAAAATGATAGGACTACTTACTTACCCATAACATGGTTCTCAGAAGATATCAGTTCTTACGTTCGACATCATCACCATCAAGGCCCGGTTTGCAAGAATACATAAATTGCTTTGTCTTGAACGCATTTTCTTACTCTTGAGGTGATCTTAACTCACTACTTGTGGAGGTGCACTACTTGTGGAGGTGCACTACTTGTACTACGGTATCTGTCTTGGGGTATAACCGAAGACAGACATCTTAAACCGTGATTTATCATCAGGAAATTGGGCTTGCAAATCTTGCAACAGACCTTACTTCATATTTATAAGTTGAAGGAGGTTAG
Organism: Diarsia dahlii; assembly: GCA_949775195.1. NCBI lineage: Eukaryota > Metazoa > Arthropoda > Insecta > Lepidoptera > Noctuidae > Diarsia > Diarsia dahlii. The sequence continues at coordinate 15,327,473 of OX459195.1, forward strand.
AATCTATTTGATTTTGATTCGTTAATAAAATAAAAAATTATATATATGTAAAATATAATATAATAATGATATAATATAAATATAAATAATATGATTAATAAATAATAATAATAAGTATTAATAATAATAAAAAAGAAAATTAATTATTATTATAATATTATAATTATATATGTAATACATATTTTATTAATTTATGCCAGTGTTTTGTTTTTGTGTTATCATCCAAACACATGTCAATTGAACGCGTAAAAACTAGGGACACCTATTCTTCAAAGCATCTTTTAAATGCCCATTCTTCTGCAGTAGTTTATAATAATGAGATAATTTTCTTTATTTTCAGTTACCAAAATGACTTCAGAAGTGAACGAATGGTACAAAGGGAGGAGTGTCCTAGTGACGGGTGCCCTCGGTTTGATGGGTAAAGTCCTAATAGAGAAGCTGTTGTACAGCGTGCCTGACTTGGGGTGCGTGTACGCATTGGTGCGAGCCAAGCGCGGCAAGTCACCGGAAACACGCATCGAAGAAATGTGGAAACTGCCTGTGAGTGTTGCAATGGTCTTCATGTTTGTTGATTGATTAATTTGATTATGGGTTATGTACTTAGTTACCTACTAACAAGACATAAAAAGTTAAGGGTATAGCCAAGTTTTACCATAGATTTTGTAAAAGGACCAATGGCCGCTTGTCCTGGAGGACAAGTTGAAGATTGTGATTGTGTGGGTTGCCCTCCAGTTAGATGGTGATAGAAGTCAGGCGGGACAGACTTGATGCGGAGGACCAGGGTGCTGCGGCGCTACTTAAAAGAGGCCTACTGCAACGGCCTAATGGGTTGCAACCTTATTTGAATTTTGACCTTTACCTAAGCAGACCTCGAAACGATTTTATTATGATTGATTCGATAATCGAATTATTTTTGTACCTACTAAATTTTATAAATAATTTTACAATTTCAAAATTTCAGCTGTTCCAAAGAATAAGAGAAGAGAAGCCACATGTTATGAAGAAGCTGATCCCAGTGACCGGTGACATCATGTACGAGGAGCTAGGCATCACTGGTTCTCACTTGAATGACATTTATAATGAGGTAAATATTAATCATGCACATAATTGGTATCGGTAAACAGCAATGTTATAAAACTTTAGGTCTTATATAGAAAACCAATACTGGTTTGTTATTTTTAGATATTTGCATGAATGTGACAATTTATGTGCCCATGTGTTAGGAACATCCTATGATATACCAAAGATAGATGATTTCACGGTACTTTCGTATAATAATCATGCGAAACATAAATTAACCAACTCAATTAATTTTAAAGCTTAAAAAAAAAACACATCGAAGATAAAAAATACATCGAATTGAGAACCTCCTCTTTTTTTCGACGCTTAACAAGTAATTGCTTCCACAATTTTGACAACAATTTCCAGAAAATATAAATTTCAGTTATAGTGACACTACATGTAACATATGACAATAGACCTTATACTTTAATGACCTGCTGACCTGCAAGTGACAATCAACCTTAGGGTGGTAAAGTCATTCCAAAGTCTACTATACCTGGCTGTTATTACAATACAAAATCATATTCATCCGGATACAGTGGTGTCAAGGCCCTCAGCCTCTTGAACTTGGTTGAGGTAGTTCAAGGTCCGTTTCGTTTACAAGAAGCAAACAATTGACGACGAAGTCATAGTATCGAAGTAAGTAAACATTTGTATCCAAGATTCAACTCTGTCTGCGCGGAAAAAGTAAGAAGCTGTCACATAGGTTTCTGCATCAGTATAAAAATACTTATAAGTTGGTGGATGTTGATAGGTATTGAAATTGGAATCATGGAAATACAGGTTTTTGTTTCGAACATTTTTGATTTCAAAAACATATTTCAGATTTATTTCGTTAGACTGATACCCACCAGATATACAAATTAGAGGATGTTCAGAATGTCGCCAATGTTGTAAATATTTCGCTGTATTGATATTTATTCAATATTGCTGAATAAAATTACACATAGCTCTGTGTTGCACTAATATTGATTTTTAAAGTATTACAATAATAACACTCAATGCTGTTGTCACAGTTCTCAATGTAAAATAAGCATTAGCAAGACTACCAAGTGCTTCTAGTCCTCTATCCTTTCTGGATTCAACAAAGTAAACATTGGACCTGTAAGTAACTAAATACTGGTCTATCACAATTTAAGTAGGTATCACCGACACGTAAAGAAGAAGACAGCTAATGTGTTGTTTGTTTGAGCAATCCTTTTTTATCTACGGTTATGATATCCAGTACTCTATGGACACGGGCAGGTTTCTAGCAAGAAAGAGTGATTCAAGCACGTGGTTGCGCTTTCCTTTGCCTCGCCTAACGCTTTCTCTGTTTACATACTTATGTCTGGTTTTATGTGCATCTACTGTGTGTGCAGGAGACACATTATTAAAAATAGATTTTAAGAGAGTGCGTACTAAAATGTGACAAAATCGTAATTATTTGACAACACTTTTGCAGAGTGATATTGAATTAAAATGTAATCAGGATACGTTTACACGTTTTACACGAATCGAGTCACGGGCAATATTATTTCTATGCCACATTTATGATAGTAAGAGGCGATTGCATAACCGGTCCGGTTTTACTTTTATTATGTTTTATTGGTTAGTGTAACATCTCGATGCAAATTTGCCACACTCATTCTCTTACGGCATTGAATCATATGCGCTGCTAACCCCATTCTACCAAATCTGTTACGTAGAATGTTTTCAATTCTTAGCTTTGTGTGATCACTATAAGCCGTAAGAAAAGTTAACAATTTATTCTTATTTCTGTCTCTTATTCTTGTGAGAGACGATGAAAATTTGAAAATTTCACCGGCAATTTATACAATTTTAACGTTGAATTCACATGATAATACCAACAAGTATAGTATAATTAGTACAACAAGTTTCCAACATACCCATATCCATTCAATGTCAAAATCTTTTTCTAAGGTTTGTCTAGATTTGCCTCGGCGTTTCTGTTCGCCCGTTTTTACGGCACCCCCAAAATAATGAAAAGAACATTTTTCTTTAAGAGAACTTACATTTTTTTTCATTCAATTATTCTAGGTTTCAATAGTATTCCACTTCGCGGCAAGCTTGCGATTGGAAGCTCCTCTGAAGGAAGGTCTGGAGATGAATACCAAAGGAACCCTCAGAGTACTAGACTTGGCGAAGAGTATGAAGAAGCTCTGCGCCTTCATACATCTGTCTACCGCTTTCTGTTACCCTGACTACGAAAGAATGGCAGAAAAGGTAAGCGCTACCCTTGAAAACTATTTAAACTTATCTAAGAATTGAGAGTTCTAGTGTTGTCCGCTCTAGAAAACCATATAAAACTTTGAAAATGTCTGGACGTATACCGCAAGAGCTTGTTTGGGGTCGCGCGGGACAAAAGTTTTTGGAAAGATTACGGGGGCTGGTAAAAAAAAACGTTATGAATCGTACCTTCTGCTTCTGCGCACATGGAACGCTAACCAATCACCGACTAGAAATAAATTTTCAACTGTTTTTTTAAACTCCCCAGGTGTTTGACCCTCCGACCGATCCCCACGAAGTGCTCCGTGCAGCAGGCTGGCTGACAGAAGAGCAGCTGAACCTTCTGGCACCATCCATCTACCAGAAGCATCCCAACTCCTACACTTACTCCAAACGACTGGCAGAAGCTCTGGTTAGGGAGAGCTACCCTCAACTACCTGCCGTGGTTGTCCGACCTAGCATAGGTGAGGCTAAGCAAGGGTTTTAGTCTACAGATAATATGCCTATTGCCATCAAGGGAGCAAAAATTCAGACTTCGTGGCTGCTACTGAAAAATTCCTGTTGGAATAACCCAATAACACTTTGCCCGACCTGGAATCTACCTATCTTGATACCTACCTAAATATTATTCTAGTAACTCCATCGTATAAGGAGCCCACTCCAGGCTGGGTGGACAATCTTAACGGTCCCATCGGTCTGATGGTTGGTGCCGGTAAGGGCGTCATCCGCTCCATGCATTGCTATGGACACTACCACGCCGAGGTCATCCCCGTCGACATCGCCATCAACAGCATCATCATCATTGCTTACAAGACTGGTCAGGATACTCAGAGGTAAGTCGTAATGTCAGCGGAAGTATTGAGTGGATTAATTCACATCTAGCCGCATTTTTTAAGTTTGCTACTGCATTTACGGCCACGATGTTGAAGCTTAGTTCTATATAACTGTGGCCCCTGTCGTGTGACTAGCTATTGACGATCTTCTTCCTTAAGTAATGTTCAAAAGATTGTAGGTCCCGTGTAACTAAAAAAGATACATAACTATATTACTCGTAACATTTGATACTTGACCATCGATGGAGTAAGGTTCTGATCGAATGGTGACCAAGGTTGGGCCTATGACACCAGGGTCGTCCAAAGCGTTGGGTTGACGATATCGTCAGGATGAATGAGGGAAGCACAGATTAGAGAACAGTGGCAGAAGAAAAGGGAGACTAATACCTGTGTGTGATTCTGGACTGAAATGATGAAGATGACCATCATAACCGCCACCGCGCTGGTCATAATTGTGTTAAACCAGCAACTCATTTTAGTTGCTTTCACTACTCACTCTCTTAAGCGTCATTACTTGACATCTAAGTTCTTAACTATCATACAACACGCCTTCTTTGTGATTACAGACAAGCTGAAATCCCTGTATACAACCTTACAACCGGTGACGACCGCAACACGACGTGGAAGCAAGTCCTGGACATCGGAAAGGCCACAGTTCGCAAGTTCCCCTTCGAAGGACCATTGTGGTACCCCGATGGGAACATAAGACACAATAAGTTCATACATGACTTGTGTGTCTTCTTCTATCACATCATACCGGCTTACTTCATCGATTTTCTGCTATTCTTGTTTAGACAAAGGCGATTGTAAGTATCTAAGATTTGTTACTTTTTTATCTGCTCAGGCTTACTGTAGCCAAATGGCCAGCACATGGTCATTGACAGAATGTAGTACGCGTTATGTGTTAGCGTCTGTACATACCGCAAGACTCTGTACACCGATGTAATTTCTCTTACTGGGCTGAGTATTGTTGATCTTTCTTCCTAAACGATTCTGTTACTTGAGTACCGATAATTTACTTACCGCTGTTTTCTGAGGACCAAAATTGAAATCAGTAAAACGTGCAAGAATTTATTCTTTACTAAATGGATGGTTCATAATTTTACTCACAATCACTACAAATAATGATGCGCACATAAAAATGCTCTCAACTTCATTCATCACATCACATGGCGTTGCATAATACGTTGTACCTGTTTTTATGTGGTTTAGAAATCTACCTACTCACTGGTATTAAGGGTCAGCACTATATTGACCTCAATAACATGCAAGACGTAACAATGAAATAAACTGTAGGAGGATAGTATATTATCTCAATAAGTTTTATTTGTTTTCAAACAAACATAAATTGTAAGTATGTACCAGTATTGTTGTATCGGAATGTAAAGGGTTTTCTGAAGATCTACTCTCACTGACTCGCGGTTTGGATCTCCCTCCCTTATCTCTTCCATTTTCCCCTGTCCATTCATGATTCCTCACACAGTCTAATGTTTTATTTGGCCTTCCTCTCCTGGTCCATCGTTAACATAACGTAAATACGAGTGATTAACTTCAAGTTGAAAATACTCGTTTCAACTATTTTATTCAATAAAATAGTTGAAACGAGTATTTTTTCATTCCTATTGCTAATTAAATTTTGAATTAGGTACTTTACGTTTGCAACGCACGTTACGTGTTACTACATTCCTAACTTTTGACTAACCCAAAACGCTTTTGATAATTTTATTTAAAAAATATGTTTTCTATTTTCAGCATGGTACGCATCCAAAACAGAATAACAATTGGACTAGAAGTCCTGCAATATTTCACGACTCGGGAATGGTGGTTTGATACGAAGAACTTCAAGTCCCTGGTAGGTCTACTGAACCCAGTCGACAAAGAGACCTTTCCAATGGACTTGACCATCATAGAGGATGAACCGTATATAGAGAGCTGCATGATTGGAGGAAAGCTGTACTGTTTGAAAGAGAAGCTGGAGAATTTACCTAAAGCCAGGTTGCAGAATCACATGTAAGTTCAGTCTTTCTTTATTTTTCACTGTGTCCCGCGACCTTCCTCCACGATAAATTGTTATAAAAAAATAACTTCTCTATTTGAGTCGAATTTTGTATGAAAGGTTCCAGTTTGAATGAACCTATCCTATCCTTCTAGATAGGATAGATTTTGGACCCAATATGTGGTGACGTGTTAGCAGAGGCGAGGCATTAGTCAATTATATTATTACTAACTAAAAAAAACACTACTATTATAATTTTAATGAAGGGAATATTTATGGAGTCCCACAAGGAAGCATTCTTAGCCAAAGGGCTTAGAATGCTTCCTTGTGGGACTCCATAAATAATCCATAATTTACAAAGAGAACAAGAAAACAACAAACGTAAAGTTGTTTGTTGTTTTCTTGTTCTCTTTGTAAATTACAAAATTGGCGTTATGATTAAAACAATAACCAAAACATATCCATTTTCGTTCTACACACTTTGTCTCTGATTCGATACAAGTGAACAACGTAACAACTTGAAAGGATATCCCTTCTAGACTAATTAAAATGTTTTGTTTCAGCCTGTACATTCTAGATCGTCTCGTATCATTAATCTTCTACCTCGTGCTTCTGTACTGGATCGTGTCTTACTTCGAACCAGCAAGAGAACTCCTCTCATACGGCGGCCCTGCAGTGCGTTACCTACCTCTAGTTGGCAAGGCAGTGTTTAAAGACGTATAAAAATATAGGGACAGTGAAACAAGGCTCTTTTAGCGTTCCAAAGACATGACAACAACAACATCCATTTATTCTCAGGCAACTCTGGCCCGTAGATAGATACTTTACAGACTAACATGAGTATGATAAAATACAATTTGAGTTAGTAAATAGAACACAAACAGAGGAGCGCTTTTAGTGATTATTTGTTAGTAATTCTCGTAGAACTATACAAGGGGTCATCGGGCCCTTTATAAAGCTACGGAAAGCCAATATTATTATTTTTCCAATATAACGCCTTGAATACAACGTTTTAGCGATAAAATTAAAAATCTATTAAGTATAGCAGATTGTAGCAGCTTGATTTGCTGGCGTCTGTAAATCAAATTAAGTAACGCTACGCAAGAAATATTGCTTGGAGACTAAACTTTTTTTTGAGGCGTACAATTGCGGTTCCCGCTAGGCCTCAATGGAACGCACTCTTATCATTGTGCTGATGGATGCGTTTTACTGTACCATAGTATGTAAAGAAAACCTTCAATAAGTTGGAAAGACTTCCGTAACTAGAAGGTTTCCCACGTTATATGATCCAGAACAAAATAAATCACTAACGGCGAGAACAAGTGCGTTTCGTCTTCGTTAATTGTCTTTTTATACCCATTAAAATAAGGTTTGCAAATAAATATTTTAAGTTTGGAGAAGGTTGATCCTTAAATGTTATCGAGACTTATTTTTGTGACGGTCTTTTATGTTTTTTATTGCATACATTGTCACTTTCATAAGTGGTGCTAGGTGCTTTATTTTATAATAACATTTTTAAAACAGACTTAAATAGCGTAAACGTTATCCGTCCATATCAAACTGATGTATAGTCTAATTATTATATTTCAACAATTAGAATGTAAGTCTAATTAATATTTTGTATGTATTAAGTCAATTTAAGTAATTTGATAGCGGCTTATTTTTAACCGAATTCTGTTGTTATGTTTATTGTAAAATATATCTACTTCTTATTATATTTTAAATTATAATTGTACCAAATATACGTATTAAATACCAATAAGCCAATTGTATTTTTATTTATGTTAAAATACCTGTCTTGACTTTACTTGTTTAATCGCTAACTAAGGAACACCCTACACCAATGCGTTGTTTTAGGGTTTCGTAGTCAAATGACAAAACCAGAACCCATACGGATTTGTCATCCACAGATATAGATAACGCAAGAGCACCTACTTCAGGCGGTTTTAGTATTTTTTATTTGTTTTTTATTTTAATTTGTTTATAACAACAACGTTACACCTGTGTATCTGTGATCCTGTCAGTTTGTTGAAATATGAAACAAAAACAAAGTTTTTTTTTTTTTTAAAAAAAACGTTGCCCCACTCTAGGAATTTCTCCTGTGTCGTGGGTGCGTTCACAAACATTTAAAATCACATACACAAATACCCAGACCCGGAACAACTATCCGTAGGTCATACAAATATTTGCTCCGTGCGGGGATCGAACCCGCGATACGCAGCGCAGCAGTCCATTGCTTGAGCCATTGCGCCAACCGTGCCGTTGGTACACTATTGTTGCTAACTTGACTTAATGTTAGCGCACTGTCCCTGGTAAAAGGTATAATGAATGAAAAGTACATGAATTTCGCTTTAATGTTTATTCTATGCCACTACCAATATAAGGATGCAATATTCCCTCTGAATCGGACAAACTGGTGGAAACATGCCCAGATAAGTTTTCCACATCGTGTTCACAAATGAAGAAGCTCTTCATATCGCAAGCGGTGTTCACCAGACGTCCATTGAAGAACATGGAACCGCATTCCTCATGGTTGTTTCCGTCCGGTTGGTAAGCTTCAAACCAGGCGTCTCGATTTATAGTCAACCGCGTGCCTGAAATAAAGTAGTCAAGGCAATCTATCTTCTTCTATATATTTAAATCAATAAAAAGTAAAGTCCTGGCTGACTCATCAAAGCCCAGCCCAAACAATTTGACTTAGAAAGCTGAAATTTTGCACTGAGGTTCACTTTATGATCATCATCATCATTTCAGCCAAAAGACGTCTGTACGAGCCAATAATGCTCACACAGCAAAAGTACGTTTATGCGCACGTAATGAATAACGCTAAACGTACTTTATTAATTATATTCTAATATAGAATCAGTCGTCACTAAAACTTAGCCACAGGCGGGTCGATCAATAATAACATTGCATCAAGTGCGGCTCAGACAACCAAGCAAACGTAACTTGTAATACGTAATTAAACTATTGAACATAACAGTGGTTTGGTGTAAACTATCTTCCTACAACAACTACCGGGGTATCCAGTCAACGACGAGATAACCCCAACATCTTTTGGTCCTTCGAACCTTTGGCGCGGCATATCACCTCGTGAGTCGTCGTGTCATCAGCAGAGTGCTTAGTGTGGTAAATCCCAGTTACGTTAGCAAATCGGTGCTATTGGCCTCCCACAAGCGGGTCTCACCAGTAGCATTGAGACGTTGCACATAACGTAAAGGAGGGGTGATCTACACTGAGTAACTGCCACTAACGAACCAGCAGAGACCACGTCTACTGCTACAACTAAACAATCGTCGAGGAAAACATCCACGGCGGTAACTACGGCGGAGATTAATTAAATCTACTGCTTCAACTAACTAACGAACCAGCAGAGAAGAGTTCTACTGCTACAACTAAACTACGGCGGAGATTAAATCTACTGCCTCAACTAACTAACAAACCAGCAGAGAAGAGTTCTACTGCTACAACTACAATTTAACAATCGGCGGAGATTACATCTACTGCCTCAACTAAGAAGAATCAGCGGGGAGCACGTCCACTGCGGTTACTTCAGCTCCGAAAACTTCGTGAGTACCAACAACCTACACGCCAACCACGCGCAGCCAGCAACAATGTCGACAGAAGACTACGCTGAATTTGCGGAACTTATAACGAAACAGCAAAACAGCTACGAGAGAATCAAAACTCTACAAACTAACTACAAGAAGGATGCTGTGAGTAGAAAAACCACAGACTACCTAAACAAGCGCATCGACGCTTTACAATCCCTATGGGATGAATTTCGATCAAATCACGAAATTCTGAAAAAGTACGAATCTGCCCAAAGAGACCATGACTACTTTAAGCAGGACATATTTATTATAACAAGAAGCATGTTTGACGAAACAATGCAATCTATGAGTCAACTACGAAACAAGTTGATAAACGAACCTGGATTTTCGGGTATGTCAAAACCGAAAATACTAGAAACTCCCGGAACACCGCAATTTGATACAACTGGAGTACACCAACACATCGGGGATGGAACGGACAAGCACCTATCAACGCTGTTACGTAATCAAATGTGTAACTTCAGCGCTTTGAAGCGAGCGGTCTCCAAAATTAATCTGGATGACATGAAAGAGAAGTGGCAACTCCAAGATCAAGTCAACATTCTACGGTCTAAATGGGAAGCCATCGACAAGATTCACTGGGAACTAAGCTACTTACTACAAGGGGACGACAAAGACTATGAAGCAAAATTCGACCATTGGGAGCAAGTCTACGACAACCTAAAGGAAGAGCTAAATAGAAAAATCTTTGAAACATCCCATTATGAAAAAACAACACCGCGAATGGAATTACCGGAGTTCAACGGAACTTTTAACAACTGGATCTCCTTCAGGGATTTATTCTTTGAAATGATTCACAACAATCCAACGCTAAACAAAACGCAGAAGATGAAGTTCCTAAAGTCTCAACTGAAAGGTGAAGCGGAAAAGCTAATTAAGCACCTTCCTGTAAGTGCTGAAAACTATGACTCATGTCTAAATATTATTCAGCACCGCTACGACAACAAGCGATTACTTTTCACCTCCTACATAGAAACACTTCTCAATCAAGCATCCATCGAAAAACCATCCTCTACTAACATGAAGAAGCTGCATGACACAACTAAAGAGTGTCTAAACGGCCTAGAAAACATAGACGTTAACATTCCAGTATGGGGTCCACTAATCGTCTACTTACTAGCCTCCAAACTGGACGACGTCACGTACGCAGACTACATAAAAACCATGAAACATGCAAGAGAGCTCCCAGACTTAGAGGAGTTTATGGAGTTCCTGGAATTGCAGTTCATAACTCTGGAAACATCCCGTAACAAAAAGAATGGCGGAAAACAAAACTACTCATCAAATAACCAACATAAAAGTTTTAACAACAACAAGTCAACGAACTTTAAAGGCACAGAAAAGTGGACAAAAACCTTCCATGCAACGCTGAGGAAATGTCCACTGTGCAAAAACGAACACGCGCTGATGCAGTGTTCTACATTTTTGAACATGGATGTCGCAACGCGAAACAAAACAACAAGAAATCTAAACTTATGCAAAAATTGTTTGTTTAGTCACGGCGGAAAGAAATGCAACTCAACGAAAACTTGCCGCACGTGTAACTTCAAGCATCATTCCCTTCTCCATGATGATAATCAGAAAGGGCAACAATCAACGCCAACCACATCAACGGTGGTTGAGCGAACTTCGAATCACATTAACAGTGAACAAGAGATACTCTTAACGACTCTTCAATTACGGGTCAAGAACAAGGAAGGAGATTATGTCATCCTTCGGGCGTTACTGGACCAAGGCTCGCAAGTAAGCTTGGTCACAGAAAATGCCGCTCAACGATTGAACTTACCCCGAAATAAAATGAATGCTGCGGTCACCGGTGTTGGTACTATAATGGGCAAAAGTAAAGGGACGATAAAATTGGAATGCAAGTCTATCCACTCTGATTATACATTCCTAACAGAAGCGTTAGTGATGAGTAAGCTCATCAACAACTTGCCAAACTCCACAATCAACACAGACAACTGGACCCATCTTCACAATATCGAGTTGGCAGATCCGGACTTCAACATCTCTGGACCCATTGATTTACTGCTGGGAGCAGATGTTTACTCCGACGTGATCTTAGGAGGAATAATAAAGCATAACAATGGGTCGCCAGTAGCCCAACAGACACAGTTGGGCTGGATATTGTGCGGTGCTACAAAGCAGTTTAACTCTCTAGTAACGCTATCAGAGCTAGACAATCTATCAAAATTTTGGGAAATAGAAGACATCCCTTCGGAATCCGAAAACACTACGGAAAACGAATTCTGTGAAAAACATTACACAGAAACAACAAAACGATTAAGCAACGGGCGTTATGTGGTAAAAATGCCAATGCACGCTAACTACAAACAAAACCTGGGTAACTCGAAACCTCAAGCTACAGCACAATTTCTTCATTTGGAGAAGAAAATGGCGAAGCAAGAACACTTCGCTAAACTATACAAAGACTTCATTCGAGAATACATCGATTTGGGTCACATGAAACCAGCGATGGAATTGGAAAGTCGAGTACTAGCCTACCTACCGCACCACGGCGTAGTACGGGAGTGCTCATCAACAACGAAACTACGAGCTGTTTTTAACGCATCAATGAAAACAGACTCCGGGTACAGCCTAAACGATTTGATGGAAAAAGGGCCAAACCTACAAAAGGACATACTATCCCTGATCATAAAATGGCGGAGCTATAGATATGTTCTAACGGCGGACATTGAGAAAATGTACCGTCAAATCCTTATTCATCAAGATCAACAATGTCTTCAAAGAATTATTTGGAGAGAATCTAGGAGAGAACCACTGAGAGCTATGCAACTGTGTACCCTAACATACGGGACCAAAGTCGCACCATTCATAGCGATGCGGACTCTCCAACAGCTGGCCAAAGATGAAGGCAACGCTTTCCCTCTGGCCCAAAAGGCGCTACTTAACGAATTTTATATGGATGACGCCATCACGGGACATCATACCATAGAATCAACACAGCTACTCCAAGAAGAGCTAAGCGAACTACTGAAGAAAGGTGGATTTGTTTTAAGGAAATGGTCCACGAACGAGCCATCTATTCTCAAAAATCTACAGAAGAAAGAGAAAAGTAACAATAACGAATTTAACTTCAAACAACAAGAGTTCAGCAAAACACTAGGGCTCGCATGGAATGACGCAAGCGACACATTCCATTTCATTAGCGAAGCACCTAACGACAACAAAAATGCATCATACACAAAACGCAGACTATTGTCGGAAATAAGCAAGATCTACGATCCACTTGGTTGGTTGGCTCCAATAACACTCCAAGCTAAACTGCTTTTCCAAAAACTATGGAATGATAACTACCAAGACATTGGCTGGGATGAAAATGTACCGGATTCCATAGAAAAGGAATGGAAGCAAATAAAATCGGACTTGCCAAACATAAAACTCATAAGTTTACCAAGGTGGATAAAATACGAAAACAATAGTACGATCGAATTGCAAGCCTTCTGTGACGCGAGCGAGAAAGCCTACGCATGCGTTATCTACAGCCGAACTATGTCACCCAGTGGCGCTTACGAAACAACATTACTCGCAGCAAAAACTAAGGTGGCACCAATCAAGAAGAAAACTACAATACCGAGATTGGAATTAAGCGCCGCAGTATTGCTAGCTAAACTCCTACAAAGGATAACACAGATCTTTGAAGATTACCATCTAAAGATTACCTGCTGGACGGACTCTAAGGTCGTTCTAGCATGGCTTCAAGGAAATCAAACTAAATACGAAAAGTATATAACTAATAGAACAACACAAATATTAAATATCGTGCCTGCGATAAACTGGGGTTACGTGAAGACAAACGAAAACCCTGCCGACTGTGCCACAAGAGGACTTTCGCCATCCAAGCTGGTCAACTATTCCCTGTGGTGGGAAGGCCCTAAATGGCTTAAGGAGGAAGAAACACAAGCGCTGAACTCTAAAGAAACTTATAGCACAAACGAGGGCTTCCTAACAAACTGTTACACAAATAATAGTACGGAACCCACGTCGAACAAAAATGAATTAATAAATTCATTACTTGAACGACATAGCAACATAAATCGTATTACAAGAATACTAACGTTGGTGATACGTTTCGCTGATGCATTGCGAAATAAAAGAAGGTCAACTGAGTGCCATGAACTGAACTTGCACGAACAAAACAACGCACTGTTTATAATTATTAAATCGGTGCAACGGGATTATTTCGAAAATGAGATAAAGTCCCTCAACAAAGGTGAAAAACTTGCCAACAGGAGCACCATTTTGAAACTTAATCCTTTGGTAGACTCTAATGGAGTTTTACGTGTTGGAGGACGCCTAAACCACTCAGACTTACCAGTGGAAACGAAAAACCCCATTCTTTTACCGGGAGAGGGAAGACTAACACAACTTATTGTTGAAAAGGCGCACCAACAAACTTTACACGGTGGAGCAAGATTAACGCTAGCTAACACTAGAAACACCTACTGGATAATCAGCGGCAATCGAACCGTAAAGAAAATACTGCGGCAATGCATTCGATGCCGTCGATTCGCAACAACTCGATCCGAACAACTAATGGGTAATCTACCTAAAGAAAGGATAACTCCATCGAGGCCATTTTCACATACTGGCGTCGACTTTACGGGCCATGTGGACGTAAAGATAAACAAAGGCCGCGGGATAAAAACCTGCAAAGGCTACATAGCCATATTTATATGTATGTGCACCAAAGCAGTACATATTGAACTTGTTTCGGACCTATCAACGGAAACTTTCATCGCAGCACTAAGAAGAATGTGCGCCCGAAGAGGCACCCCAAAACATATTTACTCGGATAACGGAACTAACTTTGTCGGAGCCGCAAGAGTTTTAAAAGAAGAGTTCCAACTATTTAGAACGTTGCAATCATCAGAGTTCTATAAGGAGATCAACGACCTTCAAATCGAGTGGCACTTCAACGCTCCATCATGGCCATCAGCAGGAGGCTTATGGGAAGCCGCTGTTCGTTCTATGAAAGCACACCTGAAACGGGTGATCGGACAACAAAAGCTTACCTACGAACAATTTGCTACGCTCCTGACACAAATCGAAGCGTGCATGAACAGCCGGCCACTGTGTCCATTATCAGAAGATATTGAAGATCTGGAATACCTCACTCCTGGTCACTTTCTCACGGGGAGTCCAACCCTAACACTACCACTCAACGAACCTGAAGATAACAAAACGATAGACATCAGAAACAACTGGAAACTCATCGAGCTCATGCGTCGACACTATTGGGGTCGCTGGTCGAAAGAATACCTACATTCACTACAAAACCGAAACAAATGGCAACAAACAAAAGAAAACATACAGAAGGGGCAGCTAGTTCTCATCAAGGAAAGCAATCTACCCTCAAGCAGATGGGCTATGGGACGAGTAGTAGAACTGCACCCAGGCAGCGATAACTTAGTACGAGTAGTCACGCTAAAGACACAAAATGGAGTACTTAAAAGACCCATAACTAAACTCGCCCCGCTACCTATAACTGAGGTATGCGGAAGCGCTGACACACAAGAAGTGAGTCCAGAAACGGACCACGACGTGCCAAAGAAAAGCACTAACAAAAGTAGAAAAGGGGTAAACAGTCTGCTTATGACGTTACTAGTAGCATTTACAACGCTATCATGTGGCTTAGCAACACCCCTGCAACATTTTAAAACAACTCGGTTAACTGAAAACCAACCAATGTACTTTGACCCTGTCGGAAACATTCAACTTATCCACGATGAATGGAAACTTCTGGTATACTATAACCTGACAACCTTCTGGCAAAGTACAGCAAAGGTAGAGGAGTTCGTAAACCATTTAGGTCAACTATGCGACACGATGCCTAACGAACCATGTCACTCTACATCACAACAACTCAAGTTCGAAATGAACCAGCTGAACGAGTACAACATATTGTTGCGGTCTCAACATCAACAGCGAAAGCGACGGGGCTACGTCAACGGCGTAGGAAATCTTGCCCGAGCCCTGTTTGGTGTGCTAGATAGCGATTTCGCCGAAAAATACGCTCAGGACATAGAAAAAATCAAAACAAACGAACAATATTTACTACAGCTGATACGAAATCAGACACTGATTATCGAGGCAGAAAACAACGTCATCAAGAAAAATGAAGACTTTGTAGAGACGCAACTGGAAGTAATTCAACAATTCCTGAACGAAACAAAATACAATACGGCCGTGATAGAAAACAGATTTCAACGAATGAAAACAATGAATGATGTCAATGCTGGGGCGTTAACAGCTAGTTTACTTATCTCCGTACTGAGAAGAAACCAAGAAATGCTCTTAAGTGCTTTGACAGATATCTACAGAGGCCATCTGGATATGAAATTATTCACACCGGAGCAGCTATCTGAACAACTCAACTACATCGCCGGTATCATCCCGAAAAGACTAACATTACCAATCCAAAATAGCAATGGGTCGAGCATACAAAATATTTACAAAATTATTTATGTTAAAGCCCGGCTCACCGAACAGTACTTACTGTTCGAATTACATATCCCGTTACTAAGCGATGACGAGTATACACTTTATCGCAATATAGTTATCCCTAGATGGGAAACGGCTGAACAATGTCAGGTGATACGGACAGCAACACAATACATTGGAGTCAACTTCGCAAAGAGTACCTACATACAGATGGAAGAAGTTGATCTTCAGCAGTGTACCACAATGACAGTGGACAAACATATCTGCCATGCCTCTACAACTATCAACAACTTACATGGAATTACGGCATCCTGCGAAGCTAAAATACTCAGTCAAAATGTAAATAACATTACATGTAATTGGGTATCACAACAATGTGCTGACCAATGGATAAAACTACAAAGACCAAACATATGGTTGTATAATTGTATCAATGAGTGCACGATTCGCATTGTCTGCGAAAATCGAATCACAACAACCATATTAACTAACTCAGGGCTCCTTGCCCTAGGTCAGGATTGCATACTTCAGCACAAAGATAACACAATTTATTCACATAACGTTTATAGTAGCAGTGCCAATATTGGAATTAATTTGGAGGTACCTACTATTGACTCACCAAATGATATGGGGAATACACTGAAAACCACAAAGATTGTGTTACCAAAACTAAGCTTATATAATGACCACAAATCCTTAGATGAGCAGATAACCGCACAAAAGGGAAGAGAGAGCCTTCCTAACGACCTAAGTGTCCACGACATCGGCAACTATACTTTAAGCTCTTTGCTGGTGGGAGGAATCGTCGCCGCTATAATAGTTTGGCGACTAAGAAGATGTCTCCAGGTGCGTAAGAAGACCGAAACTGCAGCCAACGCGAACAAGACTCAAGAGAGGACAGAAGATATCGAACTTAAGGAGATTCCAGAATACGCCAGAATACGAGGTGGAGATTCCGAGAACAACGGGCCACCGCAACCAGCAATTGGAACCAGATTTAATCTATAATTTATTAATTAAGAATTATATTGTATCTTGCTTATTGTTTCGATTGCTTAATAACTTATTAATAACATGTAACTATTTAACTTTTAACTCAAGTTTGGTCATCTGAGTGCGTACACAATTTTCCCTCGGGAGCATGTACGAGCCAATAATGCTCACACAGCAAAAGTACGTTTATGCGCACGTAATGAATAACGCTAAACGTACTTTATTAATTATATTCTAATATAGAATCAGTCGTCACTAAAACTTAGCCACAGGCGGGTCGATCAATAATAACATTGCATCAAGTGCGGCTCAGACAACCAAGCAAACGTAACTTGTAATACGTAATTAAACTATTGAACATAACAGTGGTTTGGTGTAAACTATCTTCCTACAACAACTACCGGGGTATCCAGTCAACGACGAGATAACCCCAACAACGTCCACTGCTGGACATAGGCCTCCTCCAGGCGTCGCCACATTGACCGGTACCGTGCGTCTCTCATCCAGCGGGTTCCTGCAACCTTGACCAGGTCATCGGTCCACCTAGTGGGAGGCCTTCCAACGCAACGTCTTCCGGTTCGCGGTCGCCATTCCAGAACTTTTCGGCCCCATCGGCCATCCGTTCTGCGAGCAATGTGCCCTGCCCATTGCCACTTAAGTCTGGCGATTCTTCGGGCTACGTCGGTAACCTCGTCGGTAACCGGTTCTCATGCGGATGTCCTCATTTCTGATTCGATCACGCAAGGAAACTCCGAGCATAGCCCTCTCCATTGCCCTTTGGGTGACTTTGAGCTTTCTGATGAGGCCCATTGTGAGCGACCACGTTTCGGTCCCGTATGTAATCACTGGCAACACACACTGGTCATAGACTTTCGTCTTGAGACACTGGGGTAAGTTGGACGAGAAGATACCGCGCAACTTCCCGAACGCTGCCCAGCCGAGTCGGATTCGACGATTGACCCATTTCTCGAAGTTAGATCTACCCAACTGGACCGTTTGTCCCAGGTAGACATAATCGTCCACAACTTCGAGCGTAGAGTCTCCGATCTTGATAGGAGTGGGTGTTACATGAACATTCAACACAACCTTGGTTTTGTCCATGTTCATTTTAAGACCCACTCTTTCGGAAGCTCTACTGAGGTCATCGAGCATTGTACTGAGGTCTTCCATGGTCTCAGCCATGACCACTATATCGTCGGCAAACCGAAGGTGAGTGATGTACTCGCCGTTGACGTTGATGCCAAGTCCTCTCCAATCCAGAACCTTGAAGATATCCTCCAATGCAGCGGTAAACAGTTTCGGAGATATGACGTCTCCCTGTCTCACACCGCGCTGCAGAAGGATAGGTTCCGAGGTCTGGTCCTAAAGTCGGACTGACATGGTGGCGTTTTTGTACAAACACTTCAACACCTCGATGTACCGGTAGTCGATTTGGCACCGTTGGAGAGACTGCAGCACAGCCCAAGTCTCGATCGAATCGAAGGCTTTCTCGTAGTCCACAAACGCTAAACAGAGAGGCAGGTTATACTCTTCGGTCTTCTGTATAACCTGCCGCAGCGTATGTATGTGGTCTACGGTACTAAAGCCTTTTCGGAATTTCCACTTTATGATGTAGACAAGGAATAAGGAAGGATTTATCGAAATCTAACTGGTTGCAGTGACTGCCTATCTGACCTCTTCAACCCAGTTAGTACTGGGTAATACGATACCCTTTGGTATGAATGGAATGGTTGTCAGACTTTCAGGCTACTGACTACCTGTAACAACTGCTAAGGCTGTAAGGCAGCCGTAACCAACGGCTTAACGTGCTTTCTGAGGCACGGAGAAAACTCTATAATATGTGCAGAACAAAATGCAAAGATAAACTCACTCACGTACCTTTGACTGTCTGCCAGCCTTCTTTGAATTTATTATGAAAGCCCAGATGATACATTCCTCTTTGGTAGTTCACTTTGACCCTTGGTTTCGGTGTTGATTCTGTTAACTTCGTAAGGTAATCCGCTTCCCGATTATTGCTGATCACTGCCAGTTGCGACTGTTCTATTTGACACATCGCGTATGCTTCGTCCCAGTTCATTGGAGTGGTGTGGAGCTTGTAGCAATTGCCATTATCTTTATTGTAACTGTAATCTGTAAATGGTGAATGTACATCATCATATTCAATTCATAAATAGCCGCCTGTTTCTGCTGTGTTAGGCAGAAACTAAAACTACGACCTGCGATCCTTAAAGTTTGCAAGGAACACTGCAGATGACCATTTGCCAGGAACAAAAAAACCTGTGTTCTGCCACTGATGAGGTTGTTAGCAGCAGGTATGGTATGTCGGCGGAAAAAATGGCTTTTAATAATTAATGATTCTCGGTATGTATGTTTTGTGTACAGAATATTATTACGGTCAAGTTAACACGAAAAGGAGGATTACGAATTATAATAATTTTATGAACTTTGCAAAAGCTAACTCTATTATGTAGACACGAAGGTATATTGTGCGTCTCCTTATTTATTTATGCACACAAAAAATACAAAAAAGGATAAAAACATAACAAATAGAAGAGCACAAAAGTTCTTCATACTAACAAAGGTAAAAACTCACCTAAAATAGGCATGTTGCATTGATTGTTCCAATTTAGAGACTGAAGAGTCTTCTTGCAAATAAAGGAATACTTCTGGTCACAAGCGTAATCATCCAGGTATCCGGGTCCTACTTTCAAATACATGTACACACAGTCCTGTCCTTCACCATAATTGTTCGGCTGATCAGATTGCCAGTTGTTGTACACCTCAGATATTGATTTACCTAGAAGTATCAATACAATTTATAATAAACATACCCCGCAAACACCCCGTAAACAGAACCGTCTCGAAGTCACGAAACAGTTTTTTCTGCTAAAAAGTATTTTTTTTGCCATTTAAAAATCAGGTTTTACGGTAAAACTGAACGTAACATAATCAAAACTTTGTGTATCAATCAACACAATGTTCTGATTGCTTTACGTTCAAGTCATGATGCTTTGAATGATATACTCGTCGAATCCATACAAACATTAAAAAACAGTACCTATTAAAAAAAAACTTGTAAAAAAGTGAAACTTTGTCCTCCAATAACTTGAAGGTTCCCCCAGAACGATAAAAAAATTAAAGGGAGAACAAGTGGATTTTAGCTTTGTTATGTGTCTTTTTACTCTCTATAAAAGAGTCTTCTTTAGGTCAAGGACCTTCTTAGGGTCAAGTCAACATTTGTAAAAAAGAAACAGTAAGTAATTTTTAATATAAACATAATACATACCATCAACGGTCTCAAATACTCCTTCAACCAGTAAGTCTGACAGTCCGACGTATATCCATCCGATGGTGGGTTTAGTTGCATTCCAAAACGATAACAATTCACGTGCTTCATCGTCGCTGTCTGGATGCCAGAAAGTGGCCCCTTCTAGAGCACACATTCGCTTGGCATCTGCCCATGTCTGTGGTATTATATGGATCTTATAGAAGCTCTCAAAAGCGTCTATATATTTGTAGTCCTTTCGGAAAAACTTTTTAGTTCTTTGTCCATCTATGAAAAGATACATTTTAAAAGTAGATACCTAATGGAAATATTGAATGTTTGAGTGCAGGATTAGTTTTCAATCATAGGGACTTTCAGAGATGGTTCAGAATCGTTATCGATTCTATATTAATCTCTATTATTTCTATATTTGGACATAATAAAAAAAACTTATTTTTAAGTAATAAGATTTTATTTCTGTCCACCATTAAAAAGCGAACGTGTGGATATTGCAACAGGACAATTGAGGTAAACAACCAAAATTGGTAGTAGCTGGCACTCATATAAAATAGGCGGTGCACCACGAACACAAGTGCATTGACTCCTACTGGGCGGTCACCAGTGTATCCCCCCACGAGACATTTTCATATGAATAGTAATATGTTATTTTATTAGACAATACTATTCAAAATGCACCTTCGGTTAGATCTAGATCTTAATTTTAAATTTTGGTCTGGTCATTGAAAACTAACACTGTATATTCAAAATATTATTTGGTTATATTTTTGTACTTAAAACAAGCAAGCAAAACTAATTGGTGTTAACTAATTGTATGATGTGGCCCTAAAAACTCAACACACATAAATAAATGGTTATTTTACTCACATGAATTGGATACGAAGTTCACAATTAAATATAATAATAAAATTTTAGAAAACATTTTGTGGCATGAGACGACTGACGTCTTGAACCGCATTACACGAACACGTGAAGTAGGAGGATACCTTGTAGTTTCTCGATAGTCTTGTTCAACTAGTTCAAGCACCCCATTTTGCAGGGATGTCGTGAGAAACATGTTATAGGTACCGGTATTGCAATTAGCTCGCCCCCTATTCGCGCAACCGATTGTATGTTGCAACCACGCGGGGTTAACATTTATTTATTGGATTGTTCACAATAATTTTGTGCTTTCATGGGCCAAACTTACGGTAGGAGGGGTTCCCATCGGCGTTGAAGTACCGTAGGACTCGTCCTAGACAGCCGGTAACTTCGTGGAGTATTGACGTTTGGCTCCCAAACTGGAACAGGCCAAGGCTGCCTTCAAGCGGCTCTTGTCCATCCTGGGAGGACCAAACGCCTCCTGACGGAGGCTCTTTGCGAGGATCGTGCGGTCCATGGCCCTTTACGTGGCCCCGGTGTGGGCACGTTTGTGAGGCGACGAGCCGCCCACTATTTGAACGCGCTCCGAGGTGGTAACCGTAAGGCAAGCTGCGGATTGTTCGAAAGAGATACCGCGGCCTCGACACAAAGGGCTAAGAAGGAACATGGGTGATTTTAGTCAGTAGAAATCTGACACTCCCTACCACTCTGCCCAGAGCAGGAAGAGTCATTTGATGATTTCCCACCACAATATCCGGCGAAGCGGCGATTATCCTTGCCGAATTGTCGCCATGGTATCTAGAGGCGATAGTTTTCGCGTACCTGCATGAAACTCCACTGCCGCGTCAAATCGCTCGTCCGCTGAGGGACGGACCTTATGGGGGCGATCTTATGGCGACATGAAGAGAGTGGCAGGGAACGCCACGATAGTGACTGTAAATCTCCTTTTTCGTGGACTGGCTGGAGAGGTGTCACAGCGCCTTTACCTACGAGACACACACCTCTCCAGCGTCAGGCTTACGCCTGACGCAGGTCCTCACCGGACATGGTTGTTACGGTAGGTCACTGCACCAAACCGGGCGGGAGGAAACGCCCGGGTGTTTTCATGGCGAGGATCGGCCGGAGGACAGGGTAGAGCAAACCGTGGAAGTCTGTTTCGCTTGGGCGGCTGCGAGACTGTTCGAATACCGCGGTCCCACAACACAAAAGGCTTGTCAGGAGAAGTGCTTGTCAGTGGGTTTTGTCAGGAGAAGTGTGACACTCCCTTGCACTCCGCCTAGAATGGCGAGGAATTTGATGATTTCCCATTCACTTTTCATCATTTCTTCGTTTGCCTTAGGGGTAATCCACCTCTGGCTTGTACTTTAGGTACCTACTTGACGAGGTTAGTGTCGCAGCAAGCTATTTTATTTAAAAAACAGTCCAAGTGCATGTGATCGACACGCACAATGCAGAGTTTTGTAGTTGCCCATTAAAATATGTGCGCTTACTAATCTGATTAAAATCCTCCCATGTCTACCTGCCTCCGAACGATGATTTTATTGTAATAATAATAAATCAAACTCACAATTGCAGTTTTAAGACTTGCGCTCCCTTTATGACCTAACATTATGTTTAGGAAAATATGTTATAGAAGTACTTTTTTTGAGTTGGTGACTTTTACTCGTAATCTTGTAAAGTATTCTTAGCTGTGATAGTTATGCTTTTAATTTCGTTATATATACTAATACCATGATTTTATCACACGCCCAAACACAACCGTTTAGCTGGTAGAGGTGGTCACACTTGTGTGTCACTAAAAAAAAAATCACTTTAAAGCTTAATATTTAACAAAACGAATCCCCTAATCGAAAAAGTGTTTGAACAAACTCGCAATATTTTTTGAAGACTTTATCTTATGACATCCCGCAAAATGGGCTTGAGCTATAAGCTTCGCGAGAAAAAAAAAACAAATTACGACATGTTATAATTATGTCAAATTACAGTTTTCCAGTACTAAGAGTCTATATGAATAATGAGCTATAGTGCGGACAGACCGACAGCCTTGGCGAAACTGTAAGGGTTCGTTGTTGACCACGGAACCCTAACAAAAACGTTACTCCTAAATATCTGTGATCCTGACAGTCTGTCTGGAATATGGATATAATAAGAAATGGTTGGTACCTATTCAATTGTTATTCTATTAAAACTCCTTACTTAGCTAAATGTAACTATGGTGCTTGGACATATAAAGAAAACTACATGAGCTCCGCTTCAACGTTTATTCTATGCCACCACCAAAATAAGGTTGCAATATCAGCCCCACTGAATCAGATAAACTGGTGGGAATATGCCCAGTTAAGTTACGAGTATCTACGTCGTGTTCGCAAATGAAGAAGCTCCTCATATCGCAAGCGGTGTTGACCAGACGTCCATTGAAGAACATGGAACCGCATTCCTCACGACCATCTCCGTCAGGTTGGTAAGCTTCGAACCACGCGTCCCGATTCACAGTCAACCGCATACCTAAAAAAAAGTAGTCAGTCAAGACCCATGCTTTATAATTCATCATCATCTACATCAAGATCGACCTGACTGGCAGGTTTTATTAAGCCACAAAATCCTTACAATGATTTAGGTATAATCTGGCAAAAAAAAAAAAACTCATTCACGTACCTTTAACTGTCTGCCAGCCCTCTTTGAATTTATTATGAAAGCCAAGATGATATATTCCTCTTTGGTAGTTCACTTTGACCCTTGGTTTCGGTGTAGATTCCGTTAACTTCGTAAGGTAATCCGCTTCCCGATTATTACTGATCACTGCCAGGTACGACTGTTCTATTTGACACATCGCGTATGCTTCGTCCCAGTTCATTGGAGTGGTGTGGAGCTTGTAGCAGTTGCCATTATCTTTATTCTGCCGTCTAACCACTAAAAAGCAGTTAAGTGACAAAAGTTGTTTTCGAGATAATGACAAAAAAGGTGCGAATCGTTGTCTCTAAAAAACTATGATACTTAGGATTATCATTCTTGAACGTATCAATTGGTATGGTATTCTGCCTTGTTTCAAGAATTCTTTCTGTTCTGAAACTCTTACCAATTATTTTAAAAATTGATTTTTATACTTTAGTTAAGCATTTATTTAACATTTTTCATCTAATTACTCTACTAAAAGGCCGTTAACCATACCTTAGCGGCTTTTTAGTTAAGTTATTTATTTAAAATTATGACATTCAGTATGTTGGTTGATAGTTATGCAGAAATACTTAACTAAAAAGTCGTTAAGTGACGTAACTGCTTTATAGACATTGTATTCGCTAAGATTAAAGTAACAATACCTTTCCTTAGGAGCAGTTATGGGGTTTTAGATGCTTTTAAGCTAATTATGCCAATAATAATTGGAAACTTTGTAAAATGTTAACTACCTTACTTAACTAAAAGGTGGCTAAAAGTATTTCGCTTGTGGGTTAACTGTGACAAATGTGGACAAATGTGAGATTTAATGGCATGTTCTTGTAAAATCCTAAAACATATTTCAATATTTTAAATAAAATATTATGATATAAAGTTACATTTATACCCACATTGCCTACACTACCCGAAGCCACTGGGCTAGACGATCCTTAACATTAAACTCTACTTTTTTTTAAATTGGGTAGTGTTTATTGATATACCAGGGTGTGAGAATACATGAAGTCATCAAGAATCACTTTGTGATGAATAAAGAGTGGGTAGATACTTCCAAAATACTTGAATAAACGCACTATAAATAATAAGAACAAAATGTAACCGATCACACCCTGGGGTGTGAGAATTCATGAAGTCACCAAGAAACTCTTTGTCATGAATGAAGAGTGGGACAGTGGGTGGAATCTTCTAAAGTACTTGAATGAACGCACTATAAATAATAAGAACAAAATGTGACCGATCAGACTGCAACTCTTATTTATCGTGGCAAGTCGCTGCTCTTGACCACTAAAAAGTATTTGCAAAAATTGTTGCAGAATCAATGGTTCCAGAAACCCAAAATAATTAGGTTGTCGTTCTGAGAGTGGAACTTTTGAAGTGATCTTCTCTGTTGGCCAACTAGCCAAATATCGGTATTGATGAAACGTCTAATGGAAGACGATTTGTTTTAAGATGCACGTCATTGTTTTTTATGTCACTAATGTTAAAAATGGGCCTACTGTTGCTCTGAGGACTGAGACGAGGTTGACGCTGGAACGTGCTAACCCAGAACAAGCGTTTGACCTTTTATTAGACGTCATGTAAAGGCAATGAACGTAGACAACCAGCTCTTAATATTCTAATCAGCTCCAGTTAAAAGTAACAACAACAGTACAGAAATAGGCAGCAGCATCACATTCAAAGGTAATCTCGACGCAATAAATCAGAGAGTTGAGGTTCAGCAGTAGCATTTGTAAAACTATAACCCAAAGTTTTTCGTTCTCATGATCTCAAGTTATTGTGTGACGTCTCAAATCTCAAATCACGATGAGAGACTAAGCGTATCTTTGACTCTGAATGGGACTGTGTCGGCCAGTTTTTACATTTCAAAGATGGTCAGAATTCTACTTATTTTGCTGCCTTTACTCAAAGTTAGCCAGGAATAACTCCACTTCTCTTTTGCGAGATGGAACAGCTCAGCAACGCTCCTGATTACGGTTCATTCGAAAATGTTTGTCAGCCAAGATGTTTTCCTCCGACCGATGGCGTTTTCCCACTAGGTGCTTTGCCATTATAATTTCTTGCATAAAATCTCAACTGCCACTACTATTTATAACGGGTCCGAGCTAAGCAACCTTTCTTTGTTTGATGGTCTGCATGCACTTGAGGTCTTAGCCTATAACATTCGTCTTACGACTTTGTCATTTGTAACTTTTTGAGTCCAGCTCTCTTTCACCTGTAGATTAAAACGCGATGACCTTAAACCTAGAAAACCTAACTATGAATCTTCAAAGGTGCCCTGACATGACCACTTTGTAACAAAGTTTTTCGTCCAAAGTTGGAAATGCTACTAATATGAGAGCATATGAAAAAGTAGTACACCTAAACTCCTACAAAAAACATAAAATGCAGTCGTTGTGGGAGAAATCAACTGAATAGCTTGTTTGTATTTGTCTTTAACTTTGATATTTTTGATTGAGGGCATTTATTCTTCCGTCACGCCTCTAAATCTGATCCGATTTTATAGAAATGTGACACATTGGTAGACCATGACCTGGAATAGGACTTGAAATACCCCGTAGTGAATCAAAAGCGAGAGTCGGCAAACTGCCTTTTAGCTAAGTAATGGGGCTTAACTGCTTTGTAGCTAAGCATAATTTATTTTTTTCCATCGTTTTCATCAAACGACTACGAAATATTTTCAAGTAAAATATTAAATACTTAGCTAAACAGCCGTTAAAGGCGGATAACTGCATTTAAGCCAGCTTTTTAAAACATATGCATAAGAAAAAACTAAACTACAAAGTAGTTATAGTCTTTTTGCTTCTTTATAGTCAAGAAAAGTGAGATAACGTGTTTGTAGTTAAGTAAAAGACCAGACAATTATAGACAAATCCGGCAGTTAAGGTATTTTAACGTATATTAAGCGAAGAAGTGCGGGTTAGCCGCTTTCAAGTGAAGGAATCATCATAAATTATGTTACTTAACTGCCTGAAAAATTTTTGTATATCTGAAACTATTCATATTATAAAAATGTTTCTTAGACAGAAAGATAGAGAATTTCGAACTCTATCACGTTGTATCAAAAAGTAAAAATTGACCATTTGTCGGTTAACTGCTTTCTAGTGATAGGACGGCAGTATTGTAACTGTAATCTGTAAATAAAAATAATAATAAATACATATTTTATTGACACAAAAAAAGTTATACATTTCGATTTAAAACCCCGACTCCTGTGTTAGGTGAGACCTGTGTTAGAAACGAAAACTGCCAACTGCGATCCTTACAACGAACGCTGCAAATTATAGTTTCCTAATCATTTACTAGTCTGAAGTTAGCTTATTCTTTTTTTTGTGAAGGTTTGGAAATCATCAAATGACTCTTCCCTCTCTGGGCAGAGCGGTAGGGAAAAATCCAGCCATGTTCCTGTTTATCCCTTTGTGCCGAGGCCACGGTATCTCTTTCGAACAACCCGCAGCCCAGGCGAGAAGTTAGCTTAGTCTAAAAGTGGGTTTTCCAGTTAATGACATGATATGTTGACTATGATCGATGTGAGGACATAAAACCTGCTTTCTGGCTGTGATGAGGATAATGGCAGCAGGTATAAATTTAATATCGGAATGAAAAATTGTTGTTGACTGATTCTCGGTATGTTTGTTTATACAATGCGATGATTATGTTGGTCGACAGTTATAGTAGTTTATGCGACTGTGCATAACCCACACTTGTGTTGTAATGCCTAATTATGTATAGTTGCATACACTACTTTATCTACCCAAATATCATAAGGGATCTATGATGGGTTCAGGAACCATAGGGAAATTACCAGCATTGTTACCAGTGCAGTGCAATAAAAAATACCGAACAAATGACAGCTCGAAATGGCAGCGTTTCGGATATCTGTCATTTTTTTTAAATCATAGGCAAACGATCAAAGTCACTATTCTTCGAGATCAAAATGTCGTGCGATTTATAATTAAAATCATACTGAATTGGGGTTTCGTATCGATAGGTATCTGTTTTAATGTAGATACTAGAATAGCACACTCACTTGAATTTGACACCTGTTAAAAATTTAAACTCATAACCTACTGTTTTCAGTAGGTTATGAGTTCATTACAACTCTGTTTATTTCTGCTGGTTGGTAATGCTTGCCTATGGTTTTTGAACGCATTAGAGAGGGTTTATGATATTTGGGTAGATAATAGTAGTTTATGCGACTGTGCATAATGAAGGGCAATAATGTTGTTGCTGTGAATAATGTTGTAATGCCTAATTATGTATAGTTGCAGACACTAATTTATCTACTCGAATATCATAAGGGCTCTATGATGGGTTCAGGAACCATAGGGAAATGACCAGCATTGTTACCAGTGTAATGCAATAAAAAATAAACAGGTTATTAGTTGCATTCGTCGCTGCATTTACGATATCTGGCGGAGTGTTCATGTTAATTTCTGAGTCACTATCACTCATTTTCGACAGAAATAAAGAACTTATCAGAAAATTCTGTCTACTCGTAACTGGAAATAAAAAGCTAACGAACAAATGACAGCTCCAAATGGCGGCGTTCCGGATATATGTCATTTTTTTTAAATCATAGGCAAACGAACAAAGTCACTATTCTTGTGTCACTCGAGATCAAAATGTCGTGCGATTTATAATTAAAATCATACTGAATTGGGGTTTCGTATCGATAGGTATCTGTTTTAATGTAGATACTAGAATAGCACACTCACTTGAATTTGACACCTGTTCCAAATTTAAACTTCATAACCTACTGTTTTCAGTAGGTTATGAGTTCATTACAGTTCTGTTTATTTCTGCTGGTTGGTAATGCTGGTCATTGCCTATGGTTTTTGAACGCATTCGAGAGGGTTTATGATATTTTGACGGCCAATCTTTTTTTACAAAACTTATTACGGTCAAGTTCTTAATATGAATGTGGTGCGTCTCTTAAATGCGACAGTTTGTGATGATGGATGCATGTTTGTTACATTTTCACGCAAAAAACTACTGACCGGATTTGGATAAAATTTAGCACCATGGCTTATAAGCCAGCATAAAATTCATCCCCGTAGTATGATCCTGTGGGACAATTATAGAACTCCACGCGCGTCATGCCACTGACATAAGCTAGTAAGTACTTACATAGATTAAAACTCACCTAAATTAGGCATGTTGCATTGATTGTTCCACTCTAGAGATTGAAGAGTCTTCTTGCAAATAAAGGAATACTTCTTGTCACATGCGTAATCATCCAGGTATCCGGGTCCTTCTTTCAAATATATGTACACACAATCCTGTCCTTGTCCGTAATCATCCGGCTGACCAGGTTGCCAGTTGTTGTACACCTCAGATATTGACTTACCTAGAAATATCAATACAATGTGTAAATAGACCCCTCTCGGAGTCCAAGCATTCTGTACATAAAACTAATCCACGCAAAAGTTTTTTCTACAAACGGCATTTTTTATGGAGTCAACGATCTCATTTTACGGTAAAACTCAACGTTACGTATTCAAAACATTGTACTGATGAATGCTTTGAATAACAAAGGGGCCATGAAGGTATTTAAAGTAAAGTTATAACATTAAAAACTAGTTTTAAAAAAAAAAAACTTAGGAAATGTTGAAATTTTGACATCCAATAGTTTATAAAAATATATATAATTATTATATATATATATATATGTATACCCATTATATCTTAAGATTATGTCAACTTTTCTTGTCATTTGTAAAGTAGAAACTCAGAGAATTATTTTAAATATAAAATACCTACTGCAATGTAATGTGTGTATAATATCTACGTACCATAACGGTCTCAAATACTCCTTCAACCAATAAGTCTGAAAGCCCAACGTATATCCATTCGATGTTGGGTTTAGTTGCATTCCAAAACGATAACAATTCACGTGCTTCATCGTCGCTGTCTGGATGCCAAAAAGTAGCCCCTTCTAGAGCACACATTCGCTTGGCATCAGCCCATGTCTGTGGTATTATGTGGATCTTATAGAAACTCTCAAATGCGTCTATATATTTGTAGTCCTTTCTGAAAATCTTTTTAGTCCTTTGTCCATCTATGAAAACATATATTTTATAAGTAGATCCATAATGAAAATATTGCTTTATGAAAACCCCTTTCAGAGATGTTTGAAAATCGAAAAATATTTTGCATAGAGTGAAAAGAACTTTTAAATGCTATTATTTTATTTTATTCGACAATAACACATACTATTAAATAAAATGCGCCTTCGGTTTGATACCTAGATCTTAGTTTTTTGGATTTCTCATTGAAACGAATGTTCCATAAATTATGTAGATAATATATATTTTATTTTCAAAATATTATGTAAATACTTTAATGCACTTTTAAATAAGAGTAAACAAAAGTATTGGGTGTCCTCAAAAATGTAACACACATTAAAAGTTGATTGTACTTTTACTCACATGAATCTGATACGAAGTTCACAATTAAAAAGAATAATAAACTTTTCGTAAACATTTTGTGGCATGAGACGACTGCCCGTTCTGAACCGCGATACACAATCACACGTAGTAGGAGGAAGTTTAGTTTTTTGATAGTCTTGTTCAACCAGTTCTAGGAACCCATTATTGCCATGTTTTTGCCGATTGCTCAGTGATCAATCACTGACCATGACTTCACAATTGGCGAAGATATCACTGAACATACAAAAATCTAATTGATAACCTCCTCTTTTGAAGGTCGGTTAAAAAGGAAATCACGCGGCCTCGACATAAAGGGCCAAGAAGGAACATGGGTGGTTTTTAGTCAGTAGAAGTCTGACACTCCCTTTCGCTCTGCCCAAGAGCGGGAGGGGTATTTGATGAGTCCATCCGCAAAAAAAAAGTATAAAGTTTTTTTTTGGGATTATGGAAATAGTTTTTTTGGTTTTTATTGTTGAAAATTATAATATGGGAAGCAGTCTATGCGTCGTTATCCCTAACATTATCTATATATATTCTGGATATCACGCGATATATCATATTGGGGGAACATCATATTGATCAAAATTGGCAGTTAATTATAACAACTATTTTCCTCGAGACCAGGCATTTTTTTTGGGATAATATGTACGTTATATATCCGTTTCCCAGACATAACATACACAAATAGGGTGCCGCAGGGCTCCGGGTGCGGGCCTGTGTGCTACTTATTGCATGTGAACAGCTTGTGCGGCGTATTGCGCCATTGCTCGGCGCACATGTTCGCGGACGACCTGTGTGCGCTGCGCGCCGGCACCGACCTCACAGACACCTGTCGGCTCGTACAACAGGACGTAGATGCAGTGGTAAAATGGTCTCACGACAACGGTATCGTTCTTAATGGTGATAAAACTAGGCTGTTGATGATACATTCCCCTTATATACATACGGCTAAAACATGCCCTTCCATTATTACCCATAGCTATGATTGTATGCATAATGGTAATTCAAACTGTAATTGTAAACCAATAGAACAAGTAGAAAGTGTCACCTATCTTGGAATGAAAGTTGATGAAAATTTTTCATGGTCTTCGCATATTGATTACATTTGTGGTAAGCTTAGAATATTGCTAAGTAAATTCTATCACTTAAGCTTTAAAGTCCCCTCCAGCACCTTAAAATGTTTTTATATGTCCTTAGTTGACTCAATACTGAGTTATTCTCTCGATTGTTATGGCTTACCTTTAAAAGTAATTTACAAAAACTAGAATCGATTCAAATTAGATTTTTTAAATTATTAGTAAACAAGAAAACTAAAAACAGTTGCAAAGGAGACTATAGTAGTTTATTCAAAATATGTAAAATTTTACCAGTAAGCCTTAAACATAAATACTTATTATTAGTTAACAACCATGGCAGTCGGGATAGTAACTCACTAGTTTCTAATAAGTATACTACCAGGTCGATGACAGCAGGTAAATACGATGTACCCAGAGTTAGTAATTACTATGGCGACAGAACTTTAAAAAAACGCGTACCTACCCTATTTACTGAACACTCTGCCTGCTGACATCAGACAAGAAGATAATAAAGTTAAATTCGCACGCAAACTTAAAACATATTTATTAGATAATATGTAACTTTGTAGGTATTAAGAATATTTATTTTGTATAAGATATAGATGTACCTTATTATTATTTAAGTTTATTGTTAAGAGAC
Source organism: Diarsia dahlii (assembly GCA_949775195.1). Classification (NCBI taxonomy): domain Eukaryota; kingdom Metazoa; phylum Arthropoda; class Insecta; order Lepidoptera; family Noctuidae; genus Diarsia; species Diarsia dahlii. Next base: position 15,359,623 of record OX459195.1, read on the forward strand.
TCATCGATCTCACAGTTAAACTGCGTAAGCAGTTTTGTGGGGCAATGTATTTAGTTTTAAGATTTTTGAAGTGAAATAAATCATTCATTCATTCATTCATTCAAAAACATTTCAGGATGATCGGTTTAGTGGTTTAGGCGTGAAAGGTAACAACCAAACAAACACACTTACTTTCGCATTTATAATATTAATTAAGATATAAGTATGAATGAACACAAACCCAATTCTGGGTTAAGCTCGCCGTTGTACTTCTTTTTAGGCTAAATGTCATCAAACCAGCCAGTCGCCAGCACATTATGCTACCCGAAACTGTCATTTCCAATCAACTTTGAACCAAATGCTTGGGCAAAAAAGTGTAAAATCTATTAATGAAATTTGACAGAATGCAGTACCTTGACGTACTGGCATCACGTACATGAGTTGCGCTTCTACGTTTTCATTATTCTATCCCCCCACCCACATAGGGTTGTAAGAAAGGTGGCTCTGAATTAGTTGAAGGTAAAATTTTGACATCTAATTCATGTTCACAAATGAAAAAGCTCTTCGTATTGCAATTGACGTTGATCAGACGTCCGGTGTGTACCATAGAGCCGCACTCATCAGGATCGTTTCCATCGGCCTGGTGATGGTCGAACCAGGCGTCAGCATCTAAACCCAACGGCGTTCCTGCAAAAACAAATTTCCCGTCAAAAATCAATCAATAGTACTGAGCCGGCAGGTACGTGGCGAGAGTGCAGTTGTTTTGAGTCGTGGTGCGAATACCAACAGGTTATCTGCATCTCCTCTTGGAAAAGGAGTTTTGTCTCTTCCCGGGCAAGTGCCACATGAATGCACAGTAACCTAGTGCAAGTGAAGTGATACTAATACAGTTTTAAAGTTCTATTTACTGGCATAAATCTGTCTTCTGTAAGAGTCAAAGTTGTTCGTCGGGGCAGCGGATTATCGAAAGAGATAACGCGGCCTCGGCACAAGGGCAAAGAAGGAACATGGGTGGTTTTTAGTCGGTAAAAGTCTGACACTCCCTTCCGCTCTGCCCAAGAGCGGGACGAGTTATTTGATGATTTATCACCCCCAATAAAAAAAGAGTCAAAGTTGCGTAAAGATAAATAAATGCTATGTTATGTTTAAGATACAGACAGTATTCTAACCTGTGACTGTCACCCAGCAGTCGGTTAGTCTGCTATGAAAGCCCAAGTGATATATGCCTCTCTGGTATGATCCTCTGATTCTCGGTTTGGGCGTAATTTCTATTAACTTTGCAAGATAATCAGCTTCCAACCAATTTCTGATCACCGCCAGGGATGACTCTTCTGATTGACATACGACGAAGGCATCGGTCCAGTTTAATGGAGTTGTGTGGAGTTTGTAGCATTTGCTCCTATCCTTATTGTAAGTATAATCTAAAAATAATAAAGATAATAATATTCATTATTGTTGCCCCTACTAAAGTTTAAGCAAGCTCTCACCTCTTTGTTAATAGAGAAATGTAATATTTTTTAGTATATTTTTTATTGTTTGTATTATTTAGTTTTTAAGAAATTTAGTTTTTTAATTACATTTAATTTAACATTTGGATGCCTTCACGGCAAAACAAAGCGCTCAATGACCTTTATGATACCTATGTTTTACAAATAAATTGATTCTGATTCTATTAAATCACGCTTTTACGAGCATTAAAAACATTCAATAAAACGGTTTCATGTTTCACCAAAACTTCATTGATTTATTTTTGTTTACAAGCAACGTTTCTTCGATAACGTATCCCGCAAATGTTTTCTTTTAAAAGTCACTATACAAGTCGTAATTTGGCAAATGATTCTCTTTACAAATGTTTCACATGTTATTAAGTCGTTTTTGTATTTCTCATTTATTTTTTTAGTTTTGTGCCTTTAGTGGAAAAGGAATAACTTATCTCTAATAAAAATAAAGAAGTTATACTTGTGAAATCGTACTTATACCCTTTTTCACTACAGGTATAGAATTATTTTATATAAGGTCCCAATAAAATAGGTGGACAAAATTTCAGGAATCATTCAGACCACCAAAATAAGGACGATGGTAAAAAAAATAAGAAAAACGCATTTTAGTACCTACTCATAAATGATGCGTTTGTTCTAGAGAGCCGGCAATTTATTATTTTAAATAAAAAAAATCACTTTATTTAATGTTTGTTTGTGTTTAGATATCTTTGGTTAGACCTACTGAACGCTGTGTTAAAATTTGTCCACCTATTTTAATGGGACCTTCTACACAGATATAAATAATACGTCTTTACTTCAAACATTGTTATATGAGATGACATGAATATGAAATTAATTGTTTGTTAAATTATAAGTTATCAAATAAAAGCTTGGCGATATGTAGAAGTAATTAGGTACACATACACCTTATTCAACGTTAAATAAAAGTTTATCAGGTATAATTTTTTTTGTGAATAATTTTCCAATCTGGTTGTTATAACAACTGATGAAATAATGACCAACCATGATATTGTCAATCGTTGCTTTTGAAAAGAAAATGTGTGAATTAATTTTCAGTGAAATGACAGGATACCGCGTAAAACTTACCTAAATAGGGCATATCGCATTGATAATTCCAGTCTAGAGACTGAAGCCTCTTCTTGCAAATGTAGTGATATTTTTCGTGACACGCGTCATCATCTAGATAGCCGGGTCCTTGTTTCAAATATATGTACACACAATCCTGTCCTCCGCCTTCGTCGTCCGGCTGATCGGGCTGCCAGTTGTTGTACACCTCAGAGACTGATTTCCCTGGAATCGTAAAATGCACCATAAGGTTAAATAAATTGATGTGTTTTTGAAGTCAACATTTTTGAGAACCGCGTCAAACAGTGTGCCAGTGGTAACAGAGCATTTTGGGCACAGAAGAAGTGTGGTAAGCATAATATCTGTTGTCTGTTTTTTGACAGCTGCAAAACATTATTTAAGAAACTTCGTATAGTTGCCCTGCCTGCATATAATATATATCAGAGAACTATGTGGGCTAGTGAAACAAACTCCCCAGTAACACATCTGTCTGTTAGGTTAGAAGAAGAAAAATATGCTTAAAATACTTGAAACAATACGTACCATCAACAGTCACAAATACTCCTTCAACCAATAAGTCTGACATCCCAACCCACACCCATTTGATTTTGGGTTTAGTTTTGTTCCAAAATGATATTAATCCACGTGCTTCATCATCGTTGTCTGGATGCCAGAAAGTGGCGCCTTCCAGAGCACAAAGTCGCTTGGCTTCAATCCATGGTTGTGGTATCGTGTGGATCTTATAGAAACTCTTAAAAGCTTCTAAATACGTGTAGTCCTTTCGGAAAAACTTTTTAGCTCTCTGTTCGTCTATGAATAGAATAGATTAAAATAAAGTAAACGATACAAATATTACTTTCCGCAATTAAAGAAAAACAAACTTAAGTTTTCAAATATAATGCGGTTCTGTTTAATGCAATTATTAATAATTTCAATTAAAAAAATATTGGATCTTCTTGCACTTACAACACTAATTAGGCGTTCCCTAAATGTTGTAGATGTTATTTTTACTAGCCATTTGTGTCCCACTGCAAAGGCCCTTCCCTCTTTCAAATGTTGTAGATAATCACTTAAAAACTCCTCATAATTGAACAAATAAATAATGTCAGTTGTGAATATACTCACATGACTCTGATGCGAAGTTCACAATAAGAAAAAGTATTAAAATTTTAGAAAACATTTTGTGTTTTTGAAAACAACTTTAATGATTCCACTGACGTCTTGAACTGCATCAGGCAGACATACTTATGAGAACAATTTTGTAGATTACGGATAGTCTTGTTCAACCAGTTCTACCTGCCTGTATTGGCTAAACTCGATTATAGGAACAATCAAGTTCTGCAAAAATAAGTAGAAGTTTCTGCAACTAGTGTCCACGGGGTATAAAAATGACCGCTGTCGCTCATCAATGTGTTTGAACTATTTACAAAGTATTACGATGCAACAGAGTCAAAAATAGGTATTGGGAGAAAATTTTGCCTTTGTGCTGCGTCAAGCAGGGGCAATTGCAGCTCATGCCGATTATATTATAACAAAAATAGTAGTTCCCTAATGACGACCTTAAAAAAATGGGTCATTTTGTAATAGAGAATGACCAAAAGTCGTACCAAAAAATCTCATGTTTCAGAATCTAATTTTTATAGTAATTATTTTCATATTTTTTTACGAAATTATGGCTCACTTATTTGATTTTTGACTAAGGAATTTTATTTAAAGTATAAAAAGTATGAATATTGAATTACTCCCTTTATCTACATGGCGTTCACAAAACCGGTTCAAAAGCCGTTCGCTCAATCTGTCAGTTGATTTTGACAGTTCAGCTGACTTCACATCGTGGAGTTTCATTACAATTCCTACATAAAGTCCATTTCGCGAAAGAAGTCCCGCGGACAATTGTGGAACTAAATTTGACAGATGGGGAGATATGGCGAGAGAGAGAGAGAGATAGCAACATTATGTCGCGCGAATACAGCGCTGCGTCTGCGGGACTTCTTTCGTGAAATGGACTTTACCTGGTTTTGAGGTTATTATCGATTTTATAAAATTAATCTGAAACTCTGTTTTTGTTTACAAAAAGAGCTTTTGTAGGAGTTAATATGATAAGTGTAGACATTAAAAAACAAAGTTTGATTTTGACACAGCTTGGTACGGGATTTCATATATCCATGATCATTGTTATAAATAATTTTTGCTTTTGTTATTACTGCAGAAAAAAAAATGTAGACCATGATTTTATGAAAAAAAAAATGGGTGCTTTAGAGCCAATATTTAGGAAAAAAAGGAATACCTACATTTGTACGGAGAATAATCTCAACAGTGTCCATCGGCGCTTTCTACACGGGCGGAAGAATCGTTGTACTTGAATACTAGAACGAAGTTGTTGGACGATGATATTACCGCGATACACTCGATCATGGAAGCGACGCAGGGTCCCTGACTGATGTGTAAAACAACCGCAACTGAAACAGGTTATTGGCCAAGTGCGGGTTTACTTGTCAACCCTTCCTACATCGACAAGTATAGATGTGATGTTATGTTTAAGTAAAGGAGTCTCAATAGAGTTAAACAAATTACGTTCAAAAATCTAAAACCCGACTACTAACAAAATCGCGGTCTTAAAAGTAGATAACAAGAAAATAATTCTTGTCTGATATTCTTCATAGTCGCATGCCACTGATACCTGATGTTCCTGCATGGCGTTCTCATTGATACAGAAGTCAGCTGCTAATTGCCATTAGCAAGGTGGCAAGTTGACAAGTTTTTGACATTTAAATTCCGTCATAAAAAGAATTTATAAAATTTATATAGCCTATGTCACCCGGGCTATTCTTACAAATCTATTGACACCTAATTTATTAAAATCCGTTCAGTAGTTTAGGCGCTACGGTGGAACATACATACATAGACTGCCAAAATCATTACCCTTCCTTTTGGCTTCGCCGTAGTCGGGTAAAAAAGAGAGAGTTTTTATCTAACGAGGTACTATAGACTAATGGGGTGTACCAAGAAGGCTGGTGTTATATTATGTTTAGTTTACATGTCGCCGTCCCCGGAGAATAAAATGATAATATTTTTACAAAAACGCAACTTTTTAGGAAAAATAAAAAACATGTTTTTGTTGATTAGGTACTCCTAGACTGATGACATTTAGCTTTGAAGAAAGGTTATTTTTTGTGTGTTCTAAATGTTTTAGTGAAATATGCCCGATTATTATAATAGTGATATAATTTGAAAAATAATAAGTTAGTCAAAATCAATCATCGTCTAAGTTGTCTATTGTCAATTATCATTTTATTCTCCGTACAGCCGGACAAGAATCAAATATTGCATTCTTTACTTATTTTTATTCTACGGGTTTTTAGGGTGCAAGTGATGATGATAATACATTAATATCTCAGATTAATATCGTCTTATTCTCGTAAATATTGTAAAACTTTGTTTCTGATAAGGGCTTTGAACTTGGTTTCCCATTAAAACTATGACGTGGTAATCAACATTAGTTTTATTCAATTCAAGAGTGTTTGTGAATTAACTAGGTTAAGGGTAGAAAAAAAAACTAGGTTCTAATTCTAACTCTTCAAAAATTAAAACATAAAAAAATACAATCAAAACAATAGTAATAAAACAGTACTTTTTTTCTTAATTAACTCTGTACGTCATCATCATCATTTCAGCCGAAAGACGTCCACTGCTGGACATAGGCCTCCCCTATAAGTGTCGCCACATTGACCAGTACCGTGCGTCTCGTATACAGCAGATCCCCGCAACCTTCACCAGGTCATCGATCCACCTAGTGGAAAGCCTTCCAACGCAACGTCTTCCGGTTCGCGGTCGCCACTCCAGAATAGCCCTCTCCATTGCCCTTTGGGTGACTTTGAGCCTTCTGATGAGGCCCATTGTGAGCGACCACGTTTCGGTCCCGTATGTAATACTGGCAACACACACTGGTCACTGGTGGATGACTTTCGTCTTGATACACTGTGGCTACTCAGCTTCCCAATCGCTGCCCAACCGAGTCGGCGATTGACTTCTTTCTCAAAGTTGGACCTACCTAACTGGACCGTTTGTCCCAGGTAGACATAATCGTCTACAACTTCGAGTGTAGAGTCTCCGATCATGATAGGAAGGGGTGTTACATGGGCATTCAACATGACCTTGGTTTTGTCCATGTTCATTTTAAGACCCACTTTTTCGGAAGCTTTACTGAGGTCATCGAGCATTGTACTGAGGTCCTCTGTGGTCTCAGCCATGACCACTATATCGTCGGCAAATCGAAGGTGAGTGATGTATTCGCCATTGATGTTGATGGCTATAGTCGTCTCCAGTCCAGAACCTTGAAACATCCTCCAGTACAGCGGTGAAAAGCTTCAGAGATATGACGTCTCCCTGTCTCACACCTCGCTGCAGAAGGATAGCTTCCGAAGTCTGGTCCTGAAGTCGGATTGACATGGTGGCGATTTTGTACAAACACTTCAACACTTCGATGTACCGGTAGTCAATTTGGCACCTTTGGAGAGACTGTAGTACAGCCCAAGTCTCGATCGAATCGAAGGCTTTCTCGTAGTCCATAAACGCTAAACAGAGAGGCAGATTATACTCTTCGGTCTTCTGTATAATCTGCCGCAGCGTATGTATGTGGTCTACGGTGCTGAATCCTTTTCGGAATCCGGCTTGTTCGGGATGAGGTTGAAAGACGTCATACCTGCCAGACGTCATATTCATCCGTAATTCCGTCATCACCCGATGCCTTGTTGTTCTTGAGCTGTTTCAGAGCCATCCTTATTTCGTACAGGCTGACATCCGGGATGTCTTCGGTATAGTGTTGTGTCAGTCTAGCTCTTGGGTCTTTAGCTAGATCTTCAACGGATTGGCTGGTTGACGTGTACAGCTGCCCATAGAAACTCTCGATCTCTCGAACCAGAGCTTCTGAGGGAACTCAGAAGATCTGGTTTGGTGGATACAATCCTGCCTTCGTCGGTCTTTAGTTTCGTGAGATGGCTTTGCCCAATAGCCAGATCTCTTGAAAATACCTTGGAGCCTTTATTCCTCTCTATTGCGTCTTTAATGCACTCGGTATTATCATCGTCGTATTATATCCCGGTATAAGCTGGTCTCGAATTGTATAGGATTTCCGTACAGTGCGAGATCAGCGTAATCTGGAAATGTATAGCTTGATGTGTAGCCGTGTGTACTAGGATAAACCTGTATCACAGGCGATATGGCTACTAATACTATTTAAACTATTTGGACAACAGATTTCTAAGCAATATGGAACATTTTTAATACTAAAATAATTTATAATGATAATATTATGTGCTTCTCGAAGACACACAGCGTTGTATTGAAGAGAGCCGTTGTAAATATGCCTTAAACTGGTAGCTATGGTTAAAAACTTACCCAATTGTCCATGGTTTTATACCTGTCTCTGTCTCACCAGCGTGCGTCCTTTTCTCGCAAGGGGTGACGCCTGAATGACACGGATCTGTCAATCTCATAGCGTTTGTAAATTTTGCCGGTAAAACATCGGAAAAATTTTCCAAAGTTAAAAAAAGTGTTAAAATACATTAATTTATTGTATTAAATTAGCACACAGCGTTTATTTAGTGTACGTGTTGCGTTTTCCGTTGTGAATTCATGTTTTTATGATGAATCCAGACGAAATTGTGCGGGTAGGTAAGTGACGGAGACGAACAAAGTTCAAATGCTGATTATCCGTATGGAGTTCAGTATTCGAATAATGAGACGTGATGACTAGTCGTCATCATCATCATCATCTTTATCCTCGGAGGATGAACTTCGCATCTGCCTCAACAAAAGACGTAAAGTTTCACGTAAGTACCTATTATTGAACGGTTCAGACTTGTTCCGACCCGTGGATAGAAACACGAGGTTTTTTGTTTATATCTAACATACCTGTTCTACCGACCGACTAGTCAATCAGGGCAATTGCCCGAACAACGTTATAGCAATGTAGCTACTTCGGCATAGAATTTATTTAGATATCATTGTGTAAATTCTCGTTAGAATTTGGTACCTACCTATCGACTTTGACGGAAAACAAGTATCCCACACGCTGACCAAGAACGATTACAAGAATTGGCCAACCTTTACAAAGAACGTGTTCTTGAAAGGGCTTTTCATTACCAAAAGGGTATTACAATCTTGCTAGTTCTGGTTTTGTAGATTAAATTCATCAAGAGTTGTGTGAAGAGTTTTAGAAGTATTAACTAACAATATTTTGAAACATGACCACGTGTTTTAAAAGACCTTTTAATAACATTATTGTTAATTATTAGTTTAATCAGATTGTTCAAGAAGATCAGTTAAAAAGAGGCTTGGCACCCTGTCATGGCCTCTATTTACATTAGAGAAAACAGCCTTTAATACTCCTCATGTTCAAAAGTAAAAGATCATGGATATTATTATTACAATTCGTAAGATTACAAAGCAAATAGCTCCCAACACTAACATTTCCTGTTAGTTTCACAAGCGGATGTGCCCAATTTCTTGCAGACTAACATTTTTGTTCATGAAAATAGACATTCAACAGGCCATATTTTATTATTTACCAGCTGCAGTAACACACAGGACGTCTTCCGTATGACTTATTACAACGAAGTGCTGCAATTAGCAGCCTCACCATTTGGCCTGTCATCAGAGGAGCTTGTTGCTTACAGTAACTGCCACTAGAGTGGATCTGGCTAGTGTATAGTCCGTGCCTCGGAAAGCACGTTGAGCCGTTGAACCCGGCTGCCATAGATAGAGCAGTTAGTCCCTGGCTTAAAAGTCAGATGACTAGTTTAACCACAGGTTTTTATTGTGTTACACAGTACTAACTGCCTTATGGAGGTCAGGTAAGCTCCTTTTGACCTGTCATTGACCTCAAGAATGTTTGTCACTGTAACAAACTGGATTGCAGTAATCCTACGAGCACGAGGTTTCCCTATATTTGTATATAGACGATTTTTTCCTGGTCAATCAGGATCGTAAATCTTTAGTTAAGCTTGGCAAGTAATTGTTGTTACCCCTAATAAATAAAGTATAGTACGGGTTTCTCAGATTGCGGAAACATTGAGAACATTGGGTACCAACAGTAAGCCTCAGAAGTAGATTACCACTACTCAATCTCTAGTCTGGTTTTCTTCGGGTCTGGATATTTGTGTCATGTGAGTTTAAATGTTTGTATGAATGCACCCACGATACAGGAGAAATTCCTAGTGTGGTATATAATACAAATACTAATTTTTTTAAAGCAGGTGTTTTAATAAAAACTTGTTAAATATTACTTGTTACCAACAAGTTATTGAAGAGTAAGGAATATTTTAAAGAATAATTTTCTGAAACATTAAAAATAATAACTGAATACCTGTACATCAATTAATTAAAATCCCGAAATGTGAAGCTACTTCTGTTGCTGACTGTACCTCGGAATGACAAATAAATTGTCACAAATATGTTCTGAGAGGGTTCTCAGGAAGTAAAATGTCTTGGCCTTGTATTGAACACTCAGCAGAACTGGGTAAAACTTGCTTCCAAGATAATAAAGCTCAACATTATTTTGCAAGATGTTGAGCAAGGGAAACAGTTCGCTGTGAGAAGCACATGAGCTTAAATTTTCAAATTACACAGTAACAGCCCAATTAAACAGCACCTTCCTGATAGGTAATATCAGGAAAGTGAGCCCCATTCCAAAAAACCCTGACATTGAAATATGTATACATAAAAGTAACAGATGTTGTATTAGCAGCCATTTAGTCAGCGGATGACTATATGGTGCTGTCAGCGGATGACAACATGGTGCACACATACATATTTAGTCCAACAAGAGGACACTTGTTGTCGGGGCGGGGGGGGGGGGGGGGTATTCCCTTGCACCACTGAGGCTCACAATCAGGCTCTTAAAGCTTGCAGAGTAGTTACATTTAACTCTCTCAGCCACATAACTCTCGGAGAGTCTAAACAAATTGGCAGTTCGCCTATCAGGGGATTGCTAAGTACCAGTGTGGCGTCTACTTACTACCCCAAGCCACGGAGGCCACGTTCAAAGTGTGGGGCGTCCCAGACGTAGATCTATTCGCGTCAGGAGAAACGGCTATCATACCAAAAAGTATGAAACATTCAATACCAGAGAGACTGACGCAGTCTTCTGGAATGCTTTCAGCCGACAATGGGACTAACAGCATGGGCGCCGGGCATTCTACCCCCCAGCTGAGTACCATGAGTACTAAGTCATTAAAACAGCATGGGCTGGGCATTCCACCCCCCAGCTGAGTACCAACAGTACTAACTCATTTAAACAGCATGGGCTGGGCATTCCACTCACCCAGCTTAATACCATGAGTACCGACTCATTTAAACAGTTTTAAAGGAACGTACATCCTAATAAAAGTAGATCAAATGCTTTTGGCTACTTAACCTGGTAGCGAAAGCCATAACAGCTGCATCCGATGACGTACCTGCGGAAGGTATTAATAAATCGGACTACAGGCAACTGTCCTTTATATTTATTTTATTATAGAACTTTGGCAGTCGTTACAGGTAGTCAGTGACCTGAAATTCTGACATCCAGTCTTACCAAAGATACCTAGTATTAACTGGGTTGTGGAGGTCAGATAGGCAGTCGCTCCATGTAAAATACTGGTATTCAGCTGCATCCGGTTAGACTGGAAGCCGACCCCAATATATTTGGGAAAAAGCTAGGCAGATGATGACTACAGGCAACTGTCCTGTGTCCTATACAGGTAGATAGGTTAACCTTCCTCGCCGAAAAAATGGGGGAGGGTGACCATGTCTCTCACTGGACTGTAGAAACAAAACTTGTTAAAAAGTAGCTGGAGGACATCTACTTAAACAACATTAAGAACCCAATTAAAAGAGGGTTAGCCTGGTGTGACACCAATAAAGTTAACCCAAAGCACCTAAAGATGTGCTAGTTGCAAGGTTTTTAGCATAATTATTTTGAGAAGACAAACTAGTTTATAGAACTATTCTCCTATATAAATCAGATGTCTCAACTTACTGTGCAGCATTAGAGATGAATACATTGTTTCATTCATCAAGTTCCAATAGTTATTTAACTTACTAAGCCAGCAGTACAAAAACCACCATGAGACACTGCAATATTATTTCACTGGCCAAAAATTTCAGTTTATTCAAGCTTTATTGAGATAGCTAGGCAAACAGTTTTATTACTATTTCTAGCCTTAGATTATAGAATTCTGGATCTCACATTATTAGAAAATAACCCTGAAAATCTTATTTTTATGTAAGATGAGATCAGTCTTTGACCAAAGTTTGGTTTAAAGACAGATTCAAAAACTCACAGACATTCAGGTTGGTTGTTGCGGAAACACCAAACCACTGTGTCTACTCTATTAGAATACATTAATAACCTATAGAAAGATCTCAAAATAAAATAAGCACAGACAGGAGTATAAGTTTTTAAACTGACATGGTCACTGACACTACAAAAAAAAACAAAAAAAAAAAAAACATGACAAAATCAAACATGGTAAATATCCCGTTTATGATATTAATAGTAGTGACAGACAGGAGTGTCACAAGTTTATTTATTTCTCTATCAGGAAATTAAAACCTGCTCCAAGAACAATGATTGCAGGTTGATATGTAGTATTCTTAAAGATGCTAATATTGATGCCCCATCAGGCAGCGTCAAGTCAGCTGTAACCTCTAGAAGATGGTTGGAGTAAAGACTTGTACAAGAAATACTTTGATAGAAGAAATTGAATGAGTATTTAAATATTTCAGAAATTTCATTGACATCCATTTAACAAAATTGATAAGATGAACTCCAATGTTGATTATTTATTGCAGTTCATTATTTCTGATATTGATTAGGTTGACATTTGCATTACATTTTGAAAATACAATTCAACATTTTAATTGACTTAAGTACCTATTCGGAGCATTCTTCTCCAACACCACATCTCAAAAGCGTCAATTTTTCCCCGGTCTTTTGCTCTAATAGTCCATGTCTCTGATGCGTATAGAAATATTGAGAAAACCAATGTCCGGACTAGTCTCACCTTGGTGACATTAGAAACTTTCCGATTTTGCCAGATGCGAGTTAATTTGCTCATAGCATTTTTGGACATCTGTGTCCTTCTTCTGATTTCCTGTTCACATCCTCCTTGATTAGACAGTAAAGCTCCCAGGTAAATAAAATCACTGACAAATTCGAGATCCGAGAGTTCTCCAGTTTTTGAAAATTGACCAGTTCTATCAATCACCATTACTTTGGTTTTCGATTTGTTGACAGTGAGTCCAACCAGTTCACTCTCATACTCCATTCTACGGAATAGGTCAGCGAGTTCTGCCTCAGTTGACGCAAAAAGAGTAGTGTCGTCCGCGTATCTCAGGTTATTTATCTTTACGCCACCGACAGAAATGCCTCCCTCCCATCCTTCTAAGGCTTTTCGGATAATGTATTCGCCATAAATGTTGAAGAGGATTGGTGAAAGAATACATCCCTGTCTCACTCCTTTTCCCGGCGTAAACGGTCCCGAGATGGTGTCATTAACTCTTACCATAGACACTCCGCCCTCATACAGGTTTGCAATCAGCCCCACGAGGTGTTGGGGCACTCCCATCTCATGCAGTATGTTCCACAAACAGTCCCATCTTACGCAATCGAACGCCTTAGAGTAATCAATGAAGCACATAAGGACAGGTTTGGTGAACTCGCGGCTTTTTTCAATTATTTGCCTAACATTCGCAATCTGTTCCCTAGTGCCACGACCTTTCACGAAGCCTGCTTGCTCTTTAGGTATCTGCCATTGGAGGAACGTTTGCAGACGACCGTTAATAATATACAGCATGATCTTGCTTGCATGTGATATGAGTGCCACTGTACGGTAATTCCCACACTTTTTGGTAGAGCCTTTCTTGTGTAGTGGAATTAGCAGGGACTCTTTCCAGTCTGTTGGCCATTTTCCTGTTTTCCAGACTTGATTACACAGATAGATCAACAATTTCACACCCTGGTCTCCTAGATGTTTAAGTTCCTCAGCGAAAATTTTGTCTCTACCGGCTGATTTGTTGTTTTTGAGTTTGGATATTGCCTCTCTAACTTCAGATTCCAGGATATCTGGCTCTATATAGTGCTCAGCCGTAGTTGAGATAGGCGCCGTTCGTGTGGAAGAATTTGCGTACAGAGTTTCACAATATGATCGCCATCTGCCTGTGACTTCATCTATCTCGGTCAGCAGCCTACCCTCATCATCCTCTATTGCCCATGTCCTTGGCTTAGATTCCTGTGTAATACTTCGGATCTTCAAGAATAGGTCCCTCGTTTGAAATCTCTGGGCATGATCTTCTATGTCTTGGCAGACCGAGTTTAAGTAGTCGTTATAGTCCCTGCGACACAAACGCTGAATCCTTGCAGAAAGCTCTTGATATTCTGTATGGAGAGGGTCAGTATTGCCTTTAAGGAGTTCCTTACGGCCTCTGATAGCTTTCCATGTTTCTTCTGTTATCCACACTTTTCTCGGAACGTCTACCATCATCATGTTCTGGCTTTCTTTTCGTGATGAGAGAATAAGCTCTTTCACTTTATTCCAGTTGGTGTTAACATCAGCGTGGGGGTCACACACAGTGATTTTGTTCGCCTTGGTTTTAAAACATTCACTGAACATTTTAATTTGGTCTTTATCGGGTCTTCTTTGTGACGTCTGAAGTGTTCGACCGCACCTTTTAAGTTTTAGGCCCATTTCCGCTACCAAAAGCTTATGATCACTCCCACAATCTGCTCCAGGGTAAGTTTTAGCACTGCTAATGCACGACCACCATCTCTTTGTGATAGCTATATAGTCTATCTGATTTCGCGCTCGATCCCCCGGCATAACCCACGTATACAGTCTCCTTTGGTGGTTTTTGAAGCAGGTGTTCATTATTGTGAGAGAGTTCTCAGCACAGAATTGTAGCCACATTTCTCCCCGGTCGTTTCTATCCCCAAGTCCAAATTTACCGACCACGCTCCGAATACCATGGACCGCGAAAATAACAAATAAGTCTATACTCGCTCGGCTCCACATAAAAACTAGACTATCAACGATGTGCTTCCAGCGTATTCTTGGGTATTTTGGTCACATTGCCCGTCGTCAACCAGATGACCTAGACAAATTAATCGTAGTGGGCAAGATCGAAGGAAAGAGACCCCGCGGCCGATCACCTAACCGTTGGTGTGACCAAGTTACTGCACTCACTGGACTCTCTGTTACAACTGCTCTAAGGAAAGCCGAACATCGAGAGAAATGGAGACATATTGTACGAACTATGAAGGACTTTCATCAGGGACACGACCTTCAGTAATGAAGAACACGACTACAAAGAAAGAAGTACCTATTCCTTGTTATAGGTTTAATTTAGAATTATTTTCTTGTAACTCTATTAAGTAATTATATTTTTTGTTTAATTTCCAAAGAAGTTAACAATTAAGTAAGGAGTGTTAGGATTCTTGTTATAGTGAACTATAATAAAACTGATTTAAATTCTAAAACAGTATTATAGTTAATTCATCATAGCGTTTGTGTCTATCACCAGCAGATACCAAACAGGTCTTCAATACAACGCTGTGTGTCTTCGAGAAGCACATAATATGACTGTTTTGCATTCCAACAAAACAGGTATTATGTGTGAAGAAGACACACAGCGTTGCAGCAAGTCTCTTGCTGGTGCCTTGAAGACTCTATGAGATTGACAGATCCGTGTCATTCAGGCGTCACCCCTTGCGAGAAAAGGACGCACGCTGGTGAGACAGAGACAGTTAAAAAACCATGGACAATTGGGTAAGTTTTTAACCATAGCTACCAGTTTAAGGCATATTTACAACAGCTTTCTTCAATACAACGCTGTGTGTCTTCTTCACACATAATACCTGTTTTGTTGGAATGCAAAACAGTCATATTATATCTAATTTACTTAAACTCTATTATTTATTAGATTAGAACTAAAACAAGAATGTCTTAAACACGTAGGTAAATTTTATGTCAATTACGCAAAACAAAATTAAATCGGTCAATAACAAATTGTAAAATAACTTTGTCACAACATTTTTGGACACAAATATGCTTAGCTAAACACAACGATGGATAGTAGGGCCGCACAGTGGACACGTTGAGTCAGCAAAATAGATAAATGTAAAAAGTGTGGTATTGAATGACGCACTAGGCGCCCTCATAATCAATTGAGTTACTATTTCTGTGTTCTGCTATTTTCCTAGCAGGACATTCAGCCTCTCCAGTTTTATGGGCATTAGGTTTTTTGAACCGTGAACACGTCGCACATTTTGGAGTCTCAGTTTTCTTCGGACATTCGGACATTGTAAGTATGACCTTCTTGATCACAGTGACCACACGTAGAATTAATTTCTCTGCAAGATTTTGCAGCATGGCCGTACTGTTGGCATTTATAACACCTTGTTACCAATGTGAAATCCCTGACAGGACAGGACGACCAATTTATAAAAATCCTTGATAGAGGGATTAGCGTTTTACGTAAATGGGCCGAAACTTCAATCACGTAATTGCAGGTCGCAGCATCTCTCTTCCCAGATTTGTGGCTCAATTTTACGTCGGTCAAGAAGGATTCCAAGGTCATCTCTGGTAACTTCTCGGCTACATTTTGTTCAAAGATGCACTTGAAAACCTCGTTTTCAGCCAAGGAAGTCGGCACACCTATAATCACGATTCGGGGTTTCCGCTTGTTGGGCTCGTTGGCGGTAAGTCCAGATGTAGAGAGCTGGACTGCGTTCTTCAGTTTGTCGGCGTCCTGTTTTGTCTCAGTACTTATTATGACGCCACCATTTTTTGTTTTTCGTACACCCCGTACTTGCAGCTTCATCTGTTCGGGCCGTATGATTTTCTGCACTAGTTCTTTGGTTTCGTCACTCGTTTGCAATTTATCACTGGGATAAATGGCGACTGAGCTTAAGTTATTAGGACGAACGAAACGGTCAGATCCCCTTTTCACCATGTCGGCAAATGAAGTGCTTCCCGCAGAACTAGAGTCTCGTATTGTCTCCTCGAGTTCCAAAATATGCTCTGTCACGTCGCGCTGTTGCTTCAGGGTGTCGATCACATGATTCGCCTGAATAGTTTTTTGTTTCAGCGACTGATATAAGACTGCCATTTGCGACGTACAGGATTCTACTTTACGACAAAGATTAGTAATCTTCATCTTCTGCTCGGTGTTAAGTTTTCCATCAGCGGCAGTAGAACAAACTTCGTTCAGGTACTGCTGTATGGTGGTCATCCATCCTTGGATTTCTGGCGTTGAAGCGATAACAGCCGTGGCAGACTTCGATGGTGAGGCGGAGGGTTGCGCTGGGCCCCTTGGATTGCAGGGGCTGCTCTCCATTTTGTTACTTGTAATAAAACTTCACTGATTCGTGTCCATTATTCACAAAAACTATAGACTAAGCAAGATTACTAATACATAGCATTACGACTGTAACACACTAAAGTAGGTCACTATTATTAAAGTATTAATTAAATATTGCTAATGAGCACGTCTTTACGCTACGAGTGCACGATACTCGATTATAGGCTGATGATGATGATGATGAGCTTCCTAGGCACTCGAAACGATTCTGGAGTTCAAGCTGAAAGCTGTCGGGGTTTTGGATCTGGATCTGAGCTGTACGGAGCGTAGACTTCATCAGTCGAGGCCTTTCAAGCTTAATATTGAAGTGTTATGCGCCTCTTACCATGCGGTGATCGCTCCCGGTTTTTACCATCATTGAAAATTTGCTTCCTGGTTGACATGATGAGGTCACCTCATGTCGCTGCACTGATGATGAAAGTACAACTCCTAAACGGTTAGGAGTTAAAAGAAAATTCCTTAAAAATTATACGTACTGATGGACCGATAGTTGTATTCCTTCAGGCTATTAGGCTGACCTAATGATAGAAGGTAAATCTCATTAACCGGCTTAAAAAAGGAGGTTCTCAATTTTTACGTAATCGTTTTTTATGGATGACAATATGTGTTACTGTTCAAAACTATAACAGTCGTTTTACTAACACATCTTTATACGAAGCGACTGGTTGGTTTTGAACGAAAATAAAATGATAACTGCTTTTATCATTATCTAGTTGAATATTTTTCACGAGAACATAATTGTATGACTGTTTGTCATACTAACAAGTAGTAAAATATTTCGATAATATTATATTAACACTTTATTCTCGTTATTTAAGGCCTGCGTTAAATCTTTGAATACTTTTGTTAAAAATTGTAACTTCGTCAAATAACGGTATAAAAATCACGAAAAAATTGAGCAGATGTATTACCACCCATAGATCTCAAAAATGACATAACACTAATATTAAGATAATGGCAGTTATCATTTTATTCCCCGGGGACGGCGATGTGTCGGTTCCTCAGTAATCATAGATAAGTAAAACTCAATGATAACAGGTACGGTGAGTTGCTTCATATTAATAAATAGGTACTGTTATTCAGCTGCATCCAGTTAGACTGGATGCCGACCAGATAGTCAGGCATTTTTGATAAAATAAAGATTAAATTCTGTTCCACCCTATAATTTTCACGGTTACCTACTCGTAAAGTTTGTTGTGGACCATACCTGGAAACCGTCTAGTTATAAACATATTGGAGGTCAAAGTTCAAACCTTTTCAAGCTTACAACTTTACTTGAAATATTTCATGACCCGTTTTCCATTAACTATGCATCCGTCAGAACAATGTTTGGAGTACGTTTGACCTTTACTGTAAAACAAGTTTTTCGTCCTAAAAAAACGTAGGTACTAATCTGGTTCGACGGGCTGTGCATCTGCGGTAATAAAATCAGTAAGCTGGCTATTATTCTAATTACTTTGGCACTTGGCATAACAAATAAGAAAAGTACATGAAAACCGCTTCTACGTTTTTATTATTCTATTCCGCAAAACGTACCGATAAACCGATAATAGTTGTGCCGTCTAGTTCATGTTCACAAATGAAGAAGCTCTTTATATCGCAATCGATGTTGGTCAAAAGTCCGGTGTATAACATTGAGCCGCACTTGTCAGGGTCGTAGCCATCTGGCTGATAATTGTCGAACCAGGCTTCAGCGTCTGAACTCATCGGTGTTCCTGCGAAAGAAAATCATCAATTTAGTTTCTTATTTATTATTATTATGCTTGTGAAGTTTACAGAGATGGCATACACAAAAGCCATATTATGAAATTAATGCGTATGAATTTTGCCGACATACAAACTGGGTCAGGTCAGTCAGAACATCAGGTGGGAAAGCTATGACCGTGACTACCATCGTATCACCCTTCCGTACTTAGTAAATATTAGTACTCTATAGGTACTAACCAGTGCTTGTATTATAAAATTGATACCTAAATACTTTTCGAGAAAATCGATTTTGAAGGTGTAGCCACACTTCTTTCGGCAGGACCACCATGAACGCCAAAAAAGGAGCATACTACAGCTATTCTAAGTATCGCGGTCATGTGAAAGCTCCATAAGATATACTTAAAGATACGAACCGGTAACTGTCTGCCATTCGTCGGTTAGTCTGTTATGGAAGCCCATGTGGTATATTCCTCTTTGGTATGATCCTTTGATCCTTTGCTTCGGCATGGATTTCGTTAAGTTTGCAAGATAGTCTGCTTCCGACCGACTTCTGATAACCGCCAGGGATGACTGCTCTGCTTGACACACAACGTATGCATCGGTCCACTTCAATGGAGTTTCGTGGACCTTGTAGCAATTGCCATTATCCTTGTTGTAAGTGTAATCTGAAAATCATAAATATAATTGTAAAATCTATTTTGACGGAGAGGAGTTCCTGGCTACATAATAACTGCCGTTCAGATCAATCTTCAGGTTAAGCCGCGCTTGCCTAGGTTGGTCTGAGGATGGGGGACCACCCATTACATACCGAGTTTCCTCCGTGTCTTGGAAATCACGATAAGCTTTTGGTCCAGGCTGCCAACCCTAACATAGATGGAAAAAGGCTAGGCAGATGATGATGAGCTCGTGGCTACTTATTAACTGCCGTTCTGACCAATTTTCAGGTTTAGCCGCAGAAGCCATCACGTGGCCCCCGACGCCCGGAGCGTCCCTCGGCGTGTGGAGCGAGAGGTTCTTTCCCTCTCACGTTCCGCCACCTCCTTCACTAGCATCCCTGCTTCGCAGAAGGAGGCGACGCGACGGCGTCCCATTCCCAATCGCCCCGGTCCATGGCTTGCACATCTCCGCTACGAGAACACGGTGGGTCTTCGCCCAAGCGGGGAGACCTCCACGATATGCTCCACCGTGTTCTTTGGTCGACCTTCGCAATAGCATCCGGGCGTTTCCTCCCGCCTGATTCGGTGCAGGTACCTCCCGAAACAACCGTGTCCGGTGAGAACGTGCGTCAGACTGAAGGTGACTGTGCCGTGGCGCCTCTCCCGATTTCAAAACCTTTAGGAGGCGTTTCGTTAATATTAGTATAGATTATAACCATCTTACCTAAATTCGGCATGTTGCACTGTTGGTTCCAATCTAGCGATTGAAGACGCTTTTTGCAAATAAATGGATACTTTAAGTGACAGTGTTCGTCATCCAGAAGTTTTGAGTTCATATTTATGCGAACGCAACCTTGTTTACCAAGATGATTGTCCGGTTGACCTGGCTCCCAGTTGTTGTAAACCTGAGATAATGACTTGCCTAGAAATGATAATAAAATATATGTTGTATTATATTAAAGTGTGAATTACTATAGGTATCTCTTACTGTTAAATATACTATAACACTCTATCATCATCAGCCTATTGCAATCCACTGCTGGATATAGGCCTCTTTAATCCTACGCCACTCAACTCGATTTTCGGCAACTCTCATCCAGTTGTTACCAGCCACTCTGCGAAGATCATCGCTCCACCGAGCCTGCGGGCGTCCCACCTTACGCTTGCCGATTCGCGGTCTCTACTCAAGAACACGTCTACTCCAACGGTCATCGGTTCTGCGACTAATATGGCCGGCCCACTGCCACTTCAGCTTACTTATTCTGTGAGCTATGACGACAACTCTGGTCCTCTGTCGGATCACCTCATTCCGGATGCGATCCCTGAGAGAGACCCCTAGCATAGCTCGCTCCATAGCTCGCTGAGCGACTTTAAATTTATGGACCAACCGTATCGTCAGTGTCCACGTTTAGACATTATGATGCAGTAAATATTTTGAATTTGAATTTCCCGGAGGCCAGCCAGAATCCCCCGTACCTACATTGCGACGCGCGAAATATTTTGCCGCGCGGATAATTTTACATTGCGATATCTTCTAAGATATTTGTTTAAACTGTTTAGAGTAATGGGCACAAATATTCTATATTAAATTTCCGTTCTAACAAACACATTTATTTAGATATAGATTAATACCATATGGGTTAAAAGCTTCCCAAAAAATAATTCTTTTTAACCTAACAGTTTAACTGTAAAAAAAGGTTACAGTGAGTCAATCTTAAAAGATAGATATATGCTGTCGCGGACTTTTTTTTAGAACTTTTAAAGAGAAACAATTCCTTCATATACGATATTAGCGTAACTTAAACCGTTTTCGCAGCGCACGCAGCGGAAGCTCTCAAAAAGGAAATACCTTTTCCCGTTTTTGTAACATTTTTCATTTATGCTCCGCTCCTATTAGCCGTAGCGTGATGTTATATAGCCTATAGCCTTCCTCGATAAATGGACTATCCAACACAAAAAGAATTTTTCAATTCCAACCAGCAGTTTCTGAGTTTACCGCGTTCAAACAAACAAACAAACAAACAAACTCTTCAGCTTTATAATAATAGTATACATATACTAGCTGTTGCCAGCGGCTTCGCCCGCTACAACTCGAAAATTATCCCACGGGAAGATAAAATCGGGATAAAACTATCCTATGTATTAATCCCGGTTATAAACTATCTGTGTACCAAATTTTATCCAAATCCATTTGGTAGTTTTTGCGTGAAAGAGTAACAAACAATCCATACATACATACTTACAAACTTTCGCATTTATAAGATTAGTAGGATACAGTACATTAGTTAAAACGAGCGACCTAATGAAATCCGCAATGTGGCAAAAATATGAACAAAAAACTCTCCTACTACTCTCCACCAAATGCTCAAACGAGAACGGCATAGAAATTATCACACTAGATGTTGGTAACTGCTCCATCACTTCCATCTATAAACCACCCGGCACCACATTTAACTTTACTCCACCGGAGAACTTTAGTAGCCAGCCAATTAAAGTTGTAATTGGTGACTATAACAGCCGCAACCTGGGGTTACAACGACACGGATTTAAGTGCAAATGCAGTTGAAGAATGGGCTGAGTCGAATGATTTGGCACTAATCCATGACGCCAAACAACCGGCCTCTTTTAACAGTGGTCGCTGGAAACGTGGGTACAATCCTGATCTAATCTTCGCCAGCTCTTCTATCAGCTCACAGTGCACCAAAAGCGTGTGTCCGCCTATTTCTCGCACCCAGCACAGACCAATTATATGTTGCATTGAATCTGTGGTCCGACCTATAAATGTCCCCTTCAAGCGCCGATTCAACTATGCCAAGGCTGATTGGGAGTCGTACGCACGGTCGATTGATGACGCCCTATTCGATGTCCCGCCAACCCCGCAAAACTACGACCTGTTTGTCGAGATTATGTCAACTTATTCTCGAAGACACATCCCAAGGGGCTGCAGGACTTCCTACATCCCGGGGCTGTCAACAGATTCCAGTGAGTTTGAGCCGATATGAATCACTGTTTCAATCAGATCCTTTTTCGGAGGCAACCACATTAGCCGGAGAACTGTAATGTTGCTATCTAAACTAGGCGAAAACAGATGGGAGAGGTGGACGAATTACGACGAATTACTAGCATCGATATGACTCACAACAGTAAAAAGGCTTGGAGTACTATTCGTAAGCTGACCGGTGAGTCCCCCAAACCCGCCCCGCCTAGTCAAGTCACCGCCAACCAGGTAGCACATCAACTACTCCTAAAAATAAATAAACACGCCGTACGAGTAAGATCCCTAAGTCACAAAATCCTGATGGTGTCTGTGATGATATCAGTAAATCTTTCAACCTTACTGATATCGTTACAGCGATTAGTGGCCTGAAGTGTGGGAAAGCCTCTGGAATCGACGATATATCGGTCGAGCAGCTAAAACAGCTTGGCCCAGTTGCCGTATCGTGGTTGCTGCAACTTTACAACAACTGTCTGAAATCAGCTTCAATACCCCGTCTCTGGAGGAAATCTAAGATTATCGCAATTCCTAAGCCAGGTAAAGCAGCAGACGATCCTAAAAACTTTCACCCTATCTCTCTACTATGCCACACGTATAAACTCTTTGAGAGACTGCTGCTGAACCGTCTTACGGGCGTCATTGATCCGAAATTAATTCCCGAGCAAGCTGGTTTCAGACCCATCAAGTCGTGCAGTAACCAAACTCTTAAAGTGGCTCAACACATTGAGGATAGTTTCGAGAGGGGAATGGTCACTGGTGCTGTATTCGTGGACCTATCAGCTGCCTACGATACAGTTAACCTCAGGCGGCTGCTGTGGAAGGTGGAAAACTTGATTAGCGATCACAATTTTATCCGCATTCTCCGAGAACTTCTCCACAACCGCCGATTTCAAGTCCACCTTCTATCGGAAAAAAGTCGTTGGAGAGCCCAAAAAAACGGCCTACCTCCATGCCTACCTCAAGGTAGCGTCCTGGCACCGCTCCTTTTCAACATATTATATACCAACGATCAGCCATCCAGCCCGCATACCTCTCGCTTCCTTTATGCAGACGACCTTGCCCTTACCTCCCAAGCCACCACCTTTGAAGAGGTTGAGGTGTCGTTGTCAGAAGCACTTCGTGACTTAACCACATACTACCACGCTAACTCACTGAAACCTAATCCGAGCAAAACGCAGTCTTGCGTATTCCATCTTCGCAATAGAGAGGCGAGCCGCAAACTCAACATCGTTTGGGATGGGGTACCTATCGAGCACAGCAACTTCCCAAAATATCTCGGTGTTACTCTGGACAGGTCGCTTACATTCGGCAAGAACTGCAACAATATCAAGCAGAAGGTTCACTCCCGCAACAGTCTTTTACAGCGACTAGTTTCGTCAAAGTGGGGGTGCTTCGTCAGACGTTGTGCGGACTACTGGACTGGCGCTAGCCTTCTCTGCGGGTGAATTTGCATGCCCCGTGTGGAGTCGATCAGCCCATGCAAAGTTAGTGGATACAGCACTGAATGAAACGTGCCGGATAATCACTGGCTGCCTCAAGCCGACCCCGGTACAGATGCTGTATCCATTGGCAGGCATAGCGCCACCAGTAGTTCGCAGAGCGGTGGCGAGCTCTAGTGAAAGAACCAAAATGGTCTCCGACGCTAGACACCCTCTACACAGTAACATCATAGTTCCGCAAAGGCTGAAAAGCCGCAACAGCTTCATGAAGTGTGTACCCCCGCTCACTGGCGATCGCCCTAAGGAAATACATAAGTTGTGGCGAGATGGTATTGCCTTACCCAACCCATTTGTGCCACTTGCCGAAAATCTTCCACCTGGACACGAGTTGCCATGGCTAACCTGGAAGTCTCTAAACAGACTCCGGACACGGGTAGGCCGAAGCAAGGAAACCCTGTTCAGGTGAAGACTCATAGACGACTCTGCCCTGGAGTGTAAATGTGGTCTTGCCCCACAGACTATGGAGCACTTGATATCGTGTCCAGCCTGTCCTGCTACTTGCACATCACAGGAGTTGATGGAGGCTACTGAAAGTGCCGAACTCGTCGCCAAATTTTGGGCCGACTCAATTTAAATTGTCATCGACACGCTAAGAAGATGAACAAAAAAACACTGATAAATAATAGACAGAACCATACCAAATATTTCACCTAAGTCTCACAACCCTTGCAGTTATCACTGAACATGTGCGCGGGTCAATGCGTTTTAGGTATAATCAGTTTTCCCTTCAATTTTAAAACTGGCGTCGAATTACACGGCGCCGAATGTTTGCAACAACGAATTAGAGAGCCGAAAATATTGTTCTGCCCAGCCGTAAGAACAAGGGCGCACTGCCGCTAAAGACAGTGTGTGTGTATGTACTGTGATATTCATTTACTTATAGTTATAAAATAATGAAAAGTCCAAGAAAAGTTGTTTTTTTTTTTACCATAATATTAATAACAATAATAACAATTTATTAACAGAAAAGTGGGTACAAATTGATCTATCCTATTTAAAAACAGTATACAAAAATGATGTTATTCTTTTTAAAAGATAGATTAAACGGCGATGTCTGTGCTAGTATTAACTGTGTGACAGACATCGGCGCATTCCTCTTACAGATTTAAACATCTAAAATTTAACATAATTATCCACGATATAATAATATAGTGTAACAAACAGATATGTTTTTTGATGCAAAACATTTTTAATTAAAATTTGCGGAATATAAATTTAAAAAATTCAATTGGATTAAAATTAAATTTTATTTGAATTTAACATTACTAAAATTGGTATTACAATATTATTGAATTGATTTATTTATTGAATTGATAAAAATAATTTTAAGATTAAAGAGGCATGCATGGAAATACTTATGTGGAGTGAAATGTGAAATTTAATTTAATTTAATGGCGCTTAGTAATTACTTATATTTATATATTTCTAGCGAAAAGTCTTTCAGTCTCGTCGTATGTAAGACCCTGAAGATATTCACTTACAAATTTCTTGCATTTGTATTTTGGAAAAGAATATATTTTGCAAATTTTATTGAGAGCATTTTATAGACGACTACTCAAGTTCGGAAAGTGACGACTTGCTAGAGCAGTATTGGCTTTGATAGAAGGGCAAACCATATCCTTACGTCGTTTATGCGTAAAAAGCTCAGGATCATAAGTTAATGAGGAATGTGCACGTAAGACTATATGGAGTGCACAAAGTTGCCTGACGGTAAGCACAGATATGTCTCTGTATATTTGGATAGTGGAGTAACGATAGAGTTTGTAAAGCATTACCTTCAAAACCGCCCTCTGCACCCTGTCAAGTCGAAGCATTAAAGTTTTATGTGTTCTGCCCCAAACCGTGATGCAATAGGCTAAAATTGACTGCACTAGAGCAAAGTAAATGATGTTTGGCAATGGGGCAGAAACTACGGCTCTAAGCTTTTTCATTGGAAACATAAATAAGCTTACGTACACGAGATACCGCAACGTCAACGTGTTTGTTCCAGCTTAGAGTGCAGTCAATATTAAATTGTTGCTGTCCATTTCTATTATACGTATAAGAAATCTTAAAAAAATGTGTAAAAATACCCCGCATCACTTATGCCATTGCTCATATTTTTAGTAGCTTTAACAATAATTAGCACCAACGTGTGGGACTAGGTGGAGCACGGTTGCCTAAAAGAAACCAAATCACTTGAACATTGAATGGTTTAGGATAAAATATTGATCGGGAAAGAGAAAAGTAAATTCCACAGACTGACGGTTCGCCTATTAAATTAAAAAATAATTTTTAGAGACTAATTATTATGGTTTAAGGAGCATTGATGGCACTAAGTTGACGAGAAAATACTTAATCATACATAGGTATACATACCATCAACCGTTTCAAATACATCTTCAACCAATAAGTCGGACAGTCCCGTAAACACCCATTCTAATTGCCGCTTCCAAGTCGCCCAAAATGATATCACTGAATGCGCTTCATCTTCGCGTTCTGGATGCCACAAAGTGGCGCCTTCCAGAGCACACATTCGCTTGGCATCAGCCCATGTCTGTGGTAACGTGTGGATTTTATAAAAACTCTGGAATTGTTCCCCCCAGTAAGAGTAGTCCTTCCGGAAGAACTTTTCAGCTTTTTGTCCATCTGTGAAATGAAACATTTTTAGTATGGATATTAAAACCCGCAATTACACACACAAAATTATTATATTATACCATTTCATTATTTGCTAAATTATTTGGTTTACGATACGGCAGCTGATTGTATGACTATAGTGCATGACTCCATGTACGTGTTGGTACTTACTTTACATTTCAAAGTGTTCATTACTTTGTCAAATAATTTTAGAAGCCACGAAGTCGGTATTATATGTATTTAAGTAAAGTCTGTTCTTCTTTATACGAGGGCTCAGATAATGCTTGGTATCTGAGCCCTCATATAAAGAAGAAGAGGGCAAGTGGTGTGAGAAGAGGAGTCAGGTAGCTGTAGCAGGAGCTGGGTGCAGACTGTACGTATGTAAGTAATCAAACCATGCGCTAAATTGTGATCACACGGTCACAATAGGGGATCGGACTGACTCAAAAAAATATGATTCTGTTTAATCCGTCAGTTAGATTATCGAAAAATATTGGATACGTGTAATTTGTTTTATCAATAAAAATTGACGAAGATAAAGCGCGTCAAAGATCATGGAGTGGGGCTTGAAACGTCAATATTGAAGGTACAAAATGTACTATCATATGACGTCACACGAGTTTTCGAAGCACTGTATCGTCTTCATTTTTTGTTTACATGAAAAAAGAAAAAATACGTGGTTAATATTTTTTGAAAATCCATCTGACGGACTAATTAGTTTTTTTTGTCCGATCCCCTATTTAGAGTGTTAGAACCCGTCATTGTACTTTTAAAAATGAGACATGAACGTGTTTTGTATAACTATATTATTATATATATACTTACATGATTCTGTCACTAAGGTTACTATCAGAAAAGTAAGAAACGTTTTATAAATCATTTTGTGGATCGATACGACTAACGTCTTGGATCGCGCCAAGCGTACAAGCATAGTAGGATGTTTAGCTGATTCATTAAAACCTTGTCCAACCAGTTATTTTTTTGAGTTCTGTATTTTTTATATGAATTATGCTAATTGATAAGGTAAAATCTGCATTCAATAACAGGCGAAGTATGGATGTAGTATATATAACACACTTCACCTTGTTTGTTGGGTGGCCGAGCAATATTTATCATTCATCATTACCTTCTTAGGTGGACCGATGACCTGGTGAAGGTTGCGGGGATCCGCTGGATGCGAGACGCACGGGACCGATCAATGTGGCGACACTTAGGGGAGGCCTATGTCCAGCAGTGGACGTCTTTCAGCTGACATGATGGTGATGATGATTATCTTCTTGCTCTTCAATTACTTGTTCCTCAATTTATTTGGAGTTAGCCCAGCATGTCTCCTTCTTCCATATTTCTCTCTATCACTCATCATCTGAGTTGACAACTCCTTTTAAACCATATTATCGTTAAATAATTGACTCGGTTTTTGTTGAACTATACTATCTATCTATATATCTTCTATCTATCTATCTCTATAATATAAAAATGAATCGCAAAATGTGTTGGTAAGCGCATAACTCAACAACGCCTGGATCGATTTGGCTAATTTTGGTCTTGAATTATTTGTGGATGTCCAGAGAAAGTTTTAACAGTGAGAAAGTGGTTGGTAGGTAGGCAGGGTAGTAGGTAGGTAGGGTAGTAAGTAGGTAGGGTAGTAAGTAGGGTAGTAGGTAGGGTAGTAGGAAAGTAGGTAGGTAGGGTAGTAGGTAGGTAGGGTAGTAGGTAGGTAGGGTAGTAGGTAGGTAGGGTAGTAGGTAGGGTAGTAGGTAGGGTAGTAGGTAGGGTAGTAGGTAGGGTAGTAGGTAGGGTAGTAGGTAGGGTAGTAGGTAGGGTAGTAGGTAGGGTAGTAGGTAGGTAGGGTAGTAAGTAGGTAGGGTAGTAGGTAGGTAGGGTAGTTAGTAGGTAGGGTAGCAGTTACGTAGGGTAGTAGGTAGGTAGGGTAGTTGGTAGGTAGGGTAGTAGGTAGGTAGGGTAGTAGGTAGGTAGGGTAGTAGGTAGGTAGGGTAGTAGGTAGGTAGGGTAGTAGGTAGGTAGGGTAGTAGGTAGGTAGGGTAGTAGGTAGGTAGAGTATTAGGTAGGGTAGTAGGTAGGTAGAGTAGTAGGTAGCTAAGTGGGAAAAAAAGCATTGCGCGGGTTCAGCTAGTATATATATAACTAATTATTACTATACTTTATGTATATAACTAATTATTACTACTTTACATTTTTTCATTGCAGTTTTCCTAAACAATAATCTAACTACCTACCATCTGCCAGGTTGGCAGGTGAAGTCTTAATCTGCCTCGTTAGTCTCATGGTTGCAAGACATGGTTATAGCAACTGATGAGCGCGTGGTTCTGCGTTCAATATTGGGTTCAAGTAAAGCATTATTGATTTTTCCCATTAGGGATTTCTCAGAAGCAACCAGGAGTTTGGACGTTGGCGGTGATACCGTCGTGCTTTAATCCGTTGGTACTGCATAATAGGGTAGTTGACAAAAAAAAATTAATTAGTCCGTCACCTAAATTACCAAAAAATATTGGACACGTATTTTTTCTTTTTGCACGCAAAAATGAAGACGATACAGTAATAATAATATAATAATAATATTAATAATAATATTCCACAACTATCACACAACGCCATCTAGTCCCAAGCTAAGCAGAGCTTGTGTTATGGGTACTAGACAACTGATAAACATACTTATATATTTCTAAATACATACATATTATAGATAAATTACACCCAGACACAGAACAAATGATCGTGCTCATCACACAAACATTTGTCCTGGGTGGGAATCGAACCCACGACCTCCGGCATAGCAGTTAGGGTCACTAACCACTAGACCAACAGGCCAGTCGAAAACTTGTGTGACGTCACATCGCACTACATTTTTTACCACGTATTGCCGTCAAAAGCCCCCACTCATGATTTTTGACGCGTTTTATCTTCGTCAATTTTTATTAATTTGATATAACAAAAAACACGTATTCAATATTTTTCGATAATCTAACTGACGGACTAAACGGAAACATATTTTTTTTACCCAGGACACATCCCTATTATGGTAACTCTCAAGACTTGTCGAATTGCCGTCCCATCGCACTAGATAATTTTGTGGCATACGCACGCCCTGTTTCCTTTTTAGATGGATAATCCCCGATGAGATTAACCGCCTTACGATCAGGAGGGCTATTATTATTTATGTGTATACAGGCAATATATCTTCATTTATCATAAGGACTAGCAGTTGCCCGCGACTTCGTTCGCGTAGAAATTTTGACTCTCTTGTCTGGACTGCCTGTGGATGGTACTATGTCAAATCGAATGCCAAATGCCAATCGAAGCGATTATATTCCCTTAAACCAGCCCTGTCGTAAAATCTATTCCTACCTGAAATGTCTTAACTATATTCTATCTCTCTGCCAATTTTCAGGTACAAAAAGCCAAGGATTTCATATGGACTTACGGGAGCCCTTAGTCCAGGTCTTCCTTACAAACTTAGCTTAGATCTCCTACTCCTAAACTCTAGACTTGTTAAATTTCAGGTTGTTAGTACAAAAAAAAAAACAGTACATTTTTACAAACATGTGAAAGCCCTCAGACCTCCTTATTCTGGCCATGTTGCTAAACTCGCTAAATCCGTTCTTAGTCAACGTCTACTAACTATAAAGTACCTTCCTGCCAAAATTGTAGCACAAAAAAGGAAGGACTGTCATACAAACTCGCGTGAGCCCTTAGACCTCCCTAGTCCGGCCCTGTCGCAAAATCGGTTCTTAGCAAACTTCTACTCACCTACTACGTCCCTGCCAAAATTCAAGTTAGTAGCACACAAACTGATGGACTTTTAAACAAACTTGCGAGCGCCCTTAAACCTCTCTAATCCGGCCCTGCCACAAAACCTGTACTTAGCAGAGTTCTTCTAACTATAAACTACGTGCCTGCCAAAAATCAAGTTTGTAGCACAAAAATTAAGGATTTTCTTACGAACTTGCAAGAACCCTTAGACCTCCCTAATCCGGCCCTGTCACAAAATCTGTTCTTACCAGACGTCTACTAACTATAATAATAATAATAATAATAATAATATTCCACAACTATCACACAACGCCATCTAGTCCCAAGCTAAGCAGAGCTTGTGTTATGGGTACTAGACAACTGATAAACATACTTATATATTTCTAAATACATACATATTATAGATAAATTACACCCAGACACAGAACAAATGATCATGCTCATCACACAAACATTTGTCCTGGGTGGGAATCGAACCCACGACCTCCGGCATAGCAGTTAGGGTCACTAACCACTAGACCAACAGGCCAGTCTACACTATAAACTATAAACTACGTCCGTCTCAAAAATCAACTTTGTAGCTCAAAAAATGAAGGACTTTCATACAAACTGGCGAGAGCCCTTAGACCTCCCTAATCCGGCCCTGTCTCAAAATCTGTTCAAAGCAGACGTCTACTGCCTATTAACTACGTCTCTGCCAAAAATCAAGATTGTAGCACAAAAAATGAAGGACTTTCAAACAAACTTGCGAGGGCCCTTAGACCACCCTAATCCGGCCCTGTCGCAAAACTAATTTATAGCGGATGCCTACTGACTATAAACTACGTCTCTGCCAAAAATCAAGATTATAGCACGAAAAATTAAGGACTTTCATACAAACTTGTGAGGGCCCTTAGACCACCCTAATCCGGCCCTGTCGCAAAATTAATTCATAGCAGACGCCCACTGACTATAAACTACATATCTGACAAAAATCTAGATTGTAGCACAAAAAATGAAGGAGTTTCATACAAACTTGCGAGGGCCCTTAGACCACCCTAATCCGGCCCTGTCGCAAAATCCGTTCTTAGCGGACGTCTACTAACCATAAACTACCTCCCTGCCAAAAATCATCTTTGTACGTCCAGCGGTTTTTGAGATTTCGTGATGAATCAGTGAGTGACCTTTCGCTTTTATAGATATAGATAATGATATATTATAATGAATCATTTATAACACGTTATTGATAAAAAAAACACGTTTACATTGCAAGAGCTTGCGGGTCGCGTAAGACGTTTGATGGTGTTTTTGTTTACATGAGATTTGTAAGGATAATAATAATAATAAGCTGGCAACACTAAAGTCAACAGACATCTTTCAATTTTGATCGGCCGATTTAATTTAAATTTTAAATATATTCAATTTCATTTCGATAATTTGGCATCTCCTATCTAAAATATAATAGTTTTTCAAACCAGACTACAAAAAATTACGAAGAAAATGAAAGCAAATACAAGAAAACCGCAAAAAAGAAAAACTAAATGACATATATAAGTTTTTAAACTGACATGGTCACTGACACTACTAATAATATCATAAACGGGATAAAAAACGCCGAAATATCGGGAACTCGAAACAAAAATCAAACATGGTAAATATCCCGTTTATGATATTAATAGTAGTACTAAATGACATGTCATGTCATCCCTACACAAAGACCAAAAATAAAGACCGATAAATTACCGATGAAAGATTAAATTATGTTGACGAGACTAGCAGCTAAACTTGCACGCCTTCCACCTCCGGACCCGTCGCTCAGCTCCGCCTCGCCGCCGCCGGAAACCAGCCCCATCGTGAGTGCTGTGACATCGACCGCGGCAGCGAGCTCGAGCGACGAGTACTTCTCTCCGTCCCCGACGCCAACACCAGTTCGCCGACGAAGAGGACGCCGGCCGCCGGACGGCTTAGGACCTCGAGGCCCACCGGCTTCTGATAGGGTCCCAGCTCCCGGCGGAAGTGTGCAGCGCATGCGATGGACGCAATCCATCAACGTGAACGTCATGCGCTCACACTATGAGGCTACAGAGGGAGGAAACAACCTGACCGCGTACCGTGTCCGGATGCTCTCTATGTTTCAGGTGCTTGAGCCAGCTGTCAACGTATCGGCACAACGACTGTCGGATCAGGTGCGAGTCATCCAGCGTAATCGTATGTTGGATGACACCGTACTTGATCGCTTGCGGAATGAAATACAGTGTAGCCGTGTCATTGCTACGCCGTCGCAGGTTGTGGTACCAACACAGTCTACCACAACACTGATTCGTGAAAACGACGTGAGTAGTGACATGGTTACTAATGTAAGTAACCATTGCAGTGAGGAGATGAGGAGTACTTTGAAGGGTGCGATCCAAGAATATCGTTTCATGACACCCGATCTTAGGCCACGCTTGCCTCGTTTGCCAAGGACAGAAATAGGGCGTTGATGGCAGTTCTGGATTCGCAGTTATCAAGCTATTTTGATAACTGCGAAAACCTCACTGATGCCCATTTGATCCTGTATTGCGCGGCTGTAACGGCATGTCGTGTAGCTCATGTCAAATTTCCGGATGACAGAGCTACACGACCAAAACCAGCCGTACCGGCTTGGCAGTACAGGATTGAGCGACGCATTGCTGGGGCCAGAGCTTTCATCGGCAAACTAAGCTGCTTCCGGGAGGGCAACAATCGCCCTCGAGTGATGCGCTTTGTGAGACGGGCATTTGCGGGGACTGATATCAGTCTTCGAGACTACATGTCCCGTGTCACAGAGCGCATCGACTTCTGGAAGCAGAAAGTGTATGCATGGGCAAACCGTATTCGTAGGTATAAGCGGCGGGTGGAACGGTACACTCTGGGACGCACCTTCCAAAGGGACGAAAGGTGGGTTTACAGAGCTTGGGAGCGACCGGACCAAGGTGTGACTGACACGTGCCTACCGGATGATAACGCCATGTGTTCGTTCTGGCGCAACATCTGGTCGGTACCTGTCAGTCATACCGAAGGTGAATGGACTCGGGACGTCGAGCGAGCATGCGAACCAATAACAGAAATGGGGGCAATTACGATCAGTCCCCAAGATGTAGCTTGTGCAGTTCGTCCGTTGCCTAATTGGGAATCACCAGGGCCGGACGGACTGCACAACTTCTGGATTAAATGGCTTACAAGGTCGCATGCTTGCCTGGCAGCCCCATTCCAGTCAGCCTTAGAGTCAGGGTCGCTACCAGAGTTCTTGACAACTGTAATAACCCACCTGCTCCATAAATCGGGTAGTACTGCGGAACCCAAAAATTATAGACCGATTACGTGTCTTCCAACGGTCTATAAAGTTCTTACCTCCATTTTGAGAGCTAAAATTAATAAACATATTAACGAAAATTCTGTTATGTCTGCTTCTCAAAATAGATGTAGGAACGGGTCCCGTGGTACTAAGGAGCTACTCCTCATTGATATGGCCATTAGCCAACAGGTTCGCCGTTCCCGAAAGGATCTGTCGACATGTTGGATAGACTATAAGAAGGCCTATGACTCGGTGCCACATAAATGGCTCATGAACTTGCTAGAGTTGTATAAAACTGATGCAACCCTGCGCACCTTCCTGATGTCGTGTATGGGGCAATGGAGAACAGTCCTTCGCTATCCAGGATGTCGACAGATTCAGAGGAATAGCGAACCGATAAGGATAGAGCGGGGTATATTTCAGGGCGACAGTTTGAGTCCACTTTGGTTCTGCTTAGCCTTGAATCCTCTTAGCACGCTGCTGGAGGATTCAGGTCTAGGCTATCGGTTGAAGAGAGGTGGTCAGATTATATCTCACCTCCTTTACATGGATGACCTAAAACTTTTCGCCACCAACGATTTGCACCTGATGGAGCTACTGAAGGTCACTGAAGCTTTCAGTAGCGTCATCAGGATGGAATTTGGTCTAGATAAGTGTGCGGTCATGCATGTAAAGCGAGGGGGGATTGTGGAGTCTGTGGGAACCCAGCTCACAGATTCCATAAATCTTAGATCCCTCTCAGCAACCGAAAACTACAAGTATTTGGGTATGTCGGAAGCGCTGGGCATTAACGTAACCGACATGAAGCAATCGTTGAGGGAGCACTTCTTTGGCCGCCTGAGAAAAGTATGTAACAGTCTTTTATCAGGCGGAAATAAGGTGCGTGCCTTCAACGGTTGGGTCATGCCGGTTTTGATGTACTCTTTCGGCATACTCAAATAGACTCAAACAGAGCTAGACGCCCTGGATAGACGGGTCCGTACATTGTTGACGACGTATCGAATGATGCATTCGATACGTCGTCCACGCTACGGCCCACGTTCTTCGGTTATGAGACTGTATATCCCACGGAAGTGTGGAGGTCGAGGCTTTTTAAATGCTAAGACTCTCCACAATCGTGAGATATGCAGTATCAGGAAATATTTCCTGGAAGCCGCCGTGGGGATGCATCGAGATGTTGTCGCGGTGGACAAAGGCCTCACCCCGCTCTCCTTGGCTAAAGCTAGATCTGGTGCAAACCTGTAGTGCTTGACACTAAAGACCGCATGGAGGTATGGCAGAGTAAGGAGCTTCACGGACGCTTTTTCCGGGCCCTACACGGGCCCGATGTAGACTTCCTAGCGTCCGTAGCCTGTTCCGGGGAACTCTTTGGAGAAACCGAAGGTTTTGTCTGTGCGATTATGGACGAAGTTATGGTGACGAATAACTACCGGAGATTTATTGTGAAGGACGGTACGGTTGACATATATGTCGGGCATGCCACCGTCCGAGCGAATCAATCCGTCACATTATCTCCGGGTGTTCTCGTCTGGCTAACGGAGAATAGTTGCATAGACACAACCTTGTAGCCAGGATTATCCATCAGCAACTTGCTCTGAAATACAACCTTGTGGAATCGGAAGTGCCGTACTACAGGTATGTGCCCGACCCAGTTCTCGATAATAAGAATAAGAATAAGAATAATTTATTTAAGAAAAAGTAGTACAAAAGGTATACATTTAGGCACAATAGTGTTGTTTCTAATACAATGGTATAATTAGTGCTTATAAGTAAACTATAACTAAAATATATTTAGTATTTGCAAGTAGTGATAATTTTATAATTCAAATGTATGGTAGCGACCTGCCCGATGTAGGTTTATGTAAACCTGTGTTTCAGGCCATCACTTTACGTGGCACAATTTAAGTAGGACATTGAAATTACAAAATAAAATATAGGTACATTGAAAGAACAGTCAATTAAGTAAAATCAACAATAAAATTAGCTTTATATATTTATAAGTAGATATTAGGTGAAACATAATTAAACCACAATGTTTTCGGTAGATTAGAGTCAATAGTGACACCTAGAATTCAGATGGTCAGCTTTATCAAAAGTAGGGTAGAAATATGCAGAGTCAGCGCACGTGATACAGTTATGCGCGTAAATGTTTAGGTTAGTAGGCAGTGTGTTAGTATTTTTCATTGTAAATAAAACGTATTTCGTTTTGTCAGCATTTCAAACTCAAACTCAAACTGAAACTCAAATCGTTTATTTCAATTAAGCCATTACAGGCACTTTTGAATGTCAGAAGGACGGAAGAAGAACGAAACTACGAGTGCAATGCGCCATTCCGAAAGCCACCACGCCGAACCACACGCCACCGAATGCCCGCAACAACGAACACTGCGAGCACGAAAGCACCCAGCGACGCAAACCGCAACAACGAATGCTCGAGACCCCGAATCACGGAACAACGAATGCACGCCGCAACGTGCAACCGCCGCCCCGCGACCCGGAGCCCCGCACACCCACCGCCACGGCACACGCCGCCACGCGCCCCCGCACCCACACCACTCGCCGACGGTAACATCCGGCGCCGCGCAGCCCGACGCAGCAACTCCCGAAACGACGCATTGCACTCCTACGCTACAGTCACAATCACAAGGCATAATAACTTGTGAAAGTACTGCAGTTGCCAGTTCCCTAACGTAGATCTCATGAAGAAGAACGGGCAAGAAACT
This sequence comes from Diarsia dahlii, assembly GCA_949775195.1. Taxonomy (NCBI): domain Eukaryota; kingdom Metazoa; phylum Arthropoda; class Insecta; order Lepidoptera; family Noctuidae; genus Diarsia; species Diarsia dahlii. The sequence goes on from OX459195.1 coordinate 15,395,834, forward strand.
CCATGGACACTCTTTTAAATTAGAATTTGTTACAAAATCTTGGTACATTATATCATTCATGTTGAGATGGTATATTATGTGAGAACTATGTAGCAAGACGTGCAAGTTAAGAGCGTCCAGAGTAAAAAGATATACTTAATAAACAAATCAAAAAGAAAAATATATTTACACCATGGCAACTAAGGAATGACCAGTCTCCACTGACAGCGCCCGTTCACGAACATGACGCATGGATCAGCACCATTCAACTCAACCATTTTGAAGGGAACTAAATGATCCGACACACCCGCCACCATCAGCGAGACATTTGAGTGAGCATGACATTCTCTCAGCCACCAGGGCAACGTCACTAAAATATAACTAAATGTAAAAATGTAAAAAGGGGCTTTATAGTACATAGTACTCACACATGTGCCATGCAATTATACAATATTAAGACATTGAATCTATACAATGCAAAGATATTTAGTGTTAGGAGCAAGGTATGCGTTTTGTCACCAGAATGTAGACAGACTTCAACATTACATATTTCTGATTCTGACATAGTAAAACTATCTAGATCACTAATTAGCTGATTAATTATAATAATTACAAACTAAGATGTGCCCACTAAATAGCAAATTCTGTGGCGCTCTTAGGCGCCCTCATAGTCTATTGAATTAATATAATTCGTCTCGGCATATTTACGTGCCGGGCAACTTGCATCACCAGTTGGATGGTCACATTTCCTCTTGAACCTTTTGCATGTCGCACACTGAGGGGAAGAAGATTTGCTGCTGCATTCCTTCGAGGAGTGTCCAGTCTCTGCACAGTGGTTGCACGTAGGACTGGTTTCACGGCAAAACTTAGCTGCGTGGCCAAACTGCTGGCAATTGTAGCACCTGGTGACTATCGTAAAGTCTCTCACAGGGCATGAAGACCAATTAATGAAAATTCTGCCTTGGTTTATAAGCAGTTTCCTTATGCTAGCTGGGAGTTCCAAGATGTAGTTGCAAGTAGGAAGGCCTTTCTTACCCGATTTATGGCTCAATTTAATTTTCTCTAGGACGGACTCACGTGTTGTATTCGGTAACTTGTCAGAGAGGTTTTGCTCGTAAATACAGTCAAATACCTCCTTCTCGGTAAGGGCTACGGGAACACCAATGACAGTAACTCTAGGGCGCCGTTGAGATGGTTCTTCGATGGTTAGGCCCGAGGTGAATATTTTCTCCGAATTTTTTAATTTCCCTATGTCACCTTTATTTTCTGTGCTAATTAATACGCCCCCATTTTTCACTTTTTTCAGGCCACGGACATGGAGCTTGAGTTCTTCGGGAGATATTAGCTTTTGAACAAGTGTCTTGGTGTCGTCACTTGTTTTAGACTTGTCACTGGGATAAATTGCTATAGAACTAAGGTTTGCAGGACGTACGAAATTGTCGGAGCCTTTCTTCACCATGCTAGCATAGGAGTTGTTCGGTATTGTTGTAGTCAGTTTAGATTCGATAACCTCTTTGAGCTGGTTCAGAGAGTTCGCCATGTTTAATTGAAGCTGTAGGTGCTGAACGGTATTATGGGACTGGATCGTTTTCTGCTTCAGGGATTGGTAGAGAATGGCCATCTGAGAAGTCCCAGCTTGAACCTTCCTGCAAAGGGTTGAGACATGCTGTTTCTGGTCCGAGTTCATTTTTCCTTCATTAACTACTTTGGAGATCTCGCCAATAATGCCATCTATAGAAACTACCCATTTCTGGATTTCTAACGTGCTTATGACTTCACTCGGCAAAACATTCGCCGCAGGTGCCAAGTTTACTGGTGCTGCATTCACCGCGGGTGCTGGTTGATTTGGTACACTGGAAGGCAATTGTTCGGTAGGCGTCGGCGGAGGACTTCGTCGTAGTAGTTGGCTACGGTCAAACGGGCTCGATCCTGGGTTAGACATACTACCCGTAATTCCCGTAAAACTTTATATCTATTTAATAGAAACAAATCAGTTCATCTTGCACATATAATTTTGTACTGCACTAGTCACAAGTGACACACTTTACTCTGTTATTATCTGACGCCGCAAAAAAAAAAAAAAATTATTTGTCGTAATTGTTTATAGTTATTTCATTTTAACAAGTACAAAAAACACGTCCGATTAGTCTCGCGTCACGTAGAGCCAAATGCAGTATCACACTGTACTGGGATCAATCCATCATCACTGACAGGACTATTATGGCTAATAAGCCTGATATAGTGGTGGTGGATCGATCAGAGTGGCGCGCAATGATTGTTGACATAACCGTCCCGCATGACGAGAACCTCGTGAAAGCCGAGAAAAATAAACAAATCAAGTATCTTGACTTGGCTCGCGAGGTTGTCGACATGTGGGATGTGGACTCAGCGATCATTGTGCCGATAGTCGTTACAGCCAATGGCTTAATTATTGCCAAGAGCCTCGACCAACACCTGAGGAGGCTCTCGTTAGGCAGCTGGATCAAGGGCTTGATGCAGAAAGCGGTACTCCTGGACACGGCTCGTATTGTTAGGAGGTTCCTTCCTCTGGAGCCCTGACCACCGGTAGCTTGGACCCTGTTCCCGGTACCGGTGGGCTACAGTTTTTTATATTTTTAAATGTTTTTTTTATTGTTTAAACAGGAAATATTTAAAAATGTATGAAATTTGTTAATATATTGAATAAAGGGAATAATCTACACTATCTACACTTCTACACTAATATTATAAAGAGGAAAGATTTGTACCTATTTTTGTATGTTTGTAATGAATAGGCTCAAAAAGTACTGGGCCGATTTCAAAAATTCTTTCACCCTTGGAAAGCTACATTCACCCTGAGTAACATAGGCTACTTTTTATCCCTGTATTCTCACGGGAACGGGATCTACGCGGGTGAAACCGCGGGACGTCCGCTAGTAATTAATAATATAATATTCCTAAATAGTGGAGTGCCGTAAGATTTATACCTCGGAATCCAGGGCCGGTCAATGAATCTTCTTAAAAACTTTTGAACTGCGTTGTTAAAAGCCCACATAGTAAAGTTAAAAAAAAAAATTTGCGCGCTCGTCATTTTTTTATTTTTTTTTATTCCCACAATGTACTGAAAAACTAGCTTGTGCCAGCGGCTTTACCCGCTACAACTCGAAAATTATCCCACGAAAAGATAAAATCGGGATAATAACTATCCTTTGTGTTAATCCAGGTTATAAACTATCAGTACACCAAATTTTATCCAAATCCGTTCAGTAGTGTTTGTGTGAAAGAGTAACAAACATACACCCTCACAAACTTTAGTACTTTATAGTATTAGTGTGAAGTGTGATGTGATCAGGGCACGCCATAACAGTGGCGGTAAGTCCCCTCTTTGAGGAGTGGCTGGAAAGGCGCCGCGGCGCCCTCACCTTCCGTCTGACGCAGGTCCTCACCGGACACGTTGCTTCGGGAGGTACATGCACCGAATCAGGCGCCCCACTTGGGCGGAGCCCCGCCGTGTCCTCGTAGCGGCGATCAGCGGCGGCGACCTCTCGCGTCCGGCCCTGGTGCAAGCCATGGTCCGAGGCGAGGAGTAATGGGACGCCGTCGCCTCCTTCTGCGATGCAGTGATGCTGGCGAAGGAGGTGGCGGAACGTGTGAGGGAGAGAACCTTTCGACCTAACCGTCGCGGGAGACGCTCCGGGCTTTGGGGGCCACGTGATGGCTTCCGGCCACCTTAGACGCGGGCCTGTGGACGGTGAGTAATGGGCTAGCTCGCCGTCTGTCGACGACAGGCCGTGTCGACGGCGCGATCGTTCGAAGAGATGTCAGCAACATGGGAGGGGCCCGCCAGGGCTTCAAATTGGACACAAAGATACCGCGGCCTCGACATAAAAGGCTAAGAAGGAACATGGGTGGTTTTATTGTCAGTAGAAGTCTGACACTCCCTTTCGCTCTGCCCAAGAGCTGGAGGGGTTATTTGATGACTTTCCAACCACCCAAAAAAAAATAGTGTGATGTGATGAGAGGGACAAGAGAAAAAAATGTTTAAAGCTAATAAATAATATTTGCATAGTAACTTTAATGTTAGTTTATTAATATTTCGAAAAAAAAAACCAGTTATCACCAAAAAAAAAAAGGTTAAAAAAATGCGAAAGTTTGTTATGTTTGTTACTTCTTCACGTCTGAACGGCTCGAGCGATTTCAATAAAATTTGGTATGGAGTTAGCTGACACCTTGTATTAGTAGTATAGTTTTTATCCCGATTTTATCTTCCCGTGGGATAATTGTAGCGGATGAAGCCGCTGGCAACAGCTAGTAATATTATAGAGGCGAAAGTTTGTGAGGGTGTATGTTTGTTACTCTTACACACAAAAACTACTGAACGGATTTGGATAAAATTTGGTGTACAGATAGTTTATAACCTGGATTAACACATAGGATAGTTTTAATCCCGATTTTGTCTTCCCGTGGAATAATTTTCGAGTTGTAGTGGGTTAAGCCGCTGGCACAAGCTATAGTTTTTCAGTAAATTGTGGTAATAAAAAAAAAATGACGAGCGCGCAAATTTTTTTTTTTAACTTTTTTATTTGGGCTTTTAACAATACAGTTCAAAAGTTTTTATGAAGATTCATTGACCGGCCCTGGATTCCGAGGTTTTACAATATTAACGTCTTACGGCACTCCACTAAAAAGTTCTTTTAAAGAAGCCTTTTAGGTACCCGACCGTAACTTTATATCAACAATGCTCTGTTGTCACAGTAAGACAGCTCTACGTGCTTCAGATTATCCTGCGTAAACATGCTTCAATCTCATTCCTACAAGCCGCACAACAAGCGCAGGAAAGATATAGTGTGCGATATTCAGTCGCATAGAACTGCTCTCACCAGTAGAAGTTTTTATATATAAATAGTTCTCGTTTCTACAACCGTATTAACAAAATAAAATATATACATAATCTTACAAAAAATAAACGCAAACAAGAAATACATACGGTCTTATTACGTTTAAATTACCGGGAGACTGAAGAACTTCTCAAACCAATCCAATAGATTTATTTATAAAATAGACGCACCACACACTCACACTACACATACACTCACTCTACACAATAAACTCACACACAAAATTAAATGAAAACCGCTTCTAGGTACGTTTTTATTATTCTATTCCGCCACCGTCATAAGGTTGCTAGTCCTCTGAATCAGTTGAATTGTTTGTAATAATTTTGTCTAGTTCATGTTCACAAATGAAGAAGCTTTTTGTATCGCAATCGACGTTGGTCAGAAGTCCGGTGTATAACATTGAGCCGCACTTATCAGGGTCGTAGCGATCTGGCTGATAATTGTTGAACCAGGCTTCAGTGTCTATATTCATCGGGGTTCCTGGGTAAGAAAATCTTCAATTTAGTTTCTTATTTATTAATATGCTTGTGGAGACCCAATTACACTTAGCCTGACCTGGGAATGTTACCCAGGACATCATGCATAACACAGAAATGGCATACACAAAAGCTATATCAACTGAATGCGTACGAAAGTTGCCGAGATGCAAAGGGGATAGAACCGATGTGGCATATCAACCTGTCCGCCATTTTGTTTTTTTTTCGAAATTGCGGCCCACGATGAAAGTGGTATGCATGGATAGAGGACATTTAGACGAACAAAAAATGACCAGTAACACGGTACCCAAAGTGTCACGTTACCGAGATATTTGAAGATAAAGATCGACAAATTAGTACAACGACAATCATTATATTTTAGAAAATAGCCTTATTACGTATATAGGTGTTAAATTGTATCTAGACATTTTTTGTCTGTCTATATGTCCTCTATCCGTACATACCACTTTCATCGTGGGCCGCGATTTCGAAAAAAAATCAAAATGGCGGTGGGTCGATATGCCAGCTCCCATACAAAAAAGTTCAAACCCCTTTAGGTGTAAAAATTATGTCCGTGACTACCGTCGTATCACCGTTCCGTACTTGGTAAAATATTAGTACTCTATGGGTACTAATGCTTAAATTATAAAATTGGTATCTAAGTAATTTTCGAGAAAATTGACTTTGAAGATGTAGTCATACTTCTTTCAGCTATTCTAAGTATCGCGGTCATGTAAAAGCTCCATAAGAAATACTTAAAGATACGAACCGGTAACTGTCTGCCATTCGTCGGTTAGTCTGTTATGGAAGCCCATGTGGTATATTCCTCTTTGGTATGATCCTTTGATCCTTTGCTTCGGCATGGATTTCGTTAAGTTTGCAAGATAGTCTGATTCCGACCGACTTCTGATAACCGCCAGAGATGACTGCTCTGCTTGACACACAACGTATGCATCGGTCCACTTCAATGGAGTTTTGTGGACCTTGTAACACTTGCCATTATCCTTGTTGTAAGTGTAATCTGAAAATCATAAATATAATTGTAAAATCTATTTTGACGGAGAGGAGTTCCTGGCTACATAATAACTGCCATTCAGACCAATCTTCAGGTTAAGCCGCGCTTGCCTAGGTTGGTCTGAGGATGGGTGACCACCCATTACATACCGAGTTTCCTCCGTGTCTTGGAAAGTACGTTAAGCTGTTGGTCCAGGCTGCCAACCCTAACATAGATGGAAAAAGGCTGGGCAGATGATGAGCTCGTGGCTACTTAATAACTGCCGTTAAGGTCTATTATCAGGTTTAGTCGCGATTGCCTAGGATTGCTTGACGATGGGTGACTACCTATTACATACCGAGCTTCCTCCGTGCCTCACAAAGCATGTTCAGCCGTTTGTCCCGGTTGTACTTCGTAGATCTTTGACAGGGAGTCATTAACCCGAAAGTCTAACAATTTTGGAAATTGGGAAATCATCAAATAACTCCTCCCGCTCCGGGCAGAGCGGTAGGGAGTGTCATACTTCAACTGACGATACGGCCGTTGCTGACGTCTCTTTGAGGCGCGCGTGGACACGGTCTGTCGTCGTCATAAAACGGACGTACGATGAGCTAGCCCATTACTGACCGTCCACAGGTGGCCGGATGCCGTCACGTGGCCCCCGACTCCCGGAGCGTCTCCCGCGGCGGCTGGGACGCAAGGTTCTCTCCCTCTCACGTTCCGCCGGCCTCAGGCCATGGACTGGGGGAGGTCACGACCGCCAATCTCCACTACGAGAACACGGCGGGGCTCCGCCCAAGTGGGGACCACCTCCACGATGTGCTCCACCGTGTTCTCCGGTCGATCTTCGCAATAGCATCCGAGGGTTTCCTTCCGCCTGAATCGGTGCAGGTACCTCCCGAAACAACCGTGTCTGGTGAGGACCTGCGTCAGACTGAAGGTGAGGGCGCCGTGGCTCCTCTCCAGATTTCAAAACCCTTAAGAGGCGTTTCGTTAAAGTTAGTACAGATTAAAACTTTACCTAAATTGGGCATGTTGCACTGTTGATTCCAATCTAGCGTCTGAAGATGCTTTTTGCAAATAAATGGATATTTTAAGTAACAGTGTTCATCATCCAGAAGTTCTGAGTTCATATTTATGCGCACGCATCCCTGTTTACCAAGATGATTATCCGGTTGACCTGGCTCCCAGTTGTCGTAAACCTGAGAGAATGACTTGCCTAGAAATGATAATGATAATGTAGTACCTAAACAGTATTTTACAAAATATTAAACTTGTCTATTTCTTTTCATATAAAATCCTGCATCACTTAATGCCATTGCTCAAATTTTTAATAGCGAGACTAGGCGGAAACGTGTGAGACTAGGCGGAGCACGCTTGCCAAAAAGAAACCGAATCACTTGAATTTTTAATGATTTAGGTTAGAATATTGATCGGAAAACAGAGAAGCTGGTAGTAAATTCCACAGACTGACAGTTCGCAAATTAAGGAGCATTGATAGCACTTAGTTGAAGAGATAATACTTAAATCCTACATGTACATACCATCAACCGTTTCAAATACATCTTCAACCAATAAGTCTGACAGTCCCGTAAACACCCATTCTATATGCGGCTTCATTGTCTTCCAAAATGATATCACTGAATGCGCTTCATCGTGACGCTCGAGATAGAAGATGGAGGATTCTGGATGCCACAAAGTGGCTCCTTCCAAAGCACATAGTCTCTTGGCATCAGCCCATGTCCGTGGTAAAGTGTGGATTTTATAAAAACTCTGGAATTGTTCCCAGTAAGTGTAGTCCTTCCGGAAAGACTTTTCAGCCTTTTGTCCATCTGTGAAATGATATATTTAGTGTAGATATTTTTATTTCCCGCATAGACCAGTGCTTTTACATTCAAAAAAGGTAAAAAAGTAGGTAAAGAAAATTATAGTAGGATGAAACCCAATGGAAAAGGTAGAGATTATAACAAAAATTAATGAAAAAATAAATTACGGTCGACCTGAGGTCGGGAAGTGGGGGTGGGGGGTGTTTTTATTAGGTTATTAGACCAATGAAAGACATAATTTGAATATGAACGAATAATATTTAATTCAGTTCCTTCAGGAAGGGTGTGTGTGTTCTACTGAGCTACACGCTACAGACTGAGCCATGGGGTCATGTGTTTACGTTATACGTTTTATTAAAGAACAAAGAGCTACTTATTCAAGTAGTATATACATTTTTGTTATTCCAACACGCCCCCTCAAAAATGAATCCATTTCTCAAAAAATAAAATTATTTACAATACTAATTTCACACCTTCCTGTATCTGGGGTACAAATAACATGGTCCACCATTTAGTGCAAAGGATTAGGGAAACCCAGAAAAACCTAATCAGACCAATTCATAAGTATCTTTATGCTTATATCTCAAAGTTATTCAATGACCTTAATCAGTCAATATTAACAATACTTATTTATTTTACTTTTACATAGTAAATTACATCAATCCGAGCTTTTCCCTCATTTGGGTAAAACGCACAGACGGTAATGATTTAGTTAGGATGTCAGCCAACTGGTTACCTGTGGACACATAAATCATTTTAATACAATTTTTCTCCACTTGTTCCCTAGAGAAATGATATTTTATATCAATATGTTTCGATCTTTTGTGACTCGTGGGATTATTTGCAATACTTATACACCCATTATTATCTTCATAAATAGGAATAGCACTGGATGTTTCGATTTTTATGCTGTTCAATAATGATTTCAACCATAAAGCCTCTCTAACTGCTTCAAACAAAGCCATGTACTCAGCTTCTGTAGAAGAAACCGCCACAGTTTGTTGCCTCTTTGTATTCCAGCATATTGTGCTTTGTTTAAATAGTTTAAACAAATAACCCGTAGTACTTTTCCTGTCTACTTCGTCACCTCCCCAGTCAGAATCAACAAAGCCACTTATTATATCATCATTGTTACAGTTACTTCTTTCATAAGTTAACTTTAAATCAATGGATCCTTTTAGGTAACGTAATACCCTTTTAAATATGACCAAAGTGTATGATTGCTTTTGTTAGCAAACCTACTCAAGATGTTTACACTAAAGCTCAAGTCCGGACGAGTGCATACCATCAAGTACATTAGGCAACCAATGAGATTTTTACAAGGGGCCTTTGTTGTATTATCGCTATTGTTCAATGCGGCAAAGTCAACTTTATTTTCTAAAGGCGTTTTCATAGTTTTACAATCTTTCATTTCAAACTTTTCTAATACTGTTTTTATGTACATTTTCTGGTCTAATGTTACTTTGTTTTGATACCTGTTAACTTTAATTCCCAAGAAACAACTAATTTCTTTCAAGTCTACCATTTTGAACTTGTTCATTAAATAGCTTTTGAAACTGTTCATGGTATTTATATCAGCAGTTGAAATAACTAGATCATCAACATAAAGTACAACATAAATGTTTTTAATAATGTCACCCGTATCCAGAAAGTATATGCATCGATCAGCTGATGAATATCGAAACCCTTTCTCAATTAAAGCTTGCTCAAACATTTGGAACCAACAGCGTGCAGACTGTTTTAATCCATATAATTTCTGTTTTTAGGTAGCGGTACAAGTGTCCAGGTTTTACTTTCAGTAAGGGATTTAATTTCCTCATTAATAGCATTGATCCAGTTAACTTCGTCATCTCTGGATTCAATTTCATTTTACGATGTAGGTATTGTACATGCCAAAGATTTAGCATACAATAAAATCATCAGTTTCATCATTAGATACAGTAGGCAAATTTTTAATCCGATCACTCCTACGGTTTTTCTTAGTGAGTTCATTTTGAGTCGAAGTCAATTTACCATCAAATGTAGAATTTTGTTGCATATCTGTTTCACTTACAGATTTATTAAGTGGCGAACTTAATGATACAGGTATATTTTCCGTTTGCTTACATATTTTCTTTACGGTGTGATTTTCAGAGTCTCCGAAACTTTCGGCCAAAACTCTCTCAGACTTTAACGGTCTGCTTGACAAGAAATTATTCTCATCAAATATCACATCCCTTGCTTTTACAAACTTATAAATTTTCCGTTTGCTTACATATTTTCTTTACGGTGTGATTTTCAGTCTCCGAAACTTTCGGCCAAAACTCTCTCAGACTTTAACGGTCTGCTTGACAAGAAATAAATCTCATCAAATATCACATCCCTTGCTTTTACAAACTTTTCATTTTCCACATCCCACACCTTATAACCATTCGGTTCATAACCAATCATTATTCCTTTTAATGATTTTACATCAAACTTTGTTTTTCTGTTTTTATTCACATAATAAACAGTTGAACCAAAAACCTTTAAATACCTTATGCCTTGCCTTATGCCTTGTGGCTTTTTATCGTGCCACAATTCAAATGGTGTGTTATCCTTTTTCAGTGCTTTTGTGGGGCTTATATTAATCAAATAAGTTGCTGTCAACACAGCCTCCCCCCAGAACGTTTTGTCTAACTTGGCCCCAGAAACCAGTGTACGACCTCGCTCTGTTATTGTTCTTATCAATCTTTCTGCCATACCATTTAAAGCAGAAGTATGCGGCACTGTTAAGTGATAGCTTATACCTTTTCGCACACAAAACTCTTTCATTTCATTTGACAAATATTCACCGCCGTTATCACAATACAGATTGACTATTTTCGAATCGAAACGAGCCTCACACTTTGCCACATAATCTTGAAACATAGCAAAAACATCTGATTTATGGGCAACTAAATAGGTTACACAGTAGTGAGTGTATTCATCGACAAATATCACAAAGTAGTTTTTTTTACCGTCAAGTGTTGAAGGAGTGATTGGACCACACACATCGGAATGCACATTGAATAGAGGTTTTATGTTTTTTGCCTTTGACTTATTAAATGGTAAGCATGCTTGTTTTCCGTATATACAAGCTTCACAAATTTTATCATTTGGTTTAAACATGATTTATTTGCTCAATGTCATAAAACATTTGTTTGTTTTTTTTTTTTTAAATTCGACAAACTTTGATTTACTAAAAATATGACCAAGTCTCCGATGCCATAACTCTTAACTATTATTTACGACCCCATTCGATAAACAATCTGCATTAAAAGCACAATTTTCAAGCACATAATGAATGCCAATTAAATTGTTCAAAAACTCACCCGTTGTTACCACCTTACCATCGTTATAGATTTGTACACCACCATCAATCCCAAAAACAACAGTCATTCCAGCTTGTTGCATTTTCTTTACTGAGAGCAAGTTGTAGGGAATTTCAGAGCAGAAGAGAACATCCTGTATTGTTCCCTTCACACCCATGTCGCTGGTTACTTGAAGGTTACCCTTTTTTGTTGCAGTGATAAAAGTCCCATTCTTTGCAATTGAGTTGTTTATTGGCCTCTCAAGTTTTTCGAAGTTTTGTGCCAGATCTTCTCTATTATAATATTATATGATCTGAAGCTCCCGAATCCAGAATAAATGTGATGTCATTTCGTTGATTCTCATAACTCCCGGTTCTGACGGTTTGGCCTTCTTTTATTGAAATTTCCATGAAATGATGTTTCATTTTGTTGTTTTGTGGTTTCTGCCTGAAGAACTTTTAAACTAGTATCGCGTCTTTCATTGATCAGTTTTATTACATGATCTAACAATCTGGTTTTCACAAAGGTTAGATTATCCTCTGCCAGAGTTTCAATTGCAGTAACAACACCAAAGTTAGAAATAGGTGTCTGATTTTATCCACTTCTTCTAATTTTGCGCCAGCAGCCATTAATTCAATTAGCAAATCGTCGAATTCTTGAAAATGTTTCATCAATGAATTTTCCCCTTTCAACTTTAAGTCCAACAGTCTTTTTCTCAGAGATTATGCTTTTTCTCTCGTAAATGGAATCCAGGTTTTTGAAAACTTCTTTTGCAGAAATGTTACCACTTTAAGTCTCAACTTCCAACAATGAATCGGATAGATATTCGATTATCGTGTTTTTAGCGATGCTCTGCTTTTTGTGCCACTCAGCGTCCAATTCAGTAGGAGCATCTTCATCGATCACCTTTAGCACTTCAAACTCATTTAAGAGATTCCGTATTCTAAGTTTCCAGATACTGTATTGGTCTCCATCAAATGGTTTAATATTTCTTTTCGTTCTTAAATGTTCCATTATATTAAATCACGAAAAGTCACTCAGAATACTTTACACTGCCACAAAGTTCACAGGGCTCACGTCTCTTTCACTTTGCACAAAAAGTGTCTTTTAATTTATTTAAAAATTAATCTTTATTTATTTAGTCCGAATCACTGGTTTTACTTTTTATAGTCCTTATGTCTGGGCCCATAACCTATTAGGTTATTAGACCAATGAAAGACATAATTTGAATATGAACGAATAATATTTAATTCAGTTCCTTCAGGAAGGGTGTGTGTGTTCTACTGAGCTACACGCTACAGACTGAGCCATGGGGTCATGTGTTTACGTTATACGTTTTATTAAAGAACAAAGAGCTACTTATTCAAGTAGTATATACATTTTTGTTATTCCAACAGTTTTAAGGGGGAAAAACGGCTTATCTCGATTTCCAACAAAACTACAAGTCCTATGGAAAAAGGTTGAATTGCAAAGTTGTAGGTAATAAAAATGTCAACAACTTTTGTATTAACACTTTTTTCACATAACTTCAAAATGTATGTGAAAAATTCAAATAACCAAGTTTCTGGTTTTTAATTTTTATCTTTTACAAAAAACATTTTTTTTTTCAAGAAATTTAAATTTGAATTTTTCAAATTATATACTAAAACCTTCCTCGAAAACCACTCTATCCATTGGTGAAAACAGCATGAAAATCGGTTCAATAGTTTTTTGTTTATCGCGAACAGACAGACAGACAGACACGGCGGAGGACTTTGTTTTATAATCCTACTATCTACTTCCTAATAATATGACACTATCACACTAATATTATAAAGGCGAAAGTTTGTAAGTGTGTGACTGTGTGAGTGTGTATGTTTGTTACTTCTTCACGCAAAAACTACTGAACGGATTTGGATAAAATTTGGTACACATATAGTTTACTAGCTGATGCCCGCGGTTTCAATCTCCATACCAAATTTCATGCAAATTGGTTCAGTAGTTTTGGCGTGATTGAGTAACAGACAGACAGAGTTACTTTCGCATTTTTAGTATGGATATGGATAACCTGGATTAACACATAGGATAGATTTTATCCCGATTTTAATTTCCTGTGGGATAATATTGGAGTTGTAGCGGGTGTAGCCGCTGGCAACAGCTAGTATTATTATAAAACAAAGTCCACCGCCGCGTCTGTCTGTCTATTATAGTGATAGTGAAGCCAAGAAGTCAGTAAGTACTATCAAGTAATATTTGACGGCACGGTTAGCGCAGTGGCTCAAGCAATGGACTGCCGCGCTGCATGTCGCGAGTTCGATCCCCGCACGGAAAAAATATCTGTAAGACCTACAGATAGTTGTTCCGGGTCTGGGTATTTGTGTATGTGAGTTTAAATGTTTGTGAACGCACCCACGATACAGGAGAAATTCCTAGTGTGGGGCAACGTTTTAAAAAAAAAAAAAAACAAAAGATAATCGAACCAAGCGCTTAATTGTGACCACATGAATGCCTATGCACTTTTAAAAATGAGACTTGAACGTGTTTTATATAACTACTTACATGATTCTGTCACTAAAATCACGATCAGAAAAGTTAGAAATGTTTTAGAAATCATTTTGTGGATCGATACGACTAACGTCTTGGATCGCGCCAAGCGTACAAGCATAGTAGGATGTTTAGCTGATTCATTAAAACCTTGTCCAACCAGTTATTTTTTTGAGTTCTGTATTTTTTATATGAATTATGCTAATTGATATAAGGAAAAATCTGCATTCAATAACAGGCGAAGTATGGATGTAGACACCTACTAATAACCATTTCAAATATGGTCGTGTTGTTTGGTAGCCAGAGCAATATTCATCATTATTCTCTTGTACTTATCCCAATTTATTTGGGATTAGCGCAGCATGTCTCTGTCTTCCAAATTCCTTCGTCATATAATATTTTATTAGGTATTTAAAAAAAAAATATTGTGAATTTTAGGAACATGTGGATCTTTTTTTTTTTTTAATTTTAACCATTGTCTGACGGTTTGAGTACTATAAGTGACTCACCCAAATGTCCTTTCTTTGATATTGTTCGTCATGACGTTGAGCTCCTTGAGTTATAAGTCGAGCTTTACGATAACTGACAAATGCTTGCACTGACTGGACGGGTCCACTCAAATCTGTGTGGTACTTTCTTCAAAAGATCATCTCAGACTCTGATCTGCATGGTCTTTTTGTGAACACACAAAAAGATCATGCAGGTCATAGTCTCTTTTAAGGTACAGACATAATCTTGTGGTATACATACCACAAGATTATGTCTGTACCTTAAAAGAGACTATGACCTCTGTTTTGAATGTTTCTTCTCGGAGTAGTCAGGTACGAAACACCGGTCCTAACTAGTTTAAAAAAAAGTGACTTGTGAAAGTGTTTAAAAACTTTTTTTGCAAAAATAAACATCATCATCATACATACTTCTCTCTATTACTCGTCTTCTAAGCTGTCACCTCCTTTATACCCATATTGTGAACTAAATAATTAATTCGATTTTTGTTGCACATATAGGTACATTTAACTACTTTCCATTTTTTCATTGCAGTTTTCCTGAACAATAACCTAAAGACCTACCCATCTGCCAGATTGGCAGGTGAAGTCTCAATCTGTCCCGTTGGTCTCATGGTTGCAAGACATGGTTGCAACTAATGAGCGCGTGGTTTTGCGTTCAATACTTGGGTTCAGGTAAAGTATTATCCCAACAAAAACATTCTGTAAAAAACTAGCCAAGTCTCGATGGAGCTGCTAGTTTATCTCTAAAAAGTATTGAAATCTAGACAAAGTCGTGCCAAGTCTAAGGTTCCTTATTGCGATGTCTTTATTATTATAGTTAATGTTGTGTGTCTTGGCCGTTGAACATTCTTTATACGTTAGTGGGTACAAGTCAATTTAGTTTATACGTAATGATATATCTGTTGTAACTACCTATGATTGTTAAGCGAGATAATAACCCATACTGGTATTGGTAATTGGACGCCAAGAAGAAAAAATAGCAGAACTAAACGAAACGAACAACGGCCAAGTCACACAACATAAACTATAATAATAAAGAAATCGCAATAAGGAACCTTAGACTTGGCACGACTTTGTCTAGATTTCATTATAAACAAGCAGCTCCATCGAGACTTGGCTAGTTTTTTACAGAATGTTTTTGTTGGGATTTCACTTCTTTTTGTAGAAACGTGGGATATTGATTTATTTTGTTAGATTTTCTTTTTGAAAACATTTTTTTTTAGTAGTTTTTTTTTTATTTATTTTTTCGATTATCTTAGTTTTTATAGTTTTCCCTTGATGTGGCCATTAAACCCTAACTCTGTACCAAATTTCAGCTCTCTGAGTTTATGGGAAGTACTAGTTCTATTTTGATGATCATGAGTGAGTGAGTGAGTGAGTTTCATAAATGCGAAACTTTGCTTTCGCTTAGCTTCGGAACTAAATGACCTACAGACTCGAAACTTTTTATTTTAAGTGTGATGATTGTATAGCTTACTGGATGACGAAAATTTCAGCGTTCTGGTCTTATCCAGAGGTTCTCAAATAGGGGCCTGAAAATGCGGCGAAATGGTTTCAGTAAAGGATGGTACGGCAGTGTTAGCTTCGCGCTCGACTCGGCGGGGGCACTGCCGTGCCCCCCGATTATTTTTTTCTAATAGGGTTTTCTCAGGAGCAACACGGAGTTTTGACGTTGGCGGTGATACCGTCGTGCTTCGGAAAGTGCATTAAGCCGTTGGTACTGCATTTAGTCATTCTCAAGACTTGTCGGATTGTCGTCCCATCGGATTAGATAATTGCGGAAACAGGGCATACCTACGCACTCCCTGTTTCCTTAAATTATTATGATCCGATGGATAATCCACGATGAGATTAGCCGCCTTACGGTCAGTAAGACTATTACTATTTATGTGTCGACAGGCAATACCTATATCTTCATTTATCATAAGGATAATAAGTGTATAATGAATCATACAGTACTTGATTGATAAAAACACGTTTACTTTGCAAGAGCTTGCGGGTCGCATAAGACGTTTGATGGTGTCTTTGTTTGTGTGTGATTTGTAAGGAATGTAATTAGGTATCATAATAAAAGCAAAGCTGACTGACAGAGGATCAACGCACAGCCCAAACTGTTAGTAAAGTATACAGTATTTCTCTTAAGACGTAGATATCCACTAAGAAAGGAATTTTCAAAATTCAACCCCCAAGGGTGTGAAACAGGGGATGATAATTTGGATGGAAAATCGTCATTTTTGATTTTTGCGACATCCACGCGGGCGGAGCCGCAGGCAAAAGATAGTTAATAATAAATCAATAATAATAATCGATGCACATCAGAGTAGATGCTGCATAGTCACCCCATAAATATTGAACTGCAGGGAAACAGGCCTCCGCTCTCAGGAATCAGGGTACTACATGTGTGGGTGAATAGTAATCAGATTTATCGTTTCTGTTACTGTTTTGTTATTATTAAAAAAAATCGACTTTAAATCATTTTATATCATAAAGGGCATTCGACATGAGAAATCTTTTAAAGAATTCAAACACCTATTCAATGATATACATATAAAATGGCGCTTGTTTGTCCCCATATTTAATTTTGATTGCTGTCATGTCTTTAGTAACACTTGCAAGCTGTTTCCTCGACCAGTATGTCATACCATGCATTGTCATACCAATATGACTGCAAGGACATCGGCATAACAGCGGATTAAAACAAATGATTGACGTATGAATCATCGTCATCGGTCCACGCCTTGATCTGTAGAGACGTAGCCAAACAAAGGAATAAACATACACATATGATTGGCAAACACATTACCCGAGTCAGGTAAAAAGGTACACAAGTAAACGTTTTTATTATACATATAAACCGACATAAGGTTGTATAACAGACTGATCTGAGCTGTCTAAAGTGACACTAGCAGGTGGAATGTGATCTAGTTGGTGTTCACAAATAAAGAAACTCCTCATATTGCAGTCAGTATTGATGAGAAGACCGCTGTAGAACATTGAGCCACACTCCTCATTGTCGTTTCCGTCAGGCTGGTAGCTGTCAAACCAGAAGTCTGTATCTACAATCAACGGTGTTCCTGGAAAAGAAAATCATCGATCAAGACAATCATTAAGTCATCATCAGCATCATGTTTATTTTTTTTCCAAACCACTGCATCCAGTAAATCAACCTGGCAACGACAAGAAAACAATGAATCTCGACGAAGTCCCAGGGAAACAATTTAACTGTCATAGATCCCGAATTTTTTCGTATATAATGTACATATTTTATTAACTCTAATGTCCAATTTTTTTATTTTATTAAATTATAAATTTTTATGTTATTTTACTGCTTTTTCTACGAAAATTTATAATTTTCATATACAGTATATAATTTTAAACGAGGGACATATTGAAACCCGCAATGCATGCTTACATGATACTAATAAAAATATAAACAAAAAAGAAACACTGATAAATAACACACAGAACCATTATACCAAATATGTATTATATTTCGGAAAAGTCTCGCCACCCTTGCGTTTATCACAGAAAATGTGCGCGGATCAATGACTTTTAGGTATAAACCATTTTCCCTTCATATTTTGAAACTGGCATAGGGCTATGGCGAAAAAGAAACGTCTTATAAATTGAGATCTGGAGAGCGTGCGCCCGTGGGACAATTACGTCCCGAATTAAGGTAATAGTTTTTTTACATATTTCGGACGAAAATCACTATATTGAATCCTAAATCGAATACTAAATACCCTCCTTCAATATGTCCCTCGACTAAAATAACACACTGTTTAATCCGAAAAGATCGACCCGAGTAGCAGATATTATTATGCCACGAGCTTATAATTTTCATTCAATGTTTTATAATTTGCAGAAAAAAATGCACAGATAAACTCATTCACGTACCTTTAACTGTCTGCCAGCCCTCTTTCAATTTGTTATGGAATCCTAGGTGATATATTCCTCTCTGATATGTTCCTTTGACCCTGGCAGGTTTTGGTGTGGATTCCGTTAACTTCACAAGATAATTGGCTTCCCTCCTATTATTGATCACTGCCAGGGTGGATTGTTCTAGTTGGCATATGGCATATGCTTCGTCCCATTTCAATGGAGTTGTGTGGAGCTTGTAGCACTTGCCAGTATCTTTACTTAAAGTGTAATCTGAAATCATAAGCGTATGCCTATTGATGGATGTTTTTTAAATAGGTAAGTACATAATTTAATTGTTACATCAAAAATAAATGCACTTCCTAGTGCTTCATTAAGAAAAAACTTACCTAAAGTAGGCATATCGCATTGTTTGTTCCACTCAAGTGTCTGGAGACTCTTCTTGCAAATGAAATAATGTTGTACTTTACAGTTATTGTCATTTATTTTGCCCTCTTCTTGGTACAAAACCACGCAGTCCTCTCCAGTATCAAAATCGTTAGGCTCACCTTGTGCCCAGTTGGAGTACACCTCTGAGATCGGCTTTCCTGGAAACATGAAATGAAGTGCTATTATAATTCAAAAGATTCTTCCGTGTTTTTTTTTTTAAATTCCCGCTGATTACTTAGAATGATTGCCAAATTATCAGACAGTCGACAATATATTTTTAAATAGGTACCCAGCTGTCTATTTTAATAATCTATTTATTACAGTAATCTTATTGTGTTTATGATTGTTATTCTCCGAATATCATATAATTAATATTCTCCCAGTCTTCCGCAGGAATGTTTATAACAGACAAATTCCTTACATATCCCATGTAGGTACCACACAATGCACATTATTGGTCAGACAGTGTTTATTAAATTATGCTTTTTATATTTACGGTTTTTTTAAATGTGCCATATCTCAAATACCGGCTGATTATGTCTAGGTTAAGCCAATTTTGATTGAAAGTGTTTATTAAGATAACACATATATATATTATATTATATTTTTTATTTTTATATATTTTGATATATTTTTCACTCTGATATTTTAAAATTTAGAGAGGGCCCCTCCCCTCTCTAAATTTTAAAATATCAGAGTGAAAAATAATGTACTCTGTTAGGAAGTGTCTATCTCTCAAACGATTGACTTTGAGAAAAATTGTTTTAAGAACCTCAATGTTATTTTAAAAGACAACACACGTAGGTATAGGTTTGACGATTTTTTAAATAAAATATTTAAAATATAGGTACCTACGTACCGTCAACGGTCTCAAATGTTCCTTCAACTAATAAATCCGATACCCCGATCCACACATACTTGATGTTAGACCTAGTTTTGCGCCAAAACGATAACACTGCACTTGCTTCAGTATCATTTTCTGGATAAAAGAAAGTAGCGCCTTCCAGCTCACACATTCGCTTGGCATCAGCCCAATTTCGTGGTGTCGCATGAATCTTATAGAAACTTTCAACTTCGTCTATATAATGATAATCTTTTCGGAAATTTTTCTTGTCCCTTTGTTCATCTATGAAGTAAAAAGATTTATTAGCAACATCATTATCACTGAAGTCCAAAAAAATAAGGTCTCTTTTTGCTTTTGCATACAGTCCGTAATATTTAAAAAAAAAATAAAGATATACAATTTAAATAGAATTGCAAAAAATTGCTTGACGAAAAGATACATTCAATGTGTACTACTACCAATTTCATGTGTTCTTAGCGTAAAATATTACGTTATTTTATATTTCAATTAAATAACTATAAAGGATTTACTATCCTTTTACAATCGAAATATCATAATAAAATATTAAAATGTGTGTCTTCATAGGATGACCATATTAAATACTGAATGACCTACTCATTCAGTATTTAATATGGTGCAGTGCACTTAAAAAGAAAAAGTTAATACACTTACATGAATCCGCCACAAAGCTTACAAGCAGGAAAAACATAAAACCTTTCAGAAACATTTTGTGAATGGCCGACTAGTGCTAACTTACTCAGTGACTATATGACTGAGATTGTCAGTAGCACACAAAAAAAAAAAAAAATAGAAGGAAGTTTAGCAAGTTTGGGTATTTTAATCATGCTCTACCAGTTTTATTCCCTTATGATGCGGCCACACTAGCGACGTTCGACGAATGCATACGCGATTCTAAAAGTTCGACCAACCATCAAGAAAATTCAAGTGCTTATCGGATTTGGTTGATTGAGCTTCTGTGACTGTCGTAATAAAAGCGATCAGTTGCGTGAATTCACGAAGGACGCGGTCTTTTGCACTAACCCAGTTTATTCGGAAATCGGGAGGTATTTGTGGGCGCAAGAACGCGATTTGGTTCGCCGACCAAAAATAATGTGAGATTCGTGCGTTTGGTTAGTTAAGACATGCCCATCTTTAGAATTTCAAAGTATGTATGTTCTTCCGTGACTTTTTAATATCGTGCCCTTAAAGCGAAAACCAACTAAAATCACTTATGGGCAAAAATGAGTTACAAATACCGTTAGAATCTCCTTTTCAAGATCTACATACTGGTAAAACCCGTTTTCCGATATGACATTCTGTTCCGGATTTAGCTTTTAGCTAAAGTAACTTATCAGGAGATTTTTGAAATAAAGCACAGGCAAAACCCAATAAGTGTCAGTTAAAGCAATGTTTCTGCACTGTAAACAATGTTTTTCGCCAGGAAAAAACATTGAATCGCCGTTTAAGTGGTTTTGGCATGATTCAAGTTAGATGAACTATAATAATTGAATAACTGAGTAAAGAGACTAAAAAATTCTACTTAGTTTTAGCAATTACCAATTAGGTGAACATACAAATTTCGTTTAATTGAATTCGTAAAAAACTGTTGTCCAAACTCTATTCTTCAAAAGATAAGAAAATATTGCAGCTACAGGAAAAACCACTAATCTACAGTTTTGTGAGTTAAGTTATTTTTTCTCTTTCACCCGAATAATGAATACAATAAAAAAACAAAAATATACATACTCATTATCAGGTATTTTTAAAACACGATTTTCTCGAAAGTACATTTTGTGCAGTTAGTTGGGTTTTGCAGTAATGGGTCGATATGTTTTTTATGCAAATTGATGAGGAAAACAACTTTAAAAAACCTTAGCTAAAAGTGGTAACTGTTGTTACGAGTATGTAGTGTGAATGTCCTTTACACTTTTATCGATTTAGGGGAACAGGATTTTGTTGTCAGTTTTTTTAACCTGTATTTCCCACTGTTGTACAGTCGAACAAGCTAATAAGTATACAGGGTAGAGATCTTCATAATTCTATAACACTGAAAATATTGATTGTAATTTTGTTTTATCAAATGTTTTGCATTAAGCGACTGATGTCAAACGCTGTATCAATTGACATCAGTCTCTAAATGTATCTGTATAATCTTAAAAGTAAATACAAGTTAGCTGGCTGTATACTTATTACCTTGTTCGACTGTACAAAGGTCTCTCCCATAGTCTTCTACTCTTTCTGCTTGCCGTTTTTTCGACTAATTTCTCAAAAACGGCTCGCTGTCGTTACACCAGCGTCATCTATGCCTCCCTCGCATCATCTATGAGGCCCATCTTTTAGCCCGCACTACGTTACGAGTCGTGGAGAATGGAACTAGAAAAGGGAAGCCTATACCCAGCAGTGGGTAAATTCAGGCTGTGGATGATAATGATGATGGGTACGCCCCCAATTTAGATACTAATATTACTCTACTACTACTAATATACTCGATATTATTGTTCTATAAGCAGTATCCAATATATAATATATGGTTGAATGCTATATATATATATATAATATAGTAACGTGATGGGAGGCTGATAAGTCACCGAGTAGCAATGCTATAATAAAACTTCAAGACATGGTCGACCTGTTACTATAATCTTGAATGATACCCTTGTGCTAACACACGCGGCATTTAAATCATTACTTTCGATCACATAATAATATGAGTGTCCTCCTGACTGACCGTATGAAAGAAAAAAAGATATTAGTCGTAAGGACATGACGCACATGTAGAATGACAAAAAAAAACATCCAACGCATAACAAATATTTATAAATTCAACAGGATGGAACAAAAAACCGTTAACAGCTTGCACGTCGTGACTGCGACAAACAGGTTACCACTTAGCCACTGTGCTTTGGGAGGCCCACAGCACAGCGCTGCATGGTTTTCAGTGGTAGGTATACCTATTCTTTTCCTTATGTGTGGGTAATACAAATAATAATTAAAATACTCAAGTTAAGGTTCTACGCGTTTATTTTTCAACGCCACCTCCAACATAAGGTTCTAAATGAGGGTGCTCTGAATTGTCTAAAGTGACACCAGCAGGTGGAATGAAGTGCTCAAGTTCATGTTCACAAATAAAGAAACTTCTCATATCGCAATCGGTATTAATCAGACGACCGGTGTAGAACATGGAGCCGCACTCCTCATAGTTGTTTCCGTCAGGTTGGTATTTGTCGAACCAGATGTCGGCATCTACAATCATCGGTGTTCCTGTGAAAGAAAATGGTTGATTAAGATAACTCATCATCATCATCTTCCCGCCCTTGTCCCTTTCTACTTGGGGTCGACGCAACCTTCTTCTTCCATTCTCCTCTGTCAGACTCGTCAGTCAGAGTAAGAGAATAAAACGTTATATGTATTCGTTTTCTTATCGGCATGAGACAATATGCTCATGCTTTTTTTTAAAGTAACAAGTTAAAAAACAAACAAATTAAAACCCTAATAAATTGTAAACAGTCATGAGGAAAACAGATAATAAATTATTATTGAGATGAGATCCAAAGGTCAACAACCTTCTTTTAGTTACCGCAACTTTCTGTGGATTGGCAACGGAGATTATAATCAGGTCTCTATGGTTACTAGAAGGTTTATTGACTCCTTTTGCTTGACAACTAGTAGAAGAAAAACATTGGCCTAGTTCACAAAAAACAACTACGGTACCCTACAGTGAGCGTGGTCTGACATGCACTTGGCCGGTTTTTTTTTGTTTTTAAAAACTTTAATAATCGAGTAAGCACTGTTTAAAGTTACAATATTTGAAGCCTTCAAAGCCTTCTAATATTTAAAGTATTCTTGTAATTTGATAACAATCGTTCGACATCTAAGGTTAGATATTTATTTACTGGTATCACCTCTGGCATATTTTTGCATTTATCTATACGTATTTGTATACAGTTAAATACAGTAACTCTTTCGTTTTAACTGGTATCCAACATAAACATAAACCATACCGGATTATGAATCAAATCCGGTATCTAGTCATCACACTCACGTACCTTTAACAGTCTTCCAGCCGTCGTTTAACTTGTTATGAAAGCCCAGGTGATATATTCCTCTCTGATATTTTACTTTGACCCTTGTAGGTTTTGGTGTGGATTCCGTTAACTTCACAAGGTAATCGGATTCCCGCCTGTTATTGATCACTGCCAGGTTGGATTCTTCTAGTTGGCAAATGGCATATGCTTCACTCCATTTCAATGGAGTTGTGTGAAGCTTGTAGCACTTGCCAATTTCATTACTTAAAGTGTAATCTGAAATCATAAATGTTAATGTCTCTATTTGAATTAATCTTGGTAACTCAACTCCTAGCGTTACGTTTAGGTGATTATTTAACAGGTTCATAATTTGATTGTATCGACAAAATGAAAAATAAGACATTTTAAGTGCTTTTTACTTCGCTTTTGCAAATAAAAACTTACCTAAAGCAGGCATATCGCATTGTTTATTCCACTCAAGTGTCTTTAGACTCTTCTTGCAAATAAAATAAGCTTGTACTCCACAAATGTAATCATTAATTTTGCCCTCTTGGCTGAGAGCCACACAGTCCTCTACACCGCCATGATTGTTAGGCTCAGCGTGTGCCCAGTTGGTGTACACTTGAGAGATCGACTTTCCTGGAAACATAATTGGATGTATGATAATTTATAGGACATACATCTTTTACTTACATTGATGACGAAGATAAGTTAATTATTCCACCACACTAGCTCACGCAATAGTGTTTTTTTTTGTGTTAGGTTTTACAAAGTAAATCGTAACTCTGGAAGCAAATTAACACTGAAAATTGTACTGGCTACTTTGACTTCTAATAGCAAATATACTTAAGCACTAGTCAATTTGAAAATTTATTCTATATAAAGAAACATTCAATATTTATACCTGATTTGTTGTTCAAACGGGCAAAAACACAAGCATAAAAAAAATACAAATTATACGTACCGTCAACGGTCTCAAATACCCCTTCAACCAATAAATCCGATACCCCGATCCACACATGCTTGATAATAGGCTTAGTTTTGCTCCAATACGATGTCACTGCCTTTGCTTCAGCATCATTTTCTGGATAGAAGAAAATACCGCCTTCCAGCTCACATACTCGCTTGGCATCAACCCAACTCTTCGGTGTCGCATGAATCTTATAGAAACTTTCAACTTCTTCTATATAATGATAATCTTTCCGGAAAAACTTCTTAGCTTTTTGTCCATCTATGAAATAAAAATATTTATCATCAAAATCAGATTTTACAACCTGATTTCACCTAGGTATCCAGGGACGCTCTTTGCTTGTACCAAATGTAATCAGTGCGTAATGCAATAAAATAATAAAATCCTAATTTAAAAAAAACAATGCTTTACGAAAATAAACCGCCTAAGTGTAGGTGCGTGAAAGTGGCAGTAGCCACTTTCGAGTGTTCTTAGCGAAAAGTATAATAATGTTATTATATTGATACACTTACATGAATCCGGCACAAAGGTCACAAGCAGGAAAACCATAAAAAAATTCAGAAACATTTTAAGCAAAGGCACAACTATACGGTACGACTGAGATCATCAGTAGCGTCCGGCAAACAAACATAGAAGTAAGTTTTGCAAGTTTTCGTATTTTAATCTTGTTCAACCAGTTTTAACTTTTGTTCCCTTAATGCTGCGGCCACACTAGCGGGTTCGACGAATGCAAAGTTCGGCCAAGCATCGGAAATACCGCTCTGGTTCACCGAAACAAATAATGATGTTTGTATTGCAAATTGGTTTTTACTAACATTTTTACACTTCATTTAATTTTTAAACTAGACGAGGCCGGTGTTTTGTACCTGAAAACAATCGTAACAAATTCAGAGCTTAAAGTCTCTTTTAGAGTCCAGACATAATCTGGGTGAACTCGAGGACTATGCACATTAGAGTTTTTTTGAAGAAATTACCTCACTAAGTGAACTTATCACACAGTAAGCATTTATCAGTTATCGTGTAGGTCGACTTATGCCTCAAGGAACTCAATAACACGACGAACAATGCCAAAGAAAGGACATTTGGGAAGGTTGCTTATAATCTAACGTTCCTGTTCGCTCAATAATCGCTTTGGTTAGTTACACCACACAAGGCAGTATAATCTTCAGAATTTCAAACTTGGTTGTAGCCGCAGCTTAAAGACTTGATAATATATATTTTTTTTGCAAATGAATGTCCTTTACACTTTTATCTATATACGAGGAACAGGCGTTTCGTTTTTAGTTTTTTGAACCCTTTCCTACAGCTGTACATAGGTTTCCCTCATAACCTTCTATCATTTTCAGTTTGCAGTTTACTTCGAACAATCTCATAAATGCCTCGACAGCTATGAGGCCTGTCTTACAGATCCTGATGCATTCAGACAGACATGGCGCCCGCATAATTGCACTAAATAACTTATTTCCCATATCATTGCCCTTTGGCAAACCTTGAGTATGGTGTTCTGTGACTTGGTCTTGGACTTCCTGGACCAGTAGCTCTTCCAGGCGTTCCTAGCAGGTATTTTGACACTAGGTGGCCCAAATAAATGTACTCATCAACGTAATGAATTTCTTGCAGGAGATGAAGACTAGTGATAGTCTTCATCATTTTACTTTTTACCATTTAATCACTAGTCCAACCTTAAGGTTTACTGTGTTCAGATCTTGAAGAATATGCTGTAAAAAGCTTTAGATGTAACTTTGTGTATAGGAAAGTGTGTGTGTGATCGTTTGGTTAGAATTGAAACAATCAAGGTCATGTAAATGTTCGTAAATGGCACACGCCGGAGATTTCCCAACTGGACGTCTAAAATTGCAGCGATAAAATAATGTTTTGTTCTGCTAATAGAATCCGTACGGGCTCGTAGAGAAAGGTATGAAACTAGATTGCTAGTTGAGAGAAGCAGGTAGGAGTCTTCGGTCAACTGGACACACTCTAAGTGGACCCACGAGATAAGTCAAACAAATGACATATTGAATTGTTTTTTTTTTCGTTGTTTTATTGTGGGTCCAACTGGACCCGCTTGCAATTGCAAGCAGGTCCAGTTGACCAAAGACTCGTAGAAATAAAACAAAGTAAGTAGGTAAGTATACATGTTAATCTTTTATGTACTTAAAATAAAAGAAAGTTCCCTATGTAAGATTTACTGTAAAAGATATACAAGTTTCTGCAATAAACCTTTTATGTAAAAGTTCTTCTATCTTCTACTCTCTTACTTTTCAATACCACCACCGACATAAGGTTGTAGGAAAGGCTGCTCTGAATCGGAGAAACTGGTGCTAACAGGAGAGATTCCGCTTTCTAGTTCGTTTTCACAAATGAAGAAGCTCTTCATATCGCAATCGGTGTTGATCAGACGACCGGTGTAGAACATTGAGCCGCACTCTTCATAGTCGTTTACGTTCGGCTGGTAATTGTCTAGCCAGGCATCGTTGTCTACATTCATTGGTGTGCCTGAAAAAGAAAATGATTAATTAGAACATTTACATAAATGAGGGAACCGGCATGTCATGGAATCAAAAAATTCGAAGACATGTGACATCTACCAAGCCGCACTGGGCCCGCGTGGTGGATTATAGTCCATCCCTCTCCTAGAGAGGAAGCCTGAGTCCCTGCAGTGGGAACACTACAGGCTGATGCTGATGATAATATAAGCTATCACAACGATAGCTGCCTTGTTGGTCTAGTGGTCGCAAGACGGCTGAGCAAGAGGTTCTAGTTTCGATTCGGGTGTCGGACAAAGTCTCAATGGATTTTTCTCTCAGAAAATGTTTGGGTAGCAGCCATGAAGTCTGTTTTTGTGCCCGGTTGATGCTGGTAACATGCTCGTCCCCTACTAAATGGGACTTACACATGGGATGGGATGAGGAGCTACACCTCTGCCTAACCCTTCGAATATTACGGGCGTGATGTTTTGTTCTTTATATTCGTTTGCTTTTTGTTTTTGGGAGAACCACCACGCCCAGTCCATGAGAAACTCAAGAGGCTCCTGATTGGCTGCATCAGAAACAACGCTGTCATATTAAAAGCGATATTGACACTCACCTTTAACTGTCTGCCAGCCGTTGTTTAATCTGTTATGAAAGCCCAGGTGATATATTCCTCTATGGTATTTTCCCTTAACTCTTGGTTTTGGCGTGGATTCTGTCAACTTTGCGAGGAAGTCGGCCTCTCGCTTATTATTGATCACTGCCAAGGTGGACTGTTCTAGTTGACATGTGGCATATGCTTCAGTCCAATTCATTGGAGTTGTGTGGAGTTTGTAACACTTGCTTATATCCTTACTGTAAATATAATCTGAAATAATAAATGTGTTAGACTAGAACAACAAACTTAGTCAAGAAACGAAATAGAGTTTAGAGTCGTTTAAAAACAAAATTTTTGTTTTGGAACAACATAATTACGCCGACTCCAAATAGAATGGGACAAGGCCAGGAAGATGATGATTTCGGCAACAGCCGTTGTCAAAGATCAAAGTTAGATTTTGGGTTTGGAAATAATCGTTTCCTGAAGCAAGTCAGCGGGCATGACCTTCTATGTTTAGTGTCAAACAGATGAATTTTAATTGGATTTCTTTGTATTTTCACATTGAAAATATTATTGTGGATCAATAATTGATCCACATCAATCAATAATGGAGCTTCAGAGGAGAATTATTCTCCTCTGAAGCTCCATTAATTAATGTGATAAAAACTTACCCAAATTAGGCATATTGCACTGATAGTTCCACTCTAGTGACTGGATACTCTTCTTGCAAATGAAATAGGACTTTATATCGCATGGGTAATCATTCATTTTGCCTTCTAGGTCAATGTTTAAGCAGTCCTCATTTCCCCCAGCGTTGTCCGGCTGGCCTTGTGTAAACCACTTGGTGTACACCTCAGAGATTGACTTTCCTAAAAATGTAAACAAATTAGTTAAAGTTAGGTAGAGCGTGCTTCTTTGGTTTGATCAACTGGGCCCGTAACATTTACTGGGCAGTACTAGGCTAAACCATCCGTCCGTCCGTCCGTCTTATGACGACAGGCCGTGTGGACGCGAAGTTTTTGTTCCGCGCGCGCCTCAAAGAGATAATGTTTGACAAATAAATGTTTTGTCTTTGTCATATTGTAGGCTGCTTATTTTCATATAAAAGAGTTAACAGAGTTTCTTGCCCATTTCCCTCCATAGACATGTAGGCTTTGGAATGGGCAACTACAGTACTTTGACAAGTTATTATACTATGTGACTGTGACCTATAGTTTTACTTTATTTGGTTTTCTGACATTGAAAAGTACCTGTAATTTTGAACAGTCTACTTGAAATACATACTTTGAGTTTTGCCTTAAAGTTTCGGGAATGGAATGGATACATATAGTATTACTAGCAGTTGCCCGCGACTTCGTTCGCGTAGAAATTTTGACTCTCTTGTCTGGACTGCCTGTGGATGGTACTATGTCAAATCGAATGCCAAATGCCAATCGAAGCGATTATATTCCCTTAAACCAGCCCTGTCGTAAAATCTATTCCTACCTGAAATGTCTTAACTATATTCTATCTCTCTGCCAATTTTCAGGTACAAAAAGCCAAGGATTTCATATGGACTTACGGGAGCCCTTAGTCCAGGTCTTCCTTACAAACTTAGCTTAGATCTCCTACTCCTAAACTCTAGACTTGTTAAATTTCAGGTTGTTAGTACAAAAAAAAACAGTACATTTTTACAAACATGTGAAAGCCCTCAGACCTCCTTATTCTGGCCATGTTGCTAAACTCGCTAAATCCGTTCTTAGTCAACGTCTACTAACTATAAAGTACCTTCCTGCC
This sequence comes from Diarsia dahlii, assembly GCA_949775195.1. NCBI lineage: Eukaryota > Metazoa > Arthropoda > Insecta > Lepidoptera > Noctuidae > Diarsia > Diarsia dahlii. The sequence continues at coordinate 15,425,321 of OX459195.1, forward strand.
AAAATTGTAGCACAAAAAAGGAAGGACTGTCATACAAACTCGCGTGAGCCCTTAGACCTCCCTAGTCCGGCCCTGTCGCAAAATCGGTTCTTAGCAAACTTCTACTCACCTACTACGTCCCTGCCAAAATTCAAGTTAGTAGCACACAAAATGATGGACTTTTAAACAAACTTGCGAGCGCCCTTACACCTCTCTAATCCGGCCCTGCCACAAAACCTGTACTTAGCAGAGTTCTTCTAACTATAAACTACGTGCCTGCCAAAAATCAAGTTTGTAGCACAAAAAATTAAGGATTTTCTTACGAACTTGCAAGAACCCTTAGACCTCCCTAATCCGGCCCTGTCTCAAAATCGGTTCTAAGCAGACGTCTACTAACTTTAAACTACGTCCCTGCCAAAAATGAAGATTGTGGCACAAAAAATGAAGACTTTCATACAAACTGGCGAGAGCCCTTAGACCTCCCTAATCCGGCCCTGTTACAAAATCGGTTCTAAGCAGACGTCTACTGCCTATTAACTACGTCTCTGCCAAAAATCAAGATTGTAGCACAAAAAATGAAGGACTTTCATACAAACTTGCGAGGGCCCTTAGACCACCCTAATCCGGCCCTGTCGCAAAACTAATTAATAGCGGATGCCTACTGACTATAAACTACGTCTCTGCCAAAAATCAAGATTATAGCACGAAAAATTAAAGACTTTCATACAAACTTGTGAGGGCCCTTAGACCACCCTAATCCGGCCCTGTCGCAAAATGAATTCATAGCAGACGCCCACTGACTATAAACTACGTATCTGCCAAAAATCTAGATTGTAGCACAAAAAATGAAGGAGTTTCATACAAACTTGCGAGGGCCCTTAGACCACCCTAATCCGGCCCTATCGCAAAATCCGTTCTTAGCGGACGTCTACTAACCATAAACTACCTCCCTGCCAAAAATCATCTTTATACGTCCAGCGGTTTTCGAGATTTCGTGATGAATCAGTGAGTGAGTGAGTGAGTGACCTTTCGCTTTTATAGATATAGATTTTAAAGGAACAGGTCTGCTCTCAGGGATTAAATAAACAAAATACTTACCGTCCACGGTCTCAAATACTCCTTCAACCAGTATGTCTGATATTCCCACCCACAGCCACTTAATAGAAGGCTGGATTTTGTTCCAAAACGACAAGACTGCGCTTGCTTCATGGTCATCTGCTGCATAGAAGAAAGTAGCTGCTTCTAGAGCACAAACTCGCTTGGCATCAACCCAGGTTTGTGGTACCGTGTGGATCTTATAGAAACTTTCAACTGCCTCTATGTAGTGGTAATCTTTACGGAAGAACTTTTTAGCCCTTTGTCCATCTACAAAAATATTTATTGATGTTCTTTGTTAGTGAAATGTGAACTTTATGAAGTCGTTTGCTTACACTCACTTTTTAGTGTTCGTGTTTAAGTTAGGTACTTTAGTTATTTTAGACTGGGTGAAAGAGACAACGACCCACAAACAATTACTACGCGTATTAAATACATCAGTTTGAACATCACATCAGAATAATAATACTGAATACGTCATAATACTTTATGCATCGATATTTCCACCCTGTATCTTCCATATAAATAAAAAGAGAAGTCCTGACTGACTGACTGACTCATCAACGGACCTAGAAAGCTGAAATTTTGACAGAGGTTCCCTTTAACAAACGTAAAAAAACGTAACGTAAACAAGGAATAACGGATTTTAAAAAATTCAAGTCTGAGTGAGTAAAATAGGGGGATGAAACTTTTTGTCATTTTTTAAAAATATTTTTCTATATCCATGCGGGCAAAGCCGCTGGCTAAAGCTAATTTATGTTGTGACTGTCTGTTTAAATCAATGACATTAAAATCTCGAACGTGTTCGCATAAATTGTAGTAAATAATCAAGTGCATGACCATGCGATACAAGTTCAAGGACGCTTCAATGGATATCTTTGTTGATTATTTTCATGAGGATACTATTGAAAAAGAGAAAATATCTTCAATAATTTAAATTATGTACTTACATGAATATGACACAAAGTACACAATAAGAAGGATAAAAAAAACTTTTTTGTTTGAACACATTTTATCGTAGATCACGTCTTGAACCGCGAAGGCACATAATATGAATATAGCAAGATGTTGAACTGATGCTTCGGCGGCTGTCTTGTTCAACCAGTTCTACCCTTTGGCCACATTAGCGGCAACAACGAGAGCCTCGCATTGCTACAACGCTACAGGGGCGATTTTTAACGCAACCTTTTTCTCCCTTTCTTATTTTTTCAAAATAAGCTAGGTTGGACGCCTTCAATTCAAGGCATCTACTGGAAAGTCCGGTTAAGCAGTCGACGACCTCCTAGGTTGTACTGCGACATGCAATTCACAAAAAAAGTGCGGCTGTTCACATACACACGCAGTTCAAAATTCAGTGAGCGATAGAAAAACGTCACATTACGTGCCTACGATTAACTTTGCTTTGGTAATACTTGTAATTTTTTTTGGGAGCAATATCTTCCGAACAGCATGGTCAACTTCAATTGCCTTTTGAATTCAATGTACAGCCGTTTGTCCGATAATGTGGCTGTAGCATGACTCTACCTTAGTCGTATGCATGTTTTTAGGGTTAGGGGGAAACTGGCCTCTGGTCCGCGGCCTAGATTACACGGAGTGGGAACAGTAGTGGAAAACTCCGCCGAATGCGTGGGCCAGAATACCATGGGAAAAAATGATCATAGTTAAATCGACCCACTGGGATTTAATTTGGTTTCATTATATTGAAAAAAGGTGCGAAATAAAACGTACTTGTATCAAATTATGTATTGAAAACATTTTTTTTGGAGATGAAAAATTAAGGATAGGTAGTAAAGTCCCACAAACTACCAGGAGATCAGAAGTAGGAAGGAGGTATTGGAATCTTAAAATCAAATCTAAATTATTCCTTTCTTTTGTTGCAGATAGGAAACTAGGATAAAGTCCCACAAACTACCACAAGGCCAGAACGGTGAATAATTAGTGTCACTATTGCATACTGTATGTGTATGGTATTAGAAAGGAATAATAATTTAGATTTGATTTAAAGATTCCAATACCTCCTTCCTACTTCTGTTCTCCTGGTAGTTTGTGGGACTTTGATACTTACGTTTTACTTCGCACCTTTTTTCAATTTAATGAAATTAAATCCAAACGGGTCGATTTAACTACGATAATTTTTTACCATGGTATTCTGGCCCACTCATTCGGCCGAGTTTTCCACTACTGTTCCCACTCCGTGTAATCTGGGCCGCGGACCAGAGGCCAGTTTCCCCCAAACCCGTTTTTTATTTATACTGCTATTCATATTTTCCTCTTGTTTTACCAAACACGAAGAAAACACGAATTCCTAATAGTTGTGAGTTGTTAAAACGTCTTGCCTAATGTTACGGATGTCTATTTGCCCTGAAATGTCTGTTATTTATTTATACAGACTAAAAACTACGAGTGGTATGACGGGTGCAGAAACGCCCTTATCAATTCCAAGAGGCACCTGTTCTATCCGTCATCGTGATTTTTTTGCACAATTTTATTTTTTTTGCTCAAACAGCACAATGTGTTGAGTGCGTTACATTGAGCTCTACCGTTAGCATTGACTTTTACCCCAACAAAATGCTTTTCCCTGTAATAATTTGATGTACCTTAGTTTGATGTACAGACTTGGTTGATATCTACGTGAAGGATCATTACACACCTCGAAGAGGAACTCAGATTACCATTTTTTTAATTGAGGCCGAGCGCGAGGTGTAAACGTAAACACGTCGTTTTTTGAATTAAAAAAATATAATTATCCTTTGGAATTTTAGTTAAATGGTTTATAACACGCACAATAAGCAATTTTAGTTTTATAATCGACGTAATTAGTTATGGTGGTGATGCTAGGGCCTCTAATAATTGCTTAGGTACCGACCACATCGAGCTACTACAATTTGTCAAAATTTAACAGATGTTCAACTTTATCAAAAAAAACTTATATCCACTAGGCAACAATAGGCGGGTGACATGTTCAAAAGCGCGTAACTTTTGCTTAGCAACGTTGTCTGTCTACGCATGGTCAGTCGTCAGTTCCTCAGGCGACATTTATGTCGCTGATGATCAGTCAGACTCAAAGCTTTATGCAAGATTAGTTGGCCAATTGGACAGTTTTGGGGTAGGTTATTTCGCTGGTGTCTATACTGTGACGTAGCACACAGTGACGCCGGTGACCGAGTAGTTATCTGTAAATTGGTGGACGTGGTATGAACAATAAAAGAATGAGGAAAATGTTGAGTATGGAAATAGATGATTCGGTTTGAGTAGTAACTGTTTTCACAACCATCCACATTCATGCCCAAAAGCCGCGTACTGACTGAGCGCAAAATACGTGCTTTGGATGTGCAGTTGTGGACCAGTCAATAAAATACAATAAGTTTTGTATCAACACTTTTATTCCACTCCGCCCCCTACATAAGGTTGTGAGTTTGTTAAAGAGACGCCAGCAGGCGCACCAATGTCACCAACATCATGTTCACAAATGAACAAGCTCTTCATTTCGCAATCGGTGTTGATCAGACGACCGTTGAAGAACATTGCGCCGCACTCTCCTTCTCCGTCCGGCTGGTAATTGTCATACCAGCTCTCAGTAGCATCGACTTTCAATGGTTTTCCTGGAAAAAAAGTCATCATCATAATTTTTTTCCGAAATTACTCACAACACAATTCACTTCTGGGCATAGGCCCCCCTAGTGTCGCGTCATTGACAAGTCACCTGTGCGCAATCTTAAGTAGCAGGAAACCAGAATCGTGAAGTAGTAGTATTTTCATTGTATTACATGGTATGAGAAATGTATTTATAGTTTAGATCATGAGATTTCTATTAACAATAAACAATACTATTTGACGGCACGGTTGGCGCAGTGGCTCAAGCAATGGACTGCTGCGCTGCGTGTCGCGGGTTCGATCCCCGCACGGAACAAATATTTTGTATGACCTACAGATAGTTGTTCCGGGTCTGGGTATTTGTGTATGTGAGTTTAAATGTTTGTGAACGCACCCACGATACAGGAGAAATTCCTAGTGTGGGGCAACGTTTAAAAAAAAAATAAAAAAAATACCTATCCTACATGTTTCTGGCCTTCTAGTACTTTGTGACACTTTATAATAATTGTTTCTCATCTCCTACTTGCCCTTGTCAATTTCCTTTGACGTAATCTTCGAGTATAAAACTCGCACAGTATCCTAAGGTTAGTCCTGCCAATACACTACTTATAGCAAATTCAAATCAGGGAAAATTCCCATTGGTACGAGTTTTGCATAGTGTGAATATATACGAAATACGCCAAGACGAAGTACTATGAGAACAAAAATCCTATTCGTTTTGAAGTAGAATTTTGTAATAGGATATCGATAGAACTGGTGGGAATTAAAATAATTCCCAATAGTTCTACCGTAGGAGAAGTGTTACTGTTCAAGTGTTCAATAGAGCTAGTCGGAATTATCCATTTAAAATACTTCCCTATGCATATGTATTTGAAGGTTTTTATAAAAAAAGTACACGGGTTTTTGGTTGATTATAATGTTTTGATGTCGACCGATACCAATCACGTGGAGTTTTTTTCTAAATTATTTTATTTGAGCCGGTCTATTTATGAAATATATTTATATTTAGCGATTTCCTCAAAACAAAGATATAGAAACCGGTTGATGTACCGGTCGATGACTGAAGATGTTTATGTGTATGGTGCTATGTTTTTTTTTTGGGTGCTGATTAATCCGGCTTCTTTTTAATTGCATTATTTGCATCTAAAAATCTACATTGCCTTCTAAACTACTAAGTCAGCCACCATTCAACATCAGCATCTAAATAATACTATCTTGGCCACAAGTTATCTCTTCTGAAGCCACTCTAAATACAACTAAGCATCGTGGTTATTTTTTAGCACCTAAATTTGTAACATAGATTCAAACAGTAAACTTCTGAAACATTAATATATGGCATCAAAAAATATTCTATTAGCTTCTAATTTATTAACTCAGTACGTTTAAATTGTAACTCCATCATCATCATCATCATTTCAGCCGAAAGACGTCCACTGATGGACATAGGCCTCTCCTAAGTGTAATTTTTGCTTAGGGGGGGTTTGCCATAATCGCCACGCTTGGCAGGCGGGTTGGCGATCGCAGTACGGTCGATACAAAAAGCACAGAGAACGCTGCTGCCCATTCTCTGGTACATCCCTTAGTCGCCTCTTACGACACCCACGGGAAGATATGGGATGGTGCTATTCTTTGCGTCCGACACCATACGGCAATTGTAACTCATGCCACATTAACTGAGCATCAATATTTAACTAAAATTGTCATCAATAGTATATTATAGCCACTAATAGTACCTAGAAACTACTGTCGTGTCATCGAAAGGCTTAAATAAAGAAGTTCAGAGTATTTAGTGACCTAAATATCGAAGTTCAGAGTATCGAATGTCTTAAAGATCGATATTTATTTACACGTTGTGCTACAAAAGTTATTGCCAGAATCGCTGCAGAACTTTATTTTTATCGGATAACTAGACAATAGGGGATTGGACAAAAAACAACTAATTAGTCCGTCAGATAGATTTCCAAAAAATATTGACCACATATTTTTTCTTTTTTCACGTAAACAAAAAATGAAGACGATACCGTGCTTCGAAAACTCGTGTGACGTCATAGGATAGTACATTTTGTACCTTCAATTGACGTTTCAAGCCCCATGATCTTTGACGCGCTATAGCTTCGTCAATTTTAATTGATTTGATAAAACAATAATTAACAATAAATATTTTTCGATAATCTAACTGACGGACTAAACAGAATCATATTTTTTTTGAGTCAGTCCGATTCCCTATTGTGAAAACATTACTGCAAGCAACTCGGAAGTAGCGCTAGCCAGCCGCTGCCGCGGCAACGCTCGCTTCGCTCGCTCGGCTTGCGCGCGTTTGGTCACATTTTTAGCCTAACCTAACCTATTTCCCTCAGTTTACAATGACGAATCAGACAATCTGCCTGTTACTAGTCAATTTATACAATGGTAAAAACATTTCTGTAACTAGTTGGTATTTTTTATGTACCTAAATATAATAATCTTATGTGTATTAAAAGTTAACGTTTTAAACACACGTGACTAACTCGTCAGTACATGAATCGAATGGCACTCTCTGATTGGTGCAAATGGCCGGTCGCTGTCGTCTCGCGCACTCGCGCTAAATATTGCTGTTGCTATTTTCACGATAAAAGAATGTGATGTATTATTTTAAATTGAAGCGACCATATACAACATCATTTATTATAAATAAATGATGTTGTGTATGGTCGCTTCAATTATACTTTTTTGCGGGCCTTGTGTTGAAGCTGTAAAATATAAAATGGTGCTGAGATATAAATTCCGTGGCTCAGTTAGTAAATTAGGTGCCTATGTATAAATAACAAGGACAAGTTAATATAATATAATTGTTGATCTTCACTTGACGCTTTCTATAAAATATTTAGTGGGCGTTGTAAAAAAGGCGAATTAGTATATTAGAGGCTATATAATTTTCCAGTGGCTTAGTTATAAAATTAGAAATTTGATCACGTGGCCAATTAAAAAAACTGTGGCTCGGTTTGTTATTTCTCTTTTTTTTTTAATACTCTTGTTATCGAGGGTCTTACGCAGAAATGAAGTCTGTGATCATACAGACCTACTGATGCTGAGTAAGTCATAATAACCTTTAAGACACAAACGTACCCTCAATAGTCTGCCAGCCTTCGTTTAATCTGTTATGAAAGCCCAAGTGATATATGCCTCTTTGGTACTTTCCCTTGATTCTTGGTTTCGGTGTGGTTTCTGTTAACTTTACAAGGAAATCCGCTTCCAACCAATCATGGATCACTGCCAAGGAAGATTGTTCTAGTTGGCACATGTCATTTGCATCTGTCCACTTAAGTGGTGTTGTGTGGAGCTTGTAGCAGTTGCCAGTATTCTTGCTATAAGTGTAATCTGAAAAAAAAAAAATGTTATGTAGGTATGTTATTTGTATATCGCCATTACACGCGCTTGTTTATAATTCAGCAAGATTTAAATAGGTACTAGTTTTTATGGTTGATGACCCGTTTATTAGTCAAGGTATACATTAGCAATACAAAGTTTTAAATCTGATAATGAAGTTGAGTTTTACCGTAAAACGTGATTTTTACTTCCAAAAAAATGTTTTCCCAGAAATATGTTTTGCATAGGGTACTTAGATTGATGTAGTCGAACAAGTTTTTTGGTATAATGCCTGCTAACTTGAATTTATTTTTCAGATTACACAAATACACTAACAAACAAACGCATTATATAGCAAAATTGCAAAGAATATTGTTAGTATACTAGATTCAAATATTTCTGCATGTTATACTCGTACCAAATATGTAGCTTGTTCGACCGTACATGGTGCGTGGTTGACGGCTTCATGATATAAAAACCTACCCAAGTTAGGCATATCGCATTGATAGTTCCACTCTAGTGATCGTAGGGTCTTTTTGCAAATGAAGAGAGCCTTTGAGTTGCATACGAAGTCATTCATATCTCCTATTATACCCAGGTGTGTACAGTCCTCATTGCTGCCTGCATCATCCGGTTGGCCCATCTGCCAATTTGTGTATACCTGTGAACTCGACTTACCTAGGAATTTTAAAAACATTATTAGTTTATGCTTAGTTGCGAACAAAGAATAAAAATGCTTAGTTCGCAACTGGTTCCGAACGAATAATAAATGTTCTTAGTTCGCAGTTGGATATGAAACGCAGTTGCGAAAACGGCCGGTGGGTTAAGTACACTGCCCGAAATACCAACGTCGGAGATTGGTTTTTCTGTCGAGACCCAGAAGAAGGACAAAGCACCGCCGGGAGAAGACAAAATAACAAATGAAATATTGAAGTTTCTATCGGAACCTTTGCAATATTCACTACAAGAACTCTTTTACATTATTTTACAAAGAAGGAAAGCTCCAAAGCAATGTTCCGAATCTTCAATGACCCTTCTTCATAAAAAAGGCTCCAGAAGGGACCTGAGCAGTTACAGACCAATTAGCCTCATGTCCAACAATATAATATATTCTCAAAAATACTCTTAAATTAACTCAAAAAAACTCTAGACGAAAATCAATCGCGTAAACAGGCAGGATTCCGCAAACACTACTCGAAAATCGATCACATCCAAGTGGTCACGCAAATAGTAGAGAAAGTCAAGGATATAACAAGACTCTATACTATGCTTCATTGATTATACCAAGGCATTCGAATCTCTGGAACATAGCGCAATTTGGAAATCACTAGTGGAACAAGGAGTAGACATAAAATATTTGGAGCTACTTTATGACATTTACTCTAGAAATTCTGCAAAAATAAAATTGAAATTGGAAAGACCAGTATTTTCCATAAAAAAAGGCGTCAGGCAGGGTATAACACAATATTTAGAAACCTAATTTGGGAAAAAAAGGCGTAACAATCGTCGGCGAATATTTAAGTCACCTACCTACTAAAACCAATCCCAGTCTGAACATGGAAAAGGAAGGTTCAGAACAGCGGTAGATATCTCTCAGCTGATTATGATTATAATTAATCATTCCGGTACACGGCCTGCTGTTGACTGTTACCTATACCTATCGAATCTATGATTATAAATAGTTTGACAGAAATGTGTTTTTGGGCATGGATAAAATAAGAAATGACAACTTAAGAGGAAGACTGAAACTGGCGCCGGTGACTGCAAAGATATGTGGTAATCGATTGTCGTGGTATGGGCATGTCACACAGAATTAAAACCATACTGAATACGACGACGACAACGTAAATAAATACATCGATTTCATAATTAAAAATACTCTTTCTAATATAAATATTATGATTTTACGAATTTATTCATTTCATCTATGGATGGATGACACTAATTTACTGTACTTGTTGCAAACAATTTAACAAAAAATTGTATTTTCGATTCAAAAAACGACGAAATGCGTTACGTTTAAGTACACAGCGCTGCGGGGTCTAAGTAATATAATCACGTACGTACCATCGACGGTCTCAAATCGTCCTTCAACCAATCTATCTGATAGCCCCGTCCACAACCACTTGATAGTAGGTCTAGTTTTTTCCCAAAATGAAACTACTGCGCGTAATTCACTTTCGTTGTCTGGATGCCAGAAGGTGGCACCTTCCAAAGCACAGATTCTCTTGGCATCAGCCCAAGTACTTGGTAAAGGGTTGATCTTGTAGAAACTCTCGGTAGCGTCTATATAAGTATAATCCTTTCGGAAGTTTTTCTTCTGTTTTTGTCCATCTGTGAAAGGAAAATTTCACAAGTTAGAAGCATTGATAGTCGAATGGTGTGACCGTGTCGGACTGCCCAATCAAAGGTCTCAAGTTCGCACGTCTGATTTTCCTTCCGATCCATGGGCGTATTGTATCACTTACTTTGTTGAAGGAAAACATTGTGAGGGAACTAGTAGTTAAGCGAAACGGCCGCTAGGAAGTGTCTGCGAGTATTGGCAACTTATTTTTAAGGATATTGCCTACAATATACGTAAAAATCAGCTAGTAGAAAATACGTGAAGTTAGTAATGTTTTTGTGTACCTTGATGACCTGATACCTGAAAATTGGCCGTCCAAGCAAGCTAGCTGGTAGTAGTGTGTTCTTAGTTCATACTAACACTACTCAATCGTCCACATTTCCTTCGTCAGAAAATACGTGACGTCTGGCGGCCCTGGGATCTTACTCTACTAGTAGTTATAGTAGATTTTTGTACTTTTGAAGACGGGTCTTCACAGTATGGCCGTATACGATCCTGTTATAAGTATGCACTAAATGCTAGTTATAAATACATTATTTTTACTCACATGAATCTGCCACAAAATAAACAATGACAAAGATAAACAAAGTCTTCGATAACATTTCTTGCAAGAACACGACCGACTACTTGAACAGCGCCCGGCAAATATACACAAAAGGACGCTTATAGGATTTTCCTACAGCCATTCTTGTTCAACCAGTTATACCCTGAGGCCACATTACACGCGAAGAGGCTTGCGTAGTAGCGACAAGACGGCTTGACACAGCATGCAAAGAAGTTTGTCATATATCTTTCTTTAAGTTGAGTAAGATCGATATATTTACATGCCATTTGAGTGAGTTCGCAAAGGTACTGTTATTTATAATATGCTATAATAAAGATTAGAGCAAGCTAAATGTTTTTGTTTTATCATTTTTAATAGGTATCGTTATTGTTTTTTATTTTTTATTATTAAGTATGTTGTTTTATAGTTTAAAAAGATTGTGATTTTATAGTTATGTGTTTTTATAATTTAAAGATTGTGTTTTTCTATAGATATGTGTTTTTATACGTTAAAGATTCTGTATTTTGTAGTAAACAAGGTAATTGTAGGTATAATAGTAAGATTGTTTTTTTTTTTTCATACTAAATAAGGTAGTTTTAAGACCGCGCTATCGCATTAGGTGTACACTTGTAATGATAGTTGTAAGGGAGATTTTAATAAATAAATAAGTGTGCAATAATTTCTTTGTATCATTTCAGTTGCTGCATTAAATAGCACCGAATTGAAAAATTGAGTGAACAAGCACTTACGGAGTCGCGTAGAGTCGCGCAAGAATTCAATTTGAAACTTAACACGCACATGCTCGACAGTCTATTACACAAAACGACCTGCTATGTGCAGTGGTTCATAGGAAATAGAAAGTGAAGATGGAGCAAGGAACTCATTTGTAAGAATCCTCCTTTGCGACACGGTACCTACTACTTCATTTGCCTTTTTTTGCCTTCAATAGCCTCTCATAAAAACAACAACGAACAAACAGTTAACAATCGCACCCGAATGTTCATCCGACGATGTGGTCGAAGTATAATGTTTCAGATGTATGATGATTTATAAATACATTTTATATTACCTAATCGTCTTATGAGGAAAATATTAATGGGTGTTTTGAGATGAAAACATCAAATCATTTATAATGGTTTTAATATTAATAAATATAATACACACAGTAAACATCTACTAAAGGTCATGGCCCACCAAAGTATGAAAACCTTACCCAGGGCGTACAGAAAAAAAAGTGCTGGATGTACAGAGAAATGTGTACAGTTTCCAATGGTATGTGTCGCATTATTATAGGAATTGTACAGACGGCTACACATCAAGCTATTTTTGTCTGGCCTGTTGGTCTAGTGGTTAGTGACCCTAACTGCTATGCCGGAGGTCGTGGGTTCGATTCCCACCCAGGACAAATGTTTGTGTGATGAGCACGATCATTTATTTTGTTCTGTGTCTGGGTGTAATTTATCTATAATATGTATGTATTTAGAAATATATAAGTATGTTTATCAGTTTTCTAGTACCCTTATGGGTACTAGACAACTATCACAAGCTCACAAGCTCACACACACAAGCTCTGCTTAGCTTGGGACTAGATGGCGTTGTGTGATAGTTGTGGAATATTATTATTATTATAAAATAAAATAAAAAGCTATACATTTCCAGTATAAACTGGTCTCGCATTGTATAGGATTTCCATACAGTGCAATGTTTTATGCGGCCGCCACACACTCGACGAGTGGCATGGGAAGTAGCGAGGAAAGGAGGCAGGGACATAGTGTGGCAACGTTACTCGTCATGCCGCACGTCATGCTCCTCGTCCTGCCCACCGCTCCGCGATGATCGCGCGATGAATACATGTGATCCACCATCTCCGTTGGCGAGGACGATGACGACGATGTATATTTCTTTTTGTGACATTGATATAATTAACTATACTAAAAATGCATAGCGCGCACGCTGCCACAGTTTCATCGTCCACCAAAGGCAAATAACAAGTGAGGAGCGTCGCGATTAATTGCGCGAGTAGAACATCGCAGCAAATAGCGGCAGCGCGAGGAGCATGGCGATGAGCAGCGCGAGGAGCATAGTGTGGCGCCCGCATTATACATGTATTATTTTCATAATTGAATCGGTTTGTGTTACCAATTTCCAGGGTTTTCATTTTCTTGCCTTTTCTTGTATAATAAAATCAACCATATCTGTAATAATAATATCGTCTGCTTACTGCGAAAAGATGATAAATACAGTTTGTGTCAATTCGAGTAAATCACTTTAAAAAAAAGTTTCAGTTTCAATTTGATCTATCACGACAAGATTTCAGCTGAATCGGCGCGAGGTGATGCGAATTGTTATGAAATTTAAGAATTTTTGTGAACTTTCAGCATTCGATTTTAGAATGAAAAACATGTCACGGCAGCTGTTTAATATGATAAGTTTGTGGTTCATGTCTCCAATATTATATTGAGGTCGGTAAAACGGCGTCAGTCTATTGGCAAATATGTATAAAAAAAAAAAAATAAAAAAAAAAAGGTATCCTAGATGCGCTGGAATTAATGTACATAAACAAGTTTCTCATTTGACATTATTCATATTCATTTTACATTATTTATGTTATTCATACATAATTTCGTAAAAGAAACACGAACAAAGTCGTAATTTTTTTTTCCTAAAACTGAACATAACACTTTGATAGTGCTTTCCGTAAACCCAAGTTTCATCATTACGATGAAAAAGTTATACTAATCGATACTCGCAATGAAATCGTGATTGGAAAAAAGAGTTGAGACGAAATTACAACTTCTTGGTATAAAATCAAATAGTTATTTAATTTAAAATAATCATTTTATATTCAAATCTTTGAATTTAAATTAGGAATGCGCTCGCAATTCTTATTTTTTCACTTCTCTCACTCTAAAATTCGTCTTTATGTCGTGCGTAGGCGACATAAAGTCGCGTTTTATGCTCTAGAGCATAAAGTAAAATCTTCGTCGATGACCATGGTAATCGGCCCAACAGCCACACGAACAACTTCAACTTCATAGAATAACCTCTTTAATTTAATTCGTTTCGCTAGTATTCTAAGAACAAGGGATGATGGGAATAGGCTTCCCCCAATTACCTAAATCGCTTGATGGCAATAGGCTTGCTCTTAATTAGCTTGGTTGATGGAAATAGGCATGCTCCTAATTACATCATTTGATGGGAAAAGGCTTACTCTTAGTTACATTGATTGATGGCAATAGGCTTGCTCTAAATTACCTAAATCAGTGGATGGCAATAGGCTTGCTCCTAATTACATCGGTTGATGGCAATAGGCTTGCTCCTAATAAGATTGGCTGATGGCAATAGGCTTTTCCTAATTACATCGGTTGACGGCAATAGGCTTGTCCCTAATTACATCAGTTGATGGCAATAGGCTTGCTCCTAATTACATTGGTTGATGGCAATAGACTTGGTCCCAATTACGTCAGTTGATGGCAATAGGCTTGCTCCTAATTACATTGGTTGATGGCAATAGGTTTGCTAAATGTTAGGTGTTTTGTCAAGTTTCCCACTGAAAAAAAAAAAAAGTTAATTGGCGTGAACCATAATTATTTTACAATATTTACAAGTTGCTGTTTCATTTCCTCGCAATCGAAGTGAAAAGTAGAGTGTAAAACTCGTCCATAAAACCCATTTTACTCTCTACTTTCGAGAAAAAAACGTCTCGCGCAAAAGGGTGCGTTTTATGCACTTGAATTATGATGGTTGCGTTTTTGTATTAAGTTGGAGAAACCCCGGGGTCGAGGAAAGTGTTGTAGAGTTTTTCTATCAAGAATTTCTCAGTAGCAGACACGCAGTCTGGATTTGTGCTCGGTTGATGGCAATGGGGTACTTTAATACCTTTTCCTAACCTTTTAGATACTACTAGCGTTATATTATGTTGGAACGTACCTTTTCGTTTAGTCTATTCTTTCTCACTTCTGGGCAAAAGCCTCCCCCATTCCTTTCCAACTCTCTTAGTTTCTGACCAATCTGTCAAGAAGGAGTCCAAATCGTCACGCCGTTTCGTGGGCCTGCCTCGGTAACGACGACCGACGATAAATTTTACTGTACTTAATTTTCGCAATCGTCACGTCATAAGCCGTATCCTATAGAAACATGAGTTTATTCTTCCAAAAAGGTTCACCGGCCACTCTAAAATCTCTTTTTTTTTACAACTGTGCAGTTCAGGTTGTCCATCATAGGCCGTGGGCCGTGGCATTTAATTGAAGCCGTTAACAACTATGAGACAGATTAAGAATAGTCATATTAGGATCCAAGTCATGATCATATCATGATCCAAGTCCATGATTCATATTATGATTCATATTATGATTCATATTATGATTCATATTATGATTCATATTATGATTCATATTATGATTCATATTATGATTCATATTATGATTCATATTATGATTCATATTATGATTCATATTATGATTCATATTATGATTCATATTATGATTCATATTATGATTCATATTATGATTCATATTATGATTCATATTTTGATTCATTTTATGATTCAAATTTTGATTCATTTTATGATTCATTTTATGATTCATATTTTGATTCATTTTATGATTCATATTATGATTCATAAAAAAAGACAAGTGTTTTGCTCCGGCAGTTTTTATTCTGCGCCAAATCCGAAATAAGGTACAACTGGATTTGCAGCCCTGTTTGCACTGATGCTAACAGGTATGAATTGCTTGCTTTCTGTTGGTTGGTGTTCACAAATGAAGAAACTCTTCATTTCGCAATCGGTGTTGATCAGACGACCGGTGTAGAACATTGAGCCGCACTGGTCACGGCCTTCCGGTCTGTAGTTCTCGAACCAAAGATCGTCCTCTACATTTAAATGAGCTCCTGAAAAGAAGCAGATTTCAGAATTATTACACAGAAAGACAAAATATATATTTGAATGATCATCTAGCTTTTTTTCAAGTATATTGGGGTCGGCTTCCAATCAAACTGGATGCAGTTGAATACCAGTATTTTACATAAAGCGACTGCCTGTCTGACCTCTACAACCCAATTAGTATTAGGTAATACGATATCGCTTGGTAAAACTGATTGTCAGACTTGAACCCCACTGACTACCTATTACGACTGTCAAAGACCTACAAAAAACACCCGGGACCAACTGTTTATTGTGATTTCCGAGGCACGGAGGTAGCTCGGTATAGCTCTCCCTCAAGATTGCATCATCTAGCCACGAGCTCCTCCTCCAAAAAATATTAAAAAACAGATGAAAAAACCAGAATGAAAAATTTAAAGTAAGTCTTGGTCTTGAACTATGAAAAAACTGGCCAAGTGCAAGTCGGACATGCACAAGAAGGGTTCCGTACGATTGAAGTAGATATTGAGAGATTTTTCATGTTATTTTAGCACCATAAACTTCATAGGTATAGGTTTTTGTGTTCATTAGATTCGGAGCCAATTGGCTGTGACAGACAGACAGACACACGAGTAATCCTGTAAGGGTTTATTCCTTTTGATGTACGGAACCCTAAAAAGGTTTAAATGTCTACTGAAGGTGGTAATGAGCCAGAATCACATACCTTTAATTGTCTGCCATCCTTCCTTCAATCTGTTATGAAAGCCCAGGTGATAGATTCCTCTTTGGAAGTTCTCTACAAGCTTCGGTTTACGCGCGGATTCTGTTAACGTCTCAAGGTAAAACGCTTCCCGATGACTACTGATCACTGCCAAGGAGGTATGTTCTGCTTCACACTGGGCACTGGCTTCCGGCCAGGTTAATGGAGTCGTGTGAAGCTTGTAGCACTTGCCAGTATCTTTGCTGAAACTGTAATCTGAAATAAGAAATAATTGTTTCTTATATTTTCGAGCCGTTGTGGATCGAGGGCGTAGCTACCGCCATATCAGCCGTATCAATGATTCAGGGCCCTCGGGCTATAGGGCCCCCGAACGTGCGTTCTCCGAAAGACAAAATTTGTAAAATGTTATTGACAATCTCACTTAAACTATTAGGGTACTTCCCGAGAAAAAATATGCCGAACGTGCCTAAAGAAGTTTCACTTCAAAGATTACAAAAGTCAATAAAGAAAAAATCTTTACCCTTCATTTGGCCCCTACAAATTTTAATACAGGGCCCGTCTAAGGCACGCCACGCCTCTTTTGGAAATGAAAACCTTGGGTAATGCAGCCCGAGTGCTCATAGCCCGTTTAACAAAATATCAAAACGGATATTGATGCTTACTTTGACTCGAGGGCTAGGTTTTATCATAGCCAGAAATGAGCAAAGATTTTGTTAAAATGTATCGATTTTTTGCCAAACAGCCTAAATAAAGCCTGTGGCATAAAATCGATACATTTTTACAACCTCAATCCCTTGTAAATTGTTTTTAACATTTACTATTCCGGAAATTAGGATGTCTCCCCGTATTCCTAAGAAAACTGTTTCGATTTGTTTTCCAAACACCATAATATAGTATTTTTTTATTGTTTTTTTTTTTTTTTTTTTTAAACGTTACCCTACACTAGGAATTTCTCCTGTATCGTGGGTGCGTTCACAAACATAGAAAGTCACATACACAAATACCCAGACCCGAAACAATTAAGAATCAAACGAACTTACCTAGTGCTGTTTGATTCCAATTATGCGAGGGTCTCGTCCGAAGACCATTTATTACTTGCAGCATTACGAAGTTGTGGTGCTGTCTCTGTCACACTTCAGATCCAAGTTATAAAAATACTATACCCATCTCTGTCACTCTTGCACCCACGCATGCGGCGGGCGGCGGCTGACCGGGAACGAGCCTGCAACTTGTCATTACTTTCAGAGAAACCCTGTAACACCCTGTCTCAGTAATTTGTATTTTACTTTTTCACGACAACGGGTTAGCTATTGGGATGGGCGGGATCCTAATGGTCTTCGGACGAGACCCTCGCATAATTGGAATCAAACAGCACTAGGTAAGTTCGTTTGATTCTTAATTATACTTCAGGTCTCGTCCGAAGACCATTTATTACTTGCAGATGTTTAGAGGAAGTAACTTCATATTCCTGACAGAAAAAGAAAATACATAGACATTGTACGTAATTGATATAATTATAATACTTAAATCATTTCACAAAAATAAATTAAATTACTTAATACATAAACTTAATACATAAATATATGTAACAAATAATTATTTTAAATAATAATCATATTTAACAAGAGTATCCGTGCCTCATCATGATACATTTATCTCTATCTTAACAGAATTGTTAATACAATAAGTGTACATGATTAAGGACTGTACCTAACTAATCAATAAGTTATAAATTATTAAATATGACTTCAGCAAAATCATTGTTAGCTGAATTATGAATTTCCCTGTTATAATATTTTAAAAATACATTTGAGGTATTAGACAAACCTGCGGCCTTTCGAACCACTTCCAGGTTAACGCCCAACCGATGAGCGGCTGATGTCGAAGCATGGCGGGTGCTGTGCGCTCCAAACACCGATATGTCGATACCACTATCTGCTAAGACTTTCTTCACCCAGTGGCTAAGAGTTTGTGAACCAACCTTTTTATGAGGTTTTCTCAGGCTTATGAACAGGTGATCGTCAGTATTGTCACGGCGCAGTGTTAAAGTTTTTTGAATATACGCTTGCAATACTGTCGCAGGACATATCGATGGATTTTCGCGAATGAAAGGTAGCCTGATTAGTGGCTGAAGGGCCCCAGGTCTCGATGTTTTAATAAGATCAGGTATTTTAATAAGAATCATATCATTTTTCATACAAATATTTGTATGCTTTATCAGACTTAACGTCTGCATTCTCTGTGCAGAGGCTAATGCGAGTAAAGATATTGTTTTATATGATAAATTTTCAAGCGTAATATCAGTGTAAGGATAAAAATTTGATACATAACTTAACACAACATTAGGGTCCCAAGTGACAGCGTATTTGGGTTGTGGTGGTTTTAACCTATACACACCTCTTAAAAATCTATGGATGCTATCATCTAATGTTACCTTTGACCCTAAAATAGTAGATAGAGCAGAACGATATGTATTTAAAGTACTATAACCAGCTCCTTCTTCGAATTTTATGGTTAAAAAAGAAATCACTTGAAGACTTGAAGCATTGAAAACATCAAAGCTGTTATTTTCACAATAAGCCCACCATGATTTAAGGGATGAACTATACTGATTGAGAGTTTTTTCCGCAAAAGACGCCATGAAAATACTTAACGATGCCTCTGGAATACCTCGAGCTAACATCGCCTGCCTGATAATCTCGCCGCCACCAGGACAAGGTCTGCATGAAGCGGGTGACAAGTTCTGAAAGGTGAGTGTAACAAATATTTATCAGGTCCAAAGTAAATTTTATTAGAGACTATAAGCTTAGTCCATAGCGGGTACCAAGGCTGTGATCGCCAGAGAGGTACTACTAAAATACCCTCCGCTTTATCTGCAATGATCTTTTGTAAAATTTTGGTTATCATACTAAAAGGGGGAAAAGCATAAAAATATAGATGTCCCCAGTTAAATGTAAATGCGTCTACTATTTCAAAACAAGGATCAAGTTTCCATGATGCATATCTTGAACATTTATTGTTTTGCGAGCTTGCAAAAAGATCAAAGTCTGGTTTGCCAAGGCTATTGCTTATTTCTGTAAAAGCATACTCTGCAAGTTCCCATTCTGTATCTATTATTATTTTTCGAGATTCTCGATCAGCAATGACATTGTCAGAAGATTTAATATATGATGCAAATATGTTAATATTTCTTAACTCACACCATTGCCAAATAGTACGGGCTAAATCGTTTAAATGTGTGTGTTGTATTCCGCCCATGCGATTTATGTAACAGATAGCGGTGGTGTTATCTACCCTTAGTAGCACGTTGCTATCGCGAAGTTCAGAAGCAAAAATTTTTAATCCGTAAAATGCGGCTTTTAATTCTAAAGTATTGATATGCAAGGTTAGTTCTGATTGCGTCCAGTTACCGTGTGAGCTTTGTTTGTCACAGGCTACGCCCCAACCTGTAGTTGATGCATCACTGTATATTTCAATACAGTAATTACTAGAAAAAATGGGACTCTTTGAACGTAGAATATTATATTTCCACCATTCTAAATCTTGTTTCAACGAACTCTCTACAGTCATTTTCTTATTATAGTTATCCGAGTTTCCCAAGGCTAAAAATTTTTGTCTTTCGAATAGCTTTGTGTACATCCACCCATATCTAACGGCAGGGCATGCCGATGTCAATAGGCCGATAAATTCGGCAAAGTATCTTATGGTACATCTTTTAAGCTTTAAAAACTCTGTACATTTTTGAAGAATGCGCTGTTTTTTCTCTTCAGGAAGGTAGATAGTCATATCGTTAGTATTAAAAATAAAGCCTAATTTGCATTCTTTTTGCGGTGTTAATTGGCTTTTACTGAAATTTATAACAAAGCCTAGAGATTGTAAGACATCCATTGTCTTACTGACGTTGCTAATGCATTCGTTGTATGTTTGACCTATTAAAAGAAAGTCGTCTAGGTAATTGACTGAAATAAGGCCTTGTGAACGTAAATACTGTAAAACAGGTTTCATCAGTTTTGTAAACACAAAAGGCGCCGTACATAGGCCAAAGCATAAAACATTAAATTCATAAATTTGCGACTTCCACTCGAAACGTAGCTTTTTTCTATGTTGTTTATTAATAGAGATCAAAAAATAGGCGTCCTTTAAATCCAATGTACACATAAAATTATTTTGATTTAGTAATTTTAACGCTGTTCTAAAATCTTCCATTTTAAAATGTTCTAAGTAAATAAATTTATTTAAATGTTTCAGGTTCAAAATAAATCGATGCTGGCCATTAGGCTTGGGTACCGTGAAGATGGGAGATAAAAATTGACCCTCACAGGGTTCACAAATTGATATAAAATCCGACTGCAGTAAACTTTCTATACATTGATCGATTATTTTGATTTCAGGTATCGATTTAGCTGAATTTCGAAAGGAAGATATTTGTAAAGGCTCGCTTTTGAACGGTATATTGTACCCTTGAACCCAGGACAATACTACAGGATCATCAGTTATGGTGCACCATTGGTCATAAAAGTATTGCAGCCTGCCTGCGATAGGTACCTGTAGTGGTGAAGTCAGCGTCTCGATGGCCTCTGGCGCGTCGCGTGGCTCCGGCGATACGTGTCTCGACGATGATCCCGCGGAGCTGCTGTCGGTTTCCGGGAACTGGGGTACTGACGCGGCTCGCCGACTGCTGGTCGCGACATCCCCCTCGAGTTTAAAGCACCTCTATGAGGTTTCCTTGTAGATGGCGGAGGCTTGTATGTGGCGCGCTGTACCGCGCTATATTTCATCTCCGCTCCCGACTGGGATATAGCTTTCGATGATTTGAGATGCTCCGCAAGGTTAGCGCCAAATAAAGTTTCATCGAGGTTTGTATTCTTCACAACATCTTGAGTCTTTTTGTTGAGACTGTTTATTATGGCATATCGCCTTGATTGTGACTCTCGATAGTGGCTGTCACAGAGTAATCGTCCAGCGTCGCTCAAGGGCTTTATGATTTGTTGTGCGTGCGGTAGCGCGTCCTTGGATGACAAGGCCCAGTTCAGTGCCGTTCCAATAGCGGCTAAACAGCTAGATAGCTGATTTTGTCTGCTTTGACTGAAGATATCTTTTTTAACATTTAACGGTGATAATGCCGCCTCGATTTCTAAATTGAGTTTGGGCGCCTTCATATTGGCACAATTCTCGGCTGGTAAATAGTCTT
This sequence comes from Diarsia dahlii, assembly GCA_949775195.1. Lineage (NCBI taxonomy): Eukaryota > Metazoa > Arthropoda > Insecta > Lepidoptera > Noctuidae > Diarsia > Diarsia dahlii. Next base: position 15,446,995 of record OX459195.1, read on the forward strand.
TCAAGAGGTCTGACCTTATTTCTTTGGGCAAACCGTTCACTAAAGTATGTGACCAACGGGCAGCAATATCTGTGTGTAAGTTCTCACCATGTTCTTTCTGAACTGAAGGATCTTCGCCTAATATCATTAGGATTTCCGGGTCCAGAACCTCTTCAGGTTTATCCTGAACAGCTGGTATAGGCGTTGGTTCCAATACTGGTTCCTCAGTTTCGATGATCTCACCCTCTTCCTGAAGTACATTTTCTTCTGTAAGGACATAAAATGTAGAAGAAAAAATTGGTACCTACTAAATACTTCAAAATTTCTCAACATTATTTACACGGAGATAAGTTCAGATCATCAGATTATGTTGAAGTTTTATAAACCATTGTTTAGGTCTGATTATTGCTTAGTACCCACGGGTACACTCAACACACTTCATGTGGAAACATAGAATCGTATGTGCCTAGCTGCTTATGTAGGTACCTTCTCTCGACACGATATACATGCGAGAATATTATTCTGTATAGTTTTTATTCCGGATAAGGCAGGTACTCAACACGATATACGCGGAGTTTACATGAAGAAGCATGTTATGTTTGTGTAGGTAGGTAGGTACGCTCGTCACGATATACGTGCGATGGTATTGATCGATAGAAATATTGATCATTTATACCTAAAAAACCCTCAACGCGATATACGCGGAGGACTTCAAGGAAGGTACGATTATTTGTATCCTAAAATACGTTATCAACACGATTTACGTGAAGAAAATAATACGTACTCTCAACAAGATATACAAGTGAGACCTTGGTAGCATCCGTTTTTCAACATTGACAAAATATCAAACTCCGTCGAACGTTTTTATTACATTTTTATTTTTCTTTTACCATGTGGGTATGAGAATTTTTTGTTTGAAAATACTTGCATCTCTCAAATTCTCATTTATACAATACTGGGCTTACATACCTTGTACTTCCCGAGATTCTTCGTTATATTCATCATCATAGTTAATCTCGCGATACGAGGGACCTTCGCGGCCCTCAAATTCTGATGATGACGAGCTACTCGAACGCGGTCTTTTGCACTTTTGAAGTTTACGTTCGAGTCTTTTCATTTTCTTTTTGATACTTCTGTACGAGTATTCGTCATCATCTAGATGTGAACGCTTACGCTTTCCCATTGCAATTTCACTAAAAACACCTTTTTTGGCGAAAATTACAAACTTTTTGTGTGACCTAGATAACACAAAAACACGTAATGACAAGTTGCAGGCTCGTTCCCGGTCAGCCGCCGCCCGCCGCATGCGTGGGTGCAAGAGTGACAGAGATGGGTATAGTATTTTTATAACTTGGATCTGAAGTGTGACAGAGACAGCACCACAACTTCGTAATGCTGCAAGTAATAAATGGTCTTCGGACGAGACCTGAAGTATAACTACCTGCAGGCCATACAAATATTTGTTCCGTGCGGGGATCGAACCCGCGACACGCAGCGCAGCAGTCCAATCGCTTAGCCACTGCGCCAACTGTGGCGTCAAAAGACCTAAGTAATATTGTATTATGATTGAACTCACCTAAATTAGGAATATTGCATTGGCTGTTCCACTGAAGTGTGTCGAGACTCTTCTTGCAAATGAAAGATAGTATCTTGTCACAGTCGACATCATTCATGTTTCCGTGGTAGTCCATGTGAACGCAGTCCTCCTCACCACCAGCATTGTTTGGTTCATTTATCTCCCAGGTGCTGTACACCTCAGTGATTGGCTTATCTTAAAATAAGAACACTGTCATTAGTTAATTTTTTTTCATCAGATCAAATTGTGAACGGTGTGTCAGTTTGAAACTTATGCAACGGTAACTTACAATAAAAACCAACTTAGATTAGAACAAAATCTAATATTAGAACTTAGTGACGTCGTTTGTTTCATTGTCATTTTTAGTGTTTTTTGGAAGTCGGTTTTTTTTTTTGCAATTTTTATTTTTATTTTATCCATTTTAGTTGTAGACCACACAAAATGTTGTTGTCATCATGAATCAACTTAATCAAGAACATCGTGTCAACATGGGCAAGAAGGAAAACAAAACTAAAGTACCAACTAAACTGATTTTGATGTTTATATGGGACTATGGGACCTATCGAAAACCATATCCTTTCATAATATAAAACAATTTTCAAATCGATTCATATATGAGGGAGTCATGAGGATTTATACTCAAAAAAACATACAGTCCAAATGAGAACCTCCTCCTTTTTTAAAGTCTGTTAAAAAAACAAACAAAAAGAAAACTGGCCCATTTTTCACATCGTTTTTTCATAGACTCGTTACTTATATACAAACACATCCTTTATTTACAATATTAAAAATGTAATATATAAATATTTGAAATGCATGCAATGCATACATATTCGATGCATTGGTTAAGACCCTTTCTTTTAGAAATGTGTGAAAATGACTGCTCCCGTTCTGGGTGGAGCGGAAGGGAGTGTCAGACTTCTACTGTTTATGAACCACCTATGTTCCTTCTTAGCCCTTTGTGTCCGGGGCCGCGGTATCTTTTTCGAACAACCCGCAGCCCCGGATTGGTTGAGTCCTTTGGATGTGATAAGTAGACATACACCGCCTTATTACAAAAGGTAGTTAAACCTGGTTTAACTTAGACCTGGTTTATCTCGCATGCTGTTACTTTCTTTTGAATATTATTGAAGTGAGACGTCATGCGAGATAAACCAAGTCTAAGTTAAACCAGGTTTAACTACGTTTTGTAATAAGGCGGTAAAAGTTACTTTTGCATTAGTCCGCCTGGAGGTCGGAATTTGTTACACGGTAGTGTACAGTCAAGAGCAATAATTTATGCAACCACTTGGCAAAATTCAAACAGGAACTACGATTACTACTATCTACTTTATGATAGATTACTACTTTATTTATAGCTAGATTACTTAAACCACAGACTGACGTCTGGGAGGAACTTTTGTCTGAATGGCAATGTAGGTGGGACAATTCCATCAAAGGCCGACACCTCCACCAGTTCTTTCCATCCGTTCGTGAGCGGCTGGCCAGGACATGGCTGGAGGTGGATCACTGTGTCGCCCAATTTCTCACAGGTCATGGTAACTTTAAGAGTAAATTATTTTCCTTCAAGCTTGTTGCCTCGCCTTTTTGTCAATGTTCTACATCTGACTGCGAATTTGAACAAACTGCAAATCACATTTTATGGGAGTGTAGTCTTTGGCAGAATGAACGTAATATTACGTTAAATAGTGTACAGGTTACATCCGCAGTTATTTACTATACGGACCTTGTAGAAACTAGAACAAATTTCCGTGCGTTCAAGCATTTTTGTCATACCTATTATTGGAATCAAATATAACAGCTCACAACTTAGGACCCAGTAATATTAATGACAATAATATCCGTGGTGCTAGGCAACTGGGCTTATCCCAGTTGTATACGTCCCTGTGTGCCTATTGGCCTTGTTCTGTTCTGTCTCATGCTGATATGGAGGGAAGTGGAAATTATGTCTTTTCCTACTCCTCCGCTATTTCGTTGCGGGATCCAAGACAGTTAAATCGCTTCTCTGGGACTTCGTCGAGCTTCATTGCCTCGGCGCTTTTCTTGTGGTCGCCACTGTTGATTCTGGCTAACAGGAGTTACAGTGGTTTGGGAATAGTGTGGCGGGCTTGTCCCATTAAAATAAAATAATAAAAATAATAATCTACTTTATGATAATATGAGTTCCAAAATCTTAGTTTCGTTACGTAACATGAAAATGAAATCAGTGCAGTAGGTGATAACAATTATACAGCGTTGCTAGGATTTGTCATAACTTCCAGAAGTTTCCGTCTAGGCTTTTAAGGTCAGAAGATCATGAAAGGTCATCATAGAAGTAAGTGGTATGACATTTTTATCTAAAATTCATAGTACGAAAGTATTTACTTTGTAGGTACTAGTTCTAAACGTTGGTAAGTGTATACATAGTTGTGCTGCCTACTGGATCTACTAGGGCACGAAACTTCGTCCATAAGCCAAACATCCAATGTACCAGACAGGCAGAACAACAGACCGACAATTAGTATATATAATAAAAATAGGATTATATTGGAATGTATATACGTCTTGTACATACGTATTACATAATAATATAGTTTTTTTAATTTAAGCAATAAAATATACTTTGCAAAACTCGCGATCAAAATTAGATAATGCTGTAAGAAAATCCAAATCTGGGTTGAGCTCGATATTGCTGCAATATAATTTCAATTTGTAAATATGCTATTTATTTAGTGCGCAATAAAGAACAAGAAAAAGAGTTAAAAAAAACTAGTATTTAAATTCTTACCGTCAACGGTCACAAATACTCCTTCAACTAATAAGTCCGATAGCCCCATGTACATCCACTTGATTTTCGGCTTAGTGCTGTTCCAAAACGATATCAATACGTGTGCTTCATCATCGTTTTCTGGATGCCAGAGTATGCCTCCTTCCAGAGCACACTGCTTCTTGGCACCAGGCCATGTCAGAGGTATCGTGTGGATCTTATAGAAACTCTCAAAAGCTTCTAAATACGTATAGTCCTTTCGGAAGAACCTTCTGTCTCTTTGCTCATCTGCGAATGTATATAAGGTCCCATTAAAATAGTTGGACAAATTTTCAGAAATCATTCACTCCACCAAAATAAGGACGATGGTAAAAAAAATAATAAGAAAAACGCATTTAATTTAATTAATTTAATTTACTTATTTATTCATCAGACTACAAAAGAGGTCCACTGTGTTAGTAACAATATAACTTAGCCTATGTTATTACTTAATAACTTGGACAGATCGAATGCGATTGTTTAGTAACACAATAACTTAGCCTATGTTAGTACTTAATAACTAAAACAGAACGGGTGCGATTGGTTAGCGCCCACACTAACGGGCTATCTGCCCGGTTGGCTATAGATTGCAGTATAGTGTTATGACTGCCACGCAGCCTGCGGAGTAAAGAGGCAGATTTTTTACGCCACAACGCATCAAAGCCGTCAGTGCGTGCGTTGGAAAACATTTCCGAGGCACTACAGAAGCGTGGCAGTCGCAACAATATCCTGAATGCATTATTAGACTGGATACGCAGAGCATTACAAGCTTTTTGGGTATATGTGAACCACAGAGCTCCCGAGTACAGTGATGTGCAATATGCTTTAAAAAGTACTATTATAATTGCGGCTGTACATCGAGAAAACCTGCGAGCCAGCATATTCGCCCTGTTTAAGTACCTACCTACTCATAAAGGATAAGTTTGTTCTAGAGTGCCGGCAATTCATTATTTTAAGTTTAAAAAAAATCTCTATAATTAATGTTTTTTTTAAATTTAGATTGGTTTGGTTAGACCTACTGAACGCTGTGTTAAAATTTGTCCACCTATTTTAATGGGACCTTATATATGGTCCCATTAAAATAGGTGGACAAAATTTCAGAAGTCATTCAGACCACCAAAATAAGGACGATGGTAAAAAAAATAATAGGAAAATCGCATTTAAGTACCTACTCATAAAGGATGAGTTTGTTCTAGAGTGCCGGCAATTTATTATTTTAAGTAAAAAAAAAATCACTTTATTTAATGTTTTTTTTGTTTAGATATCTTTTGTTAAACCTACTGAACGCTGTGTTAAAATTTGTCCACCTATTTAAATGGGACCTTATATAAATATGTAGAAACAGTTGCTCTAGAAAATCAAAAAAGTTAATGTCTATTCTATTTTATTTTTATTTAATGGCAATTAAAGCCGCTGTCGACTATTTTGCCAATGTCCAGTGAGTTGAAAAAACAAGCGTGGAAAAAAAATACGTGAATGTAATGTTAGTTGAACTACAACAAAGCTAATGTCATCTAGGCATTAGAAATAACTTAAGAATATATTTTACAGTCACTCTAACCATTTCAAAGGCAATAAGGTACTTACATGAATCTGATACGAAGTTCACAATAAGAACAAATATCAAAATTTTCAAAACCATTATATAAATGACGCCATGCGTCTTGATCACGCCAGGAATACATACAAAGACGAATATTTTGTAAATTATACGCCAGTCTCTAAACCCAGTTTAATCCATCGGCCACACTATCGGAATAGGCGCGCGGCGATTGTTCGCGGTATCTTTGGGTGCGAATGTCCGCAACGCGATCGTGAGGAAACACCGCGCGTTTGGTCGCAAATAACTCCTCACTTTTTTTTTGGGTGGGTGCAAAATCATCGAATAACCCCCCCCCGCTCTTTAGAAGAGCGAAGGGGAGTGTCAGACTTCTACCGACTAAAAACCAAACCCATGTTCCTTCTTCGCCATTGTGCCGAGGCCGCGTTATGCCTTACGATAATCCGCAGCCCCGACGGGCATAACTCCTCACTTTATTTCACTTTCAGTTACAATTAAACCTTGGAATTAGTCTGTAGGACTTGTTTCACACTTTTCGTAATCAGATACAGAAGTCGAAAGAAACGGAGCAAGATTACTGAAATATTTATTTATGGAATTCCTATAAAGTTCCTGAAAAAATTGCTTGTACCGGTAATCTTAGAATGAATACTGAATTCACCCCATCAGTCTACGGAGGGCTGTTTCTTGCAACTGGTATAATAAATATGTTTGTTCGTTTCGATGTATAAAAATTTAGGAAGCGTATCAGCAGTTCCGATTCTATTCAATTTTTATTTTGACTAATGGAAAGTTATTAGATCATAGACTTACATAGTATATTTGAAATTTTCCTGTTAGATAATTTCCAAGCTAAAAGCAAGCTTATAGTAGTCGCCCAAAGCTCGTGTATTATCTGATTCATCACGCAATGAAAATTCTATACGTGTTAAATGTCTATTTGCGTATTCTTAAAATTATTGTGATAATATTATGTCTCCGAATGTTCGTCCGAAAATATAGCCACAGCATAAGGAAATACCTATTAAAAGCCAATTTTATTTTTTATTGACTTTAATGCTAATTATGAGGAAAATAATAGTTGCTAAACAACTTTGATCTTACTGAACACGTCAGGTAGGTAGTGGGATTTCTAAATCAATAAATTCGATGTTCCGTGTGCTTGGTTTCTTGAGGTGAAGCTCTTAGGTGCAGGCCGCACATAAATGAAGTCGGGCGCGGACATCGCGCTGGCGACATTCAAATTTTATACCAAGTGCATAGAAATAAAGTGCAATTTAGGATACACGGAATGTCGTGGCTCGGGCGTGGATATGACGCGCCATGTCCACACCCGACGTCATTAACCCTAGAAAGATAACCTACGTCGCAGAGGCGCCTGCGCGGGAAACATATTGCTATAGTTTTTTATCCGACGCGTGTATTTGTTTGTCCTTCTGAGCCAACTCAGTCGTCGATTAGCCCTTTCACGGGATAGCAGTTCCCATGCTGTAAGTTCTATAGTTTTGTTCATATTATTATGACGAGTCTGTGCGCTCGCGAGGCGTATGGTTATCTTTTATGAAACTTTTAAGAATCGATTAATTTGTACTGGGAGTGATGTTGAAGTTTTTTTTTTTGATGATAGATATTTTTTTTATACTTATTAGATTGTAGTCAAACAGCTTATAAGAAAAAAATCATTTTTTATAAGATGATTATAAGTGTTTATTTTCCTGAAGCACAAGGCTGTCGATTTTTGTTAGAGGTCTACTTATTTAGTTTTAAATTATTTTAAATAAACAAATAAAATAAAAATGTATTTAAAATTTATAGTTTATAGTATTACCTTTTAACACAATATCATAAATTATAAATTATTTTTTATTAAATCAAAATCACATGTTATAAAAGGGTGCGCCTATGAAGCGTATGGTTATCTTTAACGTATGCCGTGGTATGGTTATCTTTCTAGGGTTAAGTAATGTGTGGCCTGCGCCTTTAGGATTGAAGCTTTTAGCGGCATGGACTCACAAACAGATTGGGATTCCTGTCGCACGCGGCAGCATTACCGATATCTTCGGCAGCACGCTTAGTTTCTGGCTCTAGTTTCTCGCTCTAGCATACAACGTTTCTGAGCGACAAAGCTAGATAAGACGCCCCTTTCAGTGTCTAGACTTACACTATGCTTAAACGTTAAATCTAGGAATTTTGCTGTACCCATGAATTTCTTTTTTCAAAATTTTTAATTGTATGTACCGTTATGATTATTGTAAAAGTTTTGTACACCTGTATAATTATTATCTAATGTTCATACAATCCAAAAAACAGACGTAGGCTTATTTGTGGTGATTCACTGGCACGTTTATAACGGTGTTATTATATGGTCAGTCAAGACCAGCCTTTATCCCATGTGGTTAGGCAAAAACCACAGAACTCCATTTGCAATTTTCCTTAGGTACATACTCCTTTTTTTTTGTCTCATCAGGTCATACAAGCCTTCTGGATGCGAGCTCTACGCACCTGCCTTACTGAAGAAAATCCTATCCGTCCCCGGAGAGCGGACTTGCCTTGTAAAATACCTTTTGTTAGTCGCCCTTCACTCATCCTCTCCACATCACTATAACATTCGTATACCTGTACCGAAACTATTAGCAAATAAAATTCTGATGACCAAACCATCTTAGCATTCTCTTTTAATTTTTTATCACTACATCTTACAACCATAAAATTAACATTCAAGGTGAACCCTACCCTCAAAACAATATAACTCGACTCATCTCACCACTATACGTAGTGTTTTCTCAACTTCAACGGTGCTTTTACTCATTATGCAGCTACAGCCAACACAAAGGGCTAAGAAGAGACATAGGTGGTTTTGAGTCAGTAGAAGTCTGACACTCCCTACCGCTCTGCCCAGAGCGGGAGGAGTCATTTGATGATTAATGATTACCCACCCTCCTAAAAAGAAAAAAGGTAGATATACAAAAAATCAGCAATATTTTTAGTCATTTTAATCATGTTTTATTCATGAACACGTTTTCGCTCGGGTTCACTAACAATTAATCAACCGCTTACATAACTATAATATACTGCACTCTATGTCAAATTACATTACTTATAACTTAAGCACGGTTTAAATTAGGCAATAATTGGTCAATTGGTTGAGTAAGGGCGTGGGCACACGATGCGTTGCGGCGGCGCGCGGCGGTGCGGCGCGATTTCGACCAATCGGCGGGCACACGACCAGTGAAATTGAAGGCCGATTCGTCGGAATCGCGCCGCACCGCCGCCGCAACGCATCGTGTCCGTGTGCCCCCGCTCTAAGTGTAGTAGAACATAGGTCTATGTTCTACTATGTCAAGACTTATTCATAAACAGTTTTTAATTAATTATATTAGTAATTAATCACCGAATCGATCATCAAAATTAGAGACGAGAATGTCCACCTCGTGTTCACAGATAAAAAAGCACTTTGTATCACAACTGATGTCGTTTAGCAGCCCGTTGTAGAACATTGATCCACATTGCTCTCGGGGACCGCCATCCGGCTGATTATGACCCCAGCAGACGTAACCGGTATCGTCCAATGGTGTGCCTGGAAACAAGTAAGTTGTTCGTTATAAATAGCGGACAGGGCAGGCAGACGTTGTCCTGCTGGCAATAACAGTGTCACCCACCGGTTTTAAGTAGCTAAGAACTGTCCTGGAGTCCCCAAAAATGGACAAATCATCAGAATCGGTCACGGACGTGAATTTTATATTTAATTTAATGATTAATCGATCAATGAAAAGGTACTTTAACAAACTGAGTGGAACGGACTTAACGTGGGCCCGGATTGTGATGGTATACTGCTTTCATTAAAAGAGGCCTGAATCAGTCTTAGATAACTGCAAATCTATACTAGTCTAGCAATAGATAAAAATACACAGTTGATAAACCAATCAGTATCATCATAATATTCAAAACTCGCTAATTTGGGACTAAAGATGAGATTCTCACCTCTCACTGCTTGCCAGCCTTCATTTAGCCTATTATGGAAGCCCAAGTGAACTGCCCCATTGAGGTAATTTCCTGTGACTTTGTTTTTCGTGTTAGTTTCCGTAAGGGCGACGAGAACGTTGGCTTCTGCCTGAGTGTTGATCACTGCTAGGTACGATTGTTCTGCACTGCACACGGCGTATGCGTCGGTCCAGTTCAAAGGAGTCCGGTGGAACTTGTAGCATCGCCCACTTTCTTGGTTGTAAACGTAATCTGGAATTAAACAATCACGATAAATTGACCTGGTAAAGGCTTGGGCACACCAAAAGCAGTTGCAGTGCGGTAGCAGTGCGTCTACGTTAGAAAATAATGTAGTTACATGAGGGATGACACACTGAACAAACGCGGGCCCGCTGATCCTTATACCAGCTCCGCCACTGCGCCGCTCACGCACTGCTCTTCTACAAAACTTTTGGACGGGAGCAGCGCAGGCGCGGGGCGGTGGCAGCGCAGGCGCGGGGCGGCCGCAGTGGAGTACACGTTGTATTACTACGTCCGCCTTGATTAGTCACACTAAAGTTACAGTATACTCTTTGAGTCGCACCAAAGCAGTTGAGCGGGACAGACGCAGCGCAGGTCGTAAATGGTTGTGTTTTTTTTACAACTTTATCATATAAACGAATGAATAATTGATTGATTTGGTGAGGATATATATATGTTTATATGATTTAAAGGACAAATATTATAGAAATACGGTTTACAAGATGCCTACCTTCAAAAGATTCTAATTCCCGACATAGACGATGGTACTCCCCATATTCTTCTCTTCTCTTATTTACATCGTGAACCCATATTCTTTTTTTTTTTAACATAAAGCTAGAAGCAACAATAGCTCCTTTTCGTCAGAGTCAGAACCGTTCAACATCTTGAAGTGTACTGAGTGTGGCTATCGATACGACACACATAACGCAGTTTTAAAGCAGGAGCGCCTTCAAACTGCTCTCTGACTGCTCATGTTTCTGGTGTGACATGAACCGCGGCGCAACTGACCTGCCCTGCTAAGGTGCTGCGCCTGTCCTGCTTTTGGTGTGCCCAAGCTTTTAAGGTTGCAATGGATGCGAGACGCACGGAATTGGTCAATGTGTCGACTCTTGGGGGATGCCTATATCCGGTAGTGACGTATTTCGGTTGAAATGATGATGATGATCAATTGTAATAAACAGTGAAGATTTTTTGGCTAGCTGACATTAGTATTATTGTGGAGAGGGTAAATTTTTTTTTTAAAATAATTTTAATTAAAATAACAGGTAAAATAAATCCATAACGCACATTAAAATATGAATGTTTTCGAATAATATGTGGACTAACATTATAATATTTTGCAAAACTGGTTTAACAAGTTTTATTTGAAGGAGGATTCAAAAACACGTTAAACGAAATTAGGTAGGTGTTCAAAAATGCATTCTTCACAACAAACAAAAAGTTTACATTTTCCTGTTAAACCAAAAATCTGCGTGAGTTAAATATCGTGAGGGTCACCGAGCTTAGTATTTATATGTCTTTGTTCACATTTTTAACCGACTTCCCAAAAAGGAGGAAGTTCTCAATTCAATCGGTATATATATATTTTTTTTGGCACTAGCTCTTGTAACATTGTGTTTGAAAATACAAAAACTGTCTCGCTTGCAAAATACTTGATAGTAAATTTAAATACTGGATATAGATTTGAACACAAAACAATTTTTTTTTCTAAACTATCCTTGACCTATTCACGGACGCGGATATGTTTTTAGTCTCTGTAAAATCTATTACTTATGAATATTCACATCAGAATGCAGACAGAGAATGCTGAACATTCGCTGTTAGCGTATGCCTGAATGCCTAGGCCTACCCATCAGAAATAGTGGCAGTCTTGAACAGTTTCTGCCATTTGGTATCATGCAATTTCGTCGGGTTAAAATGTAACAATTTTCATAGAAATTGTACCCTAACAGCCTTGCCATCAGCCTTGGCCTGACAAAAAGTTTACAAACGCGAAATGACTCGACTATTGCGCGACCATACGCGTAAGCTTGCCATAAAGATCTCTGTAACAACAAATCATTATCAGCATGTCAAGCTAATGACTTCGTTAACTACATAGTCAATTTACTTATCTCAAATAGATCTAAGTAAAAGTTTTAAGTACAACATAGGTTACACAAGTAAGGTCACGGTATGACTCGCTCATACATAACATCCCGACTGCACATTCATCAGTTTCGATTACGTCAAGCCTATTGCCATCAATAAGGCACACATCCAGACTACTAAGAAATTCTGAAAGGTACAAACCTACCTAAATTAGGTATGTTGCAATTAGTGTTCCACTCCAAGGAGGGGAGGCTCTTTTTACAAATAAAAGGGTACTTCTGATGGCAACTAGCATCGTTAAGGAAGCCGTTTCTCCTCAAGATCACGCAGTCCTCCTCCCCATATGCATCGTTTGGTTCGCCTGGACCCCAGTTGTTGTATACGTCAGTTACGGGATGACCTGAAAGCGAAAATTATTTACGTTATTAAAAGTTGTTTGTCTCTTTGAAAACACTTAGATAAGATTTCTGTTACTTGAATAGACAACAAAACTTCTTGAATTGAAATCAGATAAGTCCAGTTACACCAAAAATACGAGTAGTATTAATTCGGTGGTCTTCGTGTTTTTCGAATTATCACGAATGCCACGCCACAGAGTAACAGGAGGAATACCACGACGACTTTTTTTTTTTTTGGGATTGGCATAACTCAGTTCAGTCTAGGAGACTGCTACTGCTTCGGGTCGCTGTCGGGTAAATCCTGTGGAAATCTTGAGTTTACGGCCTCCAGCCAGGGGCAAATAACTTATAAACTAAATAAGTAAGTAGACTAATCGCTAAGGGCACCCCCTGTGGGATTCAGACCTCGGCTTGGGACGTCACAGAGGAGAGGGGGGGGGGGAAGCAAAGGGACAGGCTGGATCTGAGAGAGATACCATGACGTTCTATAGCAGTATTCTTTAAACGTTACTCCAGCAAGGGGAAAGAGACGCACCGATAGAGTACGTCTAGAGTCCTCTCGTTTCCCACGACAAGATTAAAACAATACGACAACAAGACGCCTACCATGACGTCTGCAAAGCACGGTTGTCCCACCGTGCTTTGCAGTACTTAGCGTTTGTATGCATTTTGGTCCATATTCTTTTCCTTGGCAAGTCTATTTCTGTAGTCATAATTAGATGCAAACCTTTTAAGTTATTCGGATATTTATTTCGAGTTGTTCCGGTCTGATCCCCCAAACCGATCCACTGCCAATATTTTTCTTTTGTTTATTCCATTCTGATCCCCTGTAATTTATCATTCCGTTCTGATCCCCTATCTGCCACAAGTACAAGTGAAGTACAGTCAACCGAAAAACAGTTGTTAATGAAAAAATAATCAGTTTTTATTTCTAACTTACAATTGTACGATCATCCCACAAACTACCAGGAGAACAGAAGTAGGAAGGAGGTATTGGAATCTTTAAATCAAATCTATATTATTTCTTTCTAATACCATGCACTTTTTTTTGTTGGAGATAGGAAACCAGGATAGTAAAGTCCCACAAACTACCAGGAGGCCAGAATGGTGAATTATTAGAGACAAAAATATATGACACTTATGTGTGTCTTATATGTAAGACACACATAAGTGTTATATATTTTTGTAATCTCCTTTTAAAACTCTTCATTTTGATACCATACTCAACGTTAAGGGATTTTTTTTTAACTCCTCGATATGGCCCCAATTAAAGATTCCAATTTCCAATACCTCCTTCCTACTTCTGTTCTCCTGGTAGTTTGTGGGACTTTACTACTTATTCTTTTTTTTTAATCTAATAGAACCTATACTTACAAATATTTTGTTGCTGACTGTCCTAAAAATGTGTCAGGGTATCTGGTTCTTTTACGGGGGATCAGACCGGAATAGAAAATTATTTATAATAAAACGGATCCCCTAGGGTATCAGTTTTAGGGGATCAGACCGGAATAACTCTTTGAGTTCGAAGGGGATTTTTTTTTTAGTTTCTCTCACAAAATATATTTTTTAACGAACAAGGTTGACTTGTTAGTTTTAAAAGACTGTGTGTCGTCATTCTCGTCACTTGCTTATATTAGCTTATTAAGGAAAATGTGCGCCCAAAAATGTTTATCATTAAAAAGCAAGAGATTATTATGTTGAATATTTTACCTATATGACGTTGCCAACTTCATTTTAGAAGAGTCATAGGTCCACGTAGGTATAGCTCGAGATTTCGTTTGTAAACACTTTTTTGTGCTACATTTTTTTTTTGGGCGTTTGGGATATCATCAAGTAACTCCTCCTGCTCTTGGGCAGAGCGAAAGGGAGTGTCTAACTAAAAACCACCCATGTTCCTTCTTAGCCCTTTATGTCGAGGCCGCGGTATCTCTAGCGAACAACCCGCAGCCCCGACGGGTTTTTTGTGTTACCTTAAAACTTATTACTTTACAATATAACTTTTTAAGAGAAGTTAAAGCAACAGAGAGGTTGCTTTAACTTCTCTTAAAAAGTTATCAAAAAAAGCTTAACATAGATCATGCGTCGTATCGTCACATTGCCTGACAAGTTCCCTAAGTGATTTTTATAAAGTTATAGGAAGTAATTAAAAACGTCATAAATTGAACTTCGAATAAACATTGCAAAATTATTATGCATATGGAATAGGTCAGCTTGTTTATTGTTCGAATATTACAAAAAAATATTTAATCAACACATTAAAATGATACGAAGATTATGATTACTTAGTGAAGTGTTCAAAAAATTCAAAAGTGGACCTAAGGAATTCATCAGGCGCAGCGAAGGTATGCCCGTGCGTTTTGCCTAGTGAGAACCCGCACTTTTATCATGCGTTAGCCCGCAGCATCCTCACAGAAGGTCATTCACCAGGATAAAAGTACATGTTAAATCAGGTATACATTTATTTATTCGTTTTGGCGTGATTATGTAACAAACGTCTAACCAAGAAACATAAAAACTTTCACAATTTATTATTTGTCGTAGGAGTAGATTTAGATCACGCACTGTTCACGATGCATGATCACGCACTCACAAAAATTTAATTTGGCTTAATTTTGATATTATTTAAGTAGATACGATTCTAAATCTAAATTTTAATATTTAGTATCAAGTGTTACTAATTGTAAATATTCGTATGCCGCGTCTAGCGGCGGATATGTCGTGATCAATACCATTCTTCTTTAACAACTTTGTACCTACCATATTCAACGAATAAATATCTTTGTCTTTGTTATTTAGGAACATATTTAAATTAAATTATGGATCAATGTTGTCTGATTTTTTTTATTACATTTTTATTAGGGACACTTAACTAACAAGTATCAGCAAAAACGAACCCAAGACACGCACTTTTGTCTGATTGATGTGCGTATTGTATATTTTTTTCGAAGGCATGTAGGTATAGCCTAGTCAGGGGCCCATGGTCGGCATAAAAACTCTGACTGACACCAGGTTAGCCGCTAACCACACAATAAAGAAGAAGCATGAAAACGAGCTTTAGAATTATTGGCTAAAATAATTTATCTCCGAAAACGTGGAAGTGCACTAAGAAAGAAATAATTTTAAAAACGAACGAATAAAGTACCAACAATGCTAATAAAAAATTAAAAAAATCTTACCGTGTATGGTTTCAAAAACCCCTTTGACAATCAAGTCCGATATACCCACATACACCCACGAGAACGGTTGGGTAGCATTCCAAAATTGTAAGACATCCTGGGCCTCATCGTCGGTTTCTGGGTAGAACAAGCTGGCTCCTTCCAGGGCACACACTCGTTTTGCATCAAACCATGTCTTATGTAACGTGTGAATCTTATAGAAGCTCTCTGAAGCATCTAAGAATCTGTAGTCCTTCCGGAAAAACTTTTTATCCCTTTGTCCATCTATAAATTAGAAAAAAAACATGATAAAAAAGTTTGCAGCTTTATGCTGCAAAAAAAACAAAACCTACCTACATGTGTAGTTGTTTAGGCGGACAAAAAATTTCGAAAACAGCATTCAGTTTTCGAAATTTTTACCCAACAGTAAAACTGAGGTCGGGTATTTCCCTAAAATAGTAGGTAAATGAATTACGCGGCTGTTGCATTATAGATAAGTTCAATAATAACTAAATATACTCACATGAAAAATCAGTCACAAAGCTCACTAAAAGGCCTACGAACAACGTTTTCGAAAACATATTATTGAACAAAAGACGTGCGCGTAGAACCGCGACACGTAAACGTATGAGTATACAACACAGATAGCAGATTCTCCGGCAGACTACTTCATTTGCATAAAGTGGGTTAGCATAATTAATAATATTATATACCTATGTATAGTTAGAATAATATGTAGATAAGTATTAACGTTATGTGATTATAATTAAACTGCCCAGCTGATTCATGTTTACTCATCTGTCGAGGGTATAAAGTTCAATATACGGTTATTGCTGGCCTCTCGACGTCACAGTTTGGTACTTCGATTATTTTAATATGGTCTATAAACTACAAATATATATTTGATTTAATATCAATTCTTGAATTTTGCTGTTACTCTGCTGTACAGTGTACCTACCTTACTGTACCAAAATATTAATTTTAGGTACTTATCGAACTAGAGGCCGAAAGTTGAAGAGGTATGCCTGTCCTTTGTATAAAAATTCAAACTCACCCTCGTAGGGTCGAAAGTGGACTATGTTTAGGGGTTGAGTAGACACCAATGAACTATTTTAGGGGCCGAGGGGCGAAAGTCGACTAAAAGTATAACTTGACACTTTCTCCAAGTATTAATGTGTTTTTTTGATGTTGTTTGACGGATATTTTTCGACGGGTTTTCCCCGATATGGGGATATACAGGCCGCGGCGTGGGGATTTCCTTATTTCCAAATTGCTACATTTCAAGTTTTTTTAAATACTTTTATCAAATTATATCTTGATGGTGCCCTCCGTTCTAGTCAATATTGGCACTTGGAAATACGGAATCGAATGATTTGGTCTATTTTTCCAATCATGTCGCAAAAACTGTAGGTAGATACTAGGTACTGCGTAGTTATTTTAGAAATTACATTAAATTGTTACCTAAGGGTACACTGCGAGGATGGAATGAGGAGGAAATGACTCCTTCCGCTCTGAGCGGAGCGGAAGGGAGTGTCAGACTTCTACTGACTAAAAACCGCCCATGTTCCTTCTTAGCCCTTTGTGTCCGAGGCCGCGGTATATATTTCAAACAACCCGGCAGCTCCGACAAGCGTCGACCCTTGCGAGCCCCTGCAATGTTGCTAACATCTCTTTGAGGTGCGCGTGAAACACGAACGTGCCGTCGACACAACCTGCCATCGTCCTGTCAGGATGGACGGACGGTTGGTGAGCTAGCCCATTACTAACCATCTACGGTGGCCGGAAGCCATCACGAGGCTTCCGATGCCCGTAGCGGCTGGGACGAGAGTTTCTCTCCCTCTCACGTTCTGCCACCTCCTTCGCTGGCATCATAGCTTCGCAGAAGGAGGCGACGGCGTCCCATTCCCTCTCGCCCGGATCATGGCTTAAAATAGGGCCGGACGTGAGAGGTCACTGCCTCCAATTGCCTCTACGAGAACACGGTGAGGCTCCGCCCAAGCGGAGCAGACCTCCATAGTGTGCTCCACCGTATCCTCGATCCTCGCAGTGGTTCTAAATAAAAGTGAGCTGTAATTTTAAAAGTTTTACCCAGTCTAAAGTAGTTTTGACTGTGACGTATACATTTTTTCGAGGCTGACTGTACTATCAACTCTCATAACAGAACAGATGAAGTTATACAGGAAAATATTGCTTATATTTTTTTTTAAGTTGACTTTAGATGTCATGGAGAGTTATAGCATGTTTTCCGGTAACGGTAACGGTTTATTCATATATTTTTTTTATGAACTGGCTTCTGCTTAACCAGGTAAAACTTGAGGTTAAGGCCTCCAGCCCGGGGCAAATCCTATTATTATAAATGGGAAAGTTTGTGAGAATTAATGAATGGATGTTTGTAACTCTTTCACGCAAAAACTACTGAACGTATTTGTATGAAATTTTGCACACTGATAGTTTATAACTTGGATTAACACATAGGATACTTTTTATCTCGGTAATATGATCCCGCAGGACGATTATCAAACACCACGGGGGCGAAGCCGCAGGAATAAGCTAGTAACTTATAAACTAAGTGACTAATCGCTAAGGGCTCCCCCACTGGGATACGGACGTCGGCTTTGGACGTCACTGGGGGGGGGGGGCAGCAAAGGGGGTAGACTGGACCTGAGAGAGATTATTTAAGGGCTGTTCTGAACTACTGGCTCAGCTTTGCGGGCTGGCTCTAGCTAGGGTCGGGGTTTATTTCAATGTGCTTTTTATTTCAATTTTCCAAGGACAGCAAAACATTTTCTGGTTGTGTTTAAAAGTAAACCTACTAAACGCGAGCATACTAAGAATTTAGAGTTAAAAATGTATTACATAACACCTGTTACTCCCGAAGGAGAAAGCTGGGGTGTAGGTGTAACAGGTGTCCGAATCCTAAATTCTAACAAATATACACAAAAGTCTAATGGGGCTGTCACAAATTATTTTACCATGTACGTAAACAGCATATACAGCTTAACTTACCCTTGGTTTATCTCGCATGCCGTCACTTTCTTTTGAATATGATTGAAGTGGGACGGCATGTGAGATAAACCAAGCGTAAGTTAAACCAGGTTTAACTATTTTTATTAATAAGGCGGTTACAGTTTAGTTTAAAAAGCTAACATTCGACGTTACCTTTAAATTAAAAAACGTGCACAGCATGTAAATTTAAGGTTTTATTTAATAATTTGTCTGTTGGAACAAACTGGAGTTGTTCACGACATGTTCACAGATGAAGAAGCTCCTCGTGTCACAGTTGACAGTGTTCAGACGTCCGTTGAAGAACATTGAGCCACACTGGTCCCGCTCATCTATCAGCGGCTCGCGGTTGTCCCACCAGACGTCCGCATCTACGTTCATCGGTGCTCCTGAAACCAAATTGTAAATACTAAAATCAATAACTTCAAATAATAGATGAAATTTTATTATTTTATTTTTTTCTTTATTAAACAATTTAGTTTTTGTGTTTCCTTTTTTGTCATTTTTATTTTTATTTTATTCATTAGCTTTAAATTGAATGTTAACTATTATCGTTTTGAGTTACTTATTGTTTTTTTTTTATTTTACACATTTTTTTGGATTGTAATGTTTTATTTGTACTTTTTTTATACTGTTTATTTTACAAAATTACTACACAATGTTTTATTGTTTCGAAATAAATGACTTATGACTCATCAATCTTTCTTTTTAATGTGGTTAGTGCCGTCAAACCCAGTCCGTGTTTTTATGCAGCTCATGGACCTCTGACTTGGCTATACCTGTCATCAAGAAATATCTCTCAGGCAAACCACTAGGCTATCACTACTTCCATCATATAACACTTTTGGGAAAAGGCCTCCACTCCATCCATTTCTCCCGAAACCACACGTCCTCCTTCCCCAATTAGTTGCGAAAATAACACAGATATTATAGCCACACTACAGAGACATAACCCGGTGAACAGGGTGTACAAATTTAAATACCTTGGCCACTTGGTGACGGATGATCGGAAGGATGGTCTGGATCTGGAAAGGGAGCGCAGGGAACTATCAGTCAGGGCAAATATGCTGCAACGCAGGTTCTCTCGATATACAGCCGCAATTAAAATAGTTATTTTTAAGGCATATCCTGCACATCGCTATACTCTGAGGCCTGTGGTTCACATATACCCAAAAGGCTTATAATGCTCTGCGTATCCAATATAATAATGTGTTCAGGATGTTGTTGGGACTGCGACGCTTCTGTAGTGCCTCGGAAATGTTTTGCAACGCACGCCCTGCCACTTGACAGCTACCCGGGCAGACAGCCCGCTAGCGTGGGCGCTTACTAATCGCACCCTAACTGTCCTAGATATTAAGTACTAACATAGGCTAAGTTATATTGTTACTAACACAGTGGACCTCTTTGTAGTCAGATAAATAAATCTCGTAGATCAATCTAGTTAGCCGGGTGCCTTGAGTGTAAGGCGTCCAGCCAGGGCAAACAAAACTTACAAACTAAGTGGCCACACGCTGAGGATACCCCCTGTGGCGTACGAGTCTCGACTGAGTGAGGGAGGACGACAAGGGGACGGGCTGAATCTGAGTGGTATCATTATTTACGGGCTGATTATAAAATATAGTCAAAAGCTTGCACACACGCACGTACCTTTAACTGTCTGCCAGCCAGTGTGCAATTTGTTATGGAAGCCGAGGTGATATATTCCTCTGAAGTAGTTCCCTCCGACTCTTTTATCATATGCGGATTCCGTTAAGTTCACAAGATAATCCACCTCCGCCTGATTGTTGATCACAGCTAGGTGGGACTGTTCCGTGCGACACACAGCATAGGCTTCGGTCCAGGCCAATGGAGTAGTGTGCAGCTTGTAACATTTGCCAGTATCCCTATTCAAGTAGTAATCTGTAAAATAAGATTTTTATTTGCTATAAAATAATCTATCAATAACTTTAAGACTCTACAGCTACACGCACATTTCAATGGTTGTATTTACGATGCCATGCGTGAATTGAGTGATCATTGAATAAAAGAAACACTCCTGTTTCTTTTATTCAATGATGAAATGATACCGCGACGGTTGAAAGAGGAGAATGGTTCAAAAAAACTTGTTGTACCGATTCCAAATTTAGGACTAGGGAAAGAAGACCCCTATGTAATATTTTGCTATTTTGCGATGTCCGAATAGCCTCTACTTACCGAAAAAATGGAACACTTCTTTTAAGAAATTACCTGCCAAGTATGTTAACTGAAATTTAACTGTAGGTGGCGAAACAGGCTCTTACAGTGATTTGAACTTACCTAAATTGGAAGTATTGCAGCTATAGTTCCACTCAAGTGACTGAAGGCTCTTCTTGCAAATGAATGCTCCCTTTGCATTGCAATCGACGTTGAACATGTTGCCATTAGTCATCCAGCCACAGTGTTTTGTAGTCCTAGTAGTATCCGGTTGACCTGGCTGCCAATTGTTGTACAGCTCTGAGACAAACTTGCCTAAAAAGTTAAATGGAAAGTTAAATAAATGTGGATATAGCTAGCAATGACAAGTTTACAATATTTTAAATGAGGCCCGGCCATGGGATATGGCCACACATTTTTGATATGGCTGACGCATTTTAATTTATGGTCAGCCAGGTTGCAGGAAGGTCGAATTGAAATCGAAAATATTTTTGTTGTGGCCAAAAATCTAATCTGCATTCACACATTTCCAAGATATTGCATTAAAATGTTTTTGTCACGGAAATATTGTACTTCATGAAACGTCTTAATCTTAACAGGCGATGTGTAGATGGTAATTTTTTTTTAATATATTTGCTCCGTAATTCAGCTATGCGAACTCCACTCAAGATGTGCAATAATCCAGCGCACACGCACAATGCACATATAGACAAGTTTCAAGAACAGCAAAACTGGCTACGCGTCTCATTTTGTGTGGATTGACGCACAAAGTCCTAGAATTTTGTACCGTTTATACGTACCGTCAATAGTTTCAAATACTCCTGCGGTCATCCAGTCCGACATCCCCAAATTCATCGAATTGATATTGCTTGGCTTCGTTCTGTTCCATAACGATATGACAGCTTCGGCCTCAGCACTGGTTTCTGGATAAAATAAGCTGCCTCCTTCCAGAGCACATAGTCGCTTGGCTTCAACCCAAGTTCGTAATGTCAAGTGGATCTTATAAAAACCTTCTACTGTTTCCAAGTATGTGTAATCGGGCCGGAAAAACTTTTTCTCCTTTTGTCCATCTAAGATAATAAAAATAATCATGTTTTAGTTGTCATGTTGAATTTCAGTCAAGAAAACACTTTTTAAATAAAACTAACTTTAAAAAAAAAGAAATACAAACAAAGTACTGAAGTAACCATACTTTCTAAAGTTGGTGACTTGTTTGTTTTATTGATTTTTTTTCCACAGACCTCCGAATGTTTTCGGGAAAAAACCACAAGTGCACTATTAAATGTCTGCAACATTTATGCTGCGTGCAGTGTGACTGCTTTGCTTTTGATAGTGTATCCCAGCACGATAAACCAGTCAACTGGTTAGGCCTAGGACAAACTAGTTTGGCCTAAAAACCTCTAAAAAGGTCAAAAACCCTCTCGAAAGGTTTCCTCTACTCTTACACCTCTTCACATTCATACTCAAATTATCTTTTGTTAGGATATTTTTCTCATTCTTCCGCATCTCATGCCTATCCAACGACAACCGATCAACTTTTAGACTTCATCTTATGAAACTCGTGCATGCAGTATAATAACTTTTACGTAAAAATACTCACGTGAGAAATCTGATGATGAAAACAACACTACAAGAAAGACTAAAATAATTTTACTTTCAGGAAACATTGTTGTAACTTATCGACAGTATGACAAGAACGTTAACTACTTAAAAAGGCTAGCTTATAAGTGCGTCTTTTCACCCACGTTGACACGTTATATCGCAGTTGTTATTATTAAACGTATATCTAATGATAAAACAAGTGAAGGCCTGCAGTTGAATTATTTGCAGTAACTCAGCAGCCCTGATAACGACCACAAGACCAACGAAATAGGAAAAACACAGCCCTGATAACGACCACAAGACCAACGAAATAGGAAAAACACAGCCCTGATAACGACCACAAGACCAACGAAATAGGAAAAACAATAAATACTGATATTTTGCTAAAAAAACCCATAAATAATATTATTGTTGCCCCGATTCATCTGAATTACGCACACTTAATTATCATCTTGCGCGAAATGACTCCATTAACCGTAAGGTTATCATGTCCAGGCGTTATCTCATATTTATAAATATGAGGGACTTACCCACATGCAAATAAATATTCTTCGCTCTTCTTTGATTAATGTCTACCAATCCGCACTGGGCCCGCGTGGTAGATTATAGCCCATCCCTCTCCTAGAGAAGAGGCCTGAGTCCCTGCAGTGGGAACATAATAGGCTGATGATGATGATGATGATAGCTGACCTGGTAAGTGACAAAGGATCAGTTTCTTTTCTACCAAGCGGAAAAATCCTCGTACACTCGTTTCATGTCACTGAAAAAAGCTCTACGCTAGGGCGAAATTCAAAGTGGTTGAAGATATTTGTATTTGCATCATTATTTTTTTAACCTTATGCCAATTTATTCGGGCTCAGCGCAGCGTGTCTTCTTCCGTACATCTCTATTACACGTCATCTCACCAGTCACTAAACTTTCTTTCTTGCCATATCATCCTTGACACAGGCCTCTTATAGCCATCTACATTCACACTCACAGCAATGTTTTCACTACATTTTCCTCTTTCCTCGGCGCCACTTTTAGACGTTTTCTTATGTACTCATTTCATTTTATCCCTTCGTGTAACACCACACTTTTGTAAATTCCAGCTGGAAAATGCTCCTAAAACAGTAAATGGAAATATCGTGAGAAAACCGGCATATCCTAGAACTAAAAATTCGAAGGCATGTGACCTCTACTAATAGTTTGTACTGAGCACGCGTGGTGAATTACAGTCCAGTTCCTCGGCCGTCAGTGGGAACATTTCGGTGTACCTATCAAAGATTTGGGTTATAGCGATGATTATATTGTGCACATAATTAAATTATTATGTGACTTTTGAAACGGAATAGTTACTACTAACAAACGGTTAGATCAAAACATGGGTTGGGAAAAATAAATAGCATTACTTAAGTAAACAATTTAATGCGTTAACAACAGTTATCATAAGCTACGTATGACTAATCAGATAGTAATACGCCAACGAATCTCATTATTAGATTGATACGTTACAAAAATTAGTATGAGTTCAAATATTTTGATTTTTTAACTTATTTTAAAATTGAATTTGGCCGAATGTCGTACTGTCTACTTCGTGTTCACAAATGAAGAAGCTCTTCGTATCACAGTTGACAATACTTAGTCGGCCGGTGTAGAACATGGAACCGCACTGCTCAGGGGCGTCTCCGTTCGGTTGGTAGTGGTCCCACCAGGCGCTGGCATCCACCACAGTCATCGGGGTTCCTGGAAAACGACATTATGGGACAAAATAATCAATGGTTCGTTGCCTAATTCCTGACGAAAATATGTATTTAGCGACCTAGTCAGTAGACATCTCTGTCAATTCCCTTGTTAAGTTTTGGAGAGTCCCGCGCGGGGCCGCGGATTTTAGTACTAGATGACGTGGCCTCGGCACAAGGGCAAAGAAGGAACATGGGTTCGGTTTTTAGTCAGTAGAAGTCTGACACTCCCCTTCGCTCTGCCCAAGAGCGGGGTCATTTGATGATTTTCCACCCACCAAAAAAAAAGTTTTGGAGAGTGCAGTGATGTAACCTACATTGTATAAATATCATGTATACTGTCCCGCCCCGTAACGCAACTCTCTTCTTCGATTCTCATTATTTATTGTGTTTCTCCAAAATAAACTTCTAAATAGTAGTTCCGGAGTCTGGACATTGATGGTGTGACCCCTTTGCTTTAAAAAGCATTGTAATTAGGTTTTGCCCTTGATTTCTCTCTGGTCGTATCGGACTGTCACCATATTGGGTTAGGTAGTAAAGGAACAGAGTGCGCCACCATATTCGCTCGAACCTATTAACGTAGCGTGCCTCACACAAACAGTTTTAAAAAATCTGAAGGGTATGGAAGTGTTGTGCTATTTCAATTACACCATACCTACTAGACAGTGTAAATAAATAAGTATTACTAACACCAAATATTTCAGAAAACGGATATTTAAATTCTATTGCTTTCTGATTTCTGTAATGACTACAGATTCAGCCTTACGCCATAATGATACCACACACACTGTACCTCTAACTGTCTGCCAGCCAGTGTGTAATCTGCTATGGAAGCCCATATGATATATCCCTCTGAAATAGTTCCCTCCGACCCTGGGATTCGATGCGG
This sequence comes from Diarsia dahlii, assembly GCA_949775195.1. Lineage (NCBI taxonomy): Eukaryota > Metazoa > Arthropoda > Insecta > Lepidoptera > Noctuidae > Diarsia > Diarsia dahlii. The sequence continues at coordinate 15,471,929 of OX459195.1, forward strand.
ACTCCGCTAAGCTCGAAAGATGATCCGCCTCTAACTGATTGTTGATCACAGCCAGGTAGGATTGTTCCGCGCGACACACGGCGTGAGCCTCCATCCAGTTCAATGGAGTCGAGTGCAGCTTGTAACATTTGCCGATCTCCTCATTAAGAGTGTAATCTGGAAAAAAATAAGTATTTTTATAGTGAACCGACTACTTAAATGTTCTAAGAAGCTTGGATAAAGTACAGCTGTAACCAAGTTCGGACAAAAATGAAAGCTGGACGACATTCTCTCGTGTGGATTCCGTTAACTCATCATCATCTGCCTAGCGTATTCCCAACTATGTTGTGGTCGGCTTCCAGTCTAACCGGATGCAGCTGAATACCTGTATTTTACATGGAGCGACTGCCTATCTGACCTCAACAACCCAGTCAATACTGGGTTATACGATACCCTTTGGTGTCAGACTTTCAGGTCATTGACTACCTGTAACGATTCCGTTAGCTAATTTGTAATAAGATTTAAAACTGGCGCAAATATTGTAAACCGCTTGCCCTTATTGTAAACTGCAAAAATGATGCGTTTCATTTTTGCGATTTGTTGTCCAATTTGGAATTGCAGATATTTTATGCCGATTCCTCTGCGGAGTCGTTTAGCGTGGTCAAACCTTTTAACTGTTTTTTTTTTTTCATACAGTAAAACTGATATGCAGATGTCAATTTTGTATAATTAAGAAATATCTATGCGTACATATTTGTAACAATAATAATAATATTCCACAACTATCACACAACGCCATCTAGTCCCAAGCTAAGCAGAGCTTGTGTAGTGGGTACTAGACAACTGATAAACATACTTATATATTTCTAAATACATACATATTATAGATAAATTACACCCAGACACAGAACAAATGATCGTGCTCATCACACAAACATTTGTCCTGGGTGGGAATCGAACCCACGACCTCCGGCATAGCAGTTAGGGTCACTAACCACTAGACCAACAGGCCAGTCAAATAAAAAAAGCAAATAGTATTAAGGAAAAATTTAGATTTGATTTAAAGATTACAATAGAGTCTGACATGCATAAACAGACTCTCAATGGTATTGAGATACAGAATACCATTTAGAGTCCGACTTGTGCACTACATTCACTTTGAAAAATGTTAAATTTAAAAAATAATATTAGAAGGCGATACAATAAATAGGTATAGAAACCCAATGGATTTGATTGAGTTAAAGTTAATTAGTAAGCGTTGCGACGCATTGGCCACTTCTTGTTACAATATTTATATTGAAGGTCTTGAAGATGAACTAAAAAACAACACCAAGTTATTTTGGACGCACGTAAAAAATAAGAGAGGAGGGTCTAGTACCTATCCTATGACCTTGAAAAATGGATCAACGCCCACATCTGATGGTACAACAATATGTGAGATGTTCGCTACCAACTTCTCGTCTGTTTATAGCCCTAAACAAGAATTGAGCAAGGAATTTGAAATTAATACAATATTAAAATCTTTCGAAAACAGTAGTTTATGTTTAACAAGTCCAACAATTAGCAGAGAGACATTACTTAAAAAACTTAAAAGTTTAGATATTAACAAAGGAGCTGGCCCTGATGGTAAGTAAGTAAGTAAAGATTTATTTGCATAAATTGTAGGTACATGAAATAAGCTGGAATAACAATATGGATGAGCCTTGTACAATCTACCTAATATTAGGCACACAAATTTCAATTTTTTTTTTTTTTTGAACTAAAATTTAACAAAACTATTGATTAAACAATAATTAAATTATGGTATCTAAATTAAACAAACAATTACATTAAAATTAAAAATGGTATCTAAAATTAAAGAAACACATTACATTAATATTATATACATAATTATATTAAATATACCGCCAATATTTATTACGTCTTGTGCGGAGGACTTAGTGTGCCCTCTTATTCTTATATACAGCAAATCCTTATCTTCTGGCGTATTCCCTCAAACTTGGAAAACAGGTGGTGCCTATACATAAATCAGATAGCAACGATGACATTACTAACTATAGGCCTATCTCAATCCTTTCAACGTTCGCTAAAGTGTTCGAGTCACTGCTCTGCCCTTATTTCCAAAACCATTTAAAATTATTCATTAGCGATCATCAGCACGGTTTTGTTGGATCACGGTCCACAAGTTCTAATTTGGTCCCTCTCACGGAACTTTTGACTGAAGCAGTTGACTCTGGTCACCAAGCTGACGTCATTTATACTGACTTCAGCAAAGCTTTTGATAAAGTTTCCCACAAAATCTTGTCTTGTAAGTTACGTGCTTATGGTCTTACTGGTGACTTGCTTGAATGGGTGATTTCATACTTGAGAGGTAGATCGTTTTATGTTGTGGTAAACGGTTATGAATCTAAAGTGTATAATATTTCATCTAGAGTCCCACAAGGCTCTCATCTAGGTCCAATATTTTTCAACTATTTTATTAACGACATACCTATGTGTTTACGTCACTCTAAAATTTTTATGTATGCAGACGATTTGAAGTTTCTTAGAATTGTTAAGTCTAACGGAGACGCTTCACTTTTTCAGATGGACCTTAATAGTCTTATTCAATGGTGTAAAAGTAACGAAATGTATTTGAATTCCATGAAATGTTAGCACGTTAAATACACATGAAAAAAAATTCCATTAAAGACAGTGTACTACATAAATGAAGACAAAGTTGATGAAGTGGACACTATTCGTGATCTTGGATTTGATTATGTTTGATCAAAAACTAACTTTTGCACCACACTTGGATTCCAATTCTAAAAGAGCATCCAGGATGATGGGTTTTGTCATAAGACAATGCAAGGGTTTTCGTCAATTTAAGACTAAGATTTTGCTTTATCAGAGTTTAGTGCGTAGCATATTGGAGTATTGCAGTGTGGTGTGGCGACCACACTATGCAACAAATAGTTTGCGTCTAGAACGTGTCCAAAAACGCTTCGTTTGGCATCTGGCCTTTTCTGTGGGAATAAGTAAAAAAAGTGCGTTCTTACAAGAGGAGATTGAAATTCTTCAACATGCACACCTTGGAAGAACGAAGGTGTCTTAATGACGCAATGTTTGCTAGCAAAATCTTGAAGGGAAATATCGACTCACCGCCGCTGCCCGCACTCATTAACTTTCGTGCTCCGTCAAGGATTCCGTGCAAACCTATTACTCCACTTTATCCTCCAATGACAAGAACGGTGTTGGGATCTAACTCTCCATGTGCTCGGTTCTGTAGGGTATTAAATAGTTGTAGTGATATGATTGATTTTCACTTTGATTCTCTCACTAAGCAAAAACTTAAGTTTCTGAACTGTTTGTCAGATTTGTTGTAAAAGTTTTTGACTTGTGTAGAAATGATGCTTTTAATATTTATTTAGTATATAAAAGCTAGTGATACACAGTTATATTCTACTGAGTTTACTTGTACAATAAGTAGCTTAAGAAATTACTTATTATCGTTTTCTTTTTTGTCCACCTATAATAACCCACCTATAATTGTTGCACTGAGTATAGTTTAAACGCATGTTTTGTTTTTCCTTGTTAATTAGTGTAAACAATTGTTGGTGGACCTAATAAATAAATAAAAACATACCTAAATTAGACATATTGCAAGGATAATTCCACTCCAGTGTCTGAAGGCTCTTCTTGCAAATGAAGTAAGACTTTCCATCACATGGGTAATCATTAAGATCTCCTTGTAAATTCAGGTGAACACAGTCTTCGTTACCGCCCATATCGTTCGGCTCACCCCGCTGCCATTGGTTATACACCTCAGATACTGACTTTCCTAGAAATATTTAATTAACACGTTTAGAAATATTCTCGTGCCGTTAACTAGTAAGCGTGTTTACATGGCCCCTTTTCTTGATATCTATTTATAGAATACTAGGTGTTGCCAGCGGCGTCGCCCGCTACAACTCGAAAATTATCCCACGGGAAGATAAAATCGGGATCCTATGTGTTAATACAGGTTATAAACTATCTGTGTACTAAATTTTATCCAAATCCGTTCAGTAGTTTTTGCGTGAAAGAGTAACATACATCCATCCATACAAACATACTAACAAACTTTCACGTTTATAATATTAGTAGGATTAAATACAATCTTCATGACAAGAACAGAATAAGAATTAATTGAAAAATAACTTAGATATATTTGTTTTAGAATTAGAAGAGTAATTCCTAGTATGGGGCAACGTTTTGTTAAAAAAATATAAACGTACCGTCAACGGTTTCAAATACTCCTTCAGAAATGGTGTCTGACATGCCAACAAACGCCCATGGAATAGAAGGCTGGACGGTCTTCCAAAACGATATCACAGTGTTGACTTCATTTCTGTTGTCTGGGAAGAACAAGCTGGCTCCTTCTAGAGCACACGCCTGCTTCGCATCAGCCCAAGTCTGTGGTGACGTGTGAATCTTATAGAAACCCTCCGTTGTTTCTAAATAACTGTAGTCGTCACGGAAAAACTTCTTACCTGCTTGTCCATCTATAAGTAAAAAGTGAGAACATAAAAGTATATAAATTTAATGAGAACAGTTCTTTTACAGGGTGTGTACATTGTGTACATCAAAACTAAGTAGGTACCTCTACGCAAAAAATATTGCTGGGAAACGACCCTTTTTTTTTGCGGTGAAAATCACATTTTACGGTAAAACTCAATGTAGCACTCTTTAAAAAAATAGTATTTACTGAAACAGCTCTAAAAATAAAAATTTGGAACTTTGACCCCCAATATCTCCGTAACTAGGGGGTTCCCAGGTAAAAAAAATCGCAGTGAAGGGGAGAACAATTAGTGCCCTTTTTTTTTTTGGTGGGTGGAAAATCATCAAATGACCCCCCCCCCCCCCCCCCGCTGCTGGGCAGAGCGAAGGGGAGTGTCAGACTTCTACTGACTAAAAACCGAACCCATGTTCCTTCTTGGCCCTTGTGCCGAGGCCACGTCATCTCGTTCTAAAATCCGCGGCCCAGGCGGGCGTCGGCCCTTGCGGGCCCCTCCTTGCTGACATCCCTTTGAGGCGCGCGTGGAACACGAACGCGCTGCCGACACGGTCTGTTGCCGTCATGACGACGGCCGGACAGCGAGCTAGCCCATTCATTACTCACCGTCCACAGGCCCGCGTCTACGGTGGCCGGAAGCCATCACGTGGCCCCCGACGCCCGGAGCGCCTTCCGCGCCTTCCGCGGCGGCTGGGACGTTGAGAGGTTCTCTCACTCTCTCGTTCCGCCACCTCCTTCGCTAGCATCACTGCTTCGCAGAAGGAGGCAACGGCGTCCCATTCCTCCTCGCCCCGGACCATGGCTTGCGCCAGGGCCGGACGCGAGAGGTCGCCGCCGCCGATCGCCGCTACGAGAACACGGCGGGGCTCCGCCCAAGCAGGGCCCACCTCCACAGTGTGCTCCAACGTGTCGTCCGGTCGATCCTCGCAGTGGAAACAAATGCCCTTCGGTTTCGTTGAGGGTACTTTAACTCCCTTTATGTATATTGGAATCTGGACCATAGTGTAGTTATAATAATAAAGAAGCACTCACATGCGAAATCCGATAAAAAGTACACTACAAATAATAATATTAACTCTAGTACAGTTTTAGAAGACATTGTTGTAAATATACGACACACGATTGCAACAGACACCACAGTTGTACTGAGACTTAAATATTTTCATAAACAATTTCTTGCGCATCGGTTTATCCCAGAGTGATAGGTCAAGTGGCGTTGGACCGGATAAGGTAACCTATTCGTATCTTCAAAACGATAACATTATTGGTAGGTAAACTTTATGACCCGATATGAATATATCGGGTAGCAAAGTTGTTACAAACTTAAAAAAACAAAAACACTTTTTTGCAAAAAAGAAAACCGACTTCAAAGACACAAAAAAGTGAAATATAACTTCAGAAGAAAAATCAGCTTCTAAAGTCGGTGACATTTATTTGTTTGATTTCGGTTTTTTTTTGTTACCGACTTCAGAAGCTGCTTATTCAATCATTTTTAGTTGTTATATTATTATCCTATACAAATATTGAGAAACCTAACCGTAACCTTCCAGATTCCCCTTATTTATTTGTAAACAATTTTGTGTTTGACGTGTATGTATTTATAAATATTTCTTATTTATAATAACAATAAAAAAGTATTTTAAAATATAAAAATTGTAGCCCACCGGTATCAGGGACAGGGTCCAAGCTACCGGTCAGGGCTCTAGAAAAAGGAACCTCCTAACAATACGAGCCGTGTCCAGGAGTACCGCTCTCTGCATCAAGCCCTTGATCCAGCTGCCTTACGAGAGCCTTCTCAGGTGTTGGTCGAGGCTCTTGGCAATTAAGCCATTGGCTGTAACGACTATCGGCACAATGATCGCTGAGTCCCACATGTCGACAACCTCGCGAGCCAAGTCAAGATTCTTATTTGCTTAGCCAAGTTACGCTAGTATTATATTATCTGTGGCCAAGTAAAGTATTTGATTTGCTTAAGACTTTCAACTTCTTACCGTTACGCGTTGAGGAGTAGTACCTTCCATAATCAGCTCACCTAGATAACCTGAATGAATATAAAACCATAATAATATATACGTCCCCATAATATTTGATTAAAGAATTATCCTCCATCTCCTAACCGTTAAGGAGTTATACCTTCCATAAACAGCTCATCAACATGAAATGATGACTGCTGGATGCGAATACTTGAATAGTTTTAGAAAAAGCACCAAACACGTAGGTAATACGTGCCTATAAAATTTGAGGGTTGCCCTCGATTTCCTTGGGATCCCATCATCAGATCCTTACTTGGTGACAATGGGACCACCTCGGAAGTATACTCTTTCGAAAACAAAAATAATTTTGAAAATCGGTTCATTAATGTCGGAGATATCCGGAAACAGACATTAAAAAAAATAAACATGCAGACGAATTGAGAACCTCCTCCTTCTTGAAAGTCGGTTAAAATGGCTGAAATGGCTGATGCAATAGCCCGAAAGTATAACGTTTCGTAACGCACGTTACACACCTGTTGCTATCTTTTTCTTCGCGGAGCTATTTGGATCGAAACAACCTACCCCCGGTACTTTGAACCCCAGCTTCCTCTATACAGGTAAGGTCTAGTACAAAAAAAATTCGCAGTTATCGAACTCGTGCCTTTTAATTTTGTTAAGGGTGTTTTTACACCATTACAAAGGGGTTTGAACTTTTTTGTATGAGAGCTTGGCATTATCAACCCACCGCCATTTTGTTCAAATTCGCGTCCCACGATGAAAGTGGTATAATGGATAAATGACATAATTATAGACAAACAAAAAAGTCATAAAATAACTTAGCAACCCAAAAAGTCACGTTTTCGAGATATTTGAAGGTCTGTACAGATCGACATAATAATTATGTCGATCTTTTATGTGGTAATTGGTGGTGACCGGTTTATAGGGGTTGATTATTAATATTACTGTTTATTGAAAGAGAGTAAGTACATTACATACCTATTACTAGAAGCACGAAAAAAATATTCTTTGACATAACATAGCATATAATAATGATCAACCTGGGAACTATTATTTGGATACAATTTAACGCCTATACACGTAGGCCATTTTTTTAAATGATTATCGTTGTACTCATTTGTCGACGTAATAATTAATAAGAATTAATTTTATAAAATGACTGTTTTAATCTATTAATTTTATATGTAACAATTTGCAGTGCCCTTACAGGGTGCATGTTAATACTGAGCCATGAAATTATTGTAATGCATGCCTAATAACCAGTGTTTTACATGTAAGCAAATAAATAAACGGATCTTTACCTTCAAATATCTCGGTAACGTGACACTTTGGGGTGTCGTGTTACTGGACATTTTTGGTTCGACTACATGTCCTCTATCCATATAATTTTATTTCATCGTGGGCCGCGATTTCGAAAAAAAAATCGAAATAGCGGGTAGGTTGATATGCCACATCGGTTCTATCCCCTTAAAAACCTCGAATGTATTTGGAAATACTTTCCGTATGGGAGAAGAGGTTTATCAACTGCGAATGTATGTTTTCTCATGGGACATCATCATCTGCCTAGCCTTTTCCCAAATTATATTGGGGTCGGCTTCCAGTCTAACCGGATGCAGCTGAATACCAGTATTTTAAATGGAACGAATGCCTATCAGACCTCCACAACCCAGTTAATACTAGTTAAAACGATATCCTTTGGTAAGACTGGTTGTCAAACTTTCAAGTCACTGACTAGCTCTAACGACTGCCAAAGATCTATATGTCGCAGGGATATGATAAAAACAGAGATTTGGTCAATTCCCTAAGGGATTTGATCAAATCACGGAGGATGTTAAAATAACAACACGATTTTATCATTTCCCTAAGCAAATCTAGTGATTTGACAAATCCCTCTAAAGAAATCTAGTGATTTGAACAAATCCCAAAATTGATTCAGTGAAATGACACAACTAACTTTTCTGTGGTATTTTAAAGGTTTATTTTGTACGATTACCTACATAATTATAATAATCAGGTGTAGTACAATACAATATTGAACTATTATTATAATCTATATCTATAAAAGCGAAAGGTCACTCACTCACTGATTCATCACGAAATCTCGAAAACCGCTGGACGTACAAAGATGATTTTTGGCAGGGAGGTAGTTTATGGTTAGTAGACGTCCGCTAAGAACGGATTTTGCGAAAGGGCCGGATTAGGGTGGTCTAAGGGCCCTCGTAAGTTTGTATGAAACTCCTTCATTTTTTGTGCTACAATCTTGATTTTTGGCAGAGACGTAGTTTATAGGCAGTAGACGTCTGCTTAGAACCGATTTTGTGACAGGGCCGGATTAGGGAGGTCTAAGGGTTCTCGCCAGTTTGTATGAAAGTCCTTAATTTTTTGAGCTACAAACTTGATTTTTGAGACGGACGTAGTTTATAGTTAGTAGACGTCTGGTAAGAACAGATTTTGCGCCAGGGCCAGATTAGGGTGGTCTAAGGGCCCTCGCAAGTTTGTATGAAACTCCTTAATTTTTCGTGCTACAATCTTGATTTTTGGCAGAGACGTAGTTTATAGTCAGTAGGCATCCGCTATGAATTAGTTTTGCGACAGGGCCAGATTAGGGTGGTCTAAGGGCCCTCGCAAGTTTATATGAAAGTCCTTTATTTTTTGTGCTACAATCTTGATTTTTGGCAGAGACGTAGTTTATAGGCAGTAGACGTCTGCTTAGAACCGATTTTGAGACAGAGCCGGATTAAGGAGGTCTAAGGGTTCTCGCCAGTTTGTATGAAAGTCCTTCATTTTTTGAGCTACAAACTTGATTTTTGAGACGGACGTAGTTTATAGTTAGTAGACGTCTGGTAAGAACAGATTTTGTGACAGGGCCGGATTAGGAAGGTCTAAGGGTTCTTGCAAGTTCGTAAGAAAATCCTTAATTGTTTGTGCTACAAACTTGATTTTTGGCAGGCACGTAGTTTATAGTTAGTAGAACTCTGCTAAGTACAGGTTTTGTGGCAGGGCCGGATTAGAGAGGTTTAAGGGCGCTCGCAAGTTTGTTTAAAAGTCCATCATTTTGTGTGCTACTAACTTGAATTTTGGCAGGGACGTAGTAGGTGAGTAGAACTTTGCTAAGAACCGATTTTGCGACAGGGCCGGACTAGGGAGGTATAAGGGCTCACGCGAGTTTGTATGACAATCCTTCCTTTTTTGTAGTACAATTTTGGCAGGAAGGTACTTTATAGTTAGTTAACGTTGACTAAGAACAGATTTAGCGAGTTTAGCAACATGGCCAGAATAAGGAGGTCTGAGGGCTTCCACATGTTTTTAAAAATGTAGGTACTGTTTTTTTTTTGTACTAACAACCTGAAATTTATCAAGTCTAGAGTTTAGGAGTAGGAGATCTAAGCTAAGAAATTTGTAAGGAAGACCTGGACTAAGGGCTCCCGTAAGTCCATAATGAAATCCTTGGCTTTTTGTACCTGAACATTGGCAGAGATAGAATATAGTTAAGACATTTCAGGTAGAAATAGATTTTACGACAGGGCTGGTTTAAGGGAATATAATCGCTTCGATTGGCATTTGGCATTCGATTTGACATAGTACCATCCACAGGCAGTCCAGACAAGAGAGTAAAAATTTCTACGCGAACGAAGTCGCGGGCAACTGCTAGTATAATTATATAATTATTATTATAATTATATAATGTTGGCAAAGATGAACTGAGAAGCAACCGTGAAAATACCAATCTCCTTAAAAAAATCTCTAAAAAACTCGGGCACCCAGCTGATAAATTGCACGAACCGCTCGCTTCTGCAGAACAAATATATTTTGAATATTAGCAGCTTTGCTCCACAGCAGAATACCGTAGGACATAACGCTGTGAAAATAACTAAAGTAGACTAACCGTGCTGTATCAACGTCAGTGTTGTCTTACTTTTCTGACGGCGTATGTGGCCGAACTTAGCCTTCCTAGGCTTGATATGTGTAAACCCCATTGTAATTATGGCAGCCGGAATCAACAACTTAACGTGCTTTCCGAGGTACGGGTTTTCTCCTGGGACAAAATGTTTTATTATTTATCCCGACTGCGGAACCCTCAACCCTCTTCTTATACATGCCATGTTTTTATAAAGTGGAATGTGAAGTTTCATTAAAATCGGATCAGTCATCGGCTGCTTGCAGCGTACTGAGCGACGAAATGCATGGATTCATAATAGTGCGTTTGAAGGTCGGAAGTATGCGAAACAGGTTTAGGATTCAATGCGCCCGTTTCATTTATTTGGATGCCTTATTTTAAATTGGTAGTTTTTTTTTTTTTTTACAGTTGTTTGATATTACATTAAAATACCTATAACTGTTATACCAATTTTATTTTCTTCTAAAAATATTTATTCTGTCTTGGCTTATCTCTGTATTCAAAAACTCAAACTCAAACTCAAATAATTTATTTCAATTAAGCCATTACAGGCACTTTTGAGTGTCAGAAGGACAGAAGAAGAACGAAACTACGAGTGCAATACGTCATTCCGAAAGCCACCATATTTATTTATTGTTACCAGTATTATTACTTTCTTACACAAAAATATATTTATTGTTTACTTTTTTTTTTCTTTTTATCTGAACTCGTACCTACATACACATTTTCTTAAACTTACTCGATATCTATTTATTGTAACCATTTATTTACATACTCATAATATGTTTGAAACTGTTTTCTGTCTGTCACTTACTGTTTTCTCTCAAGGTTCATTGGAAGACCAGCGTCAGACAGCATCACCTGTCTGGCATGAATGCTGAAATTAACCTTTTTGGCGCAGCCGTGAGGCACACAGCACATAGGTGGCTACTATGTATTTCCATTTTTTTTTTAATATTATTTTGTGTGTGCTTGATGTACTGACGTCAAATAAACATTTTTTCTTTCTTTCTTTCTTTTTCTTTCATAAAATGAGGACTTGCCGTACGGCGTAAACGCTATTAAGATTCTTGTCAGAAAGTTATGATCTCTCCGGTCGGAGTGCACCTGTCGGGTTAGGGCATGAGGCATGACACGGTAGGTCATTAGGCATTTCTTTATTAGGGTATGAACGCATTACTGGGTTAACTGGCCTGTTGGTCTAGTGGTTAGTGACCCTAACTGCTATGCCGGAGGTCGTGGGTTCGATTCCCACCCAGGACAAATGTTTGTGTGATGAGCACGATTATTTGTTCTGTGTCTGGGTGTAATTTATCTATAATATGTATGTATTTAGAAATATATAAGTATGTTTATCAGTTGTCTAGTACCCATAACACAAGCTCTGCTTAGCTTGGGACTAGATGGCGTTGTGTGATAGTTGTGGAATATTATTATTATATTATTATTATTAGGGAATGAAAGGGAAAGAGCAGGGGCTCAGTTTACTTACTTAGCATCCTCTACCTAGCTCCCGCCATCCCCTTTAACTTTGACTATTTAAATCCTGCATTCTGCAATAAGGCTCCGTCTACTGCAGTGTTCTGAAGCGAAATATGTATATAATGTCATGGTTAATTAACAATCGAACAAGTGTGAAGCGCGATGATAAATAATAAAATCGACTAATGAAATGATATTTTTTAATTGCTTGTCGTTTTTTAATTGTCATTATTTGGCGGAATGAAAAGTGGCGAAAGATTTCCATCCAATTAATAAAATCGTTAAAACACACTTAGATACGAGTATAAATTCCGCCAGAGAAACTTATTGGTACTAGCAATCCGGCCCTTCTTTGCGTACTTTTTACTACTTCGAATTGAAGGGTCGATTTGGGGCCCGTTGGGGCTGCGGGTTGTTCGAAAGAGATACCGCGGCCTCGACACAAAGGGCTAAGAAGGAACATGGGTGGTTTTTAGTCAGAAGTCTGGCACTTCTGGTTACTTGAAGATTTCCAACCCCCAAAAAAAAAATATCTGGCCAAGTGCAAGTCGGACTTGTACATGAAGGGTTCCGTACCATACTTCTTATAGGTTTTCTTGTAATCTATAAGTGTTGAACTAATTTGTGTATTTTTTTTCTGAATTTTAGGCTCAGTAGTTTCGGAGATAAGGGGTAGGGTTTTTTTTCTATGTACCCAATATGGAAATTGAATATGTAATTAAAATTACTCAATTAAACACAAATCCCTTGAGGTTTAAAATATTTTGATTTACGTACTCGCTTAAAACTACTCTGCTTAATAATAATAATAATTAGCCAACGGGTTCGTCGAGCCCGCAAGGATCTGTCGACATGTTGGATAGATTATAAGAAGGCCTACGACTCGATACCACATACATGGCTGATGAGGGTGCTGGAGTTGTACAAGATAGATGCAACTCTACGCGCCTTCCTTGAGTCGTGTATGGGGCAATGGAAGACGGTCCTTCGATATCCAGGATGTCGACAGATTCGGGGGAACGATGAACCTGTATGGATTAAACGGGGAATATTCCAGGGCGACAGTCTGAGCCCGCTTTGGTTCTGTCTAGCCCTGAATCCTCTTAGCACATTGCTGGAGGATTCAGGTCTAGGCTACCGGTTGAGGAGAGATGGTCAGGTCATATCTCACCTTCTTTACATGGATGATCTGAAACTGTTTGCCCACAACAGATTGCGACTGATGGAGTTACTAAAAATAACTGATTCTTTTAGTAGCGCCATCAGGATGGAATTTGGAGTGGACAAATGTGCAGTCATGCATGTAAAGAGAGGGGGGATTATGGAATCCGAGGGAATTCAGCTCTCGGATTCCATACACCTCAGATCCCTCTCCTCATCCGAAAGCTATAAATATTTGAGTATGTCGGAAGCGTTAGGCATTAACGTAGCTGACATGAAGCAATCGTTGAGGGAGCGCTTCTTCGGACGCCTGAAGAAGGTTTTAAATAGCCTTCTTTCAGGTGGGAACAAGGTGCGCGCCTTCAACGGTTGGGTCATGCCAGTTTTAATGTACTCTTTCGGCATACTCAAATGGACTCAGACTGAACTCGATGCCTTGGATAGGAGAGTCCGTACATTGCTGACCGCAAATCGGATGCATCACCCACGATCATCGGTCATGAGACTGTACATCCCGCGGAAATGCGGGGGTAGAGGCTTTTTAAACGCGAAGACCCTCCACAACCGCGAGGTGTGCAGTCTCAGAGAATATTTTTTAAAGGCCGACGTGGGTATGCACCGAGATGTGGTCGCAGTGGACAAGGGACTCACCCCGCTGTCCATGGCTAACGAGAACTGGCGCAAACCTGTGGTACTTACTGCTGATGACCGCAAGGAAGTATGGCAAAGCAAGGAGCTTCACGGGCGCTTCTACCGGGCTCTTCATGGGCCCGATGTAGATTTTTTAGCGTCCGTGTCCTGGCTACGTTTCAGCGACCTCTTTGGGGAAACTGAAGGTTTTGTCTGTGCAATTATGGACGAAGTTATGTTGACGAACAACTACCGGAAATATATTATGAAGGATGGGACGGTTGACGTGTGTCGGGCATGCCACCGTCCGGGTGAGTCCATCAGACATATTATTTCTGGTTGTTCTCGTCTGGCTAACGGCGAGTACTTGCACAGGCACAATCAAGTGGCCAGGATTATTCACCAGCAACTTGCCTTGAAATATAAACTTGTGGAGTCTGAGGTACCGTACTACAGGTATGTGCCCGACCCAGTTCTCGAAAAAGACCATGTCACGTTGTACTGGGATCAGTCTATCATCACTGACAGGACTATTGTTGCCAATAAACCTGACATAGTGGTGATAGACCGATCAGCGCGCCGCGTAATGATAATCGATGTTACCATCCCACATGACGAGAACCTCGTGAAAGCTGAGAAAGAGAAGCAAATAAAATATCTGGACCTAGCTCACGAGGTTGTCGATATGTGGCATGTGAGCTCGGCTATCATTGTGCCGATAGTCGTCACGGCCAATGGCCTGATAGCAAAAAGCATGGACGACCACCTGTCAAAACTTTCGCTTGGTGGTTGGATCAAGGGCCTGATTCAGAAGGCAGTACTTCTCGATACGGCCCGTATTGTGAGGAGGTTCCTGTCTCTGGAACCCTAACCACCGGTAGCTTGGACCCTGCTCCCGACACCGGTGGACTACTATTTTTTTATATTTTTAAATGTTTTTTGATATCTTTTTTTAACAAATATTTAAAAATGTAAATTAGTATGTAAGAAAAATAAATAAAGAGAATAATAATAATATTCCACAACTATCACACAACGCCATCTAGTCCCAAGCTAAGCAGAGCTTGTGTTATGGGTACTAGACAACTGATAAACATACTTATATATTTCTAAATACATACATATTATAGATAAATTACACCCAGACACAGAACAAATGATCGTGCTCATCACACAAACATTTGTCCTGGGTGGGAATCGAACCCACGACCTCCGGCATAGCAGTTAGGGTCACTAACCACTAGACCAACAGGCCAGTCGACTTCCCGCCGACTAGTGGCCGTACGTCGCTAGCAGACTCGCACTCACGCCACGCCCGTACAACTTTACTACTCGCGATGAAAGAGGGCGCGAGGGCGATTGTGGGCTTTATTCTTCGTGGAAAACGGAGTGCTTAAAATTGTGGCTTTTGAGAAAACCTAATTATTTAATGACTTGTACCGTTTTTAATTGTTTTGTTAAACTGGTTACATGTGAACTGAGCAGAATGTAATTATGCAATAAAAGAAAAAAGCCCTTATGATTGTTACGCCCTTATTCGTAGGATAAACGAGGATATATCACGTCAGGGTGGAGTGCAACCCGTCGAGGCTGCGGATCCCGTCGGGGCTGCGGATTTTCGAAAGAGATGCCGCCGCCTCGGCACAAGGGCGAAGAAGGAACATGGGTGGTTTTTAGTTAGTAGAAGTCTGACACTCAATTCCGATCTGCCCAAGAGCTGGAGGAGTTATTTGATGATTTCCCACCCCGGAAAAAAAAATTCGATCTATTTCATTTAAAACTGAAGGTGCACCGCACCTCCCTAGAAAAAGCCCTGCTGGCGCTCATGTTTGTTGTACAGAATGGTTGGTTGATGGTTTCGTGACGGGTACGATTACACCTTGTAAATCAAAACCTTGATCACGTGTTGGATACATAGATCTATGACTAGTAACACTGCACAAGGTTTAAAATTGCATGATATCTCACGTTTTGACTTTGACACTTTGCCTTTGGTAATATCTTGTTATAATAATCCGGTTAATATCTAGTTGTTTTGGAAGTAGTTTGCAAAAACAGGTAAAACGACCAATTACGTGTAATTTTATGTTGGTAGGTAAGTTGATAATCTCTAAAAACGTTTTTTATTTAATATCAGTTCAGTCACCCCTGCATTTTAAGAAAAGTATGTACAGGCTGAGTTTAAAAAATGCAACTACCTTTTTTATGTTTCTGGTGGTAAATCATCAAATGTGTCTTCCCGCTCTTAGTGGAGCGGAATGGAGTGTCAGACTTGTACTGACTACTACTTTATGTTCCAAGGCCGCGGTATCTATTTCGAATATCCCCGCAGAAGATGAAACTACCTAAATTCAACGAACAATAATAATACAATATTATGGTTACAAGAACTATGAGAAGATTTATGGATTCAAAGTGTTTTAACTTTTTAGAGAATTGGATGAAAACGTACGTAACATACGTCATCAATTTTATTGCAGAGAAATAAAAAGCCCTTTTAACAACACTTCTGTCTAGGGGTTCCACACGTGCTTTCCTTTAGGCTGTCTGGTGGCAACAGTCTCGGACTGAAATAGCAGACAAATGTGTAAGGGTTAAATTTTTACTATGTTAACGGAACCCTAAATAAGGAGATGTCGTTGTCCCGTCGGGGCTGTGGATCCCGTCGGGGCTGTGGATTATCGAAAGGATAACGCGGTTCCGATACAAGGGCGAAGAAGGATCATGGGTTTGGTTTTTAGTCAGTAGAAGTCTGACACTCCCCTTCGCTCTGCCCAAGAGCGGGGGTGGTTATTTGATGATTTTCCACCCACCAAAAAAAAAAAAATGTTATCGTGTCAGTTGACAGATGAGAATGAAATTACATATACTGCGCCGACCCAAAAGTTAATATTAGAAAAGGGCGGAAAGGATGATGATGATTTATTTTCTAAAAAACGACTTTAAATTTTTCCTCTAAATTCTCACCATAAGAAGTCCACTCTGTATATGTTATTGGAGGGAATGTACAATTTATGTATAGTACAGATGTCGCTTCAATAACAACAAGAGTGATAAAACGTATTTACATTTTTATGCGAATTCTACCTATAAAACCCAAACATCGTTAATGCGTTAATATATTGACATACATGTTTCAGGACAAGCAACAAGTCGTATGGTTACAACAATGCTTTCTAAAGCAGTGTCGGTATTTCTCGTAGTGTTCTTTATTGTGGATTTGTCAAGTAAGTATTAGTTACTTTTGCATTGTTTGATAACAATTTCTTACTAATTCTTTTTTTACTGTTGTGGTAGTGGTACCAAAGCCACATTTCCTCTTTTTATGTCCTCCTGGTCGTTTTCGGTCACGGCGGCCAATCACAGCGGAGATTAAGTAGAAATATCAATTAATTATGTCACCATTATTTTTCGTAGATGGCGTACAGGGTACAGCCTTTTTCCGGGAGGGCTACACGCATATAGTATCAGAAGAGAGTTTCTACAAGGTCCATTCTGGTAGGTGATCATCTCGCTTCTCTAAAATCACAGTTAAGCAAGACAGCACTTAGCATGAACCAGCATAATATGAACAAATGTATAATCATGGAAAGAAATCATCCGTCAAAAACAATCATATTCTCTGCACCACTGTTCACACTACCTACTGAATCAATAAAATAAAGTAAATGATTATGATGGTGATGAAATAATTTTCATATCATAAATGGACACACACATGTTTTGCGATTTCGGCGGTCTCTCCAGTTCTGGAGCCAGCCATAGCGCTAGATGGCGAGCTTCTTCCAATTTGCTCCGACTTTCGGTATCTCGGTTCACTCGTGCAAAGCGATGGCGAAATAGATCGTAAGGTAAATCACAAAATTAGCACTGGATGGATAAAATGGCGGCAGGTTATGGGAACAATATGCAACTCCCGCATCCCCCCCCCTTAAACTCAAGGGGAAGATTTAAAAAACCATGGTTAGACCTGCTGTCGTGTATGGATCAAAATGTTGGGCCACAAAAGGGATAAACGAAAGGCAATTGCATGTGGCTGAGATGAGAATGCCAAGGGGGATGTGCGGTGTGACGCGAATGGATAAAATAAGGAATAAGTACATAAGAGGAAGTCTGAAAGTGGCGTCGGTGAATGTAAAGTTGATTGGGAATCGATTGTCGTGGTATGGACATGTGATGCGAAGAAATTAAGGAAATGTTGTAAGGAAAATGTTGAGTATGAATATAGATGGCTATAAGAGTAGAGAAAGACCAAAGAAACGATGGATGGACTGTGTGAAGGATGATATGGCTAGAAAAGAGATGACTGCTGAAATGACGAGAAATAGGAAAGTATGGAAGAAGAAGACATGTTGCGCCGACCCCAAATAAATTGGGATAAGGGCAGAAGAATGATGATGAAATGGACAAATAAAATGATTGTCTTTTCAGAAAGACTACAATTTAGTTTACACGTGTGTCTGCCGTGTTCATTCATGTCTACATACATAAAATTGAATGATGTTCTTCAATAATAGGGATGTTTACTGACTTAAAAAAATATGATTCTAATGAGTCCGTCGGTTAGATTATCGAAAAAAATTAAATACGTATTTTTTGTTTTATCAAAGCAATAAAAATTGACGAAGATAAAACGCGTCAAAGATTTGGGTGGGAGGTTGTGACGTCACGGCTCGCTAAGAAATGTCATACTAATGTCTTAGAATATGACGTCACACGAGTTTTAAAAGCACTGTATCGTCTTCATTGTTTGTTTACCTGAAAATAGAAAAAATAATATGAGTCCAATATTTTTTGGAAAAATATCTGACGGACTAATTAGATTTTTTTGTTAACATCCCTATTATATAATTGCAAAAGAATCAACTTTTTGTAACACCACTAAAACTGACACAATAAATGCTATTATGCCATCATTACTTTTCGTAGATGTAGGAGGACAGGGTGCAGTCTCTTTTCGGGAGGATTACACGTATATAGTATCAGAAGAGAGTTTCTACAAGGTCCATAGGACCCAACAGACTTTTGTTGATGCGAGGCGAGTATGTGCTCTTGAAGGAGCCAGTTTGTTCTACGCAGAGGACGTTCAAGAAGCCAACGCTGTTATATCGTTTTGGAACAAAACTCAACCTGACATACCGTGGGTGTTTGTGGGGCTGTCGGATATCATTGCGGAAGGAGTATTTGAGACTGTTGACGGTACGTATACATAATTTGCCAAATTTTGATATGCGATGGTTGGGTGAAGAAAGTGTGACTCTTGTTTGACCTTAAAAGGTCGTTTTACCCACATATTAACTTTGTTGTTAACCGTATTAGTTCAACTTGACATCTCGCAGAGTAGTAGCGAAGAATACTCGGAGTTCATCGGTACTATGTATTTTTCAATAGCTTCGGATTTGAACATTCTCGCTCATCCTCACTGACAACCCTCATAAAATTAACACTTCATTTAATTTTTTTTTTTAAACTTATATTATTTTTTAGGACGACCAATCGCTGAGGTGTACAGCTTGTGGCAGAAAGGGCAACCGAATAATTCAGGAGGTGAAGAGGACTGTGTTCACATGGACCTTAAAGGCACAATGAATGATTACCTATGCAACTCAAAGTCTAACTTCATTTGTAAGAAGACTCTCCAGCCTAAACCGAATTATGGCAGCAACAAGCCTCATTCAGGTAGGTGATCATCTCGCTTCTCTAAAATCTCAGTTTTTGATTTAAGCAAGACGAGCACTTAACATAAACCAGCATAATATGAACAAATGCATAATCATGGAAAGAAATCATCCGTCAAAAACAATCATAAATAAAGTAAATGATGAGCTACTTACGAATAATTTTCATATCATATTAATTATTATCAAGTGATCACAAATGATGTTCTTTAATAATTATTTAATTGCAAAAATATCAACTTTTTGTAAGGTCACCAATAAAAACTAACAAAATAAATTCTATAATGCCATCATTATTTTTCGTAGATGTAGGAGGACAGGGTGCAGTCTTCTTCCGGGAGGATTACTCGTATATAGTATCAGAAGAGAGTTTCTACAAGGTCCATAGGACCCAACAGACTTTTGCTGATGCGAGGCGAGTATGTGCTCTTGAAGGAGCCAGTTTGTTCTACGCAGAGGACGTTCAAGAAGCCAACGCTGTTATATCGTTTTGGAACAAAACTCAACCTGACATACCGTGGGTGTTTGTGGGGCTGTCGGATATCATTGCGGAAGGAGTATTTGAGACTGTTGACGGTACGTATACATAATTTGCCAAAGGAGATGGCTAAATTCAGTTAGGACGACTGAACCAAGCATCTATAAACATGGCACCTAGCAAAATGCAACGCTGAATAGCTGAATATTAGTATTTCATATAAAAAACACTTCCAGAAGTTGATCATATGTTGAAAATCCTGAAAATAAAATCGTTTAGCTCCTACGTCAATACGTATAAAACTGCAAACAAATGTCATTGCTATGAACTTTTACTTAGGCATTTGGATGTATCTGCATTGAAATTGATATAATTGTAATAAAGACTAAACGAGCCACCCCGATTTCGCATCGTGGTACTTTAGTAAATATACACAAAGGGGTAATTGCACCTAAAAATGTAATACAACGGCCTTTCTGCAATCCGCGCAAAAAATACTCCCACCCGCGTGTTTACTCTTGTAAAACCTAACGGACTCATCCAAATGAGTAAAATAAAGACGGTTTTCACAGACAATGTTCATAGGTGGTGTTCTGTCTGTGTCGAGTAGCGAGAGGTCCGTAAGTAGGCGAGCGAGGGTCATTGAAAATCCAAAATAAAAAATCCAAACGAACATGCAAACGGCAAAGCGTTCAAACGACATCTGACATTATGACGTTTGACGTTTGATTTTTATAGAGATGGGATTGAAATTCAAGTGTAACAGAATCGATACAATAATAATCTAAAGTTTTTAACATAAAAAATATTGGAAATAAAACAGCAAAAATGTGAATGACTTTATTCTTTTCTGTTATTCTTACCTAAAAATGAAGCCGGAGCGGATAGCGTGTTCTGGTCTCTCGCCCATCCCAGATACCAGATCACTGTCATTACATGACAGCAACAGCCCAGAGTTCTGTTCCCCACATTACAGCTGCAGATATATGACAGTATGTCATCCAGAGGATTATTTGTAGTTTGGCTTTTATATTATAAAAAATAAAATATACACGTAGTATATTTTTTAATATACTGCAAGTCAAGTCCGCGTTGAAAAGCAAAAGGGTCAAAGAGAGGGTGGAAATTCAAAATATAAAAGCACAACGAACAAATAAACGGCAAAGCGTTAAATCGACGTCTGACATTATGACGTGTGCTTTTTTTAGAGATGAAATAAAATAATCGAAACGATTAAAAGAAACAAATAGAACTACTTTTTAATAATCATCAGTGCATATTTTTCGGAAAATATGTAGCACGAGTAAATGAATAACCATAATTCGAAGCTATCCCTTGTTTTATTTGATTAGGATTTATTAAGTTGAATTGGGTAGAATCGACAGTCACTTTCAAACAACCCCAATTTCAAAACACAAGGAACTAACCAAGACACTGAATTGCACGCCATAGATTCCCACCAAAAACTCTGATTACCACTTCTTAGTTTCAAGTAAATAAATCGTTTTGATAACTGTTATCAAGAATCGATATAAGTACTACTTCGATGGACCATCCTTAGCTTGCAGTTGCTATAGCAACTAGCAGCTGTATTACGAGTATTTCACCATTTTATGTCAATGAAAAGAGAGATTTAATTTTTGCTTTTTCTTTACATCATGCAACTTCTAGGAAATTATTAAACACTAAATACTTAATGTTTGATTGTTTAAATACTACAAGTCAGTGTGGGAATCCTATACTTGCTGAAGGCAGTCATTTAGCCATCTCCTTTTGGTATGCGATGGTTGGGTGAAGAAAGTGTGACTCTTGTTTGACCTTAAAAGGTCGTTTTACCCACATATTAACTTTGTTGTTAACCGTATTAGTTTTACTTGACATCTCGCAGAGTAGTAGCGAAGAATACTCGGAGTTCATCGGTACTGTGTATTTTTCAATAGCTTCGGATTTGAACATTCTCGCTCATCCTCACTGACAACCCTCATAAAATTAACACTTTGTTCAAAATTATTATTTTAATAAACTTATAATTATTATTTTTAGGACGACCAATCGCTGAGGTGTACAGCTTGTGGCAGAAAGGGCAACCGAATAATTCAGGAGGTGAAGAGGACTGTGTTCACATGGACCTTAAAGGCACAATGAATGATTACCTATGCAACTCAAAGTCTAACTTCATTTGTAAGAAGACTCTCCAGCCTAAACGGAATTATGGCAGCAACAAGCCTCATTCAGGTAGGTGATCATCTCGCTTCTCTAAAATCTCAGTTTTTGATTTAAGCAAGACGAGCACTTAACATAAACCAGCATAATATGAACAAATGCATAATCATGGAAAGAAATCATCCGTCAAAAACAATCATAAATAAAGTAAATGATGAGCTACTTACGAATAATTTTCATATCATATTAATTATTATCAAGTGATCACAAGTGATGTTCTTTAATAATTATTTAATTGCAAAAATATCAACTTTTTGTAAGGTCACCAATAAAAACTAACACAATAAATTCTATAATGCCATCATTATTTTTCGTAGATGTAGGAGGACAGGGTGCAGTCTTCTTCCGGGAGGATTACTCGTATATAGTATCTGAAGAGAGTTTCTACAAGGTCCATAGGACCCAACAGACTTTTGCTGATGCGAGGCGAGTATGTGCTCTTGAAGGAGCCAGTTTGTTCTACGCAGAGGACGTTCAAGAAGCCAACGCTGTTATATCGTTTTGGAACAAAACTCAACCTGACATACCGTGGGTGTTTGTGGGGCTGTCGGATATCATTGCGGAAGGAGTATTTGAGACTGTTGACGGTACGTATACATAATTTGCCAAATTTTGATATGCGATGGTTGGGTGAAGAAAGTGTGACTCTTGTTTGACCTAAAAAGGTCGTTTTACCCACACATTAACTTTGTTGTTAACCGTAATAGTTTTACTTGACATCTCGCAGAGTAGTAGCGAAGAATACTCGGAGTTCATCGGTACTATGTATTTTTCAATAGCTTCGGATTTGAACATTCTCGCTCATCCTCACTGACAACCCTCATAAAATTAACACTTCGTTCAAAATTATTATTTTAATAAACTTATATTATTTTTAGGACGACCAATCGCTGAGGTGTACAGCTTGTGGCAGAAAGGGCAACCGAATAATTCAGGAGGTGAAGAGGACTGTGTTCACATGGACCTTAAAGGCACAATGAATGATTACCTATGCAACTCAAAGTCTAACTTCATTTGTAAGAAGACTCTCCAGCCTAAACGGAATTATGGCAGCAACAAGCCTCATTCAGGTAGGTGATCGTCTCGCTTCTCTAAAATCGCAGTTTTTGATTTAAGCAAGACGAGCACTTAACATAAACCAGCATAATATGAACAAATGCATAATCATGGAAAGAAATCATCCGTCAAAAACAATCATAAATAAAGTAAATGATGAGCTACTTACGAATAATTTTCATGTCATATTAATTATTATCAAGTGATCACAAGTGATGTTCTTTAATAATTATTTAATTGCAAAAATATCAACTTTTTGTAAGGTCACCAATAAAAACTAACACAATAAATTCTATAATGCCATCATTATTTTTCGTAGATGTAGGAGGACAGGGTGCAGTCTTCTTCCGGGAGGATTACTCGTATATAGTATCTGAAGAGAGTTTCTACAAGGTCCATAGGACCCAACAGACTTTTGCTGATGCGAGGCGAGTATGTGCTCTTGAAGGAGCCAGTTTGTTCTACGCAGAGGACGTTCAAGAAGCCAACGCTGTTATATCGTTTTGGAACAAAACTCAACCTGACATACCGTGGGTGTTTGTGGGGCTGTCGGATATCATTGCGGAAGGAGTATTTGAGACTGTTGACGGTACGTATACATAATTTGCCAAATTTTGATATGCGATGGTTGGGTGAAGAAAGTGTGACTCTTGTTTGACCTAAAAAGGTCGTTTTACCCACACATTAACTTTGTTGTTAACCGTAATAGTTTTACTTGACATCTCGCAGAGTAGTAGCGAAGAATACTCGGAGTTCATCGGTACTATGTATTTTTCAATAGCTTCGGATTTGAACATTCTCGCTCATCCTCACTGACAACCCTCATAAAATTAACACTTCGTTCAAAATTATTATTTTAATAAACTTATATTATTTTTAGGACGACCAATCGCTGAGGTGTACAGCTTGTGGCAGAAAGGGCAACCGAATAATTCAGGAGGTGAAGAGGACTGTGTTCACATGGACCTTAAAGGCACAATGAATGATTACCTATGCAACTCAAAGTCTAACTTCATTTGTAAGAAGACTCTCCAGCCTAAACGGAATTATGGCAGCAACAAGCCTCATTCAGGTAGGTGATCGTCTCGCTTCTCTAAAATCGCAGTTTTTGATTTAAGCAAGACGAGCACTTAACATAAACCAGCATAATATGAACAAATGCATAATCATGGAAAGAAATCATCCGTCAAAAACAATCATAAATAAAGTAAATGATGAGCTACTTACGAATAATTTTCATGTCATATTAATTATTATCAAGTGATAACAAGTGATGTTCTTTAATAATTATTTAATTGCAAAAATATCAACTTTTTGTAAGGTCACCAATAAAAACTAACACAATAAATTCTATAATGCCATCATTATTTTTCGTAGATGTAGGAGGACAGGGTGCAGTCTTCTTCCGGGAGGATTACTCGTATATAGTATCTGAAGAGAGTTTCTACAAGGTCCATAGGACCCAACAGACTTTTGCTGATGCGAGGCGAGTATGTGCTCTTGAAGGAGCCAGTTTGTTCTACGCAGAGGACGTTCAAGAAGCCAACGCTGTTATATCGTTTTGGAACAAAACTCAACCTGACATACCGTGGGTGTTTGTGGGGCTGTCGGATATCATTGCGGAAGGAGTATTTGAGACTGTTGACGGTACGTATACATAATTTGCCAAATTTTGATATGCAATGGTTGGGTGAAGAAAGTGTGACTCTTGTTTGACCTAAAAAGGTCGTTTTACCCACACATTAACTTTGTTGTTAACCGTAATAGTTTTACTTGACATCTCGCAGAGTAGTAGCGAAGAATACTCGGAGTTCATCGGTACTATGTATTTTTCAATAGCTTCGGATTTGAACATTCTCGCTCATCCTCACTGACAACCCTCATAAAATTAACACTTCGTTCAAAATTATTATTTTAATAAACTTATATTATTTTTAGGACGACCAATCGCTGAGGTGTACAGCTTGTGGCAGAAAGGGCAACCGAATAATTCAGGAGGTGAAGAGGACTGTGTTCACATGGACCTTAAAGGCACAATGAATGATTACCTATGCAACTCAAAGTCTAACTTCATTTGTAAGAAGACTCTCCAGCCTAAACGGAATTATGGCAGCAACAAGCCTCATTCAGGTAGGTGATCGTCTCGCTTCTCTAAAATCGCAGTTTTTGATTTAAGCAAGACGAGCACTTAAGATAAACCAGCATAATATGAACAAATTCATAATCATGGAAAGAGATCATCTGTCAAAAACAATTATAAATAAAGTAAATGATGAGCTACTTACGAATAATTTTCATATCATATGCATATTTATTATTATCAAGTGATCACAAATGATGTTCTTTAATAATTATTTAATTGCAAAAATATCAACTTTTTGTAAGGTCACCAATAAAAACTAACACAATAAATGCTATAATGCCATCATTATTTTTCGTAGATGTAGGAGGACAGGGTGCAGTCTTCTTCCGGGAGGATTACACGTATATAGTATCAGAAGAGAGTTTCTACAAGGTCCATAGGACCCAACAGACTTTTGCTGATGCGAGGCGAGTATGTGCTCTTGAAGGAGCCAGTTTGTTCTACGCAGAGGACGTTCAAGAAGCCAACGCTGTTATATCGTTTTGGAACAAAACTCAACCTGACATACCGTGGGTGTTTGTGGGGCTGTCGGATATCATTGCGGAAGGAGTATTTGAGACTGTTGACGGTACGTATACATAATTTGCCAAATTTTTATATGCAATGTTTGGGTAAAGAAAGTGTGACTCTTGTTTGACCTTAAAAGGTCGTCTTACCCACATATTAACTTTGTTGTTAACCGTATTAGTTCAACTTGACATCTCGCAGAGTAGTAGCGAAGAATACTCGGAGTTCATTGGTACTATGTATTTTTCTTTAGCTTCGGATTTGAACATTCTCGCTCATCCTCACTGACAACCCTCATAAAATTAACACTTCGTTCAAAATTATTATTTTAATAAACTTATATTATTTTTAGGACGACCAATCGCTGAGGTGTACAGCTTGTGGCAGAAAGGGCAACCGAATAATTCAGGAGGTGAAGAGGACTGTGTTCACATGGACCTTAAAGGCACAATGAATGATTACCTATGCAACTCAAAGTCTAACTTCATTTGTAAGAAGACTCTCCAGCCTAAACGGAATTATGGCAGCAACAAGCCTCATTCAGGTAGGTGATCGTCTCGCTTCTCTAAAATCTCAGTTTTTGATTTAAGCAAGACGAGCACTTAACATAAACCAGCATAATATGAACAAATGCATAATCATGGAAAGAAATCATCCGTCGAAAACAATCATAAATAAAGTAAATGATGAGCTACTTACGAATAATTTTCATGTCATATTAATTATTATCAAGTGATAACAAGTGATGTTCTTTAATAATTATTTAATTGCAAAAATATCAACTTTTTGTAAGGTCACCAATAAAAACTAACACAATAAATTCTATAATGCCATCATTATTTTTCGTAGATGTAGGAGGACAGGGTGCAGTCTTCTTCCGGGAGGATTACTCGTATATAGTATCTGAAGAGAGTTTCTACAAGGTCCATAGGACCCAACAGACTTTTGCTGATGCGAGGCGAGTATGTGCTCTTGAAGGAGCCAGTTTGTTCTACGCAGAGGACGTTCAAGAAGCCAACGCTGTTATATCGTTTTGGAACAAAACTCAACCTGACATACCGTGGGTGTTTGTGGGGCTGTCGGATATCATTGCGGAAGGAGTATTTGAGACTGTTGACGGTACGTATACATAATTTGCCAAATTTTGATATGCAATGGTTGGGTGAAGAAAGTGTGACTCTTGTTTGACCTAAAAAGGTCGTTTTACCCACACATTAACTTTGTTGTTAACCGTAATAGTTTTACTTGACATCTCGCAGAGTAGTAGCGAAGAATACTCGGAGTTCATCGGTACTATGTATTTTTCAATAGCTTCGGATTTGAACATTCTCGCTCATCCTCACTGACAACCCTCATAAAATTAACACTTCGTTCAAAATTATTATTTTAATAAACTTATATTATTTTTAGGACGACCAATCGCTGAGGTGTACAGCTTGTGGCAGAAAGGGCAACCGAATAATTCAGGAGGTGAAGAGGACTGTGTTCACATGGACCTTAAAGGCACAATGAATGATTACCTATGCAACTCAAAGTCTAACTTCATTTGTAAGAAGACTCTCCAGCCTAAACGGAATTATGGCAGCAACAAGCCTCATTCAGGTAGGTGATCGTCTCGCTTCTCTAAAATCGCAGTTTTTGATTTAAGCAAGACGAGCACTTAAGATAAACCAGCATAATATGAACAAATTCATAATCATGGAAAGAGATCATCTGTCAAAAACAATTATAAATAAAGTAAATGATGAGCTACTTACGAATAATTTTCATATCATATGCATATTTATTATTATCAAGTGATCACAAATGATGTTCTTTAATAATTATTTAATTGCAAAAATATCAACTTTTTGTAAGGTCACCAATAAAAACTAACACAATAAATGCTATAATGCCATCATTATTTTTCGTAGATGTAGGAGGACAGGGTGCAGTCTTCTTCCGGGAGGATTACACGTATATAGTATCAGAAGAGAGTTTCTACAAGGTCCATAGGACCCAACAGACTTTTGCTGATGCGAGGCGAGTATGTGCTCTTGAAGGAGCCAGTTTGTTCTACGCAGAGGACGTTCAAGAAGCCAACGCTGTTATATCGTTTTGGAACAAAACTCAACCTGACATACCGTGGGTGTTTGTGGGGCTGTCGGATATCATTGCGGAAGGAGTATTTGAGACTGTTGACGGTACGTATACATAATTTGCCAAATTTTTATATGCAATGTTTGGGTAAAGAAAGTGTGACTCTTGTTTGACCTTAAAAGGTCGTCTTACCCACATATTAACTTTGTTGTTAACCGTATTAGTTCAACTTGACATCTCGCAGAGTAGTAGCGAAGAATACTCGGAGTTCATTGGTACTATGTATTTTTCTTTAGCTTCGGATTTGAACATTCTCGCTCATCCTCACTGACAACCCTCATAAAATTAACACTTCGTTCAAAATTATTATTTTAATAAACTTATATTATTTTTAGGACGACCAATCGCTGAGGTGTACAGCTTGTGGCAGAAAGGGCAACCGAATAATTCAGGAGGTGAAGAGGACTGTGTTCACATGGACCTTAAAGGCACAATGAATGATTACCTATGCAACTCAAAGTCTAACTTCATTTGTAAGAAGACTCTCCAGCCTAAACGGAATTATGGCAGCAACAAGCCTCATTCAGGTAGGTGATCGTCTCGCTTCTCTAAAATCTCAGTTTTTGATTTAAGCAAGACGAGCACTTAACATAAACCAGCATAATATGAACAAATGCATCATCATGGAAAGAAATCATCCGTCGAAAACAATCATAAATAAAGTAAATGATGAGCTACTTACGAATAATTTTCATATCATATTAATTATTATCAAGTGATCACAAATAATGTTCTTTAATAATTATTTAATTGCAAAAATATCAACTTTTTGTAAGGTCACCAATAAAAACTAACACAATAAATGCTATAATGCCATCATTATTTTTCGTAGATGTAGGAGGACAGGGTGCAGTCTTCTTCCGGGAGGATTACACGTATATAGTATCTGAAGAGAGTTTCTACAAGGTCCATAGGACCCAACAGACTTTTGCTGATGCGAGGCGAGTATGTGCTCTTGAAGGAGCCAGTTTGTTCTACGCAGAGGACGTTCAAGAAGCCAACGCTGTTATATCGTTTTGGAACAAAACTCAACCTGACATACCGTGGGTGTTTGTGGGGCTGTCGGATATCATTGCGGAAGGAGTATTTGAGACTGTTGACGGTACGTATACATAATTTGCCAAATTTTTATATGCAATGTTTGGGTAAAGGAAGTGTGACTCTTGTTTGACCTAAAAAGGTCGTTTTACCCACACATTAACTTTGTTGTTAACCGTAATAGTATTACTTGACATCTCGCAGAGTAGTAGCGAAGAATACTCGGAGTTCATCGGTACTATGTATTTTTCAATAGCTTCGGATTTGAACATTCTCGCTCATCCTCACTGACAACCCTCATAAAATTAACACTTCGTTCAAAATTATTATTTTAATAAACTTATATTATTTTTAGGACGACCAATCGCTGAGGTGTACAGCTTGTGGCAGAAAGGGCAACCGAATAATTCAGGAGGTGAAGAGGACTGTGTTCACATGGACCTTAAAGGCACAATGAATGATTACCTATGCAACTCAAAGTCTAACTTCATTTGTAAGAAGACTCTCCAGCCTAAACGGAATTATGGCAGCAACAAGCCTCATTCAGGTAGGTGATCGTCTCGCTTCTCTAAAATCGCAGTTTTTGATTTAAGCAAGACGAGCACTTAAGATAAACCAGCATAATATGAACAAATTCATAATCATGGAAAGAGATCATCTGTCAAAAACAATTATAAATAAAGTAAATGATGAGCTACTTACGAATAATTTTCATATCATATGCATATTTATTATTATCAAGTGATCACAAATGATGTTCTTTAATAATTATTTAATTGCAAAAATATCAACTTTTTGTAAGGTCACCAATAAAAACTAACACAATAAATGCTATAATGCCATCATTATTTTTCGTAGATGTAGGAGGACAGGGTGCAGTCTTCTTCCGGGAGGATTACACGTATATAGTATCAGAAGAGAGTTTCTACAAGGTCCATAGGACCCAACAGACTTTTGCTGATGCGAGGCGAGTATGTGCTCTTGAAGGAGCCAGTTTGTTCTACGCAGAGGACGTTCAAGAAGCCAACGCTGTTATATCGTTTTGGAACAAAACTCAACCTGACATACCGTGGGTGTTTGTGGGGCTGTCGGATATCATTGCGGAAGGAGTATTTGAGACTGTTGACGGTACGTATACATAATTTGCCAAATTTTTATATGCAATGTTTGGGTAAAGAAAGTGTGACTCTTGTTTGACCTTAAAAGGTCGTCTTACCCACATATTAACTTTGTTGTTAACCGTATTAGTTCAACTTGACATCTCGCAGAGTAGTAGCGAAGAATACTCGGAGTTCATTGGTACTATGTATTTTTCTTTAGCTTCGGATTTGAACATTCTCGCTCATCCTCACTGACAACCCTCATAAAATTAACACTTCGTTCAAAATTATTATTTTAATAAACTTATATTATTTTTAGGACGACCAATCGCTGAGGTGTACAGCTTGTGGCAGAAAGGGCAACCGAATAATTCAGGAGGTGAAGAGGACTGTGTTCACATGGACCTTAAAGGCACAATGAATGATTACCTATGCAACTCAAAGTCTAACTTCATTTGTAAGAAGACTCTCCAGCCTAAACGGAATTATGGCAGCAACAAGCCTCATTCAGGTAGGTGATCGTCTCGCTTCTCTAAAATCTCAGTTTTTGATTTAAGCAAGACGAGCACTTAACATAAACCAGCATAATATGAACAAATGCATAATCATGGAAAGAAATCATCCGTCGAAAACAATCATAAATAAAGTAAATGATGAGCTACTTACGAATAATTTTCATGTCATATTAATTATTATCAAGTGATAACAAGTGATGTTCTTTAATAATTATTTAATTGCAAAAATATCAACTTTTTGTAAGGTCACCAATAAAAACTAACACAATAAATTCTATAATGCCATCATTATTTTTCGTAGATGTAGGAGGACAGGGTGCAGTCTTCTTCCGGGAGGATTACTCGTATATAGTATCTGAAGAGAGTTTCTACAAGGTCCATAGGACCCAACAGACTTTTGCTGATGCGAGGCGAGTATGTGCTCTTGAAGGAGCCAGTTTGTTCTACGCAGAGGACGTTCAAGAAGCCAACGCTGTTATATTGTTTTGGAACAAAACTCAACCTGACATACCGTGGGTGTTTGTGGGGCTGTCGGATATCATTGCGGAAGGAGTATTTGAGACTGTTGACGGTACGTATACATAATTTGCCAAATTTTGATATGCAATGGTTGGGTGAAGAAAGTGTGACTCTTGTTTGACCTAAAAAGGTCGTTTTACCCACACATTAACTTTGTTGTTAACCGTAATAGTTTTACTTGACATCTCGCAGAGTAGTAGCGAAGAATACTCGGAGTTCATCGGTACTATGTATTTTTCAATAGCTTCGGATTTGAACATTCTCGCTCATCCTCACTGACAACCCTCATAAAATTAACACTTCGTTCAAAATTATTATTTTAATAAACTTATATTATTTTTAGGACGACCAATCGCTGAGGTGTACAGCTTGTGGCAGAAAGGGCAACCGAATAATTCAGGAGGTGAAGAGGACTGTGTTCACATGGACCTTAAAGGCACAATGAATGATTACCTATGCAACTCAAAGTCTAACTTCATTTGTAAGAAGACTCTCCAGCCTAAACGGAATTATGGCAGCAACAAGCCTCATTCAGGTAGGTGATCGTCTCGCTTCTCTAAAATCGCAGTTTTTGATTTAAGCAAGACGAGCACTTAAGATAAACCAGCATAATATGAACAAATTCATAATCATGGAAAGAGATCATCTGTCAAAAACAATTATAAATAAAGTAAATGATGAGCTACTTACGAATAATTTTCATATCATATGCATATTTATTATTATCAAGTGATCACAAATGATGTTCTTTAATAATTATTTAATTGCAAAAATATCAACTTTTTGTAAGGTCACCAATAAAAACTAACACAATAAATGCTATAATGCCATCATTATTTTTCGTAGATGTAGGAGGACAGGGTGCAGTCTTCTTCCGGGAGGATTACACGTATATAGTATCAGAAGAGAGTTTCTACAAGGTCCATAGGACCCAACCCAACAGACTTTTGCTGATGCGAGGCGAGTATGTGCTCTTGAAGGAGCCAGTTTGTTCTACGCAGAGGACGTTCAAGAAGCCAACGCTGTTATATCGTTTTGGAACAAAACTCAACCTGACATACCGTGGGTGTTTGTGGGGCTGTCGGATATCATTGCGGAAGGAGTATTTGAGACTGTTGACGGTACGTATACATAATTTGCCAAATTTTTATATGCAATGTTTGGGTAAAGAAAGTGTGACTCTTGTTTGACCTTAAAAGGTCGTCTTACCCACATATTAACTTTGTTGTTAACCGTATTAGTTCAACTTGACATCTCGCAGAGTAGTAGCGAAGAATACTCGGAGTTCATTGGTACTATGTATTTTTCTTTAGCTTCGGATTTGAACATTCTCGCTCATCCTCACTGACAACCCTCATATAATTAACACTTCGTTCAAAATTATTATTTTAATAAACTTATATTATTTTTAGGACGACCAATCGCTGAGGTGTACAGCTTGTGGCAGAAAGGGCAACCGAATAATTCAGGAGGTGAAGAGGACTGTGTTCACATGGACCTTAAAGGCACAATGAATGATTACCTATGCAACTCAAAGTCTAACTTCATTTGTAAGAAGACTCTCCAGCCTAAACGGAATTATGGCAGCAACAAGCCTCATTCAGGTAGGTGATCGTCTCGCTTCTCTAAAATCTCAGTTTTTGATTTAAGCAAGACGAGCACTTAACATAAACCAGCATAATATGAACAAATGCATCATCATGGAAAGAAATCATCCGTCGAAAACAATCATAAATAAAGTAAATGATGAGCTACTTACGAATAATTTTCATATCATATTAATTATTATCAAGTGATCACAAATAATGTTCTTTAATAATTATTTAATTGCAAAAATATCAACTTTTTGTAAGGTCACCAATAAAAACTAACACAATAAATGCTATAATGCCATCATTATTTTTCGTAGATGTAGGAGGACAGGGTGCAGTCTTCTTCCGGGAGGATTACACGTATATAGTATCAGAAGAGAGTTTCTACAAGGTCCATAGGACCCAACAGACTTTTGCTGATGCGAGGCGAGTATGTGCTCTTGAAGGAGCCAGTTTGTTCTACGCAGAGGACGTTCAAGAAGCCAACGCTGTTATATCGTTTTGGAACAAAACTCAACCTGACATACCGTGGGTGTTTGTGGGGCTGTCGGATATCATTGCGGAAGGAGTATTTGAGACTGTTGACGGTACGTATACATAATTTGCCAAATTTTTATATGCAATGTTTGGGTAAAGAAAGTGTGACTCTTGTTTGACCTTAAAAGGTCGTCTTACCCACATATTAACTTTATTGTTAACCGTATTAGTTCACATCTCGCAGAGTAGTAGCAAAGAATACTTGGAGTTCATTGGTACTATGTATTTTTCTATAGCTTCGAATTTGAACATTCTCGCTCATCCTCACTGACAACCCTCATAAAATTAACACTTCGTTCAAAATTATTATTTTAATAAACTTATATTATTTTTAGGACGACCAATCGCTGAGGTGTACAGCTTGTGGCAGAAAGGGCAACCGAATAATTCAGGAGGTGAAGAGGACTGTGTTCACATGGACCGTAAAGGCACAATGAATGATTACCTATGCAACTCAAAGTCTAACTTCATTTGTAAGAAGACTCTCCAGCCTAAACCGAATTATGGCAGCAACAAGCCTCATTCAGGTAGGTGATCGTCTCGCTTCTCTAAAATCGCAGTTTTTGATTTAAGCAAGACGAGCACTTAAGATAAACCAGCATAATATGAACAAATTCATAATCATGGAAAGAGATCATCTGTCAAAAACAATTATAAATAAAGTAAATGATGAGCTACTTACGAATAATTTTCATATCATATGCATATTTATTATTATCAAGTGATCACAAATGATGTTCTTTAATAATTATTTAATTGCAAAAATATCAACTTTTTGTAAGGTCACCAATAAAAACTAACACAATAAATGCTATAATGCCATCATTATTTTTCGTAGATGTAGGAGGACAGGGTGCAGTCTTCTTCCGGGAGGATTACACGTATATAGTATCAGAAGAGAGTTTCTACAAGGTCCATAGGACCCAACAGACTTTTGCTGATGCGAGGCGAGTATGTGCTCTTGAAGGAGCCAGTTTGTTCTACGCAGAGGACGTTCAAGAAGCCAACGCTGTTATATCGTTTTGGAACAAAACTCAACCTGACATACCGTGGGTGTTTGTGGGGCTGTCGGATATCATTGCGGAAGGAGTATTTGAGACTGTTGACGGTACGTATACATAATTTGCCAAATTTTTATATGCAATGTTTGGGTAAAGAAAGTGTGACTCTTGTTTGACCTTAAAAGGTCGTCTTACCCACATATTAACTTTGTTGTTAACCGTATTAGTTCAACTTGACATCTCGCAGAGTAGTAGCGAAGAATACTCGGAGTTCATTGGTACTATGTATTTTTCTTTAGCTTCGGATTTGAACATTCTCGCTCATCCTCACTGACAACCCTCATAAAATTAACACTTCGTTCAAAATTATTATTTTAATAAACTTATATTATTTTTAGGACGACCAATCGCTGAGGTGTACAGCTTGTGGCAGAAAGGGCAACCGAATAATTCAGGAGGTGAAGAGGACTGTGTTCACATGGACCTTAAAGGCACAATGAATGATTACCTATGCAACTCAAAGTCTAACTTCATTTGTAAGAAGACTCTCCAGCCTAAACGGAATTATGGCAGCAACAAGCCTCATTCAGGTAGGTGATCGTCTCGCTTCTCTAAAATCTCAGTTTTTGATTTAAGCAAGACGAGCACTTAACATAAACCAGCATAATATGAACAAATGCATCATCATGGAAAGAAATCATCCGTCGAAAACAATCATAAATAAAGTAAATGATGAGCTACTTACGAATAATTTTCATATCATATT
This sequence comes from Diarsia dahlii, assembly GCA_949775195.1. Taxonomy (NCBI): domain Eukaryota; kingdom Metazoa; phylum Arthropoda; class Insecta; order Lepidoptera; family Noctuidae; genus Diarsia; species Diarsia dahlii. Next base: position 15,506,896 of record OX459195.1, read on the forward strand.
AATTATTATCAAGTGATCACAAATAATGTTCTTTAATAATTATTTAATTGCAAAAATATCAACTTTTTGTAAGGTCACCAATAAAAACTAACACAATAAATGCTATAATGCCATCATTATTTTTCGTAGATGTAGGAGGACAGGGTGCAGTCTTCTTCCGGGAGGATTACACGTATATAGTATCAGAAGAGAGTTTCTACAAGGTCCATAGGACCCAACAGACTTTTGCTGATGCGAGGCGAGTATGTGCTCTTGAAGGAGCCAGTTTGTTCTACGCAGAGGACGTTCAAGAAGCCAACGCTGTTATATCGTTTTGGAACAAAACTCAACCTGACATACCGTGGGTGTTTGTGGGGCTGTCGGATATCATTGCGGAAGGAGTATTTGAGACTGTTGACGGTACGTATACATAATTTGCCAAATTTTTATATGCAATGTTTGGGTAAAGAAAGTGTGACTCTTGTTTGACCTTAAAAGGTCGTCTTACCCACATATTAACTTTATTGTTAACCGTATTAGTTCACATCTCGCAGAGTAGTAGCAAAGAATACTTGGAGTTCATTGGTACTATGTATTTTTCTATAGCTTCGAATTTGAACATTCTCGCTCATCCTCACTGACAACCCTCATAAAATTAACACTTCGTTCAAAATTATTATTTTAATAAACTTATATTATTTTTAGGACGACCAATCGCTGAGGTGTACAGCTTGTGGCAGAAAGGGCAACCGAATAATTCAGGAGGTGAAGAGGACTGTGTTCACATGGACCGTAAAGGCACAATGAATGATTACCTATGCAACTCAAAGTCTAACTTTATTTGTAAGAAGACTCTCCAGCCTAAACCGAATTATGGCAGCAACAAGCCTCATTCAGGTAGGTGATCATCTCGCTTCTCTAAAATCTCAGTTTTTGATTTAAGCAAGACGAGCACTTAACATAAACCAGCATAATATGAACAAAATATGCATAATCATGGAAAGAAATCATCCGTCAAAAACAATCATAAATAAAGTAAACGATGAGCTACTTACGAATAATTTTCATGTCATAATATGCACAATAATTATTATCAAGTGATCACAAATTACGTTCTTTAATAATTATTTAATTGCAAAAATATCAACTTTTTGTAAGGTCACCAATAAAAACTAACACAATAAATGCTATAATGCCATCATTATTTTTCGTAGATGTAAGAGGACAGGGTGCAGTCTTCTTCCGGGAGGATTACACGTATATAGTATCAGAAGAGAGTTTCTACAAGGTCCATAGGACCCAACAGACTTTTGCTGATGCGAGGCGAGTATGTGCTCTTGAAGGAGCCAGTTTGTTCTACGCAGAGGACGTTCAAGAAGCCAACGCTGTTATATCGTTTTGGAACAAAACTCAACCTGACATACCGTGGGTGTTTGTGGGGCTGTCGGATATCATTGCGGAAGGAGTATTTGAGACTGTTGACGGTACGTATACATAATTTGCCAAATTTTTATATGCAATGGTTGGGTGAAGAAAGTGTGACTCTTGTTTGACCTTAAAAGGTCGTCTTACCCACATATTAACTTTGTTGTTAACCGTATTAGTTCACATCTCGCAGAGTAGTGGCGAAGAATACTTGGAGATCATCAGTCCTATGTATTTTTCTATAGCTTCGAATTTGAACATTCTCGCTCATCCTCACTGACAACCCTCATAAAATTAACACTTCGTTCAAAATTATTATTTTAATAAACTTATATTATTTTTAGGACGACCAATCGCTGAGGTGTACAGCTTGTGGCAGAAAGGGCAACCGAATAATTCAGGAGGTGAAGAGGACTGTGTTCACATGGACCTTAAAGGCACAATGAATGATTACCTATGCAACTCAAAGTCTAACTTCATTTGTAAGAAGACTCTCCAGCCTAAACGGAATTATGGCAGCAACAAGCCTCATTCAGGTAGGTGATCGTCTCGCTTCTCTAAAATCTCAGTTTTTGATTTAAGCAAGACGAGCACTTAACATAAACCAGCATAATATGAACAAATGCATAATCATGGAAAGAAATCATCCGTCGAAAACAATCATAAATAAAGTAAATGATGAGCTACTTACGAATAATTTTCATATCATATGCATATTAATTATTATCAAGTGATCACAAATGATGTTCTTTAATAATTATTTAATTGCAAAAATATCAACTTTTTGTAAGGTCACCAATAAAAACTAACACAATAAATGCTATAATGCCATCATTATTTTTCGTAGATGTAGGAGGACAGGGTGCAGTCTTCTTCCGGGAGGATTACACGTATATAGTATCAGAAGAGAGTTTCTACAAGGTCCATAGGACCCAACAGACTTTTGCTGATGCGAGGCGAGTATGTGCTCTTGAAGGAGCCAGTTTGTTCTACGCAGAGGACGTTCAAGAAGCCAACGCTGTTATATCGTTTTGGAACAAAACTCAACCTGACATACCGTGGGTGTTTGTGGGGCTGTCGGATATCATTGCGGAAGGAGTATTTGAGACTGTTGACGGTACGTATACATAATTTGCCAAATTTTTATATGCAATGTTTGGGTAAAGAAAGTGTGACTCTTGTTTGACCTTAAAAGGTCGTCTTACCCACATATTAACTTTATTGTTAACCGTATTAGTTCACATCTCGCAGAGTAGTAGCAAAGAATACTTGGAGTTCATTGGTACTATGTATTTTTCTATAGCTTCGAATTTGAACATTCTCGCTCATCCTCACTGACAACCCTCATAAAATTAACACTTCGTTCAAAATTATTATTTTAATAAACTTATATTATTTTTAGGACGACCAATCGCTGAGGTGTACAGCTTGTGGCAGAAAGGGCAACCGAATAATTCAGGAGGTGAAGAGGACTGTGTTCACATGGACCGTAAAGGCACAATGAATGATTACCTATGCAACTCAAAGTCTAACTTCATTTGTAAGAAGACTCTCCAGCCTAAACCGAATTATGGCAGCAACAAGCCTCATTCAGGTAGGTGATCGTCTCGCTTCTCTAAAATCGCAGTTTTTGATTTAAGCAAGACGAGCACTTAAGATAAACCAGCATAATATGAACAAATTCATAATCATGGAAAGAGATCATCTGTCAAAAACAATTATAAATAAAGTAAATGATGAGCTACTTACGAATAATTTTCATATCATATGCATATTTATTATTATCAAGTGATCACAAATGATGTTCTTTAATAATTATTTAATTGCAAAAATATCAACTTTTTGTAAGGTCACCAATAAAAACTAACACAATAAATGCTATAATGCCATCATTATTTTTCGTAGATGTAGGAGGACAGGGTGCAGTCTTCTTCCGGGAGGATTACACGTATATAGTATCAGAAGAGAGTTTCTACAAGGTCCATAGGACCCAACAGACTTTTGCTGATGCGAGGCGAGTATGTGCTCTTGAAGGAGCCAGTTTGTTCTACGCAGAGGACGTTCAAGAAGCCAACGCTGTTATATCGTTTTGGAACAAAACTCAACCTGACATACCGTGGGTGTTTGTGGGGCTGTCGGATATCATTGCGGAAGGAGTATTTGAGACTGTTGACGGTACGTATACATAATTTGCCAAATTTTTATATGCAATGTTTGGGTAAAGAAAGTGTGACTCTTGTTTGACCTTAAAAGGTCGTCTTACCCACATATTAACTTTGTTGTTAACCGTATTAGTTCAACTTGACATCTCGCAGAGTAGTAGCGAAGAATACTCGGAGTTCATTGGTACTATGTATTTTTCTTTAGCTTCGGATTTGAACATTCTCGCTCATCCTCACTGACAACCCTCATAAAATTAACACTTCGTTCAAAATTATTATTTTAATAAACTTATATTATTTTTAGGACGACCAATCGCTGAGGTGTACAGCTTGTGGCAGAAAGGGCAACCGAATAATTCAGGAGGTGAAGAGGACTGTGTTCACATGGACCTTAAAGGCACAATGAATGATTACCTATGCAACTCAAAGTCTAACTTCATTTGTAAGAAGACTCTCCAGCCTAAACGGAATTATGGCAGCAACAAGCCTCATTCAGGTAGGTGATCGTCTCGCTTCTCTAAAATCTCAGTTTTTGATTTAAGCAAGACGAGCACTTAACATAAACCAGCATAATATGAACAAATGCATCATCATGGAAAGAAATCATCCGTCGAAAACAATCATAAATAAAGTAAATGATGAGCTACTTACGAATAATTTTCATATCATATTAATTATTATCAAGTGATCACAAATAATGTTCTTTAATAATTATTTAATTGCAAAAATATCAACTTTTTGTAAGGTCACCAATAAAAACTAACACAATAAATGCTATAATGCCATCATTATTTTTCGTAGATGTAGGAGGACAGGGTGCAGTCTTCTTCCGGGAGGATTACACGTATATAGTATCAGAAGAGAGTTTCTACAAGGTCCATAGGACCCAACAGACTTTTGCTGATGCGAGGCGAGTATGTGCTCTTGAAGGAGCCAGTTTGTTCTACGCAGAGGACGTTCAAGAAGCCAACGCTGTTATATCGTTTTGGAACAAAACTCAACCTGACATACCGTGGGTGTTTGTGGGGCTGTCGGATATCATTGCGGAAGGAGTATTTGAGACTGTTGACGGTACGTATACATAATTTGCCAAATTTTTATATGCAATGTTTGGGTAAAGAAAGTGTGACTCTTGTTTGACCTTAAAAGGTCGTCTTACCCACATATTAACTTTATTGTTAACCGTATTAGTTCACATCTCGCAGAGTAGTAGCAAAGAATACTTGGAGTTCATTGGTACTATGTATTTTTCTGTAGCTTCGAATTTGAACATTCTCGCTCATCCTCACTGACAACCCTCATAAAATTAACACTTCGTTCAAAATTATTATTTTAATAAACTTATATTATTTTTAGGACGACCAATCGCTGAGGTGTACAGCTTGTGGCAGAAAGGGCAACCGAATAATTCAGGAGGTGAAGAGGACTGTGTTCACATGGACCGTAAAGGCACAATGAATGATTACCTATGCAACTCAAAGTCTAACTTTATTTGTAAGAAGACTCTCCAGCCTAAACCGAATTATGGCAGCAACAAGCCTCATTCAGGTAGGTGATCATCTCGCTTCTCTAAAATCTCAGTTTTTGATTTAAGCAAGACGAGCACTTAACATAAACCAGCATAATATGAACAAAATATGCATAATCATGGAAAGAAATCATCCGTCAAAAACAATCATAAATAAAGTAAACGATGAGCTACTTACGAATAATTTTCATGTCATAATATGCACAATAATTATTATCAAGTGATCACAAATTACGTTCTTTAATAATTATTTAATTGCAAAAATATCAACTTTTTGTAAGGTCACCAATAAAAACTAACACAATAAATGCTATAATGCCATCATTATTTTTCGTAGATGTAGGAGGACAGGGTGCAGTCTTCTTCCGGGAGGATTACACGTATATAGTATCAGAAGAGAGTTTCTACAAGGTCCATAGGACCCAACAGACTTTTGCTGATGCGAGGCGAGTATGTGCTCTTGAAGGAGCCAGTTTGTTCTACGCAGAGGACGTTCAAGAAGCCAACGCTGTTATATCGTTTTGGAACAAAACTCAACCTGACATACCGTGGGTGTTTGTGGGGCTGTCGGATATCATTGCGGAAGGAGTATTTGAGACTGTTGACGGTACGTATACATAATTTGCCAAATTTTTATATGCAATGGTTGGGTGAAGAAAGTGTGACTCTTGTTTGACCTTAAAAGGTCGTCTTACCCACATATTAACTTTGTTGTTAACCGTATTAGTTCACATCTCGCAGAGTAGTGGCGAAGAATACTTGGAGATCATCAGTCCTATGTATTTTTCTATAGCTTCGAATTTGAACATTCTCGCTCATCCTCACTGACAACCCTCATAAAATTAACACTTCGTTCAAAATTATTATTTTAATAAACTTATATTATTTTTAGGACGACCAATCGCTGAGGTGTACAGCTTGTGGCAGAAAGGGCAACCGAATAATTCAGGAGGTGAAGAGGACTGTGTTCACATGGACCTTAAAGGCACAATGAATGATTACCTATGCAACTCAAAGTCTAACTTCATTTGTAAGAAGACTCTCCAGCCTAAACGGAATTATGGCAGCAACAAGCCTCATTCAGGTAGGTGATCGTCTCGCTTCTCTAAAATCTCAGTTTTTGATTTAAGCAAGACGAGCACTTAACATAAACCAGCATAATATGAACAAATGCATAATCATGGAAAGAAATCATCCGTCGAAAACAATCATAAATAAAGTAAATGATGAGCTACTTACGAATAATTTTCATATCATATGCATATTAATTATTATCAAGTGATCACAAATGATGTTCTTTAATAATTATTTAATTGCAAAAATATCAACTTTTTGTAAGGTCACCAATAAAAACTAACACAATAAATGCTATAATGCCATCATTATTTTTCGTAGATGTAGGAGGACAGGGTGCAGTCTTCTTCCGGGAGGATTACACGTATATAGTATCAGAAGAGAGTTTCTACAAGGTCCATAGGACCCAACAGACTTTTGCTGATGCGAGGCGAGTATGTGCTCTTGAAGGAGCCAGTTTGTTCTACGCAGAGGACGTTCAAGAAGCCAACGCTGTTATATCGTTTTGGAACAAAACTCAACCTGACATACCGTGGGTGTTTGTGGGGCTGTCGGATATCATTGCGGAAGGAGTATTTGAGACTGTTGACGGTACGTATACATAATTTGCCAAATTTTTATATGCAATGTTTGGGTAAAGAAAGTGTGACTCTTGTTTGACCTTAAAAGGTCGTCTTACCCACATATTAACTTTATTGTTAACCGTATTAGTTCACATCTCGCAGAGTAGTAGCAAAGAATACTTGGAGTTCATTGGTACTATGTATTTTTCTATAGCTTCGAATTTGAACATTCTCGCTCATCCTCACTGACAACCCTCATAAAATTAACACTTCGTTCAAAATTATTATTTTAATAAACTTATATTATTTTTAGGACGACCAATCGCTGAGGTGTACAGCTTGTGGCAGAAAGGGCAACCGAATAATTCAGGAGGTGAAGAGGACTGTGTTCACATGGACCGTAAAGGCACAATGAATGATTACCTATGCAACTCAAAGTCTAACTTCATTTGTAAGAAGACTCTCCAGCCTAAACCGAATTATGGCAGCAACAAGCCTCATTCAGGTAGGTGATCGTCTCGCTTCTCTAAAATCGCAGTTTTTGATTTAAGCAAGACGAGCACTTAAGATAAACCAGCATAATATGAACAAATTCATAATCATGGAAAGAGATCATCTGTCAAAAACAATTATAAATAAAGTAAATGATGAGCTACTTACGAATAATTTTCATATCATATGCATATTTATTATTATCAAGTGATCACAAATGATGTTCTTTAATAATTATTTAATTGCAAAAATATCAACTTTTTGTAAGGTCACCAATAAAAACTAACACAATAAATGCTATAATGCCATCATTATTTTTCGTAGATGTAGGAGGACAGGGTGCAGTCTTCTTCCGGGAGGATTACACGTATATAGTATCAGAAGAGAGTTTCTACAAGGTCCATAGGACCCAACAGACTTTTGCTGATGCGAGGCGAGTATGTGCTCTTGAAGGAGCCAGTTTGTTCTACGCAGAGGACGTTCAAGAAGCCAACGCTGTTATATCGTTTTGGAACAAAACTCAACCTGACATACCGTGGGTGTTTGTGGGGCTGTCGGATATCATTGCGGAAGGAGTATTTGAGACTGTTGACGGTACGTATACATAATTTGCCAAATTTTTATATGCAATGTTTGGGTAAAGAAAGTGTGACTCTTGTTTGACCTTAAAAGGTCGTCTTACCCACATATTAACTTTGTTGTTAACCGTATTAGTTCAACTTGACATCTCGCAGAGTAGTAGCGAAGAATACTCGGAGTTCATTGGTACTATGTATTTTTCTTTAGCTTCGGATTTGAACATTCTCGCTCATCCTCACTGACAACCCTCATAAAATTAACACTTCGTTCAAAATTATTATTTTAATAAACTTATATTATTTTTAGGACGACCAATCGCTGAGGTGTACAGCTTGTGGCAGAAAGGGCAACCGAATAATTCAGGAGGTGAAGAGGACTGTGTTCACATGGACCTTAAAGGCACAATGAATGATTACCTATGCAACTCAAAGTCTAACTTCATTTGTAAGAAGACTCTCCAGCCTAAACGGAATTATGGCAGCAACAAGCCTCATTCAGGTAGGTGATCGTCTCGCTTCTCTAAAATCTCAGTTTTTGATTTAAGCAAGACGAGCACTTAACATAAACCAGCATAATATGAACAAATGCATCATCATGGAAAGAAATCATCCGTCGAAAACAATCATAAATAAAGTAAATGATGAGCTACTTACGAATAATTTTCATATCATATTAATTATTATCAAGTGATCACAAATAATGTTCTTTAATAATTATTTAATTGCAAAAATATCAACTTTTTGTAAGGTCACCAATAAAAACTAACACAATAAATGCTATAATGCCATCATTATTTTTCGTAGATGTAGGAGGACAGGGTGCAGTCTTCTTCCGGGAGGATTACACGTATATAGTATCAGAAGAGAGTTTCTACAAGGTCCATAGGACCCAACAGACTTTTGCTGATGCGAGGCGAGTATGTGCTCTTGAAGGAGCCAGTTTGTTCTACGCAGAGGACGTTCAAGAAGCCAACGCTGTTATATCGTTTTGGAACAAAACTCAACCTGACATACCGTGGGTGTTTGTGGGGCTGTCGGATATCATTGCGGAAGGAGTATTTGAGACTGTTGACGGTACGTATACATAATTTGCCAAATTTTTATATGCAATGTTTGGGTAAAGAAAGTGTGACTCTTGTTTGACCTTAAAAGGTCGTCTTACCCACATATTAACTTTATTGTTAACCGTATTAGTTCACATCTCGCAGAGTAGTAGCAAAGAATACTTGGAGTTCATTGGTACTATGTATTTTTCTATAGCTTCGAATTTGAACATTCTCGCTCATCCTCACTGACAACCCTCATAAAATTAACACTTCGTTCAAAATTATTATTTTAATAAACTTATATTATTTTTAGGACGACCAATCGCTGAGGTGTACAGCTTGTGGCAGAAAGGGCAACCGAATAATTCAGGAGGTGAAGAGGACTGTGTTCACATGGACCGTAAAGGCACAATGAATGATTACCTATGCAACTCAAAGTCTAACTTTATTTGTAAGAAGACTCTCCAGCCTAAACCGAATTATGGCAGCAACAAGCCTCATTCAGGTAGGTGATCATCTCGCTTCTCTAAAATCTCAGTTTTTGATTTAAGCAAGACGAGCACTTAACATAAACCAGCATAATATGAACAAAATATGCATAATCATGGAAAGAAATCATCCGTCAAAAACAATCATAAATAAAGTAAACGATGAGCTACTTACGAATAATTTTCATGTCATAATATGCACAATAATTATTATCAAGTGATCACAAATTACGTTCTTTAATAATTATTTAATTGCAAAAATATCAACTTTTTGTAAGGTCACCAATAAAAACTAACACAATAAATGCTATAATGCCATCATTATTTTTCGTAGATGTAGGAGGACAGGGTGCAGTCTTCTTCCGGGAGGATTACACGTATATAGTATCAGAAGAGAGTTTCTACAAGGTCCATAGGACCCAACAGACTTTTGCTGATGCGAGGCTAGTATGTGCTCTTGAAGGAGCCAGTTTGTTCTACGCAGAGGACGTTCAAGAAGCCAACGCTGTTATATCGTTTTGGAACAAAACTCAACCTGACATACCGTGGGTGTTTGTGGGGCTGTCGGATATCATTGCGGAAGGAGTATTTGAGACTGTTGACGGTACGTATACATAATTTGCCAAATTTTTATATGCAATGGTTGGGTGAAGAAAGTGTGACTCTTGTTTGACCTTAAAAGGTCGTCTTACCCACATATTAACTTTGTTGTTAACCGTATTAGTTCACATCTCGCAGAGTAGTGGCGAAGAATACTTGGAGTTCATCAGTCCTATGTATTTTTCAATAGCTTCGGATTTGATCATTCTCGCTCATCCTCACTGACAACCCTCATAAAATTAACACTTTGTTCAAAATGATTATTTTAATAAACTTATATTATTTTTAGGACGACCAATCGCTGAGGTGTACAGCTTGTGGCAGAAAGGGCAACCGAATAATTCAGGAGGTGAAGAGGACTGTGTTCACATGGACCGTAAAGGCACAATGAATGATTACCTATGCAACTCAAAGTCTAACTTCATTTGTAAGAAGACTCTCCAGCCTAAACCGAATTATGGCAGCAACAAGCCTCATTCAGGTAGGTGATCATCTCGCTTCTCTAAAATCTCAGTTTTTGATTTAAGCAAGACGAGCACTTAACATAAACCAGCATAATATGAACAAAATATGCATAATCATGGAAAGAAATCATCCGTCAAAAACAATCATAAATAAAGTAAACGATGAGCTACTTACGAATAATTTTCATGTCATAATATGCACAATAATTATTATCAAGTGATCACAAATTACGTTCTTTAATAATTATTTAATTGCAAAAATATCAACTTTTTGTAAGGTCACCAATAAAAACTAACACAATAAATGCTATAATGCCATCATTATTTTTCGTAGATGTAGGAGGACAGGGTGCAGTCTTCTTCCGGGAGGATTACACGTATATAGTATCAGAAGAGAGTTTCTACAAGGTCCATAGGACCCAACAGACTTTTGCTGATGCGAGGCGAGTATGTGCTCTTGAAGGAGCCAGTTTGTTCTACGCAGAGGACGTTCAAGAAGCCAACGCTGTTATATCGTTTTGGAACAAAACTCAACCTGACATACCGTGGGTGTTTGTGGGGCTGTCGGATATCATTGCGGAAGGAGTATTTGAGACTGTTGACGGTACGTATACATAATTTGCCAAATTTTTATATGCAATGGTTGGGTGAAGAAAGTGTGACTCTTGTTTGACCTTAAAAGGTCGTCTTACCCACATATTAACTTTGTTGTTAACCGTATTAGTTCACATCTCGCAGAGTAGTGGCGAAGAATACTTGGAGATCATCAGTCCTATGTATTTTTCTATAGCTTCGAATTTGAACATTCTCGCTCATCCTCACTGACAACCCTCATAAAATTAACACTTCGTTCAAAATTATTATTTTAATAAACTTATATTATTTTTAGGACGACCAATCGCTGAGGTGTACAGCTTGTGGCAGAAAGGGCAACCGAATAATTCAGGAGGTGAAGAGGACTGTGTTCACATGGACCGTAAAGGCACAATGAATGATTACCTATGCAACTCAAAGTCTAACTTCATTTGTAAGAAGACTCTCCAGCCTAAACCGAATTATGGCAGCAACAAGCCTCATTCAGGTAGGTGATCATCTCGCTTCTCTAAAATCTCAGTTTTTGATTTAAGCAAGACGAGCACATAACATAAACCAGCATAATATGAACAAATGCATAATCATGGAAAGAAATCATCCGTCAAAAACAATCATAAATAAAGTAAATGATGAGCTACTTACGAATAATTTTCATGTCATATGCACAATAATTATTATCAAGTTATCACAAATGATGTTCTTTAATAATTATTTAATTGCAAAAATATCAACTTTTTGTAAGGTCACCAATAAAAACTAACACAATAAATGCTATAATGCCATCATTATTTTTCGTAGATGTAGGAGGACAGGGTGCAGTCTTCTTCCGGGAGGATTACACGTATATAGTATCAGAAGAGAGTTTCTACAAGGTCCATAGGACCCAACAGACTTTTGCTGATGCGAGGCGAGTATGTGCTCTTGAAGGAGCCAGTTTGTTCTACGCAGAGGACGTTCAAGAAGCCAACGCTGTTATATCGTTTTGGAACAAAACTCAACCTGACATACCGTGGGTGTTTGTGGGGCTGTCGGATATCATTGCGGAAGGAGTATTTGAGACTGTTGACGGTACGTATACATAATTTGCCAAATTTTTATATGCAATGTTTGGGTAAAGAAAGTGTGACTCTTGTTTGACCTTAAAAGGTCGTCTTACCCACATATTAACTTTGTTGTTAACCGTATTAGTTCAACTTGACATCTCGCAGAGTAGTAGCGAAGAATACTCGGAGTTCATTGGTACTATGTATTTTTCTTTAGCTTCGGATTTGAACATTCTCGCTCATCCTCACTGACAACCCTCATAAAATTAACACTTCGTTCAAAATTATTATTTTAATAAACTTATATTATTTTTAGGACGACCAATCGCTGAGGTGTACAGCTTGTGGCAGAAAGGGCAACCGAATAATTCAGGAGGTGAAGAGGACTGTGTTCACATGGACCGTAAAGGCACAATGAATGATTACCTATGCAACTCAAAGTCTAACTTCATTTGTAAGAAGACTCTCCAGCCTAAACCGAATTATGGCAGCAACAAGCCTCATTCAGGTAGGTGATCATCTCGCTTCTCTAAAATCTCAGTTTTTGATTTAAGCAAGACGAGCACTTAACATAAACCAGCATAATATGAACAAAATATGCATAATCATGGAAAGAAATCATCCGTCAAAAACAATCATAAATAAAGTAAACGATGAGCTACTTACGAATAATTTTCATGTCATAATATGCACAATAATTATTATCAAGTGATCACAAATTACGTTCTTTAATAATTATTTAATTGCAAAAATATCAACTTTTTGTAAGGTCACCAATAAAAACTAACACAATAAATGCTATAATGCCATCATTATTTTTCGTAGATGTAGGAGGACAGGGTGCAGTCTTCTTCCGGGAGGATTACACGTATATAGTATCAGAAGAGAGTTTCTACAAGGTCCATAGGACCCAACAGACTTTTGCTGATGCGAGGCGAGTATGTGCTCTTGAAGGAGCCAGTTTGTTCTACGCAGAGGACGTTCAAGAAGCCAACGCTGTTATATCGTTTTGGAACAAAACTCAACCTGACATACCGTGGGTGTTTGTGGGGCTGTCGGATATCATTGCGGAAGGAGTATTTGAGACTGTTGACGGTACGTATACATAATTTGCCAAATTTTTATATGCAATGGTTGGGTGAAGAAAGTGTGACTCTTGTTTGACCTTAAAAGGTCGTCTTACCCACATATTAACTTTGTTGTTAACCGTATTAGTTCACATCTCGCAGAGTAGTGGCGAAGAATACTTGGAGTTCATCAGTCCTATGTATTTTTCAATAGCTTCGGATTTGATCATTCTCGCTCATCCTCACTGACAACCCTCATAAAATTAACACTTTGTTCAAAATGATTATTTTAATAAACTTATATTATTTTTAGGACGACCAATCGCTGAGGTGTACAGCTTGTGGCAGAAAGGGCAACCGAATAATTCAGGAGGTGAAGAGGACTGTGTTCACATGGACCGTAAAGGCACAATGAATGATTACCTATGCAACTCAAAGTCTAACTTCATTTGTAAGAAGACTCTCCAGCCTAAACCGAATTATGGCAGCAACAAGCCTCATTCAGGTAGGTGATCATCTCGCTTCTCTAAAATCTCAGTTTTTGATTTAAGCAAGACGAGCACTTAACATAAACCAGCATAATATGAACAAAATATGCATAATCATGGAAAGAAATCATCCGTCAAAAACAATCATAAATAAAGTAAACGATGAGCTACTTACGAATAATTTTCATGTCATAATATGCACAATAATTATTATCAAGTGATCACAAATTACGTTCTTTAATAATTATTTAATTGCAAAAATATCAACTTTTTGTAAGGTCACCAATAAAAACTAACACAATAAATGCTATAATGCCATCATTATTTTTCGTAGATGTAGGAGGACAGGGTGCAGTCTTCTTCCGGGAGGATTACACGTATATAGTATCAGAAGAGAGTTTCTACAAGGTCCATAGGACCCAACAGACTTTTGCTGATGCGAGGCGAGTATGTGCTCTTGAAGGAGCCAGTTTGTTCTACGCAGAGGACGTTCAAGAAGCCAACGCTGTTATATCGTTTTGGAACAAAACTCAACCTGACATACCGTGGGTGTTTGTGGGGCTGTCGGATATCATTGCGGAAGGAGTATTTGAGACTGTTGACGGTACGTATACATAATTTGCCAAATTTTTATATGCAATGGTTGGGTGAAGAAAGTGTGACTCTTGTTTGACCTTAAAAGGTCGTCTTACCCACATATTAACTTTGTTGTTAACCGTATTAGTTCACATCTCGCAGAGTAGTGGCGAAGAATACTTGGAGATCATCAGTCCTATGTATTTTTCTATAGCTTCGAATTTGAACATTCTCGCTCATCCTCACTGACAACCCTCATAAAATTAACACTTCGTTCAAAATTATTATTTTAATAAACTTATATTATTTTTAGGACGACCAATCGCTGAGGTGTACAGCTTGTGGCAGAAAGGGCAACCGAATAATTCAGGAGGTGAAGAGGACTGTGTTCACATGGACCGTAAAGGCACAATGAATGATTACCTATGCAACTCAAAGTCTAACTTCATTTGTAAGAAGACTCTCCAGCCTAAACCGAATTATGGCAGCAACAAGCCTCATTCAGGTAGGTGATCATCTCGCTTCTCTAAAATCTCAGTTTTTGATTTAAGCAAGACGAGCACATAACATAAACCAGCATAATATGAACAAATGCATAATCATGGAAAGAAATCATCCGTCAAAAACAATCATAAATAAAGTAAATGATGAGCTACTTACGAATAATTTTCATGTCATATGCACAATAATTATTATCAAGTTATCACAAATGATGTTCTTTAATAATTATTTAATTGCAAAAATATCAACTTTTTGTAAGGTCACCAATAAAAACTAACACAATAAATGCTATAATGCCATCATTATTTTTCGTAGATGTAGGAGGACAGGGTGCAGTCTTCTTCCGGGAGGATTACACGTATATAGTATCAGAAGAGAGTTTCTACAAGGTCCATAGGACCCAACAGACTTTTGCTGATGCGAGGCGAGTATGTGCTCTTGAAGGAGCCAGTTTGTTCTACGCAGAGGACGTTCAAGAAGCCAACGCTGTTATATCGTTTTGGAACAAAACTCAACCTGACATACCGTGGGTGTTTGTGGGGCTGTCGGATATCATTGCGGAAGGAGTATTTGAGACTGTTGACGGTACGTATACATAATTTGCCAAATTTTTATATGCAATGTTTGGGTAAAGAAAGTGTGACTCTTGTTTGACCTTAAAAGGTCGTCTTACCCACATATTAACTTTGTTGTTAACCGTATTAGTTCAACTTGACATCTCGCAGAGTAGTAGCGAAGAATACTCGGAGTTCATTGGTACTATGTATTTTTCTTTAGCTTCGGATTTGAACATTCTCGCTCATCCTCACTGACAACCCTCATAAAATTAACACTTCGTTCAAAATTATTATTTTAATAAACTTATATTATTTTTAGGACGACCAATCGCTGAGGTGTACAGCTTGTGGCAGAAAGGGCAACCGAATAATTCAGGAGGTGAAGAGGACTGTGTTCACATGGACCGTAAAGGCACAATGAATGATTACCTATGCAACTCAAAGTCTAACTTCATTTGTAAGAAGACTCTCCAGCCTAAACCGAATTATGGCAGCAACAAGCCTCATTCAGGTAGGTGATCATCTCGCTTCTCTAAAATCTCAGTTTTTGATTTAAGCAAGACGAGCACTTAACATAAACCAGCATAATATGAACAAAATATGCATAATCATGGAAAGAAATCATCCGTCAAAAACAATCATAAATAAAGTAAACGATGAGCTACTTACGAATAATTTTCATGTCATAATATGCACAATAATTATTATCAAGTGATCACAAATTACGTTCTTTAATAATTATTTAATTGCAAAAATATCAACTTTTTGTAAGGTCACCAATAAAAACTAACACAATAAATGCTATAATGCCATCATTATTTTTCGTAGATGTAGGAGGACAGGGTGCAGTCTTCTTCCGGGAGGATTACACGTATATAGTATCAGAAGAGAGTTTCTACAAGGTCCATAGGACCCAACAGACTTTTGCTGATGCGAGGCGAGTATGTGCTCTTGAAGGAGCCAGTTTGTTCTACGCAGAGGACGTTCAAGAAGCCAACGCTGTTATATCGTTTTGGAACAAAACTCAACCTGACATACCGTGGGTGTTTGTGGGGCTGTCGGATATCATTGCGGAAGGAGTATTTGAGACTGTTGACGGTACGTATACATAATTTGCCAAATTTTTATATGCAATGGTTGGGTGAAGAAAGTGTGACTCTTGTTTGACCTTAAAAGGTCGTCTTACCCACATATTAACTTTGTTGTTAACCGTATTAGTTCACATCTCGCAGAGTAGTGGCGAAGAATACTTGGAGTTCATCAGTCCTATGTATTTTTCAATAGCTTCGGATTTGATCATTCTCGCTCATCCTCACTGACAACCCTCATAAAATTAACACTTTGAATCGCTGAGGTGTACAGCTTGTGGCAGAAAGGGCAACCGAATAATTCAGGAGGTGAAGAGGACTGTGTTCACATGGACCGTAAAGGCACAATGAATGATTACCTATGCAACTCAAAGTCTAACTTCATTTGTAAGAAGACTCTCCAGCCTAAACCGAATTATGGCAGCAACAAGCCTCATTCAGGTAGGTGATCATCTCGCTTCTCTAAAATCTCAGTTTTTGATTTAAGCAAGACGAGCACATAACATAAACCAGCATAATATGAATAAATGCATAATCATGGAAAGAAATCATCCGTCAAAAACAATCATAAATAAAGTAAATGATGAGCTACTTACGAATAATTTTCATATCATATGCATATTAATTATTATCAAGTGATCACAAATGATGTTCTTTAATAATTATTTAATTGCAAAAATATCAACTTTTTGTAAGGTCACCAATAAAAACTAACACAATAAATGCTATAATGCCATCATTATTTTTCGTAGATGTAGGAGGACAGGGTGCAGTCTTCTTCCGGGAGGATTACACGTATATAGTATCAGAAGAGAGTTTCTACAAGGTCCATAGGACCCAACAGACTTTTGCTGATGCGAGGCGAGTATGTGCTCTTGAAGGAGCCAGTTTGTTCTACGCAGAGGACGTTCAAGAAAAAAAATGAAAAAATGAAAAATCGTTTATTCATGGTTACATTTCGTGTTACATAGTATATTACTTCTGCCAAACTGTAAAACAGTTTGTTGGCAGATGTAGCTCCCTTAACTAATTTTATATTTAGGTACATGTAACAACTTGTTGGTACTTTTCCATCAATCACACGATACTTTTACCTACATATAACTAAACACACTTAACACAAATTTGCTACGAGTATGACTATAACTTATATTAATAAAATAACATGTTAGTTGCGTAACAGCACTTCACTTAACAGCGGTGAAGCCGCAAACATGAGCCAGTATGACATTACTTTAATTACACATATTTATACTTACAACAAGAATAAATGGCATTCTACACATCTTTTGTTAAGAGGTCTTTACAAAAGGTATTAAAAAGAAACTTTCCTAGTTTATTTCTAAAAGACATTTTCGTGGTACAGCTATTTTCTAATTCGGAAGGTATGTCGTTAAAAATTGTTGGTACTAAGCATTTCCTACACCTTTGTCCATAATAATTAGTACAAGTGGGTACTACAAATCTACTGATGCATTTATTCCTTTGAGGTCTTATGCGCACCGTCTCGACTTTAAACTCATCATTACAATAGTTTTCTATAGCCAATAACAATACCACCCTTCGATGAACTGGCAACATCTTACACTCTAAGAATAATTCTTCATAATCACTACTTTTACAACGTGTTTTTGTATTTTTATCAACTAAAAGTTTCATAAATCTGATTTGTAACAACTTTAATTTATCTAAATATGTTTTAAATGTGTTACCATAACATGCCAGTCCGTATGAGAGTAGCGAGTCCACCAGCGCATAGTAGACCGTGTACAAAGTGGCCCTATCCAGTACCAAACTAAGGTGGTGGAATTTTACAAGCACTAATCGGAGTTTGTCACAAAGGTGTGTTATGTGCGTTTTCCAAGAGAAGCTGTTGTCTATAACTAAACCCAAGTACTTGTACTCCTCCACCACCTCAATATCTGTACACGCACAAAACGTCGCGCCGTCATCGTGCAGGCACTCATAACTATGCCCCGTCACGCGCGGCGGACGCTCACAGTTTTTAAGATAAGGAGACCGTATACGCATACATTTAGTTTTATTTATATTTATTATGATCCCATTATCATGAGCCCATTTAATTATATTCGTGAAATCCTCCTGAATATTCCTTTCAATTACATCCAATTCTTTATCTGCATACACTAAACAAGTATCATCGGCATACATGTATATGCGACAATTTCGAACCACATTGCACATGCTGTTGACATGCATGATGTATCCGACGGGACCAAACACGGAACCGGTTGGCACACCGCATGTGACGTAACTGGGTTCTCCCACTACGCCGTCAATGACGGTTCGCAGTGACCGGCCTGTGAGGTAGGCACGGAACCACCTGTTAAGTGGTCCCGCGACGCCACATTCCTCCATGGCTTGAAGCAGCTGGTGGTGCTCAAGGGTATCAAATGCTTTTTTGAAATCAATGTAGACCACCACCA
Source organism: Diarsia dahlii (assembly GCA_949775195.1). NCBI lineage: Eukaryota > Metazoa > Arthropoda > Insecta > Lepidoptera > Noctuidae > Diarsia > Diarsia dahlii. Next base: position 15,525,656 of record OX459195.1, read on the forward strand.
CCTGCTTCCTCTGATCCAAACATTCATTGACGTCGTCCGCAAACCGTGCCAGAGCCGTCGCCGTGCTCCGTCCACGTCGGAAACCATGTTGTGCATTTGACAATATATTGTTGTTTTCCAAGAAAGCACTGACCTGGTTCATAATGAACTTTTCCACAATTTTATTTATTACAGACAATATAGCTATTGGCCTATAATTTGAGTAATCCCTGTGCACACCGTGCTTAAATATAGGTCTTATTAATGCTGTTTTTAACTGATCGGGATACAAACCATTTTCAACACATAAGTTAATGAACAAAGCTATTACAGGGCTCAACTTTGATTTCAACAATTTTATTTCCTTTACTCTAATTTTATCTATACCTTCAGACTTATGACTACTTAGAATATTTATTATGTTATCTACATCCTTAGGGTAAGCTTTTTGAAACCGTAGCGACATGCTACTACTATTGATATAGCTAGACCTGTCCAAAAACTTATGACTACAGACATGTTTCATATCCAATATTTCTTTGGTAAATGTTTTAGAGAATTTATTACAGATATTCATTATACTTTCCGTTTTTCCTAGATATTTTAAAATAACAGAATCTACACTATTTTAGAAGCCAACGCTGTTATATCGTTTTGGAACAAAACTCAACCTGACATACCGTGGGTGTTTGTGGGGCTGTCGGATATCATTGCGGAAGGAGTATTTGAGACTGTTGACGGTACGTATACATAATTTGCCAAATTTTTATATGCAATGTTTGGGTAAAGAAAGTGTGACTCTTGTTTGACCTTAAAAGGTCGTCTTACCCACATATTAACTTTATTGTTAACCGTATTAGTTCACATCTCGCAGAGTAGTAGCGAAGAATACTTGGAGATCATCAGTCCTATGTATTTTTCTATAGCTTCGAATTTGAACATTCTCGCTCATCCTCACTGACAACCCTCATAAAATTAACACTTCGTTCAACATTATTAGTTTTACAAACTTATATTATTTTTAGGACGACCAATCGCTGAGGTGTACAGCTTGTGGCAGAAAGGGCAACCGAATAATTCAGGAGGTGAAGAGGACTGTGTTCACATGGACCGTAAAGGCACAATGAATGATTACCTATGCAACTCAAAGTCTAACTTCATTTGTAAGAAGACTCTCCAGCCTAAACCGAATTATGGCAGCAACAAGCCTCATTCAGGTAGGTGATCATCTCGCTTATCTAAAATCTCAGTTTTTGATTTAAGCAAGACGAGCACTTAACATAAACCAGCATAATATGAACAAATGCATAATCATGGAAAGAAATCATCCGTCAAAAACAATCATAAATAAAGTAAATGATGAGCTACTTACGAATAATTTTCATGTCATATGCACAATAATTATTATCAAGTTATCACAAATGATGTTCTTTAATAATTATTTAATTGCAAAAATATCAACTTTTTGTAAGGTCACCAATAAAAACTAACACAATAAATGCTATAATGCCATCATTATTTTTCGTAGATGTAGGAGGACAGGGTGCAGTCTTCTTCCGGGAGGATTACACGTATATAGTATCAGAAGAGAGTTTCTACAAGGTCCATAGGACACAACAGACTTTTGCTGATGCGAGGCGAGTATGTACTCTTGAAGGAGCCAGTTTGTTCTACGCAGAGGACGTTCAAGAAGCCAACGCTGTTATATCGTTTTGGAACAAAACTCAACCTGACATACCGTGGGTGTTTGTGGGGCTGTCGGATATCATTGCGGAAGGAGTATTTGAGACTGTTGACGGTACGTATACATAATTTGCCAAATTTTTATTTGCAATGGTTGGGTGAAGAAAGTGTGACTCTTGTTTGACCTAAAAAGGTCGTCTTACCCACATATTAACTTTGTTGTTAACCGTATTAGTTCACATCTCGCAGAGTAGTAGCGAAGAATACTCGGAGTTCATCGGTACTATGTATTTTTCTATAGCTTCGGATTTGAACATTCTCGCTCATCCTCACTGACAACCCTTATAAAATTAACACTTAGTTCAAAATTATTATTTTAATAAACTTATATTATTTTTAGGACGACCAATCGCTGAGGTGTACAGCTTGTGGCAGAAAGGGCAACCGAATAATTCAGGAGGTGAAGAGGACTGTGTTCACATGGACCGTAAAGGCACAATGAATGATTACCTATGCAACTCAAAGTCTAACTTCATTTGTAAGAAGACTCTCCAGCCTAAACCGAATTATGGCAGCAACAAGCCTCATTCAGGTAGTTGATCATCTCGCTTCTCTAAAATCTCAGTTTTTGATTTAAGCAAGACGAGCACATAACATAAACCAGCATAATATGAACAAATGCATAATCATGGAAAGAAATCATCCGTCAAAAACAATCATAAATAAAGTAAATGATGAGCTACTTACGAATAATTTTCATGTCATATGCACAATAATTATTATCAAGTGATCACAAATGATGTTCTTTAATAATTATTTAATTGCAAAAATATCAACTTTTTGTAAGGTCACCAATAAAAACTAACACAATAAATGCTATAATGCCATCATTATTTTTCGTAGATGTAGGAGGACAGGGTGCAGTCTTCTTCCGGGAGGATTACACGTATATAGTATCAGAAGAGAGTTTCTACAAGGTCCATAGGACCCAACAGACTTTTGCTGATGCGAGGCGAGTATGTGCTCTTGAAGGAGCCAGTTTGTTCTACGCAGAGGACGTTCAAGAAGCCAACGCTGTTATATCGTTTTGGAACAAAACTCAACCTGACATACCGTGGGTGTTTGTGGGGCTGTCGGATATCATTGCGGAAGGAGTATTTGAGACTGTTGACGGTACGTATACATAATTTGCCAAATTTTTATATGCAATGGTTGGGTGAAGAAAGTGTGACTCTTGTTTGACCTTAAAAGGTCGTCTTACCCACATATTAACTTTGTTGTTAACCGTATTAGTTCAACTTGACATCTCGCAGAGTAGTAGCGAAGAATACTCGGAGTTCATTGGTACTATGTATTTTTCTATAGCTTCGGATTTGAACATTCTCGCTCATCCTCACTGACAACCCTTATAAAATTAACACTTAGTTCAAAATTATTATTTTAATAAACTTATATTATTTTTAGGACGACCAATCGCTGAGGTGTACAGCTTGTGGCAGAAAGGGCAACCGAATAATTCAGGAGGTGAAGAGGACTGTGTTCACATGGACCGTAAAGGCACAATGAATGATTACCTATGCAACTCAAAGTCTAACTTCATTTGTAAGAAGACTCTCCAGCCTAAACCGAATTATGGCAGCAACAAGCCTCATTCAGGTAGTTGATCATCTCGCTTCTCTAAAATCTCAGTTTTTGATTTAAGCAAGACGAGCACATAACATAAACCAGCATAATATGAACAAATGCATAATCATGGAAAGAAATCATCCGTCAAAAACAATCATAAATAAAGTAAATGATGAGCTACTTACGAATAATTTTCATGTCATATGCACAATAATTATTATCAAGTGATCACAAATGATGTTCTTTAATAATTATTTAATTGCAAAAATATCAACTTTTTGTAAGGTCACCAATAAAAACTAACACAATAAATGCTATAATGCCATCATTATTTTTCGTAGATGTAGGAGGACAGGGTGCAGTCTTCTTCCGGGAGGATTACACGTATATAGTATCAGAAGAGAGTTTCTACAAGGTCCATAGGACCCAACAGACTTTTGCTGATGCGAGGCGAGTATGTGCTCTTGAAGGAGCCAGTTTGTTCTACGCAGAGGACGTTCAAGAAGCCAACGCTGTTATATCGTTTTGGAACAAAACTCAACCTGACATACCGTGGGTGTTTGTGGGGCTGTCGGATATCATTGCGGAAGGAGTATTTGAGACTGTTGACGGTACGTATACAGTTCTGGGTATTACGGTCTCTATAATTGTCTTACGAATTGGCCAAAATTAGATTTGAAATTATTGGAAAGAATGTGTGACTCTTGACCTTGAAGGCCGCTTTTAACCCCATATAACGAGAAACTTTGTTATCTACATCAGTTTAATTTGAAATCTCGCCGAGTAATAGTGAAGAATACTCGGAGCTCTTCGGTACTATTAATTAATGGCTTTAAATGTTGACATTCCCGCACTTCCTCACTGACAACCCTCATATAATTAACACTTCGTTTAACATTATTTTTATAATCTTATTTTTAGGACGACCAATCGCTGAGGTGTACAGCTTGTGGCAATTATGGCAACCGAATAATTCAGGAGGTAAAGAGGACTGTGTGCACATGGACCTTCAAGGCACAATGAATGATTACCTATGTGACTCAAAGTCTAACTTCATTTGTAAGAAGAGTCTCCAGCCACCCAAGCAGAATAATTGGAACGGCAACAAGCCTCATTCAGGTATGTGGAAATCTCACTTCTCCAAAATCACAGTTTTGGATGTAAGTAAGACGAGCACATAACATTAACCAACACAATATGGACAAATGCATAATTTCAATTATTATTAAAAAATTTCCGTAGTTTATTTGGAGATACTGCAGCTAACGATGCCGATGGTGTGAAATTGATTTGTTGAAGCCCTAGTGCAACATTTTCAGCCACATATTATTCGTTAGTCTGGAAGTCTCGATCTCGCGGTTCCTTTTACAATAATTTAAAATTTTATTGAGTACTTAGGTACTTAGTAACATAAAAGGTTGTTTACACTAAACGTGTTTTATTCAAAAATCAGAACCGTTCACATAAATTAACGCTATGTCTTTCATTTCCCAGATTGCCAAAGGAATAAAAAGTTCTTCCGGACGGACTACACTTACATAGAATCAGAAGAGAGTTTCTACAAGGTCCACACGACAGCACAGACTTTTGCTGATGCGAAGCGAGTATGTGCTCTTGAAGGAGCCAGTTTGTTTTACGCAGAGGACGTTGACGAAGCTAACGCTGTTATATCTTTTTGGAATGGAACCCAGCCGAACATCCCGTGGGTGTTTGTTGGGCTATCGGATATCATGGCTGAAGGATTGTTTGAGACCATTGACGGTACGTATCATCTCTGCCCTTAGGACAAGATTGAGGTCAAAAGTAGGTCAATCTCATATAAAAAAAATCTACGCAAAAGTAACAGTTCCAACACTCGTCTAATCAAGGAACATTGACATGATTGATAACATCGTTATGATGTTCACGCTTTTATCCTTGAAAGGTTAGGAAGAGGTATACCTAATATTGCACCCAGATTTCACCAGTAATGTTAAGTCTCATATAATAGTTGGCGAGCCTATTGCCATGAACCGGGCACAAATCTCGACTCCGTGGCTTCGACTGAGAAATTCCTGATGGAAAAACGCAATGACACTTTGCCCGACCTGGAAATCTAATGCCAATCTAATGAAGAGATTTATGATGAGATACTCGAAATACTAAAAGTTACCGTTACGGTTTTATTTGATATAATAGTAATCCCCTATATAACCATTAATTATTTACAACCTTTAGGCAGACCAATCACTGAGGTGTACAGCTTGTGGCAGCTATGGCAACCGGATAATACTGGCGGTAAAGAGGACTGTGTGCACATGGACAAACTAGGAACTATGAATGATTATCTGTGTGACTCAAAAGCTTACTTTATTTGTAAGAAGCGTCTCCAGTCACTAGAATGGAATCACAAATGCAATTTGCCTAACTTAGGTAAGTTTGGGACACCTTTTTTTTGAATTGGCAAATCATCCAATGACCCACTCTGAGTGGAGTGGAGGGGGGAATGTCAGACTTCTATTGCCTAAAAATAAAAATCACCTATGTTAATTCTTCGTGTCCGGAGCCACGGTATCTCTTCCACACAACCCGCAGCCCGAGCGGCAGTAGTTTGGGAAGGCTTATTTAAAAAAAATACCCTTTTTCTTCTTCTAGAATCGATGACTCAGATTTTATCCGACCAGTACATAGCAACTTGGACAGTTCTGTAGTTCGCTTCATTTAAGTCCTGAAGTGTGTAGTTGGTTGTGCACCATGGGAAAGAGATGAGGTGGCATGTCCTGTGTTGGGGCCCCACACTCACATTGTATCAGAGATGGCTCGATTACATCCCAATTAGCCAAATTAGATCGACAGCCGCCAACTTGAGCACCCTTGACCATGCCGGCGTAACATCGTGTCGTTAAATATCATAAAATTGTCAAGTTAGTTGATAGCATTAACTCACCAACCCGCACTGGGCACGCGTGGTGGTTTATAGCCCATCCCTTTCCCAGAGAGGAGGCCTGAGTCCCTGCAGTGGGCACATTATAGGATGAAGATGACGATTAACTCAAAAAGTTCATTTCTCAAAGCCTGGTGACATATGATTTCAGATTACGTATACAATAAGGACACTGGCAAGTGCTACAAGCTTCACGCAACTCCACTGAACTGGGCCGACGCATATGCAATGTGCCGCATAGAATATACTTCCCTAGCAATGATCAGCAATTCCAGAGAAGCAAATTACCTTGAGAAGTTAACAAGATCAACACCAAAACAGTGCAACACGCAATACCAAAGAGGAATATATCACTTGGGCTTTCATAACAGATTCAACGAAGGATGGCGGACTATTAGAGGTACGTGCATATGTGGTTTAGGTTAGTTTGTACAATGATCTCTGTTGGATGTCCAGTTGCTGGCAATTGAATCAGTAAATAAATACAGAAGCATATTTCAAGACATTTTTGTGAGGTGGTCGCGTTTTAACATTCACAGTTAAATTGATAAGAATGAACGCTTGTTATTGCAATAAGTAATGCGAAAACCGGAGACTTCGTTACTTGATCTGTCACTATTGACATACAAGCTAACAGTTGCTGTAGGTACTGCAGTACTGTTGGTACACTATTCGCCCCCAGAAATACTTGTTGTCGTTATTTCATTGATTTCATCATCATTTCAGCCAAAAGATGGCCATTGCTGGACATAGGCCTCCCCCAGGTGTCGCCACATTGACCGGTCCCGTGTGTCTCGCATCCCGCAGGTCCCCACAACCTTCACCAGGTCATCGGTTCACCTAGTGGGAGACCTTCCAACGCAACGTCTTCCGGATCGTTGTCGACATTCAAGAATTTTTCGGTCTTTCATTGATTTGATTCATCATTATTTTTCCAGGAACACCAATGAACGCAGATGCCTACGTCTGGTTCGACCACTGTCAGCCTGACGGCGACAAGGAGTGCGGTTCAATGTTCTTCAATGGACGTCTGATCAACACTGATTGCAATATGAAGAGCTTGTTCATATGTGAACACGATGTAGATAGTTCAGATTCCCCATAGAATCTGAAAGAACGAATTACATCGTTTTATAATGTTAGTAAACCAACCCAAAAAGAAACCAACCAAAAGTAACCAACTTTCCCCTCGCAGGTCTGCTGGAAGAAATTTCTTTTGAAATAAGCAGTACCTACCTTTGTGCTCTGCTGTTTGTTATGTTTTTATCCTTTTTTTTGTGTTTTGTGTGTGCATAAATAAATAAATAAATAAAGTCGATACAATTATAATTTTGCTATTATTTTTCTGATTACCCATACTTCGTGCCTTTAATTATATTTTAAAGGCAAATACAATTGTTCATGGTATGATCGCATGATACAGACGTTTAATCTACCTTCTCTGCCCATCTTATGTTACATAAAATAATTATAAACACGAAAGTGAGGGTGTATGGATGTTTGTTGCTCTTTGATGAAGAACGGATTTGGTTGCAGGCATACAGATAGTTTTTTTTTTTTTAAACGTTGCCCCACACTAGGAATTTCTCCTGTATCGTGGGTGCGTTCACAAACATTTAAACTCACATACACAAATACCCAGACCCGAAACAACTATCTGTAGATCATATAAATATTTGCTCCGTGCGGGGATCGAACCCGCGACACGCAGCGCAGCAGTCCATTGCTTGAGCCACTGCGCCAACCGTGTCGTCCTGTTACCTGTAATCAATAAAGGGAATAATATTAATATAATAATAATCGTTTATTGGTCTCAATTAAAATATAGGCTACTAATACAATTACATCATCGGAGATGCTATACAAAAAAAAGGCTGCAGAAAACTATTTAAATGCCTTTTTTTGGGGGGTGGGAAATCATCAAAAAAACCCTCCCGCTCTGGGCAGAGTGGAAGAGAGTGTCAGACTACTACTGACTAAAAACCACCACAATTATTATTATTATTATATTATTTAAAGACAAAAATGACAATTCCAACAATGCATTTCCCATGTCTCCCATGTCTCTTTGAGGCGCGCGTGGAACACGAACCCGCCGTCGACACGACCTGCCATCGTGATAAGACGGACGGACGGCGAGCTGGCCCATCACTCGTCGTCCACAGGCCCGCGTCTACGGTGGCCGGAAGCCATCACGTGGCCTCCGACGCCTCCCGCGGCGGCTGGGACGAGAGGTTCTCTCCCTCTCACGTTCCGCCATCTCTTTCGCAAGCATTATTGCTTTGCAGAAGGAGGCGACGGAGTCCCATTCCTCCTCGCCCCGGACCATGGCTTGCACCAGGGCCGGACGCGAGAGGTCACCGCCGCCGATCACCGCTACGAGAACACGGTGGGGCTCCGCCCAAGCGAGGCAGACCTCCACGGTGTGCTCCACCGTGTCCTCCAGCCGATCTTCACAATGGTGGCATCAGGGCGTTTCCTCCCGCCTGATTTGATGTAGGTACCTCCCGAAACAACCGTGTCCGGTGAGGACCTGCGTCAGACGGAAGGTGAGGGTGCCGTGGCGCCTCTCAAGTCACTCCTCAAAGAGGGGACTTACCGCCGCTATCGTGGCATGCCCTTCATTTTCACGGCCTCAGGTGACCCCTACATTGCGTATATGTTTATTGTATTATTTAATACTAACTGGATTGTGGAGGTCCGATAGGCAGTCGCTACATATTAATTTTTTTTTTCAGCTGCAGCCAGTCAGACTAAAAGCCGACCCAAAAATATGTAGTTTTGAAAAGGTTATGCAGTGGTGGCCCAGTGGTGGCGGTCCCGACTTACGAACAGTGAGTCGTGGGTTCGAACCCCGCCAGGCGCATTACTTTGTGTAATTTATTTCATCACCACTGCTCTCAAAACGGTGAAGGAAAACGTCGTGAGGAAACCGGCATGTCTTAGAACCAAAAAATTCGAAGACATGTGACATCTACCAATCCGCACTGGGCCCGCGTGGTAGATTATAGCCCATCCCTCTCCTAGAGAGGAGGCCTGAGTCCCTGCAGTGGGAACATTATAGGCTGATGATGATGATGATGATGCAGATAAGGAACTGTTATGTTACTTTGCTGATTATTCAACCACATTGTCTAAGGCCTAGGACTCTTTTTTGTTTTCTTTTGTGCATTGTAAATTTCGAAGTGAGTTAGTTATTCTGGGCGGAGCGGAAAGAAATGGGTCGTTCGTCGTTTCGCACCACGAGCGGTTCGGACCGCGGTGTGAAACGCAGAAGAGCTCTTAAGAATGGGCTGTTTCGCACCACGGCGGTTCTTGGAGCGCCGAGTGGTGTTGTTATATCTATGGACGTCGTATTGTCAAATGTGACTTTTACTATCTGTCATTCAATAAATTATTTGCATGAAAATATGATTCATTTTATTGGCGACGAGGATTTAAAATACTAAACAATGGACAAAGAACAATTTGAGCTGTTCTTGCGAGCTCAACAGGCGCAGCAAGAACAGGTGACACAAATACTTACATTGTTGGTACAGACAATGAACAACAAAGAAGATACAAAAACAAAAAGCTCGACGAGCGTTTCATCATCGTCGGCCACATCGTCTGACAAGATGATGGTGATTAAAAATTTTAACATGGACAAATACAACTCCGACAGCTGCAGGATTGAAGATTTTTTAGATTTTTTTTCAAACAAATGTCAAATCATGAACGTTACGGAGCCAGACCTACGAAAGGACATCTTGTTGAATACTTTAACACCAGAGATTTTCCGTCAGTTAAAAATAGCGCTTACACCGAATTTTAACTCGAGTATATGACGACATTTGCCTCAAACTTCTTGACTTGTTTAGAGTAAAGAAAACCAGGTACCGCGCATTGAAAGAGTTCTGGAACTGCACTAGAGAGTCTTCAGAATCTATGGAACAGTACGCTAACAGACTCAAAAGTCTAAGCCGGGATTGCGGCTACAAAGATGAGATGTTGGAACGACAGCTACGCGATCGTTTTGCTACAGGCTTGAATCATACAGATTTAGAAACATGACCTCTCAAAATGCGCAGCAAAAAACCACACATGCGACGAGTGCAATTTTAAGGGGCACTTTGAGAACTGCTGCATCAAAACTGGTCATGCTTACATATCGCCAGCCAAGGGAAAAAACATTTCCAAACGTAGACTACAACGGATAAGCGATAATCAAGCCCCCACGTCAAGCTCTACAGACGTTTCGACGGAAAATAGTGAAGATGACGACGAGTTTGTCCACAGCGTCACGAGCACTCGAGTTAAGGATTGCAAACAAATCGACATTCTCATAGATGGAGTTAACTGCACAATGGATTGGGACCCTGGCTCTACCTACTCTATCATTAGTTCCGAAGTTTGGAAACAGGTTGGATCACCAACGTTAACAAAGGGGCCCAAACGCATATGGAAATACCAAGCTGAAAACCAAAGGAACCGCAAACGTAAATGTAGAAGTGAACGGACGATACGAAACCTTGCCTGTCGTAGTAGGTAATGAAAAACGCAAACCCATTGCTTTTTGGATTGAGATGGAGCGAGAAGTTTGGAATGGAATTTCCAAAACCTGTTTATTCAGTCCAAGAGAAGCATGTTACTCCAACGACATTAAAACATATACTCAAGCAATACAACGAACTTTTTGACGGCAAACTAGGTAAAGTAAATAACTACCAAGTTAACATACATGTAAAAACCGGCGCAGAACCAGTACACCTACCTGCACGTCCAATCAAATTCAGCATGAAGAAAAACGTCGAACGGGAGTTGGATCGCCTTGTCGATACAGGTATCATTAACAAAATAGATCCAAATTACAGTAGGTGTGGCCCACTCCAAAGGAGTAAGCCTTTGGAGTGGGCCACACCTACTGTAAATGTCTTGAAACCAACTGGTGACGTCAGAATTTGCGGAGACTACAGCACTACACTTAATCCTGTTTTAACAAAACATTTACATCCAGTGCCTGAGTTTGATCAATTACGACAGAAACTAGCAAACGGCATAGTCTACTCCAAAATTGATCTCAAAGACGCGTATTTACAATTTGAAATAGCTCCAGACTCAAAAAAATATTTAACACAGAGGATACTACCAGTACAACAGGATGCCTTTCGGTATTTCTACAGCACCATAATTTTTTTAAATTAAGCCGGCTAAAACAGGCTGGTTTGAAAGTTAATTTAAAAAAATGTACTTTCTTAAGTAAAGAGATTGAGTATCTGGGTCACATAATCGATCAAAACGGAATACGGCCAACAAAAGCGAAGATTAGCGCTATAACCAACGCATCACAACCCACAAACGCAAAGGAATTACGCTCTTTCCTGGGCCTTATAAATTTTTATGAAAGATTCATTCCACATCTTCATGGATCATGTGCAGACCTGTACGAGCTAACAAGCGGAAAAAAAAAATGGCGATGGTCCGAACACGAAGAACAAATTTTCGAGAATGCTAAAAGTAACATAGCTAACTCAAATTCATTGCTAGCGTTCGATGAAAGACGTCCCCTTTTCCTAGCATGTGATGCGTCAGAAAAAGGAGTTGGGCAGTACTATACCACAAACACAAAGATGTCGAACAACCGATAGCATTTGCGTCAAGAAAACTTCGACTAGCTGAGAGCAAATATTCTGTTATTGACCGTGAAGCACTAGCCATATTATTTGGAATACAGAAATTTGACCAATATCTAAGAGGAACGAAATTTACCTTGGTAACTGACCACAAGCCTCTGATGCACATTCTGGGACCTCAACGTAACCTGCCGAAGCTTGTAAATAATAGACTTGTGAGATGGGCTCTTTTGATTGGAAGCTACCAGTATGAAATTTGTTACCAGAAGGGCGAAAACAATATTCTGGCCGATTGCCTGTCCAGATTACCAAATTCCAAAACAAAACCCTCACACGTGGAAAACATTGTACATAGAGTAGTGTCACGTCTCCAAGAAAACAAAATTGTTGACCTACATTTAACAGAAAAAATATTGAGTCTGGAAACATATAGAGACCCAAATTTGTCACTCGTGTGCCAGTACCTAAAGACCGGGTGGAGAGACCTGGATTACAGGCAAGAGATGAAACAATACTATCGGAAACGTTTCGAACTGTCTGTAGAAGGTAAAATTGTACTGTGGCAAGGAAGGATGGTCATACCTGAGGTTCTAAGAAAGACAGTCTTAGGCTATTTGCACCGAGGGCACCCAGGGATATCGGCCATGAAAGCACTCTCACGTTTCTATGTGTGGTGGCCATCACTTGACGAGGACATCGAGAATTTTATCAAGAGATGCACCAGGTGTCAAGAAAACAGACCGTCTAATCCCGAACTACCGGTATTCTCCTGGTCTATTCCCGAGCAGGTGTGGGAAAGAGTCCACATAGACTTTGCAGGTCCATTCGAAGGCAGCTACTGGCTCGTTTTGCGTGATGCGTTATCGAAATGGTGTGAACTAAGACCAATGAAAAACATAACTTCAAAAAGTCTATGCACTGTTCTGGATGAGATTTTCAGCACCTTTGGACTCCCACAAATGATTGTATCTGACAATGGCCCTCAACTAACATCACAGGAATTCAAGGACTACTGTAAAAATCAGGGCATTCTACATGTCACCTCATCTCCGTATCATCCCCGAACAAATGGGTTAGCTGAACGGTTTGTGAGAACTTTTAAGAACAGAATGACCTCCAGTGACGGAAGCCCACTTAAGCGTCGATTGTTGGAGTTTTTATTCACTTACCGGAACACTCCGCATACCACTACCGGCAAATCACCAGCACAAATGATGTTCGGCAGGCAGTTGAACTGTGTTCTATCAAATATCCGACCGAATAAGAGAAGAAATTTGCAGTACCAACATGTGAAGGCGGACATCGTGTCATCTACTCCTACATACCAGACAGGCGATAACGTGTACATAAAAACTAAACAGGAAAAAAAGTGGCAACCTGCTACAGTAGCGACCCGTAAACACCGATACTCTTACGTGGTCACAACATCTAATGGGGTAGAGCAAAGGAAACATGCAGATCACATGAGGCCGCGACTTGCTCCTGCAGCCGCGTCACCTGAAAGTGTTGCGACAGCTTCTACGTCTTCACCATCCACATGCTTGGCACCACCACCTATGTCAATTCCTTCTCCATCTACACCGTCCTCTCACATTCCATCCACACCAGAACCTTCTGCATCTACATCATCATCCTCATCCCCAGCGTTTGAAACACCGACTGCAACGGTTGCAGCACCTCTTCGGCGCAGCCAGCGTGAGGTGCGACCTCCACGGCGTTTGATTGAGGAGATCTGAATCAACCATAAATGGGGAGGAATGTTATATCTTTGGACGTCGTATTGTCAAATGTGACTTTTACTATCTGTCATTCAATAAATTATTTGCATGAAAATATGATTCATTTTAGGTGTGAATCGACCAATAGCTCTTAGAAATGGGGCGATTCGAACCACTATGTTTAGATTCGAGCTAATTTCAAAGTTTGTATGTACAGTCGAGTAGAAAAAACGGATCATTCCTACTAGTTCTACTGCACAGTCCTACGATTTGCCTACGATAGAACTAGTGGGAACTTTTTTTAATTTTTTTTCCCACTAGTTCTACGATAAAGGATGTTACAAAATCGTCAAACCAGCGGGACTCAAGTTTCTGATTCGTTCTATCACACAGATTAGGGTACAATTACGGCACAAACTACCAGGAGAATAGAAGTAGGCAGGAGGTATTGAAAGAATTTTTTTTGGAGATTATTAAAAATAGATAGGTAGTAAAGTCCCACAAACTACCAGGAGAACAGAAGTAGGAAGGAGGTATTGGAATCTTTAAATCAAATCTAAATTATTCCTTAATATAATATTATTTGCTGTTATCGTTTATTCCTTTTTTTTATTTCCAAAATAAATGTTTTCAATACCTTCTGCCTACTTCTATTCTCCTGGTAGTTTGTGCTGTAGTTATTCCCTAAACTGTGTGATAGAACGAATGAGAAACTTGAGTCCCGCTGGTTTTACGAATTTGTAACACCCTTAAATCGTAGAACTTATACTTTACGCATTATTACTAAGAAAACTTTTTGTTTCATTCGCGGTTCGAATAAACCCATTCAAATTCTCCTATGGTCGATTCACACCGCGGTCCGAAACAGCCCATTCTTCAGAGCTCTTCTGCGTTTCACACCGCGGTCCGAACCGCTCGTGGTGCGAAACGACGAACGACCCAAAAAGAAACACGAGTAACTAGGTAGGTATTTGAAAGATTATTGACATTGTATATTTTTGTTCATTATGTACCTACTATTTACAAAGCATTGTTTAATAACTTTAAAGAACAATATTAGTCTATTCCACTTCTAACCAATTTACCGTAAGCCATCCAACGATTCCCACCATCTTCTCCTCGGAGGATGCTGAGCCCACAGCTTTACCGACATCTGACGGACATGGCCTGCCCAGTCCTATTTTAGCTTGTCAGATGTCTGATTTTAGTGACTTTTGACATTACATTTTGATTAGGAGAGTTATTAAATAATGGTGATTCCAGCCACCAAATGGCAGTCGTCAAACCATGTCAGGAGCACTTTTTTATGCTGGTGGAAAATGATCAAATAACCCCTCACGCTCTTGGGCAGAGCGAAAGGAAGTGTCAGACTTCTACTGACTAAAAATCTCCCATGCTCCTTCTTAGCCCTATATGTCGAGGCCACGGTATCTTGTGAACAACACGCAGCCCCGATGTCAGAAGCTCTTGATGCGGTATAAAAACTCTGACACTTGGGTGTATGTGGTCGTCAGACCTTACTGCCCACACGATAAGAAGAAGATAAAAATTATTATTGTATGGATAATTTGCGTTATCGTTTATTCGTCGTATATTCTGATCATTAGTATATTGTCGTGCAGCAGCAAGAGTAGACTCGTAATAATCGTATATAATAATAAAATTATAATGACAATGTTTTGTAAATCTTCATTAGTATTATTTGTGGTGTTTCTTTTATCGGATTCCTTGGGTGAGAATTATGTTGTTGTTCTATTACCTTTAAAATTTCAATATTTTGAGTCGTAGAATTATGAGTGATTTGAGAGAGTTTTTTGTCGCGAACAATTACATTTAGAAATTTTATTATTATTTGATTGCATAACACTTACACATTTATTTGAATGATCTAAAACTATATTTGTTTTCTTAGATGGTCAACGTCACAAAAAGTTTTACCGGGAGGACTACACGTATATAGATACAGTAGAACAATTCTATAAGTATCACTTGAAATATGTGACTTGGATTGAAGCGAAACGAGTGTGTGCTCTGGAAGGCGCCAGTTTGTTCTACCCAGAAACTGACGTTGAAGCAAATGCTGTTGGATCGTTTTGGAATAGTACTCAATCTCCTGCCTCTTATATACATGTGGGAATTTCAGACTTGTTAGCACTAGGAATATACGAGACTATAGACGGTACGTACCCATATAGGTTGGTAGGGACACAACGCTAAAATGCTTACTAAGTATTCAGTATATCTTTTCTTTGGTTGCTAAAAATACGGTCAAAATGTATGGAAAAGCTAAGCGAAAAAATGTAAAGGGTGTAAAAATACCCATAACGCAAACGAAGGGCACTTGTTCTCCCCACCACTGCAATCACTTTTTTGTTCTAGACCATACCTAGGAACCCCCTAGTTTCGGAGATAATGGGGGTCAAAGTACCAAATTTTTAACAGCTGATTTTGTAAATACTAGTTTTTCAGGTTATAACTTTATTTAAATTACCTCCATGACCCATTTACTATTCAAAGCATCCACTAGCACAATGTTTTAAGAGTGCTACATTGAGTTTTACCATAAAATGTGATTTTTGATCCCAAAAAAAAAGTAATTTCCCAGCAAAAATTTTTGCGTAGGGGTACTTAATTTTTGATGTACAGAATGCTTGGTTGACGGCTGTGTGATGGGTTACTTTACACCCTGAATAGATGAAAATTTTCTATGTGTGGTCCAGTGAACAATGATGTACTAAATATGTCTTACACTCGTTACCGTTTTAGCGTTTGTGTCTCTAACGTTAAAACGGGGTTGTAATACGAAGTTCATCATTCTCTTGCCCTTATCCGAATTCATTGGGGTCGGCGCAGAACTCTCTATTCACTTCCTTTCTTGTCATAATCATCCTTTTTTAAACAGTCCATCCATCGTTTCTTTTGTCTTTCTCTACTCATAAACTCCTCCACATTCATACTTAAAACTTTGCTCACGACATTTTCCTCTTTCCTCCGCATCTCAAATGATGATGATGGCATCTAGCCGATTTCGGCCACAGCGACTCGCGACACAGCGACACAGCGATTCGCTGACTTTTCATAAACAGTCAAGAGCTTTGTTGTGCTGCTCTTTCGTGTGCTCTTAAGTGGCTAGCAACTTTGGCCGAAACAGTACGAACACAAAGCGGACACTGCATTGATGACATTTTAGGGTATAGCTGTAGGTGGTCTAGCTTTAAAGTCATCGAGCTTTTGATCTAACTGCGACCTGTTTTTGTTTCTTCAAAGGTGTTAACCTGCTGATCCACACGACGTCTCCACTCGGGCCGATTTCGTGCCTGCTTTTCCCACACTAAAGGGTCAATTACGCATCTTTTATAAAGTGTATATTCTGAACATCCTTGAAACGTAAAAAAACTGACCACCACGTTTCCGTTTTCCTTCCTGGAGTTCAGATTAGGAGATGCGCGTCGCCAGTCTCTCGTCGCGCATTCTGGAGACATGCCCACACCACCTTAGCTGGCGCCTCATCATGTAGGCCTCTACGCCAATGACCTTAGCCTGCCTTAAGATCTTTGTATTTCTAATATAGTCCGACCATAACCGATTACCTTTTTTTAAATCAATTCCATCATCATTTTATTCTTAAAATACACTTTATTTTTTCAGGAAAGTTGCTCTCTGAGGTGTTCCGCAATTGGCAACAGGGTGAGCCGAACAATAGTGGAGGTACACTGCGCTGCATCTTTATGAAATCAACCCTCGAATATCTTGCTGGAAATTGCTTGTCGCAACGATCTTTCATTTGCAAGAAGAGTCTACAGTCACTACAGTGGAATTATTGCTGCGATACTTACGATTTAGGTAAGAATCCTCTGTAGTGTAATACAATTTACCTAAGAGATTTAATTTCTGAATTCAAAGAATTGGCCTTATTCATTATTAAATTAATTTCCAATGTTTTTTTTATAAAACTAAGCTTACCATTTTTTTTTATGTTTGCTCTGACATTTTAAGACTTCATTAACCCCATAATTACCAGGCCATTTTTGTACTATACAATTTCTTTATTTACAGATTATACTGTAAATAAGGATACTGGAAATTGTTACAAGCTGCACACTACTCCATTGAATTGGACCGACGCCTATGCTGCATGTCGTGCGGAACAGTCCTACCTGGCTGTGATCAACAATCAGGCGGAGTTGGATTACCTTGTGAAGTTAACGGAGCCCGCATCAAAACATACAGTCGAAGGGAACTACTTTAGAGGCATATTTCACCTGGGCTTCCATAATATAACACATGACGGCTGGCGTACAGTAAAAGGTTACTTGAAATTATCTTGGTCGGCCTCTTTCCATAAACATCTTCATATAAAATGAAAATATTTGATTTCACTTATGTACTTAAAAAACGTCAAGAGCAGGTGTGCATGGTTTGGGTTGGTCACTTCCCATGGAGAAAAACCAGCAAAAAACTCAATGATCACTCTTTAAAGATACAGTTTTACAATATGTTACAGCTTTAATACGTACGTAAGAAGGGACAATAAATAGTTGGTTACTACAAAAAAAGTAAAACACGATAAATCTATACATCTACACTTCTACACTATAAGTGATAAAGAGGAAATATTTGTATTTGTGTGGTTGTTTGTAATGAATAAACTCAAAAACTACTTCGTCGATTTCAAAAATTCTTTCACCATTAGAAAGCTACATTCACGTTTTATCCCTGTATTCCCACGGGAACGGAAACTACGCGGGTGAAACCGCGGAACGTCCGGTAGTAGTCAAGAAAAGTTAACAAGCATCTAAGAATTTACAAGAGTTACAATGTTCACACATTCACAAACATTGTGTAAAATAATCTTTACAAAGTGGGTGGCACAAAAATTGTCATCAAGCTATAATCATTTAATTATAAATGATTTGAAAACTATTGTAAAAAGTCTTAAAAAAAAAAAGAATGAGATTGAGAATAGTTGAGACACATCCACATTTATATTTGTGCCGTTTAAACTTCTATATCTTCAAAGTAGTCCTTGATTGTGTAAATATACTTTTTTAATGAGGTCACCTTTAATGTACTTTTTGAACTTTCCATCATCGGTCAGTTCTTTATCTGACTACTTGTAACTTGTTATAAAAGCGTTTTATGTTAATAGGAAAAGACTTGCTGTTTTTTGTTAATCTGTTCGACAATGTTGTTAAATTGAATTCCAGAGTTGTTTTCACTGACAAATAATTGGTTTTCCAGGAACACTCATGAATGAAGATTTCAACAGCTGGTGGGGCAACAACGAACCTGAAGGACATGATCAGTGCGGCTCAATGTTCTACAACGGACGTCTGGGCAACGTAAACTGTGATACGAAGAGCTTCTTCATATGTGAACATGAAGTAGGCTACCCAAACTTTTCGCTCCTAGAGACAAACCTCTTTTGAACTTTTTTTGTTTTTATCTTTGTATGCATTATACTACTTATAACTACACTTACTTACTTACTTACTCTATTACTCTTACTCTTACTTTATTTACTTTTTTTGTTATTATTTTTACTTTATAGCTGTAATATAATTATTTGTGTAAGTTATTGGTTTTATTTTTTTGTAATTATATTGAGAGTTTCGACAAATTAAAGCAAGATCGTCTCGGTTTTGATCTTATTTCTGTCCCCATTTTCATTTGGCGTCAAACAGTGATCATTTTGGGGGAGGGTCTGGATAGGTCTGGATCTATGCTTTCATGGTTGCTCAACGACATGCTTTCCATACGCTTGCTTGGTAGTCTAGATGCAGGCCTACCTTACTGCCTCCCTAAGAGGCGGTAAAAAAAAAGCCCATAACCAAACTCCAAAATGCAGAGAGGAAAAATTAATATTCCGTAATCTGGGGGGGGGGGGGGGGGGGCACCAATCTGCCTAGCGCTGCGCCTTCTGCGCAGCTGGCTGCTTCGGCGCCAACAGCATCGGCCGCGGCTCACGCGCCACCCGGCACAACTGACCCCAAGACGGCTGCGACTCCTGCGCCAATTACCCTGACGAATGTCACACCTTCCACGACGGCCTGGAAACAGAGCATCGTTCGGAACAGTGTGACAAACGAACCCTGAAAATGACGACAACAGAGCTCGAAAATCCAGTCTTAGCAGCGAACTCCGCGTGCTGGGACTCCAGCGTGAGAAGATCGAGGCTGAGGGACATGACCTCTCTCGGGACGGGAAAGGAAGCGGAATCTGATGGTTCTGGGTTCATCTCTGTGGACGATGTACGTTCGCTGAATTCTAAGCGCGGAAAGATCCGGAACAGAGAAAGAGTACTCAACAGCCGTTTGAGCAAGATTTGCGAAGGCAATACCCAGCGCGAAGCACAAACGGCTACTTGTAAGGGAGTACGCGACCGGCTACAGACATGCGAAGGCGTAACTCAGAGCGTTAAGCAGTCGGACGCGGAAACGCGCGGGCAGGGAACAGTACGCGAGGGGGAAACCCAGCGCGAGAGATCACTGCCCGCACCAGGACCATCCGGAGGAAACGACCGGAATCGCGACGAGACCGTAGACCGACAGCGAACGAAGAAGAAGCGAGGCAAGCGGTCTGGGTTCCTACGCCGGGTGTCCCAGGCACAGAGCACTGTGCCAAGCTCCTCGGAACCGCAACCTGACCCAAGTGGACAGGGAGAGGCGAAGAGGGAGCGCCCGGACGACACGGCATCACCTAGTGCACTCCAGGGGGACGCCAAGCGTATTAGAACCCAGGACACTCAAGGGGAGCGGAGAACCTACGCGCGGGCCACGAAGAATATCCCTGCGCGACTCGCCGTAGCAATCTGCCTCTCGCCTCCATCCCGAGACTTGACGACTGTGGAGTTCGAGCACATCTAGTTCAGCCTCGAGAACCTCATCGTGGAAACGTGCCAAACCGATTCCACCAAAGTCCCGGCTTTCCGTGGCCTCCCAAGGGAAGCGGACGGCACGGTCCATATGTGGTGCGAGAACGACAACGCCCTGACTTGGCTGACCCAGAACGTGCCCAAAGTCAAAATGACGAATACTGACGAGACACTGACGGTAGTGAAACAGTCCGACATACCGACCCGGGTTCGAGCGGCGCTCTTCGTACCTCGGTACAAAGGGGAGGTACCGCTGCTCCAGACGATCCTGGCCTGCCAGAATCCCTGGTAGAATTTCGGTAGGTGGACAATGCTCAGGGCGACAGCGGTCGGTGGCGATAACTCCGGGACTTATATGACCCTGGGTATCCCACCGGACGAGGTCCAGAAGGTCTTGGAGAGGGAGCGACGGATATCGTACCTACTTGGGTCGATATACGTGCGCTTCTTTTCCAAAACCACTCCCTCCGACACAGACAACGACACTGAACGGACGAAACCGACTCCGACTGACCATGACCCGACGATGACGCAACTGGAGGAGGAGATGGCTAAAGCGGCGATGGCTGATGCCGACGATGCGAGAAGGCAAACCCCACCACCAGGGTGGTCGGAGCAGCTGCTCCTATCACCGTCACCGGCACCCAGCGAAGTCCAGCATGGGCTGGAAGAGGGGGGCGAATCATCCGATGGATCGATCTCCTCCTAATTCCACCCTACTGCCGTCCCCATTCCGTCCCCTACGTATCATCCAGACCAACCTCCAGCATAGCCAGACGGCTACCGCTGCCTGCGCAAGGCACTGGAGATGGAACCCCGAACCATTGCACTCATCCAAGAGCCGTGGATCCGCAATAATAGAATATGCGGCCTGGGTAACATTGGAGGTAAGCTGATCCTCGATACACAAGGCACAGATAAACCACGAACCTGTGCTTACATACCCAAAGATGTACCCACCACCACACTCACGCAATTATGTTCCAGAGATCTAACAGCCGTCAGGTTCAAAACCGACGGCAATGCACCCGATATTGTCCTGGCCTTGGTATACATGCCGGGCGAGAAGGAATACTGCCCACCAAAAGGGATGGCCGACCTAATAAGGTACTGTGAAGGCACCAACTTGGACCTGGTCATCTGCACGGACTCAAACGCCCATCACCCCGCTTTGGGGTTGCAATAAAGCCAACACTAGAGGTGAGGTACTATGCACATATTTGTTCTCAACTAACCCTAACATAGCAAACCGCGGCTCGGAACTCACTTGGGTCACATCGCGCGGACAAACGATTATCGACCTAACGTTGGTTTCGGAAGGCGCGGCAAAACTTATCTCCGACTGGCACGTATCCAACGAGCCTTCCTGCTCTGACCATAGAAGGATTCGCTTCTCACTAGTAGCTAACATAAAAAACCCGAACCTAGACGCAACCCACGCCGTACCAATGTACCTGGCTACAAACGGCTGTTGTCCTCCCTACTAACACAGCACCAAACGCCCCAATTTCTAATAAACTCCGAACAACTTGAAGAAACCGTAACAAAACTCTCAGAATTTGTAATTGAAGCCTACCACGCGTGCTGCAAACTAAGAGATCCAAACACCAAGAGCAAGGGCAACTCCTGGTGGAATGCGGAACTTAGTAAGCTCAGGCAATCCATGCGTAAACAATTCAACAGAGCCAAAAACTCCAGACTACCAGAAAACTGGGACACATTTAAGAAAACACAATACATCTTCAAAAAACAAGTCAGGAATGCCAGCAGGGTGGCCTGGCGGAAATTCTGCGAAGAAATTGAATCGAACAGCGAAGCCGCGCGTGTGAGAAAGATCCTATCTACCGATCAAGATCGCACCTTCGGGTCGCTGAAGACCCCAGACAACACATACACCAAGTCGGACCACGAAACAAGTAAAGTTCTTTTGGAGACCCACTTCCCGGACTGCAGTCTATCCGAGGACAGAGCCTGGGCAAGTGAGCCAACGCACACCCCAAATGACCAAGACTGGGCCAGAGCCCGCACCATAGTAACCGCAGAGAGAATAGAATGGGCAATAAAGACTTTTAAACCATATAAGTCCGCAGGCTTAGACACAATCTTCCCTGCCCTACTGCAATGTGGAGTAGAAGTTCTAACGCCATGGCTGACCGCCATCTACCAAGCCTGCATAGCACAGAAATATATACCACTAGCATGGCGAGAGGTGAAAGTAATTTTCATCCCTAAACCAGGCAAACCAGACTACACACAAGTCACACAACCCAAGGCGTACAGACCGATAAGCCTAACATCTTTCTTACTGAAAACCCTCGAGAGACTCTGTGATCGACACATTCGGGACGGACCTCTTCGGGAGCGACCACTTCACAAACAACAACACGCGTATTCCACAGGTAAATCAACAGAATCTGCGCTGAATAGTGTGATCTCCAAGATCGAATGTGCAGTGGACCACAAATGCTCGTCACTAGCTGTCTTCATTGACATAGAAGGCGCTTTTGACAAAACCATCTTCCACAGCATCAACGCAGCCCTCGAGGACCACGGTGTGGGCTCGACCCTGCGAGGATGGATCACAAACATGCTCAGACTAAGAGCCGTACAAGTTACGGTAAACGACACCACTAGAGCCATAGTGGCCAAGGGCTGCCCCCAAGGAGGTATCCTTTCGCCACTACTGTGGAACCTCGTAGTAGACAGCCTCATCAAACGTCTAAATAGCGGAGGCTACTACACGGTGGGTTATGCGCACGATCTGACCATAATATTAAACGGCACACACGAAAACACACTATGCAACCTTATGCGCCAAGCTCTAAGAATAGTTGAGGACTGGTGCAAGGAATACAGACTAGCAGTGAACCCAACAACCGAACTCGTCCTCTTCACAAAGAAAAGGAAGTTGGCAACGTTACAATTGCCAAGCTTCTTTGGGACAACCCTAACCCTATCGACTGAAACCAAATACCTGGGCATCTTTTTGGACAAACAGTTGAACTGGGCAAAACACACTGATTACATCATCACAAAACCAACCTAAGTACAACCCAAATGGATCTCGAGAAACTTCAAAGATTGGCCCCACTGCTGCCTTACAGGTGATGCTGGGGCTACCTCCCCTGCACCTCGTCATAAGAGAGGAGGCGGCCTTAGCGACTTTCAGACTCGAAGTATCCGGTACCCTAAGAAACGATTCGAGAATCAAACACACACGCATCAGAGAAGATGCAATCAAAGAACAGCCAATGATGACATCACCCGTCGACAGAACCCTGAAGACCCATTGCTTCCAAAAACATTACAACATAGAGCTCATAGAGGAGTGGTGTGACTACTCAGGTACAAGAGAGCTATGGATCTACACCGATCGATCAAAAAGCGACTATGGGACAGGCGTCGTCGGGGTGTTCTCCGACGACTTAAACATTAAGATATCCAAACCACTTGGAATGCTTAACTCTGTTTACCAAGCAGAGTGTGTAGGTATCATCCAAGCGGCACACGCTATAGAGGCCAGGGAGGTTACGGATACCAATATTCGAATACTCTCCGACAGTGCCTCAGTTCTTCAATCCCTGAAGAGTAACCAGATCACGTCGAGACTGATACTAGAATGCCACAAAGCCCTGGAACGAATCACGGTAATAAATCACAACACGGTAACGCTACAATGGATTAGAGGTCACAGCGGATCACTTGGAAACGATGCGGCCGACGAACTTGCCAGAAGAGGATCCAGCACAAAACCTTACGGACCCGAACCCATTGTGCCCATCCCTTTCAAAAGCTAAGAAGCTGGCTAAAAGATCATACTCGAATACAAGCTGAGAAATGGTGGAGCTCGACACCAGGATGTAGGCAATCCAAGGAAGCTATGCCATCCCTGAATATAAAGCTGACAAGGCGCCTTCTGCGCCTGGATCACAGAGATAGCCTGCGCCTGGTGGCGGGGACCATCACCGGACATTGTTCACTGAATAAACACTTCCACACCCCAGGAATCACTGACAGTCCCCTGTGCAGGGCATGCATGGAGGCGGAGGAAACTGTGGCGCATGTGCTCCTTGAGTGCACAGGCGTTACCAAGATTCGTGAGGAGACCCTGGGAACACCACGATCCCTTACGGATGCCCTGAGGAGACCGGGAAGTCTGATCTGCTTCTGGAGGGAGGTGGGCTGGTTGGAGTAAGCGGCCACCACGGCTCACGCACAATGGTCCACCTTAAGGACTAAGTGCGGAAACCTGAAACCCCATAAAGAAGAAGAAGTGATAATTTTCCTGCCGTTGCCCCATTCTATATTCGTCGGTAAACAGTCGGTTATTTATTTTACATTTATATCGATTTAATTTAATCGCTTTTTAATAGTGTAGCAAATTATTTTTGCTACACTATTATGAAGCGGTGTACAAAATTTACTGTCGTAAAACGTTCCTTACGAGACTTTTAAGTCATAATCTGGCTAGCCTTTTCCCTACTATGTTGATATATTTTAATTAACATAAAACCTGACACTGACCAGCAAATTACAAAAAAAACGTGAGAAAATTAGAATTTCGCGGACTGCCTTAACGCATCCACCTTAAAATGGGCAGGAAGATATACGAGAGATGAGTGGCGTGCCTAGCAGTAGACTGAAGTAGGCTGATGAAGGTAGCTATTTATGTAATACGTAAGCGTTTGTTTGCTTATATTTGGTTGACAATTTCTTTCTCTAGGATGTCTTCCTTTTAATATTGCTAGATAACAGTTAGTAAATCCCTTGAAGGTACGAAAACATGGCAGAGGTGTTCAACTTCACTTGGTTGGTAAACATAAACTCAAGTCCATATTAATTAACAATTCGTATTATTTGTATTAAATTCACAGCTTATTTAAAAAAAAACAACATTTTTACCTTAAAGTCTAACACAAAAACATCATTAACGATTTTAATAACTTTCTGGTGATACCGACTATTATCGGCTATATTGGTATCGTTACTTCAATTAAAAACAGGTATTCCCTTTGCTTAACACAACTAATTGCGGAAAAGTTTCGTTAAAATATATGTAATTTCCATAATATTGCAGACGCAGATATGAATTGAATAACAACAACTGTGATAAGATGTACTTTATAAGTGGCCGTTCGTACCATTTGCAAGAGTAGTAGACGCATGTCGTATAGTTATAAAAATGTATTCTAAAACATTGTTAGTATTTATTGTAGTGTACTTTTTATCGGGCTCTGCACGTGAGTATTAAATCGTTTTTCTGTTTTAAAATTTAGTAATCATCATTCTCTTGCCCTTATACCAAAACATTTGGGGTTCGCGCAGCATACCTAATTACCTATCTTCTTGTCATGTCAATGTCATCAGACACACTTTCCTGCCATATCGTCGAACTGCAAAAACGCTGATCTACTATTTGCAATAGTGCGTAACTACAAGTTTACTTTAGAGGAGATAAAAAAAACTTTATAATTTTGAGTACCTATTTAGAATGATCGGAAACGCATCACGCTATTGCAGCGAAGCGTCAGAGAGGATCTGATTGGCTTATTCAAAGTAGTGTGTTCACTAACACGCACCAATGACAGACAAGGACAACGCGGCGCGTAAATTTGAATTTCGCTACTTTTTGCAGTTTCGCGGTATTGCAGATGGTAGTTCAGCGCTATTGCAGTATCGACGACGATATCGCCCTTTATACGCAGTCCATCTGTTGTTTCCGTCCGTCCGTATGTCAGAGCCATTTTATTAAAAGACTATTGATACCAGACAGTTAAAATTATAAGTTAAAGTAATGGGAGATCGTTAATCCAACTCATAAATACGCTTTCATCACTATGTGTTCGTTTCCTCGCACCATAACCTCATACCATGACTATCGATTTCAACGTAACCGCCGCGCTTGCACAGACTGGGGTTCGCGGATGGATTACCACCCATGACACACTGAGTTACCTTCCGTGTCTCGGAAAACGCGTTAAGCCGTTTGGTCTCTGCTGTTATTTTTAGATATTTGAAAATCGTAAGAAGTAGTCACTGGCCCGAAAGTCTTCGAACTTATCTTACCAAGGGGTATCGTAAAACCCAGTACCTACTGCTGGGTAATGGAGGTCAATAGGTAGTTTTTCCATTCATAGATGTCAAATACTGGTATTCAGCTGCATAGTGGAAGGCTAGGTGGATTATGTTAAAAAAAATGAGAAATAATAAATCGAGCCACAGTTTTATTTATTGGCCACATGATCAAACTTCTAATTTTATAACTAAGCCACGGGAAAATGATATAGCCTCTAATATACCAATTCGGCTTTTTTACAAAGCCCACTAAATATTATATAGAAAGCGTCAAGTGACGATCAACAATTATATTAACTTGTCCTTGTTATTTATACATAAGCACCTAATTTACTAACTCAGCCACGGAGTTTATATCTCACCACCATTTTACATTTTACAGCTTTAACACAAGGCCCTTAAAAATATAATTGAAGCGACCATAGACAACATCATTTATTATAACTTAGCATGTAAAATAATACATCACATTCTTTTATCGTGAAAATAGCAACAACAAGATTTAAATAGCGGCAGCGACCCGCCATTTGCACCAATCAGAGAGCGCCATTCGATTCATATACTGACGAGTTAGTCACGTGTATTTAAAATGTTAATACACTTTAGATTATTATATTTACGTTAAAAATACCTACTAACTTAGATAAATAGGTTAGGTTAAAACTGTGACCTAACGCTAGCTACTTCCGAGTTGCTTGCAGGAATGTTTTCACAAGTTATCCGATAAAAATAAAATTCTGCAACGATTCTGTCGATAACTTTTGTAGCACAACATGTAAATAATTATCGATCTTTAGGACATTCGATACTCTGAACTTCGATATTTAGATCATTAGATACTCTGAACTTCTACATTTAAGCCTTTCGATGACACGACAGTTACTATTAGTGGCTAAAATAAAATATTATACACACACACAATTTAAGATGACAATTTAAGTTTAATTTTGATGCTCAGTTAATGTGGCATGAGTTACAATTTAAACGTACTGAGTTAATAAATTAGAAGCTAATAGAATATTTTTTGAGGCCATATATTAATATTTTAGAAGTTTACTGTTTGAATCCATGTTACAAAAGATGCTAAAAAATAACCACGAAGCTGAGTTGTATTTAGAGTGGCTTCAGAAAAGATAACTTGTGGCTAAGATAGTATTATTTAGATGCTCGTTAATTGTGGCTGACTTAGTAATTTAGAAGGCAATGAAGATTTTTAGGTGCAAATAATACTACAAAGAAGCCGGTTTAATTAGCACCCAAAAAAAATACTATCCTTGTTTGCCCCACTGCTGGTCAATGCTTCCCATATCCCTCCAGGTACTTTTCTCCAGCGCCACCTCGAACTAACCTTCGTGATGCGCATCGAGATCATGTGTCTACCTCTTTCTAAGCCTCTTTCTAGCCATCCATCCTCACATAATATAATCAGCGTTTGATATTCCCACTGTTGAGACACTGGTCTCCCCGGAGATTTACCGAGTGAATGCTAGACAAAACAATCCTAAAGGATTTGGTAAACATTGGACTTTATTGGAAAATCTTAGGATATTTTGCTGTAACATCATTTATGTATTTAATTCCCAATCTATTTAAGTCGCGAGTAAATAGGCTTCTTCTGGGTAAGCTCGTTCCATCGTCAACCTCATCTCTACCCTTAGGGCAAGATTGAGGTCAAGAGTAAGCCCATTTAAAATAAAAAAATAAATAAAAAAATGTATTTAATTCCGTAGATGGACAAGTAGCTGATAAGTTTTTCCGGAAAGACTACAATTATATAGAATCCGTAAAGGGTTTCTATAAGATCCACACGGATCCACAGACTTGGCCTAATGCCAAGCATGTGTGTGCTCTGGAAGGCGCCACTTTGTGGCACCCAAACAACGAAGATGAGGCAAACGCAGTGATTTCGTTTTGGAACACTACCCAGGCTCATATCGGGTGGGTGTACGTGGGACTGTCCGACACAATGGCTAAAGGACTGTTTGAGACCACTGAGGGTATGTACACGTTTTTTGTAATTTGTTCGTTCAGTACCATATAATCGTTAGAAAAAGCTGTTGAAGCTGTTTTAGAAGATAGTGACAATGACGCCGACTATGAGATAGCCATTATACCTCCATCTCCGAGTGTGGTAACGGATGAAGAAGAAGGACCTGATGAAGAATTAGTGACTGATTCATTGCCTTTTTTTTTCGTTTTTGGACTGGTGTAAAATCATCAAATAATCCCTTTCGGTCTTGGGCAGAGCGAAAGGGAGTGTCAGACTCCTACTTAGCCCTTTATGTCGAGGCCGCGGTTTCTCTTGTGAAGAACTTGCGAGCCCCTCCCATGTTGCTGATATCTCTTTGAGGCGCGTGTGGATTACGAACGCGCCGTCGACACAGCCTGTTTTCGTCATAAGACCCCCCCGGACTAGCCTTACGGCCATTATCTTTAGGGGCGCGTTCAGGTGGTGGGCGACCCGCTTCTTTAAAGCACTTGCCCACACCGGGGCCCCGTAAAGGGCCATGGACCGCACGATCCCCGCATAGAGACCCCCCAGATTGGGCAAGAGCCACTTCAAGGCAGCCCCGGCCCGCTCCAGTCTAGGAGCCAAACGTCGGAAATGCTCCACAAAGTTCCACCGGCTGTCTAGGACAAGTCCTAGGTACTTCAAAGTACACTCGACGCTGATGGAACCCCTCCCACCGTTAGCTGGGATCCCGACGGTAGCACATTCCCACGTCCATGGAAGCCCATGGCCTCCGACTTGTGAAGTGCCACTTCAAGACCCAGCTGCCGGATCCTCTCAACGACTATCGCAACCTCGCGTATCGTGGTTTCGGCCGCCGCCTCGTACGACCCCCCTTGTGCCAGCACCTGCATAGCAGACTACGCTGACGCCGCTGGGGAGGTCGGCGCGCAGCACCCAGTCGCAACCGATGTTCCACAGTATCAGCAGTGACGAGTTTAGCGAACAGTGGCTTTGGCCACTATCCTCAAAAATTAAAAAAAACAATTGCGATGTGCGGTTTGTCGTGCGAGATTACGGTGGCAATGTAAAACCTGCATGAAAACCCTGTGCATAGGAAGAGAGTGCTTTGAAATTTTTCACCGCTAAGTCGCCGCTGTACTCATGCGAGTACACCCTTCTAAAATATTCCAAAATAATAAAACATTTGATTTTTCTTTCTTTTGAGTT
The DNA here is from genome assembly GCA_949775195.1 of Diarsia dahlii. Lineage (NCBI taxonomy): Eukaryota > Metazoa > Arthropoda > Insecta > Lepidoptera > Noctuidae > Diarsia > Diarsia dahlii. Next base: position 15,555,327 of record OX459195.1, read on the forward strand.
TTATTATGTCACTATTAATTAGAAAATAAACGTTTTGATTTTAAAATGCTGCTAGTTTCATTTTGGCGCTTAAGGTGGATGTTCACGGTAGCTCGCGAAATTCAAATTTTCTTACGTTTTTAGCGATTTGCAGGCCAGTGCTAGGTTGTATGTTAGTGAAAATATGATTCACGGGTGTAAGACGTATGCAGTTACAGAATTATAATCATCAAAATCATCATTACAACCCTCCAAGTTCATGTAACTGTCAAGAATGAGTATTTCATCAAAGGGTCATTCTTGCCTGCAAATTGCTGAAAACGTAAGAAAATTTGCATTTCGCGGGCTACCCTGGAACATCAGCCTTAATGGGTTAAAGTGATTCAGTGTACTTCCATATATGAAAAAGGAGGTCCACAAAATTTATTGAATCTGTACATGATAAAAATGACCTCAAGAAATAAGTTGATACTTATAACTTTGTACAGTGTATTGATTTTCCTTACATTTTTTAGGAAAGTCGGTTTCTGAAGTTTACAACAAGTGGCAGCCCGGGATGCCCAACAACTATGGCGCTAGAGATCTCTGTGTTTACATTTACAATTCAGGCATTCTGGATGATTGGGGGTGTGACTCTACGTATTCTTTTATTTGTAAAAAGAGTCTCGAGTCACTAAAATGGGACTACCAATGCAATTTACCTAATTCAGGTAGGTAATCTTTGTAGGTAAATTATATTCATTATCGCAACGTTTTCTGGATTAAAAGCAAGTAAGCAACTGGTCCCGAATGAACAAATTACGTGTACATACCATCATGAGCCTATAACAGTTCTTTTATATAAGAAAGGCCTTTCCAATGGAAACGGAATTTCTTAAGCATGTTCAAGGATCAAGCTCGATAAAGTCAGTTTCCATTCCACCACAGCCTCCATCAATATTCGATTGCGTCACACCGGCAAAGTATAAAGATCTGGTTCTGGCTGTATTTTGATAGGTACCCGGTACTGGGATGCAGTTAAAAACTGAAAAGATTCGGTGAATCTTCTCGTCGCTTATTTTACAGACCTTAAAATCTCGGGTGGTAAATCTTTACCATGGGTCCATATTGGCTCACCTAAAGTTCTTTACCCGAAATTGTTCTTCCTAACGATTTGTAATCCGAATGATCACTCTTCCTAAAAGTTTTCATCCTAAAGTTTTCATTCATACTATTTGTAGTGCTAGCGGCGATGTTCCGTAACACTCATGTTTCCGAAAATTGTAATTCATAATAATATCATTATTGTAAATATATTTAAACTCCTACTGTTTTTCATCATAAAGTTTTTATTCCTAAACATAATTACCGTAATATTTTCACTCATACAACTGTTTATAATGATTAAAGGTCGTTTCACTGATTTTTGTCTTAAATGAATGAAATTCAGGTCAGAGTGTCGTCTTGGAAGCACTATGAAAAAAAATACTTAGAAAAATTTCGCGACCAATTTCGAGGTAGCGCTCGCCGGCCGCTGCCGCGGCACCGCTCGCTTCGCTCGCTCGGCTCGCGCGATGTTGGTCACAGTTCTAACCTAACCTAACCTATGGATATCTTTACATAGTCTATATCTATCTATTTATATAAAAAGAGAAGTCCTGACTGACTGACTCATCAACGCCCAGCCCAAACCCTTGGACCTACAAAGCTGAAATTTTGCACAGAGTTTCCCTTTATAATGTAGACAAGGAATAAGAAAGGATTTTTCGAAATTTAACCCCTAAGGGAGTTAAATAGGGGATGAAAGTTTGTATGGAAAATCGTCATTTTCACAAAAATGATATGCCTTTGAATAATAGTGTAAAAGATGGTTATGTTGAGAAAATATAGGAAAACAAATAAAAGTATAATAGATGTTTATTGCTACTGACATTATGAAGTTGAATGGTTCGGAATTAAAACATTAGAGACAGAGTAGTTAGGAATTGTGATTGTTAGGATGAAAAATGTTAGGAAGAACATTTTCGGATTTCCAATTATCGGAGTTGAAAATTTAGGTGAACTTTGGCGCACCCCTTTACCATACCATGTATCCGTTTGCATTTTTGACATACCTGTTATTGGAATCAAGTATTTAACAACTCACAACTTAGGACCCACTAATATTATTTTTATGTTGCTATTTCAGATTACACTTACAATGAGAATACTGGCAAGTGCTACAAACTCCACACAACCCCATTGAACTGGAACGATTCATATGCCATCTGCCGATATGAACAATCTTACCTGGCAGTGATCAGTAACCGACGAGAAGCGGATTACCTTGCGAATTTTACTGAATCATCACCTAAACCAAGGGTCAAAGGGAAGTACCAAAGAGGACTATACCACGTGGGCTTCCATAATAAATTCAATGACGGCTGGCAGACAGTTAAAGGTATCATTGTGTCTCCTAATGCAATACCAATGTCACACTGGTTTCGGAAATTCACAGAACATACAATCTCACGTTGTTGCTTGTATGAGCATTGGCGGCCCCGACTTTCGAGCAGTAAGTCGTGGGTTCGCACCCAGACTTTATTTCATCACCAGACTGCTCACAAAACGGTGAAGAAAAACATCGTGATGAAACCGTCAAGTCCTAAAACCAAAAAATCGAAGACTTGTGACATTTACCAACCCGCACTGGGTCCGCGTGGTGAATTTGTAGCCTATTCCCTCTCTTAAAGAGGAGGCCTGTGTCCCAGCAGTGGGAACATTAAAGGCCAAATTATGCTTATGTTACTTAAAGTTAATGCCTTTCACTTAGATTACTGTTTAGTATAATGATTTTCTGTTCCAGGAACTCCGATGAATGTAGATGATGACGCTTGGTTCGACAACTACCAGCCCGACGATAGTGATCAATGCGGCTCAATGTTCTTTAACGGACGTCTCATCAACGTGGATTGTGATTCGAAGAGCTTCTTTATCTGTGAACATCCTAGTAACCTTCTAGTTCCAAGTTCTCCATGATTGAAGAAGCTTCGGCCCAAGACCTTCAAGAACTTGACGATTTAGAAAGAAATAAAGAGTGATTAAGAGTGAGTGCCAGCTAAATCTAAGTTTAGCCGGCTGTAACATAATTATAACACTTATCAATGTTTCGTCTTTACATTTTTATCTATATTAACTTAGGTTATTCTCATCATTCTCTGGATCCCAAAAAATCCGGGTCGCTCATAAAATCCGTGATATCTCCGTAAATTATATAACTAGATAGCTAATAGTAGATTGTACACCAAGTGCATAAAACGCACCATTTTGCGCGAGACGTTTATCCATCCGATGCGAGCTTGCGAGCGAGGATGGATATAAAGTAGAGCGTAAAATGGGTTTTATGGACGAGTTTTACACTCTACTTTTCACTTCGATTGCGAGGAAATGCAACAGCAACTTATAAATATTGTAAAAATAATTATGGTTCCCGCCAATTAACTTTTTTTTTTTAGTAGGAAACTTGACTTATCACCCTGACTTATGTCGTTACTCATACTGCTCGCTACTGTTATAAAAACATTTTGAGCAAGCCTATTGCCATCAACCAATGTAATTAGGAGCAAGCCTATTGCCATCAACCAATGTAATTAGGAGCAAGCCTATTGCCATCAACTGATGTAATTAGGGACAAGCCTATTGCCATCAACCGATGTAATTAGGAGCAAGCCTATTGCCATCAACTGATGTAATTAGGAAAAGCCTATTGCCATCAACCAATCTTATTAGGAGCAAGCCTATTGCCATCAACCGATGTAATTAGGAGCAAGCCTATTGCTATCCATTGATTTAGGTAATTGAGAGCAAGCCTATTGCCATCAATCAATGTAATTAAGAGTAAGCCTATTCCCATCAAGTGATGTAATTAGGAGCAAGCCTATTACCATCAACCAACCTAATTAAGAGCAAGCCTATTGCCATCAAGTGATTTAGGTATTTGGGGGAAGCCTATTCCCATCAACTTTCCTTGTATTCGTAATGAAAAGCAGTAATCCCTTGTTCTTAGAATACTAGCGAAACGAATTAAATTAAAGAGGTTATTCTATGAAGTTGAAGTTGTTCCTGTGGCTGTTGGGCCGATTACCTGTGCCGATTACCTTGGTCATCGACGAAGATTTTACTTTATGCTCTAGAGCATAAAACGCGACTTTATGTCGCCTACGCACGACATAAAGACGAATTTTAGAGCGAGAGAAGTGAAAAATTTAATATGTAGTAAGCAGGTTACCAATGCTTGTTCTAAATAGATTTCATTTGTAAAAGTTACAGATAAAAAAACTGCATTTTGAATAATTCAATGGTAAAAATTTATGAAAGCTGGTACACCTTGTACATACGTGAAGTTTATATCAATCAGCCATCTACAATTTTGTTTCGAAAATTTGTCATATATATTTAAGAAACTATCACACCATTTATTAGTGACCCGGAATTTTTACGACCCAGTGTATGTATATCTCAGCAGTCACACAGACAAACACAAGAAGTGACTTTATTATACCTATATATATCTTTAAAATAATATTGCATGAGAAAACTTGTATGTTGTTTATTTGAAATCAGTAACCAAATCGTTGTAGTATTTTTGAAGCATTATTTTTGTCAATATTAATATATTTCTGAAGTTTTCGCTGTTCGCATCACAAAACATAATGTCTATCATAGCAGTTCAGTAGATCCCTACTAATATTAATTATTTAAATGTTATGGTAACATAACAGCAGTATCCTAAAATATAGTGCATTGCTATGATAAACATTTTGGTTTTCTATTGTCTATGTCTACACATGGAGACAACTAGAACTAGCACCTGCCTGTATTAAATACAATTTACAGTTTTTACTCTAGACTTTTTATTTTTCAGCCTTTATTGTTTAAACAGGGTGTAAATTAACCCTTCACACAGCCATCAAAAACATTCAAAAATCAAAACAAAAAAAACATTCTGTACATCAATCTAAATACCCCTACGCAAAAAATATTGCTGGGAAACGATTTTTTTTTTGGGATCAAAAATCACATTTTACTGTTAAACTCAATGTAGCTCTCTTAAAACATTGTGCTAGTGGATGCTTTTAATAGTCAACGGGTCATGAAGGTAATTTAAGTAAAGTCATAACCTGAAAAACTAGTACCTATTTACAAAAACAGCTGTGAAAAATTTGGAACTTTGACCTCCAATATCTCCGTAACTAGGGGATTCCCAGGTATGGATAAAAACAAACAAAATATCGTAGTGGTGGGGAAAACAAGTGCCCCTCGTTTGCGTTAACACCCTTTATCAACACTTCTACATCTACATCTACACTAATATTATAAAGAGGAAAGATTTGTACCTATTTTTGTATGTTTGTAATGAATAGGCTCAAAAAGTACTGGGCCGATTTCAAAAATTCTTTCACCCTTGGAAAGCTACATTCACCCTGAGTAACATAGGCTACTTTTTATCCCTGTATTCCCACGGGAACGGGATCTACGCGGGTGAAACCGCGGGACGTCCGCTATAGGTAATATGTTTCAAAAACAATTTGCCAAAAGAACACCTTAGACGTTTGAAAGGGCAGGCCAAAGTGATAGTAACGTTAATACAAATATTGGCCTGTTATAACCAACATTGACAAGCAAAACTAAACTTACAAAACTACAGAAAACTGTAGTTTTGAAATACAAATGCAATACTTTTTTTTTCACTGTCGAAGACACGTCCGATATCATCCTGCAATTCATTATATTAGTTCAAGTTTCGGGTATATAACTAAAATCAAGCCTAATATGACGGCTTTTATGATTTATTTGAAGCTCGTTCTTTCGTTTTTAAACTAATAATAATAACTGGGTGATATCACCCAGGATCACTAAACCGATGATTAATCTTTGTAACTGTGCTTTAGGGTCGAGTAAAACTTAAATACCTAGAAAATAAAATCCACTCTTGACCCCCAGGGGTCGAGAATGAACTATAGCTAGGGGTCTAGTGGACACTTTATTAATTGAGGTTAAAGGACCGAAAGTAGACTTCTCGATCAAATGGTGAACACTATCACCAAGGTACCTCGTTTTCCATGTCCTCGAGAACGAAAACAAAGAAAACTGTAATTGAGCTTATGTTGAATCGCATGGTTATAAACGTCGTCGGTGACGTATGTGTCGTACCCTATAGGAAGTATAGGATATTGCGATAAACGATGAAGGCATAAAGAATATTTTAGAAACATCCTCATTATAATCAGCTAATGCATGACCGTAATTGCTCAAAAACTATTCAGAGTTACTCATTATAAGTTTGGCAAACCATACGAAGGTAGGCTTTTGACTCATGGTCAAAAATTCGAATAAAATATCAAAAAATTGTGGCATTTTCGCCCCAAATGATCCAATATTATTGAAAATAAAAGTACTGTCATTTAATTACAATTATTTAATACTGAATCTTCTTCTTATGCGATTAACACGTCTCCAAAGACAACTCCGTTCAGTTTATTTCATGTTCACAAATAAAGAAGCTTTTTGTATTACAGTTGATGGTGTTCAGTCGTCCGTTGAAGAACATTGAGCCACACTGCATATCCTCGTCGTCAGTCGCCGCGTATATGTCCCACCAGACGTCGGCGTCAGCATTTATTGCTGTTCCTGGAGAAAATATCATGATCAGCTAGTAACTCGCGTACCTAGCCTTGAAAGCCACTCATCGAAATTTTCAGTAAAATCTTGGTCCTTCCCCAGCTTCAGGCTTTGTAGAATACTTATTAAACTCACTTATTGTGTGCGCTGGATGAAATACCTTTACACAGACTGTCGTTTTGCATCCACGTCAAATTCAAAGACTTTTTACAGACATTCATATTATGCAGTTAGGTCATATTTATCTCCCTAGTAACAAACTTGAATCCACCACTTGAACACATCGTTCAAGTGGTGGATTCAAGTTTGTTAAACTTAGACGGTTACCTCTTACTGTCTGCCAGCCTTTGTTGAGTTTGTTATGGAAGCCCATGTGATATATTCCTCTTTGGAAACTCCCTCCGACTCTTTGTATCGGTGCGGACTTCGTTAAATCTACAAGATAATCCGCCTCCAACTTATTGTTGATCACAGCCAGGTAGGACTGTTCCGCGCGACACACGGCGTGAGCCTCCATCCAGTTCAATGGCGTCGAGTGCAACTTGTAACATTTCCCAATATTCTTAACAAAAGTGTAGTCTGAAAAAGTTATCGTAGGTAATTAAAATAACTAGGAAAGTAGGATACTACTAAATGTGAAAAAAAAAACTGCAAGGTTTTGGTTTTTCATCGTTAGATGTCGTACAAAACGCCACTAAAATCCGTATTCATGCTAACCAAAAGTAGCATAATATTCATACATAACACAGCGCTTGCAACCAACTTAGAGGTATTTGGGTAGTACTTTAGGTGCAAGAATAACTTACCTAAATCGGACATATTGCAGTCATGGTTCCACTCCAGTGACTTGAGGCTCTTCTTGCAAATAAAGCGAAACTTAGCGTCACACGACTTATCGTTAATATAACCCTGTCGGTAAAGTTCTACGCAGTCCTCTTCTCCATTGTGACTGTTTGGTTCTCCGTGGCGCCAGTTGTTGTACACCTCAGAGATAGGCCTTCCTAAAAATACGAAATATTATTAAAATTATATTCCAGTCACAAGCCGTATTAATTTAAGAAATTCATCACTAGTCGTTCTCGAATTAATACTGAGTTGATTTAACATAAGACCTGTTTTTTCCTAATTTTCTAGTTGGAATTATCTAGCACGATTAAAAAACAATGTTTTTAAAAGGGTCACAAAAATAAACCTCACAATTTTCTAATGCAATTTTAGTACTAGCGAAAAATACATATTTTAACTGATCAGGATTTTAACAGCGTTGTAGGTTTGGCAGAAATCTTGTATGACAGCGAGATATCAATTGAGAGATCTGTTTTGACTGATACTGACGAATAAATGTATAAACTGGGAGCTCTTGCTAAGTTAAGGATAAAGTTTGATTCATAGAACTTTTTAGAAAGTAATATAATAAAAGTTAATCTTTCCACATTTTATGAAATAACAATTTATTTTCATTCGTCAGCACATGTGTACGCACCGTCAATAGTCTCAAATAGTCCTTCAACCATAAAGTCTGTCAGCCCCACAACCACGGTCCAATCTGCAGTTGGGTGTGTTTTATTCCAGAAATCTATCACAGCGTGTGCTTCATCGTCGGTTTCTGGGTAGAACAAACTAGCTCCTTCCCGAGCACACATTTGTTTGGCATCGTCGAAAGTCCGTAGTAACGTGTGAATCTTATAGAAACTCTCTTCGGTTTTTATATAATTGTAGTCATCCCGGAAAAACTTCTTACCGTCGTGTGCACCTAAAAAAACAAAAGTTATCATAAAAAAAAAATTATGTATTGTATTTAATATGGGTCAATGACCTGAAATAAAGGATTTTTTTTTTATAAAGCAAGGACTTCCAGAATGAGGGGTAATTATTTAACTAAGCAAAACGGAATAAAGTATGTCATCAATAACTCCCTTTAATGCAGTGAGTACCATCTAGTTACGAATGAGTTTTTGGGTTGTTGAACCCAAAGTAGAGTTAATTTTGAATTTGTTAATCAGTCAATGGGACAATAAAGTATGTAAAGCGCGTACCTAAAGCGGACTTGTGAATATCGCTGCTACAGTCCCTTTCTGGTGACGACGGGGTCTTCTTGCAAATAAAGCTGTACGTTGCGTCACACTTGATATCTTTTAATTGGCCTTCTTGGTTCAGGTGCAGGCAGTCCTCATCGGTACCATGGTCTGGCTGATTAAGCTTCCATTGGTTGTATACCTCAGTAATTGGTCTGCCTAAAACATGAAACATATAATCAATTCATCTATTCATCAAATAGAAAAGAGGTGATGAACTTCGAACCGCTGAACAGATTTTGATTAAATATAGATTAGACCACTCTCGATTAAGACACCTTTCACATAATACATACTTAATCGAAATCGATGCATCTATTCAGGAGCTATGATGCCACAAACAGACACACATTATACACATTTCGATCTTATGGCACCACACGTTTTTGGCAGGAGGTTTAAAATAGAATAGAACAGCAGCCGCCGAGCGATCTCTACGCTCTGTGGATCTTTCTTTGACAACTTTATGTGTGTCATTTTAATATTCCAATCTGTTTGAAAACCAATATAACATAAAATAGACACTCACTGCCGCACTCAGAGACGTTTAATGATTACTTAAGCCATCACTTAGTAATGATTTTGATACTTTAGTGAAGGTTTTATAAGTGAAATCTTTACTAAGGGACGGCTTAAGTAATCATTATATATCTCTGAGTACCGCAGTTAGTCACTTACCGTCAATGGTTTCAAATGATCCTTCTGTTATTAAGTCTGATATGCCCACGAACACCCATACATCACTAGGCTTAGTATATGTTTGACACTGCTTCCAAAACGCTATCACAGCGTCGACCTCATCTTTGTTCTCTGGGTAGAATAAACTGGCTCCTTCTCCAGCACACTCTCGCCTGGCATCACGCCAGTTTGTTGGCGTCGTGTGGATCTTGTAGAAACTGTCTACTGCTTCTAAATATTTGTAGTCCTTCCGGAAAAACTTTTTATCACTTTGTATACCTAAGAAAACAAAAATTGTTCAGCAATGACAAGTAAGGGTCTAGAATGGGAGACGGGTAATTGATTTTCGCGTCAGAACATATACATATTATCTGTTATCAAAAATGGATATTTAAGAACATAAAGTAAATTGTTAAAGTAAATTGTCGTTTTGAAGAGTTCAGCAGAAGTGTGTCTATTGTACAGACGCAATCTGTAAAAAAACTTTTATAGATTTGCAACTTTAATGAAAAAGCTTATGGCTATTATGGGGAGCTGGATGTGCTGATTTCTGTACAACAACAGTGAGCCTGTTTGGCAATCAGGGACAAGAATAATACTTATAACTAACACCACATTGCGCTGACCGCTCGTATTGTAATAGAAATCTAAAATGGACACATTGCGGGAGTAACCTACCTAAATCGGTCGTTTTGCAGTCATAGTTCACGGGTGGTGGAGTTGGTGGTGGTGGCGGTGGTGTTGGTGGAGGTGGTGGTGGAGTTGGTGGTGGTAATGTTGGTAATGACTTAAGAGTCTTCTTGCAAATAAAGGGATGGCCCCATTCACATGATATATCGTTGAAACTTCCATCTCGATATAGTTCAACACAGTCTTCACTACCACTGGAATCGTTTGGTTCTGTGGGCTGCCAGTTGCTGTACGCCTCAGAGATTGGCTTTCCTAAAAATAAAAATATTTTATTATTGGTTATTGTGCAGCTTCGTTAATTAAACCTATTTATTTATAAATCATAATTCATAGGAAAAGAAAGTATAGGCTAAATGTACCTTCCATAGTCAGAAATACTCCTTCAGTTATAGAGTCTGTCAATCCCAGAAAGATGTGAGAACCGCTACCAGGGTCGGCATTTTTCCAAAACTTCAACACAGCATAAGCTTCAGCACTGTTGTGTGCGAAGTACACATCAGCTCCTTCCAGCTCACAAACTCGCTTGGCTTCACTGAAAGTCCGTACTGTCGCATGGAACTTATAGAAACCCTTTGCTGCTTTGATATAAGTGTAGTCATCACGGAAATACTGTCCACCTAAGAAAACAAAAGTCATCGCAAAGCAGAGTCATAAAGAGCTCCAGACATAGTGACAAAAAAGCTGACTATTGCGTTAGAACTTAGAACAGACCCCTTAAGATGTGAATATCTAAGAAACCAAAAATAATTTTGTAGGTGACGTACCAATTTGTCTATTACACAGAGAAAATACAATTTAAACTCAATTTTTGCGATGAAGGATGGTCAAGTTGAAAACATATAAATATTTGAAGATGGAATACTCACATGAGAACTCAGATAGAAAATACACTGCAAGAAAAACTAACAGTCTTTTAGAAAACATTGTTATACCGAACGCGACTCGTCTCCAGTTTCAGCAAAACATTTTGTAACACAAACTATGACTTATAATATAGCCAGGCAGGCTTATATAGTCAGAACACAAACAATGATTAATCTTTTGGATTTCCCGAAAGTTTGAGGAACATTTAATAATTTTAATTAAAATGTGTATACCTAACTAGCTTATGCCTGCTGTTTTGCCTGCATGGAATTCGATAATTGTGCCACGGGAACGAGATGATGATCTATATGTTTCTCATCTAAATCGGTTCGGAAGTGTTTGCGTGAAAGAGTAACAAACATACATACGTCAGCATTTATAATGTTAGTAGGACATAGCGATAATATGGGCACTCGAGATGACGCTCGCTCTCGCCCTTTTCCTAATTTATTTAGGGTCAGCACAGCATGTCATCTTCTTCTTCCATACATCACAAAATATTATTTATTTCTGTAAATTGGTTTAAAAAACAGTTTTACACATCACATAATATTTCAAACGACCGTAATTCCGTGAGACCGACCTCAGATCGACCGTAATTTATTTTTCCTTTAATTTTTGTTGTATTCCTTTCCTTTCCCAATGGGTTTCTTCCTACTATAATTTTGATTGTTTTCAAAAATTATCTACCCTGGTCTATTATTTCATCTTGTAGTCAGGATCGTCTCCTCAAGAGATAACCCCTCAAAGGTATAAAAGCACGAATCCAAAAAAAGTGTGATTATATTGTGTTATTAAAACAAGCTTTTATAAAAATGCATTGAAAATTAGAGATAACCCTGGAGTAAATGAAAACGAATAAGAATAGTTTCCGTTAATCAATAGGCATGAAATAATTTACTTGAAACTCGGTAAGAATATCAATATAAGGAGATAATAATATGTATTTGCCATTATAATTTTTTCTAAAGCACTCCTTAAAAGAGTGGAAAAAGACGTTCAGGGTTGCATTTTTAACCGACTTCCAAAAAGGAGGAGGTTCTCTATTCGAGTATGTATTTGTCCGTCAATTATCGACCGATTTTCAAAATTCTTTTTGTGTTTGAAAGGGTATACCCCCGAGGTAGTCCCATTGTCACCAAGTCAGGATCTGATCTGATCTATTTTGTTTTGTTATTTTTTTCAATTTGTTTTTTATTTTTATTGTTTATAGTGTGCACTTGTGGCATGTACTAAATAAATATGTTTTCTTTCTTCCTTTTCTTTATAATGGAAACCCTGAGAAGTCGAAGGTAACTCTCAAATTTTATAGGCACTTATTACGTTTTTCGTGCTTTTTCTAAAGTTTTTTAAGACAGAGTATTCGGATCGAGCAGTCATCACTTCATGTTGATGAGCTGATGATGAAAAGTATAACTTCTCAAAGGTTAGGAGTTGGAAGGTAATTCTTTAATTTAATATTATGGGGACGTATACAGGGTGTAAGTTAACCCTTCACGAAGCCGTCAACCAAGCATTCTGTTATCAAACTAACTAAGTACCCCTACGCAAAAATTTTTGCTGGGAAACGACTTTTTTGGTGTCAAAAATCACATTTTATGGTAAAACTCAGTATAGCACTCTTAAAACTTTGTGCTAGTGGATGCTATGAATAGTAAACGAGTCATGGAGGTAATTTAAGTGAAGTACCTGAAAAACTAGTATTTACAAAAACAGCTGTGAAAAATTTGGAAAGGGGATTGAACTTTTTTGTATGGGAGCTGGCATATCGACCCACCGCCATTTTGATTTTTTTTCGAAATCGCGGCCCACGATGAAAGTGGTATGTATGGATAGAGGATATATAGACGAACAAAAAATGTCCAGTAACGCGGTATCCAAAGTGACACGTTACCGAGATATTTGAAGGTAAAGGTGGACATATGAGTACAGTGACCACATAAAAATTAGACCTTTTACGTGTCTATAGACGTTTATTATTATTATTACTGGTTATTGAAAGAGAGTAGGCACATTACATACTACTAGGAGCACGAGAAAACTATTTTTTGACTTAACATAGCGTTTCATTGCGATGCGAAGCGATTTTATTGTGCGTATAATAATAATCAACCTGGAAACTATTATTTTGATACAATTTAACGCCTATACACGTAAAACGGCTATTTTTTTAAATATTTAATGATTGTCGATGTACTCATTTGTCGATCTTTAATTTCAAATATCTCGGTAACGTGACACTTTGGGTACCGTGTTACCGAACATTTATTGTTCGTCTATATGTCCTCTATCGATACATACCACTTTCATCGTGAGCCGCAATTTCGAAAAAAAATCAAAATGGCGGACAGGTTGATATGCCACATCGGTTCTATCCCCTTTGACCCCCAATATCTCCGCAACTAGAGGGTTCAGGTATGGTCTAGAACAAAAAAAATCGAAGTGGTGGGGAGAACAATTGCCTTTGTTGGGTTAAGGATACCGTTACACCCATTTTATGGTTGTATTCTTTCAGGTTATCTAGGTTTGATTGAATGATTTTTTATTTTACTTCAAAAATCTTAAAACTAAATACATTGCCCCACAATACTGCTTACGCAGTTTAACCCTTAAATTGGCAAATTAAATTATTTCTAAAATTTAATGTTTTTTTGTTATTTCCTGTTTTATTATGATACCAGAAGACTGAAAAAAATTGTGAAAAAAATCTGAATATTACAGTTTTCGTGAAATTCGATGTACTACCGGGAGTACATTGCCAACTATAGTGTGAAATATGTTTTCTTGTATTTGTACTACATGGAGCAAAAAGTGAAGATTGAAAGCTACTTGCGTTTAGATCTAGAGATCGGCACAGGTGAAGATTCCAATGTGCTATGGAACTGGTGACAGTAGAAGTTCTACAGATGGAGTAGATAATGGTTGAATTTAATTCCATGTTGGCATGGCATTATAATAATGATGGCTGAATACGGAAAAACCTCTTGAAGCATGTAAGGAGTAAGGAGTGGTGTAAGGAGTACGTTACAACGTTGTATGTGCATTTGACTTTGAAAGACTGAACATTCATAGTGGGTGAGAATTGAGCTTGGTGGAGGAAGTGTGATTCATCATCAAAACAGGAACTGTCATCGGATCATGCATTTTCTTTCGGGATCAAAGCTTGAATTTATATGATTGTGTCAGGTTCAAGTGCTGCAGGAAAAGAGAAAATAACATGCTATACGACATCAAATCGATATCATTATATATCAAAAACAAACAAAAAAAACCCTTTTGTATTTCTTTGTAAACTTGGCAATGTACTTTGTGTATACCAAAGTCTATTTTGCGCGTACTTGGCAACGGTATTCAGGGAGTACACACAAAGTTTCAAACTCATAAAATTGCAATTACGTAATTTACGCATAAAATTATGGACGATTGATGTTGTTTATAATGTCCCTGTGCAATGTAAAGCCTAATAACCACAAGTCCTAACCAAAAAAGCGCAGAAAAACTAAAAAAGGTTTCATGTGACACTGAGACTTCAGACCGCTTCGAAGATATTTTGAATTTGACGGATAATTATTAATTTTATCACATCCTAATATTTTATCTACTAAAATACACAATTATTGCAAGCTAAAAATGATAATAACATGTATTTTTTTTTAGATTTCTACCACAATTGATATTTTCAAAGTGTATGTCTTTGGTGGAGTACTCTGCCAATTTAAGGTTTAACTGTGAGATCGATGAGTCTCTTTACAATAAACTTAAATAACAAGCTAAATATGGAATAATAATAATAGTTAGCTGATTAAGGAAGGTATGATTTTAAGGGAATCTTGAAGGTTAGGGTTAGGTTTCTTGGTTGAATGTTAAATGCATAGTAAATATATGTACAGGACATTACAACTAAAAATAAAAAAACTTTTTGCAAAAAAAAAACAACTTCAAAGACACAAGAAAGTGAAAAAAAAACATAATTACACAAAAAAGTTAAAAATAAACTTCAGAAGAAAACTCAGCTTCTGAAGTCGGTGGCAAAAAAAAAAGAAATCAAAGAAACAAATTAATGTCAATGTAGCGAGAAACCTATGTAGGAAACGAGTTATTTGCAAAAAATCGATTCTTGTGACCTAGTAAATTTTTTGACAAGACGTGTCGGATCGATGAGGATTTTCACATTTCATTTCAGGTACCTATGTTTTCACAAGCACACGTTGATGGCTTCCACGCCATCGTCAGACAGAGTTCTGCTTCTTTGCTCTGCAGAGTGCGGAACAGCTCCAACTCTGTCCTGAAGACCATTGCGGCGAGGTACGATTCTCCTTTATTAGGTGATGTTGTTCAGAGATGCTTTCTGAACAACAGCCTTGTTGTTAAATAGATATTAAGTTTACTAACATAGATAAAAGTTATCTTTTTGTTTTTACCAACCCGTAGGGGAGACCGGGGACAATTGAAACAATTTGACTTAAATCGTGTGCAGTGAAGTATCTATAGTACCTACATCCCTCGAATTTATATAGTTGAAAGGGTCGTTATCTAGTTCCTAAATTAAACATAATCTATATCTCTATTTTGAATAGTTAACCTACAATCACACATTAAAGAAGACCGGGCACAGTGGTTCTATTGACCCCACCCCAAGGACGGTTGAAACGGTAAGTAGGGATAATTGAAACACTGAAATATTTCAGGAACTACTGAAGGTTTTTACTCAATCTTAAAAATTTAACTTACTACTAAATTATTTATTGAGATCGTGACAAGTGTGTCACCGTAAAGTTAATATTTTGAAAATTATAAAAGCAAAAACATATTTAATATAAACAACATAAAATATCTCTTATTTTAATCATTTTCGAGCTTTAATTTGTGCTAATGAATACTATTTCACATGATTGAAAGACTTGTTACCCTATTTTGCTGTAATTGCACTTACATGGGGGATAAAAAAAGATAATCCAGTCTCATACAAAACAGCTTGTTTCAATCGTAACAATGTTTCAACCATAACAATGTTTCAATCATAAAAATGTTTCAATCATAACAATGGTTTATTGACGGTCTGCTTCAAGTCCTGCGGTAGACTGTTGGGTGTTGTAGTCAAGGCTGGGCAAAATACATGCTTTGCTTTAATTGAAATACAAATTACAAAATACAGTATCGCAAGTAATTGAAATCTTTAAGTAAGGTATTTGAATAAAATACAAAATACAGTATTTTTTAGCTATTTTTAATTGAAATACAAAATACATAATTACAAAAACTTTTTCAAAATAAAAATAATCGCCTTCAAAAACCACCACAAAAAAGTGGACAGACGAGGGGATAAATGTATTTTAATGTTAAAATGTGTTTTGAAGCCTCAGGTATTTGAAATACGAAAAACAAATTTCATTTTAAGGAAGTAATTGAAATACAAATACATAATACGTATTTGTATTTCAATTACTTACGTATTTTAATTACAAGTAAGTAATTCAAATACTGCCCAACCCTGGTTGTAGTGTCATCGGGCTGGTAAGGTCACTGTTCCGACACATGTATGACCATGGAATTTGGCTGTGGAGTCCCTAAGTACTTAGGAGAAGATGGGACAGCGGCTTCAAATCCTGCGGCAGACTCATTTTAGAAAACACAACCTTCTTCTGTGCAGTCGGATAAAAATGCGAAATATGCGGGGACGTTTGAAACGTTTCAAACGTCCACAGCCACGTCGTTTCAAACGTACCCATGTCACATCTTCTACTTTAACACTCAATATTTTGTAATATATTGACTTAAATAATAATTAACAGTAATAAAAACTAACTTAAATAGACAAACAATACTCTCAAATAAGAAAAACTGACAAACTACAAGATTAAAATAGGTAAAAACCAAAAAAATAAAAATGGTGAGAACTTACTTTTTGGCGTGAAATTCGTCGAGGCGTCCTGTGTGCGACTACATTGCTCGCTCGCTCGAGCCGTGCTAAACACAAAACCGAATATGGTCGACGATGCAACGAACGCCGCATCACACGCGTAGGTATCATGGTTTCCGAGAAATTGAAGTTGTTGCAATCATGACCTGTTTCAATTGTCCCCGGTCTACCCTAATATGGATGTTGCATAACCGAAATAAAAATTATTTAATATATTTATAATGATGTTTTCAACAATCATACGAATTTTCAGCTGGGTGGGAATTAATGTAACCTGACCCTTATTTTGTGGTCTAATTTGACCGAACTAAGACCATAGACACAGAATTGGTAAACATACACTCAAATTCATTTCAAATAACAATGTCTTATTAATAGATTGTGTAAAACCATCATATTTACCTTAAATTCTAAATAAAAAACATGATAAAGACAGAAATAACTATTCGGAATCACCCGAAAGGGTGATCCCCAGAAATCTCGGTTATACTAGTATCATTATTTTAAATTAAAATAGGTATTCCCTTTGTTTAACACATCAAATTGCGGACAAGTTTCATGAAAATATAGATAATCTCTTTGTTATTTTAGACACAGATGTAATTGGAATAACCATAACTGTGATAAGACGTCCTTTATAAGCGGCAGTTTGTACCTGGGGCTGCAGTCTCTACATAGTTTTGCGACAGAATTATATCGCTAGCCGTCGTTAACGTAACCCTTTGATGTTCCGCTTTGTCCATAAACATTTTAATGCTTTTTTAAAAAAATCTCCTGATGTATGGGGTAAACTGGAGAAAATGGTTCGAATATATAATTGATTTTCTTGTAACTTAAACTGATACTATGTAAAGCTTATATTTATGAAACTATTATTATACTTAAATAATTTTTTACGAAAACTCTAAAGTAGAACTCAAAACGTGTATTATCTGAAATAAATGATCAAACATTTAAGGAAATTGGAATTAGCCTCCTTGCAACATTGACTAAGACATTGCAAGTGATATGTCAAATGACGACAAATGATTCTTGTTTAGCTAATTGCTGTTTTTAGCGTTTTCAATTGTATTTTCTCAAGCAATATTCATTGATAGCGAAGAGAAAGGTCCTGCGAACATTTTTCTGGCTAAAGCTATGACCCCCACCGTAAATTATGGATGTACTTCAACATTCAGCTAGATGTTGAGAGCTGAGTAACCTACGAAATAAAACTGCAATCCACAGAAGGCCAGTAAGGATATTGTGCTTGAAGTGATGGCTAAAATTCATCTCGGACCTCTGTGAACAATTTTCAAAACAGAAATAAGCGGAATTTTTCATTTTCATGCTGATTCGTCGACCCTCATCATAGCTATCGAAGACAGCATGTAGTAACCAACCGGTTCACACTACAGAATACCTCCGAGATGCTGGAGACTGCGATAAAGGAATGACGAAGAAGATGTTGAAAATCAAACTAAGTGAAACAGTACACTGTTTCACTTAGTTTTTTAGTTTTATTAAAAAATTATTTTGAATATTATACACACTGATGTGTAATATTCAAAATAATTTTTCAATACCATGTGGATTCGCATACAGTCTGTCTATAAATTCGTGAAAATAAATGAGAGCGCTGCGGTCGTGCAGACTCGTGCACATAGCAACCCTGTATAGTGTGACTAAAATGGTTTTGATACTAGCACATTATTTTGTACTAGAAGCAAACCTGGTTTTAATTAAAATCTTATTAAAAAAAATACCAGCGTAATACTGTCCCACTGCTGGGCAAAGGCCTCTTCTCAACAGAGAAGGCACGAGACGTGTTGAAAAGAGAGACGGGTTGGCGATTTATCCAGATTTCCTCACGATGTTTTCCTTCCGACCTTCATTGAAATAAAAATGAGTAAATAAAAGAAAAATGTTCGTAAGTACATATTTTTTATTAATGTTATGTTTTAACTTTTGTACCACTGTATGCCCATTTTCTCTTGCCCGTTTTGCTGCAATAGGTATGTTGTTCGATTAGAGCCTTTCTGTTATTTTGACACTTCTTGTAAGAAAATCCAATCGATTTCAAATCCAGATCTGTTTTAGCGACTACCTGAACTTTCCTTAAAGTTGGTACCGAGTAAAAGAATTGAATTTTTTGTCGAATTGCACATAATTATGTTGAAGTCATCCATTTCTTTCTTAAGCGTGATCTGTGTTTGCCTTTATCTACAATACGCCTCACTGTACTCTCAGATTTTCCTGAAAGAAAGATTTAAAAAAAGATGTATTAGCTAACAGAAAATAGATAGCACTATTTTTATTTCAAACATGTTAAAACTTATTCATATTTAAAATCACCGGTAAATTTGCCGGCAAAAGTATCAAAAGTTAACGTCGCACTACATTATGAGCTACTTACATTTGCAATCTAACCTATAAATGCGCAATGTAAACAATGCTTATTTTAGTCTTAAAATCATATATTTAGTAAATTTGTGACTTCTGGTAGATAAAAAACAAACAATAACACGATTACATACCTGTCATAGCTGCTGTTCGAGTATAAATATCATCCAAATTTGATCAAATTTGTCCAGCTTGGTGTTCTAACAAACATCTCTGATATACCTACTTTGAAATAATTTCCCGAGGTCCACTCCTATTTGTTTTCCTCATATTTAACACGTTTCTTCGAAGTTTTGTCGACGTAGATTTGAAAAACATTATAAAATGCAAAAGATATCAAGATAAATAACAAGTTGATGACAGCCGATGACATTTGATGTACTATGATTTAGTGTTACCGTACTTTTGAATAATCTTAGTTCCTCAAACATTAATTTCATGACTTTATAGACAGACTGTAAGTGTGCTCTAGTTCAAATATTCGATATTACTATAATATAGTTGTCACGAGTTTAAATGGCACAAAATATATTCTTGTGTGCAATATTCATTAAACAAACATTTGAATCTTTCCAACCCATCCTTAAATAACAGAAACTGTTTCCTTTTAAGGATTAGATGAAACTTAATATTACATTTAGCTACCTTTGTGCTATCAAAACAATGTTCGGTGTAAATGAAAGTGTTTTTTAATTAAAAATAACTCAAACAATAACGGGTGTAAAAGTACCCTTAGCAAACGAAGGGCACTTGTTCTCCCCACCACTGTGATATTTTTTTTTGTTCTAGACCATACCTGGGAAGCCCCAGTTACGGAGAAATTGGGGGTCAAACATCCAAAATGTTCACAGCTGTTTTTTAAATATTAGTTTTTTAGGTTATAACTTTACTTAAATTACCTCCATGACCAGTTTACTATTCAAAGCATCCACTACCACAGTGTTTTAAGTGTGCTACATTGAGTTTTACCGTAAAATGAGATTATTAGACCCCAAAAAAACAAGTTGATTCCCAACAATTTTTTTTAACTTAGTTTGTTGTACAGAATGCTAGGTTGACGGCTGTGTGATGGGTTAATTTTAACCTTGTATGTGTGAAGTACCCTGAACCTAAATATTAAGTAGAAGTAGCTGCATATTACTACTATTATACCATTGTATGAGAAATAACAGTTCTGCACCTAAATGTATAGATTTTGAAATATTTTTTAAGCTATTGCATAGCTTCTATCGCGGGCCTTGAGCGTGGAGAGCGAATCCAGAAATTTCGTTACGAAAATATTCATGATTCAGTCTCAGGATTCAGTATTCAACCAGGTTGCTATGGTTACGGAAAATAACGAGGTTGTCAACTGAGGTTGTCAAATTAAATAATTTATAACCTCACGTCTCAGATCAAATAACAGCCAGATAGAACATGCGCAAAAAACAATGTGAAGTTACCTAATATTTATGTGTGCGTGACAGCTAGGAGCGACAGTGTAGGGACATGGGCATTTGCGTATGTGTAATGTTGCTAGGTATTGGTAAAAACTCCCACAATTATTTCAATTATTGTAGGTACTACTTAATGTATAAAATTGGAATTAATGCACTTTAGCATAGGTGCTTAAATAATATTAATTGAACAGAATAATAATTTTTAAATAAATAAAGGTGGAATAAAAGTTATTTAAGGTTTAAGTTAGCTTGTGCCCGCCGTGCTAAATATTTTTTTATTGAATAGTATTGAATGTTGTGTATGTAATATTACTGTATGAATGTATTATTATTTCTATTATGAGTCAGTGATACTTGAATTAAATGATTTTATTATTAATTTATGTGGATGGGTGACCACTTATTACATACCGAGTTGCCACCGTGTCTCGGAAAGCACGTTAAGCTGTTGGTCGCGGCTGCCATATATATATATATATATGTAGATCTTTGGCAGTCATTAGGTAGTCAGTGACCTGAAAGTCTGACAACCAGTCTTACCAAAGGATATCGTATTACCCAGTATTAACTGGGTTGTGGAGGTCCGATAGGCAATCGCTCCATGTAAAATACTGGTACTCAGCTGCATCCAGTTGGACTGGAAGCCGACCCCAACATAGTTGGGAAAAAGGCTAGGCAGAAATGATGAACAATATTTAGCGGTTGCTAAAAACTCAAAATTGAAAATAAAGCACCTTTTGGTTGGTTAAAATAAAGAACAGTTTTATCAAACAAAGATATTTATATAATATGCTAGCTGTTCCCCGCGGTGTCACCAACAGCTCAGCCCCTAAGGGTCGTAGCATGATATTGTATAGTTTATAGTCTTCCTCGATAAATGTGCTATCGAACACAAAAGTATTTTTCGAACCAGTAGTTCCTGAGATTAGCACATTCAACAAAACAAACAAACAAACTCTTCAGCTTTATACTATTATTAGTATAGATTATACAAAATTATTTATGTAAATCAGAACGTTCGGCCAGTCGAGATGGGGAGCTGGCTGCTACTCCAGTATTTAGTGACGATAAAGTGACGCTTAAAGATGCCAGCCAAAGAATTGGTGACAGAATAGAGCGAAAGTTATAAGCATTTATTTATGGCCGAACGACCTGATATCAGGTCGTTCGGCCAACCTGAATCTCCGTAACTGAGGACCTTAGAGAAACTGTTACTGAATAAAGACTTAGCGACGATTTAGTGACAAACAACCACTGCTTTACTTTTACTCGTAATGCCACCGGTTAAAAGCAAAATTAATTTTAGTTCCTGGAACATCAGGACGTTCGGCCAACGTTATCTCCATAACTGAGGACCTGGGAGAAACCGTTAATCAATAAAGATGTTGTGACGACACTGAAACGAACTTTTATCGTTTTATTTTATTTTATGACGGCCCCTTTATAAAGTAAATTGAGAATTTAACATATAACCTCAAAACATTGGGATTATCAATTCCTCCACAACGAAGAAGCCCAGAGAAACCGTTAATGAATAAAGATTTTGTGACGACACTGAAACGAACTATTATTGTTTTATTTTATTTTATGACGGCCCCTATATATAGTAAATTGAAAATTTAACATATAACCTCAAAACATTGCGATTATCGATTCCTCCACAACGAAGAAGCCTAGAAGACTTCTAAAACCCTGATGTGTTATAGGTTTTCAGTGCGATGGTGTCAGTATTTTTGTTGATTCGAGATTAATCTATAAAAATGTACTATGGTGGATGGCGACTGAAATAGGGTGACCATGTATTCCAACGAAACAAGTACCTATTTGTCGAGTGCCTACTCAATTACCTAAACAATGAAGCAAAACACGTCGAAAATGTTGAAATAAGGTGACGATGTAGGTATTGCAACTAAATAAATAGATACGCGGACGGAGGAATAGGAGAAGGAGTGCAGATAACTAATATTTTATATAATAGATATGCATTAGAGATAAATTGAAAAATTGCATTGAAATGCTCGGAATTCTTTGGGCAAAACACCGAACCAATGAATCAATCCTAACCGAGCTCAAGCTACCAATGAGGCTCATCATCAAATTATAATTTTTTTTGCTTCTACTTTTTATTATTTTTCTGGGTCTGTCACTGTCAAATGATAAAAAAAAATTGAAACTATAGATCGAATTTCGACTAATAGATCACTACTCATTGATATATTAAATAAAAGGAGGAAGATACGTTACGCGCTAACATTGCAATCAGAAAACTGCACCGAAACTCACACATCTATGATTAAAAAAAGACATTAAAGCATTCATCATTTCAGCCAAAAGACGTCCACTGCTGGACATAGGCCTCCCCCAGGCATTTGGGGGGGTTTGCCATAATCGCCACGCTTGGCAGGCGGGTTGGCGATCGCAGTATGGTTGTTACAAAGACACAGAGAACGCTGCTGCCCATTCTCTGGTAAGTCCCTTAGTCGCCTCTTACGACACCCACGGGAAGATATGGGATGGTGCTATTATTTACGTCCGACACCACACGGAACATTAAAGCATTACAAAGTAGGAATAAAAAAAAGAGTTTCGTGTATCGGGAGCCGGGAGCGGGTCGCAAGCTACCGGTGTGGTTAGGGCTGCAGAGACAGGAGCCTCCTCACAAGGGAGACGTATCGAGGAGTATATTTACTGCCTTCTGAATCAGGCCCTTGATCCAACTTGATCGGCTCAACGACAGCCGAACTCACATTCCACATGTCAATTCTTTAGTATTTTTTGAACTGTCACCATTTCATGAAATGGCCGGGCGCTTCGTACCTATTCTCAATACAGTTAATCCGAATAACGAAGTTTCACAAGTACAAATTATTATGTACTTACCTGATGTGGATGGTACCTGTGGTGGTGGATGTGGATGATTGATTGCAAATAAAGCATTTTTTCATTTGTGTACCAATTTATTTAAGTATTCTTGTACTTAGTCAAATATTATAAAGCATTTTTTCATTTGTGTACCAATTTATTTAAGTATTCTTGTACTTAGTCAAATTTCCCAAACTCCAGTGTCAGTCACCTTTCCACTTTCGTTTGCTTTTAGCCAAAATAGACTCTACTAATATAACAAAGCAGCAGCAGTAGCGTTGGCCCAGGGGTGGCGGCCCCGACTTACGAACAGTAGGTCGTGGGTTCGAACCCAGGCAGGCACATCCTTTGTGTAATTTATTTTCATCACCGTTGCTCTCAAAACGGTGAAGGAAAACATCGTGCTGAAACCGGCATGTCTTAGAACCAAAAAATTCGAAGACATGTGACATCTACCAATCCGCACTGGGCCCCCGTGGTAGATAGCCCATTCCCTCTCAAAGAGAGGAGGCCTGTGTCCCAGCAGTAGGAACATTAACAGGCTGTTGATGATGAATATAACAAAGACTTCACAAGTGGACACTGGTATGCAGGCATCTGCTTAACGTTGCTTTGTACCTATATAATTAAATATTACGACGACGTGTTTTACTTCATTGTCTAGTTAATTGAGTAGGCACTCGACAAATGGGTACTTGTTTCGTTGGAATACATGGTCACCCTATTTCAGTCGCCATCCACCATAGTACATTTTTATAGATTAATCTCGAATCAACAAAAATACTGACACCATCGCACTGAAAACCTATAACACATCAGGGTTTTAGAAGTCTTCTAGGTTTCTTCGTTGTGGAGGAATCGATAATCGCAATGTTTTGAGGTTATATGTTAAATTTTCAATTTACTATATATAGGGGCCGTCATAAAATAAAATAATACAATAATAGTTCGTTTCAGTGTCGTCACAAAATCTTTATTCATTAATGAATAAAGATTAATAATTTACATTAATGAATGAATAATCATTTTTATATTAATGATTTTAATTTATCTTTTTTCTTTATTCATTCATTAATTAATTTTTTTTGGGTGTAATTTATCTATAATATGTATGTATTTAGAAATATATAAGTATGTTTATCAGTTGTCTAGTACCCATAACACAAGCTCTGCTTAGCTTGGGACTAGATGGCGTTGTGTGATAGTTGTGGAATATTATTATTATTATTATTATTAATGGTTTCTCTGGGCTTCTTCGTTGTGGAGGAATTGATAATCCCAATGTTTTGAGGTTATATGTTAAATTCTCAATTTACTTTATAAAGGGGCCGTCATAAAATAAAATAAAACGATAAAAGTTCGTTTCAGTGTCGTCACAACATCTTTATTGATTAACGGTTTCTCCCAGGTCCTCAGTTATGGAGATAACGTTGGCCGAACGTCCTGATGTTCCAGGAACTAAAATTAATTTTGCTTTTAACCGGTGGCATTACGAGTAAAAGTAAAGCAGTGGTTGTTTGTCACCAAATCGTCGCTAAGTCTTTATTCAGTAATAGTTTCTCTAAGGTCCTCAGTTACGGAGATTCAGGTTGGCCGATCGACCTGATATCAGGTCGTTCGGCCATAAATAAATACTTGTAACTTTCGCTCTGTTCTGTCACCAATTCTTTGGCTGGCATCTGTATGCGTCACTTTATCGTCACTAAATACTGGAGTAGCAGCCAGCTCCCCATCTCGACTGGCCGAACGTTCTGATTTACATAATTATTTCTGCATAAACATGTATAAATTCATCAATCTTCCTTCACACAATGCAAATTCCCCTAATTCAAGGAGACCTATTTCGATGTAAACCGGTAACACAGACGAATAACTGTCAATATTTTTCGTTCTGAGTGTGTTGAAAATATTATAGGGAAAATAAATAACAAAACAATAAAATAAACAATAGTAACCTATGGAAAGATATTCCATCTTCTTTTCTTTGTTTTTGGGAACAACTTTTACAATGTTTAAAGACACAAGATGGCATGATTTGACATAAAATAATAAGTCACTTGTGACGTCTAATCAGTACGCCGCGTAGCTTAGAACTGACGCGAGGTTATAATCACTTTTGAATTTGTATTTGCCTTGGTGACAGCAATCTCGTGTTCTACGCGCTCTATCTGGCTGCTATTTGATCTGAGCCTCACGTGTAAAGGTGTAAAGTTTTTTTTGTTTTGTTTCTCTGTTTTCTCCTTCTAAAATATTTTTACTCGTATAATTTGTGTACAAAGTGTTTTAAATATGAATAAACAAAGTGCATTTATTAATGAAGAAGAAGAAAGTCACGAAAAAATAGTGAAAGATAATGAGTGAGTACTCCTCGAGTACTCTACATACATTCATTTTATTATTATTACGCATCTATCATACGTTTTATTGGTTTTGCATTCCTATTCTGTGAATCGGTCTTAGAAAACGATTCGTTTTCTTATAAAATATCTAAAATAAAATAAATAATTTTCATATTTTTCAATGTTATGACACTTACGTCAGGCTGACAAGCTGTCAATACTTTTTCTTTTAAATTTCTGTCATAGAGTTTCTTACTAGCTTAGTCTATGAAGGTTACTTTTGATTTACTTATATAATTTAAATTATTTTTAAAAAATACTGCATAAATAAAATAAATAAATAATTATTTGCCTAAGTTGATAAAAAATGCTATGCAATAGCTTTACCGCGGCAGTCTCCGAGTGCCACATCAACTTTTGACGTGATAACGTCTTATAAATTGATGGCCGGCTGCACGCACGAAAAAGATGACGTCATACCGCGTTACCTCGCTTTGAGGCGTTCCATAGCAACGGCGTGTCAATTGTTTTGTTTTATTTTCTTTTCCATAGCAACGGCGTCTCAATTGTTTTGTTTTATTTTCTTAGGACGTTGTCACGTTCAACTATCGTCAGTAAATCGATTTTACAGACAACCGTTTTTTTTTTTTTAAATAAATCGTTCCGAGCCCAATGATTTGTAATTTTCATCAAATCAAATCATTTATTTGCATAACACAGGTTCAGAGGATGTTACAAAAAATAATTTATGTTACACTGTATTATTACCATACATGTCATTTTTATAATATAATAATAATAATATAATAATATTCCACAACTATCACACAACGCCATCTAGTCCCAAGCTAAGCAGAGCTTGTGTTATGGGTACTAGACAACTGATAAACATACTTATATATTTCTAAATACATACATATTACAGATAAATTACACCCAGACACAGAACAAATGATCGTGCTCATCACACAAACATTTGTCCCGAGTGGGAATCGAACCCACGACCTCCGGCATAGCAGTTAGGGTCACTAACCACTAGACCAACAGGCCAGTCTATAATGGCAGAATGACTCCCTACAATGAAATAACAGTAATATATTTTTAACTTTACATTTAATGGAAATAAAGATACTTTACATGACCGTCCTGCCATGTGTTATTGATTTACTTTTAAACGGTACCTATCAGTAACCATATCGTTGTAGATTTTTGAAGCATTATTTTTGTTAGTATTAACATCTTTCTGAAGTTTTTGCAGTCCGCACAAAACATAATGTCTATCATAGCAGCATTAAATAATTAATATTAGTAGGGATTTAGTGAACTAGATCCCTACTAATATTAATTACTTGTATTAATTGTTTAAATGTTATGATAACATAACAGCAGTATCCTAAAATATAGTGCATTGGTATGTTAAACAATATGGTTTTCTATTGTCTATTTCTACACATGGAGACAACTAGAACTAGCACCTGCCTGTATTAAATGAACACGTTCACGTGAACACATTCACAAGATGTTGGCAGATTCGTCTCAAAATTAAGTTGTTATAGTTTTCCTTGCCTATCTTTCAAAACTTTATATATTTTATGTATGTATATATGTATGTATTTATTCTTATAATTTAGTTATATACCTTTTCTATTATGTTTTTTATTTCTGTTTTGCACCTACTATGTATTGTCTCTGCATCACCCTAAGGTAGACTGGTAGAAAATGCCCAAGGTATTAAGTCCGCCTTTGTACGATTTTGTTGTGCATAAAGTTTTAATAAATAAATACAATTTACAGTTTTTACTCTAGACTTTATATTTTTCACCCTTTAAATCTATACATATAATAAATCTGTGGAAAAAATATTTTTGTACATTGAAAATATTTAAAAAAAATTGTCAGGGTGTTATAGTATAACCAACAGAACTCATTTCCAGCATTTTTGGAATTTTTGTCTGTTTGTCTGTTTATCTGTTTGTCTGTTTGTCTGTTTCGATGACCAAGCATCACGTAAAATTTACGAAACTAATTTAAGTAACTTTTATAGATAAATATTGTGCGTAACTTGGGGTATTACTTACTCTTTGTTTCATCTTAATCGGTGCTCTCTTTCAAAAGATATAGAATATAGAATGAGACATGTAACGACATCTATCATATGGTACTTATTAATAAATGCCTTCAAAAGATAACTTTAAAAAAGTTATGATAGCTATAGGTACTCTGTAGATAGGTAGTCTAAATGACGCTGCTTTCAAAGTCTACATAGCCTAAACCCTATAGTGTGATTACTGTGATTGATCGCTTTAAATGCATTTAATTTTAGCAGTTTATCTTCGTCTTTGATAGATGGCGTTGTTCATTTACCGCGGTGTCAATTAAAAATATGTTCCGTGAAATAGTCATCAAATAAAACAACCACAACTATTACACAGTATAAAATTGGGTTCCGTAGTCAACAAGGAACCCTTATAGTTTCGCCATGTCCGTCTGTCTGTCCCTTCGTCAGCACTATTGCTCAGAGACTCTTAGTACTAGGAAGCTGTAAGTTAGCATGAATATACAGATTTACGCCGTAAAATAAAATACCCTAAAACATAGTGTGGGGTGTCGTTAGATAGGTCTTGGAAAAAGATTGTGAGTTTGCTCAAACACTTCGGATCAAGGGATTCGTTTGTGAAATATTAAGCTATAAAGTGCAAATTTTGTTAGACTCGAGTCAGGCTACCTACACCACCCGTCAGGGCTGCGGGCCCCGTCGGGGCTGCGGATTGTTCGAAAGAGATACCGCGCCCTCGGCACAAGGGCTAAGAAGGAACATTGGTGGTTTTTAGTCAGTAGAACCCTTCCCGCTCTGGGCAGAGCGGAAAGGAGTGTCAGTCTTCTACTCTGTTTCAAATTTCATGATCCGTTCGGCCGTTCTGACGTGGTTGATTAACAAACATCCATACATCTAAACTTTAATTTTAGACATAGTCTGCAGTGCTTTGCATTACCCTATTCTTATTTTCTAAAGCGTCTGTAAGTGAACGCAGGGCAATGATTTAATGTACTTTTGTCTAAGCGACGCATTTTAATTTTCGACAACCACGCGAACGAAGTCGCGGGCACAGCTAGTTCATAATATGAACTTTATCGATTGGGTAAACATTAATAAATAATTAAGTTTCAAAAACAATTTGCCAAAAAAACACCATAATAACCAAAACAGAACTTACATATTATGAACGTTTAATATGGAAGCCAAACCTTGATGTCAGTCGTGGCCTTGAAAAATTTACCAAAAACGTCTGGAAGGGCAGGCCAAAGTGATAGTAACCTTAACAAAAAAATTGACCAGTCTATATGCATAAAATGAAACCCGTTTTTAGTTGTCACGACATAGCATGAAAACGGCTGGACGAATTTAGCTGAAAATTGGTAGGGAGGTAGCTAAGAACCAGGAGAAGGTTCTTTGATACTTTTTTTTTTTTTAGGTGGGGTAGTAGGTAGGTAGGGTAGTAGGTAGGTAGGGTAGTAGGTAGGTAGGGTAGTAGGTAGGTAGGGTAGTAGGTAGGTAGGGTAGTAGGTAGGTAGGGTAGTAGGTAGGTAGGGTAGTAGGTAGGTAGGGTAGTAGGTAGGTAGGGTAGTAGGTAGGTAGGGTAGTAGGTAGGTAGGGTAGTAGGTAGGTAGGGTAGTAGGTAGGTAGGGTAGTAGGTAGGTAGGGTAGTAGGTAGGGTAGTAGGTAGGGTAGTAGGTAGGGTAGTAGGTAGGGTAGTAGGTAGGGCAGTAGGTAGGGTAGTAGGTAGGGTAGTAGGTAGGGTAGTAGGTAGGGTAGTAGGTAGGGTAGTAGGTAGGGTAGTAGGTAGGGTCGTAGGTAGGGTAGTAGGTAGGGTAGTAGGTAGGGTAGTAGGTAGGGTAGTAGGTAGGGTAGTAGGTAGGGTAGTAGGTAGGGTAGTAGGTAGGGTAGTAGGTAGGGTAGTAGGTAGGGTAGTAGGTAGGGTAGTAGGTAGGGTAGTAGGTAGGGTAGTAGGTAGGGTAGTAGGTAGGGTAGTAGGTAGGGTAGTAGGTAGGGTAGTAGGTAGGGTAGTAGGTAGGGTAGTAGGTAGGGTAGTAGGTAGGGTAGTAGGTAGGGTAGTAGGTAGGGTAGTAGGTAGGGTAGTAGGTAGGGTAGTAGGTGGGGTAGTAGGTGGGGTAGTAGGTAGGGTAGTAGGTAGGGTAGTAGGTAGGGTAGTAGGTAGGGTAGTAGGTAGGGTAGTAGGTAGGGTAGTAGGTAGGGTAGTAGGTAGGGTAGTAGGTAGGGTAGTAGGTAGGGTAGTAGGTAGGGTAGTAGGTAGGGTAGTAGGTAGGGTAGTAGGTAGGGTAGTAGGTAGGGTAGTAGGTAGGGTAGTAGGTAGGGTAGTAGGTAGGGTAGTAGGTAGGGTAGTAGGTAGGGTAGTAGTGTGGCGACTAGCGACATCTATCGCAACACCTGCGTACTAACAAACGATCGACAGAAGTTCCTACATCGCGCTATCAACATTATCCGCGACATAAGCCTATATAGGAGTTCCCGACTTACAACTGTCGGGCAGTTAGCCCGCCGGACACAACACCCGTCCGCGCTTATTGATTGAATATAATATAATATAAGAGAGTGACAACATTACATTACATTACTAAAAAAAATCAAGCCTATTATGGCGGTTTTTATGATTTATTTGAAGCTCATTCGTTCGTTTTTCAACTAATAATAATAACTGGGTGATATCACCCAGGATCACTAAACCGAGGATTTATCATTGTAACTGTGCTTTAGGGTCGAGTAAAACTTAAATATACCTGGAAAATAAAATCCATTCTTGACCCCCGGGCGTCGAGAATGGATTAAAGCTATTAGGGGTCCAGTGGGCACTTTATTTATTGGGGTTAAAGGACCGAAACTTAACAAATGGTGAACACTGTCACCAAGGTACCTCGTTTTCCATGTCCTCGAGAACGAAAACAAAGAAAACTGTAATTGAGCTTATGTTGAATCGCATGGTTATAAACGTCGTCGGTGACGTAAGTGTCGTACCTTATAGGATATTGCGATAAACGATGAAGGCATATAATAGAATATTTTAGAAACATCCTTATTATAATAATAATCAGCTATGCATGGCCATAATTGCTCAAAAACTATTCAGAGTTACTCATTATACGTTTGGCAAAACATACGAAGGTAGGCTTTTGACTCATGGTCAAAAATTCGAATAAAATATCAAAAAATTAACGCCAAGACACACCTCTTTTTGTGGCATTTTCACCCCAAATGATCCAATATTATTGAAAATAAAAGTACTTTCATTTGATTTCAATTATTTAATACTGAATCTTCATCTTATGCGATTAACACGTCTCCAAGGACAACTCCGATCAGTCTATTTCATGTTCACAAATAAAGAAGCTTTTTGTATTACAGTTGACGGTGTTCAGTCGTCCGTTGAAGAACATTGAGCCACACTGCATATCCTCGTCGTCTGTCGCCGCGTATATGTCCCACCAGACGTCGGCGTCAGCATTTATTGCTGTTCCTGGAGAAAATATCATGATCAGCTAGTAACTCGCGTACCTAGGCCTTGAAAGCCACTCATCGAAATTTTCAGTAAAATCTTGGTCCTTCCCCAGCTTCAGGCTTTGTAGAATACTTATTATACTCACTTATTGTGTGCGCTGGATGAAATACCTTTACACAGACTGTCGTTTTGCATCCACGTCAAATTCAAAGACTTTTTACAGACATTCATATTATGCAGTTATAGGTCGTAATAATCTCCCTAGTAGTAACTTAAGACGGTTACCTCTTACTGTCTGCCAGCCTTTGTTGAGTTTGTTATGAAAGCCCATGTGATATATTCCTCTTTGGAAACTTCCTCCGACTCTTTGTATCGGTGCGGACTTCGTTAAATCTACAAGATAATCCGCCTCCAACTGATTGTTGATCACAGCCAGGTAGGACTGTTCCGCGCGACACACGGCGTGAGCCTCCATCCAGTTCAATGGCGTCGAGTGCAACTTGTAACATTTCCCAATATTCTTAACAAAACTGTAGTCTGAAAAAGTTATCGTAATTTAAAAAAACTAGGAAAGTAGGATACTACTAAATGTGAAAAAAAAACTGCAAGGTTTTGGTTTTTCATCGTTAGATGTCGTACAAAACGCCACTAAAATCCGTATTCATGCTAACCAAAAGTAGCATAATATTCATACATAACACAGCGCTTGCAACCAACTTAGAGGTATTTGGGTAGTACTTTATGTGCAAGAATAACTTACCTAAATCGGACATATTGCAGTCATGGTTCCACTCCAGTGACTTGAGGCTCTTCTTGCAAATAAAGCGAAACTTAGCGTCACACGACTTATCGTTAATATAACCCTGTCGGTAAAGTTCTACGCAGTCCTCTTCTCCATTGTGACTGTTTGGTTCTCCGTGGCGCCAGTTGTTGTACACCTCAGAGATAGGCCTTCCTAAAAATACGAAATATTATTATAATTATATTCCAGTCACAAGCCGTATTAATTTAAGAAATTCATCACTAGTCGTTCTCGAATTAATACTGAGTTGATTTAACAAAAGACCTGTTTTTTCCTAATTTTCTAGTTGGAATTATCTAGAAGCACGATTTAAAAACAATGTTTTTAAAAGGGTCACAAAAATAAACCTCACAATTTTCTAATGCAATTTTAGTACTAGCGAAAAATATTTTAACTGATCGGGATTTTAACAGCGTTGTAGGTTTGGC
The DNA here is from genome assembly GCA_949775195.1 of Diarsia dahlii. NCBI lineage: Eukaryota > Metazoa > Arthropoda > Insecta > Lepidoptera > Noctuidae > Diarsia > Diarsia dahlii. Next base: position 15,587,937 of record OX459195.1, read on the forward strand.
AGAAATCTTGTATGACAGCGAGATATCAATTGAGAGATCTGTTTTGACTGATACTGACGATTAAATGTATAAACTAGGAGCTCTTGCTAAGTTAAGGATAAAGTTTGATTCATAGAACTTTTTAGAAAATAATATAATAAAAGTTAATCTTTCCACATTTTAAGACATAACAATTTATTTTCATTCGTCAGCAGCACGTGTACGCACCGTCAATAGTCTCAAATAGTCCTTCAACCATAAAGTCTGTCAGCCCCACAACCACGGTCCAATCTGCAGTTGGGTGTGTTTTATTCCAGAAATCTATCACAGCGTGTGCTTCATCGTCGGTTTCTGGGTAGAACAAACTAGCTCCTTCCCGAGCACACATTTGTTTGGCATCGTCGAAAGTCCGTAGTAACGTGTGAATCTTATAGAAACTCTCTTCGGTTTTTATATAATTGTAGTCATCCCGGAAAAACTTCTTACCGTCGTGTGCACCTAAAAAAACAAGTTATCATAAAAAAAAAATATGTGTTGTATTTAATATGGGTCAATGACCTGAAATAAAGGATTTTTTTTTTATAAAGCAAGGATCCAGAACGAGGGGTAATTATTTAACTAAGCAAAACGGAATAAAGTATGTCATCAATAACTCCCTTTAATGCAGTGAGTACCATCTAGTTACGAATGAGTTTTTGGGTTGTTGAACCCAAAGTAGAGTTAATTTTGAATTTGTTAATCAGTCAATGGGACAATAAAGTGAATGTAAAGCGCGTACCTAAAGCGGACTTGTGAATATCGCTGCTACAGTCCCTTTCTGGTGACGACGGGGTCTTCTTGCAAATAAAGCTGTACGTTGCGTCACACTTGATATCTTTTAATTGGCCTTCTTGGTTCAGGTGCAGGCAGTCCTCATCGGTACCATGGTCTGGCTGATTAAGCTTCCATTGGTTGTATACCTCAGTAATTGGTCTGCCTAAAACATGAAACATATAATCAATTCATCTATTCATCAAATAGAAAAGAGGTGATGAACTTCGAACCGCTGAGCAGATTTTGATTAAATATAGATTAGACCACTCTCGATTAAGACACCTTTCACATAATACATACTTAATCGAAATCGATGCATCCATTCAGGAGCTATGATGCCACAAACAGACACACATTATACATATTTCGATCTTATGGCACCACACGTTTTTGGCAGGAGGTTTAAAATAGAATTGAACAGCAGCCGCTGCGCGATCTCTACGCTCTGTGGATCTTTCTTTGACAACTTTATGTGTGTTATTTTAATGTTCCAATCTGTTTGAAAACCAATATAACATAAAATAGACACTCACTGCCGCACTCAGAGACGTTTAATGATTACTTAAGCCATCACTTAGTAATGATTTTGATACTTTAGTGAAGGTTTTATAAGTGAAATCTTTACTAAGGGACGGCTTAAGTAATCATTAAATATCTCTGAGTACCGCAGTTAGTCACTTACCGTCAATGGTTTCAAATGATCCTTCTGTTATTAAGTCTGATATGCCCACGAACACCCATACATCACTAGGCTTTGTATATGTTTGACACTGCTTCCAAAACGCTATCACTGTGTCGACCTCATCTTTGTTCTCTGGGTAGAATAAACTGGCTCCTTCTTCAGCACACTCTCGCCTGGCATCACGCCAGTTCGTTGGCGTCGTGTGGATCTTGTAGAAACTGTCTACTGCTTCTAAATATTTGTAGTCCTTCCGGAAAAACTTTTTATCACTTTGTATACCTAAGAAAACAAAAATTGTTCAGCAATGACAAGTAAGGGTCTAGAATGGGAGATGGTCTTTGATTTTCGTGTCAGAACATATCTGTTATCTAAAATGGATATTTAAGAACCCAAAATTAAAAGTTACACATTCGTCATTAGTGCATTGCCATAAAACTTCAAGTAAAATTGTCGTTTTGAAGGGTTCAGCAGAAGTGTGTCTATAGTACAGACGAAATCTGTAAAAATCTTTAATGAAAAAGCATATAGCTACTTAGGGGAGCTCGATGTGCTGATTTCTGTACAACAACAGTGAGCCTGTTTGGCAATCAGGGACGAGTATAATACTTATAACTAACACCACATTGTCCTGGACCTAATGTAGTTGACTAAGAAAATCTAATTAATCCGTCAGATAGATAGATTTCCAAAAAATATTGGACATGTGTTTTTTTTTTCACGTAAACAATAAATGAAGTTACGCAACGTCATAGTTTTGTACATTTTTTTACCAGAAAGTGGCGTCAACAGCCCCCACTCTCGATCTTTAACACGGTTTATTTTCGTCAATTTTTATTAAATTTGATAAAACAAAAAACACGTATTCAATATTTTTCAATAATCTAAAAGACCGACTAAACAGAATCACATTTTTTTTAGTCAGTCAACTACCCTATTGCGCTGACCGCTCGTATTGTAATAGAAATCTAAAATGGACATATTGCGGGAGTAACTTACCTAAATCGGTCGTTTTGCAGTCATAGTTCACTGGTGGTGGTGTTGGTGGTGGTGGCGGTGGTGTTGGTGGTGGTGGTGGTGGTGGTGGTGGTGTTGGTAATGGTAATGGTAACGACTTAAGAGTCTTCTTGCAAATAAAGCGATAGCTCCAGTCACATGGCAAATCGTTAAAACTTCCATCTCGATACAATTCAATACAGTCTTCGTAACCCAGGGCGTTGTTTGGTTCTCCGGCATGCCAGTTGCTGTATACCTTAGAGATGGGCTGTCCTAAAAATGAGAAATATATATAAACATTAGAGACCCGTGATCGGCTATTACTAATACAACTAGCGAACCTTTCTTTCCATACTATAATTCATTAAAAAAAAAAATACGCACCGTCCATACTCATAAATACTCGTCCAGATTTTTTTAGTCCGTAAAACACGGTCCAACCACTAGGCTCGGACCTTTGCCAAAACTCCAACACAGCTTGAGCTTCAACACTGTTTTGTGCGAAGTACACACTAGCTCCTTCCAGCTCGCACCCTCGCTTGGCATCATCGAAAGTTCCTGGTGTCGTGTGGATCTTGTAGAAACCCTTTGCTGCTTCGATATAAGTGTAGTCATCACGGAAATACTGTCCACCTAAGAAAACAAAAGTCATCGCAAAGCAGAGTCATAAAGAGATCCAGACATAGTGACAAAAAGCTGAATATTGCGTTAGAACAGACCCCTTAAGATGTGGATATCTAAGAAACCAAAAAAGAATTGTAGGTGACGTACCAATTTGTCTATTTTACAGAGAAAATACAATTTAAACAAAAAATTTGCGTTGAAGGACAGTCAAGTTGAAAACATATAAATATTTGACGATGAAATACTCACATGAGAACTCAGATAGAAAATACACTGCAAGAAAAACTAACAATATTTTAGAAAACATTGTTATACTGAACGCGACTCGACTCCAGTTTCAGCAAAACATTATGTAACATAAACTATGACTTATTGTCAGGCAGGCTTATATAGTCTGCACACAAACAATGATTAATCTTTTGGATTTCCCGAAAGTTGAAGTAAATTTTAATTAATTAAAATGTGTATTTAACTAGCTTATGCCCGCGGTTTCGGCTGCATGGAGTTCGATAATTCGTTCACGGGAACGAGATACAAATACAAAATACAAAATCTTTATTTTTTAAACAAAACGTTTTACATTAGTTGGTGATTGGAGCCTCCCTTTAAGCAAGTAATGCCTGTGTTAGGAGACTCCGCTCTTCCACAACAATATAAATCATACAGAACCTTAGATTTATAAACAGTATGTTTGTGTGCGTGTGTGTGTGTTTGTGTATGTACGTGTGTGTGTGTGTGTGTATGTGTGTAGATGTGTGTGCGGATGTGTGTAGATGTGTGTGTGGATGTGTATGTTTCATTTTGTGTGTTGCAATAGTGCCTCAGTGTCTATGTAATTTAGTGACTTTATCCAATTAGTTAAAACTTTTTTACACTCGTGTAATTTTTTATTGTATACATATATTTTTTTATTTATCCTATTATAAAGTTGGCATGATAGTTTATTAGAGATTATCATAGAGATTATCCATGATATTATGTTTTTCATCTAAATAGCTGCCGCCCACCTATTTTTTAGCTTTTATTTAACTCGCCTTGACCGGCTGTTTGTTAGCGTATAAATTGGTCAACTGCATTTTAAACCTGTACCTCGGAACCGATTGAGCCGAAAGTATGCACACATCTTTGGTTCTGGAGACATAACATTCTTTTGATGGACATTACTTCATCTTGTAGTCCGGATCGTCTCCTTATTACTCCTCACAGGTATAAAAGCACGAATACGAAAAAAGTGTGAAAAAATGCACTGAAAAGAAGATAATTTATTTTTGAAGCACCTACATAAATGAAAACAAAAAAAAAATCATATAAGCTTGTGTGAATAAAAAAATCAAAACAAACTATGCAAAACCTTTTGGAAAAATGCATTGAAAATAAACCTCGGAATAAATAAAAACGAATAAGAATTCCCATAAATCAATTGAAAATTAAATAATTTACTTGAAACTTGGTAGGTAAGAATATTAATTTAAGGATATAATAATGTTTTTGCCATTATAGATTTTTCTAAAGCACCCCTTAAAAGGGTGGAAAAAGACGTTCAGGGTTGCATTTTGTATGGAAAAATCATACTGCTAGATCGAATCAGCTTGAAACTCATTACTAACACAAGTGAATTGAAATGGCGAAACTATAAGGGTTCCATGTTGACTACAAAACCCTAAAAAATGACAGACGATTAAAATATCTAATAACACACTTGAGAAATTTCTGATGGAAAACCCAATAACACTTTGCAAGACCGGGGAATTGACCTCATGCACAGTAATCGCGCTTGCGACCACTATACCAACGAGGTAATAAAGGATCGGACTGACTCAAAATAATATGATTCTGTTTAGTCCGCTAATTAGATTATCGAAAAATATTGGATACGTGTTTTTTGTTTTATCAAATCATTTAAAAAAAAAACAACCGACTTCAAAAACACCAAAAAGTGAAAAATAAACTTCAAAAGAAAAATCAGCTTCTGAAGTCGGTGACATTTGTTTGTTTGATTTGGCTTTTTTTGCCACCGACTTCAGAAGCTGATTTTTCTTTTGAAGTTTATTTTTCACTTTTTGGTGTTTTTGAAGTCGGTTGTTTTTTTTTTTGCAAAAAAGTTTTTTTATTTTTTCATTTTTAGTTGTGTATCTTAAAGAAATATTTACTATGAAACCTATGCTTGTATAACGTCAGAAAAAGCACGAATCACGTAATACGTGCCTATGTTTGAGGGTTGCCCTCGATTTCTCTGAGATTCCATCACCAGGATCTGGTTTCCATATCATGGTACCACTCTTGAAATATCTCCGTTCTAATAAAAAAAGAATCATCGAAATTGGTTCATAAACGACGAAGTTATTTGCGAACACACATAAAAAAACGAACGAAAAATGTTCATAAATTATAAAAAAATGGTCATAAAATGAAAAGTACTGGGCCAAACCATACTAAATTTTTATGGGACCAAATGGCAACTATTCCGCATCAAACTAAAAAAAGTATCACGTAAATCGGATCATAAATCGCAGCGTAATCGGTGTACATACATAGAAAATACCGATCGAATTGAGAACCTCCTCCTTTTTGGGAAGTCGGTTAAAAATTGATGAAGATAAAGCGCGTCAAAAATCATGGAGTAGGGCTTTAAACGTCACTTGAAGGTACAAAATGTGCTAGCGTAGGACGTCACACAAGTTTTCGAAGCACTGTATCGTTTTCATTTATTGTTTACGTGAAAAAAGAAAAAATATGTAGTCAATATTTTTTGGAAATCTATCTGACGGACTAATTAGTTTTTTTTGTCCGATTCCCTATTTGTGATTGAGTGGTGGACAACTTTATTTTTAAAATAAGATTACTGAGTGGTAAATAAATTGGATGGTTTAACGTTCCTAAGCTGAAGCATGCCACAGACACAGAATTGGTAAACATACACTCAAATTAATTTCAAATAACAATGTATTATTAATAGATTGTGTAAAACCATCATATTTACCTTAAATTCTAAATCAAAAACATGTAAGAGACAGGAATAACTATTTGGAATCACCCTAAAGGGTGATCCCCAGAAATCTCGGTTTTACTAGAATCATTATTTTAAATAAAAATAGGTATTCCCTTTGTTTAACACATCAAATTGCGGACAAGTTTCATGAAAATATAGATAATCTCTTTGTTATTTTAGACACAGATGTAACTGGAATAACCATAACTGTGATAAGACGTACTTTATAAGCGGCAGTTCGTACCTGTTCAAGTGTAGTAGACACATGTCGTGTAGTTACAACAATGTATTCTAAAACGTTGTTAGTCTTTGTTGTAGTGTGCTTTTTATCGGGCTCTGCACGTGAGTATTATTTCGTCAACGTTTTTTTTTTGTCTTTTTGTTGTTTTTAGGGTTTCGTAGTCAACTAGGAACCCTTATAGTTTCGCCATGTCTGTCTGTCCGTCCTCGCTTAATCTCTGTTACCGTTAGCACTAGAAAGCTGAAATTTCGTACCAATATTTAAAATGTCACTTACGGGATATCTTCCGTGATTTTTATTTGTTTTGAGTTCCCGATATTTCGACGCTGTTGCAAGCGCCATGATCGCGGGTTAACTGGAGAATGAGGTTTTCAAAAAACCTGGTGATACTGTGAGTTTGTTTTGCCGTGACTTAGTGTCGAGTTCCAGTAGTGCGCGTAATAAAAGACAAAGAAAGAGGGTAGACAGATTCGTCTGCTCCTAACAATTTTTTCCATCCACCCGCATTCTCCAGTAAAGCTTAAAACAGTGTTTGGTACCATTATGTGTATCAATCACGTTGACAAAGTGGTAAAATAAAAATTGGAAAAAACGTTTTATTTGGGTAGCCATGTAAAGTGGGAAGTGATTTTTTTTTTTAATTTCAACCCTAACGTGTGATATATTGTTGGAAAGGTATTTAAAAATGAATAGGGGTTTACTTAAATCATTTTTTGATAATGTCAATAATTTCGGAAATAATCGCTCCAAAAGTAAAAAACAATGTGTCCCCCCCCCTCTAACTTTTGAACCATAAGTTTAGAAAATTTGAAAAAAATCTGAAAAGTAGAACTTTCTAGGAAAATCATTTGGAACTTGGATGGAAACAGTTTTTGTACAAAAAAGACAAAAAGTTGTACAAAATAATTTCTGGACTAAGTTTGTAGTATGATCGTATAAGCAAGCATTTTTTTAACTTCGTTTACTTACATATTTTATTATACTGAACGTATCTTTTTTCAAACAAAAAAAGAATTATCGCTACGGAACCCTACACTGAGCGTGGCTTGACACGCTCTTGGCCTTTTTCTTTTTGTTTTGCTTTAGAAGTCGTAAAACTGAATCAAACAACTAATGCACACGGCGTATTTTCCCTTGCACACGGCGTATTTTCTACGACGCCGATGACGTGACGCACGTTCCTGAAACGCGCGTCGTCGGTGCCGTAGATGCTGATTTTTGCTTTTTTATAGATACAAACACGAGTGTAAAGCGCGTTCGAAGCTCGTTTGAAGCACGTACAAAGGGTTGCAAGTAGTTGGCAGTTGCAAGCTCGTAGACACGCGTTTCACGATCGCCCCGTGTGCTAAGGTTACAAGGTCGCGTTCAAATCTCGTTTGAAGCGCGTACACGCGATTATTCTGCGCGTTTAAGACATGCCGTGTGTGGGCCTTAAAGTCACCGACTTCAAAATATATTATTTACTTTTTGGTGTTTTTGAAGTCAGTATTATTTTTTCGCAAAAATTTCCCAGCTCTCGGATTTACAATCCTTTAGATAAAAACTTATCGGTTTAAAGCTACTAGGTATACAGCTCTACATCCTGCATTATAATTATTCGCGGTTTCCCTTTCCTAAAACACGGTAAATTACTTGTAACTTTGCTCTGGCAAGTTTTAATATACCTAAAATATGTTCAAAACAATGGTTATCGTTGACCTATGAACTGAACCGTGTAAATGTTTGAATGAATAATTTTATTGTAAATCACGACGTTTTTTATGCCATGGGGCCCACAGCAATAACAACTTATTACTGTGGGATTCCCCTTATCATAAAGAAAATAAAATAAACGTTGGTAAATTACCTAGAAGAGACATTTTTTTGTTCGGAGAATATTATAGTCTCGTCACATAATTTTAGAGTCGAATAATGTAAAACGTATATTGAAGTCAAAGTCAAAGATCTTTATTGTGAGACAGTGCGGTTACAGGGTTGTTATTTTGTTTATTTTTTATGTGCGGTTGCACTGCTCTACCATGTTAGGCATACAATAGTTTGAAATAATTTGATTTTTCCTTATAATCTCTAGATTGCATTAGCCAAGCGTTGTCTAACTGAAATATTGAGAAATATGCCAATGAAAACGTGACGTTAAATAAAAATTGAAATAAACAAAAAGAATGTCAAAAGAAGTTGACTGTCAACCACCAACATTTTTAAAAACTCATTATCGGCCAAAATGTCGCTTCAAACAAATAGCCTTTCACCCTTTTTTTTTTTTTTGGTGGGTGGAAAATCATCAAATAACCCCCCCGCTCTTATCATGTTCCCTCTTCGCCCTTGTGCCGAGGCCGCGTTATGCCTTTCGATAATCCGCAGCCCCGACGGGCGTCGGCCCTTGCGGGCCCCTTCCATGTTATTGACATCTCTGTGAGGCGCGCGTGGAACACGAACGCGCCGTCGACACGGTCTGTTGCCGTCATGACGACGGCCGGACGGCGAGATAGCCCGTTACTCACCGTCCACAGGCCCGCGTCTACGGTGGCCGGAAGCCATCACTTGACTGACTTGACCCCCGACGCCCGTAGCGTCTCCCGCGGCGGCTGGGACGACGAGAGGTTCTCTCCCTCTCACGTTCCGCCACCTCACGGAAAATATTATTTTTTCTACTGAAATCAGGATTGGATGAATGTTCTTAAGGTTTTCTTAGCACTTATGCACTTCACGATCACTCATAAATACAATATTAGCCATTTCAAAATAGGAAATATTAAAAACGGCCATCACTACTAAATGGTGTTACTTTCTCAAATAGATACTCGTTACTATATAAAAACTGATAATAATATGGTACCCCTTATATATGTTATTATTAAAGTTATTCCCGATAATAATTACTAAAATTCCCAGATTAACAGCTCAATTATACGTTAATGTGTCATTTTTAACCGACTTCCAAAAAAAGGAGGAGGTTATCAATTCGACTATATATTTTTTTTTTTTTTTTTTTTTTTTTTTTTTTTATGTTTGTTCACTCATAACTTGCGACTGGGTGAACTGATTTTCATGATTCTTTTTTCATTTGAAAGCTAGTGCTTCCCGTGTGGTCCCATTGTCACCATTTCAATATCTGATGATGGGATCTTGTAGAAATCGGGGGAACTCTTCAATAAATAACAGCAGATTAACCGCGATTGTTGCTATAGCATATCTAAGCATTGTTTACGCCATCACACAACATAATATTACGCCTGTACTCACTACAAAGGTTATAAAAACTATTTTGTGAAGATCTGATGAAGAACTTCGGAGATAGGCAACGGAACTCCTCAATAAATGATAGCTAATGGACTGGGATTGCTGAAATCTCATATTGTCTGTCTATTGTTTACACCAGTTCCTAACATAACATCACGCCGGTGCGTTGTGAAGGGGTAAGCACATGTGAAACACTAAAAAGTGAAAAATAAAAACTTTTTTACAAAAAATAAAACCGACTTCGACAAAAAAAACACTCAAAAGTGAAAAATAAACTTGAGAAGAAAAATCAGTTTCTGAAGTCGGTGACAAAAAAATGAAATCAAAGAAACAAAAGTCACCGACTTCAGTAACTGATTTTTCTTCTCAAGTTTATTTTTCACTTTTGAGTGTTTTTTTTGTCGAAGTCGGTTTTATTTTTTTCTCTGAAAAATAATCCTATAGTTAATGTTACTATAGAGCCAGAGTTGCAGCTATAATAGTTGCAGCTGGAATGTACATAATACCAATTCTAAGTAATAAACGCATAATTAGAAGCATGTGATAAAGCTGCGATCCGAAATGGTTTAAAAAAAGCAGTTCTATATAAAATTACACAAAAGTCAAAATATTGTAAATATTTTTATGGTATCTAGCTAAATATTTACTTCATACTTGTGTCTCCCAAAAAAAAAAATTGAACTGTAAAGTTATCACTTATAATTACATCCTTGAAACACGCGATGTTTTCGTTAAAACTTTGCACGTACTTACTCGGTCATCTTTGATAGTTTATTAATGTCTGAAAACATTTATTTTTTTACACAATTTTTATCACATTCTGTTTATTAGGGTGTCTATTTTGTGCTGCGTGGCATATTACAAGTGTAATAAATAAAAAATAAATAAAAAATAATAGTAATATGCACTTTGAAAATTTGAATTAATTCCGCTCTTGCACCACTGTGCGGCGGCGGCGTCCCGTTCCTCTTCGCCCCGGACCATGGCTTGCACCAGGGCCGGAAGCCTTTCACCCTTATTCCAATTCAATTGGTTTCGGTGCAGCATGTGTTCTTCTTCCATATCTTTCAATTACTCAGCCACCAAATACAAGAGAAATTCCATTTGAAATGCATAATACCATATACCCACAAATATATGAAACGAAAAAACTTAGGCCAGCAACTCTGATGAAAGCGAGCTTAACCCTGATGACCAGAGTTAAGTTCGTTTGGAATGTAGTTGCATTTACGGCATATCACTCTTAGTCACACTGTCAATGTGATAAGATAACAAAAATATTAGCTATGTTTTTAATAGCACATTTCGATATTAGTGGGGAAATATTGTTATTGCATACCAGGCGGAATTCACAACCGAGCCACGCCCGGTGAGGTTGTTAGGAGGTTCCTTTGTCTGTAGCCCTGACCACCGGTGGCTTGGACCCTGTTTCCGATACCTGTGGGCTACAATCTGTATTATAAAAGGCAAAACTGACTGACTGAGGATCAACGCACTAAGCCAAACCCTTAGGGCTAGAAGTTTAAAATTACCACTAAGGAAGGATTTTCCAAAATTCAACCCCCAAGGGGGTGAAATAGGGGATAGAAGTTTGTATGGAAAATTTCCGACATCGACGTGGGCGAAGCCGCAGGCTAAAGCTAGTGTTTTATATTTATAACTAGCTGGTGCCCGAGCTTCGCCCGCGTGGATGTCGGTTTAGTGCGTCAAATTATATACTAAAACCTTCCTCGACAAGCACTCTATCCATAGGTCAAAACAGCACGAAAATCGGTGCAATAGTTTTTGAGTTTATCGCGAACAGACAGACAGACAGACGCGGTGGAGGACTTTGTTTTATAATTATGTAGGGATGATTTGTGACCAAAAATATATTTGATCGACTGAGTGAAGGATATAGCTATATTATTATAGGTACTGATGAGATGAGAGTAACAGATAATGATGAAAGAAAGAAAAAGTATGTGGTTTCACAACAGGACAAACACATTGACAAAAATTAAAAGTTAACAAAGTAAACATGAGAAACACTTAAAATTAGGACTAATTAATTTTATATATTAAATTTAAATTAGTCCCGTGCGAAACCAAAAGGTCACTATCTCATATATCGCTGGTATTCTGATAGGGCCCAATGGTGACACCACGTTTACAGAAAAAAACAGAAACAAAATAACTAATATTAAAATAAAGTAAAAAAAATAAAATAAAAAAAATAAAACAAAAATAGATGAAAGAAGAAGAAATACAGCGTGACCTCCAAAAATGAGATAAAAGCGCGTCACCTTGATTGTCCGTAGCTACGTTATCTTTTATTTAAAGCAAATTAAAATTAAAACAACTGTCCGGAAATTCATAAGTTTTATAATTATTATTGTGCAGTTGACATTATCACTAGGTATACATATAAACTTCTTCACTGAAAGCGCTCTCATATTGTAGTGCTACAGGTGGAGTCGGGACGTGTGTCGTTACGAGCACCTAAGTTACAATAATGTTTTCTAAAAGCGTGTCAGTATTTCTTGTTGTGTATTTATTATTTGAATTCTCATGTGAGTATAACATCGTCAGAGTTTTTACTTTTTGATTTTTTTACAAGTGGAACATTGTCGAAACCAAATTTCACTGCAAAAGAGACAAATAGAACAGTCAGTTATATCAATTAGACCCACCTTTGCATAAATGGTTGAGATTCTTTAGAATATAATTTTTTTTTTTACTTTGCGCGTATGGTACGTTCCTATAGTTGTAAACTCAACTGCCTCCGTGGTCGAGTGGTTTAGGCGTTGCCTTGTGACCCGGTGGTCGTGGGTTCGATTGCCACGGGAAGCATACTTTGTGAAGTTGTTTCCAGTTTGGTTAGGACATTGCAGGCTTGAATCACCTGATTGTCTGATAAAAAGATGGTTCCGTGCTTCGGAAGGCACGTATAAGCCGGTGGTCCCGGCCGCCAAATGGCGGTCGTCAAACCATGTCAGAGGCCCTTGCGGCGGTTTAGAAACTCTGACACTAGGGTGTGTGGGGCCGTTAAACCTTACTGCCCACACGATAAGAAGAAGAAGATAGTTGTAAAATCAAACAAAACCAACCAAACCATAATCCGGGGCTTAAAACCCGTTTTAAACGGTTTAAAACCACGACTATGTGGGCCGTATATTAACTACAAATTAGTTTGAAAATTAAGTTTAAAAGGCTAATCGAAATCATTTACCATTTTTATTAATTTATGTGGGTGTAGTCATGTATCATACATAAACTACTTATTACGATTATAATTAGACAGACTGAAAACAATCCTATTAAGCGTATTTTTCTTAAGATATAACGGCAACGCCGCATTTTTACTTCTTCCACCACCAAAATCGCTACGTAGGTATGGGGAGAGTGGGGGCAGGTATTTTAAAACATTTTATTTCAACTCAACTCCAATCCTTTATTTCAATTAAGCCATTACAGGCACTTTTGAATGTCAGAAAGCGGATTTTAACCAAATGGTTTAAAACGTCTTTTGAAATACGTTTTGCATCTAAACACGTTACTAACTAAATAATTTTTGGTTTCTTAAGTGTTCATTTTAGGAGGTCTGTTCTAACGCAAATTTCAGCTTTTTGTCCCACACTCTGGATTGCTTTAAGATTATTTCTGTTTTTTAGGTGGACAAGATAAGTTTTTCCGTGATGACTACACTTATATAGAAGCAGGAGAGAGTTTCTATAAGCTCCACACGACAGAACGAACTTTCAGTGATGCCAAACGAGTTTGTGAGCTGGAAGGTGCTGATGTGTACTTCGCACACAACAGCGCTGAAGCCCAAGCTGTGTTGGAGTTTTGGAAAAAATCCGACCCTGGTAGCGGTTGGCACATCTTTCTGGGATTAACAGACTCTAAAACTGAAGGAGTATTTCTGACTATGGAAGGTACATTCAGTCTTTACTTTCTTTTCTGATGAATTATTTGGACAGAACTTTATTTAATTAACGAAGCTGCACAATTTTCAATATTTATACTTATATTTCTTATTTTTAGGAAAGCCAATCTCTGAGGTGTACAGCAACTGGCAGCCCGCGGAACCAAACGATGCCAGTGGTACAGAAGACTGTGTTGAACTATATCGAGATGGAAGTTTCAACGATATATCATGTGAATGGGGCCATCGCTTTATTTGCAAGAAGACTCTAAAGTCACTAGAGTGGAACTATGACTGCAAAACGACAGATTTCGGTACGCCCTGAAACCAATTTAATGTCCAGTGTCCGCCATTCTGGACTGTTACTTGTCTTTGCTTAACAATTTTTGTTTCCTCAGGTATACAAACCGATAAAAAGTTTTTCCGGAAGGATTACAAGTATTTAGAAGAAGTAGACAGTTTCTACAAGATCCACACGACGCCAACGAACTGGCGTGATGCCAAGAGAGAGTGTGCTGAAGAAGGAGCCAGTTTATTCTACCCAGAGAACAAAGATGAGGCCAACGCTGTGATAGCGTTTTGGAGGCAGTGTCAAAAATATACTAGGCCTAGTGATGTATGGGTGTTTGTGGGCATACACGACTTCATTACAAAAGGATCATTTGAAACTATTGACGGTAAGTGACTAAGCGTCTATTTTATATTATTTTGGTTTTCAAACAGATTGGAATAAGAACACAAAAAGCTGTCAAAGGAAGATCCACAGACCGTGGAGTTTGCTCGGCGGCTGCTGTTCTATTCTATTTTAAACCTCATACCAAAAACGTGGGATGTCATAAGTTTGCAGTGTCACCTGTGTCACTTTATAGCATCATAGCTCCTGAACGAATGAACCGATTTTGATTAAGTATATTTCATGTCATGAGAAAGATATCTTAATCGAGAGTAGTCTTAGCTATATTTCAGAAAAATCTGCTCAGCCGTTCGGAGATCTTCACCTCTTTTCTAGTTGATGAATAGGTAAATTGATTATCCGTGTCGTGTTTTAGGAAGACCAATTACTGAGGTGTACAGCCACTGGAAGCTAAATCAGCCAGACCACGGTACCGATGAGGACTGTCTGCATCTCAACCAAGAAGGCCAATTAAAAGATATCAAGTGTGACGCAAAGTACAGCTTTATTTGCAAGAAGACCCCTTCGGAACCACGTGACTGTAGCAGCGATATTCACGCTTTAGGTTCGTGTTTTACATTCAGTTTAACAATTTCCAATTCAAATTATAGTTACCTAGTGTTGTAGTTTTTTGGTTGGGTTCCATAACCGAAAAACTCATTCGTAACTAGATTGTACACTCTGCACTAAAGCGAGTTATTTTGAGAGAATTGATGGCATACTAAATTCTTCTTTACTCATTTAAATAATTACCCTCATTCTGGATCCCTATTTGCCCTTATCCCTATTTCTGAGTCATTTGCTGTACGATCAATTTTGTTTTCTTAGGTGTACACGACGGTATGAAGTTTTTCCGAGCTGACTACAATTATATAAAAACCGAAGAGAGTTTCTATAAGATTCACACGTCACCACGAACTTTCGACGATGCCAAACAAATGTGTGCTCTGGAAGGAGCTAGTTTGTTCTATCCAGAAACCGACGACGAAGCACACGCTGTGATAGATTTCTGGAATAAAACACACCCAACTGCCGATTGGACCGTGTTTGTGGGGCTGACAGACTTTATGATTGAAGGACTATTTGAGACCATTGACGGTGGGTACACATGTAGTTCTTACTGACAAAAAAAAGTATTGTAAAATGTTTTTTTTTTTTTGGATAGATGAACTTTTAATGTATTTTTTTGCAAATAATTATGTATGATAGTTTATCCTATACTTACCTAGAGCTTTTAGTTTATAAATCGAACCATCAGTACCAGTTACACACGGCTACACATCAAGCTATACAAAACCAGTATAATCTGATCGTTCATTGTGCGAAACGATCTAGTAAAGTGAGGCCAAGATTAACTGGTTTTGTATAGCTTGATGTGTAGCCGTGTGTACAACCATTCCCAGATATTTTAATAAAAACAAGAAAAAAGTTAAAAACAGGTATAACGACTTTTGACGAATTTCTCAAATTAATATCGATTTGAACTTCCTGGTAATACTGGTTTTGACTGCAACAATTATAATAATCTTTCAAATTTATAGGAAGGCCAATCTCTGAAGTGTACAACAACTGGCGCCACGGAGAACCAAACAGTCACAATGGAGAAGAGGACTGCGTAGAACTTTACCGACAGGGTTATATTAACGATAAGTCGTGTGACGCTAAGTTTCGCTTTATTTGCAAGAAGAGCCTCAAGACACTGGAGTGGAACCATAACTGCAATATGTCCGGTTTAGGTAGGTTATTCTTGCACCGTTTCAGTTTCTGTCACTTAAAGTACTCCCCAAGTATCTACTGCTAACTTGGTTGCCAGTGTTGTGTTGTATATGTTTATTGTGCTACTTTTGGTCATCATGAATACGGGTTTAGTGGAGTTTTGCCCTACATCTTAGACACACACACACACATTATGATTGCATATTATAAAGTATCCTACTTTCTCAGTTATTTTAATTACGATAACTTTTTCAGATTACACCTTTGTTAAGAATATTGGCAAATGTTACAAGCTGCATTCGACGCCATTGAACTGGATGGAGGCTCACGCCGTGTGTCGCGCGGAACAGTCCTATCTAGCTATGATCAATAATAAGTTGGAGGCGGATTATCTTGTAGAGTTAACGAAGACCGCACCAAAAGAAAGAGTCGGAGGGAGTTTCCAAAGAGGAATATATCACATGGGCTTCCATAACAAACTCAACAAAGGCTGGCAGACAGTAAGAGGTAACCGTCTTGAGCTTTACTTTTTACAGACATTCCCTAATGACAAACTTAAATTAATCAACAAGACAGAGACAGCGGATTTACTCTCTAACTGCTCTCTTCCCACCGTATTTTTTTAAGTTGATAAAAAATGTAGGTACAGTTTTCTGAATTACCCCCACGCCGTATTTTAAGGAATAAGAAATGATTTAATAAACGATTGTTTGTATTTGTGTGAAAGCGTGGTTGTAAGGCGAGAATCAGACATTTTAACACGGGTGGTTCACACTTACCGGTCCCAGCATTATATAAGAAAAATAATATTATAAGTTTTTATACTGACATGGTCACTGACACTACTATTAATATCATAAACGGGATATTTACCATGTTTGATTTTTGTTTCGAGTTCCCGATATTTCAAAATAATATTACTCGCTCATTGTATTATTGACTAGCTGACCCACGCAACTTCGTCTTGCGTCACATAAATATAGCTTATAACCTTTCTCGATATATCGACTATCCGACATAAATTAAGCTAAATCGTAACAAACAAAAAATCTTATCTTTCTTCTTTATTATAATAGTTTAGATGGTTTAGATTAGCTTAGATTATATTAAAGTGTGAATTACTATAGGTATCTCTTACTGTTAAATACATATTATACGGTAAGACTCTGTACTTGTAAACATTATGATGCAGTAAATATAATATTTTGAATTTGAATTTCCCGGAAAGAATCTCCCTACATTGCAACGCGCGAATTATTTTGCCGCGCGGATATTTTTACATTGCGATATCTTCTAAGATATTAGTTTAAACTGTTTAGAGTAAAGGGCACAAATATTCTATTTTAAATTTTCTTTCTAAAAAACACATTTATTTAGATATAGATTAATACCATATGGGTTAAGTAAGCTTCGCAAAAAATAATTATTTTTAACCTAACAGTTTAATTGTAAAAAAAGGTTACAGTGAGTCAATCTTAAAAGGTAGATACATGCTGTCGCGGATTTTTTTTTAGAAATTTTAAAGAGGAACATTTCCTTCATACATGATATTTGCGTAACTTAAACCGTTTTCGCAGCGGAAGCTCTCAAAAAGGAAATACCTTTTCCCGTTTTTGTAAAAATTTTCATTTATGCTCCGCTCCTATTAGCCGTAGCGTGATGTTATATAGCCTATAGCCTTCCTCGATAAATGGACTATCCAACACAAAAAGAATTTTAAAATTCCAACCAGCAGTTCCTGAGTTTACCGCGTTCAAACAAACAAACAAACAAACTCTTCAGCTTTATAATATTAGTATAGATTCGGGTCGAGAATCATTAATTAGTACCTCTTTGAATTTGAACAGGATGTAAAACGACAGCCTGTAGAAAGGTATTCCACAAAGCGCACGTTTAGAGGGGGACCAAGATCTTCGAAACATAAGTACGCGAGTTACTGGATGATTATTTTGACTTATGTATTTTTTTTTCCCAGGAAAACCAATAAATGCTGAAGCAGACTCCTGGTGGGACGTATACGCGGCGACAGACGACGAGGATATGCAGTGCGGCTCAATGTTCTTCAACGGACGACTGAACACCATCAACTGTAATACAAAAAGCTTCTTTATTTGTGAACATGACATAGACTAAACGAAGTTGTCCTTATAGATGTGTTAGTCTTCGAATAAGAAGAAGATTCAGTATTAATAAATTATTGACATCAAATTAAAGTACTTTTATTTCAAACTAGCTTTTGCCCGCGACTTCGTCCGCGTTATACTAAAAATGTTATCTTTGGTAAGTAGATCTATCATTGATTTTAATTTTAAATGAAAAACTCTTGCGATAATAATATCATGGCGGTCATGCGGTGCTTGACCCTCAAGAAGCTCCCGAGTGATTTCATCCCACTTGGGCTTGGTAGTTACAGTAATAAATAAGTCGGGACGTCCATTTCTTACGTAACAAGAAGAGTCTTGAGTACGTAAATTTTACTCAAAGGAAACATTCCTTTATTTTTGAATAGAAAGCAAACTGCATTCAAAAAATTTCTAAAATTCTCTTCTCCCACACCCGGGAATCGAACCGGCTAAAATCTGAAAAAAATATACCCTGTACTTTTATTGCATCGATCGTTAGGGTCAATTATAAGGATGAAATCTCTCTAACAAACATGATAAATTAAATGAAAAGAAAACCAGGAAATCTTAAATTAATTTAATTATTTACAAAAAATGGTAAACTAACTAATTAGTTGCTCGAAATGGGCTCCATTCTCTTGGATACACATTCTTTTAACGAATTCATTTCTAGTAACCTTAAAGTGTTGTGGTGAATCGTATTCTGAACTTCAACTCTCAACTCGTTGTCATTCGCATAAGATTTCATGTAAATTTGATTTTTTACATGTCCCCACAAAAAAAAAATCTAATGGGGTGAGATCTGGGCGATCTCGCAGGCAGGTTTTCCTTTCATTTAATTTATCATGTTTGTTAGAGAGATTTCATCCTTATAATTGACCCTAACGATCGATGCAATAAAAAAACAGGGTATATTTTTTTCAGATTTTAGCCGGTTCGATTCCCGGGTGTGGGAGAAGAGAATTTCCGAAAATTTTTGAATGCAGTTTGCTTTCTATTCAAAAATAAAGGAATGTTTAATTAAGAGTACTTTCCCCCCAGGTGGCATTACAAAATTCCACCCTGTATAATAGAAAGCTCCGAAGTGCTAAGCTATCGGGAGTTACACGTGTTATTGTGAGTCAACCATAAAAGATAGACATATGCTGTAATGAGATATTTTTTAGATAATTTTATGTAGAACATTTCCGTCATCAATGATTTCTATGTAGCTTTAACCATTAAGGCTGCACACGCGACGGAAGCTTAAAAAATGGAGCAACTTCTCCCGTTTTCCCAACATTTCCCTTCACTGCTCTGCTCCTATTGATTGTAGCGTGATGAATAGTATACTATAACCTCCCCAGGAGTATGAAGAATAATTGCACCAAGTTTCGTTAAAATCCGTCGAGTAGTTTTTGTTTCTATAAGGAACATACAGACAGACAGACAGACAGACAAAAATTTTACTGATTGCATTTTTGGCATCAGTATCGATCACTTATTACCCCCTGATAGTTATTTTGAAAATATTTATCATGTACAGAATTGACCTCTCTACAGATTTATTATAAGTATTAATAGATAGATAGATAGAAGAAGATATAGAAGAAGATAGATATAGATAATATTGGGTCTAGTTTTTGAGCAATCATGGTCATGCATAGCTATATAATAATTATAGGAGATGATCGATCTTAGGCCCAACCTTGGCCACCATTCGGTCAGAACCTTACTCCATCAGTCATCTCCGCGTCTTGTCAGATAGCCTCCCCAAATTCTACGTTAGGTGCATCGCCCTGTCCAATACGTCGAAGACTTTCATCCGACGACAGACTTCGGTGTTGCGCACTCGGCCTAGTAAGGTTATGCTGAGCGTAGCTCAGTTCATGGGCCTTTTGTGTATTCGGTGCACAGACTCCTTTGTGAGCGGCTGTACTCAGCACCGTAGGATAGGTTGGCAGGATACGTTGGTTGAAAAGGCGGGTTATTAGACAATGTGGTTGGACCGAAAAATATGTGGGTGAATCCTAAGATTTGGCGGCATATTCAGTTGATTTCCTTGGCGAAATTTATTTAAACAGATTCTTTCTAAGTAACAATGTAACATAAAATTTAACTTCATTGTAAACACATTTAACGAACAGGCATCACTTTTGGCCGGATGGTTCCCAATATAATAGCATTTTAATTTTTTTTTGGCCAGGGGAATCAAAATCAAAACAAGATTATATAAGAAAATCAAGTTTTATTATTATTTTAAAGTAGTCTCATTGGGTGTGGTGGTGCTCTTCTTCAAAAAGGGTGACAATGCCCGGTTGGAGTGTGTGTTGGCCCATCTCACTTCTAAGCCATGTCTACAAGTTGTTTTCAAGAGTCATCACGAATCGTCTCGCACGCAGGTTTGACGATTTCCTGCCTCCCGAACAAGCCGGATTCCGAAGAGGGTTTAGTACCGTAGACCACAAACATACGCTGCGGCAGGTCATACAGAAGACCGAAGAGTATAACCTGCCTCTCTGTTTAGCGTTTGTGGACTACGAGAAACCCTTCGATTCGATCGAGACTTGGGCTGTTCTGCAGTCTTTCCAACGGTGCCAAATCGACTACCGGTACATCGAGGTGTTGAAGTGTTTGTACAAAAACGCCACCATGTCAGTCCGGCTTCAGGACCAGACCTCGGAACCTATCCTTCTGCAGCGCGGTGTGAGACAGGGAGACGTCTTATCTCCGAAACTGTTCACCGCTGCACTGGAGGATGTTTTCAAGGTTCTGGATTGGAGAGGACTTGGCATCAACGTTAACGGCGAGTACATCACTCACCTTCGGTTTGCCGAAGACATAGTGGTCATGGCTGAGACCATGAAAGACCTCAGTACAATGCTCGATGACCTCAGTAGAGCTTCCGAAAGAGTGGGTCTTAAAATGAACATGGACAAAACCAAGGTTATGTTGAATGTTCATGTAACACCGACCATTATCAAGATCGGAGACACTGCACTCGAAGTTGTGGACGATTATGTCTACCTAGGACAAACGGTCCAGTTGGGTAGATCTAACTTCGAGAAAGAGGTCAATCGTCGAATCCGACTCGGCTGGGCAGCGTTCGGGAAGCTGTGCGGTATCTTCTCGTCCAACTTACCACAGTGTCTCAAGACGAAAGTCTATGACCAGTGTGTGTTGCCAGTGATTACATACGGGACCGAAACGTGGTCGCTCACAATGGGCCTTATCAGAAAGCTCAAAGTCACCCAAAGGGCAATGGAGAAGGCTATGCTCGGAGTTTCCTTGCGTGATCGAATCAGAAACGAGGACATCCGCTTGAGAACCAAGGTTACCGACGTAGCCCGATGAATCGCCAGACTTAAGTGACAATGGGCAGGGCACATTGCTCGCAGAACGGATGGCCGATGGGGCCGAAAAGTTCTGGAATTACGACCGCGAACCGGACGACGTTGCGTTGGAAGGCCTCCCACTAGGTGGACCGACGACCTAGTCAAGGTTGCGGGGACCCGCTGGATGAGAGACGCACGGGACCTGTCAATGTGGCGACACCTGGGGGAGGCCTATGTCCAGCAGTGGACGTCTTTTGGCTGAAATGATGATGATGAGTCTCATTGATATATAAATTGATTGGTTTTTATATATCAACTAGCTTTTGCCCGCGACTTCGTTCGCGTGGAATAGTGACTTCCGGCAGATTTTTGATTTATCTCGCGAAAAAAAAAAAAATAAAAAAAAAAAAAACTATCCTATGTCCTTTCTCAAGTTCCAAACTATGTCTGTACCAAATTTCACACAAATCGGTTCAGTAGTTTAGGCGTGAAGCAAAGACAGACAGACAGACAGAGTTACTTTCGCATTTATAATATTAGTTAGGATTAGTTAGGATTAGTTAGGATTAGTTAGGATTAGTTAGGATTAGTTAGGATTAGTTAGGATTAGTTAGGATTAGTTAGGATTAGTTAGGATTAGTTAGGATTAGTTAGGATTAGTTAGGATTAGTTAGGATTAGTTAGGATTAGTTAGGATTAGTTAGGATTAGTTAGGATTAGTTAGGATTAGTTAGGATTAGTTAGGATTAGTTAGGATTAGTTAGGATTAGTTAGGATTAGTTAGGATTAGTTAGGATTAGTTAGGATTAGTTAGGATTAGTTAGGATTAGTTAGGATTATTTAGGATTAGTTAGGATTAGGTTGAGTAGTCTCTATATAATACTAATCAGTAATGATCATTAAAACTGTTCCATTTGCACCTGACAACAAATACTTAAAACTCGAATTTCATTTATACTTACTTTCGTTTTTATACATCTCTGAACTTAAAAATGTGTCCGAAAGACACTTGTGCACAATGAGGTTTTACCCATAGAGACGTCCATACTCATTGTAAAGAAATAAAAACATGGCGATATTTTAGTAACTACCTACAAGAACCTAAGCCAATTCATTTCTATCATTGAGTACGTTAGAAGATGACAGAGTTTTATAGGACCCCAATGTCAAAAAGAGATAAACATATTGTTCACGTGGCAATTGTCAACGACAGCCAATGACGTTGCCTCTAGCATCGTTCGAACTGACAACACCGCGCGCCATTTTCTCGTTCTCTCTGTCACTCATACATGCAACGCACTATTTGTCTCGTTCGTGTAGGTGGTAAAGCGGCAACAACGCGACAGTGATTTTAGAGTAAAATAAAATTTATGATTTTATTTTACAATACAATGAAAAGACACATTCTTCTTGCTTTTTACAGCCGGCCCAGTATAAGTATTGCACTTTATGAACACACAACTAGGCATTTTTGTTTATTTTCATACACTAAACTCCCGCTTAAACGTACGTTCGCATCGCGGCCAGACCCAGCAAAGACTACAAAGACCCAGGACGGACTGAGTTCACGTAAGCTGATTAGCTTACTTTTGTATCGCCGCGCAGATGTCGGTAAAACGTATCTACCTATATAATATCATTGCTTGTGCACGTGCATATTACGGTCGTACTGACAGACAGGCTGACAAACTGACTGGAAAGCTTTATGAAAGTGCTTGATGAAAGTGAGAAGAAGAAGAGAGATTGACAGACAGACTGAGTGACAGAATGATAGAATCACAGGCTCACAGACGAACGTACTGATAAACAGATCGACAGACTAACAGACTGGCAGAAAAGCTTTATGAAAGTGCTTGATGAAATTGAGAAGAAGAAAGGAGATCGACAGACAGACTGACAGACTGACACCACTAGCGCCACCCACTAATAACAACTCCGACAACGACTTGAAGGTCGTAAGATCATACACAAATGGACAATTTATTTTGTTTTGTTTTTATTTCTGATGAAAAAAAAACAAAATTGTTTTCTTTTTTTACCATCTTGAGACCAGTGGTGATCCATAGGTCTCGAGATGGTAAAAAAAGAAAGAAACACATCGTGAAGAAACCAGCTTGCCCAAGAACAAAAAACGGAGACGTTTGACGACAACTAACCCACACAGCACGCAGGTGGCGGATTACTTCCCACTCACACTGTCAAAGGCTGATTATACAAAAATCAGGTTTCTGTTTTTAATACTTCGACGCCTTTTTCCTCAAATCGATACAACATATTATTATCTTTATTAGACGCTCAGTTCTCAAGACAAACGCGTGTTTCGTCAAAATGAATTTTATTCTATTATGTCTGTGTGTCAGTTTGAGTGGCGTGTTTTGCGAGTACATTAATTTGGAAGAAGGTAATTTTATTATTGAACTATTGACCCCCCCTTTGTTCATTCTTTCATAAAAACATTAACATTTCTTATTAATTCACCAAATCGTAAGGAATGTGGCACACTGTATGATGTCATACATCAACGAAATGTGACAGATTTCAGTCTGCAAGAGAGGATCTACTAACAGAAGATAAAAAATGCATACCTGCGTAAGTGCGCACTGTCGCTACATGTCTAATACCGGTAATTAGCTGCATTCGGCTAGACACGAAGCCGACCCCGATGTATTTGGGACGAGGCTAGCAGATGATGAATTGATGACACTCATTCATCTCCACCTTCCTGCTCTAGCCCATTCTATTTGGTGTCGGCGTTTTCTTCACATATCATCATGTATTCCTTTCTCTTTCAAATCTGTCATTCCTCACACAATCCATTCACCATTTCATTGATCGTCTTCTCCCTCTCCATCCATCAAGATTAATATACATCACATTTTTAATCACATTTGTATCATCCCTCCTCATTACATGTCCCAAGGAAGACGACTTCCTTTTCGTTTTTCTATAACGATCGCTTGATTCAAACTGCGTCTTATATTACATTTCGACGGCTCCTAAGTATACTGAGTCAACTAACAAATTTCGACAAATGCACTTTTTAGTATATTAACATCAATTAAATAATTGCCTATCTATCCGTGTAAAAAAAAAAATCGTAACCCTATAAATAACGAAAATAAAATAGCGTATACTGGATCAAGCTTACAATTTGTTTACTTTGCACACAGACCTCTCAAGCGCCGCGCGAAATAACGGGCCCCCCTCCCTCACGCACCGCCTGGTTACGTCATCGCATGAGTCATCGGACCTTGCTCACTAAAACGCTTATCGCTCGAGTTCTGTTATCTCTTATCTCAAACGGTAAACAGTTTCGTGTTTCTGAAGAGCTAGACGATGTATTATTATATAAACAACTCTTTTATAGCTTATTTAGAATTATAAATATCGTATAGTTAGGACAGAACTCGCCGCCACACGACCTGTTGCGTATCTTATTTTGTTTTGGTAAAACTACTGAATCAATTTACACGAAACTTTAGAACTAATATAACAAATGTACAAGTAATACGGTGACAGTGTTTTTTTAGGAGACCTACATACATTATTCTAATAAGATTTTAACTCAACTCCCTCACGGACCGCCTAGTTACGTCATCGCATGCGTCATCTGACCTTGCTCACTAAAACGCTTACTGCTCGAGTTTTATTATCTCTTATCTCAAACGGTAAACAGTTTCTTGTTTCTGAAGAGCTAGACGATGTATTTATTATATAAACAACTCTTATTTTAAAAGACGTATATTGTCATCCCACAGACGACCGGATTTAGGACAGAACTCGCCGCCACTCGACTTGTTGCGTATCTTATTTTGTTTTGGTAAAACTACTGAATCAATTTACACGAAACTTTAGAACTAATATAACAAATGTACAAGTAATCTAATGATAGTGTTTTTTTAGGAGACCTACATACATTATTCTAATAAGATTCCAACTCAAAATTCTTATAAGATTCTTATTGGCGAACTGTCATTTTAGAATTGCGAAATAACCTTGAAATATAAATAAATACGAAATTATTTGCTTCGAATACACGATATAATGAATTATCACTATATTTTATGTTGATAATAATGTTTCCAAGACCATATTTCAATGAAAAGGAGTCAAATTCATATTTTCAATTCGCTCATTCAATGACGACGACGAAATCTTTGTTATGATATTTTGTTGGCTCGAAAACTAATTTTGGGATATGAATTGCCAAGCAAATTATTATCTACAAAGTTGCAATAGGGACTTCTAACCTAATAAACATTTACTTACCAACGTTTCACAAACAAAATCAAACACAAAACACAAAAACACTACGACACCCACACTTTACCACACCGTTTTTTGCATCAACTGTCAAACGTCACTATGGCACCTCTCAATATTTTTTTAAAAGTGTTCCAGGTTTATGTTTAGTAATTTATTGGTGCCATACGCAGCTCTAGCTAGTTACCCTTTGGCACAAATTTTGCCAGACAATTTAGAGCCATACTTTAGGTAAAAATAAGGTTTGAATTTGATGCGCCCGACTGGAACGACGTCGTTCCAGCGGGTCTCAACGGAATTTTCTTAGTGGAACGACGTCGTTCCAGTCGGGCCTGAACGGTTATATTACATTTCGACGGCTCCTAAGTATACTGAGTCAACTAACAAATTTCGACAAATGCACTTTTTAGTATATTAACATCAATTAAATAATTGCCTATCTATCCGTGTAAAAAAAAAAAATCGTAACCCTATAAATAACGAAAATAAAATAGCGTATACTGGATCAAGCTTACAATTTGTTTACTTTGCACACAGTACATTGAGTCAAGTGTACCAATACTAGTATTCGCGGGAAGCGTATGCAGTCATTTTGGTGCAAGTTGAACTTATTTTCTGAAACAAAAAAACTACTTTCGGTCAACCGGACTAACAACCGAACTACTGCCACTAGACCATTTTTTTACGTAAGTAATTATCAAGTACTACCCTCATAAGTTAAATTTTGAGACTGATTTGATTCTCAGCAATAATTATTAATTATCAAAGGTATTTAGAATTGTATACCGACTGTGATTTTCTTTATAAGTATTATTAAGATGACTGAAACTGATTCCTAAATTATTGTGATTTCAAGCAGTTAATATTACGTGTAATTGATACAATAATTATTTTCTAATTTTGTTACTTATGACTTTCTAAGACTAAGTCTTTGTCATTGA
This sequence comes from Diarsia dahlii, assembly GCA_949775195.1. NCBI lineage: Eukaryota > Metazoa > Arthropoda > Insecta > Lepidoptera > Noctuidae > Diarsia > Diarsia dahlii. The sequence continues at coordinate 15,614,435 of OX459195.1, forward strand.
TGTCTAGTATTGTAAATTTTTGTTACTTTTATGGAAATCTTAAAGTTGTGTTAATGTTACCAATTACCTTTTTGAGATCTCATAAATTAAAATTTTAAACAAATAAAGGAGTTTTTGATTATTTTACCGATTTTGTAGCCCACTTGACTCAACAAGGATAGTTCACTTCTGTAATTATGTCCAAGTATAGTGAGTCAACTTATTATACTTTTGCACAATATAAATTCAGGCAAGAAATTTTAATACATAAGATATCTAATAAGTATATAAAAATATTTTTTACCACACTTACTAAATAATATTTCCCCAAAACGTAGGTTCAATAATACGACGTCTATAACGCTAAGTGGTAGTTGATCCATTTTTAACATACAAATAATCGATGTAAACAAGTGTATCTACATTATCTCATAGATTAATAAAATAATATGAAATTTGTTTTGTACTGTTGATAGGCCTTATTATATTGAATTCACTATAATAAGTTTTTTTTTCGTAATTGTATTAACATTTCAAATATAACCCATTCACTCTTCAACGCCGTCCTCTAAAGTTATTAAAAGTACAGTTGACTCAATATACTTAGGAGCCGTCGATTTATTCCTTAGTTAATCCATTTTTCTCACTCCCCAAATATATCTCAACATTCTAATCTCCTCTACATGCATCATGTTCTTCATTCATCTTTTTTACAGACCCTTATTTTTTTGATCAAAATAATGGGCTGCTCTAATCACGTAATTGTATATTACCCTTTAACTTGAGGGTATTCGTGGGTTCCAAGTTGTTGCTGGGTCCTGTCGCCATTTCGTGTCCGTTTCGACCGCGCGGCCACGACGTTGTTTTTTAAAAAAAAATGTACCAAGTTTATGTAAAAGTTTGTAAAAGTTGATTCCCAAAACCATAAATTTGTCAAAGTTATGGTTACAAAGTTATAAGGGTTTGAACGTGGCCGCGCCATCGAAACGCGGAGAACCGCGCGGCCACGGAGATCTTTAAAACTAAGCGTTGCAGAGACCTGCAATTTAGGTAAATAACAGATTCAATATGTAAAAAAATTGTAAAAATATAGAAAAAAATCCTAGGTTTATATTTTAGGAGCTGTAACACTAAAACCCCATGGCCGCGCCATTGAAACGGTGAAAACCACGTTATCGCCGATATCTCGCTGAAAAAGCATCGTAGAGGTCTGGAGTTTCTTGTAAAACATAGATTTGAATTTGTCAAATCATGTAAAAATACAAAAAAAAACCTTAGGTTTATATTTTAGGTGCTATAAGACTAAAACGCCATGGCCGCGCCATTGAAACGGTGAAAAATACGTTATCGCCGATATCTCGCTGAAAAAGCTTCGTAGAGGTCTGAAGTTTCTTGTAAAACATAGATTTGAATTTGTCAAATCATGTAAAAATACAAAAAAAAACCCTAGGTTTATATTTTAGGTGCTATAAGACTAAAACGCCATGGCCGCGCCATTGAAACGGTGAAAAATACGTTATCGCCGATATCTCACTGAAAAAGCGTCGTAGAGGTCTGAAGTTTCTTGTAAAACATAGATTTGAATTTGTCAAATCATGTAAAAATACAAAAAAAAACTCTAGGTTTATTGTTTAGGTGCTATAAGACTAAAACGCCATGGCCGCGCCATTGAAACGGTAAAAAACCACGTTATCGCCGATATCTCGCTGAAAAAGCATCGCAGAGGGCTGAAGTTGTTTGTAAAGCAATGATTTGAATTTGTCAAAAATTGGAAAAATACACAATACAATTCTAGGTTTATATTTTAGGAGCAGTAAGGCTAAAACCCCATGGCCGAAACGGTGAAAATCACGTTATCGCCGATATCTCGCTGAAAAAGCATCGTAGAGGTCTGAAGTTTCTTGTAAAACCAAGATTTGAATTTATCAATTTTTTTAAAAATACACAAAATAATCCTAGGTTTATATATCAGGAGCTTACAGTACGATATCGTTTAGAACCTTTGTTGTTTCAATAGGGTGACCATGACTTTGTGTTTACAGCAAAACTTTCCACCTATTGCATTTCCCTAGAAATTATTTCTAAATGCTTCTAAATTAAATTAAAATGAAACGATAAGATACAAAAACATATAATTATATTTATTTCTTATTAAAAATCATATAAATCACAGATTGTTTACTTAAACTAAGATTTTTTAAATTATATAATTATTTAACATATTAATCATCTATTAGACCATATACCGATAAGATAAAAAAATATATATGTCGGCTAACGGGATAATTTTTAGCAATATTCGTTGGTTAACAGTGGGCGTCGGTGGGTAGTGTTGGATGAAGAAACTAGACTCGTACACTCAATCAATAGTCCTAAGCACAGTAGATCTAGATAGTTAGACACACAAACTCTGTAGGTAGGTACGTATTTCAGAACACACGATGGTTTCAGCGGTTTCACGCGCCCGCCGCTCGCGCCTGTCTACTCAATAGTGACGTACCGACGCGACCGGCCCACGCGCGCGCTCACCAATGACTCCATCAAGCGCCACCAGATGGCGCTGGCGTACTTAATACGACACGATGCCGACACGGCCATCCTGCTTTCACACGTCCTCGTGTGATCATTACTCTGCGAACAAACGCTTGCACACACACTTCCACAAGTTTGCTTTGTTCCACTCGGTCACTCCTGAACAAACTCAAAATTCATAAAATCGTTGAAAATAAGAAATTCAAACCCCCTTTTTTAAAAAACCCTCGAGTAAGACCACTAACGCCACGGCTCTCCAGCCGACCAGCAATCACATTGCTCTCACAAGGCACTCCAGCCGACCAGCAAACGCATTACTCGCACGGACTCTCCAGCCGATCAGTAATCGCGTTGCCCACACACGGCACCATAGCCGACCAGCAAACGCATTGCTCTCACGGACTCTCCAGCCGATCAGCAATCGCGTTGCCCTCACACGGCACTCCAGCCGACCAGCAATCGCATTGTTCTCACGGACTCTCAAGCCGATCAACAATCGCGTTGCCTGCGCATCCATCACATGGATCGCCCGTGTGCATCACGCATGACTACACACTATGGTCTTTCCAGACCACGATCTCCGCCAGAGTTGAACGCGCACCGCGCACCCACGTTCAACAAACAAAAGACACCGATTTCTACCGGGCTACGACTACGTAACAACTACTGGTACGGTCGAACACAATAGGGCCTATAGAAACCCTTACTCGATTTTCCACCATAACTCCAACTTGCTCATCATCATTAAAATTCTTATCAACATCGACTGGTACGTGACCCGCTGGCATCTTCTTAAGCATATCGTGTGCATATTTTTAAACACGCTTAAAATTGAAACATTTTTCAGTTGAAAATACTTATCTTGTACCTACAAGACAAAGTAGTAACGGTGGTAAAGTTCAAAACTAGCCACACTACATTTTTTTATGTACAATAAGTATATACGTCATGCTCTATCATGGAAAGGAAGAAAGAAAGATAAAAAAATATTTGTTGCAGAAACAAAATAAATTGATGTTGGAATCCGTGAGTTAATTACAGGGGTTATTTCAGGCATAATTCATTATTTCAAATCCTTTAGACAAATTCAATACAATCACTTTTTTTAGTGAATAATCGGTGATTTATTATGTTTTTTTATAATTAAAAAAAAGTAAACTAAAATGAAACGATATGAAGCAAAAATATAATAATGTAAGAAACATTTCAATTAAAGAACGAACCAATGAAAGAACTTATCATTTTAATTTAATTTAGAATGCTTGAGAAATAATTTCCAAACATTATGGATAAAGTTTTCTGTAAACACAAAGTCATGGTCACCCTATCGAAACAACAAAGGTTCTAAGCGATATCGTACTACAGCTCCTGATATATAAACCTAGGGTTTTTTTTTGTATTTTTACATGATTTGACAAATTCAAATCTATGTTTTACAAGAAACTTCAGACCTCTACGACGCTTTTTCAGCGAGATATCGGCGATAACGTATTTTTCACCGTTTCAATGGCGCGGCCATGGCGTTTTGGTCTTGTAGCACCTAAAATATAAACCTAGGGTTTTTTTTTGTATTTTTACATGATTTGACAAATTCAAATCTATGTTTTACAAGAAACTTCAGACCTCTACGACGCTTTTTCAGCGAGATATCGGCGATAACGTATTTTTCACCGTTTCAATGGCGCGGCCATGGCGTTTTAGTCTTATAGCACCTAAAATATAAACCTAAGGTTTTTTTTTTGTATTTTACATGATTTGACAAATTCAAATCTATGTTTTACAAGAAACTCCAGACCTCTACGATGCTTTTTCAGCGAGATATCGGCGATAACGTGGTTTTCCCCGTTTCAATGGCGCGGCCATGGGGTTTTAGTCTTACAGCTCCTAAAATATAAACCTAGGATTTTTTTCTATATTTTTACAAATTTTTTACATATTGAATCTGTTATTTACCTAAATGGCAGGTCTCTGCAACGCTTAGTTTTAAAGATCTCCGTGGCCGCGCGGTTCTCCGCGTTTCGATGGCGCGGCCACGTTCATACCCTTATAACTTTGTAACCATAACTTTGACAAATTTATGGTTTTGGGAATCAACTTTTACAAACTTTTACATAAACTTGGTACATTTTTTTTTTAAAAAAAACGTCGTGGCCGCGCGGTCGAAACGGACACGCCATTTCATCCATCCCGAGTTTACCCGTTGCGTTACATCCCAGTCTACATCGCCATCCCTTTGAACAACCGACCCGAGGTACCGTTGGAGCAGATCGATAAGGGCCTCCCGTTAAAGTACTGCATAGGCACAGGGCTGGAGAGACTGCCGAAATCGCAAAACAAGTATTCCGTTTTGGTTCTACTTCATTTCAGGTCAATATTCTCCAGTCTTTGCCACCACACCTCCAATCTGCTCTGGACCTCTTGGCCACTCTCGGCAATCAGCACAGTGTCATCGGCAAACAGCATATAACAGGGTCCTCTTCCTTGATGTCCGACGTAAGAGCGTCCATTATTAACAGAAAGAGGTTAGGGAAGAGTCGACCCTTGGTGTAAGCCAATAGCCACATAGAAGCTGTCGGTAGTGCCTCAGATGACACTAATGTATATTTACTGGTTTATTTCATAGTAACATACCTACATAGGTATCTTAATGATTGTAAATCTGTGCTTAATATTATAAATCTGAAGAGTTTTACAGGTGAAGTAGCGCGGGTCAGCTAGTTAAATCATATCATCATCATTTCAGCCGAAAGACGTCCACTGCTGGACATAGGCCTCGCCTAAGTTTCGCCACATTGACCGGTCCCGTGCTTTTCGCATCCAGCGGATCCCCGCAACCTTCACCAGGTCATCAGTCGGTTAAATTATCATATACTTAAAGTTAATTGGTTCGGTTGACCGTTTTTATAATATTAATTTATTTTGCATAAAGAGATTGTAGTTTTACAACATTTAATTTAAATAATAGGTAATAACTAGTCTAGCTTTAATGTCAAATTGTTAAAAAACTAGTTTCTTGAATTTTAATCATCATAAACAAATTTAGAAGTTATATTTTCCTCGTACAGTCGAACAAGCTAATAAGTATACAGGGTAGAGATCTTTATCGGACAAAAAAAAACTAATTAGTCCGTCAGATAGATTTCCAAAAATTATTGGACACGCATTTTTTCTTTTTTTACGTAAACTTAAAATGAAGACGATACAGTGCTTCGAAAACTCGTGTGACGTCATATGATAGTACATTTTGACGACACAAGTGACGTTTCAAGCCCCACTCCAAGATCTTTGACGCGTTTTATCTTCGTCATTTTTTATTGATTTGATAAAACAAAAAACACGTATTCAATATTTTTCGATAATCTAACTTACGGACTAAACAGAATCATATTATTTTGACCCAGTCCGATCCCCTATTCTGTAACACTGAAAATATTGATTGTAATTTTGTTCTATCAAGTGTTTCGCATTAAGCGACTGATGTCAAACGCTGTATGCTAAATGTATCTATATAATCTTAAAAGTAAATACAAGTTAGCTGGCTGTATACTTATTAGCTTGTTCGACTGTACATGGCAAGCCTTTGATTGAGCTTAATTCGTGCGTTTTTCGGCGGCATCTTCACAAAACTAAACTCCATATAGGTACACCATATAAACATATTTAGAAAATGTAACCCACTGGTATCGAAAACAGGGTCCAAGCTACCGATAGTCAAGGCTCTACCAATAGGAACCTATAGGAACCTCCTAACAATACGAGTCGTGTTCAGGAGTGCCGCTTTCTGTATTAAGCCGTTGATCTAGTTGTATAACGAGAGCCTCCTCAGGTGTTGGTCTAGGCTATTGACAAAACAGCTATTGACTGAAAATACATTTATTTTCATTATTTTTAAGTATTAAGGCGAGGATGGTTTATTAAAGCAAGTTCCAACTATAATACCCGCCTCGAGAAGCCATAATGTTTGTAAACAAAGAACTTTTGCTAAGTTACGTAGCGACAACTCAATCAACAACAAATAATTTAGGTATAAAAGCGCTTTTGTCTTGTGTTAATGTGTTGTCCTAGTCCGATCACTATGCACGGTAAGCCGATCTCTTCGGAAAAGCAAGCCAAAAACTTAGGAGTCATTCTCGACCAACATCTCACTTTCGAGAAACACATCAAAGCAGCTCTTAGCCGAGCCCGGCTAAGAGCTGCTTTGATGTGTTTGAAAGGTAGCCGCCTTTACTGAGAGTAGGCTCCATTTCATGTTAACGGCAAAAGGCAAGTTATCTATCACTTAGGCTGCAAGCTGCGCCTCTTGACGTGATCTGTCCCATCATGACGTACGCATGTGTCGCGTTTGCACACAGCCTCGTTTTATTTACAGGATGCAGATACTCTAAAACCTATTTTCACGTAAAATCATGGGTTGTCTACGTTGCGTCGAGCGCAGATAAAAAAAACTTATTGTTTTGTGGAACTGGAACGTTCCATGAGTCAGACAGTCAGACACATTCTAGTTCCACAAAACAACAAATGACAGCTCTATAATATCGCAATCAAATCGAATTCGGGATTATTTATGTACTATTAATGATAACAACATTTTTCAGGAGACGAATGTGAATGGGAAGGGCTGCAGGGGACGTGTGTGGAGGAGACCAGATGTCTCACCTCCATAGATGATGACAGCCCGAAGCATCCTGTAAGTGCTCACCTGCTTCCAAAACAGCTTCCTTTCAGCATGTTTGTCCGTGAAGATATATTTTTAGAGATGTATCACGAAGGTATATTTCCGGGGGTTTTGGAATTATGTATTCATTGTAACTTCTTTTTGGTATTAGTAGTTAAATACTCGAAGGTATGTTTCCGGGGGCTTTGGAATCATGTATTCATTGTAAGTTCTTTTTGGTATTAGTAGGTAAGTATTCCACTCTTCGATAGTAACAGTTACCGCATCACTGTCACGTACAGGCACGAGCATTAATATGTACACACGCAGCAAAATTCAAAACAGATTGTCACGTGAAATACAATTTGTACTTTAAGATATGACCTATTTTGTATAATAATTATGAGTTCGAAAATACTATGTCCGTCATCATGACATTACATAACAATCAATAGGTACAGGAGGCAAAAAATATTTTTTTAAATTGGTTTCTGTAAACCAATATATAAAATAAATCAATGCACGTGACTGTACACTCAGAATAGTAAAACCACTCTATGTGTAAGGCCAGACTGCAAAAGCGGGCGCGGGGTGGGCGCGGCGCGACGTACTCAAACGTATGAACTTCATTTGAGCGTCCATAGTGGGCACGCGGGCGCGGGAAGCGGCGCGGGTACTTTCCGCGGGGAGCGCGCGGGCAACTCGCGCCATAGCTCGTTCATACAAGTGGCCGCAGTGAGTGCGCGGGCGGCAAGCGACAACCCGCGCGGGAGCGCGGAATCTCAAACTAGTCCGAGCTGACCGGGCGCGTTGTTGTGATAGCGTCCTAACAAAAAAATGTTGAAGAATTAATAAGTGCTATTCAAACACGACCTGCACTATGGATGTCGAAACATCATCAGATACAAATATTGAAATAAAAATTGTTCTCGCAATCTTTCATACAGTGTGTGAAATTCTCCTTCATTACTCGTATCTCTGGTTAAATTGCATTATTTTGCCATTTAAAGTAAGAATTTTCCAGTAAAAACAAGTATTTTTCATCCATATTATATTTTGACAAGCACTGGACACGACAACGCTCGGAACGAAACCGCGGTCGACTGCGGACAGGCTAAACCGCGCGCGTTCCCGCACCCGCGCCGCTCCCTGCTCCGCGCTGCCAGTCTGGCCAAGCACTATGTGTGCAGTTCAAGTTGTTGTTTGTCAAGAAAAATTGTATCGATATATTATGTCAAACGGGTCGTAGCGATTTTGGGACCGGGTCCCCCACGATCCCTGATCACAACTATTGTGTAATTCAAGGCGACTGTAGATTGATTAATTTGAATATTATACAGATTGATTAAGATTTCTAGATAAATTATTATTATTTAACCGATTAAATAGATTGTCAATTGTCTTATTATTGTTTTCATATTCATCATGTTTATCAATGACGTACCTATATTTTGAATCATCTTTCAGGTATGTAACAACAAATTGGGAACAAAAATCATATGCTGTACGGATTGTGAACTCGTTAATAGCACCAAGTAAGTTTATTAAATCTTACTGTTTCGTTACTAAGAGAATATTGGAACATTGTAGAACAAATAACAAACGACAACCGTTTAAAATACGTCTCTAACTAGATGGTTTTGTTTTAGAAACGCAATTAAATATTCATACCGCCGTCTGGAGGGCTTTTCTTCAAAAATGGCCAGAAGGCAAGGGACAGTGAGTTATTACATATAAAATTCATTTGTTTCCTTCTTTATTTTCATATTTGGACTTCTTTTTAGGGTTCCGTAGCCGAATGCTAAAAACGAAACTTTTATATATACCTACGTCATGTCTGTCTGTCCGTCTGTCCGTCCATGCATTCATATGTCACAGTCACCTTATCCAGAAACTATTAAGACAGCACAGTTAAAACTTAGTCGGTGTCGATATACAAAAAAAAATACATGGAACAAATAATATAAATTGAAGGAGGTTTCCCTATTACGATAATACAGAACCGAAAGAAAGGTCATGTTTTCGATATTTCCAGAATGTCTGCAGTATATTCAAGAGCTTCCTCATAAGTGTAAAGAAAGTGATTACTACGCGGGAATATCGAGAGACTTTGATCCCGAGTACAAATGCTATCGGTACAGTGAGTGGGAATCAGAAAGTACTGTTGAAGACAGGGAGCCCAGTGCATATCATCCTTATGTAGTAAGTACTACAAAAGTACCGGACCTGGCGTAGAGCACTGTCTTTACTGTGCTGGCACGACATAAACTTCTTACTATCAGTCTCTGTGGTTACTTTTAAGGGCTTTGTATCAAAAGGGTTATTTATCCTTATTCGATACCCTGTAATGGGACAGTATTACAAAGGTGCAGGCCGCGCGGGCGGCTTCCTATTCAATTCAAATTTCATACCAAGTGCACAGAAATAAAGCGCAACTTAGGATACACGCGCGGCGCGCCATGTCCGCGCCCGACTCCATTTCTGTGTGGCCTGCGCCTAAGCCTCCACAGTCCATCCATCCTTCCGTCTGTTAGCGGGCAGTATCGTATGATCCGCAATAGCGAAACAGTTGAAATGTTCCCCTACTCTGATGGTACAGAACCCTTCATAAGCGAGTCCTACTCGCACTTGCCACGTTGCTTTAACTGTTTAGGAGCTCATTTCTCAAAATAGGAGATGAAACATAATTCGAAACAGCTCCAAAGCCATATCCCGCTGTCGATTTGAAATTCAATTCTGGAAAAAACACGGCAAGGGCGTGTCGTGGGTTCGATCCCCGCATGGAACAAATATTTGTATAATGGCCTGCAGATACTGGTTCCGTGTTTGTGTTAGTGAGTTTAAATGTTAACAAACACATCCACAATACATGAGAAATCTAGAGCGTGGAAACAATTTAAAAAAAGTATTAAAGTGCTCCATCAACAGACCACAGCGGCCATTGACCACGGTTATAATTCATTTGTCAAACAATGGAATACCTCCTTTTTGCTCTGTTAGTGACAACCAGCGACGATACGGTTAGAGGTCTATAGTCATCGATTGATCGCAACGGCAATGTCGCCATCTTCAGAAGCGTTACAGTAATTTTTGCCAAAATAATCGAGTCGTGGCATGAATTTCGTACGAGTCATTCGACGCTGAGCTGAGATTGGCCGTAGAGGCCCCATGCAGAAGAGGTTTGATCTAGTTAACTGCTGAATTAACACTAAAGTTTGTTTTAGACAAGTTGCTCACTCATATCACGGTGTTAAGTACTGAATTATCTGTACCACTACGTGTGAGGATAAGAATCTAAATCCGTTCGTCCGGATCGTTGGGAACCTGGCCGGATCCGGTCGGATTTGAAATGATGCCGGATTGCAATGTCTGAAACATCGATTCGGGTGACTTTGATGCTGTTTACCATTAATGTTTTCTAATCACCAGGCATTGTTGGGATACGGCGAGGAGTTGGCATCAGTTTCATGGTACAATAAAGGCGCCATCATCAGCAATAAGTACATCCTGACCTCTGCTTATGCTTTGCGGCAGTATAAGTAAGCCCGTTCAATAAATTTTGAGTTATTATTGGAATCAAACATAACAGTCCACAATTTACGACTCATATACATAAGGTCCCATTAAAATAGGTGGACAAATTTTAACACAGCTTTCAGTAGGTACGTTTAACCAAACGTATCCAAGTAAACAAAAACACTGATTAGAGTGATTTTTTTTGACATAAAATGTTGGATGACTAACACTTTTAGTGTATTTTCGCTAGTTGTTTTATTTTCTTGTAAGTATCTAATGCGTTTTTATTATTTTCTTTTTTTACCATTGTTCTTATTTTGGTGGTCTGAATGATTCCTAAAATTTTGTCCACCTATTTTATTGGGACCTTATATATACCGGGTGTAAGGGACCGTCCTCCGCAAACTGACAGGGCATCCTGTCAGTTTGCAGAGGTTTCATTCAGGTCCTTATTTGCAATAATTTTCCAGCGGTATTTTTCTTATATTTTTAATCTTTTTTTTAATTTCTTAGTAGGTATGATATTATACTGAATAGACGTAACTTAAGGAATAATGAAAATAAAAATAAAAGTGTTATAGATTAATTTGTTTATTTCTCTTTATTAAGCTCTCTAGTATATAACTCATCAACACAGATATATCAGCAGTCTTAAATGTCACTTTAAATGTACTAGATAATAAGGAATAAGCAACATAGATACATGGACGTTTTCAAAAAGGTCCCCTTATGACGGACACCAAACTTTTCGGTCATTTTTAGACTCAACGATTATTTTAACAAACTATTTTTAACAATATCTATTACAATAGAACAAATCCCTAGATAATATAGAAATACTAATCATAATTTTAATAAAATTTGGCCGAACAGCGTACTTTTTGGCACATTGTAGACTTCAGAAGACTTTCTCAGGAATTTTTTTTTACATCACTTTATCGATGGCTTTTTTTCAATATTTCATGTTTGGGGGTATTCTCACATCTCAGTTTGTGTTTACCCATGTTGAATCCGAAAAACAAAAAATAAAAATAAATACAACAAAAAACTAACTTGCTATAAAACGGTCCGGTTTTAAGGGACTTTGAGAGTGTCCGAACTTAGGGACCCTTAGACACTTACAAAAAAAAATCTCATTCTCATTGTGTGTTATAAATAACAAAAAAACGCTTGAATTATATCAGATTTGTACAATAGCAATAACAATTTATAACAATGAATATTATCCTATGCTTTAAATACTGTTAACAGACCTCATAAAATGAGTTCGTACAAATTTTTTACTAACCTCAAAATTCGCACCACGATCCACGACGAACGAGTCAGCACTGGCTTTTGGCACTCCCCCCCCCCCCGCTCTTCACTTGGAAGAAGCTTCCTAACCGCGACATTAAGCAACCAATTGGTGTGCTTCTTCGCACTGATTCAATGTCTGTCCGGCTTTAGGACCCGTACGGGCTTAGGGGACTTCCCCTATGACATACGTTGACAAAAAAAAACAATTAGTCCGTCAGATAGATTTCCAATTTTTTTTTCACGGGAACAAAATACAAAGAGCTTTGAAAACTCGTGTGACGTCACAGCGTGGTACATTTTTTATCAGAAAGTGACGTCGCAAGCCCACTTGACACGTTTTATTTTCGTCATTTTTTTAAAACAAAAAACACGTATCTAATATGTTTCAGTAATCTAACTGACGAACTAAACAGAATCATATTTTAATTGAATCTATGATTTTCTCCTAAGGAGGTAAAGTTTGTAAATCTGTTTGTACGGGATAATGTTCAGTACTTTATCCTCAAGGGTAATACTTGAGAATGCAGCTGCTGCTGCTGCTTTAGTGGTCGCAAGTGCCACTGCTGGTCATAGGTTCGATTCCTAGGTCGGGCCAAGTATCAGTGTGGATTTCGATCAATAGTTTATTTGCAGTATTCACGGAATCGGGATTTGTGCTCCATTGACGGCAATGGCCTCACCTTCTATAACATGGAATTTAAAGATACCTGTTGAAATGTGGGTGAACTACAAGGTGCCCATCTGCGTAATCCTTCGGGGATTGCAGGTGTGTGTAAAATGATCATCTTCCTAAATGTTCGCAGTGAGTCCGTCATGTTCGTCGCAGTAGGAGGTAAGAAATATTATAGCAATATTTCGAAAACCTGGCAAACACATTCGGTGAAGAGACTCCTCTCGCATCCAAACTCCACGGAACATGATTTCTACAATGACATTGCCCTCATTGAAACTGAGAACACGTAAGTATCTTATACAGATACCAGATGGCACTGTTGTTATCATAACATTGAGCTCCTGTCTGAAAATTCACACCAAAGAGTCTTTTGATCCAGACAATCACTCTAGATGTTTAGTACATCGACTGCGTGCGGTTGCTACGATGCAGTCCGTGTGATGACAGCCTTATTGAAGAGCAAGGGACATTTTAATGAATAATCTTCTGAATCATTTAAATAATAGCTGGAGTTCGGTACATCAAATAATTAAAATTCCAAAATGTTAGGAATTACTTCTACAGCCTACAAAATGTTTGAGTCTTATCTTACTAATCGACAACAGATCGTCAAACTAGACAAATTTACAAGTGACTCAGCCAATATACAGTGCGGAGTACCTACCTCAGGGATCGGTCCTAGGGCCATTGCTTTTTCTCATATTTGTTAATGACATTAGTACAGCTGGACTGACTGGACATGTGTCACTGTATGCAGACGACACTTGTCTGTTTTACTTTGGCGATTCCATCACTGATGTCATTTCAGATGCACAGAAAGATATTGATATTTTGAATATATGGCTTAGTCAAAACCTCCTGACTATGAATGTTAGTAAAACAGCTTACATAATTTTTTCAGCAAAGAATAAAAGAATACCATCATTTCCAAATCATAAAATAAATAATCAACCGTTAAGTATTTGGGCCTAATTGTGGACAGTAAGTTGACATTCAGACCGCATATTGACTACATAAAATCTCGAATACAACTATAGTCTACTAACCGGGGCCTTTTTTTTTTTTTTTTTTGGTGAGTGGAAAATCATCGAATAACCCCCCCCGCTCTTGGGCAGAGCGAAGGGGAGTGTCAGACTTCTACTGACTAAAAACCAAACCCATGTTCCTTCTTCGCCCTTGTGTCGGAGCCGCGTTATCCTTCAAAAATCAAATCAAAATCAAAATATTTTATTTGCCAGAATATGGTATATAAGATGTTACAGTAAAAAATTGTTTCAGCATACCCTGCCATAACATGGCGTGCAAATGTCTTACAAAACTGAGCGAAGTCGATTAATCTAGCTTACAATTTACAAGTTCTATTGACTTGTCATCTAAATATTCTTTAACAGAGTAATATCTTTTACTTATTAATAGTTTGAAAAGTATTTTTCTAAACATCGTCATCGGTAATTCTTGAAGACTATTTGGTAAATGATTGTAGATTATAATCGACATACAGTACACATTTTTCTTAAATAGTTTCAGTTTTATTGGCGGCAGCCGAAGTTTATCTTTATGCCGCGTTCGGCTATTTGGTCTGTCAGTGCTAGGTTCAAATAAATTATAGTTTTTCTTTACAAAAGTACATATTTCAAAAATATATAAACATGGCAAAGGTAGAATTTTAAGTTTTTGGAACAGTGGCTTACAGCTGTCTAAAAAGTGAGCTCCACAAATTGCTCGGATACATTTTTTTTGAGCTTTAAAAACTCTGTCAAAATCAACTGAGTTACCCCTTAATATAATGCCGTATCTAAGTACGGATGATACATAACCATGGTAAGCCAGCATTGCAGTTTCACAGTTTACTGTTTGTCGAATTCTTTTTAATACATATATAAACCGATCTATTTTTGTCAGAATTTTGTCAATGTGTGTCTTCCAATTACAATTTTTATCGACCGTTATACCTAAAAACACACAATTATCGAGAGTGGTCAACCGGGAATCTTTATAATTAATGTCTAGCTTATTTATGTTTGAATTGTATGTCTGAAATTGGATTAAGTTTGTTTTTGTCATGTTTATTTTTAAGTTATTGCTATCTAACCATTCAATTGCATTGTCCAGAGCTTGGACGATTTCATATTCTAAGTTTATGTAATTGTCACTTTTAATCATTATTGTAGTGTCATCAGCGAAAAGTATGCAATCTTTGCCTATCGCCTCTACAATGTCGTTGATGTAAATCAGAAAGAGTAGTGGTGATGAGATACCTCCCTGTGGCGTGCCATAATTATTTTGTTTGTATTCCGACCTATAAGTTTTCTTTTCTTTTTGACAAGTTTTTGTTATTTCCACGCATTGAACTCTTTCAGACAGATAACTTTTGATCCAGTCGTTGGCCTTGCCGCGGATTCCGTAATGCTCAAGCTTTGAGAGTAACCTTTTATGGCAGACAAAGTCAAAGGCTTTGGTCATATCTAGGAACGCGCAGCTTATCTTCGATTTTTGATTCAAGCTTTCAGTTATGAATTTTACTAACGCGAAACATGCTAAAGTAGTGGAGCTACCCTTCCTAAAACCGAATTGTTCTTTTTTAAGAACATCGCAGGTTGTTAAAAAGTTTTCTATTTTTATACACATAACCTTCTCAAAGATTTTGGATAGGATTGGGATTAATGTTATTGGCCGATAATTGCTCATGTCCGTTTTTACACCTTTCTTATAAAGAGGCTTTACAATTGATCTCTTCAAACGTGTTGGGAAAACTCCTTCTGTTATAGACAGGTTTATAATGTAGGTCAAGGGAGACACTAAACTCTTTGCACATATTTTTAACACTTTAGTGCTCAGGTCGTCATAACCAGTTGCGTTGGTATTTCTTAGATTTTGAATTATTTTATAAATGTCTGATTCATCTACTGGAGTAAGGAACATGGTTTTAGAATTTTTTGGAGTGGTTATTTTCATGTCATTTCGCATTTTTGTTTTTAGAATTGTTAGTCGTCTTTGTTTGGGATATATAATAGTCATTAAATAAGTCACATATTTGGTTTGGATTGTCATAATATTTATTGTTAGTATTAATTACGTCAATTTCCGAGTTGCTTGTCATATGATTTGCGTTTGTTTTAATCATGTCCCATGCCGCTTTACTTATATTTTTGGCCTTATTAATGTAGTTTAAGCTATTCATTTGCTGGACTTTGTGTATACATTTTTTCAGTATTTGTGTGTAGTTGTCATATGTTTTTTTGTTTTGTTTCTTGTTATGTCTGTAGAGATGGTATTTTAAATATAATGTTCGTTTTTTAATGCAGCATCTTTTTATACCCTTGGTTAGACCTCTATTTTTCACTTGTTTACAAGTATTTTTAACTTTAACTATAGGAAAGCATAGGTTGTAGAAAAGAGTCACTATATCGTGTAGTCTATCGAAGGCGTCATTTGTTGTGTGAGTCTCGTAAACTTCAGAAAAAGAAAGACTTGAGATACAGTCATTGAACTTCATTATATTTTCGTCACTGAGCTGTCTTACATTTTTAAACCAAAAGCTATGAAAGTCTTTAACTTGAAAATCATTTTCGACGCTAACCGTGATTGATTGTGCTGTTTCGTGGTCTGAAAGCGCTAGATAGTGAATGGCTGATTTAGCGTTGTGGATGTTACTTACTATTTACGTCCAGGCATGCGTTTTTTCTCGTAGGCAATTTTATGTGGTTTATGAAATTACTATTGCTAAGTATAGAATTTAAGTCATTGGCTGTTTTATTTGTTTTCAGTGTATCAATATTCCAGTCGCCACAGATAATCACCTTTTTGTTACATTTTCTACTTAGTTTATTGGTAAGAAGTTCCAAGTTATTCAAAAATATTGTGGCATCCCGTGTAGGTGTTCTGTATATGCATACTATAATTAAGTTGAATTTTATTATTTCGATGGCACAGCATTCGAATTGAAGTGGAATGGGTAAAGGAAGATCTTTTATTTCTTTAAATTGTAGGTTATTTTTTAGAAGTATACACGAGCCTCCTCTTCGTTGGTTAGTTCGTGAAAAGAAGGATACCAGTTTATAATTGTTCAGTCTAAGGTTTTGTTCACATCCACTTTTTAGAAACGATTCAGTTAGACAGATAATATCTACGGAACCTAGTTCCTTGTGTAAATTTGAAATGGCCACCTCTATTAATTCTTGTTTGTTCAATACCCCTGCAATATTTTGGTGAATTACCGTAATTGTAGTGTATTTAGTTTTGTTTACGAAAAAACTCTGTTTTCGCTTCATTATCAACTTGTTTTATATTCCCGAAGAAGGCAGTAATTTTGGTTTGTGTGGTTTTTCGAATTTTCTTATGTGTCGTTCTGTTTCGGATAATATTATGCTCATTTTTAAACCGATTTAGAAACTCAGTCTGGTATTTTCTGTAGTCAATTATTGTGTTCAACTTCAAACATAAATATGATGGATAGTACTGGTGGTAACTTTTCATAGACCTGTCGTCGTTGCTGCTATTTATGTAATCTGAATTGTGTATTTTTATGTATTTACAATTTTTATAGTTTTTTATTATTAGTTCCAGGTAATAGTTAATTGTATTCTCGTTTAAGTAAGAATTATATTGTACGTTAGTAATAAGTACAGTATTGTTTCGTAGTTTATAAAGGATGTTACACAATTCAGTTATCAAAGAGTAAGGGTTTTTGTCATTAGATCCTATCACTAAAACTATAATATCTTTACTGGTCAATGTCTTTACGAAGTCATCATTGCAGCCGTCTAGAATCTGAGCAGTTGTTGCATTGGGCTTGATGAAAGACGTAATCCTGTAGTTGTCATTCCATTTATCTAACCTGGTCCTGGTATTAGACATAGTTTTATTGAGACCGCGGGCTTGCTGGTCACCGAATATGACTATTCTTTTTTGATTCTCCTTTGCTTTGATTGGAGCAATTTCTTTAATGCTCTTCTGAAGGGATTGTTGCTGATTAGTAGTTTCAAGTGGGGCTTGCGGCTGAGTCGGTTGTCTTCCCTCTAAACTGACTATTGTGTTGAGTGGTGTATTTCCATCATCGCTTAGGGTTTGAGTCACCACGGCCGCGTGAGGTTGTTGAGCCGTTGTGTGAGGAAGAATCAACTTGGACGGGGTGGAGAAACAACTCGATCTTATAATATTCGTTTTTCGGGCAGGCTTCGGTGTCAGACACTTTGTTTCTAATAAGTTCACCTTTTTATATGTCTCTATAACTTTCTGGTATTGCCCGATATCCATTTTCAATCGAAAATTTTCACTATTTAAGTTATCAATCTCCATGTGTGCACTTTCTAGTTCTGTGTTGAGCCTCTTGATTGTTTCCTTGTAGCTCCCGATTTCATCGCTGTCATTCAGCGAGTTGTTTGGCAGGCTCATCATAGTAGTGTCAAGTAATGAGGAATTATTTCTTAGATTCATATTGAAGATATTGTCCATTGAGTTAGACCTTAGTGGTTTCCGGACAGTAATGTTATCTATTTCAATATCCATTGTAGTATCGTCAATAGTTGAAATGAAAAAGTGTAAATTAATTAATTTTATTCCCTTTTCTTCCAGTATTCCGGGTTTTTTGAGTGCTTCGATTTATATTCGATGTTAAAAATTTAAAACAAAATGCAAAAAGTGATTCTTTTGTTGGTGTGATTTGTATGCACTGCTTTTTTGAACTCTTGTCAATCGGAAGTATGAAATAATCCACAAAAAGTGATATGTGTGCCACTGAGATTCGATCCAGCGCAACTTTTCATTCAAGTCGAAGGTGCTTACCCTTCCGCCAATCGAACATTTAGAGTTCTGTTCGAAATAAGCAACAGATGTGTAACGTCAAGTGTGATATTTGCTGGTCATTTACTATTGAAGTCCAAAGGTCAGTAGTTCTTTGAACAACGGATTTTCTTCGGAGTAATATTTAAAAATACACTCACTTGTTCGTATTATTTCCTTGAACCTTCTTGCTAATTTCTTTATTGGGGCACTTATTATGTTGTGGTGTATTAATATTATAGAAAACTTCAACAGCTGTTAAAATTTACTTTAAATTGGTTTTGAGTTTTTCACACATTTAATGCACTTATGTCTTGGATAACACTTTCACTCGTTTATTATCGTTGTTACTTCACTTTGATGATAGAATTACGCAGATGTTTACGTTAACTTATTTTTAAACGATTATTGATACGGAGCGATCCTTTGCTAAGTGTTCACCTAGTGGCGCCATCTAGCGTCCTTACTCCACAGCCCCGACGGGCGTCGGCCCTTGCGGGCCCCTCCTTGCTGACATCTCTTTGAGGCGCGCGTGGAACACGTACGCGCCGCCGACACGGTCTGTTGCCGGACGGCGAGCTAGCCCGTTACTCACCGTCCACAGGCCCGCGTCTACGGTGGCCGGAGGTCATCGCGTGACCCCCGACGCCCGGAGCGCCTTCCGCGGCGGCACTAACCGGAGCCTTACGTAATATTGCAAAATGCGTACCCTACAAACTAAGACATACTATTTACAATACGTTAGTCAAACCACATCTGGAATATCTGATCCAAGTATGGGGTCAAGCTGCAAAAAAAAAATCAACAGCACCTACAACGAACACAAAATAAAATCATCAAAGTCCTCTTCAATTATAACAACTACTCTACTCCTACAGAATTACTCTACAAAAAACAAAATTATTTAACCTACAGCAATTGTATACCATACATGCATGACTATCCGAAAAATCCTTAAAACCAACATACACACAAATATTTCATTCACACAAAAGACTCGTAGATATAATACCCGTAATCAAGATGACCTAGAAGTACCAAGAGTGAGAACCCTATGTGGCAGAAAAACTATACAGTATGAGGGGGTTCAGCTATACAATAAATTACCCAAAAAAATCAGAGAGTGTACAAGCATACCAACATTTAAAAAAGCCTAAGAAATTTTATATTAGACACATAAGTTTAGCTTTTATCTTATATCACACTAGCTATACCCGGCGTTGCAATGCCCTTTTTTTTTACCAACTACCTGCCTACCTACCTACCTACCTACTACCTACCTATACCTGCTTACTTACTACATACCTACCTACTTCTACCTACTTACTTACCTGCTACCTACCTACTACTATAAAAAAAAAAAAAACTATTATTTCATTTTATACAAACCTTGTCCAACGATAACGAACACAAGGAAAAAAGAATTTGTATTTAAACAAAACAAAAATATAATATAATTATAATAAAAATTGTGTGATGCCATATTTTGTCACATCTAGCACTTTAAGTTTATTTCCATGTTCGCTTGGTTGGTGATTGGCAGCTGGCTGAACTTGTTTGTTTTGTGAATTGTGATCGCTTACCCTCATATTTTGTTTTTTCTTACTATGAACTTAGATATCTGGGATCATTCTCATTAGTTCCACCAGCAATTAGTTCCATGGAAGTAGTGAGACTTTTTTTTTCTCAGTAGTTCCATGCACTTTGATAATGGATCAAATGAAACAAAACTTAATCGAACTCGTCTCACTAGTTCCACCGTAGTTGTCCCATGGAACTAGTGAGAACTTTTTTTTCTCAGTA
Source organism: Diarsia dahlii (assembly GCA_949775195.1). NCBI lineage: Eukaryota > Metazoa > Arthropoda > Insecta > Lepidoptera > Noctuidae > Diarsia > Diarsia dahlii. The sequence continues at coordinate 15,634,669 of OX459195.1, forward strand.
GTTCCATGCACTTTGATAATGGAACAAATGAAACAAAACTTAATCGAACTCGTCTCACTAGTTCCACCGTAGTTGTCCCATGGAACTAGTGAGAACTTTTTTATCTCAGTGGTTCCATTGTTGTTCTTAGTGGAACAAGCGAAACTAAAGTTAATCAAAATCATTCTCATTAGTTCCACTTTTTAGAAAAATATCATCTAATATTATTATAGGAATAAAACGCAAAAAAATATAAAAAATTAAGTAATTTAATGTTAATCATTTTTACAAACAAATCAGGCCAACGACGTAATTTCAAGAACGTAATTACTTAATCAGGCTCATTTTCTGAACAAATTACGATACAGACGTAGGTATGTTATCGTAATTTGTCCAAAACATGAGGAATGCTGATAGCACCTGAAATTATTAATAAGTTGCTTCCATTCTTTGGTACAACTACGGTGGAACTAGTGAGACGAGTTCGATTAAGTTTTGTTTCATTTGATCCATTATCAAAGTGCATGGAACTACTGAGAAAAAAAAGTCTCACTGGTTCCATGGAACTAATTGCTGGTGGAACTAATGAGAATGATCCGATATCTGTACCTTCAAATATGTTTTTTTTTTTTTTTTTTTTATTCTTCAACAAATTACATTTGTGTCGAACATTGGTTTTAACAATAAAGCATACATTTTTTAGTCAACATGAGGCTGAGAAAGACACAAATACCACACTCACATTGGTCCCAACATTATTAGTATTAATTACTTAATAAGAATTATAATAATTTAACAAAATATTCATTAAAAATAACAATAAAAATTCAAATAAAAAAAAAATGTCAATGAATGTCAATGTAACAGATATGTCGAATGATTATAATAGTGAAATTAATTATTATTAAAATTACACAACGGTTTCAACAAAAATAATAAAACTAAAATCAAATAAATAACGTCAACATTAATTCAAAACTAATACAAATTCAACAAAATATAAAATAAAAAGAAAATAATAAAAATGTATGTCAATAAAATTAATTAAGATTGTAAAGTCAATGTTGATAGAAATTTTTAATATTAAATTACTTCAAGTCAAGGTCAAGGTAAGTCAGTTAGTTTAAGTATACAATCATATGTTCGAACTACTATTATCTTTGAGAAACTCTTCTGTGCTGTAATAACATTTCCTCAATAACAGTGACTTTAATTTTCTCTTGAATTCATTTTGATGAATAGCGCCTTTGAAATCAACAGGTAATTTATTGAACATATGTACTGATTGCACTCTTGAGGCATGTTTAACGACATTAAGTTTAGGCTGTATAAAATTAGGTAGATCCTGTCTTCGCGTTTTTATACGGATATGTCTCTGTTCTTCTGTCTCATACTTATGGATAGTTTTAACAAAATGACTAAGCAGGACTAGAATATAGAGGCAAGGTACTGTGAGAAAGTGCAATTTCTTAAAATGTTCTCTACAAGACTCAGTCTGTTCAATGCGAAGCAATGTTATTTTTAGTTTACCAGTTACTTTATCTGAGTAAGTGAATTATGTTTAATCTTGTTAACATAACTGTTGTTTTGCGTCGACTGTTTTATATTGTATTTCATTTCATCCTAGATGAACCTTGGTGTTTACTGTTCGGTCTCTTGGGTGGCTTGAACGACGTACCTAATGTAAACCTACTTATTGTAAATTTAGTTCAGTTTCTCTTTAAGTGAACTGTATAATTGTTCTTTGAGAAATAAATGTCTTTAAACCGAATATCCCACGCCGGAAAAAGCCTCAAAAGCTTTCAGCCAATACAATCCAGTTAATGGATGACCGGTCTGAGATGAGACTACAATCCTCAGTAGATATGTCGGAATATGGCAAACTCAATAGGCGCATCTCAAAGTTCATGCGACACGACTTGCGGTCCTATAGTACTCAATCTATTAAGACCGCAATTGAGCGAAACCAGGGCTCCAAAGTGTTCGCGAAGAATGCGTCTATTGGACAGAGCCAAATGACAAAACTGAGGATCGAGGACGGCAGTATCATTTCATCGAAGCCAGAGCTGCTGAAAGAGCTTGAGAGGTTTTACGGACAGCTGTACACATCGACCCGACAGCCCGTTGTCAGTTCAGCTCAGGACGCCAGAGCAAAACTGACCCGACACTATACTGAGGATATCCCAGACATTAGCCTGTATGAGATTAGAATGGCCCTCCAACAGCTTAAGAACAACAAGGCGCCGGGGGATGGTGGAATCACGACAGGAACTTCTGCGAGCGGCTGGAAAACCAGTGCTGTTAGTCCTCCAGAAGTTGTTTAATTCCGTCATTCTCGAAGGTACTACGCCAGACTCATGACACAGGAGTGTGGTGGCGCTCTTCTTCAAAACAGGTGACAACACCCTATTGAAGAATTATAGACCGATGGGTCTATAATTCACTCCTGAGCCATGTGTACAAGCTGTTCTCGAGGGTCATTTCGAACCGTCTCGAACGCAGGTTTGATGAGCCTCCCGAACAAGCCGGTTTCCGAAAAGGCTTCAGCACCATAGACCACACATCCATACGCTCCGCCAGATTATACAGAAGACTGAGGAGTATAATCGGCCACTATTATACTCCTATTTTTAATTTTAAGTAAAATATTGGATATAAACTATGTAAAAGTAAAAAAATAATAATTTGTGGAGATTTCAACATAGATATTACAAACAACTCTAAAATATCTAGTGAATTTGTAGAGCTACTGTTAAGCTTTAATGTGACCCTTCAGTTTAACCAGGCAACACGAAGCGCCAGTAATACGTGTATTGATAACATAGCTCATAACATTAAGGGCTGCAAAGGTGAAATTAGAGATTTTGCGCTCTCCGACCACACTGCACAAATAATGAAGTGTCCGGTAAAAAAGTGTAGTCCAATTGAATATTGGTATGTATATAAACGTAGTTTCACTAAAGAAAATAGATGTCTATTTGCTAAATATTTAAGACCAATTTCGTATAATAGTGTTTATGAGGCTACAGACCCTAACAGTGCCTACAATTCATTCCATGACATATTCAGCTTGATCTATGACTTATGTTTTCCTACAAAGAAAATTCGTATTAATAATATATCGAGACCTAAATGGCTATCAAAGGGAATAAAAATGTGTAGTAAGCGTAAACGCGAACTTCTCTGGAAGTATAGAAAAAACTCAAACAACGACAATAAAATGAAGTTTAAATCTTACGCTAAAAAATATAAAACAATAATCTCGCTTACAAAAAAGTCTCAGAACAATTATTTTATAAATACAGCTGTTAATAAATCCAAAGCAACGTGGAAAGTAATAAATGACACTAAATACAACTATCCTAAGGACGGCATTGAGAAACTAATAATCAATGACGAAGTACTTACGGATCCTAAGACTATGGCAAATACCTTTAATGACTATTTTGCTGACATTGTTAAAAATAATAATAATATGTTCTCTGACCCAACACGATCATATTCTTCTAACTTGACATTTAACTCTAAATCAATATTCATGCCCCCAACAATTCCTTCAGACATTCTTAAAATTATTACTTCTCTGCGGAATACAAATAGCGCAGGATATGACGGTATTAATACAAAGATCGTTAAGGATGTAGCAATTTTAATTGCTGCTCCTATAAGTTACATTATTAACTTGTGCATAGAACACGGTATTTTTCCACAGAAATTAAAATTGACAGTTATAAAACCAGTACATAAAAAAGATGAAAAATCTTCCATCAGTAACTACAGGCCAGTTGCTTTAATAACCATTTTCTCTAAAATATTCGAAAAAAACATATATAACTGCCTCTACCCATTTCTCGAAAGTAATAACATATTTACCCCATGTCAATATGGTTTTAGGAAAAATAAATCGGTTAATACCGCAATATATAACTTTTTAAACAAAGTCCTTCTAAATATGGACACTAGGTCGCCGGCCATAGCTCTGTACATGGACATGTCAAAAGCATTCGACCGAGTCAGCCATAAAATACTATTGAATAAATTATATGCATTTGGAGTAAGAGGTAACGTATACAAACTCATTGAATCATATCTAAGTGACAGAAAACAGATGGTAGAATTAAAAAGAGTCTCCCTAACTACCAGAACTGAAGAATTAATTAATTATCCTTTCCGGTGTCCCTCAGGGCAGTATTCTAGGCCCACCACTCTTTCTAATTTATATAAATGACATGTCGACACTTACAATGCACCATATGACCTTATTTGCTGATTATAGTACTATATTGTTTACCGGTACTGACATAAATGATCTAAAACTTGACATAAATAACACCCTAACAACAATTATAAAATGGCTTGATAAAAATGACTTAAAAATAAACCTAGAAAAATCAAAAATCATGAATTTTAAACAGCGAGTACAACCGGATGCCAACCTAAATATATCTTGCTCTGAAACCAGCATAGAAGAAATAGATGTAACCAAATTTCTGGGTCTCTATATTGACAGCAAAGTAAATTGGAAGTCACATATTGAGCAAGTCTGCAAAAGGCTTAGTCAGAGCTCTTATGCTCTTTACAGACTAAGGAACACTGTCAGTCAGTCTGCACTACTAACTGCCTACCATGGATATGTTGCTTCAATCATACGCTACGGCATCATATTCTGGGGCAACTCTGTAGAGAAAGAGCATGCTTTTAGAGCTCAAAAACGGTGTATCAGATCGATGTGCAATATACACCAAGTAGATTCATGCAGACCACACTTCATAAATTTAAAAATATTAACTCTCCCTTGTGTATATATATATGAAGCTGTAATGTTTATAAAATCAAACCCAAACTTGTTTGATTTTTGCACTAGGGCCAGACACAAAGACAAGCTGCGCATCGTAGCCAGTAAAACAAAGCTTTTACACCAAAGCATCTTTTGTATGGGTCCACGTATCTTTAATAATCTGCCACCTTTTCTCAGAACTATGAGCGATATATATACCTTCAAAAAAAAACTACTTGAATTATCTATACTAATATTATAAAGCTGAAGAGTTTGTTTGTTTGTTTGTTTGTTTGTTTGTTTGTTTGTTTGTTTGTTTGAACGCGGTAAACCCAGAAACTGCTGGTTGGAATTGAAAAATTATTTTTGTGTTGGATAGTCCATTTATCGAGGAAGGCTATAGGCTATATAACATCACGCTACGGCTAATAGGAGCGGAGCATAAATGAAAAATGTTACAAAAACGGGAAAAGGTATTTCCTTTTTGAGAGCTTCCGCTGCGTGCGCTGCGAAAACGGTTTAAGTTACGCTAATATCATGTATGAAGGAATTGTTCCTCTTTAAAAGTTCTAAAAAAAAGTACGCGACAGCATATATCTATCTTTTAAGATTGACTCACTGTAACCTTTTTTTACAGTTAAACTGTTAGGTTAAAAAGAATTATTTTTTGCGAAGCTTATTTAACCCATATGGTATTAATCTATCTATGGTATTCTCTAAATAAATGTGTTTGTTAGAACGGAAATTTAATATAGAATATTTGTGCCCTTTACTCAATACAGTTTAAACAAATATCTAAGAAGATATCGCAATGTAAAAATATCCGCGCGGCAAAATATTTCGCGCGTCGCAATGTAGGTACGGGGGATTCTGGCTGGCCTCCGGGAAATTCAAATTCAAAATATTTACTGCATCATAATGTTTACAAGTATAGAGTGGTATAGTATATTTAACAGTAAGAGATACCTATAGTAATTCACACTTTAATATAATCTAAGCTAATCTAAACCATCTGAACTATTATAATAAAGAGGAAAGATAAGATTTTTTGTTTGTTACGATTTAGCTTAATTTATGTCGGATAGTCGATATCGAGAAAGGTTATAAGCTATATTTATGTGACGCAGACGAAGTTGCGTGGGTCAGCTAGTTGATAGATAAAATGTTATTACTCCGTAAGGGAATTTCTAGATGACAATACATTGAAGCAAATCCATTAAATGAATAATTTGTTAATTTGACTTAGATATTGTACTAGTTTAATCATAGTGTATTGAATGACAATTAGAATGGATGTACTTATTGTAATTTAATTTAAATATATATTTACCAAACTTATGACCTATGATAAAAAATGAATTATTTAAATTTGAAGTCCATTTAATATAATGATTTGTTAATCTGACATATCGCCAGACTCGCCAGACTTAAGTGGCAATGGGCAGGGCACATTGCTCGCAGAACGGATGGCCGATGGGGCCGAAAAGTTCTGGAATGGCGACCGCGAACCGGAAGACGTTGCGTTGGAAGGCCTCCCACTAGGTGGACCGATGACCTGGTCAAGGTTGCAGGAACCCGCTGGATGAGAGACGCACGGGACCGGTCAATGTGGCGACGCCTGGGGGAGGCCTATGTCCAGCAGTGGACGTCTTTTGGCTGAAATGATGAATCTGACATAAATATTCTAATAATTTGCCAATTTAATCAAAATGACAGATTTGATGTATTGTAATTTGTACCTATCTTAATTTTATTGTTGTTTGATCTCAATTTTATTTTATTAATTAATTTCTAGATATTGTATTGTTTTTGCCGAACTTTTACATAAGCTTTGTATGCCTCAATGGCGGGACATAGCTGAAACCTGTATTTAACACAACATCTTATGAACCTATGATCCACAATAAATTATTTGAATTTGAATTTGACTATGTTTAGCGTTTGTGGACTATGAAAAAGCCTTCGATTCCATCGAAACCTGGGCGGTGTTACAGTCTCTTCAGCGGTGCAGTATTGACTATAAGTATATCGAAATGCTGAAGTGTTTGTATAGAAACGCCACTATGTCGATCCGATTACAGGACGAGAGCACAAAGCCAATCCAATTGCTAAGAGGCGTGAGACAGGGAGACGTTATTTCTCCGAAACTGTTCACGAACGCATTAGATGATGTTTTCAAGCTCTTGGACTGGGACGGATTCGTCATCAACATCAATGGCGAATATATCACTCACCTTCGTTTTGCCGATGTTAAAGTCATCATAGCTGAATCGCTGGAGGATATTAACACAATGATCAGGGACCTCAGTAACGTTTCTCAATAGGTGGGTCTTAAAATGAACATGGACAAGACGAAAGTTATGTCGAATGTCCGTGTTCCACTCGTACCGATAATTGTTGGGAGCGATACTCTCGAAGTTGTCGATAGTTATGTCTACCTAGGACAAACTGTTAAACTTGGCAGATCCAACTTCGACAAAGAGGTTGCCCGAAGAATCCAACTCGGACGGGCAGCGTTCGGGAAACTACGCGACATCTTTTCGTCCAAAATTCCGCAGTGTCTTAAGACGAGGGTCTATAACCAGTGTGTGTTGCCAGTGATGACCTATGGCTCAGAAACATGGTCCTTAACTGCTGGCCTCTTAGAGAAGCTCAGAGTCACGCAACGAGTCATGGAGAAAGCTATGCTCGGAGTTTCTGTGTGCGATAAGATCTGAAATGAGGAAACCCGCCGAAGGACCAGGGTCACCGACATAGCTCTCAGAATATGAAAGTTGAAGTGGCAATGGGCAGGCCACATCGCTCGAAGAGCCGACAACCGATGGGGTAGGAAAGTTCTCGAGTGGCGACCACGAACCGGAAGACGCAGCGTTGGTAGGCCTCCCACCAGGTGGACTGATGACATCGTGAGAGTCGCGGGCAACCGGTGGATGCAAACGGCAGGCTGCCTTTCGATATGGCGTTCTATGGGGGAGGCCTTTGTCTTGTGGCTGATGATGATCTATTCTTAATTCCAGGATTACTTTCAACAATAACGTTCTACCAGCTTGCTTGCACGTCGAAGCAAGTGCCGATGAGGCAGCTTTTGTTCAAACTTGGAGAGATCTAAAATTAGAGTCTGAAGGATTGAACGATACACTCCGGACGGTAAGTCACACCTTGTTCTTGACACCCGCAGAGTGGATACAATCGGCAGTCCCGTTTTACAAGGTTTTATTTAACTTGCAATGTTTATATGTGCGTTTGGTTTTAGTCCAGCAGTTATTAGCCGAAGATCCCTCGAACGACGACCTTCACGGAGCTGGTTAATGGATGAAATAGTACATTGTAATACAAGGGCTTAAAATGACCCATTATAATTATACGAGGTAGTTTTACTACCGAGCTTTAGCGAGGTAGTAAATAGGAACCGAGTTATATTGGGATTTTAGCGCCGTGTGTTACACTGTTCTTTTCACTACGATTGCGAGAAAATAAAACAACCATGTTCAATAAGAGTTTATTTTATTAAAAATTAAATTAAATTTAATAATACAATTCCAAAAATTTCGCGCCAATGCCTTTTTTTTCTGTAGCTGCAATGCAACATAATTCTACCAAAGAGTTCGACCATTCAGCGCGTTTAGTTCCATTTTTAAAAATAAAACATTTTTTTACTTGAAACTAAATCACGCACCAGCTGGCTGATCAAGTTGTCGTACGAGATTTACTTTTAGCCCTAGGGCAATATATGCAATTTTACGCCCGCTCTGGTATGCTATTATGACGTTCTTTTTGAGCAAGAGGAGTGAAAAGTATTTTATATGCAATTAAAATTGTCAATAAATATATTGCAAATGGGTTGACTAAAAAATTTCAGTCAGAATATAAAATACCTTTCATCCATTATCCAGCTCGGTGATGGTTGTTCTATGGGGGGATCTTATACTATATGTACCGACACAAGCACATCAAGATACAACAATCTGTCACATTTCTGTAAAAGATTTTCAGTTTTATCGCTAACGCATTATATTCAAGGTTGATTGGGAAAATTAATTTACAATTTCGGGTAGCTTGATGTGCTAGCGTCTGTACCTACTACCTGGAAAGTATTCAAAGTTAATGGAACTTTAACAGGTTGAAAGGAGGTTCACTAGGAAGTCTTGTCTATCCTGAGTTTTCGAGCTCGTAAATCGTGTGCTAAAGGGTTTTCCAATAAGAGGTGGAACGCCTCTTATTGGCAAACCCTTTATTTCATGTCTGAAATCTACTTTGACAATTCATGTCTTGTGTTTGTACAGTACAGAAACTGATGAACTTTACTGATAGTGCCTTGCACTTGTTGCCAAATCATGGTGAAATAAGAAGAAGCCACAGGATCTTGTGTCACAAAACTCAAATTTATTTTTCTCTTCTTCTTAGTTGCGCCGAAACTACTGAACTTTTAAATACCTAAATATATGTTCACTTTCAGATCAATTTAGACAAATTTTCAGAAGAAGAATGTAAACAAATTTATGATAACTCTATGAACTTGTTTAATAACGGAGTAATGTATGAAACACAAATGTGCTATGGAATCAGATCACGTTCTCCTGAACTTTGTAAGGTAAAACACACTTATTTTATTAATTTAAACTTCATGTACAAGAGTGGTACATAGGCGGACTTAATGCCACAAGGCATTCTGTACCAGTCAACCTTTGGGTCAAATAGGACAGCACTGTAGAGTACAAAATAAAAATAAAATAAGGATGATACCATTTTGTCAACATACTACATAAATAGGTGCATACTAATACATACAATTATATTATACAGATATAATTCATCATTTCAGCCAAAAGACGTCCACTGCTGGACATAGGCCTCCCCCAGGCGTCGCCACATTGACCGGTCCCGTGCGTCTCTCATCCAGCGGGTTCCTGCAACCTTGACCAGGTCATCGGTCCACCTAGTGGGAGGCCTTCCAACGCAACGTCTTCCGGTTCGCGGTCGCCATTCCAGAACTTTTCGGCCCCATCGGCCATCCGTTCTGCGAGCAATGTGCCCTGCCCATTGCCACTTAAGTCTGGCGATTCTTCGGGCTACGTCGGTAACCTTGGTTCTAATGCGGATGTCCTCATTTCTGATTCGATCACGCAAGGAAACTCCGAGCATAGCCCTCTCCATTGCCCTTTGGGTGACTTTGAGCTTTCTGATGAGGCCCATTGTGAGCGACCACGTTTCGGTCAGATATAATTAAATATACTAAATATTTTAATACATACAAACAGTCTAAAATACGAGAAACCTTACAAGAATTACCTACTAAGACTAGTTAAGCGACCTGATTGAGAGCAATTCAGTCCGATTTCAAAAAGTATTTCCGATTTTTTCTCTTGAAAGCCATCTTGCTTCCGGCTTTTGTAATGCCAGGGGGTAGCGCATTCAAGAGCTTTATGGTTGAGACAGCGTAAGAACCCAGTTACCAGCAGTTTTGGAACCCCATGGCTTGCACACAACGATGGCAAAAAAAGGACGATATGTCTTTGTTTCTTTGGAAGATAGGTAGGCCTTTAGTGTGGGACGCAACATGTGTGGATACTCTTGCGCCATCACATCTTCCAAGTTCATCGTGCTGCGCAGGTGGAGCTGCTGCGGCTGCAGAGAACCTCTAGCGGCGTAAATATAGTAACCTTTGTGGAAACTATATTTTTGAGCCGTTTGGGGTTGAAACTCTGAGGCCGTGGGGTCCGAGTGCTCATAGCCTGTTTAAAGAAATTTCCAAACGATTAGTTAACGCTTCTCGTGATCCAAGGGTTGGTTTTTATCTTGGCCAGAGGCTACGTGTTGCTATACAACGAGGCAATGCCGCTAGTCTTTTGGGCACATTACCGGCTGACAGCGTTGAGGAGCAGTATTTTGATAACTTGTTATAGTTTCTTGTTAGTATAGTTTATTTTATAGTTTTTAATTAATGTACAGTGTTGATGAAAATAAATAAAGTTACTTAAGGATAAATTGCATAACCTGCTGGCTGACTGTTCACAAAAAAAAGTAGAAATAAGTAAAACTTATTCGCATTTCCGAACGCAAAAAAAAAGAAAAAGTATTACAAATAGTTCAAGGCACTATGACAATATAACCACTTTCCGACCTCAGATCGACCGTAATTTATTTTTCCTTTAATTTTTGTTATATTCTCTTCCTTTTCCAATGGGTTTCATCCTACAATAATATTGTTTGTTTTCAAAAATTATCTGCCCGGTCTATACAAGGTCCCATTAAAATAGATGGACAAAATTTCAAAAATCATTCAGACCACGAAAATAAGGACGATGGTAAAAAAAAAAAATAAGAAAAACGCACTTAAGTACCTACTCATAAAGGATGAGTTTGTTCTAGAGTGCCGGCAATTTATTATTTAAAGTAAAAAAAAATCAGTTTATTTAATTATTTTTTTGTTTAGACATGTTTGGTTAGACCTACTGAACGCTGTGTAAAAATTTGTCCACCTATTTTAATGGGACCTTATATTATATGCTACTAACATGATTTTTTTCACTCGCCCAAACACAACCCATAATGTACTTAGGTGGTTTAGGTAGCCACACTTAAAGCCGCGTTTTCATTAGGCAACATTTGGCGCGCGACACGTGACTCTCAACATGTACGACAACGCTACACAACAGCGCGCGACGTTGCCAGCTGGCGCGCGACGTTGCCAGCTGGCGCGCAACATTGTAAAGTAGTAGATGCGTAGACAGACAACGTTGTTCAACAAAAGTTCCGCGCTGACTTTGAACATTTTGGGCAACATGTTGCGCGTCAATTGTTGTCTAGTGGAAACGCGGCTTGAGTCTAACAAAAATTTGCACGACATCCCACCTAATGGGATTCACGAGAAAAAAAAAACATCAGTATACAGCAATCAGCTCGATTTTTGGCAACTCTCATCCAGTTGCTACCAAACACCCTGCGAACATCGTCGCTCATCCGAGCCAGAGTGAAATTATTATTCTGCAATTTTCTTTCAGATGTTATCCGGACAACCGCTCCTGATCAATACTCAATTCTCCCGCTGCGTTTACACCGCAATTGGAGTGATCTCGGTCGGCTTCCCCTGTTCGCACACAAACAACGGGTACCCACATATATTCACCAGGTTAGCATCTTACATACCCTGGATTGAGAGCGTGGTATGGGATGGAGTGTAGGCTGGCGAATTGTTAAATGTTAATTAATTATTTAAAAGATTAATTAAATTTATTGTTGTTGAAATAAAATGTGTTTGTTCTGGAATATTTACCTAAGACCTTGACGGCACGGTTGGCAGAGTGCATTAAGCAGTTGACTGCGGCGATACGTGTCGCGAATTTGGATTATATTTTGTACCATATAAAATAATAAATGTTTTGAAAATACGTCTTGGAATGACTCTAGATTTTCGTAAAGTTGAATGTATCAAATTGTACACAGCGCCAAGAATAGGGTTAAAACCTGATACGTCTGTTGACACGCAGCGCCTCGACAGTTGCAATTGGTCACAGAAGCTTTGAGTTACCAAATTAATTGCACTCCCGTTGTCCAACAGTACTCTTGCGTTGTGTTCCGTACCATTTTCGTCTATTACTCGCACGATAGCTGTAGATAGAAATATACGAGACGCAGTAGAATCTGTGAGGGTACCACTAGTAAATACAACACCTTCACTAGTAGGTTTAGATGTGGAATTGGGTTTTTCGAGATGTAACAGCGTGTTATGCTTATATTTACAATATTTACAACCCGTCAAGTTGCATATGTTACTCGTATGGCCAGGACGTAGGCAATTTAAACAAACCTTTAATTGTTTGGCCTTTTCTATGCGAGATTCTATTGAAAGAATTTTAAAAGATTCACAGTTAAATAAATAATGTGATTGATCACATAACAGGCATGCTTTAGAAGTTGACTTGTTTTTTTTTTCAAATGAGCAGAATTCGGTTGGTTCTCATGATCCTCTAAACTTTCCAATAAATCTGCTCGATTTCTTAACCCTAGAAAGATAACCATACCACGGCATACGTTAAAGATACCTAACCATACACTTCATAGGCGCACCCTTTTATAACATGTGTTTTTAATTGATTTAATAAAAAATATTTATAATTTATGATATTGTGTTAAAAGGTAATACTATAAACTATAAATTTTAAATACATTTTTATTTTATTTGTTTATTTAAAAAAAATTAAAACTAAATAAGTAGACCTCTAACAAAAATCGACAGCCTTATGCTTCAGGAAAATAAACACTTATAATCATCTTATAAATAATGTTTTTTTTCTTATAAGCTGTTTGACAACAATAAAATAAGTATAAAAAAAATATCTATCATCAAAAAAAAAAACTTCAACATCACTCCCAGTACAAATTAATCGATTCTTAAAAGTTTCATAAAAGATAACCATACGCCTCGCGAGCGCACAGACTCGTCATATGAACAAAACTATAGAACTTACAGCATGGGAACTGCTATCCCGTGAAAGGGCTAACCGACGACTGAGTTGGCTCAGAAGGACAAACAAATACACGCGTCGGATAAAAAACTATAGCAATATGTTTCCCGCGCAGGCGCCTCTGCGACGTAGGTTATCTTTCTAGGGTTAAAAACGTTATAAACATAATTATCTAAAGTCGGATGATCATTAAACTTATTTTTCTGTTCTTCCCAATGACGTAAGGTTATTTTATATAATTTGGAAGACATTATAATAACTATTAAGGTATCCCAATATTGTGTAGGCAATGTTGTAAGCGCCCTTATAATATTTTTTGTTGTTATATCAACCAGATAACGAATTGACTGACAAGATTCTTTCTGTAAACGTTCAAAGTTTAGTAAGGCCTGAACGTGGTTATTAACAAGCACACGATTGTTGTCGTACCGCTCAAGTAATGAGTCCCATGCTATGTTATAAGTATCACTAGACACGGTAATATGTTTAATAATTAAAGCTGCACTTTCTTTAAGCGATGCGCGAAGGTAGTGAAATTTGGTTAAATTGGCAATCTGTTTATTATTATGAATGACTGAAGTAAAAATATCCCTAAACTCAAGCCAGTGCTACTAGCTACCGCTGAAATGAGGCAAATCAATTTTAGGTAATCTAACATTAGAACCGGCCTTGAAATCCTCACCTGATTGTGCGTCATTGAAGCTCGCTGTAGAATCACGACGCTTTGCTGCTAGTAGACAGCGCGCACTTGCTAACACAGCAAAATATTCGTTTTCGAACTGCTCACGCTCAGAAGGCGACGCCTCATCCTCGCCAGACGATTCCTCACAAAGCATCTCGATCTCATCCTGCAAAGTGTCAAAGTCACTATTTAACGCTTCAATTTTACTTAATCGGCACTCCAATTCAGTGATCTGCATATCGCTAAGCGCTTTGCAGCTTTTAAGGACATTTAAATATTTATTGAAAGTTGTAAGCTTAGTATACCTGGGTGAACTACGCGAACACGCACCGAGGAGGCAATTGCCTCAACGCATCAGCAACGAGTTTCGCGTCAGCATTGCTGTCACTAATTGCTGAGTCTGCATCACAGTCTCGTTGCCGACCCACAGCTTCTTCTGGCACCACTGCCGGCCACCGTGACCACCTGAGCCAGTGGTTATTTTGAGCATCCGGGCTACTTTCCCCGCAAAGCCTTTGCCCACCAAGGCAACAGACCGGGCGAATTATGACCCGTCAAGAAAGCTGCAGGCACTAATGCGGTAAGGCTCCTGGCTCCGAAACCAATCAATCAATCAAGACCGAACACCCCGGTGTACTACATCTCTCGTCTCCCACATTAAACCTCTGAGGCGGAGGTCATAGAGGAGTACGTACCCCAAAGATTACAGTACACGCCACTAGTGAAGCTGCTAGAGTGGCGCTGCAACATCTATTTCAAGGAGTTTGGGGTGTGCATGTCAACATGTGTTACTTCAATTGAGGCACAGTATAAATATCTACGTAGTGTGACTCGGCCGTGTCCTTGAAATAAATGCCTACAGCCGCGCGGTATGTAAAGGGCTGCCCGCCTCCAGTATTTTAATTACATTTGCCTACTTTGTGTTTCCATTTAGTTTTGTGATCGTAAATATACTTTTTAAAACAAATAAAATACTTTGTGAATTGAATAGAAAGTGTTCAATAAACGTGCGTGTTGTTTTTTGATTGATAGATTTAATTATAAAACCATGTTTTTTTTCGGGACATAGAAAGAAATACTTATCCATTAAAAAGACACACATTATATGCTTACCTACTAGTAAGGGAAATTATTTTATAGTCTTATCTTTCAAAGTTTCCAGGTAATTAAAAAAAAGTTATCTCTGGATACGTTATTAACGAATTCATAAAACCAAAAACAACACAATATATGCTACTCGTCATATTAAATATGTACTTGTCTTATTTTTAGAGAAAACATCGCGCATTTATTGTTAAAAAACAACACACCGTCCGCTCGTCACTGCGGCACAGTCGCGACTGTCTGCATCCCAGGAGGCGCGTAGGCATAGCTCGCGCTTCGTTCGTTTGTATGAAGTCAAACTACTGTATGATAATATTACCGTGATTGAGGTTAGAAGAAAGTTTTTAGACACAGGGAAAACCTACAAGAGTGTATGTATAACATCGTGCAAGTAAAGTGTTACTAATATAGTTTAAAGTTGCTTATACTAACACAAATGTTATTATTATTAGTATATATATTTAAGTAAAGGTATTTGTCTATGGGTATTTGCTACCTGAAAATAAATAGATATTACAAACTCAAGTTCAATCCAAACAACAATGTATTATTAATAACTTATTTAAAAACACCATAGTTTACCTTAAAGTCTAACTCAAAAACAACGTTAACGATGATAAATTTAGTCTGTATCATACTTTCAGGTCTCTCGTCTATATCGGTATGGTTTTTTTAATTAATCATAGGTATTCCCTTTGTTTTGCGGACAAGTTTCATAAAAAAAAAAATTATCTCTTTATTATTTTAGACACAGATGTAACTGGAATAACCATGTGATAAGACATACCTTATAAGCGGCCGTTCGTACCTGTTCAAGTGTAGTAGACGCATGTCGTTCGTGAAGTTACAACAATGTATTCTAAAACATTGTTAGTCTTTCTTGGAGTGTGCTTTTTATCGGGTTCTGCACGTGAGTATTATTTTGTTTACGCTTTTATGTTTCTTTTTACTAGTCAGTCAAACAAAAATAGTATTTACACCGGAACTTCATTCGCCAATTTTGTATTTTTAGCTGTTAGGGGTCTCCCACACACTTAAATCTCGCTAAAGTCTGCACTTTAAACCTTAATATAATACGTCACGAACAAATTCGTTATTCGAAAAAGAAGGCTAATATTAGACGTCGGCCCCAACATGTTACCGTCCAAACCCGATTTTAGGTCAAAATAGTTTCCCCTAGGCTCAACTAGTTGTTACTACACGCGATTGTGAAGGAAGAACGTGGGCCTGCTGACGGTCGAAATCAGGGGCACCCCGAGGTTCGGTTAGTTAGGTTCCTTTAAACCCTGCAGACAGAAATAGGAGCCCCGCGCAACGGGGCTCCGTCGTTTTGTCAGTAAATCTTGTGTTGTTTATTCTATTTGATTTCTCATGTATGTATTACATTGTCTGATTTTCTTAAGTATAACTTTATTTGATTGTCTTGTCTTTAGTTGAGTGGGTGCCCGATTCCCGGGTTGAGCAAAGTGTTATTGGGTTTTTTCATAAGGAATTTCTCAGTAGCAGTCACGGGGACTGGATTTGTGTCCTGTTGATAGTTACTCACCCCTTATTACAAGGGAATTAAACATAACGGGCAAAATGTGGGTGTACTATATACATAATTATAAGGTACACCTCTGCCTAAGCCTTCTTGAATTTCAGACGTGAGGTTATGTATTGGTATTTATATATATTGTCTGACTTTGTTTTACATTTGCATTCAACTCCAACTTCGTTGAAAAGAGACGTTTTACTTTTGGTGTAAAAGTGATGAACGTGTTACTCTTATTTCTGGTTTCTTAGCTATGGCCATCTCAGACGGATGTTCCAACACCAAAACCCAGCTTATTGCCCCCCATTCTGGACCTACGTGTCATTAATTTACGGTTATTTTTGATTCCTTAGGTGCAGATGGCGATACAAAGGTTTTCCGGGCGGACTACAATACAACTATATAGAAGCATTCGATAGTTTCTATAAGTACCACGCGACGGCAAAGAATTGGCGTGATGCCAACGTGGTGTGTGCTCACGAAGGAGCCAGTCTGTTCTTCGCAGAGAACGACGAAGAAGCTACTGCTCTGCTATCGTACTGGAAATCTTCTAGTCCTAGCACTACTCCTAGTAATACATGGCTGTTTGTAGGCATAACAGACCTTTTAACAGAAGGGGTATATATTACCAATGACGGTAAGTGTATTATTATAATATTGCTTCTTGTGCCTATTCTAAGTGATTAGAACTGGATGCTAGACATACATGAATTTGTCAGAGTAAAATTCATAAAGCACGGTCATGGTTGCTCGGCTGCTATTCTATAATATATTTATTTAAGGCAATTGTGTGAAATGTCTCATTGAGATACACTTAATAACCAACCCTAACTGGTCCTAAAGCTGCTAACTAGTGCTAGGGCTGGGGCCCTAGAACTAGTTAGCAACAGCGGCGGCAACTTTCCGCTCACATAATGTGTGAGGGGGCGGAAAGTTGCCGCCGTTGCTGTGCATCCTTGTGACTACTGCAACTTGCGCCCGGCGTAAGCTGGCGATCAATACGTAAATTCGATTAAGCACGAAGTGTGATTCTGTGCTACTTATGTGGTAAAAAGAACATGTTGATGTGGGTTAGCTTTATCAAAAGTTTATAATTAAACTATGGACAGCCTCATTGGTCTAGGTTCATGGTGTTCGTGCCTGGGTTCGATTCCCCAGTCGGGTAAGGTATTGGTTTTTCCATCAGGAATTTCTCAGTAGCAGCCCTAGAGTCTGAATTTGTGCCTGGTTGTTGGCTCGCTCCCTTTTAGCTGGTACTGAACCACGCTATTAGGTACAACTCTGCCTAACTTTTCGGGAATAACAAGGCGTGATGTTATATTATGTTAATTTATACGTTCGATTTTCCAGGCAGGCCAGTCTCTGAAGTATATCACATCTGGGCACCATCTCAGCCGGACGGCCGTGACTATGAGGACTGTCTGCACATGAACCAAAACGGCCAATTAAAAGATTACCAGTGTGAAAACGAATACACCTTTATTTGTAAGAAGAAGAACCAACCGCCACCAGCAGCAGACTGTAGCACCAAGACTACTACAGGTATGTTTTTTTCCAATAAATATTGCCATTGACTAGTCTAACAGGAGTTAAGAAGGGTGACCACGTGCTTCGGAAATCACGTGTTAGTCCCAGGTAGCATTTCAATTACTAATTGGGTTGTGGAGGTCACACAGGCAGTCGCTCTGTGTAAAATACTGGTATTCAGTTGCATCGGACTGGAATCCGATCCCAACATAGATGAAACAGGCTAGGCAGATGTCGATGACTAGTCTAAAACAAAATTCAACTTACCGTCTACTACTTATCTTTGCTCTAGCATAACATTTATTTTCTTAGATAAAACGCCCAGAGATACAACATTTTTCCGGAAGGACTACCATTACATAGAAGAAGTGAAGAGTTTCTATAAGATCCACACTACACCAAAGAATTTCGCTGATGCCAAGCGATTGTGTGCTCTGGAAGGAGCTAGTTTGTTCTACGCAGAAAACGACGATGAAGCACACGCTGTGATAGATTTTTGGAACACAACCCACCCTCGTGCCGCTTGGACCGTGTTTGTGGGACTCACAGATGTTATGACTGAAGGAATATTTGAGACCATTGACGGTGCGTACACTTAAAGTTCTATGTGTTTTTCTCGCGTATATTCTCGCTGCGTTTGTAACTAACTAACTAACGAACATTGTAATCAAATCTTGGAAGTCAATTAAACCAATTAATGCTTTCTATCTATCAATATAAATTGAATGATTGATAATAAATAAAACTAAAACCACAAACGTTCCGTAACACGAGTATTTAGTTGACGTGTTCAAGTTAAAAACGATCTTGACTGAACCCAATCAGTTTGTTTGAGACCGACTAACAGTTTTGACTGCAACAATAGGGTAGTTGACTCAGATCTTTGACGAGTTTTATCTTCGTCAATTTTCAATATTTTGATAAAACAAAAAACACGTATCCAATATTTTTTGATAATCTAACTGACGGTCTAAACAGAATCATATTTTTTTTTGTCAGGACACATCCCTATTGTAATTAAATTTCATATTTATAGGAAAACCGATCTCTGAGGTGTACAACAACTGGCGACTCGGAGAACCAAACAGTCACAATGTAGAAGAGGACTGTGTAGAACTTTACCGACAGGGATATTTGAACGATAAGTCATGTGATGTTAAGTTTCCATTTATTTGCAAGAAGACCAGCGATTCAATAGTGTGGAACGATGACCGCAATATGGCCGATTTAGGTAAGCTATTATCGGGATCGGGTTTCTCAGGAGTTGTTTGCCCGTTTTACTTTTCCATTATGATTTTGGGTTTTGTTTTGCACAAATTAAAATTATTATGTTTGAAAGTTTCCTTGTTATCAGTAGCAATATTTGCTGTATCCATAGAATATTCTAAAAAATGCCGAACTAAATTTGTGTCAGATATATTATTTTCAGAAGATCGTAAGACGGAATGATCATCAATTGTGCTGAACAGAGCCCATTGTTCGTTTTTGACCCATTTTGTTAACTGAAACTAGTTCGGCGCAACATGTCTTCTTCTTCCTTACTTTACCTGTTTTATATCTCTTATTATTATATTATAGATGTATTAATTTTATAAAAACTTTTTCAGATTACACTTTTGATAAGACAATTGGCAAATGTTACAAGTTGCACTCGACGCCATTGAACTGGATGGAGGCTCACGCCGTTTGTGGCGCCGAACAGTCCTACCTGGCTGTGGTCACCAATCAGGCGGAGGTGGATTATCTTGTGAACTTAACGGAGTCCGCACCGAAACGCAGAAGAGGAGGGAGCTACCAAAGAGGAATATATCACATGGGCTTCCATAACAGACTCCTCAATGGGTGGCAGACAATTAAAGGTACTATCAACAAACCCAATTTACGCTTAAGTTTTTACAGAACCAGGCCAACAACGAGCAACATTCCTAAATCAGTCAATACCGATATATAATACGCGTGGAATAATAGTATAGTCATAAAGCCTTCCCCAATAATTGGACTATTCAACACAAAAATATTTTTCAATTCCAACCATTAGTTCCTGAGATAAGCGCGTTCAACCAAACAAACAAAATTCAGCTTTATAAAAACTGGTATTGACATGTATATACTTGGAAAAATTCAAACGCAAATTTCTCTTAATATAACGATTGCAACTCTAAGAAATGATCTACTATATACATGAAAATAAAATCAATACCGTAGGCGAAAGTTGCTTTTTAACGTTGCTAGGTGTAGGTATACATATTGGTGCCGCTAGCTGTGCTTAGGTCGTGGGTGTGCAGTTAGTCGTAGATCTATTTCCCACTTAAAATTAGTTTACTGATTGTTTGACGTATGTATTTTGTTGTCCAGGAACACCAGTAAATGTTGAAACCGATGCCTGGTGGGACAGTTACACACCGATGGACGACGAGCGTATGAAGTGCGGCTCAATGTTCTTCAATGGACGTCTGAACACCGTGGACTGTGCCACAAACAGCTTCTTCATTTGTGAACATGAAATAGATACAGCAGCAACATGAATTGAACATTTGTAGTTAATAAGAATAATAGTATTTAAAATGTAAATCTATCTTAATCTATTTAAGTATTCGAATAGGGAACTATAATAGCCCAACTTAACTGACTTTTATTTACAACATTTAAAAACTATTGTTTACAGAACTAAGATAATAATAAAATATATACAAGTATCAAAAAAGGGAGTAATTACAGGGCGTCAAAAAATTCGTCCACACCGCTGTCAACAGGAAAAGTGCCCAGAAGGCTGGCAGCATTGCCACGTTGGATGGTAATGCTGATTCTTTGCCCAAAAAATATTCCAGCCCTCTGGTCACGTGAAGAGTCGACCAACCGCTTGGCAATTTCCTGATAAATTAAGTGGGCACTCGGACCCCATGGCCCCAGTGTTTCAACACCAAACGGCTCAAACACTTAACTACTAATTTAGTTATTGTATTTGCGCCGTTTGAGGTTTGCCGCCCCAGCACAGCTCACCGTGCCAGGAAGTTGGGATGGCGCAAGGGTGTCGACACAAGTTGCATCCCACACCAAAGGCCTACCCAACTTCCGTGGCATTATGGTCATACCATCTGGTCTCTTCCCATCGACGCGTGCCAACCCATTGGGTTCCAAAATAGCGGTAGCCAGAGCACGTCGGATAAGATCATTAATGCTGGCGTGTCGCGCAATCCGACCTGCGCTCTTACTGCAAGAAAAGCCATGGTGTCCGAGGCCGTCGACTGCTTCACCACACTGACAGCGATGTGGAGTCCCACATGGAGCACCCAATCGCAAACATGTAGCGAGCCGGAAGGTTGTGTCACCTAACATAGTGCCTATATTAGGTGACGGTAGTGCTTGTAGCCAGAGGCCCGAATCCCACTCGCCCACAGCCAGCAGGCGGGCACGCTCAGCAGTATTGGTAGACGTATTAATAAGGTTATTCCGTACCAACCTGCAGAGCGGCTCATCCCACTGTCTCTGGGAAAATGGGTTCTCGGGCCGATCCGTGTTCGGGCAAGCCATTCTCCAGGCGCTCTCTGCATCGGACAAGCACGGCACTTCCGAGTCAACCAGGGAGAGGGTTAAAATTTTCCTGGTTAGCTTTTCAGTGCTGTGGACAGACGACAGGAACAGAAATTTTGCGGACGCCAAGGCCACCAAAACTAATTGGAAGGGTGGCTTGCTGCCACGCTCGGTCGTCCAGGGCCACATTAAGAATGGATGTAAGTGTGTCGTGGATAATTTGGTAAATTTTGTCCAAAAGTTGTGGTTTCGTCCACAGAGGAGAAGAACGAAGAAAATACATAAAATTTGGACCAAAACAACAGTACCTGATAAGGGTGAAAGCCGAATGTAGGTTAATTTTGGAGAGTCTATCTGAAATATCATGAAAATGTTTAATTTTGTCATCGATGAAAAATGAAAAACTTTCTTCTAAAATAGGGGAACCTAGGAGGTACAAGGAACTTTTTTCTAAAATTTTGATTTGTGTTGCTATTGAGTTAAATTTGTCTATTGTCGAATGTCTGTCGGTAAAGTCAGGGAGATAAATTTCGCATTTAGAGGGGTTAAGATCCAGGCCAATAGATTTAAATTGTTGATTGAGGAGTTGTAAGTCATTCAAAACGGTGTCGATATCATCGCAGCCGTGAGCTCTTTCCGAAGTGGTTCTGCTGGTGGCCTCGACGGCCTGACTCCACAGCATTTAAAAGATTTGCTGAGCCCAGGCGCCGGGGCAGCTGGTGAGTCACTCTTGGAGCTTGCGGTTTTGATCAATTTAATGCTCTCCGGTGGCGTGAACGATGCCGTCGTCGATGTGATATTTTTGCAGAAAATGTGTATTTATAATACATTATCAATACACATCTTACTCTTGTGAAAATGTAAGTGTAAACTGTATTTATTGTTATGGTGTGAGTTGTATGAGAGATGGGTTTCAGTGTGAGTGGTGAAGGGAGTGAGTGTACGTTTTAAATGTCAGGATTACAATATGATCTAACTTATTTAAAGGAAAAATAATGAGAAGGGTTAAATATGGAATAAGGGAATACAAAAGTGAAAGCTTACTTATGACTAAAGAATTATCTCTACTGGATAGTCACTTTTGGACACAAAGTTTTTCTAGGCATTGCTTGGATTTTATGGTGATGGATTTCTGTCCCTCTTCCTTGCGTAGTAGGACTTAACCATTACTTGTCCAGCAGAACTTGAAACCATTTGCATTAGCAAACGTGCGAGATTCAAAAAACAGTTTTCTTGTGGTGCCAGACAGTCTATCCGAAATGTATATCGGTGTTCGAGTTCCAGAGAGACCGATGTGTTCACTATTCAATTTTTCGGAGTTTGCTCGGTTCTTATTGAATTTTCGGACTGCAGCGTGAATATTATTTTTGAGAGTGACGGGGTGGAGTTCAGCAATGATAGACCTCTTGTCGCCTTCCTTATTGGGAATACTATTAAACATCACGTACATCAGATGGAAGAATGTCTATTTCCAGAGCCTTGCATGTATCAACAATAAGAGAAGGCAATGGTGGTGAACTTTTCTCAGCAGGTAAAAGGTTTCTTATTTCAATAGTTGAGCTACAGGAGCCCAACTGCATATCCATAACTTTACGCTCCAGATCATCGATATGATTTAACACTTCAGTAGGCGCGCCTCTATTTGGAACGTTAGTAGTCGCGCGCTCTACATTTGTAGAACATAATTATTTAATGATGGAATTTTAAAGCAAAGTTTCATAAATAAAAAGTAATTGTATAGGTAATATTGAGATAAACTTTATAATTATAAAGCTAAAACAAACAAAACAAAATCATATTTAAACATAGTAAGAACTAAAAACCAGCCTTTTTGAAAATAACAAAAAAAAATGCAAATTTTTGCTCTTTACATCTTAGGTCTCATATTTCTTAATCAGTAATGTCTTCCACCTCCATTTCTTTGTTTTTGACACAGTCGGACCAAGAAGAACCTGATGGTCGGGACAAATCCACGTATCCCTTAGGAGAAAAATGTCACGCGAGTGGTCGCGCGCTCTACAATCGTAGAAATTCACTTTTGGTGCCAAATTTCACAGACCTGCGACCGCGTCCGTCACTGCACGGACACTACAATTGTTTATTGCCTAGTAATTGAGGAATATTAAGAATGTGTGAGTGATTGAACTTCAACTTGCGACAAAATTCAACAAAATGTACACGCGTTCTACAATGGTAGAACGCGCGACTATTGAAGTGTTAATAGATTTAAGCGTTCCTTACCAAGATCCTCGACACTGGACTTAATTTCCTCGTATTTTGCATTTGTAAAAATAATACTTTTTTCCATTTCCAAGTAGCAATTGTGGGTTTTTTTCATTTTGCAATTTCACTTCAGCTACATCCGAAATAAGTTTATGTAGGTTTGTTCTTGATCATTTTTCCATGATGATAACATTAAGATTAACAAGAAGATGACATGCTGCGCCAACCCCAAATTAATTGGGATAAGGGCAAGAGAATGATGATTGCTCTTTGCGCACAAACAACACATGGAAATGGAGCTCACCAGTTATGCCGATTATAGGTATTTTCAGTGTTAGCATTGTCTAATGACTGCTAAGGGCATCTCGTGCCACGCACTGATTGTTTGCTATGCAGCAAATAACATAGCGTATATGCTTTTGTCAGACACAACCAACAATCTGTACCATATTGTGTTATCTAATCGTAGCGTATTATTATTATGTTTGAACAATGACCTAATTTTGTCGCTTTTCAATTATAATTAATGTTTAATAAAAATGGGACTCACCTGCTATGCCGAGTATAGGTATTTTCAGTGTTAGCATTGTCCTCTGACTTTGCTAAGGACATCTCGTGCCACACACTGATAGTCTGCTATGCAGCAAATAACATAGCTTAAATGCTATAAATTTACATGTAAATGGAGCTCACCTGCTATGCCGAGTATAGGTATTTTCAGTGCAAGCATAGTCCAATGACATTGCTATGGACATCTCGTGTCACGCACTGATAGTTCAAGTTCCAGCTAGTACATAGGAAATATAATTATGTAACTGGGGTGTCGCGCACCCACTGGAAAAAAACTTAAAGGAGCTGACGGCACACATGTGGTTTATAGTGTTAATGACCATCGTATCGCTTGAATAAGCACTGTAGATATCACGTATCCGGAGGTCAGTTATAGCCAGGCATTCTTACGCCTAATTGTAGGGCTAGAAGGGTTACATCCAAGTTTAATGCTGTGCGAGCATTGTCTGTAGGTATTTGCTCGGATTTCTGCGTCTCAGGTTTACGATTTTCACTAAAGATGCACTTAATACACTTCCTGTCACTTAGTATTTTGTTATTTCGGTAGAATATAACGTAAACTTGACGAGAAAGAACTTTTTTCTTGCGGTGTCGGTAACGCGCGAAAAAGAAAAGTGACATTTCATGTGACAAGACGGGAAAGTAAGATGCAAATGTTGCAATTCTTTAAAAATATTCATTTTCTTAAATCTAATAATCACGGTGTAGTACGTCGTAAAGGGAATAACTACCTATGTCAATAATAATTATTTGAAGATCATCACGAAATAAAATAATATTCTGCGGTTCCTTATTGCGATATTTTTCAACAGTATTGTGGATTGACTTATGTACCTATTATATTTCCCTACTAAAATACGAAAGTTAATCTGTCTATTACATCAAAACCACTGAACCGTGAGGAAGGACATAACGTACGCGGACGAAGTCGCGGGCAAAAGCTAGTTTTAAATATAATCATAATCAATGTTTACTAAATAAAACTAAATAGTAGTTTAAACTAAATAGAGGTTTTTCAAACCTATTTTTACTGTAATCAGGATCGGCTCGCTTGTACACATTCAAACGTTACATTTCACACAATCCATTTAACACAAAAAATACAACTAACTCACTCAATACATTCACTCCACTCAGTGCCTAATGTAACAGGTCTTACTCGCACTATGCGAAGACAGACATCACACGACTATAGTGCAATTTTTCAAAAGTTTAAGAAACAACAATCGTTTACTTTATTTTAAATATAATCATAATCAATGTTTCCGCTAACTTTAAACTAAATAGATGTTTTTCAAATCTATTTTTACTGTAATCAGGATCGGCTCGCTTGTACACATTCAAACGTTACATTTCACACAATCCATTTAACACAAAAAATACAACTAACTCACTCAATACACTCACTCCACTCAGTGCCTAATGTAACAGGTCTTACTCGCACTATGCGAAGACAGACATCACACGACTATAGTGAAATTTTTCAAAAGTTTAAGAAACAACAATCGTTTGCTTTAATCAATAATGGATAGTAACTTACAGGAATTGGATACTCCTGACATTGCTAATTCTGCTACTCTTGATATTGCAAACTTAGATACTTACCTATAGTTATGTATCTAAGTAACTAATATAATAATAGTAACTTAACCGTACTGACTCAAAACATAAGAAGTATACACAGTAATATTGATGATCTTTAAATAACTTTGCATCAAATTGGAGTTGAAGTAGACGTCTTACATTTAACAGAATGCAGATTGAATGCAAATAAAGAAACCCTGTATTAAATACCTACACTTCGTTTAACACATCTAAACATTTAAATCAAAATGATGGCGTAGTCGCCTATGTATAAAACTGTCATTTACCCCAGGCCACAGAGATAGATTTGAAACATGCCTCAGCTATGCAAATCACTATCTCTAATTTCACCATCATTGGTATTTATCGGTCTCTATCGAACGTATCCGCGGACAGTTTCATTGCATCGCTTGATCAATACCTTCAATCGTTTTGCTGTACTTCTCTGTGTAAATAATTCTTTTGGTGAGCATTTAAATTGTAGCCCATCATTAATACATATTTCAAGGAATCTTTTTAAATTGAGTTGGGCTAGTTCCCTATACGAAATATTTAAATCAAAAACTAGGTTTGAGTCGGACTTTTCACCCTAATCCCTTCTTGGTAAAGAAATGCAAGAAAAAAATTCATTAACATGAAATGCAATTTAATTTAATGACAATACAGTAAGGTTTCACATAATATTAACACGTAGATGGACAAGTACGGGAAGGGAATAGCCTCCGATGACGACACTCAACTCCCTGAGGGAGTTTTGGAACTCGGCGAGAGTTCGGCTCGGAGAGAAGTAGACTCCCGCCACTACAACAAGAAAAAAATTCATTAACATGAAATGCAATTTAATTTAATGACAATACAGTAAGGTTTCACATAATATTAACACGTAGATAGACAAGTACGGGAAGGGAATAGCCTCCGATGACGACATTCAACTCCCTGTGGGAGTTTTGGAACTCGGCGAGAGTTCGGCTCGGAGAGAAGTAGACTCCCGCCACTACAATCTCCCCGAACCGTGCTGCTACGCACCCCTGATCCTTCCTGACCATCTCAAGGGCCGGGGTGCCGGCGGCGGCTGACGCAATGATGGTCACTGAGTCACTGAGGTCCTCCACCCAGTCTGGCCTGGGCGGGACGAAATAGGGCTCAGCGACCACGGCGATATTGATCGACCACTGCGCCATGCTCTGGAGCAACAGATCCTGAGCGCAGGCGCAGTGGTTGATATTCGCCTGGAGGAGACTTAATGGAGCCATTAATGGCAGTCCATTTCAGCCCCCTCCGGGGCCTCCTGAGACTTGGCGGCAGCGGCTTTGGCGGCAGCGGCTTTAGCGGCAGCGGCTTTGGCGGCAGCGGCTTTGGCGGCAGCGGCTTTGGCGGCAGCGGCGGCGGCGGCAGCGGCCGCGGCGTTGGCGACGGTGGGGGTGGTGGCGGAGGGCCTCCCTTTTCCCCTGGCCTTGGCGGGTGGAGCGCAGGCCTTGCTCCCTTCCCCGTGCTCGGCCGGCCTCCCAGCCGCCGTACATGCGTCGCAGTGCGGCGTGGCCAGGCAAGCCGCAGCCCAGTGACCGGGCTGACCGCAGCAGAAGCATAGCTCACTGCGGTCCACCTCCGAGGTGCATCTGCACCCTACGTGCTGGCCCACGTGGCAGCGAAAGCACCTCAGAGGTCTGGGCTCCAGGAGCTTGACCTGCGCCCTCGACCAGCCCACCTTGAGGGTGCGACCCTCCGCAATTGTCTTTGCCGCCGTCACAGGGCAGCTGACCGTTACAGTCTGCATGCCTCCGCGGTCCAGGCGTAGGGTGCCCGCCTTGACCTGCTCGGCAGAGCACCCCCCAGCCGCGGTGACGGCGGCCAACACCTCCTCCTCGGAGACCGAGTCGTCCAGACCCACGATGCGCAGGCTTGCGCACTTGATGGGCCTGGACACCCGGACCTCGTCCGCATTTAGGAACGCCCTGAACTTCTCAGCCAGAGCGTCCGCCGACGAGGCGCTTGAACCCTCGGGGAGCTCCAACAATCGAGCCCCTGTAGCGGTGGGTCGAATTCGGAGGCCCCCGATGATTCCGAGCTCTTCGAGGTTCACCTTCGCCTTCAGCCCATCCAGAACGCCTCCGTACTCCATGCCCTTACTAACCGCGTCTGGCTGCAGCGTTCTGTACAAGGCCCCTTAGGCCTTAAAATGATGATTTGTGTAAAATAAGAAATTATCTATAATCTGGGTGGGGGTACCTGATATTATGACAGTGTTTTAATACTAAGTATTTCTTTAGCTAAGGTATGTTAGGTATCCGCTACAAACTGCGAATTAAATGCACGACAATCTCTCCAAATTCTAACCTTCTTATGCGTCCATCCGACAACTAGCGACGTTTCAAATTGCTATTTCGCTCTTGCGTTCTCATTGCTTTTTCAAAACCTGACTTTTGTTGTTGTACGATTCACAGGTTGTTGGGAATGGACACCGCTTTCTAACAACGCTTTACAGTATCAGTCGCCGATATACAGGAATGTCTTATTCTTGCACTCGCGGCGCGGAGCGCAGCAGCTCGGCCAGAGTGTACAGGTCGTCGCGGGACCGGTAGCTGTTCTGGTGGTTCATCATGCCGTCTGACCGCTTCCTGGCGACCATGAAACGCTTTATCTTGTTAGTATACTGCCTCTTACGACGTGCCTCCTCATACCGTTGGGCTAATTCTGCCGGGCCTACTTGATACATGTCGGGGTAGCCGTGGGCTAGGGCCATGCGGTTCTGTTCCGAGAAGTACGACTGACGGGGGTAGTCTCGCTCGCGAGGAGAAATGACAACAGGCTCGCTGTACCAGATGTCTCCGTTCTCGTCTACTTCGGGCTGCTCGTCTTCAGCATTTCCATGTCCAACTCCATAATATTGTTGTTGAGGTACCCATTGGTTCTGCGCGTTCCATTCTTGCTTCTTGCGTTTATTTATTTATTAGGTACACCAACAGCAATACATACTAAAAAGTTAAATATAAAATATTATAATATAAAAATGCTGGTATGTAAGCCCATAATAGGTATACACAGCATTCACCATAATGACAACAAAATATTTAAAAAAAAATAACAAAATATAAAAAAAAAATCTTAATAATAAAATAATACAATTAAATTACACAATTATGAATTTTAATTACGAATTATCATTTTAAATGAAATGATTAATATGAATAATGATGATACTTATATACTAACTACATACTAATGCTTCTAGCAAATACAGGATTGGATTTACAAAATTTTAATGGTCTGAAGGTAAATTAGTGCACTCCCGTACCTCAGAGACTGATCTCCTAAACTTGTTGAGAGAAACACCGAATAAATCGGTTTCTGATGTGCAAGATCTATTATAGTTTCTACATATTCCTACCAGAGGAGCGTTGAGACCAAGGTTTGATCTGCGGAAAGGAATGTAAAACAGTCTGGTGATGGGATATCTGGGGGGTTTTGAAGGGACTGAATACGGAATACGCTCGACTAGATCACTGCATTTTGCAATTCCGTTGACGATTTTGTACAGAAAAATCAGATCGCGCGAACGGTGACGGTCTCGCAGCGTTATGTGGAAAAATTGTAGGCGCTGGGCGTATGGACAGCGATGGCTAATTTTCCTGGATATAAAAGCAAGATGTTTTGTGAAGGCTCGTTGAATTCTCTCAAGTTTTTGCGAGTGAATAGCGTAGGACGGATTCCATGCAACGCTAGCATATTCTAACCGACTACGCACAAGAGTATTGAACAAAACAATTCTGGTCTTTGGAAGTTGAAAGCCTCGGGTATTGCGTTTAACGAATCCCAGCATCTGTGCTGACTTCTTGACTACATCGTTGATGTGTGGTTTAAAACTCAGTTCGTCGTCGACTAGAACACCAAGATCACGTATTTGACGTACCTTCGACAATGTAGAATTACACAGTGTGTATGAGGTGGGGAAAGATGTTTTTTTCTAGAAAAACGTATGAATAAGCATTTTTGAGTGTTTAGAGCCATGTCGTTTGCTATGCACCAATTTTCAATATTTTTTAAATTGATTTGTACAAGCCTACTGTCAGCCGGTCCCGTGACCTTTCTATAAATTTTTAAGTCATCGGCAAACAGCAAAGCTTCACAATGTTTAATTTGACTTGTGATGTTGACAAATAATAAAAACAAGACTGGGCCAAGATGCGAGCCTTGTGGGACTCCGGATCGGGTGTGAAATTCATAAGAGACATAGCCATTGACGGCAACGAACTTGAAGCGATTTATGAGGTATGATGCGAACCACCTCAACAGCGATCCGTGGACACCACTGAGCTTGAGTTTAGCTACCATGAGTGAGTGACTCACCTTGTCGAACGCGCTGCTGAAATCCGTGTATATTGCATCGACTTCGTGTCTGTTATCAAGTGCTTCAGAAATATCTGACAAATATCTGTGGATCGCCCAACTCGAAATCCGTGTTGACTGTCAGAAAGCTTAGCATCTAAGTAATTTGTTAGAATGGGACAAACGAGACTTTCAAATAGCTTCGAGAAACATGAAAGTATGGAAATCGGCCTGTAGTTTTTGATGTCGCTAGAGTCACCTTTTTTGAGCACAGGCACAATACGGGCCTTTTTCCATTCGTCAGGGAATACTCCTGACTCTAAAGATCGATTAAATAACAGGCACAGTGGCTTTGCAAGAGCTTTACCACACGACTTTACGAAAACAGGTGGAATTAAATCGGGGCCGGCACCCTTGGTGGGGTACACTACAATAACACGAAAAACTTTATTCCGATATTCACAAGTACGAATTTCAAAATACCGATTTTCGTAATTCCGAATGTTTCAAAAATCCTATTTTAACAACTCCGATTTATTATTCATCCTATTTTTATAACTGCGAAATTTCAAAATTCCTAACGTTTATAATTACTATTCTCAAAATGTCGACTTTCAATTGATCGAATAACAAAAAATCCGACTTAATGATAATTCGAATCATCAAAAACGGCTACACTACAATAATACGAAAAACTTTATTCCGATATTCACAAGTACGAATTTCAAAATACCGATTTTCATAATTTCGAATGATTCAAAATTCCTAATTTAACAACTCCGATTTATCATTCATCATATTTTTATAATTCCGAAATTTCACAATTCCTAACGTTTATAATTCCTATTCTCAAAATGCCGTGTTCCAATTGATCGAATAACAAAAAATCCGACTTCATGATAATTCGATTCATCAAAAATACGAATTCCGATTATTAAAGAACCGATCATTTAAAATTCCGAATTCGGTTGCTATTCAGTTTTACTAGGCGTTCCTATGAACGCCTAGTAAAACTGAATAGCAACAAAGACACCAACACAATTTGCTCGTGAGAGAGAAGTATAATATTTTGTATTTAGTATGAGGAGGTAGAATTAAAAATTTAATGGCAGATAGCGTTATCTTACTCATAATTGAATGGTTAAGTGATTATTTACAGTCCTTGTTGTTATCCTCTCGTGGTGTTATTTACATATTACTATTAACTTGTTAGTTTTGACTATGAGTGATAACGTAAATAATAATATGCAGTGTCGTACATTTGTAAATAATAAAGGAGGAATAAAATTGTTTTTGGATGGATTTACGTATGAAAAAAACAAAGTGTGCGGTGAGAATTATTATTGGAGGTGTGAATATAAAAAAGATAAATTATATGGATGTAATGCAAAATTGAAAACTAAATTAGATGAAGATAACAATGACCAACATATATTATTATCTACAAAACCAATACATAATCACGAACCTGAGCCACTAAGGATGTCTATAGCCGAAATTAAAAATAATTTAAAAGATGAGAGCAGGAACACAAAAAAAAAAACTTGTAATATTGTTCAAGATGTGCTGGGAAACTGCTCCAATAATGAGCTAAATAATTTGCCGTCGGTGTCAGCTATGAAACAATGTGTTTATCGAGAAAAACGTAAATTTCAAAGACAGATTGAGCCAGATAATGTTCACTTTGAGGTCAATACGGATTTGATCAAAATTAATGATGACATCTTTTTGATAAAAGACGTCGAATATGACGACAAGAAGAGGATAATGTTGTTTTCTACTCGCAAATTAATAAAATTTCTCAGTGAGTCTACGTACTGGATTTTAGATGGAACGTTTAAAATTGTTCCATCTATATTCTTACAATTATATACGATACATGGTTGTTTGTCTATTAATGAACAGAAAACTTTTCCTATGGTTTTTGCTCTATGTACTCATAAAGACAAGAAATCATACGATAAACTCTTTGAGCTGTTGCTAGAATATGCTTCTGAAAATGAGATTCATTTAGACCCAACCTACTGTATCACAGATTTCGAAAAAGCCGCAGTTTTGAGTATTAGACAAAATTTTGAAAATGTATTGACAAAAGGATGTAACTTTCACTTTGGCCAAATTATTTATAGACGTATACAAAAAGAGGGACTTCAAAATGTGTACATAAACAACCCAGATTTTGTAAAAGACATAAAATGTATTTTCGCACTAAGTTATTTAAATTATGAAGAAGTACCACGCTACTACGAAGCTCTGATGAACAATTTTACTGGGGACAGTAAAAAAATTTTAGAATGGTTTGGAATTAATTACATTGACGGTAAAGATCAAACACCCGTTTCATTTGGCACAAAGTTTTGGAATGTTCAAGAACTGCATGATAAAAATTTACCACGAACCCAAAATCACGCCGAATCATGGCATCATCATATAAATGTAATAATCGAAAAAAAAACCTCAGGGTTTTATAATGTTGTCAATGAGTTAATTAAAGAGAGTAAAATAAATTTAAGTGAAATGGAGAAGATGTTGAACGGTGAGCCAACAAAACCGAAACGAAGAAAGTATTTGGCAAAAGAAGAAAAGATTAATAAAATAATTTTAAAGAAAAATCTTTATGATGAAGTACAATTTTTGCAGTGTATTGGTTCTCATTTAAAACTATGATTGTTGACTTTGATTAAAAATATTTGATTTGTAATAAAAGTATTTTCTCTCGGTTTTTTAGGGTTCCATACCTCGAAATGAAAAAACTCTGTCTGTCTGTCCGACCATCGACGGATGGTCGGACAGACAGACAGGCACACGAGTCTCCTTATCTCCGAAACTACTATGCCTACAATTTTGAAAATTTACTGAAATTTGTTCAACGCTCATGGTTCTCTATTGTGTCACCTAACTTTTTTATCCATAATTTAAAATGCCATAACTTTTTTTGTCCTAATCATCATTTGTCCGAATGATAACTTACCCGAACTAAATATCACATAATATCACATGCCATAAAATTGAAATCCCTAAATATAATATGTCCTAAATCCATTTGTCACAAATATTACAATCAATAATATACGAAAGACATAAAATCGTTTACCATAACAGTTTTAAGTAATAAATTAAAATAACGTAATGTTTATTTATCATAATAATATTATTAGAACAAAGTATAACAAAGCTTTTGGTCACGTCACTCAAACATGCAACGCATGTACTCCATGACGCGCGCTCGCTTCGCTCGCATATTAAATAACACTAATATCTTCTGTCCCCGAAGTGCCGGGCCTCCGCCGGCCTCCTTCGTCGGCCTACGGCCCGGTGCCCATGCCGCCCATAAAGGATACTCTCGCGAGACGGTGATTCATCCACTTAGCGGACGACTAGCAACAGCCTATAATTTTGGTTATTCATCCGGCTAATCGGACGACTAATTAATTTTATTCATCCGCTAATCGGACGACTAGACACTTCGAATTTTTTTAGGACTATAAAATTTATTATAAACGAACATTCGGTATAATACACCTATTTCTGTCTGCAGGGTTTCAAGGGACCTAACTAACCGAACCTCGGGGTGCCCCTGACGTTGACCGTCTAAGGTTAGCGTTTCCGTCAGCAGGTCGACGGAGCCCCGCTGCGCGGGGCATCTATTTCTGTCTGCAGGGTTTCAAGGGACCTAACTAACCGAACCTCGGGGTGCCCCTGACGTTGACCGTCTAAGGTTAGCGTTTCTGTCAGCAGGTCGACGGAGCCCCGCTGCGCGGGGCACCTATTTCTGTCTGCAGGATTTCAAGGGACCTAACTAACCGAACCTCGGGGTGCCCCTGACGTTGACCGTCTAAGGTTAGCGTTTCCGTCAGCAGGTCGACGGAGCCCCGCTGCGCGGGGCACCTATTTCTGTCTGCATGGTTTCAAGGGACCTAACTAACCGAACCTCGGGGTGCCCCTGACGTTGACCGTCTAAGGTTTGCGTTTCCGTCAGCAGGTTGACGGAGCCCCGCTGCGCGGGGCACCTATTTCTGTCTGCAGGGTTTCAAGGGACCTAACTAACCGAACCTCGGGGTGCCCCTGACGTTGACCGTCTAAGGTTAGCGTTTCCGTCAGCAGGTCGACGGAGCCCCACTGCGCGGGGCACCTATTTCTGTCTGCAGGGTTTCAAGGGACCTAACTAACCGAACCTCGGAGTGCCCCTGACGTTGACCGTGTAGGGTTAGCGTTTCCGTCAGCAGGTCGACGGAGCCCCGCTGTGCGGGGCACCTATTTCTGTCTGCAGGGTTTCAAGGGACCTAACTAACCGAACCTCGGGGTGCCCTTGACGTTGACCGTCTAGGGTTAGCGTTTCCGTCAGCAGGTCGACGATGCGCGCAGCGCGGGGCACCTATTTCTGTCTGCAGGGTTTCAAGGGACCTAACTAACCGAACCTGGGGGTGCCCCTGACGTTGACCGTCTAGGGTTAGCGTTTCCGTCAGCAGGTCGACGATGCCCCGCTGCGCGGGGCACCTATTTCTGTCTGCAGGGTTTCAAGGGACCTAACTACCCGAACCTCGGGGTGCCCCTGACGTTGACCGTCTAAGGTTAGCGTTTCCGTCAGCAGGTCGACGGAGCCCCGCTGCGCGGGGCACCTATTTCTGTCTGCAGGGTTTCAAGGGACCTAACTAACCGAACCTCGGAGTGCCCCTGACGTTGACCGTGTAGGGTTAGCGTTTCCGTCAGCAGGTCGACGGAGCCCCGCTGCGCGGGGCACCTATTTCTGTATGCAGGGTTTCAAGGACCTAACTAACCGAACCTCGGGGTGCCCCTGACGTTGACCGTCTAAGGTTAGCGTTTCTGTCAGCAGGTCGACGGAGCCCCGCTGCGCGGGGCACCTATTTCTGTCTGCAGGATTTCAAGGGACCTAACTAACCGAACCTCGGGGTGCCCCTGACGCAGACCGTCTAAGGTTAGCGTTTCCGTCAGCAGGTCGACGGAGCCCCGCTGCGCGGTGCACCTATTTCTGTCTGCAGGGTTTCAAGGGACCTAACTAACCGAACCTCGGGGTGCCCCTGACGTTGACCGTCTAAGGTTAGCGTTTCCGTCAGCAGGTCGACGGAGCCCCGCTGCGCGGGGCACCTATTTCTGTCTGCAGGATTTCAAGGGACCTAACTAACCGAACCTCGGGGTGCCCCTGACGTTGACCGTCTAGGGTTAGCGTTTCCGTCAGCAGGTCGACGGAGCCCCGCTGCGCGGGGCACCTATTTCTGTCTGCAGGGTTTCAAGGGACCTAACTAACCGAACCTCGGAGTGCCCCTGACGTTGACCGTGTAGGGTTAGCGTTTCCGTCAGCAGGTCGACGGAGCCCCGCTGCGCGGGGCACCTATTTCTGTATGCAGGGTTTCAAGGACCTAACTAACCGAACCTCGGGGTGCCCCTGACGTTGACCGTCTAAGGTTAGCGTTTCTGTCAGCAGGTCGACGGAGCCCCGCTGCGCGGGGCACCTATTTCTGTCTGCAGGATTTCAAGGGACCTAACTAACCGAACCTCGGGGTGCCCCTGACGCAGACCGTCTAAGGTTAGCGTTTCCGTCAGCAGGTCGACGGAGCCCCGCTGCGCGGTGCACCTATTTCTGTCTGCAGGGTTTCAAGGGACCTAACTAACCGAACCTCGGGGTGCCCCTGACGTTGACCGTCTAAGGTTAGCGTTTCCGTCAGCAGGTCGACGGAGCCCCGCTGCGCGGGGCACCTATTTCTGTCTGCAGGATTTCAAGGGACCTACCTAACCGAACCTCGGGGTGCCCCTGACGTTGACCGTCTAGGGTTAGCGTTTCCGTCAGCAGGTCGACGGAGCCCCGCTGCGCGGGGCACCTATTTCTGTCTGCAGGGTTTCAAGGGACCTAACTAACCGAACCTCGGGGTGCCCCTGACGTTGACCGTCTAGGGTTAGCGTTTCCGTCAGCAGGTCGACAGAGCCCCGCCTTGCGGGGCACCTATTTCTGTCTGCAGGGTTTCAAGGGACCTAACTAACCGAACCTCGGGGTGCCCTTGACGTTGACCGTCTAGGGTTAGCGTTTCCGTCAGCAGGTTGACGATGCCCCGCTGCGCGGGGCACCTATTTCTGTCTGCAGGGTTTCAA
The DNA here is from genome assembly GCA_949775195.1 of Diarsia dahlii. Lineage (NCBI taxonomy): Eukaryota > Metazoa > Arthropoda > Insecta > Lepidoptera > Noctuidae > Diarsia > Diarsia dahlii. The sequence goes on from OX459195.1 coordinate 15,671,073, forward strand.
GGGACCTAACTAACCGAACCTGGGGGTGCCCCTGACGTTGACCGTCTAGGGTTAGCGTTTCCGTCAGCAGGTCGACGATGCCCCGCTGCGCGGGGCACCTATTTCTGTCTGCAGGGTTTCAAGGGACCTAACTAACCGAACCTCGGGGTGCCCCTGACGTTGACCGTCTAAGGTTTGCGTTTCCGTCAGCAGGTCGACGGAGCCCCGCTGTGCGGGGCACCTATTTCTGTCTGCAGGGTTTCAAGGGACCTAACTAACCGAACCTCGGGGTGCCCCTGACGTTAACCGTCTAAGGTTAGCGTTTCCGTCAGCAGGTCGACGGAGCCCCGCTGCGCGGAGCACCTATTTCTGTCTGCAGGGTTTCAAGGGACCTAACTAACCGAACCTCGGGGTGCCCCTGACGTTGACCGTCTAAGGTTAGCGTTACCGTCAGCAGGTCGACGGAGCCCCGCTGCGCGGGGCACCTATTTCTGTCTGCAGGGTTTCAAGGGACCTAACTAACCGAACCTCGGAGTGCCCCTGACGTTGACCGTGTAGGGTTAGCGTTTCCGTCAGCAGGTCGACGATGCCCCGCTGCGCGGGGCACCTATTTCTGTCTGCAGGGTTTCAAGGGACCTAACTAACCGAACCTGGGGGTGCCCCTGACGTTGAACGTCTAAGGTTAGCGTTTCCGTCAGCAGGTCGACGGAGCCCCGCTGCGCGGTGCACCTATTTCTGTCTGCAGGGTTTCAAGGGACCTAACTAACCGAACCTCGGGGTGCTCCTGACGTTTACCGTCTAAGGTTTGCGTTTCCGTCAGCAGGTTGACGGAGCCCCGCTGCGCGGGGCACCTATTTCTGTCTGCAGGGTTTAAAGGGACCTAACTAACCGAACCTCCGGGTGCCCCTGACGTTGACCGTCTAAGGTTAGCGTTTCCGTCAGCAGGTCGACGGAGGCCCGTTGCGCGAGGCTCCTATTTCTGTCTGCAGGGTTTAAAGGAACCTATCTAAACGAACCTCGGGGTGCCCTTGACGTCGACTTCCGTCAGCATCCGTCAAAAAATTATGAAATGTTTGTCAAATAATACGACATTAAATAAAATTTTATCGGATAATTATTTTGGTGACATATTTGGTAAACCTGATCCTCAGCTCGGGGCCCATCTTGCCCCTCCGCGCCTACGCGGATTAAACTAATATCCTATGTCTATCCTATATATATAATCAAAATATTAGCAGTTTATTCGGAATACTGGTAATCGGAACGTCGTTTTTCGGATAGACATCTCGTCGGGCACTTGACTCTTCGGACATATGAACATCGGAAAAGAAGCAAATCGCATTTATGAATTTCGGTACAATAGATTTTGAATAATAGTGATTATAATTTATAGATATTATGACTTTCGCACTTTTGAACATCGGAATATTAAAATTCAGAATAAAATATTTCGGAGTATTTGGGTGTTGCCATTCGGAATACTGGCAATCGGAATGCTGTTTTTCGGACAGACATCTCGTCTGGCACTTGACCCTGCGGACATATGAACATCGGAAAACAAAAAAATCGCATTTATGAATTTCGGTAAAATAAACTTCGTGATTTTGAATAATAGAGAATATAAATTTTAGGTATTATGACTTTCGGACTTTTGAACATCGGAATATTGAAATTCGGAATAAAATATTTCGGAGTATTTGGGTGTTCCCCCCTTGGTGGTATCTAATTTTTTAATTTTCTCTAGAACTTCTTCTGGTGTCAATTTGATATTACTGAACACTCCATCTGATTCTTTGATGTATGTTGTTACATTGCCATTAGGGTCGGTAAAAATTGAAGAAAAATGAGAAGCAAAAAGCTTTGCAATGTCAGTTCCGTTACTAGCTACTTCGTCGTGCAAGTACATTCTGGCCGGAATCGTTGATTTACTGTTACGTTTGTTTTTAATGTAGCGCCAGAATGATTTTGGATGTTTTGATATTTATGCTTCAATATGGTGTTTATAATCACTGTAATTTTGGTTGATCATAACATGACTACGGGTTCTGAGTAAATCGTAGCACAACTTGTCTCGAGGATTGTTGTATTTTCGGAATTTATTGCGCTTTACTGAACCAAGAGGGATATTTTGAATTTTTACTACTATGTTTTGGTATGTGCTTGTCGATTTCCTCTTTTAGTTTTGCATAGAATATGGAAAGAAGATTATTAATACCGTCGGATTGAGAGAATCCAAGATGCCAGTCAATAGCTATGTAGTAGGTCTGACATGATTTTTGCATAATCACATTTGTAGAAATTAGGACGGATGTTATTTTTTGAGCGTAAATATTTTGTGTTTCCCTGTGATATTGTTATAAGTAGGGCAGGATGTCTGGGATCAAGTTTAGTAAGAAGATCAGAGGTATGGGAGGCAGTTAGGTTATGCATATTGCTTATAACTAGGTCTAGTGTTCTATTGTCACTATTACAAACGTTGTTAAATTGAAAGAGACTGTTGATTGATAAAAAGTCAACAAACATTTCCCCTAGAATATTGTTGTAGTTCTCTGGAATTGCATAAGTATATTTATCTAGAGTTGACCGTTTGATAAATCCGAGATTAAAATCTCCGAGGATAAGAACATCTTCAACGTTGTTTAAAACATTACTGACATTATTTAAAAAGTTTGACAAGGATTCTGATTTTACTGGTGGCGGTAAATACGAGACACAAATAGCTACATTGCGTTCCTGCGCCTCCCACAAGTTGAGAAGAGCTCGGACATCAGCGGCGCTGAGACCAGAGTCACGTTTGCGACGTTCTGAGATGGGCCTAAATGTAAATGAAATTATTTAGTAACGGCATTATTTTGTTGACTTACATACTTACACCTATTGTATGATGGGGGTTTATGTTGACCTGAAGTTCTTTTTATTTCCACCGGAATTTTTGGTGGCGGTTTTGGCAGAAGCGGCCGGTCCGAGCTTAGTGCCACTGCCGCGCTTGCGGCGGTATGCGTCGTGTTCGTGAGTCATTGAATCCACAGGCGAGAGCATCGTGCTCCTCCGTCTAGAAAATAGAATACAGTAAGTCTAGTGATCTTATAATAGAAAGTGCAATTGGTGTTGGCCGAGGTGACTAAAACACTCACTTCAGATTTTTCTTGCCCGAGCCGGATTTGGTGGCTACTTTAGTACCGGCCCAGGCTCCGCCGACTTTGGTTCCGCTACCCCGCTTGCGACGCCGCGAGTCGTAGCTGGTAGCTAGGCCCTCCATTGCTGAGGGTTCACCATACAGTTCCGGCCTCATGATCAAGTTATCGAGTTCCCCATTAGGCTGGGCGGAATCGAATCTTTGATCTACTGCCTGTTCAAATCCTTCAGAATTTCCTGCAAGAAAAGTACGTGCCGTTGTTGAATCTAAATGCAAAGTTTCTAAAATAATTGGCTTAGCCACTTATATCCGTTTTCCTGAAATAATGTAAGCTAAGGTTATCTTAGTGTGCACCTTATCCGACGTCATCCAAAGTGCATGGAACTACTCAGAAAAAAAAGTCTCACTAGTTCCATGGAACTAATTGCTGGTGGAACTAATGAGAATGATCCATCAGTAGGTAGTAGAAATAATTAGATTGAAGATTTATGAGTTATGACTAAGCTCAATTGATTGTTCGCTAAGTTTGTTTCGATTACCTCATTCGAGTGTTTTATTTTAATTTAGGTGAATTAACTTATTTCATCAAAATGAGTACGCGTTGTAATATTTTTTTCGTTACAAGAGCTCAAATAACTGATTTGCATAATCAAGGCAAAAACTTGTCGACACTCGAAACTTGTCGAGTTATCATAGTGTTAACGTAAGTAGTTTTGATTTCAAAATTTTTATAAGAAAACAAAAATGTTTTAGTTACGACTATACTACAAAATAAACATTATTGCGTATTATATATTTCTGTTATATTTTTGCAGAGAAAAACAGTAGTTCTATTGGTACGACGATTTGAAGACGAGGGTTCTTTGCTACATCATCAAAGAACTAGTAGACCACGGCTCATAAACACATTACAGCGTCAAACCGTGTTATGAGAGTATGGAGAAAATGGATTCCTGCCGATGACCGACTATGCTGGTTTATATGAAACAATTTAAGTGTTGACATTGCCCGTCGTGCTTTTAAAAGTGAAGAGCTGCATATATAGGATGAAACCCTTGCCCACGGAAAACCATAAAAGGGCAAGATTACAGTTCGCTTTGGATTACGTTAACTTTGATTTGAGTAATGCCATCTTTACAGATGAAAAAACTTATAAGTCCAGTGAACACGGACGCTTATGTTTGTGGTAGTGAAATAATACGCGATAAATAAGTGTTTATGTAGTGTCCAATATGCAATCTGGTCATCTGTAATATTACAGTGAACGTGTGGGGATAGTTATGTGTTGCCGATCCAGGATTTCTATTTTACAATACTTAAAAATAATATTACTTTACTTTAGCACTTATTAGTTATATTAAAATTTAAATTGAGATCGGGTTATTATAACCTATAGCTTTTGCCCACGGCTTCGCCCGCGTGGATGTCGGTTCAACTACAAAAGTGACGATTTTCCATGCAAACTTTCATCCCCCTTTTCACCCCCTTAAAGGTTAAATTTCCAAAAACTCCTTCTAAGTGCTCCCCTACATTATAATAGGAAGCCGTGTGCAAAATTTCACATTCCTAGCCCCAGTAGTTTCGGCTGTACGTTGATATGTCAGTCAGTTAGTTCTCCTTTTTTATATACTTACTTATATTAAATGATTTACTTATTTTTAATAACTAAAAAAATCAAACACAACATTTTTTTTTTTACATTACAAAACCTTACCTTACCTTTTCGTATGTTTTTGTGCAATTGTATAGCTGTTATTCTAACTATTTAATTCATTAAACTTTTCACTTTTGTGATAAAATAATCCGGTATCCTGTTTGTCTTTGTTGAGGTTATAAAAGCTTCAATCCTCTTTCCGATTTTGGAAACGAATACTTAAGCTATGGCCTCAATAAAAAAGTTTTATATAATACTAGCTGACCCGGCAAACGTTGTTTTGCCATATAAATAATTTCCTAGGGGGATGAAAAATAGATGTTGGCCGATTCTCATAGATACCGGATAAGCACAAAAAATTTCATCAAAATCGGTCAAGCCGTTTCGGAGGAGTATGGCAACGAAAACTGTGACACGAGAATTTTATATATTAGATAATAATGTTGAACGATAATAAATGTCTGTTTTTGAATAATAAACTGTAACAAATAAACCTCTAAAATTTGTGTGATAGTGTCTTTTTGTTAGTCTCTGTTCATCCCTGTTGCTAACTGACTACTAACTCGAATATTATATTTTTGAATGCTATGCCCACTCTTGTTAGCTTAATGAAAACATTACTAAAGGTTTCTTTTATTTTTTTTATCATTTAACTTCTCACTTAATCCAACCTAATACGTGTTTCCTAACTTCTTACTTACCTCACCTATTCCCAAGTCAAAGTCCATTTTTTTTCCTATATCTCAACAGAATAGATTACCTACATTTAGTTAGGACTAAGTTACAAAAATCTACCTCCTTTTTATTTCACCTACAGGTGACACCGGGTAATCCGGATATTGTCATTTAATTTCTTATTATTATTTAAGTAGGAATTACAAATAAAACTGTGAGGTAGAAACAGAAATAAAACTTATGCCACTTACAAGTGACACTGGGGATTGAAGAGTTTAATATCACAGTTGTGCAGAAACCAAACGCCATCTATTAATTATTTTCGAAAACTTGATTTCTACATTCACAGAAAAATAGGCCCTAAGGTATCCATGCACTTGTGTGGGCGACCGTACATATACGTCAAAATTTATTTCGCGAACGAAGTCGCGGGCAACAGCTAGTATAATATAAGACGCAGTTTGAATCAGGCGATCGTTACAAAAAAACGAAAAGGAAGTCGTCTACCTTGGTATGGACATGTAATGAGGAGGGATGATACGTATGTGACTAAAAATGTGATGGATATTAATCTTGATGGATGGAGAGGGAGAAGAAGACCAATGAAATGGTGAATGGATTGTGTGAGGAATGACAGATATGAAAGAGATAGGAATAAATGATGATATGTGAAGAAAACGCCGACACCAAATAGAATGGGCTAGAGCAGGAAGGTGGAGATGAATGAGTGGCATCAATTCATCATCTGCTAGCCTCATCGTTCGGCTAGATACAAAGTCGGCTTTGTGTCTAGCCGAAAGCAGCTAATTACCGGTATTAGACATGTAGCGACAGTGCGCACTTACGCGGTGTCCTGCGTGAGCGACGAATACGACGCGACGCGACGCAATACGACGCGACGCAATGCGACGCGATGCTTCACGCGACAAATGTCCTACGTGATTTTGGCCATAGCTTTTCGAATCATGAAGAAATACAGTACAATTTTGCTTAAAAGCTCATAGTTCGTGGTGTCGCGCCTGGTCGCCCTCAAAACAACTTGTACGCGTTACGTCGCGTTATGCCGCAGACTGCCACATAGGCCGCAAGCAGGGTATGCCGTTGAGTTGATCGCGTTGATCGCGTTTGCAGCGTCGTGTCGCGTCGTATTCGTCACTCACGCAGGACACCGCGTTACGCAGGTATGCATTTTTTTATCTTCCGTTTTATTTTTTTTTGTTTAGTATTAGGGATTTTTATACAAATATACGTGCCGTACGTCGTACGTACGTCACATTGAATCATATATCGTTAAACGTAACAGTTCAACACAATCTTAATTGAACTTTATGCCGCTCCGAAAGGATGTGTCAACAAAATAATTATAAAATAATAACAAAATATTTCGCACATCCTCTAAAAAACTGTCGTAACACGCCAAAACCAAGTTTTGAGAAAAAGGCGGTTTTAATTATTTTCCAATAAACTAATGTTAATGTGACTTTCAGGTTACAGATTTATAGCTTTTAACTGTTTTAATCAACAGAGGATTTAACAAGCTCTTTGCAGAATGTAAAAATATATTTTTGAAATGAATGGAATTTTTTAAATTAAAAAAAAACTGAAATAATACCCAAAATGTGACACTTTTTTCCATTATATTGTAAAATATTTTATTAAATGAAACACATTGTAACTCAAATAATATTGTTTATTAATATTTTTTTCTTAATATTAAATTAAGTTTAGGAATTTTTTGAAGCTAATTTAGGAACTTTCACAATAATAAAATCAGAAAAATACACTTTTAGAATCACAGTTATTATTAAATCAACAGACTTAATTAGGAGTCCTCAATTACATTTTTTAAATTTAAACCACAAATTTGTGTAAAAGTTGTCATAGAAATTCGTTATAATAATGATTACTCTATACCAAACTTAATAGGTCTCTCTTTTTATTTTCTTTTACTTTAGGTTTGCATCTATAAGCTTTTTTTAGTGAGACATTTTGAGGGATTAACTGTTTTCTTGTGATTTCCGCTTCTTTAAAATCAATATCTTTCTATGAATATTAATTAAAGAATATTTTCCTAATCACCCTGAATCACTTTTAAAACTTTTATTTCAGAAGTTTTAAAAGTGATTCAGGATTGCAGATTTGCAGACACCAGGCGGGCGATCAGTCCTTTCGTTGTGGATTATTTCGCCCAGTTCCCCATTTTGGTGGATCCCCTTCATGGGTTACTGGTGATCGGCATCGCGAATCTTCCTGTTGCCTTGCAGAAGCTCACCAGTTGTTCGGTAGAGATTTCTACAAGCCTGTTTTTGTAAACATTCCGTCAGATTTTTTTACAAAAATAATGTGGAAAAGTGCCACAACACAGATTACAATGATTGAAATAGTGATATAACCTATGATATGACACTTTTTTACAGTTTAAAAATATCATCTTTTCAAATTATTATCGAAAAAACAGTATCATATTGTAATACTATAGTTTTCACTATTATATTAGCAAGTAATGTGAAGAAACTTACCTAAAATATTGTCACAAGACAGTTTATGGCGATTTTTTAGAGCACTGGCACACGTTCACACGACACAAGCTCTGATACGTCACTTTTATGGAGGAGGGAGCGCGCGTTCTCGCTCCGTAAAAAACTGACACTAGCTCCATCTAGTAGCTTGTTTTCACACTACAATTATGGCGGTTTTTATGATTGGTAGAAAATGAAAAATGTAATAAGACTGTGTTTTTATCTGTGTTCATAATTTTGTTTGTGTTATGACAGTTTTTTAGAGGATGTGCGATTTATAAAACATACAAACATTATTATTTATTTATCTCTAGCTGTATGTAGATCCTCTCTTGCAGACTGAAATCTGTCACATTTCGTTAATAGATGTATGACATCATCCAGTGTGCCACATTCCTTATATTTGGTGAATGAAAAATTAAAGAAATCTTAATGTTTTTATCAAAGAATAAACAAAGGGGACCCCCCCTTTGTTTATTCTTAATAATTAATATAAATAAATTACCTTCTTCCAAATTAAGGTACTCGCAAAACACGCCACTCAAACTGACATACAGACATAATAGAATAAAATTCATTTTGACGAAACACGCGTTTCTCTTGACCACTAAGCGTCTAATAAAGATAATATGCTGTATCACAGAAATATATATAACAGAAACCAGATTTTTGTATTATAATCAGCCTTTGACAGTGTGAGTGGGCCGTGATTCGCCACCTGCGTGCTGTGTTAGTTGTCGACACACGTCTCCGTTTTTTGTTCATGGGCAAGCTGGTATCTTCACGATGTGTTTCTTTCTTTTTTTACCATCTTGAGATGTATGGATCTGGTCTCAAGATGGAAAAAAAACAATTTAGTTTTTATTTCGTCAGAAATAAAAAAAAAAACTAAATAAATTTGGGTATGATCTTACGACCTTCAAGTCGTTGTCGGAGTTGTTATTAGTGGGTGGCGCTAGTGGTGTCAGTCTGTCGATCTGTCTGTCAGTACGTCCGTCTGTGAGTCTGTCATTCTGCCACTCAGTCTGTCTGTCGATCTGTCTATCAGTACGTTCGTCTGTGAGCCTGTGATTCTATCATTCTGTCACTCAGTCTGTCTGTCAATCTCTCTTCTTCTTCTCACTTTCATCAAGCACTTTCATAAAGATTTCCTGTCAGTTTGTCAATCTGCATCAAGCACTTTCATCAAGCACTTACATCAAGCGCTTTCATCAAGCACTTTCATTAAGCTTTTCTGTCTGTCTGTCAGCCTATCTGTCAGTACGACCGTAATATTCACGTGCACAAGTGTCTTTCGGACACATTTTTAAGTTCAGAGATGTATAAAAACGAAAGTATTTATTTCTGCGTAAAACCGTTTCATTTAATCTATCCACATGGTTTATTAAATCAAAACGTGTAATAAAAAGTTGTTTAATATTATTACCTTATTATTTATTATTTTTGGCTGTGTCAGGGTTCCACATTGGCCCTGGATCGCAAAATTTGGAAATCATGGGGGGAGGCCTTTGCCCTGCAGTGGGATGACACAGGCTAACAGTAACAGTATTTATTATTCAATAATAATGTAATAAACCAAAGAAGTAACGCATCAACCCACAAGGTGTCCACTAGACACAATAGCAGTTGGTAACAGATGTATGTGTGTTATTTTTGTTACCCGACTACGGCGAAGCCAAGAGGAAGAGTAATAATGATTTTGGCAGTCTATGTATGTATGTATGTTCTACCATAGCGAATAAACTACTGAACGCAGTTTAATAAATGAGGAGTCAATAGATTTGAATAGCCCGGGTGCTAGTAAATTCTTTTTATGACGGAATTTAAATGTTAAAAACTTACCTCAAATAATATGGGTGCTAATTAAACCGGCTTCTTTTTAATAGCATTATTTGCATCTAAAAATCTAACTTGCCTTCTAAATTACTAAGTCAGCCACAATTAACGAGCATCTAAAAATACTATCTTAGCCACAAGTTATCTTTTCTAAAGCCACTCTAAATACAACTCAGCATCGTGATTATTTTTTAGCATCTAAATTTGTAACATGAATTCAAACAGTAAACTTCTAAAATATTAATATAAGGCATCAAAAAAATATTCTATTAGCTTCTAATTTATTAGCTCAGTACGTTTAAATTATAACTCATGCCACATTAACTGAGCATCAAAATTTAATTAAAATTGTCATCAAATATTATATTATAGCCACTAATAGTACGTATGAATGAATGAATGAATGAATGAATGAATGAATTATTTATTTGCAGAATATAGGTTTTACAAGTTCTTGATATAATTATTTATAAATGGGTTTCACTACATTCGGCATTTCTGCCGTACAAATATTTAGAATTACCTATTTTGGTTATTTTGACATGCATCATACATTTACATGCAGTACATACATATTGTTAAATAGCAAAAACATTAGAATGAAGAAATACTGATAACAATTGAAATTTAGATTATTATGCAATTACATAGTAAGATTAAAATTAAATACAATAATTCCAATCATACAAGATATTAAAATCAACTATGTTTAAAATAGCAGTCAATAAGTAATTATGTCACGTCAATAAATAAAAGAATAATGAAATATTTAAATAATGTCAATATACTTATACCTAGATGTTATAATAATCACAGTTAATAAATTTTACATTTTGCATTCAAAATATTCATCGATGGAATAAAAACATCTCTCACACAACCAGTTATATAGCTTTTTATTAAATTCTAATTCTGTAGCACTTCTAATTTTTTCAGCTAAATGGTTATATATTTTCACCGCCATGGTGTAACAGTTTTTATCACCAAGTTTTAGTCTATTACGAGGGACTACTAGTGGTTTTTGTGCTATTTTCCTCTTCGACATAGCCTTTTCATCCTTTTTAAAAAGCGAGTAATTATTTCTTACAAATTTGCAGGTTTCAAATATATAAAGAGACGGGAGAGTAAGCAGCTTTTGTTTGACAAATACAGGTTTGCAAGAGTCTGTCCACTTAAGATTAAAAATTGATCTTACACACTTTTTTTGAGCAATAAATGCCCTCGAAGCATCTGTTGAATTTCCCCATACAGTTATAGCATACCTTAAAACAGAACAGACATGGCTATGATATACCAGTAGTGCGGTTTGAATGTCTGTTATTTTTTTTATCCTCCTTAGTGCAAATACGAATTGGTTTACCTTCTTACATACATTATCTACGTGCGCTTTCCAATTGCAATGTCTATCCATAATTACTCCTAAAAACTTTATATTATTAACTTCCTCTATGTCATTGTTATTGTATTTTAAACTTAAAATCATGTCATTTTTTAATTTTGTCTGGTTATTATACGGCAAAAATGTCATGAATTTAGTTTTGTTTGCATTAATTTTTAAGTTATTCTCATCGAGCCAATTGATTAAATCTGTCAATGCTTTATTTGTCATTATTTTACTTTTATCCAGAGTTTTCTCTTTTGTCAAGACGGTTGTGTCATCTGCAAATAATATGGTGTACTGATTCGTGGCGTCGGGCAGTTCGTTTATGTATATTATAAACAATAAGGGGCCAAGGACACTTCCCTGTGGTACACCACAGCAGTTTGTTAAGTATGGTGACCTAAAGGTTTTTTGGGTGTTCGTTTTTAAGCACATTTTTTTAATTTCCGTGCATTGTTGTCGACCTCTTAAGTAGCTTTCGAACCAACTATATGCAACGCCTCGTATACCATATTGCTCAAGTTTACGTAATAAGGTTTCATGACATACCATATCGAATGCTTTACTCATATCCAAAAATACCGCTACTGGGATTTCCTTTTTATTGATCGCATCCATAACATGCCAAAGTTGTAGATTTGTGCTTAATGAAACCGTTTTGTTGACTACATAATAGATCATGTTTCTCTAAGAAATTTATAAGTAAGCCTTTTGCTCATCACCTTTTCAAATATTTTTGAAAGTATGGGAACTAAAGTAATAGGTCTATAATTATTCGCCTCAGATCTAGGTCCTTTTTTGTGAATGGGTTTTACAACAGAAAATTTTAAACTGTCAGGGAATATACCCTTTTCCAGAGATAAATTAATTACGTAAGTCAAGGGTTTTGTTAAGGATATTAAATTTTGTTTGATCATTTTAGTGCTAATGTTATCATAACCGACTGAGTTGGTATTTCGCAATTTCTTTGCTGTCAAAAATATTTCCATGCAAGTAGCAGGTTCAAGATAAATTGAGTTCACAACCGTTTTTTTGCAAACATGTTTCTTTTTTGGGTTTGTATAAACTCCTGTCGTGTCATCGAAAGGCTTAAATATAGAAGTTCAGAGTATTTAATGACCTAAATATTGAAGTTCAGAGTATCGAATGTCCTAAAGATCGATTTTATTTACATGTTGTGCTACAAAAGTTATCGACAGAATCGCTTCAGAACTTCATTTTTATCGGAAAACAAGACAATAAATTGTGAAAACATTTCTGCAAGCAACTAGGAAGTAGCGCTCGCCGGCCGCAGCCGCGGCACCGCTCGCTACGCTCGCTCGGCTCGCGCGCGTTTGGTCACAGTTTTAACCTAACCTAACCTATTTCCCTCAGTTTACAATGACGAGTCATACAATCTGACTGTGACTAGTCTATTAGACAATGGTCAAAACATTTCTTTTACTAGTAGGTATTTTTAACGTAAATATAATAATCTAAAGTGTATTAAAAGTTGACATTTATTTAAAATGTACGTAACTAAATCGTCAGTACATGCATCGAATGACGCTCTCTGATTGGTGCAAATGGCCGGTCGCTGTCGTCTCGCGTGCTCGCGCCATATCTTGCTGTTGCTATTTTCACGATTAATGAATGTGATTTATTATTTTACATGCTAAGTTATAATAAATGATGTTATCTATGGTCGCTTCAATTCTATTTTTGACCCCCCCCCCCCCCCCCCCGCTCGACGCGCTCGCGATCGGTCGCGTTTGAGTACGCTCTGTGTTTAAAAATTAATATAAAAGTAAAAAACTAGTTTTAACTGTCTATACTGTGATAAACAGTATTATATTGTCACATGAAACGCAAATTATCAGTGAAAATACATAAAAGTGCATGAAACAAAACAATAATAACAGTTCAAGCTCTAAAAAAATCGTTATTATTATAATAAAACTCACTGGAGACAGACTTATACTTTTATTTTTCTATTCCGACTTGTTATATTTTAACTCGACGAATACAGACTTATACTTTAATATTCAATACAGACTTATATTCACTTTATATTAGATACAGTCACCACAGTAGATTAGAACAAACTGAGCTCCCTCGGCCAAGTATCAAGGTTCTTAAACTACCCTTTCCCCCACAAAATTGACGGTTGGACTGTGTTGCCATTTCTCAAAAGTAAAACTGCCTTATTAAAATCTTTAAAACCCTACACTCGACCGTCCTGACGACGTGTATGCCCTCATGCACGCCTCATGTGATAACTTGAATATACCCTACACTCTTGGCTGAGAGACCTCATGGTAAATATAATTATATGAACATACAAGTGATTCAAATTAAATTGTTTTGTTCTAAACATTTACAGAAGAGAGAATAAAATAAATATTGTAACGTCAATTAGACCAAATCTTAAAATATTATCTATAATAACAATAGCCTTGTAATTCAAAACACAAAGAAAAACTTATCTGGTAATTACTTTGTTACGACAGTCAACAAAGCATCAAACATTATTAAATGTGGTTTAACTGAAATAAAACATCTACTACCACAATTGAAACTATAATGAAACATCTTCAATGGAAACTAAAATGAAACATCTACAATGGAAACTAAAATGAAACATCTACAATGGAAACTAAAATGAAACATCTACAATGGAAACTAAAATGAAACATCTACAATGGAAACTAAAATGAAACATCTACAATGGAAACTTAAATGTAACATCTACAATGGAAACTTAAATAAAACATTGACCACAATCGAAACTAAAATAAAACATTGAATACAAGTTAGACAAGTTAAATCATAATATGAATTACAACTTTTCCACAAATAAATTGTTAACAATTTTGGCAAACCAATCAATTCTTGCCGAAATATCTTAATGTAAAGAAACTAATATTACTAAAAACATTCAGAACTTTAAAATTCGAGTTATACTAGTGCAAACCAATCAATTCTTGCAAACTGGTGTACTCTATCAGGTTGTGAACCAATCAATTCTCACACATGATCAGAGACTGCACTACTCTACCAGGTTATGAACCAATCAATTCTCATACCTGATCAGAGGCTTCACTACTCTACCAGGTTATGAACCAATCAATTCTCATACCTGATCAGAGACTTCAAAATCCTAGGCAAACCAATCAATTCTTGCCTCCACTTGTGAAATAATAACCGATGACGTGAACCAATCAATTCTCACGTTCGGCCTGAAACAATAATATTAAACATTCTGTAATAATTGTTCCTATAAACACGTACATTGAACACTATGCATCACTATGTACGCTATCATCACTAGATTCACTAGAATCAGATTTATTTAATTCTAACGCAGCTACATGGACCCACGGCAGCATTCGATCAGCTGCTACCGTGGTAGTGCGTTTATTTGTACTATTACTGAACCCTGGAATAGACGCTATCTTATATCTATCTTGGCCTAAAACTTTAGTGACCCTGAATGGTCCTACGTACGATGGGAGAAGTTTTTTACTTTTCCCATCATTATTAAAAGAAACTTTAGTAATTTTGATTAAATCTCCCGTATTATATATCTTGGCAGGGCGTCTATTCTGATCGTAACGTAGCTTCTGCTTCGCTTGTTCCGAATCTATTCTTTCTTTAACTTGATTTCGGATAGTGGTCACATCTATATTTTCTCTAGTCGCGTCTGCTATTTCATTCAAATTAGGATTAATTTCACTGTTCATGAACGTACCGAACATGACTTCAGATGGTCTCCTAGCGGTCGTCTTTTGGACAGTGTTATTCAGCCCCCATTGCAATTTACCTAACTGGCTGTCCCAATCCTTTTCATCATGTCTCAGGTTTAGTGCTTTCAGTGAATTTAAGATAGTCCGGTTATATCTTTCTACCTGGCCGTTTGACTTAGGACTCGCGACGGCATTCAAGATGTGTTTTATGCCTTTATCATAACAGTATCTTTTAAATAAGTTAGACGTGAAACAACTGCCACGATCACTGATCAAACGGTCTGGCATTCTGAATGTATAGAATATGTCATCCAGGGCACAAATTACATTTTGTGTGTTAGTATTTCGGACTGGCTTTATAAATACGAACTTAGTAAACGAATCTACCACTACTAGAAGGTAAGAGTATCCACGTTTGGATCTGACGAAGGGGCCCAGGTGGTCAATATGCAGGGTGTGAAACGGTGACTCTACTTTTTCGATTGGATGCAATAAGCCTTCGTTTGTACACATAGATTTCTTAGCGTAGGCACAATCAATACAGGCGGACACATACTTTTTGATAAACCGTGACATTTTTGGGAACCAATATTTACTTTTAATCCTTTCTAATGTTTTTTCTAATCCTAGATGACCAATATCGTCGTGATTAATCCTGCATATTTGCCACCTCGCCCCCTTTGGGACTGCCCAGCGAACATTACCCTTATCTCCGTTAACATACCTATATAATTTATTATCCTGAACAACGTAATTATCTTTGATATATTGTAGATTCTTCGGATCTAAATCTTTCTCTAAAACTTGTTTAATACGTTCCAACTCAGAGTCCCCTAGCTGAAGAGTATGTAACCAGTCTTCGCTACTAATGACCATCACTTGAGGACACAGACTAGAGGAATCAGTCAGAGAATCATTCGAAATAGGATTACGAGATAATGCATCTACGTGCGACATTTTAGTGCCCGATCGATATTCAATAGAACAATTAAATTCTTGCAGCAAAAGCCACCAGCGCGAAATCCTAGGTATAAGATCGCGTTTCATGAAAGTGGAACGAAGGGCACTACAATCTGTGACTATTTTGAACTCCTTACCTAATAGATACACCCGAAATTTCTCTAATGAACGAATAACAGCCAGCGTTTCTAATTCGTAAGAGTGATAATGTTTTTCCTCCGGTGAAGTTCGCCTACTACAATAAGCAATTGGCCGAAGAAATCCACTATCCTTGCCCCGCTGTAAGAGTATGCCTCCAACACCATCTTTACTGGCGTCAGTATGCAATTCAGTCTCAGCGTCATGGTCATAAATAGCCAAAACTGGTCTGTCTATTAACTGTGATTTAAGCGATTGGAATGCATTGTCTTGTTCTTGACCCCAAACCCATGTGGAGTCCTTTTTTAATAACTGCATTATTGGCGACGCTAATTGAGCAAAGTTTTTGATGAATTTTCGAAAATAACTAGCAAGCCCAAGGAATTGTCTAACACCATGAACGTTAACTGGCTGTGGGAAATGCATAACCGCCTGAATTTTCTTCTCACCCGGCCGAATTCCTGATGAACTAATCTCATAGCCAAGATAGTCAATATTATCGTGTAAAAAGTTACACTTTGACAAATTTAGCGTAAGATTTGCATTCTCCAACAGCTTCAGAATTTGTTCAAGCCTATCAAGACATTCAGTAGGATTTTTACCAAAAACAAGCACATCATCCATGTATGCCGTAGCATGAGTGAAACGAGCTGATCCTAAGACTTTATTTATCATTCTCTGGAAAATTGCTGGTGCGTTGGCCAAACCAAACGGCATACGGTTGAATTCGTATAACCCATCTGGAGTTACAAACGCTGTAAGATGTTTGCATGGTTCCGAGATTGGCACCTGATAATATCCAGATGCCAAATCAAGCGTTATGAAACAAGCTTGACCGGACAACCTTGCTATCTCATCTTCGATTATTGGCATTGGGTATCTTTCCTTCACGGTCACAGAGTTCAACATTCTGTAATCTACGCACATTCGAAAAGTGCCGTCTTTTTTACGAACTAAGATAATGGGACTGGCGTACTCCGAGACCGATTCTCTAACGATCCCTGCTTCCAACATTTCACCTAACATAGATTGTACTCTTTCACGCTCGTGATGTGACAACCTGTAAGGGCGATAGACAATAGGACGTTGACTACTCAACTCAATGGTCATCTGCGTAACATCTGTACAACCCAAATTGTTCAAACTGGACGCGAAACAATGTTTATATTGCTTAAGTATGTTCATAAGCCTTTGTCTATCGTCGTTCGATACAGATTCACCTATTCGTACGTCTTTCTCCTGAACATCATGTTCACAGTCGTTATCGTGAGCACCTGCAGACTCTGCAATTCTCGGAGACTGCATTACTATCCTCTGGACAAAATCTACTTTTTCTCCTCTACTAACAACAAAGTCTTTTCGTAGCCTACAGGGGATGGAAAAAGGATAAACAAGAATATCTAAATGCCCACGTTGGACTTGGTAAACACCACCAGATACAGCAACCTCTTGATTTGGACTACCCACGATTTTGTTGCTCAGCATTAAACAACCACTAAATTCAGAGCCTACTCGAGCCCTTATAGATGCAGGTCCATGGAGATCGACATCAGCACAGACCCTAACTTCAGCAAGTTGATTGTTATTTGCTTCCGGATAGACCATTGGAATTTCAGAGTGCAATTTATGAAATTGCAACGTGTGGGAATTTTTGAACACAAGAATATGCGGTTGCTCTGTGTATGACTGGCCTATCAATATAGGTTTATCTAACAGATAATCTTTGACTACTCTAGAAGCTACCTTAGCATCAACTTCATCTACCACTATATCAAGCAATATATTACCTAACGATCGGACCATCTCATTCCCGAATCCTTTCATAACGGAAGGGACCTGATCATGTACCAGATTAAGACTTGAAATTATCGACTCCCTAATCAACGTCACTTCGCTACCGAAATCAATAAATGCTTCTACGGTCCTACCATTCACTGTGGCTTGTTTAATGAATTTCGAGTTGGGACTAAAGCTTGAAATACACATTGTTTTAGATGGTACTTCACTTCTACCCTCTATATTATCGGATTTAGGATATTGCGAGCAATTATCAAACTTGTGACCGATTTTGTTGCATTTAGTGCATTTGATTAGTGGTTTCGTACAACGTAAGTAAGGGTGACCTCGCTCCTTACAATTAAAGCAGAACACCCCAGAACCCTGAGGCTGAGAAGACTTATTCTGATTTGTTTTAGAATTGGATTGGTTCGAATTATTTCTACTAAAACTACGATCTGAAGAAGTTTGGCTTTCTTTGTTGCTCATTAGGAACTGGAGAAGTTGATCAGGTTGGGAACAACAGAGCGCCAAAGCACTCGATTTCATAGTCCTATCCGAGATGCCGTGGATAATACAATCTACTGCCCGTTTACCCGAAATGTCACACTGAGTTAACAACGCAAGTTTTTCGTAATAGTATACCTCAATTGGTTCACCAAATTTGCTCCTTCTCTTGAGCATATCTTCCAGGATTTGGCCATAGTTTTGCTCGCAAGGGAAAGCACTCATTAACTTCTCTTGCCATTCCTTCCAAGTATGCAAAATAGTGTTCAGACCCTCATACCAAACTTTGGCCAAACCCTGAAGCTTTTGCATTGCAAAATGTGTTGTTGTTATGTCATCCCAGCCGTATACAGTAGCGCATTCATTGACTTTACGCAGCCAAATGTCAATACGATGGTTTTTCAGTGAAGGGTCAAAATTAGGGAGAATATTTTTATGGTCAATATTCTTCGAAACTGATGCACCTGTAGCCGGCTGAGATGCAAAACCATGTTTAATAGAGTGCACTAAATCAATAACATCTTTAACAGTAAAAGAAGGGGTACGTGACCTTTTATCCTGCGATGCTCCGTCGCCACGCAGACTATCTTTGCTCCGATCACGTGAACCTCGTCTCCGCTTGGCTTTCGTAGGTTCATGCTCACGTTGACGCGACCGACTAGGGCTGCAGCTGCGCTGCCGGCTCTTGGAGTGATGACGGCTCGACCTCGAGTAGCTTCTACCGGAACGATTCCCACGCGCTTCTGTTATATTCTCCCGTTCTCTGCGTAGGTCCTGTTCCAGTACACGTAGCCGCTCTCGTTCTTGCTCAAACTCAAGCTCTCTCTCGCGAAAACTTTGCCTCCGTGACTCGCTGTGACTTTGAGTGCCACCACAGCGAGCACTTGAGATATCTCGTCGATGATGTGACGAGCATCTTACTGGAGTTAGCAGGCGCCTTTGACTTCCTTGGCGACCACAGGATGAAACATTCGACGACCGGCCATTGCCGTTATCCTTTTCCATTGTGAAACTGGAATGGACAACATTTAAGGACATAAATGTTCAATAAAACAAATACAAACGTAAAACAGGGCTAAAATAACACCCAGATGTCTATTAACACTACCAGGGAGTGCCCTGATCAAGCATTAATACACAACTAGGCTTCTGAGCTATCTAGCATATGAATCGGGAACCCCGATCAAATACTAGCAACTGTAACGGTTTTTTTTTCTTAGTAAAAATATTAAAAATAACCTTCAAAACATTTTGAAATATTCACAGTCAATTACAACCTTATTTCGCAGTCGTATTACCGGGGAGTACCCCGGCCGAATAAAACCGCGACCCAAAGTTGCTTGAAATGCATGCTATCACTATCAAGGAGTACCCTGACCACGTGATAACAAACATACTTTAATTTCCAGCACAAATATAAAAGGTTCACAATAATCATAACCTTACTTTATAATTTTATTATCATGGGGTACCCCAACTAAATAAAATCACACCATAAGGCCATAGAACATGTTAGAAACCCGGTCTTCATTGTCTTATTATCGGGGAGTACCCCGACCAAATAGGACAGTGAGTCTAAGGCAACCACATGATAATTATAATGTAAAAAAAGTCGATTAACTCACCTTCCGAATCCCACTTCTGAAGTATAATAAAACTCACTGGAGACAGACTTATACTTTTATTTTTCTATTCCGACTTGTTATATTTTAACTCGACGAATACAGACTTATACTTTAATATTCAATACAGACTTATATTCACTTTATATTAGATACAGTCACCACAGTAGATTAGAACAAACTGAGCTCCCTCGAACGAACGAGGAGTTCGCTGCGCCCCCGCCAGGGGGCGCGGCAGGCGGTCTCGGGGCATTTGCCCCCTGTCCGCGGAAGCCATACCTGGGCCCGTGACTACGGGACCCGTCATTTTGTTGCCTTAATGCGGATAGGCTTGGTGGGCACGCGCCCGTGCGTGCCCATATGTGTGGTTGCGGTGCGAGTGACTGTAGGCGCGCCACAGCGCCGTTTGCTCGGCACTGCTGTCTTCACAGCACCTCGGCGGCCCATCCCCGCCAGGTGAGACCCCCGGTTACCCGGAGGAGGCCCAGCGGAGGACGGCCAGCGACAGAGGTGCCAACTTACGACGCACCTACAGTAGATGTGTGGCTCCCGTCCGTCCCGTTTCCAGAGCTAGCCGGTTGCGGTCCGGACTAAGGGGCCGTCGTGTGTGTGTGTGGGCGGTATTGTACTGTGTAACACCGCCCAGTGTGGCGTGCCACCGCGAGCAGTCGCGGCCCACGCGTGAGTCTATGTATGTATAGTGGCGTCTGTCTGTGTTAGTTGTGCGTCGTGCCTATATTAACTTAGAACACGACACACAACTGGGTGCGAGTTTTGTGTAGAGTCATATTGTGTAGGCAAGCTGTGTGTAGCCGGGGGCAGCTTGCCTGGAGTCTCAGCCGGGGAGGGCTCACGGTCGACCACCAAGTCGATAGGGGCCCCGCGTCGGAGGGGAGGGGGGCGCGCATGCCAGGACACAGGCGCCCGCCGTGTGGCAAGCAGGTGTGCGGCACGCGCGACCGTTACCGACGCTAGGCGACGACTGGGGGACACGTGAGCCCTAGAAAAGTCGAGAGAGGAGACGGCGGAGGGGGGCGACCTTACCTCTAAGGCCGCGGGTGACCAACAGTGCCGCTCCCGGCGGCCGAGCCGAAACACAGGGCGGTGAGCTCGGCCAGGCCGTCGAGTACGGTCAGTGCTGGGTCTTGGCCTTCCCTGATGGCCTTTATTAGGCCCATCAGTAATTGGATGGCGCAGGCTGTGAGCATCTTGTTGTCTGAGCCGGCGCCAGTCGGTCTGGCAGCGCCAGGCGTCGCCCCATGAGTAGGGGGCGGGGCCGGCGGCTGCGCTATGCCGGCGCCGGCTGCTGGGTTCGTTCGGTGTGCGTGGGCGGGCTCGGTAGCCGCCACACGCGGTGCTGGGTCACTAGCCTGCGCCACGGAGGCTAGGTCGGCCCGTTTCTGTTCTTCTTGAGCGGAGGGGGGCGCGGGCTTTTTGCCCTTGCGCCCTCTCTTCTTCCTCCGCTTCCTCCGCCTAGAGGAGGGAGGAGGGGCTTCTTCCCTGCTAGTGGGCCCGTTAGCCGGCGCCATCAATGACCCGCCTTGGGACTCACTGACGTCCACATTATTTTTCTGCCCCTCGGTGACCAGAATCGGTCGGCGTGAGGCGGTCGTGGCGGCGGCTGTACCCGCTCGCCTGTGCCGTAATTCCGTTTGGAATACGGGACACTTCACATTGTTCGCGGGGTGATCACCCCCGCAGTTGGCACATGTAGCCGGCTCCTCCCGTGGGCGGGGGCAATCACGCGCGGTGTGTCCCTCTCCACAGCGGACACAGGCGAGCGGCCGGTGACAGTGGTGCGATGAGTGCCTGAACTTCTGGCACCGGTGGCACTGGGCGGGCCGACGTTTTCCCCGCCAGGCCTCGATCACCACACCCTTCATGAGTAGGAACTCAGTGGTGCTGAAGAGTGATCGAGACTCCTGTGTCCTCTTCAGGACAGCGTGGAACACGCAGCCGGGTCTTCCTTGGCGCGCCCTGATGTGGCGCACGTACTCCGGCTCGTGCCCCAGCGCGCGGAGCTCCTCCGTGATCTCCTCTGGAGTGGTGTCTACAGGCAGCCCTCTGATGGCCACCTTCATGCTGCGCTCCGCTGGGGGTGAGTAGGCGAACCAGGATGTGCCATCCCTCTTCTCCAGGTCCGTCAGGTATCTCTGAACCACCCTGTATTCGTCCCCGCTTTCGGGCAGGAAACGAACCCCAGCGCCGTAAGGTCGGGCGTTGGGGGGGTGCCCCAGTTTGTCCCTGAGGGCCCTAAAGTGGGTGGCCCACCCCGGCAGCTTCTCCACCACCAGTGGAGGATACCTAGACCGCTTGGGCGGCTTCGGCTTGGGCTGAGCGGTGGCCTCTCCGTTCCCGTTCAATGGGGGGGGGGCCGCCGGTTGGGGGGGGGAATCAACAATTGATGAGACACTCACCCTTTGTGTCTCCTCTCGTCTTTGTGGGGATGGCGGTGATGGTGATGCGCGGGGCGCGCGCGCCATCTCCGCATAGGATGGCGAAGCGCCTCCGTCCCGTCCCTGCGGCGGCGTGTACTCACGCCGCGGCCGCGTCGGGTCGAGGCAGTGCCGCTTGGCCTCCTCGTCGGACTCGTCCGTGCTTCGGCGCCGTCGCTGCGGACGTGGCTCCGGCTGGGAATCGTACCTGATTATTCCCAGCAACGGCGTCGGAGAAGCTGGTGTGTCGCGCCGGGTCCTCGGGTCGCCTGGCCTGGACTCAACCGAGCCGACCGATGCGATCGACATGCTCGAGCCGCTTCGCGACGAGCATGCCGAGAGTCCTGCCGGCGAGTCGCAGGCCGAGGCGCGAGGTGGCGCCGGTGAGTATGGCACCTGACCAGCGCGTGGAGTCCTGACGTGTTTGGCTGTGGGGGTCACGGACACAGCCCCGGGGGGCGCAGTCGACGCGATGGGTCCCGTTGCGCTCGCGCTGTTGTGCGCAGGCGGCGACGGTGATTGCGCTGTAGGCGCGGGGGTGCGGCCGGAGGCCGCAGGGGGGCGCCAGGTAGGCGCGGGTGTCGGTGCGGGTGTCCGCGGGGGGGGGGCACGGTTATCCGTGCAGCTGGCGCAGGTGGGCGGCCGGCCGGCGCGGGGGCACGCGGCTGTCCTCTCACCTTGGGCGCAACGTTGCGCGCTTGATGCGCGGGAGAAGGGTTTGCGGGAGCCGGACACACGGCCACGGCTTGCGGGTGGCCCGGCGAAGGCGACGGCGCAACGCGCGCAGGCGCCGCTAGCGACGTCGACGGCCCACGCGCAGCCGCCGCCGTGCTAGGTCCCGCATCTCCTTTCTTCTTAGGTGGTGGCGGCTTCTTCTTCGTCACCTTACCTGGGCCCTTCCTCTCTTCAGGGTGAGGAGGGGGGGGTCCAGGCGGAGCCTCATCTGGCGACTCGGAGCCGATGTTGGGCATCGACGACGTCCGGAACCAGGGGTCTTGCCTGAAGCGGGCGTCGATGCGGTCAAACGGGTCGGGGGCGTCAGGTTTTGACATCTTCTTCTATTTAAAACTTTCTTACTCTGCATGCAGGTAACGCGACCACGACAGTGCACAGGGCACCGGGCAGCACGAGTTGCTCCCCCTGTGCTCGCGCCAGTGCTAAGCACCCGCGCGAACACAGGGAAAGGGGTTAAAAAGTGGTCCGAGCGAGCGGCGAAGTTCCGCGGCGCGCCGCCAGGGGGCAGCACGTACACGATAACTTCCCGGCGAAAGTAGGTCAAGCTCAGCGTGGCAGGCGACCTCTTCCGTGGACTGCTGGCGAATCAAAGTCTGAGCTCCCTCGGCCAAGTATCAAGGTTCTTAAACTACCCTTTCCCCCACAAAATTGACGGTTGGACTGTGTTGCCATTTCTCAAAAGTAAAACTGCCTTATTAAAATCTTTAAAACCCTACATTATGTGTTGTGATTATCGGACGGTGACACTCCGCGCATGACCTTGCTTTCAAATTAGCGGTCAGAGACTTTGCCGAATTTTTGCTCTAAGAACCAACAGAACTCTAATTTCGACACTCTAATAACAGCGCATTTGGCCTAGCGGTCTAAGGCGCTACACGGAGCAACGACGTGTCGCGAGTTCAAATCTGACTGAGACACCTCACTTTTTGCGAATCGTCAAAAGTTGTTCTCTAATATTACTGAGAATATCCAACTCAATGTCTACACCAAAGAAGAAACAGTCCCCATCACGTTCCGAGTCGGACTTACTAAAATTAAACAACGACGACGGACACCCAATCAATCCCGTTACAAACAATGCCCAAAGTTCTAAGCGGCGCTGTCCTCCAACGACGGAAGTGAATGATGGCTTAGATGATTTCAAGATGGAAATCAAGACTATGTTGCACAATATGATATGCTCACAGAACACTCGCATGGACCAGTTAGAAAACCTCATCCTTGAAGTTAAACAAATAAACAATAACATAGAAGGAACAAATACCGAAATTGAAAAATCCATGACATCTATTTCTGATCAATTAACTTCACTTGAGCTGAAAATAATGGGTCTCGAAATGGAACGAACCTCAATAAATTCAAAGTTGGCTGAGCTCGAGGACAAGCTGGACTCTTTCGACCGTTCCATGATCAAAACCAGTGTTGAACTACGTAACGTTCCAAAAAGGCCAAATGAGACTAAAGAAATGCTATATAATTCTTTCCTGGAGCTATCAAAACAACTAGAGCTCAACCAGTGGCGGATTAACGTATAAGCACTACAAACACGTGCTTGGGGCCCCTGTTCTCCAGGGGCCTCCATCCTCTGCTGGCGTTTCATTTTATACCTACATTTTATCGAGATTCATCCACATGTCCGACCGAAATCACAAGGCGCGAGCGGTCCGGGAGTGACCCTTCATACACCCCCGCAGGGCCCTGCCCCCTGCGCGCGCGCACGTCGCGTCGCGCCGCGAGACCGAGTGAGTTAGTTGTCTTTGCATTGCAAATGATAGCGCCCGTACGCATACCACACGTACTTACCTACTTTATTTACGGAGTGGCTTTGATTGAAACTACACTTATCGTTGCTGAGGACACAAACCAAAAAGGGGAGACCAGGCTAGAATCACAAAATATTTCAAACAAAATGCAAGAGTTTGAGTTTATATTTATGCTCACTTTGTGGAATGATATTCTACAAGTTTTTCATCGCACCAGTAAAGGGCTCCAAGAAGAAGGATTAGACCTTAAAACGTGTGCCAATTTGTATCATTATTTATCGGGTCATCTCGTTGAAATGAGGAATCAATTTGAAAAATTTGAAGGCGAGGCAAGAAAAATTTTTCCTAATAGGGAATATAAGGAAAGTCTAAGACGAATTAGGAAGAAACAAGTAAATGATGGAAATGCAGAAGAACTTGATATGAATCCTAGAGACAAATTCCGGATTGAGTCTTTCAATGTAATAATTGACACACTTAATGCTCAAATGCAAAGAAGAGGTGATGTATTAATACTACGAAGTTTCACAAAAGTTTTCATTTCTTGCGGATCTAAATAAGTCATGTTCAGAATATGAAAAAGATATCCAATTGCTCTTAGAAGCTTACCCAGACGACTTCAATGAAAACTTCCTCGGCGAATTTAATCATTTTCATAAATATGTTCGAATAAAATATGAATCTTCAGAAACAAAGGTCACCCATTCCGATCTATATGAAATTATTATTAAAGATAAAGTAAAGTGCGTTTTCCCAAATATAGAAGTGGCATTTAGAATTTTTCACAGCTTAGTGATTACTAACTGCTCTGCTGAACGATCCTTCTCACAACTAAAAAGATTAAAAAACCCGCAAAGAACAAAAATCCGTCAAGACAAGCTTAATTCTTTAGCATTAATGTGTATTGAGGCAGACATACTTCGTCAGATAAATTTCGACGATGTAATCTCGGAGTTTGCTTTGAATAAGGCAAGGAAAAAAATGTTTTAAGTTTTAAATTATACTACACTTTCTATTTTGATGAACTTTCATTTTACACTTTCTACCTTCCAAATTTAAGCAATAGAGGGCCTACACAGGCTCTGTGCTTAGGGCCTCGGAAACTCTTAATCCGCCACTGAGCTCAACATACAAGTGTCTGACATACGCGATGTGCTACGACTACCTTCAAAAAAAGAAATGCCAAATTCTACCATAACAGTTGAATTTACAAATACCCTCGTCAAGAGTAATTTTTTATCAGCTGTCAAAGCTTATAACAAGAACCACTCTAACAACAAACTGAGCTCCAATAGCCTAGGCATGGTACCGAATACCCCCGTATTTATAGCAGAACAACTGACTGCCTCCTCCAAGCGACTCTTCTACCTAGCTCGCAATTATGCTAAGGCGAACCAAATCCAATTTTGTTGGACATCTAACGGACGTATCATGCTGAAGAAGGATCCGGAAAGTCAGTATATCGTTATAAAAAGCGAAACACAACTCAACCAACTGCGTTTAAAGGATAATAATGCATGACTAGTATTCCTGTTTTGTCCTAACTTTGGACTAAATAATGTTTCTTATTTTAAATTTGTTCTACGTTTTTGTACTGTGCTTATTGAATACATTTTAAAATTAGTTTTCATTGAAAACATGACATACTCTACAACTACACCATACACTACAGCCACATCATACACTGCACACAACGCTCACAAACATAACTTTCTCACATTCATTAAACATACACTACATATTATATTCTCACATACTGCCATACTATCACTGTACCCACAGTTGTATCATTTAACGCTTTTCATAATACCTCCCCATTACTGCCTTATTCCTAACCCACATAATCCTGACACCTACCATAATAATGTCTAACAAAACGTACGATTTAATTGATAATGTTGATCACTTTTCTGTATCGGATACATACACATGCTCCCCAGAGCAAACACAAAAGTATATTGAACAATCTACATATCAATTAAAAATCCTTTCACAAAATATTAGATCTATTAATGTAAATTTTGCTGATCTACAAACCTTATTACACCGTATCGATATTCAGTGTGAACTCTTAGTGCTGACTGAATGTTGGTTAAAATGCTCCAGTAACAACCACATACCCGCTCTACAGAATTATATTGCCTATCACACCACCAAACACTTAAATAAGAGCGATGGAGTGGTCGTCTATGTAAAATCCACTCTCGTATCTGCGTATGATGAACCTGACTTTTTCGGATCTGCGTCGGGTTTAATAATAAGATTGGACTCAGATATAGCAATACTTTGCATATACCGATCGCCCGCGAACGATAATATTCAAACATTCCTCTCTGCACTCATTATAATACTCCAGTCGTTGTCGAACTACAAAACTGTAATAATAACGGGAGACATTAACATAGGCATTAAACATAACTCATCAGATACACGAACTCACGAGTACCTTAATACCTTAGCGTATCATGGATTCTTACCTGCACATACAGAGCCTACCAGAGGGAATAACTGCTTAGACCACCTTATAATTCGCTCCAAGTCTAAACCTCTGACGCTTGTTTATGATTCAACTGTAACCGATCATTATTCTTCTCTATTTTGTCTTAACAAAATTACAATTAAATCCAATTCAACAAAACGTATAAATAAAATAAACTATGATGTTCTTGACACAGTTATGGCAGGTTTAGACTTCTCACCTATTCTATCTATGACAGATCCAAATGATGCTGCGGATACCTTTAGCAGGCTAACTAAAACTGCTATAGATGACTGCACTAGTATGATAAAGGTGTCCGCAAAGAAACAAACTCTGAAACCGTGGATAACGCCAGGTTTGCTGAGGTGTATACGTAACCGTGACTCTTTGCATAAAAAAGTTAAGCAATACCCTGACAACATCATAATCAGTACCACCTATAAACGATACAGAAAATTTTGTACAACATTATTAAAAAAGGCGAAAAGAAAATACGATTCCCAAAAATTGAATAAGGCTATGAATAACCCTAAAAAACTTTGGGAAACTATAAAAAATATCACAAATACTACCAAAATCAAACACACTTACACACAGTTGTTATCAGCATCATCATCTCCGATACAGTCTTGCAATGATGTAAACCAATTTTTTGCAAGTATAGGAAGGAATCTCGCAGATAGTATTAACACAAAACAATCACTGACCCACTCTTCACTCACCAACACATCTACCTTCAAAAATTCATTTGTGTTAGAAAAGACAGATCCCGACGAAATTATTTCTACCATAAATATGCTACGAACCAATGCGGCTACCGGCTGGGATGGTATATCCACCTGGTTCTTAAAACGCTACGCCACATACCTTGCACCTATACTATGCCACATTTTCAACCTCTGCTTTGACTTAGCTATTTTTCCTACTTCGTTCAAAAAGGCAGCCATTCATCCTATTTTCAAGGGCGGCAATGGGTGCCTCGTAAATAACTACCGCCCCATAGCGGTACTTAGTACTTTATCAAAAATACTCGAACGTTTAATTAATAAAAGACTCACTCACTATCTTGAACATTATAATATTTTGTCACCACAACAATTTGGATTTCGTAAAAACAAATCCACAAATGACGCAATACACAAATTGACTAATCACATAGTGAAGAATTTGGACAGTAAAAAAAAGGTGTTGACCATTTTCTTAGACCTTACGAAAGCCTTCGACACTGTGCCCATTCCGACCCTTTTACTCAAGCTTGAACGCATAGGTGTTAGGGGCCCTCAACTTAATCTATTTAAAAGTTACCTTACAAACCGCTCACAATTTGTGACTATGGATAACTATCACAGCGATACACTTGCTATCGAATATGGCGTACCGCAGGGAAGTATTCTGGGGCCCACCTTGTTCCTCGTATTTATCAACGACCTCTGCAACCTAGATATACCAAATGCCCAAATAGTTTCTTATGCAGACGACACTGCAATAACTTTCACCGCGAACTCATGGTTGGAACTACAGTCAATTGCGCAAAAAGGATTTAACTCCACCCTAAGATGGCTTTACACACATGCCCTGACCCTCAATACCACTAAAACAAATTTTATGACTTTCTCAATAAATACAATTTCCCAAAAAAAAACCCTCTATGTCCTTAAAAGCTCACTCGTGTAGTTGTATGTCGCAGCAGGTCTGCCAGTGCCCTTCACTTACTCCAACAGATCAAATAAAATATCTTGGTATTTTCATTGACCAACACTTAAACTTCAAATCACACATTAATACCCTATCCGGCCGCGTACGGAAACTCATTTATATTTTTAAAACACTGCGACATGTAGCACACGCTTCAGTTATTCGGAATGTTTACTTCGCTCTTTGCCAATCACTAGTCACGTATTGTATTTCCTGCTGGGGTGGAGCCGCAAAGACAGTGATGAAGCCTATAGAGATCGCTCACAGAGCCATACTTAAAGTTGCCACCTTTCGCCCTATCCTATTTCCTACGACTGAACTTTATAAATCCTGGAACGTTTTGAATGTTCGACAACAGTTCATTTTACATGCAATCTTGCTCCAACATTCCAGAACGCCATATAGAAATATTTCTAAACGTCGGACGGACATAATCTGCACTGTTCCACCTCCACGTACCTCTTTCGTAAAACGATTTTCTTTATATCTTGCTCCTTCTCTCTATAATAAAATCAACGCTAAATGCCCAATCTTTAAACTCTCTTTTCACAATTGCAAAAAAACTGTTCGAACACTCCTCTCGGACCTCAATTATGATGACACTGAATTATTCCTCACTAAGTAGTCATAAACACATACACACTCACATACACGCACATACACACATACACACGCACACACTACCATACACACATAACACATACATGCAACAGCACAGACGCACACAGTCACTCTCTAGATATGCATTCCAGAAATATATTATAATTGTAATTTTATAATTTTGAATTTCATCATTTTCATATTGATTTGTTTTTATTTTACTTCGTTTATAATTTTGGTTTGATATTTATTTTAATTTTGTCTTTAATTCTATTTTGATTTTGTTTCTAATTTTAAATTTTATTTTAATTTTGATATCGATTTTGAATTTTAATGTGATATTGATTTTAATTTGGCTGAATTTAATGAATGAATTTTATTGTCTTTTATCACATTTATGTATTGTTGCTGTTAATATTATTGTTGTGCAATATTTTTATAATAATCCGCCATTCAGGGGACCGGCACTGTCTCTCCTTAACACAGGCTAAATGTTAGCCTATCTAGGAGGATCAGTACTTCACCCATCTTCAAATTCCGTGGCTGAGTTAGTAAATTAGGTGCCTATGTATAAATAACAAGGACCAGTTAATTTATTTGTTGATCTTCACTTGACGCTTTCTATAGAATATTTAGAAGGCGTTGTAAAAAAGGCGAATTAGTATATTAGAGGCAATATTATTTTCCCGTGGCTTAGTTATAAAATTAGAAGTTTGAAATCGTGGCCAATTAAAAAAACTGTGGCTCGCTTAATTATATCTCAAATAATATTAAATTGAGATAATCATTACATGTTTAGTACCAAATGAAAGGTCTTGGCAAGCACATTACAAATATGTATATCATATTATAATTTTAGTCAATATATACGTTTAGATTGTGATCAAACAGTTATCACGGTCTATAGTCTGTGTTATTTACTCGTATTATGTAAATAACAAACCAATATTAAGTAGAATAGTACATTATGAAAGTACTATATTATTGCGTATTTATTGAATAACACATAAAAAAATATCAAATAAAAAAGTAAGTTTAAAAATCTAAAACCCGACTACGAATAAAATCGCAGACTAATCAAACCGCGGTCTTGAAAGTAAAAAACAAGACAAGTCGTCTACTAAGTAGATAATTTATAGAGGACAGCCGTAGTCGCATAGCAAAAACTAGGCAATACAAGTTTTGCTGGACTGCTTTTGGGCGTATTCTAGTCAAGAAGGATGAGCATGCTCGTGCGATCGTTATAAAAAGTGAAGCACAGGTACACCATTTAATGCAAGAAGCATGTCTAATTTTTATTGTCATAAGGTTATTTTTAAAACGAAAACCTTTGTTAAGGCGAGGTTACCCTACTTTGTTTTTATGTACGCACGACCTCACCCCCCGCCCTGCCGCGCGAGCGATATAATGCCTAAATTTTGACTGTTTTTTCTCTCTTGGATAAAAATGATAAAGAAATTATACATTATGTGACCCGACATAATACATATTTTTTACGACCTTTATTACGATATAAGTTTTATTTTTCAAAGCCTAATATAACTCAAGTAAAACGATTATTTAGCCATCATTTGGACATGTCTTTGCGATTTAATTGGATGCAGTGAAGTGTAAGTAATCGTGTATCGCATGCCCGACATATCATGATCGAAGAGTCAACTATGTGATACATTTTTTTCAAAATTTAAATCCGTTCCATGTACGAGTAAAACGCTATTGTTGACGACGTTTATCGGGGTAACCCCGCCTTAAATGTTTCCGCTAACTTTAAACTAAATAGATGTTTTTCAAACTCTTTTTACTGTAATATTATCGGCTCGCTTGTACATATTCAAATGTTACATTTCACACAATCCATTTAACACAAAAAATACAACTAACTCACTCAATACATTCACTCCACATCACACGACTATAGTGCAATTTTTCAAAAATTTAAGAAACAACAATCGTTTACTTTAATCAATAATGGATAGTAACTTACAGGAATTGGATACTGCTGACATTGCTAATTCTGCTACTCTTGATATTGCAAACCTAAATACTTACCTACAACATAATAATATTAACTTAACCGTCCTGACTCAAAACTTAAGAAGTATAGATAGGTATACAGTAATATTGATGATCTTCAAATAACTTTGTCTCAAATTGGAGTTGAAGTAGACAAGTAACATTTAACAGAATGCAGTTTGAATGCAAATAAACGAATACCTGTATTAAATAGAGTGTGTGTGTGTGTGGGTGTTTTTTGTTTAAAAAGAAAAAAAAATACCTACACTTCGTTTAACACATCTAGACATTTAAATCAAAATGATGGCGTATATGTAAAACTGAAAACAACAAAAACTGTCATTTACCCCAGGCCACAGAGATAGATTTGAAACATTCCTCAGCTATGCAAATCTATCTCTAATTTCACCATCATTGGTATTTATCGGTCTCTATCGAACGTATCCGCGGACAGTTTCATTGCATCGCTTGATCAATACCTTCAATCGTTTTGCTGTACCTACTTGTCTGTGTAAAAAAAATGTTTTGCTGAGCATTTAAATTGTAGCCCATTAATACATATTTCAAGGAATCTTTTTAAATTGAGTTGGGCTAGTTCCCTATTCGAAATACTTAAATCAAAAACTAGGTTTGAGTCGGTCTTTTCACCCTAATCCTTTCTTGGTAAAGAAAACTCCACCGAATCCCATCTAAAATGTACGAACTTAAAGTTAAAAATGCAAGAAAAAATTCATTAACATGAAATGCAATTTAATTTAATGACAATACAGTAAGGTTTCACATAATATTAACGTGTAGATTAAGATAGATTTACATTATAAATACTATTATTCTTATTAACTACAAATGTTCAATTCATGTTGCTGCTGTATCTATTTCATGTTCACAAATGAAGAAGCTGTTTGTGGCACAGTCCACGGTGTTCAGACGTCCGTTGAAGAACATTGAGCCGCACTTCATACTCTCATCGTCCATTGGTGTATAACTGTCCCACCAAGCGTCGGTTTCAACATTTACTGGTGTTCCTGGACAACAAAATACATACGTCAAACAATCAGTAAACTAATTTTAAGTGGGAAATAGATCTACGACTAACTGCACGCCCACGACCTAAGCACAGCTAGCGGCACCAATATGTATACAACGCTAAGAAGCAATTTTCGCCTACGGTATTGATTTAATTTTCATGTTAAAGACGCTCATAATCTTAGAGTTGCAATTTTGCCAAGTACAGACGGCTACACATCAAGCTATACATTTCCAGTATAAGCTGGTCTCGCATTGTATAGGATTTCCATACAGTGCGAGATCAGCGTAAACTGGAAAATTATAGCTTGATGTGTAGCCGTCTGTACTTAAATATCAATACTGGTTTTATAAAGCTGAAGTTTGTTTGTTTGGTTGAACGCGCTAATCACAGAAACCAAAAGTTGGAATTGAAATATATTTTTGTGTTAGATAGTCCAATTATCGGGAAAGGCTTTAGACTATATAATTATTCCACGCGCATTATGTATCGGTATTGACTGATTTGAAATGTTGCTCGTTGTTGGCCTGGTTCTGTAAAAACTTAAGTGTAAAGTGGGTTTGTTGATAGTACCTTTAATTGTCTGCCACCCATTGAGGAGTCTGTTATGGAAGCCCATGTGATATATTCCTCTTTGGTAGCTCCCTCCTCCTCTGCGTTTCGGTGCGGACTCCGTTAAGTTCACAAGGTAATCCACCTCCGCCTGATTGGTGACCACAGCCAGGTAGGACTGTTCGGCGCCACAAACAGCGTGAGCCTCCATCCAGTTCAATGGCGTCGAGTGCAACTTGTAACATTTGCCAATTGTTTTATCAAAAGTGTAATCTGAAAAAGTCATTATAAAATTAATACATCTATAATATAATGTTGAGAGATATAAAACAGGTACAGTATGGAAGAAGAAGACATGTTGCGCCGACCCAAAATAAATTGGGATAAGGGCAAGAGTAAATATTCAGCATGAAACCTTGACCGCTGAGTGGGTAGCGCTTGATAAGAGAACGCTTTAAGTTTACTATAAAACGTTTTAGACAGGAGCCCTTTAGACAGGAGTCTAGTTTCAGTCAGCAAAAAGGGTCAAAAACGAACAATGGGCTCTGTTCAGAACAATTGATGACCATCCCGTCTTACGATCTTCTGAAAATCTGATGATTTTGAAAAATTTTGTTCGGCATTTTTTTAGAATATTCTATGGATTCAGCAAATATTGCTACTGATGACAAGGAAACTTTCAAACATAATAATTTTAATTTGTGCAAAACAAAACCCAAAATCATAATGGAAAAGTAAAACGGGCAAACGGCTCCTGAGAAACCCGATCTCGACCTCTCGATCCGATCCTGGCTCGTGATAGAAATCTCAAATGGGCGTATTGCAATAATAGCTTACCTAAATCGGCCATATTGCAGTCATCGTTCCACACTATTGAATCGCTGGTCTTCTTGCAAATAAATGGAAACTTAACATCACATGACTTATCGTTCAAATAACCCTGTCGGTAAAGTTCTACGCAGTCCTCTTCTACATTGTGACTGTTTGGTTCTCCGAGTCGCCAGTTGTTGTACACCTCAGAGATCGGTTTTCCTATAAATATGAAATTTAATTACAATTGTTGCAGTCAAAACTGTTAGTCGGTCTCAAACAAACTGATTGGGTTCAGTGAAAATCGTTTTTAACTTGAACACGTCAACTAAATACTCGTGTTACGGAACGTTTTAGTTTTATTTATTAACAATTATTCAATTTATATTGATAGATAGAAAACATTAAAAGTTG
This sequence comes from Diarsia dahlii, assembly GCA_949775195.1. Taxonomy (NCBI): domain Eukaryota; kingdom Metazoa; phylum Arthropoda; class Insecta; order Lepidoptera; family Noctuidae; genus Diarsia; species Diarsia dahlii. The sequence goes on from OX459195.1 coordinate 15,705,504, forward strand.
CTTGACTTCCAAGATTTGATTACAATGCTCGTTAGTTAGTTAAAAATGAAGCGAGAATATACGCGAGAAAAAGACATAGAACTTTAAGTTTACGCACCGTCAATGGTCTCAAATATTCCTTCAGTCATAACATCTGTGAGTCCCACAAACACGGTCCAAGCGGCACGAGGGTGTGTTGTGTTCCAAAAATCTATCACAGCGTGTGCTTCATCGTCGTTTTCTGCGTAGAACAAACTAGCTCCTTCCAGAGCACACAATCGCTTGGCATCAGCGAAATTCTTTGGTGTAGTGTGGATCTTATAGAAACTCTTCACTTCTTCTATGTAATGGTAGTCCTTCCGGAAAAACGTTGTATCTCTGGGCGTTTTATCTAAGAAAATAAATGTTATGATAAAGCAAAGATAAGTAGTAGACGGCAAGTTGAATTTTGTTTTAGACTAGTCATCGACATCTGCCTAGCCTGTTTCATCTATGTTGGGATCGGATTCCAGTCCGATGCAACTGAATACCAGTATTTTACATAGAGCGACTGCCTGTGTGACCTCCACAGCCCAATAGTAATGGGTTATATTACACTAATTGTTAAGACTGGACACTGACCAACTGTAACGACTGTCACGGATCTTGAAATACTAGCTGGGACTAACGGCTTCACGTGATTTCCGAGGCACGTGGTCACCCTTCTTAACTCCTGTTAGACTAGTCAATGGCAATATTTATTGGAAAAAACATACCTGTAGTAGTCTTGGTGCTACAGTCTGCTGCTGGTGGCGGTTGGTTCTTCTTCTTACAAATAAAGGAGTATTCGTAGTCACACTGGTAATCTTTTAATTGGCCGTTTTGGTTCATGTGCAGACAGTCCTCATAGTCACGGCCGTCCGGCTGAGATGGTGCCCAGATGTGATACACTTCAGAGACTGGCCTGCCTGGAAAATCGAACGTATAAATTAACATAATATAACATCACGCCTTGTTATTCCCGAAAAGTTAGGCAGAGTTGTACCTAATAGCGTGGTTCAGTACCAGCTAAAAGGGAGCGAGCCAACAACCAGGCACAAATTCAGACTCTAGGGCTGCTACTGAGAAATTCCTGATGGAAAAACCAATACCTTACCCGACTGAAAAATATCGAACCCAGGCACGAACACCATGAACCTAGACCAATGAGGCTGTCCATTTTAATTATAAACTTTTGATAAAGCAAACCCACATCAACATGTTCTTTTTACCACATAGCACAGAATCACACTTCGTGCGTTTACATACTGATCGCCAGCTTACGCCGGGCGCAAGTTGCAGTAGTCACAAGGATGGACAGCAACGGCGGCAACTTTCCGCCCCCTCACACATGTGAGCGGAAAGTTGGCGCCGCTGTTGCTAACTAGTGCTAGTGCCAGCCCTAGTTAGCAGCTTTAGGGCCAGTTAGGGTTGGTTATTAAGTGTATCTCAATGAGACATTTGACACAATTGCTTTAAATAAATATAATAGAATAGCAGCCGAGTAACCATGCCCGTGCTTTATGAATTTTACTCTGACAAATTCATGTATGTCTGACATCCAGTCCTAATCACATAAGATAGGCACAAAAAGAAATATTATAGTAATACACTTACCGTCATTGGTAATGTATACCCCTTCTGTTAAAAGGTCTGTTATGCCTACAAACAGCCATGTATTACTAGGAGTAGTGCTAGGACTAGAAGATTTCCAGTACGATAGCAGAGCAGTAGCTTCTTCGTCGTTCTCTGCGAAGAACAGACTGGCTCCTTCCTGAGCACACACCACGTTGGCATCACGCCAATTCTTTGCCGTCGCGTGGTACTTATAGAAACTATCGAATGCTTCTATATAGTTGTAGTCCGCCCGGAAAACCTTTGTATCGCCATCTGCACCTAAGGAAACAAAAATAACCGTAAATTAATGACATGTAGGTCCAGAATGGGGGGAATAGACCTTCACATCTTATTAACCAAAAATAAAAGTTAAGGTTGAACAAGCCAGTCATTCTTCCATACAAACTTATGAAGGTGATTACTCCTCTGTTTGACGGTGTAGGTTCAAAATTAAAAATTGTATATACTGGTCTTATCATTATCTAGGTCTGTATGGAAGCAGAATTGGAAAAAAAAAATTGATTTGGAAGTTATGAACGTCAAAACTTTCATATTTTAGCACTGATTTTAACTCATCTTTGGGCGTAAATAAGTAACGTATATAGTATGAAAAAGAAAAAAGTGAAACCATACGGACATAGATTAGTTTTTAAAAAATTTAAATAATTTGATTTTGAACAGATACATTCAATAGATTTTTCATGAAACCAAATATACCAAAGGTCTGCATAGAAAATTTCGCGCGCCCGTTTTAGTTGTGTCTCTTTCGCTCTATGCATTTCGCTCGTGATGTCGGATGAAATAGCATGCATTTTAGCCCCGCCCACCAACTAGTTCGTGCCGTTGGCTTGTTTACCCTTAATGGTTAATGTTCGTCACTTATACACCAAAAGTAAAACGTGTATTTTTAACGAAGTTGAAGTTGAATGCAAATGTAAAACATAGTCAGACAATATAATACAAACATAACCTCACGTCTGAAATTCACGAAGGCGTAAGCAGAGGTGTATCTAATACATAGTACACCCACATTTTGCCAGTAATTTTAAATTCGATGTAATAAGTGAGTAACCAGCAACAGAGCACACATCCAGTCCAAACACCCAATAACACTTTGCTCAACCCGGTAATCGCGCACCCACTCTACTAAGGAGACAATCAAAGTTATACTTAAGAAAATCAGACAATGTAATACTTACATGTGAAATCAAATAGAATAAACACCACAAGAAATACTGACTAAGTCTTGGAAAACATCGTTGTAAATTAACGATACGCGTCAACTTCAGCTACCGTTCAACAATAATAATATGGGAACGCTTACAATGAAGAAGCTTTTTATACTGAGGACGATTACTTACGACAATATGTTTTATCGCACTTATTATTATTTATCTCACATTGTACAATAATATTGGCAAGTAGCCTGGGTATTTCAAAAGGTCTGGGTTTTTTTAGACGATAACGAGGGCGATTATTTCGCTAGGTACTCGAGATGAAGCGAGTTCAAGTTGGCATTTAATTAGATTTTGAAATGATTGTGTAATTATTTATCTAAACACAATTAATGAAGCAGATAGTAAGATTCAGATTTTCTTATGTTATTCTTAAAGCATTACTTAAATATTATGATTGTTTTGAACAACTTAAACAGTGGGATTGATTGTATTGTATATGTTACCGGCCAAACCCGATTTCAGGACAAACTAGTTTTGCCTAGGTTAAACTAGTTCTTCCTTCACGTTCAGAGTTAGTGTTTCCGTCAGCAGGTCGACGGAGCCCCGTTGCGCGGGGCTCCTATTTCTCTCTGCAGGGTTTAAAGGAACCTAACTAACCGAACCTCGGTGCCCATGACGTCAACCGTCGGCAGTCCCACCTTCTTCCTTCACAATCGCGTATAGTAAGAACTATTTTGTCCTAAAATCGGGTTTGGTCGGTAACATGTTGGGGCCGACGACTTCCAATAGTATCCTTCTTTTTCGAATAACGAATTTGTTCGTGACATATTATGGTTTAAAGTGCAGACTTTAGCTAAATTTTAGGGTGTGGGAGACCCCTTTTTTTTCTTTTTTTTTTGGTGTGTAGAAAATCATCGAATAACACCCCCCGCTCTTGAGAAGAGCGAAGGGGATTGTCAGACTTCTACTGACTAAAAACCAAACCCATGCTCCTTCTTCGCCCTTGTGTCGGAGCCGTGTTAACCTTTCGATAATCCACAGCCCCGACAGGGTGGGAGACCCCTTACAGCTAAAAATACAAAATTGGCGAATGAAGTTCCGGTGTAAATACTATTTTTGTTTGACTGACTAGTTAAAAAGAAACAGAAAAGCGTAAACAAAATATAATACTCACGTGCAGAACCCGATAAAAAGCACACTCCAAGAAAGACTAACAACGTTTTAGAATACATTGTTGTACCTTCACGACATGCGTCTACTACACTTGAACAGGTACGAACGGCCGCTTATAAGGTGTCTTATCACATGGTTATTCCAGTTACATCTGTGTCTAAAATAATAAAGAGGTTATTTATATTTTCATGAAACTTGTCCGCAAAACAAAGGGAATACCTATGATTAATTAAAAAAACCATACCAATATAGACGAGAGACCTGAAAGTATCCGTCGGGGCCGCGGATTTTAGTACTAGATGACGTGGCCTCGGCACAAGTGCAAAGAAGGAACATGGGTTCGGTTTTTAGTCAGTAGAAGTCTGACACTCCCCTTCGCTCTGCCCAAGAGCGGGGGGGGGGGTCATTTGATGATTTTCCAACCACCAAAAAAAAAAAAAAGACCTGAAAGTATGATACAGACTAGGTGAATGGGCTTATTGGTACACCCCTCCAATAGCAGTGAGATATACGTCGTTGGATAGCTCTTTTTAACTGAAACAATATTTACTATTACAGTTTTGTTGAAATTTTTGTCCGTTTTGAGTTATAGCTCAAAAACAAAAGTAAAAATGGATACCTATTAACGTTATAAATCTTAGTGTGTAAGCTAAAATTACATCAATGTCGTTGTATATAACGTAATTCGTAATTATCATAACAAAACATAACATCACGCCTGTAATTCCCGAAGGGTTAGGCAGAGGTGTAGGTGCCTCAGAGTACACCCACTTTTCTTCAGTTATGTTTAAGTCCCATCTAATAGGGGGCGAGCCTATTGCCATCAACCTGGCACAAATCCAGACTCCGTGGCTGCTACCAAAAATTATTGAGGGAAACCCCAATAACACTTTGTCCGACCACAACCAGGGAGAATGTATGCAAGCTGGTACACCCCTCCAATAGCAATGTCTTATACGTCGTTGCATAGGTCTTTTTAAATGGAACAATATTTACTTAGACAGTTTTGCCGAAATAGTTTGTCCATCCTGAGTTATAGCTCAAAACCAAAGTTAAAACAAGTTTTTAGTATTCCGACACAAAGTACTTATCTGTTTACGTACATTTTCATTGGTAATTTTTGAATGTGTCGTTGGTGTTAGTGGTTGCAAGCGCGACTGCTGAACATGAGGCCCTGCGTTCGATTCCCGGGTCGGGTAAATTGTTACCTATTGGATTTGCACTCATGAATTTCTCAGTATCAGTCAGGGAATTTGTATTTATGCCTAGTTCATGGCAATAGGTTCACCCTCTATTACATGGGAAACATAACTGCCGAAAACATGGGTGTATTATTAGTTACACCTCAGTCTAACCCTTTAGGGATTACAAGCGTGATGGTATGTTATGTTATTTGCGAATTACATTATATTAACAACGACGTTAGTGTTATTTTCCCTTACACACCAAGATATATCACAATATTAATAATATCAATTTTTACTTTTGTTTTTAACCTATACCTCAGAATGGACAAACATTTCGACAAAACTGTCAAAGTAAATATTATTCCAATTAAAAAGACCTATCCAACGACGTATAAGACATTGCTATTGGAGGGGTGTACCAGCTTCCATACATTCTCCCTGGTCGTGGTCGGACAAAGTGTTATTGGGGTTTCCCTCAATAATTTTTGGTAGCAGCCACGGAGTCTGGATTTGTGCCAGGTTGATGGCAATAGGCTCGCCCCCTATTAGATCGGACTTAAACATAACTGAAGAAAAGTGGGTGTACTATGAGGCACCTACACCTCTGCCTAACCCTTCGGGAATTGCAGGCGTGATGTTATGTTTTGTTATGATAATTACGAATTACGTTATATACAACGACATTGATGTAATTTTAGCTTACACACTAAGATATTATAACGTTAATAGGTATCCATTTTTACTTTTGTTTTTGAGCTATAACTCAAAACGGACAAAAATTTCAACAAAACTGTTTTAGTAAATATTGTTTCAGTTAAAAAGAGCTATCCAACGACGTATATCTCATTGCTATTGGAGGGGTGTACCAGCTTTCATACATTTTCGCCCATTCTCTTTTAACATCGTTAATGTTGTTTTTGAGTTAGACTTTAAGGTAAACTATGGTGTTTTTAAATAAGTTATTAATAATACATTGTTGTTTGGATTGAACTTGAGTTATATACCCATCGATAAATAATACCTATACTTAAATATAGATACTAATAATAATAACATTTGTGTTAGTGTGGCGACTAGCGACATCTATCGCAACACCTGCGTACTAACAACGATTGACAGAAAATCCTACATCGCGCTATCAACATTATCCGCGACATAAGCCTATATAGGAGTTCCCGACTTACAACTGTCGGGCAGTTAGCCCGCCGGACACAACACCCGTCCGGTCGGAGGATCCTCCCTTTTTAATGGGGGATGAGGAACTTTACACCCTGTTCCTCATACCCCCAAATTAGTATTAGCAACTTGCACGATGTTATATAATTATGCACTCTTGTAGGATTTCCCTGTGTCCAAAAACTTTCTTCTAACCTCAATTGAAGTAAACACATGTTGACATGCGCACCCCAAACTCCTTGAAATAGATGTTGCAGCAAGTTCAAGTTCAAGTTATTTATTTCATAACAAAAATACATTTGTGTCGAAATATTTGCACAGTAGGTACACAAAAAAAGCAACAAACAATTTTATTACAATAAAAATAGTTATCCACTTGGCAGCGCATGAACATGTAAGTACCCTCATTTCACACCCATCCGAAGTTAGAACGTCTATCCAAACCAAAACCAGTCATATTGATACAGAACAAAGTCCCCAGCAAAATGCTACACAAAATACATTAATGTCAAGAAAAAATAAGAGATAATTAATAAAAAAATAAAAATAAAGAATGCAAAATCTATAACAAGTCAAAGAATTATCGATACTGTAGTGTATATCTATTTAATAGATATGTTAACACTGTCTCACAGCCACAAGTGGTTAGGTACGCTGTCACTAATGACGTCTGTCAGTTACATGATGGCGCGAAGTTATGACGGTGGAGCGGCCTGGACCGGAGACTTGGTGGTGTTGTGTGAGCCTGTGATATAGTAGAAAACAGTGACAACAACCTATTAGGTCTACCACCAGAGGATACCACAAGTGGCGACGAGGATAAATTTACATATTAATACTTAGGAAAAGTTTGCAAGAAACTGTCCACAATGTTGAAAAAAAAAAATATTATGTTGTTATTTGAGTGTAATTAATACTAATAATTAATGATTATTGTATGCCACACGTACTGGCATTAAGTATTTCAAGGTAAGGGAAGAGTTCTGTTATTGTTTTATCACAATGGGCTGTTTTACACTATTTTGAAGAGATAGATCACACAGTAATAAATGAATTCTGTGAAGTGAAGTGATACATGGCGTCTAGATATTCAACTTGTTGGTAAGTTATTATGAACTTAATTAAGTATTTAGTAAGTCGGAACTGGCTCAGTTGCCATACAAGGAAAAGAAAAAAAAAAGTATCTAGTACTTACTGAACGTCAAACTAGATACTAGGATTCTAGGATATCAATAGAATAAATACAAGTTGATGACAAATGATTTAATTCATAACACATTGGTTTTAAACTTCACTTATCTGTTATAAGCAGACTGCTAACAATAGGTTAAATTCCTAATATTCCTATAGCTGTGAACATGTTGACTTACTTCCTAGTAAGTAAGACCTTGTATTAGAGTGATGATTTATCACAAACCATTTCCTATAGTGACTAATAATAACCTTGATTGTATGAAGTATAGGTAAGTAACCTAGGTACTTATTATTTTGAAAAGGTCCATTATTTGACATGTCACCTCACACAGTCCTTTTAAGGGAGAACTGACATTTGTTGAAGACTAAGCATCAAGTTATTTTGATGATTTTGAGTAGTCTGATGTTGTTGATACCTTCTCCTAAACATTATGAGTACAAACTTAATACTTATAATTAAAAATATACCTAGGTAATTGATATGTGTTTTTATTAGACAAAATAAACATTGTATGGAGTATAACTTCAAGCCCTACAATTTAAATATTATGTACTAAGAAAAATATAGGTATGTAGATATGTAGACCTAAAGAGCAATGGAAAGAAACATGTCGAACATCAGGCTTAGTGACGGAATCTGAAATTTGGAAATAAGAAAGAAGACAAAAGTAACGGATATAATAGCAAATAGAACATCTAAAATGGAGTCGGACAGTGCATATGCTATGTTGCAAAATAAATAATGGAGTTTCTGGAGTTTATTCATAACCTTATAGTATCCAGAAGCGGACATTAGAAAACAGGGGTGTCCGAAAACAAGATGGACCGTCGATATCAGTCTAACCCTAGGGCCATACTAGACCAGAGTTGCAGATGACCGAGTTCAATGGAGAGAGCTGGAGAGGTCAATGCCAAGAGGCACGCGGAACTGAGAGAGATATTATAAGAATAAAGAAAAAACAAATTGTGTGTATTTGGTATAGCTATGTCGAGGAGATATCCAGTTTTGTTTGTTTTGTTTATTAATGTGATGTCCGGCCTATGAAAATGGATTGTTCAGTCTGTAAAGATACCTCTGTCAAAATACAATTTCGAAGTTTATTATTATTATTGTGTCGAATGAAATGCAAGTATAGAGAAGTATGTAAGGAGGACATGCTGTGGCGATCCCGAATGAATTGGGGTAGGGGCAGGAGAATGTTGACACTATGACTCATTGGTTTCAGGCATGGTAGCTTGTTGTGCGGTCCAGGTTTTGATCACAGGTTGAGGAGAGCTTGTTGGGTTTAACTCCTAGAAGCCAATGGGTCGGGATTACTGTATGATTGATGGTATAAGATTGCCCCATAATGCAAGCTTGATGTTATGTAAGGTTATGTTAATAATATGCAAGAATATTAATAATAGAATAATAATATGTGCAATTTAAAGTGAACATTCAAATAATAACAGCCTATGACTGAGGGGCAAGTCTCTTCTTGTACAGAAAAAGAAGAAGAAATTAAGTGTTTGAAAAAAAATATATACTTAAGCATGGTTGACAAAGGATTAGCTTGTGGCTTGATAAAGTTAATTCTCGATTCGATCTTTGGATTGAACTGTGTTGCCTGGATTGGTTCGAGGTCCACCCATTGCATGCCGACTTTCCTCAATGCCTCGGAGGATACGTGGCAGTGTAGGTGGTTAGTGTCCTGAAAATCTGACAACCGGTTTTGCCAAGGGGTGTCGTGCTACCGGGTACTGACTGAGTTGTGGGAGTTGGATGGGCGGTCGCTCCGTGTGGAGTGATGGTGTTCGGCTGCATCTGGTTGGACGGGAGGCCGGGCGGCATGACTGAGAAAAGGTTAGGCAGATAATGATAAGTACTGTTGTACCACTCTTGTGCATGAAGTTTAAATAATTAAAATACTGTTTGACAAAATTATAGTTTGAAATAATTCATAAATAAATATAGTTACACAGGTCACTTAGTTCAGAGTAGGGAACCGTAATAATAGTGGTTGTGTAATGGTTTAACTGAAATATGAGGCTAATGTATAAATGTCGGCATCGAGTCGTATTTGGTATTATATTAATATTGTACCTACAGGGTTATTCGTGCCACCCATGTACTGTGTTTCTAATTCGTCTTATTGTTTGAGTGTATCTGTCTGTACGAGACTGTTTTCTTCATCCAACTCTAACCACCGGGGCCCACAGCTAACCAATGATTAGTGCTAAAAAATTATCCCTTCCCGATATAGTATAATGTGTTTTAGTAATAACTATCATACAAATCAAAGATATTAAATAGTAAACGCACGGTTGGCGCAGTGGCTGAGCGATTGGACTGCTGCGCTGCGTGTCGCGGGTTCGATCCCCGCACGGAACAAATATGTGTATGGCCTACAGATAGTTGTTACGGCTTTGGGTGTATTTGTGCATGTGAGTTTGATGTTTGTGGACGCACCCGCGATACGGGAGAAATTCCTATTAAGGGGCAACGTAAAAAAAAAAAAAAAAAGATGATATGCAGCAATAACACATATAAGTATCTTATGTATTATATTAAATTTTGTAAGAGCGGTGATGGCCTTGCTCGACTTAGGTCGTGGGTTCGAAACCAGGCAGGTTTTTTGTGTTCATTCACTCATCACCAGGGAACGCTCTTAGTACGGTGAAGGAAACACTGTGAGGAAGACCGGCATGTCCTAGAACCAATACTTCTAAGGCATGTGACATTTAACCATCGCACTGTTTACGCGTGGTAAGATATTTAAGGCAACCATTAAATTGGGATGCGAATATCCATAACATTTGTTTTTAACAAGCAATAAAATTGGATGGAGCAACCGCTGAGTTGGCTCAAAATAATCCATTACATTGGCTGGACAAAGGCAATTAAATTGGATGGAGCAACCATTAGGTTGGCTCATGAAATCCATTAAATTGGATGGAGCAACCATTGGGTTGGCTCATGATAATCCATTAAATTGGATGGAGCAACTGTTACGTTGGCTCGTGATAATCCATTAAATTGGATGGAGCAACCATTAGGTTGGCTCATGAAATCCATTAAATTGGATGGAGCAACCATTGGGTTGGCTCATGATAATCCATTAAATTGGATGGAGCAACTGTTACGTTGGCTCGTGATAATCCATTAAATTGGATGGAGCAACCATTAGGTTGGCTCATGAAATCCATTAAATTGGATGGAGCAACCATTGGGTTGGCTCATAATAATCCATTAAATTGGATGGAGCAACTGTTACGTTGGCTCGTGATAATCCATTAAATTGGATGGAGCAACCATTAGGTTGGCTCATGAAATCCATTAAATTGGATGGAGCAACCATTGGGGTGACTCATGATAATCCATTAAATTGGATGGTAAATATCCATTAAATTGACTGATGAGAAGAAGTAACTAAATTTGACGTGTTCACTGGAGGGTAGCGGTCATTAATCCTCACGGTGACCAGCCGGCTTGGAGAAATATGGTGAACATAATAGAAGAGAAATTAAATCCACTACTTGAAGAAAATCCCAAACTTAACAACGAGGTGATGATAATGGAAAACAAAGTTGAGAACCTAGAAAAAGAAATGCGGAGAAACAATATTCAGCTACATGGGTCAAAGAAACAGAGACAAATAACACTGAGCTCATGAATTTAGTTGTGGAATTCCTAAATGACATAGGAAAAAAGTGTGGAATACGAGAATTTGAGATGTGGGAACTCAACCAGATAATAAGAGTCAACATAATGATGTTACAAAGGATTTCCCTAAAGAGGTATTACAATTTAGAAAAGAACTCAAAATTACAACAACAGGAAGAAAAGAAAAGAAGAAAGGATATTCGATATTATTATGATAAAATTATAATGAATAAATAAAGTGTAAAAATCTTTCTCTACATCAGATAATGTACGAAGATATATCCAGGTATAGAAAGAGAGAAGTCTTGGTCTTCTCTGGGTCATCAATAATTTAAACTGAAAAAAGAAAAAACAATTAAACCACAAAGTTTTTGGAAAGTTCGCTTTATCTAATGTATATTTAAATTCAACCCCATGATCGGTTACGGGGCAGGGACCATTGGAACTTTTCTTTAGAAGATGTCATTGAAAAAAAATATGACAGTTTAAAAAAAAACAATGAAAAGGAAAGGAATATGGAAATAGGAAGAGGAATATGGAAATAGGAAGAGGAATATGGAAATAGGAAGACGAAATCATACAGACCCGCAGAGGTTAGAATAGACGATGGAGTTCATGAAAATAGTCTAATAAACTATTAACCTTAATCCTACTCCACACTTAGTGGAGGCTACTGGAGGTAATGTGCAAATGGGGTAACTGGGTAAAACCTGAGAGGGTACATTGTACATGCATTTAGAATTGGTTGGTATATAATTGGCCAGTGGCAGTCAGTGTTAGATGATAAAGTACATCTGATAACAAAAACATGCTAGTACAGTTGAACATTTTATATTCCTTAGTTATTGAATTAGCTTGATTACTGAATGTAATTGTGAGCGTATTTGGGTAAAGCATTTTGATTAAAACAAATATAATAAGGAAGGGATGTAGTGTATAACTATTTAATAGATATGTTAACACTGTCTCACAGCCACAAGTGGTTAGGTACGCTGTCACTAATGACGTCTGTCAGTTACATGATGGCGCGAAGTTATGACGGTGGAGCGGCCTGGACCGGAGACTTGGTGGTGTTGTGTGAGCCTGTGATATAGTAGAAAACAGTGACAACAACCTATTAGGTCTACCACCAGAGGATACCACAGATACAGTTATTTATTTAATTTAAATACTATTTTTCAAACTTTTGTCATTACAAAATTCGTCAAAGGAGTAATATATATGCTTTCATGATTAACAAAGCCCTGAGTTTATTTTTAAACATGTTCACATTCTGAATATTCTTTAATTCTGCTGGTAATTTGTTAAACTTAATAACAACATTGAGCTTTGCCTGCAGAATAGTAGGAAGATCTTTTCTGCGAGTTTCTAATCTACTTTTCCTTTCATCGTCTGTTTCAAAGTAATTTATGTTTTTGATTAAATGAGTAAGGAGAACCAAAACATACAGACATGGCACCGTTAAAATTCTTAGCTTAATAAAATACTCCTTACATGATTCTGTCTGGTTTAAACGAAGCATGGTTCTTAATGCTCGCTTTTGTATTGTAAAGCGCCGCTATAGCAGCTTCACTAGTGGCGTGTACTGTAATCTTTGGGGTACGTACTCCTCTATGACCTCCGCCTCAGAGGTTTAATGTTTGAGACGAGAGATGTAGTACACCGGGGTGTACGGTCTTGATTGATTGATTGGTTTGTTTCGGAGCCAGGAGCCTTACCGCATTAGTGCCTGCAGCTTTGTTGACGGGTCATAATTCGCCCGGTCTGTTGCCTTGGTGGGCAAAGGCTTTGCGGGGAAAGTGGCCCAGATGCTCAAAATGACCACTGGCTCAGGTGGACACGGTGGCCGGCAGTGGTGCCGGAAGAAGCTGTGGGTCGGCAACGAGACTGTGAAACGCACTTACAACGCACGATGCAGACTCAGCAATTGGTGACAGCACTGCTGACGCGAAACTCGTTGCTGATGCGTTGAGGCAACTGCCTCCTCGGTGCGTGTTCGCGTTGTTCACCCAGGTATAGACACAGAGTTGAATAATCTGCAACGGTGCTCTGGGATGTTGCTAAATTTCTCTGCATAGCAGCCAATCTAGCCTTTAGGAAGACAACATCCTTCAGCAGGCTTGTCACATCGATATGGTCGAAAGTAACTGGAGGTGATTTAAAGAAATTCTTCGCCAAAAAGGGTGCGGGGCAGTGGTCCAACTGCTCTGTCCTATTAGTTGGACCATGGGTCTTTACTAGGGGCAGTTGTCCAACTTTAAAAATAGTTGGACCACAGCACCTTTAAGAGTTCCGTGGTCCAATTCATTTAAAAATAACTTACCTACCCTAAAAAGATTGAATTTGATAGTTGATTAATTTAATCCCAATCGATCAAACTACCAGGAGAAAAGAAACATTAGGAGGTATTGGAAATTGGAAACTTAAAATCAAATCTATAATAATATGCCTTTCTAATACCATGCAGTTTTTTTTTTTTGTTGAAGATGAGAAACAAGGACAGTAAAGTCTCACAAAGTACCAGGAGCCCAGAAATAATAGGAGGTACATGGTTCATTAGACAACCTGATTTAACTTTTTTTTTTAATTAAGTTCTTCGTCATGTATATAACTTCTACATCAGTAAAATCTCACAAAGTAGCAGGTGCCCAGAAATATATAGGAGGTATAGAACCATTAGAGAACCTGATTTAACAATTCTTTTCTTTTCTTTTTTTTTTTTTTTTAATTAAAGTTTTCGTCATGCGTATAACTTCTATATCAGTGAAGTTCTCTAATGGTTCTGGTTCAGCCCAGAAATATATAGGAGGTACTCCTATATACTCCTATAATTATATTGCACACAAGATGCAGTTGAGGTTTTTAGTGTTGGAAAGTTATTTTTAAATGAATTGGACCACGGAATTCTCAAAAGGTGCTGTGGTCCAACTATTTTTAAAGTTGGACAACTGCCCCTAGTAAAGACCCATGGTCCAACTAGTTGGACAGAGCAGTTGGACCACTGCCCCGCACTGGCCAAAAACACCTTTTTTATGACTTGGGACTTAAATATAATATTGTAGGAATGCGAGTGTAATATGAGCCACAATCTTTATCTAACTCTACGTGGATTCCAGGCGTGATGATATTTTAGACGTGATAAAGTGTGCAGCTCTTGTAATTGGCATGTGGCTGAGTGACATAAAAGGAGTGAGTTACAGGACATAGCTATTTTTTGCAGATAGGTTCTTCAGTGCTAGAAAAGTGGGATGGTATATCGTATTACCCTATACTAACTGGGTTTTCGAGGTCAGATATGTAGTTGGTTAGACTGGAAGCTGCCCCCAATATAGTTGCGGAAATACTAGGCATGCTAGGATGATGATGAGGATTATATTTTTCATTATTTTTATTCATTTTAAAAAACGTTGCCCAATACTAGGAATTTCTCCTGTAAAGTGGGTGCGTTTGCGTTGCTACTTGCGACACCCTTTATTGTTAAGAAGATGACTAACACCGCGCTGTGCGATGCACCGTGAGATCCGCCGTCTCAGCAATCCGACCGTGGAATCGAAGATTGTGCAATGCCAGTGACCAGTGTTAATTTTAGGTTTAGTGCTTCACTCTTGTTTCTCACATCGATCAATTGTCACGCAACTTAGAATTACCGATTTAAATGTAATTTCTACATTAATTAAATTTTATAAGTAAATTGTATCGGTTTTATTTGCATCCTCGTCTGCAGCCGAACGCGATTCGTTCACATACATTTAAACTCACATTCACAAATACCCAAACTCGAAACAACAATCTGCAAGCCATACAAATATTTGTACCGTACAGATATCGAACCCGGGACACGAATCGCCGCAGTCAACTGCTTAATGCACTGTGCCAACCGTGCCGTCAAGGTCTTGGGTAAGTATTCCAGAACAAACACATTTTATTTCAACAAAAATAAATTTAATTCAATAACAACAAAACAAACAATAACAATAATAATAATAAAAAATAAAAAATATAATAAATAATAATGTTAATATAATTAATTAACATTTAACAATTCACCAGCCTACACTCCATCCCATACCACGCTCTCAATCCAGGGTATGTAAGATGCTAACCTGGTGAATATACATGGGTACCCGTTGTTTGTGGACGAACAGGGGAAGCCGACCGAGATCACTCCAATTGCGGTGTAAACGCAGCGGGAGAATTGAGTATTGATCAAGAGCGGTTGTCCGGATAACATCTGGAAAAAAAATCCAGAATAATAATTTCACTCTGGCTCGGTTGAGCGACGATGTTCGCAGGGTGTTTGGTAGCAACTGGATGAGAGTTGCAAAAATCGAGCTGATTGCTGTATACTGATGATTTCTGCAATTTTTTGTTAGACTCAAGCCGCGTTTCCACTAGGCAACAATTGACGCGCAACATGTTGCCCAACATGTTGAAAGTCAGCGTGGAACTTTTGTTGAACAACGTTGTGTCTACGCATCTACTACTTTACAATGTTGCGCGCCAGCTGGCAACGTCGCGCGCTGTTGTGCAGCGTTGCCGTACATGTTGAGCGTCACGTGTTGCGCGCCAAATGTTGCCTAATGAAAACGCGGCTTTAAGTGTGGCTACCTAAACCACCTATAAGGGTTGTGTTTGGGCGAGTGAAAAAAATCATGTTAGTAGCATATAATATAGACCTATATCCTACTACAATTTTGTTTGTTTTCAAAAATTATATGCCCCTGTATAATTTTGAATGGGTTTCATCCTACTACAATTTTGTTTGTTTTCAAAAATTATACAGGAGCATATAATTTTTGAAAACAAACAAAATTGTAGTAGGATGAAACCCATTGGAAAAGGAAGAGAATATAACAAAAATTAAAGAAAAAATAAATTACGATCGATCTGAGGTCGGGAAGTGGTTATATTGTCATAGTGTCTTGAACTTTCTTTTTCTTTTTTTTTCCGTTCGGAAATGCGAATAAGTTTTACCTACTTATTTGTACTTTTTTTTGTGAACAGTCAGCCAGCAGGTTAAGCAAATTAACCTTAAGTAACTTTTTTTATTTTCAACAACACTGTACATTAATGAAAAACTATAAAATAAACTATACTAACAAGAAACTATAACAAGGTATCAAAATAGGTACTGCTCCTCAACGCTGTCAGCCGGTAATGTGCCCAAAAGACTAACGGCATTGCCTCGTTGTATGGCAACACGTAGCCTCTGGCCAAGATAAAATCAGCCCTTGGGTCACGAGAAGCGTCAACTAAGCGTTTAACAGGCTATGTGCACTCGGACCCACGGCCCCAGAGTTTCAACCCCAATCGGCTCAAAAATATAGTTTCCACAAAGGTTACTATATTTACGCCGCTAGAGGTTCTCTGCAGCCACAGCAGCTCCACCTGCGCAGCACGATGAACTTGGATGATGTGATGGCGCAAGAGTATCCACACATGTTGCGTCCCACACTAAAGGCCTACCCATCTTTCAAGGAAACAAAGACATGCCGTCCGGTCTTTTGCCATCGTTGCGTGCCAAGCTATGGGGTTCTAAAACAGCTGGTAACTGGCTTCTTACGCTGTCTCAACCATAAAGCTCTGGAATGCGCTACTCCCTAGCATTAAAAAAGCCGGAAGCAAGATGGCTTTCAAGAGAAAAAATTGGAAATACTTTTTGAAATCGGACTGTATTGCTTTCAATCACGTCACTAGTAGGTAATTCTTGTAAGGTTTCTCGTATTTTACTGACTGACTGTTTGTATGTATTCAAATATTTAGTTTATTTAATAAATTATATCTGTATAAATAAATATGTATTAGTATGCACCTATATAAGTATTATGTTTACAAAATTTTATTTTTCTTATTTTATTTCATTTATATTTTGTACTCTACCACAGTGCTGTCCTATTTGACCCAAGGGTTGACTGGCACAGCATGCCTTGTGGCACTGAGTCCACCTATGTACCACTCTTGTACATGAAGTTTAAATAAATATATAAGTGTTTTATACCTTACAAAGTTCAGGAGAACGTGATCTGATTCCATAGCACATTTGTGTTTCATAGATTACTCCGTTATTAAACACGTCCGTATACAGTGCGATCAAATTATCTTGGCAGCTCCGAACTTCGTGCAGGTCATTTTGTTACAACGAATGTTTATAAGTGTTATGATATTTATTTTATTTGTATTTCTCACTGTTTAAATTAGATATTTTCTGATCGTTTAAGTATTGGTTTATCTGGCAATAACAGTTTTATTCCCAAGTTTACATGCGTAAAATTTCGCAAAGCCTATGTTCAGAGCTGCCAAGATAATTTGATCGCACTGTAGTTATCGTACATCTGCTTACATTCTTCTTCTGAAAATTTCTCTAAATTGATCTGAAAGTGAACAAATATTTATTTAAAAAGTTCAGTAGTTTCGGCGCAACTAAGAAGAAGAGAAAAAAAGTTTGAGTTTTGTGACACAAGATCCTGTGGCTTAAATTTCTTCGTATTTCACCATGATTTGGCAACAAGTACAAGGCACTATCAGTAAAGTTCATCAGTTTCTGTGCAAACAACTGCACAGACAAGACATGGAAATAGCACACGATTTAATACGAGCTCGAAAACTCAGGATCGACTTCCTAGTGAACCCCTTACAACCTGTTAAAGTTCCATTAACTTTGAATACTTTCCAGGTAGTAGGTACAGACGCTAGCACATCAAGCCACCCCAAATTGGCAATTAATTTTCCCAATCAACCTTGAATATAATGCTTTAGCGATAAAGCTGAAAATCTTTTACAGAAATGTGACAGATTGTTGTATCTTGATGTGCTTGTATCGGTACATAATTATAGTATAAGATCTCTCCATAGAACAACCTTCACCGAGCTGGTTATTGGATGATATTATATTTTATATTCTGACTGAAATTTTTTAGTCAACCCATTTGCAATAATATATTAATTGACAATTTTATTTACATATAAAATACTTTTCATCCATTAACCAGCTCGGTGAAGGTCGTCGTTTAAGGGATCTTTGGCTAATAACTGCTGGATTGCAAATTAAATAAAACCTTGTATAACGGGACTGCCGATTGTATCCACCCTGCAAGAGGATTATAAGTGGGTCAAGAACAAGGTGTGACTTACCGTCTTGAGTGTATCAACCCTTCGTTCAGACTCTAATTTTAGATCTCTCCAAGTTTGAACGAAAGCTGTCTCATCGGCACTTGCTTCGACGTGCAAGCAAGCTGGTAGAACATTATTGTTGAAAGTAATCCTGGAATTAAGAATAGATCATTATTTTACTATTATATTTATTGCTAAATGGGCCTGTTCTTGACTTCGATCACACCTGATAAAAAGCGATGGATGAGGTCTATGGTGGAATGAGCGTGCCCTGAAGATGCCTGTTCACTATTGCTTTGACGGCAGACGGGTTAAATGTGCGAGGGAACACAGATGTCGACAGAAACACCGTCTTTTGAGAAGTGTGCCTGTTTGAACTGATCACCACAAGCCATATGGTCATGAGCTCCACACTAAAGCGGCCCGCGTCTTGTGTCCATTCATAGGTTTTGCACGTTTGCGTGAAAGAGTGCTTACTGAAAGTGTGCGTTTGTACGGTAAGCAGTAGAAGTAGCTTAACATTTTTATTATTAAACGTTTAATTCAGATAAAAATCCATAGTACATTACAAACATTTACAAATTTCACACAATAAAACCACAATAAAAATAAAAAAATAAAAAAAAGCCTTTTAATTCATGCATGCAATTTCCGCTTTTATAAAGTGGTTAGTTTTACATTTTGCTTACCTTAGTGTTACTTTTTATTATTAAATTATTAATTAAGCTATGCAAGAACCCCGTCTTCACAGGTGAAGGCCTCCTCCAAAGTAAGCCAATTGTCCCGGTCTTGGGCTACTTCTGTCCAATGTGGACCGGCGATGTTTTTAATTTTATCGTCCCATCTTCTCATGGGCCTTCCTATGCCTCTTTTGCCGAGCGGTCCATTCCATGTCGTTACTCTTCTGGTCCAACGTTGATCTGGGAGTCGTGCTACATGGCCGGCCCACTTCCATTTCAATTTTTTCGCATATTGTAGAGCATCTGTGGACTTTATTAGTTTTCTTATTTTTGTATGCCTTATTTTTTGTATTTTTCTTATACTAAGCATGCTCCGCTCCATCCCTCGTTGGCAGGTTCTAACTTTTTCCTCAATGTTGTTCGTAAACTCCCATGTTTGGCAGCCGTATGTCAGGCATGGTAATAGTAGGCATGAGTTCATGACTTTGGTTTTAAGAGTATAGGCAGGTTACTCTTGAATATTTCTCGCAGTTTCCAATATTTGTTCCAGGTGCTGTGTGTCCGTCTTTCGATTTCCTTCTCATTGTTTTTCTTATTAAAGCTTATTTGTTTACCTAGGTATATATATTGAACAGTACATTTCAGGGGTTCCCCTCCTGCGGTTATCATTTTCTCTGTGCTGTTAGTCATCACCATGGTTTTTGCTAGGTTCATTTCAAGGCCCACCTCCATACTTGCTCTATGTAGAGATCCAATCATATGTTGAAGTTGCGCGTGCGTTTCTGATAATATTACTAGATCGTCTGCGAAGCGGAGGTGGTTCAGATATTTATCATTTATGTTTATACCGTATTTCTTCCAGTCCAGCTGCCTAAAGATAGATTCTAGTACTGCTATGAATAATTTCGGAGATAAGGGGTCCCCTTGTCTCACGCCTCTCTTGATGGGAAAACTCGGTCCTTTGGTTTCTAACTTGACTCTACCTGTGCTATTTTTGTAGAGACTCCTGATAACTTCAAGGTACTGTTGCTGTTGCACCTTAGTTTTTGAGGGCTTCCCATATGCTTTCATGTGACACCGTATCGAATGCTTTCTGGTAATCAATGTAGGCAATGTAGAGAGGTCACCGTTCCTCCTGGTACTTTTCTATAAATAGTCCCAGTGTATGGATGTGGTCCATGGTTGAAAAACCCTTTCTAAAGCCTGCTTGCTCGACTGGTTGGTTTAGTTCTAGTGGTATGCTTATCCTTTTGCTGATGATTGACGAGAAGAGTTTGTAAATAGATGATAGTAAGCTAATCGGCCTGTAGTTTGAGATGTCTTTGGGGTCACCCTTCTTGTAGATCAAAATGATGTTTGATTCAGTCCATTGTAATGGTATCTCAGCTGTATCTAATATGTAATTGAACAGGTTTGCTAAAGGTAGAGCCAATATTGTTTTGCCAGTCTTTAAGGCTTCGTTGTGTACGTAGTCTGACCCTGGGCTCTTTTCACTTTTCAACCTGGTTATTGCCTCTAGTATCTCTGATTCAGTAATTTCACTTACTTCGCTTGTTTCCCCAGAGCTTTCCGATGTAATATTTTTTATGTGGGGCTTTGCGCTGTATAGGTTCCTGTAGAAACTAGTAGCCACTTCTATGATTTCTCTGCGATTGTGTTTGGTTTTTCCTGATGATTTTAATCCCTCTATCCATAGTTGTTGTTAACTCTTTATAAGCTTTTTTGGTACTTCCTGACTACTTTAGATGTTTTGTAATTATATTTTGCCTGTGTTTAGCGTAGTCGTTTTTAATGTACTTGCTAATAAGTTTATACAGAGCTGCCAGTTCGTTTTTTTCTCTTCGGGATTTTTTTTTATTTTTATTGAATATTCTCCTTCTGTCTATAAGTTGCACAATGCGTGGCAACGACCATACAGCAACTAGACGCCTAATACTCAATCTAACGCACGAAACAAATTCTGTCAACTCGCTGAGGTGCGGGGGAACGGGGTACTGCATTCTGATTGGCCCTTTCAAGGTCATTGCATTTCACTAGGGATGAGACAGGTTTAAACCAAACAAGAAACTATCGATATTTTTAATTGTATTTAATAAAATATGTATTTACATTTAACATACATAGCTTGCATTTAAGTACCCTCTTTATTCGGAATATGATTGAATCATGCAAGTACATTCAAAAATCGCTTGGTTGCAATTGCCCATTTATTTTTTAAATCTGGATCGTGTGGGTATCTAAAATTATTAATCGTTAAAGTTTCACAATTTATTAGCTGTATCCTGTTGTAACTTTTAATTATTAACAATATATTTTTTACTTAAATAGTTATAGGTTTTTTTGCTTTATCGATAACAGGGGTGGTCATGCGATTTGGAACATCACTAATTATTTTTACTTAAAATCGAGGAAAAGAGATGGCAAAAAAAATACTTTCAAAAGAAAGAGATGCAATCATAAAAGACATCAATTGAAGTCCGGCTTTCTTTATCACACCAACGTACTGTACACGGGGCCATATTATGTATATTTTCTCGAATTTTCAAAGGTGTAGTGCGGAAGTGTTTACGGCTCACAGGAGTGGTCGAAACTAATGCGAACTTAGTGAGTGACGACAGCTATAAGATTTATAGCCCTAATGTGTTGACAGACATTGGTCGCCTGTTATTAGGCGTCTAGTGGCTGTATGGTCGTTGGTGCGTGGTGATAGTATTCCATGGGCTTTGGGATCAGTGCTGGTTGAATGGGCTTCTCGTAGACTTTGAGTAATTGTGTTGACTAACTTCGTATAATATGTTTGTATGCATTTAGATTCTTGCCAGTTCGGTAGTTCTGCCATGTTGATGGCCAGTCTCTCTCTAAACTTCTGTGTTTCTTTTTCATTCTTTAAGAACGCCATTCCATTGTTTTTATATTTTCTCTCCTTTTCCTTGTGTTATTTAGAAGTATACTTGCTCTGACTGGTCTATGATCCGAGGAATAGATAATACTTAGAACTTCCATATTTTGAAATAAATTTGGACGGTTAGATAGGATAAAATCTATCTCGTTTCTGTGTTTGTTGTTTGGTGAGCACCATGTCCATCTGCGTTTTGATTTTTTCTTAAAGAAGGTGTTCAGTATGGAGAGTTTATTTTCAGTAGCGAAATCGATTAGTTTCTGGCCTCTGCCATTTCTCTCTCCATATCCATAAGATCTCATTACAAGGTTGCATACTTTGCTGCGGTTGGCCTATTTTGGCATTAAAAGCTGCTTCTAAAGCTTGTGTAATAGTTTTATAGAAGAGCGTAATTTCTTCTTCTTTGGCTGCCTCTGTGGGTGCATATACTTGTATTAATGATAATTTGTATTCATCAAAGGTGAGGTTTAACAGGGCCACACGTTCTGTAAAGCCGGTGAAGCTTTCTATGTTTTGATTGAATGATTTGTCTATAATAAAGCCCACTCCGTGCCTACCAGGGTGCTTACTCTGGAATATAATTCCGATAGATCGACATTGGTCAAACGTCAGTTGGTTGAGTTAAACGTCAGGGATTGGCTAGACTCAGTGAGTCCAGCCAATGCCTGACGTTTGACTGACAATTCCAATGTCGATCTATCGGAATTATATTCGAGAGTAAGCACACAGGTGTTTGGCCCATGTAGCATAGGATGTAGTCACTGTATTCTTCGATGTTGGTTCCAAGCCGCCTTACTTCAGATAATCCCATTATGTCGCAGTTTATTGTCTTCAAGGCTTCAAATAATTCTGTAAGACGTACGTGGGAAGCAAGTGTTCTGACATTGTAGGTAATGAGGTGAAGTTTTTGTCCTTGTTTTTCTCGAATTTTAGTGTTTCTCTTTGGAGGGTTTTGATCATAATCTTCCTCGGGGATCAACCGGATTGGAAGATGTGTGTTTTGTTTTTTTTTCTGTTAATTATTGTTGGAAATTGGTTTTTGATTAGAGGAGGGTAGGGGCGCTAATTGCTATTTGTTTATGTCTTGATTGTTTTTTCTGTTTGTTTTATTAAATACCAAGTAGTTAGTTAAAGATGTCTTTGTGCCTCCTTCCGAGACACTTGGTTGGCCTCGTTTCGGCGGAGGCGTAGCATCAGTGTTATTTTTCTTCGGCACCTGCATTCTGTTGTCTTCTTGAAGCTGCTGGTTGGTCTGATTGGTCTCCGGAGACAATTGTAGATTCCTTTTTTTGCTAGTTGTTGAGTCAGATATTTTCCCAACTATTACCAATTTATCGTACTTAATTATGGCTTTGTTTCCGTTCTCCTTTTCCAATTTGATTTGGTTCTGTAGCTTTTTTCTTTTTTCTAGAACATTTGGCGGATAGTCCTCTTTGATGTAATACTCGGTATTATTTAGATATTTTCTATTTTTAAGTATATTGAGTTTAGTGCCAAGTGACGTGAATGTTACCACAATAGGGCGGGGTTTATCCTTTTTTATTCCTATTCTTCTAATTACCTGTATGTCCTTCCAGTCAAGTTTAACTTTTAAGTGTTCCTCAATGAATACTATGATGCTACTCTCCTGCTCCGAATATGAGAGTTCGGTTTCCTCCATTCCGAAGAACACGAGATTTCTTTGACGCGCCTGTTTTAACCGACTTCCCAAAAAGGAGTAGGTTCTCAATTCAATCGGTAGGTTTTTTTTTTTTTTACCCGACTACGGCAAAGCCAAAGGAGGGTTATGATTTTGACTGGCTATGTATGTATGTATGTATGTATGTATGTTTGTATGTATGTATGTGTGTATCTTCATCTGTTCCCTCATAGCTTCTAATCTACTTATCGGAACTCGACTTAAGAGGTATCGTTAGAACCGTCTTAATTTTCCGCTGAACATAGTGTTGTATACTGATATAAACACTTTTATTAATTGAAATCGTATTTATTTCTGTAGACAGTTTTCTTGTACAGGTTTACAATATGGCTGATTGGTTGCGAGAGAGCGAGACAGCAGAACGAAAAGACAATAGACACATACAAGGCATAAACAATTACTACCACTGTTACGTTCGGATATCACACTCTCCGCCACCTTAACTAAGACAATCTTAAAATTAAATGTGTTAACTAATAGTAAGACAATCATAAGAAAACATTGTACTACTTATCTAATAGCTAATTTATAAATTAATGTAATCTAATTTACTCATCCACCGATTGATCACAAGTACGGATTTGATTTAAATGTCTTTTCCATTTTAAACCCCCCACATCAATGTAATAGGTTACCCCTGGACAGGATTCATCAATAATAGTTCCTAAAATCCAAGGCTTATACCCCTTTCTATAGTCCCTAACCATTACTTTCTGCCCTAATTCTAATGTTACTGTATTTCTGTTTCCTTTATAATAATGTTTATATTTTTCTTGCATTTCATATGATTTTTCAGTTATTGGTGGTGGCCTTAACAAGGTAAATCGATTCCTAAGCTCTCTACCCAGCATTAATCTGGCTGGTGTTACACCAGTGGTACTATGGGGTAAATTTCTGTAATCAAACAAAAATAAGTTTACAGCCGAGCTCAGTGTGCTACCACTTTCCTTAATTTTTGTCACATGGGTTTTAAATGTCTCGACAAATCTCTCTGCTGCTCCATTTGTTGCTGGATGATATGGGGGTGTAAATGTATGTTTTATATTTGTTAGTTGGCAAAAATTTTCAAATTCTGTACTAGTGAAAGTTGGGCCATTATCTGTTACTAAGTGGACTGGGAAACCAAAAGTGGAAAATAACTTTTTGAATATTCCAATTGTACTTGTTGCGCTAATATTAGTCATTTCAAAGGCCTCAGGCCATTTTGAATAGCTGTCCACAACCACTAAAAACATCTTATTATAATATGGTCCTAAAAAATCAGCGTGAAGTCGGTACCATGCTGATGGCGGTACAGGCCATGGTTTTAGTTGTGATTTTGGTGGATTTTTATTGTTACTTAGACAGATTACACACTTTTTTGTAAGATTTTCTATTTCTGAATCTAGTCCCGGCCACCAGAAATATGATCGTGCTACTTGCTTCATACGTACAATGCCAAAGTGGCTTTTGTGTAGCTCAGAAAGAATTGATTCACGTAATACAGTAGGAATTATAATTCTGTAACCCCAAAATAAACAACCTCTGTCAGTGCTAATTTCATCCCTTCTGTTATAAAAAATTAGGAGTTCCTTGTCCATTAATTTCTTATTTGGCCAGCCATCTAAAACATGTCGAATCGTTTTTGACAAGATTATATCTTTTTTTGTTTCAGTCTGAATAGTCTTCCAGTCTAAATTATTGATTTTTGAGTTGTTTACGTGGTAGATATTACTCAAAATATCGGCCATAAGTGTAGTTGTAAAATTTGGTCACTCCAAAGATAATTGCCATTGCTTCTTTATCGATCGTTGAATACTTTATTTCTACTGAGTTTAATTTCTTACTTGCATATGCAATTGGTCTAACAGTACCATCATAATCTCGGTTCGACAATACCACCCCCAAAGATGTTTCTGACGCGTCGCAAGCTAAAATTAATGGTAAATTTGGGTCAAAATGTCTTAAATTGTTTACAGAAGACAATTTCTGTTTGATTATCTCAAAAGCTTTATTACAATTTGGGGTCCACTCAAATTTATTTGTCTTAACAATATCATACAATGGTGCTAATGTACCAGCCATGCCTTTTAGAAACCGATTATAATAATTAATTTTACCCAAGAAAGACCTTAACAATGTCATGCTAGTGGGAGCTTTTGTTCTCAGCAATGGTTCAACATTTGATTTAATAATGCTTATGTCATTTTTGGTTACTCTAAAACCAAACACATCAATACTTTTTTTGAAAAACTTGCATTTTTGGAGTTTTAATTTAAACTGACATTCTTTTAGTTTACATAGTACCTTACACAAGGTATTTAGCATATCATTTACATCATATCCTGCCATATATATATTGTCTATGAACACGGCTGTATTTGGTATGTTTGCAAGTTTTTTACACATCAGCCGCTGAAATGAGCCTGGTCCTGTGCTTACACCATATGGTAAGTATAGGTATTTATATGTACCTTCTTCAGTTACTATAGTAGTTAGCTCCTGAGACTCAGAACTTAGAGGTGCCTGTAGGTACGCCTCTTTCAGATCAAGCTCGCAGAAGTATTCTCCATTCTTAAGCTTGTTAAAGATTTCTTCGATATGTGGTAATGGGAAATGGTCAACTTCTAAGTGTGGATTCAAGGTAACCTTATAATCACCACACAGCCTTACTGATCCATCTGTTTTCAATACAGGGACCACCGGAGTACCCCACTGACTGTATGTCACAGGTGATATTCTACCATTATGTAGCAAGCGAGTAATTTCAAGTTTTACCTTGTCCTTTAATGCATAGGGTACACGCCGTGGTGGTAGGCACTTCGGCTTTGCATCCGGTTTTAATTGTAAGGTAATAACTTCACCTTTGAAGTTGCCCCACCCTGGGCTGAATACTTCTGCGAACTTTTCCTTGATTAGATTTTCTGCTTCTGAAACAGTTTTAGTTTCACATGAGTAAGTATGTGAATGCTTAGTCATAGTATTAGTTTCCATAAATGTTGGAGGCCACAGATCAAATGATTTTAACCAGTCACGACCTATTATTCGCGGAACATTATCATGGGCTACAAAAACATTCAAATATCTCACCATTCCGTTATATTTTACTGTTAGATTTTTCAATAAACCAACTGGTTTTGAGATGGTTTGGTCAAAATTTTTAAATCTTACATTGGTATCCTCAATTACTAACTGGTTGAACAGCCTGACCTTGTCTTTCAACGGAATTACTGTCACCTCTGAACCAGTGTCTAACAGAAAATCTAAATATACTCCTGCAACATTTATAGCTATATAATGCGGAGGTACCTTACTTACATTAACAGAATACAACTCATACTCATTGAATAACTGCCCAACAGAAGCTTCGATGTCATCATCTATATCTGGCTTGGTTTCATGATCCCTTTTCTCAATTGAATATACTCTCCGTGGGTTCTTTGAACAAACTTTGAAAAGGTGTCCTTGTTGTCCGCACTCCGAACAGTACTTCTTGATCAATCTGCATTCTGACTTAATGTGGCCATTGTTGCCACAACAAAAACATCTAACCTCCTTCTCTTTCACTTGTTGATTTTTCTTTGTTTTAAATTTATTGTGCTTCTGTTTTGTATTTTTTTCATTAAAAAACATTTCAGATACCTCTGTTTCCTTCTTACTGGTAGTATGGACTAAGGCGGTTTCCACAGTCCGTGCCAGCATCACTGTTTGTTCCAAACTAAGGTCAGCATCACTTTTCAGCAATTCAAACTTGATCAGCCTTGAATGCACTCCGTCAATAAACTTCTCTCTTATCTGGTCATTCATATCTTTGAAGCTACATACTCCTGCTAGTTTTTTTAATGTCAATAAATAATCTTCGACACTTTCTGTTGGCAATTGATTCCGACTGCGAAATGTGGCTCTGTCTAAAACTGAAGACTGTTTCTTCGTATATTATTTTTTAAGTGTGGTGCACAGCTCTGTATATGTTAAATCAATTGGTTTCGAAGGCGCACACAAACAAGTCAAAGTCTGAAACACTTCCGGTGTAATCTTGGTCAGCAGTAACGGTACTTTTTTTGTTTCTGGAACCTCATTTAATGTAATTATACATTGTAGTTGTTGTTCAAAAGATTCCCAACACTCACCACTAAATGCCTTCAGATCATAATTTGACATGATTCCCTTTGTTTGTGGAGGACTGGTGGTCTGTGTTTTTAATTTTTCTTTCCAGTAGTTGCTTAATATTTTTCGGAGTTCATCAACTGTTTCGGTTTTGGTGTCAATTCCGTGCTCTGCTAATTGTTCTTCCAATTGGGACTTATTTAATTTATAAATCCAAGTAGTCATTTATTTTCTTCGATCGAACTTTGTAAACAGACGTGACATTAGTCAACAGCGAACCAAGATGGTGGTTATTCGTCGCACTCGCAAGTCGCAACGCACGTCAATCGGAGCTAACTTCACAGTGAAGCGTGCTGCTGCTTCTTGTTTTTGTTGAATATTGTGTTGTTTTACTTTAATTTTGCGAAAACTTTATATTTTTCTTACAACGGGTTCTTTAATGCTCGTCGCCAAACTGTTGTATACTGATATAAACACTTTTATTAATTGAAATCGTATTTATTTCTGTAGACAGTTTTCTTGTACAGGTTTACAATATGGCTGATTGGTTGCGAGAGAGCGAGACAGCAGAACGAAAAGACAATAGACACATACAAGGCATAAACAATTACTACCACTGTTACGTTCGGATATCACACATAGGCTACGTGACGTGTCACAAAAAGCGATTTGGCGCCCTCTAGCAATCAAAAAGTAAGGCTTAAAAAATAAAAATGGAGATAAACACGCCGTGTTTGGTATCATTTAAAAGGGCCTCACTTGTACATTTCCAAAATATTGCTCAAATTTAAAATCACGCCCTCTAGCGGACAAAAAGTCAAGAGTAAAAAAATATATTTAACACCAAAATTGCTTAATAAAAAAAAGTAAAAAACTAAAACCCGACTACGACAAAAAAAAACGACGCTGAAAAAGTATGAAACAAGATTTTCAGGATAGAACAAAAAGAAAAACCGTAGTCACACGTTATAGGTACCAACCTAAACACTTTAATACCGTGTGACTACGGCTTTTCTTTTTGTTCTATCCTGAAAATCTTGTTTCATACTTTTTCAGCGTCGTTTTTTTTGTCGTAGTCGGGTTTTAGTTTTTTACTTTTTTTTATTTATTCTATGTATGTACACCGATTACGCTGCGATTTATAATCCGATTTAAGTGATTTTTTTTTAGTTTGATGCGGAATAGTTGCCATTTGATCCCATAAAAATTTAGCATGGTTTGGCCCAGTGCTTTTCATTTTATGACCATTTTTTTATAATTTATGAACATTTTTCGTTCGTTTTTTTATGTGTGTTCGCGAATAACTTCGTCGTTTATGAATCAATTTTGATGATTCTTTTTTTATTGGAACGGAGATATTTCAAGAGTGGTACCATGATATAGAAACCAGATCCTGGTGATGGAATCTCAGAGAAATCGAGGGCAATCCTCAAACATAGGCACGTATTACGTGTTTCGTGCTTTTTCTGACGCTATACAAGCTTATGTTTCATGGTAACTAAGATACACAACTAAAAATGAAAAAATAAAAAAACTTTTTTGCAAAAAAAACAACCGACTTCAAAAACACCAAAAAGTGAAAAATAAACTTCAAAAGAAAAGCTTCTGAAGTCGGTGGCAAAAAAAGCCAAATCAAACAAACAAATGTCACCGACTTCAGAAGCTTTTCTTTTGAAGTTTATTTTTCACTTTTTGGTGTTTTTGAAGTCGGTTGTTTTTTTTTGCAAAAAAGTTTTTTTTCTAGGATACAAATTCTCTTTTCCTGGTTTTCCACCTTTTCCTTAAGTGGATCGTACTTTTCATCCCATTTATCGAATTTTTCTTCGAGAATCTTGTTGAAGTTTTGAGTTACCTACTTGTTCAGTTACTTTTTTCCCGTTTTCCAGTATTGTTGTTTTTTGTTCGTCGAGCTCATTTTGTATCTTACGAAGTGCAGCTAGTACTTCCTCCATTAGGTTGGAATTTAGTTTTGATGTCTTGTAATATAGTAGCACAATAGGTGGCTCGTAGCGGGACTAATTGGACCGTGTTATGCAGAAAGCAGCCATGTGGCACTTTTTCCAAAAATGAGTTATAAACACAACCATACTAATTTCGACATGCCTGATTTTTTGCAAAAACAGCCATTTCGATATCTCTATTTATCACGGAGATATGAGCCGACAAATGCAGCCATGTCTACAAATGTTTATTGTAAAAAACAGTCATCTTAGTGTAAAATGCAGCCAATTTTGTCAAAAATTAAAATACCTATTTTGCAGAAGTCAGCCTAACTATATGGCCGTTTTTTACAAATTTCAAAATGTTAGGAGGTATCAGTGTTCGAGTTACGTAAAAGGCAGCCACTACATGATGGCTGTTCACTGCAAATTATTTATTTGTTGATAATCGCAGTTGGCTGTTTTTGCCAATAATAAAAATAGGCATTACTTTTTGTTTTGTTATCTTTATTAAGGATTTTATTACAATTAGCTAAAATTTAAATATTTTTATCCCGCGTTTGCTCCTGTATAACGATTTTTTTTACGACAACTTTAACATTATGGGTCCATATGATCAAATTTTAAGTTTTACCACCTAAGTACTACATGTGGAATGCAATAAAGTATTGAGTATTGAGTATTAAACCTAAAATACTAAGCAAAGATACGTGTAATGTCTGCGATAAATTTCGCATAGAACTAATAAATACAGGTAGAAGCGGTGGGGATGTTAACTCCATAAAAGAAACGCACAACATTCATCTTCACCAGGCCGAAAGAGCAAGATGTCAACTAAAAATAGATATGAACTTAGCTAAAAATCAAGAAGACATCGAATGCCTTACATTTGATATGCAAAAGACACTACCTCTGCCCCGGATTCAGTCAAATATATTTTTTTATAAAAGGCAACTCTGGCTCTATAATATATAATAATATATGATCGAGGGTCAGGCTGGACGTGGCGCACAGGAAGTGAGATCTTCACTTTAAAAACACATCGACAAGAACGTCTCTGACACTATAAAAGATTTAATTCTTTGGTCAGACTCTTGTGGCGGTCAAAACCGGAACATAAAAATTACTCTCATGATGAAAGCAGTGCTCGAGATGAAACCAAACCTAGAATCTACTACATTTAAGTATTTGATGCCAGGCCATAGTTACTTACCCAATGATAAAGACTTCGGTGATATTGAGAGAGCTTTGAAGTACAATCAAAGGATTTATACGCCATTGTTTTTTTTTTTTTTTTTTTGGTGGGTGGAAAATCATCAAATGACCCCCCCCCCGCTCTTGGGCAGAGCGAAGGGGAGTGTCAGACTTCTACTGACTAAAAACCGAACCCATGTTCCTTCTTTGCCCTTGTGCCGAGGCCACGTCATCTAGTACTAAAATCCGCGGCCCTTTGACTACATTCAAATTATGGCTATATGCAAAAATAAAAAACCTCTGATAACTTTCCAAATGGAAGTTAATTATTTCTACTCGACTGAGACTCTAGAAAAGTTTATAGTAAATCGCAAGAAAACAACAAATAAAGACAAAGTAATTTGGCTAATAACCCTTCTTTTGGGCTTCGCCGCAGTCGGGTAAAAACAAGAGAATTAAAAATAACAAAGCCAGACCAATATCATATTTACATGAAGTCTGACTTTGACCAAGAAGATTACGACTGTTTGGATATTACTCGTAAAATATCAAGACGTCACGGTTCTGACAATCCAGAAAGAGAAGGTGTTTTTAAGAGTCAGTTAACTAAATTATGGTCAAATGGAAAACCTATAGCAGAGCCTATTGTACGTGATTTAATATCAATAATCTAATACCAGAAGATGCTCGACACTTTTATGACAATTTAACGTCATGTGCACCTGTTATTGAAGATGACGTTGATGGATTTAATACTGAGTTAGATTTTATTTTGGATGATGAATAAGTGCGAAAATTTATATTTTGCGTTTATTAGTTTGTGACATTTTAAATTTTTTTTTTTAATAAATATTTCTAATATTCTATTGCCAAGTTTTTAGTCAAATCAAAATAATTTGATTTGTTATATGACCTAAAGTAATTGTACCTAGTTAAAATAAAAAACAGTATGAATACATTATCAACATTCGGATTATTTTAGTGAACGTAGTAAACATTTTAGTCAATATCTGCTTCACCTTGTCTGTTTTTTATTTTTTAAATAGTTACAGATCACATTTTAAAACACAGCCAACTTACATGGTTGGTTTATACTTTATTGTGATTTTTACAAAATATGCTATTTTGTATAAAACAGCCACGTCTAATATCGCAATTATTAATATTAATAGCCACGTTTCGGAATTCTGGATAGGATACAATAAATAACAACAGTTATACCAATATGTCTCAAATAAAAAATAATCATAAAATTAATATACAACCGAAGTGTAACCATCGACAGAAAAATGCTTATAACTCTGTTTGTACTTTTCCCGACTTGGCTGCGTTCTGCATAACACGGTCCAATTTGACCGATGTTAGTAATACAAATCCCATGTAGATGGTGGCGACATTTGTGGCTGATAGCAGAACTATTTAGGAATTCTAGTGGTAGGTACACCCAATGTTACGTAGAAAGCAATTGCTGACTCTCTTGAGTATTGTCGGTAAAAACAGTGCAGCATGTAGTAGCAATTGTTATAATATCTTCCGCTAGAAGTCACTGTTTTTCATTTTTAGAACCAATGTTTCGTACATAGCAGCGCCTTGTGCGGCGAGTAGCTGAATCTCTTGAGTATTGTCGGTAAAACAGTACAGCTTAATGGTAGTTGTTCTCTCCTCCGCTAGATGTCACTATTCATCACCGTTTGCGATCGATGTTTTGGCATGTTTTTTTTACCATTTAAAGTGAATGCTTTAGGTTATGATTTATAAAGGAGTTCCAAGTGCATGTTTCTTCGATATTCGGTGGTAGCTATTGCCACACCTCGGACACTCCATACAACGCCCGCAAAATAATTACCTATTACTACTACATAAACAAATAACGTTTGTGCACGACGTGCACGTGCAAATGTGTGCATAAACTCTAGTAGGGTTGTCGTAGCCTAAAAAATGGCGCGGAAAGTGCAACGGTCTGCGTCGCGAAAACCGAACGACGACTAATACGAGCGCGAGCCATTGCTCAAGTGTCGGCGACGACTACCTCGAAGTGCGGGGTGAGGTGCGGTATTTAATATGAGCGCGGGGAAGGGAGTGCCCCTTCTGTACGTAGTACTATTATGTATTCTGTGCTATTGCTTGACTTTTTGATTCAGGTGTTTCACAGCACGATAGCATTACAAAC
The DNA here is from genome assembly GCA_949775195.1 of Diarsia dahlii. NCBI lineage: Eukaryota > Metazoa > Arthropoda > Insecta > Lepidoptera > Noctuidae > Diarsia > Diarsia dahlii. The sequence goes on from OX459195.1 coordinate 15,738,447, forward strand.
TTACAACGGAAAGTCACTCGTTTTGGTTTGCTTTGATTTTGGCAAGTTTAGCACTATTACTGCGATTAAAGTTTTGCACTTTACAACATAAAATAAAATAAATTTAAATCCTAACACATACATTATCAAATTCATGATATTAAATTAATTTTCAAAAATAAATAGATATAAGACATTCACAGACGAAAAAAATAAAATAAAATAAAGTATAATCTATCCACCGTGGAGCCAGACACGTCACCATCATACCTCGTCACTCTTCGCCAGACACCATCAAACTCTTGCGCTAGTTTGCTGATGTCTAACGTCCCAACACGATATTAATCCATTTATTTTGGATTGGGCAATCAGCACGTGAAGCAACCATCTTCAAGATGTCGTTGCTGCTGTCTCTCACGCGCCTAAAAATAGATGCAACTTTCTTGCGGATAATCGCATGAAAGCTGTCTGTGCGCGCCTCAGCAAACATTGCAGATGCACTGCAGTAACGAGGCAGCCGCAACAGCATCCTGAATATGTTGTTGTACTGAACTCTTAGGACGTTGGCGGCCCGCCGGGTATGACTCACCCATAAGCTGCTCGAGTAGAAGGATTGGCAGTACGCCTTAAACATAATGACTTTTACCTCTACCGAGCAACGCGCAAATCTACGAGCCAGCATATTACCTCGCACCGCCAACGCCCTACGTTCCCTTTCCAAATCGGCGTCATCAGACAAGTCTTCAGTGACAATGTGTCCCAAGTACTTGAAGTTAGTCACCACCTTTAAAGCCAATCCGTTAACCATAATAGGCGGAACATGGACCGGTGCATTTCTAGAACTCTTAAATATCAGAACTTCGCTCTTTGAGCAGTTATATTTCAGTCCATGCTCCGCAGCATATGCCTCACATATAGCCACTAATCTCCTGATCGCACCACCGACGGTCCCAGCAATACCATATCGTCCGCGTTGCTTATATTGTTGACACACACGTCATCTATGTGACACCCCGTATGCGTATTGCTGAGCTAACCGATTAGGTCGTCTACGTACAGGTTAAACAAGAGAGGAGAGGTCGGTCCACCCTGCCGCACACCACACTCCATGCCATACGCGTCCGACAAGGCACCGGCCCATCTCACCTGGTTTTTCTGACAACCATACCAGCTTTTCAGCAGGGTCGTAACCTCCGCCGGTACACCCGCCCTTGCCAACTTGCCCCACAGCTTGTCGTATCAAACTGAGTCAAACGCTTTTGACAAATCTAGGAAGCACGCGTATACCGGCGTCCCCCTATCAGTATAGTACCTGACAGCCTGCTTAAGACAGACGATCGCACTTTCAGTGGAAAGCCCAGCTCTGAAACCGAACTGGGCGTCGTGCAGACTTATGTGTTTGTGTAGTATGTTATTAAGCAGGCTGTCAAACACCTTAGCAATAATGGTTGCCAGTGATATGGGCCGATAATTATTTATATCTGAGATATCTCCCGTTCTATTTTTTACTATTGGACCGACGATAGTTTTTGTCAGTTCCTCAGGTAAAAATCCATGACACAAACACAAATTATAAAACATAGAGAGAATGCGCGGCAGATGAACCCCAGCATACCTAAGATGTTCAATACTGAGGCTGTCATACCTCGGAGACTTACGTCTACTCATATCATTAATAACCCGACGCACTTCTTTAGCCGTAAATCTAATCGATCTCTGCTGGTTGACAGCCTCAATACCTTCAGCTCGATGTGGCACATTAATAATAGGCTGTGGTTCCACACTGAAGGGGTTAGCAATCGCACAGTGATCACTTTATGCCATTTACACTCACAGGCAAGTCAGGCTTACTATTTATTTTGGCCAACATTTTGGAATTTTAATTATTTGATGTACCGAACTCCAGCTATTATTTAAATGATTCAGAAGATTATTCATTAAAATGTCCCTTGCTCTTCAATAAGGCTACCATCACACGGACTGCATCGTAGCAACCGCACGCAGTCGATGTACTCAACTGCATGCAGTTATCTGCAGTTGGATCTGACTTTACGCAGCTGAAGCCACGCATCTAGCCCAGGAGCTCAATATAATATTTGACGTGGAACTGGAAGCGCAGACGTTACTACTCTTATTATTATAACGCGCCGCCTACTAATAGCATTTTTATCCTTGTTATTTTTATCTGCAAAATTTGGTATCATTGATTCGCATACAAAAGCCCATTCATTAATTCGCTTTATTTTGTCACTATAAGTTTTTTGGGTAGTATGACAGTAAATTAAAGTTTAAAGTGACAAAAATAATTAATTTCGGTCATCGAATTACCAATAGTGAGCGACTGACTGCGAGTGACGAGAAATCAACAGAACAGCAACTTACAAACGAAAATCTATTTCACAAACGACAATGTGTTGCAATATCAAGCACCGAAGCCGAATTGGTTGCTGCCAGAGAAACATCTAGAGTGATTGTCTGGATCAAAAGACTCTTTGGTGTGAATTTTCAGACAGGAGCTCAATGTTATGATAACAACAGTGCCATCTGGTATCTGTGTAAGATACTTACGTGTTCTCAGTTTCAATAAGGGCAATGTCATTGTAGAAACTATGTCTCGTGTAGTTTGGATGCGGGAGGAGTCTCTTCACCGAATGTGTTTGCCAGGTAATCGAAATATTGCTATAATATTTCTTACCTCCCACTGCGACGAACATGACGGACTCACTGCGAACAATTAGGAAGATGATATTACACACCTGCAATCCCCGGAGGGTTGAGTTTCAAAAAATCCTTCCTTATTCCTTGTCTACATTATAAAGGGAACCTCTGTGCAAAATTTCAGCTTTCTAGATCCAAGGGTTTGGACTGGGCGTTGATGAGTCAGTCAGTCAGTCAGGACTTCTCTTTTTATTTATAGATAGAAGATAGATAAGGAGCTGAATGCACCCTGTCAGTTTGCGGAGGACGGTCCCTTACACCCTGTATATGAGTCGTAAATTGTGGACTGTTATGTTTGATTCCAATAATAACTCAAAATTTATTGAACGGGCTTACTTATTCTTCCGCAAAGCATAACCAGTGGTCAGGATGTACTTATTGCTGATTATGGCGCCTTTATTGTACCATGTCTGATGCCAACTTCTCGCCGTATCCCAACAATGCCTGGTGATTAGAAAAGCAGCGTCAAAGTCACCCGAATCGATGTTTCAGACATTGCAATCCGGCCAGGTTCCCAACGATCCGGACGAACGGATTTAAATTCTTATCCTCACACGAAGTGGTTCAGATAATTCAGTACAACACCGTGTTATGAGTGAGCAACTTCTCTAAAACAAACTTTAGTGTTAATTCAGCAGTTAACTAGAACAAACCTCTTATGCATGGGGCCTCTACGGCCAATATCAGCTCAGCGTTCAATGACTCGTACGCAATTCATGCCACGACGCGATTATTTTGGCAAAAATTGCTGTAACGCTTCCGAAGATGGCGACATTGCCGTTGCGATCAATCGATGACTATAGACCTCTAACCGTATCGTCGCTGGTTGTCACTAACAGAGCAACTAGTAGATATTCCATTGTTTGACAAATGAATTATAACCGTGGTCAATGGCCGCTGTGGTCTGTAATTGCTATGCGGTTGATGGAGCACTTAATACTTTTTTTTAATTGTTTCCACACTCTAGATTTCTCAAGTATTGTGGATGTGTTTGTTAACATTTAAACTCACTAACACAAACACCCAAACACGGAACGAGTACCTATCTGTAGGCCATACAAATACTTGTTCCATGCGGGGATCGAACCCACGACACGCCCTTGCCGTTTTTTTTTTCAGAATTGAATTTCAAATTGACAGCGGGGTAACGCTTTGGAGCTGTTTCGAATTATGTTTCATCTCCTATTCTGAGAAATGAGCTCCAAAACAGTTAAAGCAACGTGGCAAGTGCGAGTAGGACTCGCTTATGAAGGGTTCTGTACCATCAGAGTAGGGGAACATTTCAACTGTCTCGCTATTGCGGATCATACGATACTCCCGCCCGCTATGATATGTCCCGCTTGCAGACGGAAGGACGGATGGACAGTGGAGGCTTAGGCGCAGGCCACACAGAAATGGCGTCGGGCGCGGACATGGCTAGCCGCGCGTGTATCCTAAATTGCGCTTTATTTCTATGCACTAGCTTGGTATTAAATTTGAATTGAATAGGAAGCCGCCCGCGCGGCCTGCACCTTTGTAATAGTGTCCCATTAATAGCTAGGTCTCGAATAAGGCTATCCCTTGTAATACAAAACCCTAAAAAGTAACCGCAGAGATAGTAAGAAGTTTATGTCGTGCCAGCACAGTAAAGACAGTGCTCCACGTCAGGTCCGGTACTGTTTTTGTGGTACTTACTACATAAGGATGATATGCACTGGGCTGTCTGTCTTCAGCAGTACTTTCTGATTCCCACTCACTGTACCTATAGCATTTGTTCTCGTGATCAAAGTCTCTCGATATTCCCGCGTAGTAATCATTTTCTTTACACTTATGAGGAAGCTCTTGAATATACTGCAGACATTCTGGAAATATCGAAAACATGACCTTTTTTTCGTTTCTGTATTATCGTAATAGGGAAACCCTCTTCAATTTATATTATTTGTTCCATGTATTTTTTTTTGTATATCTTCTTCTTAGCGTGTCGATGGCAAACCGTCACTAAATAAATTATATTAATTTGGCCCAATATTCAGCTATGCGAACTCCGCTCGCTGATGCAGTCATTAGATCATCAAGTGTGCACGAGCCTCCCTGAGTGACGTATCCCACTATTCCCCGATACGTCCGGCGCACCCTGGGCAATCGACTTCTGTCGATTGGCTAATCAAAGGATTAGCCCATCGACAGAAAAAAATATTAAATTTGCCATCGTGGTGAAAGCACCACGATGGCAATTTTGTATATCGACACGATCGACACCGACTAAGTTTTAACTGTGTTGTCTTAATAGTTTCTAGATAAAGTTACTGTGACATATGAATGCATGGACGGATAGACGGACAGACAGACATGACGTATCTATAATAGTTTCGTTTTAGCATTCGGCTACGGAACCCTAAAAAGAAGTCCAAAGAGGAAAATAAAGAATTAAACAAATTAATTTTATATGTAATAACTCACTGTCCCTTGCCTTCTGGCCATTTTTGAAGAAAAGCCCTCCAGACGGCGGTATGAATATTGCGTTTCTAAAACAAAACCATCTAGTTAGAGACGTATTTTTAAAGGGTTGTCGTTTGTTATTTGTTCTAAAATGTTCCAATATTCTCATAATAATGAAACAGTAAGATTTAATAAACTTACTTGGTGCTATTAACGAGTTCACAATCCGTACAGCATATGATTTTTGTTCCCAATTTGTTGTTACATACCTGAAAGGAAGGCAGGCACATTACTTTGTGTAATTTATTTCATCACCGCTGCTCTCAAAACGGTGAAGGAAAACATCGTGAGGAAACCGGCATGTCTTAGAACCAAAAAATTCGAAGACATGTGACATCTAACAACCCGCACTGGGCCCGCGTGGTAGATTATAGCTCATTCCCTCTCAAAGAGAGGAGGCCTGAGTCCCTGCAGTGGGAACATTATAGGCTGATGATGATGATGATGATGATACCTGAAAGATGATTCAAAATATAGGTAGGTATACGTCATTGATAAACATGATTAATAGGAAAACAATAATAATACAATTGACAATCTATTGAATCGGTTCATGCTATGTCACCCGGGATGAATGTAGCTTTCTAATGGTAATAGTACATTGTTACCTTAGGGGTGAAAGTCCCTCGAACTATTAGCGCCCTCGCTGCGCTCAGGCGCCAAACCCCGACTCGGGACTAAATAAGTCTTTAACCCGAGGTAAACACTGTGCTTTTCATTACGAATACAAGGAAAGTTGATGGGAATAGGCTTGCCCCCAATTACCTAAATCGGTGAATAGGCTTTGCTCTTAATTACATCTGTTGATGGCAATAGGCTTGCTCCTAATTAGATTAGTTGATGTCAATAGGCTTGCTCCTAATTAGATCAGTTGATGGCAATAGGCTTGCTCCTAATTACCCAAATCGGTGGATGACAATAGGCTTGCTCCTAATTATATCGGTTGATGGCAATAATAGGCTTGATCCTAATTAGCTTGGTTGATGGCAATAGGCTTGCACCTAATTACATCGGTTGATGGCAATAGGCTTGCTCCTAATTAGATTGGTTGATGGCAATAGGCTTTGTCCCAATTACATCAGTTGGTTGCAATAGGCTTGCTTCTAATTACATTTGTTGATGGTAATAGGCTTGCTCCTAATCACATCGGTTGGAGGCAATAGGCTTGCTTCTAATTACATTGGTTAATGGCAATAGGTTTGCTCCCTATTACAACAAATAATTTGACAGCTGTCAGTAGAAAGCGATTCTCCCTAGGGCTGAAAAGTAGTACTTTCAACCCGCTTCGCAGGCATGTTCTGACCTACTTTCAGAGTATGAGTAATGAAATAGTACATTGTTACCTTAGGGGTGAAAGGAACTTATTTAGTCCCCGAGACGGGTTTGGCGCCTGAGCGCAGCGAGGGCGCTAATAGTTCGAGGGACTAAATAAGTCTTTAACCCGAGGTAAACACTGTGCTTTTCATTACGAATACAAGGAAGTTGATGGGAATAGGCTTGCGCCCAATTACCTAAGTCGAAAAAATGAAGAAAGAAAAAGTATTTATTGGTTTCACACAGGACAAAAAAAAATACAAAATAATTAAAAAAGTAAACAGAGAAACACTTAAAATCGGTTAATAATCGGTGAATGTCAATAGGCTTGCTCCTAATTACATCGGTTGATGGCAATAGGCTTGACCCCAGTTACATCAGTTGATGGCAATAGGCTTGCTCCTAATTAAATTGGTTGATGGCAATAGGCTTGCTCCCAATTACCTAAACCGGTGGATGGCAATAGGCTTGCTCCTAACTACATTGGTTGATGCCAATAGGCTTGCACCTAATCACATCAGTTGGTGGCAATAAGCGCGCTCGTAATTACATCGGTTGATGGCAATAGGCTTGCTCCTAATTAAATTAGTTAATGGCAATAGGCTTGCCCCCAATTACATCAGTTGATGGCAATAGCCTTGCTCCCGATTACCTAAATCAGTGGATGGCAATAGGCTTGCTCCCAATTACCTAAATCGGTGGATGGCAATAGGCTTGCTCCTAATTAGATTGGTTGATGCCAATAGGCTTGCTCCTAATTACATCGGTTGATGGTAATAGGCTTGCCCCCAATTACAACAGTAGATGGTAATAGGCTTGCTCCTAATTACATTGGTTGATGGCAATAGGCTTGGTCCCAATTACATCAGTTGATGGCAATGGGCTTGCTCCTAATTACATTTGTTGATGGCAATAGGCTTGCAGCTAATCACATCAGTTGGTGGCAATAGGCTTGCTCCTAATTACATTGGTTGATGGCAATAGGCTTGCTCCTAATTAAATTGGTTGATGGCAATAGGCTTGCTCCCAATTACCTAAACCGGTGGATGGCAATAGGCTTGCTACTAACTACATTGGTTGATGCCAATAGGCTTGCACCTAATCACATCAGTTGGTGGCAATAGGCGCGCTCGTAATTACATCGGTTGATGGCAATAGGCTTGCTCCTAATTAAATTAGTTAATGGCAATAGGCTTGCCCCCAATTACATCAGTTGATGGCAATAGCCTTGCTCCCGATTACCTAAATCAGTGGATGGCAATAGGCTTGCTCCCAATTACCTAAATCGGTGGATGGCAATAGGCTTGCTCCTAATTAGATTGGTTGATGCCAATAGGCTTGCTCCTAATTACATCGGTTGATGGTAATAGGCTTGCCCCCAATTACAACAGTAGATGGTAATAGGCTTGCTCCTAATTACATTGGTTGATGGCAATAGGCTTGGTCCCAATTACATCAGTTGATGGCAATGGGCTTGCTCCTAATTACATTTGTTGATGGCAATGGGCTTGCTCCTAATTACATTTGTTGATGGCAATAGGCTTGCAGCTAATCACATCAGTTGGTGGCAATAGGCTTGCTCCTAATTACATTGGTTGATGGCAATAGGCTTGCTCTCAATTACATCAAATAATTTGACAGCTGTCAGTAGAAAGCGATTCTCCCTAGGGCTGAAAAGTAGTACTTTCAACCCGCTCCGCAGGCATGTTATGACCTACTTTCAGAGTATGAGTAATGAAAAAGATTTTTTTAAATCGGTTCAGTGGATCCCGAGATTACCCCTTACAATTTATTTAACAAATATACAAACACACAAACTTTACTTCTTTATAATATTAGTATAGATAAATTAATTGTAAATTCGTTTGTTAGTACCTATTTAAGGAACACTCAGTCTATTTTTTTTCATTTTTTATTATTATCTCAAGAGTAGAATTCTTTTAAATATTTTTTTCCTGAATAAAAAGAATAGGTAGGTGGTAGTAAAGTCCCACAAACTACCAGGAGAACAGAAGTAGGAAGGAGGTATTGGAAATTGGAATCTTCAAATCTATATTATATTCTGGCCTCCTGGTAGTTTGTGGGACTTTAATATCCTGGTTTCCTATCTCCAACAAAAAAAGTGCATGGTATTAGAAAGAAATAATATAGATTTGATTTAAAGATTCCAATACCTCCTTCCTACTTCTGTTCTCCTGGTAGTTTGTGGGACTTTACTATCATGGTTTCCTATCTCCAACAAAAAAAGTGCATGGTATTAGAAATATATAATATAGATTTGATTTAAAGATTCCAATACCTCCTTCCTACTTCTGTTCTCCTGGTAGTTTGTGGGACTTTACTATCCTGGTTTCCTATCTCCAACAAAAAAAGTGCATGGTATTAGAAATATATAATATAGATTTGATTTAAAGATTCCAATACCTCCTTCCTACTTCTGTTCTCGTGGTAGTTTGTGGGATGATCGTCCGATTGTAAGTTATAGAAATAAAAACTGATTATATTTTCATTAACAACTGTTTTTCGATTGACTGTACTTCACCTGTAATTGTGTCCATTAAAAAAAGAAAGGGGACCAGAACGGAATGATAAATTACAGGGAATCAGAAAGGAATAAACAAAAAAACTAAATGTGGCACTCGGAGACTGCCGCGGTAAAGCTATTGCATAGCATTTTATATCAACAGCAAATAATTAATTATTTAATTTGACAACCTCAGTTGACAACCTTGTTATTTTCCGTAACCATAGCAACCTGGTTGAATACTGAATCTTGAATATTTTCGTTAGGGAATTTCTGGATTCGCTCTCCACGCTCAAGGCCCGCGATAGAAGCTATGCAATAGCTTAAAAGAAAAATATTGGCAGTGGATCGGTTTGGGGATCAGACCGGAATAACTCAATCAATCTGTATAATATTCAATTTAATCAATCCACAGTCATCATGAATTACACAATAGTTGTAATCAGGGATCGTTTTTTTTTTTTTATTTTTTTATTTATTTAATATGGGCTTACTCTCGACCTCAATCTTGCCCCAAGGGCAGAGATGAGGTCGACGATGGAACGAGCTTACCCAGAAGAAGCCTATTTACTCGTGACTTAAATAGAGATCGTGGTCCCGGTCCCAAAATCTCTACGACCCGTTTGACATAATATATCGATACAATTTTTCTTGACAAACAACAACTTGAACTGCATACATAGAGTGGTTTTACTATTCTGAGTGTACAGTCACGTGCATTGATGTATTTACAGAAACCAACTTTTAAAAGTATTTTTTGCCTTCTGTACCAATTGATTATTATGTAATGTCATGATAACGGACATAGTATTTTCGAACTCATAATTATTATACAAAATACGTCTTATCTTAAAGTACAAGTTGTATTTCACGTGACAATCTGTTTTGAATTTTGCTGCGTGTGTACATATTAATGCTCGTGCCTGTACATGACAGTGATGCGGTAACTGTTACTATCGAAGAGTGGAATACTTACCTACTAATACCAAAAAGAACTTACAATGAATACATGATTCCAAAGCCCCCGGAAACATACCTTCCAGTATTTAACTACTATATACCAAAAAGAAGTTACAATGAATACATAATTCCAAAACCCCCGGAAATATACCTTCGTGATACATCTCTGAAAATATATCTACACGGACAAACATGCTGAAAGGAAGCGGTTTTGGTAGCAGGTGAGCACTTACAGGATGCTTCGGGCTGTCATCGTCTATGGAGGTGAGACATCTGGTCTCCTCCACACATGTCCCCTGCAGCCCTTCCCATTCACATTCGTCTCCTGAAAAATGTTGTTATCATTAATAGTACATAAATAATCCCAAATTCGATATGATTGCGATATTATAGAGCTGTCATTTGTTGTTTTGTGGAACTGGAATATGTGTGACTGTCTGACTTATGGAACGTTCCAGTTCCATAAAACAATAAGTTTTTTTTTTATCTGCGGTCGACGCAACGTAGACAACCGTTGCGAACGAAAAATGGGGCTCCTATGATTTTACGTAAAAATAGGTTTTACAGTATCTGCATCCTGTAAATAAAACGAGGCTCGGTGTGTGCAAACACGACACATGCGTACGTCATGATGGGACAAATCACCGCGGTCAAGAGGCGCAGCTTGCAGCCTAAGTGATAGATAACTTGCCTTTTGCCGTTAACATGAAATAGAGCTTACTCTCAGTAAAGGTGGCTGCCTTTCAAACACATCAAACACATCAAAGCAGCTCTTAGCCGGGCTCGGCTAAGAGCTGCTTTGATGTGTTTCTCGAATGTGAGATGTTGGTCGAGAATGACTCCTAAGTTTTTGGCTTGCTTTTCCGAAGAGATCGGCTTACCGTGCATAGTGATCGGACTAAGACAACACATTAACATTTAAGACAAAAATTATTTGTTGTTGATTGAGTTGTCGCTACGTAACTTAGCAAAAGTTCTTTGTTTACAGACATTATAGCTTCTCGAGGCGGGGAGTATAGTTGGAACTTACTTTAATAAACCAGCCTTGTATTTTCAGTCAATGGCATTTTTGTCATTTGTGTTGTTTTATTAGGTCTTTACCTATGAAATTGCATGCCGTTCTGCAGTACTGGCCATTTGAAGTCAAAATAATTTTTGTTTGGCTAAGAATTCTAATTTCAAATTAATTTTATTTTAAAAACATGGTTTTTTTTTTCCAAAAGTAGTCATTTGTTTATTGATTAGTGTTACATTTTCATCGCATTTCAATCTTTTTCGTCATCATGGATATGTTAAAAATTCGAGTAATTATGGAATATGAGTACCGTCGTGGCAGCAACGCGGCACAAGCGGCACGCAACATCAACGACATTTACGGAGCTAACACTACAAACCAACGCACCACCAGTTATTGGTTTGCTCGCTTCCGTTCTGGAAATTTCGACCTGAAAAATGAACCTCGCGGTCGTCCGAAGAATTTGGTCGACAATTACGAATTAAAGGCGATTGTGGAAGCTGATGATACACAATCTACGGCTGAATTAGCAGCAGCTTTCGACGTTAGCGTCAAAACAATATTGGTCCATTTGCGTCAAATTGGCAAGGTAAAAAAGCTTGACAAATGGGTGCCCCACGAACTCAATGATCGCCAGCGCGAAGTACGCGTCGAGACGTGCCTTGCACTGCTCAACAGACACACAAATGAAGGAATTTTGAACCGCATTGTTAATTTGTTACCTGCGATGAAAAATGGATTATGTTTGATAACCGCAAGCGCTCAGCAAGTTGGTTGGATCCTGGTTCAGCACCTAAACAATGCCCTAAACGAAAACTTACCCCTAGAAAAGTGATGGTCACTGTTTGGTGGTCTAGCGCCGGTGTGATTCATCCAGGGTTGGCATGTTTAAAACAAGTTGTTTAAAACATGTGTTTTAAACAGTGTTTAAAACAGTTTCAAATAAAACATAGTTTTTTATTAGGTGTTTGAAAACATTGTTTAATTCAAAAATAAATGAATACTAAGTAGTTATTTTTTTCCTTATTTCCTTTATTTAATCAACTTTAAACAATTTTTATAAAATAATTAAAGTGGCTTTTTAACTTGACATTTAAACAGTTTTTAATATTTAAAATCCTTAATCAAGAAATAGTTAACAATTTTTATTATAAAACGACCATGTACAATCATATTTGTTCGTTAGCAGATTAGACAACATTTATTATTTTTTATTTAGGTATTTAAAAACTGTGACAAGTTTTGCAGCTTTCTCGTTACCAAGTTTGATTCGTACATCGGCATCGGTTTGAATAAATCCAAAGGTTTTTGTGTTATTGTGAAATGAAAAATCAGAAAGAAAGTCCGCTCTATTCTCCATCGGTAAAGTCCCCCGGGGAATTCCCAGAACTTCCGTAATTCGTGAACGTGATTATTTAAAATATGTTTTGGGTATTCCCCTTATTTTAAGAAAAATTTAGGAGATTTCCCTACTAAAAATGAACGTAGGAACACACAGAATGTATTGAATTATGATAAATTTTTGTCATGCAGTTTTTAAAATAGTATTTAAGTGAAATTTATCAGGCTTAATCAATTAAAAATGGATGATAACTAACTTAGGAAAAAAAACAAAAAAAACACCTGTTTAAAACATTTTATAAACTGTTTGTTTTATAAAATGTAAAAAAAACTGGTTTTTTACCCGACTACGGCAAAGCCAAAGGAGGGTTATGATTTTGACTAGCTATGTATGTATGTATGTATGTATGTATGTATGTATGTTTGTTTGTATGTATGTATGTATGTGTGTATCTTCATCTGTTCCCTCATAGCTTCTAATCTACTTATCGGAACTCGACATATGATGTATCGTTAGAACCGTCTTAATTTTCCGCTGAACATAGGCTACGTGACGTGTCACAAAAAGCGATTTGGCGCCCTCTAGCGGACAAAAAGTAAGGCTTAAAAAATAAAAATGGAGATAAATACGCCGTGTTTGGTATCATTTGAAAGGACCTCACTTGTACATTTCCAAAATATTGCTCAAATTTAAAATCACGCCCTCTAGCGGACAAAAAGTCAAGACAACAAAAAGAAAAGCCGTAGTCACACGGTATTAAAGTGTTTAGGTTGGTACATAAAACGTGTGACTACGGCTTTTCTTTTTGTTCTATCCTGAAAATCTTGTTTCATACTTTTTCAGCGACGTTTTTTTTTGTCGTAGTCGGGTTTTAGTTTTTTACTTTTTTTATTTAAACAATTTTGGTGTTATTTTTTTTTTTTACTCTTGACTTTTTGTCCGCTAGATGGCGTGATTTTAAATTTGAACAATATTTTGGAAATGTACAAGTGAGGCCCTTTCAAATGATACCAAACACGGCGTATTTATCTCCATTTTTATTTTTTAAGCCTTACTTTTTGTCCGCTAGAGGGCGCCAAATCGCTTTTTGTGACACGTCACGTAGCCTATGTTCAGCGGAAAGTTAAGACGGTTCTAACGGTACCTCATATGTCGAGTTCCGTTTAGTAGATTAGAAGCTATGAGGGAACAGATGAAGATACACACATACATACATACATACATACATACATACAAACATACATACATACATACATACATACATACATACATAGCCAGTCAAAATCATAACCCTCCTTTGGCTTTGCCGTAGTCGGGTAAAAAAAGTAAAAAACTAAAACCCGACTACGACAAAAAAAACGACGCTGAAAAAGTATGAAACAAGATTTTCAGGATAGAACAAAAATAAAAGCCGTAGTCACACGTTATAGGTACCAACCTAAACACTTAAATACCGTGTGACTACGGCTTTTCTTTTTGTTCTATCCTGAAAATCTTGTTTCATACTTTTTCAGCGTCGTTTTTTTTGTCGTAGTCGGGTTTTAGTTTTTTACTTTTTTTTTTCCAACCCTGGTCATTCATCACAGCTTCTTACCAAACGGGGTAAGCATTACTGCAGATGTGTACTGTGAAGAACTGAACACAATGATGGAGAAGCTGACACATCTCCAACCAGCATTGGTCAATCGCTCGTCTCCGCTGCTTCTGCACGACAACGCGCGACCTCATACTGCACAGCAGACGGTCTCCAAGTTGCAAGAACTGGGGTTGGAAGCTCTCCGTCATCCGCCCTACTCACCAGACCTTGCGCCTACAGACTACTACTTTTTCCAGAATTTGGATAACTTCTTGGCGGGAAAAAAATTCAATACCCGAGAGGCAGTACAAAATGCCTTTGAAGAATTTGTTGCCTCCCGACCAGCTGATTTCTTTAAGAGGGGCATCAATAAACTGCCACTGCGTTGGCAAAGATGCATTGATTGCATGGGTGATTACTTCGATTAATACAAATAAAAAATACATGAAAAAAAATCGTTTAAATTTTTTCAAACAAAACGGCAATTTCATAGGTAAAGACCTATTATATGGTGTACCTATATTGTTTGATGATTTCAACCTTTCAATCCTCAGAGTTCAGTTTTGTGAAGATGCCGCCGAAAAACGCACGAATTAAAGCTCAATATGTCTAAATATTAAGATCAACTGTGCGGCTGTTATTGTTACAAAGGCTTGCCATGTACTTACGAGGAAAATATAACTTCTAAAGTTTTTAAAGATTAAAATTCAAGAAACTAGTTTTTAAACAATTTGACATTTAAAGCTAAACTAGTTATTACCTATTAGGTATTTAAATTAAAATGTTGTAAAACTACAATCCCTTTATCTTCTATACTTATAATAAATCTGTAGAGAGGTCAATTCTGTACTTTAGATATATTTTCAAAATAACTATCAGGGGGTAATTAGTGATCGATACTGATGCCAAAAATGCAATCAAAAAATTTTTGTCTGTCTGTCTGTCTGTCTGTCTGTCTTTCTGTCTGTCTGTCTGTCTTCCTGTCTGTATGTTCCTTATAGAAACAAAAACTACTCGACGGATTTTGACGAAACTTGGTACAATTATTTGTCATACTCCTGGGGAGGTTATAGTATACTTTTCATCACGCTAAAATTAATAGGAGCAGAGCAGTGAAGGGAAATGTTGGGAAAACGGGAGAAGTTGCTCCATTTTTTAAGCTTCCGTCGCGTGTGCAGCCTTAATGGTTAAAGCTACATAGAAATCATTTATAACGGAAATGTTCTACATAAAATTATCTAAAAAATATCCCACAACAGTATATGTCTATCTTTTATGGTTGACTCACAATAACACGTGTAACTCCCGATAGTTTAGCAGTTCGGAGCTTTCTGATTATACAGAGTGGAATTTTGTAATACCACCTGGAGGGAAAGTACTCTTAAATAGAAAATTTTACTCAAAGGAAACATTCTTTATTTTTGAATAGAAAGCAAACTGCATTCAAAGATTTTCGAAAATTCTCTTCTCCCACACCCGGGAATCGAACCGGCTAAAATCTGAAAAAATTATACCCTGTACTTTTATTGCATCGATCGTTAGGGTCAATTATAAGGATGAAATCTCTCTAACAAACATGATAAATTAAATGAAAGGAAAACCTGCCTGCGAGATCGCCAGATCTCACCCCATTAGACTTTTTTTTGTGGGGATATGTAAAAAATAAAATTTACATGAAATCTTATGCGAATGACAACGAGTTGAGAGTTGAAGTTCAGAATACGATTTATACCTAATATTCACCACAACACTTTATTAAAGGTTAAAAGAATAAATTTGTGTATCCAAGAGAATGGAGCCCATTTTGAGCAACTAATTAGTTAGTAATTTAATTATTTACAAAAAATGGTAATTTTTTGTAAATAATTAAATTAATTTAAGATTTCCTGGTTTTCTTTTCATTTAATTTATCATGTTTGTTAGAGAGATTTCATCCTAATAATTGACTCTAACGATCGATGCAATAAAAGTACAGGGTATATTTATTTCAAATTGTAGCCGGTTCGATTCCCGGGTGTGGGAGAAGAGAATTTTCGAAAAATTTTGAATGCAGTTTGATTTCTATTCAAAAATAAAGGAATGTTTCCTTTGAGCAAAATTTACGTACTCAAGACGCTTTTTGTTACGTAAGAAAATATGGACGTCCCGACTTATTTATTACTGTAACTCCCAAGCCCAATTGGGATGAAATCACTCGGGAGCTTCTTGAGGGTCAAGCACCGCATGATTGCCATGATATTATCGCAAGAGTTTTTCATTTAAAATTAAAATCAATGATAGATCTACTTACCAAAGATAACATTTTTAGTATAACGCATACGAAGTCGCGGGCAAAAGCTAGTGCAAAATAAATTATTACTACAAAAACGGTCAACCGAACCAATTAACTTTAAGTATAATAATATTGTAAGGAGAATGCTCGCGTTACGTCATACTCGCCTCGCTTATAAAAACAAGGCGCTTCGGGTAGAACGTCCCTTTTGCTGCTCGACGCTTGGACTGGACGGACGTTAGATTCATAAGTCAATTGTAATGTTACGTAAGCCATTTTGAGTTTAGTTTGTCGTAAAAATCATAAAGTGAGTTTGTGTTTTGTTGTGTTAATTTTAAGACTTACTGGACTGTAAGTAAATTGTGCTGGTTGTAATTTGAGTCAATTATAAAGTAAAAATGGTTTTTTTGTTGTTAATTGTTTTTTTTAAATAAATTTCCACTTCTGAAACTTATATCAGAAGTGGGATAAAGGACTTTTTAGGCCCACTTAGACGAAGTCTCGTAGCTAAAAATTGTTTTGAACAGAAAAGCCGTTCTTTTACTTTTAAATTTTATTTTGCAACTACCCACTTCATTATTTTTCTTTTTATTCGATTGTCTGACCTGTTTTAGTTGTTTGTCTGATTTAATCCCGATTTTCTTGTGATAATGGGGCGTGAAAAGCCGCATACTCGCGACAAACGGTCACGTACTCGGGATTAAGTCGTGACTTAATCCCGAGTCGTCGTTTGCGCACCCGTGGGTGCGCAAACGACGACGATCCCGTGGGTCATTGATCGCAATAGTGGTAGATCGTACCGCGATTCGAGTAGTAGTCGTCGTACTCCATGAGATGGCTTGCGTAATCGAGATTGGCATGATTTTTATAGTCCCGAAAGGCACCAATCGTGTAGTAGGGATAGGCGCGATACGCGTAGGTCGTTCGCGTAGCGACATTGCAGCGACATTGCAGCATTGGCAATAGAAAACGCACACGTACTCCTTCACCGCCGGTTCAAACGAGTTCTACCTAGAAGAATAGTGGGTTTACTTTCGTCCCTGATACAAGTAAGGTCGAACCATTGTTATAATTCGTTGGTCTTGTGGTCGCAAGCGCGACTGCTGAGCATGAAGGTTCTGGGTTCGATTCCCGGGTCGGGCAAAGTTTTATTGTCTGGATTTATGCTTTTGGTTGGTGGCAATCGGCTCGCCCCTATTACATAGGAGTTAACATAACTGGCGAAATGTGGGTATACTGGGTACCTCTGCCTTACCCTTTGGGGATTGCAGGCGTGATGTTATGTTGTGTGTGTGTGTTTATTAAGTCACTGGGGCAATTGGCAATGCCTCGGACGCATTGGTGGTTGTTTACATGGTGGTGCTAAGACGAGGCTTAAAGATTGAGTGACCAACAACAGTACGTGGACTAATTTTAAACCCGAATTTTGGTCAGTGTCTGCGTGAAGTTGATATGGCCACTGTGCTATATGACGTTATGAGTACGAATTCGAATAAATGTACCACACATGCAGGCTATGCCTGAAAGTCCTTGATGCGGTTGAATATCGTCAAGGGACTGTCGCTGGTTCGATTCCCGCACGGAACAACCTTTTGTATGGCGTACAGATAGTTTTTCCGGGTCTTGGTATTTGTGTATGTGAGTTTAAATATTTGTGAAAGTACCCACGACACAGGAGAAATTCCTAGTGTGGGGCAACGTTGTGATTTGTGGTAAATCTGATGCTCAAATAAAAGCCGCAATTATGAACAAAACAAAATAAAGTCAAAAGTCTTATTTTCTGTATATTTGAAACCCAAAAGTGCAGTTGTTTGCACATCAAACTCAAATAATCATGATCTGCGTAAACGCAAACCACTACGCAATATGATCAGTTGACTTGTTTTTCGTGTGAAGAAGTAGGCCGTATACAGGTTCACTGTAAAGTCTGATAAGTCTTAGTCTAGTCTTTTTAGCTTTATTAAAGAAGGTAGTAAGACACATGATTGGCTAAGGAAGAAGCAAACGGGTCACGTACCAGTCGATGTTCATAAAGGTTTTGATGAAGTTAAGTTGAGGTAGAAAGTCGAGTAAGGGTTTCTATCGGCTGTATTGTGTTCGACCGTATCAGTAGTTATTGCGTAGTCGTGGCTCGGTTGAAATTGGAGTTTTTTTTGAGGAAACTCAAGTCGACTGTGTGTGCGATGCGCGTTTAGCTCTGGTTGAGGTCAGGGTCTGGAAAGACCTTAGTGTGAAGTCAAATAGTGATCGACTTGTTTCATAGTCAGTTAGAGATCTGTGGTTTTACTCGAACATTTTTGTGAACCTGGCATTTTTTTTGACGCAATAGTGTTTTTAAGATTGATTTGAACGACTATGGTACATGACCCAGGGTGGTTGATTGTTGTATTTTCGATAATTTCCAGTTTGGCCACGTTTGATTTTATCAAAAAGAGTGGGACCTAATGGATGTTTGGTCAGGAGTGACCGAGTGGAACAAAATTCTGTCGTAGATTTGTCTCTTTGCAGAGTAACCATTACATAAGAACGTGCCTGGTCTCATAGCAGTGGTTGCCAGGGCTGCGCAACAGTGACGCCATGAACGTGCACGTGGCCGCAGGCCGCCGCCGCGCGCCTGTGTGCCTTATTGACGTTGCCGAGCGTGTCAATGCAGGCTGACTGCGCGCCCTACTGGCGTTGCCGAGCGTGTCGCTGCACGCTGACTGCGCGCCCTACTGGCGTTGCCGAGCGCGTCGCTGCACGCTGACTGCGCGCCCTACTGGCGCAGTTGTGCGTGGCACACCACGGTGCCAGCGCGCCCTACTGGCGCAGTTGTGCGTGGCACACCACGGTGCCAGCGCGCCCTACTGGCGCAGTTGTGCGTGGCACACCACGGTGCCAGCGCGCCCTACTGGCGCAGTTGTGCGTGGCACACCACGGTGCCAGCGCGCCCTACTGGCGCAGTTGTGCGTGGCACTTCACGGTGCCAGCGCGCCCTACTGGCGCAGTTGTGCGTGGCACTTCACGGTGCCAGCGCGCCCTACTGGCGCAGTTGTGCACGGCACACCACGGTGCTAGCGCGCCCTGCTGGCGCGGTTAAGCGCATGGCCCCGGCTACTGGCGCGGTTGAGCGCATGGCCCCGGCTACTGGCGCGGTTGAGCGCATGGCTCCGGCTACTGGCGCGGTTGAGCGCATGGCCCCGGCTACTGGCGCGACCTGGCTTGGTCAAGCGCGTCGCTGCAGGACTACTGCTACTTATTTGTCGTGAGCATGCAAACGTTTGGGCGTCTGCTCTGCTCTGCTCCGCGGTCATAGTGGAGACATGAGGAAGTTTTGGGCTTCAGTCTCAATGACGCGGTGTGTCACAAAATCATTAGCGATGCATTGAATCTCTTGGGTTTGAAGCTGTTTCAATTTTAAAAATCACTATTGGTGGTCTTTGTTGCTGTCGCTTGAGTGCACGCTTGCGCCTGGAACACTGGTCAAATTTATGGACTCTAACTTATGAAATTACTTCGCTTTGAATAGGTTTCAAACCATAGTGGTCATGTTATTTATTTGCTCATGTGTTCACTTTCATGTGTTTGCAGATCTGGTTGTGAGAGATGGATCTGAGGACAGTGGTGCCCAGAAACGTGTGCCACGTTCTTTGAGCTTTGGCTGCTGTGCTGTACTGCGGTGCCGCTGGTAGCAGGCGCGTGTGTGTCGCCGGTTGTGATGGCACCTGTTGCTGAGTCACTGGTGGCCGCATAAATTTGGCCATGTGTGGTCAATTTGTGGTCTCACACGTATGAATACGGTCTGCATGTTGAGAGAACTCGTGCGTATGAATACGGTCTGCGTATCGAGTGGGCTTGTACACATGATTGCGGTCAGTGTATGAGTCAGCTTACACGTATGAATACGGTCTGCGTGTTAAGCGGCTTGCACGTATGAATACGGTCTGCGTGTCAAGCGGGTCTGCAGGTTGTCAGACCATGTTGCAGGTGGTGAGAGCTGAACGCTGGTCGTGGTCGCAGTTGCGGTCACCGTCAGCAAGACGGCAGCATAGAAACCGCCTCTTACCCGCTGGAATACGTACAGGACAATGCCTTGGCTTTATTTTTATAAATGTTTTGAGAAAGATGGATGTGTGTCTATTCAAACTTATGACCTATTTGAGAGAACGATGAATGAATTAATTGGCTGAAAATGAATGGAACTTTGTGAGAGGTTGAACGCTTTCACACAAATTGCTTGGATAGCTTCTAACAAGATCTTGTTTTCAGATGAAGATACTGATGACGACTCTGAACAAACGGGGTCCTCTACTGCGGTCAACCCGTCGCTTCTGCCAGCGGGCGAAGTGGAGGTCGAAGTGCTGACCTCTCCCAGCGCGGGTTCTAAGCGGGGCCGCTCCAAGAGTTTGTGTCGAGGACGACACTTCGTCAGGAGAGGCCGTGTAAGGAGAATACTCGCGTTACGTCATACTCGCCTCGCTTATAAAAACAAGGCGCTGCGGGTAGAACGTCCCTTTTGCTGCTCGACGCTTGGACTGGACGGACGTTAGATTCATAAGTCAATTGTAATGTTACGTAAGCCATTTTGAGTTTAGTTTGTCGTAAAAATCATAAAGTGAGTTTGTGTTTTGTTGTGTTAATTTTAAGACTTACTGGACTGTAAGTAAATTGTGCTGGTTGTAATTTGAGTCAATTATAAAGTAAAAATGGTTTTTTTGTTGTTAATTGTTTTTTTTTAATAAATTTCCACTTCTGAAACTTATAATATGATAATTTAACCGACCGATGACCTGGTGAAAGTTGCGAGGATTCGCTGAATGCGAAACGCACGGGACCGGTCAATGTGGCGAAACTTAGGAGAGGCCTGTGCGCAGCAGTGGACGTCTTTCGGCTGTAATGATGATGATATGATTTATTTTTGATAATATTGACCCGCGTTACTTCACTTGTAACACTCTTCAGATTTATAATATTAAGTACAGATTTACAATCATTAAGATACCTATGTAGGTATGATACTATGAAATAAACCAGTATATAAGGTGTTTTTGTTTTGTGCTCACAGTGCTCACACTATAAATAATTTTATTACTTATCTATACGTGAGGATTTGTAATTGGCTTTCTGGTGACTATGGTTTCTTTTCTTTTTGTTTGTTTTTGTTAGCTGTAAGTCCTCCAAGTACTAAATAAATAAATAAATAAATAAATATAAATTAGTGTCATCTGAAGCACTACCGCCAGCTTCTATGTGGCTATTGGCTTACAACAAGGGTCGGCTCTTAACCCTAACCTCTCTCACGTCGGACATCAAGGAAGATTACCCTGTTATATGCTGTTTGCCAATGACACTATGCTGATTGCCGAGAGCGGCCAAGAGGTCAATTCTCAATTCTCAATTCTTTATTGCGTACCATAATGTATACAGGATATTAGGAAAACAGTTACATCAGTCTCAATTATGGACCCTGTCGGGCACAGCACAGATAAAAGTAGTAGAGAGGAGGAAGAACGCTCGGCGTTTAATAATATACATGTATTTATTTAGCAACATTGTAACCAATTACTTTAAAAATAAATATTAATTATAGTTTCATATATTTATTATTATTTTTATTCAATATGATGTACGTTATTTATTTATTTTTATTAATTATGTAAGTCATTAAGTTATTATGAGTAATTGAATTATTAATATTTATTATACAAGTAACTAATTAATTATTATCCTACAGGGGTAAGTTATTTATTTTATATTTCTAATTTATCATTAAAGTATTCGCCTATACTATAGTAGCATTTGCTTTCAAGGAATATTTTCAATTTATTAATAAATATGTTATATTTATCTAAATTCTTAATTATTGCAGGTAACTTATTATAAATTTTTATGGACATGACAAAGGTACTATCGGAGTGCATTTTTAGTCGCGATATTGGCAAGTTTAGCCTATTTTTGTGCCTTAGAGTAATTTTTGTCTGTATGTCCTCTCTTTTTGTGAAGTAATCAGGGTACTTACGTACAAACTTACAGACTTCAAGTATATACAGGCATGGTAGGGGCAAGATCTTTAGTTCCTGAAAGTGGGGTTTACAGCTATCGGTGACTTCAATATTTACTAAAATCCTAATAAGTTTTTTTTGTAGGGTAAATAGCGTGGGCGCGTCAGTACTGTTGCCCCATAAGATG
The DNA here is from genome assembly GCA_949775195.1 of Diarsia dahlii. Classification (NCBI taxonomy): domain Eukaryota; kingdom Metazoa; phylum Arthropoda; class Insecta; order Lepidoptera; family Noctuidae; genus Diarsia; species Diarsia dahlii. The sequence continues at coordinate 15,760,793 of OX459195.1, forward strand.
ATACCATATTTTAGCCATGCGTGGGCGTAAGCGTAGTACGTTACTAATGCTGTTTTTAGGTCTGTGGTTTTTTTGATCTCGCGGAGGGCGTATGAAAATTTTGAAATTTTTGCTCGTACTTTCTTAACGTGAGACTTCCAATTTATGTTTGTATCAATATCTAAGCCTAGTAGGGTGAATTTGTCAACTACATCTAATTTATTATTATTGAAGCTAAAGTTAATATCTATCGGGTTTTTTTGACGAGGGTGAAATGAAATTATTTTAGTTTTGTTGAAATTTATTTCTAGATTGTGTTCAGTCATCCAATTTATTGTAGAATCTAATATAGAGTTTAATTTATCATTTAAGTTGTTGTTATTTTCACATGAGGTAAGTATAGATATGTCATCCGCAAACAGGACACATGGCTCATTTATATTATTTGGAAGATCGTTTACATAAACTAGAAATAAGAAACACCCCATTACGCTTCCTTGCGGGATTGAGGCGGTGATTTGTTTGTTGTGGGATCTGATTAATTCTATTTCATTTGTATTGTTGTTGTAATGTTCGATTTCAACTACTTGTTCCCTATTTTTCAAATAAGATACGAACCAGTCGTAACATTTGCCGCGGAGTCCTATTCTATATATTTTATTTAATAATATTTCGAATTGTACTTTATCATATGCCTTCGTCATATCAAGCAAAAGTCCGATCGTGTACTTTTTATTATTTATAATATCAAGGGCTTTTTGAATAAATTTGTAAACGGCCAAAGTAGTGGAGCGGTTTTTTCGGAAACCGTTTTGGCAGTCATTAAATATATGATATTTTTCACAAAAAGCATAAACTCGATTACACATGGCTTTTTCGAATATTTTGGAAGCGGTCGGTAAGAGGGCAATTGGGCGGTAATTATTAGGGTCGGTTTTATTATTCTTCATATGGATAGGTTTTATGAGGGCTTTTTTTAAAAGATTGGGAAAAGATCCTTCTTCAAATGATTGATTTAATAGTAAATAAAAAGGTAAAGTTAATTCATCTGCACATTGTTTTAATAAGTTAGGTGGGAGTTCGTCAACGCCGTGACTTTTTTTATTTTTTAAGTTTTTTATTAGTGAATTAACCTCGTAAGGATCAATTGGACTGAGGAAGATTGAGTTTTCTGTAGGGCATTCAACTGGAGATATTTTCGGTTTTCCGGTCGAGTTGTTCGTGGCCTCTCCGATGGAAGCAAAGAAGGTGTTAAATATGTTAGCTACCTCCTTGGGTTCAGAAGTCACGCTATTGTTTGTTTGAAGGGTTATGTTAGATTTCTCACTTGCTATTTTTTTATTCGTGCGTTCATTTACTATGCTCCACATCGTCTTAACTTTATTATTAGATTTAGTCATTTTATTTTTGTAGTGTAGTTTTTTTGCTGTCGTTACTGTCTTTTTTAGAATTTTTTCATAGTTTTTGTAATGTCGGGTTAGTATTGGATTGTCTGTTTTTGTTGTTAGTATTTTTAATAATCTTTTATTTTTGCAAGATTTTTTTATGCCAACGGTAAGCCAGTATTTTTTATATTTTGGTTTTAACTTTAATTTTTTTAACGGCATACACTGATTTAGGATGTTAATGAGGATGCCACTAAAAGCCTCATAATTACTGTTCATATCTTTTTCAGTAGTTATGATATTTTTCCAATTTATTTCTTGTAATTTAGACTTAAATTTTAAAATATTTGTGTGATTGTAGAATCTTTTCTTTGTATACCAGATGATTCTTTTTGTTTGGTTGGGGAAGTGTAGATGTAAAATGGCACTATTATGGTCTGAGAATCCTAGTTCTTCTACAGTTGTGTACATATCTTTGGATTTAAAATTCGTGAATATTAAATCTAAACATGTAGTTGTATTTGGCGTTACACGTGTTGGGCTTTTTATGTATTGGGTAAATTTATATTCCTGCATTAAATTTATGAATTGATTTGATAGTATGTTAATGTAAAAGTCACCTCCTATAATTACATTTAGTTTAGAATATTTATTATTTATATATTTTAGAATTAGTTTAAGTTGCTGATAAAATACTTCTTCCTCTCTTCTATTCCAATACATAGTTATAATTAATAAGTTTTCTTTTGGTAATTCAATAGCACATAACTCTAGTAGGTACATATTCTATAGATTTATCTGTTAAATCAATTCTATGTATATAGTCTATATGTTCTTGAAGCAGAATACAGACACCGCCGCCTGTACGGGTACTGCGACAGTATGATGAGGCAAATTTATAGCCGCTAATCTTAATTAGTTCAAGTTTTTCTTCTGAGAGCCAGGTTTCCGAGATACATATTGCTTTGTACGTAGAATTTTGGTTGATGAAAGCTTCAAGTAAGTGGTGTTTATTATTAAGACTTTGGAAATTCTGATATAGTATTTTAAATGGTAGGTCTTTGTCTACGAAATGTATGATTAATCGATTCATTCGGCATATCCATCTGGTGGGATGTGTTAGTGATGTTCATCGTTCTCGTATCGTTTCCCTGGTAAGTTGAATCTCTATGTTGAGGTTTGATGTGGTGATATTTTTTATTTACAGATTTCCCATCTATGTATAGTTGGTTGTTTCTTATTATTGCGTGGTGTCCGTTTTGTCTAGCCTTAAATAATTGTTCTCTCATGTCAGCCCTTTCTTTGCGTGATTTCGCGTCTAGAAACTCTGAAACTCCTAGTCCAGTTCCCTGGAAACATTGGCTGCTGCTGACAATGTACCTGGTCATTCTTTTACTGAGCAATTCTATTACAAGCGGTCTATTTTTTGTGCCCTTTCTTCCTACTCGATACATGTTTTCTATGTAGCCTGATAAGTCTACGTTGACTATATCGTGGAACAGTTCTAACAGTCTGTTATATAGTTCACAGTCAGGTTCTTGATAATACTCTGTAAGGCCATAGAGTACTAGTTTGTGGTGGTGGTTTTCAGGTATGCTTATTGCTTGAGATGTCCGAGTAGATAGATTACTTACTTCTCTTTTTAAATTTTCGTTTTCTAATTGTAATGTTCTTATTTTACTATCAATATTTTCTATTTCTTGCTTTCTTTGTTCGTTTTGTATAGTTAAATTATTCATTTTGGAGTCAAAATCTATTTTCAATTCCGTAATGGCTCTGTTAATCTCTCTTTGTATTGTGCCCTGTAGTTCTTCAATGATAGATTTATTGTTCTCTTTCAGACGTAATATAATAATATCGCTTATGCTCTGCATGTTTAATAGACCCTGAGTGTTATTCTCATATGTAAAAGAGTTTTTCACTTCAGTATTTGCAATATCCTCTGACTGAAGAGTATCTCCTAACAAACTTAGGTCTTCAGAGCTAATGGTGTCATTATTGGAATGTAGGTATAGTCTTCTTTCTCATAGTAACGTTATTACTCACTGTTGACGTGGTTGAGTCGTCGCATTCATGGTTTTTTTGGGATCGTACAGGGGTGTCAGTATTTCCTGTTTTTGGAATTTTACAGACGCATGTCTGGCACTTCCAGGAATGTCTGAGTTCTAATGTCATCGATTTCAGGTAATACTCTTTAGTTACACCTGCACACTCTAAGTCATATCTACACTTGCAGAGCGAACAAATAAGGGTTTCCCTTATTGGCAACTTGAGTCGACATCCTGCACATAGGGTAGCTGGCGCCATCTCTTAGAGAATTTTCGTTAGACGTTTAGAAAAGCTACTGGAGGCGGCACCTAGTATAGTGTGTAGGTACTATATTATAGAAATCGACTTTTGGGTCTCTAGTTACGCCTTGTGACAATAGATGGTGGTAGTTTCTTCATAACTTTGGTGCTTCAGTTTCTATTAAGTTAGATAGATGGCGCTTATCCACAGTAAGTCAATTTAGGGTGACCTAAAACATTATCTTATTTGGATGTTTTTGTTTTAAAATATTAGATTATGTACCTTTTCAATGGATGTTTTCCTTTTGTTTTCCGAGGTAGTTCAGTATACATCCGTTTATTGAAGAGTATTGATCACTTTTATCATCATCACTTTTGAATGATATAGTCGTTATTTTTCTTCAATCACTTTTTGATGTTTTTTAGTAGGTTATATTGAGTATTATGCACGTACTTCAATATCACTCAGTTTATGACACTAATGCTTTAATTTAAACACTATTTCGACAGTAAATAATCACTTTTTCTATTATTAAGAATTATTTGTACGGAGCTGAATGTTTGTTTACGCACAGCAGCGCCCTCTCCATCAATTAAGGAGACAAGAGTGTCAAAAGTGTCAAAAAGGTCCAGAGCAGATTGGAGGTGTGGTGGCAAAGACTGGAGAATATTGACCTGAAATGAAGTAGAACCAAAACAGAATACTGGTTTTGCGATTTCGGCGGTCTCTCCAGCCCTGTGCCTATGCAGTACTTTAATTGAAGGCCCTTATCGATCTGCTCCAACGGTACCTCGGGTCGGTTGTTCAAAGGGATGGCGGTGTAGACTGGGACGTAACGCAACGGATAAACCCGGGATGGATGAAATGGCGACAGGTCCCAGTAACAACTTGTAACCTACGAATACCCCTCAAGTTAAAGGGGAAAATGGACTATTGCGTGATTAGAGCAGCTCTAATCACGCAATAGTACACAGTGTAACAGCCCATTATTTTGATCCATATATTACGAAAGCTACTGTCGTAATGTATGGAAAATAAGGGTCTGTAAAAAAGAAGAATGAAGAACACGATGCATGTAGAGGAGATTAGAATGTTGAGATAGATTTGGGGAGTGAGAAGAATGGATTAAGTAAGGATTAAATATAATTTATGACGCAGTTTGAATTAGGCGATCGTTACAGAAAAACGAAAATGAAGTCGTCTACCTAGGTATGGACATGTAATGAGAAGGGATGATACTACGTAGGTATGTGACTAAAAATGTGATGGATATTAATCTTGATGGATGGAGAGGGAGAGGAAGACCAATGAAATGGTGAATGGATTGTGTGAGGAATGACAGATATGAAAGAGAAAGGAATAAATGATGCTATGTGAAGAAAACGCCGACCCCAAATAGAATGGGCTAGAGCAGGAAGGTGGAGATGAATGAGTGTCATCAATTCATCATCTGCTAGCCTCGTCCCAAATACATCGGGGTCGGCTTCGTGTCTAGCCCAATGCAGCTAATTACTGGTATTAGACATGTAGCGACAGTGCGCACTTACGCAGGTTTGCATTTTCTTATCTTTAGTTTTTTTTTTCTTTTGTGTTGCTATTAGGGATTTTTATACAAATATACATGCCAGTCACATCGAATCATATATCGTTAAAAACGTAACAACACAATCTTAATTGAACTTTATGCCGCTCCGAAAGGATGTGTCGACAAAATAATTATAAAATAATGATAAAACATACAAACATTATTATTTATTTATCTCTAGCTGTATGTAGATCCTCTCTTGCAGACTGAAATCTGTCACATTTCGTTAATAGATGTATGACATCATCCAGTGTGCCACATTCCTTACGATTTGATGAATTAAAAATGAAAGAAACTTAATGTTTTTATCAAAGAATAAACAAAGGGGGGGTCAATAGTTCAATAATAAAATTACCTTCTTCCAAATTGAGGTACTCGCAAAACACGCCACTCAAACTGACACACAGACATAATAGAATAAAATTCATTTTGACGAAACACGCGTTTGTCTTGAGAACTGAGCGTCTAATAAAGATAATATGTTGTATCGATTTGAGGAAAAAGGCGTCGAAATATTAAAAACAGAAACCTGATTTTTGTATAATCAGCCTTTGACAGTGTGAGTGAGACGTGATCCGCCACCTGCGTGCTGTGTGGGTTAGTTGTCTTCACACGTCTCCGTTTTTAGGGTTCCGTAGTCAACTAGAAACCCATATATTAGGTCTTTAACTATGAAATTGGAGATTTGTATGAGAATTTTAAAATATAAAAATTTTGGCAATTTTTTTATTTCAGCTAATCAAAGTACTGGCCCAAATGATCTATTTAATTTTGCCATTTTGATGGCAGTTTGTTTATATCCCTTTACTGTAGAAGTCTGCCGGACGGGAGGCGATGAAGTCAGCGAAAGCGTTTTGTACTGCCTCTCGGGAGTCGAATTTTTTACCACTTAAAAAAATTTATAAATTTTGAAAAAAGTAGAAATCTGTTGGGGCAACGTCCGGTGAGTGAGACAGTGGGTGACGGAGAGCTTCCAGTTGTAACTCTTGTAGCTTTGCGATGGTCTTTCGTGTAGTGAGAGCTCGCGCGTTGTCGTGGAGAAGCAATGGGGAAGAACGATTGACTTGGTTGACTTGGTTGTTGAATTGCGAGCTTCTCCATCATTGTTTGCAATTCTTGGCAATAGACATCTGCCGTCACTGTTGTGCCATTCGGTAAGAAACTGTGGTGTACAAGTCCGGCACTGGTCCACCAGACAGTCACCATCATCTTCCTATGGGTAATCTTTTTTGTAGCGCACTGATTAGGTTATGTACCCGGGTCCACCCACTGAGACGAACGCTTACGGTTGTCGTACAGGATCCACTTTTCATCGCAGGTAACAATTTGATAAGAATTTCATCGTTTCTATGCCGATTCAGTAGTGCTATGCATGCTTCGACGCGTAAATCTCGCTGATGGTCGCTTAGTTCGCGTGGCACGCACTTATCTAGATTTTTTATCTTTCCAATTTGACGCAAGTGCCTCAATTGTGTTTTGACACTAACTCCAAGACCTGCAGTAAGCCCAGCCTTAGATTGAGTTGGATCTGCTTCCACTATCGCCCAATTCGTCGTTGTCGACAATGTTTACCGGCCAACCGCGAGGCTCGTTCTTCGACTCAAAATATCCAGATTGAAAACGATTGAACCAGTAATGGACCGTGTTTATGCAAGCAGTGTTAAGCCCGTACACGTCGTTAATGTTTCGTGTTGTTTGCGCAGCGGTATTTCTACGTATGAACAGACTCATATTCGAAAATTGTACGAATTAGCAGTTTATCCATGGCGCCAAAAACTACCACAATGTCACAAAAACAAAAAACTATCAAAAAACAAATGACTGAATTTGAAATTAAAATAACACGTCTTTCGAATAAAATTTACTTGAATTTCGAATTACGCGCCAATCCACTGATAATTAAATCTGAAAATGCCGGTTATAGAATCTCCAATTACATAGGTAAAGACATACATAGGTTACATAGGTTTCGCCATGTCTGTCTGTCCGTCCGTCCGTCCGTCCGTCCTCGCTTAATCTCTGTGACCGTTAGCATTAGAAAGCTGAAAGGGGTTTGAACTTTTTTGTATGGGAGCTGGCATATCGACCCACCGCCATTTTGATTTTTTTTCGAAATCGCGGCCCACGATGAAAGTGGTATGTATGGATAGAGGACATATAGACGAACAAAAAATGTCATGAAATGTGGTACCCCAAAGTGTCACGTTACCGAGATATTTGAAGGTAAAGATCGGCATATGAGTACAATGACCACATACAAAAAAAAACAACCGACTTCAAAAACACCTAAAAGTGAAAAATAAACTTCAGAAGAAAAATCTGCTTTTGAAGTCGGCGACATTTGTTTGTTTGATTTGACTTTTTTGCCACCGACTTCAAAAGCAGATTTTTCTTCTGAAGTTTATTTTTCACTTTTAGGTGTTTTTGAAGTCGGTTGTTTTTTTTTTTTGCAAAAAAGTTTTTTAGTTTAGTTTTTTCAAGGAATCTTTTTAATTTGAGTTGGGCTAGTTCCCTATATGAAATACTTAAATCAAAAACTAGGTTTGAGTCGGTATTTTCACCCTAATCTTTTCTTAGTAAAGAAAACTCCACCGAATCCCATCTAAAATGTACGAACTTAAAGTTAAAAATGCAAGAAAAAATTCATTAACATGAAATGCAATTTAATTTAATGACAATACAGTAAGGTTTCACATAATATTAACGTGTAGATTAAGATAGATTTACATTATAAATACTATTATTCTTATTAACTACAAATGTTCAATTCATGTTGCTGCTGTATCTATTTCATGTTCACAAATGAAGAAGCTGTTTGTGGCACAGTCCACGGTGTTCAGACGTCCGTTGAAGAACATTGAGCCGCACTTCATACTCTCATCGTCCATTGGTGTATAACTGTCCCACCAAGCGTCGGTTTCAACATTTACTGGTGTTCCTGGACAACAAAATACATACGTCAAACAATCAGTAAACTAATTTTAAGTGGGAAATAGATCTACGACTAACTGCACGCCCACGACCTAAGCACAGCTAGCGGCACCAATATGTATACAACGCTAAGAAGCAATTTTCGCCTACGGTATTGATTTAATTTTCATGTTAAAGACGCTCATAATCTTAGAGTTGCAATTTTGCCAAGTACGGCTACACATCAAGCTATACATTTCCAGTATAAGCTGGTCTCGCATTGTATAGGATTTCCATACAGTGCGAAATCAGCGTAAACTGGAAAATTATAGCTTGATGTGTAGCCGTCTGTACTTAAATATCAATACTGGTTTTATAAAGCTGAAGTTTTTTTGTTTGGTTGAACGCGCTAATCTCAGGAACCAATGGTTGGAATTGAAATATATTTTTGTGTTAGATAGTCCAATTACCGGGAAAGCCCTTAGACTATATTATTATTCCACGCGCATTATATATCGATATTGACTGATTTAGGAATGTTGCTCGTTGTTGGCCTGGTTCTGTAAAAACTTAAGTGTAAAGTGGGTTTGTTGATAGTACTTACCTTTAATTGTCTGCCACCCATTGAGGAGTCTGTTATGGAAGCCCATGTGATATATTCCTCTTTGGTAGCTCCCTCCTCCTCTGCGTTTCGGTGCGGACTCCGTTAAGTTCACAAGGTAATCCACCTCCGCCTGATTGGTGACCACAGCCAGGTAGGACTGTTCGGCGCCACAAACGGCGTGAGCCTCCATCCAGTTCAATGGCGTCGAGTGCAACTTGTAACATTTGCCAATTGTCTTATCAAAAGTGTAATCTGAAAAAGTCATTATAAAATTAATACATCTATAGGTAATATAATGTTGAAAGATATAAAACAGGTACAGTATGGAAGAAGAAGACATGTTGCGCCGACCCCAAATAAATTGGGATAAGGGCAAGAGTAAATATTCAGCATGAAACCTTGACCGCTGAGTGGGTAGCGCTTGATAAGAGAACGCTTTAAGTTTACTATAAAACGTTTTATGGGCCTACCACACGCTCAAGCTTCACCACACTCTTGGTTCACACTTCACAGTACATCGCGCGTATGGTTGGTAAAACTGTTTTACCATTACCAACCACACGCGCGATGTACTGTGTGCACCGTGTAATCGCGCAGGCAAGACTGTGGTGAAGTGTGAGCGTGTGGTAGACGCATTAGACACAATGGGCTCTGTTCAGCACAATTGATGATCATCCCGTCTTACGATCTTCTGAAAATCTGACGATTTCGAAAAATTTTGTTCGGCATTTTTTTAGAATATTCTATGGATACAGCAAATATTGCTACTGATGACAAGGAAACTTTCAAACATAATAATTTTAATTTGTGCAAAACAAAACCCAAAATCATAATGGAAAAGTAAAACGGGCAAACGGCTCCTGAGAAACTCGATCTCGACCTCCCGATCCGATCCTGGCTCGTGATAGAAATCTCAAATGGGCGTATTGCAATAATAGCTTACCTAAATCGGCCATATTGCAGTCATCGTTCCACACTATTGAATCGCTGGTCTTCTTGCAAATAAATGGAAACTTAACATCACATGACTTATCGTTCAAATAACCCTGTCGGTAAAGTTCTACGCAGTCCTCTTCTACAATGTGACTGTTTGGTTCTCCGAGTCGCCAGTTGTTGTACACCTCAGAGATCGGTTTTCCTATAAATATGAAATTTTATTACAATTGTTGCAGTCAAAACTGTTAGTCGGTCTCAAACAAACTGATTGGGTTCAGTCAAAATCGTTTTTAACTTGAATACTTCAACTAAATACCCGTGTTACGGAACGTTTTAGTTTTATTTATTAACAATCATTCAATTTATATTGATAGATAGAAAACATTAAAAGTTGCTTGACTTCTAAGATTTGATTACAATGCTCGTTAGTTAGTTACAAGTGAAGCGAGAATATACGCGAGAAAAAGACATAGAACTTTAAGTTTACGCACCGTCAATGGTCTCAAATATTCCTTCAGTCATAACATCTGTGAGTCCCACAAACACGGTCCAAGCGGCACGAGGGTGGGTTGTGTTCCAAAAATCTATCACAGCGTGTGCTTCATCGTCGTTTTCCGCGTAGAACAAACTAGCTCCTTCCAGAGCACACAATCGCTTGGCATCAGCGAAATTCTTTGGTGTAGTGTGGATCTTATAGAAACTCTTCACTTCTTCTATGTAATGGTAGTCCTTCCGGAAAAACGTTGTATCTCTGGGCGTTTTATCTAAGAAAATAAATGTTATGATAAAGCAAAGATAAGTAGTAGACGGCAAGTTGAATTTTGTTTTAGACTAGTCATCGACATCTGCCTAGCCTGTTTCATCTATGTTGGGATCGGATTCCAGTCCGATGCAACTGAATACCAGTATTTTACATAGAGCGACTGCCTGTGTGACCTCCACAGCCCAATAGTAATGGGTTATATTACACTAATTGTTAAGACTGGACACTGACCAACTGTAACGACTGTCACGGATCTTGAAATACTAGCTGGGACTAACGGCTTCACGTGATTTCCGAGGCACGTGGTCACCCTTCTTAACTCCTGTTAGACTAGTCAATGGCAATATTAATTGGAAAAAAACATACCTGTAGTAGTCTTGGTGCTACAGTCTGCTGCTGGTGGCGGTTGGTTCTTCTTCTTACAAATAAAGGTGTATTCGTAGTCACACTGGTAATCTTTTAATTGGCCTCAGCCGTCCGGCTGAGATGGTGCCCAGATGTGATACACTTCAGAGACTGGCCTGCCTGGAAAATCGAACGTATAAATTAACATAATATAACATCACGCCTTGTTATTCCCGAAAAGTTAGGCAGAGTTGTACCTAATAGCGTGGTTCAGTACCAGCTAAAAGGGAGCGAGCCAACAACCAGGCACAAATTCAGACTCTAGGGCTGCTACTGAGAAATTCCTGATGGAAAAACCAATACCTTACCCGACTGGGGAATCAAACCCAGGCACGAACACCATGAACCTAGACCAATGAGGCTGTCCATAGTTTAATTATAAACTTTTGATAAAGCTAACCCACATCAATATGTTCTTTTTACCACATAGCACAGAATCACACTTCGTGCTTAAAAAAATTTACATACTGATCGCCATTCGCCAGCTTACGCCGGGCGCAAGTTGCAGTAGTCACAAGGATGGACAGCAACGGCGGCAACTTTCCGCCCCCCCCACACGTGAGACCGGAAAGTTGCCGCCGCTGTTGTTAACTAGTGCTAGGGCTGGGGCCGCAGCTTTAGGGCCAGTTAGGGTTGGTTATTAAGTGTATCTCAATGAGACATTTCACACAATTTCCTTAAATAAATATATAATAGAATAGCAGCCGAGTAACCATGCCCGTGCTTTATGAATTTTACTCTGACAAATTCATGTATGTCTGTCATCCAGTCCTAATCACTTAGGATAGGCACAAAAAGAAATATTATAATAATACACTTACCGTCATTGGTAATGTATACCCCTTCTGTTAAAAGGTCTGTTATGCCTACAAACAGCCATGTATTACTAGGAGTAGTGCTAGGACTAGAAGATTTCCAGTACGATAGCAGAGCAGTAGCTTCTTCGTCGTTCTCTGCGAAGAACAGACTGGCTCCTTCCTGAGCACACACCACGTTGGCATCACGCCAATTCTTTGCCGTCGCGTGGTACTTATAGAAACTATCGAATGCTTCTATATAGTTGTAGTCCGCCCGGAAAACCTTTGTATCGCCATCTGCACCTAAGGAAACAAAAATAACCGTAAATTAATGACATGTAGGTCCAGAATGGGGGGAATAGACCTTCACATCTTATTAACCAAAAATGTTCGTCACTTATACACCAAAAGTAAAACGTGTATTTTTAAAGAAGTTGAAGTTGAATGCAAATGTAAAACATAGTCAGACAATATAATACAAACATAACCTCACGTCTGAAATTCACGAAGGCGTAAGCAGAGGTGTATCTAATACATAGTACACCCACATTTTGCCAGTAATTTTAAATTCGATGTAATAAGTGAGTAACCAGCAACAGAGCACACATCCAGTCCAAACACCCAATAACACTTTGCTCAACCCGGTAATCGCGCACCCACTCTACTAAGGAGACAATCAAAGTTATACTTAAGAAAATCAGACAATGTAATACTTACATGTGAAATCAAATAGAATAAACACCACAAGAAATACTGACAAAGTCTTGGAAAACATCGTTGTAAATTAACGATACGCGTCAACTTCAGCTACCGTTCAACAATAATAATATGGGAACGCTTACAATGAAGAAGCTTTTTATACTGAGGACGATTACTTACGACAATTTATATGTTTTATCGCACTTATTATTATTTATCTCACATTGTACAATAATATTGGCAAGTAGCCTGGGTATTTCAAAAGGTCTGGGTTTTTTTAGACGATAACGAGGGCGATTATTTCGCTAGGTACTCGAGATGAAGCGAGTTCAAGTTGGCATTTAATTAGATTTTGAAATGATTGTGTAATTATTTATCTAAACACAATTAATGAAGCAGATAGTAAGATTCAGATTTTCTTATGTTATTCTTAAAGCATTACTTAAATATTATGATTGTTTTGAACAACTTAAACAGTGGGATTGATTGTATTGTATATGTTACCGACCAAACCCGATTTCAGGACAAACTAGTTTTGCCTAGGTTAAACTAGTTCTTCCTTCACGTTCAGAGTTAGTGTTTCCGTCAGCAGGTCGACGGAGCCCCGTTGCGCGGGGCTCCTATTTCTCTCTGCAGGGTTTAAAGGAACCTAACTAACCGAACCTCGGTGCCCATGACGTCAACCGTCGGCAGTCCCACCTTCTTCCTTCACAATCGCGTATAGTAAGAACTATTTTGTCCTAAAATCGGGTTTGGTCGGTAACATGTTGGGGCCGACGACTTCCAATAGTAGCCTTCTTTTTCGAATAACGAATTTGTTCGTGACATATTATGGTTTAAAGTGCAGACTTTAGCTAGATTTTAGGGTGTGGAAGACCCCTTTTTTTTCTTTTTTTTTTGGTGTGTAGAAAATCATCGAATAACACCCCCCGCTCTTGAGAAGAGCGAAGGGGATTGTCAGACTTCTACTGACTAAAAACCAAACCCATGTTCCTTCTTCGCCCTTGTGTCGGAGCCGTGTTAACCTTTCGATAATCCACAGCCCCGACAGGGTGGGAGACCCCTTACAGCTAAAAATACAAAATTGGCGAATGAAGTTCCGGTGTAAATACTATTTTTGTTTGACTGACTAGTAAAAAGAAACAGAAAAGCGTAAACAAAATAATACTCACGTGCAGAACCCGATAAAAAGCACACTCCAAGAAAGATTAACAACGTTTTAGAATACATTGTTGTAACTTCACGACATGCGTCTACTACACTTGAACAGGTACGAACGGCCGCTTATAAGGTGTCTTATCTCATGGTTATTCCAGTTACATCGGTGTCTAAAATAATAAAGAGGTTATTTATATTTTCATGAAACTTGTCCGCAAAACAAAGGGAATACCTATGATTAATTAAAAAAACCATACCAATATAGACGACCTGAAAGTATCCGTCGGGGCCGCGGATTTTAGTACTAGATGACGTGGCCTCGGCACAAGTGCAAAGAAGGAACATGGGTTCGGTTTTTAGTCAGTAGAAGTCTGACACTCCCCTTCGCTCTGCCCAAGAGCGGGGGGGGGGGGTCATTTGATGATTTTCCAACTACCAAAAAAAAACCTGAAAGTATGATACAGACTAAATTTAACATCGTTAATGTTGTTTTTGAGTTAGACTTTAAGGTAAACTATGGTGTTTTTAAATAAGTTATTAATAATACATTGTTGTTTGGATTGAACTTGAGTTATATACCCATCGATAAATAATACCTATACTTAAATATAGATACTAATAATAATAACATTTGTGTTAGTATTAGCAACTTGCACGATGTTATATAATTATGCACTCTTCTAAGATTTCCCTGTGTCCAAAAACTTTCTTCTAACCTCAATTGAAGTAAACACATGTTGACATGCGCACCCCAAACTCCTTGAAATAGATGTTGCAGCAAGTTCAAGTTCAAGTTATTTATTTCATAACAAAAATACATTTGTGTCGAAATATTTGCACAGTAGGTACACAAAAAAAGCAACAAACAATTTTATTACAATAAAAATAGTTATCCACTTGGCAGCGCATGAACATGTAAGTACCCTCATTTCACACCCATCCGAAGTTAGAACGTCTATCCAAACCAAAACTAACTTTACAGTCATATTGATACAGAACAAAGTCCCCAGCAAAATGCTACACAAAATACATTAATGTCAAGAAAAAATAAGAGATAATTAATAAAAAAATAAAAATAAAGAATGCAAAATCTATAACAAGTCAAAGAATTATCGATACAGTTATTTATTTAATTTAAATACTATTTTTCAAACTTTTGTCATTACAAAATTCGTCAAAGGAGTAATATATATGCTTTCATGATTAACAAAGCCCTGAGTTTATTTTTAAACATGTTCACATTCTGAATATTCTTTAATTCTGCTGGTAATTTGTTAAACTTAATAACAACATTGAGCTTTGCCTGCAGAATAGTAGGAAGATCTTTTCTGCGAGTTTCTAATCTACTTTTCCTTTCATCGTCTGTTTCAAAGTAATTTATGTTTTTGATTAAATGAGTAAGGAGAACCAAAACATACAGACATGGCACCGTTAAAATTCTTAGCTTAATAAAATACTCCTTACATGATTCTGTCTGGTTTAAACGAAGCATGGTTCTTAATGCTCGCTTTTGTATTGTAAAGCGCCGCTATAGCAGCTTCACTAGTGGCGTGTACTGTAATCTTTGGGGTACGTACTCCTCTATGACCTCCGCCTCAGAGGTTTAATGTTTGAGACGAGAGATGTAGTACACCGGGGTGTACGGTCTTGATTGATTGATTGGTTTGTTTCGGAGCCAGAAGCCTTACCGCATTAGTGCCTGCAGCTTTGTTGACGGGTCATAATTCGCCCGGTCTGTTGCCTTGGTGGGCAAAGGCTTTGCGGGGAAAGTGGCCCAGATGCTCAAAATGACCACTGGCTCAGGTGGACACGGTGGCCGGCAGTGGTGCCGGAAGAAGCTGTGGGTCGGCAACGAGACTGTGAAACGCACTTACAACGCACGATGCAGGCTCAGCAATCGGTGACAGCACTGCTGACGCGAAACTCGTTGCTGATGCGTTGAGGCAACTGCCTCCTCGGTGCGTGTTCGCGTTGTTCACCCAGGTATAGACACAGAGTTAAATAATCTGCAACTGTGCTCTGGGATGTTGCTAAATTTCTCTGCATAGCAGCCAATCTAGCCTTTAGGAAGACAACATCCTTCAGCAGGCTTGTCACATCGATATGGTCGAAAGTAACTGGAGGTGATTTAAAGAAATTCTTCGCCAAAAACACCTTTTTTTATGACTTGGGACTTAAACATAATAATGTAGGAATGCGAGTGTAATATGAGCCACAATCTTTATCTAACTCTACGTGGATTCCAGGCGTGATTATATTTTAGACGTGATAAAGTGTGCAGCTCTTCGTAATTGGCATGTGGCTGAGTGACATAAAAGGAGTGAGTTACAGGACATAGCTATTTTTTGCAGATAGGTTCTTCAGTGCTAGAAAAGTGGGATGGTATATCGTATTACCCTATACTAACTGGGTTTTCGAGGTCAGATATGTAGTTGGTTAGACTGGAAGCTGCCCCCAATATAGTTGCGGAAATACTAGGCATGCTAGGATGATGATGAGGATTATATTTTTCATTATTTTTATTCATTTTAAAAAACGTTGCCCAATACTAGGAATTTCTCCTGTAAAGTGGGTGCGTTTGCGTTGCTACTTGCGACACCCTTTATTGTTAAGAAGATGACTAACACCGCGCTGTGCGATGCACCGTGAGATCCGCCGTCTCAGCAATCCGACCGTGGAATCGAAGATTGTGCAATGCCAGTGACCAGTGTTAATTTTAGGTTTAGTGCTTCACTCTTGTTTCTCACATCGATCAATTGTCACGCAACTTAGAATTACCGATTTAAATGTAATTTCTACATTAATTAAATTTTATAAGTAAATTGTATCGGTTTTATTTGCATCCTCGTCTGCAGCCGAACGCGATTCGTTCACATACCTTTAAACTCACATACACAAATACCCAAACTCGAAACAACAATCTGCAAGCCATACAAATATTTGTACCGTACAGATATCGAACCCGGGACACGAATCGCCGCAGTCAACTGCTTAATGCACTGTGCCAACCGTGCCGTCAAGGTCTTGGGTAAGTATTCCAGAACAAACACATTTTATTTCAACAAAAATAAATTTAATTCAATAACAACAAAACAAACAATAACAATAATAATAATAAAAAAAAATATATAATAAATAATAATGTTAATATAATTAATTAACATTTAACAATTCACCAGCCTACACTCCATCCCATACCACGCTCTCAATCCAGGGTATGTAAGATGCTAACCTGGTGAATATACATGGGTACCCGTTGTTTGTGGACGAACAGGGGAAGCCGACCGAGATCACTCCAATTGCGGTGTAAACGCAGCGGGAGAATTGAGTATTGATCAAGAGCGGTTGTCCGGATAACATCTGGAAAAAAATTCCAGAATAATAATTTCACTCTGGCTCGGTTGAGCGACGATGTTCGCAGGGTGTTTGGTAGCAACTGGATGAGAGTTGCAAAAATCGAGCTGATTGCTGTATACTGATGATTTCTGCAATTTTTTGTTAGACTCAAGCCGCGTTTCCACTAGGCAACAATTGACGCGCAACATGTAGCCCAACATGTTGAAAGTCAGCGTGGAACTTTATTTTGTTGAACAACGTTGTGTCTACGCATCTACTACTTTACAATGTTGCGCGCCAGCTGGCAACGTCGCGCGCTGTTGTGCAGCGTTGCCGTACATGTTGAGCGTCACGTGTTGCGCGCCAAATGTTGCCTAATGAAAACGCGGCTTTAAGTGTGGCTACCTAAACCACCTATAAGGGTTGTGTTTGGGCGAGTGAAAAAAATCATGTTAGTAGCATATAATATAGACCTATATCCTACTACAATTTTGTTTGTTTTCAAAAATTATATGCCCCTGTATAATTTTGAATGGGTTTCATCCTACTACAATTTTGTTTGTTTTCAAAAATTATACAGGGGCATATAATTTTTGAAAACAAACAAAATTGTAGTAGGATGAAACCCATTGGAAAAGGAAGAAAATATAACAAAAATTAAAGAAAAAATAAATTACGATCGATCTGAGGTCGGGAAGTGGTTATATTGTCATAGTGTCTTGAACTTTCTTTTTCTTTTTTTTTCCGTTCGGAAATGCGAATAAGTTTTACCTACTTATTTGTACTTTTTTTTGTGAACAGTCAGCCAGCAGGTTAAGCAAAGTAACCTTAAGTAACTTTTTTTATTTTCAACAACACTGTAAATTAATGAAAAACTATAAAATAAACTATACTAACAAGAAACTATAACAAGGTATCAAAATAGGTACTGCTCCTCAACGCTGTCAGCCGGTAATGTGCCCAAAAGACTAACGGCATTGCCTCGTTGTATGGCAACACGTAGCCTCTGGCCAAGATAAAAACCAGCCCTTGGGTCACGAGAAGCGTCAACTAAGCGTTTAACAGGCTATGTGCACTCGGACCCACGGCCCCAGAGTTTCAACCCCAATCGGCTCAAAAATATAGTTTCCACAAAGGTTACTATATTTACGCCGCTAGAGGTTCTCTGCAGCCACAGCAGCTCCACCTGCGCAGCACGATGAACTTGGATGATGTGATGGCGCAAGAGTATCCACACATGTTGCGTCCCACACTAAAGGCCTACCCATCTTTCAAGGAAACAAAGACATGCCGTCCGGTCTTTTGCCATCGTTGCGTGCCAAGCTATGGGGTTCTAAAACAGCTGGTAACTGGCTTCTTACGCTGTCTCAACCATAAAGCTCTGGAATGCGCTACTCCCTAGCATTAAAAAAGCCGGAAGCAAGATGGCTTTCAAGAGAAAAAATCGGAAATACTTTTTGAAATCGGACTGTATTGCTTTCAATCACGTCACTAGTAGGTAATTCTTGTAAGGTTTCTCGTATTTTACTGACTGACTGTTTGTATGTATTCAAATATTTAGTTTATTTAATAAATTATATCTGTATAAATAAATATGTATTAGTATGCACCTATATAAGTATTATGTTTACAAAATTTTATTTTTCTTATTTTATTTCATTTATATTTTGTACTCTACCACAGTGCTGTCCTATTTGACCCAAGGGTTGACTGGCACAGCATGCCTTGTGGCACTGAGTCCACCTATGTACCACTCTTGTACATGAAGTTTAAATAAATTTATAAGTGTTTTATACCTTACAAAGTTCAGGAGAACGTGATCTGATTCCATAGCACATTTGTGTTTCATAGATTACTCCGTTATTAAACACGTCCGTATAGTTATCGTACATCTGCTTACATTCTTCTTCTGAAAATTTCTCTAAATTGATCTGAAAGTGAACAAATATTTATTTAAAAAGTTCAGTAGTTTCGGCGCAACTAAGAAGAAGAGAAAAAAAGTGAAGAGAGAGAGTTTTGTGACACAAGATCCTGTGGCTTAAATTTCTTCGTATTTCACCATGATTTGGCAACAAGTACAAGGCACTATCAGTAAAGTTCATCAGTTTCTGTGCAAACAACTGCACAGACAAGACATGGAAATAGCACACGATTTAATACGAGCTCGAAAACTCAGGATCGACTTCCTAGTGAACCCCTTACAACCTGTTAAAGTTCCATTAACTTTAAATACTTTCCAGGTAGTAAGTACAGACGCTAGCACATCAAGCTACCCGAAATGGCAATTAATTTTCCCAATCAACCTTGAATATAATGCTTTAGCGATAAAGCTGAAAATCTTTTACAGAAATGTGACAGATTGTTGTTGGAAATAACTTAATGTGCCTAATACACATCATGGAGTTTGTATATGTGTCCCAGTATAAACTCTGGTACTAAAGAATAAGTTATCTAGACAGATGACATTATGTAAAAGTGTGCTTGTTCTTCTGATCGTTTGCCTGTGCGGATGCACAATATATCTTGGAGTTTAATATGGTATTTTATTGAGTAGTCCACGAAATTCAACATGGTAGCAGAGCGTTTAAATTCGCTACTCTAATAACCGTTTTCCAAGTGTGCGCGTGTGATTTCGTAAAATTAATTTTCAAAAATTTATTCGCAACGAAACAAAAAATGGCAACTGTCATGCAGAATGTTTCTATTGAAAAATTATCCGGGATCCAAGATTATCCATCCTGGAAATTTATGATGCGGATGGTGCTCATTCACGACGATCTTTGGGATTGTGTGGGCACAACTGAAAATAAAAACGAAGACGCGAAGAAACAGGAAAAGGCGCTCGCAAAAATCGCTTTAAACGTGAAGCCTTGTGTATTTCCACAAATTAGAAATGCCAAGACGGCTCGCGAAGCGTGGAACAACCTTCAGAAGGCATACGAGGACCGAGGCTTGTCACGACGGCTCGGATTGCTTCGCACATTGTTCGCCACCAAGTTATGCGAATGTGCGAGTATGGAGGCATACGTTAATAAGGTAATGGATACATCGCAACAACTGAGCGACATCGGAGCGGCTTTGGAAGATGACTTCGTGGCCGTGATTTTACTCAGCGGTTTGACAAGCGATTATGACCCGTTGATTATGGCTCTAGAAAATTCGAACACGTCACTGTCAAGCGAAAATGTCAAAGCGAAATTGCTTCTAGAAAATGCAAGACGCGATGAGAAAGGCGAAGATGCTACGGCTTTAGCAGCTCGGAAAGCACCCAAAACAATTAAGTGCTTCAGATGCAAAAAGAGTGGGCATATCAAGAAGGATTGTCCTGACAACTCTGACGGCAAGAAGAGTGGGCGGAAAAGCCAGGCGCATCTCACAGCGTTGGCCGCAGGAGTCAAGCGAGACGTTTGGTACGTCGACAGCGGAGCGGCGCAACATTTTTGTAATAATCGCAGCTTTTTATCAGATTTTACAACTGAAAAGCCAAAGAAGGTCTTAATTGCCAATGGTGAAGCATTGCCTACAGCTGGAAAAGGAACTGCGCAAGCTGTGTTAAAGGACAATAGTGTGAGATCGATAAGTAATGTATACTTAGTCCCTAAGTTGTCTGCTAATTTATTATCTGTTAGTGCGATGGATAAGAAAGGTTTCGAAATTGTGTTTCGATCTGGCGTGTGTACAGTGTATGACAACGGGGAGGTTTTGGCTACAGCTACTCTTAGAGATGGTATTTATGAACTTGATGCCATTGAAACTGTTTCCGTTTTGTGTAGCGAGCTATCCTCGCAGGCCATGTGTTCGTCTTTGTCTGTAGGTACAGGTGACAGCGAAGCGGTGCCAGCACGTCAACTGAAGGATGACAGTCGTCCTGTTGCCGTGAGCGTGAAGCAAGCGCCGCAGTACCCTGCTACTGGAAGTCAGTCAACGCAACAAATTTGGCACCGTCGTCTATCACATCTGAACACCCGAAGCATGGAGTTACTGCGAAAAGGTATGGTCAAAGGTATTTCTTATGACAACAAGGACTTTCAGTCGTGTGTTTCCTGCATCTTAGGTAAACAGACTAAGTTGCCATATCCAAAGAAATCTGAAACTAGGGCCAAGGAAATCCTTGGAATAGTTCACAGTGACGTCATGGGACCACTACCGTGCCCGTCTCTAGGTGGGAAAAAATATTTTCTGTTGTTTATTGACGACCTGTCACGAAAAACATTTGTTTATTTTCTTAGGAGGAAAGATGAGGTTTTCGAGTTGTTTAAAGAATTTAAAGCTCTCGTAGAAAACCAAACCAATAAGAAAATAAAAGTTCTTCGTAGTGACAATGGTGGTGAATATGTCAATTCTAATTTTCAGAAGTTCCTGAAGAAGCATGGGATTCGACATCAGACCACGGTTCCAAGGTCATCAGCTCAGAACGGAGTCGCGGAGCGCGCGATCCGAAGCGTTACGGAGAAAGCCAGGTGCATGCTCCAGGAAGCAGGCTTGAAAAAGCAATTCTGGGCAGAAGCGGTCAACACCGCAGTCTACCTGAAGAATCGCTCTCCAACTAAGGCTGTGATGGGCAGTACACCGGAAGAAAAATGGACAGGTAAAAAGGAGAATCTGAGTTACCTACGCATTTTTGGATGTCAAGCTTATGCCCTACAGCACAAACGGGACAAATTGGATCCCAAAAGTAAGAAATATATTTTTGTCGGATACTGTGACGAGTCAAAGGGTTACAGATTGATAGATCCGGCGAGCCCGAAGAATGTCATTAAAGCAAGAAATGTCACTTTTCTAGAACATGCTTTTTGGAATGACACTTCATCAGATAAGGATGACAGTTCATGTTACACTCAAATTGGTTTGTTTCCAAACAATGTAACTGTCGCCGATAATATTCCAGTGCAACCCGCCTTACCCGATTTACCCCAAGAGCCCGCAGAAATATCTAACGAAAACTGTCAAGATAACAGCGCCATTACGATAGATGATTCTGAGAGCAGTACTGAGAACCCAGATGATCCTGCGGATGAGACGTATCTCCCAGGAGATTCCACACTGGAAGACTTCGAGAACTCTACGGATGAAACTAGTGAGTTTGAGTCAGCGAGTGTAGCACGCACTGTACGCAGTGACACGGGGGACCCTCAGACAGTAGGCGAGGCACTGAATGGCCCAGAAGCGAGTAAGTGGAAAGCCGCGATGGCGGAAGAGTATAAATCCTTCATAGATAATAAGTGTTGGACTCTGACTGACCGCGATACGAAACAACGGCCTGTCAAATGCAAGTGGATCTTTAAAAGAAAACTTGGCCTCGACGGGGAAATATTGAGGTACAAAGCGCGCCTAGTTGCAAAAGGTTATACCCAGAAATACGGTATTGATTACGAAGAAACGTTCTCCCCTGTAGTACGATATTCTACTATACGTACGTTACTAGCTTTAGCAACAGAACATAACATGAATATCGAGCATCTGGATGTAAAAACGGCGTTTTTAAATGGAGACTTAAAAGAAACCGTTTTTATGGAACAGCCAGAGGGCTACAAGATTAAAGGCCAAGAAGATAAAGTTTACAAGTTGAATAAGGCCATATACGGACTGAAGCAAGCTTCGAAGTCTTGGTATGAGAAAATAAATAGCGTTTTGACGAGCCAAATGAAATTCAAACGTTTATCTTCCGAACCTTGTGTTTATGTCAAATCGAGCGGGAAATCTATGATTATAATTGCGCTCTATGTTGATGACATAATGCTATTTTCTTCAGCTGGTTGCCGAGATACGGCAGGAATCAAAGAAGAATTAAAGAAGGCCTTTGAAATCAAAGATTTAGGGCCAGCACATCACATTCTTGGAATGAGGCTTTGCAGACAGAATAAGGAAATAACTCTAGACCAGTCAAGCTATATTAAGAAGGTGCTAGAACGATTTCATATGTCAGATTGCAAACCTGCGCAAACACCTATGGAGACAGGTCTGAAGCTCGTGAAATCTACAAAGAAGGATTGTACGCACGACTACAGAGGCCTGATAGGATGTCTGATGTACATAGCGGTATGTACGCGGCCGGATATTGCGCACGCTGTAAGCTCACTCAGCCAGTTCAACGACGCGTACGACGAGACTCACTGGAAGGCGGCAAAACGTGTTCTTCGCTATCTGAAAGGTACGCCTAATCATTATTTAACTTTTCAGAAGTCAGGGTTGGATATTGTTGCATATGCTGACGCTGATTTTGCGTCAAATGAGGTCGATCGCCGATCTTATACCGGCTATGTGTTCAAAATTGGAAATTCTACCATCTCTTGGGAGAGTAGAAAACAAAAAACCGTGGCTCTTTCAAGCACAGAGGCCGAATATATGTGTCTGTCAGATGCTTG
Organism: Diarsia dahlii; assembly: GCA_949775195.1. Lineage (NCBI taxonomy): Eukaryota > Metazoa > Arthropoda > Insecta > Lepidoptera > Noctuidae > Diarsia > Diarsia dahlii. The sequence goes on from OX459195.1 coordinate 15,784,004, forward strand.
TAAAGAGGCTCTTTTTCTACGCAAGTTTCTGTTCGAAATTTACGGGGTACAGTATAGGATTACATTGTTTAATGATAATCAGTCTGCACTGAAGTTGTGCACTAATTCTATGTACCACGCCAGAACGAAACACATCGACGTAAGACATCATTTCATCAGGGAAATCGTTGAGGAAGGTACAGTCGTTATAAAATACCTATCTACTGATGAAATGGTGGCCGACGTTTTAACGAAACCGTTGGCAAAGGAAAAACACAATAAGTTTGTATGTCGTTTATTTATATCGTTAAAAGTGATAATATAATGGTTCTAAGCAGTAGGTAAGGTATACTTGCAGAAGTGTAATTTTGTTTTAGATCCGTGTCACATAGTTTTGAATGTTTACTGTTTATATGTGACGGATACTTTGATAAATTTATACTTTTGCTATGTTTTTGCTGTTGTAATGTTTTATTTAGATAGCGGATGTATCTATGCTTAGATTATTTATAGTGACCTGTGTAATGTGATTTACATGAGTTTATATTGGTTCAAGGGCCAGTGTTGGAAATAACTTAATGTGCCTAATACACATCATGGAGTTTGTATATGTGTCCCAGTATAAACTCTGGTACTAAAGAATAAGTTATCTAGACAGATGACATTATGTAAAAGTGTGCTTGTTCTTCTGATCGTTTGCCTGTGCGGATGCACAATATATCTTGGAGTTTAATATGGTATTTTATTGAGTAGTCCACGAAATTCAACAATTGTTGTATCTTGATGTGCTTGTATCGGTACCTAATTATAGTATAAGATCTCTCCATAGAACAACCTTCACCGAGCTGGTTATTGGATGATATTATATTTTATATTCTGACTGAAATTTTTTAGTCAACCCATTTGCAATAATATATTAATTGACAATTTTATTTACATATAAAATACTTTTCATCCATTAACCAGCTCGGTGAAGGTCGTCGTTTAAGGGATCTTTGGCTAATAACTGCTGGATTGCAAATTAAATAAAACCTTGTATAACGGGACTGCCGATTGTATCCACCCTGCAAGAGGATTATAAGTGGGTCAAGAACAAGGTGTGACTTACCGTCTTGAGTGTATCAACCCTTCGTTCAGACTCTAATTTTAGATCTCTCCAAGTTTGAACGAAAGCTGTCTCATCGGCACTTGCTTCGACGTGCAAGCAAGCTGGTAGAACATTATTGTTGAAAGTAATCCTGGAATTAAGAATAGATCATTATTTTACTATTATATTTATTGCTAAATGGGCCTGCTCTTGACTTCGATCACACCTGATAAAAAGCGATGGATGAGGTCTATGGTGGAATGAGCGTGCCCTGAAGATGCCTGTTCACTATTGCTTTGACGGCAGACGGGTTAAATGTGCGAGGGAACACAGATTTCGACAGAAACACCGTCTTTTGGGAAGTGTGCCTGTTTGAACTGATCACCACAAGCCATATGGTCATGAGCTCCACACTAAAGCGGCCCGCGTCTTGTGTCCATTCATAGGTTTTGCACGTTTGCGTGAAAGAGTGCTTACTGAAAGTGTGCGTTTGTACGGTAAGCAGTAGAAGTAGCTTAACATTTTTATTATTAAACGTTTAATTCAGATAAAATCCATAGTACATTACAAACATTTACAAATTTCACACAATAAAACCACAATAAAAATAAAAAATAAAAAAAAGCCTTTTAATTCATGCATGCAATTTCCGCTTTTATAAAGTGGTTAGTTTTACATTTTGCTTACCTTAGTGTTACTTTTTATTATTAAATTATTAATTAAGCTATGCAAGAACGCCGTCTTCACAGGTGAAGGCCTCCTCCAAAGTAAGCCAATTGTCCCGGTCTTGGGCTACTTCTGTCCAATGTGGACCGGCGATGTTTTTAATTTCATCGTCCCATCTTCTCATGGGCCTTCCTATGCCTCTTTTACCGAGCGGTCCATTCCATGTCGTTACTCTTCTGGTCCAACGTTGATCTGGGAGTCGTGCTACATGGCCGGCCCACTTCCATTTCAATTTTTTCGCATATTGTAGAGCATCTGTGGACTTTATTAGTTTTCTTATTTTTGTATGCCTTATTTTTTGTATTTTTCTTATACTAAGCATGCTCCGCTCCATCCCTCGTTGGCAGATTCTAACTTTTTCCTCAATGTTGTTCGTAAACTCCCATGTTTGGCAGCCGTATGTCAGGCATGGTAATAGTAGGCATGAGTTCATGACTTTGGTTTTAAGAGTATAGGCAGGTTACTCTTGAATATTTCTCGCAGTTTCCAATATTTGTTCCAGGTGCTGTGTGTCCGTCTTTCGATTTCCTTCTCATTGTTTTTCTTATTAAAGCTTATTTGTTTACCTAGGTATATATATTGAACAGTACATTTCAGGGGTTCCCCTCCCGCGGTTATCATTTTCTCTGTGCTGTTAGTCATCACCATGGTTTTTGCTAGGTTCATTTCAAGGCCCACCTCCATACTTGCTCTATGTAGAGATCCAATCATATGTTGAAGTTGCGCGTGCGTTTCTGATAATATTACTAGATCGTCTGCGAAGCGGAGGTGGTTCAGATATTTATCATTTATGTTTATACCGTATTTCTTCCAGTCCAGCTGCCTAAAGATAGATTCTAGTACTGCTATGAATAATTTCGGAGATAAGGAGTCCCCTTGTCTCACGCCTCTCTTGATGGGAAAACTCGGTCCTTTGGTTTCTAACTTGACTCTACCTGTGCTATTTTTGTAGAGACTCCTGATAACTTCAAGGTACTGTTGCTGTTGCACCTTAGTTTTTGAGGGCTTCCCATATGCTTTCATGTGACACCGTATCGAATGCTTTCTGGTAATCAATGTAGGCAATGTAGAGAGGTCACCGTTCCTCCTGGTACTTTTCTATAAATAGTCCCAGTGTATGGATGTGGTCCATGGTTGAAAAACCCTTTCTAAAGCCTGCTTGCTCGACTGGTTGGTTTAGTTCTAGTGGTATGCTTATCCTTTTGCTGATGATTGACGAGAAGAGTTTGTAAATAGATGATAGTAAGCTAATCGGCCTGTAGTTTGAGATGTCTTTGGGGTCACCCTTCTTGTAGATCAAAATGATGTTTGATTCAGTCCATTGTAATGGTATCTCAGCTGTATCTAATATGTAATTGAACAGGTTTGCTAAAGGTAGAGCCAATATTGTTTTGCCAGTCTTTAAGGCTTCGTTGTGTACGTAGTCTGACCCTGGGCTCTTTTCACTTTTCAACCTGGTTATTGCCTCTAGTATCTCTGATTCAGTAATTTCACTTACTTCGCTTGTTTCCCCAGAGCTTTCCGATGTAATATTTTTTATGTGGGGCTTTGCGCTGTATAGGTTCCTGTAGAAACTAGTAGCCACTTCTATGATTTCTCTGCGATTGTGTTTGGTTTTTCCTGATGATTTTAATCCCTCTATCCATAGTTGTTGTTAACTCTTTATAAGCTTTTTTGGTACTTCCTGACTACTTTAGATGTTTTGTAATTATATTTTGCCTGTGTTTAGCGTAGTCGTTTTTAATGTACTTGCTAATAAGTTTATACAGAGCTGCCAGTTCGTTTTTTTCTCTTCGGGATTTTTTTTTATTTTTATGCAATATTCTCCTTCTGTCTATAAGTTGCACAATGCGTGGCAACGACCATACAGCCACTAGACGCCTAATAATCAATCTAACGCACGAAACAAATTCTGTCAACTCGCTGAGGTGCGGGGGAACGGGGTACTGCATTCTGATTGGCCCTTTCAAGGTCATTGCATTTCACTAGGGATGAGACAGGTTTAAACCAAACAAGAAACTATCGATATTTTTAATTGTATTTAATAAAATATGTATTTACATTTAACATACATAGCTTGCATTTAAGTACCCTCTTTATTCGGAATATGATTGAATCATGTAAGTACATTCAAAAATCGCTTGGTTGCAAGTGTCCATTTATTTTTTAAATCTGGATCGTGTGGGTATTTTTCATTTTTGTTTACTTTTTTTTGCGCTGGCAACACTGGCGACCGGTCGTGAAAAAACGGCCTCGTAACTAATTTATTTTAAAATTATTGTTTTATTGTGTTTAGTTTGTTTAAATTCAATTATTTATGTTAGAATCAACGTATTAAGTGTCATACGTAGTGTTTGTGACCAGTTTTATTGTGAAAACTCAAAAACAATTGATATTTCACTAATTCATGTACGAGCTGTCAACGTTTGAACTGTGGATTTGAATTCTTCAAACCTGGGGAGTATTTCGTTTTGATTTACATTATTGCTGTGTTATTCATATATTACACATCACACACACACTGCTCAGGGCTCTGAGCGACGTCCAGTACACACCGGCTTCGTTTATGTCTCATTTTGCTTGACGAATTGTGGAAGCAAAATCGAGGACTAAAACACTTGCCCCATACAAAACATACACTGCAAACCTTACTTCACACAAAATGTGTTTGAAATATGCTATAAATATTATAATTTGTATTATAAGTAAACCACTTAATTCATAATTAATTCAGAAATTCCCACTAAAATCTCATATTATTTTTGCAATTTTAAAAACAAAATAGTCATTTTATTAGTCAAATCAATGTTCAAATAGCTTGTCCTTAATGTATTAACTGTAAGTTGGACAATATCAAATCAAATAACTTTTCTTTAGTTCTTAGTTTTGTTTTTTCTTCTCTCATGGAGGTAGATAATTATCTACCTCCATATTTTTATAATATTTTCTAAAACTTTTCTATTGTTTTTAACTATTTTACTTCTTTCTAAATTCAAAACCCCTCTTTTCTCAAGTCTCAACTGGTATATTACTTAATTCTCTTCACATACTCAGCTGTTTCCTGTCAAATTTCAGGTCTGGCTTGTGGATAACATACAATATGATGACACGTGGAGCTACCATTCGTGACCTGAGTGACAAACTGAAGGCAGCGTTGAGGGAGCTGGATGCTTCTAGAAATGAGTGCAACAAACTGCTGCGGGAACGAGAAGAAAGTGAAGTAGAAATTGAGTTAGTGGTGAACAAAAATACTCAACTCAAGAACGAGCTTGCAGAACTACACACACAGCATGTGGACATACTTGACCAGCACAAGCACCTCCGTGATCTTGTTGCAAATTTCCAGCATTGTAGTGACACCGACGATCAGGCGTTGAGTCGCATATCCGAACTGGAACAAGAACTTAGTAGGGCCCAACACTCAATAACTCACTTAGAATCGCTTAGAGACAGTGAAGAGTCTGCGAACACCTGCAGTCTTTATGATGAGTTGGTCGGTAGTCGGTCAGGACTTGTTTGTGTTGAGCCAATTGTAACCATAGACTTAACTAATGAAACTATCTGTAAAAATAATATATTCACTAGTCATAATAAGATTAAAAAATACATAAAAATTAATAAGCGAATTAGAAATATTAAAAAATTCTTGAAACGCCTAAAAGTTAACAAAAAAAACACAAAACTAAGGCAAAAAAATCTAAATTTAATTCTAGATCTAAAGAAGTGTAACAGTGAATTAGAGTTATGTAGGTCAATGTATGAGACCGACACTCAAGACCTTCAGAATGAGCTGTTTGTTAGGGAGTATGCACTAAAGGATATCTTTAGTAAATATGAGGCTTCTCAACAAGACCTGAGTAAACGCATGCAGGAGGCCAATGAGCTGGTGGACCTGGTCACGTACAATGCGGAGAGTTGTTGTTGAATGTAGAATGTTGTTCATCAAAATATGCAGGGGTTATCTGGCAAAGAATTAGAGTTAAGTTTGTTTATGGAGAAGTATGATGTTCAGGTTTTATGTTTAACTGAACATTGGTTGAAGGAACATGAAGTAGCATTTATCAATGATGATTTTTATACCGTACAGAGCGCATTTGTGAGAAAATCAGCTATTCGCGGTGGATCTTTAATTCTTGTTTCAAACAAATTAAAATGTAAACAACGTTTAGATTTAGTTAATCTTTCAATTGAGCGCACTATTGAGTTGTCTTGCGTTGAACTCGAGCGATACTTAGTAATTTGTGTTTATAGACCCCCATCTGGGGACTTTACTCGTTTCGAATCTGTGATGGAGGATTTACTTAATAAGTTAAAATCAAGTAATAAATCTATAATTTTATGTGGAGATTTTAATGTTAATATTTTAGATGTTACTCCATTAAGTATCAGATTTCTCAATCTGTTTAGATCATTCAATTTAGTTAACCTGTTTTTTGAACCAACAAGGATCACGGCTTCTTCATCAACTTGCCTTGATAATATGTTTAGTGATTGTGTTGCCGAGGACAAATTAGTGTTAAGTGACTTATCGTCTGATCACTGTGGTTTAATAGCTAGCTTTCCTATGCCATTAAAAAAGAAGCCGCGCAAAATAGAATGCAGGCCTCATACAGCTAGTCGCTGCAATAAATTTAAAAATAATGTAGCACTTAAAGTAACACCGTCAATAGTAGAGTACGAGACTCCTAATGAAATTTATAAAGCCCTTTTTGATGTTGTGCAGAATGAATACCAATCTATTTTTAAGTCTAAAACTATTAACATTAAGGGACCTTCTGTTGGCTTCAACCAATGGGCTACACCAGGTATTTACAAAAGTCGAGCCCGATTATACGAGTTGTATGGTCTTAAACAATACAGGTTTGATACAACTTTTCTAGAGTATGTTAAAAATTATTCCAAATTATTTAAAAAGATTTGTATTTTTGCAAAATCTAAATTCTTAAGCGAAACCATTAAAAATTCTAATAATAAAGTTAAAGCCACTTGGAAAATCATTAACAATGAAACAGGTAAATCTGTTAAACAAGATAATCACCTTGAGATCATGGTGGGTAACAAATTAGTTAATAAAGCAGCCGACGTAGCCGAGGCTTTTAATGAGTATTTTGCCAGCATACCCATAGCGACGACTCGTTCCCTGAGTTCGTCGCCGTCTAAAGCCGAAGATCTTTTGCATAGCAGCGTGTCTAAATGTGGTAACGTATTTAGTTTCGAACATGTAACACCTCGTGATGTAGTTAACGTTTTTAATTCACTTAAGTCTAAAAACACAGGTGATTACTGGGGCATTTCTATTAAACTTTTAAGTAACATTATCGACATCGTAGCCCCCTGTCTTGCTGTTACTTTCAATAAATGCGTTGATTTGGGTACTTTCCCTGACCTTATGAAGAGCAGTAAAGTCATCCCTCTATTTAAATCAGGCAGTAAAAATGATATTGGGAACTTTAGACCAATTTCTATTTTACCTGCTTTTAGCAAAATTTTTGAAAAATTAATTCTCAAACAGTTGTTAGTACATTTTAATTTAAATAAACTCCTTCATAATGATCAATATGGCTTTACAAAGGGTCGTTCGACTACGGATGCAGGTGTTGCTTTGCTAAAACACATATTTAACGCATGGGAGAAAGCGCAAAATGCAATCGGTGTTTTCTGCGATCTTTCTAAAGCTTTTGATTGCGTACATCACGACACGCTTTTACGGAAACTGCGTCATTACGGTGTTCAAAATGAGGCCCTTGATGTGATAGATTCGTATTTACAAAATAGATTCCAATGTGTAGACGTAAATGGCGCGAAATCTTCCGGGCTACCGGTTCGGCTAGGTGTACCTCAAGGTTCAATACTGGGTCCGTTTTTATTCTTGGTTTATATTAATGATCTGCCATATTATTTAAAGGGTTTTTGTGACGTTGTACTATTTGCAGATGATACCTCTCTTATCTTTAAAGTAGATAGGAATAGACACGATTTTGACGACGTAAACAGCGCGCTATCAATGGTCACGGATTGGTTCACAACAAACAACCTTGTTCTTAATGCCAAGAAAACTAAAATAATTAAGTTCGCTTTACCCAATGTTAGAAATCTAGGTCCCAATATTATCCTCGCCAATCAGGAGCTGGAAACTGCCGACTCTGCTGTATTTCTGGGCATAACAGTAGATTCAAAATTACAATGGGGTTTACACATATCAAGCCTAGCGGGAAGGCTAAGTTCAGCCGCATACGCCGTCAGAAAAGTAAGACAATTCACTGACGTTGATACAGCACGGTTAGTCTACTTTAGTTATTTTCACAGCGTTATGTCCTACGGTATTCTGCTGTGGGGCAAAGCTGCTGATATTCAAAATATATTTGTACTGCAGAAGCGAGCGGTTCGTGCAATTTATCAGCTGGGTGCCCGAGTTTCCCTTAGAGATTTTTTTAAGGAGATTGGTATTCTCACGGTTGCTTCTCAGTACATCTTTGCCAACATTTTATATATTAGACAAAATATCCACCTGTACACTAAAAACAGTGATATCCACAACTTTAACACTAGAAATAAGCATAAACTACGCGCTCCTTTTCACCGGCTTCACAAAGTTCACAATTCATTCGTAGGGCTCGGGATTACATTGTATAATAAACTGCCATCTTCTTTTCTAGACTTGCCATTTAATGAGTTTAAAGCCAAAGTTAAATCTAATCTTTGTTTAAAAGCTTACTATTCTATTAACGACTACTTAGATGATAAGAATAGTTGGTCGCTGAGTTGAATACAAGACAATGTTTGTTATTTGTGTTCTTTCTCCAAAATTAGTTTACTGTTATGTTATGTATTTATTATTTTATTTTTACAATGTTTATTGTTATATACTTTTGTTTATTACTGATTGTGTCTGTAGTAAATCTTAAATGTAACTGACACCTTGCTATTGTATCGAGTCTGGTTCTTCTAACCAACCTAACAGACAGATGTGTGCTGGGGAGTTTGTTCCGCCACTTCTTCTTTCCAGCTAAACACTAGGAAGTGTCGATGGGTGGGCGTTTTGGGGGACTGTCTTATAAAAATGTAAATACAGTGAAACCTGGTTAAATGTGTCTCAGATATTCAAATCTGTCTCATGGGACCCCAGTATGAGTTCCAGTTATAGAGGTTTCTCACTTATCCAAGTCCCAGTTAGCCAAGTTTCACTGTAGTAAAGTAGGTAAAGTAAATTTTGACCTTCGAAAAGTGCTGATTATCAGCCTAGTTTGAATAAATGAATTTTGATTTTGATTTTGATTTTGATTTTGGTATCTAAAATTAATCGTTAAGTTTCACAATTTATTAGCTGTATCCTGTTGTAATTTTTAATTATTAACAATATATTTTTTACTTAAATAGTTATAGGTTTTTTTGCTTTATCGATAACAGGGGTGGTCATGCGATTTGGAACATCACTAATTATTTTTACTTAAAATCGAGGAAAAGAGATGGCAAAAAAAAATACTTTCAAAAGAAAGAGATGCAATCATAAAAGACATCAATTGAAGTCCGGCTTTCTTTATCACACCAACGTACTGTACACGGGGCCATATTATGTATATTTTCTCGAATTTTCAAAGGTGTAGTGCGGAAGTGTTTACGGCTCACAGGAGTGGTCGAAACTAATGCGAACTTAGTGAGTGACGACAGCTATAAGATTTATAGCCCTAATGTGTTGACAGACATTGGTCGCCAGTTATTAGGCGTCTAGTGGCTGTATGGTCGTTGGTGCGTGGTGATAATATTCCATGGGCTTTGGGATCAGTGCTGATTGAATGGGCTTCTCGTAGACTTTGAGTAATTGTGTTGACTAACTTCGTATAATATGTTTGTATGCATTTAGATTCTTGCCAGTTCGGTAGTTCTGCCATGTTGATGGCCAGTCTCTCTCTAAACTTCTGTGTTTCTTTTTCATTCTTTAAGAACGCCATTCCATTGTTTTTATAATTGGCTCTCCTTTTCCTTGTGTTATTTAGAAGTATACTTGCTCTGACTGGTCTATGATCCGAGGAATAGATAATACTTAGAACTTCCATATTTTGAAATAAATTTGGACGGTTAGATAGGATAAAATCTATCTCGTTTCTGTGTTTGTTGTTTGGTGAGCACCATGTCCATCTGCGTTTTGATTTTTTCTTAAAGAAGGTGTTCAGTATGGAGAGTTTATTTTCAGTAGCGAAATCGATTAGTTTCTGGCCTCTGCCATTTCTCTCTCCATATCCATAAGATCTCATTACAAGGTTGCATACTTTGCTGCGGTTGGCCTATTTTGGCATTAAAAGCTGCTTCTAAAGCTTGTGTAATAGTTTTATAGAAGAGCGTAATTTCTTCTTCTTTGGCTGCCTCTGTGGGTGCATATACTTGTATTAAACGTCAGGGATTGGCTAGACTCAGTGAGTCCAGCCAATGCCTGACGTTTGACTGACAATTCCAATGTCGATCTATCGGAATTATATTCGAGAGTAAGCACACAGGTGTTTGGCCCATGTAGCATAGGATGTAGTCACTGTATTCTTCGATGTTGGTTCCAAGCCGCCTTACTTCAGATAATCCCATTATGTCGCAGTTTATTGTCTTAAAGGCTTCAAATAATTCTGTAAGACGTACGTGGGAAGCAAGTGTTCTGACATTGTAGGTAATGAGGTGAAGTTTTTGTCCTTGTTTTTCTCGAATTTTAGTGTTTCTCTTTGGAGGGTTTTGATCATAATCTTCCTCGGGGATCAACCGGATTGGAAGATGTGTGTTTTGTTTTTTTTTCTGTTTATTATTGTTGGAAATTGGTTTTTGATTAGAGGAGGGTAGGGGCGCTAATTGCTATTTGTTTATGTCTTGATTGTTTTTTCTGTTTGTTTTATTAAATACCAAGTAGTTAGTTAAAGATGTCTTTGTGCCTCCTTCCGAGACACTTGGTTGGCCTCGTTTCGGCGGAGGCGTAGCATCAGTGTTATTTTTCTTCGGCACCTGCATTCTGTTGTCTTCTTGAAGCTGCTGGTTGGTCTGATTGGTCTCCGGAGACAATTGTAGATTCCTTTTTTTGCTAGTTGTTGAGTCAGATATTTTCCCAACTATTACCAATTTATCGTACTTAATTATGGCTTTGTTTCCGTTCTCCTTTTCCAATTTGATTTGGTTCTGTAGCTTTTTTCTTTTTTCTAGAACATTTGGCGGATAGTCTTTGATGTAATACTCGGTATTATTTAGATATTTTCTATTTTTAAGTATATTGAGTTTAGTGCCAAGTGACGTGAATGTTACCACAATAGGGCGGGGTTTATCCTTTTTTATTCCTATTCTTCTAATTACCTGTATGTCCTTCCAGTCAAGTTTAACTTTTAAGTGTTCCTCAATGAATACTATGATGCTACTCTCCTGCTCCGAATATGAGAGTTCGGTTTCCTCCATTCCGAAGAACACGAGATTTCTTTGACGCGCCTGTTTTAACCGACTTCCCAAAAAGGAGTAGGTTCTCAATTCGATCGGTAGGTTTTTTTTTTTTTATTCTATGTATGTACACCGATTACGCTGCGATTTATGATCCGATTTAAGTGATTTTTTTTTAGTTTGATGCGGAATAGTTGCCATTTGGTCCCATAAAAATTTAGCATGGTTTGGCCCAGTGCTTTTCATTTTATGACCATTTTTTTATAATTTATGAACATTTTTCGTTCGTTTTTTTATGTGTGTTCGCGAATAACTTCGTCGTTTATGAATCAATTTTGATGATTCTTTTTTTATTGGAACGGAGATATTTCAAGAGTGGTACCATGATATGGAAACCAGATCCTGGTGATGGAATCTCAGAGAAATCGAGGGCAACCCTCAAACATAGGCACGTATTACGTGTTTCGTGCTTTTTCTGACGCTATACAAGCTTATGTTTCATGGTAAATAAGATACACAACTAAAAATGAAAAAATAAAAAAACTTTTTTGCAAAAAAAAACAACCGACTTCAAAAACACCAAAAAGAATAAGAATAAGAATCATTTATTTGTCAAACATGCGTTTACATAAACTGAGTAATCAGACATGCAAGGTATTGAATATTTATGTTGTGAGCGTCCATGTTTTGCCAATAACGGCGTACAAATTTTATAGGTATAAATAAGTTATTCTAAACATTACAAAATACGAAAGAAATTAAATAATAATTGATGTCAAGATATTATAGTAGGTATTATATTATATTATTTAAGTATATCATAGTCAAATAGTAATTAAATTATGTCCAGAATATCATGCAGTCAAATAGAATCATTCAACAGTCAATTATTAAAAAAAATCACATTATCTTAACTAGTATTCCTAATAATATGCATCTGAAGTCGGAGTAGAGAAGTCCTTTTCATTTAGAAAATCTACAACATTGTAATAAACTTTAGTAACTAAAAAACTTCTCAGCTTATTTTTAAAAAGTGACAAGGGCAGTTCTCTCCAACTTTTGGGTAATTTATTAAATATGCTAGGAGCCATACAGAAAACACTTTTGCTCATGAGGGCTGTTCTCGCAGTTTGAGAGCATACCTTGCTGTTGTCGCGCCTATTACGTGGGACTACTTCATCTAGTCGTTTAAATAGGTGAGCATTTGTTTTGACAAAAACAGCTACTTCTAAAATGTACAGACATGGCAAAGTAAGTACTTTATATTTCTTGAAGTATGGCACGCAACTATCAGTAGGTTTAATTTTAAATATTGAACGAATGCATCTCTTTTGAGCCTTAAACACCGTGTCTTTTTCCGTTGAGTTGCCCCAAAAAATGACGCCATAGCGTAGATGCGATTCTGTTAAACCATAGTAGGCTGTAAGTAATGCCTCCACACCTATTATAGACGACAAAGTGTGCAGGGCATAGGCAGATTTACTAATTTTCTTGCACAATATTTCGATATGGGCCTTCCAGTTCAGTTTTTTGTCAATCTGGAGTCCTAAAAATTTTGTTGTGTCTACCTCTTCTATAGGCTGGTCATCGTAGTGTATATGCAAATTACTTTTACTATTGATCCGTTGATTAAAATGTATTAATTTAGTTTTAGTCAGGTTAATTTTTAAGTTATTGTCGTCTAGCCATTTTACCATTAGATTTATAGAATCATTTATGTCACTTTCATAAGTATCAACACTTTTGCAAGGTATCGTTATGGTGCTATCATCAGCAAATAGTGTCAGAGGTTGAGGGATGCCTTTCGGAAGATCATTAATGTATATTATGAACAAAGGAGGCCCTAGAACACTCCCCTGAGGCACACCAAATGAAACTATACGTTCTGAAGATTTAAATACAATGTCATGTTTACTTTTCATATTAATTTGGTTTATATTTGTTACCTGAGTTCTATTATGCAAGTAAGATTTTATTAAATTGTTGACGTTTCCTCTAATTCCGTAGGCCTCCAGTTTATTTAAGAGTGTACCATAATGCACATAGTCAAAGGCCTGCGTCATGTCACAAAAAACGCCACAGACCGGATTCCTCTTATCCACGTTAAATGTAACATTATATAAAAAATCATAAATGGCCATATTAATGGTTTTTCCTATTCTAAATCCTTTCTGTTCCTCGCATATAATATTATGTTTTTCTATAAATGAACTCAGTTCCTTGTAAATAAATTTTTCAAATATTTTCGAAATTATAGGAATTAATGATATCGGCCGATAGTTCTCCATTAACTCCCTATCTTCTTTCTTAAATAGTGGCTTGACGATAGACACTTTTAGAGCATCAGGATAAACGCCCGCACTAATGCTGAGATTAATAACATGGCTCAAGTGACCGCAGATTTCATCCGCAACATGTTTTAGTATATGAGTAGCAATACCGTCATATCCCACACTGCTTGTATTATTTAAGGACATGATTATCTTTTTGATATCGCCTGGTATACTAGGGGCCATAAACATAGTTTTGTTATTGATATCTAATGTAGACGCCGTAGGTCTGCAGTCGACATCCAGTTTTGGCTGTATTTTATCAATAAAAAAATCATTAAATGCTTCTGCAATAGCCTTGTGATGAGATATGACGCAACCACCCTTTTTTATTTTATTTATGTTAGATTTAGGTACGTTATACTTTGCACGATTGATAATTTGCCACGCAGTTTTCGATTTGTTTTTGGATGTTTTTATGTCGTAATTGTTTTTTGCTTTTTGTGTTAACTGGATAATTTTTTTGTAAATTTTAGAATAATTATATAATTTAGTTTTATTAATGTTGTTACGATTAAGTCTAAACTGCCATAAAAGTTTCCTTTTATTTTTACTGCAAAGTTTGATCCCTTTTGACAACCACTTAGTTCTTCTTATTGTATTTATTTTAACTACTTTTAATGGAAAGCACAGGTCGTATAATAGCTTGAAAGTCTCAATGAAATAATTATACGCAACATTTGGGTCATCCGTGTCATATAGTTCTGAAAAGGTAAGATCCTTCAGATGGTTTTTAAATTTTACAATATTTTCCGTACTATAGTCTCTTCTAGTTGCGTACCAATACTTAATACAACATATTTTTTGTACTGGACACTGAAGCAGCTGTGCTGTATGATCCGATAATGCCCATTCTAGTACTTCAGTCTTACATGCATTAAGGTTATGCGCAAAGTTGTCGATGCACGATAAACTGGCCATGCGTGTTGGTTGTTTCAAAGCAAGTTTCAGATTGTACCTCATTAAAAGACATTCAAAGTAATTAGTTGCACTATTTTGCTTGAGGACATCAATGTTAAAGTCTCCGCAGATGACAATTTTCTTACATGATGTTCGTAAAATTTCCTGCAAGAGCAGTTCAAGTTTGTCAAAACAATAATTTAAATTATTCGAGTTCGGAACTCTATATATACACACAATAATCATCTTATAACTAGTCAAGTCCACGCCACAGCACTCAAATACGCCCGGAGTTGATAACTTTGCTACTTTTGGCAATTCTTTGCATTGTAGCCCATTTTTAACAAGAATACATGCACCACCCCTTTTTTGTTCTATTCTACAATAATATGCAGCCAAATTATAGTTTGGTAAAAATAAAAAATTTTGATACCCTTCCATGATAAAGTGCTCCGTAATACATATGACATCAACATTCGTCTTTTTATTCGATAGCTCCTCTAGACATACCAACAGATCATCTGCTTTATTTATCAAACCTGCTATATTTTGATGCAATATGTTGATATATCTATTAGAGAAAAAACGGTTCGTTTTCGTCAGTAACATTACTTGGTACAGTGTGAGATAAATCTGTCACTTTATCAGAAGAATTACAGGAATTTAAGTCATTATACAAAGTAAGTTCATTTATCATTAATCCCAAATTATGCAATATATTGGCCATACCGCGATTATTTACAGAGCAACTAGTCTTAGTAAACATATTAAAATCATAATCAAGATAGTAATTAGAGTCAAACAAGTACGCATAATTATATGAACAAGCATCCAAATACATTAAACTGTTAAAGGTTTCAATTCTCGAATTGAACATTGTAGAGTAATCATTTAGTTTGAATGTAGGGGCACATAATATAATATTTGTGTGTTTCAATTTTGACAAAGTTCCACGAATACTGATAATTAGTTCGACATAGTTCTTTGTCCGACGAAAGTCTTCTTCCCCGACAAAGATCAAGCAGTAGTCATTCATATCGTAGTCCTTTAATTTGTTATCCAAGTCAGAGATAAGGTACTCAACACCACAGTTGGGTGTCAGGTAGTGGCAAATTCCATAGTTAGGGAATATATCTTCTGCTATTTCCAACATTTTATTATTTTTATTGCTACTTAAAATACATAATTTACTCCTTCTAGTTTCGTTAGGTTTACTTTTATAGTTTAATTGTGTAAGTTGTACCTCAGTCTTTCTTTTATTATTGCCAGTACTTGTAACGCCATCTGTGATCGAATTATCCAACTGTTGATGATTTTGAAAACAGGTTGGTGATGTGGATTTCTTGGCTCTAGTGGTAAATCCTTCACATTCACTAAGCTTTTCTTTGTTTTTTGTCCCACACTGATTGATTTTTGTAGACTTTTTCTTATTTTTTGGTGTTTGTAGCTTTAATTTAGCAGGGGAGCATGCCACTGTTTTATACAGTGCATTCTGCTTCTGTAGCTCCTGGTTAAGGTGGTTGAGGTTCGCGTTTGCTAAAGTTAAGGATTCTATTTCGTTGTGAGCACTATTGAGTTCCAGAGTTAATTGTTCTAACTGCTGCTTTAATTTGGTAATTTGGTCATCTTCGTCATCAGAAATATCAGGTAAGCTGGTTGTGGTGCCATCTATCGGTGAGTTCGTCAGTGAAGTTTCCTCAGCTGTATCAGTTGTATTTGTTTCTGACTTTGAACGGTTACGTCTAAATGTGATGTTATCTAAGAAATTATTCATTCTGCAGTGCTTTTGAAGTGCGGAGCAAAACGGACTTGTCTGGTCGCCACTAGTCGCCAGTCGCCAAAAGTGAAAAATAAACTTCAAAAGAAAAGCTTCTGAAGTCGGTGGCAAAAAAAGCCAAATCAAACAAACAAATGTCACCGACTTCAGAAGCTTTTCTTTTGAAGTTTATTTTTCACTTTTTGGTGTTTTTGAAGTCGGTTGTTTTTTTTTGCAAAAAAGTTTTGTTTCTAGGATACAAATTCTCTTTTCCTGGTTTTCCACCTTTTCCTTAAGTGGATCGTACTTTTCATCCCATTTAACGAATTTTTCTTCGAGAATCTTGTTGAAGTTTTGAGTTACTTGTTCAGTTACTTTTTTCCCGTTTTCCAGTATTGTTGTTTTTTGTTCGTCGAGCTCATTTTGTATCTTACGAAGTGCAGCTAGTACTTCCTCCATTAGGTTGGAATTTAGTTTTGATGTCTTGTAATATAGTAGCACAATAGGTGGCTCGTAGCGGGACTAATTTGACCGATGTTAGTAATACAAATCCCATGTAGATGGTGGCGACATTTGTGGCTGATAGCAGAACTATTTAGGAATTCTAGTGGTAGGTACACCCAATGTTACGTAGAAAGCAGTTGCTGACTCTCTTGAGTATTGTCGGTAAAAACAGTGCAGCATGTAGTAGCAATTGTTATAATATCTTCCGCTAGAAGTCACTGTTTTTCATTTTTAGAACCAATGTTTCGTACATAGCAGCGCCTTGTGCGGCGAGTAGCTGAATCTCTTGAGTATTGTCGGTAAAACAGTACAGCTTAATGGTAGTTGTTCTATCCTCCGCTAGATGTCACTATTCATCACCGTTTGCGATCGATGTTTTGGCATGTTTTTTTACCATTTCAAGTGAATGCTTTAGGTTATGATTTATAAAGGAGTTCCAAGTGTATGTTTCTTCGATATTCGGTGGTAGCTATTGCCACACCTCGGACACTCCATACAACGCCCGCAAAATAATTACCTATTACTACTACATAAACAAATAACGTTTGTGCACTACGTGCACGTGCAAATGTGTGCATAAACTCTAGTAGCAACTGCATGCAGTTGAGTACATCGACTGCGTGCGGTTGCTACGATGCAGTCCGTGTGATGGTAGCCTTATTGAAGAGCAAGGGACATTTTAATGAATAATCTTCTGAATCATTTAAATAATAGCTGGAGTTCGGTACATCAAATAATTAAAATTCCAAAATGTTGGCCAAAATAAATAGTAAGCCTGACTTGCCTGTGAGTGTAAATGGCATAAAGTGATCACTGTGCGATTGCTAACCCCTTCAGTGGGGAACCACAGCCTATTATTAATGTGCCACATCGAGCTGAAGGTATTGAGGCTGTCAACCAGCAGAGATCGATTAGATTTACGGCTAAAGAAGTGCGTCGGGTTATTAATGATATGAGTAGACGTAAGTCTCCGAGGTATGACAGCCTCAGTATTGAACATCTTAGGTATGCTGGGGTTCATCTGCCGCGCATTCTCTCTATGTTTTATAATTTGTGTTTGTGTCATGGATTTTTACCTGAGGAACTGACAAAAACTATCGTCGTTCCAATAGTAAAAAATAGAACGGGAGATATCTCAGATATAAATAATTATCGGCCCATATCACTGGCAACCATTATTGCTAAGGTGTTTGACAGCCTGCTTAATAACATACTACACAAACACATAAGTCTGCACGACGCCCAGTTCGGTTTCAGAGCTGGGCTTTCCACTGAAAGTGCGATCGTCTGTCTTAAGCAGGCTGTCAGGTACTATACTGATAGGGGGACGCCGGTATACGCGTGCTTCCTAGATTTGTCAAAAGCGTTTGACTCAGTTTGATACGACAAGCTGTGGGGCAAGTTGGCAAGGGCGGGTGTACCGGCGGAGGTTACGACCCTGCTGAAAAGCTGGTATGGTTGTCAGAAAAACCAGGTGAGATGGGCCGGTGCCTTGTCGGACGCGTATGGCATGGAGTGTGGTGTGCGGCAGGGTGGACCGACCTCTCCTCTCTTGTTTAACCTGTACGTAGACGACCTAATCGGTTAGCTCAGCAATTCGCATACGGGGTGTCACATAGATGACGTGTGTGTCAACAATATAAGCAACGCGGACGATATGGTATTGCTGGGACCGTCGGTGGTGCGATCAGGAGATTAGTGGCTATATGTGAGGCATATGCTGCGGAGCATGGACTGAAATATAACTGCTCAAAGAGCGAAGTTCTGATATTTAAGAGTTCTAGAAATGCACCGGTCCATGTTCCGCCTATTATGGTTAACGGATTGGCTTTAAAGGTGGTGACTAACTTCAAGTACTTGGGACACATTGTCACTGAAGACTTGTCTGATGACGCCGATTTGGAAAGGGAACGTAGGGCGTTGGCGGTGCGAGGTAATATGCTGGCTCGTAGATTTGCGCGTTGCTCGGTAGAGGTAAAAGTCATTATGTTTAAGGCGTACTGCCAATCCTTCTACTCGAGCAGCTTATGGGTGAGTCATACCCGGCGGGCCGCCAACGTCCTAAGAGTTCAGTACAACAACATATTCAGGATGCTGTTGCGGCTGCCTCGTTACTGCAGTGCATCTGCAATGTTTGCTGAGGCGCGCACAGACGGCTTTCATGCGATTATCCGCAAGAAAGTTGCATCTATTTTTAGGCGCGTGAGAGACAGCAGCAACGACATCTTGAAGATGGTTGCTTCACGTGCTGATTGCCCAATCCAAAATAAATGGATTAATATCGTGTTGGGACGTTAGACATCAGCAAACTAGCGCAAGAGTTTGATGGTGTCTGGCGAAGAGTGACGAGGTATGATATGTGACGTGTCTGGCTCCACGGTGGATAGATTATACTTTATTTTATTTTTTTCGTCTGTGAATGTCTTATATCTATTTATTTTTGAAAATTAATTTAATATAATGAATTTGATAATTTAAGTGTTAGGATTTAAATTTATTTTATTTTATGTTGTAAAGTGCAAAACTTTAATCGCAGTAATAGTGCTAAACTTGCCAAAATCAAAGCAAACCAAAACGAGTGACTTTCCATTGTAAGTTTGTAATGCTATCGTGCTGTGAAACACCTGAATCAAAAAGTCAAGCAATAGCACAGAATAATAATAGTACTACGTACAGAAGGGGCAATCCCTTCCCCGCGCTCATATTAAATACCGCACCTCACCCCGCACTTCGAGGTAGTCGTCGCCGACACTTGAGCAATGGCTCGCGCTCGTATTAGTCGTCGTTCGGTTTTCGCGACGCAGACCGTTGCACTTTCCGCGCCATTTTTTAGGCTACGACAACCCTACTAGAGTTTATGCACACATTTGCACGTGCACGTCGTGCACAAACGTTATTTGTTTATGTAGTAGTAATAGGTAATTATTTTGCGGGCGTTGTATGGAGTGTCCGAGGTGTGGCAATAGCTACCACCGAATATCGAAGAAACATACACTTGGAACTCCTTTATAAATCATAACCTAAAGCATTCACTTGAAATGGTAAAAAAACATGCCAAAACATCGATCGCAAACGGTGATGAATAGTGACATCTAGCGGAGGATAGAACAACTACCATTAAGCTGTACTGTTTTACCGACAATACAGTTCAGTTTAGTTAAATTGAAGAAAACTTTATCTAATAGCTTCTTCGAGCGTATTTAGTATTTTTTCTGTTAGGTGTTTGTTTCTTTTTTGGTTTTATTATAGACATACCTACATACATGTGGAAACTTGTAATTGGCCATATTTTGTTTAAATTATTACTCACTGTCTGTTTAGCTGTAAGTTTTCCTAAAAGTGTAATAAATAAATAAATAAATAAATAAATACTCAAGAGATTCAGCTACTCGCCGCACAAGGCGCAAGTCAGGCTTACTATTTATTTTGGCCAACATTTTGGAATTTTAATTATTTGATGTACCGAACTCCAGCTATTATTTAAATAATTCAGAAGATTATTCATTAAAATGTCCCTTGCTCTTCAATAAGGCTACCATCACACGGACTGCATCGTAGCAACCGCACGCAGTCGATGTACTCAACTGCATGCTGTTATCTGCAGTTGGATCTGACTTTACGCAGTTGAAGCCACGCATCTAGCCCAGGGGGCCAATTCTCGGTTTTAGAGATGGTGTCGAACTCGAGAAAAATTTCTAATGACGTCATTTTTTCGAGAAATTTTAAAAGTTGCTATTCTGGGGATGTCGAATTCGACATTTGTCGAAGGCTAACGTTAGAGTTCATGTCGAGTGCTTCTGAGCAGTAGAGATGTCATGTCGATTATATAGATACGTCATTTCTGAGTGAATTTGTTGAGTTTTGGATTGTACACTGTGTTTTCTTTTCTTTAGTTTTTAAATAAAGTACGGCTTGGCATCTCATACTGGAAATTTGATTTATACTCTTTGATTTGTGCATTGTGTTTTCTTGAAACGACGAGGTCGTCGTTCCAAGAAAACAAGAGTCAACGACAAGAGTCTGTCTGCGCGAAGGCTCGCGCAGACAGACTCTGTAATTTGTGTACCTACGATTGGACTTGAAACCACTGAAAGATGGACGAGTTTATTAGCATTTTTATCTCGGAGTTGTTGTAAAGTGGCGAGCAACTGGCCAATACACGGCGACAACAGCTATCCCGCCGTCGATATTTACGACTTGAGCGAAACAGAAGTCATTAAAAACTTCAGACTAAATAAAGATTTAATAAGGGTTCTAATACTTAGATCTATGGGCTCCTGTAATTCAGGATACCACTAAAATAGACCTGAAAACGAAGGTAAATAATTGTTTGCTTCATAATTTTATTAGTCACTGACAGACAGTCAGCTGTCAAACTGATTATTTTTACACTAAACGTTTCGTTTTACTTTGGCTTTGCACGGGACTTATTCAAATTTAATATATAAATTTTATTATGTCCTAATTTTAAGTGTTTCTCCTAATTATGTTTACTTGTTTGTTTGTGAAACCAATAAATACTTTTTCTTCCTTTCTTTTATACTTAAATAATTAGGTTTAGTCAGCGTTTTAAAACAAAATCATTCATTCACTCATAGCTACCTAAAACGGAACGCGCGATTCTTCGTAATGGTAACATTAGCTTCACTCGAATCGACATTTTCGTGACATTTATTTCTATTTTGACTGAGAATACGGAATTCTGCTCAAATCGAAATTTTTCGGTAGAGATAGAGATATTTTTGATAGACATAGAGATAGACTTACGAACTCGAACTCGAGATAAATGTCGAAAATTGAGAATTGGCCCCCTGGAGCTCAATATAATATTTGACGTGGAACTGGAAGCGCAGACGTTACTACTCTTATTATTATAACGCGCCGCCTACTAACAGCATTTTTATCCTTGTTATTTTTATCTGCAAAATTTGGTATCATTGATTCGCATACAAAAGCCCATTCATTACTTCGCTTTATTTTGTCACTATAAGTTTTTTGGGTAGTATGACAGTAAATTAAAGTTTAAAGTGACAAAAATAATTAATTTAGGTCATCGAATTACCAATAGTGAGCGACTGACTGCGAGTGACGAGAAATCAACAGAACAGCAACTTACAAACAAAAATCTATTTCACAAACGACAATGTGTTGCAATATCAAGCACCGAAGCCGAATTGGTTGCTGCCAGAGAAACATCTAGAGTGATTGTCTGGATCAAAAGACTCTTTGGTGTGAATTTTCAGACAGGAGCTCAATGTTATGAGATCAACAGTGCCATCTGGTATCTGTGTAAGATACTTACGTGTTCTCAGTTTCAATAAGGGCAATGTCATTGTAGAAACTATGTCTCGTGTAGTTTGGATGCGGGAGGAGTCTCTTCACCGAATGTGTTTGCCAGGTAATCGAAATATTGCTATAATATTTCTTACCTCCCACTGCGACGAACATGACGGACTCACTGCGAACAATTAGGAAGATGATTATAATACACACATCTGCAATCCCCGGAGGGTTGAATTTCAAAAAATCCTTCCTTTTTCCTTGTCTACATTATAAAGGGAACCTCTGTGCAAAATTTCAGCGTTCAAGATCCAAGGGTTTGGACTGGACGTTGATGAGTCAGTCAGTCAGTCAGGACTTCTCTTTTTATTTATATAGATAGAAGATAGATAAGGAGCTGAATGCACCCTGTCAGTTTGCGGAGGACGGTCCCTTACACCCTGTATATGAGTCGTAAATTGTGGACTGTTATGTTTGATTCCAATAGTAACTCAAAATTTATTGAACGGGCTTACTTATTCTTCCGCAAAGCAAAACCAGTGGTCAGGATGTACTTATTGCTGATGATGGCGCCTTTATTGTACCATGTAACTGATGCCAACTTCTCGCCGTATCCCAACAATGCCTGGTGATTAGAAAAGCAGCGTCAAAGTCACCCGAATCGATGTTTCAGACATTGCAATCCGGCCATCATTTCCAATGCGACCGGATCCGGCCAGGTTCCCAACGATCCGGACGAACGGATTTAAATTCTTATCCCCACACGAAGTGGTTCAGATAATTCAGTACAACACCGTGTTATGAGTGAGCAACTTCTCTAAAACAAACTTTAGTGTTAATTCAGCAGTTAACTAGATCAAACCTCTTATGCTTGGGCCTCTACGGCCAATATCAGCTCAGCGTCGAATGACTCGTACGCAATTCATGCCACGACGCGATTATTTTGGCAAAAATTGCTGTAACGCTTCCGAAGATGGCGACATTGCCGTTGCGATCAATCGATGACTATAGACCTCTAACCGTATCGTCGCTGGTTGTCACTAACAGAGCAACTAGTAGATATTCCATTGTTTGACAAATGAATTATAACCGTGGTCAATGGCCGCTGTGGTCTGTAATTGCTATGCGGTTGATGGAGCACTTAATACTTTTTTTTAATTGTTTCCACACTCTAGATTTCTCATGTATTGTGGATGTGTTTGTAAACATTTAAACTCACTAACACAAAAACCCAAACACGGAACGAGTACCTATCTGTAGGCCATACAAATACTTGTTCCATGCGGGGATCGAACCCACGACACGCCCTTGCCGTTTTTTTTTTTCAGAATTGAATTTCAAATTGACAGCGGGGTATCGCTTTGGAGCTGTTTCGAATTATGTTTCATCTCCTATTCTGAGAAATGAGCTCCAAAACAGTTAAAGCAACGTGGCAAGTGCGAGTAGGACTCGCTTATGAAGGGTTCTGTACCATCAGAGTTGGGGAACATTTCAACTGTCTCGCTATTGCGGATCATACGATACTCCCGCTATGATATGTCCCGCTAGCAGACGGAAGGACGGATGCACAGTGGAGGCTTAGGCGCAGGCCGCACAGAAATGTCGTCGGGCGCGGACATGGCTAGCCGCGCGTGTATCCTAAATTGCGCTTTATTTCTATGCACTTGGTATTAAATTTGAAATGAATAGGAAGCCGCCCGCGCGGCCTGCACCTTTGTAATAGTGTCCCATTAATAGCTAGGTCTCGAATAAGGCTAACCCTTTTGATACAAAACCCTAAAAAGTAACCGCAGAGATAGTAAGAAGTTTATGTCGTGCCAGCACAGTAAAGACAGTGCTCCACGCCAGGTCCGGTACTGTTTTTGTGGTACTTACTACATAAGGATGATATGCACTGGGCTGTCTGTCTTCAGCAGTACTTTCTGATTCCCACTCACTGTACCTATAGCATTTGTTCTCGTGATCAAAGTCTCTCGATATTCCCGCGTAGTAATCGTTTTCTTTACACTTATGAGGAAGCTCTTGAATATACTGCAGACATTCTGGAAATATCGAAAACATGACCTTTTTTCGGTTCTGTTTTATCGTAATAGGGAAACCCTCTTCAATTTATATTATTTGTTCCATGTATTTTTTTTTGTATATCTTCTTCTTCTTAGCGTGTCGATGGCAAACCGTCACTAAATAAATTATATTAATTTGACCCAATATTCAGCTATGCGAACTCCGCTCGCTGATGCAGTCATTAGATCATCAAGTGTGCACGAGCCTCCCCGAGCGACGTACACTATTCCCCGATACGTCCGGCGCACCCTGGGCAATCGACTTCTGTCGATTGGCTAATCCTTTCACCACGATGGCAAATTTAAATTTTTGTATATCGACACGATCGACACCGACTAAGTTTTAACTGTGTTGTCGATTTAGTTTCTAGATAAAGTGACTGTGACATATGAATGCATGGACGGACAGACGGACAGACAGACATGACGTATCTATAAGAGTTTCGTTTTAGCATTCGGCTACGGAACCCTAAAAAGAAGTCCAAAGAGGAAAATAAAGAATGAAACAAATTAATTTTATATGTAATAACTCACTGTCCCTTGCCTTCTGGCCATTTTTGAAGAAAAGCCCTCCAGACGGCGGTATGAATATTGCGTTTCTAAAACAAAACCATCTAGTTAGAGACGTATTTTTAAAGGGCTTGTGTTTAAACGCCTACCAGAAAAGAACCTATTTTACTACCAAAAAAAATCGAAATGCCGGCCAAAATGGATTAATGCTCACCAAATTGTGTTTCCTAAAGTATTGTAGGAATGAACCTATTTTCCTTTTTATTCTATACCATAAAGATTTATAAACGCCTTTAAAGTTAACTGCAGACCAAATATATTATATTATCAATATAGAGATGTCACCAATATTGTATTTCACGACTTTCAATTTATCTCCTTGACGCGCGCTCGCTTCGCTCGCATATTAAATAACACTAATATCTTCTGTCCCCGAAGTGCCGGGCCTCCTTCGTCGGCCTACGGCCCGGTGCCCATGCCGCCCATAAAGGATAATTAATTATAAAAAATATTAAAATTTTGGTTAATTGATTTGGTGAGCATTAATCCATTTTGGTAGGCAAAAAGAATATAAATACAACACGTACAATTATTCTGATGAGTGTCTAATTATTTTGGAACTTAAAACGTTTTTCTTTAGGCACCTCGGTATAGGGTGGGTTTATTTTATTTGAAGTTAAAATATTTTATTTGGTACTATACTGTACTTTAGTCTAGGGTCTAAAAATCTTTTTTGGTGAGCATTTAAATTGTAGCCTTTTTAAAGGGTTGTCGTTTGTTATTTGTTCTAAAATGTTCCAATATTCTCTTAGTAATGAAACAGTAAGATTTAATAAACTTACTTGGTGCTATTAACGAGTTCACAATCCGTACAGCATATGATTTTTGTTCCCAATTTGTTGTTACATACCTAAAAGGATGGCAGGCACATTACTTTGTGTAATTTATTTCATCACCGCTGCTCTCAAAACGGTGAAGGAAAACATCGTGAGGAAACCGGCATGTCTTATAACCAAAAAATTCGAAGACATGTGACATCTACCAACCCGCACTGGGCCCGCGTGTTAGATTATAGCCCATTCCCTCTCAAAGAGAGGAGGCCTGAGTCCCTGCAGTGGGAACATTATAGGCTGATGATGATAATGATGATGATACCTGAAAGATGATTCAAAATATAGGTAGGTATACGTCATTGATAAACATGATTAATAGGAAAACAATAATAATACAATTGACAATCTATTGAATCGGTTCATGCTATGTCACCCGGGATGAATGTAGCTTTCTAATGGTAAAAGAATTTTTTAAATCGGTTCAGTGGATCCCGAGATTACCCCTTACAATTTAACAAATATACAAACACACAAACTTTACTTCTTTATAATATTAGTATAGATATAGATAAATTAATTGTAAATTCGTTTGTTAGTACCTATTTAGGAAACACTCAGTCTATTTTTTTTTATTTTTTATTATTATCTCAAGAGTAGAATTCTTTTAAATATTTTTTTCCTGAATAAAAAAGAATAGGTAGGTGGTAGTAAAGTCCCACAAACTACCCGGAGAACAGAAGTAGGAAGGAGGTATTGGAAATTGGAATCTTCAAATCTATATTATATTCTGGCCTCCTGGTAGTTTGTGGGACTTTACTATCCTGGTTTCCTATCTCCAACAAAAAAAGTGCATGGTATTAGAAAGAAATAATATAGATTTGATTTAAAGATTCCAATACCTCCTTCCTACTTCTGTTCTCCTGGTAGTTTGTGGGACTTTACTATCCTGGTTTCCTATCTCCAACAAAAAAAGTGCATGGTATTAGAAATGGGTGCGCCAAAGTTTACCTAAAATTTCAACTCCGATAATTGGAAATCCGAAAATGTTCTTCCTAACATTTTTCATCCTAACAATCGCAATTCCTAACTTCTCTGTCTCTAATGTTTTAATTCCGAAGCATTCGACTTCATAATGTCTGTAGCAATAAACATCTATTACACTATTATTTGTTTTCCTATATTTTCTCAACATAACCATCTTTTACACTATTATTCAAAGTCATAACTTTTTTTTTGTTTATATTACTTTTTATTCATAATAATCAGTATTATAAAAGGTCCCATTAAAATAGGTGGACAAAATTTTAGAAATCATTCAGACCGCTAAAATAAGGACAATAGCAAAAAAAAATATAAGAATAAGAAATAAAATACCTACTTTTATAGGATGAGTTTGTTCTAGAGTGCCGGCAATTTATTATTTTAAGTCAAAATAAAATCACTTTATATATAGTGTTTTTTTTTTTGTTTAGATGTCTTTAGTTAGGCTTACTAAACGCTGTGTTAAAATTTGTCCACCTATTTTAATGGGACCTTATATACTATGCAAAGATATCCATAGGTTAGGTTAGGTTAGAACTGTGACCAACTACGCGCGAGCCGAGCGAGCGAAGCGAGCGGTGCCGCGGTAGCGGCCGGCGAGCGCTACCTCGAAATTGGTCGCGAAATTTTTCTACGTATTTTTTTCATAGTGCCCCCAAGACGACACTCTGACCTGAATTTCATTCATTTATTTTATTTCAAGACAAAAATCAGTGAAACGACCTTTAATCATTCTAAACAGTTGTATGAGTGAAAATATTATGGTAATTATGTTTAGGAATAAAAGCGTTAGGATAAAAAACAGTAGGAGTTTAAATATATTTACACTAATGATATTAGGAATTCCAATTTTCGGAAACATGAGTGTTATGAACATCGTCGGTAGGACTACAAATAGTATGAATGAAAACTTTAGGATGAAAAATTTTAGGAAGAGTGATCATTCGGGTTACAAATCGTTAGGAAGAACAATTTCGGATAAAGAACTTTAGGTGAGCCAATATGGACCCATTAGAAATATATAATATAGATTTGATTTAAAGATTCCAATACCTCCTTCCTACTTTTGTTCTCGTGGTAGTTTGTGGGATGATCGTACGATTGTAAGTTATAGAAATAAAAACTGATTATATTTTCATTAACAACTGTTTTTCGATTGACTGTACTTCACTTGTAATTGTGTCCATTAAAAAAAGAAAGGAATAAACAAAAAAACTAAATGTGGCACTCGGAGACTGCCGCGGTAAAGCTATTGCATAGCATTTTTTATCAACAGCAAATAATTAATTATTTAATTTGACAACCTCAGTTGACAACCTTGTTATTTTCCGTAACCATAGCAACCTGGTTGAATACTGAATCTTGAATATTTTCGTTAGGGAATTTCTGGATTCGCTCTCCACGCTCAAGGCCCGCGATAGAAGCTATGCAATAGCTTAAAAGAAAAATATTGGCAGTGGATCGGTTTGGGGGATCAGACCGGAATAACTCAATCAATCTGTATAATATTCAATTTAATCAATCCACAGTCATCATGAATAATTACAGAATAGTTGTGATCAGGGATCGTTTTTTTTTTTTTTTTTATTTAATATGGGCTTACTCTCGACCTCAATCTTGCCCCAAGGGCAGAGATGAGGTCGACGATGGAACGAGCTTACCCAGAAGAAGCCTATTTACTCGTGACTTAAATAGAGATCGTGGTCCCGGTCCCAAAATCTCTACGACCCGTTTGACATAATATATCGATATAATTTTTCTTGACAAACAACAACTTGAACTGCACACATAGAGTGGTTTTACTATACTGAGTGTACAGTCACGTGCATTGATGTATTTACAGAAACCAACTTTTAAAAGTATTTTTGCCTTCTGTACCAATTGATTATTATGTAATGTCATGATAACGGACATAGTATTTTCGAACTCATAATTATTATTCAAAATACGTCTTATCTTAAAGTACAAATTGTATTTCACGTGACAATCTGTTTTGAATTTTGCTGCGTGTGTACATATTAATGCTCGTGCCTATACATGACAGTGATGCGGTAACTGTTACTATCGAAGAGTGGAATACTTACCTTTTAATACCAAAAAGAACTTACAATGAATACATGATTCCAAAGCCCTCGGAAACATACCTTCGAGTATTTAACTACTATATACCAAAAAGAAGTTACAATGAATACATAATTCCAAAACCCCCGGAAATATACCTTCGTGATACATCTCTGAAAATATATCTTCACGGACAAACATGCTGAAAGGAAGCTGTTTTGGAAACAGGTGAGCACTTACAGGATGCTTCGGGCTGTCATCATCTATGGAGGTGAGACATCTGGTCTCCTCCACACATGTCCCCTGCAGCCCTTCCCATTCACATTCGTCTCCTGAAAAATGTTGTTATCATCAAGAGATCGGCTTACCGTGCGTGCATAGTGATCGGACTAGGACAACACATTAACATTTAAGACAAAAATTATTTGTTGTTGATTGAGTTGTCGCTACGTAACTTAGCAAAAGTTCTTTGTTTACAGACATTATAGCTTCTCGAGGCGGGGAGTATAGTTGGAACTTACTTTAATAAACCAGCCTTGCCTTAATACTTAAAAATAATGAAAATAAATGTATTTTCAGTCAATGGCATTTTTGTCATTTGTGTTGTTTTATTAGGTCTTTACCTATGAAATTGCATGCCGTTCTGCAGTACTGGCCATTTCAAATCAAAATATTTTTTGTTTGGCTAAGAATTCTAATTTCAAATTAATTTTATTTTAAAAACATGTTTTTTTTTTTCCAAAAGTAGTCATTTGTTTATTGATTAGTGTTACATTTTCATCGCATTTCAATCTTTTTCGTCATCATGGATACGTTAAAAATTCGAGTAATTATGGAATATGAGTACCGTCGTGGCAGCAACGCGGCACAAGCGGCACGCAACATCAACGACGTTTACGGAGCTAACACTACAAACCAACGCACCACCAGTTATTGGTTTGCTCGCTTCCGTTCTGGAAATTTCGACCTGAAAAATGAACCTCGCGGTCGTCCGAAGACTTTGGTCGACAATTACGAATTAAAGGCGATTGTGGAAGCTGATGATACACAATCTACGGCTGAATTAGCAGCAGCTTTCGACGTTAGCGTCAAAACAATATTGGTCCATTTGCGTCAAATTGGCAAGGTAAAAAAGCTTGACAAATGGGTGCCCCACGAACTCAATGATCGCCAGCGCGAAGTATGCGTCGAGACGTGCCTTGCACTGCTCAACAGACACACAAATGAAGGAATTTTGAACCGCATTGTTAATTTGTTACCTGCGATGAAAAATGGATTCTGTTTGATAACCGCAAGCGCTCAGCAAGTTGGTTGGATCCTGGTTCAGCACCTAAACAATGCCCTAAACGAAAACTTACCCCTAGAAAAGTGATGGTCACTGTTTGGTGGTCTAGCGCCGGTGTGATTCATCACAGCTTCTTACCAAACGGGGAAAGCATTACTGCAGATGTGTACTGTGAAGAACTGAACACAATGATGGAGAAGCTGGCACATCTCCAACCAACATTGGTCAATCGCTCGTCTCCGCTGCTTCTGCACGACAACGCGCGACCTCATACTGCACAGCAGACGGTCTCCAAGTTGCAAGAACTGGGGTTGGAAGCTCTCCGTCATCCGCCCTACTCACCAGACCTTGCGCCTACAGACTACTACTTTTTCCAGAATTTGGATAACTTCTTGGCGGGAAAACAATTCAATACCCGAGAGGCAGTACAAAATGCCTTTGAAGATTTTGTTGCCTCCCGACCAGCTGATTTCTTTAAGAAGGGCATCAATAAACTGCCACTGCGTTGGCAAAGATGCATTGATTGCATGGGTGATTACTTCGATTAATACAAATAAAAAATACATGAAAAAAAATCGTTTAAATTTTTTCAAACAAAACGGCAATTTCATAGGTAAACACCTATTATATGGTGTACCTATATTGTTTGATGATTTCAACCTTTCAATCCTCAGAGTTCAGTTTTGTGAAGATGCCGCCGAAAAACGCACGAATTAAAGCTCAATATGTCTAAATATTAAGATCAACTGTGCGGCTGTTATTGTTACAAAGGCTTGCCATTTACTTACGAGGAAAATATAACTTCTAAAGTTTTTAAAGATTAAAATTCAAGAAACTAGTATTTAAACAATTTGACATTTAAAGCTAAACTAGTTATTACCTATTAGGTATTTAAATTAAAATGTTGTAAAACTACAATCCCTTTATGCAAAATAAATTATTATTATAAAAACGGTCAACCGAACCAATTAACTTTAAGTATAATAATATGATAATTTAACCGACCGATGACCTGGTGAAAGTTGCGAGGATTCGCTGAATGCGAAACGCACGGAACCGGTCAATGTGGCGAAACTTAGGAGAGGCCTGTGCGCAGCAGTGGACGTCTTTCGGCTGAAATGATGATGATATGATTTAACTAGCTGACCCGCGTTACTTCACTTGTAACACTCTTCAGATTTATAATATTAAGTACAGATTTACAATCATTAAGATACCTATGTAGGTATGATACTATGAAATAAACCAGTAAATATAAATTAGTGTCATCTGAAGCACTACCGCCAGCTTCTATGTGGCTATTGGCTTACAACAAGGGTCGGCTCTTAACCCTAACCTCTCTCACGTCGGACATCAAGGAAGAGGACCCTGTTATATGCTGTTTGCCAATGA
The DNA here is from genome assembly GCA_949775195.1 of Diarsia dahlii. Lineage (NCBI taxonomy): Eukaryota > Metazoa > Arthropoda > Insecta > Lepidoptera > Noctuidae > Diarsia > Diarsia dahlii. Next base: position 15,815,150 of record OX459195.1, read on the forward strand.
CACTATGCTGATTGCCGAGAGCGGCCAAGAGGTCCAGAGCAGATTGGAGGTGTGGTGGCAAAGACTGGAGAATATTGAACTGAAATGAAGTAGAACCAAAACAGAATACTGGTTTTGCGATTTCGGCGGTCTCTCCAGCCCTGTGCCTATGCAGTACTTTAACTGAAGGCCCTTATCGATCTGCTCCAACGGTACCTCGGGTTGGTTGTTCAAAGGGATGGCGGTGTAGACTGGGACGTAACGCAACGGATAAATTCGGGATGGATGAAATGGTGACAGGTCCCAGTAACAACTTGTAACCTACGAATACCCCTCAAGTTAAAGGGGAAAATGGACTATTGCGTGATTAGAGCAGCTCTAATCACGCAATAGTACACAGTGTAACAGCCCATTATTTTGATCCATACATTACGAAAGCTACTGTCGTAATGTATGGAAAATAAGGGTCTGTAAAAAGAAGAATGAAGAACACGATGCATGTAGAGGAGATTATAATGTTGAGATAGATTTGGGGAGTGAGAAGAATGGATTAAGTAAGGATTAAATATAATTTATGACGCAGTTTGAATTAGGCGATCGTTACAGAAAAACGAAAATGAAGTCGTCTACCTAGGTATGGACATGTAATGAGAAGGGATGATACGTAGGTATGTGACTAAAAATGTGATGGATATTAATCTTGATGGATGGAGAGGGAGAAGAAGACCAATGAAATGGTGAATGGATTGTGTGAGGAATGACAGATATGAAAGAGATAGGAATAAATGATGCTATGTGAAGAAAACGCCGACCCCAAATAGAATGGGCTAGAGCAGGAAGGTGGAGATGAATGAGTGTCATCAATTCATCATCTGCTAGCCTCGTCCCAAATACATCGGGGTCGGCTTCGTGTCTAGCCGAATGCAGCTAATTACTGGTATTAGACATGTAGCGACAGTGCGCACTTACGCAGGTTTGCATTTTCTTATCTTTAGTTTTTTTTTTCTTTTGTGTTGCTATTAGGGATTTTTATACAAATATACATGCCAGTCACATCGAATCATATATCGTTAAAAACGTAACAACACAATCTTAATTGAACTTTATGCCGCTCCGAAAGGATGTGTCGACAAAATAATTATAAAATAATGATAAAACATACAAACATTATTATTTATTTATCTCTAGCTGTATGTAGATCCTCTCTTGCAGACTGAAATCTGTCACATTTCGTTAATAGATGTATGACATCATCCAGTGTGCCACATTCCTTACGATTTGATGAATTAAAAATGAAAGAAACTTAATGTTTTTATCAAAGAATAAACAAAGGGGGGGTCAATAGTTCAATAATAAAATTACCTTCTTCCAAATTAAGGTACTCGCAAAACACGCCACTCAAACTGACACACAGACATAATAGAAAAAAATTCATTTTGACGAAACACGCGTTTGTCTTGAGAACTGAGCGTCTAATAAAGATAATATGTTGTATCGATTTGAGGAAAAAGGCGTCGAAATATTAAAAACAGAAACCTGATTTTTGTATAATCAGCCTTTGACAGTGTGAGTGAGACGTGATCCGCCACCTGCGTGCTGTGTGGGTTAGTTGTCTTCACACGTCTCCGTTTTTAGGGTTCCGTAGTCAACTAGGAACCCTTATATTAGGTCTTTACCTATGAAATTGGAGATTTGTATGAGAATTTTAAAATATAAAAATTTTGGCAATTTTTTTATTTCAGCTAATCAAAGTACTGGCCCAAATGATCTATTTAATTTTGCCATTTTGATGGCAGTTTGTTTATATCCCTTTACTGTAGAAGTCTGCCGGACGGGAGGCGATGAAGTCAGCGAAAGCGTTTTGTACTGCCTCTCGGGAGTCGAATTTTTTACCACTTAAAACAATTTATAAATTTTGAAAAAAGTAGAAATCTGTTGGGGCAACGTCCGGTGAGTACGGTGGGTGACGGAGAGCTTCCAGTTGTAACTCTTGTAGCTTTGCGATGGTCTTTCGTGTAGTGAGAGCTCGCGCGTTGTCGTGGAGAAGCAATGGGGAAGAACGATTGACTTGGTTGTTGAATTGCGAGCTTCTCCATCATTGTTTGCAATTCTTGGCAATAGACATCTGCCGTCACTGTTGTGCCATTCGGTAAGAAACTGTGGTGTACAAGTCCGGCACTGGTCCACCAGACAGTCACCATCATCTTCCTATGGGTAATCTTTTTTGTAGCGCACTGATTAGGTTATGTACCCGGGTCCACTCACTGAGACGAACGCTTACGGTTGTCGTACAGGATCCACTTTTCATCGCAGGTAACAATTTGATAAGAATTTCATCGTTTCTATGCCGATTCAGTAGTGCTATGCATGCTTCGACGCGTAAATCTCGCTGTTGGTCGCTTAGTTCGCGTGGCACGCACTTATCTAGATTTTTTATCTTTCCAATTTGACGCAAGTGCCTCAATTGTGTTTTGACACTAACTCCAAGACCTGCAGTAAGCCCAGCCTTAGATTGAGTTGGATCTGCTTCCACTATCGCCTTCAATTCGTCGTTGTCGACAATGTTTACCGGCCAACCGCGAGGCTCGTTCTTCGACTCAAAATATCCAGATTGAAAACGATTGAACCAGTAATGGACCGTGTTTATGCAAGCAGTGTTAAGCCCGTACACGTCGTTAATGTTTCGTGTTGTTTGCGCAGCGGTATTTCTACGTATGAACAGACTCATATTCGAAAATTGTACGAATTAGCAGTTTATCCATGGCGCCAAAAACTACCACAATGTCACAAAAACAAAAAACTATCAAAAAACAAATGACTGAATTTGAAATTAAAATAACACGTCTTTCGAATAAAATTTACTTGAATTTCGAATTACGCGCCAATCCACTGTTAATTAAATCTGAAAATGCCGGTTATAGAATCTCCAATTACATAGGTAAAGACATACATAGGTTACATAGGTTTCGCCATGTCTGTCTGTCCGTCCGTCCGTCCGTCCGTCCTCGCTTAATCTCTGTGACCGTTAGCATTAGAAAGCTGAAAGGGGTTTGAACTTTTTTGTATGGGAGCTGGCATGTCGACCCACCGCCATTTTGATTTTTTTTCGAAATCGCGGCCCACGATGAAAGTGGTATGTATGGATAGAGGACATATAGACGAACAAAAAATGTCATGAAATGTGGTACCCCAAAGTGTCACGTTACCGAGATATTTGAAGGTAAAGATCGGCATATGAGTACAATGACCACATACAAAAAAAACAACCGACTTCAAAAACACCTAAAAGTGAAAAATAAACTTCAGAAGAAAAATCTGCTTTTGAAGTCGGTGACATTTGTTTGTTTGATTTGACTTTTTTGCCACCGACTTCAAAAGCAGATTTTTCTTCTGAAGTTTATTTTTCACTTTTAGGTGTTTTTGAAGTCGGTTGTTTTTTTTTTTGCAAAAAAGTTTTTTAGTTTAGTTTTTTCAAGGAATCTTTTTAAATTGAGTTGGGCTAGTTCCCTATATGAAATACTTAAATCAAAAACTAGGTTTGAGTCGGTATTTTCACCCTAATCTTTTCTTAGTAAAGAAAACTCCACCGAATCCCATCTAAAATGTACGAACTTAAAGTTAAAAATGCAAGAAAAAATTCATTAACATGAAATGCAATTTAATTTACTGACAATACAGTAAGGTTTCACATAATATTAACGTGTAGATTAAGATAGATTTACATTATAAATACTATTATTCTTATTAACTACAAATGTTCAATTCATGTTGCTGCTGTATCTATTTCATGTTCACAAATGAAGAAGCTGTTTGTGGCACAGTCCACGGTGTTCAGACGTCCGTTGAAGAACATTGAGCCGCACTTCATACTCTCATCGTCCATTGGTGTATAACTGTCCCACCAAGCGTCGGTTTCAACATTTACTGGTGTTCCTGGACAACAAAATACAATACGTCAAACAATCAGTAAACTAATTTTAAGTGGGAAATAGATCTGCGACTAACTGCACGCCCACGACCTAAGCACAGCTAGCGGCACCAATATGTATACAACGTTAGGAAGCAATTTTCGCCTACGGTATTGATTTAATTTTCATGTTAAAGACGCTCATAATCTTAGAGTTGCAATTTTGCCAAGTACAGACGGCTACACATCAAGCTATACATTTCCAGTATAAGCTGGTCTCGCATTGTATAGGATTTCCATACAGTGCGAGATCAGCGTAAACTGGAAAATTATAGCTTGATGTGTAGCCGTCTGTACTTAAATATCAATACTGGTTTTATAAAGCTGAAGTTTGTTTGTTTGGTTGAACGCGCTAATCTCAGAAACCAAAGGTTGGAATTGAAATATATTTTTGTGTTAGATAGTCCAATTATCGGGAAAGGCTTTAGACTATATAATTATTCCACGCGCATTATGTATCGGTATTGACTGATTTGAAATGTTGCTCGTTGTTGGCCTGGTTCTGTAAAAACTTAAGTGTAAAGTGGGTTTGTTGATAGTACCTTTAATTGTCTGCCACCCATTGAGGAGTCTATTATGGAAGCCCATGTGATATATTCCTCTTTGGTAGCTCCCTCCTCCTCTGCGTTTCGGTGCGGACTCCGTTAAGTTCACAAGGTAATCCACCTCCGCCTGATTGGTGACCACAGCCAGGTAGGACTGTTCGGCGCCACAAACGGCGTGAGCCTCCATCCAGTTCAATGGCGTCGAGTGCAACTTGTAACATTTGCCAATTGTTTTATCAAAAGTGTAATCTGAAAAAGTTATTATAAAATTAATACATCTATAATATAATGTTGAGAGATATAAAACAGGTACAGTATGGAAGAAGAAGACATGTTGCGCCGACCCCAAATAAATTGGGATAAGGGCAGGAGTGAATATTCAGCATGAAACCTTGACCGCTGAGTGGGTAGCGCTTGATAAGAGAACGCTTTAAGTTTACTATAAAACGTTTTAGACAGGAGCCCTTTAGACAGGAGTCTAGTTTCAGTCAGCAAAAAGGGTCAAAAACGAACAATGGGCTCTGTTCAGAACAATTGATGACCATCCCGTCTTACGATCTTCTGAAAATCTGACGATTTTGAAAAATTTTGTTCGGAATTTTTTTAGAATATTCTATGGATTCAGCAAATATTGCTACTGATGACAAGGAAACTTTCAAACATAATAATTTTAATTTGTGCAAAACAAAACCCAAAATCATAATGGAAAAGTAAAACGGGCAAACGGCTCCTGAGAAACCCGATCTCGACCTCCCGATCCGATCCTGGCTCGTGATAGAAATCTCAAATGGGCGTATTGCAATAATAGCTTACCTAAATCGGCCATATTGCAGTCATCGTTCCACACTATTGAATCGCTGGTCTTCTTGCAAATAAATGGAAACTTAACATCACATGACTTATCGTTCAAATAACCCTGTCGGTAAAGTTCTACGCAGTCCTCTTCTACATTGTGACTGTTTGGTTCTCCGAGTCGCCAGTTGTTGTACACCTCAGAGATCGGTTTTCCTATAAATATTAAATTTAATTACAATTGTTGCAGTCAAAACTGTTAGTCGGTCTCAAACAAACTGATTGGGTTCAGTGAAAATCGTTTTTAACTTGAACACGTCAACTAAATACTCGTGTTACGGAACGTTTTAGTTTTATTTATTAACAATCATTCAATTTATATTGATAGATAGAAAACATTAAAAGTTGCTTGACTTCCAAGATTTGGCTCGTTAGTTAGTTAAAAATGAAGCGAGAATATACGCGAGAAAAAGACATAGAACTTTAAGTTTACGCACCGTCAATGGTCTCAAATATTCCTTCAGTCATAACATCTGTGAGTCCCACAAACACGGTCCAAGCGGCACGAGGGTGGGTTGTGTTCCAAAAATCTATCACAGCGTGTGCTTCATCGTCGTTTTCTGCGTAGAACAAACTAGCTCCTTCCAGAGCACACAATCGCTTGGCATCAGCGAAATTCTTTGGTGTAGTGTGGATCTTATAGAAACTCTTCACTTCTTCTATGTAATGGTAGTCCTTCCGGAAAAATGTTGTATCTCTGGGCGTTTTATCTAAGAAAATAAATGTTATGCTAGAGCAAAGATAAGTAGTAGACGGTAAGTTGAATTTTGTTTTAGACTAGTCATCGACATCTGCCTAGCCTGTTTCATCTATGTTGGGATCGGATTCCAGTCCGATGCAACTGAATACCAGTATTTTACACAGAGCGACTGCCTGTGTGACCTCCACAACCCAATTAGTAATTGAAATACTACCTGGGACTAACGGCTTCACGTGATTTCCGAGGCACGTGGTCACCCTTCTTAACTCCTGTTAGACTAGTCAATGGCAATATTAATTGGAAAAAAACATACCTGTAGTAGTCTTGGTGCTACAGTCTGCTGCTGGTGGCGGTTGGTTCTTCTTCTTACAAATAAAGGTGTATTCGTAGTCACACTGGTAATCTTTTAATTGGCCGTTTTGGTTCATGTGCAGACAGTCCTCATAGTCACGGCCGTCCGGTTGATATGGTGCCCAGATGTGATACACTTCTGAGACTGGCCTGCCTGGAAAATCAAACGTATAAATTAACATAATATAACATCACGCCTTGTTATTCCTGAAAAGTTAGGCAGAGTTGTACCTAATAGCGTGGTTCAGTACCAGCTAAAAGGGAGCGAGCCAACAACCAGGCACAAATTCAGACTCTAGGGCTACTACTGAGAAATTCCTGATGGAAAAACCAATACCTTACCCGACTGGGGAATCGAACCCAGGCGCGAACAGCATGAACCTAGACCAATGAGACTGTTCTTAGTTTAATTATAAACTTTTGATAAAGCTAACCCACATAACCACATCAACATGTTCTTTTTACCACATAGCACAGAATCACACTTAATAATAATAATAATATAATATTCCACAACTATCACACAACGCCATCTAGTCCCAAGCTAAGCAGAGCTTGTGTTATGGGTACTAGACAACTGATAAACATACTTATATATTTCTAAATACATACATATTATAGATAAATTACACCCAGACACAGAACAAATGATCGTGCTCATCACACAAACATTTGTCCTGGGTGGGAATCGAACCCACGACCTCCAGCATAGCAGTTAGGGTCACTAACCACTAGACCAACAGGCCAGTCAAAACTTCGTGCGTTTACATACTGATCGCCAGCTTACGCCGGGCGCAAGTTGCAGTAGTCACAAGGATGGACAGCAACGGCGGCAACTTTCCGCCCCCTCACACATGTGAGCGGAAAATTGGCGCCGCTGTTGCTAACTAGTGCTAGTGCCAGCCCTAGCACTAGTTAGCAGCTTTAGGGCTAGTTAGGGTTGGTTATTAAGTGTTTCTCAATGAGACATTTGACACAATTGCTTTAAATAAATATAATAGAATAGCAGCCGAGTAACCATGCCCGTGCTTTATGAATTTTACTCTGACAAATTCATGTATGTCTGACATCCAGTCCTAATCACTTAAGATAGGCACAAAAAGAAATATTATAGTAATACACTTACCGTCATTGGTAATGTATACCCCTTCTGTTAAAAGGTCTGTTATGCCTACAAACAGCCATGTATTACTAGGAGTAGTGCTAGGACTAGAAGATTTCCAGTACGATAGCAGAGCAGTAGCTTCTTCGTCGTTCTCTGCGAAGAACAGACTGGCTCCTTCCTGAGCACACACCACGTTGGCATCACGCCAATTCTTTGCCGTCGCGTGGTACTTATAGAAACTATCGAATGCTTCTATATAGTTGTAGTCCGCCCGGAAAACCTTTGTATCGCCATCTGCACCTAAGGAAACAAAAATAACCGTAAATTAATGACATGTAGGTCCAGAATGGGGGGAATAGACCTTCACATCTTAGTAACCAAAAATAAAAGTTAATGGTTAATGTTCGTCACTTATACACCAAAAGTAAAACGTGTATTTTTAACGAAGTTGAAGTTGAATGCAAATGTAAAACATAGTCAGACAATATAATACAAACATAACCTCACGTCTGAAATTCACGAAGGCGTAAGCAGAGGTGTATCTAATACATAGTACACCCACATTTTGCCAGTAATTTTAAATTCGATGTAATAAGTGAGTAACCAGCAACAGAGCACACATCCAGTCCAAACACCCAATAACACTTTGCTCAACCCGGTAATCGCGCACCCACTCTACTAAGGAGACAATCAAAGTTATACTTAAGAAATTCAGACAATGTAATACTTACATGTGAAATCAAATAGAATAAACACCACAAGAAATACTGACAAAGTCTTGGAAAACATCGTTGTAAATTAACTATACGCGTCAACTTCAGCTACCGTTCAACAATAATAATATGGGAACGCTTACAATGAAGAAGCTTTTTATACTGAGGCCGATAACTTACGACAATATGTTTTATCATACTTATTATTAGTTATCTGACATTTGCACAATAATATTGGCAAGTAGCCTGGGTATTCCAAAAGGTCTGGGTTTTTACCCGACTATTAAAAAATATTTTAATTAGACGATAACGAGGGCGATAATTTCGCTAGGTAGGTACTCGAGATGAAGCGAGTTCAAGTTGGCATTTAATTAGATTTTGAAATGATTGTGTAATTATTTATTTAAACACAATTAAAGCAGATAAGTAGTAAGATTCAGATTTTCTTATGTAATTCTTAATGCACTTAAATATTATGATTGTTTGTTTTGAACAGGGTTTGCGGGTTGCTACCCCCCAGTACAACTTCCATTCCTCGGAGCCCCATGGTTTCCGAGATATCCATGGTCAAAGTTTTGAGGTTAGAATAGCGCTAAAACGCAAAACGGGTACAAATTTTGTGTCGTTTGACAGGGGAAGGGTGAGGGTGTGGTGCCCACTGTGCCCTGGCACCACTCCCATGTAAAGGCGACGCACCAGTCTTGAGAAAAACAATTTTTTGGAACCTAAATGACGTTGCCTCTAGCATCGTTCGAACTGACAACACCGCGCGCCATTTTCTCGTTATCTCTGTCAACGCATGTACTCCATGACGCGCGCTCGCTTCGCTCGCATATTAAATGACACTAATATCTTCTGTCCCCGAAGTGCCGGGCCTCCGCCGGCCTCCTTCGTTGGCCTACGGCCCGGTGCCCATGCCGCCCATAAAGATGACTGACGCTGACAGGTAAAGGTAAACATACGCTACACAATAAAATGGCGGCGCTACGTTTCGTTGCACAAAGTGTAAACTTAAATTCGTTATTTTTAGTGTAAAAATGGCAATGTAATTGCAATATACAGCAACAATTATTATTGACACTCATAGTACATCCGAAAATATTTAAATATTTAAAAATAAATTATATTTTATTCAAAAACACGACAAAAAAGTTACTAAAATTCACTTTTACCAATAACGAAACGTGAAATGTCAACTTTGACGTCTACCATGTCAATTTATCCAACCTCAAAATTTACAAATGGTGTGTTATTGACCAATTTTAATGGAACTTTAAACAATTATATTATTATCTCGTAAACCGTGAATATCTGGAACTTGGCAATTTGCAAAAAGCCCTCTATTAATGAGTACTATCTACAAAAAAAATATTAACTTCCTAAGCGGCGGTTCTTAACGGAAATACTATCCCAGAAAAGCGTTGACAAAATAATACTCACGTGCAGAACCCGATAAAAAGCACACTCCAAGAAAGACTAACAATGTTTTAGAATACATTGTTGTAACTACACGACATGCGTCTAAGTACTATTCTTGCAGCAGGTACGAACTGCCGCTTATAAAGTACATTTTATCACAATTATGGTTATTCCAGTTACATCTGTGTCTAAAATAATAAGGAGATTATCCATATTTTAATGAAACTTTTCCGCAAAACAAAGGGAATACCTATTTTTAATAAAAAAACAATACCAATATAGACGAGATTATTGGGAAACACCCGAAAAGTGAAACAGACTAATTTTAACATCGTTAATGTTGTTTTTGAGTTAGACTTTAAGGTAAATTATAATGGTTTTAAATAAGCTAATAATAAACCATTGTTGTTAGAACTGAACTTGAGTTTATAATATCTATTTTTTCAGGTAACAAATACCCATAGATAAATAATTAACCTAAATATAGATACTTACTAATAACATTGGTGTTAATAATAAGCAACTTAAAACTATATACCTATCTGTAATTTTGCTATAATTAGTGGTAAATAAATATTAGTAACATTTCACTTGCATTAACTTAATTTATATGCATTTTTGTGGGTTTTGTCCGCGACAGAACACCACATCTTGCATCCAAACACTTTCTTCTAACCCCAATTGAAGTAGGTAAACACGTCGACATGCGCACCACAAACGCCTTGAAATTGATGTTGCGGCGCAATTCCAGCATCTGCACTCTTGGCGTGTACTGTAATTTTTGGAGTACATACTTCTCCACCTCAGTGCCATAGTATAAAATATACTATGTCAGTGCTATAGGCGAGAGATGTAGGTACACCGGGGGACGGGGAGTTCGGTCTTGCGGCGAGCAATTTTACGTTGGGCTCCCAGGAGCCTTATCGCATCGGTGGTTTGGTTTGCTGACGGTTTTCCTCCTTTGCACCGTCATAATTCGCCCGGTCCGTTCCCTTAGTGGGCAAGAGCTTTATAGGGAAGGTAGCAGGGGTACTTAAAATTACCACTAGCCATCATGGCAGCTAGTGGTCATTAATAACGACGCCCGACTTCGGTCGGACAGTGGTGCGGGGGGGACCTGGGGTCGGCAATGGAACTGTGAAACGCGCTTACGATACAGACCATAATGCAGACTCAGTACCGGCGACAGAACTGCTGACGTGAAAGTCGTTGCTGATGTATTGAGGCAATTGACTCCTCGGCGCGTGTTTACATTGTACACACGTGCCGGTGGCCCAGGTAAAGCCACAGAGTTGTGAAAGTCAACTAGATGTGAGCGCAAGTCTGCAACGGAGCTCTGGGCTAGCCAGATTTCTCTACATATTAGCCACGTCACGTTAGTCACATCAACATGGTCGAAATGTCAATTTCTTCGCCAAAAACGTCGGCTCGTCGTCAGGGTCAGTCGCTTTAAGCAGCGTGCTGATAGTTTCAGGCTTTTCTTTGTTGTCCCGTCACGCCTACGAGACACGATCTGGTCGCTTCTATTGAGTGAACTAAACAGCATCAGCTCCGCAGTAGCATTGTCATACTCGCTGAAATTCGATATGTTGCAGTCAAAACTACATACTTTTGACTGGTTTCAGTCAAAACCCTTATTGCGTTAAAACGCGTTTATTCTAATGATATAAATGTTAGCTATCGTACAAAGTTATCCCAAGCTCAAGGGTAAAAAAAAAAACCTAGCAACTTAATAAATTTCCTAACGACCTTTAGGTTATTATAATTTAGTAGAGAAATAAAACAGAAAACACCGAATAATTTGTTATAATAGGTTTGACCGGTCAAAAGTAGTTTTGACTGATTAACAGTTTTGACTGTGACAGATACACATAGGTATCTGAATGGCGGACAGCTCGTCCATCACGAGCAGTTTATGTTATGTTAGGTTCTGTTTGTGTTTATATTTTCCAATTCTGTATGTGTGACATGCTTTAACTTTAGAACGTTAAATCTTCCAATTTTAGACCCTGCAGTTAAATTATTTAAAAACTAAAGTAGACCTCCATCCCCTTTAAAAAAAGTAGTAAAAAAACTGAAAAACCCGACTGAAAAAACTGAAAAGCAAAAATGAACCCCGCCTGCTTGCAAGTTTTGTTTAATTTAAAATGTGCTTGTTTTTTACTTTTCAGTTTTTTCAGTCGGGTTTTTTGATATTTTTACTATTTTTTGTTCTTTCGTTGGTCGCGTAAAATTCATTGCAGATGATTTAACTTTTAGAGTATTACGAGTACCTATTAGCGATATAAACTTCAGTACATGATCTTAGACCCGCTAATCAAATCTAAACCAATTAAGCACTGAGGTTATTACAGCCTTAGAAAAAATCAGATTAAAAGAGCCATTATCAACCACTCTCCCAGGGCCTTTATCTTTTTTCCTCCCCAAAGAAGATACCACCTTCACATTACAGGATTTGATTGAGATGAAGGACAGGGCTGTCCAGGAAGCAAGGTCTTACTGGGGGTCTAAAACGGCCACTTTAGCAGATCATAATAAGAATTGCGTCAAAAAGCGTAAATGACCTTTCATAATAGTAACAGCGTCTGGGACCATTAAGGAAAATAGATCATAGGTAAGTAATAATAGGAAAACAATATGAATTGCGTTAAATTCGTAAAATGGTCACAGACGCAGTTATTATTTTGAAAGGTCAATTCATATTCTGATCTGCTAAAGTGGCCATTTTAGACCCCCTGGTCGGACAAATTTCGAGAAGTAGTCAACACTAAAAGCGCAGGAATAGGACTTAATTAGAAAGGACTTTTTTGACATAATTAAAAATGGAATTCAATATGTTTCATTCAATAGCTGGAATCTATATAAAAAGTTTTTATGGGACCAAATCTTCTAAAGCTTCTTGTCTAGCTATACTTACAGCTCTAGATCTTCAAGTTACAACCGGAGTTATTTACTATACGGACTGTGTAGGAACTAGAACAAATTTCCGTGCGTTTAAGCGATTTTGCCGGACTTAATAAAGGAATCAAATATCTCTCACTAACTAATCTACTTATCTTCTTCTTCTTACCTATATAAAAGGCAAAGCTGACAGTCTGAGTATCAACGCACAGGCCAAACCCTTAGTACCAACCCCCAAGGGGGTGAAAGTTTGTACAGAAAAGCGTCGTTGCCGGAAAATATCCCAACTAACTTTCATCCTCTATATAACTCCGAAATTTAACTCCTAAGTTGAATTTAAAACATTCTTCCTTATTCCTTCTTATCTACATTGTAAAGGGAACCTCTGTGCAGTTTGGGTTGGGCTGGGTGTTGATGAGTCAGTCAGTCAGGACTTTTCTTTTTATTTATATAGATAGATGACCTACTAGGTGATGGTGGACCAGTTTAAAGTGACTGAAATGAACCTGTCTAAGCGTTTACTCAGTCGGTCGAATGGGGTGTCTGCCGAGAGCTCTTAAAACATGATATCGAGGATGAACTACTATTTATCTCAAGTCAATGGTTGATGAGATATTTGCTTCTAAAGCCGTAAAAAATGTGCTGCCCTTTTCCAATTTAAAAATAAGTAAATGCCAATTTTCAAACATTGAGGCTTTGTGAACAGAGTTCTATTTAAAATCCACATTTTATTAGAATTTTTAGAAAGAAACAAATAAACGGATCGTAAAAAAATGCTTATTATACATCCACTGAAAGTGGTCTCTCCAGTTCTGGAGCCATAGTGCTAGATGGCGTGTTCCTTCCAGTTTGCTCCGACTTTAAGAATCTCGGGTCACTCGCGCAAATCGATGGTGAAATGGATCGTAGTATAAAGCACAGATCCGAGATCAGACACCAATGTTGTCCTGGCTATGAGCTTAACTCTCACAACTCACAAAACCAGGCCAAGTCACACAACATTAACTATAATAATAAAGAAATCGCAGTAAGGAACCTTAGACTTGGCACGACTTTGTCTAGATTTCATTACTTTTTAGAGATAAACAAGCATCTCCATCGAGACTTGGCTAGTTTTTTACAGAATGTTTTTGGTGGGATTTCACTTCTTTTTGTAGAAACGTATAAGGGTCACCAGGTACTCCAGATCTTCGATTATCCTAGTTTTTATAGTTTTCCCTTTATGTGGCCATTAAACCCTAACTCTGTACCAAATTTCAGCTCTCTGAGTTTATGGAAAGTACTAGTTCTATTCTGATGATCATGAGTGAGTGAATGAATGACTGAGTGAGTGTCCTACATGCGAAACTTTGCTTTCGCTTATCTTCGGAACTGAATGACCTACAAACTTGTTTTTTTTTTATTTTAAGTGTGAATTTATAGCTTACTAGATGACGAAAATTTCTGCGTTCTGGTCTTATCCAGAGGTTCTCAAATAGGGGCTTCTAGTAAAGGATGGTACGGCAGTGTTTACTTCGCGCTCGACTTGGCGGGGGCACTGCCGTGCCCCCTGATATGCATTTTTTAATAATAGAATGAAAATCAACTAATATAAATCACCTTTCCTAGGTGAGGGCCAAAAATTTTCGAGCTCGCTTCGCTCGCTCTTATATTTTAGTGCTCTCTTGTCTGAAGCTTCATCATACATATTTCGTAAAAAAACATGTCTATGAATTGTTGAAACGAAATAAGAGTGGGCTTTTATATTTACCCACGACGGAACGGAGACGGTATATGCGTTTGGGGTGAGAGGTTGTTTTTTTGTTTGTGTGTTTGTGCAAATACATATTACCATTACCATATACCACCTTAAAAAAACCCAAGAATGTCCGTCGGGAGCTGAACATTGCAAAACTAGTTCATTTAATGGCAGCCCCCGACGGACATTCTTGGGTTTTTTTAGGTGGGTGTTTATGTGTTTCACGTTATTTTATCCTTTTTTCAATTAATTTTTAACAGTCGTGGGTTTTTTCAAAACTTTTAATTTTGCTTTTTTTTAGCCACTAGCACAAACTTCATCATTTGCCCAAGTGGCCCTTGGTCTCAATAAGTCTGTGCATCCCTGATGTATAGCTATCTATAGAGCTTTAGTTCCAGGAAAGAAATCCAGATGGCGTTTCGAATTTGAATGCTTCGAAATGCCACAAGAAGGCTCTCCTGTCGGGGGGCTGCGGGTAGTTCGAAAGAGATACCGCGGCTTTGGCACAAGGGGCTGGGAAGGAGCAGGGGTGGTTTTTAATCAGTAGAAGTCTGACACTCCCTACCGCTCCGCCCGGAGCGGGAGGAGTCATTTGAAGATTTCATTCCACCCTCCAAAAAAAAAGTGCCATAGTATTATTATACTCTTTGCTCCAACACATAAATAATTATTCAATTCCAACTAAAGATTGCTCCTGAGATAACAAACATATAAACAAACCAACACTTCAGCTTTATAATATTAGTAATAATTTGAAAATTGTTAGAATTCTTGGTATCCCAAACAAAGTAGGCCAGCAAAATAAAATACGAAATATGATATCCTTTATTTATTTATTTACACGTACTATTTTAATATATCAACAGGCGACCGGCACGGTCAGCAGCGGCAGTGTTCATCGTATGAGGTAGTTACAGGTACTTTAGGTATGTTATAAAGTGTATTTATTAATTCGGGAGACTAAATTGACACTTGCAAATGTCAAACTTACAAATAATGTTGTCAGCTCTTTTGTATTAGTGTTGTACCTACGGTACCGGTTTGTTGAATCGTAACTTTTTACCCGACTGCGGCGAAGCCCAAAAGGAGGGTTATGTGTTTGACGTGTATGTATGTGTCCGTTTCTTTGTTCCCTCATAACTCCTAAACGGATGAAGGGATTTGAATAAAATATACGTCGTTAGATTCGTCTTGATGGCGCGAGTGTTATAGGCTACATTAAAATTAAAAAACAAACCAAAATTGCGGATTTTGGGGGCCAAATCGCGGAGTTAAAAAAAAATTTTTTTTCCAACACCATCGAGTAGGGTATCAAAATAAAGGGTTTTAAAAGGAGATTACAAAAATATATAACACTTATAATTATGTTTAAAAGAAATTCAAAGTGACAAATCCTATAAACAAGCACAAAAGTAAGAATTTTACTCGACCAACGGAAGAACAAACACAAAAGAACTAAAAAGTTGGAAATAAAAAAAATAGTTAAAAAACTAGAAAACCCGACTGAAAAAACTTAAAAGCAAAAAACAAGCAAATTTTAAATTAAACAAAACTTGGAAGCAGGCGGGGTTCATTTGAATATTAAATGAAAAAAAAATAGAACTAAAATAGAACCCCGCCTGCTTCCAAGTTTTGTTTAAGAATTGCAAAAAACTGACAACCCACGTAATGTCATTTTAGTCGCCCGAATTAAAAAGCGCACTTTAGATAGTTCACCATTTCTTCCAACAATACAGCCTGTATTTTTGAAGTGAAAACTTCTTTTAAACTCGCGTCAGGAAGGACAGCTGATCGAAAATTCGTAAGATGGCGCAGGGCAACTTGCGCGAATGTGCGTGTGTGTCAAAATATAAATTGTCATTTTTGAGTACGATAGCGCAATAAATGAATATTGTACTGAACCCCATAAATAATAGTGCTATTATGCTGATAAATAAAGTAATTTTTACGAAATGATTCCCTAACCATTCCAAAATATTCAAAAATGCACAACGTATGTTCAAATGTTCACTTCTGTCGGCACTCCCGCAGTGCAACCCGTTGTTTTTTCTGTAGTACAGATGCCAGCACATCAAGGTACACGAAACTGACTTTATCTAATCAACCTTGAACGTTATGCTTTTAAACTACAAAGTTGAAAATCTATTAAAGTTTGACAGATTGTAGAAGCTTCATGTGCTGGTGTCTGTAACTAGTCTTTCATTCAGGTAATTACAGATTTGTTGTAAATTATATTAGTAATCTACTGTAGATTCAGACTGCTTTCTATTTCCGAGTGAACTTCGTCTTGAGATGATCCTGTGCTCTTTACGTCATGTTCACAAATGAAAAAACTTTTTGTATCACAATCAATGTTACTTAGACGTCCAGTGTAGAACATTGAGCCACAATGTTTTTCGTCGCTTGAGTCCGGTTGGTAGTTGCCTAACCAAGCGGTAGCGTCATTCACACGTTTGCCTGGAAAACATGAATAAAATTTTATTTAAAATATAAGAAATAATATATAACGTTAAATACAGTTTTTTTTTTACACTAGACCCATAGAACTGCCCCATATTTGTCCCTGGACTAAGTAAACCTAAAAAAAAAGATTAAAAAAAAAACTCGGTAGAGTGATGCTAAACTGCACCAAGTATAAGGCACACCGTGGCATGTAGTAGTCACTTTCTGCTGCATCCGTGTCGGAGATGCAAGGATGCCTGGAGACGCACCGTAGGAAAGACACAGTTAGGCCCGGTATCCACCAAAGCGGAGACGAGCAGAGCGGAGATGAGATGTGCCAAATTCGACCAATCACAGGAAGGGCGAAAGACCAGATGTAAATTTTAACTAACGTGATTGGCTAATTTCCGCACATCTCCTCTCGTCTCCGCTCCTCTCCGCTTTGGTGGAAACCGGGCCTAAGTGCATGTTTTCGTAGGGGGGCGTCGCGCGGTGCGTGCTACGTGGCGTCGCGCGGTGCGTGCTACGTGGCGTCGCGCGGTGCGTGCTGCATGGCGTCACAATATAAATATGGACAGTACGGAAACTGCCTCTAAACGCTCGAAACCGCACACTCACACAAACATGCGCATCGACAGGGCCAGCTAGCGATTGTGGCAGTGCTCTCAGTTGTGCGTGCCGCGCCGAGACGACTGGTTAGTTTAAGTAAAAGTTTTTTTTGAAATTAATATCCTCCAATCTTTTTTAAATGCCGGGAACGTATACGGGTGTTTGAACTCGGCTTCATCAAAACCGGAGATATTGTATTTTAAACTTCCTACTAATTTTGAAAGGTAAGAATGATTTTTGTTATCGAATTATGGGCGTTCAAAGTTTCTGTAAAAAAAAAATTGAAATTGAAATATCTCAAAAACGGAGCGTCCTAGACAAAAAAGGACCAAAATTTTGACCCCCCTCTGCCACCCCCGTGATATTTAAGTGAGAATCACATAACTCCAAAAAAAAAATTTTTTTTTACACTGGTCCAACTTACTTAAAATAACATTAAATAACATTTTATTAGCCTAAAACTGTGTACTATGATATGAAGGAAAGTTCATTGATAATAATAATTTAAAACAATATAATAATATACCTATTCGTTCTTAATATTAATAATATGTTAATTATTTATAGCAGAATTGCACATCACTAGTTGTAGTAAGCTAGTTATTTCAATTCGATTCATTGATCACAACAGACTAAAAATATTTAAGAAAAAAAAACAATGTCATCAACATTAAAAGGGACAACCCTATGGCTTCAATGGAGCGTAGGTAGTTATCGCATCAACTAGGCTTAGTTTCGGTACTGTCCATATTTATACTGTGATGGCGTCGAGCGGCGCGTCGGACTTTTTTTGTGTTTACGGAGAGGCGGCGCGTGCAGCGGTAGATATCATCGCAGCGGCGGCGCCCGCGGCTACTTTTCAAGCGGGTAGCAAAGCACGCGGCGGGCATCGCTCCGCCTGTACGTAAACATGCACTAAGGGTAATGGTGAGCCGGGCCCGCGGCCGCGGGTTGTTAGAAAGAGCTACCGTGGCCCAGAACACAAAGGGCTCAGAAGGAGTATGGGTGGTTTATAGTCAGTTTAATTGTAACACTTCCTTCCGCATCGCCCAGAGCGGGAGGAGTAATTTGATGACGTCCCACACAAAAAAATAAGGGTAATGGTGAGCCTGTATGATGAAATCCCCATCTGTGATAATGTTTTCGTCGTTAAAAGTCCGATATAACCTTTCATCATTCTCACATAGAGCTCATCCAAGCTGCTTTCCACACTTCTGAAATATAATATACCAACACACGTACCCGTGATTGTCCACCAGCCCTGTCTAAATAGGTTATGAAATCCCAAATGATATATTCCTCTTTGAAATTTCTCACAGACCCCGCGACTTAACGCGGGCTCTGTTAACTTCACAAAGTATTCAGCTTCCATCGGCGTGTCGATCACTGCTAGGTAGGACTGTTCTGCGCGACACGCAATGTGTGCATCTTTCCACTTCAGTGGTGTAGTGTGTAGTTTGTAACATTTGCCAAGATCCTCATTGAAACTGTAATCTGGAAAAAAATAGTAATAATAATATATATATATATATATTCAAAATTAGAATAGGCACAAATTAATACGATTTAAATCTTAGAAATAATGTAGGTAAAACAAAATTAGATGCCTGTACTAGGTTAGACCGTACTGTATCACAGGCGGCGTTTCTACTAATTACTATTTGGAAAATAGATTTCTTAACAACAATTATAGCAAAAATGGAACAAGTTTGTATAGGTTAATATATTAAGATACTTAAACGCTAATGTAATGTAAGTTATGAACAAAAATAATTAAAGCCTGAAAATGTAAATAAAAGGTAAAACAATTTATAGCACATGCTTTAAAATACTAGTATTATGATTGTCAGCAGTAGGTAATAAATAAGTTATTGCAAAAATAATATCGTCAAGACATTGTTGTTTTGCTTAGACGGCGAAAATCAACGGAATTCAGGCCAAGAGTATGACGCACTACTACGTGCCATCATAATCGACGGAGTTAATATATCTGAGTTCCGCTATTTTTCTAGCAGGGCATTCAGCCTCTCCTGTTTTGTGGTCACTGGGCTTTTTGAAGCGGGAGCAAGTCGCACATTTTGGAGTGTCTGCTTTCTTCGTGAATTCGGACATCATATGACCTGCTTCACCGTAGTGACCACATGTAGAGTTCACTTCCCTGCAAGATTTGGCTGCATGCCCATACTACTGGCATTTGTAACACCTCGTAACTAACGTAAAGTCCCTGACAGGGCAAGATGTCCAATTTATAAAAATCCTTGATTGTTGTATTAGCATTTTTCGTAAATTGGCCGCAACTTCAATAACGTAGTTAGAGGTTGCAGCCTCCCTTTTCCCGAATTTGTGGCTTAATTTTACCAACGTCAAGATGGAATCCAAGGACATGGCTGGTAACTTGTCTGCTACATTTTGTTTAAAAATGCACTTGAAGACCTCATTTTCTGGTAGGGAAGACGGCACTCCTATGATCACAATCCGGGGTTTACGCTTGTTGGGCTCGTCGGCGGTAAGTCTAGATGTCGAGAGCTGGACTGCGTTCTTAAGCTTATCGGCGTCATGCCTGGTCTCTGTACTTAGTATTACGCCACCATTTTTCGTTCTTCGGACACCACGTACTTGTAACTGCATTTGCTCGGGCCGTATGATCTCTGCACCAGTTCTTTACTTTCCTCACTTGTTTTCAGTTTATCATTTGGATAGAAGGCGACAGAACTTAAGTTATGTGGTTTAACTAACTGGTTAGACCCCCTTTTCACCATGTCGGCAAAAGAAGCATTTCCTGCAGAGCTAGATTCCCGTATCGACTGCTTGAACTCCGAAATATGTTCTGTCAGGTCGCGCTGATCTTTAAGGGTACCGATTACGTTATCTGCGTGTATTGCTTTTTGCTTCAGTGATTAGTATAGTACTGCCATTTGTGAAGTCCCAGATTCTACTTTACGGCACAGGTTTGTTATTATTTTTTCATTTTCTGCTCGGTGTTAAGTTTCCCTTCCGCGGCAATCAATCAAATTTCACTTAAGTGCTGGTGGATGCCGGTCATCCATCGTTGGATTTCGCTCGTTGGAACAATAACATCGGCCGTGGCCGACTGCGACGCAGAGGCCGTTGCGCTGCCCCCCTTGGATTACAGGGGCTGTTTTCCATTTTGTTAAAAGTTCACTCTTTTGTGTTCATAATTCACTAAAACTACACACTAAGCAAAAATTACTTTATGCATTAAGAAATTAATAAACTAAATGAGGTCAATATAATTAATGTATTAAAAATTGCTAATGAGCACGTCTGTACGCTGCGAGTGCAGAATATTACATAGTGTTATCTGATAGCGGCTAAGCTTAATTCCCAAGACTCAGCTAATATTGCATATTTTTTGGTTTTGTCGTTATTATACCCATCACGTCGGACTACTTGTGAATGGGCTGACGTGACACTTTAAAAAAAAATCTCATGCAATATTTGTTTGTTTATCGAAATGAAGGAGGCCCCTTTTTTAAATACAAATATTCTTACAACCACTTTATCCTTGTATACAGGTTGTATATGTTCATAATCAGGGTATAAATACCTTCTTCTTAATTCAGAAACAATCTCCTTGTGAAATAATGCTTCCAATGTTACAAAAAGTGACCATTCGATAAATGTTAAGGATTTGTGCTCGGGATTATGAATAATTGTATATGTTTGATATTGACACGTACGTCTATCGTATCTGAGAGTGAATCAAAGTCGATGGAGGTCCTCAATCGTCATCAACTCATCAGTTTTACCTCAATTACTTCACGATTTGATTTTTAAAATTTGCCAATTGCACCAACCTACAAAAATATTTAAAACTTGAAAAATTAAAATTTACCTAAATCTGACATATTGCAGTTAGAATTCCACTCAACAGACTGTAGGCTCTTCTTGCAAATAAAGTAACGGGTATTGTAACATGGAATGTCTAGCAATATGCCTGTATTCTTCAGGATCACACACTTTTCATTTTCGCTCATGTTTGGTTCGCCCGGACCCCAGTTATTGTACACCTCAGAGATTATTTTACCTAGAAAAATAAACATTTAAAATTAGTTAATGGAACCCTTATAATGTTAGCATAGCCATTAGCCCTAGGACTATGCTTTTGCAGTACCGGTATTACAGATAGAGATTCTGGAGATTCTCTTGAGCACAGTATCGATTGTAAGCGATGACGATGATTTTTTTATTAAATATTTTAGTTTGGTGTTAGCTTAAGTTACGATATTTGATTGCTTTTATTTTTTAATGTACTTATGCAGTCAGTGATGATTTAAGGAAACATATATAGATATAATAAAACAACAATGATAAGAACCAACTTACCGTCAACGCTCTCAAATAATTCTGGAATTAACAAAGTAGATAACCCTACGTAGACCTCACTGATATGGGGTTGGGTACTGTTCCAAAACGATATCACGGCGCGTGCTTCACCATCGTTTTCTGGGTAGAACAAACTAGCTCCTTCTAGAGCACACATTCGCTTGGCAGCAGACCAATCAGTAGGAATAGTTGCGTGGATCTTATAGAAACCTTCAACGGCTTCAATATAAGAGTAGTCCTTCCGGAAGAACTTGTCATGGCTTTGCTCATCTATGGAAACAAAAAAAAACGTAAAACAAAGTATCATTAAATACGTATCCAGAATGAGGAAGAGCAAGCTGAATTTAACACCAGTCCCACCTTTTGGTATGGTTAATTCCGGTGGGATATGATTCAGAATTCTCTGTTTAGCGTTTGTGGACTACGAGAAAGCCTTCGATTCGATCGAGACTTGGGCTGTATTGCAGTCTCTCCAACGTTGTCAAATCGACTACCGGTACATCGAGGTGTTGAAGTATTTGTACATAAACGCCACCATGTCTTCAAAGTTCTGGATTGGAGAGGACTTGGCATCAAGGTCAACTGCGAGTAGGGCACGCCACGATAGTGGCGGTAAATCCCCTCTTTGAGGAGTGGCTAGAGAGGAGTCACGGCGCCCTCACCTTCCGTCTGACGCAGGTCCTCACCGGACACGGATGTTTCGGGAGGTACAGTCTGCACAGCTATTAGGTATACATCACGCACACTAGCTAATGAGTTTACACTTTACATGTGTGAAATAGTTATGCCACACAAACACTGAGTAAAGCAAGCGAGCTCTGTCTTTATTAGTGTGCGTGCGGCACATCAATAATACCATATACCAATATATAGTAATCATTCATTTGTCACTGAATCAGATATAATATTTCGCTAATACAACTATAGCAATCTTGACACAATAGTTAACACCTTTGGTTAACGAACTAGGAGTCGTAAGATCAAACCACGGGTGCTGCTTTTCTTTTTGGAATCATTATTTTGTTAAAACATTATTTAAAGTAGAATCTTTAACGATTCAATCCCGTTCATGGATGAGTTATGAAGTTTGCAACGTTTGAGAACTACGACACTCTCAGTCCATTTTATTTCGGCTGCTTATAAACTAACTACCGACAATTTAAAAATAAAATTGTTTTCAAACACCTTCATTTATAAAAATTGCAGTCTTAGTGGTCAATCTACGATTATTTGCATTACTTAGTTTATTGATAACACAGAATTACTCTAGATATATTCGTTTGAAATTTATTTCTGTGGATCCAAACATGCATCATTAAACAACGTTAAAAAGGCAGAAATCGTTCTTTTGCATGAGCAAACCTTATTTATTAGTGAAATTGCAAGGCGCTTAATGATATCGGTAAGTAACAGATACTATAACTTTTATGTTTACGTTAACGTAACTTTAGTGCATTAACATTGTTATAACAGCCCATTTTTGTTTGCTAATGTATATTTAAACCATATCTAAAAGTATTTTAACTTGTAGTGTATCTATATGTATATGATTATTGAAAATAAATAATATTAATTTGGTGTATATAGAAGTGTGTATGTATTATAGTTTTTATATGGTATATATAGTAACATATAAACCAAATTAATATTATTTCATCATTTAATAGATAGGTATACATTAAGTTAACTAAAGTGCATTAACCATTGTTATAATAGCCCATTTTGTTTGCTAATAGTTTAAGGTATATAATAGGTATATTTTTAAAAGTGTTTTATATAATTATTGTATATAAATAACATTAATTATATATACCTATATGAAAGCATAATTTTATTTTTTAAGTATACATAAATATTACTATTTACTGTAAAATAACTATTATCATAAGTATTTTAGTAGAAGTAGGTATTATAAATACTGTTTTGTTTTATATTCACAGAGAAGAACCGAGCAATTATGGGTCTACCGATATGCGGATTCTGGAGACGTGGAAAATCTTCGACGTGGGCCAAAATCAAAAGCAAATTCATCAGCTCGACACCATGACATCGTGGCAAAGCACAAAGCTAGTTCATTCAGATTGACAACACGCGTCACAGCTACAGCACACAATGTGTGCTTACAAACGGTGAGAAATCACCTGCGTTCTGCTGATTCACGCTGCAGCAAGCCAGCGCGGAAGATTTTACTGTCCACTGCGCATCGACGACGCCGACTACAGTTCGCTAGGTCATAATTATTTTAATTTTGATTGGAAGAACAATGTGGTGATTTGTAGCAACGAAAAAACTTTTAAGTTGAATAAGGATGGGCGTGAAATATTATGGAGAAAAGGTGGTGAAAGATAATTATAATGAATGTAATAACTAAATTAGTAGAATTTATTTTAAATATTAAACGATTGTGAACCTTATCGTTATATACATAATGTTCATGTTTGTGTGAACAAATGTAAAACTTAGCATTATTTTTATTTGTTACATAAACAACTTGCTGTATTCCTCTGTTTTAAACAACAATTCGTATTGTTAAAAGTCTGGTGAAGTGATGTTATTGTTATGCAGATAGAAGTTGCCATAATTTCTTACTACCTCTAACATGTTGATTCACTTCCCAGCTAATTTTACTTTCGATTCAATTTAGATACCACCCTACTTCATCAAATTATTTACGTCCATCCTTAAGCAACAAATAAATTGTCTAACTAATAAATAAAAATAAAACAAATTATTTTATTGTTTTTATTTAATTACCTTTCTACTTTTTTGTTTAAGTGATTTTATTGGTCACAAACTTAATTTTATAAAACAAAAAGTAAAAAAAGGTATAAAACAGTTAAACTGAACTCCTCAGTGGGGATCGAACTCACGACACCGAGCGTAGACTAATAACTATGTCAAGCGCTTACACCACTCTGCCACGGATGTTCTACTAGACGTATCTAAAATATTGGGTCATATTCCTTCACTGTGAGCCTATTCCTTCACTGTGAGCCCGTTTCTTGAATTTTTACCCGTGTATGTTTAATACGTATACCCACACAATATTAATAAAAGTTACCGATGAGTGCGTGATGTAAAGTCGGCCTGCGGTAGGCCAGTTTTGACTTATACGCACATAACGCACACTATTAGAAACATAGTTCACTCGTTTTACTTAGTGTGTGTGCGTATAACTATAACTTCACTCACACATTGCAAAATGTATACTTATTAAGTGTTTCGACTGTACCTGCACCGAATCAGGCGGGAGGAAACGCCCGGATGCTTCCATTGCGAGGATCGACCGGAGGACACGGTGGAGCACACTGTGGAGGTGTGCCCTGCTTGGGCGGAGCCGCGCCGTGTTCTCGTAGCGGCGATCGGCGGCGGCGACCTCTCGCGTCCGGCCTTGGTGCAAGCCATGGTCCGGGGCGAGGAGGAATGGCCGCCGCCGTCGCCTCCTTCTGTGAAGCAGTGATGCTAGCGAAGGAGGTGGCGGAACGAGAGAGGGAGAGAACCTCTCAACGTCCCAGCCGCCGCGGAAGGCGCGGAAGGCGCTCCGGGCGTCGGGGGCCACGTGATGGCTTCCGGTCACCGTAGACGCGGGCCTGTGGACGGTGAGTAATGGGCTAGCTCGCCGTCCGGCCGTTGTCATGACGGCAACGTTAAATGTTCCACGCGCGCCTCAAAGAGATGTCAGCAAGGAGGGGCTTGCAAGGGCCGACGCCCGTCAGGGCCGCGGATTTTTGTACTAGATGACGTGGCCTCGGCGCAAGGGCAAAGAAGGAACATGGGTTCGGTTTTTAGTCAGTAGAAGTCTGACACTCCCCTTCGCTCTGCCCAAGAGCGGGGGGGGTCATTTGATGATTTTCCACCAACCAAAAAAAAGGTCAACTGCGAGTAAATCACCTATTCAGTTTGCCGACAATATATTGGTCATGGCTGAGACCATGGAAGACCTCTGTACAATGCTCGATGACCTCAGTAGAGCTTCCGAAAGAGTGGGTCTTAAAATGAACATGGACAAAAACAAGGTTATGATGAATGTTCATGTAACACCCACTCCTATCAAGGTCGGAGACTCTACACTCGAAGTTGTGGACGATTATGTCTACCTGGGACAAACGGTTCAGTTGGGTAGGTCTAACTTCGAGAAAGAGGTTAATCGTCGAATCCTACTCGGCTGGGCAGCGTTGGCGATATCTTCTCGTCCAACCTACCACAGTGTCTCAAGACGAAAGTCTATGACCAGTGCTCGGAGTTTCCTTGGCGTCACCTGGGAGAGGCCTATGTCCAGCAGTGGACGTCTTTTGGCTGAAAATGATGAATGATGATGATGATGATTCAGAATAAGGAGCTGAATGCACCCTGTCAGTTTAGCGGAGGGCAGTCCCTCACCCTGTATATAGATTTAAACGTAGGTACCTAAAATATACTTATTGTATTGACAGTCCAACTCTAGTGATTGCAGACTCTTCTTGCAAATAAAAGGCTCCAATATGTCGCATGGGCAATCGTTGATGGCGGCAAAATCTTTGAACATATTCACGCAGTGTTCTACACCACCCCCATGGTTGGGTTCACCGGGCACCCATTTATTGAACACCTCGGAAAGCAGTTTACCTAGAAGTTTAAAATATAACGTTAAGTTTCAATAAGGGCCGTTTTGATTTTACGTGGCATGTCTACAAGACCTTGATTTATAAAAAATAGTGTTTACTCTAGAAGCATTATTCTGAACGAAAAAAGGCGAATGCATTTGAGTCCATAATCGCCCCTGTCCCATCTTAACGAGAGCGAACACTCCTACCGAAGCAGAACACTTGAACTGGTCAGAAAGCGCTACACGTCTTTGCAATAAAAGCCAATACTCAAAATTTAATAGTAGAGGCGAATGTTTTATAGGGCTTATCACTATATTACTTGTATGTAAAGATTAAACACTTAATTGAGTGACGATACCTTACCTACAGCTACTGACAAATTTATATAAACATTCACCAAATTACAATAACAATACTTTATTTTTAATAACCTATAAACCAAATTCAACTGATAAAGAAACTTTTCTGCGTTTGTTCATGTAAGACAGCGAATTTTAAGAAATATTTGCAGGACTAACTTACCGTCAACGGTCTCAAATACTCCTGGAACCATTAGTTCTGACATTCCCAGAAACAACCGTTCATAGGCAGGTTGGGTACGATTCCAAAATGAAACCACAGCGCTGACCTCATCGCTGTCCTCGGGGAAGAACAGACTGGCTCCTTCCTGAGCACATACTCGCCTAGCATTAGTCCAATTTTGATGTACCGTGTGGATCTTATAGAAACCTTTAGTTGCTTCTATATAAGTGTAGTCCTTACGAAAAAATCTCGTCGTTTCCCCATCTATGGAGACAAACATACAAAGTTTATTGAAATAAAAATGGGTACAATTTAAATATCCAATTTTAAAAAATATAAATAATACCAAGTAAAATATATTAAATACATATAAATTAAACCCACTCTATGCCGAGGTGCCTAAAGTAAAGTACAACAGAATAATTGTACGTTTTTCTTTTTGCTAACCAAATAGAAATTTCAGTGAAATAGTACCTACCATCCTACCATGCACCAACACCGAAAATTACTGTTCAAAATGGCTTAAGTGTAAATCATTGTAAAGAAGTAGCAGATCCCGTTCCCGTGGGAATACAGAGATAAAGTAGCCTATGACACTCAGCAATAATGTGGCTTTCTATTGGTGAAAGAATTTTTAAAATCGGTTCAGTAGATCCCGAGATTACCCCTTACAATTTAGCAAATATACAAACACACAAACTTTACCTCTTTATAATATTAGTTTAGAAGTATAGATAGGTAATATAAAATATTTGGTCTAGAATTAACTTTAAAGTAGTTTATATATATTTTATTTGACATGAAACACAGAATCGATACCACTGGTAGGCCTTTTGAATTTATTACTTGTAAAATAGGAGCGTTTCTGGTAGGCGTAAACACGCCAATAAAAATGACTACAGTACTCACATGAAATATCCGCTAAAAAGTACACTACAAGAAAGACAATTAATAACGTTTTAGAATACATTGTTGTAACTATACGTCGCACGCCGCCTCGTGAATAGCTTACAATGCCGAGCTGCTTATAAAATACGTAGGTATATTATCTCTGATATATTTATTTACTATAATATCTGTTTGTCCTGTGCATTGGTCACGTGGTGGTTAGGGAAAACCGATTTGTAAGACATTGGTGACGGACATAATTAATCAGTGTGTCTAGACACCGGTTACCGATACTAAAAGGGCATTTTATATACTCTTTTCAGTTGTTCCCTGTGTGCCTAATTGACCTTGTTCTATTCTGTCTCTTGCTGATATGGAGAGAAGTGGAAATTATGTTTTTCTTAGACCTCCGCTATTCTTTTCCGATTAATTTCGTTGCAGGATCCAAGGCAGTTAAATCGTTTCTCTGGGAGTTCGTCGGGCTTCATTGTCTCAGCGGTTTTCTTGTGTCCGCCACTGTTGTCCGCCATTCTGGCTTACAGGAGTTACGGTAGTTTGGGAGCTGTGTGGCGAGCTTGTCCAATCAAAAAAAAAGTCTATTCTAGCATATTCACGTTTATACCTAAATACTTCTAGCCCAACACCCCCATCATCTGCC
The DNA here is from genome assembly GCA_949775195.1 of Diarsia dahlii. Lineage (NCBI taxonomy): Eukaryota > Metazoa > Arthropoda > Insecta > Lepidoptera > Noctuidae > Diarsia > Diarsia dahlii. The sequence goes on from OX459195.1 coordinate 15,843,472, forward strand.
AAGCCTTTTTCCAACTATGTTAGGCTCGGCTTCCAGTCTAAACGGTGGCATCTGAATACCAGTATTTTATACATGGAGCGACTGCCTATCTTACCTCCACAACCCATTTAGTACTGGTACACACGGCTACACATCAAGCTATACATTTCCAGTTTACGCTGATCTCGCACTGTACGGAAATCCTATACAATGCCAGACCAGCTTATACTGGAAAAGTATAGCTTGATGTGTAGCCGTGTGTACTATACACTTTGGTAAGACTGGCTATATATACAAACACATTGTAATAGATGAAGAAGAATTTTCGGAATCTGATTAGTTGTTGTAAAGGTTACTCCGTAATAAAAACGTCCTTATTCTTATTCTTATTCTTTATTGCACACATAAAATAACAAATATAAACATAAATTACATAGCTTATGTACAAAGGCGAGCTTAACCCAGAATTGGGTTCAAAACGTCATTATTTATTTATTTAAGAAACCATGAACTTAAAATATAGCTTATGCACGGACACACAGATTATAAAAAAACCTAATTATTTACAATAAGGAATGAAAAAAAAGTAGGTAATGGTTCAGCGTGTACTAAAAATAAAGACTAGGTACATGTCATAAGACTTAATCATTCAACAATTTATAGATAACGGATTCCAACTTGGTTCAAGTCGTAAATCATAATTAACATTATTTTGCAGTTATTTGATATAGCTGGACCATCGTCAGTTGACCTTGCTAGGTTAGGGAAAACCGATTTGTAATACCCTCTATCGGCGACTCAACGGTGGCTGTTGGCGCTGATGCGCCCACTAGGGCTGCGTCAGCGTCAGCGGCCTCGGAGAGGGACCTAACGGGTCTGACTGGGGCCTTGCCGGCAGGGGCAGCAAACACGACCGGGATTGACTTGTCGTCTCTCAGGGACGCCATTCAGTCTCCGGTCACACAAACATGGACCACCGGCGTACCTCGCAAGGAAATGGCTTCTGAGAAGCGTACGGCGGCGACGCAGCAAGTCACCGTGGCAGCCACTGCCGGAACGTCGGCAAACACACCGACACCGACAGGTGGTGCTGCCTCGGCAACAAAAAGCAAGCGCAGCCAAAGACCGAGGGGGCGCAAAAAAAAGAATAAGACCACCGGCGGAGAACCTCCTGCTAGGGCGCAGAAGCGTGAGCGACCCGAGGACACCGTCACACCGACTGGGGTAAGCAAGAGGAGCAAGCCTGCTCGCTCCCACACGGTTGACGGTTCCTTGGTGAGCTACGCTGAAGCGGCTGCGTCGTACAGGAACAACGAGCTGTGCGTCGCCGTCATGTCGGAGCCATTCGAAGACATGACGCAGGAACAGGCGGAGGGGATCCGCCTCAACATCGAAAAAGAACTCAGGGCTCAGCTTATGGCAGATCCCGACCCGTCTAACCCAACCGCAAACACGGCGATCCATTTTCGGGGGAAGGCCCACTTCGCTGAGGGCGTCCTGAAGACATGGTGTGATGATGCCTTCACACTGGCCTGGCTCAAGCGGGTAATAACATCCATGGCGTCCCCGATACCAGGAACCAGCTTAACCGTACGGCCCCAAGCCGAAATACCGAAGAAGGCCCTATGCTTGCTTTTCGTTCCGGAAATTACCGAGGACACTCCGGCACTGCTAAAGCTGTTAACCCGCCAAAACCCTAACCTAAAGATCAACACGTGGACCCTGACACACGAGAGGGTGCGGCAGGAACCCCCGGGCACCTGTCTCTTCTTCCGTGTGCCGGAGCCCATGGTCAAAACCATAAAGAACCAAGAGAGGCGCGTATACTACCTCATGGGCAGTATCTACATCCGCTTCCTGGAGGAGGGTGTAGCCAGTGGGGTAGTCACCGCGCCCTCAACCGCGACGGCCCCCGTCGTACCGGGACTGGAGCTTGACCCGCCACTGCCTAGACGGCCCCCGTCGCCAACCGCGACGAGGACCGTAGAGGGGGTGGAGGAGCGGGCTTCTACCTCGGCCATGGAGGTCGAAGCGAGCAACGTGGAACCAGCACAGGATCCTTCCTCGCCCGGACTTACTTCGGACGAGGACTGCTTTCCGGCGGGGGAGGGGAGAGAGGAGTACGACAGCAGCCTCTGCTCTTCTCCCTTGCGGGACAACTAGGCTCCTACAAGCCAATCTCCAGCACAGCCAATCTGCGTCGGCCACTTTACGCAGAGTGCTGGAGGACCAACTTCAGAAGACCATTGCCCTTATCCAAGAGCCGTGGATTAGGGGCGGCAGAATATGTGGTCTTGCGAACATCGGAGGTAAGTTGCTGCTAGACACCTCCGTAAGCAACCCACGAACCTGCATTTTTATACCCAAACATGTACCCCACCTACTAATTAACGAATTCTGTTCAAGAGATCTGACAGCAACGAGGCTATCCAGGACAGAACAGGATCTCCCGGACATTGTCCTCGCCTCGGCCTACCTGCCGGGCGACGAGGACGTGCCACTACCAGAGCTAGCCTCGCTGGTGGAGTACTGTGAAAGGGAGAAACTGGAACTCATCATCGCAACTGACTCCAACGCACATCACACTCTGTGGGGTAACGTCAAAACCAACAACCGAGGTGAGGCAATGCTCGACTTTATTCTTAGCAATAATCTTGTATTACTCAACAAAGGCTCAGAACCAACTTTCGTTAACGCACGATCGCAAACAATAATAGACCTAACTCTATCAACCATAGGTATCTCCAATTCCATCCAGGACTGGCATGTGTCCAGCGAACTATCATGTTCTGATCACAGATGGATTCGATACACCATCAACTTCAACCTACCAAAGCCACAACCGAGGAGGGTCCCACGTAACACAGACCAAACCAAGTTTACTAGGCTGATTAAGGCAGAGTTTGGTAACTTACCCTCCCTTCCATCTGAAATTCCTTTAAATAACTTAGATGAACACGTAAACAACCTCACATCAATCCTCCTAACTAGCTTCGAGCAGTCCTGCCCACTTACTGTACCAAGACAGGGGGCTAGGCAGTCATGGTGGGGTTCTGAACTAGAAAGACACCGTAACAGGCTGCGAGGGCTGTTCAACAGAGCCATGAACACACGTTTGCCAGGCGACTGGGACCGTTACAAAACAACCCGCAGAACTTACAAAAAACTAATACGCCTCAGAAGTAAAAACGGCTGGAGGCGTTTTTGTACTAACATTGAAAATAGCAACCAGGCAATGAGGGTCAAAACTTGTCTCGCCGCCGAGACTGATCCCTCAATAGGTTGCCTCAAAAAATCAGACAATACCTACACAACTAGCGATGCGGAGACTAGTGAATTGCTTCTCACTACCCACTTCCCAGGCTGCCAGATTGCGACCCAGCAGAGCTGGGAATCGTACAGTGAAAGGGCTACGTGCAGCCTGGACTGGGAGGTGGCTTCGGAAGTAATCAACAAAGAGAATATAATATGGGCAATCAACACCTTCCTACCTTTCAAGGCAGCGGGGTTAGATGGTATTTTTCCGGCTCTGCTCAGATGGAGTGGTGACTTGCTAGCCGATTACCTTGTTAAGGTTTTCCGTGCCTGCCTGGCACACCGCTACATCCCTCTGAAATGGCGCGAAGTAAAAATAATCTTTATTCCAAAACCGGGTAGGAGTGATTACACCCAACCCAAGTCCTTCAGACCCATCAGCCTCACTTCGTTTTTCTTGAAGACACTAGAGAGGCTGGGAGACAGATGGATTAGAAACAAAATATCGCTATGTAAACCCCTACACCCCAACCAACACGCCTACTGCGAAGGTAAGTCAACTGAATCCGCACTCCACAGCGTGGTCACACGCATCGGAAACGCGCTCAAGATCAAAAATCCAACGCTGGGCGCCTTCATAGACATAGAAGGTGCTTTTGACAAAACGAACTTCGCCAGCATTAGCCAGGCACTAGTCGTGCACGGTGTGGCGCCAACCCTTATACAATGGATTCACAACATGCTAAAATACCGCGCTATTCAATTTACTGTGAACACCACCACACGAGGCATCGTTAGCAGAGGCTGCCCGCAGGGTGGGGTGCTGTCACCACTACTGTGGAACCTAGTTGTAAACGAGCTCATTACAGAGCTCAACGCTAGCGGCTTGTACTCGGTGGGTTACGCAGATGACATAGCTATTTTAATCACGGGGAAATTTGAGGGCGTCTTATGCGACCTCATGAGGAAAGCCTTCAAAATAATCGAGAATTGGTGTACCAAACACGAACTGTCGGTTAACCCCACTAAAACAGAATTAATAATGTTCACTAACAAAAGAGTCCTTGGACCACACAAACTTCCTAGTCTTTTCAACACCGAGCTAACACTCAAAGAAGAAGTTAAGTACCTAGGAGTGATTCTTGATAGCAAATTGCTCTGGAACAGGCATCTTGACTACAAGCTTAACAAAAGCACAATCGCCCTATACCAATGCAAAAAAATGCTAGGAAAAACATGGGGGCTATCTCCAAAGATCACGCGATGGCTTTACACAGCGGTGATCAGACCAATGCTGACCTATGGCGCCCTGGTTTGGTGGACGAGAACTGAATTCTCGACCACAGTCTCCAGGCTCCAACGTTTCCAAAGGATGGCATGTTCCGCTATCACAGGCTGCATGAGGACAACCCCTACTGCAGCAATGGAGATAGCCCTTCAACTTACCCCACTTGAGCTGTACATACAGCAGGAGGCAGCTTTAGCAGCCATCAGGCTCATGCACTTGGGCATATGGGGCAAGAATCACACAAGTCCACACGCAGGCATCCTGGACCGGGTGATTGAGTATCAACCTCTCATCGCTGCCCCGTGTGATAGGACACCTAACAAACCTATGTTCATCAAGAGCTATAGCATACAAACAACAGAGGAATTAAGAGATCAGTCAGGAGTCAATGAAGTTCGCATCTACACAGATGGCTCCAAAACTCAAAACGGCTCAGGGGCTGGCGTACACTCCCTAGACCTCAATATCAACTTTCACCTACCACTAGGCGAACACAGCTCGATATTCCAATGCGAGTGTGTCGCCCTAACACAAGCTGCAACAGCCGTAAAGCGTCTGAGGATTCACAGCCACGCAATCAGATTTGTAACTGATAGCCTGTCTGTGCTTAAAGCCCTAGAAAACAAACATACTAACAGTAAATTAATATTTGAATGTCACCTCGCCCTGGAGAGTATATCGCTGTCCAACAGTATTACCCTCCAGTGGATTAAGGGGCACAGTGGATCCCTGGGAAATGACGCCGCAGACGAACTTGCTAAGAGAGGGTCCGAGATGGCAGTGCTTGGCCCGTACCCACTCCTTCCCTTACCTTTCTCACAGTTCCGTACATGGGTTCGCCAGAGATCAACTGAACTCCATAACAGCAAATGGTCACGGTCTACAGATTGTAGACAGTCAAAAATGGCGATGCCAAGTCTACATCCGCGGCTAACAAAACGACTGCTTAGCCTAAGTAAAAATAACCTTAGAATAATAATAGGGTCAATAACGGGCCATTGCCCCCTAAATAAACATCTTTTTACCATAGGCGCCACGGACAGCCCACTCTGCAGGGGCTGCCTTGATGCTGAAGAATCAGCCGCCCACGTCATCCTGGAATGCGAGGTCGTGGCTACTCAACGCAGACAAATCCTCGGAACGGTGAGGTCGCTCCGCGAAGCCTGTGAAGCTCCCAGGAAACTTCTGTGCTTCTGGGCGGAGCTAGGCTGGCTATCTTAGCCAGGACACCTACGCACAACGGACCGATCTAGAGTCTAAGTGCGGAAAACGGAGTCCCTACTCTACTCTACTCTACTACCCTCTATCTGTATTGATTATAATTATGACGTAGGTACTCCTAGTAGAACAAAATGTGTTCACGTTTCACGTCCTAACAATCACAATTCCTAACTACTCTGTCTCTAATGTTCATAATCCGAAGCATTCAACTTCATAATGTCAGAAGCAATAAACATCTATTAAACTTTTATTTGTTTTCCTATATTTTCTCAACATAACCATCTTTTACACTATTATTCAAAGTCATATCTTTTTTGTTTAGATTTATTTTTATTCATAATAATCAGTATTAGATATGGTCCCATTAAAATAGGTGGACAAAATTGTAGAAATCATTCAGACTACCAAAATAAGCACGATGGTAAAAGCTAATAATAAGTAAAATGCATTTAAGTACCTACTCATAAAGGATGAGTTTGTTCTAGAGTGCCGGCAATTTATTATTTTAAGTAAAAAAAAACACTTTATTTAGTGTTTTTTTGTTGTTTAGATATCCTTGGTGGTTAGACATACTGAACGCTGTGTTAAAATTTGTCCACATATTTTAATGGGACCTTATATACTATGCAAAGATATCCATAGGTTAGGTTAGGTTAGAACCGTGACCAACTACGCGCGAGCCGAGCGAGCGAAGCGAGCGGTGCCGCGGCAGCGGCCGGCGGCGCCGACGAGCGCTACCTTGAAATTGGTCGCGAAATTTTTTCTAAGTATTTTTTTTATAGTGCCCTTAAGACGACACTCTGACCTGAATTTCATTCATTTAAAAAAATCAGTGAAACGACCTTTAATCATTCTGAACAGTTGTATGAGTGAAAATATTATGGTAATTATGTTTAGGAATAAAAGCGTTATGATAAAAAACAGTAGGAGTTTAAAAATATTTACAATAATGATATTATGAATTACAATTTTCGGAAAAATGAGTGTTATGAACATCGCTGATAGCACTACAAATACATAGTTTAATGAAAACTTTAGGATGAAAAATTTTAGGAAGAGTGATCATTCGGATTACAAATCGTTAGGAAGAACAATTTCGGGTAAAGAACTTTAGGTGAGCCAGTATGGACCCGCAAATACGATTTGTAGTACAGTAGGTTGCCGGTAGGGGGCGCAAACTAAATAAAAGCTAGTACAGACAGAGTTCAAATCATCTAAAGATGTGATACAGTTTTTTTTTTTTGAGGGTTCATTAATCATCAATTGAGGCCTCCCGTTCTGGGCGGAGCGGAAGGGCTTCTCATGACTAAAACCCACCCATTTTCCTTCTTATGGGCCTACTACACGCACGCACTTCCCCACAGTTTTCGTTCACACTTCACAGTACATCGCGCGTATGGTTGGTAAAACTGTATTACCATTACAAACCACACGCGCGATGTACTGTGTGCACCGTGTAATCCCGCAGGCAAAACTGTGGGGAAGTGTGTGCGTGTAGTAGGCCCATTAGCCCTTTGTGTATGGGGCCGCAGTTTCGAATAACCCACAGCCCCGATAGTCGGCCCTTGCGGGCCCCTGCAATGTTACTGACATCTCTACGATGATGTGATACCCTCAAACTAACAAATTACTAGAAATAAAAACTTATCACTAGGCACAATGACTCTATTACAGTTCGGAGTCGTCTTTGCACCGCGAACTCCGCTGCGATCAGATACCCATGTTGTCCTCGCTATGAGCTTAAAACATCATGACTCTAGATCACGCTGTAGGTGAGGGCAGACTGGTAAGTAGGTCGCGTGATGTTATCAGTTACCACGTGCGCTGGTTATGTATTTGACCTGTATTTATGTATGCACCTATTTATGTATGTATGTCCGGTTCTTTGTTCCCTCATATAGGTATGAACGGCTTTGGATTTTTATTTGGCGCAAAGACATTCAAATATTACTAGCTGTGGCGCGACTGTTACTGATACATCAAAATGAAAAAAGCACCTCAATTTTTTTTCCATTTCTTTGAGTTGGGTCATTGGGTCCCGTATCAAAATGAAGGATTTAAAAAGAAGAGTACCCAAATATATACAGTAAGTATACATATTTAAAGGAAATTCAAAGTGACAAATCGTAAAAAAATGTGCGTATTCTCTAAGTCTGTCAAGTATTTTACGTGACTAACTAAAAAGCTCGAAATAAAAAAGTAGTTCAAGACTAAAAAATCCGACTTGAAAATCCTGAAAAGCAAAAGACAAACACATTTTGACTGGCCTGTTGGTCTAGTGGTTAGTGACCCTAACTGCTATGCCGGAGGTCGTGGGTTCGATTCCCACCCAGGACAAATGTTTGTGTGATGAGCACGATCATTTGTTCTGTGTCTGGGTGTAATTTATCTATAATATGTATGTATTTAGAAATATATAAGTATGTTTATCAGTTGTCTAGTACCCATAACACAAGCTCTGCTTAGCTTGGGACTAGATGGCGTTGTGTGATAGTTGTGGAATATTATATTATTATATTATATTATTATATTATTTTAAATTTAACTGCTTCCACGTTCTGTTTTTTTTTAAAAGTGCTTGTTTTTGCTTTTCAGTTTTTCAGTCGGGTTTTATGTCGATTTATTCGACGATAACTTAAAAACTGTTGAAATTCTTGGTATCCCAGACAACATAGGCCAACATATAAATTAAAAAAACGAAACATGATATTTCTTATATAATTATGTTACCGGAAATGTATAAAACCTAGGAATTGTACACATTACCTAGGAAATATATACATTTCCGAGCCTGCTTAGGAAATGTGTAAAATAATGTTTCAAAGATTCCTTAATTCACACATTTCCTGGGAAATGTATGTGTCGCAATAGGATAGATAAAGCCGTAATATGGTTATATCCCTAGAGATATAATTATGTACCGTAACATAGTTATACGTAAGCGATTCATTACTATCTTACTAGGAATATAATTGTAATACCGGTCAAGTATAGTGTTATAATTATATTACTAGATTAAGTTTAGTGAAATAATTGTAGGAGTGTAGTGCGGGGTTGCCGCGGAGGCCGGCGGCGCGCGGCGGTTGCTTCCTTGTGTTTAAGAAGATTGTTTCAAAACAGTTGACTAGTTTTGATACAGCCAGCAGGTCGACGGAGCCCAGCTGTGCGGGGCTCTTATTTCTGTTTGCAGGGTTTAAAGGAACCTAACCAACCGAACCTCGGGGTGCCCCTGACGTCGACCGTCTAGGGTTAGGGTTTCTGTCAGCATCTGTGTTTGTTTGGGGGGTTTGTGCTTAAATTAAGTCACTGGTCACCTGTTTTATTTGATTCCATGCTGGATTTATAACTATTTAACCAGATTAGTTTAGTCAGTTAAACCTATTACTAGATTGCGACCGTAAGATAGTCGCTTGCGTATAACTATATTACGGTATAAAATTATATCCCTAGGGATATAACCATATTATGGTTTTATCTATCGTACTGCGACATGTATTTCCTAGGAATTGTATACAATTCCAAAATGATAATAGGAAATATATAAAAAGTAAAGCTTTCTGTGATTAAAATAAATAAATCGCGTTTGTAAACTGAAAGCAGACTTTTTATTAAGGCTCTCGTTAATAGGGTTTTATTTTGCGTAATATTGATTTAGTTGTTCATTGTTTACCAAATAAAATTATTGAAACCTAACCCCTCCTGGCCCAGTCGACTCGCTCGCTCTTGCTTCCAAGTTGTCCTAGTAGCGGGTTCGCAGGGTATGTTGGGTCTCAATACATACTCAGAGGAAGGAGGAGGATTATCCCCGCTATACTTACAAACAGCAAGAATGTTACATTTCCGATTGCTATTTAGGAAATGTATAGATCTCCTAGGAAAAGTGCATATTACAAAATATGTCATAGATTTCCTTCAATTTTAGGAATTTTACACATTTCCTAGGAATTGTATATGTTTCAGTCAAAACTCTTAATCAGTCAAAACTACTTTTGACTGGTTTCAGTCAAAACCCTTATTGCGTTAAAACGCGTTTATTCTAATGAAATAGATGTTAGCTATCGTACAAGGTTGTCCAAAGGGTCAACAACAAAATAAACCTAACAAACCTAATAAGTTTCCTAACGACATTTAGGTTATTATAATTTAGTAGAGAAATAAAACAGAAACCACCTAATAATTTGTTATAATAATTTTGACCGGTCCAAAGTAGTTTTGACTAGTCAAAAGTAGTTTTGACTGATTAAGAGTTTTGATTGTGACTTAAACAATGACGGATTACACACTTTTCCGTTAACATTTTTACAAGTGCTTTTTTATTTTAACAGTTCAATCAGATTCGTTCAAATAACAATTATGTTAATCGTAGGAGGTAGTTAAAGGTACTTTAGGTACGTTACAGATAGTTCACACCATTTCTTCCAACAATACAGCCTGTATTTTTTTGTAGTAGGTACAGATGCCAGCACATAAGCTACAAGAAACTTACAAATTTACCTAATCAATCTTGAACCTAATGCTTTAAGGCGGGCTTGCAGTACTTTTTAAGATTTTTGAACCTATAAAAATCGAACCAAATACGAGTTTTTTAATAAATAAAAATCATTACATAAAAATTGAACATACTCTCTAGTAAATCGTAAAGATAGAAACGCGATTTAGAATGATCGGCTCGATACTTTTTTTTATCAAACATGACTCTAAATCACAATTTCAAACGTGTACTGCTAAGACATTTCATCATAAATTTATATAAAAGTTATATCAATAGATAGAACTTTTTATTCTGAAGTAAATGTTGAAAACATATTGTATAATTTCTTTATAGTTTTACTCCAAGAAGCAAAAAACAGTCAAAATTTAGGCATTATATCGCTCGCGCGGCAGGGCGGGGGGTGAGGTCGTGTGTACATAAAAACAAAGTACTGCAACCTCGCCTTAACGACAAAGTTGAAAATCTATTATAGACACTTGTCAGATTGTAGTAGCTTTATGTGCTCAGTCTGTAACTAGTCTCTCATTCAGGCAATTACAGATTTGTTGTAAATTAAAGTAGGGTAAATCCAGGATAGTCGCCCCGAGGGTATAGTTGCCTTGATTGCAATTACTCTAGTTTCGAGAATGAAACACACGTTATTTTATTTATCTATCGAGAGACTCTGCAACTACAACTGAGTTGTCCGTGTTGCATGTCTTTGTGCAATTGCATGCGACGGCTAGGTGCGATCAAAGTTTTTGCGGGATAGATGTCCTCTTTCTCGACGGGGCATCTATCCATATCGTAATAGGGGATCGGACAGGGTCAAAATAATATAATTCTGTTTAGTCCGTAAGTTAGATTATCGAAAAATATTGAATACGTGTTTTTTGTTTTATCAAATCAATAAAAAATGACGAAGATAAAACGCGTCAAAGATCTTGGAGTGGGGCTTGAAACGTCACTTGTGTCGTCAAAATGTACTATCATATGACGTCACACGAGTTTTCGAAGCACTGTATCGTCTTCATTTTTTGTTTACGTGAAAAAAGAAAAAATACGTGTCCAATAATTTTTGGAAATCTATCTGACGGACTAATTCGTTTTTTTATGTCCGATCCCCTATTTACATGGGTTAGGCAACTATCCCCTACATGGGATAGTTGTCCCAAAATTTATAGGTCCGCAAAAATTGATAAAACTCTGGAAATATCAAAGATATTGTCCATTCCTTTCATGAAGTTGAAGATACTAAACCAAAGTACCTACGCGTCTTACAAATAGAGGATCCTGCTTTTTGGACAAAGAGATATAAAGTAATTTCAAAAAGTGGGGCAACTATCCTGGAATTACTTCAGGCTGCTTTCCATTTCCGAGTGAACTTCGTCTTGAGACGATCCTGCGCTGTTTACGTCGTGTTCACAAATGAAAAAACTTTTTGTATCACAATCAATGTTACTTAGACGTCCAGTGTAGAACATTGAGCCACAATGTTTTTCGTCGCTTGAGTCCGGTTGGTAGTTGCCTAACCAAGCGGTAGCGTCATTCACACGTTTGCCTGGAAAATAATAATAATATTTTATTTAAAATAATTATAAGGAATAATAACATTAAATACAGTTTTTTTTTACACAAGACCCATAGAAGTGCCCAATATTTAATTTTGTCCCTGGACTAAGTAAACCTAAAAGCAAAAGATTAAAAAAAAACTCGGTAGAGTGATGCTAAACTGCACCAAGTATAAGGCACACCGTGGCATGTTTCTTGCATTTGCGTGCATGTTCTTTCTGCTCCATCCGTGTCGGAGATGCACGGTTTGTTAGAAAGAGATACCGTGGCCTTAGAACACAAAGGGCTCAGAAGGAGTATGGGTGGTTTATAGTCAGTTTAAGTGTGACACTGCCTTCCGCATCGCCCAGAGCGGGAGGAGTAATTTGATGACGTCCCACACCTAAAAAGTAAGGGCAATGGTGAGCCTGCATGATGAAATCCCTATCTGTGATAATGTTTTCGTCGTTGAAAGTCCGATATAACCTTTCATCCTTCTCACGCAGAGATCATCCAAGCTGCTTTCTACACTTTTGAAATATAGTACACCAACACACGTACCCGTGATTGTCCACCAGCCTTGTCCAAATAGGTTATGAAATCCCAAATGATATATTCCTCTTTGAAATTTCACACAGACCCCCCGACTTAACGCGGTCTCTGTTAACTTCACAAAGTATTCAGCTTCCATCGGTGTGTCGATCACTGCAAGGTAGGACTGTTCTGCGCGACACGCAATGTGTGCATCTTTCCACTTCAGTGGTGTAGTGTGTAGCTTGTAACATTTGCCAAGATCCTCATTGAAACTGTAACCTGGGAAAAAATTGTGTTATCTGATAGCGTCCAAATTTCTAAGACTCAGCTAATATTGCATATTTTTTGGTTTTGTCGTGATTACTTATACCCCATCACGTCGGACTACTTGTGAATGAATGGGCTGACGTGACACTTTAAAAAAAAAAATAATGCATAATTTGTTTGTCTATCGATAAATGAAGATTGTATTAGTGGAAGCTACTGTTAAAATACAAATAATCTTACAACCACTTTATCATTGTATACAGATTGTATATGTTCATAATCACGGGTATAAATACCTTTTGCTTAATTCAAAAACAATCTCCTTGTGAAATAATGCTTGCAATGTTGCAAAAAGATGTCAGTGCTTATCGAAATTCATAACAGTATAGTTTGAGAATGATCATTTCAAAGCAATACTAGGGTTATATAATATTATAGTTATGTATTTGACCATTCGATAAATGTTAAGGATTTGTGCTCGGGACTATGTATTGTATATGTTTGATACTGACACGTAGGTACGTCTATCGTATCTGAGAGTGAATCAAAGCAATTATGTCGATGGAGGTCCTCAATCGTCATCAACTCATCAGTTTTACCTCAATAACTTCACGATTTGATTTTTAAAATTTGCCAATTGCACCAACCTACAGAAATATTTTACAACTTGAAAAATTAAAATATTTACCTAAATTTGACATATTGCAGTTAGAATTCCACTCAACAGACTGCAGGCTCTTCTTGCAAATGAAGTAGCGGACATTGTAACATGGAATGTCTAGCAAGATGCCTGTATTCTTCAGGATCACACACTTTTCATCAAAGCTCATGTCTGGTTCGCCCGGACCCCAGTTATTGTACACCTCAGAGATTATTTTACCTATAACAAATAATGATTTAAAATTAAATAAAGGCACACCTTTTATGTTGGCATAGCCTTAAGGCTATGCTTTTACGGTACCGGTATTACAGAGAATAGTCTCTTGAGCCATTGATATAATAAAACCCTAGACATGCACAGTCTCGAACAAAACAAACAGTCGAAGTTGTCGCCAAACACTCACCAATACACGCACTACTACATGTAGTTATCGTTACACTATAAACATATTTTTTTGCAAATTCAACCTTACGCCGATTCCTTTTACAATGCAGTTATAAAAAGCAATATAAAAAGCATTTTGTACGACCGTGCAGAGACGCGAGCGACGCGAGACTATTTGAAATGAGTTCATTATGAGTTCATTATGAACTCATTTTAAGCGGACGGCTTTGAGACGCGGAGTGTGTATCTTGGGTTTTATTATATCAATGTCTTGAGCACATTACCGATTGTCAGCGATGACGATGAACTTTTTTTATTTTATATTTTAGTTTGGTGTTAACTTAAGTTATGGTTTTTGATTGCATTTATTTTTTAATGTATTTCGAGACTCCCACAACGTCCTTCAGCCAAGCCATCTGTACGTCCAACTTAGAGGTAAATACTTTTGCTGGTAGACTTAAATACTTTTATTCCTGCTGGTTAAAAATAACACAAGACAAAGTTGTCTTAGTCAGTGATGATTTTAGGAAACATAATTATATACACTCCTTTGCAAAAAAAACGGGCACCTTAGGAAATTTACCTTCTAAGGTCGATTTGAGTTAATTCAATGAAATTTAATTGTTTGACGTAGTCTGTATACTTATAATCGTGTAAATTAATACGCGTGAAGTGAACTGTGGCAATTTAAAAAAAAAATCTATGAATTCTTTAAAACCGATGTACACGGCCAAACAATAAGAAGTGGTCGGCAATAAAGACAAGAAGATTTTTTTACTTTGTTTAATTAAATAAAGTTACAAATGTAATAACCTAATAACGAGTGTGACCTCCTCTTGCCAAAATCACAACTTGAATCCTTCTGGGCATGCTTTCCACGATGTTTTTAATGACGTTTTGAGGAATACGTTCCCACTCTTCTGCAATGACTCTTTTTAGCTCCCTGATGTTTTGTGGAGCATGTTGCACTGATCTTACCCGTCTCTTTAGAACATCCCAGACATGCTCAATTGGATTGAGGTCAGGACTTCGAGCTGGCCAATCTAAACGACGGATCCCAACTTCTTGCATGTACGCTTCCACGTCGCCAGAACGGTGCGGGCGAACATTGTCGTCCATAAAAATGGAATCTTCCCCAAGTGCAGTCAATGCGGGTTGTGCATATGGAATTAGGACTTCCATTATGTACCGGTGTGCATTTAATATTCCATTTTCTATGAGAACTAACTCCGTACGCCCCGTCGAATTAATTGCTACCCAAAACATAACGGAGCCTCCGCCATAAGGAGTGATTTCTTCGAAACACACTTCCGCATAGCGTTCCCGTGGTCTTCGTAGCACTCGCCGGCGTCGGTCCTCTCCACACAAAGAGATTCTAGCTTCATCAGAAAACAATACTTTATTCCAGTCCTCCAGAGTCCATGAAGCACAGTTTCGAGCAAACTGAAGTCGAGCAACACGGTGCTCACGGAGTAATTTAGGTCCCCGAGCCGGGCGGTAACTCCT
The DNA here is from genome assembly GCA_949775195.1 of Diarsia dahlii. Lineage (NCBI taxonomy): Eukaryota > Metazoa > Arthropoda > Insecta > Lepidoptera > Noctuidae > Diarsia > Diarsia dahlii. Next base: position 15,858,589 of record OX459195.1, read on the forward strand.
GATATTGGCAGCCAAAAGCCTCCTCCTGACGGTCCACAAGCTAACTTCTACTCCTCTTACTTCTTCAAGGCTCTTCTTCAGGTCCACACTTGACGCCTTACGATTCCGCAAGGCCTGACTCACCAAAAAGCGGTCATCTCTTGGTTCTGTGCGTCGTTTTCTTCCCGAACCGGGTCTTCTTTTGACCGAACCGGTCTCTTGATACCGTTGCCAAGTCCTCTGGACAGTTGAACGACTCACATTTAGCCGCTGAGACACGTAAGTTTGCGAACAACCTTCTTCAAGTAGGGCTATAATTTTACCGGCCCTTATCGCTTTATCACTCATGTCAAAAAGTGGTATTTAATGTAAAAAGAAAGATAAAATTGTTTAATTTGCAGAAAATATCCAAAAAGTTTTAAAATTTTAGTAATCAGTAATAAAATCGTTTCAGCAATTCGCGCCATTAGTAAAGCAATTTTACAATAATCTACAATAATCATTATTTTCCTTTTGTTAATTTCAAAATTTAAATTTTGGAACGTACAGAATCATGCCAGGATTCTTCAAATAACATGCCAATACATCGTCAAATTAATAAAACCTCTTACTTGTCCTTCTTCATTGAAGTAGAGAAAAAAATATGAAGTGCCCGTTTTTTTTGCAAAAGAGTTTAGATATAATAAAACAACATGAAAAAGAACCAACTTACCGTCAATGCTCTCAAATAGTTCTGGAATTAACAAAGTAGATAACCCTACATACATCTCACTGATGTGGGATTGCGTACTGTTCCAAAACGATATCACGGCGCGTGCTTCACCATCGTTTTCTGGGTAGAACAAACTAGCTCCTTCTAGAGCACACATTCGCTTGGCAGCAGACCAATCAGTAGGAATAGTTACGTGGATCTTATAGAAACCTTCAACGGCTTCAATATAAGAGTAGTCCTTCCGGAAGAACTTGTCATGGGTTTGCTCATCTATGGAAACAAAAAAAACGTAAAACAAAGTGTAATTAAATACGTATCCAGAATGAGGAAGAGCAAGCTTAATTTAACATCAGTCCCACCTTTTGGTTTGGTTAATTCCGGTGGGATATGATTCACAATAAGAAGCTGAATGCACTCAGTCAGTTTTGCGGAGGGCTGTCCCTTAGACCCTGTATATAGATTGAAACATACCTAAAATATACTTATTGTATTGACAGTCCAACTCTAGTGATTGCAGTCTCTTCTTGCAAATGAAAGGCTCCACAATGTCGCATGGGCAATCGTTGATGATGGCACTAATTTTATACATATTTACACAGTGTTCTATACCGCCCGCATTGTTAGGTTCACCTGGCACCCATTTATTGAACACCTCAGAAAGCAGTTTACCTAGAAATTTGAAATAAAACGTTAAGTTTGGGGCCAAATTAGCCTTGGATCTTAAAATAAGAAATGTTTTGATTTTACGTTTACATTCAACGACGAAATACCTAAACTCGTCACCCTTTGTTGCCAAATCTTTGCTCAAGGAAAATGTTAAAGTTTGCGAATCAGAATTTCATTTTGAACATGTCACAATCATGTTAAAAATATTTCACAGTTTAAATGTTAAGAAGATTGCGGATCTGCGAGGTAATTCAGTAGAAGTTGCCAAGTCTAGTATTGATGTTGTAGCACCTACCTTAGCTTCTTTTTTAATAATTGTATTGATTGTGGGGAGTTTCCTGACCATAAGAAAATTAGTAAAATTGTTCCTTTATTCAAGGCGGGTAGTACATCAGACCCCACAAGTATAGACCTATTTCAGTACTACCTACTTTCAGTAATTCGGTTTAACGAAGGGTCGCTCAACTACCGATGCCGGTGTCGAACTTTTAGGACATATTTTTAGAGTGCATGGGAAGATAAATGCGATGCTTTGGGCATTTTTTGCGATTTGTCCAAGGCGTTTGATTGCGCCCTTCATGAAACGTTAATCAGGAAACTCCGCCACTACGGAATACGAAACAGCGTTCTGGATTTTCTTATCTCATACCTGAGTAATAGAATCCAAAAAGTTGACATCAACGGGAAAAGATCACCTGGATCTAGTGTTATAATCGGAGTGCCCCAGGGTTTGATTCTTGGCCCTTTCTTGTTTCTTATTTATATTAATGATTTGCTTCACCTCATAAAGGATAACCGAGATATAGTGTTATTTGCAGATGACACTTCGCTTTTGTTTAAACTTAAACGACAACAGCCAGTTGTTGACGATGTAAAATTTCGAATTTGCGATTTCGAAAGTGGTGCATTGGTTTAACGCTAATAATTTGCTTCTTAATGAAAATAAAACCTAATGCATTAAGTTTACACTACCTTACGTTAGGCAGGTGAAAACTTGTGTGTTGGTACAGGGCGAAGAGTTGAATCCTGAAGATAGCGCGGTGTTCTCGGGCTTAATTTTAGACGTTAAGGTTCAGTGGGGGCCTCATAAAGATAAATTTTTGATAGACTCAAGTGTGCCAACTTAAACCACCTATATATACGGGTTGTGTTTGGGCGTGTGAAACAATTCATGGTCGTAGCATATCCTTACATAGTATAAAACAAAGTCGCTATTTTTGTCTGTTTGTTTGTCTGTATGCTTAAATCTTTAAAACTACGCAACGGATTTTGATGCGGTTTTTTTTAATAGATAGAGTGATTCAAGAGGAAGGTTATAGTATATAATTTGAACGACATCCACGCGGGTGAAGCCGCGGGCATCAGCTAGTATATAATATAACGAAAATAAAAGGAAAACTATCACAGCTAAGTAGGCTTTAGAAGTATACGAGTAACAGTCGACCAATTTATAAAATGTACTTGTTTGGAACATTTTCCTATACATAATGTATGGGAGCGCAGGTCTCAAAACTGCAAATGTAAGTTTGTTTTATTTTTACAATAAAAATCATCGTTCGGAGGCAGGTAGGCAGGGTGGTTAATCAATTTAGTAAGCTCACATATTTTAAAGGGCTATAATTTTTTTAAAGTATGGTATTAATTTTTATTTTTTGAACAATATTTACATAATAAATATTTTATTTTATTTTTGTTTGATTTATATTTACATGATTATTTAATATGATAAATATTTTATTATTTTAATATTGTGAATGTGAGGACCATGTGGGTCTTTCTTTAATTTTAACGATTGTCTGGCAGTTTGTGTACTATGTATGCGAAACGCCATTCCACCCAAATGTCCTTACTTTGGTATTGTTCGTCGTGACGTTGAGCTTCTTGAGTTATAAGTCGAGCTCCACGATAACAAGCAAATTAATGCTTGGACTGACTGGACGGATCCACTCAAATCTGTGTGGTGCTTTCTTCAAAAGACCATCTCAGACTCTATTCTGCATAGTCTTCATGTGTGTACTACTATTATCAAGATTATGGCTGGACCTTAAACTTATTGTCAACCATTTTAAAAGATTAAAAGAGTAACCTTTGGAGTTTCTTGCCGGATAAAAAACTTCAAAATACAAAATACTTCAAAATACTTCTGTAGGATAAAAATGTGTTAAAAGGGGTCAAGAGTTCCCGTCGGGGCCGCGGATTTTAGTACTAGATGACGTGGCCTCGGCACAAGAGCAAAGAAGGAACATGGGTTCGGTTTTTAGTCAGTAGAAGTCTGACACTCCCCTTCGCTCTGCCCAAGAGCGGGGGGGGTCATTTGATGATTTTCCACCCACCAAACAAAAAAAAAAAACAAGGGGTCAAGAGTTACAGAAAACTCAAGTTTAAGAGGACAAGAGTTACAGAAAACTCAAGTTTAAGAGGACAAGAGTTACAGAAAACTCAAGTTTTAAGAAGACTCAAGAGTGTTTAAGTGGACTCAAGAGTGTTTAAGAGGACTTCTAGAGTGTTTAAGAGGACTCTAGAGGATCCGACAAAATTTTCTTCTCGAATCGACCAATCCACCGAACCGTACACTTTTTTGTCGACGTTTTACAAGTACATGGGCACTTGTTAAACGTCGACAAAAAGGTGCACGGTTATGGCCTATGTGAAATAAAATATTTTAATTTCGATTTTGATTACGTGACGTGTCTACAACAGACCTTATTTTATAAAGTTTTCGACCCTTTTCGTTCAGAATAATGCTTCTAGAGAGCAATATTCTGAACGAAGAAAGGGAAGGAACTTACCGTCAACTGTCTCAAAAACTCCTGGAACCATTAGTTCTGACATTCCTAGAAACAACCGTTCATAGGCAGGTTGGGTACGATTCCAAAATGAAACCACAGCGCTGACCTCATCGCTGTCCTCGGGGAAGAACAGACTGGCTCCTTCCTGAGCACACACTCTCCTAGCATTAGTCCAATTTTGATGTACCGTGTGGATCTTATAGAAACCTTTAGTTGTTTCTATATAAGTGTAGTCCTTACGAAAAAATATCGTCGTTTCCCCATCTAAGGAGACAAAAGTAGTCGTATCATAATTAAAAAAATCGAGCGAATTCAGAGTCAATTGAAATTAAAATGGGTACAATTTAAATGCTCACCAAAGTAATTTTTAGACACAAAGTAAAATAGGTATATGAAATATATATAAATTAAACCGACTCTATGCCGAGATGGCTAAAGTACAATGTTTTAAAGTCCAAATAAATATACACTCATCTGAGTAATTGTACGTTTTGTGTTTGTATTCTATTTGCTAACCAAAACAGAAACAGTGAAATGATTATTTCACTACATCAGTACCATCAAAACCGAAAATTACGTGTAATCACTAATATAAAGAAGTAACATTGATTTGGAATACGCAAATTATAATTGCTTTTGTACCTCGGCAAAAATCACAAAATTGAAAGTTCTGAAATAGAATATTGGTAACATATATAAAGCGATAACATAAAATATTTGGTATGAAATTAACTTTAAAGGAGTTTATAATATAAATATTTTACATGAAACGCAGAATGGATAAATTTTAGTGATCACCACTAGTAGACCTTTTGAATTGATTACTAGTAAAATAAGTGCATTTCTGGTAAGCGTTTAAACGTACGCCAATAAAAATGACTACAGTACTCACATGAAATATCCGCTAAAAAGTACACTACAAGAAAGACAAATAACGTTTTAGAAAACATTGTTGTTTTATATATTTTTTTTTTTATACGTCGTTCGTCTACTCGTAAATAGCTCACAATGAAGAACTGCGTATAAAATGTGTTGATATGTAAAAAAATACGATTTATCCATCGAGATATAAGTACTAACGTAGAAGCTACGTCAAATAACTGAATTGTCCCATTTCGTAATTTGAATCTTTAGTTCGCTGCAGCGCTAAAATAATAACAATTCGTCTAAACCGTAACTAATTTACCATAAGTTAAAGAAAAGTAGTAAATTAGTTCAGTTTCCGGTCTTATGCGCCATGTACAGTGCGATCAAATTATCTTGGCAGCTCCGAACTTCGTGCAGGTCATTTTGTTACAACGAATGTATAAAAGTGTTATGATAATTATTTTATTTGTATTTCTCACTGTTTAAATTAGATATTTTCTGATCGTTTAAGTATTGGTTTATCTGGCAATAACAGTTTTATTCCCAAGTTTACATGCGTAAAATTTCGCAAAGCCTGTGTTCAGAGCTGCCAAGATAATTTGATCGCACTGTAAATCACGGTAAATCACGGCACTTACGCGTTGTCTTCGGCGACGGTGCGGCGCGACCTTCGCCGCGCCGCAGTTGAACGGGACAAAGTAGGAATTTACGGTGTCTTCTCTAGTACGTTAGTACTTATATCTCGATGGATTTATCTCAGTAATTAATCAAAAATTGTTTTTTTTTTAAACATTAATGCCTTATCTCACAAAATGTTAGTTATTCATCCTCAAAGAATGCTTTTTCAGAAACGATACACTCACGCAAACGAAAATTGTCCAATCATCAAAACATTTCTTTAACGCTTTTCAACCGACTTCCAAAATGAAGGAGGTTCTCAATTCGTCTGTATGCTTTTTTTTGTAGTTTTGTTTCCGGGTATCTCTGTCATTAATGAACTGATTTTCAAAATTATTTTTATATTCGAAAGAGTATACTCCCGAGGTGGCCCCATTACCACCAAGTCAGGATCTGATGATGGGGTCTCAAGGAAACCGAGGGCAATCCTCAAATTTTATAGGCACATGCATTTCCATATATTTTCTAAAGCCGTTCATGTATCATGCGTCTGACAATCATAATCTCATGGTGGATGCGCTGATGATGGAAGGTACAACTCCTCAATGGTTAGGAGTTGAAAGACAATTCTTTCAAAATTATGCGTACTTATGAACCGATAGTTGTATTCTTTCAGGATTTTATGTTGACCTGGTGATCATGGCATCCCAGAGAAATCCAGGGCCACTTTCAAATTTTATAGGCACGTATTACGTGTTTCGTGCTTTTTCTAAAGCTTTTCAAGTAGGTACTATTTTTGCACCTAGCAGTCATTACTTCTTGTTTTTTTTTTTTTTTTTTTTTTAGTTTATTTAACGTTTACACAAAAGAATACAGAATTATACATACAAATAGCAACCAAAAACCACTAAGGTTTAAACTTGTGCTATCATGCTTGTGCTATCTCAATATCGAACTGTATAATGATGCATTTCGTTATTGATATCGATACAATTGCTACTTAACATATTTAGGTCTTTTTATTAGTTACAATCATTCCTACATCATACTTAAGTAATATTGCTTAAGTTTACATTTGATATTTTTATCTGTAATACATTTGTTTATTTCTGAGGGTAGACTATTAATAAGTCTCGGTACAATATAGCCGGTAGTGCGTTCGCCATACATATTGTTGGCGCGCTGTGTACGAAGCCTATTCTCAGAAACTGCCCGAGTGCGTACAGGATGTTCGATTTTATTTCTTAAAGATTCATTGAAAAATTGTTCTTTTAATAACAAAAATTTTGTTTGTATGTGAACTGGTAAGACATTACAATGTTTAAAGAGGCCATTTATATTTTCGTAAAATTGATTTCTAATTTTGGGAGATACTACTGTTTTTAAAATTTGATGTTGGATTTTGAAAATACTATCAAGGTAGGTTTTATAGGTACGACCATAACTACTAAGGCCATACTGGATGTAAGATTCAGCCATTGCGTAATAAAGCATTATCTTCACTTTGAAGGGCAGGCGGTTTTTTAGTATGGTCATAATAGCCAGAAATTGCCGAAGTTTATCGCAAACACGTTCTATGTGGTAACTCCAGTTAAATCTATCGTCTATAATTACTCCAAGATATGTTTGTTTACTGACCACATCTATTTGTGGACAGTTGCAATTATTCGCATTGACCGAATGCAAGCAGTCATGGTCATGTGCTATTAAGTTCCGTAAGGGCAATTTTCTAATGTATGGAGACTTAATAACCAATAATTTAGTTTTGCCTGCATTAAGTACTAAGCCCGCATCGTGACACCACCTTGTCAAAGCATCCAGGTCGAGTTGTAAGCGTTCGCATGCTATTTGAGGATTTTTATCAGCAATAACAAGGCAAGTGTCATCCGCAAACTGATAGCATTTACTGTTCGTGATGCAGTTACTCATATCATTTACATACGATAAAAAATGCAAGGGGCCTAATACTGAACCCTGAGCTGTCCCCTCCGCTACAGCCATGCGTTCACTGCAGATGTTATCAATTTTTACAGTAAAGGTTCGATTTTTAAGATAATTTTTACACCAGTTCAGTAATGGACCCCGCACTCCACAGTCGTCTAATTTATCAACTAGCTGACTATGAATTAATGTGTCAAAGGCACGTGAGAAGTCAATAAAGAGAGCAAGAACATATTTTTTCTCATTTAGGTGCTTATTGACTTCATCAGTGAAGTTTGACAAGAGGGTTGTGGTGCTTTTGCCGGCCTGAAAGCCAAATTGGCACCGGTCAATTACGTCGTGCTGTCTATAAAATGCATGAATTTGTTCACAGACAAATTTTTCAACTATTTTATCAATAGACGAGAGCAATGTTATTGGACGATAGTTTGAATAATCGTTTTTTTTACCCCTTTTATGGACCGGCCTTATGCAACCAACCTTTAGATCATCTGGGTATAGCCCACTTTCAATACTTCGATTAATTAAGTCAGCAATAGGGTTAGATATACTATCACCTATCATTTTAACATCGGACACTTTAATATTGTCTGGCCCCGGAGCTTTTCTTGAGTTAAGTTGTTTAATGATTTTATGAACGCTGCTAGCCGAGGCTTTTTTAAACAGCATACTAGAATCCAGGGGTATACGTGTTGCTTTAGGGTCCGTTAATTTTATATTACATTTAGGAACTTGTTGATGAGCTGTTGATTGAACGTATAACTCCTTAACGATTGGAGTTGGAGGATAATTCTTTAATAAAATATTAAGGGGACTTATAATAGGGGATCGGACTGGGTCAAAATAATATGATTCTGTTTAGTCCGTAAGTTAGATTATCGAAAAATATTGAATACGTGTTTTTTGTTTTATCAAATCAATAAAAAATGACGAAGATAAAACGCGTCAAAGATCTTGGAGTGGGGCTTGAAACGTCACTTGTGTCGTCAAAATGTACTATCATATGACGTCACACGAGTTTTCGAAGCACTGTATCGTCTTCATTTTAAGTTTACGTGAAAAAAGAAAAAATACGTGTCCAATAATTTTTGGAAATCTATCTGACGGACTAATTAGTTTTTTTTTTTGTCCGATCCCCTATTATGTGGTTGTATTCTTTGAGGTTATTACTACTCAACGGTACGGAGTTAAAAGCAATAATAAAGGGAATCTTTAAGGTCAGGGTTAGGTTTCTTTGTTGAATGAAAAAATTGAAAAATTAAAAATATTTACCATGCGTTTAACGCATGGTAAATATTTTTATAGAATACAACTAAAAATTAAAAAATAACAAAACCTTTTTGTAAAACTTAAAACCGACATCGAAAAAATGAAAAATAAACTTCAGAAGAAAAATCAGCTTCTGAAGTCGGTGGCAAAAAAACGAAACCAAACAAACAAATGTCACCGACTTCAGAAGTAGATTTATCTTCTGAATTTAATTTTTTGTGTTTTTGTTTATAAACAAAGGGGCGTTTTGTGCAGGATGAACTGTTTTAGACTGATACCAGCATTCTAATCAAGCGGATATCCTGATCACGCGCGTTTCAAGTAAGTAACTTGTATCACAGTTTAGCCGTGCTTGTATTCAGTTCGTGCGAACTAGTTATTTAATTTCAGTTACCCGTACCTACTACGCCAGCTGGGAAAGACCTCCCTCCATTCATTCGATTGGTCACGATTGAGTCTGCCACCTGAACCAACGGCTCGCGTCTCAGGAGTAATTTTATGGCAGCCGTAGAGCGGGTGACCCTCAATACCTATCCGGGGTTAGTATTCGATCGATAAACACCGTATGTTAAAGGTAAGTAGAAGTCTAACAGACTCCAAAGGACATCCATGACCATTTAGGAAAATAATATGAATTACGTTGAAATGGTCACAGACGCAGTTACTATTATGAAAGATCCATTTTACGCTTTTTAACACAATAGGGGATCGTACAAAAAAAAAACTAATTAGTCCGTCAGATAGATTTCCAAAAAATATCGACCACATATTTTTTCTTTTTTCTCGTAAACAAAAAATCTTCTTCTTAGCGTGTCGAACTGTCGATGGCAAATTTCTGTTAAATCGTTTTGGCCCAAAATTCAGCTATGCGAACTCCACTCGCTGATGCAGTCATGAGGTCGTCAAGGGTACAGGTGTCAGGGCATGCAGCGCAAGATGGAAGGTGGGACATTATCTGTGGAGAAACGCCGCATACACACTTGACGTCTGAGCCGTCTATGAACCCCCATCTGAAGAGATTGTCTTTGCTGCGGCCGACCTGGGTTCGGAGTCTATTTAGAGATTTCCATGTCGGCCACGGCAAAGCATGTCCAGGTGGAAGGCTTTCGGACGGCTCGATGAAGCCGTCAGGGGGCTTAAGCAGCTCCTGCCAGAGCTCACGTCTTGCAGAGGAGGCATTTCTATTAGATGGACTAGCTGGCTCAACGTACCCAAAAAAACCTTTGCGGCTTTTCAGCCTCTGAGGCACCGGGGCATAACTGTGCATTGGGAGTCGTGTGTCAGTTTGTAGCTTCGTCCTCTCGGTGCAGCTCGCTATGGTTCTACGAATTTGTGGAGGCGCAATCCCAGTTAGTGGATACAACATTCGTACCGGAGTTGGTTTAAGGCAACCAGTAATAATCCGGCACGTCTCATTTAGAGCTGTATCCACTAGATCGGCGTGGGCAGAACGATCCCATACTGGGCAAGCGTATTCGCCAGCGGAGAAGCAAAGCGCCAATCCAGTGGTTCGCAGAACTTCAGGAGACGCCCCCCATTTGGTAGATGTAAGGCGGCGCAGTAAGTTATTTCTGGCATGTACTTTCATTTTTACGGCCTGGCAATTATTTTTGTAGGTTAGCGACCGATCTAGGGTTAAAAAAACCGCCGGCGGGTTAAAGCCGTTTTATATTTACAGTGTCGTATGCTGCTGACAAGTCCACAAATACTGCTCCCGTCACTTTTTTGGTTTCAAACCCGTCCTCGATGTGTTGAGTGAGGTTAAGTACCTGGCTGCAGCAGGATTTTCCAGGCCTGAATCCAGCTTGTTCTGGGATTAGTTTCGGATCAACGAGGTGTGTAAGACGAGATAACAATAGTCTTTCGAACAGTTTATAGGTGTGGCAGAGAAGGGATATTGGACGAAAGTTTTTAGGTTCGTCATGTGGTTTTCCAGGTTTTGGAATAGCAATTATTTTTGATTTCCTCCAAAGACGAGGGATATTTGCTGACTCCAAACAGTGGTTGAAAAATTGCAGCAACCACGACACAGATACGGGACCGAGGTGTTTGATTTGTTCGACTGATATGTCGTCCACTCCGGAAGCCTTACCGGAACTCAGTCGTTGAATAGCCAGGACGAGGTCCGTTAGTTGAAATGGGACACAAACAGATTCACTGGGAGAGGAGGCGTTGTCTATTTTAGGAATTCTGCCAAGTATGGTAACAAAAAATGAAGACGATACAGTGCTTCGAAAACTCGTGTGACGTCATATGATAGTACATTTTGTACCTTCAAGTCACGTTTCAAGCCCCACTCTGTGATCTTTGACGCGCTTTATCTTCGTCAATTTTTATTGATTTGATAAAACAAAAAACACGAATCCAATATTTTTCGATAATCTAACTGACGGACTAAACAGAATTCTATTTTTTTTGAGTCAGTCCGATCCCCTATTCATAGGTATTATGATCTGCTAAAGTATACACCCAGACTGAACGGTGGTGGTCTTCGGCTGATTAAGCTAGCTCGAGAAGACTACATTTGGCCATAAATAACAGATAGTTTTATTAGTATGCCACATGTTAATACTGCGGTAGCGGATGACAAATTTGTCATCCGCTGTAGAATATATTTATATATTCTACAGTCCTTAAACAATACATTTATTTTATTCGTAAATAGCTTTTGCCCGCGGTTTCGCACATGGACCCCGACACCCGTAGTCTGGGCTGCGGATTGTTCGCAAGAGATACCGCGGCCTTGACATAAAGGGTTAAGAAGGAACATGGTTGGTTTTTTGTCAGTAGAAGTCTGACACTCCCTTCCGCTCTACCCAGAGCCGGATTGGTAGTTTGGATGATCTCCCCCCCCCCCCCCCCCCACAATAAATGGCTTAGCTTGTGCGTTTATCCTCAGTCTGTCAGCTTTGCCATTAACACTGCCATACTGTCAAGTCACAGTGATTAATTGCATTAGGCTGGACTCCACCAACGCTGAGACGCTGTCGTTACAAGAAAAGACTTCCAAGTTTTTGTTTGGTTATACCATTTCGTGTTTGCTACGTGACCTAAGGAAGACGTAGAAGCGTCTTCCATAGTTCCATAGTTTTGAAAATCCCTCGATTTGCTTACATATAAAATAAGTAGACCAGGTACATTCTAAAATATCAAGTGAAGGCAGAGTCAGGATAAATTTATCTCTGAGGGACACGCGAGAACCCATTTTATAGATCACTAGCGCCATCTAGTAAAATAATTCGTAATCATGTAGTTCTTATAGATCCCGAATAATCATAGCGGCCATGACACCCGTGCGTTTACTTTAAGTCTGCCTGCCTACGTCAATTTAGAAAAGCTGTAGTGGAATGTAGAAGCTATATTATAATGTTTTTTTTTTATTATTGTTAGTATTATTCTATGTAAAGATCACAACGAACCTTACTACTTTTAATATTATATATATATTTTTAAATTAACTATAAATACAAAAAAACTTGACGTTTGGTGAAAACGGTTGTGATTTTAAAATTAAATGATAAATTCATCTAAATTATAATTTTTAATACATGTCGAAGCGCGGACGATGTTACATAGACGTGTTTTTTGCGGTCATTAGCTAATAAAATCGTTATCTATTGTGCAACTACCCAGGGACGGCCACCTGGCCGCTCGGCCGATTCACCGGTTATCGCTTTCGCGAATCTACACTTATTGCGATGAATACGGACGAAAATCATAATGAAGAAAATATAATCAACACGGTAATATTGGACGATGAAGAAAATACACATTCAGAAGACGTAACACAATTATTTGTGATGGAGGATAATGAGACGTCGCAAGATAGATCGAGCCCTGCGAAAAGAGGGAGAGAAGATTATGAATGGACTGAAGTGAGAAGTAGACAATACAGGATGAGAGAAGTAAGAGGAGTTACGGAATTAAGTGTGACTTGTAAAGATAAATTTCCTAAGCAATTCGCCCTAGCAAAATTATTTAAGGAACAAGGAATATTAAATATCACCAAAGTGGAACATATAAACCCATACAAAATTATTATTGAACTTAGTAACGCGGACAGCGTTGATAAATTAATCAACTCAGACCATTTTAATGGTTTAGATTGGCGATTCCAGCGGCCTTTTGAAGTTGGATTATCATATGGAGTCATTAAAAATATCGACTTAGACATTTTGGAGGACGAATTATTTACATGTTTATGAAGTACATGTCATTGTAAGATCGTGAATGTAAAACGCCTACAACGAAGGGATAAAGAAGCAGCCACTTGGATCGATAGTGAGACATGGAGAATAGGATTTGAAGGGCCATCGTTGCCCCCTTATGTATTTCTATACGAAATGAGAGTTTCAGTAGAACCTTGTGTTTTTCCTGTTACGCAATGTACCAGGTGCTGGAGGTATGGCCACTCACTAAGAATGTGTCCGACAATTAAAGTTACATGTCTGAAATGCACAGGTAAACACAATGTTGATAACTGTAAAACCGGTTTTTTAAAGTGTATTAATTGCTCGAAGAATCACATGGCGTTAGATAAAACTTGCCCGGTATACATGAGGGAAAAAAAAATTCGCAGTATAATGAGTGAGTTTAATGTTTCATATAGAAAAGCCATGGATATTTATGTACCTCCTGCCATGACCCCGTATGAGACAGATGTTAACACAGTTTCGCAAGCACCTACTATGATCTCAACTACACCTATGTCACCTGTGCTACAGTCGAAAACTACCTACACCCAAAAACAGCTCGCCATTAACCAACTAAGGAACCCCGTGAAGGAACCCATAACCAACCAAGGAGGCAATAACAATATACCACAGACAGATAAACCACAGATGGAGGAAGAAGAAGAAACAATTAAGAGAAACAAAAAGAAAAAACAGAAAAAAAATCTCCTCAATCCGAAATTCCCCATACCCGGGAATGTGATATGGACATTCAAGACGATACGTTGAGGGGAGACGCTACTGAAGACCACACAAGTGAGGAAGACGCTCATTCATTCAGATGGCTGGTAGATAAAATTAAAAACATATTATTTTTTAGGAATGACACTTTAAAAAACAAAATTATGTCTGTTGTTCAAATAATCGTGGATTGGGCAATATCTTATTTTCTAAAGAAGACAATACCTAATAGAGGTTTTTCTTTTAAAAATATATTTCCATCATGAATAATCAAAGATCTCGAGATAAAGGAATCTGATACAAAACGATCCAGCCGCATCCCTTGAACTCACCGTGGTTAGATAACCAGTTGTTGAATAGAAGTGACACTGTTATTGCCTTCAGACTTCGTTCCGGACACATACTGTGTTAAGTTTTTATACCTTATGGCAAAATCAACAACAGATAGTGTGATTTTTTGTAATAATTTCGTTGATGATGTTCATCACATATTGACTGAGTGTTAAAATTTGTAAAACCAACCAGGGCGGCATAATCGCATGTGCGACAAAGCCCTTTCTATTGAAATAAAAAAAAAAACTATAAATAATAATTTCTTATGTACACACGGCTACACATCAAGCTATACAAAACCAGTTAATCTTGGCCTCACTTTACTAGACCTTTTCGCACAATGAACGATCAGATTATACTAGTTTTGTATAGCTTGATGTGTAGCCGTGTGTACTACCTATTAAGTTATTATGTACGTACACGTGGTTGTCACGGTCGTCTCAATTCTAAAAACTTTTAAAACATGCCGCTAGATGCCGTTGTGCCGATGACGCGTCTTTCTGAATCGCGGTATTAAGATTCTCCGCGAGTGAATGACACCCCTCGGTTTTGGGAGTTCGAGTTAAGACCTTACTTCATAGGATCATTTCTATAGTAAGCTCTTCTCGAGACTTTCACACTATGTGAGTCCTCACAAGTCACGTTGATGAGACGTGGCGCGGTGCCCTGAGCGTGAGGCGGGCGGTGGTAGACCTACCACCAGCCCTCGATGATCGTTCACTCCCTTCGCAAGAGGGGAGCGTGGGGTGCTGTCGCTGTCTGAGTGGCTTTTTTTTTAAACCTTATTAATTACTAGTACACACGGCTACACATCAAGCTATACAAAACCAGTTAATCTTGGCCTCACTTAACTAGATCTTTTCGCACAATGAACGGTCAGATTATACTGGTGTTGTATCGCTTGATGTGTAGCCGTGTGTACTACATGATTACCTTACGTAGTGTAACAATTAGACATGGGTTTTCGTATTTAGTTGCTAACGGATACGTAAGCGTAACCGATATTCAGTTTTCATATCGATATCGAAAACCGTTTTCAGCTATCGATATCAGTAGAACGATTTGCACAAGTAACTGTGAAACGAACGAAACGCAAACTAACGACAAACACAAACTCACACTTTTACCGATAATACATTAATTATTATTATGGAATCTTTGTTGTAACTAAATATTAATAGAAATTAGACCTTATTGCTAGCGCGTTAGGATATCGATATTACGCACGCACTATTATAACCAATCACTAGCCGAAGTTACGTAATATTCGCTTCATCACTTTTACGCCAGTAAAACATTGAATGGTAAGACAGAGACAAAGCGAATAAAAACCGTCGATGTCATATCGCTCATGATGTGAAGTTTGCGTTTTGTTCGTTATTACATAATATACGATATTATTCGTAGTTCGTTCTCGTTGTTGCGCTTTGTATAAACCATGAAGTTATAGATAAATATGGAGACCACACTTCGAATACCTACTTGAAGCAAAACTTATGCATCGCTATCTCGCTCTCTGTGGGCTGACCCTCTCTTTCTAAGTAGGGTAACCTTTATTTTATTTTACCTAGGACATTACATAGTTCCTTTTCATAACTTGTGTTTGATTAAATTAATATATCCACATCTCTGTTCACTTCTAGATTGATGAAAGATGCCAATGATAAATTACGAAAGAAGCTGTTTGCTTACAGTGTGAAAGTTCCTGATTTTTTTTGGCAGTTTGTCATTTTCAATCACGCAAAAAAGTCTTAGGACGTATACGTACGTAATTTCGCACAGAAATAGAAAATAGACCATGGCCAGTATAAAAGTTTAGTTCCTGTAGCAATACGAAATTAATGATCTTCTATCTATAAATAAAAAGAGAAGTTCTGACAGACTGACTCATCAACGCCCAGCCCAAACCCTTGGACCTAGAAAGCTGAAATTTTGCACAGAGGTTCCCTTTATAATCTAGACAAGGAATAAGGAAGGATTTTTTGAAATTCAACCCCTAAGGGAGTTAAATAGGGGATGAAAGTTTGTATGGAAAATCGCCATTTTCACGCGGGCGAAGCCGCTGGCAAAAGCTAGTAAATCATAATGACAGAAGAGGTGATGACACGACCACGGTGGTTGCCTACCGCAAGGGCTGGTGGGGTGGCTCAAGATAATGAATCTGGAAGGATTTGGGAGATTTTTGCCCAGTACAACTTTTACTATAAAATCATGAAATCGCAAAAAAGAAATTAGATGTTTCTTTTATTTTGTAGACTAATGAAAATTATACAAAGATGATTTTTTTTTAAAGATTTCTGGGTAAGTCAGTGTTAAGGTTTTTTACCACTGTGGAATTTTTAATATTATGTATTTTCATCTAAATACGGGGCTATAATAGGAACGGTAATACATATGTATAAAACCTCAAAAAGAAACAAAAACACTTTCTAAATTAAAATCATTTTATTATAATATTTTCTATTATATTACGAAGATATGTCCTGATTTTTTTAGTCTGTCGTAAAACTCTTTGCTTAAGAATCTTAGATTTCTTCTGCAGTATTTTTTCTTCAGTTGATTTTATTTACACCTGTACGCCCCTATCAATCTTCGTAGAGACCTGGGCTTCGCTGTTGACCTAAAACCAGAAGAGTGTGAAATCAGAACATAATTTTATATTATTCATTACATTTACTGTATTATTTAACTACTGTTAATTTGACTACTGTTAAAAATTCACGAAAATGTTATGTTATTTCAAAGAACTAACAGAAATAACACGGTGTGTGAAAAATGTAATAAAGCGAGTATGATAATGACTATATAATTAATGAAGGTCCCACGGAAAGTCCCAGATATATCCCCAATATGGTCACACTACTTCAGTATGACTCCATATAAACAAAAACAAATAAAATTGCAGAAAGTCCATGAAATTCAATGTAAAACTGTTTGGTCTTTACATAGTTATCTAAGTTATCATTGACTAAATCATAGGTCAAGCTTCTATGAAGTAATTAATTGAAAATACAAAGAAATATGCAGAAATATGTTTACAATTATTCAGTGTCAAAAATCCCGATTTAAACACTTACGCGTGAAATCTTATATCACCTCCTGGACACCACGTACTACCACAACCACGCACTACACAAGTTTGCACCATTTTCTCAATTATAACTTTGATTACAGGCAAATATCTCAAACGAAACTGTGAACCGCAAAGTAAACAACCGCCATATTGGTACGATTTATGTTGACATGTGGGGCCAATGTTGCCACATTACCACATCCTTAGGAAATGGGAAAATAATTCACTGATTCGCCAACCTTGTCAAGCATTCGTGACATACTATTTTGGAATTTTAATTTCAGTAATCTTAGTTTAGCTTTTTATTTATTAGCACATTATTTGACAGTATTTAACTTCTGATTACATTTGTGTGGTGACTCTTTTTAAAAATGAATAAGGAGATTTTAATAACGAGATAGCAATACTATCGTCCACCTTAGAAAGAGAGGTCAGCCCACAGAGAGTGAGATAGAGAATCGTAGGTATTTGACTCAGACTTTTGTTCTAAGTGTGGCCTCCATATTTATCTATAACTTCATGGTATAAACCATAACTCGATGTAGTTTTTGTGAAAACGGTTATGTATATTTAGATATCGATATGGTATGATACTAAACACTTATCCGATATAAGTTACGTTTTGATAAATCGAACCCATGCCTAGACTAACAATACTATTTTTCAACACACTTGCTCATAAAGTGGCTATAATAGGGGATCGGACAAAAAAAAACTAATTAGTCCGTCAGATAGATTTCCAAAAATTATTGGACACGTATTTTTTCTTTTTTCACGTATACTTAAAATGAAGAAGATACAGTGCTTCGAAAACTCGTGTGACGTCATATGATAGTACATTTTGACGACACAAGTGACGTTTCAAGCCCCACTCCAAGATCTTTGACGCGTTTTATCTTCGTAATTTTTTATTGATTTGATAAAACAAAAAACACGTATTCAATATTTTTCGATAATCTAACTTACGGACTAAACAGAATCATATTATTTTGACCCAGTCCGATCCCCTATTTCACCGCAATTAGGCACATAATGACACCTATAATCAAACTGTGACTTTTTCATTGCTATTATTCACTAGTGAGTTATAGGGTTTTTTTTTTTAAATTTTATTGGTTGAGTTGCTACGTTCATAAAAAAGTTTCGATACAAAAAAGATCGTGTTCAATAGTAAAAATAAATTATTGTACTTAGTGCTTGCTCATTTCATGCAAATTTGAATTTATAGATAATTTCAACTTGTACGTTTTTATTAAATGAAACTTTCACTCAAATAATATAACTTATACTTTCTCTGTATTATAGAAAACTTTTTCCTTATTTTATACGTGGCTAAAACTCTATCGCGCTCGCTCATTCATTTAGTCTATGGCCGTTCACCATTGTTACAGTGTGACCATTTTAAGTGTGAATTTCATGGTGGCGCCACTGGTCAAGAAAAAATGCATCGCTACGTCAAACTTAGTACATTTATTTTAGTTCCGTGTTTTCCCGCATGCACAGATAAGTTGGTCGATCTGTAGATGCGCGCGCATGAAAACCGATTAATTTTTTCCGCTATTGTGAAAAAAAACAGAACTCGTTTTAACTGTTGAAGATGACTTTTTAGTATTATTTTATTCACAAGTGTGTTGAAAAACGTCGTATGATACACGTGTGTATTGATGATTACCGTCCTCGGCTTTCTTAAGACCCTCACCTGACGGCTCGGGTCTCAAATGGCGCCTCAGCGGTAATCACCAACGTTACACACTTGTACCATAATGTACTAATATCTACCCAAATATCATAAACCCTCTTAATGCGCTCAAAAACCATAGGCAATGACCAGCATTACCAACCAGCAGAAATAAACAGAACTGTAATGAGCTCATAACCTACTGAAAACAGTAGGTTATGAGTTTAAATTTGGAACAGGTGTCAAATTCAAGTGAGTGTGCTATTCTAATATCTACATTAAAACAGATACCTATCGATACGAAACCCCAATTCAGTATGATTTTAATTATAAATCGCACGACATTTCGATCTCGAGTGACACAAGAATAGTGACTTTGTTCGTTTGCCTATGATTTAAAAAAAATGACAGATATCCGAAACGCCGCCATTTCGAGCTGTCATTTGTTCGTTAGCTTTTTATTTCCAGTTACGAGTAGACAAATTTTTAGTTCTTTATTTCTGTCGAAAATGAGTGATAGTGACTCAGAACACTCCGCCAGATATCGTAAATGCAGCGACGAATGCAATGTTATTGCATTACACTGGTAACAATGCTGGTCATTTCCCTATGGTTCATGAACCCATCATAGAGCCCTTAAGGTGAATCCTCCAACCAGCCCGCGAAATTCAAATTTTCTTTAGTATTTTGCAATTTGCAGGCCAGTGATAGGTTGTATGTTGATGAACATTTGATTCGCGGTTCCGGAATGACTTTGTACACCTTTATGAGCTCGGAGGGTTGTATTAATGATTTTGGTGATTATAATTCTGTAACTACATACGTCTTACAGCCGCGAATCAAATGTTCATCAACATACAACCTATCACTTGCCTGCAAATTGCAAAAAACTTAAGAAAATTTGAATTTCGCGGGCTACCCTGGAACATCAACCTTAAGATATTCGGGTAGATAAATTAGTGACATGCAACTTTACATAATTAGGTATTACAACACTCGTGTGATGCTATTAAGAATGTAATGCCCTTCATTATGCACAGTCGCATTAACTACTATTATACTATCACGTAGTAGGTATATGTTGAAACGTTTGTGATTATAATACGAAGTAAAAAAAGGGGCCTTAGAACTGTTAAAAAAATCTGCAACAGTGCAGGGGGTTTAAAATGGCCACTTTAGCAGATCAGAATCGTTGTAGCTCCTCAATCTAAACATGAGGAGGCACCTGGAACGCCTGTCGGGGCTGCGGGTTTTTCAAAAGAGATACCGCGGCCTCGACATATAGGGCTAAAAAGTTTAAAAGGAACATGGGTGGTTTTTAGTCAGTAGAAGTCTGACACTCCCTACCGTTCTGCCTAGAGGGGGAGGAGTTATTTGATGATTTTTCTCCAAAAAAAGAGGAGGCACCTGGCACACTGAAAATATTTTTTTTATAAAAAGAGCACCATGCACAATACAATTTTGTCAAAAAACATTAATTAAATGCTTTCCGTGTTCCAGGTGGCTCCGCAACTCAGATGTTTAGATTGAGGAGCCACGTTTACGTTGAGTCAGGCAACAGTCAGGGCTGTGGTGCGGATTGTTCGAAAGAGTTATCGCGGCCTCGACACAAAGGGCTGTATAGGAAAATGATGATTTCCCAACCTCCACAAAAAACAGGCAACAGAGAGTGCACCTGTTCCCGGGCACACACCTTATGCACTATAATATCTCTGACTAATCTCCGCTTTGATGGTGTTTGTCCAAACTATGTTGTCCACACGCCAAAAGTCTCGATATCATCAGCCTACACCAGTCTACTGCTAGACACTATAGATAGACACAAGCCTCCTCAATCGCACGCCGCTAACTTGATACTCACCAAAACTTATCCAATTTCTACCAGCCACCCTGCGATGATCGCCGCTCCACCGGCACTGCAGTTCTCCTTTCTAACCCAGTGGTTATCGGTTGTACGGCTAACGTGAACGGCTCATTGTCACTTTAGCTTTATTATTCTGTGAGCTATATCAACCACTCCGGTTCCGTCAGATCACCTCGTTCCGGATGCGATCCTTCAGAGAGGAAAAACAGTCAATACTCTATTTCATTAGTATGTAGTATGCAGCGAATTCAGCTAACGCTAACTAAGTATTCGTATTTGGTTCGCATAGGTAGGAGAACAGGCGGCACCGACTTACGAACAGTTAAGTCGTGGGTTCGAACCCAGGTAAGTAGGCGGATTAGTTTTGTGTTTTCTTTTTCATCACCGCTGCTCTGAGAGCAGCGGTGATGCTGAAGGACAACATCGTGAGGAAACCAGCATGTCTTAGAATCAAAAAATTCGAATAGGTAGGTACATATAAAATCTACTAACCCGCACTGAGCCCGCGTGGTGGATTATAGCCCATCCCTCTCCTAGAGAGGAGGCCTGAGTCCCTGCAGTGGGAAAATCATAGGCTGATGATGATGTACCACTACTGCAAGTACATGATGTTTAAATAAATAAAATCAAGTGTTTTAAATTACCGGTGAAAAACTTATAGTTGGGGGAGGGGTTCAGAATGATGAACTTATTTAACTAAATATAATTATTATTATAGTAATTAAGCGTTTGTGCGTCAGTGTATTCCATCCTGTATATCATGGTGGTGTTGGCAGCACCGTTTGCGAAATTTTAAATGTTGGATACTTGGATATGAAATAAAAGACAAAAGATATTTTTTATAATTTTATCTTGAGGTGTAAGTTTATTCGCATTTAACAATGTTTCATACAAATTTCCTCATTTTGTACACACCTTTCTTCGTTTTGTTTTTGTAGTTATTATCTTTTATAAAAGTTGTTTCTCTAAATTTTAACATGTCGTCATGTCTGTTCCCTATATCTAATTCGCTTCACCACTGTTGTTAAATCATGTAATAATAACAGAGGATTTACTAAGGCAAAGTATTAGGAGGAAAGTAAAATAGTTACTGCGGACTAATAGATTTAAGAAATAATAATTATACAAAATTATTGTGTTTCGATGAACACGGAATGGGCCCTTATCTCGTAATATCAGCCTTCCCATCGTTCGACGTGGCACTTAAGTATAACATAGAGTTGGGCTAGTGCCGCTACAGCCGGACAGACCGGCTACGTATTACTAGACATTGCACACATCGCACTGGTATCAGTGGACTCCAAGCCAGTCCACAGGGCTGCCAGTTACACCTAATAAGAAAATTCGTTACTAGATTACTAAATCACTTTAAAATCAATTCAAAATGTACATTATTCATCTTATCCATGTAAACAAATCTAATCTGCTACAAAAAATTAGCAAATTTAAATACAAAGATCACCTAGTCCGTCTATTATAAAATTAATCACTTAAGTATTAGAAACACAATAGTGAGAGTGTATGTTGCGCTGCCAGCTGCAACTCACTTGTGATATCGTTTATTATGCCTTCTAGTGTACATTCAACGAATGAATAGCGAAACATATTGCGTTGACACATTAAAACTAAAAAATTGACTGTACATTTTATATTTAATATGTAAATATTTGTACATATTGCACTCTGAAGTAACAAAATTATTAAGAAACATCTGTCGAAACGAAGAATATATACGCAGAACAAAAATATCTCAGTAAATACAAATTCAAAGTAAATAGCAATCACAATGTTCGTAGCTCGTACACTAATCTAAGTCCCTATGGCTTACAAAGCTTACAAAAGATAAATACAGAGGTCATTTACAAAAAATATACTTCTACCCAAATAATATAAAAATAACAACAGCCATCTGTACTTTCTTAGATGAATAAAATTAAACGTACATATGTCAAACATATGACAATAGAATCTAAAGGTACCTATGTACAAAGTTTAATGGACACATAGCAGACTTCATCGAATCCACCATATTTTATTTATTAGACTGGACGTGCCACGTTTGGTCACTACAATACTCAGTGCTTCCGAACAATATGAACTAAAATATAGATCAAAGGCGTTGAAGGGCAACAGCTGTGCCAGACCCGCTCCCCGCCCACCCGACATCCACTCTCTCCGCCTGGTGGTGCATGTACCGTATCGTATCTCTTTCACTGTTACATCTCGTCAAGCGATATAAACTTATTATCTTACTAATGTTCCATTATCAGCTAAGACACAAATTATATTAGGGTATCTCATTAATTATTACTTTCTCATGTGAGATTATTACATACTTAATAAATCTATTACAATTTCGAAATTGAATAATATGTATCAAATACGACCGGCTGTGCACCGACAGAAGCCGAAGACTATGAAGCTAGTTATGAAACCACGCGTCGAATGATGTCTAACAATTACTTAACGAATGGCAGTTATATTTGTCACAAACTGTAGATGCGGATGCGAACCTCGCCCACACCTCAGTTATAAGGCAACGTATCGTAGCGTTAGATATTAATGAATGTTCACTCCTATCCTACGGTTCACAACTCAAACATTTATCAATAGAAAAACCCGCTATATCACGCATACAAGATCGCACCATGCAGTAATTACACGTTTATAATGGCAGTGTGTTTGTTATCAATACGCCCCTATTTCGGCAGAGACTCTTAAGACACTCCAGTGACGTTTGTGCTTCGTTTGCTATTTTAGAAACGCCTAATGCTACTATAAAATTATACAATGTAAATCGAAAAGATCATTTACAAGCGGCCTAGCGCACGGTCCGCGGTGCAAGCCCGATCGTCTCACGCTGATTTTATACGTATATTAAGAAATGCATTTCCAAAACTCCAAACACATGTATTATGTAAATATACAACACACTTAATGGCATGTAAAGAAGACACATTCAACACGCACCAAACAGACACTAACGTTACTTATTTATCGATTAAATGTTATGGATGATGTCGCGAGCCATGACGTGCGATGAGCGTGAAGCACGATACCGGAGTGCTGCTGTGAGCAGACAGACAGACAGACAGACAGAGGCTTCGAGACGGACACTGCAGTATCTACTATGAAAGGAACGCGTCGAACTGAGCTTATGAACGAAACGACGCTCAGAACGGAAAACACGCTTAACGTATTCTTTAACAACGCTTACCGGTAATTGAGATCGATTAATTTAATGTTCTATATACTATGATTGCCCTCTCATCAACAATGTAGGTACACGATACAGGTAACGCGAAATAAGGCATTTCGTATGTGAGTCATGAATGACGCTGACGGGCAGTTTCTTTTGTGTGTTGAATAAGTAGTATTTATGTATAATAATGTGTTCATATTGCTACGAGGTCCTTACTGTATGTACTGGCGGCAGACAGGTTCGGTTCACGTTGCGTGCATGCCATCTATCAACATGTTTACACTTTAGTGTCTACACCAATATTGTTCCCATAGAGTAAGCTCGGCCAAATCGATACTACGTCGCTATTACTTTTATATTGAAGCCATAGAATAGAGGTAATTCAGCTGCCATTTTGTACTTTTCATAATATACATAGAATTAAAGGAATGTTGTATCTAAACAATAAAATAAATACTTACAAAGATTAAGGTTTAATTTTTAGGCTCTACCGTTTATTCCATACCTACGTTACAGCTGCCTTAGGACACGCACGCAATGTCAATTCAACTCATAAGTAGAATGGTATTATGTACATAATGTTAGGACCAGAAAGAATAACTGGGGTTATGCCAAACCTGTCTCCGTTAACTTAAGCGTATTGTGACACAAGTCTAATTCACGTACGTCTAATTATTTTAGTGTATTTATGAACGTAACCTTAAATTGCACAGACATTTAAATTATTACCTCAGTATCTAAGCTTTAGGTGTATGGTGTGTTCGTTTAGATACTAAAGTCGTGTGATATTATCCGTATGGTGAACGTACTACCGCGTTCACTGACGGTCAACCATTTTTCAACTTTATTACTCAAGTCTTAAGGGTGAATAGTGGTTGACCGTCAGTGAGCGCGGTTGTACACCGTGTAATATTGCGGCCGAGTGTCTAACGCCCAAATACTCAAACGTCACTCAATTTTAAGTTGCACTTAAATCTCGTGCTGTCTTTGTTACTTTAACGCAGAGTGACAGAGATAGCAGGAGTTTTGAGGGTTACTTTTAATTGAGTGACGTTTGAGTATTTGGGCGCAAGTCAGTTAAAACACTCACTAAACAGAGAAGAGGCTTGCACGTGTGTAAGCTATCGACGACGTGCAGTTTGTATTGTAATAAGACGCACTTATATCAGCCTACGGTAGATAATCAACATGTTATAAATGTAATCACAGCAATAAATTATAATTACTCATTTAGTTGAGGGACGCGGGCACAGGACGATGGAACATGAATCGGAACTTAACGGACAGGACACGATAACACGCCTCACATAAACTATATATAAACAAACATGTCGTAGATCACCACGAGGACGTGGACACAGCGGACGACTCCTACAATATCATAATAACGTCAAAAAGTTCATCAACGTATTATTGTTAATTTGGTAAATAAACGGTTTATAACAGTTCACCCAATGGAAACATCTCTTCATATATTACTTTGTCTCTAACAACTCGTAACGTACGTACGTATGTGTAATTTAGGAGGTGTACTTATCGAACGAAGTCTTATCATACAGTCGTATCCGAGTGACCAACTCAGTATCCAGTCGTAAACGAAATAAATTCGGAGCCGCGGCGGCCGTCGGTCGAGCTCGACCGGCAACGGCGCGGGCCCGTAACGATCAACACTAATATAATATATTCTCCAAACGTTCAACAACACATATATTCACTAATATCTCGCACACATCGTCGTCGGTCACCGAATACGTACGAAATCGGGTAGGGGTGTACCCTCTTAAGTGTTAAATTCGTCCTTATAAATAGGTTGATCACGTCCGACGTCAGTGTCCGTGCACTTCACTAAAACTAGCCAGTCTATGAGCGTTCTCTCCTGAGGGCCGGGCGCTGGTGGTGGGCCGCGGCGGGGCCCGCGCGGGGCCGGTGGGCCGTGGCGGGGCCCGCGCGGGCCGGTGGGCCGTGGCGGGGCCCGCGCGGGCCGGTGGGCCGCGGCGGGGCACGTGCGCTACACGCGCGCGGCCGGCGGGCGGCGCGGGGGCTAGAGCGCCGCGTCGGTGGCCGGCGTCGCGGCCGCAGTCGACACGTCCGCCACGTCCCAGATCTCCTCGAGGAACGGCGGCAGCTTCCTGTTCTTCAGCTTCAGCGAGATGCACATGTTGGAGTTCTGCATGCCGAGGGTCCGGAGCTCCGTCAGTATCCCCAGGATCTTGCCGAAGACGACGGCGCAGCGCGGCGACGCACTGTTCTGGTTCAGGATGTACACCCGCAGTGTGTTCAGGTAATATCGCTGGATCTCCTCCACCAGTAAGGGTTGCTCGAGCCCGGGCCGGTCTGAAATCAAACGAGTTCTTGTTATTTTTTGTCACTATGTGGTGCGGTTTGATCTGTCAGTGAACGAAACATCAATTCTATTTTCAAAATAGTAAGTAATATGTATTAACTCACCTGAGAAAATGACGATGGCCGTAAGAAGCGCGTAGTGCACATTGTCCATCATCATGGAGTACATGCACCGACAGAAGTGCAAGAGATCTTCGATGACGTAGGCCATGCCTGCCTTGCGGTAGTTGTCGCGAGTGTACGCCTGGTTATTCGCGAACAATACGCTGTCGGTGGCCGCGTCATACCGCCGAGCCACTCTGAGCATCATCACCTCACTTGAGCACGCCTGGAAGGTAGAAAAAGGTTTGTGTTAGTGAAGTCAAAAGAATATAGTAAAAACTGACTCTTGGGCAGTAATTACATTAAAATCATGTAGATCTTGAATTGATTCGATTATATTATGTTCATAAAAAAGCATGCATTCCACGATAAACTCTATGGTTACAGTGCCAACAAGTAGTTCATATTTCAAATATTAAACAGTCTTGTCTATGGTTGGTCCTTACCTTTAATAACGTGATCTGATCCGACTGCGAGATCTTGGCGAAGCCTGGTAGGCCTTTTGCGAACTCCACGATGAGCTGCACCGTGAGGATCGTCATCTCGGTGATCTGCCTGAACGGCATGTCCGATTCCTCTTCATCCTCGTCCGACTGCCAGGTCTGAAAGTGATAGATATCATAAACGATATAATACAGATTAAAACAAGAATGTTACTGAGGCTGTGTCAACGAAACTTACGACAACGTCTTTCAAACTTAAAAAATCAACTTAGTACTATGTTAGTTAGTACCAATTTTTTATAAAAAGTGACGTTGTTGTACTCATAGCTCATACATAGCTACGGTGTATTTAAATGCCAATTTGAACAGTAAGATTCTTATTTTATTAAAATTTTGAAAATATGGTGGGTTTTAAAATCATACAGCTAAAAGCCGCTCTCGTTTATTTTTTATTTTTCGAAATTCGAAAAAGTATTTTTGAAAAAGCCATGGCCAAAACGTTCGGTTTCATAGTTTTAATTTTAGAAACTACTAAACCGACTTTATGGCCTCATTGATGGCTTGTAAAAAAAACAAACGAGAGTCAGCTTCTAGGTGTAAATAAAATCAGTGTATGAAATTCCCATCGCTGGGTCGCAGGCTTCCTCTCTGAGAGTAGGATTGGTCAATAATCCTCCACCAGGACCCAATTTGGGCAGTGTTGGAATTTTCGTTCTAGAGCATGCAGCTTCCTCACGATGTTTTCCTTCACCATGAAGAAGATTTTTTTTAAATTTCTTTTTTATCGTTGTCCCTCACTAGGAATTTCTCCTTTAACGTGGATGCGTTTCAAAACTCACATACGCAAATCAAACACCCAGACCCGGAACAACTATCTGTAGGCCATACAAATATTTGCTCCGTGCGGGGATCGAACCCTCGACACACAGCGCAGCAGTCAATCGCTCAGCCACTGTGTTAACCGTGCCGTCAATTCAGCACGCCCACTACATCAGCCACCTATCATCAGCCTACTAGTCCCACTGCTGGGACACCGGCCTCCTCTCTAAGAGAGGGCATGAGCTATCTACCACGCGGGCCCAGTGTGGGTTGGTAGATGTCACATGACTTCGAATTCATGTTTTCGAGCCGTAAAGTAATAACAATTAACAAGAAACAATTACCTGAGTAACCCTCTTGAGGTCCTCTTCTGATGGTTGTTCATATCCCTCTTGGTACCACACGAGCCTCGCGATCAGGGACTTCTGGTTGGCAGTGAGGGGGGGCACGTTCTTCAGCCGGTTCTGTTCCATCAGCTTCTCGTTGAGGAACCGGGGCACCACCTCGTGCTGCAAACATTCCAGCTTCACGTAGGAAACCGTCGGGTCATTATTTGCTTCGAATATTAGGTGTGGGTGGTGGGTGTGGTGTGACTAGCTCCGAATTTATTGTGGGACTCTGTGGTGATTTTTTGGACTATGGTCTATGGATAAGTTTAGGAATGTGAATATGGGCAGAGGAATGGAATGGAAAATAATTGATGAGATGGGAACTTTGTAATTTTAAGTATGTAGGATGTGTATCAATTTTGTTTTTCTTTTTTTATACTGGTCAAATCAAATGTATAGTGTATCCTGTTATAGTCCTACACTGCATGCATGAGATCATGATAATACAAGAAGCAAAAGACCGGGAAAGTTCATCCCACGAACAGTAACATTTTTTATTTACATTTCAAATACAAGTTACTGTTACAAATTCATAAAACCCGACCGACGGTCTCACACAAACTTGAATAATAAAGCAGAATTCCATTAATTTTGCTTTAATATTCAGTGTGACGTTACAACAAAAAAAGTACGACAATATTCTTAACTTCAACTTTCCAGTAACTGTTGTACACACGGCTACAAATCAAGCTATACATTTCCAGTATAAGCTGGTCTCGCATTGAATAAGATTTACGTACAATGCGAGATCAGCGTAAACTGGAAATGTATAGCTTGATGTGTAGCCGTGTGTACTGCGACTTATGAATCAGTTGAGCCAGACTTTCAATTACAATGTAGTCAATTAATGAAGAGCAATAGTCACAATGAACTTACAATTCTAGCGGCCTCTGGGGGCGGAGGATCACACTGCATGATGGGAGGCATATGGTCGTCGACCGTCGTCGTACTGACGGGTAACTTGTCTTTTTCCCTCTGTGCCTTCTTCTCTTTCCGTTTCATTGCACACTGGTTCTCTGGCACCACACACTCAGGCCTCATGCCCACGGCGAGACATTTCTTCAACCGACACTCTTGACATTTTCTCCGCATATACATGTCCATTTCGCATGCATGCCCAAATTTGCATATGTACACTGCATTTTTAGTTACACTCCGCCTGAAGAAACCTGGAATTTTTGAAAGGACAATGCTTTAGCTTATTTCACAACATTACCTACTAGTAGGTAGACTAAAACAATGAACCATGATGATGCAGCATTTGCGAAACCAGTTTTTGACGATAACATAATGGAGTCATGAACGTTAAGGTCGCCTGAAAGGCGAGGGTCATTGACAGCAGCACGTATGCCGATTTTATTACAAAACAAACAAGATAGACAGCTCGCAAATGACTTGAATTGAACGTAATTGGTATGGACAAGGTATGAGCCTCTATAATATAGTCAGATTACGGGCGCGCTCGGGTTTTATTCAGCAGTCTGGTCTGAGTTAAATAGGCATATTTATTCTCGGGTCGACAGTGAAGGTTGGCGGAGATACGGAGATGTCCCGATAGTCGTCGTTGAGTCGTGAAGTAGACGCCCTGCAGACAGCTATTGTGACGACTAACTGTCTGTTACATGCACGCGCAGCTCATAACAACCTCGGCACAATGCGCCAATTTAAAGCTGAATTGGCACATTCGTGGGCGAGCCACAACTGCCACAACTACCACAAGGGCCACGTATGTGTGTAATTTCTAGGTTAGCAACGCACATGACCTAGTTATGCTAAAAGTGTTCCGAGAACAATTTTGTTGTTGCATTAGCTACATGTTTTGCAATCATCTAACTTGTACGTGAATGCTGTTTATCGCATTTCAATTCGATTGAGTCTCTTGTCTTTTGTTTTGCTTATGAAAGCAAAAATAATGATGTTTGTTCGGAGTCACGTGAAATTCTCTACTCTTCAAACAGTAGCACTCATACCTTTACATCCTTCACATGTGAGCGCGTTGTAATGATATCCGGAGGCTCTGTCGCCGCAGACGAGACATAGCTCCTCCTGCTGCCTTGGCGCTGGACCTTTCTTCTGCCGCCTCGCTTCGCCATCTGTACTGCAGCCGTTAACGCTCGATGCTGGTGACAACTCCTCACGACCTGAGAACAATACAAATCAAAATTTAGTTTCGGGGGTAAAATGCAACTGCGTAGTAATAAAGAGACAAGTACGGTGGCCGCGCGGCGCCGTGTCGAGAACATCTAAAATCGGACGCTATAAAATTTGCATACATTTCATGAACCATTTGTCGAGTCGGCGAGCGAATGAAGCTCGTTTTATTTTTCGTTTTTACATTCGGGGCGATGTTCCTTCGTCGAAGAGATGTTTTCGTATCGAAATACTCGCAAGTAATTTTCGGCAGTACTGTGGACATTTCCTGCCCAAACAAAGGTGGCTAGAGCAGGGCCCGCATACAGATGAGGTCCAGCATTCAGTTTTGGTATTCGAGCGGCGCGGGAGCGGGGTTCGATGCGCGTTGGAAATGTAATCGGCAATTGTCAATCACGCAGTCGGAACTCCATAAAAAGTAACGATGGAATTGTTAATAATACCTCCTCAGCTCTGAGGAGTAGCTATAGTTAGCGTCAGTGATAATATTCAGGCGATAAACCATTTTGCCTTTGAATACCATTTGTTAAACGTAGGATACGTAGGACACTTTCTTTTACAATCACAACATTTACAACAAACGTAGGTAAATCGGTGAACATATCACATTTTCCTTCGCTTAAAAGAGTAAACAACGCTCTATTTGCCATGCGCGGATAAACAAACGACAATCTAGTATTAACCGGGGTCCATTTAAACCTCTCCTCATTAATTTTATTTACATTTGATGGTGTCCATTATGCGTCGTGGCCGTGGGTCGCTGGCCGCAGCCGCGTGTACCTGAGTTACGCAATCGGCCGAAATAGCCGCTGCCAAAAAACTAGTTCCATGTGGGATCTGAGCCAGCGGCTTGCTTCGCGGAACGATTGCCGCTCTCAATGTACGAAAAACAATCGAAATGCGGACTTAATTAGAACTTTTAAAAGCTTCAATGACATTTTTAGAGATAAACTCTGTTACGTTGTAAACGTGAACGATAGTTTCGATTGACTCGCGTTTCGTCCGATGCGTGCCAATTTTCGAATAACACTCTTCAGTTGTTTACGTTGATTGCTGAAATTATGTATCGTGCACGGCGGGCCGTTATAACTCACTCGATAAAAATGTCTCATTAAAGAGGTCAAGTGCGTCGTTTTATCGCGGAGTTATTTACATCGACGTGAACGCCAGCTACTGTTCAATTTAACAACACCAGGTAGGTATCTTCGCATTGCACTGACCTACGCACTTTATACACTTATACAATACATGAATACACTACATAGCAAACAATTTTACTACTGTTGTTTTCACACAATAGGGGATCGGACAAAAAAAAAAACTAATTAGTCCGTCAGATAGATTTCCAAAAAATATCGACCACATATTTTTTCTTTTTTCACGTACACAAAAAATGAAGAGATACAGTAATCTGTGACAGTGCTTCGAAAACTCGTGTGACGTCATAATTATGATAGTCCATTTTTTACCTTCAAGTGACGTTTCAAGTCCCACTCTGTGATCTTTGACGCGCTTTATCTTCGTCATTTTTTATTGATTTGAAAAAACAAAAAACACGTAGGTATCCAATATTTTTCGATAATCTAACTGACGGACTAAACAGAATTCTATTTTTTTGAGTCAGTCCGATCCCCTATTCTTATTACGTTTCTCATCATTGCTCATTATCATAGACTAGCTGATCCCCAAAAGTGTGTGAAGTGGCAAAGACTAAATACTCAATACCCCGTGGCTTCACCCGCATGGATGTCGGTCAAAACCTTCCACGAGAATTACTGTACCTATTGTTGAAAACAGCATGATAATCGGTTAAGTAGTTTTTGAGTTAATCGCGAACAGACAGACACACAGACAAGGCATAGGACTTTGTTTTATAATAGTAGTGATTGTTGTTGTATCTAGGTAGCTATCTGTATCTTTATTAGTAACGCTTACTTAAAATACTTGACCGAATGACCGTTGGCTGCAGTTGCACAAGATTTGGCACTCCTCACAGGTAGGTGTGTTTCCGATTAAGATTGACGACCGCGTTCATTATCATTGGTTACCCGAATTAAATAACTCTAGTAGGTAAGAGTAGGTATGTTGAGTTGTTGACGCAATATCACGGCTGTCTGAGAATTAGATCGGCGAAAGTAAAGCTATCATAAAATTACTAAACTGGTTTTTAGTCAAGTTGATATTTTTTTTTTATATTTTAAGTATGTCTTTCTTCATCGCTAATGTTATTATAATGGAAGTATCGATGCTTTCAATCTTATTCAACAATGGCGTCCTCATATTAAAGTAGCTGCAAGTAAACTTCCATAATTAGTAGCACTATCAAATCACTGTCCGTGAAAAAGAAAGCTAATCAAAAGTTGAATGCACGGATGACCGAGTCAGTGTGTTATGTTATTACGTCTCAGCTGTTCAGTGTGTTGCGCTCGCGCATTGGAAGGTCTAGTTCGTGGCAGTTCGGCGACGCTCGGGCGCGCTCGGGCGTGCGAGCGAGAGGCTCTTGAGGAGCGACAAGTGGGGCGCGAGCGTCGACCGGGGGCAGCGTGCGGCCTTGACTCTTGCGTCCCCCCTTCCCCACTTCCTCGCCACGCTCGCCGCGCAGCCACATTATTTATGATAGCATCAGAGCTCGAAGCAAGCTCGCGATTCTCTTCAACTAATAATAACTCGTTTTTCCTCTCACGCCATTTCATTTTTTCAAATCACCGATGACTCTAGCAGGCTGTGATGCAAAAAGAGGCTTTGCGGTTTTATAAAATGAGAACATCAGTCGTTATCAATCGTTTCGCCGGTGGAAAGTACAAAACTACAATTTTAGTTTTTGCAAGCTGACGCATGTTGAGAGAGACGGCGACAAGCATTGATTAAACAATACGCAACTTTCACTGACCTCAGAAAACAGACAACGCAATCATTTCGCAGGCGGGCCGCGTAAGCGGCTAGTGAAAGTTACCCAAAAGTAGGTATTGCACAAGCCTACATGGCACACGTAATTGAAATTCGGGTGCGGCGAAAGTAAGCAGCTCTATGTGTTGTGACATCACATTTAGGGCCTATTTGGCATTCATCAAATGCGTACGGTGAGCAGTGCAAGTTGTGTTCCAATAATGTCAAGTGGCTAGGCATAGGCAACGTCTTTTGTAACAAATTGCATGTCAGTACATGCTTGTTGAGTGTACAATGTATGCCACTTATTTGGCTCAATAAGGTTTTTAAGAGAAACGTGATACACGATAAGAATCGAGAAGCATTCCAATAATCGAGAAACGTGATACACGATAAGAATCGAGAAGCATTCCAATAATCGAAGTTGGCACGCGTGGTCTGATATAAGCGGGCAGTCGGGCGACAGAAAAAACTGAAGCAGAAAAAGTGGTGTACACGTGATCGATGCATCGGCTGGGCGGAGACAGAGTCGCGATGTTACTTTCTACAATACTTTCTAGCAAGAGATGTGGGCCGGAGCCGGCGCAACTAGAGCGATCGGTTTCTCCGCGCGCCGGGAAAATCGGATTGAAATAGAAATCGCATCGCGGAGAAAATCGCCATTTTCACGTCACTCTGCACGCTAGCGTGGAAACTTTGTAAATGAAATACATTTCAATTAGTTTAGTAGTATCGTACTTAAATATGAGATGGGTTAGAAACTAGAAACCCGAAATATCCATTTCGTCACGTACCTATATTGAAGGTATAAAGTTATAACATAAAATGTGGGAGTCGTGTTTCCTCGGTTTGGGTGACATGATCTATATTTGAGGGGAATCAGGAAACGAGCGGCTGGTAAGCTGGGAGTGATCTTCAGTGAGGAGGGCGGACGTGGCGGGCGGACGCACGTGGAATTGTTTACATCCGTCGAGAAGGAGCAGATCCCAGTGCACGCCATTCGGTGTGTTAGCTGCATGCTCCAAAATTCCTACTTACACTTTTTATGAACTTCACATTTCAGAAATTCACGAATCATGATTCTGGCAAGGGAAAAGAGCTCTTATAATCAGTGCTGGCACTTCCTTATTACTTTTACACGGACACGTTTCTTTTTAGTCAACCTTGAATAGTAAAATCAAAGACGCAAATTGTTATTTCGGCTTTTTTCAAAAAAACTTGTATGCAAGCGTATTTTTTGAAATTCTTGTCGTCCTCTACTGAGACATCAATCTACGATTGTATTTTGTTCGTACCTACTGTAGAATAATAAGTGCAGACAGACGGAAGTTATTTGGTAACGCACCTAGAGATTCCTAAAGGTTTCGTCATCGCCCAAACCGTAAATTAGAAAGTGGTAGCCGGCTATCACGTACACCCGGTAACGTAATATGTAGATACGTAGCTCCCCAACATATTGTTCCATTTATTGACAGAGTGTTGGTATACGTCTGGCCCTCTTACTTCCCCATACCGTACATAATAGATAAAACTAGGTTTTTTGTCTCTGTCTACTCCCCAATTTAGTTGAGCGCGCACCCACGCTCCGGCGCGCCTTTTCGTGTAAACATGGCAATGGGTAAATAGAAAAGGGAGAGATATAATTAGAATAATGCTGCATACTTTCAGAACTGTAATGAACTTTTACAACTTTTAGGACTTTTAGCATGCTCTGCTTGGTAGTTTAAATAAAACAATTGACATCAAAGCGCTGTAGTAGCATGCATAGGATGGAAATCATTGATGATTTCTAATGTGAATTGTAATTTAAACTGCATTTGCTGAAGTAGAATGGGTCAAGCTCGATGCTCAGTGCTTCCAACAAAAAAGCAACCTCTGTTTTTACTGAGTTGTGATTGTGAACTATGCTTTGTGACGCATTAGGGCCATCGCGCAACGGACCGTGACTCGGTATCGCTGCCCTTGCCCTGCTCCCGCGCAGCCGACCTCGTGGCCATGCCGCGCAGCCGTTGACACCAACACTGATAACAATCTGGCATTTACGACCACAGATCAACGATTTACTCCATTTATTAACAAAAAATATTCATTATTTACCTCAAACATTAACAATTAAGTACTTAATTAAATTATTAACCTTATTTACTTTAACATGTTTGCTTGGAAAGTAGGCCAAGGCGTGATAAACGCGGTGACGTAAAATAATCGACCGCATAGTCGCTTAAGGGCTAAATTAAAAGGAGCCAGTGTACCAATTGGGTCAACGACTCTTTGTTCTTGATACTGATAACTTATCTGACATAATGACATAACCCGCTCCATATTTGTATGAAAAAACACGGATTCGAATCAATATGAGAGTTATCTATAACGTTTGTAACGTGCGAGGTTAAAAATCTTCCACTGATATTTTTTTCTATTTGTTTATTAGTAAATCACCTCAATAACATTCAGTATGTAGGTCATTAACACTGAATTTCTGAGAAAATAGCGAACGTAAACGAGGAAAATAAAGTGACGGAATCGCAATGTAGGTCGAGTGCCGCTCATCGAGGATATCGAGGCTGAAATAACAAAATGTTTGTCCCAGTTAAGTAACCATTGCTAGTAAAACATTCACATTTCATTGCTACGTTTGTTTTGGTCAATATTTTGGCGGCTTAAAGGAAAATAAGGAATGAATAAGAGGAGGGAGGACCAAAAGAGGCGCCGGTGACTGAAAAGTTGTGAGGTAATCGGTTGTGAGCTCGTAGCGTAATAATAACTGCCACTCGGGTCAATCTTTACGTTAAGCGGCGCTTGCCTAGGTTGGTCTGTGGATGGGTGACCGCCCATTTCATACCGAGTTTTCTCCGTGCCTCGGAAAGCACGTTAAGCTGTTGGTCCCGGCTGTCATATATAGATCTTTGGCAGTCGTTATAGGTAGTCAGTGACCTGAAAATCTGACAACCAGTCTTACCAAAGGGTATCGTATTACCCAGTATAAACTGGGTTGTGGAGGTCAGATAGGCAGTCGCTCCATGTAAAATACTGGTATTCAGCTGCATCCGGTTAGACTGGAAGCCGACCCCAACATAGTTGGGAAAAGGCTAGGCAGATGATGAATCGGTTATCGTGGTACGGACATGTGATGCGGAGAAACAAGGAAAATGTTGAGTACGAAATACGAATGTAGATGGCTATAAGACTAGAGGAAGACCAAAGAACTTCTGCGATGACAAGTAATAGAGAAGTATGGAAGAAGAAGATATGCTGCGCCGACCCCAAATGCATTGGAATAAATAAGGGTAGGAGCGTGGTGATCATGGTTTTAGCCCTATGTTATAATGTTGGCGCCCACAGTCACAAACACTACAGTGCGATCAAATTATCTTGGCAGCTCCGAACTTCGTGCAGGTCATTTTGTTACAACGAATGTATAAAAGTGTTATGATATTTATTTTATTTGTATTTCTCACTGTTTAAATTAGATATTTTCTGATCGTTTAAGTATTGGTTTATCTGGCAATAACAGTTTTATTCCCAAGTTTACATGCGTAAAATTTCGCAAAGCCTATGTTCAGAGCTGCCAAGATAATTTGATCGCACTGTAACTATCGATAGAGCGCTTTCACGCTACGTTCCAGCAACGAAAATGCAAATTATTTACTAAAGAATTTGTTTCTAAAGATTGTCTTAATATTCGTCCGGGTACTGCCGAGGTCACTGACCGTGTATCAGTAGAGATAAGCCAACGCCACGGCGCTTATCACCGACAAAGAACGTCTTTTGTTTTCGTCGTATTTGACGCCAGACGACCGCACTGATTAGATCAATCACGTTACATTACATACCAAATTTTGATTTTTCAACCACTTTTTATCTAGAAATGTCATTAGGAGGCAAGTGCGCCCATTATTCACAGAAACCGGTATGCTAGTGCAGTGATAACAATAAAATACACACAGTTTTGACCTGAACAGTTTCAGGAAAATACCTACTAAGAATTGAAACAAAATCGAATACTTCCAGATAAGATTGTACAAAGACAAATACATTTATCGTTTAGGCTCACGTGAGCGAATTACCTACTTATCATTCCAGCTGTGATCGTAAAACTGTTGAAGAAAATAAATAATATCACATCTCAATGTTAGATGATATAATTTAAGAGCAAAGTGGTCATACTAGCAGGGCCTCAGCCGCGTGACCAGATCTCGGTAACGAGCAAAAACTTTGATACAACATCACTAAGGCGGACATGGAGAAAAAACGTCTGACAAGAATTACTGGCAGTGGCTACGAAACTGTATGGTACATTAGTTGATAGTTCCTTTTCAACTGTGAACGTCATTTGGTACGCTAAATAAGTACCTATTAAAACATTGAATGACGAACGAAACTATAGGATATTAGGATTTCTACGAAGGAAAAAAATCTGTTACGATGAACTGCGACAGTTTAAAATTGTAGGACATAAATATACAAACAAAATGTGTGCTCAATATTTCAGCTGATTTACACTCATCGTAAATGAGGCTTATGTCCAGCAGTGGACGTCTTTTGGCTGAAATGATGATGATGTAAATGTAGGACAAGATTAGCAAATTTCATTAAATAAGACCGATGAAAGCCGCAACAATGTCGCAAGTTCGCGAAATATTCGTACGTAAAAGTGATGGGACAGAAATAATCGTTTGTGGTGCCTCTCGTGAACTGTGTCATGGGCTCGGCCCACGCTCCACGGAAGGTCACCCGCCCTCCACGGGCTCCAAGACAGACTCATTAGTCATTACTCAATTATAGTCTGCCGTTGTTTACCGAAAGCCGACAGAAAATTCCATGAGTCACATCACCGGATGTGAGCTCCTGAATCTCCTGATCCTCGACTCTTCCCTTTACAAAATTTCCTAAATCGTGTCTTTTTCGCACCGTAACCACGTTAATAAAATTATACCATCTAAGTAAATATGAAAATGAATTACGAGCTCTAACAAAACCCCTTTTCTAACCCCCCATACGAATTTTTGTGAAAGGTACGCACAAGTACGCGTTGGTAGCGGAGTAATAATAATCGGTGCTGTCAGTATGATGGATGGAGCTGCGATGACGAAGCGTGGTGGATGCCGAACCACCCCGACCCTCCCCCTTCGCCCCCTCGTCCATTCAACGCCGTTACCGCTGACTACAAGAACATGGACGGAGCTGCTAATCACCTCTCTTATAACATTTATTTACTAAACTGAGCGTATTCCCTGTAAAGAGGTTTCTCGTTAACGGTACCTCTCTTTGTCCTGCTTCAAAAATTAGTAATGTTCTAACAGTTTCCACACGTCCGAGCAACTAGATTTTCTCTAGAAAACCATTTAGACTCGAAAATAAGATTGTAGGTAGACAAATTGGATTTATTTGAGCTCTTGTTGAGCTCTCAAGTACCCGTTACTATTCTAATCTTATCATTGAGGACTTCAACGACTAGTTGATTCGATTTGAAAAACAGTAACATGAAGATATTTCCAATTAGCAATGATAGAATCATTAAAGCTTTGCTACTTACAAGTCTTCCTGACAAAGCTAACGGAACTTCCCATCAACGCGCACCTACGCCTCACGAACCATGTGAGAAACACGGAAATTATTTATGTAACGTCATACTCATAAAGTATTACCGAGGACATCGCCTATCGCCTTGTGAGCTCAGAGGAATTCATCAAGTCGAACGAAAATAGCACTTGTCTAGCGGCATTGTTAATATTCGGCAAACGGCCAGGTAGGAAGGTCGACGACATTACAAACATCAAGTCATATTCACAACCCTAAGTAGGTTTCTACAAACACTACTGAAGGCTGGATTAATATTTAATATATTGGCTCGATGCACATCACACAACAAATTGTTCTCGAATCATCAATTATATCGTACCTATAACACATGATTCTTGAAATGTCCGAGTGTGCCTATAATGAATAGAAAAATAATAAATAATTATTTCTACAAGTACGTTCCCACGTTGGAACATCGTTCAAAACACTTGGTTATATAAGAATCCTATTAGAGACACTACAATGCAACTGGCGAGGTAACGAGCACCAATTGGAACTCCATCCATACGGGGAGAAGTTTTATTATAGCAGCTACTGAAACAAAATACATTGTTAGCGCATTTGCAATCGCTGTCGGGTTGTGATATCCAGCGTAGTTAGCGAGAGCAAGAGCATTCCTCGGGCCGGACCGACCGGTTCCACTCTGCCTGTTTATGGTTGGACCAGATATAAATAGATGCGCTGCAAACCATCCATCTTAACGCTACCATTTTTAAATGTTTTACACGGATAATATTCTACTTCGTACCTACCTCAGAAGTCAATACCCAGTTATAATCTTTTGCTTCAATCTCTCTGACTATGCACCCAGGCAACGCGACGAGGGATCAAGTAAGTACAAAACCTTGCAGATTTAAATTGGTCGATAGTTTGAACACAGGATACGTTCGTGATTTATCATTTGAACGGGTCTTGTTCTCTCTGACATATTGTGTTGTTAGAGCAATTTATTCGTCTATAGACAACTACATATTACCAAGACAATAGGCCTTGTTAAGAGTTGACACGTTGACAGAGCCATAAAACAATCTAATCAATGCAGCAAGTAGTCAGATATGGAGTGACAGATTGCCTCAGGCTGGACAAATGCAAGAAAGCCGCGGCAGTTACTTGCAGATCTGTATCTGCAGACATTATTACTGGCATGCGAGTAGTTCATTGCCGACACAACTTAGAAACATTGTCGATAAAATCTGCTAAGTAGTTAAACGGACGGGCAGTTGCTCTCACGAGCGTACCCGCGGTATTCACTTTCACTGCGAATACCAATCTACCCTCTTCCACAAACGTTTCGCGAACGCGTTATATTGGTTAAGCAGCAGGTGACCCAATAACAGGCTCATGAGCTAGTCGACTCTCAGAGGACACGAGCGTTGCATAACCAACCACGTGGAGAGGGGAGCGTTGACCCCGGAAAACGTGGTTGATAGACAAGCACTATCACACAGACCAACGCACCTGTAGTGGAGATAAGAGCGATATTTGGGCGCACGATAACGTTCGTTCGACAACAATGAGCTCAGCCAACTAAAACACTTCTTGAGCAATCAAACAGAAAGTCAAAAGTCAAAACTCATCGTTCATTGGATCATGTCGGGTGTTAGAACTGGTAGATGCGAGATGGCCTTACTCAACCATCTCTACATTCCGTCCGCGCTGGAGTTACCCACTTTAGTCGTCGTTTGCCAATTCGTTGCATAAACGACCCACTAATGGCAAAGGAGGTCATTGTCGCGTTGCGAACGTTCGCTCGCCTCGCAGGCGCAGGTTAAGCGCTAGTTGCAGGTTAGATAATTATATCGATTGAACTTCAGTCTCCTTCGGCGTGTCTGTGACCCCGATGTAAATAACTTGAGGCGGTTGTACTGTAAACAATTACTGACGCTGCTTGCGTCAATCGCTTACACGGTGTACACCTACTAGCGAGGCCCGCCTCGGCTCTTATTCCCATTGATGATGTACGCGTTTGACTTACTGCAATACTATTTTAACTATTTTAAGACATCAGAACAAAAACCATAAAGAAAACTTAGAATATGAATCAATGACGCAACGAATTATTTTCATTTGTGTTGTGAAGAATCCGGAACGTCGTCTACTCTTGTAAAATAAATGTAATACTAATGACTAATGAATGACGTTGTACCTCTACATTGACGTAGTACGCTGTAATTTTCCTTTTTAAAAACTAAAATCTGGCAAAGATGGCGTACCTATTCTATAAAAAAACCGCGATTTCTAAAGATAAGCTGTCATTCTAATTAGCGACTTTACTAAGAATCTACTTTGATATTTATCTCAATCAAACAGTGAAATTCTCACTCATTTGTTTCAGATTTGAAGATAAATCGCATGAAGGATATTTTCTTGTAATAAAAAACAAAGGAATGTTCTTGGTTATCTTCAACATTACAAAGTGACATCGCAGTAAGTAGTTATTGTTGAGTCGCGTTCAAGGTATAAAATAATTAATTATTTTCTCGAATGTGTTATTATTTTCTGTGACCGTCAGCACGGTAATCGGCAATAAATCGTCAGCATTGAACGCATGAAGTAGGTACCTACCTACCTACTCGTGAATTCAATAGCAAAAAAGTTGGAATCTTGTAGACGACGACGCGAGCTACAATCTGTTTTTTCTTTATTTTAAACAAAGACCTTGAGTACAGGCTGCGTCAAAAAATAATAAATAAAATCACAATTATATACTTCACAATATTATGACTTCTACTCGTGCAGCGCTTGTGCACAGCTAGTGTAACGACTATCTACAAAGTAAGGTGACCTAAATGATAAGATTATTTCAATACCCGCTACATAGGCACACATGTGCGAAATGTGTGTGTGTGAATTTGCATCGGGTTCGCTCGTACAATGACATTGTCGACCTTGACTAGTGCCTCGTATATCAGACACACACACATACACAGATGTGCAAGGAATGAGTGCCCCACAAATGTTATTAGTCTGAATAAAACAGAGCGTTCACAACTTCACACACGGCTGAAAACACTCTAACTGCAGGATAAGAAATTATATTCAGACAAAATCTAGGTCTCTATGAAATTGGTTTAACAGATATTTGTAGGTTATCTGTGGCTCAATACTTTAATTCCGCCGTAAAAAAACTTTTCTTAAGACGTCTAAAAGAGGAGTTGTTCCGGTCTGATCCCCCAAACCGATCCACTGCCAATATTTTTCTTTTGTTTATTCCTTTCTGATCCCCTGTAATTTATCATTCCGTGAGAAAGTCCATTTGGATAGACGATGCATTTAGTGCATTGTTTAAAAACAAATTGGGAGTTTGTAAACTGCAATATAGGTCCACGACTGGTCGAATAGATACAGAACAGTTCAACACACGATAAGGCGCACAGCGACCAAGGCCAGGCGAACTGAATTATCACAAGTGCGATAAATAAACGAATACTTATAAATACCTACATGTGAAATCATAATAAATACTTGCACGTATACTTTTACACTTTCATTTGTTATATTGCAACACTGATAGCTTTTTGATTCATGAAAAAAATATCAACGTCATCATAGATCATGCTGTATTTTAAAAAAAATGGATGCTGTTTCGTTCTTTATTTAAAAACTCTAGTCATCTAGTGATGTGCTCTAGTCATCTACGTCTTCGTTAAATGTCGATTTTTAATTAATTACTTTATTTTCTAATATTACCTATTTTGCCAGCATTTCTATAAAAAGTCAGTTAATTTCTTATTTACATACAGTAATATGTATCTAGTTAGCCTCATTACAGCGAGTAGGATACACGAGGATGTTTTCATCCAACCCGGTATCATCGTAAAGACAGATGTCAATTAATTAAAGCAACATAATTATTAAACTATATTATTTTATCATACTACGCTACGACGACATATGCTTCGTTTGAAATAATATATATATATTAGAGAAGCTGTTATCCTTGTCTATTAGTAAGATGCTAACTTTTGCCCGCGATGATTTGGTTTGGGATAATATAAAACCAATGCCCATGTCAATACTAAACATTGGTGAAATAATTTTTGAAATCTAATAATAATGTAGTCTCTGATATTTATTACCTACCTCGTACGTCCTAACTCTTTATTATTTTTGTGTAGATTATTAGACAAAATACCTATAAAAATGCTACTTGTGGAAAAAAATATTATTGCAACACACGTCAAGATTTAATATTGTAAATAATATTACTGTCGGTGCAGGAATCAAGCGTGTCATTTCATTATGGTAATTAGACTCGGTTAAATTACCATGTCACATTATTCAACGCCAAACAATATTTGATGTAATTCCGTTTATTTCCGTAATGTTAAAACTACTCATATGTCAACGTACTGGTCACAAACAGGTTTTGACTTTTAATAGACATTAGCTACGTGTTTGAAACAATTACCCAAGTTTTACTGTGAGAACAAAGTTCGTTCGTCATCATAACAGGCCGTCGCCCTCTGAATAACGTAACACTTTTTTGAGTATAATACGTAAAATATAATATAATAAAATTTCGATAAAAACTGATAAACGT
Organism: Diarsia dahlii; assembly: GCA_949775195.1. Taxonomy (NCBI): domain Eukaryota; kingdom Metazoa; phylum Arthropoda; class Insecta; order Lepidoptera; family Noctuidae; genus Diarsia; species Diarsia dahlii. The sequence goes on from OX459195.1 coordinate 15,901,752, forward strand.
ACTGTAACAACCCTATGTATCATGTGAGATTTGGGTATCACCTCACTAAATACGTCATTAACGTTTTTCTTTACTTTTCATTTCAAGTTTGGATTGGCCAATTTTCACGATTGATTTTTTTTTTAAGTTTGGATTTGGACTAAAGAATTTGAAATTCAAAAGAGAAAGACTCTCAAATTATGAATTTATGACACAAAGATTTTATTTTATATTCAAATTCTTTTATTTAGCTAACACAATTTGCATATATTATGATATACGAATTTTCAAACTCATATTAAACTAGAATTTGCGTGTGGCTAGTCTAAAATAACATAATGTGAAGCGTTTGCGCATGTTGAATGTGGTTCACATTCACAACAAGTCCTGAGATTTAACCTCTACGATACAAGTACAACACATTATGTGTCACGTAAGCACACTTTATGTGCCTCATTTTAAAATGTGTGAAGCCAACGTCTATTGTAAACGAACCAGAACGACATACCTACATGGATGAAGAAAAAATGGAGTGTGCAGATCTTAACCATTTTTATAAACCAACCGAGCTATAGTGATGCATTGTTCTTTGGGCTATTAAAGTGATGGAAGGGCCCTATTGGTAAGCATTTGAGAAATTACCAAACAAATTGTATTGGAAAAAAAAACAAAATGGCAGTTTTAATTTCTAATCAATAGCAATCAGGAGCCACAGAAACCGTGCTGCACCAGAAGTCCTAAATTATAGTTCTAGTACTCTTATCCCATGTTTGAGGTACACCTCAACCAAGTTAACTGTGCAGGCAGGAAAACATAACTAAAATAAATGTACCAAGTTTGACATATCGATGCTCACTTTCTTGACAAGCAACACCACGTTTAACTGTCAACATAAAAGTGGTCATAATAAGTCCTATCTTCTATTTCATCGTATGATGACGTGAACATTATCGACTAATAATAATGAAAGAAGTTTCGCCTTATCGAATCAAAGAAATGCTTGATTATAAATTATTGGGACAGATTGCCATTGTGTTAGGTTAGCACTCCATGTCAATTTGATATTGAATGACGTAAAATAATATGATAGTAGATTGAGTAGTCTTGATTTGAATTGTTTCTATTCGCGGTTCTTAGATACCATATGTAGCGCTTCGTAGGTTTTACATTTTGAATTAATCAATCCTAAACCTAATAATAACATTAATAAATTGGACCTCATATTATTTGACGGCATGGAGCTTGCTCCATGTTTGACGGCAACTGTGCGTAAACGAGCATTTTATTCGACAGCTTTTTATATTCGCCATTACAAGAACAAGACCGAAATACGCGTTATCATAACTAGAAATCGCCGTGGCATAAAATAGCTAAAGCATATTACATCTTGTTTTTAGTAAGGCAAATTGCACGGTTGGTATGTGCTAATAAATTCAAATAACAGGTTAAACTTGAATGGGGTTCAGCTGCAATAATAGAAGGATCAAAAGATCATCGCCCTACGTGAGTGCGTCTTTGATTGACAATGCTTAAAGATACGCATTTTAAGAGCACAATGATACTGCTATACTTCTTACTATACATTATGTACACAATGAAATGGAGAGATTTAGCGTGACCGTTATGATCACTCGATTTAAATCGAGATTCGTGAGATCCGGGATGCGTTCAGTTAAACAGTCACTTCACTACAACAATGCTAACTTTGTTAGAGGAAAATTAAATTAATCGAATAATAGATGTTATCGATTAGAGATTTTTTTAAATTCAATTTAGTGCAATGATCTTTCGATCGATCAGCGTTTTAGAACGAAATGAAATAATTTTATTATGTAATAATTGGTTAAATAAACGTTGTATTGGGAAATAGTAAAAGAAAATAACTTATACGTGATGGTAGAATCAACCGCCGTTTTTGTAGCCTTTCATATAACGATGACATTAAAGAATGGTACAAACCCAACCATCCAGAACTAATCTATGGCTATAAAAGTTCAACATATAACACGAACTGGAATACAATATACAACTCACTATCATCTTTTGAATCGCGGCCTTATACATATCAGAATACAAAGGTACGAGTATAGCTATAATAAAACGTTGGTTTTACTAAGAAATTCAAACTCCAGTGATTTGTCCCAAGATACTCGATCTCAAAGATGGTTACAGCGGCCGCCTCAGTTGAGATAATAGAAGTAACAAGCGACGCGACTGTTGCGCGCGCGCACCCGAGCGAGACGCGCGCTCGACCGCATATCCGCCGCTATGCCTCTTCCTAGATTCACTCCAACGTCATTAGAAAAATAACCTCTTTCTCTGCTTTTGTAATTCACTTTTCACATCAATAAATAGTCCCATAGAAACCTAATTAGCTCTGTTAAATACCAGTTCAATTTCAACCAATAAGAACGTAGTTCTTTTAATGACTTTCGACGAATCAGACTATTAATAGGTTCTATCTAACCAAAGCGGTGATAGGAAATACGTCCTTAGAGTCTGTACACTAAATTACGTGCTTGACTTGAGGAAACGGCTGTCGCAATGGTCATTAGTACTCTTTAGTATTTACGTAATTATGGAGCACTTATAAACTCATGACATCAGAATGTGCAGTAATCGTGATCACGGTGGCTTAAATTCTGCATGGTTAACTATTAAATAACATAACATTACGCCTGTAATCCCAGAAAGGTTAGGTAGAGGTGTACTAAATAAAAAATACATCACCATCGCTGCACTTACAGTGCAGGGGCGAGCCTATTGCCATCAACCGGGCTACTTATAACTTAACATTAAAATTATGGGTAGTATTTAAACGAGTGACTGTAAATTAAAATTTTAAGTGACAAAAATAATTAATTTGGGTCACAGAATTACTAAGTGAGCGACTGACTGCGAGCGACAAGAAATCTACAGAACGGCAACTTACAAACATTAATTTGAGTTACTTAAAATACAAAATGAGTAGCTTCATAATATTTGAGCCACCCTAATATTTATATGAGTGACAACGTTACGTCCTGCATTTTTTTCAATATTTGACAAATGATTTATTTATACTGAACGGCATTTTATCTTAAATGAAGTGCTTCCAATAGAAAAATCACTTTGAAAAATACTATAATGAGCAGAGTACTAACCCCACACTTTTCTTCGAAAATGTTCGTATGAAATAACTATTTGAAGAAACACTATTAGCCAAAAAAAATAATTATAAATATGGGTAGGGGTAGGGGTTTATTTAATAAGACAATGTATTCCGAAAAAATAAAGCAATATGTATAATTACTTAAATCAAATGAAGAAAATAAAAATAAAATAAGAAGCGTTGACTGAAGTCAACTAAAACAAGTACTTAAGTACTTAGTTTTCATAATAATACGAAGGAACATTAATAGGTTATGAGGAGCCCTACTACCTACTTATCGTCACTGGTAAATAAGTGCTGGCTTGGACTTAGCGGCCTCGTTTTCTTTTTTGCCCAATGGGTATCATTTTTGCTTACGGAGGTGATGTTGTAAGTTTGACCCGAATAGCTAGACCCAAAACGTGTTTGCATACATATTTATTGAAAAAATCGGGACAGTCACAAGAGCCTTTTTGCCAGTTCGAATTTGGCAGTGTGGTTTTCTGGTAAGCAACCGACAGATTTTTATACTCGTCAAAAGTTTGCCAGCGATCATTGTAGCTTAAATTTTTCGCATTATCGTTGTAAATCAAATATATTATATTTTTGGTAGAATCAGATGCTATTATCTTTAGATGGGCCAGAATCGTCACAGAGTGGGTGCCTGAGGACGCTCGTCGTCGCCGAGGCAGGCCCAAGAAACGCTGGCGTGACGATTTAGACTCATTCCTTACAGATTGGCCAGAGAAGGCAAAACATCGGGAAAGATGGAAGGAAATGGGGGAGGCCTTTGCCCAGCAGTGGGACAGGATAGGCTAGTAAAAAAAAATAAAAATATGTTTATGCCTTTCTTCGCCCAGACATTTAGCTTCCGTCCATTGTGGAACCTCTATAGTCTATACTTAGTAAAAAAATCAAACAATCTGTAGTTTTCATTTCAAAATGTTTTCAAAATAAAAAACACAGGACCTCAAATAGAATATCAGTAACCAATCATTAATAAAGCAGCTTTGTTTGTTTGTTTTTTTTTTATTTGTTTTGTCCTGGTGTGAAACCAATAAATACTTTTTCTTTCTTTCTTTTCTTTCTTACAAAACGTTGCTCAAAGTGAACTTTTTAGTAGTTCGATATGTAAAACCTCAATTGGAAAAATCGTCTCTATTTTAGTATTTAAGTTACCCATTGTGTATTTCTAGTCGCTCACTTAGTAATTTTGTCGCTCACTTAGTAATTTTAATATCTGAAATGGATTAATCACAACTTACTTTTTTAAGCTCGTTCTGGATTTTATTATTAATCAATATTCGTCGTTAGTTTAGTTATTTTTTCGCTTACTCAAATTCATGTCGCTCAAGTTATTAAAACAGTACTTATCATCATCAGTCGCTTAGTTATTTTCTTTATTCGCTCGTTTTATAATTCCCCTAAAAATTATTGACACATCATGGACTCTATCTTGTTAGTATTATACTAACAAATTGAGAAAACCCATGTGACTTGATGTGACGTTTTCCATTTTTTAGCATGTTTTGCCGTTTAAAAGCATATTAAGTATTAACTGGGTGTCAATGAACCACAAACATATCAAAAATCTTAAATCTAAGTAGAAGCCCATTAAAAATTGCCGCAAAAAATAGTACATTGTAACACAAGGGCCTAAAATGACCCATTATATACGAGGTAGTTTTACTACCGAGCTTTAGCGAGGTAGTATTTAGGAACCGAGTTATAATGGGATTTTAGTGCCGTGTGTTACACTGTACTTTTCACTACGATTTCGAGAAAATAAAATAACCATGTTCAATATGAGTTTATTTTATTAAAAATTAAATGTACAATTTGTACAGTTGTTCAAATTTATTGAGATGTTTATTATATTATTATTTATTTAGTATTATCATTTATTTATTTATTACACGTATTTTAGCGTTGTAAAATATTACGGTCACCAATAAATTCAAAAAAAAAATGCCTTTTTTTTATTTCTTCTGTAGCTGCAATGCAACGCACACATTCTACCAAAGAGTTCGGCATTCAGCGCGTTTAGTTCCATTTTTAAAAATAAAACATTTTTTTTACTTGAAACTAAATCACGCACCAGCTGGCTGAACAAGTTGTCGTACGAGATTTACTTTTAGCCCTAGGGCAATAAATGCAATTTTACGCCCGCTCTGGTATGCTATTATGACGTTCTTTTTGAGCAAGAGGAGTGAAAACTACTTTTATTATTACCAGCGACCAGTTCCCAGAATTTCGGCTATCGATGAAAAACTACATTAAGTTACATAATTACATTTAACCCAGTCCTAATTCGAGGGGTCCCTAACAATGAAATAATAGTCACGACTCTTATGAAAGCCGCGTGCTTAGAAAATAGGGGTCAGAAAGACCATTAGATTATACAGTCAAAGGGTTGCCAAAAACGTTTTTATTATTGAAAAATATATGACCCTTTGCAAATGTTAGAGGCAGCTGCCGAGTTTTACTAAAGATTAATATTATTCTAACACTAAGGCTTAGAAGTGGTTAATAGAGATTAGAGACCAAGTTGAACGGATTTGTAAATATATGCTAATTCAAAGACCAATTATATATGGACGGAAACCTACATTTTAAATACATAAAATATATATAAGAGCATACAAGAATAACAACGTCGTGTTACGTGATTGCTGATCGTTATATAACACGTTTTATTTATATCAGATGAAGTCATAAGCTATCACTATGCTCCTCCTGGGTCGTTGACCTATTTGATTAAGGAATCATCAATCATGCATAGCTCAACGACTGAGAGAGGGTATCGCATTTCACACATTGAAAACGTTTGCTCGCAATCGTTATAAATGGGATTTCAGTGTCATGTTCCGAGGTTCTGCAATAGCTTTAATAATATTCTAGTGGTCTTATTGAAACCATTACACGTCGTAAGTGAAGTGCCTACAAGTGCTCTACCAACATTTGACTAAATAATAATTTCCGAACAACAAAAAGTATTCATGAATCACATAGGTACCAATTAACGAAGGTTATTCACAATTAATCAGTTCAAAATCGGTCGCGTTCTAAGATTTTTATTTGCGTCCAGCTGTCAAATCGGCAAGGTCCCACCGAGGTCCGTAACCCTTTCGCTGCGATAAAACAAACAATTATTCAAATTGAGAAACAAACGATTTCCGGCTAAGTGAACTGTGTATATTTAGTGGCATGAAATAATTAGTGCCGTGTACTACACTGGCTGACTTCTCGACTATTTATATGCGACGTGTCAAAAAACGGCGGTGACCTTGGCGCCCCCACGCGGACGCCGCGATACATTCACCTCAGGTGAGGCCCGTGGGGTTCTACTGCTGTACCCTACGTTTATTCTGCAATTTATTTCGTAACTATCGATGATATAAATCATTATTTAACTGGTACCTATATAAATATCCAAAATAGAACATTTCTTTGAAAGATTCAACACCAAAAGCTTTCACACAGAACACAGCTGCACAGTTTTCACAGTGCTGTCTTATTTGACCCTAAGGTTGACTGGTAGAGAATGCCTTGTGGCATTAAGTCCGCCTATGTACCACTATTGTACATGAAGTTTAAATAAATAAATAAATAATAATAAAAGCTTTCATAAAGTTTAACACAATCATGCCATGTTTAATCTTAACACTAGTGTGATTCCAGTTTGTAGTGTACTGTGTAGCAGATAGCAGACAAAATATAAAATATTTCTCAACTTCCAAGGTGATCTGAATGGGATTCGTTTGGCCTTTCAAAAGAGACAAAACACCGAATGATTCGGATCGCTTACTATTGAATTACAAGAACGTTGATTGACCCACTTCATTTCTTACAGATGAATAGGCATTAAGGTGTTAATGGAACCTTTTAAGCCATCTTTTTTGGACGACTATTTGACTTTGTAGCAGGAAAAAAAAAACATTGGAATTCCTTTGAAATCAAATCTTTGCAAAAAGGAATTGTTCAATAAAGAAGCGATGATTGAGGGTTAATATTACTTACTGAGATAAAAATATTGTATTGTTACTTAATGGATTTATTACAAAAGGGTACTTAAAGTACGCTAAAAGCTAATAAAATTAATAATGAATTCTTTTCAATGGATTCAACCAATTTCTACAGGATCTTTTCAATTTAGAAGTCGGGAGTTTCACAGAAGAACAGGGAATAATATTCTCTGTAATATTATAATGTACGCCTACCTTTCATTGGATTAAATTAGAGATTAAGTGATTATTTTCTATATAAATTAGTGATTAGAAGCATTACGTATCAGAAACAAATAATTATTAAGCTTTTATGAAGTTTCGTCGTTTGAATTACTATTGGAAACTAAGCATTGAAACTAAGTAAATTACTTATGTGGTTAGAAATTATTCTTACTAACTTACAAATTTGACAGTATGGCATTGACCCGATTTTAGATTAGTCTGAAAGAAAAACGAGCTAGGTAGTTACTTATTCTTGGTTTATAACCAAGCTTTATTTTTCTGGGCATGTAATACTTGATGGATTGGCCAGCTAACGCTACGCTATAATGACGAAGTATAGCGTTATTATTCACTGAAATCTAATTTAGTAACAACAGTATTATGAGCTGAAGGAATAAATCTTTTTCACGAAAATTATTACAAACCCAAGTCTAATGATGTAAGTAATATTTTTCAAATAGCGTTAGGTGATGAATTGAGATCAAAATAAGTACGAATTGGAGTTAACAGAACGAGGAAAGATGTAAAAACAGTCATCCCCAATAAAAAGGCCCGCATGGACGTCATTTGAAGTAAATACGTCAATAAAACTTACTCTGAAGCCTCGGCTAATAGTAACATCAGAGATAACTGTAGCATGCGGGCTGTTACCATATAAAATATCTCAGTACGCTTCAATAAGGGAAAGAAAATATCTGGGACTGACAGAGCTAGCGGAAATGTTCCTTAAACAATTGTTAAACTTTAATTAAAAGGGTCTCCCGAAGTCGCGGCACACGAGGGTGAACATCTGGCTACAGGCGACAGCAGTATTGCTACCCTACCTTCGCTCCTTAAAGTTACAACATAGAAAATTAAAGCCAGAATAATCTTTCTTACAAAACAATAATTTAACTCGTATAACGTTAGCTTCGAAAATGCATGATGGACGACTGATGACATCAATGTGTACCAATTAACACGGACATGTACAAAAAAGAAGTGTTTTCGAGGAAGGACATTGAGCAACACTGCCAAACTCGGAAGAGACCCTGGCGGGCTCGAAATGGCAAAGCATACATTCTAATCTAACCACAAGTACCTGACAATACCTCTGAGTAATGTGCCACAAACATCACTCAGGGTTTTAAGACATTTGAGACCATCTAGAATCTTAAAAAACGGTTTGAAGACAAAGAAGTTACGTTGTGAAAACAGTTTTTTTTAGCAGGATCACAACTTTGATGAATGGCAAGACTAGCTTGTTGGTTACAATAAAATTACTGAAAAGTAGGAGTCGTAGCTTTCACAGCATAAAATAATCTGACGAAAGACGGCTGTCTCATTCACACAGAGCCTAAATTATCCCAAACTATTGTCACTTCAATAAATTACTTAATTTTCTAGAGAGCTGATTCTGGATAGTTAATTATGAAACATTAGCAATTATCGAGATCATGTACCACGTACGCGAAACTTGAATTTATCGCATGGCCGCGCATTGAAGAAAGTGGAAATCTGCAAGGGGTGACGCTTTTACACTATCGCTTGTGTTTTACTGGGTGAATCTGGGTGTAATGAAGTACACTTTCCAGTGAAATGTTTAATTTCTACAGACAATAATGGGATTGTCAGGATCAAAGTAATATTATAGTTTTCCTTAGGACTTAATCATCACGAAGATAATTGAAGTTTTTGATCGAATACGGAAGAAAGGAATAATAATTTAGTTGATTTATATACGGTTGGTGGATTTATTCTCATATACTAGAACATACATCCATTTGAAAAGCCCTTTCAAATGAAGTAAACAAACTCCTTAAAGTCATTTACGGTGTAGGGACTGCGAAGTGCAATCGATGGCTTTACATTCAGAGATCACATTTTGAATTTCCTTACCTTTTATTGGTAACATCTCCACATATAGTTAGTTAAAGTATTATATCATGTGCATACGTGCCTTGTCAGGCGATGCGATTTACCATCAGAAGTAGTCTTGAAACCGGTTGGACCGGCGCGGCCGTGGTCGCTTCGACGAATCTCCACTGCAACCAGCTCTCTTAAATTGTTTAATACAGTATTTCTTAGCAAATTGAAACAATTTCAACACTCACTGCTAAGGTTCGCTCTATAAATAATAAGATATTTTCCGTGTAGCCTGCCACAAAGATTTACAAACTAAACCGCTCTACGGTCGCAAGATTTAAAAGTATTTTAGCTGCTACTTTTAGTATAATAATATCTCAACTTCAAGGTTTTTTAGAATATAAGTTTGTGTCGAGATACGGACAACCCAACTGTGTTTTCAATGGTTGCACTTGCAGAATACTAAGTAGATACTTATTTAGTAAATTCTTTTAAGAACGTATGGAATTAGCTTTGTTTTGGAACATTCTTTTGTCTTGTTATTTTTGTAAACAGCTTTGTTACAAGAATAGATTAATTATTTTACTTGTTGGTTGAGAGGGTGCGGCCCTCTTTTCGTCCCTCCGCTTTCCTATTTGCCTCCCTCGGCGATTGATGATAGATACTTGCAGCTCTAGTAATATTTTCTATTCGAGTATCCTTGAAGACATTGAGGTATAATGTACGTACTAGAGAAGCTATTTCAAACAAAATAATGTGCGCGCACTTGATGACAGCGGGGCAGGCGGGGGGTGTCATGTTCTCATAGATTACTATCAATACGTGCAGATGCGACATAATGTTATTATTCTGCCTACTTGATATTGTACGTATGTACTTAGAAAATAAATAAAAATTTACATAAACTGTAACAAAAAAAAAAAAATTATCTGTGATTGAATGTTGATGGCTGATTCAGTGAATGTTGATTCAAATTTGCAAATACTTCTTTCCTAATTAAATGCTTTACGGTGTTTACGGACATGTAACTAAAATCACATTTCAGGGCAAGTCCACTTTGCCGTATTATATTACGTACCTATGATAGATGTGTGAAGTGGAAGTTTATAGTATAGTCAAACTATCAATGCAATCTTCACATTTTAACTTTTTTATTAATTGTCTTGATACTTAAGCAAATATTATACAACCTACTATCAATTTTGACTCGCATGTAGAGGATTCGTGGCCAAGCATTGAATACGTCGATAGTGTCTGGTCTGAGCATTTTATTCTTTGACATTCACGTAAAAATGGCCGCCGCGATGACACATTGCAATGGAAAAAATATAATTAAATTATATGTGTTTTAAAGATAATAGTTATATTTACTGGTGAAAAGTCACTCCTTGACTTTTACTTGTATTTCTTGAATTATTTGTACAGTATCTCAATGCACACGAAGGCATATTTTAGAACAAAAAACTTCACTCAAATGTGTCACGTCGCAGCAACCGCTCGGCATAGACTAAATAAGGTTCAGTGCACGCACCGAAACGTGTGTTACAAAAAATCGAGTTGAGGTGTCTCCTCTACTTGAAGATGATTTAGTGTTTTGTCAAGTCATATAATTGTCGCTGTATTACTTAGTCATCTTTAGATGCATCTGAGCACTATGACGCAAGATACGTGCAATGTTATGATTTAGAAACACGTGACTAATGCGATTTGAGTTACGAGGTCAATTTTTGTAAATTATAGCCATCAAATCAGAGCAAGGCGAAATCGGCACAGATTGTGAATCATATTGTTTTTGTGTGCATAATTTGTACAAACTTACATTGTCAAGCGTATTTTATTTTTATTGTGTTTTATTTTAGTAGATAGGAATTGATTTTATTGCTGTCTCAAATATTTATTTCTAAATACCTTTAAACAGATGTGGTATGGCCGTTGTTCATAGTAATAATACCTACAAAATCTAATTTTGTTATTGTTTGGTCATGTCTGGCATAGGTACCTTTTCTACATTTATATTTGCACGCGTTGCACGCCAATCAATTGAATTCAATTATGAATGTCGACAAAAACCCAATTTCACATACGACATTCAAAGTAAATTTTCCATGGTAACCTTGAATTTGCACTGAGTCGCGATAAGAATTACTCATACAAGTGCTGATCCTCCTACACGCCGTATACGCTAATCAAATGGCAAGACGTAAACTATTGTTTATTATGAAACTGTACTAATTAACGCATAGAACCTTTGTGGGAAACAACAGAAAAGTTTTTTAAGTGAAGCTAGAAGTTCCAACTCATTCAAGTCATATTTTTAACCGACTTCCAAAAAAAGGAGGAGGTTATCAATTCGACTGTATATTTTTTTTTTTTTTTTTTTTATGTTTGTTCGCTCATAACTTGCGACTGGGTGAACTGATTTTCATGATTCTTTTTTCATTTGAAAGCTGGTGCTTCCCGTGTGGTCCCATTGTCACCATTTCAATATCTGATGATGGGATCTTGTAGAAATCGGGGGAACTCTTCAATAAATAACAGCAGATTAACCGCGATTGTTGCTATAGCATATCTAAGCATTGTTTACGCCATCACACAACATAATATCACGCCTGTACTCACTACAAAGGTTATAAAAACTATTTTGTGAAGATCTGATGAAGAACTTCGGAGATAGGCAACGGAACTCCTCAATAAATGATAGCAAATGGACTAGGATTGCTGAAATCTCATATTGTCTGTCTATTGTTTACACCAGTTCCTAACATAACATCACGCCGGTACGTTGTGAAGGGGTAAGCACATGTGAAACACTAAAAAGTGAAAAATAAAAACTTTTTTACAATAAATAAAACCGACTTCGACAAAAAAAACACTCAAAAGTGAAAAATAAACTTGAGAAGAAAAATCAGTTTCTGAAGTCGGTGACAAAAAAATGAAATCAAAGAAACAAAAGTCACCGACTTCAGAAACTGATTTTTCTTCTCAAGTTTATTTTTCACTTTTGAGTGTTTTTTTTGTCGAAGTCGGTTTTATTTTTTGTAAAAAAGTTTTTTTGGTTTCATTAGGTAATACTGAGTTCCGCATACCTACAATATTTGCACGTAATGCAAGTGCAACTGGATGTCACTTACTAATTCCATACCTACGAGCACGTAATAGGTACTCTAGCACAAATAGATATTCGCGTATTTTTAGACGCGCGCCCACAGTCTATCATTCCTAGATTAGTCAGACGAACACTCGCACATTCAAATGTATTGTTATGGTGGTGTAATAAAATGCAATCAACATCGGCACATCGGTGTACCTACCTATTTACTAGATTACTTATTCATTGAAAACCTACTTCCTTAGTACGCCTCACCAAGTATTTTAAAACAAACGTGTCTAATTTGTTTCTTTCTATGCCACTTCGACTTGGTAAAACGTATAAAATGCTCAACGTGTAATCTAAATGCTATTACAATACTACCTACTAAACATGTTAACCCTTCCATTCGTCGAACTGAATGTAGGTAAACAAAACGATTGTGATTGTTGTAAGGGCAAGGAGACATCGGCTCGCAGCGGCCGGTCAAGGTATCCGGGCCAAAGGTCGATGACAGCCGCGACTCGCGACCGACCGCGAGAGCTACGCTTGCCGCCAAAAAATACGCTAACTTTTCGCATGTTACATTACAATTATTATTCAAAACAAAAAATATATTCGCCTTACTAATCCCTTATTTTTTTAGTTTTTTTTTCAAACTAACCTGATGACATCGACTCATTTTCTGATTTTGGTGTTGTCGGGGGCATTGGTAACGGCATCGACGGTAAAGGTTGTGTTTGCTGTGGCTGTTGCTGCTGGGGCGGCTGCTGCTGCTGCTCCATGGTGCAGGTGCCCAGCGACTGCGCCATGCTGTACGTGATGCCATCGTCGTAGCCCCACAGCTCCAGGCCGCCGTACTCGGGCGACGCGAGCGACTCCGGGGACATCACCATAGCCGGCGGCAGGCCGAGCGCTGAAGACGACGTCACCTCAGACGAGCTCTCCTCGAGCATTCGCAGCGTCTGGAATCCTCCGTTGTTATACCAGCGGCGTCTCATGTCTGCGAGCGTGTCACACGCTCCGGTATCCACGAGCGCCGAGGGACATCCTCCGACAAAGGCTTTCACTTCACTTTTTCCTAGCACTAAACTATCTAAACGCGACTCAATGGACATGTACCACTCGTCTACGCAACGTTCAAACCGAAACGAATCGCTATCCACTGTCTCGACTTTCGTGCAATCCAATAGGACTCGGAAGTCTCGTTCGAGCGGCAACAACTTTTTTCTAGTCACAACACAATCCAAGCAACAGGTGAGAAGAGCACGCGAGTCCCACGAGTTCGTCCGGTGATGTGGAGACGGGGTTAACGCGTTGCTCGAGCAGTAAAAACGAGTACGTTGCGCGCGCGCGACCGTCGTCAGCGGAGTACGTAGAGCAAGCGAACGAGCGACGCGGCCGCTCTCACTACTCACTGCCACGGTCGGCGTGACGTCACGTCCCCCGCGCCCCGTGCCGCCCGCCGCCGGCCCCCGCGCGCAACCGTGGCACAGAAAGTCAAGCCACCGGCGACAGAATGTAGCGCGCCGATAAAACACCCTCAATTTATGAAGACTCGTTCTATCAAAACAACTTCGCTGTTTGTTACGCAACTTTTGAACTTGAGAAAGTTATTTGCGAAATTATCTAATGGTAAACATTCCTGATTTCCTGTTTATATCCGTTGATGTCGCTAGGTGTTTGTTCATTGTTGTTCACATTTCGTTACCGACTTTCTTACTAGCTAGGTACGCTGTGGCTATTACCCTGAATAAATAATCAGTTAAACTGCACGATATATTATAAGCGGCATAGTTATTTAAAACATAAACACTGAAGGAATTAAAGCAGATCTTATACAATATTATAATGTCATGCTAATGTAGCTATGTAACCTCAAAGTCACTAGTGCATTTTAAATGCTAGCACGTACCTAGATGCTTCGTTCATTATCCATTTAGTCGTGCGATTATGACTACACTGTATCCACGGTTAGGTAGGTACCTAGGTAGGTATTATGTACGGTTACCTAGACAGCCAACAGGTAAGTAGGTATGTTATTAATCATAATTATAAACCTAGACCCATTTAGCAGACGCCCTTAATAGTGAGATAAACGCAGCCAAGGTACCTACCTACCTACTCGGTTTGTTTTGCTAGACGTATGACACATTGACACGAATCACTCTGATGTCCTCCACCGAAAAATGGAGCGACGACCTAAATTGCAGCATTCAGGTTATCAGACTCTTGCTTGGGCTGTACGAAGGTGTGGCGATCATTTTTATCTGCACGGCCGCGGCGATAGCATTGGTTTGTTTAGATTACATTTCGTTGCGTGTTTCGCGTGTACTACGGTGGGTTTTCGTGCGAGCAACGATGTATAACGATTTGTTTGGGACTTTGGGTATCGTCACCGGCTAGATAAGATTAGAAGTAAGAATGACGAGTCGAGTGAGCCATGATTGTAGCGAACGTTCAGCGTCACAGCATCACGTGGCGCGGAGCGTTGACCCGCCATGTTTTGGAAATACACCGCCATTGCCGTGTCCAACGTATATCCGTCATGCAATAAAAAAAAACTATTTATCTGCATACGCTATGTTTAAAATTATTAATTTATTATTTTTGTTTAGCACCCATTTAGTGCGGGAATACGTAGGTGTGAGGCGATTTGTCTATTTCTCTTGTTGATTTATTTTTTAAAAGATAGACGACTAAGCGGTCTAGAATATTTGAAATAGCTACCAAATTTTTGCTATGATTCAACGATTTGGTTCTTAATGAAAATGGAAAGGTTTATTTTACAACTTCTCCCTGAGGCGCTTCGTCCAAACCAAATCGAAGCTATTTGATTGAGGTGGTTTCCCAACTACATTTTTATTTATTCGATTTATCACGTTCAATCAATCAGAGTGATTGGTACCTATAATATTCACTTACGTCACTTACACCATTCTATTGCTTACCTACGTTTTACTTGCTCTATCCAACAAATTTATCTTATTTTAAATTTTATCAAAGATCATGTTTACTAAACAGGTAAGAAGTAGGTAACAACAATGGTTCCCATCTACGTAGAGTACCTCCTATTTTATTATCTTTTTACATCCGATTACGAAGCGTCTACTGTGGATTGCTAAATGACTAGCGATTTTGTTTGTAGCTATCCGATTTGAAAAATTTCGTCATGATTTTGTACAATTGTGTACAGCAGTACAAAATAAATTATAAAATAAGTTCTTTCATTTCTATTTAACGAGAAAACTGAGTAGGTATCGAAGGTTCCTACGTCTACGTGCGAGTAAATTAGGAAAACTGCCAGGAGTGAAGATGGCCCAAATCAAAATGAATGAACATTGTACAGGTGAATATAGTAGCAAGCGATTCGACTCAATATCAGTATCACAAGTTATAGCGGCCAAATAAACGAGATCGGAAACCTGCGTTTCATCTTCGAGGCATCGCTTTACCAAAAACGAAAAACGAACGCACTCACTTACTCGAGGTAGCCGGCAGCCTCATTTGGAAAACAAACAAAAATCACAAACGGCCGATATCTTTTTTCCTCGCCTGTACCGTGCAAAGTGTTTGTACAGTGGAGTCGTGAGCTCCAATCGTGCGTGCAGTAAAATGCTCGAATGCTCGATTGGTTCCTGTACCCCCCCCTCCCAGACCAGGTCGTCCTCTTTGCCGAATTGTAGCAACCTTGCCGACCAATTGGTACAGAACGGCCTATTTAAAAATAATTTAGATAGCTCTGCTCGATGTGTAAAAATCTTGTTATAACTTCAAGGATGAAAATCATGAGATTCCGAAAAGTTTATCATGAAGTTCTACGTTCTCCGAGCAAGTCGAATTTTAGAACAATCTTCTGGTGGAAGCACTAACTAGCAGCATTGGAGTAATACCACTTAGAAAGTAGGAACTTACACACACTGCTCCAGTTAAATCTATACATTGTGAAACTTTATCAACTTTTAAGCCTGAACATGTATGCCAAACGTATTCCAAGCAGTGCTTTGGCATTGATTGTGGCATTCCTGATCTGGCAGGGATTACTTGCCTCTTTCCATGCACCTATGTAGGTACATTGTTTAGTTCACTACAAAGTTGTGTTGTGGGGTCTCGTAATGTGCATGAAACTACTTATAAGTATGACCTGTTCGTAGTCGTATACATAATTGACTTCATAACTATAGGAGCTTCTGTTTTTTGTTTATTCTCTACTAAGTAGTTTTTGCGCGCCACTTCGCTCGCGTTATAGTCCCACAGGAACGTTTTAAATATAGTCAAGCTCAAGACAGTCGGAGATAATGTAATTTAATTTCCCATTATTGAAATAATTTTCGGTATCTTGTAAGTTCCAAGGATTTGAGATAAGTTATGGAATCAGGCGTTACTTTGCGGAAATCCATGACATTAAATGCTATGAAATATATGTAGTTTTAATACCGCGAGACATAATATCCAGGTCTGAAAGCAGGACACGAAACCCACCGTCATGCATATGCACATGCACAAATGGGCCCACCCTCCCGCTCTCATGCATATGCACATACAAAACAAGTGTGAAATAATTCAGAATCCCCTCCATCCAAGCCAAAAAAAATTATAAACATAATTTAACACTGATTAATATTAATAAAGGATAGATAACTCCAGTAGATCTCTTCAACACTGTCAATTTAACACCAATCATTTAAAAATGTCTGGGTATTTCTTATTATTTCATTAATCATTGCGTTCCATTGTTTAAAGTCCAAGTCGGAAAGCTTGGTATTACCACTTCAATACAAATCCAATCGAGATTTAAGATAAAGGAGTTAATTTTATACTTCGCTAATTACATACCGGTAAAGATACACGGACTTTACAGTATACTTTTTATAATTTTCTCATCAATAGCATCGATTGTCAAGAATTGCAAAACCATGGAGGTGTAGATTACGATATCTACCTCTTTATTTGCATCGACAGAAAAACTTGCATGGTCTGAAACGTATTCCAGCGGCGATTCGATACAGCCTTGTGTCTGTAGTCCGGTACGTAGCTAGCTCTGCTTGAGTGTTGCTATTTTTTGCTCTTAGCTTTTCCATTAAATGTAAATTAGAGATGAAATTGATCGATCTCAGTGCTGGCGTCAAGGTTACCACAGATAACTACTTGTCACTGTGAACTTGGGAAGTGACGTCATCTTCTCAGGTTTTTTTGTTAAAATTACCTGCTCAGTCGTTTAGTTTGTTTTCTTCAACGCCTTTTACATCTTTTTGGAATTGATTTTTAAATCTGTTATAATCAAAAGCTTTTATAGTTATCACATAAATTGATCGCTAATGGCTAATATTTTTCTGGTAATCTTGTTGGCCCATTCAAGTTTTTAATGATATTCATCGAAATAAATAAAACTTTTGTTTTCTTTTATGTTCGGCTATCATTAGTTGGTATGTACGGATTTATAAATGGCGAGTGTTACGTACCTAGGAATGATTAATATAGCCGAAAGTTGGCTGTATGCCATCAAGCCTTTGTTGTGGCTTTCGCGAGAAAGATGGAAAACATCAAATACAAATTAATTATTTTTACTTATAGCCTTCCCTTTTGGAACCTCGTATAAACGTGTTCATAATACATTTGTTTCGAACATCTATCACCTTCCGTTCTTGATTGTTCTTACCTGAAACAAAAAATAAAATAAATAAGAACAAAATACAACAAAAAAACATCGTCTCTATGGTTTTTATTCAAGTTGCCTTGTCCGAGTCTACTTGAAACTTATGCCATTTCGTGATCATAATAACAAGAAAGCTGATTTATCGAGTAAGATCTGCAAAGGATTCAGAATGTCTAAGTGTGGCTTTCTCGGTAGAGCGCACTTGAGGTAAACCAACGAGTTTGAGGAGCTGTCGACTGGTTAAGCTTTGTTCGAGTTAATGCACCATTTAGAGCTGGCTGGATAGGCGTCGTTGTCGTGTTTTTACTAGCGATGTGCAGGCGCATAAAAAGTGGCCGCGGCGGAATGGTCCGAGCAAGCGCAATTAAGACCAAGGTCTCCGGGTTATCAAACCCGTGTCGGCGACTCGCGATGCCGGCCGCACCTCGCTGCGGTCGCAAAAAAAATGTAGCGAATAATGAAGTCGATGGTATTAAAAGATAATAGCAGGGTTAACACGCCGCGCCGGCTGCATAGCTTTAACTGCCCACGGCGCACCGGCCATTCGTTCAGCATTACCGCGACATAATAAGACGACAGCCGCGCCTAGACATCTCATTCCTCTTCGGCCGCGTTATTACCTTTAATGTGGCCGGAATCGAGTATGCGGGCGCCGGCAATGCTAATGCGGAGCCATTCTGGTACAAGCTTAAATATATGGCTGTTTATAAGGCAAAATAATACAGGAGTTTCCGAAGACGCGTAGTGGGTCAGTGAATGGTTCTGGCCGCGAGCCATGCTAGCTACTGGAGGAAGTCAAGGCTACGATGCGTCTATTGCATACGCAATGCTAAATCCTGTTCGTTGACTCCTATGCACTTGACAGCAACTGATGTCATTCGCACCAATGTGACCTGCTAAGGAACCATGTTACCGTTCCTCGCAGTCACACGAACACTTACATAATGCAACCTAGACAATGTTAACCGGCGTTAAGTAAACTTGGACTGTTTGTGTAAAGCCTTGGCTTTACTTTCGCTTGCATGCATTTCGCAGTGCGCTGCTCAAGTATTCGCATTCGAATGAGCCTAGAAATGTGTGCAACAGGAAAATAGAACCTTAAACTTGTAAGCAGAAGCTCTTCCTTTCAGTGTCAAATGATTTTGTGTAAGTCGTTCTTGGTATACTGCTTTCATACTATCATTTACGTGATGTAACTATTGAGTCCGACTAGTGATATGAAATTGCGAGTTGGATCGAGACCCGCCGGTTTCCGACGCATTGTAGTCCCTGGGAATGGCCTACGAGGTATCGATGCGTGCATTGTGCCAATTACTACTGAGGTGCTTAAACACAGAAATAGCCAACCGTTATTTCTGATTACCTAATACCTTTAACTATTTACGATCACGATTGCACAAATATTCGAAGATATATCAGATTGCTCTCGACATCTGCCTACACCAAATCGGTTGGTTTGTAATGGCATCCAGTTAGCGTGGAAAAGGATATTTCTAATTTGGAAATTCGTACAATATCCTGTTTTGACACCGCAGCATGCCTAAACGGATATTAATCATGATTAAAGTCAGCAAAATGTAATAATTGGGTCCGGCAGAGCTTTACGAGCTTATTTACGAGTTCAGCGCGAGAACGTTTTTATTTTCGTGAAAAAGGTAACTTAATGTGAAATATCGATGTTTGTTTTAGGTATTTGTACAAGCTTTATTACGAGCTTACGTAAACACCCACTGTCAGGATATTAATGGTATTAGAACCTACCGAAATTGAGGCTGTAAATTATACCGTCTGTAGAGATGAAAGAAACCTTCAATTTCAATGTTGCCTTATTTATGCTACTGGCAATTGGCAAACCACGAAGTTTATTTTTAGCGCTTTCGCCACTTGCAAAAAGTTACTCTAACACTTAGTAAAATAACATTGTAGACCTAGTTACGGCGCTGAATCATCGCGTCATAGTAATATGACCCATTCTCTCTATTTCTGATGAAAAGAACACCAAATAAAGTACAATAGTATTTACTGGAATCAGCAGCAATTGGGTCACAGTCCACAGAAGCTACTCGGCACCGGCGCGGCTGACCGTTGCTCGGTGCGCGTGAGTTGACTGCCGATGCAGGCGCACTCGTTGCGTAATGCATTGTCTTCGCTACTGGTAATATTAGGTGCGATGACACAACGATAACATGCATTCGGGTCGCTTCTGTTGCTAACAGACTTATTTAGCAATTTTCTTTCAGCCAGTATGAAAATAAAACAAAATATATGACGGCTAGGTCGCACGAGATTAAATTAAATAGCTCTGAAAATATTCCCATCAGTGTTATCGTGGACAGCAATTATTCACGATCAGAGCGGAACAATAAGATTGTAAGACTGTTTTTCTTTAGTTTTAATTCTAGAAAAACTACCTATTTATTTCCTCTGACATGAGCCGTGTCGACTGTCAGAGAAAACGTTGACTCCGTATACAGGAGGGGCTTATGCCAAAAAGCACAAGTTGCGGGTTATAATAGTACCGGATTGACAGCCTGTGTCGTCTACCACTTCCTTGCCAACTTTGTAATTAGAAAAAAAACTCGCCACCACATTTAAATATTATATGACATGTGGGGGAAGTTGGATAATTTGCACGTTTGCTTTAATTACTTTGAGATCATAGTTCGTATTTAGATTATTCCGCCAGATGTCATGCAACTGTTCACCGTGGAGCGGCCTCTAAAGCCCGAGGATTCTAATATAATTTTGTAATAATGAGTTACATGATCTTATATCGGAAAGGGCGAATTACGCATTAAAAATGTAATTAGCAAATAAACTTCCGCGGTAATCTAACGAGGTTTAATTTGCAAAGGCAAAATAATTGCAGTGAGCTAGTCAGACATCAGTCCAGGCCACCGCGAATAACATTGGTAGCAGCACAAATTGAAGGTAATTATATCTAATTGCGAGTCACGGTCATGGCCAATAAGCACCAATAAGCAATAACATGGGAAGGTAGAGCGAAGGTCTGTCGTTTCCTCAACTAAGTTATTATATCATCGTGTGCACATCTCGTGTCGAACACTCATTGTTCCACTTTGTTCTCCACGCAGATGGATGGGTCGCCTTGCTCATAAATCCACGAAAAGCGATGACGACAATGTGCAAACAAGTATGAAATAAGATCTACATCTTTGATGTACACTTCAAACAGATTCATAAGAGGCAGCATGCATTCACGGAATAGCTGCGCATTTGTTTTAAAGGAG
Organism: Diarsia dahlii; assembly: GCA_949775195.1. NCBI lineage: Eukaryota > Metazoa > Arthropoda > Insecta > Lepidoptera > Noctuidae > Diarsia > Diarsia dahlii. The sequence goes on from OX459195.1 coordinate 15,922,930, forward strand.
CAACAGCATTTCATTCACCAGTGCTAGTAACTCTTGAGTAATTTATGTAGCCAGTGTTAAGAATTCCATATAACCTATTAAGGCGATTGCCAACAAACGGTCTACCGATAGTCACCTATGAGAGCTTGCCCCAGTTGTGCTGGAACAACGCCAAGGCCTTGTCTAGTCATAGCTTTGGCTATTCGCAAATATCTCAATTCGTACGAGGTTCATATCTCAATTCCATAAATACAGACTGCAGAGAGGCGCCTGTAAGTGAGTTTCATAAATGATGTAATTTAAATATGGCTAGCGCCAGTACAATTTGAATAGCAGTACCAGTCGGGCTTGTTCTTGTTTACACAAACTTAGAACGAGAAAGTTGTAGACGTAAAAAGAAAATTACAATAACATCATTTTCAGTCACGTTAAGTCACGTATGAAGCCAAAGTAACGTTCATAGTTCCCAATAACTCAATTAGAACGTTGTGTTACTTGTGTGCAACGTGAAAAATTTCAAAATAGTGCATTTAGTTAGCGTAGAGTGTTGTGGCGTGAGTGCGCTTGGTGCGGGGGTCACGGGCACGTCCAGCCGTATTTATAGCATCGTAACTTGCACCAATGATCGGTGGACGGCAACAAAACCGGCTATATTACCGGCAGGCCTATTGTTCGTGCTAGGAATAAAAGTGGAATAGTCGCAAAGGCTCGCGACGCCAATAAGTGCACTTGTTTTAACTTCTCTTCTTATTCGTATTGGTAAAGCAATAATACGTGAGCTTTACTGCCGCATTGCGTTGCATACAACTATGTTCCTGATATTTCCTATATCGGCTATCGCAGATGTTTTGTGTCATACTAACAGGGCCGTTTGTTCGCAACTGTGTGCGAAAATCTTGAGTAACGTTTTTAATTGTAAGATTTATTAGTTCAGAAATTGCGAGATGTCGTCGAACTGCAATTTATTGGTTGTGAACGTATAAGAGAGACTTGTAATTACGGACGACCATAAACAAGGCGCGATGGCGAAACCTTTTGACTTTTAATTATTGAACAGAACCGACATAGCTCAGCTTGAGAGCTGGCTCGCAGCTCGGGGTGCTGCCCTTTAATAAAGTCTTGTAAATCATTTTGCCAGATGCTTCATTCACCCAATACGAAATCAAGATAAAATTCTTAAATATTCCGCTGACGCAGAGAATCGTTGAATTTATTTACGGTCGAGTATCGGTTGCATCTTGCGTCTGATAATGCCGTTAATATTTCTGCTTGGCGACATTTCCAACTACAATATTAACGACATTAAATATTGTCAAGTGACGGCCCTCAATCGTAACTAATAGTTTATTTTATCAACCGTTGGTGTTGTGAATAAAATGGCATTTACTGCGAGCACCGAGTTGTAGTGGCCAATCAGCATAGTTTATGATACCTTTAATAGGTATCATTATCATGCAACTAAATAATAAATGGTTTCCCCTGCTGTAGCAACTTGTATACTGGCGGACCACGTCCAGGGCTAGAGTCAACTTTTTACCCAAGCTTTTATAATGTGCATTAACTCTCTGACATTTAAACGGCCACCTATCACCATAATTACTTGCCATAACGTCTCCTGTCTTTGTCTTGTCCTTGGTTTGCAGTTTTCTATCCTTGTCTAGAGTCTAGCTTATAAATAATTAGACGGTGCTGTTAAATACTAACTCAGGTTACTCAGGTATTGCATTATAAGTTTGATCGTTATAGTATTCTTAATGCACCTGGGCCTAATGCATCCGTAATGCAGGAAACGTCATTTCATTCTTGTTAGTATAAATTATGTGTTATATATTTTGAATGTTAGGCGGTACCTACGGCAAATTAAATTACATTAGGGTTTTTAAATGTTTTATTTTGACATGTTTGAGTTATAGTCTTGTCTGTAGACGTAGTTTTTAATCTGCTGTGGGTAAACTTGAAGGCATATCAGAAACATATGTATTTCAGAAGCAAGGGTAGGACTCCCCTCGACGGTATATTTTCGTACTATTCGTATCAATAACCCAGTCATGTTTTTTAACAGGCGTGAACGCCAGAAAGCGTAATCCCTTTCATCGTATAAAGTTTGAGCGGATGAAAAACACATGCGTTTAAAAATAAACATAGACTCTCCTTCTTAAAAGATAGAGACAAGTGTGCCAAATTATCTCACAATACCCAATTGATGATCAATTGGAATAACATGTTATCTCGTTTTGGCCAGAGTAAATCGTGAAATTATTTGTCCGAAAATAGATCGAGTAACGTTGGCAAGGCGCAGAAATACATCAGATTCCATCAGTTTGTCGGAAGCGCGCGGTCATCCATCTCCAACTATAGCGCAACTACTTAAGAATAGCTACTTAAAATCATCCGTAAATTACTTGGTATGTTTCCGAGTTTGTAAATCAGAATGTTTACGTCCTTGTTGTTACTGAACGTGTCATTAATTCTGTAACAGAAGTTAAGCTTCTATTATTGTCTCTAGCATCTTATTATCCGCAAAAAGAATCATTAAAACCTCGTTTTTGATTCTATACAAATGGCGTCTGGGTTAAAGAATCAGACATAAGTATAATAAATCACTTCAAGTAGGTATGCTTATTATAGGCACTGACTGTGTATTTTTGCACTCAAGTGTATTCATAAATCTGTTGTTCGGATGCAAACAAGCAGCATTTCTTTTCAGTTTCAGAGTTAATTTGTGAATGAATGTCTCTGTTTATTTATTTTAGATTTAGTACTTGTCGATGGTTTTACGTCAAAAAGTTCTCTCAAAAAAAGTTTTTGTTCCTTAAATCGAGTATCATCGATGACACAAGACGTTTCCAAAGTCAGTCAAATCGTGAACAAAGTTGACATTATCTATGGAATGCAGCATAGACTACAGATGCTCGTGATGACGACACACTCATGTTCATGTCATTAACAAGTTGCTGTCCTGCGCCGGCACAGGCCTAGCCTTGAGTGCGATAACCAAGCGTTTGTCGATAGGCGAGACTCGGTTATGTAATGTTGCAACGAGCAACAATATACTCATAAAAATATTCATTTATTTGTATATTGTGTTTCTATACAAAAGTAATTTGAAAAATATGGAGTCTGAGCTGTGGTCTGAGTCAGACTGGAAGTATATGAGGCCAGGTTCCAGTGGCAGCTTTCGAAGGGTCCTATTCAGCAATGGTCTGCGGTAGATGGAGTTGATTGATTGATTCATGTATTTTAATTCCTTAACGTTGAAAACGGTACTGATGTACATAGCCAAGTGGCTCAGTTACCTATAAGTACGAACATAAATTAATAAAAAACTGCAAGCATCAATTGGTGGCCGAGCTACTTGCATATATGAACGAATATAATTTGCGATTTAAATGTAATTTATATGATTTTATAACGTGCGGGTGTCTCATTAGAGATGATAAATTCAATGTGGAGGTCTTTATGTCAATTAACTACTATTTTTTACAGGATTTCTGAAAAAAAAAACTTCTGATAAATTGTACGACTGAGTGACAGGTGAGCTGCCTAGAAATTTAATTCAGCAGCTTTATTATATAAAATTGCTTCTCCTATTAAAAGTTCAAATAAAACTGTAACAAGCAATAAAACTGCATGGAAAAGGCAGCAAGTTTTTAACAAATCGCAAAACAACATTGCTTTGCCCCGTAATCGCATGAACTCTTTAGATTACTGCAGTCGATATAGCAACATAATCTGTGACAATACAATGAAACTATTCTGATAAACTTGCGTGCCGTTATACCATCTATTTCTAGCGTATAAAGGGCAGGGATAAATGAAATAAAATAATCTTTATAGTCAGATACAGTGGTGCAGAAATCCATTGAATGGCTAAAATTGTTATACAGATAGAGGTAATCTTTATACAATGAGTATGGCGTCTCATATAAAACGTTGATTTGAAATAAAAAAAATAAAAGATTTCATGATTTTAGAAGAAGTGTTTCTGAAATAACAAATGACAGTCATTATGCATTATTAATATTGCAAGTCAGCCATTTTTCTTGGCCACCTCGTTCTTCAATATGAAATGCGAATACTTTTTGTATTTTTAGAAGAAACGAATGGAAGAATATTGCACATTGTGGCATTTGACTTTTTAATTCAATTTCTATTATTGAGCACAGTTGAAAAAAATAACAAAACGATTCGTTTTGTTTTACATACAAAGAATTTACAGAATAGGGTATTTCACCAAAAAAATCTAATTAGTCCGTCTGTTAGATTATCGAAAAATATTGGATACGTGTTTTTTGTTTTATCAATATAATAAAAATTGACGAAAATAAAATGTGTCAAAGATCAAGAGTGGGGGTTTTTGGCGTCACTTAGTGGGTAAAAAAGTACTATCCTTATGACGTCACACGACTTGACACGACTTTTCGAAGCACTGTATCGTCTTCATCTTTTGTTTACGTGAAAAAAGAAAAAATACGTGTCCATTATTTATTGAAAATCTATCTGACGGACTAATTAGATTTTTTTGGTGAAATACCCTATTATATGAAGTAAAGTAGTAGTAAGCAAGTGTAAGTACTTGTATTTTACTGATGTCCGAAGTAAAAGTTCAAGGAAAATCGTTAACAAAAAATAGGTCATTCGCAGCAAATCGGATACCTAAACAAATCTAGACAATTGCCCCAGTTGGGACGCACTTGATACTGCGAGGGGATGAAACTAGGTCACGGGTATCATAAATTGCCTGTCAATGACAAGCCAGGTCAGATTCAAGTCATAGTCAAACGCTAACATAAGTACAAACTTATTCTACGTTTGTCTATAATTGTATACAAAATAAATACATAATAAGATATATTGCATACGGAAAACAAACATAGCACATCGAAATGTAGTCAAACTAGGCGACCATTTTATGGTCTTTTGTTTCCACGGCGGCGTTTCAAGTATTAAATTTAATATGGTTTTAACTTAGAATATTACCACGGAAGTCATTTTGAGGGTAAACAAATAGGTACGTAATTTATTGTTCCTCTTAGAAACGGAATACAGAAGTTTTATGCTCAATAAGATGTAGCCTTAGATTCTTATTGCTAAACGAACTTGAAATGCTTCATAAGGTTTGCAGAGCCAATAAGAAGTTTAAGTGGTCGATGAGAAGGTACCCATCATCTCTAGTAAAGCCTATACGTCATTACGAATTTACGACCTACACAGGTTCAAAGTAACATGAAACACTGCGTGAATAATATAAACGTAAAACGACATATTTAGGCGACGACGTCGATATTGAACTTCAGTGAAACCGGGCCAGAAGTGCCAGAACTGTCAGGGCGACGCGCGACTCTTGCGCAGCCTTGACCCCGCGCATTGCGCCGTGAGTCAGCGGTGTGTCGCGCATGCGCCCGTGCAGTTTTCGTGCAGTGCCGTCACCGGGGGACAGTGGCCGATGGCCGACTTCCACCGCCCAGCTTGATAAGCGCCCACGCTTTGACGTCACCAATAGAACTCGTAATCAACACAGAAGTGACCTGTTGTCCGGACAGTTGTACTATTACTATACCATACCTTGAATTAACTTGTTTTCCTATAGTTCGTCACCCATTAATTGACATTGTATTCACATGGCAATATTCCGACGGTAGTTAATAACTGACGGGCTAACCTTTTTAATTAGTGTTATTATGATCATCCATCATTGTTAGATCGTAATCAAATCAGATCATGTATTGTAAAACTAATCGTTAACAGTCGTCATGGCTGCCTAATCAATGACCTGACTAGTGACTGGCCTACTACGCAAACCGATTTCCGACAGCCAATGATAAAACCAACCGTTGAAATCACGAGGTAATTTCATGAGGTGCAAATTGAATGCTACTGAAGCTTCAATCAGGCCAACGAGCCGCTAAAAAGCGCATCCTGCCTCCAGCGACGGTAACTAGGCCGCGGATTGGGGCCAAGGCTGGCCAGGACACATTATTCTATCAAGCGCACTCCAGCTCGCAGCTATTTCTGGGCCTGCAGCGGCCTCCACTCTTATTTATGAACCTCCTTTCAAGCTGACGTATTGCTCCATAGGAAACCAATATAAATCTCTACCAACATTTATCGCCACTTAGTTGGAAAACTTTTCACAAAAATACTACTTTAAAATGTTTAACGTCTGTCTGCGTAGCTCTAAAAATATCCTTAAATGCACACTCAAGTAATGTCCCAAATTATCGTACCTTATCTACGAGGTCAACCTTGGAGTTCTTTAGGCGACTTGTTTACGGAATGTTAAACTGACAAAAAATGTGACCATACACGTTGTATTGATGTTCCACTGATAAACCTCTGTTTATAATTTGGCAGAGCTATAATGGATCGATTTCTTCCGCGTCCACTTAAGGCCGAGATAATTCTTATCAAACGCGACCTCAATATCAAGGAATAAAAACAAATGCATTTCATGTTATCGACGAGACCTTCCTAATTTAGGTAGTGTTGATAGTGCTGTTGTCTTTTTACCCGACTACGGCAAAGCTAAAGGAGGGTTATGATTTTGACTGGCTATGTATGTATGTATGTCATGTGTGTATCTTCATCTGTTCCCTCATAGCTTCTAATCTACTTATCGGAACTCGACATATATGAGGTATAGTTAGAACCGTCTTAATTTTCCGCTGAACATAGGCTACGTGACGTGTCACAAAAAGCGATTTGGCGCCCTCTAGCGGACAAAAAGTAAGGCTTAAAAAATAAAAATGGAGATAAACACGCCGTGTTTGGTATCATTTAAAAGGGCCTCACTTGTACATTTCCAAAATATTGCTCAAATTTAAAATCACGCCCTTTAGCGGACAAAAAGTCAAGAGTAAAAAAAAATATTTAACACCAAAATTGTTTAAATAAAAAAAACTAAAAAACTAAAACCCGACTACGACAAAAAAACGACGCTGAAAAAGTATGAAACAAGATTTTCAGGATAGAACAAAAAGAAAAGCCGTAGTCACACGGTATTAAAGTGTTTACTGTTTAGGTTGGTACCTATAACGTGTGACTACGGCTTTTCTTTTTTTTTGTTCTATCCTGAAAATCTTGTTTTTTCAGCGTCGTTTTTTTTTGTCGTAGTCGGGTTTTAGTTTTTTTTATTTAAACAATTTTGGTGTTAAATATTTTTTTTTATTCTTGACTTTTTATTAATCTGATATGTTTGTAAGTTGACTATTTTTAATTTTCAGGAAACGGAAATTTATTATAAACTGCTATAATTATAATATTTATAGCTAAAGTTCGCGCACCTTTGACCTCTTTTTACATATCGGGTGAACTATGACATTATCGTCCGATGTTGGATTTATATTTATAGATCTCGATATTTCTTTCTCAATATGATTAAAATCTACTTACATCAGACAAAAAGATACTACTTAAAAAAAACTTTGGACGAACAGTTTTGCCATGTCCTTACCAGTCAAATATAACCTTACTGAGATGACTGTTTATTTATGTATGTTGTATTCTAATAACGTGATCAATCATGCATGTTTTAGAATCTTATTTATTGGTTTTTTAAGAGTTTACATAACCGGATTTAAATGATTTAAAATATTAATTTCTAGTTATAAATACTGATTGTGATTGAGCCGCAGTTTTGTAAGTTTTGATGAAAAATAATCTCCAAAAACGGACCAATAATAATAGAGAAATGGGGGTACATAAATGAAAAAAACCCCTCCTTTTTTAGAAGTGGTTAAACAATTTTATTTTTATTGAAAAATACTGTCTGGATATCCACATTCGAACAAAGGAGGCGGATAATAGAGATTTTATCGATAAACGCGATAATCCCCACACCCGTATCAATATAATCCTGCAATATCCTACCGCTCGCGCTGGGAAAATAAATATCCTGAGAAGCAGACCGTTAGGTAGTTTACCTAACACGCAAACATTCCGCTCGGATATTATTAAATAAAGATATAGATTAGCTATAACATGTATGTATAATTCAGTAGATACGCAGCGGGGTCGGGGGTTCGCGCAATGGACAGCTCACACGGAATTTATATTTTACATTCGTGAAATGTCGACTGAAATGTAAAAGTTTAACGTTTATTTTGTGTAAATGCGTTGTATATTTTTTTGAAGTGTCTAGTTTAATGAAAATTTATGGGTGATGGTTATTCTTTGTCGCGGACGAAGTAATATTTATTGCTTTTATAAACGAACTGCAGACTTTACGGTTAGTTGAGTAATTCCGTTGCACTGTCTAACATAACAAGGCTAATGGACATAGTTGGGCAGTACACTAGGCTTAGACTAGTGAAGTGCACACTGCGACAACCTTGCGTTATCTGAGTCCAGTGCCCTTGGTCCACTTACAGCGCTATCTCGGGCACATCGTCGCCATCTGATAAACATGCTTGTTTGTTCGCTTGCTCGCTGATCGTAACTCATATTTGCAGCCATGTTGTGATAATATTAAATGTATTCATGTATCTGGTGCGGAATGCAAAATAGATATGCGCATGGATGCAGTGTTGCAATGTGTTGACTGGTGGAATACGAAATATGGAACGCATTTTGTAATAAAAGAATATGTCATGTACCTACACACGGCTACACATCAAGCTATACATTTCCAGTTTACGCTGGTCTCGCACTGTACGGAAATCCTATACAATGCGAGACCAGCTTACACTGGAAATGTATAGCTTGATGTGTAGCCGTGTGTACTGCAAGAATAGGTGTCCTACTTCATTTTGAAATAGAATTTCAAAAAGCAACATAACATTATAACTTGTGAGCCCAGCACCATTTATTTTGAAGTTCCTTGGAACAGGGGGTGGTAAATGGCAATAGGCTAACCGAACACAAAACCAGGTTCAGTGGCTGCTACTGAGAAATTCCTGATGAAAAAAACCAATAACAAATTTCCCGACCCGGAATCCGCAGGACCATAAGCTCAGAAGTCATGATTGCGACCACTAGACCAACAAATCAGTCTCATTTCCAAAATGCAGCAGACTATGATATGCCTGAATACGGAAATAGGCGAACATAATTCAATAGACAGGCACAAACATTTTGTTTAAACACAAAAACCAATCAACTCTACGTGAATCGATTTAGGTTCCTAATGCGGTTTTTTGATCGAGTCTGTCGATTCAACATAAGATATGACTGCCGAAATTTGCGCCTTACAAAAAACGTACAATGACTATCTAGCCGCAGATCAAATTATGTACTATTAGGGTTTTTTAGTATAATGACGGGGCGGCGCATAGCGGTAACAGAATGGTAGCAAGCGCCTATTGTGCGCACTTCCTTAGGACTCAAGTCATAAAGTCTAATTCCCCAAAAATAATTACAAGACGATGATTCAACGTTAGAACAATGAAGCTTGAACATCAAAAGATTATCTGACAATGAGAAGTAACAATTAACGCGAAGGTTGTCAGTGTAGGCGACGCGACCGACGCGGCGACGGAGGAAACGGAGTACCGTTTGATCGCTTCAATCTGTCGGCCAAACGCTATAAACCGAAAAAGCCTTGGGCTGTTATGACAAATTTGTTACCGAGTTCCTACTACGGCTGCATCTAAATGATGCTAATGAACATTGTATTTGTAATAATGATAATTCGCATAAGGAAATATTGGTGTTTCCGTGTGCGAATTTTAACAAAGTAATTGATAAAGCTGATGCATTATGGGCCTACTACTACACGCACGCACTTCCCCACAGTTTTGCCTGCGGGATTACACGGTGCACACAGTACATCGCGCGTGTGGTTTGTAATGGTAATACAGTTTTACCAACCATACACGCGATGTACTGTGAAGTGTGAACGAAAACTGTGGGGAAGTGCGTGCGTGTAGTAGGCCCATTAGGTAGGTACAAAATAATTGAATGTAATCTGATTGATGAAAAGAGGAGTGTTGGTCGTCCGGCGGTGAGATGGGCAGACAACATTGTTGCCATTGCGTGAATATTCTGGATGAAGTTGGCAATGAGAACAAGAACGTGGAGCTTGTCACAAGCAAATAGAGGCCTATACACAGCAGTGGGTGAAGTCGGGTTCTGGATGACGATGATGATTCATGCACAAAAAACTAAACTGCATAGTCGAACCTAGTAGCTGGTTTTGCGATATGCTCTTTACATTAAATTCAGCATAAACAACACTATTTCATGACTCATGTAAGATATACTTACAAATACACTGTACAAAAATAATCTATCCGCATTTTCAAACAGGATTACAAATTCATAGACTTGTAATCCCAACAGCATTTGGTCAGATACTGTGTGGAAACTCCATCAAACTTGTATGATTAATCGGCGAGTTGTGTCGTAAACAAGTGATAAAAATACACGGAGCCTGCAGAAGCTGGTAGAAACTGTGTTTTTATGCAAAGTTCATACGTTGCAGTGGACAATGTGACACCTGCGAGCAGCGCCGCCGTCGCACCTGGATGGAATTTATAAATAGTTTCAGTTAGATCGCCGGTGGCATGGCCGCGGTTTTAGCTATTGGTTACTTTGTCCTTTGTTCTCCTACTAAATTAGATAGGACTACGAATATGATTGACGTTAGCCAAATCAACCTCAGTACATGGTATATCGATTGTACCATCATCTTCCTGCCCTTGTCCGTTGTTACTGGGGTCGGCGCAACACGCTTTTTCTTCCATTCTCAACCGTCATAATTTTATTCAGTTACTCCTTTTTCATCATATCATTCCTCACACAATTTACCATCATTCATTAATAGTCTTTCAAGAAATTCATCACTGTTTACCCAAAGTGGTTCATGTATTTCTATCAAACTTGTTTCAAAGTTCGTTTTCTTATTGTCAACATTTTATGAATGTTGTTTACACAACAGGAATGTTTGCAGAATAAAAGTTTGGTGAAAGCAGACATTGCTAGTTGTTTACGAGAACACTACAATTTGTTCGTTAAACTTTCTGTCACAAGATGACCAACTTTTTCATTCTATAATTTTCTCCTAATTTTGTATTTGCTTAGAATTATTTGATTACATTGGTTGATATAATATCAATTACTTAATAAATTGACATCATCAACATCATCAGCCTATAATGTTCCCACTGCAGGGACTCAGGCCTCCTCTCAAGGAAAGGGACGGGCTGTAATCCACCACGCGGGCCCAGTGCGGATTGGCAGATGTCACATGTCTTCGAATTTTTGGTTCTAAGACATGTCGGTTTCCTCACGATGTTTTCCTTCACCGTTTTGAGAGCAGTGGTGATGAAATAAATTACACAAAGTAATGTGCCTGCCTGGGTTCGAACCCACGACTCACTGTTCGTAAGTCGGGGCTGCAACCACTGGGCCACCACTGCTCCTATTGACATACCTACTGCAAAATAGCTTTTTTTTATTTACGCGTGCATGTATACATACAGGTTTGCAGTCAATGACGGGTACACCATCCAGTTGACAGGTGTTTCTTTAGTAGTCGTGACATTTATGGACGCGACGACAGTTGCATTCTAATTCACTGACAAAAAAGATCATAATTAACAACTTACAGGTCTTGACCAATACATCATTACTAACAAGTTTCGAGCTGTCAGTGAATGTAACATTGTTTAAAATAAATTAATATTTACCTGCTCTGACATTTATTTTGTTTTACTTATTAGCGTCGAGTTACACCGTAATGACCCTGATATTGCTACTACAAAATACCTAAGTGCAACAGTCAATAATATTTATAGCTCGTCGGTGTGATTGGCGTCTAGTTAAGAGGCAGTAGGTGGCAGTTTGATGGATGGCCAGTCAGGGGTTGCCGACATTCGCCTATCGGTTAAGACTTTCCACAATTCATCGTGTTATCTATCCGAGGTTACGATTGTTTACCTACATGCTCCATATTGTGTGACATTACTGTTTTAATTAAACACAGTTTTAGATCGTACGCGTTTAATTACGTTCATTTGAGAGTATTAGGCATAACATAGTACCTAAAAATCATTGATAAAGTCGACTGTGATATTATTTTTGGAATTCATTCATTTTTGTTTCAGATAGTGAATTTCCGACGATATTTATTTATATTGACTTCGTTTTATCGCAAGTCGTATTACGTAAGTTTTAGATCTGCAAAGCCATTTCACAAATCCACACAGAAAGCCAGATAATATCTGGCTTTCTGTGTGGATAGTTAGGATTCTCAGCCGTCATTACGCAAACCCTCGTACAGACGTAATCCAAAATTATAATACCTGCGTCTGAGAGTACCTATAACGGGCCATAATTACTAGGATTGATGAAATAACCGCAGCTCGATAACGAATAGGTACACCGAATGAAACAAGCGAAAAACATATGTTTATGGCCGAACATTATTGAGCAAGCTCAGCAAGGGTGAGAAGGTATCCTAAGGAACATCAATTAAGAGGGAAGCACGTCCAAGAATATCTTGCTAACAAGAAACACAATTATAGACATAAAACCAGATTATAAATCCAGACACGATTCGAAATCGTAGACGTTATTATCTATTTCCTTCGTGCAGAAGAAGAGGTGGTTTGAAGTATAGATAGGCTAAAATAGAAGGTAACCAAACTTAACTTGAAAATATATAAAGACGGTCCACTGGCTCCTTGCCTCGGAAAGCACGTTAAGCTGTTGGTCCCGGCTGCCATATATATAGATCTTTGGCAGTCGTTACAGGTAGTCAGTGACCTGAAATTGTGACATCCAGTCTTACCAAAGGGTATTGTATTACCTAGTATTAACTGGGTTTTGGAGGTCAGATAGGCAGTCGCTCCATGTAAAATACTGGTATTCAGCTGCATCCGGTTAGACTGGAAGCCGACCCCAATATAGTTGGGAAAAGGCTAGGCAGATGATGATGACATAACGAATACGAATAAAAATTAAGAATGACGTTTCTTAAATCTACAATATATTCAGCTGAGGATATATTCAGACTGATCGAACAATATCATATTAAAGCATCTGATTCAGCTTCATTTTCAAGAGATAAAATAGATACGTTTTGTCTAAAAATAGCTCATAGATACCAGTATCTCATAGATAAAAATATAAAATCTTTTCATAATAACTGAAAACGATCACAGGACGATGTCTGGGGTCAAAAGGTGAAGCGATATTAAACTCAATAACAGTTTTACGACTGTGTCAGTGATAAAATAAGAAAACTATGCAATCAAAACGAAACAACGGATATAATGACTCGGTTTTGAATTCTCATATTTTTTTCTGTATTGTACATTTTACTGAGTATTTATCGTTTATTATTAGTCTGGACTCCTGACCTAAATTTCTTTCGCACGAAACTGGAGAGGAAAATTTTAGTCACCACTGAAATAAATTGCATTTATTATTTAGAACGTTACAATGCCACTGCAAATAATTTGTATAATGAGGACGTTAACAGTCTCAAATAATTTTAAAACGAAACAGAAAATATGAGAAAAGCACAAAGTTGGGCCTAGTAATGGCGTAACATGAAACTTGCCAAAGAAAGTTGCCAAAATTCGCGAGTAAGATGACTGACAAATACTGACAATAGATGGTATGTGTCTAGTTGCTTGTTATTTTTAGCTGTATCTATTTAGAGAAGAAGTTTTCTAAGGAATTCCAAAGATAATTTATTCTTCGTAACATATAGCAAAAAAACACCATTGAAGTACACTAGAAAATCATATTTCGGATGACGAAACACGTATAACCGTTTTACGAACTTGTGCTACCATGTAAGCAAAATTATGTTACAAATGTGAACATAGTACAGAGCTGACCAAGTTTCACAAGTTATCGATGTAACGGTAAATATCTATGAAATAACGGGGGCAGAGCATCCAAATCTAGTAAGAAGTAACCACTCACAATGTGTTGCGCAGCCAAGTAACAACATAGACATCGGTAGGTTCGTCTGAGCAGTGGTAATTGGTAGACTAATGTTTGATACGGCTACGTTTTTGTTGGTTGTAACTGTTCTCATGTTTGACGATGGTAAGAATTTCGTCGTTTGCGTTTTGGAGTGTAATTTTGTGAATGACAACGAGCTTATTGCGTAGATGGTGAGAATTAAAGATTAAGAAGGACATTAAGTCTTATTTCAATTTCATCTTTTCTCAATAAGGTGTCGGGTGCCCTAGAAAAGCAACAAGACACTATGAATACTTATTTTAATGAGACGTCGAGTAACCGCAACTATTCATAATTAATAAGAAAAACGGCATCTAAAATAAACTCTGTTACAAAGTGCAACATAATAAGCATTCGAGGAAACTCCAAAGAAATATTAGGAAGCAATGTTCTGTTATGAATAAATACTGAGAAGTTTGCTAAAAATTGGAGGTCTTACCAAGTTTGTTCATTAGCATTGCATGTACGTCAGTGACGATCTGAGTCACGAACTCACGACCACAAATTACATTGTCATACCTATGCAGAAAGTTCCAGATAATATTGTTGTTCGTGTGTGAATACCTATCAGCTACCTGTTTACTGTTATCCAAATACATTGTGATTTCTTGCAAGAGAGAAAATTCTGATTCATGTTTGCGGATATGGTTATGGTTTGGCACTTGACTACACTGAATGTTTCTTTTCATTTATAAACTTTTCGGCTGAAAGTTTTTAGGCTGATACAAAAACCATTTCAGATAACGACAAAGTGTTACGCTCTGTTGGTGGTCTTAATCTAATTTAATTTGTAGATGTAGAACTAGACTCTGTCACACTATAGAAGCAATTTGTGGCAAACAAAGAAAAAAATTGTACCAAAATGGTTGATCTTAAACGTGTAAGGCGGTGAGTTGCGCAAGATCATGCTCACTGACCCAATCGCGCTCAGCCCTCCTCGTCTCGGTCGAACGCTACACGTGGAACTTCCGACTCGGACCAATTGGACAGTCGTGATTTTAACTATTTCAACACTTACTAGCTCAATGTTTTGGGCAAAAGTCCCCCTATCTTAGATTTGAAGGATTGGCAAACATTACATTACTTCTGTTTGCGTTATCGAAGGATTGTCTAATTTATTTATGCCAGTGTCAATGGCTGCTTTAGATTCAAAACAGGTCTGCCAACAAAAACTCAATTGAACTTTGGTTACACGGCTAATAAGAGTATCTTAAAAACATCAAGTTCATTGTGATTTGAAAACTTAGGACAATGATCTAGCAATGGAAGTGTTCAAGGAAGTAAAACTGTAGGATACTTAACCGAGGGTCAGTGTTTATGGTGAAGGTTTAGCTTATGACGTAACTGATGTTGATGGTTTATCTTAACGCAAGGTTACGAGTGGTGTCACTTGTCTTAGGTACATTGTACAAATTATCTTGGACATATTTTTGAAGTTTTGGTTTTTTTCTAAATAGAAGGTGTTAGTTCAAAATCTTTACGTATGTTTCTAGGTAAGGATGCTCAAGATGATATGGTTCGAGTAGTAAATAATGATTCAAACCTAAAAGAATTCAAATAATTGAACTGTCATGCTGAATATTAATTTATTTGCATAAGTTTTTCTCAGAATGACCAATGATATTGCAAAATCATGGTAATAGGCAATGACTGTGCTAGGGCACAAGTAAAAGGGCAATTGGATTCTGACGTGCACAAAGAAATTCAGTATCTCTACGTGAAGATAACGAATAACATTATTATCTTTGTTTCTTGTTTTTTATCAGTAACATTTTACATTGTTTGATAGTACTCAAATTGATATGCATTACCAGACTACCAGTAGGCCATACTATGAGGAATTATTGATTACTTTCACTGTGATATCACGATATGCTGCTGATACATTGAGTGCTACGCTTTGATTGCAATTGACAGCTATTTAACAACGTCCGCAATGTATGTCAAATTAATGAAGCTAGCTATGATTTGGACTAAGTGGCGATGCAGACAGATTTATGTTTTTACACAGGATGTTGGCTGGTAGCGCTGTTTATACACATACAGTGAACACGGCCATAATAGCTACCAAGATTACAGCCGCGCAAAAAACAATAGATCCTCCTTTAGTTATGATATTTTGTGTAACATACTGTGTTCTACAGATGAATAACAGGCAAGACATTATAAAAACATACTCATTATTATATCAACTGCACACAGATGAATATGCACTTATCCAATTATGTACAGATATAATGTTTTCTACTACTGCACCGTGAATTCCAGACATGATTCAAGATATAGCTCGCAAGGGCAATAAATTTATAATATCCATTTTTTATCAAGTAGGTACATAATCCATTTCGCAGCAACGTAGGCAGATAGAAAACAAATATCAATAATGCATATGTGTAGATAGTAATGTGACATTTGTGTAGTGTGTGTGTGTGTCTTGATATCGCGTCCGTTGCCCCCTAACAACTCGGTGACATTGGCGGAGCACAAATAAAGTGATAACCGCACATAAATAATAATGTAGATAGATATCTCGCATCTCTGTCTATAAACAACGTATGTCATCATTATTCATTCTGTTCGTCTATCTAATTTTCCCATGAACGATTCTGATTTAAATTTGGATTGAATGTGATTTTTAGCATTCATAGAGTCTTATTTTCCTCCTCTACCTGGTATTGGCTTTTGATAAAGAATATTATAATGCGAAGGAAATTCGCTCATTGATGTATGAATCGACCCAAACCAGTTTTCATGTTCGCGTTACCAATCGAATCGAATATTCTCGATTATCACCATCCACATTCATGTCTCTACGGTCGGCAGGAATCAGGAATGGCGATTTTCAATTGTGAATTATTCCGAATTCTATTTCAGGTTCAGGTTAATTTAATTCAAGTTTGGTTTGGAATATTCGCACTCAACTCAGCGTCTAGTCCGTGGTCTGGAGCTAAATACACTCGAGAGCAATGAATCCGGGTCACTTAAAGAATGTCAAAAATCTCGGAAACTAAAAATGATAGGTTAATGCAATAAATTGTATTTAATAGACAATGTAATACTCTTTAAATGAAAGTAAAAAAAATATGAGTCACCATACATTTTATTAACACAAAATTACATAAAGAAAAAAACTGCTGATATCTCCTTATAACAAAAATAGGAAACATGAAATTTTTGAACTTTATTACGATTTTCTTGAATTTTAATACTTCGTATTGCCTCCTCGTGCTTCCATTACTGCGTTTACGCGGTTTGGCATGCTGTACACCAAGTTCCTTATACGATTTTGGGGAATATTCTCCCATTCCTCAGTGAGAGCAATTTTGAGCTCACGAAGCGTGATTGGGGGAGGGTTTCGTTGTTTTACGCATCTGCCTAGCTCGTCCCAAGCATGCTCGATCGGGTTGATATCCGGGCTGCGCGCTGGCCACTCCATACGAGTAATGTTCATCTCTTGAAGGTAGTCATTCACAATCCTACCTGTATGAGGTCGGGCATTGTCATGCATAAATATAGCATCCTCACCTAAATTGACCATAAATGGACCAACGTGATCATTGAGGATTTCTTCCACATATCTTTCGCTAGTTAAAGAGCCGTTTTCTATGATCACCAGCTCTGTGCGACTTTCAGAAGAAATTCCGGCCCACACAAGTACAGACCCACCACCGTAGGCTACTTTTTCTTCGATGCATGCTTGCTTGAATCTTTCCCCTGGTCTTCGATACACTCTGTGTCTTCCATCGTGCTTGTAGAGCATAAATTTTGATTCGTCGGAGAACATAACTTTTGACCAATCTTCAATACTCCAATTTACGTGGCTCTGGGCATATCTTAGTCTTGAAATACGATGCCCACGCTCCAGTTTATTGCCGTTTGCAGGTCTAAGGGGTTTTAAGTTAGATTCAGCAAGCCGACGTCTTACTGTCCATGCACTTGGGTTACTTCCTCCGAGGCGTCGAAACTGATTTGTGAGTTCAGTTCCTGTGAGAAAGCGATTTCGAAGCATGGTGTTCACCAAGTATCGGTCTTCTCGTGCTGTGGTACACCTGGTTCTGCCCGTTCCTGGTCTGCGTAGGTTAGAACCAGTTTCTTCGTAACGTCGGAGAACTCTTTGTACTGTTGACAGCGACACACCGACAGTCCTGGCTGTATCGCGCTGACTCCGGCCGGTTTCCAGCATTGTAAGTATTCTGGTGCATTCTTCCGGCGTAAGCGACATAATTTCAGCTTGAATAATGAATATAGAGCACTATCAACATGGTTTATGTACCCACATAAATGACAGATTACAAACAAAAGCAAAACCAAATGCTGTAATTACGTAGTTCCATCTTCGAAAGTGGCCCTTTTTCAAATTTGATTTTTTTATGATATAACTTTACAATAAGTATGAAGTTTTAATACCTTCATTTAAGGAGTATTACATTGTCTATTAAATACAATTTATTGCATTAACCTATCATTTTTAGTTTCCGAGATTTTTAACATTCTTTAAGTGACCCGGATTCATTGCTCTCGAGTGTATTTAAAGAGTAATGTCCATTTATGCTGTCATTGAAGCGAGAAAAAAGTATGGTTGTCGTTTTCATGCGATTAAACTTGTTGCCTCCAGACGAGGCCGTCGCTTTTCGATTATTAAAGGTAATCACAATCTGTATGTACTCATAAGTTACGGTACGTGTACATGAACGCGCTAAATAAATGTTGTCAAGGTGCGAGATCAAACTGTTTGTTTTTCACCAACAAAAACGAGTGGGTGCGAACTTGAAAGACGAGATGATTGAATAATGACTAACGTGCCTTATGTTGCCCATGGTGGTGCAATGATCTCAGAACGTATCGCAATAAGGCAAGGCAGAGCTTAGTTTACTAACGTCTTCAAATTCGGTTATTATGACGCGTCGCTACAGACCGTACATATAATAGATTCGAGGCACTTGGCTAATGTACGACATAACAAAAAAGTCGGTAATATTTAGAGTTGCGATCATAGAACTCTGCTCAGAGGCTATTCATCTAAACACACCAAAATACAAAGTGACGTAATCTGTAAAGTTTAGTGAACGCTCGCGGGTGTAGTGTGGCGGCGCGGCGCGCACGTTGCCTCGATCTAAGTCGGTGTGCTGTCAAGGTCTGCGCGAGCGCTTATCAAGGCCATCAGTGGCAGGAAGGCTCGCATCGCGGCTTAGCCTGCGATTGTCTCGCTGTATTCGTTATTAAGTTCATACCTCGTTGCCTATTATAAAATTCGTATATTCATACTTCTTGGAACACGACTTTTTCTTTCTTTGTTGAGATTTTATGCTATTAATATTTTTCTGCTGGTCCAATAACGTTTTATTGGTTAAAATTTCAGTGGAGCGTTGTGTTCGAAACGTGTCTCACGTAGAATTGCGTCATTTGAGACTCAAAGGACTGGCTTCGGATAAAATATATAATCAAATGCCAACAGAGAACATAGCGATGCCAAAAAACTGCATGGAATGTTGTTTACACAGTTTACGTTGGAGCAGGACTGGAGAGTTGAGTATAAAGTGATCTATTGATGATTTTGTACGTAATTGTAGGAAGTGATTTCCTATAGACTTCCTCATTTATTAGACCACAATTGGTTTTTATATTTATTTCGTGGTTTAAAAAGAACTTTGATAGGGCGGCGTTCTGGGAAAGAACAATAAATTTCTGCTAGCTGAAGAAATCTATTCAGTATCTTTAAAAAGTTCATAATAGGCTCATCAACTTTTTTCGATTACGCGGCCAAATTGTTCACTTTTATTACAAGTAATCAAATACTTATTGATATTTGATTGGACCTGATTGACTTGCCATTATTTAAATGATAAAGTCATAAATCATGTCGTGATTTTAGCTCTCAAATTAATTTCGTCCATTCAACCTCTTTTCTGCGGTTTTCTAACATAACATCACAGTTTTTTATGTCGTAATATATTTACAGAAGCTAGTTAATTGAATAAAACATGTGATTAAAATAATCCCGCATAGTATTACAGTCATGGGAAGTGAATCTGAGTTTTTGTAGCGTCAGAAACGTAATTATTGTCAGGTAGCGATGGAGCCGCGATTATGCAGCTTTTTGTCTTTATTTCCTCACTGGAACTAAAATGGGAAATACCCGGTGATATGCGTTTTCAATTTAGCTTTAGGTGTTTAAGATCAGGGTCATGGTGTTCGTTTATAATTATTTAGTTTCTTAATTAAGAAAAAAGAAACGCTGAATTGACTGAGAAAAAGATGATACTTATTGTGGCAATAAAGGAGGTGTCCTTTATTGCCACACTACCATCTTAATCATGACGAGTTATACAGAAGTATGGAAGAAGAAGACATGCTGCTCCAAACCCAAATGAATTGTAATAAAGGCAAGAGAATGACAATTCAACTTCTCTTAATTATTTTCTTGTTTATTTAAATTACACTTAAACTAGCACAAAATATGGTCTCAATCTCAACCAGTCTTCAATAAATAAAAATCCAATAAATACACAAGGTATGATTAAGGAAATTTCTATACAAATATATTTCGCGCTTATCTCAGTAACGCCCACAAGTTATGCCGCCCGGGCGGGTCAACTCGTACCTTTTCCCCTTTCTTTTGCCCAACTGTTGGTGCCGAAAGCACTGATGTACGATAAAATTGAAACGCCAATAAATACGGACAAAATGAACCATCATTATTTCTGCATTTACGTTCCACGAGCGCCAAAAAAGAGCGAAAAAGAAATCGTACATGAATTATGAATGTAGGTACGTATGAGAGGAACGGTTCGGAAAAACGATGTGAAAAAGTTGGGTTTTCCAGACGGTATAGAAAAGATCATCTTTTTTTCTTCTTCTATTATGTTTCGTATCTATTATCTGTTTGATACGTTTATTGTGTAGACTTGTAGTAAGGTTTCTTTTTGTATGATTTTGTGTTGGTAGTAATAAGTTAAAACATAACATCACGCATGTAATTCTGGAAGGGTTAGGCATAGGTGTAGATAGGTACCTACTACTTAATATAGTACACCCACTTTTCGCCAATTATGTTTTTAAGTCCGATGCAATACGGTGTGCCTATTGCCATCAAACGGGAACAAATTCAGACTCCTTGGCTACTACTGAGAAATAATAAGTAGAGAAGTAATAATTTCATTCATATTTATTTACTTAAATGAAAATCCTGAGCATGCAAAATTAATTTAAAACGAATGAAAAATCTGATTCCTGCTTTCAAAGCTTTCATTAAAAAATAAATGTAGAGCATTTTAATAATAAAAACGTCTGTGCAACGGTCGAGTAAATATAAAATATTAGCACACTTTGGTGAATAAATCAACTGAGTTTTGGATTAATAATGTAAGAATTTGTTATGACACATTGTTGGCAATCTTAGATTAAATAGATATTCTGTATTTTATACATCTCCCATGTTTTATGTGAAACCAGGCCTAAGAAAACAAATATGTCTCCTAAACGAGACACGATATTTTACAAACTTATTTTATTTTGTAACTCGTTATTTTTTTTGTAACCAACAGCTGATTCTCGTGATTTAAGGCACTAACAAAATTAATTTTGGAAACTATGCGGCCAATGTTCCAAAACCACCATTTGGGGCGTAACCGTGGTTCTAGGTAATTTATGTGTATTGTAATGGTACAATTATTTGCAAAGGTTTTTTATTTATTTTTTCCACTCGCAGCATAGGCCCTACTCCACCTCTTTAAGTACCGTTCGGCTGTTATCTTCGCATTAAGTTACCAAACCGTTACTTCCCACCTCGGGTTAATATCGTTCAGGCATGTGAGCAAACACAACTTTACAAAAAAAAAATTGTATTGCCTCTACTTGAGTAAACTGACCTACCATGCGATGGGAATTAAATTATACGGTAACATCGGTTTTACATAGCAACACCAATTAAAATAGTTCACGAAGTTATCGATAGACGGGGGGTAATTGGCGTGGAGACAATTATAATAAAATAGGGCATGGTAATACAGGTATTACACTACAAACTAATTATACGTGATTATTTTATATTATTTTTTAATTTAGAACGGAGAGGAAATTAGTCAGAACTATTTCCTTTATGACTCTTGATGCATGACGTAATTTTCCTTTAACTGTAAAAAATAGCGATCTTGTTACCCACAAGACTATTACGAATAAGTTTTATTTTTTCCTGCATTTGATTGCATCACAAAGTGCACTTGAACTTATATACTACGTAGGTACCTAAACATAATGATAAATATTAAGACGTAGGTATCAGGGTATAATAAATGACTAGAAGTCTCAAACAAAATAATAATACGATTTCCTTAGTCGACTGCCTTTAAAAGCGTGAGACAGAAGGCATCATTCGCCAAGCATGCCTGAGGGTGTTTGTACTAGACCTGCGTATATCCTATGGGCCCCTGGTACTTTCTTGACTGACGCGGTTATAGAAAGTCCAACGTTACATGTCATGACGGTTGCCACACTCAGGCATGTGTTTGCGAAATCGTGACTCAATCTAAATAGAATTAGAGGATAAAGAAAGATTAATCAAAATATGATTCGCCAGTTTTTTGTTGGTTTAGTGATACTTACTGAAAGAGTGAAAATTGTGATTAAGGAAATTAGGGTATTTCAGGTGCAAACATCAATAAAGGAGTGGGTGGAAAATTGAAGCTCGTTGAGGTAAATTTTTCGATTTCCGGCTATCAGCAAATGCGGGACGGTAATATAAATGTGTTTTAAAACTGCTTAACGTATTTGTTATTGTAATGGGTCTTGAAAAAAATAATTCTACGTCTAATTTCAACATCTCAAAATCCCTGCAGCAAATCTGACGTATCAATTTGACATCCATCGCGGGCTCTAAGCCGATTAACATTTTGGGCTCTCAGTCGACACACCTTGTCTACCGGAGATTAAAACTATACACGTTTATGTTTATGTTTATATGCGTTCGGAAATTTGTATTTATGATGCATAATCAAATAACGAATACCGAGTTTTTGTTGTTGTACCAAAACCTGCTGTTTTGAAGCTGGTTGCAGGTGTGCTGTCATCTTGAAATACGGAGTTTCGAACATTGTTTTGTTGACTACAAAAACTGGCACAACAAACACAAGAAGAAGAACTACATTGCAGAAACAAAAAACAAGCAGCCCTTATTTGCTGCCTCAAAAACTTAAAACACTCGACAAACAACAGACTCCATTCAAAAACAACACCAAGAAGTCCTCATACATTTTTAATAAACTTCACTGACGGCAATAAGTTAAACAGGACAGGATTATCGGTTTCACGGTCACACTGTGAGACAGAGGGACCTTGACGCTACAGTATGTGGTTAACGTTACTGTCCTCCTTACAAGTACACCTGATCAAACACATGGGAAGATAAGCGGGACACTTGATGAGCCGCCTCTGATAACGACGCCTTCCTGGATCGAACACTTGAACATTACACACTTCAGACGTTTGATTGTGAACAGATTGAAATGTAACATTAGTCTATCGTGTTAAGTACACATGTGTGGGTAAATATCGGTTATATTTGTACATAGTTACTAACTACGGACTATATGGTTTTTATACGCTTTGCAGTATTGACATTTTTGCGATCAAGCTATATTTATTTCCTTAGAAGGAAGGACTTTAATGGCCAGCATTCCTCAGTGTAAGTGTATTGCTCGAAACGAAACCACATGTTGCAATAACATGCCGTAAAAAACAAGTGCAACTTTTTCTTTCATTCAAGAAACGAAACAGAAATAAACATAAAACCTGGCGTGAAAGCAACAAACAGTTTTCCCGACAAGTGCAGCGCCTTGAATACGTCTGGAGACCTTGGTTATAAAGCAAACTGCAAGACTTTACTGCACAAGTGGTTCAGTAAAAATCAAAACATTGAAAGAGTCTCGTTTCATATGCAAATCGCTATTGATATGTGCATGCGAGACACACAGACGCTGCATATAGCTAACAGCAAACCGCTGCAGCAAAACACAATAACTTACATTTTACAGACGGTATATTATTTGCCTCACAGACAGAAACATGTAGGAGGAAAACTATAACTACAAAGGATAAAGATACGTCGAGCTTGAAGAAATAAAACTCACCGGACAGATATGTAAGCATAAAATAATTTACGGCTCTAAGGGCTATAACATATAGGCAAGGGTTTTTATGATATATTTTAAGCATCCAAGACATTTTATGACACCTCAGTTCCATAAGTTTGCTGAACTTAGAGCGCATGTGTTCGTCTCAGAACAGACTACTTTTTAAAGCGGCTATTGTAAGTTATTGTGAAGCTGCTTAGTATGCGGCGAGTCTCCGAGCGCAAAACTGATACAATGTAGACAGGTAAATAGGTAGACACCGACTGAGATAAATGGACACCGGCTAGTCGCAACAACGCATGTAACGTCTACCAAAAATGCTCGTAAATTTCAACTGCACAGCAAGTGAATACACGCTCGTGATCGGTCCATCAAATGCTTTTAAAATGCGGCTATAAAATGAAGAAGATCGAATGGATAATAAAGCGGGATTAATTTACTATTTCATGCTTTAACATGTGAACGTGAATAAATGTTACACGAGTGAGCCGGACGACTGGCTGCAGTATTCAACCCGTAATCTAATGGCAGTGGAAGGACCTGAATGCCTTTTCCCTTTAATTCAATGCGATTCAGCCGGAATTGATGTCCCATTATATGCAAGCCAGGCAACTTGGCCACGGCCAAAATTTCAATAGCCCAGGGCGATTGAGCTGACCGGCACGTGTAACTTTTTGTGCAAATCTCCTTGGAATTCCTTTAGTAAAACTTCAGAAAAGATTCTGGGTTGAATATCTTATTATGCAACATTTTAATAGGTTTCGGATCATTTTGAAGTTTTTTAGCTGTAAAATTAGTAACGTGTTAGGAATTATAGCCGTCATCAATCATCTCCGCATCGCGTGTTGCCATGTTTGTGGTGTAATCTAATGAATCAGATAAAGGATCAGTCAGTGACAGCCGACAGGGCCGGAGACGGAGTAAATGAATGAAGCCAGCGATAGATAATGTCGTAGTAGAAGCAGCGTGCAGAGCGGTCGCGTCGGCA
Organism: Diarsia dahlii; assembly: GCA_949775195.1. NCBI lineage: Eukaryota > Metazoa > Arthropoda > Insecta > Lepidoptera > Noctuidae > Diarsia > Diarsia dahlii. The sequence continues at coordinate 15,947,941 of OX459195.1, forward strand.
ACTTTCTACGCGACCTCGAAATGCTGCATTCACTTTCCTCACGACTCGACACCGGTTACGCAACCGACACCACGACCGACATATAGACGCAGCGCGCGCCCGTCGTCACCGCCCGAGTTCACCCGACCTGCCACGACTACCATCATTCACAACACATACATTAAAAGACTCTCCACTCGACGCTCGACACCATCATTAACGAGCACCTGCTATCATCACTCCCTTCCTAACTTCCAAACAAACAGTTCATTACATCACAGCGCGTAACAAAAGCTCCAAAAAAACGTGGAACCACTTCACAATGAAGGGACCTGGAAGAGTTATAAAATAAGTTTGCCATTTATTCGAAGGGCAAATAAAAACGCCAGGTGCCATGCCTCTTGTGTCCAAGGTCAGCGTTTCCTAGAGTTGCATATAGGTATTCTTTTTATTTGTTGCATGTCCCTTCGCCGGGACCGGCTAGCGTGCCCCAAACCAGTTTGATGCTGTTCTCCATTCCACTGGTAAGGCTGAGCGCCTATTAGACTTCCAATTTTTATTCCTCTGTTTTAATGAAATCTATGTAATTAAACTACGCTTTATTTCCACAAGTATTTTAACGACATTTTAATTATTCTTCGGAATTCAAACGAACCATACTCGCGTATAGGAGAGTTACCTTTCTGCATAGTAACAAATAGATCAGCTATCAAATGAAGTAAATAAACCAGTTCTCCATTTAAAAACGGTTTATAACAAGTTGTTGTATAACTTTCCATTAAATTCAAATGAAAACGTTCCTAATTGGTAGGTGGGCGTGGAGCCTTAGCCGGTAAAATGGGTAAAGCAATAGAAACAAAACAATAGACGGCCTGCGAATTTGGCTTTTTCTTAGAAGTCTTCGACAACTGCAAAGCGAGCCAGCAGGAAGTGGGGACGGGCTAAGTTTATGTAACCTAATCACCTGCCTGGCTCGAGGCCAGGCTCGCTGATTCAGAAAAAACCAAGGCCACGTCAGACAGAATGCGAGCTTAGTCCTCCCTCCCTAAGTTTAGTGCGTTCGTTCGTATACAGCAGGATGTTGCATAAGCTTTGTTGTTTTGTTATTCTTCGTGTAGTACGCATCGCATTTTAGATTAGTTTTTGTGCAGACGCGGGCGTATTCTTCTTATTACACCGGACACACGAAATTGAGCGTTAATCATTAAGGCTGTAGAACTGTTTTTAAAGTCAACTGCTGCTCGAGCAGTGGAGGGACTAAAATATTCATTTCGGAGTTAGTCGCGATGCTCAAAGTTTGCTGAGACCATAAAACTATTCTCATTCCCACGTCGCGCGTCGTCGCTACAGATCTGTGAGATGCGCTTAGTATCTTAAAAGTGTGAAAGTGCATCGTTTTTCTCATAACTTTCCCGACTCGAGAGCGTCTTATTTTGCTCTTTTCAGAGATACGGGGGACTCCGCGCCAAGGGAAGGAAACTTTTAGACTAAATGACCTGGAAAGAAATTGAGTGCTGGGTAATGTAACCTTTTGGACGTGTGTGAAAACGACCGCTGGGATTGGAAATGTTTTAGTTAGTAAATGCTCTCAAACTTCACCTTAGTGGCGAACTGTGTTACGCAAATGGAATTCTGAACAAAATAAAACGTCAGTCCCCGGATTTGCGAGGAAATTCAAAAAGTTGCGAGTAAATATTGAAGTAAACATGTAAAATGAGTTTTACAAACGCATCCGTATGGTATCGTAGCGACATCGAATGAAAAAATGCCCACCGGGGGAATTCCATGGTGAAGTATTTTGTGGGTGATCCGAAAAGGGCCCATCCCCCCGTGAAGGGGACGCGGTTGCCCAGGGCAACGTGCGCTATCTTTGTATCAATGAACACGGCGAGCTCATAGAACGCAATCTCATAATAGAAAATGGACTTGAATAGACAATGTATAAATGTGTTGCTGTTGACATTATTTGAATGATTTGGGGCTCGAGTGAGATTTATAGTCAGCTGCGTGTGCCTCTAATATTCAAAATTATTATTTTGAAAGAAACATACCATACAGGATATGAGATGTGGCCATGCACGGTCTTTTTATTTATTCAAGTGTTTAGTTTAATGACACATTAAGTCAGAATTTTATGTCTAACGTTATATAAGGCATCGTTAAACATGAAAGGCATTATTTTGAATATTTATATGAATTCTGTATATGTTTATGGGACGGTAAAGTTTTTGTTTTAGACAATAAATGAGCGATTTCCTTTATAGTGTGTACTGAAGACTTGCAAAAAAGCAAATTAAAACTATTTACTCTATGTGTACTTATTTAATATTTTCCATGTGTCAGCTGTTGCATATAGCGTTGTAATATCTTCTGTACAATGGAAACATTTGTAAAACGTCTTTTAATATTGCAATTATTATTCATGTAATCTTTAACAGATATGAGTTACGTATGAATCGATGCCACACAAGAAAAACAGCTTTTCTAGTACAAGTGTTGAATAAAAGTGATCTACAGTGTTTTCAAAGGATTATTATGCAGGAATCTAGGGGTCTAAAATGGTTGATTTACCAGAATCATAATAAGAAAATAATATGAACAAAGTTTCCATTCGTTACATGATTACATGGTCACAAAATGACAAATCATATTATTATATTAACTGCATCTAAGGTAATTTTAAGAATTGTTATGTGATTCATAATAAGATAAATAATCATTAATTATAATTTGCTAAAGCGATCTTTTTATACCCCTGATCCATCCGAAGTAGATTATCATCAGCCTATATTGTTCCCACAGCAGGGACTCAGGCCTCCTGTCTAGGAGAGGGATGGGATATAATCCACCACGCGGGCAACTTGGTGCAACTTGGTAGATGTCATAAACATGTCTTCGAAGTTTTTGGTTAAGACTTTTCTTCAGAAGTGTATGAGTTTTTGGTTTCCTCGCGATGTTTTCCTTATCCGTTTTGAGAGTAGTATCCGAAGTAGATGCTAATACCTAATGCTTTTACGATTTTATTAAGGTGAATCCTCCAACCAGCCCGCGAAATTCAAATTTTCTTAAGTTTTTTGCATGTTCATCTACAACCTATCACTTGCCTGCAAAAAACTTAAGAAAATTTGAATTTCGCGGGCTACCCTGGAACACAACCTTAAAGACAATTATTTGACATTAGTAGTAGGTTGGCGTGCTTTGTGTCTGTACATCTTCAGATACTATAGAAAGGTCACCGGACCGGCTGACAGTAGGCTTGTACAAATCGATTTGAAAAATATTGAAAATTGGTGCATAGCAAACGACATGGCTCTAAACACTCAAAAATGCTTCTTCATACGTTTTTCTAGAAAAAAAATATCTTTCCCCACCTCATACACACTGTGTAATTCTACATTGTCGAAGGTACGTCAAATACGTGATCTTGGTGTTCTAGTCGACGACGAATTGAGTTTTAAACCACACATCAACGATGTTGTCAAGAAGTCAGCACAGATGCTGGGATTCGTTAAACGCAATACCCGAGGCTTTCAACTTTCAAAGACCAGAATTGTTTTGTTCAATACTCTTGTGCGTAGTCGGTTAGAATATGCTAGCGTTGCATGGAATCCGTTCTACGCTATTCACTCGCAAAAACTTGAGAGAATTCAACGAGCCTTCACAAAACATCTTGCTTTTACATCCAGAAAAATTAGCCATCGCTGTCCATACGACCAACGCCTACAATTTTTCCACATAAAGACGCTGCGAGACCGTCGCCGTTCGCGCGATCTGATTTTTCTGTACAAAATCGTCAACGGAATCGCAAAATGCAGTGATCTAGTCGAGCGTATTCCGTATTCAGTCCCTCCTAAACCCCCCAGATATCCCATCACCAGACTGTTTTACATTCCTTTCCGCAGATCAAACCTTGGTCTCAACGCTCCTCTGGTACGAATATGTAGAAGCTATAATAGATCTTGCACATCAGAAACCGAATTATTCGGTGTTTCTCTTAACAAGTTTAGGAGATCGGTCTCTGAGGTACGGGAGTGCACTAATTTACCTCCAAACAATTAAATTTTGTAAAATCAATCTTGTAAATTTGCTAGAAACATTAGTATGTAGTTACTAGTTAGTATATAAGTATCATCATTATTCATAATTATTATTTCATTTAGTTTTAAGTAAAATTCATAATTGTGTAATTTATTGTATTATTTTATTATTAAGATTTTTTTTTTTTTTATATATTTTGTTAAGATTTTTTTTTTATATTTTGTTGTCATTATGGTGAATGCTGTGTATACCTATTATGGGCTTACATACCAGCACTTTTGTATTATAATATTTTATTTTTAACTTTTTAGTATGTATTGCTGTTGGTGTACCTAATAAATAAATAAATAAATAAATAGATACATTTTCTAAAGATTAAATTGTAGTTACAATGAAAAGGCGACCGCCTGCAGGAATTAATTAAAACAATTATAATCGTTTTACTTTCAAAAACATCTGTTCAAAGGCACGTAGGTATTCGCACATAATATAGCGGCACAAACAAAAAGATAGTTTACAGAACTCCACAAACGCAGGTGCAAAACACGACATTTTGTGAAATAACCTTTTCAGTATTAAATTAATATTACTATGTAGGTCCTAGTATGTTAACTGTTTGTATGTAATTTAAAGTGCTCACTTTCATTTGTTTTAAGTATGCAGTTTTTGTTTTATCTTTTTTCCTTTGAGTTAGTTTTAGCTGTTAGTATTAGATAAAATTTTAGGTTTTCCTCCGTGTAAGGCGACATTTTCCATCGGGGGAAAAACCTGAATGAGGGTGTCACAGGACTATGGAGAATGGACAAAAAAAGAGAGGCTTATACCCAACAGTGGGTGAATTCATGCTGTGGATGATGATGAAGGCGTGGCCTAATAGTATTTTTTAACCAAATAAGGTTCTTTATTGTAGTTTATTAGTATATTTTTAATCGACTGTAGTAATGTTGTAAACACTAATTTTAATATAAGTAATATAAAACTATGTTTTAAAGTCTTTTCAGGTTTTTATTAGAGTTTAGCGACCTTCTAATTTAATATTATACATAACTAGCTGATGCCCGCGGCTTCACCCGCGTGGATGTCGTTCAAATTATATACTAAAACCTTCCTCTTGAATCACTCTATTAACTACCGAAATAAAAATCGCTGGTTCTTGGTAGTGAGAACAAAAGTGTAATAATTCAATCAGAAATACATAAACAATAAGTATCAAAAAATAGACAAAAGGTATAAAAAGGAGGCTTCAAAACATAAAGCCTAAGGCAGACTTGCACATTCTCCCCTTTTTTATGAAATAGGCAGCTTAATCAGCTTTTGGAGGGGCCTCCTGAATGTGCCGGCCTCAGTAGCAACATCGGCCACTCGTACTATTCCGTCTCTGCCGGGGAACAACCTCGCGACTCGGCCTTTGGGCCATGAACCACGCGGTAAATTTGAGTCACATATTACGACCACATCTCCTTCCGCAATTGACGGCGCGCTGCCTCCACCCCTTCTGGGTGACAGCGAAGGCAGGTATTCTCGAACCCATCGCTGCCAGAAATGATCGGCTAGTCTGAGTGCCCTCCGCCAATGACTTCTGCTCGAGAGGTCCGACTCCTGAAGCGAGGCTGGAATGGGACGTCCTGGTGATCCATTTAGGAGAAAGTGAGCTGGGGTTAGTGCTTCTTCAGCATTAGGTTCGAGTGAAATAATTGTTAGGGGCCGTGAATTTACCAAGGCTTCAGCTTCAGCCAGCACAGTTCTGAGTACCTCATCAGAGGGAGTCCGCTCATGGAGTGACACTTTCAGTGCTCCCTTGACACTTCGGACAAGGCGCTCCCAAGCTCCACCCATAAATGGTGCCGAGGGCGGGATGAAACGCCAGTTTATAGACTCGTTGGCAGCGTATTCTTCAACCGCATCACCGTATAACGCTCGCAGTTCCCGGCTGGCCCCAACAAAGGCAGTGCCGTTATCGGACCAAATCTCCAATGGGGTTCCTCGGAGTGACACGAAGCGGCGTAGGCACATGATCGCTGAGTCAGTCGATAAGCTGTGCACCAGATCCAGATGTACGGCGCGGACGACCAAGCATGTGAATAAGGCTACGTAGCGCTTCTCCTTTCTTCTGCCAACCATGACATAAACGGGCCCAAAATAATCGAGACCGGTGAATGAGAAGGCTCTTTGATGATGAGCTAAGCGCGCTTCTGGCATATTTCCCATAGGTGGTTGGAACGGTCTAGCACGGCGCAATTTGCACAGCTGACAAGTACGGGCTACGAATCGAGCAGCGTTTCTGAGTCCAATAATCCAGTAACGCTGGTGAAGCTCGTTGATTACCAAATCTAGGTGTGAATGCGCGGCCTTCTGATGATATCTATGAATCAAAAGACGAACTGCCGGGTGTTTTCCACACAAAATTATTGGACGCTTAACGTCGTCTGATACGGCTGAGGCGGCAACAATGCGGCTTGACATTCGCAGCTGATTATCATCATCAATGAATGGCGACAGCTTGAACAGGCGGCTATTACGAGGCAACGGCTGTTGATTCTTTATTTGCAAATAATCTTCTTTAAAGGAATCGAGCTGAGACTGCCATAAGATGTGGGTTTCGGCCAGGCGTAAATCATTTGCTGTTATTCTTGCTGATACATTGAGGTTATTGGGAACATTAGGAGAGGATGTGCAAGAGGGAATAAATATACATAAACTTCCTTCAAGACGAGTTAAATTGGCGACGTCACCTCGTCTTTGTAGACTACGCATACGCAGTAAAAAAATGAATTGATGCGCTTTTGCTGTTGCTCGCACCATTCTCATCCATGAGCTGAAACGCAGAGGATCCGCGGAGACTGGTGCGGGCAGGTCAGTATCAGTGATAAGATGAACATGATGTTTAAATTCTTCACGGCCTAGACCACTGACATCGATCAAGGGTTCAGTGGGCCAGTTCGAGGAGAGCAAGAAAGCAGGACCTGAGATCCAACGAGATTCTGGAGTTAACTCAAAACGTTTGACCCGAGTTGCATCATCTGCCACGTTTAAATCACTCGGAATCCAACGCCATTCACTGACGTCCGTTAGCTCCAGTATCTCACCTACTCTATGAGACACGAAAGGCTTAAAAGTGCGAGCGTCGCTGCGAATCCAACCTAAGGTCGTCATTGAGTCACACCAGAAAACTCGTCTCGTGAGTTTGAGTCGGTGGGCTTCGCATATAGACGTAGCAAGACGAGCAGCCATCAGAGCACCTTGGAGCTCTAAACGGGGAATTGAGACAGGCTTGAGGGGTGACACGCGAGCTTTGCTACATATAAGAGAGAGTCTAACTTCACCGCTACCGTACAGAAACCGCCAATAAGCGACTGCGGCAAAGGCAGACTCACTGGCGTCTGAAAACACATGAAGTTCGCAGCCTGCTAACTCGAAATCATACAAATTATAGCGACGTGGAATTCGTAAAACAGAAACTGAGGATAAATCCTGAAACCACGACTTCCACGCAGTGTTGTCATCTTGAGAGAGCTCCTCATCCCAATCCAAACCCTTACGCCAAGCGTCTTGAAACATGATGCGGCCTCGAACAACGATTGGCGCAATGATTCCAAGAGGGTCATAGACTCGCATCACCTGGGCTAACACCTCTCGCTTGGTGAGCTTCTGTGGCAACACACCCTTATGGACTCCCGTATTTAAACCAATCACGTCACAGGGGGGTTGCCAGATAAGGCCAAGCGTGCGGACATGACTAGCCAGGTGACCTAAATTTACGTCATTCACAACGGGCGCCTCTAACAAGGACTCTTTTGGTAACAACGAGAGCGCCATGAGATCGTTTGATATCCAACCTCGCATCTCAAAGCCTGCATGAGAATGTACGTTGTAAATGTCCGCAGCCAGCTTGGCTGCTTCATGAACGTTGTCTAAACTAGTGATGCAGTCATCCATGTAGTGATCGTGTAGAATTACTCGAGCTGCATCGGGGTATGTATCCTGCCACTCTAATGCATTTTTATTTTTGATATGGATAGCAGTAAAGGGGCTGGACGCAGCGCCAAAAATCATGGATGACATGCGGTATGTACGTATAGGCTCATTCGGATCGTCGCGCCACAGAAATCTTTGGGCATCCCTATCATTTTCAATTATTTTGATCTGAGGGAACATTTCACGAATGTCAGCTGTTAGAGCTACTTTGCCCTCACGGAAGCGCATGAGAATACCTAGTAGAGGTTGCAAAAGGTCTGGACCGGTTAATAACATTGAATTTAATGACACACCGTGGGACTTGGCGGCTGCGTCGTGTACCGTTCTCAACTTGTCAGGTTTATTCGCATTAATTACTCCAAAGTGAGGAAGGTACCACAACGGAGACCCCAAGTTAGGAGGAGCTAAACACGGTTCAGCATATCCCTTTGTCAGCATATCATGGATATTCCGACGGTTGCGTTCAGCATAGTCGGGATCTCTCACCATTTTCTTTTCTAAACTAAGGAACCTAGACACAGCTAATTTGTAACTATCGGGAATATCCAGTTTATCAGCCTTCCACAATAAGCCTACTTCAAAGCGGCCACTGGGCAGACGGCGCGTGGTGCGCTCGAGAACTTGCACGGCGCGTTCGTCATTGGCACTACGAGCTTCTTGTTTAGAGATGCCGATTGAATCAATTTTAAACTGCTCCCTAATAAGACCTTCCAGAATCAACTGATCGTTCGCTATATCAGGTTCGCTAACCGTGGCGTGGTTGATAACATCGACCAGTTTAGTTTTGCTGCAACCGAAACCATACAAAACCCAACCTAAAGCAGTTAAAATAGCTACGGGTTGTGTCTTGGTTCCTTTGCGCGTAGCTTTAGCGAGAGATAAGTGCCAGTTGTCGATACCTATAATCAACATGGGTTTAACGTCTTCGTAGCAAAATTCATTAGAAATGTCTGCCAGGTACGGATACTTACGCACGCTCTCAAGATGCGCTGACTGTCGCGCAGCGCCCAAGCCGCTCATCGACCTTGCTCGCTTAACGGAATGAATTTCATTCGAATGACGGCCTTTTATTCTGAAATTGACGTACTGAATTTTAACATCCATACCTAGACCACCGACACAGTCTAAATGAATGAGTTTTTCTTGGCCCATGCAACCAATTTGAGCCGCCAGCTTAGAATCTATAAAAGTGCCTGTGGAACCGTCGTCCAGCAAAGCGTACGTATCAACGCTACCAGAAGGTCCCGTAACGGTCACGCCAACTATTTTCAACAACGGCCGAAACGCAGGTTCCGCGGCTGATAAGGAGGATGTGTGAGCCAAGACATCGTGATCCGAATCGTCAGACGATGGCGCGCCGGTCTCGTCACAGGCTGCGGGCACGCTACATTGCATCGGCGCGCTGCATGTCGGGGGTGCGGCCGCGCTGGATGTCGATGGCTCAGCGTCGTATTCCACGTCGACATGCGCGGTGACTGCACGCTCAAAGTTCGACCCGTGTAATAAAGCATGGTGACGCATATCACAACCTTCTACTGAACATACTCTTTTAATACAAGAAGTTTTATTTTTGTGCCAACCTTTCTTTAAACATCTATGACATATTTTATTTTTCTTAATAAATTGCCAACGATCATTTATTGTCATTTTGACAAACCTATCACAAAACTTCAATTCATGTTTTTGTTGACACAACGGACAAATATTATTTGTCGTTGATATTTTTTCTGTTGAAATCCTACAATTTTGATGATCAGTTTCAGCTAAAACGTTCACCCTATCCCTGAAGCCTCTGTTATCTGTGTTAGGACGTGCTACAGTAGGCAACGAGCAGTCAATGGCGCCGCCGAACTTACACTGCAAGTCAGCTTCACGAGAGAGGAAGTTGGCAAACATTTCGATTTTAGACAAGCTGCCATCGCACAAATGAGCGTAATCCAACCACCGTGGTCGTAATAGCGGTGGCAGCTTGCTCCACAGTGCCTGAAACAGCTCGGGCGAGCGTAAGTAGTCCGGCTGATTTAACAGGCGGATTACTTCCACACAGTTTTGTACTCGGCTGGCAAAAATAAGGATATCTTTGCTATCGTAGCTTACCTTAGGCAGCGCACGTATCACAGATACTTCATGCATCACGACGAGCTCGGGACGGCCGTAGCGCGCGTCGAGCGCAGCGAGCACCACACCGGGGGCGCGCGCCGCCGCCAGCAGGCCTGCTACTACATCGCGCGCCGCTCCGCGCAGTGCATGCGAAAGCCTCGCTAAATTATCGGTAGCCGAAATATTTTGAGCTGTATTTTCGTACGCACGTTTTAAAGCTAGCCAATCTAAATAGGACTTGCCGTCGAACGTAGGCAAGTCAGTCTTCGTAGGAGTTTGCTTGTTAACTTTGTTTATTAATATTCCGAGCGAGTTGATTAAGCGAGTCACTCCTCCATCTTCATTACGATCTTGGTTGAGAGCGTGTGTGGTCGCAACAGCGTCTTTGCTGTGGGACGCTCCCATGCCCGGTGCCTCACACTGGGCTGTGTCGCCGTACCTGAAATGTGGGTTGGCACTTAAAAAATCTCGCTCATCGGGATTAGGCACTACATTTTTTACCCAATCTTGAATACTAGCACAGCTACGCATGCCGTGGCTGCCGCGCTGGCTGGCGTCCGCCTCTATGGCGGCGAGTTCAGCTTGTAATTGAAGCTCAGCGACCTGACGTTCTCGCTCCAGAGCTTTTTGCTCTCGCTCCAGAGCTTTTTGCTCCCGCTCCAGAGCTTTTTGCTCTGCAGTTTTTTGCAAATCAGCCAAGTGGCGCGCGTGCTGCGCCTGTGCCGCCAGCTGACGCGCTACGATGGTGGCGGATGAGCGTGAGGTAGCGGTGCTGGCCGGGCGGGAAGGCGCCGGAGCCGCGGCTTGAGAGGGCACGTCCGCGCTCTGTGGCGTGGTCGGGGCAGTCTCCCTCGCCGCAACTTGGGTGCCGTCTCCTGCACACTGCGCGGCCGCTTTTGCGCGTTTAGAACTTGCTGAACTTTTTTCCATTTTCCGTAGAAGGACCAATATTAACTACCGAAATAAAAATCGCTGGTTCTTGGTAGTGAGAACAAAAGTGTAATAATTCAATCAGAAATACATAAACAATAAGTATCAAAAAATAGACAAAAGGTATAAAAAGGAGGCTTCAAAACATAAAGCCTAAGGCAGACTTGCACACACTCTATCTATTAAAATTACGTAATTAGTCATTGAATGTTTTTAAAAGAAGTAAATTATAGTTCGGCCGCTAACTGAAACATAAATTGTCTGTAAATTGAAATCACAAGATATGCCTTTTTTATCTTCTCGTATGAAATCCTAACTAATATAAATGCGAAAGTAACTCCTGTCTGTCTGTCTTTCTGTCTGTCTGTCTGTCTTTGCTTCACGCCTAAACTACTGAACCGATTTGTGTGAAATTTGGTACAGACATAGTTTGGAACTTGAGAAAGGACATAGGATAGTTTTTATTACAAAAAATAAAATAAAAAATTAAATTTATTCCGGACATACAGCGCCATCTATTGGGTGCGCGTTCACCTTTGGTGCGAAAAAAGGGTTGAAAGGGAGGGATGAAGAGATTACTTTTGGTTGCGATAACCGACATCGGTCGCGGTAACCGACATTCACGCGGACGAAGCCGCGGGCATCAGCTAGTGACATAATAAGTGAACAAAGTCAAGCCACAGTTGGTCAAGCTGCTCAACAAGCAAGTATCCGACTGTACATTCTGTTCAAGTAAAAATAACCATTTCATCTGCCTGGTCTTTTCCCAACTATGTTGGACTCAGCTTGCAGTCTAACCGGATCCAGCTGTATACCAGTAGGTATTTTACATGGAGCTATTGCCTATCCGGCTTTCTCAACCCAGTAACTGGGTATTATGTTGTGGGTGGAAAATCATCGAATAACCCCCCCCCCCCCCGCTCTTGGGCAGAGCGAAGGGGGGTGTCAGACTTCTACTGACTAAAAACCAAACCCATGTTCCTTCTTCGCCCTTGTGTCGGAGCCGCGTTATCCTTTCGATAATCCACAGCCCCGACGGGATTATGATACCCCTTGGTTAGAATGGACGACTGGCGACTTGTTAGACTTTCGAACAACCTGTAACGTCGACTGCCAAAGATTTACAAATGACAGTTGAGACCGACGGCATAACGTGCTTTCTGAGGCACGGAGGAAACTCGCCCTTACATGGACTAGGCAAGTGCGGTTTAATCTATAGATCGACCCGAGACTCCGAGAGGCTGGTATTATTTAGCAACAAGCTCCTCAAGTATAAATAACCAATACAGCCTGCCTTAATTGAGGTCGCTTTCAAAGTAGGTAATTCAAGGAAGAAATGGAAACAGTAATAAACATAATAATTCAGAAGCAAAGGTTAATAAAGCTTTCTAAAAGAATGATGCCTGAGAAAGTTCCAACGATGTAGAAACCGTAGGAAATCATGAATCAGATATTTATACTACTGCGGAAGTTATAATACTGGACGTAATGAACTTTAAGGTAACTGCCAAGTGAGTGTAAAAAGAGGACCATAAATTTTATGAACAAAACTGATCGTTCTAAACTGTAATTCGAAGTTCTTGACACTAGTATTATGGCTGACAATTTTAGCGTTGTTATTATTTTCCATCTATTCGCCCGTCTAGAAACCATACCTACTTAAAAAATTATGATAACGGAACTGAATGAAACACTTGGACACATGGCGACACATCAATATACATGTCCAGTATAACCTGAACTCGATTTGTATGATCTTCGCGTATAATTTTAGATGAGCGTACTGAAGTCCAAAACCATTAATTTTTGTTTCATTCAGTTCCGTTATCATAATTTTTTAAGTAGGTATGGTTTCTCACAAGTCATCCTAGAAGGCTGCTACTAAACTAGACCATCTTTTAGTTTAGTGTTATACAAGTATAAATAGTCAGATCAGAATTCACGAAGTTTCGTCAGAAGTTTACGCGATTTAAAAAGGTTTTAGGTCAGAAGTTTACGCGATTTAAAAGTTAATTGCACCATATATGCACTTTACATCATTATAGAGCTTATTTATTGATACAGGACAATTTAGCACAAAATCACTTCGTACGTTACATCGATTAAACGTGCTTTAGTTTCAAGAATCAGGACCCACAAAAGTTATCATTTCCTTAGTACGATGCCGTGCGTTTTTACTGGCACCAATATCACAAGGCACAGAGTAAGTTTAATGCGTCGAACATCTACAATTATAATGCGTCCGCGCCGCCCGTCGACCATAATATTTTTCAAAAGATCTCCATGAACCATGAATTATTTATTCCCAGCGTAGACACCATTACAATTATTTCTTTTTACTTGAAGGAAACGACTTGTGAATAGTAAGCATTGAAACATTTGAAATTGTAAAATGTAAGATAAGGTGGTCACGGCGAAATATTATTCATAATACTTACTATTGTTTTTAGTTATATTTTTACATTGTGTTTCTATTTGTGCATGTGACGTGATAACGTGTGTTTTTTATATCTTTATGGGCTTTCTGCTTGGTCTCATCATTTAATAGAATTCCTCTTTATTTGAGTATCCATGACTCAAAAACTTACGACTATGTTAGTAGGCAAGCCTTGCCTTAAAATAATTATACCTTTCAGTAAATGAAATTGTATGATACAGAAGTATTTTTTTCTTTCTTATTTGGAAATGCAGTTTACGTCAATGATCATGATTTCAGTCATGCAAGTAATTTCCTTTTGAAACAAGCATTAAAATCTCAAGTTTATTTAATTATTTTATACACGCATGACATGCATCCATTTTCGTGTTCTCGACGTAAACACAAAGATAAGTGACCCAAATATAGCCGTCCATATTTAGCAAGACAGATCCGTTAATTGCAACAAAAGTTGACAAATTACATCTTTTGCGAGCACTTTGTGCATCAAAAGATCAAAGTGAGAGGCAATCAGTGTGGTCCTTTGAAAGACAGGAAAAAAAACTAAAAAGGTCTTTCACGAGTCACGGAGTGTGGTCGCGAAAGAGGTAAACGTAAACACTGGGGTCATCGGCCTGGGTTCAACTTGACACATTTTTCGTCGGCCCCAATTGTACGGGAGCAGCGACCTGCGTCGTCGGCTTGCGCAACGGGAAGCCGGTTGTGTTGTGCCAATCGACTTTGGGAATCGGAGCCTAAATGGAACATGTTTCCTGTGATGCGCTCGGGATGAACCGTGTATTCGGGTCTTAATGTCACACGCTTTTGGTCCTGTTATGCTAATTATTTTTGGTTGATGTTTTTTGAATCATGCACTGAAAATCAGTGACTTCTTTAGAATAAACTATGAAGCTAGAATGACTAAGAAAGAGCATTGGCCAATTTTAATCAAGTATCGACACCACTGAGTGCAAAAAGTACTAAAACACAAAACTTTACGTGCAAGAAAGTCTATAAAAAATTAACGAGGCTTGTATAAACAAACAATAACATATTTTTTGGCAAAAACATTTACAGTGTTTTCTTAAATCAATTCATTTATTTGGCAAGTATGGTCCATGTTGATGAAATCTAACCAAAATAATCTTTTATGATGTCAAAAATATGGTGCGATGCGTAATTTTTCGTTAATTATGTAGTACATGTCAATCACCTCGAAATTCCAAAGCTAACTAAATGTAATGACGCAGATAAGACTGTTTACTTACATAAATAAGCTAAGAATGTGGAGAAATTAAAACCGAGTCAATAAACTGATTTGAAAACATTTGTTTCATCGGCGTTGATAGAGACCCTAAGAAATAACTCAGCAAAAAACTAATCTACAAGTAACTAGTAGGTAGTAAAAAAGACACTTGTAAACTACAAGACAAAATATTGTGTCAATTTGTTTACCTACACGGCCATTGTTAGATTGCAACAATAAAAAGTCAGCCGAGAATATTCCGGTCGAACTCCGCACACAAAAACTAGATACGGAATACTTAGGAACGGTCGAGTTGTAAGCGAAAGGAATCTATATCCCTTTGAGAAGATTCCGCTAATGTCACGAGGGGATGCACGAAAAAATGCAGGTAGGGCCCCCGAGCAACGACCCCGGGGTTTTTGGACGATGACGTCAGACCCTTCTGCAGCCGCTTCAATAACACGAATGTGTACAACGTTACGTCACGCTGCTCTTTGGTTTTTTACAACACAAGAACTTTGTGGTTCTGTGTTACTGGTCCCATATCGCGAGATCACGACCGAGCGTCGCACTTTTGTTTCCAAATAAAAAACGCAATGAAGGTAAGTACTGACTAAAATAATCTAGTGGCATCACTGCCCATTCTGCTCAAATGTCGAACAAGGATAAGCGCATACAAAAATAAACATCACATTCGCGTTCTTGACAGTTCCTTAATATTCTGAGAATTCGAGTCAGCACGCATGCGGATCCGACAGCAAAATGGATGTTATTTTTTGCTTTTCCAATGTGTAACTATACAATTTGCACTAGAGCCCCGGTGTCGATGACCTCTCGCCAGCTGTTTGACTATCATGGTTTACAAAGCAAGGTAAGACGGGTTACTTAGGAATCATACGCAGTACCGGTATACGCTTTTATTCGAACCGTAACAAAAGAGCCGTGAATAATGACATCATTATTTTCTTATAATGAGTAGGCACCACAAACAATGGCTACCATGTAGCTAAACACTTCACAGTTTTGGTTATTCAAGAACATTCGGTTCGCTTAACCGAAGAAAAAAAAATCAAACATGAGTAAGAAATACGAAAAAGTCACGGTAGAGGTGAGCTAAAGAATGCCATTTGAATGTATACTTCTTATTTGGAAGGTGTTTGAATGGAATATTAAACAGGGCTAAGTCATGGGTTTAATGTGTCGCCGAGTCGATAGACGGCGCGCGGCGTGGCTCCACAAACCCACAACAGCTGTAGACAAAACGCCACGCTCACCAACACATGCTCGCACCCCTGCATCACACACACAGCTGCACGTAGAACACGTATACGTAACGTAAACACACGCAGGTTTATGTATACCAGATGCCCCTACAACGAGCGAGACGGACATACTAATAAACTTCATGTAAGAAGGGAATGCAACGGTGAGGGAGTGAGGCTCGGTTTGACAACATGCAGAGACGTCTAATTAAATGTAGTTGAAGGTCGAAAAAATAAGAGGATGTATGATACATTATGTCAAGCACACGAATATGTGAGATGTGAAAAACAGTCGGACGCAGCTGTAGCGACTAATACGCATACGAACCGAATAGCAATGCCTTATAGAGCGAATGTTTCGTAGGAACCAGCTAATAGAAAAATAAACAGAGCCGGTCCGAGCGAGGCCGTTGTTAATTAACATACAGATAGTTTAATAAAAGGCAGGAAACAGGCAGCGAGGGGAGTAAGCAATGAAGCGGTAAAAATAGAAGCGGGGGCGACAGAGACGCGCAGGAATCGATCCTACGAACAATGCGACGATGCACCGCTTCATGCCAATCAATAATAGATGCTTCTAGCGTGCAACAGTTCCGTGTGTACGACGCTTATTTGGATTATTGAAATTGTAGCCCGTGATTTGTTACTACTCGAAAATTTGTTTTGCTTCCATTGTAAATTCATTTCATGTCGCTTTTTGTTCAACTTCCAATAAATCGTGAGTTTCAAATTTTATTTGCTTTGCGTTGTAAATATTATAAACGATAGTGTTTTTGTTGCCAAACGAGTTTTATCTAATATCAGTTTCCGTTAATGTATTATGTCGTTGATAATTTTCAACGTTTATATAATTTATACTATTTAACCACGTCGTATCCTCATTACTATTTTAAGAGCAATCCAATATTGAATTACCTACCTCATTAAATTCCTTAATCCAATTGGAATGTTTTTGCTTGTTTAGACTTGACCGTCCATAAATCCAATCCTTTGCCAAACAACGACATTTTAAAATAAAAGCTCTCCAAATTCAAAGTCCAACTAAATGAAATCGAACACTGCAAGCAATCAATTTAAAGTTTCAAGGGAAGTCCCAAATGGCAGCCGGGCAGCGGTGGTGCAACCACGTTAATTAACGAAATGAATCGATGGCGAGTGCGGAAGTGGTCGGGGACACCCGTCCCGGTTATTTTAGCCACGGCGCGCAACCGCCGCGCACTTGTGGTAGGTCAGGCACAGGAACACGAGCAAACCCTAAGTACTGGGGGAAAATATAGGTCATACAGCAACATGAGACGAACCGTGACGTGTAGTGCGGGTTCGCTGTAAATTGGGTAGTTTATCAGTCATGCGGCAATGTTGCGGCAGGTCTGGAGGTCATTCACTTTGATAAGGTTCACTGACGTAATTCAATTAGCTAGGTATATGCTCGTTGTTTTGATGTAGGTTATTTGTGGGTGTGCATTTCGTCCAATTATAGTTATTATTATTCTGTTGACGCATGCTGGTTTAGTTTTAGCATCCGAATTGCTGGAATCACTTTAAATAAACCGTGCATACAGTGAGCTCTAATTAGCCACAACGATTCGTCATCCATATTTACCGGTGGAAATAATATTAGTGTCACATTTTGTTCTTATTGCGATGCCACGGTCTCTTGATTAAAGAAATATATTTTTATCAAACCGCGTTCACCGCTGTGGGAACACAGCAGGAGTCTACCGCAAGCTGTACCCGGCACACCGCCGCATCTCGACGCAGCCAGGCAAAACCACGTCTAGACGCCACTCTGTATACAAACACTGCCATTATAGCCAGACCTGCAATATTCATTTACTTTCCTTTGTTTAACAAGCTTGAATTAGCACCGGTGGGGCGTTGAGGATCAATTTACATTGGCGGCCTGATATTTATTACGACTGCGTTTGCAGTTTTAATTTGTTTTAGGCTCTGCAAATCGTGTATCTTGTCGGGTGGTCTTGACTAAAATTTGCAAGCGTGTGTCATTTTTTACAACCTAACTCTTATTCTCAGCGTGTTTACTTTACGACGTCCTTTTAGCGTGTCGTTCGAGCTAGGCGTGAGTCAGCTCGTAGGTATTTGAGCAACCCTTTGTTATGGTCGCGCAGAGTAAACGACCAGTACAAAGGCAGTCGGGCGAGCCGCCCTTCAGCTGACTGAGACCTTGGCTGGATTTAGATGCGGTTCGACGGACTCCCCGACGGCATCGGCACTCGGATTTAGTTTTCATGTCGATTTGGACCTTTTCTAGCGATTGGCACAGGAATGCAACACGCAATCTCGGATGGGCTTCGATTTTTTTGCCTATTTAGAAAAAAGAATGTTCGGAATACTCGAGGCATTTCAAATTCTCAGTTCGGTTTTTTCGTAACCACAAGTATAAGGTCAGTGTCCGCTGTGGGACCTTGGCCGATTTTAAACGCAAGTTCGACGTTCGACGTCTGAACGGGCGCTTGCGTCGGCATCGTGTGCGTTTTATAACTTTCCCCGGCTAGCGATAAAGTTCATGTTTGAACTTTGTTTCCTGATGATCCGTACGGTTTATAAATAGCCGCACATCTGCCAGATGGTAGGTGAAGACGGTCATAAAATGTTTATGGAAATATTTAAACAGAGCACAGAGCTCTGGAAATTGAAAATCCAGCAATTATAGCTCGTGATTCAGTGAAGAGTGAAACGAACTGTAGCTTATGAGTACTTACTCTGAAGTCTAAAGCATCGTTATTGGTGGTTTTCAATTAGACGCAAATCACGTTCCTTTATACGAGGGCCATTAATCTCCTTTCTAATAAAAGTTTAAGAGTGTCCTCCACAATAGTGTAAACCGTCGTATAATTTCCTTATTAGAATGTCGCCGGTCTATTTGTGATCCGGCTTGGGATACCTGCCGTCTCGCCGGTGGACCTTGGCCGAATTTAGCCGGGGTCATCGCACTGCAGGTCGCTTTCTCCTGAGTGGCGCATGCGCGATGCAATCAGCGCAGCGCCGTCTAGCTGAACTTGGTGCTATTGTGTTGGGTAACTTGCGAGATAATAATTGTGTGACGTAATATACTATCTTTGTCTTGGAATGAAAGGAAAGCGGACGATGCACGTCGTTGGGGTATGCGTTGTATTTGTATGGATTCTTGTGGCGACGGATTTGACGGGAGTACCGCGCATTGGGGACTATTAGTTAAGGCGACAGAGTAGTTTTTAGAATCTATTTTTAGCACTGATAAGTATTTAACTAATTTAGTTTTAAAAAATGTCATATTTATAAAAGTTGAAGGAGAGTTCGGCTCTTGGCTTGTTTTATCCATCATATTTTTATATTTAATTTTAAATAATGATTGTGTAATTAAATAAGTATTTCAAAAACTGAAGAATGTGGCAATTAATTACCTAATTGTTTCATTAAACCTCGCAATTTCCAACTTTTATCTACATTTTCTACCTGCTTGAACTAGAACAATTATACAATAGCTAAACAAACACAATTTGTTGCATTATGCTCTCATTTGAAACGCAACTTGCATAACAATATCTAGCAATGCGCAATGTCATCTGAACACAATAAGACTAGTCTAAATACCCTATCTGCAGGCTATAAGCGTCGTATTTGCATATCAAATGGTCTAGATTTTATAGTTATGAAATTAGGCTGAGGTCGACTACCAACTATTTACATATAATTATATCATAAAGATATAATAATGCTATGGAATCAGCGCACTCCTGTATTATTTATATCAAGTTTTATATGAAAATTATATCAAAGAGTAAAATTTTATTGTTAGCTAAGATTGATTACGGGCTTGCAAATTACTGTGTTGATAAATTACATTATGATTGTAATGGTAATTTTATATCATTTTCATAAATCAATTGTTGTTTGATTAACATAATAATTTATAGGTACCTCGGTCCTAGATACAAGACTTATTTCAATGTTTATACCAGCTTACTAGTTAAGTACAGAACTACAGACGCAAGGACAATGACATCAAGCTATCCGAAACTGTCAAATTATCCCAATCTACCTTGAACCTAATGCTTGAACGATAAAGTTTAAAATCTATTGAAGATATTTGACAAATTGTAGTAGCTTTGATGTGCTGGCGACTGTACTCCAGAGCAGGCGCGGATCCAGCCCTCAAAAAAGGTTGTGGGCACAGTCACCCGAAAATCGGCCAAGTGCGAGTTGGAGTATGAACTCGCTCATGATCGATATAGTGACACTATTAGGAACTAAATCGATAGTTTTCTGAATCAAAACGTGCATGGGCGCCGACAGGTTTATTTGGGTGAGGGAGGGCGGGATGTGCATCTTTATAAGTTTCCCGAAAAGAGCTCTAAAGGCAAGTTACAAAAATAAGCGTAATGAGCTCCTAAAAGTTAGTACCTACCTAGTTTGAATTTAAGAGGTTTTCTTACTGTCTGAAATTGTGTCTTGTCAGGAGTGACTAAAACAGCCAACGTTAAAAAATTGGTAGAGCGAGCGGAGCGAGCTCGAAAATTTTCCACGTCCTCGGAAAAAATAGATTCTTTTCATTCATACGGGATTGAGAATAGAAAGGAGTGCTTTCTATTCAGGCATAGGCAATGTTTGTAGAAACGACATCGAGCGCAGCGAGCGAGATTTTTTTTTTCGTTCTGCCTCGGATAGGTTGATCGCTTCGATTTCGAGGGAAGGTGAGGAGGTTCCTCGAGATGAGTTAGAATTTGTCAAGATTAAGACACACAAGAGCGAGTGGAGCAAGCCGGCGCTCGAAAGTATTAGGTTTTAAGGCGGAAGCATTTGAAACCGCTTTTGATAATAACATAATGCAGGAGCGAGAAAAAAAGAGCTTATTTAAGCATCTCACCCCACCTGGGTTCTTTTTGTTTATTCATACAGAGATGACAACAAAAGTAAAGGTCAAATTATGACCTTAATAAAAAAGGGAAAATACAATAGCGAGCGAAGCGAGCTTACAATATTTGGTTGCCGCCTTGGAATGGTTAGTGTCTGTTGTGCAGATTTTTTTTTTGGAAATTTGTCAAATTTCCAAAAAAAATGCAATTTTTTGATGATCTTGGTGAGACCCGTGAGACCGTGAAATGTGACGTCACAAGTCTATTAGGGTTGTGGGCATGCCCACAGTGCCCACAACGGTGGATCCGCGCCTGCTCCAGAGGATTGTTTTACCAACAAAAAGTGCATTGACAAATCTTTTACAGACAATTTTTTATAGTTACATATAAATCCAGTATACGATGATCTCTTATTATACGGAAAGCCTATCGCTTGATGTGTCACCCATTTGTACCGAATTCCATCATGTTCTCCATTTTATAACCCTAATAAACACGTGTCCTTCTATTAAGAATTTATGAGCCTTTATTAGAGATTGTAAAAAACACAGGAAAAGCGAACGACATACTAGTCACACACTTGCATCCGTGATTGGGATCGACTGACGCATTCGGAATATTGATACAGCCACCGACAATTGTGATCCGATCGAATACTTTAATCGAATCGAATACTCGCGTGGTTATCGATCGATACCTCAAAGGTAATGCGATACTTGTTTAGCAATAGGCTATCGAGATCGTTTCTCGGATACGATTAGTTGGCAATGAGCTTTTGAACCTGACTCTTATTGATGTTTTAGGCTTGTTTTGTTACTGTTCTGACGCAGAGTAATAAAGCTAAATTAGATCGTAAACAGATAGAACGTTCCTTGAAAAAATAAACACGATCGAGATAGTTTTCGCCTATTTCCTGTCGCTATTTCGGAATCGGGACAATCGTAAATTCGTGATACCGACGATAGTTTCTCATAATTAAACTTGCATAAATACCTTGTAGAATTTATCAGACTATGTTCGAAACAGTAAACTGCGCTCCAAAACGCAAACATTATGTACTTTACCGTAGCTTAAAAGGCTGCTCAACTTAATTGGGACTAGGCAGGACATGTCTGTCGCATGCTGAGCGACCTGTGGGCCTGTAAAACTCAGAATTGGTGCCCTGAAACAGTGACACGGAGTCACGGTAGACCACGAAGGAGATAGCGGGACAAGGTGTCTACCTTCATACCTTGAGAATTGGAAGGAAGGTGCACCACAGAATCGTGACCGTTTTAGAAGGAACGGAGGTAGGTTGCTCGGTAATGGGCCAATATGGGCAAGCAATAATAATAATAGTAAGCTAGACTAATACCAATTAAAAGACTAATATCAATTAAAAAATCTAGAAAAATAAAGTCGTTTGAGCACTTTTCCAATTATGGCAAAGCCATGATTCCGTTTGCCTGGAAATAATCAATCGTTGGCTAGACTTCTAATTAAATCATTCAGATGCCGCCAGACCACAATTTTATTGGTACAAAATAATAATTCGAAACACAGCAGTTGCTATGTTATAAATCAGCCGGGAAACACCTCCACCTTGCTTATGTATAACGAAACTCATTAGATATACGATAAGCGCCTGATTCGTAGATGAAAATCTACTAAATAACTTTTCGGTCGTTCTTTCGGCACGATACTGTGTTTTACCGACGCAAAAAATATAAAAGACTCTTTTGTTTTTTTCTGACTACAGACTTATTATTGCGTGTATGATGGGATAGTCAGCCTTGGACTGGCCTGACGACCTGACCCAAAAATATCAACCTTGCCACTGGTTACAAATACATAATTGTACAAAATAGACTCTATCCGGTCCGTAATTGTCAATATTACAAGTTTTATGGTTAAATTGTGAGTGACTAATAAATCTCTCATAATTATTAACAGCTAATTGGATTCTTATTACGAAAGTTCTATCATTCTATGATGTTTAATAACGACAACCCGTGGTTTTATAAGTTTTCAATTTTATCCAACTAATAAAATTACTTTTAATTTCTTTCATCTTTGATCTCAAACATTTCATAACAGTCACAATTATTAAAGAAAAAAGCCTTATTCTTAAAATTAAAAAGCGTTATTTGCAAAACACTTAAAACCTTTCAACGAGGTAATCCAATGTTAATTTGAAACGCAAACAAACGTATGTAAGTGAGATATGAAAAGGGGCGCTTAGAGACGCTTTTCCACATAAATTGAGTGTAACGTTACGTACATACGGCGACACATTAAGCTGCACATCCAGTATGTGACTTCACTTTGTATAAATTTCCCGTAAAATGAGTGATTCGAGATCACTTCAAAGGTTCAAAAAAACTGGAATCGCTGATGACTGTGGGCAATAGGAATGCTGGGTTGAAGTGCCAGACAGAAGACGGGCGTCGTCCTCCATGTCGCCGAGGGAGGCCTCGAAAACGCTGGCGTGAGCGTGACGACTTGGAAGCGTTTGTGACAGATTGAAAAGAGAAAACCGCACAGAGAAAAGATTTGAAGGCTATGGTGAGATAATAAAGTGATAATATCCCAGCAGTGAGATAATTTCATAAGAAAAAAAAACGAGTGATTCACTAATACTGGTTTAGTAAAGGTTGATTGGACGTCGTCTGTACAAGCAAATAATGTTATGGTGATTCCTTAATCCTTCTAAAAGCCCCCGATGTTTCCAACGCCTGCTATGTAGGATGTAGGTAGACAACAAACAAACTCAATCTATTTATCATAAGTTTACTTAGCGAAGTGGCTCAACCTTGAAAACGGATTCAAACACCCGAATTATTTATATACGAGATTATTAAAAGTGTTCCCGAGAATTGATCACACGGTGGTTTATTTTATTTTGATGGAGTTTGGGTATTCTCAAATAATAATACAATAGCAAATTGAGGCTGTTCTTTAGTGTTTAAAATACTGTTAGTTTTTGAATTTACATTATTCATGAAATCTTGGGTTTCTTTTGAATAAGTCTGTGTGTTAAATTACTTCATTAGAAGTTTCTTTATTTGGAAATCTCTGAAATATAATCGTGTATAACATCACGCCTGTAAACCCGAAAGGGTTAGGCAGAGGTATACCTAATACTCGTACACCCACACTTCGCCAGTTATGTTTAAGTCCCATGTAATAGGGGACGAGCCTATTGTCAACAACCTGGCTCAAATCCAGACTACGTGGCTGCAACTGAGAAATTCCTGATAAAAAACCCAATAAGTAACACTTTGCCTGACCCGGAAATCGAATTCAGGACCAGAAGCTCAGTGGTCCCGCTTGCGGCCACTAGACCAGTGAGGCAGTTATGCTTTGCTTCTTCATTACCATATTATTCGTGTAAGATACCCTTAGAGATTATTATGAAGTAGTATACGAGTACTCTGACATTACGAAAACTTAAAACTAACAAATCGAATATCATCGGATGTGATTTCGAAATGTCAAGGTTTAAAAACCGGTTTTATGGGAGGTGATACACCCATGGAGTTATATGCTAATTCAGACTATATATTTTTGTATCAATTATTTGTATCTCTAAGATATAAACATATTGCTTTTTTTATGTATTCGTGTCTCGTGTCGTTGTTTGCTCGGACTTTGTTTCCACTTATTGTTGAGTCAACGTAAAAAAAACTTCTATTCGCCATTTCCACGGTCGGCGTCGTTTCACTGGGTAAATACATTAAAAAAAATTGCTAAATAGTTTTTTGATGAACTCAAATAAAAATGGACTGGATACCTAGCAAGGCGCACTGATGACAGGAGGACTAAGGCTGTCAACGAATGGCGTCTAAGAACTGGCCAGAGAAATGTGGATCGTCTGGCGGCCAGATGGGCAGACGACATAGGAGTCTTTGGTGAAACTGAACCCACAATAAAACTATGAAAAAAATAAAATAAAATGTGATTTGTTCGACTGATCTCATGGGTCCACTTCGAGTGGGTCCAGTTGACCGAAGACTCCTTGTTACCATTAGGAAAACCTGAATGAGGCTGGCACAGGACCGATACCCAGCAGTGGGTGAATTCAGGCTGCGGATAATGATGAGATACATTGAAATTGGATTTGAGTGTTATCAACTTATCATAAGAAATCAATCAGATTGAAAATGATAATTTTCTTAAAGTAATAATAATAGTCCTCCTGACCGTTTTTCGGTCACGGCGGCCAATCTTAGCACAGATTAGCCAACTGCGCGGGAGATATTATAGTGCACAAGTGTGTGCGCAGGCACAGGTGCACTCTCTGTTCCTTTTCTCTCATAGTCCGATGGGACGGCAATCCGACACGACCGGAGAGAGATCAGGCGCAGGACCAACGGCTTAACGTGCTTTCCGAGGCACGGGGGTATTATACCGCCAACTTCCAAACTCCGGGCTACTACTGGAATATTTCTAATGAAAAACCCAATAGCACTTTTTGTCCGACCCGGGAATCGAACCCAGGACCTCATGCACAGCAGTCGCGCTTTGCTACCACTAGACCAACGAGGCAGTTTCTTAAAGTATTAACTAAATAAACACTTTACAAATAAGAATTTTTAAAAACTTGTTTCTTATAGATTTACTAATTCATGACTACTTGGTTGGCTATGGAAATGTTAACTATTTATTTTATTTTTCATGTCTATTAGTTGCTATGTAGTACTTTGCTGTGTTTAAAGTTTTAAAGTATTCGAGACGATACGCCTATTATGACTTATTTATAAGAGTGACTTGTTTTGAAAGGTTAAAGTGTCTGTCATACAATTATGTAAAACCTAACATTTTCATACATTCTGACGTTTATCTATTGTCTTTGGTCGTTCGTTGTAAATATACTCATTTATAATTATTCTAGATTCTAGTGTCCGTGGCCGGTGGATCAAAGAAGTGTGCACCGGAAACTGAAGGAGGTCGAGCAAATGACGTCATTTAATATATTGTGTGAGCAAAATATTAGATTTATTGCACTGTACATACTCATCATTTATCATAGAATGAAATTAATTTATCTTACTGTGAATATACTGCGTAGTGTCAGTGTCATCTTGTGTGGGCATGTTTTGAATTTAAAAGTAGCTACTAAGATTTCATTTATCAGGATTTCAGAATAACTGAATTTTCTTATGTTGGCCATGGGCGGCATAAACACTGAGACCACCATTAGGCACGTAAGAAAAAGTAATTAATAACTGAACGTCACGCCTGTAATCCCTGAGAGGTAAGACAGAAGTAGGCGAGTCTATTGTCACTAACCGTACCAAAATCCATTCCACAATCTGCTACTGAGTAATTCCTGAAAGAAAAACCCAAATAACACTTTGTCGGCCTCGGCGCAAGGACAAAGAAGGAACATGGGTTCGGTTTTTAGTCAGTAGAAGTCTGACACTCCCCTTCGCTCTGCCCAAGAGCGGGGGGGGGGGTCATTTGATGATTTTCCACCCACCAAAAAAAAAAAAGGCTTGGGTCGTAAGCAAGACTTAAGTATCTATGTAACTAATTATTACTGCAATATTAAAACCTTAATCATGATCACGATGCGAAGCTGTGAGAATATTCAAAGCATATTAATTAATGTGTTTCGTTATCAAAACATTCAATAATATCCTTTCAGACTTCGAATCAAAAATGATAAACAAGTCATTAACAGTATCTCGACGAGGCTAGACTATTCAGATCGCATCTCACAAGAGAAGAAAAATTAATTAGCATTAAAAAATGAAGAAAAAACTAGTTTGTTTCGTTCGAGCGCATACCAGGGTGATATGAGAAGAAAGAGATCTGTCTGTAGTTCGGAACATTAGTTTGTTTACCTTCATTAATGGAACAAAACCCGCTTTGTAAGAAAAACTCTCTTTTTTAATTAAATATTTTCTGTATTACTAGCTCTTGCCGTGGCTTTATCCACGGGGACGAACGTATTTTTTTGTCTCATCTGAATCTTACTTAGTTAGTCTTTACATACAAAACATCACGTCTGTAATCCACGAAGGGTTAGGCAGAGGTGTACCTAATGGGCATACTACACGCTCAAGCATCACCACACTTTTCGTTCACACTTCACAATACATCGCGCGTATTGGTAAAACTGTATTACCATTACAAACCACACGCGCGATGTACTGTGTGCACCGTGTAATCGCGCAGGCAAGACTGTGGGGAACATGGAGCACAATGCTCAAGTGTGTATGCGGCGTATCTCCACAGACAATGGCCCACCTTCCATCCTGCGCTGCATGCCCTGACACCTGCACACTTGATGATCTAATGACTGCATCAGCGAGCGGAGTTCGCATAGCTGAATATTGGGCCAAATTAATATAATTTATTTAGTGACGGTTTGCCATCGACACGCTAAGAAGAAGACCAGATGGGGAAGTATGAGCGCGTGGTAGGCGCTTAAGAGTAGGTACACCCACATTTCGCCAGGTATATTTTTTAAGTCTCACATACTAGGGTGGAGGCTATTGCCATCTAGATCCGTCAAATCCAGACTTCGTGGCTGCTACTGAGAAATTCCTGGGGGTCTAAAAAGCCACTTTAGCAGATCATAATATGAATTGCGTTAAAATGGACCATTCATATAGTAACTGCGTCTGTGACCATTTTACGAATTTTAATGCAATTCATGTTATTTTCCTATTACGATCTATTTTCTTAAATGGTTACAGAAATACAAACGCAGTAACTAATACGAAAGATCCATTTTATGTTTTTTAACGCAATTCATATTATGATCTGCTAGTGTGGCCATTTTTGACCCCCTGATAGGAAAACCCAAAAACACTTTCCCCGTACCCGGGAATCAGCTCGGTCGCGCTTGCCACCACTCGACTAACTAGGCAGTCTTTACTTCAATGAATATTATTAATAAATATTCGTTGATAGTCCGACGAATTTACCTTTTGACATTAATTAATATTTAATTATTCATTTATAAATGCTTTAAGTGTAACAACCTTTGTGTTGTGACTAATAAATTGCTAGAGTATTGTGATAGCGTTGCTTTAAGTAAACTTATGTAATTAAAGTTATCGCTTATGTGGTTTTAACGTAACTTAAATTATTATACTAGCAGTTATTTTATTACTGTTTGTTTGATTTTATGTTAAAATAGCTAACTGGACAATAATAGTTCGTTCGTTTATTTTGTCGCTCGTTGGTCTAGTGGTCGCAATAGTGACTGTTATGGTCCTAAGTTCGATTCTAGAGTCGGAAAAATTGTCATTGGGTTGTTCTATCAGGAATTTCTCAGTAGCAGCTATGGAGTATGAAATTGAGCCCGTTTGATGGCAATAGGGTCGCCCCATGGGGCTTAAATATTACAGGCGAAATGTGGGTGTACTACTAATCTGTGGTACTACTAAGTACATCTTTGCCGTGTGTTGTTATGTATGTCTGTCTGTATATTTATCTAATACTTAATATCAATATTCAATTCATGAGAACCACGTCCCGCCAATGGAAATTAAATCAATAACTCGGTATTATTAAGTCGTCTGCCAGTCGTTATTTTTGTACTAGACACCAAAGAGGACTTACGCTGTCTGGTTATCAAATTAAATTATGCTTACCTTCAACGTAAATTGAAATTTAGAAGCTTCACGAGCAAGGCTTTTCTTTATTTCATAACATAACATCACGCCTGCAGTCCCCGAAGGGTTAGACAGAGGTGTACTTAATAGTTCACCCACATTTCGCCAGTTATGTTGTCTCATGTAATATTGGGCGACCCTATTGCCATCAACAGGGCATAGACCTACTCCGTGACTCTGTGACTCCTACTGAGAAATTCCTGAAGAAAAAACTCAATAACACTTTGCCCCGCCCGGTAATCGGACCCAGGACCTCATGCCCAGCAGTCGACTAGGCCAACAAGACAGTTAAATTCAATGTAAATTGCAATTTAGAAGCTCATGAGCAAGACTTTCTTAAGTGACTTTGTGGAGCCGCTCAGCCCGCCACCCAATCGGTTTTAATTGAGTTTTACAACGAACCTTTATTTTTTAATCAAGCAAATTCTTACACCGCTAATTACTCAATTCATTGGTCGCACAAAAGGCTCGGTGTCTCATAAATTGCCACAATTCCGTCAATTAGAGATCGGCGGATAGCGTCCGCGTACAATTTATATATAGGAGCAGAGACAGGGCATTCATCACAATAAGGTCGTTGCAATGGAGTGATGATATCATTTCGAGCGATAAAATTGACAGGATCTGAAGATGTAGGGTCAAGAACTTAAGACCTACCATTTAAAGGACTGCAGAGTGAGGCAGATGTTTTATTAGACTGGTAGATATAAATTGCGAGGTGGGTGAGTCAATGCAAGATAATTATTATTTATTTATAAATAAATCGACAGATTTATCTCTGGACGTTTAAACAAGCTGAATATCGTTTATTTCTGGAGTCATACAAAAGCCTTACAATTCTACTAGATATTTCCATGTATGACAAATATAATATGTAAACTAAAATAGATTTGAACAGAAGTAGGTATGCAGACAATCATCACACACCACTATAACAGAGTCAGTTACTCACATCACACACCCATTTACCTACAACTCCTCAAGAACACACCTACACAATCACACCCGCTGTACTTCTTAGCAATGTATTGTAAAGCTTTGTAAATCCAGAATTGGCTGTAGTATTACTTTATATTTTTAAGACAAAATTTCAAAGAACTGTGGTTTTGGTGAATATTATAAAAAAGTCCTTCGCCGCGTTTGTCAAAAGCTGCTGCATCATATTTCATGCTGTTTTCACCAATGGAAGAGTGGTTCTCGAGGAAGGTTTTAGAATATAATTTGAACGACATGCACGCGGGCGAAGCCGCAGGCATCACCTAGTAATACATAAATGCCAATTCCCATACGAGTACGACCATACGAACACACAATTTCTTTCTTCCCAAGCTTAAAAATAATTGCAATTAAAACACAAAGAAATCATCCATTCATAGCTTCACGGTCGATCGGACGCAAGGGAGGCAGACAGGACGGCTCATTAAGTTATCGACATTAATAATAATGTAGTACCAATAACTACTTTATTGTACCAGGTTTAGGTTTCTAATTACATCGTAGACGATCCCAGCTCGTTCGCGGATGATTAAATTTAACAATGATTAATTAACTCATCATGTTATTAAATTGTTAATGTTATCATGATCGGCTGGTAATGGTTTGATCGTGGCTCACTTTATAGGTTAATGGGGAATTTTGATCTTGAACAGACTTTTGTAGAATGTGAGTAGAATACTAAAGTGTTCTCGTATTTGTGTCATTCTATCGATATAGACGTTGTAAAATTATTACTTTGAATGGAATTTTTGGGCCGACGTAGTGTTAATGAATTATTCCATCAAGAATTTCTCGGTAGCAACCAATGATGTATAAAACTATACGTCATTGGTAGCAACCACGAAGTCTGATTTTGTGTCCGGTTGTTGGCAATAGGGTCGCCCCATAGAACGATACCTACACATTATTGTATCATTTATTTTTTAATTAAATGGGCAACGTCATTAACAACAGCGAATCGCAAAATTATTTACCCTCATAGGAAAAAGGCGTGAGGTTATGTGTTTACACATTGTGATCCCGGGCTGCAGAAACCCAGGACTTGACCTTTGTAATATCCTATTTAAGGCGGGGTTACCCCGATAAACGTCGTCAACAATAGCGTTTTACTCGTACATGGAACGGATTTAAATTTTGAAAAAAATGTATTACATAGTTGACTCTTCGATCATGATATGTCGGGCATGCGATACACGATTGCTTACACTTCACTGCATCCAATTAAATCGCAAAGACATGTCCAAATGATGGCTAAATAATCGTTTTACTTGAGTTATATTAGGCTTTGAAAAATAAAACTTATATCATAATAAAGGTCGTAAAAAATGTGTATTATCTCGGGTCACATAATGTATAATTTCTTTATCATTTTTCTCCAAGAGAGAAAAAAACAGTCAAAATTTAGGCATTATATCGCTCGCGCGGCAGGGCGGGGGGGTGAGCTCGTGCGTACATAAAAACAAAGTACGGTAACCTCGCCTTAAACCCTTCTGAGGCATTGGAAAAGTATGCTATGTAAAGCCATCGATTATCGTCCTGTCTTATTGTTTCAGAAAATAAAACTACGCACGAGGTACTTATATGACACGAAGAAAAAGAAAAGCTGTAATTAATGTTAATAAAACCGAACGACCATTGACTCCGCCTGTTAAAAGTCAGACAAACTACCTTGACTTTTAACTCAGTTCAGCCATTTCAAGCCAGTGATCATTATTTTAGTATGCATGGACGTATAAATATCACTGTATCACACTATAAATTAAATATTCCATCTGTGGTGATATTCCGCAGGTTTTTACTTTTAGCCATTTGGCATTTGAAGATGCATGCCAACCTTTGCCATTTAAAAATATAAAAGAAGTATTTTTGGAAGCGAACATCCACCTATAGTACTAGATTCCTAAACATATAGGTATATTATGCAGTGTTTACAATGAAATCTTCGTATTTTTATAAAATATGCATCAGGGAAATAGGTAAATCATTGAGGAATATATTTTCGCCACCGATTAGGTATAAAACTGTACATTGACTTGCGATGACATTTCCAAATGCTAACTGAAAGTTAAAATTCACACGCCATTTGCATTTTCATTGTGTAAATTCGGTGGTCGTTATTATAGCAACAATAGAATAGTTTCATTATAATTCTTGTGTGGTCATCCAGTTTTCGTCATATTTTTTTTTGAAGAATTGTTAACTCGTCCTTGTTACTTAAAATTAAGTTTTTTTTTTCTTGGTTGCAACATTTTTATTTCTTTTTTTTTTAAGTCGGGGAACGATTTTCAAATACAGAACAGCTGCATAAGTTCGCGTTCTAGAACGATACAGGATCACGAATCACATTAAAAAACTGGCTCTACTCGATTCTCGATTTAAAATAAAACTCAAGCTAGGCCATCATTATATTCCTACTAACAATCGTTACTGAAGTTGAACACGATCAGTTCTGCTAAACGGCGGTCAAGAGCCACTGTCAAAATTCCTCATTAATTATGATAAAGGCAGTTCTTGAAAAAATAAAAATTGCCTAAAATCATTATTTTCAATTAAATGAACTACGAGTTTTTCGGCGCGTGGCGTTACCGTAGTCATTTATTGATTAAAACACGACATGCCCTGATGGTGGCTACTAATCAATAATAGGGTGGGGTGCAGGGTGCAGTGCCGTTGGGATCAAAATTCATTAACTTATTTATGGGGATTCGTTATTAGGTAGAAAGCTTAATGGTGTTAGTCGTCTTATTATGATTATTGTGCTTGTGAAGCTACCATTTAAGTTCCGATAGTTGAAAAACACAGGAATTCGTTACTTATAAATATTCAGAAATCACATTATAAAAACGAGGTGTAAGGAAACATAAATTAAATACATTTCTTTAGTTATGATATTGCGTTTTTTAAGAATCATCAGATTTTTTTTTGTCAAAATTTTCTCTCCTGATTGAAGAATCGTATACCTACCTACTTACACTATCTAGACTTCTAGAGTATCTAGCACATAAAATCTTACAAACAATATTACAAGGTAATATACTGTCACACACAGACACAGTATAATTATCATCATACAGTTTCATGGCTAATCACTAAGCGTGAAGTTTAACGACCACTGTCGAAAACATCCGCCATCTTGGTTTTATTTTAGACAAAAATGTTCTTACACCATACTCTACTGAGGCTGTTTTAAAGCAGAAAATACTGCTAGATTTATGCTACATAAGTAGCCTAACATATCATTATGCCTGTAATCCCTGAAGGGTAGGCAGAGGTGTACCAAATACTACATCTAAAGGGGATAGAACCGACGATGTGGCATATCAACTTGGCCCCATTTAGATTTCGATAACGTGACACTTTGGGACACGATGTTTTAAAACATTTTTTGTTCGTCTAAATGCTGTCTATTCATCCATACATACCACTTTCATCGTTGGCCGCAATTTCGAAAAAAAATCAAAATGGCGGTGATCGATATGCCAGCTCCCATACAAAAAAGTTCAAACCCCTTTCGCCAGTTATATTACTATCAACCGGGAACAAATCCAGCAGTAACAGCCACGGAGTCTGGATTTGACTCCGTGGCTGTTACCTACTTCCTGATAGAAAAACCCAAAGACATTGGTCCGACCAGAAAATCGAACCTAGGATCTTATATTCAACAGTCGCGATTGCTCTAGACCAACGAGGCAGTCCAGGTAGATAGACAGGATTATTCTAGTTACTTTTATTATTATGATAATTTGCAGTGTCTTAGTAACAATACTAGAAGTAAGTCATACTCATCATAGTCACTGTATCGCTTCATACTTTTTTGTCCCTATGGGAATTGTAAATTAGCTGATGTGATGTAAAAACGATTGGAGAGTGTGTGAGCTTTGAAAGAGAAAAGTGTAAATGATACCGTGATGTCTGACAGAAGAAAACGCGCTGTGCAGACTTGAGGCCTAGAGGCTAGAAGAGTGGGATAAGGGTAGAAAGACTATGATCATCGGAATAAAAGATATAGTATAACTAATAAACAATAATAAACAATATTTATTTGTTCAAGACTTAAACCTATTACAATTACTGAACCTTAATTAGACTCCATTTACTATAAGATTAGAATTTTAAGTTGACCGTTTTTACAGTCCGTTCAATCGATTTTGACTTCTATGCCGTAGGCATAAGGATGGCATTAAAAGCAAAAATAATGTTACAATACCGACTGTTTACTGCAGCTGCATTTTGTCTTGCTGTCAACGTAATAGAGTTCACAATCGGTTGAACGGGCTGTAAAAACTTGAAATTCTAATCTTTTAGTAAATGGAGTAAGGTTTTATGTACATTTTCTCTGACGAAACGCAAAAATATAAGTTTGGCCACAGTTGGCTGAAAATAAATGTATGATGTTGTTATTGTTGTATCTACATAGTTAGGCATATAGGTCCCGACGAAATAATTAACACAATTGAAATTACCATTATGTTACTTAACTTGTAGATTTTGGGACAATGTAGTTACGTGCCTAGTTTGTGTTAGTTTGTGTCAAAATTAAGAACTACCTAAGACATTAACGTTTTTGCTAAGTTTTATTACTTACTAAATTAAAGCAATTAATGCGAAACAGTAAAATTAAGACATTTCAAATTTCGTAAGACACGGATGAGAAAAGCAATTATAATAAAGTTATATTTTATTTAATTAACTGGTTTAGAACAAGTTTCTTCTATAAAACATACGCTAAATGATATCTAGCATATTAGAGAGTTTATGTATTTATTTATTTACACATACATTTGTTGTGACAGGTAAGACCCAAGTTAACAAAAGTAGTCATTAATTACAATCCCAATTATCACAGTTATACAGTGGACAACGTACTTAGTGTCTCCCTCTGGAATTCCGCCAAGGAACAAGAAAATATGTCCAAACGCCGAGACACACTATTCGGTATTCTCATTGCACGAATCACAGGCGCAAACTTTAATAAGTTGGTACGCGGGGGTCCATATTGGCTCACCTAAAGTTCTTTATCCGAAATTGTTCTTCCTAACGATTTGTAATCCGAATGATCACTCTTCCTAAAATTTTTCATCCTAAAGTTTTCATTCATACTATTTGTAGTCCTACCGACGATGTTCATAACACTCATGTTTCCGAAAATTGGAATTCATAATATCATTAGTGTAAATATATTTAAACTCCTACTGTTTTTTATCCTAACGCTTTTATTCCTAAACATAATTCTAAAACTGTTTAGAATGATTAAAGGTCGTTTCACTGATTTTTGTCTTGAAATAAAATAAATGAATGAAATTCAGGTCAGAGTGTCATCTTGGGGGCACTATGAAAAAAATACTTAGAAAAATTTCGCGACCAATTTCAAGGTAGCGCTCGCCGGCCGCTGCCGCGGCACCGCTCGCTTCGCTCGCTCGGCTCGCGCGTAGTTGGTCACAGTTCTAACCTAACCTAACCTATGGATATCTTTGCATAGTATATAAGGTCCCATTAAAATAGGTGGACTTTTAACACAGCGTTTAGTAAGCCTAACTAAAGACATCTAAACAAAAAAAAAACACTATATTTATATAAAGTGATTTTATTTTGACTTAAAATAATAAATTGCCGGCACTCTAGAACAAACTCATCCTATATAAGTAGGTATTTTATTTCTTATTCTTATATATTTTTTTGCTATTGTCCTTATTTTAGCGGTCTGAATGATTTCTAAAATTTTGTCCACCTATTTTAATGGGACCTTTTATAATACTGATTATTATGAATAAAAAGTAATATAAACAAAAAAAAAAGATATGACTTTGAATAATAGTGTAAAAGATGGTTATGTTGAGAAAATATAGGAAAACAAATAATAGTGTAATAGATGTTTATTGCTACAGACATTATGAAGTCGAATGCTTCGGAATTAAAACATTAGAGACAGAGAAGTTAGGAATTGCGATTGTTAGGATGAAAAATGTTAGGAAGAACATTTTCGGATTTCCAATTATCGGAGTTGAAATTTTAGGTGAACTTTGGCGCACCCGGTACGCGGTGCCGGAACTCTAAACAGCCCCCCCCCCCCCCCCTCGGTCCCAACCGAAGCCTCCTGTCTGGAACGAGTAATCCCAACGATTCTAATATTTGCGGATTATTTAATATTCCTCGAAAAACCATAAAAACATATTTAGCAAGAGCTAGGTTGCGCCTTACCTCCAACTTATAGTACCCAACCATCCCTATTACAAAGAGAGTTGGATACATAAGCGGGTAGAAAGGGTAGACTCCAAACTGCCTCAAGTACAGGTATCGGGTAAATTTATTTTGCATTTTTTCTAGCATCTGAGAATACTTCACCTCATAAGGAGGAGTTAGAGACATCACTCGCACAGTCGCACTAGGTATCGAAAACACCGTACAATTTCCGCTTGGTGGATTAGGGTAGACCCTAATCTGGCTGTCGAACCCTCAGGTTCGACCCTTACAGACCTCTCCATCTCATTGAGAGGAGACCTGTGTCCCAGGAATCCCCGTTTAATTATTTTATGTGGTAGAGTCAAAATAAAATACTTAGATTAATTTTATGCTAAGTATAGTTACCTATCTGATCTATAGTTAATACAAGGCTGTGTACTTCAAATGTATAGAATCATAAATTATACCGGTTCTTAGGTGCATGAAATATCTAGACATTTAATAACATCAATATGCTTCCACAAAGTATCAATCAATCATTCAATAGTTATTAGCAGTCAAAGCCATAAACAATAAATTATTGATAATTATTTTTATAATCGAATGCAGTAGAAAAATTATGATGTCAGTAAGTTCATAATGTCAGACCAAAGATAGGTTTTAAAAAAATAGAAAGGTAAGTTCATAGTAATTTACAAATAGAATACTGCATAATTATTTACTTACTGACAAATATGTTTTCGCAAAGAAAATGGTAAGCGTTTGCCCTACGGATAATCGCTTTCGTTGTCTGCAAAAGCGAGTAAGAAAAAACAAATGTTTAGGTCGGAGCCAAATTGATTCAAAACAAGATTATAAAAGACTTTTGAGGATCAAAAGTCCTCAATACCTTAGTCCCTCCGTGGTCAGAACATAAAAATTCCAAAGTACTTACGTCGTGTGTTTTTATTTATTTTGTACGAGTCAATGTCGTTGAGGACGAAAGAAACGTTGTTGCACCATTAAGGTTGATATTTACATGAGTTTGTAGCTGTTAATTTAATTTCAATACTACGCGTGTTTGCTTGGTATTGTTTGATAAATTGAAACAATGGCTGATATGGCCAAAACTCGATTATGTAACGTAGAAAGAAATAACTCATACAATTACATTTGATATCTATACTTACCTGCAGGTAAATAATTACCTTATTATCATCAAAAGTTATATTGCATATCATTATTTTATCCATTAGAATACCCTCGGTATTGCGGTTGTTCGACATAAAGAAAACTTTGAAGAAGCGCATTGTAGCGCCATCTATCGGTTAACATTGATATTAAAAATGTAGAGTCACGAATAAAAAGTAATAAAAATAAGACACAAAAACATTCTATCTACCTGAAATCTTTTTTTAACTTTTAAATACATATTAAATTATCGTTCTGGGTCCTTAACTCTTTCGTTACCGTGTAATTAACGAAATAAACCGGTAATTAATGACCATTAAACAGGCAAAATCAAATCCGTAACAAAATAAAACAAAAGATTATGAAAACTTCCGAATGAATGTTATTGTTACTAGGCATGGTAGTTTGTTACGCCTTAAGCGAGTCCATTCCAAGCTCCAATCCGTGTTGTGTTGTGTCACGGCAAGCGGCGGCGGCGTCGAACGAACTCGAGAGCTCAGTCAAGAACGTTCGTTAACCGCGCGCGTCACCCGTTCTATGTACCAGTGCCCCCATCTAGCGGTCAATGTCGACATGACGTAGTGGAACGACCGAGTTCCAGGGTTTTGTAAGAGATGGCGCTAGTAGTATGATGTTGCGATAAAAACCGCGTGGTGTGTGATTTTACTTTCTATTTTTTTTAATTGAAAAATGGTGTAATAGTATATGTTTTGTGTGATATTTTTTTATTGTTAAACAAAGCTTGTAATGTAAACGAATGACTTTTTCTTTACTTTCAGTTTTAAAGGATAATTTTCATTTTCATTGTGCTGGAAGGTAGAACCAGTTCTCTATTTTACTAGCTCCTCCCAGTTGTCATCTGCAAATTTATGCCTATTCTGTGAAATATTACACAACCAATCAATTATCAAGTTTCTATATTTATCGGAATCATAGGTTTTGGGTAACAACTATAAATAGTAATAATTAGTGGTAGGGTCCGCACAAAAACTCATTTTCGAAATATGCACGCAATTTAGTAAACCAACCAAGTAGGTCCTGTACTTATTTGTAAAATTACCTGCATTTCCCTATCATTTAGCTTTTCGATTGACCTTTAATCAAATTATTCAACTAGTAGCTGCTTTTAGTTCTACAAAATTAAGCAACCATACTATTTCAGACATAGACAATCTAAAACAAAAAGTTGAATGAGATTTACAAAATGCATTTGCGTATGAAAGTACAAAACTGTTAGCCTCATTCACGATTCGACACACCTGTCACCGAGACGATGCAGATTTGTTATCGTGACTTGTCTAATAGCACAGATTACAGATACTACACTCCATGTACTTACGCGCGCTAACTACCTACCGGGCGCCGGTCTATCGTAGCCCAATTGGCAGTGGGTTGTCAACAGCCGCGCGGCGCGTATACGCATAATTATTATAATATTTCGGTCGACTTGAGTTTTCAAATCTTAAGAAATGGCTACTTCTGGTGCATTGTGTGCAGTGGATGGATGTAGATCCAGCAAGAGAAGAGATAAAAATTTATCTTTTTTCGGTTTTCCTCGTGATAAGAAATGTTTTGTTCCTAGTGACCCGCCCCGGCTTCGCACGGGTGCAAAAATGGTATTAAAACCTTCCTCTTGAATCACTCTATCTATTAAAAAAACCCGCATCATAATCCGTTGCGTAGTTTTAAAGATTTAAGCATACAAAGGGACATAGGGACAGAGAAAGCGACTTTGTTTTTATACTATGTAGTGATAGTGATGAAAAAATGTACTTAGGTACGTACAATTGTTTAATTAAATGATAAATGTTGTTTATTTTATAAATAGGTTTAAATTACAAACACTTTTACAAGCCACTAAAAATTCGGTCGTTTATAAAATAGTTGTAGGTAGGTACTTACATTTTTGCATCGACGATGTTTCGTTTCGAATTCGATGTTTTTAAATATACCCACGAAACAGGAGAAATTCCTAGCGTAGGACTATGTTTTAAAAAAGACAATATTTTCTTTCTTTTTACAAGATTATATTTAATTTCACTTGTTCCGTTGTCTGTCTGTAGTAAAATCTTGCTAATTTTTAACTGCCCGGCTTCCGATTGAGCGGATGCAATCGTAAGAGTAGGTTATGAATATCGCGTGACAATGCATTATTATGATGACATGGAGCTCATCTAATGATGGTCATAGGAACAGTATGCTGTTAGAATAAAGTTCTAATCAGCTTGCACTACAAAGCGGTTCGCTGCGGTCGAATAGTGCGAAATTAGTGGTATTTTGCGATTACAAAAAAACTATTGATTAGAATAAAGAAGTAAAACATTATGATTTTAGTATGCTGCTTGTAGAATTAATTGACAAAAAAAAAACAGAACGATGACATGTTTTTTAGTATGGTTTTTACACGTTAAAAGATTTTTTTAGAGGTATCTTCGTGTTTTTTTCTATCGAGCAAAGTTAGTTGTATTATGTTTTCAAATCACAATGTTACTAGCATATATCCTGAAGAATATCATATATTTTTTCTGATTTTGTTTACTGCAGTGAATCATATACTTTTACGAATTATAAAACTTGCGTTTTAATTACGTCTGTTAGCCGCTTAACAGAATTGCAATTCGTTTTTATTTATATCGATTTCGTTTTACACTTATTTTTTAAACCAATTATAAATTCTGATACATTAAAAAACTTGTTTTATTTCATAAAGTATACTACAAATTCCTACTGACATCTTTGTCGACAGAGGCAGCCCTGGCAATTCACAATAACCACGCGGCGGCGCGCATCTACAAAGCAAAACTCACTTTAAGTTTGTAAGGTTAGGTGCATTTTCGTTCGCAGCGTCTATCGACTTGAAAGTGTAGGCTATTATAGCGGTAGGCATTGAACATTTTGTATTCAGTGTAGTATCTGGTAATCTGTGCTAATAGTACTTTCGCCTAGGAACCAAGTCCAAACAAGCGGGCGCCATTACAGACGCAATGAGTTTGGCAAATGGCCGCTGCGACAACAAAGTGTAACGACTCGGTACTAGCTTGGCGGCAGCTTGGAATTACTGCTGAAAGTGATCTCATCAGTCCAACGAACATTAGTCATTGGTTGCTAGCAATCAGTCTGGGTGTTGCTCGCATGTCTAACCGAAATAGACGTTTAGATACGATATCAAACAATTAGTGATTGTATTTTGTTTTGAAATCGTTTTTGCTTTCCTCTTCATTGAGTGGTTGGTTCGTGACAAATTAAGTTTGTGCTGGATGGTGTGATTTCTGTGTTTTTAATTTTTTTTTCTTTAACCTTTATCATTCTAGCCTAGCTTCTTTTCCACAGATATCTACGCTTTGGAATGGGCAACTACAGTACTTTCACAAGTTATTAAGCCCTATGACTGTAGCTTCACCTTCGTTGTTTTTCTAACATTCTAAGGTGCCTGTAATGGTCTAATTGAAATGAATGCTTGGAGTTTGAGTTTTGCCCTTTCATCAATTTTCACATGTTACCAAACATTTGTTACGATATAATAATATAGAGAATGTCAACCATAGAACCAGATGCAGAACACAATGACAAAATTGAATACACAATAGTTTCCAACACAGTTGCAACACGAGGTTTAAATAATGACGGTGTCATTAAAGTCATTAACCGAGACAAGTCGAGGGAGCCCGCCATGCCCGCGAAATACCTTGATAGCTGTGACAAAATTTAAATGAGGGCATTTTGTGGTGACGTCACCAGTAATACAACCGGTGTAAACCTTAAGTACCATGAACCCTTTTACGGGGGTAATAGTGTTAAGCATATGCGGTCGCTTGATTACTTGGTTCCGATTATACTGTTGCTCTTTTTGAAAATCGTGCGAGTCTCGAAAGTCGAGTCTTTTGACGTTCTACAGGGTAAATTAGTTTGTAATCAATTTGAATTAGGTCTCTGTTGTTGAACGGGGCCTCTTCCGCTCTGTTTAATGGCTCGATTTAACTTATTTCTGGTTTGGCAGGCCTAATGCTACTCGATCATTACTAATCATTCGTTCAATGACTTCGGTCACGGCATTTTGCCGAGCGTCCAAACAACAGTCAAATCGGTCAAGTGTATAGTACATTAAATGAAGGCAAGTAGGTAGGTAGGTGCTTCTTTTTTAGAACAGCATGTAATTATAGTATAGCGTGACATTGTGATGAGGTTTGGAGATAAGGTCAGTTCACAATGGAGGGCGCGTCTGCTGCAACTATTGTGTCGCATAATACCGCGCCCTCTGGCGGCGCGACGGCGCGTGACCGCCAAACAATGAGCCCCAAACCAATTAGTCACCTCTCGTAATTATGTGCGATTATATTTAGTGCCAAAATGTATGATAGCTGTAGGTTTAAAAATAGAAACCCGTATAGGTCATGCTATAACTGATCGTGCGATCAACCATGAAATGAATGCTAAAGCAAAACTAAAAGATATGAAAAGAGATGACGTAAAATCTTCATTTCATAAAATTGCGTAAAATATAATTGTGTGTCAATTTGTTTGAGTAAATTACAAAGTTACGCATGCAGCAATCGCAGTAGGTGCAATTGGAAAGTAATATCAACTGAGTTTGCAGATGCCTAGTTTAAATAAGAGGGCGTATCTAGTGGTTAACCGCGACACTTTCTACTGCGATTTCACTGCGTTTTGTGGCTTAGCATTAGGCGCAAGTATAGCAATTCACAGCTCTATGCAACGTAAATTATTCTTCTTTGTTATTGACTTGACTATATTTTCGTAATCAGGTGGAGTAATGTCGTTATGCACATTTATTATTGTGGTTCTGGTTTCATCACTTATATTACAAGTACCTATCGTTATTATCAAATATTGCTTTGACGGACGCATTTTCTTCAAGACGATTTCCAAGTTTCGTGTCCGACTTACCTTTTATTGCTTCTGGCAGTTCTGGCTCAAATAGTGAACCTTGTGGAAAATCCTTACCTGTAACAACATAGATAAAATTTGATTAATTATTGTCACTCTCATAGGTATCTTAAAATATATTTAGTGTGATAAGGGTTTCATTTCATTCAAAATATCGTTAGCAAAGCTCTTACTACCGAACCAAAGCAGTACTTAGGTACAACCCAAGTACAGTCAGCTCCTGATACTGTATACAGACTGCAAAGCAACAATAGTGTCCCTCAGCGCACAACTGCAGAGTAGCTGCACATAGCTCAATGATTCCCAAAGGAGGATTATAGCACTCTGGAATTGATTCTCTAGAATAGAATAGAAGTAAACAGTTCCTTGGAGGACGCTATTGCGTTCCATGCTAACAATGGTCTGTGAGCTCCGAAGGACTTTTGCTCCTTTTTGTAGTGTTTGCACAATTTATGGTTATGACAAATATTTTTGAGAATATAAAGGTGGAAATTTTAGTTTGAAATGTACTTGCGACTTTGTGTGAATGCAGTTTCATGCGATGAGACGACATGCGATACTGTCAGTCCTTTGTGGTGTTGCCAGGGCTGAATATTTTACACAAATATTATCCAGTGAATTGAAAGTACTTTACGGATTATGTCGCGTTATGTTGGAGTTCTTTATGCTTTGCGTTCATGGATATTCGAGCGCTTTTGGTGCGAGATAAAACCGATTTAAAATGAAAAATCTGAATCAGTCCAATAGTCTGGAATTCTATTTTAGGGTTCTGTAGGTGTCTAAATAAGTCTGAACATTGAATAAAATTATTGAATACTTTTTTATTATATTTTTGTTGGTGTTTTTTAAAATTAGCTACTTCAACAATGTATATGTATTCATAGTGATATTGCCAAAAAGTTTTAATAATAATAAAAAAACCATACAATGGGTTTTCATTTCGCACTAGTGGATTTGGCAATCAATCAGCAATGTAAAGCGGTGATTGATTGGTTCACCGTTGTATGGGGCGATGGCTGATGGATGGTAGCTGCACACACACTAAATAAACCTCGTGCATTTATTAATACTGACTCGACATGCATGTTGTATAAAAAATTCTTTGTCGAAATTTTTGACGGAGGAACTGTTTCCAGAACTACCATTGTTTTCTGCCCATTTAATTTTGTATTTGTTGTCAGCGTAGCATTTAGTGTTTTTCCATACTTCTCTCTTAGAAGTTAGCAGCAAACGATATTAACAAATTTATATGTTGAATTTCAGATATTTTTAAGTAAAAAGTCTAAACAAACGAAATCTACTAATTCTTTTCTATTCTGTCTTTTTTTCGTATCTAATTCTCTTAACATTTCTTTTTCATGCAGAATATCATATTTCTGCATCAGGTCACTCTTGACCAATATTCGAATTAATTTAGAATTATATTTATTATTACTTTGAGATAATTGAGACAAATATTAATAGTGACATTAAATAACTTTGACTTTTTAGTTAATCTGACATACATATTTTTCTACATTTATATATTTTTTTGACATTTTAATAATTCCTCATTTGGGTCTGA
Source organism: Diarsia dahlii (assembly GCA_949775195.1). Classification (NCBI taxonomy): domain Eukaryota; kingdom Metazoa; phylum Arthropoda; class Insecta; order Lepidoptera; family Noctuidae; genus Diarsia; species Diarsia dahlii. The sequence continues at coordinate 15,991,168 of OX459195.1, forward strand.
CATCATTGGAGCATTAAAAAATTTGTAATTTTATCATTTATTTTCTAATTTAATATCATATTGCATGACTTTCAAATATTTTAGTATCCAATAACTGTAATCCTCAGCTAGATTTGCCCACCATATTTGTACGCCTCCTGGCATAACATAGCGCTCTGTTAATCAAACATTAAGATCTGTAGTTTTTCACATAATGTTAACAAATAAAAGATGATTTGATTTGATTTGATCTGTTTGCATTCATTATTACTTTGACATAAGACAACTGACGTCTATCTGTCAAGATGATTGAATATTATTTTAACTTGTTTTTCATCCAATGGAGTTTGTCAGAGAAAAAATTACGAGGCCGTGGTAACATAAGACGTGAATAAAATTGAGTTGTCGGGCTGTGTCTGCAATATATTGCTTTAGATAATTAAATTTCGTGGAAGAATATCTGATGAAAGCCAATAGATAGAATATAAAGAATCTGAAGCAAAAAATATTAGAATATATGGAAAGCTCAAAGTCAGAAATCTTACCTCTATTGATTTTAATAAAGTATTATGTATGATACATGATAGCGACAGGTATAATTGATCATTACCATAAAGTTTCCATTCCAAATGTTGAAAAAACTTATTGAGACAAAGTAGGTTGGTATGTAATGCGAATATATAGTATCAACAAAGAGAAAGCCTGCATACTAATGTTAAACACGTGTAACTTACAGATGAAGCCACAAGAGTGAGGGTCAAGCTCTCAACCACATAACAACACTTGAATTAAGAACTACTCCTACTATACCTTAACAGGCCCTTTTGAATTGATAAAAACAAAAAGATGGAGCTACAGATAGTTGATACTACCTCCTCTTAATACATGTATTAGGCTCTGGTCTCAGGGATAACCTTACTTTACCTTTTTTTTTTTTTGGGGTTGAAAATCATCAAATAACCCCGCGGGGGAGGGGGGGGGGGTTATTTGATGATTTTGGGCAGATCGAAGGGGAGTGTCAGACTTCTACTGTCTAAAAACCAACCCATGTTCCTTCTTGCCCACCTTACTTTACCTTAGCTAACAAAACTAGCTAAAGAAAAAAAGCCTGCAACTACAAAAGATTTTCGTCTAGATTTCTAGAATATCAAATAATTCAAGCCAGAAGCAACGCAGCAATAGTTACGACTTTAACAGTAGGTAGACAATTTACTACTGCCGCAAAGGTCCAAGATACCAAAGCCCTTTTAATTGGGCCAACCTCGATTACCCGTGGTCGTTAGCTCTCCTCTTTTATGGACACTCAAATTGCCATTATATAATAATGCAGTCTTTACATCATTAGTTATTTTTACGACTTAATTGCGTACTTTACAATTGAGATGTCCTAAAATTTAAGGAACCCTGCTTATAATGCTGTTGAGATATCTCCAGGTCTTTTATTTTAAGGGCTTCATTGCTGATCAAATTCTTTTAATCATCTTTGTAATGGTATGTTATGCTAGGTAGCACCAAATAGTTTGCAACCAACAGTACGCACCATCAGTCATGACTAGATACCTAATGAGAAAGTCAGCATTAAAGAATTATTGGCTGTTAATGTTTCAAAGCAGTAGAAATATTTTTGGAAAGTAGATAATGACGAGTACATTAAATTTGTAGTTACTGGAAACAAAGAAGTGGTACACAAAATAACAACGATATCCCAAAAAACACATTCTGAATTCCTGATCACGGCCCAGCCAAACAAATTGACCAAACACGCATTTAATATGTTATCAAAGAGCCCAACTCTTTCAGCATCAAACGCTTTTCATTCAGTAAGATTACGTCACCTGCACCGTGACCATTCTGTATCGGCTGCAAGCGGTCTGCTCGCCCTTGAATACGGATGAGCATTCAACTGCCATGCTGCCCATAGCCTCATATGTTATGTATGCACTCTACAATCGCCCTCGCTTCGACCTATCTTGTCTTTGTCGATCTCCATTTACTTATTTTGTAATTTAATTGCAGCTATACCGTGTGTACGTGTTTCTACGCTTTAACTTTTGTTTTTCTTTTGATTTGATTTTCGAATTTTGTCGATTCTAGGAATTGATGTTTGTTAAAAGTACGTTTTGATAGATTTTGAGGTTATTATCGTAATGAGAATTAGATCCATAAGACTGGCAATGGTAATGATGATCCCGTAAATATATGTTTAAGTTCTGTGATGACAATGAAATATAATTTGTGTCGACATGGTAAGTTTGTTCGTTCATCTTTAGTGACTTCATTTATTCGAACCTATGTAGGTTCGAATAAATGAAGTCTACACTCTTTTGAATTATTTTATTTCGTATTAATATTGGGTATTTTATCAGGTTCCGTTTCTATTTTCAATACGTTAGAATTTCTTATGTATAAATAAAAACGATCGTCTATTTGCAAATCGAGTTAGGTTTCCATTCGAATCAATAAAAACTAACGATTGCAATCTATATTGAGTTACGGAGGGTTTCGTTTTTATTTTAGACAAACATAAAAACCTATTGACACGATTTTATTTCTTGTTTTCTTATTGCAACTTGTGCAATGTCGATGGCAGAGTTTAAACTAATTTAAATTCATGAATTCCACGACGAAATACTGTTGTGAACAGTTTGTTCGCCATTTTGTGACGAATATTGTTTTTCAATGGACGCCGTCCACGTCATTTTGTCGATTTTAGACAGTCATCAATGGTGAAATATTCAAAATCTCGACTTTTTGAATATCAATTCATATTCGCGCGTTGTGTAACGTTTCTCGAAAAGAACCGTTTTGTGTTCCACAATGTGATGTTGTTTATCGAAAATATTAATCGGAAATGGAATAATGGAATTTAGTTAAAGTTGGGAGACAAACTGGATTGCCTATTTTACCAGTTTATAGACATTAGTATAGATTACACAGTATCTTTATTATCAAGTTTTAAAATAGCCTCTTTGAACTAATTCGTACCCAACCATGGTGTAGTATAACCTATAAAAATGAACGAATTTATTATCCCACCTACAAAATTACGCGGTTATCATGTCTAGACGCTCCAATACTTGTTAGGTAATCACCTTTATTACTTATGTTATCAATATCATTAATTCTATACGGTACCTCAGCTTTTGCCCCGACCTTTTCCAAGCAGAACTGGGGGTCTTCATAATAGTGACTGCGTCTGTGACCATGAAAATAGATCATAATAGGAAAATAAAATGAATTACGTTAAATTTCTTAAAACAGTCACAGACGCAGTTGCTTTATTATGCAAGGTCCATTTTACGCTTTTTAATGCACTTCATATTATTATCTGCTAAAGTGGCCATGTGCAGTAACTAGTGGGAATGATCCTTTTAGACGCCCTGTACCTAATATCCCCGAGGCCATTTTAGTGCAGTGCTTAGTTGTGTGTGCCAGGCCATGGCCTAAGGCGGAAGTAATTCGAGTAGCCAGTGAAGCCTTCTAACTATTTCTGTTTACTACAACACTAGTTTAAAACATACAAGCTATTATGTACACTACTACCACTTTTGATGATTGAAAATCGCTTGCAATTTATTTCTCGTCGTATAGGTATGGACATCCGTGAGATTTGCGATCAAAGTATTTTAAAGTAGATTTTGTAATACGATATCTATTAAAGGTTTTTTGATTCGATACGAAAATATTAATAACACTTGCTTCGGTAAGGAAAACAGCATGCCTGTCAGAGGCCCATGGGCGGCATAAAGACTCGGACACCAGGGCCCCGAGTCTGCTATTCAATAGTGTCAGAATGGTCTATCATTGATCTCATAATTGTTGATTGATGACAAGCCAAAAAGTACCTTAAGTCTGTCGACATAAGGTACTTTTTGGCTTGTCGTCTACTTGTCAAAATCAACAATTATGAGATCAATGATAGACCATTCTGACACTATTGAATAGCAGATTCGGGGCCCTGGTTATACACGTACTAGCCACACGATAAAAAAGGAGAGGCAGACGAAAATGTTTTTCTATAAACAATAATTTCTGTCCTTTTTCGTTTGATTCGCAGATTTTCCATTTTGAAGTTCTGAGTAGTGGCTTGGAGTAAAGGTTCATGGCAAACGGTTCGCGTCTCGATTGGACTTGTGAAATGTGCATGGGTGTACCTGTAACCACCACCTCTCAGCTCTGCTTATCCCTTCAGATACAGTTTGTGATGTTTATTATTTTCCCTGCCAGCGATGATTCTGTGATTTTTTTAATGAAATAAGTCTGTAGTGTTTTAATCAATGAAGATTTGAAACTGCTCAAAACCAAAGGCTTTACATTCAGTAATAAGCTTTTGGTCCATAAAAGGGATTCTAGGATCTATCCGTGACCTAGAAGGCTAGCAAATAAACCGGGTTGCGACCGGGTCACAGCCGGGTTGTCCCGGAATGACACACTGACCTGCAAAGCCCAATAACTGGAAAATGTATTTCAGGGAAATAAATCAAACAATATTGTGTAAAGTGTTCGTTAAAATATTTTGAACAGTTTTCAGGGAAATAACGAAAAAAAAAACGTAATTGATTGTTTTACAAAAATACATACACCCAGGGAAGGTATAATAATTGAGAAATATGTAAAAAGCTTAGCGTTAAAAGCAATTTTCCAGTTCAAGAAACTAATTCAAAGATATAATTTAAAAAGTCCTTTGAGGATGCAAACTCGCTTTGATGTCAGCCTGTACTTTGCACATGTACTCAGTATTTAAAAAGTAAAATACGCAATAAAAAGGCTAAATAGTCGAGTGAAATAACAATTATTATTATTATGAGCAAAGTAAAAAAAAAAGTTTTCAACTTTTATTTTAAATTGTTTATCAATAGGATCCTAATAGAAAAGAAAAATAAAGAAAATTCGATCACTAAGACTTCGTCATCTGCCTAGCCTTTTCCCAACTTGGTTGGCGTCGGCTTCCAGTCTAACCGGATGCAGCTGAATACGTGGAGCGACTGCCTATCTGAAGTCTACAACCCAGTTAATACTTGGTAATAGGATACCTATAACGACTGTTAAAGATGTACAAATGACAGCTACGGCACACCAACGGCTTAACGTACTTTCCGAGGCACGAAGGAAACCTGGTATGTAACGGGTGGTCACTCATCTACGGACAAACCCAGGCAGGCACGGCTTAACCTGAAGATCGACTCGAGCGGCTGTTTTTCATAAACCACGACGTCCTTTTTAAGGATCCACCTTTTTAAGATACATACTTGTTCTTCACTAAAAAGGTAATTCCATTTCTTTTGTCTAAAATTAGCCTTTAGCTATATATATCCATCTTTTTTAATCGAATAAATTTTTAAATTTTATTTCCATAAAGGGAACACCATGCCAACTTCGCGCGATTCCAAGAACTGTTCGATATCACAGAACTCGGGACACGTGTATCATCCCTGTGGAACTGGGGCACGGAGGGAGGCTGTGCGGCCCACTTTGCAGGGTCACACCGCGACCTACCTCACGACCCGTTTGTTGCTAACTTGATCCGATACGTTAAGGGTACGCTGACGTCGAACTTCAGCGGTTTTTCTTTTGTGGTCTTTTGGATTTTGAAAATGGTTTTAGTGTGATAGAGTGTTATGATAGTGCGGTAGTTTTTTTGACAAAGAATTTTAGGAAAATTACGTGTTAGCTAATAATAGTAACCTCCAAATTAGATTTCGTTTTTACAATTACGTACGTTTAATTGGGAAAACTGAAACCGCTAGAAAGCAATTTTAAAATAATACCTTTTTCTTTGGTGCCGGAATTTTAAAGCAAATCAACGTCACAACCCAAAACCACAGAAGAATAGAACTTACTCTCACCTTTTTGAAACAATTAATTGTCATTTCCAGGCGGCCCTTCCTTTGCGAACCAAGAACAGGCCACCCAGCATTTCAAAAATACAACTTTATCTTACCATTTTTAAACCTTTCGTTTACCATTTTGTCCCTAACGATACTGGTTAGATAGTGAAGTATAAAAAGAGAAATGTTTCTGTTAGCACGCCTAGCACGCAACGTCACGAGTCACGATCGTCGCGTGTAGCTACCCTAATGGCCGTGCTAAGGTCGCTGCATACGAGACGCGCGGTTTAAACGTGTGTGGTGTGGAGGGAGCTTAATGTTATATTGTGTTGATGTTAAGCGATATTCAGCTGAGAATTATAGCATGACTGTTTATAATGGAAATAAAATGTTGTCCCATTTTTCGTAATTTATGTTGTATTATGATGGAAGTTTATTGCTGGTAATGCTTCTTTACATACATGAAGTAAAAGATAGCGCGACGATTGACAGCGGTGCACACATGGGTAGGAATATGCTGATGAGCTGCCGAGGCTGCGGGTTGTTCGAAAGAGATACCGCGACCCCGGACACAAAGGGCTAAGAAGGAACATGGGTGGTATTTAGTCAGTAGAAGTTGGACACTCCCTTCTGCACCGCCAAGAGCGAGCGTCGAGCGGGAAGAGTCACTTGATGATTTCCAAAAGTCAAAAATAAAGGATAATGAGGACTCTAGTGTGAACCCTTTGTGTTTGAATGTGTATCCTGAGATAGTACAATTTATTAAAACATTCTTAATGTGACGAACCATACGCCTAGATTTAACTAAGAATGCTAAGGTTTAGTTGGTCCCTTACGGAGGATATTTTCACGTCTTGGGCAATCAGTTGCGTACCCAACCAATAATGCTGTCAGGCAAATCTTTTCCCCTTAGCTTTTCTCATAATAATCGTGCTGACACGACAGAATCGGAAGAAGTAAGATAACTTTCAGAATATACGCTTTATTGACAGCAGTGTAGTAAAAGGATGGAGTTTTGGAACAACTTTATACGAAAAATAACAAGGTAAACTTGAAAAAAAAAAAACACAGATTCTGTACATGACAATAAAGGCATATTTCACCATTGAAACGGTGCGATCGAAACCACATTTACGAACGATAGCTCTTGAACACCATTTTGATGCACTTATCGCGTTCGATTTCATTGTTGAAATTCGCTCTTAGGTTTTTCTAGTGTAAGAAGGATATTAAAATCACTTTTGGATGCCTTTCCAGCTCCTTACCTAGGCAAAGAATTTCCACACCGTACATTTTTAAAGGAAAATTCTCTTGCCAATTACCAAACAAAGTTGCCGTCTCCTGTCCCTGTCTCAGCTCGTGTCGTCCTCGTCGCGTACCGTGTAGTCGGACTTAGCAAGCAATTTGGCTGGAGTTAGCGCCATTAGGCCGCAGGTAGCATTCGTGACTATTAACGTAATGTGTGCCTTGTATCGTGTGTGTTCAACTACCCCACCTAGGGTTAGGTACAGGCATTTACTTTGCTATTGCCGGGTTGAGGCACAAAAGTTTTGTGGTAATGAGACTGTTAACATAGCGAGGCGGTGTGACATTTGGTCTGCCTCTTTATTATCATTAACTAGCTGATGCGCGCGGCTTTGTGCGCGTGTAATATTATATACTAGAACCACTCTATCCATTGGTGAAAACAACATGAAAATCGGTACAGTAGTTTTTGTGTTCATCGCGAACACAGACTCACAACATCGCGACAAACAGAGACGGGATATTTAGCATGTTGTTTTCGAGTTCCCGATTGATATTAACAGTAAACATGGTAAGTATCCCGTTTTAGAGTGTATGATAATATAATAGAATGTTAGGGGGACCATGTCAGTTCATAAACTTATATCTTTATATTGTCTGAATAGGGTATTTCACCAAAAAAATCTAATTAGTCCGTCTGTTAGATTATCGAAAAATATTGGATACGTGTTTTTTGTTTTATCAATATAATAAAAATTAACGAAAATAAAAAGTGTCAAAGATCAAGAGTGGGGGTTTTTGGCGTCACTTAGCGGGTAAAAAAGTACTATCCTTATGACGTCACACGACTTGACACGACTTTTCGAAGCACTGTATCGTCTTCATCTTTTGTTTACGTGAAAAATGAAAAAATACGTGTCCATTATTTATTGAAAATCTATCTGACGGACTAATTAGATTTTTTTGGTGAAATACCCTATTATGTGTGACCAATATTTCAGTAATTAACAGTATTCAGTCGTAACGATCAACGTATTATACGAAAACTATGGATTTTGAGGTAAAACCTGTACTAGGGAATGACTGTTCCTAGATACTGTACCTACATCGACTACCCTACATTTACAGAAGAAAGAAGATATATTATGACACAATGATAGAGCTTCTGTCTTCTAACCTTTGTGTTAGCACAAAGGTGGGATGATCTATGGATCCTACCTCTGTGATATACCATACCAAAGAAATCTGATACGGCAAAGGAATTTAATGATGTGTTGACCCATGACCTTTCTCAACAGGTACGTCTGTTTTGCCAACGAAAAACAGACGTTGCTGCCTTATTAAATTATACGCCTTATAAAAGAAAATAAAAGATCTTTATTTAAATTGTTTTGTTCTTTTATTTTTCGCAGAAGTCTGGCAGGTTAAGAGCCAATGACTTCTATAGCAGGTAATAAATTCTAAAAAAGTTTATTAAGATTGACGTAACTTTAGCACTGCCAATGATGTAATTTTATTAGCTCTTGTACATAAATATAAGTGTGATTTCCTAATAAATGCGAACGTCTTGGGTTTTACCAGGTTAAGTTTTTATCCTGATCTTCTAAGTTATTATGTATAGATACATAAATGCATTACAAATGGTTACAGTTTGTCTGCTCTTATTTTTACGTACAAACTTTTTGCGACTCATACAAATTACATCGTTTTGTATAGATCTCAAGCGTAACAATTTTTAAATAGATTTTGTTTAGTATTAGTATACTATCATTTATTTGAACTAAAATCATGCCTAATTAGGAAACGTGGAGTAAAGTTTTACCAAACATCTTCCAGCGAGTAATCAGAGCAGTTATATTTTTTGTCATGGCTTGTATTATGTCCCACTGCTGGGCAAAAGCCTCCCGTTTCTCCCTCCAAACCTCTCTGTTTTCTGGCCAGACAATGAATTAAGGTCGTTTTATCACACACTCGTGACTTGAAATCGCATGTTCAACCCTAGAAAATAGCTAAAATCCGAAAAAGTTTGGGTGCAGGGTTGTAAAGTTGTTAAAACTAACATTACTTCAATACGTGAATATATAAATAAAAAGAGAAGTCCTGACTGACTGACTGACTGACTCATCAACGCCCAGCCCAAAACCCTTGGACCTAGAAAGCTGAAATTTTGCACAGAGGTTCCCTTAATGATGTAGACAAGGAATAAGGAAGGATTTTTCTAAATTCAACCCATATGGGATTTAATACGGGATGAAAGTTTGTATGGAAAATCGTCATTTTCACGCGGGCGAAGCCGCTGGCAAAAGCTAGTAACTAATATGGGGTCAAGAATAATTACAGTCACTGCTACTAGTGATATCTTGGAGAAGGTTTATATATGGTTGACCTAATATTGTCTATCTTCGAACTAAGTTAAGCTTTGTTTCTTAAAGGATTATGGGCATAATAGCGTGGTAGCTTACAGAGTGGCAGGGAGTCTTAACAGAATTGAATTTCCTATTTATTATACTAAACCCAACCGTGAAACAATTAGAAATGTCTCCTAAAATCTCAATTTATTAACCGTCCAATTTGAAACAAACTCCTTTTAACAAGAGACATTGCGCCAACTTTTCCTGAAAATCCAGATTCTTATTGAATAAGTGCTTTCTTTTGTACTTTGGGTGGAAACTAAATTGGTGCGCAAAACCTTTTTATGTTCTTCACAATTTACTTACTCTTCTGCAGTAATTTGAAGTGCTTTAGCCAAATTGGAAGTAGTATAAAGCTAGATAGATCGTGTGCCTGTTTTAATAACAATAAGTGACACTTTGGTGTCTTGAGTGTTACTAAAACAAACGAACAGGCGGTCAAATGCATGGTTGGAATTTGAAACCATTTTAGATTCGACCGCGTATGCTTACGATGCTCATCGAACCCTGAACGAAAGTCTAACCCTTGACTGGACTTGTTTGCTGATGAATAGAAGACGAAAATGTTAGTGTGTTTGTGGTTCTTTCAGAAGACAGAGTAAAAAGATTACTTAATTTAGTGTTAATGGCTAATGCTGAACTAAATGTAATAAATATATAAAGTAAATAAATAAGAACAAAATATAACAAATGAGCTTTCATTTAGGATATGATTTAGGTGCCACATAGTATTGACTAAACGGGTAGTTATGGTATATTATGCGAGTTTCTAGATAACAGTTAGATGTAAGTGCAAGTGGTAATAGATTACCTCCAGCACCGAGAACTGGTCTTGCTGCACTTGTGCATAACCAGTTACTGAAGGCAACGCGGAATCTAGTGTTCGGTTAGGAATTGTTGGATCTATCTACGTACTATGCCACTTTTCTTATAAAGATACGTTCACTCTACACTTGTCATTGTCAGATTGAAAAAAAAGATAGTACGGTCTTTTTAACGAATGTTAGATTACATTCTACCAATAAATTGTGTTGACAACATCCATATTAGTCTACTTAATAAAAATCTCAAATTCATTTATTTCCTGACAGATACCTAATTAAACATTATCTGTCAGGAAACCGCTCTAGAAGCATATTTTGCCCAACGGAAGTTTTTATTGTAAATTCATCGCGTATTGGATAAATTTATGGGAAGATAGCTAGTTTGGATGGAAACCTGTCAGATTGTTCCGATGATTCCGATTCAGTAACAAGCCATGCGTCCGTCAAGATTTCCTAATCTTGACGGACGCATGGCTTGTTACTGAAGCCGATATTTAAAGAACGACACCTCTACTCATATTTTACTAACACATAATATTCTATTTCTATTGAAAGCGAAATCGTCTGCCTTGCTGATTACATTCATCATTCTACCTCCTGCATGGTTGATGTTATCGCTTATTTATACATAACATTATATTATATACATATACATATACATACAAACTAAGCTGAGAGTAATTTCATGCATCGGTGCCCGTAAATAAACAATGCAATACCTTTGTGTGAGTAACGATTGTCGCTCTATATATAGGTATATAGATAGGTATATGTAGAACATTATTTTATGTACTACAAAAGGTAGGTACTAAGGATGTCACAAGTATATACTTTGAAATAGGCAGGTATATGTAGCCCTAGTCGTGACCGCGTGGTTTGGAGGTAAAAATAAAAGGAAATGTAGCCTGCCAAGCTTTCAAGTTGCCTGAAGAATATTTTGTAAAATGTAGAAAGGTAGTTTTTGTTTTTCTTTCTACTAATTCAGGCAGCGATAAGCCACGTACAAATTCGAGGTGAAATTGAAATGTAATACTTAAAATATATTGATACACGTAGCAACTTTTAAGATTTTCTTCTTCTATATTTTCTTCACCGTGTTCACGAATACAGGAAATCATACTATTAAGAAAAAGGTCTTATCTCAAAGTAGAAATCATTATATCGCAAGAAAATCGCTTTTGAATTATGTGAAGTGTATATACCTATTTCATATTGCTCTTGACTGAGTACACCTCGTTGCACTACTGGCCCCGTATAATGCCTACATAAATGAACACTTTTCAGTTTGACGTCCTAATATTTTGCTCTTAACAGCAACAAAAAAAACATTGTCAACCCTATGATGTAGTGCAATTGTTCGCGAATCAATTCTGCGCACGATCCATTACAATGGAATTTGTCGGCGTCGTTTGTAACACGCGTGTCACTAGGGTTGTCAGGTCAGTATTCGTCTAAATTATCCCGACTTTTCATCCTATTCCCAACAAAATCATGAAACAGGTTTTAGTAAAGTTCATAATTTATAAGTATGAATGGCATTTAATTGCTCTTTCATGTTTACTTCGGTATCGAATGGTGGAAGTCAGATTAAAAAATATAAATGTCTCTTTACAAAAACGAAGCTCTGGGGAATCAATATAAAAAAAAAAATTGGTCACAGATGCAGTTAATATTATGATATTATTATCCTAATAAGATTCTGCTAAAGCGGCCATTTCAGGCCCCCAGATTTGTTGTTCATATATGATCTGACAACCCTGCCTACGAGTCATTATTCGCGCTCAGACTTGCGCCTACGCATCCGATCTCCACTTACAACTATTTCCTCCATTTTATTGTTAAATTAAATTATTGAAGGATAAATCGAATTCCTGTGGCCATATTTCAGGGATAATAATGTCGGACCATAACATTTTGATGGTTCCACCCACTTAGGTGAGACTTGTACTGAAATTTTTATATAACAATAATGTACCTAAAATCACGCCTGTAATCCCCGAAGGGGTAAGGCAGAGGTGTACCAAACAACACACCAGTAGTCCTATGTTATAGGTAGGGGGAGAACCCATTGCCCTCAACCCGCCACAAATCCAGACTACGTGGTTGCCTCTGAGACATTCCTGTTGTATAAACCCAATAACAATTTGCTTGATCCGAGAATCGACATGCTCAGCAGCAGGCGATTGCGACTACTAAACCAACGTGGTAGTCAAAAACTTTTCGTGATAAAAAAAAGCTATATAAACAGTGAATGCAATCTTATTTTGTCACTACCACTCTACTTTGAAATACACCATTTGAAAACTGATATAACATTAAAAGATATGCAAAAATGTTTTTAACATAAAAGTAGGTGAACGCCGAGATCTTTCCAGAGTTATTCTTTAACAATGTGTGACCTATTTTCCTTTGAAATAACCAAACTGCTTTTAGATTTTTCGCTTGCTTTTTGTGTCAGGGAAACGCTATTAAGTTTTATGTTTAAAAGCCTGCAGGTGTAGGTATAATCTTACTCGTTATAATAACATTAAGAACTTTGAAAAGCTTACATCGTTTCTCTTTCAATTCTTTGAAAAATCTGTTGTTGTCATTCATGTTCTGTTCCAATAAGTACACGCTAGTACTGCGCGACTGCTCGACCTCGCTACGATTCCCGGGTAGGAAAAACGTTGTTGGATACTCGCCACCACATGGGACTTAAACTTAACCGGTGAAAAGCGAGTGTAGTATTTATTAGGTACATCTCTGCCTAACCCATAGGGGATTGCAGGCGTGATGATATGTTTTGTTACCCCCGATTCCCTGCTGTGTTCAATTTTCTTTCGTTTGACTATTTATTTTGCCAGCCCATGAATAAAACTCGCCCATTAAATTCGTAGTACTATAAAAGTTCTACGTCGGCCTTGGTATAATTCATGAAACAAGCTCTTATAATACCTATTCATATCTATTATTAGGTCTACAATTCTACACGCTCGTATTGCCACGCTAGACATCAAGGGACTGAATCAGCTGTTCGTTTGATTACGAAAATAAATATCAATGAAATTGAAACGTGTCAGTTTCAAACGTTTTTAGTTCGCAATTTTCTTAAGGAAACCCGAGGATTTTTGTGCTTAAAGGTAAAAATAAAAACAACTAATTAATTTTAAAAATAATTTCTGAAAGTACGCATGAAATTGGAAAACCAAAATTCTCGACAAATGAAAAACATGTCCAAAAATGTTCTCAAATAAGTGAAATCATAATTTCTTATTGGGAAATATTTTTTTTTTACCATAAAACATCTTAAAAATCTACCTTTCCGTTGAATAGTTGGATATAATAATTTTTACAAACGCATGTGGTAATAAATACCCTTATTTTTTGCGCATTTATTGGGTCAGACTTCTGAAAGATCACTTCAACTTTTACGGAGTAGTCATGCTAGGTAAGACGTTTCCAAATAACTAACAAAATCTAACTCAGAGCTCTGCCTACCCAACAACGAACACCACTATTCAATGACATCAACACAATAAAAGTACCACAAACACGACACACGGAGTCGCGTGTCATCCTCTCTCCAAGGTCATACACTATCACGCATTCACACAACACAATCGTCGAGTACCATCCATTTATCAACTTTTTTCACAGAGTCACTGCACAACGGAACCATAATGTTCTGCTGTCGCGATGTTTAGGGTTCCGTACCCAAAGGGTAAAACCGAGACCCAATTACTAAGACTTCGCTGTCCGTCTGTCTGTCTGTCACCAGGCTGTATCTCAAGAACCGGGATAGCAAGACAGTGACATTTTCACAAATTATGTATTTCTGTTGCCGTTATAACAACACATACTACAATCAAAAGAAAATAAATATTTAAGGCGGGCTCTCCCATACAACAAACGTGATTTTTTTGTCGCTTTGGTACGGAATCCTTCATGTCGAGTCCGACTCGCACTCGGCCAGTTTTTCTCTTTGGTAACACTGAGGAGCTGCTCAAAGTTTTGGCACGACCGTCCGTCGTTATTGGTTTGGACCAAGTGTTTAGCAATGTCATTATTCAGGATTAGGTTGGTGATCTTTCGTTAGTTACTGGGAAGTTATATCTAGGACTTGTCGCGGTTTAAAATAGTGGTGCAACACTGTAGAACTTATAGGCAGCCATTTTGTTTTCGTGCCAAAAGACTTGTAGGCCTTTGGCGTGAAAACAAGATGGCGCTGTAAGTTGCGATTTTCACCACGTGCCGAATACCTCGAATACTCTTGGTATTCGGATTTTCCTGAAAAAGACTTTACAGGCGTTCTTTATTTTACATGAAGTCCAACCATGAAACCGATTAAGATTTCTGGAAGTCGAAGGGCGCAGTTGACCCCTTTATTTAAGTAATCGTATTCGGGCAAACGACTACATCTAATTGCGTCATAAAAGTCCAAGTTCAACCAACTATACTACAGTACTTACAGTATGTTTCTTTCTAACGGCAAAAAATACGTAAAAAAACACCAATAGAAAACACTCAGTTGTTTCGTAACCCCATTTTACCCTGAACAATAAAACGCTCTATAAAAGCAGCAGTAACGCGATCTATAGGGGTGTAATCTCTGCTAACGAGCATTAGATTCGCTCGATATGTAACGTTACGAACGTAAAGATTGCGCCACACTACCACACTCGGTTCATTCGGGTTCAGACTCGCGGTATCTTCGGCCTTGGCCCCCGCACTGTAAACAATGGTAATTATGACATCGCTGGCGAAAGCACGCTATTGATACAGAATTACAGACTGAACTGATACGGCTCGTGTACGGTTGTCGAGGTTAATCGTGTATTTACTGGAATTGCGGAGGATATAGGGGGAAGTAAGTGGGGCAAGGGCATAAACTGAAGACTGACTATGGCGGTGTTGTTGGGTTGGATAAAGGAGGTTTTGATGTTAATGGAACAACTGAATATCGCTTGGGAGCTTAAAAAATAATTCATTTGGTGGTGAAAGAAAATAAATTTTCTTACCCATGTATGTTGACCAGGTGCAGTGAAATCTACCTGCCTCATCACCATTTGCCTAGGCTTTTCCCAAGTATATTGGGGTCGGCTTCCAGTCTAACCGGATGCAGCTGAATACCAGTATTTAACATGACATGTACCTATCTGCGTGTAAGGAGAAAATCAATCTCAGGATCCATGTTATTTTCTCTTACATTTTTAGAAAAACTGGGTCAAACCTTCATGTTCTGACTTTATTGCCTAGAATTCTAGATAGATCGAGCAATGTTATTGAGTATGACATATAGGAAAACCTATCTAGTACCTGATTTATAGTCTAACTAGATAATCCAATATCAAACTCTATATTGTCTATCGAAGATGCTGAAATAAATGCTCTGTACAGTCAGGATGTATGTACCTACGTAGCATTTTTTTGTATAAAAGTTATTTCCTCCTACTGTATTGATTGTAATCTCATTTCGTTACGGACAGTCGGACATAGCATTTACCAACTCATATTTTTACGAAATAGGTCTTTTCTTAAAACATAAACTGTTGTTTCACAAAATAATTAGGATTGAATTTTACTGTGTGTGCGAGTGCTCTTGACTGTACATTTATAGATTTCGTTATCGAGATGAAACTCAATATTCGATTCCATGTTCCAGTCATAAACAAAATAAACATCGATTCCAAACGTATGTATTAAATTCTTACTAGAAATACCTAGTAGCGGTAGCATCCTTATGCAATAAAACAACTCAATGAACCAAACTCTATGCCAAGTTGGCAAACACTACTATCGTGAAACGTTCTCAGTATTTTGACCTATTACTTCGTAGATATTTACATAATAAATGTGTCATATTAATAATACATTTGATATAAGAGCTTTAGGGACAGTCATTTTATATTTATCTTTGCAAACTGTGTCGGGTTCCGAGTAACGGAGGTGTGTTCATCATGTGGGCTCATTTCACGTTTGATTTGCGTTCATTATTTGAGCCAGATTCGCAGTCATATTTATGTATTTAGATATTATGTTTAAATTGTTTGGAATTTAACCTTTTCTTGTAATAATTTCTGGAGCTATGACTTCCAAGCGACATTACTTTCTAGTGTCAGCGTTTATATATATAACTACTACGTATAGCCTATATACGCTAGTATTATAATTATTATCTTTGGTATAGCAGATATTTTAGAGGGATTGTTACCTGCATTAGGTCTGCGTGTTGGCTAAGAGCCCGCTCTGTCTTACGAAGGAGGAAGCCGGTGTCCCAGCAGTGGGAATATCCTGGGCCACTGATTATGTTTATAGATGTACCGTGTGTTTCTAAGAATACCAAGTCCATTAATTTTGCTACTGTATTGCATCGGCCTAATCACTTGCCATATTTATTACTCCTATATCCCATAAATAGTGGCATATAATAATCTATATTAGCGTTCTGAACTCACCGTTATTTTGAATAGGCAATATAGTCTACAACATTAAATTCCACCGTAAATTCGCGCCAAATATAACTTCGTTGTAATCTAAGTTATGCTAAAACACTAACTTAGGTCATAAATATGAATTATTCATCAAGACTAATGGCCTGTCTCGTGTTATAAAGTTTATTTTAAAAATGTCACATAAATCTATATAAATAACATTTGACTTGACTGCATTTAAATTGACGATTTTAAGATAGATACATGAGTTTAAATAATTAGGAAGATATTTCAAGAAATATGATTGTGAGGAAGCTTTATAACACGGATCGGATAAACTTAGCGGTTAGCTTTGGATGGGATTTCCCTCGTTCAAAGAGGGTGGCTCATATTTCGATGTTTATTCACTATCGAATTTCTTAGAGGTTGTCGTACTGTATACCTACATTTTCAATAGCATACGTACTGAAATAAGGAACAAAAGTAATTTAAATTCAAATACACAATTTTCCATACAACATTTTGTATGCGGGTCACATAAAAACGTAGAATGGTCTATTTCGATTTTACAAGCCAATTCAATTGAAGACAGAATCGGCGAGAACAAAACAAAATAATAAACCAAGAGTCTGAAAGTGATTTCAGTTGTACGAGACAAATAGGTGCGGCAAAGTATTGAAGGGGTAAATCCCTGTTTTCCATTTTATTACCTTCCTATCTATTATAGTACCTCATTTAGACCGTTTCCGAGTTCTCTTCCAACGTTTTACTAGCACAGAAACGTCTCAACGATTCGCCCTTAAAGAATAATAGATACAGCAATAACAGACAGAAATCATTGAATTTACAACGAGTGTCTGTAGAAAAATACTGCTCGCTTCTCACGTATTTTGAATGAAAACAAAAGGTGAAGTGTGATTTCAAGTATGGGTAATACGTTTATTGTTTCAACGCCAACGTACGCGCATTTAAGTGCCACAAATAAAATCTTTATAAAAATAGTGGTAAAATTCACTTATAAGGTTCATATTGCTGGTTACTGCTGAAAATCTGACTCCGGACCCAGGTTGGTCGCAGCAAGGAACTGCTAAGGTGTGTAAATGTGGTGTTGTTCCACAACCGTTGGGACACTTAACATTATGCCCTGTCTGGCTTGTTGCTTGTACATTACAGGAGCTGATGCCTGATGGACGCTACCGAAAGTGCCAAACTCATCGTCAAATGCGCTAATTAAATTTAGATTGTCATTGACACGCTTAAGAAAATGAAATAATGTTCCTACGCAAAGTGAAGTAGGCCTACCTGGGATTTGATGCAGTGAGTTTCCTTTTGTCCACAATTGCTCAAATTCTTGTTACATTTTACTTACTTTACTTATCTCAAAGTTCAGTGAACAGGCTAACATAAATACTGCAGATATAATTATATACACGGAGCATAAAACTCAATGTTTAGATATTTGTGCATCGCCGCGAACGCTTGCCGTAGACGCTGTAAAATAACAAACTGAAATATTTTATCGACGATGAGTAAACCTCTGAGAAAGTTATGGCTATTGGCTTGTCTCGTTGTAGGGCTTCGGGCAGATTTTATTTCTTTATGTTTTATTACTGGTTATTAGAGGAAATATACTTTTTGTTCGACTAAAACCGCCTGATATTATAGCAGTAGAGTGTCAGATAATGACTTTATGAGTGACTAAATGAGAATTGAGAGAGAGCAGCGAGCTCAGTGGTGGCGGCCCCGACTTATGAGCAGTAAGTCATGGGTTACCCGGGCAGTCACATTACTTTGTGTAAATTATTTTATCACCACTGCTTTAACGGTAAAAGATTACATCGGAAAACGGCGTGTCCGAGAAACAATCATTCGAAGACATGTGACATGTGCCAAGTCGCACTGGGCCCTCTCCCTCTCGTAGAAAGTAGTCATGTGTTCCAACAGTGGTACATTATAGGCGGATCATGCTATGCTAAATGAGACTTCAATAAGCTTGAAGTTACTTTGTTCATAAAATGTTAAATATTTGCCTCCTACGCAATGCATTTCGGTGTGCCCGTTTCAAAAATCAAATTAGAATTCTTTGAATATCTCGATTGCGTTCTCAAACGTCTTGTGAGATATTGTTTTTTAGTTTTTTTGTTTTATTTCTTGTGCTCGGCTGCCGTGCGACTGGCATCGTTCACAAAAAGAGCTAAACATTCTCTACCAGTGATCATTTAGTTAATTCGTTCTTAACTGATCTTCTTGATTTATGTAAGTAGCTGTTTTTATTTGCATCTTAAATCGTTTCGAAATAACGATTGAGCCTTGATTTGGGATATAAATTTTGCTGCTTAAGTATTTCCAAATGCACATTTTATATCCTAGTCTGGCTGGACCCTATCAAAATCATGACTTTTACGTGATCGTCATCATCGTCTGCCTTTTCCCAAACTTTAAGGGTCGGCTTTCAGTCTAACCGGGCACAGTTGAATACCAGTATTTTACATGGAACGACAACCTATCATTCTAACAACAGTCCTCACAATCCAATTAATATTGGTTAATGTGATACCCCTTGGTAAAACTGGTTATCAGACTTTACTGACCACCTGTTACGACTGTCAGAGGTCTACAACTGACAACCGGGACTAACATTTTATTTGAGCAAAAAGCTCTCGTTTACCAAGAATATCTTCGAATAAATCTTAACGAGAAAATAATGAGGGACACACGTTGCAACAGATGCTTTTAGCGGAACAGCGACAAACATACTTTTCCTTCGTAAGTTATTAATAATTAGTTCTCAGAAAGTTATCCCAGTTTTCATCGTTGGAATTAATAAAAGGCGTGTGAATCATTAAACTGTTTTCGTCTGCAGAAGATGGTAATGGCAAATTAAATTCAGGTAGCCGAATCAGTATCGGGCCATTTTTGTCGGACAATGACGTCATAATGTTTATGGAGGATCAATTCAGTACCGTGTTAACGACTCACGGGTTTGTGGAATCACTTAGATCGAGTTAGAATGTCCCACGCATTCTGAGTCGATCTGGAAGTTACGACGAAGGTGGTGAAAATCAGTTTTGTTTTTTAAATCCGCAGATCATTTTATTTTGTTTTTACAATCACACCGAGGCGGAGGTCGTGGAAGGTTAAAATATTTAAAATTATCCGCTTGGTTTTAACATAGGCTTCGGGTATTCGGTGCGAGTGCGAAGTGTGAGGGTCTACAGACTGGAAGCTAATGTACTCAAGCTTCTAAGCCTCATTACATACATCAATCCACGTCTGTTGTGCTCAGACATTCAAATAACGTGTTTTCCTAGGTTTGTTAGCGGAGAAGCGCGAACTCGGCCTGACCTCGAGGCTAATTTGACTTCGTATACGGGTAATGGAAAATCTCCGACTTGACGTTAACGATTTACCAACGCCCATAAGTCTCATTTTATTTGAATTGTTGCCGGTATGTTATTGGGGTTAGTGTCAGGGGAATTAGCATTTTGTGGCTTTCTCTCTCTCCGATGTTATTTGTGTAGAACACTTTTACACTGATACGAAAACGAAAATATCTACATGACGGCATTTACTATCTAAATCACGCAATAGTCGGGTCGTTGCCCTCATTATCGCTTTGCACGATAACGTGGAACACGGAAAAAATCCATCCTCAGACTGATAATGAAGTTGGCCAGTGTTACGTGATCTATCGCGATTCCCGTCAGTCTTGAGATTGAGGTCGTTGAGGGGAAATGATGTGTTAATTTAGAGTTCTAGTTAAAATGGGTAATGAATGTGTTAATAACACGAATAGCTTGGGTAAACAGTAGGCTGTCCTTGGTCGCGGACGGTCGCGGCCGGCGGGGAGTGCGCGAGCGGCGGGGTCGCGAGAGGTTGCAAACGCTATTGTAAATATTTAAACTGGCAACCTGCAATCTTTTACTACCTATAGGTGCGATCTTTTTTAACAGTGTGCTACAGTAACACTATTGTGCAGGGTGGCAGTAACGTGAAAATCAGGCGCGAATGTTATTTCAATGAATGGAAAGCGTTTTATGGTTGTATTGTATTTATTACATATTATTTCTATGTAATCAACCATAAACTTTGTGTAACTGACTCGATGATCTAGTGTTCGTAAGCGCGACTGCTGAGCGAGAGGTTTTAGGTTTGATTGCCGGGTCGGGAAAAGTGTTATCGGCTTTTTCCTCACCCCTTATTACATGGGACTTAACCATAAAGTCTGGTCAAATGCGTGTTAACTATTAGGTACACTTCTGCCTAACCCTTCGGAGATTATGGGCGTGATGATGTGTTATGTGTAGATATTTACATACAACCTTTCATGGTTATAATGAGTAGGTAAGTTTCCGTCATGCATTGAAAATTTTGAAAAATCTTTTTAACAAAAAATAAAACCGACTTAAAAAAAAAACACAAAATCAGTTTCTGAAGTCGGTGATTTTTGTTTCTTTGATTTCAGTTTTTTGCCACCGACTTCAGAAACTGATTTTTCTTCTAAAGTTTATTTTTCACTTTTTTTGTGTTTTTTTTTGAAGTCGGTTTTAGTTTTTGTTAAAATGTTTTTATTTTTCACTTTTTAGTGGTTCACATGTAAGTTCACGTGTTCATGGGTCATAATGTGGACAATGTAGCTTTTTTTAGTTTTGTTGATTTTTCATAAACCGCTTGTCCGAGTTCGATAAAAAAAAATATGGGACCATTTGGGAAGTATATCCTTTCCAACAAAAAAAAGAATTTTTCAAATCGGTTAGCAAGCGACGGAGTTATGTCCGAACAAACATAAAAAACAAACATCCGAATTGAGAACCTCCTTCTTTTTTTAGAAGTCGGTTAAAAAGAATACTGTAATTAAATTTTTCCCGGCATTTTCCGACTAAACTTGACCGATAAGAATCTACGCGAGTTTTTTATTATACAGCTTGATAAGGCTTATCTAACGCCTATATAATAAGTAGGTAATAGTATTTGTGTTTCACTAGAGCGATAGGAAATTCTTCGACGGCGTCGTCATAATAAATTGTTTATCTTTAGGTTCTATTGTTATCAATTTCATTCCAGTATAAAGAAATTGATATCAATTCGTTAGGAGTGAAAACTTATTAGGAACTTGGCATACTAATTTAAGTCAACTCAACCTGTTTTATCTGATTAATGCCTAAAATTGTTGCATCCCACTTGACATAATTCGTAGTTAGAGCGTTCAATGTGTTTTTTGGAAAACTGTGGGTGTATGTTTAAAGGTAGAGTTTGTAGACTTAAAAGGGAAAAGGGGTTGCGATTCTCCATACAAATTGTATTCCCTTTTTCTCCCTGAATAATGACACTACAGTAATCCTTTTATTTTTCATAAAATCAAGGTGTACTGTAGAAACTTCCCTGTCGATTCATGGTCATGAACCGGGCAACAATGACACTTTGCCCGACCCAGGAATCGCTCAGCAGTGGCGCTAGTCGCAAGCACGGCAAGCAAGGCTAAACCAACGAGGCACTACGTTTGTGTTGTCAAGTGTTCATGAAAATAGGTATTAAAGTGCTATTTCACAATACTTTAAGGTACGTCACCGTATTGCTATTATAATCAAATGCGTGATAAAAGTACTAGTTAGCATAAAATACTCATTTATACGTATTTGTTTATAAATACGGGTTCTCCCCCGGTTTATGTTCAGAATTTCCCAGATCACCTCAAGAATAGTAAATGCGCACTGTTTCTAATTACCAGCGTTGGTAATCCCTCATATCATGTCATTATTTTAATTAATTAAACATATGCATTTATTAGAACGCTAATTAGTATGTGAATTCAAGGGATAGGAATGTCTAATAATGTTTAAATTATGTAAAAACCATAAATTACGCTTAACCCTGCCCATCATTTATGTTGGTGCATAAAAGGTTATGCAAATGAGGTTTCGTAAGTTTATTTTATTATAAGTTCATTTGATACCTACTTACAAGTCAAGGATTTCAACCATAATATATTAGAATTTTTATATAAGCAACACAACATGGGTCCCAAACAGCAGCAAACGGCAACAAGCCAGAGGAGATGGCGATGGCGGGACAAACTTAAACTCTTTTCATAAAGATTGGCGAATAACACCACAAGATAGGGATAAGTGTAAGAACTGGAAGCATGGAAGACAGGCCTTTGCCATGCAGTCAGACATAAATGGCTGACAATAATAAAAGAAATAATAAAAATACAGGCGAGAAAAGGCGTTTGTGTAGGCGCTAGTATCAAGATGAATGGTGACAGTACAATAAGCCGATCAAATCAAGACACATTCCATTTTTCCAACGGAAATTATCATAACCATTCCGAAAATACCATTTTTCATCAATATCGTATCATCTTGACATCTTATTCGGCTATCCTAAAGTATAAAGAAAACCGGCCAAGTACGAGTCGGACTTGCGCATGAAAGATTCAGTACCATCGTAGTTGGGAGCCCCCATTAATATTTTTATTATTTGTTGTTACAGCAGCAACAGATTTTTTTTCTAGTTCTGTTAAAATTTCAAGTGTCTAACTATTAAGGATTCTGAGATAGCTCGCTAGGTTATGTAGTAAGATGGACGGACGGACGGACAGCGAAGCCTTAATAATTAGGGTCCAGTTGGTTACACTTTTTTTTGGAGTGTGGGAAATCATCAAATGACTCCTCCCGCTCTTGGTGAAGCAGAAGGGAGTGTCAGACTTCTAGTGACTAAAAACCACCCATGTTCCTTAATAGCCCTTTGCATCCGGGGTCGCAGTATCTCTCTCGAACAACCCGCAGCTTGGTTACCCTTCGCTTCAGTGGTTGCCTGGGCCGTCGCTTGGTAAAGGTTTTTGGCAGTTTTGTCATACAAAAGTATGTCAGGCCTTTGCTGGGTGGCGGCTTGAGTAATCGTTGGATATCTCTGAGTGCCGCGGTTAGTTTAATTCGACTATTCAAAAGTGCCTTTAACTGGCCTACTTGAAATAAATGCTTTAACTTTGACTTTGATAAGGGAACCCTAAAAGATGTCCTTCGATATAAATCGTAGTTTTTCTCTATCGTGTCATCCGATCAGTGTCACGCAGGATACCTTCGTTACTCTGTCATTTGGCACGAAAATGGACAAGATACGAATATGTTACCCTTTCCCTAGATGAACTATGAAGATATGGAAATCGGAACATATTTTTTTCTTGTTATGTTCAGTGGAATTGATACGGCTGATGTTTTCGCAAATGTTTTCAGGTTCAGTGTGATGAATTGATCCATCACTATCATCTCACAATCCTAGACTTTTCCCAACCATGTCGGGGTCGGTTACCAGTACAACTGGATGCAACTGAATACCAGAATTTTATATGGAGCGATTGCCTATCTGACATAGTACTGGGTAAAAAAAAAACGACGCTGAAAAAGTATGAAACAAGATTTTCAGGATAGAACAAAAAAAAAAGCCGTAGTCACACGGAAATCTTGTTTCATACTTTTTCAGCGCCGTTTTTTTGTCGTAGTCGGGTTTTAGTTTTTTTACTTTTTTTTTAAACAATTTTGGAGTTATATATTTTTTTTTACTCTTGTCTTTTTGTCCGCTAGAGGGCGTGATTTTAAATTTGAGTTTCCAATATTTTGGAAATGTACAAGTGAGGCCCTTTCAAATGATACCAAACACGGTGTATTAATCTCCATTTTTATTTTTTAAGCCTTACTTTTTGTCCGTTAGAGGGCGCCAAATCGCGAGTTCCGATAATTAGATTAGAAGCTATGGGGGAACAGATGAAGATACTCACATACATACAAACATACATACATAATTACATACATACATACATATAGCCAGTCAAAATCATAACCCTCCTTTGGCTTTGCCGTAGTCGGGTAATAAGTAGTAGGTACTCTTTGGTAAGACTGGTTGTCAAACTTTCAGGCCACTGACTGGTGATCGTCAAAGATCTAAAAACGACCACCGGAGCCAAAGGCTTGACGTGCTTTCCGAGCCACGGAGGAAAAATCAAAATCAAAAGTCATTTATTCAAACTAGGCTGATAATCAGCACTTTTCGAACGTCAAAATTTACTTTACTATTTACATTTTTATAAGACAGTCCCCCAAAACGCCCATCGACACTTCCTAGTGTTAAGCTGGAAAGAAGAAGTGGCGGAACAAACTCCCCAGCACACATCTGTCTGTTAGGTTGGTTAGAAGAACCAACTCGGTATGTGATGAGTGGTCACCCACCCATGGACTAGCCTAAGCAAGCCACTTAACGATCGATCCGAGCAGCTGCTATCTTTCAGCCCTGCGTGCTAAAGACCCATCTACGAATAATTCTGTTGTAAATGAGTGCTTTCAAGAATTTAGTTTACCGCGGCGTGTATAATCCTCTACTCTAACCAGGATTGAACTATTTGAGGACACATATAAACTGTATCGCAATCCTAAGAACAGTGGCGACAACTACTATCTAGGTCAACATTATACTGTTTAAGCTTTAACTATATAGTACAAGTTTGTAATTGAGTTCAGGGAATTAGGATCCTTGTCCTAAGAAACCTCGTGTTTACTGCGATAAGCAAATATCTATTTTGATTACATAACTCGCTTAGTTTGGCTCCAACATTGTGTAAAGAAAAACTGTAAGTATTATTTAATTAATGACAAAACATCAGATTTTGGGGCTATGTCTAAGTTACGCACTACAAATATGAATACTTTACGAGTATAATTTCACGGCTGTATGCCCCGAAGGGTGAGGTAGAGGTGTACCCACATTTTATCGGATAAGTTTAAGCCCCATGTAAAAGGGGGCGAGTGAGTGCATTGTCATCAATCGGGCAAAAATCCAGACTACGTGGCTGCTACTGATAAACTCCAGATACACCCAACAACACTTTGCGGCACACATTTGACATCCGGAATTAAAAAAAAAACTACATCGCAATCTAATATGCATTGCGCTCACACAGAGCCAAGAGTGAGTATTATTTTTCTAAATAAAAAAAATATACATAAGAAAACTCCCCTTTACAGTTAATTCAATAACAGTAAAAGTGCACAACATCCCACTGGCCCTAGCCTATCATCAACAGCTGAAGGTTGTTGGGAAACGCACCACACTACACACTATAGTTCTTTGTTATCCATGTAGGCCACTCATTCAATGGAGGATTACGGTTCTTCACTTAGTTCCCTGCTGTTACACAACTGCGGCGGTCACATTATGAAAACTGGGGCGAGAACTCGAGACCCGACATTGTTTGTTAAGAAATGACATGTATTTTAGTTTGTGAGCGTCAATTTATGCTCGTGGGCATTCATTGATTGTGGGGAGTGACAATTAGTGTTAGTCTGGGTTACGCTTGGTAGTGTTTAGCATGTTACTTACGGTTTTTACTTGGAAAAGATCGGGATTATCATTTTATTGGTACAAGTACAGGTTTGCTGTTTGTTTCGAGTTCCTGATATTTCGACGCTGTTGCAAGCACCGTGATCACGAAGCGACTTAAGTTATTTCAGGTGGATCTTTATAAGCAGAGAAATGGGTCTAAATAATAAAAAAAAAAACAGTTAACAGAAACCTGGGGTAAATATTCCGTTTTCAGTGCTAATAAACAATGTTAGTGAAAAAACCAGTTTAAAAACTTATAAAAGTTCTCTAAAAAAAACAGCTGAAAGGAACTCAAAGGTCCAGAACTAATCTTGGACCTTGGACAATTAAGATGAGGAATATGCAGTTTAATGTCTGAGATGGTCTTTTGAAGAAAGAGCCACACAATTTGATTGAACCTGTCCAGTGAGTGCAAGTGCTGTTAATAAATGAAGGTTAAAACGAATTATCATCAATACCAGGTATACAAGAGTAAAGAAAAACCTTCTACTGTTCGACTTGGGGTCCTCCAATTACTTCATAAAAGACAAGTAATATTGAAATGGCTGTAAGAAGGAAGCTTCTGTCTGTCTATCCTCTTGACCTCTTGCGTGACTCGAGTAGTTTTTATTCGATTTGATTTTTGAGTGCATGTTTCCTCCTCGACCATTTAGAGTGCCTACATTTTAGAGTCTTTATACTTCTTCAAGGTCATTGATAAGTTTAATCGGTTGTCTACAAGCTAAATGACAAAATTAAGTATCTTTCATGATACGAGTAAACCGTGTAAAGTTGTAACTAAATTGTTTCTTTTATCTTTATCCGTCTGTTAAATAATAATGAAAGCAATCTCGTTCAGACATTAGGTACAGACGATAGCACATCAAGGTAAACTATCAATTTTTCTCAGTTAACATTAAAGAAATTGGACAGGTTATAGTAGCTTAAAGTGCTGGTGTCTGTACTACCGAGTTCAGTAACGTTCGACCACTTTTGAACATTACTACTAAGAGCATGGGTGAAAAGTGGTAGACCACGGTTAACCACTTTTCAACCTTATTTCTATTTAGATAAAGGTGAAAAGTGGTAGACCGTTAGTGAACTAGGTAGTACCTAAGTTGGTATTCCAGAGCTAATTTCTTGGGTACCTAAATAGATTTTCCTTGTTCTTATAATAGTTACATCATTTGAATAATTGAGTCTTGGACATAATAACCGTGTCGTGATAGGTAATATAACCAAGAATGATATAATTGGTTTTCTCTCTTGGTATGTAGTGGATATTGCATGATTTTCTTCTCTAATTGAAGAGGCTTGTTCCTTAGCCGTAGGGAACATTACAGGCTATTTGAGCAATGGATATCTAACCAATGGAAGTGATTCTTTAGCAGTCTCGTTAAGCATTTCAGTCGGATTTTTCTTGTGAAAAACAAACCACTGTAAAACTTCATCATCATTTACCGCAAAGGGCCTAGACAAAGTATTATAGTATGACCATTTTAATCTCCAGTTCAAGGTGGCGTTGCTTGTCAACAAAATTTGCATCGCTATATCAAATTTGGTACGTTTATTTTAGTTCTATATTTTCCAGCCTGCACAAATAAGTTTGTTGAAGTGTAACCTGCTTTCAAAACTAACTTCAACAATTCTTTTCGAAAGCTCATGTGTTTCTATACATTATTGAAAGTTTCATCATTATTGCCTAAATAATGTCACTTTGACTCACAAGCGAGAGATACCACACAGTCAAGCTTGAGTCAAGAGAAGAAAAAAGCAAAAGAAAACTGACCTATCTTTCCATTCGGGCTGTAAGGCCCATAGCTGCCCGATGACAACGGCGACGAGTACCCGTTCGGCTGCGGCTGCGCCGGCGGTCCTGGGGAGGGGGACCCCGCGCCCGCGCCCCCCGCCATCCAGTCGCGGACGTGGCCGTTGGCCTGGTGGCCGTTGTGGCTGACCCCTGGTTCGGCCTTGACCGCGCCTGGCAGCACGCCGCGGTAGGCCACTTCGTGCTTCAGGTCCATGCCGCTGCTACCGCATGCTGTTCCTCCGCCGCCGGCCCCGCCGCCCGCGCTCCACACTTCTGAGGACAAAGGATAGATAATATTAGTTATGGTCACGTGGTGTTTACTAAAAATGCTAGTTCGGGCTTAGAATAAAACTACTACTAGAGTTATCACTAAATAGAGGGAATTTTTAAGGGGATGTCCACTGTCCAGTATTATCCAGTCGCCGCCCGGGATTATATCGAAAGACCAGGGCATGCGAAATCGGTTTTGACATGTTCTAGTCGAGGTGAGACCTTAAAGCTTGGTTTATTATCACTTCTTCTTCTTCTTATCGTGTGGGCAGTTAGGTTTGACGACCACACACACCCTAGTGTCAGAGTTTTTAAACCGCTTCAAGGGCCTCTGACATGGTTTGACGACAGCCATTTGGCGGCCGGGACCACCGGCTTATACGTGCCTTAATATTATCACAGAAAAAGAACCGCTTAAGAGAATCGAAGTAAAGATTATTTCTAGATAGAATGCAAACTGCAAAAGAAAATAATGTACGGTACAGTAAGGAGTCATGAGTGAGTCCTTAACCTTTAAGATGAATAATGGTAGCTTTGGACTTCTATTGTTGTACGATTCTAAAATACCAAGATAATATACAGGGTTACTGGTAACTCGACGTATTCCTTGCAGGACGCCATAGTAGCGTTAAAATGCAACCAATTAAGTCAATAAATGTGCTGCAATTCAGTAGTTTTTGGGTTTTCATTTTTTATGAAAAAGTCCTGAGTTTCATTTGAAACCTATTTAAAAATGATTTACGCCGCGACGGTACTGAAATTATTAAAGTTAATCATAGCCGATGCCGTAGCAGATCTTTGGTAATAATTATTAAAAGTTCAAAAATGTTTACAACTTCGACAGTATGTTATGCTTTGGCTTAACTTGCGTGTAGTTTGATGACGAAACGTCAAGCCTACACAAGGTTTTAACTCACGATTTTTATACCCTTCATTATAGTAGATACTTTCCAGATCAATTAGCAAAATTCCTACAAGAACAAACATTACTTCTCATCTTATCTCCTATAACCTCCTATAACGGTAGTATTTCAAGAGTAACAATCGAATGACCGAACGAGTATAGTTCCCATGGCCGCTGTAATCTTTGATCTCATCACAGATAAACAGGCGTCGGTTTGGCAACAAAGGGGTTTGAAGGTGAATAGAAAGTTCCGACGAACAGTAGACCTACGATTGTTTGTATAAGAGAGTACGCAGTTTTGTTGGAAGATAATTATTGCTGTCCTTTATTTTGAGATGGAAGAAGACAGAGACAAACATATAGCTGTCAAAATAGCTTGAATTAAAATGTGGCTTATTGTTTGGAGCTCCCGAATGTAACGAAGTCGGGTTGTTCAGTCGCGAACACCAATAAAGTGTGTATACACTAAAAAGCTGCTGAAAAGCACTTGTTCTACCCATTATTGTGATCTTTTTTTGGGTTATTTAGTTTGATGTGCATAATACTTGATTAACAGTAACGTGAAGGGCCCGTTAACGTCCTATATGGATCACTTTTGAGATTTCAAATGCGATTTTAAATACTGGAGGAGAAAATGACTTTTCAAAGTAGCTATGAGATATTTACATGTTCGTTAACATGTAAGTATCTCGTAAGTATTAAATAGATGTAGTAACTTTCATAATGATTAGTTTTAAGAATTTAAGTTACCTACCATCACCTTATTTACTCCTGCACAATATTCAAATAGCCTGACATCTTTTCAAAGTATGATTCGGTAGGCTCCAACTCCAAGCATGTTTCAGGTATGACTAAATAATACGTCAAATGTCATTTAGATTTATTCACGGTAAGAAAAAGTTGTTATTGTCAAAGAAGTTGAAACATCAACGAATTGTACGCATGACGACCTATCAAGTTAAACAAATCCAGTTTATTCAGATCTCTCACTGTACGAAAAATCTATGCAAAACGAGGCCATGTTATACTAGGATTGCATAGTTTTTTGTTTGTCGCCATGAGTACGTACTCGTATGAATAAAATTTTGTGAACGTATAGAGGATAAAATGTATGATAAATATCTAGCCGATTAGTAGAAACTTCAAAGCATATCTTTCAGGTTTAGAAATAACATTAATTTCAATAGATAGCGAGAATTTCTAAGGGTAAAGCTTACTGGTATTACAGTATACTAATACCTATAGCAACTGAATGGAACATGAAAGTTTAATAATAATCATAAAATAACTTATATTCCAGTAATTGCAAATACAATATTAACAACAACTGCAAATACAATATTAAACTATTCAAATGAGATTTAAGAATAACAATTCGTTAAAGCTACTTTTACAATAACGAAAACTAAATATTTACAAAGAAAAGTATTAATTAAACTAACTCAATAAATTACAGGACGCTCAGAGGTTTTAGTACTCCTCCGCATCGCTGTCATCCGTGACAAGAAGACTGGCAGCATTGCCACGTTGAATGGCAAAGCTAATTCTTTGGCCAAAGAAACAGCCAGACTATCTGGTCATTATTATTAAACTAATAATAAAGATCTTAACTTGAAACCTATTTCAACAATGACAGTTTCACTTAATTTCTAATCATATTTTTGAGCCACATTAAATGCATTGACTGCAAAAAAAAAACCTGAATGAAAATTCAAACATTAATCTCAGCCATCTTAAGAAGCCGTTCAGCTGAATGCTCCAGGCGACTTCTGCAATATAACATCTAATTGGATCCTTGAAATAGTCTAAAAACTAATATTTTATGCTACAGAGATGAGTTGAGAGAAGTACTTTTTAGAGTTCTACGTAGGTAGAAGGACACTCTCGCAGTGAATGACGTAAAAACTTATTAAATTAGTGATGCTATGATAATGATTATGGTAAGAAAGGCTACTAGTGATTTGACAACTACTTGAGAAGAAAGGAAAGAAAATGATGAGGACGATATTGGAGGGTTAGTTAGTTAGAGGGGAAATTATATTTGTTCCAGAAATATATATATATCACTGTGGATATTAAGAACTACTCTTCGATACCATACTTGATTGTGAGAACCAGCATAACTTTATTTGAGTATAAATAAGACTAGGGGAAGACTACTGAAACGACGGATGGACTGTGTTAAGGATGGTATGGCAAGAAAGTAGGTGTCCGCAAAATACATTAGCCGACATTTTCAGGTCATCTAAACTGAGGACACTCTCTTCATAAAGGTCCAAACCTTTTAGTCAGATTATTTCACAGTTAAGAAAGTTCAAAAACCAATTCATACCTATTACCTTCTTGACGAAAATAAGGTTGTATGAAATTCCCCTTTTACGAGTATATTTATAGAAAGTCTACTGACATAAATAAAACATAATAGTTACGATAAATTCAACTGAATCCTCCTACGACCACTTTAGGTTGGCACATATCCATTAATAGAAAGCTGAAATAGGAATTCGTATTCTAATGATCTGAAAATAGAATATTTTTCACTTTAGCAAAATCAGTTCAATTGTGATTTGTGTGCACGAGCGGAAATCTTTTTACACGCACGTGTAACATGTTGACTATTTTTTGCATATTATCGGATTTTGAAGAGGTGTCTAAAGAGATGACAAGTAGGTAATGGAGAAGATTGGAAGAAGAACACGTGCAACTCCGACCCCAAAAAATAAGCAGAGAGACGATGACTTATGGAATTGGGTTTTCGCAATCATAGACTAGTCTACTGGCTATGGTTACTGTACAGGGCCCCGAGTCTACTATTCAATAGTGTCAGAATGGTCTATCATTGATCTCATAATTTATTGTTGATTTTGACAAGTAGAGACAAGATTTTGATAAGAGCACAAATCAACAATTATGATATCAATGATAGACCATTCTGACACTATTGAATAGCAGACTCGGGGCCCAGATATATCGTGTCAAGATTTTGGAAAAGATTGCTGTTCAGAATTCTCTCACCTGTTCTCTGTCATTTCATGAGTTTTCCCTTCGATCCAGAAGAGTATCATAAGCTTTTTTAGTCAAGTTTACTATCACTAGTTAGATTAGTAAAACTTCATCTAATGACGCTTTCTGATAAGCGCATGATAACCCATTCCGTGTCATAACTACGGTTAGCTCTAATTATTGAATCAGGCCAACACTGCACTGGTCTCTTTGGTCAACGAGATTAAATTTCAGCAAACTAGATAGTAAATCTAGTTGGAGTATCAGGCGATCGCGGTAATAAACCGCAGCGTCCCGGGATTACCCGGGATCGCTCCGGGATGACGCCAATCCCGGGATGTTAACAATTGCTCGTGCATTGTGGAGATCGTAAAATAGATATATGGGTTTATGGTAGTTGTATTTTGGTAGTTATTCCGATTTAGTTTTCTTCGATTTTCTTAGCTTGTTTTACTTCAGCGGCAAAGAAAGGGTTAATAACCCTTTCTCAGCGTATGTATGCACATATATATGTTCGCTGAAAGTGTCGAAACTGCGTGATCGATTTTGATAAATGATGTGTCAGTTGAACATCTATGTGATGTGGGTGCGCTCCGTTTTAGACAGTTTTAGTATCCATGTGTAAAGTTTTATATTTTTAATTAAGTTAACAAAAAAAACATAATATTCCTCATATTATGTTTTTTTTGTCAACTTAATTTTTATGTGTTACCTATTTAAGCGATTTATGACTAGATCTCTTTGAAGATCTTTTTGTGATGATAGAACTTATTGTGTTTTAGCATTTAAAATATGTATGTAGAAATTTTTATTTTCTTCTATCATAGTCTGAAGAATGATTTAAAGTTAATAACAATAAAGATCCACTTTGCGTTTGTATAATTTGTGATACGATTTATTACTTAATTACGCGTCTAGTTAATGTATTTTAAAATTCGCAAAAACATAAAAATATCATCCAGATCATTTAATATCACACTTTTTTCCACATATTCTAAGATGTTTAGTCTATTAAATAATTTGTTAGACGCTCTTCTAATTTACCGTTACTATTACTACAAGACTGTTTTTCTGGTCATTGACCTCCACTTATTTCCCGTAGTTTAATTTTCTATGGAGAGCACCATAAATAATCTGATAGCCGTTTACTGTTAATCTGATAAGCAGATTTTATTTGGATCGAATACAATGCCATGACGTCATTTGATTATTACATTTTTGAAGGTAGGTCTCGTAGGTTGGTACTGTTTTGATATTAAGAGTAAAGCTTAGGTATCCTATGATAGCAGTGTAATACAGATTTCAAAATCAGCTACGGTTATTAGCTTCATAGTGTCGTAACATCACGCCTGTAATCCCCGATGAGCTAGGCAGAGGTGTACCTATTACTGTACCCACATTTCGCCAGTTATTTTTAAGTCCCATGTTATAGAGGGCGAGCCTATTGCCATCAAGCCATCATCATCATCACCAGCCTATAATGTTCTCACTGCAGGGACTCAGGCCTCCTCTCTAGGAGAGGGAGGGTCAAGCCATCAACCGAGAACATATCCAAGCTCCGAGGCTGCTATGCGAAATGAATGAAAGATGACTCACTAACACAGTCATGGTCACTATTTTGAATGATCCTATTGAGGGTAGCCTTAATGGCATCAAATCCGGCCTATGTCCACCTACGGTTGTGGGTCAGAAAGTAATGTATTGTTCTGTTGGATCATCGTTTAATCCTATCGGTCCTCCACAAGATTATCTAAGTGCGACCTTTCTCAAGACTAATCGGCTCACCCGAATCCTGGATTAAGTATGAATGAATCTGTTGGGCCCTGTTTACGAAGACATAATGTATGTTTATGTGTGTCGCTTGGTTGGCCTGTTTGTGTGTGTGTGTGCATGATTGGTTTTAGTTTTTTAGTTTATTTATTAATAATTATAAAAATTACATGTCAGTTTGAATAAAAAATAAGAGCACAAATCATTATCCGCTTCAACGAGCATCAAACACAAAATAATCATACATTAAAAAATCTAAATATGTCTATTATTATAGTATATAAAATAATAATAAAATAAACCATGTCATAATAATAATTGAGAATAAAAAAATAAATAATATGATAAAAGAAACAAGTCAGTAATCATAAGTATCTAAAACCATTCCTTTAGGTCATATAATGCCTGGTCGGATAGCCAGTCTTTCAAATTGTCCAAATCTTCTTCTTTGTCATGTGGTTCTGGCCTAAACTGGTGTCTGAGTTTTTTGCCACCCATTGGCTTTACATGTCGCATTTTATATCTGAGATTTTTCTTGACGATGTTTTTCTTTGACCGAAGCAAGTGACAATATACAATACGCACATGAAAAATCAGAGATGCGTGTCTTGGCTTCGAACTCTAGACCTATGACTTGGCATTCCGACGGTCACACCACTAAACTAGCACTGCTTTTATTGTCCATATTATTTTATGGGTTCCACAATAAACTTTGTAAGTTTAAACATTTTACGGCTAAACATAAAATGTGAATATGCAAAACATACGATTTCTCTAGAACAGCGGGAGCTGTGATGAGTGAAGTATACAAGTAATTTTTAGTTTGCATGTTGCTATAAAATCATAAATAAATATTTTACGAGGATCCCATAAGGTGTCCCACTCAACGTGATTGCCAGAATAGACATTTTGTTTGTGTTTACAAGAAAGTAAAGTAAAGTAAAGTAAATTTTATTTTGCAAATATGGGTACAGTACATGGTGGAATAAAAAAGAGGCAGGTTCAGCCATATTTTACCGATAGGCATGCAAAATTTATATCTTTCAGGTATATATTTCAAGAAATCTTACAGGTATTTTATTTCAGGTCAAGGTGGAACCTTCCGGCCCTAAAGCACCACGGTTTTGAACAGCAGTTGGAATATCGAGGGTCTATTATATTGATTCGAATACATACTTAGCTTAGGTGCAAAATTACCTAAAAGCCTGTGCCGAAGTTTAAAATTTTCTAAAATATATCCTAGAGATTACAGAGGCTTGTAACAGTTGTCCCTTGGAAAACACCAAATTATTGTCGGCAACTGGATAAAACCAGAATCCAACCATGACAATCATAATACATCAGAAGAACGCTTCTTCGTATCAATCGAAATTAACTAACATTAATCAATCAATTACCTCACAACAAAATGGCGGCAAAGAATAACATTGAATTAACAAGATTATTGACAAGACAAAGTAATATAACGTTACTTGTTCCATCACAGTTACTTTCTACGAATTTTATTACGAATCAATAATATCCGAAGCTATCCTATAACATAATTGAATAAATCTATTAATCCACCTCCTTTGTGCTACTGGTCCCTAGTACCTAGAAAACATGTTTAAGAAAAGGAAAATTCATTACCTACAGTGAAATTAACGCCTCCATGGTAAATACATAGCTGAATCATGCGGTTTCTCTCTTCGTGATGACGTAGGCATAAGGGTAACCCACATCTCAGTAATTAAGGAATGTTTGTAAGCAATTAAGAGATAAGCAGTATTAGGTAAAGTCTTATTGTCCCTGGAAAATAGTTGACAAAAAAAATCTAATTGGTCCGTCAGATAGATTTCCAAAAAATAATTGGACACGTATTTTTTGAAGCACAAAAAAAGAAGACGATACAGTGCTTCGAAACACTTGTGGCGTCACATTGCAGTACATTTTTTACCGCAAAGTGACGTGATCTTTGACGCGTTTTATCTTCGTTAATTTTTATTAATTTGATAAAACAAAAAAACACGTAAAAAAGGATTCGTTCGAAACGCCACTCGAAAATATTAATAACAGTGAAATTCCTGTCTCGACCGGATCGGGCGAGTTCCAGCGGCCGAGTCGCCTACTGAGCCTATTTTTCGATAATCTAACTGACGGACTAAACAGAATCATACTTTTTTAGTCAGGAAACATCCCTATTGTGAGTGGGCTGACTCATTGAGGATTATGAGGATACAGGTCACATGTGTAGTGATGGGTGTTGTTTGTTGCATCAAGTTGCAAAATACTGGTTTATTTTTTATTTTTACAAGACTTAGTTAGTTAGGTTCTCTTGACCGCGACCACGTCTGATGGAAAGCGATGGATGAGGTCTATTATGCTCGTACCATCTTACGAGCATGCTCAGAAGATGCAATCAAAAATTTACCATAACAGGAAAAACGGTTTTGGCCTTGGGTCTAGATTGTCAAGATTCTTGATTGACTTGAAATATTCGTGGGTGAGCAGGAGTGTGATGAGCTGTATCACCTCGCAACAAGGAATATTATAATATAAGAATTGATGGTATACTGTCAGTTGTTGGAGGGGCACAAAAATATGAAAAAAAAAACATTAATTAAATGCAATGCAGGCGTATATAAAAAAAATCTCCAAAATAACACGTACGAGAGCGCACCGTTTGGGTAGCAATGAGCAGCGCAGCAGCGGCGCGGGCGCGGTTGCACAACGCTTGCGCAGAGAAAGCGGCTGACGTCACGACCTCGACACGCTCACCTACTTGCGCGCGCGCCGCTCCGCCTGCACCAACCCACTTCTGCCGATACCGGCCCAATGTCGCCGGGCTTTCTCTCACCGAGCACCTCTTCACGCACACATAAACACCACGTAATACCCATGTTACTATACAACGCGTAACACCCCACCATGGGAAACGATACGCAAATGTATTCTAAACACGGGAAAATTAAAAGTGTTAACACTGACACCGATTCGGTGCGCAGGCGCATCTTTTTGCACTCGCATTTCAGCAACAATGAAGCCAGTGAAAGTTGGTAAGTATTTTTAAATTTTATAGTATAAATATCAGTGGGGTATCTAGAGGCTGACCTGATATACCACTTTCGCTTCAACAGAGCGAATGCAAGTGTGCCAGTTTAGGAGCCAGCTTCATTAATGAAGTGCAGCCGTCAAGCACGTGCAAAATTACCGTTTTATTCAAGAATTGGTATTTAGCTCAAGCTCATTTATTTTTCGCTCTCATTCTTTATCGTTTTCTTCAATGATAAAAGTTTGTAAGCGATAAGATTTGAGAGGTAGAATGATTCATATTAATGCATTTGAGAGTAATAAAAGCAAGCACCAGCGGCGCCACTGAGATCATTAAATTAAATTGCATCCTGTGGCGGCACTCCCTAATTTTTCTCAAATCGCATCTTTCCATTATTGGACAATTGGCACCGACCGTGGTGTCGGCACGATGGCATCGCAGTCAGAGCTTTGTCTCACACTTGTAACATCAACGTTCTCGCCTCATCGCATCCTACCTTCAGACCCACGAAGGATTCACTTTTACGACGTGAGTAATAAAGTTTCATGACTCATTACGATAACGTTAGAATAAAATACGCGAAGAGCAATCGAAAGAATGTAAAGTGCTAGCTCGTTCCTCACTGGAATCGTTCGGTCTGTATTTTCCTTTCAGAAAATATTTATCGCGAGGAGTCGCTAGTCATCGCGATTACGATCGTCTGATTTATGCGCGGCACTATACAAGAAAGCTGGAGCTCAGAAAATATTCTGTGAAATAAATCCGGTGCGGTTCGGTGGTTCACGCGGAGAACGCGCGTATAAAGTATCTTCGGTGTGGTCAGCGCATATACTATCGCATAAAAGTATTATGGAGAGATCGGGGACGTGCCACGATGGCGTCCTGAGAACATTCCGGAACGCATGCAGCTCGCTTTCGATGGCACTGATGGAGTGTGGCAGCCGGCGTGGCGCGCACCGACTATTTGACTCATGCAGGTTGTCGCAATATACATGCAAAGCTTTGTGGCCCTCGTTCGCTGTTGAGCAGTAAAGAACTGTCGATGACGCGGAAATAGAATTTACGAGTGTTGCGACCCCACCAGCGCCGTGTGATATATTGAGCGAGGTCACTGGCTCGCTCGTGTAGTGGCTGTTGCGTCACTACTAGACTAATGGCCTTGTTATAATATATTAATGTAGCCATAGCATATTTCTAGGTGGAGGGTTCGATAACCGTGCCCTGAGGTGGGAATAAACCGTTTGTGTTGTTCGCCGTAATTAGAGAGTCTGTTCGGACGACTGTCGGGCTTCATGCATTATTGAGTTGAGCGCATGGTAGGCAGACACCGGGCTCAGGTGATTGCGAGCAAATTGTTATAGTTCCCACGGGACTTATAGCCGTGTTTGTGGGCCGTTTTACGTAATATTAATGAAATTTAAAGCGAGTATCGAGCAATATTTACTGCGTAGGAACGCTAAAAATGTAAACGACATTTTATACAGTTTTTAAGAAGAATTCATGGCACGGTGGATAAAGCTCAGGTGAATTGGAAAAAATGTTCTTTCTGCGACGTATATTTTAATTAAACGGACACCAATTCTCCCACAGCCAGTCTCGTCGAGGAGAACTTTCATCACATAAAGAAGTTAAACGACATTCCCAACCAACCCACTTTATATTACGAATGTAGAACTCTTGTGCAATTGAACGAATCAAGGATCGGGACGTCTCTGTAACAAAACTGCATTCTCACTTTATTGTCTGCGAGAAATGAGAATTGCTTTTCAGCAATAGCTTGAGAAAACAAGAAACTGATTTCTAGCAATAAAAATCTTGAGCAATAACGTATCAAGTAACAATAAATATGTGAATCTGTTCGCCTTATGCAAGATATTTGAGTCTAGCGCCGTATTGCTGAATAGATTGAAAAGAATCTTCGTGTAAACAGAGTTATATAATTTGAAACCGTTTCGATGAAATACTAATCGAATTAGCTAACATAAATTCAAGTTACATTGCGGGATTACTTAAATTATATTAACATAGTTTGGAAATAAATCGGCCTCCCTTTCTATGTACTCGAACTTTACGCCAATGATTAATTAAATTACCCCAACCATTTTAGGACAAAAGACTTGTCCGGACTGACTAGTTGGTCTAGTGATCCCAGGTCGTGCAAGGGCATAGCGTAATTGGGGTTTTCAATCAGGATTTTTTCCGAAGCAGCCACAGAGTCTGGATTTGTGCCCAGTTGAGGGCAATAGGGTCACCCCCTATTACATGGGACTTAAAACATTACTGGCGAAATGTGGGTATACTAATGAGGACACTTCTGTCTCACCTTCGGGGATTGCTGACTTGATGTTATGTTATGTTACACGTTCGGTACTGACAAAGACTTACAGATGTTCAATTGTGTCATAAGCTCCTTTTAAATCGAATGCATCATATGACAAAGTCAACAGATTATGTCTTAGCAGACGTATTGCTCGATTTAGTTGCGTCAAATATTGCCCAATGAGACTCAATGGACACAATTCTTTTATTAGACCGTACCAACGAATATGGGCACAATTTATTATGAGGGGGACCAGTTTGATTATGTTTGACAGAGCTTCGTTAAGCATTTCGAAAGTGGCGACTAGATAAACTAATAAGGAGCTTGTATGAAAGTTTATACAATGTTACCTTTGTTCGATTACCATCGGTTTTTTGTTGTAGAGGCGTATTTGAAGATGACATAGATGGGTAGGATTAATAGTCGGTACTGACTGTTGGCATTGAACGTAGAATGTATTTCAAATTGAATGGAGCAAAGATTTAATGAACATTTACATAACATAACTTCTCGCCTGTAAACACAAAGGGTTAAGCAGAGGTGTCGCTTATAGTACACCCACATTTAGCAAGTAATGTTTAAGTCTCATGTAATAGGGGCGAGCTTATTGTCATCAACTGAGCACAGATCCTGCTAATGAGAAATTCCTAATAGAAAAACCCAATAACAATTTGCCCGACCCAAGAATCAAACCCAGGACCATACGCGATTGCGAGCATTAGACCATTTCACAAAATGGAAAAACGTTAATACTTCCCGAAAAACAAACGGTCTACTAGTTTAAATTCAACCTTGAAGCCATTCAAAACATAGTCTGATTAATCTGCTTCAATCCGGAAAGAAAACAACAAAAGTTCGCTTGTACGAGTATCTTCTACAATACCAAGATAGATTTATGTAAGACCCATCTTACCGTAGTATCGTCCGTCTTAATTTAGGAAACATCTCAGGCGACTAAAGAGGCTACGAACCTCTCCATTATTTCCGAGATAAAAGGCTTCGACCCATTTTATTTTTACTTAGAGTAGACACGTGCCTTCATGAAATTCGCAGTTCCCACGACAACCGGAAAATAATAAGAACGAATGTAGCACAAAAAGGGGGAATTCGATATCAAGTATTACCTCCAATATTACTTATTCAAGTACGAATTGCTTTGTTTTCTTCTAACGAAATGTTAAAATCGTCGAGTGCGAGGAAGTGAGCGTCCATAAAGTTATTCCCTACATGCTTTGAATTGGAATCCTTTACATAAATTTTCGTACTGAGCATTTTATTTCTATCGTTAGCTTCAATACACTATAATTTTGCCATAGGTACCCATGTTAATGGCTGGTTGTGTGTCGCCATACAATATACTTTTATTTTCTATGTTCTCTAGTTACAGCGCGAAGATTAAAATCTGCATACCTTCGATGTTTGTATACTTTAAGATTATTGGTACTGATGCTGTACAAAATAAACTTGTGGACAGTTCTGCTAATAAAGGAACGC
Source organism: Diarsia dahlii (assembly GCA_949775195.1). Classification (NCBI taxonomy): domain Eukaryota; kingdom Metazoa; phylum Arthropoda; class Insecta; order Lepidoptera; family Noctuidae; genus Diarsia; species Diarsia dahlii. Next base: position 16,031,824 of record OX459195.1, read on the forward strand.
TATTTTGAGCTTAAAAGGTGTATGTTAAGTATTCTTGGTGATAGGTTGTATTTCTTTGTAAATAAAGACTGTGTGGAGATCGTTAAGCATGCCCACGAAAGGATAAATAAGCACGTAATATTTTTATTTGAATGTAGGAAATTGTTGATGTGTGGTGACTAGAGGAACATTAGGTTAAAGTTATTGTGTCCTAAAAATGAAGTGCTGTCAAGATGGCGTATAAAGATACACATTCAACAACATCTGAAAGAAAAATTAGAAACGAATATGTCGAAAAGATATTCGTGTATCTCGCAACAGCAAAGTGTTACCGAAGACATTGTCACGTCCCCTTAAAATAGTTATTCTATTCCAAGGGAACTTTGTGAATTTCTAGAATATTCCACAGTAAGTACCGTAATGGCGAAATGCATTGATAAAACCAAGGTTAATCAAAGTGCAAGGCTGAGGCAAGGGCAGAGGGACCTTGCGTCCTACGATATCGTACGATTCAAGCTTTCATTTTGTTGTTTTCACACGCAAACTCCACAATTTACTGGTTTCTGTTGTTTTCTAGAATAGCATACTAGTAGTACCCTAGTAGTATGCTATTCTAGAAAATTCTTACTTTCCATTTTATATTGTGTAATATTGAGATCTGAAAGCGAATAGAATAAGGTTTAGATGAAATTACATTAGGGACCTTAAATAAATTTCGTTTTACTAAGAAAAAGATTGATCAACAAAATTTTATGGAGACTGGCGCAAATGAATAAGAAGGAAGAAGATCCTTAAGTGCTAAAGAACTCCCGAAAAGTGATACTTACATATCCATTACATCCACGTTCAACAAAAGCGTTCAAAGTTTTTTTAACTCAGAACAAAGATATTATTTGATCGCCATAAAACTTAATCGAGATAATTTCATAGAAGGAAGATAGTGGAAGACATTGAAAGGCGAAACATCAAAATTCTCCCTCAAGCGACAAAGTTAGAAGTTCTAACATAAAGTTCAAATTGTTCATTGTTCGTACGTTCAAGTTAGACTGTTTGCATAATAGTTTTACTCCTATTTCATGTTCAGCTGCATTCCCTACGAATATTATTGGAAACTCTTTAAATTTCGCTCAATAGAATATTTTTATGATGCTAAATTGCTTTCAGCTTTATTCGAGTTGTTTGCGCGCGATATATTCGTTTCTATTCAAGTGTGTTCGTTTATTATTTATGGGTTCTTTAGTTCGGCAGTTTATTATTCGTAATGATAGGTATATTGTGCTAAACGTGCTTAAGCGATTTAAGAAGTATAACACTGAAGGCGCTAAAAAACTAACTTGCCAGGCGAGTTATTTTGGCCTTGCCGATATGACAAACTGTGTCTATTTTTTTGTAGCTAACGCATGCCATATTCTATAAAGACAAAAAATATTACTAGTAATATTGTATATTTATGACAATAACGTCTCGTTTAAAGGCCTTGTGTTCTCCTATAACTTATCTACCTACAGTGATCTTTATACAATTAGTTTGAAACATTATTACCCAGGAGGATTGCTTTTTCAAGTAATAATAGCATTCAGTAAGCTTAATTTGAATAAAGGACCAGGCAGTGGGCAGAAAACACTTAAACAATTTGATGTTAATTATAAAAATATCTTTGCAATTCCTTCAATGGTTATGAGGATCATGAGTGTACGATAAGTCAACGACACTTAAATCGGTTTAAAATAATGACGATAAAAAGTCTCGTAAAATCGCGCGTTACTCATTTGTTTGCGATTTGCGGCAGATCGTAATTACATGGGACTTATCTGGGTGATGTCCTTTGTGCATCTTTATATGGTTGTCATAAATAAACGCCCACTTCATCGCACACAGATTTATTGCGTAGAAATTTAATTAAGAATTTGTAACGAGATATGACAGCTGTTGGCCCGACCCACACCCATTCGCGAGTTAAATTGTTATTTGTGAGACCGTACGAGGCATAAAATATATCTTTTTGTATCGAAGAGTGATTGTATAGAAGAGCTTAAAAATATTCAAGCCTGAAAAATGTTCTAGCTACTGTATTTATATTTTCTGCCCATCCATCAAGCTTAGACTCACTGATCAATAAAAAACTCCTCAGTAGGTTATTATTTGCGACATTTTTCAATATAATAACTGTCTTCCTTTTACCGGAATAATAAAAGTCAACTTAATTTATTGTAGTTTCTGTTTTCTAAGTTAGAAACAGAAATATATCGTTTTACATTTAAATAGATGAAGACACGTAAACTTAAATAAGTTCAGCGTGTTCCGGCGGTATTGCACTGAAATGCAGAGCGCTACGATAATTCCTGTTTGTAAGCTGATCACATCCGAATGTGCAATTTATCTAGATACCTAGTGCACTAGATAGATGCTGCAGATAGTAATATACAGTGCGATCAAATTATCTTGGCAGCTCCGAACTTCGTGCAGGTCATTTTGTTACAACGAATGTATAAAAGTGTTATGATATTTATTTTATTTGTATTTCTCACTGTTTAAATTAGATATTTTCTGATCGTTTAAGTATTGGTTTATCTGGCAATAACAGTTTTATTCCCAAGTTTACATGCGTAAAATTTCGCAAAGCCTATGTTCAGAGCTGCCAAGAGAATTTGATCGCACTGTACTCCAGTGTCTTTATTTATTGTTTTAGTTTTGTCGTCTCGGACAGCTAAATCTTGCTAAGAAGTATATCAACTTAAATATTGACTGTTTTATTGGTTTTAGTTTCTTAAATCGTTCCTATACGTCTGTTTAATCAGTCCTACTGCTGAGAAAAGATCTTCTCTCGCTTTTCGTTATCCAGAACTGATAATGCCCACTATCTTGTTAAGGGAATCTAGCTCATTCTGCTTTCTACGCCTGTTTTCTGCCAAATATTTTACTAATTGTAGCTACGAGTAATAGAGCGAAATTTTGTAGTAGACCATTCCGAATCTGTGCAAAGTATCCAGGTATCGTGTTAACTAGTAACTGGGTTCTGTAGTCTAAATAAGCTGACGCTCAATGTGAAATTATGGTATTTAGCTGCATGTAACCAAATGCTGCAGCTGAATACCTTTATTGACGTCGACCCTAAAATGTTGAGAATTGGCTATGCAGACGATGACGAAGGAATCCGCAGATTAGATACCACGTGTTTACGAGCAGTATGGAATTACAATAGCCCTGGGCCTTTCAAAATATTCCATGTACCATCATAACGACTAGTTTTTCACAAAGCCATAAGGCACATGTAACACGTGTGTTTGCTTGAGCCTTCTACTAGGGATTTAATTTCCGTGTGTTTGAAAGTAGGCCGTGGAACATATCAGCTGCGAGTCGTCCCGTGTTGTTTGAGTCAACAAAGAGAATCGGGTTAATGGTGCTCGCAGGCATTGCCAATTTGTGTGTGTCTAGTTGCAAGTTTTGATTCCAGTTTGGTTTGTTCGGAAGCAGGGTTTCGCATGACGTTTTGATGTAATTTTCAAGAACCGATACCTTTTTAACAAACAGATTATAATCTAGATTCGAATGATCAAAATAAATATGGAACCAACTTTTAGTCATCTTCTTCTTCTATACTTATAATAAATCTGTAGAGAGGTCAATTCTGTACCTACATGATATATATTTTCAAAATAACTATCAGGGGGTAATTAGTGATCGATACTGATGCCAAAAATGCAATCAGTAAAATTTTTGTCTGTCTGTCTGTCTGTCTGTCTGTCTGTCTGTCCTCCTGTCTGTATGTTCCTTATAGAAACAAAAACTACTCGACGGATTTTAACGAAACTTGGTACAATTATTCTTCATACTCCTGGGGAGGTTATAGTATACTTTTCATCACGCTACAATCAATAGGAGCAGAGCAGTGAAGGGAAATGTTGGGAAAACGGGAGAAGTTGCTCCATTTTTTAAGCTTCCGTCGCGTGTGTAGCCTTAATGGTTAAAGCTACATAGAAATCATTTATGACGGAAATGTTCTACATAAAATTATCTAAAAAATATCCCACAACAGCATATGTCTATCTTTTATGGTTGACTCACAATAACACGTGTAACTCCCGATAGCTTAGCAGTTCGGAGCTTTCTGATTATATTTGTTTACTCTTACGTTTATAATACTCTCACTCATCCCTAATTAAAAGAAGTTAATATTATTACCTATTCAATAAAAAAAAGAATCATAGTAATCGGTATAGAAACATCAAACTGAACCAAATATGAAATACGCTAATAAGCTGCGCGTGAATACTGAATCATGCCATAAGGATTATTTTTGTGTAACGGGAGCGAGCTTCATTCAATATTTGGCTGTTGATGCGTTCAGCGTTCGACCTTATTGACAGACAATAATAATAATTGATTATAACAAACCGTGCTTATCAGCGCGACTTTTAGTCTTTAAATAGTTTATTTGAATTTCTTTTGTTGTTATTTTATAAAATAGGTATTAAGTAGTTATGTAGTAGTAGTGTAGTGTTTAAATATTCGTTCAAATTACAAATTATTAATAGTTCGTATTTTATTTCTTTTTAGGGGAAGTAGTACGCATAGATTTTTAGATACCGATAGGTAAGTTTTGGCTAATTTATAATCAATTTTATTTTTGTATTAAGTAGGTAAAAGCGTAGATACTTTTATTAATTATAGTAGTTAGGTATTTATTTTAAGTGACTACTAAATTAATAAGGCTCAAGGGCAGAATTTTCGTGTTGCTGGAGTAGATCTCGGTGTCAGTTGTTTCTCGGATGGTCAGTTATATGTCGCTCTTACCCGGGTTAGCAGTTCTAGAAATCTTTATGTTCACGTGCCGGACGGGTCAACTTTCAACATAGTTTACCCGGAAGCTTTGGGCTGAAGTTTTACCTATAGAACGCTATAGGTACCTCATCATCAACAGCCTATTAATGTTCCCACTGCTGGGACACAGGCTTCCTCTCTTTAGAGAGGGAATGGGCTATAATCTACCACGCGGGCCCAGTGCGGATTGGTAGATGTCACATGTCTTCGAATGTTTTGGTTCTAAGACATGCCGGTTTCCTCACGATGTTTTTCTTCACCGTTTTGAGAGCAGCGGTGATGAAATAAATTACACAAAGTAATGTGCCTGCCTGGGTTCGAACCCACGACCTACTGTTCGTAAGTCGGGGCCGCCACCACTGGGCCACCGCTGCTCCTAAAACAATATTACCAATACATTAACTTAATAACATACAAGGAGTTACACGCTGACGGAGTCGCGGGCACAGCTATTAATAATAATATTCTGCGGTTCCTTTTTGTGATATTTTTCAACAGTATTGTGGATTGACATTATTGTATTTCCCTACTAAAATACGAAAATTAATCTGTCTGTTACATCAAAACCACTGAACCGTGAGGAAGGACATAATGGTATTTTTTTACGAAAAACGACGGAAACGCGGACGAAGTCGCGGGCAAAAGCTAGTAAAGAAATAAAACCGGTTTTTTGGTGGGTGGAAAATCATCGAATGACCCCCCCCGCTCTTGGGCAGAGCGAAGGGGAGTGTCAGACTTCTACTGACTAAAAACCGAACCCATGTTCCTTCTTTGCCCTTGCGCCGAGGCCACGTAATCTAGTACAAAAATCCGCGGCCCCGACGGGCGTCGGCCCTTGCGGGCCCCTCCTTGCTGACATCTCTTTGAGGCGCGCGTGGAACACGAACGCGCCGCCGACACGGTCTGTTGCCGTCATGACGACGGCCGGACGGCGAGCTAGCCCATTACTCACCGTCCACGGCCTTACAAAAATATCAACGATTTTCACGAACCTTTTTGCAAACATCCCAAGCTTGATCTAATAAAAGAAAGTACGGAACATTCAACCATTAATCAGGAGACACAAAACAGAAATGTTACCAACATATAAATTTATTGTATGGAACTAACATTACCATTATGGACGAGTTATGGTATATAGCAGAAGATACTTTATTGTCAATCTCGTCAAATAAAACTGCTTTATACGTTTGTAATAACGGAATATTTACAGAAATAACAATTCTATTGACCCGATATCAATAGTTTGTAGGAAATCCTCATTCAAATGTTTCCTTATTACTAGAAATAAAAGTAACTTGTTCCAATTTGAATGTTTGGTTTGTATCACTTGCGTAACATTCCATTCTACGCAAGACCCATCAAGATTTCTTTGAATGAGTCATTCTCGTTTATTATTGATTGTCTCTGTTTGTTTCTTGATTAGTAATTTTAGCTCATTCGATGAACGAATGAATGAAGATATTGAATGAATCTGTTGGATTGCGGTTATGTGAGATTGACAATCGATTCGCTTCGAACTCTTGTGGTATGTTCAAATATTGTTAGTAGTAACTACATAAAAATAATATCACGCGCGTGTAAACTCCGAAGGGTTAGGCAGAGGTGTACCTAGCAGTAAGTTTCGACAGTTTGTTTATTTCACAAGTAACATGTAATATGGGGCGAGCCTGTTGCCACTCTTAACCTATTCCTAAGCAATTATAGACATATTTATAATAAATAGGTAGTTTTGAACACGGAAAACCCAGAGGAAAACGTTTGTTAATCAAAGCTGTTTTATCACGGATATTATTAATCCTACCACATATAGACATATTTCAGTGTCGTTATATAATTACAATGATCGATTCCTGCCAAGGACTATTTATATTTTAAGTGCAAGTGTTTGTAAGCGGAATCGATGATGTTATTGAATATTCAAAATGAGCCATCGAGTATTTGTATTCAATATGTTGAGTACAGGTAAATAACACAGCGCGTGCAATCGTTTCCATCCTTGAGGCTGCAAGAGGTCAACAGCCTTAATGCCTTCATACTCCACAAATAATAACGTATTTGTAAAGGTGTTTTCTACAATAATTTACTACCAGAAACTCTTTGTTGTTATGTTTTTAAATAGATTGCTAGCCATAATAACTTTTGTGGCACTGACGACAGTTTTGAGGGAAAACTAAAAGAAACAAAGTCAGTATTATAGTTTAGTGGAACCTTGAAACGGAATACGTTACGGATCAAATTGGCGCCCTCTACCGACGTGGTTAAACAGACCCTGCGAGGTCGGGATAGCACTAAAAAGAAAACAGAATAAAAGAACGTATCTCACGATACATAAACAAAGCTGAACGACCACCAGAACACATTTGCAATCTTTGCTTTCAGAACCTTGAAAACTATCTCCAACATGGACAGAACATTACACCTTTGGGATACATTTCAGTGCAGTTGCAGCTGTTATTTCTAGTTCTCCAAATAGCCGTTATCACATCGCATCGGTTGTTTTAAAGGCTCTTAATGTGTCGAGAGGGATGGAGGGGGTGGGGGAAGGACGCAAAGTCCTAGACGCAAAATAAGGCTGAGTGCGCGGCCGCCGAACGTTCTGTTGTGTCTGCCAGTCTGCTTGTATCGATCCGGCGCCCTCATTTCAGGCCGAGCCGGCTGCGCCCACAATAATGCAAATGTAGCAGCCGCTTCAGGAGCTATGTGTGCAGGCAATTGTAACAATGCACATTTTTGTATTTGAGAGAACAAAAACTTTTTAGAACGTGGTTCAATTTCGGAACAAATTGCTAGCATGTTTCTACTAACAAACGGTGTGATGCGAATTGCAACGTGCCATAGAACCTTATTCAGAATGGTGCATAAATAATGTTGTTCTAGTGAAACTGGGTATTTTGCACTAGCTTGTAACTGGCGTATAGCTGAGGGGCGTCGACGTGTCGCTGTGAATATTGCTTATACTAGTGGCTTATATTTATATGTTGGTCTTACGTTACTTTCATTTCTTTCTTGCATTTTATTTTTAAAGCTTTCTTTATGTCGACTGTTTTCTCAGACACCAGCGTGAAACTATCAATCTTGAGATTCACAAGTACAGCTATCGTATTTGTCAAGATATAAAATATTGCACAAAGTCCGACAGCAGCAAGTCCTTCAGGTTTTCGATTTCCTTCACAACTGTTCTCTACCTCGGAATGGTATCCAATTTCCTGTGGAACCGTATTTATACTTTCGCAATTTTCAAAGATCCTTGGATATGTACAATACTTGTAAAATAACGTATCTATTTTATTGGTTGTTGTTCGTTCATCATTTTCTTTAGGAAGCTACATGTTTATTGTAACAGAAAATGAAACTTTGCAGACTATCATTGTTACACGTTCCTTGCTGTTATTATTTGTTAGTTGTTCCATAGGAGGGAGATATTTTCACTAACGTCTCTATAGAGTACCTACTCCATACTTTTTGTACAACCAAAGGGAAAGATAAATCTCGTCACATGTCTAGTTTCGTCACAACATTGCTCAACTTAGGACAAAGTGAATGTAAAAACTAACTAGGGGGTACTTCATCTGTATCACATCAAATTCACGATTAGCCGAGTGGTTACGTGACGAACCCATGCATAATATTATGAGCATTACTAGTAACGACTTGGATTGCGATAGTCTTGTTTCATAAGCAAATTTTGCAATTCCGGTGACAAAATTGCGAGGTTTAGTTTAGGGCTCTGACACACTAGACTCAAGAAGCTTTTGAAAATTTGAGTAACACGCAGTAGGTAATTAAATTAAGGAAGAAAACAGCGATCGCAGTCATCTTGGACGAGACTTCACGAGACTAATACTCCTTCTGGTACATTGACTCACAGCAATATTGCCAAGCAGATGGAATCCTCCATCTCTAAATAGGAATGGCAAATCACCGCAAATAAAAAGTTCAATCATCGATTTATTCAGGTTCACGTCATATAACTTTTATTGCTACCCATATCCCTGCATACTGATTAATGATGACGCAATAAACGAATTGTAATACAATCTCCTGTTGCAAAATATCATGATTCAGCTGTCTCCTTTGCTTACGTCAATGTGCAATTTAACTTCCTTGTCTTAATCGTGCGATTTCGATGTATTAAACACATTCAAGATTCATTGAATGCGGCGTCGATGCAGTCGGGTGTCCCGCATTTTTGATAAAGCCGCCATTTTGCCTTCGTGGTCTACATCGTTAAGCCGATGAAAGTACGAAGTCGATCGATATTGAATCACGTGTGTTCATGCCCTAGTGTAACTGGAGTCCGGTTTAACTGGCTTATACTTAAGACTGACGGCTAATATTATTGGTCATTCAATTTAGCAACTACGTCTTACTTTAGACGTGTTTTGTCAATGAAACGATTATTGTGTTCGGCAGTTTGGCTTGCTAGTTGCCACATTATTTTGTTCTTCCGCCCGTACTCTCTATTGTTGCATAACTTTAGGTATTTCTTTGTGACGCTAATACTACATTTTGAATTATTAATGTGTTTCGCGGTAGCACATGTGCTAATACTGCAAATTCTTTAGATTTTGTTGAATTGTCGATGGTAATTGCATCATGAGACCAAGCGTTCTTTGCAGGTACAGTTACAACGTTAGTAAACTTTTGCAAAACGGTATAAATTATGAAGTTATTTTCAGACAACCATGTTGCAATGTAATTCAATCATTTGAAAGCACCGGAAGCAATACAATCACACATAAATCTCGAGGCTTCCTTCCTTCTGCAGTTGATACATTATGTTTACCAGGCTACAAACTACAAGATGTGTAACGGGTTCAATCTGTTGATTGGAACTCAGCACCACTATTTACATTACCCCTATAAATTCCAACCTCCTGTTTCGCAAAACAGAAACCATTTCCCTAATTGAATTTGTGTTGTTTTTGCTCTTGTGGAAAATTGGCTTTGTGCATTCATAGCGGGCGAGCGTGAGAAAGTGCATAACTTGTTTACATAACCAACAGAAATTTACACCGAGTTTCTTAAATAGAAAATGTGCTGGGATGTCTGCCATGATTGGTTGAGGTTCTGAGATGAATAGTGAGTGAAACATTACGGGCTTATCTGTTTACTAGACAGGGTATAATTTGGTACCTTTGGTATCTCACAAAATAAGGTTTACGATGTGAGATAATTGGAGTTTATGTTTGAACGAGAAATTCAAAGTTACCGGTGGTTAAGGTTTTAAAACAGCTTGAGATAGAAATATACTTAGTTGATAGCTTTATTGCTTTTCCTTTGGTAGGTACTTGTTTTAAATAAATGCATACAAAAGTCTAGCAGCTTATGAATACCACGATTGAGGACCCGAAAGAAATGACATAGAATGTAGATACCACTTTATAGAGGTAAATTCTCCTGAGACTGTTGCGTGTCCTGCTTTTGTTTTCAGCAAAGGTTCCGAACAGGTTCTAGTGGTAAAGACATAGGTTTTCTTTTAAGACAAGGACCTGATGAACACGAAACATTTAGCAAAGAGAACATTAACAAAAATGTCGTGCCAGCGTCTTCTTCATGTTGCTTCATTGAAGTTTTGCTTCTTCTTAGAATCAAAGGGAAACTCAGAAATGGTTCAACGTGACAAAGCTGTCACAATCCAGGTCAATAAACGTGCCAAAAGTAATACCAGTTTCGTAATAACCTTAGGCCATTTCTCCCAAATGACCTATAAAACCGTAGGCGTTCAAGCATCAGATACAATATTTTTCCTTTGATTCCCAGATAGTGTAATGTCTTTGTCTATTATTTATGTCTGTGGTAGAATTCCACAATTCTGTTTACACAAAGTGGCTAGTAAATTAATATAACATTCTTGCTGAACATAGGCGCTTACGACTTCGTTTGAGTTTGTGTTGCTGTACAAATCACAACTTTGTAGAGTCTTAAGACTTTCTAGAAAAACCTGAATGCCAATGATTTGAGGCGGAGATAAACATGATGGGAAAACGTGGGGGTCACAAAGTGATATTCAAAAAGTGATTAAGATGTTGGGTCACTCCGAAATGTATGAGATTGCCATTCCCGAAAAGCGTATGCCAATCATGTTGAAACTAGTTGTACATAAACGAAAGACTATAAAAGTGATTGCAACTTGTCCACGACCCACTTGAGCGTGGTTTTCAATGGATCTTCGACAGAAACGATACAAAAAATGAAAATTTTATAAGTTTTCGGAGTGACATTAGGGAGTATCACATTATTCACTCGCATTATTCGCTCGACTATTCTCGCGCAGGTCAATTGAAAAAACAACTGTGCTCTTCTTTCTTAATGTTAAGTATTCTGTGTTTTAATAAATATTCTAGTTATATACTGGTTTAATTGCCATTGTTATAATTTAAACAATTCTCCTCTTAAATAAATCTTTATCTCGCACTTTTGTAGCGACATACATTAAACAATGTATTTTTATAGCAACGTTTTACGATCGCGACGCCCAGGGGTAAACAAAGGGCGTAGCTAGAGTTGCCAGTCTCCTTCACGAGACGCGGGTCGTGGGGCGAACTTAGTAGGGCTGTCCCATTTAGGCTGGCATTTTTGTTGCATAATCGGTTATGGAAAATTGAGGCTATTTATCTTGTCTATCGAAGGGGGATGAATGGTGTGATATATTGCTGAAATCATGTGGTATGAATACGGAATTATTAATAAAAGAAGTAATAAAAAAAAATGCTTATAAATAAAAAGATTTGGGCTAATACCAAAATTTACGGTAGCAGGTAATGGAATTCGAGTATAACCCATGTAGGATAACAAGTTACGACACATGCATAGTATGTTTAAAACACATACCGTTACTTGTATAAAATCCATTTGCATACACTTGCACAACAATATGCAATTAAACACACCATTGATGAAATCACACGGTCATAACTTTTCCCAAGGATGCACTCAGGCCAAGGATTTCATTGCGTGGCAGCCCTACTTCAGACTATTTACGTTGACGAGGCTGGGCGAGGTGACCTACCCGTGACCTTTGACCCGCAGCCTGTGACCTACATCGAGAGCCCAATCGATACGCACCCCGCTGTATCTGTTGCCTTCGATAAGGACGCGCTTCATTAAAACTTTTGATTGGTAGATGTCTGCCAGCTTAGTGATAAAACGGTAATGGATTTCGTTTTTACTTTTTCGTGTATTCTATTTTCGACTAGTGAATGTCGAATGAGGTCGGGAGTCGGGAGCTGTAGGATTTTCATTGCGTTTCTTTCATGCGATTTTTGTGTGATGACGTAGGTACTAGATTGAGACTTCGAGAGATCGTAGAAGTGTGTAAGTAGTGACATAAAGCTGGCTCATTGCCTACGAGTATCATTAATATTCACGTTTCTTTCAGTACGATGTTACGAGCTGAATGAAAAGATACGTAACGTAAGTCATTGCATATTTTCCTTTATTTTGGTGTTTCAAAAGAATTCTACGGACATTTTTATACAAATGAATTTGCATTTTCGTTTTCCAAAGCTTTTAATATTATTGACACCATTTCTAAATTGGGTTTGTTCGAAACCACCATTAAGTCAAGATGGCAGCGAATCACGCAATCAAACTAAGGTACAATATTTTTGAACAAAACTATTCACGTCAGTGTTTAGTAAACCAAAGTTGAACTCAAAACGTACAAGATTGATGAAATTCACACAAGCTATGTTCACAATTTCAATTTATATCCAACCTATGCTGAAATATTCCAATATAACGTGCAACGTCTCGTTTCCTGCAACAAATTCCCTTAGGTAAAATGGACCACCAACATTCTAAACTAAATATTTTTAGCAATAACTCATAAGTGGGCCGCTCCAGTGCTTCGCCGACGAAATGTTACACTCTTGCGCAATATACATCACGATTTGTTTTGTATAAGAAACACTTGGGTACTTACTACAGTGGTGTTTGTACTTTTACTTTTTTTAAATTATGCCTCTGTTTTATTTCATCGCTTTTTTTTTTCTTTTCTATAGGTTCTTTGTCTTTGTTCAACTAAAATCTAAAAAAAAAATCAACAAAAAAAAAATTAAAATATTGTTTATAAGAGTATCTAATGGAGAAAAAGGACGAACTTACGAAGTTACGATAGAAAATAAGAAGTTGCCAAAATCGCTACATGTGGTTAAAGAATGACCCTTTACTGTCAGACTGACAGTAAAGGGTCATTCATGAGTGTCAGTTGAATTCTTCGATCAATAATGTACGAATTTCAATTCTCGCAGAGCAAACAATATTGCATAACAGCTTTCAATGGAAATGGAACCAACAATCGACTCGACGTTTTATGAATGAGCATTCCACAGTGATTGATAATATTTTATATACTCTGAAACGACGGTAATATTGATAGTTAGGGCTCAACAAATTATCAAAACATTTGTTAAGGTTATTCTAGATTAATACTCGTTTTAACTCAAGTTTAATTGACAACTGAATTTATGGTTACATTTTATTGCACTGTATATTTATTACAACTCTACGAATTACAATCTAAAAGTGCGCTATATTTTTATTAGGCTTAGGTTTAAAACTAATATTTAATTTTAAATGATCTGCTTTCGAAGGTATTATTGTTATAATTACCAAATAAACACAATTATCTTTCATTCCTACATTTCGCTAGTTTTGTTTTAAGTTCCACGTAACAGAAGGGGTGGCCAAAATCCAGACTCCGTGGCTACTATTGAGAAAATAAAACTCAATTCCACTTTGCCCGACCCGGGAATCGTACCCAGGACGCAGTCGCATTTGCTACCACTAAAGGCTTACGAAGCAGTCATATTATAATATGTTTGTTTTATATTAGTAAGGCTAGACACTTGCTTTAAGTTTAAATTCCAACCATATTTTTGTTCCATTTAAGCAGCTACAACATATTTACAAAAACACTAAAACAGGTACAATTTACTGAAACGATAACGAAAGGTGCACTTTTCATAGTAATAAAGTTTTCATAAAGTGCGCTTTTTATTAAACACGCTGTATATAAAGCCATATCGCGTTACATTACTGCAGCATTATTTAGTTCTGCATCGCGATAACCCAATTTAATGTATGACCAAAGAATTAAAAGCTAATTCGAGAAAAACGTTTTCATAACTCCATACAAAATGAAGCAATTTAATTGAATGTTGAATAAAAAATGTCCTATTAATTAATAGCTATTTATCGGGCAATTTATGTTTTCAATTAATGTATTCTTTTGCTGTCAAATAGAAATTAAATGATGACGTTCATAAAGAAATATCATGTTCAATCATACTGCATAGTAATTGAAACCTGAATGAGGTGATTGTAGAAAAATAACAGAAACAAAAATTCTGGATTTAAGCCCTTCATTAGCATTTCTATTTAAAACATTTGTTTTGCTAGCTTAAACAGGATTAAAATCAGTATTAATTGTAATATTTTTAGCCTAATATTCAGATTCCAGTAGTATTCGGATTTTTTTACCTATGTAGGTAGTAATATTGCAAGATTTAATGAACTTAAGTATATTAACGACAACTTTATCATCTGCCTAGCCTTTTCTCAACTATATTGGGGTCGGCTTCTAGTTTTATGGATGCAGATGAATATCCGTACTTATCAAGTTCAAGACCTCCACAAATTCGCAGCCCAGTTAGTACCTACTGGATATTACGGTACTTTTAACGACTGTCAAAGATGTACAATTGACAGCCAGGATCAACGGTTGACGTGTTTTCTGAGGCATGAAGGAAACTCAGTATATAATGGGTCAATCAAACGTTCAATAAATAAAAGACGACTCCTCGTTTCCGAACGAACAAGAAAAACGTAACCAACCATGATAAAACTAAATACCTTCACTATTATCAAGTAATAGTGCAACATTAAAGTTCCTATCATCATCATAATGGCCGAGTAATCATGTCATTACAACTAATTTGCACTTACAATGATGTTCCCTTAATTTCCTTTGAATCGCGATCGCGCCTATAATTACGCTGTCTCTTCAAGTCATTAGAGGTTAATTCAGGGCAAGTTCTTCGATTTGTATACTTCGTCAATTGTGGCTGCAATGGTCGCTGATTAAATGACTTTAGTACGGAGACTAGATATTTAATAGGTCTTATATTTCCCTCTCATAAAGAGGGGGCCTGTGTTCCAGCAATGCGACGGGGGATGTGCTAACAACTCCTAACTTACAAAAACCAAATTTTACAGGCGAAAAAAACCGTTTTTTTATTACCTTTTATTTATTTTTTTATTTATTTATTCAACAGTTTTACAATTACATTAATTATTTAATAAAGTTGGTGCAAACATAAACTCATTCGAGATTAACCGTGCACCAAAATCAACGACGACATAATTCAAACATTCAAAATCATCTTATGTTCTACAATAATTAAGTAACAACAACAAAACAGCAGCGAGGGTGGGTACGCACCGAAATATTTTCTGTTACCTTACAAACTTAACTAACGAACATCGGTGACCATCGTGAACGTAGGTAGTTTTAGACCTTATCATAGGAGATGTTTCTTCGGTGCCTAGCTACGTCAATTTTTCGAATTTCAACTTAATTCATATAAAAGTAGACGCGCAGTTTTATTCTCTATCGAACTGCATTGATAAGTCGTTTTCGTAAAAAAAAAAAATTAGGAGTTGTTAGCACTTCCCCGTCGAATGGGAACATTATAGGCTGCTTATGCTTTGCTATATTTAGTAATTATTATTGGGGTTTCCTATCAGGAATTTTCCAGTAGCAGCTACGGAGTCTGGATTTGTGCCTGGTTCTTGACAATAAATAGGCTCGTCCCCTATTATATGGGACTTACACCTATCTGGTGAAATGTGGGTGTACTATTAGGTACACCTTGTTTCTATGATCTGTGCCTTTACCTATAACCATTCTGGGATTATTTACTTATCCGTTTTCAAGGACCACGGCTAGTCCTTCTGTAGAATTTTGAAGGTGCATTTAATTTGCACCGAAGATATCATCGTAGATCTTTGACAATGATAACGGGCTGTCAGAGGCTTGAAAGTCTCCTTCTCCTATCAGTCTGAAGATTTTCATTGTGTATGGTACTATTGGTACTTACATCAGAACCCTAACCAGTATAATCTTTATTATTCAGTGTGAAATGTATGTACTGTTGGTGTACCTGTTTTTAATCAATAAATAAACTAGTTAGTAGGTGGCCCCACCTAGAACAACTTATATTCAGACTTTTACATTGGAAGCCGGCAATATTTGTCATTTCAGCATATATTTGGGAGAAACAATGACTGATACACCAACTTAAAAAAAACGAATACAGTTATATTACGTCATCTATATCCAAGAAATTCATCTCTCCGTACTTTCCATAAAGCAAAGCTCGAATCTTACTATAGTTGTTTTTAAAAAATATTACATTCTTGAACCAAAACGGCGGGACTTTCTGCATGACTCAGCGGTACTGAGAAGTCGTTTGGCGAGTTCCCATTCCCATTTTCCTTAATACATCTTTCTTGTACCGCACCATCCATGTTTTACGCTCACTTAGATTCAGATTCGCACAAAAAAAGCGTAATTAGCGAAAACTTAACGGAGTAATTTAGAACAGTGTTGAGAGGTGTAATTAAAATATTATTCGTAACATTATCTCGAAGTGCGTTAACGAGTTTAACTAGGCTTGGAAAAACTATGATTCTTTGAGATAAGCTAAACTTAGATTATTCGCATGTGGGACAAGTTGTGTTAAAATAAGTAACATTTTATGTATGTACATCACATCAACTAACCCGCACTGAGCCCGCGTGGTGGATTATAGCCCATCCCTCTCCTAGAGAGGAGGCCTGAGTCCCTGCAGTGGGAACATTATAGGCTGATGATGATGATGACATCACATCAAGCCACAGTCTGTCAAATTTCTTTAATACATTTTCACGTTTATCGCTTAAGGCTGATGTTCCAGGGTAGCCCGCGAAATTCAAATTTTCTTATGTTTTTAGCGATTTGCAGGCCAGTGCTAGGTTGTATGTTAGTGAAAATATGATTCGCGGCTGTAAAACGTATGCAGTTACAGAATTATAATCATCAAAATCATCATCACAACCCTCCAAGTTCATGTAACTCTCAAGAATGACCTTTTGATGAAATAATCATTCTTGAGAGTTACATGAACTTGGAGGGTTGTAATGATGATTTTGATGATTATAATTCTGTAACTGCATACGTCTTACAGTACTGCAACCCCGCCTTAAGCATTAGGTTCAAGGTTGATTGGGAAAATTTAACAGCGTCTGTAGTTAGAGCGGGTCTTACCGATGAAACTGCAGAACGCCATAAAGAACATCTAAAGAGCGTTCAGAGGCCGGCGGGGTCAATATCCCATTATCATTTTGACACTGACTTCTGATCGCGGTCAACCCAAACGGTAAAATCAAAACCAACGAACTTAAGTTAGATCCTCCAGGGTAGCCCGCGAAATTAGAATTTTCTTACATCATACGTAGGTATAGCATCTACCTAAAAGTAAAACTTGAAGAATTCAACTTTTATTCACAATTAAAGTTGTAATTAAAGGTCATTGGTATGATAGGTCATGTAAACAATTAAATTATCAGTTAAAAACAATAACAAAGTACTAAAGATCAATCGTGAGTCGAGTCAATCAAGGAATGAGTTCATCTGATTGATCTTCTATAAAAAGACCGGTATAAAGGATTTGAATTGTTTAGTAGCGCAGTAGGCACAATAACATGATGCCCGTCGGGGCCGCGGATTTTAGTACTAGATGACGTGGCCTCGGCACAAGGGCAAAGGAGGAACATGGGTTCGGTTTTTAGTCAGTAGAAGTCTGACACTCCCCTTCCACCCACCAAAAAAAAAAAAAGAAAAGGCGCAATAACTAACACAACGGTTATATTGAGATAACCTGTTTAAGTATGATTTAGAAATCCAATTACCCATTGAAATAACAATAATTTAGATTCTATTTTTCAGATGTATGAACATGGAGAAAGCAAAAGGTGTATAAGCATCGTAGCCGATAGTGTTCTGTTGTTTCTGCCTACCACCATGGGAAAATGCGTATTTATGTTCGTGTGTATTTTATATATATTTTCGGACACAGGGGGCCAATTCTCGGTTTTAGAGATGGTGTCGAACTCGAGAAAAATTTCTAATGACGTCATTTTTTCGAGAAATTTTAAAAGTTGCTATTCTGGGGATGTCGAATTCGACATTTGTCGAAGGCTAACGTTAGAGTTCTTGTCGAGTGCTTCTGAGCAGTAGAGATGTCATGTCGATTATAAAGATACGTCATTTCTGAGTGAATTTGTTGAGTTTTGGGATTGTACACTGTGTTTTCTTTTCTTTAGTTTTTAAATAAAATACGGCTTGGCATCTCATACTGGAAATTCGATTTATACTCTTTGATTTGTGCATTGTGTTTTCTTGAAACGACGACCTTCGCACAGACAGACTCTGTAATTTGTGTACCTACGATTGGACTTGAAACCACTGAAAGATGGACGAGTTTATTAGCATTTTTATCTCGGAGTTGTTGGAACGTGGCGAGCAACTGGCCAATACACGGCGACAACAGCTATCCCGCCCGCGCCGTCGATATTTACGACTTGAGCGAAACAGAAGTCATTAAAAACTTCAGACTAAATAAAGATTTAATAAGGGTTCTAATACTTAGATCTATTGGCTCCTGTAATTCAGGATACCACTAAAATAGACCTGAAAACGAAGGTAAATAATTGTTTGCTTCATAATTTTATTAGTCACTGACAGACAGTCAGCTGTCAAACTGATTATTTTTACACTAAACGTTTCGTTTTACTTTGGCTTTGCACGGGACTTATTCAAATTTAATATACAAATTTTATTATGTCCTAATTTTAAGTGTTTCTCCTAATTATGTTTACTTGTTTGTTTGTGAAACCAATAAATACTTTTTCTTCCTTTCTTTCTTTCTTTTATACTTAAATAATTAGGTTTAGTCAGCGTTTTAAAACAAAATCATTCATTCACTCATAGCTACCTAAAACGGAACGCGCGATTCTTCGTAATGGTAACATTAGCTTCACTCGATTCGACATTTTCGTGACATTTATTTCTATTTTGACTGAGAATACGGAATTCTGCTCAATTCGAAATTTTTTGGTAGAGATAGAGATATTTTTGATAGACATAGAGATAGACTTACGAACTCGAACTCGAGATAAATGTCGAAAATTGAGAATTGGCCCCCAGTACTCTAAGTGGAGAAAATAATACGAATTCTGAAATAATTATAAAATCAACCATGACAGTCTATCTATACCAATAACGACTGATCGACGATTTTGTATACTACTTATCTACTTAATACTGATTTTTTAATTGAAGGGGAATACCAACAAACAGCTAGCGTAAACCCAACTTAAAGGATGTCGTCGAAAACATAATTTACAATAATTGGATGAGTTCATAAACCATTAGCCATTACTAGAACAAACACTAGTCAAGTCCTTAATTACTGATTTCCATTAAAATGAAGACCACAGACAAAGGTAAATAAATACGCAGTATAGCAGGCCAATGTATGAAACTTTTAACGGCTATGTACCAGCATGTTTGATTTTGAAAAGGAACAAAAAAGGTTTTTTTTCAAGTGCTATACAAACCTCTTTGCTAATAAAAAATCACGGTTGATTAAATGAGGTTTTATTCTTATTTAGGTTTTTCTGAATTCCTAACAATGTTATCAGTATTATTTGGTGACACACATCGCAGTCTCCCGGCTGGGTCCGGGGCTGCGACCGGGTCACGCCCCCCGCCCCGCTCCTCGCCCGGCCCGCATCTGCACTTGAACTGGTTGGCGTACTTTCAGTTTCTCTCGCCCGGGACTCGGGAGCCTGACCTACCCGAAGACGAACGGTAAGACGCAGCCGCGTAAGGGATGGGTCGTACTAGAATGTATAGGGAGTTTGTTGGCTAAGATAAGAGTGTGAGAAACGCCATATTGATTGTGCATCTGTGCAGAATATGGGTGCTGAATAAATATATCCCAAATAGGGATAATGATCGATGGAAACTGGATATTTGAGGCTTTAGAAACTGCCGTAAAAGTAATTTTGACTACAATCGTTTTCAGCGTGACAAAGGACAAAATTGGACATACAAATCTAAGAGACAGAGAAAAAACACACATGACTAAATCAAGATAGAAGAAAATATTACGAACAATACAATCAATAAGGGTCTATGATGTGAAGCGTCACAAAAGCCTTTAATGAGGAAGGTTGACGCTAAAACGTGTTATATCCTGACATTATTACATGCCTCAATTGTTGGACATGCTAGGCCTTGGCCCCATGGGGCGTAAAGACATTCATAATAATGCCTCAACGTGGCAATATTGATGACGTGGACGATGTAAGGTATATTTGGTTAGAGAACCCTGAATTTGACATACATACTTTTGTCTGTCTGAAAAACTATTGAGCAATCGGAAACCAGCAAACTAAAAGGTTTTTGAAGTCTTTCTGCTCAATCTTTATAAAAATAGTGACTCAACCCAGAAATAATGTGCCACATTTGCTCCCAAAACAACGAAAACATCTTTGTTTTGTCTAAGCCTAAAACTTGGGTTAAGTGTTTCTACAATAGAAGCTTTTTGTAGAACAATGACATGCTCTGTACGAAGAAAATGTTCTTACATTACTCATGAAAGAGTGACAAACAGTGTTCACCGAAAATATGCTTAAGAAAAACAATTCCTGAATGTAATACGGGCTATTTATAAACGTACAGAGATGTGCCCCTCTAAGAACATGGAATAAATTTGTTCCACGCCAAAAAATGGCAAATGTTTGAGAAAAAGTCGTCGAGACCTTTTGAAACTCACATATTTTACATAGACTACGTTCACGTTTTCTTATGTTCGTTTATTATGTCAAGAATGTACTTATATTGTCACAAATGAATTTGTAATTTACATTATTATTCCTTCATCCAACCTCTTTTCAGCCATTTTCTTTGAAAAGAAAACATTAAATCATGAGCAAGAAGGTATGTAACTTCTTCAGCTTTTGTGAGCCTCCAAAGAATATTATATTCTACGAAAGGATTCAAGGCAAAACGACACGTTATGTTTCGCGTTGTCCCAAATATAACCCTCCCTTCATTATGTCACAGAAAAGAAAACAAAGTAGGTATTAGCTTACAAAGGCGACGACCTTACGGCATGTATCTTTATTCAAGTAACTGACAACGACTTACGCCTCCAACGGGCCCTTAAGTAAGCGGTAAAGGCTAAAAGGTTTTTAAGAAAAACAAAGAAAGACGCTTATTAGTTCTACGTCATTTTTGTTTTATAACTTGACATGTTTTCAGTGTAAAGTGATGAGTAAATTAAATAACTAAAAGATATTTCACACTTGTCTAAATACTAGGTTTGACCTTGGGACAAAAATCGTCGACATTCTACATTTGAAATTGAAATGACGGGACAACGTCATCAATAATAATAATCAATATAAAAGAGACGATTTTGTTTTCAAAATGGTACACTCGTTCAGTACCGTCTCGTCATTGTCGTTATAATCAATCATTCCATTTTTGAATAGGTTGTAGTGTCAAAGTGACCTTTTTTTGTCCTATGCAATTACAGTAATATTGAAAGTGGTATTGAAAAACAAGATGGTGAGGTTAGATTTTGGCCACGGGTCAATAGATTCATATACGCTAATGGTGGTGCTAAATTCGTAGCTATATTCTGACACAATTTATATTACCATCGACACGCTAAGAAAAAAAAATAGATTCTTGTACTTTGGCTAGCACATCAAGTTATCCGAAACTGACAAATTTCCTCAAACAATCTTAAAAACGCACAAGCGATAAAGTTGAAGATCTATTAAAGAAATTTGACAGATTGTAGTAGCTCGATGTGCTGGCGTCTGTAAAATTATACATTATTTTAGAGTTACGTATCCAAATGGCTAAAATGTGTGTGTGCACTTACTTAGCCGGTCTTTAAAAATGTTTCAGTGTTTTTTCTAATACGAACGCTCCCGCTCCTGCTTATGTTTCTATAAGACCACAACCGAACATATTATTATCGCTTCGTCACGTTGTGTACGAGGTCGAAGCAACTACAAATTTGTCAATGTATGACAGTACCTACACGTGCGCGCTATAGATTTATTTATAACTAGTTTTTACCCCTGGCGCGGTTCGCGAGTGCTCTTTTTGTACGGTTACGAAAAAACATGTTGTTTGGCTTTCTGTGGTGTATGAATGGGTAAAAAACGAAGAACTTTTAAGTGTTCAGACTTTAAAACTCGATCTAGAGTATTATTTTCCATCTATTAGGACTGCTATGGGGCTTTTTGGTACCCAGTTACTGTTTTGCCGGATAGGTACCTGCTCAATAAAATTACCAGTAGTCAACTACATCCGGTCAGACTGTTAGATGACCCCAAAATAATTGGGAAACGACTAGTCAGCTGATGAGACACTTTAAAAAACTGCTACCTACCGTTTTGCTCCCGAAACTTAAAAAATATCTGACAAAAAAGTTTTTATGCGTTATTTTTCAATACCAATGGTTTCTACCTAGATTCTATTGTTTGTTTCTCTTAGATATATTTTCGTCTACGCATAACATGATGTGTCATTCTCCTGTCTCGGTACCTAATGAGAACAATATTGGCGCCACTCTATGTATTGAGCTTAGGGGTATAGATTTCATTACTAAGCTCATGTGTCTGACAGATCATGGTCATTGAGAATGATCGAGGCGGGTGTAGTGTAACCATTTCTTTATATTAGGAGGTTAATATAATAATATTGATTTATTTAGCCTTCGTGTCCGACTATTATTGGAAAATGTTGGCAAAGCCGTTTTTAAGATAGGTTTAACCACAGGGTTTAACGTTATAGTTGGTTTAAACATCATATTTTATAGGTTTTTGTTGCATGTTTTGGGCTAGGTACTAGTTTGGTGCTTTTGGTAACGTCCATCAGCTCCTGTAGTGACTAAACAATAGGACACGCAGGATACGGTATTTAGTGCCTGTCCCCGTAGCATGGCGATTCTATCTCTATTCTACCAAGAATACACAAAGATTTTTCAATACAATTTGACATGAAACCTTGCTACAATCTGTCATTTTGTCGATTCTTCCGTCGACAAAACCTGTTTCTTCGGTGATCATGCTAAGCCGGCTGGTCGTTTGTGAAACTGTAAAATATTTACATTCCAGGGCAAAGTCATTCATGAATCGCCACATTAGTAGGTTTTCCATGCTGCGACTAACCTAGTTCTGAGAGTTGATATTTAGTTTAAAAGCAACCACTTTCTTCATTGTATTTAATGCTGTGCAAATAATTGCGTTAATTTCCGTCGATAAGGCATACATAAGTAGCTACATAAATCATTTTCTCCAATTTTGTAGATACCTATTTAATGTAATGTTTTCTTATTACCTATTTAGATCTTATTGCCTACTTATAAAGACGACAATAATTGTAATGTAAGCAATCATGATGTATGAATGCTTTTATTACTTTACTTTCAGAGTTATAACTGCTCATCTTTTGTACTAATGATTACATTAATGAGAACTCGTATTGTGTATGAAATATTCTTTGATTATGTTTTTTTATTAAAAGCTAAGTATTCGGAAGGTAGGTTATTTGATTATGATGAGGGTTTTAGGAACGTGTAATGAAAATTATAGGGAAAATAAAATAATAAAACATTTCTTGGCAAGAGCCTAGAGAGCGTGTATTTGCGTCCGCTTAACAACAGCAATGGCAATATTACATGGAATTCATAACGTGGAACCACAGTGCTACTGCTATTCAACATTGCTCAAGTGCTCACCCCATTTGCTCTAAAGAGATACCGCGGCCAGGGGCTGCGGGTTGTTCGAAAGAGATACCGTGGCATCGGCACAAAGGGCTAAGAAAGAACATGGGTGGTTTAGTAATTAGAAGTCTGACACTCCCTTCTACTCTGCCCAGAGCGGGAAGGCTTATTTGCTGATTTCCCACCTATTCCAGCAAAAAAAGTGCTCACCCCATCAGGGAATACGGCCAAGATATAGCTTCTTCTGCAAAGTTTGAACAAAGGCCGTCTAACTGAGAGTATTGTTGATTATTCACGAGTTTCAGTTATTGAAAAAGTATGGTGGTCTAGTTTTACTCAGGAGAGGAGAGCAACATGATCGTACTGATTACAGCCGTCTGTAGTTCTAATCTAACACACAGTGACATTGTTTGTACAGCTGCGATTTGTATAACTTCGTACATATTACATTTGTATTTTCTTTAATCATTTAAAGAACATACTGCAAGACTGCAAATGAAAATGAAAGTAGCCGCCTATTATTTTCATAATTGTTGTTGTGTAAAATATGTCCATAACATTTACATGTAAGTTAAATGGTAGGCTGGTTCGAAGAGGCACGAGAACAGCTTACATGAAAGAAATTGGGGGAAGCCTTTCCCTAGTTGTACAAATTGGTAAAAAAAAATTGCTAAGTCTTCAAACTGGAAAATGGTAATTTAATATTTACTATTTTATAAAAATCACAAAGCATAGCAAGACCCTTCCAATATTCTTTTCATAACACTTTTAATTTAGTCGTCCTTTAAAAACGTTATTTTGTTTCACAAACCTGTTTCTTAATTAAAAAGCTTTTAAGTGAATTCATTAGGTTGAAATTAAATCAGTGAGCTGGACCGGAATGACAAACAAAGGAGGACCCTAATTGTTTTTAACATATTTTAATTGCTTTTTCGCGTTGACGTCCGACTGATGCCATACATCTATCAAGGTATGCTTCGCGTAGTTCATGGAGGCACTAAACTTGTGAAAATCGATGGCGAAGAATATAGAGAGAAGATCACAGAACACTTCGTTGGTCTAGGTCTAGTGGACGCAAGCGCGATTGGTGAACATGAGGTCCTGTGTTCGATTCCCCGTTCGGCAAAGCAAGACTTTAAACACAACTGGCGAAATAAGGGTGTACTATTAGGTACACCTCTGCCTCACTATTCTGGGATTGAAAAGCGTGATGTTAAGTGGATTCGATTTGCAGGGATTGGCAAACCGGAGCACTAATAGGGACATGTGGAAAGAGGGAAGGCCTTTGCCCTGCAGTGGGACATAAATGGCTGATAATAATAATAATAAGATGTTAAGTTATATTTTGATTACAGAATTATTTTAAGCTGTTTACCCTCTATGTAAACCTTTCCTTCTACGTCATGAAAGATGATGGGCAATTTTTTTTGTCACTTTATAGTACGTTAGACTCTGTTCGACAATATGATTAGGTCCTAAGTTTGCTGTTATTTCGCAATAAAGGTTTGGGATAAGGAAAATTATTTGCCGAAGCTTTTTCTTCTTTTAGCCTTATGACTTACGGTCTATGTCGACAGCATCGTTTTAAAACCTAATTTTAAATTATTGCAACAGAGCAAAGCAAAGCCAATGACCAACCCATTTCCTTTAGAACCTTATTTAAACGTAATACATGAATCACTAATCAATTCCCTTTATACGCCTATAAATCAGTGTGTTAAGCAACACTTGGCGATAGTTGGATGGGTGACCATTTATTGCAGTGGGAGAACCACGTTAATCTGTTATTTGAGAAACAAATTCAGAATCCAAAAAGTGGCTTAGTAGGCGACTCGGCCGCTGATACTCGCCCGATCCGGCCGAGACAGGAATTTCATTATTACTGATATTTTTGAGTGGTGTTTCGGACTATACTTTTTTTAATGACTGCTAGTCTTGTCAAAGGGTCCTATCGTGTCAATCGCGGCGGTAAGTGAGATGCCTAGGTCAGGTAGTTAGGTCGCTCATGAGAAATATTGGTATTCAGCTATATATAGTTACGTACTGGAGGTTGACCCCAACATTATGTAGGTCGTCGAAAAAGACTAGCGACCCCAACATAGTTCGAAAGACTAGGCAAATGGATATCAGTGTGGAGGTATTCAGAAAGAAGGTATTGGAAAAATCAGGGGCCCTACTATGACGTCTTAACACAGTCCTAACTTATTCTTAATCCAGTGTGGAAAAGAGATAGCGCTAGACACCCTGTATAGTTCTGTCACGTTTCCACACTGGATTAAGAATAAGTTAGGACTTTTTTAAGACGTCATAGTAGGTACCCTGATCATGTTTAGAACTGTATACCAAACCAAACATCAATAATTATGTGGGCAATGTTGTTTTTGTATGGGACAGTTCATATTCTTTTTGCGTTTACGATCTTGGCCCCATGAAGAAATATGGTATGTCTGTATAGTGGGAGAGCCGGCTGCAAAAATACCTACCTCATCAGGTACCCCAATAGGCTATCTTTAGATCGTTAACCGACACTTAAACACGTAAAAAAAATCAGGTCTGCCAGTGCCGATCCTGCCGGGTCATGGAAAAAATTCATATTTTTTGTCGTATTTTTTTGGTGAAAATTACGTCACAAGGTACCCGAATTAAAGTTCTGGCAACAGTTAACCATTGATTAATTACCTAAAAAAAAGTAGGTCTGCCATTGCGCACTCTGCCGGAAGTACTTGGCAGACCTCTAAAATATGGCCCCTCCAGCACCATGAACCTACCTCATCGAGTACCCTGATGGAACCTACGCCAAATAATAGCCAAGATGCCCTCGATAGAGGATCAAAAGGTCTGCCAGGTCTAATCTTGCCGGAACTTAGTGTTCAAAGCATTTGAAGTTGGTATGGTAGGTAGGCAGCATTATTTCATACAAAGAAGAAGGGGCGAAATGTCCCTTGTAACACATTCTCCTCTAAATCAAATGAAAGAGCGTAAAAAATAGATCATTTTATTCCATAACAGTAAATGTGTGAATACTGGGGAAAAAAAGTTATTCACCGATAAAGAGAGAAAATATTTTTTTTATTTTTTTTCATCGGACATACTTGGGTGAGGTGTCTATTGATAGGTCTTTTAAAATAACCGTGATGTTTCTAAGATCATTTTTTCTCAAAGTCAATCGTTTGAAAGATAGACAGTTTCAAAGTGCTAAAATGTGTCCCCACCCCCTCTAACTTTTAAACTAAGAGAGAAAATATATGCTGTAGATCGCAATGAAAAATTACGACCAAGATTAGTTTGAACGAGACGAAGTTAGCCGTTTTTGAGATATAGCACATTTAAAAAACCGCAAATATAACTTTGTCATTCATATAGTTACTATGAAAAACAAACTTATCACAAAATGTGTATTTCTGTTGCCGCTTTAACAAAAAATAATACAAATTAAAGGTGGCTTCTACGATGGTACGGAACCCTTCATGTGCGAGTTCGACTCATACTTGGCCAGTGTTTTTTTTATCCAATTTATTTTTTTCCAATTATTCACACCGTCCATCACACGTTTACTGTGTGAGTGAATAATTTATTTATTTTTTCCAATTTTTCACACATTTACTGTGTGAATAATTGGAGAGAAAAGTTATTCACCTTTAAAGAAATGATTTTTAATTTTTTAGACTCAAATAGTATTCGCACTTTTTACGATGACATCGTCCGATTTTCTCATCATCATTATTTCAGCCGAAAGACGACGACCCGCCCCGCCCTTTGCACGGGTGAAATTGCTGAATATAAACCTTCATCTTGAATTACTCTGTCTATTTCTAAAAACTGCATTAAAATCCATTGCGTAGTTTACAAGATCTAAACGTAGAAACGCGTTCCATATGGTGTCGGGCGTAAAGAATAGCACCATCCCATATCTACCCGTGAGTGTCGCAAGAGGCGACTAACGCCCGAATACTCGAACGTCACTCAATTTTAAGTTGCACTTAAATCTCGTGCTGTCTTTGTTACTTTAACGCAGAGTGACAGAGATAGCACGAGTTTTGAGGGCTACTTATAATTGAGTGACGTTCGAGTATTCGGGCGTAAGGGACGTACCAGAGAATGGGCAGCAGCATTCTACTGTGCTTTGTTATGACCTTACTGCGCTTGCCAACCCGTCTGCCAAGCGTGGCGATTATGGCAAACCTTCCCAAATGGAAATAAGCGCACAAAAATGGCCCCTAGTACCCCTCGACTATGGTAGCGCTCGAGGCAGCGGCGTGGCAAGGGAAAAGGTCCGGCTACCTAAAAGTAACGGAACTCGAAGAGGAATTGAGCAGGTTGCGATGGAGTATTGTGGAATTATTTGAGGTCCGAAGAGAGGGGGAGGACACGATAATCCTGAAATCCTCTACTTCCGAGAGGGTAACCGGCAGTCCCAGGGTGGTGTTGGGATTATCGTCCACAAGTCCCTCATGAATAACGTGGTGAAGATCGAGAGTGTGTCGACCAGGGTGGTGTACCTTATACTCAGAATATCCTCAAGATGTGTGCTGAAGGTCATACAGGTCTACGCGCCGACCTCGGGACACCACGCCGACGATGAAGGGGAGACCATGCATGAGGATATTTATAAAACCACACACTGCTCGCAGAACGAATGACGGATGGGGCCGAAAGTTCTGGAGTGGCGACCGCGAACTGGAAGACGTTGCGTTGGAAGGCCTCCCACTAGGTGGACCGATGACCTGGTGAAGGTTGCGGGGATCCGTTGGATGCGAGATGCACGGGACCGGTCAATGTGGTGACACTTGGGGGAGACCTATGTCCAGCAGTGGACGTCTTTCGGCTAAAATAATCATCATCCTCAGCCTATTATGTTCCCACTGCAGGGACTCAGGCCTCCTCTCTGGGAGAGGGATGGGTAATCCACCACGCGTGCCCAGTGCGGGATGGTAGATGTCACAGATCTTAGAGTTTTTTGGTTCTAAGATATGCCGGTTTCCTCGCGATATTTTCCTTCACCGTTTTGAGAGCAGTGGTGACTGGTGTTGAAATAAATTACACAAAGTAATGTGCCTGCCTGGGTTCGAGCCCCACGACTTACTGTTCGTAAGTCGGAGCAGCCACTGGGCCACCACAGCTCTGATGAAATAATGATGATTAGAAATCACACAGAAACACATCCCTGCTCGCGCTTGGGACGATGTCATCGTAGAAAGTACGAATACTTTTTGAGTGTATTGCTCATAAACACACAAACATCGTAACGGATTTGGGTCTACCTTTTTTAGCAGAATTTTTTATACCCGAATTTTGTTTTGCATAACAGTGGCTGGCAGAAACTTCATTTCGCAGAAAATCATTTGGCATACACTCATTTACCATAAATTCAAAACGTATAATTTTGTAAGTCAGAATCATCTTTGAGCATATACTTCATTTCCAGAACCATAATTTCGCCGAAAATTCATAATCAGAATCGTCTTTTGGCACGCATTTCATTTCATACATACGTGTAACATGCAATAATAATAATAACTTTTTATTAATTATTATTATCAGCTCACCCCGGCTATAATTTCTAGCTGAGAACATTAAATGTATGTCAAAAATAATAATAATAATTATTATTAATAATAATAATAATAATGACGTCACTCATACATGCAACGCATATTAAATAACACTAATATCTTCTGTCCCCGAAGTGCCGGGCCTCCGGCGGCCTCCTTCGTCGGCCTAAGGCCCGGTGCCCATGCCGCCCATAAAGGATACTTTCGCGAGACGGTCGTTATACCGTATAAAAATCTACCAAATAAAATTCTGCCATCTTAAAAGTATGCCTTTGAAAATTCGGCTATTTAAACATTCTGCGAAATGAGTATTCTACTAAATAATTGATCTGCCATAAACACATTCGTTCAAAGAAGAATATGCCAAGTGTGGTATGCCAAATAAATTTCGGAGCATCAAGTTTCTGCCAGATAGATGGTACACACGGCTACACATCAAGCTATACATTTCCAGTATAAGCTGGTCTCGCATTGTATAGGATTTCCGTACAATGCGAGATCAGCGTAAACTGGAAATGTATAGCTTGATGTGTAGCCGTGTGTACCCAACGGATTTTAATGCAGTTTTCAGCAATAGACAAAAGTGATTCAAGGGGAAGTTTTATATTCCGCACATTGCACCCTTGCAAAGCCGGGGCGGGTCACTAGCACTACTAAAAAATAAAATAAAAAAATCATTTCTTTATAGGTGACTAATTTTTATCTCCAATTATTCACACAGTAAACGTGAATAATTGGAAAAAAATAAATTGGATAAAAAAAAAAACTGGCCAAGTATGAGTCGAACTCGCACATGAAGGGTTCCGTACCATCGTAGAAGCCACCTTTAATTTGTATTATTTTTTGTTACCAGAGAATGGGCAGCAGCGTTCTCTGTGCTTTTTGTATCGACCGTACTGCGATCGCCAACCCGCCTGCCAAGCGTGGCGATTATGGCAAACCCCCCCTAAGCAAAAATGACACTTAGGGGAGGCCTATGTCCAGCAGTGGACGTCTTTCGGCTGAAATGATGAATGATGATGATGATTTTTTGTTAAAGCGGCAACAGAAATACACATTTTGTGATAAGTTTGTTTTTCATAGTAACTGTATGAATGACAAAGTTATATTTGCGGTTTTTTAAATGTGCTATATCTCAAAAACGGCTAACTTCGTCTCGTTCAAACTAATCTTGGTCGTAATTTTTCATTGCGATCTACAGCATATATTTTCTCTCTTAGTTTAAATGTTAGAGGGGGTGGGGACACATTTTAGCACTTTGAAACTGTCTATCTTTCAAACGATTGACTTTGAGAAAAAATGATCTTAAAAACATCACGGTCATTTTAAAAGACCTATCAATAGACACCTCACCCAAGTATGTCCGATGAAAAAAAATAAAAAAAATATTTTCTCTCTTTATCGGTGAATAACTTTTTTTCCCCAGTATTCACACATTTACTGTTATGGAATAAAATGATCTATTTTTTACGCTCTTTCATTTGATTTAGAGGAGAAAGTGTTACAAGGGACATTTCGCCCCTTCTTCTTTGTATGAAATAATGCTGCCTACCTACTATACCAACTTCAAATGCTTTGAACACTAAGTTCCGGCAAGATTAGACCTGGCAGACCTTTTGATCCTCTATCGAGGGCATCTTGGCTATTATTTGGCGTAGGTTCCATCAGGGTACTCGATGAGGTAGGTTCATGGTGCTGGAGGGGCCATATTTTAGAGGTCTGCCAAGTACTTCCGGCAGAGTGCGCAATGGCAGACCTACTTTTTTTTAGGTAATTAATCAATGGTTAACTGTTGCCAGAACTTTAATTCGGGTACCTTGTGACGTAATTTTCACCAAAAAAATACGACAAAAAATATGAATTTTTTCCATGACCCGGCAGGATCGGCACTGGCAGACCTGATTTTTTTTACGTGTATAAGTGTCGGTTAACGATCTAAAGATAGCCTATTGGGGTACCTGATGAGGTAGGTATTTTTGCAGCCGGCTCTCCCTCTAGTATAACATCCTTAGATATCACCACACTCTTCTAATAAATAGTGCAGAATTAATAGTCGTATCAAAACACATCCCGGTCTCTCGTAACTTGAGACCTGACACAACATTCATATAAGGATTAGCACATGTCCTAGAAAGAAACGATTCCGTTTTCGCAGGCAACTTGCTAATGTGTCACTGAGATAAGATCACAACATACAGCCTCTTGGATAAATCACACAGATTGCTGGAATTAATGGAAGCGCCTATATTAGTCAACACTCTGATAAGTTCGTAAGACTACTTTACTTGTTTTACACGTTTTTATTACAGAGAGATAGATTTTATCTTCGTTTGAACTCACTTGTGTTTAACGTGACAAACAGGCGGGGTGAGTGCGAGTGTGTTTTTTTTTTGTGTGTGTAAAGATATTTTATTGTTGGTATCTTATCTAGATTGTTTTTGTAGAATTTAAATAAAGATTAAAATAAGACTAAATAGATTGATAGATTGGAAATAAAAATAATCTATTTACGCCTCAGTTCTACATTACGACTTATTAAGATTCAATCGGAAATATACGAAGAAAGAAAATACAACATTGAAATCTTGATAAATGCAAAGATAACGGCAATCATAATGGCAAAGATCTTGAAACCTTTTTTTTTTTTGATGGGTGGAAAATCATCAAATCCGCCCCCCCGCTTTTGGGCAGAGCGAAGGGGAGTGTCAGACTTCTACTGACTAAAAACCAACCCATGTTCCTTCTTCGCCCTTGTGCCGAGGCCGCGTTATGCGTTTCGATAATCCGCAGCCCCGACGGGCAGGATCCTGAAACCTTGAATCAAATTAATGTTGTGATATCTGATTAGCCCGCGTTGGGTATGTTAAGATCTTCAACCTCTATGACCTCCCAACGGTAGGAAAGATATACCAGTGAACCCTCAAGTCTGCAATAATGACAAAAAATGCTTCAAAAATATATATTCAGCACCAGTCCACAACTCATTTGCACAACAATATAAAATCAGATAAAGTGTAATAAATCAAAATTGTTACGTACAGTAGGCAGTTGAACAAACACGAAACAATAGAGGAAGTAGGCAAATTAGATTTGGGCTCATTCCGGAAATGGGTTGGTCGAAACAAAACGGCCATTTAGTATTTTCTTTGTTAGTTTCCAGGCGATTTCGTATGCATACATTAATTTCGAGGCTACTGTACAGTCACGAGCAATAATATTTAAACAGTTGACAAAGTAAAATGACGATTGCAACTTTGAGATAGGAGCTAGTTTATGAAAATATGGGTTCCAAAATATTATGTTCGTTGCGTAACATGAAATGAAATCAATAAAGTAGGCAAAAAATGCTTCTTTACGTAGCTAAGTGTATATGTTACAGACAAAACTCTTAATCGGTCAAAACTACTTTTGACTGGTTTCAGTCAAAATCCTTATTACGTTAGAACGCGTTTACTGTTTTAAATTAATGTTAATTATCGCACAAGGTTATGAAAGGGTCAAAAAAACCTAACAACCTAATAAGTTTCCTTATGACCTTTAGGTTATAATAATTCAGTAGAGAGATAAAACAAAAACCACCTAATAATTTCTTATAATAGTTTTGACCGGTCAAAAGTAGTTTTGACTGATTAACAGTTTTGACTGTGAAATATACATATTGGTGCTGCTGACTGTACTACGTCGCATTGTTTTTATGTTGTGTTCATGAAGTGTTATAATGGGTTCGTTATCTCAGAACGAATCCTTTTGTTCTAAAGTAGAAATGGGAACCATTATCCCAAAAAGTCTCGTAAATCAAACCTTATTTTATTTCACCTGCGTTCTCGTACCAGGGTCTACAAGGGTCTACGAATTTGCTACGCTGCGAGCGACGGCTACGGATATTTTTTGGCAATGATATGTTTTACATGCCTGTTTATTTTTGTCAGGATATTCTTAACTTGCATGTCTTTCTACATCTTTCTCGCATATAAAATGTATCATCGTAACATGAATGCAGTAACCAAGATTTTGTAACAATATTTTGATTTAAAAGAGTGTCCGTGGAGTGTCTTGCCCATTCCTCCACTAGAATGAACGATCCTTTGACAAGTTATTATGCTTTGTGACTGTGTATCTAGTTTTTTGTTCTTTTTACATCCAAAAGTGCCCGTGAACTCAAAGCATTTTCATTTAGCATGATCTAATTGAAATAAATGTTTAATTTGTTTGTGGATTCATATTTTACTGTGGTGTTATCTCCTGGAAAAACATTGAGTTATTTTACCTACATTACAATATAATTGATCATTAAACTATGAAAGAAACATTTTCACCAAAATTTCTAAGTCAATCCTAAAGATGATCGCACGAACAGTTCTTCAATAAACTTTGAATATTTCATCTCAATCAAAATTCACTTTAGGTAGCTTATAGGTACTTTGAACAGTATCCGACAGAATGAAACTGGAAATCGATGTTTAAACGAGCGATTGACGTCGCTATCTCGGAGCATCGATTAAAATATATAAATATCGATATTTCTACATCTCCTTGGCCACCCAAGTTACATCAGTATATTTATCTCTTGAAGTGCCATGTTGACTGTGGGTGTAGCGTAGGAGGTACACATTAGATCCAATCAAGCTATATAAAACCAGTAGAATCTGGGCCCCGAGTCTGCTATTCAATAGTGTCAGAATGGTCGATCATTGATCTCATAATGGTTGATTTACGACAAGCCAAAAAGTACCTTAAGTCGACAGGCATAAGGTACTTTTTGGCTTGTCATCAATCAACCATTATGAGATCAATGATCGACCATTCTGACACTATTGAATAGCAGACTTGGGGCCCTGATCTCTCATTTTACGGGAAATCTATACAATAGCGAGAGTATAATATACTGGAAATGTATAGCTATGTCACTGTGTAAAGTCAGTGCCCAGTACTAACTGACCCCTCTTCTCACACCACTTGCCCTGTACTTCTTTAAGAGGGGTCACACATAATGATTTGATTGAGCACACCTGGATGCGCTCTTGAAGTCAAACGCATCAGAAATTCAATGCTATATGTATTCGTATTAGTTAAAGAACGGGTAAAATGCATTATAATAATATAATTTGTTTTGAGGGTTTTTCATGTTTATTTTGTTACCGACATCCGGTTGTTTGATAAATTGTGCGCATACGTGAGTGTCATCTGAATTAATGTATGTCAATAAATGTTGCGTGTTATTGTGTGATTTATGTATTTTTTGGGTTTTTAAGTTACGCTTGTAATCGCCTTAGGGTTAGGTTGTACCTAATAGAAGATCATGTGTGAAAGGGGTGAGCCTATTGCCGTCAGCCAGGCCCAGATCCAGGAACTGTGGCTGCTACTGAAAAATTCCTGATAGTAAAAAACCCAATAACCCTCTTCGCGATATGGGGGTCGAATCTAGGATGTCATGTTCATCAGTCATGTTTTCGACCACCAATCAATGAGACGGTCAACTTTTGGTTCCATTGTATAACACTGTCTTATTCATTGATAGTAGAAAAAACGCTGTAATTAACACCTCTTTACAAATCTCACGAAACTCAGCTAAACAGTTTAACTCAGCTAAACAGTTTACGAGTAATTACGTGTGACACACGCACAGATAGTCTAGACTTAGCTGTCAACTTGTCAAGCTATGATTTTCCAGTAGATATCAGTCATATCGTCCACTTTCATTTAATAACACACGTTTGTAAACGTTAAACATGCTGTTAATGAGACCCGCTGCGCCTGCGCAAACCAGTTGCTGATTTCTCTGCCGATGTAAATATAGGGCTCAGGGCTGGGTATAACGCCTAGGAAAACATAGGTGTTAACAATTTGCGCCAGGTTATTTAGAAATCTGCTAAGGGTCGGTTAAAGTGGTATGGGAAAATTATGAACTGACTGCGGACATCATCGGCCAAGCCTTTTCCCAAAATGATTAGGGTCGGCTTCCAGCCTTAGCGGATGCAGATGAATAGCAGTATTTTACATAGAGCGGCATCCTATCTGACCTACACAACTTAGTACTGGGTGATGCAGTATCCCGTAGTAAGACTGTCTTTCGGGCTACTGTCTACCTATAACTGTCGAAGATCTAAAAATGACAGCTGAGACCAACCGCTTGACATGCTTTCTGAGGCACATCATCATCATCATCAGCCTATAATGTTCCCACTGCAGAGGAGGGATGGGCTCTTTTCCACCACGCGGGCCAAGTGCAGGTTGGCAGATGTCACATTTTGAATTTTTTGGTTGTAAGACATGCCGGTTTCCTGAGGCACGAATGCTGACAAATATTTTGGTAAATAATATATTAGAGACTAGATCCTGTTCGCTATGAAGTTTGTTCTTCACGGTTTGTTTGACCTGAACATTCCAAGAAGTTCCAAGAAGTTTCTAGTTATTTGAAAGAAAGTAGAGGTTTACTTTAATATTCATCATGTTATGCTATATGGTAATTACTTAAGTGAGTTCAGTTCGACCTACTTGAAGCTCCAATAATCTTGGAAAGTGATTAGTATGCAGACAAATTGAGAGAGGTCATGGTACTACGTCATACGGCTATATTAGATAATATGCACTAGTTATAGCTCACGATCGACCAGCATTATACAATGGTACGAGTATTAACCATTGAACACGATGTTTACCTACGCGGGAAACAAAGCTAAATATGTATAAGGCCGTCTGATTATCGGCCTAACAACGATATATTATAAGCTCACCCCATTATCGCATGGTAGGCATACATCAGATAATCTACCAACTCCTTTTGCCTTGTCCACGTCCATACATCTGGTCATACACGCACGCTAGTTGCAATTACTACGCACCTACTTCACCAATAAAGCCTAACCATTTCCCAATTTTGTTGTGATCGACTTCCAGTCCAACTAGATGAAGCTGAATACCAGTATTTTACATGGAGCGTCTTTCTATCTGATCCCCGCAACCTAGTACTCAGGAAATACTGGTTTTCAGAACTACGGGCTTCCGTCTATCCGACTACAGTATGATCAGGTCGGTCGGATTAGATCTTATGTATGAAGAAGCAGTTACTTAATGTCCTTTCTGAGGCACTCTCGAACTGACACTGATCAAATATTTCTATACAAACTATCTTTAATGATAGCCCGCTTTAAGAAAACGTGACAGCCCTATTTTGTGATCTTTAAGCTTCAAAATCGCGCATGCATTCCGGAGATAGACCGTCTCGCAGAGGCAGTACAGCGGCTACCGACGCGCATTTTCCCTCTGATCTATGTTCATGCCCAAGCGCAGCCACTCCGGGAATGCATCGCGGGTTTCTACAATATATTAAGCAGATAACGCACCAATGTAGGGAGCGCGCTCAAACGTGACTGGTATACGCAAAAATAAAGAATTCCCTTATCTCGGCGTCTCGTTGTCGGAATCTACATAGTACACGGATTCGAAATTACTTTTGCTCATCCCTAGCTGTTTTACTAGAGGAATAAGTAGCTCTTTATTTCCACTTTTATTTGATGCAGGGTTAACACACACCTCAAGATGCAACCGTAAATATGAAATTCTGTTTTTAAATTCGTGTGAGGATTTTAAAGTTCAATCGTATCATTAATTCATGATTGGGCTCTGTGGCGCCATGTAATCTAATAAAAAATTGATATTATGCTATGTAAAATGTCGTTATGTATCTGTTGACGAGATTTACCGATTTTCAAACTCTTTGATTTTATGTTAATTGAGGTCAAGGTTAAGACATGAATGAAAAAGTGACCGCAACAAAATAGATAGGTAGTCTACTTTTATTAAATGATATATATTACGATATATATTACGATACTTTTTTTTAAATCCAGTAATAACTGGATTGTGGTGGTCAC
The DNA here is from genome assembly GCA_949775195.1 of Diarsia dahlii. Taxonomy (NCBI): domain Eukaryota; kingdom Metazoa; phylum Arthropoda; class Insecta; order Lepidoptera; family Noctuidae; genus Diarsia; species Diarsia dahlii. The sequence goes on from OX459195.1 coordinate 16,068,913, forward strand.
TCCATATAAAAACTGGTATTCAGCTGCATCCGGTTTCCCTGGAAGCCGACCTCAACACAGTTGACGCATGATTACTGATTATTTAAAGCTTTATCTCCAGCTAATACCTAACAATAATCCTCATTTTTTTTTTTTTTTTTTTTTTTTATTGTTCACAAATTTAGTGTACACATTTTTGGTAATTCACAATTTACTCGCCAAACTTAACAGTTTGTTGGCGAGAGGCGCCTGTTTTTGAATACAGTTTTTAACAATTAATCTAGTGAACAGATAACCTTATAACATAGGTAACTAACAAATAACTACAAAAATAAATAAACAAGGACGGAAATTTATTTCTCGGCAACGGCTGAATCCTCGTTACCGAGCAATAAATTCCTCAGTCTTGTTTTCACCAAACCTTTACTTAACTTAGGGCTGTGTCTCAGCATGTCTATTTTATTGAATACTTTCGGCACTAAGTATTTAGAAGTTCTTTCCCCATAATAATTTGTTGCTTTTGGCTGGACAAGCTTTTTTTCTCTTACACTTCTAGTGTTAAATTTATTTTTCATAGGAACTTTCAACTTATCACTAATATAATGCGCTAGGCTTAATAAATAATCGACTTTCTTATCTACGGGTAGGATTTGACAAATAGAGAATATTTTTTCATACTCTTTGTTACATTCTTTCTTAACCTTTTTACTAACTAGGAACTTAATTATTCGTGTCTGTACTTTTTTAATGTCTTGTAAATAAGTTTTAAACGTTCGTCCATATACAATAAGTCCATAACTAATTAGTGAGTTAGCAAGTGCGTAATACACAATCAAAAGCGTCTGTTTATTCACCACATTATTTAACTGATAAAACTTCCCCAATACAGATCTCAACTTGTTACAAATGTCATTTACGTGTGTTTTCCAATTAAAATTTGAATCAATACTAAGGCCTAAATATTTAAAAGTGTTAACATTTAAATTACCTAGGTACAAAATTCCTCAAAAAACCCAACAATTTCGGACGCATGCAGCACATTACAAACATACACATGTATTAGTAAGTGTCGGAAGTATGTAGGCAGTCGCGTTGGCGAACGATAGCGTTATCTTAGTAGGTCAACAACCTATTGCCCAGCATTGGAATATCGTGCAATCACAACCACTTATCATCTTGTCTTCTAAGGAAACCCTTCGGTTATGAAACTGGGAATTTAAGTAAATTATCCGAGTATTACTTACTGCGTTATATACCTACTACTTTGATCTATTGCAGATATCTTAACTACTTAATTGTTTTTGAATTTTAAGTTTACTCCTGTACTCTTAACATTGTATTGTTTACCTTGTTTTCAACATAATTATGTACACACGGCTACACATCAAGCTATACAAAACCAGTATAATCTGATCGTTCATTGTGCGAAAAGATCTAGTAAAGCGAGGCCAAGATTAACTGGTTTTGTATAGCTTGATGTGTAGCCGTGTGTACTTACTAACTAGGCACAATTTACATTAAATTATATAACGAGGGTGGGCGCTGATACCCATAATTACAAGATGTTAAGTTATCTTAGCTTGGGTATTGGCTGCAACTGTACATACAACTTTAGTTACCTTAAGGTTCATTTGGATTGTAAAACAAAATTTCTGATTTGAAGGTGCAAATAAACTATTTTATTTTTATTTTTTTATTTATTACCTGCTGATTTTCTGATACCAATTTTGCTATTGCGGGGTATGGAAATGCTTGAAGATATAGAATAGGTGGTTTTGGGTTAAGGTGCTGATCAGTATGATCTATCAGTCTATTAATGCATAAATTGAGAATTTCTAGTGTGACTATGGAATGTAGGGCGATGATTAGTCTAATCGTGAGGAAACCCGCATCGCATAGTCTACAACTCAAAATTTGAAGACATGATTGTGACATTTACCAATCTGCACTGGGCACGCGTGGTGAGTTATGACCCTCTTCCTAACAGTAAGTGGAGGCCTGATTCCCAAAATGGAAACTTTACAAGCTGCCTATGTAATGTGAGCCATAAGGTCGTTTAAATTAAAGCTCATAGTCCAATTCCTTTTCATTGACCTTTAAGACCTTAGATACTGAAAGAAGAGGTAACTGATTTTGTCCGGTCAAACACCCTTATGTTGTAGTGATAAGGGCGTAAACAAAGTAGCAAGCCTCGTGTCTATGTGTCATTAATCGCTTAATGTTCAGCTTACTTTGTAAAGACAATTTTAGCGTGAAAATAGATAGTTACACTATCTTATGTAGCGATAGTTTACTATCTTTGTAGGTAAGTAGTTACACAGAGATATCTGTAACACTTTGTGAGTTCGATACCGTTCGTGTTTGTATCGAGAAACATATTATCTGAAACCACACGTAACTAACAAGTAACTATACTAAAAATAAGTATTTATTAAGTTTCCCGTACATAGATACAACAGTACAAGGTGATATTCTAGCCCTGACAGACCTAATACTATTGTTGGGGGTTAAGAAATCTGTTAACACAAGTTAGTTTTTAAGTATAAATAAACTAAAACAATTCTTAAATACTTAAAAAAGATTAAACTTTTTAATTTGAAGTCAAATAATAATATGTAATAATTATGTATTATATAAAATAAATAATTAATTTCCTCATCAGTAAAGTGAAATCAGGAATAATGAAACTACATCTACAAAATGACATAATATGTAGTAGGTATGAAATAGCTGCTTTTTAAAACTATATTATCTTACTATTTCTATTACAATAAAGAACTACGGCATGTAATTAATTACAAGATAAAAACAAAGCATTGCGTGATACCCAACAGTTTGTACGACTGAGGTAGAATTGAAGATATAAAATATAACTTTTTAAACGAGTGCAAAACATTTCTACAATGGCATTACATGCGTAATCAGCGTATAATGTTCCCACTGCTGGGACACGTACCTCAACTCTACGAGAGGGAGTGGGTCTCGACTTTTCGTGGTAGGTATATCATGTCATTCTCATGCCATTATCGCACTTTATTTGGGGTCGCCGCAGCATGTTTTCTTCTCCCATACTTCTCTATTTTTTGTCATCTCGCCAGTCAACTCATTTCTAGCCCTATCATCCTTCATACAATCCATTCATCGTATCTTTGGTTTATTTAATAGACAAATGATTTGAGAGTAAAACCACCTTCATTTGAATTAATATGAATATTTATTTGCGACTGGTTTTTTGTGCTTTATTTATGGGTTTTTGTTCTAATTGATCTATTGGGTTTTCGACGTATTTATGTTTTCCTTGTTCTATTTCGAGCTTATCTTCTAAATTATCTATTTTACAATTATTATAACACAAACTCAGAGATTTATTCAGATTTATAGTGCCTATCTAAGGAAACTTTTACACAGTCTAAAATAAACGTTATTAAACCTTTTGGCCTTGAAAAATAACAACTATCTTTCAGATTTCATTCATAATGTGAAATTCGTTCCGCTATTTAAGCCTAGCTAAGATACTAAATGGAAGATCAGGATAGGACGTCATGAATGACGATTTTTTGTCATTTTGACGTTCAATTTAAAAAGTGTTGTCTCTCAGTCTAATTTGAATTAATTATTTTGACTCAGTCATAACCCTGTACCTTTTACTTCAACACGAAGAAGTTTTAGCATATCTACAACCAGTCTCCCAATATCTATGCATCAAGAAATTGAAATAAACCTCAGACAGGTGTTCAGATGTGCCAGCTTCGGTGGGAATATAATAAGAGCACGTAGCTCGGGGTGCTGCACGATTTGTTAGATTCATCGTTCCTTCATAAATTCGATCGTGAAAGTGTTTTGACAGCAGCCATTTTGATTTAGAGCTGTGAAATATCAAACGAGCCGCCTGAAATCGTTTGGTGTGGTCAGATTGAATTAGTTTTATTGACTGTAATGGGACGGTGTTGAAATATCTGCTTACTGGCCGTGACTAGATTTGATTTAGGAGCAATAGATGTTAAGTCAGCTCTCAGATAGAAGTCGTGGAAAATATAGTTTATCTGACAAATGAAGAATTGTCGTAACATCACCCCTTGTAATCCCCGAAGGGTTAGGCAGAGACAGCAAGTATTCCCACATTTCGCTTGTTATGTTTAAGTTCCTAAATAATTCCTCGAGGGCGAGTCTACTGTTATGATACAGACACAAATCCAGACACTGTGGCTGCTTCTGAGAAATTACTGACGGAAAAACACAAAAATACTTTGCACGACCCGAGAATCGAATCAAGTACATTTTTTTTTTTTGGTGGGTGGAAAATCATCAAATGACCCCCCCGCTCTTGGGCAGAGCGAAGGGGAGTGTCAGACTTCTACTGACTAAAAACCGAACCCATGTTCCTTCTTTGCCCTTGCGCCGAGGCCACGTTATCTAGTACAAAAATCCGCGCATGCTGAACAATCGCGCTTGTGGCTACTAGGTGTCACTGACTCTGGCAGAGCCACCATCAGGGATTTTCATTTTGAAAACACAAAAAAATTGTCGCTAATTAGTCGAAATTTGTCGCCAAATATCAGAATTTGTCGGTCACTGGTTCAAAAGATATAAGGGTTTATAGGTGGCCGATCTGGAGAGAGTCTCCCCAGCAGGGCCACATTTATATCTCAAAAACTAGGGCACCTAGCAAATATCTCTTTTCTCCCATAATTTGTCGCCAATTAGTCGGAATCAGTCGCCAAATATCAGAGTTTGTCGGTCACTGGTTCAAAAGATACAAGAGTTTATAGGTGGCCGATCTGGAGAGAGTCTCCCCAGCAGGGCCACATTTATATCTCAAAAACTAGGACACCTAGCGAAGATGTGTTTTCTCCCATATTTTGTCGCCAATTAGTCGCAATTTCTCGCAAAGTTACAGATTTAGTCGGTGTGTAATTAAAAAGATATTAAAGAATTCAATTTCCCCATACAGTGGTACAAGCGAGTACAAAATACTTTATGTAGTTTCTAGACAGTATCTATGACGTCTTATGGAGGAATGTTTGTTTCGAATTAAATAAATGTAAACTTATTCTATAATTTCAACCCACCATAGGAAAGCTGTATTCATTACCTATAAACAAATCTACAATACATATAATTATGTAATTATTTATCTAACACAATGTGCACTTACCACTTAGTCGCTTTTTCATTTTTTCAAAAATTTCAAAATCGGATCAGTTTTACCGGAGATTACCCCTAACATCCAAAGTCACAAACTGTATCTGTTAATAATATTGAATAAGTACCTACTTATAAATGTTACAAATACCTATTTGTAACATTTTCTGAAAGTACAATAATTTTAAGGTAATAAATCATTTTATATTTCGACAACAGAAGTTTTATTATTCTAACCTCAATTAAGATAAAATAAAAACTCAACCCGTCCATACCCACAACACAACACTCGCAATCACCTCAAAATACACACCAACACAACACACATCAAACGAACTTTATGGAAATTCATTTTTATATAATAAAATTTGATTACAATTGACAATACTTTTTCAACGTTTAAGTATTTTAAACATTTTACTAAAGGTACGACATTTATTTATTATTCTAAAGTTAATTAGAGCTTAACATTGTAAAGTGGTAAAACAGTTGCATGCGACTGTACATCTTTCACCAAATAGACCAAGAGCAAGGTTTAATGTTTTCAAAGAAGTTTAAGCCACTCTAACCTAGTAATTTAAAACATAAAAACATGAATTAAATTGAGAATTTATCTCTCTCGGACATTTCTAAAGACTTTAGACCGATAAAACTAGAAGTATATTACACATATTAATAGAAATATTTTTTTCTTGGTATTTTTCGTGAACTCTTCGACCTAGCTCTTGGACTATACCTTACTAATTGAACTCATTATATCTCCTAAACTAAGATCCGATTAAATCTGTGACTTGGCGACAAATTGCGACTAATTGGCGACAAAATATGGGAGAAAACACATCTTCGCTAGGTGTCCTAGTTTTTGAGATATAAATGTGGCCCTGCTGGGGAGACTCTCTCCAGATCGGCCACCTCTAAACCCTTGTATCTTTTGAACCAGTGACCGACAAACTCTGATATTTGGCGCCTGATTCCGACTAATTGGCGACAAATTATGGGAGAAAAGAGATATTTGCTAGGTGCCCTAGTTTTTGAGATATAAATGTGGCCCTGCTGGGGAGACTCTCTCCAGATCGGCCACCTATAAACCCTTATATCTTTTGAACCAGTGACCGACAAATTCTGATATTTGGCGACAAATTTCGACTAATTAGCGACAATTTTTTTGTGTTTTCAAAATGAAAATCCCTGATGGTGGCTCTGCCAGAGTCAGTGACACGGCTACTAGACCAACGAGACGGAATAATGCGAATAAAATTTTCGTGCATGTAAGAAAAGCAGAGATCAAGTAACCCATATTCATATATGTTATACATACGTATGTATGTCAAAATAACACAAGTCTCATGGAAACGCCTACGCAAAATCAATTTGCTCAGTGAATTTAATTTTTACTTTGTCGATTGAATAACCAATATTATCAGATGTAAATAACGGAAGAGTGGATTTCAGAGACTCACAATTTACGTGGGTAGATTTAGAAGACAGAAATAAGTATTTATTTTTAAATAATTAAAGCTTTAGGCGACGTAATAAAACCTATGTTAATAGAATAACCTTTTTCATGCCACAAATGACAGATATAATAAAAAGTAGACATTTTACATGGGTAGACCCCAACAATGGGAAATGTAATCTCTGAAAGTCAAAGATACAAAAGAAAACCGTAACCCAGTAGGTACTTTGTACAGTCGAACAAGCTAATAAGTATACAGCCAGCTAATTTGCAGTAACTTTTAAGATTATACAGACACTTTTAGAGACTGATGTGAAATGATACAGCGTTTGACATCAGTCGCTTAATGCGAAACGCTTTATAAAACAAAATTGCAATCAATATTTTCAGTGGACTAGAATTATAAAGATCTCTACCCTGTATACTTATTAGCTTGTTCGACTGTACTACTTAGTAATAAATCGGTTTATATTCTGTTAGACGAGTACCCCGCTTTTCAGGTAACATTCGTGTGTCAAAATATTTGGTCATTAATCAAAAGTTTTATACGAAAATATTCCCAATGCCTCCACATGACTGTCTCGTTGGTCTAGTGGTTACAAGCACGACTGCTGTGCATGAGGTACTGGGTTTGATTCCCAGGTCGGGCAAGTTGTTATTAGGTATTTCTCAGTCGCAGTCACGGAGACTATAATATTTGTACCTGGTATATATGGTCCCATTAAAATAGGTGGACAAATTTTAATACAGCGCTAACCAAAGATATCTAAACAAAAAAAAAATTAAATAAAGTGTTTTTTTTTTACTTAAAATAATAATTAAATAAAAAATATATATAATAAAAAATAAAAAACAAACTCATCCTTTATGAGTAGGTACTTAAATGCGTTTTTGTTATTTTTTTTTTTACCGTCGACTTTATTTTGTTGGTCTGAGTGATTTCTGAAATTTTGTCCACCTATTTTAATGGGACGTTATACATGGGACTGCAGCATAACTGGCCAAATGTGGGTGTACTAATGGGGCTTTTAATGTCTGCTCTTAAACTGTTATAAATCTCTTTGTTAAAAGCTGTCTTTTCAAGAATTCAAATAGGCATATTGGCATAACTTAAATAAAAGCCAGACACGCTAGTTAAAACATGTCCGCCCACGCGCAACGATTTATAAATTAGCTAATTAATTTCCAGATTTACTTTATTTATTGCCGTGCGATTTTTCAAGACGCTAATACTCATTAATATTCGAAAGGTTTTAATAGAAAATTTGAATTGCATTGGTCTTTTAAGCTTTAAACGAGTTAGGTCTTACGTGCCATTAGTTTATTTGTAAAATAACAACTAACATGTTTAGATTGAATGCAGCACTAATAACTAAATGCGTTTAGAGCTAAATGTAATTAAAACTGCCTCGTCAATCTAGTGGGCGCAATAGGCTCGCATACTTGGGACTTAAACATAATTGGCGAATTCTGGGTGTACTTTTAGGTACACCTTTTGCCAAACCCTTCGGCATTTACAGGCGTGATGTTATGTAATAAAAATATCGTTTAGTTTTGTCAATTGTTTGAAGTTGACAGACATACTGGGGTTTTAAATACGTCTGTGAATGTGTAATGGGTTTAAAACCACTGTGGCACTTTCGGTAGCGTCCATCGATTCCTGTAGTAAACAAACAACAGGACACGCAGGACACGATAATATGTGTACCATCGTTTGTGGAACAGCACCACATTTATACTCCAGTGCAGATGCATTAATGAATCACCATTGTAGCAGGTTTTCCTTGCTGCGACCAACTTGGGTCAAGCTTTAGTGAAACCAAAAGTATAGCAATTTCTATAAAAAAAACTCATTTTGCATTATACAGTCACCCTTTTCTAGTCCAAAGAACTTCCAACTAGCTCAAGCATTAATCAACTGACAATGCATTTTATAAAGCCCCTTTGTTTCTGGATCAGAGACAATGGAAAATATCGGCTTCGTCGGACAATTTGAATAAAGAATGAAGTGAATAGAATGTCTCAGTGAAACGTCATTACAACGGCTTGACATTTGACATGTCATATCAAGGGGAGGAAAGTACACAGTACCTTTTTGACAATATCTTTGATGTCAAAGAGGCCTTACCTATTGGCAACGTCGAAAATGTGGATCATTCTCATTAGTTCCACCAGCAATTAGTTCCATGGAACTAGTGAGACTTTTTTTTCTCAGTAGTTCCATGCACTTTGATAATGGATCAAATGAAACAAAACTTAATCGAACTCATCTCACTAGTTCCACCGTAGTTGTCCCATGGAACTAGTGAGAACTTTTTTTTCTCAGTAGTTCCATGCACTTTGATAATGGAACAAATGAAACAAAACTTAATCGAACTCGTCTCACTAGTTCCACCGTAGTTGTCCCATGGAACTAGTGAGAACTTTTTTTTCTCAGTGGTTCCATTGTTCTTCTTAGTGGAACAAGTGAAACTAAAGTTAATCAAAATCATTCAAACGACTTTATGAGTTGTACAATGAAAGAGTGTTTGTAAATACTGCCGAATTTAATTTATATGTTAAAAATTACTCAAAACTATTCAAAAAAGTATGTTGTATAGCAAAGTCACATTATTTGAGCTCAAAAATTAAAAACAGCAATAATATTGTTAAAACTACATGGAATATTATTAATAATGAAACGGGAAAGTCTATTAAACGTAATAGTGACTACAGCTTAACTATTAATGATACTGTAATTAAATCAGACTCGGACGTCGCCGCGGCTTTCGAAAGTTTCTTTTCTGACATTCCCGTTTCAACGACGAAATCACTAAACTCGTCACCTACTGTTGCCGAATCTTTGCTAAAGGAAAATGTTAAAGCTTGCGACTCGGAATTTCATTTTGAGTATGTCACAGGTGGAGATATAGTCAAAACCTTTCACACCTTAAATGTTAAGAAGACGGCAGATCTGTGGGGTAATTCTGTAGAAGTTGCCAAGTCTATTATTGAGATTGTGGCACCTACCTTAGCTTCTATTTTTAATAATTGTATTGATTGTGGGGAGTTTCCTGACCTTATGAAAAGTAGTAAAGTTATTCCTTTATTCAAAGCGGGTAGTACTTCAGACCCCACTAATTATAGACCTATTTCAGTGCTGCCTACTTTTAGTAAAGTTTTTGAGAAATTAATACTAGACCAATTGCAAAGATTTTTTAATAAACATAAATTATTACATAGTAAACAGTTCGGTTTTACGAAGGGTTGTTCAACTACTGATGCCGGTGTCGAACTTTTAGGACATATTTACAGTGCATGGGAAGATAAGTGCGATGCCTTGGGCATTTTTTGTGATTTGTCCAAGGCATTTGATTGTGTTCTTCATGACACGTTAATCAGGAAACTCCGCCACTACGGAATCCGGAACGGCGCTCTGGATCTTCTTATCTCATACCTGAGTAATAGGATTCAAAGAGTTGACGTCAACGGGGAAAGATCTCCCGGTTCTATTGTAACAATGGGAGTCCCACAGGGCTCGATTCTTGGTCCTTTCTTGTTTCTTATTTATATTAATGATTTGCCTTACCTCATAAAGGATAACCATGATATAGTGTTATTTGCGGATGACACTTCGCTTTTGTTTAAAGTTAAACGTCAGCAGCTAGTTATTGACGACGTAAATATCGCAATTTCGAAAGTAGTACATTGGTTTAACGCTAATAATTTACTTCTTAATGAAAAGAAAACCAAATGCATTAGGTTTACACTACCTAACGTTAGGCAGCTGAAAACTTGTGTGTTGGTAAAGGGCGAAGAGTTGAATCCTGATGATAGCACGGTGTTCTTGGGCTTAACTTTAGACGCTAAGCTTCAGTGGGGACCTCATATAGATAAATTATCGAAAAAGCTGAGTTCCGCAGCATACGCAGTTAGAAAGATTCGTAACTTAACCGATGTAGAGACAGCCCGATTAGTGTACTTCAGTTATTTTCATAGCGTAATGTCGTACGGCATTTTGTTGTGGGGGAATGCCGCCGACATTCAGACTATCTTTGTTTTGCAGAAGCGGGCGGTTAGATCAATTTATAAATTGAGCCCCCGACACTCACTCAGAGAAAAATTTAAGGAAATTAATGTAATGACTGTTCCTTCTCAGTATATTTATGAAAATCTTATGTATGCTCACAAAAATATAAAGATGTTTAAGAAATATAGTGATATTCACAATGTAAATACTAGAAATAAGCATAAATTTATTGTACCCACAACAAGGCTCAAGAAAATAGGTGGATCATTTAAATGCCAATGTATTCGTTTTTATAACAAACTACCAAGTCACGTTCAAAATTTAAGCCTAAATAAATTCAAATCCTTCATAAAACGAAAACTTTGCCAGAAAGCTTTTTATGCTGTTAAAGATTATATAGAGGACAAAAAAGCTTGGGATTGAACTGCTCCAATCTGAGTTGACATAATACCTATTTTATTTTTACTTTTACAATTTGACATTTTATTTTTCTGTATACAAATTGACATTATTTACTTTTTCAAGTATGATATTATTATTTTTTTTGATGAATATTTACCTTGTTAAATATTTTTATTTTGTTTTTTTATTAATTTTGCGTATTTTTGACATGTTTAAATAGTTTGACATTATTATTTAATATGCTTAATATTTAATTATTTTATATTGTGAATGTGAGGATCATGTGGGTCTTTCTTTAATTTTAACGATTGTCTGGCAGTTTGAGTACTATAAGCGACCCACCCAAATGTCCTTTCTTTGGTACTGTTCGTCGTGACGTTGAGCTCCTTGCGTTATAAGTTGAGCTCCACGATAACTGACAAATGCTTGCACTGACTGGACGGCCCCACTCAAATCTGTGTGGTGCTTTCTTCAAAAGACCATCCCAGACACTAATCTGCATAATCTTCATGTATTTTATTATTTTTATATTGTGAATGTGAGGACCGTGTGGGTTTTTATGTAATTTTAACGATTGTCTGGCAGTTTGAGTACTATAAGCGACCCACCCAAATGTCCTTTCTTTGGTATTGTTCGTCGTGACGTTGAGCTCCTTGAGTTATAAGTCGAGCTCCACGATAACTGACAAATGCTTGCACTGACTGGACGGGTCCACTCAAATCTGTGTGGTGCTTTCTTCAAAAGACCATCTCAGACACTAATTTGCATAGTCTTCATGTGTGTATTATACCAAGATTATGTCTGTACCTTGAACATATTGTAAACCCAAACGATTTTAAAAGAGTGTCCATGAAGTTTCTTGCCATTCTTCTCATGAGACCAACGCTTTGGAATGGGCAACTACAGTACAATCACGAGTTATTATGCCTTTTGACTGGGACTGTAGCTTAGTTTATTTAGCTTCAGTAGTTTACTGCCGCACTCGGAGAGCTTCGGTGGTTGCTTGGGACGTCGCTTGGTAAAGGTTTTTGGCAGTTTTGTCATACAAAAGTATGTCAGGCCTTTGCTGGGTGGCGGCTTGAGTAATCGTTGGATATCTCTGAGTGCTGCAGTTAGTTTAATTCGACTATTCAAAAGTGCCTGTAACGGCCTACTTGAAATAAATGCTTTGACTTGACTTTGACTTTGACTTTGATTCTCATTAGTTCCACTTTTTAGAAAGATATCATCTAATATTAATAAAGGAATAAAACGCAAAAAAATATAAAAAAATAAGTAATTTAATGTTAATCATTTTTACAAACAAATCAGGCCAACGACGTAATTTCAAGAACGTAATTACTTGATCAGGCTCATTTTCTGAACAAATTACGATACAGACGTAGGTATGTTATCGTAATTTGTCCAAAACATGAGGAATGCTGATAGCACCTGAAATTATTAATAAGTTGCTTCCATTCTTTGGTACATTTTTATTAATATTATGGTGCCATCCTTCCACAGCGTTTGTGGTACGGTGTCGTTCACTAAACACGCACCACAGTTTCATAAAATCAGGTCTCATCCAAAACTTTTCACATCAACTTCTTCTAGACTTTTTCCACATATCTTATTGACTTCAAGTTTTCTATTTCTTTTTCTTTATCCGATCTTTCTAATAAAGTGACCATTCATTTTATGTTAAAAGTAGAATAATATGATGAAAACGTTGAGAATAGGAAATTAAAATTAATACAATAAAATTAAAAAATAATTTTGTGTAAACACAAATGGAAATAATTTCAGGTGCTATCAGTATTCCTCATTTTTTGGACAAATTATGATAACATACCTACGTCTGTATTGTAATTTGTTCAGAAAATGAGCCTGATTAAGTAATTACGTTCTTGAAATTACGTCGTTGGCCTGATTTGTTTGTAAAAATGATTAACATTAAATTACTTAATTTTTTATATTTTTTTGCGTTTTATTCCTATAATAATATTAGATGATATTTTTCTAAAAAGTGGAACTAATGAGAATGATGTTGATTAACTTTAGTTTCACTTGTTCCACTAAGAACAACAATGGAACCACTGAGATAAAAAAGTTCTCACTAGTTCCATGGGACAACTACGGTGGAACTAGTGAGACGAGTTCGATTAAGTTTTGTTTCATTTGTTCCATTATCAAAGTGCATGGAACTACTGAGAAAAAAAAGTTCTCACTAGTTCCATGGGACAACTACGGTGGAACTAGTGAGACGAGTTCGATTAAGTTTTGTTTCATTTGATCCATTATCAAAGTGCATGGAACTACTGAGAAAAAAAAGTCTCACTAGTTCCATGGAACTAATTGCTGGTGGAACTAATGAGAATGATCCGAAAATGTATGTCACAACTTGATATTTCTCTAATTTTTCATTTACTCACTTCTTTTCGTGTAACTCTGACTGTAAGATACAGAAATGGATTTTGTCACTCATATAATCCTGACGAATGACAAAATCATTGAAAGCATTGCGAATTTACTTTTCCGTCTTATACGGAATGTCATTTTGTTTAGTTTTTTAAGTGCTGACTACTGTCCTTTAGGGTTAAAATTACCTAAAATGGAGTCAAATATAAATTGCATAATATTGTAACATAAGAACATACCTGACAATCATTACTTAAAGACGTTATTTACATTCAATAACCATCCGATCCTTCCATTATAAAATACCACATTCAATTCATATAATAGTTATACTTATCAATCATCAGTACACTTTATAATTGATACGAACACATAATTAAAATACACAAGAGCACTTTTTCCGCGAAGTGCCCTAGGTCAGTAATTGATATTTACGCGATTCATAATTACAAGTTCGTAATAACTGACATTATCCGACTTCAAAAAAAGGAGGAGGTTATCAATTCGACTGTATTTTTTTTTTCTTTTTTTTATGTTTGTTACCTCATAACTTGCGACTGGGTGAACGGATTTTCATGTATATTCATTTTTGTAACACTAAAATGTAATTTTACATAAATTTGAATAAATGGTTATTATAATTTTTATTAATTTTATGTACTTAATAAAGATGTAACTTCCATTTTGTAATTAAAATGCAATTTTACACATATTTTAATGAACTGTTTCTTTTTATTATGAAACAATTTTAATTATACAGATTTTTTTTCATATAAATTTTATGTACATATTTAAAAAAAAGTAACTTCCATTTTTGTAATTTAAAATTAAATTTTATACAAATAATATTTTATGAACTGTTTTCTTTTTTTATTAATAAATTGTAATTATATAGATTTTATTTCATATTAATTTTATGGATTTAGTAAAAATGTAACTTCTATTTTTGTAATTTAGAATGTAATTTTACACACACTTAAATGAACTGTTTTCTTTTATTTTTATTGATAAATTTTATATATATAGATTTTATTTCAAGTCAATTATATATATTTAATAAAAAATGTAACTTCCATTTTTGTAATTTAAAATGTAATTTTACTCATATTTTAATGAACTGTTTTCTTTTATTATTAATCAATTTAATTATACAGATTTTATCTCATATGTAAAATATCTTCTGCCTATAGGGGGGAGTCCCTGGTGTCCTGAAATACAAGTCACGGCTTAGTTTAGGCACCAGTCTCCCACAAATACACATAGTAACTCTTATTATTCATTTTTTTTCCATTTCTAAGTTTTTAGTTTTTTTTTAATTGGGACAAGCCCGCCACACTATTCCCAAACCACTGTAACTCCTGTTAGCCAGAATCAACAGTGGCGACCACAAGAAAAGCGCCGAGACAATGAAGCTCGACGAAGTCCCAGAGAAGCGATTTAACTGTCTTGGATCCCGCAACGAAATTAATCAGAAAAGAATAGCGGAGGAGTAGGAAAAAACATAATTTCCACTTCCCTCCATATTAGCAGGAGACAGAACAGAACAAGGCCAATAGGCACACAGGGACGTATACAAGTTTTTAGTTTTAAGTTGTGTTTGTGGAAGAAAATAAACATTTTTATTATTATATATTATTATTTATGATTTTTTTTTTATTTGAGCTGGTGCTTCCCGTGTGGTCCCATTGTCACCATTTTAATATCTGATGATGGGATCTTGTAGAAATCGGGGGAACTCTTCAATAAATAACAGCAGATTAACCGCGATTGTTGCTATAGCATATCTAAGCATTGTTTACGCCATCACACAACATAATATCACGCCTGTACTCACTACAAAGGTTATAAAAACTATTTGGTGAAGATCTGATGAAGAACTTCGGAGAAAGGCAACGGAACTCCTCAATAAATGATAGCAAATGGACTGGGATTGCTGAAATCTCATGTCTGTCTATTGTTTACACCAGTTCATAACATAACATCACGCCGGTACGCTGTGAAGGGGTAAGCACATGTGGACCACTAAAAAGTGAAAAATAAAACCTTTTTTACAAAAAATAAAACTGACTTCGACAAAAATAAAACACAAAAAAGTGAAAAATAAACTCTTAAGAAGAAAAATCAGCTTCTGAAGTCGGTGGCAAAAACATGAAATCAAACAAACAAAAGTCACCGACTTCAGAAGCTGATTTTTCTTCTGAAGTTTATTTTTCACTTTTTTGTGTTTTATTTTTGTCGAAGTCGGTTTTATTTTTTTCTATAATTAAGGCTGTGTTAATGTTGGAGAAATAGGTTATATAATGTTACACCCACAGTTATGTCACAAAGATAGAAACAAAAGGTCTACTCTATAAATATAAAGAGTGAAAATAGGCACGTATAAACATATATACGGACATCTCAAACTGGCTGAAACAAATAGAAGTCGCGAGTGCGCTTGCACTCACTGTTCCGGAAGCGTACTTACATAGTATATTAGTTTAAAAACGACGGACATATTGAAACCCGCAACCCAAAATGCTTACATGATACTGATAACAATATGAACAAAAAAAAACGATTGCAATACGTCATTGCAAAAGTTACAACGTCGAATCACACGACGCCGAATGGAAACATTTTCGAGATGGCCCAGCAATACTTGCCAATAGTGCAAACAATTACAGCCCATTTAGATGCGTCAATGTAAAAAAATAGTAAAAAATATTAGATTTTGTTTTTTCTGTTTTGCTATCGGTGATACGTTCGTTGTTACGTTATTTCGGGGTCACGTGATTCGAAGTCTCGTGCATTCGTTGTAACGTGATTCGTCGCTGCGTGCTTTCGTACTCACAGTATTCGTTGTTGCAAACATTCGGCGTCGTGTGATTCGACGTTGTAACTTTCGCAATGACGTATTGCACTCAAAAAAAAACACTGATAAATGACAGACAGAACCATTCCAAATATTTCGGAAAAGTCTTATCACAGAAAATGTGCGCGAGTCAATAACTTTTAGGTATAATCCATTTTCCCTTCATATTTTAAAACTGGCGTAGGACAATGGCTAAAAGAAACTTCTAATAAAGTGAGATCTGTCTCTGTGAGAATAAATTAAGGTTATAGTTTTTTTTACATATTTATAGGATAAGAATCGAATACTGAATACCTCTCCTTCAATATGTCCCTCGTTTAACCTAATACATGTGAGCGTGCGTATTAGGTCTTTGTATGGAACTGGCCTTCTGTAACTATCTATTTTATGGTTTATTGCGACACCAACACATACATAAACTTTAGTTACACACGTATTACTTGTAGCTGTGTTAGTATCTATGCAAGGGGTGAGTCAGGGTGCTATGTGTATTTATAGTAATTTCTGTAATTATCCACCTATGTAGTCCATGCGGTTGTCGCATTCGAGTTATTTTGGTCGCTGATATTGTAATTTCAATTCGTTCATTGATATTGAATATTAAAATGTGGTTATTTTGAAGAAATAATGGTTCGAATGGTATTTATATTCATTTTGTTTAATGAAAAACATTTATATTCAGCAAATAAAAGCTTGGTATCGTAGCTTTACAATGGTTAAAGAGGATCATTGTAGCTTAAAGTAGAATATTTTTTTCTAGTCTAATCTAGGTTAGTGCCTGTCGAAGAACTAGGCTGTTACTAACCCAGTAATAACACAGTGTTTTATGCCTCTATTCAAACCTTTATGGCCTCATAATATTAAGTAGATTCTTTCATAACTTCCGATACTAAAAACGACGAAAAATTGCTTTTGGGGAGTAACGTACACGCCACATTTTAGCTTGTAAGCATATTTTATCAAATTATTTAAGTAATTTTCATGTTTTTGTTTACGTAGTGCTTAATTGGCCACAAACGAAGCTCTCCACTCGTTTTTCAGATGAAGTTGGTAGTACTTTTAATTGGTTATTTGTTCAAGAATTCATAATCATCATTTCAGCCGAAAGACGTCCACTGTTGGACATAGGCCTCCCAAAGTGTTTTCACATTGACCGGTCCCGTGAGTCTCGCATCCAGCGGATCATCGGGTCATCGGTCCACCTAGAGGCCACCTCCAAGCTTCAAGGCTTTCAAGCGTTTCAAGGCTTCGTAAAGCCTTTATAAAAGTCTACATTATAATAGATTATGTAAGTATTTGTGTTATCTTACCACTGGAGGCGTTTTCCGAGGCGAACAGCGGGGCGGCGTTGTAATCTGCAATAAATAACATTTCAAGGTTAGTGTTAAAAACTACATTCATGAATTATTTATAAAGAAAAACACAAAGAGAACTATTTTGAGTCTAAGGCTGCGTTCACACCAAAATATACTTAGTTCGGACTGGTAAGGGAGCGTCAAGTTCAAAATGCACGAAAAAGAACGATAACCGCCGACTAACTACTGTTTACGACAGTTGATGACAGTGAGCGAGTGTTTTGTTACTGTGAACATTGCCTTATTTTTTCAATATAATCGGAGAGCTAAGCGCGTGTTTCTATTCGATCGCAGTAATGTAAAATAATCACAACTGAACTAGCGCCGTTTGGTAACAAAAATGGGAAACATAATGATCTTAATAAATTGAAGATTATTTAAAAGTAGATTTCCTCAGCGATAAAAACTTGTACTAGAGTAGTATAATACCAGTTGCAAGCTACCAATCTAACAACCATTTTATTTTCAATTAGCTACAAACAAAAAAAAATGTGCCCGGGAATTGGTAATAGAGCCGCCTTACAAAGAGCTTGAAATTAAATGTCAGAACTGAAAGGTTTTTGATATTTCCTAACATCATGACAAGACAGGTAGAGCTTTTTGATTTTGTTTGTTTGTTGTCAAATGGAGAAGAAAAGTCATCAATCTAGGCCGTCCTATCTTTATAAAAATGTAATCCTGAAAATATTGGATAATGTATAAATCAGCTTCTAGTAAAAACACGCTTTTGAAACATAGGGCGTTAAGTATTTTATTTATGTTTTGTTTTTAGTAAACCACGCATTGTCATCCAAACTGTATGCAAGCTCTCAGAATCAGATGCATCGTTTGAGCCACCCTGTATTTTTTTTTGTAAGTACCTTTTTATTTTTTTTATTAGCCTATTCGGTCTCACTGCTGGGCAAAGGCCTCCCAATTTTTATCAAGTGTTAAATAATGTGTGTAAGATATTAGTATTCAGCTGCATATTATGGTAAGACTGGAAGCTAGCTGGAAGCTGGACTGGCCTAATGTGCAGTAACATTTTTCATTACTATTTCTCAGTTTGTTAGTGAAATCCTTTATTATAGAGTTTCTTGTCCATTCTACATGCGAAACTACCCTTGCTGCGTCTGCAGTTCAAAAGTGCATTTTAATGGATTAATTAAAGTAAATAGTTTGACTTTGGTAAGGATTTTTTTCGTTCTTCAGTAGACAAACTGTATTGAATCTAAACTTTTAGGCTTTTTGGTCCCAGAAAAGATACAACACGTGCCGATTTTTTTCGCATTCTTTTGGAATCCTCTTTTAAAATTAATAGTGATGCCATGCACATGCACAAATCCTGTCTAGAAGTGCCACCGAAATAGTAGAGGTCATATGAGTAACGAATGCATAACAACACAGATGTCGTGAACAACAAGATAAGACACAAGGCAATGTCAGCAATGTCATGTAGGAGGAAACAGTCAGTGCAGACGCCTTTATGACCGGATAAACACAGATTGAGGCGGCGGGACAGATGAAATTCTTATGAAGTTTCATGTCAACCATGTCAGGTTTAATTTTACTGGGAATTTCGTATAATTGTTTAAGTCAAGATCTGTCATTTAAATGAGGTTGATTAGCTGAAATTACAGGAATTTAAAATGAAGACTTGTTTTTTTAGAGTATACTGTCTAACACATATAAGTTCTAAGAAATAGTAATTGACTTTAGCTGAGTTGACTGACCGACCATTTAATTGCTCGAATGTATTCCACCACCATAATACCTAGATACCCATTAATTATTCAACGGCAGCTTTAATTTCCAATCCAATTGCTTCAGAAACCACTTCGATCGATAGGAAACCCTAAACACAATTGAACGAAGAAGGAAGTTTCGACCGAAGGCCACGGGGTAAACGACACTCGTTCGAACGATTACACAACTACCGTCCATTTAACTTTGACCTCTATCCCCGAACAAAATGTAAACAAAACAGTATGCCCGCGGGGGTTTTATTTAATGGTCGCGTTGGACACCATTCAATTAGGGTCTGTTGGTATGCAGTTTTTGTATTGTGTTGTGAAGGTCATTATGTATTATTATGGGAATTAAAAGCGATAAGAAGAAATGAGTTTGTGTTAGGTATTAATAACATAGTAATTTTAGGTTTTAGTCTTTGTTTTGGAGGAAAATTCCAGTATTTAATACGTTTGGCATAAGCGTTTAATTTTGAGGTAAATAATTGTTTTTTTTCTGCATTAGTCAAACCGATTACGTTCTGATTCGGTAACCACTAATTTAACGTTGATACTTTACTGATATGCACATAATATTATATCAATCAGAAAGATGACTTAAACAGGATTATAGAATTGATAGGTCCGTTCATTTTATGACCTAATAACAACTCGAAAGTCATACAATTATTATAGATTGAGATCGATTTCCAATCGAAGGGTAATCGCTTAATTTGTTGCGGCTCTATTGCCAACAAATTGGATTTATAGAAAGCTTAAGTTATAAAAACCTTATTCCATTTTCTATTGAAAGGAACCGTCAATACTTAGGATTGACAGCAAAGCTTCATTCTTCATTTATAAACTGGCACCAGAGACAAAAAAAAAAGAAAATAAGTAGAACCTCCTTCACTTTCCCGAAGACAGTTCGACATTTGAATCATTAGTTTCTTGTGTGCCCTATGGTTCGTTCATTATGTTCAACCACCCCGAGGTCGATGACCACATAATTTGAATACATGCCAAGGTAGATACATTAACGATTGGTAATTGATTCGGTGACAGACAGGGAGACAGGCTAAATAGCGTTTCATACATCATGAATTTCGTGACGCATGTATTTTTCAGTGGTAAAATTTTATTCATATTATTTAGAAATAAAGTAGAGTTGTTTTTGTCTTTTCTGTTAGGGTTTATTATGAATAAGTTAAAGTTGTTAGAATAATACTTTTACCCGTTTTCTTACTGAATCTAGATTAATTAATAAATAATTAATAATTATTATTATTAATTGATTAATTAATTTATCTATAATATGTATGTATTTAGAAATATATAAGTATGTTTATCAGTTGTCTAGTACCCATAACACAAGCTCTGCTTAGCTTGGGACTAGATGGCGTTGTGTGATAGTTGTGGAATATTATATTATTATTATTATTATTATTATTCGATGTTTCATCCGCCTTTAACTAAATTCTAACCAAACTCTTATGTTAATGTATAATTTAAGTAAATGTAAGTAACAAAGCAGAATTGTGACCTTCAATTACATGAAATACTTCAGCTAAGTAAAACAAAATTAGTTCTAGTTAGAAACTCTTGGCACACTCCTGATATAATTAAAGGTACTTTTTCACCCAAATTAGCATTAAGGTGACATACATAACCGAATTTAAATAGTACCACGTCAAATGTCAGATTGTCAACCTTTGGATCGTAATTTTGGCAAGTGGCAGTGTGTCAGCGTTAAAAGGTGAGGTTTCCGTGTCAAAAGAGAATATTTAAATAATTCGAATACGTCACATTACTGATTAATGATGGCGGTTGTTAGAGCGAGACAAAAGAACACCGGAATGTCTCCTTCAATTGTTTAATGATTACGAAATAACAAGTTGACAGTAAAGGCTCTTTTAATCATCATACAACATAACGATAGATAAGAAAACTGAAGTACTTATAGTAACCGCACCTCAAAGCAACTTGACTTTAAACAAAAACATCAAAGTCACACCCAAGCTATTATAAGAAAGTATAATAAGCAACGATATTGAAAGGAGACTCAGTATCGAAGTGACATACTGATCGAGTACTCAGTTATATGGCTACTTTATATTTGTGCTGTCTACATCAGCGGCATGCAAATGTATTATGTATGGCGCACACACCCACACACCGCCATACATTGACACTACCACACTGCACACACACAACATGTTTACCGAATATTATTCTAATACAGGTTCTGCACTCACACATGTTTGTGAACATATGCGAGTGTCCGCGGCCTCTTTGCGTATAACTATAAGTTATTGTATCCTCAAAATGTAGTGTCAAGTGAGAATAGCGATATTGTTATCTGCTCTAGTAATTTGTTAGTCATTGTAGAAAGCTAGAGTTGATGTTTTGGGTGTTTCGGTTCCATAGCGGTAAACTATGTCGAGTTTTCTAAGGAATCCGATTTAATGTTATGGTGGGCGAGGCAATATAATGAACCTGTTATTTTCATTAGAGTGGTAACAATAAAATCCCGCAAAAGTCATTATATAAATATAGACAGGTCTATAAAAACAAAACTTTTGACAGTTTTATGCCGACTCTAAGAACTTTCTGTTACTTATCACTATTACGTCAGGCAATCTAATTCTTTCATCTATTCTTTTATAACTCCAAGAAAAATATCCTCAAAGTCGAGCAGGTTGAATAAAGATATTTTCGCAAGGTGACTTCCCGTACACAGCACGAACGTGGCAATTCAATAAATCTCAGTCTGCACCCAGCCAGGTACCTACCCAGACCGACTCGACGCTGGGGCACTAAACCAAGATATTTATATGCACGAAAATAAAATTTTATAGCATCTAGAAACAAAGGTGGTTCTGCAAGGCATGAGTAAACCTAATATGCAATTTTATGTGCCTTATCTCGAATATTTTGTTTTAAGTTTCGACCAAAAGCTTCTACTTTATCACGTGTAAAAAGCTGGATTCAATATCACGAATATCGGCGGAAATTCACGAGTATTCCCGACCTATGTCACTTAGGAACGATCAGTGTATGCCCGACTGACCGTACCCGCGTCGTGCACAAATACATGATGCAC
This sequence comes from Diarsia dahlii, assembly GCA_949775195.1. NCBI lineage: Eukaryota > Metazoa > Arthropoda > Insecta > Lepidoptera > Noctuidae > Diarsia > Diarsia dahlii. The sequence goes on from OX459195.1 coordinate 16,091,316, forward strand.
GCTGTATAAGTGCATGTATACACGACGCACACGCACAGCACGCGCCCCTATGTATTCATTACGACTCCCCGTCCCCACTTTATGTAACAGGTTAGGGCTTGCGCGGACGAACCTAGGTTTTAAGTGTTCGCGGAGTAATGGTGGGTTAGGCTTCACGTTTTTATGACAGACACGTCTGAAAGTCGCAATTTGCGTTTACACAAATTTTAATTATGCTTGTCAGTTAAAATGGAATGTTTGACGTTTGAAAATATGGTGATTTATAGCGAATTAAACTAAAGAACCAATGACGGGAAAACCATAAAACGAGAACAATTGCAAGTAAAACAGTATGCAAGAATTTATTTGTCTACACCAGACAAATCCCCCTGAAGCCTGCCTTAACAATACAACCTATGTAGCGCTTCGTCGAGCGTTGCTTACTCAATTTGAGGCATCGCCCTTGGGAGCTAGACAACCCTGGATGTAAGGGGGAAGGGGGGACGAGTCCTGACCACGCACAACTGCCAGCCGTTGCGTTCGCCGGCCTATATTTAGCGTTGCATTTCTCGGTGCATGTATGAGTATGTTTACTCAACGGCGAAACTATGTTTTTAGCTTTAGTACTTCAAAAGCGTATGCGTGTTTCCTTCGATTTTGAAGCTGCGTTTCATTTGTTTGATGTAGGGCTTTGTGCTGAATGGTGTATTGTGGGGTTAACGGATTTTTGAGTGAACTTTGCAGTCTTCTTCTTTCTTGTATGGATCGTTGCCTAACCTGGTGTCAGAGTTTTTATGGGCCCTTACTTGGCTTTACATCATCTGCCTAGCCTTTTCCCAACTATATTGGGGTCGGCTTCCAGTCTCACCGGATGCAGCTGAATACCAGTATTTTACATGGAGCGACTGCCTATCTGGTAAGACCTTTGGTAAGACTGCATGTCAGAATTTCAGGTCACTGACTACCTGTAACGACTGCCAAAGATATATGGCAGCCGGGACCAACAGCTTAACGTGCTATCAGAGGCACGGAGGAAACTCGTTATGTCGGGCGGTCACCCATCCACAGACCGACCTAGGCAAGCACAGCTTTACCTAAAGATCGACCTGAGTGGCAGTTCTTATTAAGCCACGAGCTCCTCCTTACGTAATTGGCTTTACATGCTGTCGACAAATATCTCAGGCATGCTGAATTCCTCACGATGTTTTCCTATACCAAAGCAAGTGATATTACGTAATTCCGAAAAATCAGAAGTGCGTGTCTAACGTTGCAGTCACAGATCAAATACAGAACAGACAGTGGATAATGGTCTTCTTCTTTATCGAGTCAAACATATAGAGTAGATAGATACTGAATAACTAGATCTATAATTTCCACATTATTCTTGGTAAATGTATGTGTTATAAACTTTAAGGTACGGATATAACCTACTTACATGCCTTCCACATTTAGATTAATTTGCAAGTTAAAGGCAAGTGAACGTTTCCCAATGTTGCTATATTTCCCTCGAGACATTTTAATTTATATGGGAACTTTATTCATGAAGCTATTTGCATAATACCTACTATTATTTGCGGTAGTGTGAATTTAGAGAAATATTATTATTTGATAGTACGATTTATTTAAACAGGCTTGCCACAAAAATGAAAACAATAAATGTGCACGGCACGGTTGATGGCAATAGGCTCGCACCCTATTACATGGGACTTAGATTTATCTGGCGAAATATGGGTGTACTTTTAGGTACACCTCTGTCTTACTCTTTGATGATTACAGGCATGATATTATGTTATGTTATCTAATGAAAAAAACAGCTTCACAAAATTGCTTTGATGACAAAAGATCGTCTAAAAACATAATCTTTCAAAAGCACCACAACTATCAAAGTATTATAAACTATTATTTTAATGATACATAAGAAAGCACAAATTGCTACTTTCGTGTCGTACGTAGTCGCCTGCAATTGCAAGATAAATGCCAGTCGCAAGCATGTTATCAATTAAACGTATGAATATGAACGTCTCGGCCTGGCGACATGCTCCATTACCGATAAATGTGTTTCATATAGCTTGTGTTACGAGAAATAGGTTTCTGGTAGAAGTATTATGCACCTAATTAGGTTTTACTAGGCCATTGGAGGATATATGTTCAAAACATAGAGGTGTATGTATTGCTAAATTGTGGTCAAATCAAAATCTATGGGGTAGTATGAAATATCAGAATAGTGTTCACACACTATAATATCTTCGTAAAAAGTCAACATCGTGTGTGATATTGATCATTTCAGTGTCTGTAAACCGATTGGTGATTGCCTTCTAATAATACCCAACCTCGACTGTATCGTTGGTTCAATTCAGCAACTGCTGAGCATGGTGAGGTTCTGGGTTTGATTCCCGCCTCCCGGATCAGGCAAATTGTTACCTACCTCTGCACACTTTGATGTCTGACAAAATGTCAAAAACAAGCTCAATTACATGTTGCATATCTAACCAAAACCCACCTACAAACTGAAAAACTAAAACCTGGTTCTACATCTACATTATAATAAAACAAAGATAAATATCTACCCATAAATAAATTAACTAGCTCGCCATGTTGTCACTTTATGTCGGCTTGTATGATTACAAGTTCTCCGTAATACAAAGAATATAAACGGTTGGTGATTTTCTGATTGCTAGGTTCAATTTTATAACGACGGTGCCACTGAGGGAGACATTGAACAGTGAACTAAAAGAGGATGTACGCCCATTTCCCCTCGAGGACACTCCTGACAGGACTGTGTTCTGTTTTACTAAAAGCTTTAAGGCGTGTCTAAAGTCGTTCTGCGATTTTGCTTTAGAGCAATAACCGGAATCAGTAATTCGGTCTTCAATTAAGTGATTTCAATAATCTATGTTAGAGACATACATCTGTCGTTTGTAGACGTTTGACAGTCTTAACCACTTAACCAGTCTTACCCAGGGGTCAGTCTTATCGTAATACCCAGCACCAATTGGGTCGTGGAGGTCAGATTGGCAGTCGCTTTACGTAGAATACTGGTATTCAGCTGCATCCGGTTAGACTGGAAGTCATCATCTGCCTAGCTTTTTCCCAACTATATTGGGGTCGACCAGTATTTTACATGGAGCGACTACCTATCTGACCTCCACAACCCAGTTAATACTAGGTAATACAATACCCTTTGGTAAGACTGGATGTCAGAATTTCAGGTCACTGACTACCTGTAACGACTGCCAAAGATCTATACATATTATGGCAGCCGGGACCAACAGCTTAACATGCTCTCCGAGGCACGGACGAAACTCGGTATGTCGGGCGCTCGCTCACCCATCCACAGACCGACCTAGGCAAGCACAGCTTTACCTAAAGATCGACCTGAGTGGCAGTTCTTATTAAGCCACGAGCTCCTCCGGTAAGACTGGAAGTCGACCCCAATTTAGTTGGGCTAGGAAGATGACGATGATTAGCTAAAATATTATAAGGAGCTAGCAATCCTTCATCTATTTTGAAATCAGATCTTCAATTCAATCTTAAATTATCACCTACAAATTCTTTTGCAGTGTGACTATGATCTAAGAGTATTTTAATATCAAATACTTTGTCAAAATCTTGGCTACGTACCTCTGCAATGCAATTAAATTGTCAGTCTAATTCTTGGCTAGTTGTTTATCTGGGCTATTCTATCATGTTATTTTTAAGTCTTTGTGTACACGATTTGGCCTAAATATATGATGATTTAGTGTGGTTGTAAACATCTTAATAATCACGTAAGACGCTGGCACATCAAACCATCTAAAACTGTCAAAATGCCCCAATTTTCCATGGACCTAATACTTTAGCAATAGAGTTGAAAATCCATTTCAGAAATATGACAGATGATGTGCGGGCGTCTAACTAGTTATTTCATGGTCCACAAAAGAAATAACATGGATCAGAAAAATACTCCTATTCTTTATAACACACAAAGGCCTAATAACAGTTTACTTTATAACCAATCTATACTTCTATACTTCTATACTAATGTTAAAAAGAAGTAAAGTTTGTGTGTTTATATATTTGTTAAATTGTAAGGGGTAATTTCGGGATCTACTGAACCGATTTTAAAAATTCTTTCACCAATAGTAAGCCACATTATTGCTGAGTGTCATAGGTTATATAAAAAACCGAAAAATAAAAAGGCTTTTACGTCGTAGTCCGTTTTGCAAAGTGAATCGGAGAAAAAACGGTCGAATGAAAGCGTTTCTTACGAACGCTGCCTTAACTATGAAAAAAAGGATTATTAACATTATGCCCAACGAAGTGGGCACGGGTCAGCTAGTAATTATATAAATACTGCATGGTAAACATGCCACTAAAAGTCAAAGACTATTAAAATAAAATAACAACATAGTCGACCTAGACTTCAGTCAGGCCATTCTGCCCACGCATACGCCTTTATTTGAAAAGACCTGACGTTGTGTGACACAAAACATAAGTTGCAAAGGAAACACTAACCAACATGTTATTAGGCATTGTCGCGAAAGCCATAACAACCATGTTACTGTCACTACATTGAACTGTGAGAAAACAACGCCCATTTCCCTTGTGCCTTGTATTAAAATTGTATAAAAGAACTTTATGAAGAAAATGTACAAACTAACTAACTGACTAGTAATTTTAGTACGTATGGCAGAACATGAAAAAACTGAAAAGCAAAAATCAAGCACATTTTAAATTAAACAAAACTTGGAAGCAGGCGGGGTTCTATTTTTTCACTTCATGATTTAATATTCAAATGAACCCCGCCTGCTTCCAAGTTTTGTTTAATTTAAAATGTGCTTGTTTTTTGCTTTTCAGTTTTTTCAGTCGGGTTTTTTAGTTTTTAACTACTTTTTTATTTCCAACTTTTTAGCTCTTTTGTGTTTATTCTTTCGTTGGTCGCGTAAAATTCTTCGCAGATGATTTAACCTTTGTGCTCGTTTAGGATTTGTCACTTTGAATTTCTTTTAAACATAGAAGTATTATATATTTTTGTAATCTCCTTTTAAAACCCTTTATTTTGATACCCTACTCGATGGTACTGAAAAAAAAAATTTTTTTGAACTCCGCCATTTGGCCCCCAAAATCCGCAATTTTTCTTCGTATTTTAATTTAATGTCGCCTATACCACTCGCTCAAGACGAATCCAACGACGTAAATTTTATTCAAATCCCTTCATCCGTTTAGGAGTTATGAGGGAACAAAGAAACGGACATACATACATACACACACGTCAAACACACAACCCTCCTTTTGGGCTTCGCCGCAGTCGGGTAAAAATATTGTACGGATTTTAATGACGATGAATAAAGTAAAGGATGATAATATGGCAAGAACGGAGGTGTCTGGTGGGATTTAAAGTAATAGAGTAGTATGGAAGAAGAAGACATGCAGCGCCAACCACAAATGAATTGGGATAAGCGCAAGAGAATAAGAATAATTTATTGTTCCAGAAATGAAATGAATGATGAATGATGATGAATACAGATAATATGTAGCGCGAAAGAAAAGCAGTATCAGAAGAATCAAAGAGAGAATACAGAAATAAGAAGGGACTTTAGAAAAAACTCGACTAAATAGGATAAAGTCAAGATAAATGGAGAACGCATGTAAGTTAAAAATTATGCAAAGATGATTAATTTAATCTCCAGACTTTTAATTTTAAACGGACCAAGTTAAATTAAGACAAAGAATGTAGCAAGAAAACTTGTCAATTTCAGTTTTCTTCATTATAACTTAGACATTAATGAATGTCAGACTAAACAAGTTTTTAACATCTTTCAACTTTACAATTAAGATAAAAAGAAAAACCGTTTCCAAGAAAATAATATAATAATATATACCTACTAGTAAAAGCTCATTTGAAGATGCTCGCACGTGATTTGTTTAATGGAAAACCGATGAAATGGTCTAACACGATGTGCTTTGGTGTAAAGGTGCCCATGAACAATCTAAGGCTTCGTACATAAGGCACCATAGCATCCCACATGGCCGGTCATAATGTTGCCGGGTACAATAGGCCCGTGTTCGTCGGTTATGCGGCTATCTTTAATGGCCGCTCGTCACCTATCTAGGTGTCATCGCACGTGTGGGTGTGACCGCAGCCCCCCTTTCCCCCCAGACCTTCGTTCGCCCTCAGCCCTCAAGCCTCGAGAAGCCTATGCAACTTACTACCACATGAGACGCTTTCAACTTGATTTATTTCTATAGATAACATTGTACGAAATTCTAATTTGTAACTGTCAGCGGACCAGAGTGTTTGTTTGAAGACAAATTTTGTTAAGCCTGGTCATAAATTGTAATCTTAAAACTTTATTGTCTTTATTGTCTTATATTGTTTAGGGTACTCTATTTGCAGCTGGCTAGAGGATGATTAATTTAATAAAATTTCCAATTAGCTTAATAAACTTCGTCAGCTACGTTCAAAGTTATTAAGCTTTATTAAACGCAAAATCATTAAGACTGTCATATTTCATCGCGGCATCCTATCCCACAGGCGATAATAATTTACTGGTTGGTTATATTACAACAATTTAATAACTCCTCATACTTAATAATCAATGGAAAAACATGGACTATCAACACGCCTATCTATGTTCACGGTTCCGATAAAAATAACACTAATTGCTTAATAACATCGAGATGTGGAGAGCACAGCGCGGTCTGTACGTGATCGGAACAATATCACGAGTGAAATCATATTTTCCAACCAGTTTCACTCAGGTCGAGCTTTCTGTGAAAGAGAAAACGAGCTCGGCGCAGCGGAAAATGAAGAAAAACTTCATGAAAAACGCGTTAAGGCAGGCGGCGTGACACCACGTCCTACACAATAACATAAATCGATAATAGGAAGCCCTCCGACTAGTTCAGCAGTGCGTGCGACCGACCTAATACACCCACAACGCGACCGCATGCAATGCGGGCTAAATATACAGGGACCCGCTGCGTTCCTGCGTTGCAGCGCGCCGAACGGAACTTATGTCGCAACGACAACGTCCACAATTGCTTGTTCAGAGAAAATAACCGGTTTCACTAGTATGGCAGGCGATTCGCGACCCTGCGGCGTCGGCATGCGGTGGTGTTTGGTGTGGAGTGGGCACGGAAGAAGGCCGTTTCGCAAGCCAGCCGCCGCGGTAATAACACAGCTAGGTGCATTCTCGCTGCAATTTCGCTCTCGGTCGGGCTGTGTGTTTGTGGCGCGCTGAAGATCAGGGCTAACGATCGGCGTGCGTGCTCCGTCTCGGTCGCACCCGCGCCTCGGCGAGCGTGTCTCGCAAAAGAAACGCTACAACTTTATCTGACAGCGACGCGACGCGACGCCCGAGAGGCTTTTGTGCGTTTTCCATGTTTATGTTTATAGGAGAGCACGTACAAGGGGTGCTTTGAACGCCAGTTGCTTGCTGTTGCGTGGTTATAAATTCTGCGACGGTCTTATTTTTATTTCAAAGCGTGTGTTTGTACCGAACGGTGATAAGGCTGTGCAGTTTCCGAGCAATAATCTTGTAGACCATAAGATTTTATTATTAGTCTCGGTATTGGGTGTAGGTGTATTGATTGCGGGAAGAATTGGAATAAAACAAATGCCGTGTCTATTACCACGTACAATAAAATCTTGATATATTCTTTTCAGCATAGGTGCTCAAAATAGATTGGCGAGACACTAAAGTACTCGTCACATTTTGTTACTGTTATGAATTTGTCATATAATTTTCACCATTACGTCACACTATCATCAAACAGTTATAAACTGACATAGAACTAAATCTAAAAACCGTACAACGGAACAGGCGTAAGCTAATTTAGCTTCATTCAAATTCGATAGCCAGAGATTATCATACGAAAATAGATACGTTTTCGTCAACGTGATGTGTTCTAGTCGTGTTTTGACGATTGTATAACAATAATATTGGAGCGATACAATCAATCTCAAGTTACTTCATTATAAAAGTGTCCTGTTTGTTTACTAAAGATTAGGAAAGTGTGTTAAGTGAAAGAAGTCAACAACGCCTCCGCGCCTTAAACAAAGTATACTCTGTTCACTGAAGCGTGACATAAAATGTAAACATCAAGTCTTGAGTCTTCATTTGTTATTGGAATAGGAGGTTAGGCTTAATTCATTAAATGAGGTTATATTATCTAAAATGTGTGCGGGAAAATAAACTTATTAATTCAACTACTGTCTAGTCGTAGTGCAAAATGTATGCCAAAACTTTTGGCGTGTTCATGTCAAGCAGCCATGTTTAAGGTTTTGGTTAACATTTTGTTTTCTACTGCAGTAAATGTCTAAATGAGATAATGCAGCATTAATTTATTATTTTACCTAAAAACACCACTTTTGACTAGCAATTCAATGAAATCTGTATAGTTTTTATTTTATTAGACTGCATACAACATCTATGGTTTCTCGATTACAGTATACGTTCACAATTGTATAGTTTCTTCCAATGGCTGATCGTTACTCAAATTCCAGTCTTGCTATTTAAATCTCCCTTACTTTAACGGAAAGGGATGTCATTCAAGGCCCATATATTTTGCTGCGAGTTGTCCTTTAGGTTTTGTCGAGGAGAAAAACACCGGTCGTAATTACACGCATCTATTTTTATGAGTTTGTTGATGTGAAATAATGTTGTTGGAACTTGTACGCTTATTAGGTAGAAATGTTGTAAGCTATAAGAACGAAATTCCGATAAACTAGTTGAGAATGCTGGAATTGAAATTGAATTATCTGGTGATGGTTTGGAAACAATTGATACTGGAAATGATAAGTTTATTATGTAGTTGTTTCATGTATATTGACGAGATTAGAATATGGTTATTGGTTAGGTAAAGCGACAAAAACGTTCAGCATGAACAAGAATTTTGAACTATTTCTTATTATCTGTACTAATAATATAGAGGTAATATGAAATAATTTGTTTGTTTGTAGGGGGTAATCTTCAGAAATTCACTGATAGAGAGATAAATTATTCGTGGTTGCTATGGGCTATAAAATATGATATTTAAATCACGCATACTAGCCGAGCTATCATATTTTTGCGGACGGTGGCGGGCAAACTGCTAGTGTCAAAAATAAACCATAATTGGTTGACGTCCCTTTCATTTATTTTAATTACAATTTCCAGTAAGTTGTACCCACATAGTTTGCATAAAATGGCGGTTTGCCAAGAACAGGGCTAAATCAGAAATCGTACTCACTAGAAGTAGACCACAAATGTTGATCTATGGAGTTATAATATATAATATTCAGTAATTAAATTGTTTGAAGAATGTTGAAGAGGAATGGAAATCGATGCTGGTTTTCGTGAATTGCGAAGTTTATAGGAAAACTTATCAACAGTTTGCTACTTGTATAATGGCATATTGGGATGAATATGTTTGATTATCATTCTAAGAACTTACTGAGTTGTAAGTGAGTAACAAAATGAAGTTGTAGTTACTTTTTTGTGCGCATTGCGAGACTTTTCTACATAACCAGGTACACCGTGTCATGCATATCAATAGCAAGTCTCCACACTAGACGCGCATCCGGTACAAAGTCGCCGCGTCCGACCTCCGTGCGTCACTCCAATCGCGAGAAAGCTTCAACAATATAAAATTTAAGGTTGAACGAATGAGATCTGACTTCGTCGAAATTCGGGAAGGACACCATTTGGCGGTACGTTACGGCACCGTGGCGTAACGGAACGAGTACTATATTTACTTTCGGGCACGTGTTCAGAAGTGAATGGGCGAAGACCTTGCCCTTGAACCCGGGGGGAACGCACGCCGCCGCCCGCGGCACGCACCGCCCGCCCAAACGACGACTGGCCGCGCCTCTGCCCATACCCCCCCCTGCAACTCCCCGCACCGCACTCCCCGCCAAACTGATCAATAGCCTGCTTCCTATTTACATCGCTTCCTACCAACTTACATGAAAGAACTCATTTATCCAGCTGAAGGAATAATAGAACTGAAAAGAAACTTATTTATAAGGCAGGGTTTAATTAGAGACTTCGAAGAATTGTTATACGTTAACTCTTTTAATACTTATTTATAATTACGATGCTTTTGACTTTAACGAAGTAATATTCTCTAAGAAGCAGGAAACTTTTATGACAGTAACTATAAAGCAATAGGGGATCGGACAAAAAAAAACTAATTAGTCCGTCAGATAGATTTCCAAAAATTATTGGACACGTATTTTTTCTTTTTTCACCTCAACTTAAAATGAAGACGATACAGTGCTTCGAAAACTCGTGTGACGTCATATGATAGTACATTTTGACGACACAAGTGACGTTTCAAGCCCCACTCCAAGATCTTTGACGCGTTTTATCTTCGTCATTGTTTATTGATTTGATAAAACAAAAAACACGTATTCAATATTTTTCGATAATCTAACTTACGGACTAAACAGAATCATATTATTTTGACCCAGTCCGATCCCCTATTACAGTATTATAACATGCATTTACTAGACAATTACGTACCAGTCCGAATTGTATGTTTTTCATTGAATTCGCCATAAGTTGCGGCTTCCCACGAGAATGATTACTTTTTGCATTTATTAGCGGTATAAAAAATATAAAGTATTTCCGTTTCAGTATAGTTAGCTTGGTGCAAATATACTTGGTCACGCGAACACGATAAGGTGCAGAGCTGAGGTGTAATTATATGGTCAAGTTAGGGCCTTAGCTAACGCTGTAACGTTTACAAGTTGATAGTGACGTAGGTAACTTGGTACTTAAAGTACTCTGAGTTATATGGCATTCTTGTGTTAATCTATGGTAACAAAACTAATTGTTTATGCTTTGGTTAAGTGGCGCCCCCTATCTATTTAACGTGTAAATTGTACGTTGAAATAAACGACAGTCGATTACGGAAAGCCAATGTGTTTTATTAGGTTATGGGCAAATATCCAAGTATTTCAGTTATTATACAGTTTAAACTCAGTATAAAACAGTTGAAAGTGGTTGACTTTTCGTGGAATAATGGCAGTGAACTATATTCAAAGTATACCCAAGCTCAAAGGGCGTGAAAACTACGATGAGTGGAGTTACGCGGTTGTAAATTTATTGGTGCTTGATAATCTTGTGAACTACATCAGATCGGAGCCTGAGACAGGTTTTGAGCCAAAACCAGCTGAAGATGCAAAGGCCAAGGCGAAGCTAGTTCTGACGATCGACCCCGGATTGTACGTGCACATTAGGGAAACAAAATCATCTTCGGAATTGTGGGTTAAGCTACGAACTATGTTCGATGACTCAGGATTCGCAAGGAAAATTACCCTACTACGACATTTAATCTCGTTACGGCAAGAAAATTGCGATACCATGACTTCATACGTCACGCAAGTGGTCGAAACAGCGCAGAGGTTAAAAGGCACGGGATTTACTATCACCGAAGAATGGGTCGGCTCATTATTACTAGCAGGATTGCCAGAAAAATTTTCACCAATGATTATGGCTATTGAGCATTCTGGGATGAAGATTACCACCGACTCGATAAAATCAAAGTTAATAGACATGGAGGTTTCAAAAAACGACACGGATACCAGTGGCGCTGCATTCGCTGCAAACAAAGCGCAGAAGCATAGAAATGGCGCGAAGTCGTCAGTAAAGTCAAAAGCTACAGTGACACTGACAGGTGACAAGACAGTGACTTGTTACAAATGTAAACAAGTGGGTCACTACAGAAACCAATGTCCATTATTATTATCGCAGAAAACTAAGCAATCAAATGCTTTTAGTGTGGTATTCTTAAATGGAGAATATAGTAAAACTGAATGGTACGTTGACAGTGGCGCAAGTGCACACATGACGGCAAACAAGGAATGGCTACAACAGGCAAGCACTCCTTGTTTATCAGAGATTACCGTCGCAAACAATACGAAAGTGCCAGTTTTGTGTTCCGGTGACGTACTGATATCGACTGATTGCAATTACGACATAGTGGTAAAAAGTGTTCTATGCGTACCAAGCTTGACAACGAACCTGTTGTCAGTAAGCGAGTTAATCAAAAATGGAAACAAGGTTGTTTTCGAAGAGAAACAATGTTACATACGCAACGCAAACAATGAACTGGTGGCCACAGCAATGTCAACAAATGGGGTGTACAAGCTCAATATCAGAGTAGCAGATTGTATACTGGCAGCATCTCCAGGAGCAAGTGCAGAGCTTTGGCACAGGAGGTTAGCACATATAAATAGTAGTGATCTAAACAAAATGAAGAACGGCATAGTAAATGGAATGTTTTTACCAGAGTCCAGCAACATAACGAAGGCTAAATGTGTAACCTGTTGTGAAGGCAAACAGATGAGGTTACCTTTTTCACATGTCGGACAAAGGAGTACAGAAACATTACAGTTAATACACGCAGATGTATGTGGTCCGATGGAAACAAAATCCATAGCTGGTTCCAGATATTTTGTCCTGTTTATTGATGACTACAGTCGTATGACATTTATATATTTTCTCAAAAACAAGAGTGAAGTATTCAGTTATTTCAAAAATTTCCAAGCGATGGCTGAAAAACAGCAGAATAAGAAAATTAAGATGCTTCGCACAGACAATGGTGGTGAGTTTTGCAATAGTTTAATGGATAATTACTTACTCAAGGAAGGAGTCATTCACCAGACCACAAGTGCATACACACCCGAACAAAATGGTGTTTGTGAACGGGCTAACAAAACGGTTGTAGAAAAAGCACGATGCTTGTTATTCGATGCAAAGCTGGAAAAGAAATTTTGGGCCGAAGCAGCAAACACAGCAGTATATTTAAAGAACCGATCGTTAACTTCAAGTTTAGGAAATAAAACACCCTATGAAGCATGGCATAATAAAAAACCAGACTTAAGCCACATACGTGTTTTTGGCAGCCCAGTGATGGTTCACATACCGAAAGAAAGAAGACAAAAATGGGATAAAAAGGCACAAATGCACATTCTAGTTGGTTTTTCAGAAACGGTAAAAGGATATCGTGTATATGATCTCAAGAAAAATACAATAACTGTAAAGAGAGATGTCATAGTGTTGGAAGAAAAAACAAAAACAACAGAAAGTAACACAGAACAAACAGCAAGTTGGATACAGGATGATGTAGAAGTTGAAGCACCTGAACTGCCTGCAACAAGTGCAGATGGCAGAGATTCAGTAGGGGAAGTTTCAGTAAGTGAATCTCTCCATGATTCAGATTCAGATACATCTGTATATACTGATCCACATAGTACAAGTAATGATGACACTCTAACAACTTTAAATACAGACTCAGATATATCTAGCTCTGAGATACAACCAGTTCCAGAACTTCCAGAACAGAGTAAGAGGACAAGGAAAGTTCCTGAACGTTTTGGATATGGCAATATTTGTGTTCCCAGTTCTAATCCAGAAAATGAAGACATAGACTTCTCTGAAGCACTGAATGGCCCTGAGGCAGATCAGTGGAGACATGCTATGCAAGAAGAGCTTCAATCGTTTGAGGAGAACGATGCATGGGAAATTGTGGATATACCAAGTGAAGGGTCTATAGTGCAGTGTAGGTGGGTACTAAATAAAAAACTAGATGTGAGTGATAAAGTGCGGTATCGTGCAAGATTAGTAGCTAAGGGTTTTACTCAAAAACGTGGCATAGATTACATAGACACTTTTTCTCCTGTTGTAAAACATTCTACGTTGAGATTGTTGTTTGCTTTAGGTGTACAGTGGGAAATGGATATTACCCATCTAGATGTAACCACAGCATTTTTGAATGGACATTTAAAAGAAAATATTTACATGAGATTTCCAAAAGGTTTTGCAAATAAAGACAGTGGAAAGATTTTAAAACTTAAAAGAGCCATCTATGGATTAAAGCAATCTTCTTTAGTATGGTATGAAAAGGTTAAAGACTGTTTACTTAAATATGGTTTTAAGATGAGTAAATATGAACCATGTTTGTTTGCAAAGTTTTCTGAAAATGTTAAAATTATTGTGACTGTGTATGTTGATGATTTTCTAATTTTTTCTAATTGTGCTGTAGAGACTGAAAATTTAAAAACTGTTCTAAGTTCTGAATTTAAATTAAAAGATTTAGGTCCAGTTAGACGCTACTTAGGTATGCGAGTTAATGTGAACAAAGAATGTAAGACAATAACAGTAGATCAACAGGAATATATAGAACAATTGCTATCAAAGTTTGAGATGTCAAATTGTAGAACTATAGACACTCCTATAGAAAGTAAATTGAACATTGAAAGGGCTAAAAATTGTGCTGTTGATATTCCATATCAAAAACTGATTGGAAGCCTTATGTACTTAGCTGTTTTAACAAGGCCTGACTTGTCATATTGTCTTAGCTACCTCAGTCAGTTCAACAATTGTTATGACGAAACTCATTTTAATTATGCTAAACGTGTACTTAAGTATTTAAAAAAGACAAAGGATTATTGTCTAGTATATAAGAAAGGTGTAGAACTAACTGGTTTTGTGGATGCAGACTGGGCCAGTGATAGTCTAGATAGAAAATCATACACTGGGTTCTGTTTTGTTATGAATGGTTCTGTTATCTCATGGCAAAGCAGAAAACAGAAAACTGTCTCGTTGTCCAGCACTGAGGCAGAGTATGTTGCCCTATCGGAGGCATCTAGAGAAGCTACTTACTTAAGAAATTTATTGTTTGGGTTCACTGGTAGACAATATGTAATTAAGTTGATGTGTGATAATCAAAGTGCTTTAAAATTGGCCACAAGTCATCAGGCACACTCAAGGTCAAAACATATTGATGTTCGCTTTCATTATGTAAGAGAAGCAGTTAAAAATAAGTTAATTGATATAGAATACATTTCAACTCAGGAAATGCCTGCTGACTTGCTAACTAAAGGTCTTTCATCAAGTAAACATTATAAGTTTATGCAAATGTTAGGGATAAAGGCTAAATAAAAGATTATTGTTTTGTTTAATAATAAGGTTTATTTTTGTTAAGTAGGGGTGTTAATCTATGGTAACAAAACTAATTGTTTATGCTTTGGTTAAGTGGCGCCCCCTATCTATTTAACGTGTAAATTGTACGTTGAAATAAACGACAGTCGATTACGGAAAGCCAATGTGTTTTATTATCTTGTAGTACAATGTTGCCGAATGATGATGTGTGGTCTGGGCGAGGCACACTGACTACTTTGTATTAAGAATATGAATACAAGGCAAGGCTGTGTGGTTGATTTCGGACGTTCAGCGTTTTACTGCACAGCAACCAATCAGTGTTTACAATGTTTCTTGAAAGGTGTATGGATGGAAAGAATTTATGGCATCCTACTTCTGATATTTTATATACGCTCGGGTTAGTTAAGTATCAGACCTTGGTCTAAATGACATAACATAACATCACGCCTGTAATCCCCGAAGGGTTAGGTAGAGGTGCACCCATTACACATACACAACTAGTGAAATATGGGCATTTTGCCCGTTGTGTAAAGTCGTAGGGAGGTAAAAATGTAGGGGGCGAGCCTATTGGTATCAACCGGGCACAAATCTAGACTTCGTAGCAGCTACTGAGGAGTTTCTAACGGAAAAACCAAATAACACTTCGTCTGACCTAGGCATCAAACAGAGCCTCATACATTAGTCCAACGAGGCGATCAATAGCCAGTCGTTAGTCGACTAAAATATGTTATATCAGTTACTTTATACTCCATGGAACTGAAATACCAAAATGACCAATGCATATCCGCACTTCACCCTTATCCTAAACATACTAAAAGACCCGCTCCATCCATTTACTTTAAAAACAGACTTTAAGTACCTAGTTACAGAATTACCTAAGTAAAGGTGATATGTTGAGCTGTGCGCGATCAATAGTTTACCGACTAGTCTATTCAGGACCATTGCAGCTATACCGAGGTAGGGAAACGTTTTGAGTAATGTTAACGAAGTTATGTGTGTGTGTAGGAATGAGATGGCTTATTTTTTCACGAGTATAAAGTTTTAGTGCGATTTTTTGACAATGAACGATGGATGTACCCACTGTGTGAAGGATGATAAAGGAAACTGGGATAAAGGCAGGAGAATTATGATAACGCGTAGTGTTTTTAGAACGATATTTATTACGTTATTTATTCTTTTGTCAGGGATATTTTTGGGCATGTATTTAAACCGTTATCTGTATATTCCCTTTTTTCGAACAAAATATTTTAAAGTTACACCAAAAATACTGACTTGCACACAAATTATCTCAAATTATGCACACTAAAGAAATCAAATTTAGTATATTTTTTAATGGCATTTGCAGAACTCTTTTACTGAACGAATAACTATTATCAAAATAGTATATCTAATAATTCTTTAGTCTAACAAACATTTTAAAACTTTTTTAAGGAAAACCTACACCTGATTTACTTTTAGGAACATCGTTTATTCTAACTGACAACACCGCGCGCCATTTTCTCGTTCTCTCTGTCACTCATACATGCAACGCATGTACTCCATGACGCGCGCTCGCTTCGCTCGCATATTAAATAACACTAATATCTTCTGTCCCCGAAGTGCCGGGCCTCCGCCGGCCTCCTTCGTCGGCCTACGGCCCGGTGCCCATGCCGCCCATAAAGGACACTGTCGCGAGACGGTCGTATTAGATATCAGTTTTAGAAATTCCGTAGTAAGATTGTACAATTTAGAGTGCAAGTTAGTATTTTTGATAAGCAATTAGTATTTTTGTTTTACAAATCATATATCCGATGTACTAACTACATTTTTGGTGTGAATTCGATAAAAAAGGTCATCTCGTTTTGTGTGATTTTTTAGACTTTTTTGTAGGACATATTTAGTTAATCAATTGGTTTTTTTGGTATGCATTCAGTTAATTAGTGGAGTTACCTAGTGTGCTGAAAAATTAAACAGATGTGCATTTAAATATAACCCATATTTTTGTGCATTAGATGTACGAAAAGCTGTAGGTGGTTTATAAATTCTTCTTTGCAGGTGAAGTGAATTAAGAGCTAACATGATTTTTTGAATCACTAACTAATTTTCCAAAAGTTATGTGATGAAGTCTTTTTGGAATAAATCCATCAAATGCCATTCAAAGTCCATTCATGTTGATCTTCTCTCAGATATAAACATGGCTGATTGAGTTTATTTAACCACCAACTATATTTTTACCCGACTGCGGCGAAGCCCAAAAGGAGGGTTATATGTTTGACGTGTATGTATGTATGTAAGTATGTATGTATGTTTATATGTCCGTTTCTTTGTTCCCTCATAACTCCTAAACGGATAGAGGGATTTGAATGAAATATACGTCGTTAGATTCATCTTAATGGCGCGAGTGCTATAGGATACATTAAAATTATAAAACAAAGAAAAATTGCGGATTTTGGGCGCCAAATCGCGAGGTTCAAAAAAATTTCTTTTTCCATTACCTTCGAGTAGGGTAAACAAGCACATTTTAAATTCAAAACTTGGAAGCAGGCGGGGTTCATTTGAATATTAAATTATGAAATGTAAATAGAATGGACCCCGCCTGCTTCCAAGTTTTGTTTAATTTAAAATGTGCTTGTTTTTTTGCTTTTCAGTTTTTTCAGTCGGGTTTTTTAGTTTTTTAACTACTTTTTTTAATGTTTCTATAAGAAATCTGCATTTAATTTGAACATGGATGCAGCTTACTGTCATCATAAATAATAATTATCATAATCCATATCATGACATATAGGATTACAGAAGAACTGTCAAATAAATAGGATTGCGATCAAAAACGAATTACTTGATTACGATGCTAACTATTGAAATGAATCATTCGAAATATCATATTCTAATATACTAGGAACAAATTTATAGTTGTCACCACGATAATATTTACGACTTGGGAAGATAATAAGTAATATATATGGTTTATATGGCTTCGATATATTCGTTCTGGACATATGAGTAAGTGTTCTGATGCGAGAACATAAAATATTGATTGTATTGCAATCAACAGTAACTATATTTTAACTATGGAATCTTTTACTCTCACAAACCTGATCTTTAAAGTAAAGTCGGACATTTTTTTTGACCAGAAAAAAAACTCGATCTTCCATAAGTATAACACAATTAATATAATAGTTTTTTCATTAATCACCATAACACTTGAACCAGAACTAAATAGGACAACCATCAAGTGTTAACTACGAAGGCAATGAAAAAAATTAATTACGAAACTCAAGCTTGTCCCATTAATTATATATATGGACACTTAATAACAATTTCAAATATTTATCTATGCTTTATAACGGTTCCTTTGTAATAAAACATTAAGTTTATTAAGCGACCGTATCTTGTCGCTTAATAATAAATTAGACCGAACAAGATGTTAGAATCAGGTTAAGTAAGAAACTGGTCTAACCTTGGCCAGTTTTCACATCTGCCACTTGTCGCTCCGCTGGACAAATAGGGCAGCCAAGCTTGACCATTGTCAATCACGTTGCGCCTGCGCAATCTTCTTGGCCATTGTTTCACGTTGGGAACTTACAATTTCATTGTTTGCCTATCATGTGCTTGAATTCTGTTTCCGACTCAAAATACCGGCCCCGTAATACGATTATAGGCATCAAGTCTAGTTTTGCAATACAATTCTAAATGTTAAATGTGAAGAATAAATTACATAACATCACGCCTGTAATCCCCGAATGGTTAGGCAGAGGTGTATTATACACTCACATTTCGCTAGTTATTTTTAAGTCCCATGTTTATCGGGCGAGCCTATTGCCTTCAACCGGGCACAAATAATTCGCGGCTACTGAGAATTTCCTAATGTAAAAACCCATTCAAACCCCGGAGCTAATGCTCAGCGATCACACTTATGACTACTAGACCAACGAGGTGTTCTTCTAAATGTCAAATGTGAAGATTATAAAAAACGATTTTAATCGTTGCTTAGTCTTAATTATCTGTGCGATCGCAATAAAGATGATGGATTTTACGTGTCTTTTAGACGGTGATAGGTACATAAATTGTTTTTTAATGCTTTATTTGCATTATTAGCTTACATAACTAAGTAAGCTAGGAAATTGGAAGATAACAAAGTTAGTTAGTTAAATCCTAATTGAGTTTCAAAGACATTTAGCGGAACATAATTAAAACAACAACCCACATACAAAATGAATTAATTAACAAACAAAAAAATACACACAACACAATGCTAAGTTACTTAATTAATTAGTTTATTCTTTATTAGTTGGAACGCTACATAATAAACGATCAGTAAAATGTTAATGGGACATTATTGTCACAATAGACACAAAAGGTCCCAGTGGCCAAATATGGTACGGATTATCACACTAAGTTTAAAGATCATTGACTCATAATAATTATTATTCTATACAACGAAGGCCGTATAGTGAAACGTCTACATACCTACCTAGCTAGGAGCAAAACGCTCACCTTAGAAAATTAACTAAACAATTGTGATGGTATTATATAAAGAGCTCTGAATCACGATCGGGTTCCCAATTCCTAAGTTCCATTTATGTTTATTTTTTATTTCGGTCAACGGCCGCGGGCGGCCCCATTGTGCCCGCTCCATTGACATCGATTTCTAGGGTTAGATTTAAAACGACCGAAATATACCACACGGACGCTTAGTGTTTGAAGTTTTGAACATTCGAAAAAAAACTACATAATAGATGAGCCGTGTAGAGTATAGACAAAGCTTTTGTTAATCGGTCCCTCTAAAAACTCGCCGTATCGGCTATCGACTGACTAATCGGAAACGGTAGCGTAGAACCGTAAACTCCAATAAATGTTACGCTTTAAAAACCATTACTGTTTTAACACAAACGACTAAATTATTCTTCCGAGCGTGCAGATTTCAAAACCCACGCTCGCACTACTTGTTTTTCAAGGCTTTTTTTATTATGAATCGGGCCGCGGTGTACAATCAGATATCCCTGGCAGCCGATCAGTAAAAACTATACAGATATTTAATGAGAACTTTAACCTCACTTTGCAGCGGATTCAGTAAACGTTAAATTATAATTTATATTTATTTAAATATACACACTATAATCACAACTTTGAGGATGTTGATCAAACGCGTGACGAAACAAAAAATGTATTTGAAACAAAATGTTTTAAATCTTTTCGTCAATTTCCTTGTAAAAAAAAAATATGATACCCATTATAAATGCTGAAGAATTTAATGAATAAAATGGCGGAGTCGACAGTATAGTCATCTTTCATTCTCAAGGTTATAATATCATGGTGTCATTATGATAGCTTACTCGTGGATATACGCTCACCTACGCTACGTAATAAGAATATATTGAATGTGATGTGAATGATCAAAAGAAATTGTAATAGAAAATTAAAAGATTGCAAACAATGGCAGGTCATCGAAATTCAGACTAACCATTCATATATTTATAGTTAGGTCACGGGGCAGTGTTTGGTCTAGGCGTTCGTTGGTACCGAGCGTGTGTTGACCGGGCGATTCACCTTGAGACCGCACCTCGCTTCTTATAACCCCACCACGGCGAAATACCACTGGTCGGTGTACACGTGTAGTAGTCTGTAGACGCCGTAAACTGGCAGCGTACCACGTTTGGTACAATGCTCAAGACCGGTCCGCGTGCTGTGGGTGAGCGAGTTGTGGAATGCACAGACGGACCGAGACACCGAGATTTGAAAGTGTGCTCCACCACGCCGCCGCCTGCGACGCCTATCGGCACACTAATATTTCCGATAACGATTCAATATTCTTTCAACACTAAAATCCCCCCATTTTTTCAATTCACAACACGATATTTAAATAGTGAAACTTATTATTAAAACTTCCAGAGCGTGAGCCTCCATTTTTTCCACTGCGCCCAACCAATTGTTTGGTAATCCAAAATTGCCTGTAATCACACGCTGTGATCTTCATTTTTATTATTACTGTTGGGTAATCAAATTATCATATTTTATACATAAACACACTGTAAGTCGCACACGCAGCGAGCCAAGCAAAAAATTGGGTTTCGTTTGTGTTAGAAATATAATTATGATAATTTTCTGTCAACAACTTCTAGTCTTTGGTAAACACTGCGGTTTTTTGGACGACAATGTGTCATGCCTGATACTATACTAGTATCAATTCTTACGCAATATTAATGTAGCTTGTGCCTAATGCGGAACAACAAAGATACTGGAACAAATCTGGCAAACTTTCAAATATTTTTAATCCGGGCTGTCCCAAATAACAGCAACATAGCTTTGTAATAAAATAAACGAAAGGTTAACAATTTTCGCATCGAATCAATCACAATTTCCACGTCGAATCGCATAGAATGGACGAATAGCCAAGCTTCCTCGTCGTTATCGAACTATGTTTACCTCCTAGATAGTTCCTACGCACGTCATGATTGTTTGCTGAGTACTACTTACCTAGTTACACCTACCTACTAGTCATCCTATTATAATTCTAACGCAGCACGTTGAACCGTTTACGTAAATGTGGAGTGACGCAACTCACGCAACTGACATAATAAGTGTACTTTGTAAGATGGTTAAAAATAAATTAATGATACTGAAATAAATAAACACTAGCTGGACAAATACAGGTGCAGGCAAATAGATCTTAGTCATATTTGTTTGTTTGAGATGCAAAGTAGGTTGACTGATAGACAGCTTTGAAATTTGCCTTAAATACTCTTGTTTATTAATGTAGGAAGCATTCCAAGCGATGTAATGGAGAATAATCCAGTTGACTGTGAATGATTAATTGCAACAAGCGTCACTGAACACCAGACGATATCGGAACGAACAGCAATTAGCGTCCACATGTAAACAACCATGAATCTAAATTCGATAAATAAATTAAAAATTCGCTTCAAACGTCAGATATGATTTCCGACAAATGACGTAGAGCTCTGGAATTCCTAACATTCACCCCTCAATCATCCATTTGCTAGTGTTTCAGGGGAAACGCAGGAGGTCTAATAAAACTGGACACAGTTTTAGTAAATGTAGGCTCGCCCCAATTCTGTTTGGCGAATGGCGGCGTCAGTAGCGATGAACACTGAATAAACGATGACACTAAACGTGCCTCGTAAGTGTTATA
Organism: Diarsia dahlii; assembly: GCA_949775195.1. NCBI lineage: Eukaryota > Metazoa > Arthropoda > Insecta > Lepidoptera > Noctuidae > Diarsia > Diarsia dahlii. The sequence goes on from OX459195.1 coordinate 16,113,336, forward strand.
TTAACTTTAATAATACAGTTACTTTGTACCTAAATTATATAGGCTAATGATGCTAACTAAAACTTAAAGTCGTGAATAATCCATTAAGGTGCACCTCTATTGGGTACTTGAATGATCTAAACTGAAATTTGTGAACCAGTTTCTCATGAACTGTGTCCGTGTTTGTCTTTCTCACGAAAAGGGCTTTCCAGTGTTGCCTTTTTTGGATTTGTAGCCACAGTTACCAGAGCTTTAAGTTGTTAATTGGCACAATCATTCATAGAAAATTACCTCACAGAAATAACACCATACACCTACCCTAACAAATGACCTCATCGCTTACTTAAGTTAAGGAACCAAATTCTTACTCAAAAGAAAAAAAGATCCAATCAAGCTTCAAACTGTAAAAAAGTTACTATGTCTAATTTTAATCCATCCTTACGGCTCGGCAATGTCTTATGATTTCGACCAATAATATAAGTCGTATACGTCGACATGGTGGCGTCGACTTTGTCACTCACTCCTACGCCCACGGCATAGAGTTGAGGATCGACTGGCATATACCGCCCACTCAGGTGTGGCGTGTAACTATTTGTTTTCATCGTTCCCACGACTCGGAAACCCCGATGTTTTAACGTGCCGCCCCAATTCAAGTACCAAAATAACCGGGCTCTGTCCCAGATTTGTCCCCTGTTCCCTACTACGGACGTGCGATACGCAATGCCCGATTGTTGCCCCGGCTTCGCTGGTCAAATTCAAATGTCCCCCAGTGCATTACTTTTACAATCCGATTCAAACTTTCCATTCCGCTTGAGCAATCGATCAAAACGAATAGATATGATTAGAGGGGAGATAACTGTAAGTAAGTTATTAGGTTTTTATGTTTATAGATTTAAGTTATTGAGGTCAGCGAACTTGATAAAAAATCTGTTGATTTTTATTTGGAAATAAAAATTTGTTAGTATCCAATAAAATCCGGCTCGAAGGACCAAAAAAACCGAAACAATAAATCTTAAAAATCGATTCGTGACATCGAGTTAGTGATCAAGTCGTGCTTGTATTCGGCGACATGCCTCGAATTCCCTTTTGTTTCCCGCGCGACACGTGTCGCCCGGCGCGTCCGTCTGAGGCCCGTTATCGTATAGCTTGCTATAAGTATGGGTGGTATAGTATCCGAATATCGGTGGCGTGCGGGGTGAACGACCTCTCAGGCACCTGCAATCGGCCGCTGTTGACACAAGCAACTGACGGCCGTGACGCTTCCAAGTGATAATGAGTGTCAGTGCAACGTACTTGAGATTTCAGTGTGCTAGGATAAACTCAACGATTATTGGCTCCTGCTCCTCAAATATTTGTTTTGATGTGTTTGTAAGACTTGCTTGCTGCTGTTCTTTGTGTTTAGTCAGGTTTTTAAACTCTGTACACATTTGTTGCATACCAACAAGGAAAAATTATGATTTCCTCCTTATGACGCAACAAAATCTCATATACCTACCTACATATTTTTTAAAACTTTACCGAAAAAAAAATCCTATTATCTTCTCTTTCATGTAAGGGGTCTTTGCTTTTACTCGTCGTTAATTCCTTTAATACCAATTAATGAATTTATATGCAAAATGGGGGACGGCGTATATTAGAGGACGTTTGCTCGGCTGGTGACAAAATAAAGGTCACAACTAATGTAGCGTTGCAATGAACTTTTTACACAAGGTCAATCCGCTATTGCTTCGTTGTTTCATAGCAACCGTTTGAGTACGCATTTTTTTTCATTACAAAGTGGTACACGTAGATTTTTGGGACTATGAAATTAAATATAAAACTTCCAAAAAGCGTTAAGATTCTATAGAGAAAAACTGTGATCCCATGTCTGATTGAGGTCCTATAACAAAATTACATAAAATGTCCAGTTTGTTACGGCAAACAGTTGACTACAGACTGCAAAGTGCAAGTAAATTATGTTTTTGTTCGCTTTGCATTGTACGCTGAATAAGTATGCTATTTTTCAACACAAATCGGAGTACATTTCAAAATTTTGGTTAAACGAAATCGAATTTAAAGTTTTCGATCAAAGAGCAGAAAATATCATGTTACTTTACAGACGTGTATGAATTCACAATTGAGAGTTTATTACGCGATCCACAGTTTTCCCGCGCGGGGAATGAGGGCGCGGCCTTGTCCTGCTTCTCAGATTGGCACATTTTTATCTACTCTTTGAACTATAGCCAACGTCGGCCAGACTTTCGATTTGATTGATTCAATACAAGAGTATAGTTAGAGACATAGTACCGAAAAAATTAATTTAACAAGTCTCTAAAATTTTTTCAACTATTTAAGCCAGCTCTTTGTTTCAAATCGACTAACAGACTGTATGGTTTCGATATCATGGCAAAATTATATGTACTAAAGTCGGCCTCATACAAAAGTACAAACAAATTTAACTCATTTAAGAGGTTTTTGAACCTGATAAGAAAAACAAGAAATACGAAAACAGCTGTCGAGCTCACGAACTTCGGGGAAGAAACTGATGAAATGAAAACAGTCGTCAAAATAACAGCACAACAAATATTCCAAAGTAATTTAAATCACAAACAAATAACACAATACACAATTCCGAGTAAAATAACGTTATTGCAGGATTGTTTCAATTTCCAATTTGAAATCCAAGTTGGATTGTTGAAATTGTAAATTTTAATTGTAGATCCAATGAAGCGGCTGTGAATTCCTAAATCTGATTTATTTTGAAACCCCTTCCTTAGTTATACATAGCTAAATTGATTAATGTTGTAGCCTTTGTTACCCACTATTGGAAATACCTCTTTTACTTTTTGGAATCCAGTTAGAATTTCAGTTTCTCCACCATTTTCCGTTTCTCTATTATTATTGTTAACCAAATAATTGTTATCATCAACAGTATCTTTTCTAGTCTTTGGAGTCGAACTCTGTTCAGGAATACCATTGCTATTTGTGCAAGCGATCCGTTTATCCAATGAAAGCATTAGTATAATTCCATTGCAATGGACTTGGCTTTACTAATTCAATTTGCAAAGCTAAGACTCGGCTATTTACGTTACAAGTTGTTGACCTAAGTTGATCAGCATTAGGTACTAAATCATCTAACATAAATGAATTATGGAATTTGATTATTTATACCTGAGCCATAAGTATTTGTGCCATATCTAAACAAATTAACCAACATTTGATTATGTTCAGTTGGTATGTTATTGCGAAGTTCAATGAAATATTTGGAAGGTGCGTGTGTTCAGCGTGTTCCAAATACAATCTCTATATTTAGAATTATTTCATGCCCACGATTTGTAAATATTCCGAATCCGGATAGGTAAATTCACTGAATAAGCCTGATTTATGAAATGAGGCATGAACTCTATGAACTGATAAGAAATATTCTTTATATGCCAAACGTCACTAAGGTAGGTATGTGTATGCTTTTGAATCGTTAAGTACAGCTCTAACGTTGTAATGATGAACTAAACTAGCATAACAACCAGTTAACAAAGAGAGAAAGCATTCTATGGTGAATTAAAATATTTCTGTCATTGCAATGCTGAACACAGTAGCTCAACATTAACACGTGTATCCTGTGTCGTGAGGATAGCTATTGACTGTTTCACGCACTAGAGTCTAATCAATGGGAATTTTACAATAACAACTAAATCACGATGAACTTAATGCAATCACAATTGCAATAAGCTCAATTGATACGACGCATTGCTGCGTGAGAAAACAAATCAGCTGAGCGGACCTGTCAGTCGGGCCCGACTGCAACCGACCCCTTACCCACTAACAACTTTCCAACTTGCATGCTATAAATATTCAACGTCGCTCTGCCAGCAGCTCTCACTGGCCAGACTACTTTATCCATCCGTCATAAGACGCGATACCCACCTAGATACAGTTTGGGCTCAATTTTGACGACCCGCTTTCACACTCAGTCAGAAATACAGTCGAGTCGGTGGTCCGCGCACACACTGGCTTCTGTCTACTCATCCATCACTGCACATCCGCACGATACTGCGAGACTCACGATTTCACTGTCACAGCACGCGGCGGCCTGTGGCCAGCCGGAGTCACGGCACGCACCAGCACAGACGTTTCAATAGTACCGCGGTTACCGCTGCAGTGGAGTGGATGACTCGGCAGCAGCGCGCGAGGTGAAACCGCGGAGGACCGAAACTGCTTCGCGCGAGGTCGTCGCGACCTCCACGCTCGAGAGCGTGAGAGCCGGCAAAGCCTGAACGGTGGCAGGTGTGCTGCGCGAAGTGCAGCGTAATGCGGAGAGAGCTGTACGAGTCGACGCGCGTGACTCGCCGCCGCCGACTGACGGGCGCGCCGCGACGAGCCTCGCTCACCACCACACGCGCACCCGCGCACACTCGCGCCGCGCCGACAGCCGACACCGCACGCCGACACAGAGCCGCGCTACACCGACACGCCGCGCCGCCTACCCACAGTACCCACCACACCAGATACAAACATATTTTAAAGTTTCATACCCAATTTGACTTTAAAATCTTATCGGGCCCGTCCAAGACGCGAGGCAGTCTGTCAGCCTGAATATTAACCTGAACAAAAGCATTGCGGTGTCTCGCTGGACGCATAGGTTGCGCAGTGAATGGACAGCGCGTGTAGAAACACCGAGAGCGCATGCGCCACGCACACTCCCTCGAGGTGCCCCTGTACTTACTAAAAATTCGTACAAGTGTGACTGTAGTTTAGCGTGTCCGAAACGAGGCTGGGAAATTGAAAAATAAGCCTGTGAAACTTGGAGACGTGTAGACTTAAATACGGAGCTGAGTATAGTATATATAGACTAGGTATGATACGTTCTAGGAACACTGAGTTCAACTGACTTTATTGATAAAGCGTTTGAAATAGAGATCAATGGTCAATTAGTGAAATCAGCTCCGGTTCAGTGTGCGTTGTGCACTTATACAGCACATATCACTGCATTATGCAGCCCGTGCAGTCACAGTAAGGTCATCGAAATGCTGTAGATGCGATGCTACAAATTGCGCAAATAGATGTTCCAATGAACTCGTTTAATAATAGCGGGCGTAGTGAGGGCGTCACTGAAGAGAAATACTAGTCGAGTAGTCGCTACTCGGCTCTATGTGAGACTGGCTCAAGGTTGCATTACTCGTACACTGCCGTTGTCATGGAACACTACTCACGGAAATACTGACTTAAGAATTCTATGATGAGACTATTCAACTTAGACCGCCACATTTTAGAAAAAAAGAATCTAATAAACATCTACCTACTCCTTTGTTAGAGTGTTTGTAAATTAATAACATAGAGCCAAAGAGTTTATGGCAATTAAAAATGGCATTGCTGAAATTAATGATACGACAAAAAGAGGAGCAGTCTCGTCAGTCGGGAGCCGTCACAGCACGCCAAATTTCAGCGAAAACAAATTTGTTCTTTTATTGGAGTCGGCTCGTGATTTTTTTTTTCATACAAAATGAGAAGTTTAAAATGTAACATGACAAACCCAAATTAAAATAACTAATTAACGTTACAGGACTTGAAAAATAGCACAGTTAGGAAAAACAATTTATCGTGGTAAATGCGAGTGGATTACCAAAGCGGCAAATCGTGTCCAAAATACAACATCAAAACTTATCGTTTTGAAAACCCAGTACTGTAAAAATTCTTTCACAAAATAACGTCCAGCACTATTCTTCAATAAAAGATGGAGCCCATTCATTCGGAGAAAAAGACAATTAAAATAATTTCAAGTCGTGAAATCCTCCAAGTTGTCCGTAGTCAAAGAGCCACTTTTAAAGGCCAGACAAAGATGGGTCTGTTTGCGAGAGGTGGTCGCCCGGGATGCCAATCCTAACTTCCGCCGGCGCCCGATCATTGCCAGAAACACTTAGGGGGAAAAACTCGAGCACAAAACGGTACAAATTAGCTCGCAGAAGATGTAGTCTCAGCCCAAAATATAAAGCAAGTTAAAAATCGACGAGACATACATTTACCATTATCATACTGCAAGATAAAAATAATTTATAGGCGGGTACCTGGATAAGGGCGGATGCCCGGTATCATCAGCATTGACCATGGAACAATCAGCGATTCGTCGAATACGTGGTGCGCCTTGCCATTGACGTTCTAATCCAAAAACGTCAGTTTCAATATATGGCTACGCTGACCATCGCCACGACGCTCCGCTAGACTGACTGCTGTCAAGTCTCGTTCCAATAGTCTCTGCTACAATGTAACCTTTTTGGGTGGCACTTGCAATACGCCCACACGGCCAACCTGACTCTCGACCGTCCTCGGTCGCATCAGATATAGCAATCCTGTAATAATCGCACAATTAATCGAACGGGTATCAATAACTCCGCCCGTCCATCAATTTATTATACTTTTTAAATTCATGTTTTTTATTCATGTTTTTGTAGCATTTAAGGGATCTACAAACCAAAGCTTCTATGACATGGCACTTTATTCATTGTTACATGTAATAAAAATAATAAATAAATTATAATGATAATAGATTATATTTACCACGAAAAAAACTCCAACATATCAATCGTGTCGTCTTTATCGATTGTTGATATTAACTTCACAATTTACAGACACTGCATCATCATTTTGCATAATTTTAGAAACAAGATACCTTCAATAAAGTGTTGCCAAAATCTTCAGTGACGAGTAAAATTTGTTGAAAACGGATATTTTTTTGTTCCGAGTTAAAAATACAATCCAATACGGAGTAAAGTTGGAAATAATAAAAATGAACGCGCGTAAAAGTTTCAGTGACGGGGTGCGTGGGCGCAAGGCGTGAAATTCCAAGTTAGCTGATTAATTCTCCTCAGTGGCAACAGCGTATACTTTTTCTGACTTTAATGAGCGTGACATTGCAAATGGAAATGTATTATTATTATTGTAAGAATTGTTATGACACACTGACTCAAGTGGATTAGCTGGGGTATGAATGTCATTTCATTTCAAATTAAAAGCGGTTGAGGCTGTCAGACGGACGGGTAAGGGACGCGAAGAACTGAGAAGAGTGTCAGAAGGAAGGGGACGCCAACGTATAATAGTGGGTGATTCCGAGCTAAAATGATGATGATGAGACTGTCACTTAGATATACCTTTTAAAGCCAAATGACCATGTAACAGCATGACTTATGCTGCTCACAAACAAATCTTAAAAACATTTTTCGAATATTTGGTAAAGCACCGAGTCATAACAGAACATACACTTATTTTCAGGCAACTTGAACCAAACAACAACGTAACCCTAGGAACAAATTAAAATAATAATACATCGTAGAAATACCCAATGCAGAATGCAGTCAATTAATAAATAATAAGATTCTTGTAAAAGACCACCAAATGAATTTCGGTTATAAGTTCAGAATATTGTAGCCGAACGAATGATTACAAAACGTTTGATATATAAGATTTAACACAAAGCACACAATGGTACAACTTCAGGTCTGTTACAACCCGATAACAAGATCAGAAGCTAAAAAGCATAGCCGGCTGTGTGGTCTTCAGCCACAAACAACTTTTGATCACAAATGTGTACTTGCGTGATGGTTTATAGAACTTTGTCCTTTGAAAGATCCAAAGCCGACGCTAACAAAAGCCTACTGATTGGCTTGAACACATCATGGACCGGACAATGCGACATAAACGTTTGTATATTTCTGTCGGACGTCAAAGAAACATTTTCGCATTTTGTAGGAACGTAAAGGACCTAACAAACAGTCGTAACTGTGTACAAACAAGCTATTTACACGTGCAACTTGAAAACCCGTAACCATAATAAGACGTTTTCACGCGATTGTTCGCGACGGACCCTCAATGGAGGAAGTCTGCGGTACCTTTGCGAGGATATCTTCGGACAATTGACCTCTGTTTCACAAAGGCACAGGTTCCACGCGATTGGGAACATTGTGATGCTGTGTCAACGACCTGCCGAAGGATGTCGAATAATTTGAACGTTTTCATAAACGTACTCATTAACCACCTTTTTTTGAATGACGCATAATGTTCGATATCAAACAGCCTTGTTATGGTGTGTTCAGCCGTAATAATTAAAATTTGTGTAGGCATCCGGTGGAACCCCTTCTCCAAGCCTTATTCGATTTGTGATCGTGCCGGTTTTAGTCACATTTTATTTATTTTAACGAGTAATAAAGTAACATTTATATATCTGGAGAGGGCCTTTATTTTAATTAACGTTGATATATTCATAGAAAATAAATATAAACATGGCAGTAACATTGTCAAGAAAGACGCCACCACCTTTACGCGAGGTCGTTATCAATTAAATAGTCAGAAGCAATTTGTCTCTGCAGTCACCGTCGAAGCAGACTAATAATTTAGTTTATAGGATGAATGACAGAAACGATACATAGTTTATACAAAATGCAGCTGGCTGGTTGCGAGGATGGCAGTTTTTTTTCAAAAGCTTCGCAATTAACACCTGCAGAGGTCGGCTCTCTAATGAGTGGCTCATCCCCGGCGCCTGTGCACCCACGCGCCTCCCACACTTGCGCACCAATGTCAATTGTGCATGTAAATCAATGCGAACCATCAGAAAGCTCACTTCCATTGTATAATTACGAAGGAGTATGATTTATGTGTTGTTTTTTTAGCAGCTGTTGTTCAAAACCTTCGTTGTTCAGTATTTTTGTAAGTTTTGTTTGGCTTCACTTTCAAGGTAAGGTCGATGACTTTGTTTTTCGAACGGATGATGTATTGATAGAAAAGTTTGTTGAAGAAAAATACAATAACAATTTAAAAGTAATTGATATTGAATAGGTTATTAATAACACGTTATTAAGAACACGGAAAGGAAATAATTAAACGTAGCATCTTGTAATAACCGACGTGAAAATGAGTGTATTGCTTCTTAGGTATTTTCGAGGTTCAATAGCGTAGTGGTACAACTAAACGTTTTGAAGTGTTTCCACAACAACGATTTCGAAGCATTGGAACTATCAAAGAGAATATTACGAACATTATTAGGTGTCCTTTAACAACCCAACTGTGCATTGAGAACATGGGTCCTGACTTACGTGAATGTGCTTTTAGTGTAGTCATTGTAGAAGTTGGTCTAGAGCTATTATGTGCTTAAGATATTCTGAGAGAATATTTGTACATTCCAGATTCCACTATCCTGGGTAAAAAAATATTAACAGTATTTATTGGCCGGTCCCGTGCGTCTCGCATCCAGCGGATCCCCGCAACCTTCACCAGGACGACGATTGGGGGAGCTATGTCTAGCTGTGGGCGTCTTTCGACTGAAATGATGATGATGATTTATATTGGAGAATCATTATCTACTCTTGGTAAATCAACAACCGTAGTATGTGCTATTTCAGAACAAGCATTCTTACTGGGCAATAATCTTTTGAGAACATAATCCTACTAGCATTGGATCTTCTAGTCAGTTTAAATATTATGTTCTTCGATCTTTATAAAATAAACATTTTGAAATCGTATCACGCTGTTTAAAGCATTGGCGGAATATCTGGCTTTTCTTCCGTAATGGTAATGACTGCCATCTTTGATTTATTATGGTAAATAGTTCACGAAATTCTAGTACTATACAACCAGTGATCCCTTCTTCTTCTACGGTCTTCTCTTCTGCAAACTTCTTTTAACGCTGCTCCCACGTCATCGCCTTCTTCTTCTTAGTGTGTCGATGACAATATTTAAACTAAGTCAGCCCTTTATCGCCTGTATTCAAAAGTTTCAATTCGTGGGTTGTTTAATCATCTGTCAACTAAAACAGTACAATAATAATTGTGATAGTTACAATAGCAGTTATAAATGCGTCGGTAGTCTCGCGTATCGGTTGCGGGCGCAAGTAGGATTTCCTTTTTAGACCACAGTACCACACTCGTCCATCATTGGGTCAGTAATTCAGTATGCGAATACTAGCGATTGAAGAGCTGCCATACTTTCCTGCAACCGTGTGTATTTGATAGTTTGCACAGTTGTAGGGAAGTTGGGTGTGCCAGACTGTGTAAATGTATGACGTGAAGGTTGCGTCTTGCGTTCTATACGTGTCCTATCTGTTTGTGTGTTGTGTACTTTTGTATCCAACGATTTGTCAGTATCTGTATAAAGAGAGAAGTCCTGACTGACTGACTGACTGATTGACTGACTGACTCATCAACGCCCAGCCCAAACCCTTGGACCTAGAAAGCTGAAATTTTGCACAGAGGTTCCCTTTATAATGTAGACAAGGAATAAGGAAGGATTTTTCGAAATTCAACCCCGAAGGGAGTTAAATAGGGGATGAAAGTTTGTATGTGAAATCGTAATTTTCACGCGGGCGAAGCCGCTGGCAAAAGCTAGTATCTTATATTTAGGATTTGGTTAAACTAATGGTTAAAATATCTGCTTTTGTTTTATAATTGTCATCATCATTCTCTTGCCCTTATTCAAATTTATTTGGGTTCGGTGCAGTATATCTTTCACATATTTATCTATTAGGTACTCGTCATCTCATCACACACTTCCTTTCTTGTCATATCAACCTTTATAATCAAAAAATCAAAATCAAAGCATTTATTTCAAGTAGGCCAATTACAGGCACTTTTGAATAGTCGAATTAAACTAACTGCGGCACTCAGAGATATCCAACGAATACTTAATCCGCCACCCAGCAAAGGCCTGACATACTTTTGTATGACAAAACTGCCAAAAACCTTTACCAAGTGACGGCCCAAGCAACCACTGAAGCTCTCCGAGTGCGGCAGTTAACTACTAAACTAATGAAGCTAAATAAACTAAGCTACAGTCCCAGTCATAAGGCATAATAACTCATGAGTGTACTGTAGTTGCCCATTCCAAAGCGTTGGTCTCATGAGAAGAATGGCAAGAAACTTCATGGACACTCTTTTAAAATCGTTTGGGTTTACAATATGTTCAAGGTACAGACATAATCTTGGTATAATGCCACACATGAAGACTATGCAGATTAGTGTCCGAGGTGGTCTTTTGAAGAAAGCACCACACAGTCTATCCATCGTTTCAATAGTCTTCCTCTACTCTTATACCCTTCCACATTACTCAAAGTTTCCTCACGATATTTTCCTCATTCCTCCGCATCACGTGTCCATACCACGACAACTTTTCTGTCACGGCCGCCACTTTCAGACTTCCTCTTATGTACTCATTTCTTATTTTAGCCATTCGCGTAACACATGCCCTTTTATTTTTCTTATTCATGCTCAATAATTGTGATAGCTGCAATACTTACATTGTTATTAGTAATAAATAGCCTTTACTGTTTTCAGTATTAATCAAAAAGTTTGAAGCAAATTGTAGCAAAGAGTTCTTCCATAAAGATACCCATTACAGAATTAAAGGAACTGATCTTCAATACTCGAGTCAATCTTTGAATGTTCCCCATTCAAAGATTGACTCGTAGGAGATCCTACTAATATTATAAACGCGAAAGTTTGTAAGTATGTATGTATGGATGGATGGATGTTTGTTACTCTTTCACGTAAAAACTACTGAACGGATTTGAATAAAATTTGGTACACAGATAGTTTATAACCTGGACTAACACATAGGATAGTTTTTATCCCGATTTTATCTTCCCGTGGGATAATTTTCTAGTTGTAAAGGGCAAAGCCGCTGGCAACACCTAGTACATCGATAAATGAAATAACTCACTGCCAAATAATTTAAAATCGAAACTACATGTCGAATTAAACAACCTTCTATCGTCACTTTTCATTGTTGTAGAGTCATTGGCTTAATGCAAAACTAATGTATTTGGCCGTGTTTACACTCATACCTTTGCCAAATGTACTATATTTAGTACAGAAACAAGTTTAGCTTACTCGATTTTGTAATGTTGCTATTAAATATGTCTTCATCTATATCAATGTCGAGATACGCGTGCATTTAATATTACAATGTCAAAACTGATCATATTATTAAATGTTGCAAGAATTTTAGTGTTCTTGTTTATGTGTTAAATAGGTCATCTATTATTAGGTGCATAATTTGTGGAAGATACTAGATATAAAAAAAACCATGAACGTATCGTGACGATTTAGAGGCTTTTGTTTTGTGCGAGATTGGCCTGAGAAAACCGGACAAAAAGAAGAGTGGAACTGTGGAAGACTATGGGTGAGGCATTTGCCCAGCAGTGAGTCAATATTATAGGCTAATAAAACAAAAGTAGAATTTATCTACCTAACCTATAAAATCTAAAACTATGAAAATAAAACTTAATTTCTGTACAAAATACTAAGTAGTCTATGGTTTTTTATTTTTTATTTAGCCGTTATTGTCCCACTCCTGAGCAAAGGCCTCCACCCATTCTTTCCACTTCTTCCGATGGTTACTTTTCATTTTTAGGTAATAACTAATTAAATACTATGGCTCGTATAGTTCTACTATAAAACACAATCGCAGTACCTACACAATACATTTACTTACACGTTAATTAATTATGAGTGCATGGTAACTTTTCATTTGTAGGTAAAAGCTTAATAATATGCTACGTGTCGTAGTCCTACTATACAACGCAACCGTAGTACACATTTACACGTTTATAGTTGTTATTTAGTGTAAGCGAGTCGTCCACATAACGCGACCTAGAAAGGTGAACAAACGTCCGATATAGTTGAGTTCAACCCAAATTTTTGACCCGATTCGATGAAAAAAACACGCCGAGGCGGGCTAACGACCGACTGACGTAACTCCGAATAGACAAATAAAACGAGACACGGAATGCAGCCAGTTTTTAAGCTTTCCTCTTGACGTAACGGGAATAAACCCGCTCGGGGTAAAGACATTCGAGAAACAACCATGACCCCTCCAAATTGTGTTCCAGTTCTCACCTTGTTGTACAAATAAGTAGAATTTAAGTGTCTGTTTGTCATGTCAAAATTACAGCTTTTTACTGAACGCATATGAAAGTAAGGACCTATAAACAAACACATTTAATTTTTTGTCGTCTGGTTTTTTGTTCCGGACATAGGTTGCTAATCTTCGAAGCAGCTGAACCGATTTTGACGAGACTTTACTGGCAAACAGCTGATGTTATACGGTCTAACATAGACTGCTTTTATTTTAGAAAAATAATTCGGGATCCGTGCAAAAAAAAACCGATTCAAATTGGAAAAAAAATTTTTTATAATAATCTCACGCAAACGAAGGTCCGCGGGGCACAACTAGATAAATACGTGTTTACTTCTCCGTTGGTAACAGATAACACGTCCTTCCAATCATTTGTTTATATTCTATCAATTAACTAGGTTACGTTACATAAATACATTGTTATCGAAATTGACATATAGTAGTAGTACGTATATAGTAGTAGTACGCCACGCCATTTAGGCATATATGATTAAATGGCGTGGCGTACTGCCAAAAAACCGAAATAAAGGTGACAACTGGCGTTTGTCGGGCCTGAAGTACCCTATTATTATAAATAGGTACAAGCCCAAGAATTTGTTGAAGCCTATTTAGAGCAAGGTGTTGATTTCAATACAAATTATTTACAAGACGGCACGGTTGGCGCAGTGGCTGAGCGATTGGACTGCTGCGCTGCGTGTCGCGGGCTCGATTCCCGCACGGAACAAATATTTGTAAGGCCTGCAGATAGTTGTTTCGGGTCTGGGTGTGTTTGTGTATGTGAGTTTAAATGTTTGTAAACGCACCCACGATACAGGAGAAATTCCTAGTGTGGGGCAACGTTTTTTAAAAAAAAAAAAATTGAATGAGAATAATTCTGGATAAACATCTTCAGGGTTAAGTCGCCAAATTATAAAAAAAAATGGTTGCTAAGTCACCAGAAGTACTTTTATAAATTCTCAGAAAGAAACAAAGATTGAACCAAAGCATTTTTAATTTATAAACTATGATCAAGAAATTACCTGACAGTATAAAATTAATTTAATAAAACTCGTAGAACACAGTCATAGTTCTTATTACCATCGACAAATGAATGAATGTCTGGCTTCCATTAAATATTTCTGCCGTCAAAACATTTTTGATATCAAAGTATTTAGGTTACCTTAATTAAATGAACAGTGAACCTTTATTACATAAATAATTACGACGTAAATATTATTACTTTTGCCTTTATAACGACAGTTTTATTAAACAAAACAAGAATAAATTATGAAAAGAAATAATAATTTTCTTTGGGCTAATTGAAATAACTTGAACTGTGCCGGATCAAATAACCCATTTTCATATAATTGTAGGAAGAAACAAGATAATATACTACGTAAAATGCCAGGTGTAATTTCGAACTGCATTTGTTTTGCATTTTAATACCTTATCTTCAAAAGCAGTTATGCTTACTAATTACGAAAAGTACGTACTTAAAGCGATTTCGATTGGTTGTTCAACGGATTATCATTAAAAAACTCATAGCGATTCGGAAGGTTAACTTCGATGGGGTATATAAATATACAATTATGGTTGTGTAAAAGCACCGAAACAGGTTGCACACCAACCATGGAGAATTCTATGGGATTATAAATAGGTTTAATGCCGGTCGAGGAGCAAAGATCACATAATACGGGTGCTTTCTCATTGTGGAAATAATTTTAAATGAGTGGCCTTTTACAGGACAAAAGAGAGAATCAACTTGTGTTTTAATAATTTGCAAACTTTTATAATTATAGGGGGATTTATGAAAAGTTTCTATGCGAACATTTGTAAGCCCCCATTTTTCACCAAAATGTTTCGTTGCATTAGGAAAATTGAAAATATAGTGAGTTTTAACGTGACAAAAGAAATCGTGATTGATCCAAAGTAACATAGAAGATGGTGATGATGAATACTTAGTCCAGAATTTTATCAATATAAAAAACTGATGTATTTCACAAAATACCGTCGTTTAAACTAATGCCAAAACATCAACGACTGAAGACATACCGTAACTTTGCTTTGCTATCCTCAAAGATTGCTTTTAAAATTCTAAAGGTCAAACGCGAAGTATTTACTCTAAGTCCAAACTTCCAATACCTACTATTCGTATTGAAAACGTGGAATTCAGCAAAAGGCTAAGACGTTACCGATGAGGCTCTTACATACCTACATCGCCTTGGATTTAAGCTTCTTCACGTGATCGGTGACCTATTTCTGTCATAAACATGCATAGGTACCTAATGTATGGTGTGGTGTTTAATTAGTTAACGATAAATCTTCAATATGCAAAGAAATATGTGTTTTTGGAAAATCATAAATGAAACTCACTTTTGCACTTCCTTTGTAAACAGTTTTATATTTTTTTCAAATATTAGACATAGTTCTGCAATTATCTTTTTACTATACTTTTTTTTTCAGTGGTGGTTTATGTATCATAAAAAAATAACCATCGAGAAATATGTAGGTTCAGATGAAGTTAATATCTAAACTTTTTTTAGTTTTCTTTTTATAGCTTAAAATTTAATCCCGTATAAGCAATTATGAGCTTGATTCCTAATGACTAGAAACCGGTAATATATCTATAAATAAAACAGGATATCCTACTTCCTTCCCAGTCTCAGTTTTCAAATTAAGATCCAACATTCTTGGTATCGTACACCACTTCCCCCTCTCGATCTCAATTAAAATCATGACGTTCAACACTGTATATAGGCACCAACAAACTACTCATAGTGATTCCATTCATACGCATTGCTGTACGGAAGTCAGCGGAACAGTGTAGGCGGCTTTCTTCTGACGTCACTAAATCTCAAGAATGAATGCAAGCCATCGTCGGCCTTAGTCATGTAGGTACTAAATTATCTTCAGTATGTGAAGCATGTCCGTAGTGTATCAGAGTATTTATGTTTTGTTTTTGTGAATTGTTTTACGTGGAATTTATGGATGCTTATCGCCAGATTCGACTTTAAAGGAACCATCCCTGAGTAAACTTTATGGTCCTTCCAATGACTGTAACTGTTGTAAGTTTATAAGTTTTTAACTGACACGGTCACTAACATTAACACTGAAAACAGAATATTTACTATGTTTGTTACTTGTTTTGACTTTCCGATAATTCGGCGCTGTTGCCAAAACCCACACGCAATATTTTCAGTTTATCCGTGATCATGGTGCCCAGAACAAAATTAATAAACATGGTAAATATTCCGTTTACAGTGTTAATGATAATTAAGTCAATTTGTACTGTAGTACTAGATTCAGCACCAGATGGTCTGATAGAAAAGCTAAAGAAAACCATGAGGAAGAATCACATTCGACTTTAAAAAATCGGAGCCAAACTAGACGGTCCATATATAAACTATAGAAAATACATCAATATAGAACTAAGTCTAGCCTCATAATATTACGGACAAAGAGAACATCATTTCTTCATTCTAGTGACGTTATTAATAAAATACTCGCACTAACATTGTTATTGACAAGGGTCTTAATGGAAATAAAATACGTGGAATATCCTAGCGCAAAAGAGACAAAAGAAAGAATAATGGAATTATTTAAGAATATAGTGTTTAAATTGTAGACAATGAATCTAGCCCGCGATTCCATTGACAGTTTGTATCAGTTTCAAAGTATTACAGCTGTAAAGGTCGAAAGCAATTCTTTTGTGCTTAAATTAAGTACTGTTTTTAGTACTTTAGTTATTTCGGAACTCAAAATGAAGTATTCAACTTTATCACTTTGACTAGAAAATGTTTTTTGTTCGAGCCTAAGTATGTACATAAAGTACAAGTTCCACATTATTTAGTTTTAGGATAACTTTCAAAATACGCCCATTAAAAGTTTAGTGACGTTACCAAAACAAAAGGGAGTTATAATGAGTTTCGCACTCGAGGACCGAAACTCTTTGCTCTAGAAAACTTTCACGTTGTTATATCATACTTCATGAAAACTCGAAAAAATCCGGAACCGAGGAAAAATCTTATTCAGCGAAATTAGTTGTGTTTGTTGTTAACTCAAGATTTTATATTAAGTGCTGTTTCTTCGCTACTACGTCTGTTAATTAGGAGTATTATGAGGATTGCAAAAGGCGGTTTTACAAACACGGTTGCAGCTCTTTCCCGGTCTTAAGCAAATAGTTCTTTGACGAAAATCTTGCTACTTATGGTATCATTAGGCTTCTTATTAAAACCACTTTCATTCCTCTGCGGGGTGCAGAAGTAAGTATTATGAAATAAGATTTCTGAGCAGCAGAAATTTTAGGTCAAAATAATTGAGAAGAACTCTAAATTGTTCTTGGAATTGTTAATTTACAAAATTACATCGTGTTCAGGCCCTATTGCTACTACTTCATAAAATAGATTCATCAAACACGATATTGAAATGTTTTCTTTTGCCGAAATTGGGGATAGTTCCTAGAACAGTTTAGCTCCGTTCTTTGGGCGATATTTACCTACCGTTAGGTAACATTATAGCTATTATTATGTGAGTTGTGAGGGAGCTAGAAGTTTCGTTAAGTGACTTTGTTTGTTTCTAGCCGATAGGGTCTTTAAAAGTGTTGTATAAGCAGTCTATACCTACGCACGTCACTAAATTACAGGCTACACAGAAGATATAGTGAAACTTGACTTGAATTAGGCAAGTACTTAAGCACATCAATGAGGTATATTAACGGGAATATCTGAAAGTCTGTGGTTATAAATAATTTGTGGTTATTAATTTAGCTGGAGGTATCTGATATGATGACAAGTGATAGAGAAGTATAGAATGATAAGACATGCTGCATCGACCCCAAATAGATTATGATAAGGGTAATAGAATGACGATGATTATTTAATAATTTCTATGAAATACTTGTAACTTTAAACCTATGAGAATCAAAGGGCCAACTTCAGACGTATTTTATTTTCGTACTAACAAAGCTTTATGAACGTAATTATAACACCAAGTTCTAAAAGGAGAAATAAAACGAAATAAAAAGGAGGAAATCTTATGAAACTCGAATAAAAAAACAAATTGTTGTTTTGTCGTCCGTAATTCTTTGATTGAGCTTCTTTACTTTCTTTATGGATATTGTTAGAAGCTTTGATCCGTTTTTCTCCGGGCAATGCCCTGTTAGACTACAGAAGTAATGAATGTTGTACGATTTTTCATAATAACTTGAAGTTTAAGGAAATATTGTGGTTTTAACAAAACGTTATTATTACAGAAGAGCTTTTGTGTGGTCGAGGCAGGTTTCATTCTTTGACAAGGTAGTGGGGCAACTGGTCAATGTTTAGTAATAGATAATCCATACTATCCATACTAATATTATAAATGCTAAAGTAACTCTGTCTGTCTGTCTGTTACTCTTTCACGCCGAAACGGCTGAACGGATTTTGATGAAATTTCGTACAGACATAGTTTGGAACTTGAGAAAGGACATAGGATAGTTTTTTATTTTCTCGAGATAAACCAAAAATCTGCCGGAAGTCACTATTCCACGCGAACGAAGTCGCGGGCAAAAGCTAGTCATACCATAAAGTGTCATAAACCGCGTTGGGTGGTTGCTATCGCCGGGAGCTCGGGAAGCGGAAGGATGATAGACGCACAGAACAGAGAAGAGTGGCAGAAGAGAGGAGAGGCCTATACCCAACAGTCGGTGATTCCGGGCTGAATTGATGATCAAATATTTGTATGACCTACAGGTAGTTGTTCCGGGTCTGGGTATTTGTGTATGTGAGTTTAAATGTTTGTAAACGCACCCACGATACAGGAGAAATTCCTAGTGTGGGGCAACGTTTTAAAAAAAAAAAAAAAAAGATGACTCGTACCATAGCCAGACAGCGGCTCTCTTTTTTTTCTTCTCTCTCTTTTCTCTTTGGATTGGGCCCAAACAGCCAAAGACAGAGTTTAAAAATGGAAAGAGGGACGGAGTAACTTTGTCCTACAGTGGGATACATCAGATTCTTAATAATTTCTGAGTAACATTCTAACGTTCCTTATTCACTTATACTATGTCATGCTATTTGTGAGAAAGAGACAGCTGAAGTCCTGAAAGAGGTCGTTAACATTTTTTTTTATTCCGACCGAATTGCTTGCTCCATACCTTTCGGCTGTGATCTGAAATATTATTTCTGTCTGTTACATCATGTAACATTTTAGCGCTTCGTTAGTTGTAAAATATTGGCATTATGCTTGCTTTAATTGGAGCTAATTATTTACGGAAAATGGAGTAAATGAAACTGGAGAGGGATTAATGAAGGATAACCAATGTGATGTATTTTGACTTTGTTACTAACGAGTAACAATCTGCAAATACATACATAGATTGATTAAGGTATTAATCCTACTTACCACAAACTCCAGTTATCATACTAGGATCACTTAGCACCACGCCTGTAATCCCCAAAGGGTTAGGCACAAGTATAGGTACCTAATAGCACACCCACATTTCACCAGTTCGGTTTTAGTCCCATGTAATAGGGACTATTGTAGTATATTGCCATCACTCGGGCACAAATCCACTCATCCACATGAACTTCTTTTATTCAAGTTCTCAATTCTAAAACCATGAGACAGCTACGTGAGCAAAGCCGTGGTCCCGTAGTACCTATATGTAAAGAAGATGTTTATGAATCTCATATGATAATGTTGAAGACAACCAACAAAAAAGCGAGCCAACATCATCTGATGATTTCTTTTACGAATACAGGATGTACCTATACTTGACATAGAATTAATAATAAGTATAAGCTACTAGTACCTAATAGGTATCTTCTCAGTCTGGCAGATTGACTGGATGTAAGAACAAATACTGTTAAAGTAAGGACCGACACTGTGAAAGTAAAATTATAATGTACAAAACAGGGCTGAAATTATGAACAAGCTGTCGTATCTCATGTGTTTCTGTACGGTCATAAATCCCGAGTCAACAATGCAGACTGATGTCGGCCTGGAAACCCGGATTCGGAAATCGGAGCCAAAGTTCCGAACTTTTACTTCAACTTTATCCATATGTTCTCGCTTATACCTACTCTACCTATATAGATATTCACATAGGGGACGAATAAAACTCACTTGTACACTTACTTGGATATAAATATAATTGCGACTGTTTGTCTCTGAAGAGTTAGGTAGAGGTATATAGGTATATTCTTTCATACACATTTCGATAGTTAAGTCCTTAAGATAGCTGTGAATATTTTTGTAAATCAATTTTCGTCCCGTATAATAGGGACGGAGTTTTATGTCACAGACTAGACACACATCCAAATCCCAGGCTGGTAGTGAGTTATCCTTAATGAGAAACCCAAGAATATTTTGCCCGTCCTGGGAATCAAAATCAGGACCTCAAGCCTAGCAGTAGCGATTAAAATCGCTAGAATAACGAATAAAACCTTCCTATTTTATGTTGTGGCAATCATATTTACCAATTCCTTACACGTTTCCTAAGAATTAATGGTTCCATGAATCGTTCTTTCATACGCCAAAAGCAAAACAATTTCCTTATAATATTTCGGTTGCTGTCGCCGTAAAAGTTATTCGGAGAACTAATTCTAAATCGACTAATAAACCAAGCTATATTGAAAGTGCAAGCAGTAAGGAATTCATTCCTTCCACTTGCGAGTGGGCCACTGTGCGTGTAAATAACCTAACAGCGAAAAGGGCATATATGGCGAATCCAGTCCTTGCAATTGCGACTGTATCAAGTGAGAACTAAAGTGTAGTTTTGTTATTTTCTTAGGTGCAGTAAAGTCGTTGATTTTATGTGTTAAAGTAACTATTTATAGAAGGACGAGTAGCAAAACCTGTGCGGCAGGATAGTGGGCATAATGAGAGAAGCGAAGTTGGATTATTGCAACAAGTATCTAGTGTGAGTGATGCCCAAACTTGCCGTTGGTTTCACTCGCTCGATGAAAGTGAAGGATTATTTATTTCCAACTGGTAATGGATTATTGAGGGAACAAAGGGATCCTTTTGCAATATTGACGCCCTTAGTGTTGAGGTAATGATTAAGATTATATGTATTTTAAACCTCTCTTTCTCTCTCTCTCTATCTCTCTCTTAAGTCTACACATGAAGCAGTGCGGTATAGGCTTTGTGGTTGTCGTGGTTGATGATTTATAAGAACCTTTCGATTGTAAGTCGTGGGTTCAGCTAAATTAATTGGGCTCTTCTGAATGCAGAACATTTTTTTTATTTAATAAAAAAATACGCAGTATTCTGTAAAAATAATCACATTGAACACCACAGAAAATTGGTATAATAACCATGCTTGTTAGTCGTATTAGTGATTGTAATGTTAAAAAAAAACGTTAGCATAACACGCATACCTAAGTCTAAGTTACCTATATGTTACGCTAACTTTTGTTAATTTTTAATGAATGAGAAACAAAACAATATTAACCCCAAGATACTGATTAACGTTTTAGTTTGCAGGTCACTGAAGGGTCATACAGTACACTATGGTTTACTAGTTTTTAATTTAAATAGTAAGTAAGTAGTATCAAATAGAAAATTAATTATTTTCCAGGTAAGAAATTACCTGGAAAATAATCAATTTTCTATTTCTATTTTCATTCTAATAATCTACATGTTAATGATGTTACATACGTCTTCAGCCTGCTCAATAATTCCAACCATTTTAATGGCAGTAATAGGGTAGCCAAGCTCTTCTTCCATGAACCGGCCGCGGCCGTCTGTAATAGCGTACCTCTATCCTATAAATAAATCCATGATATGTCATACTGTACCTGTATAATCAATTCTAGGAAACGAAGCTGCTTGTGCCATGATATTTTAATAGTAATCAAGTAGTACAATAGACCTCCATTAAGTCATGAATCGTGTTGTTCAAAGACTACTAGCCAGGCCAGTGTATTATGATTCCTATTGTTTTCGTTTTACGTTCTTGAATGTAGTTAATGTTATGTCGGTTCAAGGTTTGTATCAATGGGGCCGTTTGTTATTTCCTTTTTTTGAATGATCTGCGTAGAAACAAAGTTCAAACTAACTTGATGAAATAGATCTGTCTGAACTCGATCTTCAATATTGGGCTTTCCTTGCAAATGCGTTAATGAGGCTTTCATTCGATCTATTTCAAAGAATCATTGAGTTATAAGTTTTTAAATTGACATGGTCACTAACATTATGATTAACACTGGGATATTTCTTGGGCAACTTTCTGGAGCCCTTTTTTTTTTTTTGGTGGGTGGAAAATCATCGAATAACCCCCCCCCCCCCCCCGGGCAGAGCGAAGGGGAGTGTCAGACTTCTACTGACTAAAAACCAAACCCATGTTCCTTCTTCGCCCTTGTGTCGGAGCCGCGTTAACCTTTCGATAATCCACAGCCCCGACAGGCGTCGGCCCTTGCATATTGCTGACATCTCTATGAGGCGCGCGTGGAACACGTACGCGCCGCCGACACGGTCTGTTGCCGTCATGACGACGCGACGGCCGGACGGCGAGCTAGCCCGTTACTCACCGTCCACAGGCCCGCGTCTACGGTGGCCGGAGGTCATCGCGTGACCCCCGACGCCCGGACTTTCTGGAGCCCTGACACAGTCATAAGGCGTCACGGCAGGCTGACCTCGTAGATGATGGTAGGACGAATTGGACAAATCTAACGTCCAGTGGTCCACATTAGCACGGGGAGAGACCCTTGCCCAGCAGTGGGGTGACGCAGGCTAACAGTTTCAGTTACATGTGATAAGTTAATAATGACTTAAATAGGTAACACATTTTCAGAATGTTTTGACATCTATCATTTATATAGTTATCAGTCTCGTTCTATTACTGTGAACGTAACTAGTGCAAGCATTCACTCCGATAACAACTCGAAAGGCGTTCTAAGAAATCAGCTTTCCCTTTAGACCTTATATTTGTATTGAACACAAGCTTGTACTTTATTGATAAAATAGATAGATTTTGAAGGAGAATGCCTTGCCAATTCCCTTTTGCGTCAACCGCTTGCCGGCTCTGTGTCCCCATATCTAAGTCGGCGTTAGTAAACGTTTGTGGAACGGTCTATTAAAATAAACCCTTTATAATATTGTTGGATATTCAGTTGAGGCTGATGCTGCGGGTTGCTTAAAAGAGCCCTACCGCGGCCTCTCCTCCCGCTTAATGAAATGACTACGCTAAATGACTCCTCCCGCTCTGCCCAGAGCGGAGTCATTTAACAATTTCACACCCTCCAAAAACAAAAAGGCACTGAATAAAGTTTCTGACCAGCGTACTGGTAAAAATCTTTCAGCTTTGATAATATGCCTATTTCATAATAGGGGATCGGACTGACTCAAAAAAATATGATTCTGTTTAGTCCGTCAGTTAGATTATCGAAAAATATTGGATACGCGTTTTTTGTTTTATCAAATCAATAAAAATTGACGAAGCTATAGCGCGTCAAAGATCATGGAGTGGGGCTTGAAACGTCACTTGAAGGTACAAAATGTACTATCATATGACGTCACACGAGTTTTCGAAGCACTGTATCGTCTTCATTTTTTGTTTACGTGAAAAAAATAAAAAATATATGGTCAATATTTTTTGGAATTCTATCTGACGGACTAATTAGTTTTTTTTGGTCCGATCCCCTATTGTACGAAGAACGAATCATGGCCGCAACTATGGGAGGTAAACTTAGTTCCAAAACTATTTGATGAAATTTTAAACAAATGGGGCAGAAAACGTACTTGCATCAGATTATTAGCGAAAAATGTACAGAATCTGTCAACATTAAAACACGCAACAATATAAAATGAAATCGTTTTAAAAGTCAAAGTAACAATTAGAGAGTTCATGATCCACTGCTGACCATGGCCCTACGAATGACCGCTATGAGCCTATGACAAGGGGTTATTAACTTCAAACTTTATAATCAATAAACTGTTAGACTGACTGGTGCCGTTGACTAACAAAACTAGGGTAACTAAGACATGGAAATATTTGAATACAATTTTTTTGTACCCTATCTCAATCCAGTTGTCCTATCCCAAAGGCTGACTGGTAGAGAATGCCTTGTGGCATTAAGTCTGCACCACTATTTTATATGAAGTTTAAATATTTCAATATGGCGACCAGTCAAAATCGGTTATCTGTCACGTGGCCTAGCTGTGTGATGGCTAGTCTTCCATGACGTTACATTTTGACAGTTCTAATGCTCTGAAAATGTACAGACGCTAGCAAATCAAGCTACCCGAAACTGCCTTTTGCCAATCAACGTTGAGTCTTAGCGATAAAGTTGAAAATCTATTAAAACAAATACAGACTGTTAATAGCTTATCTGAACTGCTTTTACTTTCACAAAATCTAGGGAAAAGAACAATGATGGCTTAATTTTACATGTCCAGTCTCTAAAACACGCAAACGACTGTAAAAACATAGACAGTTAAACACCGCATGACTATCATCTTGACAATATACCTAATTCCTAGTCGCTTGTTAAATCATAAGTCACAAGATTATAAATAAAATCACCACTAATAATTTATCTTGAAACTAACCTACTTCTGTAATGGCTGGTAAATAAGTGCCAATAATTACTGACCTGACAATACGCCTAGTTACGTTTCATGGAATCTGTCTTGTATTAACATAAGTGGTATCGTCTCAAGGTGAGCACCGATGTCAATGACCGCTGTAGGGCCAATCTCCTCAGATTTTGTTTCAATCACTTCCTATTATAATGTCGAAAAAAACTTGCATGAATGAGTTTGGGTCTCGGAATGGATCGTTAAAAATTCGGTAGCTATAGGTTTTTTTTTGCGGATCGGTCCTTCGTTCTCCCTTTCTGCATTTTTTGTCTCTTCTTGGAAGACTAATTTAATAAATTCTTTTATTAATTTTTATTATTGAATATTTTCATTCATAATTGGCGAAAAAATGCAGTTATAGTTGCAGTTTAAGGCTCATTCAAACGCACATTTTTGCTGAAATCCTAAAAAAATCTGCGTCTATCTAGCTGGCTCAATTTCCTTCATTAGATATTTATATGGATACCTACAAAGGTTACAACAACGGTGTTGGTGTAATTATTCATTTATTCAGTGCGAATGCACCGCGATGTGATTACGGCAGAGTTGCTAGATCAGGTTTCTGAATGTACCCCATTTTTTTTTGAGTATGTAAAGATCGTCGCAGGTGGCGTTCTGCGTGTTAACCCCCATGAGAAAAAGGCGTGAGTTTATAATTTTGCAATCTTATATTGTTAGCCATTTATGATATTATATTATCTTATGATAGCTGTATTTGCGAACGCACCCACGACACAGGAGAAATTCCTAGTGTGGGGCAACGATTTTAAAGAAAAAAAGAAAATGGACGGGTCACAAGCCGTACCGTGTACCCCACTCCACGTTTTCTCTTGATTAACATCCAAGGATGTCATTTCCCCCAGATCTACATTTTACCCAAAAATAGGGGAAAATCTCTCATCTACCTGCGCTGGATCGCGGAGGTCGACCGCGCCCGCGCACTCCAATAGCCCACCGTACCATAAAAATTAGTTCGACTTCACGGTTTACGCTACGTTATCGTACACACGATTCTTTGTGTTCATGAATAAACATGATCTATTTCCTTTAATGGTTTAGTAGATTAACATGTGATTTTGTACGCTGTTTTTGGACTAGATATTTTATGAGGTCATGTTGTTTGAGTTCAAGTTTTTTGTCTTCATGCCTCGAGCCTAAACCGTTCAAAACTACTATATTTATGGACGACTTTCCATTGTGACTACTGAATCGTGTACACTGGTAGTCACTGTATAATATGCACCAAAACATTGAAGCACTGCTAAGTTATGTCTAAAGCTTGAGTACGATTAAAAACACACAATATGATTCTCGTAAATAAGTGTGCGGAGGTTTCCGCACACTTTGAGGATGCTTGCTGACCGCAACTTACCTTTAAAAGTCCTTTAACAGCAACATACCTAACTACCCTCATTCAAATTGACTAGACGTAAAAAATGGCGACCGATGACAGCCGACTGATACACCGATTGAGAACCGATCTTATCTTTACGTCCCCAGATCTGCATTTCAATCACGCGTGATTGAAAACAAACCATTATTTGGCTAAACGATCACGTTTCGAAAATCCTCCACTTTTATATTATTGCAGAACTTGTTATTTGTCTTTAAAATAAATAAATAATAATTTCTCAGTTCTTCGCATTTAATGAATATGAAAATTAATGGTAAATAAGTCATTTGTTCATTGTTGTCATATTGCACTTGGTGTCAGATATCAACGAACTGTAGGACAACGGTTTAACAATAGCACTGAGGTTATAACAGTCGATATTGATTTGGTCTTTAAATATCCTCGGGGTAAAGGACACGAGCGGCCAAAAACTTTCTATATTCAGAATACAAAACATATTTTGAAGATAGAAGACATTATCGATGATATGATTGATGGCATTGTTGATATAAGGTTGCCGGGGCGACGGGTCACGTTGCCACGCGGTTGCTCGACGGGTCGACTCGGACGCTCGACAATTGCAACATCCGACGCGCTGTCTGCGACACCAATTGCGACCACCCACCAAATTGCTGCACCCAGAAATCGGCGGCGAGAAAACTGCAACTATGACCTCATCCCATTGTCAACAGTTACCTACTGCATGTAGTAGTGACCGCTAAATGGATCTAACGTTATATACTAGCAATTAAGGACTCGTTGATGCATTATTGTAGTTTGTAGTACGACAATGCGTGACCGAACGCTATCAATTTCGCTGGCAATTAAGAAAAACATTTGGAGCGTTAGCAAGGCTGGCCGTTGACCCCGCGGACCCTACTATTAGCTGCCTGAATTATAAAAGAATCTGGTAAACGTAAACGTAAAATACACCAATAATCGTGGTTACGTGTTTGTGTCGTCTGACATTGAGGCGTTACCTCATATTCGTATGTGGATAACCTCTTTATCGGTCATCTTGGACGTTACATGCATTTATTATTTAAATTCAAAGTGTCTGTGACTAACAGCCTATAACGTACGTGCTTTGCGAAGTAATTCACAGACTAACTTTGATACTTAGTTGCCTAAATGTTTAGCTTGTAGCCCGGAGTGAAAATAAACGTAATTAATAACCATAACGAGTTTACCCGCCGATATGGCGTAATGTTATGGGGAAATAGTGTTAACGCAGAGGAACTATTCATTATGCAAAAGAAGTGTATAAGAATTTTAGCTCAAATAGATAATATGGAGACCTGCAAACCACACTTCATAAAGTATCAGATTCTAACTCTGCCGTCTATATACATACTTGACATTTGCGTATTTGTTTTTAAAAATATCAACAAATAATAATAATAAATAATAATATTCCACAACTATCACACAACGCCATCTAGTCCCAAGCTAAGCAGAGCTTGTGTTATGGGTACTAGACAACTGATAAACATACTTATATATTTCTAAATACATACATATTATAGATAAATTACACCCAGACACAGAACAAATGATCGTGCTCATCCATCACACAAACATTTGTCCTGGGTGGGAATCGAACCCACGACCTCCGGCATAGCAGTTAGGGTCACTAACCACTAGACCAACAGGCCAGTCACAAATTCACTAAAGTTGAAGATACACACAACGTCAACACTCGCCATAAAAAGAGGTTATGCGCTCCATCCTCAAGAATCAAAATGTTAAGCGATAGCCCATATTATATGGCAATAAAAATATGTATATGCTACCCAGCACGTTTAAAACGGAAAAATCAGTAGCAATATTCCAAAGAAGGCTAAAACTATATCTCATCAAAAAATGCTTCTACTCACTCAAGGAATATTTAGAATCTAGTCTAAAATAACGACTGTACAAAAGTGGCGATCTGACCTATAATACAAACAATAACATTTACCCTGTCCTATTTAACTCTGTATAAAATAAAAAATTGTGTTAGGTACCTGAGAAAAATGACATTAATATTGCTGACTAATTGTATTGTATATCCACTATCATTGACATTTAATTTTGACATAACTATAATTTCTTTATTTAATTGTACTACATAATATAAAAATAAATAGGTAACTCAGTATCATGTTTAATGCATGGCGAATAATAGATTGCAATGCTTGTAAAAGGCTGCTAAGTTATAAGTACTAACCAAAATATACCTAACACCACATTGTACACTTGGTTCGCAATAAATGTTTTGACTTTGACCCTTCTGCCATAAAAAAAGTAATTTAACTTTATTTTCTAACTTTTATTTTGGTGAAAAATACACACATAAGCTTGTGTAGTTACCTTTTTTTTTTTTTTTTGGTCGGTGGAAAATCATCGAATAACCCCTCCCGCTCTTGGGCAGAGCGAAGGGGAGTGTCAGACTTCTACTGACTAAAAACCAAACCCATGTTCCTTCTTCGCCCTTGTGTCGGAGCCGCGTTAACCTTTCGACAAACCACAGCCCCGACGGGCTTGTGTAGTTACCTAATATCTAAATGTAACTTAGACTTAAATCTATGTGTATTAAAATCCTCAGACCAAGAAAAAACGGAAGACGGCGCGCCGCGAACACCAACAGTGAAGTCCCAAAACCACGCGCTTATAGCAAGTAAACATACAAGCTCACGCACACACCTACACTAAAACCACACGCATTTCTCCTAGTACGTCACGACTTCACGAGACATTGTCTACACACATAGATAAAAAGTTGACTCACTTTTGATGTCCGTGGCGCGTCGTCTTCCTTTTTTTGTTGGTCTGAGATTAAAATCAGAGAATAAATGTAACACAAATTTTAATGGTAGCGATGTTAGTTTTAATATTTCTTTTTGTGTAATAATTTAGATTATAAGATAACTTCACGTATTTCTTTTGCTGTGCCCGACAGGGTCCATGATTGTCACTTTTTCAAAAATGTTTACCACCTAAGCCTACATTGTGGAATGCAATAAAGAATTGAGTATTGAGTAAATCAGGAGTCATCATTCTCTTGCCCTTAACCCAAATTATTTGGGGTGCGTACCATGTCTTCTTCTTCCATACTTCTCTATTACTAGTCAACTCATCAGACACCTCTTTTCTTACCATATAATAATTATCGTCTTTTACACAATCCATCGATCGTTTTTAGGGTTCCGTAGTCAACTAGGAACCCGTAAAGTTTCGCCATGTCTGTCTGTCCGTCCGTCCGTCCTCGCTTAATCTCTGTGACCGTTAGCACTAGAAAGCTGAAATTTGGTACCAATATGTGTATCAATCACGCCAACAAAGTGGTAAAATAAAAATTGGAAAAAATTGTTTTATTAGGGTAGCCCCCCTATATGTAAAGTGGGAAGTGATTTTTTTTTTAATTTCAAACCTAACGTGTGATATATTGTTGGAAAGGTATTTAAAAATGAATAGACTTACTGAAAACATTTTTTGATAATGTCATTAATTTCGGAAATAATCGCTCCAAAAGTAAAAAACAATGTGTCCCCCCCCCTCTAACTTTTGAACCATAAGTTTAGAAAATATGAAAAAAATCTGAAAAGTAGAACTTTATAAGGACTTTCTAGGAAAATCATTTTGAACTTGGATGGAAACAGTTTTTGGACAAAAAGACAAAAAGTTGTACAAAATAATTTCTGGACTAAGTTTGTAGTATAATCGTATATGCAAGCATTTTTTTTAACTTCGTTTACATATTTTATTATCCTGAACGTATCTTTTTTCAAACAAAAAAAGAATTATTCCTACGGAACCCTACACTGAGCGTGGCCCTACACGCTCTTGGCTGGTTTTTTTGGTCTTCCTGTAGTCTTATAGGTACTCATCCACATTCATACTCAATTTCCGCACGAGGAGAAATCAAAAATAATCAAGTATTTGTTCAGCAACAAAATATGTTTCTTAGCTAAGGAAAAAGTAATCGGAAATTACGTAAAGGTTTATGTTTAGCCTTCTTTACAACTTTCAGTGTCGTTCGTGCTTTTATATGCCGTGAAACACATTTAACGTGTTACGAGGAACTTTCTGGAACATTAGGTTTTAACTGTATTGCCTAAGCCTATTTATTGCATCTAATAAACAAGACTGGTGGGCTACAGGTTATGGGCCATGTTTTTTGGGTTCAGAATACCCGGAAAAGTCAAGAAAAGTTTGACGCAGCAACGTTGCAGCAACGTCACTTTCGGTCATCTGTATTTTAAAACACTTAAAACAAGGTGATGGCACACGTTGTCGTTATATGGAAACCAGTGAGTCTAGACCAGAGATTCCGGAATAAAAGTTTCATATTTCTAGAAGAAGAAAGAAAAAATATTTATTTATTTAATACTAGCTGTTGCCAGCGGCTTCACCCGCTGCAACTCGAAAATTATCCCACAGGAAGATAAAATCGGGATAAAATCCTCTGTGTTAATCCAGGTTATAAACTATCAATGTACCAAATTTTATCCATATCCGTTCAGTAGTTTTTGCGTGAAGAAGTAACAAACATACACACTCACAAACTTTCGCATTTTTAATATGTATCAAATATTAGTAGGAAGTAGGATTCTACATAGACTTGAAACTATCAATTCCTGACATTGTTGGCTTTCAGCATGCGATTTGGTCCAGGTCCTTTTGACTGCACTGTCCAAGCGTGATGAACGATACCTGTTATCAGTAAAAATCATCACTATTTTTTTCATTATCACGACAATTTTAGACAATAACATGCTGATTATTATAATTAAAATCACATCCAACCAAGCAGATCTCCTGCAAAATAATTAATAAATCAGTTCCACAATTGAAAAATCTTTCTTTCACAGTCATTACAGGAGCATTTTATTCATTAAGAGCTAAATCAACAAAATCTAAATTAATTAAAATGTAACCTTTTGGTCTTGATACAACTGCGGTCCACCGGGTACAATGGAGGATGAAACTCGGTTACTTGTTTAATTGAATTCAAATCGATTCGTTTCCGAGAGGTTATTTGTTTGTCCAAGTACCGTCAAACAAAGATACAAGTAATTACTTTATACTTTTAGCACATAAATGTACAGAGGCGGACATAAAGCCAAAGGCATTATATATATCAGGCTTTAACTGCCGCACTCAGAGAGCTTCAAGGCGGGGTTGCAGTACTTTATAAGATTTTTGAACCTTTGAAAATCGAACTAAATATGAGTTTTTTAATAATTAAAAATCATTATATCAAAATTGAACATACTCTCAAGTAAATCGTAAAGATAGAAACGCGATTTAGAATGATCGGCTCGATCATTTTATTTATCAAACATGACTCTAAATCACAATTTAAAACGTGTACTGCTAAAACATCAGGAATTTATATGAAAGTTATATCAGTAGATAGCTTGTAGATAGAACTTTTTATTCTGAAGAAAATGTTGAAAACATATTGTTTAATTTCTTTATCATTTTTCTCCAAGAAGAAAAAACTGGCCAAGTGCGAGTCGGACTCGCACATGAAGGGTTCCGTACTAAAACGGTATGCTATAATTTATACAATTTCTTCTACGGGCCAATGAAACTTGACCTCTGGATTGTATAGGCGCTCATACGATTCAGGGACCAAATTATATTGGTTAACTGCTGTTGTTTCCATCCAAGTTCAAAATGATTTTCCTAGAAAGTCCTTACAAAGTTCTACTTTTCAGATTTTTTTCATATTTTCTAAACTTATGGTTCAAAAGTTAGAGGGGGCCCCACACATTGTTTTTTACTTTTGGAGCGATTATTTTTGAAATTATTGACGTTATCAAAAAATGATTTTAGTAAACCCCTATTCATTTTTAAATACCTTTCCAACAATATATCACACGTTAGGGTTGAAGTTAAAAAAAAAATCACTTCCCACTTTACATATATAATACCCTAATAAAACATTTTTTTCCAATTTTTATTTTACCACTTATACTACTTATACTATGATTGATACACATATTGGTACCAAATTTCAGCTTTCTAGTGCTAACGGTCACAGAGATTAAGCGAGGACGGACGGACGGACGGACGGACGGACGGACAGACAGACATGGCGAAACTATAAGGGTTCCTAGTTGACTACGGAACCCTAAAAACAGTCAAAATTTAGGCATTATATCGCTCGCGCGTTCGCGCTCGTGCGTTCATAAAAACAAAGTACTGCAACCTCGCCTTAATGATTACTTAGGCCATCACTAAGTAAAGGTTTTGACAGTTTTTGTATGACAAAACTGTATAATAGAGGAGCCCAATATCACCAAACGGCTATCCATAATATGTCTGGAGCGTGGTTCCAGATTTAGACATTGTCTGAATAGGGTTATGATACTGGACCGAGTAGAAGATAAACACGAGCAATGCACTAACCTGAAATAAATGTTTTTTTTTTTTTTTTAATTTAATGCATGCAAGAGCATCGGTAAGATGGTCAGACGCGATCAAGAAGGCTGTTAGAGGCCTGTACCAAACAGTTCCCACTGCAGGAGAAGACCGCATTCCTTGGAGACGTGTCATATGTGGTCACGGTTCTCAGCAGTGATGGAACGAAGAAGTACAAAGAACAATATTTTTGCCTGCATACCTAAATCTTTGTTTGATTGTACCCAGAGTGAGGTGTTTGTTTCAGGCCTCCGGATATTTAAAAGACGGGATACGTTTTCTATCTGAAATAAAACTCGTTTTTTGTTTTTTGTACCTCCTCAGTTGTATAACTCATACACTCCTTTGTGTAGGAGCTTTCCTTTTAATTACAGTTGAAGGTTTCAATTGGTCTGCTTAAAGAAAAATGTTGATGCTTATGTAATATCTAATTAAAACTACTTCCTAAAACATAAAGTTTTCAGGAGATCATCATCTACCTAGCCTTGTCCCAACTATGTTGGGGTCGGCTACTAGTCGAATCGGATGCAGCTGAAAACCAGTATTTTACATGGAGCGTCTGCTTATCTGACGAGCACAACCCAGTTAGTATTGAGTAGTACGACACCTTTTGGTACCTTTTGGTTGTCAGATTTTTGAGCTAGCTTACCACCTGTAGCTTTATAAGGTCCCATTAAAATAGGTGGACAAATTTTAACACACCGTTCAGTACGTCTAACGGTCTAAACCAAAGATATCCAAGTAAAAAAAAAATGTAAAACACTGATTAAAGTATTTTTTTTGACCTAAAATGTTGGTTAACTAACACTTTTAGTGTATTTTAGTTAGCTGTTTTATTTTCTTGTAAGTATCTAATGCGTTTTTCTTATTTTCTTTTTTACCATTGTCCTTATTTTGGTGGTCTGAATGATTTCTAAAAGTTTGTCCACCTATTTAAATGGGACCTTATACTACTCGGTCTCATTAACTTGACGCTTGAGACGCTTGACACTAGACGCAGAGATGCGTCAAGTTAATGTGACCGCGCTATACCACCGCTAAACCTAGAGTGGCTCTTACAGTACGATTTTCTCAGAAGCAACTCAAAACCCAACGTTGAAACTTTGGTCTATTCATGACTTCTCTCATGATTGTAAACGCGCTAAATATAGGGCGACCGCTAGAACAAGAGGCATTGTGTCACAAGATTCAGACTATACTGTCCAAAATAGCTAGGTCCTAAGTTGGACCATTTATCTTCTATTGTTACTAGTAGGTAAGTGCTAACAATAGTTCTATGGCGTCCTAGGTGACGTGACATCTTCGTGTAGGTATAGTCAGAATGGTTTTTGTCATAGACCCTTATGTGGGTAGGTATAACCAGGCAAATTAATTCATCATTTCACGCCGGAACCACCTACTGTTGGGTATTCGCGTCCCCTTTATTCTACCACTTTTCCCTGTTCTGTGAGTCCGTCATTAATTTCCCTCGATCCTGACGATCTCTTCAATCCAACGTGTTTTTAGATGGCCCTGGTTTCTTAGGCCCAACTTTGACCACCATTCGGTTAGAACCTTACTCCATCGGCCATCTCTGCGTCTGGCCAGATGTCCTGCCCAAGTCCACTTTGCCTATATTATGTTCACCATACTTTTATGCCGATTTGCTGGGTTATAGCCATTCCATTCCATTCAACCGTTAAATAACGTAATTTTTTTTTTAAACATTATATTTTGTATAACTCAATTTGTCAATTGGTTTGCTTGACAGTTAATTTTCACTCATTATTCGGGAGTTTGATGGACACAATGAAATTAGTCTGTTCAATATTCAATGATCTAATTTGAAGTCTTTATTAAATAATATTATTAAATGAAAAAGTCTGCTTTGTAATTTATTAAAAGGTACAGTATTGTGGTGAAAATAGGTGCGTGATAAAGGAATATGATTGTAAGGTTCCCCTTTTTATTACAGCTATCATTAGATTTTCCATATTTGACAAACTAATCGTACTTATAAAGTTGCTTGTAATTTTCGTAATGAGTAGTTTACTTTATGTGCAGTTATGCTATATTTGTTTGGATTTCAGAGACAACATATAAATACACATATTAATTTTTTTTCTACCACAGTGCTGTCCTATTTGACCCTTAGGTTGACTGGTAGAGAATGCCTTGTGGCATTAAGTCCGCCTATGTACCACTCTTGTGCATGAAGTTTAAATAAATAAATAAATAAATAACATCAAGTCTATAATCCCCGAAGGGTAAAGCAGAGGTGAATCAAATAGTAGGTATTACATATTTCGCCTGTCATGTTGGAGACCCATGTAATAGGGGGCGAGCCGGGTACAAACCCAGACCCCGTGGCTGTCTACTGTGGATTTCCACATGGAAAACCCAAAAACATTTTTCCCGACCCGTGAATCGAACCCAGTACCTTATGCTCAGCAGTCGCGCTTGTGACCACTAGACCAACGAGGCAGTCTACATTTACCACGTTTCGTTTCGAAGTGCTTAAAAACACTTTGGGGAACTTGATTTTAATGTAACGGAGCAAAAATACGCTCCACAATAATTCTTGTGAAATCTGAATGTTTTTCTTGACCTATTTATGCTAGCAAGATTGTTTTCTTTACTTAAAGTCCTAAGTATATAAGGTTTCTATTTTTTTCTTAGAAACTGATTTTACAGAGCTTTAGAAATTCTATTTTAGTATTTAAATGAAACCTTCTTTAAAATTGAAGTTTTTCATGATGTGTTGTTAGGTTTTATTTTATAAATGCTCAGTGCTTAGTATACTGAAGTATTTGACAGTATACGACAAATAACAAACTTACATAGGACACACAATAGAATAAAATAATAAAATTTTAAAAAGAATACCAAAGCAATAAAACAAAATTCAAAAATGAGAACAAAAATTAAAAAAAAAACAAATCTTGAGGTACTGTACACATGGCGACAAATCTAGCTATACATTTTAAGTATATCATGGCCTCGCTTTATATCGACTTCCCGTACAATGAATAATTATACAGTTTTATTTTTTTTATCGATCTCTGTTAAGATGAGAGAGAGTGAGATCAATGTAGGATTTATTTCTAAGTATTTTACGAATACCTACTTAAATTTTTTTTTTAGCCCGTATTGTCCCACTTCTGAGCAAAATGCCTCCCCCAATTCCTTCCACTAACATTTATAAATTTAAATAATCTATATGTTTTAACGTAGAAATAAATAAAAGAAAAGCGCCAAATAAACTCCTCCTTGGCGCTGTTAATTAAATAGAACAAATAAAAAACAATGGGCGGAAAAAAGTTATAAATAAGTTTCCAAGTTTAATTTGTTGGGCTAAATAAAGTTTCTTGTTGAAATATAATTAAAAACTTCCGATAAATTTCTTTGAAAGTATTATATCTTTCGATCTGTATCGAATAATTAGTAACAAAAAAAGCATTTGAAACATTTTAGTAGATAATTCTTTTGTACTTATTTCTTTCTGAATTAAGTTTTTAATACTAAACTACTAACTAGTGTTTAATATTAAATTAGCGATAACAATCATACTGGGATCTTTTATATTTAAAGTTTATTACCGTGAAAACATTTAAGGTGCTATTAGAATATTCTTTATTGTAATTATATAACTACAAAAGGTTGAGAGCATTCTACTAGAAACTTTGTATTAATTTAAGAAAAAAATAATAATAAAAATCTATAAAAGGCTAAAAGAGCCATCAAAATTAATAATCACACAAATTAGAAAATAACAACAATGAATAATATCTTGAACAAGATATTTGACGCAGAAGCCTACCTAATTTTTTTACTTAGTTTCTTCTCCTCAACTTGTACCATTAGTTTAACCAAGCATTAATTTCATAGTTCTCAAGACAGACCGTTTGTCTACCAGTTTCATTACCACACCATACTGTTTCAATTAACCCACAAACAATTGCAATCGTCACAACAACCACATGTGTAAGCAATATAATTAACCATTAAAAATAAGCTAGGCATAGTCAAACCGGTTCCATCACTAGAATAATAATAACCTACGAACAGTCGCGTGCTTGAACAGCGTGACTGCAAAAAAACCACATGTCATGACCGTTGGCAACCATGATGAATTGCACATCAATATTCGAAGCACTATCCACGAGATTAACCGACGGGCTTAAAAGACGTGACACTTGTCACAATAACGTGACACAGACAGACTTGTAACAATTAAAATGATATAAAACTTGACGACGGTATCTGACTTAAAATATAAAGTGACTTTTTCAGCAATCTCATGTTTAATTTGAACACGTATTGGTTGCAGTTTCGATGCTTTTGATGGATAATGTTGTCGTTTACTTTGTTTTTGTTACTTGCAACTTACGCTGACAAAAGGTAATCAAGATCTGGTTTGGAAATTAGCTGCAAGACCAGGACAGTGCAAGAAATGGATCCGACATCTCAGGTTCTGATATCTGACTGAGATTCCCAACTTAAAACATTTTTTTTATGTATCTCTATTCATGGTAGGTCCCATAGGTAGAAGTAGAGCTAATTTTAATGATGCGTACCTTTTTGTAGGATTTCAGGCACTTCATTTACAATTTTCGGAGGTTGAATATAAATATGACCTACAGATAATGGTTCCAGGTATGACTGTTTGTGTATGCGAGTTTAAACGTTAAAAAACGCACCAACGATACAGGAGAAATGTTTTAGTGCGTGCCAAGGTTTTATATAAAAAAATAAGAAAGAATTCGCAGAGCTATCCATTTCAAATAATCCTTAAGACACGTTTCCCTGCGAAGATGAAACGAGTTTCTCTATCGTATACTAACTATTCCCCACATAACCATTGTAATACTTAAAAGTTTCATAGTTTCCATGCTGATTTTGGAGCAAGAAACTTTCACTATCCAGCTGCTTCACATTTCGCAGAGCTCGTAAAAGCAAACTGAGTTAAATTTACTTTATCTTATGCATTTTATAGAAAGCAAGATGACAATGAAACTTTTCATCTTCAGAGGAGAACGAAAGTAAAAAGAAAATGTCTATGACTTCGTCTTCCTCGTTCCTTTAATGCTATGGCAATCCATAGCATTAAAGGAACGAGGTCTTTTGCAACGTGAATGCTGCCTCATTTAACAGTTTTCTTGATCATCATCTGCTCAACTACGTTTGGGTGGGTTTCTATGGTCTAACCAGATGTAGTTGAACACCAATATTTTTAATGGAGCTACAGACTGCCTATCTGACCTTCTATTCATATTGACCTGGTTGATATTGGGTAATCAGATACCCTTTGGTAAGCTTGGTCAGTCTTCTTGATCGCGGCCCAGACTCCTTAGCCTATACAGAAAGTATGGTTGTGAGACTGAGTTTCATGATAATTGCACGCTTCTGTTACATTGTAAGTAGCCGCGTCATAAAATTGAGTTCCTCCAGTATGAAATTCAATTTACGACTCTTAACATTGATTAGAACTACCTAACACTATCATTATTATTGATTTATTTAAATTATGTTTCGATTCCGTTTTCAGTGTTTATCACAAATTCCAATATAAGTATTGGAATTTGTGAGCCGGCCGTAGCCCGTAACTAACAAGAACAGTAAAATTGTAATCTCAACTTAGCGAGCCATAATGTCATGGCTTTTTAATATCTTTTTATAATATCTTTCGAAATATCTTGACGATATTTCAGATATTTTCATTACTAAAACGGTTAAGAAATCTTTAATGAGGTCATACCTAACATAAAAATGCTGCCTTTGAAAGAACTTTAAAGTAATAGAGATTTCCAGGTTTCTTGTCTTTTAGGAACAGTGAGATAAGAAAAGCGAACCAAAGCAATGTAAATATTACAAGTATGTTAAAAGTGATTCCTTTAGATTCCACCAACTCTTACTTATCCACCATCCTGCACAGAGCTAGCGTCGTCACCCAATCCTTCTTACCGTGAGACACCAGGTGTTCCAGCAGTTGTTTGCTCTTGAATTATGAATGCCACAACACCACACCACGCTAATAATGTAGAATCCTGAAGGAATACTGTTGCCATCGGCAGACTTCGTAAATTAATTGCTGGTCACATTACACTTAGTACAAGAGAAGACTCACTATCCCCCTTAAAATTCCAACTTTTTGAAGCGATATTCCGTTCTTCAAATAATTACCAAAATATTTTCTTTTTATCATTTTTTAATTCCTTTGAAGTTTTAAAATTTTCCTCTCCTTCAAGTAACCGTAATTAAATCTTATCGCAGAACTAAGTAAAACCGTGAAAGTTATTTGCGAAGTTTTCATTAAAGTAATATCTTTTAATTAATGTCTTATTTATTAGTGGTTACAACTTATTATTACTTTTGAGCAATTAGGACGCGATAGTGGTCCACACGAGCCAAGCAACGAGCCATGGAGCTATGCTCGGAGTTTCTTTGTGCGACAGAATCCGGAATGAGGAAATTCGCCAAAGAACCAGGGTCACCGACATAGCTCGCAGAATATGCAAGTTGAAGTGGCAATGGGCAGGCCACATCGCTCGAAGAACGGACAACCGATGGGGAAGAAAGGTTCTCGAGTGGCGACCACGAACCGGAAGACGCAGCGTTGGCAGGCCTCCCACCAGGTGGACCGACGACATCGTGAGAGTCGCGGGCAACCGGTGGATGCAAACGGCAGGCTGCCGATCTTTATGGCGTTCTATGGGGGAGGCCTTTGTCCAGCAGTGGACGTCTAATGGCTGATGATGATGATGAGTGGTCCACACTGGCCCTGCATGGAACTGAAAGTCATGGGGAGAGCGAGGCTTTTGCCCAGTTGTAGGACGTCGCAGGCTAACAGTAATAGAACCGATAATGGCACTAAAGGCTTATTTTTGAACTGGTGATTTAAGAAAAACTTTGCCATTTTTGAATTTATTCGGTAAGTAGTAGCTATTCGGACATCGTGAAATAGGCGCTAATTGAAATAAATGCTTTGAGTTTGATGCAAATTTTTATTACCTTTAATATTTGTTAACTTTGGTGTGAACCTGAAAATAAATGACGTGACCTAAAAAGTAGTAAATCATAATAAAAAGCGCTATGATGCCATTATTATTGGGATTGCTTTAGGCTACAAATAGCCATAATGAGTTAGGGCCAATGCACAAATAATGGCAGGCCATTTAGATCATCGCCTACGACCACGATACGAAGTCATTTTCTTAAGCACTCAATTTACACGATCTACCCACTAAAGTACACTGGGTTTTTTATTTAGTACGTGTTTAAGACTTTCATGACTGCTCAAAACGGCGCTTG
Source organism: Diarsia dahlii (assembly GCA_949775195.1). Taxonomy (NCBI): domain Eukaryota; kingdom Metazoa; phylum Arthropoda; class Insecta; order Lepidoptera; family Noctuidae; genus Diarsia; species Diarsia dahlii. The sequence goes on from OX459195.1 coordinate 16,152,820, forward strand.
AGAAAGAATTTCAAATTGATATCTCTTTTTTTCCTACTCCGACTCCGCTATTAATTTCGTTGCGGGATCCAAGATAGTTAATTTGTTTCTTTGTGTCTTCATTATCTCGGCGCTTTTCTGGTGGTTGCCACTGTTGATTCTGGCGTTCAGGAGTTACAGTGGTTTGGGAATAGTGTGGCGGGCTTGACCCAAAAAAAAAAGACTGACGTTTGATAAATTTGCCGGTTACGCTTAAGGTTGAACAAGCCAGTCATTCTTCCATACAAACTTATGAAGGTGATTACTCCTCTGTTTGACGGTGTAGGTTCAAAATTAAAATTGTATCTACTGGTCTTATCATTATCTAGGTCTGTATGGAAGCAGAATTGGAAAAAAAATATTGATTTGGAAGTTATGAACGTCAAAACTTTCATATTTTAGCACTGATTTTAACTCATCTTTGAGCGTAAATAAGTAACGTATATAGTATGAAAAAGAAAAAAATGAAACCATACGGACATAGATTAGTTATTAAAAAATTTAAATAATTTGATTTTGAACAGATACATTCAATAGATTTTTCATGAAACCAAATATACCAAAGGTCTGCATAGAAAATTTCGCGCGCCCGTTTTAGTTGTGTCTCTTTCGCTCTATGCATTTCGCTCGTGATGTCGGATGAAATAGCATGCATTTTAGCCCCGCCCACCAACTAGTTCGTGCCGTTGGCTTGTTTACCCTTAATGGGCCTACTACACGCACGCACTTCCCCACAGTTTTGCCTGCGGGATTACACGGTGCACACAGTACATCGCGCGTGTGGTTTGTAATGGTAATACAGTTTTACCAACCATACGCGCGATGTACTGTGAAGTGTGAACGAAAACTGTGGGGAAGTGCGTGCGTGTAGTAGGCCCATTCGTGTACCTACCTAGGTAACGAACCTATTGCCAAAAACCGGGCACTAATCCAGAATACGTGGCTGGTACTGCGAAATTCCTGATGGAAAAATTCAAATGGCCCCTGCCTGACCCTTCGTAAATTACCCCTGGTTTGATGTTATGTTATCTCGAAGAAAACAAAGTAAAATTGCTTGTCTAACATTAGTTTGTTAAAAAACTGTCGACTTTTCAATCATAAAATATTTTCAAAAAGATAGCCAGACTCTTGAAAAAAATCTTCATAAAAAGTACTTTAGTTATTTGAAACCTAATAAATCAGGGAAAAGCTTTAAAAACTCAGTAGCAAAAAATGTAGACCGTAATAAATTCATAAAATAAATGTTAATTTCGCTTTTATTAGCACAAAATATTTGACGCCATGTAAATATGACTTACGTATGAATAATGTGGAAGTTTCGTTCTTTATTACTTGTGTTAGCACAATATTATGTTAAGTATAACAAGGGTGTGTGGGGAGTGTCTTTGTGTAACATAGATATTAGACGTACAGTAGGTGTCAGGTGGTAATACTTTGACCTTGAACTGGCCTAGCGAGGGACGAGGGTTTCAACAGAATAACTGCCGCACTCAGAGATTTTTAATGATTACTTAGGCCATCACTTAGTAAAGATTGTGAAACTTCAGTCACAGAATACATAATAGTACTACGTACAGAAGGGACACTCCCTTCCCCGCGCTCATATTACATACCGCACCTCACCCGCACTTCGAGGTAGTCGTCGCCGACTCGTGAGCAATGGTTCGCGCTCGTATTAGTCGTCGTTCGGTTTTCGCGACGCAGACCGTTGCACTTTTCGCGCCATTTTTTAGGCTACGACAACCCTACTAGAGTTTGCGCACACATTTGCACGTGCACGTCGTGCACAAACGTTATTTGTTTATGTAGTAGTAATAGGTAATTATTTTGCGGGTGTTGTATGGAGCGTCCGAGGTGTGCTTCAGTGAAGGTTTTGTATGTCAAACCTTTACTAAGTGACGGTTTAAGTAATCATTAAATATCTCGAGTACGGCAGTAAAAGTCCAGTTTATATTGGTTTTTAATCGATTACTAAAAATGCGGAGGTTATGTATTCAGACAGCATTTTTTCACGTATGTACAGTCGCACAAGCTAAAAAGAAGCAGAAGTGTTCATAATTCTAGTAGGTACTCTGAAAATGTTGCAATTTTTTACTGATATCAATCGCTGTAATCGTATGAAATCAGGATCTAAATCTATCTGTTTAATCTTAAAAATAAATACCAGTTAACCGGCTGTATACTTACTAGCTTGTTCCACTGTACCTGTGACTGTAGACCGATTTCTCTGTTATTACTAGTCCTATGGAACTTTTCAGTTAGAAATAATAATTTCCCCTGACCAAGCAAATTGAGCTAGCTAGACATTACTTAATTTAATATGGTTACTGCCACAGCTGCTTGTACCATTAAATGCGTAAGGTGTTTTCAAATGTATAGGTATCAAAACTTAATAAACATGTCATGAAAACCAACTTCAAGTTAATTTTGAGCTGAGTTACGTAACCCAGTGCTTGAATAATTTGACTACTAGTTAATTTTCACACTCTCCTATTTGTAACTTGGTAAGTACGACAGTAGGTTTCCATTCATGTTATATTCCATAATAATCACGTATTAGTGTGTGGGTGTAGAACGTGTATCGCTTTGCAATGATATAAGTAGGTGCCCTTATGACTTATGGGCCTACCACACGCTCACACTTCCCCACAGTCTTGCCTGCGCGATTACACGGTGCACACAGTACATCGCGCGTGTGGTTTGTAATGGTAATACAGTTTTACCAACCATACGCGCGATGTACTGTGAAGTGTGAACGAAAACTGTGGGGAAGTGCGTGCGTGTAGTAGGCCCATTACGTTTAAAAATAACTTCATCCTAATGCCTTAAAGTATACCAACAGTTACTTCACCTTTTCCCAACTGGGGTTGACCTCCAGTCTAAGCAGATGCAGCTGAATACCAGTATTTTACGTGGAGCGACTGCCTATTTGAAATCCACAACCCAGTTAGAATCAAAGCGTAGTACTATTATGTATTCTGTGCTCAAAGGACACCGTTGACAAATAATAAGTTGGTCTATTAATTCACACCGTTGCCACGTTGTCTAGGTAATACTTAGCTCTTGCAATTAGCACCATGCCAACAGCTGTTCCAAATTGTCATTACATCCTCACATAATTATATGAAAAAGGTGACAGACTGACAGCTTAGTTACGGTTAAACAAATTAATAAAAAAAGAAAACTGCGACAGTCATTTGTTTGAGTCTGAACATCATGTACATTCACGCAATGATAATTTATCACCTTCACGCGAACTGGTAATGAGAGGATATCGGTAAGTGCAGTAATAAATAAAATAACTCAAATAGCCCTTTATACTTTATTTCTGACCAAAGAAATAAGTAATATGATAAAAGCCAACATCATTGAAGTAAGAAAAAAATACGTCAAGTTTTTAGCTGAATGAGCAGAAAAGGAAAATAAAGAAATCATGTCCCAAATGTAATTTCATTACTCTGTTTTTACCAAAACATGTTTTATTTGACTCGACGAAGTGATATTTTTTTTTTACACAAAATATACGAAAAATACAACCCAAAATTCTGGCTGATGTTCAAAAGATGCATCTTTTAGAGATATTTGTCATTTTCTTGCGATCCTGTCATACCGTTTTGGCAAATGAAGCTTGTTCAAAATATGCAGGTCTCTGAAAGTCATCCGTCTTCAAACTATCGTCAGATAAGTTTTACGATGTAACTCCTGTACTTTTATTTTCCTGTGTTTTGTGAGGTACGGAACTTTACCTGTGATGTGCAAAAAGAAAAACATTTATTACGAAAATGTAAAGCTAGTTTCTCGTTGGTTTGCCAGTTGAAAGTCTTATGTAATGATAATAACATGATGTAGAACAAAAATATAAATTTTTAGACCAAAAAATTGGTCTGCAGAATTTTAACTAGCAGTCAGTTTTCTGTAGTTTTTACCCGACTGAGGGGTGTAATATGTTTTTATCTAACGACTTAAGTACTAAAACTTATACGAACTTGTTGGTGACCTTTTCAAAATAAGTTTTATTTTAGCCTATGCGCGGTCTCACTCGAATCTATAAATATGTAGATATATTATTATTTAGAAAGTCACCTTAACATTAGGTAATTAATTAACAAACAAATTCAACAACTGCAGTTACCGTTCAACTGTAACTTTTGTTACGTTAAAAACGATACTGAATCAAAGTTGAATGAATACGTTACAAATTAATTTATTTTACCAATTTATAATTACATTTCGATTCACCATTGTTAGTGAGGTCAGTGAGTGCATTCAATTGCTTTGTCGATTCGATTACTTATCGAAACTTATCGATTTGATTTAATACATTATTTTCAAGCGCGGGAACTTAGTACTCACTACAGTAGTAATAAAAAACCACTTCGTAGGTATAATCTGTCTGAAGACTAACCTGCTATTTAAATTGAAGTTCGGTGTAACGTGTTTTTTTTTTAGTTTAGACTTAAAATAAAACAACCCCTAACAATATAGCGACATTATATTTTAGCAAAAAAAAAAACGGTAAAACAGACTTAACACAGAATACATTTATCGCTAAACCAACAAATTAATAACTAGAAAAATATTCTACTCGTTTAACGTTGAACAAACAAGATTATTTCATTACAACAGCTTCCACATGAATTTGTTTAACAGTGCCATTAAATTTTGCTTAAAAAAGTTGTAAAAGGTTTTTTTTAAAGGTTATTTTGCCTACCAGCCTAAACCAACTTTGTAGCAAATCATTCTGTTACTATACCAACAGTGAGTTACTAGTGTCAACAAAATTACTCGACAAGTGTCATCGAGGCATCGAATCGCGCGGCAGCCATCACTGACTCGTTTTCGGGAGGTCAATGTGCGCGAGGCATGACGTCACTTATGACCTTGACGCGTTCGCAGCCCGCCCACTCGCCGCGCGTCTCGGTGCACGCATGAAAAATGTCGCTGTCAAAACGCGAGTGTTAACTGTGTGCCCGCCGCTTTACTGTCGGCCATTTTGTTTTTTTTTTCGTTTTTGTTTACTTTTTTTCTGTCTTTGTTCAGCCTATGTTGTACCTAGTGATAAATGAGAGATAAGTAGATTTAGGTAGTACTATTTTAGATGTTTAATATAAAATGTTTTTAAGGAAGGTTCTGATGGAGCTCTAGGAGTAGCTACCAAGAAGATTACGTTACGTATATTTTTGAGGCATGATCACATAAAAAAGGTGAATTTTTCCTGTGCTTGTTCTGTGAGATGGTCAAAGATAACTTTTAAGTATTTTATTTAATATTTTTATTCATCCTCATTATTTATAAACATACAGTATGATTCTTTTAAGTGTGCAATAGCTTGTATTTACGGAAGTTATGTTGCATGTAATTTCAAATAAATTCAGCTATGTCGTTTTGTCTCGTGTACCTATAATATGTTACAGTCAAAACTCTTAATCAGTCAAATTTACTTTTGACTAGTCAAAACTACTTCTGACCGGTCAAAACTATTATAACAATTTATTAGGTGGTTTTTGTTTTATTTCTCTCATCATTTCAGCCAAAAGACGTCCACTGCTGGACATAGGCCTCCCCCAGGTGTCGCCATATTGACCGGTCCCGTGCGTCTCTCATCCAGCGGGTTCCTGCAACCTTGACCAGGTCATCGGTCCACCTATTTCTCTACTAAATTATAATAACCTAAATGTCGTTAGGAAACTTATTAGGTTTGTTAGGTTTTTTTTTTGACCCTTTGAATAACCTTGTACTATCGTAAAAATTTATATATACTTAACTAACATTTATTTCATTAGAATAAACGCGTTTTAACGCAATAAGGGTTTTGACTGAATCCAGTCAAAAGTAGTTTTGACTGATTAAGAGTTTTGACAGTAACATATAGGTACATGACATACCTATGTGCATTACTTATTACAATATTGGCATACTAACTAAACACAATATGGCAGTAGCATCAATAAACAGTCATACAAATACCGAATTTCCCATAGCTACCCGCGTGTTTTCCCAAGCGTTGTATGAAGGGGACTATGTCAACTTACTTCTTCAATTGACATTAACCCCACAGGATGACAAGCAGATAACTTATTGTTCTGTTTTTTTACACTCCAATCATAATGGACCCAAATTGGTATGGATATGACGTATGTGTTGTCATCAATCATCATCATTCATTTGCAAGCAGTAAACTTATATGGACAGATATAATTCGGGTAGTAGGTAGGTACATAAGTGGCCCCACAATAATGTATTTCTGTTTCACTTGTTGTTTTATGTTTATCATACAAAAACGAACTATGCACATAAAACGAGCCTACACCACTTTCCATCAGTGATTATCCTTGCCTAAAACACGACTGGGCTAGGTACTACCAAGCTTATCGCATAATCTGCCTATGTGATCACTGCTGAGGTTGAGATACAGGCCTCCTTTTTGTGAAGGGAGTGGGGCATAATCCACCACTAGACTGGGGCTGGGGTGGTAACTGTTACATGATTGTATTCAATTATTAGATGTTCTTGGACATACCGATTCCCTCGCAACATTTTCCTTCACCATTTCAAGAGCATTTCAGTGCTACCAACCTCACTAACTTCATATTGCCACACGACATACGCTATTTTCGTAAACCTCATGTCAACAGCAGCAGAAAAAGTAATTATCTCTCTCGACAAATACTTTGGGCCTCAATCCTTCCATTCCATCATATCACGGGCCGTCACCGCCTCTAGTCCCGGGAGCATTGTGATTAATTAGCAATTAGTGTAGTAAAGGCCGGGTGAATCAACTGTCTGACATTACGCGCCCTTGCGCCGTCCTCCTGTAAGTTAAACTTAGGGCTGTGACGAATCTAATCTGCAGTTTTGAAATTGAAAGTTTGATTTTAAAGTGGTTAGTTCGTTATGGTTGAGACTGTAGTGTAGTGTAGGTATAATTGTAGGTACGACAGCACATCAAGTTTCTACAAATCTGTCAATTTTACAGTTGTTTTGGATAATTTTACAGTTTCGGGTAGCCAGATGTGCTGGCATCCGTACATTTTTTAACAGAAAGTCAAACACTGATATAGTGAGACCGAAGTCTTTGACAGAACTTGTCTAACCCTAAAAGTCAGTAAGTGGTAACCAAAGCTACCCAAATGGGATTTCTGTCCTACCTAATTGAGAAAATATTTTCAACTGACTCTATAATATTTAGTTGAGACAACCCTAGCTAAAGCCAGCGCCGCACTGAGCGGTCAAACTGTGTTGTACTTTATCTCTGCATTGATAAATGTCAAAACTACACGTTATTGAATCCGTACGCAGTTTTATACGATATTTTGGCCCGAAATGTTATATTGTAGCGAGTTTTTGTTCATTAAAGCGGACATTTCCGGCACTTAGTGACCTTTAACTTTTCACAGACGAGTTTAAGACAAATGACTAATAACTTGTTGAGGTAGCAACCAGTAATAAAGCGTAATTGAATACCAGGGTTTGAATTTAACAAGATAAGTTATCGGATAATAAATAATCGGTTAATTATCAATACTGATTCATAACTTGATCTCTTTTAGGGTTTTTTTTTACTTATAAATTATGATTTCGTTTCCAAAAAAAATATCCAAAGAGAGACTTTTATGATTACAAATTGTGTATTTTTTTTTTAATTTCAACACAAATGAACAAAAAACAGTGCGTATTTATAAAGCAATGTTTGTTCCCGTTTTATTTTTAAGTTGACAGCTAACGTGTTTGGATACGTGCGGAAGCGGCAAATCACGTTCAGATACTCGTGAAGTTAATAATTAATGTTTTACGATTTTCATTATTAACAAGATAATTATCACTTCAAACCCTGTCGTATAATACTATTACGCCCGAATACTCGAACGTCACTCAATTATAAGTAGCCCTCAAAACTCGTGCTATCTCTGTCACTCTGCGTTAAAGTAACAAAGACAGCACGAGATTTAAGTGCAACTTAAAATTGAGTGACGTTCGAGTATTCGGGCGTTAGACTTTCAGTAACATGTGACGCGAGTACGCGACATCAATAATTTTTAAACAATCCGTCTAGGCTGTGACGTAGACTAAATCTATCACTTCGTGGTATTACTTCGATTTTATAAGAAAAAAATGCATCACAAAAAAAATTGTAACGTTATTATTTTCAAGGCGAACAGCCCTCGTATTCAAAAACACTTCGATTCGATAAGTTGTATGTCTATACTTTTTGACATAACGAAAGTGAGCGAGATAGACATAATTATGCCATTCCGAATCGATATCGAATCGAAGTGTTTGTTAATACGGGGCCAGAACTGAAAATCAGTTTGCATGGTTACTGTTTTCTTTACACTCTAGGAAAAATAACTTTAAGGCATCGTTCACACCAAACGTATTGTCCGCGGCTGACTGTGAGCGCGCGTTACACAGTTTATCGCTTTTCAATATATAATTATTTAACTTCTTGTTCATCCCGAACCAACTATACGCTATTACGTAGATCCATAGAGAGCTATTACGTAGATCCATAGAGACAGTGAGCATATTCACAGTCGGCGGCGGAAAATACGTTTACGTTACGTTGGTGTACGATGCCTTAAGTTTAAAAGGAAATTAATGTAAAACTCACCGTTTATCAAGCCAAATCCGTCGGAAGCGTTTGTAGATATCGTCAGGATAACACTGTATCTGTGGACAAACAAACGCAACATAAATATTTAGAGATGCTTCCCAAGCAAAGCGGGCTGATGTTACTATTTCATTTACGATGTGCATCTGATTGTTATTATGCTGAAATGAAATGATAACACTAATTGTACTTTCATGCAAAATTACAAATACGTTGAAAGTAGTTTCACTTAGCATCATGCTTGTAGTCTTCGAAGGCTTAGACAGAGGTGTACCTACCTCTTAGTAGGTACGCCCTCATTTCGCCAGTTATGGTTAATTGCCATGTAATAGGTGGCAAGCCTATTGCTATCAACCGGTCACTGCTCGTCTACATCTCTCTCAATCTCATCTGCTCACTGGTCATTATTGGTCACTCCGTGGCTGCTACTCAGTAATTCCTGATGTAAAATCCCAATTACACTTTGAAAGACCTGGGAATTGAACCCAGGACCTCATTCATACCAGTCGCACTTGCGACCACAAGACCAACAAGGCTATCAAAAAAGACGATAGTTTCGTTAGGTGAAATTAAAAATAAAACAACGTTTTATTTGGGTAGAAAGATTCAGTCGAAGATTCTTATCACTAAACTTCAAGTTACCTATCTCTATCATGATAAGAGTCAAATTGAAACGCCTTACAGAGAGCAGACAAAGGAATCCTTTCTTCTCAAATAAAACCGATTTTATAGTTCCACCTTGAAATCCCGAAAAAAACTGCAATAAACAGCTTCAAAGTATGACATATCGGACGTTTACGAGATTTTTATTTACGACTCACGAACTTATTTAAACGAATATTTACTGAAGCGGGTTTTATGGCATAGGTGTCATAAAATAAATTGTAGTTTAAACCTAATCGACTGGGGACTTCATGGGTAAATAAATGGATGGACGAACGTGGAAAGATAAAATTGCGAACTTATTGTTGACTGAATTTATTAACTTCAACCTTATAGACAGCCAACGGTGACTAATCGAGAAGTCTGGAAGAAGAAGAAGGAGAGAATAATGATGGACATGACTACCTATTCTTCTTCTAATCGTGTGGGCAGTAAGGTCTAACGACCCCACACCCTAGTGTCAGAGTTTATAAACCGCCGTAAGGGCCTCTGACATGGTTTGACGACCGCCATTTGGCGGCCGGGACCACCGGCTTATACGTGCCTTCCGAAGCACGGAACCATCTTTTTATCAGACATTCAGGTGATTCAAGCCTGCAATGTCCTAACCAAACTGGAAAAAACTTCACAAAGTATGCTTCCCGTGGGAATCGAACCCACGACCACCGGGTCACAAGGCAAACGCCTAAACTACTCGACCAGGGAGGCAGTTCACTCATCGCTGGGTATAAAGAGAGACCGTCTTTGCTTGTGCTAGCCTCATCCGGGACATGATATAGGAATAATGTCGCCTACCCCAGGCCTAGCCATGTCGCGGGCCGACTTCCCTAAGAAATCATAATCAAGCTTATCATTGCGCTGGATCTTATTTGGCTGGTACAGATCCGTTAGTTACAGACCTCAGATGCATGCCATTGATTATTCTCCAAGACACTCAGAAAATTTCACCAAAGTTGGTTATCTAGTTAAGCCGTTAAAACATTCCAAGATGAAAAACAGACTTCAGCGTCTACTATTATTTTTATGGCACGTATTTTAGCAATCCAAAGTATTGCTATATTATAACAGCTACTTACTTAACTTTAGCGCTAATCAATTTCTAGTAGCAGTATTGCTACAAAGATTCTAGTGCTCTCTAGCGTCTAAGCGTCAGTTCCTATCAGATGAACCTGCTAGAACGAGATTGAATAGTTAATTTGACCAACACGGCTCTGTTTTTCAAAGAACCTTTGGCTTAAGTAGGATTATGTACAAAAGGATACCAAATACAAATCAATATTACGAATGTCCTTTATTTCCGAAATTAAGGTTAATCTACCATATTTATACGATAAGGCGAATTTATTACGAATCAAAGGGATTAAATTACAATTCATGATGGTTATAGTTATTTAAAATATCTTTGTAAGGATAATCTTAACTGCCACACCGAACAACACCCTTTGTATTGTATAATGTAAGCTTCTTTCGATTCGCACTTATTAGTAATTGTGGTACTAGTTTATCATTTATGTACAATATCTTGCACTAAATACATTTAATTAATACGTAATAAACTAATAACATAACAGACGTGGGAGTGTAGCCACTGCGAATCAGAAATATCTATTTCTATTTATATAAACACAAGGGAGAATAATTATATTATGGAAACACCATAACATAACTTAGAGGACAAAGAATTTTCTATTATACCAGTATTATAAAATATATGAAGCTAATTCTGTCCGGAACCTTATCACACGTTAACGGCTGAACAGCTTTCTGTATTTGCCACACAGGCTAAACTATCAAACTACCGACGAGAGCTTCCTGTCTGCTGAATCCTGGGTTACGACGGGATTCGCCAGTGTATGGCCAGAACTTAAGCCAATACCTATCAGACACACATCGGTCTTGTAGATTGCAATAAAATAAACTGCCGAACTTATCTCCACTACCGAACGCCCGATGTTAACATTAAATACTCTCTTTAACATTGTATAGTATATAAATCGAGTGTAACAGCTTAATTTATTAAGACGTGAAATGCGTTAAATCAGCCAGATTGTAGCAATTACCCCTTATTAGTAATGTTAACAAGACGTACGCTACCAGCAGAATAATTATTTGTTAAATAATGTAAGATAATTCTTTAGTTAGTGAAATGTCGGAAATAAAAGCAAAATAATTGATTTGGTTGGTTTGTTGTCTCAACCACTTGTACACTTGCGGGAAAACTCTACCGCATGCAGTTATAAGACTTATATGTGAACGAAAATGTAATAATTTTCTTATTTTTTGGTCATTGCAGTAGAAAAGTGGCTTAAGCCGATCATGCGAGGTTGTAGTGGGATCGACCGAGGCAAGCGAGGCTTACTCTGAGAATCGACCAGGGGCCCAATTCTGTAACTTAGAGATAAGCAACATGCCATTGCCACTCTATCGACACACTACAGACATTATTATGCAATAGGGAAAAGAGGTGTCGTTGTTCGATGGCTTCACAATGGCAGTTCGATAGCCAAACACGATAGACACAACTGTCAGATTTCACTTGAAATATATTTACAGACTACCATAAAGTCCTACTATGGCGTTTCAATGTCACTACAGTGGCAAGTCAATGACAATAAATATTTGTAGAATACCAAATGTCAATGAGTAGTCTATTGAGACACAACCGACACACTATCGACACACTATTGATAAGTTAGCTATTTTACAGAATTGGGCCCCTGAAAGGCTGTTATTATTTACGTGCTCCTTTCGCCAGTGTCATCACCGTTTTGGAATATTGACAGCACTTGAACGCGATTGAGAAGTTCTGATCCTATTGAGTCCCACTGCAGGGCAAAGGTCTTCCTTCCCACTTTCCATATTTCTCCTTCTCCTGCTATTGGGACAAAATCCGTTAGGCAGAAGTCCAATTCGTGGCGTCAACTCCTTCAGAGTCTACCGCGCCGACTGTAGCTTCTTTTCCCCATTATGACCCGATTTAGTGTAGTTACTGAAATTCATTCTTATTAAAAAACCCACCAGTAACTGAACAACAAGACGTTCGCTTTCAGAAGCATAATTAGCTTGTAAACGTAATACTATATTCTGTCGCAAGGTGACATGTCGAAAACAAAAGTAAGCGAAGTGTCTTTCTTTATTATGTTAATTATGTTCGTGCCTTTCAATTTCAGTAGAGAATTAACGAGGTAAGTCGGTAACTCAGCCTACTTAGCAATGTTTAAGAATTCGGAGAAAGAATGGAATTTACAAGACAGGAGCAATGACTTCTTCGTTTTCTCTTTCGACATTTATTTCATGATGTAATAGGGGATCGGACTGGGTCAAAATAATATGATTCTGTTTAGTCCGTAAGTTAGATTATCGAAAAATATTGAATACGTGTTTTTTGTTTTATCAAATCAATAAAAAATGACGAAGATAAAACGCGTCAAAGATCATGGAGTGGGGCTTGAAACGTCACTTGTAGGTACAAAATGTACTATCATATGACGTCACACGAGTTTTCGAAGCACTGTATAGTCTTCATTTTTTGTTTACGTGAAAACAGAAAAAATACGTGTCCATTAATTTTTGGAAATCTATCTGACGGACTAATTAGTTTTTTTTTGTCCGATCCCCTATTGTGGGGATGGTGAATTAATTGGACTTTTATTGTGGCTGAAATTTATTAGTAAAATGTAGGAAGATGCCATAGAAGATGCATAGATTACTTATTATTTTAACCTTATTTCGCACCAGTGAAGGCCTTTCTTCGTCCTTTCCTTTAATGACGATTTTGATACCTATCTCTGCTCTTTTCTCGCATTCTCTTCTTTAACAATGAGCAATGATTTTAGAAGAAATGGCAGTAGTAGACACCGGTGGACAGTGGTAGAATTGCGAGAAAAGACTTATTTTTAGAAATTGTTTCTCTGTCGACCTTTGGTGGACAACGGGAATAATCGGTAGAAAAGGACTTTCCGTTCGATACAGTATAGCAGTACGTCTGTTACCAATTTCTATAGGGAACCTACTTCCACAAATGTACCCAGGAATGGGGTAGTGTCACAGTAGTAGTGTCACAGTAACGACGGTAGGCATTTAAGCTTTTCTAACGAAAAAAACCCTTTTGTCAGCTTGCATAAGTCAAGTAAAACTCAAAGTAAATTCAAAGCACTGCGAGCAAACACATTAGTGGATTGGAAAACTTTTTGAATTACGATTTATATCAAAGACATGTTTTAAATTGAAACTCCTAATGATAAAGTGTTGGTTCGTTTGTTTCATCACTTTCTCGCAAAACTTTGTGTGGAGATTTATAATCTGTTGAACAATATTGTGGCGCACACCAAAACCATTTTAATTACAAAAGTTTTTGAGTGAAAATGCATCTTTTTAGACATTTTTACAAGTTTTTTAGGTTGCTTATATGTTTGTTGTAAATATATATGTATATATTTTTCTCTTTATTTATTTAGGGGCTTTTACCATACAAAGGTATGTCAGCCTCATCATACTCTAAGTACTTATAACACGTAACTAATATTATATACACAAACATATAATTGCGTAAGCGAGGGAGATTGTGATGCAGCGACCATTTCTTAAATCAGTTTCGCGTCTCCCGAATTTGGTGTAGATAGTATTCTAATGAAAGCCCCAATATCATACAAATTAATTTTTAACTCCCGCTAAAAATATATAAACAAAATATAAAATGTTTTATATAATATGAAAAAGCAGCACGTCTACGAAATATCAAAAATAATTTACTAACTACTTTTGTAAAAGCAACAACAGTTTCTTCGAATATATTAATAACGCTTTTAGGGTTTTAATGGGTTAATTCTTTTTTTTTAAATAAAAAAAAAATGGGTGTTAATCCTTGAAGCGTTTTTAAAAGTAAAAGCTTTAAAGTAAATGGAAATTGTGAATTCAAACCTATTAAATGTATGTTCTTTTGTCAGTTATCTGAAGTATCGGTTATATTGATTACATTTGCAGAAACTAAGATTTCTCTTGACACGACGTAAGAAATTAATTTGTAGTTATGATGAAAATTAACATTAAAGTCCTGGTTTGCTGAATGAATACATACTACTTATGTAACATGAATCCTTTTTTTTTTTGGGCGTGAGTGGAAAATCTTCAAATGATCCCCCGCTCTTGGGCAGAGCGAAAAGAAGTGTCAGACTTCTGCTGACTAAAATCCACCCATGTTCCTTCTTAGCCCTTTATGTTGAGGCCGCGATATCTTTGTGACCAACCCGCAGTCCTAATATGAATACCTTGTAGTAGACGTATCGTTGAAGTTCTCACACCACCACCGTGTCATTTTTTTGGTTCACATTCAAATGAAAAAAAATCACTCTCCTAAAAAGTTGCTATTTTTGACTTACTTACGAAGTATTAGAACTTAAGCGAAGAAATGCGAAGTTTTGCAGCATAAAAAAACGTTAAAATGAAAATTTCACCAGACAACTATTAGAGACTGAATCAAATAGGTATTTTATGTAGATGAAACGTTTAGTTTTACATATAGAAATAATATGAAAAAAAATATGATGATCTCCAAAAACGGTGAAGGAAAACATTGTGAGGAAACCAGCAGCATGCCTTTGAACTAAAAAACCCGCACAAGGCCCGCGTGGTGGATGCCTATCCCTCTCCTAAAGAGTAGGCCTGAGTCCCTGCAGTGGGTATATTATAGGTTGATGACGAGGGCAAAAGTTGCCAGCAATAAAACAAGATCATGTTCATAAAGATAATGTTATATGCGATACAACCCGGGGTGGTCTAACATTAATTTTCATTTTGTTTTTTCACGCAAATGTAGCGTAAGCACTAATGTGAGAATGGTTAATAATCGTAAGAAAGTGAGTAATAATATTAAAATGTACTAAGCTCTGTGCAACCGCCGCCCGTTTAGTAATGTGAGTTCTTAAAATAACCGTAAAATCATTTTTATAGCTTCTCATTGCAAGTTCGCAAAAAAAATCCTCTAAGCGACGGACTGCATCTTGGAAAATTATATTACAGTATGACCATTGTATGTGTGCAGTTCAAGGTGGCGCCACTGGTCAAGAAAAAATGCATCGCTACGTCAAACTTAGTACATTTATTTTAGTTCCGTGTTTTCCCACCTGCACAGATAAGTTGGTCGGAGTGTAGCTATGATGTAGGTACCTAGGCACTTACTTAACTATTAACAAGTCGGTTACATCATAGGATTAGGAAACACGTGATTAGTACATGTTTACTGATCATTGCTAAAGATTTTATGAGTCACATTCATTCTTACTATGTGTGAGATTAACTGAGCGTAGCTTAGGTACCTACTACTGCCAAAATGACCACACTAAAATTTTGCACATTTTCCATAGTGATTTTGGGGGTCGTGGGGCTTTATTAATATTAAATCGGTTCTAAGAAAACGTTTTGGATATAACTAAGGACTCATTTTACTGACTTTAACTAGATAATTAAGAATATTTCCGTGGCTGGCGTGAATATGTTGATAAGTCTAAAACTGCAATTTGTCAGGACGGCCATTTAAAGGGTTTGACGTCTTCTGGTAAATCGGTAAATTAGTTTAACATAAATGTTGTAGTTGTTTTATAGGTTATTTTATGCCCTCTTTTCAATGATGACAGTAAATAATCGAAATTCCCCATAGATTGCATAATAATAGACTTGTCAATTCGTTCACCAACGACTTATCAACTTATGCACCGACTTATCCACTTATTCACAGCGTTATCAACGTATTCACCAACAGTTATCAACTTATTCACCTACTTAATAGGGAGATAGGTAAACAATGTTATTTTAATGAAAAACCCATTATTATTATTGGAATAGTTTTTGCCCGTAGCTTCGCCCGCGTGAATGTCGGTTAAACTACAAAGATGACGATTTTCCATACAAACTTTCATCCCCTATTTTAACTAGGAATAAGGTTGAATTTCCAAAATTTTTCCTTATTCCTAGTCTACATTATAAAGGCAACCTCTGTGCCAAAAATCAGCATTCTAGGTCCAAGGGTTTGGGCTGGGCGTTGATGAGTCAGTCAGTAAGCCAGGACTGTTCTTTTAATTTACATAGATAGATAGCAAACAGATAAAAAACAAAAAAAAAACTGGCCAAGTGCAAGTCAGACTTGCACATGAAGAAGTCCGGACCATCGTAGTAGGGATACCCCCTAAAATTTGTATTATTTCTTATTTTAGCGGCGACAGAAATATTTATTTTGTGATAAGTTTGTTTTTCATATTGTTTGTATGAATGACAAAGTTATATTTGCGGTTTTTTAAATGTGCTATTTATAAAAAACTACTAACTAAATCTCGTTCAAACAAATTTTTGTTGAAAGTTATCATTACGATCTATAGCATACATTTTTTTTAGATTTTTCTCTTTCTTAGTTTAGAAGTTAGAGGGGGGGGGACACTCAGTTTACCCCTTTAGAAGTGTTTATCTTTCAAACGATTGAATTTGAGAAAATATGGTTTCAGAAACCTCAGTGTAATTTTTAAAGACCTATCTTTAGATACCCCACACGAATAGATTTGATGAAAAAAGTTTTTTTTTTTTTCAGTTCCATGTATGGAGAGCCCCCCTTAATCTTGTATTCTTTTTTAGTTTTGTATAATAATCCTATAGCGATATAAAGACTACATCTACATACCAAGTTTCAACTGTGTAGTCTTAACAGTTTCCGAATAAAGTGGCTGTGACATACGGACGGACAGACATGACGAATCTATAAGGGTTCCGTTTTTTGACATTTTACTACGGAACCCTAAAAATATTTGATTCGCTAAAACACCTACTACTTACTCAAATCAAGCATTGTTCTTCTACCTTAACAAATATTAAAATGAAGGACCACGAAAATAAATCATTTTACCAGTGTTTTTACAATAAAAAACAATAATAATTTGTCCTCGTCCAAATCTGGATCAGTAGATGCAGAGACATCACCAAAAGTTTTTATATTTCTATAAAACTCTTTAAAAGAGTCGTCAATCAAGTCAATCATGTCCATCAAATCTTTTTTTTTTCTCTGTACTAATTGGCAATGCCTCCTTAGAGATTGGGCTCAGCCTAAAGACATCTACTGTAGACTTTCCCCTTTTCCTAAATACTGAATTAAAAGGAGGTTCGCGTTCCAGACTTTTCATAAACTTTATTTTGCATACGTTATTTTTGTTATATTGCAGAAACACCGCGCGCGTACCTAAATAATCGCCGCGATATTTTTACGTCTATTAAAACCTTTATCAATACTTACTTAAAAGGTGGCAAAATGTTATTTGTGAGTATGAGATCTGTGCTCTGATCCATTTTCGTCCACTTTATTCTTTCGCTGGCGAGATGAATGCAACTTTAAGTCACGAAGTTCTGTTCTTCTGAACTCTGAATTGACGTTTGTTTACCAACAGACGAGCGAGGGATGTGCACGGTGTGCACTGATATAAGTTGTTAACTAAACATATTCATTTAACTTTAACTTTTTTGTAACAGACATATTAGTGATAACTATATTTATTACATTTAGGGTTGAGAACTTCGTTGGTCGTAACTGGACATCTCAATATATCACAATTTAAACAGAAATACTTCGGTCGGCCATAACTTGATATGTCGATTTGTCAATTTAAAATTTGTGCCTATAGAAAACTCATAAGTGTATAAGTTGAGATATTATATAACGAATATTCATTTGGGTACTGAGTATAGGTTGATATATCAACATATCAATGTTTGATAAAAAAAACATGAGAATGCTTAATTGGACAAGTGGACTTGTAAATTTAGACACGTCAAAATGAGAGATGTCAACTTACGACCAAGGTCGATTGCTCCAAAATTTATGGATATTTTGAGCTGTCAATTTTTTTCATATAAGATCCCAATGCCTAGGATGTAATAAGCCAATAAAAAAAAAATCATGGAAGTCGACTTATCAATGTGTTCACGCCAGCCACGGATTTATTGTACCGTGTTTCAACTTTCAATCAAATATTTCGCGAACATAATAAAAAATTTGTGAAATGGCTCATTAATCCAGAACTACGTCCCTTTCAGAAAATGAATATAAAACATAACATATAAAAAGTTGCATGGGTAATTTTCATCTAGTGAAGAAAGCACAAAGGAAAGTGAAGCATGCATTACGTATTTATGTGAAAAGTTAAGTATTTGGCTCACTCGAGAATTGTAAAGTTTTATTGTAGTTCTCGCTTTTAAAAATAGGGAACAAAGGGGGTAGTGTAAGTTATAAGGTATAATATACAGGCCTTAAATAATAATGAAAAGTAGGTTTTTTTAGGAGGTCTACTCTGAAGATCCCTGGCTACCGATAGCTCGGACAGTGTTCCCGATTCCCGCACCCGGTGTTTTTTTTATGTAATTTTATTAACAAAAATGTAAATAATAAGTATGATAATGGAAAAAAGGCGATCAAAATAATTATGCTTAATATTTTTAAAGCAGAAAATAATAAAAAGTAGTAAAGCATTCGTACCCTTTCGTAATTAATAAAGATATTTTATATTTTACAACTTAATGCAATTATTAAATAAAAAATACATAATAAAAAGTCAAAAAGATATTGCATCGACCGGGAATCGAACCCGGGCCGCCCGCGTGGCAGGCGAGCATTCTACCACTGAACCATCGATGCTTATGTCTAACGGCGCGAAAATGTGATTTGGAATCTTCGTGAGTACTCGGTTATCACAATCCGCCTTATTACAAAAGGTAGTTAAACCTGGTTTAACTTAGACCTGGTTTATCTCGCATGCTGTCACTTTCTTTTGAATATTATTGAAGTGAGACGTCATGCGAGATAAACCAAGTCTAAGTTAAACCAGGTTTAACTACGTTTTGTAATAAGGCGGATTAGGTTTATATAACATCACGCCTGTAATACCCGAAGGGTTAAACAGAGTTGTACCTAATAGTTTCGGCAGTTATACTGAAGTCCCATGTAATAAGGGACACGCGTATTGCCGTCAACCGGGCCCGAATTCAGACTGCGTGGTTGCTACTTACAAATTCCTGGTGGAAAAACACAAAAATCTATAACTCTGTATTAATTTAGATAAAGTACTTACATTATGTAGAAATTAAACTGCAAACGCGATTTATTTGTAATAGCTGAATTACAATTGCGCATTCCAATTGGACCTGTTATGTTACGTATTTACAAACGTGTGTTTTAAGTTTATCGTTAAATTTAACGGTTTTCTGATCTTATCGCTCACAGTGAAATCAGACTAGGTTTCCAGATTATTTTGCGATTTCGTGGTTTATCATCACAGGCATTCGACCGTGACTGCGTTTAAAATTAGGAAGGTAGGTAAGTAGTACAGCGGCACTACAAAAAATGAGTACCTACTACAGTAACAGTATAAAAAGTACTACGGCACCATCTATGATAATAATGAAAAACTAATATCGAAATCCTGAATTATTGTGCTAGTAAACAATGATATTATAAATAAAAAGAGGTAGATATCGCATTAGCACGCACAAATTGTTGAGGACAAACTACGACAATTGGTGCAGTTTAGTAACTAGCTATCTCTTTTTATCTTAAACGTTCCGTATTATCTATCCCTGTCGTAGAACGCAACGATATCTGAACGCCATTCAGTATGAACATGGCGTATCTTTCTTTTTAATATCATTGCTAGTAAAGTTATCCGCGACTAAGGATCCGTTTACACCGACCGCCTCGGAGAGGAGAGCAGTTTAGTATAAGCATAAATCGGTCTTTAATGTTCCCACTGCTGGAACTCCAGAACTCCTTTCTTTAAGTGCGTATGAGCTATAATCAAAGATATTGATAGACCTAGACTTAAGACAGCCCAGCGCGGATTGGTATAATACTAAGACACACGTCTTCGAATCTTTGGTTCAAGGACATGCTGGATTCCTCAAGATGTTTTCCTTCACCGTTTTGAGAGCAGTAACAATTAGTATTTGAGGAAAAATAAATTTTATTTGAACGACTATAAGAAACGTCCGAAAATACCTTACCTTCATTCTTTCCTCAATTGCAACATAGGTACCTAGTACCTACTTATTCATTAATACGCATTCATGGCACGTTATTAAGAAAACATAATACTTACCTGCCTAAGTACTATTTGTGAAGTCATTGCTGAAACCGAAATAATGAAGTAAACCTCTTAAAGAATTCGCTTTTACTTTCCTCCGTGAATAGAAAGCCTGTAAACTTCAAACAAGATTTTGTCTAGTAAGCTCGCGCGATTTTTTAACGCGCACTCAATTTTCAACGTATTGCGTAGCTCCGAGAGTTGTAAATCCTGCAGTGTGGTTTTTGGATGCGTTGAGTTGTGCTCTACTGGATTCGCAATTCTCGGTTCAATATAAAATCCAGTGATTGATACAAATTGCTGCGTTAATTAAAACTAAGCGCTCACTACCGACGACACTACGAAATTAGCCATTGCGAATAAAAATCCCCAATCTGCGAGAGTTCGCGTACCTACTGCGAAAAGAAATCGTTTGTGATAACACGAACAAGATTGCGATTTCACTTCGCATTATAAAATCGCAACGATTTCATTCCGTAGTGCCAGCTTAGCCTAAAAAAAAATCGACCGTACGTAGAATCCCGGCTTATTCTGTACAAAATCTTGTTTGAACTTTGTAGACGCGCGGCAAGAGTCCAGTACTTTTATTTTGCTCCTAGCATGTTTTATATTTATTTCAGTGTTCAGATTTAGTTCTTGCATTCTTGCCTTTTTGCCTTGCATAGTGCCCGATACGGTTAGATGCCTTTTTACAAGTTTCTTATCAGATTGTTTTGCTGGTTTTTAAAAGTTTTTTGCATCAATTATCCGGTTTGTTACTATGCCGTTTTTATTGATTAAATGTGTGGCGGTGAGTTTGCCTTTTTTGTAGTACTAGGCTTTTTGTTATTGTGTTGATATTTCTTTGTATGTGTGTGTGTAAAATTTCTAATTAATTACATCAGTTTTATAATGCTAATGCTTGCTTAATGCCATGACTCTGCGTTTATTGGCATTTTTGGTCGTACTTAGTGAAAAAATTAATGAGTTCTTCTTCGCAAAGTAAGTGATTAAGCAAATAGATCGACTGTCAAAGATCTAAAAATTACATCTGGGACCAACGCAGGCTTAATACGCTTTCCTAGGCACGAAGGCAACTCGATTGTAATGAATAGAGAGCCATCCAAATACTAACCCTGGCAAGTGCTGTTTAACCTTGAAGACAGACCTGGGCCCCGTGTCTGCTATTCAATAGTGTCAGAATGGTCTATCATTGATCTCAAAATTGTTGATTGATGACAAGCCTACCTAGTACCTTAAGTCTGTCGACTTAAGATACTTTTTGGCTTGTCGTCTACTTGTCAAAATCAACAATTATGAGATCAATGATAGACCATTCTGACACTATTGAATAGCAGACTCGGGGCCCTGTATGGTTGTTATTATTTAGCCAAGAGCTTTTAAGATTGCAGATAATTAATGACCGTTTTCTCGTCGACCAAATGTACCAGCAAATAATAATAGAGCTTAGCCGAAAAACAATATAGTCTTAATTTCCGAAACAGCACCTAGAACTTTTTACTCAGAGATAATCTTCTTTTTTGTACGGAAAGTTAATACCAGTAGCGAGATCGGCGGTTTTGCGTCTTCTAAACGATACTTAAAAGTAAGATTGTTTTAACTACTTAAAGTGACTAGGTTGTAATAACATAGAATTGTAGCATAGCGAATGCTTTGCATACAATAATATTTTCTCTGTTGAACTATTATGTTGAGAGATCCTAGCGCCGTGTTTTGTTTTAGGTATAATTTAGTTTACATTTTCCATTTTCTTTATTCCTTTCCTTTATTATCATTCTTTACTCGACGCCTCGCCTTTTATTTACTGATTTAGAGTGAGTACATTTTTACACAAATATTTTGGTCAGTATGTTTACTGTTTCCCATCGCTTTACTATTGTCAACTAATTGACATTTTACCCAGCAGTGGGACAGAATAGGCCAAAAAATACCATTATTGAAAAATAACTATAAACAAGCTAATATTAGTGTGGTTGACAATATTAAAAGACAGCAAAACAACAAACCAATTTTTTTCTGTAACTTTTTAAATAAAATTACAAATAAATCATAATCTCAAGTTTCCCCACAAATAAACAGTGTTGCAGATTGCAGAACAACAGTTTATTAACCAGTCCTCAGTGAATGTCAGACTAAAATCAAGAAACATCAAAGAGGAGCTTATGTAGGTATCGTGTTTCGGTGTGACTAAATGAAACGCGCCGATCGCATCGACTCTTGCGCACATCCGGTGTTCGCCCTTACAGCGCCCTGGGCCGTCAAAGACAGAGAAACAAGTGAATATCGTGTAAAATACACGAAGATACGCAAGATTGTATCAGTAGATCTTGATGGGAAAATAACGTGATGTAAATGAACGAATAAACATGCTTTTTGTTTAATGGTTTCCTTTTTGTAATGAGTTTGTTACTATTTTTTGTCTTTCTTGACATCTTTGATGTCGTCTGAAAGATCTCGTTATCGGCGATAAGTCTACCTGAAATCCTCAAAGTTCCTATTATTCAAGCTGCTGCGCTGTTTTTGACAATAGAAAAGTGTAGGGCAACATAAATGTTTCAAGCCTTTGGCCTAATGTTAGAAACATTTGTGTTAATTGGGTACATAAAAAAGTTCTGTCAGTGAGACGCTGAATTGTGTTTAAAAGATACTTCCCGCAAATCATTACCTCTATTCGGTTTTCTACGGGTATCACTTAAAAACGAATAAGAGTCCCTTCACGAAACTGTCAACCAAGCATTTTGTACATAAAACTTCATCATTTCAGCCAAAAGACGTCCACTGCTGGACATAGGCCTCCCCCAGGCGTCGCCACATTGACCGGTCCCGTGCGTCTCTCATCCAGCGGGTTCCTGCAACCTTGACCAGGTCATCGGTCCACCTAGTGGGAGGCCTTCCAACGCAACGTCTTCCGGTTCGCGGTCGCCATTCCAGAACTTTTCGGCCCCATCGGCCATCCGTTCTGCGAGCAATGTGCCCTGCCCATTGCCACTTAAGTCTGGCGATTCTTCGGGCTACGTCGGTAACCTTGGTTCTCATGCGGATGTCCTCATTTCTGATTCGATCACGCAAGGAAACTCCGAGCATAGCCCTCTCCATTGCCCTTTGGGTGACTTTGAGCTTTCTGATAAGGCCCATTGTGAGCGACCACGTTTCGGTCCCGTATGTAATCACTGGCAACACACACTGGTCATAGACTTTCGTCTTGAGACACTGGGGTATGTTGGACGAGAAGATACTGCGCAGCTTCCCGAACGCTGCACAGTGGATCGAAAATCGAATTTCGAAGACATTTAAATTCTTTTCGCTTTTTTAATTTATTTTTGCTTGTGATAAGCTTCTAATTACTCCAGCAGCTATGAATATATACAAGGAATATCATTTGATAGGTAAACTAAATTAAAAAAAAATGAAAATGAAAATTTTGTATGGCGTCAAAGTAATAAATCCAAATATCTTCAAAACCATAGTCTCGCAAGATATATCCTTACAGAAGACTGTTCTACAAATTATTTGTGATTTTTTGGTGTATTTTATATAACTCTGACTTCTGCGGTTTTTTTATAAAAAATATATACGTTATATAAAAAAATGGTTGAACTATAACTTGTATTTACATCCAAACCAATGGGTTTATAAACTTGAAATTTTGCAGAGAGGTGTCTGTATTTTAGAGAAACACTACTGCATTATCCAAATTAGGAAGTATATTTGAAGACATCTTTAAAAAAAAAAAGTGATAATTTAATTACGCATTCCAAGAACTCGTTTTTAATACTGTATTGTATGATCGTTAACCTAATAGGAAATATCTAATTACCCAAATTATATATGTAGTAACCTTAATTTTGATGACATAAATAATTGTAATTAGTATTTCACTATTCGTTTTATGACATTATTAAGGGTAGTTAAGCTAAATATTATAAAATTAAAGTTATAATTTACATTATAATATATACATACTAAAAATAAAACTAACATTTTTATAAAAATAAGATTAAAAGTAAGTACCTACATATATGTATACAACGACGATATTAGGACACTTACGCGTCAAAGTACTCCTCCGCATCGCTGCCATGGAAACAAGTCTAGACGACTGGCAGCATTGCCACGTTGAATGGCAATGCTAATTCTTTGGCCAAAGAGATAGCCAAGAATATAGGTACATACACTTAAATTAGTTTTCAGAATCTTCAACAATATCAGAATCAGAACCAGAATCTGAATCTGACTCAGAGTCAGGATCTAAATGAGAAACATCATAATCTTCGAAATCTCTCTCTTGAAGTTTCAACAAATGCAGGGTCTCGGTGAAAAGCTTTTGCTTTAATTTCGAGTTCATCTTGGGTCTTACTGCAGAAATAACTGGATCTGATGAAAGAAGTAACATGTTGAGGATATCCTCATTCGAATTTTTTCTGCTTTTTTTTCGCGAATTGTGTTCCCTAAATCTACGAAAGTCTTTGTTGCGTGACTCGGATGCTTCCTCTGATAGGCTCCCGATTGGCATAATTGCGTTACTAGCAATGATATCTGCCCCGTGTATGAGCAATTTGTGCACTGTAGCAGGCATATGGTACCAATTATAGAGTTCCACATACCTAGCAGCTGTCTGGTACGCATATTCTTTAAATTTTACAGGGTCAACATCTTGCTCCGAGGTAACTGCCTGTAAAATCACTGCAAGTCTACGAATTAACTGTTCGTCTAGCCCAGTAATCGCTGCAGTCTTTTCAGGACTCCCAAAAAATCTTCTGGCTGTATTGCCATCATTTGTTGTTCCGGATCCTTGTTTGACAATGTCTATTAAAACGTTTAACTCTGTTTTGAAACGATCTTGTATAGCTTTTTTTCTTGCTTGAAACACCACTTTGTCATCATCTCCTCGCACTGCCCATTTCTTGAGGTCCAGTCTATAAGCTATGTGCAAAAGGCATTCCATAGTGTTTATACGAGCGTGTAATGTTTTTATTTGTGTATGTAGGTACTTATTTTTAGTCTTATTTGTATAAATATGTTAGTTTTATTATGTATATATTATAATGTAAATAATAACTTTCATTTTATAATATTTAGCTTAGCTACCCTTATTGATGTCATAAAAGTAATAGTGAGATACTAATTACAGCAATTTATGTCATCAAAATTAAGGTTATTATATAATTTGGGTAATTAGATATTTCCTATTAGGTTAACGATCATACAATACAGTATTAAAAACGAGTTCTTGGAATGCGTAATTAAATTATCACTTTTTTTTTTTAAAGATGTCATTAAATATACTTCCTAATTTGGATAATGCAGTAGTGTTTCTCTAAAATACAGACACCTCTCTGCAAAATTTCAAGTTTATAAACCCATTGGTTTGGATGTAAATACAAGTTATAGTTCAACCATTTTTTTATATAACGTATATATTTTTTATAAAAAAACCGCAGAAGTCAGAGTTATATAAAATACACCAAAAAATCACAAATAATTTGTAGAACAGTCATCTGTAAGGATATATCTTGCGAGACTATGGTTTTGAAGATATTTGGATTTATTACTTTGACGCCATACAAAATTTTCATTTTCATTTTTTTTTAATTTAGTTTACCTATCAAATGATATTCCTTGTATATATTCATAGCTGCTGGAGTAATTAGAAGCTTATCACAAGCAAAAAAAAATTAAAAAGCGAAAAGAATTTAAATGTCTTCGAAATTCGATTTTCGATCCACTGTGCGCTGCCCAGCCGAGTCGGATTCGACGATTGACCTCTTTCTCGAAGTTGGATCTACCCAACTGGACCGTTTGTCCCAGGTAGACATAATCGTCCACAACTTCGAGCGTAGAGTCTCCGATCTTGATAGGAGTGGGTGTTACATGAACATTCGACATAACCTTGGTTTTGTCCATGTTCATTTTAAGACCCACTCTTTCGGAAGCTCTACTGAGGTCATCGAGCATTTTACTGAGGTCTTCCATGGTCTCAGCCATGACCACTATATCGTCGGCAAACCGAAGGTGAGTGATGTACTCGCCGTTGACATTGATGCCAAGTCCTTTCCAATCCAGAACCTTGAAGACATCCTCCATAAAACTTAGTCCGCCTTATTACAAAAGGTAGTTAAACCTGGTTTAACTTAGACCTGGTTTATCTCGCATGCTGTCACTTTCTTTTGAATATTATTGAAGTGAGACGTCATGCGAGATAAACCAAGTCTAAGTTAAACCAGGTTTAACTACGTTTTGTAATAAGGCGGAGTAAGTTCTACGCAAAAAATATTGCTGGGAAACTGTTGTTTGGCGTGTAAAATGACGGTTTACGGTAGAACTCAATGTAACGCATTTAAAACATTGTGCTGATGGTTGCATTGAATAGTGCAAGGGTCATAGAGGTATTTTAAGTAGGTAATAATGATAAAACAATGATAAAAAATAAACTTGTTAATCGTTGACCTCCAAGATCTCCGTAACTAAAAAGTTCCCAGATATAACTCCAGAACCACAAAAATATCACATTAACGTTAACACAAGTGCCTTTCAAAATATACAAATTAATCCGTCTGATAGATTTCCAAAAAATATTGGACACGTATTTTTTTCTTTTTTTACGTAAGCAAACAACGAAGACGACACTGTGCTTTGAAAACTCGTGTGACGTCATATTGAATGACATTTTTACCAGAAAGTGGCGGTGTGTCGTCACTTTCTGATTAAACACGTCTCAGATGCAGAAGAGTGCTTGTGAAAGCACGCTTCAAAAAAAAACACATCCAATATTTTTCGTTAATCTCGCTGACGGACTAATCACAATTCACAAAATCATATTTTTTTTAGTCTGGAAACATTCCTATTTTTGCAAAACTGGTAGAACAAATACGAGATCTATCTAAACATCCATGTACGTCTGTATCCAGTATTACCTGACCCCTCATATAAAGAGGACGAGGGGAAGTAGTGTGAGAAGCGGGGTCAGCCAATGCTGGATACAGACTGTACTTCCTTAATTAAAAGCCAATCTACTTCCCCTATTAGAAGTTGGCAACAGTAAGTAAGTTTTGGGTTACATATGTAAATCGGAAACAAAATACTTACATCAAAGTTTATATCCAACGCGTGCGGGGGTTTCTTTGACTTTGTTCAACTTTAACATAATATATATGCAAACAAATACCATTGTTAAGTTTTCCTTTATGTAAATGTGTTGTGACGAATGTTCGTAAACATATTTTGAACAAATTGATCCCACATTACTTTAGGGATTTCTATGCCAATATGTGTTGGGTAGGTACTTCAGTAGGTTTAGGTAGGTACCTATGTTAAGGGGAAATTGGGTTCGAAGCGAAGTTTGGTTACGGTTGAAGAGTTTGACATAGGATTTATATTTTGGAATATAAAATAAACATTATTTTTTAAAACTTTAAATTTTAATTTCCATAGGAATAGACTGTCAAGTTATAGTTAGTTTGAAAGTTATACATAGTCAGTTTGAGCCCCATGAAAAGCTAAAATCAATCGAATAGAAAATAGACTGCGCTACTGAGAAATTGATGTCCAGGAACACTTTGTCCGTCCTGGGAATCAAATTCTCAAGCTCAGCAGAGTAGTAGTAGATCTTGCGACCAACCTTTTTTCCTGTTTACCTCAAAAACTCACGTTGTGATTTAAAGAAACCATCATTACAATTCCCTGCACTATTTCTAAGCTCTACACAACCAAAGGGTTTTACCTTTAGGAGCCTCACGCTCACACAATAATACGCATTAGATACATACTAATGTGCAATACCATTGCTATATCATGTTGACGATCTAAATATAAACAAGAACACACGCACCGCGGCACGTATGGCCGTGATCTCTGCGCCCGCGCCGGTTTCCTCACGGTATAATGATGGTTCCAGTGGTATCGATGTAAGGTAATAGAAATGGTATCAGAATTTAAGCGGATTTGTTTTAGAATTTCAACATTGTGGTACAGAATAAGTGGAGACCATGGATGGGTCTGAGGAATGTGGGAAGACAACCGACTAGCTGGACAGACGATCTCATCAAAGTGGCCAAAAGAAACTGAATATAATAGCCATGACTCAAAACCGCCAAAAGCGTTTTGCAATGTTGTTATTGTTGTGAAAACATTATACATGAATAAATCCAATCCTTGTTTGTTTTATAAATCCGAACCATTTTGAATAAAATCTTGGGGTCGAGTTTCCGGGTAAGCTGCAGAGTATTTCTCCACAGAGATTCGAATTCGTTGATAGGTAAAAGTTTTTTTCGCGGAAAAAAATGCATAAAAAGTAATATAAAAACCAAACCTTCCGATATAAAGTTTGTGTACAAACTCAGTTTCAGCGCGTGTCGTGTCACACACTGGTACTGGGTTTCGTCATACAAGTGACATCCATTAACTTATGAAGCTCGCTATGGTCGGTCCAGGTTGCGTGTCGTAAGTTCGCGACCGCCACCGCACATCAATCATCGACGCTCAAACCATCATAGCGTGCCAACGTGCCAACACATCACCAGTCCTCATATCCCACCACATTTTACATAAACCCCATATTAAATTCCATTTGATGTAACGTCACGAGACGTAGCTCTACACTACAACATGAATAAATTACTCGCACGCTTCACAATTTTCAGCTCGTATTAAACACATCAATCATACCCAGGTTTTTGCAGCACAAAGGAGCAATCATAAAAATAAATTGAAGCTCGTTGTCTGAAACCAAAGTAAAAAGCATAGTTTGGGTAAAACACGGCTTTTATCAGTCCGAGACGGATGAATAGCCCGGAGCGATGCGGGGCTCCTTATCCTGTGCTATACTCCCTCCCCCCAGCCTCCCGGTGCAAGTGGATAGAGCGTGCTTAAGCCACGATAGCCGAAGGGTACTGCAAAGCAAGAACAAAGGTGCACGGCCCTGACCCTGTAATAGTCTCCGGCCACGCCTGCCCTTAATTACGCGCAATTTGTAGCTCTAGTTTTCGTTTTTCGAACATTAAGCGTGTTTTTTTGTCCAACAAATGACCGTAGCACCTTAGTGTGCCAGTTTGGTTGTTTCAGTGAAATAAATGCGTGTATTTTTGCAAAGAATCGAATGGAACTCGTATAAATCGCCTCGAACTCGGCCATAAAGTACGCGTTTATCTTAAAGCTGCGTTCCTTAGTAATTATATTGGGTATGGGCACAGAACTGGACGAGTTTTATAAGTCAATACATTAACGGGAATTTAATTGGGCGAGTTGGATGTTGTTTGTTGGTGTAGTCTCCTATAAGCGGTTAGTACAATATTTATAGGAACTTTAGAACACGCTAACTGCCGTATGAATTTATTGGATGCGAGCGCAAGTACCATACTGGAGGGCCTTCTTTAGAATTCTTGCAGAAAAGAACTTTAGTCTCTAATATTTAATCAAATTCAAAAGTCTCACATATGTATGGATGTCATAAAAGTGTGTTTAGAACAGAACATATAAGTCCAGTCCTTCGGGGTACAATCGAACGGAAGGACAACTCTATTGAGACGACTGTTATTATAGAAGATTCCCTCTAATTCCTTTATTTCTTTCTGAAAACACGAAAGGATTATGGAACAAGGGGTCGCAATCAATGTTGCGTGTCAATGGTCGGTATAATAGTCCATGAAGGTCAGAATTGACAACTATTTAGTGCGGCTCGCAAGGGAAATCAGTGTGTATTCGCTTATCTCGCGCCATTAGCCAGCAGCCATGATGCTGGCCTGAGGACAAGGGCACGGGATTTGGGGAGTCCATGGGGAATGAGCCGAACTGTATGGTAAATCGATTTATTATGATATTGGCGGGAAGTCAATGTATCCTGTACGAGATGCTTCGTCGGAAAACATCCTTAATGGATTTTTAATTAGACTCAAGTTAACATCTAAATTATACGTTGCTGCGGCTGCATACATAGTTTATTTATATGAACGAATATAGGTACGCTGTACCTGTGCTTAATAGCATCTGGTATATTTTTTACAAAACCGCAACGTTTTTTCACCGCCACCGATCCAAGCCCGCCACTCTATATCTTCTTAGATTAAAGTGCACATTTAAATTGAATGGATACGTAAAATTTTCCCTTTTAAGGATTCAGCTGGAACAAAACACTCATCTATCCAATTCAATTACGAAAGAAAATACCCGTGATGGTGCAGCGAAAGTTCCACTTTCTTATTCAAATAACCCTTTGGCTGCGCGGGGAACAAAGCGGGCGATTCATTAAAATAATCCGTTGCAACTTGCACAGTAACCGGGGGTTATAATAATACGATATACACTGCGCGCTTGCGAATTACTAAATGGAGACGCGGTGGTGTTATCCAGCGAGCTATTTGGTACTACTTATGTGTATCGTTGATTGTAGGTAGGATATTATGACTAAAGATTTCAGTGAGCTTGGCATAATAGGAACATCTCTCCAAATGCAGACGACTGAAAGAAACTTGCTGCAGTGGTGGCTCAGTGGTAGCGGCCCCGACTTACGAACAGTGAGTCGTGGGTTCGAACCCAGTCAGGCGCATTACTTTGTGTAATTTATTTCATCACCACTGCTGTCAAAACGGTGAAGGAAAACATCGTGAGGAAACCGGCATGTCTTAGAACCAAAAATTCGAAGACATGTGACATCTACCAATCCGCACTGGGCCCGCGTGGTAGATTATAGCCCATCCCTCTCAACGGAAAGGTCAACGAATTTTGATTCTAGAACCGCTATGCTTGTTTCCCCACCACTCTGACAGTAGTGGACGTATTACTATTAACCAATCTCTTTTGCCTACTGTACCAAGTTGCACAAAATTAGAATATAATTAGTGCAAGTGTTAAGTAATTAGCTAAGCTGTTTAATAAACATTAAGCAATGGCTGCTATGAGTGTTATCCGTTTGAAGTTTAATTACTTTATGTAACGTGTGTTGGGTACGACAGAGGAATCAAGTTAATTTTGAATTTCTTCTCTGATTAAGATTTTGTTACCTTGAATATTGATGGTTTCATTATGTTAACTCGTGTGCATGATGCTGGTTGGTAGGTGGTTGTAAATGTGTAGATACTATTTCTATTCTGGAAGATGGAAAAGACGATGCCTACCTTTTTCCTATGGGGTAGGTAAAAACTACAATTCGAATGACCACGAACCTTACATACACTTTTTGCCTTTTCCACGTTCATACATCTGGATAAAGCAGTTGCGAGTACTAGTTGGTACTTGTACCTACTAGTAGGTGCAGTAATTTAATTTTAATTTACTGTTCACTTGAGGTTAAAGGATTATAAAAAACTTCCTCATACAAGTCTTTGTATGAGGAAGTTTTTTCACAAAAAAAAATGTTTTCAGACAGACGTCTGAAAACTTTTTTTTTGTGTGATCCTATTGTCTCACTCCTGGGCAAAAATTCAGCCCCCTCATGTCTTCCACTTTTCACGATGGGAAGCTTCTTCTTATGATTTAAAATATTTATATTCATACTACACTATCAATCACTGCCTTAAACTTTCTAACCCATAAAACCATATTTCCAACCAACCAATTACCCTTTCCTACATAAACCCTCTTTAACGAGCTGCACCGATGACATCAACTCCCCGATCTTCCTTTATATGCTTTTATAGCAGTTTCTAGCGTCCTTCAGAAAGGACATCTAAAGCTTATGCTCTATCTTTGAAATTGAGATATCCACGCTTGGATTCACTAAGTAAGTTTCATAATAAAGACTTTGTGCGCTGGGAGACTGAGTCTGTCCACCGGGTAAGACATCCTACGGGCTTGGTCGTTATTTCAATGTATATTTTATATGGGAAGGTTAGTTTAATTTATCGTGTGATTTTATCTTTTCTAAGAGATTTTAGGCTGGCAGTCAACCGTTTATCTTTTAAAATTAAAGTTTGCGACCACATTCAAAAGAAGCTGACAAGTTTGACACAATGTTAATGTTAATCATTCCGAAATAGTTCAATACCTAAGGCCACAATTTTGTTTTTTAATTGTGCCGTATTTTAATATCTTTGTTTTTTTTTATTATGAATAGTTTTCATGAAGCATTCTGTATTTAAGAAGGTGTGAACAAAAAAAAAAAAAAAAAAAAAAAAAAAACAAACAAACAAGCAACTTCCACAACAAGACTTAATTTTTAAAAATAAAATGTTTTCAGGTAGAACAAGCATTTCTTTTTTGTAGCAACCGATGCACCGTGCAGTCGTGCATCAGATTTGATCAGATGCACATCTCTTCAAAACTTTAAGATCTAGACTAAATAAAAACAAAGATCATACATACACAAGTATAGTTTATCTTTCGCGTCTACCCACGTAGTTAAACTAACTACACTCTCCTTGAAACTCGGTACCGAGTACCGACTCGATAGGTACCGTCGACAATAAAAGTGGATTTACAACTTAACATGCACTACTAAACAACAGGAAACACTAAAACAATAATTTCATACCACTGGGCATAATAATAAATAATGTATTGCTCACTCATACTGAAATTATCATGATTACTTATTTAGAAAAAAAAATCTAACAATTTTTTTTAATGGTACTCAAATTGCTCGTAATTTTTGAAGTATTTATAATGACTTAAAATTAATAACCATTGCAAAATTGCTTTTTAATTTGTACAAATTATTTTTTTTATTAATTTTATTGATTTAGTACTTTACGTAAGTTATATCTTAAGCTAAGTATAAAGTATGTAGGTATATAAATTACTTTCTACAAACATCGTTTGCTCAGAACTGTACCCCGCCCCAGAGTATTTACCTTGAAGCAAAGAACAAACAAGTAAGCAAATAAGTTGAAAGACAATGCACAACACTAGCGCTGAGATGTGGTACAACACTAACTAGATACATTTATGTGATTATGTGGCTGGGAACTTGCTGATACGAGAAGACTGAATGTATACTTTCGGTGGTGGAATTCTGAAGGTAGTTTTGAATACAGCATTGAGATACTCTTGGCAAGGTTTATTCAAAATAACCGTTTTGAATATTAGATGTATTCCTTGTGTCAGTGTTCATGTGACCCTAATCTATTTAAGTCGAGAGTTAATCGGGTTTCTTTTGCATTGGCTCGGTCCATCGTCGACCTCATACTCTCTTCTCAGGACAACATAAAAAATTGGTTGTATGCCGACCAACCCGCACTGGAACCTAAAATTGGCCACAGAGTCAATGACATGACGTGCAAACATTACATGACGGAACTAGATAGTTGATAGCTAGCACGTCGTCACTGCAACAAGCAGCATGCTGATGCTTTATGGGGGGCTCACAACGCAGCGATGGTTTTCAGTGGCCATCCGCCTGACTGAAATGAGTCAGTCCAGAGAAGGAGTCATGGCCTGTTTCTGAATAGTATTTTTTGTGTTATCTGTTCATCTAGATGATTCAAGGAACACTACACACTATAACGTTCCTCATCATCATCAGCCTACAATGTTTCCACTGCAAGGACTCAGGCCTCCTAGTAGTGGGATTGGCTATAATCCACCACGCGTGCCCAGTGCGGGTTGGTAGATGTCACATCTTCGAATTTTACAACGTTAACGTAAACATTTTTTCGGAGTTGACGCAGGAGTGGAAAATATTTATTTATTTGTTATATATATATATATTTTTTTTTATATTCCTTTACTAACCTCATTTTTTTTTGTTGCACCCCTTTTTCTTTCCTCAAGGTGAAATCTATCCCCGTCGGGGCTGCGGAATGTTCGCAAGAGAAAGGGCTAAGAAGGAACATGGCTGGTTTTTAGTCAGTAGAAGTCTGACACTCCCTTTCGCTCTACCCAAGAGAGGGAAGGGTTATTTCATGATTTTCCACCCGCCAAAAAAAAGGTGAAATCCATCACTAACCTACTTAGGAAAGCTAAGATCCTATGCAAATTAGTTCAATACTTTTAAGTAAAACCTATAAATTAACTGAACAACAGCTATAATTTACTCTGAAAACCCAAGTTAATAAGAGTTTTGTGTTAAACGAGCCAATAGCCTCTAATTTTTGTTTATTCTGGCGCAAAATTAGAGCTTCCATTGCTTAAAATTAAGACGAAAATGACATCAGAACAGAAAATTACTATTATTAAAGCATATCACTTTAATTTATATAGTTATCAAAGGTCTTTAAGTTCCTTTATTGTCTGAAAATTTAATTATTTCGGTAATTAACTCTTTCTTGCGACATCAGACAACTTAGGATCAAATTATGTCCTGTTTTAAAGTCGCGAATTTCTGGTACACTTTTAGTCTCAATAAATTTTTTTAAAAAGTACTTACGGAGCTTTGAATTCAGAAGCTTGAAACCATAATGCAACAAATTCTCGTTCACCATGTGAACGGAGCTTACATAGTAACTCCTTAAAAGCTCTATCTATCCGACTCTGAAAGTAATAACTAGAAAACATTTAACTTTACTGGATTAGACAACATTAACCTTCGTTTAAAACTGTTTAGTTTTACGTTCGATAAGCCGCAAGGGATCCTAGCTACTTTGACAGCTGCACTTCGGAATACTTCGGGTAACATCGGGACTCCGCCCACATGCCGAAGTTAGTCGATTATAATTAAGGAGTGCTAGGTGGAATGCAAATTCAGTGCAGTGATAGTTTCAAGATGGAAACTTTTGACTGCCGAAGCGACGTGACTTCATTTCATATCGCGATTTCTGGAATAGATTCATGAGAGTTCTATTCTGTTAGAACTATATTTAACAGAAGTTATGAAAGTGAATCGTTGAATGGTATATTTCTGGTCATTTGAGGTGAAATTGAGTTTAAAAATGCCCGAAAGACCAATCTCCTTCACTATCAAATATCGCTGACAATCATGTGGATGCTGGCATGCTGTAAAGCAAAGTTGTGTGCGTTAAATTGAGTGGGCAAAATTTCCATGGTCACTCTACTTTTCCTTCGATTAACCTCCTAGAACTTTAAAGTTCTCGGGCCAGCTATTTTTTTGGCCTCCCTTGGCAACGATGCCTGTCTTCTACCATCTTATCAATATAATACTTTCAGCTTAGTATTAAATGTAAAAAAAAACAACTTCTTTTTTTTTCTTAGTCCTTGTGGAGAAGGAGAAAGGGTAAACTGTTACCTAGTGGTGGGACCACTAGGTAACAGTTTACCCTTTCTCCTTCTAAACATCTCTATCTTGTCTGAAATCTGGCCATGTTCGCCCCGCAAACAAGATCAGATTGTCAAATCACTACTACGACGGTGATTTCCTCCATCAGGCGTCCAGTGAGTGTTGCCCACCACTCTGGGTGCATTCGGGCTATAAATCCAACTAATTTATTTTTAATGTTTAGTTTACTCTACCCCTCTTACTGGACAAAGCCCTCCATCTATGTCTTTCCAAGTTTTTTTACAATTGGCCGTCGAATACGTCTAATCCGTTAAGAATGAGTCCAGATCGTCACGTCCGTCTTCAGACACCCTAAAAAATTACCTCTTAATAAAAACATTCTGCTATTTTTTACGACCATGTGTAGAGCCCTGGTCAGTTACTTAACAGTTTCACACTAAAACCTATTTTTACTTTCCACATAAACTACTCCCTGTCCTCAATACGATTCCAACACATTGATTCCGACTACCTGATAATCCTCATACACCCACGGCATGTTGTGGGGTAGCCTATTTTTAGTCAGAGACCTTTTAAACCTTTATCTTCTATATATATAAAAGGAGAACTGACTGGGTGACATAAATCAACGTACAGCCGAAACTACTGGGGCTAGGAATGTGAAATTTTGCACACGGCTTCCTATTATAATGTAGGGGAGCACCAAGAAGGGGTTTTTGGAAATTTAACCTTTAAGGGAGTTAAATAGGGGATGAAAGTTTGTATGGAAAATCGTCATTTTTGTAGTTAAACCGACATCCACGCGGGCGAAGCCGTGGGCAAAAGCAAGTAGGCCATAATTAGAGGAAGGTTGTTGACCCGTGGTATCCCATCTCAATAATAACCTGTTTTCCTCGCGATGGTTTACAATCCTCCTGGGATGTTCAATGTTCATATTACTGACTTAGATGCTGTGAATTTTCTGGGATAACTTGTTTTGTGTAATGTACGTGATTTCATTAAGTAGATTAGTTTTGAGAATTTATCGGTCTTAGTTGCTGGAAAAGGTATACAAACAGGTTAATACACGAATGTGTCGAGATTTGATCAAAAGTTTTCGGGAGCATATTTTCAACAAAAATCTGTTTAAAAATTACTTTCTATCTCTCTCTCTCTCTTTGAAAAAATATCATGATATTTTCGCTTAAACGAATATCAACTCTATGACAAAGTGATATTAAACTTGATTTCCTAAAACACATAATATAAACATTGCCGTGCGTGCTAGAGTTAACTGGTATATTTTTAGTAGAAAAATGCGAGAAAAATAAGGATACAATTTAGAAAACGAAATTATAGAACTTACCCTTTATATTTTCCATCTCATCATGTATTACAAACACAGGTAGGTACATCATTATTCATACACCAAAACAAATTAACATTTACCTGAAAAAAAGCGACATAAATAAACAACAGCCTAACAACAGAATGCGTACAAAATAAAATGTGCACAAGATCATCGGGTCATCGCCCTCTAAGCATCATTTTAGTGTCGCCATGAGTCATTCAAATGCAGTTTTGAATTTATTCTTAGAAAATAAGAAATAGAACTGTGACTCACACGTCATTAGCCAAGGACTTGTGCGAACGTAATTCCGACGCGTGCCCGAGACGACACGTTATTTTCGACGCGAAATAGATTCACTGACGAAATAGAAACGTCTTTCTAACAAAAAACGATGATGCAAAACTCATAACATTCTTTAAAACATTCCGTTTATCCGATTGAATTTTTTCGCTCAAACGTAAACGATTAAAATTCCGTTCGCATGGAAACAAAATACAGTAGAGCGATAAATCTAACTCTGTCACAACCACAGACAAATAAAAAGATAAACCCATTTTTATCCAAAAATATAACCACAAAGCCGCAATTTTAAATGTCGAATACAGCATGGCTGAGCACTGAGCAGTGTACATTACGTAACAAATTATAACGGATATCCGAAATCGGCGTGTCCAACGAAGCGAAGTCAATGCGATCATCCGTGAATGTCAGGACGAAATTCGTGTTAGAATCGCCTGGGGACATCCGGACAAACACGTGATCTCTAGGACGTGAAATTTGAACGCTAGGGATGTACCGAGTCTTGCCAAAATAATCGAGACATTAACAAAAAATGCCGAACTCAGAGTTTCGCATTTGGAAATAGGGCAAAAGGAAATGCCCGTATTAGCAAGCGGGTTGGTGATCGCATATCGGAAATTGAGTCATTCCAATCGCCAGGGGTAACGCTGTAAATGACGTCAGCGTTGTCGCCCTAGTGAGATTCGCACTACTTTTCTACTTTATCAGTTTTCATACTGTTGGCCGAATGCACGAAGCTGTTTTATACCAGAGAGATAGTTTTTGAAAGAAAGAGCATTTTGAGAGTACTTTAAATCTTTAGTGAAGTTAGCATACAAGTGACCTATTAGGAGCTGATGAAATAATAGTAAATGTTACATAATAAATCATGTTGATATACCGCCGTGATCTCTAACCTGAGAATACGACACACGTGGCTTAGATTCATATGTTTGCGGTATAACTTTCTCAACGTGTAGTATAGAGATATCTACTACGACTACTACTATAGTCTGTTCGATCAAAAGTTAGTTTGGTTTATAATGGTGGAAGGTATAATCTTGAGAATTTGCACGTCATTGTTTTAATCTTGAAAATTGCGGTGAGCAGACCGTCGTTTACATCAGTCTCACTACAAGACTCTTGGAACCCAGCCCGGGTTGAAAGCGAAACTTTTAATGCCTCCTGTTCACCGTTCGCCTTTATAGAATTCGAATCTGTCGAATACTTGCGACTTACTACCACTGTAGTGACGTTAGGTAATAGGTATTTGTCTAGTTAAAAGAAAAACTATCTTAAAGATAGTTTATTGACAAGGTCCAGTTGGAAAATCCAACATAAATATACCATTAAAAAAATCATGCTATCTCTAATGGTCATGTTATATGGTAGTTGCTTCATGTCTCTGTTCCCGCTACAACATGGATGAAGAGTCTTGTTAATATAGACGTAAGTTAATTCCTTTCAGTAGCGTTCACCTGAGCTGAGGAAATACTCCAGGATAGAGGACAGTATCTGCAGTAAACTCAATTTAATAAAACAGATTAATTTCGGGCTCGAAAAAACATAAGTACCATTCCAACCATGACACACAAAGTTTGTGTAGGTAACTACAACTATGAGTCGTAATTAGGGTGGCTTTTAGAAATTACATTATGACTTATGACCAACCAGCCTTCTAAATGTGCCTGACCACCGCAAACCGAAACTCAATTACTGAGGGACACCACAATCATAAGGATTTTGACCTTTTTGGGTTGTCCGTGTTTGTGGTGACGGTCAAAATTTACCTTCTTAAATTGGTTGGTGAGTCGAAGGATTTCAATTTATTATGTCACTATTACAGGTTGGTAGGATGATGATGAGTATGAATGTAAGTGGCTATAAGAGTAGAGGAAGACCAAAATAGAAACGATGGATGGACTATGTGAAGGATGGTATGGCAGGATGGAGGTGACTGTTGAGATGATGAGCACCGTGTCCAGAAGTACTGCCTTCTGAATCACCCTTTATCCAGCTACCAAGCGAGAGCCTCCTCAGATGTGAGTCGAGGCTTTTGGCCATTAAGCCATTGGCAGACACGATTGTCGGCACAATGACTGCTGTACTCACGTTCCACATACGAGTATCGACAACCACGTAAGCCATAATCTAGATTATGATAATTATGCATAGCTTTATGTTTCTCCGCTTTCACGAGGTTCGTGAAGGATGGTACTATCCTTCACATTTGTATTTTCGATTGTTATTCGTCATCATAACTTCTACCAACACTGGAAGTTATCTGCTTCTTTTTCTTTCCTTGCGGCATAGGGATCAAACAGACACGCATTGGAAATGTTTTACTTCAGATAGTCTTCTACATATTATTACATCAATGGTGTCTTTAGAGCGGCTCGGTCTTCAGGTAAAGCTGCGCTTACTTTGGGTGAGTAACTCCCCTTTACATACCGAATTTCCATCGTGCCTCAGAAACCACGTTAAGCTGTTGACGCCAGGTGTCATTTCTTAATCTTTGACAGTCGTTACATGTAGTAGACCATGAGTTTTTTTTTTTTTTTAACAACCAGTCTTACCATTGGGTAATTGAATTATCGTATTACCCAGTACTAACTGGTTTATGCAGGTCAGATAGTCAGTCGCTCCGACCCCAACGTAATTAAAAAAAAGGCTAGGCAAGTGATGGTTTCTTCACTAACATATTATAAAACAAAGTTCTCCGCCGCATCTGTCGGTCTGTCTGTTCGCGATAAACTAATATAATATAATATAATATTTATTTATTTCACCACAAAAACTAAACAATAACATATTATATGACTTGATAGGCTTAGTATAAAATTCTATAATATGGAATCCTCTGTTGCCGAACTAGGACGGATCCTGTATCTCGGCAAACTCAAAAACTATTGCACCGATTTTCACGTTGTTTTCGCCAATGAATAGAGTGGTTCTCGAGGAAGGTTTAAGTACATAATTTGTCGCGCTAAACCGACATTCACGCGGACGAAGCCACGGGCATCAGCTAGTTAGACATAAATATAACCAGTAATTATGTAATAAGGATGTTAATTTCTTACAAAACGCAATTATTACCTGTATCTGTATAATATTTTGAAGTACGAGTATGAACCCTTCATTACCAAAATCACCTCACGTGGTAAAAATAAATTGGAGTCACACTCCGTTTTGCTTACATAAATTAAAGTGTGTGAAACAAGATGTTCATAATTAAGATTACAGTCTAAAATAAAAGCGAAATTAAACGAGATTACCGTGTTTACAGATTGGAAAATTATGAAATACATAATAAGATAAGCGAAGACTGAAGTCGGGTGTTTACGGACAAAGATTTTAGAGGCTTTATTTTATAGAGTGTACGAAAAGTAAAGGAAACGAACAAGAAGGGTATAGCTATTTGTCTGCTCATAAACACCTACCCGACGTAACATCTCGCCTGTAATCCCCGAAGGGTTGGCCAGAGGTGTATGTAATAGACGAACTCTTCGCCAGTTATGTTTAAGCGGCTAACAGACGTAAAACGCAAGTTTTATAATGCGTAAAAGTATATGATTCACTGCAGTAAACAAAATCAGAAAAATATATGATATTTTTCAGGATATAATATGCTAGTAACATAGTGTTGTGAAAACATAATACTACTATCCTTGCTCGATAGAAAAAAATCACGAAGATACCTCTAAAAATTTCTTTTAACTAGTAAAACCCATACTAAAATACATGTCATTGTTCTGATTATTTTGTCAAATAATTCTACAAGCAACATACTAAAATCATAGTGTTTTAATTTTTTAGTCCAATCAGTCGTTTTTTTACCACTAATTTCGCAATATTCGGCCGCAGCGAAAGACGTAACATCCGCTTTGTAGTGCAGGCTGATTAGAACTTTATTCTAACAGTATTTCAAACGAAGTTTGAACCACCACAAATACAGTTGCTAATTTGAGGTAGTATAGGCTCTTAACCATAATCACCAATAGCCAACAAACGGGCACAAATCAACACGCCGCACGGGCTGCTACTGAGAAATTCATAAAAACACATCAAACTATACATTTTCAGAATATCGTGACCTCGCTTTGTATAGTTTTCCCGTACAATGAGATATCCGCATAAACTGGATTTGTATAACTTGATTGATGTCATCGGGGGTATGTTCTCATACATTGGGTACAAATTCGGAAACTGGGCTGTTACTGAGAAACACAACATCAACTTTGTATACCCCAAGGGACAACCAGAAATGTTTGGTACAACCACGTTTCACCAAATCCGGACTACAAATTTTCGTGGATGAATGTACTGCGACAACTAGTGTTATCAAAGGGTATCATATTTCCTATTACTAATTGGGTTGTGGAGGTAGGTACTAAATACTACCAAATACTTACCTGTATTTTACACGGAGTGTCTTCTCCGTGTAAAATACAGGTAAGTATTCAGTTTCATCGGGTAAGAATGAAAGTCGACCCCAACAAAGTTGGGAAATAAGCTAAAAACCAGATAAATATACATACGAAGTTCTTATCATGATTTATCCCTGTTATGTGCAGAAAAGCATTACTTTAGGACCGTTTGACGCTAACTTTTACACATTGAGGTAATTTTCTACAACATCTGCCAGACAGTCATATAATACACGAACGGTTTTCCAATACTTTGATGTCTTCTTATCGTCGGCGAATTAACATTTTACGCAATTAACTTCAGAGTTACGAGCGAGTTTAACAATTATTTTAATGGGTTTTGGTAATTAAAGATTTGCTGAGTAACCAAGGGATAAAGTGGCTTCTTCCAGGTCCGTAAAGTCCATAAGATTCACCTTTTCGGAGAAAGGGAAATTAGAAATCTTGTAGGTCTGGTATAGTCGCAAGAGCTTCTGCTGAGTAAAAGGACTTTTTTTTTTTTTGATGTTGGGGAATCATCAAATGACTCCTCCCACTCTGAGTAGAGTGGTAGGGAGTGTCGGACTTCTACTGACTAAAAACCACCCATGTTCCTTCTTAGCCCTTTGTGTCGAGGCCGCGGTATCTCTTTCCAACAACCCGCAGCCCCGGCGGGGAGCAAAAGGTCCTTGGTGTAATTCCCAGGTTTGGTATTCCCAATGTTATTGAGTTTTATTTTGGAGTTTTAAAGTAGCAGTGCGTACCTAGTTAGTGTTTGTGACTAGTTGATGCCAAAAAATTCAGCAGCATATTACATAGAACTGAAACATAACTTGACGGCACGGTTGGCGCAGTGTCGCGGGTTCGATCCCCGCACGGAACAAATATTTGTATGGCCTGCAGATAGTTGTTTCGGGTCTGGGTATTTGTGTATGTGACTTTCTATGTTTGTGAACGCACCCACGATACAGGAGAAATTCCTAGTGTGGGGCAACGTTTTTTAAAAAAAAAAGATAAGAGATAAAGATAACTGATGAATTTGAGTGGCTGAGCGATTGGACTGCTGCGCTGCGTGTCGCTGGTTCAATCCCCGCACTAACGAATATTTGCGTGGCATACGGACAGTTTTTTCAGGACTGGGTGTTTGGTTTGCGCACCCACGATACAGGAGAAATTCTTAGTGCCAACGTTTAAAAAAATAAAAAAATGTCGTTGTTATGTAGGTATGGTACTTTACATCTCTGCCTAACCCTTCAAGGACTACAGACGATCATAATATCGGATATAAAAGACCTTTGACAGGTTATTTCTGGGGAAAATAAATAATTTCGAAATCCTACTTCTGAAATATTATTGTTCTGTATTTCCTCATGCTACCTAAAGGTCGCATAGTATTTCCAAAGATATCTATTTTCGCCGATGACCGCAACTCAGGTGTCATTTAGAGATGAACTAGTCTGAACTACCTATAAATCAGAATTTTGGTAATTTAGTAGGAATAACAGGAATAGATTCCAGGTGAACAAATAACTTTATCCTTTAGATCCAGGTAATACTATACCAAACAATGCCAGATCCCAAATTATCTTTAACCTCCTTGGAACAGAGCTGTGTGTGTACTAACCCTATTTGGGGTAGTGCATTTCTGCACTACCCCAAATAGGGTTAGTAATATCAACAAAGTAGGATACAAAACCTTTTGTAAGACAAAGATGATGATTTTATCCTTCAAAAGGTTAAGTACTATTATTTTAACATTATATCTCTGTTTTTCATTATTTATTCTTGTTATTAAACTAATAACCTCGCAAAAAGGTTTGGTAATGTAAATATGGCTTATAGCTTTGACATTTTCAGCTCTGTTCCAAGGAGGTTAAAGATAATTTGGGATCTGGCATTGTTTGGTATAGTATTACCTGGATCTAAAGGATAAAGTTATTTGTTCACCTGGAATCTATTCCTGTTATTCCTACTAAATTACCAAAATTCTGATTTATAGGTAGTTCAGACTAGTTCATCTCTAAATGACACCTGAGTTGCGGTCATCGGCGAAAATAGATATCTTTGGAAATACTATGCGACCTTTAGGTAGCATGAGGAAATACAGAACAATAATATTTCAGAAGTAGGATTTCGAAATTATTTATTTTCCCCAGAAATAACCTGTCAAAGGTCTTTTATATCCGATATTATGATCGTCTGTAGTCCTTGAAGGGTTAGGCAGAGATGTAAAGTACCATACCTACATAACAACGACATTTTTTTATTTTTTTAAACGTTGGCACTAAGAATTTCTCCTGTATCGTGGGTGCGCAAACCAAACACCCAGTCCTGCCAGTCAAGCGCCAACCGGTCACGAATCAGCCATGCCGTTTTGACAGCCCGAGCGCCAGCTGGTTACTATCGAGCCCTTTGTACTTTTTCGCAACATGGCGTCGGAAAGTACCCATTTAATTCTATCACGTGACGTTTCAATCGTTTCGCTCACTTTTAGTCGATTCTCTAGTAAGTTCTGCATACTAAAAACACGGCAACACTATACTACTATGGTCAATTCGATTTAAAAAAAAAAGTTGAATGTCAGTCTTTGAAATCCGCTGAATGACGTGTGCGATTGACGGATGCTCCGTGTATTTTCAAGTAATTTATTGGTTTTGAGTGAGTGATAATGAATAAAATAGTGATAAAGTGATTAATTATAATACAGTGTATGTGTGTGCAACCGGATTTTAACCTAAAGGTAAGTATATTTTAACTTCTGAGTGATTTTACGGGTGCTTATAACGGTGTTAGAATTTTGTCACAATGCTTTCGTAA
This sequence comes from Diarsia dahlii, assembly GCA_949775195.1. Taxonomy (NCBI): domain Eukaryota; kingdom Metazoa; phylum Arthropoda; class Insecta; order Lepidoptera; family Noctuidae; genus Diarsia; species Diarsia dahlii. The sequence goes on from OX459195.1 coordinate 16,197,155, forward strand.
TTTATGAAATTTTAAGACCAGTTCCGTATCCAAAGTAATAGTTATCACATTGGATATTTACTAGACAATAGTTTTCAGCAAAAACATATACAAAAGATAGTAAATTAAAGTTAAGATTTTAAGTTTTGTTCAACCTAACCTTGAAAAAAAACAAACATGGCGGCCCGCGAAATTCAAAATTATATTTTTTAAAAATTCATTAAAAATAAATAAATTTAATTAAAGAGAGTATTTCTTGGTCAGGGGGTCGTCATAGGGGCGGTTCTTGTAGAAAACAATAACATCGTATGTATTTTGTTTACCTCAAAATTCATAAAAAAAAATAAACAAACAATGTCGAGTGCAATTTTTTTATTTAATTCATTAATTAATTAATTCCATATTTTAATTTATTGTATAAACCTATCAGCATAATACTTACAAGTAAGTTACATTATTAAATTATCTTTCAGATAGTAGCAAAATTTTTAATTTACGTGAAACAGTATATTTGTGATAAATTATTTAATTTAAGTGATTAAATTATTCCCCGTCGGCAATAAATACTGGTTAAAAAAAATAATAATGATAATATTTTTCTACTACCAACTATGTTTATTTTTATTTTATCGTACGTAAATAGAACCCTTCCACCAATAAAAGCCATAAAATATATATGGTATCGATTTACTTTTTGAAATAATAATTTTTAAAGTTCACATAATGTCTTTTGACAACCCTATCCCGCACCCGTCAATGTTTACGAAATAACATAATAAATTTGAGACGTAATACTAACAAACACTTGACACCACTTGAAAGGGTCTCTCATAAGCTTGAACAAAAACATTACTTGAAGCGTCTATTGTTTATAACACGTCAACAAAAAATTAAGATAAGAGCCCGGCCGGCCGGCGCGCGCCGGCGCACCTTTTTTTTTACAAGGTCGGGCGACTCGGGCCTTTGACGTCATACTGAGTGAGGCGGGGGGGCCACTGAACGGTTAGTGCCAACGTTTAAAAAAATAAAAAAATGTCGTTGTTATGTAGGTATGGTACTTTACATCTCTGCCTAACCCTTCAAGGACTACAGACGATCATAATATCGGATATAAAAGACCTTTGACAGGTTATTTCTGGGGAAAATAAATAATTTCGAAATCCTACTTCTGAAATATTATTGTTCTGTATTTCCTCATGCTACCTAAAGGTCGCATAGTATTTCCAAAGATATCTATTTTCGCCGATGACCGCAACTCAGGTGTCATTTAGAGATGAACTAGTCTGAACTACCTATAAATCAGAATTTTGGTAATTTAGTAGGAATAACAGGAATAGATTCCAGGTGAACAAATAACTTTATCCTTTAGATCCAGGTAATACTATACCAAACAATGCCAGATCCCAAATTATCTTTAACCTCCTTGGAACAGAGCTGAAAATGTCAAAGCTATAAGCCATATTTACATTACCAAACCTTTTTGCGAGGTTATTAGTTTAATAACAAGAATAAATAATGAAAAACAGAGATATAATGTTAAAATAATAGTACTTAACCTTTTGAAGGATAAAATCATCATCTTTGTCTTACAAAAGGTTTTGTATCCTACTTTGTTGATATTACTAACCCTATTTGGGGTAGTGCATGTTCTTTAGATATCTTTAAAAGGACCGATTGGTATACCTCAAAACTTAACTTTCAAACTTCTTCTGTTCCATTGTTCTAGTCGGTCCTAAGCGCGACTGCTGAGATTGAGGTTCGGAATTCGATTCCTGGGTTGGGCAAAAGGATATTGGGTTTTCCATCAGGAATATCTCAGTAGTATGGACTTGCGCCCGTAGTAGCCACGGAGTATGGACTTGCGCCCGGTTAATGGCAATAGCTTCACGCCCTATAACATGGGACTCAAAAAAACATAACTGACGAGACGTGGATGTACTACATAGTAGGTAGGTATATATATCCTATATACTATACTATATACCTTACTTTACTCTTCAGTTTTACCAAACCGAATTGGAAATTTGGAAGTCCCAGAGATAAATAATTAAGGTTTTACACTAAAATTCATTGACCTGGTGAAGGTTGTGGGGACCCGCTGGATGCAAATCGCCCGGTCAATATGGCAACAGCTGGGGGAGGCCTATGTCCAGCAGTGGACATCTTTTGGCTTAAATGATGATGATGATGATGACTACAATTCAGCAAGACGAATACTATTTGCTGACGGAATCACTTTCTATTGTTGCAGGTGGCAGGGTACGCTGATAACCCAACTTTCGCAGAATCCTTACAGACGTTCTCGACACAGTTCTGAATGTTTAATGGGGTCAAGTAAATGAATAGGACCTTCTTTTTTGATGCAAACACTGTTTGCATATCAGAAAATAAGAGATCGTCATTTTTAGGGGAACACTAGCGTTTGGGCAACTAGGACAAAAACGCTTTTGTTATGAGCACAAAAGAGAACGCTGCTGCCCATCCAGTTTACACAACACACTAGCAAGCCATTCAAAGATCTCATAGCAACAGTCCTGCAGTTTCAATCATGTTAAAACAACCATATGGACCATTACACTGTAAACCATTATATCTTTTGTTCTTCAATAATCATAATGCAAACATCATGATCATGTTCCGTATGGTGTCGGACGCAAAGAATAGCAACATCCCATATCTTCCCGTGGGTGTCGTAAGAGGCGACTAAGAGATGTACCAGAGAATGGGCAGCAGCGTTCTCTGTGCTTTTTGTATCGACCGTACTGCGATCGCCAACCCGCCTGCCAAGCGTGGCGATTATGGCAAACCCCCCCTAAGCAAAAATGACACTTACGGAGGCCTATGTCCAGCAGTGGACGTCTTTCGGCTGAAATGATGATGATGAAACATCATGACGTCTTGCCATTCTCGAAGGGTAAGGCAGAGGTGTACCTAATAGTATGCCCACTTTTCGTCAGTTAAGTTTAAGTCCCATGTTATAAGGTGCAAACCTATTGCCATCATCCGGGCACTAATTCAGACTCCGTGGCTGCTACAGAGAAATTCCTGATGGAAAAGCCCAATAACACTTTGCCCGACCTGGGAATCAAATGCAGAACCTCATGCACAGCAGAGCAGCCCATGCGACTACTAAACCAATGAGGCAGTCAATAGTCCTTGTTCTTCAATAAACTTCAAAAGTATTCCATTGTGGAGTTAATAAACGCAGTACATAAATTTCGATGGTATCACCTTCTGCATTGAACTTTATTAACGGGCAATTGAATAAAACAAACATTTAGTTCGCTTTAATTGCAGGTGGAGTGTTGAGCGCCTGCGTGCGACCTGGTCACGGGAACTAGGTCACCCCCCCCAGGCTCGACGGAGCACCCCCCACAGCCTCTATATGGCCTGATTTAACATCGTTCCCGAACATCATAGTGGGCTAACTGCATTTTTACATACATAATGACGTGTCATAATGTCGCTCTGATATTATTTGTGGTCAATGTGATAACAAGTTTGGTAAGGATACGTACGTGTAAGGTTCTTTTTATACTAGTCACCATGAGACATTTTGAATTTTAATAACAACTAGACAGAGTACAAAATAACCAGGTTTCTATGTTCTAACTTGAGACCAGCGCTGTTCTACCCGCATACAACCAACACCAGTTGTAGCCGTTGTAGGTACTTGGCTTTCAAAATAAATCGCCAAATAATACACGACTTTTGCAAATGGCATCAAATGACTCGTAATTCCTTTGTCATTTACTACCGGAATACCATGTCTTTTTTCTGTGACAAAAATAAATGTCTATTGGACGAAATGAAGGGAAAAGAGTGCTGTTCCCACGCAACTTGTGAGGATCAAGGAGGGTTACTTAATGGCACTTGCAGACGGGAGAGGCAACAATTTGTCTCTGTTTGCGGTTAAATACGGTATATCTTCTATAGTCTATGGTTTACATGTGTGTTGTTGGAGTAAACAAGCTTCCAATTGACGGCCATTAATGCGGGTAACACAATAGCCAACGGAGCTTTGACATAATTGGAAAATTACTAGCAAATTACGTTTTCTATGCGTACACCATGTTTGATTTACCAATTATACCTATTACTAAGTACGATGGGAATTTTAATGTGCTATTTATACATATCTGCTCCTCTAATCTTGCGCTACGCCTTGTATTAATCTGTCTGCTGTCAAACTCAAAGGTTTCGAAAACAATTCAGAATTATCTATTGCCAATACTGGCGAGAAGCACACTTACAGACTAGATTGAATAACGCCCAAGGGGCCGATTTTTGTGTTTTTCTCGTCTTTTCGTTATATTTTTCAAAAACATATCAATTTTCTTTATATCTACTCATAATTTTTGAAACGTCATGGTAATATTTGCGACCAACATCGTCCACTGTGTACAATAGTCATTAATGTGTGGCTAACCTTCCACACACAACGTTTGGGAGTGAACAGTTCAAATCCTGGGTCACGGCCGTTCTTGACGTGACCCAAATGTCATCAAAACATCGCGTTCATTTTAAATAGAGTGTTTGTGTTGGATTAGAAAAGTTTGATAAGTTTTCGACACGACATGTTTTTATTACGTAAATAGGTTACCGTGATCAGTAAAAGTTTTATCTTTCGACGTAAGTATATTTATAAAGGGCGTCTGAGGGTGGTTTTAAACTAAAGAAAACAATTACCCACTTTCGAAATAATTTCTTTGTTCTAGTGCGACAAATATCAAGAATTTTGAAGTAGGTCTGTATAGTGTTGTTTACAACAAAGCGTTTGCTTCTCCGTAATTATTATAATTAATCAATTCAGCTCAACACTTTTAGTAAGTAGTTTCCAGCCATGCCTGATTAATTTTGACAATAATGTACCTTTGTTCGAACATAAGAAAAAGCAGTAGACATTTGCAAGGTAACAAGAAGGTTGTTCAATAATATTGATGCTCTTTTGTTATTTATCTAACGTTCACCCTCGTAGGTAGTTCTGCGAAATATTCTAGGGACGGTATTTTGATAGCAAATACCATATTTTCGCATCCTTCCGGGGCTCGTGCGGATTCCGGCTGGATGTCGAGCGATATCTCTTGTGTGACGCCTCCCATCCGCTCTCGTCTCGCGAGCGTAACGCCCCCGAACCGCCCCCGCTCCGCCTACCGTGTGACGCGGCCTTTATTGAGCTTCTTCAAAAAGAACTTGTTTTTCTAAGGTATCTTGTTATTAATAGTTTTACATTTACATACATTTCAGCTGACCTACTAAAAGTTAGACTGTTGTGCAAAAAATCCGCAGTCTTTGTTCTGTTCAACCAAGCATTACTTCTTATTTTTGGTTTTTTGCTTCGCCTAATTATCTAGTTTATCTCTGTCTTTAAGCTATAGTATTTTTTTTTCATTAGTATCATTATCATTTGTTTACCGGCTACCGTGGTCGTTTTTTACTTCTTTCTTAGAAGTTAGAGAGATGCCTGTTGAAGTCTGTGTATCTATTTCTGCTGTTCGGTTTTTTGCTAAAATTATCTGAAATCGAGTGTTGTCACTCAGTTTTTGTTCTTACTTTCAGCAATTCAGGTTTAGGTACATTTCGTAACACCATTTTAAATTGAAATTGAGGTCGCACGTGTTGCTGAAAAAGCCGCAATGGCACTATAAAAATATAACAACATTTCCTACTGAGCTACTGGTCCATGAAGGCATTTATGAAGGGCGACCTTCCTATTTCACTTAAGCGCAAGCTGGTCGAAATGTGTATCCTGCCTATCCTAACCTATGGCGCTCAGACTTGGTCTTTGACCAAGGCTCAGAAGTCCAAACTCAACGTTTGCCAAAGAGCGATGGAACGTAGCATTCTCAAGATTAGACTCTCCGATCGAATGCGCAACACCTTAATACGGTCTAAGACAGGCATCGCCGATGTTGGCCTTAAATCTACCATGTTAAAATGGGACTGGGTGGGTCACGTTTCAAGGATGAAGCCGGACAGATGGGCGAAGATAGTAACACAGTGGGTAACTGAAGACGGCCGACGTAACCGAGGCAGGCCCAATAAACGCTGGCGTGAGGATCTGGACTCATTCTCAACGGATTGGACGGAGAAGGCAAATTGTAATAACTTGGAAAGCCATGGGGGAGGCCTTTGCCCAGCAGTGGGACAGTGTAGGCTAAGGATAAAAAAATCCAAATTTTTTGGCTACTTTGGCCCATAGATATATAAGGTCCCAATTAAATAGGTGGACAAACTTTTAGAAATCATTCAGACCACCAAAATAAGGACAATGGTAATAAAAGAAAATAAGAAAAACGCATTAGATACTTACAAGACAATAAAACAGCTAACGAAAATAACTAAAAGTGTTAGTTACCCATTGCAACATTTTAGGTTAGAAAAAATCACTTAATGAGTGGTTTTTTTTATTTGGATATCTGTGGATAGACGAACTGAACAGTGTTAAAATTTGTCCACCTATTTTAATGGGACCTTATATACATTACAGACTAACATACATAATTTATGATGACAGTTTGTGGAGACCACAAACTTTGACAGTTTGTGGAGACCACAAACTATGACAGTTTGTAGAGACCACAAACTATGACTATGTGGAGACCTGACACAGCCAGACGGTAAATCCTGTAGAAGATGGTGGAACGAGATCTTAGACAAAATGAATGAAAAACCCTGGATCCATTATTGTCAACAATAGGAAGCATTGTGAGATGCCCCTTTGCAGCGGCGTATTTAAAATCAGTACAAAAACTGATTCTTAATTAAACGAACAGTGCCAACAGTAATGCTGTTAAACAAGCTGAATCGTCCATTAGTGCCACAGTCCCGTGAGATTCAGTTTGTAGGTCATCTCAGTAATTGAGGGTCGTTTAAGCTGTCGTTGATCGCTGTCAATCAGTCGGTAAGACTCGGCTGTCCTACAAAATTTACGAAGCTTTTGAACGTGAACTTAATTGACGATTATTTTGCTTGTTGTGAATTATTTGGTCGGGTTTTTACATCCAATTGAAAAGTTTTAACCAATCATGGGCTTGGTGTTGATAGATGATGTCTCAAGCGATAATAGGGGTACGAAATTATAGCTTAGTCATAAAACACATTATATGGTACATCGTGATACAAAACCTGTTCAAGTTAAAAATTATCACGTGTCTCATACGATTCTGCAGTTGTCGTTGTCCTGCACTTAACCCAATTTATTTCAGTAGTCTCAGAAATCATAGTCTTTCTAAGTACATCATACTTGACTCTCCTGCATCCATCGTTTATTGGTCTTCCTCTACTCTTACAGCCATCCACATTTATGCTCAAAACAAACGCGAAATGCACTATCAAAAAAAAAAAGTAAAATACTAAAACCCGACTACGACAAAAAAAACGACGCTGATAAAGTATGAAACAAGATTTTCAGGATAGAACAAAAAGAAAAGCCGTAGTCACACGTTATAGGTACCAACCTAAACACTTTAATACCGTGTGACTACGGCTTTTCTTTTTGTTCTATCCTGAAAATCTTGTTTCATACTTTTTCAGCGTCGTTTTTTTTGTCGTAGTCGGGTTTTAGTTTTTTACTTTTTTTTTTATTTTAACAATTTTTTGTTAATTTTTTTTTACTATTGACTTTTTGTCCGCTAGAGGGCGTGATTTTAAATTTGAGCAATATTTTGGAAATGTACAAGTGAGGCCCTTTTAAATGATACCAAACACGGCGTGTTTATCTCCATTTTTATTTTTTAAGCCTTACTTTTTGTCCGCTTGAGGGCGACAAATCGCTTTTTGTGACACGTCACGTAGCCTATGTTCAGCGGAAAATTAAGACGGTCCTAACGATACCTCATATGTCGAGTTCCGATAAGTAGATTAGAAGCTATGAGGGAACAGATGAAGATACACACATACATACATACAAACATACATACATACAGACATACATACATACATACATAGCCAGTCAAAATCATAACCCTCCTTTGGCTTTGCCGTAGTCGGGTAATGATGTGTTAACAGTGGAACTGTAACTATAAACAAAGGATAGTCTGGATGAGAGACGGATGCTTGGCAAGTAAATAGCAGTGGCCGGATTTCGTTGTTAACTTACAGGAAAACTTCTGGCTTTGCCAAAAACTTTCCGTTCTCTTTTACGAGCCCCCTGAGAGCCTTTCCAACAGTAAGCACCAATTCTAGTTCTTTTCGATTCACGAAGAAACAATGATATACCTTCACAATAGATATATCACACAAAGTTTCCGCCTAATTGCTTTTACTCAAACCTCTTTGGAAAACCGTAAAACTATAAAAAAGCTGGCATGTCATAAATTATTGCTAAATAAATGGTAGTCAACATTTTTATTCTCAAGAAGCGATTCTCGTTTACTCGATGTGGCGTGAAGAAACGTGAATCGAGAACGAAATCGTTGTAATGCGATAAGTTGCAACCGGAATTCAAACTTCCCATGAAAATTGATGTAGAAAGTTTATAAATTTTATGCGTTGCACGAATGTTGGTTTGACGCACTTGTGTATATATGCACAACAGATTTTTCTGTCAGAAAAGTATTCGTTCATGATACATAATAAACTTTATTACGAAGGAAATAACTACAATTTGGTTAGAATTCAGTGTTATAATAAAACGATAATTAAATCCGTCGCCCGCGCAGACCTCAATCATACTCATATCAGCGCTAGACTGACACGCTTCCCCCGTGCAGTTCGGCTGCACCCGAAATAGAGTTCGTGCGTCTCTGTCAGCGCTCGGGCTAGATCGTTTATCTTTTTCAATCCGCTGTAACACAAACAAAAAGGTCAGAAGCCGACGACCTAGTTTCCGAGCGGCGAATCCAAAGGTCACCCAGACATCGGCCCGGGAAGCGTTGATAACGGCTGGCAAGGCTGCGGTGCACGCAAATGCTCGCGAGTTATGCAATATGATTCAGTTGTAGTTCTAGCTCAGCACGCGAACTAGTGTCTATAGTTGACTGCTCTATTTGAATGATCTCCTGGTATTATAGGCCGAATTGTTGGATGAATATCTAGGTTTGGATTTTAGATGGATTTGTAGAGATTTTGTGCTCCATGTAATGTGGATACAGGTCATCTATTTTGTTTATGCCAGACATTAGGTAAGCTGTTTTGATTGATCTGGGCGTGGGCGATGATAAATATGTATACTGTATAGGTAAGAAGCTGTACACAACAAACATCTTCGTTTGAGTTTGATATTAATCATTTTCATTGGAAACATTGATTACATGAACGTACATGGTGCATTCTTCAATCCTTGCTTTTTAGGTGGATCGGAAATCATCAAATTACCCCTACAGCTTTGCACAACAGGGATTACCTCAAGAAGCTCTGTCAATGTCACTTAAAACAAAACAAAATCGACATCAGCTAGGTCACTCCAAACTCTTTAATAAAATAATATTAGTTCGTCAAGTGACAGGCTACCTTTAAAGTGATGCCCTCAATTGTGAACTTCACAACGGTTCCGCCATTTTGATTACAATGACGTTTATTTAATAAGTTACGAGCGACAACGCTTTCACGATTGTCCGCAATAAAGTGATTTATGTATTCCCAATCACAATGGAATATTGCCGAAATGGAATACTGATTCGTTTCGTAAATATTTGATGAGTGATGATGGCAATGGATATAACAATTTATATTAAAGCTGATGTTTAACGAAATGAAACATCTCGTGCTGTACAACGACATTATAAAAAAGTTTTTTATAACTTTACAAATAACAACAAAGTAATATATCTGAATTCAAAACTTATAAAAATACCTATGTGGTATTTATTTATACAGGAATGGATGGGCAGACTACATTGTCACTATGGAGGGAATATCCTGGATGAGGCTGGCATAACAGCGTAGAGCTTGGTACAATCAAAGAGAGGCTTATACCCAGCAGTGGGTGAAATCGGGATCTAGTCATTGATGACTAGCTTTTGCCAGCGGCTTCGCCCGCGTGAAAATGACGATTTTCCATACAAACTTTCATCCCCTATTTAACTCCCTTAAGGGTTGAATTGCGAAAAATCCTTCCTTATTCCTTGTCTACATTATAAAGGGAACCACTGTGCAAAATTTCAGCTTAGGTCTCTCTAGGTCCAAGGGTTTGGGCTGGGCGTTGATGAGTCAGTCAGTCAGTCAGGACTTCTCTTTTTATTTATATAGATTTATTTATACTGACAGCTCACGAATCTGTCTATCTCTAAGATTTTGAAGTGCCCCTTCATATGAAAAATAATGGTAACATTATCTCACCATTGTCCAAATACACTACCTAAGTTTCGTTAACAAGATACCTTTTCAGCTAATTCGTTAGCAAAGACCCTCTAACTTAATGAGGAAATAAGATTTCTACAGACTGATAAAGCTCGAGGATGGAAATTGAGTGTTTCCACAACCGAACCAAAGCGGACGATAGCAATAAGCCGGGAAAACGATAAGACAAAGAACATAAACGTTGGAAGAAGAAGATTACGATGACACGCGAGTATATGGAGACACACGATGTATCCAATTTAAGACGCAGTAGTTCAAAGATCTTGTCTGAATGACATCATGACTTCATTGAGATTTGAATAAACCCCAAGCATTTGGGAGTAAAAAGGTAGGCTTTTGGTTTAGGTTTTAGACATTTAGAAATTTTCCATTATGCAATCAATCTTCCACCTCCAATCTTTGTGCAAAATCTAGTTCATATGACCTCTGAGTTGCCTATGCCAACCAAATTTGAAATACTTCCAACACGAAGAAACGCGAAGAGTTTTTGTGTGACTGAGGTCAAACAGCAATCAGTTAATCAGTTTAAAAAGTGTAAGTACGTGGACCACTGATCCTTGACAACACTTTCATCTAAGAATACCAATCAGTTGAAGTCAGCGAAATATTATTATGTGAAAGCTTTTTGTTTCTAAAACCTTAATGTAGCACATTTCATGCAAATAAACAATCTTGAAGAACAGAAAATACACCTAGTCAGTGCTTTGTTTTCAAAATTAAACAAGAATGTGAAAGTAAACACTAAACAAGACTGCAAGAAGGTCTTCATTGCCACCCAAACAAAATGAAAAGACACTAACTTGTACCAAGCAATTTGTTTACATATTTAATGTTAATACTAGTTGAGAAACTCCTTCATTTAAACTCAACGAAGTCCAGGCGACCTTAAATTGCTAATGTACATACGAAAGATGTCTTGGAAACTTGGTATCGCGAGACAGAATCTTCATACTAATTTAGCACATGAAGTAAGCTCTTATTTAAAACTAGTCGTTGCCCGCGACCTTCATTCGCGAGAAACTATAATAAAAAAATACTTTCCCTTTTTATTCTGATTAAGATACCAATTTCAAGAGTTTTAATGTTTTTGTATGGAAACTACTCTAAAATAAAAGTGCCTAGCCTTCTAACATTATGCTATCTACCAGTAAAAGTCCTGCCGAAATTGGTCGTGTCGTTTCGGAGATTAACTTAGACAAACACAGACACAGAAAAAAAAAAAGAAAAAAAAAAAATTGTTGAAAGTACTGTACTCGTATATGTTTTATATGCATCCAGTAAACTGCTGTTATTTATATATTAAACAAACAGACACTTCAATTTTATTTATTTGTAGTTAAAAATGTTGAGGGTGACACCGTCTGGTATTTACCTACATGGATTTTATTATGTGGAGGGTGTCTCAATCTCAAGGCAGGTACGCTTAGTACCAGGTGCGTCGATATTGGTTCGAGCTGTGAACGGTAATGGCAAAGTAATATGTAGGATTATATTAATGAAAAGCGACGTGAGAAGGTATGTTTATGTCCAGATGCATGCAGAAGATAGTATTTTGAGTATTTTGAAGGTGTTTTCGTTGTTTGCAGACTTAGAGGGTCTATGATTGATTTTGACAATTATAAAAATAATATTTTATCTAGGTTGGGAACTAGGTTTAGAATAATATCATCACATAATTATGTTTCGAGCAAATCTTGAATGGTCATCTGTCGTGTTCATCTTCCTATTTTTGTGTCAAATCAACGTCGGTATCTTTTACTTACTTTGAAATACACTCCTCCATAAACTGGCTCAAACAGAACGCTCTACAATTCGGTGCAACATGTAATATATTTGACACTTGTGGTGTCATTTGAAACGTCGCTGGACACACATGGGCATTTATTACTACAGTTTTCGGCTCCATAACTACCTTACTCGCGACTCGGGTGTGAATTCCGCCACGATTGCAAAAAAAAAATTCTCGACTTATATCAAAATGTAGGTACGATTTCTTTTTTTTTTACTTGTTTGCTCTGTTCCACTCCTAGGCAAAGACCTTCCTTCACTCTTTCCACTTCCCACGAACCAAAAATGAATAAAAAAATGGCATTTTGTGACCCAATGATGACTATATCCAAAAATGATGAAAAAGAGCAAACTCATGTTTTTGGTAACCAATTAATTTAATTTTGTTTTATTTGGTTGAATCAATAATGTTATAAATATACTTTTATGTAAATGTCAGAATAATGAAATCTAATACAATTTGTCATGGACCTGTTTTAGTAACAAGATATCGTGTTGAAGCCAATAAAGAATTGCTAAAAACAAAAACGATGATCCCAAACATTTTAATTAATGATTAATGTCCTTATGCGGTTAGGATAATAATAAATGTGGTATTTAACACAATCTTAAATCAGTAAATATTTAATAAAGCTTTTTGGTTATCATCACGATTATCTTTAGTTATAATCACCACGTTTTAGTTAGAAATGAATGAATTGTTATGATTGAAGTATGATACAAGAATACCCAACAAATACTGATAACAACTCCTCAGCATGTCGATAGCAATCCAAATTGAGTCGAACATGACCACGGGTTGAACTCCTTCAGCGCCTGAGTTCCTGCAGTGAGCCAAAAACAAATCACGCGGGATACAACACAAACATCATTTGTGGAACAGCACCAGATTTACAGTCGAGGGGCCTTTAATCACGTTAAGTCCTTAGGCAACTTTTATAGCCCCTTCCCTTCCTCCTTTTAGTGGTTCGTCGTCAGATTTTAGGCTACCTCTCCGAACCTAACAAGTCTAAAGCACGATCCTCTAGGGCGGTGTCATTTATGAATCTGCACCACTGACTAATATTTGCCCAACCGTATCACCCCGCTTCAACCCCAAACAATTTCAACCATGCACCGTCAGTATACGTATCACGGCCCGAGTAAGTACGCACGTATGATCTGTCATCCGCCTGAGCTAACAAACCTTTGTTTCCCTGTCAGCCAGCCCCTTATTCACCAACTATTGTTCCATGACAGCTTGATGAAGATCAGCTCCAAGTGTAGGCAGACAAGAATATTTAATTAGCTCAGAAACCTTCGCTTTTTATACCTGAATCAATGTTTATTTTTATTGACGCTTTATTGTCTGAGTGCATTTGTAATCAGTTTTTTGCTGCATCTTAATCATTTTGTGAATATGTGATTTGTGTTGTTAATAAATTATAATATCATTATTGGTGTTTTGAACTTGGTGAATGATTCTTTTAAATATTAGTGTGTACGTCGTTATCATTTAGGTACAGGACCGACTTCTGAAAATTCCTTTGATAATAATCATCATCATTATTTCCCGGTATTCCAAAAGTTTAATTCTTTCATACATCTTTAGTGACAGTCAGCTCAGTTATAACCCCTTTCTACTCAAATCCTCTATTCTTCGTTTTTTTAGTCTTCGCCTACTTTTATTAAAGACATTTCTTTGGATTATAGGATTGTGAAGCAAGACTTTTAAAAATCTGTTTTAAAGATAAACTTAAATAAGTTAAACCTTACCATACCATTACCTAAAGCTACTAAGCGAACTTTTTCACTCGGTTCACTATTAGGCCCTTACCAGACGACCGGCTTACTGCACGGTCGTGACAATGGGGCAAAGGTGTTTTTTTTTTGGCCAAACCATGTACCGAGGTACAAATTACTATTTAAGCTCCTTCCAATAAATGGTGTTATGGGCAGTATTTAATATTCTTCAATATAGTATAGATTGGGAATTAAAATAATATGAAAATACACCACCTCGCATCATAACTGCGTTCAAAGAAACGTTCATGACAGCGTTGACAGCTGTCAAACTATTTCATCTGTCAAAATCCAAACCAAAAATCAACCTGTTTACAACCAAAATATGAATTAATGATGTCGCAGAACATCACCAGTTCATCTTCATCATCATTTCAGCCAAAAGACGTCCACTGCTGGACATAGGCCTCCCCCAGGTGTCGCCACATTGACCGGTCCCGTGCGTCTCACTTGTACTCTTTGCGTCTCACATTCAGCGTATTCCCGCAACCTTCACCAGGTCATCGGTCCACCTAGTGGGAGGCCTTCCAACGCAACGTCTTCCGGTTCACGGTCGCCACTTCAGAACTTTGTACTTTCCATCTACATCTCAGATCTACGAAAAGCTGAGATGAAAAGAGTGTCAAAAGAGACCGGAACGTTCGAGTGACTAAATCGTTATTCAATGAACCCCAAGGAAAGTAATATAATTATAATGATGAACCCTTTCGCTATAGGGGAGAGTGGAAGAACAAAACGTGCTGCGCCGACCCCAAGTAAAATGGGATAAGGGCAGGAAGATGATGAACACTTTCCAGATCGGTCATCTGACAAGGGAACCTGAAAACACCTACACTTTTACGATAGACGACAGCACCATTATGTATGACTTGATTGTCGTCATATAGTAAAATATTATCGTCAAGATAGGTAGTTGAAATAATCTTATTGATTCTTCAATTATTTTTTGCATTGTGAAGGCTTATTTTAAGCAGTAAAGAAACATAAAGAATTGATAATTCGATCCTATCGATTCGATCCGATATTTGAAATAAAACCAATAACATTCTTATTTTCTTTTATTCCATTTCCTCATTTTCTCTTACTAAGATATAATCTAGGAAGGAGGCAGGTGCTGAAATATCTTGTTGATGTCCAGCCCACCCCATATACCAAACAATAGTCATGATGTGAGCACAGCAAACCACAGTGCCCACGGTACGTTTTCCAATTATGTAATAACCGTGGATTCTATGCTCCCAACTGTTTTCCTGGATATTTAATAAAATATATGTGTAATACACCTTTTCCACTACAGTGTCTTGACTGTATTCTAGCCCTAAATAAAAACATTTCATCCTCAAAATCTGGTATATGAAGAGGCTCAACATCACGGCAAACTTCAATTTCAAAAAATCCATTTTGCCTTATATTATGTTCTCCGTAATAAGAGTGTGCTTGCTTTATCTGTCATCACTGGGAACTCATTTAGAAGAATATCAGTATGAATGCTAATAAAAGATGATGCTTCTTCCAATAATATTATTTTCAATAATAAAATCAGCTGTGTTAGGTTCATTTAATTTTTGCAAGGCACGCTCAAGAGGCATCTGGTCTATCTGTAATGGATACATGGAAAGCATTTATCATGGCCCCTGATTCGAAAATCATTAGATGGGTAGCGGCATTGTTGCTGAAATCATTTCTTATTCGTTCATAATCTCTCTTAAACCTACTATGTATTTACAACCTCCACTACCCAACTACACATTGTTACAAGTCTCGACTTATTTGCTCTTAATGTAGGCAACTGTGTCTCACCAGGTTGCAGAGATTCAGGTTTACAAACATTATATTAAGAGATGTTAACAAAATAATTGTAACATTATATCAGAATCTGACACAGTTGCCGCATAGAGGCCATAAGTATCAAGTATGTGACCCTCTGTTGTTACCATTAAGAAAGGCTTAACCAAGTTACTGTATCGTAAACTTTTTGAAATAAATTGATGATTTTTGTTTATTTTGTTTTGACTTTTAAAATATACTGTCAAAATGATTAAATTATCGGCCCTGGAGCACTGTCTTTTAGCTACTTGATAACCAAACGCAAAAAATAATCTGAAATGAGAAATAAATGATTTTTTATGTTCTTGTTCCCATAATGTTTAACAAAACAAAGTGTGTTGGATAAAATACGTAACATTAATACGAATTAAAAAATTGTAAACAATTTATTTTTAGGTTTTCATAAGTTTTTCAAATGAAGTAACGAAACGTATCATCAGAAAAATTAATCACGAGATTGCCAGATTAATTCTTGGGTTGCAAGTTTTAGCATCTTTAGTAGTCAATTTCAGGTGGTACAAATGCATAAATAAATCCAATACATTTCGTTTCAGAATCTGCATTTTTTTTCCTATATTTTCGTACCTTTGTTCATAGGGTACATTGTTTGGCCAAACTTGTATGGGAAAAAAAACACCTCCTTTGCTTAAACGTCATTGAGGATCGTGCGTCCATTATTGGAGCACAAAACCTAGACAAGTGGCAATTTCGTATTTCTACGTCTACTTTCCACAAGAAGGTAGCTATGACTATTACCCAATACACATTTGACTATTCCATTATCATTGTCGCTGATAGAAGACCACTCGTTTGTCAAGCCCTACAATACTTTTTTGAGAATTTTGTGTCTCATAAATTTTCAAGTGAGGTAATTATGTACATAACAGACTCTAAATAGAACTAAAATAATAAAAGAAATGAGATTATAAGTTAGTTCCTGCACGTACAACGAGACTTAGGCATCAAAATACACATCGCTGTCTTCCGGGAACGTGACCTGAAGAATGGTAGCATTCCAATATAATTATAATCATTACCAGCATTTGAGTCTTTACGTAGTGGAGCTTAGCCTGTTCAAGTATATTGTTCCATTGTGACCAATTTCTCGCTTTTTCTCTCCCATTTCACAATGCAGACCTTTATACAATATCTATTTTTAATTATTTATCTAGACTCCACAAGAGAATAACCTCGTTTTGTCTGCGTAACCAGCATGTAACCAGTTACAAGAGTGAATAAAACCGAGGTAACAATTACCAGATGCCTGTAATTCAATGAACACTACCATAGCAATTAGTTCAGTGAGCGGAAAGACTGTTTTTCTCGGTTCATTCAGATGAAAGATAGGTAATAAGGAACTAAAGTTGTTGGGTCCAAGTCTGGCTCATCAAGCATTAGAATAACCCTCCTTTTGGTTGTCTCCAGTCGGGTAAAAGTATTATCACCTAGTTATGGCGTTAAAAAGAAGACGATCTACAAAACAGCTTATTTTAAAACCAGATGTCATATTTACAGCTCGATACAGTATATATGTATTATAGAACTAGCTATCTAGATATCCCATCACGCCTTTATTTCCTCGGAGGCAAGCAGGGGTGTTTCTACTCATAGAACACCCACACTTGGTCAGCTATGTTTAAATCACATACAAAACGATTCGAGCCTATTTCAATCAATCGGACTCCATTGATTCTTAATTTTTGGAACAAGTTATGAAATATGAAAAACAAAAAACTGGTAAGTACTGGACACTGTAGTTTTGAAGATACCTGATGGAAAAACCCAATAACACATTGCCCAACCTAAGAACTGAACGTAGGACTAACCACCAAGAGCTGTCGGGAGATTATGGAAGATATAACAATCGTCAAAGATTGTGACATTTTAAAGTACATTTATGAATACACGAGCATCAAGGGCCAATGGTACCGACTTTATGGGCCAATCCTGTCACCACAGGGTTTAAATGAGATGTCCGTAATAAGTTCTCGTAATATTCATGTTTTTATTCGTTTCCCATCAAATTATATGTTGACATGACTATAAATTTTGAATGAGGACATAAAATATGAGCCTATATCTGGAACTGATAGGATTTTTAGTGTCCTATTTATAAACGATTCAAAAATTTCATTTAACATTTTTATAAATTGCATCGGGACCGATGGGCTAAGGTCGTTACGCAGTGGGTGCCAGAGGACGGGCGTCGTCGCCGAGGGAGGCCTAGAAAACGCTGGCGTGACGACTTAGAGGCTTTTGTACGAGATTGGCCGGAGAAAGCCGCACGGAGAGAAGAGTGGAAGACTATGGGGGAGACCTTTGCCCAGCAGTGGGACAATATAGGCTAATAAAAAAATAAATAAAAAAAATTGCATGGTAAAGTTATTTTTTGTTCTGCAAATTGTGCCTGCTCTTGACCTCGATCACGCCTAATGAAAAGCGATGTATGAGGCTTATGATGGAACGAGCGTGGCCCACAAGATGCCTGTTCACTCTTTTTTTTTTTCTAGCCTGCTCCTCAAAGGCCTCCCTCCACTCCTTCCATTTCTCGCGAACGTACGTTCACTCTTACTTTGTCTTAAAGTGCTTCAACTAATACTTTGCAAGAATACAAAAGCAAATGTTTCATGTTTGCCTGTACCGACAGACCCTTAGCGCAGTCAATATGCTAATAATCTTTTTTCCGTTGAGCGAATCTACTAAATCGTGCCTCCACCGCTTAGATAATGAATATAGATAAAATGGATACGTGAGCAAGTCGCTAATTAATCACACTAGCTTCGAGCCGCCCTCAGCCATTTCCTTAATTAAAATACTAGTTGATGTTCACTAAGCACTAATTTGCTAATTTGTTTATGAGACATTAAAATCAAGTTACAATGTTTTTCGGGAACGCGTAAATTGGCGGATATGATTATGCGTCATGTTCTATTTATCATCATCTACCTAGTCTTTTCCAACTATTTTGTAGTCGGCTTTCAGTCTTACTGGATGCAGCTGAACACCAGTATTTTGCATGGAGTGGCCTCCTGTCTGACCTCTACTTCCCAGTTAGTACTTGGTAATACAATTTCCTTCGGTAAGACTGGCTGACAGACTTTGAGGCCTCTGACTACCTGTAACGACTGCCAAAGATCTATATATGGCAGCCGGGACCACCGACTTAACGTGCTCTCCGAGGCACGGAGGAAATTCGGTATCTACTGGGTGGTTTCCCATTAACGGACCAACCACGCACGGTTTACTTGAAGATTAATACGAGAGGCTGTTATTATCTAGCCATGAGCTTAATTTACTAATTTGTTTATGAGACATAAAAATCAAGTTACAATGTTTTTGAGAACGCGTTAATTGGCGAATATATTATGATTATGCGTCACGTTCTATTTGAACATAGTAATTAATTTAATGTTACATAGCTTTAAGTACATGTCAGCGCAAGGGGGAAATTAAAAGCATTTAGTGAAGGCGTGAATATTAAAGTGATTAGTTTTAAAAAGCGCGAGGTCATATGTCATGAATGCTCCGTATATTATATGCTCGTGATGTTGTCGGTCACGATTTAGGCTCGTGTCTGACTGAAAGAGGAGAGGCGGTAAGAAGTACGTAATAATGAGGTACTTATATTAAAAACATATATACCGTGTATTATGCAGGCTGGAAGGTATACAGTACAATCAGGGTCAGTACATATTTCTGAACCCTCCACATCATATAGAAGCTTTTCCAAGAACATTTTTTACTTTTTAACCGTATATTTAGATGTATGCAACACCTTAAGGCCTTACTGGCTCTGTTTTGATACTCATAAAAATAATAGTGTCACGGGTGATTTAATTTGTATTTATATTTCGATTCTCGTCTTAAATCCAACCTTTTTAGTTCGTTTTTTAATTTAATTTGATTTTATGATTGTATTCTGGACATTTAAATCTTTAATAATAGCATGACTAATTATTTGCATTCCTTAGTTGTATACTTGTTTATCTAAATTATGTATTTAGAGCATGTGTACTTTATAATGTATAAGCTGTGGTTTCCTGTGTAATTGAATGTGCTAATGCACACTCAGGACCAGGTCCTTATATTCTGGATTTTGTATGGGACAAATTGTAATGTATCTCGTTGGTAATACAAAATAAAACAAACAAATAAATCATATTGCTTACCTGTCTGTCACCGGGGTGTACCCGGCGCTCCTCTTGGCTGCCGTTATATTCTCCACTTTTCACTCGGCACTGAACCGCGGGTGAAATTTTAAATAACACTTAGTGAATTGACTGATAACTATATAAATACCATAACATTACTACTTATTGTAATTTTTCGATACACCCTACTTTGAAACCGATGAATTTTTAGACCTGAAACAAAAAAAAACTTCGTTATTAAATGTTGAAAATAGTTCAGTCTAGTCACGATTCAATTTCAAAATGATAATATAAAAATTCAATTTCAAACGAATAACACAATAAAAGTAACATAAAAATAACATTCAATGTCATGTGAGGTACTCTGCGGTGCCTTTTAATCAAGGCGAATGCATATAGTGTCTATTCCGATGCCGCCCCACGAAATTTATTGAAAGTGATGACGACCACGAAACAATGGGTTCGACCGCGAATTCATATCTGTTCGCCGACAACAGCGAATAAGTCTTTCAGAGACGAAACGGTCAACAGATCCAAACGAATAATTCGTACCCTTGCCCTTGAGTGCGAAATGCACGGTCATTATGAACTCCGAGCTCGGGTATCGAATGCGATCTCCGCAGACTATCAGCTTCGCGAAAATGAACTTTAAAACCAACGAGATTTGGCTCGTAATTCGCTTACAAGGATGCTGTGGACCTGCATTTGGCCATCAAGTGGATACCCGATGCAATGAGTTAGCTAGACTGTCTGAATGTCAAACCAATGATCGGCAGCGTCTGCTGCACCAACGCAATAAAAAAATAATTTATTTGCGTCTGAGTAAATAACATAATGGCGCGAACATTTGGACTGAATAGCCACGGCAACTGGAGTCGCGTCGTAACAGTCGCTTTGTTCCAAATCGGATCACTTGGGAAACAGCCAGAAAAAGAAAAGCGCTGAATTCCAATTCAATTGTTTGCTTCTTAAAGAACGAAACTGCGAATACGCTGGAAAGCTACAAAATAAAATGTATTGTTTCACAAAAATTTTAAAAGCGGTTCAAACAAAATGTAAGATCTAATAAAAAGTTGAGCTATAAATTGTGTGAATAACATCGTTCATGCTGTAAATAAATTACACAACTTATACAACCGTAGCGAACATCTCAACGAACAATTTAAATTATAGGCTGTATCGTGTCCGTCCCAAATTGGAGCGTAGACTTTAATGATGCTAAATATTTTATTGAACTCATTTGTATAGGTTTATCGTAAGCAATTTATATCTTGAACACCGCCTTGTAAACGTACAAAAAGTTCTAAAAACATGATGTTGACATTACTAAGGATAGAACGGAGGGAACTAAGTGCTAGGTATCATCAATCACAAAAAACTTTAACTTTTGCGACATATCCGAATATGATCGATGTATTTTACCCATCTATTATACGGAGAGGAAGTTTCAGAAAAAGCGTTCCTTGTTATTCTCAGGATATCCTATGTAGGTACTAAAAGTATTATGGATGGTAATATCAATTACCTACCTCCACACTTACTGGAAGTACTATATATTCCGGACGACTTTTATATATTAATTGTATAATGTATTTTTAAATAAAGTTAATCTAATTAATGCCACTCCATACTACGTCAATAATTTCATTTCTACTTATGCACAATTTATTAAAGACGACCCATTATTAAATATTATCGATTCGGAACTGTAATTTAATGCTTAAACTTAATTATAGACCAGCAAAGCCTGAAAGAAAATACAAAAAATCGTACGCACCGCCTCCTAATCACGCACTACAATACTATAATAATAATAATAATAATATTCCACAACTATCACACAACGCCATCTAGTCCCAAGCTAAGCAGAGCTTGTGTTATGGGTACTAGACAACTGATAAACATACTTATATATTTATAAATACATACATATTATAGATAAATTACACCCAGACACAGAACAAATGATCGTGCTCATCACACAAACATTTGTCCTGGGTGGGAATCGAACCCACGACCTCCGGCATAGCAGTTAGGGTCACTAACCACTAGACCAACAGGCCAGTCAACTATGAAATCTTCAAACGACACTTGGAGAACTTTTAGTAGTTTTTATATACAATGCTGTTTTAGGTTTAGAAGTTTAAGTAGCACCACATTCAGAAATTGCAATGGTGTTTGTATAGGTGTTTTTACTCGGAGTTTTGTATGATGGTGTGTGCGTCAAATGTTCTGAAGGTCGTCAATTGGGATCTGGCGAGGCATTGAACTATGAAATATAACCGGAAGACGGGGGCCGATGACTGATGAACGTTAATATGCGAATACTAGGGTTGCGACTGTCTACTGATAAGTTATTGCCTACTTTACGACTGATAGCCAATTGAATATTCATAGAACAAATGATTGTTTGTGTTCCTTTACAACTTTCTTATTTATTTTTGTCACTGATAGTATATTTTCATTAGTAGTATGAATGAGCAAAGGTAACCTTTATAAATCAATAATTTTGTATGCTAAATATTCAAGTGCAATTACTTCATTGGGTCGATGACAAGGTTTTTACTTGGCAACAGCTAGCACCAGCCCTAAACTAACGCAATTTAATTTGTGTCAAAGTTGAAAAGAATTTGAATAAGTAAGTCATGATGTCAGCGTTACACGTAGGTAATGTAGATAGTTAGTAACAAATTACAATTGAATGAATACCTGACGTATTTCGATATCGGCCTATTAAAGAGCCTCTCACCTTTATTTCTTCTTTCTTTGATTCGTGCAATCAAAGAAAAACGTGCAACGTCCGAATTATGCCCGTCGGCTTGTTCATGATCAATAAAACCGATTTCTATAATAACTCATCCGATTTTTTCAAAATTTAAACAGGAGCGGGTTCTCGAATTCGTGATGTCGGATCGAACAGAGACGTAACACTGATTTCTGACCGGAACGGGCAAAAACCCCGCTTTCCGAATATTTTGGGAACGTTGACCGCAAGATCTTTTATTTTTGTTTAGTGTGAATTTATGTATGCAACGAAAAAAATTGTAGTTTACCTACCTCTGCGTTTTCGCAGAAATATGTCAGACATAATGCGAAGTCCAAGGATTTCTTGCAGAAAGTGTTAAAAGCAAATTTTTCCACAAAGACTACGGAATGGTAAGAATGTGTGCTCGGTTGTGAGTGTTGTGACCAGTTTGTAGGAAAATGACCTATGGAAAAACTTCTCCGTCCAGTGTGCGTAGATGCAGGTCTACACGTACGACTGCCTTTGTCGGTAACTTGGATAATTGGTTAGCAGAAACTGGCTTCTGTGTGCTTAATGATTTGATAGATAAAGTGCCTCGGATTCTGACGCCGGCTTTAATTCACAAAGTAAACGAGCTTCTAAATATAACTTAATTGATATCAATTCTGAAAACACTAAAAGTGTGTTTACATAATGTAACCTAGAGTCTCGTTATCTTTCAAGTTACCTTCGATTTCATTAGAAGCAACCGTTATGAATCTATTCAATGTGCACGCGCATGAAACATGTCTGACTCAAAGTTTAGGTATAGCCTGCATGCGGTGCATTGCATTAGGTCAGTGAGTTAATTTTTTGGAGTCTGCGCTTCAGGTGAGTAGGTTGTACGACTGCAACTATTTTTTTGGACAGGATGAATATAAGTCAAATCTGCAATTACAAAGCAGAATCACGTTTTGGTTGTTGCTTCGCAGCCTCAGTTGACGCAAGCCCACATTGTTTTAAGTATCAATACACCCGAAAAGTAACCTTGGCGGCAAGTTAGAGGACGTCGTGAATGGTTTTTTGGCTTTGAAACTTTTTGTCGGATACATATTGTCTCACAATGTGGCTGAGTTTGAAAGGAATACATTAGTTGAGCGGTCGATGGCTCCAACCGTAGCGAGCCTCCTCTTATTTAGGTAGTAGGTACCTACAAATTGGATACTAATACCCGGGTGCATTGCCTCAATACTAATGGGCTGGGGAACCAAGACAAAACCTCTACGGGCATAGGAACTTGTTCATGTGAACATCCGCGCGGTCAGTAAATTACATTTAGGCATCTCATTGGTCGAATCTAATTTGCAAACGGACCGCCGTAATTGTGTGCAGATTAATGCGGAGATCTCGCCTCCCAAATCAAATAACAATGGAGAACAAGATAATTAGCGATAATTTAGTACAAAGATGAGGGCGATGTCTTTGTGAGTTGAATTATTGCTACAAAATGAAGAAAAACTAGCGCTTGGGTTTTTTTAATCTCGTCTTAGACCGCTTTTTAAATTGTCTAAATACTTTATGAAGCAAGTTTTAATCCTGTGGATATTTAGACCCATTTTCACACTTTTCAGGGAACTGTCATGATTTTGCGGATAGAGGATCAAAGATAAATAGTTTTATAACTTTAATTTTATTTCATTTATTCTATCACTAACTTTTACTTTTTTCTGTCATCCAATTTCTGTTTAGCATGTGCCAAAATAAAATTCCTTCATTCAGGTTTTGTCACTTTCTCCTCTGACCTTGACGTGCATTGACCGCAGAATCCAATCAAGTTATACACTGGAGATTGATACCAACCTTAGGTGCCTTTATTGGAAGATATTCGTCACAGTAATTAATCTTAGCTTCCTAGAATTTATGGACTAAAGGATGTTTTGATGAAATTGTTGTGGGCAGTGATGATGAGGGAACTCGAAATTGGAATTAATATTGATAGCATTCGGGGTATTCTAGACCGTTTTAGATAAGTTTTATGGAGAAGCAAGTCCAGTGTCCCCGATGGTTTTCATGTCATTTTCTTGAACTTCAATAACATAACACCACGCATATAACCCCCAACCCGAACCCGGGGGCGAACCCTTTTGGTCATTTGGGTCTCTTCTTCTGTTTAGGCAGAGGAGACCCACATTTATCCACATTTATGCTCAAGAACTTCAATACAAACTTTTAACCACTATTTAGCCCCTAATGCGCCTACCACACGCTCACACTTCCCCACAGTCTTGCCTGCGCGATTACACGGTGCACACAGTACATCGCGCGTGTGGTTTGTAATGGTAATACAGTTTTACCAACCATACGCGCGATGTACTGTGAAGTCTGAACGAAAAGTGTGGTGAAGCTTGAGCGTGTAGTAGGCCCAGGTGATTTTTATAACAATCTTCTTGTTTTGCTTACTTTCTTTATACGGGAACTCTAGGTGCAGAGCATGCTTCTGAACCGAGCGGATCTGGACTATATTTCTACGACAAAGTTAAGCGTTTTCCCTTTTCTTTTCATAGTTAACTTAACATATCCTTTACATATCAGTCAATAACTTATACCTACAAACCGCTTTTGTGTGTATTTCCATTCAATATGACTTCAAAATTTCCAACGGAATCGTACAAGAATTGAACTTAGTTTCAAAAGCAGTTCCTAAAACGTGAACCACGGCTTTGTGTTCTTTCCTTTGAAGGTCCATAATAATAATACTTAACAAAGCAATCTATACTTGTAAACTATAGAGGGATTCCTATTATACCAGTTTGACGAAAATAACTACGGTTTCAGGGTTTCTATTTGCCATGTTGGTTTAGTGGTTATAAACGCGACTTCTGAGTATGAGTTCGTGGTTTCAATGCCCCTTGCAATTTCCTCCCATGTGCGAAAGACTACCACCGGCGTGGTTCTGGTGAGGTAAAATCCCACATTTTCTTATCTCCAAACACCGGTAACCTTTTAAAAGGTACACCCCGTGAAAAAAGAAGATCAGGCAAAGTGTTAATGGGTTTTATCATTTCGAATTTCTGCCATATGTGCCCCTACTTTCACGACTAAAGAGCATAATATATTTTTCAACACACTTGCTCATAAAGTGGCTATAATTTCACCGCGATTAGGCACGTAATGACACCTATAATCAAACTGTGACTTTTTCATTGCTATTATTCACTAGTGAGCTATAGGGTTTTTTTTTTAATTTTATTGGTTGTTCTTAAAAAAAATTCGGTACAAAAAAGATCGTGTTCAATAGTAAAAATAAATTAATGTACCTAGTGCTTGCCCATTTCATGCAACTTTGAATTTAAATAGATAATTTCAACTTGTACGTTTTTAATAAATGAATCTTTCACTCACATAACAATTAACTTTTGTTTTCTCTGTAATAAAGAAAACTTTGAATTCCCCATTTTGTCCGTGGCTAAAACTCTATCCGCGAAAAGTCAAAAATAAAGAAACCTTATTCTTTTAGTCTATGGCCGATCGCCATTGTTACAGTGGTGGCGCCATTGGTCAAGAAAAAATGTATCGTTACGTCAAGTTCCGTGTTTTCCCGCCTGCACAGATAAGTTGGTCGAACTGTAGATGCGCGCGCATAGGAAAACCGATAAATTTTTCCCGCTATTGTGAAAAAAAAATCAGAACTCGTTTTAACTATTGAAGATGACTTTTTTGTATTATTTTCTTCACAAGTGTGTTGAAAAACGTCGTATGATACACATGGGTATTGATGATTACCGTCCTTGGCTCTCCTAAGACCCTCACCTGACGGCTCGGGTCTCAATGGGGCGCCTCAGCGGTATTTACCAACATAACGCACTTGTACCATAATGTAGGTACTATAATAAGACCCAACAACAACTGACAGGTAGTAGCCCAACACAACATGCATCTGTTTCCGAGAACCTGAAGCAGAAATGGCAAGGGGGCCTACAAGCCTGCTCTCAACGAGAATTTCTCGCTAGACTGAGCCCAACCAGGGTTTACCATGAGCTATTCAAATGTAATCGTCAGTCGAAAGGGCTAGGAAGGAAATGGATCTAAGTCTTTGTCTGAGATTAATTCGCGTGAATCTTTTTGTCTGCATTTACATAATATAAGCGTTGGTTGGGTTTAATTCTAGCTTTTAAATAAATTGTTCTGTGCAGTATTTCGTTGTTAAATGGTGTTCGTTTTGTAGATTCTTCAAGTTTTCTCTGTTATCACGAATCTTTAAAAGACAATTGTCTTAAAACTATAATAAAATTTCAAAATGTATAGTGAAAAATGATTCAGATCTAATAATTATGTTGTAGGTACTAGCTTTTGCCAGCGGCTTCGCCCGCGTGAAAATGACGATTTTCCATACAAACTTTCATCCCCTATTTAAATCCCTTAGGGGTTGAATTTCGAAAAATCCTTCCTTATTCCTTGTCTACATTATAAAGGGAACCTCTGTGCAAAATTTCAGCTTTCTAGGTCCAAGGGTTTGGGCTGGGCGTTGATGAGTCAGTCAGTCAGTCAGTCAGTCAGTCAGTCAGGACTTCTCTCTTTATTTATTAGATTTTAAAATGATGGCTAACCTTTGCAATCATTTACGATCATTCAAAATTTTTTTTTTTAGCTATACCTATGTAGGTATTTTCTTACCAAAGTTTTATTTGTTGGTGTGCTCGAAAAAATAAAACATAGCATGACAACAACACGTAACAGTGGTTTCTTATGTTATAAGAACCAATGTCAGTCGTCCCCGTAAATACAGTTAAAGTTTATTAAAAGAAAAAACTTTTTCTGTATTTGAACATAATTTTGTGGAAGTTTTTGTACGCCCACTGAGGGGTCGAAACTTGTAGCCTCGAGGACATGTTCGGGGACCTTTCAGAAACATACCGAATAAATACAACATGGAAAAAGATTGATAGATGTTTATTTAAGTTATAGGTTGTTTGGTAGTTTATCTTTTCTCGCGATACAATAGAATGTATTATGTAGTTATTTAAGGAGCTTAATAATGCGATAAGTACCAAGGTATGATTTATTTTTATGGAATTTATCGTCGCAAGTGTGACTGCTGATTCCAAGGTCGCGCATAGTGTTGTTGTGATTTTCCATCTGGGATTTCTCATAAACAGTCACGGAGTCTGGATCCGTACCCTGATGATGGCAATAGGCCCATCCCCTATGACATGGAACTTAAAACATAACTGTGTGCTTACTCTCGAATATAATTCCGATAGATCGACATTGGAATTGTCAGTCAAACGTCAGGCATTGGCTGGACTCACTGAGACTAGCCAATCCCTGACGTTTAACTCAACCAACTGACGTTTGACCAATGTCGATCTATCGGAATTATATTCCAGAGTAAGCACCCTGGCAGGTTTAAACCGGACTTTAGACCTCATTAGACATGGAGATTAGGTTAATGAAGTAACTATAAGTATTGGCAGAATTGTAATACTTTTGATCCATCCAAGAGTTCTCATAAACTATTTTATAGCCGCTATATGACATGTATAGTCATAAATTTACGAGGACAGACAATTATAGAATAAAATCCGGTTTTTTTTTTTCAAATAATATTTAAATAAATATTATATAGTTAATCATTGAATTTGTTTAAAAGTATATCTTTTGACCTTAACAACAATGAAATTATAAATGGACGAGTTTTTTGGTTCGGCTATGGCGGCTATAACTTTATATAAACATCGAGACAGTTTTCAAGGCAGACACGGTAATATTAAAAACAACAAAATTATCATATATATTGTCAATATTACCTTAATATTTAATTGTGATGTTGTTCCTAAGGAGTTTTTTTTTAATAATATGAACGTATATGTTGACATAACTTAATAAGTCATACTTACGTTTTTATCGTATTACCCAGTGCTAGCTCAGTGTGGAGGTCATATAGGCTGTGGTTCCATATAAAATAATTGCATTCGGCTGCATCCGATTAGATTGGAAGCCGGCTCTAACATTCTATGCCACTAGGTACTCCCGAAGAAAAAAGTAGTGGAAATTATCAACAAGGGCTGGGCATTTTTAGAAAACTGCCATATTAAATTTTTCCTTAAAAGTTTTCATTCTCAGTTTAATTATCACAAATGAATTTTAATCTTGAATCATTCCTGTGATTCATTTAGTTGGCCATTTAAATTCTTTGTTTGCATTTTATTACTACCTAAGCTTAAACAGTCCGATACACAGGTTAAGCTATAAACAAGATTTTAGTGTCTGTTTAATCTTCTGTACATGTACATTTTTGTGTATTTTAAAAGCTGTGAATCTGATATGCATTAGCGTGCAAGGCAAGATGGGCAATAAAGTTAGTTATATTCCTTAAATTTTATGGCAGTGACCACTAGATCTAATGATAGGTACCTATTCGACTTTGTTTTTATTTTATCATAAAGTATAAAGCAAAGACATTTGAAACTATTTTTTTTAACTAATTAATTCTTTTTTTATACCCTCCAAGGGTGGGAAATCATCAAATGACTCCTCCCGCTCTGGAGTGTCAGAACACTCCCTACAGCTCTGCCCTTTAACTGGCTGAAAACCACCCATGTTCCTTCTTAGCCCTTTGTGTCGAGGCCGCGGTATCTCTTTCAAACAACCCGCAGCAATTCATGTAGTCCTCCCGACCGCTTTTGCGTCACAGATTCACTTTCTATTCCTTTACTCTCATAGTGCGATCAGTCTGCAATCCGACATCACCGGTGCGAGATCAGACCCAGGTCCTACGGCTTAACGTACTTTCCGGGGTATATGTACCACCAACTTTACACTCAAGGTCACTACTAAGACTTTTTTTTATGAAACAACCCAATACCGCTTTTTGGCCGGGATTCGAACCAAGGACGGCTCAGCAGTCGCGCTTGCGACCTTGCGATGAGATCACCGGGGGGTTTTAATTAAAAGACCGTCATCAGAAACCTATGTGTTGGGGTCGGCTTTCAGTCTAACCGGATGCAGCTGAAAACCTGTATTTTACATGGTGAGACTGCCAGTCTAAACTCCACAATCTAGCTACTGAATAAAACGAAACATCATACTTTAAAATAAAATTGATCCGTTGTTTTTTACATTATTATTATTATTATGAGCCTATGTTGTCCCACTGCAGGGCAAAGGCCTCCCTTCCATCTTTTCACTTTTCGCGATCCAGTGCGATGGTAGACCAATCCTTTGAGAAAGAGTCCAACTCATCCCGCCATCTCCTTCTGGGCCTGCCGCGTTGTCGTTTCCCGCCTTTTGGTATCCACTGAGTGGTAATGTTTGGCCATTGCTCCTCAGACATGCGGCAGATGTGACCAGCCCAGTTCCATTTTAAACTCGCAGCTGTAAGACGAACATCAGCTATTTGGGTTTTGGAGCGAATTATAGTGTTTCTGATGCTCGTTGGCAGACCCCAAGTGCGGACTTCTGACGTTTTGTAAGCGACCATGTTTGCACTCCATAGATGAGGGAGAGCTTTTCACATAAAGGGTGTAACAGGACCCTTAACGCATACGAAAGGCACTTGTTCTCCACATTACTGCGATCATTTTTTTTGTTCTAGACCATACCTGGGAAACCCCTAGTTACGGAGATATTGGGGGTCAAAGATCCAAATTTTTCACAGCTGTTTTTGTAAATACTAGTTTTTCAGGTTATAACTTTTCTTAAATTACCTCCATGACCCGTTAACTATTCAAAGCATCCAATGTGTTAAAAGTGCTACATTGAGTTTTACCGTAAAATGTGATTTTGGACCCCAAAAAAAAAATACGTTTCCCAGTAAATTTTTTTTGCGTAGGGTTACTTAGTTTGATGTACAGAATGCTTGGTTGACGGTTGTGTGATGGGTAACTTTACACCCTGTATTTGTTATAAATATTTCAAGCTTATGAAAAAAATAATTAGGACATGTCTATTCATACCTGCAGTCTATTGATTTCCATTTTCATATTTATTAAATAAAGAGAAAACAAATTAATAGGAAAAAACAAGTTTCGTTCGATGATATTTTCCGACAGAAAATTAATGATTAGTTGAGCCTCGGCCCCTACCAACAAAATACGTAATCAATGTTTATAACCGTTTATTAACAACTTCATAGGAATTACTTACTAAATTAATTTCATGGTTTAACACAAATACGCGGATTGATTACTATAAAAGGTTTTAACATTGAAATGGAAGTTAATACATAGATACTGTTACATCAGTAATTACCACATTTTCCACGATTTTCAGCAGCTCAAATACCTACGTAAGCTCTCGAAAATTCGAGATCGGGCTTAACAGATTTATCACACGAGAGGAATTATGTCGATAAAATATTTTCAATTTACGTTACCTTCAAATATTTTCGGAAACAACGGAACAAACTGATTTACATCAGCCATTTTTCAAGCAGATATGGAATAAAGGCTACTGTTTTTGTTTCACTTCTTTGTTTTCTGTGTAATTACAAAAGATATTTTACTGAAAGAACTATTAAGTTGTGGTTCTGAGTACGATGAACGAACGCGTCGTAAACGTAACGTGAATTTATCGATTTTTGCATCCAAGATACAGCTATCGTATTTTGGATTTTCTTGCCATGATATAAATATCTCTGCCAAGTTAAGGGTTAATACAGTATCATCATCAATATCACCTTCCTGCCCCAGTTCCATGTTACTTGGGGTCGGTGCAACACGGTTTTTCTTCCATTCTATAACTCTGTCGCATCATTTCCTTGATCTTCCTCTCCCTCTCTATCCATCAACATTATTTTATATTCAACACGTGTTACATATTCCAGCGCATCTATGAAAAACAACATTTTCTTTTATTCTGAGTTTGAGCGCAGAAGTTCCCGTTAGCTTCATAAAGCACGTTTCCTTTATGTTTACACCCCACGTGCCTGTTTACATAACTTTTAAGGTGCGACCAATTAAAAGTTAAATATAACTAAAACTTTGAAATTCATGGTGTATTATGAATTTGACTGAATGCTTTTATATATATTTTGGTGTAATTGTGTAATTCTTCGAGTTCTTGGAGTCTTTTCCGTAGTTTTGCAGTTTTATGGATGTTTAATAGCTAGCAGCTTGATTGTTCATTAGTGAAAAACAATTTAATAAGATTATTAGGTAGGCCCTGAAGCAGCTGCTAGTCGAGGTACCTAACTTAGTACTTAAATTAAATAAATGGAACCTAAGTAATGGAAAGTCTAGGGTAGGTAACACTGGGGGGTTGAAACCTTATTTCTTTTAGTAATAATTGTTTTTATTTTACGAGACAATAATAACACCAGCCGGAAGTAATTTGGAATTCGTTAGTGTTTTTTTACATGAGGCTACTATTAAAAAGTCCTTTGTTAAAGTGAATGCGAAATTTCTTTCAATTGAAAAGTTCAATAAAGCTAGTTATTAACCAGCTTACGAAGACCAATATGGAACAATGAGATCATAAATACATCGCTACAGCAATTCATTACTTTAAGTAAAACAAGCGAATTGACGGTATTTGTTAAACGTGCCGTTAAACAAGGGCATTGCTCGAGGCTCAAGCTATGACGTGCCTCTCGAAATAGCTCACGAGCTGCATCGAGCTATGACGTCATTGGACAAGAGCTTTTATTACGCAAAATCATGGAATGGGTGCAGAAGGCTCATTGCGATAACTCACGCATACGCTGCATAGGTATAATCAGAGACTATTACTCGTACTACCCTGCGGGTTCGAAAGAGATACTGCGACCCCGAACACAAAGGGCTAAGAAGGAACATGGGTGGTTTTTAGTCGGTAGAAGTCTGACACTCCCTACCGCTCCGCCCAGAGCTCGAGGAGTCATATTTGATGATTTCAATGGCTCCAAAAAAAAATTATCTACCAATTGAAGCCGATACCACTTGTTCCACCATTACTCCACAGATACACTGAATGACTGCTAAAATATCCATATTGTATATCTTTCTAGCTTGGTATCAGTCACTGCTGGGTATTGCTTTCCATTTCATCTGCGACATTACCCGGTCGGTTCCACATCCAGGCGTGTTTCACACGGATTTGACGATATCGTAAGCGGGTGCGCCAAAGTTCACCTAAAATTTCAACTCCGATAATTGGAAATCCGAAAATGTTCTTCCTAACATTTTTCATCCTAACAATCGCAATTCCTAACTTCTCTGTCTCTAATGTTTTAATTCCGAAGCATTCAACTTCATAATGTCTGTAGCAATAAACATCTATTACACTATTATTTGTTTTCCTATATTTTCTCAACATAACCATCTTTTACACTATTATTCAAAGTCATATCTTTTTTTTGTTTATATTACTTTTTATTCATATTATAAAAGGTAATAATCAGTATTATAAAAGGTCCCATTAAAATAGGTGGACAAAATTTTAGAAATCATTCAGACCGCTAAAATAAGGACAATAGCAAAAAAATATATAAGAATAAGAAATAAAATACCTACTTTTATAGGATGAGTTTGTTCTAGAGTGCCGGCAATTTATTATTTTAAGTCAAAATAAAATCACTTTATTTATAGTGTTTTTTTTGTTTAGATGTCTTTAGTTAGGCTTACTAAACGCTGTGTTAAAATTTGTCCACCTATTTTAATGGGACTATGCAAAGATATCCATAGGTTAGGTTAGGTTAGAACTGTGACCAACTACGCGCGAGCCGAGCGAGCGAAGCGAGCGGTGCCGCGGCAGCGGCCGGCGAGCGCTACCTCGATATTGGTCGCGAAATTTTTCTAAGTATTTTTTTCATAGTGCCCCCAAGACGACACTCTGACCTGAATTTCATTCATTTATTTTATTTCAAGACAAAAATCAGTGAAACGACCTTTAATCATTCTAAACAGTTGTATGAGTGAAAATATTATGGTAATTATGTTTAGGAATTAAAGCGTTAGGATAAAAAACAGTAGGAGTTTAAATATATTTACACTAATGATATTATGAATTCCAATTTTCGGAAACATGAGTGTTATGAACATCGTCGGTAGGACTACAAATAGTATGAATGAAAACTTTAGGATGAAAAATTTTAGGAAGAGTGATCATTCGGATTACAAATCGTTAGGAAGAACAATTTCGGATAAAGAACTTTAGGTGAGCCAATATGGACCCATCGTAAGCCCAATGAGACTTTTTTTTTGATGGTGGGAAATCATCATATAAATATTCCACAACTATCACACAACGCCATCTAGTCCCAAGCTAAGCAGAGCTTGTGTTATGGGTACTAGACAACTGATAAACATACTTATATATTTCTAAATACATACATGTTATAGATAAATTACACCCAGACACAGAACAAATGATCGTGCTCATCACACAAACATTTGTCCTGGGTGGGAATCGAACCCACGACCTCCGGCATAGCAGTTAGGGTCACTAACCACTAGACCAACAGGCCAGTCATCAAATGACTCCTCCCGCTCTGGGCAGAGCAGTAGGGAGTGTCAGACTTCTACTGGCTAAAAACCACCCATGTTCCTTCTTAGCCCTTTGTGTCGAGGCCACGGTATCTCTTTCGAACAACCCGCAGCCCCGATGGGAGCTCAATGAGCCTCTGGTCGACTTGGTAGTTTTGGCCACCACCGAGTCAAAGCTTTCCTCGTTCAACAATAAAACTTAGATGCGCGAAAATACACGAGTAATGTGTGTTTAACGGCGAGTTAGCACAATTCAGTATTTGAACTTTACTTGACTAGATATATTTTGTTCGAAATAAAATCTTATTGCCTTTCCATAAAAGTGTGTTTCTTCTGTATATTCTTATGTTGTGGTAAAATTGGCTCGCTAAGCGCCGTCTCGGCAACGTGAAAGAAAAAGCTCGTATTAAATGAATTATAAAAAGTATGTTATTGATTTTATGGCTTACTTTACTTCAGAATGGCATCTGATTCAGGTTACATTTATAGAATATTGAAACATATTCCTTTTATTATGATAGTATCAAGTTGTGTGATCGGTTCTCATGGTGTTGTTATCGTCGTTTGGCTGATATTAACAAGATGATGATGAAGATCATCATCTAGCCGATTACGGCCACAGTGACTGCATTCGATGGCTTTCTAGGGTGGATATTGTATCGAAGTTTGGTATGCTGATGCTCTTTCATGTGCTCTCAAGTGACTAGTGACTAGCATATCCAACTATGTCTAGGTACATTACAAACGAACTCATAAGTAACAAGTTTTTCCTCAGCATACGTTGGTAAGCCCAAGACGCTAAGCTCTACAATATGTACATAATAATTCCCTTTCATTCGAAAAGACCAAACTAAAGTAATAATACTTACACGTTTAATAACAATAATATTAGACCCCACACATCGTGCCGATAGTACGCTCCAACAAAAACTACTTTCACAGACCAAATAGATTCTTTCAATAGACTCGCTCCTTTCATCGCCTTAACTAGATCGCAATCTTTTCATAGACAGAACGACTCAGTAAATACTAGTAATAACGAAAGCAATTTGTGGTTCATTTCACACTGAAACCGGTTTATGAGAATAACTTCAAAATTCATATCGGAAATAAGGGGAAGTGCACTCATTTGGGCAAGTACAATGGTTGCATCGTAAACTTGGCCCATATTCTCACGGTGCGAAGGGCAGGCCACAAAAGAATTGTTGTGCGTAAACGACATCACTTTTATTGGCACACAAAAACTTGCGATCGTATGCACTGTGCACTACGTCCCTGTTCTTTGGTTTTTTTATTGTAATCGTACGCAGAGGGGAGTGCGCGGAGAAAGTGGTAGGTATATGCAGTTCCAGTTTTTTCGTTTTTTTTATTAAGGTTTGTTTTGCTGCCTACGTTCGTCTAGTTTTGTATCGTTTTACTGTTCTATAACCACGAGTACCTATTCATATCAGATTCTAATTAACTTTGAAAACAATCAGCGAACATTGTTACTAAGGTAAATAAAGTAACAACAAAAATCTATTTATAGACGATTCCATTCCATGAACAATATTGGTTCAAGTTAGATTCCAATAAGTCTTCCTTATTAGTAGGTATACATCCCACGCAAGTTCAAACACTGTAGATAAAGTAATTGGATTTTACATAACTCTTCTAATAAATGTTAAAATACCACACGAATAATGCGCGTACTGACATACTAAGTACAGTAATTACTTAAGTACGGCTTAATGATGATAATGAATTAAACATAGCGAGGATTGAAACATTCTACCGTGCATACATTCATTTACACAACACTGGATTATCGCAAATTGGATAAACATTTGAGACATTAAAATTTCCCGCTGACGTTAACAAATCGAGTCATACTCCCTTATGCGATAGATACGCATACAGCAACCAGACATGGTAGCTTAGCGCTGCCGCTGTAGGCATGCAGTTATTGACTAGTTTTCGTAACACGACCTATTACCATTGAATATCTTGCGACATGTTTTAATACTACATCAACCGCTTTCAGTTCCTAAACTGCCACCTTAAGCTCCACACTGTTTATACTGGTGCATTTGGCACAATGTAAACACTCAAACAATCAGCAGGCACAGTTACACGAACGTCTAAAGATATGCATACGTGCGATGTTGCTGAAACGCCGCAGTAAAAATCTGAGTTTATTTTAGAGAGTGTCCTCATTCCTGAACGCGTTGCCCAGCGAAAGTAACCACTCACATGCGCTCACATTACCTAGATAATACTTACCAGATACCCTGCCTCGGTCTCAGCACATAAACAAGCACAGGCTTACAATAACATCACTTGGTTCGTTCACACTTACCGTTCGTGAGCTTCGCGACGCCCCAGCCCGGTTTACAGCACCATCAGGAAATAAGTGTTTATAATGTAATAATAAACAATAACAGCGCAGCGGAGGCGAGGGAGATCGCCTTGTTATTGACGTAATCGTAACGCAGTTTTAGGTTAAGTTTTTGAGGATCGCGCGCGGTGTTCTGCGGCCAATGACGTGAGCGTCGCGTCAGGGCATACGCGTACTTTATCGAACAAGGTTTTGGATAATTTTGGAGGGTTTGTTTTGAGGAAGAAAGAAATATTTAGATGGTTTAGTGTAAATGCAGTATTGTCGCGGGGCACGGAGCGTGCGCACTCGAGTCCGGGCGGGTACTGGCGGCGGCCGACAGGCGGCGCTGCGCTCGCCGCGTATTGATAAAAGCGCAAAGGGCGCGCGACGGCCTGGCGGCCTGGGCCGAGAGGATGCGATCGCGACACTGTACGGTGTGGCGGCAGCGCTTTCAGCGCGGACAACCTTGAACCCGCCACATCGAATATTAGATAATGTGGGATTAGATAAAATTATGCCGTAACAACACGCGAACTGAACGGAATGTGTACGTCCGCGGCGCTACGTCTCTGTTTACATTACAGTGCGTTCGCGTCTGACTGTTCACATCGAATGTAGGTAATGCGTTTGTTCTCGGCCAACACAGTGTATGGACGATGGAGATTAATGAACTTGGCATTTGTATATTATTGGCTATTCACGGAGTACAAAATGAAACACACGACTGCACGTTGCATCTAACTTGCGGCCGTTTTCAGAATAAGTTGTGTAGATAGCGCGCTTTTCTAAGTTTCCAAGTAATGAGGCTTGTTCGTAATATACATAGAATATACAATCCTTTGACATACTACCTATATGATAATTTTATGTACATTTTCGCAAGGATTTAGTGGGACTAGCTTGTTTATATTTATATCAGTAGATCGTGAGACGTCAATGACTTGCCGTCTGAATATTCATAACCATAGGTACAATATAATCTTTCATGGAGAACGTGACAAGAATTAATTATGATACCGACTGAATAAAACATCACTAGATAATTTTGTTAAATTTTTAATCTCTGTTAGCAATGTAATTATAAAGTAATTTGCCTTTTATGAGGTTTAAGCATGGTTTAAGACAAAAGTTTGCATTAAGTAGGTATGCGTATTAGGTATTTAAATTTTGCTCTTATTATTGTTTGCAGCCGTCCTTGATATTATGTTTGTAACAATAGGGGATCGGACAAAAAAAAACTAATTAGTCGGTCAGATAGATTTCCAAAAATTATTGAACACGTATTTTTTCTTTTTTCACGTAAACTTAAAATGAAGACGATACAGTGCTTCGAAAACTCGTGTGACGTCATATGATAGTACATTTTGACGACACAAGTGACGTTTCAAGCCCCACTCCAAGATCTTTGACGCGTTATATCTGCGTCATTTTTTATTGATTTGATATTTATCAAATCTATAAAAAATTAAAACAAAAAACACGTATTCAATATTTTTCGATAATCTAACTTACGGACTAAACAGAATCATATTATTTTGACCCTGTCCGATCCCCTATTGTTTCTATAACATGTATTAAGGGTACTTAACAAAAGAAACCGTCAGGAAATTACCTGTTTGGTTGGTCTATTAATAGCAAGCAACAGTACAGCTTAGCATGAGCCTCGTCGATTTTCAAACCAGACAAAATTTCATCGGGTTTTTCACGACTTTTTCAGTACCTATAAACCCTAATTTGAATTTGTAATAGTCTTGCCCTCTTATATTTATGGAACTTAGGCATAACTGGCACACATTTTGCTCGGTGTACTATCGAGTTTACTGATAGTTTTTCACCCTTATGCTCCGAGTAATGAGGTTGAATAGGGGCCGAACGCCTGTGAGTGCGGTGGTTCCTTTCCTTCCTTACCTTTGCCTTACCATTAAGGTATTACAGGCGTAGGTAATTTTAGTTTTAAGGTTTAGTCGATTTATTAATAGAAGTAGACGTAGACGGTGGTTCTTGAGTGGTGACCGCGAATCGGCAAGCGTAATGTGGGGCGCCCTCAGGCTCGGTAGGGCGACGATCTTTGCAGGGTGGCTGGTAGCAAGAGTTGCCAAGAATCGAATTGAGTGACGTCCGATTGAAAAGGCCCAAATCTATTCTGATGATGATGATGACGTACGGACCGTTGTTCGTTTATTTTCTGCCTTGGAAAAAGACATGTAACTCCCTATAATTCGTCCATTATCTCGACTTCAAACATTATAACTTGTAACAAAATCACTTATAAATCGGGACACTTGTTGCCAGTCCCAGCAGTTACGGGCAATCCGCGCGCTTGTACCGCGTGACCAGAATCGCTTATACTTTAGCACATCATTCGTTCCTCGTTACGTCAAAATGTATCTAATTGTCGTCGATAACTTGGGTTTTAACGTTGTTGGAATATTAAACGTGTACTTGGCTGTTGGGTTGTAGTCATGGAAATATGAAAAACAGATTGTAGTACAAGACTTCGAAATTCAAAATGTAGGTAGTCTATTCAGACATCTGCTTGAATAGACTACATTTTGAATTTTGTTTCTCTCATTATAAATCATGTATCCGTAGGAATATCCCATTTCTTTCTTCTTCGTTCTCTATCATGTATCTTACTGTGTGGTTAGTAACCTAGTGTCAGAGTTTTAATACCGCCCATGAACCTCTGACTTGACACAAAGAAGAATTAAAAAAAAATGTTTTCTTATCTCCATAGGACACAGTCTTTGCCTTTGTCCATTATGGCTGATGATGATGATAGGACAGAGTTTGGAAGATATAAAAAAAATCTCTTAAGCTACCAGCTACTGTTACTACATAGTCAAATAGTTTTATATTTTGTTATTAGGAATTAGTAGGTATACACCGATATTTCGATTCAAGTCTGTAAAGTTACACCTGATAATTTAATTTTAAACTTGTACCTAATGTTTAAGTAAATTCTAACCAAAATGTGTTTTGTTACTCGGTACCGAACAAGTTTTGCCAAAGTCTCATTGAATTGTGATTGTATACACCCAGCTACGTAGGTACATCAAACGAGTACTTAGAAAGACTTTCAGAACTTCCATTGGAAATCAATATCGGCTTAAATTCGTAGACTTAAGCAATGTAATATGAGTGAAGATATTATTCCAAAGACGGATTAATGGTCTCGTTTCTTCAAACAAACTTGTACCTCTAATGAAGTCCCAGAGAATTATATTACTTTTCATGTGTCAAGAAAATAATTAGTGGCGGAGCTCTGAATGAAGTCCGTGAAGAAAGAATAAAGAAAGAAAG
Source organism: Diarsia dahlii (assembly GCA_949775195.1). Classification (NCBI taxonomy): domain Eukaryota; kingdom Metazoa; phylum Arthropoda; class Insecta; order Lepidoptera; family Noctuidae; genus Diarsia; species Diarsia dahlii. The sequence continues at coordinate 16,236,833 of OX459195.1, forward strand.
ATTATCTGAAAGGAAAATACATAGATCATACTTCGCCTCTGATAGTCACTTGCACCGTCCTGCGATGTGTGGTCAAAAATTAAGTGAATTCGTTGATCAGGTGGTGGCAAGCGAGATTCCTGTGCATGGGGTTTGAGTTTCAGGTTGAGCAAAGTGCTATTGAGTTTTTTCCATTAGGAATTTCTCAGTAGCAGCCACGAAGTATGGATTTATGTGAAACCGGTTGAAGACGATAAGCTAGCCTCCTATTTCATGAGACATAAACAAAACTGGCGAAATGAAGGTGTGCCTATGGCCTCTGCCTTATCCTTCAGGGAATATAGGCGTGATTTTTATGAATTAATTAGGTAGGTTTACAACACATTCGTTTACAGTATTGGTTTTAATAAGGGTAAACATGACTAGAAAATAAAGAATGATACGATCAAATTGAAACCACGTTCAAAACATCAGTCAGTCTTCAATTTTTTTGGCAAAAACGGACTGAATTTTTAGACTTCAAACTAGCGTAGCAGATTCTTGTACCTCGGTTAGTAGCAATATATAAGTACTACGGTACATTCTGCCGAGTAGTGGCCAACTTTACAGCGTTGGCATTATCAAAGTAGTCCCAGAATACTTGCGGAAGCGATGTACTTACCAAAAACACCAGTTGACTCACAATACCACTTCGGTTGCACGTCATCCACTTCACCCGAAATAGCTTGAAAATTATCATTCTCGGTCTATTTTGTTCGGTTGCCATACTACAGTTTTATTGCAGAATGTAACATCAGACACTGCAATTACTTACTGAGTCATTTTATAACTCAAAATCTCCAGTTACCTGCACTTGAATTAAAGCTTATTGCTCTGAGTTATATTTTTCCTTTTTCAGTAACTCATTTCCATATTTTTGGGCGAAACAATATCAATTAGTAGGTACATCAAAAGGCGAACTTACATCGGCAGAAATGTACCTATGTAGTCAATTAAATAGCACACGGTAAGTGATACTTATCCACAATGTGTGACATTTAGCATGTTTACTTTACAAGCAGCAGCATGATCACGGATAAACTGAAGTCATTACGGGTGGATGTTTATAAGCAGACAAATCGGTTTTCCCTCTTTCTAAGTTCTTTTTTTGCGTTCGGTACTACCATTGTCACACGATTCTGTTACCGACACACAAAACTCACGTGTCCGTTTTTCGGCACTTTTTCGGTTTTAACACAGTTGAACCACTGGATTCCAGGCTCTCGACAGTTGAAACCCATCCTCCCGGTTAAAGTTTTTATATTAATTGATTTCTCTAACCAGACGAGGTATATAGTGGCTTTCTGCCGAGATGACCTGACGGCCTGATTCTAGCAGATGTTCAGCTATAGCCGATTTTTGAGTCTCATTATTATATACAATCTTACATAAACGCAATTTTTCACTATATTTATCTCCCCTTCACACATACACATACACACATACACACGCACACACACACACTCACTCACACACACACACACACAAATACAAACACATTCATAGGTACCTACATAAATGGAATACATAATAGTTTGGCTAGTAAACATATTGTAATTTAAATATGTACTGTGCTCACCCTACAACTACTGTCGCAGGTTCAAATCATAGGCGAGGACGCTGGCACCCTAAACACAAGTTAAATCTTACATTGGGTGCCAGAGTTCATCGAAAACACCCGTTTCCTAGTTGTAAAACTCCATATTGTTGTTAAATAAGTGTTTCTTGTACAATTGAAGATAATAAATATACTTTTTTTTTTTTTTTTTACCGCCCTAATATGTTCGGATATACGACAAGCCACCGTACGTTTCGTCTGACCGATATAGGACTTGCCACAACTACAGTAACAGTCTACTTTATAAACACCGGGTTTTTCCAGAGGAAAGTTTTCCTTCGGTGAACGCATCATCTGGGACACTTTCCTGAAAGGAGTGAAGATGGTCTTTATTTTGGTAGCCCCTCAAACTTAATCTTCTCTCTCTTTCGTCTTTCGACTGAAATGATGATAATGATGATGATGAAAATCCTGAACTCGCTACTTTCAGAACAAATACTATGCTACATAATAATACTAGGTACCTACCTATATATAAGTATCCATGTCTAGTTGAAAAGTGCGAGTACACAAGCTAACGAGTAGGTCCTGCTTATCGCGCCGCATCGCCTGGCTAGCCGGACATTTGCATCGGCTCACCAACCCTGTACCACGATGTTTTTGTAAATGAAACGATAGTAATTATCGTTTAAGAATAAAGATACAGTCGGTCACTCATATGTATGTCTTACATGACATACATAAGAGTGACCGACTGTATCTTGACTGTATCCTGATTAGACTTGAATATATCTAAAAGCAACTTGTAACATGGAGAAGATAACATAAGTACTTCATAATAGTCAACATTTGCCTAGCCTTTTCCCAAACTATTTTAGGATTGCCTTCTAGTCTAACTGGAGCAGCTGAATGCCAATATTTTACATGGAGGGACTGCCTATCTAACCTCCACAGCTCACAAAAATAGCTGGGCAATAGTATACGACTTGGTAAGACTTGTTGTCGGACTTTCGGATGTCTAACCACTTGGATCATCTGTCAGAGATCTAATAATGACAGTTTGGATCCTGAGGCACGGAGAGAACTCGATACAAAACTATGGTCACCCCCCCCCCCCATACACAACCTGTGTGGCGCTATAAAAAGTGAGCGTTAATAGTAATCCCGACGGGGCCGCGGATTTTTGTACTAGATGACGTGGCCTCGGCGCAAGGGCAAAGAAGGAACATGGGTTCGGTTTTTAGTCAGTAGAAGTCTGACACTCCCCTTCGCTCTGCCCAAGAGCGGGGGGGGGGGGGGGTCATTTGATGATTTTCCACCCACCAAAAAAAAAAAGGTTAATAGTAACTCGTCGGGGCTGCGGGTTGTTCGAAAGAGAAACCGCGGCCTCGACACAAAGGGCTAAGAAGGAACAGGGGTGATTTTTAGTCAGTAGAAGTCTGACACTCCTTACCGCTCTTCCCAGAGCGAGAGGAGTGATTTGATGATTTTCCACCCTCCAAAAAAAAGGCTTAACAGTAACACAAAATCACAAAAATATAACTACATGGTCGTGACCGTACTCATAGCCTGTAGGCCAAGGATGGCGAACCAATGGCACGCGTGCCATTGATGGCACGTTGCAGAATATTTTAGGCACGCCACCCAATTTTTAACCATATTTTCAACTATGCCTACGAGTAATTATTTTCAGAGATGTATAACATAATATTCGATTAGAAACCTTTTGGTAGAGGAGTCCAAGATGTAATCTTACTTTAATTTGAATTACACGTAGAATTAAAACATTTATTACGACATACTAAACTCGTAGGTCAAGTTTTTTGTTTAATTATCTGCTAATAAAGGCTAAGCAATATTATTTGACGGCACGTGTAGAGTCTCAAAAACATTTCTTTAGAAAAAAAGACACGTTTATCCATAAAGGTTCGCCATCCCTGCTGTAGGCTATACGGAGTATCGTTCTAGATACCTAGCCACAGGCTAGACGGAATCACTTTCTACTGGTAACAAAAAAAGGAAAGTTAATTACGGAGTTATTGTTGGTAGCTATTATTTATTGAACTTAGTTCAGGATGTAGTGATAGGTGAATTGATATAAAAAAATACACTAGAACGATCTCTGAAGATATCTGTCCGTCTATAATACGTTAAGCAATGGCCTTTCCTGCACCTCCACCAATCTTTTCTGATTACGTTGCAGGATCCAATAGGTACAGTAAAATTGTTTCTCTGGGACTTCGTCAAGCTTCATTGTCTCGGCACTTTTCTGGTGGTTGGCACGAAGAAGGAGATCATTTCTATCACTGTTTCTTACTGCATAAAAACAGTTTGTCTTTTTATCGAAATGAAAAGTTACCTATGTATAGTGATTACCTGTTTCATAGTCGCAATGTTGTGCTAAATAAGCGAATTCATTGATAAACCACGGGGTCATTGCAAACAAACTTGATCGAAAGAGGTACAATCTACGACGTTTGCAAAAAAAGTGTTCGCGTGAACACAGTTCGGTACAATTTTTACCAGAAAGTGACGTCACACGCCCGAATTAAGTAAGCGACAACGGAAGTATTTAAAAAAATAACTTTATTCCGACAGAGTTACAGCGTAACAGTAATTAAATCTATATAATAAAATCTTGATCTTATATACTAACTTTATTGCTAACGTAGTACATCCACGACGTGATCAGATATGACGCATGTCCTAGATAATTACGAGTGCTGACAAAGCAATGGAATATTTGGAAATAATACATCTAATAAATACTTATTAGCTGACAAAGCTAATATTGGTAGATTGGGGTTCCTTAACTCCCGCGCTTACCTATGACCTTTGACACATTTTATTTTCGTAAAATTTTATTAATTTGATAAAACAAAAAGCACGTGCCCATGATTTTTCGATAATCTAACAGACGGACAAACAGAATCATATTTTTTTTTAGTCAAGAAACATCCTTAATCACATGCAACAGCCTGCAAAATAAAATACATTTTAAACAACTTAATATCATGCTTGGTACATAAAAGTCTACTTTCCATACTTGTTTGGTACAAAAAGTAGGAGGGTGTCAGATGGTTATCATTCAACACTTGTCGTGTATTTAATATGAAACGTGTTGCTAGTTTTAACAGGTATTACTGGGAAAATTGTCTGATCGAAAAATAGGAATACATATTATAGTGACTGTCTCAAGGGTGCCGCACACATGAGGAGAAGTGTCAGGGAGACTAAAATGGCGACTTTAGCAGATCATAATATGAATTGCGTTAAAAAGCGTAAAATGGACCTTTCATAATGCGCCTGTGACCATTTAACGAATTTTAACGCAATTCATTTTATTTTCCTATTGTGATCGATTTTCCCAAATGGTCACACAGACGCAGTTGAGGCCGCGGTATCTTGTGAACAACCCGCAGCCCCGGGGCGTTGGCTCTTGCGGGTCCTTTCTAAGTTGCTGACATCTCTTAGAGGTTAGAGGTGCGCGTGGAACACGAACGCGCCGTTCGACACGGCCTGTCGTCGTCATAAGACGGACGGACGGCGAGCTAGCCCATTACTCATCGTCCACAGGCCCGCGTCTACGGTGGCCGGAAGCCATCACGTGGCCCCCGACGCCCGGAGCGTCACCCGCGGCGGCTGGGACTAAGGAAACTCCGTACACCTATGGAATTGGTCACCCAACTCACCCATCCACAGACCAACCTAAGCAAGCGCGGCTTAACCCAAAGATCGACCCGAGTGGCAATTAAGTGGCTAAGCCACGAGCTCCTTCTTTCCATATTTACTTGTCGCTTATAAATAAAAAGATTACAATTACGGACTGCAATCAAAAACAAGATTGCCTTACATACACGCGTAAAACTTTAAAGCCCTTTCTCATAAGATTTACGAAGGTGTTATCACAGTGATTGACTACCAGTTCATTACACAAGTTTACTCACTCATACACACACTGTATCCTGTTTACAGTACTCATTAAAATTCCAACACGACTCACTAATGCCTTCGCACATTACTTAATCTCCGTTCTGCTGAACTTGACATTTGAAAGTCGTTCAAGAATCTGAAGAACTGTGTAAATAAAGAAATGCATCTATAAAGGAGATAGTGCAGGACCATTACCATTTGTTGCACGACTGACTACCCGTATATCCGACGATATGTATCTACTTCGCGGCACATGGCAAACGGAGTCGCAGTGGTACCGGCCGAGACGCACCGACGACCTTGAGATGTTGCACTCCCTACCCCTCTTTCCCCCCTTGCCCCCCTCCCTCCTTGCCCCCCCCCCTCCACCTCTCGTCTTCCCCCTCCTCCCCATTTAGCACCACGCTCACAGCGCTTTCCTAGGACTTACGATTGCCCTAACTTACGCTTAGCCTGCTATATTTACAAGTTTTGTAATGGCCATCTAGACCGTTGCTGGCTGGGTGCTCTTTAAATTCAAGATGGTGCTCGTACGTTTATTTATATTTAGATTACAATGTTTTCCAATAAATTCTAGTATGGTACATACTTGTTTGAATTTTATTGCTTTAATTCTCAATCAGAAACGTAATGACCACCTATTGAAAATGAATAAGTAATTGCGGTATGTCATCATCGATTTGGGGTCTTATAAAAATAAGTTAAGTATAATAATTTATCAAGATTTAAACAGCGCTGAATCATTATAATTTCATTCCTTAATTATCTTCTTAAGGTCGGAGTAAATAACCGTGTTCAATAATTTGGGTATGGTCCACACAATGCCTTTGATATCGAACGGATATTATTCATCTTCGGACCCGACCGTGATTTAACAAGATTATCGAGTGGACACTCGCCGGAACGTTGCACTTACCTACGCGAATTTATCAAATTGATTAGGGTCGGGAGTCTGGGGCGATTCTGGGCTGACCAGCTCAGCCGTACAGCGCGATCATTTTGAAAACATTAACGAACAATGATTAATTATTACGAAAATGAAGGGCAGGATCAACGAGAACCCCTAATTTATCGCCTCCCAGACTAAGCAAGATCGAAATACTTTTTATTTTGACCATTAGAAAACTGAAGTGGCCATCATTCATGACAACTTTAAATAAATTACAGCATGTGCTCTGGCGCGAGATAAGACGCTTACGGTTAGGAAAGGTCTTGGATTTTCATCATTTTGAAGTGTTAATGCGGATTATGCTAAGTATGTTTAATACTTGTATACTTTGTTGCTATCAAGATGGAGCTAATCATACTTTACGATCACGATTATACAATTAATACAGTATTGAAGAATTTCATCAGTGCCCAATAAGAAAACCAGCAGTCAATAACAGTTTAAAACTTGTCTGCCAAAATCTCTGGCTAACTTGAAAACATCAAGATAATTTATCCAAGGTTACTATCGCTATTAAATCTCAAATCGAGTTCTCAAAATTAATAAAAATATGAGGTCTTATTCCTCGGTACCTCCTGTAGTCGTCGAGCCGCATGCCAGACAATTTGTCAGTCTGGCGGGCTGGCGGTTTGACCGACGAATAGTCTGCCCAATACTTTAGGCGTTGTGTTCGCCTTTTACGTTTTATTTTTGGATACGTTTTGACGACTAATGGCCGTTCGGGCCTCGCAGATAAACATAAGATGCGAAACCCGCAGTTTTTTAAGATTATACAATCCCATGATAAACATGACACGTCGTAAATATGTTTCAGGTCTAAACTGAAATTCTTTTTTGGCGTTTTTTGTTCGCAACTTAATAAGAATGCTCAGGTGCTTCTATTCACCAAAGTTTCGCCGTGTGGTCTGTATAAAGCATCTAATTTATTAGGTCTCTTAAATTATGTTTTTATGACAAAATAACTAACTATTTATGATCGTCTACATCAACTACACTATTAACTTTGTAACTTTATCGATCCTACACTAATTGAATATTCGTCGTTCCCAAGAATGTCAGCGAGTATTAAATTAATTGAACACAATTTATTCGCCATTTAATGATATTTAAATGTGTCGAAATCCGTCGGAAACAATATTTTATAGCTATAATGATGGACACTTGGAGAGAAAGATGGAAGCAGTCCAAGGCAAACCATTTTGCGAGATTCGTCAAATATTCATGGAGCTGTCACATCCCCCGCTACGGGAACTTTAAAAGGGTCATTTGAGTAAGTTGTATGGTAAGTGAAGGCTCAGGTTATGATGGTATGGTGGTGCTTGCAGGAATATGCATCGAGTACATCGTCGCTAATGGCCACTGATTGATATTTATGAGTTTGGATACATACGTATCGCATGACATGCAGCCAACTTCATGCTTCAATCAGCCAGGAATTACTTAACTACACTCATTACTTCAACATTGTGATTAATTTTAATGTAAGTGAGAATAATTTTACGCTAATCTTTATTGATTATAGTCATGATCTTGCAACAGAATATGGGTTCTGGGTTTGTGTTGTTGTGCTTATTTAAAATGTTCTTCTTGTGTGTCTACATGAAGACACCCTTCACCTAGCATATGTTTAATTAATATGGTAACACTGTTTTACACACGAGTAGTGAGGTAGCTGTCACAAATGTCAACATCAAATGGCGGGAATTGGAAAATTAAAGCTTGCCGTCAAACCGTAACCTCACAGACAGATGTGTAACTTGGGTGTTTGTTCCGCCACTTCTTCTTACCAGATAAAACACTAGGAAGTGGATGGGGGGCGTTTTGGGGGCTTAAAATGATTTCAATAAGTAAGCAATGAGAAATGTTCAGCCTAATTTGAATGAATTTGAGTTACTTTGATTCATCGGATCATCCAAACGTGTAATATCTACCCGAAGAAGATTGTTACCCAAACAACAGGGACACTAATTTGAATTCAAATGATTTATCAACAAATATAACTCGTTAAACACATTCAAACGACAGATGAATAAAAAAGTAAAAAAGGTTGGTAAGTTGAATGTTTACGTACCTCAATAATAGTACATTGTTACCTTAGGGGTGAAAGGAACTTATTTAGTCCCCGAGACGGGGTTTGGCGCCTGAGCGCAGCGAGGGCGCTAATAGTTCGAGGGACTAAATAAGTCTTTAACCCGTGGTAAACACTGTGCTTTTCATTACGAGTACAAGGAAAGTTGATGGAAATAGGCTTGCGCCCAATTACCTAAATCGAAAGAATGAAGAAAGAAAAGGTAATTGGTTTCACAAAGGACAAAAAAATTAAAAAAGTAAACATAAGAGAAACACTTTTAAATCTAATCGGTGGATGGCAATAGGCTTGCTCCTAATTACATCGGTTGATGGCAATAGGATTGCTCCTAATTAGATTGGTTGATGGCAATAGTCCTGGTCCTAATTACTCAAATCGGTGGATGGCAATAGGTTGCTCCTAATTAAATCGGTTGATGGCAATAGGCTTGCTCCTAATAAAATTGTTTCATGGCAATAGGCTTGCCCCCAATTACATCAGTTGATGGTAATAGACTTGCTCCTAATTAAATTGATTGATGGCAATAGGCTTGCTCCCAATTACCTAAACCGGTTGATGGCAATAGGCTTGCTCCTAACTACATTGGTTGATGCCAATAGGTTTGCCCCTAATTACATCGGTTGATGGTAATAGGCTTGCCCCCAATTACATCAGTTGATGGCAATAGGCTTGCTCCTAATTACATTGGTTGATGACAATAGGCTTCCTCCTAATTACCCAAATCGGTGGAAGACAATAGGCTTGCTCCTAATTATATCGGTTGATGGCAATAGGCTTGCTCCTAATTAGCTTGGTTGATGGCAATAGGCTTGCACTTAATTACATCGTTTGATGGCAATAGGCTTGCTCCTAATTAGATTGGTTGATGGCAATAGGCTTGCCCCTAATTACATCTGTCAATGGCAATAGGCTAGCTCCTAATTACATCGGTGGATGACAATAGGCTTGCTCCTAATTACATCGGTTGATGGCAATAGGCTTGCCCCCAATTACATCAGTTGATGGCAATAATAGGCTTGCTCCTAATTACATTTGTTGATGGTAATAGGCTTGCTCCTAATCACATCGGTTGGTGGCAATAGGCTTGCTCCTAATTACATTGGTTGATGGCAATAGGTTTTCTCCCAATTACAACAAATAATTTGACAGCTGTCAGTAGAAAGCGATTCTCCCTAGGGCTGAAAAGTAGTACTTTCAACCCGCTCCGCAGGCATGTTCTGACCTACTTTCAGAGTATGAGTAATGAAATAGTACATTGTTACATAAGGGGTGAAAGTAACTTATTTAGTCCCCGAGACGGGGTTTGGCGCCTGAGCGAGCGCAGCGAGGGCGCTAATAGTTCGAGGGACTAAATAAGTCTTTAACCCGAGGTAAACACTGTGCTTTTCATTACGAATACAAGGAAAGTTGATGGGAATAGGCTTGCACCCAATTACCTAAATCGAAAGATAGAAGAAAGAAAAAGTACCGTATTTATTGGTTTCACACAGGACAAAACAAATTGACAAAAAAAATAAAAAAGTAAACTTATGAGAAACCTAATCGGTGGATGGCATTAGGCTTGCTCCTAATTACATAGGTTGATATCATTGGGTTGATGGCAATAGGATTGCTCCTAATTAGATTGGTTGATGGCAATAGTCTTGCTCCTAATTACATCGGTTGGGGGCACCCAATAGGCTTGCCCCCAATTACATCATCAGTTGATGGCAATAGGCTTGCTCCTAATTAGATTGGTTGATGGCAATAGGCTTGAACCTAATCACATCAGTTGGTGGCAATAGGCTTGCTCCTAATTACATCAGTTGATGTCGATGGGCTTGCTCCTAATTACATGTGTTGATGGCAATAGGCTTGCACCTAATCACATCAGTTGGTGGCAATAGGCTTGCTCCCAATTAGGTACATCAAATAATTTGACAGCTGTCAGTAGAAAGCGATTCTCCTAGGGCTGAAAAGTAGTACTTTCAACCCGCTCCGCAGGCATGTAATGACCTACTTTCAGAGTATGAGTAATGAAATAGTAGATTGTATCATAAGGGAGCAAAATAATATTTTTACGGCGAGGGCGCTTTTTTGAATCCAGAGCGAAGTGAGGGATTCTCGAGTAGAATCCCGAACGTAGTAAGGGATTCTTTAGTAGAATCCTGAACGTAGCGAGGGATTCAAAGTACGTCGCCCGAGCCCAAAATATATTTTGCACCCGAGTGATACACTCGACTTTTCATCACCCTCTATTTTTATTGTTTCAGGAGTTAATGCACTATCACTTTCAGAACTCGACGTAGAACTCATCTTTTTGCACAAAATACAATAAAGTCCGTACCGATTATTATAACAGGGAAATCGCGCACTTTTGTTTTTTTTTTTTTATTTAGTTACCGCGTCTCCTCGCACCGTACAGCCAACACTTACAGCCAGTAAAATACAATTTGCGTTCGATTTCAATGAACGATTCATGTTCTAAATTCAAATCTCATTACTGCCCGCTAAAAAGTCTAATGGAGAAAAGAGCTACTTTGCTCGCACTTAGAGAGGAACAAAACGACACTTTTCGAATTGAAGGGATGAAATAGTAGATTGTATCATAAGGGAGCAAAATAATATTTTTACGGCGAGGGCGCTTTTTGAATCCAGAGCGAAGTGAGGGATTCTAGAGTAGAATCCCGAACGTAGTGAGGGATTCTTTAGTAGAATCCTGAACGTAGCGAGGGATTCAAAGTACGTCGCCCGAGCCCAAAATATATTTTGCACCCGAGTGATACACTCGACTTTTCATCACCCTCTATGAGAAAATAAAAGGCGCCTCATATTTTATTGTAATATTATTATTTAATAAAAATAGAGTGACGACACGTTTAAATCCATCAGATATATTAATTACGAATATGTGTCCAGTTTTACGTCCTTATTAAGACAACATGTTACTAAACAACCTTCTACTCCATATTAAGAAATTGTCGTATGCCTTTAAATATTTCTCCCGGGACTTCGTAGGGATTAAGTTTTGTATGACATTAGCTTCTATTTTTATTGTTTCAGGAGTTAATGCACTATCACTTTCAGAACTCGACGTAGAGCTAATTTTTTTGCACAAAATACAATAAAGTCCGTACCGATTATTAGAACAGGGAAGTAAATCGCGCGCGTATGTTTTTTTTTTAAATTTAGCTACAGCGTCTCCTCGCACAGTACAGCCAACACAATACAATTTGCGTTCGATTTCAATGAACGATTCATGTTCTAAATTCAAATCTCATTACTGCCCGCTAAAAAGTCTAATGGAGAAAAGAGCTACTTTGCTCGCACTTATAGAGGAACAAAACGACACTTTTCGAATTGAAGGGATGAAAAATAACTTTTTCACTTCTCTCGCTCTAAAATTCGTCTTTATGTCGTGCGTAGGCGACATAAAGTCGCGTTTTATGCTCTAGAGCATAAAGTAAAATCTTCGTCGAAGACAAAGGTAATCGGCACAGGTAATCGGCCCAACAGCCACACGAACAACTTCAACTTCAAAGAATAACCTCTTTAGTTCGTTTCGTTAGTATTCTAAGAACAAGGGATTACTGCTTTTCATTACGAATACAAGGAAAGTTGATGGGAATAGGCTTCCCCCAATTTCCTAAATCGCTTGACGGCAATAGGCTTGCTCTTAATTAGGTTGTTTGATGGCAATAGGCTTGCTCCTAATTACATCATTTGATGGGAATAGGCTTACTCTTAATTACATTAATTGATGGCAATAGGCTTGCTCTCAATTACCTAAATCAGTGGATGGCAATAGGCTTGGTCCTAATTACATCGGTTGATGGCAATAGGCTTGCTCCTAATAAGATTGGTTGATGGCAATAGGCTTTTCCTAATGACATCGGTTGATGGCAATAGGCTTGTCCCTAATTACATCAGTTGATGGCAATAGGCTTGCTCCTAATTACATTGGTTGATGGCAATAGGCTTGCTCAAAATGTTTTTATATCTGAGCAGTATGAGTAACGACATAAGTCAGGTGTTATGTCAAGTTTCCTACTGAAAAAAAAAGAAGTTAATTGACGGGAACAATAATTATTTTTACAATATTTACAAGTTGCTGTTTCATTTCCTCGCAATCGAAGTGAAAAGTAGAGTGTAAAACTCGTCCATAAAACCCATTTTACTCTCTACTTTATATCCATCCTCGCTCGCAAGCTCGCATCGGATGGATAAACGTCTCGCGCAAAATGGTGCGTTTTATGCACTTGATGTACAATCTACTATTCATTCTTTAGGTAAAATGTATGATTTGTAACTCAATTAATTTGTATCATGTTTTATTTATGAAATATGTACATGTGAAGAATCCTCAATTCCTTATTAATAAAATCGATGAAACTCAATATTTTGTCTTTAACTCTCATCAATATTTTCTTCGCACTGTTCTCAATAACATTATTGAATTTTTAACTACGGATTCAATGTCTCGCCAGCCAGCCTTGTACCATATAGGTATTCCATGAAATTTCTAGAAATTATTTTATTTTCCTAATCAAAATCACTAGTAAATTTATGCTTCAGATTTCGATCGCATATATAAGTATATGCGATCGCAAAATTCAAGTACTTACCTATATTGCTAATCACACGGGTTTAGGTTTCACCAAGGTCAGGTCATTTTACAAACACACATCCCCAAATATGTATAATAACTCACATGGGAAGAACTATTGTTCGGCACTGAAAAACTTCAGGCCAGACAAGGGTTTCTAGATCTATAATTAGCTAGTACATCTGGGGAAAAATCGGGACATTTAAAAAAAGCGCCAGTATTGGAAGCAATTAAAGTACCCTCATCAGTGATGGAAACAAGTACCCTCATCAGTGCTGGATGCAAGTACCCGCTCTAGTGCTCGCACCAGTGTTCGCGCTAATGCTTTAAGGCAGTACCCGCACCATTGCTGGAACTAACTGCCCAGGTAGTACTGGTGCCATTACTGGAAGGATTTCAACATTCCAAATAAGAAAATTCTGAACGTTTCATAATTGTAATTTATTTCTTGTCCGGAAAATTCCGCACGTATAATTATATGGCAACCCAAAATAAGAAGGAAGCCAGTAAAAACGAAAACTGACCAGTATTGATTATTTTTGATACTTTACAAGAAAACGTTTCTTGGTGAAAATTTTTACGAAGCGAAATCAAGAGGAAAGTCACTTCCTTCCATTAGGCGTTAATAAGGCACTTAATCGTTAAACTTTACAGGGAAACATAGTTGATTTTAGTTGCTCAATTGCAAAAGCAACATCACATGGAGAAGAATGGGCAAAGAAACCTATATAAATAAATTATAAACTCCGTATCTACTGAACGACCGCAGTTACTGAACAAAAACAGTTAGGTGCTGAACAAAAATTCACACCTTATTCTCACCGCCCCTGTGGCCTAATGGATAAGGCATCGGCCTCCTAAGCCGGGGATTGTGGGTTCGAGTCCCACCAGGGGTACAAATAATTTTTATGCAATTTAGTTAAATTATTGTATTTAGGTATATTAATTTATTTAGATAAGATAAACTAATTGCGTGTTTTGTTTATATCTTCTCTCATTTATCTGCACTGAATGAGTTACATCGTTAAAGATAACTTGGCTATGACATTAGTTGCAGTGACTATAAATGTTTTTATTATTATTTTGCTAAAATATTTTTAGCAAATCAAGCATAAAAACTGATGAAATGATAACGCCATAAATAATGTTTTTACTACGGACCCGCACCTATTTTATCTGATCCCACAGACACCCTTGCTATAAAAATTTCGTCCAAACGCAATGCTTCAATAGTGCTTCGTCAGGGATCCATCCAGACCGTGATTCAACGTTGAAAAGTGAGCTTTTGAGGGCAGGTATTAAAGTGTAAATTAATTATACTATGCATGCCATCATCATCTACCTAGCCTTTCCCCAGCTATGTTGGGGTAGCTTCTAGACCCACCAGATGCAGCTGAATACCAGTAATTTACATGGAGCGACTGCCTGTCGGGCCTCCACAACCCATTTAGGCCAAAAGGTATCGTTCGCATATCCCAGTACGGGTTATGCGAACGATACCTTTTGGCAAAACTGATTGTTAGTCTTTCGGACCACTGACTATCTGTAACGACTGTAAAAGATGTACAAATGACAAAACCAACAGGTGGTGCTGATGGTGGTCACCCATACAAGGACCAACTTGAGGCGGATGCTCCAGGGTAACCCGCGAAATTCGACTTTTCAAACTCAAACTCAAATCATTTATTTCAATTAAGCCATTACAGGCACTTTGAATGTCAGAAGAACAATTCATTTAAAAAAAAAAACGAAACTACGAGTGCAATACGTCATTCCGAAAGCCACCACGCCGAACCACACGCCACCGAATGCCCGCAACAACGAACACTGGCGAGCACGAAAGCACGCAGCGACGCAAATCGCAACAACGAATGCTCGAGACCCCGAATCACGGAACAACGAATGCCGAATGAATTTTCTTACGTTGTTTACAATTAACTGGTCAGTGTCAGGGTTTATGTTGAATAAAATATGATTCGCGCGTGTCCATACATGCGTGGAATTGAGACCCATTCTTCTATAAAGAGATATACGCTTTGGAATGGGCAACTACAGTACTTTCACAAGTTATTATGCCTTGTGACTGTAGATTCGCTTTCTATGTTTTTTTTGATATTCACAAGTTCCTGTGGTCTACGTATTTGAAATAAATGCTTTGAGTTTGAGGATGCGCTGTCATACTTTTTGAAGGCTGTTAATCAGTTTTCTTCTCATTCGTGTGTAGTTGGCACGACATTTTTAAAATTTCACTAGCCTAAGAGTAAGACTTCACTACTAGCACCGCGTCGTCGGTGGCAGCGCAAAGGTCACCACGGCTGCATGTTTTTGGGCTAAGAGGACTGGATATCTAACTATTTAGGTACCTGGTACATTATATTTTTACACACAAATGCATGAAAACAATGTCGCGCATAATTCTTCTAACAAATTCGACATTTATCACTGACCGGCGCGCGCGCAACCCGGTCGCACTCTCAAAGGATCCTTAATTGCAGTAGCTATACACACTAATTGCAATAGTGCAGGCCTCTGCGAGCAGTTATTAATCGACGTCAATTATATAATAACGTATAGTTCATAAATCTGGGTATTTACGCAGCTGTACGCGGGTCGATATGCAAATTATTTTAATAACAGGTTTATGTGGCAAGCTGAAAATTAATTTGAAGTATCTATCAGCTGTATTTTGTGTATTGTTAATAATGTAAAGCTTTAAGCTGTTAATATTATTTGGACAGATTTCCTATTACATGTTGTCATAAAAACATTAAAAGCAGTACTAACAGCCAGCAGGCCTATCTATGCTATGCTAAATGAAGGAGTGTTGTTCGATTAGCGTCTCCGAATTTGCGGTCTATAAGTGTTTACTTACTATTTTTGCCAATTCTCAATATCACTCAAATGTGGTTATAATTGTACATACTATGTAAATACCGTTGTTTGTAATAGATACATAAGCAAACAGGTGAAAAGAGTGCTACCGTCGTTCAACACTTTTACTATGTATTTAGAAACTTTACAATAGTTTGAAATCATCAATCTGATTAATGGGAGAGTAAAGCCTAATGGATTGATTTCTTCCAAGTTCATACGAAGATAGACTTAACACGTGTACGTCTATAAGAATAAGAACAGCCATGAGCAGCGACATGTACACAAAGCAACTTTTTTTATTTAGGATTTGTATTGTGTGTACGTCATTATTTTTGCTCGTGACTGTACACAGTTTACAGCTACACGTTACCACTTACTTAAGCGCATTAAATTAGTCTTTATGATCTCTAAGTTAATAAATTAAAAGATATTTACGTTAACTATGTAGTAACATTTGGTTAATTGAATTTGTCATTCTAAAACGTCTGATTTTGCACTTTAAGAACATTATTATTGTTATTACAATAATAACTCAATATAATTATCTTAATAAATATTGAATTATTCACAAAGATTATTGAATGAGTTACAAACTTCTTCTTCTCGGACTACTGCCTATAAGTTATTCTTGTCCTCAAAGCTCTACCATAGACGGACTGACAACTGGATTGTGGAGGACAGAAAGGCAGTCTGTTGGGAAAAGGCTAGGCAGATGCTGAAAGCTCTGCTACAGAAGATGACCAACTGCCATCCTTTATGATAGGCCAAGACATCTTCAAGTATTCTTGTATACTCGTAGACTGTAAACGTCTTTTCTAGTCTCTCTATGTAGAATCTATAAACAACAGGTCACAAAAGAAATTCCAGCCTATGTTTAGGTCTAGGACAATTTAGTAATCAATAAGGACCAACAGCATTATCACGCTCCTAGGGTAATCAAAATTAATTTCATTTCTCAAAGGAACTGTCAATTTCTATAGAAGACGGCGCGCCGCTTTGTTTATCGAAATTAGATAATTATTAGTTAAATTGATTACTGATTATAAATTGATTTTAATAATAGGTAGGTTTGCGCCATTGACAAGAGCTCCCAAGTAATAATATATCGATCTTGTTGTACCACTGAATTTGAGATAGTTTAAATATCTTATTTTTCACAGTCGTTGTGATTTAGAAACTGGAAAGTCTGACAACTAGTCTTACAAATGGTTGTCGTATACTCAGTTGGGTTTGTGGATATCAGATAGTTACTTGCTCTAATATTTAGTGCATTTGGTTACACTGGAACCCGAACATAAAAAAATGGGCTAAGTTGACTTGTTTCAATATTTCACATACTTATAGTCATCGATCCACGAACATACACTGAAAGTCTTTCGTATAACTTCTTTTGTTTTTGTTTGTCTATTGTTTTGCTTACGCATCAAACAAAAAACCGGCCAAGAGCGTGTAGGGCCACGCTCAGTGTAGGGTTCCGTAGTAATAATTATTTTTTTGTTTGAAAAAAGATACGTTCAGGATAATAAAATATGTAAACGAAGTTAAAAAAATGCTTGCATATACGATTATACTACCAACTTAGTCCAGAAATTATTTTGTACAACTTTTTGTCTTTTTTGTCCAAAAACTGTTTCCATCCAAGTTCAAAATGATTTTACTAGAAAGTCCTTATAAAGTTCTACTTTTCAGATTTTTTTCATATTTTCTAAACTTATGGTTCAAAAGTTAGAGGGGAGGACACATTGTTTTTTACTTTTGGAGCGATTATTTCCGAAATTAATGACATTATCAAAAAATGTTATTAGTAAACCCCTATTCATTTTTAAATACCTTTCCAACAATATATCACACGTTAGGTTTGAAATTTAAAAAAAAATCACTTCCCACTTTACATATAGGGGGGCTACCCTAATAAAACATTATTTTCCAGTTTTTATTTTACCACTTTATTGGCGTGATTGATACACATATTGGTACCAAATTTCAGCTTTCTAGTGCTAACGATCACAGAGATTAAGCGAGGACGGACGGACGGACGGACAGACAGACACGGCGAAACTATAAGGGTTCCTAGTTGACTACGGAACCCTAAAAAACGGCCAAAACCGAATGAAAACTCGCAGTGAAACAAAAAAAGTATTCAAAAACGGCCTATCGATTGACCTGAATCCGTTCTCTTTGAGTGAGGGATGCACCGAGGCAAGCCCTCTTCATCGAGAACCCTCGAATATCGCTTGCATCTGTCTCATCGCCTTGCCAGCCCTGGTGACGTCAGCGACGATAAACCCCGACTTGACACTTTTTGCGTTTGAAAAAACGGAACTTTGATTTTTGTTTCACGAAATGTGTTTTTTAGACAATAAAGTACTTATAGAATACTGGAGAGCTGATTGATGAGGGATTATTGGATATTCAGCTTTTGTATTTTCGTTATTTCTTTAAACCCACTTCACTAAATCATCATTGGAATTTGGAACCCAGCAACTAACCCTCAACTAATGCTATAGCTGCGTTGCCGTCAGATGTGCGAGAGTGTCCAGTGAAGGATGAGCGTAAAACTAGCTACACATAATTAGCTGAGAAGCTTTTATTTTATTATTGTTTTTATTTACGCAGTGATTTGGTGTTTTTCATATATTTGTACAAGTATTTTTTTTAAGAACCGAATAGCTTTATTTTAAACGTTGCCATAGAAACTTTCTAAAAACTTGGGAATATTTTTTTTTTATAAAAAGATTTTCAGATTCGAAATGCGCTGTAATCTTTCATTCAAAACGTAAACTCATTTATTTTTCATACGATTTGGCTCTACCAGAAATCTTCCAATCTCAAAAATCTTCAAAAAGATGATTCAAAGCGCTTTTTTGTCCAAAAAAATCAAAAGCCCCGTGAATCAGCCTCTAATTCATTTTATAACATTTAATATTTGAGCGTACGATCATTCATCGGACGTTTTCATGTTCTTTACGACTTTATATTAACAAAATCCCTTTCATCGTATTTTACGCACACTGCTACACTCAGGTAGGTGGAGTACAATATTATATGTATGTATAGGGTGTATTATAATGTTTCTGTCTAAAGTTTAACGGCCGACCGCATGTACGAACGCGGTGCAGGTATATTGAGGCTCGCGTGTGCGTACACCAGGCCTGTGTGCGTACGCTGTCTGCGACCTTGGTGAGGGTCGTCTGAAGCCTGAAATTCTGACTGAATTACAGCGTGCGATGCGGCTGGCGCCCGGGCCGGGAGTGGGGGGGCTAAAAGGAGATGGGCTGAGGTCGATATTCAAATTTTAATCACAGTACAATGAGAATCTTTTATTTTTTTTTGATTGAGCCCTCGTTTTGATTGTTTTGTTAGTGGTAAAGATAACATCATGCCTGTAACCCCCGAAGGGTTAGGCATTAGTTCACCCACATTTCGCCAGTTATGTTTAGTCCTATGTAATAGGGGGCGAGCCTATTGTCATCAACCAGATTACCGGGCACAAATGTTTTTAGTGGATTCTTGATTTTTGTACCTATTTATTGTCTGTATTCGAAATTATTTGACGCTTAAATAAATTAAGAATAATATAAAATAATAAAATACAACAGATTCTAAATACATAATATTATAAGGTCCCATTAAAATAGGTGGACAAATTTTACACAGCGCAGCGTTTAGTAGGTCTAACCAAAGATAACTAAACAAATCAAACATTTAAAAAAGTGTTTTTTTTTTAATAATTGCCGGCACTCTAGAACAAACTCATCCTTTATGAGTAGGTACTTAAATGCGTTTTTCTTATTATTTTTTTTACCATCGTCCTTATTTTGGTGTTCTGAATGATTTCTGAAATTTTGTCCACCTTTTTTAATGGGACCTTATATGATTATGATCTGAGATGCCGCATGCATGCCAGTCATCCTAGTTATGTAGGTATATGGCACAGTCCTTAATAGATCGAACTCTCCAAGAATCCTGATGGGGCATTGCCAGTTTTCCGCAACCACAATGCCATCTTGGCATGCGGATCGGTAATTCGAACTCCAAATTCCAATTTCAAATGAATAGTGAGGGATGAATGTTGTTACCCGTTTTCCTGACTTAGGGTAGTAAGAGAGTTTAAATTACGGTTAAAAGAACAATATCTTACCTCTGACAGTCATGATAAAATATTCGTTTTTGAAAAGTTGCCATATGCGTAACACTAGTGACCTGCACCAAAGCCAAACTCTGTTTTTGCTACTCCTCAGCTATTAATTTCTGATTCATTTGGATAAAACAAAAAAAAATGTAAAACAAATGTAAATTGTTTTAGTAGTCTTACCAGTATTACGCAGTACTAACTGAGTTGTAGAGATCATAGACAGTTTATACCTTTATACAGCAATGGCAATATATCTGCCACCATATTTTTCAGCTCAAAAATTAAATAATTTGTTACAGGTAAGTACTCTATCGTTGTACAGAGAATATTTAAAAACTTATCAGACACTCATTAACTTATCAAAAAACACAAAAAAAGTAAAATAAAATGAAAAAATAAATTTTCTACCAATTATAACCTGTCTTTTTGGCATTATTTTAAAATTGCCAGATGCGATAAACCGGTTAAAGGGTTAAAACTTTTTGCTCAAGTAAAAACTGTACGAAGGTGGACTTAACGCATCAGCATTGCAGTTGTTCCGTGTAAATATAATACTGGTATTCATCTGCATCTGGTAAGACTGAAAAAAAAAAAAAAAAAAAAATACAGTTTAATTATTGTTTCTCTAGGACTATGTCTAGTTTTATTGTCCCGGCCCTTTTCAGGTTGTCGTCACTGTTGATTCTGGTTTTCAAAAGTGGTTTGAAAATAGATGGCGAGCTTGTCTCAATAAAAACGTGCTTGTAACACAAACCAAAAATAAATTATTCAAGTTCTATTTCTCGATATAAATAAATCAATACGCTTCCAATATGTAAACACAGGGAATCCTTCTAAATGCGTCCTTTGTAACGGAACACTCAAATTTCAATCACGAAACAGAGTTCTGTAAACAAATCCGAAAGTTCGCAATTAAACGGTTTCGATTAGCAACAAACAAGGAAAATGGAAACCTTCAAATACTATGAAGCCTTACAAAAATATTGTCCTTATAAAATATGTCCAGAAAACTTTGAAAAACAAGATCTTAAATACCCAAAAACACAGTATAAAATTAGCTAAATTCAATCAGTCAGAAGGAATTCAGTCTTGAGGAATGTAACCATGAAAACCAATTCAGAAAGTAAACGAAATTAAAATCCTATTGTTAATGAACTGTCTTCAAAATGACTACCAGATAATTATTCTGCTCGCTATCGAGAGGGCTTAGATAAAAATGAAAATCTACTAGATCAGCGATAGCCATGATCTAACTATCAAAGTATATTAAATTGCCATAATTACATGTCAATCCTGTTGATAATCATCTTAAAATCCATTATCAATGTCACTTCGTGTGTGCAAACGCTATTTGCCAAAAAATTGCTGAAAATACAAAACACTTTTAAATTGACAGTACCTCGGGCTTATAGCTACTGTCCTCGTGTTTGGCCGACCCATCATTGGATTTAGATTCAATTCATTGGCTTGTGGCCCCACCATATTGGATTTCAAGGCCTGACCCAATGGCCATTAAAGAGATTAACAAGAGTTTAATAGTAATCCCGTTATCTGAGCCTGTTCGCCGATTAAAGTTTTAAATGTTAGGGCCAAGCAGTCCTTTCTATGGATTCCTTTTTAGTTAGGCAACATTCCAATTTCTTTTTATTTAGTTTTTTTTTTCACGACCTATGGAACCTTTGTCAAAAACAGTTTACCCAAACTGACGACCACCTATGTGTGTAATACACGAAGCAACTTTTAAAAGTGATTATCTCCTAGTAAGTTGACAAACGTTTTTCGTTTTTATGACCTAAACATAGTACAACTAAAGATTAAAACTTATCTCCAAAGTAGAAATTAATCGTTATTTCCCAAAATAATAGATTTATATTTTGCTAAGAGAAATGTTTATAGTTCGATTTAGAAACAAATAACTTGGTTATTAATAATGATTTCAAAATTGTCACATCAACTAATAACCGGACAATTTCACTAACTCCATTACTGCAAAAACTTAGGACATACACTTAGGACCTACATCAAACCATTCTGTCTGTCTGTCACTTCAGCGTTTCAATACATTTATCACTGTAACAACATTGTCTCTTTCAATTTTCTACCTACCTACTCCATTACCAACCCTAACACAATTTAAATAAAGTCCCAATTTAAATGCTGAAAGACTTCTACATCAAAACATTGGTCGACTACTAGAGTTAGGTTCAGTCGACCTCTGAGGACGGCCAACGAACGCCTATGACATTGGCCGGGACACGGGTAGGCCCCACACCCGCTGAAATATGCCTCTAACTTGCACTCCCTTAACGATCCACCCCCGGGGGGTGGGGGGTGAAATCCACAAAAATCGCCTCAGGCAGACGCATTGTATGCGTCGAGTGGGGGGAACCAGGGCCAACCATTTAGCAGTATTTTACGTCAGGGATAAACCTAAGTTACTATAGTACCTGTCTATGTCCCTAGATTACTCGCGTTGGTAACTTTTTTCTTTTACCAATATTTTACCTGATTTAACACACGCGATTAAATTATGCTAACATGATTATGATAAATGATATGAGTTTTTATTTGAAAAGGGAATGCCTATTAATTTGAGGTTGCTCAACCATGATAACACGATATTTTTTTTTTGTTTTATACAAAAAGCATCGCTCAAACCCATGATATCAATTTGAAATTATGACCTTTAGAATATTTTAGAATTTTGTTGGTTGATTTTTTTGTTAATTTATACGTTAGCAGTGGCAGAAGAAAATGTGTTGCGCCGATCCCAAGTAAAATATGACGAGGGGAGGAAGACGATGTTATAGATTGTTCATAGAAATTCTAGGTTTTGATTTATTTACAATTACCACAATCAATTTCACCTTATATGTAACTTAATTTATGCTTACTCCTCGCCTTTAGTTCTTTATAAACAGCTTATATATTATTTTTAACCATCCCATTATGTGAAAAGAGATATTAGATAAAAATAGATAAACCGAATTGACTGCGAGATATTTCTCAAAGGCATGGAAAGTCAAGTCAGAGGCTTTTAGACTTTTTTTTCTTTCTTTCTTTCTTTCATGGGCGGCGTAAAAACTCTGAAAACAGAGGTTTACTCTCTAAGTCTGTTAACGAAGATACGGTCCCGTTCGAATCCGAAAGTAGTTCGTAACTAAGGGGTACCTACTTAAACCCTACCCGTTGGGGCTGCGGGTTGTTCGAAAGAGATGCCGCGGCCTTGGCACACACAAAACATGGGTTGTTTTTAGTCTGTAGTAGTCTGACACTCCCTTCCGCTCTGCTCAGAGCGGGAGGGGTTATTTGATGATTTCACACCCCCCAAAAAAAAAGGGGTAAACCCAACTACCGATTGATTTCGATTAATATGAGTTTCGAACTGATCACACGAAAAAAACTTTTTTTTTTATTATTGGGCGGTTATCAACGGGTGCTATAGCTATTAAGTATCGGGACTATCTAGATGCCCGCTGTGACTTTTTAAAGTGTGAAGGTTGAATAAAATAATTAATTAAAATGTACCTAAAATGTACCATACTACTTACTACGAAAAAGGGATCCCGCCCTTTTTTCGCCCCTGGGTTTCAGAGTCGTAAACGACGCGACAGCTGTAAAAACAATTTCTTATTTACTTACTAATTAGTACTTAAATCCTTAAATTAACTGTTATCATGAATAAAAAAACGGATGAGTACCTACTTCAATATTGCAAAAATCCCAATCAAGTTTGTTGAACCATGTTTTTCAGCAGAGAACGATCACGATGCTTTCACTCAAAAACTTAAAAAAATCAATAAAACTCAAAAAAAAAAAACTACATTGTCCACATTAAATTATGACTCATGAACATGTGAACTTACATGTGAACCACTAAAAAGTGAAAAATAAAAACTTTTTAACAAAAAATAAAACCGACTTCAAAAAAAAACACGAAAAAGTGAAAAATAAACTTTAGAAGAAAAATCAGTTTCTGAAGTCGGTGACTTTTGTTTGTTTGATTTCATTTTTTTGCCACCGACTTCAGAAACGGATTTTTCTTCTAAATTTAATGTAGACAATGTAGTTTTTTTTTTTAGTTTTGTTGATTTTTCAAAAAACGCTTGTCCGATTTCGATAAAAAAATATGGGACCATTTCGGAAGTACACCCTTTCCAACAAAAAAATAATTTTTCAAATCGGTTGGCAAGTGACGGAGTTATGCCTGAACAAACATAAAAAAAAAACAAACATTCGAATTGAGAACCTCCTTCTTTTTTTAGAAGTCGGTTAAAAAAAAGCAAAACAACTGGTTAAAACTCACTCGTATAAGCGCCACCTAACAGAATTATGAGGAACTACATCTACTTAATCCGGTAACGCCATCTACTGATGCTATCAAGAACGTTTTACATACGCGTCCATCCCCGCAAATGATAGTTTGAGTATCGCCCTGTAGATGGCCTGCGTAACTATATTTACTTATAGAAAAAAGTCTAGGGTTTATGATAGGTTTTTGAGAAATATTTTTATTGTTGAACGACATTTGTAGGATAATGAGTTACTGCTATTCTAGTCCGTTTTGGATTGAATACTCACAAAACAGACCCCTATTTGCTTTTCTTCTCTGGCTCTTTGACACAATTTCCCCGAATCAGTGCCGATTGTATGAAATCGACAAATTGCTTTGCTGGATAGAAACTGATCCCTATTTCCCTAAACTCCGTAGAATGAGAAAATGTAAAAGTGAAGAGGAGAGCAGAGCATTGAGAAGGACAAAATCTTTAATCCTTAGACCAGTTATTGGACTTCAATCATGGACTTGGACATCGTCCTCAACTCGCTATGAATGAACTGAAGGATCTAACAGAGGTGTCTGCTTAGACGGGCAACCAAACATAATAAACGAACTAGGAATTTATAAAAAAAAATCTTGGTTCAAAATTCGTTACGTAGCTAACAACGCGATTCTCTTTGTAAGAAAAGAAAATATTATTATGTTTATTATTTATTATTATTTATTTATTCGACGCAAGCCAAAATAAAACTTTAATACCTCAGGCTCAGCATGGCAGTCGCGCTTGGGATTACTAGACCAACTAAGCAGTTTCGTCCATACTTCATAATAATCGTCATGACAACAGTCACCTCCTTTCTGACCATGTCATTTTTCAAACAGTCTAAGAGATTTTGACTTATATTCCTCCACCATTGTAGAAGCATATATTATCCTAACTTAGCCTTCCGACATACACCGATGGTATGCACCTCATGGTCTGCAGATTAAACTATAGTGACGTAAGAGCGGAGTGGCGTTTCGCAAACAAGCGTCGCTACGCGGGCGCCGGCTCCACCTTATGCAACACTTTCTTTGGAACAGACCCGATTACCCCTGCGTCATGTTAGTAATGTTCTGTTTATTTAGGCCGTCTTTTAATAGCTTATGGTGAGCTAGAAAAACAACTTTATAAAGGTTAACTAATATTACTTAATATAACGCCGGCTATATGCGAGGGGTTGGCCAGAGGCGAAACTGTTGCCACCAACCGGGTACAAATCCTTACGCTGTGGTTGCTGTTCTTATGTGTAAACCCAACAACACTATAACCTACCTGGGAAACGGACCCAATACCTCAAGATCAGCAATAGTCCTTTCGATCAATTCACCATCGAGGTAGTAGTTAGATGTCCTGAATATTCCATTTATCCATATTTATATCCGTTGTTACCGTACCAATATGTAATTCCCACTAAACCAAGTGATACCTACTCAATGTATCAACCATATAGACGTACATACTACAGATCCTAAGGATCCTGTCGTGATTGCGATATTTTTTGTTCTGGATTTTTTCTAGGACCTAGTACCTAACATAGAGGTTAAAGTTCCAACACTTTTTTTACAACTAGTTTTTAATGTTTTAATTTGCGTACCTTCATGACTCCTGTACTCCAATGTTCTGTCCTCGATATTCCTTGATACGATGAAAGAGCTCATCTTGAGGAAACCAGCCATGCCTGAAAGATATATCTCGAAGTCATGATAAACCAAGTCAAAGACCCATTATCTAACCATGTACCTCAAAGTCCCGCTGGTTTTTTAACGGATTCCTCTAACCTGACCGGAAGAAAAAGCCCTTGTATTATTCAATGCATCTATTATTTTATTTATTTATTTATTTAAAAAAAAAAAAACGTTGCCCCACACTAGGAATTTCTCCTGTAACGTGGGTGCGTTTACAAACATTTAAACTCACATACACAAATACCCAGACCCGAAACAACTATCACCACCAACAATAACAACTAACACTATCAACCAACTATACACCTCGTATTTAGCACTTTTTTTTTTGTGTGGGAAATAATCAAATGACTCCTCCCAGTCGAGCTCTGGGCAGAGCAGTATAGTGTCAGACTTCTACTGACTAAAAACCACCCATGTTCCTACTTAGCCGCGGTATCTATTTCGAACAACCCGCAGCCCCGACGGGTCGTATTTAAAGTATGTCTCAGACCTCAGACTGTCCAGACATGTGCAACATCCAGGTTCAGACCCATTAAGGTCAGTTATTACTAACCTAAATGGGTCTCGTGTTGCCAATCTACTCCACCAATTTCATTGTATGAGTCACGTGTAAGTACCTACTTAATTCCTGAAAGTGATTATCCAGTTAAGACATCAAGATTAATGGCGGAAATTAGGGCATCAGAAAGAAGATTCTATCACGATGGTGTAGAGTCCAATCAGGATGATGACAGTAAGGACGTCCTGTTTCCAACGACTATGTTGTGTCTGGACAAAAATAAGCAACATGAGCAACGAGGAACTGAAATAGTGATGTCTCGTAATGTGCCTGTTTCGAGGATAAGGTCACGGGTATAGTTGTTGGCAATAACTGAATTAGTCGTACTTTGTGTTACAAAATGTTCCAGAAAGAGTAGAAAAACTTTATAATTTTACCATGTGGTGTCTCTGTTTCAAGGATTAAGAGTTGCAATATCCTTCAAGTAGTCAACAAAGTGTGAACGGACCCTTCACGTAGCCGGCAATCAATCATTCGGCACATCAAACTTAGTAACTCTACGCAAAAAATATTGTTGAAAAACAACTTTTTTTATTTGGGTGAAAAATCACGTTTTACAGTCGGACTCAATGTAACGCTGAGTGCGTTACATTGAGCCCTGGCTTGCTGGATGCATTGAATACTACAGCAGTGATGGACGTATTTAAAGGCAAGTTACATGTAACATTAAAACCATCGTAATCATCATCATCATTTCAACTGAAAGACGTCCACTGCTGGACATAGGCCTCCCCCTAAGTGTCGTCACATTAACTGGTCTCGTGCGTCTCGCATCCAGTAAAAATTAATATCACTGTAATTGAAAGGTTCCTATAGGTATGGTCTAGCTAGAATGATCGCAATGACGGGAGAACAAGTGCCTTTCAGTAGTTTCAGCTTCGTTTAGTGAAATTTTACACCCATTAAACATTCCATCGCCTCGAATCATACTGTAAGGAACTATATCCACGACCAGAAGATGAGACCAAAAATCTAAGTAGCACGTCGCAATATTCACCGTCTCAGCGTTCCAAATAGGTCAGCTACAATATTTCCAATTTCTACAATCCCTCGATATTGCCATTTGTAATGCAACCTCCTTACTGCATAGGGAACTGATCATCAATGGCATGACTCTTCTACCAACCGCATAAAGCCCATTGCACACGTACCCGTCGGTAGCACACAAGGCGGCAAGTCAAGCTTCAAATTACCAGTATAACATTGCCTCGCTTTACATATATTTTGTGGCCAATGAGAGATCCTCTTAAACTGGTTATGAATAGCTTGAGTGGTCGTACAGTGACGGATTTGCTACCTATATGGATTGCAATAGGTAGAGAGGTATGACGTAACAGTATCGTTAGACCCGCCGTGTGTACATAATCTTATGAAGAAACGTAGCATTTATGTAATCGATAACAGATGAACTCTGTTCTCTGCGTTTCATTGTTTAGTTTGCAGCTAATTGGTTGTATGTTTTCATTGCTGGTTCAACGGTAGTTCTTTATTTCATAACCGTTTTTTTTATTACACCAGTTATTGTTAAAAAAATCTTAATAGTGCTACAGAAATAAAATCAAACGATCGAAAAAAAAAACTTACAAAATTTCGTTTTAACAGAAATAAAATTAATAGTACATATTATTATCATCATTCTCTTGCCTTGTCGGCTCAGCGTTTTCTTCCGTACTTCTCCATTTCTCGTCATCTCATCAGACACATCCTTTCTTGCCATTTATTATCATCCTTTCTTTTACACAGCCCATCCATCCATCCATCCATCGTTTCTTTGGTGTTCCTCCACGTTTATACCACTCGACATTCATACTCAAAACTTTCGTCATGACATTTTCCTCAAATAATAATTATTAATAATAAAATAAGGCGTTTTAAGCCCCCCCCCCCCCCCCCAATTATATAATAAAATTGATTTAATGAAATTGGGATTATATAATAGTCCAAAGATCACCCAATAAGCCTTGAAGTAGGAATTTCGGTCATTAACTCATAATGTGCGGATATTTTGGACAGGTGTGCCAAGATAACTATTTTCAAGATAACCGGTGTGGTCACATTGGACACTATGATCTATTATGGTACCTTCGGGCAGCTTGACCTCTGCCTTTGACAAAAAAATAATAGCCAAGAGCGAATTGGTTACGTACAGTGGACAATGAAGGTTATCGAAAAGGAAAGAAGAATATATGTATTTATTAAAACTTTATGCACAAGTAAAAACTGCACAAAGACGGACTAAATATATATTTGCAAAAAGCTAAATATATAAAGTTATACGAGATAAACAAAAAAAACTACAACGAATCTGCCAACATCTTGATAGGTTAAAAAATCAAAACCTGTCCCTGCTGTATCTGTCTAGGTATAAAGCATAATATCAGACAGGTATTGTTTAGGTATATTGAAAAGAAATAAACAGGACATGTCTACTTGGTAAAATTACTTGTAAAAAAAGAACATGGGAAGATCCATCAAAAACTACCGTATTAGAATTCCTGCCGCACTCAGAGAGCTTTATTGATTACTTAGGCTATCACTTAGTAAAGGGTTTGACAGTTTTCTCTTTCAAAAGTATGTCAAATCTTTACTAAGTGACAGCTTAAGTAATCATTAAATATCTCCGAGTACCGCAGTTAGTCTGCATAAATAATGTCGAAAGATCTCTAAGGAAATTGATTGTGACCAGTTCCTTTTTTAATTTCTTATCTTTTGGTGTCACAGTCCACAGACAAGCAGGCTGTTCAGTGATGCCATAATAATACCAGTTTTAATAAAAAAAGATAAAAATGTAAATTATCTTTATGGTAAAGCTCTATAGTAAGTACATGATTAGTTACAAATACCAAGCGAAATATCTACTTACCAACCTACAGTTTAATGGGACTGGTTTTTTAAATATACGATTAGTGACAGAATTCACGAAATCCGATTAGCAGTTCCGAAAATGTCATCCTACAACCAAGCCTACAAACTTTACCTCTATAGTAAGTAGTATAATAATATATATAATTTATCTATAATATGTATGTATTTAGAAATATATAAGTATGTTTATCAGTTGTCTAGTACCCATAACACAAGCTCTGCTTAGCTTGGGACTAGATGGCGTTGTGTGATAGTTGTGGAATATTATTATTATTATACTTAAACAGAACTACGTCATCATAACCAGTAGCAATAGTTACGCATTTGAGCGGTCTTCTTTTCTTAATCTGAGGTATTGGTGTTACAGTATTTCGTACTACGTACTCTGAGAAAAAACAATCAAATCTTCATCAAATCAAATCTTTATTTAACTCACATATGAACTATGCAGATTAGTGTCTGAGAGAAAGAACTACGCAGATTTAAGCGGATCTTTCCAGTGAGTTCAAGCATTTGTTAGTGATCGTGTAGCACAAGAAGACGAACAATATACATTGTTATGTTATATTTATATTGTATTACATCATCATCTCCATAAAAAGTAAAACACATTCCTGTCCTTCCCAATCCTTTCCTCATTCGTGACACATTCGAGCAGAAACTTTCACTTCCTCCCGATATCGGTTTCTGCATCGTTATTTAGAGCTGCTTACTAAAGCTAATGCTCTAGGTATCACTGTTCTATCTTTGCTTGCTTGTCTGGCACATTTTGCATTGTCACCTTTCTCCTTGTTATGTATGAGGAGGAAGCTTGTGTGGGTTTTGCATTTAGGTTTGTAGTACATTTGATATTTTATTCATTGTTAATGAGGAAATTGTCGCGTGTATGACTTTGGATTGCTTTAGGAATAGGAGTAAGAAGTGGAAATTATATTTTTTCTACTCCTCCGCTGTTCATTTCGGATTCATTTTGTAGCGGGATCTAAGACAGTTAAATTGTTTCTCTGGGGCTTTGTCGTGCTTTATTATCTCTGCGCTTTTCTGGTGAACGCCACTGTTAATTATGGCTTTCAAGTGTTGCAGTGGTTTGGGAATAGTGTGGCAGGCTTGTCTCAATAAAAAACGGCATTCACTCGAATTCTTTTTATCTAAAATCTACAAAACCGCTCTTCTCACGTTATGTTAAATGAGCTTAAGTACTTATATGCAGATTATGACACTACCGTCTTGTGATTATCATCACAATCATTGACAGATCAATTTGCTTTATTTTGTTGAAACTACATTATAGTTTGTTATAATGTAACACTCAACTTGCGTCACTTGTGAGTAGAATGGATTGCCAACTCTAGTTAAAATGTAATTAGTATCAATATGATCCGTATGTTGACATAATTTTATCTTTATTTAAGTGGGTCTGAGTGATTGCGGAATTCATAGTAGGGGGATGAAGTTACATGTTTGTGTAAAATGCAGTTAAAACAATAAAATTCACTGATATCTATTATTTAAGTAACATTGGTCTTAGTTGTCAAACTGAAATCACCAACACGCGACGCATGACCCGAGCAAAATTATTAAAAGTCATAGTAGGTAACATGCAGATACAATAGACGATTCTGGTAATAATTATGATAAGGCCATAGTAAATAACTACACGCATGTCTAGGAATATTTTAAATACTATTTATGAATGTTTTCTTGGAAATATCATGTCATAATGTAAGTTATTTGACACACCGTAACTCAATGCTCACGCAAACATTAATATAAGACCATTAATTACCAGTCGTTTTAACAGATTATTTAATCAAAGCCATTTAATTACAACAGCGTCTTAAGTCGATCCATTATTAACAGAATCAATAAAATTAAGTAAGTAAAAGTTGAAAGCAAACAAGCAATAAAAACGAGAGTGATTTAGACTAAAAACAAAAATAAAAGTGATGTGGTCACGACGTTGTCGTCTAAGTAAAGTATAATTGTGGTACGTTTTACATAACTAAGGGCCGGCCGACAGAGCGGTCAGTGGGCCAGCGCGTACGCTGACGGAAATCTTGGTCGCCGCGGATCTGTGTCACTGGGTGTGCGTATGCGCAGGTGGGGCGGGCGCCACAATGCCGTTAGATAATACTGTGACCTTTGCAATGTTTGACAACATTGTGATATAAGGCACTTGTACTGCACCCTTTGTGCGAATTTTTGGCTGACATTGTTTGTATGTTCGAATTCGTTTTGGGAATCGGAGTTTTTACCTTTTTCTATTATATTCTATCAAAATCTACATTTATGTTCGATGATCACAACAAGGGCTGGTACATCACCAATTCATTAAAGACCGTTGAAAAACTTCATTAGCAACAGAAACTGGTTTGCTAATAGTTGTACTCTTCAAATTCTTTCTAAAGAAGTGGGTTACGCCTAGAGGAGAGATTTATTTCGTTAGTCGTTTTTTTGCATATTTAACGTAGAAAATTCATTATAGCATGATATTGATGAATTGACATGGTCTTGAGCTTAAGATTATGCAATGAACGTGACATAATTAATTTTATTGCACGAGATCGAAGATCTTTTTTTCTATTAGAAGAAATTTTGCTCATGACCCTATATCTGGTTTTTGCTTATCATCGTCATCATTGTTTTGCCCTAATCCTAATTTATTTGGGGTCGTCGCAGCATGTCTTCTTTAATACTCGTCATCTCAGCATTCACCTACTTTGTAGCCATATCATACTTCACACAGTCCATCCATCGTTTCTTTCTGGTTCTTTGTATTTGGTATAATTTAGCGGCTTTGATTTAGCCTCCCTGTAAGGTAGAGAATTTATCCCTGCATGTTCTTTGAATAACAAACCTAACAAAACCTAGTCACATCACGTTCAGTTTACTCATTTACCTATCCGTGTCTATCTATCAATCAACCTTCATCTCCTTTAAAGCATTATTCCGATCACTAACAAATACATAGTAGAAAAGGTTTTACCTTCTCAAACTGCAATATTAAGTCGTTTATTTTCTTACCTTATTATGACCAACTGAAGTTATGAACGAAGGTACTATCAAGTTTAAAATCTCTTCGCCCAGTAACTGTCACTTTCAAAAAGCAATGATAAACATCATCAGTTATGCTACAAAAGTGGTCTGCTTATCACCTTCATTTAACTGGACTGTCAGTCGTTTCACTTTCACTTCAAGAACGGAGGAACTGCTTCAAACTGTCAGCTGCAAGCATGTCAAATCTGCCTACATCGTCAAAATAAACTGCATGTCAAAGGAAACTATGGACACTACTTAAAATCCTTACTTTTGATAGGCGGCCATTAATTCGTTCCGAAGAAGACCAAATCATACGCCCTTCCATAAAACCAATAAGAAAGTTGGTTCTAGCGAAGAAGTCGTGACAACATACCAAAAACTACGAAATATCCTTTTAAGATGATTCTTAGAAGATCAGTTGCCAGAAATGGGATAGCATCCGTTTCTGAAGGATTTTCCTTGAACATGTTGAAACAGGCTTCGCAATGTCATTGAACGTAGGCCTTACTCATGTATGACGTGTCTTGGAACAATTGACGTCATAAACAGAGCTCCTTATACGTACAGAGCTACATGTCTTGTGTAATCAGCAGATTGTCGTAGAACTATTGACGTAGACTATTACAGCCAGTGCTACCTGGGAACTGACTTGAAAATGGATAAATATGATTCCTGTGATGTGACTTACGCAAAATTAGGGGTAAAATAATTGAGAAAGTGCCGCAGTTTACCTGACAAGCCTATCTAAATAAAAAATCATGATATACCTATGATTATGATCCAGTAACAACCTAATAAATCATCAGCTGCATAACCTGACCCATGTGCTGTGAATGTCTTATTTCTATTTATTTTTTAAAATTAATTTATTCTCATGAATTTGATTATGTATGTGTTAGGATTTTAATTTATTTTATTTTTATTATTGTGATTTTATTGTATGATGTATGGTACTATGGATTTTTATCTGAATTAAACGTTTAATAAATAACCTTTTACCAACTAAGATTGTGGTCCCCTTCGAGTCTTACACACAGATGCAGCTGAATACCAGTTCACATGGAGCGACTGCCTATCTAACCTCCACAACCCACAACCCAGTAAGCACTGGGAGTAAGTAGAAATTATGTTTTTCTACTCCTCCGCTACTATTTTCTAATACATTTTGTTGCACAATACAAGACAGCTAAATTGGGTCTCAAGGACTTCATAGAGCTTCATAGTCTCTGCGCTTTGCTGGTGGTCACCATTAATGATTCTGGCTTTCATTCAGGATTTGCAGTGGTTGAGAATAGTGCGGCAGGCTTGTCCCTGTTGGTAAAACTGGTCATCAGGTTTTCGACCACTGACCTACAACGACAGTCATAGATCTACAAAATAATGTCAGTCGGGATTAACGGCTTAAAGTACTTTCTAAAGTGCAACCCACTTAATTAACAGATGTCCTTCAAAGTAATTTATATATTTCATGACAACATTTCCTTTAAATTAACATGCACACTACGCGTTCACTTTTTCGCTCATTCATTTTATATAACAGTTCAAGGTAGGATTAAAAGTTAAAGTTCTAATAATTGTAATTCTCCTTGCATAGTCGTCGTCAAGTTTAAACTAAGCAAGCATGTTCTACGTGATGTACGTACATGATACAAAGTATCTGTATCCTTAATCATGTATGTTATTCATTATAGGAACCAATGAAAATAAACGGTTTCTATGCAACATTTAGACAGATAGTACAGTTGCAGTTGTGGGTACAACATTTTTTTTCGATCGAACCAGTTGCTAGCACTATTGTCTAGTTGTTTTATGAACTGTTAAAATCAAAAAGATACTGTGCCAGCCATAATAATAAGGCTTAATGTGAAACGCGACTACTGTTTTCAAAGCAAAATCTCTTGCTAACTTGGATATATCTTTTTTGTTAATACAAAGATTTCATTATTATCTGTCTAGCTATATTTTAACTATGTAACCGGATGCGACTGAAAGTCAGAGTTTTACATGAAGCGGCTGCCTCCACTACAATTACAATTAGATTAGATTAGTATTAGTAACGACACCCCTCTTTAAGACTCTTCTTACTTTGAAGTTCTTCTGGTTGTCAGACTTTTGGATCACTGACTATCTGTGTAACGATTGTCAAAGATCCACAAATAGCAGCCGAGACCGACAACTTGACGTGGTTTTCGAGGCACGGAGGAAATAATTATGGCACGTTTGGGGTGGTCATTTATTCTCGGACCAACCTAGGCAAGGGCGGTTTAACCTTAAGATCTACCCGAGCAGCTCCTACTATAGAAGCGCTTGGATTGGAGATTTCTTAATGAATTAAGAAGCTTTTTAAAAGACGCTGGCTTGCTTACTTAAGAGGCCAAATAATCGCCAACTTAATTAATTATATTAATTTGCATTTTTTAATTAAAAATACACGATTCTTTTGCACTCAAACTTAAGAAATTAAATGAAAGGTCATAGATTTGAATATCGGAAATAGTAAATCAATATAATTGATGGTTTTCATTTTCTAATTATACTAGCTGACCCACGCAACTTCGTCTGCGTCACATAAATATAGCATAAAACCTTTCTCGTTATCGACTATCCGACATAAATTAAGCTAAATCGTAACAAACAAAAAATCTTATCTTTCCTCTTTATTATAATAGTTCAGATGGTTTAGATTAGCTTAGATTATATTAAAGTGTGAATTACTATAGGTATTTCTTACTGATAAATATGGGTGAATTTCCCAAATGACTTATTTTTTTGTCTTCGGTGAAATTAGTATTTGAAAAAAGGAATATTGTTCTGAATTATTTTTTTTAGTATTCAATAGATAGTTATTGCGTTGTGGCAAAAATATAATTTACCTAGGACTATTACAAAGGTAGAAAATATATACATAAACCTCTATTTTTTTCAAATCGGTGCTGTCCCTCTACTTTTTTTACAAACAAAAAGCTTATATACACTAATAAAAATAAGTAAGTTAAGGATATAACTTATTCTATGTCATAGAATATTAGTTATATTATTAATATATAACATATTTTATTACATAATTAACGATTATTATTACTGAGAGGCACAAACGTACTTGTCCTGCGAAATGTTCTCATATCGCTGGACAAAAGTAATTTAAACCTAACTTTACATCGACGAGTCCGACAGCGTCCCCACCCCAATTTTATTTCTCTCGTTAGTGTGTGCTAGTGCGCAGTCAAGACGGACGTGTGTCAAATCGCTGCATATTCCCGCCAATAACGTAAGTACGCCATTTCAGTTGCTCCCGGACAATTATTTTATATTATCGGTGGTTGCATTTTTCTAGTGTAATGAGTAGTTTCATTATTGTTGTTTGGTTCTAACAGAGGTAGTAAGTGAATTAGCTTCATTGACTGTTATTGAATTTATCCTAGATATTATGCATTTTTTCTAATTTTCTAAAAATTGTGTTATTTCTCACGTCGCTGTTCTCATATCGCTGTAATCGGTGGTCTTTATTACCACCGATGTGATAATTTACACCGAAATGATGAGAAAAAATCAATCGGTGTCTTATATCTAATATCGGTGTTTTGATTCATGATCAATGCACAGTTTTGTCACATCGGTGGATTGCTTTATCATATCGGTAGATATTTTATCATCTCGGTGAGTCGTTTTATCATATCGGTAGATCCCGTGTCATTTCGTTAAGTATGTAAGGTACCTACTAACTATTTCCTGTTTGATGTTCAAAGGTGGATAGATTATCATATCGCTGGATATGTACATCATTTCGGTGGATAAACTTATCATATCGGTGTACAGAAAAATAATCGGTGCCGGTTTATCATATCGGTGGAAACCAAAATTCAAACTGAATTTTCTCTTTAGTCTTAAATGTTACGTTGATGATATTAAATTTGGGGATATTTGATATCCTAAAGATTACATAAAACCTGAAAAATATAAAAAAATAACATAAATGAAAAAGTTCACCGATATGATAAAAAAAATGGCATTTGTTGAAATTCACCCATATACTATAACACTCTATACTTGTAAACATTATGATGCAGTAAATATTTTGAATTTGAATTTCCCGGAGGCCAGCCAGAATCCCCCGTACGTAGATTGCGACGCGCGAAATATTTTGCCGCGCGGATATTTTTACATTGCGATATCTTCTAAGATATTTGTTTAAACTGTATAGAGTAAAGGGCACAAATATTCTATATTAAATTTTCGTTCTAACAAACACATTTATTTAGATATAGATTAATACTATATGGGTTAAATAAGCTTCGCAAAAAATAATTATTTTTAACCTAACAGTATAACTGTAAGAAAAGGTTACAGTGAGTCAATCTTAAAAGATAGATATATGCTGTCGCGTCTTTTTTTTAGAACTTTTAAAGAGGAACAATTCCTTCATACATGATATTAGCGTAACTTAAACCGTTTTCGCAGCGCACGCAGCGGAAGCTCTCAAAAAGGAAATACCTTTTCCCGTTTTTGTAACATTTTTCATTTATGCTCCGCTCCTATTAGCCGCAGCGTGATTTTATATAGCCTAAAGCCTTACTCGATGGACTATCCAACACAAAAAGAATTTTTCAATTCCAACCAGCAGTTTCTGAGTTTACCGCGTTCAAACAAACAAACAAACTCTTCAGCTTTATAATATTTGTATAGAAGTATAGATGAGAAATATCAATATTTAAAAAAAAATAGCTCTGACTATCATTTATATATGATTTCATGTTTATCGATAATCACATCATAAACGTTGTTAAGATTTATTTGAGGGCACCTTTGACTGACAAATGGGATATCATTATTATCCACACTGACTAATAACTTAATGATCTATGACACTTAAAGAGTCCAGTTCATGCTGTGTTCTATACTGCTTTTAAACTTAGCATGGTATGTCGCCAGGTCAATTGAAGAGAACCTTAAGTATTCGTTAAACAGCCTGGCTTTAATACCTATTGCTGTTATAACCTTGCTCAAAGGTGCGGTGAGTTATCATGGAAGGTGCACTAGTTCTCATGATCCCCAGTGCAAGTGTGGCAAGGGAACACCGGGTTGATTTTTAGTCAGTTAAAGTCTGACAGACCCCTCCATGAGGATTTTCCACCCCAAAACAATACAAGGAAAGAGGTACGGTGAGTTGACAACAAACGCACAACCAAAGTTCGTGTAGATTTTTCGCTTCAGGTATTTTTATGCCATAATTGGTGTCAACTCTTGTTAAGTCTAAACAGCACTAACTAAGGTATTGAATGGTTTTGGTTAAAACTCCAAAAGTAACAATCCATATATGGGCGTTGCTAAATATTTCCGACTCCATAAAACTATGGACATTAGCCAGCTGGTCTAAATTCAAGCAAACGCTGAACCTTGCAAATCTAACTCAACCGGACGCACTTCGTTTCGTTTAAAGCTCAATGCTAGTTGTTTGGTTTTAGGACGATTAAATACATGTACACATAGCCCTGAAGGGTTAGGCAGAGGTGCACTTATTGATACACCCACATTTCATCAGTTGTGTTCAAGTCCTATATAGTAGGGGTCGAGCCTATAGCCATCAACCGGGCACAAGTTTAAACTCCTGGGAGCTTGCTACCGAGAAATGTGCACATTTACACATAACATAGAACATGGGGACTGCTTTTTCCCAGGTTTTCCCAGAAAGAATTATTGAATGGCTAGCACCTTCTCAAACCGCCGCCGTCAATGCATTTGGTTTTGTCTGCAAGCAGAGCACCATCAACAAGCACAGCAGCTCACAACCACAACTTTTAGGCACTGCAATCTCATTTCTGCACAAAGTTCTTCAGGTACGAATTGGTAGATTGAAAGACATTTCCCATTTCTGCTGCCACCTTCAATACCATTACTAGTTCATCGTAACGAGGTCTCACATCACACACACAATCACATCAAAAGTGATCTTCTTTTTTGTTCCGGGTTAGAAAATCGTCATGA
Organism: Diarsia dahlii; assembly: GCA_949775195.1. Classification (NCBI taxonomy): domain Eukaryota; kingdom Metazoa; phylum Arthropoda; class Insecta; order Lepidoptera; family Noctuidae; genus Diarsia; species Diarsia dahlii. The sequence continues at coordinate 16,275,429 of OX459195.1, forward strand.
ATGTCCGTCAGACTCTAACCGACTAAAATCCACCCTGGTGTTCCTTTCCCACACTTGCACACACAGGGATCGTGGAAGGCGCATATGATCCGATCCGACCAAAACTGCTCGAACCCAACCTATCTTTTGCATCTTTCTACACCACCTTCTAGAAATGTTAACTTTAATACATTCGTGCCCGAGGCCGCGCAGCTAAGCAATTGATACGTTCTAATTAATAACTTTTGCTTGCGAAAATTTTGATTTCCCTTTGGGTATTGAGGTTAGTTCACAGCTTATAGTAAAACCTGAATGGCATAACCACGTTTCTAATAGTATGTATAAACCCGACCACGGAGCGTTTTTAATACTAATATATACCCTAGCCATTTAGGGCAAGAAATAATCACCATTTCAGCGGAAATACGTCAACTGCTGGCCATATGCCTCTCCGAAGTGTCGCCACATTGACCACTTGCATCCAACGGATCCTCGCAACCTTCACCAAGTCATTGGTTCATCTAGAATTCTAGATTCTAGTGGGAGGTCTTCCAACGCTACGCCTTCCGGTTCACGGTTCCCAAGGAAAATTAAATCAAAGGCATTCAAGTTTACTTCTAGACAATCATAATCCCCACTAAAGATCAAATTCTAGATGGAATATTTTGACTCCGAAACCTCTGCTTCCAGCTTACCCGAGACAGATTCTTGCCATGAAGACATCACGAAAAAAGTAGTGAAGACTTCACTGTTTTTATAACTTAGATTCAAGTTACGTTACCAGAAACTTTATTTCCTTCAATTATGATAAGCGTCCGCACACAAAACCTCAAATTAGAGAAATGTGACGTCATTGCAAGACGTGAGTTTTCGCTAAAGATCTTCGTTTACGTAAAGTAATTACATTACACGACATTAATATTCATTAAAAATATCGTTAAATGTTAAATGAAAAGTTTGGTTGTTCGGTATTTTCGTGGTGATCATTAGTTCTGAGCACGCGCAAATGTTGCGACACTACGGGTCTGCGGGTCAAACGGTCGCCTTTCGGGTCGGTGTGGTCGTAACCAGTGTAATAAGAGGAGAATAATTTGCAAAAGATTTGAAGATTGTTATGGTAAGAATTAAAATAAATTAAGATTTTAGAATCGGTCTTAGGGAAAAAGTTTTTAATGGAAAAACAGTGACCTTCTGAATCAGCAAATACTCCGTGCTCCACCTTGTAATAAGGCGGATCATGTTTTTGAGACAATAGTCCCAAATAGTATTTACAAATGACTCAATCGGGTCTTCGTACATACAGTAAATGCCTACAAAAACCTCTCCGTGCCATTAAATGTAATGGATGGTCACCCATCTACGGATCGAACTCGCCAACCTTCAAGAATTGCCGGTCTGACTGTGTATTAAGCCTAAGGGCCTTATCATACTAGCGGATTGCGAACGTCTTCAAAGCGGAGCGGGCGCGCAACGAATTCGTTACGGACACACAACGAACACACCGCGCATGCGCAGCGAATTCGTTGCGGACGCGCGACGCCGGGATCGCCGCGGACAGTGTATGTGTATTGTAGTGTGTAGTGTATTACGGCGATAATTTGCTACACACATGCGACGAAAACGTAACGAATTCGCCACGCGTCCGCGACGTCTTCGCTGCGCAGCCGCGGCGTGTTCGCGACGCATTCGCTGCGCGTTCGCTCCCCCCGCATCCGCTTCCAAACCGCTAGTGTGATAAGGCACTAAAGCTAAATCAAACTTCTTGACGTCCTGGTTCGATTTCGCCACGTTTATCAGTTGAAGGAATTCCAGAGAAAGTCCCTGGAAACGGACTAATACAATGGTAAACGATGAAAAAAATAAAAAGCGTTTACTTGTCTCGTTGTACTGTCTGTATGTCTGTCGCGTTTTAAAAAAAAAACAAATCATTCATGAATGTATTAAAAGAATCTCCACGAAAACTCTTGATAGATGTCTCGTTAAAAATACATAAAATTGCACACGTTTATAGTAATTTCAGCATTTCTAATGAACACAATAAAATCATTATTAATTTACGATTACATTTTCCTCTCAAAACGATACCTACCTACGTTTACGCGATTTTCCTCGTTTTGCGAATTACCTAAGTATCTTGCGATTTGTGTCGGCGACCTTATCTACCTTTCTAGGCAACTTGGCTTCTATGTAATGATACTCAGCCCAAGTAAGACTTCGCTGAGGTATTTTTATAACTGACACAAATAGATGATCGTTACTTTTACGTACTATTTTTAGTTGCAATCGACAGAATAATTATTAAGTACCTCTTAATTAGGTAATTATAACGCAAATATTGTTGCAATGATAGGATGCGAGGATTTATTCAACCTATTTGTGCAAAGCAAATAAGAGAATCGATAAAGCAACTCTTTGTCACACGTCCAATGGCCATATTTATTAAAATTGTTCCCGTATAGCTTTTGCATGGTAGATATGAATTTTTTTAGGGCATTGATCCAAGACAAATGTTTTTTATGCCAATTAGCCAAAAATACACCGCCCATTCTCCGATTGTGTACCATAACCTTCTTTATTTTTTCACTTATTTGACTTAGACACAAGACTTAAGTCAAATTACTTAAACACATTAAAATATGTAATTAGGCAAAGAACGCCAAATCGGAGAATAACCGACCAGGTTACCAAGGACTAAACAGCATTGAAAATTTCAAATTTCAATTTGGCAATTTCCACGTCACCTGTAAAACAAAACCGTGGATAATTTCACAAAAATATGTTACATGAATTTACACCAAAATATTTGAACATCAATATCACATAACAATATTTGAATACAACACAATACACCTTTGCAGAGTACAATCAGTGTGTAGTACATACAATGTTACTATGCCGTCAAATCAACTTGTTATCTTCGCCCTTTGTAACGGATGAATCAATAAAACTAAGTACATTTAATTAAACAGAATAAACGCGTGTGGCCTGTATAGCCAACAACTGGGGACTTGTCCTGGTTTATTATGTACAAACAAGTCTTTCTTTTGTACATTTTAAACGAAGCCATCTGGAAATGCGTTAGACTTTAAGAAAAGTTATGCGGATAAACAATTTACATCTAAGGAGTCAGAAGAAAAAAGGCAATGGGCACGGCACATTGCTCGCAGAACGGATGGCCGATGGGGCCGAAAAGATCTGGAGTGGCGACCGCGAACCGGAAGACGTTGCCTTGGAAGGCCTCCCACTAGGTGGACCAATGACCTGGTGAAGGTTGCGGGGACCCGCTGGATGCGAGACGCACGGGACCGGCCAATGTGGTGACACCTGGGGGAGGCCTATGTGCAGCAGTGGACGTCTTTTGGCTGAAATGATGATGATGATAAGTCAGAAGAAGGCAAGAAAGAAGGTGTCTGATAAGATGCGACGAGTAATAGAGAAGATATGTTGTGCCAACCCCAAATGAATCGGGATAAGAGCAGGAGAATGAAGATGATTATCTAAAGAATGAGTTAAGGAGAGGAGGAGACGGATGCCTAGAATATCGCTTATAAATTACTTGCCCAATTTTAAACACGAATCCAGATTTCCTTCAAAATTTTATGCCGTGTTTAGAAAGGAATGAAGAAATCTGCAGAACTTGTAAAGAAAGACACAACACTGGGAGGAAAGTGAAAAGTCATCATCATTTGCCTAGCCTTTTCCCAACAATGTTGCCGTCGGCTTCCAGTGTAACCGGATACAGCTGAATACCAGTTTTTTACATGGAGTGACTGCTTTTCTGACAATTAACAATAACAGTAAAGGATAGAATACAGCATCAACTTCTGAAGAAATACTCTACTCTTAGAGAAGCATTGTCCCAACACAAGATATTATTATGCCTCTCTTGCCCGTCGTGCACAACTAACTGCACGCTCCAGGAATTAAATGAAGCTGGACTAAATGTAGTCATTGATTCGAGAAGAAGAAATGCGTTCTTCAATTGTTTTGCCAAAGTATCATCATCATCATCAACAGCCTATTAATGTTCCCATTGCTGGGACGCAGGCCTCCTCTCTTAGAGAGGGAATGGGCTATAATCTACCACGTGGGCCCAGTGCGTATTGGTAGATGTCACATGTCTTCGAATGTTTTGGTTCTAAGACATGCCGGTTTCCTCACGATGTTTGCCAAAGTATGTTGTCAAAATATTCATATTTCTTTTCGAAAGAAAGTGTTCAAGTAACAATAAATCCTTGATTTCTTCATGTCCTCGTTAACGTTGAATAAAGATGCACCGTCTTGTTTGTTGAGATGCAAAATGAAAGTTAAAACATCGTCCTAAAGGGAAACCGTTAATGTCCACGTACATACATAATGCAAACTCCGAAACTTTAATGTAGACTCTCGACTCAAAGGGCCGCATCCAAGAAAGGATTGTTCATTTCACCTGTTTCCAATATAGTGATAAATTATTATCGTGTGAGAAGAGTACCTGCGAAGAGGACTTTCACTAATTTCACTATCGCAGCGAGTTGCCTCAGGTTTCTTGACGGCTCGGAAATTGTGGTGCAAACTTACACGCATATTTTATCATTATTTCAGCCAAGAGACGGCTACTACTGGACATAGGCCTCCCCCAAGTGTCGCCACATTGACCGGTCCCGTGCGTCTCCCATCCAGCGGATACCCGCAACCTTCACCAGGTCATCGGTCCACCTAGTGGGAGGTCTTCCAACGCGATGTCTGTTCACGGTCGTCACTCCAGAACTTCTCGGCCCCTTCGGACATCCGTTCCGCGAGCAATGTACCCTGTACACTGATTACATCAGTAATCTTGGTTCTCTTGCTATGTTTTATACCTTTACTTTAATACGTTTAATACAACTACTACTAAAAAAATCGTTGTGAAGCAGTTCGTCCAAAGAACTTACCTCAGACCTGATTTTCTACACCTAATCGATCTCGTTAACGTAAACTTCAACTTGAACTGAAACTGAACTATCACAAAGTCATCATATGCCTAGCCAGCCTAGCCTTTTCCCAACTTTGTTGGAGCCGACTTCCAAGTCTAAGCGGATGCAGCTGAACACTAGTGTTTTACATGGGTTCCCTACGTTTCTTCGAAACACTATTCTCCGAATATTGTTTCACCGAAAACTATACACCGAAGCCTTCATACTGCGACGTTTTGTTTGATCTACGCCTTTTTTGTTCGATGTTACTTTACACAGACAACCCTACATCAAATTTTGTTTCACCAACGTTTGTTTGTTCTATGTAACGTAACTTAGCCTAGTTAATATTTAGTAAATATTATTAAAGGCTGATGTTCCAGGGTAGCCCGCGAAATTCAAATTTTCTTACGTTTTTAGCGATTTGCAGGCCATGACCTTTTGATGAAATAATCATTCTTGATACTTGGAGGATTGTAATGATGATTTTGATGATTATAATAGGGGATCGGACAGGGTCAAAATAATATGATTCTGTTTAGTCCGTAAGTTAGATTATCGAAACATATTGAATACGTGTTTTTTGTTTAATCAAATCAATAAAAAATGACGAAGATAAAACGTGTCAAAGATCTTGGAGTGGGGCTTGAAACGTCACTTGTGTCGTCAAAATGTACTATCATATGACGTCACACGAGTTTTCGAAGCACTGTATCGTCTTCATTTTAAGTTTACGTGAAAAAAGAAAAAATACGTGTCCAATAATTTTTGGAAATCTATCTGACGGACTAATTACTTTTTTTTTGTCCGATCCCCTATTCTTTAACTGCATACGTCTTACAGTCGCGAATCATTTTTTTACTAACATACAACCTAGCACTGGCCTGCAAATCGCTAAAAACGTAAGAAAATTTGAATTTCGCGGGCTACCGTGAACATCCACCTTAAGTAGTTAATATTTAGCCAACATAATAATACCTTCCTTTTCCGTAATAATAACTGCCACTCGGGTCGATCTTTAGGCTAAGCCGCGCTTGCCTTGGTTGGTCTGTGAATGGGTGAACACCACATACCAAGTTTCTTCCGTGCCTCGGAAAGCACGTTAAGCTGTTAATAAGGTTCCTACTAAAAATCTATTCTTATTTTCTTAAACCCTCTAAACCAAAAAGAAGGTATTAATGTGTTGGCTAAATATTTTCTAAGTAACGTTACATAGACCAAACATACGTTGGTGAAACAAAAATTTATGTAAGGTTGTCGATGTAAAGTAACATCGAATAAAAAAAACGTAGACCAAACAAAACGTCGCAGTATGAAGGCTTCGGTATATAGTTTTCGGTGAAACAATTTTCGAAGTAGTGTTTCGAAGAAACTTAAGGAACCCGTTTTTCATGGAGTGACTGCCTATCTGACCTCTGCAACCCATCTTGTGTTGGATAATACGATATGCCTAGGTAAAACTTGCTTAAAGTTAAACTACGGAGTATTATTAAATTTCAATTATGGAAGAATAAGAATAAGAATTATTTACACTAGGGCCACTGATTTCAGACACTGATGGGAGATAATAGCTATGTCTCAAAAAGATTGGACAATGCTCATGCGGTGCCTCGAGTTTGGTAGATAGCCAGTCGGTATTGTAAAGGAGCAGTGATCACGGCGCTTGCTTGGTTGCCACAATAACTTACAAAAAAATATTATAGTAACATAATTCATGCAAGTGAATGTAGGCAATTATTAGTACAATTTTAGTTGATTTCCTTGAGGTTTCAATGCCGTACCTTGACCATTCCGGTTGCAACTATAACGAAACGACAAAATAGTCTATTAGGAAAAAAACGTTGAAATGCACGGATATATGTAGGAAGTGTTATTAAATTAATACCACTAATGTAACAACTGTGCCAGATGTTTCGGTACATATATCTGTCAAAGTAACAAATCTAACAATCTGTTATCTGTCAATTAACTTTTCATTAACTTGTATGTATTCTTCTTCTTTTTATCGACTTTTTTGTTAACCATATGTGGCTTGTTATTAGCAATTTTTTTATTTTACATTCTTTATTTCATAGGTTTGTTAGTCTGTAAGCCTTCTTTAAAATAAAATAAATAAATAAATAAGTGTTCCGCATTATGATTGAAGTGCAGTCCGCTTGGTCGGACCATAGATACCTGAAAAGGAACAACATCAATTCTCTTGATTAAAAAAAGTGCCTCGTTGTTGTAGTGGTCGCAAGTGGAACTGCTGACCGCAAGGTCCTGGGTTCGCTTTCCGGGTGAAGCAAAGTGTTATTGGGTTTTTCCAGTATGAATATATCTGTAGCCACGGAGTCTGGATTCGTTATGGCAATAGGCGGGGTGGGCTAATATTACATGGGACATAAACTGCTGAAATGTGGGTATACCATTTATAGGTACACCTCTGCCTAACCCTTTAGGGACTACAGGCATGATGTTTTGAAATTACAGTTAAGTTACATTGAAGCCCCTTAGTAGTTACTTATTACCAACGCAAATAGGAGTGTTTGTGGGCTAAGATAGCATGGTATCCTTGCAAATAAGATACCATGTTAGTAGGTCAGAGCTGCCTTGCCGAATGCCTTATTCCTGGAACTAGAAGTACCTACAGAACAATGCCTGGTAGGCTTTTCGAATTTCCAGGCATAGTTAGAGTTTAGTCTCAGAAGGTAAATGACATATAACCCAAGTCTGTCAATGCCGACAGGCCGACAATATAATTTTGCCGGTTGCATTCCTATGTCACTCATTCGTTCGAAAAAGTTAGGCACCCTCTGTCATCGGAACCACGTTCTGGTTCGCCGAGATTTTTTTTTTGTTTTAAAAACCTTGGCCCTCACTAGGAATTTCTCCTGTATCGTGGGTGCGTTTACAGACATTAAACTCACATATACACACAAATACCCAGACCCGAAACAACTATCTGTAGGCCATAAAAAATATTTGTTCCGTGTGGGTATCACATACATAATCACGCCCTTTTCCCATGGGGGTAGGCAGAAACTAAAGAACGCCACCTGCTACAATCCCTACATACTCAATTATATTTACTTTTAGAGTTTATATTTTTGTTTTAAACATGTTCTTTAGTTTTTCCTGTGGGACAAAAAAAAACTTTTTCTTTCTTTCTAAAACATCCATATTTGACATAAAGCGGACGTTAAACATCCAACTTAAATCCTCATTACTCAATGAGATAAATTACAACGATTATCAAAATAACTGTGTTTTGCGGCGAGCGTGTACTTGTAAAATTATGCCTATTTGTTATGAAACACACTCCGCTTATGACCCTGTTTATTGTGTAACATCTTAATGTCTTTCAGCTTCAAACCAGGGATGTTATTATGGATATGAAACAGATTTGGATATGGATATGGATAGAGGAATAATATTATGGCTATTGCTAGTCGTCCGATAAGTCACGTGGCAATTGTCAACGACAGCCAATGACGTTGCCTCTAGTATCGTTCGAACTGACAATACCGCGCGCCATTTTCTCGTTCTCTCTGTCACTCATACATGCAACGCATGTACTCCATGACGCGCGCTCGCTTCGCTCGCATATTAAATAACACTAATATCTTCTGTCCCCGAAGTGCATCCCATGCCGCCCATTAAGGATACTGTCGCGAGACGGTCGTATTATAATTTTGGTTATTCATCCAGCTTCTTATCGGACGACTAATTAATTTTATTCATCCGCTAATCGGACGACTAGACACATCGTAATATTATACCGCTTTCGAATACGAATATGTATATGAAATTATTTCGGATCATCCGCTAGTTTCGGATAATATCTGTAACGGATTAGGATCTTACAACACAATCTGACAGCTGACAATTAGTGATGGCTCGGCGCGGCGCGCGGCGGGGCAAAACAAACTGTGATAACAACTCTCAAAAATATTTATCCCTACACCACTAAAATCGAAAATGCCGCCGAGTACTTGAAAATAACCCTAAATTATGTTTGTTAAAACTAATGAATAATTAAGAATTATTACTTTTATCCGAAAATATCAGAATATTTTATTTCGATTTCGAATACGGTTACGGATATTTTTTTATTTCGGACTTCCCTGCTTCGAACAATAAAGTAATAAAGCATTAGCCAAGCTAACATCTAGCTGCTGGATTTGTTGCCAAGACTTTATGTAAAGATGTAGCTCCTTCTAAAATGTTGTGAACATGCTACTTATCTTTAAAGTTAGTTTCACGTATGTACTATTAATATTTTTCAAGTTATTTATTTTACTTAACAATTTATTTAAGTATTTGACATGTAATATAGAAAAGAAGAATTTTACATAAACATAGATAAATAATAAAGGTGATGCATAAATGTGATTATTTTGAAAGAAATTTCTTCCAGCAAACCTGCGAAAAAAGAAGAGATGCAACACAGTGTGTGAAAAAACATACAGGGATTTTCGTCATCGACCCGTAACTTTTGACCGCGATAGTAAATTCGTCTCCATTCGCAACCATAATACATGAACAGAAAAATCTATCACAAACAGTCTATACCCTATACCATTCCTACTAATAGGAGTTAGGACACAACCTTCCTCTTTTTGAGAGATCGATCACGGGCCATCGATTTTTTATTTCATGCGATTCTTTCCTTTACGGATTTGAGAGCGAATACCAGTGCGTTTTAACACTTTCAAACCTTGTTACAGGCTCATTTAAATCCATTAAACTTCTTTATTGCCTGGTTCTTCGCCTCAGGCTAAAATCACAAAGTTTTATCGCTAGGATGTGACGAAACCGACGGTTACTTGCAAAATATCCGTTTCCAACAAGGGCATTTACTGACTAGGTACAAATTACATACAATTTTTCAAAACGTTCATAGAACATTAGGTACAACGAAAATTGTTATCAAGGAAACCTTACCACATCAAAAAAAAACGTTGATGAGTATTTTAATCTACTTTTAAATATTCTAATGGCAACACTTTCAATCAACGCTATGATTGGTCAACGTAATTATAGTCTAAATACGAATTAATGAAATCTTTAATTAAATTCTATCGCGTAGAAATCATGTTAATAAATAATTTAGTGCATAGTTGCGTGGTGTTAGGCAACCCTGCACAAGGGCATGCGTACTTAGGTGCCTACTGTAGATAACGACCGCCATTTATCGTTTTAGTTCTAAAGTTTTGTGTACATATGATTGTTAGATAAACAAGCTTTGTGACTAATTTCTGTACTCGGACATAATTATGACACATAGAGCTTCAGAAAGATACTGTCATACGGTTCATGAGTAATGATAAAATACAAATTGTGAGAGTAGTCAACGTTTAGGTAACATTATATTACTTAAATGTTTTTGACTGCCTCGTTGGTCTCATCATCAACAGCCTATTAATGTTCCCACTGCTGGGACACAGGCCTCCTCTCTTAGAGAGGGAATGGGCTATAATCTACCACGCGACGCGGGCCCAGTACGGATTGGTAAATATCACATGTCTTCGAATTGTTGGTTCTAAGACATGCCGGTTTCCTCACGATGTTTTCCTTCACCGTTTTGAGAGCAGCGGTGATGAAATAAATTACACAAAGTAATGGGCCACCGCTGGCCGCTGGTCTAGTCGTCACAATAGCGACTGCAGAGCATGAGGTCCTGGGTTCGTTTCTCAGGTTGGGCACTTTTTTTTTTTCTGCATTTGTGCCCAGTTGATGGCAATAGGCTCGCCCCCTATTACATGGGACTTAAACATAACTGGCGAAATGTGGGTGTACTATTAGGTACATCTACATAATGAGTTTTGTTCTATAACTAGTTGTAAATCTTCTATACTTATAATAAATCTGTAGAGAGGTCAATTCTGTACATGATATATATTTTCAAAATAACTATCAGGGGGTAATTAGTGATCGATACTGATGCCAAAAATGCAATCAGTAAAATTTTTGTCTGTCTGTCTGTCTGTCTGTCTGTCTGTCTGTCTGTATGTTCCTTATAGAAACAAAAACTACTCGACGGATTTTAACGAAACTTGGTACAATTATTCTTCATACTCCTGGGGAGATTATAGTATACTTTTCATCACGCTAAAATCAATAGGAGCAGAGCAGTGAAGGGAAATATTGGGAAAACGGGAGAAGTTGCTCCATTTTTTAAGCTTCCGTCGCGTGTGCAGCCTTAATGGTTAAAGCTACATAGAAATCATTTATGACGGAAATGTTCTACCTAAAATTATCTAAAAAATATCCCACAACGGCATATGTCTATCTTTTATGGTTGACTCACAATAACACGTGTAACTCCCGATAGCTTAGCAGTTCGGAGCTTTCTGATTATATTTGTTTACTCTTACGTTTATAATACTCTCACTCATCCCTAATTAAAAGAAGTTAATATTATTACCTATTCAATAAAAAAATAATCATAGTAATCGGTATAGAAACACCAAATTTATACATGAAATACGCTAATAAGCCGTCGCGCGTGAATACTGAATCATGCCATAAGGATTATTTTTGTGTAACGGTTGCCGCGCTCGACACGGGTCGTGGCTGTTGATGCGTTCAGAGCGTTCGACCTTATTGACGGACAATTAATAATTGATTTTAACAAACAATGCTTATCAGCGCGACTTTTAGTCTTTAAATAGTTTATTTGATCTTTTGTTGTTATTTTCTAAAATAGGTATTAGTTGTTTTGGTAGTGTTTATATATTCGTTCAAATTACAAATTATTAATAGTTTGCATTTTATTTCCTTTTAAGTGAAGGTAGCAGAAGTAGAAGTAGTACGCATAGTTTTTTAGATACCGATAGGTAAGTTTTGGCTAATTTATGTTCAATTTTAGTTTTGTATTATGTAGGTAAAAGCGTAGATACTTTTATTAATTATAGTAGTTATAGGTATTTATTTGTAAGTGAAGTGGTATTGCACAGGCGTTTCAGCTTTATTTTCATTTCTTTTTTTGTTGTAAGTTGTACATATTTCTGGGTATAATTCTATTAGAATATTTTAGTTTAAATTGGCACTTAGATTTTAAGTGTAAGGTAGCTATAGTTAGGACCTCTATCGTAGGTTATTTTGTTACCTAGGTAACTGACAGCCTTTCCGTTACCGTCGATTAAAAATAAAATACCCAATGCCACCTAAAAAACGCCACTGAACCGGGAGAAAGGACATGGTACTTTTTTTACGAAAAACGACGGAAACGCGGACGAAGTCGCGGGCAAAAGCTAGTAAATAAATAAATCTCTGCCTAACGTGCGAAAATAGCTTCTCGTAAAATCAACGATTGAAATCGTTAACATTTTCATACATCGCCATTTGTGTTTGAATTAAAAACGCAGCACGCGCCGCGCGACGCCTCGCCTGTACGTAAACATGCACTAACCCTTCGGGGTGTACAGCAGGCGTGTTGTTATGTAGGTATCTATATAAATAAAAATGAAACCCGTTTTCCGTTGTCACGACATAGCATGAAAACGGCTGGACGGATTTAGCTGAAAATTGGTAGGGAGGTAGCTAAGAACCAGGAGAAGGTTCTTTAATACTTTTTTTTTTTTTAGGTAGGGTAGTAGGTAGGTAGGGTAGTAGGTAGGTAGGGTAGTAGGTAGGTAGGGTAGTAGGTAGGTAGGGTAGTAGGTAGGTAGGGTAGTAGGTAGGTAGGGTAGTACGTAGGTAGGGTAGTAGGTTGGTAGGGTAATACGTAGGGTAGTACGTAGGGTAGTAGATAGGTAGGTAGGAAAAACGCATTGCAACGCATGCGCGGGTTCAGCTAGTATTAGATTAGATTATTATTGGAATCAAATATAACAGCTCACAACTTAGGACCCAGTAATATTAATGACAATAATATCCGTGGTGCTAGGCAACTGGGCTTATCCCAGTTGTATACGTCCCTGTGTGCCTATTGGCCTTGTTCTGTTCTGTCTCCTGCTGATATGGAGGGAAGTGGAAATTATGTTTTTTCCTACTCCTCCGCTATTCTTTTCTGATTAATTTCGTTGCGGGATCCAAGACAGTTAAATCGCTTCTCTGGGACTTCGTCGAGCTTCATTGTCTCGGCGCTTTTCTTGTGGTCGCCACTGTTGATTCTGGCTAACAGGAGTTACAGTGGTTTGGGAATAGTGTGGCGGGCTTGTCCCAATAAAAAAAAAAAAAAAAAAAAAAAAATAGTATTAGATAAAAGAGTACAGATACCTACATAATGAGCAGACGAGCAAGCTCAAATGTAATCTGAAATACTAAACCTAGCGGGTACCTACATGCTACTTAACTGCTAAGTTGACAGAAATCCTGATGGGAATGGTCTAGAAGGGCCACCCGAAAGTGCAACGGTGCATTTTACGCTCTCACGGTGATCACACATTGCAGTTTAGGCACAGATTCAGGTTGCATAACTAAGTTGCAATCAAAGACAATATTTTTGTAAAGTGTCATAAATAGTAACTCGACTCTTTTCTCAGGGATTGGCGAACAACAGTACTGGATAGGGATTCGTGGAAAGAGAGAAACGGCCTGCAGTGGCCAGTGGGACACAAATAACTGATAATAAAATTCAATTCAGAAATAGTGTTTCATGGATGACCTGGTGTACCTACGGATGTCGTTGACAAGAGCTTCTTTCTATATGATATTATATAATAATGAATTTATTGTAATGTAATTTGTATTTGATGTAATTTTGTATTTTTTTTATGTAAATTATGTAAATTGGGATTTAATGCCTGTAAATAAAAATAATAATAACGTGTGGTTATTTCCGAACCTGGTGTAAGAGTTTATATACCTATCATTTTTTGGTTGGGTGAGTTGAAAATCATCAAATAACCCCCTCCCGCTTTTGGGCAGAGCGAAAGGGAGTGTCAGACTTCTACTGACTAAAAACCACCCATGTTCCTTCTTAGCCCTCTATGTCGAGGCCGCGGTTTCTCTTGTGAAATATACCTCCCATGGGCTTCTGAGTTGGCTTACATGACGTCAAGAAAAATGTCTCAGGCATAGGTACTGATTTCCTCACGAAACCGTCACTGAAAAGCGATAATTAAAAAGTGTTAATTATACAATACCAAAAATCTGAGTTGCTTTGTTTTGTGTTCGAACCTGAGACCTATGATGACTTGGCAGTCCGACGTTCACACTGGTAGACTAGCACTGCTATTCGTCAACAGAATTACAGAATCAGTAACACTTGTAAAATTAAACAAAAACAAAAATGGCGGCATCAGATCCAACTTTTGGAGATCCTATAAAGGTCGTGTCCATAATGATTTCTTTTCTACGTTTGACCTCTTTCCTAATAGCAATACGCACTTACATAGAGAAACATAACCAACACGCACTGTACATAAATATTACATAAACATAATGCAACTTATTAAATTCACATTTCAGGCTAAAACACAGAATTACGTACGGATAGTAAGTAGCACTGTGCAAGTGCGTAATAACAGTTATTATATATAATAATGTACTTGTAGATAATTCATATATCCGTATATCGCTGTAATTGTTGAATAATTAGCCATTATAAGACGAAGCTTGACTAGCTTGTGGTTCTATTAGTGAGTATTATACCTAGCGTTGGTGACAGCTGAAATAAGTGATCAATCAAAGTAATGAAAAGAAAAAAATGGTTTTTATTATTTTTCCGGCCCTTGTTTTTGAAGAAAATTCTTCGAAGGAAAATCATCGTAAGCTTGAGATAAGTATAACTATCTTCATTGAAGCCTTGACAAAAAGGCTTCGGGTAAACCCCCAGAGTGTTCCTATATACTTACAAGGTTTTGTTCATGCTTTCATCACGGACACTACAGTAGAAAGGTACAATATTGGTTTGGAGGAGAACAAGTATCACGAAAATTGAATAAATTATACCCGGCAAATAAAACCATCGATAAAATGTTTTTTTTTTCAATAATACACTTCCTCGAAAACTGGCTCGTATGCAGGTTCGCTTGTGACAAACTGGACCGAAAAACCGTAGAGAGAGGAAAGTGGAAGGCTATGGGGGAGGCTTTTGCCTAGCTGTGGGACTATATAACTCTCTATGTCACTGCAGTTCTCGACTCACACACAGCTTCATCGGTTCCACCTTTTTTTTGGATGATGGGAAATCGTCAAATGACTCCTCCCGCTCTAGGCAGAGCTGTAGGGAGTGTCAGAATTCTACTGAATAAAAACCACCCATGTTCCTTCTTAGCTCTTTGTGTCCGGGGCCGCGGTATCTCTTTCCAGCAACCCATAGCCCCGGCAGGCAAAGTTTGTCCCTTAGACGAAAATGTACTATTGAACAAAATGGGTTTCAGAACCAAAACCTTCTATTGAAACTAAACAAATCTCCAACAGAAAGTTTAGCCAGCCCTATGAGTAGTAAATAGAAAATTTCTCATTAGTATTTCGTGTAAGGACACGAGTATACTTATCTCTTAATTTCTTCACTCATTAGAGTGACAGACTTCCAGGGACTATACTTATTAACTGCTTATAACCACGTCATTCAGTTCTGTAGAATCGATAGATACCTCTACTAAGAATTTGGCCTAATGGTTGGTTTCTCAAATACCCCTACAAAGAAATGCAAGTAAAGAGAATATTTGGAAATGTTCTGCCTAGCCTTTCCGAACAATGTAGGCGTCGGTTTCCAGTCTATCTAGACGCAGCTGAGTTACAGTATTTTTTATGGAGCGACTGCCTAGCTGACCTTCACAACACAGTTAGTAGTGATTTATACAATTTGGCTTAAGTACATGGTAAAACTTGTTATCAGACTTTCAGATCACTCATTACCTGTAACGACTGTGATAGGTCTACAAAGGATAGTCGGGACCAACGGCTTAACGTGCTTTCCGAGGCACGGGGGAAGACAGAATGTAATGAGTGATCACCTATCTACAGACCAACCTAGGCAAGCGCGGCTTAACCTGAAGATTGACTCGAGTGACTGTTATTATTAAGCCACAAGCTCCTCAGTAGAAGGTCATATTGAATCATTAATCTGTAAATGCCAATAATGGTCGCAGTTAGACAAATCGGCCACTTTTCAAGCAGCTCAAGTAACATAATAGTATAAGGATAAATCGGTTTTATCGCAAGATAAATAATGCAATAAATAGCCGAAGGTGTTTGTTAATCCAACGTGTTGCGAGCTTATGTTATGTCATGGTACAGCTGATCGCAGTGGCTGTGTTGTCATAAAGTATGATGTTGTCGTATTCTTGTTGGCGTTGGCGTTTAGTAAGATGGATAATAGTGGTCATAGTGCCTAGTGCAGTGAAGGTAATGTGGTGGAAAACTAGCCTTTAGGATCTCATCACAAACTTGAAGATTATTGCGAGCTATTTACAAATGTTTTAGAGAAGTTGTGGCTATTGTTTTCAAGAAGTTTCTTCTTTCATATAACCACTTTTCAGTGGTTTATGTCCAGTTTCATATATTTTTACGATAATGGAAAAGTAAAAAAACCATGACTTGCGTATGGAGGGTTCCGTACCATCGGTGTGTGGAATTCTCAGCCTGTATCTGTGTTCCCGGGATCACTTTAACCCGACAACCTTCAAAGCAAGAGTGATCCGGCATCGTGGGGCACGCTCGTTCCATCATAGGCGTCATCCAAGGGGATTTTTTATATTTTTTTATTATCTTTATTATTTGTGGCTACCGGCAATAGAAATACGCATTCTGTGTACAACTATCTACCTAATAAGAGATCAAGAGATACGTCCTCTGATAGACGGATGGACGAATGGAAGAGCGCAGGCTTGGTAATCCCGTTGGTAACCCTTCGGGTACAAAACCCTAAAAATGTTACCCAGACACATTAAAAAAAAGCATCAAGTCTTTATGTGCCACAACTAGAACCTTCTTCTCAGGACTTACGAGGTTACAGAACCAGGGCATTCTCAAGTAAGACAATAGTGCGTGTCTCCATTTATATACTCGTAAATATTATTTGATTCGTACATTGACCGCAAGTTAACAGTTACGACCTACATATAACTTACAAATAATATTTGCTAAAACAATTATATGATCAGCGAGAACTAAATTCATACAATACACACAACGGTTTTTTTTCTATTGAATAGAAAATGTTGTTAGACCGCATTTCACAATTAAAGCCTAATTCTGCATAGTTTGATTGATTGTCAGGCTTTTTCCTACCTATCGCAACCTGCCTACTTTTTTTGTTATGGACTTTGCTCTCCTTTTTGAGGGCGCTATCGGTGTAACTTCAGGCATAATTATACACTAAAGAGTTGGAAGGGATACCGACACATTAACGCTTACCAGATATTCAGTACAACAGTCTGAGCTCCCTGGCTGTTTTCTACAAAAGTGCAATAACTCATAGTCATTCTCCTATCCTCATCCCAATTTATTTGGGGGTGCTGACCCCAATTTGTCTTTTCTTCCATAACTCTCTATTACTCGCCGTCTTTCTACTCATATCATACTTCACACAGTCCATCCATAATTTATTTGGTCTTCCTGTAGGTACTCTTACAGCCATCTAAATTTATACTTATCATTTCCTCATAAAAGTTTAAAGTCCAACTTCCCAGTCAAAATGTAGGGAACTGTTGAGGGGGACTAGGCTTTTCAGTCTGACCTCGGTCAGATTGAAAACCTAACTATCGACTACTAAAATATATTTCAAATGTCTGTACTATTCAGTTTAATTTCTGAAGTATTTGTTCAAATTCGTGAATTGGTTTAGTATGTGAAGCCATGAACAACATGCGTACATAGTCTTGCTTAGCTAGGAAGTGTTGAATAGAAGCATTATACCGTTACTAAGTAAATGTTTCAAGAACGTAGTAAATAGGGTAGGTAAAAAGGTACATAACCTATATCGCAAATATTAAGTAGTTCGTTAGAAACCTGATATTGTGTAAAAAAAACGTTGAGTTTAAGCCTAATACTGTGTTGCGAGACAGATTGAGCACGGATTGCTATTTTGAGCATCTTCATCATTTAGGTAGTTCATCAACCAGAATGGATGAAGATGAAGATACTACTGGTTTTGTATGAGAGGTGGCCCGAGGCCATGTTATAATGAAATGTGTCGCCATCTGTACCTTGCTTTACTGCTTATTCCAAACTACGTTACGTCTGTCGATTCGCATTATAATTACTGTATTGAATAGTAAATAAGTTTTCTAAGCATCAATTGAATTACCTTGTGCAAGTAGTAAATCAATTTTATACGGAGTTGCCAAATATGAACCTTAAAGAACTGTTGCGAATTGATCAATGCTTTGACAACACATAGACATAGACCTGTACAAATATCTTTTGTTGTATGGCTAGAAACGGAACCAACTCGACAAAGCTGTCATTTCCTTTTGTAGGGATTCGCTTCCGTACCACAGAACGGAACCCGGAAAAATAAAATATGATCCCTTCGTTGTCCGTCTGTCTGTTTGTCGGTAAGTCTATCTGTCAATACACTCTTTACCCGACTACGGCAAAGCTAAAAGGAAGGGTAATGATTTTGGCAGTCTATGTATGTATGTATATTTTTCTCAAGAACGTGTGTTAGTATCAAATCGATATTAAGCTGGTGGCTATTTGTGAGTCCTATGCAGTGTCCCATGGACTCAAGTACAATGGCAAGAAGAGCGAACTTATGATCTTTAAGGCTAGTGCCATAAACTACTCGGATGTTCCGGGTATCTCGCTCTGTGGCACTCCTATAGCGTGGGTGGCTAAGTTTAAGTACTTGGGTCATTGGGTCACTGATGACCTAAGGGACAATATGGATATTGCGAGGGAGCGCAGGTCGTTGGCTGTTCGATGTAACATGCTGGTTCGAAGGTTTGCACGTTGTACAAATCAAGTTAAAGTGACTCTTTTCAAAGCTTTCTGCCAGTCATTCTACACGTGCAGTCTTTGGACCAGTTTTACGCAGAGGACATACAGCGACCTGCGTGTCCAATATAATAACGCGTTTAGGATACTGTTTGGGCTGTCGTGGCGTTGTAGTGCTTCCACGATGTTTGCGGAGGCGCGCACAGATGATTTTTACGCAATCATTAGAAAAAGGACCGCCTCCATGGTCGGTCGGCTACGCACTGCCACCAACGGTCTCCTGAGCGTGTTTTCAGATCGTTGGGACTCCCCTCTGCTGCGCCATTGGGTAAAGATCCATACCATCTGACTTTCATATTTTTTTTCCTTTTTCTGATTACTAACCCTAGTCATTAAGTTATTTTGTTGATACTAACACTATGGACTCATGTCTGAAATAAAGAATTTGAATTTGAAATTAATATCAAATTCTTAGTCTACTCTTCTACAGTCCTTTACAGCCGATTCCCGTTGAAGGGAATTACCCTGTAGATTCTGCAAGGTGGAACTGGTGCAAGGACTTACATACAGAACACAACAGTACCTACAGAAAAGAAAGAAAGTAAATAATTTCCTCATCAATCCGACTTATCTTTTCTTGAGAACTGATGAACTTGTACGGAACCCTCGTTGCGCGAGACAGACTCACAAATGTTCGGTTTTTTTTTAATACTTTTCACAAATACCAAAAGATCCATGTAGCACTGTAATTTATCAATACTTACTCGACATTGTAATATCCGCAAGTAAGCGATGCGTGACCAATCGTTGTAAAGATTTTGTGAGTTTTTGTGATGACAGACTCTGTTAATAAAATGGACATTCTTGGACAAAATGTTTGTAGACATTCGCTTAGACAAAACAAAGCATTTGGTGACATACCACCAGTTGGGGGATTTTAGTATCCGTGCATGTAGCAAAAAAAATATTTATTTTTATCGTCTATCGTAGCAACCAACACTTGCCAGAGAAAAATTGTCACACAAAAACCTAATATTTTTTAGAAATTCATAATATTTTCTGCCCTACATTACCTTACCGACTCCATTTTCTTTCACGCTGATCACCGCCCTATTTCTATTTCAGTCCTTCCTGCAACTGCCACGTAATATTAATTTACATTCGAGCCTATTTGTATATGGATGAGTGTATGAAACACATTACCCCACGCTACGCCGTACGCCCGTCGAGGGGGGGCCGGGCAAATTGGTGATGTCCGCTCTTTCTAATCAAATTGGGCACATGTACTTACGGGCAAACTATGCGACTACGATACGTACTTAAGGTCACAGTTGAAAGTAACCGTGTACTTATAAATGTGATATGCAGATGTAACATGCTGTGTTTCGGAACTTGGCGAAATTAAATCTAAATTAGTATATTCGTTTTATGTGGATTGAAATAGCTGTTATGATAATTTCGAGTGGTATTTAATTACATTTAATGTGTCAGAATATCCTTGATGTGACTGAGTTTTGATACTTTATTAAAAGTCATGGCTCAAAAGAAAAATATAAAATTAAAATCAACGGTTGTTTTTCGTTTTTAAATCAGCTGTTTTCGGCATTTTGTCATTTATACTTTTGTAACAAACAGCTGATTATTTTCATAATGTCGATATTGGGGAATGATATTATACTGATATGTGGTGACCGTTTGTGCGGTGTGTCCCTCCGACCCTGTATATAACATATTGAACGTTATTAAAAATTACATATTATACATAAACTCACGCGACACGCCCCTTTCCCATGGGCGTAGGCAGAAACCACAGAACGCCACCTGCTACAATAGCTTTTTTTTAAGGTGGGTGGAAAAATCATCAAATAACCCCCCCCCCCCCTCCCCCGCTCTTGGGCAGAGCGGAAGGGAGTGTCAGACTTCTACTGACTAAAATAAAAAACACCTATGTTCCTTCTTCGCCCTTGTGCCGAGGCCGCGTTATCTCTTTCGATAATCCGAAGCCCCGACGGGCGTCGGCCCTTGCGGGCCCTTTTCATGTTGCCCGCATCTCTTTGAGGCGCGCGTGGAACACGAACGCGCCGTCGACACGGTCTGTTGTCGTCATAAGACGGACGGACGGACGGCGAGCTAGCCCATTACTCACCGTTCATAGCTAGATACTCCTTTTGCCTCGTCCACATTCATACGTCTGGTCATACACACACGCCGGTTATGAGTACTACGCACCTGTCCTTTCTGAAGGACATCACTAATATAGTCATCGGTATGTCTTTCTAGGGCGTCCCCTCCCGCCGTTGTCACTTACATCTTTTACTTTTCTTCATCCTCATACTTTTACCTACCACACGCTCACACTTCCCCATGGGCTTACTTGCGCAAACTGGCTTGAACACGGAACACCGTGCGTGTGGTTGGGAAAACTAAATCACGCTCAAGCCCCGCGCAAACCCCACGGCGGCGGCGCGGCCTGAGCGCGGATTGAACGATATTCGACTTGCTAGAAAATTTTGCCTGCGAGCCCGGCCTGCGCGTACTTTTATGTGTGTGTGGTTGGGCGTTCAGCGCTCACACCGCAGTCGAGGCTAGTCGTCGGTCGATGAGGTACGTTTTGTCGTACATCAAAAATGTCTTTTAAAAAATGGCAGACCTACGTAAGTACGTATGATCGCGACTTTTTAACTGAATTTTTAAGTCTATATAAATCCCTGCCTGCAATATGAAAAATTAAATCGAAGGGTTAAAGAAATAGTTCTTCACTGGGAAACGTTGTTTACACGACGACGCGCCGGGAGCGTTCAGTTTTTTCGTGAGGTAAGCACGCGCAGGCCCGGACTGTGGTGAAGTGTGTGCGTGTAGTAGGCCCATTACTCATCCTTTCTACATTTATTATTATGACCAAACCACCTAAGCATACGAGTACTTACTCTTTTTAATGTTTGTCACTACATCTTCTTCTAAACCGCAACGTTCTCGTATTTAACCTCATTTTAAAAAAGTATAAAAATTAAATGCAACTAAATATAGTAACAACAATACGACTATAACATCGTTGTGGAAAAAACACGATAATGTTAAAAATACTAATATTACTAAAGAAACAGACACACCTAACATTCGCATAACTGCACATGAACATGCATAAATTATAACAAAGGCATTAAATAACATAGAAAATATAACTATAGGAAGTAAAAACAAATCATAGCTAACTACACTGCATACCAATCTTATGTAACTGAAATACATAAAGTTGCACTCAATTTAAATCAAGGAATCGTATTTCGCTGATCAAAATGTTTCTTTGTGATACAAAATCTAGCGGATCTGGGGGTCTAAACTGGCCACTTTAGCAGATCAGAATATGAATTGACCTTTCAAAATAGTAACTGCGTCTGTGACCATTTTACGAATTTAACGCAATTCATATTGTTTTCCTATTATTACTTACATATGATCTATTTTCCTTAATGGTCCCAGACGCTGTTACTATTATGAAAGGTCATTTATGCTTTTTGACGCAATTCCTATTATGAACTGCTAAAGTGGCCGTTTTAGACCCCCTGATCTATAACTCTCATCATCATCATCATCTGACTAGCCTTTTCCCAACTATATTGGAGTCGGCTTCCAGTCTAACCGGATGCAGCTGAATACCAGTATTTTACAAGGAGCGACTGCCTATCTGACTTCCACAACCCAGTTCGTACTAGGTAATACGACACCCTTTGGTAAGACTGGTTGTTTCAAACTTTCAAGTCACTGACTACCTGTAACGACTGCCAAGGAGCTACAATTCTACAGGGATATGGCAGCCGGGACCAACAGCTTAACGTGCTTTCGGAGGAAACTCGGTATGTAATAGGTGGTCACCCATCCACGGACCAACCTAGGCAAGCGCAGCTTACCCTTAATATTGACCCGAGTGGCAGCCACGATAATATTCTCATCATATAATATTGAAAATCAATTGTCAGTATGTTCTTACACGCTAATCTCAAGAACTCCCCTACGAATTTCAATGAAATTTTGTGAAGGTGTGTGATTGACACTATTGACAGACGGTTGCTATAGTTTAGGACCCGATGTTAGGATACACATCTACCTATCCTCCTTATCCTAACCTACCATCGGGGATTACAGGTGTGATGTTTAACTTTTTTAAAAGTAGGTAACCTAAGTAACCTACTTTCAACTACACGCGTATCCTTTACCAAAAATATTATGTTTCATTATTATACCTTTGGAAAATACGAAGTGGTAGGTGCAATGTGGAAATACATTTATATTGACAGAGTAGTATTTTTAGTCGACTTAGATATCTATTCTAATAGCCATCATCCACAGCCCGACTTCACCCACTGCTGGGTATGGCCAGCTGTGGGTGAAGTCGGGCTGTGTGGGACATCTCTTTGATTGTGTCAGCCAAGCTCCACGTTCTTGTGCCAGCCTCAGGCCGGTTTCCACCAAAGCGGAGAGGAGCGAACTGCGAAGACGAGTGGAGATATGTGGAAATCGGTCAATCACATTTGTAAAAATTTACATCTGGTCTTTCACCCTTCCTGTGGTTGATCGAATTTGGCACATCTCCTGTCCGCTCTACTCGTCTCCGCTTTGGTTGATACCGGGCCTCATTCAGCATATTCCCGAAGACGACTAACACTTCTCTTTCCTTCGACGCCACGCCACTCGGTGCCATTACTGCGCCTTGCTAGATGTTCCATAACTCAATAGAGAGGATCTTTGTCATCTCCGGATTTCGACATTCGGAACTTGGTCTAGTTATAGCCAAGTTTTGGTCAAATAGCCAAGCTCTCTTAAACTCGCACTCTCAGAAATCTACTTCACTTTTATGAACACAATCAATAAAATATAAACGGTCTGCGCTCCATACTTGGTTTGGTTACACATTTGGTGCGGCGGTGACGGCAGCCAATCAATGTCAAACGATTTCACTTACTGATGAATTTAGATGAACAAAAACTTGTCACACCCCTTTAATTTACAGCACACAAAACATCACGCCTGTAAATAACCTCTTTAAAGAAAGGTAGAGGTGTAGAATCACGAGCAATAATACTTTGGAAGACTCGAGAGTGATTTTCTCGCGGAATAACCACAACTTTGTTTTGAAAGATCTATGTCACAAGTGCATGGGTAATTGGGTACCAAGAGAAAATCATTTTTAAAAATGCTACTCTCAACTGGCAAAATGCATATTTTGCCATTAATTTGATGCCATTGCCATCAATCGGGCATAAATCCAGATTACAGAGAAATTGTTGATGGAAGTTACCAAAATGCCCTGGACCAGGAAAACTAAACCCAATACATGCCATACCATACAGCTGCAGCGGTTAGCGACCAGTACAACAAACAGACAGACCGAAGAAAAAAGATAAAATGATAAGTACAGTCAGTGCCCAACATTACCGGACCCCTCTTCTTACACCACTTGCCCTCTTCTTCTTTACACGAGGGGTCAAGCAAAGCTGGGCACTGACTGTACATAATTGACTAATCAGCTGACATTGGTGCCGCCGGTACGAAACAGATGGCCGAAATGACGCAAGCGCATCGCGTTTTACGCGCGAATGCGAATCCGGGCCAGTGCATGTGTTGTACCGACGAAACTTCATGCGTTCACTTCAAGTCATACAACTTATTCTATGATGGAGTTGATAAGGAATATCGAGGCCAAAATACTATGTAGTTGGTTTCTTGAATTAAATATTTCGGGCTTATGTACTAAGTCGAGATGCTGATTATATCAGCCTTTTCACAATAAAAATTGCAGTACAAATACCTCATTTGTATGTTTAAGAGGGAAAAGGGTGTGCAATGAAGATATTTCATGAAACTATTGTCGTGCTATGTCGAGTGTAAGTAGAGTGCGATAGGGACAGCTACAGCTCATACCGATTATGTATATAATCACAATAATTTATTGTGACAAGATCGATGTTTCGTTTACCTTTTTATCCTCGAAAACTGAGCCAATTCTATTATTTTAAACATTAAAATTTTACGAAAGAGTATGTCTCTCGGTCTCTATATTTTTCTTCGATGTATTTTTTTTATTTGTCTGGTAGTCCTATAATCACGGCCATAGAAATAGATAATTTTTAGCATTTTTGGAGGGTCACATACTTATTCTTTACAATAAGTAGGTAGTTTTACTATAAGCAAAGAATATGTGAGCCTCCAAATTTGAAGAAGATTGGCGAACGTGACCTTAATTTTGTGAAAAAAAAGATTGCTCTAGACTTCTAGAGGCATTATTCACGAGGAAAAAGAGGAATACATTTGTATGGAGAATCGCAGCCCCTGTTCCCTCTTAAGCAGTGTTTACGTCTTTACAAATTTAAAAGTAATAATTATGTAACTTTACTCCAGTAACCTCGATACATATTTTTAATTAAATCTCGTATTATATTTAGTCAAAATTTTCCACATTTCTTCATCATATTTTGATGCGAGTAGAATCCCTCGTGCTGTTGCGGAAACTATGTAATAGTTTTGTTGCCAAAAACTACTAGAAACGTAATACCCGTATTCAGTAATAATACTAAGCAAATGCTAAATGAATGTCACTGTTATTATTATTTCGACTATCGGCGCTTGGCTGAGCGTTCAAATTCCAACCGATTCAAGCTTTCCATGTGTCATGTCATTGCAACAACTAGTCTTCGTGAAAACGAGAATATTTCTAGTTGTGTTAGGTTACTTCTTAAAGTTGTTTTAGTCAGTAAAAAAACTAGTGTTTCCTTTTGATTTGTATACAGACAGTCAGATTCGTGGTTCCATAAAAAATAAACTTTAAAATAACTTGTTAGTAATACGGTGCTATTTTGCATGACTTGATTAATCAGAAACTAGATAATCACGAAGTAAATGACCGCTACTTGAGTCTTAGCACGCGACTGGTTTTAAGTAAAAATGTGGAACTTGCTTAGCCTCGATCAATCTTAAGAGGTCAGGCAGTGTTGCCATTTTAAAGTTCATATACGGGTTAAATGTTCACATATTTTGACTTCTTAGCTTACAGATAAATGACTACTACAACTTACTATATAAGATAACATCACGCATGTAATCTCTGAAGGGATAGGCAGATATGTACTTAATAGTAAAGCCACATTTCGCCTGTAATGTTTTAGTCCCATGTAAAAGTGGGCGAGGCTATTGCCATCAACCGGGTCAGACTCCGTAAAACCAGAACCTGTGTAGTCTAGTTCGTCCTGCCATCTCCTTCGTGGCCTTCCACGACCCTGGCTTCACTGTGTCAGGGCACCAGTTTCCTGTTATTTTGGCCCACAATTTGTTTTGCATGCGGCAGACATTTAGTTTTGGGGCGTAGTACACGGAGTCTGACCCGGTTGATGGTAAGGGCTCGTTTACGGAGACGCGGGGCGTCGCGCGGCGCGTGCGAAATGCTCGTCTCGTGCTTTTTTATTAATTTACTGAGAGACGGGTCCACCGCAACAAACTCTGCATTTTAAACTAACGTGTGAAAATAGCTTCTCGAAAAATCGAAGATTGAAATCGTTAACTTTTTCATACATCGCCATGTGTTTGAAATAAAAACGCAGCACGCGCCGCGCGACGCCCCGCCTATACGTAAACATGATGCACTAATAGGCTCGCTCTCTATTGCATGGGACAAACAAGACTTGTGCGTGGCGACATGTGGGTTTACTATTTAGTACACTTCAGCCTAAACCTTCGGTGATTACAAGCGACATCATCATCATCAGCCTATAATGTTCCCACTGCAGGGACTCAGGCCTCCTTTCTAGGCGAGGGATGGGCTATAATCTACCTCGCGGGCCCAGTGCGGGTAGGTAGATGTCACATATCTTCGAATTTTTTGTTCACGATGTTTTCTTCGACCGTTTTGAGAGCAGTAGTGATGAAGTAAATAACACCAAGTTATGCGCCTGTCAGGGTTCAAACCCACGACTTACTGTTCGTAAGTCGGGGCCGCCACTACTGGGCCACCACTGCTCTCATGCGTCATTACAAGCATGATGTTATGTTATTTTTTTAAGTAAAAAAAAAACAATATTGTATTGGCACTGGTGTCTGCGTGAACGCACTTGCAATGGACACGGGTGTCATGCGCAGCGGCGCGTGCGACGATCATTTCTCTACTCTAATTCCTATTCGTTTACTTATAAATAACATTCCATTTCTTTTTGCGTTAAAACATTCTTGTTAACGGTGTAAGTAGATTTTTACACAAGAAATTGTTTTATGTACTTGCGTTCAAATAACGATAATACGATTTTTTGTGATGGAAAGTTGTTGTATATCAAAAGGGAGAGTAGGAATTTGTGTTTTCTCTCATCATTTTGTTCAGATTTGTGAACGTGGATAAAGTAAAAAGAGTATGTAAGGGTCGTAGCAAGCCCGTCGGGGCTGTGGATTATCGAAAGGATAACGCGGCTCCGACACAAGGGCGAAGAAGGAACATGGGTTTGGTTTTTAGTCAGTAGAAGTCTGACACTCCCCTTCGCTCTACCCAAGAGCGGGGGGGGTTAAAAAAAAAAAGGGTCGTAGCAAGGGTCGTTCTTTCTATACTTTCCGATTACAGTGCATGCGGAAAGGGGTGTTTCTGTAATAATCACCTCGCCTCGTTGGCTCAGTGGTCGCAAGCGCGACTTCTGAGCTCATGAGGTCCTTTGTTCGATTTCCAGGTCAGAAGTCATTGATTTTTCCATCAGGAATTTTTCATTAGCAGCCACGGAGTTTGTATTTGTGCCTTGTTTATGGAAAAAGGCTCACCCGGACTTACCCCCTATTACATGTGTCTTAAACATAACTAGCGTAAGGTGGGTGTACTCTTAGATACACCTCTGCCAAACCCTTTGGGGATTACAGGCGTGATATTATATTTCGTCACCTACTATTATAGTTCAACATTAATGGCTAGACCATAATCATTACAGTTGCTCAACTAGAATTTCCTATCTTTCAACAGAACGTAGATTTTCCCATACTTCCTTTGCCACTAAACATGTTATTTACATAAAATATAGCAATATGGAAACACATAGCAATCCAACAGAGACATTTTGCTTCCTCATGTGTCATCACCATCAGTATCACTTATATTTTCCAACTACCTACCATAATATTAATGTTTAAACTCATTCCACTAATCAAAGGTGTTCGCAGAACGGTGGTACCTATAGTAAAACAATGTTAAGGGAAACGCACACGAGAACTTCACGTGATTAGCATAGTTTTGACTCAAACAGTACTGAACTCTTTCTAAAAGCATATAAATATCTTCTTCTTTGAAGGCGTTAGGTTGATTGGCGTTTTGAAAAGCCCTGAAGGTACCCCCTGTCCCAGTGCTGGCCAAAGGCCTCCCCTTTCTTCTTCCAGACCTCTCTGTTTTGCGCAATTCCTGGCCATGTTAGGCCCGCGAACATGACCGGATCAAGAGGTTTATGGTAAACAAACTTGCCTTTTATACTACAGTCACGAGCAATAATATGTAAACACTAGATAAAGTTCGGACGCTTTTTGTTGCGAAATAACGATTGCAAGTTTGAGATAGTTCCAAAAATACTGATTTCAATACGGAACATGACAATTAAATCAATACAGTAGGCGAAAATTGCTTCTAAACGATGCTTAGTGTATTTGTCGCAGGTTTTTCATAAAATTAGGTTTTTCATCAAAAACCTAGGTTTTTCATCAAAAACCGGAAGATGACACATTTTAAACTCAATTTCATCATAAACCTGTAACAATCCAGATCTTTGATCAAAAACCTGAACTAGTTTGGGTTTATGATCAATCTGATATGTCGCAGGTTTTTCATAAAATTAGGTTTTTCATCAAAAACCGGAAGATGACACCCCAGTATCCTACAAGGGCGGCATGGGCACCGGGCCGTAGGCCGACGAAGGAGGCCGGCGGAGGCCCGGCACTTTGGGGACAGAAGATATTAGTGTTATATAATATGCGAGCGAAGCGAGCGCGCGTCACGGAGTACTACTGGGATTTGTTCAATTCACTAGATTTGTTTAGGGAAATGATAAAACCGTGTTGTTATTTTATCTTCCTCCGTGGTTTGATCAAATGATCAAATCCCTTAGGGAATTGACCAATTCCCTGTTTTCATCATATCACTGCGACATATGTCGTACACGTTTGTGCTACTGACTAGTACAGTCAGTGCCCAGCATTACCCGACCCCTTTTCTGACATCACTTCCCTTCTTCTTCTTTACATGAAGGGTCAGGTAATGCACGGCATTGACTGTACGATGGCCATTATACTGACAGCTAGCTAAATGAACAAGTTTCATCGCTACGTACCAGGATTTTCCTCGATCACTTTCACTGTTGGACGGTGTGCGTGCGCGCAGGTTGCAAAATCCGCTTTATCTTGCTTGAGCGCTTGATGGTCAGATGTGACTGGGGTGGAGGTTTGTAATGTCCGTCTGTATGTAATCTTTGGTGTGTTTTGTGTTGAGGAAAATATGTGTTATGATTTTGTCAAGCAATTTTTGTAAAACCACACAGAGGGAAGAGTGGAAGGCTATGGTGGGAGGGTTTTAGCCAGGAGTGGGACACCATAGGCTAAGAAATATTTTGATATTTTGACTAGATGTTTGTATAAGATTTTGAGGTAAACTTGGTGTCTCCATCTAAGATTTAATGAGTGCTTGCAATAGCTTTTCTAACAATACCAACAGGTACACCTTCCCTTTAGAGGGTTGCCAACAATTATATTAATAATATAACATATTAATATTACGAAGTACGAGCAAATCATACACTTAAATGCTCGCCAGCTTCCTAGCTAGACAAGGCAACTAGGGCTATGTACCATCACCTGCAATAATGCATGGGCAGTTTAGAAAAAATACCGTGTGAAGCAAGAAATGACGCCACCTGGCGTAAATTACTCGATTAGCAACATTGATTATATTGTTGATGCTACACTAACTAAAGGGCGCTCACGGTGTATAAAATGTTTATGTAGTATCTTTTTTCTGTTTAAACATTCAAATAATTTATAATGAATTATTTCTAATATATAAATTTATTCCTAACTACCTACTATGTTTGTTTAAATTGAATGTTATTATCATTTTATAACAATCTGATTTTAATTATCTATGTTTTAGTTTTCAAACTTGAGGGTAGGTCGAATATGAATTCATAAATAAATTAGTAGGTAGTAGAAATAATTAGATTGAAGATTTATGAGTTATGACTAAGCTCAATTGATTGTTCGCTAAGTTTGTTTCGATTACCTCATTCGAGTGTGTTTAGCTCAGTTTTATTTTAATTTAGGTGAATTAACTTACGGTATTTCATCAAAATGAGTACGCGTTGTAATATAGTTTTCGTTACAGAGCTCAAATAACTGATTTGCAAAATCAAGGCAAAAACTTATCGACACTCGAAACTTGTCGACTTATCTTATTGTTAACGTAAGTAGTTTTGATTTCAAATTTTTTATAAGAAAAAAAAAATGTTTTAGTAACGACTATACTACTTAATAAATAATCATTATTGCGTATTATATATTTCTGTTATATTGTTGCAGAGAAAAACAGTTGTTCTATTGGTACGACGATTTGAAAACGAGGGTTCTTTGCAACACCATAAAAGAACTAGTAGACCACGGCTCATAAACACATTACAGCGTCAAATCGTGTTATGAGAGTATGGAGAAAATGGATTCCTGCCGATGACCGACTATGCTGCTATAAATGACTCAAGTGTTGACAATGCCCGTCGTGCTCTTAAAAGTGAAGAGCTGCATTATAGGAGGCATGTTGTGAAACCCTGGCCCACAGAAAACCTTAAAAGGGCAAGATTACAGTTCGCTTTGGATCATGTTAACTTTGATTTGAGTAATGTTTTTTCATCTTTACAGATGAAAAAACTTTTAAGTCCAGTGAACACGGACGCTTATGTTTGTGGTGGCGAAATAATACGTGATAAACAAGTGGTTATGTAGTGTCCAATATGCTGGTCATATTACAGTGAACGTGTGGGGATAGATAAGTGTTGCCGATCCAGGATTTATATTTCATAATACTTAAAAATAATATTACTTAACTTTAGTACTTATTATTTACTGGAGACCGGGTTATTATAACCTATTACATGACTTACGTATTTTTAATAACTAAAAAAAGTCAAATACAACATTTTTTTTTACATTACGTAAGAACCTTTTCGTATGTTTTTGTGCAATTGTATACCTGTTATCCTACCTATTTAATTCATTTAACTTTTCACTTTTGTGATAAAATAATCCGGTCTCCTGTTTGTCTTTGTTGAGGTTACAAAAGCTTCAATCCTCTTTCCGATTTTGGAAACGAATACTTAAGCTATGGCCTCAATAAGAAGTTTTATATAATATAATAATGTTGAACGATAATAAATGTCTGTTTTTGAATAATAAACTGTAAGAAATAAACCTCTTAAATTTGTGTGATAGTGTCTTTTTGTTTGTCTCCGTTCATCCCTGTTGCTAACTGACTACTAACTCGAATATTATATTTTTGAATGCTATGCGCACTTATTAGCTTAATGATAACATTCCTTATGGTTTCCTTTGTTTTTTTTATCATTTAACTTCTCACTTAATCCAACCTAATACGTGTTTCCTAACTTCTTACTTACCTAACCTATTCCCAAGTCAAAGTCCATTTTTTTCTATATCTCAACAGAATAGATTACATTTAGTTAGGACTAAGTTATAAAAATCTACCTCCTTTTTATTTCACCTACAGGTGACACCGGGTAATCCGGATATTGTCATTGCGGAAAGTAAAAACTTTAAAGGTTTAATTTCTTATTATTATTTAAGTAGGAATTACAAATATTGCTGTGAGGTAGAAACAGAAATAAAACTTATGCCACCTACAACTGACACTGGGGATTGAAGAGTTTAATATCACAGTTGTGCAGAAACCAAACGCCATCTATTAATTGTTTTCGAAAATTTGTTTCTACCTTCACAGAAAAATAGGCCTTAAGGTATCCATGCACTTATGTGGGCGACTGTACCTATATATTAGAGCTTATTAGTTATGAACCCTTATTCCTGCTATCCTTTAGGGATCAAAATGTTGGGCCACAAAAGGGATAAACGAAAGGCAATTGCATGTGGCTGAGATGAGAATGCTAAGGGGGATGTGCGGTGTGACGCGAATGGATAAAATAAGGAATGAGACATAAGAAGAAGTCTGAAAGTGGCGCCGGTGAATGAAAAGTTGATTGGTAATCGATTGTCGTGGTATGGACATGTGATGCGAAGGAATGAAGGAAATGTTGTGAGGAAAATGTTGAGTATGAATGTAGATGGCTATAAGAGTAGAGAAAGACCAAAGAAACGATGGATGGACTGTGTGAAGGATGATATGGCTAGAAAAGAGGTGACTGCTGAAATGACGAGAAATAGGAAAGTATGGAAGAAGAAGACATGTTGCGCCGACCCCAAATAAATTGGGATAAGGGCAGGAGGATGATGATAGTTAGGAACCCTTATTATTTATTCGCTAAAAATTCCGTGGCCACATCATGCCTCAATAACAGAGAATAATAGAATGAGGAAAACCGGCCCAATCCATCTTCAGAGGTGATGATGGTTTCAATTTCAACCCACATCCAACAGCACCAGTTCCATATGCCAGGTGTACCTATGTCTCTTTGCAGCAGAGTATCTTCTCCAAACGCCTGCTTCCACGAAGCTTTAGAAATGTGTCCTATTATTTTTTCGACCCGTTCTTTGTACTAAAGTTATGATACTCTACGCTACCGATATTCAATGGTATCCTTTCAAAACTCAGCTATCAACCCCTCTCTTAATCTCATTCTTCAGATTCACTTTAAGAGGCAAAATAGCCCGTTACTCATTCAACCTTCATATTTTGGTCATCTCTAAATAGATCCGCTAATTTGAAAAGAAACTAAAATTGCTCATCATTCTTAAATGTGGTTCTCCTTACAAGATTAAGCAATTTAGACGTCCGATTCCAATAAAGATTACTAGTCCATTGATCTAGAAAATTCTACACGTTTCGCATGCGCAAGCGCAGTGCGAATGTCTTGACTAGAAACTTCGTCGCAATGTCGAAGCAGCTTGTCTTTGGAGCGTTCGTGAGGAGTGAATGATTTAAAGTGCAACTAAATAGGACTGGGGTTTATGAACGAAGCAAACTGTTCCTTGCAAGAAATTGTAATGTACGCACTCATTTGAAGGTATAGTAGGAAAATTCGCTAAAACAATACTTGTTGTTTCGTTCACCTCGAATGTGTATGAAACAGGTCTTTGAAAAGTAGTTTTTTGATAAATTCTGATGTCTGGTAAATTACCTGCTATGTTGGAAATATTTTTTAGTACGAAAACGTACATGTTGCTCTGTTTCTTCTATAAATCGATATTGTTTTGGATAATATAGTACTTACCTACATTTGCATTCGAGTCAACATTTTTGGTAATTTTTTTATTAATGCTGTTTAGATATTATTTAATCATTATCTATTTAGACAGCCAAACCAGAATTAAAGGTATTCTTGTGTTTACAAACCATAATAACAACAATATCATGCAAAACTGGGGGTAAAATTCGTAAAATGGTCACAGACGCAGAAGTAATTATTATGAACAGTCCATTGTACGAATTTTAACGCAATTAAAAATAGGATCATAATATGTATGATCAGCACAATACGGTTATAAAGAAATTCACGTTTTATTTGTTTAAATAATTGGTATTTAGACAATATTCACATGTTTAAACATGTAACAACTGTGCACACGTGTAACATGACTGTGTCAACTGAAAGTCACCACGAACAGCGGGACAGTGAAGCCTGCACGAGAGGCTTGATGGTCATAATATGCTCAGCAAAATTACGAGATCAATAGGATTCCATAGTACCCTTTTTTTGGGCGGGTGGAAAATCATCAACCCCCCCACCGGCAGATCGAAAGGGAGTGTCAGACTTCTACCGACTAAAAACCACCCATATTCCTTCTTAGCCCTTTATGTCGCGGCCGCGGTATCTCTTGTGAACAACCCGCAGCCCGACGGGTTCCATAGTACCCTTATCTAATTAACGTGCCTTTCACACAAGACATGGTCCAAGAGTAACTGTGAAAAGCATTATTTGAATGAGTTAAATATTTCTAAACAACAGTTGCATAAGGAGGCTTTAGTCTTGTCAACGACAGACAATGTAGTTTAAGACTGTCATCATCATTAAACGTACACGAAGGGCCTTCTACAGAACGGTCAGAGGTGAAATTGCTGTAATGACTGCCTTGGAAGGGAAGGTTTAGGATCGTAGTTTTTTGTCGATAGAGGCCTTGCATTTGCATCGCCCTTGTGACACTAACGACATAAATCTTGGTCGATATTTTTGTTATTTCATGGTAAACAACGCAGAAAGTGGCCAAAAATCATTAAGGACACAGAAAAAC
The DNA here is from genome assembly GCA_949775195.1 of Diarsia dahlii. Taxonomy (NCBI): domain Eukaryota; kingdom Metazoa; phylum Arthropoda; class Insecta; order Lepidoptera; family Noctuidae; genus Diarsia; species Diarsia dahlii. The sequence continues at coordinate 16,309,628 of OX459195.1, forward strand.
ACCAAAGAAGTTTGAAGTTAGAACGAACAACGTTTAGTTAGGCTAGGCGTCCATCCAAGTGTGAGATGTAATTAATATGATTTTCTTTACGATAATTATTCCAATTCATCGACTAAATGCCTTTTCTCTATTACACTCATATCACATACGACATACATCGGTCTACGCAGTACCGAAAACCTTACTTCTAAAACTTAAATACAAAATTGCCATAGCCAACGCTAAAATGTGCCTGTTACACTACCCCTTAACCCAGAACAAGGTCATGTTTTCTGTGCAGGGCAGCGGGCCATGCACAAAAAACAAGACATTAAATATTAAACATTAAATAATTCCCCGGAGGAGCGAAGCGACAAACTTTATAAAGGTTCGCTATAACACCTACCTACTACTCGTTTCCCATTACACTTTGCAAACCAACAAGTGTATAAGTGCTCATGCACTACTAATCTGTGGCACTACGGACAACCAAACGCGGCTGAATGACCTTGATCGATCAAGGACAACGCGGCAGCCACACTCACTCCAACCAATCACTTTCACAACTCTTCATGCAATATGGCACCCAAAATAGGACGATCATTTCTCCATAATGACCAGCCAACCGCTGGTACACTAATGAATCAGGCTGGCTGGCCTATCGTTCGTAAAATTTTCGTAATCCTATTACATAAATGTGCCCGCGGTTAGTGTGCTGACAAAATATACTGACATAACACCGTCCAATATGAGTCTCATAATAATTGCACAAATATTGGAGGAGTGGACAAAAATAGCAACACAATGGTTTGCAACAGTTCTGGATTACTTTTTACATTAACAACTTAAGTAAAAAGGTCTGTAAGAACAATGATTAACAAACCAGGATAGTCCTGGATTACCTCAAAATTTCTATTAATCATAACAATGGCATTAAAAAGTTACGAATGCAAAAAGCAGTGACGACAAGAAAAAAAAGTTTAACTTAATAGTGAAAGAATCAAAAGGATCATCTCTGTAGAAAAGGGGCTCACACCCCAAAGTTCAATCATCAACCCAAGCAAAAACTACCAACAAATAAAGTTATACAATCAGACGTTGACCTGCAAACATCTGAAGGATACATAAATTCTCAGCGGGTCTCAAAATACCGTTATCTTTGTTTTTTTAAGTGTCGATTGAAAAGATGCTGCAAGAATGATACTTAAGTCGTGGTTATCATTATCCTTATAATAACAAGGAAGAAATTCGGGAAGCTCGATTTTGATCAAGTACCTGATTATTTTTGCAGAAGCAATTTAGGCGCCCAAAACAATATTTTTGCGGTTTTCGTTATTGAAAATGGCGTTATAGAACTCAAATGGAGTTTGGCAGAACACTTAGTAAGACGCGGTGATGATGGAAAGATGAAGTAAAGCTTTGACCGAATGGCGCGGGCGTTCCAGGACTGGGAAAAGATATTTAAAAGATATTTAAACGACTGTTTTGCCATAGGGGGAAAAACCTGGATGATGGCACAGAAACAAGATGGAAAATAACTCAAAAAAAGAGTCCTAGGTATACCTAGCAGTGAATGAATTTAGACTGGATGATGATGATAACACCATATCAGCAGAAGCCGCAGATTGAGCTGACAAAGGAGTCGGCATGAGAGTTGGCAACAAAAAGGTAATAAATACAAAATTAAAAGATAATAATAATATACTGCAACTATTGAGTAAACAAGTGATGCAACAACAATTTGGACTGCACTTACTTTCAGATCAACTGAAGGGTGCGTTCTCAAAATCGTGCAATCAAACAACAACTTAAATATAATATTATGTTAGCAATATGTATGGTCCCTAGTTCTATGACAATAGTCAGCGTTTTTTCACTGGTATCCAAAAATCGTTCGCGGTTGCAGTACCTTTGGTCATTGCTTAGCTTCACCAACCAGATAGCGAAAGCTGCCCCGCAATACATCTTGTGTAAGTTATCGATAGATGTTACAACTCGTGTGTAGTTCAAATAACATCATAGATAACCAATTTAGCATATTGCTTAATTTATGTCTTTTTTCTCACGTTGATTAATATGTGGTTTTCAACGTAACGGTCTAGCATTCGTCAAAACGGTTAACCGTTTATACATTCGGCATAATATTTGTATAACTGTAAATTATGATGAATTTTTGGCTTATTGGCTCAGATAATTAAATTTTACTTTACTTACGATATGATAACAGCATCTTACTCGGATCCCTCGAAGTCGATGTCATAACCATTAATATCAATTAAAGCTTTTCTGAGGATCAAAAAACGCAATATTGATCTCTAGAAATCACCATCACCTATTTTTCTGTTTGCATCTTCTATTCTGCAAAAATAATAAAAATGACAATGAACGCTAAAGTACACAGAAGATTGGGCAAGAAACTCCTTTTAAGACGAGTCATAAGAGGTCCTACGACTATTTAAGATGACTGTAATAGTAAGCGCACGTAGGATGATGTAATATAACAGTGTGCGGTCGCCGCCCGGAAGCTGGTCATGAGAGGATAAGTAAATAATCGAGACTTCGATGATGCTACCAAGATTCCAACTTGCCATAGACCTCGTAAACTGATGCAACTGCATTCAAATATCCACGACTGCACAGAGAAGTTTAACAACGTTAAAAAGTGAATACGTTTCTGTAGAGCGAGGAGTATGCTAACTGAAAAAGGAAATCCAAATTTTGTTAGAATCAGTGTTCCGACAAAATAAAAGTAATTTTGTCCGCCATCTTATTCATTCAATGTCAGAAAGGTGCAAGTGAAAATTGTTCAAATGATGACTGTGAAAAACTTAATCAATCTGACAGAAATATTCGACGCACTCTACCTTACTACGAATTACCACAGCATCATCGTACAACCCATAATCCAATTTATTTGAGTTCGGCGCAGCATTCGTCTTCCATATTTCTGTATTGCTCGCCGTCTTAGCAGTCCCCTTCTTCCTAACCATATCGTCCTTCACACAGTCCATCCATTACCACGGAATGAGCTATCGGATTACCATATAATGTTTTCATCATCATCATCATCTTCCGGCCCTTTTTTTTTTTTTTTGGTGGGTGGAAAATCATCGAATAACCCCCCCCCCTCTCTTGAGCAGAGCGAAGGGGAGTGTCAGACTTCTACTGACTAAAAACCAAACCCATGTTCCTTCTTCGCCCTTGTGTCGGAGCCGCGGTAACCTTTCGATAATCCACAGCCCCGCCGGGCGTCGGCCCTTGCGGGGGCCCCTTCCATATTGCTGACATCTCTTTGAGGCGCGCGTGGAACACGTACGCGCCGCCGACAGCGAGCTAGCCCGTTACTCACCGTCCACAGGCCCGCGTCTACGGTGGCCGGAGGTCATCGCGTGACCCCCGACGCCCGGAGCGCCTTCCGCGGCGGCTGGGACGTTGAGAGGTTCTCTCCCTCTCTCGTTCCGCCACCTCCTTCGCTAGCATCACTGCTTCGCAGAAGGAGGCCACGGCGTCCCATTCCTCTTCGCCCCGGACCATGGCTTGCACCAGGGCCGGACGCGAGAGGTCGCCGCCGCCGATCGCCGCTACGAGAACACGGCGGGGCTCTGCCCAAGCACGCCTCCACAGTGTGCTCCACCGTGTCCTCCGGTCGATCCTCGCAGTGGATCATCTTCCTGCCCTTATCCCATGTTATTTGGGGTCGGCGCAACACGTCTTTTTCTTCCATCCTGCCCTGTCAGTCGTCACGTTGTCATGTTGTATTTTCACATAAATCGAATTCAGAGAAGAGAGACATTTATAAAAGTTTATTAAAATTATAGCTGGCATTTCACTAATAGACGGTTGGTAAATATTATATATAAACGGTATCGCAATATAATATTCTATGACTTTTAACACATTCGTTGAATATTGCGATACCACCGGACCCGGAGCCAATGTCAGATGATGACCCAGAGCTAAGACAGATAAGTGTTTCAATAACAACTCAAGTTACGGCACAAGAGTTCTGCTTATGAGGTCGCTAGACAAAAGGGAGAGATTTCTTGAAAAAATTCGAAGGAAATAATATATCTTCGTAAGTTGGCCGTTCATAAATCAACACAATATTATTTAAAGAGTATACACATGTTGTAAAGATGTATTTGTTGTAATTTTGTATGTAGGAGCTTATCTCCGTAACTGATGATCCAATTCTAAATTCACTGACTGAAAAACTGATAGAAAGATATTTTAGCTGATCATCTATCACAATTTTTGCGGATTAAGTCGCAGGCGAAATGTTAGTATTCAATAAATTTTATATTCAAGCTTGAAAGAATTCAATTTTACTCAAGATTCTTTCATTTAGCAAGCCACGGTGTACTCGTTTCAAAGACTGCGTTCAAATGATTTACTTTCATTAATATTATAAGCGAAATGTGCTCAAACCCTATGAAATTTAATAACAACGGGACATTGATACGCACTAGTTGTTTGTAGATTATTTACATACATGTGTTACTTGACCATGTCGCTGTGAAAATGGCCTAAGTAGTTTATTTTAATAAAGCCAATACGACTGACATATATGAATATTTTCAACTACAGACTAACATTTAAAACAATATAAACCGTATCACAACGCTATGCCAAAACCACACTGAGGGCAGAAGTACCTAGAAGTTTCTAGAAAGTGCGCTCTAAGGAAAGATTTGTGAAAACTCATCTTCTAAAGAGGTTAAATAGTTTATATTGAAGTACTTAAGTATTAGCCTAAGGAAAGGCTTGTTTAAAAAAAGTCTTGTAACATACAAATTATTAAATAGGTAATTTCTTATTGCACCTGATGGATGAGTGGTAATATTATAGTCAAAACAAAATGTACATAACATGACTATTGTTATTCGTCGCAAATGGAAATAATGTGATGGGTATGAGGCACTCTACAATATTTATGAATTCTTTTCATTTTAGTACAATTGGTCTAGGGATCCAAATGTCTAATTACTGTTTATTAATGTTTAATTACTGCTACTATCATTATTGTAAAAAAAAAAATGTTGTGCCCGACAGGGTCTATGTGAACTAATTTATTATTATAAAGATCTTGTAAAAACACATGTGATATGCAATAAATGATTGAATTGAATTGAATTGATGGGCGACCACCCGTTACGCACCGAGTTTCCTCCGTGCATCGGAAAGCTCGATAAAGCGTTGGTCCCGAGTCCCGACTGCCATAGATGTTTGGCAGTCGTTACAGGTATTCAGTGGCCTGAAAGTCTAACAACCGGTTTTACCAAGGGGTATCATATTACCGAGTATTAACTGGGTTGTTGAGGCCAAATAGGTTTGCCCATCAGAAAGCTTTGCCAAAAAGAATAATAAAGAGCATTGTAAATAAAGCCGTGATGCAAAAGAATTGTAATGCAAGAACTTCATGAAATTCTATAAATCTTCTACAATAATCCTTCACAGTAACACCATTTTTCACAACTAAGCAAAGAAAGGTAGACAATAAGCCAGCAAACAATAACTAAAAGATAACAAAGAAGTTTCTCTATCCTTTGTTGTTATCTTTTTACTGTGGAACCTGTGCGCTCTATTCTCTACTCTATACTGCGTGAGAGCAAGTTTACGACCACGCGGACTCTACTCGGAATTAAGATAATAGCATAATGGAAGTCCAAACTGATGTGTTAAGAGCTGTATACATTTGTGTAATGAAAAATTTAAAAAAAAATGTACTGTGTTATTCAGTATTTAGAGAGAAATGCGACACTTTGTCAAGTAACAATGAAATTGCTTTCGATATAATCAAATTAAATGGTAGGGCAGTGACGTTTTTATGGTAGAATAAAGCCATAGGTAGGTACCATAAAAACGTCTTTAATATTCACCTAAAAGTGCGTACCTTTTAGTGACCCTTTTTATGACCGAAACTCAATTTCTTAGATTTTTGAGGTAAGTCCATATCGTGCGATATACATAATCACGCCTTTTACCAATTATAACTAGAGAAAATACTCCTGGAGCGTTTGTAAGTTAGTATCATTCGTGTTGGGCTGTGTACACAATATGTGTGTGTAACCATACCTTATTAAGGATTGGTTACATACATGTACATACTCCTTCTCTGACTCTCTGTCCCCGTAAAAATGAGAACAGAGTCTTTATGTGAAAATAGATTTTTCTTTTTCCTTACGAAGTTGAGAGAAGTATGCAGATTTTGATATGATTCATTATCCTGCTGAGTTTGTATATATTCTAGTGCTACCATTATTTTTCTTCATCGTTATTAATCAGCCTATATTGTTCCCACTGCAGGGACTCAGGCCTCCTCTCTAGGAGAGGGATGGGCTATAATCCACCACGCGGGCCCAGTGTGGGTTTGTCGTAGTTTTATTTTATTAGTTCATCTAATACGAAATGCTTCAAACGGTCAAATGAAAAAATAACAAGTTTTTAATGTATGCATTTGACTTAGAGTTCAGCTTAGTAGTTTTGTAGTATAATCATATTGCCAATTCAATCTGATTGATTTCAAGGTTCAAGCGATTATCAATATATAAGTAAGTACCTACATCCTTACAATGTTTCAAAGGTTCAAAAGGTTTTAATTAAGTGTTATAAACTACTTGTGCGTTGTAAATGAGCATTTGCTTAACATCTTAAGTATTTTACTACTAGACATTTAATATGTAAATAACATTTTGATACTGAAACGATTACGTGATAATCATAATATTATGTATTTATAACAATGTCTGTTTTTGTCCTAAATGCATAAATATTTACCTACATAAATTAAACATTTTTGCAAAAATTCTTATGAATCCAATGAATGCAAATGCATACAAATAAAACAAGTCTGAGACTTTAAAAGAAACTGGTTAGTAGTGTATCAAACTAATAACAATATTGATAGGAGTTTTGAAGCTGCCATGGTCACTAACATTATCATGAAAATGGGATATTTACCATGTTTGTTTGGAACACACAAACTAGTACATCACATCACACCACATCACATCACATCACACCACACCACATCACACCACACCATACTACACTCAACTAGTGCACTTTCAACAATAATTTAAGTTTGTTAATTTTGTTTTCCCCTTTGTTTGTTTACTGATTCTTCTACCATAGGTTACAATAAGTTGTTACCATTTAATATTTAATACTTTTAACTGTTTTTGGGGGGGGCCTGGTAATCTGTGTGACAGGGTTTTCCTAGTGCAGATACCAGTCTCCCACAAAGGTTTTATCTGACGTAGCTTAAACATATTTTTAAGGCACCTTTGTGGAAGAGAAATAAATGTTTATTATTATTATTATTATTATGGTGCTTGCAAAAGCGCTGAAAAATCGGGAACACAAAATGAACAGCAAACATTGTAAATATCCAGTTATCAGTGTTAATGATGCTCGTAATAATAGGTTTGTGTCCTCCACCACTCCTTCTTCCACTATTCTTAGATACTTAATGCAGTACTCAGAGAGATTTAATGATTATTACTTAAGTTGTCCCTTAGTACAGATTTGACATATAAAACATTCACGAAAACGTCAAAATCTTAACTAAGTGATGGCTTAAGTAATCATTAAACCTCTCTGAGAGCCGCAGTTTTAGCCACTTGTCATCGTATCGATGATACATGGGTCTTTCCGCAGAGAGTATCCGGACACCGCCGCCAATGAGGTGCTCTTCGTGTTCCGAACCATATCAAATCCTCTAGTAGAAATATTTCTGGTCTGGGATCTTGGACACCCATCTTAACTTCCGACGTGGGTGTAGCGACCCTGTAGAGTGTAGACCAAATATTAAATAATAAGAAACAACGATTACAATAAACATTAGCGCATAGCTGACTCAGTCAAGGCTGAAGATCCTTGTCATCAACAATTCCACCAAGTGGAAAGGTCAAACCTCATTTATTTTGTTACTTAGTGCGTTTGACATGCGTTTGATGTCAGAGAGGAAGCATTAGTTTCATTGTGACTACCTTGAATTTTAAATTAATACTTACTGCTGGCGTAGACATTTCAGTTTTGTTTTTGTACTGGGAGTCCCACACTCTCACACCGCATCGCGATCCTTTGGTGTCCCACCCTTGGATAGCGTTCCAAGGAGACAAAAAGGCCTCTTTGGTCTAGTGGTTCCCTAAAATTGCTGTTCTGACTCATAGCTCATTGGACATACGGCCAGCTCAATCCCACTTCAACTTTTGCATTTTAAGTTTACCATGTTATCTATTGATACCGTTTTGCCTAACGAATATTGTAAACGATCCGTGGCTTCATACTAATAGTATCTAGAATTGGCAATAATAATAAAACTAAATGTTAGTTGCTATTTTGACCTGTTAATCTTCATAATGGGTGTAACAGTCTAGTATACCATTTATTTGCCAATAGTGACAGATTTAACCAATCCATTAGATGTCTGTCATAGTTAAACTAAGATACGAGCGCTCGATCTCCATGTAAAGTTGCTGACACAGTTAACAGCGTTTTTTACCTGTTTTTGTCCTAGAAAAAATATTCGTTCTAAGAAGTCGCGATGAAATGAAGCGAGTGATCGAGCCTATACTAGTTTACCTTGTTTGCGAGCAAGTACGTTACGTACACCGTGGATCAGTGGACATTTGGAGCGATATGGGTCACATCGTAAGTAAACGAGACTCGTTGACACGTAATCGTTGTTACGCAACTAGATTTTAAATTTAAGCTGCAATAAAACCGATTAAAATAGTTCCGTTTACGAAGAATACGTTTTTGAGTGCTGTGGCTCGTTTCCATTTTAATGTCCATTGAATTTGAACGGATTAATTTCCTTTTTATTCAAGTCAAAGCATAGTTTATCTGGCCTCTCATTACCATAGCATAATAATCCCATTAAACTAAGGGCTACACTTGAAAGCCCGTATGACAACACTAGAGGAAACATCCCACAAAGGGTTAATATCCAATTTCCATTAGACGAGCTCTTGATCACGTTCCACATTTTCAAGCATACCTTTATTAGACACAAAAGTTTCCTAACTTAATTCAGTAATATCCTTCGGTCGTTAAATGAAAAAAATGTCTATAGATTAGATTACTAAAGTGTACAAAGAACTTTTTGTCGAAACTCGTGTTTTCGAGTCCCACAATCAGGACCACTTTAGTAAATCGTCACAATAATGGGTCAGGTAAAGTCGTAATGCATTTCGAAAGATTGAAGAGAATACGTAGAATTCCGTCGACAGTGATACGACAAAAAATTGTGTGACAAAGTTCATAGACTCCTCTCGTCTCATAAAGGATTAGGGCCCTCGCAGCGGGAAGCGGTAAGTGGAGGTGGTCCTTATCTGAGACTGTTTCAACAGCAGTCGACTGGTGGGGTACTCGCGCGCCACCACTTCGCGCTCCATCGCGACTCACGCAAGCCGCGCCCGCGCACACGACCGGTACTTTCAAACGAGCCATTCTCGATATTCAACTTTTAAAAATGTATTCGAATAAAGTGAGGTGAATCGATCAAAACTGTTCAGTGAATAATAAAGTGAAAAAAAAAACCTAGTGTTTTGGAACAAATTTTTGTGAAGGATTTATTTTTGTTAAGGAGCAACCCTCTACAAATCCAAGGTAATTTTCGTTGTTTTGTTATTTTAGTTGTTGTCCGTTCGTGTGTTGCGGCAACAGCAACGGTGTCGAGGCGACTTATTGCAAAGTGCAGTTTCGTTTTGCGGCTACCTATTTACAACATACGTCGTCGGAATGTCCGGTTGTAGACAGACTTTCTCGCGGGTGTTTCGCGAACTGTTTAAGTATATCAAAACAAACATTTTATTGTAACAAATGGGCCGCTTTACTACCACTCAGGTGTAATTTACTACGATGGGCAAATAAAAGAAAATGTCTCTTTTTTTTATGACCAAACCAGTATGGTAGCGCAATTACAGCGGTCGTAAGTATAGGAAATCTAATTTAACAATACGAAGAAAATGTTATCAAACAGTGATTACTTTACGTAATGTTACATATCTAAGTGCGCCTAATTGAATACTTACCTAATAGCTTGATTTACTTTAATAATTGTCAATTTGTCACGGGTACTGACGCGCTTTCTTGTACAATACGAAGTTTTTTTAGCAAAAAATGTTATTTGGACTGTTGAATAAGTAGATTATGTCCCTTTGTTAAGAGTGTCAGCCACTATATGCTCAGGTTCACAAGTAGGGTGCGCAAATTCACCAATTTTGCGATAATGGGTTTAAGCTTGTTATGTTTATGAAACTGTACGGTTATCGTGGTATTTATTACTCTGTAGCTGTAAGAACACTTAAATTTTATATCTAAATTGGAATTACAAATGTTTCTCTCCTGAGTTTTTGTCCAAGATTCATCATAAATTACAATTTTCATTAAAAAAATATTCATCAGTGCTACTCTTTCTAAAATTAATCATCTTATGACATTTAATCTATGTAGGTATGTGTGGGAAAATAGAAACTATATTGATAAAATAAATCGTCTCATAATGCCTTCGTGTTAACATCGATTTTTTCATGTTTTCAATAATTTATGACTAGGGAAAGTGTCAGATAATCTCAAATGCACATCACTTCAAGCGAATCCTTCTACATGCAATAGAAGGATTCGCTTGAAGATGCTAGATGTTTCTCGATTTAGAGAAAATACCTTTAATATCTCTTATTTAAAAATTCGTATTTTCGAAATTCGTGTGCAAAACTAATATCAGTATCATACCAAATCCTTAATAAAAACGCAATTCTATTTTCTTTTTTTTTTCTAAAGTTAAATAAAAACTATTTCTGTTTTTAGAAAATCTTTCTTCCGCTCTGTTGATTCCAGCGAAAAAAGTTTGCAATTATATTTTTAAAAGTTTCAAGTCATAGTGTCTTTTTTTTCGTCTTCAAATCTCTATCGCTTCACTAGATGCGTCCGTTAATCGGTATTCGAATAAAACACTACAGATGTTCCTGATACGATAGATGATATTCTAATACCTACGTGAGCTAATACGTAACACAGATGGAAACTAGGTATAAAATCTGAGACCACGATGTGTAGTTCTATCCCATCAGTTAGATCATAGAGAAAGTAGGTGATGCTATGACCGTGTGAACTAATAGCAAAAAAAAAAAACAATTGAAGTCGTATGTAGATAGCGTTCTACTTTTAAATAGTTCTTTTTCTTCTTTCAAGTGATGTTTTCTTTATTAGCATACGTTGTGTTCGCGCCTATTTTTTATTTTACCTTGTAAGTTAATGTCGTAATTAAAATGTAAATAAATAATGCATGTTAGATGCTTTGTGATAAATTACTAATTTATACGAAAAAATAGGTGAAGTTCATCGGTATCAGAAAATTATACAAAAATATTATTTCCTGTTATTTTGAATTACAATGTTTTCCGTAATTTATTTACATTACGGAATTTAGTAACCTTATGGAAACAAGACATAAATTATTATGAATGTTAAACTTTCGTTTTGCGTAGAATATTTATATTATAATATGTTTGCAAAATGGTATTATCCTTATTATTTTTTTTTTGAAGTGAAAACTTCTTTAGCGGCGCTGAGCACTTTTTTTTGTATGGGTAAAAACTTTCAAACTCGCGTCAGGGTCACGTGATGCTGATCGAAAAAGCGTAAGATTTTTCGATCAGCATCACGTGACCCTGACGCGAATTTGAAAGTTAATATTGAAGTTTTCACTTCTGCCGGCACTCCCGGAGTGCTATTTTTTTTTTGTACTCTACCACAGTACTGTCCTATTTAACCCTAAGGTTGACTGGTAGAGAATGCCTTGTGGCATTAAGTCCGCCTATGTACCACTCTTGTACATGAAGTTTAAATAAATAAATAAATATTTTTCTTCAGTAAAATATTTAGGAAGGTCGTGAAACATTTGTTGGTAAACAATATAATAACACCTCGCGAAGTGACTTTTAAACATCTACAGTAGGAATAACATTTTGTTATTAAGTAATGCAGGATGACCAAGGATGATCTAAAAAGTCTCAAAATAAATGTAGGTGTAATCACCATTTGGAGAAAAAAACAATTTTGTCCGATATGCAAGCATTGTATTAGGAACTTTCTGGGTGATTTACCTACCACAGTAGTGAATTTTGCAATAACTACGTAATCGCTTTATAAATATACTGTACTAATACTGACAGTAGAACAATCAATGTTTTGTTTTTGTCATAGATACAATAAAAAACCACCTGTAGATCTTTATCGATACAATAAAAGCTATAAATTGATTTGAAAATTTACACCAGGGGAATCCCTATCTATAACCAGAAAAAACCTACCCTCAGACCATGTATTTTTAGCTGACTTGTACCTGCAGAACAAAGGGTTTTTTGTGCAACTTTTAAGGGTAGCACGTGGTTACCTGCGATGTCCAATTTTGACATTATACTAACGTTTTTTGCTTTTGCTATCTTTTTTTTTCTCAACAAAAAGGGGATGGTCCAAAGTCCGGAGAGTGCAAGAATCATTTCTTGTAGCAGAGAACTTGGGCAGGCATTCTAATGAAATATCAGTGCTTTGGAAAAAAAATGCACTTTGTTCTGGTGGTCATTAATTTGTAGATCTTTGATCTAGACAAATGGTGATGGAGATATAAGTAGATGTTACCGATCCATGTGATGGTCCTTTAAAATTCAGCTCATCCAACGACTCTTAAAAACAGGATCGTTTTAGAGTTAGATTTGGAAAAAGTTTATATTTCTGATTTTCAAAACTAACCCGGGAGAGTCTTGGATTTTAAACTAGCCCTGCATTCCAAGCCGAATTGTACTTTTTCATTAATTTAATCGTTTCATAAAATTACACTAATTACCATTAATTAATTACTAGTTATTTTTATTTACACGTAGGTACATGTAATAATTTTTACTCGTTAGTAACAATGTTTCTAAGCTTAAATCACAATCATGTTATTTCCACGTGATGTTGATTAATGAATATTAAAGTAGGGGGAAGTCCCCTAAGCCCGTACGGGTCCTAAAGCCGGACAGACATTGAATCAGTGCGAAGAAGCACACCAATTGGTTGCTTAATGTCGCGGTTAGGAAGCTTCTCCCAAGTGAAGAGCAGGGGGGGAGTGCCAAAAGCCAGTGCTGACTCGTTCGTCGTGGATCGTGGTGCGAATTTTGAGGTTAGTAAAAAAATTGTACGAACTCATTTTATGAGGTCTGTTAACAGTATTTAAAGCATGAGATAATATTCATTGTTATAAATTGTTATTGCTATTGTACAAATCTGATATAATTCAAGCGTTTTTTTTGTGATTTATAACACACAATGAGAATGAGATTTTTTCTTGTAAGTGTCTAAGGGTCCCTAAGTTCGGACACTCTCAAAGTCCCTTAAAACCGGACCGTTTTACAGCAAGTTAGTTTTTTGTTGTATTTATTTTTATTTTTTGTTTTTCAGATTCAACATGGGTAAACACAAACTGAGATGTGAGAATACCCCCAAACATGAAATATTGAAAAAAGCCATCGATAAAGTGATGTAAAAAAAAATGTCCTGAGAAAGTCTTCAGAAGTCTACAATGTGCCAAAAAGTACGCTGTTCGGCCAAATTTTATTAAAATTATGATTAGTTTTTCTATATTAACTAGGGATTTGTTCTATTGTAATAGATATTGTTACAAAATAGTTTGTTAAAATAATCGTTGAGTCTAAAAATGACCGAAAAGTTTGGTGTCCGTCATAAGGGGACCTTTTTGAAAACGTCCATGTATCTATGTTGATTATTCCTTATTATCTAGTACATTTCAAGTGACATTTAAGACTGCTTATGTATCTGTGTTGATGAGTTATATAATAAAGAGCTTACTAAAGAGAAATAAACAAATTAATCTATAACACGTTTATTTTTATTATCATTATTCCTTAAGTGTCCGGTTCTCGGGGACCTCCCCCTAATTGATAAGCTATAAAATTTTACAAAAATAAAACTTTTTTTGCTTGTATGGTTTTTGTTGATTTAATAAGTCACGGTCTAGTTTTTCCCTAAGATGAAAAATAAATCATCATCTGCCTAACCTTTTCCTTTACTATATTGGGTTCGGTTTACAGTTCAACCGGATACAGCTGGGTACTAGTATTTCACATGAAGCGACTGCATATCTGACCTTCATCGCCTAGTAATTGGGTACTCTTTGGTAAGACTGGATGTCTAACTTTCGGCTTCTGACTACTCGGCTTCTGACTACTCGTAACGACTGTCAAAGATTTACAAATGACCGTCGGGATAACAGGAAACTCAATATGTAATGTTGGTCACCCATCCACAGACCAACCTCGGCAAGCACCCTTGAAAGTCCACCCGTGCAGCTGATAATATTAGCCACAAACTCTTCAAAATAATCAATAATAACATCTTTCGTTTAGACAAAAATTGTTTTTTCTATCCGTAAGATAATAGAAGTAGTATGGTAATGTTTCGTTGTTCCATCTGAACGACTCATACTAACACAGCCAGACTTGATGAAGCATGAAATTCACCAAATAAAACATCTTTCGTGATGTGACGAAACGAATTTAACTCGGGTCGTAGTATCACAGTTGAGGCGAGGCCTTGTAGGTAGTAAACCGATAAAAACAGAATCACAGTTATGAAGGAGTAATATTGGTGTATTATGCTGTTGTTCCTCATCATCATCAACCTCCTGCTGGAGATAGGCCTCCACAATCGCACACCACAAAACTCGATTCTCAGCTCTCATTCAGTTACAACCAGCCACCCGCTGAAGATCGTCGCTCCACCAAGCCTGAGGGCGCTTGCCGGTTGTTGGTCTCCACTCAAGAACACATCTACTGTCGGCTAGTATTGCTGGTGATCCTGTAAATAGAATAGGACCAGCCTCCAAACAAACAAAACTGTAGCACAATGGGTTCATGCGCTTCAAGTTATAATACCATAAACAGACTCACATAGAGCCTCTCTCTTAACCTCCTTTTCTGTTTACAAGTGTAAAAAATTTAGAACAAGCGTACCGAAGTACGCTTGTTCTAAATTTTTACATCAAAACACTTCACGTACCCACCTCAAATATACCAACACTATTATGGTTCGTAATGTCCCATACAATTAAAGGAACAATACATCATGATCGGTGCCCCTGTCACGTCCTCTTGCTAAATTGTGATTGGTTAGTTAAGAACTAACACGCACACCTGATCGTTTCGAAAACTTTAACTTCACGAATCAAGGTTGGTGTTGTGAATTCGAGAGAGATCGCCTTCTGTTTGGTGTTTAAACGTTTGTGGCATCTGTTGGCAGTGCGAAAAATCCTTTTAGGGCAAACGAGGTAAAGAGCTGTTCTGTTTTACTCTGTGCGTAATGCACAGGACAAGGAGATTAAACGTAAATCTATAAACTTGTATTTTGTCTTATACACTTGACACAGAGATTTTTTTGTACGCCCCTTAAATTCTTTTTTTTTTTCGTTTTTTGACTGTTTTATCACTGGGATTTGTTATGGTCGCGAATCATTATTTTTTCTTTTTATCAATGCTTAATTTTTGCTTTTTTTTTCAATTTGTAGGTACTGACCTACAAATTGAAAAAAAAAGCAAAAAAATAATAATTAGGTAGGTACGCGGGCTACCTTAATGCAAAAGAGCTACTTAAATTGGTATTGGAACCAACTGATACATGCAGACGAATAACTACTAAAACTTAATAAAATCCAAAAACGTCCATCGCAACGTTTTCCATTTCAAAGTGGTGTACCTATTTAGTAAAAACGAATCTGTGATCTGAGAACAAAATAATACTCAAATCAGTCAAAACTGGCTTAATTGCACTGGCGTTTAAATGACTCATTTCGAAGCATCTTTTGAAAGTAAATCCTATATCAAAGAAAGCGATATTTTACGTAATCATTTGCGTATAATAAAACTGGCTGAATTGATTTCTTAGATATTCTTATTTAAATTCTTGAACCTTATGCAATTTAATAAGGTGAATCAACTTTAGAGTAGACTGTAGAAGGCGTAGGTGTCAGGTAACTTTGGCCTGAACTAGCTTGTTTGCATTGCGGAATTAGTAACAGGAGCATATTAGGCATTTTCTTTAGAAAGAAAGAAAGAAGAAGAAGAAAGAAAACTAATTTATTTGACACATACCACAAGTACACACAATATAAAACTAAAAATTAAATAGGGAACAAAAAGAGATAAAATTGTGTGTCTCACGGCAGCGCCAAATAGGTCCAGTTCAGCAAACTGCCGAGCAGCTAGTGCCCGACGCTGGTTTTCAACTGAACCTGAATAGTGATCTGACGGACGTAAAACAGCTCAGTACCTACCTTGTGTCAACTAATTATATAGGTAAGTGTATGGTTACTTATATGTAACAAATTTGTATAATGTGTACGGATAAAAAAATAGTTAGTTAAAAAGATAAATAAATAAACCTACTAAAAAAAGAAAACAAAAGGAACAGAAAAAATGCAAGATAAAACAAAAAACCGAAGGTACTTATATAAATGAAACGGACGGATAATCATTTCACGTTGTTATGTGACTGATGTAAAAAAAAGAAAATTGTGCTGTGATCAAGTTTTAAATCATATAATTGAGACGTCTAACGCGACCATATCCAACTTTCGTTGCGATTCCATTAAATACTGCCGTAGGCGTCTTCTGAAAGTATCAATCGTGTGAATCGTTCTAATCGGTGGTGGCAGGTTATTCCATATTTTGGAAGCCGCATAACGAAAGCTACCTCTGAATGCTGCTGTGTTATGAGAATGGGTCGAGAGCTGTTGCGAGCATTGCCTTTAATGGTATCTTGCATTTCATCCTGGAGGTTGTCTTCTGCTTAACCGGACTATCCTGTGGGTGTCTTAAGTGTAAGGCCTCCAGTTAGGACAACCATTTAGCCAAAGGTTCTACGTGTATTTAAGATCTGCACATCAACGCCTACGTTCCATGTCATGACAAACTTTTTCGATCGCATACGAGTTCTATAAAGAAACAGGTTGGGCATCATTGTACTTCGGTGCCTCTTCTGTCATCCTTTTCTGACTTGCCAGGTTTTGCATCGGACGGTAAACCAATGCTATTTAACGTTTTGTCTGTCAGATATCTGTCAACTCTATCACTCAGTAACCTTCCACCACAGACTGCACAAGACCGTTCTCCTTCATCATTCGCTCTCTATAACCATTCTTCTTCGCAAATACTTCGCAAGAAATATCAAGTTATACAAATAAAACAAGAATGAGTCACATTTTAAAAGACTTGTTTATTTGCAACATAGGTGAGCGTTAAACTTGCTCAATAAGTAGCGAAATAAGATCACAATGTCTGCCTGTCACTATGTATTTAACGTTCGTGCGATAAGTCCACTCTGTTTTGGAATAGAAGAATAAAATTTAAGTTTTGGTTACGGTTTGGACGTGGTAGGGACAGATTTAAATTATCAGATTTTCCTTTACGCGTCAACAAACTATCATGATTTTGTTTCCTTAACTTTGAATAGTATTCCCTCGCTCACTAAGATGTGTGCCCTCACTCTCCTCCGTTTGAACAGGTTAATGCGTGTTCTATAATCGGTAAGAGCAAATCTAACAATTTAAATCTGTGTTCTCTTTTCTGAGATGACTTTTATAGATACAAGGACAAAATGGGAACAAGTAGGTATCTTTAACTTCATTATAGTCTTACCAACGTTAGGTACTTACACAATCTGTTAAAAAAAAAAACGTCTGTCTGTTTGTACCGCCTAATCTCCGAAGCGGCTAGACCAATACTGACGAGACTTGATCTCTATCATAATCCCTAGCTGCCTTGCCGTCGACCTAGTTCAGGAAGTTTATGTTTCCAAGTTTCCACGTGTTCGGTGTAACCAAAGGTAATCATAGCGTTTATAGCAATTCCGCAAAGATTGGTTGGTTTCGCAAACCAATCTTCGCCGAATTGCCATAAAATTTGTGAGAAGGCAATGAAATTGAATGCGAATTATGTTTTCCTTTATGTTTAATATTATGGCATAGAAACTGGTTTTCAAAATGGTTTTCTGAGTAAAGTTCACATAACGATTGACCCCGTGATGTTTCGTTCATGAAGACCATGTTGATTTCCGTAAGTTTTTGCTTAAATATTTAATTGCTCTTGGTTTATATCTTTATTCATCACGTGGCTGAAAATTATGCACAATATTCAGACATGTACGCTCGATGACCAATCAACCTATAAAATACAAGTTTATGCGGATCTCTCATTCTACAAGAAACTTATGCGAAATTGCGAGGCCATGTTATTCTGGAAATGTAAATAATAATCATTTTATTATCAGGAAACCGAGGCACATAGATAAATTACAAAAAAGTTTCCCTAATTACGGACCATCAAACTAAACCACTTTCTCCATGAAACCACCATCAATCATCATCATTAACATACAAAACATCAGTAAATGCTCGACACAAATGCTGCTGAATATTTTTGAAAAACGAACAATGTAGAAACAAAAGACGCGAGGAAAAACATATTCCACAGACATTCGCAAAATGTGTTTTAATTTTATCGATGGTTTTTATTCTGCACTAACTTTTGCCAGCGGCTTCGCCCGCGTGTAAATGACGATTTTCCATACAAACTTTCATCCCCTATTTAACTCCCTTAAGGGTTGAATTTCAAAAAATCCTTCCTTATTCCTTGTCTACATTATAAAGGAAACCTCTGTGCAAAATTTCAGCTTTCTAGGTCCAAGGGTTTGGGCTGGGCATTGATGAGTCAGTCAGTCAGTCAGACAGTCAGTCAGTCAGTCAGTCAGTACTTCTCTTTTTATTTATTCTGTATAAAAAAATCGCTTTTCAATTTCGCAACATTTATTTCCTAGCACTCTTTTACGTACATAATAGCGCGATTCTTTTCCATTTTGTTGACTTACAACAGTAACGAATGTGCCGTACTAGTGGTACATTTAACAAACGTGCAACTTACACCGTTAGGTAATATCCCCGCTTTATATAACACTATTGTTTAATGCAATTTAATGTTGGATTCTGCATTCGCATCCCAGACTGCATTGTTTTACAAGTTTATATTTTGTTTTTTAAATCATTATGTAAGTTGGCTCTTTATTTTACGTAAAAAATGCAAGTACCTACATTGCAATTTTATGAGCTGTTATTTTTACTTTTTCGGTTTTATGTAAAGCATGTAATGTAAATTATAACATTGACCCAGAAAGAAAACTATAATTATATTTTGTGAAGAATTAATGTAGCTAATAATTATTGAACAAATAAAATTATCTTTATCTTTAAGCTATGGTATTAAATTATTCAGAATGCTGACGTCATCAAAGGCACTTATAGATGGATAGGTACTATTAAATAATTATCGATAAAAATGTAAGTTCATGGTTAACCCTTCGGGTGCCGAACTATGATTTACGACATCAACTTGGAAGATGGCAATCAACATTTTTGCTTAATTAAAAATGACACGTATGACTATTAAACTTGTGTCCCTTATTCTAAAAATTACGTTCTCGACACAAAAGTTGTTAAATAAATCTACTTAGCAATCAATGACTTATAGGAGCTATTTAAATAAATAATAATAATAATAAGCATGAATAAATTGTCTATCCATACTTCCATACTAATATTATAAATGCGAAAGTAACTCTGTCTGTCTGTGTGTCTGTTACTCTTTCACGCCTAAACGGCTGAACGGATTTTGATGAAATTTGGTACAGACATAGTTTGGAACTTGGATAGGATAGTTTTTTTTTTTTTTTTTCGCGAGATAAACCAAAAATCTGCCGGAAGTCACTATTCCACGCGAACGAAGTCGCGGGCAAAAGCTAGTCTATCTATATAAATAAAAAGAGAAGTCCTGATTGATTGACTGACTGACTGACTGACTCATCAACGCCCAGCCCAAACCCTTGGACCTAGAAAGCTGAAATTTTGCACTGCGGTTCCCTTTATATTGTAGACAAGGAATAAGGAAGGATTTTTCGAAATTCAACCCCTAAGGGAGTTAAATAGGGGATGAAAGTTTATATGGAAAATCGTCATTTTCACGCGGGCGAAGCCGCTGGCAAAAGCTAGTAAATAATAATTCTGTTCTTTGTTTAAAATAAAAATAGCCGATACTTTTAATAATCCAAAAACACCTTTTTCGCGCCTATAGCTAAGACCTTGTTTTTATTTCGCATTTTTTTATCGAATACGGAAATAAACCAAACTTTATAATATGCCTATGTATCTTTATGATTGCTGTATAATTAACTATACTAGTTAAATAATTATATATTTAAAGGGAACGTCAACGTCTGTCTCTCTAATCTGCCTAGCCTTTACGTAAGTATATTGGGGTCGGCTTCCAGTCCAACCGGATGCAGCTGATTACCAGTACCTATTTTACATGGAGCAACTGTCATCTTATTCTGTTTCTCTGTATCAACAAAATGATGAATCACTGGTAGCTTTATGGAACGGAATTTGATTAGTGGACACGTATTTTTTTTTTCTTTTAAAATTATTATTCGATTATTCTTAGTCTTTTGTAAAGATACATTTTTTCTTAGCCGTTATTGTTTCACCTTTTGCTACATACAAATAAATAATAATAATATGCAATTATACATTATTCAGCCTCGCTTCACTTTTAATATTGAACATAATTAATTACTTATTAATTATACATACCTACATGGCCATATTATATTTTTTATCTATTTTACCGATACATAATTTGGAGCACTTTGAATATTTCGACGATTTGATTTCTAATGTGTAGCGTTTTCGCAATTCCTAGTGGCCAACCATGAAGTCTTAATCGAAGACTGTTTTAATCTTATTCCATTGTGGAAAAGAGATGGCTCTAGATACCCTGCACAGCTCTGTCGCTTTCCTACACTGGAATATGATTAACATAATTCAGCTTTAAGACGTTATGGTAACCCCACTGGGCCGGCAATCCGCATTTATTTGAAAAGAGGCCAGCGTGTCGTGACGTTTTAATTAATGTAGCGTCGAAGGCAAACATGACATTACATTATACCATAGTATGATGTGTAAAGTACCCATTGATATTTCATTCATACGGAAGTTCGAAGTAGGAAGGAATCAATTATTTAATAATTCTTCATCAGTTTTCATATAAAATTTAAATCAGTTGCCAGCATCGTTCGGTCTGTGCATTTTGAAGGGTACCAGAGGCCTTTTGACGATCTAGTAGGTACGATGCCACCCATTGATATTATAATCAATACGGAAGCTCCGGATAGGAAGTAATCAATTATTTAATTCTCCATAACTTTTCATATAAAATCTTAATCAGCTGTCAAGTATGTACGTCGTTTGTGCCTTTATTTTGAAGGATAACCGCCTTTCGGTTTTTTTGACGTCATAAAAAAAGATTCGAGATATAAAAGTTAAACGCAGTTTCCATGACATTTAGGTAACGGTTAAACACATTTTAAGAGAATGTCGAAGTTTTCACCACGTTTCCCTATAATTAATAACTTAAATAACTATCATCATTCACACCTGTCCATTGAACTTTAAAATCATTAAAATTTGCATGAGACACTGTACAGTTTTTGAACACGTCTCTCAATTTCGATATCGCATTAATCAACGAATTTGAAATACCAACCGAAACACATTTTCAGTTCTCATCCGTCCAGTTTTTACTGAAATAATAACAGGCGATATTAAACATTTATGTAGCAAAAATAACATGACCAATTTCACGCTTGCCCACTTTCCGATCGTCGTTGGATAAGCATGCGATGCAGAGATCCAAAACAATGACAGATCTCATTTAGATAGGCTGTACATAAAGGTATGTACAATCACTTTTTCCATAGACCACGCGCTCTACAATAACATCCTATTGAATAAAAACTATGGCTGAATTTCAGGTCATTTTAAACGCTATATGAGAGCAATGGCTAGAAAATAGCGGAGTTCTTCTGCATTCAATAATATAATTCACGTTTTCAGTTAAATATTTTACCGGTGTGTGTACTCTTTATTGTTATACAAATTGGTGTATTTAGTTATCTCATAACTTAATCTTGGTGATTATGTTAAGGTAGTGAATGTTTTTCCGTTAACTTGAAAAAGCCCTTTAAAAGTAATAAAGATATCAAAAACTTTGCTTTGTTTACACGTATGTACGTTACGATTATTATGAAGTGGAATAAATCAGTAACCAGAAATAATATAATATAGGCTTGTTACAAGGCGTGTAGGCCTTGATAAAAAAAAAATTAAAAGAACACTTAGGTTTACTGCCTGTCCAGAATCTTAGTAGTTACAAGAATGTTTGGCGCTTGACGTAACAGAAATGAGAATCAGAATTTTATTTATTTATTTTACAATTTATGTACACACAGTAGACAGCACAGGAAATTAACATAACATAATACTTGAGTACAAAGGTACTGCTTATTTCTCAAGAAATTTCTGCCAGCAGACCTGCTAAAGGAGAAATGAAGAAGAAATGTAGGAGCTTTTGAAACCTATCCTCTTTTAATACTAGTTATTACGAGTATACAATTCTAAGTGAGGATAACGATAAAGTTAATTACTTTTCACTTCTCTCGCTCTAAAATTCGTCTTTATGTCGTGCGTAGGCGACATAAAGTCGCGTTTTATGCTCTAGAGCATAAAGTAAAATCTTCGTCGAAGACCAAGGTAATCGGCATAGGTAATCGGCCCAACAGCCACAGCAACAACTTCATAGAATAACCTCTTTAATTTAATTCGTTTCGCTAGTATTCTAAGAACAAGGGATTACTGCTTTTCATTACGAATACAAGGAAAGTTGATGGGAATAGGCTTCCCCTAATTACCTAAATCGCTTGATGGCAATAGGCTTGCTCTTAATTAGGTTGGTTGATGGCAATAGGCTTGCTCCTAATTACATCATTTGATGGGAATAGGCTTACTCTTAATTACATTGATTGATGGCAATAGGCTTGCTCTCAATTACCGAAATCAGTGGATGGCAATAGGCTTGCTCCTAATTATACGGTTGATGGCAATAGGCTTGCTCTTAATTACATTGATTGATGGCAAAAGGCTTGCTCCTAATTACATCGGTTGATGGCAATAGGCTTGCTCCTAATAAGATTGGTTGATGGCAATAGGCTTTTCCTAATTACATCGGTTAATGGCAATAGGCTTGTCTCTAATTACATCAGTTGATGGCAATAGGCTGGCTCCTAATTACATTGGTTGATGGCAATAGGCTTGGTCCCAATTACATCAGTTGATGGCAATTTTTTTTTTTTATCTGATCAGTTTGAGTAACGACATATGTCAGGTGTTATGTCAAGTTTCCTACTGAAAAAAAAAAGTTAATTGGCGGGATCCATAATTATTTTTACAATATTTACAAGTTGCTGTTTCATTTCCTCGCAATCGAAGTAAAAAGTAGAGTGTAAAACTCGTCCATAAAACCCATTTTACTCTCTACTTTATATCCATCCTCGCTCGCAAGCTCGCATCGGATGGATAAACGTCTCGCGCAAAATGGTGCGTTTTATGCACTTGGTGTACAATCTACTATTATTGAGTGACTCTACAGTCAGAACCTATGCTGTCGGAAGGGGGATGCAACAGGAAGGTGCTGTTGGTTAACATTCTCGTGAATTTGTTGTGTTAGTTGACAAAATGGGGGCGTCTATTGGCCGCGCTTCAAATAGTAGATTGTACACCAAGTGCATAAAACGCATCATTTTGCGCGAGACGTTTATCCATCCGATGCGAGCTTGCGAGCGAGGATGGATATAAAGTAGAGAGTAAAATGGGTTTTATGGACGAGTTTTACACTCTACTTTTCACTTCGATTGCGAGGAAATGAAACAGCAACTTGTAAATATTGTAAAAATAATTATGGATCCCGCCAATTAACTTTTTTTTTTTTTCAGTAGGAAACTTGACATAACACCTGACTTATGTCGTTAACTCGTTACTCATACTGCTCAGATAAAAAAACATTTTGTGCAAGCCTATTGCCATCAACCAATGTAATTAGGAGCAAGCCTATTGCCATCACCCAATGTAATTAGGAGCAAGCCTATTGCCATCAACTGATGTAATTGGGACCATGCCTATTGCCATCAATCAATGTAATTAGGAGCCAGCCTATTGCCATCAACTGATGTAATTAGGGACAAGCCTATTGCCATCAACCGATGTAATTAGGAAAAGCCTATTGCCATCACCCAATGTAATTAGGAGCAAGCCTATTGCCATCAACTGATGTAATTGGGACCAAGCCTATTGCCATCAATCAATGTAATTAAGAGTAAGCCTATTCCCATCAAATGATGTAATTAGGAGCAAGCCTATTGCCATCAACCAACCTAATTAAGAGCAAGCCTATTGCCATCAAGCGATTTAGGTAATTGGGGAAAGCCTATTCCCATCAACTTTCCTTGTATTCGTAATGAAAAGCAGTAATCCCTTGTTCTTAGAATACTAACGAAACGAATTAAATTAAAGAGGTTAGAAGTTGTTCATATGGCTGTTGGGCCGATTACCTGTGCCGATTACCTTGGTCTTCGACGAAGATTTTACTTTATGCTCTAGAGCATAAAACGCGACTTTATGTCGCCTACGCACGACATAAAGACGAATTTTAGAGCGAGAGAAGTGAAAATACTATTGTACAGCTATAGCGCCCTAGATAAACATCAACCATGTTTCAAATTAAGAACACTTTTTATTACATAGTTCCATTTTTTGCTACCAGAATAAATACTGGCCACTCGATGGAAATTCTGGTTTTTCTTGATTCGAAGTTCAAAAAAATGTTATGCGCATTTTTTGCTGATAGTATCGATCATACGTCCATCATATTTTAGCACGTTTGAATAATTTAACCTAATCCATTAATCAATTATGCCTTCCACATCTACAGCATTCCACAATTGGACATGATAAGGCCTCTGTGGGTCAAAAGCAAAATCAAAGCTTTTTTTTCAAGCAGGCCAGTTACAGGCTCTTTTGAATTGGCGAAACAAATACAACAATGCAGTGCAATGCAATGCAATGCAATGTAAATACAGTCTCTGTAAAAACTGCTAAAGTATTGGAGTTACCCATTTCAAACAACCTTTTCTCTGCCTTACGTATCCAGTCTGTCCTAGCAGCTGTGTTTTTTATTTCGCCAAATTACCTTTAATTATGCCAAAATCTCATGAGATGAAAATCGTGTCTAAGACCAGTTTTTTATGGCTTTTAATTCACCGTAAGTAATAGTTCTTCCTACAGATAATAAACAATTTAATCAATTCATATTGGTTGTAGTGTTTGATAATTACTAATTTACAATTTTTATGATACAATAAGGTCTAATCAATAATCAGGGTTGTACTTACCAGATGGACGTAAAACCAGTTTACTATTATATTAATGTTGGTTGGTTGTTCCGTATGGTGTCGGACGGAAAAGAATAGCACCATCCCCTATCTTCCCGTGGGTGTCGTAAGAGGCGACTAAGGGATGTACCAGAGAATGGGCAGCAGCGTTCTCTGTGCTTTTTGTATCGACCGTACTGCGATCGCCAACCCGCCTGCCAAGCGTGGCGATTATGGCAAACCCCCCCTAAGCAAAAATTACACTTAGGGGAGGCCTATGTCCAGCAGTGGACGTCTTTCGGCTGAAATGATGAATGATGATGATTATATTAATTATTATTTAAAATAAAGTACGTTCAACGATATATTGCTCATTTATTATTTTATTACTCTACTTACAATGTATTTAAAATAAGTAGTGTCTTTGATGATTAATATATAATATATTTATGTGTTATAAAAATGGTGGTTTAATAACTTATAAAAGTTATAAACCATAATTATATGACCAATATGTATGTGTTATTTATTAGACATACTTATCTATACTAATCTATACTAATATTATAAAGCAGTAAAGTTTGTGTGTTTGTATATTTGTTAAATTGTAAGGGGTAATCTCGGGATCTACTGAACCGATTTTAAAAAAAAAAATAAAAATTCTTTCACCAATAGAAAGCCACATTATTGTTGAGTGTCATAGGTTATATAAAAAACCGAAAAATAAAAAGGCTTTTACGTGGTAGTCCATTTTGCAAAGTGAATCGGAGAAAAAACGGTCGAATGAAAGCGTTTCTTACGAACGCTGCCTTAACTATGAAAAAAAGGATTATTAACA
The DNA here is from genome assembly GCA_949775195.1 of Diarsia dahlii. NCBI lineage: Eukaryota > Metazoa > Arthropoda > Insecta > Lepidoptera > Noctuidae > Diarsia > Diarsia dahlii. Next base: position 16,335,816 of record OX459195.1, read on the forward strand.
TTATGCCCAACGAAGTGGGCACGGGTCAGCTAGTTATACATATTAGCAAACATAAATAGTAGTTGAATTCTAAAAAAAAACCTAACTTAAGCATTAAGGAAAATCAATGAAAATACAACGTTTTTTTAAAGTAATTACTAAAACTGGTTAAACAAGCTTTTATTGGACCGTCAATAAATCGATGATCGACCAGCAAAATCGAGTATATGTAAATTAAATCATTAAAAAATTACGCGTTGTTAGACACTTTGATATCACCGATTATGAATATATATTTAAATATTATATCTATATCTATAAAAGCGAAAGGTCACTCACTCACTCACTGATTCATCACGAAATCTCGAAAACCGCTGGACGTACAAAGATGATTTTTGGCAGGGAGGTAGTTTATGGTTAGTAGACGTCCGCTAAGAACGGATTTTGCGACAGGGCCGGATTAGGGTGGTTAAGGGCCCTCGCAAGTTTGTATGAAACTCCTTCATTTTTTGTGCTACAATCTAGATTTTTGGCAGAGACGTAGTTTATAGTCAGTAGGCATCCTCTATAAATTAGTTTTGCGACAGGGCCGGATTAGGGTGGTCTAAGGGCCCTTGCAAGTTTGTTTGAAAGTCCTTCATTTTTTGTGCTACAATCTTGATTTTTGGCAGAGACGTAGTTAATAGGCAGTAGACGTCTGCTTAGAACCGATTTTGTGACAGGGCCGGATTAAGGAGGTCTAAGGGCCCTCACAAGTTTGTATGAAAGTCCTTAATTTTTCGTGCTATAATCTTGATTTTTGGCAGAGACGTAGTTTATAGTCAGTAGGCATCCTCTATAAATTAGTTTTGCGACAGGGCCGGATTAGGGTGGTCTAAGGGCCCTTGCAAGTTTGTTTGAAAGTCCTTAATTTTTTGTGCTACAATCTTGATTTTTGGCAGAGACGTAGTTAATAGGCAGTAGACATCTGGTAAGAACAGATTTTGTGACAGGGCCGGATTAGGGAGGTCTAAGGGTTCTTGCAAGTTCGTAAGAAAATCCTTAATTTTTTGTGCTACAAACTTGATTTTTGGCAGGCACGTAGTTTATAGTTAGAAGAACTCTGCTAAGTACAGGTTTTGTGGCAGGGCCGGATTAGAGAGGTTTAAGGGCGCTCGCAAGTTTGTTTAAAAGTCCATCATTTTGTGTGCTACTAACTTGAATTTTGGCAGGGACGTAGTAGGTGAGTAGAAGTTTGCTAAGAACCGATTTTGCGACAGGGCCGGACTAGGGAGGTCTAAGGGCTCACGCGAGTTTGTATGACAGTCCTTCCTTTTTTGTGCTACAATTTTGGCAAGAAGGTACTTTATAGTTAGTAGACGTTGACTAAGAACGGATTTAGCGAGTTTAGCAACATGGCCAGAATAAGGAGGTCTGAGGGCTTTCACATGTTTGTAAAAATGTACTGTTTTTTTTTTGTACTAACAACCTGAAATTTAACAAGTCTAGAGTTTAGGAGTAGGAGATCTAAGCTAAGTTTGTAAGGAAGACCTGGACTAAGGGCTCCCGTAAGTCCATATGAAATCCTTGGCTTTTTGTACCTGAAAATTGGCAGAGAGATAGAATATAGTTAAGACATTTCAGGTAGGAATAGATTTTACGACAGGGCTGGTTTAAGGGAATATAATCGCTTCGATTGGCATTTGGCATTCGATTTGACATAGTACCATCCACAGGCAGTCCAGACAAGAGAGTCAAAATTTCTACGCGAACGAAGTCGCGGGCAACTGCTAGTTATGACTGAATACAGTTCAGTCACTATGGAAACGGACTCGAACTGAGAACTGTTCTGTCTATACTATCAGGAGCATTCAGTATCAATGTGAAGTACATTGCAAGAGCAGTCAGTAAACAAAATCTAAATGTGCTAATGACGCGCAGTTGCACTAATAAACTTAAACATTGAAAATTGCAACGTTTTAATCTTTTTAAGATCCACAACCAAATCTTCCCAGTAAACAATGACTAGCCGAACTACACGACGGAAGATTGATGACCTATTCTCCTAATTTACAACCTCTTTTAAAAACATTTATTCCAAAAACCAAACTTAAATCAATTTGGCATTCATACAATGTTTCGTTCGTATATTATGTCATGTAATCATTGTCAGCAAGTTTCAAATGCAAATCTTACTTAGTACAATTAAGTTGTCGGGCCTACACTAGGTAGGTAGTTAATATTTCGTTAAAGGTTTTAAGGTATTAAAACCTATTTATACCCAAAGGCCGTATAGTGAACGGCATAGCATGTGATTGGGTTTCCTGAATTCGCGAATTAATTTGGCGTGTAAATTACTAAGTTATAAGGTAAAGATGATTCAGTGTTTAATTATCCTGTGTTTAAAAGATCCAATGTAGTTGCCTATCTACCTACCGATGCTAGAATATTATTGTATCGTATGCAATCGATTTGTGTTGAAATAATGAAGTATCGTGTTGAATAATGAGTACGATCAAATGGGTTGGCTTGCGATATCATCATACAGTTAAGATTTAGAAATCGTAACATTATGTGCTTAAAGTAAGTTTGTTTGTTACCATTTCACGCCTTAACCACTGAACCGATAATCCTGAAATTTTGCCCAAAGGTTGTCAGGTATACAGAAAGGGGCATAGGATAACTTGTATACCGAAAAAAAATACTGTCCCGAGGAAAACCAAAACCAAAAAAAAAAAAAAAAAAAAGAGATGGCGCCACGTGTCTTTCGAATCGTGATTGAATTATAAGTATAGCAACTATAGCTTAGTTCTTATTTCTATAATAATTTCACGCAGCGTAGATCGCGGGGCGTAGGTAGCTAGTCTGTTATATTGTAGAATGAAGTTACATTATTACACTAGTATACGACTTGCAGATATAAATATGTTTGGTGTTTGTATAATATCATCAACAACAAGATACAAGTGTTACCTAGTTGTAGCTCACCGAATATGTCATAATAAAATTGTATTGATACTTTTTAATTCAGAAACGTTATGTCTATTTGTATTATTTTCTTTGATTAAGTATTCCATTATTAACATTTTTAAGTGTATCAACTAATAAAATTATTGACCGTAGTGTCTGAAATAAATTAATTGAAATTTATAATAGTATGTAGATAATGATCACATAAACTTCAACTAACTAATGTTTGTAGGCGGGAAAGCGAAGAACGTAGCAAGTTTATCGTATCGATGCGTATTTTCTTGTCAAGTAGAGCCATCATTTGTGCATCTTTTTGTTTGGTAAATGTGCACGTTATGCGCCAGTTTTTCCTGTATTTTCTTGCATGTTTTAACCTTCACTCTCAAAGTAGGATCTAGGCGCTATTATTTTTTGTCATGAAGTGAAGACGAAATCAAGTAGCACCTAGGCGCATGACCGACTTTATGTACCTAGTTTAACAAATTAATCATTTAGTCCATTATAAAATTAAAGATTTAGAAAATTGAGCATAAAATATTAAAATATATATAAGATACTTTATAATCAAATTACGTTAGATAAATTCTATTAAGTAGATAAATTGCAATAAATAAGTACTTGTAACAAATGCCCAACATCCTTTTAAGTAAAACCTGTCCTCTCCTATAACGTTTGAACCAAGTTTAGTTAAATCACTCGATTAAACCTTCGAATTTTATAAACGGGTTTATTTATTTCGCAAACTCGACAAATGGTTACCACGAGTACACAGGTGCCATGGTTATATCTGGCTATGTGACAACTTTTCGAGTTACGTGAATTAGAAAAACCATGTAAAAAGAAAAAACTTTTCTCTCCCTCTGCTTTGCACCTATTTTTGACTGACAGCAACCGACTCTCCTGTAGGAAGGTATACCAATTGACCCAGTCTACGGACCCTACCATTTGTTCTACGGAGTGCAGGTTGAATATCTTGTAAGCAAAAGGAACTCCTTGCCCCGTACAGTTTTATGATGGCAAAAATCAGACATAACCGTGCTTTTCATATAAGGAGGGATTGACGTCATCGATAATAAGGGTTGCATTGAGCTAATGTCAAAGTACAAAATTATACCTTCTTCTTTTTGGCGAGTCGTTGATAATTAAAATTGAGTCAACCCGAATTGGCGACAAGTTAGGCACTTTCAGTAGGCTCCTGTGTGTGCAAATAATACAGGTAGGACACCATATCAAGTGCCCCATAGTTTGTGGGGCAACACCCATTAAAATTATACCTAACCGGCTGCTGATGCAGTTATCGCGGCTAAAATATAATATATATTTTAGCCAATGTAAACAAAAACTTGACAAATTATATACTAAAACCTTCTTCGAAAACCATTCTATCCATTGGTGAAAACAGCATGAAAACAGGCAGTAGTTTTTGAGATTATGGCGAACAGACAGACAGACAGACGTGGCGGAGGACTTTGTTTTATAATATGTAGGTACCATCTCCCCTCCCTACTAGCAAGCTCATTTTATCACAGTGCGCTTTACTTCGTCCATTAGAAAGATGCATTGTGGTTACTGCCGCAAAAGTGAGCGATTAGCGACCAAGTCATAGTGCTGGAGTTACATCACAACATTGCACCGGCACTGTCGTACCGCGGCACCTTGCAACACCGCTTATTAGCCCTCTCGCCGGCGCTATCTTCCTGGACATGACTGCACGAATATTACCTGGAGGTAAATGTGACACATTGAGGAGGAAAAGAGACTGACGATGTGTCACAAAGACGACGCTCTATAAAACCGAACTTTTTCTTTTTATTTGCCATTTTTTCGGCCAAGTACCTGAAGTCAACTATTATTTGCCATAGCAGGTGACATCACAGTGTTAATTAGTCACACATACGCAGTATTGTCCACATCTTTTGTGACACAAAAGCACCAGGAATGTATAACAAAGAGGTGGCTAACTGTTTCATTGTTTTTGTTTAGAATGTTTACTCAAAAAAAATCTTGACTAAGTTAATGATGCTTATGAAATATGATGTTGCGATTTTAAAACTTATGGAAAAAAAGTATGCAGGTCAATGTCTTCTCAAAATTTTTATGTTATTTCGGCCTGCTGTGATTTCAAAATCCACATTTTATGTTATGGGAAAAAAAGAACACGAGCGTTTTACACGAGGTCGAGATCCTTTTAAGCTGAAAGGACCTCGATACGTGAGGTTCATGTCAAACAATTTGACAATCAAAAAGAATTAAAAATCCGAAATATTAAACGGAAAAGTAGCGGCGAGTAACAAGCGGAAACGGTTGGTGGATCGAATGTGCTGTAACCAGAGTTATCGCAACAGTGGTTGCCGCAATCGACGGCACACATAACCGATGGCCGTAAGCTTGTAGTGGCTCATCGCTGCAATGAAAGGCATCTGCCTGATATTGCACATAAATATATGATAAATAATATGGTTGGAAGAAATAGATTGGTATGCTCTTGCTCAGAAAAATGAGTATTAGAATGCATCTTGCGAAATAAAGTCACAGGCATATCACACATTTAATGACATAGTGATATGTTTTCAAAGTCGTAATCGTAACACATTCTACAACTGACATTCTTCAAGAAAAATTGCACAATCATCAAGAAAACGACCGCGACCTGACAAAGAAATGTATGAATGAATGACATACTTGAGCTAGGTTAACTTATATAACGTGCGGTTAACAATGGACACAAAATTCTCTAACTTCGGGTCACCTCGGCTTCTTGGAAATCGCGCGTGCGCCGGTCGTAGGTCAAACAGGATGACTTTCATTGCCGTGGGCGGAGAAATTACACTTCACTCGAAGCTTCACATGGACAAAAGTTAACAATTGCTAATTGTGTAAACGGTGGGCTAAATTATGAACTAAGGAACGGTGAATGCTTTGCACGCATGACTTAGTCGAAACCCGACATCTTTGTCCGATATTTCGATCGTTGTGAACAGAACTTTGCAACTTTCATAAAAAATACTTTGATAAAATCCAGTATCGTAAACACTTTCATACCGTAATTAATTTGTGTTGAGTAAATATTATTTTCCACGGCATATTGTTCATAATATATCGTAGATAGAAAGCGACTGCATGCATGCGATGATGCGCGCGCCCATCGGCACGCGACGCGGCACAAGCGCATTGCTCTATTGCGATTAAGAATAATTGCCGTGAAACAAACAAAGCACAATCATCTTGTGTCAACAAGAAACTACCGAACATTACCCAGGACAATAGAGTTTCGAAACCAGAGTTGTTATTGACACGAATAATGAGATCTCATTTGGACATAGTAAACAGACCTTTTTTTTTTTTTGGTGGGTGGAACATCATCGAATAACCCCCCCGCTCTTGGGCAGAGCGAAGGGGAGTGCCAGACTTCTACTGACTAAAAACCAAACCCAGTTCCTTCTTCGCCCTTGTGTCGGAGCCGCGTTAACCTTTCGATAATCCACAGCCCCGACGGGCAATAGTAAACAGACCTAACAAAAATATTTGTCAACATTAATTATAAGGTGAAAGTCTCATACTGTACAATTAAAACCTGAGTTAATTAGAGCTCAGTGTTTATGAAAGTTAACAGAAAGTAAAACCATGTTAAAAACCGGTTAGCGACTAAAGTGCGCTGTACACATTCAAGTTCATTCTAATAAAAACATTGCAACCTACTTTGATTCAAATGTTTTCAAGACGAGGAAGAGCAATGAAGTAACTAAAAGGAAAACCGAAAATAAAATGATGTCCATATTTAGAAAAGGACACATGGAAATAGGGCTAGCGGAGCATAACAATCGTCTACAATTAATGTTAGGTGCGGAAGTGGATGGTGAATGAGGAAAGCCCATCGGTGCGGAGCCTCGAGGCAGCCTCGTGTGCTCCATTTGCCTCGACGCAGACACGACCCAGCCTTGGAGGCGGCCTCGTTCCATTGAATGTCTAGAGAGAGACGTTAGAAATTTTGGGGCAGATATTGCTGGCAAAAATGGTTGTTGAACAAGACACTATGGTTACGAGAAAAGCACACAAGCACTTGAGTGATAAACCTCTTTTAAAGACCACTTTATTCTGAAAAAGATTATGTATAATATTTAGATGAAGCTGTCTGTAATATTCTCATCCAATAGTATTTCGCAATTTAATAAAGCGGTGATAATTGAATCATACACTTTTTTTATTAAGTCGTCCGTCTGACCACTTTGTCTAAAGCGTGAGATTTGGCAATAAAGCACATATTATTAGGTTTTAAAGCTATAACACGCTCTGGCCTTCGAACTATCACTATATCTAATGTATACTGCAACACATAACTGCTTGTAGATTACCTGTTAATGCCCTTGCGCATGCAACAATTTGTGACTTCTGTCAAAATCCTTTACGGCATCAAGGTCCAAGAAGAAGGCATAAATTTATGTTAAAACGGACAAGGGCAAGTCACTTGCACACCAAGGGTGCCGTTTAAAACCCTAGTGGGACCCCATTTCTTTTGTTGTTTTATCTTATATGCTGGCCTGTGGCCATAGTAATAATCTCTGTAAGAAAGTTTCAATTGTCCATCTGTTTCAGTCCTAAAGGTAGTTCTGCGACAGACGGACGTACGGACGGACAGAAAGCGGAGCCTTCTAGTAATAGGTTCCCATTGTTGACACTATTTGGGTATGGCTATGGAACCCTAAAAATGATATTCGAAAGATGGACAAGCGATTATGTATTGCGAATTTTTTAAACAGGAATCATTTTCAACAATAGTAAGTAAGTACTGCTTAATTTTATTTTGCACTGTAAGAATTGACAGATTCGGTTACACCAACCCACTGTGAAATTATATAGTAATTAACTAAATTAACCCAGTAATTTTATACAGTCGGGTTCATAACACAGTCGGGTCGATTATTATTGTAGTCTGCAATTTTGGTGATAATTTCAGATTATTGTAGTTAATTGTTTATATCATCGAGATTATCAGTGACCTTTTCATCTTGTAAGGCTGTTTACTATCCCGTCGGGGCCGCGGATTCCCCGTCGGGGCCGCGGATTCCCCGTCGGGGCCGCGGATTCCCCGTCGGGGCCGCGGATCCCCGTCGGGGCCGCGGATTTTTGTACTAGATGACGTGGCCTCGGCGCAAGGGCAAAGAAGGAACATGGGTTCGGTTTTTAGTCAGTAGAAGTCTGACACTCCCCTTCGCTCTGCCCAAGAGCGGGGGGGGTCATTTGATGATTTTCCACCCACCAAAAAAAAAAAAGGCTGTTTACTATCAGGCCAATTAAAGGTCAAGTTACGTAGTCTTTTGCATGCAGTATTCTGGTGAAATAAGCAGCGATTCGCTTTCTGACAAATTAAAACTATTAAACAGCCTTTGTGAAACAATAGAACAAAACCAATAGAATATCAAATACATTCAGAGTGTCCATGGAGTTTCTTGTCCATTCTTCTCCATAGAGATTTACGTTATTGAATGGGCAACTACAGTACTTTCTCAAGTTATTATGCCTTGTGACTGTAGTTTCACTGTCTTTGTTTTTCTGACATTCAAAAGTGCCTGTAATGGTCCAATTAAAATAAATACGTTGAGTTTGAATAAGAACGTCCTTTAGCAACTTCAACACCACTTTTTCATTAATATTTTTGTTACTGATTGTACGAACAAGGCAGTGTGAGTTGGTTGCAAGAACATTTGCCAACAACAGCTTGTAACCGCGATATTTAATACTCTCACGTAACGGATGATCTTTAGACACATGCCAAATATTATGTAAAATATGTATATTTTGTATACAGTCATGTATCTTACGTGCCTGTTCGTGACATAGTTATATGACATCACTAATGTATTCTTTTGACTCAGTTTTATTGAAGATGGAAGACCACGCAGGGAAGTGAATGAGTTTTTGTTTACAATGGAATAGAAGCGCAGTTTCTATTTTTTTTGGGTTATATTTAAATGCACATCTGTTTAATTTTTCAGCACACTAGGTAACTCCACTAATTAACTGAATGCATACCAGAAAAATGAATGCTGTGCAAAAAAACCAACTGACTAACTAAACATGTCCTACAAAAAAGTCTAAAAAATCACACAAAACGAGATGACCTTTTTTGTCGAATTCACACCAAAAATGTAGATCTACACTAATTGCTAATGTACTACTACTAATTGCTTATCAAAAATACTAACTTGCACTCTAAATTGTACAATCTTACTACGGAATTTCTAAAACTGATATCTAATACGACCGTCTCGCGACAGTGTCCTTTATGGGCGGCATGGGCACCGGGCCGTAGGCCGACGAAGGAGGCCGGCGGAGGCCCGGCACTTCGGGGACAGAAGATATTAGTGTTATTTAATATGCGAGCGAAGCGAGCGCGCGTCATGGAGTAAATCAGGTGTAGGTTTTCCTTAAAAAAGTTTTAAAATGTTTGTTAGATTAAATCATTATTAGATATACTATTTTGATAATAGTTATTCGTTCAGTAAAAGAGTTCTGCAAATGCCATTAAAAAGGATACTAAATTTGATTTCTTTAGTGTGCATAATTTGTGTGCAAGTCAGTATTTTTGGTGTAACTTTAAAATATTTTGTTCGAAAAAAGGGAATATACAGATAACGGTTTAAATACATGCCTTTTTTTTACCGATACTTATTTATTAGTTAAAAACTACGGTCGGATGTCTTTCTCAATATTTCTTAACCAAGTGTTAGTAATCGTCGCGTCCGGAATTAGAAATGAACTTTATTATGAATCCTTTCATTGAAAGAATTTAACTTTTAGCCATTCCCAAGGAAAAAGATTTATTTTTGGATACATTACAACAATTTGCATCATAATTTACTTAATATTTTATTTATAATTTACAGTAGTTTGTTCATAGTTATAGGTCAAGGTGTTTTTAATTTTTATACGATGTTTTTTTTTCAATTATACTTATAATTGACTAATAAGCTTACTGTCGTGGCCTTTTGGACTAAACAGTTGTACAACTTATTTATTAATTTATGTAAAATTGTAAATACATAATTACATATGTATTACTAAAGCCTTCACAATCTCTCCATGTGTAAGTACTTAAATAAATTTATGATTGTATTTACATGCATTAGTTGGCATTTTAACCCAAAACCCTCGTTTCTTGTTATTTTTAGTTTTGAAATTTTATAAACTGATAAACGAGTACACAAAAACACACAAATATTTTAGAATTAAAATCTACACTTTGTAAGTTCATACACCGTGTGAACTAGTTTTAAATATTATTGTTTCTATTTTTGTGCTGCACATTAATAAGAATAAGATAGGTATCAGTGGTTCTTTTATCAAGAAACCGAAATCGAGATTTGCGTTTATACCTGAATATTAACACATCTTAAAAGAAAATGACTGAACTAATTCAAAGTATTTTTATACGAAACTCTTCTTCCACAAAAATTGGGGTCTTACGGGACCGGCACCGCGAGATTCCACCTACAAATACAATAATTATTTATGAGTTTATAGTTTCTGGACTGCGGTCTCGGTCCTGAAAGCCCCACGACCCAAAAGAGGTTATTTTAGTTAACTCATATTGTCCCACTCCTGGGCAAAGGACTCCCCCCATTCCTTCCATTTCTCACGTTGGTGTGCTTCTTCTTGCCAATTGGCGTGGAAGTCATCCAAGACGTCCCGCCATCTTCTCCTCTATCTGCCACGACCCCGTCGAGTTGTGCCATGGCTCCAGTCTTCCCATATTCGGGCCAACAACTGTGTAGATAAAAATTGTTTTATGATCATTAAAATTCTAACCAGTTAAGCACGCTAACAGGCGGCCCGCAGTTACGATTAGGACATTAGAAGCCTCGCCATTACCAACCACGTTCGTTTATATTGCGTGCGCATAATTAGAAACGCGTATTAAGAACATTGACAACCCTAGCCATTCTTTAGGAACGAGGTAACATCGCAGATGGCACTATGACCCTAATCTTACATAATTTAGTTATTAAACCTGTTATTATATTTGATAAATTCAGATAAATTGATGTTGATAAACTGCCTAGTGCGGTTTGGTTTAGGATAATCAATGTTTGGTAGTATGATTTTTTGTTTTGGGGTGGCGCTGCAATCGTATCAAGAGCGATGCATTTATATGTTGATGGATGTAGAGGAAGACGAAGACCAATAAAAGGAGACTTGTGTAAGGGAATAATTTAAAAGAAACAGGAGTAAATGTCAACATGAACCAGGGGCGAAAACACCGACCCTAAGTAGGTAATTGTACTGGGACAAAAGTAGCACGGTGTTGCCACCCCATCATTATCACCTTGCTAATCTTCAATCTTGGCAATCAAGCACCTACTGATAAGTGGCTTGCATATGGGTAATTACATTACCATTGACACCAAAGATGACTTGTTATCCGAGTAACAAAACTGCAATATCTGTGTCTGTTTCTGGACACACTCCTTTACAAAGAGGCTTACTCCTAATTTGTTTGTCTTCGTAACGAATATGTTTGCATTCAAACAATAAATACGATTGTAATATCTTACTAATTATGACATAATTTGTATGTAGTATGTTTACAATACAGTAACATTGTATATGTGGCTACTGACTAACTTCATAATATATGAGTCAATAGTCAATACATATTATGTTTATTTACTTAAACTAAGATTTGTATAACCTCAATACTTATCGTATGAATAAGGCGTTTAGCAATTAACAATAGTATTTAACTATGTACTAAGTGGCAAGGGGTTCTAAATTGTTTGTACGAAAAATTAACACCTAGTAGAAGCATTTAATCAGACACTTAAGTTAGTACACGCATGATTTTATAAGAGATACTACATGCAAAAAGGTTTAGTCATTTTCAACAACTATTTTCAAACTTGCGCAAATAAAAATACACTCATTGTGATAATTTTGTTGTTCTGAATCATACCTGGAAACCTTCTGGTTACGGAGATAATGGAGGTCAAAGTTCCAACTTTTCACAAATATTTTTTACAAGTACAAGTTTTAAATGTTATAACTTTACTATAAATACCTCCATGGCCCCTGTGGGCTGTACCATTCAATGCATCTATCAGCATAATGTTTCAGAGCGTATCCCAATAAAAAGGCAATTCCCAGCAATAATTTTACATAGTTACTTTGTTTGATGTTTTGATTGGTTGACAGCTTCGTAAAGGGTACGTTTATTTATTTACATAATTTGGCATAATCCTGAATTCGTGAACTATGACTGTCATAGTAGTATCATGTACTTAGACCAATAGACTTCTCATTAAATGTCAACAACCTCGACAAAATAATCTTTAAATAGGCAAGGCCGTCTGCTTCTTTCCGTATGAGTGCATTTGCACCTAAAATTAATCAATTCAAGCCAATTAACTGTATTTCGCAATGATCTTTATAAATCTAGTCAAAATTGGTTGTCTTAAATTTTAGATGTGAATAAGCGATCATTTACTTTAATGTCAAGAAGTGAGGTCCAGTTTTGAAAACATATTTTAAAACACGTGATACTCATACGACACGTGTTGGTGCAAAACTTCAAAATACTAGAGCGGCAATTAAGAATGGTATCATTCGTTTTCCGTATCAATAAGCTCACGTTTTGACAAGTTTTTGACATTAATTGTTGCTTATATGAGAATTTGATGTTTCTCGAGCGAGAGCTGGAAAGATGGATGAATAACGATTGCATGTAGTGGAGATGAGAATGTAGAGATGGATGTATGGTGTGACAAGAATAGATAATTTAACGAAAGAGTATATTAAAGCAGTACATTATGCCGTGGCAGGGGAGAATTAAAGAAGAAAACGTGTTATGCAGACCCCAAGAAGAATGAGAATAGAGAACTGCAGGGGATCGGACAAAAAAAAACTAATTAGTCCGTCAGATAGATTTCCAAAAATTATTAGACACGTATTTTTTCTTTTTTCACGTAAACTTAAAATGAAGACGATACACGGCTTCGAAAACTCGTGTGACGTCATAAGATAGTACATGTTGACGACACAAGTGACGTTTCAAGCCCCACTCCAAGATCTTTGACGCGTTTTATCTTCATCATTTTTTATTGATTTGATAAAACAAAAAATACGTATTCAATATTTTTCGATAATCTAACTTACGGACTAAACAGAATCATATTATTTTGACCCAGTCCGATCCCCTATTATATAGTACCATTTTAGTAGCCTTACATTGACGGAAAAAATCCTGTGGCTTATTCCTTGCATGATCCAACACTATTTCACAACTTTTGTTCAAAAATAACTGCACTTATAATTTACAACCATTTCGCAACTCCGTAAAAAATAGGTACCTACGTAAATTGCGAAAGTGTCGCCGTCACTTTTATAGTCTACGATTATTTCAACCTGTGTCAAGGTTTGATAGTCTGACAATGACTTCTACCTCGTAATTAATCAAACATTTTATGCTGAAAAAATGGTAATGGTGTTAAAATAATAGACACTGAAATCAAAAAACAATTTGAGGAAGGGTCAGGGTGAGAAAATGCTGAAAAGTGGGGTCATTTAGAGGTCAAGATGCGTTTTGAGTCTATTAGATTCAATGTCGAAAAATTATAATATTACGGTATAATCATGCCAGTGTTTTCACTAACATTAGGTGTCAACTGACTCAGTTCATAAATAAAAACATACTGCATGTACCTAAAAGAAAATGTGCATTTATAATACGAAACATAAATATGTACTACCTGAGTATAGAAAGCAAGCGGGAAAGTAATATCTCATGTTAACATGCAAATAAATTTACTGCATATAAGTAGCAATTCGTTGAAAGAAAATTTTATAGACTAGAAATAGTAATAAAATATGTACTTGTTACAGCACGTAGGAATAAGTACAAAATACATAACCTAGTCATAAATTATACGTAACCGTAAAATTTGAAAATATGAATTGAGTAAAATTGAAATAACGTCAATCAGTTTTTCAAGTCTGAAGTCAATTTTAAACGATTATGATTGACTGAAATATTATTTTGTATCTACACGGACCGTAAAATTGGCGGGGACAGAGATTGTGTCTCGATATAGATAAGTAGGTGATAAAATCGAATGAAAATTAATTAAATTCTTTATTATTTTTTGTCTTGAAACGGAAAAAGTTGTTTTAATTTAATACTAACTGATACCTGCGGCTTCGCCCGCGTGGATGTCGGTGAAAATATATACTTAAACTTTCCTCGAGAACCACACTATCCATTGGCGAAAACAGCATGAAAATCGGTGCCGTACTTTTTGAGTTTATCGCGAACAGACAGAGAGACGTGGCGGAGGGCTTTGTTTTATCATATGTGGTGATAGTGACTGTCGCTTCATGTGTAATACCGGTATTCAGGAAACGACTTGGCAGATGATGAAAACTGTCACACATTAGAATGATTAACAGAAACTATTCATACAAACCCCAACGCAATTTTACGGCACGGCTGGGTCGGTTGGCGCAGTGCACAGTGGCTGCGCGATTGACTACTGCATGGCCCACGTGTCGCGGTTTCGATTCCTTCAAGGAACAAGTATTTGTATGGTCTGTAGGTACCTAGTTGTATTGGGTATGGCTGTTTGCGAGTTAAAATGTTTGTAAACGCACCCGTTTTTAAAATAAATTTAAATTTCTCCTGTGTCTTGGGTAAACAACAGTGAGACTCAATGTTTTAAAAAAAAAGTGTACCATATTATGAACCGCGCATTGTATCGAGAGGGTATAGAACTGTAGATTCTCCAACTGCTCCAAATAGCTGCTACTAGGGTTAAAATCGTTACTAATGCCGCCGTTCTCCTATTGGTGTTTATACATTTTACAACACAAGTTAAGAATAATATGGTTAGAGGCCTTACTGAAATCAGCATTCGAGTGCCGAAATAATCTTGTAACACTTTAAAAATATATTTTCACCAAATAGAACTATAGAAGGAAACTTAACACAGGACAATCGCCAACCGCTGCGCCCGCGCACGTTCCATTTGACACATGACGTAAACCACGCAGAGCCGTTGACCGGCCGCACTTTCACAACACCGACTGCAATCTACTTCTATTAGTAGTTGCGAATATGTATTTACTTCTTACTTGAACACCTTGTTTATAGAAAGTGAATTATAGGTGAAAATAATTTTATGCTATTAGTGTTGCTTCTGATGGTAAGGGTGCACACTTATGTTTCTATTCAGGCACTTGTCCGTATGACAATTTGCGGACCGGTTTCGGTCATTGGAATCGAAAAATTCTTCAATCTTTTAGGTATTATCTATCGAAGTCCAGGGTATGGGGATGGATAAAGCCCCGTGTACAATTTATCCGCACAGGCTTTACCTACCGAAGTTTAGTTCAGGTTCAATAATTTTCTTGATATTTACTTTCTGCGAGATTTTTTATCATCAAGTGTGACTCAAACCGTATCCTTCCTTTAAGTGGACTCATTTTCACCAGTTAAAGTCACCTTAACTAAGACTACATAAGTCGAAACTCTGTTCAAGAATAAAATGTCTATCTAATTTTATTAAAACTCCAATTATGTTTATCTAAAACGCACCTATTTGCTCAAAACACAAGGCATTTTACCGTACAAACAGATTACTCGTTCTAACAGTAACAATACCATTCACAATCGCAATCTCATCTTCTCATCTCGCATATTCGACATAACCTTCTATGAAGCGCGGCTCACCTTCCATTGTGCGAAAGAGTAACAACCTCTTACATAACTAATTACGTTAAAGATTATGCAAACTATCTTCATCTGTTGAACCTAAACTGTCCTTTACAGTATGACCAGTTTAAGTGTGCAGTTCAAGGTAGCGTTGCTTGTCAACAAATGTTGCATCGACATGTCAAACTAGATGGGTTCCCTACGTAACTTCGAAACACTATTCTGCGAAAATTATTTCACCGATAACTATATAACATCGAAGCCTTGATACTGCGACGTTGGTCTATGCCTTTTTTGTTCGCTGTTTCTTTACACCGACAACCTTACACCTTCACCAATGAAACAAAAGTCGATCTAAGGTTGTCGGTTTGTTTGTTCTATGTAACTTTACTTCTTAAATATTTAGTCAACACATTTTTCTTTGAAATAACAGTACATTCAAGATGTAATTAAATATTCCTAACAGATAATGCTATATAAACAACAGTACAGCTATTTAAATAAATGTAATGATGTAAATTTATGAACGTCCTCAATACCAAAAAAAAAGGAATTGTTGTGTTGACTAATTAATATTTTCGAAGTAACGCTACATTGAACAAAGAAACGGTGAAAGAAGTAGACGTAAGTTTGTCGGTGTAAAGAAACAGCGAACAAAAAAGGCGTAGACCAAACATAACGTCGCAGTATGAAGGCTTCGAAGTGCAATTATCGGTGAAACAATTTTCGCAGAATAGTGTTTCGAAGTTACGTAGGGAACCCAACTAGATACATTTGAGTGGATAAAATAAGAAACGAGTACATACGAGAAAGTCTGAAGGTGTCGCCGGTGACTGAAAAGTTGTGTGTTAACCGACTGACTGAAAATATCGTGAGAAAAATTTTGAGTATTCATGTGTGTGTGAGTAGAGGAAGACCAAACCAACTGTGTAAAGCATGACACGACAAGAAAGCAGATGTGTAATGAGATCATGAGTAATAGAAAAGTATGGAATAAGTAAATGCATGCGGCGCCGCTCCAATTGAATTGGGATAAGGGCAGGAGAGTGATGATAATGATCTCAAACTTGGTACATTTAGTTTTGTTATGTGCCTTTATAGATAAGTTGGTTGAAGTGTACCTACTATCTTTTCCTAATGATCGTTTAGCACGCCCTCATTAGTCGAGAATGCAGTACTTACGTATATGTAGGTACCTCTTTACGTCAACGAACCATACTTGAATGTTTTCTTGCCCGTGGCAGATGTCAATTCGGAACCTACAATAATTTCAATACATATAGTTATTTTATGCACCATATTGGCCCAAAAAAGTTCGTCTTTGAAACCCGATTCATTCTACCTTATTTGAATAAAAACGTAAATTAAGACCTGTTTCATAAACATTTTAGGTAACTTTTTTTTCATTGAAGGTGTGTTATAATACTTGACATTGGATATTTTATAGATTTTTGACAGTCGTAACAGGTAGTCAGTAGCCTGAAAGACTGACAACCAGTCTCACCATGGGGTATCTATCATATTACCAAGTACTGTTTGTGGTGGTCAGATAGGGAGGCACTCCATGTAAAGTGCTGGTATTCAGCGGAATTAGGTAAGACTGGAAGCCGACCCCAACATAGTTGGGACAAGGCTAGATAGATGATGATGCAATTTTTTTTAAAGATTTTCTAAGCTTATTTTTTAAGCTTTTTTATAAGGTCATTTTCATTGGTCTCATCCGTATCTGCCTATAGACGAATTCATTTTAATTCCAGAAATCACTTTAGAATCTATTTCAGAGTGATGAAAAGTGGCTAACGCCTATTACATTCTATTACCTATAAGTATGTATTCTCTAAACATGGCTCGTCCTAGTTTATGCTAACTTTCCAATAGGTTATGATATAAGGAAGTTATCATAATGATCGATACCAAGAAATCCATTATTATAAACATTTCGCAAAACCATTATGTTGAAGATATTCTTCGTTATGTCGTTTGCATACTTTAAAAGTTTTATTATAGCTTGTTAATCAATATAAGCTTATATAATTTTGGATATAGTTCTACTGGTTCAATGTAACAAGTGAGTGGTATTAAAAAAAGAGTTTTAAAACTAGTTTATCTAAGCATTGGTCAGTTTGCAAATGCCAATGTTTACCGAAGTTCGTTTGAATGCACATTAAAATTTCGCGTCGATGTCTTTTGTGCGGACGGGAATAATAATATCTTCGTGGAAACAGTTTACCTGGGAAAGTATAGGGCTTTGGCAAGGAGTATCGGCAACGTTGGTGTAGTGGACGGCTGAGTATGAGGTCCCTGGTCAGACAAAGTGTTATTTAATTTTTCCAACTGATTTCTCAGTAGCAGTAGTCCCTTTTACATGGGACTTCAAAAATATAACTGGCAAAATTTAGGTGTACTATTACACGTCTGCCCCTTTACCTTTGCTACTCTCAGCCTTCGGAGATTAGAAGAGCAACGTTATGATGTTTGCTATCCTCAATAAATATGAACTCTTCCTTGTGTGCTAAGGAACTCCAAAGGACGCCTTTAGCACGATCTACAAGACGACCTTCAACACGGTTGATATATATTTTCGATAGCTTAAATATGTAAATTTTTAAACATTTTTTCCTTTAATATCGTTATTATTACTGATTATTTGCGACCTAGCACTGACTTGTTACAATTAATCAAGTTTGAGATGTTAAATTGTTCATGTGATTTGACTTATTAAACACAACACATTGGTTGACGTTCTCTTAACATTTTGTATCATTACTTAATATAAGACTGAAGTTCAACCCAAAGATCAGCACAATGTAAGTGTACATAAACGATGTAAACAGCCCCGACCCTTGCTCGAGCCAGCCTGCAAAGCTGAGCAACTCTTAAATCGGCCCCTAAAGAATCAACTCACTCAGAGCCTGTTCCTTTACTACCCTCCCCATTGATGCCCTAAGCCGTGGCTCGTGCCGTTAGCCCACTTAGTCACTTGGGTTTATATGTTTATGCGCTGGTCCTTACACTCAAGGCATAGACAGTGCTTATAAGCAGAAGCCAGCCTCTAAGGTTGATCTACGAGAAGCCATGCCGAAAAAAAGAATCTGCTCCAACAGGGTTTTTGCCACTACATTTTTTTGCGTTTGACCGAAATTCCGTTTCAAATGCATATCAAAGTTCCGCCCATGATGAAGTGTGCGCTGAACCAAATCCTATTCATAATTAAAATTCGTTATGGGATGTATTGATGAACGCAAATTAATGTTTTTGAATCTCCATAAAAAATGATGGCACAGCCTGACACACATACAGTCTCATCTATTAACTTTTTTTTTGTATAATATGACCGAGTTATGAGTGGCTAATGTTTATAAAGCTTTACGCTATATAAATGAAGTCTATATATAAGTGAAAGGTAGCTGTCGGTCGGTCAAGGAGGCCCACACCGATGGTCTACATACATACTTATCAGATTTATGCTTTTTAATCGGGTACAGAATAATTATGACCATTTAGATTTGTAGTTGAGGAAAATTGTGAGGAAAACTTGGTTAAATTGTAATAGCAAATACCAGTTCGTAGGTTTTTCTCGGTGCTTTTAAGCGCTTATAATGGCTGTAAATACCCATAACGAAGGTGAACGGCACGGGTCCTCCCCGTCATCATTGCGATATTTTGTTGTTCTGCACCATACCTGGGAACCTTCTAGTTACGGAGATATAAGAGGTCAAAGTTTAAGAAAAAAATGTTTTTAATTTAGTTTTTATGCTTACATGACCTCTGTACGTGTACTTACTACTCAATGCATCCATCAGCATAATATTTTGAGTGTGTTACATTGAGTGATACTGTTAAACGTATTTTTTTTTACCAAAAAAAAACATTTCCCAGCAATAAGTTTTGCGTATAGTTACTTTCTTAGTTTGATGTACAGAATAAATTTTCGGTCGGTGGCTTTGTTAAGGGTCCGTACCCTGTATATGAAGCTGTTGTGGTCTTGACGTTTTGGCGCAGATCTTCTTCTTTTGTTTATTTTGTCGTGAATCAGCTGTTTATTCAGATGTCTTTTTTTCCACGATGTTTGAAAACAAGTCTGTAGTATTTTATTAGGGGCTACTTATAAAGCTACAAATAATGTTTTCCTAAATCAATACTAGTCGTAAGAAATAACAGGTTTATGTTCATAAACAGGATCTTTTTTGCATCCTCGTAAAGTCCAAGGTAAGGCAACTAATGATTTTCAAATAGAATCAATAATAAAATGAATTGGTATAAACGGAAATCGGTAAGTGTGAAGCACCCCTGTATAAACCCGTTTGACCGCCCGTTTCTTCTTAATTACTATAAAAAAATTAACTATCTTTATATATATATTTCCTCCGTACGTGTGTTTGTCACTGAACTCCTCCTAGACGCCAGGACCGATTTGGATGAAATTTTTTGTGCGTGTTCCAGTGAATCGAGAATGGTTTAGATTCACAATTGGACCCGGTAGGTGGCGCTGCTGTCCGGGCAGGTCGACGTCTGCTGGGTCCGCTAGTTTCTTATATTTATACATTATATTTTATGTATGTTTACAATAATCAAGAGAAGAACTCTAGTCTTAAGAAATATCTAGAAGAAATGCATCGTATAAAACCACTTGTTTATCTTATCTTAATACTCGTAAACAATGCAGCACAAGGTTAATTCCTGACTGAGTAGGAATTAAACATGCATCTCTATACCTTGCAAGTAGTAATAAATAGAAGTTATGAGAAGAATCGACGTGCAATTTAAATGCATAATAATAATTATATCTTGAATAGGGGATCGGACAGGGTCAAAATAATATGATTCTGTTTAGTCCGTAAGTTAGATTATCGAAAAATATTGAATACGTGTTTTTTGTTTTATCAAATCAATAAAAAATGACGAAGATATAACGCGTCAAAGATCTTGGAGTGGGGCTTGAAACGTCACTTGTGTCGTCAAAATGTACTATCATATGACGTCACACGAGTTTTCGAAGCACTGTATCGTCTTCATTTTAAGTTTACGTGAAAAAAGAAAAAATACGTGTTCAATAATGTTTGGAAATCAATCTGACGGACTAATTAGTTTTTTTTTGTCCGATCCCCTATTGTGTTCCTGTTTGTCGAGTACTCGATTCTTCTATGAAATTGAAGGTGTACTGCAACGGAAGGCTCATGAACTTGAACATTCTAACTTAAACCATGCGGTTGCAGGCAGCTTCTAGGAGAACAACATTTTAAATTTTGTCTGGCCGTTTCCTAATATCTAATAAGTGTGGTGTCTCTCTTCGCTTCTTCCTGCCCTAGGTTCCATGTCACTTACACACACAATCCATCCATCGATTCCTTGGTACTGGATATAAATATTGTTGGATAGCGAGGGAGAGCTTCTTCTCCAAGCTCTCATCAAGCCAAGTCAGAGGCCGACGGGCGGCATACAAACTATGCGCTATGACATCAGGTTAAGCACTTAACGCACGACAAAGAAGAACTTTTATAATCATCCTTCCTCTCATTTTTTTTTTGTCCACGTAATAATAAGATTTCTTTGATTCAAAATATAACCTTACCACGCTATGAACAGTTTAGTTAGTAGATTCAATAGTATCTATTAGTTCTTAACGCCTATTATATTAATCGAAACTAAGGTAAGGCCAGCGGATAAGGCCGTGTCTAATTACCTAACTACCTTTACATATTTTAGATTCAACGATCTAGATTCTGAAAAAGATAAAACTTGCGTAATAGGTGTCTATTTCTAATAGGTTTGCTTGTTATTCCATGTTACCTACTTATGCAACATCGTAAAAAGACATCAAAGTTTAAAAATAGCGTGTGCTATTTTATTATGACAGTGGGATTCCAATTCTATACGAGAAAAAAATTACTACGAATAAAATCAGCTTCTACGCTATTCTAGTCTTTGCAAATATATTGTTCCATTGAAGTCCATCTTCTTCATGTAACTGATATAGGAGCGCATAGGTCACTTTCGCATAGGGCAGGATATGAGGTGAAATATAGTTTGTTATTATATTATTAACCATAATCATCTTTATTTAATCTAACGACGACAATTAAACACAATACAGTGCAATGCACCCTATCTTCTTTCGACACTCGTCCTCGTCACAAACTGCCTTGCTTTTTACCAATATGATACTAACTTATAAATAAACGAGCTAAAACTAGCAACCACAAAGCCATCAGTTAAAATGACAGCTACAACAATGATTATAAAAGATTATCATTAAGAGACACTAGATAATTTATTAAGATGGTCAAAGAACTGCGTGTTGTCACTGATCCTAGATTAATCGAACCTAATTTGCTCACATAATAGGTACATGATATTTTACTGGCTGATGATTTTATTAAGCTGCTTAGACAAAAACGCCATTGTTTACTAAAGAATCTGAATCAACATACAGAATTAGAAAAACCTGTAGAGCAAATAAACTAAAATCAAAGAGAACCGCCAACCAAGTTTGCTTAACTTCGGGATTACATTAACAAGCAAAAGCACAAGCATAATTAATCTGCCTATATTGATGCCTCTGCTGGGACACAGGCCTCCTCTTTAAGAGGAAATGGGTTATAATCCACCACGGGGGTTGGTGTGGTAGATGCAGCAGGTACGGTAGATGGGTAGGATCCGGCTGGCAGTTGGTAGATGTCACATTATATTGACAAGCAACAGAAAAAAATAGTCTGGAGATTTGTATGATAGATATCTACCCCACCTAAATCATCATTCTCTTGTCCTTATTCCAATTCATTTGGGGTTGGCGCAACATGTCTTCTTCTTGCATGTATACTCTCAGAGCCTGCAGTCTCTACACTAAATATCGTTAAAAATCTGTCGCAAAGCCGTATCGATGTCAAATTTCTTTAATAGATTTTCAGCGATACGGCTTTGCGACAGATTTTTAACGATATTTAGTGTAGAGACTGCAGGCCCTGGGGGGAAAAATGGAATAACTCAAAACGCCAAGGGGACTTTCTGGACATGTTTTACATCTGAGTCCAATTTTCCCCCCTGAGGGGGATTTTCTCAGGGGGGATTTGTGGAATAAGCCCTTCTCTATTACTCGTCATCTCATGAAGTCATGAGACACCTCCTTTCTTGTCATATCATAGCTTTACACAGTCCATCCATAGTTTTTTTGGTCTTCCCCTACTCTTATTTCTACATACAGTACCTACTTAATGGAAGATACTAAAAGTAGTTGATTTAAAATTGCTCGGTTTGTAAAACCATAGATGAACTGATAGCAGTGACATCAACACTGGAAAGTACAATTTCCCGCCCCATCTGATAAAGCCAATTTCATAGTTGAAAACACTGCTAGCTAAAACAAATTATGATTCGGGGTCTAATCTCCATGCTCATCAACATTGTACAGTCAATACTTTCGTTCGTATTTCATTCACTTTTAGAACGTTCTAGAAACCTTATCATGAATTAACAAAATAACATTTACAAAATAACTCCCTTGTTATGGTTTAGTGGCTCGAAACGCAGCAGCTGGTTGTGAGGTCCTGCGTGTGATTCCCTGGTCGAGCAAAGTGATATTGGGATTTTCCATCAGGAATTCCTCAGTAGCAGCAGCGGAGCCTGGATGATTGCCTGGTTGATGACAATAGTCTCGGGCCTTATTACATGGGGCTTAAACTTAAAGGGCGAATGGTGGATGTACTGATAGCTATACCTCTGCCTAACCCTTCGGAGACTACAGGTTTGATGTTATGTTTGTGTTAATTACAAAATTATCGAACTGCCCATTTGGCATAATCTTGTGGTCGCAAACGCTACTGGGTATTATAATGGGCCTTCACCGTAACTATCAAAATGTGGGTGAACTATATTATGGTCTAAGGTACACCTCTGCTGGGCTGCGGGTTGTTCGAAAGAGATACCGCGGCCTCAACACAAAGGGCTAAAAAGGAACATGGGTGGTTTTTAGTCAGTAGAAGTCTGTCACTCCCTTACGCTCTGCCCAGAGCGGGAGGAGTCATTGGATGATTTCCAACCCCAAAAAAAAATGTACACCTCTGCCCAACCCTTCGGAAAACAGGTGTGATGTTATGTTATCATCGACCTCAAATGGACCGGATCCTATTTGTATGAACTAGTAATATTAAGAGTCAGATTATAGGTTGTTGCAATGATTACGAGTCAATGTCGCAACAAGTCTGGTAAAGAAAGTCAGCGGCCGTGAGGCGACCTCCACAGAACGGATTATTCACGGTTTTTGCTGAAAACATTAGTTATTTTTACATTAGTTTTAGATAACTGTACATTGAAAGGTTGTTTCGATTACATAATATATCTTTTATTGTTTTAACTCAATAAAAAAATAAACAAAAAGGGGTCAAGTGCGAGTCAAACTCGCGCTTGAACCGTTCCATACCGTCGCAGTAGGCCTACTTTTATTATTTTTAATGTGTTCTTCTTACAATTGTGAAAAATATACTGTCTACCACGAATCATGAGATACAGCTAGTTGTCAGACAGTCAAACGGACTGCAGAGGGTCGTTGGCTACGCTTCGGGTACTGACACCTTAAAAGCCTTTATCTTTCGTACCTACATAAACTTGCTGACATTTTCAATCTCCACGTCTAAACCTGCCTATTATGAGAAAGAAGGTTAAGCAAAGAATACCTACTGCCGCCCCATCTTCGCTCATGGCACAATCACCTTTTACAAATAGCGTTCCATAAAGCCACATGGTACTGACCCATGTGGAAACCATAACCACGATTGGGTCAAAGAGGCTGTTAACAGTTTTCTTAACGGTTTAAAACTGAGCATATCTTTAAAACCCTGCTGTGTTGTAAACCACACTGTAATGAACCTCCGTGCCTCAACCGCAAGTAATCATGGTTATTGCCAGTCCTTTAAGCCGTCAATCATGATACTTATGTTTTTCAGACAGCTTTGGAACCGGTAATCTGTGGTTAAAGGACGTGTTGGAAAAAAATAAAAGTCATATCATTAATTGTAATATTGATGAGCTCAACCGCATTCGTGGTCGAGCCGTTTCGGAAATAACCGGAACAAAACATAGAAACACATTTTTTTTAATGCTTACCTACGAGTTTTTACCCGACTGCGGCGAAGCCCAAAAGGAGGGTTATTGTTATAGGTATGGTCGTATCGCCTCACATCTGCTGTTCCAGTGTGATGAAGAAAATTGTTGTAAAGCCTAAACCTTCAGCAACAAAGATTAAATTTTTGATCAGTCAGTTTGACTGTATACTACTTTGAGTATGAATTTGGACGGGTTCAAGAGTAGAGGAAGACCAAAGAACGAATGGGTAGACTGTGAAGGATAATATCGCCAGAAAGGAGGTGCCTCGTGTGATGACGAGTGATAGAGAAGTATGGAAAAGGAAGACATGCTACGCCGACCCCAAATGAATTCGGATTAGGGTTATATAACGACGATAATGTGTTTAAATGCGTAATACCCAATCTATATCTATAAAAGCGAAAGGTCACTCACTGATTCATCACGAAATCTCGAAAACCGCTGGACGTACAAAGATGATTTTTGGCAGGGAGGTAGTTTATGGTTAGTAGACGTCCGCTAAGAACGGATTTTGTGACAGGGCCGGATTAGGGTGGTCTAAGGGCCCTCGCAAGTTTGTATGAAACTCCTTCATTTTTCGTGCTATAATCTTGATTTTTGGCAGAGACGTAGTTTATAGTCAGTGGGCGTCTGCTATGAATTAATTTTGCGACAGGGCCGGATTAGGGTGGTCTAAGGGCCCTCACAAGTTTGTATGAAAGTCCTTAATTTTTCGTGCTATAATCTTGATTTTTGGCAGAGACGTAGTGTATAGTCAGTAGGCTTCCGCTATACATTAGTTTTGCGACAGGGCCGGATTAGGGTGGTCTAAGGGCCCTCGCAAGTTTGTATGAAAGTCCTTCATTTTTTGTACTACAATCTTGATTTTTGGCACAGGCGTAGTTTATAGGCAGTAGACGTCTGCTTAGAACCGATTTTGTGACAGGGCCGGATTAGGGAGGTCTAAGGGCTCTCGCCAGATTGTATGAAAGTCTTTCATTTTTTGTGCCACAATCTTCATTTTTGGCAGGGACGTAGGTTAAAGTTTGTAGACGTCTGCTTAGAACCGATTTTGAGACAGGGCCGGATTAGGGAGGTCAAAGGGCTCTCGCCAGTTTGTATGACAGTCCTTCATTTTTTGAGCTTCAAACTTGATTTTTGGCAGAGACGTAGTTTATAGTTAGTAGAACTCTGCTAAGTACAGGTTTTGTGGCAGGGCCGGATTAGAGAGGTTTAAGGGCGCTCGCAAGTTTGTTTAAAAGTCCATCATTTTGTGTGCTACTAACTTGAATTTTGGCAGGGACGTAGTAGGTGAGTAGAAGTTTGCTAAGAACCGATTTTGCGACAGGGCCGGACTAGGGAGGTCTAAGGGCTCACGCGAGTTTGTATGACAGTCCTTAATTTTTTTGTGCTACAATTTTGGCAGGAAGGTACTTTATAGTTAGTAGACGTTGACTAAGAACAGATTTAGCGAGTTTAGCAACATTGCCAGAATAAGGAGGTCTGAGGGCTTTCACATGTTTGTAAAAATGTACTGTTTTTTTTTTTGTACTAACAACCTGAAATTTAACAAGTCTAGAGTTTAGGAGTAGGAGATCTAAGCTAAGAAATTTGTCAGGAAGACCTGGACTAAGGGCTCCCGTAAGTCCATATGAAATCCTTGGCTTTTTGTACCTGAAAATTGGCAGAGAGATAGATTATAGTTAAGACATTTCAGGTAGGAATAGATTTTACGACAGGGCTGGTTTAAGGGAATATAATCGCTTCGATTGGCATTTGGCATTCGATTTGACATAGTACCATCCACAGGCAGTCCAGACAAGAGAGTCAAAATTTCTACGCGAACGAAGTCGCGGGCAACTGCTAGTGATATTATAAATAAAAAGAGGTAGTTATCGCATTAGCACGCACAAATTGTTGAGTACAAACTACGACAATTGGTGCAGTTTAGTAACTAGCTATCTCTTTTTATCTTAAACGTTCCGTATTATCTATCCCTGTCGTAGAACGCAACGATATCTGAACGCCATTCAGTATGAACATGGCGTATCTTTCTTTATATCATTGGTAATACCTGTGTTTTTGGTCAGCCAATTTGCGAATAGGTAGCCTCCAATAACATTGCATTATTATTTTTTAAGATGAAGGTAGGTACTTCTCGCGTACATCTTTTAACTTCTTTTTTTTATTTTGTACTCAATCTGGTTTCATGTTTTTGTTTCTTTTTGTATGCAGTCCAGCTTGGTATAAAAGTCGGGTTCGTTTTATTATATTATTTACAGGATGTTGAACTGCGTGATAATATTTAATTTCCATGTTGTGTGTTCCAAGTTTTAATTAAATGGCTTTTGATAGAAACGTCATGTTACCGGGCAATATGGTTTTGCGGTTAGCTAAACTAAGCTAAATCAAGGATGATTTGTAAATGAGAACTAGGTCTATTCTTGGAAAGGTTTGCGATTCGAAATATCTGTGTATTTATCATACGTACATGCATTTTGCGGTTTGCCTACAATCGGTGATGCAAGGTGTCCATCATAAATAAATACATTAATCAATGTCCCCGGTGCACCTATTTAGAATAATTAGTCATTTATATTGCATAATTAGTCGTATTGGCAGTGTTAATGCGACACACACTAACATGTCTTAAGTCCTCATTGGACAATACATATTATTATTATTATCTAAGTAATATAGAAAAAAATGAAATGTCGGAAAGTTATTAAATAATGAGCCCTGCCTGCATAGCTCATGGCTCACGGTTCATTATTTAATAACTTTCCGACACAATGCATTATAATTTACCTAATTCAGTTCTAAACTTAAGTAAAATGTAATCAATCAACGAGATTTTCTATGAATGCAATTAACACAATTTAAATACGACAGATTAAAAATCTATTGAAAACTAGCTACGTAGTTAGCTACTGAGGTCGTTTTACCACATAAGGTTGGGCGTTAAAACAAGCTGCCATTAGAGCAATTACTGTGAATCAATTAAACGTTCAAATATCTTGTAATTGGGTATGAATATATCAAATATATTAAGACTTGATAACTCTCGAGTTACTTAGTTTAACTTCGTAGATTATGGTTTGCTCTTCTCGTAGGTAAGCGTTATAATTCGCTTAACCTGAAAACGTCTTAAAAACTATGTCGTTTGCACACGATTCGGGACCTAAACATTAACTATTAAATCATCATTTCTAAACGTAAAATCAACAAACAAGTCGCTGTGCTAATAAATCTCAGACATTTAATTGTTTTTTTTTTATAATTTAGAGGTGAGATATCTGGCAATTTAAACATAGGTACCTATGTTTCTTGACTGCAATGCAAAGGAATCAACAATAAGGTTTTATCTACATACGTTATCGACCGCAAACCCATTCAAAGAAATAGAAATCAATATTTATGGAAGTAGTTACAATTTCTATAGAATGTAATACTATTCATCGATGACTTACCTTCCTTGCAATCACACTGAGGTACATTAAACATAGGTGCTTCATTGGCTACATAAGTTAAATTGTTAAAAAGAAAAAATATATGTTTATGTTCCGTGTCTATAACTAACTTCATCATTTCTTTGTTACAGATGGGTTGCAGACTAACAATCGTGGACGATGTCCTCAACAGATCCTTCTACAGACTCGGCCTGGTCGTTGGCAGACAACCAGGCTACTTCATCATCATTCCCATTCTTCTCTCACTGCTCATGATCACAGGATACCAAAGAATCCACTATGAAATGGACCCAGAATACCTGTTCTCGCCCGTCAGCGGACAAGGCAAATATGAGAGGAGGATTGTAGAAGAAAATTTCAAAGTCAACTATTCACATAGGTTTAATGTTGGCAGGATAACGCGGGCAGGTTGGTTAAACACATATTTGGTTAACTAAATCCTTTGCTTTGTTCTTTTGTTGATTTAACACAGGAACCTGACTATGAGCCTATGAGAAATCGGTCATATTACTCATTTTGGTTGACACGCCTTAAGCCTTTACCCATAATTGTGGTGTGAGGTTTTTTGCTTTAGCAATTATTTAACGAGACGTTGAACTCTTAATCCCGCACAAAACATAAGCACTGCTATCAGCAACTTCCAAATCCTGCGTAGTGACTGCGGTCAACATCCTTATTAGAAGATCCATTAGGATTTTTCGACGAATCCAATGTGACTCTAACCAATTTCTCTATCTCCAGGGCGATTCGGCAGAGTAATAATCGTAGCGAAGGACAATAACACGAACATGCTGCGAACAGAAGTATGGAAGGAGTTGCGACAGTTGGACGAGCTGGTGCAGAACATGACGGTCACCATGCCGAACGGAGACACCTTCACGTATCAGGACGACTGCGCGCGGTGGGAAGGACAGTGCTTTACCAACGACATTCTCAATTTGGACAAGATTATTGGCGAGGTAAGAGAAAATTATAATTATCACGTGGGTAAGCATTCGTTAACTAGTGGTCGAAAGCTCTAGATAAGAGGAGTATGAGGTTTGATTCGGTCGGACAAAGTGTTATTGGGGTTTTTGATCAGGAATTAGCCAGGAAGTAGCCACGTAGTCCAGATTCGTGCCCGGATGATGGCAATAGGCTCACCCCTATTACATGGGACTTAAACGGCGAAATATGCGTATACTATGTTTTAGTACACCTACTCCTTTAGGGACAACAGGCGTGCTGTTATGTTACTTTGAAATCCTCATAAGTATCTATAAAATACTCATTTTAAAATATTGACATTTAAAACGCTTTGATCAATCTATAAAATTCCAGGCTCGTGATAACTGTTAGGTAAATGTAAACTTTATTGTTCATAAGCTCGTGTTATGCTCACGCATTTTAAAACAAAGTAGCAGGACATTTATTCAACTTAGTCTAAACTCTCAATGCCTTCGTGAAATAGTATGTACCGTATATGTACGCCATAACAAAGTGCCAACTGCGTAGTATGAATCTAAACAATCCTCTTGAGCTTGTTACTCGCGTCCCCCTGATAGAATTCTAGAAAATAATTATTCTATCACTGCATTAGCACTGGGCTTGATTGAGATTTGTTTGTCACACGTTACTCATATGCCTGCGTCCTCTGGCCGACTCGTGATTGTTCTGTACTGAGCACGTGGACCTCTAATTTTAATATCTAGGCTGCGTACAGTGCGATCAAATTATCTTGGCAGCTCTGAACATAGGCTTTGCGAAATTTTACGCATGTAAACTTGGGAATAAAACTGTTATTGCCAGATAAACCAATACTTAAACGATCAGAAAATATCTAATTTAAACAGTGAGAAATACAAATAAAATAAATATCATAACACTTTTATACATTCGTTGTAACAAAATGACCTGCACGAAGTTCGGAGCTGCCAAGATAATTTGATCGCACTGTAATTTTGTGGGGAAAAGTGTACGGGCTTAGTCCAGGTCATTATGTTCCGTAGATCAGTTTTGAGGTCAGATTATCGTGGAATTCGCGACAAGCTGGTTGTCCTTCATTAATCAACCGTGTTTAACTTATGGAAGTTAAGGACGCTAAAACATTTTTCTACAAATAACAGTGGTTTTCAGGTACCATTTTAACGTATAAGCAATCACAAATGTGAAGATATCATGGTCTTAATTTAAAGATAATTTATTCGTCTCCAGATTGGCATCAGAAAAATTGTATGACGTCATACAAAAAAATCGCACAAATACGTTTTTCCCATCACAATAATCGCAGAAAATGTAAAAAAGTAGGGTCCGAATAGGTACCATTATAGGTAAATTTACAGCATATTATATCTCCAAAATTATTATAAAATTGCGGTACATATAGTCCTTTAGATGTTGAGATATATTTTTTTTGTTTATATAAATTTTTTTATTCAATTATTAGCTATAATAAAAACATTTGCCAATTTCTTCATACATTTTTCGCTCCCGGTTCATCATTCCGCGCTCAGCAGCGCTAGTGGAAGGACGGGTGTATCGCTCTCTCGCAAAAAATACGTACGATAAACGTGATAGAAAAAGATTTTAGTGTACGGTTACCACGGCAACCGACGACCGACGACGACCGGAAGGAATTGATACTTTTTAGGACTGAGATAAAAGTAAGTACGAGTTTCATACTTTTATTATTAGAATGTGATTTAGAAATTATGTTGGGTACGACCGGGATTTGGATGGGTGGGGTTAAGCAGTTTGTTGACAAGGTTCAGAAATGGATGGGTCAGGTCAAGCTGTCGACGGTGACGTTTGGAAGTGGATGGGTAAGGTCAAGCTGTCGGGGGTGAGGTTTGGAAATGGATGGGTAAGGTCAAGCTGTCGGCGGTGAGGTTTGGAAATGGATGGGTCAGGTCAAGCTGTCGGCGGTGAGGTTTGGAAATGGATGGGTCAGGTCAAGCTGTCGACGGTGAGGTTCGGAAGTGGATGGGAAAGGTCAAGCTGTCGGCGGTGAGGTTTGGAAATGGATGGGTAAGGTCAAGCTGTCGGAGGTGAGGTTTGGAAATGGATGGGTCAGGTCAAGCTGTCGGCGGTGAGGTTTGGAAATGGATGGGTAAGGTCAAGCTGTCGGCGATGAGGTTTGGAAATGGATGGGTCAGGTCAAGCTGTCGACGGTGAGGTTCGGAAGTGGATGGGAAAGGTCAAGCTGTCGGCGGTGAGGTTTGGAAATGGATGGGTAAGGTCAAGCTGTCGGCGGTGAGGTTTGGAAATGGATGGGTCAGGTCAAGCTGTTGGCGGTGAGGTTTGGAAATGGATGGGTAAGGTCAAGCTGTCGGCGATGAGGTTTGGAAATGGATGGGTAAGGTCAAGCTGTCGGCGGTGAGGTTTGAAAATGGATGGGTCAGGTCAAGCTGTCGGCGGTGAGGTTTTTTAATGGATGGGTAAGGTCAAGCTGTCGGCGGTGAGGTTTGGAAATGGATGGGTCAGGTCAAGCTTTCGACGGAGAGGTTTGGAATTGAAATTCCTATTTCATTTTAAGTACCTAAGTACTTATTTCACATGGTTATTTCACGTAGGTAGCGTATTTTTCTTTTCGGAAGTCGCTGTCGGTACCGGTTGTTCTTTTTCATTAAGTTTGGTTGGTAGGTACCCCATATTGGGTGTACATCATCTACATCTGTTTGCCCCTTAAACCCGAACAAGCGTGATATTATATTATGAAATGGCGAAAACACTACATAAACATACGATCACAGCCATTCACAGCTATCGTGAGTCATTTGCTGTCTATATTATTGAAGAGTTCCATCTTCTAATTCGGAAGATCTCCAATCCTGGTGACCTGTAATAAACTTAGGTATATATTTGCAATGGTCTGTTATTCCAAAAAACTTACTAATTATATCATGGTTCAACTTAGGTACCTACAATACTTATCTTTTGACATGTTTTCCATTTTCCTAATTCCATTTATCTCAAGGTGATTGTCAATAAAAACAACCTATTACGCTCTATGTGTGCTCATTGTCTCAAAACCAAATAACAAATAAAAGTAGTTAAACAAAATAGTGTGGTCATAGCATAGTACCATAGTTACCTTCCAATAATTGAACGAGACACGTGCAAAATTAAATGTGTTCAGTAAAACTGAAACCGGCGCAGAGGTCCTATATATGCATACATTACAATTTGCTTTCAATTTCTTTCGACTTTCTCTTTGGGGACGTTTCTTGAAAACAGGTGCGCACATTTACACTAGGTAGCAGGTACCTAGACTCATGTGTAAATGAAGGTACAATTATATTTTGTGGTAATAGCCACTATTGGTAGTTTATGAGTTCAATAAAAAAATATTGAGTACTTACCTACCTAATCATGAAACAGGTACCTACTCAATATTTTTTAACCTAGGTAAAGCTGGATTCGCTTGAACCCTTTTTTCAAACATACCTAGGTATTAAATAATAAAGATAAAAAACGACGATTTCACATAAAATAATTTATCAACATATTATATGGATGACTGTGCTCGTTGTAAACAATTGAACTAATATGCAACTATGTAAATAAATGGATAAATGTATTTTCGACACAAAAATCGTAATTTTACGTTACTACGCTTACACCGCGTGTTTGTGCTAGAGCCTCTGTCATTCGAAAATTCAGCGTTATCCGAGAGCCCTAATAGGTACCTAGATGCCAAATATTTGGAATATCGGCGTTTGAATATTTTGTTATTTAGCAATAATGTAAACTAGTGTTTACAAAGTAAGACGAAAATTGAAAAATAAGTAGTAGCAGAAAAGCGAGGAGCGTATAGGTAACAATAATACGTATGAGTGTGTTTCGTAAACCAATTTCAATTTAATGCAAATAATAAAAAAAATAGGAATAAATAGGAAATAATAAAAACTATAACCTACCGAATAGCACCCCGATTATATGACATTCCAAGCAATTTCAATTTTATAATGAATTAGTCGCGACAGTATCCTTATGGGCGGCATATGGACACCGGGCCGTAGGCCGACGAAGGAGGCCGGCGGAGGCCCGGCACTTCGGGGACAGAAGATATTGGAATTTGTGACGTGGAGAGGAGAAGAGAGTTATCGTTAACCTACTTTGTTGAACAGGGTGATTTCATTGCGTTTTCAATTCAAAATGGAAAATAAAATAGGTTTTCAGAATTTTTACAGCGACCATTATGTTGAAAAATGTTTTCGTTTACGCGATAATTTTATTGAATTCCAAATCTAAACCTAATTCATCTTATTTATGTTTCGAATAAGAATATAAGTAATAGAGAATCGAAAAACTTTAAATAAAAACAAGTGTGACAGCTTCCACTGTTTTTATTTACCCAACAATACAATACAATGCTATCAATAGCCGAAACATGTCAATGACATTGCCAACATCAGGAAATTCGCGTCAATATCATGGGTTTTTGACACCTGCTTTACATTCAATTCATACTGAATTATCATATTGAGTCAAGGTAAGGCAAGTCCCCGTCGGGGCTGCGGGTTGTTTGAAAGAGATACCGCGGCCTCGATACAAAGGGCTAAGAAGGAACATGGGTGGTTTTAAGTCAGTAGAAGTCTGACACTCTCCCTATCGCTCTGCGCAGAGCAGGAGGAAACATTTGATTTGATGATTTCCCCACACTCAAAAAAAAAAAGAAGGTAAGGCAAGTCAGAGTTCGTCCAATGATTAATTACATTATTACAAATCTCTTGCTCATAGCCCAAATTACTCGTCATCTCATCAGATACCCCTTCTTCCCATAATATTATTATTATCCTTTGTACGAGTACAGTGCATCCAGTTGATCCAGTGATCAATGGTCCACTACAATTAAACATTAAAGTTTCTTAAACAATAGTCAATTAGAGATCATACAACGGTACCGATCATATTATGCGCTTTTAACCGCAGACCGCACACTGAGCTGTAATTATTTTCATTACGGAAAATGGAAATTTTATTTTATTTGTGGATGTTATACCTCCACGCTGACTCAGCGAATCATAGAAAAAGGCACTTTTTATTTATAAACTTTTAGTGTTCTATCGGAGATACCACTATTATAAATCGCATTAGATTAGAGAGAAATTGAAATGTAGGTCTAGGTAGTCCTAATATGTTTTGCCTTATACCGAACACACGTCCACCAAATTCTATTTCATCTTTCATCAAAATCTATGAAGCAGCTATAGAAGCGAAGCTATGGAGCTTAATATGCACAGATTCTGAATCAAAATCTGTCATGCAAAATCTGTTTTCGTGGTACAAAATGATTCTGCATGCACATGACTGTCAAGAGCATAATTATTCATAGCGCAACTGACTCCCACCTACTTACTTCCACCACCACCACCCTAATGTCCTCTTCAGGCCATAAAGAGAACAATGACAAAATAGCGCCGTACGCAATTTTGTTACGGTATAACTTTCAGTTACCGCAATATTAGGCAAATACACGCTTTAAGATTACACACATACTCGTTTGTACCTTTGAGGCAATCTTTCTATTGTTATTATAATTACAATAAAAGCCAAACACATCGTAAAGTAATCGGTTACGAAGGCTTAACAATATTAACAATGTGTCATCCGTCATTTATATTCCAAGCATCCTTCTCGAGAGATCTTGTCCCCACAAGGATTCGTCATGTCTCTCGCTGTAGTTAATGGAAATTCTTTGTATGTGTGATTAGACGAATGTCACGCCTTCACAAAACATGGCTGCCCTATGAGGAACTGGAAGAACCTTTACCTTTGCATTGAATGGTACTTCTAGCTTCAATTACCTTCGCAGAGAATCATTCTACATCCTAACGCTTTTCCGGCGCACAGACAAGGTCGATAAAGTAAAGGAACTAAGTACGTACTCATGATCATCATACCAAGCGCACGAAAAGCACATTGTATTTGACTAGTTTTTCATTAGCTGTATTGTGTAACACTGATAGACTTCCGCATTAAGCAGGCCTTAATGAGCCTATAGATATCTTCCATTATATCGATGGCACGATTTCTATTTTAGCAGCTAAGCACCTGGTAGGTACCCATATTGTCAATGTCATGACTCATGAATCAGTGCTTTAGTAATGGTCATTGCCAAGCTACAGCGTACGGTACAACCTCCCTAGCAAAGAACTGCGCAATTTTAATTAAATAATGCACCTGATTAAAATTGCCTTGCTGTTTTTTGTCTCACAGGTAGAGCGCGGCGAGTTGAACCTGACGTTTCCCATAATGTTCAATCCTGTAACATGGGAGGCACATGCGTTCCCGGTGTACTTCGGAGGCTCTAAAGTGGTGGATGACATCATAGTGTCCGTGCCGGCTGTCCAGCTAGTCTGGTTTGTGACCACCGACACTAAATTACAATTGGCAGAAAGGTGAGCAATACAAATGTTATTTTTAAGTAGGTATCACTTAATTTTCTGAAAACAAGAACGGACAACTTAATCGCTGTTAACAGTAAGAATGCAGATCGTGCATAGATCAGTATTATCTTACACGTAATAGAGGATATCCTTTTAAATAACTGTAAAGTAGGTACCTACTACAACAGCCATGCATGCAATACAAGGAAGACATGATTGAAGCGGTGATTAAGTTTTGGAAGGAAACAATGAGCGTTTCTATAGTTTACTTATTACCTAGTACTTATTACTCCCATTCTGCTTCATTTAACTTTTTATGATTTGTTTTGAATTTCAATAGCATTACACTTTGTGTAAACACACGAAATTAAAACTTAGATAATAGATTTCGATCTTGACACCGTTGAAGAAATCGTTTCGAATACTAAACACTGCGTAATATCGGACAAGAATACGAATGGAAAGGCAGATAGTTTTTAGCAAATTGTGGGTCAATATTTCGAAAGGTCTGGTAAGGTTTGAAAGAAATACATTTAGAGAACGGACTGAACTAATGCTTTACATCATTAACTAGTTTGATAACGCAAACGTTCTTATTAGTAACGTATTTAGACAAGTTCTTCTTTGTAAATTACAGAGGTGCGGCCTGGGAAGACGCTTTTCTGGACACAGTCGGCATAGCAGAAGACACCGGCCGCTTCAAACACATATCTATAGCGCGATTCGCCTCCCGTACCCTCGACCACGAACTTGAGAAGAACACGAGGACCGTCATACCATTCTTCAGCTTCACTTTTGTTCTCATGGGGATATTCTCTATAGTTACCTGTATGATGGGCGACTGGGTTCGCTCGAAACCATGGCTGGGTTTGCTGGGCAACATCTCGGCTGTGATGGCCACTGCAGCAGCATTCGGATGCGCCATATATTTAGGCATTTCCTTCATTGGTATTAATTTAGCTGCACCCTTCTTAATGATTGGTAAGTTTCTATAGTCCCTTCATCTAATATCTCTAAGAGAACCTCCTTTCCAATGAAATTCGTTCTTCTGGATTCCTTTCAAAATAAAATGTATCATCGTTTTTATCAGAAGGTAGTTCTTACTCATTCCTTTTTATTACAAATGTGTGGTTTATTTCCGTCACGTTTATCTACCTTTTGTTAACTTACACCACATTGTAACACCTATTGTTTCGACCACATTATTATTTATGTTTTTGAAAACGACTCATAAGTTTATATTGCAAAATTCCAGGTATTGGAATCGACGATACGTTCGTGATGTTAGCGGCGTGGAGACGAGCATCACCGAAGCTCCCGGTGCCAGAGCGGATGGCTATCATGTTGTCAGAAGCAGCGGTGTCCATCACGATCACCTCCGTTACGGATATGCTTTCGTTCTTCATCGGTATCTTCTCTCCATTCCCGTCGGTGCAAATATTCTGCATGTACTCTGGTAAGTTCGATGAACTTGGGTTTTATACAAAACATTACCGTAATATTCACAATAAACTATCAGCCCTCTGGGCCAAATAATAAGTTCACAGTCACACTGTCACACCCTGTAACATGGAAGATACTAAGTCCGTATGATAGTAATAATAGATGTAGTTAATAGGTGGTAATATTAAATACCAAGTCTCTGG
The DNA here is from genome assembly GCA_949775195.1 of Diarsia dahlii. Lineage (NCBI taxonomy): Eukaryota > Metazoa > Arthropoda > Insecta > Lepidoptera > Noctuidae > Diarsia > Diarsia dahlii. Next base: position 16,373,008 of record OX459195.1, read on the forward strand.
ACGGGAAGATTCGTGATCAATAAATTATGGCACTGAGTCTGAGAGCATACCTATCTTGAACAATAAAATAGGAACTTTAATTTACTTTTCACATTACAGGTCTCGCGGTGTGCTTCACTTTCGTGTGGCATCTGACATTCTTCGCCGGATGTGTAGCTGTGTCAGGCTACCGCGAGAAACAAAATCGACATACGATAACTATGATGAAAGTACTGCCAGAATCGAGGGCCAGGAAAGGTGAGATTTATAAATTGATTATCTTTATTATGTATCTGCCCGAATTTATTCTACCACATTTAGTGGCTGGTTTCTAGGTACCTAGAAACCTACCTCTTATGGTACCTAGGTTTCTAGGTACCATAAGAGCTGGACATATAAAACATATAGGTAAACTGTTCACCCCTTCCGATTTCTACTATAAATTTATTAATTCTAGCATAAAAGTATGATCAATTACAACACTGACATTTTACTTTAAATTTCAGAAGAAAAATCATGGTTGTACAGAATGTTTTGCAGTGGAGGTATAAACCCAGCCGATCCTGACAACCCAATAGACAACAAGGAACACGTCATCATGGCCTTCTTCCGCACAACTATGGCAGATTTCCTAAACAACGGCTACGTTAAAACCATGGTCATCGTAATTTTCATCGCTTACCTGGCAGGAGCAGGGTATGGAGTGACCAATCTCAAAGAAGGGTTAGAAAGAAGGAAACTCCCCAAAATAGATTCATACTCTGTAGAGTTCTTCGATCGTGAAGATCTTTATTACAGAGAATTCCCATACAGAATTCAGGTAAGAATTTAAGATATTTTTGTCTTACGAGATCAATATCGGCTCAACATGCAGAGTGCATAATTATACCGGTTACAAGTCGAATCCCAAAAAACTTAATATTTTGTACTGGTTTATTTACATAGCGAAGTGCGTGCAAACGAGAGCATAATTTAAATGCTTTCTGACAGAATCTGCAGTCTTTTACTCCCCGACTTCGGCGAAGCCCAAAAGGAGGGATATTTTATTTTCGTAGAGTACACGTGCTCCTCTAACCAAGATTATTTTTTCGTGTGCAAACATGTTCTATCAAATATAAAACTATCTACTAAATATTTAAATTACTGGTATCTTCCTTTCCAGGTGGTTATAAGTGGCGAATACAATTACTCTGATCCAAAAGTGCAAGATCAAGTGGAAGCTTTGACCCAGAGCTTGGAGAATACAACGTACATATCCAACACGCTGTACACGGAGTCTTGGCTTCGAACCTTCGTTGACTACGTATCGAGAAACAACGACTACTTAAACGTAACCATCGATAATGAGGACGAATTCATTCAGAATCTTAAAGAGGTTAGTAACTACCTACAATTTGGATTAAATTGGACAATTTGAATCAGGATGATTAGTGACGTCCTACGCTCGTTAATCTGATTAGTGGTTACAAGGATTTGTTTGTTCCAATAGGCATCAGTATTTTCCCAGACTTTTAATCTAGAATATTTATTTATTTATTTAAACTTTTCGCACACAATAAAAAGGTACAAAGGCGGACTTAATGCCGTAGGCATTCTCTACCAGTCAACCAAGGGTGGTGTAGAGATTAGATGGCAGGTGCTCTTTTTGAGAGGTACAATGATAAAAAAAAAACAAATATATCATACCTAATGATTTATAGATATAATATACAAATAGTTACTTACATAGATATTCTAGGAGATATTTTAATTTTTAGTCATATTTTATTATTTATTTTTCAGTTGTGGCTATTCCCAGCAAACCCATTCTCTCTAGACGTGAGATTTAACGAGGAAGGAAATCGAATTGTTGCTTCGAGATTCCTAGTTCAAGCAGTGAATATCAGCGGAACAAACCATGAGAAAGAAATGGTCAGAGCATTGAGAAACGTCGTTGCTCAATCTTCTCTTAACGCCTCAGTATTTCATCCTTATTTCGTATTTTTCGATCAGGTATGTTTGAAAAACTTTAAATTGTAAGCATTAAATAAGTGGATTTAAAGAATAACATACTTATTTTACTTATTTTTGTTACAGTTCGAACTTGTGAGGCCAACTTCTCTTCAGAATTTATGCTACGGTGCTCTTATGATGATGATCACGTCTTTTGTATTCATCCCTAACATCCTCTGCTCTTTGTGGGTGGCGTTTAGTATAATATCCATTGAAATCGGGGTTGTTGGCTACATGGCACTTTGGGACATCAACCTTGATTCTATATCCATGATAAACTTGATTATGTGCATCGGCTTCTCTGTTGATTTCACCGCACATATCTGTTATGCTTACATGGCATCGAAAGCCAAACACCCTGACGAAAAAGTCAGCGAGTGTCTCTACTCTCTTGGATTGCCCATAGTTCAGGGATCATTTAGTACTATTCTCGGTGTAATAGCCTTGCTCCTAGCTGACAGTTACATATTCTCTGTGTTCTTCAAAATGGTTTTCATGGTCATATTCTTCGGCGCAATGCATGGGCTCTTCCTACTTCCAGTCCTTTTGTCGCTATTCGGACCTGGTTCGTGTACTAGAAGGAAAAGTGATATCAAAATGGAAAAATTAGAAAAACCTTTTCCCAATGCCTACTGTATGCCGCACCCACAGCTAGTTTTAAATGACCAAATATATAACGGCAAGAATTTAAATCCGAATGGAATTTATAAGATTTATGGTGATGACAAAGATCTTGGAATAGGCACATCAGGCGAGGACACAAGTGAAAGCAGTTCCAACCAGTCGCAACGCCGACAAATAGGTGACGATGAGAATGCCCAAAAGAAATACGAGATCGGGTGGAAGCGATCTAGTTACTGCCAGAACTCTGCAAGCCAGTTTCAGCCATCCGGTGAATTAGATCTTTATGGCCACGATCTGGATCGTAATTGGCAACGACAGCGCTATGAGGACAATCGTCGCGTTTTTGACAATTACCGGAAACCTCCGGCAGTGTCAAGGACGCGCGATGATGACTGGGTATCATCGACGCGAAAAACGAGCGACGCAGGGCCGCGGCGTGAGGGCACGTACCGGGTGATGCGAGCCCACTCGCAGCACAACATCCACAGGTCGCGTGCTCCTCGACGTTCCAACTCACATCACAACTTAGAACATTTAGACTACGTCGCAGAAATGCGTTTTCCCTGACAGTGACCGCCTAACCCCTCTAAAATAATATTTAAAATAAATCGAGTGCTCAATTCATGGACCAAAGTATAAAACTACCTTCGTAAAAAACGAAATCAGTAGTCTAATTTCCTAGAAAGTGAAGAACACTAAGTTGATATATGAACGCTTTTTCTTGAAGGTGTCAAGTGTTTTTCGGGAGTGATAAAAACTGTTTTTCATGAACGTTTAGTTAGAAATATAAATGGAGCTTTGTCTAAAAGCCTTATGCCAAAATCAAAATAAGTAGTATATTATAACAGTCGAACCTTCTCACAGCTGTTCACTTTCCTCGTTTATTTCAACATGTACAGGATGTTCACAAAGACAATATCTATATTATATCACAGTAGCTCTATCCTCTTAGATAACACAACCATTTATTTCTCCACATCTCAACAAATATAATTAATTGCGTTGACAGCTGTGTGGAGGTTGTAGATAAATTGCTTTAATGTTATCTTCTCTATTTTATAATTATTTTCATATAAATAATAAAAAAGCTCAGTTGTACACCAAAGTACGATCGGTTCAATAACGATATTATCTATAAGTAAGTTATTGATTCGGGAGACAAAACATATATAATTATAATAATGTTAGTAAATGTAACTAGTGGGTTACGAAGTTCTTCGAGATTTTGGTACAAGGCTGAATAAGGAGAGGTTATGTTTGTTAATCGCTAATTGCCTAGTATAATTATATCATGTGAAAGGCCGCCGAAAAGAATTTGTGTAGATACGTTTTGTTACACATTAAATTGTAATTAAAGAATATAACCAAATATGTTGCAATTCAATCTAAGCCCCCTCCCTATTTTGAGTGTCGATACTGAATACATATCGGATCGTATGTCACTATGAAAATAAGGTAATCCGAAGTTTAGTTGCCATAGCGACCGAGAAGTTATTGATACTTGCAAATGAGGGAGTGGCCTAAAATATAAAGCGCTACGTATATCTACGCATGTATTAGTTTTTAATGCAAATATTTAAAGGAGCGAGTGAAACATTCATCTTTTTACGAAATAATTTATTACAACTTAACTAGTTCCTACAAGTTAACAAAACTACCGATTCAGTCAGTACAGTTGCTTTCGACAATTATCTGTTGGCAATCGTTGGGTCGAAATAATATAAAATGTCTATTTAGTGTGATATACATTGGGATGGGTGATTATTAGAGATGTGTAAATAAGTGAGTAAGACGGAGGTGCAATGGAAACTTTTTGTTTCGGAAACTGTTCGGATATTTGGAATAGTCTCTAAATATATTCACATTTTGTTGACTACTTTTTACAAATATAGATATTTATCAATTTATAAAATCTTTACAGTAATTATTAAAATTTTGTACTTCAAATTTGGTAATAATACTCCAACGAGTCCACGACAGCGATGAATTTTTATTCCTTGTTCCATCGTCACATTCTTAGAAACAACACTATTTAGATTACGAATCGAATAGTTTCCGATAATAAGTTTTTATTGTACTAATTATGAAAAAAATGAAGTCTTCATGTTTATAAAAGTATAAAGCTTTAACCATTATCTCCCTTTACGGGTTGCTGTAAATATTAGTTGTGATATTATATCTCGATGCCATGTTCCATCCCTGTCTTAATATATGTTTATGCTATTCTACAACTAATATTTTACTGTGTGTCTTACAAATAACTATGTTCTGTCTGTGAAGACATGTTCCGTCATTGCATTTGTGGTGATAACAGCAAGTGGCTCTGGTGTTTGTTCCGAGTGTTAAGTAAGAATTTAATGTTTGTGATCCCTAGCGGTCACTCATCATGACTGAATAATGTAAATATTACCTGTTTTACATTAAATAAAAATTAGTTTTAAAAACTCCGGTTTTTTATTTAATTTCTTATATTTCAGATATTTCTATCATAATTAGGTACCTATGTGGCTTAACTACATACTAAAACATAACTTGCATTCAATTAACAATATGTAGCTTTCTTAACACATACATTCATACAAAAGTATCATACAGGCATAACATCGCAAAATTTTGATACGGGATGTAAAAAATAATAAAAATGAATGTTATATCATTACGCGATATTAAATGAAGGATAGATCACGTGTTTCAATGAATAAACAATATGATATGAAGATACGTGATCTTAGTAACAACACAACTATAGTTCCTGCCAGTTAAGATGTCAATAGCGGTCATTGACCCACCCACCTACATTCATTAAAGTTCTTAACTTTGAAATTCAAAAATAAGCCGGTTCATGTCTTGCATCGTCATCTATCGTCAACATTTTTTCTAATAAAAACGAAACATGGTTCATTTGTTTTGGTTCGTACGAAGAGATATAAGGGAGAGGGCAATGACCGCTATTGACATCTTAACTGGCAGCAACTACAGATATGACCCACTGTGGTATGCAGTCTTATACTTGCAATCATTCCACGAATTGATACAATCTAACAGTTAAACGAGTCGGCAAACTCGCAGTTTACCACTTACAGTGTGCCATATCTAGTCATAACATAATATATTTACAACTCTACAAAACTGTAAAGTAAATATCTAAGGTAATGCAGGCTTATCATACACAGATTTCAGCAGATCACTACAAAACAGAATCAAATCTTTGGGTTGAAATCTGCCACACATGTAGTCTTGAATAAATGATAATTCCTTATTACTATTGCTACGGTTCTGTTCTGTGGTGTTATTCCATTGGTCCTCTAACACTTTGTTCAGAAGATCCTTAGCGCCGGATGGAGTGATCTTCTTCAATAAAACATCAGTTATAGCACTTAATGGCAGTTTGTCAGAAATCTGCTGGATTGAAGAGTCTTCTAATTGTAAGCTAACTTGCTCCACGAAGTCTGGTCTCTGGAAAAATAAATATAAATAAATACTTCGTCAAAATACTCATTTTTATTTTAGACTAGTTGTTGCAAGCAGTTGCCCGCTACAACTCGAAAATTATCTCACAAGAAGATAAAATCGGGATAAAAATCCTATCCTATGTGTTAATCCAGGGTGTCAGCTAACTCCATACCAAATTTTATTAAAATCGCTTCAGCCGTTTAGATGTGAAGAAGTAACAAACATCCACACTCACAAACTTTCGCCTTTATAATATTAGTGTGACTATCGTGAGTGAACTTGATACTGGTTTCAGTTACATACAACCATCAAAATAAACAAGACTGCACTGTCTTAGCTTCCAAAAATACAAATAAATAACTTCATGCCTACATAAACTCACGCCTTTTCCCATGGAAGTTGGCATAAACTGCTTGTAAAGCACCTTTCACTTTATTTTCCGTTTTTACTCTCCTTTCCACATCTGCATCAATATTTCTATTTTTTGTAAACAGACTGCCCAAATATGCAAACTTATTCACTTGCTCCACACACATAACATTTATTTCCACATCACACACCAATACATCCTCTTCTCTTTCAAATACCAAAACCTTTGTTTTGTTCACATTTACATTCATTCCTTTTCTCTTAAATGCTTCATACCATATCTTGCAAGGCAAGAAAGATGCAAGAAGAACTTAATAATCTACATGCCAGGCAACTCATTCATCCTCAATCCACATTCATCTTTCTTTCAACTGTGTCAAACAACTATCCATGTATAGATTGAACAGCAAAGGAGACGCTACACCACCCTGTCTTATAACTTCTTAAGTTGCCAAATTAGTCAGTGTATGCCCAGTGCATCCTAACACAAGCACTAGAATCCTTGCATAAGATTGAATTGTTTGTACCATGCACCTGCCTACACCATACTTGAAATCGACCACAGCTGTTGCCTCCACCACTAGTAACTTCAATACCCACATTTTAGAAAGTTTGCACTAAATTTTTTAATAATAATTCTGAAATTAACTTAATTTACACTACCAGTATATAACATAAATTGCAAACAAGATTCAAATAGACTTTATGTGGGATTTGAATGGACTTGACATTATCTATACATTAATTTTGATTTCAGGTACTTTAAGACAGTTTAGAACTTAAGATCAAAATGCTTACCTCTGCTAAACATGATTTAACAATATCTGCAGTAGATTTACTGCCCGATTCGTCAGTCTGCACAATTGTATGCGCGGTTGGAGTAGTCTCAGTCTGTACACACGTTACATTAGTCGGCGTAGCTACTGTTTGTGCTTCCGTCTCGACGCACACATTACTATTTGTTTGCGCTTCGCCATCAACGTAAGTCTTCACCTCAGGCATAGGCTCATCAAATAAAGCCTCATCAACGTTCTCCATCACATCTAAAGGCGTCTTCTCCTCCCTTTTGGAAACATAATCAGTTAACACTTTCTTTGCAACCTTCACTTTAGGCGCTTTAATGCATAACCTGTTAACTTCAACTTCCGTCAGCCTAGCCAAATCACCAACAGTTGTCACTTTTCCTACTAATTCTTTTACAAGCAATGACTTCATTGTGTATGACGACAATCCACTGGCAATGGTGTCTATGTGGTCCTGACAATTTACTAAATCTGGGCATATAGGATCCGTGTCATTTAGCTCGCTTGCTCTGACAATTTCAACAACAGGAGTTTCGTCTAGAGAGAATTGTTGAGTATCATCAGGAGTACTAATGACGGTAGTGTCTGAGAAACTTTCTACAGCTCTATTCAACACAGTGTCTAATTTGAATGCATGGTCTAATCTTTTAGGTGATTTTAAAATTGCTTGTTGGCGCAGTAATTGTCTTTCAAGGCGTTTATGAGTCGAATTTTGCGGAGATCGTACACCACCCGGTTCAATGTACTTCTGAACTGACACCGTCGTTGACACTGGAGGGTCATGGAAACTCACTCGCTTTCTCTGAAAAAAGAAAAGTCACATTTTGAAAAGCATCCTATTTTTCAATAATATTCTTGTTTCTGTCAACAACAATACTCACTTTACTCGCAGGAGACATGGTAGCGTCGTCAGAAATCTCTACAAGTTTCCTCTTTAGAATGGGACCTGAGGGGCTGCTGTCGACCGCAGGAAGTGATCGCCTGAACTTAAGGAAAGTCTCACTGTCTTCACTTTCACTGGAAGGTTCAATATTTTCACTAACAGAGTTGTACAAGATTCGTAAGTTCCTTCTAGCTGGTGTACTTGTCGAGCTAGTCTTTTTAATCTCTTCTGTTTCGGTCTTTTCTTGGTTTATTATGGCTTGGACTTTATCAGGGACGCAGCACAGTCCTAACATTTGTGCTGCTCGACCTCCTGCTCGCACTTGAGGTCTGTTCTTCTTGAGGGACAGAGAAGAGCTAGGACTAGTGTTAGTCACAGTGATTTCGACTCTAGGTGGTGACTGATCCCTTTTATCAGGAGAGACTTTGTCCTCAGTAAAAACTTCCGGAGAGCCACACTTTTCAAACGGCTCCCCATTACTGTGCACAGGCGACGATAACGTTATCACCACAAAATCGTTACTAGTCTCGGGTGACGGTGATTTTTTGTTTCTGTCTGGACTCATATTTTTAATTGGTGAAATCTCTAAAGTGTTGTTTAAGAAATCTTGTTTTCGTTTATCTTCGTCTCCGAATGACGACGGCGACGAAGCTCCGCTCTCTTTTTCCAACTCTACAACTGCGGAATCTGATAAAGTTATTGTTATATCTTCTGGAGGATTATCTGATTTTTCGCTGATAGATTTATTTTTAGTCGGAGATTTTTTCTTTTTGTTACCTGGAATTTCACTGGTTTCAACAACAGTCAAACTTGTATCCATATTCTTATGAACGACAAAAGTTTCCATGAAGTTGTTAAGATCGGTTGGTTGAGTGTCAGCTTCAGCAATTTCTTGTGTTTCTGGTCCTACTACAGTTTCATCACTGCTTATAGTCAGGGGTTCTGGCAAATCGTCATTTGATAAAATAACCACTTCTGAGAGATCTTTATCTTCAATTGGTTCAGTATCTAAGTTCTCAGTGAGATCTGCTGGACTTGATCCTTCTGAAGCAGTTTTGTTCAACGGTAATTCACTATCATCTTTACCCTCTTGATTGGCTTTTGCCGATTCTGATATGACCATAACACAGTCTAATATGCTCTGAGATTCATTAACTTTGCCTGTAATTAAGTCAATTTTTTCCAAAGATATGACAGGAACCTTTTTACCCTTCTTTGTTGATTTAACTGATATTGTTGTGATAGTGGAGTCCTGTGAGCTCTCAATCACATCGTCCGAGTCCGGCATCTCTTCTGTGAACGAAGTCTGATCTTTCATTTCAGTATCATGTCCTTGGCTATCATCAACTGCCAGTGAGGAGTTTGAACTAGAGCTATCACTGTCTCTATTCTTCTCTTTTGTTTTCTTGTCATTCTTGGCTCCAGATACACATTTGGCTAGCTTCTCAACTAAACTTTTTCTTCGGCCTGTGCCGGCGGATTCCAAAGCTTTTCTGGTCAATCGTTTTTGTGACTGCATATTTAAATAAGGGTGCCCTTCTACCATGTCTATTGCTAATTCAGTTTCGATCCTCGATTTTCTTAAACTTTTTTTAGTGGTTGACTTTTGTTCTTCAGTTCCTTTATTCTTTGTTTCTTGTTGTGGCGTTGATGGCTCTTTTGCATCTTTATTGTTAAGACTTGTTTGTATTTCGCTTGATTTGTCACCAATTTTGTCATTGACGCTTTCTTCCTTTTCAGCAGAACTCATTTCCTTGTCATTGTCATCATAAGAGCGATCGTCATGGATGTCATTAGACGTTTCAGTAATCATCTTCGATTTTTTTGCCTTAATGGTGTTAATCTTATCCTTGTTATCAATAGGGCAGTTATCATGGACGTCATTAACCTTTTCTTTTTTCTTTTTTTTTGTCTTAACGGTGTTACATGTTTCACCCTGCATATTTTTAGGATCCTCAATTTTGTTGTCTTGAACTATTTCGATCTCCTTTTCAGTAGAACTTTCGACACTCTGTTTTGTAGAACTTTGTACCTCCTTATCCATGGGACTTTCTATTTTCTTTTCAGTAGAACTTTCGAAACTCTTTTTTGTAGAACTTTGTGCTTTCTCATCCATGGGACTTTCTATTTTCTTTTCAGTAGAACTTACGACACTCTTTATTGTAGAACTATGTGTTTTCTTAGCCATGGGACTTTCTATTTTCTTTTCAGTAGAACTTTCGAAACTCTTTTTTGTAGAACTTTGTGCTTTCTCATCCATGGGACTTTCTATTTTCTTTTCAGTAGAACTTACGACACTCTTTATTGTAGAACTAAGTGTTTTCTTAGCCATGGGACTTTCTATTTTCTTTTCAGTAGAACTTGCGACACTCTTTTTTGTAGAACTAAATGCTTTCTTAGCCATGGGACTTCCTATTTTCTTTTCAGTAGATCTTACGACACTCTTTTTTGTAGAACTTTGTGCCTTCTTATCCATGGGACTGTCTATTTTCTTTCCAGTAAAACGTAACTTCTTTTCAGTAGAACTTTCGACCACCGTTTTAGTAGTACTATTTTCAATAGAACTTTCGACCACCTTTTTAGTAGGACTATTTTCAGTAGAACTTTTGACCACCATTTTAGTAGGACTATTTTCAGTAGAACTTTCGATCATCTTTGCAGGACTATTTTCAGTAGAACTTTCGACCACCTTTTTACGATCACCTTCATTTGAAATTTCGACTCTTTCTTCATTTATTTTTTCGACTTTCTTTTCCTTTGTACCTTCAACATTCTCCTCATTTAAATAGTCAATTTCCATATTGTCCTCAGGTTTGACAATATCCAAAGAGGCTTCTAAATCCATTTTAGTAGGTAGGGTTTCGTCCATTTCTATTTCATTTTTTATTTCACTTTCTTCTTTCTGTGAATCATTTATCTGAATAACTAAATTGGCATTAGAACTGTTCTCATTTTCAGGTACTTGTACTTTTACTTTAGTTACTTCTTCACCAGTAACACTATCACTAGGTGGAGAAGTAGCATCTTCTGAAGATACACTTGCGGAAGGATTGGATTGTTTTGACTCACATTTTAGGCCTTGTAAAGTTTGCCGCCTCTTTTTAGCACCCAAAAGTAACTGTAGCTCATCGAACTTTTTTGGCTTTCTTTTAACTCGTGAGGGCCTATCTGCTGAAATCATTGGAGGTGCAGAATTTACGATATTAGCAGTCTCATCATTTTTAGACTGTGTTGGAGTTTTTATAATACTTTCAGTCTTATTCAAATCTTCAGAAACACTTTTATTTTCTTTGTGAACTTCTGAATGTTCAATCAAATTTCTTACATTCCGAAATACGCGATCTTTCAAAGCCATACGAGGTGATTTTGAATTTTTAGGAGTAACAGCCTCAATTTTTTTAACTTTTTTATCGATAGATAATATATCTTTAGCAGCAGAAGGATTATCTTTCTTTACATTTTCGGCGAAGAAATTTTCTAATATTTTAGGCACAACCTCAGAGCTTGGTAAGTTTGAAAGCATTACCGAAGGAGTTTCGGTGCTGCCTGACTTACTACAAGATTTGCTTTCTGATTTGCTGCTATTAGATGTGTCCTGTGAGTCAGTCTTCCATGACACAAGTTTGAATTCATCTTGAGATTGTGATAAATCTTGATACAAAGCAGGAATATCTTCTCTCTTTCTTTGTAGTTTTTCTTTTTGGTTTTCTGTCAATTTTCTAGGATTGAATTTCCAGTTTGATTTTACTACAACATACTCTTCTCCGTTTTCTACGACAGTATTCACGATACTTGCTTGCTTTTTTATCTTAGTCCTTTTTGGAATTTCTTTTGTTTTCGGTGTTGTGAATTTAATATTATCTGAACTTTGATTCTTATCTTTAGAAATTGTTCCATTTTCCACATCATCTATAATTGCTTGCAGTTTTTTGAAAGTTTCATCTGTTTCAACAACTTTTGACTTTAATGTTTTCATAACAGAAAGAACAGATTGTTTAGTTGCAGATTGTTGAGAGAGAAATGCTGAACAATCTATAATTTCGTCAATAATAACCGGAATAAATCTTTGATATGATTCAGCTTGTACTAATGAATCTAATGAGTTCAACAAAATATTAATGAAGGACAATATGAGGGATGCCTGCAACAAAAGTGAAGAGGTTGTTTAACATGTACTAATAATAAAAAGAAAATATAAAAAAACTAGACTTTAGTTCAATACTAACATCAGTTATCTGTCTGCATGCTAATGTCATCACTTTAATCATTTTCTTCATACAGAATAATGTATACCGAGCAGCAGTTTCATTAACGTTTGTTAATATAATACCGACAATAGCAACCATTCTGTCGACCACTAGTGGAAATAGTGGTTCGTAGTTTTGGTAACTATCAATACGACTAGTTACGACGTGTAGCAGTTCCAATTCTTTATTATATGCTGAACCTGCAATAAGATAAATTGCAATTTTATTCACATACTTTTTATTTTTCAATATTTTTCAGGGGTTTTTTTTTGAGCAACATCATATTACTAAAGAATCATCAAACACCCGTCAAAGTAACTAGCCAAACCCAAGTTGCCTCATTGAGTAAAATACTGTACAACACCTGATAATATTCTAGTTAGACTTAATATTAGAAAAGGTCTTGATGTTGTTAACTGAGCCAAAAGTATTGCATTTCTGAAGTATATTTAAAAAATTAAAATATAAAATACAGATTTCAATTTATTAAAAAATATAAAAGTATAATACTGAAGTGGTAAAAAGTAAGTTATTTAAAAATTACTTGCAATAGTTTTGTTTCCTAGAAGTTATTTCTGTCTCACTGATTTTACAATGAGCAGTAGATTGAAGCTACAGTCACCAAGATTACAGCGAGTGGGTCTTGGGCAGAGTCAGGGCTGAGTTAGCTGTTGACAGGACTTTATGGATGCCTTTTCTAATCATTTGTTGCTCATACATATAAATGTATCCAGATTCTAAATGTAGGGGCCACCTGTCGAAAATTTACGTAAATTAATCAACCCAGAAACCCTGCTTTGGCGTATTCGAATATTGTATATAATATGTATTGTGTATGTGTGTGCGCATATGTTGTGTTTATTAAAGTTATGTTAATTCATAATAATCTCACTAAATCGCGTAATTTCGACAGGTGTACATCTACTTACAATATTATAAAAATACAGGTTTTATTGTACTTACAAGTCTGTCCAGCCATTTTGTTTTTCAACCAGCAGAGTAAAACACATAGTTTCAAATATGTCGTGGAATTATTGATTGCCGGCGCAGTTAAGAGGAATGTCGATATCATCTTATCAAGGATCTCAAAATGTTTCAGTTTAGGATATAATGTGTCATATAGTGTATACCATGTCATGGCAGAACTCTTAAGCTGGAAATAATATAGAAAGTTAAGGTATTTCCTGTGCATAGCAATTCATCTGTGTGAAAACTTAACACATACATGACATACATAAGCACTAGCCTTTTTCTTTTGGGGTAGGTAAAAACACAACGTCTCCTGATACAATCCTTATACAGAATTTTAGGTTAAACAAGAGACTCTCGTCCCAAATATGTAAAAAATCCGCACACTCTCCAAATCATACTTCATTAGACTTTTCTTTTTCGCCATTGCCTAACAAAATGAGAGAGAGAGTGGGAGAGTGTAATGCAATCCTGATTTGTCCTTTATCGGAACATGCTCGGATTTTATATTTGTGTTTTAAAATAGTGATTTTTAGTTTAAGACAAAGGGCGTATACACGTAGAACCACTTAAAACACGAAACAATTACACACAAAGAATAGAGACAGCCTGCACCGCCTACCTGCGCGGACCGGTTCCGATTAGCGCTAGCAGATCGGCGCCGGTAGCCCGCGTTCTACGTGTGTACGCCCTTAATGTTGATCTTATAGGGCGTCGCTCAGCTTTAAATTTTAACATTTAATTTGACCAATAAAACTCATTGTGTAACAATGTACCTACTTATTAACTATGTTAGTAAGACACTTACAAAGACTAAAACAAAACCAAAATCCAAAACAGATTGTGACATCATTGCTGCAAGGTGACAGGCCCTGCCGAAACCTTGCAGCAGTGAGTGGTTCACAAACGCACAATCAAGCCAGTTCATAATGCTTTCTCAATATAGAAAATAAAAATAACAACTGCCATTATTGGCCGCAGAAAAAAGACTACTTATTTGCTTTTTTATGTCATTACTGCTCTGAAATTTCGCTAGCTTATTAGTATTGATGCTGATAATAAAATATACTTACATTTGTAAATGAATTTTCTATTTGCAACGGCCACACGACGGTGTCAATCAATATTTTATCACAAGTGACATGTTCTAAGCCAAATTGTAGCATTGACTCCGCAAGTGCAGTCCAAAGAATCAAACCCACATCAGTTGCAGGCAAGTTCTGTAAAACGAAGCCCGTAGCAAAAATGGGTGCAGAGTATACATGATCTAACAGGAAGTCTGTTACTGCTGTCAACTTTGTTACCATATCTTCGAAGCTGCAACTGCAATGCAATACGTTGATTGAATTATAGACATAAGGTAAGAGTCAGCCCCGTCGGGGCAGGGGTTTGTACGAAAAAGATACCGCGGCCTCGGCACAAGGGCTAAGAAGGAACATGGGTGGTTTTTAGTCAGTAGAAGTCTGCCACTCCCTACCGCTATGCCCAGAGCGGGAGGAGTCATCGGTCCCCCCCCCCCACAAAGAGGAAAAAAAAGGACATTGTTTTACCATGGATTCATTATATGATGAACACTGGTTGATCTAGAGTTGTGGACTGAAATCATAGTTATTGATTCAACATGTCACTTGCTTACAGTGTATTTTAAAAATAACATTTGTATGAGGGGTAGCCCAGTCAGATGAGTCAAAAGACAGTCACAAAATCCTACACTGCAAATTGTTACATGAAATATAGGCGCAATTTTATTTTCTTTATTTATATGAACTCTTGTCCTAAGGGCAGAGATGAAGTTGATGATGGAACAAGCTAACCCAGAAAAAGCCTATTTACTTGTGACTTAAAATCTACTGTGCTTAAAATCACAAACTAAACCAATAAAATTACCTTTGATAAGCAAGATGAAATTTGGGGTCCATTAAAACTAGTATAATTGTGCATACAGGACGATTCTCATCATTAACTTTAGTCCTAAGGAGTTGCTTGAGTCTTAAGTCTTCATCAAATAGTGATAAAACCAATGCATTGAGTATTAACTCGGACAGTTTTGCACTAGATTCACAATGCTGAAACAATCATATTTTATTAGTTAAATATGAAATTATAATGAAAACTTACAAGGTAGTTTAGGGAAAAAAAAATATGAATTACCTTCACTAGTTCTGATATTATGGATAACATTTCAGAAAAAAGATCTTTTCTTATGTTATTTTCAGGTAGTTCCCCAATAGTCATAAGATATGATTTCCACAAGCATGTCATCTGTTGTTGTGTCAAACCACTGTCACTATTAGTTGACATCATGATAGCCGAAGTTAGAGAGAAAACCCAATGGTTCCAGTTATCCACTAAATTCTTAGTGTTGATCAATTTTCCACCAGTCAATTTAGGTAAGTCAGTGCAACCCTCACAATTGACATGGCCAACTATGTCCACAAGCGCCTGTATACATTGTTTTTTTACTGCTGTCGAAATTTGTCCAGGAATTAAAGAGGATTTCTCTGAGGAATTATTGTGCTTACCAAAGCAGAAATGCAAGAAACAAACCAAAATCATGTCAATGAATTTATCTATCTTGTTTTGGAATTTTTCTATTAAATGCCACCAACATTTAAACTTAGCTAATGCTGTTTCTTCTGCTTTGGCATTGTTAGACCTCAGTGGGATAAGCAATAGCTTGAGTCTTTTGTTTATGTTATTTTCATTTGTTTCAGTGGAGAAATTGTCAATGAGTACATTCCAACATTCAAATGCTCTACACCGGCTAATCACATCTTCTTTGAATGCTGTCTCGACCACAGGCAACATGGAATTTATAGGAGTTCCTATGGTACCCAGACATAGGGTCACTTGGTGCTTTAGAAGTCTTATGAATACTATCCATACCCTGTGCCAAATATCACTCCTATGTTCCAAAAGAGTCTTCATCATAGCTGGGTAGCTAGAAATTAAACACTTATTAGAATTGAGTGGATAGTACATAAATGTGAAATTTTAGTAAAATAAATGCATAATGTGATCAACTGTTTCTAAAATGATTACAAAAGTATGGTAATTATTACAGAAACATACTGCTGACTTACTTAATTGTACTACAAATGCGCTCGAGTACACCTTGCCAATGTTCATTGTCAGAGTAGTCAATTTCAACAAGTCCATCGGTCAAAATTTCAAGTGTTTCTACCATAACAATATTTTGACTGATTTCCACAACCATACAAGAAGGAATAATCTTTGAAAACCAAATTGCTAATCCTTTTTCTATAAATAGTCTCTTTTTTTCCTGTGGTAGTATTTTTAATAATCTGTGCAACACTGTACATGCCTGAAAAAAAGAAAATCACAAAAGGAAATGAGTGAAAATGTTGAATATATCATTCTCTAGGCTCCAGGTCACACATATAAAGATTATAAAGATTTATTTAATGATTTACAAGTAAAAAGGTGATGAACATCTGATCAGATGAACATAGTTACTTTCAAATATTTATGTTAGTATGGAAGTATGTATAGTAGTGGAATCCAGTTATGTTATTACAGTATAGAATGATGTTGACACTTCAATCACACAATACTGTATCAATCTATGCAACAAAGAGCTATGCTTCCACCATTTACTGTGCAAACTGCCTGTCTATGGAATTCACTGTGTTTGCCAATGATTATAATTTAAATCTCTTTAAAGTTTAAGTGAATTGGTTTCTTATAAGGCAAGCATGCTCCACTCTTCACATTGAGAGAGTGCACATGGCAAAATTAACCTAGTTCCCACTGCTGGGACACAGGCCTCCTCTCTCGGGTCTCTTCAAGAGAGAATGGGCTATTTATAATCCCCTATGAGGCCCCAGTGCGAGTTGATAGAATTCACATGTCTTCGAATTGTTGATTTTGTGTGCAATAAAAAAAACCTTTGGTATAGAAAAGTGCAAATACCTGACGAAAACAATATTGCCTATTAATGTGCAACACTCAACTTATCAATGAGTCATAACTTCCATCATACATGTTCTTACAAGTTTCAAGTTTTACGAGTAGTAAATAAGCATTATACCTGCGCCCTCATTTTGATGGGTATCTTCAAATGGCAGTACAGGTTGAAGATCTCCATGATTTCCTGATGCAGGTCCGAGACTGCTATGAGTACGTCAGTAGGGTATGATAACAGTGTGTCAAAACATAACTGCTTCAGTGACTCCACCTTGCTCAGTAAAGCAGTTGTTTTGATTGTATTTATGACTACCAGAGCAGAAGGCACCAAGTCTGGAGCAGGGTCATATCTGCCATTCTGAAAAGTTGGTACACATAACCATGACATTATGAACTTATTGTATTTATTATTATAATAATGTAGTAGGGATGTGAATTACCTGTACTCTGGACACAATAACAGAAATAATGTTCATGATATTGGCAGTATACCTCATATCCTCTCTCATGTCATGTACACATACTGCTAGTAACCTCTCAGTTACTGATAAACTTAGCTCCTCATCCTTCTCCAAGGCAGTAAGGATTTTTGTGTAAGATTGGGATCTACATAAATTGTTCGATAATGAATACTGTTCCAAATTGTCCAATGCTGCTTTCACACCTCTACCAGTGCTAATTTCGTCCGGCATTTCTGAAATAACAATACAATGAGGGTTCCACGGAAATAACCGTTGAAAATACATATCAGTAGGAAACAAAGAGCTCGAATTTATCTATACACGCAAATGGCATCGGTGTCAGCAAAGTTTGCTATACATTTACAGAGTTATACAAAAAAGATATCGGCCTAGTACGAAACAGAACCAAGCCAATGTACTCTCTGCTATTTCGTCTAACTTTGTACCCGAAACCAAAATATTCTATTGAAATATCAAAAACATGATAACTTACTTACTTGGTTATGTATATTTTACATTAAAAAGTTCGAAAACTGCACGATAACTAGCTAGAGAACATTTCAAAAACGAAATAAACCCAATACATTTTGACAGATTTTGACTGTTTGACGTTTAACGCATTTCTGGCGCGAAGTACGACAGGTAAACTATTGCCATAAAAAAAATACCTTAGACCGCACTAAAACTAAATAAATCCACAAAGTACATAAAAGTGCTTCCAAACTGTCATATTTCTACTGCAAAACAGTTGCCGGCAACAGGTACTATATTTAAACATGGCTGGGCCAAATATCCACAGATTTTTGGTATGGTCAATGCATTTTTATGTTGCCTTGCCTTGCCTGCCTTTGTAGGTTGCAGGACCATTAAATAGGAATCAGTTCAATTTGGAGGAGCTCGTGGTTTAATAATACCTGCCGCTCAGGTTGATCTTTAGATAAAGCTACCCATTACATACCTACCTAGTTTCTTCCCTGCCTCGGAAAGAATGTTAGGCCGTTGGTTCCGGTTACCATATATAAAGAAGTGGAAATCATGTTATTTTTCCTACTCCTCCGCTATTATTTTCTGATTAATTTCGTTGCGGGATCCAAGGCAGTTAAATCACTTCTCTGGGACTTCGTCGAGCTTCATTGTCTCGGCGCTTTTCTTGTGGTCGCCACTGTTGATTCTGGTTAACAGAGTTACAGTGGTTTGGGAATAGTGTGGCGGGCTTGTCCCAATTAAAAAAAAAAAATAATACCCTAGTATATTATATAGATTTTTGGCAGTCGACCAGTCTTTAAAGATGATCAATAGCCTGAAAATCTGACAACCAGCCTTACCAGTGGGTCCTAACTGGGTTGAGGAGGTCAGATAAGCAGTCACTAAATGTATATTAGTATTCAGCTCACTGCAAGCCGACCACAATGTATTAATTTGGGAAAATGCTGGGCCAATGATAATGTTTTGATATGACTTTTTAGTATTATTTTCTTCACAAGTGTGTTGAAAAACGTCGTATGATACACGTGTCACGTATTGATGATTACCGTCCTCGGCTTTCTTAGGACCCTCACCTGACGGCTCGGGTCTCAATGGCGCCTCAGCGGTAATCACCAACGTTAGACACTTGTACCATAATGTACTATTATCAACCTAAGCAAATAATTATTTATTTATTTTATTTATGCAGTATTTTTTAAAAAGAATTTAAACTATTTATGTAAATCAAAAGTAACCTTCATAGAATGCTAGTAAGAAACTCTATGACAGAAAAGGACATCATCCATTTTGGTCCAAATGTCAAAGTGGCCGGCCAATAAAAAAAAGTGCTTTATTCTGAAAGAACTCGTTCGCCTTAGCATTTTTTTATATGACACCAAAGCTGTAGCACCAATATACTTGGTGGTATTCATGTTAAAAAAACCTGATTTTTCATACATTTTTCCTTTCAATGAATCTGAAAAAAAAATGTTCCAAATCTTAACTTTCGAGATCCGCCTAAAGGGGGGGTGAAGGGGGGCAAGGGGGTCAACATTGAAAAATGGTTTTTACTTCCCCGAGCTTCCTCTATACGAATCCCTAAAAAAAAACTCGTAAAGTCTCTTTGTTTCCGAGATACGATAGGGAGGGGGGAGAAAGGGGGGGGGGAAAGGGGGGTTTGGCACTTTTCCCATACACACGAGAGTTACTTGTTTACGAATCTGTCAAAATATACCCACCTCCCCATCCACCATCTGGGAGAACAATTCTGTCAATCAGTTAGTCAGTGGTAATTGAGCTTTCTAAAGTATTTTTAGAACTCAAATAATACCAATTAGAGTGATGCTACAGCTTTGGTGTCATATAAAGAAATTCTAAGGCGGACGAGTTCTATCAGAATAAAACACTTTTTTTTATTTTACTTTTTTTTTTACTTTTACTTTTGGACCAAAACTGTATGAAATGTGGATGATGTCCTTTAAAAGAAAAAGTATTGACAGCTTGTCAGCCTGACGTAAGTGTCATAACATTGAAAAATATGAAAATTATTTATTTTATTTTAGATATTTTATAAGAAAACGAATCGTCTTCTAAGACCGATTCGCAGAATAGTACTTAATGCAAAAACCAATAAAACGTATGATAGATGCGTAATAATAATAAAATGAATAGAGTACTCGAGGACTCAGCTCGAGGAGTACTCCATTGGAGTACTCACTCATTATCTTTCACTATTTTTTCGATGTTTTTTCGTGACTTTCTTCATTAATAAATGCACTTTGTTTATTCATATTTAAAACACTTTGTACACAAATTATACGAGTAAGAATATTTTAGAAGGAGAAAGCAGAGAGACAAAACAGAAAAACTTTACACCTTTACAACGTGAGGTTATAAATTATTTAATTTGACAACCTCAGTTGACAACCTTGTTATTTTCCGTAACCATAGCAACCTGGTTGAATACTGAATCTTGAATATTTTCGGGAATTTCTGGATTCGCTCTCCACGCTCAAGGCCCGCGATAGAAGCTATGCAATAGCTTAATAATGAAATAAATCAAAAGAACATTCCACCAGAGCGATTGTGAACATTTTGGCATTCCTCCTCTGTTAAGTTCCTTTGATCCTTTCCACCTTTATCTGTCCATTCTCGCCCATAACCATCGATGCTGGCTGAATTTCTAAACCGGAGATGGAATTACTACCAAGTACTTTAATCAATATTGAGTTTGTTTCAATTTTAATTTCACTTTACCTTCTTCGTTCGCCTTCACTTACATTTACTTGTTAAGATGAATAAATACCTAATTAACTTTCAAGTTCAACCATTGTTCAAATTAGTTTGTTTCTACTAAGTACTTATAAGCCGCCCACAAGGTGCCTACTTTACTACCTACCTAAATGAATTAATGCCTCATCGTTCGTCACCCACCGCTAATACCGATGCGTACTCGTCATTACAAAATGACCCTGGTGAGCCTGGTGTTATGGTGAATTTTTTATCCTGTGCTCTTATAGTAACTACCCACTTAAGTTTTAAATCTCGATATTTTTCGAAGTCCTTAGAAAAGCATCAGCACCTCAAGCAATATTCGACCTTATTTTTAAAGCCAATGGTAAACAAATTAATATTTATCCGCTAGTTAGAGACTATCTAATCAGATTATCATTTTGAAATAGGTAAATACCTACTACTACGTTTAAAACTGCTTTCAAAGTTTGCGTGTGAACCTCAGTTCGTTTACATTTCTAATATCTATTGCATCTTCTCTAGCGCTCGTTGCGGTGGCTCGCACACGCCTCGCCATTTGAAGACAAGTGCCGCGGCGTGCGCCCGCTCGTAACTCTCCCGCCGATTGCATCGTTCGTTTATCGAATGTCCACCCGGTCCGTGCTGAGCATAACAAACAGTGTCTCCAAGCAAAGCATATAAATGACACACAAGACCATATCTGGCCGGTACGCGCGAACGTGTGGTGATAGTTATGTGTCCAAATGACTGGTGCTTCAGTGCGCAAAACATCCTAGAATCGTTTTGACGGTTCACAACAGACAGTGTTTGTGTTCTCCACGTTGCATGTTGTAAGCAATGCCAGGACACGCAGGAAGCCCCTATTGGGCTGCTGTAGACTTCGACAGCGAAGGAGAAGAAGCCCAAACGCCGCCAAGTAATCACCGAGTGTACCTCGACCCTTGGGATAACGAGGCTTACGGGATGATGCAAGCTGAGACCGCAGAATCCAGTCAGGGAGACAACTTTAATTCTTTTGCCGGCGAGCCAGTCAGTGCTAGTTTTTACTACGTGCCTACAAAAAACTATGATTCTGGAGAAGAGCCGCCGCTGCCACCGCCAAGGTGGAAGAGATCTCAGCCTGAAGAAATCATAGCTCCAGAGTATGCGATGTACGGTCGCAAAGCATCTCGCACAATCATTCCAGACTTTCCTCCTGATGCAGCAATATACGGCGAGAGACCAATAAGTGAGTAATCATGATTATAATCAACCTGTTTTCAATAATTATTGCCATTAGTAACTGGATATGAAACACATTTAATGTGGGTAGACGTTAATTAGTTTTAACGATAGCATGGATTATAATGAGGATTTAATTGACTTTTCATTATAAATATTTGAACCTAAGTAATTTCACTTTCGGTGGGTATATTAATAAGATAATTAGCTTGTTATGTACTGTTAGCAATGACTGAAATGATTTTCGTAAAAATATAAAATACCTAGCTAGGAATCTAGCCGAGTAGCTATCACTAAGTTCAGCTTACCAAGATAAATGTATTGTTTACCTACTGCCCAGGAACTTGGTTTTATCCTCTTACTTTGGTAAAGTGGTACCTATGCATACAGCATAATATTGATTTATTGGCACATAATAGACCCTGATATAATCAGCGAAAAAAGTTCAAAATCGATATCATATAGGTACCTAAGTTAGCATATTTTAACTCTAGATTGGTACTTTACTTGTACGCTAGTATTATATTATTATCTGTGACTTGGCGAAATGTGGGTGCACAATTGGTGCACAATGGTTACCTATGTAATGGTAATGGCTGCCTAACCTTTCGGGGATTACAGGCGTGATGTTATGTTATGTTTATAAATCATCACATTGAGAGCATAAACAAGGCATTGGCAATTAAATATTAAGTTTTAATTCACAAATCAATCTTCTGAAACCATTAGTAGTGCCAGCACTGCCAGCCTATATTGTTGTTAAATGTAACTAACTGCTGTGGCACAATACAAAATTTATACTGTGGCTGTGGTCTGTGCCTAATTTTGCATTACCTATAATATTGTTTCAATCCGTTAATATAAAAGTTGAATGATACTATGGTACCTATGGTTGACATAATAAATATTCCATTTATGGATGCGAAAGGATTCAAGTAGGTACGTTACGCTATTTCTCTATTATGCGGTGACTACAACATTACTGTTTTTGATCACCAATTTTAAAAAGTAGTTACTGTTAAAAAACTAATAAACCCGACTGAAAAAACTGAAAAGTAAAAAAAAAAAACGTGTGGCACTCGGAGACTGCCGCGGTAAATCTATTGCATAGCATTTTTTATCAACTTATATGCAATAATAGGTATAAATAATTAGGTATTAATAGTGTAATTACACACCAAAATAATTATTCATTCAAAAAATTTGAACAAAAATAACGTTAATAAGAGTTTGATCTTCGAATTTCGCGCGATGTACATTACATAAATCAAAACTAACCTTCATAGACTAAGCTAGTAAGAAACTCTATGACAGAAAATTTAAAAGAAAAAGTATTGACAGCCTGACGTAAGTGTCATAACATTGAAAAATATGAAAATTATTTATTTTATTTTAGATATTTTATAAGAAAACGAATCGTTTTAGACCGATTCGCAGAATAGTAATGCAAAAACCAATAAAACTTATGATAGATGCGTATTAATAATAAAATCTATACTAATATTATAAAGCTGAAGAGTTTGTTTGTTTGTTTGAACGCGGTAAACTCAGAAACTGCTGGTTGGAATTGAAAAATTCTTTTTGTGTTGTTTAGTCCATTTATCGAGGAAGGCTATAGGCTATACAACATCACGCTACGGCTAATAGGAGCGGAGCATAAATGAAAAATGTTACAAAAACGGGAAAGGGTATTTCCTTTTTGAGAGCTTCCGCTGCGTGCGCTGCGAAAACGGTTTAAGTTACGCTAATATCATGTATGAAGGAATTGTTCCTCTTTAAAAGTTCTAAAAAAAAATCCGCGACAGCATATATCTATCTTTTAACACTGTAACCTTTTTTTACAGTTAAACTGTTAGGTTAAAAATAATTATTTTTTGCGAAGCTTATTTAACCCATATGGTATTAATCTATATCTAAATAAATGTGTTTGTTAGAACGGAAATTTAATATAGAATATTTGCGCCCTTTACAGTTTAAACAAATATCTTAGAAGATATCGCAATGTAAAAATATCCGAGCGGCAAAATATTTCGCGCGTCGCAATGTAGGTACGGGGGATTCTGGCTGGCCTCCGGGAAATTCAAATTCAAAATATTTATTGCATCATTGTTTACAAGTATAGAGTGTTATAGTATATTTAACAGTAAGAGATACCTATAGTAATTCACACTTTAATATAATCTAAGCTAATCTAAACCATCTGAACTATTATAATAAAGAGGAAAGATAAGATTTTTTGTTTGTTACGATTTAGCTTAATTTATGTCGGATAGTCGATATCGAGAAAGGTTATAAGCTATATGTATGTGACGCAGACGAAGTTGCGTGGGTCAGCTAGTGAATGTATATAATAGATAGGTACTCACTCCTCACCATTGAGTTATAATGTACTACGTACTAGAGGAGACGCCTCACCTAGATTTTTTGTAACACGTTTCGGTGCGTGCACTGAACCTCATTTAGTCTATGCCGAGCGGTTGCTGCGACGTGACACATTTGAGTGAAGTTTTTTGTTCTAAAGTGATCTTGCCCTGAAATGTGATTTTAGTTATATGTCCGTAAACACCGTAAAGCATTTAATTAGGAAAGAAGTATTTGCAAATTTGAATCAACATTCACTGAATCAGCCATCAACATTCAATCACAGATAAAATAAAAATTATTGTTACAGTTTACGTAAATTTTTATTTATTTTCAAGTACATACGTACACACGGCTACACATCAAGCTATACAAAACCAGTATAATCTGATCGTTCATTGTGCGAAAAGATCTAGTAAAGTGAGGCCAAGATTAACTGGTTTTGTATAGCTTGATGTGTAGCCGTGTGTACAATATCAAGTAGGCAGAATAATAACATTATGTCGCATCTGCACGTATTGATAGTACCTAATCTATGAGAACATGTCACCCCCCGCCCGCCCCACTGTCATCAAGTGCGCGCACATTTTTTGTTTGAAATACACACATCAAAAGTGTCTTAGGGATCAAGCATTTTTATGCGATTTCTTGAGATTGAGATGTGGCTTTGTAATAAATTTATGATTTTATAAATTTATATGGTGCATTTCATAATTTGAATCAGGAACTGTCAATCAAATTCGAGTAAAAGATGAAAATCAGCTGTCAATATTTTCCCTATAAAAACATACAACGCATTGAAGACATTATTAGTGCTACTGTTTCCCTACTACTGATTAAAACCAACGTTATTATGGAGCGGCAACGTCATTTAAGCAGGGAAGAAATGCTCAGAGCCGTGGGAATGATAGAAGCTGGTTCCCGGCAACGTACTGTGGCTTTAGCTCTGAATACAAGTCAGAGTGTTATCAGTCGACTTTGGACACGTTACCGAAGCACTGGTACCGTGGCTGAGCGCCATGGAGGACGGTATCGCTGCACCACACGGAGACAAGACCGATACATTCAAATCTTAACTCGAAGAGCTCCAACAATAACCGCCATGATGTTAGCCGTGAGGCTTCATCACTCTTCAGGGAACTTAATTAGCGACCAAACAGCAGAAACCGCTTGCATGAAGTGAACCTTCATTCCCGAAGACCGCTACGGGTACCACCTATAGCAATGCACAATCGTAGGATTCGATATCAATGGGCTCTTGAACACAGAAATTGGGCAGAAGAACAATGGCGTTTCGTGTGCTTTTCTGATGAGTCTCGTTTTGGTATGAGACCGGATACAAGACGTATACGACACTGGAGAACCCCTGGACGCCAACAGCGATTAAAATCCTGCCAGGAAGTCCATCCTTATAGTGGTGGAACCATCATGGTATGGGCGGGTATTTGGATCGGCGGAAGAACTGAGTTGATTTGGATCAGAGGCAACCTCAACGCTCAAATTTATGCTGAGACGATTGTATCAGACGTCATCGTTCCTCTACAAGTGCAAATCGGTCCCTTATTTCAGTTAATGCATGATAATGCACGACCGCACACCGCAAGAGTTGTAAGACAGACTCTCGCCGCAGCTAACATCAATGTCCTGCCCTGGCCTGCTCAGTCGCCAGACTTGAACCCGATTGAGCATGCATGGGATATGCAACAGAGAAGAGCTCTGCCGAATATGGAGGGTATCCAGTCGCAAGAAGACCTTTTTTTGTTGTTGCAACGAACATGGGCGGCCATTCCACAGCGTGATTTGGATGAACTCATTTTGAGTATGCCAAACCGATGTTCTTGTGTTGTTAGTGTTCGCGGTAGAAACACGGATTATCAATTGTTTAACCCTTATTAAAATAAAGGTATAATGCTTACCACTTAAGTTTTTTGTTTAAAAAAGTATTTTACTTGCACCGGCAACATTTGAATTTGTTAATAAGTAAAACGTTGTCTTTTTTTACATTCAAATAGTGGGAACTTTTTATTTATAAACGTCACCCGTCCATATACGTCAATGTCAAAGTGAGCCAGTCGGCAGTTTGGTGAAAAAAATTTGAAATTGTTGTGACGTTTCTCAAAAAAATTTAGTTTTGTTCAACAAAAAATCCGTTATGTGTTTTTTGCGCTCAGATTCATAAACTATGTTATATTCTTGTTGTTTTGCATCCATTAGGTTGAAAAATTCGGTAATTTAAGCATGTTTTTTGATCGTGTGAAGTTATAGGTAATAGTGGTAAATTATATGCCATTGTGCAATCGTGCCTAACTGTAAATTGGATTTACTAATATATTTATGTGACTCTGTGTGCTAAGTCATGTTTCAGGGTTTTTCACACTGCGGAGGAAGCTCAAGGAGAATAAATACATATTATTATCTACTTTTCATAATTAATAAAACGTTCTTTTTAATAAGAACACGAGTAAATTTTATTTACCTACGACAAATAGACATTACATTCATAACTACATTCGAAAAAATGTTATTAGGTACCAATTTTTTTTTTGTATTACTTAAATTACACAAGCAAATCCAGGGAAAACAACTAGTATAGAAATTCGTTCAAATCGTATTGGATAATGGTAACTATTTTACCACCATCGTAATATTTTCCAAGTCGATAATGGATAATGGTAAGATATTTACCACCGAAAAAACCCCCCTTTCCCTCCCCTTTTTAGTTTTTTTTTCATCAAAAATGAAATCAGCAGCCCCTAATTACCTAGAAACAAACCTCGTTTTCTCCTAAATATCCACAGGGGCTCGTGTTTGTTTAAGGGTTAAGTTACCCAATAAAATTTTAAAGAAATCTGTTATTTCAGTCTTTTTTTCGAACTTTAATGTTAGTGGTTCAAATGTCAAAAATCCCTTTATTAGGAAAATGGCAAATTTCTTTATTAATGCAAAGGTGACTTGGTTTATCGTTACTGTGACAAACGAAAACACTTTATTTGATGAATCCTTAAAGAAAATTTTAATTAATATCAATCAGGAGAAAAGTTATTGCAAAAATATATGTTGATCCCTAGACACTTTTGATGTGTGTAGCTTCTCTAGTACGTAGTGTACGTAAGTAGTACATTATACCTCAATGTACGTAGTACATTATACCTCAATGCTCCTCACTCATTTTCTTTCACTATTTTTTCGTGACTTTCTTCATTAATAAATGCACTTTGTTTATTCATATTTAAAACACTTTGTACACAAATTATACGAGTAAGAATATTTTAGAAGGAGAAAGCAAAGAGACAAACAATTATTTAATTACCTCAGTTGACAACCTTGTTATTTTCCGTAACCATAGCAACCTGGTTGAGTACATATTGAAACTGAATCCGAATATTTTTGTTAGGGAAATTCTGTATTCGCTCTCCACGCTGAAGGCCCGCGATATATTCTATGCAATAGATTAAAAACAAGCACATTTTAAATTAAACAAAACTTGGAAGCAGGCGGAACCCGAACCCGAACTAAATTAAGAAATGAAAGAAAATAGAATGGACCCCGCCTGCTTCCAAGTTTCTTCAGTTTTGTCAGTCGGGTTTATTAGTTTTTTAACTACTTTTTTGTTATTTTGTGTTTGTTCTTTTGTTGGTCGCGTAAAATTCTTCGCAGATGATTTAACTTTTGTGTTTGTTTAAAGGATTTTTCACTTTGAATTTCTTTTAAACATATAAGTGTGATATATTTTTTTCATTCTGATACCCTACACGATGGTAAAGGAAAAAAAATTTTGAACTCCCCGATATGGCCCCCAACATCCACATGATTTCTTTGTTTTTTAATGTAGCCAGTGACACTCGCTCGCGCCATCAGAACGAATCTAACAACGTATATTTCATTCAAATCCCTTCATCCGTTTAGGAGTTATGAGGGAACAAGGAAACAGACATATATATACCTAATACATACATACACGTCAAACACATAACGCTCCTTTTGGGCTTCGCTGCAGTCGGGTAAAAAGATAATAACATAAATAAGTCAGTATCAACCATTAGGATGACCTAGATTATCTATTTTTGTTATTAATTCATTTGCTAATTAGTTTCGTCGCCTAATAATCTTATTCACAAATTTTACTTTAGTGCTGCTGAAGTTTAGTAGTTTGTACCACAATTGCCATTATCATAACTGAAAATTCTATTCTGTTCGTCGAAGGAAAACTCATTATGAGCAACATATAACGAAAACCTGTAAATTCAAAATTCATACACATCCAATCTATCTCAGTAAGAAAATAAAAGGGAAATGTCCTATAAGAATAGAGACCGCTTATATTCATGACCGTTTCTCAACTGACGTGGATAGATACTCCCAAGTTTAGGAAACCAGTGGAGAATCGCGGGCATCATTTTGGGACAGAAGCTGCTCATATGTATACAAACATGACGCTACGTAATCAGACACCCAAGTCTTTGAATTGACAACAAGTCTGACATGCATGATATTTCCTAGATGTGACCAAAAGGTTACAATACAATTGAACCGATATTTTTTTTCAGGAATAGCTAGTACACCCAAATAAAATTATTGTAAAATAGGCACTTAGGATATACACAAGTTAGATTCAGGTAGGCTGGGTGTGGATTTATTGTAAGTATATCTACCTACCGTGTCTGTAATCAGTAAAAGTTATCGTGTAACGTTTTCTAACTTCATAATCTTCACGCTTATTTTGAAATCTAGATCGATATCGTTCTGCGTGCAAAAATACATGGTATGTAACTATGTATAGTATAGTGTGGTTAGGTGCAACGTTACCATGGTAATCGACACATTCCAAGTAAGACTTTGTCGCAGACAACATTAATAGTCCACCCAATAAATCACCCTTATGGAGTTGTAGAGTGCGTGAGTTAGGCCCTAAGTGATTTCTTCAGAAAATTGTTCAGGGTGCTTAGAGTCTTAGAGAGTTAACATACTAAAAGTCCTGACATCTAGGGGGTGAGGCGGAGTGGGGGGAGGGGGTTAAAGTTCCCATTTTTTAGTTTTTCGCTAATATCTTTTAAACGGTGCGTCATGGAGATAAGAAGTCTTCTACGCAATGAAAGCTTATAAAATTATGTACAACTTTTATCTTATACACTTTTTCACATTCCTACCTATTTTCGAACTACACATTCCGGAAAAGTGAAAATTGAAAAAAAAAAACTACTTGAATTGAACACTACCTTTTGTATACTACTTCCTTCACGTTACCTTATATCTTAAAAAATAATATAAAAAATAATATTCTGCGATCTTTTACAAGCCCACCTCCACGCACAGTGAGGTTGAAGAGGCTGGGAAGATGTGCTTCCTCAAATGGTATGGCGCACCAGCAAGACTGACCTCCCTCAATAAGTACCGATACCAGTGATTACCAGTACGCTGGTGAAAATTTTGAAAAAGTGTATAAGACAAGTGTAGATAAAAGTTTTGATATCCTAACGGCTGTACAGATTTGGATAAAATTTAGTAAATTGATATAGTAGGAGTTGATTTAAGATATAAGATACTTTTTACCCCCAGATAACGTGAAGGAAGTAGTATACAAAAGGTAGTGTTCAATTCAAGCAGATTTTTTCAATTTTCACTTTTCTGGAATGTGTAGTTCGAAAATAGGTAGGAATGTGAAAAAGTGTATAAGATAAAACTTGTACATAATTTTATAAGCTTTCATTGCGTAGAAGACTTCTTATCTCCATGACGCACCGTTTAAAAGATATTAGCGAAAAACTGTAAAATGCGAACTTTAACCCCCTCCCCCCACTCCGCCTCACCCCCTAGATGTCAGGACTTTTAGTACCTATGTTAACTGTCTAAGCACCCTGAACAATTTTCTGATGTAATTGCTTAGGGCCTTGCTCACGCACTCTACAATCTCTTTGTTGGATGGACTATAAATTCCTCATCATCAACATAATTCAGAAGCTCACGACAAGAGACTTCATCTGTCAGCATGTGAACGTCGAGGCGATCCAGCTTCTCGACCACACGGACATAGTGAGAAGACTTAAAAGAACAAAACCGTTCGAGTTAGTGTTTAGTGCTAGTCTGTGCTAGTGTTAGTGGATAGTGTAATGTAGCACAAGTGTTACCAAATAAACACAAGAAAAAGTGTATTCGCCTTAATAGAGACAATAAGAAAAGTGCCAATGGACACATTCTTAGAACGTAAAGACAATTTAGGAAACACTAGGAAAAGGAAAAAAAAATATCAACATAATTAACAGCCTCGGTACCACCCATTTAAATCAATGGACATAGGTAGTGGTCATTTGAGCCTCTAATCTCAAAGCTCGAACCATCAACGTGTCACCAACCTCACTCACCTCGTGTCACCTCGTGTCACTGGTGGTCACCAACCTCTCTAGTAGCACACTAATCGTTCTAGTCCTACTGTCCTATAACAAAGTATTTGGTAACGTTTTACAAACAATCACGATCTAACTGACTAACGGTTACGTGATAGGTAGGTACTTACTACAAATATCTATATAATGTTTTGAGGGATGTCGGTCGGCCCTTTGGCTCTTATAGACACGTCTACGGCAAAGTCAAAGGCAGGTTAGGATTTTAAACGGATAGGTAGGTACCTATGTTTAGATTCTGTAAAAAAAACTTTGCCCCAAACTATAAATTTCTCCTGTTGGGTGCGTTTACATTTCAACTCACGTAGTAGGTACCTTCAAAAACAGCCAGACCCGGAACAAGTACCTGTACGCGAAACAAAAATTTACCAGATTGGAACACGCGGTTCTTATCACAGCAGCGGTTGGCCCAGTGCATGAGCGATTGACTCAGCCACTGCACCAACCGTGACGTAAATAAATAATGTGTGTGGTATAATAAACATAAAATACCTACCGCATGCGAAAGTTGATTCATCTGATGATATTGAAATAATTTATCTCCCGCTCGCACATTCCAGGGGATCGCAGAAGGTCTATGTTCGTAGAAGAGCCGACGTACGTGCCTCACCCAATGTTGTACGAGCCACTCTACGGAGGCGTCATACCGCCAGGGTACATGCCGCCACCCCCTCCCAGAAGTCGCATGTCGCTCACACATCCTCCGGAATATGTCATGGCAGGTCTTGGATATCCCAACATTCCCAACAGTAGAAGACACTCAAGGTAAGACATTTTTGAAGTTTGTAAGAAAACAGGTGCAATTCTGAAAGCGTAGCAATGCTTGCAAATTGCACTTCTGATATCCTCTGAATGGTGCAAAAGTTTGTGTTTGGTGCATAGCAAACAAGTTCTCCAAGAGTGCACGAGTCGGACCTCACACATGCATGAACCATAGAAACCGAATTGATTCTACCTACCACAGATTCAAATAGGGTGCATAATAATTATCTAGTTGCATTGCATGCTCACGTTCAAGGTAGCTGATTACTTCAATAATGCGAATGTAATTATGCTCTCCGCTCTCGAAAGTGCAACAAAAAGCTAATAGCTAAAAAACGTGGACACATGTTGTATTCAATGAGAACGACACTGGAGTATTTACAAAACCTTTATCAAAGCGAAGTTTCACGATCCTGGCATTTACTTAAGGCGGGGTTGCAGTACTTTTCAAGATTTTTGAACCTGTACAAATCGAACTAAATACGAGTTTTTTAATAAATAAAAATCATTACATAAAAATTTAACATACTCTCTAGTAAATCGTAAAGATAGAAACGCGATTTAGAATGACCGGCTCGATACTTTTTTTTTATCAAACATGACTCTAAATCACAATTTCAAACGTGTACTGCTAAGACATTTCATCATGAATTTATATAAAAGTTATATCAAAAGATAGAAATTTTTATTCTGAAGTAAATGTTGAAAACATATTGTAAAATTTATTTATAGTTTTTCTCCAAGAAGCAAAAAACAGTAAAAATTTAGGCATTATATCGCTCGCGCGGCAGGGCGGGGGGTGAGGTCGTGCGTACATAAAAACAAAGTACTGCAACCTCACCTTAAGTTCGAGCGAATATCAGATATTCTGATCAAAGAAACTAAGAACCTAGAATTTAGATTTGAATGCGACTATCCGGTAATTGGTCCTGCAGCCTGCATATGAGCAAACATAGTACTCGCTATCTTGAAGTTTAACTTTAAAAGATGATACTGGAGACTACATTATGACACAGTAATTCTTAGTTACTGACCTAGCCAATTAAAAAAAGATGCAACAGATGAACATGCTCAATAAGCTTGCGTTAAACTCGTCGATCAGCGGGATATCGAAGTGTAAAAATATTGTAAAGAGGCAAAGAGCTAAGAGTTACGCGTTGTGGTCACGACATCGCGTCACTCCAACCGCCAGCCATATCGCGACAAAACACGAAGAAGTTTTCACACTAATGAGATAAATAATAGACATGCACGGGTAACATCTACAGATTTCTACACTTGTTGTACAGCTCGTAATTACTAATACAACGGTGGTGTGTGTAATCATAGCAAATGCTCACACTCTGCTGATAGTGAAACTGGCTAATAGCACCCAGTCGGTGGCGAGATCGTAAACTATTACTACATTATCTACGCCCCGACCGGCATCAAATTAATACTATATTCTAAATACACACTGACTCTAAAGGTACATTAATTAGTACCTATATATAGCCTTGCATGAAGTATTTTGTTAAAGTGCAATGTTTATTGAAAAATAATAATGGCGAGTCGTGTTTGCCACTTGCCATTTCAAATTGCATATCTGTGAATGGGAAGTTCGCGTTCCCAGCACTTAGGCGTGACTTTAGCTTCCACGGAAAGTTCAACGGCAAAAACGACCATCGTTAGTAAAGGCAGTGTGAGGCGAGCCATTCTGTATTATAATAACAAGCATTGTACATCCGTCGTGTGAACGCGCACCAGTTTTTTGTTTCCTACAAATGAAAGTTGCACTTGTGAGAATGTAGCTCGACTCACGTATGTGTATGTAGGGAAACTTGTTCCTAACATTGACCTTAGTGGGCACTATATTTACGTAATTAAAATACTCATGGTCTTGCACCCACGACATTTTACATAACAATAATGAACCGCTAGCCTTGCATGATTGCAGTCAGCAGTAACGACTTGACTATAAATTTTTGAAACGATGACAGTTTACCACTTGTTGGTTATGCTAATGTGTGTAAAGTTGTGAAATACAAACCAGTAGGTTTAGGTGGAAAAGGCATATTATATTTGTTTCTAAAAGATCCATCTGCTTATTCTTTATTTTGGCAGTCTATGCAGTTTCACTTTCCATTCCTGTGTTTGCCAACATATATTTCGTATGCACTGAGCCACTAGCTGATATCAACGATGTTGTATGTATGCGCTAGGTGTGCGTTTCCTTATTCGCCTCAGCAATAATTACAATTAGATACCTTTACTTCCAGCAATTACGACACGACGTCTGATAGGCAGTGACTACCAAATAATGTTGCACCAACGGGTAAAACCGGCAAAGAGTCTGTCGAACAACATACTTTACCTTTTAAACAACAGGCTTCAGAGCAATAATTATTCGGGTAACACACCACTTTCTAGTCACGGATTACGTGAACGCAGTTTTGTGAGGTAAATTTAGCGGATAGCTAGAAAGTCAGTCATGCCACTCATGATGGGCGTCTTCATAGGTAACCGTCAGTCATAACGTGAAATAGTGCGAAGTGACGGCCACGCTAGGAAATAGTCCGATTGTTATATAGTCCGCCTCCGATCGTGTATTGACACGGGTGGGAGATTGCGTGCCGTACATTGATGCTGATTTTAACATTAATCCGCGACAGCAATTAAATGCTATCTGTTATTAATAGAACGTAATCATGTCTCACTACTATCGCAATACGGTGAAAACACTGAAAACACAGGGCTAATTAAGGCATGTCTTCCTCGTTTCTTCCGCGTCTAGTTGGTCCAAGCTGTGTGGTTTTTTGAGGTGTGGTATCATAGTGACTATCTTTCCCTAGTTTTGAGTGCTTTAAAGATTAACAAAACTGTTGCCAAAAGCTTACTTTTGTTAGCTGCGGAAAAATCCTTCCACTCATGTTTATTGATTTGTCAACAGGATGACCGATGCCTACGAGCAATTTGCGTACGAGAGTCTGTCACCGGAATATGAAGACTGGGCGAGACCATTTCCGAAGACCGCTCCGGATAACTTCCATTTATCCAGATACGGACACCTCCAGATTGACTACTCCTGCAGTTGGAACTCCTTGGACAGGCTTATTCGTAGCCAGCACCGAGGGTAAATGGTAACTAAACAAATCTGAGTGAGACCTGGAGCCTGAATACAGACAACCGAATCGCATCGACAACTGTGTGCATCATGCATGCAAGCCTCAGTGTGTGCAAACATAATTATAGTTAATAGTGGTATTTTAAAGTAATTTGTATGTTTCGGTCGCGGCAGAATCGTGCGCATTTTTGTGAACCATCTAAAAATGTAAGTAGAATGAAAGAAGAAAGTTGGTTCCGGATTCTCTAAAAACTCCGAACGCATCCCTGCGCAAGCACATCATACTTTAGAACGAACATTTACGAATGCAATCGTAAGAAAACCCGTTACGCGTAATTTAATGTGTATCTTCCGCACTTCTGCCAATCGTATGCGAGTGCTTGGTCCCTTTAAGTTATTTTAACTGCCAATTTAGTCAGTTGGTAAATGACAATTACTCAATCTTACATAACTTTTCTGGTTTAGGAATGTAACTTCCGCAATTTTTCGCTCTGTTAATAATCAAGAATATCAAGATCAATTTTAATCTATGTACTTATAGTATGTTAAGGTTGTGAGAGGCGGCTTGCTTACGTAAGCGGTTTTGGACAAAATGGTTTAAGTAAGGTGCTAAATGATTGTAATTATTGTCGACTTATCGTACTTCTAATCTTCAGAAACTAAGTGCTAGCCAAAGATATTAAAATATATGCTTATGTTTATTTCATTAAAGTTTTAACTACTATTGTTGTGCTTTAGGTTAACTATGAGGCTGAAACCAATAAAACACTATCCTAGGTGTAGGTACAATTTTGTACATACCTACTTAGGTACTTTATAACTGAAATTAAGTTCTTATTTTGTAATATTTTAAGAAAAACTGGAATTATAAATGATACCAAAATTCTTTCATTTTAAATCATGTTCGAAATTCCCAACTTTTTCCTATTTACATGAGCGAATAGGAAAGTCTTTTAAGAAAATTCCTGTTATTACGCTCTTACCGCCTCATTATAATAGAGCTAATATCGCGCTTTCTTACGGCACGAGCTGTCGTTTATATTATATTGACTGCAATTTCTGTTTATTATCCTATGGTGTGGTTAACTTTCAACATTTTCATTAGATCGAGAGCCTAGACTAGATAAGCTTGGCAATGCATCCATCTGTCGACACTTTCACTGTTAGACAGCATTGAGACTATTTGAGCGAATGCACTGTATTTGTATAACTTTCCTATCTTGTTTTGTCTAGGTAAGTATGTTGCAAGTCTTGAGTGTTTTATAATAAGAATCGTTCTAAATATATTCCAAGTACCTAACACAGAAACGCTGTATAATAGCTGAATCACTGTCCACATTAGATTCATAAGCTGTACAAGCCTGCTGAATAAAAGCGTTAGAGGCGCTGTCTCAGCTGATATAACTCTGATTTGGGCACAAATTAAACAGCTGTTAGCTGAATAACTGTAACTAATTGCATCATATTAGCATTATTTAAGCATTTATAGGGGTAACAGTCACCCCAAGAGCTGAACATTGACTGATTATTAGAGTTGGTGTAACCTATATGTTGGTGTATACAGCACAAATTACAGACGTGGATCTTTTTAAAGCTTCAGCTGACAGAAGTAGCAAAATTGTTATTTATTATTTTGGTGATGTTTGTACGCGAACCATTTTGTGGCCATGGTTCGTGGTAAAATATTAGTTTGCGGTAACTAAAACCTTGATTTTTTTCTTTAACATGCGTAAAATGTGATTGGGAAAGCAAGTTTATTGTCAAATATGGCATGATTATAGGTGAAAATTTTCACGGGCTCTTAAAATGTGACTGTTTACTTAAAAATAGAATAAAATAAGTTGATGATACAATAAAAAAGCTGGAAATCTCTTTTTAATTGAAATTTAATTTGTCAATACGCTGTTTACATAAAAATAGAATAAAATAAGTTGATGATACAATAAAAAAGCTGGAAATCTCTTTTTAATAGAAATTTAATTTGTCAATACGCTGTTTACTTATAAATAATTGGTAACCTTTCGAATCTAGTTGTTATTTTTTTTGACTAAACCAAATTATATAGTTAGTAATATTACCTGAAAAATGGCGTAAATCCAATATGCACCGCATTGATCACAATGAAATGCTATGTGCTGTATAATAATTCACTCGTGGTACATAAATCCGTAACAAGCTGAGACGGGTAGTTTTTGTGTCGAACAAGTCAGCTGACTTGTTGCTACAGATCCATGTAAAGCTTAATAGTGGGTAACACGTAGGTACACAAATATTGTGCCCAACGAACCATCTCTGTACGAATTGGTTTAATAGGGATCGGTGGAAACAGAATAATTAATCCGAAAAGAGCTCTTGGAAGGAATTGGGGGAGGCCTTTGCCCAGCAGTGGGACAGTGCAGGCTAAATAAAAAAAATACTGGGCGCTAATGATAGTCTTTCAGGATCTTATTTAACGGCATTAGTAGATTAATTGCCTATGCTAGTACAAGTATTCAGCTCCAACCAGGATCAAAGGTAACATGTGGTATCATTTATAGCAGTTTGCTGTAATTTAGCATCATAAAAATTCACCCATACTGATCATGTGGGCTAAATAAGTGCTATTATAAGATTGCGTGAAGCAAGCTGATTAACACCGTAAAAGTTCAACTATGTTCAGCAAGATGCAATATTTCATTGTTAATTGAAGTCACAGAATAATTGATTGCAATAAAGCAGTTCACATGTTCTTTTTTAAAATGCAAGCATTTTATGGGTAGGTACGTTTGTGGCCTTCCATTCAGAATATAGCTACTTTACAAAATGTTATATTGTAGCTGAAAGTACTATTGATTGGCAGATGCTGATTAACACAGACCTGAACACCTATAATAACACTCAAAACATTACAATGTTACTTCCGTGGTTGTTTATATAGTCAATAAACAGACGAAAGCGTAATTTTCAGCTTTTGCAGTTCGAGTGAACTCTAATAAGTCTTCATAAATGCTAAAGTTACCGATGTGGCCTCATGTGACATCCAATAATGCAGTTTTGTGCTACTTGGGATGTACGTGCTACGATATAGGAGTAAAACTGCAGGTGTTCAACTCGAAAGATAATGGCAAGTGGCTCACCTACAATATGATACAGAGGCTCTGTAACTAAGCGATCTTTTACGTTTTCCCTAATTAAATAAAAGGTATTTAAGTACAATTCAATGTTAAACGGATACTTGATACCACAAATAGCATGTCCAAACAGTTTAGAATTTTAGATGGCACACTAATATTTCGTGCCTACTTGTAATTACAGGGCATAAATTATTTCTAACCAAATAAAGTGGCTATTATAGCAATTCACGCTTCAGGGGAAGTAGGTAGGATTTAAACGACGATATGTGGGTCATATCGTGATGTAACTTATGAATATTTACCCACTGTGTAGTCATGTAGTTATTTTTCATAATCGCATTCTTATTCGGTGTAACAGGGTATCAGATAAAGCAACAGCTAAATTAGAAAGAGCCACCGTTACTAACATACCTAATTGCTTTTTCGTTACGAATAGTTATTGTGGCGAGACTATGTGTAATGATTATAATTACTGGTCATTTCATAGTTATGTAATGGCTAAATTATTATGTTTTTTGAACGGTTTATTAATATTTTTCGTAGGAATTCTATTGATATAGAAAGAATAGATGAATCATTCATTTCGGGTCTACGTAACATCTACCTACCTACCTACATTTTCGATAGTATTTCAAGCTACTGCAATAATAATAAGAAACAAAAACAGAATAAAGGTACCTAAGTACCTACCTATATTGTTTAGTGTTTTCGGCATATTTAAAAAATATCTTGGTGATCATAGAAGCACTGAGCAGTGTTGCCGTCTAGCGTTGAAATATACATAGCAACGCATCTATTTTTAACCGACTTCCCAAAAGGAGGAGGTTCTCAATTCGATTGGTATTTTTTTTTCTATGTATGTACACCGATTACGCTGCGATTTATGATCCGATTTACGTGATTATTCTTCTTTAATTTGATGCGGAATAGTTGCCATTTGGTCCCATAAAAAATTAGTATAGTTTGGCCCAGTACTTTTCATTTTATGAATATTTTTTTTAATTTATGAACATTTTTCATTAATGTGTACCTATTCGCGAATAACTTCGTCGTTTATGAACCAATTTTGATGTTTTTTTTTTATTGTGAAGGAGATATTTTAAGAGTCGTACTATGATATGGAAACCAGGACCTGGTGATGGAATCCCAGAGAACTCGAGGGCAAACCTCAAATTTCATAGGCACGTAAGTATTACGTGTTTCGTGTTTTTTTGTCGAATGATAAGTTTCCGAATGTTAAATGTATAGTAAATATTTCTATAGGATATTAAAACTAAAAATTAAAAAATTAAAACTTTTTTGCAAAATCAGCTTCTGAAGTCAGTGACATTTTGTTTGTTTGATTTGTTTTTTTGCCACCGACTTCAGAAGCAGATTTTTCTTCTGAAGTTTATTTTTCACTTTTTGGTGTTTTTGAAGTCAGTTGTTTTTTTTTGCAAAAAAGTTTTTTTTCCCATTTATACATAAGGAGAGGTGTAGGTACGATCTACACTATTATTTCGAGTACCTTAGGTAGGTACCAAAAGCTACATTTTGCTTATGTTTGGTTCCCATGTGTTTACGAAAATGTTCCATAGGAGGTGAGTCAATGGCCATCAATCCTGACTGCAGACTGGCTGCTCGAAAGTTCTAAAAATAATAAAAATGGAAAAACTCTATCTGATCTGGAAACCAATTCCAAGACCTTAGGGTCCGGTTTGTAGATCAATAGATAAAAGCACAAAAAAAAAAACAAAAAAAACAATGTTAAGAGACGGAACGTGCGGTTTATTTAAATAAAAATAATTTAAGAATTACAAAAATTAAAATCTCTTCAACTTTCCTTTGACAAATTAAAAGTCTTGAAAGTCCTTGTAAAGTTTCCTTTTCTTTGTTATAGTGAACAGACTTTTTTTCTCAGAACTTTTCGGTTTAGGAGTTCTATCGTTCTTATCGTAATAAATAACTTGCAGACTGTTTGTGGTCTTCGGGGCCTTATTTTGGGATGGTAGCAAAGGATATTTACTTGTCACGTCTTGTACTGGGTCCGTGTCTATGGTATGATAGTCCCCGTAAGGTTCTCTATTGGCTGAATAAGGTCTTTCAACGTGATTTTCAAACTGAGAAGGGTAACTGCTCTGCAAGTATTGCTTGAACTGACTCTGTTTTAGTTTCTCCTCCAATTCCTCGAGTCGCTACAAATTGTAAAGCGTTGTTTATGTAAGTGAAAGCGTTTCATAATCGTATGTTATTGCTAACATTATCTACGATGATGTTATGTTTAAACGCAGTTTTAATGGTCAATGACTGGGGATACAGATATTGTGTAATTAAATCGCTACGAGCTAAAACTACGGATTGTTGCGTTGAGGTAAGTTGTAATAAATGTCTGTGTTATTTAAGTGTAGGGGAACGCCGGAAGCTAGTGCCGTCTCCTCTCTCTTTAGACGATCCATTAATTCAGAGAAATTAGTGGGGCGGTTTATAGTGTTTCCGTACTGCTTGAAAGATGGCATGAAAATTAATGGCTGTGTATGCAATATGCATATTATGAACATCATCACATCATAGGTATAGGTTACTAGACTTACATGATGAATGATGTACCAAGAACGACATTATGTTTACCTACACAGGAATTAAGTAGCTAACAGACTGACTGTCAAAACTGATGGGATTTGACGGACTGCACATCATCAACATCAACAGCCTATAATGTTCCCATTGCAGGGACTCAGGCCTCCTCTCGTGAATTAGTCGGTTTTGTGCCTTGATTAGCGCCAATCTCCAAATTTCCATAAAATATTGGGTAAACATGTATTTTCTTTTTTCACGTAAACAATAAATGAAGACGATAAAGTGCTTCCAAAGTCGCGCAACGTCACAGTTTGGTACCTTTTTCACCAGAAAGTGACGTCATCAACCCCACTCACGATCTTTGACACGTTTTATTTTCGTCAATTTGTATTAATTTGAAAAAAAAAAACACGTAAGTATTCAATATTTTTCGATAAAATAACTGACGGACTAAACAGAATCATATTTTTTTTAGTCAGTCAACTACCCTATCCTCTGTGCTAAGGAATAACATGGAGGCTAACTACCGGCTGCTGTGGAGCACAAATCATATTATAGCTAAAGTCTACTTGCGTTCTTATTTCTGCGTGTATAACTGTTGCAACTAAAGAATGCGAGTGGCAGTAGATCGGTGCTATATTTCAACCGAACTAACAACCGAACTAGGTACTGCCACTAGACCTTCCAAATAGCTTATTCGACTGTAGGTACCTACAGAATATTATAATTAT
Source organism: Diarsia dahlii (assembly GCA_949775195.1). NCBI lineage: Eukaryota > Metazoa > Arthropoda > Insecta > Lepidoptera > Noctuidae > Diarsia > Diarsia dahlii. The sequence continues at coordinate 16,414,179 of OX459195.1, forward strand.
ACACAAAAAGATATCTATTAATCTTAATCATCTTTATAGACTTCTCATCTAGAATTCTAGACCCTGCATAATGCGCCTACCACACGCTCACATTTCCCCACAGTCTTGCCTGCCCGATTACACGGTGCACACAGTACATCGCGCGTGTGGTTTGTAATGGTAATACAGTTTTACCAACCATACGCGCGATGTACTGTGAAGTGTGAACGAAAAGTGTGGTGAAGCTTGAGCGTGTAGTAGGCCCATAAGACACGAGATACTATTTAGTTATTAGTGCTATACAAACCCGTCTATAAGCATCAATGTTCAGATCAGTGCGAGCCGTCTCCCGCGCCAACTCTTCCTGTAATTGCGTCGCACGCGCAGCTTCGCGTTGTACTTTCTCCTCATATTCCAGGACTACCACATTGATCTGGAATATTGGGTACAGTGCCTTCTTTAGGTGTGTTTGAGGGAGACTAAGCAAAGCATGGATCAAAACACGCAGAGCGGTCTTATAATCTGCCCATGTAGGCTGTGGCGTGTATTGCCAAGTGTCTATATTTTGGTATTCAGATTTCTACGGGAGCTTTAATAATAGGTAATAGCCCGTACCCTGATCCCTATACCAATGGCATAATTGGTAAGCGCAAGTATAAATAATGATATTTAGCTGCATATATCCGGTAAGACCAGTAGGTACACACGGCTACACATCAAGCTATACAAAACCAGTTAATCTTGGCCTCGCTTTACTAGATCTTTTCGCACAATGAACGATCAGATTATACTGGTTTCGTAGCTTGATGTGTAGCCGTGTGTACAATACCTAGTCCACCTCAACATACTTGAGAACCCCTAGGCAGATGATGATGGAGTAACTTTAAGAACGGTACCTTCTCCCTATGCTCGGCTTCATTTTCTCTCATCTTAGCCCGGAGCTCTTCAATGACACACGTGAACTGCGCCACTTGGGCGTCGCATTCGTGTTGCATCTGTTGAACTAAGAAGATTCCCATACAACACTACTCGTCCGCGCGGTCGGGCGGAGGCGACGCATAGGATGTACAGTGCTACGCGCGGAGAGACGGTGGGCGCCACTCATCCGCGCGGACTACGCGGTAGGTACGTATCGTATGTTATTATATGCATCAACGGATTTCATACAAGCAAATGCAACGTGACATTCACTTCACAGTCAGACCACGTGAACAAGCGGAGTCGTGTGATAAACTGATATAAACCATCTAAATATTCGATTATGAAATATTAATACTGGTGGTTAGGTTAGGGAACCTACGTGAAAAATACAGTGCTAGTACAAACTACCTCAGAGTTATTTAAGCGATCTTAAGTGATGATTGTACAGACGCCAGCACTTCAAGTTACCCGAAACCATCTAATTTTTACAATCGACTTTAAACCCAATACTTTACCGATAAAGTTGAAAATTTATTTATTATAAGGAAATTGACATCCACCGGAAGCCACACCCGAGACCTAAGACCGAACAAAGTGATCATACTGATTTAACCTTAGATTATCCGTGGGTATACTATGGCTGTACTATCAATGATACCAACTTTCCCTTTTACTATTAGCTTTCAGTTCTTCAATCTGTTTTTCATAAGCACTACGCAATTTCATCACATTTTCATTCTGGTTTTGGAGAGTAATTTCTTTGTCCTGTAAGGTAAACGCAGTTTGGTCTTACTGAACTTAATTTAAACCACAGTCATAAAGTTGCTGACAAAATCCCAGTGATTTGTGAGTGGCAATAAGGTTGCTAATTACTACTAATTGTATTCATCTTGATTATGTGTTATCAGACTCGTCCCTTTGAGTCAGGCGATTTCAGGGTGGAAACATGGTGGAAACTTTAACTGGATAAAAAATTAAATATTACCTTTTCAATATCCGCAATATTTGTGTCCTTCAAAGATAACTGTTCCTTCAACTTCTTTACATCCCGCTTCAGATAAACCAGTTGTGACACAGTTTCCTGAAGGTTCCCTATCATCTCCCGCGACGTCAACAAATGGTAACGATGAGACTTCTCCATTTCACGAACTTCTTTCAATTCCACTTCCAACTTCGAATTAGCTACACGTAATTTTTTGCATTCCTCATTTTCGTTTGTAAAGTCCTATGTTATACAAATTAGTTGGTAGGTAAGTACAAGGTTGTATTTAAAGCCAATATGCTATTTTGTGTAAAAGTGTAGGTAGAGGTAGTAGTAATTTCGTAGATGCTCACAATTTTGCACTTTGTTAAACTGTTCAGTATGTTAAGGAGACGACCATCAAGGACAGCTTTTTCTTCTTCTTCTTGCTTACTATCCATTCCATTAAATATTTTAAATACGGTTTGTTATTATTATAAAGCCAAATGTAACATCTATTTGTTGTATTCTCAGGTTGTATTAATTTTAAAAGCCCGCTTCCCCGCTTGTTTTGTTTGTTTTAATTGGTTGTTGAAACTTGGGCAAAGGCACTACGCTTGAAAAGGTCCTTGTTTATTGAGTGAAAATTACTTAATAGTATGTACTAAAAACCAAAAACAACCAATCTAACAAAATCATACAATGTAAACGTTTTTTAATAGTTATGTATTACTTTATGAATTATTATTTAATATTCTTATTTTTTATCTAGATATCTTATATCAGGCTGTTATAATGGCTTAAAAAACCCTATTCAGCCATTAGACCAAAGAAAAAAAATGTTTTTTTTTTTATTAGGACAACTAAATGTTAATACAAACCAGTTATCATTCTTGTATGCCTTTTGTTTTAAAAGGCCTATTATTTGAATAGTGTTTTTAAAATAACCTACACAAAAGGTGAGTACTGTGCATTTTTCGTCTTGACTTCGCACGTTCATTTTCTTTGTTTCGTCTTTGGTATAAGTATTGCCATAGTACTAATGTGCTCGTTGTATTGTACTCTTTGGTATATTGTCAACTGTCATTGTGGAGTGAGTGAATCACTGTCATCAAACTGTCAAAGACTTGTCATTATAATGTGATGGGGAATGGTGTTTCAGTCATGAAGTTATAGATAAATATGGAGACCACACTTCGAATACCTACTTGAAGCAAAAGTTATGCATCGCTATCTCGCTCTCTGTGGGCTGACCCTCTCTTTCTAAGTAGGGTAACCTTTATTTTATTTTACCTAGGACATTACGTAGTTCCTTTTCATAACTTGTGTTTGATTAAATTAATATATCCACATCTCTGTTCCTTCTAGATTGATGAAAGATGCCAATGATAAATTACGAAAGAAGTTGTTGGCTTACAGTGTGAAAGTTCCTGATTTTTTTTGGCAGTTTGTCATTTTCAGTCACGCAAAAAAGTCTTAGGTCGTATACGTACGTAATTTCGCACAGAAATAGAATATAGACCATGGCCAGTATAAAAGTTTAGTTCGTATAGCAATACGAAATTAATGATCTTCTATCTATCTATATAAATAAACAGAGAAGTCCTGACAGACTGACTCATCAACGCCCAGCCCAAACCCTTGGACCTAGAAAGCTGAAATTTTGCACAGAGGTTCCCTTTATAATCTAGACAAGGAATAAGGAAGGATTTTTTGAAATTCAACCCCTAAGGGAGTTAAAGTTTGTATGGAAAATCGCCATTTTCACGCGGGCGAAGCCGCTGGCAAAAGCTAGTAAATCATAATGACAGAAGAGGTGGTGACACGACCACGGTGGTTGCCTACCGCAAGGGCTGGTGGGGTGGCTCAAGATAATGAATCTGGAAGGATTTGGGAGAGATTTTTGCCCAGTACAACTCTTACTATAAAATCATGAAATCGCAAAAAAGAAATTAGATGTTTCTTTTATTTTGTTGACTAATGAAAATGTGTTGACTTAAAACGGATTTAAATTTTAATTTAAACTACTAACTTACTTCGCTGTTGACCTAAAACCAGAAGAGTGTGAAATCAGAACATAATAAATATAAGATGATTTTTTTTAAAGATTTCTGGGTAAGTCAGTGTTAAGGTTTTTTACCACTGTGGAATTTTTAATATTATGTATTTTCATCTAAATACGGGGCTATAATAGGAACGGTAATACATATGTATAAAATCTCAAAAAGAAACAAAAACACTTTCTAAATTAAAATCATTTTATTATAATATTTTCTATTATATTACGAAGACATGTCCTGATTTTTTTAGTCTGTCGTAAAACTCTTTGCTTAAGAATCTTAGATTTCTTCTGCAGTATTTTTTCTTCAGTTGATTTTATTTACACCTGTACGCCCCTATCAATCTTCGTAGAGACCTGGGCTTCGCTGTTGACCTAAAACCAGAAGAGTGTGAAATCAGAACATAATTTTATATTATTCATTACATTTACTGTATTATTTAAATAGTAATTGGCTATTTGACTACTGTTAAAATTCACGAAAATGTTATGTTATTTCAAAGAACTAACAGAAATAACACGGTGTGTGAAAAAAGTAATAAAATGTAATAAAGCGAGTATGATAATGACTATATAATTAATGAAGGTCCCACGGAAAGTCCCAGATATATCCCCAATATGGTCACACTACTTCAGTCTGACTCCTTATAAACAAAAACAAATAAAATTGCAGAAAGTCCATGAAATTCAATGTAAAACTGTTTGGTCTTTACATAGTTATCTAAGTTATCATTGACTAAATCATAGGTCAAGCTTTTATGAAGTAATTAATTGAAAATACAAAGAAATATGCAGAAATATGTTTACAATTATTCAGTGTCAAAAATCCCGATTTAAACACTTACGCGTGAAATCTTATATCACCTCCTGGACACCACGTACTACCACAACCACGCACTACACAAGTTTGCACCATTTTCTCAATTATAACTTTGATTACAGGCAAATATCTCAAACGAAACTGTGAACCGCAAAGTAAACAACCGCCATATTGGTACGATTTATGTTGACATGTGGGGCCAATGTTGCCTCAGTACCACATCCTTAGGAAATGGGAAAATAATTCACTGATTCGCCAACCTTGTCAAGCATTCGTGACATACTATTTTGGAATTTTAATTTCAGTAATCTTAGTTTAGCTTTTTCTTTATTAGCACATTATTTGACAGTATTTAACTTCTGATTACATTTGTGTGGTGACTCTTTTTAAAAATGAATAAGGAGATTTTAATAACGAGATAGCAATACTATCGTCCACCTTAGAAAGAGAGGTCAGCCCACAGAGAGTGAGATAGAGAATCGTAGGTATTTGACTCAAACTTTTGTTCTAAGTGTGGCCTCCATATTTATCTATAACTTCATGGTTTCAGTGTAGGTTATAATAAATTTTATAATATTACTCCAGTGTTTCACTAAAAAGAAGATTTTGATAGTGAGATATAAATTCAACCTAAGTCATTTTAACATTGTGGTTCTAATACCAATTCAGAAAATGGCTGCGGCATACGGAATACATTTGGGAAACTATTCGGCATCGTTAGCTTCATATTGTAATGGTGCACCGTTAATTATTGCCAATGATGCTGGAGACAGAACGACTCCTGCTATTGTAGCCCTTAATGGCACAGAATGGGAGATAGGATTGCCAGCGAAATCTGGACAGCCGTCGTCCAAATCGATCATAAAGCACAATAAACGACTCATGAACAGTGACTTCAATGCAGATGATCTCGCGTACGTTGAAGCATCGTCATCATGTCGCATCCAGAACGATGAGAAGTTGGTATATGAGTTTGAAACAAGTGAAACTACTGTCTATTCTAACCCTGACAAAATTGCTACTAAAATCTATGCTAAATTGTTCACTATTGCCAGCCACGCTATGAATAACGAAGGAGATTTGAAATTAGTACTGGCTGCACCATTGCATTGGTCTACTTCAAGTACAGAGAGGCTTGTGAAGTGTGCTGAACTGGCTGGCTTTGATGTTCTACAAGTTATTAGTGAACCTGCAGCAGCACTCCTGGCCTACAACATCGAAGAAACAGCAGAGGATGTCAATGTCTTGGTTTATAGGCTAGGAGGATCCTCATGTGATGTCTCTGTAGTAAAAGTATCTGGTGGATTTATGACAGTTGAGAAGAACATCTACCGGTCAGATTTGGGAGGCCAGTGTCTCACTAAAGACCTGGCTGATTATATTGCACAAGAGTTCAGACAAAAATGGAAATTAGACCCTCAAGAAAGTAGAAGAGCCATGGGAAAGCTACTAGTTCATGCTGACAATTGCAAACATGTCCTTTCGACACTGAACTCAGCTCATGTGTTTATCGAATCACTATTAGATGGTGTCGACTGGAGCCAGAATGTTTCACGAGCAAGATTTGAAAATCAGATATCATCAAAGATAAATGCCTACATGGAGCCTGCCCAACAAGTTATCGAAAGCTTTGGTGGACCTATTCACAAAATAGTTATTTGTGGTGGAAGTATGAAGATACCAAAACTTCAGTCTGCAATTGCAAATCTGCTACCCGAAGCTGAAGTACTTTCTGGAATAAGTCCAGATGAAGTGATTTCTGTTGGATGTGCCCGGGAAGCAGGCTTACTATTGGATATTCCAGAGTTTTCTCTGAGTGATTTGAACACAGAAGTAGAATTTTTAGGGAAAGATATCTATCTCAAGTACTTAGATCAAACAGTTCAACTTTTCAAAGAAGGAACTGCACCTTATGCTCAGAATGTTCAAAGTATTGATGCAGGAGGTGATATTACAAACATCAGCTTTTCTTTGCATGAAAACCCTGAAAGTGAAGAGTTTGCAACTGAAACTTTCAATGTGGAAAGTTTGAATAAACCATTTACGTTAAAAGCTACATTACAACAATCAAATGTTTTGTTACAAGTAGAATAATACTTTTTGTTTGTGGAAAAATAAAGCTATTTCAAGCATTTTTGTGTTGTTATTTTTATTTACAGCCTCTTCTGCCTAGCCTTTTTCGGTGTCATCTTCCAGTCAAACTTTTATTTACTGTAAGGAATGATACTAAGTTATAGGTTCCCAGCCCTAGGTATGTGCAGGCATGCGTTGCACAGATGTGGCTCCGGACAGTTTTTCTAACAGGAAACTGGCTCCTCATATGTGGAATGTGACAATAGGGGTGGTTTTTAGTGACGTACAATCCCACATTCCCCGGTCTAATGGCTGAAGAACGGTCACCTTTTTCACCTTTCACTCAAAATAAAAAAAATAAAGGTTACCGCGGCTCCGACACAAGGGCGAAGAAGAAGGAACATGGGTTTGGTTTTTAGTCAGTAGAAGTCTGACACTCCCCTTCGCTCTGCTTAAGAGCGGGGGGGGGTCATTCGATGATTTTCCACCCACCAAAAAAAAAAAAAAAAGGGTATCCAAATAAAGGGTTCTAAAAGGAGATTACAAAAATATAAAACATTTCAAAGTGACAAATCCTAACAAGCACCAAAGTTAAATCATCTGCGAAGAATTTTAAGCGACCAACGAATGAAACACAAAAGAACTAAAAAGTTGTAAATAAAAAAGTACTTTTAAAAAAACTAAAAAACCCGACTGAAAAAACTGAAAAGCAAAAAACAAGCACAGTCATTTTAAATTAAACAAAACTTGGAAGCAGGCGGGGTTAATTTGAATATTAAATTAAGAAATGAAAAAAATACAAAACGAAAGAACAAACACAAAAGAACTAAAAACAAGTAGTTAAAAAACTAAAAAAACCCGACTGAAAAAACTGAAAAGCAAAAAACAAGCACATTTTAAATTAAACAAAACTTGGAACCAGGCGGGGTTCATTTGACTATTAAATTATGAAATGAAAAACATAGAACTAAAATAGAACTCCGCCTGGTTCCAAGTTTTGTTTAATTTAAAATGTGCTTGTTTTTTTGCTTTTCAGTTTTTTCAGTCGGGTTTTTTTAGTTTTTTTGCTTTTCAGTTTGTTTTTTTATTTTGAAGGATAACATCGTAATTTTAAATAACTAAAACCAGAACTTCTGTTTCAATTTTCGACATGCGCCTTTTTTCAACCCACGACTATTTATATAAGGACTATCTCTAGTTGTGGGCTTGTGGCAACGAAACAGGCTGACAAACAGTGACAAACTGAAACTAGTGTCCAAACTATGCAAAAAAAAAAGATTTGTCATTGTGTCATTTAACTAACTGTCAAACTCAAAACTATTATTTATTTTTTTCACGTTTACACTTTCACGGAGTGAAATTATTTTTTTCAAGAAACGCTATATTTTTTTATATAAATTATGAATGGATTAATTACAGCATTTTGCTTAGCTCTAATATACGTTATAGCATCAGTGGGGTCTACTAAAACAAATTTAATTCGGCATCATTTAGGTTCACGCACACCTTACAGGTTTTTAGCTAATAAGAATGATTCGAGAATAAAGTTTCCCGGTAAGGCAAAATTAATTAAATATATTGTTTACTTAGGTACTAGTAGTATTATTTAAAATACCTGCTTTTGAAATGGATACTTACATTTTTCAATTCCTTAATTTTAACTGTACTATGGCCCACTTTTCAAACGAGTTTATAAAAACATGAACAGTTAAGCGTATTTGATGAAGCGAACTATGAAACTGCGTTATTTGGGGCTGTTAGAAAAAATTTCATTCAAAGTTTATTGAGTTTTACTAACAATATTATAATTTATATTTCAGATTGCAAAGATACAAAAATATGGATGGTGACTCGTCATGGCACTAGGTTACCTAGTGGTAAAAATATAGCTGATGTTGATCATCTTGTCCACTTGAAATATCAAGTGTTACTGCAACATAAGCAAGGCAATGGTTTGTAATAATAATCTTGATATATGAAGTGCTGCATTATTTAACAAATCATTAGGGTTCTTGCTTAAATATGCAAGTTTTAAGTTCTTTATGTGGGTGTGCAGAAAGTATGAGAGTATTATTTAACCTACACAGATTCACAGAAATCTTTAATACCAACTTGTCCATACTGGAAACCTGTAACTTTATGGACCCTAAGTCAACGCACAATGGCCCAATCAAGAGGCTAAGTGCAGATAAAAGCCCCGTTAAACTACTACTAAACTATGGACCCTAAGTTTTGTGCTATAAAAAAGAATATATTACTGCATTTATTCTTAATGAAAATGAAGAATGCCCATGACTCACACAGCGAACATGGTATTTATTTATGACTGATTGTGTAGTGACTCGAAACGGTGAAGGAAAACATTGTGAGGAAACCAGCATGTCTTATGTACATCAGTGATCTCGATCCATCTCTCTCGTAGAGAGATGATGATGATGATGATGTACATCAGTCTGGGCGTCTGGTACACAATTATGTACTGAATATGTGTTGACCATTGTCCCTTTTGCTCTGTATATAAACATAATATTAATAATTTAAAATTCAACACTTTCAGGTCAATTAACAAATGAGCAATTAGATAATCTAGAAAACTGGAAACCAGATCTTAATGCTGATCAAGATAGTTGGCTGACATTAGAGGGTCAAGATGAAATGATATTACTGGCTGAGCGGATGCAGAAAAGATTTCCTAATGCTATCAAACAGAAATATAGCAATAAGACTTATTTAGTAAGTAAACTTCCTCCCCATTGTCTATAAAAAAAATGTATCACATAACACAACCCCTATGATCCCCAACGGGTTAAGCAAAAGTGTTTCCAATACACCCAGATTTCGTCTGTTATGTTATAAATATAATCCCATGTAATAGGGGACGAGCTATTGCCATCAAATAAAAAAATAATTTGTTTTCATCACAAAAAGTATTTGGTACCGATTTGGTGCAGAAAGATTTCTCAAAACCTTTTTGTCAAAGAAATCTATATTAAATGTTAACATGGTAACAGTATAGAGTTATCAATAGTATTTACATTATGTGGCTCACTACATTATCTGCATGTTAACAAAATTTAAATTGTTAAAAAGTGAATTTTTTCAACCAAGAATAATAATTTTTATTTGGTCTATGGTCTCAACGAATGAACTAACCTTCTTTTGTAATACTTATTCCAGTTCCGCTACACAGCAACGCAAAGGGCTCAGCAAAGCGCGAGGTACTTCACCAATGGCTTGTTTGAGAAAAAGGAATCACAAGACATCATATTTGCACCTGCCACAAAAGTCGACCCAGTATTACGAGTAATTTAAAATATTTACTAAATAATATTAATTATATAATTAGACAAATTTAATTTCAACCGAATTCTCAAATTGTATGTCGTATTAGACACCAAGGGCCGCGAATGCACTTTTCAAATGATTATAATGCAATGTACGGCGCTATCTTGATGAGGCAATAGATTTTAGAACAAAATTATCGCGCTTTTGTATCGCATCATAACAGACTGACCGGGACTTGGTCACCAACTTTTTTTTAATCTTCAGAAAGGACCGCTTAAACCTGCATCGAATATCGCAACCGAGGGAATAAAAGTGCCATGTTCAAAACGGCACCCAAATAAATATACAAGGACGTGAACAGACCGGATCCCACTAAAGTATGGGGAACTCCTCTAATAAAATAGAACTAACTCGCCAAGGTGTTGAGACTTGTGCATGATGACGCGGCAGAATTAATAATGATAGTACATTGCGCATTGGATACATGACAAATTCGCGACGATCATTTGTTCAAGCGTCTGGGAGCATATCATATCCGCGGACAAAAATTCCTTGTCTGCGCAATCCTTTACGAGTACATCCACGATTTTAAAGTGACAGATACCCCTTTGAAAATTCGGCTGTTGACTCTTAGCTTCCCTCTTCACTTAGTTGCAATTTTTCAGTTTTACAAACACTGTGACAGATGGCTAAGTCAGGTTAAGAAAAATCCTGCAACTTACAAGGAGACACACCTGTTTAGTCGTAGCCATGAAATGAATAAGACGCTGGAGTCTATTTCCCATAGATTGGGCCTCAAAACAGTGCTGAATTTTGGTTTGTAAGACTTGAATGCCTCGCTGTATTGCTGAATCTTGCTTTGCTTTGCTCGATTGTCACAAACCTATGCTTGCTTAGTTTTCACTGTTCCTATATTGAGTTGCGTAACAGATTGGCCATCACGCGTTTTGTTCAAGCGACTGCGAGTGCGCAGAATATGATTTAAAATTGTAACAGTTCTTAGAGCATGCCTCGAGGCACGTTGACACAACATGACGCGAACCTTAATCACGCAGAATAGACACGTGAAACACCCGTATTGTTTGACGCAATTGACATCCGCTCACGTTGAAACCGGGTGTTTGAGTCTTTTATAATATAATTCGATGAGTATCACTTTGATCTTCTCGCTAATATAATTATCTTCCAACCAAGCACCCTTGGAAGCATGGCTTTTGTCTCTATTCTATTCAAATCGATGCGTTGAGTTTTAGCGAGTAGGTAACTCTGCTGTAATTTATTTTCTGATTAGCGCTGCACCTATGATGATCCAATGCGTAGTAGGCGCAATCAAAAACCATTTAAGCTCAGAACAATTTCCACACAATTGCATTACTTTGTAATTTATTGCTAAACAATCGGTAGTGCCACACGAATAGACAGACTGACAGACGAACAAGAGAGTGATCTTACAAGGGTTCTTTTTTACCTTTTGAGGTAACCCTAAAAATCGTGAGAGTCATCGCCCTTAAATAATATGCCGGTTATAGTAGATATTCGTTGACGCGCTGCTCTGCCCAGCTAGAACATAACTTTATTAATCCTTGCATTTATTATGTACGCAGTATTTTCATGCTTAAATTATTATAACGGGGCACGGTTCTTGAGCGCTCGGCGGAAGAGTGGGGATCGCTGTGCGCATCGTACACTTTATGACAAATAAAACGCACACCCGTTTATTATTTATTGGTCGTGAGGTAAGTGCAGCAGGAGTAAAGAACAAATCCCGAGTGACGGCTATGACGCGATGCGCTACGGGCCAATCACTGCACTTTCCCCGCCCCGCGTCTCACTTCATACCACCAAAGGGACCCAATAACTTACTTTTGCGTCAGCGCTCAAGAATCGTGCCGATCATAGTATCAACAGTAGTATTTTAAACAAAGGTGTTTATGTACTAAAGCTACATTTTAATTAACAGGAACGGTGAATTTAGTGTATAAGTTCTGTGGATTTGAAACTGCGTGGGATAAACATCACATATCGCCCTGGTGTTACGCGTTTGATGAAGACAGCATTAAGGTAACTACTGACCTCGTAGCGATGCGAGTCGCAAGAGCAGTCTCCGACTAGTTTATTTTTTAGCGAGTATAAGCTCGTATGAGCCACATTTTGTTTTTCAAAAAACGAAATGCGTGCACACGCGCTCATTTCGGCGTGTTACCGAAGGGTGAAACGAGGCACCTCGTTTGTACGAGCTTATTAGCGCGTCAACACTCGTAGGATTGATGAGAGGTACAGCTTGGCAAAAAAGAGTAGAAAATCCGGGGGGCGCCACTGTGCTGTTCATATGGCAACCCGTTGTGACCGTATCGCGTAACAACCTATCGTCTTGATACTTTTATTACTATTTTTTTATACTTAAAATTTATTTATTGAACCAGAATTTATTCTCCTCATGTAACTACCTAAAAATAAATATATGTTAGTAGCACTGTTTTTTAAATTTTCTGGGATTAAAAAAAGACGTAGAAATAATTATTGTAATTTATTCTAATAAATCTTCCAACTCTTTTTTGGGACGTCCTTTTCTATGTTTTCCGGGTGTAGAAAATACGCCTTTGTTTCGATCTCCTTCCAGGACGACTCTTCTTATGGTGCTTACTGATTTACCTAAAGTGAATAAATAAATATACATAAAAAAATGCATTTTGCTTTAATAAATAACAAATTAAAAATAATACATTTTTGGTACATTTGTAATTCTAATGATATAACAAACAGTTATCACCTTGAAATCACATTCAACAATAAAGTTATGTAGAAATCGAATTTAAATTCACATAGTGCACAGTACGCCACTCAAGTATCAACATTAATCTGACACGCTATACCAAGGTAATGTCAGACAAAATGTAAACATAACCTATGTGCTCGATGATTATTGTTCAAAATTCCACTTATTTCGTATGCAAGCAAGTCAAAACAGAATGGGGTTCATAAATTAACACTTAATTCATCTAAAAACAATAAAACAAACAGTTACATACCTGTCATTTCAGCGGTTCTTATGTAAACATCGTTGAGATCGGAGAGAATGGTTTTGGCCTCTTTTTCTGCCAAACATCGCCTATATACCTTATAAATTATCGCTCTGCCAGCACTTCGGATGGTTTTATTCATTTTGTATTACTCTACGTTGCTTTAATCACGTTTTTAGGGCACAATTATAAATTTAATAAACTTTCGAACTTTGTTTACACCAAACGTCATAAGTTTTTAATTGTTGCCAGCAAACAAAAAAATTAGTTCCGTTTCTAGACTTTTTTGCCAAGCTGTACGCGCTTCCAACACGATCTCATACGCGCCGATAATACGCTAATTTGAAACCGCCAAAAGGCATTCGAAATTAAAAATAGGTACTTACTATAAACCGTCACTCGCAGCTAACTTCCAAACCGCCAGTATAAACAGAACTATACATTTTAATTTAATTTTATTATTCCCTTTATTTATTATTACACAAATTTTGTACATTAATATTTCTTAAAAAAAAATAAAAAAAACATTTAAAAATATAAAAAAATTACAATAATATTTTATTTTATTTTTACAGATGTTTGAGTATTATCACGATCTAAAAGCGTATTGGCTCGATGGCTATGCTCACGAAATAACGTACCGCCAAGCTTGCTTGTCAATGAAAAACATGTTTGAACATTTTAGGTAAGTAATTATTTATTAATTTTATTCCCATAATCTGTGCATATCTGATTACGAGGTTTATAAAAAGGCTGTTGGGGTACAACAAGGAAAGGCTCTCTATAATGTCCTGGTTTTTGGGTTTAGCCCAACTATGCCGTGCTATAAAAAAGGATAGTGTTTTAAAATCGTCGTTGTGCCATATATTGGTAGCGGTATCTACTGTATTTGTTATAGAATACAGATGTCTCAAAGTAGTTATTATTTTCATTGTTTATGGGAGAGTCATACTAAGTTTTTAACACGACCTTATTTCACCTGTAGTATAGGTAGATATTATATTCACGTTGATAAAATTGCTACTAAAGGGTTTAAGATGTTGGGTTTCATTCTGCGTAACTGCAAAGATTTTAAGCGCGCCTCAACTAAAATTGCAATCTTTAACTCAATAGTCAGATCAGGCTTGGAATATTGCAGCATAGTTTGGACTCCTTTCTACGAAGTACATAAGCGCCGGTTAGAATCAGTGCAGAAAAGATTCCTTTGGCATTTGTCATATCATTGCAATATGGCTAGAATTTTAACTAGCTACAGCTCACGCTTGAAACATTTCAAGCTTATGAGCCTGGAAAATCGCCGCATGATCCTAGATCATCTGTTCCTATATAAAATAATAAACACTCACATTGATTGTCCACGGTTGCTGAGTCAAATAAATTTGTGTGCCTTACAAACTGGCTCGTAAGTCTAAATATAGGCTGCTTCGCGCTAAGGGCTTTAAAACTAATCTGGGTCATTTTTCCACCATTAACAGAATGCAGGTTCAGTTTGGTCGCCTGTCATGCTCACCCAGTGTAGATATTGATATGTCTTACTCTTTACATAAAATCAAATCTGTCTTGCGTAGGGTATTATCACAAAGTGAATAATTTGTTTTGGTTAAAATTTAATTGTCTTTCTCGTATAAGTAAATTCAATAACTGTTTGTACGTCATATTTTATTTCTCTTTCATTGCTGGCAAAAGAGTCCAGCTTTAATTTATAAAATCTTGTTTTTTAAAGTGAAAACGTCTTTAGCGGCGTTGTGCACTTTTTGTGGGATGGGTAAAAAACGTTAAGCTCGCTTTGGATGGTCACGTGTCCTGACCGTAAGACGGCGCGCGGCGCGCGGCGCAGGGCGCTTGCGCGAATGTGCGTGTGTGTCAAATGTAAAAAAAAAATTGATGTCAAGTTAATTATTCTGAGACAAACTTTTTAATGTAAAATAACTGTAATGGTCCTGATGTTAATTTTTGGTTTATTTTGAGTAATATATATTGTTATGTTTGTCTACGAGAGCGCAATATTAGTAGATTATGCACCGAGGGGCTAAAGTTGTGTCTTATGTCACGGGCGTCATATTGAATCTCGAGCGCAATGAAGGATTCGGGATTTAACTCACGAGCGCAGCGAGGGAGTTGGGAGTTAATACAAGAATCCTGAATGCAGCGAGGGATTCAAGCTAGCCCAAGGCAAAGACACCTTTAGCCCAGAGGAGGATACTCTACTTTTTACACCTACTGTTAGAAAATAATAGCCATAGTACGAAAAACAAAGTATTTATTAAATAAACAAACAGTAAGAATAACATATTTAGAACTAGTTAGTTTTAAGCACTTACATGGGCCAATTTCAAATTCATCGCAGGTAAGTGTGTCCCTCAAGAAAGAATATTTTTTAATAACAAATAACAAAAAATCTTCCAATAAAAAGTGAATAAACTTAAAATAGATTGTAACTTATAGCATCTTAGATAATAATCACTATCAAATTTCATTATTTTTTCCTCTTTTTTAGGGTAACATAGCGGTCATTCTTGGTAACAGAGTTGTTTTCTATATAAAATTATCGTGTCCCAGACAGAACTACAATACAAATATTCATTGATAAATTGTTTTACTGGGAAACTGATAAATTAAAATAAATAGAATAACTAAATAGAGACATTGTTGAATCACATTAAATGCGTTACAAGACAAGCAGATTGATAAAGTGTAATTTTCTTTAATTTTTTAACTTTGTCCTCGGATTTATTGAAAATCAAAGCAACGCTCTGTTACCATAGTAATTTAGATTAAAAAATACAGAAAGCGCTACTGTTTTCCTAGCAGTAGCTTTGGCGCGGTGTCAGGGATCTTTCTAGGTAGTTCACGGGGCCTGGGGAGGGACGCAGCGTCAGTCAGTCGGCCGCGTTGCGTGGAAAGAGTCACGTGTGTTTATTCATCTACCACACTGTTACTGATATTTTTGCGTAAGTAATTAGTATTTCTTATATGATTTAACAATATTTATATAGTACATGGAGTTTATATTTTAAATCAGAAGTGTTATTTTTCCTAAGTAGTGTATTTTGTGATTGATTGTTTATGGAATGTTAAATTTACCACTATGTTACGAACAACTCTGTTACTTAGCACGTGGTAACAGAGTTGTAAACTGAGTAACAGAGTGGTATTTTATTGGTTTTGGCCCGAATTTGTATATTAATTTGTGTCACACGCTTTTTAATAATGTAACCTTAAAAAAATGTATACTAAATGATAATAAATTAATTGTTTCAGGACATTTTGTATGACTGACGTCGTTTGAAGATGGCTCTAACGCCTGCAGAAAAGCAGCGACGTTATAGGAAACGACCATTGATATAATAAAACCCTAGATGCACAGTCTCGAACAAAACAAACAGTCGAAGCTGTCGCCAAACACTCACCAAAACACGCACTATTATCGTTACACTATAATTAAACATATTTTTTTTGCAAATTCAACCTTACGCAGATTCCTTAAAGTTGTTTTTACAATGCAGTTATAAAAAGCAATATAAAAAGCATTTTGTACGACCGTGCAGAGACGCGAGCGACGCGAGACTATTTGAAATGAGTTCATTGTGAACTCATTTTATGCGGACGGTTTTGAGACGCGGAGTGTGTATCTTGGGTTTTATTATATCAATGGGAACGACGTAAAAAAAAACCCTGAAAAAGAAGCGGCATCTAAAAAAAAGGCCCTTGAGAGATACCATGCAAAGAAACGTTTAGTCAGAGATTTAACATAAGTAGAAGATAATGGCGTGGTAAAAATTATGTTTTTCAAATCAGTGGACGATACTGCAAAAAAATCTGATTAGTTGAGACTTATTTGTCTTATGAGCCTTTTGAAAATATACTGGCTATTGTCGCGGAACCCAATAAAGTAAACAAAGGCAAAAGAGTATACTATCAGTTTGATACTCCATTAGAAATATTTGAGAAGCAGTAGTGCGCTGTTGATTTGAAAATGTCATGATTATTTTTAAGAAGTTTTTCATTCCTACATATATTTTTTAAGTCTATATGCTATATATACGAGATCTCATTATTGCAATTTAATGAAATAACATGTAGTTAATAGTTATTAAGCTAGGTATACGAGTATACTAGTACAACAAACAACTTTGTTACTGTGTTACAACTATGTTACTTTTCTGTCCCCAAAAATAAGGCACAAAATATTTTTTTTTTGTTAAACTGATAAGTAAAATATTCTAAATTGGCTATAAACCAATTTATAAGTTAAATGTTTGTGCAATATATTGATAATTGATGTTAAATTATAGAGTTTTCAGAATTTAGATAGAATTTAAGGTTTAATATGATATTTAAAGTAACATAGTTGTTTATGAATTTATTTTAATACGTATTACTAATATTTAATATTGTGATTCTGCATGTTACTAAGAGAGAAAAGACTGTAATTAATAATGATACCAAAACATTTGTGATACATTTTGTCTGTATTAAAATAAAAAATATTTCGCATTGGTAACAGAATGGTATTTATTTACACCTTGATACTGTAAATCTGAAAAAAAGCCTACAATTATTAGTAAAACATCACGACCAATGACAGGATTTCAAAATTCGATAGTTATTACGGGTATACATTTAGTAAAAAATAATATTTAAAGAGTTTGTAATATTTAAATTTCTAGAAATTTAATAAGCATTTCCCTGCAAAGAATTTGAAAATGGCCCACATATTAATTGAAGTTAATGGTAACATTTGAGACATTAGTCCAGTTGTGCAAAGATAAAGTTAAGTTTTTATGTCTTCGAAAACATGGCAACGATATGAAGAAGCAGTCGTTATGATTTTGTAGGAAATTGAGAATATCATCCACGCGTAGTAACGGTATCGAAAATAGCTTTCCTCTTTCTGGCACCAAAGGGTTTTTGTTAGTATATACTGCCAATTTAGCTGAGCATGTGAGATTCCAAATTCAAATCACATTATTGACCAGCGGGTCATAATGAAATCCAGTACAACATTATTGACCGGCTGTTCCCCCGGCCACTAATGACTCACTTTAGGTTAAGGTTGCTTGACATATAATTTGACATTTTCGAGCAGGTGGTGTGAAAATAAATATTGTATTTAACCACATGAATGATGGTACTTTTATGTTGATGATTAAAGCAATTCGTGCGAAATTGTTCACTAACCATTCCAAAGTATACTCAAGAATACACAATGTTAATGTTCAAGTTTTCACTTCTGCCAGCACGCCCGGAGTGCAACCCGTTGTTTATTTTTTTCTTAATTAATAAGTAATTGTTTTATTCGTATTTGTATGTCTGATATTTGTAACAATTAACGGTATAAAATATAAACTACATTATCTGTAATTGAATGTCTACTCCTATGTTTAATGCATGCCGTGGCAGCCTTTAATTAAGGCAACACTATAAAATGTCATTGTAATATGAGTACTTTAATATGTATTTTGGTGTATGCTTTGTTGGTTGTCCTTAAATAAATAAATAAATATTAACCTACCTGAAGTGCCAGTCTCACACAAATTAAGCTCATTGTGGACTTTAATAAAATACCTAACACTCTTTTTTTGGGCAGTCGTGTAATGAGCAATAATTACATAATTTGTGTAAAGAAAATAAACGTTTAAATTATTTTATTGTATAAACACAATTTTTATTCTTTTTATGCAGTAAAGAACGCGGCTATCGATCGATCTTCTTATTCAGTCACTCTGGCACTGTTCTAAAGATCCTCACGTATCTGAAGCTATATCAACCGCCGCGGCCGCTCAAAGGCGACCAAATTCTGAAGGACAGGAAGTGGAGACTGTCTGAAATAGACTGCTTTGCGGCTAATTTGGCGTTTGTGCTGTACAAGTAAGTATTTGTTAATAATATTACAGACTTTATTACCAAGCAATACAGCCGAATTATGTTAAGCTTAGGCCCCTAGCACACGGCGTATTTTAAACGCGCAGATAATGCGTATACGCGCTTCAAACGAGATTTGAACGCAACCCACGGGAGGATCGTGAAACGTGTATCTACTGCGCGTATACGCGCCGAAACAGCGACCCCAAGCCGACCCTTTGTACGCGCTTCAAACGAATTTAAACACACTTCACACGCGCGTTTCATCACGTTTTACGCGAGTTTGAATCTATAAAAACGCAAAAATCGGCATCAACGGCGCAGATGACGCGCGTTCTTGAAACGCGCGTCTTTGAAATACGCCGTGTGCCTTACTTCAATATGAGAGAGAGCCGAAGTTATGCGTCTTCTACAGTGTGGAAGAGACACCGACGTTAATACGGTTACCACGTATTGAGTACATCATTCTGAAGTCCTCCACAAACAAATTTCTCATTGGTAGGTAATTTAAAAAAGAAAGGGGCTGTGGCCTACAAAACTACCCTAACCTACATGGTCAAAATGTACCTACAGTAGCAGATTTGTTTTTTTAAATTACCGCCACAAATAGGACCATTCTAGCGAACCACAGGTACAGCTAGTAACAAATGAGATCAAACCATTATGATATAAAGGTAGCACTTAATCCAGATTTCTTAGCGTGCCGCTGAAATTCAGATTAATTGGCACTTTAGCGCTCTAATGTAGGCAACAAGTCATCGCTAACTATTATAAAACGAAGTCCTCCGCCGCGCCGCGACTGTGTGTCTGTCTGTTCGCGATAATCTCAAAAACTACTGCATCAATTTTCATGCTGTTTTTACCCGACTACGGCAAAGCCAAAGGAGGGTTATGATTTTGACTGGCTATGTATGTATGTTTGTATGTATGTGTGTATCTTCATCTGTTCCCTCATAGCTTCTAATCTACTTATCGGAACTCGACTTAAGAGGTATCGTTAGAACCGTCTTAATTTTCCGCTGAACATAGGCTACGTGACGTGTCACAAAAACGCCCTCTAGCGGTCAAAAAGTAAGGCTTAAAAAATAAAAATGGAGATAAACACGCCGTGTTTGGTATCATTTAAAAGGGCCTCACTTGTACATTTCCAAAATATGGCTCAAATTTAAAATCACACCCTCTAGCGGACAAAAAGTTAAGAGTAAAAAAAAATATTTAACACCAAAATTGTTTAAATAAATAAAAAAAGTAAAAAACTAAAACCCGACTACGACAAAAAAAACGAGTGCAGGGCAGTGGTCCAACTGCTCTGTCCTATTAGTTGGACCATGGGTCTTTACTAGGGGCAGTTGTCCAACTTTAAAAATAGTTGGACCACAGCACCTTTTGAGAGTTCCGTGGTCCAATTCATTTAAAAATAAGTTACCTACCCTAAAAGCACTGAATTTGATAGTTAATTAATTTAATCCCAATCGATCAAACTACCAGGAGAACAGAAACATTAGGAGGTATTGGAAATTGGAATCTTAAAATCAAATCTATGCCTTTCTAATACCCAGGATTTTTTTTTGTTGGAGATGAGAAACAAGGGCAGTAAAGTCTCACGAAGTACCAGGAGCCCAGAAATAATAGGAGGTAAGTACAGGGTTCATTAGACAACCTGACTTAACATTTTTTTTTTTAAATTAAGTTCTTCGTCACGTAGGTATATAAATTCTTTAGCAGTAAAATCTCACAAAGTAGCAGGTGCCCAGAAATATATAAGAGGTATAGAACCATTAGAGAACCTGATTTAACAATTATTTTTTTTTTATTAAAGTTTTCGTCATCCGTATAACTTTTATATCAGTGAAGTTCTCTAATGGTTCTGGTTCAGCCCAGAAATATATAGGAGGTACTCCTATATACTCCTATAATTATATTGCACACAAGATGCAGTTGAGGTTTTTAGTGTTGGTAAGTTATTTTTAAATGAATTGGACCACGGAACTCTCAAAAGGTGCTGTAGTCCAACTATTTTTAAAGTTGGACAACTGCCCCTAGTAAAGACCCATGGTCCAACTAGTTGGACAGAGCAGTTGGACCACTGCCCCGCACTCAAAAAAACGACGCTGAAAAAGTATGAAACAAGATTTTCAGGATAGAACAAAAAGAAAAGCCGTAAGTAGTCACACGTTTTAGGTACCAACCTAAACACTTTAATACCGTGTGACTACGGCTTTTCTTTTTGTTCTATCCTGAAAATCTTGTTTCATACTTTTTCAGCGTCGTTTTCTTTTTCATTAATAGATAGTGTGGTTCTCGAGGAATGTTTTAGTATAAAATTAGACCGATATTCACGCGGGTGAAGCTGCGGGCATCAGCTAGTCGTAATATAAATCTCGAACAAAATAGGAACGTGGTTTTATTGTTGAATGTTTAAACTATTGCGAAGAATCTGGTAGGAAGAAATAGGTTAACATTTTGTTTTAGTGTTTCGTTGTAATTTGGAGAAACAGAACACTGACGTAATTAGTTTATTTGGCATAAAAATGTAATAGGAAAGAGTAACTTTCCTCCTTTGCCATTGAAAAGGCGTGGCTGTGGTGTTTACGTGCGATATACTTCGCAGTTTGGCTTAAGATCTTTGACTGGCATTGATGATTTCAAGCTGGTACCTAGTGTACCTACCATACTACATTTTAACTGTTTCTATGGTGTTAGTATAGTGATCAGTATAAACTTAGGAGGTTTGGGTAATAAATTATGTGGCTCAGGTTGGCTGGACAAAACTTCTCGCATTTAACTAGGTCAATAGGGCACTTTATGTGACGGCTAAACACCCTTATTTCAGAATAGGTGACGCTACAGAATCTTAGATAATCGATCGAAAGCGTGTCCAGCCAGCTTGAAAAACCACTTTTCGCTGGTCTCTCAATCTCCGTAACGGAAGTGATTTTGACGACTTTTTGCATATCAACGGGCGTCACATAAATATGTGACAGGCATCAAGCTAAAAGTTTTGTGATACGTACAGTGGTTTAGTAGAAAAATGCAAAAAACTGTGTCCAGCCAGCTTGAATTTACGTAGAAAACTTTTGGCTGGCACTTCCGAAAATTATGGTCACCTCACAATATTAATGGATGTTTGTATGGGAAAATTTAAATGATCAATATCTTTGAAACTACGCAAAGGTTGTCAAAATAATGCTCAAATTTCCAAGCATGTTTGAGAAAATTATATTATAGAATATCTTCACCTTGCTACCAATTTACTACAATTATTAATTAATCCAACTTTTTTGTCCCCAGATGCAAGGACGGCGACCATGTTTTAACTCTTCACCAAGAAAAAATAATAAAGCTTCCGATGTGCGATCAGGAACTGTGTCCACTGAAGCATTTGAAGGAATATTTCCACGACAGCATTCACAACTGCGACTATAGTGATATGTGTAGTCTTGACTCCAATCCTAATAGTACTGATAGTAAAGGAGGGAAAAAACGCCTATGAATTGTTATATCCGCCTTAAAATTCGGACAAACATTGCGAAAGCGCTCCCGTACATTAGACTTTTGACTGATTATGCAGCCAGTCTTCAATTTGTCCGTACCAGTTTGACCGAATTTTTAGGGCCCTTGTTGACGACCAGTTTGACAAGCTTGTACACGTAATCAGTTTTAGCCCAAAACATATGAGATTTTGTTTTCAGTATTCATCGATTGCCATATTCAACACCGACAACGATACAAATTAAACCAGGGCTAGCGCCGACGATGCGAACAACCCTTCATTTTACTTCATTCATACTCAATAGCTGTCGACCTGGTTGCTCCTGACCCGGGTAGAAATAGGCGGTCGTGAACAAGAGCCTCAAACAACATTTTAAAATATACATGTGCCTATTTTGCTTTTGCGCTTAGGCCACCAAAACTGTAGTTCTGGGCTGCTTAAGATGCTTGACTGCGCTTAAGAGCTAAACGGCTAAAAATATAACACTCGATCCCATTTTAAACTTTAATTAAAGTACTTATACAAGTACATTGTGCCATATTGCACAATTTTGAATTATGTTATTATGATTTTTATAATTCCCAGTAGGTACATTCCAAGGTGTACATACACTCGAGAGCAATGAATCCGGGTCACTTAAAGAATGTTAAAAATCTCGGAAACTAAAAATGATAGGTTAATGCAATAAATTGTATTTAATAGACAATGTAATACTCCTTAAATGAAAGTAAAAAAAATATGAGTCACCATACATTTTATTAACACAAAATTACATAAAGAAAAAAACTGCTGATCTCTCCTTAAAACAAAAATAGGAAACATGAAATTTTTGAACTTTATTACGATTTTCTTGAATTTTAATACTTCGTATTGCCTCCTCATGCTTCCATTACTGCGTTTACGCGGTTTGGCATGCTGTACACCAAGTTCCTTATACGATTTTGGGGAATATTCTCCCATTCCTCTGTGAGAGCAATTTTGAGCTCACGAAGCGTGATTGGGGGAGGGTTTCGTTGTTTTACGCATCTGCCTAGCTCGTCCCAAGCATGCTCGATCGGGTTGATATCCGGGCTGCGCGCTGGCCACTCCATACGAGTAATGTTCATCTCTTGAAGGTAGTCATTCACAATCCTACCTGTATGAGGTCGGGCATTGTCATGCATAAATATAGCATCCTCACCTAAATTGACCATAAATGGACCAACGTGATCATTGAGGATTTCTTCCACATATCTTTCGCTAGTTAAAGAGCCGTTTTCTATGATCACCAGCTCTGTGCGACTTTCAGAAGAAATTCCGGCCCACACAAGTACAGACCCACCACCGTAGGCTACTTTTTCTTCGATGCATGCTTGCTTGAATCTTTCCCCTGGTCTTCGATACACTCTGTGTCTTCCATCGTGCTTGTAGAGCATAAATTTTGATTCGTCGGAGAACATAACTTTTGACCAATCTTCAATACTCCAATTTACGTGGCTCTGGGCATATCTTAGTCTTGAAATACGATGCCCACGCTCCAGTTTAGGGCCGTTTGCAGGTCTAAGGGGTTTTAAGTTAGATTCAGCAAGCCGACGTCTTACTGTCCATGCACTTGGGTTACTTCCTCCGAGGCGTCGAAACTGATTTGTGAGTTCAGTTCCTGTGAGAAAGCGATTTCGAAGCATGGTGTTCACCAAGTATCGGTCTTCTCGTGCTGTGGTACACCTGGTTCTGCCCGTTCCTGGTCTGCGTAGGTTAGAACCAGTTTCTTCGTAACGTCGGAGAACTCTTTGTACTGTTGACAGCGACACACCGACAGTCCTGGCTGTATCGCGCTGACTCCGGCCGGTTTCCAGCATTGTAAGTATTCTGGTGCATTCTTCAGGCGTAAGCGACATAATTTCAGCTTGAATAATGAATATAGAGCACTATCAACATGGTTTATGTACCCACATAAATGACAGATTACAAACAAAAGCAAAACCAAATGCTGTAATTACGTAGTTCCATCTTCGAAAGTGGCCCTTTTTCAAATTTGATTTTTTTATGATATAACTTTACAATAACTAAGAAGTTTTAATACCTTCATTTAAGGAGTATTACATTGTCTATTAACCGCTCGCTTGCTTTCGATTTCAAGAAAACCGTCGAGCTTTGCTTGTGACATTTGACCTAAACACTCGGCGGAGCCGCCTCTCATTAAAACTTGATTTACAATCGATACGAGAGACCTAGCGTAATTTTGTTTATTGTTTTGTGTAGACAAAAAGATAAGGAAAGAGTAACGTTTGTTATTTTGACAAAAGTTGAGTGTAAAATATTTTATAAGAGGCTAAAGTTAAGGTCGAGCATATTTTGCCGGTTTGTCGAATAACGTGAAATTGTGAAAAAGTTTGCGGGATAGGTATATAGTTTTTCGTCATTTTTATAAACTAGACTAGTTATTTGTACTATTGAACAAGAAACAATAACGATTGTGGTTAAAAATCGTCATTAAAAATGAAAGGACACAAAGCACAAAGAAACACAAAATGTCGGCCTCAAACTTCAATAATTAATTGTAAAAAAAAATTCGTCGGGTGATGTTGCAAACTTGCGTCTAAATGATAAACAATCTAATAATCTATGGTTTAAAGGCGTTTTGAAAGGACTTTACAGTCTTTAAAATAGAGTTTAGAGTTGTTTAACAAAAAATATATTTTGGCAACGATCGTTGCCGAGAGCAAGCGAGAGAGTTTTGGTTTTGGAAACAATCGTTGCCAGAAGCAAGCGAGTGGTTAAATACAATTTATTGCATTAACCTATCATTTTTAGTTTCCGAGATTTTTAACATTCTTTAAGTGACCCGGATTCATTGCTCTCGAGTGTATTTATGACGTCACTGTCCAGTGGATATTATTTTTAAGTACCAGTGTTAATTTATTAATTTTTAAATTATGACTTATGATTAAAACTTCAGTATTTTTATATAAAACACACAATTAACGATAGAAAAACGCAAAGACTTAAGACATTGCGACATATAGTCGCAAGTTCTTTGAATGAAAAAAAAAAGCTTATGAACTTGTTATGTATACGCAAATGAATTGCTTGAAGTTGTTGTAGGTATTCAATCGGTAGTTTTACACTGTTATATAATAGTATATCGAAATGTACAAATGACATTGTTGAATTGATCATAATAAACGCTACACACGCTTTAAGTATACTTGTGTTTTTATTTTGTGACTTTGGTGTTGACCTAGCCAAACGTTTGTCTAATATTAAAAATCATGCCAAAATGCATCATGAATTCATGACAGATTAACAATGATGTAAACACCGAAATTACTTCACCTAAAGACAAATGTCCCGCAAGCCGGGTCGTTAGAGATGTCTGGCGATATCGAAAACAATAAAAAAGATTGTGAGAAAAGATGTCTGATAGTGGTTGTCGGTACCCGACGTTGCCTGATTTCTGACAGCTGTCACACAGGGACATTATGCGCGACACTAAATAAAAACGAGACTTCGTGTGGTAAGATGAGAGGAGCTCTTGGCTAAATAACAGCCACTCGCATCAATGTTCAGGTTAAGCCGCGCTTGCCTAGGTTGGTCCGTAGATGGGTTTACATACCGAGACCCATTACATACCGAGTTTCCTCCGTGCCTCGAAAAGCATGGTATGCCGTTGGTCCCGTCTGCTATAAATATAATGTGCAAGTCGTTAGTCGTTTCAAGTAGGTAGTCAGTAACCCGAAAGTCCGATAACCAGTCTTTCTTCTTTTTCTTAGCGTGTAGGTGACAATTTAAATTGAATCGGGACAAAATTTGGATTGACTCCATGTAAAATATGTACTGGTATTCAACTGCATCCGGTTAGACTTAAAGCTGACCCCAACATAGTTGGGAAAAGGTCAGACAGATGATGACTACATTAACTTCATGTGATATTTGATAAGAGGATAAACAGACACTCGTAAGGGTGCACAGAAACCCAGGTGCTCTTTGAGGAAATACTTGAGAGTTTAGAGGAGAAGTCACACGCACCTGCTATACCTGCAATATCTACACGTATTTCCTCATTGTTTTGATGACTCATTTCCACTCCCGACCCGTGGTACAACTGCGATGTCCAACTGGTTGTACTACGGAGAAGTAAATTTACCCATGGTTCAACTCCTTTTTCTGATATTTATGATTATGACCCGTGGTACAACGGTGGAATTATGTCCAACTGGTTGAACCACGGGGATAGGATGATCGTGTAAAACAAATGAACGTCTAAAACAAATGACTATCGTTAAGTGATCTGACAACGATTGCGATTGTAATAACCTCCTTCTTTTTTAAGTCGGTTAAAAAATGGGTGCAAGTGATTGGTACAATAAAGATCTTAATGAAGTGAAATAATAAAAATAATAATAATAATAATGACGTCACTCATACATGCAACGCATGTACTCCATGACGCGCGCTCGCTTCGCTCGCATATTAAAAATAGCACTCCGGGAGTGCCGGCAGAAGTGAAAACTTCAATATTAAAAGTTTTTACCCATACAAAAAAGTGCTCAGCGCCGCTAAAGAAGTTTTCACTTCAATAACACTAATATCTTCTGTCCCCGAAGTGCCGGGCCTCCGCCGGCCTCCTTCATAAACAACATGATAGATAGAATGAGCATAGAACAAAATATAATACCTACCTAGAAGCGAAACTCCCACATCATGCGAATTACAGTGTTATAGCGATGAGAAACATTCAACGATCGTCGGTTTTGGACCTCACGGTATGCGCTACGCCGCCCCGTAGGCGTAGCAGCGTGTTACGTGTAAATGCATAGCGATCAGTAACACCACCTAGTTGTCATCGGCATAAAGCATAATCACTTAATTAGTCTTTAATATTCCCACGGCTGGGACACAGGCCCCCCTAGGTATATGATAGGGCACCACGAGGGTCCAGTGCGAGTTAGTAGAAGTCACATGTCTTCAGATTATAAGCACCTAATTGGTACTTGGTCACTACGGTTTCCACACGATGTTTTCTTTTACTATTTTAAGAGCAATGGTGACGAGTTAAATTACACAAAGCAAAACTTCGAAACCATGACCTACAAAGGGTTACCAACTTTTTTTCAATCAAATATAGTATTTTTGAAGTAATTAGGTACCTTAAATAACCCTCCTTTTGGGCTTCGCCGCAGTCGGGTAAAAATATAGTAGATGGCAAAAAATGATACAGAAAATAGTACCTATGTTGTTAAAATATGTAAGTACTTTGAAAAATGAATGAATATTTTTTGCTACTCTGCGCCTTAATACTTATTAATCTTAAATTTTTATTTTTTAAACGCATTCTTCATTCAAGATAAATTGCAATCTAAGTTTAAAAACACCATTAGTGGCCCTGTTGCGCTCGACTCTCCATTTCGTGACTTCGTGTTCATAACAACAAAATATGCGTTGTGTGAACGCTGATGTTGCAGGAATTGAAAGAAGAAATGATACATTCTATAAAATATTAGGCATTTCTGAATCATTTAAGGTGAAGGCGACAAGGTAGGCCGCGAAATTCGAATTTTCTTACGTTTTTTTGCAATTTCCCGGTCAGTGTCAAGTCGTATGTGAAATAAAATGGGATTTGCGGCAGTAACAAATGTCTATTACTAAATAATAATGACTAAAATCACTAATACACCCGTCTCAGTTTATACAATCCTCAAGATTGACTATGAGGATTGTCGATTTTCGCGGGCTACCTTGTCGCATAAACCCTAAGAGAAAATTTTATTGCCACTTTTCAACAGTTCATTTTGCAGAAAACTTTTGGTCATCAAGTAAATGGCTGCGTTTCGATTTACGCAAAATATAGTAGTTTCGCCTACTATTTTATTTTATTTTTTTATTTAGCCTGTACTGTCCCACTGCAGGGCAAAGGCCTCCCCCAACTCCTTCCAAGAGCTCTTATCTTGTGCCGCTTCGAACCAGCCCTCATGGTACGCGTCTAAATCGTCACGCCACCTCTTTCTAGGCCGGCCTCGGCGGCGCCGTCCGTCTTCCGGCATCCATCGTGTTGAGGCCTTTGCCCAGCGGCCATCCTGCATGCGGCTGACGTGACCCGCCCAATCCCACTTTAACTTAGCAGCCTTCTTGCCCACGTCCACTATACCCGTTTTGGAGCGCAGCATGGTGTTTCGTATCCTGTCTTGCCTTTTGACACCCAAAATACTGCGCTCCATTGCCCTTTGGCATACTCCAAGGCGGAACTTCTGAGTCTCGGTGAGTGACCATGTCTGAGCACCGTAGGTTAGGACGGGCAGAATGCACATGTCGATGAGTTTGCGCTTCAGGGAAACCGGAAGATCACCCTTCATTAGCGTCTTCATGGACCAGTAGCTTTTCCAGGCGTTTTCAACTCGGCGTTCGATTTCCCTTTCTTGCCTGTTTTCGAAAGATACTAACTGGCCCAAGTAGATATACTCATCGACATAGTGTATTTCTTGCCCATCTACCTCGACCCTACGCTTAGTGCTGTTGGTCATAAGCTGGGTTTTAGACCGATTCATACCGTCCCACCCTAAAGCTAGCCGTGCTCAGTTCTTGGAGCATGGTCTGCAGTTCCGGGGCTGTGGGGGCAAAAAGGACAATGTCGTCGGCAAATCGGAGGTTTGTCAGCCTCTTTCTGCCGATTTCAATGCCTTTGGTTGTCCATGAGGCTGCCAGCGTTTTAAATATCTCCTCAAGAGTGCTTGTGAACAACTTCGGAGAGAGCGGGTCACCCTGTTTGACACCCTTCTGTACATTGAATGAAGGTCCTGCGGTATTTAATTTAATGTTTGCTGTACTGTTTTGGTAGATGGTTTTTAAAAGGTCTATGTATTGTTGTTCCAGTTCCTGATTTGTTAAAACTTTGAATATTTCGGAGTGCTTGATGCTATCGAAGGCCTTCGCATAATCCACAAAAGCTAAGTATAGTGGTTTATTGAATTCGGAATATTTTTCTAAAACTTGGTTTAAGGTCTGTAGGTGGTCGGTAGTTGAAAAACTGGGACGAAATCCGGCTTGTTCTGGTGGCTGATGTTTATCCAGATTTCCATCTATGCGATTGTGTATTACTTTAATAAAGGTCTTGTAGATGTGAGATGTTTGACTGA
Organism: Diarsia dahlii; assembly: GCA_949775195.1. NCBI lineage: Eukaryota > Metazoa > Arthropoda > Insecta > Lepidoptera > Noctuidae > Diarsia > Diarsia dahlii. The sequence goes on from OX459195.1 coordinate 16,443,767, forward strand.
TTGGTCGGTAGTTGCCAATATCGCTCTTGTCGCCTTTTTTATGTAAAAGAACTATATTTGATTTACACATTGCTTTTGGGATTTTTCCTGATAGTAGTATGGTGTTAAACAGGTTAGCAAGGTGAGGTAGCAAAGTGGTACTGCCGATCTTGAGCGCTTCCGTGGTAATTCCATCTTCCCCAGGACTTCTATCGTAGCGCATAGTAGTAAGTGCTTTGTGCACTTCATAACCGTTTATTGGGGGAATGGAATCTGAAGGGATGTATTCGGTGTTGATATCGGGCGGTGAATGGTCTGAATATAGTGATGTATAGAATTTAGTCGCTATTTCCATTATTTTGATTCTACTGTAATGTTTGATGCCGTCGTTGTATATAGTATTTGATCCCTTAAAATAGTAGGATACTATATTATATAGTAGGGTTGGCAACCCTACCTCAACTAGTAGACAAGACTATGCCTTAGGTAAGTACCTACTACTTACTGGGCCACCATTCCACTCTTTCTCATTCACGAAAATCGCCTGAGAATCATCAATCCGCGATGGTCTAGTTTTTGTATTAGCAGGGTGGAGGTCGGTATAGGCGATCAAATCAAGAAAAATACATGATTTTCACTTGTAGGTTCATCTATGATTATCTTATTATTCTTATTCTGTGACACTTACAGGAGACGAAGTGATAACGGCTCAGTAACCCGACGCCGAACTTCAATCAAACTTATGGCGCTGTAGTTGAAAGCTTTGATGGACTCCCTTATTCTCGAGTTTATTACTTCGAATTTCACCCCGTCTTGATCGTGATCGCAGCACGGATCATTGGTTTTGTGACAATTGGTTTAAAAATAGAAGCTAGAGGTGTGGGCGGACAGTTTCAGGATTGCTTTTAAATTGTAAATTTTATGTTGATTGAATGCTATGTGTAGGCGTTTTCTATTCGATAGGTAGGTACTGCAGCGACAATATTTTACTAACTTTTCCCACACTAAGCCAGCTGTAAATCGTCGTATCCTAGGGCGTAAAGAACATAAGAGCTTTTATCTTTTATTGCATAATTACATTCTGCCCATGTAACCAGTCCAACAAAACAATTAAAAATGGTCGTGAAATAATTAGGTTTTCTCAAAACTCACAATTTAGTTGTAGGAGGCTGATGAGACGCCAAGCTGGTTGCCAAGCTACATAGCCTGGCCCACCGCCGCAAAGTTGCATGTCTGTCGGTCTTCTACAGACTGTACTTCGGAGAGTGTGCGCAAGAGCTCCACGAGCTTATTCCACCATCTCCCTTCTTCCATCGAGAGACTAGGCGTACTGCAGGTTATCACCCATACCTTGTCGATGTTCCACACATTCGTACGAAGCGTTTTGCTAAGTCTTTCATTATTCGTACAGCCAAGGAGTGGAACACCCTGCCTGCGTCGGTTTTCCCGAGTTCATATAACCCCAATCTATTTAAGTCGCGAGTAATTAGGCTTCTTCTGGGTAAGCTCGTTCCATCAGCTCATCTCTGCCCTTAGGGCAAGATTGAGGTCAAGAGTAAGCCCATATTAAATAAAAAATTAAAAAAATAAAAACAATTTGGAGTACTCCGTTTTCAACGAAGAATAAAGCCACAATCGCTCTCGCGCCCTCTTTCATCGTAAGTAGTAAAGTTGCACGGGCTCGAGTGCTAGGGCCCTTTGGCCACCAGTCGGCGGTAACAGATTTTTTAGACAAGTACGTAAATCAAAATATTTTAAACCTCAAGGATTTTGTACTTAATTACGTCATTTTCATTGTGAGAGTCAAAATTTTCCATATTGCGTACATAGAAAATACCCTAATGGTGGTTGGGGCCGTGTTCTATGGAATGGCTATTTTGCGTATCTGTAAAAGAGACGATGCCCTAATTACGTTTGTGTCTCTCTTCTACTTTACTAATTTGTGTCTCCTGAAAAGTAGCTGTTTTGCAGTTACGCCCTTATTCGTAGGATACGACGAAATATCCTGATTGGTTTTTCGGAGATTAATCATACTTTCTCGAACACCCGAAGCACCTCTATTTATTATAATTGGAACTCATGCCGTGTTTATGATTGATTTTTCTGTTTCTTTGACTCTATGAAAACGTTAATTAAGTAGGCAGCTACATAGGGTAGGATTTTCATAAGTAGCATAGCAAAGTTCGAATGTACGGAAATACAAACTGCTAAAAGCGCTGTTAAGTGAAATTTTAGTACGTGACCCATGAGAGGGGAGAATGCGAGCATCTCATCGTCCGAACAGGCTGTATGTTAACGACGTCTTTACCCGCTATAAAGAACATCGTTGGTGCAACAAGAAAAGCAACAATGTACATAAAAGACGTGATAAAACCTCTTGAAAGGCTTTAGTACCCACTTTCCTGTAAATATATCGTTTTCAGACAAATTATCAGCATAAAACATACGTAAATGTCAAAACTTCACTGAAAGCTTCGCGATCTATCGCTGAAACGCTGAAAACGGCTCTTTAAAGTCATGCAAGCTTATTATGGAACAAAATATACCATCCTTTTTGCAAAATAATATAACATGTTCTCCTGGGAAATGTTACCGATTTTAGCCAAGGACAGCTGCTTTCATGACGCTAAAGTTGGAGAAAAATAAAATATCTCTCAATGGGTGTATTCAACAGTTCTGCGTTAATTATGAAACAAAATATTGTGGTGGTACATCGAAGAGTAGGTGAAGACTATTAAAATAGTTTCTGCGTTTTCATTTACTTATGTGAATTAAATTTTCTAAAACTTTCTGTAGTGGCGTAGCGTGGGTAGACTCGTAGCCTCGTAGCCTTAAGAAAGTGGTTCGATGCCTTGGTGGAGGTGGCGGAGAATCTGGTAGTTGCCTTGCCGAAACACTAGAACACCGGTCACTGTGGTGAAGACGGGGCGACCTCATTTTCATTAGGTAGTGGACATCTTCCAGTTACATATTAAGGATGTTTTCTATTTTCAAATTGATTCCTTTTCAAGAGCCATAAGACAAATCGGAAAAGTTAGTTGTTAGAGGTATACCTACTCTTAATAATTATAACAGCTTTGCCCAACGTAGCAGGCAGTGGCTTCGTTTGAAAATTACAAACTGAAACAAACAAAACATTGGCCGTTTTTTCCGTCAGCGTAGCACAGTTCAATACAGGCACAAAGAGGAAGCCTTATTTGACACGCTTTGTGCTTTCAGCAGGCGAAAATATTTTGTTTTGTTCCGGTACTGTCGAACGATACAATTTATTACTAGCACATTTTATTTTACTGGTATAATTAATTCTTTCGCCTTTGTAACGAGCTCGCTGACTCATCGCGTTAATGACGTATTCTTGGTAATCATTGCGTAAACAAACCGATGCGATTTGTGTACGTAAGTAACAGTTAATGAAGCGAGATATCTTTGAGATGCATCTTGTTGAGTGACTTGGATTAATGTGTTTGTTCGTTCTTACTGAGCATGTATTTTATTTTTGTCACTGAACTGAAATAACGTTATCTGGTGAGTACTGTATCTTTTATTGGTAATGGAACCCGTAGTGATTCAAATTCAAATGGGGTTGGCAAGTGAAAGCTGATTGTAGATGGCGTGTCCATAGCTTGTCCCAATCCGACCAATGAGGTCAAGCTATTTTGAAATATAAAATGACATTGACAGATATTCAACCAATGAAGAGCTTAGGTTCATGCGGTGCTAGCGCCATTAGTTCCACCAGTTGCCCGTCCCATTGATGAACCTATCTGTCGAGAGCGAGCCTGAGATCTATCTTATCAAAAAATACCACTTGTAGAGCCTCTATTAAAGCTTTCTAAAAACATTACACACAAAATTTAATGATAATTATCTGAAACGTACGTATGTTTCAGTGGATGGGTATGAATCTACGTTTCAGATGTGTTCCATATTTTGTGTCAAAAATGTTTGGTTGGAACAAATTGTGCTTTGTATTAAATCCTGCTGGGAAAATCCTAATGGGTAGCTTAGGGACCCAGCAGGATTATATGTTTGCATATTTATGTGCGTGCCAAACATTTTTTTCAGTCGAGGTTTACATGTTTTTATTTGTACACAATGATAAATCCACTGTTATGTATGCCTCCCATTCATCGTTTCGTTATTGAAAAGGCCGCGCTACGTAAATAAATAGGTATATAGCTACAGCTAGGTAGGTATGTTTTATACCTATTATCTGCCAGACTCCGTAGATTTATGTTCTTGAATACCACAGAGGACAGATATCTACTTTGTATAGCTCTGAATCTCGTTTTGATGGTTCGTTACAATAACAACAATGCTGAAACTTTATTCGGGTCATGATCATTTAAATGTTCTGTAAATCCGTTCATGAACAATGCGTTTCATTTTATGGCTCATTAAAATGAAAACAGAGTGAGCGCAATTGAGTAATGACGTTGAATAATATCTAAGGATAATCGTTTTGGGAATGGGTTACCATAATCTTTTGGTAAAGTAGTCTAGACTTAGATGTTCCCAAATCTACATTAATAGGGGAAGAATATAATCCGTAGGGGATAATCTTGGGAAACACTGATCTGTTTTGGATAATTCCTTCACTAACGCGATGGTACATTATCCCTGACTCTCGGCTACATTTAAAATGTTTCTGTGGGTTAATTTCCGTACTTATCAGGAGTAAAGCCGCGGGTGGTGCTAGTGATTATACTTATTGGAAACTTTTGGGTTCAACATTCGTAGACGTCCTAGACGAGTAAGTAGGTAAGTATTACTTATTGATCTATGAATATTGTAAAAATATATTGTAAAATATTTTTGGAAATCTTGAAATACATATCTGTTGCGTTTATTTTTATGAATGAATGTTTCATCTGTTATAGTAATAAAGTACACACAGGTTACAGGTGGGCGGATTTTACTGATGTATGTAGGTAGAGTTCAAAGGGCAAAGATAAAGCTTCAGCTAGTACCTATTTGTGAGTTTTTAAAACTCTACTTTTGAAACTCCTCTGTTAAAATGTCGATTGGCCCAACATGCCTGTTGAGCTTCGATAGTGCTCTAAAGAATAATCAAGCGAGAAAGTTCAGTTTTTGAATAAAAAACAGCACTTTAGCAAGAAATCCTAACTGATTAATGGTATTACAATGAATTACAGTGTTGCTAATAAACACCGAATAGGTACTAAGTCAGTACAAAGAAAAACAATAGAATTTGTTTTTTGGTGCCAATGTGACGATAAGGGGTTACGTGGCGCAGGTTACCTATATAATAAAACCACGTAACCTTGTCAACATAAAAAATATATTTAAAAGAATTGATTATAAATTAAGTTTGTCTGTCTAGTACCTATAATATACACCTAATCCTATAGACAACAACCCATCCTAAAAATAGCGATTATCGTAGGACATAATTAGGCATGCCTATAATTAACGAGTGTCTCACCTTGGTAATGATGACCTCAACTCGTATGACGCAGGTGGATAAGTGGTAAAGTCTCTTACGCCCGAATACTCGAACGTCACTCAATTATAAGTAGCCCTCAAAACTCGTGCTATCTCTGTCACTCTGCGTTAAAGTAACAAAGACAGCACGAGATTTAAGTGCAACTTAAAATTGAGTGACGTTCGAGTATTCGGGCGTTAGTCTCTTATTTTGGATTGCAAGAGAAAAAAAAATACAGGTTAACCTAGTTTAAGAGGCAGGGTTGTATAAATTACTGTGCAGAAATTGCAACATTTGTTAATTGTTTTCGTGATGATGATCTGTAACTTTGGTTGGTGAATAAATATTATTATTATTAATAATATAAAAAAAGTTTCCTCAGCCTAGGAATTCCTCTTGTATCATTCCAACATTTGAACTCACATACACAAATAACCACCCCCGGAACAACTACCAGTAGGTCATACAAATATTTGTTACATGCGGGGATGGGACCCGCGACACGCAGTGCAGCAGCCAATCACTCACATTCGCATCCATCAGAAGGACGTCTGTAGGGTGCTGCGTAATCTTGACGTGAACAAAGCTAGTGGCCCTGACGGAATACCGGCAATTGTACTGAAGACGTGTGCGCCTGAATTGTCTCCGATCTTGACGCGCCTGTTTCGCCTCTCGTTTGAGACTGGTAAAGTACCGAAAGCTTGGAAGCAGGCTAACGTGCAACCCGTGCCCAAAAAGGGCAGTCGTGCTGATCCGGCCAACTTCAGGCCTATTTCGGTCACGTCCGTACTCTGTAAGACTATGGAGCGTGTACTGAATAGAAAGCTCCTGGCATACCTAGAAGCCAATGATATCCTCAGTGACCGACAGTATGGCTTTCGCCAAAACAGGTCTACTGGGGATCTTCTAGCGTATGCCATTCACATCTGGAGTGAGGCCATTGAGAAACACGGTGAAGCGCTTGCCGTTTCCCTCGATATCTCAAAGGCTTTCGACAGGGTGTGGCATGAAAGCCTTATTGCAAAGCTTCCTTCTTTCGGTCTACCTGCTGGACTTTGTGCTTGGATTGCAGACTTCCTGAGGGATCGGTCTATTCGAGTGGTCATTGATGGCTGCTCGTCTGACCAATTGGCTATCAATGCCGGGGTGCCTCAGGGGTCGGTTCTCTCAGCAACTTTATTCTTGCTGCATATTAATAGTCTGCTAGTGCCCGGCACCTTTGGGTATGCAGACGACAGCACTGTTGCTGAGAGGTACACGTCCAACGCGCGGGCTAGTGGGTCTCAGATCCAGTCTCTACGCGAGGCCATGGTGGAGCGGTTGAACTTGTCCTTGAAGGCTGTCTCCGAATGGGGCGACGCCAACCTGGTCAAGTTCAATGCTGCTAAAACCCAGGCGTGTCTCTTCTCCGCAAAAAGGAGCGATTTCCAACAGTCTCCTACTTTCCGTGGTGTGACCGTGCCGTTAACCGATCACATTGAGCTTCTTGGCGTTACGTTTACGTCAACCCTCAATTTCGGTCCGTTCATCGAGGCTAAGGCTAAACTGGCTGCCAAGAAGCTGGGAATCCTAGCAAAGGTGAGACAGTATTTCACACCGAAACAGCTGCTCAACTTATATCAAGCGCAAGTCCGATCGTGTGTGGAGTACTGCTCTCATCTCTGGGATGGATCCGCTAAATACCAGCTTGATGCGCTAGAGTCAATTGAGAAACGAGCCAAGAGGCTCATCGGCAATGACGCGCTTGTCAAGTCAAAGCTCCAGAGCCTTGAACATCGGCGACGAGTAGCTAGCCTTTCGGTTTTCTATCGGTTACATTTCGGAGAGTGTGCGAGGGAATTGCACGATCTAATTCCGCCAAGCCCGTTCCATCATCGGACTACAAGACGTACGGCGATGCGCCACCGTTATATGGTGGACATCCCACCCATACGCACTAAACGGTTTGGGAATACTTTCATTGTGCGTACAGCTAAGGAGTGGAATTCCCTGCCAGAGTCTGTATTTCCTGATAGCTATAACCTAGGGGTCTTTGAGTCAAGAGTGAATAGGTTACTTCTAGGTAAGTCATCACTTTCCATCAGGTGAGATAGTGGTCAAACGCGAACCTATCAATAATAAAAAAAAAATCAAAAAAAAATCACTCAGCCACTGAACCAACCGTGCCGAAATTGATTTAGGTATCTTTACTAATTAATTTGACAGAACTTAACCTACACAATATTGTTCCCGGAATGCTATTAATTCGACGCTAACACCACTCGCGACAGAATATTACATATCTGAGCGCGAATTGTTTCAATTCAGGCACTAATTACATGAATATTAGTATGCAAACGTTTATTGGGGTCTAGCGGCAACCAAATTCAGTTGCACAGCGTCGCTATCTAGATGTGTGTCAAGCTAAATTAGATAGTTACTTGGTAGGTAGGTACAGTCGAACAAGTTAATAAGTATACAGGGTAGAGATCTATAAAATTCTATAACACTGAAAATATTGATTGTAATTTTGTTCTAACAAGTGTTCCAAATTAAGCGACTGATGTCAAACGCTGTATCGTTTGACATCAGTCTCTAAACGTATCTGTATATTCTTAAAAGTAAATACAAGTTAGCTGGCTGTATACTTATTGTTCGACTGTACCTGTAATTTGTAAACATATATGCAAAGAGTAATGAAGAACTCCCTTACTTTAAATAATACCAAGTATATGATTATATGATATTATAATATGATTTATTATTAATATATTATATGATCCATATTATATGATTTATTCATATTATATGATTTATAGAAGAGGAAGACTAAAGAAACGATGGATGGACTATATTGTAAAGGATGATATGGCAAGAAAGGAGGTGTTTAATGAGATGACGAGTATAGTGAACTCATCTAACTTCGTGATAAAGGCATTTGTAGAAATATAAAAATAAAGTACTAAATAAGTATCAAATATCAACGAATTAGGCGAATCACAGAATTAGATGAGTTCACCCTAATAGAGAAAGATGGAAGATAGAGACATGGTGCGCCAAGACCAAATTAGCATACTAAAGGGCAAGAGAGAGATTTTGTAGAATAAACGAATGAAACAATTTGAAAATCGTGATATTGGCTCCTGATGTTATTATGGTTTTTATTTAAGGAACAATCTTTTTGCTCTGATTTTCAATTTTTTTATTTAGATTAATAATATTCTCACCTAACTAAAGTAACCAATTCAGTTACCGCACGAAAATGGTGACGCTGATGAAGGTATCAGGTTCGTCAGCTATTCAGTCACGGATCTCCTGTCGAGAGCCTGTCCAAATTGTTTTTACGATATAGTTTGCCGATTACGTATACTAATACGTATTGGGTTTACAACCAAAACCAACGGAAAATATTACGTACCCTCCAGCAAAAATCAATTAGATCCTTTTGCAACGAAAATAGAAAAGATTTGGCAATATTGCAAATCCAGTTCCACATTTTCCTGAACTCATATGAGTTCTCGTAACGATTCTAAGTAAAATGCGGCTGAAATAACCGCATCGAAAGCGCCGGCTATTTGGACGGACACACGCTGCGTCGCTGCGAATGCCGCGATTCTAAAATTACTATGTAGTATGAATGGCGGTCGTTCGGCGAGGTTCAGACAATATTGTGATTATTATTATTATTTTATTAATTCAATAGTGTGTGCAGTTGGCACGCACGCGGCGCAGTTATGGTGTCACGCTGTTGGCAGCAACCCCGGCTGCACGGGCACTGTGCCATGGACCCACAGTTCAACGGCATCGCACTAGCCCAGTTACTTTTGCAGGAACGATCGGCAATTGATTAAACTTCCGAGAGTTCCGAGACAAGATTTATTACGCATACTTACCTATTTATCTCTTGGTATGGTATGTGCATTTTAAATTGGATGTGTTAGTCATGGGTATGCCGAACGCTCTATTTTAAATAGTTACCTACATACCTAATTTCAATGTTATGTATCAGTTAGATTCTTTTAGTGATAGACTCATCTTTCAAGACGAGCTGGACAAATTAATATCAAGCGAAAATAAGACTTGGATTTCCAGAATACAGGCTAACTGGGATCATAGTTTATGAGAACAAAGGAATGTTGGTACTTCGACAAGAATATCACAAAATAACAATGTTAAATTTTACAGAGGAGTGTTAAAATTCGCAGACAAGATACCAGACGTGTGCAATGCTATATAGCCCGTTATAGATTGCACCTTATTGCATCGCATGGCGCATGCCTCATTGAGAATTCATAATCCAATATGACAGGTGGTGTAACCTATGCAGTAACATAGATTTGTCGTGTGTGGAGTGCCAAGATCGAGTTATATTGCGACGACTGACAAGGGCTGCTTATTTAGTTATCAACGATGGGTAAACTTGATACTTTAGTTATATAACTAAAGTATCAAGTTACTCATCGTTTCCAGCCTACTCATATGAGTAGGCTGGAAACCATTTTATCTATCTAGCCAGCAATGTTCCACTACTGGCCAACGGTTTATTTGCTGATGTAGAGAGAGACCATTATTCATCATCATCATTTCAGCCAAAAGACGTCCACCGTTTGCTGGACATAGGCCTCCCCCAAGTGTCACCACATTGACCGGTCCCGGGCGTCTCGCATCCAGCAAAAACCTTCACCAGGTCATCATTACAGAGAGACAATTTTGGGCCGCAAATGAAATACGTTTCATATTATGCAAATCACGTATAAAACTTTAACGTAGTAACTATTGAATCACTTACCTTCGAGCGATAATAATAAATTCTACTAATGGAGTTATAAAGTTTCTTGCTACATTTAAGTACTTTATTTACTTTAAAACAACCATTTTCTTAGGGAAAAATAAATAAATATATGTAATGAAGAGGTTTTCCCTTCGATTAAATTGCCGCTCTCTGTATTGAAAGTGCCGCCCACAAGTTAAATGATAGCTATTATTTACTAAGGAAAGCTTAGAATTAGTTTTTAAATTACTGTGTTTGTGGAACTTATCTTCAAGTTTAGGTACCATTCTAGGAAAATGTAATTAATTATTAATATTGGAGCGGCTCCAAGTTAGAGAATTTTGAATGGTTTCAGTTAAATGCAAGTTATTTTTCTGAGATACATAGTAGTTATGGTATTCGCTACAGATAGATGAAAAGAACATACTTTTATTAAAATTAGTTTTTGCTATAAGTACCGTTTATATATCTATAATATATTTAAGACTTATATGGGTTCGTTTATGTTTCCGAGCGTTTGGCATTTGTCGGCTGCACCTGAAAATCAGCTTCAATTTCACACTCTGTGATGCCCTCTAGCTGTCTAGCATTATGCTGTGCTGACGGGCTTTTGACATTATGTATTAGTTTTGTTTGTTTATTGATTTTGTATATTTTTAAGGTATTTTTTTATGCCACTTAATCTTCTTTTTATCTATATACTTTCATATATATTTACTAACAAGCTGTTAATTTGAAATTACAAGCAGACACTTCAATTTTATTTATGTGTAAAGATGTATGATTCGTTTGCAATTGCATGTCAATGAAATTGAGGTTAAGGTTATTGAAGACGTAATAAGATACGTAACATGTTTCGAAAAACCTTTGCATAATTTATGTCTCAAATAAACATATATCTAGCAGTCTACCCTACTCCACTATTCTTGAAATGGAATCGATTTTAATACTAATCCAATTGGACCGAAATACTAAATAAAGCAGTGCTGCTGAATTTCAATAATTTACAGAAAGCGAGGCACTAAGCGAATTTTCCAACGAAATACTACATATTGAAATCTGAATAGGAATTTTGGGCTTCTGCCCGTGACGACTCTGATAGGTATTCGTTTGATAACCAGTGCCAGTGTACTGTGGCCTCTGTAGAGGGACTGTATAGGTACTGCATGACTGGGTAAACTAGGGACTCATACAAATAAGAACTTCGTATCAGTAATTTTTAAAGTATGCAGGTTCAGCGACAATTTATAAGGGTAGTTTTACACCGAATCCTAATTTAATAATATAATCGAAAATAAAAGTAGGTAACTCCTTATAACATTAGCTCTCTGCCAGTAAAAGTCCTGTCAAAATCAGACCAGCAGTTTCGGAGATTAGTCGGAACAAACAGCCAGGTAAGGCAGCCTTTTGGGCAATTTTATTCTATAATTAATTAATCCATTTGTTTTACAATAGGTACCGTATATGTTTCCAAAATCGAAAACACAACACTCACCTTCAATGCCTAATGTCCCTAGGCTCCGTCGTTTAACCAGTCACCCTGTATTTTGAGTGCGCATTAGTCACTGGCTCACTGAGGAATATTCGAGACGGGTAGGTACCTACCACATGAGCACACGTGTCTGCGATTCGTTGGTGACTCAACACTTAATGGCCTGCAGGCACAATTTGTACACAAGGGTAGTAAACGAGACACCTGCTCTATCTGTTTTTGGATGACCATTCTTTATGACATCGAAAAAGTTAGTTTTCAAGACGGTTTTCTTGAAAACTTTTACTGAGATGAACGCTGCTCTAGACTTTAATAGAGCTCGTATTTAGTTAGCAGTAGGTAATTAACAGATGCTGGTCCAAAAACTTGAACTGGTTTTTTTTTTACTGTTATCCTTAACTCAACAATTCTCTCGTGTGGTGATCAGAATGTTGGGACACCAAAAGTATGAATGAAAGGCAATTGCACGTGGCTGCGATGATAATGCTAAGGGAGATGTGTGGTGAAACTATAATGAAAATTTTGGACCAGCATCAGCTAATTAGTGCTCAATATAGAGGAGCTATACAAAGTCTAAAACAGTACTCCCATCTACTCTACGTTTTCCTTCTTTGTATTTTGTGTCCATCACAGCAATGACACAAATCCTAATTGGAATTCTACTGAACTAAATCTAAATCGTATTTAGGTTTATTATTTGATTTCAAAGTCGCTTGACTACATCGTAAAACTGAATCAAATAAAACGAATTTAACTTTGAAAGAAACAAAACTGTTACCTCTGAAGAAATCTTTGTGTACTGATGAATGAAACTTTTTGCAAGTCTAGTTAGTTAAATGTCTGGATGATATAAAAAAGTGCGAGTCAGACTCGCGCACGAAGAGTTCCGTACCATTATCTATAAAAACGGCAAAAAATTATGTCTGTTGTATGGAAGCCCAACTTTTGTTGCCAAGTCAATATTTGTTGTTAAAGCAGCAACAGAAATACATCATCTGAGAAAATTTCAACTGTCTAACGGTTCATACAGCCTGGTGACAGACGGACAAACAGACAGACGGACGGACAGCGGAGTCTTAGCTAAGTTTTATCTTTTGGGTACGGAACCCTAAAAAACCTACTGACCTACATTCTCCCAGTATGGAAGACAAAGGTGGTTTTGTACTACATTGTATACTCGTATTACAAAGGAAATAAATACCCTTTGACTCTTTTCGACGTTAATGTAGGGTATGTTATTATCTTCCAGACTCTAGATTACCTCCTTGTTGGGGTGGTTTCCTACCTTTTTAACATAGACTTGTTGACATACTTACTCAGAGCTTATGAAAGTATCTTATTGACATTTCTTTTGTATTATAAAGGTCATCTAGATATAGAATAATACATTATGAAGGTACAGTTACGGGTAGATAGAAGCCTAAAAGTTTGGCAACCCAGAAACTGAGTTCTTGAGGTCAGATAAGCAGTTGTTTCATGTGGCGTAGTGGTCTTCATACCCATCTAGTCAGACTGAAAACGGGTCTCAACTTAATTGGGGAAAAGGTTATAGGTGGATGATAAGCTTGAGCATGTTCCCAGCGCAGGGACCTAAGCATATTAGTAACTTATTGGTGTGAAAATTTGCTAACACGAAAAGAAAAAGGAAAAACGTTCGAGTTTCCTTGATAGCGGCGATTTGAGGGCCAATACTAGTGGAGAGCACATTTAAAACGATTTGTAATTCTGTAACGACATTCAGAAGCTTCTTCTTTTTACCCGACTGCGGCGAAGCCCAAAAGGAGGGTTATGTGTTTGACGTGTATGTATGTATGTAAGTATGTATGTATGTATGTATGTCCGTTTCTTTGTTCCCTCATAACTCATAAACGGATGAACCGATTTGAATGAAATATACGTCGTTAGATTCGTCTTGATGGCGCGAGTGTTATAGGTTTCATTGATATTAAAAAACAAAGAAAAATTACGGATTTTGGGAGCCAAATCGAGGAGTTCAAAAAAAAACTTAATTCCAATACCATCGAGTAGGGCATCAAAATAAAGGGTTTTAAAAGGAAATTACAAAAATATATTACACTTATATGTTTAAAAGAAATTCAAAGTGGGAAATCTTATAAACAAGCACAACAGTTAAATCATCTGCGAAGAAATTTTACGCGACCAACGAAAGAACAAACACAAAAGAACTAAAAAGTTGGAAATAAAAAAAGTAGTTAAAAAACCAAAAAACCCGACTGAAAAAACTGAAAAGCAAAAAACAAGCACATTTTAAATGAAACAAAACTTGGAAGCAGGCGGGGTTCATTTGAATATTTAATTATGAAAAGAAAAAATGAAAATAGAATGAACCCCGCCTGCTTCCAAGTTTTGTTTCATTTAAAATGTGCTTGTTTTTTGCTTTTCAGTTTTTTCAGTCGGGTTTTTTGGTTTTTTATTCAACCTCTCAGCCTCTCTCATCCCTTTATTTAAACCGTCTCTTTCAAATCCCTTTCACTCTTGGCGGTTTAGGTTTTTCGGTAGCATAATGTTAATCCATTTTCGACTTTTCCATCGTAGCTAGCGCTGACAGAATCACTTAGTTTGGACTCTCGGGATGCATAACCCATCTACAAAGTGATCTATTGCATCATAATGAACGATAGGAGACCTAATTAGTATTTCCGAAGCTCCACTCTGGTTATTTGGGAGTTCGTTCGTCGTAACTAAGCGTTCTTATGACATAATTATTATTAATTAAGGTGTTCAAGTAACCTCTTTCTTCGGAGTCTATTTCTTTCGAGGCGACCTAAAAGATAAAGGACAATAAAAGGTCAGTCAACTGGTTAGCTACTTACTTGCTCAAATGATTCCTTAAAGCTAATTAGTAACACTTAAGGGCTTCGGGTGTCACCGCAATTTCGGGTTTCTCGAGATTTTAGGTGGCCTTGTTTCTCGGAGGTGATTTTGCCAATACCTAATTGGCATTAATCGAAGTGGTCCGTGAGCAAACCCACACATATAACTTGTTTGTGGGCTGATATTAACACAATAGGGTATTTCACCAAAAAAATCTAATTAGTCCGTCAGATGGATTTTCAAAAAATAAAGGACACGTATTTTTTCTTTTTTCACGTAAACAAAAGATGAAGACGATACAGTGCTTCGAAAAGTCGTGTCAAGTCGTGTGACGTCACAAGGTTAGTACTTTTTTACTCACAAAGTGATGTCAAAAGCCCCCACTCATGATCTTTGACACGTTTTATTTCCGTCAATTTTTATTTATTTTAAAAACCAAAAAACACGTATCTAATATTTTTCGATAATCTAACAGACGGACTAATTAGATTTTTTGGGTGAAATACCCTATTATGTTATAGTTTATTATAGAGCATAAAGTTATTATGTCAATCAGTAAATCTTCTAGCTGAAACTCGAGGGTAGTCGAGTTTAAATGTCAGGTTGGCCTGACATTTATCACTTTTGTCTTCAAAAAGTCCTGACTCTGTTTTGAATTTAGAATCAACGTAGCATTTCGTACTTTATACTAATGCAGTTTCACACCATGGTGTGTTCGATGGGTGGGCGTTTTTGGGGGACTGTCCTATAAAAATGTAAATACAGTGAAACCTGGTTAGATGTGTCTCAGATATCCAAATCTGTCTCATGGGACCCCAGTATGAGTTCCAGTTATAGAGGTTTCTCACTTATCCAAGTCCCAGTTAACCAAGTTTCACTGTAGTAAAGTAAAGTAAATTTTGGCCTTCGAAAAGTGCTGATTATCAGCCTGGTTTGAATAAATGAATTTTGATTTTGATTTTGATTTTCACATCACTTTTTTTTTCACAGGTTTATTTGTGGGTAGGTATCTACTTATTCCTTTTTAACTGAAACAGTTAAAAGTTCATCGTTCCTATGCCTAGTGGTAAGTAATGGAAAACTTCGGAGCGTTTGTTTAACGGCTCGTCGCTGCTTCACATCATTGAGTTTAACGACGCGCTCCGACATTTCATTACAGCATTACGCGTACGTTATGTCAACTTTGCTGTTAGATTTCATTATAATCACAAACAAAGCTTCGTGATTTTGTTTTGTAACTAGCTGTGCCACGCGACCTTCGTTTGCCTGAAAATATTATTTGATTTGTCTAATTTAATCGGATTTTGTTTTGCACGAAACTCTAATCTTTTTTCTACCCGGATCTAACCGGATGTAGCTGATTACCAGTATTTTACATAGAGCGACTGCCTAGCTGACTTCTACAACCAAGTTAATACTAGGTACCCTACCCTTTTGGTAAGACTGGTTGTCAGACTTTCAGTAGGGCTATTGCGTATCTTTTTAATGTCAGTGGCTATCTTAAGTGTCCATAAATTAACTGTAAATTGGTTATGGTTTGGTAATTTTTTTTTTAAACTAACTATTTGACAGTTATTTGATAGACACTTTAGGTTGGCCACTATCATTAAAAGATACGCAATAGCCCTGCAGGTCACTGACTACCTGTATCGACTGCCAAAGATCTATATATGGCAGCCGGAATCAATAGCTTAACGTGCTTTCCGAGGCACGGAGAAAACTCGGTATGTAATGAGTGGTCACCCATCCACGGATAACCCTAGGCAAGCGCGGCTTAACCTAAAGATCTATAAAAGTGACACTTATTCTTAACGCCCTACAAGTACTCCCACATTATTGGTGTTGTTCTCTTAAAAGTATGTGGTTGTTATTCATGCTCTCACTACCTAAGAGAAATAGGCTTGAGTAACAGTGTTCATTAATATTTCCATGCATTTATAATTTAACGGTAGATGGAAATACTCTACTCAGTTTGTTAACGTCATCAAGTATAAGTACCCTATGTCACCCTTTTCTTTAGAATGCCTCTTGTCGCATAATGAGAAAACTTGATAAAAAACCCTTTCTTGTGAAAGTAAGAAAAATAAGACCGTACTGCTGTATTATTTATCATTATTTGGACTACCTCGTTGGTTTAGCAGTCACAAGTGTGACTGTTGAACATGAGGTCCTGGGGTCGATTCCCGAGCCGGGAAAAATGTTATTGGGATTTTCCATTAGTAGCAGCCACAGAGTCTGGATTTGTGCCCGGTTGACGACAATAGGTCCCCTCCTATTACTTAGGACTTGATTATAATGGGATAATGTACTCCTCTGCCTAACCCTGTGGGGTTTACAGGTGTGATGTTTATGTATATTTTTCTTATAATTATTTCTAAAACTTCGACAAGAAGATTCTCTCAATTCTTTGTCGTATAAAAGGGGCCATCCCTATATGGTTAATTAAATCAAGTCACTCACCTGCCTGTGAAATTGAACTAACAAGAAGCAGTTACAGTCAATTATGTTATGTTTAGCTGTCATTTACCTACACCTGTTTACAAGTCCCTGTTACAAGTACATTACAGATATTAATAGTCGATACATCAAAGGCATTCCCTTGGCATAATAATTAATCAACTGAGTGCTTCCCGCGGATCGATGCTAACAGTTAACACCGCTAAGAACATTTTTACGGTTATTCGAGCCACTGAGTGATTTAATCTCACAGCACATATTGAAAACAATCTTGCGAATTCTCAGTTTTTAGCAAAATTCTTTTATAGTCAGCATGTGGTTAGCACAACCATAAAATTGAGATCTGGTAAGCTTCAGCTGCTGATATTTACGTGTTCGTGATTAATAGCATCATTGTTTCGGTTTCTGGTGTATAAGGAACTATAGTTAGTATGGCTGTCGAGGTGATAGACTACTTGTAGGGATTTACTTGTTTTTTTACGAGCGGAGCAAGCAAAGCGTGGAATGATTATGCAGTGGCGTTAATCCCGTCTGCAGTGTAGTCGTGCCCGCGGGTCGGTAATACGCGCACACGCACTCCGCGATCCTGGTATATCGAATACTGTCGTAGTACTCGCTGCGACCTCTCTACGTTTTTATAGTCTGTGTTTATGAGTGACAGGTGTGTTCCGCCATTAATTTCCTAGTTGCCAATGACATTTCGCGCGCATTTTTGACAGTTCGCGGTAAAATTTTCGTGAGTTTTGTTTTCTTTTAATTAGTTGGTGTTTTGTGTTCTAGAACCGAGCAAACAATGAATCTGAAGATCAATAATGACATCAAAGGTTCGATTACGACGGAGAAATCATCGGAGTCACTAGTGAAGGTAACGCACATAAATCTTTGAGTGAAAATCTAACTTGATATTTTAACTAAAGACTTTAACTTTAACAGGTAAGTATGTGTAGCTGTATGTAGTACTGATGTATGTAAAGTAGAAGTTTTGACTTCGACATACCTAGTTGTTTTCGTAAAGTTTAACTAAGCACTTGCTTTTGGACCGAGAGGTACACCGCAACTAAGTTTTACATACCTGCATAGGTACTTGTAAGTACCATTGTTGACATAACTTGGAGGTAGTTCATCAGTGTGAACGACAGTTGGTGCACATATTCTTTTAAAGTTAAAGGAAGATGTGCACCAATGGTAAAGAGCTTACGCCCAAATACTCGAACGTCACTCAATTTTAAGTTGCACTTAAATCTCGTGCTGTCTTTGTTACTTTAACGCAAAGTGACAGAGATAGCAGCAGTTTTGAGGGTTACTTATAATTGAGTGACGTTCGAGTTTTTGGGCGTTAGAGAATGATTTTAATCCTTTCCGTTCTAACGCTTGTTTTTGTTTGTATAGTCTTATTTAACATTGTTGCCGAAAACTAAATAAATCTTTACATATAACTTAAACTTGCTATAGCAAAATCACTCAATACGAGTATAGCTAAAAAGTATGTATTTATTGATATCTGTGTTCGCTAAATCTAGGTACACCTGCAAACATAAAGTTGCATAAACATATCGTTTCAAAGAAAGAAAAGATTTCGCGAAGACGATTTGTTGTTAAGTTACCATAAAATTCTAATAATTATGAGACAGTTTTTCTTGTACCTACAAATTAATACGACTTAAGTTTTGATGTAACCATTCGGTATAAGAAGAGAAAATGGAGAGGACGTCTACCTACGTTAACATATCATTTCCATAATTATTTTCCTTTCCCAAACGGGAAAGGAGAGCAGCACTGGCCCTGTGGCGGCGGGCCCCGGCGACTTTCAAGCAGTAAGCCGTGGGCTTCAACAGGCAGGCGCATTACTTTGTGAAATCGACTTAATTACCCCTACTCTTAAAACGATGCAGGAAAACATTGTGACAAAACCAACCCGCACTGGTGAATTATAATCCATTCCCTCACATTGAGGGAGGCCTGTGTCCCAGCTGTTGGAACCAAATAAGACTGATTGTGCTTATGCTAAGTGGGACACAATTTCTAAACCCTGCATGTGATTATCATCGAAACATGAAAAATAGGTTGGAATTTTCTCTTAAATTTCCAGTAGGTCTTATAATTTTATAATTTTGAACATTTATTATCTTGTTTCTCCGTAGAAGTTTATCGTTTCAGTGCCTCCAGTTTCATCGTAATAATAATACAATATAATCTTGAATGAAAGCCTGAGTGTTTCTGGGAAGCATGTCTTGGTGTTCAAAGAAATTTTATAAAGATCGTAACAGTTGAATAATTTTGTTTCAACAAAATTAAATTTAAAGATGTTTTATCGTTATCTCATAGAAAGAGTTTATTTTTAATGACCTCGCGCGGATTTTAGTACTAGATGACGTGGCCTCGGCACAAGGGCAAAGAAGGAACATGGGTTCGGTTTTTAGTCAGTAGAAGTCTGACACTCCCCTTCGCTCTGCCCAAGAGCGGGGGGGGTCATTCGATGATTTTCCACCCACCAAAAAAAAAAAAAAAAAAAGGCCATTCATAAACTTTACACGTTTTTATGACAACTAATTATAAATATGAATCACGTTCATCATTTTGATTGTCCTAGGATTAATCACACGCATGGTCAAAGATTTCCCGAATGGTTTCTGACTTTTTACGTGTAAACTTATCGAAGGCTTCGGAGCCGAAATTAGTCGAGAAATCCCGAGGCGCCCTTTTCAGTAAACTCGTTCGCAATCATGAACTTTTCTTGTTAAAAGTCGTTCGAAATTGTGTATGAGTTTCGACAGAAGAAACCATGTTGCTGATAGATAATATTTCAATTTACGAAACATTGTTTGTTTTGGAAAGAGAGCCTGCGTCAGCGTTGCATACGTATTGAAACAAATTGCTCAATCGGAACATGATATAAGCATTTACCCGCCCACCTCGCACCATAATTTGTATGCAAATCAATAAACAATGACAGATCAAGAAAAATGAACGAAGCAACAAATCCTTTCCGATAATAATGCTCGCTGTCTCTATTTCTCCACACGAGTGAGTCAAAAGCAAATCAGAGGTAACATAAACATGGCGGGAGAAAAATGAGGGTTTGCGGGAAACCCAGAAAAACGGCAGCGGCGGGATAAAGTTAATATTGTAGGGGGTGAGTTTCCCGAGACCGACACTATCCTTTCGGAGCCCGGGGGAGTCCGCTAAGCCGTCTGTCCACGTCCCCGTCAGCTGTGGCCGCGGGGATACTTTCTAAACCAGACAACACTGAATAATATCCTTTGTGGCCATAAGACTTATGACGGATGCTGCATATTAAAACAAAAACTTTGTGGAGATATCACAATAGTTTAAATAACTGTTATTTCGGCTTCCTATATATTTAAATGCTCGTTTTTAGAAGTATTGAAGAACTCAAGTTGTTTCTACGAACGTGTGTGTAAAATCTGATCCTAACATCAATGGACCATTGAAAAAATATACAGGAGGACAAAAGAAGACAAAGAATAAACCTGAATATATCGCCTTGCTCTTCTTTTGCAGGATGAGCAGAACGCCAAGCGGTCTCAACGAGAGGTACGTTAGTACTACATGCTAACATACACAGTGCTAACTATATTAAAAACACAATTGTAGTACCTCATGCCAATAACAATATAATTGATAAACCGTAGCCTCACAAAAAAGGTTGCGGTTCAAAGATAGTAACATTGCTTGAGACTTACTGAACATAACTTGAAAACTCACTATTAATATAGCTTAGAAACATTCAAGAAACATGTACCTACCACACTTCTTGTCCTTACTAGGTATAAAAGAACCCTCCATGAGTAACAAAGATATCTCACATTCTTACATCTATACACGGGAATCGACAGCCGATTCCGGGACGTAAGCTGTAGGTAATTCACAACAGGGAAACAGAGCTCATTGTTTGATGTGTTTTAGGATCACAACTAAATAGAAAATGACGTGATCGAACGAAGTCAAATAGGAGGCAACAAAGTTTAGTACAGATTAATGGATCATTACTTACATTCATAACTGTTCTATAATAATATACGTACATAATACCTACTCTTTGTATTCGTACATCCGATCTTATGCTTTTGATGTCGAGACTTTCAAATGCAACGACTGGATGATAAGTTAAACACGTTATGACCCGATGTTCAGTTCAAAAATATATTAAAACCTTCGGTTCTAGTATCGATGTTGGTTTACCCGGAGACATTGTTCACATAAAAACTTTGTCCCCCTCATTAAATCCTTTGGGGGTTGAGTTTCAAAATCACTTTTCTTAGTGACCCACTACTTTAAGTTTCTAAGAAACTTGCTTTAGTGAAGTCATGTTTGTTTCTTCAGTAGTTTAGGGTGTGTCTTATCGGAGTACTAGCTGATGGCCGCGGCTTCGCCCGCGTGGATGTCGGTCAAATATACTAAAACCTTCATCGAGAACCACTCTATCCATTGGTGAAAAGAGCATGAAAATCGATACAGTAGATTTTGAGTTTATCGCGAACGGGCTGCTTTATAATATGCTAGTGTTATGTTTATTTCTGTTATATCTACAATTTACTGCCTGGACAGTCAAACCTGCGTGATGCTTTCTACTTTAGACTACCTCAGACATTTAGGAACATGGTTCTCAAGATGATCTGTCATAATCAGTTACCACAACAACAACAGCAAACTCTTAGTTACAGTGCAATCAAATTATCTTGGCAGGTCCGAACTTCATGCAGGCTATTTTGTTACAACTAATGTATAAAAGTGTTATGATATTTATTAAGCTATTACATAGCTTCTATCGCGGGCCTTAAACGTGGAGACGGAATCCAGAAATTTCGTAACGAAAATAACCTAAGCCTAGGTTGCTAGGTTACGGAAAATAACAAAGTTGTCAAATTAAATAATCTATAACGTGTAAAGGTGTAAAGTTTTCTGTTTTGTTTCTCTGCTTTCTCCTAAAATATTCTTACTCGAATAATTTGTGTACAGTGTTTTAAATATGAATAAACAAAGTGCATTTATTAATGAAGAAAGTCACGAAAAAATAGTGAAAGAAAATGAGTGAGTACTCTATATACATTCATTTTATTATTATTACGCATCTATCATACGTTTTATTGGTTTTTGCATTACTATTCTGCGAATCGGTCTAAAACGATTCGTTTTCTTATAAAATATCTAAAATAAAATAAATAATTTTCATATTTTTCAATGTTATAACACTTAGGTACGTCAGGCTGTCAATACTTTTTCTTTTAAATTTTCTGTCATAGAGTTTCTTACTAGCTTAGTCTATGAAGGTTACTTTTGATTTATATAATGTACATCGCGCGAAATTGGATGATCAAACTCTAAACATCGTTATTTTTGTTCAAATTGAATGAATAATTATTTTGGTGTGTAATTGCATAAGTTGATAAAAAATGCTATGCAATAGCTTTACCGCGGCAGTCTCCGAGTGCCACACGTTTTTTTAATTTGTATTTCTCACTGTTTAAATTAGATATTTTCTGATCGTATAGGTATTGGTTTATCTGGGAATAACAGTCTTCTTCACAAGTTTACATGCGTAAAAGTTCGCAGAGCCTATGTTCAGACCTGCCAAGATAATTTGATCGTACTGTACGTAACTATTATTATGTAAACAGAAATTGCTATGGACAGTTGGAAACATCTCGGGAGAAGCGGTTACACGAGTGAGATAATTTTTGTAGCTATTTGATTATTTATTTATTAGTTCACAGATACATAACTTGAGCTCTATACAGTGCAATCAAATTATCTTGGCAGGTCCGAACTTCGTGCAGGTTATTTTGTTACAACTAATGTATAAAAGTGTTATGATATTTATTTTATTTGTATTTCTCACTGTTTAAATTAAATATTTTCTGATCGTATAGGTATTGGTTTATCTGGCAATAACAGTGTTCTTCACAAGTTTACATGCGTAAAAGTTCGCAGAGCCTATGCGTTCAGACCTGCCAAGATAATTTGATCGTACTGTACCTATACGTCAATATTTATATTAGGTGAAGGGTCAACAGTAGTTGAAATGTCCTCTCACTCACATAATGTGAAATATTTGGAAATTACAGTGTTATTAGATGTTTTCCATGCTTTTGGAATGGGTATACAGACTGATTCACTCATTTACTTCTTGCAAAGAAAATCGGTGGCAAAATGTTTTAGTAATCAATTAGATACAAAAGCCCAACAAATGCGAGCAAAATGTATGAAACAAAAAACCATTTAGCACCAAATGTGGCTCAAACGGGGCTTAAACGTTTATTTCTTTCCATCCCGATGTAATAAGCCAAACATTTGTTGTTTGATGTTGCAATAACCGCCTCGTGTCTCAATCTGCGCCTGATTGAATCAGGGTTCCCGATTGATAGCTGATGCGGTTCACACACGGGACCCGAAGGTGCCCTGGGATGGCCGCAATCTAATCACAACCCTAATATTGTTACAGAATATATCGGCTCGTGTTTGGACGACTAAAAATAGATGACATTTCTTTACTTTGTCATGTTGACGTGTTTGAGGTTTTCGATCTATTGGTACTTTTTGGTGATAGTAATAATCTATATAAATAAAAAAAGAGAAGTCCTGACTGACTGACTGACTCATCAACGCCCAACCCTTGGAACTAGAAAGCTGAAATTTTGCACAGAAATTCTCTTTATAATGTAGACAAGGAATAAGGAATGATTTTTCGAAATTCAACCCCTAAGGTAGTTAAATAGGGGATGAAAGTTTGTATGGAAAATCGTCATTTCCGAAGCCGCTGGCAAAAGCTAGTTGTAATATAAAACGAAGGCAATCATCCACTGGTGTTTATGTTTATAAGTGTGAAAATTAGGTGCTTATCGATTTACTTTTGTTTTTACTGGTTACCGCTGAAGATGACTACCAGCTTAGTTAGATAACATATCACCACGCCGGTAATCTGCGATGGCTTAGGCAGAGGTTTAATAATAGTACACCCACATTTCACTTGTTATGTTTAAGTCCCATGCAATAGGGGGGCAGCCTATTGCCATCAACTGGGCACAGATTCAGACTACGTGAATGCTACTGGAAAGTTCCCGATGGAAAATCCCAATAACACTTGACTATGACCACCAACGTAGTTTGTTATGTTAAATATTATTTATTTAACCAACGAAAGTTTACATCCTATAACAAACTTTATACAAACAAAACATAGTTTTACAGCTTTTAAAAATGATTAACAACGCTCATGTTTAAGACAGGTATGTACTTTACATTTCCTCAATTTCAGTATCTATTATCGGCGTTGACTAATCATAAATCCATCAAGAAATCACTCTTGTTGATGTCTCGGGACATTTTCGTTTGATCAAGAAAAACGAGAAACATTTCCCTCTAATTTAAAAGCAATTTTTAAACTGTGAAGTCAAAAGGGATAGAGTAAAAACATCCGGTAGCACTTAGCTCCAATAAATAGGTATCACAATTTCGTATTTTTATTCTGTCCTTGCTTTAAAATGCTTTTCAATTTGTCTTGTTCGTGTTGTAAAAGAATCACTCGTGCACGTATCAAACGAGCGAGATGTTTCAAAATTGCTGAGAGGAAACGTAAAGTTTGCTTCTCTGATATATCATTATGTTCTTGTCTTTGTAGGTAATATACCCAATTTGTTAACGTTAGACGTTTTTGGATCTTATTTCTCTGTTAGAAACAGCTCGGTAGTTCCTTCTAGAACATAGAACAATAGAGATGCCAGGAGAACGAGCGTTATGGAATCGGCTCTACTTTTAGAAATCCGTGACAGTAAAATACATACATCACAACTGTAATCCCCGAGGGGTAAGGCCCGGTTTCCACCAAAGCGGAGAGGAGCGGAGACGAGAGGAGATGTGCGGAAATCGGCCAATCACATTAGTTAAAATTTACATCTGGTCTTTCGCCATTCCTGTGATTGGTCGAATTTGCAACATCTCCTCTCCGCTCTGCTCGTCTCCGCTTTGGTGGATTACGGGCCTTAGGCAGAGGTCAACATCTACACCCACATTTCGCCAGTTATGTTTTACATTCCATGATAGTCCATGTCCTGGTTTATATTTATTTAAACTTCATGCACAAACGTAGTACATAGGCGAACTTAATGCCACAAGGCATTCTCTACCAGTCAACCTAAGGGTCAAATAGGACAGCATTGTGGTAGAGTACAGAAACAAATAAATTAAGAGAATACTATTTTGTTAACATAAATTAATATTATTATTTATTTAATATACCTACATAAATGATACATACTACTTAATACATATAAAAAGATGGAATTAATTAAATAGTTCAAAAAATGAGAAAACAAACAGTATCAATACGGAGCGAGCCTATTGCCATTAACGGACACAAATGCACTCTCCATGGCTGCTAGTAAAATGTTAGAAACATGTTTTAACCTTTTACAGGGATTTTCCGAAGATGTTAATACTGATGTTGAAATACAATAGTCACTACGAATCATCATCATCATCATTTCAGCCAAAAGACGTCCACTGCTGGACATAGGCCTCCCACTATGAATGCATGTACTTTTTTGCGGGCGAGAAAGCCATTCAGCTTTCAGTTCCTATCCAAAGCCTGAATCTAGTTTTTGTGGGAGTAAAACGAAATATTTTTTTCATAACCTTACCAGCTGTAGCAGAGTGCAGAGTAAATCTTTGCTAGGTGACAAAAATGTCCGATGTCACCATCGTACGAAACCGCAGGAATACGTGTCTCGAAATATTTCGCTGCGAGTTGTCAGACACGTCCAACGAGATTTTACACTGTTGGCGCCATATTGCAAGCGACACCGGTGCAGCGGCGGCGAGAAATTATTTTGTTGCACATTGTGGAGACGAGGCGATATGAGGACATGTTGTACAGATTTTTTTTGTGTTTTACTGGATGGGAAAAAGAAATGACATTTCGTACTTGCCTAGAAGTTAGTCTGTGTTTTGGAGCTAATAAAATCTATTTTTTTATCAGGTTATGGAATATACCTTTTTTTTTTTTTTTTGGTGGATGGGAAATCATCAAATCCCCCGCTCTTGGGCAGAGCGAAGGGGAGTGTCAGACTTCTACTGACTAAAAACCGAACCCATGTTCCTTCTTTGCTCTTGCGCCGAGGCCACGTCATCTAGTACTAAAATCCGCGGCCCCGACGGGATATGGAATATACCTTAATCCTTATTTGGTAGAACACGCTTTAAGGCGAGGTTACCCCGATAAACGTCGTCAACAATAGCGTTTTACTCGTACATGGAACGGATTTAAATTTTGAAAAAAATGTATTAAATTACATAGTTGACTCTTCGATCATGATATGTCGGGCATGCGATACACGATTACTTACACTTCACTGCATCCAATTAAATCGCAAAGACATGTCCAAATGATGGCTAAATAATCGTTTTCCTTGAGTTATATTAGGCTTTGAAAAATAAAACTTATATCATAATAAAGGTCGTAAAAAATGTGTATTATCTCGGGTCACATAATGTATAATTTCTTTATCATTTTTCTCCAAGAGAGAAAAAACAGTAAAAATTTAGGCATTATATCGCTCGCGCGGCAGGGCGGGGGGTGAGGTCGTGCGTACATAAAAACAAAGTAGTGCAACCTCGCCTTAAGTCGCAATATAAAGGATTTTTTCCCTACGTATTTGCAAAGCGAAATGTCTAAACACATGGTTTGCAGGAGAGCGTTATAAAGATTCAACCGATTCTTAAATTAATTTTATGAAGTAATGTTTTAGTTTTATTAATGTTATTTTATAAATAGACAGTTTTGAATGGTTTTTCGTAAAGTAATTTTAAACAAAAATCGTTACGCGTGCGCTTAAAATGCTCTCCTGTAAACAATGCGTTTAGACATGTCGCTTCAAGTACAAAAATATAAAATACAAAATATTTATTTCCGTACAACAATATTTCTTACATTAGTTGATGATTGGAGTCTCCTTTTAAGCAAATAATGCCTGTAGTAGGAGACTCCAAGTACGTAGGGACTGTCGATTAATGTGTCTGCTTCTAAGTAGAAATAACACAAAGAATACTATTCAGTACATAACAATCAAAGCGCACAATTAGCCCGCTGTAACATAACTTTTTTTTATTTTTTTGGGTGGGTGGAAAATCATCAAATGCCCCCCCCCCCGCTCTTGGACAGAGCGAAGGGGAAGTGTCAGACTTCTACTGACTAAAAACCGAACCCATGTATCTTCTTTGCCCTTGCGCCGAGGCCACGTCATCTAGTACAAAAATCCGCGGCCCCGACGGGCGCTGTAACATATCTTAGTTAAAGTTCTAATTTAAAATTTTATTTCCTTTTCTATACCCAGAGTCTTCAAGTTTTACCATCAGTGTCTATTTTAAAGCAGCTGCACCACTTAAAATCCACCACATCTTACAGGAGGAGCGGCGTCGCACTGGCCGGTACATGGCCATTTTGGTGGGCATATCTCTCTTCATCCTGGCGCTGTACCACGCGTGGGTGCGCCGCATCCCCATCGTGGCCAGCCTCGTGGTGCCAGCCCTCATCATGTTCGTGTATGTCGCCTGGATAATGTACACCGCCTCACGGGAGAAGAACAGGGTAATTATTTATAGCAGTAGCTAATTAACTAGTGTTAGTGGTAAGTTGGCCTGGTCATCTGATATGGAGTTCCGTTGGGATTTAGACAGTAGTAAAGATGATATTAATATAATCTACTACATGTATTTAGCACGGTCTATGACTAAGTTCAAATGTAGCCTTAATAGGAGGTACCTACATCATTCACAAAGACTTTTGAATTTTGTAAGCATATAAGGTACATTAAGGTACAGTGCAATCAAATTATCTTGGCAGGTCCGAACTTCGTGCAGGTTATTTTGTTACAACTAATGTATAAAAGTGTTATGATATTTATTTTATTTGTATTTCTCACTGTTTAAATTAGATATTTTCTGATCGTATAGGTATTGGTTTATCTGGCAATAACAGTTTTCTTCACAAGTTTACATGCGTAAAAGTTCGCAGAGCCTATGTTCAGACCTGCCAAGATAATTTAATCGTACTGTACATTGGGCTATTCCAATCTGTCAAAATTTAATAGATTTTCAACTTTACCGCTAAAGTATTAGGTTCACGGTTGATTGGGAAAATTTGACAGTTTCGGGCAGGCTGGCGCCTGTACTTGTGATAAGCAAGGTCAAAAATAAGATATATTTGTCTAATATATAATAAGGCAGCCTGTTTAGATACCTAAGGCAGGTTGTTAGGCCGGTTTACCTTCAGCAAATTGAAGATGAATAATAACAAAAACAAATCCTGAAATGTTTGAAAAACTGTCGGTGTTGAAACATGTTAATAATGGAATCAACCATGAAATTGAAAATGGATCTGCAAACGTGAAAAACAATGTTTCGCAAAGACCTATAATGCTCTCGCGGTTTTCGTAAACATTATTGTATGCTCGTGGAAACAACATTCATGCATCGAAAGTATATAAACAATAGTGTATTAAGCTTTCTTAATTACAAAAATGTTTTCATCAATGGAGGTTTTAAATTGAGTCATTTATTTGTAATAGGTGTGGAAAGATTTATAGATTCCCTGACAAACAACGATGTCAGTGTTTCTACTACACAAATAATATTTCAACGATATTTCCTACTAAAATAATTTTCAATTTGGAAATGGAAATGGTAATTATTATTGGAGTCGGGTTTTCAGTCAGTTCCGGATGCGGCTGCATCTGATATTTTATACAAAGCAATCGGGATAGGGATAGGATAGTACCGCAACCCAATTAGAGTTTGTAAACCCGATATCCTAAGGCTAGACCGGTTGTCAGAATTTCAGATTTCTGACTAGCTGAATTAACCACTATTACTTTGACTGCAAACCGTTTATACAGTTAATTTGGTTTTAGGTGATTTTGTCAAAATTATGCAGTTGCAAGCGCATTTATCTATAATGGTCTGCATTGTCACGATTTGTTCAAATGTTTTGTATAAACATTTTCTAAAAACGCCTTGTTTTTTTATTAAAGTAAAAGGTAGGACGAGAGGACGTGCTAATTTGTGCACTTAAGGTGGAAGAACCAGTGTAGCCTGCGAAATTTATCTTACGTTTTTTGAAGTTTGCCGGTGATATGCGGCCGTATCACTGGCTCTGACTGGCGGTACACATGTATTTACAGCATTAATTTCATGAAAATAATGATAGTTGAAACACGCGAGTTTCAGTTTTGATTGATTAGTTCCTCGTTGTATTATAAATGGGTTTCCCAACTGTTTGGGAATCTCTTGATAAAACTTATAGAAGACAATTTCAGAGCATAGGTACAGTTCATATTTTCTCTGGACAGTTTCCTTCACTGTAAGTCAGCCAAACTAATAGCTTGAGTGCATTGAAGGATTCCCCAGTTCTATAAACCGGAGTTGTTTACAAAACTCGGAAGTATAGCCGTCCGCGGGTCAGTCGGCACATTACTCAACATGTTTCCAAACATACGTGACACCACATATCTGTCGCGAACCCGAACATTTTGTCAAACGACAACTTTTGTACGACGAATTATTTATATTATTTTGATTCATCATTTCTCGAGTCCTCGTTGTTGCCTGTTACGACGAAGTTTTGATGTCTTTTTTGTAAAGGAACTCGTCATAAACTTCGGAGTACCGGATACGGAATTGTGTTTATGAGTGTTGCAGTATCTGTATTTTTTTTTGGAAAGCTATTAATTTTGCTGGTTATTTGCAACTGGCTTCGCACGTAGTTACTATAGTGCGCGCGGAACTAGTTGGCCGCTCCTTAGGTGGCGACAGGGGTGAGGGGGCAGGTTGCCTACAGCTCGCAATGCACAGGAGACTATAATTAGACAGTGATGACCAATCTCGAGATACTTATCGTGAACAATAATTGTTCAATTTATTGAAAAGAATACTTAAATAAAAAACAAAAACTTGCCTAAGGCGCGGCCAACTAGTTCCGCGCGCACTATAGCTTTTGACAAAAGCTGGTGCTTTTGTCATAATTGCCTCTGAATTTTTTTGGAGTTCGGTATGTCTTCGTCTTGATCAAAGCGCCATGTACTCATTGCGGATCAGTCAGGCCTACCTATATTACCGCCAAATGAAAAGAATACGTAGATAGCCAAGTGATAATTAGAAAACATGACGTCAGTCACAAATCTACAGAAAAAACAACATCAAAGTACTAGAGGGCAAGGTAACGGCATGGTCGCAGTAAACGTTGTCTGAATCACCACGAACGTGCGTTTACGATAACGCAAACATCTGCGTTTGCGTTAGCCCCCGATTGAAGCTGCTTTGACAGCGTGTTTACAAAATGGGGTGCGAACGATCAAAATGTGAACCAGCCAAAGTCAAGAACGTGGGTAATTCGTTTCATAGGCAAATAAATTACTTAATTATCACTGAATTAGACGTATTGCCTAATTAACGAAACCGGATTTCAGTTTATTCTGAGCTGAATTTAGTTCTGTAGGTTTTTTTTCGGAAAAGTCGTAAATCGTAAGTGATTGATTCTTACAACTTTTACATCAGTGTTTGTTGCATGCAACCGGCTGGGTAATTCTTAGGTTAAAACAAATCTAGAACTTTCTTCCTCATGCCGTCATGTTAAGATATCGCTAACATCCCTGAAATTGGGTTAATGCTAAAACAAGCTTGCTAACCGGAATCAATAACTTAACGAAACAGATGAAACAAATCTAATTCATGTAAAACATGTGTGTGGTCCTGAGTTTGGTCGGTTGCCTCCTAACAGTTGAACATTAAAGTGCACTCCATAAACATTATACGATCCAATCGAGTGTACGTTATGAAGAAGGTTTATGTTCCGTGTTTTGTCTACTGTGCAGCGATAAACTCCTTGGTGCAACGGGAAATATACACGTGGGTATAGCAATTTCATACCCGGTTTTATGAACCTTATACACTCCTAATATAAGTTTATATATCCTGGTTTCTTTTAGCGTCGTCGTAAACACAAACCTTTGCGTTGGTTGTGTTGACTCCTCAACCATGAATATTAAAGCGGGACCTATTATTAGCTTATAGAAATCAGAGCTCAAATCTATAAATACTGCCCTTGCTGACAGTTTAATTTCCATATTTGAGCGATTCTTGTTGGTATGGGCTGTGGTGTTACGAAAGTAGCAGGTACCTACATTATAGTAACATAGGCATTGAATTTATCGCAGACCCTTTTGGCAAACACAAATCAGTCCAAACATTTAGAACATCTGTAGGTCATATTGAACTACCAACATTGTTCGGAGGAATCCAACCCAAACTCAGCTCAGACTGCCAATTTCGTCAAACATATGACGAAATCAAATATCTGTGAGAAACAACATCATTCTCGAATGGTCTGAAGGCTTTGAAAGCCCTGTGTTTAGTCTGCATCTATAAATAACAATGCGGGTATCATCGTAACTTGTAGCCAATTCCATACATTCCGACGTTTGTAAGGCGTTTATATCCTTTGCACATACTTAAATCAGAGAAAAATATTTAGAAAACTGTGCAGTAATTAACATACTTTTTATAGAACTGCTGAAAACTTTCTGTTTTTTTTTTAATAAATTGTGATGTGCTGTTTATCTCAAACATCGTAATTCACATAAGCACGTGTACTTGATTTATGTAACGTGTCTGACATGTACGAAATCATCTTTCTAAACTAACGAAAGATTGTTTAAAGAATAGCATGCGGTGTTAAAGAACTGCAAAATATTGTTCGTATCGATGGATGGTGTTCGTCAAATTCCTCAAGGTTCACAATTATAATTATTTCGTACATCACCACTCAATATCCGCTCCGCCAACGTTTTGACAGCGATAGTAAAGTTTCGCAGACTCCATTGATGAGTTGAAAGGCGCAAAGTTTATTTACCAACTCAATGTGTTGTTTATAAAACTTAAATTTTAATTATAATAACTCAGCAAGGTTAAGTCAACAAAGTCAAGAGCGCCGTTAAATTGGGTTGCTTTTCAAAATTAAATGCCAATAAATTTTGTTTCAAACATTTATACTGACTTGGGTACAGAATTGAAGAATGGATAAGCATAAATAAAAAAATGCTTTGTTTCGCACAAATCTGGTTCTACAGAAAATGAATACCTAGATCTTTGCCATAAATAATGTTTTTGTACGTACGTATTTATAAAAGCTGTACGTTTCGTATCAAAATTTTTAGCGTACCTAAGTAAACAGAAAGACAAAAGAATGTTACCTACTTGTTTGTAAGTTCACTTATGTATGTATGGTAAAATGCGGTGGAATCGATCTATTCCTCATGGAAATACATTCATAGACCTTTATACATTCGCGGCGGCAAGCGGCGCAAACTCTTTAACTTTTCTTGTTCCTTGGCGGAATTCCAGAGGGAGACACTAAGTATGTTGTCCACTGTATAACTGTGATAATTGGGATTGTAATTAATGACTACTTTTGTTAACTTGGGTCTTACCTGTCACAACAAATGTATGTGTAAATCAATAAAAAAAAAAAAAAAAAAAAAAAAATCTTCTTGGAAAGTCTATCACACGAGTACACAAACAAGCTACATTGACACAGGAATCTTATAGCGAAATTCTCATCTATACTTATAATATCCTCAATATTGTTATTCTCTAGACATCACTTTGCAATTCAAATAGTTGAGCTCGCTATCAAATTGTGACCGGTCACTTGATTGGGGTCCGAGGTTAACTCCACAAGCACTACAAGTTTCTCTGTCACTCTTCAAATATCCAAGGAAACACCCACGTGATTACGTGAATCATGAAAGCCAAACACGTAACCGTTTATATAATAAAATATTACTTTAGCAAGATTTGTTCGGACATAAAGACGAGGTACGTATGGTTAAAGAAAGTGCCTACAATCAGTTCCAATATAAGAAATTCGTTAATAAATCACTGGGCTAAACGAACTTTATTATAAACGTGAGGGGAACGTCAAGTAACTCCCCGAGTAGGTCGTAACTAGTAAGTCCCGGATCATATGTTGGCTTTGGGCCAGAATGTATAGTGACCGCAACTAATCGTTTCCGCTCATTTGTAACCGGGGACCGTACTGCTCAGTTAATGATTGTTGAATATCTTTTTGAAAGTTTATGCTGTGCTTTATGCTCATGTGGATTTATGTGGAAAACTGCAGTGGTGGTAGTAAAATATTTTTTGAAAATTGCGTTTTGCTGTTGTGTGAATTGAGGGTTTAACAGAGTTGTACCTGTAGTGCACCCACATTTCGATATTCCATGTCCGTGATAGGGACGAGGACAACCGTGAGGATCATTCATGTGTATGTAATTTTAAAAACTTAGCTCCCTTTCTTATTTTGTTGTGGTTGGCTCCTATTCTGATAAAATGCAAATTCATTGAAAAAGTTTTAAAATTCTGAAAACTAGAGAGTTCCAACGTCAAGTTTTTACCGCAAACACCAAAACTTCGGGATAAAACAGCACCCCAGACAATTATATGACCCTATTTTTCTTCTCTCTTAAGATTTCTTCTATTTATTGCAAAGCAGTGCTACGAGTATATCTAGGACGAACGGCAGATTTTATCGATTTTTTTAGAAATATTAAAGGACATCTGTCGTTCGCAGTATCAGTGGTGTACTGGAGCTGCGATTATGTAAAGATCGTTTAGGTATCATGAATGGCGGCGTATCGAGGACTCGTTGAAAATGTCCAAATCAGAGGAGGGAGCAAATTAAATTGATTATTCGTTAATAAGATACAGCTTAAACACGGTCATAGATAATATATGCATATTGATGACTGGTATTATGCTGGTAGATGTCTAACAATATTTATACTTTTACAAAGCCATAGAAGTGTCAAGAAATGAAGCCTATAAACAGTAAATACATAGTTTGGCTCATGGATTAAAATCGGCAAGACATTGATACAAATGTCCCAGAATATTTTTGTTGTCCTTGAAAACATCCAAATTATCTTTTTACGCAATTAGAGGATTATTCTACTACACCGGAAACCACATAAATCTAATTATACCCTAATTACGAACGTTTAAGCAAATAATGACCCTTGGCCAGTGAACCGTATTCAATAAATAATAAACGCGAGGTTTAGCTTCATTAGTTGCGTATTTCGGTAGATTCGAGTAAATGTCGCAAATAGCACAATACTCGTGAGATTTGTTTCACATTACGGCTTTACGACGCCTTTGTGGCTTCCGACATGCGAACACGTCATGTTAATATAGGGTGAAATTTATGTTTGTTGTCAACTCAATATTACTGGTATTTACAAACATTTAATTGATTTTTTTTTATTTGATGTTCACTTATTGTGTTTCCAGATGGCTGTTAGCAGGAATTTATTTTAGGCATCATAAAGTTTTCACTCTTTACCTACTATACAGTCAAGAACACCAGTATACATAAAGCAACTTTTAAAAGTGAATTTCTGTAATGTGTTGATAAACTTTTCATGTTTTCACGAACGGTTGGCAACCCTGGTTTGGCAAAACAGGTCTTAATCACAAGAAAATTGCGTTCAAAATTTACTATATGTATACGTACATGTAAGTTTCTCATACCTACATAAATATACCTATGTATAGGTACGTGTATGATGTATATTCACGTCTCAAACGAACTTGTGCGATGTTTGTTTGCTCTCAGTTCGACAATAGAATTTGTTCGTGAGCAATTACCGCCACAATGTTAATCCTTGTGCTCTAAATATAAGCCGTAATTAATTTTCATTACAATTTATACAACGTTCTGGTTCGTATTTAAAATTATTTTACAGTTGTGTATTGTATACTCAATCTGTATAGAGCTATTTTAAGCTTTACTGATGGATTTAATTTTACACGTTCAAGAGGTTTTGTTCACTGAAGTTTAAATATGTATTATTCTGATTCTGTAAACATCCGCAAAGGAAAAGATACATATTTATTTTCAGTACACCCGCCGCCCGGCTTCGATATAATTTCATACTTCCCTTTCTCCTTTACAATTATTAATAACATTATTCTAAAAGGCAGGAAAGGTGATCAAAGATGAAATCACTTTGAAAAACACCCTTAACCTTTCATCGGTTAAGTCCATTATTTAAGGGATCAATGTCAGTAGTGTTCTTTTACAGAATAATTACTCTCAGAACTCCGTAACAAGACCGATCTCGAAAATGGCTGCTTAATAGTAATCTAAGTCGTTTGTATTTCCAGTTTCGCCTGTTTGACGTGGAAATGGGGCAAGCAGAGCTGGAGGAAGCCGAAGGCGATGTTGCCATAACAGAGCTGACGCAAAACAACGTCGAGATTTCGGTTTTGTCTGGCAAGGAGCCTTCCACCTCGAGTCCCACAGACTGGACTGAAATATCCACAGCGCTCATGAAAGGAGACAAGAATAATGAAGTAGGACACAACCGTCTACCGATAATACTAGTGAACGACAAACCTCCAGAAGATTTAGACCAGAAATGGTTGAACATTGTCGAGTTGACAAACAATGATAAAGTCAAAGTTTTTCATACTAGAAGAAGGTATAAACGGAAATTCTGTAGGAGTAGAAGGCATGCCGCGTTTAAAAGATCCTACTCAATTGGCTGATGAAAGTTGTCTGTTTCAGTTTCTGGTCTATCTCGTAGTTAAGTTCTGTGATTATATGATATAGTATCTTTTAAGAAAGCGAATGAACTGCCTAATCTTAAAATATAACTTAGAGTATAATAAATCCATTGACATAAACAAACTGCTTTCGTCTCAAAACTTAAAGACCCAACCAACATGCCTCTTTCCAGCTGTGTTCACTACTACTGCGTAAATATTTGATCAATAGTAAGACGTTTCTTTACATAGCGAGAATATCTTCCAATTACTATATTTCTCAGCAATAACCGAAGGATTTTCGGAAGCCTGATCTGTTGTCGGCGAACTGAACTTTATAAGAAAATGACAACAGAATAAAATTGAATGGGCCACACAAAACCAGGGTAGTATCAGGGAATAGGTTTTTATTACTGTTATGTCACATAAATTGATGCTTTTGTGAGTTGTAATAGTATTATTAGGAATCAGAAGTGAAATACGTGAACAAAATAAACAATGTTTATTATCTTTTAAATCACACTTTTACAAAAATATCACGACAAACATTTTAAACAATAATCAAATAGAAATAGCACTAGCAAAATGGAATAATCAGTACACGAGCAAAAACATAAACCAAAAATAGCGAAGCACACGATAATAGTCGGGTAGCAAGTCCTTTCCGAGCGCCGTCCAAGCAAAAAGTGACCGTTGCAACGCCGCTCGCCTCGTTTTATGAACTTCTGTCGGTTGCCGCACGACGACCGTACGTTGACCGGACGGCTACTGGCTGATGGCGTGACTTTGAGCCAACACGGCCTCTCCTGACGCTCTGACGTCCTCGTCAGCTTCCAACAAGGCGGCTGAGTCTTCGCTGTCTCCTTGATTGCGTGTCTCACAACGCCAGTGGGGCGTGCTGGCACCGTGGAGTGCCACGCACAACTGCGCCTGCAGGGCGCGCTGGCACCGTGGAGTGCCACGCACGACTGCGCCTGTAGGGCGCGCTGGCACCGTGGAGTGCCGCACACAACTGCGCCTGTAGGGCGCGCTGGCACCGTGGAGTGCCGCACACAACTGCGCCTGTAGGGCGCGCTGGCACCGTGGAGTGCCGCACACAACTGCGCCTGTAGGGCGCGCTGGCACCGTGAAGTGCCACGCACAACTGCGCCTGTTGGGCGCGCTGGCAGCCTGGAGCGACGCGCTTAACACGTCAGTAGCGCGCTGGCAGCCCAGAGCGGCGCGCTGTACACGCCAGTAGCGTGCACAGTCGGCCTGCAGCGACGCGCTCGGCCTACAGCGAGGCGCTCGGCCTGCAGCAGCGAGGCGCTCGGCCTGCAGCGAGGCGCTCGGCCTGCAGCAGCGAGGCGCTTGGCCTGCAGCGAGGCGCTCGGCCTGCAGCGAGGCGCTCGGCCTGCAGCGAGGCGCTCGGCCTGCAGCGAGGCGCTCGGCCTGCAGCGAGGCGCTCGGCCTGCAGCGAGGCGCTCGGCCTGCAGCGACGCGCTCAGCAACGCCAGTAGGGCGCGCAGTCGCCTTGCAGCGCCGTGCACGTTCATGGCATCACTGTGGCAAAGCCCTGGTAACCACTGCTAAGGCCAAGCAGCGTTGCGTTGCGTCCAAACACACGCCACACATCCTTGTGTAATGGTTAGGTACTCTGCAAACAAACAAATTTACAATTACAACAGAATTTTGTTCCGCTCGATCACTCCTGACCAAACTTTAGTTCCATTGGGTGGCACCAAATTCGACTCTCATTAATTAAATCAAATGTACTGGAAATTATCGAAAATACAACACTCAACTACCTTGAGTCATAAACCATAGTCGTTCACACCAACCTTAAAAATTCTATTGCAACAAAAACTGCTGAAATCATCGAGTAAAACCTTTAACACCAAGGCTCTCTAACCGAGTAGTACAACAAGAGAGTAATCTCATTCATTAGGAACATTCAAGTCGAGAATAAAATTCAAAGAAACATTCACCAAACAAAACTTGTCAGACAAGAATACCAATAGGCACATAGGGATGTATAAGCACATTGTTAGCATATCACACAGACTTCTTCCACAACACTGTAGGCATAGGCTCCAAGTTTGCATACCCCTCAGATGTCGACTTCCACACACACTGTAGGCATAGGCTCCAAGTTTGCATACCCCTCAGATGTCGACTTCCACACACACTGTAGGCATAGGCTCCAAGTTTGCATACCCCTCAGATGTCGACTTCCACACACACTGTAGGCATAGGCTCCAAGTTTGCATACCCCTCAGATGTCGACTTCCACACACACTGTAGGCATAGGCTCCAAGTTTGCATACCCCTCAGATGTCGACTTCCACACACACTGTAGGCATAGGCTCCAAGTTTGCATACCCCTCAGTGGCTGTTGACATAGACACATTGTTAGCGTATCACACAGACTTTCACACACGCAGCTGAGGCCACGCACTTGACCAAACCACACGTTCTTATGTAATGGTTACTCCGCAAAGAGACAAATCTACGACAGAATTTTGTTCCACTCGGTCACTCCTGACCAAACATCAATTAGGTCCCACTCTCGTTGATAAAATCAAACGTGGCTAAACTGGAAATTATCGAAAATACAACAATCAACCACCCTGGGTCATGTACCATTGTCGTTTAAATCAATCTTAAAAACATTATTGCGTCAAAAAAATGCCAGGTTCACAAAAATCATCGAGTAAAACTACAGATCTCTAACTGACTAGTAAACAAGTCGATCTCCCGTGTGTATCACCATTTGACTTCACACTACGGTCTTTCCGGACCCTGACCTCAACCAGAGCTAAACGCACAAAATACAACAAACACACCCACTGTCTACTCGAGTTTCCTCAGAAACCTTCAATTTTAATCGGACTACGACTACACAATAATTACTGGTACTCGACTCTAACACAATACAGCCGATAGAATCTCTTGGCTTGCAACCACAACTTTACTTCATCAAAATTCTTATAAGCATCAACTGATACGTAACTCATTGGCATCCTTCTTAGCCTATCATGTGTATTAGGCAACTTACTTTAATAAATCAAAACTTATCAGACTTTACAGTGCACCTGTATACGGCCTACGTCTTCACACGAAAACAAGTCAACTGATCATATTGCGTAGGGGTTTGCATTTACGCAGACCATGATTATTTAAGTTTGATTTGCCAACAACTGCACTTTTGGGTTTCAAATATACGGAAAACAAGACTTGACTGTATTTTGTTTAGCATCAGATATACCACAAATCACAACGTTGCCCCACACCAGGAATTTCTCCTGTATCGTGGGTACCTTCACAAATATTTTAAACTCACTTACACAAGTACCCGACTTTGAAAAAAAACTAACTAGGTCATACAGATACTTGTACTCATAACGTCATTATAGCACAGTGACCATATCGACTTCACGCGGACACAATGACCGAAATTCGTGTTTAAAATGAGTCCACGTGCTGTTATTGGTCAACCAATCGTTAAGCGACGTATTAGCACCACCATGTAAATAACCACCAATGCGTCCGAGGCATTGCCAATCACCCCAGTGACCTTATAAACGCACACATAACATCACGCCTGTAATCCCGAAGGGTTAGGCAGAGGTACCCAGTATACCCACATTTCGCCAGTTATGTTAAGACATAAGCTTAACCATGTAAATAACCACCAATGCATCCGAGGCATTGCCAATCACCCCAGTGACCTTATAAACACACACATAACATCACGCCTGTAATCCCCGAAGGGTTAGGCAGAGGTACCCAGTATACCCACATTTCGCCAGTTATGTTAAGACATAAGCTTAACCATGTAATAGGGGTGAGCCCATTGTCACCAACAGGGCACAAATCCAGAAAATAACACTTTGCCCAACCCGGGAATCGAACCCAGAACCTTCATGCGCAGTAGTCGCGCTTGCGACTACTAAACCAACGAAATATAAAAATGGTTCGATCTTACTTGTATCAGGAACGAAAGTAAATCAACAGTCATGTCCGGAGATGTCATCTCAACCGCGAGGTCTCTCACGCGGCTCCTACGACGATCTCGTTCGCGCTTGGAACGGCGATCGGATCCCGAAACTTGCTACGTACGTGACCTTCCACTCCGCTTACGGTGGCTACGAGATCGCTTAGAACGCAAGGCACTAGTTTTTGAACGCGAACAACTCGATCTATCCATTGCTAACTACTACCCGCTTTTATCTAAAATTAAAAGCCTGAAAACTAGTTTTTAACTTGTGGGCGAAAAGATTATTTATCCCACTTCTGATATTAGGAATCAGAAGTGAAATACGTGAACAAAATAAACAATGTTTATTATCTTTTAAATCACACTTTTACAAAAATATCACGACAAACATTTTAAACAATAATCAAATAGAAATAGCACTAGCAAAATGGAATAATCAGTACACGAGCAAAAACATAAACCAAAAATAGCGAAGCACACGATAATAGTCGGGTAGCAAGTCCGTTCCGAGCGCCGTCCAAGCAAAAAGTGACCGTTGCAACGCCGCTCGCCTCGTTTTATGAACTTCTGTCGGTTGCCGCACGACGACCGTACGTTGACCGGACGGCTACTGGCTGATGGCGTGACTTTGAGCCAACAGTATTTTATAACCAAAATTCCAGATTTTTATCGGTCGCAAATATAAATCTACCAACTAATTACTAGGTGATTTCTGTAATTTATTTACTAGAGTGTGTACACATTCCTACTTTGTGTTGTTATTAAAATGGATTTACCTAAATATTATGTAAATTAATAAATTGTAATTAAAATATGAGTTTGTTTTCTAATCCCGTCAATATGTTTCTCCCTATATCTCAACTGACAACAAAACATTGTTAGAAGCAAAGCCTAGCCTCGACAAATAAAGTTACTGAACGGACAATTTTCTTATTTTTAAAAAGAGATTGAGGACTTTTGTCTTATTTGAATAGAGAGCGAGAATAAATGGTCGTCTTTTTGTCTGTTCTCCCTGACATGTAACTGGAATATAATTTTACAGTAAAAAGTATGCATTAGGGAGAAGCATACGACTCATTTGTCACTGAGATTGTCGCTATTCAGAAAGTTTCTCTCTGTGCAGCACCTTCCTCATTTAAGTATAATTTGTTCACTTACCCAAGTTTACAAGTTTTTATTTGCTTTTCTTGTGAAACATCCATGGAATGTTTTTGAATGAATAGGTTTTCCTTATCTGTTGAAGTTAGCATAACTCATTTGATGGCATCCACACAGATTCAATGATAGATCAGAGACCATATTTTTATAATAATTGACCTGGTTTCGTAGTTAATGTCAGCGAATGACATTCTAATAAATATAAACAGTACATGAACGTGTATGAAACAATACAGTACAAAGATCTCTGGGATTAAGGCGTGAGTCAATGTACACATATCATTGTAATACAATGAGTGGGTAGATAGGTCAGACGGGGTTATTTGAATACGTCAAAATTCGGGATATTCCAATACGTACCGAAGTAAAAGAGTTTTGTTTGTATTCAATTCCAGTAGCAAACGAAATGCATACGAGGGAATATGGGCAGTGCGGAGGCTATTAAAACATATCTGTAAGGTATTTGTGTATTTGTGTTTTGATATACGGAGAGATAAAGTCAATCAAACGCAAATGAACAACTATCACTCGTATATGACGACTCGTCAGTTGAACCAGAATGACGGGGTAGTTGTTTACGTAAAGGGCTCTTTAAACTCTAAAGTTGAAGAAATTCAGTTGATTCAAGCATCCTGTCTACGATTAGACATACTGGGTAATATTGTTTATTGTGTTTACCGATCTCCCTCTAACTCCAATACCGATGTCTTCATTGACTCTCCCTCAGCACACAGTTGAACACATTAACATCACAAAAAAACATTATTTTAGCTGGTGACATTAACATTAACATCAAACATAAAGATACTGAGTCACCCCAGGAGCACAGGAGTAGAGTTAACTACCTAAATATGTTATCGTTTTTCGGTATACTTCCTGGGCACACTTTGCCCACGAGGGAACAAAGCTGTCTTGACCATTTCATGCTTAAAATACACAAAAAGTTCTCGGCATCTATCGCTATCCTGCCCAATACGGTCACTGATCACTATACAACATTTATCTCTGTAACAAAGTTAAAAAATATTCAAATCGTAAAAAGAACTTCCACTACACTAAATTTAGAACAAGCTTTAAAAGATTTACAGGAAGGGAATTTATCAGACCTATTATTTTGCAATGATCCAAATTTATTAATCAATAATTTTATTAATATACTAACAACCGTTATAACTGAAAATACTAATATAAAAATATTCCAAGCAATCAATGTATCATAAAGCCGTGGATTACATGGAAACAAATTGCAAAAACAAAACCGTAATGACCCTCATAACGAAATTTTAAAAATAACTTATACTAGGTACAGGAACTACTGCAATAACCTAATCCCATAGAATCAATAAACCATGTAAATGCATATATTGCTAATATTGGAAAACAACTTGCCCAAACAGTTAATCCTGAATTAAATAACATCCCTAACAACCAAACCAATGCATTAGGATCACAACTCAATACCTTTGTACTACTAGTATCTATCTAGATACGGACGATTCTGAAGTAGATGGTATTCTGATGAATCTGAAATCTGACAGTGCCCCTGGCTGAGAAAATGTATCGACTAAATTCTTAAAATACATAAGAAAGGTTGCTGTTCCTATTATAACTCACCTTACTAATCTCTGTCTTCAAACAGGTGTCTTCCCGGCTCCGCTTAAACAGTCCGTTATAACGCCAGTTTACAAGGGTGGGGACAGTGACGATGTTAGCAACTATAGGCCTATTCCCGTTTTACCGTCGATATCAAAAGTGCTTGGAAAAATTATAAATACTAGACTGACTAATTATTTCAAAAAGTTCAATATTTTATCTAGCTCACAGTTTGGGTCTAGGCAAGGTGTGTGTACTGAAGATGCAGTAACTGCATTAAGTTCTCTTGTGGCAGAGCACCTGGACAAAGGAAACAGATGCCTATCAGTTTTCTTAGACCTCAAAAAAGCATTCGACACCGTCTCTGTCCCAATCCTTGTGAACAAGCTGGAAAAAGCCGGAATAAGAGGTAAGCCACTTAGTTTACTTAAAAACTACCTGTCCAACAGGAAACAAAGGGTAAAAATAGGACAGTACTCCAGTGACGAGGTACATGTATCATCCGGCGTCCCACAGGGTTGTGTTCTGGGACCAACCCTCTTCCTCCTGTACATTAACGATCTCTGTAATATGCAAATAGAAAATGCTAAAGTATTCTCGTACGCAGATGATACATCGATTGTGTTCTCTGGTTCATCCTGGCACGAAACTAAACTGAGAGCAGAGGCAGGAATGGCTCGGGTAGCTGAATGACTGAAAATTAACTTACTTTCCCTAAATACTAAAAAAACAAACTACATATGCTTCAGTATCAGTAACCGAACACAGCCTGTTGAAGAGTTGGATCTAAAGGTACACATATGTAAAGACATGTCAAAATGTTATATGTAATTGCCCATGTAGGTATTGAGAGGGTGGCTAACACTAAATATCTTGGAGTTGTAGTAGATCAAGCAATGTCCTGGTGTTCTACTTGAGCAGATTTCTGGGAGGATAAGGAAACTCAGTTGGATCTTTAAAAGCCTTAGACATATTGTCCCAACTAAAATAGAGACCTGTAAGAACCGTCCCAGAAATCTCCTAAATGAAATATATGTAGCACTGGCCCAATCTGTACTATTATATTGTATCCCAATTTGGGGCGGTGCAG
This sequence comes from Diarsia dahlii, assembly GCA_949775195.1. Lineage (NCBI taxonomy): Eukaryota > Metazoa > Arthropoda > Insecta > Lepidoptera > Noctuidae > Diarsia > Diarsia dahlii. The sequence continues at coordinate 16,487,161 of OX459195.1, forward strand.
CAAAATCAAAATTTATAAATATAGGACGAGCGCAGCGTGCATTCATAAAACTAATGTATTTTAAAAATAAAAGATTCTGTACTGCCAGCTTATATCAAATAAGTAATTTACTCTCTGTAAGGAAACTGTACATAACCCAAACCATACTAAAAATGCATAAAACATCTAAGAGAAGAAAAGATTTAGTTCTCCAAGTTCCCCAAACTAAAACTAGATTTGCATGCAAACAATTCCATAAACGCTCTACTCAGCTGTAATAACCAAAATTAACAGACACGTTTACGTATATAATAAAAGTTACCACGACTGTAAAAAAAAGTGTAATAGACTGGATAAAACCACTTACCTTTGAGGAAACTGAGGCACTCCTGGAACACGTTAAGAGCGCGCATTATAGCCCAACGCGAGCGATTTCGTACCTCTCGCCCGCGCCCCCTCTTCCATAATACGCGGTGGCTTGACGCCCGGCGCGGCAGCTCGGCGCGCTCCGCGCACAGGCCGCGATCGAGTGTGAGTCGAATACGAGTTTGAACTGCGGTGCCCCGACCGCCCAGCTGGTCGACAGCTTGATTCATATTATATAATTATATATAAAACGTATTCGTAAAAAAATCATTCAAATAAAGTTGAAATTCATGGAAGTACCTATTTTCACGGTACGACGACGGATCGGAGCTGACAATCAAGCGAGGATAATAAATTATTGTCGGTATACTTATTTGAAGCTCCGTCCATAACCCTATTATTACCTAGGTACAAACTAATGACACACCTAAACACTATACATAATAGTAGGTAAAATAATAGATAGGTAGGTACACACGGCTACACATTAAGCTATACATTTCCAGTATAAGCTGGTCTCGCATTGTATAGGATTTCCGTACAGTGCGAGACCAGCGTAAACTGGAAATGTATAGCTTGATGTGTAGCCGTGTGTACTAGGGCCGAGATTCAAGTTTCGAAATTTAGAGGTTTTTTTTTTTCGTGGACTCGAAACTTATTGATCGAAGATCCAGACTGATCTATCATTCCTCACGTAGATAAAAGTAGGTAAGTAAGTAGGTACTCAATCTATAAACCTTAAAGGTTAGTATGAAATAAAATGTTTTATGTAATTAATCATCAATGTTTATTTATTAAACAGTTTAATATGTAAGTATATTCAGAATATACAATATAGGTACCATTACAAAAACAATAAAAATCCCATAAAAAAATAAAAGACAAACATTCGTAGGTACTTACACAAATATCGTAGGTAGTACCATAAATAACAAAAATAAATGTTCCGTCGAAAATAAACTATAACTATTCAAAACAAATGTTTCCATAAATAAATAAAACCGGGTAGGTAGGTAGTAGGTAATAGTTAGGTAGTAGGTAATAGGCAGGTAGTAGGTAGGTAGTAGGTACCTACCTACTACCTACCTACTACCTACTACCTACCTACTACCTACCTACTACCTACCTACTACCTACCTACTACCTACCTACTACCTACCTACTACCTACCTACTACCTACCTACTACCTACCTACTACCTACCTACTACCTACCTACTACCTACCTACTACCTACCTACTACCTACCTACTACCTACCTACTACCTACCTACTACCTACCTACTACCTACCTACTACCTACCTACTACCTACCTACTACCTACCTACTACCTACCTACTACCTACCTACTACCTACCTACTACCTACCTACTACCTACCTACTACCTACCTACTACCTACCTACTACCTACCTACTACCTACCTACTACCTACCTACTACCTACCTACTACCTACCTACTACCTACCTACTACCTACCTACTACCTACCTACTACCTACCTACTACCTACCTACTACCTACCTACTACCTACCTACTACCTACCTACTACCTACCTACTACCTACCTACTACCTACCTACTACCTACCTACTACCTACCTACTACCTACCTACTACCTACCTACTACCTACCTACTACCTACCTACTACCTACCTACTACCTACCTACTACCTACCTACTACCTACCTACTACCTACCTACTACCTACCTACTACCTACCTACTACCTACCTACTACCTACCTACTACCTACCTACTACCTACCTACTACCTACCTACTACCTACCTACTACCTACCTACTACCTACCTACTACCTACCTACTACCTACCTACTACCTACCTACTACCTACCTACTACCTACCTACTACCTACCTACCTACTACCTACCTACTACCTACCTACTACCTACCTACTACCTACCTACTACCTACCTACTACCTACCTACTACCTACCTACTACCTACCTACTACCTACCTACTACCTACCTACTACCTACCTACTACCTACCTACTACCTACCTACTACCTACCTACTACCTACCTACTACCTACCTACTACCTACCTACTACCTACCTACTACCTACCTACTACCTACCTACTACCTACCTACTACCTACCTACTACCTACCTACTACCTACCTACTACCTACCTACTACCTACCTACTACCTACCTACTACCTACCTACTACCTACCTACTACCTACCTACTACCTACCTACTACCTACCTACTACCTACCTACTACCTACCTACTACCTACCTACTACCTACCTACTACCTACCTACTACCTACCTACTACCTACCTACTACCTACCTACTACCTACCTACTACCTACCTACTACCTACCTACTACCTACCTACTACCTACCTACTACCTACCTACTACCTACCTACTACCTACCTACTACCTACCTACTACCTACCTACTACCTACCTACTACCTACCTACTACCTACCTACTACCTACCTACTACCTACCTACTACCTACCTACTACCTACCTACTACCTACCTACTACCTACCTACTACCTACCTACTACCTACCTACTACCTACCTACTACCTACCTACTACCTACCTACTACCTACCTACTACCTACCTACTACCTACCTACTACCTACCTACTACCTACCTACTACCTACCTACTACCTACCTACTACCTACCTACTACCTACCTACTACCTACCTACTACCTACCTACTACCTACCTACTACCTACCTACTACCTACCTACTACCTACCTACTACCTACCTACTACCTACCTACTACCTACCTACTACCTACCTACTACCTACCTACTACCTACCTACTACCTACCTACTACCTACCTACTACCTACCTACTACCTACCTACTACCTACCTACTACCTACCTACTACCTACCTACTACCTACCTACTACCTACCTACTACCTACCTACTACCTACCTACTACCTACCTACTACCTACCTACTACCTACCTACTACCTACCTACTACCTACCTACTACCTACCTACTACCTACCTACTACCTACCTACTACCTACCTACTACCTACCTACTACCTACCTACTACCTACCTACTACCTACCTACTACCTACCTACTACCTACCTACTACCTACCTACTACCTACCTACTACCTACCTACTACCTACCTACTACCTACCTACTACCTACCTACTACCTACCTACTACCTACCTACTACCTACCTACTACCTACCTACTACCTACCTACTACCTACCTACTACCTACCTACTACCTACCTACTACCTACCTACTACCTACCTACTACCTACCTACTACCTACCTACTACCTACCTACTACCTACCTACTACCTACCTACTACCTACCTACTACCTACCTACTACCTACCTACTACCTACCTACTACCTACCTACTACCTACCTAAATCGTTAGATAGGTGACATCATTAGTCAACAAGATCTCCGTTAGACCTTTCAAATGAGTCCAAACACGATGGTTCTACGTAGTGCCGTCACCGAGATCCTATACCTACCTACCTTCGGAGTCCATCATCAGGTGGGTGACATCATTAGTCAACAAGATCTCCGTTAGACCTTTCAAATGAGTCCAAACACGATGGTTCTACGTAGTGCCGTCACCGAGATCCTATACCTACCTTCGGAGTCCATCATCAGGTGGGTGACATCATTAGTCAACAAGATCTCCGTTAGACCTTTCAAATGAGTCCAAACACGATGGTTCTATGTAGTGCCGACACCGAGATCCTATACCTACCTTCGGAGTCCATCATCAGGTGGGTGACAATCATCATTAAAATATAGGTATATAATATATTTACACAAAACGTTTTCAACTCCTTTTTACAGTAAATACTGTCCCTAAACTTTATTATAGGTACCTATATTGCCTACCACTAAACAAAATAATTGCGTAGAAAATAGTTCGCTGTCTGTAATGTCGCCAAACATAGGTTCGTCTCGCAACAGATGCCGCAGCAGACTGAATGTCTGAATTGAACAAATTGAAAAGGACAGCGCTATTACTACCGCGTTCCAAACGTGAGACAGAAAGAATGTGCGCTCGCTTAGAATAAAATAACGTAAGCGCCAATCACAGGAATGCTAATTACGAGAAAACCACGTAGAAAATTAAAAAAAAAAATCTGCACGATTTGAGATAATATAGTTACCTATCTATTATGTAAAAATCGTCACTAAATTCCTTAAGGTTTCAGAGATCCAACTCTAAATAAGTGCAAACCGAGTTGTTTTAGTATTTTTTTTCTATCGAGGTTTTTTCATCCAATCGTGTTTTCGCTTGTACAGATTTAAAGATTATAAGTCCAAGTTTAATGGTGTCCAAATACCGAATTCTTAGGTCATATAGATACCGAGATCTAGATCGCCCAATATCACCAAAACAGCATCATACGAACTCTTAAGTAGCTGAAATACACCACATATTTATGATTTATAATAATTATAATAACTTAAAACTACACACATCATATCTCACCACACTCCCCACAAACACACATCACTCACACACACAGCATACCACAAATCATACCACACATCACACACCACGCCACACATCACACTACACCTCGCGCCTTACCACATAACCCACAAAACACCGCACTACTTACCACACCACACTTTACATCACTTGCACTCATAAGTTAAGTTTAATTTTTTACTGTTAATAATTTAAAGCTTTAACTATATTTGTTTTTTTTCTATTAAGATTATGTTTAAGCTAAATATATAAATAAATGTATGTACTTACATTGCATATTTACCCTTAAGGTCAAAGTACATCCTAATATTACCTCGAGTTAGTATAAGACGTGTACGACAATGATGGTGAAAGAGCGGAGCCTTCTAATACAGGCATTGTTTGCCTAAATGGGGGCTCCAAACACGTAATCATGTAGGTAATGTAATTACTAATTCGCACAATAAACTATTTTGTATTTTTTTGAATTTGTAATCAACGCTAGCGTCACGCCCGCTGAAGAGCTAAATATGGATGAAGGTAAACTTCTGCTATAAAGGCAGAGGCAGAGGTTTACCTTCATCCCTATTTTGCCAGTTTTTAGAGTCCATATAAAAGGAGTCGAGTCAATAACTCTCAATAAGGTACACATCCTGGTTTCGTTCTACTGCTGAATAGTTTCTGATTCAATGAACACATCAGCAGCGTAAAAAACAGGGGCACGTAGAACCTTCAACGTGTCTATTTCAAGCAACCCAAATAGTTGTTCTTAGAGCTCCGTAACAAGGATTGTGGTAGGCAATCCTTTATCGAATAGTTTCATTGGCTTTGCCCTTGGTTAGATTACAATCAATTTGCCGGAGTAGCATGGCGTGTACCGCAGAGAGGCGTGGTCGTTAGAGCGCGCCAATTAAGCCCGCTGTACGTCGCAGCCTCGCAAGCCCCACGGGACTCGCCTCGCTTTGAACCCGTTAACCCACCCAGTAAATATACAACCAGCGCATTGTATCTTACAGAGGATAATGACAGGTAATAGCTTCCCGTTAAGAGGCCACTCCACGTGTTTTTATTACCCCCTGCGCCAACCATTACGAAGGACATTTGTTCCAATCGTAAACAAGTGCATAATAAATCAATTGGGTGTTACCTCTGAACTTTGCCTTTTAACGGCGATTCCGGTGATTGAGGTTAATTTAATAATCCTCGTTTCGTTGTTGATCGTTTTGATTAGGTATATTCCTGAAATAAATCTATGTAGGTATATAGGACTATTTACACATTCAATTTCTTATTGAAAATGTCAACGGATTCGCAATACTAAAACATGATCAAACGTAACGAGTAAACTGATACTCGTAAGTCTGCCATCATACTGGCTTTAAAAGAATCATTTTTCAAAACTACTGGCATCACAATCAGTTATTTATACGGGCACAAAGAAAAGCCAAGACACGAGGAGCGCTCGTGATTTGGCCAATCAGAGGCGCGAGGCGTGGGTGCTGTGGATCTATTTGATTCGCAAATATCAAGAAACCACAGATATTTTGTTACTTATTTGAATTCCGAACATACTCCGACGGGATTTCACGTGTGATCGTGATCGTTCGCTTAGATTCCCGCGGCTGTTCTACGAATATCAATGTTTTTTTTATATTGATTCGGGACCTAACCCAGGTAAATTGAAAGCCGCTTTGTAAAAATAGCACGTTGCGCGTAGTGTCGTGTCTATTTACGAAGAACAGGAACCGCGTTTTCTTTTGAAATACCAATCAGGAGGTGAATGAAATGTTTGGTAAGAATTTTTTATTTGAACTCCTTTTCACGTGGGTTTCGTAAGTTATTTAATTCATTTCACCCACGGGTATCTAGTTAAATCCTAATTGATTTAACTACTTATCTGATTTGTATAAAACCTACAATTCGTTAACTCCTAATAATATATTTCAGCGTTTAGCCCTGTCTTTTTAGCTCTGATTTTATTTATTGATTTATTTATTTCTTAAGGAAAATCAAACAGTAACATATTACAGGTTAATGACAAGGCTTAAGTACTAAAATATGATAATTATTATTATGCTACCCACTACGTTTTCCACAGATTACTTTAAAATGTTATAGCAAGGGAGACATTTGTATAGGATTCTAACTAAAATAACAGTTATATAAACTAAAATAACAGATAAAAACTAAAGTAACAGTAACAAAATAAGTGATATATAGAATTTAAGTAAAGTAATTACCTGAAAGACTAGTATTAATAAAAAAACAAACAGCCGTGAAAAGTTTGGAACTTTGACCCCCAACATCTCTGTAGCCAGGGGTTTCCCAGGTATGATCCAGAACAAAACAAAACATCGCAGTGACGGGAAGGACAAGGGCCCTTAGGCCAAGGGCACACCTACCTACACCCTTCACATATATATATGTATACCATTAAATCTCAATGTGGTCTCATTTTAGCCTTCAAATACCAAAACCTCTCCAGTTTTTGTAGGTTCCACAAGTTTCACCTGAAGAAAAGGTAAGTTGAACTGATTAACATTAGAAGCTCTAGTCACAGTAAAGATTATACAAAGTCGCTCTCGATTATACGTTCACCTCGCAAAACGGTTGGTAAATATCTTCAGGTGGTCGAATTTTCATGAAATTGTTTCCAATGACACTAGCCCGAAAGTCTGATAACCATTCTTACTAAGGGATATCATATTACCCAGTGCACATTGGGTTGTGGAGGTTAGATAGGCAGTCACTCCATGTAAAATACTGGTTTTCAGCTGCATTCGATAAGACTGGAAGCCGACCACAACATAGTTGGGAAAAGGCTAGACAGATAATAATTACTTTATCATAAGGACCCACCCAAGAAAACTACCGAGTGGAAAGGGCCAGATGGAAAAAGAAGAGTAGGTAGACCGATTAAGAGGTGGGCTGATGACCTAGTAGAGACAGCAGGAAATGATTGGCAGATGATTGCAAAAAACAGGGACAAATGGAAGAAACTGGAGGAGGCCTTCGCCCGTGGAGGGGCCCATATCCCAACGAATACACTAACATAGAATAGATAATATGAAGAATACTAACACAGAAACAATAGTACATTGTTACCTTAGGGGTGAAAGACTTATTTAGTCCCTCGAACTATTAGCGCCCTCGCTGCGCTCAGGCGCCAAACCCCGACTCGGGACTAAATAAGTCTTTAACCCGAGGTAAACACTGTGCTTTTCATTACGAATACAAGGAAAGTTGATGGGAATAGGCTTGCCCCCAATTACCTAAATCGGGGCTTTGCTCCTAATTACATCGGTTGATGGCAATAGGCTTGCTCCTAATTAGATTAGTTGATGGCAATAGGCTTGCTCCTAATTACATCGGTTGATGGCAATAGGCTTGCTCCTAATTAGATTAGTTGATGGCAATAGGCTTGATCCTAATTACATCGGTTGGGGGCAATAGGCTTGCCACCAATTACATCCGTTGATGGCAATAGGCTTGCACCTAATTAGATTAGTTGATGACAATAGGCTTGCTCCTAATTACCCAAATCGGTGGATGACAATAGGCTTGCTCCTAATTATATCGGTTGATGGCAATAGGCTTGCTCCTAATTAGCTTGGTTGATGGCAATAGGCTTGCACCTAATTACATCGGTTGATGGGAATAGGCTTGCGCCTAATTAGCTTGGTTGGTGGCAACAGGCTTGCACCTAAATACATCGGTTGATGGCAATAGGCTTGCTCCTAATTAGATTGGTTGATGGCAATAGTCTTGCTCCCAATTATATTGGTTGATGGCAATAGGCTTGCTCTCAATTACCTAAATCGGTGGATGGCAATAGGCTTGCTCCTAATTACATCGGTTGATGGCAATAGGCTTGCTCCTAATAACATCGGTTGATGGCAATAGGCTTGCCCCCAATTACATCAGTTAATGGCAATAGGCTTGCTCCTAATTACATTGTTTGATGGCAAATAGGCTTGGTCCCAATTACATCAGTTGATGGCAATAGGCTTGCTCCTAATTACATTTGTTGATGGTAATAGGCTTGCTCCTAATCACATCGGTTGGTGGCAATAGGCTTGCTCTTAATTACATTGGTTGATGGCAATAGGTTTGCTCCCTATTACAACAAATAATTTGACAGCTTTCAGTAGAAAGCGATTCTCCCTAGGGCTGAAAAGTAGTACTTTCAACCCGCTCCGCAGGCATGTTCTGACCTACTTTCAGAGTATGAGTAATGAAAAATATTAATGTACATTTTAGTAAAATAATGTTAATTTAAGGGTAATGGGAAATAAAGGCTTTTTTATTTTTATTTTTTATTGAAGGACCCACCCTTAGCCGTCAGTTAGATGTTCATAGTAATTAGTAAAGTAACCGATTTAATTAATCTGAGTGAGACGTGGGCCGTGACCATGTTAATTGTGGGCCCGATGTTAGTTAATATCATGATACACAGCTGTGACTTAAGTTTGGTTTGTTATGTGGACAGAGAAGAGGAGAGAAAACCTGGGGATTGGGGGAGGGGGGGGGAGGTAGAGGATCTACCTGCCTCATTGCTTGTAGCTAGAAAGAGCTCGTTAGGTACTGGTTATCCTTGGGATGTGATGGACACTGTAAGCCCTGGCGGGATGATGACACACACAGATATAGTAATTCCTAGATAACCCAAGATCGCCTACTTCACGTTTCCGACTTAAGCATTTTATGCATAACGTGGCTACTATTGCAGAAAATTAATTTGTTTAAAACAATCATGTTGAGGACATCCGCATGAGAACCAAGGTTACCGACGTAGCCCGAAGAATCGCCAGACTTAAGTGGCAATGGGCAGGGCACATTGCTCGCAGAACGGATGGCCGATGGGGCCGAAAAGTTCTGGAATGGCGACCGCGAACCGGAAGACGTTGCGTTAGAAGGCCTCCCACTAGGTGGACCGATGACCTGGTCAAGGTTGCAGGAACCCGCTGGATGAGAGACGCACGGGACCGGTCAATGTGGCGACGCCTGGGGGAGGCCTATGTCCAGCAGTGGACGTCTTTTGGCTGAAATGATGATGATGATGAATCATGTTAAATACTCATGATGACTCAATGTCAAGGAATTTATTAAAATCGTAGTCTATTTCTCATTTAATCTTATGTATAGAAGTTTGTTTCTTAAGTAACTAAATATGGTTATGACGTCAAACTCAAAACATTTATTATAAGGTAGGCCACCAGGTTAACAGGGTGGTTAACAGGCACTTTTGAATAGTCGAAACAAATACAAATTAAAAAGAAGCTACAGTCCCAGTCACATACTGTGACTGTACTGTAGTTGCCCATTCCCTAGCGTAGATCTCGATGGAGAACGGGCAAGAAACTCCACATGGACACTCTTTTAAATCAGGATATTGTTACAAAACCTTGGTTACTTACATCATTCATGTTGAGATGGTATATTATGTAAGAACGATGTTGAACGTGCACCATGCTGAGTGGGAACCTGCTTGTCGCAGTCACGACATACAAGCTGTTACTCTGTTTTTTTATCATCCCTGCTTATTTTATTTCTTACTGTTTTTTATGCGTTGTGTTGCTTTTTTGTGTTTCCTTGAATGTTCTTGTTTCTGTGACATATATTTTTTTTTTCTTTCTTTCATAGTAAGCAACGTGATACATGCGTGATCTAGGTATATCCGATATTTGTGACGAAGTGATGACACAGGTATATTGAACACGTCACGTGCAGCACACGACACACTAATGACGGATTGATGGTAATGCTGTATCGTCTTAATTTTTTGTTTACGTGAAAAAAGAAAAAATAAGGGTCCAATACTTTGTGATCTGACGGACTAATTAGTTTTTTTTTTGTCAACTACCATACTCGTATTACAATATACTGTGATAACTTTGTATTTCACCGAGTAAAAACGTTGAAACATTAAATTACCATCTTGCGTACACTTCTTCTTAATATTCAGTACTAAAAACATTACATAACATCACATCTGTAATCCCCGAAGGGTTAAGCAGACGTGTATCTAAGAGTACATCCACATTTCGCTAAAGTTTGTTAAAGTTATGTTAAAGACCCATGGCATAGGGGGCGAGCCTAATGCCATCCGAGCACAAATCCTGAGCCATATTGTATGAAGGAAAAACCTAGTAAAACTTGGTTCGACCTGGGAATGGAACCCAGGACTACATGCTCCCCAGTCACGATTGCGACCATCAACGAAGCACTAACGAGGTAACAAGGTATTTAAAACAAAAGGTATATATTACAGTTATAAGCATACCGTTTTAAAGATAACATAATTAGCATAACACACTACTGCAATGCAAACAAAATATGCTTGTAACTATATATATTACACTCTCACGATTAAATGAGAATTTATTTATGAACGTTTCTTCATAATTATAATTAAAATGTCTCGTTGGAATATCCCATTTTAAAATAATATTTATTTTACGTTCAGCACTGACCCGCTATATGAAATGAACGTGATTTTCTCGCCACAAAATGGAATGCATTACGCACAACGAATGATTTATTTTTGTAAGGTTTTAATAATAGTTGGTTCTGAGTTTATAATATTGCGACAAAGAATATAATTAAATAAATGAAAATTATATTTGTATACGAGGTTTTATAATAATGAATAACAAAAGGCCCACGTACTGGCTGAATTGATAAAGTGGTCATGAATACAGCTACGAACCCCAGCGAAAAACCTGAAAGTATCATAATTTGTTTATACACATTTCAGATTTTGTAGGTTATCATCATCATCTGCTTAGCTATTTCCCAACCATATTGGGGTCGGCTTCCTGCCCGTAACAACCTGGCCTTAAGCTGTTGGTCCCGACTGCCATATATCGATCTTTGGTCGTTACAGGTAGTCAGTGACCTGAAAGTCTGACAACCAGTCTTACCAAAGGGTATAATGTTACCCAGTATTAACAGGGTTGTGGAGGTCAGGTAGGCAGTCGCTCCATATAAAATACTGATATTCAGGTGCATCCGGTTATAGTGGGAGCCGACCCCAATATATTTGGGAAAAGGCTAGGCAGGTGATTGGGGTCGGCTCCAAGTCTAACCAGATGTAGCTAAGTACCAGTATTTAACACAAGCCGACTGCCTATCTGGCCTCGTAGTACTGGGTAATAAGATACCCCTTGGTAATACTGGCTGTCACACTTTTGGATCTAACTTCGGTCATCTAAGGTCATGAACACTGCGATCTGGAACACCTACTCAGTTTGGTATAAGGATTAAACTAGATGACATCACCGAGTACGTGCGCCAGAAGACCAAGTACGTGGCGAGAGTGCAATTGCTCGAGTCGTGCCGCAAACGTGCGAATACTAACGTGTTATCTGCACCTCGTCTTCGAAGAGGACTTTTCACTGCAGGAAGTTGAAAAGTCCTTTTCGAAGTGTGCCGTCGCTTCTGCAAGTGCCCCACGAACGCACAGTGACATAATGCACAAGTGTAGTGCTAGTTACATTTATGTAGTTTAAGGGACTATTTACTAACACAAGTTGTATTTTAATATATTTAGGTTAGTTTGTAAGGTAGCGCTATGGGCCAAAGTTGCCTGAATATAAATTAATGTTTTTGTTGTTTTAAAAGTATTTCTTTGAACGGGCTGTTTCACAAACAGCTCTTCTTCTAGGTATTTACGTAGGTACTAATCAATCCCATAAGACTTGGCAAGTACTTGAGTAAACTCAAGATTTTCTAATGAATTTCATAATTAGCTATTCAGTATTTCACGCGCTAGTTGGTAACTGAAAACTTCAAATCCTGGAAAACAGCACTTAAGTTTAATTCTTAGAAACTTGGTTTACTTGTGAAAGATAAACACTTTCCTATATAATTTACCGAATGATTTTCCGTAATTAAAAGGTACTTCTAAAAGGTTCTAACAGCTATATTTACACAGTTTGTTCTACGTAGACCGGTGAAGCGATCACACGAATTATGCGAAGTCTGGCAAGGTGTTAGCCGCCGCTGAATATTCATCAAACTCTCAAATGCGTAAGCCGTAATTAACCTACGTAGATAACACACACCCACTTACAAACTAAGAACTTCCACGACACTAATATAAAGTGGATTTATAGGATTCTCCGTATATCATCATACAATTCGTGATCCGAGGAAGTGGATAGAATGATTAATAAAACGTTTATTTTAAAGAAAATCCAGTAAGAAGTTCACTTGACATATAAGTAGTTAATTTTAAAGAAAATATAATATCACGCATGAGTCCCGAAAGGGTTAGGCAGTGGTAAAAGTACCTATACCCACATTTGGGCAGTTATTTTTAAGTCACATCACACATGTAATAAGGGGTAACTCTATTGCCATCGACAGGGCACAAATTCAGACTCCGTGGATCTACTGAGAAATTCCTGATGGAAAACCCCAATATCACTTTGGCCGAACTGAGAATCGAACCCAGGATGTCATGCTCAGTAGTCGCGCTTGCGACCACTAGACCAACAGGCAGTCAAATATCAATACAGTTATAAAAGAAAGAAAGAAAGAAAACATATCTATTAAGCTACTATAAAACATATTTATTAACATATTTATTGCATAGCTTCTCTCGCGGGCCTTGAGCGTGGAGACCGAATCCAGAAATTCCGTAACGAAAATAACCTAAGCCTAGGTTGCTAGGTTACGGAAAATAACAAGGTTGTCAAATTAAATAATTTGTGACGTGTAAAGGTGTAAAGTTTTCTGTTTTGTAAGTTGATAAAAAATGCTATGCAATAGCTTCACCGCGGCAGTCTCCGAGTGCCACACGTTTTTATTTTTTAGTACATGCCGCCACAAGTGCACACAACAAACAATAAAAAAAATGAAAAAAAAATAACAGAAAAAAATAAAAGCGTGTGTGCATCTCACGGCTGCGCCAAATAGGACCAGTGACATTGTAAAGTAAATAAGACAGTCAAGACGACACGGTTGGTGCAGTGTCTGATCGATTGGACTGCTGCGCTGTGTGTCGCGGGTTCGATCCCCGCACGGAACAAATATTTGTAAGGCCTACAGATAGTTGTTTCGGGTCTGGGTGTGTTTGTGTATGTGAGTTTAAGTGTTCCCACGATACAGGAGTAATCCTAGTGTGGGGTAACGTTTTTTAAAAAAAGAAAAAAAAATCCTAGTGTTGGGCTATGTTTAATAAAAAAAAAGTATCTAAAAAACGATCCACGTTACTTTTGAATTCAAAATTAAATCCATGCACGCTAGCAGATCTGCGAGCATAAACTTCGTACTACATCGTTCTAACTATCTAGAACACTAACTCCGGAGCGTCGACACGTTCGACATTTCCGTCAGCCTACGAGTTGTGAAAAGAGAACCGAAGACTCCTAAGTAATTATTACTTTCAAAGGGTCCGTAGCTAACAGCTACAAGTGCCTCATTAGTGAATTCTCAACGAAGGGCCTCTTCTCACAAACCGTTTGTCACTGTCGCTTGCTACGAGAAATGCTACGGCGTAGCTCGTAGCTTGGAGGCGTCAATATTCCATTTCAGTTTAATGTTCATAGCTAATTCAGTTATTCGGCACCCAATTAGGACAGACTTCTAATTAAAGGACTAGTCTAAAAGGGTAATTTAGTTATGACGTTGTAAAAAAACTGACTGATTGATATGTTGAGCATGAGTTCCTAGGAGCGATTTCAGTGCCGAGCAAAGTGTTTTAGGGCTTTTCTATTGAAATAAAGAGGCTACTTGGATCGAACACATTTATTAATAGCACAAATAATAATATTTACACAACGACTTTTCTCCTTGACAGAACAGTTATTTTGTGACAAATTCTAAACTCGAATCTATCGTTCACTGTCGTGTAGGTATACAACCTCCATCATTTTCCTTCAGAAATTCATCAGTTGATGTGGCAATGGAAGCGGGAGGAGTCATTTGATAATTTCCCACACTCGAAAAAAAATAGGGACTGGCAAAATGTGTTGTGTACAGTCACAAGCAATAATAATTATATTATTTATTATAAATATTATTTTCTCACTTTGCAAAGTTCAAACGAAAAATGTTGAACGACTGCAACTTTGAGATATAAAGGTTACAAAATATACGTTTCGTAACGTAACATGAAAATGAAATCAATATCACTACATATTATAAAACAAATTCCTCCGTCGCGTCTGTCTCTGTTCGCGATAAACTCAAAAACTACGGCACCGATTTTGTTGCTGTTTTCACCAATAAATAGAGTGGTTCTCGAAGAAAGTTTTAGTGTATATTTGCGGACGAAGCTGCGGGCAGCAGCTAGTACAGTATATAAACATACTGTGACTCGTGACTGCACATCTCTGTCTAACCCTTAGGGGATTACAGGCCAGTTGTTATATTTATGATAAGTTCTAAAAAATAATAACCTTAGTATTAAAACGTATTTCAGTTGGCTGCAGCAAAGCAATTACGAGTACATTTTTTTGCTAGACGTTTAATTAAAGACTTAATTCAGTATAGGTACGTCTGAACTCAAAGTTGTATGTTACAATTCACAAGATTGCACTGAATATAAGTAATTGAGAAGCGGGGCGAAAACTCAGTAGTAAAGTTAGTTTTCAGTTGGCTGCTGAGCTGGATAATTGTGTTGCAGAGGTGCAGATGTGTCGCTCAAATATACAGTATGTCAGTTTAAACGAGGGACATATTGAAACCAACAATAGGGCGTGTTTACATGATTCTAATAAATATATGAAGAATAAAAAAACTCTTAGAAATAATAGACATACCAAATATTTCGCTAAACATTACTATGAATACCTACTTTAAACGGAATATTTACCATGTTTTCTTATTGTTTCGAGTTCCCGATATTTCGGCGCTGTTATATACAAACAAGCACCATGGTCACGGATAAACTGAAGTCATTGCGGGTGGATGTTTATGAGCAGACAAATCGGTCTACCCTCTTTCTCGTTCGTTTTTTGCGCTCGGTACCACTACCATTGTCACTCACTACACGATTCTGTTCCCGACACAAAAAACTCACTGTGTCCACTCGCGAACATTTTTCGGCACTTTTTCGGTTTTTACACAGCTGAACCACTGGATTCCAGTATTATCTCGACAGTAACTCGAAACAACAAGAAAACATGGTAAATATCCCGTTTATAGTATTCATAGTAATGTCAGTGACCATGTCAGTTTAAAAACTTATATTTCGCTACAGTCCTCGCCTCCCTTGCGCTTATCGCAGAACATGTGCGCAGGGCAAAGATTTTTTGATATAATCCATTTTAAAACTGGTTAAGACAATAGCGAAAAAGAAACGTCTAATAAAGTGAGATCTGGAGAGCGTGCGGACGGAGGCCATGGCACAATTGCCTACGTCACAAATTAAGGTTATAGTTTTTTACATTATATGGGACGAGAATTGAATACTAACCCTCCTTCAATATGTCCCTCGTTTAACGTAACACACTGTATATTACAACCTTGTCGGTGCACGCAAAGAGCGCATCAGATTACTAACTGACATGTTCATTAAGCCCTCCGCTCGTTTCTATAGAACTCATTACAGAGCACCCTCTATAAAGGAACAGAGAGGAAAATCCCCATCTGAATATTTGGGTCACTAGTTATACGTCTTTGTAAGTATATTATGTTGGCAAAAAAGAATGACTTACTCATTTTTGCAAATCCCTTCTTAGCGCCGAATTGTATGTAGGAAGTAGCAGATGTTTATTGTTTTCCGACTACGGGGAAGCTCAGTTATGTATTATATATATGTATGTTTATCAGTAAGTATGTAAGTCTATATCTTTATTTCCACGTGCTTTGGTGCTTAGAGTCCAGTACAGCGATCAGAAACTGCCAAGAGAGACAACTCGGCCTAGTGCATGGGAGGATCCATCCTTTCCATCCAATCGAATGCAATCTTTTCCTGATCTGTTCAAGTCCAGTGCTTAGTTTAGTTTATTATCAAAATTACATGTCAAGTTTTGAATAAAAAATAAAAACACATCATTATCCATTACAACGAGCATCAACCACAAAATAAACATACATTTTTTTTTTAATGAAATATATTATGTTCTTTAAAATGTAATAGGACACACACATTATCGTTATCTCAGTTAACAATAAAATGAATATTTATAGTAATGCTTGCCATTTTCACTGAAATTTGCAAGCTTTCAACAAAATTATAATCATCATCATCATCATCATTTCAGCCGAAAGACGTCCACTGCTGGACATAGGCCTCCCCTAAGTGTAATTTTTGCTTAGAGGGGGTTTGCCATAATCGCCACGCTTGGCAGGCGGGTTGGCGATCGCAGTACGGTCGAAAATTATAATATTTTTATTAAATCTGTTTACTTTTTTATCCCTAATGGAACCGATATGGAATTAGATCTACATTTATAAACCTTTATCGCGCGACAGTGCGTGAAATAAGCTCTAAATTCAATCTGGCTGCGTAGTAGAAAACAAATGGTGGATGTATCAAAATAGACGCTCAAATATGAGTTGTAGTAGAAACTTGAGAAAATCCGGGAGCTCTGGTAACACACTTTATTATAAAAATATTTATTATTCAAGCAATCAAATTGCAGGGCTAAGCGAATTTATAAATATCTCCAAAGGTTCGCCCTCTTAATCTGTTTGACTACGCATAGAAAATCGCCGTTCAGCGACTTAATGATACTTATACATATTTGAGACCCTCGGGACTTTAATTTGCGGTACTTTGACAAGCAAAGGAGCGTGCCCTACTTGTAGATGTACTCAAACGGGGATTATATTTCAATTACGCATATTCGTATTATCGTATTAATTCGATCAGTTAAGATGATGTTATTTGCCGATACGAAGTTTACCTACGTACGCTATAAACCGAAGTTCATTACTAGAATGGAGGTACATATTGGCTGGCTGTTAATGAAGTCATCAAATACAGCAAAACGTGCCTAAAACAACGATGCCGCAGAATGATAAACATGTTGAGAAACTCTCAAATTACTCGACGTTAATGAATTCAAAATCTTAGACGAGACATCAGAATTCTACTATCATGTAATTAAATCGTCGGATATTACAGTATTTAGTTGAAAGGGATTGAAATCTCAACACTTTCAAGCACTAAAATAATAGAAATGTCAATGACAGTTCATACAATGAATGTTACCATTGTTCTAGACGTGTAGATGTTTCATTTTACTTTTGAATTCATGATAAATATTTTTCCACTGAATCAGGTGTGAATGTGTGAACTTGTAAAAATGGTACCTATTCTTGGCTCAAAAACTTCAACAAATTACACTACGAAAAGCAGCTATTTCTCATTTCGAATTGCGTAGTTTTGATTAGAGTGTCTCGAATAAGATTCCCAGGTAATATTATTTCATTAAACAGCGGAGGGACACCGAGATTAACTTATTAGGGAGGCGGAGTGGCGTCGCGGCGATGTCTTCAGAGTTCAGACCAACCTGTTTGCGCAGAGTCTGCGGCCAACGGAATGGTGAGAAGTAGGTAATTATGTTGTTTCAATCTGTATTTCTTCGCATTTATAGACCAGGTTAATGTGTATGAATACTCGTCTGTAGCTACACAAACAGTCCAGCTACGATAATGATGTTCCGTTTTTAAATAGGTACGTTTGGTTTAAAATCACCGTAAGCTTCATATGAAAGTTAATACTAATTGTGGTAATTAGAATCGGCAGCAAAAACGTAGACACACATACATAGGTCAAACAGAATACGCGTGAGACATCGAGATACTACAAATTACTTTCAAAGTCTTTGTCCATCATAAAAACAACAACTAACGAGTCAGTATTAATGTTGCCATTAAGATAAACGTTATTAATTGCCACACGCCGACGGCCATTCGTAAATGTCTAGCAATTGCTACGTCATTTCACAAAAACGCTGACGTGAAATATTCGCTGGGACGTTTGTGAATTTCACATAGTAATCTTTTCAGCTGTATGCGCGACAGCCAGTTACAGGATGATGAATACTTGCGTGTAGAGTACGTCGGCGAACGAAGCGGTTTATCTCTTTTAACGAAGATTTTAAGCAGGCTACAGTAGCTCTTATTCTATCCTCTGTATGGTTGATTCTGGAGTGCCTGTATAGGTTGTGATTTACCAGTGAAAAGTTGACGTATGTAGACATTAGCCTCCGCGTGTAAACTGGCTCTATACCGCTAATGTATGATGTACCCACACGCTCGTGTTAGCACCTTCGTCAAACTAACAATACATCATCCAACGAAACAGGTTTCTCTTCTCACGTTAATACTAAAGAAATATTATTCTTCAAATAAAATCTGTTTTAGCTCTAAATATTTTAGTGCCGTCTCACGTAATCGAATTAGGCAATTTGGAATTGCAAAAGACTTCTTGGAAATTAATAAAGCAATCTAGATTTTCAAATAAACTTATTAGTAGTCGTAGATTAAATTAGCTTGTTTCTAATGTAATAAGATTTAGCTTTGAGTTAAGATTGTTTTTGTTACCTATATCAACTTAGCAGATGAGAAATATCGAGTGTTTACATAACATACTTAAGGATAGAATATAATTCGAACTAAATAACATGGAAAAGTAACAAGTAAGGTCTCTATGTACTTATTTAAGAAATTGCTTTCCCTGACATAATCTATATAAAAAAAGAGAAGTCCTGACTGACTCATCAACGCCCAGCCCAAACCCTTGGATCTAGAAAGCTGAAATTTTGCACAGAGGTTCCCTTCCCGTAGACAAGGAATAAGGAAGGATTTTTCGAAATTCAACCCCTAAGGAAGTTAAATAGGGGATGAAAGTTTGTGTGGAAAATCGTCACGGGCCAAACCGTGGGCAAAAGCTAGTATTTTCCATGATTGTTTCTATATTTTTTCTTATTCTTATCTGTAAGTGTACATTATAAATTTAAATTGAATCAGCACTAAATAAGTTAGACCTGTCATGCTGATATGAAATTCGTGAAAACAATTCTTATAAGCTCTTGACCAAAATAATTAAAACGCATTTGTCTTGCTTTAGCTTAATAAGCTAAACATGAATGTAAAACCTATACTTAAACTAATTGATGAAACCTTAGAAATACGTGGAGCTTTTAACATGACATGCCTAGCTTTTAATATGATCATATTTTAAATATTCTGAGCCATGTTTAAATACAAGTTTACAGTAATGCTAATGACTGTTACTTTGCTTGCACATTAATTACATTTTATACATTTCAATCTGAACCGTTTACTTATTTAACACACAGTTTTCAACGTTTCACTAGCATCCAATATTCATTTATTATTGTATTGACTAAATAAAAATTCACATAAAAACCGTTATGACGGCCGAAAAGTAATTTAAATATTCAATTTAAACGAAAGCCCCGTGTTCAAATTGCTACCGGTCTGAAGGAAATCAAGGCGGGATTACTTTTTTTTATATATAAGTATTATGTACTTAGGTTTTTTCGCAGCAACTCGAGTAGAAATGTTGAGTGCTTATACGCGTTATCTGAGGACAAAAGGTTCTATTGTTCACAAAGGATTGTAAGAGATACTCGATAAGTTGGCGAGTTAATTTGGTAATGTGGGGAGTAAATCCTAGACCGTAGAACAACTCGCAGTGCGTAGCTCGTAGCTCGTAGCCCCGTATCTCGTAGCTCGTAGCCCGTAGGCTCTGTGTACTCCCAATTTACTAGGTACTACTACTTTTCAGTCGTAAATTAATCATTAATATCTACCGCTCTAGTTTCTTATTCTCAAAGCTCTTCACTAGTCAAATAAATTACTGTCCAACTTCAGGCAAAACTTCTCTTTTTCGTACAACCTCTTTTGGGTTCCGTAGTCAAATGGCAAAAAACGGAACCCTATTCCTATAAGGATTCCGTCAGCTCAAGAAAACATGTATAAGTGTTCCAAAAATACTTCTTAGTGAGGAAATTCTGAAAAAAAAAATTGTGAACGCCATGAAAATTGGTTTGAATTAGATTTGATAATTTATAGTTTTTTTTTAGATATGGGCCTTTTTTGCGAAACTGCGTCAGTGCCTTTGTTTCTGTTACCTAACATTTTATGAATCACAAATGACTAAAGAATGAACTTTTAAAATATTATTATTAAATAGTTTGGTACGGAACCCTTTCAACGGGAGTCCGTCTTGCGCTTGACCGGCTTCTTAAGGCGAGGTTTCCCTACTTTGTTTTTATGAACGCACGACCTCGTCCCCCGCCCTGCCGCGCGAGCGATATAATGCCTAAATTTTGACTGTTTTTTCTTCTTGGAGAAAAATGATAAAGAAATTATACATTATGTGACCCGAGATAATACACATTTTTTACGATCTTTATTATGATATAAGTTTCATTTTTCAAAGCCTAATATAACTCAAGTAAAACGATTATTTAGCCATCATTTGGACATGTCTTTGCGATTTAATTGGATGCAGTGAAGTGTAAGTAATCGTGTATCGCATGCCCGACATATCATGATCGAAGAGTCAACTATGTAATACATTTTTTTCAAAATTTAAATCCGTTCCATGTACGAGTAAAACGCTATTGTTGATGACGTTTATCGGGGTAACCCCGCCTTAAAGTAGTTTAGTTAAGTGTAGTCTGCAGTTATCTTCACGTGGGTCTAGCCCAATATCTTACAACGTCTGGGTGTTCTATACCACTCCTTATCTAATAAACGTACTAACAATTGGGTAACATACGAGTAAGTAACGTCTAAACAACGAAGCTCATAGTTAATCTTGAGCGATTTAATGCTATTACTAAATTATGCCTCAACTTGTTAACTATTCGCTTGCATTAATAATACCGCAGTTTAAAGTTTCTAATTGGCATCTTAATTACATAATCTGTCTTGACTCCGCAACTTTGGGCAAGTTGATCCTTGAATTACCGCGTCCGGTCGGTGACCTTAGGAGCTCAGACTTGATCGCCATAATACTGTAATTTATTTAGTTATTTAAAAGATTTAAAATTAAATTAAATATTTTAATTTTGTCTTAACATTCATTAGTCTAAGGTTGATGTTCCAGGGTAGCCCGCGAAATTGAGTATATGAAATATTCATTCTTGACAGTTACATGAACTTGGAGAGTTGTAATGATGATTTTGATGATTATAATTCTGTAACTGCATACGTCTTACAGCCGCGAATCATATTTTCACTAACATACAACCTAGCACTGGCCTGCAAATCGCTAAAAACGTAAGAAAATTTGAATTTCGCGGGCTACCCTGGAACATCCACCTTAAATGAGAACAAAAGGGATTCATTAGCAGCATGTTTTCATTGAAATAAAAATACTTACGGTTTTATTACATTTGTAAAAATAATAGCTGAAATATCACTAATTAATTTTTGGTAGAGATCATCTGTCATTGTTTATTTATAAACTCTTATCATCCTCGCTGACTCAAAGCTCCTTTAGAAGCAAAAACCTTCATTATTTTGGCCACATACGTTTATTGTCTAGCTGGTCTAGAGGACGCATGAAGGTCCTAGGTGCGATTCCAGTGGCGGGTAAAGTGTTATTAGTGTTTTTCACTAAGAAATTTAACTAAGAAAGAACGAAAGTTGTTTTTCACTAAGAAAGAACGGATGGCCGATGGCGACCGCGAACCGGAAGACGTTGCATTGGAAGGCCTCCCACTAGGTGGACCGACGACCTGGTCAAGGTTGCGGGGACCCGCTGGATGAGAGACGCACGGGACCGGTCAATGTGGCGACACCTGGGGGAGGCCTATGTCCAGCAGTGGACGTCTTTTGGCTGAAATGATGACTAAAAAATTTAGATATTACTGAAATGAATTAATGAACTGGCGAAATGTGGATGTTACTGCTAAACCCACCAGAGATAATAGGTGTGATGTTATGTTGTGTTCTTTTAAATAAATCGAGCTGCGAGAATCATTTTCGTCTTTCTGTTGTGTTCAAATAGCCTTCCTATCAATGCAACAATAATTCTATGTTTACGATGTAAGGGCGGAAATGTTATTGCATCGTGACGTGACTGGATTGTGGAAACCGCTCGTCATTATGTCTGATATCTATAGCATTCTGGCTTCACGTTAGTTGAAATGTTGTGATATTTCCATTCTTGAAAGTTTCTTCACTACATTTCGTCATTCCTCCACATCACACATCCATACCACGATTACAGACTAACACTCAACTTTTCAGTCACGCGTGGTACTTTCAGACTTCCCGTCATGGCAGTGTCCTCCTTTTTAAACCTACGCCTGAAAGAACCGTTCACACAGCATGACTGTGAGAATGTGATAAGTGCATGGTTCTTTCAACCAGTAAATAAATATATCGTCAGCTAGAGACTATTACTTTTGCTACTGAATAAGTTGTTCAGTACTGCTTTCTCTACTTTTATTTCGTAAAGTCGTGAACTCACTCTTACGTTCCGAGTGTCGGTTAAGTGAGTTCACTTGCTTACGTGAACTGTGGGCACTTAGCTTTAACTTAGATCCCGCTGAGTAACACTTACAGTACACACAGACATACATTCGTTCCAACACATAAGGTCTACCTAATGGTACACCCACATTTCGCTAGTTCTGTGTAAGTCCCATGTAATAGGGGGCAAGCCTATTGCCAACAATCGGGCACAAATCCAGACTCCGTTGCTGCTACTGAAAAATTCCTCATGGATAAACCCAATAACACTTTGCCCGACCTGGGAATTGGACCCTGTACCTCAAGTTCAGCAGTCGCACATATTTATTTAAACAAATATCATTTTTTTTTTCTGTTATTTTAAGTATTATATTAACCAAAAAATATAGGTTTATGTTTTGCTAAACCAGCTCCCACGTGTAATTGGAAAGTGTCTGTCAATTGAGAAAAATAAACATTTTTATTGTAACAAAATCAAAAACACAATTTCTTAAAATAAAAACACGATTATTATATGGCACTGGAAAAGGCTACAGGAAAATCGTTCTAGATATGACTTTTGCGTGTAACTTTGTTGACTTTTCCGTAGTATCTAATAATTGCTTTTGTAACCACACACGGATTACAACCAAAAGCAATCATTTTTGTTACAGTGTAAAATTAAATCTGATGGATTAATAATATACCCAATACCTTATACCTTTGTACTCAATTATTATTTTATGTTAATTTCCTGTAATGTCTACTGTGTGTACACAAATTGTTAAATAAATAAATAATAAATAAATCAAAGTATCAAAAAAAAAAACATTAGGTACTGTCTCCAATAATACATAACCCTTTTACAAAATATGAAAATACAAAATCTGTTGATGTTTATGTGGGTAAACAACAGGCCTATCAAAATCATTACATCACTAAATCGTTTGTGTACGGTTTACGTACACATACCGTCAGGCTGCAAACGCAGCAACCTACTTTTCTCTTTCGTATTTAAAACAATGTTTCATATAATTTTAAGTTAGTTGACAAATTACATACTTACGCGAACACCGCGGATTAGCATCCAACCCACTTTTACTTTGTTGTGATCGGTACTCTAATAAACTTTTAGTGTTACCAAATCTGTGTGTGTTTACGTCGACTCACCTAACTCCAAGTTCTTACTTACTTGCCACTTCTCACATAAACTGCAAGTGTAAGGTGCCGACTACTACGGGATCTTACAGTTTGTATGGACGCCCCGAACAAGGACGAAAGCTATGAAAGGACACCGTGACGAAAGGGACGTCGATGTCGTCAAATTGGATGGGATTAATTCATCGATGGAAGCTGTATGTTCCTATTACAGTCAAAGACAATCATTACAGGTATCTTTCCTCCTTAAATGCGAGCTTCCTCGGAAACCATCAAATTGCACGGTTATAAAAGGATAAAACATTTTTGTGTTTAGATTATTATATCATCTTGTTGCAGCTAGATGCCATTGACTATGTCACCGACTGTTTTTAACCTTTGTGGGCTTGTAATTCGTAGTTCATCAATGTAAATAAGATAGAGTATGTAAGGTCCTTCTGCATGATACCATTAGCTAGCAGCCTATTGTCAGCCAAGCTTACATACATCATCATTTCAGCCGAAAGACGTCCACTGCTGGAAATAGGCTTCCCCGACACCATACATATGTGTTTAATTAATTTCGTGATGCATCTTCGAGGAAAAACTAACATACTTCAGGGCCTGCAGTCTCTACACTAATAACAGCGCTACGAATGTCTCTACGTCGTATCGATGTCAAATTTCTTTAATAGATTTCCAACCTTATTTCAACAGCATAAGATTGAAAACCTATTAAAGAAATTTTACGATTTTACGACTTAGCGACATTCGTAGCGCTGTTATTAGTGTAGAGACTGCAGGCCCTGGGCTCGTTTCACTACGATTTAGTTCCCATTTACTTATTTGGCAGATAATTTCATACAAATTCTGTTCTATTATATTGAATCTCATCATCATCATTATTTCAGCCAAAAGACGTCCACTGCTGGACATAGGCCTCCCCCAGGCATTTTTGGGGGGGTTTGCCATAATCGCCACGCTTGGCAGGCGGGTTGGCGATCGCAGTATGGTTGTTACAAAGACACAGAGAACGCTGCTGTCCATTCTCTGGTAAGTCCCTTAGTCGCCTCTTACGACACCCACGGGAAGATATGGGATGGTGCTATTCTTTACGTCCGACACCACACGGACCATATTGAATCTATTCGGTAAGTAATGGCTATTCGGACGTCGCCGTCGCAAAACTAGGCCCTTAATATTAATATTTTAACTCAATAGTATGTACTGACTTGTTTGTCCTCCTTGTTTGCATCTAATAGTAAACAAGTGAGTGTATACCTAATGCATTGTCCCTTCACCCTATCAAGTCACACTCCCTTTGACTGGCCATTAACAAGCGGTCTGTTCGAGCTCTATTTATCGCTCGACACATTGCACATTATGGACGACGGCGTACCCTGTCGTGCTACTTTACACAAACATTACATTACTCTTGTTAGACTACCGATGTCAATGTGGGTCGGAGTATTGGAAAAAAAGTTGGTTGATGTGATTATCTTCTGCTGTTTCTTGACCTGTATTCTTTGTAAGTATCTTTCCTAATTGAATGACTTAAGTAAGCTTTGTTATGTTTCGATTTAAAAATTCAGTGTAATTAGAATTTATTTGAGACAATATAAGTATAAGATCCCATTAAAATAGGTGGACAAATTTTAACACAGCGTTCAGTAGGTCTAACCAAACATACCTATCTAAACAAAAAAAAACATTAAATAAAGTGATTTTTTTTTACTTAAAATAATAAATTGCCGTCACTCTAGAACAAACTCATCCTTTATGAGTAGGTACTTAAATGCGATTTTCTTATTATTTTTTTTACCATCGTCCTTATTTTGGTGGTATTTATTTATTTATTTATAATAAGCACACCAACAGCACAATCACTTACAATTCAAATTAGATAACAACAAAAATTTACATTTTAGCAATCATGCAAATAACAGGCATGCATGACATTCATACATGAACATTAGAGACAACAATAAAAGGTGTGCCTAGTAGGGCTTAATCTAGTTCACTACAAAAAACAAACCAAAAAAAAATTTGAACTACTTAGACATAAACTCATCATCATCATCATCATTTCAGCCAAAAGACGTCCACTGCTGGACATAGGCCTCCCCATGGCATTTTTGGGGGGGTTTGCCATAATCGCCACGCTTGGCAGGCGGGTTGGCGATCGCAGTATGGTTGTTACAAAGACACAGAGAACGCTGCTGCCCATTCTCTGGTAAGTCCCTTAGTCGCCTCTTACGACACCCACGGGAAGATATGGGATGGTGCTATTCTTTACGTCCGACACCACACGAATAAACTCATCACATGGTTTAAATACGGAACGTCTGTATGAAGCGAAACTCATGGAGAAAATATCAATGGGGTAATCAATCCGTTTAGATTGTTCATTATATTGCCTTGCCATACGTGTTAGGGGGCTATTAAATGTGGTGTTCAATGTGGATGTAGGCAATTCAAAGATACGATGATGACGCTTACTACGTTGGCAGGACCGAAAGTTAAAATAGTTTACCAAATGTGCATCTATGGAACCATTTATAATTTTATGAAGTATTAGTAAGTCGGAATGGTTACGTCTTACATTTAAGCTAATCATTTTAAAGTGCCTTAACCTGTCATTGTAATCAGGTATAGTTCTTCGAATCCCATTCTTCACACATAAATACCTAACAAAACGGACCTGAACAGATTCCACATTATTAATATAGCTTGTATAATAGGGGGACCAAATAGTGGAACAATATTCCAAGGAGCTCCTTACTAGTGCGTTGTAGAGTATGAATGATTCCTGAAATTTTGTCCACCTATTTTAATGGGACCCTAGATACCTACATAACATTACGCCTGTAAGCCCCGAAGGGTTAGACCTAATAGTATACACCCACATTTCGCCATGTAATAGGGGCGAGACAATTGCCTACAACCGGGCACAAATCCAGACTCCGTGGCTACTACTTAGAAATTCCGGATGGAAAACCCCATTATCAATTAATCATTCATTTTTATTCATTTTCTAATCCTGTTTTGGAACATGGCTTTTCATATTAGCCTTCCTGTTATCCTAATGCCCGAATATCGATGGTAAAAAGTTCAATCAAACAACAGTTTTTTATTAATAATTCAGTTAATCGATATTCAAGAGATTTGTCTGCTGAATATCTTACCTATAGTTAAACTAATCTCTATCTTCGAAAACATTTAAAGCAGCATTTTTCTTTCGAAGAAGCCGTAGGTGGTTTTGTTTCAAGGATTTCATTGTACTCCCAGTGAATACTAAACGTTCCCCGGATTTAAGTTAAAATTGCTGTTTTAGGCAAATAAAACAACTTTGCATTCAATTGTGTTTGAACTTTAAATCGAGGAATCTAATTACCACTTTAAGCTCTTTAGAATAAAGTGCAGTGGGGTCGCATGAAAAAGTCATTTGGCCTAATAAATCTTTTGATCGGTTTCCGAAGACTTCTTTCAACAAATTGATTAAATCCCGTGAGGCGTTCGGTCTCCGGGGCGCGTCGATCTCGCCGCGTGAAACCTTTGAAAAGTATTTTATTATCTGTTAATATAAAATCCCTACTTGAAGAGGAAAGTCACCGACAGTAGGAGATAAGCATCTCTCAATGGATACGATTACAAGCCACACATAGCTGATGTTCTGACAACCAATATAATAAATGTTTTGTGATTGATTTTTAAGAGCTCGGAGGATCCCGGCGTCATAGGGACAAAACATTGTCATTCACCGTTTTGTCGCAATTTATATATCTTTATTATAAATACACGATTTAGTTGGGTGTAGATAATAATATGCTTGTAACTCAATCACACCGGAACGGTTTAACGGATCTGTATACAATTTGAAACAGCCATAGATTGTAGTCTGGCAGCACATGAAAATTTCCACGCGAACGAACCCGTGCAGCTTAGAGATGTATAGTTCTTTTGGTGCGCATAACTATTTCAAATACAAAATTCGGTAAAAACAGGTTCTAAGTCTACTAAATATAGCACCTGTTTTTAAAAGTAAATAAATCGATGTAGGTAGCTAGCACAAACAACGAAAAAACTGACTCACACATCCAATCTGTAAAATTCAATGCTTTTACCTCCTCTGCTGAAAACATAATCAATACATTTCGTTCAGACTCCACGCCTCATCTGTAAAGATTTATGCAGCTCTGGTTTTGCGCCAGCGCCATTTCTTCCCATGCTTATAAACAGAAGAAAATTGTTTATTTCCTGTCTCGGCGGCTTTCGGAAGCTTTCGGAGGCTTTCGGGTTCATAATGCTCTGTCGGCTTCTCTCGGGACGTTTGTATTCGTCAACGGTTTATCTTAGCCATTAGTTACCGTAAGATAGCATTTATTTGAAGGCCCTATTGTTTTTGAAATTGAAGGTAAATCACCGTCAATATTTTATTTGAATTGAGTATTTGTGTTGCAAATACTGATGGATGGATTGTGTGAGGAATGATATAAAAGAAAAAGGAGTAAATAATAATAGCGTGACAGTTGACTGAGGAGAATTGAAGAAAAAAAACGTAGTGCACCGACTCCAATTAACATGGGATAAAGGGAGGAAGATGATGATGAGTATTTATAATACAATGTTTACTTTTTGTATTCCGGTATACTGTTGGAGAAAATTTCCTTAGAAAACTTATTACCGCTATCCACGTTATTTGATGACTAGTTTTCCTTACTATTACATAATTTTTCTACGCACTAGAAACTAGGACTTTTTACCAATTCCTCACAACCGGGCTCTTTCTAGAAATACTGGATAAATGGATAAGAAGAATGTTACGCCTACAATAAAATATAATTAACAATGTCGTAATAAGTTCACATATTATATTATTATTTAAGTTTATTTACGGTCAAAAAACTTTTTGCGAGAAGTTACTTTTCAGAGAGTTGTTAAATGGTAGTAATAGTCGTAGGTTGGCAAAGCTACGCGTAAACGAAAACACACTTCCTCGACGCACAAAAGAGACCTATCGGGTACTCGTATAAACTACCCAGCTATATGTAAATTAAAGCAATGTTCGATATGCGCATATAGTGGAGCTGATCACACGGGTCTCGTGCGAGTGTGGCGTCGACTTGACGGCTGACGGGGCAGTCGGGTGTCTCCGCCACTCGCAACCGAGCAACCAGCGCAGACAACTTGCGTAATTGACTTGTCCCGCGCGCCGGCCACCTTGCTTCGTTACTCAGAAACTCGTGCTAATCCCACGTTCGGAATCCAATATTCCCAGTAATACCTGCGGATTAAATACCTTGTGCTAAGATACTTGGGTTACTTCGAAGTTCACGTTTATTAATTACCGTTGTTAAAGCGTTCAACTTTCGTTTCTTGTTTTAATCGTCGGGAAACCCGAGCTTTGAAACGTAAAGTGGTTATTATGGGGTGGCTTTTGTTCAATATGAAAACATTTGGCTAATTCTGGTAATAATTTACACATAAAATTGAAGTGTATGTTTTTAATATCAAAATAACTGTTTTTTTTTAATATATACGGCACTTAGGTATATGAAAAACATATTTTTTGCAATTTTTGTCTGTTTTCCGGCTAATCTCCGAAACGGTATGACCATTATAGGTAGGCAGAACTAAGGCTACTTCTATTTCAGAATATATTAACTGGCCAAGTGCGAGTCGGGCTCGCGCACCGAGGGTTCCGTACAAACAAAGTTTAAAATTATTAAAAATATTTTTATTATAAGTATTATGCAATTAATAATATACGGTTTTCGACATTTTTCCTTTATCTGTGCTATATGACGTTGCTTTGTACCAAATTTCAAGATTCTGAGTTCACGGAAAGTACCCTGTAGATTTTGATTCCCTTGCGAGTGTCGAAATTTTTTAGTTAGTAATTTCGATGTACGAAGATTGAGGTTGCGGGCAACAGCTAGTAATGTAATAAAAATACGTTTTGAAAGAACATAATTATAATAGAAATTCCAGAGTTATCTTACTTTCAAATCGCAAGAAAATATAGGTAGAGCATAACTTGAAACGCAAGTATGCTCCAAAGTATTCACTTGCAAAATAAATTCACCCACTTTGGTGGTGTGACAGTTTTGGTAATTAATCATTGCCAATTAATCATTGTAGAGAGAACTTCACGAATAAGTAATTAGTGAGTAGGTTGAAGTGGAGAGGCAAATAAATTTATATTTCTCACAAATATTTCTCGCTGTCCAAATTATTTACGAAATGTTGTAAATACAGGGTGTTTGGAAGACGAACCGACTCAATTTTGAGTAAGTGTCACGGTAATAGGGGATCGGACTGGGTCAAAATAATATGATTCTGTTTAGTCCGTAAGTTAGATTATCGAAAAATATTGAATACGTGTTTTTTGTTTTAACAAATCAATAAAAAATGACGAAGATAAAACGCGTCAAAGATCATGGAGTGGGGCTTGAAACGTCACTTGTAGGTACAAAATGTACTATCATATGACGTCACACGAGTTTTCAAAACACTGTATCGTCTTCATTTTTTGTTTACGTGAAAAAAGAAAAAATACGTGTCCAATAATTTTTGGAAATCTATCTGACGGACTAA
This sequence comes from Diarsia dahlii, assembly GCA_949775195.1. Taxonomy (NCBI): domain Eukaryota; kingdom Metazoa; phylum Arthropoda; class Insecta; order Lepidoptera; family Noctuidae; genus Diarsia; species Diarsia dahlii. The sequence continues at coordinate 16,518,109 of OX459195.1, forward strand.
TTAGTTTTTTTATGTCCGATCCCCTATTGCGTTTTATTTTTCTATTTTGCAGAATTACACTTACATGTCACGTCATAGGCTTATTTGCTTAAAAGGAAGCTCGAATCCATACTTAGAAATATAAAAACAACTGCTCCAATCAATAATTAATTGCTAAGGGCTTACTTGTCAACATAGAATGTCAAACCCTATGTAATGCAATAATTTATGTTGCTTTCAGAAATTGTTTTTTTTTTACTCTAAGAAATATTAAATTATATATATTTTTTATATGAAAAAGGAGGTGTCTCATGAGATGACGAGAAACAGAGAAGTATGGAAGAAGAAGACATGCTGCGCCGACCCCAAATAAATTGGGATAAGGGCAAGAGAATGATGACGATGTTACTTTCAGAGGCTTTAATATATATATATATATGGGGCTATACTATAATATCTTTCCTGAGCAATCAAATGATTCACTCCCAATTCCTCAAAATTATTTACAATACAAATGTTGAGAATTATGATATTTAAATGCGATATTATTGTAAAATAAAACCACATAAGCATTCCAAGAAAAGTAAACTTTTGCGGATGAAACCAATTAACTGAGGAAACTGTTACGAAACAATTTATATAAAGACGAATGCAAGCTGGATTAATTAATTTAGTCAATCAAAGAAACATTTTATTAATGTCGATTAATCATGTCGACTGCTGCAGTGGAAGTCTTCCGCTCGGGGGTTAGAATAATCGCACAGCAGTTATTACGAAGATGAATTTCATTGTGGAATAAAAATAAATGAATCAGTCGTGATAGAATACGTTTGGAACTACGCTCGGTATGACAGCTCAAATTTAGCCCGCGCTTCCTTAACCTAGATAGACGAATGCGAGAAAGATGAATAGATTGCGATTAGTGCGACTACAGGATGAAATAGACTATACATATATTAAAGACGTTAATAAGTACAGTAACAGGTACCTTTTTTTTTTTTTTGTGGGTGGAAAATCATCGAATATCTGCCCAAGAGCGGGGGGGGGGGGGGGCGCTCTAGCAAAGAGGAGTGTCAGACTTCTACTGACTAAAAACCAAACCCATGTTCCTTCTTCGCCCATGTGTCGGAGCCGCGTTAACCTTTCGACAAACCACAGCCCCGACGGGAGTAACAGGTACCTAACAATTAAATTTACATAACATCACACCTTGTAGATCCCGGAGGGTTAGGCAGAGGTGTACCTAACAAGCACACCCACATTTCAGTCAGTTAGTCATTTCAGGTAGTTTGTCAGTTATGTTCAAGTCACATGTAATAGGCGGCCAGCCTATTGCCATCATTCGGGCACAAATCCAGCCTCTGTGGCTGTTACTGAGAAATTTGTGTATGTATTTGCGAATTTAGATTATAGCGCGAAAAAGAATCACACATGACATACGAGTAGTGTGACTCAAGATCACGCAATTTTACATCCGCCAGAATGTTAGATTATTTTGTTATCCTCACTCACATTAAATACTATTTACGTACCTACATATTCACATCAGGAACAAAAAAACAGTAGTATTATTTAATTATTTGTCTCGCAATTAATTTATCAGCCAGCTGTTCGCTCAATTCCACAGTTAGTGGTTTCAGATATTCAAAATGTAAAGAATTCTTTAATGTATCTTTTTGGACAGTAGGTTAGTGCTTTTATTGTGAAGTCACGGCTAAAAATGTATCGTACATAATACAACTTTCGTGTGATGGTAATTATAAATTGAATTCGGTTTAATTTCGAGTGTTCCTACTGGAACTTGATTTTATTACAACGGTCGATATTTAACAAAAAAGTTTTTCCCCGGATCTGAACAGTCATGGCTAAGTACAGACAGCTGCCCAATCTCGGAGGACTTCAAATCAATTTATATAACAGGCAATCAAAATGTTTAATTTTATTTTAACTAACTGGAAAAAAAAAGGTAGGTACACATTTTTTTTTGTTTTTTTTTTTTTGGGTGGAAAATCATCGAATAACCCCCCCCCCCCCGCTCTTGGGCAGAGCGAAGGGGAGTGTCAGACTTCTACTGACTAAAAATCAAACCCATGTTCCTTCTTCGCCCTTGTGTCGGAGCTGCGTTATCCTTTCGATAATCCACAGCCCCGACGGACGTCGGCCCTTGCATGTTGCTGACATCTCTTTGAGGCGCGCGTGGAACACGAACGCGCCGCCGACACAGTCTGTTGCCGTCATGACGACGGCCGGACGGCGAGCTAGCCCGTTACTCACCGTCCACAGGCCCGCGTCTGCGGTGGCCGGAAGTCATCGCGTGGCCCCCGACGCCCGGAGCGCCTTCCGCGGCGGCTGGGACGTTGAGAGGTTCTCTCCCTCTCTCGTTCCGCCACCTCCTTCGCTAGCATCACTGCTTCGCAGAAGGAGGCGACGGCGTCCCATTCCTCTTCGCCCCGGACCATGGATCCTCGCAGTGGAAGCATCTGGGCGTTTCCTCCCGCCTGATTCGGTATTACAGGTACCTTCCGAAACACCCGTGTCCGGTGAGGACCAGTGTCAGACGGTAGGTGAGGGCGCCGTGGCGCCTCTCCAGCCACTCGTCAAAGAGGGGACTTACCGCCACTGTCGTGGCGTGCCCTAGGTAGGTAGACACCTGCTTGAAGGAATATGGAAATTATGTTTTTCCTACGATTAATTTCGTTGCGGGATCCAATACCTACACTTCTCTCGGTGCTTTTTCTGGTGGTCACCACTGGTGATTCTGGCTTTCAGGAGTTGTAGTGGTTTGGGAATAGTGTGAAGAAATATATACATATATATTTATGACAATAACTCACACAAATAAACATAATAAATAATAAATAAAATAAAATCATTTAATTCGAGTATCATAGACTCATAATAGAAATAATACGTTCACACATGGTCACATTACATAGGTACATAACATTAAATTCAATTCACAAACAATTTCATTCACTTAATTCAATAATAATAACAAGTCAGTCACATAAATCAATAAATTCACATTAACGATTTAATTTATTTAGTTCTATTAAATTATAACAATTAAGTCACATAACACACAAATCCATACAATTCACATAATAATAATAAAGAACTGCCAGCCGCATCAACCTGCCACCTGTCGCCTACAACAGTGGGAGATGACGGCGCAATCAAGTCGTCCCGCGATAATCACTATATAGAGTAAATTCTTTGTACCTAAAGTTGCACAATGTTTCACCATCTTCTGTTTAACTTTTTGCAACTTTTATAGGGAAGTCCTCGACAGGAATTTAATTATAGAAGTACATTATCAATAACGACTGTTTTTGAATGACCTAACGTTATCAGTTTATTGTTGGGGTTAGGCATGCCGGATATATGGTTTGTCATCATCATATATTAAATTGTTTTTTAAACGTAGTTTCAGTTCGTTTTTATTATATGTAGTTGATTGTTTGTTCGTGACACTCGTTCCTACACCAGAAAATGTTTATTAAATCTGTGTATTATATTTTAATTACAGTGGTGTCGTTTGTCGAAGTTCGTTCTGAATTATGTAATACACAGGAATTGTAAGTATTTCTTTAAAATAATTCATACAAAATCATCTTAGCCGACAATGTAGCAGTTCATATTCACTTGCTTCTGAAGCGCGCCTTGCGCCTTAAGTCTATAAGTATACATGGTCTTCTTTTTCGTGTGGTTAGGCCTTACCTGGTGGCAGAGATTGTATACCGCCCATGGAACTGTGACTTGGCTTCACATGCCGACGAAAAATATCTCTTAGGGATGCTGGTTTCCTCACGATGTTTTTCTTTCACCGGAGCAAGTGATAATTAGGTACACAATACGTACCTACATGAATTCAAAAAATCCGAGGTTTCAAGTTCGAACTCGGGAGCTATGTCTTGTCAGTCCGACGGTCGTAGCAGTATACTATAAAATTAAATCTAAAAAAATATAATAAATTCACTGCTTTTTAAAGTCTATGGGTAAATAAGGCTGACGATGCTATTAACATATTAAAATACAGAATTTATTTCAGTAAGGCCTTTTTGTTTAGATGGGTTAGCTATCGCCGTCGAATTTAATTTTACTGTAAAGAATATTTAAAAAACTTAGGTAGGTACAGTAGGTATGCTAGCCCTGTGTTAGACTATATCTGTCGGTGTCGATATATTATGCCTAACAGTCTAACACAGGGAACACTAACTTTCCAACTACATATAGACTTGTGTAGATCACGGCTATTGGAGTAGGGTCCCCATCTTTTTGGTCCTTATAGACGACGACTTCTAATAAATTATGTCCTAGATTGTCACGAATTAATATATCTAAATATGGATAAACTGTCCTGCAGTTTGGCAGAAAATTTGTATTATACCCACTTAAGTAACTTTGTTGAAATAAATAAATAATAAAAAAAAGAGGTTTCCTGATTGCCACTAACCTAAAACTTACTTAATGCAGTATTCAAATGTGCATCCAGCATCTAGTTAATAGGACTGCTTAATATTTTTTCAGAGTCACCAAAAAAGCTTGGGTAACTTATACACACTTCTCGCGTTGGGGTTGGATTGCTAAAAAGTTGGTAACGGTATGTAGCCCATTGTCAAACATTTTTAAGCATAAGATTTTATAGCTAAGAGCTTTGTTGGTTGATTCATCATAAAAATGCTCAAAGCTGTAATATATCTAGATTTATAACTTGAGGTAATATTATGCATATTTATTCTTAATCATATACAACTTCTAAAAGAAGCTGAATGTGGTTCTACACTTTATTTATTAGTTTGCAAAGAAAACAAGTTTTCAACAGTACGTCTGCTTTCAGAAAAGCGAACTGAAGGTAATCCAGAAGTGCTGCGATGGATATACAGAGACCCACTTCGATAGGTATAATGTTACTGATGAGTTTATTAGTCGATTATTAGCGGAACCAATACTTACCTACACAACTAAAAATAATGACTGCCGTTGGTCTAATGTTTTGCAAACGCGACTGCGGTGCATGAAGTCCTAGGTTTGATTCTCCGATCGGGCAAAGTGTTATTGGGGTTTTCCAACAGGATTTGTGGCTAGTTGATGGCAATAGGCTCGCCGTCTATTACATGAGACGTAAATATAACTGGTGAAATGTGGGTGTACAAATGGGCACATCTCTGCCAAACTCTTCGGGGATTACAGGCGTGATGTTATGGTATAGGTTATGTTTTAAATAATGATAGAAGACATGTGTTGCGCATTAAACAAAAATACTGTATTCGTTACGATATATTGTCCATATTAATTAAGCTTTCGAAAATTCCCTTCAGTAACCCATTTTATTTTTAAAGTTCCTCTCCATCACACATTCCTGTCATAAAAGTTATACAACTAACCAGTAAAAAAAGTAAGATTATTGGTAAATTAATTATAATTTTATAATCTTATTTTCAGCAGGCTGGTTTGTAAACCAATATGTAATTCAAATTGTGAGAATGGCTACTGTGAAAAACCTGAAGTGTGTGCGTGTAATTCTGGGTACATCAGACGATCTAATACCTGCGTACCAGCCTTAGAAGGAGACTGCTTGCATGGCACTTGTGGTGTTGTTCCGAAAACGTGTCCGTCTAGATTCAACCTTGTGAACGGTGTATGTCAGCCTATGTGTAGAAATCCGTGTGGCAATGGGATATGTGTGTACCCAGACCACTGTAATTGCTTTCCTGGGTTTCAAATTAACTACTTTAGATCATTTGGGTATGAGAATGGGCCCGTCTGTGAACCAATCTGCAAGGACTGTAGTGGCATTAACTGCATTGGTTGCAGAAAGAACCACAAGGTTACGAGAAGCAACCAAGATACATACAGTTATTATGAGTATGACACTGAAGATATAAGTACGACAACAGAAGATGCACTAGTAACGAATACAACACATAACAAATATAAGTATTACACTGAAGATACAACGACTACGACACGGAATCCACTCGAAATGAATACAACACATAATAATTTTGACTTTCACACTGAAGATACAACGACAACGACAAAGGATCCAATCGTAACGAAGACCACACATCATAATTATAAGTACCCCACAGCAGATACAACAACATCAATAACTACGACGCCATATTTTGTGAGCATTTCAGCTGAAACAGTTATTGATAATAATGTGAATAATAATGTCACTTCGGCAGATATGAGACAAAAGTCATGGTGAGTAAAGTACCTACTATGTTGTGTGTTGGTCATGAGAAACTTAAAGGCAAATTAATTGACTTTAGTTTGCATTATGCGAGAAATGTGCTGAAACAAACCCAAACATTGTTCTTGTATTTAAATCTGACAATTTAATCCATACTAATATTATAAATGCGAAAGTAACTCTGTCTGTCTGTCTGTTACTCTTTCACGCCTAAACGGCTGAACGGATTTTGATGAAATTTGGTACAGACATAGTTTGGAACTTGAGAAAGGACATAGGATAGTTTTTTTTTTTTTTCGCGAGATGAACCAAAAATCTGCCGGAAGTCACTATTCCACGCGAACGAAGTCGCGGGCAAAAGCTAGTGTTAATATAAGTAGCATAATGCAGATCACATCAAATCCGTCAGTATTATTCACACGGTTTACTGACGCTCCCAATTTAAATACAAGTGTAATTATTTCGGTATGTACCTTCACATTTCTTATTCTCCTGCTCTTATTTTTTTTGTGATCAAGGTAGCTTGTCTTCTTCTTCCAAACTTCTCTACTAGGTACTCGTCATCATATCAGACACAACGTTTATACCCATGGCATCCTTCACAAAGTCCATCCAGCGTTTCATCGGTCTTCCTGCACTCTGTTAGCCATCCCCAATCACTGTCAAAACTACATTTTCCTCATTACCTACTCCGCATCACATGGGCCACATGATGCGGAGTTACAACCATGTAAATAGTACCCAGCATCACTTTCAGACTAGGGACCGTCGATAGAGAATTATGGAGAAGAAAACGTGTAACACCAGCCCCAAGTAATATCTGTCAGGAATAGATAGACCATTATAAAGCTTCTTTTCATCCTCAATGAAATTTTGAGCTAGTTAAAACTGAAATTAAATAAAAAAAATAGCACTCCGGGAGTGCCGGCAGAAGTGAAAACTTCAATATTAACTTTCAAACTCGCGTTTCTTAATCGTAAGATTTTTCGATCAGCATCACGTGACCCTGACCCGAGTTTGAAAGTTTTTACCCATACAAAAAAAGTGCTCAGCGCCGCTAAAGAAGTTTTCACTTCAAAAAAATCTATATTTTTTCAGGATGCAACAATATGGAAATTATATTTGGATACCAATATTATTAATATTATCTACTGCACTCATATTGCTACTTGTTCGGCAAGGGGCACCTATGGCCATCATCAATTTCTACAAAGGAGTTAAAAATAGGAGGAGTTATGATGTCCACGGTATGTTTTTTTGTACCAATAGATACATAGCATAACGCAGAGGTGTACCTAATATTACAGCCACATTCCGTTAGAGGCCCATGTAATGGGGCGAACCTATTTCTATCAATCGGCCACAAACCCGGTTACCCTGGCTGCTACTCAGAAATTCCTGATTAGGAAACCAATACCTAACTATTTTCTCAACCACCTTCCTGCGATCACCAGACCAACATAGTAATAAACTAAAGTTTTTATAAATAAAGAGCTAAGTGGGTGCAAGCGTGATTGCAGAACCTGGACACCTAGAATAAGTGCATATACCATAAAAAAACAGCTGTCCGATACGAAACTTCCACAGCTGTGGTTTCATAGATAAAGTTGTCCAGTTAATACTAGTCTGAACCACTTCCTGAAATATGACTAATTTGTAGTACACTGTGTGAAAACGATAATCCATAAGTCAAACATGAATCGTATAGGATTGACATAAGCTAACGAAAAATTTATTATGTCAAACATGTTGAATGCCTTTGTAGATAAACAAAACGCTTTAAAAGCAAATGACACTTGTTCATAAATCGGGGAATGTAATTTTGGGTTTTTGCTCAAGGTTTTTATAATGGGGCCGATGACTGAAAAAGGAATGGCGCTAGCGTATCTATTAGTTAAACATCGTCATTGATTGAAAATCTGTGTTTAAACACAACATAACATCACGCCTGTAATCCCTAGAGGACTAGAGGTGTTCCCATTAGTACATCCACTTTTGCCATTCACATCATGTAATAGGGGGCGAGCCTATTGCCATCAACCGGGCACAAATCCAGACTCCGTTGCTGCTTCTGAGAAATTTCTGATGGAAAAACCCAAGAAAGAAAAGAAAGAAAAAAAAAATTATTGTCGCAGAAATATTATAAATAAAAAAAGCAATAATAGTGCGAAATTAGTGGTATTTTGCGATTTACAAAAAAACTATTGATTGGACTAAAAAAGTAAAACACTATGATTTTAGTATGTTGCTTGTAGAATTATTTGGCAAAAAATTCAGAACGATGACACGTATTTTAGTATGGTTTTTACTCGTTAAAAGAAATGTTTAGAGATCTTCGTGATTTTTTTCTATCGAGCAAAGTTAGTTGTACCTATTATGTTTTCACAACACTATGTCACTAGCATATATCCTGAAGAATATCATATATTTTCTGATTTTGTTTACTGCAGTGAATCATAATTATACTTTTACGCATTATAAAACTTGCGTTTTACGTCTGTTAGCCGCTTAATAATATGATTTGTTTTTTTTTCAGGTGCTTTCCAGAAACAAAATACACCAGATGCGTTTGAACGTTCGCGTCTTGAGATCATCATACCAAATGAGAGGGAAGCGCCAAGTTAACTAACAAACTAAGGTTGTTTCGATATACAAGGTGCAAACGGATCCTTCATGAAGACGTCAACCAAGCATTCTGTTCATCAAACTAAGTAACCCTACGCAAGAATTATTTTTGAGAAATGACTATTTTTTGGGAAATCTCTAAAACTCAATATAACGCACTCAAAACAAAGTGCTGGAGAATGTATTGAATAGCAAACGGGTCATGGAGGAATTTTAAATAAAGTTAAATACAGATGATAAAGTTAGAACTTTGACCTCCAATATCTCCGTCACACAATAACGGGGAAAACCAGTGCTCGTGGCTTCGTCAAGGATCTATTTTCACCTTTTATTAAATAATTATTTTGTGTAATAAATGTCATTGCATTACAGAAGCTTGGCTTTTTCTATATTTTACTCTACAAAGCTAGGAAACTTTAAACCGATTCAGTTGCCACGCAATTTCAGTAGAAAGGTTTTCCATGTCTTATTGCATATAATTACGGTAATGCTCTCTCTTCTGTTTGTCTCGATCGAATCGGAAAAGGTACGTTGGGAGTGGGTAGGTGCCTAATGATATTATTTTGATTATTTTGTTCGTAGCTATAGTCACGAGCAATTATATGTATAATTATGTCACAGTCAAAACTGTTAATCAGTCAAAACAACTTTTGACCGGTTAAAACTATTAAAGTTCTTCTCAGTAGGTACTACAAGTCTACTCAATTCGTAACAATATTGTGGACATAACTTTAAAACTTATTAGGCTTTTTTGGGACACTTTGGAAAACTTCGTGTTATATGTAGCTGACATAATATTTAAATAGAGACAACGCGTTTTACCTTATTAACATATACACTTGGTAAACTTAAAACGCGAGTTTTTGTTTAAATAACGATTGAAACTACGAAATGACCAATTTTATGCATATGGGTTCGAAAATATTAATAATAATAAAAATAATAATAATAATAATATTCCACAACTATCACACAACGCCATCTAGTCCCAAGCTATGCAGTGCTTGTGTTATGGGTACTAGACAACTGATAAACATACTTATATATTTCTAAATACATACATATTATAGATAAATTACACCCAGACACAGAACAAATGATCGTGCTCATCACACAAACATTTGTCCTGGGTGGGAATCGAACCCACGACCTCCGGCATAGCAGTTAGGGTCACTAACCACTAGACCAACAGGCCAGTCAGTCAATATTAGTAGTAACATGCAAATGAAATCAAAACAGTAGGTGAAAATTGCTTCTAAACGTTGCTAAGTTAGTGTATTAATATAAAACCGCGTTTCCACTAGGCAACATTTGGCGCGCGACACGTGACGCTCAACATGTACGGCAACGCTGCACAACAGCGCGCGACGTTGCCAGCTGGCGCGCAACATTGTAAAGTAGTAGATGCGCGTAGGTAGACAGACAACGTTGTTCAACAAAAGTTCCACGCTGACTTTCAACATGTTGGGCAACATGTTGCGCGTCAATTGTTGCCTAGTGGAAACGCGGCTTTAGGACACCTAGTGGTGCTACTGACTGTACAGTGTCTATTATTATGATAACGCCAGTTTCTGTTTTTCTGTAGAATGCCTAAAAAGTTCAGGCATTGGATGAAATTTATTCAAAACTAAGTAAAGTATCGTTCAGTCGGCATTGTGTTAAATACGACGCAAAGGGAGTAACATCGGAAAGCCATCTTTTACCCATACCCATTTAATTTTCGATACTTTCTTTTTATACTTCACCTGATCTCCTCTAGGCGTTCTACATAATGTCTAGGAATTGTGTATACGTACGTACGTAGCTAGGAAGCATAAATAGCTCTAATTTATTTAATCATTTGCCGAGGTATATAAAATACCTCTGTACTCAAAAAATTGTTTTCTGTAGAATTAAATGAATCATTATGAAATGTAGATACTATTTTCAACCAACCAAATCTGTATCCTTTAGTTCTGCATATTCTGAATTTGGGTCAACTGCAGCCTTATAGCGCTCCCCTTAGCCATATAAATAATATCTCCTATTTATCAAAATGTCGGCAATAAGGAAGGCCCTGACGTTATCAGAACGTTCCGAATCTTTTCCTAAAAGAACGCGTGATAGATGAGAATCGTACCGTTTGCTCTCGGGTAATTTACTTTATCTTCAAATAGTATTGGCACACAGGCTATTTATTATAAAATAAAACTAGCTTTTGCCAGCGGCTTCGCCCGCGTAAAAATAACGACTTTCCATACAAACTTTCATCCCCTATATAACTCCCTTAGGGGTTGAATTTCGAAAAATCCTTCCTTATTCCTTGTCTACATTATAAAGGGAACCTCTGTGCAAAATTTCAGCTTTCTAGGTCCAAGGGTTTGGGCTGGGCGTTGATGAGTCAGTCAGGACTTCTCTTTTTATTATTTACTAGCTTTTGCCAGCGGCTTCGCCCGCGTGAAAATTACGATTTTCCATACAAATTTTCATCCCCTATTTAACTCCCTTAGACAAGGAATAAGGAAGGATTTTTCGAAATTCAACCCAATTTCGAAAAATCCTTCCTTATTCCTTGTCTACATTATAAAGGGAACCTCTGTGCAAAATTTCAGCTTTCTAGGTCCAAGGGTTTGGGCTGGGCGTTGATGAGTCAGTCAGTCAGTCAGTCAATCAGTCAGTCAGTCAGTCAGTCAGGACTTCTCTCTTTATTTATATAGATAGATAGATAGATTATATAGATGTTGACTTTCTTTTATCCATATGATTTGGTACCTATCGGTTTTTATTGAAGTGCGTACTTATTTCAAGTATTCTGAGATGACGAGTATTAAAGAAGTATGGAAATAGTAGAGTATACTGTGCTGACCTCAAATAAATTGGGGTAAGATGATGGGAGAATAATGATGATTAATTTTTTTAAATTTTGATAGTACTAGCTCGCAATATAGTTACTTGTGCTGCGTGGGAGACGAGACGAAATCATCGGAAACTCGAACTTGGGAACTTAAATAAGTTTCTTTGTAACTCTGTGGATACTGTAGCTTAAAAGTAATTCTGTATTAAGAAATTTTTATTTGAAGGGAGGATGGAGTAGGGGTTAGAGGGTTAACATTTAGATCCCACTAGCTGTTGCCAGCGTCTTCACCCGCTTCAACTCGAAAATTATCCCACCGGAACATAAAATCGGGATAAAAACTATCCTATATGGTTAATCCAGGTTATAAACTATCTGTGTACCAAATTGTATCCAAATCCGTTCAGTAGTTTTTGCGTGAAGAAGTAACAAACATACACACTCACAAACTTTCGCCTGTAGAATATTTATAGTATGATAGTGTGATGTACAGTAATTAAAATTATGTACCAATCTAAGGTACAATGGTAGTACTACGTTATCTAATACCTAAGGCTTCCGAGAACTGTCGGGAATGTCCGTTCACACGTGTTGCGCGGAATGCTCTCCATTATCTGTGCATAAATTACACGTAACATGATTGAAATACGCAAATAATTGCACATCGTGGCATTCTATATTCTGTCTATATCTCTATATACTCGTACAACTGAAGTTTCTATATTGTTTAGTTTCCCATGGGAAATAGGGGATCGGACAAAAAAAAACATAAAATATCGACCACATATTTTTTCTTTTTGCACGTAAACAAAAAATGAAGACGATACAGTGCTTCGAAAACTCGTGTGACGTCATATGATAGCAAGCCCCACTCTGTGACCTTTGACGCGCTTTATCTTCGTAAATTTTTATTCATTTGATAAAACAAAAAAACACGTACTTATCCAATATTTTTCGATAATCTAACTGACGGACTATTTTTTTTTTTTTTCCTTAGCCTACACTGTCCCACTGCTGGGCAAAGGCCTCCCCCATGGCTTTCCAAGTTTTTTTTACAATTTGCCTTCTCCATCCAATCCGTTGCAAATGAGTCCAGATCCTCACGCCAGCGTTTTTTGGGCCTGCCTCGGTTACGTCGGACGGACGGATTATACAGAATTCTATTTTTTTGAGTCAGTCCGATCCCCTATTACTCAGTAACAGCCCCGGAGTCTGAATTTGTGCCCGGATGATAGGGCACAAATCTAGGGCGTTTTACATGGACTTAAACATAACTGGTAAAATGTGGGTGTACCTACTTGTAAAGTAGGTACACCTCTGCGTGCCTGTTATGTTATACTTTAACAAAAAATCTGTTCGACAATTCGCATAAACACGTATTTAAAATAACGTCTATAAGGTAGAAGAAGAGGTGTGGTAGAAGAAGGAACCATATGACTAGAACTTTATTCCCGATGAAAATTTTCTATATGCAGGGGTACATCAATTTTACATCGGTAGTTTAAAAAAGAATTTGCTGTTTCATACAATTTCCATACTTTTGTAGGTAAAACCAAAATAAATAAGTTTTATAAATATTATATTTACATAAAAAAAATATTGATAAAAAAATCCATGTCTTCCACCCTGACCTTGTGTGAGTGTTCGTTTACGTGATCAATTAGTTAAAAATTACTGAAAAGCCTTTAACGTAACCTAATCCGCATTAACATCGGTTGTTTCCTAGAACGCTCATCTAATATAGGTCCTCGCCTCATGACTAATGAGAGCTTGTCCCGTGTGGGTGGTCACCACACAACACTGAAACTGAATAATTACATCAATTATACATTACTGAACTACGACACAATACAATACAGCTCAATCAGGATTTGAGTAATTAGATAATACTATTGACAACCATCGGAGTGTGTCAAGCATACTATTATGAAGCATTTATGGGAGTGGTAATGAATACTTTATTAATAATAGCCAAACAAGGGATCAAAGGATGTATGTCAATCCGCACTATAACTACATGAATTACTAAGCCGTGCTAGAAACCACTTAATCGTTGACGACGCTTTGGTTCAATAACACAGGCACAGTGGAACACTCGATGTAGGGCACATTCAATTACACTTCACAGATGCTTAGAGCCTGTATACACAATAGGTGAATGAACGTCAGAGGGTACCGCTCGATCCCTTACAAACAAACGATACAACCTGAAGAGAAGGGACTGATGTTTGCACTCGTTCACTATGCCGAGGGTGAAGGAACTACAATAAGAAGTCAAGTATTTCCCAAAAGGTCACATCAAATTGAAACGTTACAATCTCATTAGATTTCGATTGAAAATGTTTCAGCAATAATACTAAAATTTCACTTCAGATTTCATTCGAAGTTCTGCCAAGTCACGTTTAAGCAATTTCAGAGATTTGTGCATTATCTTTAGAGGCTTCAAGTATCCTCTTCCAGTTATGGAAATTTATAATACTCGTTTAATATCTATTCTTCCACTCGGGTGTCGGAATAGAATCACTGCATAACCAGGAATTATTGTCAGTAACACCCAAGTCGCAAAAAGGAGAAAAATGCTTCACATTTTTAATATCCCTCTATATACGACCATCGTAAAAATGTTTTACGGGTCTATAGGTGTATTGTTAGCTATTTTAAGGGAAAAATCCTGAGGTTTGTGTAGCCCCAGCCGAGGTCCCTTTTGTCTCGCATGTAATGAATGTGGGCTACCCCGCGTATATTCAGAATAGGGACATATTTATCTTTGCGATTTGTCTTTTAAACGATGTCATTCCACTTGTGGTTCTGATCCGATAAGATCGGGTAGGAGGATAGTTTTAGTACAGGGTTATAGTTTGTTTAGTTCATTTCTAATATTCGTATAGGTGAGGTCGAGCAAAGTGTTATTTCCATCAGGAATGCCTAAATAGCAGCAACGGAGTCTAGATGTGAGCCCCGTTGATGGCAATAGACTCACTCTCTATTACATGGGTCTTAAACATAACTGGTGAAATATGGGTTTACTAATTGGTACACTTCTACCTAACCTTTCAAGGCTTACAGACGTGATGTTATGATAAGTAATCCGCAGTGCTGAAGCGCGACTCGGAACGCCTACGCGGAGAAAGCAGCAGATGTTCATTAACGACTGTGCGTGGGAAATTTACAATGAAAGAGAATATTCAAAGAAACTGCAGAAAGTAATAAAAGTAAGAAGTGAATAGTTCTCTTTGTTGTAGTCGGGAAAGAGGATCGTTGAAGCACAGAGTACTATGTAGGAGTAAAACTACTAAAGCTCACTGTCTTATGCCCGAGTGTGTGTGAGGAATTAAAGTTGCTGTATGTACCTACGCTTAACTCTTCCTTTGTAACGGTAGTAAACAAACTATGTAGTACTTTGTTCATCAGAAAGTCGGGTACTAGTGTAACGTAGGAAAGAACTTTGTTATCCGTATAACGTGTGCAAATAACTGCCAAGACTTCAAAGAGAGGTATTAAAAAATAAACAATGTTTTGTTCAATAGTAATGTTGGAATTCTACGGCGACCTAAGAATCTTAAAACCTAAATAAAGGTGCCACTACGCACAGGTCCATAGCTTTTTTTATGCGGTTGCCTCGTGTATCCCGGGCATTAAGGCGAGCTAGCCCATCACCCACCGTCCACAGGCCTGCGTCTCCACTGCGATCGTGGCCTCGTGGGCTACTCTTACTCACGAAACAAATGCTGGCAAACAAATGAAACGTGTCTTAACTCTCCGTGCACATCCTGCGTATGTACGATGGCCAATCAAGCTTTAATATCCAGTAATGCTGATCTCGCATTGTTCTGGAAGCTCATACAAAGCGAGGTCAGGTTATACTGGCTATGTAAAGCTTTATGTGTCACCGTGTGTCCCAGTGGACGGTCGGCTTTTGTTGATGTTGAAATGTGGAGGCAGAGACACCACCGTTTTCAACTCATACACACAAATTGTTGTTGTGAACATAACATAATTAAGTGAGTTTGTAACACTTTGCAAAAGTTAGTTTTCGGTCTTGACAGCTCGCTTACTTGTACAAAGAAAAAGCTCTTTACTTGTACTTGTTTGGTACATTTAGGGACCTATAAGTTTTTGTATTTTAGAACCAGTTTCATTTTTCATCTAAACTGTGATCACAAACTTATTGTTATATGAACATAATATTTATTTGGCACTAGAGACCACGTGCCAGAGCACATAGTGTAGGAGCTCGTAGGTGAATAATAACAGCCGGTCGAGTCGATCTGCTGGTTAAGCCATGCTTGCCTAGTTTGTTACATATCATGAAAGAAGCCGATTCCATTACAGTTGGGAAATGGCAAATGATGACTATAGAGCACCTGCGGTGAAAACGTGAACGTGAATGTTCATTGCAGGCGTTCCAGCCCGTCCCCGTGGCAAAAAAACGTCAGTTCATGAATGTAAATAAGAATGTTTTGTGAAATTAGAACTCATAATTACATACTTCCAATAATGAAAGGTCAAACTTTACTACAGCTCATTTCGAAGCCTTGATACAATCCGATTCACATTTTAGAACTTGGATTCTAAACTACTCAACTTTACTCAAGTGATCTTCAGACTTAAATTCTTAAGGGCTAACTACTCTAAAATTAAATTCTGTATTCAGATACGAATATAAACAAAACAGTATCTTTAAATTTAAGTTGTAATGAACACTGGAGGGATTATTAAGTCGTTCCATGTAAAATATTGGTATTCAGCTACATCTGGTGGTAGAGTGGAAGCAAACCACAACATATAGTTGGGAAAAGGCTAGATAGATGATTATCTTCAAAAGCTTCAGATGCTTTGATGTTGAACAAAGTTAGTTACCTTGTGATTGTTTGACTAACTTGTAGGTTTAGTTGTCCCAAGCGGCTGCTGATACTGGGAACAGGATTCTGCAGGTATGCGAAATCCAGGAAACTATAATTGGGGTTTTCTGAGAAGACACTCTCGGTAGCAACGGAAAACATGGGAAACGTGGCAGTACATATTATATTACGGCCCGTTCATAACTTTGGTCTTAGCGGCGAGCGGCGCGGCGAGTGGGTCGGCGTCAGCAAGCGGTGCGTTTTGCACGCCACGTACCCTCTGTAGCGGTTAGTTGCAGCGGCCTGAGTTCGTCACTCGTACACTGCTGTCCGCGCCGCTCTGTTTCGTGGCGTCGCACTCATTCACTAGTACATTAATTTGTTCCTGCCGCTCCCCACACCGCGCGCCGCTGTAGCGATTCGCTTGGAAAAACCGCGCGCGATTTCGCTATGAGCGGCGTCTCGTGGCGTGCTTCAAACATTTTCATACATTTGATATTACCGCTCGCCGCGCCGCGTTTCGCTCGTGGTCTTTTCGCTAAGGTCGTGAACGGGCTGTTAACATAACATCATGTCTGTATTCCCCGAAGGGTTAACCAGAGGTGCATCTAATCCGCGTTTCGCTAGTTATGTTTAATGGGCCTACTACACGCACGCACTTCTCCACAGTTTTGCCTGCGGGATTACACGGTGCACACAGTACATCGCGCGTGTGGTTTGTAATGGTAATACAGTTTTACCAACCATACGCGCGATGTAGGTACTGTGAAGTGTGAACGAAAACTGTGGGGAAGTGCGTGCGTGTAGTAGGCCCATAAGTCTCATGTCATAGGGGGCTAACCTATTGCTATTCGGCACAAATTCACTCCGTGGCAGATACTGAGATATTCCTGATGGATAAACCTAATAAGTAACACTTTGCCAGGCACGGGAATTGTATCCAGGATATCTAACCCAGCAGTCGCGCTTGCGACCACTTAGACCAAAGAGATTATCTTTGTTTATCCTTTCTAGGAATGCAAGCGACATGTGTGATGCTTTGTAATCGGTTCGAAAGATTTGAAAGATTCGTTTGACGCTGTCGAACTTCTACAAACTTACGCGGAAAATAATTTTCTGAACCTTTGTCGATTTTATTTAATTTTTCACCATTTGAAATATACAATACTAGCAGACGTCACGCCAGTCGAAAGACACGTGGCGCGGTGGCGCCGTCTATTATCCTAAGAAAATTATTGTTATTTTCCTCGGAAATTGTACCTCCTTACATTTTTTTAAATATTTTATTTTATAAATTTATACCTAATTATTGGCCCACCGATGTAAGAAAGATCTCAGTACGTAGGTACTTTTCTGTACACCTGACAACGTAGATGTTAATTTTTTTTCACTCCTCTTGCTCAAAAAGAACGTCATAATAGCATACCAGAGCGGGCGTAAAATTGCATTTATTGCCCTAGGGCTAAAAGTAAATCTCGTACGACAACTTGTTCAGCCAGCTGGTGTGTGATTTAGTTTCAAGTAAAAAAAATGTTTTGTTTTTAAAAATGGAACTAAACGCACTGAATGCCGAACTCTTTGGTAGAATGTGTGCGTTGCATTGCAGCTACAGAAGAAATAAAAAAAAAGGCATTAGCGCGAAATTTTTGGAATTGTATTATTAGATTGAATTTATTGGTGACCGTAATATTTTACAACGATAAAATGTCAAATCACTCATCATCAAGTGAGAATGAAGAGAGGGATCCTAATTTGCAGATGGAAGAGAAGGGAAAAGAAATAATTTTCAATCTGTTGCCGTCAAAGTCATAAAGCATTTATTTAAAAACTATAGTTTTTTCGTTTTTATCGTTTTTTATTTTCTCGCAATCGTAGTGAAAAGTACAGTCTAACACACGGTGCTAAAATCCCATTATAACTCGGTTCCTATTTACTACCTCGCTAAAGCTCGGTAGTAAAACTACCTCGTATATAATGGGTCATTCTAGGCCCTTGTGTTACAATGTACTATTGATGATCGGTTCAGTAGTTTGGCTTAAAAAGGTAAGCTACTGAAAACAGTAGGTTATGAGTTTAAATTTGGAACAGGTGTCAAATTCAAGTGAGTGTGCTATTCTACTATCAGTATCAACATTAAAACAGATATCGATACGAAACCCCAATTCAGTATGATTTTAATTATAAATCGCACGACATTTAACTACCATTACTATAATAAATAATTTGCTTCTGTATGTGTTGAATTTATTTTTTATTGCATTACACTGGTAACAATGCTGGTCATTTCCCTATGGTTCCTGAACCCATCATAGAGCCCTTATGATATTTGGGTAGATAAAGTAGTGTATGCAACTATACATGATTAGGCATTACAACACTCGTGTGATGCTATTAAAAAACTCGCCTTCGGCTCGTTTCTTAAACCCACACTTGTGTTGTAATGCCCTTCATTATGCACAGTCGCATAAACTACTATTCCGCTCGAGTAGCCTTTCTATATTGTTTCCTGGAAACTGCTTGTTTTACCTACGCAAGTATTCATATCGAGGTCAATATTAATATTAAAGCTTTAGGAATTATATTCAAAACTAGCTGACCCACGCAACTTCGTCTGCGTCACAAAATATAGCCTTTAGCCTTTCTCGATATATCGACTATCCGACATAAATGAATCTAAATCGTAACAAACAAAAAATCTTATCTTTCTTCTTTATTATAATAGTTTAGATGGTTTAGATTAGCTTAGATTATATTAAAGTGTGAATTACTATAGGTATCTCTTACTGTTCAATACATATACGATAACACTCTGTACTTGTAAACATTATGATGCAGTAAATATTTTGAATTTGAATTTCCCGGAAAGAATCTCCTTACATTGCGACGCGCGAATTATTTTGCTGCGCGGATATTTTTACATTGCGATATCTTCTAAGATATTTGTTTAAACTGTTTAGAGTAAAGGGCACAAATATTCTATATTAAATTTTCCTTCTAACAAACATATTTATTTAGATATAGATTAATACCATATGGGTTAAATAAGCTTCGCAAAAAATAATTATTTTTAACCTAACAGTTTAATAGTAAAAAAAGGTTACAGTGAGTCAATCTTAAAAGATAGATACATGCTGTCGCGGACTTTTTTTTAGAACTTTTAAAGAGAAACAATTCCTTCATACATGATATTTGCGTAACTTAAACCGTTTTCGCAGCGCACGCAGCGGAAGCTCTCATAAAGGAAATACCTTTTCCCGTTTTTGTAACATTTTTCATTTATGCTCAGCTCCTATTAGCCGTAGCGTGATGTTATATAGCCTATAGCCTTCCTCGATAAATGGACTATTCAACACAAAAAGAATTTTAAAATTCCAACCAGCAGTTCCTGAGTTTACCGCGTTCAAACAAACAAACAAACAAACAAACAAACAAACAAACAAACTCTTCAGCTTTATAATATTAGTATAGATAATAAAACTGTGGACCTACCTACATTTTTCTCTTCGCCAGTGAATTCTGCTATAATCACCATGTCTGGTGATTAAATTGGTGATCGCGATGATGAGTGTTTAGTATTCGCTGCGAAAGGTATCGTTTTTCAATATAATCTTATTCTCATTCTTTATTGCTCACAAAATTAAAGGATATAAACACAAATTGCAATATTTACAGCTTATGAACAACGGCGAGCTTAACCCTGTTTTCTTACAACAAAGCTTACTCGTAGAAAATCTTGATGCACTTTGTACCTGAGAAGCATGCTTCTCTTTATAGCACTCTTTTTGATATTTTAATCAATAGGGGATCGGACAAAAAAAAACTAATTAGTCCGTCAGATAGATTTCCAAAAATTACTGGACACGTATTTTTACTTTTTTCACGTAAACTTAAAATAAAGACGATACAGTGCTTCGAAAACTCGTGTGACGTCATATGATAGTAGGTACATTTTGACGACACAAGTGACGTTTCAAGCCCCACTCCAAGATCTTTGACGCGTTTTATCTTCGTCATTTTTTATTGATTTGATAAAACAAAAAACACGTATTCAATATTTTTAGATAATCTAACTTACGGACTAAACAGTATCATATTATTTTGACCCAGTCCGATCCCCTATTGTGATACAGAAGTGTAATGAATTCGAAGATTAGAACCGGCTATAAATCTGAAGTTTTAGCACTTTTTAACTTTACAGTTTGTAATCAATCATCATCATGAATCGCTTAATAACTCTAGACTTAACTGCAAGATCAATACTGAATTAAGACATACCCCGTACAAGTGTACCTATGTTAGACTATGTCCAAGTCCGCAACCCTATTGTTCTATCATCAACTGTGCGCTTTACGACCCTGCACCCGACAGAGGCGGGAGTGTGTAATTCCTAGCCAAGACAACACGATCAATATCAACAAATATAACAGAACATAGCAAAATATACTTACCAATAAAAAAACCGCAATAAAGTCCAGTTATAAAATTTTAATTAACAATAAAAACGGAATGAACATGATAAAGGCGATGTTAAAAGCAATATTTTTCGACAAATGGATCACAAAGCGTACATTGGAGAAAATAAAATTTATCGTTCAATAATTTCGTACATTTGTGACCCGGTGGCGATTACGGGTGGTTGGGACAAGACTAGACCCACCCCGTCCACTGTTCCCGAGCATTCAATTACGACGACGATCAACTGTTTGCGTGAAGTTTCTTTTGATAAAGAAGTCTGATACTATGTAAGAACTTGTTGTAGAGCTGGAGTCTGTTTATCATTGCGTTAAGGTTTACTTTCTTCTTTTTACTGGAAATTTACAGAAAAAGATTGGAAACAGACACTATTTTATTTGGTATAAGTTTTTAAACTGACATGACACTTGTACCAAGAACTCTGAACGTTATTAAATTTCTGCGATTGTTAGAAGGATACTATAAATCTTATAAAAAAAAAAAAAAATCTTGTCCTATTCTCTTTGCTTACAAATATCTAGGAACTAGTGCTTATAATTAACAGTTCAGTAAATTCTTCGTTTAAAATATAAATTGCATTTTACGCAATCGTTACAGGCAGTAATTAATTCTTGTTGCTGCAGATACTGATAATTCTTGGAGTTCGCTGTTTCAGTTATTATTTTGATGTGAATTTCTTTTAAAATCCTATAATACTTACCTCTACATAAGCTCAATATCTCGACATTAATAGTGAGTATAATTGGTACTTTTCGAGAATGTGTTAAAGGTTTGATGGTTATAAGAAAGCAGGTACCTAAACATGCAATCTAGGCATCTTTCGGTGACACATAGGTTGCGATTAGATAAATGGATATAGATAAAACGGTACGAGGAAATGAGAAAAACAAATAGGATTTGCGATAACAACTAGAAGATAAAATATATTTTATGAAAGTAGAAATGTGCACTGCTGAAAAGGTTTGTGAAGCATGCATTTTTCTCCTGTAATCCTCTAAAAACTACCGTTCCAGTGGTCGTAACACTTAAAAACCTACATAGCAATCACTTTGTCAGGCTTTACTATACAAAACTTTCAGCATATTTATCATGCCTTTCACAAAGTTTTCCTCTGGTAACAATTTTATTTATAGCAACTCATATCGCGCTTACTCATATGGGGAGCATAAATCTCTTAGGGCATTTCCCCTTTCGGGTGTGATTTAACAGCACATCGGTATGTGGTTTTGGAACGCATCTAACGCTCCTTCCTTATTTTGCTTGTTTGAGAACTTATTCTGATTAAACTCGGATTCCGAACGCGGCGTCTCGAGCACGCGTTCCTTAAATTCTTTTACGATTGAAATACGAATATCTGTGACGTTACTTATTTTAGTCTCTACACCTAGATACCGACTATAGGATCATACAGAACAGCCTTAGAATAGTGTGTCCTGTTTAGCTAACCTACTTACTGATAAAGGTGAACGGTAGTGTTACACAATTATGGGTACGTGAATACTTCGCATAGAATTTCGATTTACTCCGACAAGATCAAATGAAAGTTATTTGTGTTTTTTGTGTAGGTATGTATTACTTTTAACGCGACTCCAATGAATACCAAAGTTTCTTAATTACAAAAGCTGTAATGAGTTTTGGGAAAGTAATAAAAAATATAAAACGATATTACTTTTGCTAGAAGAAAGAAATAAAAGCGGGAATCACGATGATACCGGGATGGCGTTTTTTGTTATTTATTAGGGGTTCGTACATGTGGCCACTTTGTCTTTCTTATTTACATTTGTTTTCCTTACTGCATATACATACATAAAGGCATGGCCATTATATATGTCATTCTTTTGTTATCTTTTACAAACGACGCCCGTGATGCGATCCACGGAGGTGTGACTAGATCTTCTTTGTACCTCTCCTTAGAATCCCGATATGTATATAACCAGTAACAGATACTTCATACTGAGCTTACCGTCACATTGCAAGCTATAAATAGAAACATGTCCTCAGAATAGCTTCACAGGTTGCTTTGAAATATTTAGGTACAATGTTACGATTTCATATTTATACAGAAAGAAAATAGGTTTGCGGTAGAGTTTTAACAGGTGTTTGATGTTTTTACGACAATAACTTTAACCTGATGAAGTAAATAATATAATTATGAGCCAGGAAAAACTGCCTAACTAATAAGACTTAGTACATAATATTATTCCTCTAAACTTTAACACACAGCTGTTCAAAATACTTCTAGCCATAATTAACAAACTTACTTAATGATTACCTAATGTTGTTTAATAGCGACAGATCTTATTAACTAAGTTCGGCACTTCGGTAGTAAGGAGAGACGTTACGAGCAGCACAGGAAGCCAAACAAAACTTTATTTAAAGCTTCGTTTATCTATGCAGGTTGCTAGGAAATCAATAACCTCGCATGCTTTTCTTAGAATTTTCAAATGATCATATCATATTAAACTGCTCTACCGTCACAGCCAGTGGCTGTTCGATGACTTCAGAAATAAAATTAAAGGTAAACATGGAATAAATCACTCTCTATTTGACTTTCAATGGCTGTCAGAACTGTCAACAATTTCAACCACACGCGTATTTTTTGCGCACAAATGAACTGCCGTGGAAGCAGACCTAGTTACATAAAATTGTGTTGTTATATCATAGGTTTATCTGTCCCGTGGCTGTGATCACGAAGGGTTAGTTCTTCACTTGTTGAGCGCTATTTTTCGCGCCGGCCTGAACAGGGGGTCTCCCTCCTGCCCTCCTCCTCTCAGTCTCCGCAGGGGCCTAATTTGCAATTCCCGGGCCTCCGGCGCCTCACCCCTGCGTCTTCATACGACCACTTGCGGAAGACACCCTAATTCACTTGTTTCATCAAGTCCTGTTTGACAACACCTTCACTTATGCGAGCGTTTTAATTGTTTGTTTAGGCTCAAGTCGGACTTTGATTTAGTGAAACATTATTTAATTACTCGACAACATTATGTGGTTTGGACCTTTATATTGTGACGGATCACACTACTTGAAATAACGTCTAAAATGACTGTGGCTTAGTTGTCGGTAGAAACGTGACCTTATCATTACCGAATATCTTCGCATTTATTTAAGCGGGTGGAATGAAAATTCTTAAATGTTAAGTCCCACGCCTTCAAGTTGTAAAGTCCTCATTAAGATCAAATTCAGGGACAGGTCCTGATGGACTTTTGAGGGACGAAACATCATTATTTTAAGTACTCATCTAAATAAAACAAATGAAAGTTGCTGTCTTGTAGTTATACATATTTTATTTGTAAACGTAACAAAGAAATAATGGCAAGTGTTGTCTGCAGAACACGCATTGTATTGTGAATTTTAAGTGGAGGTTTCTTGTCAATATGAAGTAATATAGTATGAAGATATCGATTGTTGATTTGGTGAAAGGGTAGCTAGAGGGATAACGAGGAATGCGTGGGTCTTGATAATACTAAGGCCTATATCAACTCTAATTTCAGGAGTCCCGGTGCTCCCACAGGTCGTTTTGACCACCCTCAAGATATCAATTGGATTCACAGACATATTGATTTTGTGTTCATCTATCGGCTTTAACATTTTGAGCTAAGAAGTAGAAATTCTGGGCTCAAGTGACAATATTATACCTAATATAATAATATGATCATGAACCATACCAGTTGTAATAAATAATATTTAATGCCCACAGAACCCTAAAAGTGAAACAAGAAATTGTTCATAAGCGTGAAAACGGTAGGCTCTTAACGAAAATATATCTTTCATTTTTCTTATTTTTTCGACACAGGGATTTTAATATATTACGAAACCGGCGACACATGAAATTACTCGTGATGAAATACAAAACAAATCTTACCAGATTACTTCTTGGTACTCATTCCATAATTATTTGAAAACATAAGCTTGTATTTAATAAATCAATTATTGATATAAAACCGCCAGAATCTGCCACCGACACGGCAATTTGCGAAGGTACGATTTGATAGCATTCCTTATATTACTTACTTCGTAAGTATTTTCATCACGCGCACACACTCATAGAAGATTTATTTCTTTTCTATTATGGTGGCGGTGCGTTTGGAACTTTGCAATAAAAATCCCATCTGCTGATGACAATAAGAGGCGAGGTTGCTGTGTAACATATTCGGTAACACGTTTCGTGTCGATGTTACTTCACTCAGTCACAATATATCTGAGAGAAAGTTTGGGAAAACACGCGGAACACTTTATCCACTTAGTGTGGGGGTAGGCGGGCGCAGCAACAGGCGCGCCTTTATATACGTAGATACAGCCTCTACAGGTATTGTCTTAGCTAATTACGTTTTTCTTCGTGAAAATGCGAAGAATCGGTCAAGTCTTTTGTAAAAGTAAAACAATGCCAATAGGAGGAAAGTAAGACAGTACCAATTAAACCGGGTATATTGCCAGCTTTTAGTTTTTTTTTCTTGCGAACAGAATTAAATAAAGCCAGTTAACCCTTTATCGCAGTATCACGCGACGCTCCGATGTTTCGTTTATTGCATATTGATTGGCTGAATGCTATCGTTTCGGCGCGATCGATACGCTTTATTGCAATTCATTACAATTCTGATTCGATCTTTATCCAAATAGCTAACATAAATATTTATTGGTTGACGATATATTTGTTTTGTGCATTGAAAAATACAAGTTAGAATAAGTTTAAAAAGACCGCACTGTCTTAAAGGTGCACAATAGTATAATGACAGTTGCATTTTTTTTTCGTGTGTTAATCACGTTTGGTTTGGTTTTTCAGCTAAATAAATAGGTGAGTGGGATATATTTTCAATAGATTGGTTCCGAAATACGTGTAGGGCCGTGTGCTGGCGTGCGGCAGCCGGGCAGGCGGGCAGCGCCACTCGTCCTGCGACCGTCCCGAGCCGCGCACGTGCCGCGCCTAGCCCCGCGCCCCCACACGCACTCACAGTGCGCTCTCAACTACCCGAACTGTAACCTAGTATGTGCTAAGTGAATTTACGACTGACAAAATGAAGGGTCGTCACCAGTTCAGGCGCAGATTCAGTCTGCAACCATCGTTTATGAAAGAGGATCATGAGGAGGAGAGGAGACCGCACAGGTGATCATAATTATACTTTAATTATTATTATAATTAAATATAATAAATACATAATTACAACTACGTAAGATTTAATTCTTCACCAAAAATATTCGTAGCCTTGAATAAGTTCGTAGTAGTGTCTACGAAGACGGGCGCGTCTCGTAGCGCCTCGTAGCTGTTTTGTTTGGGTTTGCTACGCAAACTCACAAAACATTATTATAATATTACGCCGCCAATTAGGAGCAAAAGGTCATGTTATTCAGCGAGATGAGCACACAACCTTTTATTATGAAACGTTTGATAAAAATTAATGTATTCTATAACAGAGCATTTGTTAAAGCTCTTGTCACAGTTTGTTTAAGATAATCTAATGTACTTGTTCGCCCACTTTGTATCGCTCATAAAATATTAAAATAAGCCCCGTGTTTGCGCGAAACATTAATAACTTTCTTATCGTTTATCGCAAAATGCGTTACGTTCATACGACAAGCCTCACTTTCAGGGAACTCGTTATCTTAGAAAAGGGAAGGCAATTTTCTGCAATTTACCTTCGGCTCGACTTCATCTCTACAATGAATATTCCGATAAGATCGCGGGCGGTACAGGATGTGATTTTTTTGTCACACAATTTCTTGAAAAGGTTTTTATTACAATATTTTCAGGAGAATGTGAAAAAAGCTTCTTATAGAACTGTTCCAAATTCGTTTAAATACAACAACACACATCAAATATTTGACCATAGATATTTGGAATGTTATTATTAAAACCAAGTTATGGAAATAAAAAATCATTACCCTTCCTTTTGGCTTCGCTGTAGTCGGGTAAAAACTGACACCAGGCTAGGCACTAACCACACGATAAAGAAAGAAAGAATAAATATAGAGCTTGTGGTTAAACAGTAACAGCCGCTAGGGTCGATGTTTAGGTTAAGCCGTGCTTGCCAAGGTTGGTCCAAAAAAGGCGATTATGTACCGAAATTTATCCGTGACTCGGAAAGCATATTATTTAGCTCTTAGACCGGGCTGTCATTATTTTGCAACTCTTTGACAATATTTACAAGTACTTGTCCGAAAGTCTGACAGCCAATCTTAACAGTTTTAATACTCCTTGTATCGAATTATTATACTAAGTGGGTTACGGAGGTCAGATAGGCAGCCACCCCATGTAAAATACTGGTATTCAGCTGCATCCGATTTTACTGACTCGGACATAGTTAGGAAAGGCTATGTAGATTATGATAATAAGGTTTTGGGGATTTTTGGTAATAATGTGGCTTTCACCTTATCACAAAGAGGCAGAGGCATCTTAAATATTGAAAACGGAAATAATAAATACTGTCTCGGGTTAGTTCTGCTTCAACCCTTATTAACCGACTTCCAAAAAGGAGGAGGTTCTTTTTGATATCAAAACTTTTATTCGATTATTTTTTGTAGTTGATAGACGGGCACAATTAAATGGTAGATACTTACATAATGCTACATGCATGGAACAATAACAATCCAACATAAAAAAACTACTGAAGAATAACATAACTTTTCCGATTGGCACTTAACTGCAAAGTAAACCAACAACATAAACAGTCGGGTAAAAAAAAGTATGAATTAAGTAAGTACTCATCTAAAACACAGTCGGGTAAAAATCATTTATAAATTCAAGATGCTGCATAGTTAATCCTCTTGCATTAGGTTTCTGCGAGATCTCAATTTCGCTTCAACGTAATAAGACTTCTTTTATACCTATCTCAGAAAAAAATAAAACATCTAACGGAAAAGCTGTACAGACAGAATATCTTTTCAACTTTCGAATCTAACCGATAAGAAGAAAATCTTTTCGCTCGATTCTAGAATATAAAACCAGTTTTATTTCGCCTGATTTGAATATATTTTCCAATAAATCCTTGCGGTGCGCATTTTGCACCTGCATCGGCTTTACAAGTCCATTTTATCGCATTCCGAGACAGCCTAGCGAGATTTGTATCAATTTGATCAGAAACCTCAAGAGTATTGCTTTTTCTTAGCAAAAATTTGCCTCTGTGACTTTATTTGATAAAATTTATAGCTGGTCTATTTGTTTTGAAAAGGGGCACAATATACAGCTATTAATACGTTCAGTTTATTTTTATGAAGGGTATACGAAGCCGTTTGACCTGGCTCGAACCTTTCGCATACAATACATGATGCGTCAGCGCTTTATACATGGAAACTATCCGTTTTATGTGTGAATAAAACGCGCCGTCAACCACGTATTCCCTTCAGTATGCGGGTAGTTTGACAGTAACCCATTGAACCGAAATTATAACATTATCGTATCTCATGCTGTCCAATATGGTGGGTAAGATTTCTTTGCATTTCATCGTCGTAACCGTACTATATTGTGGTTAATACCTAACTTGGTGTATGACTTTTAATGCCGCCCATAGGCTTGGCTTAAACGTAATTAAATATTAAGTTTGTTTGAAAATAATATGTTTACATAACGCCGCCATCGTGAACATAAACAAAATGTCCACACTATATTGTTTACCGAATGTCACTCCATATCAGGCACGCCGTATGCCCATTTTCCTTATCGCGCACAAAGTGCTGTATTTATTACTTTTCTCTTTTTCCCTTTCTGAGTAAAGTTTCGAGTCCTACTTACATAATGTGTTAGGGTGCCTCTCAAATACCGTAACAACTATCCGATTTAAAAACACGATACTTGCAAAAGGGGTTTCTCGGCTATCGCCTGCCATAAAATAGCCATTTATAAAAATAAGTAATTGAAGCATGTTCTCGGTTATTGCCTAGGAGGTGTGGCGCAGCAATGGACGCCATAAATTATGAATATTATAGCTATTACTCGCCAGACGTATTTAAATCTCACAGGGTCGGTAAACCTGTTAAAGGGTGGAACTAGAACTGTTTCATATTTTCTATTACTTAACTCTTATGTGATAGCTGTTGTAGGCAAGTTATTTAATCTTGTTTTTGTAACGACTACCGGTATTCTTGTTTATTCCCCGTGGGTTTATTTCTTTTCAGGCGTAGTAACATCAATCAAATCA
Source organism: Diarsia dahlii (assembly GCA_949775195.1). Lineage (NCBI taxonomy): Eukaryota > Metazoa > Arthropoda > Insecta > Lepidoptera > Noctuidae > Diarsia > Diarsia dahlii. Next base: position 16,547,191 of record OX459195.1, read on the forward strand.
GATTCTGTGACGACTTGTTTACAGAATTTAATGTACTAAATTAAACAGGTGATTAAAGCGGATCAGTTTATCTACATGGCTTAAAACTAATTTCGCTTTCCGTTTCTATCTACTCGGATCTGCTTAGCTTTTATATAAGCAAATTAATAAACGGTTTCAATCATCATATTAACTTCGCCATGATTCAAAGTCATGACGGAATTAATATGATGAAATCTCGATGTTTCGTCATTGGACCCGTGCAAGTGGAGCAGCATGTTTTATTGATTAAAGTAACCATAATCAGGTACATGTTTTTATTAAAGGTTAATTATTATTATTGACAATTGCAAACAAGTATGTATACGTACAAGTATGTATGTGTACAATAAACTATTTTTTATTATCTAGGTGATTCTGATCAAAGTCACCTACTTTGATTTATAACTAAAAATATCAAAGCTTTTTTTGTTAGGTCGTATGGAAAGCAACCGAACGCTCTAGGCTTTATCAACTTACACTATCTTCAACGGGAGATAACATTGATAACAATATACAAGGGTATCATACATAGATGTATCTATATACTGTGCCCACTCATAAACGTACTTTTGTTTAATAAGATTTCTGCTTGTCCTTTAAATATTAATTAGAAGAATACGCCTTAGTTTCGACGAAGTAAGGAGTTATTTATAAAAACAACAGCAAAGGCTGACCTTTTGTGATCATAGTAAATGAGCACATAATGTTTCGGGAAGATTCACAAATTCTTCTTTATAATTCAGAGAGTTGCTCGAAAAACATAATAAACGTAGCTGTGTCATCAGCTATTCCTATTACTGACACATGAATTAATGATGCCATGTTTGGGAATTTCTAAACTAACCAGTAATATTTATTCTTTTAAAAGTTCTCCTAACAAAAACTTGAGAGAATATTCTGTGAAAAACCATCTAAAAAGAAAAGAAGTATCGTGAACTTGGGTGGAATTTTGCGAGGTTATTCCCTAAGGCCGTGTTGTATATGATAACGTTACTGCAATATACTACACCGCACATTGTCATTTCATGCATAAATTCAATGATAAAACAGTTCAGAAGGTCTTTTGCGTGATTCTAAAAGATGGCTATATTATTTTAGAATTTGTCTCAATTTCTACTACTTTGCATGTTTTCATATTAACTGTTCGAAAGATTTTATTTAGAATTTCTGTGCAGCTTTTCAGTGATGTTTTGATCTCTGAAATCTCTTTTTCCAAAACTGACTGTTTGTTCCCCAATATGTGTTTTCTTACTACATTAAGACTTCCCCTTTATAATTTCTTTTAGACTATAATATAAGTTTCTCCTCACACGGAACAATAATTTGATATAAGTACGCCCTTCATAAAAGAATAAGTTTTATGGATCATTATTCCGCAACATTACATGGTCTGGCTTTTTATTTTCAAATAAGTACACAAGCTAAGTTACTTTTTTGCAATAAATTGCTATTTGAGACAACACATGGAGCATAGACAAACAACATAGTCCTTGGTCCAGAATAAAGGTTTTTCCAAGGAGTCTGGATTTGTGCCTGATTGATAGCAATAGGCTCACCACTTATGGGACATATGAACACACTTAACACATAGTAGAGCGGTAGGGAGTGTCAGACTTCTATTTCTGGAAAGACTACTTGTGTGGACTATTGTTTCAAAATAGTGACCCTAATGTTATATAACGTGCAAAACAAAAGGATTATTAAAAGTTGATAAGTCTGTCGAGTTGCAATAATTCCACTAGCTTTTCCCGGAATATGTATCTGCATCGCTCTCGGATTCGATAGACTGTATTTATAGCAGATTAAGCTAGCTTATTTCATCAGCGAACATTATTTCGTTAGTCATGTGCTTTAATTAACTTCTGTGTTTGTTGAATGATTAAAATACTCCCTAATTCTAGTTTACATAAATGCGTTTATTTTACCGCTGTTTGTTGTGCTCCAAACTAATTTGCATTGTACAGTCTTGATCTTATAAATTGGCAAAACACGATGTATTTAATTAACCTCCAACTTGAACTGAAGCTATTGTTTACTAAATGGAGACTAAAAGTAGAACCTTACAACATACCTCCTCTTTTAGTACTATAGTAAGTAGCACCTAGTTCACTGACGGTCAACCACTTTTTACCTTTATTCCCTGAGTTATAAGGTTGAAAGTTGTAGTACATATTCAATTTATAAATATCATTATTGTGCTGCCATTTTTTTCCCCTTTGAAAAGCGAGAGCTGCGGATGATTGCATGAAATCGTTTTAAATTGACACATTGTTCAGGATTTTACATTTAGTTCGACGTATCTGTCGGATGATCGTAACCCTTAGTTACACCAATTTGCCACCAGGGGGCGCTTTCGAGTCCATAAGTCAGACGTAAAACAAAATTGTACAAAAAGAGAGGTTTGTAAAAGTAGAGGGAAAAATGTTTTCTGCGTACTTTGACGTCGAGTGCCTTTGAAAAGGCTTTTTTTCGAAACGAAAAAACGTTTCACGAATGTGGAGGGAAATAATTTTGTCTATTTTTTTTGTTCATGCTTATAAATCAGTGAGCTGTGGATCTGAGTTAATAATAATGCCTAATTGTCGTTTCTCAAGGCTTTAGCATTACTTTTGTTTATTACATTGACTTTACATATTATTTCTTTATTGTGAAGGTTCGTTTAAAGGAAAACGTGGTATAATCTTTCAATTTACAATTTCAAATCAGGGCCTGCAGTCTCTACCTACACTAAATATCGTTAAAAATCTGTCGTAAAGTCGTATCGATGTCAAATTTCTTTAATAGATTTTCAAGGAAATAAGAATAGGACTAATCTTGACTGTTGCCGTCCTAACTTCCCTTTGAGCAGTCGGAACTATACCTAGCTATATCTATACAATTCCTACCCAGCACGTCTCTATTGAAAAGGTCACAATATTGCCGAAAGGACCCATCCCATTCTTATTACGATTACACAGCAACGTTTTCCAAATAGTGGCAATACCTATCACTTTAAGAAAGAAAGAAGAACTCGATAAAAGTTAACTTCCACCATCAATATCAATTAAAGTTCAGCAAAATTTTACTTAAAAGTCGATGTTAATTGATAATAACGATTAATTTTCCCTGTGACGTTGATGGCTCATCCAAGTCGCTTACAGTTCTCCGCCTCCACAAGTTTCTGATAACAGGATCATAATACTTAATTAAACATCGTTTCCCACTTACCAAGAAAATCTAATTTTCAAGGAAATAATACCATCCGTTCTGCTAGTTTTTTTACATGGAAAAGGTTTCTGTACGGTGTTTGTGGGATTCCAAATAAAAAAAAAATGTAAGCCATCTTTAAATTTTCGCTGTATTATATACGTTGTTCGGTGGATTATTTTCTCAAAAGCGAATGTGACCAGTTCTCAGAACTTTGTACAAAATATATTCTCTTGCCTTACGCAAACATAATATGGTTTCCAAAGTTAAAAATCATGACAACGCCGAAGTTAGAATATATTCAATTAGATTAAATTCAATGAAATTCATTAGTCTGGTAAGTTGTTAAAATGATTTACTTTTAAATGAGCGTACTAAAAATAAAGACACAACTCTAATCACTGTACCTTAAAGAAAAGATATCTAACTAAATGATTTATATTCACAACACAACATTTTCGACTTTATGTCGTTTCAAAATCCCTAGATAAAGCGAACTCGGCATTGTTTTAGTCTAGCATTCCAAAGCAAATCTCCAGGATAATAGTACCTCGGAGTGAACAAAATGAATGAAATGAACGATCTGTGAACCAAATAAATGTTGGGCCTCTGAGGAGACGTGACAGGAAAGCTCATTACTGTACTGTCTGAGGTATTTCAAACTAGTGTAGGTAGAATACTATACAACTGTATATTTACAGGCACTACTTGTACCCTGCGACTTAGTTGGCATACAAACTTGAACCCCACTTTGTACCCACTTTTACTTAGTGTTTCTTGAACCTTTAAGGAACATGTTTTCAGAACTTCATGAGAGTCTGTGGTTGGGATGCTGGCGTAGTGGAAACGCTCACGCAAATGTTTTAATTTGTAGAAATAGAAAAACTATAGACAGGCATCCTTTACACAAAATCGAGATATTTTTACTAATTCGACATTTCTTTTCTTTCAAACTGAAAAAAATAAAAAAGGGCATAAAAACTTTTTCATAATAAAATTCAAAATCAGGTTTCGCACTTGACAACAAGATTAAAGAGCCCCATTTCTCCCCGAGGGCGTCATGAAAGGTGATTAAGTCGCTTATCTGATGGATGGATGGCCGCGATAACAAACCTGTGCTCAGATAAAAATCTTTTCGCCAAAACTGCTGTTATTTCTTGGACTTTGTTCGTAGAACGAACTCGTTATAACTTGGTGTTGACGCGAACTCTAATGTTATTAGAAAGTAATGCAAACCACTGGAAATAAAGGAGTTGAAAGGATGATTGTATTGTGGAACTTAATAAGATATTAATTTGCTACTTACTTGCAGTGTTAAGCTACTTTTTAAAAACATAGAGTTATTTCTACGCTACCTATAACAGCTGCTCCAGTCGATGTTTAGGTTAAGCCGGGGTTGGTCCGTGGTCTTACCAAAAGGTACCTATCTTATCGAAAAGTATCTGGGTTGTGGAGGTCAGATAGGCAGTCGCTCCATAAAATACTGGTATACAGCTGCAGCCGGTTAGACAACTTATACGAGTATATATAGCTAGTACGAAGGTAAAATATTGTAGTTAGTCAGGTTGATTACACAGAGTACGCACTTAACGACAAGAATATTCCTGAACCACAGTTAATTTATTACTACGGACGAATTAATAACCGAGTCTTTATTGAAAACCACTCGAGCAATTTCAAAAGGTTATCTAATTTAATTCAATGTAAAATTTACGCAGCTCCTGAATTTCAAGTTCTCTGTAAATCGCAATAAACCGAACGTATCGATCGGGTCACATTGTATAAACTGCCAAATTTCTTGGTAGCTTCGCAGTGGTTTCTAGAATTGGAATAATCCAACTATAACGGGATACATCCATCACGGTACGATGTGAAACTAGATCTAAGCGATCTGACCTATGTCAGACTGGATTCCTAGTATTTAGGTAAAAATAAAATATAGGTTCTTTACTTTTACACGATGTGTTGGCGGTTACTTAACATTGTGGTTTTGATCATTAATGTCTTCGTAAAAGCAGTTTGATATTTTGTAAAAGGTTAAAGGTAAAAAATCAAATGTTGAAAAAGGTGTATTGAAATACTTATCAAGTGATTTTATCGAAATTCTTCGTCAACAATAGTGCTTACTGTGGATAACCATTATAAGCCATTGCCTGTATCTAAAAAGATTCTCATAAAAAGTCTATTTATTTTATTGGGCTAAATCTGGAATGCAATTTTAGAGAGAAATAAAATATCAAATGTAAATTCCCCATGGATGTTTTATATTATATTTCTAAAAGATTCTCATGAATTATTTTATTGGGCTAAATCTGGAATTAAATTTTAGAGACATTTAAATATATATGAAATATACAACCCCCGTGGATCTTTTATATTATATATTTCCAGCTGAATAAATATCTGGTATGTTTTGTGCTTTAAAAAACTACAGGATGGCTGGACGTTAACCTGATGCCTACTTCAATTCAGTTGATTACATATACCCTAGTTAGACTAGCCTAATAATAATAAAATACTGCTATGTCAATAATTTAAATTAAATTTTCATTTTGACGAAAATTCTTGGTTGATCCAATATTAGATATTTATATAACAATTTCAAAATGCAGAATAACCTGCGATAATAAAATCACGCGAATAACTTAATTGTGATTTCATTATGAAGCTGTGTCAACGTCAGCTCGAGTTTGGAAATATTTGATTGCTCTGTAAAATAGAATTATTTCTTGTCAGAACAGATTTTCCTCTCTTTTGTTTAAGAGTAGGTACGAGTGATGATGGTTAAAAACCCTCAGAATGGTGTAATTTTTTTGACACATAGGTATAACATATCTAAACTCACGCCCTTTCCCCATGGGGGTAGGCAGAAACCACAGTACACCACCTGCTACGATCCTTACATAGGTACTCCTTTTGCCTCGACCACATTCATACATCTGGTCATACACGCACACCGGTTACGGAACACCAACAAGGTCAGTATAATTATGTCTTTCTAGGCCGTCCCCTCCCGGCGTTGCCACATTTTTCCTAAAACCTTTACGCCCACATCAGTGTAGGTATTTTATCGCTTACCCGCACTAATAAACCTTAATGAACCGTTAATTAATGATCTTACGTAAACTTAAATACGGGCTAATGTCAACATTGTGTTACTTCACTGGTTACCTTGAAGTCCCTGCAGTCTTTTCTTCTTTAACGATGAACTGACCTGTAATGCTCCAAAAATGGTTTATTAATTATATTTTCTTTACGAAGTATATAGGGACAATGTTTTGTTAAAACTTTAATGCAAGCTTATAATACGAAAACGTACAAGGGTATTGACCGCATACAATTTTACAGCAACTCTTTGAGATAAAGTTTACAAACTGGCACAAGTTCAAAAGTTGAATACAATTTATTTTATGTTTGGATGGCTCTCGTACTTCCTAGCCAAGAGTAGCATTTACAACCGTTTTAAATTTCGGCCTTTAAGCTTTGATCAATATTTTCATGTAAAAAAACTTTTGGGGTGAGTGCTTTTGTTTGAAATATTATTTGTTGAAATAACAATGAGCTCCATTTGTTTTAGTCAAATGTTTCTCCAACAATTAGTACGGGACTGATATGAGAGTAAAAACAAAAGAATTGCCTTCGTCGGTGGTATTCGCACAGTTAGAGATAACATTGGTATCTGTGGGAAAGCGGCGCCGACGCCGGGTATACGGCACCCTTTTGTTTTATGTGGATAATCATCAGATATTGTAATCGTTGGGTGCTGGTTACGAGCTCAAACACGTGCTTTATCCGGTTTTAATGGGAATGTATCACGAGATAGAGTATTTGTTTTTTTATACCTTATTGTGCATTTACTTGTCATCCGTTTAACCCAGGAATACCAACATTACACAAATAACATCATTGAACGTGGAATATAAAGTTCATATAGGTAAATAAAAGTTGATTGCTAACAATGGAGTCTAGATGAGCTTTAAATATTAAAAATAACATCGTAGAATACACTTTCAACGGTAATGAAGTGTCAATCTTTTGAGTTGAGATTGTCAATCTTTTGAGTTGAGATAACAAAGAACCTAAAGCGTAATGATCTGAATGTTTAAATAATGAAACGTTGCATTAAAACTGACAGGTTGCTGGTTGTCTTCTTACGTTATTTTCTTCATTATTTTCCCTAATTGACTCCAACAAGTTGTTCTACAGATTATCGCGATCTTAATTTTCTTCTACATTATCTGAATCCCGAAGTTACTAAGATTATATAGGTATTGCAATATTAACGTATTATTTGTTACCTCATATTTAAATGAAGCATTTATGAAGCATTTAGATTAGGATCCCTCCTGATCTACTTGCTTTATTTTTGCGCCAATTTTGGTTTCTCTGCCTAACCTTTCGAGGATTACAGGCGTGATGTTTGTTTGCTAGTTCCGGAAAGTGGCATTTAATCATAAGGCACACAGTGTGGAAGCAACACTAGATTAAAATGTTTAGATAAACTACAGTTAAATAGCATTAATAATGTCAAACATGTTAGGAATTTGCTTTCTAAGTTATTTTCTCACAGGACACATTCCCACAATTAGTTCGTCGCTTGTTTGTCTTTATTTAAGTTTAATATCAAGTCGTAACTTAATGCCGACGGTGCGGTAACCTGCTCGCGAAAACCGCATAGTTCGGATTTGTGTGAAGGAGAAGTAATTCAGTGTCGGAATTCATAATTTGATGTAGCACGTGGTAGAAATCACGCCCCTTTGTTTAGCTAATATCCTTTGAGAGATTTGAATCGGTTAAACTTTAATCTTTCAGAGGAAATTAAGTTAGTCATTTAAACAATTTATCAAGGTATATTATGAAACTGGATAATCTAATGAGCTTACTAAATAAATACACTGTAAAACTTGTAACATTAAATTATGCTAGTCATCATCATCATCATCACCCTATAATGTTCCCACTGCAGGGACTCAGGCCTCCTCTCTAGGAGAGGGATGGGCCATGATCTACCACGCGGGCCCAATGCGGATTGGTAGATGTCACATATCTTAGAATTTTTTGGTTCTAAGATATGCCGGTTTCCTCACGATGTTTTCCTTCACCGTTTTGAGAGCAGTGGTGATGAAATAAATAACACAAAGTAATGCGTCTGCCTGGGTTTGAACCCACGACCAACTGTTCGTAAGTCGGGGCCGCAACCACTGGGCCACCACTGCTCCAAATTATGCTAGTACTAGCTTTTGCCCGCGACTTCGTTCGCGTGGAATAGTGACTTCCGGCAGATTTTTGGTTTATCTCGCGAAAAAAAAAAAAAACTATCCTATGTCCTTTCTCAAGTTCCAAACTAGGTCTGTACCAAATTTCATCAAAATCCGTTCAGCCGTTTAGGCGTGAAAGAGTAACAGACAGACAGACAGACAGACAGAGTTACTTTCGCATTTATAATATTATATATATATATATATAAGTATATAAGTATGGATAGTATGGATTTTTCCGAAAATTAGGCTGAGGTGAACGTGAACACATGACAGTGAACATAAGTAGTTTGAGTAGTGGGTTAAAACATCGTAACAGTTTTTTTTGGTCGCTAACTATAAAGCCTACCTGAACTGTAATATTAATCGCTAACAAATGTTTTCAAAAATAGACAACACAAAATCCGCACATTAAACGGGTAATCCTAAAGAGTTAACATTTCCCATCGCGTTGATCGTGTCCGATTCTTTTCGATACGAGAATAATCGCCGAATCATTTTCATCCGAATTGAAAATACAGGAGCAATGTTTTTTCGTAATCGATTCGTTTATTTTATATTAGATCTGATCTTTAGATTTGAGATCTTTTTATCCGTCTTCAAAGAAAGGTTTAAGAAGATTTGGTGGTTGTAAATCTGCCAACAAATTATTGCTCCTGTCAAGGATGCGGGTTGTTCGAAAGAGATACCGTGGCCCCGGACACATAAGGAACATGGTTGGTTTTTAGTCAGTAGAAGTCTGACACTCTCTTCCGCTCCCCCCAGAGCGAGAGAGTCATTTGATGATTTCCCTCCCTCCAAAAAAAACGCCTATTACTGCAGGGCTCTTCTCATATAAAGAAGGCAAAAGAATTGATCTCCACGTTTGCTCAAGACGGGTTTGGTGATTTCAGACCTCTGTTAATATTTCCGGTCTCCTCACGATGTTTTTCTTCACCGATGACTGTGATGTCCAAGATAAACTTAGAAAGTACATAACGAATTAAAATAGGCACATTGATACGTGCCCGGATTTGTCTCTCACGGTACAGTCGAACGAGCTAATAAGTATACAGGGTAGAGATCTTTATAATTCTATAACACTGAAAATATTGATTGTAATTTTGTGTTATCAAGTGTTTCGCATTAAGCGACTGATGTCAAACGCTGTATCGTTTGAAACCAGTCTCTAAATGTATCTGTATAATCTTAAAAGTAAATACAAGTTAGCTGGCTGTATACTTATTAGCTTGTTCGACTGTACCATCCGAGTGGATAACTCTGGTATTTACAAAAAAATACTTTTTACAAAACAATGATAAGTAATAAAATTCTAGCGTAGGTACTTACCTAACTATAGTAAAGTAAAAAGGCTTTAAAAATGTTATCTGCACTTCTTCTTCTTAGCGTGTCGATGACAATTTAAATTGAGTCTGCCCAAAATTTAGCAACGAGTTTGGCATTTTCTTTTTCAATCATTAGCAAGTAGCTGTGATGTGCAAGTAGCTGGACAGGCAGGACACGATGTCAAGTATATCATCGTCTGTGGGGTAACACCACATTTTTATCTGCACTTTACCCCACTTATTCACTATTTTATACTCTATTTAATAATAAACCTACATGTTTTCTGAAATGTAAAATGAAGGTAACTCGTAAACTTGTAAAAACACTGCGGTGCCGTCAGTATTTTCGTGGAACTCGTCACAAAAATTTTTCGAAATAAAAAGTCATGCCTTTCACCGGTGCCCTTTACTTTTTGTGAAAAAAATACTATAAAGATATATATTTAGTATTCTTAGTTGTATTTTCAGAGTCGGTAACAAGAATTCTTGAATAAGAAAAATAAGTCTATAAAAGGACCTGCAATATTGTTTAAGACGAAACCATTGTTAAACTGAAAACACCTTTTCTACTTATTTATTCAAAGCTTAAAGTACAAAACTTTGGGGTTTTCCTTCAAAGGGCACTGCTCGTCATGATGAATGTAAAATAATACCGGGAACAAAACTTTCCTCTGCGACATTTGCTCAGTCCCACAATGAACCAATAAAATTAATATGATGCCACCCGCTGTTGAATAAAGCGCTCTGATCGTAAAGTGCCAATAAGCACGTCCACGACACTAATACCGTACTCTCCATGAAATAAAGCAGCTCATCTACGATCGTGTCTCAAGCATTTTATGGCTTTACGCCTGGTCAACGGTTTCAGGCGATACGGTTTACGCCGCATGAGTAGTTGAGTACTATCGCGTCGCAACTTGAGGCCAATTGCTTTCATGTGTTTTCGCCGCAATCGCTTGTAGCTCTCGACCTATACACTCAAGAGATACTCGTGTCGTGTGTGATACCTACTCCTGGCAAAGCGGGGAGACTTGTGAGTGAAACTGCTAGCGATACTTAAATACACACGGTGACACATCAAGGTTTAATGTAAAGTATAACCCGACGTCGGCGTCGCTTCGTATATGAACTTCCTGTACAATGAGAGATCAGCTTTTACAAGATTTGCATACCTTGATTGGTCGTTGTTCGTACGGAAATACAGGGTGTAAAGAAACCCTTCACGAAGCCGTCAACCGAGCATTATGTACATCGAACTAAGTAAAAAAAAATTGCGTGGACCCTGTACGCAAAAAAAATTTGCTGGGAAACCACTTTTTTTGTAAAAAATCATCGGTAAAACACATAACCCGAAAAACTAGTAAAAAAAACTGTAACAAGTTTAGCCCCCAATACCTCCGTAACTATGTCTAGGTATGGTTTAGAACAAAAAAATGATCGCAGTGACGGGGAGAACAAGCCTTTCGGCTTCATTAAGGGCACTTTTAACCCCTTTTTTACCCGACTACTGCAAAGCCAAAGGAGGGTTATGATTTTGACTGGCTATGTATGTATGTAAGTATCTTCATCTGTTCCCTCATAGCTTCTAATCCACTTATCGGAACTCGACATATGAGATATCGTTAGAACCGTCTCAATTTTCCGCTGAACATAGGCTACGTGACGTGTCACAAAAAGCGATTTGGCGCCCTCTAGCGGACAAAAAGTAAGGCTTAAAAGATAAATACGCCGTGTTTGGTATGATTTGAAAGGTCCTCACTTGTACATTTCCAAAATATTTCTCAAATTTAAAATCACGCCCTCGACAAAAAGTCAAGAGTGAAAAAAAAATTAACACCAAAATTGTTTAAATAAAAAAAAATAAAAAACTAAAACCCGACTACGACAAAAAAAACGACGCTGAAAAAGTATGAAACAAGATTTTCAGGATTGTCGTAGTCGGGTTTTAGTTTTTTACTTTTTTTTGTCACCAAAAACAAAATATTAGTATTTAATACTTGTTATTATTAGTGACTAGATGATAGACTTCAACACGAGTACAAATCCTTTTAAATTAAGAAACTCGTTAAACGTGAACTAAAATTACTTCAGTTCGTACCGTAATTCTTTTTCACAGGTGTAAAGTTAAACCTGTCACAAGCAAAACTCGAGCGCTCAAAATTGTTGGTAAACTTGGAATATTGAATTTTTTTACTGTCTAAATTGGCGTTTGCCTGTGAGAAACTAGTACTCGTAATATGCAAAGGTCAAACAGAATTCAGGGCACAAAAAATGAAACCTAAAGACGTTGCATGTATCTACATCATCATCACACCTGTAATCTTCGAAAGAGATACCGTGGCCCCGGACACATAGGACTAAAAAAAGGAATATAATGGGTGATTCAGTAGCAGTCTGGCACTCCCGTCCGCTTGGCACAGAGCGGGAGAAGTCATTTGATGATTTCCCACCGTCCAAAAAAAAAAGCATTTCACCAGTTATGTTTATAAGTCTCATGTTATACGGGCGAGTCTATTGCCATAGAAAATTCTATAGAAATTTCTTATGAAAGAACTTTTTGTACTGGATTAGAATAATAGTACATTATGGTACAAGTGTGTAATGTTGGTGATTACCGCTGAGGCGCCATTGAGACCCGAGCCGTCAGGTGAGGGTCATAAGAGAGCCGAGGACGGTAATCATCAATACACACGTGTATCATACGACGTTTTTCAACACACTTGTGAAGAAAATAATACTAAAAAGTCATCTTCAGCAGTTAAAACGAGTTCTGAATTTTTTTTCACAATAGCGGGAAAAAATTATCGGCTTTCCTATGCGCGCGCATCTACAGTTCGACCAACTTATCTGTGCTGGTGGGAAAACACGGAACTAAAATAAATGTACTATGTTTGCCGTAGCGATGCATTTTTTCTTGACCAGTGGCGCCACCATGAAATTCACACTTTCTGTAACAATGGCGATCGGCCATAGACTAAAAGAATGAGGTTTCTTTATTTTTGACTTTTCGTGGATAGAGTTTTAGCCACGGACAAAATGGGGATTTCAAAGTTTTCTTTAATACAGATAAAATGAAATTATTTGAGTGAAAGTTTCATTTATTAAAAATGTACAAGTTGAAGTTATCTATTTAAATTCAAAGTTGCATGAAATGAGCAAGCAATAAGTACATTAATTTATTTTTACTATTGAACACGATCTTTTTTGTATCGAAACTTTTTTAAGAACAAAGCAACTCAACCAATAAATTAAAAAAAAAACCCTTTATCTCACTAGTGAATAATAGCAATGAAAAAGTCACAGTTTGATTATAGGTGCCTAATTGCGGTGAAATTATAGCCACTTTATGAGCAAGTGTGTTGAAAAAATATGATTGCTTGCAAGTGTTTTTTTTTGCCAAGTGTTCAATGTCAAGCTTTTAACCTTACTGGGCATAAAAATAATCAGCCGAAAGACCACTCCTTTTAATTTCGAACTCATCACACGAATTCCGAAAATTGCCATAAACGGTCTATCTAGTTTCTGTATAATTGCTCTTTACAACCTTTGAAGCCAGGTTAAGTGATCTTTGAGAGCTAAACAAGCCAACGATTGCGTGATCTTCTGCCATTTATTTCTAGACGTGGACCACTATTTGTGTGGGTAATGTATTTAGACGCTTTAGCCAAGTAATCGCCACATAAAGCCATTTAGTTAGCCGATTAGGCGCCGACTAGGTAACATTTCGAACCACCTAAAGGTAAACAAGTAATTTTTAATAAAAATTAACACAAGAGTAATTTTTTATAAAAAATACTTGTATTTTGTTTTTGAAACGAATAATTTAAATTGCCAAAATACCTAATTCTACTTATTTTATTTTCCTCTTCTGCGAATTCGTTCTATGATCAGTAACTAGGTACTTCTGATCAAAGCTTTTAATTTTTTTCTGTAACTTCAATTTTTATTGTTAACCTTATAGAAATAAAGGTTATAAAATAAAACTTTATACTACTCCCACTTCCAATATAAACATAAAAGCATACCTACAGTACTTACATTCAATTTTCTTTATGTACATTTAGTACCCAGTATTACATGACCCCTTTTTTTTTTTTTGGTGTGTGGAAAATCATCGAATAACCCCCCCCCCCCGCTCTTGGGCAGAGCGAAGGGGAATGTCAGACTTCTACTGACTAAAAACCAAACCCATGTTCCTTCTTCGCCCATGTGTCGGAGCCGCGTTAACCTTGCGACAAACCACAGCCCCGACGGGATTACATAACCCCTCTTTTAATTCTCATACTACTTGTCCTCTTCTTCTTAGTTCGAGGGGTCAGGTAATGCTGGGTACAGTCTGTACCTGTTCTCTTGTATTTCAGTGCGTAGGTGTTTCTCGAAAGCTCCGTTTACTAGAACTTGATACTGCGGTCTTCATAGGCTGAATACTGAACACGATACACCTAGATAACCTTTTAGCGTCAAGTGACAGGCCTGAAATCTCTAGATATTACAACCAACCTTGAATTAGGCAGGCTACTCAAGTGCTGATAGCTGCATTCGAATTCTCAAAGGAGTTTCAATTAGAAGTAATTTTGGAAAAAACATAACACTCTTTTTTGGGGCAGTCGTGTAAAAAAGATATTGTTGTCATGTCACCGGATGTCAGTTACTCAACTGACATCCGGTGATATCGTGGTGTTGATTCTTTTAAAAGTGTGGACCATAATTCTAAAATATACAGCTAAAGGTGGAACCAGGACGTAGACGAACTTTAGTACTTGTGTTTAATATTAGCGAATATTCTATTTATTTAGGACTCATAAACAAAATGAACTTATAACTTAAGTATAATTATAAAAGTACAGACAATCAACATTAATTAACTTTCTTATAATTCAGTACCAAAATTAATTGAAAGTAAGCACAGCATAAGCATCCGCCTGGTCGCTTGCTGAAAAAAGGGGCGAGTCTTCCGCCATTTTCAGTAGCTTCACTCGGTGTTGCCAACACTTGGTGGAAGTACTGTAAGACACCAACTCCTACCTACTTGTACTTGTTTTGGTGTTTCTTTGTTTTGACACCTGGAAGTTGTGTGAGAGTATTCGCCTATATTCAGATTATTCAGTTTTCGGGGCGTTCTTTTGCTGTTCAATTTCTATCATTCTGATCCGGAAACATTACGACGATTGCAAACCATCAAACCGATGTTTTATTTTTCTCGAGCAATATGTGTGTTGTTAATAATTCGATCAAGAATCAGCTGTTCTATATATAAGGCCGTGTAGAAATTGCAGTTTGTATGGAAAAGTAGTTCTGTTTTTTTTTTTAATTAACGACGAAGAATTTTTATGTGGGTTCAAAAAAAAATAGCCAGAAAAACAGGCAGGTAATACCCGTCTGACTTAAATAAGCATAATATCTACTTTGGTTGTTTTGGTATTTTGTATTAATTTTTTTTTTCATATCGAACTCAGCGTCAGAGACCAAACCTATTTCATTTTAAAAGGTTAGGTACTTTTGCTCCTTTGTTCTGTCAATTTCTTTTGAAAACAAATACTTGGCCTTCTTCTTTACTAATTGCTTTTGTGAGCTTTCATTAGCAATCTGTACCTTTTTTTAGGGTTTAGTTGCTAAAAAACGGACACCGACGCGTGCGTCCTGAAAATACTGAAAAGTTGGGTTTGTAGAACGTAAAAAGAACTTTCAACGATAATTGGTTTGAAGTTTAGTTTTTCTTATACAGGACTTTTTCGTGAAACTGCAGCAGTAAAGTTTTTTATTAAAATACTACGAAAATCAAATTTTGTTCTGATTGAGTCTAGATATTGTTATTACATATATTGTTTGGTAGTACAAAATCTTTGTGTGCGAATAAGGCTCTCACTTGGCCGGTTATTTTAACGTTTTATTATTTCAAATGTTGCAGCCGCTTTAACGAAATCGAGATTTTTAATCAAAACCTAATTTATTTAAACATATTCGGCGCCGCCGTGTGATTCGGCGTTGTAACTTTCGTAATGACGTATTGTACTCAAAAAATATAATCGTCTTCATTTCATTCAAAGTCCTTGAGGTTTTAATATCGAGAATTTTATTTGTTTTGTAGAATATCCCACTCACCGTGCAACGATGCCGTGGGAGTAACATCTGCATTTCAGCCGTAATTTAAATTCCATATCAAAAGTGAATGTGTTTCACTTATGTAGGGATTAAGTAATGCAAAATAGAGGGTGTACGTAATGTACGGCTGCGGGCTGTTCGAAAGAGATACCGCGGTCTCAACACAAAGGGCTAAGAAGGAACATGGGTGGTTTTTAGTCAGTAGAAGTCTGACACTCCCTTCCGCCCCGCCCAGAGCGGGAGGAGCCATTTGATGATTTCAAATGCGCCAAAAAAAAATGTGTGTAGTATATTCCGCGGCACATTTATTCAGAATACTTCAATGACGTTTATAAGAACTATTCCAGGAATGAAAAAATCTAGTAAACACCAACAGGATTTATTCATAACATAACACGACTCCTATGTACCTAGCAGGCTTTGAATTTTTTCCGAGTAATTTTGTATTTGTTTTATTGTCAGGAAATTAAACTATTAAATTATTTGAAATTACAATTTAACACATTTCTGGGACGTCTCAACTCCGCTGCGATCAGACAATGAATGTCGTCTTGCTGGAGTTCAAAACATCACGACTGTAGAAGAAAGCTGTAGATGGGTAGACTTGTAACTAGGTCAGTGTTGTCACCACTTGCGCGCTTGCGATTCATTTTAAGTCCAAAGCAATTACTGAAACCGACATGTTTTTAATTACTAAACCCAAAACTGTTAAGTATGGCCTTTTAGATAGGCTGCCATTTCGACAGGCCTGACTACCCAATATCTTTACCCATTAATTAGGATAGGATAAACTTTATCCTAACAAATTGCAGGCGAAATAATAGCAAGCAATCAGCTTAAGGAATTATGAATAGGGGTGATTAGGGCGGTTATATTTTAGTGAAAGGGTAAGGATATTGACCCCACAGAACATGTAAAGTAAATTAAGTCTTAAGTATCATATAATAGTAATGAGTTTGCAGAATAGGTCATTGGGTCACCTTCTTCATTATATTTGCGAGTTTTATTTTGTGTGTTCAAATACTGCGTTATTTCATATTGAATGCGAAAGGGGTAAACGTGGGTGTTGAATATGAATGAGTCTTATTCAAATATACAGCAATGGTTCAAAATGTTATTCAATTCCAGCTAATTAATAGTCCTACGCAATCGGACAAGTTAATGTAAAAAGTTAATTTTCTTCTCACTGTAGTAGGTAGTATTTATATAGTGAACGAGCCATTACGAAGTAGTCGTCCGCTTAGTTATTTATATAGCGCTTTAGTGAGACTTAGTAACTAACTAACTTAAGTAATCATTGAAGGGTGTGTTTATTTACAATTTTCCACACAAATCGCATTATTCATTGTTTGTTAACTTGTTTGAAGTATCTTCCTAATCTAACTAAAATTATTACACTATTATCATACCTATAAACTGACGTAGGTACTTCATTCATGCATGACCGTTCTTCATATGAGGAACTCGTGGCTAGATGAAAACAGTCCCACATATACCTTCCGTGGCTTGGAAAGCACGGTAAGCCGTTGCCCTTTTTTTTCGGCTTTGTGGAAAATCATCAAATGACCCCCCACCCCCCCGCTCTTGGGCAGAGTGAAAGGGAGTGTCAGACTTCTACTGACTAAAAACCACCCATGTTCCTTCTTAGCCCTTTATGTCGAGGCCACGGTATCCTGTAAAAAACATGCAGCCCCGACAGGCGTCGGCCCTTGCGGGCCCCTTCCATGTTGCTGACATCTCTTTGAGACGCGCGTGGAACACGAAACACCAGGGCCGGACGCGAGAGGTCGCCGCCACCGATACGTCCACGACGAACACGGCGAGGCTCCGTCCAAGCGGGGCACACCTCCACAGTGTGCTCCGTGTCATCCGGTCGATCCTCGCAGTGGTAGCATCCGGGCGTTTCCTCCCGCCTGATTCGGTACAGGTACCTCCCAAAACATCGGTGTTCTGTGAGGACCTGCGTCAGGCGGAAGGTGAGGGCACCGTGGCGCCTCTCTAGCCACTCCTCAAAGAGGGGACGTACCGCAACTATGGTGGCGTGCCCTAAGCCGTTGACCTCGGCTATCATTTGAAGATCTTTGACAGTCGTTACAGGTCCGACCAGAAAGTCTGACAACCAGTTTAACCAAGGGGTACCATATTACCCCAATACTTAAGTACTGGGTTGTGGAGGTCAGATAAAATACTGGTATTCAGCTGCATCCGGGTAGACTAAAAGTCGACCCTAATATAGTTAGGAAATGGCTAAGTAGATAAAGTACTTCATTCATATTTATGTATATCTCAGAAAGACAAGTCTTATATCGTTTTTCAATGTATTAAATATACAACTTAAAGTAAC
This sequence comes from Diarsia dahlii, assembly GCA_949775195.1. Classification (NCBI taxonomy): domain Eukaryota; kingdom Metazoa; phylum Arthropoda; class Insecta; order Lepidoptera; family Noctuidae; genus Diarsia; species Diarsia dahlii. The sequence continues at coordinate 16,565,427 of OX459195.1, forward strand.
TAAAACCAACTATATTTACGTGTGCACTCCTCTCTACTGTGTATACGCATTTATTGTACACACATAATCAGATTCCACCATCACCATACGGTACAGCTAAAAGTTAAGGGAAATGCTATCATGGCTATCCTAGTTTCTACTTTACCTCGATACTTTGCAGAAACACAATTTAAATTCCAAATGGAGTTTGCTGTGTGCCTCTGGTCTATTTTAAAAGTTATTCTGATAATAAAGTTACTACATGTGTTATAAACTTCGTGGTTGTAAGCCAATTTGTGGGTTGGGAGGTTAGGTTGGTAGTGTTGGTACTCAGTGACTGATGTGCCCTTTGTTAATTTGTAAAGATAGGTAGGCTACAATCAGTCCTTAAATATCTTAACCCCTTTAGTAATCTCTAATGATCTTTATGTGAAACCTTATAGTTCTATGAGTACAAGATGATAAACATAAAGCATTTATTTCAAGTAGGCTAGTTACTTAGGCTAGGCACTTTTGAATTGTCGAAATAAATACAACAATAAACAGAAGCTACAGTTCCAGTCACAAGGCAAAATAACTGATCTCAACGTTCCAAAGCGAAGAGCTTGGAGAAGATCTGGCAAGAAACTCCATGGACACTTTTTTAAATCAGAATACGGTTACAAAACCTTTTTTATGTACAAATTGAGATAAAACATTATGTGAGAACGATGTAAAAGAAAATAAAATTAAACATAAAAGATAATATTAAACATTCAAACATGAAAATAAAAATGCGCTTAAGGGAAACAATCGCCCTTTAAAACTTAAATAATACTGCTATTGTCGATTCTCAATATGAAATCCTACAAAAGTTCAACCCGATCATATCATTGTTCCGTTCCGCCTCTGTTTAGACGAGGCTTGAAGGTGCGAACACAATGGCGCAATCAACACGAGCGGAAACATTCTGATAATAATGAACGATTTAACTGGCCGCACCGGAGCTGGCAAAGGAAATAACTGCTCAACGTAGTTCTATTGTAATAACGTCAAACTCGATCACAATGGGGAAATGGTTTCAATACGAATAATATTTAAAGAGCGAAATAAGAGAAAAATACGAATAACAGGTTATATAATCTTATGCGAATATAAGAAGGTATAGTTGTACTTACCTGTCATTTGTAGGTACATTTTAATTGTAATCGTTATACTTAATTCCGCGAGCCAGAAAGTTTGGTTATTAGATTTACCGAGAGCAATCGTGTTATGCTGGTAATGTGTGTTTAATTCGACGCACCGGAGGCACATGCTGACTGCATAATTTTACCACACTATGTTTTGTTCTTCACCAAGCATGTGTAACTTCTGTTCCAGCTTGCTCTTAATTTACTAAAAAAATGTTAACAATCAATAAAGCCCATTTTTTTATTGGAATATAATTTAGTAAGCAATATTTGTTTATTCCCAGCAAGACGGAGACTAAACCCAAGGAAATAGGTCATTGCGTCGCAGATTACTGGTTAGAAGCCACAATGTGTCTACAGTGGTCACCTATAACGCTCGAGCTCGTTGCGGGCTCCGAGCAAATTGTTTACATACCTGACTGTCCCTGTCCATGGAAAACTGTAGTTTCCAAGTACCGCTAATAACTGGTCGTTATAATAGCTTGTCAAAAAATAACATTCAAACAGCACGTAGTATTACACGCCATTATTGATCGATTTGTTTCCCGATAAGCTGATGACACATCTAATTTATATTAATGATAGCAACACGTTGACACTGATATTCCAGATATCAAAATTCAGATAAAAAATTCATGACAGAATTTTTCCGTTCAGAACATATTGTACAGCACTCTACTAATTATGTACTAATGTTTACCCGATCTGTTTGTCAATTAGCTGTGCCATATGCGACCAAGTTCCGTTGATAAGGGGCCTAGTGCCCTTGCTAGTTATCTAACACCACCTACATGAATGTATTAGTTACACAATATGTCATTCGCAAGGTTATATCGAAGAACTCCGATACATCGTAATCCTCAAGCTTGATTTGCATGATTATCGCTCTGTTTGCAAAATACGTCCCACACCGCCGTCGTAAAATATATTGCCCGATTTATTTCAACAGTTAAATTAGGTCTAAATTCAGTGATCTGTTTTCATGTAGGAAATAACATTCACTTGTGTTATTCATGTTAATAGCACCCGTATAAACCGAACTGAAATTGGATTTATATCCAATCTCATATTACCATAACATTGATATTCGCGGTAGTAAATAGCTTTTTATTTTCAGGACCGACCGGACGGAGGACACGGTGTCAAGCAGTGGCAACCTTGCGACTAATAACGCGGTGCGACACAAAATAGTAGTATTAGGAGCTGCGAAAGTCGGCAAGTCGTCGCTCATAACACAATTTCTATACAACACATTCTCAACAAAGTACAAGCGAACCATAGAGGAAATGCATCACGGGGACTTCAACGTGTCCGGAGTGAGACTCACGCTGGATATACTCGATACGTCGGGGGCTTATGAGTTCCCCGCGATGAGGACACTGTCCATGCAGTCTGCCGACGCCTTCATACTGGTATACGACATCACTGATGCCAACAGCTTCACTGAAGTGAGGCTTCTCAGAGATCAGATCCACGAAACCAAAGATAGCACAGCCGTCCCTATTGTCGTGGTCGGCAATAAGTCGGACCTAGCGGAAACTGGCGCGAGACAGGTAAGCGATTCTTTTATACTTTTACTAGAAATGAGGTCTTACCACACGTGATATTTTCACTTCTTTTCTTTGAACAATTTCGAGTACGTACGACTGAATGTTTGCTTCATGTTCTTTATTTTGGTGTTAAATATTTGCCTCTCATGTTTGTTGACTGTGGACTGAGCTACACAGTTTAGTGTGATGAAGGTTGGATAACAAAGTGACGGGTGAAGCGGATCAAGCGGGTGTCACGTTTCACACCACCCTGAGGTATATGCTCACAAATTCTAAGAAATCCAAGGATGAAAACAGTAGAAAATTCGGTTATATGTGTTCTAAGTAAACAATATTCTTTATTTGACAAGTGTAGAACAAATAAAGATTTTGTTCGATAACAGCTTGCCTTTTTCAGGATTTGTTACAGAATGAATGCATAAATCGACTAGCCTGCAATAAAGGACCTATAATTAGGACCTATAATGACGGCACGGTTGGCGCAGTGGCTAAGCGATTGGACTGCTGCGCTGCGTGTCGCGGGTTCGATCCCCGCACGGAACAAATATTTGTATGACCTGCAGATAGTTGTTTCGGGTCTGGGTATTTGTGTATGTGAGTTTATATGTTTGTGAACGCACCCACGATACAGGAGAGATTCCTAGTGTGGGGCAACGTTTTAAAAAAAATAAAAAATAATTGAAAACGGTGTGTCACAAGCGAGTGCAAATAAAAAAGGATTACCGTCACAAATCTCTTAAACCGATCTGGAGCATTTGACTGCGCATTCACTATGAAGTCGTTTCCAACGTGTTGTGAGGAAAATTGAATTTCCGCGATGTCACATGTTGCAATATGTGGAGCAAAAGGTTGCAGGAAACCTAACAACCAACGCCTCAACGTTGACGCTCCGACAGTACCCGGATATGACCAAATCGACTGCAATGCTCTCACAAGGGAATGAAATCATTCCCCATTTCTTTGCGCATTTCCCTATATATTACTATGGGAAGACAGTTCTTTTTTCTGTCGTTGTTATATGCACTTTCTTGTTTTCCTCAATTACGGAGTCCAATTTATACTTACCAGCTTGAAAATGAAACGGCATCTATATTAATCTGATTTATGACGTTACAAGAACAGTGATGTGTCTTTAATGTTTGTGTTTTCCAAAATAACGTCAATATAAGATTTGTAGTTTATTTACACAGTACGGCAAACCATTACTGGTTATTTTGAACAATATGATAGTTGGGAACAATTGCAAAGTGCCGGAACCAGAACATTAGGTAGGTAACAAACAACGCTTTGTTTGTTTATGTTTCCAACAAAGGATTTATAACGATTGCAAAGGGATTAAGCTAATATGAATCAAGTAGTTTAATACTTATAGCAGCTGTTAAATGGAATTTATTGAGTTGTGAAATAGAAAAAAAAACACACCAATCGAATTGAGAACCTCCTCCTTTTTGGAAAGTCGGTTAAAAATATTGTTGTACTTGTTTCAAAGATAAAGGAATAAATTAATCAAAATTATTAGCGTTTAATTAGAAATTGTCAATTTAGGTATTTGTTTAATCTATCCATGTATATTACGAAAAAGTGATGGAAGAAACTACTTGTAAGCCACTGATATAGGTATACCTACTGATATCATGATAAAAAATCTCCGAAAAACGACCTCTTTTATTTTTACGAAAATAAAGCGACAAAATAATGTCACGTTCCGAATCCTTATAAATTAACGGAAATTAAAATTGATTAAGAACTTTCCTTGATCATAATAATAAAAAGAAAACGAACAAATGCGAGAGATTTTTCGTATAATAAAAGTAAGATTAAATAAGTTTTGTTCGGTGAAAAACTACGTAGGTAATTAAAACAAGAAATATATTTATTATGCTGATAAAGCACAATGGGCGGTTTTGTCGCTCTACTTTTGCATAATAAATGAACAATTATGCAATACAAAAACCATACTTTAAGTCATAATGATTTACTTCACAGCAGTGGTATAAATTCCTGAAGTCGAAACAGTAATTGAAGCTACACAGAAGTTACTCAGGCTAATAGGTATTTTATTATTGAGTTAGTACTCGAAGGACGAAATAGTTGAATCGTGTCGACTATCAGATATCCTCGTGTTCTAAGGAACAAAGCGAAGTTCTGCCTGTCTACACATATTGATCTACACAGATTAAAAAAGCTTAACAAAAGAATTTCACTTCTAGCTTTTGTATTTGAGCTCTCCTCTTGCTGTTATATAACGCCAATTAAAAAATTTAACATCGAGTGCGATTCCCTACAAGCTCCAGGAAAATCTTTATTGTATTTTCTTTTTGAAATGAAATACCTGATCATTGTTGTCATTGTTTCCTGATAACATTTTATATCGTAGGCAAACATTTTTTCTTTTGAAGTAAAACTGCACGTGTAAAATATATTTGCAATTTTGTATAGGTACTGTAAAAGTGTAAAGGTATAACAAACAATGATACACGTATATTACAGTGTTGCCATACCCGAAATAGAAGGTTCTCTGTTTCAGTTGGAGCCCACTGTCTGTCTAACACAAAAGAGTTATACCCAGTGTGTTAAACAAAGTTAATTTAATTTGTTAAACTGTACTGGAGCACTTATTGTCAGGCAGGTAGGAGTGCTGACACAATAGCTACAACTTTTCTCGCTAGTATTGTAATTGTAACTTTGTTGGTAACAACATGATGTGCGGGTTTAAATGGACTGTTTTGTGAAACTGACTTAATTTGATACATTATTTATAGTCAGACAAAACAAACTGCCTGAAAGTTTAAAGTCTATTATGTACGTGTGCCTACTGTGTTAACATATTACCAGTAACAAACGTTGGCAATTTAGTTAAATCGGCTTAGTTTTCAGATAGTCCACAGCGTTTTCAGAGAAACAACTGCACAATTCGAACAGATTCGACACTTCATCGATAACACAAACAATGTGACATAATCGGCTTAATATCGTATCAGCGAAATTCCAAACTGTACACGTAGCTAAGTAGATCTCAGTGCTAACGCTTTGGCGGCAGCATGTATATTTCATAAGCCGCATGACGAAGTTAGCTGGTCGTCCGGGAACACGTCTCGTATTCGTGGTGCGATAGCTGTTTCGGAACACTGCGCACAATAGCCCCGGGCGACGCTCCGGGCATCCGTCGGCTCTCAATATCCGCACCGCCGCGCACTCTGCACTACCATAACCTTGTTTTTATTGAAGAAAGAACCGACGCTTTAATGGAATTTCGTTGCCGACTGTTTGAATTTTTTATTGGAGATTATTGCAATAACTCTTCGCTTTGTTTCATCGTTTCTGGTTGTGGCAAAACTTTAATAGTAGGTCATGACGTTTTTACTGCGATAAAGCATTTTTTTTAAACAGAAATATTTGATGAAGCTTAACCCGGGTGAAAGTCTTATGTAAGATATTCTAATTCTCATTTCATTATTAATACTACTTACGAGTTTCCAGAGTTGGGTTTCTCTCGCGTAGTTTCGAGACACATATTTGGAGAATACTTTAAACTTAACTCATAAAACAAAACTTAGCGTAATAAATCTGTACAAAACTCATTTGGGTTAACTAAAACAGAAGTCGATTTCCCGACAAAGATATGCTAATGATTGATGACTTTATTCGGAAAACTTTGATGAGTGAAAATACGTTACCTTTATGAGGTTTTCACGAATGTTTTACGAAAAACACGCAAGCAATACTTACTTCACAAATAATGTTGTCTTATTTTGATTACATTTCAAATGAATTGACCTATATTTCATTTCGGATCCGACCTTCCCTTTTAATTTACATTAATATTACTTCAAACAAGAAAGTGGACGACATTTTCGCTAATGTTAGCAATTTCTGAGAATCTAACTGAAACTGAAATTGTAGGCAAAAGAGCCAGGAAATGTTGACGCAGCGGTATGGCGTCTTCAATATTTGCTTCATAGGTAAAATGCTTCTGAAAGATTCGTGATTAATAGCCAAAGGTCGGAATAGGGTGAGAATTATTTGCCTAAACTTGCAGTAAGTTAGTACTATGTGTAATTAGCTTGGGTCAAGCTCCACGTTTTTGTGCCAGCGTCATTCAGTATATTCCCGCAGTGACATCAATCAACAATTGAAACAATAAATACTTACCTCCCTAAAATTCAATAACTATATTTTGTTACTTATAATTCTGCGGTTATATAGAGGTTTCAAATACATGTTACTTCCTTTAAGTTTACATTTTCTGATCTCTATTAACAACACACGATTAATTACTTTTTTTTGTGTAGTACCGAAGACTGATATCGAAATAGATATTATGTAAGAAAAAATATTACATTTCCTACAGGACACAAAGTTTTCCGTAATAACTTACACATGTCCACTCTTACCTCGCTACCCTCTGCCAGGCGCAGATATCACAGTTATCCTTAAGTTCAATGCAAAGCGAACTATTTCTATTATAACTTTGATTTCTTTCACAGGTCGAGTTTCACACAACTGAGTCTGTGGTGACGGTGGACTGGGAGAACGGTTTTGTGGAAGCTTCGGCGAAGGAGAATATCAACGTGTCACAGATATTTAAGGAGCTGTTGGTGCAGGCGAAGGTGAAGTATAACCTGTCGCCTGCGCTGCGGCGGCGGCGGCGGCAGTCGATGCCCACGGGGCCCCAGGGCCCGCCGGGCTCCAGCCCCACGCCCCCTGCGCACGCGCCGCACGTGCCCTCACCCGCGCAGCTCGCGCACCTCCAGCAGATCCGCGAGCGACACAGCAATAAACGCAACTCCTGCGTCATCTCTTAGGTCGACATGCGCACGCGGTGACCCGCGGTATCACCGCAGTCACCTGCTCTAGTTAAGGACCTCGGGTAACTTTCGAATTTTCTATACGTACCGATAAAACTATTTATATAAAACTCTATTTATAGTGGACTTTGTATTAGATGTTCATGAAAATTCGCTATCATCGCTATTCTCCTCAGCCAGTCTCCTAAATATTTCACAGTGATACAGTAATGTATGAATTTCAAAGTTTTCATGACGATTTGTTTCGTATAATAAAACTAATAAAACTATCGCTTTTTGATGTGTTGAAATTACAAATGTTTTATAATATTGGTGTTAGTTTATTGAATAAAAACCTAGACAGAGTTTCAAGTCAAGGTAATTTTGGACGTTTACGATCATATTTCCCCAGTGTCGTTTGTCATGTGAGTTCACAAGCAGACGTCATCTGTCTGGTCACCGCCCAGTTCATGGTACCACTAATTTACGATGATGTTAGGCAATAAAACGTTTTATACGTTATAATGTACTTAGATCCATTAAGATTTGTCCATTTCTTCGTGATGTTTCTACTTTTTATGTGTTTATCTAGATAAGTAGTGGAAATAACGCCAACATACAAAATATACCTTTAGAGTTAAGGGTCTAGTGTATTACAGAGTGACAATGTAGGGAAAAGTGATAACGTAGAAGTGACGGGTATTTGTGACTGGTTTATACTCTAGGATTACAATAAAGTTATTCTAACTTATAGGTAAGATAAGTACGAGTTGTGTGAGGAAAGAGCCACAAACGACTGAGTGTTCCACAATATATCAAACAAACAAAAGAAAATAAGTGTTGGTATTGGATCTGACTTCGATAATATTTGTGAGAGGTATGTACAAGCCGCAAGGGAAGAGTGATCTCGTTACGCAAATTAATTCGGAAAGACTAATGACCTAACCAGGGCGTGTATCCACCCCGAATGTGGTCGGCTATCCGATTACTTGATAATATAATGATAAGAATCGTTTATGTCTACATAATACATTCCGTTTGCCAAAACAGTATTAATGAATTTGTGGATCTTATTTCAATATTGTGTGTAATTGATAAAAACTTTCATCCAAAGTGTATTAGAGTAACGTGACTTGTAAGATGTAATTGCTTAAATACTATACTATTTTCTGACTTCAACTGAGCGTTGTATTGTAGGAATAACTTTTATCATAACTTTTACATTTAAGACGAAAGTTTCTCTCTTCACAGTTATTGTGTTACTCTGAATGTAATATGTAACGAAAATTTTATGTCATTTTGAACTCAATAAAATATTCGGAACCGAAATTGGTAATTAATAGGTGTTTTATTTAAAATTGAAATGAAACTATGTTATTTTGTATTAAATACGAAAATAAATCTAGCAATGTAATCACGATTCACAAAAATAACATAAATAAGCATTGAAATCTGAAACAAATAAAAGTATTGTTGTTTTTTCAAAATTGCTTGTTTTGTTTTACTTGTTTGTTTATTTTTTAAACTAGTATTTATCTTTATGGACATCATTTTGAATCGACAACTAACTAGGATTGCTTTGGGATTGCAATACACTTGTGTACTAAGAATGGGATAAGTGCTGACTAAAAGTGAGGTATACTGAAATAATGCATATGAAATTAAATTCAATAACGTATATGGTTAAATAACGTTTGGTAAATAAACAAACATTTGCCAGTATAAGCTGCAACCCTAATCACACCGCAATCCTCCCTGAGTAGTAAGTAATTAATTATTTAGGCGACACTTAATTTTGTTACTGTAATCATTTGGAACCTTAAATGTGGGATTTTTCTTCGGGTTTTAATTTTTTCCTTTTTTTGCACGTTTGAGGCGACGAACATGAATACTGCGTTTAGTTTCTCACTGTAATAACATACAATAACTGAAACTTTAATCTTTTAAATTATATGGATGTGCCTTTTTTAAAATATTAGTCTTCTTAGTTAGTAGAAATTGTAGATTTTGTTGAATGTATAAAGTATGTTTATGACATAATTATTCCAAATTCCGCTTAAAAAATATATATGTTCGCTTCCTTCTATTGCGTTTCAAATACATATTATTATGTAGTTTTAATGTTAGTTTATTAGAACAAAGAGAAGATAGATGTACATCAATACATATAATTATTATTAAATTTAAATAATATTGGATAACATTTCAAAAAGTATGTGGTCTATCAATGTTTGTACTTTTAGCGGCGTTCTGCGCATATTTACTTATGAAAATAATAATACATAACAAAATATTATCTAAGAGATTTTTTATGATCCTTTGTATAAATATTATAAAACTGTTCGTGTAACTTAGCACAGAAGGATTTGACATGTGTAGTGTGTGTATAGATGATTATTTTCCACTCAATTTAATGGTCACGTACTTATTTATAGTAGGTAAATTAATTTATATATTATATGTTTTAAATAAAGGTTACACTTCAACATTTGTGCCGATGTAATGAAATTGTCTCTGAATAAAAATAACTAACTTCTGAAACGTTGTGACTTTGTTCTCATAAACAGTTATTTCTTACTTTAATGGAGAAGGTCGAGAAAAAATCTAACAAAGGTTTTTTCCACAGTACCTACTATAGGGAGAAAGCTTAACTTTATAATTTAGTTTGTTAAAGACTAAGTAAGACGATCGTGTCCAGAGTGCGTAACTAGAATTCTTTTTAAGAAAAATACATAATACAATTAATGGGCTTTTATTTTTGAAGCGTTCATTTCAAACTCTTATTTTATAAAGTTAAGTACTCCTAAGAGTCGAAAGCCAAGCGTGGGATGAGAATTCTAGCTTCCAAACTTTGAAAAACAATAGTGGCAATGGTGAATCTACGGGGCCGCTCTTACTCTATGCAACCTTATGCGACGATGATGCTAAAACTTGAAGAACGGTGCTTAAAACAGTGTTGAGCGTTGCACGCATGCTGCACAAGTCAGCGACGTGCGTGCTGCGTGCGTGCGGCGCGGCGCGGCGGCGACACGCAGCGACCACCTCGCGGCACTTGTTGCGCAGCCCGCGCGATCGATACCCCCCTCAACCGCCGCGCCCACCTGCCACTTTACACCCCCTCCCCCCCCCCCCACACACAGACACTTTCCATTCAGCGCCGAAACCATCCTCACACCCTTTGTCACCAACCAATTGAACCAAGAGAAAAATCTCAACCACATTTCTATTTCTAAATTCATCTCGTTTCATTTTTAAATAACAAGTTGTTATGAAGGAATTCAGTCGTTTTATAACTTCGTTGAGGAGCTTTCACCTGGTACTGATAAATAAAAGACAGGAATCCGTTGGAAACCTTAATCGTGATACCCTTCTTTCAAGTATCAACAGGTGCTGATTTCTAACTCTTAAAAATAGCAACATTATTTTTGTCGGTCACCTGAGCATATTTTACATGTCACGTAACCATTTAAATCGTTTACTAGATCTTGCAAGAGATAAGGGTAGGTATCATATATATCTCAATATGTGTCGGCGTAACTCTGGATTATGTATTTTAGTTCACATAATAACTAATCGCCTCATTATGAAACTCCGCACGAACTGCGGTTTGCGAGCAATATCCGAACACAAATGTGCTACAAGCGATCAGCGCGCAAATCCGTAGCAAGACGTAGCGGCGTAGCAGCGTAGGCCGCGTAGCAGCGTAGGCTGCGTAGACCCGCGAACAATGCCTCCCACATTTCTAGTCAGTAAACCCCACCGTTCGATACAAAAGCTGTTATCTAGTTCCACAGTAACAACAAAAGAGTGTTATCTAATTTAAATATTGCACCAGCACATAAATCTGACATTTCACAATATTGTTGAGTATAACGCCCGCTGAGACTCTTTTCATAAGCTTGCATGCATAATAGACAACTTTGATAACAATTGTGGCGCACGACAATGCTGTACTGCGCTCCGCTTGCCAAGTCTTCAGGTAATTTATCTTTGCCAAGAATACTCTTCTATTGTGACAGGTTTAATAACTTGGTTGATTGATTCAGTAAAGCCGCCACCTTCACGCAGCGCTTTCAATCTTCAGAGCGCTTCTGTTAAGTTGAGTATTTCAATTGAAACCGTTAATTGTGTAAAGCTTATTCAAATGCCGAAACAACATTCGCCCATAATTTCCTTTACGTCTTACATTTAATAAAAGGTTTCGAAAAGGTCGTAAAGATTGTTTACAGCAAATATTTCGTTAATACAAATCAAAGAAAATTAACGAACAGTCCCAAAAAGTAATAAATATTAACAGTTCTATAGACGTACCTCAATGTTTTGTATTGGGGAATACAAGGTTCAATATTGAACGGCAGCTGTGGTTTTTATTTACTAGGTTTTTAATTAAATGACCCTCGACAGCGGGTTCCGCGGAAAGTTTTCACTTAAGGATCGGCTCCCATAACACTAAAACGAAGTAAACAGAGGCGTCTTACAGTTAATGTTGCCATCAATTCTAATAAAATGACGTTTATACCTTTTATTTAATCATATACGTGTAAGAAATATTTTATGAGACAGACTAATCCTTCACACGAAATTGAAGTTGAGTTTTACCTGAAGGCAGTTTTACCTTCACACCTTGAATACTAATCCAAAATTAATTCCTCCAAGAAATACAGCTTCTAGAACCATATAAAATTTAAGACAAAGCGAAACTAATAAGGATAAGAAAATATTATGTTAGAATATTCAATCGAGAACAAACTCAATAGAAATTACATAATAATGCTAAACAAATTGTTTGTTAGCGTTTTATTAAAGGTTTACGTTAAAGTAATCCCTAGTTGATACCCTCTACTTGATAATCCTATGATATCGGAAACTGAAAAACAATAGTATTAACAATAGTATTTTTACCTAGATTTTTATATCATTGTGAATGAATACTGTGTGCCCAGTTACTAGCATGGTATCCTTATCCTAATCTTGTTAAAGTCGTAATACTTATAATCCTTTCAACATTTCGCAATATTAATGTGGCTTTTATCCTGTAGCAGACTAACACACACACACAAAGAACATAAGTATCTATGTTCTGTGCGTAGCTCCGTAGCACAATGTTACTTCAGCCCTGTAGCTCTTTGCTACGTAGCAATTTATTTTTCCCCGTAGCAGTTTCGTTATTCAAAAACATTTTAAAAGTTGAAGTGTACAAATTACTCAAAGAGATCATCAACACATTTTTTTGTTATAATTAAAGCCTTCCTTACCCGGTCCGTTGAAACCGGTCGTTTAGTTCACCCTCAAAGGATTGTTTTCTTAACAATAACGCCCACTAATCTTTATTATTCTTTCCCTTTCAATTAATTTTAAATGCTAAATAAAAGCAATAAAGGGCAATTGTTTTTGCTAAATGAAATATTTTAGGCGCGTTTTCAAGTCTTCGAGACATTTAATTGCGTTTTTAATTATTATTTAAATCGGCCTTAAAAAAATAGTTAAAAGCTAAATCTATACAAATAAAAAGAGAAGTCCTGACTGACTGACTGACTGACTCATCAACGCCCAGCCCAAACCCTTGGACCTAGAAAGCTGAAATTTTGCACAAAGGTTCCCTTTATAATGTAGACAAGGAATAAGGAAAGATTTTTCGAAATACAACCCCAAAGAGATTTAAATAGGGGATGAAAGTTTGTATGGAAAATCGACATTTTCACGCGGGCGAAGCCGCTGGCAAAAGCTAGTTCTCAATATAACAAGTAGTTTCTACAAATGTTTTAAAGATTGTTTAAAGTTACTAAACATAATTTACAATTAGTAAGTGTATACTATATACACAGGCCTATTTCTAACATAAAAAATATACGTAGGAAACGACTGTATTTCGTTACTCCGAAGTTCGAAATACCGAAGTACGGTATACAGAAAGTTTGTGAGTCCGAATTACGTTAGTCAGAATGTACGCTATGACGAAGTACGGTATTCAGAATGTTCGTTACTCCGATGTACGTTACTCCGAAAGTTTGCTACTTCGAAGTACTGTACTCAGAATGTTCGTCACTCCGATGTACGTTACTTCGAAAGTTTGCTACTACGAAGTACTGTATTCAGAATGTACACTATCGCGAAGTACGGAACTCCGAAAATTTGCTATGACCAATTACTCAATAATAATTGAGAATTACTGACTTGTAAAACCTATTTGCACAATAATCATCATTTATACTTGACTAATTCGAAATACTCTCTAATGAGGAATATTCTCAATTATTATTGAGTAATTGGTCATAGCAAACTTTCGGAGTTCCGTACTTCGCGATAATGTACATTCTGCATACAGTACTTCGTAGTAGCAAACTTTCGAAGTAACGTACATCGGAGTTACGAACATTCTGAGTACAGTACTTCGAAGTAGCAAACTTTCGGAGTAACGTACATCGGAGTAACGAACATTCTGAATACCGTACTTCGTCATAGCGTACATTCTGACTAACGTAATTCGGACTCACGAACTTTCTGTATACCGTACTTCGGTATTTCGAACTTCGGAGTAACGAAATACAGTCGTAGGAAACCTATATAATATGTCAGTGTGTAGGTATTATGGGCTCGTTCATATATAAGTAAAAGGGCAGCTTTCATTACAGGTGGTGTCAGTCATCCAAGATGTTTACGGTTGGCTGTATGTCATAATTTAACTGGGAACCCTCATAAATGTCTAAACAGGCGTGTGGTTTATGATCAGACACTACAGGTACCAATACGGTCTACCTGTATGTGTGGTCATGACGTCATAAGACTATGTTAGGAGAAAATATGAGATTTCATTACAGAAATAATTATTTATCTATTGTTTACATGTTAAACTTAAAAGATAATATACTTCCAAGTTAGAATTCGTTTTCATTTTATTCCCTGCTTCAAATTTTAAATTGTTTTACAAAGCCATTCTTCAGTGTTGTTGTCGACTGATCGTTCAACTTCTCACCGGCTGCCACTGACATAAAAACCACCACTTACACACCCCCTCCTCCCCCTCTACCTCTTCTCTGTCCACTTGTAACCTCCCCAGATATTAAATTCTGATAGCAAGCATTTCCTGTTCACCTCACCTCAAAAGACGCTACTTTGCAAAAATGGAATTTGCAAAGTAGGTAAATTAATCTTACTTTCAAATCTTTGAGGTAACTTCTAAAGTTTTTAGCACAATCATGAGAATGTCAGTGTAGGCCAGCAAACGCTATGAAATGTAAAGTTCTAAAAAAAAACGATATTCTGTAGTTTATTCTCGTACTCTATCCGAAGACACAAAGTAAGTACATCCCGTTAATCTATATAAACAAATAGTTATTGCGAAACCTGAAATCCCTAATCCAGGAAGAAAATTACATCACCTGTGTTACTCTCCATGCTTTCACGTGTGTTTTTCTAGTTCAGTAGTCCATCTGATTGGAAATATACTACTCGAAAAACTTCAAAACTCGAGCTCTTGTCTTCTGATTGGTTGAAATAGTTTTCCGCCCAACGAGAGAGCAATACAGAGATCAAACGACTATTAGGTCCATTTATTCTTAGCCTTTGCTCTCTGGGGTTGAAATGGAAGGTGGAACGTCAAAGCGTTTGCGTTCACGCATGATGTGTCGTTCGGAAGACTGTGAAATGTTCGGGTTGTTCGTGCATCCTTGGTTTGTATGCGTAGGTTGGTGTGACTTGAGACGATGCGCTGGAATGAAATATGTTAAAGTTCGCAATGACTTACGTACACTTTTACTAACCTACTAATTAGAAAAACATTTTAATTGATCTTAATAACGGATGTCACTCTATGGCTGAGTGGAAGCACCAGTATTCTCTTCTTTTACTATCATACGATGGTGAATCAGCGAATAAGTTTTTGAATTAAAGTTTACAGAATAGCACGACGGACTGTAAAAAGTCAGCTTATTATTATACTGTGTATATAATTAAGGTAGCTATTATTATACTGTAATTATTAAAAGCACCTATTTTCGTACATTATAATTAATGGAAACATTTTTAGGTCACGAGCATTATAAACTTGAAGCTAAATTAAAGCAACAGTGAAGCTTATTAAATGTTACATAAATTACATCTTACGTAGAGCCTTTTTTTTGTTTTGATGTGTGTGAAATCATCAAATGAGTCCTCCCTCTCTGGGCAGAGCAGTAGGGATTGTCGTCTGACACTCTTTCTACCGACTAAAAACCACCCATGTTCCTTCTTAGCCCTTTGTGCCGAGGCCGCGGTATCTCTTTCGAACAACCCACAGCCTCCCCCTTCCATGTTGCAGACATCTCATTGATGCGCGCGTGGATCACGAACGCGCCTGTCGTTCTGTCGTCGTTATAAGACGGACGGACGGCGAGCTTACATTACCCAGAGCCTCGAATGTTAACAATTTGTAATTATTTGTATAATTACTGATTATTGTGAGAAAACATTATACAATAGAATCTTTTGAGAGTAAGTTTCAGCAGGAAAGGATAATCAGGCTAAATTATGTGGATGTGTGCTTTTCAAGGGATAATTATAACAAAAACTGCGAACATAAATACCTCTGATATGACTATGAATTCATATTCTAGGGATTCATAAATCTAATTCTACTATTATCATAATTTCAGTCTGTTTACGATTCAGACGTGCAGAGGTATGCTATGTCCAGTAAAGAAAATATGTATTTTAGATTAGTCACACAGATAATGCTTAACTGCCTCCAGCTATACTGGTTGAGCAAATACGACCTCACCACCTTTCAGCCAAAATAGAAGCAAAGCCGTTACTTATTCAACAACTAAGTTACAATGAGATAAGCATCGAAACATTAGCGTCGCAATTATTTGCCTTATCCAGCCAATCGCGTGTGGCATGCGAATAGGGTGTTAGGAGCCTGCCCAGCCCTCTTGACGCCGGTACTATGCGTCATGGTAATGGGAGATTAGTTGTAAAACATGTGCCTGTGAAAATTTATTAACCTTTTACCTGTAAAGGTCGTCAGGAACAGCCAGTACCATCATGAGCGATGAAATGCTCTTTGTAGATCCTTTCTTCGACTTCGATAAGCTTACAAACTTCGACAGGGCTGTTAGATGCTTCGGATAGATCTATAACAGTGTAGGAGGGAAGAGGTCTAGATTTATGTCCCTATGGAAATTGCTTCTTTTTCTACAGCTATGGTTGGAATAATTGGTTTTTCTTACTTCTACTTACCACAAAATTAGCCGTGAGACCCTCATAGCAGTTTCACCCTCATAGCAGCTTTTATCCATGATGACTAAAATAGGTAAAGGCATCGCTGTTTAATAATAATGCATTGAAAAATCTTAAATCCAACGGATGCCAAAAAGATATTTCAAGCGTAAGTTTTCCTAAATCACAGGATAAGCTGAAATATAGAATAGAGTAAAATATACTTAATTGTACACCAAAACTGTTACACAAGTTATTTTACAAGATTGCTAGTTCAAAAAATACCAAAATTAGCATTTACTGCGAAATATATCGATACAAAAACTTGACAGTTTCAGCAATTCTTAAAGCAGCTGTAACTGTTCAGGGACCTGCTGAATATTATAGAAGGTACCAGTTATTTTGGGAGTAGATTGAAATTCAAAAATAGTCTTGTCAAAGGCAATAGATTCCCGTTCGAACACCGTACAACCGACACTACTCATATTGTCGTCGATGAAATGTAGGATTGTGGGTGTCACGCCCACCACACTCTACTACCAACGCTTCTGGGGTATATGCGACGTGTAAGTATTTATACGTAAGTAGTAAATAAACGTGAACAGGCTAAGTTTAGCAACGACACCCATGAATCGTGTTAATCGTTTTCCGAAACTATTTCACGGTTGAGCGCTTCGAAAGGGTGAATTTAACTACAAACGTTGATAATGATTTGCAACGTTAAAACGTAATTGGTGATTCACTTGCAACAAAGGTAAATAAATATATATATATATATTTTTTTTTTAAAACGTTGTCCCACACTAGGAAACAAACATTCTTCTCTTTTTTTAGAGGGTGGGAAATCATCAAGTGACTCCTCCCGCTCTGGGCGGAGTGATAGGGAGTGTCAGACTTCTACTGACTAAAAATCACCCATGTTCCTTCTTGACCCTTTGTGTCCGAGGCCGCGGTATCTCTTTCGAACAACCCGCATCCCCGACAGGAAATATTCTACTCTTACTTTTACTTTACTGACTTAAGTTAAACAGAGAATAAAACTCCACCAAACTAGGTGAACTCTTTACTATGTAATCGCCACAACCTGTACTCTCGAGTAGTAGAAACAGGAACATATGAAAGATATGACTTAGATCATATGGACTGGCCTGTTGGTCTAGTGGTTAGTGACCCTAACTGCTATGCCGGAGGTCGTGGGTTCGATTCCCACCCAGGACAAATGTTTGTGTTATGAGCACGATCATTTGTTCTGTGTCTGGGTGTAATTTATCTATAATATGTATGTATTTAGAAATATATAAGTATGTTTATCATTTGTCTAGTACCCATAACACAAGCTCTGCTTAGCTTGGGACTAGATGGCGTTGTGTGATAGTTGTGGAATATTATTATTATTATTATATTACGAGTCATCGCAACAGACCACATACAAAAGCAAAGGCGAGTGGCTTGGCGCAAATTGTATAGTGACCACTGCCTTAAGTAGGACACTATCTGGTCGTACCATACGTACCCACTAGAACTAAATTAAGGCGAATAGGCTTAGCTAGAGGTACCTTCGTGAACTATTAAGAAGCCTATAATCTTCGTGGACTATTAATAACCTAGAGCTATAAATTACGAAGGGATAACACTAACACGCAACGATTCTTTCCATAATAGTTATATTCTTTTTAGTTATATATCGGGGAGGGTGACCTTTACCATGAACAAGGTCGGTAGATGATATACGAGTACCTACATACGTAGTACGTACCTTTTCACAAATATGTTGTAGTGAGTTTAACCTTTGATCAGAAGTGAATTTATCTGTATCTTCCAGAACGCGTTCTAACCAGGTTTTCTCACACTCTTTTGACTTGACTTTGAAATAGTACATTGTTACCTTAGGGGTGAAAGTAACTTATTTAGTGCCCGAGACGGGGTTTGGCGCCTGAGCGCAGCGAGGGCGCTAATAGTTTGAGAGACTAAATAAGTCTTTAACCCGAGGTAAACACTGTGCTTTTCATTACGAATACAAGGAAAGTTGATGGGAATAGGCTTGCGCCCAAATACCTAAATCGAAAGAAAGAAGAAATAAAAAGTATTTATTGGTTTCACACAGGACAAAACAAATTGACAAATAACCCTCCTTTTGGGCTTCGCCGCAGTCGGGTAAAAAAGTAAACATAAGAGAAACACTTCGGTGGATGGCAATAGGCTTGCTCCTAATTACATCGGGTGATGGCAATAGGATTGCTCCTAAGTAGATTGGTTGATGGCAATAGTCTTGCTCCTAATTACATCGGTTGGGGACAATAGGCTTGCCCCCAATTACCCAAATCGTTGGATGGCAATAGGTTTGCTCCTAATTGCATCGGTTGATGGCAATAGAAATCTAATTAGGAGCAAGCGCTCCTAATTAGATTTCTTGATGGAAATAGGCGTGCTCCTAATTACATCGGTTGATGGCAATAGGCTTGCTCCTAATTAGATTGGTTGATGGCAATAGGCTTGCTCCTAATTAAATTTGTTGATGGCAATAGGCTTGCCCCAATTACATCAGTTGATGGCAATAGGCTTGCTCATAATTAGATTGGTTGATGGCAATAGGCTTGCTCCTAATTAAATTGGTTGATGGCAATAGGCTTGCTCCCAATTACCTAAATCGGAGGATGGCAATAGGCGTGCTCCTAATTAAATTGGTTGATGCCAATAGGCTTGCTCCTAATTAGATTTCTTGATGGAAATAGGCGTGCTCCTAATTACATCGGTTGATGGCAATAGGCTTGCTCCTAATTAGATTGGTTGATGGCAATAGGCTTGCTCCTAATCACATCAGTTGATGGCAATGGGCTTGCTCCTAATTACATTTGTTGATGGCAATAGGCTTGCACCTAATCACATCAGTTGGTGGCAATAGGCTTGCTCCTAATTACATTGGTTGATGGCAATAGGCTTGCTCCCAATCACATCAAATAATTTGAATTTCTATTTTCTAACTCCGAATATGATACGGGTCTAGTAGTGTTGGGTTTTTCCATCAGAAATTTATCTGTAGCAGCCCCCTATATAATGAGACTTAAACATACCTGGTGAAATGTGGGTGTAATAATGGATACATCTCTGCCTAACCCTTCGGGGATTACAGGAGTGATGTTACATTATGTTATACGACAGCAAAAAAAAAACGATCGGAAATTCTCGACAAGACAACAAAGACTATCGAATAACGACTGATATTCCTATGAAAATGATTCATATTATTACAGGCTTTATACACATAGATATAGGTAACACTAACAGTGACAACACCGAATGTACAATGCCCTCTCACTTGTTGAGCGCCTGATAGGCCGCAATCGATAGTCACTCCTGTCGCACGGGACGATTGCGGCTAGCCATATTAATTCACGTTCGCAGCATTTCCAATTTAATTAATTATTCCTGTGTAGCTTAAGTTAGCTTAAATAAATTGCTTTGTATTTACATAGGTGTTAGAGGTTATTCCCACGAACAGCTGTTTGGAAAGTAACTGACTGAGTTGACGGAAAAAGTTTCTTTCAAAATCACAACGTAATTTTTCTCTGAGTTATTAGAATAAACAGTGCAGTCAGTCCGTCCAACTGAATAAGACCATGTGTTGTCACTTCCAAATAGTAATCGACAGCAATAAACACCACCCACGGGCTTTAATATTAAAATTGACACTGCGACAAGACGGAGAGTCATAAAAACTGCAAAGAGACTAAAACAGCCAGGAAATCGTTAAGTGAAACGTTCTGAGAAAAAATATTGCGAAACAGAAAGTCGACGACGACCTAATAAAACACTGAAACAAGAACTGCAATCTAAATTAGTAGCAATCTGGAAAGTTTAAAAACTATTCAAGTAGTTCTTCAGAAAAAACTGTTGCTGGAGAACGAAGAGGTTTTAATCTACACAAGTATTCAGGCTGAAAATCGGGTAGGCATTCTTTCTACACCTTTTTGCTCGTCGAATTTGTTTTTGGAACAGAAAAAAAGTATCATAACGAGCCTCCTTCAATCACTTTGAGCTCGAGGACCTTTTAAAATAATTGATCATTTAGACTTCCTCTTTAATGAGCAGGTTAGCATACACTGATCGAATTCCTATTCACTTAACAATCTCATTACTTTACGTAATCGATAACTATGTTTGTCTGCGCGTAATATTTAAGAGTCACTTCGACTAGAACAACAAATGAATCGATATCACCAGTACACGTTATCATCAGTATGTAGTATGTAGGTAGATTTCCTGTTGCCGCGAGTATTTCCCGCAAGTCGTTATCGGCTGTTATAAGCTGACACGGGTAGTGAACTTGGCAGAATTGCTTCAACTTGCTCTAATATACGTCTGAACTTTGACTAC
The DNA here is from genome assembly GCA_949775195.1 of Diarsia dahlii. Classification (NCBI taxonomy): domain Eukaryota; kingdom Metazoa; phylum Arthropoda; class Insecta; order Lepidoptera; family Noctuidae; genus Diarsia; species Diarsia dahlii. Next base: position 16,586,481 of record OX459195.1, read on the forward strand.
TGTTCAACATCAGCTCGAGAACGATTCAGAACTTTGTATGTACCTGTTTTTAAAATATAAGTTAATACTTCTTAATGGAACAATTTACTCTTTCAGACAACCCAGGCGTGTATTCAATCTTGCCATATTAAAAAAAAGTAATTGGCAGAAACACAGGTTACAAGAAGCTTTACAAAGGTAGTAAATTAAGAAATATATTCTTACATAAAACATCTTTATGCCAAGATATTTGTGTCGGTACTCTACTTCGCAATATTAGCAGAGGGCCACGAGCCACGACTTTTGAAAAATCTATTCTTATAATGTAAGCTCCTTTTAAAACGACTTCATTTAGGAAAATGAGATGTTTTCTTTGTGGAAAAAATAATATCTAGTGATAAACCTGTTTACAAAGTGAGTACATACATGTCGGATTTAATCAGTGGTACCTACAGACAGAATGAATCGCAAGCGCACCGGTGCCGGTGGTGACATCGCGCCACCTAGTAACAAGTCTATCCGTACCAGTCAGTCAGTCGTGAAGTTCTTGAGCTCTCAACGATACTATATATATACCATATTCAGTGTCTGATTGATCACAGCGGAGTTGAGACGTCCCGGTCTCCCGGAACTGTATCCGATTCATTGTGATGTGATTTCATGTAATTTATTGGTTTAATAAAAACAGTATATTGAGTGTACCGTCATTACAAAAAAACCCATCTTCTACCCACAAAAAACTTGAGCCTAACGGAATAAATACTGATTAACCGACATACAAAGCATTATGTCTACCAATTGACAATGTTTCAATACTTAGTGTTCTTTCTATTTCCTAATAGCCTAGTTAAATCTCGAGTTGCACCTGCTCTGGGTCACATTATATCTATCCACTCAAATTAGGTTAACATCTCCGGGATCTAATTATACTGAAAGGCGAAACCCGATAATACGGCGTAGGAAAACTAGGAGAAAATAATTGGATTAAATAAGCATGACCGCTTTGGAATAATTAAACGACAACACCTAACCATAACGTTTTGCCTGCAATAATGTGTGGCTTGATTATAGGCTTCTAGTACCACAAATAGGCATCAAAAAGGCCTAGCTGTGCGAGCCTTTGTAAACATTGTTTTATAGACTGGCAACAATGTAGTGTTTTTTTAACTGCCTGGATATGTATGTAAACTTGATGTATACTAAATTTATATGGAGCAATATTACAGCAAGGTTTTATTATTTAACACAACATCACGCTTACAATACCCGATGTGTTAGGTAGGTAGTTGTGTTCCTCATAGTGCACCCCACTATTGGTGCTTAAGCCCCATGTAGTAGGCGAGGGAGGGAGTACCTATATATAATTTTTATATTTTTAAATGTTTTTTTTTATAAGCTTTTTATGAAATATTTAAAAATGTAAATGATGTGTTAATAAGTAATAAAGGACATAATAATAATATGATTTTAATTGTGATTGAAATTATTGTTTGAGAGTTTGTAAAGCTTTTATGATAGATACCTATCGGTAACCGAAATTGGAATGAGAATTTTCAAAGAGACTTTCACAACTCGACGACGCCCACCTGTAAGCTCCGAGAGATTCATTGTCTCCTGTTTCTTTTTAAGTTGCTTTTCAATTGGAAATATTGTTAGCCTCACAATCTAAGCGTTTCATTCAATTTAAATTTTATTTTTATTTAATTCAGTTTCTATAGATACATATGGACAGTCACGATACACTTGGCCAAGTTAGAATATTTCTTGAAATAACGCTTGTAACTTTGAGATATATATAACCAACTTTATCATAATATGGGTTCCAAGATATAATTTCGTTACGTAGCTAACATGAAAATGAAATCAATACAGTAGGTGAAAATTGCTTCTAAACGTTTCTAAGTATACCTAGGCTATACTTATTATTAGAGATTGTTTGACCTAAATGCACCCCAGAAAACTAGAAAGCACTCTAATCCAACATTTCACATTATCAAATTAAAGTTTCATGAACGAAAACCATATATTTCAGGCGTCAAATTACTCTCATAAAGTAAACTAAGCTTTATGTGAACATTATCACCGCAGATATATATACCTACCTCATTTGATTTATAAACACAAACTTCAGAGAATTTCCTTATTAAAGTACTTGCTGAGAGTTACAGTTATTCGCACCTAAAACAATATTTATCTTTAAAATATATAAATCCTTCGTCGAAACTTTTGTAAGTAAATTCAGTTTTGCCTTCCTCGCAAAGCACGGCGAGTTTTAGGTTTTGAAAGAAGACAATTTGCCCACGTGTTCGGTACATTGTTGTAAAGTTGTGTGTATGCGAAATCTCTTGCCTGCAATTTACTGCTTTGTCTACCTGGAACATAGCGTACAATTTACAGCAGTTTATAGCAGTGATAACGTAGTGGTTAGGTTGTAAATTCATGTGCGTGTCGTATTATTATTATTTGCTTGGGCGAAAGAAAACATCGTGTGGAAACCAGCATGTCTTTTTTTTTTTTGGTGGGTGGAAAATCATCGAATAACCCCCCCCCCCCGCTCTTGGGCAGAGCGAAGGGGAGTGTCAGACTTCTACTGACTAAAAATCAAACCCATGTTCCTTCTTCGCCCTTGCGTCGGAGTCACGTTAACCTTTCGACAAACCACAGCCCCGACGGGCAAAACCAGCTGTCTGAGAGATGTTTCTCGACGGCAGAGCCTCTGGCTTGGCTTTACATCGGTGGCATCAATGACATGACTCTGACACCAGGTAAGGCACTAGCACACGATAAAGAGTATTCACATATATAGTGCATGCAAATTGTACTACTTATCCACGTATGAATCACATGTCTCATTCATGAAATATCTGTGTAGAGTCCGCCTGTTTTGTTTTTGCTCTAATTGTTAACATTAATTTTGTGAAGTTATAAAACAACATCAACAGGGCAGTAAAACATAAAACTACGAATTACACTGCTTCTGACATTTTATTAAAAAATTTACTCCTCCCACGTGTACTTCACTAATGAGTACCAATTAAAAACGTTTATAATAACAAACGGGTAGGTGCCGCTCCTTATTCTAAAGAGGAAATTCGGAGTTTGGCGGCTAAATACAAAGAACGGTTAATCCATCATCCTAATGAACTTGCTCGCCAACTCACCATGGACCACTATGTGAGACGACTGAAACGTCATCACATACTAGAGCTAGAAGACCGGCAGTAGCTCTGGGAAGCAGATGAGTTGATGCTTCCAATGGGAAGCCACTCCGCATGACATCATCACAGAACAGATTTGCTCATAGTCATAAGGCTGATTGCAAATAAAAACAGAAAAAAAAAAAAAAAAGGTGCCGCTCCAACCCTGAAATATGAATAATTAGTTGCGATTTTATACCGTAATCCGCTTACATCAGGCCGGACATCACATGAGCCTTTTTCGTCCAACCTTGTTGAGTTGAGTGGATCGATTTTATCTCTAAATGACCGTCAATAGAACGGTATTAAATAAATGCTGGGAGCGACCAAAAAGGGTAAATATAATGAAAACGTGTCAAGTATTCGGTCATCCATTACCTCCGTATGTAAACATTTTTCACGAGAATGATTTATTGCGGTGGAGGCTGCAGCGCCGTGTCGCGTCGGTTAAGTCACAGCTCATTAGTCAAAGTGTTATGATGTAATATTCCCACACACATTTACCGTCAGTCAGCTGACAACACACTGTAGCCCCACTCGCCAGCCCTCACCACTGACACTCGCCAGCCCTCACCACTGACACTCGCCAGCCCTCACCACTGACACTCGATTAAACTATCTAGTGTTTTTTAATATTGCTAACGAGAAACCATGTTACGTCGATAAACTCTACCTAGCTACTATGGCTGATCCACCTTTTTTTAATTTAATTTAAAACGATACTTACAGCGTGTTCCGTGTACCTGGTATAAGGTACGCGAACCAAACAAAACTAAAAGGTTTTATCGAGATAACAAGACCGTCTATTACAGACTCCGGTAATGAGAACATAATATTGTTATTATTATACATACCTATACCTAATGGCGCCCCAATTCACATTGTTTCGATGAAAATGTTACAATATACAGATAATGATTTAACCATATTCTAGACAAACATCGTTATAATCCATTTTCCTCGGCTAAAAAATATTGCTGGGGGAGAGGCACAGATAAAACATTGCTGCAAAACTTTTAATTTCCGGAACAATACGGGAACAAACCTACTTGCGCTACCAGTAGGTTATCGCAAAAAACACACACAGACTCTCTGAAACAGGCTAGCAAAAAGTCCATCAGAGCACAAAGCTTGCTAACTCGCATGTTTAGCAGAAACGTTCTGATGAGAGTGCCAACGGAAATTCTTTTCGACACGCCAAAAGGATTCACGCAAAAAGAGTTCATCTACTATTTTGTATTCGGCCATTGATGTTCTACTATTTCTGATTTGTTTGTCAATGAGAGCGAAATAATTAAGCAGTGAATACCGACTGTTAATATTATTGTTTAAAAGTTTGTTGTGGTTATGAACTTTTGTTTTCACAGAGTGTCCAGTATACATCGTAGAAGTTTGTGTCAGCGGTGATCATAAAGAAAATGTGAAATATTCAGCTTCAGTACATTTATGTTTCATCGTCTGACAACATTTGGACACTTTGTATCTTTTAATTACGAGTGATTACCATTGTTTACGCCTTTGTTTTTATCTACTCGTTAGATTTTATGTTCCATGAAATGTCAGCGTGGGCGGTGGAAATTAAGACATTCGTATATATAAGGTCCCATTAAAATAGGTGGACAAAATTTGAGAAATCATTCATACCACCAAAATAAGGACAATGGTAAAAAAAATAAGAAAAACGCATTTAAGTACCTACTCATAAAGGTAGAGTTTGTTCTACAGTGCCAGCAATTTATTATTTTAAGTCAAAATAAAATCACTTTATTTAGTGTTTTTTTTTTGTGTATATATTTTGGTTTAGGCGTACCGAATGCTGTTTTAAAATTTGTCCACCTATTTTAATGGGACCTTATAGGTGGACAAATTTTAACACAGCGTTCAGTAGATCTAACCAAAGATATCTAAACAAAAAAAAAACATTAAATAAAGTGTTTTTTTTTACTTAAAATAATAAATTGCCGGCACTCTAGAACAAACTCATCCTTTAAAAGTAGGTACTTAAATGCTTTTTTCTTATTATTTTTTTTACCATCGTCATTTTGGTGGTCTTAATGATTTCTGAAATTTTGTCCACCTATTTTAATGGGACCTTATATTATGATACTGAATTTAAAGCGAATATTATAAAGTAAATTACTCTTTTCATACAAATAAATGAAAGGTTTTATTGCGCTAGTATTTTATGTCAAGTAGTCATATTTATCACTTATTTAATTTACAACATGTGGTGTATTGCGTTTGAAGTAGAAAAAATGTCGTAAACCTACATTCTCTTTATGCTGGCATAAAAGGCTATATAGGGTTGCTGCGCTTGAAGTACTAGACTATAACAAGGGAGATAAAATATACGCCATTAATTTAACGATGCTCATTGAAAATTTAAAGAAAACTTCACAGACGGTTGCTAGATCGTATTTTCACGGCCGGGTTGGTCTCATCTATATTTACAAAGAAGTTCCGTTTATTAAAAGAGACGATTGGGTACGATACCTTCAAAATTCCCCTGGAATTGTATCTACCTTAACTGATTGATTGATTGACTGAATGACAGATTTCGGGCGGACAGCCTCAATCACTAAAAATAGAAACTCGTTTAACAAACCTTGGCTTTACGAGGGCCCTTGATCGGGAGTCCACGTTTAGAGACAAATATGTTGTCTTAACCTAACACTTATACTTACATGAATGGATTGTTATCTTAGGGCCGAAGCTAAACTAAAACTAGGCCGTCACTATATTATTATAACCTCCTTATTAGTTTCCGTGGACGGCAGAACAGCTGCACCAATTACTTCGTTTTCTTCCAGATTAACGTCAAGTACTTAAACGTTAAGAAAAAAAAGGTTTTACAAGAAAATAATTCTGGAAATTTCGCTCAAAAGGCTAATCCTAATTAAAGGCCCCGTTTTAATCGTTTGAGGTTCAAGTCGGGGGCTCTGATCCGTGTTATTATTTTAAACGGGATTTTATTACTCAATCATGCTATGGGCAGTGAAAATCTTTTGTTGCTTTGAAACGGAAAAGTTTTTTTATTCACATAACAATCCAAACGGAGTATAAAATAATCCTATCCTCTATATTAAATAATCCCTCAAATGTTTTTATTGGCTGCTCTTATTTTCTGATAACCGATTTCCCACCAGCTAACACGAGATTCGAAGCCATATTTACTGATCTGTTTTCTGACAAGCCCTTAAAAAGAGGGTAAAAGACGAACAGCGCCCCATCAATATTGGTAGGATATCGTTCTGCTGCGGTGTCAGCGCAATTTAACAGGAAACGATTACCGCACCCAAGAGAAAATATGTTATGTGCATTGGCACATACATATTTCTATATATTTCTACTGAGAAACAGAAACGATAGTAAAGAGAAGAAATGGCATGGAATGGAATTTAATCTTTTACTGCATTGCCGTAAAATAGCTTTGAAGAAATATAATTCATTGGCTAGAAGGAGTTGCGCTTTGATATTATAATACTGTGTTACTTTAGCGAGATGAATAGTGTTGGACACTATCTTGTCATGATAAGTACCTATAGCTGTCATGGAGGTTTGTGGTTCTAGGCTTTGTGTTCAAATAAATAAGATAGGCTTGTCTCTACAAAGAGGTTCGATATCTCTTGAACTGTGTGGTAGTGTTGACATTGCTGGCCGAAAAACACGATAAGAAAAGATGAAGCCTTATTCTGTAAAAAACTAAATAAGGAAAAATATGCGATACATGTGACTAGTGCAAGCGGTCTTGATAACTACGTCTAAAAATAAAGTTTTATGACTTATATTACGAACTTCGGTACTTAGGGGAGCGCTGTTAGTACCTATGCATTTGAGCAAATGTTTTATGAAATGTACTGAAAAATCAAAATGACAGCGTTGAGTTTAATTTCGGTAAAATATCCAGAAAGTTAATGAAAAAAAGAAATGTAACAGCATTATAAGCTCTAAGTACGTACTTACACCTAGCTGTCATTGCTGCTTATAGCGACTGAGACAGTTTGACACAAATGCCATTCAAGAACCAAGTTACTGTGCCCAACTGTAAGTTTTTAATAGACATGATTTATCACAATTTTACAACGTCGGCAATTCGGCAGTCCGCCCTGACATTTTTGTTACATTGTCCGTTTATGTGATGTAGATGTTATCCAACCGTGTTGGTATTCTGGCGTTGAACACCTTATTAAATATTAAATCCATTGAGCTTTGTTTTCCTTTGTGATAAGCAGAGGACAGTGTTGTAATATTATCGTAATATAATTCAATATTGGACTTTTGAATAAACTGTTGCTATTTTCTTTAATTGTTGTAAAATAATATTGCTGAGAATATACTTCATTGACTAGAAAAAGTAACGTTTTGAAAATCTGCGGCTGAGGAATGTTTGCGGGCATTGTGACGTCTGTGCGCAATGATGAAAATATTAGTTATTGATGAAGACTTACAATAAACAAAATGTCTAAAAGAGGTTCAATATTATCTTGAGATGTGTGGCAGAGTTGACAATGCTGGTCGAATTATACATAAAAACAAGTAATTAAATTAAAAATTTAAAAAACCCCCAACTCAATAAAGATAAAATATTGGTTCTCCACTTTTACTCCCTTTAAATCAAAGTTTGACCAAGTTTAAAGGGAGTAAAAGTCAAAAAACAATTTTCAAGCTTTTTTGTTTTAATTTCATTAGTTTATATTCCTCATTCCCTTTCAAGTGTACATTATTCTACAAATCAATCCCTTTAATTTTTTTGCTACCCATATTGAGTTGTAAAAACAAACGTACTTAATTCATAGTTTTGTGATGGCGGCCATCTTGGATTTGAAATTTGTTTTAGTGTATAGTATTCTACTTATCAAGCCCTTTCATTTGATACCCATATTGATGTGTTGTGAAAAAATATGTAAGTAGGTACCTACCTAATACGCCATTTTTTGATAGCGGCCATCTTAGATTTGAAATTTGTTATAGCACTCTACTAATCAAGCCCTTTCATTTGATACCTACCCATATTGATGGAAGTGTAAAAAATATGTATTCCGCCATTTTGTGATGGCGGCCATCTTGAATTTGAAATTTGTTAAAGTGTCTGTGTAATATTCTCCCAATCAAGCCCTTTCATTTGATACCCATATTGATGGAGTTGTGAAAAAATAATATGTAAATCGCCATTTTGTGGTGGCGGCCATCTTGGATTTGAAATTTGTTATAGTGTATGGTATTCTACTAATCAAGCCCTTTCATTTGATACCCATATTGATAGGAGTTGTGAACAAATATGTACTCCGCCATTTTGTGGCGGCGGCCATCTTGGATCGATGTTTTTTAAACATAGTTATGAACACTCTCGACTAATTCACCTTTCAAACAAAAAAAACTACATCAAAATCAGATCATGCGTTCGGGAGCTACGATGCCACAGACAGATACACACAGACAGATACACACACAGACACGTCAAAATTATAACACGTCGTTTTTGCGTCGGGGGTTAATAAAATGAAGGCTATATTAATAAAAATTATTTAAAAACATAACTTTAATGGCACCTCAAAATTGTTTTGATGGCGTTAAGCCAGTATCATTTTTTATTAAATTAAATAGTTTACAGAATTACTTGAGCATTTTGATTTTTGAAAAACCTGAATTCCTGATTTGAACCTGAAATGAACCTGAATTCGAAATCTATTCTAATATTACAAATAAATAATATTCGTCAGTTTGTACGAAGAGGGTACTTAATTTTCGCAATTACTGGTTCAATTAAATTTTTTAATTTACTCAAAACGTTATCCCCGAGTGTCATAGACTACTTATATTGAAAATGTTCCCGTGGGGTAATTTCGGAGCATACCTCAAGCAAAACGGTTAGCTAGAGCTGGTATTCTGTTACTCATAAAATTATCATACTCATTGCTCATGATAGAATCTTGTTCCAGACGACCACTTAAAATTCAAGTTACGCTATCACACAAATCAATGTTATTTACCTCATCATCATCATCATCATTTCAGCCATAAGACGTCCACTGCTGGACATAGGCCTCCCCCAGGCATTTTTGGGGGGGTTTGCCATAATCGCCACGCTTGGCAGGCGGGTTGGCGATCGCAGTATGGTTGTTACAAAGACACAGAGAACGCTGCTGCCCATTCTCTGGTACATCCCTTAGTCGCCTCTTACGACACCCACGGGAAGATATGGGATGGTGCTATTCTTTACGTCCGACACCACACGGAACGTTATTTACCTGCCTACACAATATTGAATTAAATATTACTCATTTGGTCATATCAGGGTCAGGTTCGTACCTACATACAATGTAAATACATAGTATTGTAACAAGACATCCAATAACATATATAAGGACAGACAGCCACAAAAGGTCTCGATATAATAATTATGTGGTACGGACGACGCGGGTTACAAATCATAACCGATACACAGTTGTACAGTCCATACCCAGTATTACCTGACCCCTCTTCTCACACCACAAACTTGCCCTCTTCTTCTTTATACGACGGCTCAGGTAATGCTAGGTACTGACTGTACCTTAGACACAGTTTAAAGGTATATATTATATTATAATACGATAAATTCTGTTCAGCGACCCTTTTGTTCGCAAGATATAAATTCATTATTCGCAATAAGTTTTTTGTTTCGCAATACAATAATCTCGGCTACTGTTATTCTTATCTCGCTGATTTATCTACTTATTTCAACCCTTCTGACGAAATTCACCAGAATTGATGGGCTATCTGTAATAACAATTATATTTGTTTGTATGCCTTTTAGTTTTTGCATAGAAACAATATGGGTTTGTTTTTTATTGTGTGTTAAAACGGAGACATATATCAACTGATGTTTAAAGCAAAAAATGTAAGGAATTTTGTGACAAAATGCCTTCATATTTTTTATAACATCATGGAGGGAACGCAGAAAAGCGTTGGAATTTGGTTATTATAACGTTAAAGTAGAAAGTCAAAATCCGATACGTACGTCAACAGCATTCGTTTAAAACAGCGATTTTCATTTTTGAAGAAATATATTATATTCTATGATATCTAAGGCATTTAGATATCATGTCGCATTCCAGCGCAACCGCTTGCGCACAAGATCAAGTGACTTTCTAGTTGCGACAGCTACTACACAGAAAAGAAATGGCGTGGATGAAACTTCATGCTGTATAAATTGTGTTTTTGTCTACTTACACAGTATTTAAGAGCATTGTTACTAGCACTATGGGCGTAGCCCGAAATAAACGCAATTATTATTATTGAGTGGTGACCCGACGCGATTGTGACGCGTCTATCGGTACATGCAGAGCAAATAAGTAACACGCGTGTGTCGCATTTCGTAAGTCGCATCCACTGAGGTCTAGAACGGGGTGTCAGAGTTGACGCCGCATGGTTGCGACGTCTATCACAGAAATGTTTCAGTCAGCCGAGCTACCTACCTACTGTCATTCCATTTTACCCAACTTGAGCAACTTAAGTCTTCCTTGATCAGTTAATCAACTAAGTTCACGTTCCCTGCCATCGTTCCGTGTGCATTGTTCTCTACGCGACTATTCTGTCGGGAATCTCTACAACCACCGGACGTTGCATGATACAAGACTTGTTTTATATACATATATGACCTTCATAACTCTATAATATCTTTACACGAGCAACTCAATAAATTCTCAGATAAACTATTATGTTTACGTCCCTTTTATTTTCCTACGCCCAAAATAAACCGAAACCATACACAAAAACCTTTATTTGACAATCATCACAAACGACGTAAAACGGCTTCGTTATTTATTTTCCCTGGTGAAATTCTAAAATACCGCCAACGTTACCTACAATATCCCAATGAAAAGTTTTATAAAAATAGTCGTAGTTTTGACGAACGATACATAGGTACGTGAACAATGCTCGCTAACGATGAAGCGCACTCGGGTTGGGTCCGGTGGGCCCAGTAAACCCGGTGGACCCGTGGACGGTGGGACGGTGGGTTTGGAAGCACGCCTCGCCGCGCCACCTATTCCATGATTCTCACTCGTCATCCGCTTTTGTTTACCTCTGTTTTAGATTTTGTGGTATATTATTGTGACATAGTTTTGCGGTATATTATTTTAAGGTTTCACAGTTTATAACTAGATTTACACAATCACTTACGGTTTGTCTACTGTGATTATCAGCTTATGAGCTCCCGATATTTTTTCGCTGTTGCAAGCGGCATGATCGCCGTGACACTATAAATGTTTGTGGCATCGTTTGCATTAGACCGATGTTGATTTTGTACGTAGAATGATCTTAATAAATATAACCTACTTGATTAAATACAGCAGATAGAGGTTTCTTCGGACCTATGGATAAAATTAGCTTAAATTTGGTCATTGATCACACGGCAGATATAGTGTTATTACAAGAAATAATGACGTCTACATAATAGAATATTTTAATTTCACATCGTTTACGTCATACTATGTTAACAGTATAGAATATTATAACAAAATATGATTCCAATGCGACATTTGTACATGGATATATTTTTTTACTTTTGTTATGCTTTTCAGAACTTGAAGCATCATCACATCACCCCAACCTATTGTGGCATTTTAATGATATCATTAAAACAAAAGCGGTGTCTGTAAAAGGCTGGATGTAGGCAGATGAGGGATCACCGAATATTGTGCGCAACTGCGTGAGACCCTGGTTTAACACTTGAAAAAATCTGATAATATAGAACATCAAAGGCAAAAGGGGCTGCGTGAAACAAAACAAAGAGCTTTTCATATATTATTTTCAATACTTTTCCATTTTAATCTGTAGATACAAGTATGACCTTTAGAGAAAAAATCTCAATTGAATATTTTCATGTAGGTACCTTTCTTATTATTTACGTATGAATGTTTAGAATTTTTTGCTTTTTTGCTATGGGTTGTCTGGCCTGAAATAAAACAGTAATCAAATTAATGAGCGAAATACCGCGCGGCGTGGCGGCCAGTGAGCCAGCCTGGCCGTCCATGATGCAATTAAAAAGTAAAACGTCAAAGAACACGCTAATAAAATTCCGCCAAATGTTCAGTCTTTTTTGTTAGCTTTTGAAATTATTATGATTGTCTTGCTTGTTGAATGTTTGTGTTGGACTTGGAAAAATAAAGCTGAATTGAATTATGTGTCGTGAAATTATTTTAATTTATGTTGGAGCGCTTGTACGAGTATATCAAAAAAATTACTTTATTTTATATTAAATGTGAAACTATAACCCACGTAGCCCAATAGTGATAATCTATCTCAATTTTATAAAGTTAAGCACAATATTTTGTTTCATTTATCGGTCGACTAAATTATTTTTCGTAGAATTCTGATTTCCTAGACAAAATATTCGTAGAAATTCATACCATTATGAGCGAAAGAAATCGACGTATCTGCGTTTACTAATGAGCACACTACCCTTCATATAATATCGCGAGACTTCGAAATAGGCCGGGAAAGCGTGGAAAAGGGAAAGAAAATTAATGATACGAGTAGGTACCTGGCGTCTATCCTCATCTCTAAAATATTTTACATTTATGACAGGAACCAGAACTTTGCCATCATTAACGCCACTCGCTTTAGCTCAGTGGTTCTTCTCGGCTGAGGAAACCTGAAGATTAATGAGTTTTTTTTCGTTTCAATCTAGTATAACAGCCTAATTGCTTTAGTAATAATAATAATAATAATAATATTCCACAACTATCACACAACGCCATCTAGTCCCAAGCTAAGCAGAGCTTGTGTTATGGGTACTAGACAACTGATAAACATACTTATATATTTCTAAATACATACATATTATAGATAAATTACACCCAGACACAGAACAAATAATCGTGCTCATCACACAAACATTTGTCCTGGGTGGGAATCGAACCCACGACCTCCGGCATAGCAGTTAGGGTCACTAACCACTAGACCAACAGGCCAGTACTTGGCGACATTTGGACGTACCTTCTAGAAACCTCTGTATATCCCTTTTTTTTGCGGGTGGGAATTCATCAGGGGTCCCGCTCTTGGGCAGAGCGAAAGGGGGTGTCAGACTTCTACTGACTAAAAACCAAACAAAAACAACTCGTAGGTCAGGCTGGATCACATAATACTCGTTATTAACAAAGTTTATGACAGCCAGGTCATCAGACATACAATTTGTTAACGAACCCTTCACGAATCCTTCAAGCCATCATTATGTAAACTAAGTAGCCCTACGCAAAAAAAATTTGCTGGTAAAAAATCTTTTGGGGTGAAAAATCACCTTTTACGGTAAAACTCAATTTATGACATACTCGAAAATGAACATGGACAAAACCAAGGTTATGTTGAATGTTCTTGTAACACCCACTCCTATCAAGATCGGAGACTCTACGCTCGAAGTTGTGGACGATTGCTGGGCCAAACGGTCCAATTGGGTAGGTCTAACTTCGAGAAAGAGGTCAATCGTCGAATCCGACTCGGCTGGGCGGCGTTCGGGAAGCAGCGCGGTATCTTCTCGTCCAACTTACTACAGTGTCTCAAGACGAAAGTCTATGACCAGTGTGTGTTGCCAGTGATTACATACGGGACCAAAACGTGGTCGCTCACAATGGGCCTCATCAGAAAGCTCAAAGTCACCCAAAGGGCAATGGAGAGGGCTATGCTCGGAGTTTCCTTGCGTGATCGAATCAGAAATGAGGACATCTGCATGAGAACCAAGGTTACCGACGTAGCCCGAAGAATCGCCAGACTTAAGTGGCAATGGGCAGGGCACATTGCTCGCAGAACGGATGGCCGATGGGGCCGAAAAGTTCTGGAATGGCGACCGCGAACCGGAAGACGTGGCGTTGGAAGGCCTCCCACTAGGTGGACCGACGACCTGGTCAAGGTTGCGGGGACCCGCTGGATAAGAGACGCACGGGACCGGTCAATGTGGCGACACCTGGGGGAGGCCTATATGTCCAGCAGTGGACGTCTTTTGGCTGAAATGATGATGATGATGACAAACTCAAATCTTTATGCTGATGGATGGTTTGAACAGTAAACGATGGAGGTAATTAAGGTAAAGTAAGTTTTGTTTTTAACTGACTTCTAAAAAAAGAAGGAGGTTGTCAATTCGGATGTTTATATATTTTTTTTATTATGTTTGTTCGGGCATAACTCCGTCACTTGCTAACCGATTTGAAAAATTCTTTTTTTGTTGGAAAGGGTATACTTCACAAATGGTCCCATATTTTTTTTTATCGAAATCGGACAAGCGGTTTTTGAAAAATCAACAAAACTCAAAAAAAAAACTACATTGTCCACATTGACCCATGCATGAACATGTGAACTTACATATGAATGACTAAAAAGTTTTTATTTAATGTTTACAGGTAGATATATAGTCCAGAACCATAAAATAATCGCAACGAGGACATGGCGGGTTGAACGAGTGCCTTTCAGTTTCGTTAAGGGTATTTTTACAATATTTTTTTTTTTTTTGGGAAACCACCCATGTTCCTTCTTAGCCCTTGTGCTGAGGCCGCGGTATCTTTTTCGAACAACCCGAAGCTCCGACGGGATCCCGTAACCCCGACACATGAATAACATGAACCCTTTACACATGAATTACGGACTTTATTTTCCATACAACAATGAATAGATTCAAGCAGATGATCCCTAAAACTTGGGCCAAAACATTTCCCAACTGATCGATGCTAACAGGTACTCTATACCTACTTCATAAATTATATTAAGGAGAACACGTTACCCAATTAATAGCTCTACAGGTGGCTCTGTTGTTGGGACTTGATTATTTCTACATACATAGAGGGAAATCGTGGAGAGGGTTTACGATTTTGTTCGCGATAGAGTAAAACAAACTGCATTATATGGATGGTTAAAAGGTATTTTATGATATAATTTTACGAAAACAATGCAGTACTTTGACTTACTAAAATTATAAATGCGAAAGAAACTCTATTCACTACCTTTTCAACCTAAACAGCTATCGGATCGTAATAAAATTTGGACCGGAGATAGATATCTCCTGGGGAAGGACTATCTTTTTCCTCACACATACACATCAAAGAATCCACGGGAACGAAGTAGCCGACAACAGCTAGTAAAAACTACGGACGCTGCAGCAGTTTTGCGCTCACATTCGAAACAAATGAAGGGCGCTTTTATCTGTTAAAAATAGAACATCTACCATCATCAACGAGCTTCAGCAATTACCTAATTGAAAAAGTTCTCAACTTTTCCGTCACAATTACTTTGCCCATTGAATTTTGGACATTATCGTGTTTCAAAGTGATCGCATTTTTGCTGTTGCCATCGTTATTATGTAAAGTTAGGGACGGTAGATGATGGTCAAGACATCGATCGTTCATGCTTGGCGGGTCGCTTATGCAAAGAGAAACAAATATTTGGTCAACGACAACAGAATTACCCGAGGGACCAAGTTGTAACAACAGCACGAAGTATACATATTTCTAACATATTTTAATATTGATGTTTTATTTTCAGTGCCATATTCCGTGTTAATTTTACATATTTACTAAGGAAAAAAAACTGCTCTTAAAACGTAGGTAATTATGAAATCTCTTTGCTTTTTACTAAGGGCATCTTAATAAATATTAAGACGTGGAATAAACTTGTGATCTTTAAAACACTTTAATTACAACGTACTTTATTATGAAGCATTTTCACACTCATCAGGGGTTATGAGTCAGACGTAGCATTTTAGTCTCAGATAAAAGTTTTTACGTTCTTCTAGGAATCACTATAGCAATCGGCTTTGGTTTATTAGGTACTTTCGTTCCTTCTCTTGATTTCTAGCTGTTATCTTAATGACCAGTGTGCACTAAACCTGGTCTCCTGAATTTCGAAACCTCTTCATCTAAGGACCGCAAATTATCGGCAACCACAGAACAGTTCTAGCAAACCGCAAATCTGACAAAACGGTGTTAAAGCCATTAGGAAGAGAATGCACAACTTCAGGTAACAAGAGAAACAACATCTCATCTCTTTGGCTCCGTTCATTCAGGTCATTGCTACCAAAACGGTTAAGAGAGCCCGACGTTTTATAATGTTATTGTTCAAACTTAATTTTGGAACAAATTAGTTTTTCCCAGACTAACCCGATTCATCTGCAGCGGGTCGGAATCAACCAGTTTAACCTAAACCAATCTAATTATACGGAGATAACAGTCTAGGGTTAAATGATACACCCTTTTTTTTTTTTGGTGGGTGGAAAATCATCGAATAACCCCCCCCCCCCCCCGCTCTTGGGCAGAGCGAAGGGGAGTGTCAGACTTCTACTGACTAAAAACCAAACCCATGTTCCTTCTTCGCCCATGTGTCGGAGCCGCGCTAACCTTTCGACAAACCACAGCCCCGACGGGAAATGATACACCCTTGTCTAAATATTAAAAAACAAAACCGAAAGTGTGGTGATTCTCGCGGGTTTTACTTTCATATTGGTTTTGATCTGAATGATTTTTCAGTCCAGTGCTCTGTATGTTTTGAGTCTTTGAGATTTTGACAAGTTTGGTGTTGTCAAAATCAACAATTATGAGATCAATGATTGACCATTCTGACACTATTGAATAGCAGACTCGGGGCCCTGGGGCCCAATTCTGTAAAATAGCTAACTTATCAATAGTGCGTCGATAGTGTGTCGGTTGTGTCTCAATAGACTACTCATTGACATTTGGTATTCTACAAATATTTATGGTCATTGACTTGCCACTGTAGTGACATTGAAACGCCATAGTAGGACTTTATTGGTAGTCTGTAAATATATTTCAAGTGAAATCTGACAGTTGTGTCTATCGTGTTTGGCTATCGAACTGCCATTGTGAAGCCATCGAACAACGACACCTCTTTTCCCTATTGCATAATAATGTCTGTAGTGTGTCGATAGAGTGACAATGGCATGTTGCTTATCTCTAAGTTACAGAATTGGGCCCCTGGTTCTTTACTTGAGCAAAATGTTTACTAGTGTTACCGTCACAGTGAATCTGAATAAGACTGATGTCGGAATTCGGAATAGCTAATCTTTTCACGCTAGCTCGTGCAGAGAAAGGAGACGAACCCTTCGGAGAAGCCATCCATCATACTTTGTGATTATTATTTCCTTTGCAACTCGTTCACACGATACATCACAGGTCCGTTGCTGAATAACGCGTATCTCGATGTTATCTACAATCTGACTTGTATTGATTATTGATTACTTTAGAAGTTTTGCTATAAAATTTACTTTTTAAGAACTCAGTTCAATAATCTGCGTTGTTTAAAACGCTTATATTTTACGGGTAATGACGATGAAGTAAACCTAGATTTACTCCGATTAACTTCTTGTTCTTCGGCACTGTTTCTAGCAAAATAGATGTCCTGTAGCCAGAGATATTACAAAAATATACTTAGTAATACCCTAAACAATAAAGTGATGAATACTTTTATAGTGTTATACACATTTTTCACCACATATTTTCCGCTTGCCTGAATATGTTTTCTTAGGCACATATTCCCTTACAAAATAACAACAGGCCAGCGTGTATGGTGCAGGGCGGTGCCAAGATACGTTCGTTCACAGTCGAACGGGCAGGGCGGGCGCTCCATCGCCCTGTTGTACGTGGAACTGAGCCGAGCCATCAAAGCCTCCCGATTCTATTGACCTTTACGTGCTTCCGTTTGAGTCGTAAAGAAATTGAGAGAGATTGAAGCTGACCTCAATGATTTTTTTACATGATTCCATGTTTACTGTTAGTTATTATCTGGCGAAGGATAATCATAACCTTTATTTACCCAAAAAATGCCTACTTTACTGTACAAAAAAATTAACACCAGTACTTATTTTCTATGAAACTGTAAGATTAGATACGTGAGTAGTAACTCAGTAGGTACACAAAGTACTCAGCAGTCAGTATCATAAATCCACTATTGTTTAATTCCTTTAAAAAATCTGGTAGACCGTATTCTATCCACCAATCTCTCGCATAGAGAAAATTGATAATAATGAAACATTATTGTATCCTATAAACAAATAAATCGTCCAATATCATATTTGGCAACAAAACCGATTTTGTAAGCGACCCATTTCGCGAGCAATTCTTGGCAAAACCGAAATGTTTGTTTTTATTAAGTAGTCATTTATCGAGGTTCGGGATGACACACCCACCGGGCCACCGTACAAAACGGTCACGTCACCAATTTCCTTTTTCCGAGTATTTTGCCTAACTTTTTACATTTCTTAGAACGAGATGGAAATTGGCCGCTTGGGGAGGGACTTTGACTCCAATCAGTTACCGACTTTTATTTATGAATGAAAGGTAAATTGTTCACGATATAGCGCCGTACAATAGCAAAATATTTGTAGCCAATTCATTCGTAATACTTTAATAAGCTGCTTCCTTTTCTTTCACGTTTCATTGAGGATTCTCTGAAGGTTCGAAGGTTTTAGTTTGAAAGCCGCGGCCGTCACCATGTATTATACAGTGTGTTCGGGTAATGGTTGCGGACATTTAAAGGGCTTATTATTTATTCATGTCGATCGACAATACTCCTAACCCAACACCCTTGCAATAAGGTCATTTACACATCTCTAGGTAAGTCTCATAGATTCAAACATTAGCGTTTCATTAACGTACCCTAGATCAGCTGAGTAATAAACAAGATGGCTGCTGATGTTGGGTTAGGAGTATTTTTAAACATGTATTTGTCCCTTAAAATGAGTACATAATATGCTCTTAAAGTATCGGTAACCGTTAACCAAATAAAACATATAAAACAGGAACTCTTCGAGATGTAAAGACGTTAATCTGTCAAGTTTCTGTTACATGACCGCGCAGTTTCTTCGTGACGTAATTACTTTAATTAATATTACTTACGAGTTGATAAATGATCTCAACAAAGTTAATTATGATAACGTAGCATAAAGGAACAAGTTCAGTATCGATCAACATATTAGAAAACTTTTCTAAGCGCGTGTATAATGGATAAGTTCTAGGAGCGGTTTTCAATTATTACCGATTATTTCAGTTGCATTGTGTTTTACTTTACTACGGCAAAGCCAGATATACATTGGCATCTAAGTAGGCTTTTTTAATTATACATTCATATTTGCTTTATTATTATTTGATATTACACTTCTGTGACAAATAATGATTATGTAAATCGGTCAGTAATAAATAATAATCATACATAGGCAGAAGCTTATTACGTAAGTATTAACCTAAGCCTAAGTCAGACAAAAAACTTATTGAATAGGTACCTACTTCCAAAAGAGGCCCCTAGCCAGACCTAGGATTACTCATGCATTGCAGCAAAATATACAGGTACCTGAAAAACTAGAAAAGAAAGTGGACGCATAGTCGACTTGTAACAAGAACTTCATTTCTATCTCACTAAAGTTGAAACCGTTATTATTTAACCAATGCATTGATGAAGGACCTTCGATATCGATTCACACATGCGTTTTAATACCAATGTGCAAAACCCACAATATGTTCCGGGTAATCCATCAAACAAACGTTTATAACATAATCTGCGGTATAGGAATGCGTCTGTTCCAGCTTACCTATCGGTTCGCCACCGACCAAAGCCGCAGCATTGATTACTGCTAACCTCTACAATATACACGGAATACTGAATGCGGAATTGGGCTATGTTAGTTTGGAAAAGGCATTACTCAACATAGGTATATGCATATCGTTGCTGGCCAGTGGCCGAAGTATTTCTTTTTCGTGTGGTTAGTGCAACGACTGTATAGTCGTTGGGATAGTGCCTATCCTGGTTTCAGTTTTTTGTGCCGCCCATGTGCGTCTGTTTTGACTTTACATGCCGTCCAGAATATCTCTCAGACATGATGGTTTATTTCACCAAAGCATGCAAGTGATAATTATACAATACGCATAGGAATTCAAAAAATCAGAGGTGCGTGTCTTGTGTTCGAACTTTTGCCCTAGGACTTGGCAGTCCGACGGCCACACCACGAGGCTATAACTGCATCACTCTGTATCTATAATAAACCCGAAACTTGTTCTACTTTATCACCTTAGGGATGAATGTCCCTTGCATGTCAAAAAAAAGACAACACAAGACAGTTTAAACACTCCAGTAAAATTTCGCCAAAAATTTTTGTTGAATCAGATACTAAAATTACGAGGTTGACTATACAGGAATATACAAATAGTCCCCCAAAAGTGTTTGTGTAGGTTATTCTGAGCAAAGAATAGGTGCTCCCGAAAGCGTCGTAAAAGGCAACCAAAGGTTTATATCAACAGGTTGGTCACTGGCCACCTTACGATCATGATTCAGTTGGAACCGCAAACGGTACGAAAAAGGGACGATATCTATATTGACATTGAGAAGATCAGTTCCTATCTTATTATAATGGTATCTATCTTATCTCGTCGGTATTCCATCAAAATGTTATTATTCATCATCATCATCATCATTTCAGCCAAAAGACGTCCACTGCTGGACATAGGCCTCCCCCAGGCGTCGCCACATTGACCGGTCCCGTGCGTCTCTCATCCAGCGGCCAGCGGTGTTATTATTATTTACAATAAAATAGATAAAATCCATGTTGAAGTTTCATTGTTCTGTAAATCTAACCCCAACGGAAGTCTTACTAGAGATGTGCGAGAACGATTACCATTGAAAGTGAACATCTTTAGTTTATCTAACAAACTAAAGTTTTGACCCAGAACTTTCAAATGCTGCTAATATTAGATAGTAAACATTTCTAAACTGCCTTTGTATAAAATGTTCATATTCTTAAAGAATTTTCCAAAGTTTGAGGAGACATTAGTGGCGTTTCTTGAAGATTCCGCGCTTGGACTAGGCATTAAAAGTTGAAGCCACCCTGCCAAGCAAACGAGGAGAGATTAGCTCAACCACAGGGCGTAATTCTTTTAAGAAGTTACTGATGTCTCTGCAAAGCGTGGGCTTGTTTTTATTGATAAGTTGAATGCCTTCAAAATATAATTTGCATGAGGAGCAAATATTGAGTGTATTACGATAGGAGTGGGATGTGGTTTATTAGAATTACGTCGAGTTTCCTTTGTGTTTCTGTTTCAATGATTCCTATCTAGTAAAGTGACTTAAGTAACTCCCACGATGAGTAAATAAATACTTCAATGTAACATCGAGTTAATTCCAAGATTTGAACGAGGGGCTTACAAGTCTACTAAATCACGGAGTGACTTCACGATTCACTGCCCTGCTACAAGAAATCTAGATATCGATATTCGATACCAGAACTTACTCAATTCTGATTCCGAATGTGAAAATGCAGAGGCACCGGTACAAAGGCGTGCAAGCTTATGGAAAGTCAATCAGTATTTGTGGGCAGAATGGACAAGGGGTCGGCTCGATGTGACAGTGGCTTTCAAGCGGCGAGCTACCGACCGGCCGGGTGGTTAAATATTTGTTCGCTAGTGTAAATTTACGCCAGCCACTCGCAACGCAGCAAATTGAACAGCAAATTCGGCCGGACACGGAAATTATACGTAGTGATCAACAAATATTTTGATGCGACTTTACAGTTCAGTTGACTTTCAATATAATTAATTTAATGGTAATTGGAAATTTGTTTACAGTTTTCAGTTTGGGTTAAAGTTTATTTACTTTCGTACACTTTATTGGAGCAGAGGTTCCATTTAGAAACCTAATGCCAATATACATAGGATGTAAAGGACAGCCCTCCGCAGTCTGAATCATACTCCACCGGTATTTTTTTCGGGAAAAATGTCTTTAGTTTACTATTCCTTTACTTTAGATAACATTCTCTGTACGAAGCACTTCTTTTATGTAAATAATACGACTAAAATAAATAAAACCAACAATAGATGTTGAAATACTCTAGCGAACGACACTGACGTGTGAAATCAGCTGTTCACTTCGTGCACACCTTCAGCTTTTTCAACTTTTAGCTTTAGCTTTTTCAAACGCACGCACCGTTCGCTGCGTGCGTTTTGCTAAGGTAACCATACATTGCGTATGAGAAAATAAAACAAATCAACTTTATTAGATTCCGGTAAACATTCTGAAATAATTTCTTGTACCAGTCAGCTTAGTGCCTTAGTATGATAAACTAAATTCGTCATCAATCTGCTGAGTCTGTATATCGGCTATGTTTGTATGACATATATTATTATATGACATACATATTTATGTTAATGTTTGCTATGTTTTTTTCCATTTGAATTCAATAGATTAAAAGAAATCTAACAGCTCAAACTACATAATCCGAAATAATAATACTTACCTTCAAAATTAAAGCATCTATCTTGGTTTGTTAAGATACTCTGAACCTGTATACAGAATAAACTGCATGCCTCAACAATTTGTAAGTGTTAATCTAATTAGAATTATGCTAATGACTTGAACAAAGTTATCGTTTGTTTACGCCTGAAGCAGGGAAACATCCCCGAAAGATATTCTAATTATTTTGTTACCTAGCGGCCATCTTGTGGGAAAAACACGAAACCAAACGCCATTACGTTGGCATCGAGTCTACAGTCGGAAAACCGTACTGAAGTTCGTATGTAGTTCAGTCCGCTATCGTCTTGAATGTTTTCGGAAAATTATGGTAGATGGTGCTGTGCGTCACGAATTTTTGTGAACACTGAGTGAAGTTTAACGAAGAAAATAAATTTTGCCAAATGTTTGGAAGTATCTTTTCAATTAAAAAAACAACATTTCAAACTGTATTTGATGACTTTGAAGAGCTAGCCATATACTGTTGGATAAAATTTGACCTTACGTTGGTGATGCACCTCCCGCAGGAGACACCCGAAAAAACTTCACCAGACTTTAAGTTTGGCGCTCTTCCAAAAATTTATTAAACAACAGCACCAGTTGTGTGTGTTGTAATAGAGATATACCCATGCAAACGTCAAACGTAAACGGTGCTAGGGGCAGCAACAAATAACTGGTGAATCGAAAGAGCCTTGGTCGCAGTCACGCAGCACAACCTGCGTAACTCATTAACGAAACGTCCTTGAGCTCCTTTTTTGGCGAAAATCACACGCAGACCTTTACTGCGGAAGTTTCATCAGCAGTGTGTCAAAGCTTAAAGTTTGTTCAACGTATAAATTTCACACCATACAAAAATAACAATAAAAACTTAACTTTTGTACTATAGTTTGCATAAACCTACAGATTTGGAAAAATGAGTTCGTTTTTATGAGGCTTTATGTCATAGCCCGGTATCTATTAATGATTTTAATTGCAATATTTCACGCCAAACCTTAGTCATATTGAATACCTTGGGAGTAATGAAGCCGTGACCTACCCATCAGCTGTGTAAACTAATGGATAATATAAAAATAGCGCAGTATTTTCCAGCGAAACTTTCTATACCACCGAATATTTTACATGTTAATATAGTCTTTCTAATTTTAGAAAACTAAAAGTTGAGATTTCGCAATATTTGCACATTGTGGTTTATTGTTTTGTCTGTTGCTCGCTATATTTGGACTTCATTCAAACGACTTAAGAACCGTTATATTTTCTTTGGGGGGTTTTTCCTTATATTTTGGACATCTGCTAGTGGAAAAGAGGTGACCAGGGGCCCTACTATGACGTCTTAAAACAGTCCTAACTTATTCTTAATCCAGTGTGGAGGAGAGATGGCGCTAGACACCCTGTGTATTTCTGTCACGTTTCCACACTGGAATAACATTAAGTTAGGACTGTTTTAAGACGTCATAGTAGGGGGCCAGCACTGAGCACATAAACTCTTGCCAGCGCTGCGGGTTGTTCGAAAGAGATGGAGAGGAATATGGGTGGTTTTTTAGTCAGTAGAAGTCTGACACTCCCATCCGTTCCACCCAGAGCGGGAGGAGTCATTTGATGATTTCCAAACCCTCCAAAAACAAATGCACGTAAACCCCTTCTGACGCCTCAATAAGAAAATATTTATAAGAAGAGATGATTGCCAGGTTGACGGTACAAGTGATGATATGATTCTGTGATTTGTAACATCCCAAATTACGAACAAACAGAATCGTAGACTGATAAAAATGATAAGCAGTAGCAATCATTAATGACCAGACTTATCAAGAATCAAATTGTCTCGTTTTACAATCGCTTATTCAAAAAACCCTTAATGTGTTATATAATTATCATTTGTGGTTTCAATGATTGTATAATGTGATATTGATAAAAAAAAGATTGTAGACTTGGTTTGGTACATGTAAGATAGTTTTCTTATCAATCTCAACCTCCAGGTATAATAAAAAACCAACCAAGTGCAAGTCAGACTCGCACGGGTTCCATTACATAGCATCGTAATATTTTTTTTCATTACTCATACCTACTCTGAAAGTAGGTCGGAACATGCCTGCGGAGCGGGTTGAAAGTACTACTTTTCAGCCCTAGGGAGAATCGCTTTCTACAGACAGCTGTCAAATTATTTGTTGTTTTAGGGAGCAAACCTATTGCCATCAACCAATGTAATTAGGAGCAAGCCTATTGCCACCAACTGATGTGATTAGGTGCAAGCCTATTGCCACCAACAAATGTAATTAGGAGCAAGCCCATTGCCATCAACTGATGTAATTAGGAGCAAGCCTATTGCCACCTACTGATGTGATTAGGTGCAAGCCTATTGCCATCAACAAATGTAATTAGGAGCAAGCCCATTGCCATCAACTGATGTAATTGGGACCAAGCCTATTGCCATCAACCAATGTAATTAGGAGCAAGCCTATTACCATCAACTGATGTAATTAGGAGCAAGCCTATTGCCACCAACTGATGTGATTAGGTGCAAGCCTATTGCCATCAACAAATGTAATTAGGAGCAAGCCCATTGCCATCAACTGATGTAATTGGGACCAAGCCTATTGCCATCAACCAATGTAATTAGGAGCAAGCCTATTACCATCAACTGATGTAATTAGGGGCAAGCCTATTGGCATCAACCAATGTAGTTAGGAGCAAGCCTATTACCATCAACTGATGTTTTTAGGGGCAAGTCTATTGGCATCAACGAATGTAGTTAGGAGCAAGCCTATTGCCATCAACCAATGTAATTAGGAGCAAGCCTATTACCATCAACTGATGTAATTAGGGGCAAGCCTATTGGCATCAACCAATGTAGTTAGGAGCAAGCCTATTGCCATCCACCGGTTTAGGTAATTGGGAGCAAGCCTATTGCAATCAGCTGATGTAATTGGGGGCAAGCCTATTGCCATAAAACAATTTAATTAGGAGCTAGCCTATTGCCATCAACCAATCTAATTAGGAGCAATCCTATTGCCATCAACCGATGTAATTAGGAGCAAGCCTATTGTCATCCACCGAATAGATTTAACCGATTTTAAGTGTTTCTCATAAGTTTACTTTTTTAATTATTTTGTAATTTTTTTTTTGTCCTGAAACCAATAAATACTTTTTCTTTCTTCATTCTTTCGATTTAGGTAATTGGGGTCTATTCCCATCAACTTTCCTTGTATTCGTAATGAAAAGCACAGTGTTTACCTCGGGTTAAAGTCTTATTTAGTCCCTTGAACTATTAGCGCCCTCGCTGCGCTCAGGCGCCAAACCCCGTCTCGGGGACTAAATAAGTTCCTTTCACCCCTAAGGTAACAATGTACTATTCATTACTCATACTCGGCAAGAAGTTCTGAAGTTGCCTGAGGAGCGGTTTGAAAGTAATACTTTTCAGCACTAGGGAGAATCGTTTTCAACTGACAGCTGTTTTTTTTTTCTAGACTAGTGTAATTGGGAGCAAACCTATTGCTATCAGCAGATGTAATTGTAAGCAAGCCTATTCCCATTAATCAATGTAATTTTGACCAAGCCTACTGCTATCCACCGAAGTAGTTGGGGGTAAGCCTATTTATCATTATCATCATTTCAGCCAAAAGACGTCCACTGCTGGACATAAGCCTATTGCCATCAATTAAAATATATCCATAGTCTACACATACAAAGGAACATTAACCTGCCGCCTCTCACCACGCGATATATCTTCATAAAAACAAAATAGGCGGGAAAGCGGCAATCCGATTTTCTTTAGCTAATAAATAATGATGTTTTTATTTTTACTTTCCTTGTATTCCTAACGAAAAGCACAGTGTTTACCTCGGGTTAAAGACTTATTTAATCCCTTGATATATAAGCGCCCCCGCCTTTCACACCGAAGGTAACAATGTGCTATTAATTTATTAATCGTAGTCATTTTTAATTCGATTTTAGCAGAGCCTACACAAATTCACATTCTGTGATTTCTATTGCGGATCATGAGATTACACTCCGCTGATAGACAGACGGGCGGACAACGGTGGCTAACGAATAGGGTGAGTACAATAATTGTAAAGACGGCGTGTCAGGGCGTGAGTGTAGCGTGATCGCAGTCATCGGTCGTGTCGCTACTCCCCTTTACCCTTTACCGTACAATGCTTTAAGGCGAGGTTACCCTACTTTGTTTTTATGTACGCACGACCTCACCCCCCGCCCTGCCGCGCGAGCGATATAATGCCTAAATTTTGACTGTTTTTTCTCTCTTGGAGAAAAATGAGAAATTATACATTATGTGACCCGAGATAATACACATTTTTTACGACCTTTATTATGATATAAGTTTTATTTTTGAAAGCCTAATATAACTCAAGTATAACGATTATTTAGCCATCATTTGGACATGTCTTTGCGATTTAATTGGATGCAGTGAAGTGTAAGTAATCGTGTATCTCATGCCCGACATATTATGATCGAAGAGTCAACTATGTAATACATTTTTTTCAAAATTTAAATCCGTTCCATGTACGAGTAAAACGCTATTGTTGACGACGTTTATCGGGGTAACCCCGCCTTAAGGGGACGGTGAACGAACATTTCTCCATACAAACGTAATACCAAAATCATTCGCGATACGAACATATTACCAACTTAAAATTATGTTATTCGGATACATGCAAGCGAATTACATTTCGTCAATAGTAAATAGCAATTCGCTTGCATTTCGTAAATAGTAAATGTTTTAAAAAAAAAGTTTAATAGGAACCTAGATAAATATCCTCTGTATCCGAATAACATAATTTTAAGTTGGTAATATGTTCGTATCGCGAATGATTTTGGTATTACGTTTTTATGGAGAATGTTCGTTCACCGTCCCCTTAAGTGTACTTACTCTTTAATGCTCCTTTAGACAATATTCATTGCTCTAGCAAAAATTTAACGACGTATCACGGGAGATGGGAGGCCCAGATTAGGAAAGGCTTCCTTTTTATGAAGGTGCTTCAAGGTTAAAGGATAAGTATCAGCAAAACTTTCAGCGATATTGTTTGTCTCTTGGATCGCCTAAGCGTTGTATATTTCATGTATTCGTTAATCTACACAATATCATTCTTCGAACGAACTGCATTGCTCGGAAGCTCTTTTTCATTTGTAACCGACTTCAAAAAAAGGAGGAGGTTATCAATTCGACTGTTTTTTTTAATGTTTTTAAGTACCTCATAACTTGCGACTGGGTGAACCGATTTTCATGATTTTTTTATTTGAAAGCTGGTGCTTTCCGTGTGGTCCCATTGTCACCATTTCAATATCTGATGATGGGATCTTATAGAAATCGGGGGAACTCTTCATTAAATAACAGCAGATTAACCGCGATTGTTGCTATAGCATATCTAAGCATTGTTTACGCCATCACACAACATAATATCACGCCTGTACTCACTACAAAGGTTATAAAAATTATTTGGTGAAGATCTGATGAAGAACTTCGGAGATAGGCAATAAATGATAGCAAATGGACTGGGATTGCAGAAATCTCATGTCTGTCTATTGTTTACACCAGTTCATAACATAACATCACGCCGGTACGTTGTGAAGGGGTAAGCACATGTGAACCACTAAAAAGTGAAAAATAAAAACTTTTTTACAAAAAATAAAACCGACTTCGACAAAAATAAAACACAAAACAGTGAAAAATAAACTTAAGAAGAAAAATCAGCTTCTGAAGTCGGTGGCAAAAACATGAAATCAAACAAACAAAAGTCACCGACTTCAGAAGCTGATTTTTCTTCTAAGTTTATTTTTCACTTTTTTGTGTTTTATTTTTGTCGAAGTCGGTTTTATTTTTTATTTTTTTTTCTTCTTTCTTTATTGTGTGGATAGCGCGTAACCAGGTGTCAGGGTTTTCACGAAGGGTCTCGGACTTGGTTTACATGCCGTCGAGAAATATCTCAGGTAAGCTGTTACCTCATTTTTTTTTTTTGTGAACTTAACATAGATTTATTTAGCTCTCATACAATTAATTTTTAGCTTGAAGATGCACGTGCATGGTACCTACTTAATATATTACGTACAATTTACGAATTTAAGCGAAAGGTTTGGTGAAGGTTTTAATAGTACATAAGTACATACACACATCATCTAAAATTAAACAAAATCAATAATAGATGTAAGGCTCGTGTCAGCGAGATGTCAGTGAGGCCACTACCATAGAATTTTAAAGTTCAATTTGGTGAATCAATGCACACGACCGCTAGTGATGCACGAAAGGTCTGCCTTTATTTACTTATGGAGAAATATATCATGGCCGTCGAAATCATAAATTTTATTCGTTGATGCATTTAGTTTGCGGACGGAAAATTATTAAATCCTATGAGACTTTCATATCTGTGTATAGCCTTATTAGAGAAAGTACGAGTATGTATGGGATTCGTTTGTTTTCTACGTCTTCATTGCAAGGGACAAAACATAATATTATGGTATTTTTTTTAGAGAGAAGGATCTTAGAGTCCTTTTTATTTCTGCAAATTAATAACTGCTTGTTATTACTTGCTATTACTTTAACTGGTTGACGGTCTCTTGACTACAATTATTTTAACATAAAATGAGCCTATTAATCTAAGCCTCAATCTTGTTCTTAAGACATAACTCGCGACTTCATTAGATGGGGGTTGTGAACACTGACGCAGGCAGGGAATTCCAAATAGTGCTTACCATTCCTAGATAGCAGCCTAACATAACATTTTCCACATACACACAAGTTATTCATCAGGTAATTTATGGGCAACATAGACTCAAGTTAGAAAATTCTAATGTAATTTGAGTAAACACGCGAATTGGTACAAATACCAAGCTTTTTCAAGGACGACAAGTGAAGGGGTTCGCGAGTTACGTCATAGAGGTATGATTAACAATACACAATACACATTGCTTTCCGGAAACGTGTATGGAAATTGTTGCCTGATTTTTTCCGCTTTTCTGCTATGCCATATTATGACCGTGATTATGATAACGGTCTACATGCGATTTGTAGGAAGGACACTCTTTACGAAACGTAGAAGGTTAGTGCCGGTTCTTATTACATAGAACTTCTGGTGAAATGTGGTTCTACCATTGGTAAACGGGGATTACTAGCGTAATATTAAGGTTCTTATTATCGAAAACAACGATGCTTTAAGCTATACACATGTGAGAGAAGCTCAACATAAAGACCTGCCCGATAGCAGAAAAGAACATCGATGCAAGGAGAATGGGTCTCTAAGAAGATTTTAAACCTAGCCGAAAGATATTCTGAGATATTCTGTCTCCTAGACAGAATAGTAGATAGATAGTCAGTTGATATGTCAAATAGTACCGGGTGAGTCTTCGACACTGTTAAGAGTGAATTCAACTACACGGAGGAAACCGATCTTAGGACTAATAAGTATTCACATGATTTAGGAAACACGGAAACAAATCACCTTATAGTAATTTAGGAACAGTCACATGTGTACTACTCGTATCTCTCCAAATTCTTAGCTAATTCCCGAATCAACCAGCCAATCAAAGGACTCCCCCAACCTACTTCTTAAAACAAAGGACTGCATCGTATTGACACACCGTGACCCAGTTATCTATGCGTGAACACCGTGTCCTCTCTCCATGAAAATAACGTCACTACGAACTTTATGGTCATGCAACATCGACTAACAAGTAGATACGTCTGCTTCGAAGATCGTATCGTGGTACCATATTGATTTTCAGTTTGTACGAAAAGATAAGTAGATAGTGCTCGTGGTGCTCTTGACTTCTTATTAAAGGGACGTCATAATATATTTTTTCGGTATTTGAATGACGATTCAACAAGATTTTAACTGATACTTTGTAACTTCACTTAGTTTCAGAGTATGAATGGCCATTGATGGTAGTAATGCGTTCTCTCGAATCATCATTTAGCATTTGAAACCTGCTTCTAACAAGTTTTTTGCAAGTCATTTTAAACAGCCTAATAGTTGACGATACCCACTAGGGTAAGCGAGCGAAGAAGCACCGATGCTTTGTCCCGAGCAACATTGCTTACCATCTTTCAAAAGGTATAATTATAGAGACCCCAAGAAAGTATCTAAAAGACAGCGTTCTTTGTGTACCTTTTGAGTTTTGAAGTAATGCTGAAATACATCTCGGTATGCAAAACTCGAAATTGACGCAAAGGATCCTCTTATTCTTATTTTCAAACACCGTTTGGTTTATGTGGTGTAGCCGGTAAAAAAAGACATTGATACATAGATAAAGCCGCAACGCTCTATTTATTATTGCCTATTTGAAAGCTAGCAGCATTTATTAACAATTAAATAACTATTCTCAGTCAGTAGTAACATAGTTCCCTACGACTTGATAGTATCAAAGGGAAAAGTATTTGTTTTGAATCCTAAGTATTGTAAAGTTTTGTAATTCACTGCAGTTCAGTCACGCGATTTGAACAGACTTGGTTGGTCCCAGTACTTACGTGTTGTTGCAACTACGAATCGCGTACACGTAGATCATTATTAGCAAACTATAGACCGTGCCTACTATTATTTGTCTAAGTAATATTTTGTAATATTCTAGTCGTAAAAGGGTCTATTTCATGATACTAAATGATATGAAAGCGAAAGGAGTAAATGATGCAAGAATGATCCGATGAATGGAAGAAGAAAATGTATTTGGCCGAACCTAAGTAGAATGGGACAAGGGTAGGATTATGATGATGATTATGAAAGGGGTCTCTGTCACCCCGCCGGGGCTGCGGATTATCGAAAGAGATGACGTGCAATGGTCTCGGCACATGGGCGAAGAAGGAACATGGGTTGGTTTTTAGTCAGTAGAAGTCTGACACTCCCCTTCGCTCTGCCCAAGGGGGGGGGGGGGGGGTTCATTTGATGATTTTCCACAAACCAAAAAAAAAACAAAAGGGGTCTCTCTCACATTTTAGTAGGACAAACATAATTATGTTGTTGCAGAGTTCTATCAAGATTTTGACAAATTGACAGTAACATAGTCTTTATCAGTAGTTTACAATTTACTTTTGCGTGTGTAGATTTGCGAGCCAGGAGTTCTGAATAAACGACTTCCGAAGCTCGTGAGACGCTAGCTTTCATTAATCGATTCACTATACTGCAAGCGTAGACGCGGGCCTGTGGACGGTGAGTAATGGGCTAGCTCGCCGTCCGGCCGTCGTCATGACGGCAACAGACCGTGTCGACGGCGCGTTCGTGTTCCACGCGCGCCTCAAAGAGATGTCAGCAAGGAGGGGCCCGCAAGGGCCGACGCCCGTCGGGGCCGCGGATTTTTGTACTAGATGACGTGGCCTCGGCGCAAGGGCAAAGAAGGAACATGGGTTCGGTTTTTAGTCAGTAGAAGTCTGACACTCCCCTTCGCTCTGCCCAAGAGCGGGGGGGGGTCATTTTGATGATTTTAAACCCACAAAAAAAAAAAAAAAGGTTTACACAGAGATAATAAGACTACAATCATGTCTAAATCAATACCGATCGATCGGTCATTCTTCAATCAATCCGTTGCTCGATTTCGCGCCCTTTTTTAATACAAGGGGTTACGTCAAAGTGACAGCAGCTGTCATATCGTTGTAAAGACAACTTCGTAATTAGTATTTTAAACGATATAAAATAAAACAAATGATTACGTTATATTGACAAATGTTTT
Organism: Diarsia dahlii; assembly: GCA_949775195.1. Lineage (NCBI taxonomy): Eukaryota > Metazoa > Arthropoda > Insecta > Lepidoptera > Noctuidae > Diarsia > Diarsia dahlii. Next base: position 16,618,568 of record OX459195.1, read on the forward strand.
GGCAAGAAGGAGCCATTGAGGTATGTACGAAGTACATTATACCTCAGTGGAAGGAGCTTTCTTTCTATACCTACTGAAATACATATAAATGTATGTTTTTTAGTCCGTGACACATAGCAAGGGCATTTCTGAAATAGTAACAAGCTGACAAAAATACTTCCAGTAAATTATATTTAACTGACATTTAAAGCTGGTCAATGCATTCCGTATGGTGTCGGACGCAAAGAATAGCACCATCCCATATCTTCCCGTGGGTGTCGTAAGAGGCGACTAAGGGATGTACCAGAGAATGGGCAGCAGCGTTCTCTGTGCTTTTTGTATCGACCGTACTGCGATCGCCAACCCGCCTGCCAAGCGTGGCGATTATGGCAAACCCCCCCTAAGCAAAAATTACACTTAGGGGAGGCCTATGTCCAGCATTGGACGTCTTTCGGCTGAAATTATGAATGCATTCCAATGTGAAGCCAAATCCTTGTGTCGACCGCAGACTCAAGGTTTGGGTAATCCATACGTCATATAAAAAAAACTTAATCAACTCACGTGAATTTTATTATCTTTTAATTTTCATACACGTATTTTTGTCCCGCATCTCGTAACTGTCAAGTTTAAACCGTCGTAAATAACTAAAACAGGAATATAATGAAACGAAAAACCTTCTGCCCTCATATCCTTATAGAAACAATAACAAAAACAAATAAATTACAGAGTTATTGTTTCGTTCATAATTCTTAATCTAATTAACACACAGAATTTTACAAAGGCTTTAAAGGAAAAATCACTATCTGTCTAGGCTTTTCCAACTATGTAGGGGTCAGGTTTTCAGTCTAACTCTCACAAACATACACAGTACTCTCTTTCAGTCTAGTTTGGTTAGGTTAGAAGCGGAGCGATATGAAGCGACTGCCAATCTGACCTCCACAACAAAGTCGAAGGTTGATTTCGAAGGAAAATGGTTTGATTTCGAATTTACAAAATTCTCTGCAACACCTTGCTTCAAACAAAATATCTGATAATCAGTACATCACAATCGACTGACGTACAATCAAAACCCCAGTTGAGTTAAAAAAGGGTATTCAAAGCTGAAGGTGTTAATTGGCGTAGGTACATGTATCCGGTTCACACCGTTTAGCGGTGCGTGTTGCGTGTTGCGGTCGCAGTGCTCTCGCGCATTGCCCGGGCGAGACGTGCGACGGCGGGCGGCGCGCGCTTCTTCGATCTGGCACACACTCGCATGCCGATTTATTTTGATCACCCGCTAGTGCCCGCTACTAACACCCAAATAATTAAATTTTTTGAATACCAGACAACGTTACGCAATTTCAATTGACACTGTCTAACGTCCTTGCAGCAGAAGGTGAGACTAAACGCTGCACCAAAACAACAAATCATGTTTAAATAAGTAATTCTATTTCATTAAACTTTATGGGAGCATAACTTAGGCAAAACACAGTACTTATAGTACCCGTAGAAAAGTAAAAGAGGGAAAAAGAATTATAACTATATTTGCATTTTGCCATAAACACGATAGGGTAAATAACTTGAACAAAGGGCGTGCAATTAAGCGATGTCGCTAACCTCGACTGAAAAACAATGCGATGTAGGGTATTAATAAATTCAACATTGACAAAGACCGCCAAAACACCTGGACGGCCGCCAGACGAGAAAAAAACCGGCCTACGCGCGGAGCCACACGGCCACGTCGCGAGACAATGCCCGTGACGCGACAGCCGTCGACACGACCGAGCGAGTAGCGACCGCTCAGATGTTCCGAATAACTAGCGGAACTGAAAATGTGAAATCCAATTACCGGTTCAGCGAAATGATTACTTCACGAATACTTTGACGGCTACATTGTCCATTAGACACAATTACATAGTCTATTGAATTCCTCGAGTTTGTAACATCTCATCAAGCATCTCATCAAGCTATTAATGCAATTCACCAATGAGCAAGGAGCATTGCATGACCAAGGAGTTTTTAAATGCCCAGTCACAATGATGGTGATTTGGCTTTTCATGCAATGTCTTATATTATATGCAAAAAATAGTTTACCTCGATCTATTCACTCCTGGAGCATAAGATTGAGTCTTCCGATTTGTCTGCTTAAGTGTGCCACATCATCACAATTAGCTGTAACTTCTTTTTTCGCTCATGGGCAGCGTGCTCAAGTGTAATTCTGTTTACCGTACGGGACTCGCGGTTTCATGCCTTGTTACTCCGCAGCACTGGTTCTTCCACTTTCTTTCTCGCAATAAACAGATAGGTAAGCCTAGGTAAATGCTCGTCATTTGTGGTTGTAAAACATCATGTCTTAATGCCTGGACATCCTCTGTACCTCTATGACGACAAGGCGGGAAAACTATCTCACGGGCTCACGGCTCTATAGCGAGCATTGCGCTTAATCCTCCCTATGCTCAGTCGATACCGGAAATTCATCATCGTCGTTATAGGAAAATGAGGGATATATTATTATTTGTATTTCAAACTAAATCTTCTATATCTATAAAAGCGAAAGGTCACTCACTCACTCATCACGAAATCTCGAAAACCGCTGGACGTACGTGGATGAACTTTGGCAGAGAGGTAGTTTATAGTTAGTAGACGTCCGCTAAGAACGGATTTTGCGACAGGGCCGGATTAGGGTGGTCTATGAGCCCTCGCAAGTTTGTATGAAAGTCCTTAATTTTTTGTGCTATCATTTTGATTTTTTTCGGGGACGTAGTTTATGGTGAGTGTAAGTTTGCTAAGAACAGATTTTGCGGCAGGGTCGGATTAGGGACGTCTAAAGGCTCTCACAAGTTGAAAGTCCTTTATGTTTTGTGCAACAATCTAGAATTTTGGCGGGGACGTAGTTTATGGTGAGTAGAAGTTTGCTAATAACAGATTTTGCGACAGGGTCGGCTTAGGGAGGTCTAAAGGCTCTCGCGAGTTTGTATGTAAGTTTGATTTTTGTAAATTAGTAGCCAGCCTGAAATTTAGTAAGTCTAGAGTTTATGAGTAGGAGACATTAGTTAGCAACATTAGCAGGGCTCCTAGGGTAGAGAGATAGAATATAGTTAAGACATATGTATGTGTGGGAACAGATTTTACGACAGGGCCACTTTAAGGAAATATAATTGCTTCCATTGGCATTTGCCATTCGATTTGGCATATTACATCCAGAGGCAGTCCCACACATATATACACGTCAAAATTTCCACGCGAACGAAGTCGCGGGCTACAGCTAGTATATTATATATGCAAAATCTTCTTTACAAAGATGACGTGTTGGAAGACCAAGTTTGACGGCCTCTGATATTGTTTTTTTTTTATTAGAAACCAACTCTTTACCTCTGACACAGCTGATGCTGGTCAATGTTCCCTGCCTGCTTCGATGTTCTCGAGTTCTTAGGACACTAATCTATTTAGTAAATAGGCTTCTTTTGGGTTCGCTCGTTCGGATTTCGACCCCATCTCTGTCTTGCAAGAGAAGGCTTCGAATTTCGTATAAAAAAATGGTGGATTACCACCAAAACCAACCAACCGAACCAACCAACCAACCTAACTAACCGAATTATCTAACAACCTCAAAACGTACGGGCACTGTTTATGGGCGAGTTAAGCAGAAAGTTAATTATTTCTTCGATTTCGTTGACACGGTAGACCATGACCTGGGCCGGCAGTCTCTACAGAGATAACGACAAAATCGCTAACTTTCGATTGCTAATTACCAACGAATAAATTCTGTTGCAATAATGATGCTTGCGAGAAACGCATCTTGGATGTAGAGACTTGCTTTACTTGCAAGCATCAATAATGCAACCGAATTTATTCGTTAGTAATTAAGGATTGAAAGTTAGCGATTTTGTCGTTAACTCTGTCGAGACTGCCGACCCTGGGTTAAAAAAGAAGACGTATGATAATATGTTTGTTATCCCGGCTTGTAAGTTCCCGTGAGATATTTTCTGTCGTGTATTTTGGTCATAGTCATGACCAGCAGTGACAGATAATGTTGAAGCAGTACCACAAACAAACGTCTCCGTTGTCTTCGTGAGCTGTAAACAAGCCAGTCATAACTTTACGAGCGCCGTCATTTGGCACGCTAATCTATTTATTGTTAACAATGCATGATAAATAAGCTGCTTATCAGCCAACCGTGAATAAATTACTATATAGGTACCTTCTTAGTAGTAATATTGATGGAGTAGAAAAGAGAGGTTAAGTGGATGTATGACGGCTTACAAATCATAGGGCAAAGTAATGACGTATGTTTAATTCTGAGTATGTTATACTGATCTCCGGTTATCAGAAATACCTATCTATTAAAGAGTAACAGAGAATACTACATTTGCACCAATAAAAAGAAACGTTTTATTTCTTACATGAATTTATGTTACAACTTTGCCCAGTGTCCTTTCTTATCATTATATTGGTTCTATTTTCGAGAAACAGTTAAAAATAGATTTTGATAAAATACTACGGTAAGATAGGTCATAGGACGGTGGATTCTCACAATCAACTATGTAATTAAAAATCAATATTTAACTTTTAAAAATATTGTTATCAACATATTAAAAGTCAATTAAAACCTATTTAGATATTTTTATCTACAAACCAAAATCCAAGAATAACGTTATTGCAATCATAGGACCACGTTATCATGCTACTATAATTATCACATTGGGGTTTTTCAGTGACTAATAAAAACGTACTTAATTATTTCTTATGATATTGAAGCTATACAACACCTTTATTAATTTATGCTTGCACTGACTGGACGGGTCTACTCAAATCTGCGTGGTGCTTTCTTCAAAAGACCATCCCAGACACTAATCTGCATAATCTTCATGTATTTTATTATTTTTATATTGTGAATGTGAGGACCGCGTGGGTTTTTATGTAATTTTAACGATTGTCTGGCAGTTTGAGTACTAGCGACCCACCCAAATGTCCTTTCTTTGGTATTGTTCGTCGTGACGTTGAGCTCCTTGAGTTATAAGTCGAGCTCCACGATAACTGACAAATGCTTGCACTGACTGGACGGGTCCACTCAAATCTGTGTGGTGCTTTCTTCAAAAGACCATCTCAGACACTAATTTGCATAGTCTTCATGTGTGTATTATACCAAGATTATGTCTGTACCTTGAACATATTGTAAACCCAAACGATTTTAAAAGAGTGTCCATGAAGTTTCTTGCCATTCTTCTCATGAGACCAACGCTTTGGAATGGGCAACTACAGTACAATCACGAGTTATTATGCCTTGTGACTGGGACTGTAGCTTAGTTTATTTAGCTTCAGTAGTTTACTGCCGCACTCGGAGAGCTTCAGTGGTTGCTTGGGACGTCGCTTGGTAAAGGTTTTTGGCAGTTTTGTCATACAAAAGTATGTCAGGCCTTTGCTGGGTGGCGGCTTGAGTAATCGTTGGATATCTCTGAGTGCTGCAGTTAGTTTAATTCGACTATTCAAAAGTGCCTGTAACGGCCTACTTGAAATAAATGCTTTGACTTTGACTTTGACATGTCTTACATACGGCTGCCACACCTGACCATTTTCACAAAAAAAATAACATAAACTGTAAGTAAAACTGCAAGACAAATGGAAAGCTACGAAAATAAAGAACATCTGCACTAAAGTCACAGACTTTAGACTAAAAACAAAAACAATAAAATGGAAATGGACAAGTCATATGATAAGAGCAATGACGGAAAAATGGACCAAATACGTCACAGAAGACAGGTGAAAAAGTACGATGCGATCTGCCAAAAGGTTAGCAAAGAATTGCTTTGACCAGGTACCTCAATCGAAGGGAAAGAGATGAGGCGTATGTCGCAAGACAGCCTGACCTGGTGGCTATTAATTATGGGTTTACAATCTGCCTGGGCTGCGGGTTGTTCGAAAGAGATACCGCGACCCTGTACACAAAGGGCTAAGAAGGAACATGGGTGGACGGCGAGCTACCCAACACTCACCGTTCGCAGGCCCACGCCTACGGTGGCCAAGAATCGCCATGCGACTCCCGAAACCCGGGGGGTCTTCTTCTGTTGCGATGGCAGGGGCGTGAGGTTTCCCTCTATCTCATGCGTTCGGCCTCCTCCTTCGCTAGCATTACTGCTTCGCAGGAGGTAACCGCTTAATAATAATGCCCTAATTCAACGCTTAAGGATGTGATTGTAATAGTGTAACTTTCTGACACTAATCATAAGGCCATATAAATTGTAGGTGCGTAACTTATACGTATAGAATTATAGATACTCAAAATAACACAGGACTTAGGTGCCCAGACTTGTTACAGTCCAACCTTCAATAATGTATTACAAATTCCTTACATCAAATACTGCATAAAGACCACCTGCTCTCAAAATCATCATTTGCTTCATCTGCATCTGTTGCCTTTTCTCAACTATGTTGGGGTCATCTTCCAGTCGTACCGGATGCAGCTGAATCAGGTATTTTACATGGAGCGACTACCTATCCGACGATACGATGTACGAAACCGTTGGTAAGACTGGTTGGGGCTGCCAAGATAAAAAAGTAAAGATCCACAAATGCCACCTTAAACCAACGGCTTATTGTGATTTCCGAGGCACTGACCCGACCCATCCACGGGTTTAACTAGGCAAGCACTAAGTAAACTTAAAGATTGACCCGTACAATTGTTATTATTTAGCAACGACCTCCTCAAGACCATAATATACGCTCTTATAATCGCTAATTCGCTAATCTCTAGAAGGTCGTGCACACAGCACAAAACTGTCTGCAAGTACATTCGGCCGTAACTTCCGAACTGACATAAACATAGGTGTAGTAAGTGGATCACACCGGAAAGTAGCGAACAGCGTTATCTAACAGCTAACAGCTAGGACGAAGGGAATCCGATCAAGTGCAAGTTTACACGCCTACTCGTGACACGCTCCACTGCCACTTGGATAGCTACTGATAGTTTGCGTTGTTTCACAACTTATGCGTTGATAACATCGTAACACTAACATCACGCCTGTAATTCCCGAAGGGTTAGGTTAGGTTAGTGCACACACATTTCACCAAAATATATATACGTTAAAAATGTTTATTTTTTACAGGATAGGAGAAACAACATCACGGTTGAGGAACAGGAAAGTGGGGGTCAGATGTAAAATACTGGTATTCAGCCCCATCCGGTTTAGAATGGAAGCCGACCGCTTGTTGTGAAACGACTGAGCAGATTATGATACAGATAAACGAAAAATCCATCGTACTAACGCCTGTTCTTATCAAACCGAGCTGCCCATGAACTTAACCATAGTCACTAATGCCTTTCAGGCCTGTATTGTAGGCAGTAGATAGTTCTTTTAAGTTAGATTTGACATTGTTATTTGGAAGGAACCTATACAGACTCTCGATAACGAGAGTCTATAGATTCCTTGCTTGTAGTCTAGACATTCCTTGCCTAGTTTGAAGTTCTAAAGTCTCAATCAACTAAATCTAATTTTACCCATAGATTTAACAGTTTTGTTTCTTTCGTTCTATACTTTATTTTTATTTAGATAGTGCCTTATGATACAAACAAGTTTCCTTTTCATCATCACTAATTTATCGCATGAATGCAACACACTTCTTGTATAATGCCATCTCTCGTCTGTGCCAATGCAGTGATGCGCGCTGATTGCAACCAGATCTTATTCAGTTGCCCAATTCAACGAACACATTGCTATTGAGGAGTAATATCGATCATACATTAAGCAGGCTAGTATATTGTAAGACACGTGTACAGTAGAGGAGAAATTTAATTAAGGACTAAAAAGAAAACTTGAATTAGATATGCTACACCTGGTCCGTTGCCATTCATTATCCTCTGCTTTTGATAACGTGGGTAGCGTCTGTTCATTCACTCCCAGTTGAGTATTATACGGATACGAGTATTGTACGGATACTATACGTAATACCCAGTTTTATTAATAAACGAACACTCCCATGCATATCCAGTGCAGTTCCGAATCCAACATAGGGGGATTATCACGAATAAATAATACAGAGCAGGATTGTGCAGATCCCGCGTTGGAGCAGTTCCAAACATGTCAGATAGTGTAAGGGCTCTACGTGATTATGTATTTATTATACAAAGCTATTATACTGGTGTTTTACATTTAGATGAATGGTGTAACTGCAACACGAGGTCTGCAACGAAAGTGTCGAAGCCAACAAGAAGAAACGAATGTCTACTGGACGTCCATTGAAGGATTTCTAAATATAGTTTAAAGAGCTGTAATGTTTTGCAATGAAAAATTTCAACAAACAACATTGCGTTTTACAGATTAGATATTAACGTGGTATAAGCCAAGCGGCTCGATAAAGCTCGATGGTTCTGAATGGCAATCGAATCAATTTGCCGTCGGTACGCGGCGGCGTCTTCTTACGATTCACTCTATTTGTGTACCGCGGCTGACGTTGCGATCAAATTAAATAAACCCTCAATGTTGCACGCAAACCACGACCTGATGAGCACAACCGCTACCTTCCCTAATTTACTGGTTTTACTCCAATGTTCCTTATGAGAACGCTCTCATAAAAATATCGTAACAATAAACAAAATGTATTCGTACTAGCTGACAGTACGTTTATTTTCTTTAGCAACTGCGGTAGCTAATCTTTAGATTCTTATGTGAACACCTAAAGTATTTATTTGTTAGTGTGCAGTAATATTTTGGCGTAAAAATCGTTATTTATGCTCAGAAATATTACTCATAAATAGAGCAGCTTTCATGTGCGGATATACGGGCGGTAGTGAACAATAAGAACAGGATTTGGTGCATGCAGCCGATTGAAATATATTTTGAAAAATGTAACAGTGATAGACTCATAGTATTGCTTGCGGTTATAATATATGCCCTTGGAAATTAATATCTTGTTAGCAGTTTATTCGCTTTTGTTAGAGTCACTCCGAGTAGATTTGCGAAAGTCAAATGTTGTCTAACGATTGGGCACGGCAGGCTCTGTCACGCGAGCTCGACACGCCGACTAGCCGCGTACACTCGTACAGCACTGAACATCGGCTTTATCAATATTATACTTTGTTGTAATTACTCGTGTAAGTTGATGTGTAAAATTAGTTATCACAAGTCAAGCACGTGGGTCAGCCACGTCACGGCCGACGTGTCCGGTCAGTGCTCAAATATGAATTAACTAGTTAATGGCTGTTGCATTTCGTCGCAGACGCCGATCGTTCGTCTCGTAGTCGGTTGCGTAGCAATAGTTTTTTTCACGTCGCGCGTCAATCGCGTCACAGGGTAAGATCGCGCGGAAGCGAAGGTTGCGCCCGTGACCGCGCCCGCCCGCCGCCGCCGCGGTATCGGCCACCCGCCGCAGTCGCGTAGTATCGCGCCGCGCTCGCTGATCCCCGCAGCTCGACCCCGCTCGCGAGTAGCCCGCTCCCGCCTGGAGCAGCAGGACAGTGACTGTGCAGTGATGTGTGACCATGTGTGACCGGCAAGTGAGTGCTGTGCAAGTATGCGCGCGAGGTGACGCTCGGCCCCGGCAGCGACCGTAGCCCGCCATGTGGATACTGCTGGCGCCGCTGCTGGCGGTGGTAGCGCTCGCCGGAGGAGCTGCCTTCACACCCGACCGGGATCTGCTGGAGTGCGCGAGGTTCGTCTATGACGAATGCTAACAATGACTCTGATCAGACCACCCAACACATACCATATAAAAATAAACAAAGCTACGAAAATATGTTATCATCAATCATGATCGTTTTGCTGGGACCCAGAAATGAGCTACAAAAATAATTTTAATGAGCACGCAATTTATGACGTCTGCCCATTGTTACCGCGACACTACATAACTATTACAGAAACATTTTAATTAATTCACAAATAACTAATTAAATTATGTAAGCGATTTAAAAAGTTCGTTTAAGAATTTCCCTCTATAATATGAAAATGTGCATGTTTGTATAGAAAGCAGAACCTTACTTCGTCTGATTAGAAGATTATTCATAAACTAAACACTCAACTAAGTGTGCACAATTGAAGTATTATACTAGAATAAAGGAACTACCTCAACAAATCAGAATACTTCTCTGACTAGTTTATATTAAAGAATCACTCACCTTATTTATCTAGTCTAGACTACATTTTTGTGAGTTTAAAATAAAACAAAGAGAAACACGATAAGAATCTACGACAAATTGAGATCAAGAACATTGCAATCCCTGGTTTTCTTCGAAACAAATAATGATGTGATTAACCAGACATATGGCGGTGATGAGTCGTAAATTGGCGGCATCCAAGTGCAGCTAATTGCAAATGTCTACCAGGTTCATCTCAGCCTCTCCTCCATATAAAACAAGATTCAGTGTTCCCATATAAATATAAATATCGGGTATATATAGTTGTGTGTAAATCTGGCAAGCGCGCGAGACGCGAGACGCGTGCGCCCGCGCCGGTGTCACCGCCACGGCCGCGTCGCTTGGCAAGGCAAGCTGGCCGCTAGGTAAACACCATCACATCTCACTAGTACCACAGGTGGAAAGATCTGATCCCCAAAACATGCCATTAACTGACAATACTAGAGATTTGATTTTGTCAAACAGCCAAATCATTTAAGAAACCTTAGGTTTAAACTGTCTCGTCCTATTTTCTAATGAGTTCGACTCAATAAATCGAATCGAATCGTTCGAATTATTAGTTAATCTAGCCTGTATTATCCCATTGCTGGACAATAGCTGCGCTATCACTTGACCACTCAATGCAGTCCCCTGCTATTGTAGAGCAGTCCTTACGGTAAAAGTCAATTGATTCTCTTTATCTTTGCCTTGGTCTGCTACGATGATGTCACCATGCATACAATAAGTTGCATCAGTGATTCTCTCAGCCCTTAGGCTCCACGAATCCCATACCACAAAGTTTAGCAGATAGCCGATTAACACCAGAACAATCGAACAAAGACGCAATAAAAGAAATACGATTTATCGTTACTACTTAAACCTAGTTAAACATCTCATTGTCAGACAGATACAGGCGGAAATAAACAATAAAACTTCTAAAAGCAAAGAGAGTATGAATGTCGGGTAAACATAAAATTAATTGTAAGTACAGGTCACGAGTCTATTTAGTTACTTTCGGTATAAAACAAACAATACATTGTTTTGTTTATTTACATGAATCTTTTTATCACAGACCTACATATTATAATATTTCTGTGAAGTATTACTATTTTTAACAATGTCAATATTATTTCCACTGATATACGTTCACACATAAAGGTATATAATAAAGAAATGAATGGGAAATATGGAAATAGAGAGCAACAAAGGTTTCCGCCTTTGTTTCTCTTAACAACGAATCATTGTCTGAATATTATTTAAGTTCAAATTTTGAATGATCTAGTTATTTCTTTCTTTCTTTCTTTCTTTCTTTCTTTTTTTCTTTCTTTCTTTCTTTCTATCTTTCTTTCTTTCTCTCTTTCTTTCTTTCTTTCTTTCTTTCTTTATTTATGCAAGGTAGCTTCACAGCTTACAGTAAAATAACTTAAAATTAAACAAAACAATACGCCAATTACGAAGTACACAAAAAAGATATTAACTAAGCTAATGTAGCCGAGAGTTACTCTAAAACGTTGGCCTTAAAATGTATTGTGTGTGCATGTATGCGTGTGAGTGTTTGTGCGGTGTGGGTGTCATAATATTCATTATATTTTCCCAACTATATTGGAATTGGCTACAAGTCTAAGAGAATGGTTAAGTGTAAGTCTTGTGAACAATTTTCCAGGAGGGGGGAACCTCTTTCTATTGACTGATTGTAATGATATCGTTGTGGATCCGGACTAGTTAAAGTCATAGGCAAAATGATAATGAAAAGTCGCTTATAAATGAAGAGTCGAAGTCAGAATAAAGACAAAGTTCGCTACAATCGATACATAAAATGGTTTAGCAGTGAGGTTCCCATTACGAATATAGACGATTTTCCTGATACACCTAGAAACCTAAATAAGACGGAAACAATCATTCAATATCTAGAACAAGCATCGACATGGACGCTCGATCGACTCACTTTCAACTGCACCTTATTTTACTACAATTCTAGTATGAAACTTTCGTATTGTATCGAACCTACTTTAAATTGGACCATGAACCATTGCGTGTGAGGGGAAACGTCCAGCGTGCTAGATGGTGAGACCATCTAGCACGCTGGACGTTTCCCCTCACACCGATGTTGTATTAGTAAACATTTACGAGCTATTAATAACCAATATGTTTACTAAGGTAGTATACAACTTACTAGACCTACAGCACAAAAATAACATTCATTTAGATCAAACAAAATTCCTAGTGTGCTGTATTAGAAGCAAGGCACTAATTATTTAAAAGTCTGAACGTGCCAAAAATAATTTCACCCACACCTCCATCTGTCAAGTGAAAGATAATCCGAATTTATAAAACAAAGACTTTTGAAACATTTTATATTGTTACCAAACCAGCTTCACCTCTGAGCTAAAAAACTACCAGTCGAAATAAAAATGCCAATCAAAACGTCAAAGTAACGGAAGGCCCCTTATTTTTTATTTTTTTTGGTGGGTGGAAAATCATGGCATCGAATACCCCCCCCCCCCCCCCCCCCGCTCTTGGGCAGAGCGAAGGGGAGTGTCAGACTTCTACTGACTAAAAACCAAACCCATGTTCCTTCTTCGCCCTTGTGTCGGAGCCGCGTTAACCTTTCGATAATCCACAGCCCCGACAGGAACGGAAGGCCCCTGTAAATTCATCTTGGCCATAATCAAGGAACCTCGGTGTCCAATGTATCTGAGAAATGGCGTTACATTTCACCGGAGTAAACAGCATCATATACATCAAAGGTAATCCAGATAGCCAACCTTGTCGAAGAAGACACTAATGACCTATTGACAACAATAGCTATTGGAGAGGGGCGCGCCAAAATTAAACCCGTTTATCACAGCTATTTGCGTCACTAATAACCCAAATATAACCCAAGTGTTCGGTTGCTGTAACTGTGACAACAGAAATAAACCCTTGCTCTGAATACCTCTTTGCAGTGGCTAGCATTGCGTCTGTCGAGCGTCGGCCACTGTACGAGCTTACGCACTCGCTCGACTCACTCGCACTCTACTAGGTTTATAATGCATCGCAAATTCGTGAAACTCTAACTAAAGTAAAATCTTTCAGCAAACAATACTATAACACCGATCTGCACTTTATGTGCTTGGTAAAACGTGAATATTTCGTGTAAATAGTGGTGAAAACGAATCGGTTTCCATTCAACAACCTTTATTTAAGAATTATAACGTAGCAGTTTTATTTGTTCTAAAGTTTAATGAAGAGCTGATTTTATAAAACACTCAACTTTTTTCTTTTAAAATCATATGATGTGTGATCGTAAAACATAATACCGGACGTGACACGATGTAATGATAAACAATTTATTGTGTCATGAGAAGTGTACATTTCGTGTTATATTTAATGAGGTGTGTTAGAGATGTAGTATTTCACGTAGATATAATTAATGACAGAGAAAAGCGAGAGACAGGCAAAAATTAAAAACTGAGAAGGTCTTTGTCGAAGGACAAGCTGATAGTTAAAACCGATCCTTTAAAATATATAAATAATACACGTATTGTAAATATTGTTTATCAGTAACACATGACATAACATAACAATACACCTGTAATCCCCGAAGGGTTAGGTACATATGGGCGCTAAACCTTATTGTTGATTTTATATGAGTTTATAACTTATGGGTAGTTATGATTTTATTTTGACTCATGTAGATTCATTGAACTAATACTTTGTATTTGAAGGTAGTTAGTTCTTGTATTTGACATGTTTAGATTTACTGAACTAAAGTTCGTATTTCCGTCTATTTTAAAAAGTAATTGTAATTTCCGTTTGCTTCAATAATAAGGATTTATGTTGTCACTCCTGTTTGATATTTGTAAAATATTGTTTTATCTGTTTATTTGAATAGTAGAAATTAGTTTGATATGACTGATAGAATAATGATTATTAAGTATTTGTTTTGATCTTTCCCGCCTTGCAAAGCGAAATATTGTTCTATGAAGCCCGCCATTTCTGTGTATAAAAGACATTGTATTTCGAAAGAAAGGAAATTCTTGATTCACCGATCGTGAAATAAACACCCTAATCTGGAGTAAGTTATTTTCTTTAAACATGTGCTGATACTTCCTGCTGTTACCTATTTACTGTGTAATTGTGTGAGTGTGTAATATATTGGTGTATGCCAATATATTGTGAGACTCTGACGACGACGGCGATCACGCGCCGATAGCAGCGTTGGGATCCAACTCGCCCCTTCTGAAGCCTTCTGGATCCCGGGTCCTCAAACCTGTGCCGACCGCCCAGCCAGACCCAAGGTTCTCCATGGAACAAGTGTTGAGTCTGGTCACGCTAACCACGAAGCAAACTACAACAAGCGCCGTGACTACAGAGCTGTCCGATGTACCGGCGCCATCTCGGGATCGAGGCAATAGCTACCAATGGCCATTCGATCCCGATGTGCGTTCCTACAGCGTGAGGGACTGGTGTGCCAATGTCCATTAAACTGTTGCGATTATTGGCATCGCCGAATGAAGATTGAATGAAAACAATACTGAAGCTAAAAGGAAGAGCGAACACGTGGGTGGATACGCAATTTTTGGAATCCACCACCACCTGGAAGCAAGCTAGACCTGATCCAGACATTCGGCGAAGAGATCCGGCATGTTGACGACATCAGCGGTTGCGCGACTACACGTCAAAATAGGCGAGCAGCTACCCAGGCGAGCAGCTACCCATGCAGGCGAGCAGCTAAGCAGGCTACGCAACCACGGGATGGACGCTAACCATCAAGGGAATACAGCCTGAAGCCACGGATGACGAGGTAATTGATTCTGTTGTCACTGCTGTATCAACCCTGATTGTGTGAACTTTGCCCAAACGTCTCAGTTCTTAAAACTTTTCGTGTTAATTTAGTAATACTTTTTGAAGTACCTAACCGAAATCCAATAATACATACAAAAATCATGGATTTCGGAAACGCTTGATTCTATAAGTTGGTCATAGCCAATTTGTTTTAAATGCCAGTGTTCGCAACTGTAAGGAATATTCAATAATAACTTTTGAAGCGGGTATTTCTGCAAAACCTACCTCCTAGGTTTCGCCAGACTACCTTACTTTATAGCTAAAATTGTATGGAAAATATTGCCATCATTCGTACAAAACTTGTTTCCGTAACGAAAAATGTAGGTCAACCGATTAAAACTACGTGAATTGTAGTTATATGTAAATCGTTGCATGACAACAGTCAAAATTTAGGTAAAAGAATAAAAGCGTCCTGTCTATTCAAGACCGGCGCATATTTTTGCTTAGTGGTGTTTTACTGGTTAAAGGACTGTAAATACGGTTTTTTTTATGGGAATAGGCGGCGTAAATGTCATGTGTTCCGAGAGTATCTCGACCATTTTGAGTTAGAAGATAACCAAACGCAGGTCTAATATTTTGATTGGATTTGATTTACTTACTGCTATTTTATTTGACTGCCTCGTTGACGCTGAGCATGAGGTATTGGGTTCGATTCCCGGGTCGGGCAAAGTGTTATTGGCTTTTTCTATCAGGAATTTGTCAGTAACAGCCACGGAGTCTGGATTTGTGTCCGGTTGATGGCAATAGGCTCGCCCCCTTTTACATGGGACTTAAACATAACTGCGAAATGTGGGTGTACTAATTGGGTACACCTCTGCCTACCCCTTCGGGGATTACAAGCGTGATGTTATGTGTTGATTTACTTAATGGTAAAAAGCTGACTTATCCAGAAATATGACTGTTGAAGTATTGATGTGTTCTTTAACCAAGACATTCACATATAAATTACGAGCAATAAACTGAGCTCGTGGCTTAATAATAACTGCCACTCGGGTGGATCTGTAGGTTAAGCCGCGTTTGCCTAGGTTGGTCTGTGGATGGGTGACCACACATTACATATGGAAATATGTTTTCACTACTCATCCGCTATTCTTTTCTGATTAATTTCGTTGTGTGATCCAAGACAGTTAAATCGATTCTCTGGGACTTCGTCGAGCTTCATTGTCTCGGCGCTTTTCTGGTGGTCGCCACTGTTGATTCTGGCTAACAGGAGTTACAGTGGTTTGGGAATAGTGTGGCGGGCTTGTCACCCATTACATACCCGAGTTTCCTACGTGTCTCGGAGTTAAGCTGTTGGTCCCGGTTGCCATATATAGATCTTTAGCAGTCGTTACATGTAGTCGGTGACCGAAAGTCTGACAACCAGTCTTACCAAAGGTTATCGTATTACCCAATATTAACTGGGTTGTGAAGGTCAGATAGTCAGTCGCTAAATGTAAAACACTGGTATTCAGCTGCGTCCAGTTTGTCAAAAGGCCGACCCCAACATAGTTGGAAAAGGCTAGGCGGATGATAAGAGGCAAGACGAAGAGAATCTTATTTAATACTTATTACTACTTGGTAACAAGTCGGTTTGTCCAGTGTCGTATGTCCGCTTGTCAGCTAGAAAATTGGGACCAAATATTAATAATGTCCGCCCAATATTTTAAAATCTTGTTGTCTTTGACGAAGTCGGGAATAAAATTAAATACCGACTTTGATGATCTTACTATTATTTGAACAATTAAATTAAATTTCATAATTAATACTTTTGTTTTTTTACCTCCGCTAAGGCCTCCGAGGTAAAAACTGGTCAGTTGAGTATTAGAACAAAGAATGTGTTATCACTACAGTACAGACTATTACCGTTGGAACATTTCATATAAACGATCTTAAACAAAACTGTATATTCAGAGATAGTTTATTCCTGTGTTCCCATTTCGTGGTCATATTTTATGAGGACCGACTATGCGTCGACTTAAATGTTGATGTCAAGAATTAAATCCAAACATTAAATTGCCTATTAAATTGGTAGATCAGGTCAGTAAGCGTGTTGCTTTGCCTGCCTAGATATGACTACACTTTCAGGAATACCAATTTCGTGCTTTTGCTTACTTATGATTGCTAATTGTTTTCATTTTGTTATTTTCATGACCAATGTTGGAGCTATTGATGTGATGCTGTGACGTCTGCAAGTCGCCTGCTCGATACAACAAGGGCTTTGACGGCGTGCTGACGATTCCGGTAGTGGAACTGAAAAGCTGCAGGGACAGCTTCGAAGCCATGCCGTGGATGAACTGAACTGAACAGTAGTACGAAATAGTTAATGTCGGTAAGGCCTTTAAAGGCTCTGTTTTAATGTTTCCGTGTCTGAAAAGTTGTACCTATTAATGGATACACCTCTGCCTCACCCTTCGGGTATTGCAGGCATTATGTTATGTTATGTTCTGCAAAGTTTGATCTAACATACCTAATTATAGTCTTTGAAAGTTGAACTACTTTATTCATTGCATAAAGTATTTGGATAAAAATATTTGAATTACACTAATGAGATGATGAAATTGAATTTGTTACATATTCCAAATGTGAATATTTTATTGAAGCTTGGCTTCTAGTTTCTTGCCAATATTAATATTTTAGATATTTGGTCATTTTAATTCTCACAAATTTAATATGAGAATGAGAATTGAATGGATAAGTGTTTATGTAGTATGGAGCTTGACTCAGATTTAAGTTAATTTAATTTATATGAATTAAAGATTATTACTATTAGATCATTATTAAAAGTAAGGATGGACGAGCGATCATTTCGGTATAAATTAAGACTTGACAAAAGCAAAGACAAAATCAAATCAAATCTTTTGAAAAGTGGGACTTTGTCCTGTTATAATGCATAAGAATGTAAAGACATACCTACAACTAAACTTGGTCCTATCCTAACCTAAACATGAAGGTCATATGGAAGGTATTGAAGTGTTACCTAATAATTGCTACAAAGTAAGCATGATAATTTGAATGGTTGTTCCGAAAAGATTGCTTGTCATGGTTTTTGAGACCAGCAGCTCTGGCTCAAAAAGATCCATTTATAAATGACAATGAAAATGAACCGACCGTATGGGCGGATGAATTATAATCATAAAATGTTTGTATTAACTGGTCCACCTTTCCCACCTATTACGCTGGCTGGCCACCATGCGTATCCTTTTTCCTGGTCGATACGGCTAAATCCAAGGCGGGTGATGCCATAAGGTATGGCTAGATCCAAGGCGGGTAATGCCGTGTTAGGGTGGCTATATCCCAGGCGGGTGATGCCATAAGTATGGCTAGATCCAAGGCGGGTGATGCCGTGTAAATGATTTTTTGTTGTTTTTATTTTTACTTAATGAAACAACTTGGTTAAAACTACCGAAAAAATACTGTATTGGATGTTGTTTTTATTTTTAGTTAATGAAACTTGGTTGAAATTATTGAAAAAATATTGTATTAGCTACTCCACCTTTCCCACCTACTGCGCTGACTGATCACCATGCGTATCCTTTTTCCTGGTCGATACGGCTAAGTCCAAGGCGGGTGATGCCATTATGTATGGCTAGATCCAAGGCGGGTAATGCCGTGTTAGGGGGCTAGATCCAAGGCGGGTGATGCCATGTTAAGAGGCTATATCCAAGGCAGGTGATGCCATTTGTATGGCTAGATCCAATGCGGGTGATGCCGTGTTGTAAGGCTAAACCTAGGTGGTTGATGCCGTTGTTTTGTTAAAATGCTTTTGCGCAGAGAGCGCGCTGAATCAGAATGGCCGTATGGGCGCTAAACCTTATTGTTGATTTTATATGAGTTTATAACTTATGGGTAGTTATGATTTTATTTTGACTCATGTAGATTCATTGAACTAATACTTTGTATTTGAAGGTAGTTAGTTCTTGTATTTGACATGTTTAGATTTACTGAACTAAAGTTCGTATTTCCGTCTATTTTAAAAAGTAATTGTAATTTCCGTTTGCTTCAATAATAAGGATTTATGTTGTCACTCCTGTTTGATATTTGTAAAATATTGTTTTATCTGTTTATTTGAATAGTAGAAATTAGTTTGATATGACTGATAGAATAATGATTATTAAGTATTTGTTTTGATCTTTCCCGCCTTGCAAAGCGAAATATTGTTCTATGAAGCCCGCCATTTCTGTGTATAAAAGACATTGTATTTCGAAAGAAAGGAAATTCTTGATTCACCGATCGTGAAATAAACACCCTAATCTGGAGTAAGTTATTTTCTTTAAACATGTGCTGATACTTCCTGCTGTTACCTATTTACTGTGTAATTGTGTGAGTGTGTAATATATTGGTGTATGCCAATATATTGTGAGACTCTGACGACGACGGCGATCACGCGCCGATATACACCTCTAACCGTGGTGTTATAACTGGCAAAATTTGCCAGTTATAGAATAATATAGCCCTATAGAAACAGTAATAAAAGCTTGTTTTTTTTTTGCCTATTTTGTCCCACTGCTGGGCAAAGGCCTCCCCCATAGTCTTCCACTCTTCTCTCCGTGCGGCTTTCTCCGGCCAATCTTGTGCAAAAGCCTCTAAGTCGTCACGCCAGCGTTTTCTAGGCCTCCCTCGGCGACGACGCCCGTCCTCTGGCACCCACTGCGTGACAAAACTAGTCCATCGGTCCTGATACATTCTGCAGACATGGCCCGCCCAATCCCACTTTAATCCAGCAGTCTTGTTACCCACATCAGCGATTCCTGTTATATAGGTGGTATGGTATTTCGAATTCGGTCGCTGAGCTTGATACCCAATACGCTACGTTCCATCGCTCTTTGGCTCTTGTTTTAATTATTTATTTTTAATTAATGACAGGACAAACGTAAACGTCGAGCTTTCTACGATGGCAATGAATCTGTAATTAGTCTATCAGTTTGTCTCACATCTAGTGCGATTGCTGTAAAGTCCGTAGTCCTACACATTCGCCTCGCGTCAAACTTTCCGATGCCTCTTCCGGCGCCAAAGGCCAAAGTAGACATATTTAATCGGTGCCGCTTTAATTTGTAAACGTGGGAAAATGTATTATATGTAGCTATTGAATTATTTTAAGGCAGGTTTTTGCTTGTGGCTTTATTGTTAAGTATATTCTATGACACTCGAGGAATATGAAGGTTCTCATTATTGAAAGAATTTTTCGAATCGGATCAGGCTCTCCGAAGACCCCATACAACCAAACTTTGAAAGTGTATGTACATTACATAGGCATATTTTTTTTTTAATAATTATTTTATTAGATGAGCAACGGCAGGCATAAAATTCGTTTAAAATTAATCGACTAAAATTTGTACGACTATAATAATTGTTGAACATTATTTTTGATAAAAGTTAAATCTCTATATTTTAATTTTTTACGTCTTTTTTAGTTCAACGAGAAAATTCAATATCCAGATTATTTTCCAGTTGGTGGCAATGCGAGAATGCTGATCATGAGGTCCTCTGGGTTCGATTCCCGAGTCGGGCAAAGTGTTATTGGGTTTTTCCATCAGAAATTTCTCAGTAGCAGCCAGGAGGTCTGGTTTTTAAGTCTGGATTTGTGCTCGGGTGATGTCAACCGGGAAAGTCCTTTAGGTTACATGAGCTAGGGAGTACGGATCTGTGCCCGGCTGATGGCAATAGGCTCGCCGTCGCCCCCTATTACAAGGTAAATAACTGGCGAAGTGTGGGTGTACTGTTACGTACACCTCTGCATAACCCATCTGGGTTTCCGGCGTGATGTTATATTGTGTGGAACCTTTCAGCTTCAAAAGTTTAAGGTTAACCTAATAGCTGCCTACATAACGTCAGAGACTATGTTTGACGGGCCGATAGGTGTAGTTGCTGAGTGATTGCCCGCAGCGCTACTAAAAGCGAACCGTTTGTTTAGTCTTAGGTAATGATCCTGACTTTAGGTTATGCATTGGCGCATTTGCGATTTCTTTAGTGAAAAAGAAAAAGGGGAACTACAGAGTTTCCTTCCTTTAAATTCTTATCTTTAGAATACTTTTTGTGATAATTATTGATTGTTTTGATTGATATTTCCTGTAACACTAATACTTACTTTTTTCCTGGTAAAACAAATACTTTTTACGCTGTTAACCATTGTTGATAGATGATAAGGTTGATGCGTTTATCAAAACAACGAGCAGTTAATAGGAAAATCAACATTTAGTTTTCTCATAGATAAATTCCTGAGATACCGGGCATACTTGATGTTTCCTTAGCACAAAGTCAGAATATCACAACCTTAATTTAACTTATTTCTTAGTGCTGTTTCGGTTCTACGAATGAGACGTTAGTCAGCATAATTTAACAATGTATTCATAATATTGTATTTAAGCAACTGCTACACTTTTGAATTCTGAACGAATAGGTACGTCGTTGGGTCTAGTTATTTTTGTCTTTGTTACTGAAATCGTTTAGTCAGTGTTACAGTCGAATATCGCATTTATTTAATGCAAAAAGGGCACACACAAATACGATGAACATGAAATAAAAAATGATTAATGATGACTTACAGGATTATTCCATGAACTTGCCAACAAATCTGATAATATCTACACAATCAAACTACCTAGGCGCCAAAGTTTGAAAAGTAAAGAACACTCCGCAGTTTTTCACGGTTTTTCACAAGCTGACATGATGATACAACAACCACGAATCTCCGAAAAACCCACTAATGAATAAACATAAAATATAATATCACGCTTTTTTTTGGTGGGTGGAAAATCATCGAATAACCCCCCCCCCCCCCCCCGCTCTTGGGCAGAGCGAAGGGGAGTGTCAGAGCCGCGTTATCCTTTCGATAATCCACCGCCCCGACGGGGTAATATCACGCTTGTATGCCACCGAATGGGTATCCAAAGCTAGGCTGTACGTACATATTATTTACCCACATTTTCCCAATTTTTTTAAACGTGCACGGTGCATGTAATTAAAGGCGAATCTATTGCCATCAATCGGGCACCATTCTAGTCTACGAGCTATTTATTACTAAGAAATACAACTACTACTAATGAATATTAGTGAACAAAAATCGAAATGACCGAAAAATACAACCTGTTTAAAATTCACGAAATTAATTAGAACATGATGTGTGTAGTCCGTCAACCCGTGTCAAATATGAGCAACAGTGTTGTTTTATTTTTCCATCGCGCGATAGGCTAAGATATATGGGGCGTGCTCGGCAGACGACCTGGACGCGAGCCAGCGTCGCGGCCGTCGCGACGTCTTCGTCCGACCGACACTTACAACACGCAATTATCAAACGAATTCGTTCACCGCTGATATTCACCAGATTCCATTAAATTCACGTTTCCGTCCAAACCCAGTTGTAGAACCTGAGAGATCATACTGCATCTTATATTACTCGTTTGCACACTTTAAACCGAGAAAGCAACATTTGAGACATTCAAATCCCGGGAAATATGTTGGCTTAAGTAGCTGACTTTCTACTGCATATCTGTCTTCATTAAAATATGAGGTTATTCGAGTACTTCGTTGAACTTGAATAACCTCATTAATGAAGACAAATACGTTTTTAAATAACTTCGATGTCTCTGTGAGACATCGTGTCTTAAAAGGTTTCAGATGTTTGAAGAGATATATCTAAATGCGTGTAATAATATGTTGCTGAATTGCGTGCTGATATTATTTCTTCCGCCAATAACCCTAACTTACGGGTTTAGCCATAAAATACATTGTCATCATGAATGTTATAAGAACTTCCGCATTGATTTGGCAATTATTAAAGAATTAAGGTACCTACATGTACGTAAGGTATAATTTCCCTTTGAACTCGAGATACGTATGATATGTAACATGTATGTGAAGACAATGATGGGACAGGGAAATCTGTCTGAGATTACCTACGTAATATTTGTTAAGAAACATATCATCTTAGCCAAGACACAATGTCAATCACCGGTATAAATTAGCCGTTTCATGAAGAACACTCACTTTCGTTCATGTAAGTACTATGATCTCTTTTAAGCTTTTTTTCTCGTAACCCGATCATAGTTCATTAATTCTAGATTTGACTCCTTATCCTGTATAGTGCTCGACATCTTATTGATATTCTCCCTGGATCGTCATCTGCAAAATTTTATTTAAGTAGGTACTAGCTGTTGCCCGCGACTTCGTTCGCGTGGAAATTTTGACTGGTTTTGGTGGTGGTTTGGTTTGGTCTAGAATCTGGACTGCCTCTGGTTGTACTATGTGAAATCTAATGCCAAATGCCAATCAGAGCGATTATATTCCTTTAAACTGGCCCTGTCGTAAAATCTGTTTCTAACTGACAATGACATGTCTTAACTATATTATATCTATCTACTAATTTTGAGGTACAAAAAGCCAAGGATTTCATATAAACTTGTAAGAGCCCTAGTCCCGGCTATCACAAAATTCTTCCATGCTAATGTCTCCTACTCATAAACTCTAGACTTGCTAAATTTCAGGTTGGTAGGAGAGAACCCTTTTTTTTTGGCGGGTTGCAAATCATCAAATAAGGGGTTATTTGATGATTTGCAACCCGCCAAAAAAAAAGGGTTCTCTCCCGCTCTTGGGCAGAGCTAAAGGGAGTGTCAGACTTCTACTGACTAAAAACTACCTATGTTCCTTCTTAGCCCTTGTACCGAGGCCGCGGTAACGAACTCTTACGAACAACCCGCAGCCCCGACGGGCGTCGACCCTTGCGGGCCCCTTCCATGTTGCTGATATCTCTTCGAGGCGCCCGTGGAACACGAACGCGCCGTCGACACGGCCAGTCGTCGTAATAAGACGGACGACGGCGAGCTAGCCCATTACTCACCGTCCACAGGCCCATGCGTGAACCTTCAGACCTCCTTAATCTGGCCCGGTCGCAAAATCCTTTCTTAGAGGACGTCCACTAACTGGTCTGTAGATAAAGTACCTTCGTGCCAAAATTCAAGTCTGTGGCACGAAAAATGAAAGACTTGCATAAAAACTTGCAAGAGTCCTTAAACCTCCATAATCCGGCCCTGGAGCAAAATACATTATTAGCAGACTTTTTCAAACCATAAACTCCGTCTCTGCCAAAAATCAAGACTGTAGCACAAAAATTTAAGGACTTCCATACAAACGCGACGGCTCAAAGACCATCCTAAATCCAGCCCTGTTGCAAAATTAATTCATGGCAGACGTTTACTGACTATAAACTACGTCTCTGCCAAAAATCAAGATTGTCGCACAAAGAATGAAGGAATTTCATGAAAATTTGCGAGGGCCCTTAGACCACCCTAATCCGGCCCTGTCGCAAAAGTAATACATAGCAGACGTTTACTGACTATAAACTACGTTTCTGCCAAAAATCAAGATTGTAGCAACAAAAAATGAAGGACTTTCATACAAACTTGCGAGGGCCTTTAGACCACCCTAATCCGGCCCTGTCGCAAAATCCGTTCTTAGCGGACGTCTGCTAACTATAATCTACCTCTCTGCCAAAAATCATCTTTATACGTCCAGCGGTTTTTGAGATTTCGTGATGAGTGAGTGAGTGAGTGGCCTTTCGCATTTATAGTTATAGATAGTGTAGCCGGGCTCTTGGAGTTCCACCATCAGCTGTTCCAGATCTTCAAATTTTATACGACAACAGAGAGTGCTCATCAGGTTGAACAATTCTTGCTAAGATGTCATTCCTATATATGTTATAGTGTAGCTGGGCTCTTGGACTTCCACATCAGCTGTTCCAGATCTTCAAATTTTATACGACAACAGAGAGTGCTCATCAGGTTGAACAATTCTTGCTAAGATGTCATTCCTATATATGTTATAGTGTAGCTGGGCTCTTGGACTTCCACATCAGCTGTTCCAGATCTTCAAATTTTATACGACAACAGAGAGTGCTCATCAGGTTGAACAATTCTTGCTAAGATGTCATTCCTATATATGTTATAGTGTAGCTGGGCTCTTGGAGTTCCACATCAGGTCTTCCAGATCTTCGAATTTATTGTCTTTGCAGAAAATGCTCATCACGTGGAACAATTTTTGCTATGGTACCATTTTTGTATCTCTTATAGTTAAGCTGGTCTGTTGCGGTTCTGCATCAGGTATTCAAGTTTCCAATATAAATTATAGCCTATATGTTGGCCAGACTTAATATCTATACAACAAAAAAACCATTCAAATCCGTCGAGTAGTTCCGAAGATTAGCGTGTACAAACAAACAGACAAACAGACATATTTTTAACCGACTTCCCAAAAAGGAGGAGGTTCTCAATTCGATTAGTATGTTTTTTTTTTTTCTATGTATGTACATCGATTACTCCGCGATTTATGATCCGATTTACGTGATTCTTTTTTAGTTTGATGCGGAATAGTTGCCATTTGGTCCCATAAAAATTTAGCATGGTTTGGCCCAGTACTTTTCATTTTATTTTATGAACATTTTTTTAAAATTTATGAACATTTTTCGTTTATGTGTGTTCACGAATAACTCCGTCGTTTATGAACCAATTTTGATGATTCTTTTTTCATTAGAACGGATATATATTTCAAGGGTGGTACCATGATATGGAAACCAGAACCTGGTGATGGAATCCCAGATAAATCGAGGACAACCCTCAAACATAGGCACGTATTACGTGCTTCGTATTACATGATTAGGACTTGAAAGCAATAATAAGGGAATCTTGAAAGTTAAAGTTTATGTAAATATTTCTATAAGATATTACAACTAAAAATGAAGAAATAAAAAACTTTTTTGCAAAAAAATCAACCGACTTCAAAAACACCAAAAAGAGAAAAATTAACTTCAGAAGAAAAATCTGCTTCTGAAGTCGGTGGCAAAAAAAAACCAAATCAAACAAACAAATGTCACCGACTTCAGAAGCAGATTTTTCTTCTGAAGTTTATTTTTCTCTTTTTGGTGTTTTTGAAGTCAGTTGTTTTTTTTTTGCAAAAAAGATTTTTTTTCGATTCGTGCTCTATTACTGTTTGACTGTTTCTAAACCCCCCAATCATTATTTTTTTAATAATATTCAATGTACAGACACAGTTTTTTTTACTGTTTTATTATATGTTTAGAGATATATGTATATGTTTAGAGAGAGAGGAGAGGGCGCTACTGTGCGCAAGCTAACATCGGCTCCACGTATAATTTAATTTAAAAATAGCTAAAGTGACAAAATTACAAATTAAAGTAGCTTCAGTTTTCACAAACTGTAAGCGTCAGTGACTACAGTTAAAGTACGCAAGAAATACACGAAGACAGCAAGGAAAAATCACAATAATTAAGTGCACGCACGGATCAACGAACATCATTCAAATTGTAAACAAACATCAGCTGTACAACTTGCAGAACCCATTTTGTTTTGCTTACAATCAAAAAAGTTTTGATGGATTAAGCCCTAAAAAGGTAGGAGAGTGATCAATAAGTGATTAATAAGGAAAAACAAAATAAGAATATCATCAAAACTGGTATTAAAAACTACCAGTCACCTTGGTTGATTCCTTGCATCAGCGCCATCTATCTTCTTGTGGCGGAACCAGTTAATACTATCGAACTAGCGCCAGTTAATTACACTCCTGCCCACTAGAGGTCAGCACCAGTATCAGCAAAAGGATTGTTATATACGAAATGGCACTAAATTCACATACTTGCGCAGGGTGTACTCAAGATCTTCTAAACAAATTGCACCTCACTTGTACACTATGCAATAAAGGATATGATCTAGAATGTGCGAACATCTCCATAAACCATTTCAATAAAACAATGACTCCAGATCTTAAAAAAATATGGAAATGTCAAGATTGCCGATGTAAAATGCCCAAATCGGGAAACATAGATACTCCTATACGACCGCAGGCATCAACAATAAGCCAACGAATAACTACACCCAACGAAGAAAATAACGTAACTATTAGGAGGAAAACCTATCCTAACAATGATTCCACTACCTTTGAGAATCTGAGTTTATTGGGCGATACGATGTGTTCAGAAGGAAGAACATCTCCAAAAATAAACACACACGCTGAACTGTCACTACAAAACCTAAGTGAGATCATTATGATGCGCCTGAAAGAAAATAATGAAGCAATAATAACCGACCTACGAAGCACCATACAAACGGAAATAAATAAAGCTATTGCAAAACTTGTGGATGATTTCGAACAGAAAACCAGTTCTTTATCAAAACAAAACGAACTGAGAATACAGGATATTGAAAAAATTAACACCAAGATAGAAAACCTACTGAAAGAGAACGAAAAATTAAAACAAGAAATATCAGAAATAAAATTGTTATCCACATCCTCCGTAATCCAATGTACTGAAAGCAATTCAAAGAAGATAGTCATCTACGGCCTTACTGAGTACTATAGAGAGCCTGAAACGGACCTGCATAACCGAATCATTGAAATGTTTCACGATATTCTACAAGTGGATCTGATGGGTTATGTAGAAAATATGTATAGATTAGGCAGAATTAACACTAATAACCGACCACTTGTAATAGAATTAATAAGCAAAAGAATGGCTAGATACATAAAAAACAATAGTCACTATTTCCAGGGAACAGGATTATCTGTATCTGAATTTTTGGACGAAAAATCACGCAAGGAAAGACAGCAAATGCGAGAGGAAATGATAAAAGCAAGAAAGGAAGGCTTACATGCAGTAATAAGAAATAATCAATTATACGTGGAAGGGAAAGCTATCTCTTTGAGACATGAAACTAAAAATCAACCAAACTACACTACAAACGAGAAAAATCTCAAACCTTCCCGCAACACCTACCAACTAGATTCAACACACAGAAATGAGGCCACTAACAATTATTCCTTTCGAAAACACAGACCGACTATTTAAAATTCTGTTTCAAAATATTCAAAGTCTCTATAATAAACAACATGTACTAGAAACCTTCATCGTAGATAACCCAATTTATAATGCAATATGTATATCGGAGTCCTGGTTGTCTAAAGAAAAATTAAGCATGATCCAAATTAGCGGATATACAATGGCAGCGTCATACTGCCGCAGCGCGCGCGGGGGAGGCGGCGTCTGCATCCTCCTGCAAGACCATGTAGAATATATAGAGAGAACTGATGTAACTAATATGTCCTTAGAATATATTTTAGAAGTATGTGCAATCGAATTACCCAAAGAAAACATATTATTAATAACAATGTATTGGAATAGAAGAGAGGAAGAAATATTTATTAACCAGGTAAAATGTATCTTAAACTATATAAATAACAAGTATTGTAAATTTAACATAATTATAGGTGGAGACTTTAATATAAATATCTTAGAGAGAAATGTAAAAACTAACCAATTCCTAGACTTAATGCTAGAATATAAACTCACGCAACACATAAAAACACCCACACGAATAACGCAAACTACATCTACATGTTTAGACTTAATTTTTACAAACACTAACACAAACAAAATATATACAACAGTAGAAGAACTAGGTTTTTCAGACCATAGTGGAACTATTATACACATCACCACACCAACACCACAATTAGCTACACAAACAACTTGGTATGTTAAAAAAAGATTATACAATAACGAAAACATTTTAAAGTTCAAATCTAAATTAAAAGAATACGATTGGAATAATCTCCTACCCAAAAACCAAAATATAAACGAGAATTATAAAGCATTTCATGACACATTAACAAATATCCTGAACCTTTGTATACCAATGTGCAAAGTCAAACTAAAAACTAAATTTAAAAAATACTGGTTGACAACGGGCATTAAGATCTCCTGTACAAACAAAAGATTGCTAAAAATACTCACACTTAAAACAAAAAACCCTGTCATTACAAATTATTATAAAACCTATGAAAAAATATTAAAAAATCTGGTTACTGCATCAAAAAAGATGCAATATATAAATAAAATAAAAAAATCGAACAATAAGGTTAAAACCATGTGGAGTATCATAAATGAGAGAACAAACAAAAAACCTAAAAAGGAACATAATAATATTAAATTGCAAATAGATAACGACCTTATATCCGAACCTACACAAATAGCCAACATTTTTAATAACTTCTTTGCGTCCATTGGAGCAAACAGCGATAGTTCTTCTGAAAGAATATCAGGGACCACATCTGTACTAAATACTACACAGAACACGATGTTTCTTGGCCCTATAGACGCTTGGGAAGTAAACAAAATTATCAAAAACCTAAAAAATAAAAGTAGTCACGGGATTGACGAAATACCACCAATGCTTTTGAGACAATGTGCAGATGAACTCACCTTACCGTTCTACCTGCTACTCAACCAGTCATTTGACGAAGGTATCTTCCCTGATTTATTAAAAAAATCTGTAATAAAACCTATCCACAAAAAAAATACGAAAACAGATCCAAACAACTATCGTCCAATAGCTCTCTTACCATCAGCCTCAAAAATCTTTGAGAAAGCTATGTGTGACCGTATTTATACGTTTTGCGAAAAATATAATATATTTGATGAATGTCAGAACGGCTTTCGAAAAAATCGTTCCACCACCTTAGCAGTCTACAAATATATCCAAGAAGCTCTTAATATTATTAATAACAAAAAATACGCAATAGGAATATTACTAGATATGACCAAAGCCTACGACAAAGTACAATTTGGAATATTGTTAAACAAATTATACGGAATAGGTATACGCGGCAAGGCTCACGAATGGCTAACATCTTATCTTAAGAACAGAGAACAATTAGTTGAAATAGAATATTATGACCACAAAAATAATGAAATTAAAAAAATCCGATCTTTTAGTAAAGCAATTAACGCCTCAATTCCTCAAGGAAGCGTCATAGGATGCCTCTTATTTTTAATATATATTAATGACCTACCAAAGATTATAGAAGGACCATGTGTTTTGTTCGCGGACGATATATCCATATTAGTCTCATGCCAAGATAATGCAAATATTGAAGAAACTCTCAATTCCATACTGACTAAAACATGCAACTGGATGAACGAACATAACCTTGAGATAAACTACCCTAAAACAAAATTAATGACTTTTCACCCTTACCAAAAACCTCCATTAACCTTAGATTTTATGTTCAACGAATCAAAATTAGAAACTGTTAATGAATTTACCTTACTCGGACTAGTTATAGACACACACATAAACTGGAAATCACACATCCAAAAAACGCACTCAAAGATTTCAAAATTTTCCTACGCCCTCCGTGAAATAAAAAAGACCACCAATTTTCGGACAGCCCTCACCACCTACTATGCTTATGCCTACGCATGGCTTAGCTATGGTGTCACTCTTTGGGGAAACAGCACAAATGCACAATTACTTTTCACCCTGCAAAAGAAATTGATCAGAATTCTGGTAAACATTGAACAAACAGATAGTTGCAAACCATACTTTCAAAAACATAATATTTTAACCCTTCCTTGTATATACATTTTAGAAACATGTAAATTTGTGCGAAAACACCAAGAATTTTATTCAAAACGTGAAGACATCCAGTCACGATATCTTCTCAGACACCGTTCTAGGTTAAATATACCAAGTTCTCGTTTAAAAATGCACTCTAAAAGTCCCTACGTAATGTCCATAAAATTATATAATAAACTACCCGCATCAATAAAAAAAGAAGAAAAAATTCACATATTTTTAAAAAACCTTAGAAAATTTTTGATAAGTAAAAGTTACTACTCGGTGAACGAATACTTAGGTGATAGACTTATAAAGTCATAACTTAAGTAAGTACTCGAGACTTAAAATTATTATTTTATTTATTAATGACTACTACTCATCTCTCAATAAATACCTGTTTTATGTACTATGTTTTATACTATTAATATCTCAGAAAATGCCTACCTATATTTTACATATCAACAAATGCTTCCTCTCTCCTAACTCACTTTTGTTTGCTGTGCCCGACAGGGTCCATGTGATCTAATTTTAATTTTTACCACCTAAGTTTTTACATGTGGAATGCAATAAAGTATTGAGTATTGAGTATTGAGTATTGATATGTTGGTGGGAATAGTGAGCGTTTCTATCATAGATCTATGGTTAAATCAGTACTGGCCGTTATTCATACTAAACTGATAGGTACAGAAAAAAGGTTACATGACACATGCATCATAAATAACGAACAAATCATACACAATTATGAGCCGAGAACAAAAATAGAACAATTTATTAGTGAACATCTTTATAAATAGCTTCTAGCGCCACCATAATGAGATTCATCTTCAGTACTGAAACAAACTGAATCATTATAATTGAAACGATTGAAACAAATTGTAATTCAGCTGGGTAGGTGGGTACGTGATTGTGTTTTGTTTTTTTGTAACACTCGTTCGTATCAAAAGAAATAACGAGGTTGATGCTCTTTTAAAATTCTTTTGCTGCTATAAATCTGAGCTATAAGCACTTTCAAGATATTTGCGCGAATAATTCAAGAAACAATAGAAACATGTGCGTATTTTATGGACCGAAAATATATTTTTAACATCAGAGAAGACGGGATTATAATTATCTGATAGTAGGTACCTATTCAAAGTAATTTTTCTTTATTTCATAGTTTGTTTTAAGTAATAAAGTGAAAGAATGTATTAAAAGACTTGTTACTTTGAACACAACATGTGTCCAAGTTCAACAGTTTCTCTATATTTGTCTAACACATTTAGCAGCAGCCTGGTCGCTAATGCACTAAACATTATGGCAATAAACATTTGAAGGCACTAACTGTTTGTTTACTAATCTTTAGATTTACTTCAAAGAACAGCCAATCATCTGTGGGTTTCGCAAAAGGGAACTAAATGATTGTGTCAAGGCGATGAGCCGTCTCATCGCCTTGACAGATAGGCTAAATTCGTGATCGTCAACCCAAGTGTCTACTTACAAAGATTCTTAAATTTTCAGTGGGTACTCGTCAGTTGACAATAACACGTTCTAGTCAGTCGAATCTAATTTGACTGGAATTTGATAATTCCCAAGCTAGACCAGGCTGGTGAAAACTGTGAACGCAAATAGATATGGGATAATAATTAAAATAATTAAGTGCATTTCTTGAAATAGGTCCCAGACCTAAATTACAACAATTTCGACTTGAAAATTGAACTATGAGTTCCTTTTTTGGAGGAATGGAATTTTAAACTTATTTGGTATTTTTTCTAGTTCTCCACCATAAACTGCTGATTGTGTGAAATCTAATAGTCCGGTCAATATAGACATTTGAAATAACAATAATTCCCGTAGAGCCAAATATTGGTGGAGAGCTGGGGTTTACCATTACAAATAAAGTTTGAAAAATCCCCATCGATCCTATGTGTGTAACAAAAGTTATTCGGGGTCAAAGATCAAAATTTGAGGTTTTTTGGATTTTCCTCGAAAACGGTAAGTTTTATATCTAAAAATTCTCTACAAAAATGCGGTTCGAATTTTTTTCCTAAGAGTTACCAATCCTGAGATATCGCGATTCTAAGAGTCACATTATACATGATATGCACGTTCTCGTTCTCGGCGCGTTTTTTTTACCGTGGTTTCCCCTGTAAGCCTACTCCACTAACTGTCATGTTATTTTAAGGGAACAATACCCGTCAAGTTCTAGACATTACCTTTTTATTGCTATTGATTATTAGGTTAACTATTGTTTTGATTTCTTTAGATATGTAGTGCAAGTAGTGATCTTTAATGGGATTTAGACCTAAGATGAGATATAGAGTCGAAGTCTCTTGCTATATACATATATCATAGTAGCGAGAAAACAATGGTTGAAACATGTAGTGAAATTCATTTTCATAATATGCATTACTTTGTTTACATAAATATCGCGAAGTTCCGAGGATGTCTCGTATGTTATCTAGATGCGGTTGGATGAAAGATATATATACAGGAATAATAATATCTAGTGTATCGTCACTAGTTTTTAGGGAACCAAAAGGGTCGAAATATATGCCTGCGTTGTCAGATGCTGGCTCGATATATCTTTGACTATTTGATGCCAGGGGCGGATAAATGTGCAGAAGGGGCAAAACGTCAGTACCTATTTAAATTTTCGAAAAAAACGATTTGACTAACTGCGCTAAAGTATTTACAGAAATTGATTCCACACCTCAAACAGTTATTACGGAAGGAATTCGCGTTCTTCTTGCGATTTATGGAGCTCCAAAAAAAATACTTGCATTGATAAAAATCGGTACTTAACTTTTGTAAAAAATACGCAAAACAAGAAACAAGTACAACTATCATGTCTTCCTCGCACATCATCTGCTATTCAACACTTATATCGAGTATACTATCAAGTTCAAACATGGCTAGGCAATCAACTGAACCCAGAAGACTGGTGTTGGAAATTGATAGATAATACTCTGGAAGTGTCTGGAACCGATTCAAACTTTACTCACACCTGCTCTAGAAAAACTCCTCAACACTATTTTTTGCAATTGCAAAAAACGTTGTAGTGCCAAATGTGGCTGTAAAAAAAGTCGGGTTGCTGTGTTCTCCAGCGTGTACCAATTGCCAAGGTCAGTCTTGCTCCAGCAAGAGGAAGAGGAAGAAGAAGCAATCGAAGAAGGCATGACTGTTAAAGTAGACTTTCAAGAGGATGATTCTGATTCAAATATCTAAAGAAATCAAAACAATAGTTAACCTAATAATGAATAGCAATAAAAAGGTAATATCTAGAACTTGACGGGTATTGTTCCCTTAAATTATCTTAAAATTATCATGACAGTTAGTGGAGTAGGCCTACAGGGGAAAAACCACGGTAAAAAAAACGCGCCGAGAACGAGAACGTGCATATCATGTATAATGTGACTCTTAGAATCGCGATATCTCAGGATTGGTAACTCATAGGAAAAAAATTTGAACCGCATTTTTGTAGAGAATTTTTAGATCTACAACTTTGGTTTTGTGTTTCTTTTGATAAAACTTACCGTTTTCGAGGAAAACCCAAAAAACCTCAAATTTGGACCTTTGACCCCGAATAACTTTTGTTGCACACATAGGATCGATGGGGATTTTTCAAACTTTATTTGTTATGGTAAACCCCAGCTCTCCACCAATATTTGGCTCTCCGGGAATTATTGATATTTGACCACTACTTTTATGTCTAAATTGACCGACTATAAGCCGTTGAAGATGTTAAACTGACCGTTTGGGTACGTGTATCTAATTTAGAAACCTCCCACAATGATAGACTTATAAGATAGTGTAATAGGGGATCAGACTGACTCAAAAAAATATAATTCTTAGTTATTCGATTCTTAGATTCGAATTTTCTCTTCAGTTAGATTATCGAAAAATATTGGATACGTGATTTTTGTTTTATCAAATCAATAAAAATTGACGAAGCTATAGCGCGTCAAAGATCATGGAGTGGGGCTTGAAACGTCACTTGAAGGCACAAAATGTACTAGCATACTTATGACGTCACACGAGTTTTCGAAGCACTGTATCGTCTTCATTATTTGTTTACCTACATGAAAATAGAAGATATATGTGGTCAATATTTTTTGGAAATCTATCTGACGGACTAATTAGTTTTTTTTTTTGTCTGATCCCCTATTATAATATTATGATAATTATAATCAGTCTGTAAAAACCCCACAACAAACAACGTACATGCCAATAGGCCGTGCAATGTAACCTTAATCTATTTAAAAACCAATGTAAAATCATAGACGTCATCTCATAATGACGCAGGTATCATAATATTGGAACAGTCGTTGATAGAGCAAGATAAATGATTTACATAATTGATATTGGCGAGCCCTGCCATACGTATTGTACTTCCACCTGACAAGCCCTTATATCCGAGACAGTTGACAACATCTAAGCACGTGGCATTTTGCTCATTTCTTCGTCACAAATTTTTAGCAATTACAGACACATTGTGAGACTTTCAGACGTGTACACTGTACAGGAAGATACTGAATTGGCAAACCTCTTTGCATTGTCGGTTAATTTGGGCAATCGCTGTCACTTTCCGTTTAGCCCTATTGGCGAATAGCGTCTACAAGTACAATGGCAAGTGGTGGAAACCTACATATTGACTGTTCATACTGTCCTATCGGTTTTCAGCACTTTCCTCACCAACTGTATTTAGCTACTTCGCTTAATAAATCGGGTGAGAGCAGTGCTGGTCCTGTGGTATCAGCCCCACGCCTGCGCTAGTGTCATAGGTCGTGGGTTTTGACAATTTTAATGCAAAGATTTTTTGAAAAAATATCTGACTTTTACAGTATCAGCTCTAAGTGGCTAACACAATTTACAAAAAACTTTTTGTAAATTAGATTTTTTATCAATGATTCTCCCACTCATCGAAGCAGGTAAGGGCATTTATATAGAGTTAGATTTCAATAGATTTAGGTACTTGTATAATAAATTACCTTTTCACTTCTCTCGCTCTAAAATTCGTCTTTATGTCGTGCGTAGGCGACATAAAATCGCGTTTTATGCACTAGAGCATAAAGTAAAATCTTCGTCGAAGACCAAGGTAATCGGCACAGGTAATCGGCCCAACAGCCATAATAATATGAACAACTTCTAACCTCTTTAATTTAATTCGTTTCGTTAGTATTCTAAGAACAAGGGATTACTGCTTTTCATTACGAATACAAGGAAAGTTGATGGGAATAGGCTTTCCCCAATTACCTAAATCGCTTGATGGCAATAGGCTTGCTCTTAATTAGGTTGATTGATGGCAATAGGCTTGCTCCTAATTACATCATTTGATGGGAATAGGCTTACTCTTAATTACATTGATTGATGGCAAAAGGCTTGTTCCTAATTACATCGGTTGATGGCAATAGGCTTGCTCCTAATAAGATTGGTTGATGGCAATAGGCTTTTCCTAATTACATCGGTTGATGGCAATAGGCTTGTCCCTAATTACATTGGTTGATGGCAATAGGCTTGATCCCAATTACATCAGTTGATGGCAATAGGATTGCTCCTAATTACATTGGGTGATGGCAATAGGCTTGCTCCTAATTACATTGGTTGATGGCAATAGGCTTGCTCAAAATGTTTTTTTTTATCTGAGCAGTATGAGTAACGACATAAGTCAGGTGATATGTCAAGTTTCCTACTGAAAAAAAAAAGTTAATTGGCGGGATCCATAATTATTTTTACAATATTTAAGTACAAGTTGCTGTTTCATTTCCTCGCAATCGAAGTGAAAAGTAGAGTGTAAAACTCGTCCATAAAACCCATTTTACTCTCTACTTTATATCCATCCTCGCTCGCAAGCTCGCATCGGATGGATAAACGTCTCGCGCAAAATGATGCGTTTTATGCACTTGGTGTACAATCTACTATTTCACTTCTCTCGCTCTAAAATGCGTCTTTATGTCGTGCGTAGGCGACATAAAGTCGCGTTTTATGCTCTAGAGCATAAAGTAAAATCTTCGTCGAAGACCAAGGTAATCGGCATAGGTAATCGGTCCAACAGCCACAGGAACAACTTCACCTTCATAGAATAACCTCTTTAATTTAATTCGTTTCGTTAGTATTCTAAGAACGAGGGATTACTGCTTTTCATTACGAATACAAGGAAAGTTGATGGGAATAGGCTTCCCTCAATTACCTAAATCGCTTGATGGCAATAGGCTTGCTCCTAATTACATCATTTGATGGGAATAGGCTTACTCTTAATTACATTGATTGATGGCAATAGGCTTGCTCTCAATTACTTAAATCAGTGGATGGCAATAGGCTTGCTCCTAATTACATCGGTTGATGGCAATAGGCTTGCTCCTAATAAGATTGGTTGATGGCAATAGGCTTTTCCTAATTACATCGGTTGATGGCAATAGGCTTGTCACCAATTACATCATTTGATGGCAATAGGCTTGCTCCTAATTACATTGGTTGATGGCAATAGGCTTGGTCCCAATTACATCAGTTGATGGCAATAGGCTTGCTCCTAATTACATTGGTTGATGTCATTAGGCTTGCTCCTAATCACATTGGTTGATGGCAATAGGCTTGTCCCTAATTACATCAGTTGATGGCAATAGGCTTGCTCCTAATTACATTGGTTGATGGCAATAGGCTTGCTCCTAATTACATTGGTTGATGGCAATAGGCTTGCTCAAAATGTTTTTATAACTGAGCAGTATGAGTAAGTCGTGTTATATAAATGTCAAGTTTCCTACTGAAAAAAAAAAAAGTTAATTGACGGGAACAATAATTATTTTTTCACTTCTCTCGCTCTAAAATGCGTCTTTATGTCGTGCGTAGGCGACATAAAGTCGCGTTTTATGCTCTAGAGCATAAAGTAAAATCTTCGTCGAAGACCAAGGTAATCGGCATAGGTAATCGGCCCAACAGCCACAGGAACAACTTCAACTTCATAGAATAACCTCTTTAATTTAATTCGTTTCGCTATTATTCTAAGAACAGGGATTACTCCTTTTCATTTCGAATACAAGGAAAGTTGATGGGAATAGGCTTCCCCCAATTACCTAAATCGCTTGATGGCAATAGGCTTGCTCCTAATTACATCATTCGATGGGAATAGGCTTACTCTTAATTACATTGATTGATGGCAATAGGCTTGCTCTCAATTACCTAAATCCGTGGATGGCAATAGGCTTGCTCCTAATTACATCGGTTGATGGCAATAGGCTTGCTCCTAATAAGATTAGTTGATGGCAATAGGCTTTTCCTAATTACATCGGTTGATGGCAATAGGCTTGTCACTAATTACATCAGTTGATGGCAATAGGCCTGCTCCTAATTACATCGGTTGATGGCAATAGGCTTACTCCTAATAAGATTGGTTGATGGCAATAGGCTTTTCCTAATTACATCGTTTGATGGCAATAGGCTTGTCCCTAATTACATCAATTGATGGCAATAGGCCTGCTCCTAATTACATTGGTTGATGGCAATAGGCTTGGTTCCAATTACATCAGTTGATGGCAAAAGGCTTGCTCCTAATTACATTGGTTGATGGCAATAGGCTTGCTCAAAATGTTTTTATAACTGAGCAGTATGAGTAACGACATAAGTCAGGTGTTATGTCAAGTTTCCTACTGAAAAAAAAAAGTTAATTGGGGCGGGAACCATAATTATTTTTACAATATTTACAAGTTGCTGTTTCATTTCCTCGCAATCGAAGTGAAAAGTAGAGTGTAAAACTCGTCCATAAAACCCATTTTACTCTCTACTTTATATCCATCCTCGCTCGCAAGCTCGCATCGGATGGATAAACGTCTCGCGCAAAATGATGCGTTTTATGCACTTGGTGTACAATCTACTATTACAATATTTACAAGTTGCTGTTTCATTTCCTCGCAATCGAAGTGAAAAGTAGAGTGTAAAACTCGTCCATAAAACCCATTTTACTCTCTACTTTATATCCATCCTCGCTCGCAAGCTCGCATCGGATGGATAAACGTCTCGCGCAAAATGGTGCGTTTTATGCACTTGGTGTACAATCTACTATACCTCAACCTAAGCTCGTTTTCAATCATTATTAAAATTAAATCTGACACGTACTAACTTTGATACATAAGACCTACTACCTACTAACAAGACTCTCGCGTGACAAATAAAAGCCAAAGTATATTATTGTTGAACACAAAAGAGTTGCACCGATGACCTAGAACGATAAAAATAAAAATATTATTTTAATTCGTCTTACTTTGTTCCGGGTTAAGTTCTAAACATGCTATTTTCATAAGTCGCTAAGCTAATTACTTTCAGCCTAGTTGGTAACGAATGCACACAAGGTTAATTTAAAGCCCATGCAGTTTCATCACAGTTTTTCAAGGAAACTCATTATGAAAAATGTCATAAAAATATGTCGTTAGAATACTAATGGCCGTCATGAAAGTATTAAATTAAAATAATAGAATATTATTTACTTAAAACTGGCATTCAAACATGGAACTGTTTTATTTTCTTGCTATATGTTTAAATCTCGTAGTTTTAGGCCAGTTTACTTACTAGATTACAATCGTTCATCAATCATTTCAGCCACTTGTAAGGCACGATGAATAATAATAATTACGTAACATTTCCGAAGGCCCCCAAAATGAGGACGCCGTCGCCTCCTTCTGCGAAGCAGTGATGCTAGCGAAGGAGGTGGCGGAACGAGAGAGGGAGAGAACCTCTCAACGTCCCACAGCCGCCGCGGAAGGCGCTCCGGGCGTCGGCGGTCACGCGATGACCTCCGGCCACCGTAGATGCGGGCCAGTGGACGGTGAGTATAACGGGCTAGCTCGCCGTCCGGCCGTCGTCATGACGGCAACAGACCGTGTCGGCGGCGCGTACGTGTTCCACGCGCGCCTCAAAGAGATGTCAGCAATATGGAAGGGGCCCGCAAGGGCCGACGCCCGTCGGGGCTGTGGATATCGAAAGGTTACCGCGGCTCCGACACAAGGGCGAAGAGGAAGGAACATGGGTTTGGTTTTTAGTCAGTAGAAGTCTGACACTCCCCTTCGCTCTGCCCAAGAGCGGGGGGGGTTATTCGATGATTTTCCACCCACCAAAAAAAAAAAAAAAAAAAGGCCCTCAAAATGAAACCGCAGTTCCATATTTATACTGTGACGAAACGTCCTTGAAAGTATGCAAAACAACAGTTATTTTGGACTTCCGTATTTCCGAATATTTTTTAATCGAAAAAAAGAAAGACTTCTATGAAATCATCATCTGCCTAGGTTAAACTAGAAGTTGACCCCAACATAGTTGGGAAAAGGAACTATGTTGGGGTCAACTTCTAGTTTAACCGGATGCAGCTGAATACCAGTATTTTACATGAGGCGACTGTCTATCTGATCTCCACAACCCAGTTGGTACTGGATCAGACTGGATGTTACTATACTTTATACTTTATGTTACTATACTTTTATACTTACTCTTGGTAAGGCTGGTTGTTTTACTACCAGACCACGGCCTACCTGTAACGACTGTAAAAGATCTAGGTACAAATGACAACCGGGACAAACACAAAATTAAAATATTACGAATTGAAACTATTAATAAATACAATGGAATCTCATTAATCATAATTGTTTCTAACAAATCTACGTATTAACTATATTAAACTTAAAATATTACGTTAAATACAAACACTAAATTATACATGGCGCCCGCGAGCGTAATATACGTGCCTCCTATATCGGTCTTTATTAGGTCAAATATTCTGCGCCCACTGACACTATAAACGCCATCTGCTGCCAACAAATATTTATTTTTCTTTTCCCACAAAAACCCTATGATATCACACAAGGCTATTTCTTTAATAAACCCGCTTGTTTATCTAGTTGTGAAAGGCGCGGTTACATAGTGTGAGGTTGTAGTGTCAATGGTCTGAAAAACTTTCTTGGGTACTCGTATTTTTCATTGGTGATTTGTGTTCTAATTGATACTCCAAGGCCTCCATTGCGTACATGTGATTTTTCAGGTCATCTTCAGAGGAGGGACGATGACTGTCGTGATGTCCACAGGTACACTGTTTGATTAGTGAAATACATTTGCAACATTCGAATATTATGTCTCCTTTTCAACATCGTTTAGAACCCCGCATTTTCTAGATAGGTACCTGCGCGATCGTTTTTGGTTTACCCGGCCTGCCAATGCTCTATGTGGGCATCATCTTCTGCATAAATCACAACCCAGAAGATGCCTCGATTTGACTCCAATGATCACTTGGAATGTGGTCGTCATATTAATATTATCAAGAAAACTTTTGTACTTGACTCTACAAATCACCAAAATTGATAGCGGGTTAAATTTAAAAATATATAAGATCGAGTTCAGGCGTGGTTATTGCCTTAGTGTGATCAGTTGACAGAGAGCCTGGGAATTCTAGGTTTTTAACTATACGAACTTTAAGGTTTCTCTAATTCATCATGTACCTAGTTAAATTGTACATGTAATGTAAACGATAGATAGGTAGGCATGTGCCTGAAACTGTTTAACTTATGAATAAAATGAGCCAAATAAACCGCCTGATTCTCATTATTTGAATAACTTAGTACCTATAATAAAATTTGTTATATTAAACACCCACCGTTCTTCCTCATCTCTCCTACTTTTGATCTATGCTGTGCCCGACAGGGTCCATAATAGAGACTTAAGTACTAAACTGTATCCCTACCAACTGTATAGGTACATTATGGTCAGGGCTGGGCAAAATACATGCTTTGCTGTAATTGAAATACAAATTACAAAATACAGTATTGCAAGTAATTGAAATACAAAATACCAAATATCTTTAAGTAAGGTATTTGAAATATAAAATACAAAATACAGTATTTTAGCTATTTTTAATTGAAATACAAAATACAAATTACATAATTACAAAAACTTTTTCAAAATAAAAATAATCGCCTTCAAAAACCACCACAAAAAAGTGTGAAGTAACTTTCGTTCGGAAGTCGGTGGCAAAAATGAATTAAAAGCAAAATAACCAGCTTAAAAGTTCGCTCTCACACTCACGATCGCTAAATGAAGGTTAAATGTATTTTAATGTTAAAATGTATTTTGAAGCCTCAAGTATTTGAAATACTAATTACAAAATACTTCGTCGTCAGGTATTTGAAATACGAATTACAAATTACATTTTAAGGAAGTAATTGAAATACAAATACAAAATACGTATTTGTATTTCAATTCCGTATTTTAATTACAAGTACCTAATTCAAATACTGCCCAACCCTGATTATGGTACGCAATAAGAATTGAGAAAGAGAAAACATTCCAAAGTCTGCCTCCGACCTCAACTGATCAGTCAGACCCTGCCCAAGTTTAGAACATAAAACACAATATTAACCAACCCCTTAATCGCCAACACTTGTTATTAAAATTTGTGAATTGCATCGTCCACAAATAGGCTTAGCTTACCGCCTGTATTGATCACAATCCATTCATGCAGTGTAACCGCTTACCTTCGTCCATAATTGTATTACTGCTCTGTAATGTTCACGTTTGCAATGGGCTGTAATGAATTAACATTGCTCAACTACTTTGGTTATTAGAGGTAGAGTAGCATAGGCACTAGATAGTAGATAGGTACTTACCTGTATTTAGGGTCCCCAGAATAAACAGACACCCATCTGCTGTAGTAATTGTAACAATTTTCTCTCTCATCAGCATATAGTAGGTACCTAGCTTTGGATAGGATGGTTATGTTAGACATGACTAGCACCAATCGTATGCTACTAAATGTACTAAAATTTCGAGACCAACCTTGTCAAAGGCCTGTTTGAAATCTAAATGACACGCGTACCATCTGATAATGATTTTAAAAAAAATTGGTTGCCTGTAAAGTCGGTATACGGGCGAAAGTTTTACGTGACAACGACTTTGAGTGGTAAAATAATTTTAATGTGAATATTCATTCGTATAGTAGGAAGAAGGATGAAAAGTGGAAGGGACGCGTGCCTCTCACTCGCTCTCATTGTGAGCGCATAACGTGAGCGGAGCGTAACGCAGTTTCTTGAAGTGTCACCCGGCAAACCAATTTATAAGACGTTGTCACGTCAAAAGATTATTGTAAATTTTGCCGCCTTGGTCATCTCACTTAAAAATGCACGTTTACCTTTCAAAGTAAATGATACTAAAATGTTCTTAATTTTAGGACTTATATTGATGGTGTATGAAAAAGAAATAAAAGGCAATTATCGTCGCAAGATATGAACAGGATATTTGTCTAATTAATTACTCCTGAACGTGTCTCGGGCACAGTACAGACGCGTCACAGTGTCAATTACAAGAGATTAAATCCATTATTGGAATTAAATTGTTGCCTTTACGTATGTTGGAGTATTAACACATGAAAATTATTTCTTGTTTCCACCCACATCTTATTTCTTTTACTATAAAATCACATCGAAACTCCAAAACACTATCATGCTAGTAAATAACCTGTAGTATTTTTATAATCACTTTTCACGATTCTAGGGTTCTAGGGTTAGATAGAGGATTGCAGTTCATGATGAACGTGAAATTCTAAATCTGTACCTATTAAACAAAGTACCCTTAGTTCATTTTTCATGATACAGATTACAGTCCCAATAGACCTTAATTAATGGACCTTTAAGCTGAATCATTCAAATAGGCTTAGTTGGAAATTTTAATAAAACTATGTTACTATGTAGTAGCATCGTACGCGTATATTTGTATGTATATATGCTGTGCCGACAATACCTATGCTGTAGTACCAGAACTGTACAGACCAGGACTACAGCAATGAGTATTATGTGGTTTATGCGGAAAATAGTTACTATCGTCTATCTATAGCTTCCTACTTAAATATATAATAAGTAATAATAAAGTCGCTTTTCGAGTCTCTCTGTCGTACCGCTGAGATCTCCTAAATTAAGTACACATTGTACGTAATGGTTTTTGATGTGATTTACACCAATATTATTTATATCATGTATTCCATAAGATTATGAGTAGGTACAATACATTAATATTGCACTTATATAATTAGCGCAGAAATTCCCTACAATAATGCAGAGTAACCTTATCCTTCTTACTGAAACCTTTCATCAAAATCGGTTTTATAGTTTAGTAGTTACCTACGTGTGGTGTACAAAACAGACTAACAGGCAAACTCGCTCTTGTTTTAGTAAGGTTTCAATTCCTCAATTATAGTGAACTTATATTTATTATTTTTATTACCTATGGCTGAACTTGGGAAATGAGCGAGAGGATTATCTTTAACTCACACGTGTCCACCTTTTACGGTTTCGTGCCTACCAAAAGGAAGGACAAAGGGTACTACATACGTAATGCTTAAAAATTACGTTTACATAAATGTCTATTAGTCAGTCTAACCCATTCAACTCCTAGTTAAGTAGGCCTTATTATCAACGCCTATTTTTATGACTCGCATGCTGAAGTCCCGATTGTCCTAGCCTTGGATGGGTTCCATAAGTTGGCTAGGTTGCTCACTGACATTTTTAGCTTCTTTACGCTAAGTATTAGGTAGCTATGTCGGTGATTCGTATTATTTACCAAAACTACTATAAGTAGGTGCTAGACCAGAAGACCTGTAGCCCTGTAGCCTGTATCTTTCCGTACCTACGTATAGAAGGAACAAGCATTAATCACCAGGATGGTATGCTAGTTTGATGATTTCAAATTCATGATTTTCTAGTATATTATGCTTATTGTTCAGAATTTACGCATTAATTCAATACCTAGTCATTTTGTTACTTGCCAGCAGTTTCATAAGCTAGTTAGCCCGTCCTCACTGTGACATAATTTGATATAAGTAAGTAGGTAGAGGCAGGTAGGTAGGTCTACTACATGTACCGCGATTTGTGACGGCACGTGTAACTTTTTTAAATTAAATGTTAGTCTGGGAAGAAGCGTTAGCGTGTTTAGAAAGCTCTTTAGTGTCTACGTTTTTTTTTTTTTTTAATTAGGGTTATCTCTTGTTTTGATGAACCTAGGTATCTAATTTATCTTAACTTTTTTTCAGCCAGATCCTGTACATGGACCAGCATGTATACGAAATTCCAAAAAGCTACAACAGAAACATTCCACCCGGTAAGTTACACTTGTTTTACTAAATTATATATTATTTAGGGAAATTCCCATGGTTTTCTGACAAATTCATACCTACCTATGGTATGGTAAGCACCTACCTACGTATACCCGGAATTCAGAGTAGGTAATTGACTTACTACTCAATAACATACCATTGATTATTTTGATGTTGCATAAGAGTGGATTTGGTAGAGGTAGGTACAAGTGGCCTATAATTACCGATGTAGCTACTTACCTACAACTAGGCATTATCTAAGTAGGGACCTACAGTTTTTCTAACAACAACTAAGGCTTCTTTAAAAGTCGTTATAAAAATGAAACCAGATATTTTTGGACTAAGTAAATGGTGATCTATTTTTAAAAACACTTAAATTAGATTTTCGATAGGTTCTATTTTATAAAGTCACGCGT
The DNA here is from genome assembly GCA_949775195.1 of Diarsia dahlii. Lineage (NCBI taxonomy): Eukaryota > Metazoa > Arthropoda > Insecta > Lepidoptera > Noctuidae > Diarsia > Diarsia dahlii. Next base: position 16,663,346 of record OX459195.1, read on the forward strand.
AAATATCAGCCTACTCGGCTATCCACTTAGCACCGGACATTATTCAGCACAACCGCGCTGTTGCCGGCACTGCCCGCAAAACCAATCATTAGTCAAGCCGTAGGTGAATGTCGTACCTCAACGAACGCTGCTAATTATAATTATAATCCACCTCCGTACGAAGCAACTTATAAAACCTTATTGCTAAAAAATTAAAATTTTTGAAAATACCCACGACGGTTAAAAATTAATTGAAAAAACTTCTGAAAAAAAAAAAGTAAAAAACTAAAACCCGACTACGACAAAAAAAACGACTCTTAAAAAGTATGAAACAAGATTTTCAGGATAGAACAAAAAGAAAAGCCGTAGTCACACGGTATTAAAGTGTTTAGGTTGGTACCTATAACGTGTGACTACGGCTTTTCTTTTTGTTCTATCCTGAAAATTTTGTTTCATACTTTTTCAGAGTCGTTTTTTTTGTCGTAGTCGGGTTTTAGTTTTTTACTTTTTTTTATTTAAACAATTTTGGTGTTATATATTTTTTTTACTCTTGACTTTTTGTCCGCTAGAGGGCGTGATTTTAAATTTGAGCAATATTTTGGAAATGTACAAGTGAGGCCCTTTCAAATGATACCAAACACGGCGTATTTGTCTCCATTTTTATTTTTTAAGCCTTACTTTTTGTCCGCTAGAGGGCGCCAAATCGCTTTTTGTGACACGTCACGTAGCCTATGTTCAGCGGAAAATTAAGACGGTTCTAACGATACCTCATACGTCGAGTTCCGATAAGTAGATTAGAAGCTATGAGGGAACAGATGAAGATACACACATACATACATACATACATACAAACATACATACATAGCCAGTTAAAATCATAACCCTCCTTTGGCTTTGCCGTAGTCGCGTAAAAACTGAATCAAAATCGGACTTGAAGTTTTGGAGAAAAATGGTAACTTTGATTTGCACAAAAAATGTTTGCTGCAGCGCCCCCTGGTGAGTTGTCACCGTAACACCTATCTAAGAACATGCACCAATCAAACCCGAACCCATAACTGAAAACTGCATCAAAATCGGACTAGTAGTTTTGGAGAAAAATGGCAACATGTATTTGCACAAACACACAAACAAACAAACAAACAAACAACCTCTCACCCCAAACGCATACCTATACCGTCTCCGTTCCGTCGTGGGTAAAAATACATAATAAACGTTAAAATACAATAGTTACTGGCCTTCTATAAAAAAGAAAACCAAATACTTTTTCAAATTCACTGGAATCCTTCCTCTTTGGTATTTAGAAGTAGGTATTTTATTTACTCTTTGTTTTACTCGAGCCCTCGCACCTAACTAATTTTGACGAATAATTCACCGAATCAAAATAATTATCATATTTTATAAGCGACGAGACATTTCTGTGTCTAAAACAAAAGTAGTAAAACTGAAATCCAGTAATCCTAATGGTTTTGCATCACGAACCTTCATGGACGTCGTCGTTTACCTATAGATACTTGCAATATCTAGGTGTATCGAACCTCGACGACTTACTGAATCTATTCAGAAATCAGAATAACATTTTGTACAGTCGACAGCAGGCCAGTCAAAAATCCAGTATAACCTAGTCTCGTTTTACATTGAAACTTCATACCATGGTAGGTCAACCCTAGATCAAAGTGTTAACAGGGGCGTGCGTTTGTCTGTACTTATGTTAATGTTAATAAAAGTCGCATCCATAAAAGCAACAGAATCTAGAACAACTTTATTTTCATTTTCAGTTTTTCTCGTGGGGCAATTTATTATTTCGTTCAGAGAAGTTCCGTAATAATTGAACATGACTGTCACGCTGTTTCACATAATTATGTGTGTTATCAAGGCATGTCGTGCCCTGCGGTGTTCACCTAGTTTTGAGGTAGCACTACGTTACTGAAATTGTTACAGGGTAGGTTACCAAGTACCACTAGCCTAACTAATCACGTAAATAAATAAATAATAAATTTAGCTGAAGAATTAGATGAACCTACGTAGGCTTCATCAAAATAAAAACTCAATGCAACTGCTACCTAACCCAATCACATTCTGTGGTTGCTAAGGGTCTTCGAAGAATTTCAAGGGCTGTGTTTGTTTGGTTGGCCGTAGCTAATATCGCGGTTTTCGGCCGTGATATCTCCGCTGTCGACCGTCATAAAACCATTGATTAGGCGCTATTATTTCCCAACAATGTGTCATTATTTCAACGAACGCAATGTATAAGTTTTCCATTGTTTTTCCAGACAAAAACACGACAGTATACGTAGGGGTGAATGTCAACCGGGTATCAGGAGTTGATGAGAATAAAGAGGTAAGTTAAAGATCTGTTCCTTCTATCAATAATTAGTAGCATACCGAATGGCTAAGTATGTGTTCTTGTAATCATTTCGCTTTCATTAGCACCATTTTCATTTGGATTAGTTTGTGCAATGATCATTTATTTACGTATGTATAAACCGCTCCAATAGTCCGCATGGTCTCCGCAGGAGATAACGCTGGACGTTTTCCTGCAAGTGTCGTGGGCAGACAGTCGACTGCACGTGCCGCCCAACATGCCCTTCATCGACCTGCCGTGGGAGTTCCGCGCGCTCATCTGGACGCCAGACCTGTACATCTGGCAGCTCCAGACCATGAGGATACTCTCCGTCCTTCAAGAGATGGCGTCGCTGAGGCTCTACTCAAACCGCACCGTCTCAGTCAGTATTGGGTTCGTCCATCACTTTATTTTATTATTTTACTATCTTATTACTTACACATGATTTACACTGCTCTCACCTCACTCTATAGTAAATCTTGAAACATAAACACACGTCAAATTAATGTCCAAACATCATCATAATAAAACTCTCGCCTTCAGAGTTTTACTTTTATCTAACGTAGTAACGTAGTATAATTTTTTAAACTTTATTTAAATACAGCTCGTGTTTAACGCATGGTCGACAATAAGTCGTAAATTGTAGTGTTGATAAATGACGTCTATTTTGATATAAACATGATGAAGTCAAAATGCAACACATGTTCATGCATGCGGTGCATAGCTGTTTAGCTGCATACAGATGATGTTATACCTACCTGGGATGTAGCTTATCATTGAAATTCAGCCGTTTCTGACTGGTAGGTAGACCCAAAAAAACAGGAAGAAGGCTGGACCATATGCTTAACCCATCCATATACTCTACAAACTGCCTTTATCGAATAGGGGAACGCTATTAACGTCTAATGTGTATGTAATTGGCGAGTTGACTAGTCAATAACTATGATTGTAATTTACTTTTACAGAGCGACAATAACAATCAAGTGCGAGATGGACTTCGTTCTGTACCCTTTGGACGTGCAGAACTGCGCCATCGACTTCAGTAGTTGTAAGTACCCCACTCTATATACCAACTTCCGAAGAACATGGTTCCGTTTTGTTCGACCAGCCAGATTACTTCTGTTCAGTTCTTCAGTCTTCGTGGGGATCTCCCTATACAAAGACTGAAGGAATCTGGCTGGTTTTGGTCTAAATATTTCAAATACTTTCTAAATAATACATATCTGCAAATGTATCGTCACGTGAGCTATTCAGGTCATTTACATCAAAATAATTAACCTACTCGTAAAGTCTTTCAGAAACCCAGTGCGAGAAGTTTCGCAGTCGTAAAAAGTGTTTTCATTTCTTATTACCAGACAAAATTACATGTTTTGTCTACATGCCAGTTGTTCGACTTTGATTTCTTAAATGTTTTTATAGATTTTGTTGAGATGCTACCTACTGAAATAATTACGATTGCATATTACAAGTTTACGATGAATTAGGTTGGCATTGTTTCATTTGAGAATTATTTTTTTCAGATAAATATACGACGCAGGACGTGCGTTTCGAGTGGCGAGAGGTGGCGCCGTGGCTGGGCATCGGACCTGTGGGCAGCGAGCAACGCAGCCAGTTCCGACTGCCCAAATATGTGGTCACCTTCGTCACGGACAAAAGTAATCATATTCGCAATTTTGGTGAAGGTAAATGTATATTTATTGCTTTGCGCTTGTGTTTGCGCCTCGTAACTAACTATGTACCTATTAACGCTAACGCGCTGTTGCTATACGCTGGCATGCCGCCCGCACTGCTTGGCGCGGATGATCACAATGGATCGTTATTGAGCAACGTTTTAAATACAGAAAAGTATCTCAAAAACTTTAAATTGGTTATTACATCCGTGCCTCGCAACATCTTCCTTTCTGTGACCGTCTGTGACGCACGATTTGTATGTTGTGCTTGTTTAGTGGATGTCAAATGTTCTTGATGTAATCAAATTGACTATTTAAAAAAATCCGTAATTACCTACTCGTTATTTTCAATAATTGATGACAATTGATATCAGATCAGAGCCACCTGAATAGCGATGCATTCCAAGTTGTATTACACAAGCTCAGGGCTACGGGCTGTCGAGGCCATGTTCTGGCCCTGAGGGCTAAGCTTCGGTAAGTGTAGAAGTAAAAAACACTGTGTTCTGTTCGTATTGTAAGTAGATAGTAATAGTTAGTTAGATGTTGATTTTTAGGTAGGTACACTAGCACTGACCACTAAACACGTAGGTTACCAAGTATTAGGAGGGTTAAATGTTCAATATGTTTGGCTTCGTCAGGAGAGCATTCAGCGGCGCGGCTGCAGATCAAACTGTCGCGGGAGCTGCGGAGCTACCTGCTGGAGAGCTACCTGCCGTCGTCGCTGTTCGTCATCATCTCGTGGGGCAGCTTCTGCGTGATCCCGGAGATCGTGCCGGGCCGCATGGTGCTGCTCGTCACCACGCTACTCTCACTCGTCACCATGTTCGACACAGTCAGGTTAGCACCAACAAGCATGTTCTATAATAATGATGTAATTTTTTTAAAGCAAAATATATCTTTACTAAACGTATTTTTCTTTCGACAAAGCTGTGGAGTTCTCTATCAAAACATAGATGCATACCTGCTCAGGTATATTTGACGCAGAGGAGGAGTATTTATAGATCCCTGAAAACATCCTACTAAAGTAAAAAATTTAGGGTCGTGTTACATTCCAGCACAAACTCGCCAGACGCGCTTGAGCTCAAGTGTATCGAGGTGTGGTTGATTTCGTGCACCATCTTCGTGTTCCTGGCGCTAATGGAGTACTTCGTGGTGCTGTTCGGCATCAGATACGACAAGAGTTGGAGTCGGCGGCGAGCAGACCTGCGACGCGCCGCGTCCGCCGCGCAACTCGCGCCGCCACCGCTACATATCAACCACTCGCAGGTCAGTCCCAGCAGCTAACGACGTAGAATCATTCCACCACAATAAGAACCACTTGATTATTAACAACTTACTACAACACAAACTAATAACACAAAAGCATTGAAACAACACGGCACTAAAGGCCGCGGATTTGGCTCCACAGAGGCTGAGCACACCGGTGACAGGAACGCCGCAAGGCGGGATGTTCTCACCAACACTGAGCGTCGAGGAGGACGGCTTCAAACAACAGATGGAACACCAAACCATTCAGAGGGTAATTACAACTACGCCTGAACTCGCTCCTAACATAGAATATCTACCGTAACTTCCCAGTATACCAGTGTAGCATTACACTGCATGTGAAATACTTAACATACCACGTATTATTTAGGTGCATTAATTTTTAAACTTAGGCCACCAATTTCTAGTCTCTCTCGGGAAGGAATTGGAGACAAAATAAGGTTGGATGTGAAACAAGATCAGTCAGCAAGGTAAAATATGAATTTAAAGCAACAACACTGCACAGTGTGGCTATCGTAAAACCCTGCAATGACACAATTATGTACTTACAACTATCTAGTTTAGACAGTATTTTCCTTGCAAATCTGATGTTTGGTTAAATGATAGCAGGCAAGCATTAGTGCATGCCAGTGAAACAAACAACATTATTTTTAAGTATTGGTGGTTATCTATTGGTGGTGGTATGATTTGTAGAGTACTTATTATACTTAGATATAAAATCACCGCAGTAATCGGTAGTTAAAAGTACTCGGCTAACTTGAGCTAGTAAGAAAAAACTGTACGTAGGTAAAGGTATTAGAAACAGCAAAATTAACTCGCACTGCTTAAAATCACTGTGTTATTACAACGGTAGGCGTAGGATCCTTGATGTCGGAGTACTTTAGAAATGGCTACGGAACTATAGTCGGTGTGTAGATCGTGTTTATAAATTTGGAGAATGTTCAAGAAGATTAAGTAGAAAAAATACTGTGAGAATTATTTGTTTGTTATTTTTAGGATTCGCCAATACTGGAGTCCATGCCGTCAGGTAACGGGGGGCCGACCAGCTTTCTGACGCGGCTGCGGCAGACGGTGGACCGCGGCGTCATGTTCTGTGGCGCACAACACGGCGCGCTCGACAAGTTCGCGCTCATGATATTCCCCATGTGCTTCTGTCTCTTCACCGTTATATACTGGACCACATACCTCAGTGAGGCACACCGAGCCTCGCGACTCAAGTGAACGTTAAGTGAACTACCTTTAGCACCATAATATCACCAAGTTTGTGATCATAGTGCCTATGCAGACGATGTGACGTTGTTGTACATATTAGACGAATTATTAGTCGAATTATAATAATATGAACGTGTGACCCTGTATTTGTAAGTTAAATATTATACCTACCTTCTAATTAATGAACAATGTTGAACATTTTTAGCGGGACGTTATGATATTTTTAAGGGTTTCTTCGTACGGGAATACGCACTGTCTAAGGTTCCAACGAAGTTTTCTTTAAGAGAATACGTTTGTTAATATAGTGTTTTAAGTCAAGTTAGAGCTGTAAATGTGCCTTGTAAGAATACGGTTTCAAGTACTGTGAAGCTAGTAAATTCTAAAATTAGTAGATAATAATATCTTAGGAATGCTCAGAATAAAGAAATCATTTCGAGAGATTAAAAAACGAATAGCATGAAATGGAAACAATACCTAAATCGTTAAGTACGTAAGCGGGCAGCATGGGGACCACAGTTGAGCTCAATAGTACAAAAACTATTCTAAGAAAATTGCCTTTTCTGACTCGGGTGCCTTTTGCCTTGTGTTTTTCCAACGAATTTTATCGAAGATGATTTTCTCTATCTACTTAATTGGGATAAATTAACAAGCCTTTATGCAACGAATATGTTAGGTAGGTACAGCTATCATGTACAAAATATTTGTAATGGAGTGTTTCTACATTGCTTATCTATCGCGTCTTCTTTGTCTATATCTTTAATAGTCTGTTTATATTTACCTTTATTGTTTTTGTTACGAATCATAGCCTTTTTTTGATCCTTGTTATTTATTTTTCTGAAAGCCATTTTCCGTATCAATTTGATATCAAATAGATTATGTTTGATATTGATCCCAAACTCGTTAATGGCATTTAGACAAATGCCTACCAGAAGGTATACATTGTAATATTATTATAGTGTTATGTAAGTCTAGGAAGTAAATACTTAATAAATAAGGCCTGATAATACCGATATCATAGAAATTGTAGTGCTCATTTAGTTTTATTAACTTATTATAAAATTTAGGTTGTAGGTGTCATCCTAAGATAATTTTATACCTTACATTTAGAATAATTATTAATTTTATGGAACAATCGATAAATTGTTTTACCGAAAATATATAAATTATTACATATGGACTTTTATAATTGTGGCGAAATTAAAATCGAGGTTGAGTTTCTGAAATCAAGCTTATAAGTAAGGTCTTAGCAAACCCTTTTAAATTGAAACCTATATCATGGGGGTTCGCATAAACGCTGTTACATTGAACTGTATGGCAAGCTCAACCACCATTTTAAGGCTTGATAAAAATCGATTGGTTTTGAAAACGTTCTTGCGAGTCGTGCCCTGATGACTTCGCTTGACTGTGGTTTTTTTTTAATCAAATATACCACAGTCACATAAAATGTGAGATGCGGGTCATTAGTACGGTTATCAGTAAAAGCAATTAATTCGTAGTTACTGATTACGAACAGAACTGAGGTGCAATCGAAATTCAAGTTATTAAGTGTGACCAACATAAATGCAACCAATTTTTATCATTGACAATTAATTAAGGTAAGGACGGACGGTCAGCTACGACGAACGTTGTTACCAACTTTTAATATATTTGCACAAAACTGTTCAATTTACTGATTATGAGCATATCATATCATGTAAGAGCTGTATCTTTTTTTGCATTGTGCGTAATTACAGAAATTACGGTTAAAAATCAAATATTGTTGCTGACTGTAGTTACCTACCTACCGTACTTATATAAAAGATTTTGTCCCATCTAGTCATGTGCGGTTATGATCTTAGATAATAATTAAAATTGCGTAAGTCATTAACTCATTTATAAGTTCACATTTTGCTCATTTATGAGGCCATTAAAACGTAGCACAAATCAGTTTTATGCACAAAATGCTTGATCAAATCATTTTGGTCACAATCCTGTTCTGCTATCATTATAAGTCATAGTTTAAGAACAAAGCATTGTGTGATAAATCAATAAGATGTAAGCATTATGTTGTCTGTTTGTCTTTTTACCGCCACAGATTTACGCATATCCCAAATGTTACTAGCAAACCCCAATTGACCATCTGGGTTGCCACTATGCCATGCAGTGTTTAGTCCTAACTAGACAATCTTGCGTGTCTATTAGTTAGATCTATCCCGTAAATAAAATGAATTTGATCGATAAAACTATAATAATTTTTGGCAGTCTAACGAGCCGTAGCTATTATATGTGCGTAGCGTGGCGGAAAAAGGATGAACAGCAAAACAAGTTCAATTTCATAGTATTAACTTCCATCATCAAATGAACAAAATTTGTGCCTTTTCAGTCATTTACTTGCCTAATTAAGACAATCATATTGTTACGCTTGTGATTTATATCTGTTATCTAAAAAAACTGTGGAAAGGCAGTATTAAAAACCTTACAAATCTTAGGCAATACATAATAATTAAGTGAATAAAGAAAATAATGAAATAAAAGACATTATTTTAAATCATTTCCTAGTTGTTTTATTTGTAACGAGTTTGATACTTTATAACTTTGTACATAAATTACACTATCTACATACATACTTATTCTACATTAATTAACAATAAATTATTCATACCCAAAGTATGCTGCTTCTTTGAATGCCCTGAGCATGTCATCTGAGTTCCTTCTTATTCTTCGTCCTATTGGCTCAAGATCGTCGTAACATTTTGGAAATACCTTCTCAATAATTTCTATAGCCTCTTTCATGTCTATTTGTCTGACAGCAAGGACTGAATATAATGCTTTGGTTTTCACACAATCCTGAAAAAAGAAATTCTACAGATTACAGCACTAACTAGGTAAGTAGAATATAAAAAATGTACACTGCTAAACAGCTAAACTGCATTCACGATATTGTTTATGAACATATTATAAATGAATATGTGTTTCTGGAAAAACTACTTTAAAACCCTCACATAAAGTTCAGTTTGTGCTGACACTTCAAACAGTTGTATGTCTTTTCCAATACTCATAATATCTAGTTTCTGCTATCATTTTAATTGACATTATACATAGAGTTGATATTTGTTTAGCTGGAAATGACATCAAATGGAAACAAGGAGTCAAATGCTTCACAGTTGTGCTAAATTACCTGATGAGCCTTTGCAATTTTGCCCCAAGAAGCATCACCTTGAGACCATGCGCTAGCAAAAGAGCAATGCGTGAGGTTAGCTGCTCTTATCTCGGTGCATGCCAGATGTTCCATGTTCTTGAAGTCCAGATGATTCCGGCAGTAGTCAAACATATGGATCATCTCGTGAGCTAGGACTCCTTGTACCATTCCTTGACGGGTTGATACATTTTGGCACACTACTATCTGTAAAATTCCATAATTGACATTAGGTTATTTTAATGTAAACTTTAAGGGTATGAGAAAATGATGCCCTGAAATCAGACAAGGGAGGATGGAAGAAGAACACCTAGTGCACTAACCCCAAGTGTAATTGCAAAAGGGCAGGATGATTATGACCACAATTATGATGGTGTAGAATATCTACTGTTTTAAGATTTCTTATCAAGAGTCCTAGGTACCCATTGGAAATGATCTTACAAATCAATCTCTCTCTTCTACAATCAGTCCCTCTTTAAATCTGCTGCCATCTACTTTGGTCCAAAGTTGCCATCACCATCTGCTGATATTTGCTTGAGGATGTAGCTTTTTTACACACAAGATTGTTTTTTTTTAATAACTCAATATACAAAGTTAAATTAAATAAACTTCTGAAATTATGCAGATGTGAGGGATATCAATATCTGCATAATTTCATTTTAACAAACATCAAATAAATCTTTTTTGTTGTTGTTTTATCATGTTTAGTTTCACTCAATAGATACTAAATCTGATCTTCTTGGATATTTTTATTGTTTTTATCCTATTAGTAACGAAAGAAAGAAAAACTCAAGCTGAGGCGTGAAAGTGTTTTCCTACCCAACCTATTTGTGCCACTTGCCGAACATCTCCCATCTGGACACGAGTTGCCATGGCTGACCTGGAAGTCGACTTAGTAGACAGACTAGATAGACTCCGGACACAGGTCGGTTGAAGCAAGGAAAACCTGTTCAGGTGGAAATTTATAGATGACTCTGCCCTGGACTGCAAATGTGATGTTACCCCACAGACGATGATACACTTGACATCGTGTCCTGGCTGTCCAGCTACTTGCACATCACAGGAGCTAATGATTGGAACTGAAAATGCCAAACTCGTTGCTAAATTTTGGGCAGACTCAATTTAAATTGTCATCGACACGCTAAGAAGAAGAAGAAGACAATGAAAATACTGCAACAAATGTTACCTGATTCAGTTCTGGATCATAGCCACCACTAACAGAGTAGTCACATACTTCACAAGAGATATGTCGCCGAATATCAATGGGACTGAAACAAATAAATGAAACAGGTTAAAAATATTTAATATTAGAAAAAATATAAATCAATATTAATCAAGCACTTACCAACCAGAACTTCTAAGAGCTGCCATCATAACCTTGACAATAGAACCTAGAAATAAACAGAAAATTATTGAAACTAATAGTTTTCATGCTGGGTAATTCCAACCAAAAAGTATGGACAGTGCTTACTATTTTTAACGCATTCAACGACATGTTGCTCGCACTTGAACTTGTCAATATTCTCCTTTCCTTCTTTACCAATCAGAATATTACTCAACTTAGCAGAAAAAGTACCGCGTCTTTCAGGGTACAAGTCGTAACCCCAAGCCTCTTCTTTCTTTGGACCGGAGCCATTTTGGTTTTTATTAGTCACATCTGATGAAGTAGTAGCTTCTGATGCCGGGACTTTATTCTCTACAGACATTTCTATAGGATAACCAGCTGAATATTGTACCAAGCTAGGTTATATCTTTCTCTGAGTGAAAAGATTAATGAAAACGTGTTCTGTCTGAACTATAAAAGCGCAGATATATTTGACCAAATGTAAAGATAACTACTAAAACTTGAAATGATGTCTAAATAGTTAAATAGATAGTAGAATTGCACAATACTCTTTTGAAATTCGTAATGTTATTGTATAATTTGACATAATCGTGAGTTCGTGACCGCTGACCGCAGACATTGAAAATGACAGTGACAGAATAAGTTTTTCCGACTGACTGATACACTTTTAGTTATTAGAGCATGGTATTTTGAGCGAAAGTATTGAAACCATAGGATGAATAATATTGTAAAACAGTTGTATTACGATTTTCAAGAGCAATTAAAGTAAGCTCTGAATAGTCGACTGTCGCACCACTACTACTTTCCTAAAACATGGATGTATGAATCTGTAATGTTGGTTAATTTTTAAAACAACGTCCAATACGACCCCACTGCCACTAGGGTTGCCAGATCGATTCATCCTGTTATCGGGATCAATAAGCGATTTTTCGGGATTTTAGGGCTTTGGTCGGGAGAAATAAAAAAATAAGTTAATAATATGAATTATACATAATATATTAAGTAAACAAACATATTTTTGCATTGCACTGTAGATATAAGAAAAAAAAACAGTACGTATTTGTGACACATAAGATAAGAACCGAATGAGCATGTTTATTGTTTTTGTTCTTGCCATAAGTATTTGTCATTTTTTTTTACCGCGTTTAACAACTTTTGAGCTTTATCGCTATTCAAAAAGGTCTTAAAATTTAAACAATTTTCGTAAAAATTCAAACGAATTATTAATTCCGCCTTTATTAAATCCATGCTCATTCGGTTCCTTTCTTTTGAGTATAAATTATTAAGTACACTAAAAACGCGTTCGCAGTAAGCGTTACTTACTGGAATTGAAAATATAAAACATACAACTCGACTCGACTCAGACGGAGTGCATTGCAATGTTTTTTCGCTCTGCGCCAAGCGCCCAAGTGGTTTGCAAGTTTCGTTTGACGAAAATGTGAACTTAAAATTATCGAACTTGTTTTTCGGGAGATTATTAGCTTTGTCGGGAGTCGGGAGGACATACAAAAATTCGGGAGAATCCCGCCAATTCCCGACCGTCTGGCAACCCTAACTGCCACTGGCTGACAGCTACTACAAAGTTGTGCAGTTTTGGTAAACAAGTTATAGATTTTTCTAAAAATACAAAAATAAACCAGTTTTATTATAACAATGCTTTTATTTTTAAGAAACATTTATTTATACTCTCATCCCACTCAATAAACACACTCTTTGATAGTTCTATTTTTTCAAATGCCAGTTTCATTTCACCTGAAATAACAAATAATTATATATGTAGATATTTTACTACACCCGTTTTACAACAACCAATATTTTGATATACAACTTACATCAACCATACTCACATAATTTTCTCAAAAAACTGTTAAATGTTTTTTCATTCCTAATAACACTTGCAATATAAACTTCTAGATCCTTATTCCTAGCAAAGAGAGTTTGTATAACACTGGACAGGGGCTGTATATTTGAAGGGTCGTAAACTATGTCAGCTCCAATCACTATGTCTGGTACAATGCTATCAGGCAAATCTTCAATTGTGTTCCAGTTCAGCATCTTTACACCTTGAAAGATAAAACAAATAATGTTAATTAAATTGGTAAAATTATAATTGTTCTAGCTATTAAGTATGACCAGAAATTCTATCAAAATACAAACCTAGGGCTTTCTCCTGGTCTTTGGACTTGAACAAAGTAATGTCATTGTCAGTCTCTTGATTGAAATGAGGAAAATTAATGTTAATATTTTCATTTAGAGTCTCCAATACATCATGATGACAATCAGTTAGCACCAAAGATTTGATATCACAAAGTTTGCTAACAGTTATACCAGTGAATCCTACACCGGAGCCCAATTCCAAGACATTCTTATTTGAAAATATTCTTTGATTGCACAGGGCCCAGTCTGATAACATCAATGCAGCCTAAAACCAACATAATATAATAATATTTATTGTAATTTATAAACAGACAATTTTTAAATATTATTAATTTTCAAAGTTCAAAGCACAGTTAATGTTACTCATGATTTTACATAGGTAGTTAGGTACCTCAAAGAGAGGTATGGAAGAGGAAGACATGCTGCGCCGACCCCAAATGAATTGGGGTAAGGGCAAAAGAATGATAAGTTAGGTACTTCAAAGAAATCTAATTATTACCGAAAGCAACAAACCTATTAGTTTAAAATACCTCCCAAGTCTTCAACCCTGTTGTACCATTGACCACCAAGTTCCTGGTTTCTTTTATTGTAACAATATTATTTGTATCATTCCCTATCATATAATGTCGATAGCTAAACCCATCTTTATTCAAGGAATTCATACTCTTGCACAGCTGTGAGTAGAAATCATCATGGACCTCTTGATTTGGTTCCAAAGACTGAATTATTTTCTTTAAAAATAAGCTGGTAAATTTACCACTTGTTGGGTATTCTTGTATCAGTTTATTATTAACAGTAGCATCCAAGAAAGTTTGCTGCCAATCCCAATCCATATGTTCGATGTCTTCAGGCTGAAACAAATAACATGGTGTGACATCTCATCAATATAGAAATAGGTAATAAAAGGAAATAAGCATGATCATAGTGTTGAGACCCATGCTTGTAAAATCTCTGGTTTTACTGCTAGCTAGGGGGTTATGCAAGTGAGCGTGTTAAAACTGTTGTTTGGCACCGCACCACATGCATAAGTAAATACGTATCTTTCCTTACCATCAGACAAAAGTTAAGATTTCCTTTAAAGAAATATTGGATAAGCTTTCTTCGTAATGAAACATTTCGTTCAATCTCAGTAGACATACTTGCTTATTGTTTTACAAACAAAATAAACACAATCAGACAACACAATCTTAAATAAAAATAAAATTAATGTTCGTCAACTCAACGGTCAACGTCAAGTAGGTACGGTCTTCAAAGCACAGAACACATAAATTATATACTAGCTTCAAAGCATAACTCAAGCTTAACCGGCCAAGTACGAATCGGACTCGCGTGCACAAAAAGTTCCGTACCATTATTCCTTTAATTAACTTTAAACATTCCATTTAATCGAGCAAAAAAAGGAAAAAAAACACATTTGTTGTATGACTTCATAATTGTGACTTGTTTATTCAAGAAACCTGTCATATTGTCAAACTACACAAAAAAATGAAATCATAATATCAATAATCATAATATTATCTTTCTATTACTTTAAATAAATACTAGAACAAAGAACCTAAAAATAACAACCATAGTAACTAAAATATATTATTAAAAGGAGTCCCTTTAGGCAAGGTTCCGAAGATACTGGCAGCGTTCCCCCTTTGAATAGCTAGACTAATTCTTTGTCCGAGGTAGCTGCCAGCTCTTCGGTCTCCTGTGACGTCGACCAACCTTTTCGTAATGTCCTTAAAAAGCCTTATAGCGGTAGGACCCCACGGACCAAGTGTCTCGACACCGAAAGGGACAAAATCATATTCGGAGCCTAGACCCCTGTATTTTGATAATTTACCTTTTTCAGCCGCTTCACAAGCCGCACCAGCTCTGATGCTGGTTCCAAGTAGATGGGAAGGGGCCAGCGTGTCTGAACAGGTTGCATCCCATACCAGCACCCGGCCCATCTTCCATGGAATCAAACTCATACCATCCGGTCTCTTGCCATCGTCTCTTGCAATACCAGTCGGCTCAAGTAGACTTGGCACGTTGACGGTGGCAAGGGACCGGCGTATGATGTCGTTAAGTGCGGCATGTCTCGAGAAGCGGCCTGCACTTTTTTGGCATGACAGTCCGTGATGTCCTAGCCTGTCGACATCACTGCCACAGGGACATTTATGAGGAGCGCAGACCGGAACCCCAAGCCGTAGACAGGTTGCGATTCGGAGCGTGTCAGGCTCAAGAAATGTTCCAGTATTTGACGAAGGGTACGCGTGAAGCCAGTAGCCGGCCTCATGCGCACCCACGGCCAAAAGCCTAGCACGCGCAGAACCTGTACTACAGCTCAAAAGATTGTCGTGAGTCATAATTATGATAATTATATATTATATTATCACTTCATAATTATGAACCCTCTTCAAAAAAATATTTTATTCGGTTTTTAGTTGTCCTTAGCGGCAATATGGAAATACATCAGCTCTGAAAATTTCATCTGTCTAGCTATCATGGTTCATGAGATACAGCCTGGTTGCAGACGGACAGATAGACAGACAGACAGACGGACGTACAATGGAGTCTTACAAATTGGGTCCAGTTTTTACCCTTTTTGTACGGAACCCTAAAAATCACCAAATGGAAGCTGTGGTGTGTCAGTGTCAAAGTGTCAGGGTGAGAGTGTCAATGTCGTTACGACACAATGGGGTTGGCAAGTGAAAGCTGATTGTAGATGGCGTGTCCATAGCTTGTCCCAATCCGACCAATGAGGTAAAGCTATTTTGAAATATAAAATGACATTGACAGATATTCAACCAATGAAGAGCTTAGGTTCATGCGGTGCTAGCGCCATTAGTTCCACCAGTTGCCCGTCCCATTCCAGGCCCGAGACTTAAGCAGCGTCCCCACTACGAGCCACGCGGATCGGCCCTAAAAGATTTTTGTGTTTTTGAGAGCGTTAGACGCATGGCGCACCTCCCACGCCAATTTAACATTTAAGGCATAAAAATCTACAAAGTCATTATTTGACACTATTTTGTATCAAACAGAAGGTAGGTAAAACAAATATTACAGTTTTTGTCGTCTATAGACGTCGGTGACGTATTGGACACGTTTACATAATATTTTGTCGTCTATACTTGGCGGTCAAAGGGTAAAAGCCGCGCCGTTCACCTTGTGTAGACCGGAAGTTACGAAGAACAATCTTTATAAAAATACTCGATCATAACAACAAATCAATAAAAAAATGTTTGCTCGTTCGTCCAATCTATTTTAAAGCTATTCTAGCTAAAATTTTTAGCTCGAATAAAAACACAATTTGATGTAGAGGTGGTCACTCACTAGACTATTCAGGGCTGCGGGTTGTTCGAAATAAATAAATAATATTCCACAACTATCACACAACGCCATCTAGTCCCAAGTTAAGCAGAGCTTGTGTTATGGGTACTAGACAACTGATAAACATACTTATATATTTCTAAATACATACATATTATAGATAAATTACACCCAGACACAGAACAAATGATCGTGCTCATCACACAAACATTTGTCCTGGGTGGGAATCGAACCCACGACTTCCGGCATAGCAGTTAGGGTCACTAACCACTAGACCAACAGGCCAGTCACCAAATACCACGGCCTCGGACACAAATGGCAAAAAAAGAACGTGAGTGGTTTTTAGTTAGTAGAAGTCTGACACTCCCTACCGCAGCAGGAGGAGTCATTTGATAAATAGGGGATCGGACTGACTCAAAAAAAAATATGATTCTGTTTAGTCCGTCAGTTAGATTATCGAAAAATATTGGATACGTGTTTTTTGTTTTATCAAATCAATAAACATTGACGAAGATACAGCACGTCAAAGATCATGGAGTGGGGCTTGAAACGTCACTTGAAGGTACAAAATGTACCAACATAACAGGGCCTTCTCGGCCCCCACTACACTATGCTTAACGAGCTGTGTAGAGCTTATTCCACTATGTGGTAAGGATTCCAAGACGTAAACTCGAGCTCGCTGCGTGGCTCGTGTTGAAACGTTCCTGTTAGGCAGCGCGGCTCAGAAGTCTCAGCCTCGCCGAGTCACGTGGCCCTAGTGGGAACGCGGCTTATAGCAACTATAACAATACCGGGTGGTATTGTTTCCCTAACGATTAGTCGATTTTGAATGGTAAAACAGCTGTGTAGCAAATTTAGTGCAAGTGAATGGCAACTCTAAATGAAACTGACAGTGTCAGTGACAGAGTGAGTGTCAGTGTCAACATTCAAAATATCGTCTTGTGTTACGTTTATTTAATTTATTTATTTTTAAAATATTTCTTTTTCTGGCTTTCTGCACCGTCTATAGTTCTAAGTACTGAACAGTCTCCTGTGGCAAGTTACACTGTGTTGTGTGCATGCGTATTAATTTATCTTTTTAAGTTTTTACGGTATACAATACAGCTACTAAACATGGAAACTGCTGCTGCACCAAAACTTAGAAAACGGAAAGCTGTAGAATATATTGAAAGTGATAATGATATTGATAGTGATGATCTTTCTCCTAAGAAAAAAGCCAAGACTGTAGCGAAACCTACTAAAGCTAAAACAGGGACAAGTTCAAAAAGTTTCAAGAAAGCAGAAACTAGCAAAAAGGTTCCCAAAAGTAAAGAAACTAAGGTTGCAAAGAGCAAAGTAGGCAAGGCTCCAGCAGAAAATGATGAAAATATTGACCTGTTTGATAACCATGAACATATACCAAATGTTTGGAATGAGGCTGAAATGCTGGCGCAGGTGGAGAGAATTCCTTTACAATTAGCTCAAAATTTAATAGGACTTCTCACAGAAGGTTGCACCCTGCCATTTATTGCCAGATACAGGAAAACTGCTGTGGATAATCTGATGCCAGATCGGTAAGTATATTAACACACACAACAAGTGTGGTTGTTTTCTATTAAAACATTCATAAAATGTACAAAGAATGGTGCCTCTTTGGTTTATTAATAGGATACAATATCCTACCAAAAAAATGTTGTATTGCAATAATGCTTGAATCTCATTCTGAACTGATTTATAGTGATATTTATGTTATCTGATCAGAGCTAAATGTGAAATTAGAGTTAGTAGAAGAATAAGGGCTAAGAAACCATGATCTTAATTTTGGAGGAGAATAAAACAGCACTATTAGGTTTTTGAAAAAGCTTAGCTGTATCCAGTAATGAAATCTGTAATCTTTACTAAAACAGCAGTATTGAAAAGAAGGAAAAAATATTTATTAGTCACATCTCTTCGCTTCCCCTCTTATTCTTTATATTAGGGGTCAGGTAATACTGGGCACAGACTGACATTCGCGATATTTGACAATGTTATTTATGTGGAATTGGACTATCAATGCCGATATACATGACATGCATACAAAATGACAATAAAAAAGACAGTAGACATACAGCAACAAATAAAATAAAAAGTTAACAGCTTGCATGTTGTGACAGCGACAAGCCAGCTAACACTCAGCATGATACTGTGCTATGGGATGCCGGCGGAAGCCCACAACACAGTGCTAGTTTACTACTGTTTTATTGTTCTCCAAAATTTTGATCATGTTTCTTTAGACCAGTTTACTCTACAACCTTTAATTTCAGACTGAGCTTTGATGAACTAACATAAAAATCATTTTGTATATACTGACTAGCTGAACCCGCGCATGCGTTGCAATGTGTTTTCCTACCTACCTATCTACTACCCTACCTACTACCCTACGTACTACCCTACCTACTACCCTACGTCTTACCTACTACCCTATAACCCTACCTACTACCCTACCTACTACCCTACCTACCTACTACCCTACCTACCTACTACCCTACCTACCTACTACCCTAACTAAAAAAAAAAAAGTATCAAAGAACCTTCTCCTGGTTCTTAGTTTCCCTACCAATTTTCAGCTAAATCCATCCAGCCGTTTTCATGCTATGTCGTGACAACGGAAAACGGGTTTCATTTATATATATATAGATAAAAGTAAGCCAGACTGAGTTTTGGGCTTTCTTGTCATGCAAAAAAAGATTTGCTATGTTATTTTACTTGAGGAATATATTTACTACTCGGTCACATTAACTTGACGCTTGGCTTTGTCACAATAATGTCAAAAACAATATAACAACAACAGAAAACTAGCCAAATTATCGACGCGCGCATTCCAGAGATGCCAATTAAGATTAGTTTTGAAAATGGGCACGAAAAATTAAGAAGGTACTATTAAAAATCAGTACATTATTTACATAAATCAGTTGAATTAATTTTTAGCCTCCAGGAATTGCATGAGAGTTATGAAAACATAACTCAGCTAAAGAAGAAAGTGAAGTCTGTTCTCGAGACTTTAAAGAAGTCTAAAAAATTAACACCGGAAATTGAGAAGGGTATACTGAATGCCCGTAACTTGTCTGAAGTGGATTTGATAGTAAGTTTTTCCTATTTGTTTTGTTCAACCCTTCTGTTAGCTTTGATACTTTTTTTTTCTTGCTGTTGCAAAATCAAAGTTTGCAGCTGTATTAAATTAATATCAGTTACCTTCAAATAAATAGACAAGATCTGTCTTTCCAATAGTATTTACATATAGTTTTTCTGTTTTAGTATGCACCACTAAAATCACATTCACTATCCCTTGCTGAAAGGGCTCGCAACCTTGGTTTGGAGCCCCATGCAGTAAGAGCATTAAATGGAGAATATATTAACTTAAACATGCTTTGTAGTAATAACGATGAATTGGCGACAGTTGACAAAGTAGAATCTCACATTACTCATATAGTAGCAGATATAATATACAAGGATACAAGAGTATTGGAACAAATGAGAACCCTGTAAGTTTGTTTAGATCTATCTGGAATATCACATGGCATGACCTATCACTTTGGGGTCAATTCTCTTAATAAAGACAATATTTTTTCAGTAAAGAAGAAACTAGGTTTACAATACAGAGTAGTAGAACAAAGAGTTCAACTAAAGAAAAGGCGGATGATAAGAAGAAAGTGGATACCAAATCAGACCCTGAGACTTACAAATTGTATTTTGACTGGAAGTGCCCCAGTCACTTTGTGAAAGCTCATCAAACTTTGGCACTGAATAGAGGGGAAGATGAAAAAATACTTTCAGTCAAAGTAGTTATTCCTGACTGGTTTTATAATAAACTTGAAAGGTTGGTTCAAAAGAGTGATTGTTAACTATTGTTTTTTTTTTGTACTTTATTATTTTGCACATATTATTATTTATTATTTCTAATGGTCATGTAACAGAACACCTAATGCTTTTTTTTTAAGGTTTTGTCTATCCTTGTGGAAGAATGATTTCTGGGTTCGCAAAGGTTTGGGTGATGCTTACAACCGCCTCATTAAGCCTTGGCTATCGAGACACGTACGGTCCGATCTTACAGCCACAGCACAAAAGGAAGCAGTGAAAACATTCACCACAAATCTAGAGAAGTACCTCTTAACAGAACCTATAAAAAATAGAACCATTTTGGGCTTAGATCCAGGATTTAGAGCTGGCTGCAAGGTAATAGTAGATTGTACACCAAGTGCATAAAACGCACCATTTTGCGCGAGACGTTTATCCATCCGATGCGAGCTTGCGAGCGAGGATGGATATAAAGTAGAGAGTAAAATGGGTTTTATGGACGAGTTTTACACTCTACTTTTCACTTCGATTGCGAGGAAATGCAACAGCAACTTGTAAATATTGTAAAAATAATTATGGTTCCCGCCACAATTAACTTTTTTTTTTCAGTAGGAAACTTGACATAACACCTGACTTATGTCGTTAGCGTTACTCATACTGCTCAGTTAAAAAATCATTTTGAGCAAGCCTATTGCCATCAACCAATGTAGTTAGGAGCAAGCCTATTGCCATCAACTGATGTAATTGGGACCAAGCCTATTGCCATCAACCAATGTAATTAGGAGCAAGCCTATTGCCATCAACTGATGTAATTAGGGACAAGCCTATTGCCATCAACCGATGTAATTAGGAAAAGCCTATTGCCATCAACTAATCTTATTAGGAGCAAGCCTATTGCCATCAACCGATGTAATTAGGAGCAAGCCTAATATTGCCATCCACTGATTTAGGTAATTGAGAGCAAGTCTATTGCCATCAACCAACCTAATTAAGAGCAAGCCTATTGCCATCAAGCGATTTAGGTAATTGGGGGAAGCCTATTCCCACCAATTTTCCTTGTATTCGTAATGAAAAGCAGTAATCCCTTGTTCTTAGAATACTAGCGAAACGAATTAAATTAAAGAGGTTATTCTATGAAGTTGTTGCTGTGGCTGTTGGGCCGATTACCTGTGCCGATTACCTTGATCTTCGACGAAGATTTTACTTTATGCTCTAGAGCATAAAACGCGACTTTATGTCGCCTACGCACGACATAAAGACGAATTTTAGAGCGAGAGAAGTGAAAAATTAGTTAAACTATAATTCTGAATAACTCCTGCCCAAATTAGTTACTATAAAATTTAGTTTATTTATTTCAGGTTGGCATAATAAATTCTAATGGGGAGAAACTGGACGCATGTACTATATACCCAGATTTGAGGCAGCATAAAGCATTTGATCCAGCTGCCAAACAGCTTATAGATTTAATTAAAAATCACTGGTACACAATTATCTATTCATAATCTTATATTTATTGCTTTTTCGCTTGATAATGAATGATACTTACAAATACTTATATGTTTACAGTGTGGAATTAATTGGTTTAGGAAATGGTACAGCTTGTCGTGAAACGGAGTTATGGCTGAAAAGTAATAATATTTGTGAAAATGTTCCTATTATTATTGTCCCTGAACAAGGCGCTTCTATTTACTCCATAAGCAAAGAAGCACAAAAGGTATGTGATTATTTGTTTAAGGTAAAAAAAGTACTTATTATATTAGTTCTTTTGCTCTTCAATTTCCATGAAAGTCATAAGAAAACGCAACCACCGAATCATCGCAAAATGTATTAAAATAACTATTTTTTAAATTAAACAAATCCCAGGAACACCCAAATATGGACCCAAATTTGATATCAGCATTATCAATCGCAAGAAGAGTACTGGATCCTTTGGGAGAGCTTATAAAAGTGAGTATCTACCCTTCAAAATATCATAATGTTTTAAATGTAGCATAAGTTAAATGTTCTTCTACTAATGTAATGGACTTTTTATTTTAGGTGGATCCCAAAAATCTAGGCGTTGGCATGTATCAGCACGATATCCCGCCAAAAATGCTCGACACAGCGTTAGATTCTGGTGTCGAGAAAGTCGTAAGTTTAGTTGGTGTGGATATAAATACTGCATCTCAAGCAATGTTAAGGTATGAGCAATTCTCGTTGTTGCACAATCTTATTGTTTGTCGAAAACGGATAGTAAATCTTGCTTCCCTGTATATTTTCAGGCGTATATCAGGCCTGAATGAAGGAAGAGCTAAAAAAATAATAGAATACCGTCAAGAAAACAGTGGTTTTGAATCAAGGGCCGAAATCCTGAAAGTTCCAGGAATAGGAAAAATTACATTCCAACAATGCGCCGGGTTCTTGACTGTTTTGGGAAGTTCTGAACCGTTGGATACCACTATTATCCACCCTGAGAGTTATAAAATTGCTAAATCGTAAGTTTCCTTACATCCATTGAATGAAGAATTAAGACGATCTCAACTTAGGACCATAATTACCTATAGAAAAACCCGACAACAACTAGGTACTGTTGGGCAGTAGCCCACAAGACACAACACTAGTCTAGTAGGAGGATCCTCCCTTTTCTATGGAGTATTAAGGAACTTTACACCCTGATTTTCATACACCTTTAATGCATATTTTGTTTTTTTTTCTAACAGAATGTCATTATAGCAGTTCCTTTAACCAGTGCAATGTGCTTTCAGGTTTGCAAAAAAGATAAGCGTCAATTTAAAAGACATCACGAAACCGCATTTCCCTCAATTAGTTGAAAGTAAAATAGTAACGATAGATATAAGCCAAACTAGTGAAGAATTGAAGACAGATATCGGTACCTTGGAGCTCATAATAAACGCATTTAAACAAAAGAAGTATGAAGACAATGTGATTTCATTTTGTAAACCTGTTTATTCTCTGGCCGTGCAAAACATCGATCAACTTAAGGACGGCACTACGTTAACAGGTAAATACAAATTCGAAGTACAGATACGCAAGGTTACGTAAATGCATATTCAATATTGTATACAAAAAAATCTCAATTTGCACATTTATCATTAGTAGGTACAGTCGACGTCATAGTTGCTATTCCACTTTTGGCAGAATGTCTCAGTAAATTGAAACATCACCTTACTAGTCTTTTTTTTTTTTATTATAAATGGGCTTGCTCTTGAATCTTGCCTTAAGGGCAGAGATGATGTCGACGATGGTACGAGCTTACCCAGTAGAAGCCTGTTTACTCGCGACTTAAACAGATTTGGGTTATATGAACTCGGAAAAACCGACGCAGGCAGGGAATTCCACTCCTTGGCTGTGCGCATAATAAACTCTCAAAATCGATCCTACATCCTGTCGGGGCTGCGACATAAAGGGCCAAGAAGAAACATGGTTGGTTTTTAGTCAGTAGAAGTCTGACACTCCCTTTCGCTCTGCCCAAGAGCGGGAGGGGTTATTTGATGATTTTACACCCGCCCAAAAAAAAAAAAAGGTCGACCTACATTCAGATGAGTCTAAACAGATGTTTAGTTATCACTTTTCTGTCTGCGAGGGTAGAGAACGACCAAATAAACGATGAATGGACTGTCTGAGGGATAACATGGCTAGAAAGGAGATGACTGCTTAGAGGACGAGTTATAGAAAAGTGTGGAAGAGGAAGATATGCTACCTTTACCTCAAATAAATTGGGGAAAAGGCAGGAGAATGGTGATGTAGTAGCACTTTTCCATTTTTCAAATTGTATTGTTTTTTGCAACTAAAAGTTTTATAACGTTATGCGTGTGAACTAAGATCTCAAGAATAAAATAAAATTAACATTTTAGGAGTTGTTCGCAACGTTGTACCCTTTGGCTGTTTCGTCGACTGCGGTGTGGGAGACAACGGCCTGATCCACCGAAGCAAGTTGGGAGCCAACCAAACGCCAAAGTTGGGCGATAGAGTCGCTGTCACAGTGATCGGAGAGCCTAAACCGAAGAAAATACAATTAAGATTGGACAAAATCCTAGACTGATACCAAAAGGTAACTTTTTTGTGATATTCATTTATGTGAACTTTGACTATTGTTGATTATATTAAATATTGAGTGAATAAATCATATTCACAAATTAACGTTTTATTAATTAAGATGGAAACAAATACAACTATTCAGCCTCCAGCATGGAACTCTGTTTAGGATTCAGGCCGTAAGTGTGGAAGACTGCTTTATTGACGATAGCGTCGCATATCCCGGAGGTGACCCTGAAATCGTAGAAAAGTAAAGATCACAGGTTAAAAGTATTAGGTAGTGGTTTTCGCCGCCATCGAAATAGTTCAAAGGCCATGTCGATTCAATTTATTTGGAACAATTGAATACACTAATACAAAGATATTAGAAACGTCCAATAGAGTTAAAGACTAGTGTGCCAAATTCTCATGAAGACTGGTAATTCCAGAGCCTAGTAAATGGTTCTTTTTGAGGCGGAGAACAATTTTGAATTAAGGCGGGGTTACCCCGATAAACGTCGTCAACAATAGCGTTTTACTCGTACATGGAACGGATTTAAATTTTGAAAAAAATGTATTACATAGTTGACTCTTCGATCGTGATATGTCGGGCATGCGATACACGATTACTTACACTTCACTGCATCCAATTAAATCGCAAAGACATGTCCAAATGATGGCTAAATAATCGTTTTACTTGAGTTATATTAGGCTTTGAAAAATAAAACTTATATCATAATAAAGGTCGTAAAAAATGTGTATTATCTCGGGTCACATAATGTATAATTTCTTTATCATTTTTCTCCAAGAGAGAAAAAACAGTCTTAATTTAGGCATTATATCGCTCGCGCGGCAGGGCGGGGGGTGAGGTCGTGCGTACATAAAAACAAAGTAGGGTTACCTCGCCTTAAGACACGGAAAAAATAGTTGAGTTTTTCTTAAATAAGTATATGAAGTAGACTTTTATTTTTTATAGCCTGAGCTAAGTAAATAAGATGTTCGTCTCAGCCGCGGAGGCCTGCAAATCATATTCAAACATAACCGACGAAAGAAATCAATTTGTTGATATTAAACACATTTTTCTGGGTTTTAATTCAATTTGAAGTTCTCCGGCTATATACATAGTAAATTCATGTCTTGCGTACCTTTGACTTAGTTTTGTTTTTTTCTTACGATCCAACACTTTCATAACTTGTTGTAATACTGGGATTTCCTCCTTCGAGTAATAATCTATTTGGTTTCGAAACATTTTACTGTGCATTGCGTCCCTAAAATTACGTTGTTAGAATTTTGTAGACATAACTACGCATATCAGAGAGTAGACGGAAACCTGAATAATATTTCACATCATACCATAAAATTCCGTCTATAATCCTTAGAATATCATGCAAAGTCATGCTGTTCCCACCCGTAGGCCGCTCAAGTATGAAGTCTGTCAAGTCCGCAGATAATAAATCGTATGATGGAGGCTGAAAATAATTGTGTTATTTCATTTGGAGGCCTGTTTCTTTTTACTGATATTGTATTCGCATACTTAGGAAGTTACCTACCTGTTCCCACATTTGTCTCAGAAGCATTCTCGGGTATCCGTCGCGCTGGCCTTTAGAAGATATTGACACTGTCATAGCCAAATACATTGGCTGTGGTTTTTCCAAGTCTAGCACATACGGCGGCGAATCGTTAATTTCCTGTAAAACTCGACACGATTATTCTGGTCTTTTTAATCTAAGTATTAGTCACAATCACTTACTTACTGGGTGGAACATTCCTTCTTCTTCGGTTATAATAAACTCCTCATTGCATTTCTCAATTTTGTTTCGTCTTAAAAGTTCATTTTGTTGGTAAGCTTTACGATTTGTCAAATCCAAAATTTCGCACGCCACTGTCGTCCTATTGATTTTTTAAATTGGTACTCTTTATTCCTTTACAAATAGTTATAGACACAAGACAATAAGTACACAAATCTTACGTGAATGTGGCAGGCTCTTGAAGCGTGTAGACAGTCATCGTTATCCATTCTGCGCTTTTTGGCTGAATCACACCCCAACAAGGAGTCATCACAACGTTTAGAATATTGGCTATTCTTTCTCTAAAATTTTGGTTAACACAACACTAATAAGCTTTGTTCACTAAGTATTATGTAGGTAGGTACTTACTTCATTTAAGGATCAGTTGCATGAAACATCCGGCTGTAATCTTAGGTTGAGGTCTGTAGAACTTTGATAACTCAAGCGAAATAGGGGAAAAGTAGGCCACTGTAAACATAACTTGGCAAAATGGGAAATAAAAAATTCTTTCGAAACACGGTGTCAATGCGGTGCAGGGTGCTCCCGAAATGCCCCACTTGCTGGAGTGTCTCAAGTGGCCCAACACCTTCACTTTAAAGGACCTAAATCCACGCCACAGACGCCGCAATTAACGTGGCCAAGATATTAAAACAAGTTGTACCATACACACGAAAGTAGAAGATCAAATAATGCCATTCTTACGGTAGCCAGATGAACCTCATAATGTGGTCAGTGTCGTTGGAAATGCTTATCACGTCTCTGGACAAGGAATGTGTTGGCATGATCGGTATCGTCAAGTGTTCTGTTGACAAGTATACCTGAAGAAAATATTTCTGTTAGTTGCCTTTTCGCAATGTGGTTCATCACCTTTGCCCAATGAAAATTATTGTTGGACTATTATCTACATGATTCCTACAGTTTTGCTTACCGTTCGTACAAACACTTTCTTGCCTGGTTGGGGTCATCCAATAAATTGATTTAAAAGATAGCTTCTCAATAATTAATTAGAATATATGTAGGAATAGTAGATAAATCAAACTAATATTTGTTACCACTTCTGTCCTGTGAGCCTCTCTGATGACCCTTTCAACATAATATGGAATATCCAGCCTTGTCTCTACACAGTTTGGTAGACCTCCTTGTCCTTTCACTAAGATCTTGACGCTTTCATAACCAAATGAACACAGGAATACCACCTGGGTAGTATAAAAATAGTTTCTTAGGTAGGAAAATTCTGCATTTGTGTTCTAGCCGTTTGAACATT
Organism: Diarsia dahlii; assembly: GCA_949775195.1. NCBI lineage: Eukaryota > Metazoa > Arthropoda > Insecta > Lepidoptera > Noctuidae > Diarsia > Diarsia dahlii. The sequence goes on from OX459195.1 coordinate 16,690,672, forward strand.
GGGTTATTGACGTGTAATCCCAACATTTTATCAGCCATATATCGCTGTTGTTTTAACTGGTTCCTATCAACAGTCGTAACCGGTAAACATGAGGAGCACAAGCACATAGGTACCACGTTATGAGAAATCAACAAACAATACTTGTTCTAATAGTCTTATATTTTTGGTATTGAGCAGACTAGAAGCCGCTAGCCAGATGATGACTTGTTCTAGTCCGTATATATCAGTCAACAGATGACCTACTACAGGTCATAATCTAAGCGTGGGCTACTTTGATAACAGTAGGTACTATTGGCTATTTTACCTCGTAATCGACCATTTCCATAGGCATGAACGCAAACGGTATGGCTAGCTTTCCGAGAGGTGGCACCTCTGCAAAAAAGAGTAAACAGCGGATCACGGAATTCGGGGAGACAGCGTTTCCGCGAAGCAAACGCCAAGTTGTATACACATCTGTTGGGTTGTATAGCCAAACGATCTGAAATACAATTTATTTTATATCATTTTTCTTGGTGGGCTTCTTACCCGACTGCGGCAAAATAAGGGTTATTCAAAATCGGAACAGAAGCATGGTAGGTCCTACCGTCGGAGCTGCGGGTTGTTCGAAACAGATACCGCAGCCTCAACACAAAGGGCTAAGAAGGTACATGGGTGGTTTTTAGTCAGTAGAAGTCCGACACTCCCTACCGCTCCGCCCCGAGCGGGAGGAGTCATTTGATGATTTTCAACCCTCCAAAAAAAAAAGCATGGTAGGTATATTTATCAAAATATTTGTTCTGGTTTTGTTTTCAAGGGAGAAAGCTGGGGAATGTGTTTGCATGGGCTAAGCGCTGCTAGCATTACAAGTAGTTTTGTAAAGGCTGAGGACCCCCGTTGATGATGGCACACAATTCCTCTTTCGTGCCATGTCGCTCGAGGGGGCAATATTTGCATTCAACTTAATTCATCCATTATTTCCTTCTTATTTCTGGGAGAGCAGCTGTATTCCTCTGCAAAATTAACTCACCCGTATGACTGGATCCAAATTATTGATAGGCACTCTACCACAGTCTAGAATAGCCAGATAGTCAGGTTCCATAGGGCGCCGCAATGGCGTCAGCAAGCCCTTAGTGTTCAAAAAAGCATAAATGTGCACGTAAATGTATATAGTTCTTTGGTTTGGCATCGTCATTGTATAACAAAGTGTATTTACTCCTTTGCAAGAGTAGTTGAACTTCAGAAACAGGAGGTTCGGATATTTTGGCTGTAAATAAATCATTTGAATGTAGGGATCATTTCATTCTGTGCATTCAACATACCGTAAAAAATACGAAAAAAAAAGTGAATTACCGAAACGATTCCGCTAAGAGGATACAGTTCCACCAGCGATCTGTGTACACAATTGTGCCTCATTTCGTACAAGGAGGTTCCAACTTTGACCTCTATCATTTCACATTCGCATATCTTCTCTCTGCGAAGATGCCATGGGACCGGCGCCTGGTACACACAGCCCATTACAAATACCAGCTCGACATAGTCATTCCGTATGCACAAATCAGGAGCAAAAATGTTAACACTTAGCGGGTTATTTGGTCTACAAGCTGCGAAAGCTTCGTTTAGCCTAGAAACATAATTGATTAGATATCTGGTGGAATGAAGTCGGTGTAATTAGGTCGCTAGTGCAAATTGCTACGTACTCCTCCACGTTGACGATATTCCAAACGCAGTGATTGCTTAAAATAACGGGGCATTTCGTTGATAGTGTTCGTTTTACCTGAAAAAATATGATAGGCTTTTGATTTTACGGATTTTTTTACTTAGGTACCTACATTATAATGTATGACATAGGTACGCATAATGATAAATTTTATGTAAATTCATACGAGCGATCTTTATTTCTGGCTTAAATAATCTCCCATTGGATTACCTCTAGTCTTCATTACCTCGTATTACCTCGTTCCATGCGCTCATTAGGTACAAGCAGTTTGGGCCCCACAACCAGCATCTGTATATTGCTTCGGACCATCTTATTTTTATATCGGCTAATTTAGCTAACAAAATGTTACTTTTGCCTGGTCAGGTAAATCAATGTAAAAAAAAAAAATTGGACCTATCCAACCGTAGCATACTAGTTAGGTTTGGGCGGATAGTTTTCGTAATAATAGATTGTCTTGAGTGACGCACCTTGATAGTAGGATAAATCCCGTCGTACCAGATAATACAAATCCTCCTATCTTTCGGCTGAATCTCTTCAACTTCACCGTTCGCCGTGCGGAATAGGACGGTGTACTTGATTGACAACTGTCGTGAGCCTGCCCCATCTGGCGTCACCGTCATTCGCACTTCACAGTGATTTGATGGCTTAAGACAGTTCTTGGTGTGGATAAAGTAGAAAAGTATTTAGTCAATATCTGTTCCGTGTAGGTGAAAGTTCTTTATGTATTAATGGTATCAAGAACTGGAACTTACCACAGAAGAATCAATTTCAAGTCTGTCACCGCTAAAATCATCTCCCATGCCATCGATTAGGTGGTATAATTTAGATGTGAAGAAACAAGAACCATTGTTATACAAAGTCAATGAAACCGTTTTGGTTTCTCCAACAACTATGTCATGGAGATTATTTGCTTTTGGCAAAATCTGTAAAATTGTATTTAAGTAATAATGCAAGGAAACATTTCAGGTTTTCGACCCACAAAAGATATAATTTAAATAAGTATTAACCCGCAAATCAGGCAGTTCAGAAAATCCTGAAATAGCAATGTATACCTCCGATGATTCTCCAACGGGCCTGAAAAAAATTGCAATTTGACCAACTCGGTTAATTCAAAAATAAGAAAATTAATTGAATTAATATAACCAGCCAAATTGTCATATTGAAAAGCACTTTGCACCTGCCATCAATCAAGCAAACACATGATAAAGTAATGGTCGTTTCATAGACTTTATCATGCAATTTGGGGAAGAACCACCAGTGATAGTAAATTATCTCTTTAGGAGGCAGCACTATAGATCCACATTCATCTGCACCCAACCAACCAACACTGCATAAAACTCGTATACTGAAAATAAAATAAAATTGGCTTATGAGACTTTTATCATTGTCATTTGCGCAATATCACTAATTTATTTTTCAAAGCTTGGTCACCTTTCCGGGCGCGTAAATACAAACGTGGCTGCAACATAGACTTTAGCTATTCTGTATCACAACTGCGTCCGTATAAATAAAGTTCTACATTTGAAAATTGTCTGCAATGGTGTCGAAAGACGGTTTTTACCAAAATTACTTGAATACAGATGATAATTACTTTCTTAACCAAAAGTTTAGCGGGTAGGTAGTCATCAAATTTTAATGACCCCTCCCGCTCTGGGCAGGGCGGAAGGGAGACTTCTCGAAATAAAACCAACCTATGTTCCTTCTTAACCCTTGTGTTCCAGGGACGCCCGTTGGGGCTGCGGGTTGTTCGCCCGAGATACCGGGGCCTCGACATAAAGGGCTACGAAGGACAATGGGTGGTTTTTACTCAGTAGAAGTCTGGCACTCCCTTTCGCTCTGCCGAAGAGCGGGACCCCATAATTGATGATTTTCCACCCGCCAAAAAAAAAAGCGGGTCCTATTTCTGTTTGTATGGGTTATAGGTATATCGACATAGGTACTGTATTTCCATCCTCGTCAGGTTGTGAAGATATGAGGTGCAGTAGTTGGTGCATCCAGTGATGGTAGGCGGGAACTCGAGCATAGCATGCGTGCGCGGGTGGTAGCCGTGGGACATCATCTCGATTTGACTCAATTCCGCGTTACCCGTGAAGCTGATACGGGTCTGTTGAAAGTAGAAAAGGTTACCTACCTTCTCGTTACTATTTTGAACAGCATAGTCGAAATAAGATTTATGAAAACAAAACAAAAAGTACAGTGAAGCAAGAAAAAAAGCAAATAATTTCAAATTAACTAACTTTTTGCCCTTTGTTTATCATGAGATCCCAAGCTTCACAGTAATCTCCGCAACACTTTGGTTCTAAAGCCACTGATATTATCTGCCATCCTCGACCCGGAACAATTCCACAAATAGGCATTACAACGAAATTCCTGCAATGGAAAAATGTATTAGTCCCAATATGCGACCCGCGCAGAAAAAGGGGGTAATTGTAAACGAACACGCTTATCAACACGCGTCATCTGTTTTTGCCTAAAGCACCTTACCTTTTCTGTGGATTTAGCAATTATGCACCCTAGGCTGTCTTCGAATTTTTGGGCCAAGGACATGCCGGTTTCCGGTGGTGATGAAATAAATGATACAAAGAATTTTATTGCACCCGCTAACACTGACACAAAACCAACTGTGTTTACGGATCCGTCTTACCAACAACGCTACCTATATGCACGATAGATTTGTTCCAAAAGAATAATATTTAATTTACCAGCCACAAATAACGGGATTACAGGGCTTGGGGTTGCGGGTTGTGGCTTGTGGTAATCGATTGTCGTGGTATGGGTTGGGCAATGGGCATGTGATGCGGAGGAATGAGGAAAATGTCGTGAGGAAGGTTTTGGGAATGAATGAGGATGGGTAGAGTAAACTAGAGTAGAGGAAGACCAAAGAAACAATGGATAGACTGTGTTAAGAATGATATGGCAAGAAAGGAGGTGTCTCATGAGATGACAAGAAACAGATAAATATGGAAGAAAAAGACATGCTGTGCCGACCCCAAATGAATTGGTATAAGGGCAAGAGAATGATGAATGATGATGAAATGGCGGGATGACTTGAACGAACTGTAAGGTATGGGGACAGGCATTTGAGACGATGACTTACGATGGCTAACGTAACACTAAGTTATCAATAAAAATCTTACGTGCTATACGGTGGATTAAACTTGAAATGCATAGGAACTTCAAACTTGTTTGACAGCATGAAATTAACGAACGTCGTTCTAGTCGGTACTGTTGGTGGTAGAATTACCTAAATACACAAAATACATATCTTGTCATGTTGTTATTATAAATTCTAGTAGGGTGTTTAAAGTCTGTATAGTTTTGTTTTGCAAAAGCATACACAAAGCATCTCCAACACCATAATTATCAATCCACGGACAGTGCTCGCTCACTAAATCGCAAAGTCTACAATACAAGCCACCGAATACAAGTCAATCCTAGCTCCTCCTGGAGTGGTGGCAACACATCTGCTGATAATAAACAAATAAAAAAACCTGCACAATAACCCATCATCTAGTTATGTTAATAAACTCAAGCCTAATCTAGTATAGAAATAACAATCACCTCAGTGGGACAGTCCCATTCAGTGACCCAGTCAGTGCAAGGCAGCCACGTGTTCCCTGTACAAGGTATACGGAACACTGTATGCTTCCACTTTAGCTCTTGGGTTTCGTTGTTGATGTATTTGTATTGATAGTCCCCGCACATCAGGTAGCCGTACACTTCATTGTCGATTTTGGGCCTAGTAACATTTAACCCACAGACAATCAGTAAATACATTTATAAGAGTCGAAACATGAAGAATGCACTTTTGATAAGGAAGTAGGCATTGGGTCTTACCTGAATCTAACAGTAAATAGTCTTGACTCATTAGGTGGTATAATAGAAGCGATAGGGTCCACCAAAAATATATTGTCTGGATCTGAAAGTACTTTCTTTCTTAACGGAGTTACAAGGTGGCTAAAGTTTGCTACTGCAGTAGGTAGGTACATAAGTTTTTAAAAAAAGAAATCGAGTGTAAGCAGACCTGGCATCCATTGAATGTAGCCCTCTTGTTCTTCATGATTAGTAACACAAAGAGTTTGTGATATATTCCTTGTGACATCAGCAACACTTCCCATGCCGAAGTCGAGATTTCTCTCAAACACAGAAGCTGACGGTACACGGCTTAAACGGTTAAGACTATTCTCCATTAAATGAACATAACGTGACTTTTGCTTCCAATTCTTCTCAAAGGCGTGCTCTTGAATACAAAATAATGGATTTCCCGGCAATACAACCGTGGCAAACACGCTTAAGAATAAGGGTTCCTGGAATTACGCGTTAACTGCATTGACAATACAGTAATAGGCGCCAATTGACTCGCCACAATAGACGAGGAAATTGCACCGTTTTATTCTACGAGTCACTCGTAGCTTAAAAATTACCCTATCGAGTCAACCTATGTTACGTACAGATTAAATTGCAATATTTTGAGCAAATTTCATATGGAAGCGAAGTGCCTAAGGCAAAGCTACTACTATAGGAACTCGTTATTCTAACGAACTTCACCTGATTGAGGACCAAACAGACTAATTCCGCTGTATATATTCCAAGAGCAATCCCTGTGAACGTGAGTGTAGAGGCAATATTTTCGCATGCCCTGATGAGCCCGCAGTAACCAGTCGAAATCTAAAAGCAATTTTTAATCCCATAACCCAAATAAATGGCGCAATACCGAAACACTTTTTTTTTCGTATTTAATGCACTGCACTGCCATACCTTTTATTTGATTGCGATAAAACTTTGTCAAAAAAAATACCCGGACGAAGTCAGCTAGTAGGAACGCCCGGGTCCCTACTAGCTGACTTCGTCCGGGTATTTTTTTCTTATTTGTTTTAACCTACTTAGCTATAAACTTCATGCTAGTGCAAGCAATAGTTTGACAAAGTTTTATCGCAATCAAATAAAAGGTATGGCAGTGCAGTGCATTAAATACGAAAAAAAAATGTTTTGAGCTGAGTCGGCGGGGGGGGGGGGGACCAAAGTAATAATAATAATAATAATATTCCACAACTATCACACAACGCCATCTAGTCCCAAGCTAAGCAAAGCTTGTGTTATGGGTACTAGACAACTGATAAACATACTTATATATTTCTAAATACATACATATTATAGATAAATTACACCCAGACACAGAACAAATGATCGTGCTCATCACACAAACATTTGTCCTGGGTGGGAATCGAACCCACGACCTCCGGCATAGCAGTTAGGGTCACTAACCACTAGACCAACAGGCCAGTCAACCAACCAACTATGAATCGAAACCGAATCTGCGGCCGAAATGAGATTTTATGACCAAAACCAAACTCTATACCACTTAAATAATGAAGGTCTTTAATCTGTAGTCTTACTTGGAAGCAGCCCTGACCACCGGTTGGCATGTACCACTGGTATGTCGTGTCCACTGACGATTTGTTCACCATGTTAATCACTGCTTTTCTTTGCTCTGATACATTTTTGCATACTCGAAACAATATCTTTCTTTTATCTATTGATACTTTTGGACCTAAAATGGAAAAGTTACTACGAAGTTTGAATACAGCAAGGATGCCCTTTACATACGATAAGAACCATATTTTAAACTAGCTGTTTCCAGCGACTTTGTTGTTCATTTGAATAAAACAAATTAAACAGAATGAAAAGTAAGTAGCCTATACCATGTGTCCTTCTCCAGGTGACCTATTTGTCACCTTTTATTCGACGATTTGGCGTAAAATTTTAAAAGTCAGCCAGGTGATGCTATGGTAGCAACATTGCATCTATTATTACACCTACTCGTAGCAAATAATTTAACCAAAAATGGGTCACTTGTTTACCCTATAACTACATTACAAGAAATAAAACTCACCATAGCATTTTCCTGTAACAGTGAGCCTATATGCATCGCCGCCGGTGTTGTCTACAAGAAAATACTCAGTGAAGGATTGCCCCACAATGTTGGGCTTGAACACAACTCGGATCCGAGCGCTGTCTCCTGAATTCACAGCACCCGACATGACTGATACTTTGAACACGCGGTCCACGCTGTTCAGAACATAAATGTTTGACACCCTGTATGTTATACTTTTCTGAAATGTAATGGATACCAATCATGTAGGTACTCTGTAACTAGGTAGTAGGTACCTACTTATAACAAAAAAAATATACTGTTGTATGTCTGTTTGTTCTGGCTAATTCTGGGAAACGGCTGGACCGATTGGTCTGTTGTAAGTAATGGATATGTAAGATCAATGAAGGCCTAATAGGCAACAGACCGGAAGGAAGTATGGACCTGGCTTCGTAGCACACCTATGTAGGTATAGTACACACATTAAGTTCACGTACCTCGGTAGTATTTTCAATTGAAATATATTTTTCGACAATGGTGTCTACGGGTATACATCCAAAATCTACTATTATGAGTTCTGAAACGTCTTCGTCTGGTGTGTTCTCAAAATTCGGGTAGCATGGCATTGCGATATTCGACATTTCCAATTAATAATGGTTTGTTGAATTCAAGATGAAACTAAACCTTGCTTTCACTTCGTTTCCCAAGAAAAACAGGCAAGTCAGAAATTTTCTAAGTTTTTAATATTGCCGCCATGGACTTAATAGTTGCCTTTTTTCCATAGACCATAAATTTATAGTGTGCTCAGCATGTAGGTACTTGGCATGAGAAAAACTGTCTTTCTATCCGTGATCGAATTTACCTAATTTGTTGACGATTTCTACGTAAACAAATATCGATGCCCACTATAATACACAAAAAGTTATTCTAAAGGCGTGCCGTGTCGTGGTGCTTTTTTGTAACGCTCATGCCTCGTTCGGTTAACGTCTACACTTTACACTTATGAGGCTTGGCCGCATGGCTCGGCCTAATGGGGACGCGCCTTTAGAATAACTTTTTTAGTCGATTGTTTTGAGAGTGTTGCAACTAAACAAAAAATTAAAACAACGTAACGGGTCTACTACTCTATTTTTAAGAACAAAAGAGTAACTGACAACTGTCATTTACGGGTAAATAAAGTGTCTCAATCGAGTCACAAATCTCATTTTATTATTATTTTCTTCGCAAATGTGAATTTATCAAACTTATAAATAAGCTTTTAACGTAATGTCAGCTTTCTCTCTTAGTGTGACAAAATAAATTGAATTGCAGTCATTAAATGTATCTGGATCTGTCATAAAAACTTGTAACCATAATAATTCTGGTTTGTGTAGTACCAGACTAACAGCCATTCGGACACATCCTTCTGATCGACTACTTCCTGCTCGAGATGCGTTTATTTTGCGTTAACCCAGAGTATAGTGACGAATAATCTAAAATGGAATCAGGAACTGATTGGCTCTGTGATATTCTGCAGAATGTACAACTGGAACAATTCTATTTACCAATCAGAGATCAGTTGCAGGTAAACAATAATTTATAATGCAATTGTTTCTGCACATATAATTTACTTAAAATGTTCTCTACATTTGTTATGTCAATAATACTATGTTGTGTTATGAAAATACATTTACATAAAATAACAAATATACCTATCAACAAACAAAATATCTCATTATTTATGTTTTAGATAACAAGACTAGCACATTTTGACTATGTACATGCTGAAGACCTTGAAAAGCTTGGCATCAGTAAGCCTGGGGTGCGCAGGTTATTTGATGCTGTGAGGAAGAAAAAGCTGCAGTTATGGAACAGAAAGTTTTGGAACAAATTGTTTGGTTCATCATCAAGCTCAGTTTCTAAGGAGAAAACTGACTTAGCAGTGAGGACACCACAGTCAGAATCTAGAACAACTTGTATTATACTGGAAAAGGATATCATGTGAGTATAACTCTAATAATCTCCAGCTGAATCTGACTAATAATTAATCTTTAAGAAAACCCTGCTGTGTGGTTATTCCCCATGCTATGATTTATTCTTTATCTATCATTGAACTCTAAAACCTCAAGGAAATTACCTCTCATTTTATTGCCAATCCCATCTATGTTATAATGTTAACTTTACCTCTTTCCGGATCAGATATGGTGGTCATGATGAAATCTAAAAATTACTTTTTATAATAATTACTTATTTTGGTTTTACCATAACTTGAAATTTACCTTGCAGTCCATAGTTAATGAGCTTTATATTAATTAAACAAACACAGTAAACTGAATGTCAGAGACAGTGGGTTATTGCTATGCTTATTACGATGGTTTACACAAGTAAAATCATCCCAGCAATAGAACTAGTAGTAGTGAAATAGGCCATAATGCTGATAACCATATTAAATTTCAGATTACACAGTGAGTTAGGCAATGGGTCATTTGGAGTGGTCAAACGCGGAGAATGGCGGGTGTCTGAACACCCGTCCCAAACAGTTCCTGTAGCAGTTAAGGTGTTAAAGGCAGATGCATTCTCACAACCAGGCATCTACGATGACTTCAGAAGAGAAGTGGAAGCCATGCACAGTTTGAAACACCCCAACCTTATCAAGCTACACGGTGTTGTGTTTCACCCACTGATGATGGTTTGCGAACTGGCAGCTATGGGGGCTTTACTCGATTATATTGTGGGACAGAATGGCAAAGTGTCTCTCAGTTATATTTACAAGTGGTCGGAGCAAGTTGCTTCAGGCATGGCTCATTTGGAAAAACATCGGTTCTTGCACAGAGATTTAGCATGCAGGAATATTTTACTGTCTACTTTAGAATTGGTGAGTGAATCATTTAATTTTGATTTGATTTGTTTAATCTAGAACGTCCATTTGTGCCTTATTTTGTTCTAAATCCTGCTGATATGGAGGCAAGTAGAAGTATGTTTTTCCTCCTCTGCTATTATTTTCTGATTATTTTGTTGTGGGATCCTAGACTGTTTAATTGTTTCTCTGGGACTTAGTCGAGCTTTCTTGTCTCCGCACTTTTCGGTGGTTTGCCACTGTTGATTCTGACTTTCAGGAGTTACAGTGATATGGGAGGGAGGGAATAGAATTGGCTGGTGGGTTTGTCCCAAATGATAAAAAAACTCAAGAACTTACATTGTTAGAAGTAGCTACATAACAATTTTCCATGGGATGGGCAAATGCCTATCCTGTGATACTACTGCTATCTCCAATATTATTTCAGTGTCAAAATGATTCACCAATGTTTGTTTTTAAACTATTCACTGTTGTGAAATGTGTGGGAGGCTATCATAGTGGAGAAGCTGTTATCATGTTGGCAAACATTGTTAATCAACATTTGAAAATTTTATAGATTTACCTAAATGCATAGTTATGAATCTTCTTGCACATGCCTCTTTATTGGAAACTAGGTATCCCCGTGACTTCGCTTGTGTGGCTGTCAGCAAAATATCCCAACAAACTTTCATCCCCTATTTAATTCCCTTTGGTGTTGAATTTCCAAAAATCTTTCCTTATTCCTTGTCTACATTATAAAGGAAACCTCTGTGCTAAATTTTAGCTTTCTTGGTCCAAGGGTTTGGGCTGGGCCTTGATGAGTTGGTCAGTCAGGACTTTTCTTTTATTTATATAGATTATGATGAATATGTTTAATTACTCTTGAAAAGGATTAACCAATGTAGAGCTTGGTATCTCCTGATCAATTATATATTGGATCAATGTTCTGCTGTGCGAAATTCTTGACATAACTCATTATAACAGGTTTTAAATTACTTATCCCAATTTATTTAGAATAGGTTTAGCCATCTGACTTCTACCATACTGCTCATTGTTTAAATCTGATTTTCTCTTATGCCAGGTGAAAATAGGTGACTTCGGCTTGATGCGCGCGCTGCCGGACGCCGACGATTGCTACGTGATGAGCGAGGGGCGGCGCGTGCCGTTCCCGTGGTGTGCGCCCGAGTCCCTGCGCAGTCGCCAGTTCTCGCACGCCTCTGATGTCTGGATGTTTGCCGTCGCACTCTGGGAGATGTACACCTTCGGCGAGGAACCTTGGATAGGTAAACCCCATAAATGTACATTACTGCATGTGAATACGAAAAAAAATAGTAAATGGAACAAGGACATGAAGATAATGCTGTACTACATGTCTGTTTTTGAATATACCGAAAAACTAATACAATAAAAAACAATTTACACTGTAGTAAAGAGGCACCTGTTTTCTACAGTGTAATCTGTATATGGCAGTCAACTCAGAAATACGAACAACAACGAAAAATGTAGCTACATAATTGCTGTTGTTTTATGCATATCACATGCGTCCTTGAAGAGTGATAGGTGAATGAAAACAGGAGTCACCTTTCGTTCCTTGAATTAAAATTGACATGCAAATTTACGACGCCATTGTTCTTATCACCAATAAAAAAAACAATCACAGTTGTAACTGGCTGTTATATTGTATTACTCATTTATTTACAACCAATAAATAAAATAGATGTGTTGTTCATACATATTGTACTTGACCTCCTTCAGGCTTAAACGGTTCAGAGATACTGCGGCTAATAATGCGTGAAGGTCAGAGGCTGTCGGCGCCGAACGCATGTCCTCCCGACGTGTACATGCTGATGATGCAATGCTGGGACCTCAACCCCAAGGAAAGGCCCACGTTCGCCGGCATACAGCGCTACATTGAGACCAATAAGTTTGAAACTGCGATCGCTGCACTTAGGTAAGCAAATGTTGGAATTGTATGTGACCTTGTGGTTAGAAATCAGTTTTATTGCCGAATCGGGGGTAGTTAGCGTGCTTGCCGATAGTAAAGTCTTGGCTTAGATGCCTGGGTGGGTAAAGTGTCAGTTTTTTTTAGTGTATCACTTTCTGAAATGCAATGGTGCAACTTTGTATACCTCCAGTTACTATTGTTACTATTTTATTTTTTCTTGAGAAGAACATCTGTTGTTCTTCTCAAGAAAAAAAAGTAATGTAGAATTCTCATGAAAAAAAGTCATATCCAAGTAATTAAGATTGGAACAATAATTCTTAGTAATAGTCTTCAGGAAGTCATTGTAATAGGTTCTCACCTATACAGATGTCGTGTAAAATAATAACTTAATAACAAACTATGAGTTTCCCGACAGTTACCGACGACCGAGTAAGATGACCATCGACGCGGGCGACCCTATCATATTGATAGACAGGCGCCCCGAGCTGCACTGGTGGAAGGGACAGAACCAACGCACTTTGGAAGTTGGACTCTTTCCAAGGTAAACTATGTCGAGCTTACTCTGCAATACATTTAAACGGACATCCTCCTGAACGTTTTCAATCTTAGCGGAGATTAGCCATCGGCGCGGGAGATATTATAGTAGGCACACAAGTGTGCGCGCAGGCACAGGTGCACTCTCTGTTCTATTACTGTCATAGTCTGATCGGACGGCAATCCAAGACGACTGGAGAGAGATCAGACCCAGGAACAAAGATTTAACGTGCTTTCCGAGGCACGGGGATATGATACCGTCAACTTCCAAACAATGGGCTACTACAGAGAAATTTATATCACTTAATAATAATATAGTCAATGAAGAGACTACTAGTGACCAGCATAGCTAACAAAATTCATCACCAAAGATATATTATTTTGTACCAATTCTGATATTGCATTCTGATACAATCAAGTATTTATTCATTAAATTTTATTAATGTTAATTTTCTTTTTTAGCACCTTGGTAACAACTGGATTAAAAAGTAGTAAGAATAATCAGGCAGTCAAGAAATCTCAGACATTATCACCAGTACAAAGAGGTATGTGTTTTTTGTTTTTAAGATTGTCATTGATATTCAATGTAAACAATGCCATTGTCATGAAGCGATATGGAATAGGTCGTCGAATAAAATATTATTTATTATGTAAACCCTACAAAAATATTCATAAAAGTGAAAATACGAAATACAATGCATATTTTATACGAAATAGTTTGTATTCGTAAGCTAAACAATTTAAAACCACGAATTGTTAAGTAAAAAATAACAAGCTAAAACATACAACATATTTTAGTATTTGCTATGATTAAAAAAATTACGTGTCGAATTGAGAACGTCCTCCTTTTTTTTTCGTCGGTTAATATTACGAAGTAGAATTCTAATACTAAATGATCTGATACCAAAAAAAAAACATCAGTTTCATGAATAAACGTTTTTACATCTTTTTGAGTAGTTTCTTTACACATAATGTAACATCACGCACCATCCCTGAAGGGTTAGCCAAAAGGTGGGCCTAATCACGCCCCATCCCTGAAGGGTTAGGCAAAGGTGTGCCTAATAATACACGCTCATTTCACTAGTTATGTTTATTAAATGTCCCTATTGCCATCAACCGCGCATAATCCTAGACTCCGAAGTGCTAATGAGAAATTCCTGTTCCTGCCCTGTGTGTGTTTTCCAGTTTCTCGATTATAGAATAAACAATCACTAGCCGCCAAAATTTCGGCAGCAATTTGTTCTAAATTAACATAATGTTATGTTAATTTAAATACTTAAAGTCTTCATTAGCCATATTGATAAACACGTTCACTTTTATGATACGTGCGCGTAATTGTGGCGTTCCTCCACTTTTACTTTTACCGAGGAAAGTAAAACTATTGCACAGTTGCTCTACGAAACATACCGCTTGATATAATTGCGTATTGTTCGGCAACACCCAGCGGTAATTATAATCATCGCGTTAGATTGCAATGTGAAATAATGACATGTTTTGTTTTTTCATTGTTTAATATTTAACGAGAAAATTGGTTTGTAGTTCTGATATGCCTTGTTGAGCAATCTGGAATCAATAGCAAACCGGGTATATAAACTAGTGCTAAAAAGATAGCCCATTCTAAAAGCATTTTGTCGTCATCACACCCTTCCCGCGTTGCGGAGTTTGCCCACTGTCTGAGTGAAACGTTAGGCCTGTAGTATAGGTATAATTAATGACGCCTAAAGGGAGTGGACAAGAAAGCTATGGTTTCTTGGAAGCCCTGCAACACAAACACTTGACTCAGTTGAGCTTGAGTAAATAAATCGATATCTCGTAAATCAAATCCGATACAATACAACCTCAGCATTGAGTTGTTCAAGTATTTATACAAATATGCATCTGTAGGTAGAAGCATAATTTGAGAATCTATACTAATATAATTTTAAGTGCGAAAGTAATTCTGTATGATCAATATCAACTGTATATCAATGAGCCCGTCTGTTACTGGTGTACACCTTACCGGCTGAACGGACGTGGGTGAAGTTTAGGCACAAGGATTGACCATGAGCTGGCTAAAGACAAAGAAGGCTTTTTTTATCACTATGCATATTATAAAATAAAGTCCTCCGCCGCGTCTGTCTGTTCGCGATAAACTGAAAAATTACTGCACCTATTTTCATTCTGTTTTCTCCAATGAATAGAGTGGTTCTCGAGGAAGCTTTTAGTATAATAATTTGTTAAGTTTTTGTGAGGGCTAGAGCTAGTATAGAATACAATACGAACTTTTTATTCAGGTAGATAGAATCGGCGGCGGCATTTCCGATATCCACGCGGCAGTTTTACAAAACTATAAGGATATAAATAACCACATTAATAGATAAGGTTATTAAAAATATGTAATTAAAAGTTATGCAAACATCTTGCAATGCTCTAGGACTCGTTTATTTAATGCACATTGTAGGAGCATACTAATAGAGACTGCGACGTAATATCGTCGTGTAAGACGCACTTAGCATTGAAAATCGCTAATCTATGGACTATGACTAAATGAATGTTTTATCACCTGTGAGTAATATGTAAGTCTGTATGTTTAACACAAACATGTCGCACCTGAATATATTCTATAGATTTGCATTTGAACATTGATTGTTAAAAACGTGGTGTAGGAATGTTTGTTTAGTTCATATCTTGAGTCAAGTCTACAGCATATACACGGAATTTTGGTATTTTACAGCGATATCGGGCACACCTACCGCGACCTACCAATGCCCTTAACATGTCATGAAATACATAAGGCCGGTCGCACACCGGTATCAATACAAATTCGACTCAACATGTTTTACACACTGAAATGTGAGCTTTAGTTATATTTGTAGACATGCAATTCTTGGTGTAAACGGGCGCATCGGCAATGAAGCTATGATAACGAAAACTTAAGTTTTGGTATTTCACTGAAATGTAAACAGCTTATTTTGTGGCCTCTGTTGGGCTTGGGAAACAGGTTTTCTGCCCGTGCGAAAATGGGCCACAATCTACCACGTGGGCTCAGTGGGGTTTACTGAAATACGACTGTAAATTCCAAGATATAAAGCTCTTATTTAAAATGATTCATTTTTAATCGACATACTATTTATTGTATGCGACCGCGATAAACCATAATTACAATATATTAATACAAGTTCGAGTCGCGGGCAACCGGTGTATGGAGCGGCAAGATGCCGTTTCGTTATGGTGTTAGATGTGGGAGACCTTTGTTCAACAGTGGACGTCTTTTGGCTGATGATATGAATACAAAAAGCATAACCTAAATTCTTTAATCTTTCCAGCCCAATCAGCGTCCAGCACCCCAGTCCCCAGTAACGGCGTGTCGGACGAGGCTAGCGCGGTGCTACGCAAGCGCCGCACCATCGAGTCGACGCAGCCGCCCTCCACGCGCGGCGGTAACACCGGCAGCAAGCACTTCAACTACAACAAACTCACCAACGATCGAGTGGCTACACTCGCACAGGAACGGGCTAGAAGCACCAGGGAGGCACATTCGAAGAGTTTGAATCAAGGTATCTATGTGAAAAGGAAATTATTTTTTAATACAGTTGCTCAAAAAGTGGCGTATTGCAGGGACGTATAGCGTTCGGGATGTGGGCTATTACGTACTCGTGCTTTTTCTTTACCATTTCCGAACTCGTGCGTTCTCTTTCCCAACTGTCAAAATAATGTCCATTAAAAAAAAAACAACCACGAAGTTTTTACAAAAAAAAATCATAGAAGTTTTTATGATTCATGCAAATATTTCTAAAGAAGCTACTAATTTGTTTCAATATCAGATTTAATTATTTGATTCAATGAGTTAAAGGTTTCATTCCATTTCATCTCATTAAATTTAATTTTCATTTCATATCAATAAAAAAAATCTACTGAAGACTTGGCTGTATGGGCATAGTTCCCTTTGCCTACCCAGAATGGGTGCAGAAAACAAAAAAAATCTCTGCTTATATTCTTTTACGGTTGGCGCCATTTTCCAAAAGTGTTCTTTGCGAGTTTAATTACGGTTTTATTATTTTATTAAATTGCTTCATTTTTTCGCAACTGTATTAAAAATAGTTGTTCAGTACACGTGCGGAACCGTCATTGCAACTTGTTCCGACTGTCAACCGTCGGCTGTGCCTAGGCTCGGGTAGACATTTGTCGCAACTCTTTGCAATGACAGGCTTTCCGCACTTATAATGAAATATACTATTTTTGTTTAGGATTTTTGGGTAGTCCTTAGTAGTAGTAGAACGGAAAGAATAGTGGCGAACGCTCGAACAAATTTTTGTTGACATTTTTTTTTTGCGTCAGCCTATGGAAAAAATATATTTGTATAGAGTTTGAATTCCTGAACAATTTTGTCTTGAGTTATACTTTTATAGGTACGCCAGAATTAAAGATATTCCTGTTTAAAGTTTTAGAGGTTATGTTGTATTAACAATGGACTAATCGAAAAACAACTATAGAAATACAAAATAAACTACGGACGTTATCAGAATGTTAAAGCCCGGTGTCGGTCGCAAGCTGAGCGGACCCATTAATGACTTCTTTTATCTACCTCGCAATAGAAAACTGCTTACGTGTGTGTTTCCACCAACACCAAAAAAACACCAACACAGAGTCGAGCGGAAACGAGTAAAAATGAGCTTGCTCTGCTACGCCAGAATTAAAGATATTCCTGTTTAAAGTTTTAGAGGTTATGTCGTACAAACAACGGACTAATCACCCTACTTACCCTTTAAATATCATTGATAGAAATGCATTTACACATTATAAACTGCGGACTACCGTATTCAGAATACTAAGTTAGTAAGAGAAGTACAACCGATGCAAGATACCGTGGCCTCGACATAAAGGCCACGGTAAACGGCCAAGGAATTTGGGGGTGGTTATGGATCTACCTCCTAGCGGTCCACCCCGGGCAACGGCACCACATGTCCACACGGACTGTGGTGACGGCTGAAGGATCCATATTTAGCGGTGGTAGGCTTCGGCCGCCTGGCGCGCGACCACCCTCCCGCCGAAGTCCGGCGTCAAACAGCTTGTCTGTGTTCCGTTGGTGTGCGGGAGTGCCAGTGCCATTGGGAAATAGAAATGATGATCAGTTGCACGGCTTTGGACCGGCCTGGGACTCTATGCAACTCTGTACCGGGTGACTTATACTGGAGGGTAGCGGGATCCGAGGCACGGTCTCTGTCGTTGGCCGACCGCAGTTAGTAGGGGGCCCAAGTACTGCGCTAGCCACGTGGGAAAGGCTGCCCCGCCAACTCGCGAAAAATCCCGAAATGCTCCACTGTGCCAGTTGGCGACTGGGCGGGAGGACCCGGTGGCCATTTCGGGGGGGCTCGGGCGTCCCCGCAGTCTCCAGATGAGTCTCCCATAGGTCGGATGAGCTGAAGAGTCCCGTTGGGTAACCAAGTCGTGTCTCGATCATCCCTCTATTTTCCCACCAAACTACTCCTAATAAAATGAAAAAGTTTAAAAAGAAATCGGTAACTAAGCAGCTGGACTTCCTCCCACATAAAGTGCACCTCACTAACATCAGGGGGTTGCACTCTAATCTCGATCCGGTCCACCACCACCTCGAGACCGAGAAGCCGCACCTATTCTTTTTAACGGAGACGCAGATTGCGACCCCGTCAGACGTGGCGTACCTCAACTACCCAGGTTGAACATAAGTTCGTAAAGCGGGCTGGGGTCTGTGTGTACGTCCGCGATGACATTTGCTTTCGGCGTCTCCGTTGCTTTGAAGTTTCGGGGTTATCTACAATTTGGATACTGGTGGACACCGGGGTCGAGAAATCTCTCTACGTCGGTGTCTACCGGTCGCACAGCGGTGACCAGGAGACAACCAAGCTTTTTGAACACCTGATGGAAAAGGCGGATTGTGCCCAGCAACGGTACCCAACGGCGGAGCTTCTTTTTCTGGGGGACTTTAATGCCCACCACGATGAGTGGTTGTTCCCGTTCCAGAAAACTGACCATGCTGGGAGAGAGGCGCGCAGATTTGCATTGTCGCTAGATCTCACCCAGCTGGTGAATGAAGCTACGCGGGTGCCGGATGTTGACGGACACACACCCAATTGCTTGGACTTGCTGCTGACAACTGACCCAGACAGGCACTCAGTGTCGGTATCAGCCCCACTGGGAACATCTGACCACTGTCTGGTGAAGTCCGTATCTATCGGTTCCCCTCATGATGATAGCCCTAAGGGCGAGAGGAGAGTTTGGCGATACGAGTCAGCAGACTGGGATGAGATGCGGCACTTCTTCGCGTCCTTCCCGTGGCATTCAGTGTGCTTTTCAGCGCGCGACCTCGCTTGCTCAGCTGAAGCGGTTGCGGCCGTGATCCGGCAGGGAATGGAATACTATATTCCATTCTCCGACATACCGCTCGATCACAAGGCCCGTCCATGGTTTAATGCGGACTGCGCTCGCGCTGAGGCCCGAAAGCAATCTGCATACCAAGCCTGGGTGCAAGCTCGTGACCGTAAAGTTCGGGCGCGTCGGGTTCGCGCGAAGAAAAGAGCATTTAATTCTGCCGCAAAGTCCTGCAAGCGGGTGATCCGAAAGGCGCGCTTCGACCATGTCAGTCGCATAGGGGCCAAACTGGCGTCCTGCCCTTCTGGCGGTAAACAGTTTTGGTCCCTATCCAAATCGGTCGAATCCAACTTCTGCCGGTCCTCACTACCCCCCTGCAAAAACCAGATGGGTCGCTGGCTCACTCCGCTACCGAGAAAGCAAATCTATTTGCAACTCTGTTTGCGGGCAATTCGCGTCTAGATACTGGGTCAAAACAGCCACCAACGATTCCTCGCTGTGATTCTTCGATGCCGGAGATCACAATACACATGAAAGAGGTCCGTAAAGTACTTCAGTGCCTAGACGTGAATAAAGCTAGCGGTCCGGATGGTATACCAGCAAGGGTCTTAAAGAACTGTGCGCCTGAGTTGTCTCCTGTGTTGACACGCTTGTACCGCCTCTCTCTCAAAACTAGAACGGTGCCGGACTCCTGGAAGGTCGCTAATGTTCAACCAGTACCCAAGAAGGGTAGTCGTGCCGACCCTAGTAACTATCGACCAATCGCCATCACCTCCATACTTTGTAAAGTAATGGAAAAGGTACTTAACGGTAAGTTGCTGGCGCACCTTGAAGCGAACGACCTGCTCAGCGACCGTCAGTATGGCTTTCGCCGGGGACGGTCAACTGGGGATCTTCTGGTGTTTGCTACGCACTGCTGGGGCGAAGCCATCGAGAAACACGGCGAGGCCCTTGCCGTGTCGCTGGACATCTCGAAGGCATTTGACAGGGTTTGGCACGCAAGTCTGTTGAGCAAACTTCCGGCATACGGCATTCCCGCTGACTTTTGCTGCTGAATATCTGACTTCCTGAGTGAACGGTCGATCCGAGTGGTCATTGATGGCTGCTCCTCTGACCTTGTGGCTATTGATTCCTCAGGGGTCAGTTCTCTCCGCGACACTTTTCCTGCTGCACATCAACGACCTCCTTGTTCCTGGTATTGTTGGGTACGCAGATGACAGCACTGTCATGGAGAGTTACACATCCAGCGCAAAAGCCGGTGGTGATGAATTAAGTTCATTGAGAGAGGCCATGGTAGAGCGAACGAATTCAGCCTTAAGTCTTGTCTCCAAGTGGGGTGACGACAATCTGGTTGATTTCAACGCCACCAAAACGCAAGTGTGTCTGTTCACTGCTAAAAAGAGTCCGTTCAATCTGGCCCCCACTTTTCGGAGTGCGTCTGTACAAGTTACTGACAGTCTCGAGCTTCTTGGCACGAAGTTGAGTGCAAATCTGAACTTCGGCGCCTACATCGAGTCGAAAGCTCAAACTGCGGCAAAAAAGTTGGGTATCCTAAACAGGGTCAAGCGGTAC
The DNA here is from genome assembly GCA_949775195.1 of Diarsia dahlii. NCBI lineage: Eukaryota > Metazoa > Arthropoda > Insecta > Lepidoptera > Noctuidae > Diarsia > Diarsia dahlii. The sequence goes on from OX459195.1 coordinate 16,711,433, forward strand.
TTCAAGCCTGGACAGCTTTCAATATTGTATAAAGCTCAAGTCCGGTCCGGCATGGAGTACTGCTGTCACCTTTGGGATGGCTCAGCCAAATACCAACTTGCCACACTCGACTCAGTAGAACGCAGAGCCAGGAGGCTGATTGGTGACGCCAAGCTGGTTGCCAAGCTACATAGCCTGGCCCACCGCCGCAAAGTTGCATGTCTGTCGGTCTTCTACAGACTGTACTTCGGAGAGTGTGCGCAAGAGCTCCACGAGCTTATTCCACCATCTCCCTTCTTCCATCGAGAGACTAGGCGTACTGCAGGTTATCACCCATACCTTGTCGATGTTCCACACATTCGTACGAAGCGTTTTGCTAAGACTTTCATTATTCGTACAGCCAAGGAGTGGAACACCCTGCCTGCGTCGGTTTTCTCGAGTTCATATAACCCCAATCTATTTAAGCCGCGAGTAAATAGGCTTCTTCTGGGTAAGCTCGTTCCATCGTCGACCTCATCTCTGCCCTTAGGGCAAGATTGAGGTCAAGAGTAAGCCCATATTAAATTTAAAAAAAAAATAAAGGGCTAAGAACGAACATGGGTGGTTTTTAGTCAGTAGAAGTCTGACACTCCTTTTCGCTGTCCAAGAGCGGGAGGGGTTATTTGTTGATTTCCCAACTACCCCAAAAAAAAAGGGTTTACCTACCCTTACCTTTTTGGTAGATACAGAAAAACACGTTTAACACAATTTATTTATTTAAAATAGGTACACCAATAGTATGCACATTTCACAATCATTCATGACAATATTATGCAGGCTAGGGATGTTAAGGTATCAATTGCAAAATTCTCTTAAGTACAATAAAGCTATATCATCGTAAAGTTATAGAAATAAAATGTGTAATAGAAAACTAAACATTTTTGCCATTCGTCTATAATTGGCTAACTCCACAACTTGTGTTGGCTCAGGTTGGGTTGATGCATCAGCATCAGGCTGGATTACATTTTCTTGTGGTTGCACATCGTCAGCTGAGGACTACTTTCATCTTGACTATTCATACGTAGGACTTCTCTTCTTGTGCGTAACCAGCACGCATGGCAAACACGTTGTATAATGCTTGTAGGCCTTACACGGCTACCCATCGTGATATTCATATACACACAATAAAGTCCAAAGTGAGGCAGAATCGGAACCCAGAGTCACAAGAAAATGCCGTCGTATAGGCAAACAATCAAAATCCTTAGGCAATGGCAATCCTTGGCCAATGTAACAGAAAAGGTTTGCGTGGCGCAGGTTATAAAAATAAGACCACGCAAATTGTCAACATAAAATATAATTAATAAATAAAATCTCCAACTATGGGTGTGGGTATGTTTATGGCGCACCCTATTGCGTTCGTTGCAGAGTTCGAAGCAGAACTAGTCGATGAATTAGAAAATCACGGAGAATCGATGGAAAATAATATAATGAGGTGCTCGTCGTCGTGAGGTTGTCTTTAAAAGATCGCTTTAAGCGATAAGACCGCCCATTGTGTCACCCCTTGTAAAATGTTTTACTATTGTTTTTTTTGTAATTTGGTGTACATAATAAAGAGTATTCTATTCTATTCTATTCTATTCTCGTGCAGACTATGACAAGCTGTCAGTTCAGTACAGCTGACAATTGAATTAATGTCTTTTAACTTACAAAGGTTTATTACATGCCAATATTAAAAGCATAGCCAAGTCAAAAGTTGTAAAGTCAAGTCAGATAGAAAAAATAAATTAAGCTATGATTATTTATTATCAACTGTAATCTAGTCAATTGAGCTCATAATTATGATGATTTTTTTCCAGCGTTTGATAGGCCTTAAGCTTGATTTGATAAAACTAAGTAAATTATTTCGTCGGTATCTATCACGGTGACTTAAGTTGACGCTTATTAATTCCATCAGCTATAATATCGCCACTGTTCTTTCAGAAGTAGAGGCTGGAAGCCTGGACGAAGTTTTAAGTCCCACTGCTTGGGCTTGGGCAATCCAAACGCAGGCCCAATTGCGATCCCGCGTCGGCACAAAGGCTGAGAAGAAACTTTGGTTGTTTTTTAGTCAGTAGAAGTCTTACCGCTCTGCCCAGAGCGGGAGGAGTCATTTGATGATTCCACCCTCCAAAAAAAAAGCAAATTAGGGCAATTGCGATCGGGATGATTTTTTACCTGGGTAATCGCAATTTACTGTTAAGGGGGATGAGTTTTATATCGGACTTTTACATATTTGGTGAAATATGAGCTTACTAACACTTTCACTACCCATTTGTAATGCTTTATTTCCATAGTAAATACTAATCATAAATTCATAATATTTACAAGTATAATTTTATTAAGTATTGTATAATGTAGACAGTTAGCAAAATATGTACAGTACGTCTAATATGACGTCATTCGGCGCTAACCATAAGTTCAACATGGCGATATATTGTGATACGTGACCACGCTAAAGGTAATCGCTATAGATCACGAAGCTACTCGGGGCGTATCTCTCAAGTTACTCGCGTTATGTCAGTCTGGCTGAACGATTCGCGAGTAGATGTTCGCAAAATAGTTGTTTATGGTGGGCGTAAATGACTGATTATGTAATCTGTGAATATCATTGTGTATTTATAAGGTTAGTGTTGTGGTTCAATACCTTATTGTAATGTACAGAAGGAAAATCAAATTCTGATGTAAAACGACTAATTTAGAAATCGTAGAATACTAACTACTAACTGATGTAAATAGTGAAAAAGGAATTTCGTGAATAGACAACTGTCCACTTTATGCTCCGAAAAAGTGTTATTTTAGGTGGACAAGAACACTAGAATAACATAACATCCGCCTGTCACTTCTCACCCACGTTTCTCCAAATTATTACATGCATACTTGCTGGGTTAACTGGGTATATTTGCTAGGTAGGGCCAGAGAAACCAGGGCCTACAAAAGCGCATTGGATGGACGATATTGTCCGGAGCGCGGGAAGCGAGATGAGGGACGCACAGAACAGAAAGTAATGGCAGAAAAAAGGGGAGGCCTATAATTATAATACCCAACAGTGGGTGATTCCGGGCTGAAATGATGATGATGATACTTGCTGGGCACAGCAATTAAAAAATATGCAGTTAGCATTTGTTACAGGTTGAGAAAAGTACCACAATATAAATGTTAATTCGTTATTATTTCTGGATTTCAGTAAAAGAAGATATATTAATTGATTTGGATCTTCCTCCTGCCACAAGATTGAGTACACCGGCCAAGAAATCTTCACCGAACGGTTCGAATGTTGTGTCTATACTCGATGAGCCAATAGATGTACCAGAACTTGGTAAGTATCGCCATTCATCCTTTACACTAGAAAATAAATTCTCAATTTGTTTATCTTTCTCTCACTTAGTTTTATAACAATGTACAAGTTTTATAATCTTTTGAAGTCTTAAATGTTAGTCTAAGTAGTTTTTTTGCTGTGTGTTACCATGTTATATTTTCATATAAATAACACGTTTTTTTTTTTCATGTTTACAGGGCTTGACAGCGACTGGGGCGAGCAGAGCATAGAGAGTTTACCCGGACTATCTGCAAGTTACAGTATTCAAAATTATAGCAATCTCTACGGTGCCAAGTCGTTAGACAATCTATCGAGTCCCGTCCACAGGAGCACCGCGCAGCTCACGCAGCCCGACCCCTTCGACACCTCGCAGTTCTGGCCCAGCTCCACCGCAACTAGATCGAATTACGAAATACCTATACACGAATCTAATATAAGCCAACAAACACCAGAATCTCACAGATACGCTAGTAACAACCACTCAGCGTCCACTAATGCGGACGTATCTTTTATTTATAATAACGCGCCGTCGACCAGCACGGCTGCAAACGTTAATAATATTTACGGTAATCTACCGTCGACCTACGCCATGAATAATGCTCTCTCTTTAGAAAGAAATGTGGTACCGAGTGTATCAGCATCGCTAGCAGACATGTCGCTGGACGACAGAATTTCAGAATCTCTGAATCTAAGATCTAAAAGTAATAACAGTGACTACCCGTATGGTGAGCCCATGTACAACGCACCCTCGACTTCAGCTGCAGCCCCGCATAACGGAATTGGAGATCAAAAGTACAGTAACGACATCCCTCTATACAAGAACTACGACATCACTCCAGCTCAACAGCAGTTTATATTAGAAACAAAAGACTACTACACTAAACTATCGACGCCTTCAAAGGCTAACACGAGCAATGATTACCAGAAAAACATCTACGTGCCCAAGTACGAGGAGGAAGGAGAAAAGTTACAGAACTTCAGCGATTGTGTGGAGAATTCCAAGAATTACTCTGCGTTCAAGTATCAGAACGTTGATTATGCCAATTATGGATTTTACGGCGGAAGTATCGCATCGACGTCTCGCGGCGAGGCGCTGTATGACGAGGTGAACGACACGGCGAGTAACTTGTACAGTGAGATCGGAGAGCCGTCGGTACGCAGCGTGTACGCGACGCAGCCGGTCTACTCCAACGCTAATCTATACGACGAAGTTTACGAAGAATCGGTCCCGCGACCGCATCGCCCCGCGCCGCCCTGTCCTAAGCCTAAATAATAATAGTATAGTTTAATTGTAGTCCTCCACAAATCAGTTTAGAAAAATGTTGCAAAGTAGACCTATGTTAAGTTATGTTACCATCCAATGATATTATCTTTGTGCCTTTTTAATTCATAAAACAAAATTTCGACTGATTTACAGGTTTACATTTCATAAGACGCGTTTGGAGTTGTGCTAGTTTCGAGAGGTGCAAATGGCTGCGTAGATATTATTCACAATGCACGATGATAAATGCACATACATCGAAGTAGTTTTTCTTGTAAATAATATCACAGTCTTCTGAAATGTCAATTTATATAAGACTGACAGCATTTCGAAATCAATCCAAAGTATATCGTGAAACGATCCTTCCTATCATTTGATTGTAGTTTTTTTTTTGTTTGTCCGTAAACCAAGATCCATATCAGTGATCTATGCCTCTTTCACCCACAAATTTTACGTAAACAAAGTTCTGTATTATGGACCCCGGTATGCAGCTAGATAAACAGATATAATAAATAATACTGTAACTATATGTACTCTGTTCATGTAACTCGAATGTTAATATATCTGTAAATATATATTTTATGTAATCTCAAAGCGATTTATACTGCGGAGTGTTATTTTTGTATCTACGGTTCTATTTTGATATAGCAGAATGTGTAGATTGTATGACGGACGCTAACAGAAATATTTGTATCTATGTTATGATTCTTGAAAAGTAGCTTAATGTGGATTATAAAGAATGTTGTTTATATCACTATTCAATGAAAATTTCGGTATGTCAGTAGAATTTTGAAAGTGCTGGAAAATGTAGTTAATTCTATACAAAGTGAATAGTTTTTTTCGCATGCATGATATGTTTTCTAAGGCGAAATTGGCAGCATGCATAATCGTCTTCTCGAAGTAAACATGGTTTTAATATTCTAATATTTGAATAAGCCTGGAGCGTTTACAATTTTTACAATGTTTACATGTATTACTCATCTTTACTCATTTTATTATTAGTTTTAACATTTACCCTGTAAATGGAAGCTTGTTTAATTTAACCTGTTGTTCAATCTCAGGCAGCTTTGTGAACCAATCAAACCGGTGCCCTATGGAGAAGTGTTACTATACATATAAGTTAATATGATTCTGTTTCGGAAAGCTTTACTGAATGTATAACGTCATCCCTTTTCGCAATATATTTCCACCTTGCTGATTTGATTATAATTGAGATGACACAACTGGATAAATTAGATAAGCTTTTATGAACGGGTTTTAGTGTGCTATTTATTTAGTTAGGTGATAGTCGGACAACATCACACGGTGCCTCACCAATAAGTACCTGCTAGTTTAGTTAGTTGGACAAACGCTAAGATACTACGTCACCGGCACGTTTTGAAGTCATTTTTTGTAATTATTTATTTTGTCTTATTTGTAGTGAATTAAGCTTGCCTCGTATTGCCGGATCGGGGGACATTACTTTCCTAGATATCTCTTTTTGAGCCATTATTGTGCTTCAATGCAGCTATGAGATACTGTTCATAACACAACGAAAATAAGTGGTGATATTTGAAGGAAACCAGTGTTCAAGATCTTAATGTCTTCAAACGATACTTTATGATAGAAATCTCATATTAAATATGAAATACTATGTAATCTATGCAAGAAAAGAAAAATGTATGCCTGAGGTGCACGCTATCGTCATCTTACATTTGGATTCGTAAAATGACGTCAAATAAATATAAGTCATTATTGTTCAGCAAGTTGTACCGCTATGCTGGTACCGTACTTTATGTAGGTACTTTATATGCGTCTGTTACTGACATTATTCAAGTTCAGTGTCGCGTAGATCAGGTATAATTACTTATTCGGTTGATAAAAATGTAGATTTAAGCAAACCTAAGGCAAGTTTTACCGAAAGTATTTTTTCTATTTCACGTTTTTATTGGCGTTTAACACTATGTACACGTTGGAAGAAAACTGAATCTATTGTATTTATTATAAGAAAACCTATTATTGATCGAAGAAGAAAACTAACGTTTTTAACTTGAATTAGACACTTTACACTCACACAGGGACAGTCGAGATTAATTCGTATTTAGTTTACTCAAAACGAGTCTCACTAAATGTCTCATTTGAGTCCTTAAATTGAACGCCGCGTTCCATTTATGCAAATAATATATATTATTTGCTCTGAGAGTATGTGTAAGGGTCTAGTCCAGTCAACAAAGAAATTGTAGAGTGCGTGAGCAAGGCCCTAAGCAATAACTTCAGAAAATTGTTCAGGGTGCTTAGAGAGTTAACATACTAAAAGTCCTGACATCTAGGGGGTGAGGCGGAGTGGGGGGAGGGGGTTAAAGTTCCCATTTTTCAGTTTTTCGCTAATATCTTTTAAACGGTGCGTCATGGAGATAAGAAAGTCTTCTACGCAATGAAAGCTTATAAAATTATGTACAACTTTTATCTTATACACTTTTTCACATTCCTACCTATTTTCGAACTACACATTCCGGAAAAGTGAAAATTGAAAAAATCTGCTTGAATTGAACACTACCTTTTGTATACTACTTCCTTCACGTTATCTGGGGATAAAAAGTATCTTGTATCTTAAATCAACTCCTACTATATCAATTTACTAAATTTTATCCAAATCTGTACAGCCGTTAGGATATCAAAACTTTTATCTACACTTGTCTTAACACTTTTTCCAAATTTTCACCAGCGTACTGGTAATCACTGGTATCGGTACTTATTGAGGGAGGTCAGTCTTGCTGGTGCGCCATATCATTTGAGGAAGCACATCTTTCCAGCCTCTTCAACCTCACTGTGCGTGGAGGTAGGCTTGTAAAAGATCGCAGAATATTATTTTTTATATTATTTTTTAAGATTTAAGGTACTTTTTATCCCCAAATAACGTGAAGGAAGTAGTATACAAAAAGTAGTGTTCAATTCAAGTAGTTTTTTTTTTCAATTTTCACTTTTCCGGAATGTGTAGTTCGAAAATAGGTAAGAATATGAAAAAGTGAATTTGATAAAAGTTGTACATAATTTTATAAGCTTTCATTGCGTAGAAGACTTCTTATCTCCATGACGCACCGTTTAAAAGATATTAGCGAAAAACTAAAAAATGGGAACTTTAACCCCCTCCCCCCACTCCGCCTCACCCCCTAGATGTCAGGACTTTTAGTATGCCCGTCGGGGCCGCGGATTTTTGTACTAGATTACGTGGCCTCGGCGCAAGGGCAAAGAAGGAACATGGGTTCGGTTTTTAGTCAGTAGAAGTCTGACACTCCCCTTCGCTCTGCCCAAGAGCGGGGGGGGTCATTCGATGATTTTCCACCCACCAAAAAAAAAAGGACTTTTAGTATGTTAACTCTCTAAGCACCCTGAACAATTTTCTGAAGAAATCACTTAGGGCCTAACTCACGCACTCTACAACTCCTTATGGGTGATTTATTGAGTGGACTAGTCCGTTTCCATCAAGCGCTAATCTTCACGCATTTTTTGACACCCCTGAGTAAATGACTCAGTATTGAGGAGACTTATGTTTGCATCGAATTACTTGGTGGTAACGGCTAACCTAACCGGACGTTGATGTCTCTGCGAAGCAGTTACGCTGCTTATAGGTAAGACAAACTGCCACATCACATCAACGGCATCCTTGATATTGTTTTAAAACTATGTGAACAGAGCCGTGTGTATTATATCAGATTATAATCCGTCGGAGTGTGGAACCTGTATAAATGTACAGTATTGTACAGACTTTGTAAATATGCTTCAGCATCTAAGTTTACTTGGATGACACTAATAAAAGATCTTGTTGGCATCCTAATTATACATTGGCTTTTATTTCGTAACAACCTGTCTTTCACCTATTTTTGAAAGCACTCACATACACATCATAAATATGCTACAGAATTAGTATTAATTTTTGTTGTTAAACGTGTTTACTTGCTAATAGCATATTTTAACCCCATTCCACAAAAGTGCTCAAATGAATTTCGGAACAAAATCTCAACCTCGTTCCGTCGTGTCGTCCTAATTAAGACACACCCTCTTTTACGTGACACGTATCTAATTTACAAAGCATCCCTCTGTAAATTTTATCACACGTTTTAAAGGTCACAAAGCTATCTTAGCTACTTGTTGAATGCGCAGTCGTATTGCCAACATTGCGGGAGATTTACCCGCCTACCCCGGGGACCTATTTTTAGCTTCGTAATAATTTCTCTATAAGCGGGTTCACCGCTAGTAGGTAGATGGTATGCCTACTCATTATCCACTTGATGGCTTCCGGCCACCGTAGACGCGGGCCTGTGGACGGTGAGTAATGGGCTAGCTCGCCGTCCGGCCATCGTCATGACGGCAACAGACCGTGTCGGCGGCGCGTTCGTGTTCCACGCGCGCCTCAAAGAGATGTCAGCAAGGAGGGGCCCGCAAGGGCCGACGCCCGTCGGGGCCGCGGATTTTAGTACTAGATGACGTGGCCTCGGCACAAGGGCACAGAAGGAACATGGGTTCGGTTTTTAGTCAGTAGAAGTCTGACACTCCCCTTCGCTCTGCCCAAGAGCGGGGGGGGGGTCATTCGATGATTTTCCACCCACCAAAAAAAAAAAAAAAAGGTCTGCGGCCGCCGCGCGCGCTTACTTCACAGCGCCCGGCCTTGGCAAAAAAAAAACGGTCGCCGCCGCGCGCCGAGCGCACAGTATAAATATGGACAGTACCGAAACTAAGCCTACTTGATGCAATAACTACCTACGCTCCATTGAAGCCATAGGGTTGTCCCTTTTAATGTTGATGATATTGTTTTTTTTTTTCTTAAATATTTTTATACTGTTGTGATCAATGAATCGAATTGAAATAACTAGCTTACTACAACTAGTGATGTGCAATTCTGCTATAAATAATTAACATACTTATTAGTATTATTAAGAACGAATATATTATTATATTGTTTTAAATTATTATTATCAATGAACTTTCCTTCATAACATACTACACAGTTTTAGACTAATAAAATGTTATTTAATGTTATTACTAAGTAAAGTTGGACAAGTGTAAAAAAAAAAAAAAATTGGTGTTATGTGATTCTCACGTACATATCACGGGGGTGGCAGAGGGGGGTCAAAATTTTGGTCCTTTTTTGTCTAGGACGCTCCGTTTTCGAGATATTTCATTTTTTTTTTACAGAAACTTTGAACGCCCATAATTCGATAACAAAAATCATTCTTATCTTTCAAAATTAGTAGGAAGTTTAAAATACAATATCTCCGGTTTTGATGAAGCCGAGTTCAAACACCCGTATACGTTCCCGGCATTTAAAAAAGATTGGAGGATATTAATTTAAAAAAAACTTTTACGTAAACTAACCACTCGTCTCGGCGCGGCACGCACAACTGAGAGCACTGCCACAATCGCTAGCTTGCCCTGTCGATGCGCATGTTTGTGTGAGTGTGCGGTTTCGAGCGTTTGCAGGCAGTTTCCGTACTGTCCATATTTATATTGTGCCGAGCGGCCGGGCTCTTATCTTAATTTACTGTTGACGTGTTGTAAACAATATAGACGCTTCAAGTAATGTTTTTGTTCAAGCTTATGAGAGACCCTTTCAAGTGTTTGTGTGTATTGTATTTCGTTTGTAATTTATTCTTAGCGTTAAATATTGACTCTTGTTGAAATAAACATGACGTGAACTTTAAAAATTATTATTTCGAAAATTAAATCGATACCATATAATTATATTTTATGTGTTTTATTGGTGGAAGGGTTCTATTTACGTACGATAAAATAATAAAAAAAACATACCTCATAGTATAAAAATATTTATTTACAGGCATTAGCCGGCCAGGTTTTGTTGATCACTTAAATTAAATAATCACTTAAATTAAATAATTTATTACAAATATAATCTTTCACTTAGATTAAAAATATTGGTACTATCTGAAAGAGAATGTAATAATGTAACTTACATGTAAGTTTTATGCTGCTAGGTTTATACAATACAGTAAAATATGGAATTGAATGAAGGAATTCCCACTTACGTAAAAACGCACTCGACATTGTTTGACAATTTTTGTTCAGTGAAGTTTGAGTAAACAAAATACATTAAATGCTACTGTTTTCTACAAGAAATACCCTTTTCAATGATGTATCACACTTGGTATTCAATACCCATCGAAAAAAAATACAAGTAAAATAATAACACAAGGCGGAAGAATGGACGAAACACGTGTGCAATAAGGCCGGGGTTACATGAAGTGCATACCCGGGTGTAAAATTTATTATTTTATATTTGTTTTTACGTGTGATAAAAACAAGTATAAATACATAGGCCCCAATCAAAGAATAGCTGATTTTTATTACCCGACTGGCAAAAAAAAGGGTAATGTTTTTTGATTTGTTTTTACGTGTGATAAAAACAAATATAAATACCCCGGCCCGAAGACCCCAATCCCTGTGGCCTGTAGCATAATGGTTTTTATTACCCGACTGCCGAAAAAAAGAGGGTAATGCTTTTTGATTTGTTTTATACGTGTGCTAAAAACAAATATAAATACCCCGGCCCGAAGACCGTTTTGAAAATTATAATATATGTCACTATTGACATCCAATGACAAGTTTTTGCTGTTGACTCAACAACAATAACGGTCACTGAAGTAAAATGAAAAACAATATGGCAGAATTTAGGCGCCGCATAGAGAGCTAAAAAAAAACAGAACCTATCGAGTTTGGTATCAAATTAAATGGATTATTGGCAGTCGGGGAAAAAATGGTTGCTTTAGAGATTATCAGTTGACCAGTCCCCCAGCCATGTGATATTCTCTAAAGCAACCGATTATGCACAGGCTCACGTCGCAAGTGTCGCACTTATAAGCTGTGCAAGCAACAACTTTTTTAAGTGAGCACCACTTGCAACGTGATTTCCGGAAATTGTTTTTAGTGGGGAAGTGGCCGGTGGCGATCGGGGGTGCTATTTGTAGCGGACTAAATCTTTTGACGATTTCGTCCGCTAATAGCACCCGGAACTGCCGCTGCACCATTTTAGCCGACCCTGACTTCGCGGACATGACGAACGCGTTGTGGACGGACACGTTGAGAAGCCGGCGGAAAAGCTTCTTGTACCATACCAGATTCCGAATCCTTTCTATGGGAAACGCCTGCAAAAGTTGGTCTTTTTTGTCGACGCCTCCCATAGAAAGGTTATAATCCAGCACTACTTTCGGTTTGTACCGAAAGTAGCCGTACTTTTCCTTTCCGCCGACTTCTACTTTGTGGTATGTGGAAATAAGGGACACCACATTCGCGTCCTTCCACACGCTTATGGTCATGTCACGGGTCTGGCTAAATACCACTTCCCCAGTCCGCATGTTTGCTTTATTTTTGTTCCGCAAACTCTCAGGCACGAACTCCCGGTTCAGACGCAGGGTCCCCACCACGTCTGTCTTCTGAGCCTTGAGGGTGCGGGTCAGCAAAGGACTGTTATAAAAGTTGTCCATAACTAATGTGTGTCCCTTGTTTAACAAGGGACGGACTAACTTTAGAACAGTCCTTGATGTCGCACCGTCAGGCTCAGCCGGGTTTTCGGCCTCGACATTATGATGTTCACCTTTGCCGGTATAAATTATCATCTGCCAAAGGTATCCCGTCTTGGACTCGCACAGCTCATAGCTCTTTATACCTACCTGAGCAGCTTTCGTCGCTATTAACTGTGAAAACGACAGCCTCCCCTTCCACAGCAATAGCGACTCGTCAATAGAGATTTCCTGCGCAGGTAGGTATAAAGAGCTAAATTTCTGGTTCAGGTGGTCGACTATCGGCTGGATTTTACAGAGCTTCGACGGGATCCCTTTAGCAGACAAGACGCTGTCTACAAAATGTAGACAACGTTTTATAACGGCAAATCTGTGAAACGACATAATGTCGCTGAATCTGCCCAACTTCAAATAAGGCAAACAAGGGTTCCAATATTCCTTCTCCACAGGGACTGGGGCAATGCTTTGCAGCATTAGGATGCCGAAGAACGTCCACAACTCGTCGACGGTCAACGGCACCCACTTCCGAAGACGCGAGTGACGAGCCAGCGATGAGGACATGAGGATCGCTGCATATTTATTGGTCTCTGTGACCATCAGGTTCATAATGTCTTCGTCCCAAATCTTCGAAAAGATTTGGAACGGAGACATCCCCTCCACATTAAAAGTGGGCCCCGCTGCGCCCGTAAAAACTTCCCGCTCGCCCTTGAATACCTGAGGGTCGTGAGACCAATCAAAATGCAGCTGATCCTCCTGACTGCATTCTCGCAGAGCACGGTCGTCCTGCGAGTCGATGGACCCCAAAACCTCGCGGAGTTCGCTGGACAACTCCTCCACAACGAATTCTCCAGCGTGCCTCCTGCGAGGGAAGTCAGGGTCCACGTCATCCGCATCCTCATCCTCAACATCGCTGTCAGAATTCAGACCCGCAGAGCGTTCGCACTGAAGAATGTCGGCCTCCATGTCAGCTTCGTAAATCGAAGATTCTGAAACAAAATTATTTTATTATGATGAGCCTATATTCTATCAGCTGCTTTGAATCCCCCATCCAGATTATCATCACAAACGAGAAATAAACATAAAAAATACCTGGTCTTGAGGAGGTCGACGGACGTGGTGAACGCTCTGCAGAGAACGATGTGCTCGGCGAAAACCCAACCAGCTCGACACTCGCTTCCACGAGCACACTTGTGTCCAGCTCCCGCTCTTGCACAATCCCCGTTGAGGGGTTAAACACCACGACGGCGCTGGTTGACGCTTGAGGCGGCGTGGCGACGTCGGCGACTCCCGGCAGGTCCATCGAGGGAGGCGGCGTAGCTGCATGTGCCCTGTGAAATAACATATACACATTACTGTATTATTAATATACATTTGGATTTCTTTTGTATGTTTTTGTATCTTTAAGACAGAGATTAAGTTCAAACTTACATCGAGGGAGGCGGCGTGGCTGCATCTTCTTCTAACACCACCCTGGAAGGCCCATCTAGCATTCCTTCTAGCGCTAGATAGAAAGTAATTAAATATGTTAGGTTGGATCAGTAAATATGACTAAAGATATTTAGCAGACAATTAACACACCTAACTTCTCCAATTCCCACGGTTGACGAATACGCAGGGGCGGCTTTTCTGGAGTGCCCGGTACCAAAGGGCACGGCACTCTAACGGGCGAAATAGTTCTGGAAATACAGAAATGAATAAAATATTTGTGACCATAAAATGTGTTAGTAGTAAGTACTTAGATTATTATTTTTCTAAATATTTTTTTACCTCCGCTTTTTGTTAGGAGGAGCGTCAGGCATCAAAAAATGCCCTACCTGCTTCCTGTCCCGCTCCTTCTGAAGCCGTGCTCTTTGCTCATCATTTAAACAGGCCATGTTTTTCTTGTTTGGCAACCGCATGTTTTTCTTGTTCGGTGACCGCATGTTTTTCTTGTTCGATGACCGCAAGTTTTTCTTGTTCGGTGATGGCATCTTTTTTATTTATTTTCGCTCTTCTGCAAAATCATTAGAAGGAAAATAAAAAAAAAAAACACTTGGATAAAATATTGTTGGTTGTAAAGTAGTGATTAAATTCTGCTGCTTCCATATTCTAAACTAGCTTTTGCCCACGGCTTCGCCCGCGTGGATGTCGGTTGAACTACAAAAGTGACGATTTTCCATACAAACTTTCATCCCCTTTTCACCCCCATAAAGGTTAAATTTCCAAAAACCCCTTCTTAGTGTTCCCCTACATTATAATACCTAGGAAGCCGTGTGCAAAATTTCACATTCCTAGCCCTAGTAGTTTCGGCTGTACATTGATATGTCAGTCAGTCAGTTCTCCTTCTATTTAAATAGATTGTTAAAAGTAAAAATCAAAATCTCTAAAATAAAAAAAAAATTGGTTACGGACGATAGTTTAACGTGACAACGTCATAACAACTGGAAGAAGTTAATTAATTATAAAATACAATATTTGAGCTAACATATTGATAAAAAGAATTTAAATTATATAAATCAAAAGAAACCTTCATAGACTAAGCCAGTAAGAAACTATGACAGAAAAATTAAAAGAAAAAGTATTGACAGACTGCACTTGCGTTGCTATAAACAAAAAATTGACACGCCGATGCTATGGAACGCCGCAGAGCGAGGTAACGGCACATGACGTCATCTTTTTTCGTGCGTGCAGCCGGCCATCGAATTATAAATTTTTAAGACGTTATCACGTCAAAAAAACAATAACTCAAAAAGTCATGCAAATTGAAAATTATTAAAATTATGTTACTTAATCAAATAAGTAACAAAAACTAATAAAATAAAACAAGAAATTAATTTAAAAAAAAGTTAAGCAATTTCAATTTCGACCGGCAAAAGATTCATTTCTACCACTATTGTATGAATTTGTATGTACCAAGATGGTACCAAGCTACAGTGCGATCAAATTATCTTGGCAGCTCCGAACTTCGTGCAAGTCATTTTGTTACAAGGAATTTAAAAAAGTGTTATGATATTTATTTTATTTGTATTTCTCACTGTTTAAATTAGATATTTTCTGATCGTTTAAGTATTGGTTTATCTGGCATTAACAGTTTTATTCCCAAGTTTACATGCGTAAAATTTCGCAAAGCCTATGTTCAGAGCTGCCAAGATAATTTGATCGCACTTGTACCTACTTTGAACTACGCGGGCCGCCATTTTTGTTTGTCAATTTTACTTTTTTTGTTTTTTTCGAGGTTAGCCTGAACAAAACATGTTATCTTGACTTAAATTTACTATCTTTTGTATATGTTTTGGCTGAAAACTATTGTCGAGTAAATATTCAATGCGTTATCTATTACTTTGGATACAGAACTGGTCTTACAATTTTATAAATTACGAAAGCATTCTGACAAAATTCTAACACCGTTACAAGCACACGTAAAAACTCGGTTTCACACACAAACTATGTATTATAATTAACCATTTAATCAGTAGTTTATTCAAAAATATACTCACCCAAAACCAATAAATTACTTGAAAATAATCTGAGGCACTTTTAAACGCGCGCAAGAGATGTATTAGGACGACAAAACGAAACAAAACAAGGGCTCACTGGCTCAGCTCAACTCAAATAATCAACGATAAAAACGAAAAGGGGGGACAAAAGTCACCACTTCAATCAAGTCATGAAGAAGGCAGTGTTGCCAACCCTAATTTCAGAAAATTAAATATGTGCCAAAAATCGGTAATATTTGGTAGAATCCAAAATGAAAAATAGGTAGATCTTAGGGTTGCCAACCCTACTATATAATATAGTACCCTACTATTTTAAGGGATCAAATACTATATTTCTAAAAAATATATATAGTAGGCGAAAATACTATATTTTGCGTAAAGCGGAACGCAGCCATTGTACTTGCTGACCAAAAGTTTTCTGCAAAATCAACTGTTGAAAAGTGGCAATAATTTTTTCTCGTAGGGTCTACGCGACAAGGTAGCCCGCGAAATTCGACAATCCTCTTAGGTCGCTGAGGGGATCGGACTGGGTCAAAATAATATGATTCTGTTTAGTCCGTAAGTTAGATTATCGAAAAATATTGAATACGTGTTTTTTGTTTTATCAAATCAATAAAAAATTACGAAGATAAAACGCGTCAAATATCTTGGAGTGGGGCTTGAAACGTCACTTGTGTCGTCAAAATGTACTATCATATGACGTCACACGAGTTTTCGAAGTACTGTATCGTCTTCATTTTAAGTTTACGTGAAAAAAGAAAAAATACGTGTCCAATAATTTTTGGAAATCTGTCTGACGGACTAATTAGTTTTTTTTTGTCCGATCCCCTATTCAAAACTACCAAAAATCAAAATTACACTTTTTTACAGGAGAGCAAAACAAAGTAAAAAAAATATTTTTGTTACTTTCTTATTTTTAATATTTCTAAACATAATTATACACCGTTAGAAGCGTATTTTTAAGTAGCAATACATGTGTTTAATAGTTTTTCAACACATTTGCTCGAAAAATGCATTTACGGAGCCTGTATACATTGTTCGAAAGTTAAAAATTACGCACTATACAACGGAACGTGCGGTAAAATATGTACTCTCACCTAAGTACCGTGCGGTAAAATAGGTACTCTCACCTAAGTACCTACTTTACCGCACGGTCCATAGCCCGTTGTATAACACCGTTCGTATTCTTTACGGTTTTTTTTTAATTTCCATAAAAAATAATACAAGAATTCCACCAAGGAGTTTCACATTACTAGAATAAATAAGCTGACTGAACGAACCTCCTTGGAAGCGCTTTTGTGCAATACGCTTGTCTCACTTTAATACTAAAGAGTAAATGAGATGAAAGTTGTAGTTCTAATTTTCACCACGTGCATGTGGCGCCATTAGCAAATGCGCGGCATTTTAATATTAAAACGTCAAATATTGTTGCGACTTTCCGACTGATATTTAAAAACAAAATAATATGAGTTCAAGCGAATCCGATATCAATATGGAATCTACTCCACCTGATATTTTAAATGAGGCGCAAATTGCAGAAAACGGTCTCTTGCCGCCAAAATCGCGAGAGCGCTATTTAATTACCTACAATAATTTTATAGCATGGAAGACTCGAAGAAATACTCAATCATTCTCTGAAAATGTTTTGATGGCTTACTTCAATGAATTACGTGTGAAGTATAAACCGTCCTCAATGTGGTCAATATATTCAATGTTAAAAACCACTCTAAAAACCAATAATGACATAGATTTAACAAAATACATAAAACTACATGTATTTTTGAAACGACAGTCAGATGGCTATACAAGCAAGAAATCAAAAGTATTCACTGCAGCTAACGTAGAAAAATTTCTAAATGACGCGCCAGATGAAAAATATTTAGGAACTAAGGTACGTTTTTAAAACTTTTATTTACTTTATACCTTTTTGTAGGCACATCACGTTATTACTTATTTTGCTTTAATAGTTTATTAGGCTATGTCTAAATTAAGTAGGTAGGTACCTATACTTGATAGTTAATTATTTTGGTCATTTACCTGCACGGAACTGCATACTTACAGCTAAATAAAAATCTAATTACTTACTTAGATTATTTCTATTTTATTACAGGCTATATTAATTTTTTGGTATATCTGGGGCATGCAGACGACAAGAATTAGCCAACATAAATGTGAGCGATATCGAAAACCATGGGGACTTATTGCTTGTCAAGATACCCGACACAAAAACCAAAATCCCCCGTACATTCACCATACATGGTGAGTTTTACGCAATCTAATAATCCAACAAGTTGAAGTACAAAATTGACTGCATCTTACATCTCAATTCCTTGGAAGTTATAGAAACTAGTAAACGTTGGGGAGTACCAACTCTGGAGCTAGGTATAAATACACTCCTTTGCAAAAAAAACGGGCGGTTTTGATTTTTCAACATTATTGGTTCTAATTTAATTCTTAAGAGGTTTTAATAGCCAAACTATGTTACTGGCTTATAATAAAGAGTCTGGTTATGAAAAAAGTTTATTCCAAATTCCAATCTTTTGTTTTTTAAAATAATAATCCCATTTTCAGTTTGTGACTTTTTAACGGCTAACCCGCGAAAAGTCGCGGGTTAGCAGTTAAAAGGTTATCAAGCAACTAAAACAACTTCTTGTTATTTTTAATTGAATAATTTATGTTTGTCACAATCATAATCCTGCCTTATTGTGACATAAAACAGGATATTTTTGTGTCTATTGTTATGGCAGAAAAAGCAATAAGAGCTAGTAAGATTATAGCGCTGCTGGAAGAGGGCTGTAGCCAATGTTACGTCTCACAGGTTAAACGTGAGTCGTTCAACCGTCCAAAGAACCTGGACTCGATAACAAGAGACAGGTTCCGTTCAGAGAAGGCAAGGTTCAGGGAGAAAACGGTGTACACAACCACGAGACGACCACTTTTTAGTGACTCAAGCGCTGAGAAACCGCAAATGCAGTTACATATACCTCAAAAGAAACCTTGAAGAGGTACGCGGAGCACAAGTTAGCCTATGGACTGTGAGGAGGAGGCTTTTAGATGCTGATATACGCAGTCGACGACCAGCGCGGGCCCCTAAGTTACTTCGTGAGCACCGGATTGCCCGATTGAGGTTCGCTAGAAATTGCCTATCTTGGACGCTAGGTAACTGGAGTAGCGTACTCTTCTTCGATGAGGCTCGCATTTGTCTACATGGTGAGGATCGACGTCGGCGAGTGTTTCGAAGACCAACCAACAAGAAATTTCTAGTCATCTTAGCTAGTGCTATACTAAAAATATTAATATTTTCCATAGAAAAGCTAATAACTGTCAGGATGCCCGTTTTTTTTTGCAAAGGAGTGTATTTGTTTCAAATTCTTGATGTGTACTGTAGGTAGATCTACATTAGCATTCTAGGTACACAAGTAGATGAGTAGACAGCTACGTACCTAGATCGTATAACAAACAGACGAACTTGGTCTTCACTAAGTTATGTAGAGCAGATAACACAGATATACAGAGCAGTTTCAACGCTGTGACATGCATACGTAATTCGCCGACACACTTCCACATTGCCCTGGGTTCGTCAGACGCAGACCACACAGATAATTTAATAACTGCTAAGACATTATACAACTTGAGCTTGGAGCAAAAGTTAATGAAATTGCTCTCAGTGGAATATTATTGCTATAATGTGGCAAGTAGACTCTACACATTATCACGTATATAGCGTTGGCAAGGCAACGACATTTAAGTAGTTGTGATGGGCGTCCGTCTAAGTATCACTGCATGGCCAGTTTCCCTCACTCACTCGTCAGTTTATTTCATCATCAGCCTATAATGTTCCCACTGCTGGGACTCAGGCCTCCTCTCTATGAGAGAGAAGGGCTTTAGATATAGGTGCAATCCACCAGGCGGGTCCGGTGCGGATAGGTAGATGTCATGTCACGTCTTCGATTTTTTTTTTGTTCTAAGACCTGTCGGTTTCATCACGATGTTTTTCTTCACTGTTTTGAAAGCAGAGGTGACTTAAATTACACAAAGCAATGCGCCTGCCTGGGTTCGAACCCACGACTTACTGTTTGTAAGTCGAGGCCGCCGCCACTGGGCCACCGCTGCTCTACTGGGCCATCGCTGTTCTTCAGTCGTCAGTTTATTTAATTTCGCCAGTTTCGCTGATTAGACAGTTTTGTTTACGTCCGCTCGATATCGGAACTCATCAAAAATTGAGGGTGTTTTCACTGGGGCACTTTCTGTTTCTATAAAAAATAAAGCAATTACATACTATAGCCACAGTCTCTCTTACTCTTTAGCAGATAATATATAACCTACTGATTACTAGAACAAAATACCTAATAAAAAAACTCTACTAAAACACGACAAGAAATTGAAGTCGAAAACTCATGTTTCCCTCAAACAGTAATTTCAACTTCCCACGCGGCTACGATCTGTAGCTGTAGAGATGTAGATTTGCAATATCGTCTGCATCTCTGATCTCGGTATGGGTACTAGACCCACATCAAATATGTACCTAGGCAATCTACTTTAGCCGCCTACCTACATCAGTCTGTAGATTTATTGCGAATCGTTCTACTCTTACTAGTCTAGTCGTACTACTAGTTAATTCGTTTCTACTCTTACTAGCTCGAGAGCAATGAATCCGGGTCACCAGAATGTTAAAAATCTCGGAAACTAAAAATGATAGGTTAATGCAATAAATTGTATTTAATAGACAATGTAATACTCCTTAAATGAAGGTATTAAAACTTCTTAGTTATTGTAAAGTTATATCATAAAAAAATCAAATTTGAAAAAGAGCCACTTTCGAAGATGGAACTACGTAATTACAGCATTTGGTTTTGCTTTTGTTTGTAATCTGTCATTTATGTGGGTACATAAACCATGTTGATAGTGCTCTATATTCATTATTCAAGCTGAAATTATGTCGCTTACGCCTGAAGAATGCACCAGAATACTTACAATGCTGGAAACCGGCCGGAGACAGCGCGATACAGCCAGGACTGTCGGTGTGTCGCTGTCAACAGTACAAAGAGTTCTCCGACGTTACGAAGAAACTGGTTCTAACCTACGCAGACCAGGAACGGGCAGAACCAGGTGTACCACAGCACGAGAAGACCGATACTTGGTGAACACCATGCTTCGAAATCGCTTTCTCACAGGAACTGAACTCACAAATCAGTTTCGACGCCTCGGAGGAAGTAACCCAAGTGCATGGACAGTAAGACGTCGGCTTGCTGAATCTAACTTAAAACCCCTTAGACCTGCAAACGGCCCTAAACTGGAGCGTGGGCATCGTATTTCAAGACTAAGATATGCCCAGAGCCACGTAAATTGGAGTATTGAAGATTGGTCAAAAGTTATGTTCTCCGACGAATCAAAATTTATGCTCTACAAGCACGATGGAAGACACAGAGTGTATCGAAGACCAGGGGAAAGATTCAAGCAAGCATGCATCGAAGAAAAAGTAGCCTACGGTGGTGGGTCTGTACTCGTGTGGGCCGGAATTTCTTCTGAAAGTCGCACAGAGCTGGTGATCATAGAAAACGGCTATTTAACTAGCGAAAGATATGTGGAAGAAATCCTCAACGATCACGATGGTCCATTTATGGTCAATTTAGGTGAGGATGCTATATTTATGCACTAGCTTTTGCCCGCGACTTCGTCCGCATTTCCGTCGTTTTTCGTAAAAAAGTACCATATGTTCTTCCTCACGGTTCAGTGGCGTTTTTAGGTGGCATTGTGTATTTTATTTTTAATCTACGGTAACGGAAAGGCTGTCAGTTACCTAGGTAACAAAATAACCTACGATAGAGGTCCTAACTATAGCTACCTTACACTTAAAATCTAAGTGCCTATTTAAACTAAAATATTCTAATAGAATTATACCCAGAAATATGTACCTACAACTTACAACAAAAAAATAAATGAAAATAAAGCTGAAACGCCTATGCAATACTATCTGCCTATACCTACTTCACCTACAAATAAATACCTTTAACTACTTTTCATAAAAGTATCTACGCTTTTACCTACATAATACAAAAATAAAATTGAACATAAATTAGCCAAAACTTACCTATCGGTATCTAAAAAACTATGCGTACTACTTCTACTTCTACTACTACTTCACCTAAAAAGAAATAAAATGCAAACTATTAATAATTTGTAATTTTAACGAATATTTAAACACTACCAAAACAACTAATACCTATTTTATAAAATAACAACAAAAGAAATTCAAATAAACTATTTAAAGACTAAAAGTCGCACTGATATGCATTGTTTGTTAAAATCAATTATTGTCTGTCAATAAGGTCGAACGCTCTGAACGCATCAACAGCCACGACCCGCGTCGAGCGCGGCAACCGTTACACAAAAATAATCCTTATGGCATGATTCAGTACTCACGCGCGACGCGGTGGCTTATTAGCGTATTTCATGTAAGTTTGGTGTTTCTATACCGATTACTATGATTATTTTTTTATTGAATAGGTAATAATATTAACTTCTTCTAATTAGGGATGAGTGAGAGTATTATAAACGTAAGAGTAAACAAATATAATCAGAAAGCTCCGAACTGCTAAGCTATCGGGAGTTACACGTGTTATTGTGAGTCAACCATAAAAGATAGACATATGCTGTTGTGGGATATTTTTTAGATAATTTTATGTATAACATTTCCGTCATAAATGATTTCTATGTAGCTTTAACCATTAAGGCTGCACACGCAACGGAAGCTTAAAAAATGGAGCAACTTCTCCCGTTTTCCCAACATTTCCCTTCACTGCCCTGCTCCTATTGATTGTAGCGTGATGAAAAGTATACTATAACCTCCCCAGGAGTATGAAGAATAATCGTACCAAGTTTCTTTAAAATCCGTCGAGTAGTTTTTGTTTCTATAAGGAACATACAGACAGACAGACAGACAGACAAAAATTATACTGATTGCATTTTTGGCATCAGTATCGATCACTAATTACCCCCTGATAGTTATTTCGAAAATATATATCATGTACAGAATTGACCTCTCTACAGATTTATTATAAGTATAGATGACAATGCCCGACCTCATACAGGTAGGATTGTGAATGACTACCTTCAAGAGATGAACATTACTCTTATGGAGTGGCCAGCGCGCAGCCCGGATATCAACCCGATCGAGCATGCTTGGGACGAGCTAGGCAGATGCGTAAAACAACGAAACCCTCCCCCAATCACGCTTCGTGAGCTCAAAATTGCTCTCACAGAGGAATGGGAGAATATTCCCCAAAATCGTATAAGGAACTTGGTGTACAGCATGCCAAACCGCGTAAACGCAGTAATGGAAGCACGAGGAGGCAATACGAAGTATTAATATTCTTTAAGTGACCCGGATTCATTGCTCTCGAGTGTAGTCCCTTGCGGGAAACTACAGCTTAGGTACGTTTTCTTTTAAAATAAAAGCTAGATCCTTGGAAACCTGTTTCTCTGTTCTGCCTACTCTCCAAAGTCTACAGCTTTTACCGTTAACTCGACATTATTTATTCGTGTCTTGTTACACGCCTAAATTAATTCTTCTGGGAACTCGCAAAATGCGTAATTTGAAATTACGAAACTCATTGCGCAATTATGAAAAACCTGCCAAGTGCGAGTCGGCCTCGCACAGCGAGGGTACTTGTAAGTAGGTATTTTGTTATTGAATTTCCGGTTCCACATTTCCGGTTTTCAGATAAGATGTACCTAGTGACAAAATTAAAAACGGTATGCTAAGGTGGTTTGATCATGTGAAAAGGATGAGTCAAAGGCGTTCTGTAGTTTCTGCCTACCCCCATGAAAAAGGGCGTGAGTTTATAATGTACCTATGTAAGCTTGCTCCTCACCAAAGGGGTTTGAACTTTTTTGTATGGAAGCTGGCATATCGACCCACCGCTATTTTGTTTTTTTTTTTAAATCACTGCCCACGATGAAATATGTATGGGTAGGGGACACCTAGACGAACAAAACATTTTATGGAACATGGTACCCCAAAGTGTCACGTTATCGAGATATTTGAAGGTAAGGATCGACATGAATTGATGCTAGTCTTGATTAGCATCAAAATCATCTTCAAGCATTATATGTCTGGTACCTACGTACGTCTACCTCCCGTTTCTGATTGCTTCACCGAAAAATATTAGAAGATTTTATATACATTCCACCTCACGATTCGCAATAAATCTACAGACTGATGTAGGTAGGCGGCTATAGTAGATTGCCTAGGTACATATTTGATGTGGGTCTAGTACCCATACCGAGATCAGAGATGCAGACGATATTGCAAATCTACATCTCTACAGCTACAGATCGTAGCCGCGTGGGAAGTTGAAATTACTGTTTGAGGGAAACATGAGTTTTCGACTTCAATTTCTTGTCGTGTTTTAGTAGAGTTTTTTTATTAGGTATTTTGTTCTAGTAATCAGTAGGTTATATATTATCTGCTAAAGAGTAAGAGAGACTGTGGCTATAGTATGTAATTGCTTTATTTTTTATAGAAACAGAAAGTGCCCCAGTGAAAACACCCTCAATTTTTGATGAGTTCCGATATCGAGCGGACGTAAACAAAACTGTCTAATCAGCGAAACTGGCGAAATTAAATAAACTGACGACTGAAGAACAGCGATGGCCCAGTAGAGCAGCGGTGGCCCAGTGGCGGCGGCCTCGACTTACAAACAGTAAGTCGTGGGTTCGAACCCAGGCAGGCGCATTGCTTTGTGTAATTTAAGTCACCTCTGCTTTCAAAACAGTGAAGAAAAACATCGTGATGAAACCGACAGGTCTTAGAACAAAAAAAAATCGAAGACGTGACATGACATCTACCTATCCGCACCGGACCCGCCTGGTGGATTGCACCTATATCTAAAGCCCTTCTCTCTCATAGAGAGGAGGCCTGAGTCCCAGCAGTGGGAACATTATAAGCTGATGATGAAATAAACTGACGAGTGAGTGAGGGAAACTGGCCATGCAGTGATACTTAGACGGACGCCCATCACAACTACTTAAATGTCGTTGCCTTGCCAACGCTATATACGTGATAATGTGTAGAGTCTACTTGCCACATTAAAGCAATAATATTCCACTGAGAGCAATTTCATTAACTTTTGCTCCAAGCTCAAGTTGTATAATGTCTTAGCAGTTATTAAATTATCTGTGTGGTCTGCGTCTGACGAACCCAGGGCAATGTGGAAGTGTGTCGGCGAATTACGTATGCATGTCACAGCGTTGAAACTGCTCTGTATATCTGTGTTATCTGCTCTACATAACTTAGTGAAGACCAAGTTCGTCTGTTTGTTATACGATCTAGATAAGTAGCTGTCTACTCATCTACTTGTGTACCTAGAACGCTGCTGTAGATCTAGATACAGTAGGTACACATCAAGAACTTGAAGCAAATAATTTATAGCTACAGAGTTAACAGAGTTGGTACTCCCCAACGTTTACTACAATTATTAAAACTTCAAAGGAATCTAGATGCATGAAGCAGATAATTTTGTACTATAACTTGTTGGATGAATAGATCAGATGCAATAGAATTCGCTCATCATTCATAAGCCTATAATTAGCCTATAGGTCTCTAATTAATTATTTAGGTACCTGAAATTGAACATTACTAATTGCCTACATAACAGGTAACCGAAGTCCTACGAGTAGCGACAAGTAAATGGCACATAAATTAATGATGTCTATTGTAATGGTAGGAGTTAGAGCTACATTGGCGCGGCCCGAAGCCGTGTTATCGTAACTACGTCATTTGCATGCAGGGTGGTGCCGATAACTTAGCGTGGGCGATGCCGCCTCCTAACAAGCTCGTATTTACTCAAACGTGATACTCCGATTAAAATATACGTATTCTAACTGCTAAGCTAGCTAGCTGAGCTAGAACTAGACTGAAACGATATATCATTGCGTAATAGTGGAGACATCCGAAAACTAGCTTTTTCATAAAGCTTTATCGATAAAGTCTTAATTGTAGTTGGAGTGAAGTGGCTCAAGTGTTCAGGTCGGAGAGTCCAGTACTAATATCGCGTTATCTAATGATGATTGGTGTGTAACAGCGAGTCGGTGCGTCGTTATGTAGGCGGCGAAGTGGCCCTACGTGAATGGACGGGCGCAGGATCGATAGAGCGGAGTGCGCAGGCTCCTCGCGGCACACAGCTGGCGGCTTCGCACCGCCGACGCTCGCTCCAACCGTTTCTCAGTGTCCACAGTGAGGGGGCTAAGTGTATCAGCTGTATCTCGAACATGTTCCAGTGTTATCGGCGGCTCTAAACGGTGCGTAGAACAATTATTATACCTAGTCTAACACTCGTAACCCGCCCTTTCAGTTCACCTAGATGTTTTCAGTTGTCGTCGCCATATCTGCATATTTAACGGGAAACCTGTTACACGCGTTCACATAACAATTCATTAAGACTGTGAGTGTTTGTTTATAGAGTGAGTTCTAGAATGTGTTCCCAAATTCCTATTATTCGTATCCATGTTTAATTTTAGCCACCGCAATCGATAAACTGTCATTCGAGCCGAAGCAGCGCCTTGCTGCACTGTCAGTCATCCGTTAATTAATAAAATATGCTTATTTTGCGGAAATATTCGATGCAAAGTTATCTAATAACGATAATTACAGTTGATGTTCAATAAATTTAGTCATAAAAATGGTATCAAGATACAATTCGCGTGGGAGGCAAAGGGCATGAGTGCCTACGTCAGTGGATCCGACATAACAAACTATAGAACGTTGTATCTACGATCTGCGCAATTTTAGCTTTTATTCCCATGCGGTTGGGGCTGATATCAAACAAATTATATTTCTAAAACCTAAACTCATTCGTGGTAAACATAGAAGATGTTACTAGTCGCGTAGGTAGTAAAAAGGAGCCATTAGCATTTAGAATTCTTCACATCAATAGTTAATGCTACCTTAGTAGGTACAATACTAGGTAGTTTTCCATATCAAAGTTCATTTGTCATATTTATTTATTTAAATGGAAATGTAGTTACGAAAGCTTATTTATTATCTTTACTTATTATTATCTTTCCTCAAAAGCATATTAATTTTCGTAAATTTTCTCCAATTAGATAAAGTGGGGCGATACGACTTTGTTTATTATCTTACTTCATTAATTAAGTGTTGTTTTTAATGGGACCCTTCAGCAATGAACTTTTAAAATGCAATAAATTACGAGTTTTAACACCTGAAATGCGATCACCATACCCAATCAAATCAAAGAAAAAGGAAATTCTAACCCTAGGTACAAAACATTGAAAACTTTGGAAAATGTATAAAGGTGAATGCGACAAAGTAGCCCGCGAAATTCGTTTTTTTATGCCTTTTTCATCCAATAGTCACTCAAGAGATTTATTCTATCTGAGACGGTTGTATTGGTGATTTTAATCATTACGAGTATTACTCAGTAAAGTCACATTTGTTGCGGTCGCAAATCCTTTTTTATTTAACATACAACCTGACACTGATAGGCAAACTGCAAAAAAACGTAAGAAAATTCGAATTTCGCGGGCTACTTTGTCGCATTCACCTTAAGACTTCTTTAAAAAAACTACTTGTACCTAATATAGTTTGTTGATGGGAAGCATATTGTCAATAATTGTGCCTTCCATTTAGATGCGGGCAAAATTAACTAAAAACATATTTTACCTTAGATATCTAATTGGTGATATCATCAATACAATCAATGTAAACATAGGTACCTACAATAAAGGCAATGTAGAGCGTTGCCCTCATAAACAAAAACCGGCCAAGAGCGTGTCGGGCCACGCTCAGTGTAGGGTTCCGTAGTTTCCCGTCCGTCACAAGTGTTCCCACTTATGAGTTTAAAGGTGGGTATCCATTATGCAAAATGATTTTCCTAGAAAGTCCTTATAAAGTTCTACTTTTCAGATTTTTTTCATATTTTCTAAACTTATGGTTCAAAAGTTAGAGGGGGGGGACACACACACATTGTTCCAGATCAAATTGTTCCAATTCCGAAATTATTAACATTATCAAAAATGATTTTAGTAAACCCCTA
Organism: Diarsia dahlii; assembly: GCA_949775195.1. NCBI lineage: Eukaryota > Metazoa > Arthropoda > Insecta > Lepidoptera > Noctuidae > Diarsia > Diarsia dahlii. The sequence goes on from OX459195.1 coordinate 16,739,050, forward strand.
TTCATTTTTAAATACCTTTCCAACAATATATCACACGTTAGGGTTGAAATAAAAAAAAAAATCACTTCCCACTTTACATATAGGGGTACTTCCCTAATAAAACATTTTTTTCCAATTTTTATTTTACCACTTTGTCGGCGTGATTGATACACATTATTGGTACCAAATTTCAGCTTTCTAGTGCTAATGGTCACAGAGATTAAGCGAGGACGGGCAGACGGACGGACAGACAGACATGGCGAAACTATAAGGGTTCCTCTAGTTGACTACGGAACCCTAAAAACGGATGCGGGAAAAACGTCTTTAAATCTTGATAATTTTCCAATTTTCACTCATATCTTCTCCACCAATCTCCGGAAATTGCCACATATGTTAGAATAAGCCTGCAATCATATTAATATTCTAGTCCATGCCTGCAGTTCTCTTGATATCGATTTAAAACTTCTTGATAATTTATACCTATGAGCGTTTTCAGCGACATTAAGCGATGAATCCGTGACTTGCGACTGCGAGAACTCGTGTAGTCGTGTACGGTGCATGTCGATAGTAAAAGTAATGGTATGGAGAGGGACATTTAAATATTTTATTAGTTAGTATAGGTACCGAATAACGTTGATCCCTTTTAAAGAAAAGGTCAGTTTTATGGAGTCATTATAATGTTATGTAGGTATGTTTTGTTCGTGGTCGCTCACAATGGGCCTCATCAGAAAGCTCGAATTCACCCAAAGGGCAATGGAGAGTGCTATACTCGGAGTCTTCTTACGGGATCGTATCAGAAATGAAGACATCCGCAAGAAAACCAAGTTTACCGACATAGCCCGAAGAATTGCCAAACTTAAGTGGCAGTGGGCAGGGCACAATGCTCGCAGAGCGGATGACCGAAAAGTTCTGGAGTGGCGACCGCAAACCGGAAGACGTTGCGTTGGAAGGCCTCCCACTAGGTTGACCGATGACCTGGTGAAGTTTGCGGGGGCCCGCTGGATGCGGGACGCATGGGACCGGTCAATGTGGTGACACCTGGGGGAGGCCTATGTCCAGCAGTGGACGTCTTTTGGCTGAAATCATTTCAGCCAAAAGACGTCCAGATGATAATGATAATGTTTTGTTCTTATTATAATTCTACAGTGGACGTCTTTTGGATAATGATAATGTTTTGTTTTTATTATAATTCTATAGTTTTTTCATACCTACTACTTTCTCTACTATACTTTCCTAAGGATAAAATGAGGTGGTTTTTTTTCGGTTTTCTATTCATTCGATATCATTGGGAACCCGAGCCTTTGTATTTTACTATTTTTTTCGACTTCGAAACGTTAGTTACCCTTCATAGGAAGGTTAAAGAAAATAGGTTCTCTAGTTTCGTTAAGTATGTACCAATCTAAACTTTCATGAACGTTGTCTTTTTGAAAGCTGATGATAATTACATCAGGTATTGTGGAACATCATTGTGATATTAACATGAACTTTTCAAAGGAAAATCAAAGTCACACGAATGCTTTAATTACCTTAACCTACGTACCTGTTTTTTCTTTTGTTTACCTGTTATACAATTTTCATTTGATGTTAATGAACAATTCTTTGTTTTGTTGTGTGTGAGACTTATAAATACTTTTTCTTTCTTTCCTGAACATGTATTTGCTACGTACATACAATTTACACACGTAGGGACACTAGCAAACACACACACATACACAGCAAAGTTTTCAGGAGTCCGGTGGTCCGTACGTGTAGCATGTACACACAAACAACCAGTCAGCGCCCACACCACGTATAGGTACAGTCGGCCCACAGTGACCTTTCCACTTACAATTGAACTCAACTATTTCAATCCAATCAACCAGAATTGTTCGTACTATGTTTGCCTATGGGCTGGACTTTCATTTGGCTCTGACTGCGGTTTTTAGTAGTTATGTGTTTACCTAACCAGCCAGTAAAGCAGTCTGCTTAAATATTGCTGATGTTTTATACTTTTCCAGAGCACTGCCTTTTCTTTTGCATATTTTAATCGGTGTAGTTTTGTATTCTGTAGTGTTTCGGTAGGTATTTGCCTGCCTATCCTTAATATTAGTACCTACTTATTACTTACCTTACTTGCCTTATCTGCCTTTAAAAAGAGAAAATTCAAGTTTCTAGTTACACATCGGGCATGAACATTTTAATATGAATGCCCTACTTTCTCTACTGAGAGCAAGAAATATCTTATTTTCATCCGACAATTTATCCGACTAGAAATCAACCGTGGAAAAGGGACGGTAGGAAGCTCGTAGCCATTTTTCCAAAAACTAACTCAATAACTGAACCACTATTGATGTAATCAAGTCATAACGCAATATCCCTTTTAGGAGAAGCAAATACATGTGTCTATAAATAAATAGAAGTCGTAAGGGTGGATGCTAGCACTCAGTGTATATTGCATTTGGCATTTTCCGATAGTCCACGTCCGAAGCAATACAAGGTGGTGTTGCGAATTGAATTCTCTGTTTACTTTAGCACCCCAAGTAACACATTTTGTGACAAAAGGCTTGCATATAGAATATTTTTGGAAACTTTAGTAATAAAATCCACCGTGATTAAGTTCTATAAAGGTGGTTAGAACCGATAAGCAACCTGTATGTTACCAAAGGGAGAAAAATTGCAACTTATTTATAGATGCAAAAGCGATGCTTATGAGTTCGAATTGTTATCCTGAGTGACACTAGGAACTAACGGTGCAAATTGCGCGCCGTAAATGAATGATTGAACGTTAAAGCGATACAGTTCATTCGTTGAGTGACAAATAAGATCCTAACAAGTTCTTATTTTCGATGGAGATAAACAACAACGGCTTTGTGTTATGGCAGCTTTTATTTGTGATCTATTTTGCGAGTATTCAAAAATTATGTGTTTAACGCAGGATAACCATCATGGAGCCCTTGCAAATGGTTTTGTATTGTGAAACCATGGTATATTTACTAAGTAAATTTTTATGCGCCTTCGATCTAATCAAGAATTAGCAAAAAATATGCGGTGATCAAATAAATAAGATAATACTTCATAAAAATTTGGTTGTTAAAAACCTAACATTATGGTTTCATAAAAAGTATAATGTCAAACTACATCAGAAACAGTTATCAAAACTCATTTTATTCTAAGTTATTGTAATAAAATACCATTCAACAAGATACTTTTCAAGGACTCCATTTTTAAAAATGGCGATTTGAAATAGAACTTGCAGTTCATTTTTACACTCATTTGTTACCATAATAGAGCTCCTAGGTCCAAAAATCCCTTATTAGTACCTAGTAGTGATTATTTTCACTTAACAGGTCTCGTTGCCTTTGCGTTGAATTGGGGATCCTCAAGACGGGTACAAAACCCATTTAGGAAGGTAAATAAAGTAAAATTTAATTTAATTGTAAATGTTGGCTGGAATCCTCGACTTTTTATTTCGATGCCTGATTTCCTACTGATAGTTTGCAAATTTTCATTTTTCATTTATACAAGAGACATTCAGAAGGGTAGCTGATCATGCCTTGCCTACCAATCTGTGATTAACACCGTTTATAACGTAAGTAGATTAAAAAAAATACAAAGTGAACTAGTGATTTCATAACTGTTTCATAAACTATTCAATTAAGTACCTAAAATGTAGGAAAGGAGATGGCTAAATGACTGCCTCCAGCAAGTATAGGATTCCCACACTGACTCGTAGTATTTAAACAATCAAACATTAATTATTTAGTGTTTAATAATTGCCTAGAAGTTGCATGAACTAAAGAAAAAGCAAAAATTAAATCTCTCTTTTCATTGACATAAAATGGTGAAATACTCGTAATCGTAATACAGCTGCTAGTTGCTATAGCAACTGCGAGCTAAGGATGGCCATATCGCTTTTCAGAATGTTAAATCGAAGTAGTACTTATATCGATTCTTGATAACAGTTATGAAAACGATTTATTTTAGTTCCTTGTGTTTTGAAAATGGGGTTGTTTGAAAGTGACTGTCGATTCAACCCAATTCAACTTAATTAAATCCTAATCAAATAAAACAAGGGATAGCTTCGAATTATGGTTATTCATTTAATCGTGCTACATATTTTGCGAAAAATATGTACTGATGATTATTAAAAAGTATTTCTATTTTTTTCTTTTAATCGTTTCGATTATTTTATTTCATCTCTAAAAAAAGCACACGTCATATGTCAGACGTCGTTTTAACGCTTTGCCGTTTATTTGACTGCGGCGGCATAATCATCACTTCGTTGCCTGCTGTACCCTGTGAATCCAATACACTGTATCTACGAAAGACAGATTTTGAGAAAACGAGCACAAACTTTTTTTTTTGTTTTCAGAGGATTACTACCATGTTTTCTTTGGAAAGTTTTATGTGTTTGATATCAATAAAAAGGTTATTTTATAAGGTATTCAGCCCTAGTTATTAAAACAATATTTTACCGTTAAAACAATGATTTAACATAGATAACTTGTATTGCCACGATAGTCATCAGAAGCGAACGAAGATATTGTTAGGGTAATACACTGTATTATAGAGTAACAGTGTATTGCCTTGTCAAATCAGTGTTTTTTTTTACTGGTTTGAACAGTGTATCTCAGAAAGTTTAGTTTGTTTTGTATCGAAAGATCAGTAAAAAATATTTTATAAATTGAATTGACAGTTTAGTTAACTTATTAAAAAAATATGTACGTCGAGGGTCTTGTGCAGCTCCTATTTTCGGATTTTCATTTCCAGATAATAAGTTCGCTTTCAAAACCGCTTGAAATCCTTCGTCATTAGTGTAACCCGTAACCCAATGTGCTGAGAAAAAACTTTTTACACACCTTTTTCTCATCGAGTGCCCATACCAATGTACTAAGTCTCCTGGAGTTACATCCAGCAGTTTTAGTTGCAGTTTGTAACTTTTCCACCTGTCTAGATAAGAAATCTCGACGTCTTTGTCGGTCCATACTCCAAAAATGTTCATGTATTTTTTCTCTTTTTGACTCACTAACATGTTCAGTACAAGACTTCTTACAGTTACTGCAAGGAGGTTTCATGGGTTGCTTCTTTTTCTGGTCTTCTCGAATAATTTTCGGGTCTCTCTGTCTCTTTGGTTTTTTCGGTGTAAAAATTTGAACGTTTTCTTGGTTTTCTGTGTCGCTGAACCCATCGTCACACGTAATACTACGTTTCCTTGGAGGCTCACCATCATTATCAGTCATTGGTACAGTTTCGTCATAGTCGATGTCACAAGGCGCAAGCTGTTGGCTGGTATAGATAGTAGGTACTAGAGACGAGCATATTGACGTTTTCTTGACGACGACTATAAGGTTTAGGTTGGTGCTCTATAACAGCGTCTGTAGTTATTTGAACACAATCATGACTTACTTGCGATTCAATGTAGTTGTCTAAGTTACTAAGAACTGATTCGGAGGTTTGTAAACATTCCTGAGTAATTGAAGACGTAATAACACTTAATAATTCAGTTTAAGTAGTCTCCTTTACCAATTTCTTCACAAAAGCTTGGGCACTCCGATTCACTTAATGGTATTAAAGTTGAGCTAATATCGCAAGAGCACAGATTCTATATTTAAGTCCATGCAATCATCATAAGGTACACAGAGACTTGGAGGATCCGTGATAGAAGTATCATTTTCTTTTTGCAAATGATTATTTAAATCAGACACCATGGTAACACTATTTGAGTTATTATAATGTTGCACATTGCTTTGTGATAACTTTATCAACAGTTTATTACGTTAACCACTCATTTTAACAACGAATAATCTAGTTAATTCACAAATTACTCCGGAAACAAACAAAAAACTGTCATAACTAAACAACTGACAGTACTGCGCGTAAACAATCATGATTATAATTCTGTAACTGCATACGTCTTACAGCCGCGAATCATATTTTCACTAACATAAAACCTAGCACTGGCCTGCAAATCGCTAAAAATGTAAGAAAATTTGAATTTCGCGGGCTACCCTGGCACATCCACCTTAAATTGACCAATAACGATCGAGACTGTCGCTCAGCTGCGCTCTGATTGGCGCGCCCGCCATCGCACGATAGTTTTGACAAAACACTGTATCTTGGAGCGAGCGAGATTATTATTTGGGCATCACACTACATCTTCGATTACCGTGTTTTGGTATTTTAGGACTTCAATTTTAGTTAAATACAGTGTACTCTTGATTGCGATATCTCAGTTTTTCATGTATAGGGACCAAAATATATTAATGCAGGACCATGTAACAGGCAAAGAGAAACCGAATGGACGTTGTTAATTCAAAACACTGTATCTGCAGGTACAGTGTATTGGATTCACAGGGTACTGCTGCTCTACTTACTATCCTAACTGTAGATGACTCACCTTTTTTTTTTGCGTCTGGGAAATCATCAAATAACTCCTCCCGCTCTTGGGCAGAGCGGAAGCGAGTGTCAGACTTCTACTGACTAAAAACCACCCATGTTTCTTCTTCGCCCTTGTGCCGAGGCCGCGTTATCTCTTTCGATAATCCGCAGCCCCGACGGGCGTCGGCCCTTGCGGGCCCCTCCTTGCTGACATCTTTTTGAGGCGCGCGTGGAACACGAACGCGCCGTCGACACGGTCTATTGCCGTCATAAGACGGCCGGACGGCGAGCTAGCCGATTACTCACCGTCCACAGGCCCTCGTCTACGGTGGCCGGAAGCCATCACGTGGCCAACGACGCCCGGAGCTTCTCCCGCGGCGGCTGGGACGAGAGGTTCTCTCCCTCTCACGTTCCGCCACCTCCTTCGCTAGCATAACTGCTTCGCAGAAGGAGGCGATGGCGTCCCATTCCTCCTCCCGGACCATGGCTTGCGGGCGGGCCGGACGCTAGAGGTCGCCGCCGCCGACCGCCGCTACGAGAACACGGCGGGGCTCCGCCCAAGCAGGGCACACCTCCACAGTGTGCTCCACCGTGTCCTCCGGTCGATCCTCGCAGTGGAAGCATCCGGGCGCGTTCCTCCCGCCTGAATCGGTACAAGTAGGTACCTCCCGAAACATTCGTGTCCGGTGAGGACCTGCGTAACACGGAAGGGGCGCCGTGGCTACTCTCTAGCTACTCCCCAAAGAGCCCTAGATGACTTCCCTCAATTGTTAACAATAGTGGGTTAACTATTATGTGGGTTATTGAGGTGAGTCATCCACAGTTAGAATTATTCTAGAACTAATAAAATATAAGAAACATCGAACGAATGTGACTTCCATTTAGGGGGATGAAGACCTCAACTTTTAAGTAAAAAAATATACTACGTGTATATTCTATATATATAAAAGAAAGTCGTGTTAGTTACTCCATTTATAACTCAAGAACGGCTGGACGGATTTATATGAAAATTGGTAGGGAGGTAGCTAAGAACTAGGAGAAGGACATAGGATACTTTTTTTTTTTTTAGGTAGGGTAGTAGGTAGGTAGGGTAGTAGGTAGGTAGGGTAGTAGGTAGGTAGGGTAGTAGGTAGGGTAGTAGGTAGGGTAGTAGGTAGGGTAGTAGGTAGGGTAGTAGGTAGGGTAGTAGATAGGGTAGTAGATAGGGTAGTAGGTAGGGTAGTAGGTAGGGTAGTAGGTAGGGTAGTAGGTAGGGTAGTAGGTAGGGTAGTAGGTAGGGTAGTAGGTAGGGTAGCAGGTAGGTAGGGTAGGAAAAAGAGCATTGCAACGCATGCCGGGAAAAGCTATTTTATATAAAAGCCAAACTACAAATAATCCTCTGGATGACATACTGTCATATTACTGCAGCTGTAATGTGGGGAACAGAACTCTGGGCTGTTGCTGTCATGTAATGACAGTGATCTGGTATCTGGGATGGGCGAGAGACCAGAACACGCTATTCGCTCCGGCTTTATTTTTAACCGACTTCAAAAAAAGGAGGAGGTTATCAATTCGACTGTTTTTTTTTTTTTTTTTTATGTTTGTTCACTCATAACTTGCGACTGGGTGAACTGATTTTCATGATTCTTTTTTCATTTGAAAGCTGGTGCTTCCCGTGTGGTCCCATTGTCACCATTTCAATATCTGATGATGGGATCTTGTAGAAATCGGGGGAACTCTTCAATAAATAACAGCAGATTAACCGCGATTGTTGCTATAGCATATCTATGCATTTTTTACGCCATCACACAACATAATATCACGCCTGTACTCATTACAAAGGTTATAAAAACTATTTGGTGAAGATCTGATGAAGAACTTCGGAGATACTTCGGACTGGGATTGCTGAAATCTCATGACTCTATTGTTTACACCAGTTCATAACATAACATCACGCCGGTACGTTGTGAAGGGGTAAGCACATGTGAACCACTAAAAAGTGAAAAATAAAAACTTTTTTACAAAAAATAAAACCGACTTCGACAAAAATAAAATACAAAAAAGTGAAAAATAAAAAATCAGCTTCAGAAGTCGGTGGCAAAAACATGAAATCAAACAAACAAAAGTCACCGACTTTTTTTTTTTTTTTTGGTGGGTGGAAAATCATCGAATAACCCCCCCCGCTCTTGGGCAGAGCGAAGGGGAGTGTCAGACTTCTACTGACTAAAAACCAAACCCATGTTCCTTCTTCTTCGCCCTTGTGTCGGAGCCGCGGTAACCTTTCGATATCCACAGCCCCGACGGGCGTCGGCCCTTGCGGGCCCCTCCTTGCTGACATCTCTTTGAGGCGCGCGTGGAACACGTACGCGCCGCCGACACGGTCTGTTGCCGTCATGACGACGGCCGGACGGCGAGCTAGCCCGTTACTCACCGTCCACAGGCCCGCGTAGTAGGTGGCCGGAGGTCATCGCGTGACCCCCGACGCCCGGAGCGCCTTCCGCGGCGGCTGGGACGTTGAGAGGTTCTCTCCCTCTCACGTTCCGCCACCTCCTTCGCTAGCATCACTGCTTCGCAGAAGGAGGCGACGGCGTCCCATTCCTCTTCGCCCCGGACCATGGCTTGCGGGCGGGCCGGGCGCGAGAGGTCGCTGCCGCCGATCGCCGCTACGAGAACACGGCGGGGCTCCGCCCAAGCAGGGCACGCCTCCACAGTGTGCTCCACCGTGTCCTCCGGTCGATCCTCGCAGTGGAAGCATCCGGGCGTTTCCTCCAGCATCCGGGCGTTTCCTCCAAGTCACCGACTTCAGAAGCTGATTTTTTATTTTTCACTTTTTTGTATTTTATTTTTGTCGAAGTCGGTTTTATTTTTTGTAAAAAAGTTTTTAGGTAAGAATAACAGAAAAGAATAAAGTCATTTGCTGTTTTATTTTCAATATTTTTTATGTTAAAAACTTTAGATTATTATTGTATCGATTCTGTTACACTTGAATTTCAATCCCATCTCTATAAAAATCAAACGTCAAACGTCATAATGTCAGATGTCGTTTGAACGCTTTGCCGTTTGCATGTTCGTTTGGATTTTTTATTTTGGATTTTCAATGACCCTCGCTCGCCTACTTACGGACCTCTCGCTACTCGACACAGACAGAACACCACCTATGAACATTGTCTGTGAAAACCGTCTTTATTTTGGCTTATTCCACTTTTCCCCCCTGAGAAAATCCCCCTCAGGGGGGAAAACTGGACTCGGATGTAAGACATGTCCAGAAAGTCCCCTTGGCATTTTGAGTTATTCCACAAATCCCCCCTGAGAGAATACTTTGGGGTGGAAAACTGAACTCAAATGTAAAATCATTCCGAAAATCCCCCTTATCATTTTGAGTTATTCCACTTTTCCCCCTTATGGTTACATTTTCAAACGGCATTGGCGAGGACAAGTAGGAGATGAGAAAAAAAGGATAGTAAAGTCCCACAAACTACCAGGACATCAGCAGTAGGCAGGAGGTATTGAAAACTGGAATGAAAGTTAAAAAAAAAGCATAGATGGTAAAGTCCCACCACAAACTACCAGGAGATCAGAAGTAGGAAAAGAGTTATTTAATTTATTGTTTTTTTTTTTTAAATAGCATAGATGAAACTACCAGGACATCAGAAGTAGGCAGGAGGTATTGAAAACTGGAATGAAAGTTTTTTTTTTTAGAAGTATAGGTGGTAAAGTCCCACAAACTACCAGGAGATCAGAAGTAGGAAAGAGGTATTGAAAACTGGAATGTTTTTTTTTTTTTTTTAAAGCATAGATGGTAAAGTCCCACAAACTACCAAATAAACTATAACATAACATAAAGTTAACTTAATAATATAGTTATATTATTATTTTTAATCATCATCTGCCTAGCCTTTTCCCAACTATATTGGGGTCGGCTTCCAGTCTAACCGGATGCAGCTGAATACCAGTATTTTACATGGAGCAGTTAATACTAGGTAATACGATACCCTTTGGTAAGACTGGATGTCAGAATTTCAGGTCACTGACTACCTGTAACGACTGCCAAAGATCTATATATTTATATGGCAGCCGGGACCAACAGCTTAACGTGCTTTCCGAGGCACGGAGGAAACTCGGTATGTCGGGCGGTCACCCATCCACAGACCGACCTAGGCAAGCACAGCTTTACCTAAAGATCGACCCGAGTGGCAGTTCTTATTAAGCCACGAGCTCCTCAATATTATTATTTTTAATATAATTAAAAAAAAAACATTTCATTAGACTATAACATGTCTGCCAATTTCAGTATTTAAACTTCAATAAATATAAAGCGATTTTAACTTGCCTTTGCCCAGCAGTGGGACAATATGGGTTAGTAAAAAAATAAAACTTGTGAATGGTCAAAAGAGTTTGATTCCCTCAGGGGGGATTTCTGGACGTTGTTTCTTTTCGATTCCACTTTTCCCCCCTAGGGGGGATTTTCAGGGGGGATTTGTAGACTTGTTTTTTCTTTGGTGTCCACTTTTCCCCCTTAGGGGGGATTTGTGGAATAATATTTTTTTCAATTCCACTTTTCCCCCCTAAGGGGGATTTTAGGGGGGATTTGTAGACTTTATTTTTTGGATTCCACTTTTCCCCCTCAGGGGGGATTTTCAGGGGGGATTTGTGGAATAAGCCTTTATTTTACTCATTTGGATGAGTCCGTTAGGTTTTACAAGAGTAAACACGCGGGTGGGAGTAATTTTTGCGCGGATTGCAGAAAGGCCGTTGTATTACATTTTTAGGTGCAATTACCCCTTTCTGTATATTTACTAAAGTACCACGATGCGAAATCGGGGTGGCTCGTTTAGTCTATAATACAATTATATCAATTTCAATGCAGATACATCCAAATGCCTAAGTAAAAGTTCATAGCAATGACATTTGTTTGCAGTTTTATAGGTATTGACGTAGGAGCTAAACGATTTTATTTTCAGGATTTTCAACATATGATCAACTTCCGAAAGTGTTTTTTATATGAAATACTAATATTCAACTATTCAGCGTTGCATTTTGCTAGGTGCCATGTTTATAGATGCTTGGTTCAGACGTCCTAACTGAATTTAGCCATCTCCTTTACTTAAATACAAATCATACTCTATTTAAATTTATTAATATGTACGGAACCTGCGATAGTGTTAGAACTGTAAGATCTTAATTGGTTCTAAATGAGAGAAAATTGTTGCTTAAGGATTTCAAGAACCATCTTTTGGAATCGATCTACGCGTTACAGTGGCATATTAGAGTATATTAGACCTTACAAAGGCAATTACACTAGGTTCCAAATGAACTGCAATAATAACTCTTGAGCCACTACAGGTGATAAGTAACTTATATATACTACTTATTTAGTACTAAAGGTGCCAAATAAGGAAAAATTACCACCTATTAAGGTACGGTTCCTATTGGGAGATTTTAAGATGTCTTAAGCTTCTTTGAGTTCTAAAAGATTGAAAATTGAAACCTTTAAGCGTCTATAACTAATAAATTCGGCCTAGTGCCACCATAAGTTATAAAGCAGGAACAAAAATCACTCAAAAGCAACTGTTAGTGATAAGAGTTACTCATATGCAAATTCGAGCGCTGTTTGCATCTATAAGTAATACCGTACACTCTTGCATCACTTAAATGCTACCTACAGTTGCAGAATAAGTTCCAAAATACACTAACGTGCTACTTGGGACGGTTCAACTTTGACTTTATAGTTCACTCTTTGAAAACGAATTCAATTGAAGTTGTAGATTTGTGGGGTACTTATACAGATGTTCGATAGAGATAAACATTTATACCTTGGTGCTCCTTATTTATTATGAACTAGCGACCCGCCCCGTTTCACACGGGTAGAACGTGCTACATATAAACCTTCCTCTTGAATCACTCTATCTATTAAAAAAAACTGGATCCTCTTCTACGCAGGGAACAGGCTGGTTTCCGCTTGAACCGCTCATGCACGGACCAGATCAACACTCTCCGTATCATACTGGAACAGGCATCAGAATGGCAGAGGGAGATTTATCTTACTTTTGCCGACTTCGAAAAAGCTTTTGATACGTTGAAGTGGTCTAGCATCTGGACCCGTTTACTGGATATTGGAGTGCCGGCGAAAATCGTTCGTTTGTTAGAGAGTATTTACAGGAGGTATTCTTGAAAGGTAACACATGACGGCCTCATCTCGGATGATACAGTAGCAGTACACGCGGGTGTGCGGCAGGGCTGCCTCCTGTCACCGCTCCTCTTCTTGGTCGTTCTAGACGGAATTATGCTTCGCATCACTGAGAACAGGCGACGCGGCATAGAGTGGGGATTGTCTAACGTCCTGGAAGACTTAGACTACGCCGATGACCCATGCCTGCTGAGTCATACCCACGCCTATATTGAACGAGCTTCGTCAAGAAGCGGCAGAAACCGGGCTTAGATAAATATAAGGAAGACCCAAGAGTTTAGATCTGGTGTGAAGAACCACTCACCGTTGCTGATTGGCACAGAGGCAGTGGCACGCGTCCACAAATTTACTTACCTCGGGAGCGTCGTGGCAGAGACTGCGGGCAGTGAAGAGGATATCGCTTCACGGATTGCCAAAGCCCGAGCTACCTTTGCGCAGTTGAAAGCTGTTTGGCAGTCGCGGAAACTGACCCGAAGGATTAAACTAAAGATATTCAGGTCCATCGTGAAGTCCGTTCTGCTTTACGGGAGCGAAACGTGGAAGGTCACCAAGATCATCACACGCCAAATCCAAGTGTTCGTCAACCGCTGTCTTCGTCGCATTCTCGGAATCTACTGGCCCGAGACCATCTCCAACGTCGAGCTGTTGGAGAAATGCCACGAGAGCCCGATCGACCACCAGATCAAGCGTCGCAAATGGAGATGGATTGGCCACACGCTCCGAAGGGATCCCGACCACATACCCAAACAAGCTTTGGAGTGGAACCCCCAAGGGAAAAGAAAGCGTGGCCGTCCCCGACAAACCTGGCGCCGCACCGTGTTGGCAGAAGCGGCAAGCATCGGATTGACGTGGAGCGAGGTGAAGCGTGCGTGAAGCTCAAGATAGATCGCGATGGAGGACATCTGTGGACGCCCTCTGCCATGGGGCAGAGACATAAGGTGAGGTGGCATAATCTATCTAGACTTAAACCCTCTCTTACAAAAATATAGAACAAAATAAAATATCACTGTAAATGCACTACAGTGACCTTTTTTAGGGTTCCGTAGTCAACTAGGAACCCTTATAGTTTCGCCATGTCTGTCTGTCCGTCCGTCCGTCCTCGCTTAATCTCTGTGACCGTTAGCACTAGAAAGCTGAAATTTGGTACCAATATGTGTATCAATTACGCCGACAAAGTGGTAAAATAAAAATTGGAAAAAAATGTTTTATTAGGGTAGTCCCCCTATATGTAAAGTGGGAAGTGGTTTTTTTTTTAATTTCAACCCTAACGTGTGATATATTGTTGGAAAGGTATTTAAAAATGAATAGGGGTTTACTAAAATCAGTTTTTGATAATGTCAATAATTTCGGAAATAATCGCTCCAAAAGTAAAAAACAATGTGTCCCCCCCCCTCTAACTTTTGAACCATATGTTTAGAAAATATGAAAAAAATCTGAAAAGTAGAACTTTATAAGGACTTTCTAGGAAAATCATTTTGAACTTGGATGGAAATAACAGATGGAAACAGCAGTTAACCAATATAATTTGGTCCCTGAATCGTATGAGCGCCTATACAATCCAGAGGTCAAGTTTCATTGGCCCGTAGAAGAAATTGTATAAATTATAGCATACCGTTTTGGTACGGAACCCTTCATGTGCGAGTCCGACTCGCACTTGGCCAGTTTTTATTTTTTTTCTATAATTTTGTGTACAGTGATGAAACTTAAACTTGACTTTTAGTTGACTTAAAGTCCTATGTCCCCTAGATGGCTAGGGGACATGACATAGGACTTTAAGTCAAGTCAGTCATTAAAAAAAACCCGCATTAAAATCCGTTGCATAGTTTTAAAGATCTATCTAAGCATACATAGGGACAGACAGCGGAAAGCGACTTTGTTTTATACTATGTAGTGATGATGATAGTGATAGTGATGTAGTGATGATAGTGAAGATGGGATTTCTTTATCGACATTTTAGGTAAATAACGTTCTCCTATATCGAGAAAAGTATAGATTCAATTTTCCTAGTTCAGTTCCAAGAGTTTTACTCCATTTACGGCTTCCTCAAGTTTCATGCTATTTCAGGGAAATTATACGCCCCTACCTACGATGGTGCTACGGTATAAATAACATTTGACAACGTTTTCCCCTGGTTTTCGTTACTTAAAAGTTTTTTGTAATCATTCCATCTACAGAACCTAAATTGGGAATAAGTTAAACCTCAAACTTTGCAAATGTTGTGGGTGTATTATTGTTATACTCAATTCCAATTAACATGGATTTTCACTCCAATGCTACATAACTAACTATATTTCGATACAACACAGTATAACATAGAACTTAGTTCCTTTACACGAATAAACTTCATGATAAAATAGAAACTGTTCTAAAGCTTTACCTTTACACCTACACGGTTTCTGGCAGGCTAGATACATAGGTACCTACGTATATAGCCTGTGCTTCCAGTGGTAAATTAGTTACCTGCAGGGATGCCTGTCACCTGCACAGCTCGGCAGCTCGGCAGCTCGGCAACTATAAATGGATAACAATAAATGGACTGAGTATAAAATAACCATTGGGGTGGTAGCGACCACCTTGAAGATATGCAAATGGTTGTTTTTACTGCTGCTGAAAAACAAATCTTACATTTTAATATTTCGCATAAAGTTATATTTTATAGCTTTACCGCTGTGTTGTGTCTTGTGACTTGGGGCAGTAGTCGGCAGCAATAGCGGCCCACGCCCCGAGCCAGCTCACGCCCACAGTAACCGACGTCTTAGCTCAATACTGAATCGAGGAAATACATCCAACTTGTAGCAATGTAAACACGCCTCGGTTATAAATCGGAAGCCAGGAATATATTACCACTCTCAAAGGAAAATCGAGATATTCCTCCGTCTGTTTAAAAATATGTAGGTATGTTTGCTTGGAATCGGATTAGGTGTGGTTACAAATATTCGTTTTATTCGTGGAAAATCATGATCGAAGAATATTAATTAAAAATCGTGTTTCTGGGATTCATAAACATTATAATTTTCAGAAAGTCGCTGCTACGCAGTAGAAACTTATGCGACAAATTGTTTGAATGCTACTGCAGTTTCAGCACATTGTTGATTCTCAGATACCATCGATTCTTATTACATAGTTCAATAGGATCTTCTGCTTTATAGATTTCCTGAAATGTTATCTAGCCTCGCCCAGATTTCTGAGTAATGAAGGTGCTACGCCAAAGTGAAAACCTCGTAGCACAGTGCTACGAATTTCTTATTTGACTTATGTATTTGTTTATCGTACGGTTGTTCTTTCAATGTTTATAAACTTTGTGTTTTGTTTATTACTTGGTTTTCTAATGGGAAATACCTTGTTTACATAAAGTGAGTTAAAGGCCCTCAGATATCTAAGGTCACGATAGTGGGTGATAAGAAACGAATGCCTACACAATAAATATTACCTAGAAACGAATGTATTTAGTATCAATTGCGACATTTCAGTATCTGGTCATCCCATGATCATTTGGTGTAAGTTTGATACCAAACCTAGTTGAGGATTTTTGTTCATTATTCTCAAATTCATAATTTGCAGCTCCAAACAATCAAGATGAGAGGTCAGTGACTTTCCTTTATAAAATTTAAAAATTTCACTAAAATTTTACCTTTTTCCACGAAACCTTATCCAATCATTAAAATTAAAACTCTCCGCTAACAACATAATGTGTTTGAGAACTTTTCGAGAAAATCCGACTAATTTTGAGTTTCGGCCGTGAATAAGTAATTTGGTTCTAATTCTATAAACAGACCTCAGAGTGGCGCTCGGTGTTAGAACGTTAATATAAAGACGCCCACAGGCCTATGTCCCGTCCCCTTCAGAATTAATTCGTCGGTCTGAGGTGAGGGATGTAGGTCGTGTAGCTACAAACAAAGACAGATGGCTCGAAGGCTTTATCTATCACTCTGATTGTGGATTTAACCGCATATTTGGTCTTTAAGTTGAAAGAGAATTGTGTTTGTGTTGTTTTTTTAGAGACTGTGGAGTCAGGGGTTTTGTTTGCCTAGGGATAGAGGTGGACATGTGATAAGGCAAACCAAGACCCTTTTCTATTTCATATCCGTTATAAAAACTGTATTATAATTTACAGATAACTTTTGCTTTTGATTTGAAACGGAGTCGATTATTATAAATTAAAGTTATATAAGCGTAAGTTTCTATTAGTTAGTATTGCGTTAGGGTGTATGGGAATTAAAAAAAGGTTTATTATGGTTATTTTATCAAAAAATATTATTATTATTAAGTTAATATTATATACCAAACAACTTGCTAGAGCAATATTGCAACAAGTCGTAACAGCCTGGGGGTCTAAAACGGCCACTTTAAGCAATATCACCAAACGCAATTCCATTTCCGCATTCCCAGCATTTCCTTGGTGATGTTGCTAATTTTCGTAAAATGGTACCACATAATATGTGAGTCGTATTCAATTCAATTCCTATCAGAATCCGGTTTGTTGGAAATGTTGCCACGTGAAAAAAATAAAGACCGTATTGTTCCCGGGAATTTTTTCTTTCAAAATTTTATTATTGAAATTAGTGTTATATTTATATACTTCTATATTTTAATCGTTATTTCATTATATTAAACTCATAACTGCTAAAAGACTATAAATAAACCCTGAAAAGGGTAATTAGAAATAATAATTAATATCCTCATAAGCTGGCAACTATGTAGTTGTGAACTAGTTAAAAAAAGTTATGTCAACGAACTGACACTTGACAACCTGACAGGCGCGAAATGCGATAGTTGGAAAATTTGATTTTGTGCGAGTTGGATTATTTACAATACAAAGTAAGTGCAAACTTGTTTATTTGGATCATTATTACATTCTATCGCTGTGTAAAAGTATTCGTAAACAGTGTGTGATTTTTTGTAGGAATGGAAAGACTTGCAGCTCGAGTGTGTAAGACACAGTTTGAGATTCTGCTAGACTTCTTGTAGCGAAACCCAGGTTGAAGTTACGCTAGAGCTCGGTGTTTTAATAATTCTGCCTGAGGTCAAGCAAATCTTTTCGCCAGTGGTCACAAAAGGCTAAACTAAAACGCCAAAAGATTGGTCTATGATGAATATTTTTCTCATCACAACTTCTTTACCTTATTAGAATCCATCCCGCTCGAGCCTCGTCATTGATGAGCGCCGTGTAGAAATTACTGTCGATTGCAGTCCCAGCTTAAGCCCAGACTCACGATGATGACTATTTAAAACTATTACTTAGCTATATATAATTATTGTTTTTAGGTCGCCCTTTGAGCCACATAGATGAGTCTGAAGAGTTTTATCCCAGGTGGAATTGCAACAGGCTGCAGTCGAGATGGTTAATGCTCAAGCAAATAACTTTATAGCACAGAACCCGGGCAGGATTACTGATACTGTTGAAAGATATTTATCCCATATTGGTGTCCCATAGAGGTAAAGTAATAATAAGTTCACTTCAATAGACCAGATATAACACTTATAAACAAGATAAATAAAACTGCATATTTAATCGACATTGCTGTACCAAATACACATAATTTACAGACCACAATTGCAGAAAAGCTGTCTAAATACATCGAACTTAAAGACGAAATTACCCGAAATTGGCATCTCCAAAAAGTTACAATAGTACCAATAGTTCTGTCGTCAACAGGCGTCATACCCAAACAACTTCACCAATCCCTTAATACTCTCAGTCTACCTCCAAATACCTTCCATCTGCTACAAAAAGCAGTGATATTAAACACATGCAGACTCGTGAGAAAGTTCCTGCAATGTGAATCAGAAAATCTTCATCAGCACTCAAATACTCTACCATCTTCAATACAATTCTTTGCACCTGACCGAACTTCATCTAATCCAACTGATAATCACTTGGCTTAGGCCCGTACTATCAGTATTTTCCGGCTGGCCGTCTAGCCGAGCAAAACAAACGTATAAATAAAAATAATAATAATAATAATAATATAATAATATTCCACAACTATCACACAACGCCATCTAGTCCCAAGCTAAGCAGAGCTTGTGTTATGGGTACTAGACAACTGATAAACATACTTATATATTTCTAAATACATACATATTATAGATAAATTACACCCAGACACAGAACAAATGATCGTGCTCATCACACAAACATTTGTCCTGGGTGGGAATCGAACCCACGACCTCCGGCATAGCAGTTAGGGTCACTAACCACTAGACCAACAGGCCAGTCAAAGTACTTATGAATCTTTTGTCTAAGCAATAAAACTATCAAGTTTATCATCAACAACATTCATGTAATATAATTATAAATAACAGCAAAGGGAACTATAATCTAACATAAAACAAAATCAATGTGTTTTAAATAAGATTGCGCTGATCAAAATCCACATCAAGGTGGCCTCTTCTTGACGCAGTTCCAATATACTGTTGCTGTGTACAAGACAATGTTTTTCTGTATAATATTGTTGCGAAGTATCCACTATTAGAGTCAGAAGTGTTGCTATTCGGGGACAAACGAGTGGAGACACCTGAAACATTATTTTTTATTGTTATAGATTAAACAATTATGTAATTTTATTTAAAAATTTTGTTAATTATTGTCTGATGATTTTACTTACCTAAAATTTTCAATTTTTTTTTTCAGCCTGGAGTTGATCCAAACTAGTCTTCAGTGGATCGTGTTTCCATAATGAAGAAGAAGTCATGGTTTGCCCCTCTGTGGCTAGCATCAACACTTTTTATATTCAAATCAGTCGATGAATGATGAACCTGAATGAAAAGAAAAAAAAACTATTTATTATATGTTTCTGTTACCGTGTTTGATTATTGAAAGATTTCTAAGTTATTCATGATGAGAATCATGAGACGATTAATTATTTTATTATGTTTCTGTAAGTTTCATTATCTGATTATTGCAACATTTTTTGTTATGTTAAGTATATAAGATGAGTAAATAAATATACAATTTGGTAAAAATATGGTAACTATCACTATTGTTTTATTTTAGTACCTAAAAAGTAGGTATTTATAAAGTCTCTTCTTCTTTTCACGATAAGAAGAAGAAGATTAATAAAGTTAAAGTAAAGTTGAGCTTGGCACAATCAAAGAGACCTATGCCCAGCAGTGGGTGGAGTCGGGCTGTGGATGATGATGATTATGTTGAAAAGTAAAGAAAAATAACAACATTCTACCTTTTTAATCCTGAAGGGTAAAGCAGAGGTTAGCTCTTAGTATCTGCCAGTAGTAGTACGGGTCACAGCTCACAGGTAGATACACTAACCTGCTGCATCTTATAGTGTAGTTCCTATAAACCTATAATAAGACCCAGATGCATTAAAGCTGAGGGTGATCAGCACCTAAAATGTAAATAGAAGATTGTAGTAAGTTATTAACTTATTACATAAGTATATCAATATCAGTGGGTATATTTATTGAAGGGGGTACCGGGTAAACCTCTACAATCACTACATAGTATAAAACAGTCGCTTTCTTTGTCCCTATGTCCCTTTGTATGCTTAAATCTTTAAAACTACGCAACGGATTTTGATGCGGTTTTTTTAATAGATAGTGATTCAAGAGGAAGGTTTTAATACCTTTTTTGCGTGCCACCCGTGCGAAGCCGGGGCGGGTCACTGGTAGGTAGTATAAAACAAAGTCGCTTTCCGCTGTCTGTCCCTATGTATGCTTTGATCTTTAAAACTACGCAACGGATTTTGATGCGGGTTTTTTTTAATAGATAGAGTGATTCAAGAGGAAGGTTTTTTGTACCCGTGCGAAGCCGGGGCGGGTCTCTAGTACTAAATAAAAGTGTGTATCTGCTTAATTAATATACATAACTTTAATTATTAATTATCACAATCCTTTTACTTGCCTTGGAGGTAGTATTTATGTTATCCTGACGGGCACTTAAGTAGGTACGGCTCCAGCTCCTGGATGAGACCCCGACCAACACTTTTAGTTGATCTAAAACACCCAACAAACTCTTGTCCAGCATTTCGGTATTTTCAGATTCCGAAGAGTATTGTTTCGTCCGCGAGTTATTAAGGAATACAAAACACGCGCGTGCTCCAAAAAAATTGTCTAAAGCGCTAAATCGGCCATAATTTATTTATTTATTCACTAAATCTATAAAGATGTTGGTATTTAGTAACATATTAAGAATCTGCTATTTGACATTAGCGCAGCATTGGCGCCTTTCATCAAATGTGGCCATTTTACGAATTTCCATACAAAATTGTCAGTTAGAGGAATTGCGTGAATTGAATCCTCAGCGAGTAATATTAGGAATTGCCTTAATGTGACCATTTTACGAATTCGAACATTATTCTTAATATTTTCCTTAGACGATTCTGCCAAAGTGGCCGTTTTAGACCCCCTGATATTGACGTCGCCGTAGTGCCTAACATACGTGTCAGTTTACAACACCGAACTATGTAGAACTATCACATTGTACACATCCTCTGAGCTGCAACCGATCGAAGTTTCTGCTCCTAACAATACCTACGTCGACATATTGCGCCGCTACACTTTGCTGTTAGTTTTCCACTCCAGTTACTTTCTTTGTAGACACACGAGATTTTTTCTGCAACGATTTCGATATCAAGGATGAAATGATGAGTTATAGAGATAGGTTGGAAAAAGAAAACATGCTGCGCCAACCCCAAATGAATTTAGATAATACAAAAGAATGATAATGATAATAAACTCGATTTCTTTATTTTTAACCGACTTCAAAAAAAGGAGGAGGTTATCTATTCGACTTTATTTCTTTATTTTTTTTTATTTATGTTTGTTACCTCATAACATGCGACTGGGTGAACCGATTTTCATGATTCTTTTTTTATTTGAAAGCTAGTGCTTCTCTTGTGGTCCCATTGTCACCATTTCAATATCTGATGATGGGATCTTGTTGAAATCGGGGGAACTCTTCAATAAATAACAACAGATTAACCGCGATTGTTGCTATAGCATATCTAAGCATTGTTTACGCCATCACACAACATAATATCACGCCTGTACTCACCACAAAGGTTACAAAAACCATTTGGTGAAGATCTGATGAGGAACTTCGGAGATAGGCAACGGAACTCCTCAATAAATGATAGCAAATGGACTGGGATTGCTGAAATCTCATGTCTGTCTACTGTTTACACCAGTTCATAACATAACGTCACGCCGGTACGTTGTGAAGGGGTAAGCACATGTGAACCACTAAAAAGTGAAGAATAAAAACTTTTTTACAAAAAATAAAGCCGACTTCGACAAAAATAAGTTTTTTTCTATCTAAGAAACATATAGTCTGGGTGCCACGGTACATTTTTGCATTTGATTAAAAAAAATATCTACCACAATCGAGAGTTTTCGTTCAGGAAATGTTGGGCGTCTCATCAAAATGAAGCTACTCACGAAAAACTAGCTTGATAGTAATCAAATGCAAAAATGTACCGTGGCACCCGGACTCATAATATTAATAGTCGATATCAAACTGAAGCCTTTATTCCAGAACTACAAGCAGTTACGGTCTAAATTACTTTGTACGTTTTAGCCACGTCATCATGTCTTAGCGTTCATTTTGGACAGGAGTCAGACCATTACTTACAACTACGGCACAAAGAGAATTTTACCCTAATCGCTTTACGTTGTTTGTCAGGCGAATGGAAGGGTCAGGTTTTAACTTTAGTCGTTACTTTGATACCGTTGTGTGCCACAATAGTTTCCGCATTATGATGTTTGTGAAAGTAAATTAGGCCTGTAGTAAAATATTCAAGGTACGCTAAACTGACTCTACATTAATACCCATCCTAAGTTAGTACCAGTACCATCGTCCATTTGATCATCTGCTGTTAGAAGTCTAAATATAGCGACCAACCATGCCACACCATCACACCACATACTTAAAAACGCCAAACGCAGAGAGTGGGTCACTTTTCGGAGGCTCGACATCACAGTGCCTGAACGTACACTTCTTTAAACCGCATATCTGCGATGCTAAAACTACTACACTTCTTTAAACCGCATATCTGCGATGCTAAAACTACTACACTTCTTTAAACCGCATATCTGCGATGCTAAAACTACTACACTTCTTTAAACCGCATATCTGCGATGCTAAAACTACTACACTTCTTTAAACCGCATATCTGCGATGCTAAAACTACTACACTTCTATAAACCGCATATCTGCGATGCTAAAAGTAGCGTGTGTGCTGTGTCCCTACGAGTAAAAGCTGTTTTAGTAGCTTTCTTACTTCCTCAGATGTAGTACAACATAACGACACGATTATCACAATTCTAGAATATTTATTAAATCGAACACTTTTTCGAATAGTGAAAACTTCGCTCCTTACTATGAAATTTGGTGCAATGGTAAAATATCACAAAACAATACACACTTTAGTTATAAACATAAATTCACCTATTTTTCTCTTGAGTGAAAGAACAAACTTCAGAACATAATCGCGCCACCCGTTACAACCCTTATATTTAGGGCATGCGCAACCCTGTTTCGCGGGTATAGAGCCGAAGCCGGGTCCGTATGTACTTACTACTTATTTTCATAATCCTTTTGTTTGTTCAATTTTACTACTTAAATATATCGGTAATATTTTTGCTTCGTCGACGTTTAAATGATCACGGCACAAAAAATAATAAAAAGACATTACTTTTTTTTTAAATCATCAAATGACTCCTCCCGCTCTGGGCAGAGCGGTAGGGAGTGTCAGACTTCTACTGACTAAAAACCACCCATTCCTTCTTAGCCCTTTGTGCCGAAGCCACGGTGTCTCTTTCGAACAACCCGCTGCCCCGACGGGGAAAGACATGCACTTAAGGTATACTTTTCTTGTTCACAGATGTAATGTGCCGCCTGTCCATACGACAGGCTTTTTGGGCGCTGGCGCTGCTCAGCACGCTGGCGCCCTCGCATGCCGATGGAAACATAGGTAAGTCTACTACAACTTAGCATAACCATACACAACTGGTCTATAATTTCCCTCCAGCTCGGAGTGCCTTGGACACAGGGCTCCATTTTATGAGAGGGATTGGACCGTAATCCACCACACGGGCCCAGTGCTATAAAGGGTGTAAAAGTACCCGTAACGCAAACGTAGGGCACGTGTTTTCCCTACCACTGCGATTATTTTTTTGTTCTAGACCATACCTGGGAACCCCCCCTAGTTACGGAGATATTGGGCGTCAAAGTTTTAAATTTTTCACACCTGTTTTTGTAATACTAGTTTTTCAGGTTATAACTCTACTTAAATTACCTCCATGACCCGTTTACTATTCAAAGCATCCACTAGCACAATGTTTTAAGAATGCTACATCGAGTTTTACTGTAAAATGGGATTTTTGACCCTAAAAAAAAGTCGTTTCCCAGCAAAAAATTTTGCGTAAGGGTACTTAGCTTGATGTACAGAATGCTTGGTTGACGGCTGTGTGATGTTCTAATTTACACCCTGTATTACAATCATGTGTTAAGGTCCGCTGAGTTTTTTTGACAGATGGTGATGGTTTGAATTATTTTTTATTCTGTGGACATATCGCACACCTAGATCTAAACTGAGACAACTCAAAAAAGGTCGTTTTTCAGGAGACGAAAAAAACGTATATCTGCATTTTTTGATAGGGAAGCTATGCAATTTAATTTTATTCTAGATAATAAATAGCTTGTTAAATGTCACTGTTTATAAACTGGGGCTAAAATTCAATCCTTTTTATCGATAATCGCTGTTTTTTGAGTTGTTACACTTTAGAGTGGTGACTGAGTATAAAAAATAAACACCAATTAGACTTGAAACAGTTTTATTGAATCATTTTGAGTTATACTTATATTATTTCAAAAAATATATGAACAATTATTCAAACAAAACTGTTCTAAACGAGTGCTAAAACATAAATTTATAATGAAACATAATAAGCACCACACACTAAAAGTTATACATTAATGTACAGTTACTATCAATGAAAAATAGGAATTACCAAAGTCAAAAGGGAACAAAAATTTGAGATATTTTTCTCTTATAATCAAAAAGGGCTTTAATCTTAAACGTTTAAAAAAAAACTTTCATGTAATGCAATGCTAAGAATAAATCACAAAATCAGTCTCTCAATTTTAGCCTTATATTAATTAAAAATAGAAACATCTTACAAATTATTAAATGGTAATAAGAATTAAATTCTTGTAAGTACAAACTTCTTACAATACTATTAGGCATCGTTTGCTATGGCACCTTTGAGATCAACAATTAAAAACCAAGGAGATTATCACTTTTCCTACTCTAAACAAAACCTCTGTCTCATGATTATCAAACTAAATAACAGACAAAAATAAAATATCAAAAATAAATGTTATAAATTCATAGATATAAAAAAGCACACATTTTCAAAAGCAATCAGACATTCTCACTAATGACGTTTTTAAAATAAGAAACTACAAAAAGCTGTGGGATAGCATGTTTTGTTACAAGATCCTTAATGTCTGGAACTTGCATAACTGCTTGTAAATCATAAACAGCTACGATTACTCCGTCATTTCTGATCTTGTCTTTTTCTTTGTGGTCCCTTGCTAAATTATTTTCTAGAAGATGTTGTTCATAATTTTGTTTTAAATTATTTTTTTCTTCTTCATTGGCATTTTTAAAACCCTCACAAAGGTCACAAAGATCTTTTTTTGGGATTTATAAACCAATATTAAATTCTGTATTGAATATTCTGATAAAGGTTGACTTCGTGGCGAATGGTAACTGTTTGAGTTCACGAGCTTCTTTGTAATCGCGATATAAGTCGGCAAGAGATTTATCACTGCAAATAAATTCCCTTGATGTTTGTGCCCTCAAGTAATGAGACTCAATCCTAGGGACGCTGTTAATGAACTCTCCAACACTTTCTTTAATTCCCTCATCAATATGTGGTTGATTACCGTGTTTGCCTCTGAAATCGTTGACTACAATACCGGCATCATTTTTCTTACGGAGAGCAGTAGTAATACATGTGTTACTCAAGTCAAGTGTAGCCTTAAAAAAAGCTTTACACACTCGGAATTTAGCAGTATCAGTAGCCGTGGTTTCAATTTCAAAAGTTTCTTGGCTTCGAGACTGTGCTAGAGTGTCAGGAATAGCCCTGGTTTCAGTTTCGGAATCAGAACTACTGCTACTAGAACTATCGCTAGAATTCGAAGAGTTTGATGACGTATTGCCACTTGAAGATGACGATGAAGAAGGAATAACTTTACGGGGAAGAGTCTTCTTCTTTTTACGGAAATAACTTGGATCAGTATCGGAGTCATCTACGAAACTTTCTTCACTTGGCGAAATAATAAAATCACTCTCATTTTGTCTGCTATGGCCTGGTTTAGTCATCATCACACTAGTGTTTATTGGAATATTATCTTTATTTTTTTGTACATTTATAGTTGTAGTTAAGTCTTCTTTAGTAGCTGTTAATAAGTTCTGTTTATTAATTAAGTCTTCTCCATTAGCTCATGATAGGTTCTCTTTATTAATGAAGTCATCTTCATTAGCTATTATTAGGTTCTCTTTATTAATTAAGTCTTCTTCATTAGCTGTTAATGGATTCTCTTTATGTCTTTCATTGATAATATTAACAAGAAAACGGCCTCGATTCATTTTTCTCTGAAATAGAAAAAACAGTTTTTGTAAATTGTAATTATCCAGCAATAGTGAGATAACTCAAAAAAATCAGTAAATAGTTTGATTAAGAACAGTGTATTGGAAACAGATAACATTTATAATACCGTACACGATTTTTATGTGACGCATGTAAAATGTCACATTGTACATGGAAAAAACATTGAAATTAATTTGTTTCAACAATAGTAGGACAACTAGAAATTTACATGTTGATCCATCTAAACAAAGTCAAATCAAAATAGTAACTAAATATTTTCGTACCTTATCAAACAAAACTGGAACAAGTCAAAATATCCTTATGTAATATGGTAGCACAATTCACCAACACCGTAACAACTCAAATTAACTCACGTATTACGTTTCATCAAAACTGTAACAATTCGAAATGTCCGCGTTTTCGTTCTTGTTAATACGTACACTCTTTATGACTAGTGAAGGTCAACTGACAATAGACTTGTCTAGGTGGGAGAGGGAGACAGACGTTGATTCAACAAAAGTAAGTTAACGCCACCTAGCGATACATTTTGTAAGCATTTATTAAACCTGTTATGTTGGATAGTTGCGTATGATCCCCGAGCATTCGAATACAAGCATAACTCAAAATCAACGATTTTTGAGTTGTCTCAGTTTAGATCTAGGTGTGCGATATAACGATGCTCGAAATAGATTCCCAATTATTTATTTTGATTATGCTACTTACGTTTCTTCTTGTGTCGTATCTCAAAAACTTAGTCGTGAACACGTCATGGTTTCAACACAGAAGGTGTCCTCTTTCTTCATAATGATGTTCCTCCACTTGCTCCGACTTTCAGCAACATGCACGTTAAGGTTCACAATTTAACGACACAGGAAACTAGTTTCATAAATGGGAGTACAGTGCAGTCATCTTTCTCTATATGGATAGATATAGAACGCTAAGTAAGTAGTCAAAGTGCCACATATACATAAATAGCATCGCGTATGAAATCCCAACTCTGGTGCATTCCCTATTTACCTGATCATTCCCCATATTTAAAATGAAAAATACCTACAGCATTTTACTAGATTAAATATTCCATATACAAAATCTTACATATAAAGCCTACGTGTCCGCTACAACACCTTTGAACAGAGCTTATTTTAAACCCAAGTTCACCTTTCAAAGCAGACGTGCGGATCACTTGGAACGGTTGAATCTTAGATTTTTTTACGAACACAACACTTTGTAGTCTTCTTATTCCTAAGACCCGTATTGATCTTCATTGTTGTCCCCTTTCAATTCTGCAGATGATTCAGATGTAAACGGAATATATTTGAGTAGATACTGTTTACTTATGCACAAGGGTTCAATTCTTTAAGGACAACGTTCTCGTATGAGCACTTAGTACTTCATAGAATTAGTAGCTAATGTCCTAATCCGAGCCGTTAATGGAGAAGTGACAGGGTTGCTCGCGAAACTTAATGATTATGTAGTACTTTTAATTTCGCGGCCTATATACCTATAGCGCATCCTCCTTATGGATTATTTCTACGTTACTCCAAACTGCAACCCACACTTGCATATAACCGTCATGCTTGCATAAAGACAGTCAGGCTATATTGTTCCCACTGCTAGGAACAGGCCTCCTCTCTATGAGTGGGAATGGGCCGTAATCCATAACGGCATCACTCCGTTAAGCCTTATTATAGAGCAACTTGATTTTTTTACACCCCTTCCTTTCATGGAATGAATTATTATAAATTAAGTGTTGTGAAGGTTCGGTTCTGACAATTCTCGATTCATTGAAAAAGATGTTTTTCATTACTCATACTCTGAAAGTAGGTCATGACATGCCCGCGGAGCGGGTTGAAAGTACTACTTTTCAGCCCTAGGGAGAATCGCTTTCTACTGACAGCTGTCAAAATATTTGATGTAATTGGGAGCAAGCCTATTGCCATCAACCAATGTTATTAGGAGCAAGCCTATTGCCACCAACTGATGTGATTAGGAGCAAGTCTATTGGCATCCACCGATTTAGGTAATTAGGAGCAAGCCTATTGCCATCAACCAATCTAATTAGGAGCAAGCCTATTGCCATCAACCGATGTAATTAGGAGCGCACCTATTGCCATCAACCAATCTAATAAGGAGCAAGCCTATTGCCATCAACCGATTTAATTAGAAGCAAGCCTATTGCCATCCACCGATTTGGGTTATTAGGAGCGAGCCTATTGCCATCAACCAATGTAATTAGGAGCAAGCCTATTGCCATCAATTGATGTAATTAGGGGCAAGCCTATTGCTCCCAACCGATGTAATTAGGAGCAAAACTATTGCGATCAACCAATCTAATTAGGAGCAATCCTATTGCAATCAACCGATGTAATTAGGAGCAAGCCTATTGCCATCCACCGATTAGATTTAACCGATTTTAAGTGTTTCTCATATGCTTACTTTTTATTATTTTTTGTCAATTGGTTTTTTCATTCTTCTTTCTTTCGATTTAGTTAATTGGGCGGAAGCCTATTCCCATCAACTTTACTTGTATTTGTAATGAAAAGCACAGTGTTTACCTCGGGTTAAAGACTTATTTAGTCCCCGAGACGGGGTTTGGCGCCTGAGCGCAGCGAGGGCGCTAATAGTTCGAGGGACTAAATAAGTCTTTTACGTTACTTTCACCCCTAAGGTAACAATGTACTATTTCATACGTATGTTCTTATAATAATACTAGCTGATGCCCGCGGCTTCACCCGCGTGGATGTCGTTCAAATTATATACTAAAACCTTCCTCTTGAATCACTCTATCTATTAAAAAAAAACGCATCAAAATCCGTTGCGTAGTTTTAAAGATTTAAGCATACAGACAAACAAACAGACAAAAATAGCGACTTTGTTTTATAATAGGTAAGGATGTTTATCAGTATTAGTCCAGTCAACAAAGAGATTGTAGAGTGCGTGAGCAAGGCCCTAAGCAATTACTTCAGAAAATTGTTCAGGGTGCTTAGAGAGTTAACATACTAAAAGTCCTGACATCTAGGGGGTGAGGCGGAGTGGGGGGAGGGGGTTAAAGTTCCCATTTTTCAGTTTTTCGCTAATATCTTTTAAACGGTGCGTCATGGAGATAAGAAGTCTTCTACGCAATGAAAGCTTATAAAATTATGTACAACTTTTATCTTTTACACTTTTTCACATTCCTACCTATTTTCGAACTACACATTCCGGAAAAGTGAAAATTGAAAAAATCTGCTTGAATTGAACACTACCTTTTGTATACTACTTCCTTCACGTTATCTGGGGATAAAAACTATCTTATATCTTAAATCAACTCCTACTATATCAATTTACTAAATTTTATCCAAATCTGTACAGCCGTTAGGATATCAAAATTTTTATCTACACTGGTCTTATACACTTTTTCCAAATTTTCACCAGCGTACTGGTAATCACTGGTATCGGTACTTATTGAAGGAGGTCAGTCTTGCTGGTGCGCCATACCATTTGAGGAAGCACATCTTCCCAGCCTCTTCAACCTCACTGTGCGTGGAGGTTTTTTTTTTTTTTTTTTTTTTCCTTTATTTTTGACCTGCGATCAGTCGCATAGACTATAATCAGGTGTGTTGCAAGCGGTTGGAGTTTGGAGAGGTAGAGCCACTGCTCTATCTCCCCTCAGTAAGGCAGCACATCGGCTCTCTTGAGTCTTCTAATCGGATTTGGCTGCAGGAGCATACTGGATAACGGGTTTGGGTGTGTTGTCAAGCGGTCCTTGTAGTTGGCTGAGTATCGTTTTGCTTCGTCCAAAATGGTTGGGATTTCCAGATACTGGTGAATTTCCGAGTTGAGCGCATACCAGGGCGCCGAGGAAATTACCCTAAGAATATTGTTTTGGGCTCTCTGCAGGCACATAATGTTGGATTTGCTGGCCGTCGACCACAGTTGAATTCCATATGTCCAAATCGGTTTTATTATGGAACAATATACCCTCAGCTTGTTGGACAGGGATAAGGCAGACTGTCTACCGAGGAGCCAGAGTAAGTTTTTAAATCTTATATTTATTTCGTTGCGCTTTGTTCTTATGTGGTCCTTCCATGTCATCCTTCGGTCTAGGTGAAATCCAAGGTATTTGACGCAGGTTGATTGCGGTAAAGTGTCGGGGCCTAGGTTGACCGGGGGACAAGTTTCACGTCTTAGGGTAAAAGTGATGTGGTGAGATTTTGGAGCGCTTGCTTTTATGCGCCACTTGGTCAACCAAGCATTGGTGGCATTGAGCTGGTTCTGCAACAATTTGCTCGCTTCCCTTGGATCACGATCACAGCTGAGGAAAGCCGCATCATCAGCAAAGGTTGCCACAGCTGTGTCAGGTGACTGGGGTAGGTCACAAGTAAAGATGTTGTAAAGGACCGGACCAAGTACGGAGCCCTGAGGTACTCCCGCTGTGCAGCTATAAAGAGAGGATCTTGCGTCCCGGAGCTTCACTTGAAACTTTCTGTCACTGAGATAAGAGTCCATCAGCAGGTAGTATGAGTGTGGAAGGTACTTTTTAATTTTGCAGAGTAGACCTTTATGCCAAACCCGATCAAAGGCCTGTTGCACATCGAGAAAGGCAGCCGAACAGTACTCTTTCTTTTCCAAACATTGTCTTATTGTAGAATAGACTCTATGTACCTGCTCTATAGTTGAGTGATGCTTCCGAAAACCAAATTGGTGGTTAGGTATTACATGGTCCATATCTAGGCAAGGAGATAATCGTGCGAGGATGATCCTTTCCCACAGTTTTGACAACACCGGCGTTAGACTAATAGGGCGATAAGATGAGACTTCGTTAGGTGGTTTACCAGGCTTATGAATCATAACAATTTGGGATGTTTTCCAGAGTGCGGGAACATGTGAGGTTCTCAGTGTGGCATTGACAAGGATGGTCAAAAAGACAATGCACTTCCTAGGAAGCTCTTTCAGTAGCCTAGGCGTGATCAGATCAAATCCAGGTGCTTTGTTTGGGTCCATTTTGGCAATTTCTCTAGCCATCTCCCTTGGTGATGTAGGCCTCAACGGCAGGCATAGTTGCAGATCTTGCTTAAGGACTTGATCTATTTCTGGATCTTCAGGACTATCCGACTCGTTGGGTTTGAAGACCCCGGCTAGGTATGTAGCAAAAGCCTGGGATTTTTCTTGGTCTGTTCGAGCCCATGTATTTCCAGATCTAATAGGCGGAGAACACTGTTGCGGCTGTGGGAGATACTTTGTTGCCTTCCAGAGGCTGTGAGCCCCGTTTGCATTTGGAGTCATTTTCACTAATCTCTGATTGAGCGATTCATTTGCAGTATGAGCCAGAAGATCTTTGAGCTCTTTAGTTGCTCGATTAAATCTAGTTTTATCTGCGCTCTTATGGGTCGTCTGCCAGATTCTGCGAAGACGACGTTTTTCAGCTATTTTTTCCTTAACTGCAAGAGGGACTGGTGCTCCACGTGATGAATCTTTTAGCTCAGGAGTACTAGACCAAGCCGCAACTTGGATTAGATTTGTGATATAGAGACACGCGTCATCAACTTCCTCCTTGGTTTTGAGTGGAACATTAAGGTTGATGTTTGATTCCAGGAATTCTCGAAAACATTGCCAGTCTGTTTTGTGATTGTGGAGATAATCGGTATGAGAGCAATTGGGTAAGGCCACTGGACTAACCATTAGTAGTACAGGTGAGTGATCAGAGCTACCGTCGAGACTTGACTTTATGAGAGTGTGCAGTTTGCTGATACCCTTTGTGATAAAGAAGTCTAGGAGATCAGGTGTTTTGTTGCTGTCCGTGGGCCAATACGTAGGCTCCCCAGTTGAGATAGGTAATAGGTGATTAGCTTCAATACTCTTTTTTAGTTCACGGCCTCTAGTAACCGTCAGTCTTGATCCCCAGTATGAATGCTTGGCATTCCAATCGCCACCAGCAATAAATCGGCTGCCCAATGACATAAAAAAGTCAGTAAACATTTTCTCTTTTATAGTGTGGCGCGGTGGACAGTATATCGCAGAGAGATTAAGGGGTCCTGATCGATCCTCCACCCTTACAGTTGTGGCTTGGAGATGGGGGGCTGTGGTAGATTCTAAGAGGCAATGCTTTACACTGTTCTTGATGATTATTGCGGTGCCAGCAAGGGCTCCACCATCGGGATGACACGTGTGATACACAGAAAATCCTGGAATGCATATTCGGCTTCTTGGTGTAGTGTGCGATTCAGAGATAAGGCAGACGTCAAGCTTATTGGATTTGATGAACATCTCTAGTTCGTTTTTATTAGGGGCTAGGCCATTGATGTTCCAGGTGGCAATGTGTAGAGAGGTCATTTTGTAAGGTTAGAGACAAGAGTAGTGATAAGACTCACTAAGGAGCCTATTTGTTGAATTAGGAGATCCATTTTCTCGCTTTGTTTCAGTAGGATACCTTCCAGTTTGTTGTAGGATTGTTGACTTGAATTATTCTTCCCATCGGTAACTTCAGCGTATGTACGTTGGTGAGTGGGTCCTACAGTTCCTTCTGTTATTGTCGAGGTGGAACGGATTGGGTAAATTGGTAGTGCCTTTGTGGTTGGGGCGGGTTGAGTTTCTCTTGGGGTTTTGTTTCTTCGGGAAAGGATTTCTTTGTATATTTCACAACCTTTGTAGTTAGCTGGGTGATCAGTTGATCACACGAGCAGAGAGCGCATTTAGCCGGTGTGGCTCTATCTTTCTTTTTGCACTCCGAGGTTTTATGGCCTTCTCCGCATTTGACGCACCTAAATGGTCTCATGCAGTTATTCTTTGAGTGACCGTAGCGCTGGCATCGTTGGCATTGAACGATACTTTTTGACTTTCGAGGATCCTCTATCTTGACCTTTTGGTTGAATATATAAGTTATGTTTTTGACTGCGGGGTTGTTAACACTGGGCTCAATGTTCACAAAGAAGGTTGATGTGGGTTTCTTGTCGGGACCGTATCGTGCATTGATAATTTCGCCTTTAATTTTATTGTTGGTTGCCTCAATGGCTTCTGATATCGCTTCATGGGGAGTGCTGTGGTGGAGATCTTTTATGACAATGCGATAACATTTGCTGTCCTTGGGGGTAAATGTATGCCCTATTAGACCGTTTGCTCTTATAACCGCTATGATTTTCTTATACTCCTCAGCAGTGCTGACAAGAATGTGGAGTAGGTTTTTGTTAATTAACTTGAATTTGAAATCTTCTTTGCTGCTAACGGTTTGAAGTAACTTCAATAGCTCGGTGACATCCTCTACGCCGTTTAGCACGATAGGTGGGGGTTTACTGGGTTTAGGATATTCTATAGTGCACGATTCATCCTTTGGGTCTAGAGACAAGGTGCTAAAACGGTTTGTCGTGGTAGTAATCTGGGCCACTGGCGGAGAACTACTACATTTTCTTTTCTTGCTGTTTCTGCTATTGGGTGATGGCACCCTTTGCCAAGGTGGGGGACCAGGATGTTGGGGTGTGTCTTCCATTGAGGTTGCCACTGGCGAGCTACTATTAGTCTCATTTAGTTGCTCTGCATTAAGTTTTTGGTGTTCTTGTGATGACCTTCCTAAGTCGGAAAGAGATGACGAACGTTGTCTGTTAAATAATTCTGGGAGGAGTACTTGCTGAGTAAGTAATTTATGTTGTGGTTGAGGGTTTTTTGGGGTGTTTGACTTCATTTTTGTTCCCACGAGTATGGACGAATTGTTGGTCGCTCATAGGGTAACGCCCGTTCCTATGAGAAGGCACTATACAACGATGTGGCCAGGTCCATCGAGGTTGGCGCTAGAGACTGAATTCCCTCAGCCATTCATCCTATCGGCGCGTTTCCCACCTTAGGATTGGGGTTATTTTTTATGGAGGTTCTCTTCCTCTTAGCCCGGGCGATTAAGCCAAGGCCACCGTTCTCACAAAACATGACCGCGAGATTACGGTTTGTAGAAGTCATTTCCTACCTCCACAGCAGCAGGCCGCTAAGCCTGCCTAGTAGGTTAGTTGACCGCCGCCTACGACTCGGCGTTTGTTGTTCTTTAGCACCACCCGGGGGACACGTGTAGGGTTGTGGTTAGGTAGCTCCTACGGACGCGAACAACTTCACCCCCCCTGCGTGGAGGTGGGCTTGTAAAAGATCGCAGAATATTATTTTTATATTATTTTTTAAGATATAAGATACTTTTTATCCCCAAATAACGTGAAGGAAGTAGTATACAAAAGGTATTGTTCAATTCAAGTAGTTTTTTTTTTCAATTTTCACTTTTCCGGAATGTGTAGTTCGAAAATAGGTAAGAATATGAAAAAGTGTATAAGATAAAAGTTGTACATAATTTTATAAGCTTTTCATTGCGTAGAAGACTTCTTATCTCCATGACGCACCGTTTAAAAGATATTAGCGAAAAACTAAAAAATGGGAACTTTAACCCCCTCCCCCCACTCCGCCTCACCCCCTAGATGTCAGAACTTTTAGTATGTTAACTCTCTAAGCACCCTGAACAATTTTCTGAAGAAATCACTTAGGGCCTAACTCACGCACTCTACAACTCCTTATGGGTGATTTATTGAGTGGACTATATGTTTTTCATTGTCCAGGTTGCTTATTCAGCGCATCATTATGCGTGGACGGGGTGGAATGGTGCTACGACGGTAAGTCAACTTATAATTGTTTTTTTTTACAGATTTACAAGCGCACTATAATAATTTATTGAGTGGCTGCGGTAGATTTCTAAGATAAAGGGGTTTGAACTTTTTTGTATGGCAGCTGGCATATCGACCCACCGCCATTTTGTTTTTTTTTCGAAATTCGAAATTCGGTATGTATGGATAGATGACATTTAGACGAACAAAAAATGTCATGAAACATGGTACCCCAAAGTGTCACGTTATCGAGATATTTGAAGGTAAAGATCGACATGTGAGTACAATTTTTTAACAATGACCACATCAAAAAAAAACTTTTTTGCAAAAAAAAAAACAACCGGCTTCAAAAACACCAAAAAGTGAAAAATAAACTTCACTAGAAAAATCAGCTTCTGAAGTCGGTGACATTTGTTTGTTTGATTTCATTTTTTTGCTCTTAATCGTTGAGGAGTAGTACCTACCTTCCATTATCAGCTCATCAACATGAAGTGATGACAGCTAGATACGAATATTTGAATAGCGTCAGAAAAAGCACGAAACAGGTAATAGGTATGTGCCTATGAAAGGGGTTTGAACTTTTTTGTATGGGAGCTGGCATATCGACCCACCGCCATTTTGATTTTTTTTCGAAATCGCGGCCCACAATGAAAGTGGTATGTATGAATAGAGGGTATATAGACGAACAAAAAATGTCCAGTAACACGGTATCCAAAGTGTCACGTTACCGAGATATTTGAAGGTAAAGATGGACATTTGAGTACAATGACCACATAAAAATTTGACCTTTTACGTGTCTGTAAGCGTTTAATATTATTATTACTGGTTATTGAAAGAGAGTAGGTACATTACATACTACTAGGAGCTCGAGAAAACTATTTTTTGACATAACATAGCGTTTCATTGCGATGCGAAGCGATTTTATTGTGCGTATAATAATAATCAACCTGGAAACTATTAATTTAACGCCTATACACGTAAAAAGGCTATTTTTTTAAATATTTAATGATTGTCGATGTACTCATTTGTCGATCTTTAACTTCAAATATCTCGGTAACGTGACACTTTGGGTACCGTGTTACCGAATATTTTTTGTTCGTCTATATGTCCTCTATCGATACATACCACTTTCATCGTGGGCCGCGATTTCGAAAAAAAATCAAAATGGCGGACAGGTTGATATGCCACATTGGTTCTATCCCCTTTGAGGGTTGCCCTCGACTTTTCTGGGATTCCATCACCAGGTCTTGGTTTCCATATCATGGTACCACCCTTGAAATATCTCCTTTCCAATAAAAAAAGAATCATCAAAATTGGTTCATATACGACGAAGTTATTCGCGAACACACTTAACGAAAAATGTTCATAAATTTAAAAAAATGTTCATAAAATTAAAAGTACGGAACTAAACTATCTAAAATTTATGGGACCAAATGGCAACTATTCCGAAATAAAAAAAGAATCACGTAAATCGGATCATTAATCTCGGCGTAATCGGTGTACATACATAGAAAAAAAAATACCAATCGAATTGAGAACCTCCTCCTTTTGGGAAGTCGGTTAAAAATAGACCTTTTACGTGTCTATTGGCGTTGATTATTATTACTACAGTTTATTGAAAGAGAGTACACACATTATATACTAATAAGAGTACGAGAAAACTATTCTTTGACATAACATATATAGCGTTTCATTTCATTCCTATACGAAGCGATTTTCTCGTGGCTAAAATAATAATCAATCTTGGAACTAATAATTGGATACAATTTTAAAAATTTAACGCCTATAAACGTAATAAGTCTATTTTTTTAATGATTGTCGTTGTACTCAATTGTCGATCTTTACCTTCAAATATCTCGGTAACGTGACACTTTGGGTACCATGTTACTGGACATTTTTTGTTCGTCTATATGTCCTCTATCCATACATACCACTTTCACAGTGGGCCGCGATTTCGAAAAAAAAAAAATGGCGGCCAGGTTGATATGTCACATCGGTTCTATCCCCTTTGGAAAGATACAGGTTCATATTTCATAAATCCCGATTTATCTTTAGCTCTCTTTAATAAATCAATATCAAATTCATTTATCTTCTTTTATAATCCAAAATAAATTAACAGATTCCAATTATCCTCCATAGATTTCGCCTTCGGTAAATGTATACCGGTGTACGAGAAGGAAGTAGAGGAAGGCTCACTTTATCAGTAAGTTTACTTTCACAGTCATACATTATTTGATTAGATTCTTCTGGAATTTATCTTTTGTGCACGACCTGCACGACCAACATCGCGGGTCGCAAGTCGCTTCTCACGGCACCGTAAACGGGGCCTTAGACGATTTAGTGCATACTTTTTAGTAGTATTTCTAGGAAAGCTATTAAATCCTTTAATCCTCTCCCCTGTCCAGGTATGACATGAGCTCGGAGCAGCTGCAGTGGTTCGAAGGCGAGCTCCAACGGCTGGCTACGCGCGGCTACCGCTGGGAGCATGCGTACACGCAGTGTGTACTGCAAGCCATGCTGTATACGCTGCGCCAGGACCTGTTAGTTATTTAACATTTATTTTAGGACAGCTAATAATAATAAGACTAATAACATTACAATTACAAAAATATATAACTAAATTGCTAATTACAAGCCCCACAAACAAATACAAAAATATTACTTTTTTAACATAATCTGTTATAGTTGTAGCACACTTTACATCAATAGTATCTAAGGCTTCACTTTACATGGGAACGCATGAAACATAGACTCATCCGTTTAAGCAGCCCATAGTCCTCACTCATTGACCAGCAAAACCACAACCAAGTACCTATTTGTTGATAAAAATCCCGCTTGAAACGTGATGGGCATACGACTTACGGGAAATTCAATAGCATGCATTAGTATTCATAACGTCCTATTAGACCCATCTCACTCACATTCGTTCTGAATTAATAGGTACTTTATAATTCAATCTTTTGTTTCTAACTTATTTAGCGATATAGAAAGTGCGAACGATTGTTCTATGATCAAACTTTATCGATTTAATTTTTCCAGCGATCCAGCTACTGTTAATACCAAAATATGTGACCACTTTGCTGACCCTAAATTGAGTACCGACACCGAAGAAAACCCCGATGAAAATGCCGAAGAAGTAAGTTGCACTTTATAAATAAATACTTACGGATCATAACAAAATGTCTTGATTAATAATGCCATTCTTAATCGCGTTATATTACAGGTTGATCCCGATGAGACAGCGTATGTACGCTTTATGCCTAACTCACCAATCTCAGACTCGAACTTTGCAAATGAGGTGTATAACCCTCCGTTGACACCCGATGACGACCCAACCCCCTACATACCCAAAGGTAAAATAATAAAGCTTTTTTATAAATATTTTCTTTGATTAAGTAATGAAATAACGAAATTTTTTTATTGTTCATTAAAGATGACGAACCCACGGAAGGCGAAACACCGAGTGACAAAATACGCGATTTGATGTTAATGGGTGGAAGTGAAGAATCCCCCATTATTCTACCATTTTCAGGATTCAGAGAACGAATTTTGGCTGAAAAAGAGCGAAGGCCAAACAACAACGCAATCCCTGTGCCTAGGGTTTTAATCGATAAACAGAAAAAATCGGTTTCTGACATTCTTGGTGAAAATGAACCCAACATGGCATATGCTGACGAAGAACGCGTGGGAGCTCACTTCCGCAAATACAAAACTAAAGCTCCACCATTCACTGCGGAATATATCACGAGCAATAGGTTCTCTCCTTTGGACGAAGAAATTCGTTCAAATGCTTGGAAGAATTATAAACAGAGTTTTGCTGAGAAACACTTTCCTTTTGAATACGAGAATCCGGGTGAAATACCTGAACCAAGAGTCTACATAGATGAAGACGGAATTGATGAGTTTCCCATTGACGCTGGCAGTGGGGAACTGGACCCTTATCATGTCAAAGGTAATACTGATATCTGTATGAAATATTGCTTTGTTATAAAATGATTTATTTATGCTATTATTTACGCTGCAGATAATTCGCCTGCACTAGACGCCAAACAATCGAAACAAATGGAGGAATACTTCATGAACTACTGGCGAGATGTCATTGATTCTAAGCAAAAGCCACAAGGTGCACTTTACGCTGAAGGAGGGCCGCTCAGGGCAGACGAGTTGCAAGGTGAGTCACATGTATCGCGTCATTTGACACCATAGATTCCTCCGTGTAAAGACGGCAATTTGTGTTGCTTTCTGCTTCGTTTGCATTGTAGGTACAACAGCAACATTATCTCACTCATTCTGTTGAAGTATTGACGTAGGTACTAACATTTTAAGTTAATTTCTCTTGTTTGTACTTCTCAGTTAACCAATATGTTATTTTAGTTCTTGGCTATTTTTTCACTTAGGCCCCTTGATATCAAGAACTTCGACCCGTATCAGAGACTCGTACCAGATCGAGGGTGTTACATATACCGACGATGTTTCAGGTGAAAGTCCCAAATTTTACCCCGAGGATATTCAAGATTTGCTTAATAACGAATGGGGCTTTAAGCGTAGGGAAAGAGACGATGTTAAAAAGCCTGGGCCACGCCTGGACGCAAAAACATTAAAGATTTTGTACCACAATAAATCAGTGACAGGTTAGTGTCACAGCGGCCTGAGATAACTGTTTTAGATACCTATCGATGTTCCTTCGAATAGAGTCAGGCAACAGGCTAGAGCTGCATCTCAATTAAAGTATTTTTTTTTTACTATTCGCACTTCCACGTCTTATATAGAACACCGCACTAAGTGTTTCCCTCAGCACATTTTAGTTTATTGTGAGACACGAAGCATGGGCTGTGTTAGTCCTCTATGCAACGTGTTGATATGTGTATTGAATGACCTCTAAATGTGTTTTTTTTATGGCGTTATCTTTGTTTTCTTCGATGTGTTGATTTTGGGCTATGTTCTATGAGCCCGCCCTCTTTGTATTTTATGTTGTCATTATGTCAGCTTCAATGTTTATATAATGTTGTTTTATCACCTGTGCATACATTACCTACCTCCGTGATACCTGTTCAGTTTTATGCGCTTCAATTTCTATACAAGAAAAATGTTTTCCTTCAATACCTGCTTAATGATCATAACTCAGTGTTCGTAAAGCTATTTTGTCTCTTGAACTCTATTTGCTATTTATTCCTTTGCAATTGATATTGTATTGTCTCAGACTGTTCTTCACTAAATGAAAAAAAATTGCATGCTTCGAGTATAATATCGGTGTTGTATAAAGTCGTTTGTGATTTTATCGCCGTATTTACAGCAACGGTCTGATTTTATGTTTTAGCACAAGGTGTGCAACCCGTAGAAAAAGAAGAAAAGCCTGGGGACCATGATCACAATGATTATGATTACGATCCATCATATGCATACGTCTTGTTCAAAAACAGGTAAGAATGTTCACATTGTTAAAGTGTAAAACAAAAATAATTATTGTAAAGGTACTTTCACATTGATGTTATAATCGGTTTGCCTCAGGTTCCTAACTGACTGGGAGAAAGGCATCTCATTTATTTCAAGACTAGAAGAAATGCTTGGTTTAGAGAAAAACACTTTTACAAACCCCCGGTAACTTTAATAAAGTCTACTTTAAAATCTATAGTTTTTACTTTTTCATCTTTTTTATATTATACCTATTGCATGTTCAGGTATAATATTCGAACAATAACAAATTTTTGTTTCAGAGTTGATCCAAGTGAAGTTACATTCAAAGTTGAGAAGAATAACAAAGGATATGACGCTATGGCCGTAGCGCGTCACGTTGGTAAGATATTCTAAGATGGTAGTATAGAGTTTTTCTACTTCCTTTACCCGTAACTATAAACAACATTTTATATTAATCAAAATAATTTCAGATGAAATTAAAGAAGATTTGCGTCGCGAGACTGGAGCACAAGTAGCGTCTACTGGCATCGGCGATAGAGTAAGCTAAGCAATATTTAGGCTCAAATTAGCTCCTCACCCTACCCTTTTTCATGGTTTATCTGTGATTACAGAGCAAGCGCCCAGTGAGCCACCACTTAGACGCACCAGAGCAAATACTTGGTCTGGACCTGCCAGTTTTGTCGGCGCTCATCGGGAGTTTGATGGTCCTGGTGGTCGGAGCTGTGGTTTTTGCTGTTCTGTTGAGACGAGACATGAGTAATAAGAGGAAGGTGAATGGTCTATCCTCAGCAGCTGAGATCGACGCTGAAGCTACTAGGGACTATCAGGTAAGATGATGACTAATTTAATTTTGTCCTTAAACTTATTGTTTTCCGTACCTACCTATATTTTGGCCTAACAAACCAGCCTATCGATTTCCAGGAGTTGTGCCGAGCGCGCATGTCGGGCAAGTGGACGGGCCAGCAGCCAGCCGCTGCTCCCACGACGAACTCCACCGAGCCGCCGCAGCGTATCACCTCGCTGTCCAAGGAACCCGCTGAGGGCAACTCTCCCTCCACACGATCCAGTACTTCGTCATGGTAAGAATTTTTAGTGTAGTACATTGTTAGCACGGCGTTATTTGTAAACATTTGTGAATTTTCTGTGGAGATTGTATTGAAAAATCAAGAGAGCTACTTAAGGCCAGTAACCACGCCCCAAAATAACCATGAACCATGCAGTTCTAATCTCACTTCGTGAATCTCAGGTAGTCTTTTTTTTGGTAAAATTTTTAAAACTAGTAAAACTACTAATAAAATACGTTCAAATTATTTCAGGAGTGAAGAACCAGCTCTTACTAACATGGACATCTCTACCGGACACATTGTTTTGGTAAGCAAGTTTTAATACCTAAGTGTAGGGTGGCTTTGGTAGTAAATGGGGCCCACTAGGGCCAGTGCCTGCCAAGGAGAGAAATAGTTGCCTTGGCTCTGCAACACAATAACCTCCTCCTTTTTCGAAGTCGGTTAAAAAGGAAGGAATACCGAAAAAATAAAGGAGTGGTGTAGGTCTAAAACCAATCACGATTTAGTCAGCTGCATGTTATAATACCCTCTGTGTAAGTTCAATTATTTTTCGCTGATATTGTTTAGAGGATGAAGAAGACCGTAAACAATAAATTTCTTCAATAGGCTTACATGGAAGACCACCTCCGCAACAAGGACCGTTTGGAGCAAGAATGGCGCGCCTTGTGCGCCTACGAGGCGGAGCCCTGTGCCACGACCGCAGCCCTGAAGCAGGACAACACCGGCAAGAACCGCTACGCTGACGTACTGCCCTACGACCACTCCAGGGTTACTCTGAACACGCTCTCCAACCATCTCGGATCTGACTACATCAATGCTTCGACTATCGTAAGTCTAAACTGTTAATTGTAGTTGTTGTAAAGTTATAAACAAAACATTGTTACGGCCTCAGAGAAACTATCCTCGGTGGGAAAAAAAAACATTATTTTAAAACTGATGGTCAAACATTAGATCGAGTTGCAATTTTGTTATCTTTCCATCTTGCAAGTTTCCGCTCCTATTCAATGCCGACTAGGAAAGTAGGAATACTCGCAATTTGTTTCAGTACTAGACTTTGGAAGTTTTTGGATTTGTACCCGGTTGATGGCAATAGGTTCTTTTACAAAGGTGCTGTCCACCTCTGCAAATTCCTTGAAGGAAATGGATTTAATTATAAATGTTTTTGTTTGTTCCGTAGACGGACCACGACCCCCGCAACCCCGCGTACATCGCCGCCGCCGGCCCCATGGCGCACACGGCGCCCGACTTCTGGCAGATGGTGTGGGAGCAAGGCAGTGTCGTCATGGTCATGCTCACGCGGCTCACTGAGAACGGACAACAGCTGTGCCACCGCTACTGGCCTGAAGAGGGATCTGAACTTTACCATATCTATGAGGTACGTATCAGAACCTAGAAAAGTATTGATCAAATAGATCTACTAACGAGTACCTACCTAGTTCTTATAAAGACAGCTGACTGATACTACTCGTTCAACTATGTACTAATTAAATTTCGAAGAGAGCAAAAAGTAAATATACTGCACTGAATTTTCCAGGTGCATCTAGTAAGCGAGCATATATGGTGCGATGACTACCTGGTACGAAGCTTTTACCTGAAGAACCAACGCACCGGCGAGACCCGAACTGTCACCCAGTTCCACTTCCTCTCCTGGCCTGAGAATGGCGTACCATCATCGACCAAGGCCTTACTGGAGTTCAGGAGGTGAGGCTTATACAATATTAAATTCAGAGGTAACAAATGTTATAAAATTATTTTAATTGTGTTAGGAGTTAGGAGACACTGCATAATTTATTGTAAAGACCTTTTTTTTGGTAAAAAAGGAGATGAATACCAGGCCGATTTCGCAAGAAAAAAATAGTAAACGCCAAATAAATAAAAAAAACACTTATTTTTTTAAGTTAACAGGACTCAGAATAATAATTAGGTATGTTATGCTAGGAATAAATTTAAAAGTGTTTAAAACCTTCATAATGAAAACAATATATATTTAATTAATTTTATTCATTTGATAAAACAAAAAACTCATATGGCGAAAAATAAATCGTGTCAAAGATCATGAGTGGGGGCTTGTCACGTTCAGTAAAAATAGAACCTAACAGTGACGTCACACGACTTTTTGAAGCTCTGTATCGTCTTAATTTTTTGTTTTGTAAAAAAAGGAAAAGATAAATATATATATTTTTCGATAATTTATCTGACGGACTAATCAGGTTTTTTTTGTCAACTACCCTATTACATACCTACAATGTAAGTACTTATTTTCAATCAATTCATTAAGTATTTGTTTTCAGGAAAG
Source organism: Diarsia dahlii (assembly GCA_949775195.1). Lineage (NCBI taxonomy): Eukaryota > Metazoa > Arthropoda > Insecta > Lepidoptera > Noctuidae > Diarsia > Diarsia dahlii. The sequence goes on from OX459195.1 coordinate 16,782,550, forward strand.
TGAACAAGTCGTATCGAGGAAGATCATGCCCCATCGTGGTCCACTGCAGGTAAAATCTTTTCCATTCATAATTTAAGTGAACCTTGAACTTATTCAACCTTCGTTCTCATTGATAAATCTCTACACGCAATTATAAGTCATTTGATTAGGTAGGTAACTAATCAGAAGACTTATGATTACGTGGGTAAGTAATATTTAATCATGATCTCGTTTCCAATCTGAACTATCAAACCATTTGCATAATAATGCGCGTCGTTTCGTAACGTGAGACAAACAGATTTTATAATGATAAGCCTTGATAAGCATTGATATATAAATGATAAGATTATTACTGAAGCAGTATCTAAGATAAGATAAGATTACTTAAATATTTGATTGACCGATTAGTCAGTAATATCACATACCTACACGAATATAATTTCAATTGATCCGTAAGTCTGAATATTTCTAAGGTATCCTTTAGAGTCTACTAGAGCGTACCTTAGAAATATTCAGACTTTTTTCTAAAGTTTAGACATTGCAGTTTGACTGCTTAAACCTAAGCGTACTAAATAGATGTACAAGTACATAGGTAGGTATTAGTATGCAAAAAGAACCTATTTCGAAGCTGAGCATAATTCATTATGCTTTTACGGTTCCATTGAGGGAGCCTTAGCAGCCACAGGTTTGTCAAACTGCTATTTGCAATTACCTACTTTAAAATAAACTGTATCATCGTCCTCCTCCTACTTTGCTATTATTTTTTTCCAGATAGATAATAATAATAATAATAATAATAATTTATTTCTACAACTTCAGTAAACATTACAGCAATGAGGTCTCAACCCTTGAACTAGGACAACCTGTATGACAAGGGTTGAGGTTAAACCGGTTACATATTATGTCTGAATGATGAAGCTTAGACAGTGGTTACTGCAATCATAGTACCAATTATTGACAAAAAGTGAAGATAAATTTGACTAAAACTAACACAAAATAAAAGGCAGAGAAAATAATAATAGAAAAAAGGCCACTTACATTACTATAGAATAGAGGTAGCGTGTGTGTGGTGAGATGTGTGATGGTGTGTGTGTGTGTGTGAGTGTGTGTGTGTGTGTGTGTGTGTGCATGTATTATGAATGTTACTGTTACTATGTTAGAGTACTAATAAGGGATTCCGTGTCATCGAAGCTATAGTTTTCCAGCCAAAGTAAAATTTCCTTTTTAATTTGGAAGTTACTAATATGCTTAATTGGTTTGTATTGGCTAATTCTGAAGTAGAGACGTGGTGCTAAGCTGTTGTAATGCTTTCTAGCAAACTTGCTCCTAGTCCTAGGTACAGGAAACCTGTCTGATCTTTTATTATTTTTTGGCAAGTGGGGGACAGTAAACCGGTGATATCTACGTAGACATTCGTAGATAAATATTTTTCTTACGCTCAGCACTCGTGCTTGCTCATACACCAAACTGGTAGGGGTTCTGAAGCTAAGGGACAGCATGACCTTCAGAACTGCACGCTGTGAGCGTTCTATCTGTATCATATGGGATTTAGCGGCACCACCCCATGCACAGATACCATAGCCCAAAACGCAGTGACACAATGCCTTATACGTTTGTATAAGGAGTTTCTGACTAGCAACATGTCTCAGAGTTTTAAATATAAATATAAGTTTGCGTGTTTTTTTTGCAGTGACTGAGATATGTTGACTCCACTTTAAGTTTTCGTCGATTGTAACACCGAGGTATTTTATGTTGTTCACTCTCTCAAGCTCCTGGCAAGCGCAAGTAACTTGGTAACATGACTCTCTATTACAAGGGAACGTGTGGATGGGCACATTAAAGTCTCGATTGGGGCTGCCCGACTTTGACATACTAAAGCAAAGGTATTTCGTTTTACTCGCGTTTATGGATAGAAGGCTGTCTTCGAGCCAAGCCGTTACTCGAGCAAGCCCTCGTTCACTTACCTGTGCCAAGTTTTCCCATGATGTGTCGTGGAACAAAAGCACTGTGTCATCAGCAAACATGGTTATTTCAGCTTGAGGGATTGGAAGGTCACAAAGCCGATTAATGTAAACCAGGAAAAGTGTTGGCGCTATGGTACTCCCCTGGGGCACACCGTACGTGCAAAGTGCTTCGTCACTCATCTGCCCATCAATGCGGACTCTTTGGTGCCGGCCAGACAAGTAGCTTTTGAACCAGTCCTGGGGTACACCTCTCACGCCGACGCCCTCCAATCGACTCAGTATAAAGATGGGAATTGACACAGTGTCGAAGGCTTTTTGAAGATCGAGGAAGATACCGACGCACTTATCACCTCTGTCCAGGCAGTTCGTTATTGCCGTGGTAAGCCTTAGAACAGCATCATTTGTAGAGCGTCCCGCTCTGAACCCGTATTGCTTATCCGACAGCAGTTTGTTCTTTTCTAAATAATCTATGAGTCGTTTGTTAGCCAGCCTTTCCATGACTTTTGCGAGAGTGCTCAAGAGAGAAATTGGTCTGTAGTTAGTCACTTTTGTTTTGTCGCCGGCCTTGAAGATGGGAGATACAACGGCTTTTTTAAAAGCGGTTGGATAGATACCCTGCATGAAGCTCATGTTACAGAGGTGTGCAAGGGGCGTAGCAAGTTTATGCTTATATTTTTTTAATATGGACACATGTACGTTGTCCCACCCTGGGGCACTTCCATTCTTCAGGTCAGAGACCACCTTAATGACCTCTATCTCATCTGTTGGTCCAAGTATCATCGAGTTCAGCGAGCTATTTGACTTTGCGCTGAGTTTCACCAGGTCATCATCGGTCATGTTTAGTTTTGCCAGCGTTTTGCTCGCCAGTTCTTTGCCGACTGACGTAAAGTATGTGTTAACCTCGTTTAGAGAGTCCTGTGTGTTGTCTTGTATTAGTAGCAGTTCCGAGGCACTATTAGCGTCATTCTTAGTATAGCACATTTCTTTGATGGTATTCCATGTTCCTTTGATGTTGTTTTGGTTCTTTTCCAATTCCGATTGATAATATGAGTGCTTTAGAGTTTGTATAATTTTGTTGCAAATGTTTCTGTACTTTGTGTATTCCTTTCTTAAATTTTCGTTAGATCGTGACATTTTTTGTTTTAGGTGCATCTTGTCTCTTTTTCGAATACATTTGACGACTCCTGGGGTTATCCAGGGTTTGAGTGGCAGTTTCTTTTTAGAAATTGTTTTTGTAGTCGAGTTCCTGGTGATCAAATCTTGTAACAAGTTAATAAAGTAGTCTGTTGCGTCATTTACATTTTGAATGTCGAATAAGAGGTTCCATTTGATGTTGTCAAGGTCAGTATCTAACTGCTTGAAGTCGATTAGAGTTTTGCAGTATTTCGCATCGTTTCTCACGATGTTCAACTTCTGCATGTATAACAGAACCGGGCTGTGGTCTGTGAGCGGCTCAAACACGAATGTTTTGACTCTATTTCGTGTTTTAATCATCAAGTGGTCAAGACAATTCTCAAGCCTCGTTGGCTTATCAATTCCCTGCTTTAGACCGTGTGAGGCTAGCATGTTCAAGTAATCAGAAGCATAGCCACTTGAGGTTTCGGACAGCGTATTTATGTTTATATCCCCAGCAAATATAATATTTTCACAGTGTGTTTTAAGGAGTAATTCGTTTAGAGAATTGATGTAGTTGTTTGGATTCGCGAAGCAGGGAGGTCTATACGAGGCAATAACTGTCACTTTGTTGATTTCAATTATCAGACAGTTGCCGTCAACAATCAGGTACTCCTGAACTTTCACATTGCCGAGGGTCGCTTTCACATAAACAACAACACCGTCATTCTGATTATGGCTGTGTTGGGTACTGAAATGTAAATAATTATTTATTTGTTCAATATGCGAGCTGCTATCAGTCCAGCATTCTGTTAAAACTATAATGTCAATACTTATGTCAATGTTGGCTAGGAATACAATTAAGGAGTCAAAGTTTTTTTTGATACTACGAATATTTACAGCCAGAACCGTGAAAACATCGTTATCTGTCGTTGGGTTGATAACTGCCTGACTAGTAGAGGGGTCTTCAATTATAGAGCACTCAATGTTGCCACTTTTTTCTATATCGTTAGTAATATTAACGTTGTCTGGGTGGAATTTTGTTTTTTTTTTGTTGCAGAGAATATTGTCAAGGAGTGAGGAAAAACTACTTTTACCGCTTCGTACGTTAAGGAAGAGTACATGATATTACCCAGTGATAGACCGCTAGGATTAAACATTTTGGCTTGTGATTGGTGATTGTGTGTGTTTGTAAGAGAAATGTCGAGTGAAATGTGAGTGTGAATAATTTGAATTTGTGTTGAAGCTACCCTTATTGAATTGAGCTGGGGCGAATGTTTAAGAGCAAAAAAATGGAATTTTGACATAATATGCGCAGATACGATGGCCGTGGCAGTTTGAAAAAGATACAATACACATGGAATAAACACAGCATATAAGAGGCAAAGACTTAGATCTAGTCACGGTCGTTTTTCTAGATTGGCGAGGGTGTCTTCATTATGAATACGGCAGGCTGCGTCACCTTCTTTCTTCCTTATGTAGATACATCCATGGGTTGTCCAACAGAATTTGTACTCATTTACCTTTGCGTAGTCACGCGCAAGGGCGTACAGACGTTTGGTACTCGTATTTAGGTTTTCCGATATGTAAATAGGTAGCGGAGGACCATCCATGTTGATTTTCTTTGTAGTGGGTAGTTCGTTGTGTTTCTTTTAAAGCAAACTAAGAGGTGACTTGGGATCCTACAATGCCATAGCCCCAAATTGAGCGATACCAGTATTAGTATTAGGTACCAGTTAAAAATAAACATAATCAAAACCCCTTGTACATATTCCAGTGACGGAGCCGGACGCTCGGGCACCTACTGCCTCATCGACATGGTTCTGAATCGCATGGCTAAGGGCGCCAAGGAGATCGACATCGCAGCCACCCTGGAGCACATCCGAGACCAACGCACCCGCACCGTCGCCACTAAACAGCAGTTCGAGTTCGTGCTTATGGCTGTCGCTGAGGAGGTAGGCGTTTGATACGATTGGACATCATTAAATTATTCTTTGAATAACAATCGTGGAGTTACCAGATATTTTTAACACGTTTAGGCACAGTGCTGATCATCACAGATTAATATTTAAGTGTAGTATTCGTTGGTGCTGAGTATACATTTATTTAGTAAGATAAAAAGAAGCGTACTACAAGGTTCGATATTTGGCCCTATCCTTAACGAGAAACTTTTCCAAAATTCAAAGGGAATCGATAGTACCTGCAATAATCTCACATTAATATTATTGTCTGAATACTCAAATGCTCCCTTTTATTTGAAGTTTCCGCCTTTTACTGATTATATTTGTTATCCAAAGGTCCACGCAATTCTGAAAGCTTTGCCGGCACACCTACAACAACTGCAAGAGAAAAAAGACAAAGATAAGGAAAAAGAAAAGGAAAAAGATGGCAGTGACAAGGAAAAGGAGAAGCCTAACTAAATGCGCACCCGACAGGAACACGTTACGTTACATTATTTAACATATATTAAGTATTCTATCATTGTGGAATTGATGTATTTCTATCAACTCCGAGTTGAGAATTTTGCTACGTAAAGCGAAATTTTGAGCTAAGTAACATTCATGTCATTACTGTTCAAGTAGGTATTTTTTTTTTATCTGTAACATTCGGTTGTTAACTTAAACCCCAACAAGGCATCTGCAGGACTGGATTATTTATAACTCGCAATTGGAAATTCTTAATTAACTAGATGATGTTTACTGAAGGTACCGATGGAAATGCTGGAAAAAGTTTATCTACAGCAAGGATTAAACTGACTGTGTCTAATGAGGTGTGCCGCTATCTATGGCATTTATTTTTCTAAAGCTTTTAATATTTTCATAAGGTAACTTCAGATGAGCCTATTTATATTCTATTTAGGAATTAAAGAACACAAACTATGAGGTTACTTTGTTGTAGCAGTTGTGTTAGCTTTTTATTGGAGTGTTGGAGACATGGTCAATTGTTAGAATATCAATTCTAGTGAGTTTCATCTGAGTTGCGTACATTTTAGTTTATTTATTTCTACTTTTAACTATTTAATTACGATAAATTAATGAAATAGCTGATCTAAATGAATAGTGATCTAATGTAAGCTACAAATTATCTTGTTGATATGCGTTTGTTAGTTTTAACTTCGTTTTATGTTATTGTCATGCATATAATGCGTATCCTGTGAAATCGATCTAGTCAGTTACAATGTTACTTAAGCCAGTTTATAGTGGGTTTCTATTTAGTAAATGTTTATTTAACTTGTACTTACATAATAAGTTATTTTAACAATGGTCAGATGCCAATAAAAACGATTAAATGTGTAGCGTTTCTTTATATATTTTTTTTTTGAAATACATAGTACATAGTTATTATCCAATATTGTTCACACTTTGTACGAGTAGTGGCACTGACCATAGTTAAAGTTTCATATTTAATTGCTTTCTGTTTAGTCATCGTGTCTAAAAGTTTTAAGTCATAATGTAAGTACATTGTTATATGTATAGGTCTACATTTTGCAACTTATATACCTAGTCTTATAACAACAAAGATAAGCGATCGTCTTTTCCAATCATATCCTGAATTAACGGAATACCTGAGAAAAATAATCAGATTTAAAAAATCAAAATAAAATACTTATTTACAGTTTGTAGCAGAAACCATAGATACATACTAATACGTGTTATGTACGAGATTTATATAAGATATATTTATTGCATATTATGTGGAAAATGTAAAAAAAAATAAAAACCTACCCACGAAATTATGGATGTAGTACTAGACATAAGAGAAAATATATTTAACCGTATTTCTGTATGAAATTATATGTAGTTTTTATGTGAATGATTGAATAATGGATTTTGATTAAATTGTTTTAGGGAATAAGATATAAGTATCCTAATTTCCCAAATACAAGTTCCCATGTCTTCTTAAACAGGGTGGCGATATACCTGTATCCTCCAAACAGATGAAACTCATCCAACGAAATAGTCCACTGTTGTATGGCTTTTTTTTTAATCGTGATTGTGTTTCTTTGGGTAAGTTGTTTAATACGACGGGTAGCTTCATACTTCGAGAAGGATACAGGTAACCAAATCGGTACTCGGCATATCCGCTGACTATATCTACTTACACTTACGAATAAAGCAGCCGTCCTTTATAGTAGGTAGGTACTGCAAAATAGCAGATTGGATTAGATCTTCGAGCAGACCAAAACTTGCTTTGATTTGAGGGTTTACCTTGCAACTCAGGAATGCTTATTGGATAAACCTTTTCGAAACCATAGCAGTCAACGTGAGCAACACAAATTATTATGGGCTTGAGACTTGAGGTTTACAGCGAAGCACATTTGTCTTAGAGAGAGGCTTTTACCCAGGAGTAGATAAGACACCGGCTAACAGTAATTTTTAAACGGTGTCAATGAAACAATTGGCTATTTGACTACTGTTAAAAATTCACGAAAATGTTTTACAGCAAGAACAACCCGTAGGTATCTGAAACGTGAATACCTATCTAATAAGTACATGTAATTGCGGCTAATAGAATCGATTGACCAATTAATAACGTCCTTAATCCAAAAAGATAGAGTACACCATCACAAAAGCCAGTATAGCTCTATGGCAATGTAAGAGACTCCTGGGAAGAAATTGGGGCTTAAGCCCCAAAATAACCTACTGGCTATACACCACAGTTATCCGACCAATCATCACATACGGCTCTTTAGTTTGGTGGCCTAGGACCAACCTAAGTACAACCCAAAAGGATCTCGAGAAACTACAAAGACTGGCCTGCGTAGCAATCACCGGCAGCATGAGAACTTCCCCCACTGCTGCCTTACAGGTGATGCTGGGGCTACCTCCCCTGCACCTCGTCATAAGAGAGGAGGCGGCCTTAGCGACTTTCAGACTCGAAGTATCCGGTATCCTAAGAAATGACTCGAGAATCAAACACACACGCATCAGAGAAGATGCAATCAAAGAACAGCCAATGATGACATCACCCATCGACAGAACCCTGAAGACCCATTGCTTCCAAAAACATTACAACATAGCGCTCATAGAGGAGTGGTGTGACTACTCAGGTACAAATGAGCTAAGGATTTACACCGATGAATCAAAAACTGACTATGGGACAGGCGTCGGGGTGTTCTCCGACGACTTAAACATCAAGATATCCAAACCACTTGGAAAACTTAACTCTGTTTACCAAGCAGAGTGTGTAGGTATCATCCAAGCGGCACACGCTATAGAGGCCAGGGAGGTTACGGATACCAATATTCGAATACTCTCCGACAGTGCCTCAGTCCTTCAATCCCTGAAGAGTAATCAGATCACGTCGAGACTGATACTGGAATGCCACAAAGCCCTGGAACGAATAACGGTAATAAATCACAACAAGGTAACGCTGCAATGGATTAGAGGTCACAGCGGATCGCTTGGAAACGATGCGGCCGACGAACTTGCCAGAAGAGGATCCAGCACAAAGCCTTATGGACCCGAACCCATTGTGCCCATCCCTTTCAAGCAGCTAAGAAGCTGGCTAAAAGACCATACTCGAATACAAGCAGAGAAATGGTGGAGCTCGACACCAGGATGTAGGCAATCCAAGGAGGCTATGCCATCCCTGGATATAAAACTGACCAGGCGCCTTCTGCGCCTGGACAGAGATAGCCTGCGCCTGGTGGCGGGGACCATCACCGGACATTGTTCACTGAATAAACATTTTCACACCCTAGGAATCACTGACAGTCCCCTGTGCAGGGCATGCATGGAGGCGGAGGAAACTGTGGCGCATGTGCTCCTTGAATGCACAGGCGTTACCAAGATCCGCGAGGAGACCCTGGGAACACCACGATCTCTTGCGGATGCCCTGAGGAGACCGGGAAGTCTGATCTGCTTCTGGAGGGAGGTGGGCTGGTTGGAATAATCGGCCGCCACGGCTCACGCACAATGGTCCACTTTAAGGACTAAGTGCGGAAACCTGAAACCCCATAAAGAAGAAGATAAAGAACGTCCTTAATCGATATTAAGCGACCTACTGTCGTGATTCTTAGTTCGACGTGCACGTACACCTGTCTTGTACCAATCTATACTATTCTAAACAAATGGTTTTATCAGTACCTAATCTAGTTAGCGTTTGAATAAACATTTACGAAACCTTCACTTTCATAATCTAAGATAAAGTGAGGAGAATCATTATTTTTCCTATACACCCGACTATTTATTCATTATTGTCTATAGAGCTCCTTTGTGGCAGGGGTAGGGTCTTGATTGTGCCCTGTCCACACTGTAATGTTCATGTTCCACGCGCGCCTCATACATTCTGATGTCAGCACCACGGAAAGTGTCCGGGCCGACACCTGCGGGTGCTGCGGGACTGTTCAAATGAGCTACGGTATCTCTTTGGCCCCGGAACACAGAGCACAAAGGCTAAGAATGAAAATGGGTGGTTTTTAACCGACAAAAGGAGGAGGTCGTCTGTAGGTACCTATGTTTTTTTTTTGTAGGTATCTCCGTCATTAATGAACCGATTTTCAAAATTCTTTTTGTGTTCGATACTAATAGGTCAAGGATGGCGAACCAATGGCACGCGTGACATTGATGGCACGTTACACAATATTTTAGGCACACCACCGAACCATATTTTTATCTATGCCTACGAGTAATTATTTCCAGTTCAACATGCAATCTACTAAAAGTAACCTCTTACAACCCTTATACTTTACGTATAGGGTGTCACAGGACCTCTAACGCAAACGAAGGGCACTTGTCCTCCCTATCCCAGCGATCATTTTTTTGTTCTAGAGTCTAGACCATACCTGGGAAACCCCTAGTTACGGAGGGGGGTCAAAGTTCCAAATTTTTCACAGCTGTTTTTGTAAATACTAGTTTTTCAGGTTATAACTTTTCTTAAATTACCTCCATGACCCGTTAACTATTCAAAGCATCCACTAGCACAATGTTTTAAGATTGCACATTGAGTTTTACCGTAAAATGTGATTTTGGACCCCAAAAAAAATCGTTTCCCAGCTAAAATTTTTGCGTAGGGGTACCTACTTAGTTTGATGTACAGAATGCTTGGTTGATGGTTGTGTGATGGGTAACTATACACCCTGTATAAGTAACTTATCATCTAATCTGCAACCATAGAAGTTACAGTAATCTTAACTTTAATTTGAATTCCACGTTTGTTTAGTTACGATAAAGGTCCAGTTTTTTCCTTTTTGGTAGGTAGTACCTAAATAAGTTTTTATTTGAAAAATAGCTGCCAATAAAAACTAAGCAATATTATTGGACGGCACGTGCAAGGTCTCAATAAACATTGCTTTAGAAAAAATGGCGCGTTGATTCATAAAGGTTCGCCATCCCTGACCTAGGTAGGTACTACCGGGGTGGTGCCATCGTCACCAAGTCAGGATCTGATGATGGAATCCCAGGGAAAGCGAGGGCAACTCTCAAATTTTATAGACACTATTTTTCACTTTTTTGTGATTTTGTTTTTTAGCTAATTGATCGGGATATTGCCATGCTATATTGGGCAGGCGCTCCAAAATGCATCCGAGCGTTGAAAGCAACGTTTTCAACAAAATTCTGAAGACACAGGCAATGGACAGATCCTGTTGAATGCCCACCGAATGAGTCCAGTGGAGGTCTGTATGTCAGCCACACGAGCGATGCCATGCGATCTCAGGTAAACAGCCACAATACGTTTAAGTCTAAACTTTTTGGGAACTTTAAAGCGTCTGTTAAGCAAAACGGCCGCTAGGAAGTATCTGCGAGTATTGGCAACTTATTTTTAAGGATATTGCCTACAATATACGTAAAAATCAGCTGGTAGAAAATACGTGAAGTAAGTAATTTTTTTGTGTACCTTCATCATTCATCATCATTTCAGCCAAAAGACGTCCACTGCTGGACATAGGCCTCCCCCAGGCGTCGCCACATTGACCGGTCCCGTGCGTCTCTCATCCAGCGGGTTCCTGCAACCTTGACCAGGTCATCGGTCCACCTAGTGGGAGGCCTTCCAACGCAACGTCTTCCGGTTCGCGGTCGCCATTCCAGAACTTTTCGGCCCCATCGGCCATCCGTTCTGCGAGCAATGTGCCCTGCCCATTGCCACTTAAGTCTGGCGATTCTTCGGGCTACGTCGGTAACCTTGGTTCTCATGCGGATGTCCTCATTTCTGATTCGATCACGCAAGGAAACTCCGAGCATAGCCCTCTCCATTGCCCTTTGGGTGACTTTGAGCTTTCTGATGAGGCCCATTGTGAGCGACCACGTTTCGGTCCCGTATGTAATCACTGGCAACACACACTGGTCATAGACTTTCGTCTTGAGACACTGGGGTAAGTTGGACGAGAAGATACCGCGCAACTTCCCGAACGCTGCCCAGCCGAGTCGGATTCGACGATTGACCTCTTTCTCGAAGTTAGATCTACCCAACTGGACCGTTTGTCCCAGGTAGACATAATCGTCCACAACTTCGAGCGTAGAGTCTCCGATCTTGATAGGAGTGGGTGTTACATGAACATTCAACATAACCTTGGTTTTGTCCATGTTCATTTTAAGACCCACTCTTTCGGAAGCTCTACTGAGGTCATCGAGCATTGCACTGAGGTCTTCCATGGTCTCAGCCATGACCACTATATCGTCGGCAAACCGAAGGTGAGTGATGTACTCGCCGTTGACGTTGATGCCAAGTCCTCTCCAATCCAGAACCTTGAAGATATCCTCCAATGCAGCGGTAAACAGTTTCGGAGATATGACGTCTCCCTGTCTCACACCGCGCTGCAGAAGGATAGGTTCCGAGGTCTGGTCCTGAAGTCGGACTGACATGGTGGCGTTTTTGTACAAACACTTCAACACCTCGATGTACCGGTAGTTGATTTGGCACCGTTGGAGAGACTGCAGCACAGCCCAAGTCTCGATCGAATCGAAGGCTTTCTCGTTGTGTACCTTGATGACCTGATACCTGAAAATTGCTGATAGCTGATTGACTGGCCTGTTGGTCTAGTGGTTAGTGACCCTAACTGCTATGCCGGAGGTCGTGGGTTCGATTCCCACCCAGGACAAATGTTTGTGTGATGAGCACGATCATTTGTTCTGTGTCTGGGTGTAATTTATCTATAATATGTATGTATTTAGAAATATATAAGTATGTTTATCAGTTGTCTAGTACCCATAACACAAGCTCTGCTTAGCTTGGGACTAGATGGCGTTGTGTGATATTTGTGGAATATTATATTATAAAGCTTGCTTGAACGGCCAATTTTCAGGTATCAGGTCATCAAGGTACACAACGAGAAAGCCTTCGATTCGATCGAGACTTGGGCTGTGCTGAAGTCTCTCCAACGGTGCCAAATCAACTACCGGTACATCGAGGTGTTGAAGTGTTTGTACAAAAACGCCACCATGTCAGTCCGACTTCAGGACCAGACCTCGGAACCTATCCTTCTGCAGCGCGGTGTGAGACAGGGAGACGTCATATCTCCGAAACTGTTTACCGCTGCATTGGAGGATATCTTCAAGGTTCTGGATTGGAGAGGACTTGGCATCAACGTCAACGGCGAGTACATCACTCACCTTCGGTTTGCCGACGATATAGTGGTCATGGCTGAGACCATGGAAGACCTCAGTGCAATGCTCGATGACCTCAGTAGAGCTTCCGAAAGAGTGGGTCTTAAAATGAACATGGACAAAACCAAGGTTATGTTGAATGTTCATGTAACACCCACTCCTATCAAGATCGGAGACTCTACGCTCGAAGTTGTGGACGATTATGTCTACCTGGGACAAACGGTCCAGTTGGGTAGATCTAACTTCGAGAAAGAGGTCAATCGTCGAATCCGACTCGGCTGGGCAGCGTTCGGGAAGTTGCGCGGTATCTTCTCGTCCAACTTACCCCAGTGTCTCAAGACGAAAGTCTATGACCAGTGTGTGTTGCCAGTGATTACATACGGGACCGAAACGTGGTCGCTCACAATGGGCCTCATCAGAAAGCTCAAAGTCACCCAAAGGGCAATGGAGAGGGCTATGCTCGGAGTTTCCTTGCGTGATCGAATCAGAAATGAGGACATCCGCATGAGAACCAAGGTTACCGACGTAGCCCGAAGAATCGCCAGACTTAAGTGGCAATGGGCAGGGCACATTGCTCGCAGAACGGATGGCCGATGGGGCCGAAAAGTTCTGGAATGGCGACCGCGAACCGGAAGACGTTGCGTTGGAAGGCCTCCCACTAGGTGGACCGATGACCTGGTCAAGGTTGCAGGAACCCGCTGGATGAGAGACGCACGGGACCGGTCAATGTGGCGACGCCTGGGGGAGGCCTATGTCCAGCAGTGGACGTCTTTTGGCTGAAATGATGATGAATGATGAAGGTACACAAAAAAATTACTTACTTCACGTATTTTCTACCAGCTGATTTTTACGTCTAATGTAGGCAATATCCTTAAAAATAAGTTGCTAATACTCGCAGACACTTCCTAGCGGCCGTTTTGCTTAACAGACGCTTTAAAGTTCCCAAAAAGTTTAGACTTAAACGTATTGTGGCTGTTTACCTGAGATCGCATGGCATCGCTCGTGTGGCTGACATACAGACCTCCACTGGACTCATTCGGTGGGCATTCAACAGGATCTGTCCATTGCCTGTGTCTTCAGAATTTTGTTGAAAACGTTGCTTTCAACGCTCGGATGCATTTTGGAGCGCCTGCCCAATATAGCATGGCAATATCCCGATCAATTAGCTTTAAGTATTAAATAATAAGGCGTTTAGTATTCTTTAAAGCGTCTGTAGCAATACGGCCGACGGAAAGTGTCTGGGAGTATTTGCGACTTATTTTTAAGGATATTGCCTAAAATATACGTGAAAATCAGCTTGTAGAAAATACGTGAAGTAAGTAATTTTTTTGTGTACCTTGCTTGATGACCTGATACCTGAAAATTGGCCGTCCAAGCAAGCTAGCTGGTTCTTAGTTCATAAGTTAACACTACTCAATCGCCCACATTTCCTTCGTCAGAAAATACGTGACGTCTGGCGGCCCTGGGATCTTGGACTACTAGTAAGATAAGAGTAGACGCAGAGATGCGTCAAGTTAATGTGACCGCGCTATACATTATTCATTCATTAAATAACTAAATCTTTATGAGTACTATCTACAAAAACAAAAAAAAAGGAACTTCTTATCCGACGGTTCCTAATGGAAATTCTATCCTGAAAAATGAATAAATTGACGATCGATCCAACTATTACCGATGATACCTAGGTCACTTAAGTAGTTAAAAAATGCAGCTGTTTTCTTTATGGCATTGTTCTACATCTTGCCCCAAATATTTTTTTTCTTTAGGACTATGTCTTTAAGTCTTTTCAGAAGTTTTTGAAGTGAAACAGCCTCGCCCCAGCCTTTAACAATGAGTGGAAAAGGACCGTTTCTATAATTAAATAACAGTTATTTCCAAAAATGTCCCCTAAGGCCATACCTACTTACACAATAGTACATTATGGTACAAGTGTGTAATGTTGGTGATTACCGCCGAGGCGCCATTGAGACCCGAGCCGTCAGGTGAGGGTCTTAAGATAGCCGAGGACGGTAATCATCAATACACACGTGTATCATACGACGTTTTTCAACACACTTGTGAAGAAATAATACTAAAAAGTCATCTTCAACAGTTCGAGCGAGTTCTGAATTTTTTTTCACAATAGCGGTAAAAAATTATCGGTTTTCCTATGCGCGCGCATCTACAGTTCGACCAACTTATCTGTGCAGGCGGGAAAACACGGAACTAAAATAAATGTACTAAGTTTGACGTAGCGATGCATATTTCTTGACCAGTGGCGCCACCATGAAATTCAAACTTAAAATGGTCATACTCTAACAATGACGATCGACCATAGACTAAAAGAATGAGGTTAATTTATTTTAAAAAAAAGTTATATTTATAATATTACAAAAGTTATAATATTTGAGTGAAAGTTTCATTTATTAAAAACGTACAAGTTAAATTTATCTATTTAAATTCAAAGTTGTATGAAATGAGCAAGCACTAGATACATTAATTTATTTTTACTATTGAACACGATCTTTTTTGTATCGAAACTTTTTTAAGAACATAGCAACTCAACCAATAAAATTAAAAAAAAAAAACGGTATTACCCGGTTAAATTGAAAATGCTCTGTTTACTCGCATACCTATAATTTGCAATATGGTACTAACTTAACTTTATAGTGATAATTCTATTATGCACTAGTGTATAATATTATTATGCACGTGTGAGTTATAGTTCGGTTTATGGCCCTAAGAACGATGTAATAAGGCTCACTTTACGAGCAAGTGTGTTGAAAAGTTAATTATGGGTTTGTTTATCCATATCTTCGGTGAGACAGACACCTTAGCTAAGTGTCATTCACAATACTACCTACAAGATTAGATAGCTTGGGATTTCTCCGTTGATGTGAAACATTACATCATCACAACTTTATCATTTATATTGGTACAGCTAAATGATAAAAAAGTGATGATGAAATAGTTGGCAACTCTATAGTCCATTCATTTGATTGTCAAGTTGACATTTGAAAGTTGGCTTTGGCTTGACCGCTTGACAGTTGACACTTCACCAATCACATATTATTAGTGACAGTGCGTGAGTGCGTGGCTAGATGCAGGGTGTTTTGTACATGTTTTCGTATTAATAAACTTTTTTTATTATTAATAAGTTTCCACCTGTATTTGTTATAGCAATTCGTAATTATTACGTATCATCACACCTTTGGTAATCTCAGTAAATTAATAAGAAACTCAAGATGATTAGCGGCCGTGCTCTACATTTCGTATTCAAAGTCGCCGACAGGACCCTGACGGCGAAATTCTACAGAGAGATCTTGGGAATGAAGGTAAGTTATTAGAAGAACATAAAATAAAAAAAGAATTATGAAAGAAAAAAAAAATTCACTTCGTTTCTTATAAATCATGAAGCGTTAGATACTTGCTGCATGATTAAAACTGTGACCAAGGTCAAAGAGGCTTAATCTACTACAATAATTACATGTTATAACTACCTCGCACTCCGGCAATTTTAAGACTCATCATTATTTGTAAATGCTGTAAACTAAAACTTAGCTAAATAATGAATAAAATCACAGATATTGTTTCAGTTTCTACTGTCTTATTGTATAAATCTAAACCTACTTTTTAAACTATTTGACCACCTGTTTTCTTACACCAGTTCTTTGATTATTATCCCTAGAAGGACAAAAATTGCTAACAATTCTGAAAAATCATGACCATTATTTTAATTTTAACAAATTTAAACTAAATTAATTATTTTACCAATGTAAACTCGTCTATAGTCATAGAACAATTTCATAGGGAGAGGAACCGTTTCATCTGTGTATGTGTGTGTGGTGTTTTAATAAATGCTGTAATGCTGTACCATCAATGATCCTTAGATATTCCATTCTATTGATCAAACAGAATTTCATAGAAGGTAATCTCTAGGTTTTTACACAGCAAAATATGTACATAAAGCAACAATTTTTATTTATTTTGTTTTAAGTTTTGTTTATCCATACAATTTTACATGCTTATTATTGTACAACATAATTTAAGTATGGTCCCTCTGCCACTAAGACAACCCCTTGACTGTCAGTTTATTTAATTTGCCAGTTTTGTTAACCGACTTCAAAAAAAGGTTAAATCATCAATTCGACTGTATTTTTTTTTTTTTTTTTTTATATTTGTTCGCTCATAACTTGCGACTGGGTGAACTGATTTTCATGATTCTTTTTTCATTTGAAAGCTGGTGCTTCCCGTGTGGTCCCATTGTCACCATTTCAATATCTGATGATGGGATCTTGTAGAAATCGGGGGAACTCTTCAATAAATAACAGCAGATTAACCGCGATTGTTGCTATAGCATATCTAAGCATTGTTTACGCCATCACACAACATAATATCACGCCTGTACTCACTACAAAGGTTATAAAAACTATTTGGTGAAGATCTGATGAAGAACTTCGGAGATAGGCAACGTAACTCCTCAATTAATGATAGCAAATGGACTGGGATTGCTGAAATCTCATGACTGTCTATTGTTTACACCAGTTCATAACATAACATCACGCCGGTACGTTGTGAAGGGGTAAGCACATGTGAACCACTAAAAAGTGAAAAATAAAAACTTTTTTACAAAAAATAAAACCGACTTCGACAAAAATAAAACACAAAAAAGTGAAAAATAAAAAATCAGCTTCAGACGTCGGTGGCAAAAACATGAAATCAAACAAACAAAAGTCACCGACTTCAGAAGCTGATTTTTTATTTTTCACTTTTTTGTGTTTTATTTTTGTCGAAGTCGGTTTTTAGTACAATTTATTTCATCATTGCTGAAATAATTTAGTAATAATATTAATTCCTTGTTAGCTAATTATCAAACCATGTTTCAGTTCAATTAACAAATTAGAAAATGCCATAATGTGCCAGACAAAATGATAAAATATGAACTTCTATTAGCACCAGAACATTTTAATGACACATTGGAAAGTATAATAATATTTGTCTCATTAGGTGGGGAGTCATTAGTACCTAAATAATGTTTAATTAAATTCACATGTTTCACCCATTCACAGTTCTATTTTGAGTATGGGGTTTTCTAATGTATGTTTTGTAAAAAAGTGAAGCTATTATTATAATAAAAATGTTAAAGTAGTTACTTGTTAAATACAAATGTAAATATAACAAATCATCATGCCTGTAATTGCCAAAGGGCTTATAGGGCTGTAATCATCATAGATAAGAGTTGAGTCAACAAAAAAATTATTGTTGGAAAACAATTTTCTTTTGGGGTGAAAAATAAAGTTTTTCCAGTAGGACTCCATTTAACGCACTCAAAGCATTGTGCTGATGGATGACTTAAATTGTACTGGATTTAAAAATGTACTGTTTTTTTAGTTTATTAAACATAAGCTAAAATTAAAAAAAGTTTAATAAAAAAATATTTTTTTACAGGTCCTGCGACATGAGGAGTTTAGTGAGGGATGTGAAGCTGCCTGCAATGGGTGAGTTATTTAGAGATAAAGTTCAACAACAACAAACAATCTATATTATATTAATATGTAAAAATAAGAAGAGAAATCCTGACTGACTGCCTGACTACCTCATCAACTCTCAGCCCGAACCCTTGGACCTAGAAAGCTGAAATTTTACACAGGTTCCCTTTATAATGTAGACAAGAAAAAAGAAAGGACTTTTCGAAATCCAACCTCTAAGAGTTTAATAGGGGATGATAGTTTGTATGGAAAATCGTCATTTTAATGCGGGCTAAGCTGCCGTCAAAAGCTTACTTAGGACTGGATAAAATTATGGATTTTTTTTCAGGCCATATGCAAACAGATGGAGCAAGACCATGGTTGGTTACGGACCAGAAGACTCACACTTTGTAGTGGAGCTCACATACAATTACGGTATCACAGAGTACGAGACAGGCAATGACTTCATTGGTCTCACAGTCCAGTCCAGCGAGAGTCTCAAGAGGGCCGCTGCTAACAATTGGCCCGTAAAGGAACAAAATGGAGTGAAATATGTTGAAGCTCCCGGAGGTTACAAGTTCTTCATCGTTGACAAACCACAGCCAGTTGACAGAGGTGAGTCATAAAAGGAAATATTTTAATCATTGTAGTTTACTAATGTGGCAAAATATTCGCTGGCTCAACAATGTACATAAAAATGATGATAGCATTAAATTATGGCAATGAGTGAGAGTAGATAAAAGTATTATTACAATTATGTGACTATACTATTTTTCTTCTTGTAGACCTAGAATACCATTATTCTACAAACTAGAATTTTAGTAACTAACGAAAATATTCAGACAACGCGGTATAGTTGTACATAGTCGTTCAGGGTAATTTGCCATATCATCGTGATGGTGATATTCTAATCGATGCAATTAACCCAGAAACAGTTTGCGTTTCGGTAATCGTCGTGTTTTTGAATAAATACGAACGCGTCACAGACTGCCCCTGTCTGACGGAGCGGCGCCACGGTGGGCTGAAAATCGGCTTTCATAGACTTAGGCATTTTATTTTGGAAGTGCCAGTTTTTATGCCGGATATCACTTCTATTAGTTATAACAATATACAAAAATGACACCAGAATTGATTCTGCACAAAAACGAAGGAATTATAATTTTTTACGAAAATTTTGTATGGAGCTAGTATGAAAAATCAAAATATCTCTAAAACGGCAGGGATAACCGTAATATCCTTATAGGGGGTTATAGTACTAATTATTTATGATTTTTTGACATACGTTACATAATGTTTGAAGATGCCGTTTTTTTTTAAAAAATCGTCAAAATATTTTTATTTATTTTTACATATGAAATGTTCCTTTTAGTGTTTAAGTTGAAGAATTCAGAGCTTTAACAACTCCTAACATAAAATAGCATCACCCCTATAGACCTGAAGGACTAGACAGAGGTGTGTAGTATCTTGTTGATCTTGTAAGATTTCCAACAATACCAAATAGTTGAATATCAGTGTCAAAGTGCCCATGCTGTCGCTTCTTTTTTAAAGATAGGGTAATGAAATTGTTAATTGATCATACCCTAAAAGTATGATTACAACATAACCCCGGACACATAATAATAATAATATATATATTAATAATATTCTTATAGGGGGTTATAGTACTAATATTGTTTATTTTTACATATGAAACTTTTCAAAACGATCCATTAACTGTGTCAAAGTTAAGAACATCGTTAGGAAGCATGCTTTTTCCCCAAATATTAAGAACTAGCTTTTGCCAACGGCTTCGCCCGCGTGAAAATGACGATTTTCCATACAAACTTTCATCCCCTATTTAACTCCCATAGGGGTTGAATTTCGAAAAATCCTTCCTTATTCCTTGTCTACATAATAAAGGGAACCTCTGTGCAAAATTTCAGCTTTCTAGGTCCAAGGGTTTGGGCTGGGCGTTGATGAGTCAGTAAGTCAGTCAGTCAGGACTTCTCTTTTTATTTATATAGATAGATAGACGATAATATGTGAAAAAAAAATAGACTGTATATATAAAGTCCCATTAAAATAGGTGGACAAAATTTCAGAAATCATTCAGAGCACCAAAATAAGGACGATGGTAAAAAAAATAATTAGAAAAACGCATTTAAGTACCTACTTATAGAGGACGAGTTTGTTCTAGATCTAGAGTGCCGGCAATTTATTATTCTAAGTTAAAAAAAAAACAGTTTATTTAATATTGAAATTAAATGTGTCCGGGGTTATGTTGTAATCATACTTTTAGGGTATGATCAATTAACAATTTCATTACCCTATCTTTAAAAAAGAAGCGACAGCATGGGCACTTTGACACTGATATTCAACTATTTGGTATTGTTGGAAATCTTACAAGATCAACAAGATACTACACACCTCTGTCTAGTCCTTCAGGTCTATAGGGGTGATGCTATTTTATGTTAGGAGTTGTTAAAGCTCTGAATTCTTCAACTTAAACACTAAAAGGAACGTTTCATATGTAAAAATAAATAAAAATATTTTGACGATTTTTTTAAAAAAAACGGCATCTTCAAACATTATGTAATGTATGTCAAAAAATCATAAATAATTAGTACTATAACCCCCTATAAGGATATTACGGTTATCCCTGCCGTTTTAGAGATATTTCGATTTTTCATACTAGCTCCATACAAAATTTTCGTAAAAAAATTATAATTCCTTCGTTTTTGTGCAGAATCAATTCTGGTGTCATTTTTGTATATTGTTATAACTAATAGAAGTGATATCCGGCATAAAAACTGGCACTTACAAAATAAAATGCCTAAGTCTATGAAAGCCGATTTTCAGCCCACCGTGCGGCGTTTATGTTTCTTAGTGCTGCGTTCTTTATTAGTACATCTACCATTTCGGTCACACCGCGTCATCCGCATCATCAAAAGTTTAGAAATGTTATTTGGAATTTTCTAATCATGGTAGGTAGGTAATACAAAAAAGGAAAGTAATTTCATGGATGTTGTACAGTTCATGACATCGTGTCATGTTCCTATTTTCAAAGAGACAAGAGACGATGGCTGCAGGCTGCTGAAGCGCATGTTTTTTCCTCGGAGATCTACACCTACAAGTCTGTACATATTTGGACATGTTAAAGCTAGTCTTGTTTACCATACAGTATGAGTGATCGTCATCAATGATAATTATGTGAATTGATAAGATAAGTTATCTACTGAAACATCACTGTCTGAGATGTTTTTGTCATGTGATGATATGATTGTTTCGTGGATAAACTAGGCACCAGCAGTAGCTAGGCGTCGAGTGCGAATCATGTGATGGCCGCATGATTCCATAGGAGATGCTTTGATGACAAATATGTAGAATGTTCCAACAATCTTTGTACAGTCGAACAAGCTAATAAGTATACAGCCAGCTAACTTGTAACTACTTTTAAGATTATACAGATACATTTAGAGACTGATGTCAAAAGATACAGCGTTTGACATCAGTCGCTTAATGCGAAACACGTGATAAAACAAAATTACAATCAATATTTTCAGTGTTATAGAATTATAAAGATCTCTACCCTGTATACTTATTAGTTTGTTCGACTGTACCTACACAATCTATGTTTATGAAGTTACACCATGTAGAGACTTAATCCTGCTTAAGGTTGAACAAGCCAGTCATTCTTCCATACAAACTTACGAAGGTGATTACTCCTCTGTTTGACGGTGTAGGTTCAAAATTAAAAATTGTATCTACTGGTCTTATCATTATCTAGGTCTGTATGGAAGCAGAATTGGAAAAAAAATATTGATTTGGAAGTTATGAACGTCAAAACTTTCATATTTTAGCACTGATTTTAACTCATCTTTGGGCGTAAATAAGTAACGTATATAGTATGAAAAAGAAAAAAGTGAAACCATACGGACATAGATTAGTTATTAAAAAATTTAAATAATTAGATTTTGAACAGATACATTCAATAGATTTTTCATGAAACCAAATATACCAAAGGTCTGCATAGAAAATTTTGCGCGCCCGTTTTAGTTGTGTCTCTTTCGCTCTATGCATTTCGCTCGTGATGTCGGATGAAATAGCATGCATTTTAGCCCCGCCCACCAACTAGTTCGTGCCGTTGGCTTGTTTACCCTTAAACATTAAACTGGTTTCATTTTTTTAACATTGTTACAATCCTGAAACACTGTAAGCAACTAATAATAATATACGGTAACCATAACTAAATAGTGTGCTTAACAGCTGAAGTCAACGTTACAAAATAATGCTACCATACCACCATACATACCAGACCATTTGGTACAAATGTTATTATTTGAGTTACATAAAACGAGAACACATGCTATATTCCTAGCTGCTTATTTTTGCAGTAGTGATGATGATTCCTAAGTTCATAAAAATGATTAGGTATTGTCTTTTCGGTTGTCTGTACAATTTGTACATACCTATATAAGGTCCCATTAAAATAGGTGGACAAATTTTAACACAGCGTTCAGTAGGTCTAACCAAAGACATCTAACCAAAAAAAGACATTAAATAAAGTGTTTTTTTATTTACTTAAAATAATAAATTGCCGGTACTCTAGAACAAACTCATACTTTAAGAGTAGGTACTTAAATGAGTTTTTTCTTATTATTTTTTTTACTATCGTCCTTATTTTGGTGGTCTGAATGATTTCTGAAATTTTGTCCACCTATTTTAATGGGACCTTATATATTCCAGATTCATACCGACAGGAAAATTATTATTTATTTGATAGCTATGTTCTTCTTCACCACATTTACGTCTATCGCGTCTTAAACGTTATTCGGTTCAGCCCTAATGGCCTTATTGAATGGAATAATATGTCTACAACTACCTACTATTAACTATTTTTATATGTCGATACGAAAGAACAATGCCTATATTAATTGTATAAATTAATTATTATCCACAGATCCAGTGGTCAAGGTGTCCCTCGCCAGCTCAAACTTGGAGAAGTCCATCGCCTATTGGAATGGTTTACTCAGCCTAAAGATCTTCGAGAAGACCACTAAGACAGTCACCGTTGGCTTCGGCGATCAACAAGCAAAATTGGAGTTAGTTGACATTGGTAAGTACATTGTTAAAAACATGTTTTATTTTTGTAAATACCATATTTGAAAGCTACGTGTTTTCTGAGAATAAACAGCGAAACGAAACATGATTGGCTATACCTATTTAAGAATCACTCTTATGCGTGAAGTGTATTGTAACTTATGTTTGCATTGTGTTTGCATGTGACTGATAAAAACTGCATATACAATTCGAACTCATTCTCAATTTTGTTTTACGGTCTATGAATTAGCAAGTTACATCATTGGTTGGAGTCCTTCGAGCAGTAGGTAGTTTTCCATGCACATTGCGTCATCCGTACATGTTAAGTTGCATGATATGCAGGAGTCAGTCATTCAGACGAGTTTAAATATGTTACACTTAGTCATACATAACTACGGATGTATGTGACATAGTCACATGGAGGTACATGCGTGATTTTCTAACCACTAACCTATTATTAAATCTGACATTGTAATGATGACCGAACATATTTTATCACGAACTTGCCATGCGTTCCTTTGTTAGATTGACGCTATCTTCAGGTGTTTTATCAGACGAAACGTAGACAACACTACTAGATGTCAACAGAAAGTGGGTACTCTCTAATCTACTTGAGATGCACCTATTATCACGGTCACGTAGCGTGTCTGCCATCTGATACCTGGATCTACATGTCCACACATCTGACAAAGGAAAAGATTAGAAATCGACGTACAATTTGGTGCTTTTGCACGTGGCACTTACACATTACAGATTGATAAAATCTTACAAGTGGAAGGTAATTGATATTCAAGTATTTGCATATGAAGATCTGTTATCAATGTTGATTAATTCTGACGACTTTGTAAAACGTGGTATCGCAGACATACAAACAAATTGACTTACCTTTTATTTATAGAGGCTTAGTCCGCATAGGAAAGCTACTCCGTTTAGAAATCCTATGTAAAAAATAATTGAAAATAATGCTTTAGTTTTATTTGTTTTGGTTCTATATCAGGTTTAAATAGAAACATGCGAATGTGTTTGCCAGTTCGTTCTAAACTCGTTATTTGAATGCGTCCATAGCAGTCAACACTTTCCAGATTTAAGCCTATAACCATAATTTCAAATATCTGAAAAACAAATCTCGATGCTAAAGATTTTATTATATTAACTTTCAACCAAAATCATTTCACGAGTCAAAACTGGTCAACCTCTTTTGGGTATGGCGTCATTTGGCAAGTTTTTATAGCCTTCAACTCTTGGGCAACCTGCTAAAAAAGTATACTGCTTTGAATAAAATGTTTGCAGATCCTTAACATTTATGCTACTCCTCTATTATTTTTTTCTAATTAATAATTGCGGGATCCAAGACAGTTAAATTGTTTCTCTGGGACTTCGTCGGGCTTCATTGTCTCGGCACTTTTTGGTGGTGGCCACTGTTGATGCAAGCTATTAAGAGTTACAGTGGTTTGGGAATAGTATCCCAATTTTAAAAACAAGATACTTAACCTACAAAGTTGCTTAAGTTTTCAAATACTAATGTTCAATGTAATGCTATTACAGGTGAGCCAGTGAACCGCGCGAAGGCATACGGTCGCATCGCGTTTTCGTGCCCCTTCGAGGAGCAGCCCATCATCGACCGGAAGATCCAGGCGGCGAAGGGCGCCATCCTGACCCCGCTCATCTCTTTGGACACGCCAGGCAAGGCCACTGTCAGAGTTATCATCCTAGCTGACCCCGATGGCCATGAGATCTGCTTCGTGGACGACGAGAGTTTCCGACAACTGTCCCAGGTCGACCCGGCCAGCGACGCAGACCTCGACAAGTTCATCAAATCAGACAAGTCGCGAGCGTAAAACTAACATCCATTTCTTAGCTATCGGGCAAGGGTACTCGCATACTTTTTATATTACTTTCTCTAGTACTTAAGCTTTTCCCGCTTAGCGCCACAATTATTTTGGTTCTATGTATACTATGTATGCAAACACTCATTCTCATTGTTATGCATAATGTAGAAGTGTTCATAAATATGTTATTATTGTACAAATTATATCGGCTCATACAATGTAAGACTGTATTATCTTCTGTCCAAATTATTTATTACATTGAATTTTTATCCTTATGTGTAAGTATTAACGTTGATTTTTCCGAGACAATTTGATTGTCAATTGCCATTTAATTGTTGTGATAACTTTGTCTTAAAATAACCCTCTTCAGAGTAGTTGAACATTCCATGTTGATTTTTGAAGTGGCAGTATTTAAGTATTATTTTGAAGTTTGTTTAAACATTGTTGTAAAGTGATATGTTTATTGTATATTGTGTATGTTCATTATCTATTGTTGCGCTTAAGTACACAGCAATATGTTAACTCAGTAATAAGAATATATCATTTGAATTTTATGTTTTTGTTATGGTTTACATTATCTAAAACCTAGAGTTTACGAGAGTTGAGAAGGACAACATGTTCCCTGAAGTGCCAAAGAATGGCACAAATCATAATAACAATGGAAAGCAGCGTCTTTAGGTAGTTTTATAGCCTGCCGGGGCCGCGGGTTGTTCGAAAGAGATACCGCGGCCCCGGGGCACAAAGGGCTAAGAAGGAACATAGATAGGTTTTAGTCAGTAGAAGTCTGACACTCCCTTCCGCTCTGCCCAGAACGAGAGGGGTCATTTCATGATTTCCCATCGAAAAAAAAAGGTAGTGCTATAGCAGTCGGACCATGCTGATTACATGCACAGCACTAATTCCGCTATAGCAGGTTTTTTTAGGAAGACAAAGAGAACTTAATGTTTCGGCTTTCAAGTAACATTCTAAATTCTCGAATAGAGCATACATAGTTTCTCTTTTATTAACCGATCCGCCCAATCTACCTTTGCCATGTCTTCGTCATCTTGATACTTTATAGCTAAGCGTTTATGCCAAGGGTACGGTTTAAATTTAGCGTCGGTACCTTCGTCCGCTTAAAATTATTATAAAAATACTACTTAATTTTTGTAAAATAATACATATATTCAATTCATTTATTTGATTCAGACACACAATATCCATAACATCAAAATACATTTAAAAATTATGTTAGTAAACAGATAAAATCATTAGGGGCACATACAGACAAATACACACTCACATACTAAAATTAACATCAAATTTATTTATTTTTTTTATTTAGCCGTTATTGTCCCACTCCTGAGCAAAGGCCTCCCCCCATTCTTTCCACTTCTTCCGATGGTGTGCTTCTTCTCGCCAGTTGGTCAGAAAGACATCCAAGGCGTCCCGCCATCTTCTCCTCGGTCTACCGCGACCCCGTCTAGCTGTGTCAGGGCTCCAGTCCTGCGATATTCGGGCCCACAGCTGCGGTGGCATCCGGCTGACATGGCCTGCCCAGTCCCATTTCAGTCTCGCAGCTTTATAAGATACGTCGGCAATTTGAGTTCTGGAGCGCAGTGTGGTGTTTTTTATGCGGTCAGCTAATTTTAAATTCAGAATGCTGCGCTCCATCGCTCGTTGGCAAACCTTGAGTTTGGACTTCTGGACGTTAGTCAAAGACCAAGTCTGTGCACCATATGTCAGAATGGGGAGAATACACATGTCCATAACATCAAAATACAATATAAAAATGAAATGATATAAATTAATACAAATCTTTTAAATGTCAACTACAATGTAAATTTCTGCAATCCAAAATTAAAAAAGAAATAAAAAAAAAAGTTTAATTAAATAAGAAATTATGTCATAGATTAGGAAATTAGAATGTCATGAACTCATGAATAATACAATTAACAAAAATATTAAAAAACTTTTTTACAAAAAATAAAACCGACTTCGACAAAAATAAAACACAAAAAAGTGAAAAATAAAAATCAGCTTCTGAAGTCGGTGACTTTTGTTTGTTTGATTTCATATTTTTGCCACCGACTTCAGAAGCTGATTTTTATTTTTCACTTTTTTGTGTTTTATTTTTGTCGAAGTCGGTTTTATTTTTTGTAAAAAAGTTTTTATTTTTCACTTTTTAGTGGTTCACATGTGCTTACCCCTTCACAACGTACCGGCGTGATGTTATGTTATGAACTGGTGTAAACAATAGACAGACATGAGATTTCAGCAATCCCAGTCCATTTGCTATCATTTATTGAGGAGTTCCGTTGTCTATCTCCGAAGTACTTCATCAGAATATGTTCACCAACCTTTGTAGTGAGTACAGGCGTGATATTATGTTGTGTGATGGCGTAAACAATGCTTAGATATGCTATAGCAACAATCGCGGTTAATCTGCTGTTATTTATTGAAGAGTTCCCCCGATTTCTACAAGATCCCATCATCAGATATTGAAATGGTGACAATGGGACCACACGGGAAGCACCAGCTTTCAAATGAAAAAAGAATCATGAAAATCAGTTCACCCAGTCGCAAGTTATGAGCGAACAAACATAAAAAAAAAAAAAAAAAAATACAGTCGAATTGATAACCTCCTCCTTTTTTTGAAGTCGGTTAAAAAAATACAAATATGGGGCAAATCAGTCATAACAAACGTGAAGCGTACTGCTATTGTTCCACTATTCAGTGTTTTGTTTTTTGACATGTAACTGTACACAATGCCACAATATTGGACAGTCGAAACGGCCGGCCACAACACTGAGACTATATGTACAATCATGATTCGAAAGACACGTTGAGCTATCTATTAACATATAAGAATGTTAATCTACACTTCTACACTAATATTATAAAGAGGAAAGATTTGTACCTATTTTTGTATGTTTGTAATGAATAGGCTCAAAAAGTACTGGGCCGATTTCAAAAATTCTTTCACCCTTGGAAAGCTACATTCACCCTGAGTAACATAGGCTACTTTTTATCCCTGTATTCCCACGGGAACGGGATCTACGCGGGTGAAACCGCGGGACGTCCGCTAGTTAATACAGACCATTCTTCTCTTCTCCTTTCCACATTGGCCTGTTTTCATTTGCCGATGTTCGATCTGCTACAAAGGAATAGGGGATCAGACAAAATATGATTCTGTTTAGTCCGTCAGTTAGATTGTCGAAGAATATTGGATACGTGTTTTTTTTGTTTTATCAAATTAATAAAAATTTACGAAGATAAAACGCGTCAAAGATCATGGAGTGGGGCTTGAAACATCACTTGTAGGTTAAAAATGTACTAGCATACGACGTCACACGAGTTTTCTAAGCACTGTATCGTCTTCATTTTTTGTTTATGTGAAAAAAGGTAAAAATACGTGTTCAAAATTTTTTATATACGGACTAATTAGTTTTTTTTTGTCCAATCCCCTATTTTTCAATCGGGCGCGCCAAATATTGTTATATTCATTGTTCCCGACGATCCAGGTGTACTTAGACCCGCCGCTAGGTATTGATTATGTCGCCCCTAGACAATTGTAGCTAAACAACAACTGTCTAGGCCGAGCTTGCCATAAAGGTTCTCTAGTTTCGACAGGACACCGCGGCCTCGACACAAAGGGCTAAGAAGGAACATGGGTGGTTTTTAGTCAGTAGAAGTCGGATACTCTAGGGAGTGTCTGCCGCTCTGCCCAGAGCGGGAGGAGTCATTTCGATGCCTTAGTTCACAATTGCACTAACTACAAAATTTTAAATTTTCACTTTTTGAATGCCAAATATACTAAATCTCGTGCTCTTTCGTTTCTGCGTATCGAAATACCGTTATTCCGTCTCTTTCTACCAAAAACGTAGGTAACAGTTGTATTAACTATGTTCCATTAATGTTTCATGAATGCTGTATTATACTAATGACCTTTATTTTTGTAAATCCAATCAAGATATACTCTAACTGATTTTAAGTTTCTCAACTGGAGAAAGTTTCAAAACACAAACATATTAAATACATTTGGATTATCTGGTCATACTTGTTAGCAGTGCTTTTGGGGTGTATTATTGTGTTGATAGTACAAAAGGATCAAGAAAGTTTAATGTACAAGTGTGTTAAGTACTTTTACTTGAAGGGGTGTAGCAATTTTTAAAGTGCAAAAATGTACTATATCGTTTTAAGATAATATAGTCTGAATATTGTACATGTGTATTAAGTACTTTTACTTGAATGGGTTTGGCAATTTTTAGCTGATTCAATGTATTTGTGCGAGTGTACGACTAAACGCCGACAGACACTACGCTGACAGACTGAACACCGACAAGACTACTTCGACGGGACTTTTCGCCAACAAGACACTTCGCCGACAGGGCTCATTAGCGACGCAAGTTATCTCCGATAACCAGATCAGATACACTCAGTGGACGCCACCAATGACAACATAACGTAACATCACGCCTGTAATCCCCGAAGGGTTAACCAGACGCCCCATTGGGTCTGCAGGTTGTTCGAAAGAGGACTAAAACATAACTGGTGAAATGTGAGTGTACTATTCGGTACACCTCTGCCTGAAACTTTTTTATTTTTGTTGGGTGGGAAATCATCAAATGAGGAGTCATTTGATGATTTAAGTACCGCTCTTTCACTCTGCCCAGAGTAGGAGGAGCTCCCACTTTGGGCAGACCGGTATGTTTTAAGTGCAGCCATGTTTTAGTCCCATGTAATAGGTTGTGAGCCTTTTGCAATAAACCAGGCACAAAACCAGACTCCGTGGCTGCTACTGAGAAATTCCTGAGGGAAAGCCCCAAGTGTTATTGGGTTTTCCCATCAGGGATTTGTGGAAGTAGTGTCCCGTCCCGTCAAAGTAGTGACTTGCTTGAAAGGGCGGAAAGGAGTGACAGACTTCTACTAACTAAACACCACCCATGTTCCTTTTTATCCCTTTGCGCCGATGCCACGGTTTCTCTTTGAACAACCCGCAGCCCCGACGGGGCCTCTGCCTAACCCTTCGGGAATTAAAGGCGTGATGTTGTCATTGGTGGTACCTGATCTGATTTATCGAAAATAACTTGCGTCGATGATGAGTCCTGTCGGCGAAGTCTCTTGGCGGCGAAAAGTTCCGTCGAAGTAAGGTCTTGCTTGTCGGTGTTCAGTCTGTCGGTGTAGTGTCTGTCGACGTTTAGTCGTACACCCAAATTATCGATGTACAATTTTACTATACTGATTGTCATAATAATACTGGCTACTGCTATTTATGGGACGAATCTAATGGCAAATAAGGTTCCATTGAAATCGGATCAGTACCTATTGTTAAAATATCTTTGTAGTCTATCCGAAACTGTTACATATGTCGCATCATTTTCTGACACTTGTAGTGGTCAGAACCGCAATTTATATTATGTTACTCTAGCGGCTTTGTGTGCTGTCAATAACTTGCCTCATTTAGATACGATCAATTTGAAATTCATGGAATCGGGCATTCGTATTTAGTGGATTCAATTCATGCGTGTATAAAAAGAGCGCAAAAGCATAAAGGCATTTTCACTTTGCGTGAATATGCATTGGTGATAGGGTCTGCTATTTTGATATTGCTGCGTTGTCGACAATCGAAAATCTTCTTAAAGTCATTATGATGAAAAGAAATCCCACAAGCTACTCAAAATGAGCAGGGGAAACATAAGACTAGTAGTAGGGATCGAAACAGGACACTGTGGACTCAATAGACACCTGACGATTATGAAAGTAAAGGAAGACCCCATATGCCCAGCATGTGGAGAAGCAGAAAAAAACAAGTTTCCACCTTGTGGCTGAATGCACAATAAAATAAAATAAAATTGTTTATTTGTCTCAAAGTTAAAATTAACACATGTGAATGAAACAGCCCCAGTAAGTAATAAAAAATACTTGTGTTGGGATCAAACAATGTGCTACTCAGATGGGAAATCCTAGGAACAGATGAGATTAATGAATAGAAGCTCGCAGAAATCTCTACCGAACAACTGGTGAGCTTCTGCAAGGCAACAGGAAGATTCGCGATGCCGACCACCAGTAACCCATGAAGGGGATCCACCAAAATGGGGAACTGGGCGAAATAATCCACAACGAAAGGACTGATCGCCCGTCTGGTGTCTGCCGGCGTCCCCGAAGATAAATAGAAATAGGGTCTGCTAGAATCAAGCCGAAACCCTATGGTGTTAGTATTATGAAACACGGGGAATTCTATGATCTGAAGGGATTAGAAAAAAACTTTGAATTCGCAGCGTTGAACCAGCAGGCTGCAGGTTCAAAGTTATGCTGTTAAATATTTTTGAGTTTTTCCCTTATGGCCGGGTCAACATAATCAATCTTAGTGCACAAATGTATTAAATGGGGGGTTTTATGTTTATTTAGCTATTTTGAAAAGGTTACGTTAATCCTAATATTATAATATTGAGATATGATGCAGGTAAAGGACTAGTCTTATGAATAGATGCATATTTAGTTTGCTATTTTACTTGGTTTTTGTACTGTTCTTGTCTAAACTTTAAAAAACTTTAAAGCTCTCTCCTCAAAAATGTCAATTTCGTAGTTAGTGCAATTGTGAACTAAGGCATCGATTTGATGATTTCCAAACCTCCAAAAAAAAAGTATCTCTAGTTTAGTCACATTAGGATGTCAAAGAAATGTCTACTTTCGTTGTTTAAGTTAATTTTCAAAATAACAACCATGCAGATAAACTATGTCATTGTTATCAATAGCTGGCATCGATACAAAGAGCTTTTTTGCCCCGAGCGAGTCCGACTAGAGACTACTTACTGGACCGTGAGATGACTTGATGGTCTTCATTGTAAAACGAGCTTTCGACTTATTATGATCCGCGAAATGTTGGAGCTTTCTTCACCGCAACTAGCCGCCAAGTCTTCATTAAAGAGATATCGCGGACATCGCGGATACAGATATCTTAAAAGATAGAAGGTAGGCGGCAGGCTAAAAGAATATAGTGCTTGTATCTAGTAAATACGGGGCCGCTCCGGCCGCCCCTCGCTGTCTGCCGTCCCGTGCCGTAGCCTGTGGCTTAGAGCAAGGTACATTCGCCCCTGCTTGACAGTCACTGTTTTTAGGGTTCCGTAGTCAACATGGAACCCTTACAGTTTCGCCACGTCCGTCTGTCTGTCTGTCCGTCCGTCCGTCCGCACTATGTCTCAAAGAGATAGCATAGTTTTCCTTGGAATGTCATTAGATAGTCAGATCTCATGGAAATTACACGTAAATAAAATCTGCAACAAAATAAACAAGTATGTTGACGCTCTTTGGCGCCTTACACGTATATCCAGCCAAAAAACAGCTTTACAAGCCTATCACGGATATGTAGCCTCCAACCTACGATATGGTATTCTATTATGGGGTGGCTCCGTGGAATTTAATAGAGTATTCTTGGCTCAAAAACAGTGCATTCGCGCACTTTGTAATGTTGATTCTTTAACTTCATGCAAACCATTGTTCCAAAAGCTAAAGGAGAATGCCCGCGTACAGTACTCTTGATAAAAGACTTGTGTATCAAAACCTAAAACGGCATTAAATATCTAAAATAAAAATATTTTTTTTAAATAAGTATTAACGATTATTTACAATAGGATGGTTTTTCAAACAATAAATGAGTACTTTTATATTTCCGACGTCATAGTACGCCATTTTTTACTATAAACTGACAATACTAGGGATTATGTTACTCGTAGTGCGGGTACATTAACATTTATTGTGCGTTTGTCATATTTTTACAATACAGTATGACGGTATGTTATTTTTGCTGGTTTTGTTACATTGTGCTTCGAGTCGAACCTTTTAGTTACTCCGTTAATGCTGCCAACCCATTGACAATAAACATGCTTCCGCTGCACCGTGTGTGTTGTTTATAACTAAATACAGGACTTTTTGTGTTGTGATCATAGCGAGTGCAACTGTAGTGCGATGTCTCAACTGCTCTTTGAGATTAACGCAACTTATGCACAGACGTACCTATGTTGTCGGAGATTCCGAATAACATCATGAACATTTTACGAGTCTGGATCTCACCAACACCGGTAAGAGTAAACATTGTCTTGTAACGTAGAATGGTGTTTTTTATTTAGGAACTGTACTTTTATGATTATGTACCAAAAATAACAAATCTTAGAGGGCAAAAGTAAAATCCATGTGTGTGTTAGTTTCTCATCTCACTAGTTGAGTTACCGGATTTTAATATAACTTAAATAGGTAGGAACCTCATACTGATGTGTTGTTAATAACCAACTTATTAACTATAAAGATGGTTTATCTTAATCAGTGTGTATTCGAGGATATTAATTGTATGTAGTAGGTATCTATCATTTAAGATTAGTTGTACAGAAATATAATTATTTAAATATGTTTTTTTTCAGCTGTCAACCGAAGGCACATTGTGTCAGGAGTGTGTTACACTGTTGCAAAATACACTCACATGCCAGGGACAGTTGACACCTGCAGTAGGACAAACGGCCGTCTGCTACGGCTGTGGGGTTTCCGTACTGAGATCAAGAACTCACCGAGTGCCATTAGACTGCCCACAAATAATTAATTATTACTGCGAGGGGTACTATCTCATCAGGTAATATATAATATTTTTTTATACACATACGATTGAGGACGTTAGCTTGTTTTTCTAGCCTATCAGCTACGAATTCCCTTGCGTACTACACTAGTCCACACTGTTTACTGTTATCTTACTATTGATTGTACATATATAGGCTGGTCAAATTATAAACAAGTCATTGTATTGATCTACAGGTGTCACGTCTGGAAAGCGTTTGCCGAACATGCTGAATAAATGCAACCAGACACACACACTCACGATGCTGACTGAGTGGAAGATTCTGCTACCCAAAACCGATCTCAGACACATATTGAACAAGATTATAACATTCCAATGCCACCCCTCCTGCCAGAACCCTGGTCGACCAGTATTATGGATTGTTAATAAGGTTAATTCAAAAACATAATATAAACGTGTTGCTGCCACACCAAACGCAACAATAATGAGCGTCTATTGGTATCATCAATAGTTAAAGGACTATTGATACAGCGCGGCGCCACAAAATATAATTATGTTCCTTAGAGTGCCCGGATCTGCAATATCCATTTGAATTACAACTTTTGGGGCGGAGAAGAACTGAAGGTTGCTGTGTGCATGTAATGTGCATAGTATGGTACCTATTTAAGCTGGGCATTTTATAACAATGTTAGTGTTCCAGCTCCATTTTTGGATACACTATTTTTAGATGAATAAAATAAAGTCTAGAAATAATCATTCTTTCATTTATTGTATTTAGTATTGTGTGTTTTAACTTTCCACCCTACTTACAAAGACAATTTCATGATTTCCACTACCTTAAGATTTGAATAGTATCTACAAATAACACTGAGCGATTGATTATCTTAGAAATGATTTTTTCCCTGCTTTGCAATTTCATGAAACGCGAGAATATGATTTTAAAATGCTCAAAATGTAAATCAGTTGAGTTAGTCACAGGTGGTCACCAGACACTGGCCACCTGAAATAGCTAAACCGTTACAGATTTTACAAAAATATGCTTTAAAGACACAAAGCTCACTCGTAATCCCATTCAGACCCTTTCAAATAGTTTTTTTCAACTAATTTTTGGTTGAGCATAACCTAAAAATAGTCATTTCATTTTTGTAAATATCTCGAAAATGCCATTGTCTATTGTGTTCAATCTTCTGAGGTAGTATTTAGACATGCCATCGAGTATTTTAAAGATGATTTGATGAAGCCACAACAATGTTGAATTGAGTACATTTGCCCATAGTGCCGCTGGCATTCTCCTTTACTAACAGCACCGTCCATGTACATATTTGAATCTTGTAATTTCGTCAAAACACATCAGTATCTGTACAAATCCTTTGGTGATTATTGTAATTTTAATACCCGATATCCTAATAGTTTTCCCTTGCCGAATATAAAAACTGACCTGTATCGAAGAAATTGTTACCCCATGTCAATTAAACTTTTTAACAAATTACCCACTGAACTAAAAGACATAAGATCAATACCTTTATTCCGAAAAAAATTATACGCCTGGTTAGTAAATAAATGTTTCTACACGACCCAGGAATACCTTAGATATAAGAATAGAAAATTACTGTAGCGCCTTACTATGTATGTTCCTATCAGTGCAATATAACTAGTTTAATTTAAGTTAGTATGTAATTCCACATACCTATAAGTGTGTACCTATGTAGGTGCCTAATTCATTTTTTTCATTAACTTTTATCTTAAGTTTTAAGTTTTTGCATACCAGAAATGGTTAATATGAGGATCGTTTTTTTGTATTATGTAATGCATTATGTACCATCTATTTTACCCATATTATGCAAATAAATTATTTGATTTGATTAGATTTGATTTGAAGACCCTTAGTACTAGAAAGCTGTAATTTGGCATGCATATACAAATAAGTTACACCGACAAAGTAGGCAGGTAGGTAGTTTTTTTAAGGTGTCTCCAGTAGGTACACATTTAAGTGGGGACGATTTTTTTTCTGGCGAATTTCATGGTGTGGTATGTCGTTGGATAGGTCTTTAAAAAATATTGTACGTGGTCCGACATGTACTTGGCCGGTTTTATTACTTAGTCCCGATGACAGTAATAATGATCAAGTCTGATGACTATGACCCGATGTTGCAATAAGGGTGGCAGTTCGCTGCCCCAGCACCAGATTATTATACGATAGATTTCCAATGGTTGTTATATGAGGTACTACGGGATCACTCAAATTGAGGTGACAACAGGTAACGACTAATGGAAATGTCTTCGAATGTTAATATTTGTCGTACCCCATCCCTCTCCCTAGAGAGGAGGCCTGAGTCCCAGCAGTGGAAACATTATAGGCTTATGATGATATTATATTCTGATGGTATCCCGAGAGAATATTTTCTTTCATGGATGTACACCGATTAATTTGTTATTACTGGACTGGATACTTTTTTGTTTTGGTTGATTCAGCCTGCACGTTATTTTTTTGGTAAAGTTAGTGTTTATTTGAAAATCGCGTTTCTCTCTGCAAAAAAGTTATGTGTTTTATCGATACGGAAATGATCAAGCTAAGCTAACATTCAAGCCATCGCCAAGTTCTTAATGATAGAGCTACGTCCAGGCCGAAAGTAGATTCGCGTGTTACCAGCTACTTAGCGATAAACGTCTAGATATAAATCGCGAAGTGAATCGCGGTGAGCCGTTAGCGCCAAATGACTTGACCGTATCGATCAAATAGCTCGGGAGTTGCGAAACGGCGGGATCGCGTGACACTGCGCCTCGCCTATGAAGAGAAGCCTCGCCAGAGAAGCCAGGAAGTCTTGCCTATCGTCATTCCGATAACAATCGATGAGCATTTGATTTGTGCAAAGCCTTACTACACGGTCACATTAACTTGACGCATCTCCGGAATGCCAGGCCCCACCCGCTTCCCTGATCCCTCCCGCATCCCTTTAGGTCGCCCGGCAAGTGTCAGTACAAGTTAGCATCTTTGTTACCGAAACGCGCACAAGTGAGCCTGGTTTCGATTCCCAGGTCGGGCAAAGTGTTATTGGGTTTTTCATCAGGAAATTCTCAGTAGCAGCCGAGGCTGGGTCTGGATTTGTGTCCGGTTGATGGAAATAGACTCGACCCCTATTACATGGGACTTAAACATAACGGGAAATGCAAAATGTGAGTGTACTAATAGACTAATGGGTACAACTGTGCCTAACCCTTCGGGGATCACAGGCGTGATGTTATGTGAGGATATTAATATTCAAGTATAACTTTTGAAAGATAATAGCATGCCACTTATCGGAAGTGTAGGTGCTACTCATCTACAAAAGAAAATATAGTAGCAAGCAACCTACATAACAATTCTATGGCATTGTATCACTCGTAGAGTAGTGTTTACCGCCGCTGTAATTGCTAACATGTCAGTCTGTGCGTCCACAATACTGTCAGCTCCGTAATTTATGGCAACGCTCGGAAATGGCAAAGCGTTGTAAATTGTACGACAATAATTAGGAGTAATCACAAGACATAATTACTGCAGTAAACTAAGTTCAGCTATTTCTACAAAAAAAATATTACCTGTATGTTCTATTTTGCTCCTACTTTGTCTAGGAATATCATAACATCACGAATGTAATTCCCGAAGGTCTAAGCTGAGATATACCTATCTTGACTTCTTGAGTAAACACACAGCTAGTCAGTTATGATTGTGCACGTCCCATGTAGGTTATAATAGGTCTTTTCATTACTCATACTCTGAAAGTAGGTCATAACGTGCCTGCGGAGCGGGTTGAAAGTACTACTTTTCAGCCCTAGGGAGAATCGCTTTCTTTGTAATTGGGAGCAAGCCTATTGCCACCAACTAATGTAATTAGGAGCAAGCTTATTTGCAAGCCTATTAAGATCAACCGATGTAATTAGGAGCAAGCCTATTGCCATCAATTGGTGTACTTAGGAGCAAGCCTATTGCCATCAATTGGTGTACTTAAGAGCAAGCCTATTGCCATCAACCGATTTGGGTAATTGGGAGCAAGCCTATTGCCATCAACCAATGTAATTAGGAGCAAGCTTATTGCCACCAACCGATGTGATTAGGTGCAAGCCTATTAAGATCAACCAATGTAATTAGAAGCAAGCCATCAACTGATGTAATTGGGGGTAAGCCTATTGCCATCAACCGATGTAATTAGGAGCAAGCCTATTGCCATCAACCAATCTAATTAGGAGCAAGCCTATTGCCATCAACTGATGTAATTAGGAGCAAGCCTATTGCCATCAATTGGCGTAATTAGGAGCAAACCTATTGCCATCAACCGATTTGGGTAATTGGGAGCAATCCTATTGCCATCAACCAATGTAATTAGGAGCAAGCCCATTGCCATCAACTGATGTAATTGGGGGCAAGCCTACTGCCATCAACCGACGTAATTAGGAGCAAAGCCTATTGCCATCAACCGATGTAATTAGGAGCAAAGCCTAATTCATTTCATTCATCAACTTTCCTTGTATTCGTAATGAAAAGCACAGTGTTTACCTCGGGTTAAAGACTTATTTAGTCCCTCGAACTATTAGCGCCCTCGCTGCGCTCAGGCGCCAAACTACGTGCGACTCGGGACTAAATAAGTTCCTTTCACCCCTAAGGTAACAATGTACTATTACCTATGTAATTGGAGATTCTATAACCGGCATTTTCAGATTTAATTATCTGTGGATTGGCGCGTAATTCGAAATTCAAGTAAATATTCGAAAGACGTGTTAATTTAATTTCAAATTCAGTCATTTGTTTTTTGATAGTTTTTTGTTTTTGTGACATTGTGGTAGTTTTTGGCGCCATGGATAAACTGCTAATTCGTTCAATTTTCGAATATGAGTTCATACGTAGAAATACCGCTGCGCAAACAACACGAAACATTAACGACGTGTACGGGCTTAACACTGCTTGCATAAACACGGTCCATTACTGGTTCAATCGTTTTCAATCTGGAAATTTTGAGTCGACGAACGAGCCTCGCGGTTGGCCGGTAAACATTGTCGACAACGACGAATTGAAGGCGATAGTGGAAGCAGATCCAACTTAATCTAAGGCTGAGCTTACTGCAGGCCTTGGAGTTAGTGTCAAAACACCATTGAGGCACTTGCGTCAAATTGGAAAGATAAAAAATCTAGATAAGTGCGTGCCACGCGAACTAAGCGACCAACAGCGAGATTTAAGCGTCGAAGCATGCATAGCACTACTGAATCGGCATAGAAACGATGAAATTCTTAATCAAATTGTTACCTGCGATGAAAAGTGGATCCTGTACGACAACCGTAAGCGTTCGTCTCAGTAGGTGGACCCGGGTACATCACCTAATCAGTGCGCTACAAAAAAGATTACTCATAGGAAGATGATGGTGACTGTCTGGTGGACCAGTGCCGGACTTGTACACCATAGCTTCTTACCGAATGGCACAACAGTGACGGCAGATGTCTATTGCCAAGAATTGCAAACAATGATGGAGAAGCTCGCAATTCAACAACCAAGACTAGTCAATCGTTCTTCCCCATTGCTTCTCCACGACAACGCGCGAGCTCACACTTCACGAAAGACCATCGCAAAGCTACAAGAGTTACAGCTGGAAGCTCTCTGTCACCCACCGTACTCAACGGACGTTGCCCCAACAGATTTCTACTTTTTTCAAAATTTAGACATTTTGTTAAGTGGTAAAAAATTCGACTCCCGAGAGGCAGTACAAAACGCTTTCGCTGACTTCATCGCCTCCCGCTCCCGTCCGACAGACTTCTACAGTAAAGGGATAAACAAACTGCCATCAAAATGGCAAAATTGTAGGTATAGATCATTTGGGCCAGTAGGTACTTTGATTAGCTGAAATAAAAAAAATACCAAAATTTTTATATTTTAAAATTCTCATACAAAATCTCCAATTTCATAGGTAAAGACCTAATATTAGGGAGCTAGCTTATTGTTATCAATTGTATTGAATACTGGCTGCTATTGAGAAACTACATGCCTAGGTAGGTACCTACCTAGCAGGGGCGTATTTACCCTAGGGCCATCCGGGCCATGGCCCGGGGCGCCTGTAGGCCAGGGGCGGCGTAGCCGCCTGGCTGCCCCTGGCCGATTACATTTTGTTTTGGTTTTGGTGCCATTCATTCCACTTTTACTTCTCACTTTTTTTATATTATCATAACAATCTCAATTCAAGTTAACAAAACCAGGCGGCAACGTCAGGTCATGGTTATCAGATCAGATAATTACTATAGTAATCTGGACTACGTTGTAAAAA
Organism: Diarsia dahlii; assembly: GCA_949775195.1. Taxonomy (NCBI): domain Eukaryota; kingdom Metazoa; phylum Arthropoda; class Insecta; order Lepidoptera; family Noctuidae; genus Diarsia; species Diarsia dahlii. Next base: position 16,822,335 of record OX459195.1, read on the forward strand.
TAAGGGCAACCAAGCAGAGGCATAATTTTTTTTGGCGCCGCCCTAGGGCCTCTGCCGAATGCCACCCCAAAAATCATGTGAACAAGCACTATAATATCCTTCTAATCTGCCGCCCATCGCTTGCTATTCTCGGTAAAAAGAAAATCTAACCTATCTGGAATGCTACAATTTTCTAGCTCGCTCTTGCCGCCTCCAAGCATTAGTAGGTAAAGATAAGTTTAGTATATTTTTTTAAATGTTAAAAAGAAAATCGGTTACTTTTCCGAGGCATGGGGCAAAAATTTTCGAGCTCGCTCCGCTCGCTCTTATATCAGCCTTCAAGCCTGATTTTTCAAAACTTCTTAAAAAACATCTTTCTGTATGAATCGTTGAAACAAAATGTAATTTAACCGATGTGTCAAAATTGTTTCGAGCTCGTTCGCTGTTTTTGTTAATTTTTGAACCGGCAAACACTAACACACTATTAGCTGCTCTATATTGTCAATCAAAAGCAAAAATAAATTGATTAGACTTTTAGAAATAAACCCGAAGTGTAACTGACTGTTAGTATCATGTAAGCATGCCCTATAGCGGGTTCCAATAAATATGTCCCTCGTTTAAACTAACATACTGTAGTTTGGCTTGGCTTGGCTAGTTTGGTTAGGCTTAGCTAATAATGAAATTAGTAGCGTGGCCAAATTAGGGTGGACCCCCGGCGTCAAAAATGTGCACTACGACACTGGGGTCGACAGAGACGTTGAGGTCGTTTCTAAGCTCTAAGACTCATTGATTAACTACTTGCTCGAGACTGCTTTAGAAAAATAAAATCTTGACTTCTGGGGCGGCAAAAGTTATTGGCCCGGGGCGCAAAATTTCAAAATACGCCCCTGCTACCTATTAGGTATGTAGTTTCTCAATAGCAGCCCATACATTAAAACTCACGACATTTTACAAGTTTTTATTTTTCCCATGCAAGTATAAAAAACCTACAGAACGCCATCAGCTTCGTTATTTACGTTTGTGAAATTACACTCCTAAGAAATTCTTCATGGAAAAATCCAAGAAACGTTTGCGTAACTGAAATCGAACAGCAGACTTCATGCTCAACAGTTTAACACCTCTAAAACAACGAGGCAATGCAACCAAGACACTATAGGATTTGTGTCAATAAGCGTTAAGCAATCAAGTAGGTAGAGCCATTATAGTACCTAGTAGTTAATAGAACAACGACTTGAAAGCAGTGCACGTTAGTCAAAATTTTGATGTATGAAAAAGGCAGGAAAAGTCATGGTCTACTTTCTGTTTTATAACGAATGCAATTCATTTTTAAATGAATACAAAATTGCAACTTTTTCTACCGTCCGCGCCAGTCAGTCGTTTTTTGTATGTTAATAATGTCCATATTTATGTAGAAAGATTGACACCTATTTCTTGCAAGACTGACGTATTCAATGAAAGTGCATTCCTAGCGTTTAAATTCTGTGATACCGAGTGCTGAACTACATAATAATTAATGTTCATTGTGTCATGTCATATTGTCTGCCCATTGCCGGAACCGAATGACGCCACAAAAGATGAATAAAAATGTACCCTGAGATAGATTGTCGTCTATACAGTAAGAAGAAGGTTTCACTCTTCTTAAAAACTTCTGGTACATACATATAACAAGCAGCGTTGCAGACCATTGCAAACGTTGCAGTGATTTGAAGGATTTTGTAGAAATAAACTCACGAAACTCCAGATAATGTCTAGTAGCAGAAACACCCTGAAAGTAATTTAGCTGACTCCTACCCTACAAATTACCGAAACACATCAAATTTCGCGCCAATATTTCTTCACGCAAATCGTTGACGTGGCTCAAAAGGCTGCCCAACTTAAATGGGGCTAGACAAGGCATGCCTGTTGGATGCCGAACGAGCTGTAGACCCATGAAGCTCAGGATTGGTGCCCTGAAACAGTAACACGGGTTTGCGGCAGACCACTAAGGAGATGAAGGGACAACTGTATGTCTTTCTTGAACCGTTACTGTTGTAAGGATAGGAGGGAGGCCTTTCCCCAGCAGTGGGACAATATGGGCTAGCTTTTAATATATAATTCCTTCAAACGCGTAAAAATCAATGTAGGAGGAGGCTGATTGGGGACGCCAAGCTGGTTGCCAAGCTACATAGCCTGGCCCACCGCCGCAAAGTTGCATGTCTGTCGGTCTTCTACAGACTGTACTTCGGAGAGTGTGCGCGCAAGAGCTCCACGAGCTTATTCCACCATCTCCCTTCTTCCATCACAGTGGCGTGCCTAGGAGTAAGCAATACAGCAAGCACAACTACAACAAGCAGCCTGTTTTGTTTAAGTTTTTAATAACGGCTGTTTTATTTTACTAGTTATTTATACCTAATTATAAAAATACAAAAAGTGGTGAACTACACTTTTCGTAGTTCCTATTTAATATTACGTCACAATTTAAGAACAACATTTAGGTGCATTACACAATAACGAATCCACACTCTTTAATCTTTCACAAGGAAATATTACATTAACCACTTCAAAACAAAGTTAGGTAATTCCATCAAAAACTAATGTCAAACTTTAAATCACTAGAAAAAGAAACACAGAAAGAAATGCACTCACTAGTAATCGCTCAAAACAAATATGAACTAACTTGAAATCTACTTTGTGTCAAAATTCTCGCCACACGCATCATCCATCGCGCGAACCGTGAAACACACATTCTCTCTCAAACATACACTGACTTGCCACGCACACATTCAAATAGAAGCTCGGCTTATTCCTCATTCATAATTTCGAATGTTTCCTAAAAGTATTATTAAAAACAAACCAATTTATGAATGAAAAATGCAGTGGAAACAGTGCGTGCTTTCGAGAAAGGGCTACTGGGCTAGCCCCGCCCACTGGCTCACTACTTAACTCTTCTTTTGTTAGTGCTAGAGCGAGCTAGAGACTCGCGGTCGCAGCGGAGAAATATGAAGTTTGACAACGCCGCGCGCTGAGTTATGCACGCGAATTTATATTAAATGGTATTATCATAATTATTTTGTTAGTGTTTATAGTATGACTGTTTTTTTATTTGTTGTTTTATTTTAGGGCAAGCACAGCTTTTCTGCTTGTATGGGAGGCCCGCCACTGACTTCCATCGAGAGACTAGGCGTACTGCAGGTTATCACCCATACCTTGTCGATGTTCCACACATTCGTACGAAGCGTTTTGCTAAGTCTTTCATTATTCGTACAGCCAAGGAGTGGAACACCCTGCCTGCGTCGGTTTTCCCGAGTTCATATAACCCCAATCTATTTAAGTCGCGAGTAAATAGGCTTCTTCTGGGTAAGCTCGTTCCATCGTCGACCTCATCTCTGCCCTTAGGGCAAGATTGAGGTCAAGAGTAGGCCCATATTAAATAAATAAAAAAAAAGGTCCATATGTATTACACCCAAATAATTATCGCCGGTTATGTGAAGTCAAAGTCAATAGAAGTGAGCTTATTTAAAATGACCAGAATATCGCAGGTAAGACTTGGTTGTGACTCACGCAGACCAGGTAAGAATGGCACACAACGTGGGACCACTCAGCAGTGAGTGGAACAAGGCTCTGTATACTAAGTGGTTGTTGCTAAACTTAAGTTTCAGATCAGGATTAACTATACTTCATAGTTTATTGTAGGTTGCCCTAATTGTGTCCTGGTTTATTAAATAAACACATATTTTTCGACTGAGTTTTCTCAATATGTATCGCTTTAAGTTTTTTCTATAAACGTGGAGTATTGCTGTGCCAAACTCAATCTTCAAAAAATTGTGATCAATGTGAGATTAATTAAGTTACGTTTTTCAGGAGACTCTACATAGGATATAAGGTACTTATGCAGTGAAAAATACCTAAGTATTAGGTACCAATATTTAGGGTTATGATCGCCTAATCCATGAATCCTAGATGGTTAAATTTTCAAGACTGAATATGAATAACAAGACACATAGATCTCCTACTGAAATGGCCAATGATAACATTTCCGTATGACCGGACGTTATCCACTTCCGATCTCAAAATCTGTGCGTATATCGTGCTGGTTCCAATTATTATCCGCGGCTCGGGCGGTATCACGTCGATAATAGATCCACGACCTGTCATAAATTTCATTGCAATCGAGGATCCGGCTGATCAATTTGGCTCGCTGGGCGGGCGGGGGCGGCGCTGGGGCGCGTGCGCGGGCCCGGGAGCGGCGGGCGCGGCCCGGCGGCGGCAGTGCGCGAGTCGTCGCCGCCTGCCGCGCCGCCGCCATGGCCGCGCCGCGCCGCGACCGCTGACCGCGACCGACCGCGCCCGACGCCCCGCACACCGCGCCACGCCGCCGCTCCGCACAGTACACAGGCCGGCTGTCCTCGCCCGTAGTGCTGGGCCGCGCTCGTCACAGGATTCGGCGCCGGGCTCGGGCGCCGCGCGCGCCTCGCCTCGCGCCCCGCGCGCCACCCGCTCCCGCCTGGTATATGACGATACGTAGGTAACGTTGCCGACTACGAAAACAGTTGTCATAAAATCCTTGCGGACTGTACTGTACCTCAGGACGCAGTTACGATTCCTGAGGGTATCTGGACTCTGGCAGTCGTTTCTACCTCGAAGTGCACCCGTAACCAACGGTCGTGTGTTGCGCAGCTGACTGCTCCGATGTACTATCGGTTAGTTTTATTTTTTCTTATCTTAGTTATAATGTAGAGCATTGCTAGATGTTCAAATATCATAAGCACAAATATTTTCCCAGTTGCTAGTTAAGTTTTCAAGTTAGTGCTTAAGTAGCGGACCTTAGATGGGTGTTACATAATGGAATATCGGTCGATCTCGTAGAGCGAGCGCGCCACTACGTTACGGCACAAGAAACTGTTACGGAATGCTGATTTTCTTCACACTGATTGCTGCCACTGTTTATACTCGCTGTTCTTGTAATATTCTGTTAGGTTTCCATGTTCTGTACATAAATGAAACTAGCTTTGTCCCCGCTACGTCAAGTCGGAGCTTTAGTCTGGCAATAGAGGTTCAGGATCAAGTAGGTAGTAGTAATTATCGATTAACCCTAGAATGTTAAGATGTTAGTCTTAGTGAATAGAGATACAGCTGCTTGTTATTCCCAAGGCAGTCGAAGAGATGCACACAATGGAGACACACAGAGGTCGAGTTAGCGGTAATCAGTGTTAATTGAGTGGTAACTCGTCGCCCGGGGCCGGGTGTAGAGATGTGCGAAAGTGTCCATGGGAAGAGACGTCCCTCTCGTGCGGCGCGTCTCGCTGTGCGGGATCGTTGGCACGCCTCCCCGATGCGAGGTACCCACCACCACTTACTATCTACTGTGTGTGCTATTGTTCCTTTCTTCTCTGTATCATCAACTACACTCATACATACTGCTTAAGTGTTCGCTGTCTGATGTATGGATGTAAGAGTACAAGCGAGGTTTTAGTTCTTATTGTCGAGCACTGAATGTTCACTGTGTATATATTATTCGACCTCTACTTCTATAGGTGGTATGTCACTAAGTGGATTTTTATTTCGACCGCTTCAGTGTATTTTGAGGTGAAAGCAATCAATGGACGGCAGGTGGCCCCGTCCAGGCTTACTCATTTGTATGTTATTATATGTGTGCATTTAATGTGCTTTGTGCAATGTCAAGGATGTAAATATTTATTGTTAGTTTACTTTATATAGGCATCGCTGAAGACTGATTATAGGTACTACTACTACTTTGGTAGATACTTGAACATTTGACTGAATTCAAACTTATAAGTTTGGTTGTTTTGAATGGAATGTATGAATGAATGTTTTAATCTTAATGAACGAAGTCGATTCAAAACTTTCCCAACCGAAAAATCTCAAGAATCTCAGTGTAGAACAGTTGCGCATTTAACTGTTTTCAGACTTATTTCTCAAACATTGAGTGTAATATACATTGGCAGTTAAAAGAAAGTGTTTATTAGGATTATTTACGGTTTCCCAGCTACGCGCCTGATTTACCCATACGTAAACATTGCGTGAATAAACATCAGTTCAATGTTGGCCCCGTAACCACCGGCCAGTGGCCACTCGCACTAACGCGGCTATTTTGCAAATAACCGATAAATATTATCCGGTTAGTAACATGCTCTTTTTACGACTCTCACTTGAGATTTCCGGTGATCAGCCAACAGAAACGTTTTTACTTCACGCCGTTTGATTCTAAGGGATTTTTTTACAAGTCTATGAATATTAAGCAGAGCAAAATTATTTTTTTAATTTATATTCTATTATTATTATTCTATTATTATGATTTTTAATAAAGTATATTTATTTTTGTATTCTATTATTTTATGTAGAATCATTATCATCACAGCTTAGGCTTTCCTGGATCATGTTTTGGTCCACTGAATGAGTGAGAGAAAAGCCACTATACATAAGTAATGTATAGTGGCTTTTCTCTCACTCGAACGACCAAAACTAAGGATCAGCAATAATTCCTACTTGAAGTTTTATAGTCAGCATTACTCCTCTAGCGTTCCCGAGATTGTGATAAAATTCACACTGTTTGCTCACGTATTTATGTACTAACATACTTGTATAAGTACATATCTAATGAGGCGTGGATGCTCTTTCACTTTCTAATTTCACTTTACATAGGTAATATTTCATACTTACCGATTCTCTCTAATAAATATTTGACTCACGTAACGAAACATCGTGCTTTTAATCCTGGACAGATGAGGCAGAGATAAATAGGCTCACTTTGCGACAGTTATGGCGAGCGTTGTCTTTCATCATCTACAGTCAGACTTCACCCACTGCGATGTATCCTTTATTTGGTTGTGCCAAGCTCCAAGGTCCTGTGCAGCGTGTCAAGGTCGTCTGCCCATCTGGCCACCAATACTCCTCTTATACCATTCCTTGAACGCCACTCTGTTACAACTTTACTCCACCTGCCTTCATCGCGCCTTGCTAAATGTCCTACACAACTTGAGTTTCAAAACGAAATTTCCAATCCATTCCAATCCAAATCCACTATCGAAGACTTTCGTACGTCTTCGGATTTCAATGTTTGGAACTCGGTCTACAAGTTTCATCCCGAGTATGGAGCGCTCCATGGCTCATTGTGCACCTGTGAGGCTGTACACAGCCTCCTTTGTAAGGAATACAGTGGCGGTACTTCCAGCAGAAATAATTTATTTTAGAATGTCTACTCGTATTTGCTGAATGCGTCCCGCCCTAGCTGTATGCTTCTATTGTTCACCGTTTGTTTATGTTCTTTGCCAAATGCAAGAATATGGCCGAGATAGGCATACTTTTCAACCATCTCCAACCCAGCTCATATCTAACTTATGACTGATAATGAGAAATTCAAGACCAAAAAACTTGTAATAAATTGCGCTAAGATCTCAGCAGTAAGTAACTTAGTGCTTTGCAATCACAAGCCCAATGAGACAGATAGTTTCAATTTAATGGGCACCCGTAATGGACATAAACAGTTATAGTAGGACGTATTAAATAAAAATAGATAAGTTTATCAAAAATGTCTCCAGTCAATCCTGCGTCAAAAACCGCTCAGGTCTTAAGCTAAAAACCCAATTCCTTAATATTGCAAAGCACCTCACCCACCCTGTGCTGGGTGCCAAGACTTATTAACGAAGAAAGTGTAGGTAAGCTAAGGCAAACTAATAAAAAACTACGGTTGCCATACGTCCGGAATGCAAGGGAAATTCTAAAACGTCCGGAATTTACAAAATAAGAAAACTTAAACAGTCAGCGATGAAAATAAAATATTATTAAAATTAAAACACCGTATTATTTGTTTAAGGTATAATATGTGTAAATAGCGTTAATCTATATATCTATGCTTATAAAATATATCGTTGGTCCTGTTGACTAACAACCCAGCTAACTCCTGATATTCAGATCCTGAGATGCATGATGTGAACATTTAATTTATACATATTAACTCACCAACTAAATAATAATGCAAATTGAAATAAAAGCTCATAAAAATCCACAGCACAATTTAAAAGCCAGAAAAGTCCGGAATGTTCTTCATACATTCAGACTTTTCTCAGGAAAACTCACTCGTAGATCTGGAAACTAATAATTTTGCTACTGGTGTGGAACATGGTCACAGAGACGGTCTTAAGGGGTCACAGGGTCACGGCCACGGGGGTCTAGACTCCCCCACCAGAACTTCAGAAAATAGCAATTTTTCGTAAATTTTATAAATTAGTTATCATTCTGCACAAGAGATTACACGACACGGCAGAATGCAAAATATTTTAAGCTCGCTTCGCTCGCTATGATGCATTTTGCCCTTCTATGAGTTCTTAATAAGTTGACGGAGTTATACTTTGAACAAAAAGAACCCAATATGTGGGTCGGAGGCAGGATGCTTAAAAATCTTGAAGCTCTCTCTCGTTCTTGCGTTCTGTAATTCTGTTAGTACCTTTTTTTTGGTGCGGGTGTGAAATCATCAATCTCTTTCGAACAACCCGCAGTCCCGCCGGGCGTCGGCCTTTGTCCCTCCCCTGTTACTGACATCTCTTTGAGGCGCGCGTGGAAACGAACGCGACCCGGCCTGTCGTCGTCATAAGACGGACGGAAGGCGAGCCAGCCCATTACTCACCGTCCACAGGCCCGCGTCTACGGTGGCCGGAAGACATCACGTGGCCCCCGACGCTCGGAGCGTCTCCCGTGGCGGCTGGGACGTGAGATTCTCTTCCACTCACGTTCCGCCACCTCCTTCGCTAGCATCACTGCTTCGCAGAAGGAGGCGACAACAAACTTTCACAACGAAGATATCGCAATAGCGGGCGAAGTGAGCCGGCCCTCGGATAGATCAACGTATCCGAGGCGGAAAGTCGCTCACTAATTAACACCCTTTACTATAGTTCTGAAAAAGTTGGTAGAGTGCCTCCTTTTCTCAATCATGTATAAATCAACGAAAAGAATACTTATAATTTTGGAAAAAAACGTCGGGTTTTTTTTAAAAAAAACTTCGTTCCCCTTGCTTTTCTTAGTCGACAAAATTACTCCTTGCGTGAATCGACACACAAAATGAGGGTGCAAAGAATGGCCGGATTAATGATCTCTGGGGCAATGAGGACGACTCCCTCAGCGGCCCTGGATGACATACTAGGAATGATATCGCTTGGTTTACAAGTCAAGAAAAGAGCCTTGGAGCAGTGGTTCAAACTGAAAAGCTTAAACTTCTGGAAAGGCAATTTTATGGACAAAGGTCACTCGGAGATAGCAAATCTGTACGAAGACAATCTATCAATGATTATGGCCAACAATGACTTAATCGTTTATTGCCCGTGGTCCACCCGCCTAGTCCACCTGGGTGTACTACGGGCAATTATTTTTGCCCGTGGTCCACCTGCATGTCCATATGTTTATATCGTAGTATTACGAAAGAATAATAGTGATAATAAATTTTAAAGCCAGTGAGAAAATGTTGTAATCTCTTTATTGGTACCTCATTAAATTCATTATGCGTTAGTCATCAAACAAATATCGTAAGGTCCCAGTCTTCTCAGGGCATCCGGAAGGGATCTTGGTGTTCCAAGAGTTTCCTGGCGGATCTGGATTTTGGGCTTCAAGCTAACTGAATTGTCTTGTGGGAATATGACCCAGCAAAAGTACTAGGCTAGCATAGGTTCCAGGTGGTATGTATTTAAATAATTCTGGGAAGGCAAGAACAAGTAGGAGATGAGAAACAAGAATAGTAAAGTCTCACAAACTACCAGGAGGCCAGAATTATGAAAGAGGTATTGTTATTACTTCACCATTCTGCCCTCCTGGTAGTTTGTTAGACTTTACTATGCTGGTTTACATCTCCAAATAAAATGCGTGGTATTAGAAAGGTAAGGTAAGTTATGAGTTTCCTATAATTAACAATATATTATACAATACCTACTTCATGTTTCTGGCCTCCTGGTGTTTTTCATATTTTCTTACTTGTTACAAACCTACAGAGTTTCTCAATGTGCCATTGAGTTACAGTGTGAATTATCGGGATTTTTTTTCCCGATGTGTAAACAGTGTTAGACAACATAGTGTGTATAACTCAACGGGAGCAAACCGTGTATACCATAATAGGATTTAAGTAACTTCACCTTCTTTAACTAAGGTTATCATATTATCACCCTGGTGAACCACGGGCAAAAATAATTTCCCGTGGTACACCCAGGTGGTCCACGGGCAAAAATAATTTCCCGTGGTACACCCAGGTGGACCACGGGCAAAAATTATTGCCCGTAGTACACCCAGGTGGACTAGGCGGGTGGACCACGGGCAATAAACGGACTTAATCAGAAAAGAGAAGATCTTCGACAAGAAGTAAAATACATATAGGCACAAGAGAAGAATGGACAATTGAGAGTGATCCATCTATGGCGGTCTGCTATACAGATGGATCAAGGAAAGAATCAACTAAGCTATCCGGCTCTGGGATACACATACCAAGACTAGAAATAAATAGATCATTCTCACTAGGAACAGGCGCTAGTGTGTTCCAGACAGAAATACATGCAATTATGGAATGTACCAGAATAATTGGAAACGCCCTTACAGGTGATTTTTCCAAAATAGTTATATAATAATATAGTGATAGTCAAGCAGCACTCAAAGCACTGAACAAGGTGGAAGTCACATCTGCTCTGGTTAAAGAGTGTAAGGAAGCACTCAACAAACTAGCGGAAAAAGCAGAAGTGCAGTCGCATGGGTCCCTGCCATGGTCATCAAGGACACGAAGGGAATGAGATAGCAGATGAATTAGCCAGAAAAAGAGCAGATGAAACCTTTATGGGACCAGAGCCCAGGTTACCGATCGCACGCACATAATATAACAAAAGGAATCATCCATAGAATAACTGCAAGAGAGTCAAATCAAAGATGGAATGCAATAGAAGGTTGTCGACAATCGAAAATCTTCTTAAAGTCATTATGATGAAAAGAAATCCCACAAGCTACTCAAAATGAGCAGGGGAAACATAAGACTAGTAGTAGGGATCGAAACAGGACACTGTGGACTCAATAGACACCTGACGATTATGAAAGTAAAGGAAGACCATGGGGTCTTCCTTTACATGCTGGGCATATGGATGCCCAGCATGTGGAGAAGCAGAAAAAAACAAGTTTCCACCTTGTGTCTGAATGCACAATAAAATAAAATAAAATTGTTTATTTGTCTCAAAGTTAAAATTAACACATGTGAATGAAACAGCCCCAGTAAGTAATAAAAAATACTTGTGTTGGGATCAAACAATGTATAAGCTACTCAGATGGGAAATCCTAGGAACAGATGAGATTAATGAAGAGAAGCTTGCAGAAATCTCTGCCGAACAACTGGTGAGCTTCTGCAAGGCAACAGGAAGATTCGCGATGCCGACCACCAGTAACCCATGAAGGGGATCCACCAAAATGGGGAACTGGGCGAAATAATCCACAACGAAAGGACTGATCGCCCGTCTGGTGTCTGCCAGCGTCCCCGAAGATAAATAGAAAAATAGAATAGAGGGTGCATTTTGTGTGTTGATTGCCGCCCAGGTCGGTCTAACCTGTCGGTTTTCATGCACCTTTTGCATAAGTTTTCATAAGTTCGGCCCTGCGTCCCAGCCTACGACTTTTGGGTGGGGCCCAAAAGTCGTAGGCTGGGACTGTCCCTGTCCCTGGAACATGGCTCCAGTCTCTGAAAGGGAACAGGCCGTAATTTATCACGCAGCTCCAGGCGGCTTGGTCAATGTCACGTACTTTTTTCGATTTATCGGTTCTAGGACTTACGATGCTTTCTTTTACCGTATTGAGAACAGAGTTTTGGGTACTGATAATGAAATAATTCACGCAAAGAATATTAAATATGCTCAACAAGGAAGCTGAAATACAGAGTGTGTGCTCTCCAAAAATTTATTTTTGAGCAGCTAATTTTTCTAATAATTAATTGAAGTCACACATTCAAATGAGGTTCGCTATTGCTGCTATTTTTACTGCAGCTGTTTATTGTTCCTTTATAGACACTTACATGGTGGGTCATAGCCTCATGGCTATGACCCACCTATGAAGGTAGGTACCTATACAATGATTCTCGCTCCTTAAATGTGAGAGCTAGACTGAAGCAAATCGGACAGCTCCCTATATGGGGGGCTTTTATTTAATGTGCAGCATTACTGCCGAACCATATCCGTATGAAGAACGTGATTGTGAGACTCCATTCCATAGATATAGAGTCAGTTATATAAAACATGTACTTATATTTAATTTTAGCATTAGCAAATTACAGGTAGACAAAAAAAAATATGCAAAAAAAATAGCAGTAGTAGAATTTTTCAAACAGAAAATTATTCTACATTCTTCTCCTTCTCCGTGTCGCTGAATTAAATTTTTATTGTCCTGAAACTTCGCCGCTTCGGCCACATCGGCTTCATCGATCGAAGCGCAGAGGTCGCTTGGGCTACACAGTTAGGCGCTTTGCACATGGAGCAACTATTGCAGCAACTGGCAACTGGCAACTAGCTGTTTACATATATTTCAATTGGACTACGCACACATAGCAACTCGAGTACCTACCTATCGAGTTCCGGTGATGGCGATCAGCTCAGTCGGCAGAATAGGCTAGAATATTTTAATTATATATTTGAGCTAGATGCCTGAAAAATCTGCACGTACCTATTCGTATAACGAGTTCACTACTATGCTATGCAAAATCAGAGATATCCTTAAAATATCGATAAAGTTGTTTTAATTATTAACAAACACAATCATACCTTATTACTACTAAATGCTAATCCTCAAAACAGGTTTAATAAAGAGAAGTTAATATGCTTATTGCCAGTTAGTACTTATCACAGACTAGCTTTACCTAGGTACGCTAGGAATAAATAATAAACAAGGCCATGATTTCCAACGCAACGTAAACGTCATAATGAAAACTGTGTGAAAACCTACGCTGTAGTTATTATTCATACGGGGAGCCTCTCGCGAGCGACGTCGGCACTTATCTCAGTTATCTAAAGGTGCTTAAGCCTCCCAAAATTCCCCTGTGACTCTAAAATTTACGACTTGAGGAGAGATTTAACGGACGCAGCGTTATCTGTTTTATCAGAAGATATTGTGAGTCAGTCGGCGTCTGTCGGTTGCTAAACAATAGCGAGTTGTCGAACGCTGCGAGTGGAGGCGCACCGAGCCACCGAGCCGTCAGAGATCTATATTTATGTCAATCGTTTAACTCGATCGCGTATAAACAGCAGTGCACATGTTTACAACATGGCCGAGGTGCGAGGCTTGCGGGCACGTGTGTTTAGATGCGATCAATGAGCTCTATCACGGTGACGCACGATGCGCCAGATATTTATGATCTCAATTGTTGCCTGTTGGATGAGGTTAGTGATATTTTTTTGTATATAATTCAATGAATGGGTTTATTTGTAAATGATACACATTCAAATGCAATTAGCTTAGCTTAGCAACATAGTCAATATTTTGTATAAAAAGTGTTACATAAACTTAACCGACTACTTAAGCACTTCTAAGAACTGAAACAGCTAATAGAACTACAACTATTTATTGGAGACTGCAGCAATTAAACTCCCGAAGAATCAAAATAAGATACTGTGTCAATACATTGCTGGAACTGTAACAATAAACCGCTAGTTGTATACTTTAAAACATGGCAATATAACTTTTCAGAGAAACAATCAAATGAGTTTAGACGAGTTCGTGAATTCACCGGCATGGCTTGTCAAGGTACACACACTTTGTTTATATTTGCTTCATAATCCGTGAGTATGTTTGTAAGAAAGTAAGGAAGCATCAATTTACTTAACTAAAACAAATCCTAATTCATGAAGCAATCAACATGCTTCAGATCCTGTCTGAGTCATTTAGTCTAGACCTGAAGTTGGTCAAGATAGGAGAGGAGATCAGTTAAGTCAGATACAGGGTGTCAACCTCAGGTGTCAACGAACCCTTCATGAAGCCGTCAACCAAACATAATGTATGTACATCCAACTAAGTACTCCTTGACTCTTAAAACATTGTGCTAGTGAATGCTTTGAATAGTAAACGTATTATGAAGATAATTTAAGTAAAGTTACAACTTTAAATAATTAATAAATAAAAAAAAAACAAAAAAATAGTACTTTATTGAAAAAAACAGCTGTGAAAAATTTGGAACTTTGACCCCCAATATCTCCCAATCTAGGGCGTTTTCAAGTATGGTCCAGAAAAAAAAAAGATCAGTGACGGGGAAAACAAGTGCCTTCGGCTTCGTTAAGGGTACTTTTACACCCTTTAGAGTTGAGATATTGAATAAAGGACATTGAGCATTACACACACTAATAATTATAATTAGAACTTTGCAAGGAGGAGGTAAATCAAAAATCTAACGCAAAAATCCCCAAGTATCAAATCCCATGTACCTAGAATTATTTGCAGACCAAACCACATTATTCGACAGGAATTCCCATGAGGAAAAACTTGTATCAGTAGCGCCAAAAACAAGGAAACTCCTTCAAATGCCAGCCAGAGCACAACCGCACACATCAACCTGTCAGCCGTCGAACAATATTTCAAGCGTTGAATCATTAGTTTTATATCTGGCCACTAATGAGGTTGGATACAATTAGAGCACTTGAAGCACGCAAACATGACTCCATGTCCGTTAGCTAAGTTTAGCCGGTGTCGTAAACACGCACTTGGCCATGGTTTATAATTTTTCCGCGTGTATGTACTAGGTACAAATCTAATTTGGTCACATACCGACATGCCCGACATGAGTAGGTATGTGCCCACTGTTATATAAACACTGGTTTAATTATAGGAGTGAGGTACGAGCGGTGAAGGAATGCACAAAAATAAGAGTAGAGGTAACGTGGGACATTATGTGAGGACCATTTGGTCATGCGCAACTATTTTGTGTCTGAGCTTGCCATATACTCTTAAATAAATGCCTTTATAATACACATTTCTATAGTCCGTATTTGATAGGCAGTTATCTATCAATTATTGTTGCCTGCTGCTTTACCTGCAACCTAGAACGTGTTGGAAAAACCCCAATGCCTAATCCTATTTAGACATAGTTTGTTAATAGTCTCGAAACTTTCTTGTCCACAATGTTAGCGATGTATGTTAATCACCAGCATCACTATATGCACAGTAGTTAGTAACACAGATTTACAATCAGTGCTGAAATGTATTAAGCTGACCCCGATGATAATACATGAACACTCTTCAGACTGGCTCTACATTTATTTCCAAGTAAGAATTATGATAGCATTCAAGCTGCAGATTGCCGTCTATTAAGTAAGGAAAATATAACATGCGAGTACATCCAAGGTTCCGATTAATTGCTTGTAATTCCTCTAGTATCATCATGATTAGCATGAGTGTAGTGTAGTTACACGGTTATACATCTGTAGCTATGTAGCTATGGTTAGTGCCTCGCCTAACGAGCGCACGTACATAATTAAATGCAAGTGATCGATGCATTTATACATTTTAACGGCCTGATCTCATCAATCGAACGGTCGGGCTGCGGCGGACAGTGCCGTGCTCGCGGCCGCTCGGAGAAAGCTAGTTTCATTTGGCTATGAGTGTGTAGTTGATCCTCCTGGCTGAGTGATGCTTGTCAGTGTCTGTGTCTAACGAGTAGTGGTGCCGGCGTGTGTTGCCCAGGTGTCGGGGGCGCAGCGCGGGCGCGAGCGGCATGCGGCCCCGACGGCAGACGCCCATGGAGGTCGGCTAGCGGCGCGCGCGCACCCCCCGCGCCCGCACCCTCCGCTCCGCCCCACCGACGCCATGGAACTCGCTGACGTGCCGAGACACCGACCCCTCGCCTTCGATAAGGTTAGTATACCACTTTACATGACGTTTATACATACATTATATTCCCTCACTTAATATTTCATTCGCCAAATAACTTCACACTTAAATTCTTTTAACGACACGCCTGTCCATGATACCACGATACACGAAAGCGATACCGGTTCAACATAACGGTAGTTATTATGTATTCGGTGAGTAACAACCGTTGTTACATTATGCAGCGTGGAGGAGGCAGGCAGTAGGCAGAGGGTACTGTCGGCAGCGTTCGGTTGGTTCGGTTGTTTTTAGCGTAATGCTCGACAGGCGCCGGGCGCCGAACCTACTGCTGTCTGAAAATCGATAGGGCTTGCTTCCGACGAAGCTGCTCATGGCTTGGCGCAGGGCGCTCGCTACACGATACTGTTTATAAGATAACAGTCGGTAGCCCTGACAGAAGAGATATACTTACGTGTAAATAATACGAGTAATTAAGCCGTTCAATGATTCTGATAAGTATAGTTCAAAGCAGGATGGCATTCTCGCGATGGATTGCTGCTATTTTGAACTCTATTATCTACTAAAATTCAGTTAGATCAACAAGGCAGTAGCATCAAAGTGCGAACGTGCAATATTTACAAACACTGATGCTTTAAGCACTCTCGGCAATATTCAGACAGATGATCGGTTTATATCCTCTCGTAACGGAGCGTGCATAAGACATCGTGGAAACTTCAGCTGAAATTTTCTATAAATAGTAACGAATATCAGTACCGAGGACCGAAACTGCGTTATTGACTACAAATATTTATTCATCTACCTGCAGAATAAACAGAAAATATTTCCTTAAGCTCTAATTAACAAAAATGTGCTCATTTGTTACAACAATGGTAATTATTCGTGCTAATGACTTTGATTTACAAGCTAACTACGTGTATAGACGATTGTAATAGACCCCACACGCGCCATTACTCTTTGTCACGGCGTCGGGACGCCCCTAACAATAGAGGGTTAAATAATAAACAACGGGTTGTTTCCAAGAATCATATTATTCGACGCTAGTATGGTTTCGACGAAGTGTTAAAGGCTTAGACTCTATTCAACCCCCCGCCCCCCTTTACTAAATACGTGGGGTGACCTGATTTAAGGAGTTTTAAGCTTTTTATAATTGCTATTTAAAACTAGCTATGGAAAACTAAAATACTGCAAAGTATACTTACTCAAAGTTTCCATTTTAAATATCACATGGAAGGACATCAAATTAAAATAACGCGGCGTCATTGGTGGACCACCAATTCATACAAAACACGTTGGGGCAAAAACGTTTTATTTTCCTATTTTGTAAGTCCCTTCTTGGTGACCCTTTTTGGTGAGCGTTCGTTTTTATTAGGGATTTGTTCTGGCGGGTGAAAATATTTTATTAATTGAACAAGAGTCAAGACTCAGCGAAAATGCAAAAGGTTCGGGCCGCCGCGCCGCCCGCCCTCATCCCGCCCGCCCACGCATTGAGCGCGCCGCCCTAACCCTTAATGCATTAGCGTATTTCTGCTCTATTTTTATGTCGCTCGCTTGTTTCTGAATTGATATAAATAATAAAGAGAATGCAAAAACTCTTATAAAGTTAAAATTACTTACTTAGTTAGAGTCGAAATCGACAAACCGTCACCTTTTTTTTTTTGGTGGGTGGAAAATCATCGAATAACCCCCCCCGCTCTTGGGCAGAGCGAAGGGGAGTGTCAGACTTCTACTGACTAAAAACCAAACCCATGTTCCTTCGGCCGGACGGCGAGCTAGCCCGTTACTCACCGTCCACAGGCCCGCATCTACGGTGGCCGGAGGTCATCGCGTGACCGCCGACGCCCGGAGCGTCTTCCGCGGCGGCTGGGACGTTGAGAGGTTCTCTCCCTCTCTCGTTCCGCCACCTCCTTCGCTAGCATCACTGCTTCGCAGAAGGAGGCGACGGCGTCCCATTCCTGTTAAAAAAACAAAAAAAAAAAAAAAAAAAAAAAACAAACAAACCTACAAACCGTCACTTTAATATGCAAAACTTGTAACTCCATTTCGACCAACTTTATAGGAGAGCAATGTTACTGATATCATATTTATATTTTATATCATCACTCCACCATTGTGAAAGACGTTAACGAGGGAGATACGAGTTTTGCTTTTGAAAAAAGAAGGTGGTGGATTTACGAGGTATGCTTGACATCAATTTTTAATGTTGCTATAATATAAAAACGCACGATGTTTACAATGAAAAAATCCTAATTTTGTACGGCAACTATTGCGATCAAAATGTCAATTTGAACCCTAGGTGGAGTTACGAGGTTTGCGTATTAAGGTGACGAAACACGATCTGCAATCGTGCAATGCAAACAAAAATGTCCACTATAATTTGGTCTCCAGTTGGGGCAGTGCTAGTATATTCAGTAAGAAGTGCAAAGATAAAAAAAATCTATCAGTAACCAGGTTTTTTTTGAGTATCCCACTTACAGCTAAGCAAATCTTTTATACCTATAACACGTAACTCCCAAACAATCTGTAGGTGTAATGAATCGTACGTAAAACCTTGGCGAAGGTGCCCGAGGTGGCGACGAAGACGCTCGGGCTTGCGAGATGTGACCCCCCTCCAACTCCTCACTCCACCACGTTCGCCTCGCTCCTCCTCGGCGCCGGGGAATCGATCGCGCCCGTGACGTCACCCACTTAGCCTTCCAGCTTCCATCTTCGAGGACGAACGGACAAATCAACGTCCACCCCGCACACAGTACTCCATAACAAATATTTTTTCAACTGATTGCCTGTGTCGGTATGTCCTTCGCCGAGATGATCCCTATCAAACAAACACCATATTCATTTCTGGAAATACTTAGAGGTTAAAAATCGTCTCCGATCTTGTCGAGATTCGGTTTTATTAATTATTTTAACTATGATTTGATGTCGCAATTGAGACACCTATGCATGACATCACATGGATACATAATAGATGACATGAACATGATGACACGTCCGCGGCCCGATGCTTACATAAAAACCCTGAGCAGTCAAATATACAATTCGCTTACTCAGCGTTTTACTTAGTGCGTCACCGAGCGATGAGTATCTATGTAGTTTTTATTATGGCATATTAAAGTGAATTTGATAGGAAATAAATTGTATAACTGCTTCTGTATCTTATTTTTATTACAGGGAAATATTGACCAACAGCCAACAGGATTGCATAAAATCTGCCCTCTTTTCCAGTGTGCAATCCTATTGGTTAATATTTCTCCGTTTCTCCGCTCCACAGCCTCGTTTCGCTTCAGTGGACAGGCAGCCTTAATGCCTCGTAAAACTAACCAACCAACTATAATTTAATAGTCAAACGAACTTACCTGTAAGTGAAGTTCGATGGTAATTATACTTGTTGTTGTATTGTCCGAAGATGATTAGGAAGACTAGTGTAGTCTCGGCTTTTAAGTCACCGACGCCTACATAAGTTTAAAGAAAAAAGTTTCTTTCCGAACGCAAATGCCTCCTGTCATCCGCTTCTGAAAATAGGTTCATTAAGTTCATAGCAATTTATTGGTTTTACAACATAGGGTTCATGCTCATATGACTATATAGCATGAAGATTCTGGGTCGGGTGGGACTAATCATCTTCGGACAATACAACAACAAGTATAATTACCATCGAACTTCACTTACAGGTAAGTTCGTTTGACTATTAAATTATACTTGTTGTTGTATTGTCCTCGATGATTAGGAAGACTAGTGTAGATGTTTAAAGACTAGTTGTAAAATCAACAAACATTTATATAAAATCAATAATCATTTATATAAAAGCATTAAGCATTCATATAAAATCAATAAACATTTATATAAAAACATTAAACATTCATATAAAATAGGTAAACATTTATATAAAACCTATAAACATTTATACAAAATCAATAAACATTTAATTAATAAACATCTGTCTAAAGTCAATAAACATTCAGATGAATATAAAATAACTAATGAGTAATTTTTTACAGTTCAGGTTTAATCATTACCAGTGTTATTAAAAATTGCTTCAGAGAATTTTCTATTGTTCACTATTGGTAAATTTTTAACTAATTCCTTCTATCATATCCACAGCTGTAGCTGGGCTTTCATACTCCATATTCCATTGCTAGAGAAAGGAACAGTTATAAAAGGTTGGCATTTGTTTGGCCCAGAAAAGTTAGCATATCAATCCTTAAAGTAATACGATTTTGTGTAATCACTACATAATAAATATATATTAGAGATATTGTTTGCACTTTTCCACTTGTGGTTATTTATTTATTTATTCAATAGTTGTACAATTACATTTATATAATAAGTTGGTGCAAACATAAACTCATTGGAGCAACAGTTATAACAGCAACAGTGGTAACAGTAGCAGTTAGTGGTTCTAACAGTAATATAGTTACCGCTTTCTTGATAACAATTTGTAAATCACTTTGTTGAATGTAATCTAGTAGAGAGAGAATAAAACACTGAAAACATCCCAATTCCCAAGAATTCTCTGGATCTTGGAGGACTTAACTTGAAAAAGTCTCTGAACAGTATTTTGATATTTCATCTGTACCTTTATGTGGTCTTATAGTTAGAGATAGAGCTGAACTAACAGAATATGAAAATAGAGGAAAAAACCTTTATTAATCCTCAAAACGAAAAGACTGAATAACTTCAGTGATGGTTTGCTAATGCTTAGTAAATTTTAAATAATATTTTAATTACTTACAGTATCTTGTCTTGTCTATACAATTGCAGGTAATGGGGCAAGCATTAATATTCTGTATTTTCAATTATTGAATTCCTAATAATATCAACAGCTTCATTACTAGTTCCAGAAAACCTAAAATATATTCCTAATAATACTCCTGCCATCATTCCCAGTTTTTTTTTTTTTTTTTTTTTGTGAAAAAAGGGATGTAACTATTTGAAATTATGTAAAGTGCAGGTTCCTGTATCACAAAAGTATTAAATTAAATAATGGAAAAGACCATGGTTGAGTAAGGTATCTATTTCCTATAATACCAGTTGTTTGTCTGTAATTATCTTTTCTATAGGTTCCAGAGCCATAGAGAATTTGAACAAAGTATAGAATAAATGATATTGGTCTCAATACCATTCCTTCCATTGCCACCTTGTATTGGCAAGGAGCATCCACCACTTATCACAGCGCAACCCCTGGAGATCCCAGGGTCATGATGCATAAGTGTGATACTTTGTGTTAATCCATGATACAATTATTAATCAATTGGAGGTTCACCCAATACGGATATAATATTTTGATAATTTAAAAACACCTAAGATTCCCTTCCACATTCAAAATCTGCTATCATAATATTACCTTTGGTATTTATGTAAGTAATATCGAGTAAGTAACCATCTATTTAGATTCGCACCAATGCTTTTCAGAAATGTATGTAATAGCTCATCATAAAAAAGAGTATAATAATGTATCCATTATGTACCTACTATAACTATGTTTAATAAATAAAAATTTTGATTCTGTAGTTATATTTTCAATTCTTGAAAAATTTCAATAACTAGTAAATGACTGACTGAACACTTAAGCCCAGAAAAAAGGGGCAGCACTCAATTTTGATATGAAAAAACTGAGCTGAATCTACAGTTCATAGTATAATAGCAATCTATGGGCCACACCATGCGGGAGAAGCATCTGTGAATATTTTTATTAACTCAAAAGAACTGGCTATGTTTATAGACCAAGCCAAATGATATGATATATTCATTGCAGTGTTTATATCATAATTATCATAAAAACAAACTGGCAAAAAAGAGGGTGTACTATTAGGTACCTCTCTGCCCAATCCTTCGGGGATTACAGGTGTGATGTTATTTTACCATAACTATCTCTTAGAACAAGGTATTTGTTCCATTCGAGTTTCTTAGTGAATAGAATCCTATAGTAATGGCTGGACAATATTAAAGTTTTAAAACCTTAAAAACAATTTTAATTCGACTTTTTATCAATAAATTCTAAATTATTTCTTTTCTCTTCAGTGATGTTAAGGCTTGTCTTGACTTGTTAAGCTATGTGAATAGTATTAAGAAGTAAACCTAGAAGTTTACAGTGTCGGATAGGTATGAAATGACATTTCTCTTTGGTTCTGATGATTGCATGTTTTCTAAACATTATACATCTCTTAAAAAATTAAAAGGCCTCTCTAAGGGTCCTTTGAAACCTGTAATGGGTTTCAATGTTTTTGTTATTTATGTTTATGGGGTTGAACATAATATTGAAAACATAGCATTTGCCTTGTCTCATGCAATAAGCATCCAATCCAATGTGACAAGAAAAAACCATTATTCTGTAAAAATTGGTATACTGTTGTATACTAGGTCATCTCCAAGTAAACTAAACATATGTAACGCCTTTTACATAAAAAACGGAAAGCTATATTTTTGTGCCTTTGACAAGGAAAAAATGGTAAGCAAAATTGTTTTTGTAAACATGCCTTTGGGTAACAAAATTCCATTGCTATGAAAGCAATTCACTTCTCTATTTCAGATACTATCTGAATAAATTGAAGTATAGAGATTTTATCATCTAGAGGAGTATCACTCCATCACCACCATCCAATTAAGAATAACTGGGTCGCTTGAGTGACTAGTTTCCAATCATAAATTATATTTTTGTCCACCAACCTGTGAATTTAGGGGGATGATTTCTCCTGGCCACCTGTCTGCTGCACTCGTACTCTTGATGACGCCCCCCCCCTTTTTTTTTTTTGCATATCTGCCAGAGGAGGGCCCCGCCAGTTTTAAAAATTTATTGGTAATTTTAGGAGCATTTGCTCTGGGCACCCATGTGCTCTCTCTAGGAGTGAATTTTATGTTACACTCATCTTTAATCCTCAACCAGATTTATTTATAGATTTTTCTGAGATTAGTTTCTCAGCGTCTTCACCCAAAATATATGTTTCCGTCTATGAATGCAACAAACTCTTGAATGTCTTTGTTGTTTACCAACAATAAGAGTGATCTGTGTCCCCTTGCTTGTATCTTAATGTATACACAAATAACAGAAGCATCATTCAGCTTCTTCATCATCATCATCATCGGTCTATAATGTTCCCACTGTAGGGACTCAGGCCTCCTCTCTAGGAGAGCGATGGGCTATATATAATCCACCACACCAGCCCAGTGCGGGTTGGTAGATTCAGCTTGTATGTAATGTATGTAAATCTTCTCTTCTTTCTCTGGGTGTATATCCACATAAAGTATTTCAAGAAACTTGATTATATAATAATTCTTTCTATGGTACTTACTTCATTTAATTCTTGATCTGCATTTTCAACTTCTATTGTGGTTATCCATATACCAATTCCGGGCAATCATTCTCAACCGATAACGGGAGGATATTTTCTAATCACTGTGGAGGGACAATTTTACTGTCTTCACCCACATAAGGTGACCTCCTATGGTATTTCACCTTCTCGAAGAAAAACATAATGCATGTTGAAGAACAACTACACATAAATAACCTGTAAGTTCCCAAAAAACTTCCCGTGAAGGTTATTATATAACAGTCAACCACGGTACACCCACAGAGCACCCTGTGAAGGTTGCTGAGTTCTCGACATAGCCTTTTAGACCGCGTACGCCCCCACAAGACGTCCCAGGCCAGGCAAGTCGTCCATAATGTATCCATTTTAGACTTCATAGTCCGTTGCAAGTCGTTCACTTTCCTTGCAGGTTATAATAGAACAGTCAACCGCGTGTGTTCCTACCGAACACCCCCCAGGTTGCTTACGGCATTGGCGGTGTAGGCCATAAGGCCAGGCAAGTTGTTCATAATGTATCCATTTTGGGCTTCATAGTCGTTGCAAGTTCCAACGGAGCGGTCTCAGGTCATGTTAATAGCCAACAAGGGCAAACATTTTAAACTCTCTGTACTCCGATGTAGTGCCCACATGGCAATCATGCCGTTAGTTGCAAATAGGTACGTGCAAAGCGCAAGGCATAAAAAACATACAATATTTTAGATGTAGCGATTATTGCCACATAACAGAGCTTTAGGCTTTTGATTCCAATTCTTCAGCAGTAGGCAAAAAACAAATTAAGGTCACACAAGTGAAGCCATTTTGGTTTCTTACTTCTAGCACTCAAAACAGAGCTAATAGCATTTTATGCGCTTTCCGCAATATCTTTAATATCTTCAGTAGCTTCGACTTTGTTAACACCAACTTTATTTTCCCATTTAAACGTTAAAATAAGACTTTTCAACCTAAAAAATAAATAAAAATAATTGGAAAGAATGGCGCCGGTATGACATAAAATCCGAATGAACCTATTTTCAGAAGCGGATGACAGGAGGCATTTGCGTTCGGAAAGAAACTTTTTTCTTTAAACTTATGTAGGCGTCGGTGACTTAAAAGCCGAGACTACACTAGTCTTCCTAATCATCGAGGACAATACAACAACAAGTATAATTGTATGTTTTTCTTTTAATTTAAGTATTACTGTGAAAGACTTAAAGCTAATAACAAAAGAGAATGAAAATAGTAAGTAAAACGGACAGCTATAACAGCGGACAGTCTGCATTTATACAAAACAGGCTGGTAAAAAAAATGCGAACAAACCAGCACTGGCCACAAATAAAAAAAACAGGACAACATCAAAACCTTGACTAGAACACATAGGTATCTAATATAGGCACTAGAACTAACATCTATCTACTCTACTATAGGCTACATTGGAGCATACCCACAAGTAAAGAAAATCGGGAACGGAGGAGAAAGGGGTTGTTCTTAAATTATCCCCGGATATAGCACCTTGATTTGGGTGCCCGCTCTTATGCGTGTATATGAAATCCGATTGCCTAATCATGTTCAAAGCACTCATGGATTAGACATAGATTAGAACGATAGAACTGTATACATTTTTGCGTTTAAAGCGCAGTTTCCTGCCGTATCTCTTCCATCGTGCAGAAATTACGTGGAAATAAAATCAATCACAGGCAATAAGCGCTCTCGATCACATTTAATGGAGTGGAGCGTGGCTGCATTGGCTTTGTCCCCAACGGAGGCGGCCCCTCGAGAGAGTCGAGAGCTCTCGGCCCCTCTCGGGCGGCATTCACCGCAGGGTCAGCCTCTTGCGACGTGGACAGCCCTCGACGCCCCGGCGGCGCCCCTACAGACCAGCTCGAGTGCACGTTGACCTAAAAGGACGCGAACGACGTCATCAACGAGCGATGCTTTAAATCTTGCTACAGATTTAGCTTTGTTGCATAATCAATTTTATAAGCCTATACTTTAGCTACCCTTATATCTATTCAGTAGGTTTGTATGCTCATCTATAGTAGAAACGTTTTCAGTCCGTGCTAATCAGACAAATATTACGTTTATTATCACAGTAGTGCTAAAAGGATTCAATCTGTCTGCACTGTTAGGCTAGACTTATAGACACTATTCATGAAGATGAAATTAGGATTATTTATTTTCGTAAATTACCTTTAGGTGGCAGACAGATAATTATCAATGTGGGACAAAATTGAACCCCGAATCTTCAACAGTCGCGCTCGTAACCAGACTAAAGAGGCAGGCAAATTAAAGAGGTTTAAAAAAATGCGTATTAGTAAAATTCTAAAATTCACTGACAGACAAACAACGCGTACACCGCTGGCTCTAGAATCTAGAAACATGATATTTTGTAGAAGAGTTCCTTTCCTTATGTAACGAAACCATCGCCTCTTTGGGAACCAGCAATGCCCAACACAGGAATGCACGACACGAGAACGCGCGACATAGGAATGTAAGTGTTTTGAATTCCAATGTTGTACATTGTCATGTCGTGTATTCTCGGCCCGAACCTCGATTGTCCGGGCAAGAATGTACAGCACGAGAATTGGAATCAAAACAAACAGTGACGTCACATTAAAAAAAGTAAAAAGCCATGTGACAATAGGGACGGACGGAGGGACGGGTGTAAAATACTGGAAAATTCCGTGGTTCCTTCTTTTTTTCTTCGTGTTTCTATAATACGACCGTCTCGCGACAGTATCCTTTATGGGCGGCATGGGCACCGGGCCGTAGGCCGACGAAGGAGGCCGGCGGAGGCCCGGCACTTCGGGGACAGAAGATATTAGTGTTATTAAATATGCGAGCGTAGCGAGCGCACGTCATGGAGTACAATTTAATTCGGCAGCACTACCTAGCTCAATTACCTAGTATCCAAGTCCCAAAATTTCGAGTTACCCAACTAGTCGGCCAACCAATCGCGCGATGTCGCCGATTACTGTGTCGTACACTCCTGTGTTGTACATTCTTGGGCCGGACCAGCAAGGTACACCCCAGTAATTGGCGACATCGCGATGTCGCCAATTACTGTGTCGTACACTCCTGTGTTGTACATTCCAGTGTCGTGCATTGCTGGTATGTGCATTACTGTGACGGGCATTATAGGGACTCGCCTCTTTACCTTGGAATTTTCTACTTAGTCTACCTAGTATTAAAAGTTCTTATGTAAATTCTTCATTCCTCAAACGCAACGGCCCAACAAATAAACTTTTTAACAAAGATGGCAACAGTGGCTCATAACTCGTTGCATTTCTGAGGAAAGTGTACTCTTAAAGTTGTGGTTATGAATAAATAATAATATTAATAAGTACCTATTCAAAGTAATCGAGGCTCAGATTTCACCCTGATCGTCTTTCTGAAACTCATTCATAATGTAGAATGCACATCATCCTTACTTCCTTACTATAACTATTTACTATTACTATCCATACTAATATTATAAATGCGAAAGTAACTCTGTCTGTCTATCTGTCTGTCGCGCTTTCACGCCAAAACTACTGAAACGATTTCAATGAAATTTGGTACACTTATAGTCTAGAGCCTCAGAAAGGCATTTATGCGAAAAAAAGTTGGTTGTAAGGGGTTTAAAGGGGGGGATGAACCGACATCGGAGCGATAACCGACATCCACGCGGTCGAAGCCGCGGGCATCAGCTTATTACCTTTAATGCACATAGACAGCTAAATCATACGATGTAGACACTCTTTCAAAACAATTGCTATTGCATAAAATGCCCAAATAAATCAGTCAAAAACCAATTAATGAAAAAAAAAAACAAAAAAGAAGCTGAAGAAACGGCTCTTTATTGTGTCTTTTATATTAAAAAAAAACTGGCAAGTGCAAGTCGGACTTGCATATGAAGGGTTCCGTACCATCATAATATGGAAACCCCTTTGATTTGTATCATTTCTTGTTATAGCGGCAACAAAAATACATAATAATATTTTGTGATAAGTTTTTTTTTCATAGTGTTTGTATGAATGACAAAGTTATATTTGCGGTGTTTTAAATATGCTATATCTCAAAAACTACTAACTATATCTCGTTCAAACCAAACTTAGTTGAAACTTTGAAAGTTATCATTGCAATCTCCAGCATATATTTTTCTAAATTTTTCACTCTCTTAATTTATTTTTAGTAATATTTTTTTTTTTTTTTTTTTTTTTTCTCCCTCCTCTCTAACTTTTAAACTAAGAGAGTGAAAAATTTAGGGATATTTAGGGATATAAGGGGGACACTCATTTTACCACTTTGAAAGTGTCTATCTTAGAAACGATTAACTTTGAGAAAAAATGTTTTAAAAAACCTCAATATAATTTTTAAAGACCTGTCTATAGACATCCCTCACGAATAGGTTTGATAAAAAAAGTTATTTTTAATTTCAGTTCCATTAATCTTTATTCTTTTTTATTTTTGTACTTACAAAAATCGTAAAGCGGATTACAGAATACATCTACATAGTTTCAACTGTGTAGTCTTAGTAGTTCCCGAATAAAGTGGCTGTGACATACGGACGCACAGACAGACAGACGGACAGACGGACAGACAGACATGACGAATCTGTAAGGGTTCCGTTTTTTACCTACCTTTAACCCTAAAAACGGTTTCACTCGAATGTATTATTGTGCTTTATGTATGCATGTTTTATTTATTTAAAGCGATTATATCGGTTCTATAAAGGGGTTAACAGGGAATGCGATGCGGGTAGTGCGATTCTCCATACAAATATACCATATTTGTAAATTTTTCTTCCTGACTCTCCTAGAGCAATCATTTTGTTTTCATTAAATCAAGGTCTACTGTAGACACCTTCCTGGAATTTCATTGTTTTGACCAACTAAAACTAAAAGGCATGTATTTAAACCGTTATCTGTTTATTCCCTTTTTTCAAACAAAATATTTTAAAGTTACACCAAAAATACTGACTTGCACACAAATTATGCACACTAAAGAAATCAAATTTAGTATCCTTTTTAATGGCATTTGCAGCACTCTTTTACTGAACGAATAACTATTATCAAAATAGTATATCTAATAATTATTTAGTCTAACAAACATTTTAAAACTTTTTTAAGGAAAACCTACACCTGATTTACTCCATGACGCGCGCTCGCTTCGCTCGCATATTAAATAACACTAATATCTTCTGTCCCCGAAGTGCCGGGCCTCCGCCGGCCTCCTTCGTCGGCCTACGGCCCGGTGCCCATGCCGCCCATAAAGGACACTGTCGCGAGACGGTCGTATTAGATATCAGTTTTAGAAATTCCGTAGTAAGATTGTACAATTTAGAGTGCAAGTTAGTATTTTTGATAAGCAATTAGTATTTTTGTTTTACAAATCATATGTCCGATGTACTAACTACATTTTTGGTGTGAATTCGATAAAAAAGGTCATCTCGTTTTGTGTGATTTTTTAGACTTTTTTGTAGGACATGTTTAGTTATTCAATTGGTTTTTTTGCACAGCATTCATTTTTCTGTTATGCATTCAGTTAATTAGTGGAGTTACCTAGTGTGCTGAAAAATTAAACAGATGTGCATTTA
Source organism: Diarsia dahlii (assembly GCA_949775195.1). Classification (NCBI taxonomy): domain Eukaryota; kingdom Metazoa; phylum Arthropoda; class Insecta; order Lepidoptera; family Noctuidae; genus Diarsia; species Diarsia dahlii. Next base: position 16,850,988 of record OX459195.1, read on the forward strand.
AATATAACCCAAACTAAAAGGAAAGAAACTATGACCCTCCAAAAATTACAAAAAAATATCTATACTAATATTATAAAGCTGAAGAGTTTGTTTGTTTGTTTGTTTGATTGTTTGTTTGATTGTTTGTTTGAACGCGGTAAACTCAGGAACTACTGGTAGGAATTGAATTTTTTTTTTTTGTGTTAGATAGTCCATTTATCGAGGAAGGCTATAGGCTATATAACATCACGCTATGGCTAATAGGAGCGGAGCATAAATGAAAAATGTTACAAGAACGGGAAAAGGTATTTCCTTTTTGAGAGCTTCCGCTGCGTGCGCTGCTAAAACGGTTAAAGTTACGTAAATATCATGTATAAAGGAATTGTTTCTCCTTAAAAGTTCTAAAAAAAAGTCCGCGACAGCATATGTCTATCTTTTAAGATTGTCTCACTGTAACCCTTTTTTACTATTAAAATGTTAGGTTAGAATGAATTATTTTTTGCGAAGCTTATTTAACCCATATGGTATTAATCTATATCTAAATAAATGTGTTTGTTAGAACGGAAATTTTATATAGAATATTTGTGTCCTTTACTCTATACAGTTTAAATTAATATCTTAGAAGATATCGCAATGTAAAAATATCCGCGCGGCAAGATAATTCGCGCGTCGCAATGTAGGTACGGGGGATCTGGCTGGCCTACGGGAAATTCAAATTCAAAATATTTACTGCATCATAATGTTTACAAGTACAGGGTGTTATCGTCTATTTAACAGTAAGAGATACCTATTAGTAATTCTCACTTTAATATAATCTAAGCTAATTTAAACCATCTAAACTAATATTATAAAGAGGAGAGATAAGATTTTTTGTTTGTTACGATTTAGCTTAATTTCTGTTGGATAGTCGATTTATCGAGAAAGTTTATAAGCTATATTTATGTGACGCAGACGAAGTTGCGTGGGTCAGCTAGTAATGTAATATAATAAGGAGGTGATGATCTGAAGGATAATATCGCCAAGCGTGGCGATTATGGCAAACCCCCCCTAAGCAAAAATGACACTTAGGGGAGGCCTATGTCCAGCAGTGGACGTCTTTCGGCTGAAATAAAAAAAAATATATATATATAATACGACCGTGAAGGAGTACCAGACAAATTCGAAAAAGTTTTTAACACAAAAGAGATTGATAGGAAAATTGAAATTGAAAACCGAACCGATGCAATTACAATCTTCTTATTATATAAAAATGGTAGGTTTGTGTACGCTTCAAAAACTCATCAAAAAGTTCTGCACCGATCGAGCTGAAATTTTAGAATGATATATAATCCGCATCAAGGATTGTTTTTACAGTATCCACGCGGGCGAAGCCGCGGGCATCAGCTAGTTTTTTATAAAATTTTAAGAAAGAGTATGTCTATTTCTGTTCAGTTTTCGAGGAGTAATTTTTTTGTGATATAGGTATGTATATAAATCGGTCAGAGTTTCCTGTCCCTATCGCACTTAACGCTGCGCGACGACAATACTTTCTTCAAACATGTACCTATCTTTTGGCTCGGTTCGCATTTGCCTGTAATGTAACCTGAATGTAACAATTCATGATTGAATTTTGTACAGAAACAAATAATTGTTACAAATTAACGTATGCACAGTATATTAACGACTATGCGCACAGAAATCACAGCAGAAATGCTCGGTTCTACTCAATCACTGATGTAATGTTCGAATCTGAACTGTTGCATTACAGGCTAATGCACCGGTACGAAAGTGGCATTACAGTTTGTTTTATAATTATTAAGATAGTTTAACTTATGTACAAACCTTTCAATTACAGATGGAAATGTTGATCAAAGAAATGCAAAGTACTGAAACGGGGATACCAGTCAGAAGTCAAAAACTCTTTCTCACTTTTATTCCGTCTGCCTTTATGGGTAAGATATATTTTTAAATATTACGAAATGCATGATACATTACTTTTGTTCATCAATCATTCAGGTACACACGGCTACACATCAAGCTATACATTTCCAGTATAAGCTGGTCTCGCATTGTATAGGATTTCCGTACAGTACGAGATCAGCGTAAACTGGAAAGTATAGCTTGATGTGTAGCCGTGTGTACAATAGTATCCCCCGTAAGAAGTAGCTTTTACATATTGTCAATTGTTCTGTGATAGCTTTTTACCATTCTATCAAATTATTGGCCCATGTCTTTACTGTACTGTAGGGCAAAGACCTCTCTTCAAATAATTCCTAAATTACGAGTAATTTTAGTCCTCGCCCCTTTGCCGCAATACAGCTGCCCTACAAAGTATTGCGTGGAGATAAATTCGAATAGATACACGATTGACCTCCTGATTAACCTCTCAAAACGACTGACAGTTGCTCAAGTTGGGGACCATCGTCCAGGTCAAATGGTCGTAATAAACCATAATAAATTGATTCACATAAAATCATATACTTAGAGAATCATTTTCAGGTAGGTGCGGTAGACTAGGTACGATAAAACTAATGATATTCATATTTTTGCATTACAGGTTATGATGTTGTCGAATGGTTAATGGATCGGTTTGATTTTGAAGATGGCACCAACGGTGAGTGTGTTTGTAACATCGTCGGTCCATGGTCCATGATGCCGTGGGTTCGTCGGCGTTCCATGATTGTAGACGCTATCAGTAACGAACGAAAACACACAATGTTAGACTCATGTATGTAAACAATAAAATACAAGCATGTTATATGTACTGCTGACGATATTTGTTTACTTACATAGCCTTGTCTTGCTTGAGGGCCGCTCCCCCGTTTGTTGGTGGGCTGTTGACGGAACACTGTCGGTTAAAAAACTTACCAAATGTAGAATTGTAGAAGTATTATTGTATAGCTACCTTTGTAGGAGCTTGACTCCTGTTAGAACAGGATAAAGCTCATTGTATAGTTGAATTTTGGTAAGCCTTTCGTATCGACTAAACTGACATAACAAGGAGCGTTCTCTATTTCATGCTTTAATCATGCAGCTATCGCGCCTTTGATGTGCACCAGTGCCCATTACATGTACTAGATAAGATTTTAAGTTACTAAACGTTCTCCTATTTACAGTTGAAGCAATAAACTTAGCGAATCAACTCTGCCAATACGGTTACTACTTTCCTGTCAACGATTTGAAAAACCTTATCTTAAAGGACGATTCCTCTCTGTATAGATTTCAAGTAAGTATATTGTGAAAGTTATAGAATTAGGGATAAGTAAGTAGATTACCTGAATAACCGGGGATAACAAAAATAGAAGAAATCACACCCCTCACATAGATGCTAAAACGTCAGTGGCAACTACGCGGTTTGCAATATTTATTAGCCAGAAAACTAGCGTAGTCTTATTTAATACCTTGAACTTTAAAATCTACAAGGGTCATAAGCAAGAAACCATTGCCCCGTTAAGTTCAACGAGGTAATTAACAGACATAAATAAAAGTACTCTTTTGGGCAGTTCTAAAACCTACATAGCAATTTAAAAAAAAAATGAGTACCGTCTTGTTGTGCCACAACATGTTCACCAAGCCCTTCTCACCCGATTCCGGCAGTAAGAAGCCATTTTCTTGACCATGTAGCGTTCGCAAGTGACAGCAGTGACCGGATTGCCGATGGAGTTCTCAAATACGGCCCAATCACTCCTCCTGCGTGAACGCCGCTCCACAGTGGTGGATGTAGTAATAACCGGTCGTGCATCACACGCGATTTCCAGATGATTTTCAACACAAAATCATTACATCGTTTAATGCGATAATACGGGCACAAATGTGTATCAACACTGGCGGCAGCCAGACAAATATTTTATAGGTTCAAACAAAGATTTCTATCACTTAAAAACTTTTTTTAATTTAGCAATAAAGTAATTCAAAATCAAAATTCATGATGAATTTTGCGCCACCTATAGTTTTAGTTTGTACCTTATACCTTTCCTCTACATGTAGTGTTAATGTTTGGCAGAGTCCGTATTATTGGCCATGGCAAGCGCCTCGAGTGGCCGGCAGCTCGAGTGCGCCCACCCTCGGCCCGGACAACGTGGAGTACGCCATCTATCTGGTGAAGCGGACACTACGCAACAAGCAGCGACATGGCCTCGAGGAGTACGAGCAGGAAGCCCTCGCCAACCTCAAGAAGAACCTCGCTGCCAAATGGGATTTCATCAATATGCAGGCGGAGGAACAGGTACTTTCTGATACTTTTTTCTGAAACTATAATATTTCCAACCAGGAAAGGAATGAAAGGTTCTTAAGAATCCAGTTGATCGCTACGGGCGATGATTCCCGCATGTCCACCAAATGCTCGGCTAAAAGTCTTCTTCTAAGAAGGTCTGCGAAGATGGTGAGTTGGAACACGCACCACGAATAACGTAAAGTTGGTGTTGTGACGCGATTCCAATCTTTAACCCTCCGAATCCAGTTGGTTTTTCACCAATCTTCACTTTCAAGTAACACAACTTTCTCAATATTCGTGAAATGTACAGCTGCGTCGAAGGCACAGCAGGGCAAAAACACATGAAACCACTCCAGTGGAAAATACGGGACGGATGTCGCGTGTTCGAGCCCCTGCAGTGGTTCTTAAATTACATGCAAAATAAATTAGGCTTAGAATACATCTCGTAACTGTCAATGCTCAATTTTCTCACCATTCCGCTCAGGTTCGTTTAGCAAAGGAGCGGAAGAAAGTTGACAAGATAGTGAGCGACAGTCAGGAGCGCGCGTACTGGCGCGTGGCGCGGCCTCCGCCCGGCGTGGTGAGCGCGCTGGAGCCCTGCCCCGTGCCCGTGCGCGCGCGCCACCATCGTGTCAAAAAGCGCTCTGTCTACCAGGTCACACGGGAGGTATGCACCCATCGAATTCAAGTAGTATTATTAATTTCTTTGCTATAATTCCACTGTACCAACTTTTTAGAATCCGCTGTTACGTAGTTGTACACATTTTCTTCTAGCATCCTCCACCTTTCGTACTTAGATGTGACTAAAATTCTTCTTATTAACTTTCTACTTCTAGATTGAGCATCTAAAAGCGAGCCTGGACCGTACGAGAGTGAAGACTTCAATTGCCCTTGAGGCCTTCATCGCCTACTCGGAGACCTTCACTCCCTACGATCCCTGGCTCACCCAGCCGCAGCCCTCCAACCCTTGGGTCTCCGAGGACACCCTATTCTGGCAACTTAACCAGCCTCTGTGAGTTTAGTACTACGCCTGTACAAAGTAGACACTACCTTACATGCCTGAATTCTTTGCATTTCAGTATTTTAAATTTGAACAAATACGAAACTATCTTCCAAGAGACTTTAGAACTTACCAAACGTAGTACCAACTTCTATAATTTAAATAATTTTAACGCGTTTGATTGATGACAGCACTGTAGCACCTCCATAATATAACTTCGCATTTTGTGGTTAGTGTGGAGATACCGGGTGAGCGGCGGGTGCAACGCTGGGCTGTTTCCATCGACGAGCTCTTGTCGGACCCCACGGGGCTGCAGGAGTTCACCAGTTTCCTGCGCAAGGAGTACTCGCACGAGAACATCAGGTTCTGGCTCGCCGTCATGGACCTGCGACGCAGCAGCACCAAGCAGATACCCAAGAAGCTTGATGATATATATCAGTATGTTTCTTTTTTATACCAAGTTCTAAAAAAGGAGGGAAAAATGCTGATCAAATACATAATATATGTGTTTGACCAGCATTTTTTATGTGTTTACACTGAGTAATAAAGAAGTATGGAAAAAGAAGACAATCATGTTGAACCGACCCCAAATAAATTGGGATAAGGGCAGGATAATGATGCTGATGACACCGATTACTCCGTGATTACTGGTCTGATTTATGTGACTGTTTTTGTTATTACGTAGAGAAACCCACGTTGTGTTTAGTATTTTCAATTCCATACTATTGTTAAATAGGTATCCAAGTAGAAACGTTATTCCACGACAAAATCGCTTTCCAATTTTGTGAAGTGCGCTATACTTTGCCTCTGTCTTATTTACCGCCATTTAATTTTTTGCTGATTCTGTAATATCTGTTCTGTGTTTAATATAATAGTTTTCACAGATTGCTGTCTTCGGCTGATGTCCATTGCAAAGACCAGCTTTGATACGATTCTGGCATGAAAAACTGCCGACTACATATATTATAGCTAGCGATAACCACATATCAGAAAATAATCATAATTCAGAAAATAATGTTAGTTCGTCTATGTTAACAACGAAATAATGATTGGTTGCTAGATTTCTGCTACAAGATAGAGAGCTAGGTCTATTGCATTTCTTCGAATACCCGGAGTTATGTTCCGTCACTTCAGCAGTATCGTTTATTTCGTGTAACGTTTATCAGAGAGTTCCTGAAGCCGGGTGCGCCGTGCGAGATCAACATCGACGGCGCGACGGCCGAGCGCGTGCAGGAGGGACTGCGCAGCGGCTCCCGGTACGCGCTGGACCACGCCGCAGAGCACGTCTACGGACTGCTGCTCAAGAAGGACTGCTACCCGAGGTTCATCCGGTCAGACCACTTCCAGCGGCTGCTCACTGAGGGCAAGAACGTGCACCAGAAGAAGGCTAAGTTAGTTGGGCTTGTTACAGACGAGGTTCAAAAGTGAGCACCAGTACTTGTAGTTCAATATTTTATTTAAAGATGTGCCGTCCACCCTTTCTACCCCACAGCATGCATGTTTTGAATTACATATAATTTTATTTTCTCACAAAATCATTACACTCGAGTCAAATAACCATCCCTCATGTTTGTTGGACCGATTTTACGGAACAGGGTACTTAATTACAACTCTTGCTGCTTAGATTCTTCAACTTTGGTGGTCAAGTGAAGAAGAAGCCGGGTACGTCGAGCGGTGCGGCGCTGACCCGGCGGCGCGGCTCCGACCGCTCGCTGTCGGGCTCGGCGCACGAGCTGGCTGTGTGCGCCGCGCAGCCGCCGCGCGCGCCCGAGCAGCCCAGCCACAGCCACTCGCAGTCCAACCTCTGCGATCTTACCACCTTCAGGTAATTCAAGTTAACCTAAATTGCCGATCAAAATCGAATGTTAAAACCTCGATAAGCCATATCATATCTGTATAAGTCCTGACTGACTGACTGACTCATCAACGCCCAGCCCAAACCCTTGGACCTAGAAAGCTGAAATTTTGCACAGAGGTTCCCTGTATAATGTAGACAAGGAATAAGGAAGTTTTTTAAATTCAACCCCTAAGGGAGTTAAATAGGGGCTGCAAGTTTGTACGGAAAATCGTCATTATCACGCGGGCGAAGCCGCTGGCAAAAGCTAATAACCGAATAAAAATTCTATCATTACAGAGATCCTCTCGACGACGACACTGCTGACGTACTACCGTGGGAGTGTTCGTCCCGCGAGGTGGTGTACGGTGGCACTACCCGGCGGAGACAGGACTCGACCGCGGACTCGGGCAGTTCGTCGTCCGACGTGAGCGCCGCAGTGACGAGCGAGCGCACGCGCCGCTTGCCGCAGCAGAGCACGCTGGACGGTGGGCTGCGTGGCGCGCCCCCACCGCTGCGGCGCCTGTCCGCTGTGGAGCCGCGGCACCTGGCGCCGCTGTCCTCCCCGCCGCACTCGCCGCGCCCGCCGCGCCCCGCGCCGCCACCCATGCCGCGCGCCATCGTGCCGCCGCCACACCCCACGCCCACCATCAGCGTCAGTTCGGCGCCCGACGATGAGTCCACTTACTCGCCGGGCGGCACTGGCTCGCCGGAGGACACTACGCGCTCCCTCGCGCACTCGGACGAGCCCTCCTCTGTATTCGCGTCGGCGGACGCGACGCCTACGGAGCCAATGCGGCCCGTGTGCAAGATCGTTGAGGAACGATCTGCTTCCTTCGCGGAAGGGCTCGACCCGAAGCCGCCCGACCCTGGTTGTGATAGCTCTCGCGAGGAGGCACCGCATGAAACCGTCAGAATTCGGTCCATGCTGGAGTCTATCGTCGGCGCGCCCTCGGTGGAGTCCTACGACGAGTCGTCCGCTTCGGGTGCCGTGTCTGACTCGAGAGATTCCGACAGAACGAAATCGTCCGAAGACGACGTCGTGTCGGTGCAACGTGTGCTGTCCCGAGAATCGTCAACGATAAAAGAATCCAGTCCGGCCTCAAGTAGAGATACGAGTAGCAAAATCGTCGATCTTCCGGAAAATACGTCGGACAGTGAGGACGCCGCGACGAGCTCTATCCGCGAGGCGGAACTGCAGAGCGCTCGGGGGCCGGAGCGAGCCGAGCGCGAGGCGCCGGAGCCGTGCGGCTCGCTGGCGGCGCCGTGCGTGGTCGTACGCTTGCCGGTCGCGCCGCTCGCCGTGTGCGAGGACATCGGGGTCGACGACGACAACGTAGACAAAGTGCCTTCGGCGCCACTGCAAAGGGTCTCGGGAGATTCCAGGGCGGCGTCCGACGCGGACGCGACGAAACATATTGCTCATAAAGACGAACTGACGTCGGTCTCTGAAACAAATATTGTTAAGCGTGATAATAAAAGCGGCATCGTTGAGCGTAAGCAGCGGAACGACATATGTCCATGGGAGGACGAGTAAGTACTCGCGAGTTTAGTTAGTGCATCGTAGGCGGCGGTAGTTTGTGTATGGATGTTGTTTCCTTTCATGATCGAGATGAGTTCCAAGCAAGCCATATGTATACCTTCGGTAACTGGTGGAGCATTAGATAGACGATTATTATGTGTTGTGTTTTCTCCAATTTGATGAGACGTGATGTAGGCGTAGTGTCACGAGAGTGTCGCATCTATAGACATGTTATCAGCATGACGTAATAGACTTCTGCATGACAATTTCCGCTAAATTATAAAACTTTTGTTTAAATGGTGAAATTATTACCAAATCACGCACAACTTTATTAGAGTTACGTTACTGTTATGTAACTATAATTTTATTCGCTTTATGTTTGTTATTTTTTGTTTACTTTGAACTTTATTTGTATATAGTGACAAGTATGTAGATATAAAAATTCAATTAAATATTTTTTATATCCACTATCATTTTAGTTTGTATTATTTTCTTACTAATTGGCACGCAAACACATTTTATTGCCATTTTTGTAATGCTGCTGTAGTAGTTGACATTTTAGCTTATCGTAACTAGCTAACCATCCCTGATTTTTATTTATTCATCACATACTTAGAAAGACTTTTACTTACGATATTCAAAATAATAATTATCTTAACAGAGAAAGATTTTTATATCACAAGGTGTACCTAACATATTATATCATGATCAAGTGACTAGAGCTAAATGACGACTGAAGTTGCTAAAGTATTAATTTTTACTAAATTCATGACCAAAGAAAACCATGGAATCATGCTCTATGTTATAGGTACTGGGTTACTGGTATCTCGACGTACTTCTTACAAGACGACATAGAGGGTTAAAATGCAACAAAAGTCACCAAAAGTTCGCGTACGAACTACTAAAACTACTGAATTTCGTAAAATTCAGTAGTTTTAGAGTTAGTTAATCATTACAAGTTCAAAAATGTTTAAAACTTTACAAACTTTTTTTGTAAATTTTGCCATTACTTCATAAAAGAAATTGTAAAAAATAAATGTGGCACTCGGAGACTGCCGCGGTAAAGCTATTGCATAGCATTTCTTATCAACATGCAAATAATTAATTATTTAATTTGACAACCTCAGTTGACAACCTTGTTATTTTCCGTAACCATAGCAACCTGGTTGAATATTTTCGTTACGGAATTTCTGGATTCGCTCTCCACGCTCAAGGCCCGCGATAGAAGCTATGCAATAGCTTAATAACCCAAAAATAATAATGGGTTAATTATAGCCCATCCCTCTGCAGTGGGAACATTATAGGCTGATGACGATGATGATGCTGATGAACGTAAAAAAAAATACTTCGCAAGATGTACAAATTATCCTTATTTTATAAGCTGTCTAAAAAAGTATAAAACTTAATAACGGACGAAAATGGTTTTTGATTTAATAGAGGAAGATGTTTTAAATAGCATTCCTGTTAAAACAAATTTAACTAACTCAAAGCTACTGAATGTCGGGAGAAAATGTAGTGGCTTAAGCCACCAAATTTTCCCCCTACTATGGCGTCCTGCAAGGAATACGTCGAGTTACCAGTAACCCTATATATGGCGCGACTCTTTACGATAAGTCAAATTCGGACAAAATCGATTTGCATATCCTGGATCCTTACGCACTATGACAAAGACCAAATGAATAACGTTTATCTATCATCTAAATGTATAATTAGTAAAAGAACATAGGAAAATACTAGGTTACAAGTAAATGAAGATTGAATTATTGTGAAGCGTTTGGTGGCTCGATTTAGTCCTAGTGCGTAAGGTAAGATCACCTAAAATGACAAAATCGAGTCGGTCTGGAAGCTTATACAAAGTATTATATGACCTTACTTCACTTAATAACCAAAATTAATGTTGTGTTGTTTAATCCTGACTGGTTAAACGCATCATACACTCTCAAAACATTTAAAATCATGCTTATCTAGTTCAGACACAAGCCGTATGGTATCCTTCCACTCCAACACCGAGTAATAAAGTCCTAGTCTGTGGTAGCTAGTGACCCGTCTGGTAGGCGAACTGTGTTAACGTTGTGATTTTTCTTTTTCAGGAATTCCTGCGAAAGTGATGCTCCATTTGTTAAAACTTACGCAACGCTCGGTTACTTATAATTTTTGTAGGCGAATATCAACAATATTTTACAAAGTCAGGGTTATAGAATGAAATAATATTTAATTTTTTAACTTAGACCCTATGTTTTAATTATCACAGACAGAGTTAGGTCATTATTATGTAATTATATGAATATTTTAAAGTAAATGATCGTTAATTATTAGTAAAACAAAATGGGTTTTATTTGTCATCACAACTTGAAAATATCTGAACATCTCGCACTAAACATATTAAACTAAAATGTGCGTATTTATTGAAGTAAACAACATTGGTTCAGATAGGAATAATACCGATTGGATCGGTTGTTAATACTATTTAGGTAATTTTGTTGATACTTCGCTGCAGCCTTCATCAACGCTGACCTTCCAAGTTCGCCGTGACGTCCTCCACGGGACCTCTGCCGCGACTATGGACCGCTCATCCTCACGATATATTAGATCGACAACGACTTTTGCAACACAGACAATATTATCATCCGCCTTCATTTAGCTGCACAAAGTGGTAGAAATTAATAAAATGAATAAAATTAGGAAATTAAATCGTCTTTTAGAATATCCGGTAGAACCTTTAGTTTTGTATGAAAAGCACCTACAAGAAACAAAATAAATTCACAATGGTCGTACCGCGCCTGATGCGTGAAGCGCCTGTAGAAAGATTATGCAATTGTGCGTACCTATTCGGTGGTTATTAAAATTAATGTTTTTGGCTACCTTTTACTAGTAACACAATATACAAGTAGGTACTTCTATTAGATTCAGATTAGTGCCTGTGTACCATAATCAGCATGTTTCTTTCTAATGCTGGGACACCTAAATCTTCTCTCTTTATTTTAAAGAGAATATTATGAACGTAATCCACCAATTCAGGTCTCGGTGCGGTTTGGTGAATGTCGCAAGTCTGCTCTAGAACACGCTGGATTTCTCATGAAAATTTTCTTTACCGTTATAAGAACTTACTGTAGTGATGAAATAATTATATAGAACCTAATAGTTGGGAAGTTACTTCACCACTTCTATCACTACAAAACTCAAACTCAAAGCATCTACATGTATTTCAATTAGACAGGAACTTTTGATGTCAGAAAAATAAAAGCACAAGGCATTGAAAGTATGTACTATAGTTGCCCACACCCAAGTGTAGAGCTCTATGAAGAAGAATTGGCAAGAAACACCATGGACACTCTTTTAAATCAAAATATTTTACAAAATCTTGGTAACATCACTATGTTGAGATTATAAGAATATACCTAGGTACCTACGTGAGAACGATGTAATCTCACATGTGCAAATTAAGAGCTTCCAGAGTCCACAATAATAATGTGGCCAACAATTAAGATAAAATCTAGACTGTTCCCCTGGTAATTTTTATGGCCATTTTAAATTAGGTATTTCCCGCCTTCTTGGGACTTTAAAACGTTACTCTAACTAAATGCAACATAAGGAATATTTTTTTTTATAGCCATTTCAAATTCTCTCCCGCCTCACTCAGGCGTTTTAAACAAATTACTCTAATAGTACAGTCAGTTAGTAGTTTTACCTGGAGAGTTTTCCGGGAGTTTTGAAAATTGGCAGTCATGAAGAAAAAAAAGAAATTCGAAAACATTTTCAAAAAACTGTTATTAGACGCCATTTTACCAAGATGGCGCGGCGGCGCGTGCAGCAAAGATAATATGATGTGTCTATAAAATCACCAATTTTTAAAACTCCTGGTAAACTTTCCAGGTAACGCCTATTTTTCGAACCAAATGACTGGACTATAAATGCAATTTATGATGACGCTCTGCAAATACCTCATAGAACATCTGCAAGGAAATAACCGGAATACCACACGTCGTGAGTCAGAAGAAGTAACGTGATGCAATGCACTGCCAATCAATGTCATGGAAGTAAATTGATCTGCCCGAACCGGTGCAAATACTTTTGGGAGAAAGCTAGTGCTGTAAAATAAAGCTAAGCAGAAATATGAACCTTTTTAACTTTGCTCCACACCCGGAAAAACTACCTGTATGCCATACATATATGTTCCGTGGATTTATTCCCTTAACGTCGAGTCCCGTTATGTCGAGCCTGGAAGTCTATTGTTCTCCAAAGTATTGATATTTTACGCTTTCTATTACCTTTATGTCGAGTTTGGTGAACAGGTACAGTCAGGGACGTAAATTAAAAGCATTGGATGTAAATTAAAAAAATTGTTTTATTATTTGTTCTATTACTTATTTTCATTGTATATATCTAATCTTTCTTAATTGAAACATATAAATCACTCATGTAGGTGCGTATACGAGTAACTTTAGGCTACTCGAGCAACCTGACACAAAACAGATAAAACGAGCATGATACTGACATATTACTACTGAATGAACCCATTGCCACCATTCATTACTTCCATTTCTACAACCCACATAACATGCACATAATTTCGAATATTAAAAAAAATACACAAATAATAATATGTATATTATGATGACTACTTCAGCATTCTGGTATCCTGGTAGTTTTGAAGACTTTACTAACCTTGTTTAAAATGAAAAAAAAAAACAAACTTCATGGTATTAGAAACTTCACCATTCTGGTGTCCTGTACTTATATAGAAAAAGCTGCATGGTATTAGAAAGGTATATAGATATATAGGTTTGATTAGGAGATTCCTATTAACAATATACCTCCTTCATGTTTCTGGCCTCCTGGTAGTTTGTGAGACTTTACTACACCAATCCTTTTTATTTTAAATAGGGGATCGGACTGGGTCAAAATAATAATGATTATGTTTAGTCCGTAAGTTAGATTATTGAAAAATATTGAATACGTGTTTTTTGTTTTATCAAATCAATAAAAAATTACGAAGATAAAACGCGTCAAAGATCTTGAAGTGGGGCTTGAAACGTCACTTGTGTCGTCAAAATGTACTATCATATGACGTCACACGAGTTTTCGAAGCACTGTAACGTCTTCATTTTAAGTTTACGTGAAAAAAGAAAAAATACGTGTCCAATCATTTTTGGAAATCTATCTGACAGACTAATTAGTTTTTTTTTTTTGTCCGATCCCCTATTATAACTTCTTTTAGCTTACTTTGGACGTGACTGTACTTCTAAAATATGATATTATTAAACTCGACATAAAGGTAATAGAACAATAGAAAGCGTAAAATATCAATACTTTGGAGAACAATAGACTTCCAGGCTCGACATAACGGGACTCGACGTTAAGGGAATAACGCCCGAATACTCGACCGTCACTCAATTATAAGTAGCCCTCAAAACTCGTGCTATCTCTGTCACTCTGCGTTAAAGTAACAAAGACAGCACGAGTTTTGAGGGCTAGGTACTTATAATTGAGTGACGTTCGAGTATTCGGGCGTAAATCGTTCCGTGCGGGATTCGAACTCGCCACACGCAGCGCATCAGCCAATCGTTCAATCACTGCGCCAACCATGTCCTAAAGCGTAATACGCGGTTCTTCATAGTGTCATAAACTTTACCCATGTACCCAGTACATAAGATAACAAGCTAGTACAGAATATTATGCTGAAATATTCGCGGTATCCTCACATGTGTGTATTTTTTAACGAATAGGCCTAAGCTTACTTATCTGAACCATAAATTAATACGCCTATCGTTGATAAATATATTTGTTAAAGATATTAAATAACATAATTATCCAGTCACAAAAAATAAGTCATTAGTATGAAGTCGCAGCCTACTAACCGACTAATGGATTTAAGATAACCCAATTAGAGTAAACGAGGAAATCCGTCTATTACGAAAAAATCTACGTCTTTGAACTTTAACAAGTAGTTGACTGCACATCTATCGTGACAAAACCACTATAAACTGGCCTCTCATTCTATTGAAACTCCGTACTATGCTAGACCAGCTCAAGGTCAAAGTGTTACCACACCTTTTTTTTGGATTGTGGCATCAAATGACTCCTCCCGCTCTGAGCAGAGCGATAGGGAGTGTCAAACTTCTACTAACTAAAAACCACCCAAGTTCCTTTTTAGCCCTTTATGTTTAGGCCGCGGTATCTCTTTCGAACAACCCGCATCCCAGACGAAGAGTGTTACCTTACGTAGAGTATCTCACCATCACTCTCTCACACCAATGACCTGGAAACCAGAGACAAGGTAGGTATAGGATGAGTTCGCATCTTTTTTACCCGACTGCGGCAAAGCCCAAAAGTAGGGTTTATTTTTGTGTCGAACTATCGATGCGTAAGAGCCGCAAGAGGTAAATATTACAAGTATTACGCATCAATAGAAGCGAAAAGTCAATATAATCTGATACTTAGGCAGGTATACTTCATGGAATTTCATTAGACTCACTTATGAAGTGGTTTTGTTATCTAAACCCTGAACTGAACTATTTCGCCAGCGCTTATCTAGTTCCGATATCTAACTAGGAATTGAAGGAAGGTAGGGTCTGTGTGTAAAGTAACTTTCAGCTTCGTTAAGGATCTTTTTACACCATTTATTTACTACTTATGGCGAAGATGTAATGTGTGTACGAAAGTGCCTCTTTGTGAGTACGAAAACGCAAAAATACGATTTTGCAAAAATTGTGGCTTAGCTCCATTGGCCTCCAAGGCGACGCTATTAGGTAGGTACACCTCTACTGAACCCTTAAGAGATTACAGGCGTGAAAGTGTGTATGTCAATGTCTGTGTACTTGTGTAGATAGGTAGGTACCTATGCAGGTAGATACAAAGTACGACTGTCGCGACGTCAATACCGCCACACGTGGGTTTTTTATATCCATTATGCCGACTGTTCTGATTACGACAAATTACTTATGTAGGTACTTCCCCGATTACTGAGATAAGAGATAAGCTTCAAAAGTCAAACTGTAATGAGATGTATCAAGTATCACTGTATCACGATCCTAAATCTTCATAGCACAAGGATGACGTCGTGTTTCACAACCTTCCAATTTGAAAAGTCCTGAATAAATCGGAACTCTGGGCCAAAGAGCAGGACATGTCCAAACTAATCTGGACTGACACTTAGACTACACAGACTAATCTCTAGAAAAAGGCAGATACGAGTGGCAACGCCGGGAGAGGACACCTTAGAAGTGCATATCACACTGACCTTATTGGCAAGGGTCTTCAGAAAAGACAGAGAATACAGTTGCGTAGTTGGGTACTTGCAACCAGCGTGCTTGATATCCACAGGTGTGGACGTTGACGATGCAAAAGGAGTATGTAAGTAAGGCACGATGCACCTCTATCTTACTTTCATAAAATACCGGTAAGATAGAATCATCTTAACTTGCCTGTTTAGCGTGTTCAGTACAAGTGAAACAACTCTTTTACCTGTAACTTGAATGAAACGATTCAATGCTCTGAGGATGCAAACATCAGTAAACCGTACCTTTTATAGGACTTTAAAATAACTTAATAGGAAGATCAACACAAATAATATGGTACAAATTGTTTTGCAATACAGCATCATTTTTTAATTACGTACGTCCAATTAATTATAAATTATTATTCGCTCAATCAAAGCTTGCAAAGATTCCTTGAGACCTCCAGTCATTAGTATGCTATTATGACAATAATAAGGTACCTACTAGAAACTGGGTTTCTATGTCACACTACGTTTGAATTTGAACTCAAAATAAAAAAATCCTTTACTTATTTAAACATTTAATTGTCTTCAAACAACACAACACAACTCTGAATGGTTCAGGTAAAAAATATAAATACATCATCCAATTCGTCCTCATTAATACTGCTATGACGTAATTTACGTTGTTATCCTAAAAAGGTGTATATTCGTAGTACTTAAAACTAAAGGGCCGTTTACACGCTACGGGTCTAAGCTGCGTAAACTGACTCGACGACACTATAACGTGCACAAACGTGGATAAACGGACCCTAGAACACTTAACACTAGATTATTCGTACAAAAACTTGATGATTAGTTGAAAACTTCGCGGCAGACCCCGTCAACGCCCATCTTGTAGCCAGGGGGGCAGTTATTGGGGACTACGATCATGTTCCTCATGCCGATGCCGGTGACTTCCTTGGGCGTCTCCTCCACGGTGTTGTTGTCTCCGCCCGAGGTCTTGTCCTTGGCCTCTGCTGCGGCCAAGGCGTTAGCCTTCGCCTCCTCGACCTCGTCAGGGAATACGATGCGGTTGGAGTCGGCCATTCTGTAATTAAACAAAATTTTTACATTAATAAAGTATTTGATATATCCTATATCAGAAGCTAGGAAAAGTTAAGGAAAATGTCAGACTCTTAACAATACAACGTTGTGAGTCTGACCATTTTTTATTAGGAAAGTTAAGCTAAAACATTTCAGAATCAGTTCAAAAACACAAAATAAAATGGGAATGCACCTGCGATAGACTGTTGATGGAGATTAGAGGAATTATCTACTAATTCAATTAATAATTATTTATTTATTTATAATAAGCACACCAACAGCACAATCACTTACAATTCAAATTAGATAACAACAAAAATTGACATTTTAGCAATCATGCAAATAACAGGCATGCATGACATTCATACATGAACATTAGAGACAACAATAAAAGGTGTGCCTACTAGTAGGGCTTAATCTAGTTCACTACAAAAAACAAACCAAAAAAAATTTGAACTACTTAGACATAAACTCATCACATAAATACGGAACGTCTGTACCTATGAAGCGAAACTCATGGAGAAAATATCAATGGGGTAATCAATCCGTTTAGATCGTTCATTATATTGCCTTGCCATACGTGTTAGGGGGCTATTAAATGTGGTGTTCAATGTGGATGTAGGCAATTCGCAGATACGATGATGACGCTTACTACGTTGGCAGGACCGAAAGTTAAAATAGTTTACCAAATGTGCATCTATGGAACCATTTATAATTTTATGAAGTATTAGTAAGTCGGAATGGTTACGTCTTACATTTAAGCTAATCATTTTAAAGTGCCATAACCTGTCATTGTAATCAGGTATAGCTCTTCGAATCCCATTCTTCACACATAAATACCTAACAAAACGGGCCTGAACAGATTCCACATTATTAATATAGCTTGTATAATAGGGGGACCAAATAGTGGAACAATATTCCAAGGAGCTCATTACTAGTGCGTTGTAGAGTAAAATAATACTAATATTATTACGAAAAGGTTTTGACATACGAATAATAAAGCCAAGCATTCTCTTAGCCTTACTAACTATATTTTCGATATGATTGCGGAATGATAAGGATGTATCGAAGAGTGGGGTACTCTTCAATTCTTCTTTCAATTCTTTCTATGTAATCCCTAAAACAGTTATCAATAGCTCTTGCAGCTTGTATCCGTAGAGTAACGAAATGATAATGATAAGTTATAACGTTAATACAATTGAAATGTAATAAGTCAACGGTTGAAAATGCACTGGACGTATTTATCTACAGTATGCCTAAGCGTAGTCTACCCAATACGTGCTAAATGAAAACTCACGAAACAAAGACAGACACGATTCCATAGAAATTGTCGGCATTTTATTTTTTAAAGTTACTGCATTTATGGTTTTATGCGGATACCAAAAGAGCGATCCCAGATTAGCAAAAAAACGAACCGTCACGACCTCCAGGCATGCTCAGGTCAGGCTGACCTTGAAGGAGATCGAGAGCACTGAACTATATTATACTTCTTACTAGGTACAATCAGCAGGAATTGCAAAAAAGTAAGCATTGTGATTATGGCACTTTAATTGATCTGTACCTACCTACAAAAATCATTACGAGTCGATACTATGGTAATACAAGGTTAGATAAACACCATAGGTGACAACGATACTCGGTAAACACTAAAGACTCAAGATGCTATTGGAATTTGCTTATGTAAATTATTGTCAATAGTGGTTTATGGACAAACCGAGTATTTAATGCATAGCTCTTCCGAAAGCTCTATGTCAGCCTTGGAATAAAATTCCTAGACCTACCTGCAAACGTAGCTTGAAAGCACCTACTATAAATATTAAAAAAATCTCTATATTAACCTGATTGTAAAAATGAATATAAATAGGGAAAATTATGTACTCACATTGTTTAACTGGAGTAGGTAGGAAAATTCTGAGATTAAATCACACACACGCTCGCGTCTAGATGCAAGACAGGACTGATGCGGGCAGTCCGCCGGTAAGCGGTTTTATACAAACTTGAAACTATTCCACACGAATTTATCAGACGTGCACACTGAATAACGCGACACACGCTATGTATGATTCACTGATTATAGGTTCCCCTCGAAAATACGTATTCTCCCCCGAAGTGATCTGCTATCAATATTTTTCCAACAACTGTCGATGACGGCATCTTATCAATCGTATCTTTATACTTCAAAACACACCTGAATAAATTATTGTGCATATTGGTTTCCGTGACTAATCCGGTAATGGCTGTAAACTTTTAGTTTGATATAGGTTGATAATGCGATGAGCAGGAATATGAAGATGATAGGTTGATAATCCGACGTTTTTATTAATAACTGACTGTGGTAAACTATTGGGTTCTCTTACAATGTCATAACATTCAGAAAATGTGACTAACGAAGGATTTCAAACTTTCTACACCATCTATCATTCACTCTAGGGCCACTCTTGCTAATCAGCAGACGACGATCAAACAATGGTTTGTATATTACAATCGAATACGCAGCAATCAATGGCATTTGAGAATCTACATTTCTAAAGTTTACAATGTATTTATTTTGTCATCTCGTCGACTCCATCGCTGTTTATCGTTATCGGACTTCGATCAGGGTTTCGACCGGGTCTTCGACCAGGGTTCTGCTCTTTACGTCCGGCACGGAAGACTTACTTGAGTTTTTGGGAGAGTCATTGTGTAACAGCATATAACTTTGTTTAAAAGCTGTTCATCCTGCAAATCTGTTAAGCTATTTATATTTTGACCAAACAATATTGCGGTCGACCGTAACCAGTGGTAGCTAGCTGTAAGCAATAGTTTTTTTTTTTTTTAATTTTGCTTGTACAATTATGCAATTGACCAAAAAAACCTTTCAAAAAATGTATGTGGTCAACTGAGCCCGGCGGTCCATTAGCGCGCGGGCACAATTACGTAATTCGTAAAAAGTTGGTAGAAATGTAGAACTCACTAATAAACTTGATGATTAATGATGATTGATGAAGAGAACATGGAACTTAAAACGGGCGAAATGTGAGTGAGGACTATACGAACTAGTACTCCACCAGCTCTGCCTAAATTTCAAACTAACTGGGACAGACCAGAAAACAGAGTTTATTTTTTTGAAAGGAAACATTTACTCACGTTATTTTCCATATTTTACTTGATGTGGACTACCAGTTTGCTCCACATTGTATACGAATTATTGTGTTAACCTTATAATTTAATCAAATGAAGCCATTAGCCAACTCAGCTATAAGAACTTTTTTTTTTTTTTAAACATTGCCCCACACTAGGAATTTATCCTGTATCGTGGGTGCGTTCACAAACATTTAAACTCACATACACAAATACCCAGACCCGGAACAACTATCTGTAGGTCATACAAATATTTGTTCCGTGCGGGGATCGAACCCGCGACACACAACGCAGCAGTCCAATGCTTGAGCCACTGCGCCAACCGTGCCGTCTTTAAATGAGCGTTTGTTAAAATGTACTGTTACTGTAATGGTTAGCTTATTATTAAGTATAAATTACCGTATCCACATAATAACAAATTGAAGTTTTAAGATTTGTTGGATTCTTGGTAAATGAGTTTGTTGTACTTAAATTGCCACAGAACTAGGTTAGTTTGTCAAGAATGGAAAGTCTGTGAATTCATCATCATAACTCTCTTTCCTTTTTCTTATTTCATTAGGGATAGGCGTAGCATTTTTTTCATTGTATTTGGACAAGCTCGCCACACCATTCCCTAATCGGAACAACATGGCTTCTTCTTCCATATTACGCTATCCTATATTACTCGTCATCTCATCAGACACTTCCTTTCTTACAATATCATCCTTTACCCATCGTTTGTTGTCCTTCAAGATCCGATAAGTTATTCTTACAATAGCAAATATCACTCTTTTTTTTTTGGGGCAGTCGTGTAAAAATACTTAATTAGATAAATTTTGCTTGAAAACTGTTTGTTTTCTTGTTTAACTTTAGTGCAATCTTCTTACCGCTGCATTGTCATCCAGTTCTCTAACAAGATCTGTATAGTTAGCAACCAACTATATTTTTTCTTCATTACTTGCATTTTTCACCTGTAATCAGGACGAACCTTCATCATTCCTTCTCCCACTGAAAGTCACATTTTACACTCATGATTATTTTGAAGTATCCTCATCAAAAACATTTAAACCTTTACTTCGGACACGACTGACATTATCTGACGTGTGACGAACGCCATTGTTCCCCCAGCCCTTTGGGATTATAGTCATGTTTGTACAATGGAAGTGTTCCATCTTTAAAAATTGTGATACAGCGAGTAGTGCAGAGTACAGACTACATAAGTACTAAATGAGGACGAGATTACTTCACATAATTGAGGATCGGATGTCACGGTAAGTTAATCCGATCTATTTAATTATAGTCATGTTTGTTTACTCGTTCACGGTAAGCACTTTTTTGCTTTTAATGTCATGAAGTGAGGTGCGTCTCGTACTTTTTCAGAAAATATGAATCGTTGGTTCTATTATGTGTCTTATTTCTACGATACAATTTATGAGTTTAATAAGTTACTAGAGTCAAAATAATGCTGGGAAATGACTTTCGTTTTTGGGGTGAAAATTTACGGTTTACGGCAGGGCTCAATCGCGGAGTAACGCCCTCAAAACATTGTGCTCGTGGATGCATTGAATAGTCATTAAGATATTTACAGTAAAGTTAAACCATTAAAAACTTGTATTGGAAACAAACTTGTACAAAAGTTGAAACATTAACTTCCAGTATATTCGTAAATATAAGTTCCGGAAAGGTATGGTCAAAAACAAAAATAATACCGTCCTTGCGATTTTTTTTTGGCTTCGTTAAGGTTTTTTTTTACACCCATCATTAACTAAACGGTAAAAACAAAACATATAAGTACTTGTACTTAAACAATGGGACCGCAATAAAACGATTTCACCAACGTATGTAACTTGAGAGAAAATATTTTTCATTCTTTGTAACATCCATAAAATGCAATGAGCGTTGCTTTTTATTAGTACATCAAAACGAAACATAAAAATATACTTCAGGATGTAAAATATGAGCATATTGTAGGGGTGTACACGAGGTACAGTCAGGAACACCGAAATGTATGGACTAAGAAACTTTTTAAAATGATTTTCTATAGGGGTGTACACGAGGTACAGTCAGGAACACCGAAATGTATGGACTAAGAAACTTTTTAAAATGATTTTCTATTTTTGTGTTAACTAACAATGTGCATAGTTTTAGAAAATAGGTCTTTTCTCAAAGTACAAATCGTATTTTCACAAGAAAATTTTCATTTATTATTGCTCATGACTGACTGTAGTTAGTGTAAGTGTTTATGGTAAAAATGATTTGTTTTAAACTAGTTGTTTTACGAAAAAAGTGGTAGGAAGTATATTCCTTTAACCTTAAATAGGAAAGCAGAAATAAGAACAGTTTTTGCTATTATTAAAATCATACAAGGTTTAAATGGGTAAGTTTTGTATTTTGCACGAAATAGCAATAAAGTCGAGATACCTACATTTATCAAAATTGGTCCCATTCTACGAAACAACCAAACTCATCAATGGCAAACCCAAATGCCCACAAGCCTGCCTTCTGCATCGCTGTTTACTAATATAACCCCACCGAATGCAGCTACATCATTCAACCTAACATTATCAATCAGCTGTATCTCTTTGTAACTTAGCCGGGTAATACCCTTGGGCGTAGCCGCCCCATTTAGCCGTGCAAATTAGCACCGTATACGTCCAGTACAGTTGTGATAAATTTTGTCACTATTATGTGGGAAAGTCCTTCCATTGCTGTGCAACTGACATTCATTGGCAACCTTTTTGAGAACCCCTGCTTTTTGATTTTGGGCAAATTGTGGAATATGTTTTGAAAGATGTGAAAGGGGAATGTTTATCTAAAAATAACATAACAATTATTTATTAAAAGGTAACTTTGATAAGTACCTTACAGACGAACATACATATTAATGAAATGATGCAGCGTACTTTACAGGGATTAGATTTTGTGAACTTCCTTCTATCGGTTACATTTATAATTTTGTTTTTAAATCTTGTTTTTTTTTTACAAATAATGACCTTATTATGTTTAATATAATCACAGTTTCCATACAGATGTACATCACATACTGCTTTGTTGGTCTAATGGTCGTAATCGCAAACAACTACGTACGGCTAGGTTAAATGGTCGTAAAAAACATTTTTCTCATCATTATAACGTTTCAAGTTCAACTTGGAATAGCAAAGAGTAAAAGAGCAAGCTCTAATAGCTTGGAAGTTAAAGCACAATATAAAATAAAAAATAAAGTTGCTTTAAGAATATTAGTTTCCTATATTTATTTTTTAAGTGGCGACATTTACTTAAACAATACCAGCGGAGGACAAAAGGAAAGCTAGCGGAGGAAAATCCTTACAAATTCCTATAACAACGCATAAAATGAAATCCTCGACACAATATTATATTCAAGAATAAAGTGTTTTAAACGTTCTCTTGTATGGAAAGCATTGTGTGTTGTTATAAATTCGCGTTTGTTTAATGCAGCATGCAAGTTTGTACAAAGGGGAGATTAGGATGGAAGGTTTTCTATGCACACACGGCTTATTTGATTACAAAGGTCGCGTTTACATTCATGCTGTGTATTATTTTCTGGATGGCAAAATATACACTAAGTAGTTGCGAGTTGCGATATTGAGTACTTGCTAATGCTTGCGTTTTCACACGCGTTGAATTGACCTCAAGGTATTAAAAGTATCCTGTGTGTTAATCCAGGGTATAAATAACATCCCAACAAAAACATTCTGTAAAAAACTAGCCAAGTCTCGATGGAGCTGCTTGTTTATCTCTAAAAAGTAATGAAATCTAGACAAAGTCGAGCCAAGTCTAAGGTTCCTTATTGCGATTTCTTTATTATTATAGTTAATAATAATAATAATAATAATATTCCACAACTATCACACAACGCCATCTAGTCCCAAGCTAAGCAGAGCTTGTGTTATGGGTACTAGACAACTGATAAACATACTTATATATTTCTAAATACATACATATTATAGATAAATAAGTTAATGTTGTGTGACTTGGCCGTTGAACATTCTTTATACGTTAGTGAGTACCTACAAGTCAATTTTGCTTACACGTAATGTTATATCTGTTGTAACTACCGGCCAAGTCACACAACATTATCTATAATAATAAAGAAATCGCAATAAGGAACCTTAGACTTGGCTCGACTTTGTCTAGATTTCATTACTTTTTAGAGATAAACAAGCAGCTCCATCGAGACTTGGCTAGTTTTTTACAGAATGATTTTGTTGGGATTTCACTTCTTTTTGTAGAAACGTGGGCGGGCGGCATATTGATTTATTTTATTAGATTTTCTTATTTAAAACATTTTTTTTTTGTAGTAGTCATTTTTTTTAAATTTTTCGATTATCCTACTTTTTATAGTTTTCCCTTTATGTGGCCATTAAACCCTCACTCTGTACCAAATTTCAGCTCCCTGAGTTTATGGGAAGTACTAGTTCTATTTTGATGATCATGAGTGAGTGAGTGAGTGAGTGTCGTAAATTCGAAACTTTGCTTTCGCTTAACTTCGGAACTAAATGACCTACAGACTACTCAATAAAAACCATATTAAACTCCAAGATATATTGTGCATCCGCACAGGCAAACGATCAGAAGAACAAGCACGTTTTTACATATGTCATCTGTCTAGTTAACTTATTCTATAGCACCAGAGTTTATACTGGGACACATATACAAACTCAATGATGTGTATTAGGGCACATTAAGTTATTTCCAAGAGAGAGAGAGAGAGATAAGAGAATTTAAATTTTTAAGAGACTTGGAACGAATTTTTTTTCAGATTCATATAGAGGGGCATTGCGTTAGTCGAAATCATTTTTACAAACTCCACCCTCTCCCCCCCTTCACCCCCCCCTCTTCACCTCTTTTTTTACTCCTGAAAAAATTTTTGATTCTTACCTAAATCTATTTGAGGGCCGTTGAAATTTGTATACCCTCCCCTCCCCAACCTCCCCTAAAATTAAAAGGGCTGTAACTTCATAACGGTTAGAGATAGCCATTAGGTGTTTGAACAAATATTATAGTAGGCGTCGAAACCTGTCCGGTGGTGGTACAGCGGTAAAGCGAAGGGGGGAGCGGGCGAGCGAAGCGAGCCGGCGACCCCCGTAGCGTAGGGATAATGTCATGATAGCTTTCCGGTGGTAGGTAGGTCCTGAGTGGAGCGAACTCAGGGGCGACCACAAGCAAACTTTAGAGTAATGTTTTTTTAGTGGTAGTAGGAGGTAGTAGGTAGGTAGTAGGTATGTGTAGGTAGGTAGTAGGTAGGTGTAGGTAGGTAGTAGGTAGGTGTAGGTAGGTAGTAGGTAGGTGTAGGTAGGTAGGTAGTAGGTTGGTGTAGGCAGGTGTAGGTAGGTAGTAGGTAGGTGTAGGTAGTAGGTAGGTGGTAGGTAGGTAGTAGGTAGGTGTAGGTAGGTAGTAGGTAGGTGTAGGTAGGTAGTAGGTAGGTGTAGGTAGGTAGTACCGCGAGCTGCATTGGAACATTTTTTTTTTCAGATTCATTGAGAGGTGCAATGCGTTAGTTGAAATCATTTTTCAAACCTCCCCCTCTCCCCACCTTCACGCCCCGCGAGCTGCGCGCAGTTCGCGCAGCCACGCAAATACTAGTTCATGTATATAAGTTAGTTTCGGTAGATCAGTTTCCAAATACATAGCTGGCTCGCTGTGATCACCATAGCGCTCTGTCTGCTGACTACACATGGGGTCCCGGATCCTAGGTTCGATCTCCAAATCGGGCGAAGAGTTAACCGGATTCTTTTAAATATTATTAATCTCCGCAGCAACCAGGAGTCTGGATCTAATTTTGATTGGTCTCTTGCCATCACTTTTACATGGGACTTAAACATAACTAGCGTTGGTCGGTGAGGTGTGTGGGATAGGGATATTAGCGTGATACACATGTTTTATTAACAACCAGTGACATGCTACACATGGCATTACCTATGGGGCCCAAAATTAACCTATTTTTAACCGACTTCTAAAAAAAGAAGGAGGTTCTCAATTCGGATGTTATTATTGTACGGCCACCCACCCGTACAAATCATATATCTTTTTACGTTAAATAAGCAGTTTTGTACCGCGTGCGCAATTTACTTTAGTTAGCGTTCGGTCTTCGCCGCGTGTACTCATTAGCATAATATCGTAGCATTTCGATATCCTTAAATCATTATATCATAAGTGATCACTGTATCAATTAGCTATAGCATTATATCAATAAAATCATTATAAACTCTATCATAACTTATCATTTATAGTTGTCCCGTACAATTATTATTATTATTTTTTTATATATTTGTTCGGGCATAACTCCGTCACTTGCTAACCGATTTGAAAAATTATTTTTTTGTTGGAAAGGGTATACTTTCCAAATGGGCCCATAATTTTTTTTATCAAAATCGGCCAAGCGGTTTTTGAAAAATCAACAAAACTCAAAAAAATCTACATTGTCCACATTATGAATCATGAACATGTGAACCACTAAAACGTGAAAAATAAAAACTTTTTAACAAAAAATAAAACCGACTTCAATAAAAAAAAACACAAAAAAGTGAAAAATAAACTTGAAAATTCAGTTTCTGAAGTCGGTGGCAAAAAAAATAAATCAAAAAACTAACAAAAGTCACCTGAATTTTCAAGTTTATTTTTCACTTTTTTGTGTTTTCTTTTTTAAGTCGGTTTTATTTTTGAAATTGAAACCGACCTCGTTTGTTTCACACCTGATTATTATTATATTATCTTACGAGTTAGTATCATCATCTGCCTAGCTTTTGCCTTTTTTAAAGTATCAGATATGTAATATATATACAGCAGACGACAAAGTGAAGTGACAAACTATTGGAATTTCGATAAGGAATCATACATTCCTTGAATTACAATGTTTACAACTAACTTGTTTGTACAATGATAAATACTGAATTTTGCGACTTATTATTGCATATGGGTGTGGTTACATATACAACGGTTTTCAAATCTATCGTAACATCCGGTGTTTTTAGTACTAAATGGAATATAATATAACCTACGTGGTTATATGACGCAGTTGAGAAATCGTTTTTTATTATGCTATCTATTGTCGCCATTGCAGAATGTATTATCAAAAAAACATTTATTTAAAACTAGTGACCCGCCCCGGCTTCGCTCTGGTGAAAAAAGGTATTAAAACCTTCCTCTTGAATCACTCTGTCTAATAAAAATACTCGTGTCAAAATCCGTTACGAGTTAAATAACATTTTAAGCATACATAGGGACAGACAGCGGGAAGTGATTTTGTAGTGAGTAGTGATGATGATGATTACAAGGAACATTTTGCAAGAGAGTGAAACAAACCGGCTAATTCGAAAACACGCATAATATATATAGGTAGAGGTTCCGTAGTCAGGTGGAATAATAAAACACTTTGCAAGTCCAACTTAGCTGTGATAGTTTACTTTTAAGTAGTCCATCCAACAAAGAGATTGTAGAGTGCGTGAGCAAGGCCCTAAGCAATTACTTCAGAAAATTGTTCAGGGTGCTTAGAGAGTTAACATACTAAAAGTCCTGACATCTAGGGGTTGAGGCGGAGTGGGGTGAGGGGGTTAAAGTTCCCATTTTTCAGTTTTTCGCTAATATCTTTTAAACGGTGCGTCATGGAGATAAGAAGTCTTCTACGCAATGAAAGCTTATAAAATTATGTACAACTTTTATCTTTTACACTTTTTCACATTCCTACCTATTTTCGAACTACACATTCCGGAAAAGTGAAAATTGAAAAAATCTTCTTGAATTGAACACTACCTTTTGTACCTATACTACTTCCTTCACGTTATCTGGGGATAAAAACTATCTTATATCTTAAATCAACTCCTACTATATCAATTTACTAAATTTTATCCAAATCTGTACAGCCGTTAGGATATCAAAATTTTTATCTACACTGGTCTTATACACTTTTTCCAAATTTTCACCAGCGTACTGGTAATCACTGGTATCGGTACTTATTGAGGGAGGTCAGTCTTGCTGGTGCGCCATACCATTTGAGGAAGCACATCTTCCCAGCCTCTTCAACCTCACTGTGCGTGGAGGTGGGCTTGTAAAAGATCGCAGAATATTATTTTTTATATTATTTTTTAAGATATAAGATACTTTTTATCCCCAAATAACGTGAAGGAAGTAGTATACAAAAGGTAGTGTTCAATTCAAGTAGTTTTTTTTTTCAATTTTCACTTTTCCGGAATGTGTAGTTCGAAAATAGGTAAGAATGTGAAAAAGTGTATGAGATAAAAGTTGTACATAATTTTATAAGCTTTCATTGCGTAGAAGACTTCTTATCTCCATGACGCACCGTTTAAAAGATATTAGCGAAAAACTAAAAAAATGGGAACTTTAACCCCCTCCCCCCACTCCGCCTCAACCCCTAGATGTCAGGACTTTTAGTATGTTAACTCTCTAAGCACCCTGAACAATTTTCTGAAGAAATCACTTAGGGCCTAACTCACGCACTCTACAACTCCTTAAGGGTGATTTATTGGTAAAGGTCTTTATTTACCATACTGTCATATGGATACAAGACTCTAACACAAATTACGACTTTAAAGCTCAATATTTGGCAAACGGCTCTTTGAATCGAAAAATGGTTTTAACACACATCCGTATAATGTTTTTGAACAACGTAATACAACACACCCCCACAACAAAGTACAAGTCGTACAGTTTAAAATTATTAAAATTATTTTTATTATTTATTTACTTTATCTGTGCTAGAAGACGTTGCTTCGTACAAAATTTCAAGATTCTGAGTTCACGGGAAGTACCCTGTCGAAAATTTGTGGAACTTGGCGGCATAAACGGCTGTATCTTTTAATTGTGTTGGCTTAGAAGTTTGATTTTTTCACAGTTTTAAGGGACAGTAAATATGAAATTTCAGCTTGATGCCCAGAAAAAGGGTCTTGACAGACAGACAGACGGAGGGACCACAAAGTAATCCTATAACGATTCCGTTTTTTCCTTTCGAGTTACGGAACCTTAAAATGGGTAATATTTTATCACTTTGTGATATTATACATAGCAGCGAGTTCAAGAAATCAAGGGATACAAAAATGAAGTCGAGCCACATTTTCTTATCTTGATCGCGCACTAGTATTTTGCAAAAATGTGTACAATCAAAGACCGATATTTTATTATTTGAGTTATCATTAAATATTATGAACTGTAATATCGATAACAAGGTTCTTTTACTTATCTAATAAGCAGTCTAGGTATTAATTTTGCAAATGCAACGATTAACCCATCGCCTTAACTAAATCCTCATAAAGATAAAATATTGATAAAAAGAAATCTCGTAATTCAGTGAAATATTTTACGGATTTTCCCTCAGGAAGGAAGAACACAAACATGTGTGTATTTACAAGTAGGTTAATAAAGATCCTATCAACGATAATTACTTGCAAAGGGTTCAGTTTCTAGAATAATTAAATATTTATTAAGTTCGAAATATGCCAAAATATGTTGAGTTGATTACTAAAGAATATGATTTCAATTTTCACAAAAAAAAGAAAGATGCAATGAATTTTTATTATTAGGTAGGGTAGTAGGAAAAAAGCACTGCAACGCATGCGCGGGTTCAGCTAGTATTCTTATAATTATTCTTAAAATGATAATTTTTCAAAGGTATCATTTATTGTCGTCGTATCTTCAAAATTAATTTTGCATTATTACCAAACTTCTCGGCACACTCCATCGGAGGCCATTTTCTGGCCTTCTGGGCAGTTCGGTGGGACCGTTATAACATTCCTCAATTTTCCTAGTGGTAATATTGCGGAAGAGTTGCCAGATGGCGCACTGCTAGGAAGCTCTGGACTCGAACTTGGTTGGGGCAGCGAGTTCACACAACTCTGGAAAAGTACAATTATAATTTCATTAATATAATTTGGGTTTAACATTGTCTAATAAGGTCGAATGAAAAGACATAAACAGTATCGAATGAGTGGTATGGTCTCCAAAAAATGAATGGTTGAAATTGGACTACCTACTCTGTAAAAAGTATTCTTTTCTGCGTATTGTGTTTTTGAATTCAAGACGTATCAAAACAACACGCTGTTGATCATATCGGCTGGAACTGTTACAGCGCTAAACTGCTTGGTGCACATGGATGACAAGTCCATTTGGAATTACTTCTAGCAAAACAAGACTTCTGAAACGATATGATGAACACAAAGACATTCAAATCATTGATCATACACCTAATTATAATTAATTTATAGTCCGTCAGATTTTCCAAAATATATTGGACACGTATTTTTTTCATTTTTCACGTAAACAATATATTATGAAGACGATACAATGCTTCGAAAAGTCACAGTTTGGTACATTTTTACCCGAAAGTGACGTCACCAGCCCCCGACTCACGATCTTTGCCACGTTGATTCTCGTCAATTTTTATTAATTTGGCAGAACAAAAAACACGTATCCAATATTTTTCGATAATGTAAACAGAATCATATTCTTTTAGTCAGTCAACTACCTTATTCAAATAGATAATAAAAACGTAAACTTAAAAACATTATTATCTACAACATGTTCCTGTATTACTGGTTTAGCGTAGTTGAAATGCTAAGGAGTGTTAGTAAGTAGAAATATCAGATAAACTTACACCAACAATCAATACGATGAAAGTGACACAGACGGACTTGTAATCTACCATCTTGGTTGTTTTTTTTTAATACTTTGGATAATATGTTTCACGTTTGCTTCGTTGCAGATAAATGATTAAGAAGTCGTGCAGTCAAATGCAAGAAATTCTGCACTTAAATATCACTCACCAGAGTAAGTACTCATTGTTATAGATAATGATAGAACTTCAAAAAACAATTATTTTACATAGATAAATACCTATACATCAGTATTATTGCCAATATAATTGCAATAAATAGCAGTATTCCTTGTCCACCCACAAGGTGTGAAATTACCTATTAAGATAAGAAACCACTGGTGTAGAATGCATCATAATTACGTTATACATGGTGCCAGTCATAAATAATTAGGAAAGTCTGGATGATACGAGTAATTTAAGTCATAAAACATAGAAATATTAAAAATGTCTTTACTCTGCATATAAACGTTAATGAAGGTACCTACCTGATACGCTGGTTTCATCATCAAACAATAAGCAAAAATTATAAAACCCTGGTATTCATCATCATCATCATTTCAGCCAAAAGACGTCCACTGCTGGACATAGGCCTCCCCCAGGCGTCGCCACATTGACCGGTCCCGTGCGTCTCTGATCCAGCGGGTTCCTGCAACCTTGACCAGGTCATCGGTCCACCTAGTGGGAGGCCTTCCAACGCAACGTCTTCCGGTTCGTGGTCGCCATTCCAGAACTTTTCGGCCCCATCGGCCATCCGTTCTGCAAGCAATGTGCCCTGCCCAATGCCACTTAAGTCTGACGATTCTTCGAGCTACGTCGGTAACCTTGGATCTCATGCGGATGTCCTCATTTCTGATTCGATCACACAAGGAAACTCCGAGCATAGCCCTCTCCATTGCCCTTTGGGTGACTTTGAGCTTTCTGATGAGGCCCATTGTGAGCGACCACGTTTCGGTCCCGTATGTAATCACTGGCAACACACACTGGTCATAGACTTTCGTCTTGAGACACTGGGGTAAGTTGGACGAGAAGATACCGCGCAACTTCCCGAACGCTGCCCAGCCGAGTCGGATTCGACGATTGACCTCTTTCTCGAAGTTTCATCTACCCAACTGGACCGTTTGTCCCAGGTAGACATAATCGAGCACCACAACTTCGAGCGTAGAGTCTCCGATCTTGATAGGAGTGAGTGTTACATGAACATTCAACATAACCTTGGTTTTGTCCATGTTTATTTTAAGACCCACTCTTTCGGAAGCTCTACTGAGGTCATCGACCATTGTACTGAGGTCTTCCATGGTCTCAGCCATGACCACTATATCGTCGGCAAACCGAAGGTGAGTGATGTACTCGCGCGCCGTTGACGTTGAAGCCAAGTCCTCTCCAATCCAGAACCTTGAAGATATCCTCCAATGCAGCGGTAAACAGTTTCGGAGATATGACGTCTCCCTGTCTCACACCGCGCTGCAGAAGGACAGGTTCCGAGGTCTGGTCCTGAAGTCGGACTGACATGGTGGCGTTTTTGTACAAACACTTCAACACCTCGTAGTCGATTTGGCACCGTTGGAGAGACTGCAGCACAGCCCAAGTCTCGATCGAATCGAAGGCTTTCTCGTAGTCCACAAACGCTAAACAGAGAGGCAGGTTATACTCTTCGGTCTTCTGTATAACCCTGGTATTATAAATAAATATTTCTTAGATCCCTCATTAGTAAATTGATTAAAAGACTTTTAATGTAGGTACCTAGATAAATAAATGGTAGTCAGTTCCGTCAGGCTCATCAGAACGTAACTAAAACAGAGCATTTCCCCAGTATAGTTAAGCCTTGCAGAAGAAGATTCAGGCCAGCAAGAAGCATATTCGAACAATACTGATCACTATCAAGCCAAAACTATTCAGGAGCAGTTCTCTCTCAGATTTGACTCCACATTCGAGTGATTTCAGTGAGTAAGCTATTAATTACTATAGATTTCTTTTGAGTTTTAATTGTAAAACCAGGTAAATAAGGAAGGAAAATAATAATATTCTTGCTCGTAGGTGATTCGTAACATAGTCGCACGTAGGGATCTAAACGAAGGACGCGTAATCTAAATTGGAATTGACGACTATTAGGTAAAACATGCAACATATTTACAGTCTAAATCATTGAGTGAACCAGTATGAAAAATCTGAAACTATTATTTAGAGGTAATGAATATTTCTCTCGAAAATGTTAGTTCCTTTATATTATAATCTTTACCTCCAATAGTTTCCGATATTAAAAAAATGTATTATTAGACTTATGACTTATTTAGTTATTGACCTCATGAATGTAAGACATTTACGGAGTCACTAGCTGTTGCCAGCGGCTTCGCCCGCTACAACTCGAAAATTATCACACGGAAAGATATAATCAGGTTATAAACTATCTTTGTACTAAATTTTATTCAAATCTATTCAGTACTTTTTGCGTGAAAGAGTAACAAACATCCATACATATACTTACAAACTTTCGCGTTTATAATAATACTAGCTGATGCCCGCGGCTTCAGCCCGCGTGGATGTCGTTCAAATTATATACTAAAACCTTCCTCTTGAATCACTCTATCTATTAAAAACCGCATCAAAATCCGTTGCGTAGTTTTAAAGATTTAAGCATACAAACAAACAAACAGACAAAAATAGCGACTTTGTTATAAACTATGTAAGGATTATCGTCATTGTGCATTGTTTAATCAGAAAAACTTCATAAACTTGAATGCTTTATTTCTAATATTTCATTGACAAAGTAATCTTAGGGCTTAGGAACACTTTGTTTGTTAAGAGACCGTAATGTTGATATGAGGAAAACATATATCAAATAAAGTACGAAGTAAATCTTTAACTTGAATTGTAGACTGCAAAATATTGGAGTCAAACTGTTAAATTAGAACACAATGTTTGCTTGATGAATAAATTAATAAATAAACAGTTTTGAAACTTTTTTTTTTTTATATAAAGAATAATGGAAGGAGTGGAGGGAGGCCTTTGCCCAGGAGTGGGGAAAGAGAAGGCTAGAAAAAAAAAGTGAGTTCGGTATTTTGGTTTGGCAATGAAAGTGTTAATCAAAATTGTTGAATAAAAAATGTCATTTAATTTCATATGGTAGGCTCAGGAAGAGGCGGCATAAAATTGATTCATGATAAAAAATTGTGTGTTTACAAATAAAAAGAATTAAATAAATAACTTTTTGCAAAAAAAAGTTTTTCTATTTATTTTTACGGACCAAGTAAGTGCATTTAAAGATAATTGATCCATAAATGATGACATAAATGCAAGAATTGAAAGGACCTCTCCCAAACACTCCGTATGGGTGAACAATCAAGTACATTATACATTTATAAGATGATAATTTACCATTATATGCCTACCAGAAAGACACAGCGTTAGTATGAAGAAGCAGTCTATGATTCTGGTTCTAGGAGCATAGATATTGTAAAAACATACCTGATTCTCTTTGGATTTATGTTGGTACCTCTCATTTCCGGCAAGGGGCGCTATCTCTGGTTCCGGCGGCCCGCCGTCAGGTTTTCATAGCGTTATGATTTTTGTCGTGTTAGGAGCAAAAGTTTTTCAAAGTTATAAAAACTGACAAAAATCTTATTAGATACCAATAATTCATTGTTTTCGGTCTGAAAATAGTGTTAGAGTAATTGTACACAAATAATAAACACGTATTCAGTGTTCTAATACAGTGTTCAGTGTTGTGTCATCGACGGCGATTCGGTAAGTACCTACTTATCATTATGAACTCGGAGGATTCCGTCACTGAACCTGTAGCTCAAATCGCTGCTCCGGATGGAGAGCGAAGAGCTGTGAGCTCAAGCTCATCGCAAAGCAGTTCCTCGTCTTCGGAAGACGAAGAAGGCTTTGCCTCGCCGCCGCGCCGCTACCTAATAAAAGGTCAAAGCGGCGCAGGTTCAAACAAGTCGCAACTTGTTCGGATCCTCGCATGGACACTCTACTTATGGGCCATTCCGAGAAAAAATGTACCGTTACTTAAGGGATAAATCGGACAATTTAAAAATTTCTCCTATATATCTCGTCACTAAACGGACGTGACGAACTCCGCTTACTAATAATAATAACGACAACACTCAATATTCTTCGTTCTTTTAGAGGAAATAATTACTTCACGACGTATCCAGATACATTAAGGCCCAGATTCAGAGACCGCACTTTGACTTTACTACACTTTTCTTTTGTAGGAAATTAGTTTAACACGAAGGACTACATTATTTAAACGCATAATAATGCAAAGTTTACTTTGAGGCCAAAGTCATGATTATCGACTACTTCGCCTTTACTAAGTAAAGAACAGCTTGAAGTAGATCTTTCCATCAAAGTAAAGTCAAAGTGTGGTCTCTGAATCTGGGCCTAAGTATAATTCGCAAATAAAATAATGTATTAAGAACATATCGGTATCACGTTATTGCTGTGACTATAGTGGACTTCGTAATCGAGTATTTTTATTTAGTAGGACTTTCGTCACCGATTACTGCGTCACAAATGCACCACGGGTAAAAAGAAATGGCTGATCTACTACAATTATGTTACCATGATAATAAAATAACTTGTTTTGGTAGTTTTTAGGGTTCCGTACCTCAAAAGGAAAAAACGGAACCCTTATAGGATCACTTTGTTGTCCGTCTGTCCGTCCGTCCGTCTGTCAAGACCCTTTTTCTCAAGAACGCGTGGAGGTATGAAGCTGAAATTTATATCAATTACTCAGGTCTACTGTCCCTTGAAGCTGTGAAAAAATCAAACTTCTAAGCCAACGCAATCAAAAGATACAGCCGTTTATGCCGCAAATTTTCGACACTTGCAAGGGAATCAAAACCTACAGGGTGCTTCCCGTGAACTCAGAATCTTGAAATTTGGTACGAAGCAACGTCTTATAGCATAGATAAAGGAAAAATTACGAAAACCATAAATTTTTAGTTACATCACATAATATATTTTTTTTTAAACGAACTTTGTAAACCTTGCAGGTTTGTACGGAACCCTCGGTGCGCGAGTCCGACTCGCACTTGGCCGGTTTTTTACTATTGAAAGCAAATAAAATAGTATTCCCGTACCATGACTAAAGTGGAATGTCCACCATGGTCCAATTTGATTAATTTAAATTTCATACATTTTAAAGTAATACAATAAGATTTATGAGTAAAATTAACGGTATAATTAAAAACAAAACAATATTCTATAATAAATTTCAAACAATGCTGAAGAATGTCTAAAAAAAACCATGAACTTCGGTTGGTTAAAGTTAACGATAGGCGGTGTGACACGCAAAAAATCACTTTTTTGCTTCTTATTTTTATTTTTAGATCAGTGGAATTAACAACAATTGACTCCATAATGATTTCGTTTTAAAGATAATGAGCTATATTGTACATAAAAAAAGAACTGCATTCGTTAGAATATAAGATGATCATGTAAACTGTTTGTAAAATGTTGTGACAGTACTTTTTTCTTAAGTACAATTTTTCTCGGAATTGCCCTTATTCAAGTTTCATATTTATCAAACTGTGTAGCTCAAATGCCGCAGATTTTCACGGCTATTTACGAATTTAAACAATAATAATGAAAATGTCGCCAGCCATTTTAATTCCGTGAATTCAACGAATACGAATACTATTGATCAGTTTCTAAACAAACCACAAGTTTTATGTAAAGCAACTAATAATAATAATATGTGTTTGGGGGAGTTGAAAATAAGTTATGACGAATCTAAGGTTATACCTGTTGCGGATCCTGTTAAACTAGCAGAGTTAAATAGTCTTCAACAATTTAACTCACAGGCCTGGAAGGGCATTCGGTATAAGAAGGACTTACAGGCACTTATGGCAACACCAGGTTTTATAGGCTTAAAATTAAACGAAAAGGAATAGATTATTTGGCTAGTACGGAGCAATTGTTAGCGGGATTGTCGAATGCCGTTTTGGAAAACAGGCAACTTTTAAAAAATGGTTTGCAGGAGGTGGTAAATTGGGCTGCTAGTTCTAACACAGAGCTCAATGCAAGCAATCTCTATGACAAATTGTCAGAAAAATTTGGCCCAGCGTCTCCTTCATATAAAAATATGGAAGCTTGTATGCAAGTCATATGTGGCAAGCGAGCTGAATGCATTGAGGTTAGACGTGACCGCATTCTAAAAGAAGTCAATAACGTTAATCTAAAATTAGCGTTACAAAACATTCCACCTAGCGCTGAGTATCTCTTTAACAGAGAAGCGCTCATTCCTCTGGTTGATTCCTTAGGAGGCTCGCAGGTATGGCTTAACATGCCAAGTTATTTAAAAGATAAAAAGAAAGTCAACAATAGCAATCAGGTTAACAATAAAAGTTTCAAGCCATCTTATAAAACTAATTTCAATAAGAAAACTAAGTTTAACTCGGACAAAAAATCTAAAAATAATAATTATAAAAAGCATTCCTTTCGTCGTACAGGCACCCAAGATACCTCCAACGTTAAAGATAAGTGACAATCAAAGCAGAGTTTTCAAAGGCGGTTGCCTAAAATTCCATGTTCAGTCATGGAAACAATTGGGGGCCAGTCATTATATTCAAAAAATAATAGCAGAGAGTCGCATACCATTTTCAACAAAACCTCCTTTACATTACCCTTACAAGAGAATAATAAACAAGTTTGCAACAAAGTCATCCAAGAAGATGACCGAAATCATACAACAGTTAAAAGATGCAAACATTTTAGAAAAACCAAAAATCAAAACACCCGGTTTTCACTCCAAAATGTTTTTAGTCCAAAAACCAGACGGGGGGATACGCCCTATTTTCAATTTAAAGAGCCTAAATTTACATGTCTCGACTCGACATTTCCAATTAATTTCTCGACAGGATGTAATTCAGTTCCTACAGGACAGGGATTGGATGACAAAAATAGACCTCCATCAGGCATATTTTCATCTAAACATAAAGGAAACCCACAGGCGTTTTCTGCGCATAATATATGGAGGCGAAATATTACAGTTAACAGCCTTACCTTTCGGTCTCTCATCAGCTCCTCACTCCTTCGCCTCAGTGACCAATTGGATTGCGGAAATCCTTCGGAAACAAGGCATAAGAATAATAGTTTACTTGGACGATTTTTTAATAGCCAGTCAAAATCAGACACAACTCATGGAACACACCAAAATAACCATACATACTCTGGAAAAGTTGGGTTGGCATGTAAACTTTCAAAAATCACTTCTCACTCCAACCCAAGAAATAGAATATTTAGGTATAATATGGAATACAAAAACAAAACTAATTTCACTTCCTGTAAAAAAAAGTAGAAAAAATTCTAGAACTATCAACAAGCTTATTACAGAAGAAAGAGTCGTGTCTCCGAGTGATACAAAAACTGCTGGGTATGTTAAATTTTGCAAATTTAGCAACCCCAAAGGGTCGCCTCCATTGTCGCCGTACTCAGATTTTTCTAAAATTATTCAGAGGAGCCAGACCAAGGCAAAAGAGGGAGTTACCACCTCTAGTGACTCAAGAGTTACAATGCACAACCCCAAGATTACCCACTTTCTCACCACAGACGCGGCGGACGCGGGCTGGGGAGCACACCTGAACAACAACATGTTGTCGGGCACATGGAATCGCCGCCAGCAAAAGTGGCATTCCAATGTGAAGGAAATGTTTGCTGTGTATGCAGCCTTAGTAAGACAAGGTGCACACATGAAGAACGCACATGTTCTAGTGCAGTCGGACAATCGAACCCTCATAGCCTACTTAAGGAACGAGGGGGAACCCGGTCCTTAGCCCTCTTGGGCCTAACAAGCAAACTCCTTCACCTAACCGAGCAGCACAACATAACGCTGTCGGCATCATACCTCCCGGGGAGGTTAAACGGGATTGCAGACCGCCTCTCAAGAGGAAAACCGGTCCCCGAATGGCAACTACAACCCCAAGCCAAGAATGTAATATTCCAAGAATGGGGCGTCCCAGACGTAGACCTGTTCGCTTCAAAAGAAACAGCAGTGGTCCCCCAATAGGTAACTTGGACTCAACAGATGGGTCAGCAATTAATTGCGACGCCATCAGTCGAGATTGGGACTTTCAGTTGGGCTGGGTGTTCCCTCCACCCAACTTGATCCCTCGGGTGCTCCATCATCTAAACAGAGCCATAGGGACGTACATAGTAATAGCATAGCACCACAGTGGGATCAGTGCTTTTGGCTGACCGATCTACAAGCCAGGGCCCTGTCAGACCCAATATCGATAACAGATCTGCGGAAGAACCTGATAGATCGATCGACGGGGCTCTGTCCCCCACAAGTGGACAAGTTGTCCCTCCAGGCTTGGAAAATTGGGGGTGGTCAGATCAGGTAGCAAACTGGAGTAGGGAGGAAATGGAATTACTAAGTAATAGTTGGCGCAAAAGCACTCTAAATACTTACAAAGCCCCTATAAAAAGGTGGCTATCTTTTTGTGCCACAAATAATATTAATAAAAGAAATCCAGATGGCAAAGACGTTGCAAGATTTTTAGCAGATTTACATTTAAAAAGAAATTTTTCAGTGAACACAATTTTATTACATAAATCAGCTATTTCTACCTTCTGTGCTTCAAATGCAGACAATCTATCAAAATATTTTTTTGTTCAACAAGTTTTAAAAGCTATAGCATTAGCAAAACCTCCACCTACAAAATCCCCAATCTGGGACACAAAAATAATACACAGATGCAAATATATGTCCCTTGAGACATATTTCACAATTGATTCAGATTTCACAGGAAAGACGACTTACTAGTGATGTTACAAGTCTATTTATTTCATTAAAAGGCCAAATAAAACCAGCTACAAGGACTATTATAGCAGGTTGGATTAAATCTATATTTAAAGATTTAAATTTAGAAGCTACTCCAGTAAGCGTCAGAGCAGCGGTAGCATCCAAAGGCTGGTGGGAGAATGTTCCTGTAGATGACGTATTGGCTAGAGGAAACTGGAAGAGTGATAAGACCTTCAGAAAATTTTACTGTAGAGAAATTATTAAAAATACAAATAATGAAGAGGAAGATTTGTTACGATTAAATTTTTCAAGTTTTAATTAAAATTGTTAAGTTTTATGTGCCAAAGTTGATTGTTTAAGTTGAAGTACCTAACAAGTGTTCATTTTAATTTCAAATGATTATAATTATGTATCAGTAATATTACCTTACTGATCATGGTAATTGATAATAAATTTTTATCTGAAATGAATTTCTTTCATTCTTTATCACATTTATTATTTCACATAGCGTTTATTATGTTACCTTCACCAGCAGATATCAAACAAGTCTTCATACTAACGCTGTTGTCTTTCTGGTAGGCATATACTTAATAGGACTGTTTTACACTAAAATAAAACAGTCATTATGTGCCGAAAGAAAGACACAGCGTTAGCTCAAGGCCCTTGCTGGTATGAAGACACTATGAAAACCTGACGGCGGGCCGCCGGAACCAGAGATAGCGCCCCCTGCCGGAAATGAGAGGTACCAACATAAATCCAAAGAGAATCAGGTATGTTTTTACAATATCTATGCTCCTAGAACCAGAATCATATCTGCTTCTTCATACTAACGCTGTGTCTTTCTTTCGGCACATAATGACTGTTTTATTTTAGTGTAAAACAGTTCTACTTTAATGGTCATATAATTGCTAGTTAACGAGTTCAAGGAATCAAGGGATAAAAAGTTGAAATGAGGACGACCATCATTTTCTTATCTTAAACGAGCACTAGTATTTTGCAAAAAAATTGTGTTAATTATTTAAAATGATAACTAAAATAATAATCAAAGAGCGATATTTAATTATTCGAGTAAACATATTTTAAACTGTAATAATGATAACAAGGTTCTTTTTTTACTTTCTAAAAAGCTGTCTGCTAGGTAAGTATTAATTTTGCAAATTCAACGATTAAACTATTGCCTTAGCTAAATCCTAATAAAAATAAAAATATTGATAAAAGAAATCGTAATTCAGTGAAATATTTTACTATCATTACGCGGATTTTCCATAATGAGGAAGAACACAAACATGATATGTGTATTTGCGGGGTAGGTTAATATATCCTATTAACAATATTATTTGCAGTGGGCTAATACCGATTCTAGTGTAATTAAATAGGTTTGAAATGGTAATGTAAGTTTAAATGTTCATAAAAAAGAAAGATGCAATAAAATATTTATTATTAAAACGTCAGTTTTTCAAGTCTAGTCAAACAGTATAGTCAAGCAAGTAGTATAGATGGCACTTTCAGTAGAAAGTGCCATCCTCGTCGCCAAATTTTGGATTGACTCAGATCACTAAGTCACTATCACTATCATGCCAAACAACTCGGCACTGTGAATCGATTCCCATTGTCTCGTTTGCTTTGCAGTTGTCTGGGACTTGGATTGTATTATATCCTCTATCCGGAGTTCTTCGTGACGACAATGTTGCGGAAGAGTTACCAGATGGCGCACTGCTAAGAAGCTCTGTACTCGAACTTGGTTGCAGCAGCGAGTTCATACAGCTCTGGAAAAGTACCATTTTAAGTTCATTAATTAAATTGACTGTAAAATTGCATAGTAAGGTCGACTCAAAAGACATCGTAAATAGTTTTGGATGAGTGGTATGGTCTCATCATCTGCCTAGCCTTTTCCCAAATATGTTGGTGTTGGCTTCCAGTCTAACCGGATGCTACTGAATACCAGTATTTTACATGGAGTGACTGCCTATCTGACCTCCACAACCCAGTTATTACTGGGTAATGCGATACCCTTTGGTAAAACTGGTTGTCAGATTTTCAGGTCACTGACTACCTGTAACAACTGCCAAAGATCTATTTAAGGCAGCCGGGACCAACTGCTTAACGTGCGTTCAGAGGCACGGAGGAAACTTTGTATGTAATGAACAGTGCTTATCCCAAAGACTATGGCTTAACCTAAAGATAGACCCGAGGGGCAGATTATTAAGCTGCGAGTTCCTCTCATTTGCGTCCTGCTCCTGGTTTTTTTTCAACGCTAGCTAGTCTTCAATAAAAAAATAACCTTTGAAATTGGACTACTCTGTAAGTAAAAGTAACTATAGGTACGTGACGAGTGACGACAGAACGTCGTCGTATAGGTACTTTTCTTCGTCTTAAAATGGTTACAATTTGGTAAAGGAAACATAAATTCACGAATTAATCAAAATAACGCGCTGTTATTAATATCGGCTGTAACTGTAACATTGTTATACTCCTTGACACGCTTGGATTATAAGCTCATTCGGTGAAATGGTGACTCTTCACATTTTCGTGACAAAAAAAACGTTAAGTTACGTTAAGTATTACTTTAAGCTTAACAAGACTTCCAAAACGACATGAACTTATATTAGAGTGTATTATATTTTTCAACACACTTGCTCATAAAGTGGCTATAATTTCACCGCAATTAAGCACATAATGACACCTATAATCAAACTGTGACTTTTTCATTGCTATTATTCACTAGTGAGTTAAAGGATTTTTTTTTTAAATTTTATTGGTTGAGTTGCTACGTTCATAAAAAAGTTTCGATACAAAAAAGATCGTGTTCAATAGTAAAAATAAATTAATGTACTTAAATTCATGCGAATTTAAATACATAATTTCAACTTGTACGTTTTTATTAAATGAAACTTTCACTCCAATAATATAACTTTTATTTTCTCTGTAATAAAGAAAACTTTTTCCTCATTTTATACGTGGCTAAAACTCTATCGCGCTCATTCATTTAGTCTATGGCCGATCGCCATTGTTACAGTATGATGACCATTTTGTGAATTTCATGGTGGCGCCACTGGTCAAGAAAAAATGCATCGCTACGTCAAACTTAGTACATTTATTTTAGTTCCGTGTTTTCCCGCATGCACAGATAAGTTGGTCGAACTGTAGATGAGCGCGCATAGGAAAACCGATTATTTTTTCCCGCTATTGTGAAAAAAAAATCAGAACTCGTTTTAATAACTGTTGAAGATGACTTTTTAGTATTATTTTCTTCACAAGTGTGTTGAAAAACATCGTATGATACACGTGTGTATTGATGATTACCGCCCTCGGCTTTCTTATGACCCTCACCTGACGGGTCGGGTCTCAATGGCACCTCAGCGGTAATCACCAACGTTACACACTTGTACCATAATGTACTAATCTATGACATGAACATCATCTTTCTAAAATGTCGTAAACTTGTAAAGCCTACAGCTTAGCTCTAATAGTTTTTTTTTCCTACCATGAGGGGGAAAAGTGGAATAATTCAAAATGATAAGGGTGATTTTCGGAATGGTTTCACATTAGAGTTCAGTTTTTTGTGTGAAACTAATATCTCCCAGGTGAATTGAGGACACTTCTTTACTATCTAATGTTCACTTCCCCCCGAGGTATTCTCTCAGGGGGGAAAAGTGAAATAACTCAAAATGCAAAGGGGTCTTTCTGGACCTTTTTTGCATCCAAGTTCAGTTTTCCCCCTGAGGGGGATTTTCTCAGGGGGAAAAAGTGGATTAAGTCAATTTTTTCACACGCCCAAACACAACCCGTCTATTAGGTTTAGGTAACCACACTTGAGTGTAACAGAAATAACTTTAAATATTTCAAACAAAAAGTTTTTGAGCAAACTCGCAATATTTTTTAAGACCTATTCAACGACAAACCACAACACGTTTTGCAAAAAAAAAACAACCGACTTCAAATCAGCTTCTGAAGTCGGTGACATTTGTTTCTTTGATTTGGTTTTTTTCCCACCGACTTCAGAAGCAAATTCTTCTGAAGTTTATTTTTCACCTTTTGGTGTTTTTGAAGTAGATTGTTTTTTTTTTTGCAAAAGGTTTTTTAATTTTTAGTTATAATATCCTACAAAAATATTTAATATGCATTTAACATTCAACCAAGAAACCTACCCCTTTTTTTCTACTGACGCTCGTTAGTTTTGCGAGCGAGGGCAAACAGACCGTATCGCGACTGAATCTATACAAACGCGCATCACTTCCAAAAGTCGCCGTGAGCGAGTGGCCTAAAACGTCGTCGTATACTTTTCTTAGTCTTAAGGTTACAATATGTTAAAGGAAAAGATAAATTCACGAATTTTGATAATCTCGGCTGGAACTGTTAGGCCCGTAATCCACCAAAGCGGAGATGTGCCAAGCGGAGAGGAGATTGCCAAATTCGACCAATCACAGGAAGGGCAAAAGACCAGATGTAACTGTGATTGGTCGAATTTGGCACATCTCCTCTCCGCTTGGCACATCTCCGCTTTGGTGGATTACGGGCCTTACAGTGCTAACTGCTTGGTACACTTGGATTAACTCAAAACCTGCAAGATCGAATGACGGGAGAAGATTGGAAGAGTTTTACCGGTCAAGGGCTAAACGATGGTGACACTTCACGTTGTCAT
Source organism: Diarsia dahlii (assembly GCA_949775195.1). NCBI lineage: Eukaryota > Metazoa > Arthropoda > Insecta > Lepidoptera > Noctuidae > Diarsia > Diarsia dahlii. The sequence continues at coordinate 16,894,940 of OX459195.1, forward strand.
GACAATGAAAAACAATGTTTGGAATCATTTCAAGCTTGACAAGACTTCACTAAACGACATGAACATCAACTGTCTAAAATTTTAAAGACGTCTTGGGATTTTTTAATAAACTTAAAAACATTATTATCTACAACATGGTTCATGTTCCTGTATTACTGGTTTAGCGTAGTTGAAATGCTAAGGAGTGTTAGTTTGGAAAAAGTAAGTAAAAAATATCAGATAAATACCATTGAGGTATAATGTACTACGTACTAAATACTTACACCAACAATCAATACGATGAAAGTGACACAGACGGACTTGTGATCTGAGTGATCTACCATCTTGTTTGATTTTTTCAATGTGACTTTGAATGAAGTATTACACGTGTGCTTTGCTGCAGATAAATGATTCAGAAGTCGTGTCAAATGCAAGAAATACTGCACTTAAATATAACTCACCAAAGTAAGTAGGTACCTACTTATTAAAATTATAGAACTTCAGAAAAACAATTATTTTACCTTTACCTATAACATACCGTTATAATTGCAGTTTTCCATGTCCACCTACAAGGTGTGTAATTGGCTATTATGATAGGTATCCACTTGTGTAGAATACAGCACACATACATACTGCGAGTCATACTGAATACGGAAAGTCTGTATTAAGTCATCTTTTCCCTGCCCTTATCCCAATTTATTTGGGGTAGGCCCGACATATGCCTTCTCCTTTCTTGATTAAAAAATAAATAAAAGATACTAAAAATAAATAGTGTACTAGTACCCTAAATAACTTAGTTGATTGATAGATATCATGATAAGATGCTGAAACTTGACACCTAAGTTCATAAAATTCATATGGTTTACTATTGTAAACCAATTGAACTACGACGATCTTCTCTTAGAACAGCCATAATAATATAGGTAATTTAATAAAATAGTATCTAGGTCCCTGCTCATCACTAAAAAAGTGTTTTCGCCAGCATTGTTCCGCCCTGCAAAAGAAGATTCAGGCCAGCAAGAAGCATATTCGAACAATACTGTATCACTATCAAGCCAAAACTATTCAGGAGCAGTTCTCTCTCAGATTTGACTCCACAGTCGAGTGATTTCAGTGAGTAAGCTATTTGTTAGTATTAATTTTTTTTGAGTTTTAATTGTAAAACCAGGTAGGTAAATAAGGAAGGACAATAATAGTATACCTTTACCTACATAGGTAGGTATTTATTTCGTAACTAAGTTGCACGTAGGAATATTAACGACGACGCGAAATCAAAATTGTAATTGCCGACTATTTAAACATACTTGAGATAAAAACAGGCTGAATAATAATAATAATAATGTTTATTCAAAGAAAACTTAGACATAGCTTACATAATAATATTATGTAAGCTATGTCTAAGTTTTAACAGGCAGGTTGAAAATATTATTTTAACAGGCAGGTTGAACTTAGTGTAAGTGGTGCAGTCATCTGTAGCCGAACTAGGCAGAGCCTGTATTTCGACTATCAGCGCCAAACCCCTCGAGTATTAAACATAATTATAATATTAATGCCAGTATCATTTCATACCATATTTTTCAAAATAATTTTAAACATTTTTTATTTTTCGACGACACGGTTGGCGCAGTGGCTGAGCGATTGGACTGCTGCGCTGCGTGTCGCGGGTTCGATCCCCGCACGGAACAAATATAGATAGATAGAAGATAGATAGAATACTCTTTATTATGTACACCAAATTTCCAAAAAAACAATAGTAAAACATTTTACAAGGGGTGACACAATGGGCGGTCTTATCGCTTAAAGCGATCTTTTAAAGACAACCTTTGGATGGATATATGGAAGAAGGAGAAACAATACTGCAGGTAGCCTGTGGTGTACCATTTACATAATTATATACAATAAATACATACATATACATACATAAATACATATTACACTTATATAAATTTACATTATAGACAAGTGCGAAGAACTAAATTAAAATAGCTAACAAAAATTGAAGCCTACGGAGACAGATACAGTTTCTTTATCATGCTTTTAAAAATTGGCAGAGATTGAGCCCGCCTTATAGACACTGGCAAGGCATTCCATAACCGTACTGCTTGAACTGTGAAAGACTTGTCGTAGAAACTGGTGGAATGCATCGGCATCTCTAATCTTAAGTTTATGATCTATGAAATATTTGTATGATCTACAGATAATTGTTTCGGGTCTGGGTGTTAAGTTGTGTATGTGAGTTTAAATGTTTGTAAACGCACCCAGGATACAGGAGAAATTCCTAGTGTGGGGCAACGTTTAAAAAAAAAAATAAAAATTTTGTTAAATAACATTGTAAAAGAAAAGAAAAACAGTTTGTGTAGAATTTGCGTGTGGGACCTCTTATTTGTGTTAGATGAGAATGTGCGTGACTGTGTGTTGTGGTGTGTGTTGTGTTGTGTGTTGTGGTGTGTGTTGTGTTGTGGTGTGTGTTGTGTTGTGAGTGAGCGTGCGCGCGTTTGTGTGTATGTGATAAGAATGAATTAATGGAATCGGAAATTTTTAACTTGAGGTAGAGAAACCTTCCCTAAAATCTATAATTATAATTAGTTTAAAAACACTAGCTTGTACGCGCATCTTCGTCCGAGTGGAATATAGCCTAAAGCCTTCCTCGATAAATGGACTATCCAACACAAAAAGACTTTTTCATTTTATATTTTGCATTGTGTGATGAGAAAAACTTAACAATCTTCAATGTTTTATTTCTAATACTTCATGGACAGTTTTGTGTTAGAAACACTTGGTGTTAAGAGACTTAGTGCTGGTACTAGAAATACATAATTATAACAAAAGGTACGAAGAATATGTTTAACTTGAAAAGTAGGTACGCCACTAAATGTTGGAGATAAACGCACAGTTTGCGAAATGGTGAAAGTCATTTACCTTGCCTCTGTTATACCTAAGTAATTGTCCTACGGTACTTTACTCTTCCTGGTTTAATATCCCTTATGTTAGTTAAAAAAAAAATCACTGATTCCAGCATTAGACTACTTCAAGAATAGGGTAATACAAGAGAAGAAACGCAAAGAATCATATATCAATAGCTCTGGCGACGCCGACACAAAACATCGGAGAAAACATACGGAACCATTAATGTCGTGGAACTTTAAAGGAAAGTAAGTTAATAATCATGCTAGCTCAAAAACATACCAAAAGTTCAATAATAATGATGATAGTATCTTCAAGTACGTTAATCCGTTTACCATTCAAAATCATCACCAGAAAGCCGAAGAAGAAATCCGACATGACACCTGAATCTTATGCGAGCAATTACGCTGTAGAGTACCTTAGCAATTTTCAAAAAGACAGTGACCTGAACCCTTCATCTTGCGCAGACAATTCTAGGTAATCATATTTTTTTAAATCATGTTACAATATATTTATAGAACTAACGAATCTTAAAAGTTTCCGATCGAGTGAGTTTTATAGTGAATTATCTAACAAATTCTCTTCTTCATTTATTTTCCAGTATTGACAGCACACACCAATTAGGCCTTCAGAAAGGAGCTGCTTTTCCTTTTAAGTCTACCCCTAGCGGAAACTTGAAAGTTCAGTCGAATCAAGTAAATTACTCGTTATCTTCATGATGTTGAAACGTTTTATGGTTATTTAATTTTTGTATCGATTGCATAGGTTGTGTTCCAATCATCCACTGTTGGTGTACTATTAGCAGATCCAACTCAAGCTAAAGTAAAGGTTAAGTTTGAAGGAAAAGCTGCAGGGGAACCAGATGACGAAACTTCACAAAACGATGTAAGAACGCTTGGCCTTAAATTAAAGCAAAAAAAATTTGAATAATTTTCAAAAACTTTTCTCTTTTTTGTATTAAGGACCCTGATATAGATTCCGAACCACAAATACAATTAAACCCAATTAAACCTAGAGAAACAAACAACGCAAATGTTGTAGTAAAAAATCCTATAAACGTTGAACGGATGGGTAAACAAAAACTGGGTGTTAGAGAAGATCATGGCAAGGACTTGGGCAGTCTCGGGTACGCAGTGGCAGAGCCCATAGACTGGATGCGAGTGCAGCTTCCTAAGAAACAAGATCTATTTCAAGAGTTTTATCGCAGAATTCTTAATTATATGTAAGGCTCAACTCATTTCAATGTTAACTACGTCTACCACAGTAGTAAAAAAAAAGAAAGCGGAACAAACTTATGAAGTTTGAACCGGACAAAGGATTTATTCTTGAGTTTCTGTTATCGGGTATAAATTGCCAATGTCATGTCCACGACGTAATAGACAGAAGTCAGTGTATTAGTGCATACAATATTCTTTACTGCGATTGTATACATATTTAATCAGATAAAGCTACTCATGATGTACTTTATCTAATGCTTTACTGATTATTTAGCACTTACGCAGATACAGCAACTCGTGCCAATGCCCATTCCTGTTTGTTTCAATAAAAATTATGATTTCCAGATATACTTACATACATAAACTCACGCCTTTTTCCCTATTTCCAGAAATACTGACACCATAATACATATCAGTGATGAGGAGTTTCACTGCCACTACATAATTTTGCAAGTTTACTCTGCTTTCTTTGATATGAACCCACACAGAGAAATTGAGCTGCCTATTGTAAGGAAAATAATACAATTAAATAATTCTTTAAAATTTATCTCTAACATATTGTTCAAATTAAAGATTATTATGAACTTACAGTCCAACGTAACGCCGGAAGCTTTTCAGACCATCTACGAATGGATGATATTTAATGGTAACGAAAGCAACAAACTGCTAAAAAGAGAAAATATCTTAAGTTTATTTTATGCTGCGCAGTATCTTGCTATTAAAGGTATTATTATCTAATTGTAACCTCAGTTGTTAATAACAGAATACAGACAGACAACTGCATCATCATTAAAAATTCCTCAACAGATTTAGAAGACCAATGTTGGTCTTTCATTGTTAATGAGAACCTTTTTACTGAAGATACAGCATTCGCACTATTCAGAGAAGCAAGGAAAAAGGGAATGACGCCTGTGATGGATTTAATGGTGAATAAGTTTGTATCGAAAGCATTTTACAAGTAGAAAACGATTGAATCAATGTAATCTAATACTTTATTATTTCTAGGTCCCTCGTGTTATGAAATTTTTCCTACCTTTAGTTGCATCGAAAGACTTCATTGATTTGGAAATAGATGAGCTAGTAATATTTCTGAAATCAAACTACATCTCTGTAACAAGGTCTGCTATTATCCTCTGTATGTTGATACATTACTTTTACTAGCTAAATTATATCACCGTTGTCATCGTTCACTTATTCGATAGTAGCAAGGGCAAAGTAAGTGAAAAAAAAATTAAAAAAATCCGACAATCTTAGTTCTTAAATTAACATTTAATCTATTTATATTTATTCTTGTGAACTAAGTAAATGCATTTAAATGTAATCGATCCATACGATAAAATAAATGCAACAATTGAAAGGATCGTGATGCAGTTGTGTTAATTGATAGCAAAATAATATTGACGTACATACCACTTGTGTGGGCTTCGGTAGTTTTCCGATTTGCAATCATTATGAATTACCCACTGTCACGGCTGATATTTGATATCCGCTTCCTAACATCTATGAGCATGCTCTGATGATATATTAAGATCACTGGCCAGACGTCCACGACCCGGATTTGCGTGTGATGAGCTACAAGGTCGTTTCCATGCATTTCTAAGATTCTGCTCGATCCTGCTGAGTATTCAAGTGCGATTAGTTCATCTACCTTTTTGATCAAAGGTATTTTATTTGCCCATCATCTGGCCAGCGTTTTTAGATTCGGCTCTCAGACCTCAGTCCAGCCGGACGCAATTAAATACACGGAGCGCCTGCCTATCTGTCATAGGTATTTTGTTAATCGATATAAAGACTATACTATTACTTCAATCTTCAATAATCGTGTCTTTTAGGGTTCATTATGTCAAGCTTAGATGAGAATCTAAAAGACATCTAACGTGATAAACTGCACGTCCGCACGTTTTTGCCTTAAGATTGCGATGTTCTTGATTCATACTGCTCACGATTCAATCATGTTTTACTGGCACTACAATTTACTCATGATAGATAGGTGCTACTTTTTCGCAAGAAGAAAAACTAGCTATTTAATAAGACACTGGTTTAAAGACTTTGACCATACTGGGTGAATCTAAAACCGGTCTAGCATTGAGAATATTACACTACAGTCATTTCGTTGTCTTCCAAGTTTTTCCATCTTTATCAATTAGTGTATTCCGTACCCTAAAAGGTAAAAAGGAATGCACAAGTTTTAACACCTAATTAAACCAGATTAATTATCACCTTGGTTGCGGCTAAATCTGTTTTCTAACCAAAATTATAATAAGAATCAGTCATAATTAATCATAATTGTAGAGTACAACGAATGCGAATGATCCCGAAACATTGCAAAACGTATGAAGACCATTTAAATTTAAATGGTCTTCTCTTTATCCCATGTTGAAGCAAGCTTTACAATCATAAAGTGGTATAAAATTAAAATTAACCTCAGTCAAGGTTGTTAGTGAATTAGTAATGCCACCTGATTTGTGCAACTATGTGTACTTAACTACCGCTACGCTAGATTTTACACACTCTAAAAAATGAGCTGATATCAACTTTCAAAATCATAACATCAAACCTGTTTTGATTTCGGTTTGGGAAGTTTGTTTTTGTCGTTGCAGTCAACCTTCAAAGAATTTAATAGTCAAACGAACTTACCTGTAAGTGAAGTTCGATGGTAATTGTTGTTGTATTGTCCGAAGATGATTAGGAAGACTAATGTAGTCTCGGCTTTTTAGTCACCGACGCCTACATAAGTTTAAAGAAAAAAGTTTCTTTCCGAACGCAAATGCCTCCTGTCATCCGCTTCTGAAAATAGGTTCATTAAGTTCATAGCATTTTTTTGGTTTTACAACATAGGGTTCATGCTCATATGACTATATAGCATAAAGATTCTGGGTCGGGTGGGACTAATCATCTTCGGACAATACAACAACAAGTATAATTACCATTGAACTTCACTTACAGGTAAGTTCGTTTGACTATTAAATTATACTTGTTGTTGTATTGTCCTCGATGATTAGGAAGACTAATGTAGATGTTTAAAGACTAGTTGTAAAATCAACAAACATTTATATAAAATCAATAATCATTTATATAAAAGCATTAAGCATTCATATAAAATCAATAAACATTTATATAAAAACATTAAACATTCATATAAAATAGGTAAACATTTATATAAAACCTCTAAACATTTATACAAAATCAATAAACATTTAATTAATAAACATCTGTATAAAGTCAATAAACATTCAGATGAATATAAAATAACTAATAAGTCATTTTTTACAGTTCAGGTTTAATCATTACCAGTGTTATTAAAAATTGCTTCAGAGAATTTTCTATTGTTCACTATTGGTAAATTTTTAACTAATTCATTCTATCATATCCACAGCTGTAGCTGGGCTTTCATACTCCATATTCTATTGCTAGAGAAAGGAACAGTTATTAAAGTTTGGCATTTGTTTGGCCCAGAAAAGTTAGCATATCAATCCTTAAAGTAATACGATTTTGTGTAATCACTACATAATAAATATATATTAGAGATATTGTTTGCACTTTTCCACTTGTGGTTATTCATTTATTTATTCAATAGTTGTACAATTACATTTATATAATAAGTTGGTGCAAACATAAACTCATTCGAGCAACAGTAATAACAGCAACAGTGGTAACAGTAGCAGTTAGTAGTTCTAACAGTAACATAGTTACCGCTTTCTTGATAACAATTTGTAAATCACTTTGTTGAATGTAATCTAGTAGAGAGAGAATAAAACACTGAAATCATCCCAATTCCCAAGAATTCTCTGGATCTTGGAGGACTTAACTTAAAAAAGTCTCTGAACAGTATTTTGATATTTCTCTGTACCTTTATGTGGTCTTATAGTTAGAGATAGAGCTGAACGAACAGAATATGAAAATAGAGGAAAAAACCTTTATTAATCCTCAAAACGAAAAGACTGAATAACTTCAGTGATGGTTTGCTAATGCATATAATATTTTAATTACTTACAGTATCTTGTCTATACAATTGCAGGTAATGAGGCAAGCATTAATATTCTGTATTTTTAATTATTGAATTCCTAATAATATCAACAGCTTCATTACTAGTTCCAGAAAACCTAAAATATATTCCTGATAATACTCCTGCCATCAATCCCAGTTTTTTTGTGAAAAAAGGGATGTAACTATTTGAAATTATGTAAAGTGCAGGTTCCTGTATCACAAAAGTATTAAATTAAATAATGGAAAAGACCATGGTTGAGTAAGGTATTTATTTCCATAATACCAGTTGTTTGTCTGTAGTTATCTTTTCTATAGTTTCCAGAGCCATAGAGAATTTGAAAAAAGTATAGAATAAATGATATTGGTCTCAATACCATTCCTTCCATTGCCACCTTGTATTGGCAAGGAGCATCCACCACTTATCACCGCGCAACCCCTGGAGATCCCAGGTTCATGATGCATAAGTGTGATACTTTGTGTTAGTCCATGATACAATTATTAATCAATTGGAGGTTCACCCAATACGGATATAATATTTTGATAATTTAAAAACACCTAAGATTCCCTTCCACATTCAAAATCTGCTATCATAATATTACCTTTGGTATTTATGTAAGTAATATCGAGTAAGTAACCATATATACTTAGATTCGCACCAATGCTTTTCAGAAATGTATGTAATAGCTCATCATAAAAAAGAGTATAATAATGTATCCATTATGTACTATACCTATGTTTAATAAATAAAAATTTTGATTCTGTAGTTATATTTTCAATTCTTGAAAAATTTCAATAACTAGTAAATGACTGACTGAACACTTAAGCCCAGAAAAAAGGGGCAGCACTCAATTTTGATATGAAAAAACTGAGCTGAATCTACAGTTCATAGTATAATAGCAATCTATGGGCCACACCATGCGGGAGAAGCATCTGTGAATATTTTTATTAACTCAAAAGAACTGGCTATGTTTATAGACCACGCCAAATGATATGATATATTCATTGCAGTGTTTATATCATAATTATCATAAAAACAAACTGGCAAATAACCCTCCTTTTGGGCTTCGCCGCAGTCGGGTAAAAAGAGGGTGTACTATTAGGTACCTCTCTGCTTAATCCTTCGGGGATTACAGGTGTGATGTTATTTTACCATAACTATCTCTTAGAACAAGGTATTTGTTCCATTCGAGTTTCTTAGTGAATAGAATCCTATAGTAATGGCTGGACAATATTAAAGTTTTAAAACCTTAAAAACAATTTTAATTCGACTTTTTATCAATAAATTCTAAATTATTTCTTTTCTCTTCAGTGATGTTTAGGCTTGTCTTGACTTGTTAAGCTATGTGAATAGTATTATGAAGTAAACCTAGAAGTTTACAGTGTCGGATAGGTATGAAATCACATTTCTCTTTGGTTCTGGTGATTGCATGTTTTCTAAACATTATACATCTCTTAAAAAATTAAAAGGCCTCTCTAAGGGTCATTTGAAACCTGTAATGGGTTTCAATGTTTTTGTTATTTATGTTTATGGGGCTGAACATAATATTGAAAACATAGCATTTGCCTTGTCTCATGCAATAGGCATCCAATCCAATGTGACAAGAAAAAACCATTATTCTGTAAAAAATGGTATACTGTTGTATACTAGGTCATCTCCAAGTAAACTAAACATATGTAACGCCTTTTACATAAAAAACGGAAAGCTATATTTTTGTGCCTTTGACAAGGAAAAAATGGTAAGCAAAATTGTTTTTGTAAACATGCCTTTGGGTAACAAAATTCCATTGCTATGAAAGCAATTCACTTCTCTATTTCAGATACTATCTGAATAAATTCAAGTATAGAGATTTTATCATCTAGAGGAGTATCACTCCATCACCACCATCCAATTAAGAATAACTGGGTCGCTTGAGTGACTAGTTTCCAATCATAAATTATATTTTAGTCCACCAACCTGTGAATTTAGGGGGATGATTTCTCCTGGCCACCTGTCTGCTGCACTCGTACTCTTGATGACGCCCCCCCCCCCCCTTTTTTTTTTTTTTGCATTTCTACCAGAGGAGGGCCTCGCCAGTTTTAAAAATTTATTGTTAATTTATAGATTTTTCTGAGATTAGTTTCTCTTATTATTATTTATTATAATGCAACAAACTCTTGAATGTCTTTGTTGTTTACCAACAATAAGAGTGATCTGTGTCCCCTTGCTTGTATCTAAATGTATACACAACTAACAGAAGCATCATTCAGCTTCTTCATCATCATCATCATCGGTCTATAATGTTCCCACTGTAGGGACTCAGGCCTCCTCTATAGGAGAGGGATGAGCTATATATAATCCACCACACCAGCCCAGTGCGGGTTGGTAGATTCAGCTTGTATGTAATGTATGTAAATCTTCTCTGTAAATAGTAGTTTTTAAATGTTGTAAATAAAAAAGAAACTTGGTTATATAATAATTCTTTCTATGGTACTTACTTCATTTAATTCTTGATCTGCATTTTCAACTTCTATTGTGGTTATCCATATACCAATTCCGGGCAATCATTCTCAACCGATAACGGGAGGATATTTTCTAATCACTGTGGAGGGATAATTTTACTGTCTTCACCCACATAAGGTGACCTCCTATGGTATTTCACCTTCTCGAAGAAAAACATAATGCATGTTGAAGAACAACTACACATAAATAACCTGTAAGTTCCCAAAAAACTTCCCGTGAAGGTTATTATATAACAGTCAACCACGTGTACTCCCACAGAGCACCCTGTGAAGGTTGCTGAGTTCTCGACATAGCCTTTTAGACCGCGTACGCCCCCACAAGACGTCCCAGGCCAGGCAAGTCGTCCATAATGTATCCATTTTGGACTTCATAGTCCGTTGCAAGTCGTTCACTTTCCTTGCAGGTTATAATAGAACAGTCAACCGCGTGTGTTCCTACCGAACACCCCCCAGGTTGCTTACGGCATTGCCGGTGTAGGCCATCAGGCCAGGCAAGTTGTTCATAATGTATCCATTTTGGACTTCATAGTCTGTTGCAAGTTCCAAGCGGTCTCAGGTCATGGTAGTAGCCAACAAGGGCAAACATTTTAAACTCTCTGTACTCCGATGTAGTGCCCACATGGCAATCATGCCGTTAGTTGCAAATAGGTACGTGCAAAGCGCAAGGCATAAAAAAACATACAATATTTTAGATGTAGCGATTATTGCCACATAACAGAGCTTTAGGCTTTTGATTCCAATTCTTCAGCAGTAGGCAAAAAACAAATTAAGGTCACACAAGTGAAGCCATTTTGGTTTCTTACTTCTAGCACTCAAAACAGAGCTAATAGCATTTTATGCGCTTTCCGCAATATCTTTAATATCTTCAGTAGCTTCAACTTTGTTAACACCAACTTTATTTTCCCATTTAAACGTTAAAATAAGACTTATCAACCTAAAAAATAAATAAAAATAATTGGAAAGAATGGCGCCGGTATGACATAAAATCCGAATGAACCTATTTTCAGAAGCGGATGACAGGAGGCATTTGCGTTCGGAAAGAAACTTTTTTCTTTAAACTTATGTAGGCGTCGGTGACTAAAAAGCCGAGACTACATTAGTCTTCCTAATCATCGAGGACAATACAACAACAAGTATAATTACTAAGTAGGTAATGTCAATTGTCAATCCAGTCACCGGTCTCTTTAATCCAGTTTAGTACGGTGAAAGTGGTCCGGCTTTGTGAGCTTACTTTTACTTATATTCAAGTCTCTTTGATTGATCTACCTACCTTTTTTTTTTTTTTTTTTTTTATTGTTTATTAATTAAAGATTAAAACAAAATGTAAACACAAAAACATCACAAAAACCTCAATAGGTTTGTCCGGATGTTGAAACACTTATGAACTATCTTAAAACTAACATAACAAATAAACTTAATTAATTTATGGTTCACACATAATTATAACAAATTGTGAGGTAGGACCCAAAAAATATACTAAGAAAGATTACAAACATACCCACGGTTTGGGTCGGAATCGGAATTGCGTCGATGCTAATAACTAAGTGAATGATATTTAAACAGGATGATGCATTGTCAGAGAGAGTCAAAGAATTTTTTGTATTTAACTTTATAATTACTATTTGTTATTTCCGATTGAACTTTTGTTGGAATGTCATTAATTAGCGTAGGTATCAAATAAGCGACGGTTCGTTTCCCGTAATAGTTCTTGTATTTCGGTACTACCAGTTTTGATTGGGCTGCCAATCTTGTTGCTATGCTATGGTTGAATTTAATTTGCAGATCTTTGTTGGTGAACTGTTCTATTAGTAACCACTTCCGTATTTTAATGTGTACTGGTAAGATTTTACAATATTTAAAGAAACCCGCTACGTCATCACCATCATAGAGTGTTTTTCTTATTTTATTTGGTATTATTATTTTTAACCTTTTGAGCGCCACAGTCACGTATAGACGACAAGCCGAACAAGCAAAAAAGTGCCCTAAGTCTGTCGACTTAAGGTACTTTTTGGCTTGTCGTCTTGCTTGACCGTGGCGGTAAATGGGTTAATAAACGAAGTTGTAGGTTGTATATTTTATCTATGTAGGTTTTAAAGGTTCTGCCATAGCTAGTAATTCCATATGAAATTATTGACTCCGCGAGTGCATTATAAAGGTTAAGTAATATTTTAAAAGGAACTTTGTATTTAAGTATTGCAAATTTGGCTAGCATTGCTCGCAGTTTATCACATATGGAGTCAATGTGATACCCCCAGTTAAATCTGTTATCAACGTGTAAACCTAAATATTTGTAGTTGGTGACTTGCTCCAATGGTTCACATTGACAAACTAGGTTAGAAAATTGCATGTTATGCAAACATTGGTGAGTGTGTGCAATTATTTTAACTGGCTTGTCAGAGTTGAGTAAGTGATTGGAACGAACATGAATAACCTTAGTTTTACCAGCATTAAGCACCAGTCCAGCGTCATGAGACCATTTACATAAACTATTAAAATCATTTTGAATTGCTTGCTCAGCCTTAGATAAGTCTTTATCAGCTGCTACGAGACAGGTGTCGTCGGCATATTGATAGACTGAACAGTTGTTTATAACATTCTCCATGTCATTGACGTAAGCCAAATAGTGCAGAGGTCCCATAACTGAGCCTTGTGCTGTTCCCGTAGCTACTACAGCTACGTCACTAAATTCATTGCTGACCTTTACACGGCTAGTTCTATTAGTTAGGTAATCTTTACACCAGTTTAATATTGGGCCCCGAACCCCTGTATTGTCAAGCTTGTTTATAAGCGTATCATGCCTAAGAGTATCGAATGCTTTACTAAAATCAACGAATAACAGGATAATATGTTTTTTATCATTTAGGTGATAGTTTATTTCATCAGTGAATTTAGAAAGCAGAATTGATGTTGATTTATTAGGTTGAAAGCCATACTGAGAATCCGATAAGACATCGTTCTTAATGTAAAAATTCTGAATTTGCTGACACACGTATTTTTCGACTACCTTATCTATGACTGGTAATATTGTTATGGGCCTGTAACTGTCATAGTTACTATGAGATCCATTTTTATAAATTGGTCGCACAATACCTGATTTTAATTCTTCAGGATATTTTCCAACTTGTATACTAGTGCTTATCAGCTTAACTATGACCTTAGCTATCTTATCACTTACGACTTTCACGTCTATACATCGAATGCTATACCTTAAAATGTTAATATAGCATCGAGATAGTTTTCTAACACTGCAAGCAATATAAATTACAGATATTCCTATCTTTTGACCAATGTTGTTTCTTAAAGTTCATTAAGTATAATTAACCTTGACTTTGTTTCACTACTTTTTCTCTCCATCTGATACTCTAGTAAGCGACGAAGAGCGGGCGTTTGGCATTTTGACGTTGCTCATTTGATTCTCAGCCTAATTTGAATGAAAAACGTTTTATTTTGATTCATCTTCCCCAGCGAGATCGAGGTCTTAATGGCTGGCGTGCGCTGGTTGTACGGCGACTGGTCATCTCGCCGCCGGTTTGCGGTGGACGTGATGCGCTGCGTCCGCTTCGGCCTAATCTCGCCGTGGCAACTCGTCGACATTAAAAGAAACCCCGACAATGCTGAGATACTTGAGATCGTCAACGAGTCTGAAGTACAGCAGATGGTTGATGATGGACTCGCGTGAGTTGACTCTCATACTAAATGCGGCAGCATTCTGCAAAACATGACTGATGTGGTTGTAGGTTCGTCTATCAGATACGACCTCTACTTAACCTTTTACAGAAAAACTGACCTGATGTTATGTTTTACCAATAACTTGTTGTGGCCCTTAGAAAAAGTTTTTTTTTTTTTGTTGTTATGTCAAAAAAGTTTGTAGCAGTCGAAAGCGACTTAAAATAATTATATAAGAATGCTCAAGGACGAGGAATGTCATGAGATTTTGAAACATTCAACACACAGTCCCTCTCTGGTTTCGTTGGTCTTCCTCTACTCTAAGTGCTTGACCAGACTGGCAGCGCGGCGGGGAGCGGCGCGGGTGCGGGAACGCGCGCGTTTGTGCTGTCCGCAGTGGACTGCGGCTTGGTTCCGAATGTTGTATTGTCCAGTGTTTGTCAAACTATAATATGGATGAAGAAGACTTGTTTTTACTGGAAAATTCTTACTTTAAATGGCAAATGATAAAAGTGAAAAAATAAAATTAATTTAACCATCCGGGATCCGCCAGGTGGCGCTGTTAAGTAAACATTGCAATCAGCTGTGCTCTTATGAAAATTACTTTTAAAAATATAAAATCTCAGTTTACAACCGTGAAAAATATATAAAAGTTAAGCTTAATGTACTAAATAACAGTGATAGTGTTATTAGCGATAACTAGTGCCAGACTACAGAAAAAAACACAACTTTTAAAATATGTGAGCAGTGTCTTTCAAAACCGTGACATACTGTTTTTCAAGACTTTGGGTGATTTAAATGTGACCCTGGTGTATATATATCGAAGTTGAAGTGAAATAACACCGAAGACATTCAACGTTTATATAGTTGCAAGTGGTTTAATACAAACATCGATCGCTGAAAGATCGTTTTTTTTCATCACAACATTTGAAAAGTATTGTGTACAACACCATCTACCACAAATCATACAAACAAATATGACAACCTATGTTACCAATCTTCTAATGGTGTTGCCAGACCAATGAACTATTTGACAGGTTTTATTATTGTTGAAACCGACATCTATCGGCATTAAAAGTAACTAACATTGGTTTGACGACATAAGATCTTTACTTTCGTCAACTTATCAACTGTACGGATGGCCTAGCGGCGTACGGCCCTGCCTACATTCTAGCTAGCTTTGGAGTTGGACGTTCGAATCCCACAAAGTGAAATACTTTGTGTGTCGATTTTAATTCTAATTTATAATTTTATACATCAGACAATATGAATTTCTTGGAAAACATTACATTCCGACGAACACGCACTCAGTCGGAATCAAAGGATGACAACAGCCATGTAGTTTCGCAAACGTTGGATTGTACCACAAATTCCCTGCCAGAAATGTCTGAAGATGAAGATGGAGATAAAATAGGCATGTTAACGAAAGAGATAGAAAGTCTTAAAATTAAACTACAAAGTGCACATGAAGAAATAGATCTATTGTCTTTGGAAAATAGTACATTGAAACAAAGTAATATAGAATTATTAGAAAAAAATAAAACTTTTAAAGCGATTTATAACAGTCCAGCTAGGCGCAAATGCAAAACTCCCAAGAAGAATACAAACAATCTGAAAGAAAAACAGACGCAGACTTTGGAGAGCATGAGCAATACACAAAGCACACCTCAAGTTAATGTTGATATTGGAACCTCGGGAACTCAATACATCACGTCACAACGTAACAGTTGTTTTGACAAACAGAAGAGTCCTACTAAATCGTCCCCACTTGTAAAGCATCAAATATGTGTCCTGAGCAGCGAAACATCAAACAGAATATATACAATGAGTGAGCAGTTAAAAAACTATAACATGTGTCACTATCGTACTCCTAAATGTGGAATAAAACATTTGTTAAAAAACATTGACCAAAAAGTAAAAAACTTCACTCTAGCTGATTATTGCATTATTTTTATTGGAGAAGAGGATTTTAGGAAAACTAATAATTATATAGAATTAGTAACTTATATTCGTGATATGTTAATAACACTAACTCATACTAACTTTGTAATATGTCTGCCTACATTCAAGTATATGTACAATACCAATATTATGTTTAACAGCCGAGTTGATACTTTTAATAATATAATGTATATGAATGTTGAAATGTACAATTACGCGATCATCGTGGACTCAAATTTAAACCTTCCATTCACATGGGATACATATAATCAGCGACATGGGCACCTGAATAACGAGGGTTTTAAGCAGATTATTTCCGATTTGCAAGACCTCATCCTAGAACTAGAGGCAGTAAATACGTCTAACTTAAGCCTTTTAAGACATGACACTTCTTACTGTACTGATTCAAATGCTAATCAATCAAAAAGTTCACCGAGTAATATTAGTGAGACAAATGAGTCGTCAAACTGTTTTTTTCGCCTATAACAGCATAAATATCTTGCATCAAAACATTGCTGGTCTGTTAAATAAGGTTGACCTGCTCACAGTCCATCTCCAAGAATTATCTAAGCAACAAAAAGACATGGATGTGGTCTGCATAACTGAACACTTTATTATGCAGGGCTATGAAAAGGCATTAAATATTCCAAATTACAAATTAGCTGCATGCTATGCAAGGCGAACCAAGAAACGAGGGGGATCTTGCGTTCTAGTTAAAATAGGCCTAGAGTATAAGGAACTAACAGAGATCTCACGCCACTCAATAACAAACATTTTTGAATGCTCCGGAATAGAACTAGTCCGGCAAAAATTAATCGTTATTTGTATATATAGGCCACCTAAAATTAATAACCTTATTATGTTCTATGAAAAACTCGAAACTGTTATGAGAATTTATTGTATAAACTCGAGTAAAACAGTTGTTTTGTGCGGGGACTTCAACATTGATATCTTAAAAAAGAATAGAATGTCCCTAGACTTTGAATGTTTTCTTTTGGGCTGCAACCTTAAACTGGAGCTTAAGCAACCAACTAGATTGTGCAGTAATAGCTGCATTGATAACTTTGCTCACAACTCTCGCCAAAAATGTAAATGTGAAGTAATCGATTTAGCTCTTTCAGATCACACGGCGCAAACTCTGCAAATTAAAGTTAATAAAACATATAGATTAAAATCTTGGCGAATCAGGAAACGAGATTTGTCGTTAGAAAATCTGGATAAATTTAAAAGTCATCTGAGTTGCATTTCGTTCTCCGAAATATACAATACGGAGAATGTAAATGTAGCATATGACAGTTTCTTGGAAGAATTCCGTTTGTTGTATGACCTTTGCTTTCCCTATATGTTTGTTACTATACACCCATATAAAAAAGTTAAATGGGTCTCTCGAGGAATACGTGTGTGCAGTAAAAAGCAACGTCACTTATTATGGCAATACAGACTTAAATCTACTAATGAAAATAAAAATAAATTTAAAGACTACTCAAAAAAATTTCGAAAAATTATTAAATTGACTCAAAAATCGCAGAACAATTATTTTATACGAACTTCAAATAATAAATCAAAAGCATCATGGCAAGTCATACATGACAAAACACACTCATACGACACAATTTCCCAAATTAGACTTGATGATAAAACAATTACAAATCCCCAAAAAATTGTTAATGTCTTTAATAACCATTTCATTGATCAGATTCAGCAGTCACCCCAAGTGTCATATGAAACTAATAATATTCCGAAAAACCTAAAATCAATGTTTATGGCACCAGTTATACCCCAAGATGTAATTAGAGCAATACAATCTTTAAAAAATAAAAACAGCGTTGGATATGACGGCATAGCAACGAGAGTTGTTAAATTTGTGGCGAGCAATATCGCTGTACATCTTAGCCATATTATTAATCTCGGCATTAACTCTGGGGTATTCCCAAATAGCTTAAAAACTGTTATAGTTAAACCACTTTACAAAAAGAATAAAAAAGATGAATTAACTAATTACAGACCAGTAGCCTTAATTCCGGTACTGTCTAAAGTAGTAGAGAAGTTAATTTCCGAATCGCTAAACAATTTCTTAGCTAATTATGACATTTTGTGTAATGAACAAAAAGGTTTTAGAAAAAACAAAAGTATTAATGCAGCTATTTTCGATTTGCTCAATATTATCATAAGAAGCGTTGATAGCAAAGTACCTATTTGCGCAATTTTCACGGATATGTCAAAGGCTTTTGATTGTGTCGACCACGCTATTTTACTTAATAAGTTAAGCGCTTATGGAATAAGGGGAAATGTACACAAACTTATTAAAACATACCTTAGCGATCGTAAACAGTACACGGAAATATCTAAAATTTGCCCTAAGTTGAAAAGTGAAATAAAATACCGGTCCGAAGGGAGAACTATAAAATATGGCGTGCCACAGGGCAGCGTCCTTGGGCCACCCCTTTTCTTAACGTATATCAACGATTTACCACGCCATGTTGAAAATCCAATGGTATTATTTGCCGATGACAGCACCGCGGTAGTAAAATGTAAACATCCAGATAGTTATGAACAGGATATAAATAAGACTTTGGAAGATATCGTACAGTGGCTGGACAAAAACAACTTGGTGATAAATATACAAAAAACTAACATAATGCACTTCCATCAACGCACAATTTTAAAAGAAGTATCGGTAAATTACAATAAACAAAAGATTAACCAAGTCGAAGTAGCCAAATTTTTAGGAATTTATATTGACAGACAACTAAATTGGCAAACACAAGCAGAGGATATTTGCAAAAGGTTGAACACAGCGGCATATGTCCTTTCAAAGTTGTCCAAGAAAGTAGACATTCAAACTATGTTAGTAGCGTACCATGGTCTGGTTGCATCAGTTTTAAGGTTCGGCATTATTTTCTGGGGCAATTGCAGCTCAAGGGAGTACATATTCAAGGCGCAAAAGCGTTGCATTAGATCAATGTGTGGTTTAAAGACCACAGACAGTTGTGAACCAAAGTTTAAGTCCTTAAAAGTGCTTACATTTCCATCTTTGTATATTCTGGAAATGGCCATGTTTGTAAAGACCAATAAAAACCTATTTCCCACGATGACAGAAACTAGAAAACGACCTGTCAGAAATCAGTACAAAAATTTATTGCGAATTGAATCGTGTAACACAGCACTAATGAAGAAAAGTGTTATTTGTATGGCTCCTACTATATTTAATAAATTGCCAGACATAATGAAAAATGATACAATTAAAAACTTTAAAAAGAAACTTATGGCCTTCCTAATCGAAAAATGCTATTATTCAATTAATGATTTTTTAATGGACAAAACGTTTTAAATAGCAATGTGTATAATTAATATAATTTTGAACATAAGTACCTTTATATATTTTCTCATGTGACATTTTTATTTTACTCTTTAATTTGACATTTTAATTTGACATTTTAATTTGACATTTTAATTTGACATTTTTTCATGCATGTAAGGCATGCTGTATGTATGCAATTGTAATAATTCTGTGACATTTTATTTTTATTTTATTAATTTCAAGTAGCTTTCTTTTGGATAAATTGTTAACATTTTTTACAAAATTTTGCGTGCCTATTTCCAGGCAGAATGTACATGGCTCACTTCTGTTTACAACACCTGTATTTTAATTTAACCTACATTCATTGCAAATAAATTATTTGATTTGATTTGATTTGATTTGAACCATAGAAAATGAAGGAGAATTTTACACACTCTATGAAAGAAAGCGAGAGCAATTTTTTTATTTTATTTTTTGTATTGACGATGTTCGACATCCGCAGTGCAGGTCGTGCTTGAATAGCACGTAATAATTCTTCAGCATTTAATTGTGAAGACGCCATCACAACAACGCGCGCGATAGAGCGGGGTATTTATCGCTTGCCGCCCGCGCACTCACTGCGGCCACTTGTATGAACGAGCTATGGCACGAGTTGCCCGCGCGCTCCCCGCGGAAAGTAGCCCGCGCCGCTTCCCGCGCCCGCGTGCCCACTATGGACACTCAAATGAAGTTCCATACGTTTAAGTTTGTCGCGCCATACGTTTAAGTTTGTCGCGCCCGCCCCGCGCCCGCGTTTGCAGTCTGGCCAAGCACTTACAGCTATCCACATTCATATTCAAACCTTTCCTCATGACATGTTCCTCATTCCTCTTCATCACTCCATCACATGCCCATGGTGCCCATACCAATACAACCGACTACCACACAAACGTTTCAGTTACCTACTAGCGCCTTTTCAGTCTCTTATTTTATCAATTCTCGTAACACCACACATTCCCCTTAGTATTCTCATCTCAGCCACCAATTACCTTTTATTCATTACTTTTGCGGCCCAACATTCTGATCCATACAAGACAGCAGGCAGAGTATATGAAACACATATCTATATATTTAGTGGTTTTCTAAAGCTTGTGTATTCTTGGTTGGATGGATCATCTTTGAAAAATGAAGCTTGACTGGTACATACGATGAACAAACAAACCACAATTTGTTGAAAATAGTTTCTAAATTCTTTACAATAGGTAATGTGTTAAAACTACACTTGAACATAAAATTAGCAGTAAGTAAATAAATACAAGTGAATTCCACGAAAAATGTGTGATCAATATTTAGTACTTGTTTACGTTCACGTTATAGGTGATTCCCGGTAGGATATATTATATTGAATTTGTATCCTTTTAACTTAATGCCTATGTCTGTCAACTTACTTATTTCTAATATCAGATTAGTTTTACTATGGCATTTCATCAAACAATCATCAGTCAAGAATCAATCACCAATAAGCGCGAAATATGATTACAAATGCATTGTAACATTACTAGATAAATAGAGGTTAGGTACTGCAACAATGTTCTGGTTGCGCCACTTTCTGACGCAGCTAGAGCACTTTATAGACTAGCTATGGTAAGATTTAGTTTAATATTGTATTATTTGTTTAAATTTGTGAAGCCCACCAGGGTGGGATAATCGCATGTGCGAAAAAGCCCTTTTCCTGAAATAAAAAAAAGAAAAATAGTAACCACGACAAGGTTATTGGAATATAATATTGAATCCACTCTTCATAACATACAATGCGTTCAGTACTAATTAATCAAGATAATTATTTTATTTAACCCTGTACCACCCTAGTTCAGATATAGCACAAAAACTTTTTTCTAAATGACTGTAGAAACCGCATCAAAATCCGTTGCGAAGTTTAGACAAAAAAAAGTAAAAAACTAAAACCCGACTACGACAAAAAAAACGACGCTGAAAAAGTATGAAACAAGATTTTCAGGATAGAACAAAAAGAAAAGCCGTAATCACACGGTATTAAAGTGTTTAGGTTGGTACCTATAACGCGTGACTACGGCTTTTCTTTTTGTTCTATCCTGAAAATCTTGTTTCATACTTTTTCAGCGTCGTTTTTTTTGTCGTAGTCGGGTTTTAGTTTTTTACTTTTTTTTATTTAAACAATTTTGGTGTTAAATATTTTTTTTTACTCTTAACTTTTTGTCCGCTAGAGGGCGTGATTTTAAATTTGAGCAATATTTTGGAAATGTACAAGTGAGGCCCTTTTAAATGATACCAAACACGGCGTATTTATCTCCATTTTTATTTTTTAAGCCTTACTTTTTGTCCGCTAGAGGGCGCCAAATCGCTTTTTGTGACACGTCACATAGCCTATGTTCAGCGGAAAATTAAGACGGTTCTAACGATACCTCATATGTCGAGTTCCGATAAGTAGATTAGAAGCTATGAGGGAACAGATGTAGATACACACATACATACATACATACATACAAACATACATACATACATACATAGCCAGTCAAAATCATAACCCTCCTTTGACTTTGCCGTAGTCGGGTAAAAATAACATGGTCACACAAACAGACAAGAAAGTGTCTTTAATTTACATTACCCTTTTTTGATTAACAGTTACGTAATAATAAAATATTGGTATGGCAACAATTCTAAGAACTATTACCACTGGATCGATGTGCTCGGACTATCGGAGCCCGCCGAGAGAAACTGGATCGGCGAGGAAAAGGTACGACACCATTACTTGTTGAAAATGAAACAATGGGAATGGGAAAGGCACACGATTAGTTACATTCTATTAATTGGTAAATTACCTGAGTAAGGCTATCATCCGTAAAGTGGTATACGTATAACAAAGGAGGATAATAAATAAACAACAAATAGTAGTGCACAGGTGCACTGATATCTACGAGTATCATCGTACAAACGAAACAAAAATAGCACATGATGCAATTTAAACCAAATGATGCATTCATTTGTTTTATAGTTTACTAGCTGATGCCCGCGACTTCGTTCACGTGGAAATTTTGATGTGTGACTGTCTCGTTGATCGAGTGGTCTCAAGTGCAACTACTGAGGATGAGGTCCGGGGTTTGATTGCAAAGTGTTTTCGCAGTAGAGGCCACGGAGCGTGGTTTTCGTGCCCCGTCGTCGATGTCAATATTATATATTGTAAGAGAATGCTCGCGTTACGTCACTATACTCGCCTCGCCTATAAAAACCAAGCGCTGCGGGTAGAACGTCCCTTTGCTGCTCGACGCTTGTACTGGACGGACGTTAGATTCATAAGTCAATTGTAATGTTACGTAAGCCATTTTGAGTTTAGTTTGTCGTAAAAATCATAAAGTGAGTTTGTGTTTTGTTGTGTTAATTTTAAGACTTACTGGACTGTAAGTAAATTGTGCTGGTTGTAATTTGAGTCAATTATAAAGTAAAAATGGTTTTTTTGTTGTTAATTGTTTTTTTTAAATAAATTTCCACTTCTGAAACTTATATCAGAAGTGGGATAAAGGACTTTTCAGGCCCACTTAGACGAAGTCTCGTAGCTGAAAATTGTTTTGAACAGAAAAGCCGTTCTTTTACTTTTAAATTTTATTTTGCAACTACTCACTTTATTATTTTTCTTTTTATTCGATTGTCTGACCTGTTTTAGTTGTTTGTCTGATTTAATCCCAATTTTCTTGTGATAATGGGGCGCGAAAAGCCGCATACTCGCGACAAACGGTCACGTACTCGGGATTAAGTCACGGGTGCGCAAACGACGTCGATCCCGTGGGTCATTGATCGCAATAGTGGTAGATCGTACCGCGATTCGAGTAGTAGTCGTCGTACTCCATGAGATGGCTTGCATAATCGAGATTGGCATGATTTTATAGTCCCGAAAGGCACCAATCGTGTAGTAGGGATAGGCGCGATACGCGTAGGTCGTTCGCGTAGCGACATTGCAGCATTGGCAATAGAAAACGCACACGTACTCCTTCACCGCCGGTTCAAACGAGTTCTACCTAGAAGAATTACACGCACAATGGCCCAATCAAGAGGCTAAGTGCGGATAAAAGCCCCGTTAAACTAAACTAAACTAAACCTAGAAGAATAGTGGGTTTACTTTCGTCCCTGATACAAGTAAGGTCGAACCATTGTTATAATTCGTTGGTCTTGTGGTCGCAAGCGCGACTGCTGAGCAGGAAGGTTCTGGGTTCGATTCCCGGGTCGGGCAAAGTTTTATTGTCTGGATTTATGCTTTTGGTTGGTGGCAATAGGCTCGCCCCTATTACATAGGAGTTAACATAACTGGCGAAATGTGGGTATACTGGGTACCTCTGCCTTACCCTTTGGGGATTGCAGGCGTGATGTTATGTTGTGTGTGTGTGTTTATTAAGTCACTGGGGCAATTGGCAATGCCTCGGACGCATTGGTGGTTGTTTACATGGTGGTGCTAAGACGATTGAGTGACCAACAACAGTAGGTACGTGGACTAATTTTAAACCCGAATTTATATGGCCACTGTGCTATTATGACGTTATGAGTACGAATTCGAATAAATGTACCACACATGCAGGCTATGCCTGAAAGTCCTTGATGCGGTTGAATATCGTCAAGGGACTGTCGTTGGTTCGATTCCCGCACGGAACAACCTTTTGTATGGCGTACAGATAGTTTTTCCGGGTCTTGGTATTTGTGTATGTGAGTTTAAATATTTGTGAAAGTACCCACGACACAGGAGAAATTGCTAGTGTGGGGCAACGTTGTGATTTGTGGTAGATCTGATGCTCAAATAAAAGCCGCAATTATGAACAAAACAAAATACAGTCAAGTCTTGTTTTCTGTATATTTGAAACCCAAAAGTGCAGTTGTTTGCACATCAAACTCAAATAATCATGATCTGCGTAAACTCAAACCACTACGCAATATGATCAGTTGACTTGTTTTTCGTGTGAAGAAGTAGGCCGTATACAGGTTCACTGTAAAGTCTGATAAGTCTTAGTCTAGTCTTTTTAGCTTTATTAAAGAAGGTGCCTAAGACACATGATTGGCTAAGGAAGAAGCCAACGGGTCACGTTCCAGTCGATGTTCATAAAGGTTTTGATGAAGTTAAGTTGAGGTAGAAAGTCGAGTAAGGGTTTCTATCGACTGTATTGTGTTCGACCGTACCAGTAGTTATTGCGTAGTCGTGGCTCGGTTGAAATTGGAGTTTTTTGAGGAAACTCGAGTCGACTGTGTGTGCGATGCGCGTTTAGCTCTGGTTGAGGTCAGGGTCTGGAAAGACCTAAGTGTGAAGTCAAATAGTGATCGACTTGTTTCATAGTCAGTTAGAGATCTGTGGTTTTACTCGAAGATTTTTGTGAACCTGGCATTTTTTTGACGCAATAGTGTTTTTAAGATTGATTTGAACGACTATGGTACATGACCCAGGGTGGTTGATTGTTGTATTTTCGATAATTTCCAGTTTGGCCACGTTTGATTTTATCAAAAAGAGTGGGACCTAATGGATGTTTGGTCAGGAGTGACCGAGTGGAACAAAATTCTGTCGTAGATTTGTCTCTTTGCAGAGTAACCATTACATAAGAACGTGTGGCGTGTGATATGCAACGCAACGCTGCCTGGTCTCATAGCAGTGGTTGCCAGGGCTGCGCAACAGTGACGCCATGAACGTGCACGTGGCCGCAGGCCGCCGCCGCGCGCCTGTGTGCCTTATTGACGTTGCCGAGCGTGTCAATGCAGGCTGACTGCGCGCCCTACTGGCGTTGCCGAGCGCGTCGCTGCACGCTGACTGCGCGCCCTACTGGCGCAGTTGTGCGTGGCACACCACAGTGCCAGCGCGCCCTACTGGCGCAGTTGTGCGTGGCACACCACGGTGCCAGCGCGCCCTACAGGCGCAGTTGTGCGTGGCACACCACGGTGCCAGCGCGCCCTACTGGCGCAGTTGTGCGTGGCACACCACGGTGCCAGCGCGCCCTACAGGCGCAGTTGTGCGTGGCACACCACGGTGCCAGCGCGCCCTACTGGCGCAGTTGTGCGTGGCACACCACGGTGCCAGCGCGCCCTACTGGCGCAGTTGTGCGTGGCACACCACGGTGCCAGCGCGCCCTACTGGCGCAGTTGTGCGTGGCACACCACGGTGCCAGCGCGCCCTACTGGCGCAGTTGTGCGTGGCACACCACGGTGCCAGCGCGCCCTACTGGCGCAGTTGTGCGTGGCACACCACGGTGCCAGCGCGCCCTACTGGCGCAGTTGTGCGTGGCACACCACGGTGCCAGCGCGCCCTACTGGCGCAGTTGTGCGTGGCACACCACGGTGCCAGCGCGCCCTACTGGCGCAGTTGTGCGTGGCACTTCACGGTGCCAGCGCGCCCTACTGGCGCAGTTGTGCGTGGCACACCACGGTGCTAGCGCGCCCTGCTGGCGCGGTTGAGCGCATGGCCCCGGCTACTGGCGCGGTTGAGCGCATGGCCCCGGCTACTGGCGCGGTTGAGCGCATGGCCCCGGCTACTGGCGCGGTTGAGCGCATGGCCCCGGCTACTGGCGCGGTTGAGCGCATGGCCCCGGCTACTGGCGCGGTTGAGCGCATGGCCCCGGCTACTGGCGCGGTTGAGCGCATGGCCCCGGCTACTGGCGCGACCTGGCTTGGTCAAGCGCGTCGCTGCAGGACTACTGCTACTTATTTGTCGTGAGCATGCAAACGTTTGGGCGTCTGCTCTGCTCTGCTCCGCGGTCATAGTGGAGACATGTGGAAGTTTTGGGCTTCAGTCTCAATGACGCGGTGTGTCACAAAATCATTAGCGATGCATTGAATCTCTTGGGTTTGAAGCTGTTTCAATTTTAAAAATCACTATTGGTGGTCTTTGTTGCTGTCGCTTGAGTGCACGCTTGCGCCTGGAACACTGGTCAAATTTATGGACTCTAACTTATGAAATTACTTCGCTTTGAATAGGCTTCAAACCATAGTGGTCATGTTATTTATTTGCTCATGTGTTCACTTTCATGTGTTTGCAGATCTGGTTGTGAGAGATGGATCTGAGGACAGTGGTGCCCAGAAACGTGTGCCACGTTCTTTGAGCTTTGGCTGCTGTGCTGTACTGCGGTGCCGCTGGTAGCAGGCGCGTGTGTGTCGCCGGTTGTGATGGCACCTGTTGCTGAGTCACTGGTAGCCGCATAAATTTGGCCATGTGTGGTCAATTTGTGGTCTCACACGTATGAATACGGTCTGCGTGTTGAGAGTACTCGTGCGTATGAATACGGTCTGCGTATCGAGTGGGCTTGTACACATGATTGCGGTCAGTGTATGAGTCGGCTTACACGTATGAATACGGTCTGCGTGTTAAGCGGCTTGCACGTATGAATACGGTCTGCGTGTCAAGCGGGTCTGCAGGTTGTCAGACCATGTTGCAGGTGGTGAGAGCTGAACGCTGGTCGTGGTCGCAGCTGCGGTCACCGTCAGCAAGACGGCAGCATAGAAACCGCCTCTTACGCGCTGGATACGTACAGGACAATGCCTTGGCTTTATTTTTATAAATGCTTTGAGAAAGATGGATGTGTGTGTCTATTCAAACTTATGAACTATTTGAGAGAACGATGAATGAATTAGTTGGCTGAAAATGAATGGAACTTAGTGAGAGGTTGAACGCTTTTACACAAATTGCTGGATAGCTTCTAACAAGATCTTGTTTTCAGATGAAGATACTGATGACGACTCTGAACAAACGGGGTCCTCTACTGCGGTCAACCCGGCGCTTCTGCCAGCGGGCGAAGTGGAGCTCGAAGCGCCGACCTCTCCCAGCGCGGGGCGCGGGTCCTAGCGGGGCCTCCAAGAGCTTGTGTCGAGGACGACACTTCGTCAGGAGAGGCCGTGTAAGAGAATGCTCGCGTTACGTCACTATACTCGCCTCGCCTATAAAAACCAAGCGCTGCGGGTAGAACGTCCCTTTGCTGCTCGACGCTTGTACTGGACGGACGTTAGATTCATAAGTCAATTGTAATGTTACGTAAGCCATTTTGAGTTTAGTTTGTCGTAAAAATCATAAAGTGAGTTTGTGTTTTGTTGTGTTAATTTTAAGACTTACTGGACTGTAAGTAAATTGTGCTGGTTGTAATTTGAGTCAATTATAAAGTAAAAATGGTTTTTTTGTTGTTAATTGTTTTTTTTAAATAAATTTCCACTTCTGAAACTTATAATATATAGACATCAAACGCCTACCCCTATTACATGGCGCTTGAACATTACTGGCGAAATTTTTTTTTTTTTTTTGGTTTCGAAAGATTCAGCGGCAATTTGTAAACGGAAAGTTCAATCTGGCCGTTTGTTAAGCAAAGTTGCAGCAATGCCTGAGGAAGCCACAGCGGTAAGACGACACGGTTGGCGCAGTGCCTCGGCGTTTGACAGTGGCGCTGCATGTCCTGTATTCGATTCCCGCACTGAACAAATAGATTTACGTCGTGGGTCTTATCTAATTTTAATTAGGTTTTTATTTTAATGTTTTTACAGCTGTTTTTCTTACTGTGTACCGGTCAATTTGTATTTGTTGACTGTTCACGACAAATATTAACACCGCAATTCTGAAAATGGTGTCAAATTAACAATGCCATCTGTCGAAGACGAAGTTAAACTGCCAAAATTTAATGCATGGGAAGCAAACACACACTATAGGGCTTAGGCTATAAAGTTTCCTGCATGAATGGCGCGTGGAGGCACTACACTCGGGGGTAACTCTGCTGCCGCGGCATATTGCCGCTTGGCGGACAGACCGTCCCGGTGTGATTTCATGGCGACATGGAGAGAGCGACTGTCGCAACCCCATGCAGGGCACAGTAGTGGTAAGTCCCCTCTTTGAGGAGTGGCTTGAGAGGTGCCACGGCGCCCTCACCTTCCTTCTGGCGCAGGTCCTCACCGGACACGGTTGTTTCGGGCGGTACCTGCACCGAATCAGGCGGAAGGAAACGCCCGGATGTTACAATTGCAAGGATCAGCCGGAGGACACGGTGGTGCACACCGCGGAAGTCTGCCCCGCTTGGGCGGAGCCCCGCTTGGGTTGAACCCTGTCGTGTTCTCTTACGGATCGGCGGCGGCAACCTCTCGCGTCCGGCCCTGGTTCAAGCCGTGGTGCGGTCGGTGCAAAAGTGAATGGGACGCCGTCGCCTCCTTCGGCGAAGCAGTGATGCTAGCAAAAGAGGTTGCGTAGAGAGAGAAAAGCTCTCGTCCCAGCCGCAACAGGAGACGCTCCGGGCGTCGGGGGCCATTGCACGTGATGGCTTCCGGCCACCGTAGGCGCGGGCCTGTGGACGGTAAGTAGTGGGCTAGCTCGCCGTCCGCCTGTCTTATGACGACGACAGGCCGTGTCGACGGTGCGTTCGTGTTCCACGCGCGCCTCAAAGAGATGTCAGCAGTATGAAAGGGGCCCGTAAGGGCTGCCGCTCTTCAGGGCTGCGGGTTGTTCGAAAGAGATATCGCGGCCCCAGCACAAAGGGCTAAGAAGGAACATGGGTGGTTTTTAGTCAGTAGAAGTCTGAAATTTCCTACTGCTCTGCCCAGAGCGGGAGGAGTCATTTGATGATTTCCCACTTTCAAAAAAAAAAACCCTATGTAGATTTTCAGCGTCATTTAAACTAATCAAGAAAATCCTTTTGCTATCGTAACTGTTTGAAAAAGACGATTTAAAAGTTATTTTGTGAACACATTTATTAATTAGTACCTTTTTGGTGAAATAGATGTCGTTGCATGTATGTTTCTTAATGATGATAAGTTCTTCTTAATCACTTTAAATTCGTATATCTTTTGATAAAGAGCACCGATTACAATGAAACAAAAACTAAAACCCTAATCTTATTAGTTTTAAAATGTACGACGACACGTGATAATAATATAGTAAACTAATACACCCAAGACACACAGACTACATACAAAAATTCTAAAAAAGATTGTAACACAACAAAATAAAAACATTATTTTTTCTAAATAATATGTTCAATATACAGAAACTCTACGTCTACAGATTTGTAATGATAAAATTGTATTTACAATTAAAAGTAGATAATATTAATCTATTCTGAATTGATTTGAAAATCTTATAGCATCAAAATAAAAACAAATACCTGGAACTTACAAAAAGTGAAAACCGATTGGGGATCGAACTCGCGAACATGTTTAACATTTTTGGAAATCTTTCAACATTATAAAAAATCACAAATAGTGGATACTGACTGTGATTTGAACTTGCGTACCTTTGTTTGCAGGTAAGTCTCTGTACCGTTGGGCTACGTACACCAGTGATAATTAATTTGAAATAGACCTTCTATTTTAATATAATTATACATAGTACTAGCTTTTGCCCGCGACTTCGTTCGCGTGGAATAGTGACTTCCGGCAGATTTTTGGTTTATCTCGCGAAAAAAAAATAAAAAAAAATATCCTATGTCCTTTCTCAAGTTCCAAACTATGTCTGTACCAAATTTCACACAAATCGGTTCAGTAGTTTAGGCGTGAAGCAAAGACAGACAGACAGAGTTACTTTCGCATTTATAATATTAGTTAGGAAGGATGACAGTTGACAGTTCGATTGTGATTCGATACCACAAATTTGAAATGACGTAAGGGACTTCAACTTTCTCTTGGATTTGCAAGGCTCGCAACAGGCGCCTAAAGTGAAAAATTGCACAGCATGCTCGATGTCCCTTGCGTTATATCGTATTTCCAGTATCAAGCTGTAAAACAGTTGAGGATTATGGATAATGCAATACTGCTCACCCCCTTAAGTGATTATGGGGATAATATATAGCCCATGTGTTATTCCAGACTATAATCTAACTCTGTGCCAAATTTCATTCAGATCTGATTAGCCGTTTTGGCGTGAAATAGCAACAAACATCCATACATCCATCCATACTCACAAACTTTCGCATTTATAATATTAGTAGGATAGTAGGACTAGCTGATGCCCGCGGTTTCAACCGCGCGGATGTCGGTTATCGCTACCGATGAAGGTTATCGCGACCAAAAGTAATATTTTCGTACCTACCCCCCTTTCAACCCCTTGAATAAAGTTTTTTTTTTTATTTTTTTCTTATAAAAGTAGCCTATGTCCTTTCTCGGGTATCAAAATATCTCCATACCAAATTATTCCTTATGTTAACTTTTTCATATTATTGTTTTATGAATTTTTTTTTTGTTTTGTCCCGTACGAGGCTAATAAATACTTTTTCTTTCTTTCATTCTAAAATCTTATTCACGTCGTAGAATCATGTAACGTACAAGGACTTCCTTAATTATTTGGAGCAGTTCTTGGTCCCCAAAGACCAGATGTACCAACAGATGGCCATGATGCAACCACCGAGACGGAACGACGACAACATACCAGGTACACAAACTATGATGACATACTTTTGCTAACACAAATGCATTTGCATAAGTGTGTCCTCATGGTCTACTTAATAGGCTTGATGGACCACATACTTAAAGCATTTATTTCAAAAAGACACGTGACAGTCACTTTTGTTTAGTGAAAAATAATGAAAATAATCTAACTATACCACATACCTCAAAATCGGTTCAGGCGTTAAGAAATTATGGTGGAATAAAGAAATTCACAAACAAATATACTATATAGTCGTATGAACGACTGTATTTCGTTACTCCGAAGTTCGAAATGCCGAAGTACGGTATACAGAAAGTTTGTGAATCCGAATTACGTTAGTCAGAAAGTACGCTATGACGAAGTAAGGTATTCAGGCTCTACCATGAGTTTACACAGCAAAAACTCGCTAGCGTCTCCGTAAATTAGTTGTATGAAATATTGTACAGCGCCCCTAGCGCTCACAGAAAGAATTAAAATTCATACCATGAGCGCTATAGATTACGAAAGGTTTATCACCTAGCGTAATCTATTCGATAGTCACTAACGTTCTTCAACTGTCACCATACAAAACGGTACCATGAGTCACTAATTTCACTAAACCTATCGAGTAAGACGCTTACTTTAGTAGTTACGTAGCTCACTAGCATTTTGGCGTGTGAAACATATGTTTACATCAAAATTATATACGTTTTTGAGTCTAATATAGTCAAAATAATGTCTGCAAGTGGTTATTTAGCATGGAATATGTTAGTGGTCAGCAAAGGACAGGACACAGTGGAAATCTTTAGAGGAGGCCTTTGTCGAAGGACAAGCTGCGATACCACAACCACCGTTTGCCGATATTTAATTTAATTCCATAAGGAACTTAGTATTTAAGTTTTGGCATGTTTAAGTAATTTGATATAGTTTGTAAAACTAAAAACAGCAATAAAGGCTTTTTTATTTTATTTTATTTTATTTATGTTAGTGATCGCTAAATTTGAAGACCAACGACTTGAATAACATGAATTTCAAGCCAAAATATTAGATACCAATTGGAAAATATAATTTTGAGGAAAGTTCAAACTTACCTTTCTATAAACTCTACCTACAATTGGAACTGTCTGACACTGATCCTCATTGTATTATATAATCTGTTTGAATCTATAGTATACTTTTAAACTACACAACGCAGCTCTGTCACTCAAGGTCAACTATCAAAATTACAAATTGAATACACGACAGTGACATATTACAAGGAATAAAAATTCAAAAACCACATAACACTATTTGTGTAGTCTACTATCTGTCAACTTTTCAATTTCGTCGGTTTATTTGTGTAGATACCGTTCTCTCTTCTTATTAGTGGGAAAGAAAGAAACAAAACATGAGTAGAGTGAAGTTAGCTAGACGACACAATCTATCGAGCTTACCTTAGCGCCTGCGTAAGACTCCGTAAATCTCATGGTGCAAACATAATCGTAATCTATTTGATCCACGTTAGCACGCTAGCGAGTACAACGCTTGCGATTAAGTTTTCGATGACAACTCATGGTAGAGCTAAAGAATGTTCGTTACTCCGATGTACGTTACTCCGAAAGTTTGCTACTACGAAGTACTGTACTCAGAATGTTCGTCACACCGTTGTACGTTACTCTGAAAGTTTGCTACTACGAGTACTGTATGCAGAATGTACATTATAGAGAAGTACGGCACTCCGAAAGTTTGCTATAACCAATTACTCAATAATAATTGAGAATATTCCTCATCGAGATTCTGAGAGAGTATTTCGAATTATCCAAATATCATAAATGATGATTATTGCGTAAATAGATTTTACAAGTCACTTTTTTTTTAAAACGTTATTATTATTATTTTAGATTTCTTCCTCGGATGTGGTCTGTGTCAGATTACTTAAACACGAATATACCAACAACACAGAATTCAATTGGAAATTGGCACAACCGTTGAAACAGTCTGTTCAATAGAAAAAACTGGCCAAGTGCAAGTCGGACTTGCACATGAAGGGTTCCGTATCATGACTTAGGGTTTCGTTTTTTAACCGACTTCCCAAAAAGGAGGAGGTTCTCAATTCGATCGTTGTTTTTTTTTTTTTTTTATTTATGTACACCGATTATGCTGCGATTTATGATCCGATTTACGTAATTCTTTTTTAGTTTGATGCGGAATAGTTGCCATTTGGTCCCATAAAAATTTAGCATGGTTTGGCCCAGTACTTTTCATTTTATAACCATTTTTTTTATAATTTATGAACATTTTTCGTTCGTTTTTTATGTGTCTTCGCGAACAACTTCGTCGTTTATGAACCAATTTTGATGATTCTTTTCTTATTAGAATGGAGATATTTCAAGAGTGGTACCATGATATGGAAACCAGATCCTGGTGATGGAATCCCAGAGAAATCGTGGGCAACCCTCAAACATAGGCACGTATTACGTGTTTCGTGCTTTTTCTGACGCTATACAAGCATAGGTTTCATAGTAAATATTTCTATATGATACACAACTAAAAATGAAAAATAAAAAACTTTTTTGCAAAAAAAAAAACAACCGACTTCAAAAACACCAAAAAGGGAAAAATAAACTTCAGAAGAAAAATCTGCTTCTGAAGTCGGTGGCAACAAAACGAAATGTAATAAACAAAATGTCAAATGTGTTTTTTTTTGCAAAAAAGTTTTTTATTTTTCATTCCTTTTGAGGTACGAAACCTTAAAAAGCTTATTTTGAATTGATTAAACTGTTTTTACTCATTTTAATTACGATTTTTGATTCCAGTAGCTATAGTCACTGTAATACATTTTTTTTTCTCGACTAATTCGAAATACTCTCTCAGAATCTCGATGAGAAATATTCACCATTATTATTGAGTAATTGGTCATAGCAAACTTTCGGAGTTCCGTACTTCTCGATATTGTACATTCTGCATATAGTACTTCGTAGTAGCAAACTTTCGGAGTAACGTACATCGGAGTGACGAACATTCTGAGTACAGTACTTCGTAGTAGCAAACTTTCGGAGTAACGTACATCGAAGTAACGAACATTCTGAATACCGTACTTCGTCATAGCGTTCATTCTGACTAACGTAATTCGGACTCACAAACTTTCTGTATACCGTACTTCGGTATTTCGAACTTCGGAGTAACGTAATACAGTCTGTATGAACCACAGTATGAACGCTAAACGCATTATAACATTCTTTATCTTTG
The DNA here is from genome assembly GCA_949775195.1 of Diarsia dahlii. Classification (NCBI taxonomy): domain Eukaryota; kingdom Metazoa; phylum Arthropoda; class Insecta; order Lepidoptera; family Noctuidae; genus Diarsia; species Diarsia dahlii. Next base: position 16,929,009 of record OX459195.1, read on the forward strand.
GGCAGTCATAATAAGCTACTTTTAGTCTAACCACAGGCATAATAAGTACTAATAACTGTGAATGGACAGTAGTTGCCCATTCCAAAATCGAACTCAATGTTTACGAGAGTCTATATCACCCGGTGAAATATGCGTCTATCACACTGTCACTTCTACCCGCCCGGCTAACGCAAGCCTGATTATCATAATTTGCCAAACTTCATACAGCATATTATACACATCTGATTGCCACTAGGAAGTTGCCTGGTAAATACTTTACGGTATTTCTACCAAACGTAAATTGCTAAGATAAAATAAATTCAAAATGCAAAATAGAATTCGCAGAAATAGCGCAATGAAATAAAATACGAGTTTCAATACACGTGTCTGCATCTGTTCTGGATAGTTAATGGCTTATACACTCGGAAACACTTGAAAAAATAAATCGAAGAATATCAGACTTTGAAAATGAATCTATTATTAAACTCACTTTCTGTTTCACACCGCCTACGTTTTGTGAACCAGCAAATAAACAATAAAAGTAAATATTTATTCTAATTATTTATATATCATTAGGCAGTTTGCGAGGCATGGACAATGAGAAAATGGAAATGAGGAGACCTAAAATGGAATTTCCACTACCAGCCACACTAAAAGGACTTACCGGTGACAAGGATAAATCTCTTCCGACGATGAGCGAATTCTTCGAGCATCGGAGAAGGGTCTGCAGTTATTTATCTTTTTAGTATTAACAATTAGAGTAGATTTATTATTTACTGACGGAATCTATTGCAGACTCAAGAAGGCCACCAATCGGTGTCTCCACCAGCCAGATCGCCAACGTCACTGGACCAGGATACATATATACCCACAGTGGCAGATCCCAGAATGAGGGCTCCTGAACTTGCTTGTCAACATCAAAAACAATTTGAGGTATCTTTTCATGTAAAATAATGACAATCCTTCAGACCAACTTTCGGCCATGGGGGCTAATCTCTGATGAGCCTAGCCATCGACGCGACAGATATTAACGTGCACAAGTGTGTTCGTAGCCGGGAGTCACAGTGCACTTATATATCTTCCCTGTCTTTTTTTCTTCTATTTCTTACTGTCATAGACACGCTACACCTCTTTTGTCCCGAGTTCGCAGGCGCGTCTTGGTGATCTACTATGGGTTACTTAATGGGTTTTTCCCGAAGGTTTTTAGTGTAGTCAAATTAGGCCATTTTTTAATAAAGATTGGATTAAATTCTCCGGAGAGGCAAAAACGTTTGTGATGGATTTGTATGAGTTAAAGATCGAGTATAAAAAACAAATTGCTTTTACCACCCCTACGGAACGGGGTGAAAACTATTAATTAGTCATAACTAACCAGAGAACACAGATGTACTCAGCGTAATTTTTTATACGCTTTATTACACCTCAGTCTACATTATTACATTTTATTTATTTTAATCAGACTAACGCAGAGGCAGAAAAAAAATAAAATAAAAATAAAGTGTTTTTTGGTCATTGCGGCTGTGGGGAAAATTGTGTAGTTTTGTAAACTGAGGAAACGGTTAGACATTTTGACCTAAATACATTATTGATTTTGCACCCTAGTGTGACATATGGAAATTAGTTTTTCACGCATGTCTGCCGCTGTACTTCGGGGGAAATTTTGATTGTTTTGAAAATCATCACAATCATATTAATTTGGTCTCCTTTAAATTTGCACCCTTTAAAAAATTGGCATTTTTGTATGGAACATACATTTTTTTAATATTGTAGTAATTGCCACTGAATAAATACGCCATGGAAGTGACAAGCGCGCGACACGGAATAATAAACTAACAAGAAGAGATAAGTAAAGTAAGTAAAGTTTCATTTTCTCGAAAGTAACCTGCTGTGGGTTGGTACTTGGTTCACAGCAGGTTACTTTCGAGAAAATGAAACTTTTGTAAACAGAGTGTGCAAAATGCATACTTAGTATATTAATGAATGAATACTTGTTGAACTTATGTGGGATACTGTAGGCTATCTAGGAATATCAGATTTATATATTTTATGAAGTTATAGTATACAGTAAATCGTTAAAAACCCGGTTGGTTCTTTCTAGCAAAAACATATTTTGTTGCTTAGTTCCTTCTTGCAAAATGGACGTAAGATTTCATTGCTGTGATATTTCTAAAAATAAAAGTAATTCCTTATAAAATATACTTTTTAATGCCATTTATTAGTTATTGAATAATTTTCAATACAAGTATTACAGAACAATGGAAGCAAGAACCCATCAGTATTATTTTCATCGCCTTCTACCTCAAAATCGATAGGCCCAGTAAAGCCATCGATATCGTCTTCTATGTTTGCACTTGTCAAGGTTTTGTAGAAATCTTTTGCGTCGTTTGGTATAAGATGTAGAATACTTTTTATATCTGACAGCTCATATGCTAGAGGAGTCTGATTGTGCGAAGAAATTAACAGAACGAGTGGTGGATAAAATGAGTGATATGAATGACAGAAGTGTAAATGGATGTTGGAATGAAATGGCTGGGTGTATTAGGAGTGCAGCAAAAGATATTTTGGAAGAGACAAAAGAAAGGGGCACGATAGACAGAGATACATGGTGGTGGTCGACAGAGATACAGAATGTGTTGAAGGAAAAAATAAGAAGTTCAAAGAATGGCAGAGTGTTGGAAATGAGAGTGCAAGTTTGAAGGCTGAAAAGAAGAATGAGTATGATGCTCTCAAGAAAAAGACTAAAAGAGCTGTGGCTATTAAGATGTTACAAAACTACTAAGAAATTACCCCTTGCCGCGCGCAGCGTCAATCGAAACGCACACACAGATGTTTTTTATAAAACATTTTGTTTGCAAAGTTCCATCTGTACTTTTTTATTTGACCTGAGGGTACTCCTGTGACGTGACATCATAGGTACAATATAATATTCTAATACTGACAGACCCGAGCAAAGTCGTGAATCATAATAATCAGTGATCGGAATAGGCTGAATATATGTAGGAACAGAGTTTAAAAATTAGTAGAGACTCCTAACATTTTGTACGTGATATCACATACGTAGATACATTAAAAATGTTGGAACTATTGTAAATCTATCAGAAACGACTCAAAACACTTGAGATATTTCAGAAAAACAGCTTTTGATGAACAGCACATTTAATATTAAATAACCTAAATCGACTCAAGCAGACTGAGTAGTTTGTAAGGAATAGATGTAATGCTGATACAAATACTTTTAATTTAATTAAAACGACTTAAAACATTTGTGTGCATAGTATTAGTAATTATTAATATTATTCCCTTTATCTATTATTACACATATTTTGTACATTTTTAAATATTTCTAAAAAAGATTTAAAAATAAAAAAATGTAGCCCACCGGTATCGGGAACAGGGTCCAAGCTACTGGCGGTCAGGCCTCCAGAGAGAGGAAATTCCTACCAAATCGGCACAATGATTTCTGTGTTCACATCCCACATGTTGACAACTTCGCGAGCAAAGTCAAGATACTTGATTTGCTTATCTTTCTCGGCCTTTACGAGGTTCTCATCATGCGGGACCGTTATGTCAACAATCCACCACCAGATTTCAGGCTTATTAGCTACAATAGCCCCGTCAGTGATGATGGATTGATCCCAGTATAGTGTGATATTGCCATTTTCGAGAACTGGGTCGGGCACATACCTGTACGGCACTTCCGATTCCACAAGGTTGTCTTTCAGAGCAGGTTGCTGATGAATAATCCTGGCGACAAGGTTGTGTCTATGCAAGTACTTTCCGTTAGCCAGACGAGAAAGAACACTCAGAGATAATGTAACGGATTAATTAGCCCGAACGGTAACATGTCTGACATATTATGTCAACCGTGCCGTCCTTCACAATAAATCTCCGGTAGTTATTCATCACCATAACTTCATCCATAATTGCACAGACAAAACCTTCGGTAGGTCCCCGGAACGTAGCCAGAAAGTCTACATCGGGCCCGTGCAGGGCTCGGAAGAAGCGTCCGTGAAGTTCCTTACTCTGCCATACTCTGTCGTTAGTGTCAAGCACTACAGGGTTGCGCCAGTTCTCTTTACCCAAGGAGAACGTGGTAAGGCCCTTGTCCACCGCGACATACCCTCGATGCATCCCCACGTCGGTTTCCAGGAAACATTCCCTGAGACTGCATATATCTCACGATTGTGGAGAGTCTTAGCATATAGAAGCCTCGACCTCCACACTTCCGTGGGATATACAGTCTCATAACCACAGAACGTGGGTGATGCATTCGATATGTCGTTAACAATGTACGAATCTGGCATGACCCATCGGTTGAAGGCACGCACCTTATTTCCGCCTGATAAGAGACTATTAGATACTTTTCTCAGGCGGCCAAAGAAACGCTCCTATATAGTTTCACGTCATCAATATTGATACCCAGCGCTTCTTCTTTCGGTTTCTGAGAGGATTCTAAGATTTATGAAATCCGTAAACGTGGTTCCCACAGATTCCAGAATCTCCCCTCGTTTGACATGCATGACCGCACATTTGTCCACACCGAATTCTATCCTGATGGCGCTACTAAAAATTTCAGTGACCCTCAGTAGCTGCAGTTGCAAATCGTTGGAGGCAATTTAAAGAGTTTCAAGTCATCCATGTACAGGAGGTGAGCTATAACCCGACCACCTCTCTTCAACCGATAGCCGATACCTGACAGCCTCCTTCAGCAGCGTGCTAAGAGGATTCAAGACTAAGCAGAACCAAAGTAGACTGAAACTGTCGCCCTGAAATATACCTCGCTCTATCTTTATCGGCTCACTATTCCTCTGGATTTGCCGACATCCGATATGGTACGCGCTCAGGTTGTTTCCTCCCTTTTTAACCCCAAAATATGAGCGCATGACATTCTCGTTGATGGATTACGTCCATCGCATGCTCTGCACACTTCCGCCGGGAGCTAGGACCCTATCAGAAGCTGGTGGGCCTCGAGGTCCTAAGCCGTCCGGGCAGTCGGCGTCCTCTTCGTCGACAAACTGGTGATGGTGTCGGGGACGGAGAAAAATACTCGTCACTCAAGCTAGACGCGACTGCCGCGGCCGGTGTCACAGCACTCACGATAACGCTAATCTTGTCAACATAATAATACATACATCTTGTCAACATAATACATCATAATTCTTTCATCGGTCTTCAAATCATTTTTGGTCTTTTTAGAGGGATGACATATATGTCATTTAGTTTTTCTTTTCTGCGGTTTTCTTTTATTTGGTTTCATTTTCTTGATAATATTTTGTAGACTTGATTTTTTATAAAATCGGAGGAACAAAATTTAAAGACGTCTATTAACTTTAGTGTTGCCAGCTCATTATTATTAGTGTTTTGGCCCCAGGGAAAAGTCATTCCTCAAGCAAAGCTTGAAGATATCAGATCTATGTTTACTTTAATACCCGAAGACTTTGACGCATATAAAATAACTTTTGGGGAAATAGCTGTATCAACGAGGATGTTGATGGATACGGGCCAACTCTTGACTTAGACTTGGAGGATGGCAGAAATTGATATTAGCGCTGATTTTAATTGTAAAAAAAATTACCTGTCTTTACAAACTTAAGTTTAATTGTAAGGACTCAACCCACATTTCACTTAATATCTCGAAATCTATTGCAAAATATATCACTATTTTGATGGACAAATAAAATATAAACTATCTTCTTATTGACAAGGAGCAAACATTTTGAAAAATAACTTATTCTTAGAGCAATTAGAGCTGAAACTTCAAACGCCCACAACTCAAAAATGACTTATTGTGGATTGAGTCCTTTCTACTTAACTACGTCCAAATGATCTTAACTTTCTCACGGACTTGGTCAACAGCATCATCTCCACTCAGTAAACTTTCACTACAAACAATGCCATACAGTTCATAATCCATTTTTCACATTTATTGAACAAACACAGTTAATAAAATAAGAGGAAATGATAATTATTTTGCGTAGCGCACGGATCGCTTTTTGCCACAACAATGATCTAAACGAAACGCGAACGCATAGCACTCCACGCACCACGCTTACTATACTCCCGCCGCCCGCCCGCGTCTGCTTCGACCGTAGGTATATTAAACATCGTACGCTAGCTCTGTATAAACTTCCGGCTATATATTTCTTATTTTTATGGGGTGCGAATGTAGTATACTTAGAATACATTACATATTAAAAAATCCATGACTACACTAATTTGCCCCGAAGTACAATTTACAAATATTGTAAAATCCTGGTTTCCTAGGGGTGCAAAAGGGTGCTAAAATAACTGGGTGTTCATGATGCTTTAAAAAGCATATTACGAGTTTGCACCAACAGGCTGAATTTCCCTTGAGCCGCAAATTAAAAATAATAATTAATTAGTTATTCATACACCTCACACTGTTTTGGTGAAAAGTAATTATACACCAAAGGGGTATCTACATATATCTAAACTTACCACAATTAGTTATTAATAAAATTTCAAAATAATGGGACTTGTGTTTAACACCTAATATTAAACGATGTTCCGTACATAACAAGAATGGTGCAAACTTAGAGGAAACTTATATTCATGTCTTCTAATGATTCCACAAAAAACTACAACTACACGAATTCCGTCCAACCATTTTGCTAATTCGACTACACTATTAAGATTTTCTCAGTAGCTACCCGGAGTTGGCGGTGTTGTAGACCTTGTGGTCGGTGGTCGTGCGCCTGATTTTTCTCCGGTCGTGTCTGATTGCCGTTCTTTTATTAGTGATACAAAGATAGTACCTATACCTTTTTAAGAACGTGATTATTTATTTTTTTGTTTTTACATACGGTTGTAGGAGCAAAAGAAAAAACTAGAGCAGCAGAAGCAACAGTTGGTGCAAGCTCAACAACAGCGTCGCAAACAGATTCAACAGATTCATGTGTGCACCATTCAACAAGATCATGTAACGTTTTTTTATTATTATTTTTTTGACAATTTTTTGAATAACTCTCAATGAAATCGCCTCCGATGGAAAGCAATTAGCTTTAAAACAAAAATAAAAAGTAATCCGATTATTACGATTGGCAATCGAATTGTGTCTGGTGTGAAATACTCTGTAGTCAAAAAATATATCAAAGAATTGAAAAAGAAGATATCGTAACTCAAAATTTATCCACAGAGTCCATACAAATTATTGTTCATAATTTATTTTTAATTTACGCTGTTAAAGAAATACACACAAAGCTGCAATCAGACATGACAATGTAAAGTATAGAGCAGTTCTTTTTAATAGGCGTGACGATTTGTGAGTAACTTTCTGACTAACATCTTTACATTTGCAAACAGCCTTCATCGAAAAACGAACATGATTTGTACAACCCTCCCGAGAAGGATTCTGCAGAAGACCTGAACACAACTAACAGTGAATCCAGCAGTGAGACTGTTGACACCAGCCTGGCCGACAAAGTATGTAAAGTAGAAGATATTATAGTTTATGTAAAGTCCCTCGAATCCGAATTTGCAGCCTTATAAATATTGCGTACTTATCTTTCTCATCAGATCTCAATCCGTAATCTGATGAAATATCGTAATTGTATCACATTATTATGTAGTTTTCCATGTGCATTATACCAGGTCTTGCCAGCTGCATTGTTTTCATAATTTTACTCATAAATTCCAATTTTAGTTTCATTGTTCCACAAAATCTATTTCTTGTCCAAGAAAATTGTCCTAAATACTGAGTTTATTCATACAATTATATTTTAGAAGTTTGGCATAATTGTTTACAAAAACAATTTAACTTGACACCTAGTTAATGTATTTCTGCACTTCCGCAGAATCAGTACGTAATGAGACGATCAGAGAAGAGGCATAGCGTGGCAGCCTCCTACCTCGCCGCTGCCACTGCAGCTTTAGGAGCTAGAAGGCAGGTTTTCTTCTGTTTTCATTTAAAACCTGAGTAGATTTTTAAACAGGGAAATTGAGACCCGCCCAAGTAGTCTCAACTGCGAAGCATACTATGCAATGTCATCTTATGCAGGGTTGAGTATAATTTGCAATTTTATTGTTCCGAGATTTCGGTCATATGGCCGTCAATCTTAGTCCTTTGATAGCCTTTACGACTAATCAGGGGTTCAGAATTTAGATATCCAGTTTTTCCAGGGGCGGTAACACCCAATAACTGGGCTGTGGTGGTCATGGTTTAAAACAAACTTGTCAAAATAAAATTATGATTAGACTGGAACCAGACCCGAACCCAAGACTAAGCTGATGATTATAATTAAAGTGTTAGTTCACCCCACAGTCCGTCGACATGTCCTCGTACGCAACCTGCGACAAACATGTCGCGGTCAGAAGCAACGCCGCGGAACAACGCGCCCCTGTCTCAGAACAACATCGGCAGCCCGCAGATATCACTCTTCAACCAGTCCAAGGAGTCCCTTGCCAAGATGACAATGTGAGTGAATTTTATATGATAGGCTGCTTTTACAGAATAGGTTGAGGTTTGATGAGGGTTTCAGGCTAAAAACTGCGTATTACGCATCGTAATACTGACTGACTGTTTTACTAATCAGTGAAACTAGAAAATATGAAGCAAAAAGAAACCAATCAGACCAACAAATGTCACCGACTTCAGAGGCTGATTTTTCTTCTGAAGTTTATTTCACGTTTTTGTGTATTTGGTTTTTTCACTTTTTGTGTTTTTAAAGTCGGTTTTTTTTGCAATAAAAGTTTTTCTTATCAAGTGTATACCACATTTACTGCCGTTATTATTTTAGTTTATTAAAGCTACTTTCTATTTCAGGAACAAGTTGTCGACATCAATTCTGGGCCCTTCAAACAAGAACTATATAGCTGAGGGGTCCTTGTTTAACTGGGATAGGGAGACCGTCCTAGTTTTTGGTGGAATTGATCTTCTCATTCCTTACAGATTGGCCAGAGAAGGCAAAACATCGGGAAAGATGGAAGGAAATGGGGGAGGCCTTTGCCCAGCAGTGGGACAAGATAGGCTAGTAAAAAAAAAAAGCTAAATAAACAAATTGCTTTACTTTCTATTTCAGGAACAAGTTGTCGACATCAATTCTGGGCCCTTCAAACAAGAACTATATAGCTGAGGGGTCCTTGTTCAACTGGGATAGGGAGACCGTCCTAGTTTTTGGTGGAATTGATCTTCTCACTCCTTATGGACTGGCCGGAAATACTGGAAAATATATTTATAGGTAAGGATATTTTTCAATATAGTCTTCTCCATTATCATTCTTTTGCCCTTGTCCCGGGTTGGTATCAGAATGACTGGATCGCAAATAGACCACGTCGCTCATAGTCCAAATCTCAAAATGTCTAAATCTCAAAATACCTAAGTCGCAAAATGACTACATCGCTTTTAGTCCACATCTCGTAACGTCTAAATCTCAAAATATCTACCTAATTCGCAAAATGACTACATCGCAAAAAGTCCGAACAGTTGTGTAGGTACCTATACATTAATCTCTTAATACAGGGTTGATATCAGAATTACTGGATACATTTTGTTTGAAAAAGTAAGTGGTATGGGTTGGTATCAGAATATGTCTATCTAGACCCAAAATAGGTGATTTTTATTTTGATTGTTTGGTTTGTCTGTTTGTTCAAGCATCAAAATGGACCGAATTGGTTCAAGTTTGGTGTAAAGGTAGAGTGAATCTTGCAGAAGCAATAGGCTAGGGAAGTAAGACATTTACGGCATTAAACATTTATTTTATTTTAATTACCTATATTACCGAGAGAAAAAAAAAATAATATCCTTATAATAAAATAATTCCTTATTCTTCTTATTTCATAAGGATTAACAATAATATTATTATACCGGTAACCGTTGCATAAAATAGCCGGTATATTTTTGTTATTTCAAAATATGATTTCATTCCGCCTTATTACAAAACGTAGTTAAACCTGGTTTAACTTAGACCTGGTTTATCTCGCATGCTGTCACTTTCTTTTGAATATTATTGAAGTGAGACGTCATGCGAGATGAACCAAGTCTAAGTTAAACCAGGTTTAACTACGTTTTGTAAAAAAGCGGATTGTGTTTACAGATTAAGTAAAAACTAGGTACCTACGTTATTATTTTGATCATGACATTCATGACACATACTTCAATTGTTTTATTTCCTATCATGGATATTACCAAGTGGCCAGGCATGAAATCAGCCAACATTAAGAACCAAAGAGATTAATGTACAGGTACCTACACAACTGTTCGGACTTTTCGCGATGTAGCCATTTTGCTACTTTGGTATTTTGAGATTTAGACGTTACGAGATGTGGACTAAAAGCGATGTAGTCATTTTGCGACTTAGGTGTTTTGATATTTAGACATTTTGAGATTTGAGATTCCAGTTTTTTTAATTCTAAGGAGGTATGTATTTATTAAACTTAGATAATGATGCTACAAAAAAATCTAACCATTATTATCAATCATCTAATTTGGTCTTAACTTAAAGTATAACCCAGGAAGAAAATATGTTCCTATAACATACAAACTGTGCCATTTTACGATTCATTTATAATTGTTTCAACGTGGTTTCAGATTCGACCCAGTGACCAACGTCTGGGACTACGTGGGAGACTTGCCTGAGCCGCGACATCATCACTCAGTCGTCTTCTTGAGGGGTCGGGTGTATCTTGCAGGTATGGAAGTATTTTTTTATGAATACCATTTCGAGATACTATAGGCTCGTGCTTAATTCCTGATGGTCGTGATGAATTTACTGTACGGGGCGGGTCAAAACAATTGAAGACTAGCCATCAACACAACATTTCGTAGTCCACAAGGTGTTCACAAATACGTGCACTATCTCTTTTATACTCATCACTTTCAACTTATCTGCATCCTTTAATCAAATGCTTCATAATTTATCTGTAAGGCGGTGCGGATCCTCGAGATGACGACATCCGGGGCAAGTCGGCGGTGGCATCAACTGTGTGGAGCTACGAGCCCGTGTCACGCTCCTGGTACAGCGAGAGCGGTCTCATGACGCCCCGGAAGAACTTCGGACTTGTCGTGCACCGGATGGCCATGTACGCCATCGGTGGACTTGATAAGAAGGGCAGGTATGTCATTAGTGTGGGTGAAGATCGAGATGCGACGCCTAGAAACAACTCAGTTGATCACAAATGATAAAAGTTCATTTTCATAATCATCATGTTCAGTTAAATACATTAAAAACTATGTTAAAGCTTCGCTTTGTAAGAAATAGTGCTTGAAAAGAGACATCTGTACTATAAATGTCTAGTTCCTCTTTCAGGGTTCTGCGTACAGTGGAAAAATTCGATCCTAAAACGGGTTCATGGAGTGAGGTGCGTTCGATGAGCGTGTGCCGAATGGCCGTGGCTTGTGCGAAGTACCGCGAGTACATCTGGGTGGCTGGCGGCATGACCGGCGAGAAGAAGAGGCCAGTCTGCAAGATCGTTGAGTGCTACAATTCTAGGACCAATGAGTAAGCTTTGATGTCTGTATTTATTTGTAGCATCAATTCATTTTTTTCGTAGATATGATTCTCTTTGAAACCAAGTAGGTACTTAAGTTAATTTATAAAACGCTGGTGTGACGACCTAGAAGCCTTTGTGACGAATTGGATGTAGAAAATCGCACAGAGGGAAGAGTGGACAGCTATGGGGGAGGCTTTTGCCCAGCAGTTGGACAATATAGGCTAAAGAAAAAGTCAATTTATAAATTGCTGTTTAACACACACACAAATGATATAGATAGAAAAACATTCAGGATTTCTTAAATCCAAGATGAACACGAACAGATTATTGTATTCCTATAATAATATTACTGAATGCAGATGGACAGAAATACACAGTCTGCGGTTTCCCAGATGTTTTGCCAAGATGTTTGCAATGAACGATAAATTGTACATCATCGGCGGAGCTGGCAAGGTTTCGGATAAGGTAAGATCAAATCTAGGAGGACGTATAATTCCATTGACTTAAAATATAACTATGCGTTCTGTTGTGCATGGTAGCAAGAGCCTGAGAGAGAGAGGTCAGTTAGATGTTTCTTTGAAGTGGCGAGAAATAACATTTTAGCAACAAATGACTTGCATCGTCTTACACTCAGTATAGCCCATTTAATTCAATAGCACCGATTGATTGATTCTAAACCACCCCAGTGGAGTTTTTTTAATTTCTTATCTGGCGGATCTAGCTAGATTCATGTACTGACTTCATTGTATCAGTTTGCACCCTGTATAACATAACATTAACATTTTAGGAAAAAACAGTAACCAGTGTGGGTGCGATAGATGTGTGGGACTGGAAGCTACGCAAGTGGAAGCAAGAGACGGAGATGTCCATGCCCCGGCATGGACACGCACTGGCGTATCTTGGCACACAGCTCATCATAATCGGTACGTAACATCTTTGTAATGCTAAACGGCCCATCATGGAACTGGTTTAAACCACAACAAGTAACACGGGTCAGCGAATGAGGCGAAAAATAACGAATGAAATAGTTCAAATTCAAACCATGCGCAATAGGCCGTGAACGGGGTTAAATGAAAGACAAACTGATTTGTGACCTGCTAGTCTTAATCAACAGTCCCTTGCTGCTTAAAGGCCTCTTCAATCCTACGCCTACCTACCACGACTACGAATACCTCGATTCTCGGCAACTCTCATCGTATTGCTACCAGCCACCATATAACACAGTATTAATATTACACCTAAATTGTATTAAATCAAAACGCATAATTTAAGCAAAGCTAAACACGTTTAAAAAATGATCTCTATTGCCGTATACTCATCACAAACAATATTGCTACCAGCCACCATATAACACAGTATTAATATTACACCTAAATTGTATTAAATCAAAACGCATAATTTAAGCAAAGCTAAACACGTTTAAAAAATGATCTCTATTGCCGTATACTCATCACAAACAATAATTTTTCGGCCAGGATTTACTATAGGTAATGATGATTGATGGATGGCGTCATTACCAGGTCATTAGCGATAATGGACTCATTACAATCAGCAAAACATAACGATCAATAGTGGCAATCGGTACTCAAGAAAATTGGTTGCTTTTTGTTGATATACATAGATTAGAAACATATCGAAATTATGCAACGTCATCATACAGCGAAAAAAACTAACTAAATTTTACCACTTTCCTCATTTGTTTCATAGTTACCTAATATTTTTGCAGTTAAGAATCATAGACAAGACAATTTCTCAGTAAAGAATAGCGCGTTCAAGTAGGTCAGACATGCCAGAACTGCTAGAAAATTGATGACTGGGGCGGTAGAGGCGTGTCAGCACACTAATAAGTTGTTGAAAGTAAACCACATTTTTTCCTTGTCTAGATAAATATTTTGATAATATATTGTATTACTTAAGTACCTAATTACCTTTTGCTGTCAGCATTTTTGTGCATATTATCGGTATATTGATTAACAATGCATATTTATGCAATCTACATAAATATGTGTCTGTAAATTGTTTTATTACGTTCAAAAAGTTTCAACTTTACTATAATTTTATCTCTTTGCTAGATACCCGGTTTCTACCAAGCAGGTCCTACTTTATCTTATGCTACCCGCAATGATAAAAACTTCACGCCATTGATATATTATAATTGATTACTTGAATGGAGAGTACACACCTATCCATTCTATATTTTGAAGATGGTTATCAACCAGCGTAATGTTTGCAGTGAATGACATTCTATCATCACCCGCGATCTTCTTGTGAATAATTCAATATAAAACAGTCTCGTGATCTAGTTTTAACTCTATTTCAGAAAGGGCAAAACTAGCCAGGGCCAATTTAGAAGAACAGTAACTTAATGCATCAACCATTAGTCAGAGTTTCTAACACAGGAATCGAGTACAAGTCATTTCTTAAAACCAGGAAAGTGACACAGCCCATTCATAGAAATGAACATTTAAAATTAATATTTACCCACTACTTAGTTAATATTTACCAACGGAAATTCCTATGTGTATTGTGTATATGTAAGAAGAGTACGTTACATAAATAAACTTTGACGTCCAAAAACCGCAAAAACGGCAAACATGTTACTCTCACTGGAACAGCACATGGGGACTTAGGGAGTCACCCTCTAAGGAGAAACGTATGCGGTATTAACCTAAGCTATTGATATTCTAAGTCACACTAAATATATAGTCGACTTTCCTGTTAAAAAAAGGTTTGAGAATTACACAAAAAAAAGCAATTTATGGAAGAACGGGCTGGCATCCTGAAAGCACGCTCGTCTCGCCTTCTAATATGAGATAACTACCTATACCTCCTCCATCGCTTTCCTTAACCTAGCTTCATACGTTACATTGAACGAAAATAGTTTAATATGAGAAACGTGGATTCAACATTCACATTGGAAGCAACATTTTATTTAACTACCTCGTTGATCTAGTCATTTTACCATTCAGCCAGCTCGTTGTTTACATGGCCTATTAAAAAGTAGGACCGTTTTATTAGAGTGCTAGAGTCCCTCACCACCAAGTTGTTTTTGAATTATTTTGTCAAACAACGTTTGTATCTATGGGATCCTGTCTTGGCAAACTAATAACTCCTCCTTATTTTTATGTATCTGATGCGTATGTATGTATTAAGGTGGAGTGACAACAATCTACATGCGAGCGTTGAACAACGTCGAGTCGTACTGCTGCGAGCGCGGCGCGTGGATACGCGGCGTGGCCGCGTTACCGTCGCCGTTGTCGGGTCACGGCGCCGTCACGCTACCGCCCGCCTCGCTGATGTGACCACACCAGCATATTCGGTGAGCTCTCCTACTTATTAAACAACGAGGAGTCGTTCTATCGCAAGCGCAGTGCGTGGATACGCGGTGTGGCCATTCTGCCGCCGCCGTTGTCGGGTCACAGCGCAGTCACGCTGCCGCCTGCCTCACTCATGTGAACACACCAGCACGTTTCGGTGAGCTCTCCTATAATATATTGAACAACGTCGAGTCGTTCTCTTGCGAGCGCGGCGCATGGTTACGCGGCGTGGCCATGGTTCCGTCCCCTCTGTCGGGTCACGTCGCCGTCACGCTACCGCCCACCTCGCTGATGTGACCACACCAGCATATTCGGTGACCTCTCCTACATATTAAACAACGAAGAGTCGTTCTATCGCAAGCGCAGTGCGTGGATACGCTGCGTGGCCACGCTCCCGTCGCCGTTGTCGGGTCACGGCACTGTCTCGCTTCCGCCCACCTCGCTCATGTGACGTTACCACACAAGCACATTTCGGTGAGCTCTCCTATATATATTGACCTACGAGGAGTCGTTGTGTTGCTAGCGCGGCGCGTCATGGATACGCGGAGTGGCCACGCTACCGTCACCGCTGTCAGGTCATAGGTCCACGCTGCCACCCGCCTCGCTCATGTGACCACACCAGCACTGGCCAGCACATTTCGGTAAGTGCTCCTAATCTTGTCTAGATTAGCAGCACACATTTATTTTCTGATAGGCATTTGTCCAAAAGTATCTGGTATCCAGATTGCTTTACTATTTTAACATTTCGATACAATTTCTTTTAAAAGTCAGAAATAATAAATTCTTTTTAATGAATTCATATTGCTAAAGTGTGATTGGAATGGGGACGATTAACAAAATGCTATTACCATGCAGGATTTCAAGAAGTTTTCTTTGAACCCTGATAGAAGTTCTTTAGTTTTGCTGGTGTAAAAAGATAATCTATGATAACTTTTTGGTCCCAGGTGGACACCCTCGTCTGCAGAGCTACCTCCAGCTCGACCAGATCAAAATTGAACAGTTTGTAACACGAATAATGTCTGCCATGGATTATGTAGGATACTTTAAGTGCACTGTAACTTTAGCTTGTAGTTGTTTGTGAGAAAGTTAAAATTGACAGTATTTGTGAAGTATAGTAGTGTGAGTGAGTCTTGTAAATGTTAGCTGAAATAAATTTTTGTACCAGTTAAATTATTAATTAAAAGTTTGTTCAATCGTTTTGTGACATCATTAAATATTTGTTCATAACAATAATTGTTTTCTTTTGCTATCTCACATTTATAAGTAAGACCCATTTAATCAAACTAAAACCCAGATTGAATATCATATAAGCTTTATTTATGAAAATATAATCTCTTAATCTATCTTATCCACTCTAAAATTAGATCAATTTTAATGTCAAGTTATCGTTAATATCACACGGTTCAACTCAACGAATGGTTCGCTCATAGACAAGTTCGATTGTTTGGCCACATGTATCACAGTGTAACTCCATACAGCCGACCATCTGCATCGCGATGGACATCGTAGGTTGCTCGGAGAGGCGAACGGGACCGATACCCTTGCCTTCTTCTCTATCCCAGCTGCCCTACTCCAGTCAGTCAAGGCTATCAAAAGCGATGAAACTCCTTTACTCCATACAGGTTACGCTGTGGTCGTCAATTATCTTAGGGCTACTCCCAGACCTCGCGGCACACGCCGAGCAGGTCACGCTCGAAACCCTCGGCACAAGGAGGGTACCTCATGAAGAACAGCACGTTGTTGACCGGCACGAAGCGACTCGGCTTTATGTGGCGAATGACTTCCTGAAACGAGAAAACTTTCATGAGTATTTGTGAAAATAATTACTGCTGACAAAGGGGAGGGATCTTGAGAATATGAGTCTTCATCCATAATCTACTATGTTGGTGTTTTGGAATTGACGAACTTATCGTATATTTAGGTAATTATATATGCCATATTTATATGGATAGGGGATTTATACGAATAAACGATAACAGCCAATCGTTGCTGTATGATGATAGGTAGGGATATATCTCAGGTGATGACACTAAAAAACAAGTTGACCAAGATAAAATAATAAAAAACATCAACGCGTATGGAAAAAATAATGTAAGGCTATCGTTCAAGGAATTGATTGAAGGTAACCGACAAGATATCTATATTCTGAATGATAGTAAAGCACAAGGTATCCACTGTTGTGTTATCAAAAACATCAAAAGATAAAAATACAACTATTCGCACTACAAGATATAGAGCTAGGTACTTACAAAAATATTAATATTTTTATACTCGGAGAGGATCAAAGTTATAAATGAAGTGACTGTCATAATTTACATCGTTGACCCCCTGTTGTTTATGTTTAGTATTTACAGATCCTATACAATTTTGCTGCATACATCACCAATCTTCCGACCGACACTGCCAAAGTGCTGACGAAGTTCATGATGGGCTGTTCAAAAATTTGGCCCCACCATGTAGTGAGGAAAATGTTGAGTATGAATGGAGATAGCTATACGACTAGAGGTACCCAAAGAAAATTTAAACGATGGATGGACTGTTTAAAGGATGGCATAGCTAGAAAGGAGGTTACTGCTGAGGTGACGAGGAATAAAGTACCTATGTAAGAAGAAGACATGCTACACCGACCTCAAATAAATTGGGATAAGGGCAGGACAATGATGAAAAAAAAAAAGTGCAGGACAATGATGTTAAAGTATCTATGAGATTTATAGGCTCCTGAAACTAACTGTATCAAGGGAAATCCGCAAGGCTTCCACCCGGTAAACCAAATCGTCATTTTATTGATATTATTCATTGACTTTCGAGGCTGCCATGGAGGATTGAATAAACCATTCGCCTCCTCCTTTGTATTCACCAATGGGTTGGATATAAAATAAACTTGTACTCACAATTGGCATGCCATCGAAGTCAGTAGAAATCAGCTCACTGTCGTTAGCTTTGTCTTCGTCCGTATGAACCATATTCCTCGGGTGTATATGTTTGGCGTAGCCAACAGCAATTATAGCAGACAAAACAACTAATAATACAAACTTCGCCATTGTTTTTTTTATTTTGGATTAGGGACGTGTGTTTGCTATGAAACGTTCTGAATTTGTTTGGTGCTCGCTATACTTTTGCTGCCTTTTAAACGTTGTATTGTTATCTTTGGGCTCGTCGTTTTACGTCACGGATGCGCAAGAGTCAAGCTGGCTGGCGTGATATTTGTTTGGACTCGACGCAAGAGTAAACAGTCGCTCCCCCTGTTCAGTTCTGCGGTATACGTCACTGCAGGTTTCCCAAGTAACAGTTATTCTTCGGATTACGCAAGTGTTCCGATCAGGAGAAGGATAATTCCAATTTAAAAAATACGAAATACGTGCAGTTTCGCATGTTCAGAAATTCTGAATATAATTTGGTAGTGCAGAGAGAAATCCTTTGGAAATGACGCAACCTTTAGTTCACTTGCATTTACTTGGATTTCCCTCACATTAAATGTATGATTTACTCCTTCTTCAAAGAAGAGCTTAACAATTTAGAGCTTAATCATTTTGAAGCATGTGAATGTTGCTAGAACCAGTTTAAAAATATATAAACGGAGTACCTAACCTCGTGAGATATAGCCACCATCAGGCTGGGTGCCTTGCTTGTTTACATAGTCATTAACATTATCATAACATAAGTAAATTACCTGCTTTCGAGCTTCAGCTAAATACGGCTTTATTAGGTAAGTATTGGTAAGGCACTATAAAGTTATGCCCTACATAATTATATACTTATGCACATGTGCACATAATCATTATAAGTGGATGATAGCAGAGTAGGCGATTGCTAATAATAATCACTATAGTATACGAAATCTGTAAAAACTTGACTGTGGACAGAAAAGGGCCAATTCTAATCACAAGGTAATCAGGAAATTGTATCAATGACATCCTATTCTTGCCCGTCTATTTTCAATCTTATGTATTTATTTATTTTACTGTTTAGGTACAATAGGGGATCGGACAGTCTCGAAAAAATATGATTCTGTTTAGTCCGTCAGTTAGATTATCGAAAAATTTTGGATACGTGTTTTTTGTTTTATCAAATCAATAAAAATTGACGAAGCTATATATAGCGCGTCAAAGATCATGAAGTGGGGCTTGAAACGTCACTTGGAGGTACAAAATGTACTATCATATGACGTCACACGAGTTTTCAAAGCACTGTATCGTCTTCATTTGTTTTTTACGTGAAAAAAGAAAAAATATGTGGTCAATATTTTTTGGAAATCTATCTGACGGATTAATTCGTTTTTTTTTTGTCTATTGTGCACACAGTAGATATCACAGGAAAATATAGAATATATTTTGAATTGTGATTAAGTTTTGAGTTATGAGACTGCTCTACATGTGGATTATAATTGAATACCATTTTCCTAGAATGCATTGATAATCATGAATAATGATAATTATACACATTGTTTCTGATCGTACGTACTCGTACTATAAAAAAAAAAAAAACTTTATTTCAGACCTTGATCCATATGATGTTAGTAATACACACTACTTATAAACTATGTTAGTAACAAATGGGAATGGAATAACTATACTAGGTAGGTACATAATAACTCAGTTCATATACCGGCCGCCTTCACTTGACGCACTGGGTATATGTAGGTACATGGACACTATGTATAGTTACTTTGTATTGCAACACGTGTATTTAATCAAATAAATATTGCGCATTATGAAATGATGATCGTTATCTAATAATATGAATTCGTTGAAGAAAATATATACACTCGAAACACTAGAAAAGTTCGAGGAAGGAACTGTTTATTTTTTTGTTTTTCTAAGATTTTCAGTCACGCCATTATTGTGTTATTAACCTCGTGTAAAGTAAATAAAGGAAAAAGGTTTCGTTCTTATAATGTAGTTGTGGTAATTCAAATGAATGAATGACTGATCGATGACTTGACGAATTCGAATGCAGATTTGAGATTTTTTCGTCCATTATTTGACTATGATACTGAGTTTTGTGAATGATTGATCTATTCAGATATTTATGTTATTTATTGATCAGATAAATCTTCCATTCAAAAATAAGAATTCAGATTGATATGTGGTTCGAGCAGATGACGCGATAACTGTTTATCTTTGATCGATGCATTCTAATTTTAAGTTTTCTTTATTTACTAGATTTATCTTTATTTGTTCTTCAGTCGCATATTATTTTTACAAAACTTGTGTTCCAAGCGTTAGCTTTAACATTATGAAAGTATTGTTTCTGAAGTCTTTCCCTTGGTTACCTTCAGGCTATTTTGTTGTGTTTATGGACCTATGCCTATTTTTGTTTCTTTTTAAGGCACGGCTGAAAGAATTTCAATGAAATGGCATTCGGATAGACCGTAGTAGTCGTAGAACACAGGTAATTTATTCGCAGAAGGCTTTTTTCTAAAACATAGTCTTTGTTTTATAATATTATATTGAACGTTAAGTGACGTTGTTACTAGGGCACGAAGTAATCCTGCCAGTGTATCTCGTTGGCGTTGACCTCGAGATCGGGAGCCATGCACTGCAGGTTCGAGCCCATCAACTCGCCGGGGGGACAGTTCTGTGTATCTGGAGACATCATATAGATCATTATCAGCGCCTAAAATGTTCTCACTGCTGCATGGGATACAGGCTTCCTCTCGATGGGAGCCCAGTGTGGGTGATATAGATAGGTATAGACATAAAAAAAAAAAAAACACCGTTCCATACATTTTGACGAGTTATGCGCGACTTATAAACAACTTTACAAAGTACCAATATTATGCTTCCCGTGGGAATCGAACCCACGACCACCCACCGGATCACAAGGCAAACGCCTAAACAATTCGACCACGGAGGCAGGTCTCAAAGTAATAATAGGGGCCTGTGGATGGTGAGTAATAGGGGGCAAGCTCGCCGTCGCGTCCGTCCATCTTATGACGACGACAGGCCGGGTCCACGGCGCGTTCGTGTTCCACGCGCGCCTCAAAGAGATGTCAGCAACATGGAAGGGGCCCGCAAGGGCCGACGCCCGTCGGGGCTGCGGGTTGTTCGAAAGAGATACCGCGGCTTCGGCACAAAGGGCTAAGAAGGAAAATGGGTGGTTTTTAGTAGTACCGCTCTGCCCGGAGCGGGAGGAGGCATTAGATTTTGTTTTTTTTTTTTTTCAAAAATAAAGTCCCTTAATAATAGTTTTATTTTTACCGATGGGCTAGTTGCTTCTGAGAATTTCCTGATGGAACATCTCAATTGGTAATACTTTACTCAACGTGAGTATTTAACCCATAAAAATGAGTCGATAATTTTATTTATTTATTTAAACTTCATGTACAATAATGGTACATAGGCGGACTTAATGCCACAAGGCATTCTCTACCAGTCAACCTTAGGGTCAAATAAGACAGCATAGCAATAATGTGAAAGACGTGCAAGAAACTAAGGAAGTATGTACTTGTACAAGTTGTTGATCAATTAGAAAACATGAAAATCTTAATGGGAATCGAACATGGTCCGCATCGATAGCAATACGTGCCGAACTGCCGACCCAACCACTATGCTATAGAAGCATTTGAAAATGTAGGCAGGTGTCATATTATTATGTTGTATAGTCATCATTAAAAGTTCAACAACCGTTGCACATGGGCACTCCGTTGAAAGTACTTTATAAATTAGTGATGATTGTTAAGTATTTGACTTTATAAACAAAAGATATTATCCAATTTGCTAGCAATTTGACGGCAAGGTTGGCGCAGTGGCTGAGCGGGCTCGATCCCCGCACGGAAAAAATAATTGTATGGCCTATGGTATGATAGTTGTTTCGGGCCTGGGTGTTTGGTTTGTGTATGTGAGTTTAAATGTTTGTAAACGCATCCACGATACAGGAGAAATTCCGAGAGTGGGGCAACGTTAAAAAAAAAGAATCCTATGGGTCGATTGACTCTAGCTATAAATTCTTCCTCACTAGTGACCCTAGGCTGGATAAGGCTAAATGTAAACTAAATGAAAAAGTACTTTTTTTTTTTTTAAACTTTGCCCCACACTAGGAATTTCTCCTGTATCGTGGGTGCGTTCACAAACATTTAAACTCACATACACAAACACACCCAGCCCTGAAACAAATGTCTGTAGGCCATAGGTACACATATTTGTTCCGTGCGGGAATCGAACCCGCAACACGCAGCACAGCAGTCCAATCGCTCAGCCACTGCGCCAACCGTGCCGTCGAGGACTTTGGCTGACGTTAATAGTAATGTTAATACTATATCTTCCTATGAGTGTGATAGACACCCTGTCTACTATCACAACATCACATAACAAGAGCATGTTCCAAGAAATCATTACCTAGATTAAGACAGGAAGTTCAAGAGTTTTGTTTATTTGTTAGAACAAAAGAAACCGCTTGTCAATTGATATTAAATCTATCGTAAAACTTATAACTAGAGATTTACTATTCGATAGCGACATGCACTTTAGACTGTAAACTACTTGTAAATTGAATATTGATAGAGGATACAAATATTTTGGTATCTTGCAGAAAGGTACTCGATTGGTCTGTATTTATAATATCATTGAACAATATCAGGCAGTACAATGAAACAATCATTTGACATTCAATCATATAATTACTGGGTACAACCACTTTGAAATGTTAACACAAATACACAATGTATGGTATGTAGGTAACTAAATGTTATAAACTAAAACAATAATTGTTTGTCAATACATTTACATAGTAACTTATTTAAACGCATTACTATTGAACTGGTCCATGTTTTCTCTGTAAGCTGCTCCCGACGGCACCGGCGGGGACTGTTCAGCGTATGATCCCGTCATTGCTCCACGAATCACATTTGGAGAACAGCGGAGAAGAAGTGGTATAGCACAGTTGTTGGCGTTACTCATTGGGAAGACCGCCATCATCTCACCGACTGTCTTCGCCACCTTCGGCTTCGACACCTGGTAGGACGGTGACCTATCAGCAGCACGCACAAAAGGCACAGGCATCGTCGGCAGTAAGTTGTTCAGCATCGCATCATGAGCCAAATCTTCCAAATAATTCCTTCGCGAACGAGTGATCCGCAAGTTAGGAGGCATCACTTCTGAGTTCTCGGGATTTAACACGTCGATGTCGTAGTCGGCACGGGACTCCAGAGACGGCATTGTTTCATGAATGTGTGTTGCGTAAACTGGCGGTAAAGTGTGAACTGAAGGCACGGGATTTAAAGCTGCAGACATACTTGTGTGTACGAACGGATACAAATCGGCCTCTTGTGAACCTGCAATCCCTTGATCTACTTCGTCGGCATCTAGATCCGTCTCATAAGATGTTCGTAAACTGTACTTTCCGTTCCATAACATCGGCGGCGCCACGTTCTGGGGCATCGAGCTGTATTCGAGGGGCAATGCAGCTTGAATACCATGTTCAAAATAGGAACTCTGTTGTATGGGGTCCAACGCAGCTGAGCCATCCGATGTTAACGTGGGTAGTCTGATGAAATCGTTACCCTCGCGGTAGACACTTGCGTCTTCGTTAGAATCGCTGTTGCTCGGTAAAGGTCTCAAGAACATTGATTCAGGAGCTGGTTGCGGGATTAGGTTCCGCGTTGCTCTAACCAATTCATTGTAATCAACACTGTCATAGTTCGAGAAAAATGGATTCTGGTAAGTTAACGGAACTGTCTGAATGGAGCCGAAGCTCACGCAAATTATAACACACGCACTTAACATTGTAACTGGTCACTGAATAATGTTCTTTGACAAAACGTATTCAATATTTGTGTCGAAATACTTCAGCACGTTGAACTGAGAACGTCACAAAAATAAATCAGCGAAATTCAAGTTACTGACACTTGAATGTACAGTTTCATGTTACATTGACTACCTAATTATTTAATTGTCGTGTTGTAATAGTTGATGTTGTGGTATATATTATACTAAACATGCATTTTAGACCTGAAGTGCAACTGCTGAGCATTAGGTTCAGGGTTCAACTCCCAGGTCGGGCAAAGTTTTTTTGAGTTTTTCCATCAGGAATTTCTTAGTAGCAGCCACGGAGTCTGGAGTTATGCCTGGTTGATGACAATAAGGGATCGGACTGAGTCAAAAAATATGATTCTGTTTAGTCCATCAGTTAGATTATCGAAAAATACTGGATACGTGTTTTTTGTTTTATCAAATCAATAAAAATTTACGGAGATAAAGCGCGTCAAAGATCATGGAGTGATGGGGCTTGAAACGTCACTTGAAGGTACAAAATGTACTAGCATATGACGTCACACTAGTTTTCGAAGCACTGTATTGTATCGTCTTCATTTTTTGTTTACGTGAAAAAAGAAAAAATATGTGGTCAATATTTTTTGGAAATATCTATCTGACGAACTAATTATTTTTTTTTTTGTCGATCCCCTATTGGCTCAACCCCTATTAAATGGGATTCAAACATAACTGGTGAAATGTAGGTGTACTATTAGGTACACCTTTGCCTAACCCTTCGGGGATTACAGGCGTGATGTTTGTTTGTAGGTATGTATTCAGTGACGGTAAAATGCCGAACGGAATTTGCTGATGTGTTTTGTCCTACTTACAAATACAGCCAAAACTAATATGGAAAAATCTAATATCTTCACGCTAACTGTACGAGTATAAGGTAGGTAGGGAGTTATGGGAGTTAATTATACAAGAAAATTGAAGAAAATGCTTTATTCTTTTTGTGATGTTCATTAAACATAAGTACAAAATTTGTAATAAATAATTAAATAAGAGTTCATGGTCCATTATTCATGTTTGCCGTTATTTTCAAGTCTAAGTTACATTTTGTTCTCGAGGGTCATTGTACTCTTCTGTTTCACAATTGTAGGTGACCGCAGAATTTTAGTGGTTCTCATGTCGTTCGTCTTCTTGATGTCACGCTTGTTGTGGAAACCGAAGTCCTCCTCCGTTCTGTAGGAAGGGGAGCTGTATGAAGAGGGGCCGGTAGAGTGGGCCTTAGCCAAACTCCCTGACACCACGGACGGCGAGCAACTCAGCAGCAAGGGGATACCACAGCCCCCAATGTTTGCGTTGGGGAACACGCCAACAGCTCCGGCTGAACCGGCGGAGCTTGACAAACCTGATCCATAAGCCACTCTAGCGGATTCATGAGACGGCTGCCAACGGAACATGTGATCAGATCCGAAACCTTCCATCGCGTCCCTCATGTTAGGGTGGAAGTTGGAATGCATACCCATACCGTTCATCTCGTGCAGGTGTGAGTTTGTCATCGAGTTGTGATGATATTTCGACGGGTGGTGAGCGTGAGCTGGGATGTGGCTCGCCATCTCAAAGTCATGGGAGACACCCATTTTGCTCGGGATGTGGCTATGTTCAGCCAAGTGAGAGTTTCTCAAATGATCCATGGTATGCTCGTTGACGAAACCAAGTCCATGTGCTTGTCCGTGAGTCGTGCGGAAATTGTTGCCAAATTCTTCAGCAGCTTTCATTGAAGATAGATGATCCAAATGTCTGTTTTCATGCACCCAGTGTGCGTTGTGCATGTGCTGCTGATGATGCAAATGTTCTTCGGCGGCTTTCTCTGGAACAGTCTCCATAGAAGACAACTCTTCTTGCTGCATCATTTGCTGCTTCTGGTGGTCCAGGATGGAGGTGTGATCCACAGATTTTGCCAACATAACATTTTCATTGTTGTCGCCTAAATTGTGGAAATGGGTGTGTTCTAGCTGCTCGGCAGGCTTAGGGTTGCTGTCAAGTTGCTTAATTTCAACGGCTTCTTTCGGTTTCATATCCAAGTTTGCAACAAGATGTTCCTTCTGCTCCGATTTTAAAGTTTCAGCAGCTTTCGCGAGTTCCACTAAGTGTTCTTTGTGCAAATTTTCTTTTTCTATATTATCTAAATCCGCTGACTTCGCAAGAAAATCAATCACATCATCATCAGCACTTTTCTCCTGTTCCAATTGATGTCCAATTTTATCTTCAATAGTCTCTTCCAAATTCATCTGTCCTACATTTCTTTCATGCACGGTGAAAGCATCTGAAGTCAATGGTTTAATTATGGTGTTTGTTGTAATAGGAGTCACATGAACATTTTCTGAAGTTTTGAACGCAGAATCCTTTTCAATATCCAAGTTCTGTTCTGTACCTTCTTCAACTACTTTCGGGGCTGGTACCTGCATTATGTGATGCTCAGATGGGCCTGTTAACATATCCATGTCAAGAGCAGTATTTTCCTCGTGTTGGTGATGATCGACAATATTCTCTTTGTTTTCGGAGTGTACAATCTGTTCTTCTAATTTGACATCAGCACTTTTTTCGTTTTCATGTATTTTGTGATTCTCGCTTGTCAAAGGTTCTTGATTTTTGATGTCGTCTAAATGAATTTCAATCATTTCAGATGGAGCAGTCTTCATGTCATCTTCAGTATTTTGTACAACTGCAGCTTGAAGTTCACTCAAGTGTCCATTTGTTTCCTCGTTCGAGAACATTTCTGTGGCGGCTTTTTTTTCTTGATGATGTGTTTCCAAAGCTGCATCCTGTGCAAGCCGTAGATTTTTGCCTTCGGATAATGCGCTATGTGAATGAATATTTTCTTCAGTTTTTTTATCAGCTACTGTGGATGCTGCCTCTGATTGATCCAAATGTAACGTACTTTCTTGGTTGCTGGCAGCTTTGAAACTATCCTCGATATTTTTCGCAATCTCAACATTTTTCTGGATATTTTCCATAGCTTCTTTCCACTGGGCCATTCTTTCTTCCTCAGTTTTTGCAATAGTGACGTGAACATCGTGCAAGTCCTCTGAATTCCTTGTTGTCGTAGCGTGTAAACTCATCGATTCTAAAGTACCAAAATTATCATGGATATGTTTCAGAGCTTGTCTAGCGACTTCAATATCTTCATGTAGCTCAATGTCAGATTGCGATTCATGTGCACTTTTCATATCAGTTTTCAATTCCATTTTCTTAAGATCCTTTTGCAAATTTTCTACAGCTTCCTTCGCCATCTTAATGCTATGTTTCACATCATCTTCGGTAGTATGAATGTCAGAGCCTTCATGAACCGAACCTGTCACCGAAGTCCTGAGTTTATCTTCATTGCACAATTTGACCTTGACTTGTCGGCCGCATGTTTCGCTGGAGTCGGAGTGGGCTTTTTCCTCTTCTGAATCACGATACACTTGGTAGCCATATTTTTTCTTCACAATCAGTGGCTTTTTCAAATGGAAACTTCTTGCCTCTGGCATTGAAACTCCAGTGTCGATGAGAACCTCACTGTTTGAGACTCCATGATTTGAGATGGAACTGGTGCTCTGCATCTCCAATGGTGACGTCCTTTCTCTCTTCAGAGTGTCCGGTATACTTGATTGTGTTTGAAGGTGCAAATCTTGAGTATGATCCGTGTTCTCCAAGCCATCCCCGGGTAAAGCGGGGGCGGCAATGGCCAGAGCTACCAGAGCAGATACCAGTACAAGTGACTTCATTGTATCTGTTGCCACGATTGATGCTGTGATCAAAGTGTATGGTTAATTTATACTAAATTATCGCCAAGAGATTTGTTCGGTCGATCGTTAAAGAAAACAAAACGTGCTTGTAGTTAATTGCTCACAAATGCTGAGCCGACGCCTTCCGGTTCGAGACATTGACGCTAAGAACACGAATTATTTTCTGTAAAATCTGATTATGAAATTATATCAGTCCCCTAACCTCGTCTATATTAAGGATTTATGAGTATGTAATGGTAAAATGGTATGGTGAAAAGATGTCTACATTGGTTTTAATTGCAAGTTCGCATATTTCAAAAGTTATTGTGACACAAAAGTGATAATTTTGATAAAAGTTATTTTAAAAAGATCTAGCAAATGACCCACTATTGCAAAATGCATAAATAGGAACTCGTATAATTTAGGGTTTTACACAAAGTAAGTGGTGTCAACTGGTGTCCAACTGTCCATGAATCTTAATATCAACCATGCAACCTAAGTGTAGTGGTGTACCAGTAAAGACGGATGTGACTTCGATTTGAGGGCTGTAGGTTTTTTTTTTTTTTTAATAAAACGTTGCCCCACACTAGGAATTTCTCCTGTATCGTGGGTGCGTCTACAAACATTTAAACTCACATACACAAATACCCAGACCCGGAACAACTATCTGTGGGCCATACAAATATTTGTTCCGTGCGGGGATCGAACCCGCGACACGCAGCGCAGCAGTCCAATCGCTCAGCCACTGCGCCAACCGTGTCGTCAGTGTCGTAGGTTGAAACCCAGAACACAGGTAGATACTAGATACTTTAATTTGTCAACTGCTCTCACACCACATTCGACCTGGACCCTGGTGGGTTCCTTTTCGCAATCATGATGAAGCCTGGTCAATTATAAGCTGACTTATTAAGGGAATTTCTATTTTTTGTCAGCAAAGTTAATTAGATATAGGTATAAGTTGATGAAATGTATCATCAACTTGTATATCTAATTAATAGTTCTAACATAACATCACGCCTGTAATCCCCGAAGGGTTTAGGCAGAAGTCTACCTAATATAGTACACCCACATTTCGCCAGTTATGTTCAAGTCCCATGGGACAAAAAGTGCAATGGGGCGAGCATATTGCCATTAACCAGGCACAAATCCAGGCTACTGAGAAATTCCTGAAGGTTTTTTTCCCATCCCAATAACACTTTGCTCGACCCAGGAATCAAATCCAATGCCTCATGCTCAGTCGCCGTAGCGCTTTCGACCATTAGACCAACGAAGCAATCGCGAGATACATCTATCGCCATAAAATAATGTTAAGTTAGGTTTATTACTGTCAATACATATCTAAAATAGAAAAATAAAATAAAACGCGAAAGTTTGCAAGTATGGATGGATGGATGTTTGTTACTCTTTCACGTAAAAACTACTGAACGAATTTGGATAAAATTTGGTACACAGATATTTTATAACCTGAATTAACACTTACGATAGTTTTTATCTTCCCGTGGGATAATTTTCGAGTTGTAACGGGCGAAACCGTTTGCAACAGCTAGTTATTAATAAAACGTAGTTCTTAATAAAAATATAATAATCTTGGATAAAAACTTTGTTCTCAAAAAAGTAGGTTTATCTCTTAAATAATAGCTTCGTTCTTAGAATGGTATATCTGTTGCCAAATAAATCGATTATCGTCCCTGTGATCGTCCCAGATTACGACTTGTTTTTGTTTGTTATTTTATCATCAATACAGAACTTACGTTTAATTTCATGTCCTTATCAAAATAATAACATTCGTTACCAATGTACTGGTTTCAGTTTCTAAACTGAATAAAAAATGTCCACACGGGCGCGTCGTTCGATTTTTAAAAATAGATAATAATAATAATAATAATTTATTTGACACAAAAAAGTACACATAAATGGCAGATACATAATCAGTGTTCACATAAAAGTAAATAAAATAATGATCAATGACCCCCATGCTAGGTAAAACCTGTGTTATTGGGGACCTGAAACCTGTGTTAGGGGGGGGGGGGGGGGGGGGGTTAGATATTGTTATTTATTTTACTAGAAATTAATATTCCACATGGACCAGATATTTAAAACTACTACTTTTTGGGGAAATCCCAGAACACAGCAGATTTCTGTAGCGCCTAAAGTAGAAATTAGGTATATTTTTGTCTAATATATTATTATGATTAATTAAAATATCGTGTCGAAACCGGTATGCCCTAGAAATATATAAAAAAACCGGCAAAGTGCGAGTTGAACTCGCGCACTATACCGCTATATTATCTATAGGTAAAAATCCATTGATATAATAAAACCCAAGATACACACTCCGCGTCTCAAAACCGTCCGCTTAAAATGAGTTCACAATGAACTCATTTCAAATAGTCTCGCGTCGCTCGCGTCTCTGCACGGTCGTACAAAATACTTTTTAAATTGCTTTTTATAACTGCATTGTAAAAGGAATCTGCGTAAGGTTGAATTTGCCAAAAAAAAATGTTTATAGTGACGATAACTACATGTAGTAGTGCGTGTATTGGTGAGTGTTTGGCGACAGCTTCGACTGTTTGTTTTGTTCGAGACTGTGCATCTAGGGTTTTATTATATCAATGTAAAAATCGCGTTTGTTGTATGGGAGCCCCCCTTAAATATTTATTTTATTTTGTTTTTAGTATTTGTTGTTATAACGTCAACAGAAATACACATTTCTGAAAATTTCAACTGTCTAGCTATCGCGGTTCTTAAGATACAGCCTGGTGACAGGCAGGCGGACGGACAAATAGCGAAGTCTTAGTAGGGTTCCGTGGGTTCCGTTTTTACCCTTTGGGTGCGGAACCCTGAAAACGAACACATGTGACATCCTGTAACCTGCAATGTGCTCGCATGACGAATTTTAAACGACGCCCTCGCACAGATATAAAACAGAAGGAGGCTTGCCTTTGTCCCAACTGTGGGAATGTTCTATGTAATTACGCTAAGACTCCTTGAAAAAACCAAACCCTGTACCTATACCTACTTAGTAAAATGAAGATAGCACAGCTGCGGGTTGTTCGAAAGAGATACCGCGGCCTCGACACAAAGCAGTTTAAGAGTCATTAGATGATTTCCCAAACTCCAAAAAAAAACCGGCCAAGAGCGTGTTGGGCCACGCTCAGTGTAGGGTTCCGTAATTTCCCGTCCGTCACAATAAGTGTTGTGTGTTAGTTTAAATGTGGGTATCCATTAAAAAAAATGCTTGCATACGATTATACTACAAACTTGGTCCAGAAATTATTTTGTACAACTTTTTGTCTTTTTTGTACAAAAACTGTTGTTTCCATCCAAGTTCAAAATGATTTTCCTAGAAAGTCCTTATAAAGTTCTACTTTTCAGATTTTTTTCATATTTTCTAAACTTAAGGTTCAAAAGTTAGAGGGGCACATTGTTTTTTACTTTTGGAGCGATTATTTCCGGAATTATTGACATTATCAAAAAATTATCTTAGTAAACCCCTATTCATTTTTAAATACCTTTCCAACAATATATCACACGTTAGGGTTGAAATTAAAAAAAAAACACTTCCCACTTTACATAAAGGGGGGCTACCCTAATAAAACATTTTTTTCCAATTTTTATTTTACCACTTTGTCGACGTGATTGATACACATATTGGTACCAAATTTCAGCTTTCTAGTGCTAACGGTCACAGAGATTAAGCGAGGACGGACAGACGGACGGACAGACAGACATGGCGAAACTATAAGGGTTCCTAGTTGACTACGGAACCCAAAAAGACAGCACTTGTGAAACACGATGCAAAACCATTGTTTTACAATGGCTTTGCATCGTGTTTTGCCATGTGCGCATTGTGCAGTCTTTGACGTCACCAAAGTACTTCAACCATGCAAATCGAGAAAATTCCTGTCATTCCTAAATCCTATCTGTATAACTGATAACAGAGATAATCTACTTATCAAGTCATCAATTTTGGAGCCAAACATGTATTTTTCTAGTAGATTAGATGATTTGCATGATTCCTTTGTCAGCATTCTTCAGTTAAATTACGAGTGTTACGACAAACAATTTCTGTACACGTACGACACAGTTTGACGTGATGTTTGGTGGACTTACTATTCCCGCGACTTTACCCCTGTAGTATTACGTTTATTTTTTCAGTAACACTTTAATTAAGCTATGATCAATTTGTGGTTAGGTTAAAGTTGCCAAGGACGCATGGCACAGAAGGACACCTTGTACTATCCTAGACCGTGGGACATAGTGAGCACAGCCTATTCAGGATTCACACTGCTGAGTTTATGCTATGCTTACCATGAAGGTTTCACCTACATAGTTAACAGGTGGAATAGAACTAGCAATGTAATAAATGACCCACGGTTTTCTTTATCCCAAATGGAGTTTGTGAAACTGCGATTAGCTACTGACACACATTTTCAACCAAAAAAGTTGATGTTTTCAAGCATTGTCATATTTACTACAAAATAAAAAAAACATGCTGTTTCAGCTTGTCATGAAACATTTTAATAAATTTAGGATTGCTGGATCATAAACAAGTTTTTTGATTGATTTTTCTTTATGTTGTTATTACAATAAATTGTTAACAAACACACCTTTTTATATGTAGTTATATTATTTAGCTGACATTGCATTGTGTGCCGCTCTACGTAGGTAATGTAATGACGAGTTTGCATTTTTATATATTTCGATTCGTGTATTATTACCTACTTGTAATTTTGTAATAATTAACAAATTATTACGTCATACATTAAGGAATGCACTGTTGTTTCCGTGTTGTGTTGAAAGAAAATAATTGTATGCACATTACATCACGCTCGTAATCCCCGTAGGGTTAGGCAGAGGTGTAAATTTTGTCCTTCAAGTTTAATTCCCGTTTAATAGAGAGTGATTCTATTGCTGTGGCCTGACATAAATTCCGAGTTTACTACTGTTCCTGAAAAATGATGTATGAAATTGAAAACTCAATAAAACTTTGGCCGGTCTGGTAATTAAACCGTCGCGCACTACTCTAAGGAGGCAATCAAATGGGGTTGGTCAAAGATACCGCGGCCTCGACATAAAGGGCTAAGAAGGAACATGGATGGTTTTTAGTCAGTAGAAGCCTGACACTCCCTTTCGCTCTGTCCAAGAGCGGGAGGGGTAATTTTATGATTTTCCACACACACCCAAAAAAAAAAAAAAAAATGTGGCAATCAAATAATTATATCTTGAGAATTTTAGATAAATGATACCTATGCAACATGCATGTCAAGTTTGCACCTACTTCATATATATCGGTTTGTTCCCGTTTAGTAACACCATGTTCTTGAGTACGTAGTAGGAAATTGGCAAGGCCAAGTAGGAGATGAGAAACAACTAAGTATAGTAAAGTCTCACAAACTACCAGGAGGCCAGAAACATGAACGTAAGTAGGAAACTCATAATCAAATCTATATACGTATCTAATAGCATGCAGCGTGCAACCCTTTTACCCTGCTTTTACCGTGTTACCCTTTATCCTTCATATGATTCCTCACACAAGCCATCCATCTTTTCTTTGGCCTTCCTCCCCGCCTCCATCCATCAACATTAACATCCATCAGTTTTTTAGTCACATGGCCACCAAGACAGACAACTTCCTTTCAATTACAAGCGTCACTTTCAAACTTCCCCTAAAATACTCATTCCTTACCGTGTTTTTTATGTTCTGTGTTCCTTACTTTATCCATTCTCTTGTCACTCCGCACATCCATCTCAACATTTTCATCTACTACTACTTCACGACAGCAAATAATTTAAAAAAACAACAAAAAAATATAATTTGTAATTAAATGGGATGTGCGTTGTTAATCCTAATCTCTAATCATAAATGATAACAGAATTATAATTTGAATTCATGCCAGTATGCCACTTGGATTATAAATAGGTATGTTTTTATTTTTTATCGAGATATTTCGTTCCAAATAAATGTGCCAAGTCCATTCTTCTTCTTTCTTTTTATTTTTACCCACGACGGAACGGAGACGGTATATGCGTTTGTTGGGGTGAGAGGTTGTTTGTTTGTGTGTTTGTTTGTTTGTTTGTGTGTTTGTTTGTTTGTGTGTTTGTGCAAATGCATGTTGCCATTTTTCTCCAAAACTACTAGTCCGATTTTGATGCAGTTTTCAGTTATGGGTTCGGGTTTGATTGGTGCATGTTCTTAGATAAGTGTTACGGTGACAACTCACCAGGGGGCGCTGGAGCAAACATTTTTTGTGCAAATCAAAGTTGCCATTTTTCTCCAAAACTACAAGTCCGATTTTGATTCAGTTTTCAGTTATGGGTTAAGGTTTGATTGGTGCATGTTCTTAGATAATAAAATAAAAGTAAAAAGTTTAAAATAAAAAGCAAAATTAAAAATTTTGAAAAAACCCACGACGGTTAAAAATTAATTGAAAAAAAGGATAAAATAACATAAAACACCCACCTTAAAAAAACCCAAGAATGTCCGTCGTGAGCTGAACATTGCAAAACTAGTTCATTTAATGGCAGCCCCTTCGTCACTTCCTAGACTGCGTCAGTAGCACATGTACCTTCAAGTGCTTGTTTTGGGGCACATACAGCAAAATAGGACACCACCCATACACTATTTTTCACCAAGTGTGAAGCAAGCATTTTCCTGTAGGGTTCTAAGTTTCGTGGTCCGGCTTGAAACGTTTCCGAACCCAAGACAGAATATTCCTTTAACCTCGTTAAGAGGATCGGCACAGAACGGTAGCAGAATGTTCATCATTACTTTCGACTAAATCAAATCACCTCAATTTAGAAAGAGAGAAAATAAATGTGGGAGTACAACTAGGTACACCTCTGCCTAACTCTTCAGGGATTACCGCCGTGATGTTACGTGTCTGATGAGATGACGAATAAAATAGAAAAGTATGGAAGAATAAAACGTGCTGTGCCGATACATTTTGGGGTCAGGCCAATAAAATTATATCTCGTAGACTCGTAGCCCGTAGCGGTACTACGATGCTACGAGTGTCTACGAATGTCTACGACCTATGATAACTTAACAAAATTTTGAAATGTGCTGCGTGTGTTGATAATAATTGAAGATAAAATTAAAAACTATTAATTATATTGTGAAGGTATTTTTGTAAACATCAGAAATCAAAACTCAGTTTCATTATTTGTCATCATCATCGTCTTCAGCATATTATAATGTTCCCACTGCTGGGATGTAAGCCTCCTCACTATGAGAGGGAATTGGCTATAATCCACTACGCGGGCTCAGTGCAGGTTGGTAGATATTAGTTTCCTCACTATGTTTTCCTTTACCGTTTTAAATTACAGCAGTGATGAAAATAAATTAGGTACACAAAGTAATGCGCCTGCAGCCTGGCTTAGAGCCCACGACTTACTATTTATAGATTATTTAAAGAAGCAAAAATTGAATTTCATTATGAAGTTACATTCTCCTGGCACCTGACGTCTTATCAGTCCTAAGTTAATCTTATTCCAGTGTTGAAACGTGACAGAAATATACAGGGCGTCTAGCGCCATCTCTTTTCCACACATTGGATAAAGAATAAGTTAGGACTTTTAAAACGTCATAGTAGGGTATCCCTGAAAAGGAATTAAAACTTGGATATAGAACGAATAGCTTTGAAAGATGGTTTTTATTATTCATAAATATTTCATATGGTTTATTTTTTCATTAGACACATGTACATATATTATTTTAAATAATTACGTATTATTATTTTTTTGATTAATCTAAGACTATTCGTAAACCGGTACTCGAACTAAATTGGGGACAGGATAATCCCTGGAAATAACATGACGATAACCTTGATGCGGCTCTGGGTAGTCTTGCGATACCTTGTGATGACTGACTGCATGTGTCGTATCCACCCAAATACTATTCCTCTTAATTCTCGAATTACTTTGATTTTCACACGCTGCATTGAACTCAGGAGCCATTTCGAAATCTTCTTTTAGGCCAGTGTCAGAAAGTGGCACTTCGCAACTTGGACTAAGCAGTTCTTGAAACAGGCTTGTAGATTGGTGTTCATTGAGTGAAACATATTGGTTATCCACAGAAGTCGTCGTGGTCAGCTCCATTTGCGGCAAATCGAAGGTGTTTACAACTGTAAAGTCTTTTTTGACTTGACTATTGTATGTCCTCGGTACATCCTTGGATGGAGATACCAAAAGCTCTTCAAAAGTCCACGGTGGCTCTTCATCCAGAATATTAATCGCTTCTGGTTTTAGATAATTAACATCTTTAGTGTTGTGTGTTGCAGTGTCCTTTGTGACTTCTATCGGTGCCGTGATAACAGAACCGATTGCAACAATTAGTACGAACGTTATCTTCATTTTGATTTATTTTAGGGACTTAACGAGATAATTAATTGTGAACACTGATAACGCGCTTATTTATAGATACTTATTTAGATTGAGAACTCCGTTCATAGCTGCATTTTATACTTATACAAACGTGTCTATCTGTAATGAACTAATGAGTTATCTAGTCTTGTATATTAAATAAGGCACATAAGGCTTTGAATGATACAGAGTGTGCCTGGACAAGCTACAATTGATTTCAAAGCGTTTCGTATGACTTTCAACATGATTTATGACACGGTTGGCGCAGTGGGTGAGCGATTATTAACTGCTGCGTTGCATGTCGTGGGTTTGATCCCTGCACGGAAAAAAATATTTGTAAGGCCTACAGATAGTTGTTCCGGGTCTGGCTGTTTGTGTATGTAAGAATTAATGGTCTGGCTGTTTGTGTATGTGAGAAATTCCTAAATAAATATAATTGATTTTCGGTAGCTTACGTCGGTACCTACAATCAGTGTTTTTGCTGATAGAACGCCACTTTATGTAGGAAAAAACTTTTTTACAAAAAATAAAACCGACTTCGACAAAAATAAAACACAAAAAAGTGAAAAATAAAAAATCAGCTTCTGAAGTCGGTGACTTTTGTTTGTTTGATTTCATGTATTTGCCACCGACTTCAGAAGCTGATTTTTTATTTTTCACTTTTTTGTGTTTTATTTTTGTCGAAGTCGGTTTTATTTTTTGTAAAAAAGTTTTTATTTTTCACTTTTTAGTGGTTCACATGTGCTTACCGCTTCACAACGTACCGGCGTGATGTTATGTTATGAACTGGTGTAAACAATAGACAGTCATGAGATTTCAGCAATCCCAGTCCATTTGCTATCATTAATTGAGGAGTTCCGTTGCCTATCTCCGAAGTTCTTCATCAGATCTTCACCAAATAGTTTTTATAACCTTTGTAGTGAGTACAGGCGTGATATTATGTTGTGTAAACAGTGCTTAGATATGCTATAGCAACAATCGCGGTTAATCTGCTGTTATTTATTGAAGAGTTCCCCCGATTTCTACAAGATCCCATCATCAGATATTGAAATGGTGACAATGGGACCACACGGGAAGCACCAGCTTTCAAATGAAAAAATCGGTTGTCTGTAAAGTTGGTTTACTGGCGATACTTGAACGTGACAACGTCATAAGAAAATACAGCACTTACATTGCTATAAAAAAAAAATAACACGCCGTTGCTATGGAACGCCTCAGAGCAAGGTAACGCCTCAGAGCGAGGTAACGCCTCAGAGCGAGGTAACGACTCATGACGTCATCTTTTTTCGTTCGTGCAGCCGGCCATCGAATTATAAGACGTTATCACATCAAAAAGAATCATGAAAATCAGTTCACCCAGTCGCAAGTTATGAGCTAACAAACATAAAAAAAAAATACAGTCGAATTGATAACCTCCTCCTTTTTTTGAAGTCGGTTAAAAACAGATACAGTTTACAGGTTCTGCTAGGCCGACTTTGTTAAATATGTTACTACTTTATGATGGAATATCAGACTTTATATGCTTCATTCTTTTCGTCACGTCTTGCACTAATGCTGTTTAGTCGGTAAAATAAAACATAATGAGAAAACAGACAATGGCTCAATTCCTCTCATAGAGAGAAGATTTGAACAATACCTGTAATTTCAATAAATAGAGACTGATTGTGTGTATTATATAATGGGGTTATTATTTTGTAAACTATGTTTCTTAGACCAAATGAAAAATGGCAGCCCCGTAACAGATATATTGATCCAACATGTATGGTACTGTGTGTGTTTAAAGAAATTGTGTATTACTTGGAGTGGCATGATTATGTTACTAAAATAAGCTATAAAACAAAATATTGAGGTATTTTTAACTTTTTATTGAAACAACGTTATATTAGTTTACAACTAGCTTAATCTAAAACACCATGCAATTCACTATTGGTGCGCGGCGTGACTGGGTTCATGGCTGCTGTGCTCGTGCGTGAGCAGTTCCTCGCGCTGGTCGTGTTGCTCGTGCTGCACCGGTTCATCCACCAGCCGGTACGAGTCGGCCGCGGCCGCAGTGGCAACAGCGGCGTATGCAGGCGCCACGTGAGTCTGGGGCTCCACTATGTGTCCTGACACTATCGAGGGCGAGCAGCTGAACAACAGCGGCACGCTGCAGCCTCCCACGTTAGCGTTGGGGAACACACCGAGCGCAGTCCCCGACGTGGCCTGCGACAGCACCCGCCCGCCACCAGCCGACAGAGCGGGAGACAGGCCAGCGATACCAGCGGCGCCATATCCTCCTAGTCGAGCCATCGGTACATGCCCCTGCATGAACTGGTCCATGTCGGAGAAACCCAATAACTCAGACTCTTGCTGTTCGTCTACGGTGCGGTAGTGCGGCGCGGCGTATCCGTATTGCGGTACAGCTGCATATCCTTGGTATGGTGGTGCTGAGAAGGCGGCGACTGGCACGGAGCTGATGGGGACCTGCACGGTGCCGGCGGACGCACATGGTGGCACGTACTGCGGGGCGTAGGGCGCCCGCCGCTCCCGCAGGAACTCCTCTAGCTGTTGCTTGTTCACGTACCTCTGCTGCTCCCCTTCAGGGTACGTAGGGGCTCCTGCGACCGACAGGGCGACGACGGCGAATACACCAGAGAATAATATCGACTTCATGGCAACTGTGTGCTGTGCCGTGACTACCGAGACACTAATATTTATACATACATTGCTAGTGAGTTTTTGATCAAATATTACTACTTAGGTTGCAAATACACAAGTGTACTAAACAAGTACTTGACCGAGATTTTTTTGCATACTCAGATTCTTGATCTCGCCAAAGTACAACGAATTAGGCCAGTCTATTATAATATGACGTAGGTACCAGATAACTACAAACAAATACAACGAATTTGTTTGCATCAATGAATGCATGCGCAAATGCGTAGAACCCCACGCATACAGGAAGATACATTACAACCAAACATTCAAAAAACACCACACGAATCATTGATACACAAATGCATTTTCTTACTTGGCAAAAATTATTTGTTGGTAACGCATTACTCTCAGCCAGCACTTTTCCTGCGGTTTCGTCTGCAACCTTCTTCATTCCCGATCTCGTAGAAAATTATAAAATACCTTTTCTATGTCATAAAGTGATCCTCTGAGGTTAATGCCCGCTTTCTACTTAAAAAATTCTAAATGATTTGTTGCTGGGCCTGGGCATTAATGAGTCAGTCAGGGGTTGTCTTACATTGTCAAATACCGCGTTGATGTTTATTTTGCAAATTTGTTTTTACAAACACTTTTATAAGTCACTTTTTTTAAGCTAGATTAGGCCGGTGTTTCGTTCCTGACCACTCCGAGAAGAAACATGCAAACAAAAAGGTCATAGTCTTTTTCTTGATATACACATGAAGACTATGCAGATGAAGATCTTATAGTTTACATCTCTTCCGAAGGGGTACTATGAGGAAACCACAACGTGTGTTCCGTTATTAAATCGGTACCTAGTCGAACAAGCTTCCCTCGGGTGAAAATAGACACATACATACTTAACATCACGCCTGTAATCCCCGAAGAGTTAGGCAGAGGTGTACCTAATAGTACATCCACATTTCGCCAGTTATTAAGTCCCATGTAATAGGGGGCGAGCCTATTGCCATCAACCGGAAATATAGACAAAGAATCGAACCGCCGATGCGCAACTAATGAATAGACAGACCGGTCTACTAAGTCATCAATTCGCTTATTTTACATTTAGAACTGTCAAAGTAGACACACAAACTTCCCTTGTTGTAAAGAAGAACGATGACTGCCTCGTGGGTCTAGTGAGGTCATGAGTACTCATGAGGTCCTGGGTACGATTCCCAAGTCAGGCAAACTGAAAATAATATTGAGTTTTTCCATCAGGAGTTTCTCAGTGGCAACCACGCAGTCGGGATTTGTGCCCGTAGAGATGGCAATAGACACACCCTCTATTACATAGAACTTATACAGAACTGACGAAATGTGGGTGTACAAATGGGTACGCCTCTGCCTATCCCTTCGGGGATTACAGGCGTGATGTTACGTTGTGTTGAAAAAACGGTTGGATTAAAACTGTTTCACCATCGCTGCATCGACCCGTAAGAAAGGTTTAAGCGAATTGAGAGTCCAACACAAACATATACCTATCTATTAGTATATTATTATTTGAACGGTATAAGTATGGTTTGATCATCAGTGGCTGATCGACTCCCATGTAGATCAAATAAATATTTTGTATCTAACCAACCTAAAAATTGTTGTATTTTTGTAAGATAATTGTTAAAACGTGGTTAAAACAGATAAACAGTTTCCTGAGGCGAGCGCAGAAACCTAGCGTATAGTGAATTCATCCACATTTCGAACTTTACCATAATCGTTCTGTCCATACCATCAGGGTTTGCAAGCGTAATTATACATGCATTATTTACTTTCCACGGAATAGTATAATTAGGTAGTTCCAAGGTGCAAATTCCGTATTGCATAGCATTTCATAATAATCACGTACGGTGGTCGACTGGTCGCGGAATCAAATATGCTGGCGTCAACAAAACACGTAGGTACAGTCGAACAAGCTAATAAGTATACAGCCAGCTAACTTGCATTTACCTACTTTTAAGATTATACAGATACATTTAGAGACTGATGTGAAATGATACAACGCGCGAAACGCTTTATTTAACAAAATTGCAATAAATATTTTCAGTGTACCTACTAGAATTATAAAGATCTCTACCTACATACTTATTAGCTTGTTCGACTGTACCTACGTTTTAAGTCAAACAAATTATTGAGTTTTCATGCTCGCCCTACATTTTAAGTATGCCATGTAGTTATAATATTATTATATCGTCACGCTTCCAATTAAAATTCGTGGTAAACATGTTTTGAAAGTTCCAGTTCCATAACTTTGGAATTTATTGTAAAATAATACTTTTCAACAGCTACACCTAAACAGCTTTACCTATCTATCTATCTATATATACATATAAATAAAAAGAGAAGTCCTGACTGACTGACTGACTCATCAACGCCCAGCCCAAACCCTTGGACCTAGAAAGCTGAAATTTTGCACAGAGGTTCCCTTTATAATGTAGACAAGGAGTAAGGAAGGATTTTTCGAAATTCAACCACTAAGGTAGTAAAATAGGGGATGAAAGTTTGTATGGAAAATCATCATTTTCACGCGGGCGATGCCGCTGGCAAAAGCTAGCAACTGATACATATTATCTGATCTACTACCTTAGCTTGATCGCCTCGTTGGTCTAGTAGTCGCTAGTGCGACTGCTGTGCAAGTGCATAAAGTCCTAGATTAGATTTAGGTCGATCAAAGTTAAGTTACAGAACTTTTCCATCAGGAATTTCTCAGTAGCACTCACTAAGGGCTCTGTGTCTATTC
The DNA here is from genome assembly GCA_949775195.1 of Diarsia dahlii. Taxonomy (NCBI): domain Eukaryota; kingdom Metazoa; phylum Arthropoda; class Insecta; order Lepidoptera; family Noctuidae; genus Diarsia; species Diarsia dahlii. The sequence goes on from OX459195.1 coordinate 16,969,987, forward strand.
GTATTAGTTGATGTGATGGCGTGACACCGTTGGTATAAGTATCTAGGTCGTTGGCAGGATATGTTTGATGGCCTATGCCCAAATCATAGGACATGATGGCGCATGGCAGGTAAAGTACCAGAGATAGCAAGTACAAAGTATATATATTTTTTTTTTTATTTCAATAAAAAGGGCTTTGTCGCACATGCGATTATGCCGCCCTGGTTGGTTTTACAAATTTTAATTTAACACTCGGTCAATATGTGATGAACATCATCAACGAAATTATTACAAAAATCACACTATCTGTTGTTGATTTTGCCATAAGGTATAAAAACTTAACACAGTATGTGTCCGGAACGAAGTCTGAAGGCAATAACAGTGTCACTTCTATTCAACAACTGGTTATCTATCCACGGTGAGTTCAAGGGATGCGGCTGGATCGTTTTGTATCAGATTCCTTTATCTCGAGATCTTTGATTATTCATGATGGAAACATATTTTTAAAAGAAAAACCTCTATTAGGTATTGTCTTCTTTAGAAAATAAGATATTGCCCAATCCACGATTATTTGAACAACAGACATAATTTTGTTTTTTAAAGTGTCATTCCTAAAAAATAATATGTTTTTAATTTTATCTACCAGCCATCCGAATGAATGAGCGTCTTCCTCACTTGTGTGGTCTTCAGTATAAAGTATATTTTACCTGGACAATCCTGCACGCGGACACAATTTTTGGTGTACTCATCCCTGATGTAACCCGCTGAACACTGGCACCCAACGCGACAGTCCCATGTGTCTGGACACATATCTAGAATCAAATCATTGCTCTATTCTTTAGGTTCTCGTGACTTTATAATAACTGCCACTAGGGTCGATCATTAGGTTAAGCCGCGCTTGCCTAGGTTGGTCTATGGATGGGCGACCACTGATTACATAACGAGTTTCATCTGTGCCTCGGAAAGCACGTTAAACTGTTGGTTCCGGTTGCCATATAATATCTTTGGCAGTCGTTACAGGTAGTCAGTGACCTGAATGTCTGACAACCAGTCTTACCACAGCAAATGGTTTTACCCAGTATTGATTGGGTTGTGGAGGTCAGATAGGCAGTCGCTCCGTGTAAAATACTGGTATTCAGCTGCATCCGGTTAGACTGGAAGCCGACCGACCCCATGAGAATTGTTGTGTGAGTGAGCAATTTTTCTAGGTGAATAGGCATTCTATTATAAATGACTTATACCGCTCTTGGGCAGAGCGGTAGGAAGTGTCAGACTTCTACTGACTAAAAACCACCCATGTTTCTTCTTAGCCTTTGGCCGAGGCCGTGGTATCTCTTTCGAACAACCCACAGTCCCGACGGGATTACACACAGCCTGGGTTCGAATTCACGACGGTTTTTTATAGTTTCTAGATGCATATGCTATGTACGCAATAGTTTTACCTGTAGCTAACATCCGTAAGTTAACACATGTAGGAGGACACCTCCACCCACACAAGGAGAACTCTTCATTTGCATGCAAACACGTAGAAGTCTTGAATAAGATCACAGTTCTTGTACAAAATACTAACAAAACACATACCACCAACATGGGTGCAGCTATCAACAATCAACATGTAGGTATATAAGTTACGAGTTATCGCTAGATTATTATTGATTTATGTTTTTATGTGCATGAAATAATAAAAAACTGAAGTGGTTATTTGTCAGATGACGTCCGACCAATCCCGTAAAGGATAACGGCACCGTGACAAACAGTTTCTGTTTCCACGAAATATAACTTGGTTTTTCCCACGAAATGCGCGGGGATTTAAATGAGCTATCCTCTTCTTGATTCGTGGCTTTAGATAACAAATATATACGTATATTTTTTTTAGTAGCCTTTACGGTGTCGCACTGTTGGGCAAAGGCCTAAGGTCAAAGGAGAAAGGGGCTCCTTCCATGCCATTCTATGCGTTAGGATCTGTAACAAATATTACTCTAATATTGTTTTTATGTGTCCCAGTGATTAAACGCAACAATATAACCTCCTAAAATCACGCCTGTAATCTTTGCAGATAACAGAGGTAGCCGTAAGAATAATTCAGTCTTACCAGTTATGTCTAAGTCCCTTGTGGCGAACCTATTGCCTGCTATGTCTATCAAACGAAATCAAAAAAATAAAGAATTATAATTTGCCTAACCAGGGAATCGAACCCAAATGAAAGTTTGTATGAAAATTCGTCGAAATCCACGCAGGCAAAGCCGCGGCCAAAAGCTAGTTCATTAATAAATATATCACTGTTTATCTCCCTATCAAAAAGAAGCGTGAAGTTATAAATATCATGCGTTAATTGCAATGTGGCATATAGCATAAGTTCTGTATAACCTTGCACGTATGGTCGGGATAAATGTGTGGACGTGACAATAAAAAAATAACTAAAGATGTCCATTTTACAACGTATGATTTGTCATCATTGTTTGTAACGAAGGGTTTCTCAATCGCATAATTGTTCACCTACATTTTACAAACAAACAACGCCAGCATTCAAGCTATTACAATCTGTCTGTCTGTATGTTTCAACTTTATATCTTTAAGGCATTAGGTTCAAGGTAGATTGGGAAAAACTTACAGTTTCGGATAGTTTGATGTGCTGTCGTCTGCATAAGTTTTATCAATTTATTTGGGCTATAAGGTATTAGGTGCCTGGTTAGGTATGTATTTCCGCACCTTTGTTAACATAATTCATCAGGATGAGAAGGTATAATTCATAAAAATGTAGTCGAGACATTTTTATTGAAATTGCTTAGGATATATATAACTGCATGAGTATCATGCTCAGCAGAAGTGTTACGGGCTAACCAATATAAATTGTTGACGTGACTCTTCTTCTTTCTCATCTACATTAGATATACCTATCGATACTTAATATTTAGAAAATGAACCTGAAAATATTATTATCTGTATATTCAAAACAATGAAAAATAGGAACCCATCTGGTATCTGCCAATAGATAAATGCATGTACCTATCATTGTTAAAGTTTTATCTATGAATATTAATCAAAGAAAAGATAGAGCGTTTTCATACAGATAGTCTTTATCACCATGATCAATTGAGATAACCAAATTCTTCGAAGAAGAAAACTGTACGTGCTATTCCTATGAGAAATGGACACGATCTTCATTGCAGCATGATTAATATTTCCACCACCGTCTGCCATTATTTTCAATTAGTATAAAATGAATCTCTCCATCATAAGCTCCATCAGTTATTAACGTAAAGCGTCAGACTCATACATTACTTGTTAGAATAAAGTTCAACAATGCACGTGAATAGTGCTGCTGTCGTTGCTGCATTAATCGTTACCTGTGTGAGTGGTTATCCAAACATATGGCATAACAACCAACTCACTCCAGTTCATGGTCTCTACGTAAAGCCTTCAACTGATGGGACCACTGGAGATCTATTCGTCGCAGCCACGGAAGAAAACGGAGTGAAGTCGCAGTGGGCGGTTGATAAGCCAATCAACTTCTTGCCGGTCGCTGCTACTGCTCAGCCACAAACCACTGGGATTCCAGTAGCCTATGCCTCAGCATACCCTACAGCACACGACGAAAGTGCAACTCAAAAACGTGCCGTGCTCCCAAGTTCACCTGTTCAGTACGCCTACGCTATGCCTGTGCCAACTGCCACTCAAGCTGAAGGTAGTCAGGTCGCTACGTACCCTTACGCCTACACAATCCCTTCAAGCCCGACCGAAACTCCCAAGTGTGAGCATCAGGCTAGTGCTGCACAATATCCTTACCAGTTTCCCTATCATATGTTTTATCCACAAATGACGTCTGCTTACACCAACGCAATGAGCATACTCAAGGATGCAGGACTTAGTGAGGAATCCGCCAGTACAGTGATGTCCCAGGCAGCACCATCATGGGCCCCTGCTTCCTACGCCTATCCCATGTATGTGATGGTAGACCCCAATGCGTGGAACCAGAACCAAGCTACAACTACTGCCACTCCTCCATCACCATCAACAAGCACACAATCGGAAGAGAACACTCAAGCTTAGAGAGTTGAATTTTAGACTAAAACTGTAAATTATCGCTATTTATTTTTATGTAATAAAATTTGAAGTAATATGTGTTTTGTTATTTAATATCCAGATTATTGTTGAATTGCGGCATGAGGCCATGGGCCAGCTGCGGGTTGTTCGCAAGAGATACCGCGGCCTCGACATAAAGGGCTAAGAAGGAACATGGGTGGTTTTTAGTCAGTAGCCGCCTTATTACAAAAGGTAGATAAACCTGGTTTAACTTAGACTTGGTTTAAATCTCGCATGCTGTCACTTTCTTTTGAATATTATTGAAGTGAGACGTCATGCGAGATAAAATAAGTCTAAGTTAAACCAGGTTTATCTACCTTTTGTAATAAGGCGGAATAAGTCTAACACTCCCTTTCGCTCTGGCTGGCCAAGAGCGGGAGGGGTTATTTGATGATTTCCAAACCCCCTAAAAAAAAAGCCCATGGGCTTATGAATGACCTTATTTAAGTAATTGTATTCTAAAGCCCCTAAACTGATTGAGAACCGACCAATTTTTCGGGACTTAGCCCGTTCATTGAATCCATGACCAGCGAGATACTTGTTATTAACTTACTAATAACTCTACTCTAAACTGTTATTAGGTTAATTAGTTTATCGAGTAAAAAATGTTCATCACTTCGCCGCCCCATCCATCCACCAGGGTCATATGTCATCTGGCATGTGGCTCTGGTCCGCTGGACAAAACTTCAAAACTGCTCGCATTTACAATAGGGCAATAGGGCACTTTATGTGACGGCTAAACACCCTTATTTTAGAATAGGTGACGCTACAGAATCATAGATAATCGATCGAAAGCGTGTCCAGCCAGCTTGAAAAACCACTTTTCGCTGGTCTCTCAATCTTGGTAACGGAAGTGATTTTGACGACTTTTTGCATATCAACGGGCGTCACATAAATATGTGACAGGCATCAAGCTAAAAGTTTTGTGATACGTACAGTGGTTTAGTAGAAAAATGCAAAAAACTGTGTCCAGCCATCTTGAATTTACGTAAAAAACTTTTGGCTGGCACTTCCGAATCCCACATAACGGGAGCGTTTTCGAATATGGTTCCTTTACTAATACTTGGTGACGCAATGTGTGACAGTAATAACGTTTGATTTATGGCGTCACATGTAAGGGTTTACGAGATATCAATGAAAACTTAATGTATACTTGTGTCCAGCCATCTTGAACTCAGGCTGGCTGGACACATGTATCTCCGCTGCCTGATGATCTACGACCTTCAAAATGTTATCAATATGTTGTGACGGGGACGATAATGATAACCTGAATTAGTGACGGAGAAACTTTGGGTAGTTTCAAAGATATTGATCATTTAAATTTTCCCATACAAACACTGTAGTAGGGTTACCAATATTGTAGGTTTTATGTAGGACAAAGTATATTTTAAGGTGTTTTCTTTAATGGACGAAAATCCGCGTATTGGTGATACTAATACGAACAACTGTAGATATTTAAATCAATAGAAGACAAAAGTGTAGGGGGGGGGGGGGTTAATGTTATTGATTATTTACGTGCAGATACCTATCTACTCTTTTTAGATAAGTATTGGTGTTTTTTTATGATAAGTACGTATGTAGATATTGTGTCAGGATAACAGACTAATGCTCTAAGGTATTTAAATGAAAAAATAATGTAATTCACGTTACTTACCAAGGACCTCGTTAAAAAACGCACTTAGCAAATATTGCACGTATTCCTTACAAATCGACGGAAGGCTCTAAATACCATTATGACGTATACTTTACTCTAAACGATTAAACGAAAACGGTTTACGCTGTCACAGCACTCACAGCCTCTGTGTACAAAACAAACTCAGTATCAGTGCATCAGTGTTGCCAACAAGACCGATATAGAATCTGCTAAAATTATGCCAATTGCTTTATAGAAATGCTAAAAAAATCTGCTAACATTTTTCAGTGTCAAATGAAACGTTACAATAGTTTTAACTTTTTTTATTATTTAACAAAATATACTTACATACTGTTTTAATCGACTATGATCTCAAATACTCTTTCCATTATCATCAGCATTAGCATCAGGAGCGCCAACAATATACTTAGTAAAGGGATTTTTTTTTCTAAATGGAAATAATTGCTTACGCATTAATGTATTTTATTTTAAAATAATTTTATATGCTAAAAAATATGCTATATGCTAAACAACATGAAAAAATGCTATTCTTATTCTTTATTGCACACACCAAATAACAAATATAAACACAAATTACAATAATAAAGCTTACTTATGCTAAATTGGCATCACTGAGTGCAATGCACTTTGTTTTTTTTTTGTTAGTATTTTTAGTTATTATTTAGAAACACATACTTCCCCTTTTTCTGCAGGAAAACCTTTTATTCCCACGGAGAAATCAAATACAAAGCTGGCGTGGCTTGGCTGCTACCGGCTGATTAGTCGATTAAAAAGAAATCCTATAATTATGTAAAAAATATGGTCACCTCACAATATTAATGGATGTTTGTATGGGAAAATTTAAATGATCAATATCTTTGAAACTACCCAAAGTTTCTCCGTCACTAATTCAGGTTATCATTATCGTCCCCGTCACAACATTTTGATAACATTTTGAAGGTCGTAGATCATCAGGCAGCGGAGATACACGTGTCCAGCCAGCCTGAGTTCAAGATGACTGGACACAAGTATACATTAAATTTTCATTGATATCTCGTAAACCCTTACATGTGACGCCATAAATCAAACGTTATTACTGTCACACATTGCGTCACCAAGTATTAGTAAAGGAACCATATTCGAAAACGCTCCCGTTATGTGGGATTCGGAAGTGCCAGCCAAAAGTTTTTTACGTAAATTCAAGATGGCTGGACACAGTTTTTTGCATTTTTCTACTAAACCACTGTACGTATCACAAAACTTTTAGCTTGATGCCTGTCACATATTTATGTGACGCCCGTTGATATGCAAAAAGTCGTCAAAATCACTTCCGTTACCAAGATTGAGAGACCAGCGAAAAGTGGTTTTTCAAGCTGGCTGGACACGCTTTCGATCGATTATCTATGATTCTGTAGCGTCACCTATTCTGAAATAAGGGTGTTTAGCCGTCACATAAAGTGCCCTATTGCCCTATTGTAAATGCGAGCAGTTTTGAAGTTTTGTCCAGCGGACCAGAGCCACATCATCTGGCTATATATAATTACTGGCCTGCTACCTGTACAAAGCCGAGGTGGTGTACTTGTATAAAAATATTCTGAAATATAATTCTTGGTTTAATTTTAATAGAAATAAAGTGCAAGGGTACTAACGAATCTATCGCCTACGTATAAAAAATAATAAGTATCTAAAATATCGTATTCCATAACGAAGCCGAAAGGTATAGGTACTTGTTCTCACCGTCATTGAGATATTTTTTGTTCTAGACCGTACCTTGGAACCTTTTTCACCAGTTTTTTATTTATTTCAATTTTTTAATTATTTGTTTTACGATTACACAAACCCCGTATTATTCAATGCATCCATCAGCACAATGCTTTGAGTACGTTACATGGAGTTCTACAGTAAAACTCATCCCTGTCCTCAGGTTAAGAGAAGGCCCAAATAATACATAATATAAAAAAGTGAAGATACACCACATAAAATAAGTTTCTCAGCAATAATTTTTGTGTACTTATTTAGGTACTTTCTTTTAGGTGCAGAATGCTTGGTTTGTTAAGGGTCCGTTTACACCTTATAAATTAACCTAGATGGCTGTATTGAGATTTTAATTATTATAATTCTGAAATCATACTTTCACCAACGTACAACCTGACACTGATCTGCTGATTGCAACAAACGTAAGATAATAATTTGAATTTCGAGGGAAGTCCTGGCGCTCTCACCTTAAAAAAAACGATTTTATTTTAACAAATTGCAGCTCCTTTGGAGAAACATCGAAGTAATTTCGATTTTTCTAATTTTACAGGAGTAGATCTTTATGCAGCAACGATGCTAGCGCCACCTACTGATAAATATACTGAAATTGATTGACGCCTTTGTTCCTCTTTTAAACTTTCTGAGTGTTTTGTCACATCTAACTAACTTTTGGGAAAAATTACATTTACGTAGATGTTTCTCCAAATGAGCGATACATAAAACAAATCAGACTACACCACTTAATTGTTCCATGCGGTATCCACATTCCTTAGATATATGGTTTATTGGTTTTGTATTGCTGGTAAAGTGGTAACTCTGTCTAGAAATGTCAAATTGACAACCGAAGCAACATGCTTTTGTAACTACGACGATGAATAAATATTAAAATATACGTCGTAAATAATTAAAAAGCGAGTAAGGTGGTGTTTTTGATTTAAGTTAAGAACCAATTAAATAAGCCAAAATGGTTTCCAAGAAAAAGAAGAAGGTAGTAAACATATTTCACGATTTTACAACACGTGTTTTTATCATTGGGTTTTAGATAACCAACAAAATTTTGGTTTTTCGCAGTACTCATCCGGAGAAGGAGCACAGTTTATGACCAGGAAAGCTGCCCTTAAGAAACTACAGTTGTCTCTCAAAGATTTCAGACGTATTTGCATATTGAAAGGTATTTACCCACGAGAGCCCCGCAATCGTAAGAGGGCACAGAAGGGCGCAGGCGGTATCAAAACATTGTATCACACAAAGGACATAAAGTTCTTATTACACGAACCCATAATATGGAAGCTCAGAGATTTAAAAGTAAGTACTACTATACCAAATACTTTTTTTTTGGCACAACTATTAGCCACTATGAACTTGACATATAATCATGTCTTTCTTTCAGGTGTATCAACAAAAGATTCGTCGCGCAAGGGCAATGAGGGAGTACAGAAACATGAAGAAGTTCTTACGGGACTATCCAGATATAAACATAGATCACATTGTCAAGGAAAGATATCCTACGTTTGTAGATGCATTACGAGACCTGGATGATTGCCTCACACTATGTTTTTTATTCAGCACTTTCCCGTCCCTAAAGAAAGTCCCTAGAGACCAATCAATGCTTTGCAGGAGACTAACAGTTGAGTTCATGCATGCAGTAATAGCTGCAAAAGCACTCCGGAAAGTATTTGTGTCCGTCAAAGGCTACTACTATCAAGTTGAACTTGAAGGACAGACCATCACATGGATTGTGCCACACCACTTCTCATTCCAGGTCAATATTATTGATAACTTATTCAATTTTATCTTTTTTCTCTCCTAAATATTTGTTAACACAACTGTTTCTTTTCTGCAGCCTCAAAACAAGGATGAAGTTGATTTCAAAATTATGTCAACATTTGTTGAGTTCTACACAATGATGCTTGGCTTTGTCAATTTCAAACTATACCACTCTCTCAACATAGTCTATCCACCTAAACTGACCGCAGCATACACAGCTGACGACAAAGAGCTTATTGATGAGCATGCCTATGTGGCTGAGAGGATAGCAGCCATGAACTTGTCTTTAGCCAGGGTAACAGGTTCCAATGAAGGTGAAGAGTTACCTGAAATTGACATCTTTAACACAGAGGATGAGGATCCACAAAAGTTAGAAGAAGCCAAGCTTGAAGCAGAAAAGGTCAAGAAACTGAAGACAATGTTCAAAGGCCTCAAATTCTTCATCAACAGGGAGGTCCCCAGAGAACCATTGGTTTTCATCATCCGTTGCTTTGGTGGTGAAGTCTCCTGGGACAAAGATCACTTTGTTGGAGCCACATTTGATGAGTCCGATGAGAGTATTGCTTACCACATTGTTGACAGGCCCACCATGGACAAGCAATATCTGTCCCGTTACTATGTGCAACCTCAATGGGTGTTTGACAGTGTCAATGCAAGGGCTCTGCTGCCTATCAACAAATATTTAATGGGAGCTGTCCTGCCACCCCATCTTTCACCATTTGTTGATAAAACTAAAGATCAAGTTTATATTCCTCCTGAAGAGAAGGCTCTCAATGATCCTAACTTTAAACCTCTGGGTAAGTTACATTACAGACACCTGTACCCCCCCCCCCCCCTGTACCTGCACCCTTCCAGAATTACATGCTTGATAATGTAAACATTTGAAAAAAAGATTCTGTACTCATATCTATTTCCTTTTTTTTATCTCTTCTCAACAGATGATGACCAATCAGGCACAGACATTGAAGAGGCCAGTGATGAGGACAAAGAGGATGAAGAAGAAGCAGATTCTGAGGATGGTGATGCAGAAGCAGCTCTGGCCAAACAGTACCAACAGGAGGTAGAGGAAGACTCCGACTCTGGTGATGATGAAGATGGTGTGGACCCAGAGAAAAAGAAACTGGCTAAAGAGAAGGTAAATGCTATTTTCATATGATAAATTGAGTGTGATTTAGAATTCATTCTACATTAGAGCAAATGCTTTTTCTAAAGGTTGTTGAATATTATTTCGATGTCTTTATTTCAGAAAAAAGCAATGGCTGTGACTGCTGGTGTGCCTCATAAAGAGCATCCCTATCAGAAAGAGATAGAAGACAAACAGGCCTTTAGGCTGAGGGAGAAGCTTGTGCGCAAGAAGCACAGGAACCTTTACAAGAGCATGAAGGCTGGACAGGAGAAGCGCAAGAAGGAAATATGGTTGCTAAGGAAGAAGAGGCGTCTTCATGACGAGAAAGCCGTGGAAGACAAGAAAGCAGAAAAACGTAAACAAAGGGAACAAGCAATGGAAGCTTATGTTTAAATCATAAATAAAACCTTTATGTCAAAATAACTGTTATTTTTATTTCTGTATTGTGCTAATTAATTTACAGTATAATATTTACATCACAATATAAAAAGTTGAAGACATTTCCTTCAAATAACAATGAAACAAGACAATCATAATAATATAGTCATTTAGAAGCAACAAAATTACTTTGGTACTATTAGTTATGGCTAATCAGGCTAAGTTCTATATATTTTAGTACCAACTCAGATATGAAGTACCAGACATTGAATAAAAATAATTCTAGTTCTCTATAACGTAAATAAACTTTTTCTATTTAATTATGCTACACTGCGCTAACTTGAGCAGATCAATGTTAATTTTGGTCAATTTTAACCACAGGAATAAAATGTCCATTGACACTTAATATATTCATAAATTAAAGTCCATTCATATAGTGGCTTCTTATTGATTATATTGATAGACTAATATTATAAAGCTGAAGAGTTTGTTTGTTTGTTTGTTTGTTTGTTTGTTTGTTTGAACGCGGTAAACTCAGGAACTGCTGGTTGGAATTGAAAAATTCTTTTTGTGTTGGATAGTCCATTTATCGAGGAAGGCTATAGGCTATATAACATCACGCTACGGCTAATAGGAGCGGAGCATAAATGAAAAATGTTACAAAAACGGGAAAGGGTATTTCCTTTTTGAGAGCTTCCGCTGCGTGCGCTGCGAAAACGGTTCAAGTTACGCAAATATCATTTATGAAGGAATTGTTCCTCTTTAAAAGTTCTAAAAAAAAGTCCGCGACAGCATATATCTATCTTTTAAGATTGACTCACTGTAATCTTTTTTTACTGTTAAACTGTTAGGTTAAAAAGAATTATTTTTTGCGAAGCTTATTTAACCCATATGGTATTAATCTATATCTAAATAAATGTGTTTGTTAGAACGGAAATTTAATATAGAATATTTGTGCCCTTTACTCTATACAGTTTAAACAAATATCTTAGAAGATATCGCAATGTAAAAACATCCGCGCGGCAAAATAATTCGCGCGTCGCAATGTAGGTACGGCCTACGGGGGATTCTGGCTGGCCTCCGGGAAATTCAAAGTCAAAATATTTACTGCATCATAATGTTTACAAGTACAGAGTGTTATAGTATATAAAACAGTAAAAGATACATAAAGTAATTCACACTTTAATATAATCCAAGCTAATCTAAAATCTAAACCATCTAAACTATTTTAATAAAGAGGAAAGATAAGATTTTTGTTTGTTACGATTTAGCTTAATTAATGTCGGATAGTCGATAGGTATATCGAGAAAGGTTATAGCTATATTTATATGACGCAGACGAAGTTGCGTGGGTCAGCTAGTTGATAGATAAAACACTACTCATTAGCAACAGAGTTAATTCTAATCTTGTGTCAATCACTAAATCAAACTTTTTCATTACTAGACAACTGAGGGAATGATCGAAGCCACGAAATAGGTTTTTACCTGAATAGTGGATACTAGGCGTAATATGAATGGACCAGAAAAATAAATTAATATCTTAGTTAGAATCACTGTCGGTGTCGCCTTCAGCGTCGCTGTCTTCAAGCTCAGGCATCGGGAAGCGCAACACCGCAGCAATTCCTGTCAGCTGGTCTAATTCTGAGGAAGATCATAGAGAAAATTACAATCAAATTGTGTTACACATAATTTCTTACTTTAAAAGAAATGTTGCTCCACACAAGGAATTTCTCCTGTTTCGTGGGTGTGTTTACAAACATTTAAACTCACATCATCATCAGCCTATAATGATCCCACTGTAGGGACGCGTGGTGGATTTTATAGCCCATCCCTCTCCTAAAGAGGAGGCCAGAGTCCTTGCTGAACTCAGGCCTCCACTCTAGGAGAGGGATGGGTTATAATCCACCACGCGGGCCCAATGCGGGTTGGTAGATGTGTTTTCTTTCACTGTTTTGAGAGCAGCGGTGATGAAGTAAATTATACAAAGTAATGCGCCTGCCTGGATTCGAACCCACCACTGCTAACTCACATACACAACCCAAACACCCATACCCGGAACACCTATCTGTAGGCCAAACAAATATTTGTTACGTGCGGGAATCGAACCCGCGACACGCAGCGCAGCAGTCAATCGCTCAACCACTGCGTCAACGGCACAAATTCACGAGTTACAAATAGTTATTTGATTCATACATATAATTATTATGATTGAAACTTACGTTCCCCAGAGACGTGCATGCTAGAGAAAATCCTCACGTCACCGCCATTATCCCGAACTGAATCAACGATGGCGACATAGTCTTTCCGTTGTTGTATATCTTGACACCTGAATAAAATAGATGTAGGGTTAAAACGGTTCCGTCGGGGCTGCGAGTTGTTCGCAAGAGAAACCGCGGCCTCGATATAAAGGGCTAAGAAGGAACATGGGAGGTTTTTAGTCAGTAGAACTCTGACACTCCCTTTCGCACTGCCCAAGAGCGGGAGGTGTTATTTGATGATTTCCGCCCGCAAAAAAAAAGAAAGGGGTTAAGATAGCTGCTAAGAACTGGATCGATAACGTTATTGAAGATAACGGAAATCAACAAAATACGAACCACGCGGGTTTGGTGCGTGTGTCGAGTTGGCCGAGTAGCATAGCGATTCTATCTCTATTCTACTAAGAATAGACAAAGCTCCTTCAATACAATTCAACACTAAATCTTTCTACAATCTGTCATTTTGTCGACCAAGAATCGTCGACAAAACGCATCTCTACAGTGATTTTGGTATGCATGCAATATGCATATTTTGTCTATTAGTGGACATTTTAGTTGAGAAGATGATCATTTAATTTTAAGTACAAATGTTAGCAAGACCACTGAATAAATTAACTGGTCCAAGTGCAAAAAAATCAAAAAAGTGCAAATCTGTTTTAATAAACAAATTACCTAAATAATTTATCAGAAATCATAAGAATCTCGATAGCTTGAGCCTCGTTCGCGCATTCAATGTGTTTCTTGCCATAGAAAGCTTTACCAGGTTCCAGTTGCAACATTGTGTAGAAACTCTCCAGCAGCTTCACCTCACTGGCAGCTTTTGTGTCTGAGATTTTGGCCATTACTGCTGGCTCTTGCAATACCTCTGTAATCATAATATTTTAGATTAAGACACATCTCAATAACAATTAATGTGTAATAATCATGCATTTATCCACATCAGAATTGAGGTGAGCTTGCAACATTCTTGTCAGACAAAACCAAATAATTGAGAAAAAGTATTTTTTTATGTCAAGATTGTGTGAGACACTGCCCGCCCTTCACCATTTCCCTTTGGGCAAAATTCAAGTCATCAACAATGTTTTCTAAAACATAGTTTTTTTTTTTCAGAAATATAATATCTAATAAAGAAGAAATTACTTTCAAACATAAAACTTGAGTTACTATTTCCCTCAGGTTGTTATTACATGCATAAACTCACACTCACTTCATGCACAAATGATAGAATGTTTTTCTACGATCTTTACATACTTCTTTTGCTAGTCCACATTCATGTATCTGGTCATACATGCCAGCTCAAAATTATATTGTAATAAGAAAACGCTCTCTCCTAAACTATTCACCAGCACCCTTGAGGAAGTATTTAAAACCCTTGCTGACACATGGACAACGCAAGGCATTCCGATCGGTGATAAAATGCTATCAAACCTTCGTTTTGCAGACAATATTGTTATTTTTGCCTCCGATGCAAATCGACTACAAAAAATGCTCCAAGACCTGAGCACTGCAAGCCTTGAGGTTGGACTGACGATGAATCAGTCAAAGACTAAAGTTATGACCAATGTCGCTAAACATAGGGTCGAGGTCGATGGGCAGGAAATACACTATGTCGACGAATATATATACCTGGGTCAGTTAGTTTCCTTCAGCAACAGACAAGACAAAGAGATCGACCGTCGCGTTGAAAATGCTTGGAGGAGCCACTACTTACTGGTCCATGAAGTCGTTTATGAAGGGTGACCTTCCTATCTCACTGAAACGCAAGCTCGTCGACATGTGTATCCTGCTTATACTAACCTATGGCGCACAGACTTGGTCTTTGACGGAAGCTCAGAAGTCCAAACTCAAGGTTTGCCAAAGAGCGATGGAGCGTAGCATTCTAAATATCAAAATCACCGATCAAATTCGTAACACCATAATACGCTCCAAGACAGACATCGCAGATGTTGGCGATAAGTCTGCGAGGTTAAAGTGGGACTGGGCGGGTCACATTTCCAGGAGAGATCAGGACAGATGGACCAGAATCGTCACACACTGGGTGCCTGAAGACGGTCGTCGACACCGAGGCAGACCCAAGAAACGTTGGCGTGACGATCTGGACTCGTTCGTGACTGATTGGCCAGAGAAGGCACAACACCGGGAGAGCTGGAAAGAAATGGGGGAGGCCTTTGCCCAGCAGTGGGACACAATAGGCAGATTAAAAAAAAAAAAAAGGAAAAGGTAAAATTAGACCTGACACCAATGTGTCAGCGTCACCAGAACAGGGACTTTTAGCTGATGAAACATAATGTTACACAATATTGCAACATAAATATATCTTTTGAAATTGCTGCTACGATGTTGTAATATTATGAAATATATACTTATTTTATGATTCAATGCTTAAGAAATTGTACTATGAAACTATCTGTGCCCTTTGAGACGTTAGTCTGCGTTAAATCATTTACAAGACATTTCATCCTTATTTTAATCAGATTTTGTTAACCATTTCAAGGCTTTTAATTTTTATTCACAGACCCTAAATCTTTTTCCAAAATAAAAGAAGCGTTACTTATGCACATACAATGGGCCACTTTTAAGGACTAAGTGCAGAAACTAAATCTCTAACATAGAACATAATTACTCTTTGTGACATCAGCTATAGGCTAACAAAAACCGTGTCAAAATGGGCTCAGCTGTTTCGGAGATTAGCCAGAACAAACAGCCAGCCTGACACATACTCAAAAAATTAATGCTTTTTTTGTTATAAGTACAGTTCATATATGCTTTTAGTAAAAAGCTGGGAAATTTCTGAGAATGGGTAGATAAACCAAAAATTACAATACAAACCTTTTAAAGAATGTTTAAATCCTGATGAAGCTTTGACCAACAGGAACTTGCTTTTATTTTCAATAAGCAGTTTGTTATCAGTTTTAACAGCTTGTTGCATCATGTACTCAAAGAACTGGTCTTTCACAAATCCTGGTGAGGCAATAATCACACACTTGACAATGCTGAAGTCTACATGTCTCAAGATACTTTGCATAACAGCTTCATAGAATTTGTTTAAGCCCTGTAACAGATAATAGTGATAAACTGAACTAATATGGTCACTGATACTACTATTAATACTGGAAACGGGATATTTACCATGTTTACTTTTTGTTTCAAGTTCCCGATATTTCAGCGCGGATAAACTAAAGTCATTGCGGGTGAAATTTAACATGGTAAATATCTCGTTCTCAGTATTAATAGTAATAGTGACACATTCAACTATAGAAAACATTTTATTATGAGCCTGATGGGCAGGGTAAAGTCTTCCCTTTTGCATTTATCTCTGTCTGTGGCTGTTTGCGCCAAATCCTGTTTGCACTTCATAGATAAGGGTGGGAAGCAAGCACAAGTCCATCCATTTCCGTTAAAGGGAGTCCGTTAAGAGAAAGTGAATGCCATACCATGGAGAATATAATATTTGTATAACCTGTTCTTCAAACCACAGCTGGTAGAGGTCTTAACAGTTTAACTAGAACTAGCCAGAACATGGTTTATTTTCAAGAGCCTGCTTGCACTATACACTTTTTTTTTTAGTTCAGAAAAAAAAATCTCAAATTATAAAAAAAATTGCTGTAACACAAGCAAAAACATACCTTTTCATGTTGTTGCACAAATCCTTTTCGCTTCCTAGGAATTGTGATATCAATCTTAGATCTCACTAGTGTCATAGAGGGTGTGATCAGACAGACATGTGCCAAGCCTTCTTGCATCACAACTGCACCTACATCAGCATTGGCAGCTGGGTCACAAGCCTGCTCCACCCTCTCTAAAGCTACGGAATCCCACAGTGGCTTTTGTAGAAGGAACTTTCTATTTAGTTCTAAATCTAATGTGTGATAGGCACCCATCTGAAAAGGATATAGTACATTTTGGTACCGAGGAGTTCAATTAAATCATCACCTGCCTAGCATTTTTCCAACGATGCTGGGTTTGGCTCAAATAGTTGGCTTATGCCACATTTAGTAATGTAAAAAAACTCATAAAACTCTGTTTACTACACACATTTCACCTTACTACTTTATGTATGTAGTAAATGTTTTGCAATCTTATCAAACTTAAAAGGGACAAGATCCGTAAAATCATAGGAATTTTAACGGGTTCCTTAAACAAACATCTACATAACATAGGTGTAACAGATAGCCCACTGTGCAGAGGATGCATGGAGGTGGAAGAAACGCCACGGCACATACTCCTAGAGTGTAGGAGCGTGGCAGATCACCGGGCACAAACTCTACGATCCCCATCAATTCTCGCGGAAGCCTGGAGCAGTCTGGGAAGGCTGCTACAATTCTGGGATGACCTATGTTGGTTGGAGTAGGTATTATATAAACATCACTCACAATGGCCCAATCAAGAGGCTAAGTGCGGATAAAAGCCCAGTTAAACTAAACTAAACTGTATGTAGTAAATTACAAAAACATGCAATATTTACCTTTACATACTGATTCTCCACAATATTGCGGCCTTTCAGCCTTAGTACACATGCTTGTGTATCGAAATCAATAGTTTCCACAGTGATAGTGAGTGTGGTTCTCACTCTGCTGCTGGTAGACGAGCCTGTTGAAGACTCAGTCTGAACTTTGCGTACTGTGGACGCTGTCACCGCATCAGCAACTGCGACGAGATTGTATGCATGCCACATGTCCTCGGGCTCCTCCGGGATGAGGCCGATGCTCCTTAAAAATAAAAGGCAGATGAAGAAAATTAACACGTACTCACTGATACTCAAGTCTTTGGAATTCAGCAATATGTTTCGTTTGCAACTTACCCGCAGCCATCTTTTTCGATACTTTTGTGAATTAGCTTCATCTTCCTTGTATTATTGTGGATTAATTCACATTATTTATTCACAGACATATCGAAAGTCTAATCTTTCTTTTGAGTGCATCGGTTCGAATATGTACGGAGCAAACAAATGGTTTTCGGAACACTTTGATGACATTTCTTTTCTTGTCAAAAGTCAAAACGTGAAAATTTTGGTAAGCAATTTTTTTTTTTCAATTCGGAGTAGTAGTCTTTCTAGCTTTCTCTAACGAGGGTCCAAAATGACCAATGCCAATAGCTGTCTTTTCTTTGGCACGTTAATTTTAGAAATGTTTTATGAATTCTCAAGGGATAAAAAGAATATTGATGTAACACCCACTCCTATCAAGATCGGAGACTCTACGCTCGAAGTTGTGGACGATTATGTCTACCTGGGACAAACGGTCCAGTTGGGTAGATCCAACTTCGAGAAAGAGGTCAATCGTCGAATCCGACTCGGCTGGGCAGCGTTCGGGAAGCTGCGCAGTATCTTCTCGTCCAACATACCCCAGTGTCTCAAGACGAAAGTCTATGACCAGTGTGTGTTGCCAGTGATTACATACGGGACCGAAACGTGGTCGCTCACAATGGGCCTTATCAGAAAGCTCAAAGTCACCCAAAGGGCAATGGAAAGGGCTATGCTCGGAGTTTCCTTGCGTGATCGAATCAGAAATGAGGACATCCGCATGAGAACCAAGGTTACCGACGTAGCCCGAAGAATCGCCAGACTTAAGTGGCAATGGGCAGGGCACATTGCTCGCAGAACGGATGGCCGATGGGGCCGAAAAGTTCTGGAATGGCGACCGCGAACCGGAAGACGTTGCGTTGGAAGGCCTCCCACTAGGTGGACCGATGACCTGGTCAAGGTTGCAGGAACCCGCTGGATGAGAGACGCACGGGACCGGTCAATGTGGCGACGCCTGGGGGAGGCCTATGTCCAGCAGTGGACGTCTTTTGGCTGAAATGAAAAAGAATATGTATAATACAGGATAATATGACAATGAATTTTTTTTAGTGACGGTAAGCATTTCTAGCGTTTTGTACAACTGTCACACCTATTTGAATTCGATGTACAAAACTAATGTATGGAATGAAATCTGACCGAAGGCGAAATCTAACTGTGAAACACATTTTTGAAAAGATAGGCAATACAATAGCCCACCAGAATATGTCTCTGAGTCCCTGATGGAACACGAATGCAAGCGTCACGCATGACCCTGATCTAAGGATAGTTATGGTTAGGGTTATACATACAAACTCAGCATAAAAAATGCATTTTCTCCGTTCCGCGTCAAAGAGGAAAAATAAAGTATCTGAAAGTTAGAAACTAAACGTAAACTACGCCAAGATCTCCGCACATCAAACAATCTAAAAAATTAATAAACTAAACGCAACTTTGAAGTTTTGAACGAAGGGGAGGACGGATGAGTTTATTGTATTGCATTTTGCATTGGTCTATTTTGTTTTCTGCTAACCGACAGCTTGTTCAATTTCTATGTGCTTTTTACAAACAGTGTATAGTTAAAATATTGGTGTTTGAAATATGATATTCGTCCATTAGATATAATTAGATAATGTGTGTGTAGTGGCAGTGATAACGTCAACGGTCAAGCTCAGCTGGTCCCGTCCGACGAGCGGTAAAAATCTCGCGAGTTTTTCTTTACCTTACACAGGTAGCATTTTTCGTGCTCCATTTCTTCAAGGTATGCCGTTATATATTTTTCTAGTTAACACGCTTGCTTAGAAACACTAAACGTAAAGAATATATAAAATGCGTAGAACATATTTATGTGTATATTTTCAATATTAGTGTTATTTATAAATACACGTGTTAATTTGGTCCACGGTGCTTTGTAATAACGATAGGGGTTCATACACACGGCCGCGAAATTTTGTTTATCTTTATTTACAACGACGCACTGGCCGTGATCCAGATTACGTGTCGTCTTATTGCGCGGGCACTCGCGATATTTTTAGTATATTAGTCGCACGATGATTTAGAATGCGTCGTGTAACTAACATTACTAAAAAAAAAACGTTTTTCAGTAAAAAAATAATGACTCTGAAGTGTCAGTTAATAAGTGTTCTAAGTGATTAAAAAAATGAGTGAGACCCAAGAGACCCTGCCGCCGGACACGGCAACTGCTCCCCCTGCACCACCGTCATCCACGTCTTCAGAAAATGCATCACTTGCCAGCACAGCAACCCCCCCTGTCACCAAGCCAGCCGACTCCACAAGACCAACTTCTTTGCCCAAACCATCCGGCTTGAAGCCTCCCTCCAAGATTGGCCGGCTCTGCTCCAACTCTGCGCCCAAACCTGCCGTGCCCATCTCTCCCAGAACTGGTGAGTGTTAATATTATCAATCCATAATACAGATAAACCTTTCTCTTATTAATACTGCTAAAATCTTTTCTCACGTAATGATGTCATTCTTACAAAACAAAGTGATAATTAATTATCCTGAAGACACGTAAGCACACTGTTATGCTTATTAACAAACTGCAATTGACAAGATTCCTAGTTCTGGTATATAATATTTTAAATGGTAATTGCCTGTTTGCCTAATTATTATTTTCTGTATTTAAGCAAAGTTCAATGTTTCATAAATCATTAATTTAAGGCAGAGTTATAAAGTAATGGTTTGATGATGTATTCATTAAAACTTGGCTCTAGGTATTTATCGGACTGACTATCCTATTACTTCAATAACGGTCAGTAGACACAAGGCCACTGGGGAATGGCTAATTAAATGCCAATGTGTTCACATCCTGTTTGAACTTCATATTTGAGCTGGCTTGACAATAATTTCAATTTTTATATAATCATCTGGAGAATGGTGGTTTGAAAAAATATAGAGTATTGATGAAGTGGTTAGAATGCTCATGTATTTGCTATTCATGTTGCAATGTGCTTGCCCCAGTTACTGCAGGCGCAATATCACGATAATATGCTGCAGTGCGAAGTGTGCGTGTCTACATTATATTGAGCTATTTAACACTGGCCTTTGTGGAAGACCTACCATGTAGCTGGAAATCTCACACAGGGAGAGCGAATCTTATTCGCATTTTGTTTTTCGGTATATCTAACTTTTGGCGACGATTTTCTTGCGGGCGAGAGGTTTTTCGGCGTTTTTGCTTGGCACAGCCACGACGTTTCTCCTTCTTACAATTTTTACCTCTTTGGAAAGACTCGAAGTTCAAACTGCTGCCCACCACTATTTACGTCAGTCGTGATTCGTTTCACTACAAAAAACTTTCGTGGTTTCCAAAAGCGGCGTTTCCCATTTATACGAGAAAGTCTGACATGGTTTTTCAATTTGTTTACAATGATATCATTCTATCCTAAAGATACGGAAAGTCGTATCTCTTCGTATCCTTATCCATTGATTATAGTATTATGCTCACGTACATGACTGCTATTGCATCAGACGAATCTATACTAATATTATAAAGCTGAAGAGTTTGTTTGTTTGTTTGTTTGTTTGAACGCGGTAAACTCAGGAACTGCTGGTTGGAATTTTAAAATTCTTTTTGTGTTGGATAGTCCATTTATCGAGGAAGGCTATATAACATCACGCTACGGCTAATAGGAGCGGAGCATAAATGAAAAATGTTACAAAAACGGGAAAAGGAATTTCCTTTTTGAGAGCTTCCGCTGCGTGCGCTGCGAAAAAGGAATTGTTCCTCTTTAAAATTTCTAAAAAAAGTCCGCGACAGCATAATATGTATCTTTTAAGATTGACTCACTGTAACCTTTTTTACTATTAAACTGTTAGGTTAAAAATAATTATTTTTTGCGAAGCTTATTTAACCCGGTATTAATCTATATCTAAATAAATGTGTTTGTTAGAAGGAAAATTTAATATAGAATATTTGTGCCCTTTACTCTAAACAGTTTACCCAAATATCTTAAAAGATATCGCAATGTAAGAATATCCGCGCGGCAAAATAATTCGCGCGTCGCAATTTAGGGAGTTTCTTTCCGGGAAATTCAAATTCAAAATATTTACTGCATCATAATGTTTACAAGTAGGTACAGAGTGTTATCGTATATGTATTTAACAGTAAGAGATACCTATAGTAATTCACACTTTAATATAATCTAAGCTAATCTAAACCATCTAAACTATTACCTTTAGTATAGAAGAAAGATAAGATTTTTTGTTTGTTACGATTTAGCTTATTTTATGTCGGATAGTCGATATATCGAGAAAGGTTATATTTTTTGTGACGGAGACGAAGTTGCGTGGGTCAGCTAGTAGTAAAATAAAAGTAATGTACGAATAAGATAAGGAAAGTTCAGGCACATTGTTCACTCGAATAATAAGTGTTGCGTTAGGTCATCAGCGCTTATAATATCGATGAGAGGCAAAGTGACCTCAGCTCCCAGTATCAACGGATAATCGCGAAGAGACATCAAAAATATACGACCTTGAGCAAAATGAACCGAAACCAGTTTTCTAAATAGTTGTTTACCGTCCGTAGCGCGCATCGCTTTATCGATTAACGACTCAAATTAATATAAATCGACTCATCATCATCAAACAATTCCAAATTAAATTCTTGAAATATTTGTATAAAAAATTAAAAATAGACGTTGAAAATATAAAATACCTGCTGTGGTTGAAAGTGAAAATGTAGTTAGTTAGGTAGTTTAGTATTTTTTCTCATGCTATGATATAGGTAGGTACCTAGTTGGTCGGCGTGAGTTTCACCGGCGCGCGATGTTATGTCGGATGCTCGATTGGCGTCGGCTCGTCGTGACTGAGCGCCACCAATCGTCGTTGTCCGATTCGTAGCAGTAATCACCGTTTTCACTTCAAGATGCATGAGTAAGCTTTTAAAAAAACGTACCTACCTACTTATAAACAGATAAGTACCTGCTTTTTCCGGTTCAAAACCTTCTAATCCTACAAGCGTCTTAGGTCTTTGGACCATTTCTTTTCTATGCTAGTGAAAAAGTAATGACTAATGTGAGTTTCCTCTAACAATTGGATAAAAACGTCCTTGCCTGTAAAAACTTCTGTTTCATTTAACCCTCTGCAACTGACGTAGTAGTCCAACAGACACCGCGAAATACAAAATTCCGTTTTTTACCGGCAATTTTCAAATTTGAGCGCCGCCGCTGCGAGTACCTTACTGTAATGGGCTCGCACGTCGGTAGGTGTGCGGTGGGCGGTCGCAGTGAGCATACGTGTGCGTAGCGAAAGAAGGTGTCCACGAGACTACCAGGTCAGCGATAACGTAAGTGTCCACGAGACTACCACCTCAGTCAAATGGTTATATCTTCATAGTGTCTCCTATACAACCACGTCAGCAAATGGTGTCTCGTGTACTACCACGTCAGTTGAATTACTACCACGTCAGTTGAATTGTACAAATTGAGCCACGTCAGTTGCAGAGGGTTAAATTGAGCAATTCGATACCTATCCTACACTAATGACAAGGCAAAAGGTTAATGAATAAAATGCACTTTAATGGTTCTGAATTGAAGGTAATCAATTGGAACTTGGAACGTAAGCAAAAATGTGAATGACGCAGTTTTCAATGCTATCAGGCTTTAGTTCCGGCTACAACTACAAGCTACAACACAGAATTACAATATTACCAATCACATAGCTGGAATCCATATAGATAAATTAATCAAGCGAGTTGTTCGAGAATACCTCACGCAAAACTAATCAAATAATTATCTATAGGTACTCTTTTGTCCAGCTGCTCTGAAAGGTAGACTGAAGCGCGAAGCTGCATTAGAAAAAGTAATCAATTCCACGCGTTAATTTAATCCTATTAATAACAATCAGCGAGGCGGTAACTACACCATGTTCTCGCCAAAACCAAGCAACCAAGTAAAAGTAACAAAAGACTTTTAATTCTTTGTTATCAGATATCACATTTCAACAGTAACCGTGAGTCCATGACACACTTTAACAACTAACTGCTTGGCCGTTAGTCATGTGTCAGTCTCCTCTCACAAAAAAAAACATGATCCAGTTTTTAAAAGTTAACGTCCAATGTTTATTGTTTTTACGATGCCGCCGACACCACAACTCCAACTAGACAGTGGTAAAAAATCATTCCTGTTATAGCATTACCGGTTCTTAATACGACCTTCACAGATTACTGTTAAATATACTTACTGCTGTACCTACAAGGACCGTTACTTTTATTGCTGCTAGAAGGTAGCTGTCAACCACAATTACTGTCTTACACATACTAGGTAGTGTTAAAACGAATTGTTATTGTTCTTAATGAATGGTTGAAAGCTGCCATAAAACCAATTTTACTGAAATTACTATGAGCAATACGTTACACAACTACCAACAGGCTGCAGTAACATATTTGGCAAATTGGCGATAACCAAAGAGTACGCAAAACAATAATTAAATGCTGAGTAATTTCCTTTTTATCAGTGTTTGCGTCAAGGATGGTTTCATCAACAGGACGGTTAACGAATGTTATAGCATCGTCGCCATCGTGGCAGAGAATAGCGTTTCCATGTTGTTTGTTTGGGTCTTACAATTCGTCTTCCATTGTCCGTGTAGTTCACTTTCACCGAGGCGTGACGTGCGCTTGCGCCGCGCTACCACTCTTCATCTGATGCTTTGTTACCGTATTCAAAAACGAAATCGTATCCGTTTTGCCAGTTTTCAGCAAGGTGTTTGAAAAGGTAATGCTTAATCAAATGCTCATCCACTTTAACACCAACAAAATCTTACATGAGAAACAGTATGGTTTCACCAAAGGACGTTGTACGACTGACGCCGCCGGTGTCACCTTATTAAAACATATATTTACTGCGTGGGAAGAGTCACAAGATGCCATAGGGATCTTCTGTGACGTCTCGAAAGCATTTGATTGCGTCAACCACGAAACCCTTCTCATAAAGCTTGAACATTACGGTTTAGGGAAACTTGCGTTCAGTTTAATGAAATCGTATTTAAACGATAGACATCAGCAAGTACAAATAAATGGTGTCAATTCAACGGGCTTAAAAGTAAGTATGGGTGTGCCACAAGGTTCGATATTAGGTCCCTTTCTCTTTTTAGTCTATATTAATGATCTACCCCATTTATTTAAAAACCAACCTGAAATGGTATTGTTTGCCGACGATACTTCTTTAATATTTAAGGTAAACAGACGTGCCACAAATCTTGATGACGTAAATAACGCCCTACTGCAGGTTCATAATTGGTTCACCGTCAATAATTTAGTCTTAAATGGGAAAAAAACGAAGTGCATAAGATTTGCTCTACCAAATGTCAAAAGTACTGATTGTGACATAGTATTGAATCAAGAGACACTAGAATTTGTCGATGAAACTGTTTTCTTGGGGATAACGATTGACTCGAGGCTACAGTGGGGTCCGCATTTAACATCTCTTGCAGGACGGCTGAGTTCAGCAGCATATGCTGTTAGGAAAATCCACCAATTTACTGACGTAGATACTGCGAGACTAGTCTATTTTAGCTATTTTCATAGTGCTATGTCATACGGTATTTTACTATGGGGACGGGCTGCAGACATCGAGTCTATATTTATTCTGCAGAAAAGAGCCATTAGAGCCATATATGGTCTACGAAGGCGCGATTCTCTGAGAGAGCTGTTTAAGGAAATTAACATCATGACAGTATCACAGTACCTTGTCAATACATCTATGAAAACATCATGTACGTTAGGAAAAATCTGCATTTGTTTAGTAAAAGAGGTGATAGACACCACTATAATACGAGGAATAGGGACCAACTAGTTCAGCCAGGTTTCAGGCTAGCTAAAGTAGACTCATCTTTCATGGGGTACTGTTTAAAATGTTCAATAAAATACCCCCTCACATTCTTCAACTGAGTGAGACGAAATTTAAAACTTGTGTAAAACGCACACTATGTAGGCAAGCATACTATAAGTTGGGGGATTACATTGATGATAAAAATGCTTGGCTCAATGCTGGTCCTGCTCCACAACCTTAGGGGCAAATAAATCGATTATCATGTGAAGTTATTGTAGAGGCTGCAGAAGATTGTAAAAATATCTTTGCATTGTATAGATTCAATGTTTTAATATTGTATAATTGCATGGCACATGTATGAGGAGTACTATGTACTATAAAGCCACTTTTTACTTTTTTACATTTAGTTATATTTCAGTGACGTTGCCCTGGTGGCTGAGAGAATGTCATGCTCACTCAAATGTCTCGCTGATGGTGGCGGATGTGTCGGATCATTTAGTTCCCTTCAAAATGGTTGAGTTAGATGGTGCTGATCCATGCGTATGTTCGTGAACGGGCGCTGTCAGTGGAGACTGGTCATTCCTTAGTTGCCATGGTGTATATATATATATTTCTTTGATTTGTTTATTAAAACTTTTTACTCTGGACGCTCTTAACTTGCACGTCTTGCTACATAGTTCTCACATAATATACCATCTCAACATGAATAATATAATGTACCAAGATTTTGTAACAAATTCTGATTTAAAAGAGTGTCCATGGAGTTTCTTGCCCGTTCTTCTTCATGAGATCTACGTTAGGGAACTGGCAACTACAGTACTTTCACAAGTTATTATGCCTTGTGATTGTGACTGTAGCGTAGGAGTGCAATGCGTCGTTTAGGGAGTTGCTGCGTCGGGCTGCGTGCGCGGCGCCAGATGTTACCGGCGGCGAGTGCTGTGGGTGCGGGGGCGCGCGGCGGGTGTGCGGGTCGCGGTTGCGCGTTGCGGCGTGCATTCGTTGTTCCGTGATTCGGGGTCTCGAGCATTCGTTGTTGCGGTTGCGTCGCTGCGTGCTTTCGTGCTCGCAGTGTTCGTTGTTGCGGGCATTCGGTGGCGTGTGGTTCGGCGTGGTGGCTTTCGGAATGACGTATTGCACTCGTAGTTTCGTTCTTCTTCCGTCCTTCTGACATTCAAAAGTGCCTGTAATTTATTAATTGAAATAAAATATTTGAGTTTGAGTTTGAGTCTTGAGTTTGAGTTTGAAAGACGATTTTACAAAACTTGTCCTGTTTTGAAAAAGACAGGAGTAATAGATGCTTTCGGCATCCAAAATCAATTTCAAATCGAAATGACCTGCAGCATCATGCATGATGAATTAAATTTAGCCAACACAAGCTCAGACAGCTCCATATTACAAAATGACTTTAAGTAAACTTTCAGCAGTAATTTATTCATCGTGTCTAGTTTTAAAGATGTATGAATAAATAAATCACACGAAGGTTAAAAGCAATGTTAAAGGTAAATTTTGCTTAGTCCCAAGAGGTTACTTTCAAACCTCCGGCCCGTTACCTGCGTGACCTTATTTGTCACCCGCAGTTACCGTAACGACTTAGATTTACGAGTATACCTGCCAATTTGCTATTTTAATTGCCTATTAAGATTTGAAATTCCACTTACCAGACACATTAAATTAAATGTAAAGAAATGATGCTAATTATGATGATGTTGTCCTAACTCATGGGGGAATGTACTGAACTACTGAGTTAAAAAGAAAACGATACAGTTCTGAAACCTCCCAGATTGGGGTTGAGGTATCCAGAAGGCAGTTAAGTATGCAAAACTGCGTGTAATTTTTTCTGCATCGTGCTAGCTATAGAGCACACTGCAATGCAGTCGCTTCTTAGTATTCAGCACCAGTCCTAATAGTTAATAGGGCTAACCGTTGCAATTGCAATAGTCTTAACTATGGGCTATCTTCCAATCATTACTTACGCACTATCGCAGCCTTTTGGTCGTTAACTCCATGAATGGCCTCAACAAGTGATAACTATTTGATGAGTGCCTTTGTGCCGTTTGAAGTCCTCCCACTACTACTACTACGGAAAGTAGAACTCATTGTGGAAGTAATGATGTCATAACGCGTGTGAATGGGCCTCTTCAAATACACAAACAAATTGTCACTTCTAGAGTTGCGTCTTTGTTCAGAGTTAAAATTGTTTGTTGTTAGTTTATCGCTTGAAACTTTAAAACCGACTCGTAAATATATCAAAAAGAAGTGTTAGCATAATTTTATATGCTCAGTTAGGGTAAGTCTAAGTACTATCTAATCTTGACAGCGCTTCAAAATAAACTCCCATTGGCTTCAGAGATAGCATCAGAATAGCAACCTTTTTGGTAAAGTTAATGTTGCTACGGTAGCAGTTCTTCAGTAATGCTTTCTAAAGTCAGGCTATTGTTCAAGGCGTCGCATCAATCAATTGCCATGACTGACAGTTCGGTGCCGGAGCCACCATTTACATTTACGTCACCGTTTTGCTAACGCAAAATGCGTGATGGTTTTTCTTCGTAAAACTTTGTCTTTGTTTGTCATCACAAGTTATGAATTCAGCTGAAATATGTATTTTTGTTTCAAGACACGAACTACATTTCAAGAGACAATAATAAAAACCCATGCCAATGCTGTCGGTCTAAGTATTTCACCATCCAGCAATAGACGGCGCTTATTATCCGTTACGATTATTAGCATCCGTACGGATGTCGTAATCAAGTTCCATAAGCCGATGCCGCTTTGATCGTATAATCGAGTTATACATCATGCTCTATACAACTTTATTTATTTACATTCCACGCAAACTGGCACGCAAATACAACCGAAATTCAAGATCGTTAGTTAGTTTATAAATAATTAAATTATAATTATCAATTGAATGGTCTTCGGTTGCGGTGCGTGCCATGCCTGCAATCAAAACAATATTATTGAATCTGCAAGTGGTCTGCCTTGAGCGTAAACATTCAAGGATTGGAACGTTTAGTCTGACATTTCCACAAAATGTCAGCTTGCACTTAGGGCAAGTATATGATATCGAGTTGATATTGCCAACCAATAAAATTAAATGCAATGATGGACAAAACAGATGCTTACAGAAGATACACAATCATTTTGCAGTCATGAGCAGACATTTATTGTGACCAAATTTTCATAGCATGAGGAGAAAATTAATTATATTCCCTCATTTCTGCTTCATAAATGTAGTGTTTGTACATCACCAACTCTTGAAAACGCTTAGAATCAGAGTCTATTCCACTCTAAATGGAACGAAATGAAAAGCTAGATTTAATTAATTTAAATACTGATTTTATCCTGATCTGATCCACCAGTTCAACTAAGAATTTTCTCGTATTGTCGTCATAACCCATAATTCTGCGAACAATGTAATTAAATACAGCAATTATAACTTAATTGCGAAAAAGAATAATAAGCAATTTAATGATAATGAGCTTGTTTTGTTTCATTACAATTGAGATGAAGCTGATTTTGCACCGAAATAACAATGCTCTGGTGACAGTGACATAATTTGTTGCGATTGCCCAATGTTTTATAATAAACATTGCATATCGAACTCTACCGGGAAATATTACGGTGTTCGGTTTTTAACGTTGCAACAACTTCGCGTCATCGACGCAAATCAATCTTTTTTACCCACGACGGAACGGAGACTGTAAATGCGTTTGGGGTGAGAGGTTGTTTGTTTGTGCAAATACATGTTGCCATTTTTCTCCAAAACTACTAGTCCGATTTTGATGCAGTTTTCAGTTATGGGTTCGGGTTTGATTGGTGCATGTTCTTAGATAGGTGTTACGGTGACAACTCACCAGGGGGCGCTGCAGCAAACATTTTTTGAGCAAATCAAAGTTGCCATTTTTCTCCAAAACTACAAGTCCGATTTTGATGCAGTTTTCAGTTATGGTTTTAGGTTTAATTGGTGCATGTTCTTAGATAAAAAAAAATAAAAATTAAAGTAAAAAGTTTAAAATAAAAAGCAAAATTAAAAATTTTGAAAAACCCCACAACGGTTAAAAATTAATTGAAAAAAGGATAAAATAACATAAAACACCCGCCTTAAAAAAAACCTAAGAATGTCCGTCGGGGGCTGAACATTGCAAAACTAGTTCACCCGACCACAGCCCCGACGGACATTCTTGGGATTTTTTAAGGCGGGTGTTTTATGTTATTTATTTATTTTTTATTTATTTATCCTTTTTCCTTTTTCTTTATTGGGTGTTTTAGTTATTTTATCCTTTTTTCAATAAATTTTTAACCGTTGTGGGTTTTTTCAAAATTTTTAATTTTGCTTTTTATTTTAAACTTTTTACGTTAATTATTTTACAATAATTATACTATAATTTAATAACATACATGACAGTTATCAAACCAAATCCTGCGATTGTTTGATAATTAAATATTCTCGTTCAAAGTACGTAGCATAGAAAATTGTGACATTAGTTGATCTTAGCTATTCAAGGTCGCTGTCGCATTATTCATGTCCGCTAGTGATATCATACTCAGTCCTACATAATATTCAATGTACAATTGAGTACATCCACTTGCTCAGATTAGTCGGCAAATGTTAGAAAGTAAATTATTGCGGCCAACCGTGAAGAATTGGAAATGTTTGGCTTTGAAATCTCTATTTTATTCATACTTTGGTAACTCTAATTGTATATCCGTCGCTAGTTTCCTATGGCACCTCTCTAGCTAATAAAATTGTCTGGTGAATGATATCTTATGTGT
Source organism: Diarsia dahlii (assembly GCA_949775195.1). Taxonomy (NCBI): domain Eukaryota; kingdom Metazoa; phylum Arthropoda; class Insecta; order Lepidoptera; family Noctuidae; genus Diarsia; species Diarsia dahlii. The sequence continues at coordinate 17,000,299 of OX459195.1, forward strand.
AAACGTTTCTCAATTCTTTGCAATCGATACCGGTCGTTATTTAACTGGTGTAAGGTAATTCTGCGTACGAGTTGGCAACATCCTGGTGTTTCGCTGGGCAGCGGGTGTTGCCCGCAGGTGATCCGATATTCCTGTAACTCGAGTATGTTGAAACCATTACTGGAAAGTGTTCCGGTCTGGCAGTTGTCGTCAGCGACGCGCAGGCGCAGGTGTGGAAAATCGTCACAACAATAACTATATTCAGATTCTACGTGTGTTTATGCGCATAATTTCATTGTTTTTGCCATCAGCGGCGGCTGTATAGAATTTTCATGAGAATACGAGATAGATTCTAGAATATCCAGTTGCGTATCAGTGTCTTGAAAAACAAAGGATTGGGTAGTGAAATAGGTCTTTATAAATGTTAAAACATGTTTTGGTCCTAAGCGCTAGGCCACAGACATGACGTTATTGGTGACCCAAAAACCAGAATAGCGTTTTCACCATTAATTCGTTTTTGTTAAAATCAGATCCAAAATCTAACAGTGACTTTATGAAGATTCGGGGAAATCTTGAAATAGCGCCGACATGCACTTTCACCCTTACCACAAAATTTTAACTAAAGTGCCACATAGAGGCCTAGATCCGAGCAACTACCCAACATTTGTTATTATATCATTTCCACCTGTTATGCATGTCAATTGCCTAGTCCTGAAGATCGATTACCAACAGGTAATACCCATTCGCCAGTAAATCCGGAATTTCCACAGCGCCTATATGGATTTAAAATAAAAGTCACATTCAGGTGGCGTTACACCGTTCACCGCTATAATGATTCGATTTAATTTGTTAATAAGGAAATTGATTTTTTTAATATGGTCTATCAAAAACAACAAAACAGTGCTATTTTGCGACTTCAATATATTTTTTATTTACCCAAGGTTTTTGTACGTGAGTTGGAACAGGATATCGACGGAGGTTATACTCCAGTGCACTACGTGCCAAAACAAATTTACTGTAAACAGTCCCACGGTAATGCGATACCCTAATTTCCATTAGCGCCTGAGACTTTAGATGTGCAGTCAATGGTAGAATTGATATGACATTCAACAAGTCTCTGACATGTGAAATTTCCGCAGACCCCTCACACTGAACGAAAAGAGCGTCTAATCGTTACACTGATTGATCCTTTGAAATTCTGACTCTTCTGCAGAACAAATAAATGAATTTTGTTCCTTTGTTTTCCGTTATTGCCGAAGATCTTATCAGAAGCTCGGAATTTGGATTTTTGCTCGGTTGATGGGCATCCCTATTACGTGGGACTCAAATACTACTTTCGTTAAAGTTCGTATTAGGTGTGTTTTCGAACAAACTCGAAAGTTTTAATGCGGTACGTGATGTTTACCGCCTCCTCTGGTAGCACGGCGACCTTTTCGCAGTTTGTTATGCCAACGCACTTTTCAACAACGGGTTATAAATTAATCCTCACAGGGCAAGCAACACGAGAGCTACGTGCCTTCCGCTGTAAACTCGCTCCATAAATTCTATGAGCCATAGCTCGCGGATTGTTTGGATTCCAATCTATCGGTCAAAGCCCCTCTTTTATGTCAATAATTAACCACACAATATTGACTGTCTTACTTCACTAACATAATAGTTTGGTGCTTTACTCGATATTTTGCACGGAACTGCACATTCTGTATTAAAATTTTCGTTTAGTTCGTGCAGATAGTTTTTATCGTGTTTTCTGTTTTTGTCAAGCCTCGTGCGTTCATTAGCAAGTTAACATTAAACACATTATGTTGTAATGTAATGTAACCACTTAGTTCGTTGAACGTCTAGGAAATGTCTGATGAAGACAATTTGGACAGTATTTGCCATGTGGTTATTGGTTTTGCATGATGAAAGAAACAATCCGACGTGTTTAAAGGCATTAATTATCACGTATCGCATAAACGTGGCTATAAACTTCTTATTGCCTGTAATTACTGGAGTCTTAAAAACTGATCGATCATCTTTTGGCATGCCAAAGTGTGTCGAGGGGTCTCCCCAAGTTAGCTAATTCAAGTCCCCGCGTGACTCAAGGGGAAAATATCTCGGGCTCCTAAACCCTGATTCAGCGCTGTCTTGCGTCAGTTCGTGCCTCCGGGACGTCGGATAAAATCACCGACTTCCTTTCAGAAATATCAATTTTGTTTTTGTGCTAAATTGACCGTCCTGCGGCTAAACCCGCGCGGGTCATTCACATTTCAGATATTGCCAACGATTTGTTAGCAGTTTTTAAATTGCTTGTGGACACAATGTATCTGTGAGATAAAATTTATCCAGTCAAGAGTTTGCGTAACGTAATAGAATTTATCACAATAACAGAAATATTGAATGCGTAGATACACATGATTGGAATTCTCAGCCAAACTATGGTGAAAGGAAGCCTAAACTTTATTGTGTACTGTTGCATAAGCTTGCTGACCGTTCTAAAACATGACTGTTCCATAATTCTTATTTTATGGCGTTCCTTCTGCCTTGTTTGTAGTATACTTTCTGTCTGTGAATTATTTTAATGTTAGGTTATACGTAGGCTAATGCAGTGAAAGGAAGTTATGTTAACAAAATTGTAACGATCAATTGTCTCTTCGAGCAGGTGTCTCGCAAGGCAACCACAAAATACTAAAACGTTTCCATGAGGATGTGTTGACGTGTGTGAATCAGTCGACCTCCGGTCGCTCGCTTTCTTTGACCTATTAGAAATCGTGGCTCGTTCAGCCTTCATGTTCCTTACTGTCACGATGGCCGTTTAGTTATATGAATGCCGCATCTTAAATCCTCTTTGGTTTCGAAGTGGCTGCCTGAGTTTATCTTTTAGAGGATAATGTAAAGCGATCAAGTAAATTGTTGTTTAGATAGAGCATTCCCCTGTTCTAGTGCGTGTGCGTGGCCGATGAGTAAGAATTCGCAGCACGCACGTCTTATCGTACCTTATAGTGATACGTGCGTTATCTTATCACTATTTATAGAAAAGACAAATAATTTCAAAGGCACAAGCCTTTTATTACATTGCCATGGCGCAGATAACTTCAATGAGTAATAGAAAGGGTTACATTCTAAAACGGTGTTGCAAAACTAAAATATTCCTGAAAGATTTAACAATCTATGAAAACGGTGACATTGTCAAACCTTACCACGGTCTCCGTTGGGGATGTTGATGTAATTGGGGATAACCTCCCCTCACACGAAACCTTATCCTTAATTTACGTCAGAATTACTCACATAATTTTTTAGGGTTCCGTAGTCAACATGAATCCTTATTTTCTCTAAAATGATAAAATAGTTTTTGTCATCTTCTCTGCACAAGTACTCGCTGTTAGATATTTGGGGTGATGTCATATGTTATTGGTATATTTCACAAGAATGTTTATTTTTCTAAATCTCGGTCCACAACTCATCATCACCTTCCTGCCCTTGTCCTATAGGGGTAAGAAGAATAGGGTGTAAAGTTGTTCATCGCCGATAGAAAGGGGAGGGTCCTCCGACCAGACGGGTTTTTGGTCTGGCAGAATACTGCCCATCAGTTGTTGTTGGGTTATCCTATAAATGTAGTCCTGAAGTCACAGATAACTTTAATAGCGCGTACAGAATTTTGATGTTAGTTCTGCCTATGTGGCATAGATGGCGCTGGAGTACTTATAATGCTATGTTGCTGTCGTACATTTGTACTGCCGATATGGTCCCATATCAGTCCACAACTAACCCAGCAAAATCCGCCATTAAGCATGGTCTCCCAAATTCCAAATTTTATGATTCTCCAAAATCTTTGAGCATGATCTCCTTCTGAATTTTGAGTATACCTCTCACTACTAAATTGAGAATCGAACTGTGAGGGTAACAGAGACTAAATATCCATTAAACAAGAGCTGTTTCGTGGTCGCAAGCGCGACTGCTGAGCATGGGGTCCTGGTTTCGATTCCCAGGTCTAGCAAAAAATGTTAGACAATTCTCATTAGTAGCCCGGAGTTCGTTAGTTGGCGGTACGATAGCCTGTACCTCGGAAAGCACGTTAAGCCATTAAGTCCTGACCCTGATCTCTCTTCGATCGTCTCGGCTTGCCATCCCGTCGGACTATAAGAGTGAAGGAACAGAGTGTACCTGTAGTTGCGCATACACTATTGTGGAGCTGTGGACTATTATATCTCACTTGCCGATGGCTGAGGTAATCCACGAAGCACACCCAAACGAAGCACACCTAAAATATTCCACTTAGCACACCCGTAGGTGGGCTTCAAATAACTTAACAAAAAAAAACGTGGGACTCTTTACTAGATAAGTTATTTAAAAAAACATTCCATTTTACAATACCTCCTTCCTACTTCTGTTCTCCTGGTAGTTTGTGGGACTTGACTACCTATCCTTTTTTTCTCAAACAAAAAAAAATGTAACCAAACTGTTGCAAGTGCAACTAAAGAGTGGCTGTATTTCGGTGCTATATTTCAACCGAACTACTGCCACTAGACCTTCGTAATAAATAATAAATATTTTCTCCTATCGACATTTTTATTTCTATGCGAGTGACATTCGTAGGTGTGCTTCGTGGAATAGGAAATTAATTATTTTAAATTTCTTATTTGAAACCCACCTACGGGTGTGCTAAGTGGAATACTTTAGGTGTGCTTCGCCTGGGTGTGCTTCGCGGAATATCTCCGATGGCTAATATCCGCTGAGTGGCCACCTTGCTTGACCGAAACAGCCAGGAGGACTTTTATTAAAAAATATCGGTGCTGCAGGAAAAACATGGAGGAACAATGTCTATCTCGAGTTAAAAATACGTTCCGAACGAAAAATTAATTTTGAGGAAAACCATAAAAGTATTTAGATGGGTACCTACTTTAAGCGTAGATTGGCTTTTTATGCATGACCTTTATTAGACCTTCTTCATCAAACTTCCTTAAGTTTAATTCTGTTTAATAAAATTGTGAAAAAACTTTTTTGCAAAAAAAATCTGACTCCCAACAAAAATCTAAAAGAACTTTACTTTCGAAAATTGATGGCAAAAATTTCCACTAAACTAACAAAGTTACACGTCTACCTTTTTTAGAAGTCGGTAAAAACTAACCGCCTTATTAATAAAAATAGTTAAACCTGGTGGTTTATTTATTTAAACTTCTCACACACAAAAAAAAAGGTACAAAGGCGGACTTAATGCCTTAGGCATTCTCTACCTGTCAACTAAGGGTGGTGTAGAGATTAGATGGCAGGTGCTCTTTTTGAGAGGAACAATGATAAAAAAAAAATCAAATATATCATTACCTATAATTTATAAATATAATATATAAATAGTTACATAAATAGATTATAAACATATAACACCCATACATGAATATATACCTATCCTGTATACGAATATATATATATATATATGTATACAAAATCAAGATAGAGAGATGTTGAAATAACTCTACACTATTTATTTAGAAAATAACTCTGCCGACTGGTGGCCGTCCTGATATCAAGAGGAAGCGCATTCCAAAGAAGAATGGACTGAATATGAAAGGACGAATGAACAAAGTCAGAAGTATGAGAAGGACAGAGTAGGAGTAGATTGTTAGAAGAACGCAGATTCTTCGCGTGTGTAGAACATAGATACTGGAAGTGAGACTCAAGATAAGAGGGAGGATTGGGAGAGTTGAGAAGGGAGAAAAGCGTGGTCAAAGCGCGCAAACTTCTCCTTTGGCCGTCACTTTTTGAATATTTTTGAAGTGAGACGACATGCGAGATAAACCAAGCGTAAGTTAAACCAGGTTTAACTATTTTTATTAATAAGGCGGTAAGGGATTAGTTTAGGGAATTTGAGGACGCTAATCTGTGACGCTACGGCAAAATTAATTGCTAGCTGAAACTGATCCTAACAATGAGGCGAAGGCCAGTTTCAGTCGCTTACACAGTAATCACATTTTATAAGCATTTCGCTCATCGCGACACGACTATGTTATCTTTAAAAATAGTCACATAAAAACGAGACCCCAATTCATTGAACCCCTTAATAACTCAATCTCAAGTAACAAGAAATCTTCCCTTAATAATCATCACTATCCAAATTTCTAAATTGTATGTTAATTAACTGATGGCTTGAAATGGTTCAGGATAGCGTTCTTTAAAGTCTCAGTGGTTTGGAAGTCCTAAATGAAAACTCTCTCAGGAATGTATTGTGCTTCATGAGCAAAACTTTTCAAAACGACATTCCGCGAAGCTAAGCCTCCAGCCGAGCAGTCCTCCCAGTCCCAGACCTAATATTTCTGTGTTATCATTTCTTTTCGTAAGTACCCCTACCTGTACAGAACACTCACACGTTGTGAATTTCGTATTTAACGCGTCCGCCCGCGCTTGCCTGGGGGTGGCGGGTGTGCGCCGGGAAAACAAAAACAAAGTAACGTAGAGATAGGTATGGGCGAGGGCGGCGGCGGCGGCGGCGGCGCGGTGTAGGCCGACACCGGCCGCCAGTGCACGCTCGACGACCGACCCCGACGCGTGTGAACACTACGGCCGCGCATCTGCAACGCGCAGGATCGCCGAACTCGCTTCGTATCCCAGAACTCCACCTAGGACAGCCAGAAGTATTGAAGATTTTTTCCCAAAGAGCATTAAGGAACCAAGATGCCCGTTGAAACCAAAATTAGCTTTTCCGGTGAGTCTAGATTCTTCAGTAACGTTACCTTTAATATCTAGGCGAACATAGGCCAAAAGTTCAGCACAACTTACATAATAAACCCATAAAACCAGTTTGAGGGCATTGATAGCTTAATTAAATATTCATGAATTTAAACATTGGCTATTTAATTTTATTTGGAATTTTTATTGTTTATTATATCTACATTATAGCGAAAATAAGATAACAAATTAAATCTATGATATCATCCATTGATTAAGGACCTGAATCATACATTAACTTAACGATTCGATTAAACTTCACTTAAATCCATTCACAACTTGTAAGAGTTAGACAGTATGCAATTTCAACTTAAAATCTTATATGCAAATATCTTGACGATTCGATGTGCGCATTAATTGCATGCAATTTCAAATTCCATGACTCGTAAGTTCTTGTGTTAGAATCGTGTACCACAGGCACGCTAATAGGAAGGTGCTAAGTGGTAGATACTATAAATATTATCTGCAACCATTATAATGTACCACAGTCCCTAGATATAATTAGATTTCGGGTAGAAAATTTCCAAGCTCACGATTGCCGGCTAAATGTTTTGTAAATTATAATGGTAATTGGAATGATGACCAATAACAGCAGTCGCTCAAAAACTGAAGATACTCCGGACTTTGCTACGAAAAAAAGAATAAAGGCATGCGTTTACCGAAGTTTAATTAACTAAAACTGTTTATCAAGCAAGACCCAATTACAGATTTATTCGGCTCCAAAAGGACATCGTTCGGTCAAAATAATCATAATGATAATATTTGAGTGATGCTCCAATCTCGCATATATTGAAGACCTTGTATACAAAACATTATCGAACTTGTGGTTACGGTGTCGTCTAGACGTGGATTTTAGAATCCAAACAAGTGAAGAGACTCTACAACTCTAGAACGTATTGCAGTCAAAACAATGTGGTTTTCATATTTAGATTTAAACAGGCTCGTGCTTCGTGACTTTAGCATGATCTCATGGATATATTGTCACGTCTCTGTTATTCTAAGTACTATTCTCACTTACTAGTGGCATATTAGGGTCTAAATTTATATTTAGAGAAACCACTTTAATAATACTGTTAATACTGACATTTGCATGCTCATTATTACTGAATATAGCCATCCTTTAAGTTTTATGTATTGTTTTGTTGTCAACTTTCTAGATTTCTCTAAAATCCTTGTTTAAATGGTGCTAATAATTTATATAAATTCCTTTGTCTGACGCTATCGCATCTATCTATATAATTTTACTGTTGGTGAGTTGACTTCATTTCATATTCAATATTTTAGATAACTTACCTTGAATACTGAACGAAAGCACACTGAAGAGACGATGAATTCATCTACAAAAAAAATCACATTCGGAACAACACACAACTTTTTATTCATGAATGAGGAGAAGATTTACCCCAGAGAATGACAACATGAAATAATAAGCTTTAAGTAGCAGTCTAGAATTTTTAGAGGCTCATTTGCCTAATGACCATCCTTAGCTCCAGTTGTATGATACAGCGTAGTTAGGGGTTTAGGACAACTGCGTAATGGTTAAAACAATGGCATAAACTGTGTGGTTTAAAGGCGTGTCCGCTTGCCTCCCTCACCCTGCCGCCCTTGTACTTGTCCTTGCAACCCCCCAGTCGAGCTGCGAAACACTGCCTAGTAAACTTCTCGACAGGATGACAGCTTCGTTTCTTGCTCGAATTTATTCCGTCGATTTATTCAAGCAAATTAGTTATTGTGTTTTCACTTTGTACACGGACCGTATTTGTTGCTCTTGAATAAAAACTGGTTCTAATGTCTGTTACCTTTTTATTCAATTCAATGTTGGTGGTCGGCATTAATTTCCTAAACGTGCGTTTATTGTTAGAAGTTTACCGTGACCGCCTGGTCCGATGCACTTATACTTGTTAGTCACTTAATGATTTTACTATTGCAGTGTCGCACGCACTTAACCTTGTTTGGCTAACTAGTTGACATGCCACATCGCAAACCATACTTGCATCCTGGCCTCGCCGTAGCCACATACAAATCATATCAACGAAATCGCTGTACACTGAAAGCAATGGGTCGACAGCAACATAATAGTAGTCCTATTATGAGTTTATTTATACTACTGATGAAACTATTTGTTTCAGAACAGGAAAAAGGATATGCTAATATAACGTAATGCGTTACGCGTTCATTTAACAAAATACTTCTCATCCCACTAAAAAAAATATCAGTTGTCATGCTCTCCTTTGTTAGTTAAATTCAAAGCCAAAACTTGTAAAATGGCGTTACGCATATCTATTTACTTTAGAACCTTGTTTATAGTTGCGTAATCATTTTGTTTCTTTACCATTTTCTATTCCGTAGCGTGACACACGTGATGTTCCTCGTTTAATAATACAAGCTACACTACCCTACCATTCAGCATTCAGTCAATGTGGCTATTAGCCATTAGAACATAACCTATGCCTATAGTGCGATAAAAAAGTTTCCAAGTATACAAGGTCATCCTTACCATAACGGTCTAAAACACTAAAGGTACGATATATATGTAATAATCAATGTTAATTAGTTCAAACGTTCAAAGTATTTGTTATTCCACAGCAATACCAACAACAGTATAACAGTCATGTTCTACCATTAATAAGAATGATTTATCGCACAGCCATCGCCGTAATGAATACATCATTACACTTTCTGTAGTTGTCTTGTTATAAATGTTATTCTCTTCATAGTTGTTGATCTTTCCAAGAATCTTCCTCATTTCGCGAATCCCCATTTCGGTGCGCAGGTCACGTTCCATATGTTTGCGGCGATAACATGTCTCTGTCATGTTGTCAGCATTAAGGTAAACGAAGTATCTGGCTGCCCTGTCAACTTCCTGTCTCTTATCCTTATCGGAGATGTGCTCTTCGAGTCAGAATTGCTCAATTACACAGCTAGCATTGTTGTCGGTCAACCGTGGCGAAACTACGGAGCAGGTGTGACCTGCACTTTGCGTGATTTCCTTGCATAACTAATAGACGTATCATCATCTTGCATCCACGTTCTTGAACATTCGAGGCTGCAGTATTTTCCTCATTCAACCTTCAATATAAAATCCTTTAATGTATTGTTTTTGTCGTGGCTATAAATCAACCCTGTACAGGTGCTGCCTTGAACCACGGATTCAATTTCGCGTCGATAGCGATTCTTCTCGAGCGTATCAGACCGAGCCAAACATGTCTCGGTAATCAATCGTCACTCGGCGGCTTGTCTTACATGATATTTTTATTATGAAATTGAGATGTATGCTTAATCACAAACGGAGGTATCCCGCCTCCGCCATGCCGCAAATAATGAATAATAGCCGGCCCTCGTTGTATCATCGTTTAGGATAACACGTAATTGCGTGATCCTGGACCATGTCCTCCATCTAAATCTATGTTGCTAGAGACGCGGCAGGATATCCCGTTTTTACTATGTCATCGCTACCATGAGTTTAAGGACGGATAGGTCTTATTGTTTGTGACGGGATGCATCTCACGTGGCTATCTCTTGTGTGGTTCTTGAATCTTGTGGTACATCTTTTGACGTAGGTAATTTAATGTTCATTATTTTAAATTACCTCTGTCGGCGCGGTCGTCAATCACTTGACCAGTTTTTTTGTTGTCAGCGGCGCCACTTGATATGATTAAGAAACATTACTTAGTCAGCCGATTTTTATTACTGTTGTGTGAGTTGTTACGAAATTTCCTCGGACTTCGATGTTTATTGGTAAAGTTAGCACGAAACTGTTACAATTCGCAGGATATTGAATTAATCATGTAGTTTTAATAGTACTTGGATAATTAATAGTACTTTTAGGCACGTTTTATAAAACTTGCTAAGGTTCGCTTTGGAAGTTACGTTCAGTTTTATCAATTTTCTTAGGAACTGAACTATCACGAAGGTATTACCTCACTCATAAATAAACGTAATCACGCGACGAGAAATTGTTCAAAGGCGGTAAATGAATCGTATGCCTCACAGTAGTCTAAACAACACTGCAAAATATGTTTTTGCGCAGCACAAATGCACAATACGTAAGGTTACGATCATACGGTTTGTTAATGATGTATGTTCGCTGGTTGACATCGTTTTAGATAACACTTGTAGTTATCAGCACTAGTTGTTACTACTCCACAATATATACTCAATTGATCATAATTATAAAACAATTAGTGGCAATAACCAACCAAAAAGTTCAAGTTTTTAAATACCCGTTAGATCTGGAGATCGGCCAAATATGGCTCTATATTTCTAGATAATGCTTTACAGTATAGCACGTTTATAGAGTAGGTCGGAGACGTTCGGCTTATTTATACCCAGAGACATCGGCGCCTGTCTGTCTAGCTCTAGACCATCCCGGTTACTTGGGGGATATCCTCTTAGCGAGGGCTCAGAGCATATCCCCCAAGTTCGTGCAAATGCATTTCTCTATTGGGAATAGGATGAAAGGATAAATCTCTGCTGTCTAGCCTGTAATTCATATTTTAGTAAACCTTTAGCTTTCCAATTGGGTTAGCTTTCTCGTCGTAACGAGTCATAAGTTTTGCTTAACGGCCGATAACCTAATAGCAACGAACTGGAGCACTTTATCTACGCAGATTTATTACTCTTTCGTCTCTATCCCCATGAGTCATGGCGCATGGGCCGATTTTCTTATCTAGGGATTGTTTAGATGACAGCGAGCTTGGGAAATCGACGTCGCACGTGATTAGAATTTAATAGATCAAGTTTATGCTAACAATGTCGAAAAACTATGGCGAGGATGAAAGAACGCGTTGAGATAAAGGGATTAGTCGCACAAAATTTCCACATCGGACAGTTGCTACACTACAAAAGCTAAGGCTAAAATTACATTTTATAAATAAGCTTAACAGTCCACAGGTATTTTATTCCCTATAATACACTACTTGTTAATTAATCAACCAGACTAGTGAAGGACAAACTTAACGGTCCAACTATCGTGAATATGAATCGTAACCCATTCAGCTATCCGTTGTGTCTATTTGTAGCACAAAAATAATAAACATTTAGTTGTTGAAGCGTTACGTGCAGTAACATTAATGAGAATATTAGCAATACATGACGCGTTGCAACTTGCAAGACTGAAAAAAATATGTTGTAAATACTTCAAGGTTTCATTAGCGATAAATTACTTCATGACAAGTATAAATACGATGTTTATCACCATTCAAATGCGAAACATTTACGCCTCTCTGCTGTTAGTACTTCATAGACATTTCTCTGATTTTAAAGAAGCAGAGGCGTCGTGTTAAATATTCTATCAATCGTTTAACACACAAGTTCACCTTAGCACGAATCAACAGCCATGTTAGGAACGACAATACGCCTCCGTAACTTATTGTCAATATTGGACGAAGAATGAAATTCATATCGACCGTATCGGAGCGTGCATTGTACATAGTTCCTTCCTCGTTTATTCTGTTGACCGGTTCTATTTTATTATCTAATAATATTTTATGGTCAGTTTTGTTTGTTCTATCTATTAAGTGCTTTTCATCATTGGCGAAATCTAAGATATTATTAAACTCCTGTTTCAAAGGAACATCATTTGAATCTCTTAAAAAATCCTTTAAAAAATGAATTGAGAATGTCCAGGAATCATTCAATAGAACAGAAAAAAGTCCTTAATTATGTTTGTCATTGAAACTATCGATCAGAACTTTTTATTGTAGTGTCAGACATTCAACAATAAGCTCATTTCATGTGTATAGTTTTGGTATGGTGATTTTTTAACCTATTACCTATTCATAGTGTAGGCGACTAGATTCATGTAGACACGACAGTGTAAATTGCTCTATTGACAAAGCACTTACGTCAGCAGTATTTGAGACGCACTCAAGTTCAAGGTACAAAGCGCTTGAGAATTCCAATTTACTCTCTCTTGTAAGGTTCTTCTCTACGGATTCCAGCTTTGAATACTTATCAGAAAATTTGATCTTATTGATAAATTCACCATATTATTGATACTCTATTTGGCACGTAACTTATGCGACTTTGTGTATACAGGTGGCAGCCGAGGTTTCAATTCCATGTATCCATACTTTGAGCATGTAGTAACACCGCTGATTCACCTTGTTTACCTGCAGTACACATATGTGCTAACGACTCTTTAGACATGGCTAAAGGGTTTGCCCCAGAATCTATTCCGACAAGATTATGTTTATGTACTTAGAGTTGATGTCATCATCATTCCATCCGCGTGGTTTAATAATTGACACGCGGGCGACTGTTTTGCATAGCTACCAAAATAGTACTAATTAACACTTGTATGTTAACAGAAAGCATTAAGAGTTATGATAATTTGATAATAAAGCCAGGTATAGTATCGCGTGATATCCAAACCTGAATATCAGCAACTTAATGGATAGGTTTTCCAGCGTACTGCGTAGTAAGTACAGATAATTTCAGTAATTTCCACGCCCTGCAAGCTTAGCGTTATTTGATGCATTTATCATGGGCCGAGATAAGCATCGGTATAATATATCTGCAGCCGTGAGAACTTCGTGACTAGGCCCACACCTAACTGTTTCGCTTCTAGTAATGCCAATGCCAGTTGCATTACAGATATCAAGCGTAATAATGCTATTAACCGATTGTAATGGTATCCGCATTTCAAACAAATTATGTAGTACCCTATCCTACATTCCTTTCTGATTGTCACGTTAAAATCGGACTGCTCATCATATTTTTTATGTGTCTTTATAACATTAGGTTGCTTGGCAACGTTGACGAACGTGTTTCTAGTTCTGGTAACATTTGAAATTCAAATATTTTGTCAAATTCAGCTATGATGCCATCATCCCCGTTAGTTATTGTATTGTGAATTCCTAAATTGATGCTTAGGTCGCCGGTCGTGACTTTTGTCATTGATAACCAGTTCTCAGACCGTGTTTGTTTCCTTATTTTCATTCTTTTGGCAATAACTTGTTTAAGGTATTCGCCTTTTGTTATTATAATAAATCACTATGTCAGATCTGAACAAAAATCGTTTTGGAAAGTACAGCTAATTCCCATACAAAATTTCGAAGAAGCTTTCGTATCAAACACAACTTATTACAATTTCGAAACAAAGCTTTGATATTTTCCATCTCGTATCTAGAGCAACAATGATCTGGTGAAACTACATACCTAAGTATTTAAGCCGATTCTTGAGTGCAACTTTCTACGTATTTATAAGTTTTCGTATGGAGCGAAAGGCTCGATCTTGACTCCCAGATTGGTATTCCTTGCACTCCACTTACTGCTTCTTTCGGATTAATTATCATCATTTAGCGTGTGTGACGATCCACAATTAGCATGCCAGGTGTGGTGTTGTGCGGCTCATTACGCTCCATTATCGTAGCGGGAGCGAACGTGTCCTGATTGCAGATCGAATTTCATTCCATATTGTGCTCCTATAATAGGAGTCCAATAGGACGGCGGTCTCGATCAATCTTTACTACATTATTCATTGTAATGGGACTAATTATTTGTAATGGCAATGTTGATCTATTAAATAGATAACTCCTACAAACGAGCTATGTTCCGTTTAAGTTAATCAACCGTGACAGTTGCGTTCTATGTAAACACTAGATTTACATTCAATTTACTCTACATCTATCTGTTAACTGACCCAGTTTGATTTGATTCCGTTATATAGCCGCAGATATCGCGAATACCTGAGTGATCTTATTGATGGCATCGGCATCTCCATCATTGCCAATTACCAACATTAAAACAATGGTTCATAAATCGTGAAAGAGTTTCGGGTGGTAATAATAAACATCAGAGCGGTGAGTGACATAACTTATCTGTTATTTTGGTCAGATGGTAGAATGGAGTCCCCTTTTAATTCGTGAAATACTGCTTTTGGGTTAAAATACGCCTTACAGGGTATGATCTGTCTTTATTGTCATTTGCCAGTGAATACAAATTGGCGTATCGTGTCTTTCTGTTTACGTGGCCCGTTGTTATTATAAGGTAGGACCAACATTGTCCCCATACCTGTTGGTGACTCATGTATTCGCCATCATTTTTTCCCATAATGCCTTGCAGCCAATAAATATTTTAGTTATGATAATTTTCCACAATTCATTGCTTAAAATATGAGGTCGATGATTCATTGGTGTTTATTGACATCGCTATAGATACGACCTTGTTGCCATTTCTCATCGTTGCGAATGTTGCGATATACATAGCGAGGATCGCGGCAGCAGTCTCTCCGCCAACTCGGTCGCACTGAGTATTTTCGTTTCAAAGTTTAGTGAACCATCTCTAATTTAGTTCTCAAATAACATAATAGGGTATTTCACCAAAAAAATCTAATTAGTCCGTCTGTTAGATTATCTAAAAATATTGGACACGTGTTTTTTGTTTTCTCAAATTAATAAAAATTGTCGAAAATGAAACGTGTCAAAGATCATGAGTGGGGGGTTTTGACGTCACTCTGTGAGTAAAAAAGTACTAACCTTGTGACGTCACAGGACTTTGCACGAGTTTTCGAAGCACCGTATCGTCTTCATCTTTTGTTTACGTGAAAAAAGAAAAAATACGTGTCCATTATTTTTTGGAAATCTATCTGACGGACTAATTAGATTTTTTTGGTGAAATACCCTATTGTGATAATAATAAGCATTTTGATTGTAACTCAAAAAAAAGCCATTCATTTGCAATAAGAGAAAGGTAGGAAATGAGAATACAGAGTCATATCCGATCATCACGCAACAAGTGGTTATTATGCCGTGCGTGAGATATTAGCATGAGTAAATTCATTATTTTATCAATGAATTGGCATCGGTTACTCCGAAATACGTTGTAAAAGTTGGTACGATTTCGAGACTACGGCAGATCGCTATTCACGTGTAAGTACATAGATCTTAATTATCGTGAAATCTTTCGAAGCCAGATACACATGTCCTATTAACTAAACTAAGTAATTGGCATCGAGAATTGCATCTGTCCTGCAACAGCTCGTTGCTTCGTTGCATCAATTGCGCGGCCGACTCTCATGTTGACCGCAAAATTGTCCTTAATTGACGAATTAGTGTCTATTCGGCGGGAAAGTGTGATACCTACACAGAGCTCGATTAATTGGAACACTTGATGCAAACTACATTTTAATTTGCGGCCCGAACTGAGGAGTGAACTAAAAACATGTAATAAAAGTAAATGGTTATTCAAGTGTTTGTAATTTAGGCTAGGGATTCACACAGTGTTACTACACGCACGACGACCAATGCAAGCTGTACAAAACCAGTTTATGCGGACATCTCATTGTTTGGGAAATCTGTACAAAGCAAGGCCATTATAGATGGGAAAAGAATAGCTTGATGTGTCACCCTGTGTACACACGGCTACACATCAAGCTAAACATTTCCAGTTTACGCTGATCTCGCACTGTACGGAAATCCTATACAATGCGAGACCAGCTTATACTGGAAATGTATAGCTTGATGTGTAGCCGTGTGTACCATCAGCTTTTTTTAAAACTAGGTAAATGTTATCTGTGTCGGAAGTATTCGTTTATGAAAAAAATATCGCTATCAGCCAGCCTGTTATCGGAGCGGCGCTATGATTAAAATAGACTTACTCACTGATTAACTCTTAGATATAAACTCTTAGTTTCACACGCCATCGCCAGTGACTTATCATGTTGTTATTGTAGCCGTGTACCTATGAAATACCTTGAATTCTGTTTACCTAGTCACCATACATAATACATACTATTCGGTACAAAATCTACAAGGAATTAAATAAATATTTAATTTCTAATCTGCTTGTTTTTATCGTGCACACCAACACGAGTACCTACATCAACTTGAACTTGACCACAAAAACCAATGTCGTTCCGAAAAAGTTTTTCTTCGCGTTTATTGCCTTTTGCCGCTTGCCGAGTAATCCGTGGCATGCTAATAAAATGGACAAATAATGATGCTTGCTTATAGCCGTTACATCATATTTGTGAAGTATTCGCAGCACGAATGTTAATATCGATGGTACATAGGTATTATTGAAATTTTCCACCGCTTCACAGTATACTCAAATCACGATCAAATAAACTACATCGTCGAATTCAAAATAGGTACCACGTCGTCGAAGTCAAAAAGTTCGTTCTGCTGATCCTTGAATCCTTTCTTTTTTTTTTTTTTTTTTTTTTTAAATTAGCCTATTCTGTCCCACTGCTGGGCAAAGGCCTCCTCCATTTCTTTCCAGCTCTCCCGGTGTTGTGCCATCTTCTTCATCAGGACAGATGGACCAGAATCGTCACACACTGGGTGCCTGAAGACGGTCGTCGTCACCGAGGCAGACCCAAGAAACGTTGGCGTGACGATCTGGACTCGTTCGTGACTGATTGAATCCTTTCATATTATGAAAAATATTTCGCGACCCTTTTTCGATGATTGAATTAAAATTTTAGAATAGGGGATCGGACTGGGTCAAAATAATATGATTCTGTTTAGTCCGTAAGTTAGATTATCGAAAAATATTGAATACGTGTTTTTTGTTTTATCAAATCAATAAAAAATGACGAAGATAAAACGTGTCAAAGATCTTGGAGTGGGGCTTGAAACGTCACTTGTTTCGTCAAAAAATCTTATGACGTCACACGAGTATTCGAAGCACTGTATCGTCTTCATTTTAAGTTTACGTGAAAAAAGAAAAAAAACGTGTCCAATAATTTTTGGAAATCTATCTGACGGACTAATTAGTTTTTTTTTGTCCGATCCCCTATTGTTTATTTAGTACCTCAGTGCTCCAACTCCAACTCCACTGTGGGCTGTGGGTGCTCGAAAAATGGCCGATATGTCCTGAAATCACAAGAACTAAATAACTCCCGCAGTTCAAAGATCGCATTAGTGCTGCAAAGTGCAAAGACCGGTTACTCGAAGCGCCGTACTAACAACCCGTTTCCCGTACCGACTCCTTATCTTGCGTGGAATAATAAACACTTTCCGCCTTATTAATAAAAATAGTTAAACCTGGTTTAACTTACGCTTGGTTTATCTCGCATGCCGTCTCACTTCAAAAATATTCAAAAGAAAGTGACGGCATGCGAGATAAACCAAGCGTAAGTTAAACCAGGTTTAACTATTTTTATTAATAAGGCGGTATATGTCAACAATTCAACATGTAGGTACCTACGTAACCTCTTCTTTAATTAAGTAGGTACCTCAGATTTGTGGTAATACCGTAAAGGCTGTTAGAAATAGAATCCCCCGAAGTGTTAGCTAATCAATCTGTCATATAGTTCCCCTTCAATGACGGCGAGAATGTGGTAAAAGGGTTATGATGTAATAGGGAAAAGTCTGCAGGCGACAAGATTTACGCATTAATGCACAATGTGAGTAAGCGAGAAAACTCATTGGAGCAGAATCGTTATTATCAGTAAGTATACTTGTCCATAGGCAACACGGTGCTTTAAACTCTTAATAGGGTGACATAACAGCTGTTATTACATGATAACTCAAGTAGTAGATAGGTATGATTCACAGAAGGGGAATATTCAGAACTAGATGAGGTCGCCCCCGCCACGAAGTATGGTCGCAGAACACGAACATTAGCGTGGGATCAAACTTTGTCACATAATAACACCTGCTCTGATACTATTGTATAAATAATATGGCTGTTTTTAAAAACGCTATCGAAAGGTTATCGCTGGCTGTTTATTGCATGAACATTAATTTTGTCTTTTATATCCAACTGTTTCTTACCTACTTCGGTACAGTTCGTCCTTGCCACTTGAATCACAAGCTCTTTGTCAAGCTATGGAATGTATTCAATAATAATGACAAATGTACCTCTTTACATGACAAAAGAAGTCCGTCATTTGTCCGACAAACACGAAAAAAATCCTTCTTGTTATGTTAATGCCTCTAATTAAATTAATGTGACCACGAAATATGGACTAATAGTTAAAAACAATGTTTCCGCATCAACACCGATGATATGGAAACGACACGATATTTTTTAACAATTACGAGTATTTTTGAAATATTGTTTTATCTCGATGACCACGTTGTATGAGTCGTCAAGCCACAAAAGTGGTTAAACGATGTCCTTCCGAAGGTCATGGATGATAAATCACTTGTTTTTATTGTTATTGTACACGTCTTACAAGTTAACGACGCAATAAACCGTATTGCCATCAAGAAAAACAAGCAAAATCTATAAGTTACATACACTTAGGTAGGCTGAAACGGTTCGCTGTAATAATGGGAAAACTTGCAACTGCGAATATAATCGAAGGAACCCCTCGTCGCAGCCTATTAAAGAGTTCATAATTTATGAGTGTCTGCAGTGCACTGTGCTCTAGCTTTAATTTGTCCCAGACAAGTTTCATTTGAATTCATTATGACACGATGTTTTATTATAGCGATACGTTTGGTTAGAAAATTAGAGTCATTAGATGATGTGATCGCATGTATAATACGAGCAATCAAATGCAATATACTCCTACGCGGAAAAGCTTCGGGGTCTACGGAACAGGTGCGTGATGATTGCACACTGCATATTTTAATTATAGCATGTGGTTTGATTGATCACTGTTATTGATTATATCGTAATCGGTCGCAAATTGCTGCAAATTATAGTTCACACGACATTTTATTTAATTTGCTGAAGTTCTTTAATGGTAGCCTTTTATGGCCTATTGTGTTTAGGCCCATTGCCTAAAGTATACCTACGGTATAATTTCTATTTCACTTTTTAAACGTGCTTTACTAAGTTCCTCGTGTAGTGTTAAGAGATGAGCTACTTGTCACACGACTCAGTTATGATGTAAAGCCCACGCGCACCCACAAGGCCGCTCCGCTGCGCAATTGCCTGTGATGATTAATCAGGCTTCGGTCGGACGATCAGTGCCGGACATACACTACTACCAGTCGGCCGGCTCCGCACGTGTCAGCGTGTCTTAGTATAGAACGGATCAGTGCAAGTTAAGTGTCGTGACACCATCGGCATCGATCCAACGTTATATCGGAAACCATTACTCTTGGCAAACTCTACCGAAATCTACTTCTGTCTTATTAAAATTTCTAACAACTGGATGGCATGCAATATTTCAATTCTATTTGATGAATAGCACTAATTGAGCATAACAAATCGAAATAGTTATCAATTTTCTAGAATAAACAACGTTGAAGTTATAACATTATCATCACCCACCACAGTTTGTGGGCCTACTCAAATGTGTGGACGTAGATACCAGTTGTGCCTTGTGTTTATAGTGTACAGTGGGTGTTTCACACGCTCCTAAGTTATATGGATTTATCAAACTCTGCCTTAATGTCGCGAACCATCTCTATATCATTATAAACATCAAAATACCATCGTTTTCTTGTGATCATGTCGAGTGCAATGTACATACTCATGTAAACTAATTCTACCATCTGTCTCAAGATAATTCTATATCATCTCTGTATTTTTTGTCGGCATGTTTTTATTTTTTGCTTTATGTGTCTTTGTTTTTTGTTGTCATAGACGGCAGTTCCACGGACACGCTAAGGAAGCTCAGTGACGACTCTTCGAGAAAACATTTATCAGGTGAGCTCCAGCATGTCCAAGGTTGCGACCATTATGAAAAATGTCCTATTTATGGTTGCATGAGAGCACAATAAGCGTGCATGGTCCATGCTTCTCGTGTATGAACTTCAAGCACGCACAATACACGATATCATCACGTCCCATTATCGTTCTATCTGTACATAGTTTTAATTTCACTTATTCATAAATCACTCTTCTGTCTCAACAAAATGGTTCAGATTTAATTGAAGCTGAGGAGGACGAAGTCTCTAGCAGTCTGCCGGAGAGACCGCGATCACACCGCAAGGCATCTAGTAAGTTGGTCACTACTAATAATAACCGTAGAGGTGGAGGCATGCTCTGTAAATAATGTTAATAGGTAGTAACATGGTGATGGTTCTTAGAGCTAGGAGACGGCATTACCACAAAAGCTGATGGAAGGAGCTATAACTACAAGTAATTTGGTTTGACACAACATAACCATTAGGAAATCTAATTTCGTAACAGCAAAACATTTGAATGATGACTAGCCTAAGTTAACTTACATACGACCAGAACAGAAATCAGGTACAATGCATGACAAAGAGAAGTAAAATATTAATACCGAGGGTAGAATGGAATGATGATAGCTAATATTGATTAAACACTAATGAATTAATGAGACTAGCGCCGTATGCGATGCATCCGTAGCACGTCGGGACTCGGGTTAATCAGCTATTAACAATGCCGGATTCCGCGTTTGAAATGCTTCGCGTTTCAATCGCATTGCATCGATTGCGTGTCAACAAGTAGAGGCGCTCGCCTACGATCAATTAGTGACATTGTTTTACAATCGATTCATAATTCTTATCTTTTGTTTAGCTTTTTTACTATAACGAATTTAGTCTCACAATTTGCAGACAAAGAAACAGCAGTTAATGACTTATTGAGAATAAGCTAACTAATAACACTGGTAATTTAAAAATATAAGCAACTTGACATTTTGCAATTGATTAATTATATATTTAAGTTTTAGTCCGTGAGTATCATTGTTATTATAGCAACAAAAAAATATCTTTATGAATTGACAGTTGACACGTCCCAGTTTATTCAGACGTAAAATTTCAGACACTACCTAACTACAGAAACGGAGAACTTTATAATTACATAATTACTAGTAAACAATATGCAGGAACATAACAAGAGCAATAAACCGTATCTTGCTTGTGTACTCAGATGCATGTAATTCAATTATGAGGTAATACGTAGATGTCAAAATTCTCATAACGAGCTGAGCGAACTGTTACGAAACGTAGCGAGACGTGTGAAGTAGGAACAGTAGGAGCACTTGTCTAATAGTTAGAGGCTAATGTGTATGTGTGTGTCGCTTGTGTGTATCGCAGCCAGCAGCACGTTCAGTGTCACCTCCATGGACGCGCTGTGGGAGAAGCACCCGCGCCGCCTCAGCGAGGCTGGCCTGCGGAGGTCATCAGGTAACTAGCACGGTATCTCTTGCCAACATTGCTCCACGACAATACGTGACGTTCCCATGCCTATCTGTTCATTAATCTACGTTACATTTCGTACACAACTCACGATTGTCGTGGAACTAATTTTGGCTCCGTATCTTAACTTAAGTCACTTAGATAATACATAGCAATCAACCCATGCACCATAGACCGCACCCATCACATGCTCTATAGATGTACGAATATTTTGATTTGTTGTGCTTGCAATGGTGTTTGCGCAGTTTTAGGATGAAAGCATGAGCTTTTTGTTCTTGGATTCTATTGCAGCGCGTAGTGGATCTCTCCGAAGTCAACTGCAGTTTGTTCAGCGTTTCAAACGAAACGAAAGTCCGCAATGTTGATGTAAGATATGCAAACGAGTTAGCGAGTCACCCCGGTGGCCATGCACTTGCATACAACGGTACATGTTCAGTTCATATGCCCGATATGTGTGTTTGGAATAGCGACGAGGGCCATGCATATTCAAAAGGCTATATTTCAATCCTCGTTAGACATCAACTTTCATCTACTCTATTTTCTTTAGAAATCACAAAGGATTATGTGATTCCCGAAATATTTACTATAATATAACAAACTCTTTGAGGTTTTCAGGTAACATAAAGTATATTGCAAAATTTTAATGTATTGATGTATTATTTCAGATCATAGTGTTATATTAACAGAGGATACTGACAGCTTCATTATTGGCGAACGAGTTTGGGTGGGTGGCACAAAACCCGGCCAGATCGCATATATTGGCGAGACACAGTTCGCTCCCGGCGATTGGGCTGGCATCGTGCTTGACGAACCTATTGGTATGATAACCATTATATTGGAAACTTTTCTTAAATGCTCTGGTTTATCCTTGTCCTAACTTGTATGTTTTTTTACAGGTAAAAACGACGGCTCTGTAGCTGGGCACCGATATTTCCAGTGCCCAGAAAAGCGTGGCGTTTTCTCTCGACTGACTCGCTTGACCCGCGTGCCTTTTATCACACATGCTCCTCACGATGCATCTCCGATCTCGGACGCGGGCAGCGTCTTCGAACGCCCGCCATCTGGCACCAGGCAAAGACGCGCACTCTCACCAAACGGCAGCATTCGTAGCATCATTAGCAGCAAGATGAGTGAGTAATACTTAGCAACCTCATACGGCTCCTATATAGCACTAACTGCGAAAATTCGAATTAATCCATGTTTTCTCCCATAGATGCATCAATATCGACCACGACCAACGGAGATGTCCGTGTGGGAGACCGCGTCATCGTATCTAGTAGCCGCGGTAGTAAAGCCGGTACATTGCGTTATGTTGGTGTTACCGATTTTGCCACTGGTGTCTGGGCGGGTGTAGAACTCGACGATCCACTCGGAAAAAATGATGGCTCAGTAGATGGAAAGAGGTATAGTTTCTAAAACCTAGGATAGTAAAATGTGCTCAAGTCCTGGGTTTCTTATCTATTTCATACCGATTTCGATTCCTTTCAGGTATTTTGAATGTTCACCTCGCTTCGGATTGTTCGCGCCCGTCTCGAA
The DNA here is from genome assembly GCA_949775195.1 of Diarsia dahlii. Classification (NCBI taxonomy): domain Eukaryota; kingdom Metazoa; phylum Arthropoda; class Insecta; order Lepidoptera; family Noctuidae; genus Diarsia; species Diarsia dahlii. Next base: position 17,023,530 of record OX459195.1, read on the forward strand.
AGTGTCACGGTCTCCATCAAACCGCAAGCCAGGCGCGTGCGCCATCCACAGCAATGGACGTGCAACTCCTCTGCGGCGCTCCAACTCGCGGGAATCGCTGACGTCACTGGGCACGTCTATCGCGTCTTCCCGCGTGGGGGTGAGGCTCGGGGTGACGTCGCTGGGCGCTCAGGTAGGCTAGCCCCGCGCGCGTTCGGCTGAACCTCGCCTACCGCGATCCCCGCCGCTGCCGGCCCGCACACGCCCGCACCGAAGCGCGCCCAGCCTGCTCGACAAGACACTGCTCGTCAAGCACGTCGAACACGACCGCTGCGCCATCATCGCTCTGCCCAAACCGCGAGTCTATTACGATATAGTATTTCAGTCGAACGATAAGAGTAAGGAGTTAACCCCTCGACGTTGGGCGAGCGAGACGCTGCCAAAGTCTTGGCGGTGCTCAGAGAGCGTGCTGAGCTTCGACAGTCGGTCGGATCGGTCACGGCGCAGCGAGTCGAGCGGCAGCAGCGCCAGCGGCTCGGTGGCGCGGAGTGTGCGGGGCGGGGGCGGCGAGGTGGTGCGGTGGGGGGGTCGGCCGGCCGCCGTGACTCGGGCCAGCCGCGGGGTCGCCTCAGCTACAAGTACCGACATATTCGTGGAGATGCCGCCGCCGCGCACTCACTTTTCAGGCTTCGGGAAAAGTTACCATTTCTCTTGCGTGTCTCCCTTTCAGTTCACGTACCCCTATGTGGTGTACATCTGAATTAAATGCTACATAAAATACGATTTCATTGACACAGTATCGAGTCTTGGCTTGTTAATTTTGATTGATCGTTTGATAGCTTCTTTTAGTTGTGATTTTTTGGTGTTGGGTGAGAAAACTACAAATATACCAAGATCCAATGCACACCATACGAAGAGTTTAGGTGACCCTACTGCTAGTCGCGTGACAGGCTATGAGCAAGTTAATTGTATAAATTGCACTGTTATGCAGCGAGCAGTAATCAGCGTCACGCAGGGGACTAGCTTGTCTCTATGTTCAATTTCAAGTACAATCTGTACAAATTATATGATACTGCTAACCTTCAGCCTTGTACTTTGTCTAGGTACTTGAACAAGACTCGGGCTAACGAGATGACATGCAAAAGTGATGGTATCTATTCATCTAGAAATTGCTTATTTTTGCATGACAATTGGTTTCAGTTTATTTATGGTCTGTAGCTGGCACTCCTTGGTTTGGCCCTTGTGTTAATTTAATTTTTAATCTGTTTTATTTTTATTTCGTTTTCGATTCACTAATTATTAGGTACTTAAGTTCTTTAGAATTTTATTTGATTATATTTTTTTCTATTTTTATCTTAAAATAGTAGTGAATCGAAAACACGTTTGGACGTAGTAATTCATCTCATTTTGCTTTTTTTAGTATGCCCTTAATTAGTTCCCTATAGTTTTCAAAAGACTGCAATAATAGTCATATCGTACTGTCTAAAAACATGTTTTCGGACTGTGATATTATTTTTAAGACTCCTTGTGGGACTGTACTGTACGACAAAACTATATGTTGTGTGGATTAACAATTGTTTTGCATTATTGTGATCATTAACCAATTTTGTGATAGAAGCCTTTTATTTAATGGCATGGAGTTTGTCAAGGGTTTAAATGCTCGAAGCTCCATTGAAAGACTTACGTATCCAAAGAATTCGTATATTAAGTGCATCTTATGAATTCCACTTATCCTAGTAGTTCGGTACATTCAAGTGCTTACTTAGTATAAACTTTTCTATTATATCTACTTATTCAAGAATTTTGAATATAAACACGATTTCTACGCATTACTCGAAGTAATATTATGCCCCCTATTTACATATTTTATACATTAGCACCTCATGTAGATTTCGTACATCTCTATTTTCATTACTTCATTAGTTTTAGTTTTTAGAGCTTTTTATAATTTGCAAACACGACAGTTGGTGTGTCTCACAGTCACACCATCTGTCGTGTTGTGTTATTTCACTCTATGGTGTATCAGAGAAACCAGCGGAATGGCATTAAGTGCCATGGAAGCTCACCAAGGTTTCAGCTGTACTGATAGATGTGATTCATACTGGTATGGTCAAGTGGGACAAATGCGGTGTTGCAATTTCGCATTCAATGAACACTTATGAAATTGATAAAAGAAGTCAACTGACCAATTCATAGCTATTTGGGAAGGCTCCGCTGATTGTTCAAATTGACCTATCATTGAAGTCCTCATCTATGAGTACAGCGTCATACACCATGCAGTGAGTTGAGTGCGTTAACGCGTGTTGTTTTCCCTCATGTTTGTTGCGTTTTGGCACTGTCACTAACGGCACGGCGGCAGCGTGTCGGTGGTCCGCGAGCTTCCTCCACACCGGTATCCGCGAAGAACGCGTTGCAGGTACAGTACCCCACCATCGCCGCGCGGTAGGCTGGCTACACGCGCGCTTTACGTGTGCTAAACGTCAGAACTCATACAAAACTACCAAGGACCAAAGCCTACAGCCATCCTTACTAGTGTTCTGAAGTTCAGTACATGTGCAGCGTCAGTGTGTTCCAACTGCGCCGGCGGCGACACGGGGCTTCCTTTGTTTTGAACGTTCAAAATATTGAGCAGCTTAATTTTAAGATTGTTTCTTTCATACTAATGAAAACGACAACGAATGTACGTAATAGTAATTTATTTGTGTTTTTGATGTTGATTTGTATACTTACAAACTAAACTTTTAACAATTAATGATGTTAGTGTCCCAAGCCGTCCTGTTGCCCAACAGGGTCAATGTAGTAATTCTTAAGAGACAATATTTGTCAATTATAGCGCACTTCTAAGTACAAAACACACTTATTTTAATGATGATCATGTTCCGACAATACACCTGCAAATAGCTTGCAATACACTTATTGTAATATTAGATATAGCTATGTCAGAATTTCAGTCCTTTTCATAATAGCAAAGCTGTGATACTTTTTTGGATTGTTTTTTATTAAATATTGATTTGAGAGAATAATCATGAAGTTATTGAGTTACATTTATGTTTTAGATGCATTTTATTATTGTTTACATTTATCTTAGTTTTTAATACTGACCAGTGCCTGTAAGTAATGAAAATATTCATATTATAAAGACTCATTTGAACACAAGCATTCCATTGCTGCTAAGATAGGTTTTCACTTTTAATAATAATATATTGTTGTTATAACTAGTAATTAAAATCTCTACTACCTATTAGAGTAACAAATACTTAGAATAGTTTCTTAATATAAAATCTTGTAAAACGTAATTTTGTGAGAACGAAATAGTGATTAATAAATAAACTTTAGTTTTAATAAACTGTACTACTTTCACTGTGTATTATTATCCTTACCTTCATTATCCCTCGTTTTATGGTGATAATAAATAATTAAGATTTACATAACTGTTGTTTTATTGCATCAATAACGCTGTACAATAGCTTGTGGAGGCATGTGCGAATTGCCGGTTGGTTTGTGAGAAATATGAAACAACTTGTAAGTGTAACACTTTCGCCGTGTTTTGACGGCTTTGCTTATAGTCCCACCGGACTACTATGCCCTTGACTAAGTAATTGTGGTAAAGTAATTTGATATTCACAGGCGATACGCGGTTTTTATGGCGCTCGACATAACTGAATCGTGTTGCGGGCCCAACACTCGTAAATTCCGTTTGATGGCTTATTTATTTTTATTATTTTGTGTTATTTATTATTGCTCGCCTCCAATCATAAAAGTGAAACTAAAGGGTTATTGTTCTTTAAATCATAATAAATTATTAAAACTGAGGCGTTTTATTGCTTGCCTAATGAAAAACTTTCAGTTCAAGCCATAAATCTTTGTTAACCCATTCTTAGAACTTAATTCAGTACGGTACGTGATCCTAGAATTTCGCCGTAGAGTCGCCTGACTCTACGGCGAAATTCTAGGATCACGTACCGTACTGAATTAAGTTCTAAGAATGGGATAACAAAGATTTTTATCTCGATGATAAAATGATTATTAAAATTTCATCATATAATTTTCTTAGAATACTTTTACAAGCACCGTTGTTATCTTGTGATAGTATACGGTAAATAAAATATTTAATCTAGGATCTTTGTCTATTGCTATAATAAAAGCGGTGGTATTAAAAGAAAATGTCGCAAAGTTCCTAGTTCTTATAATATTACTATTCTTCTTATAAGCCTATTCATGTTTTCCCTCCTTCCACTTTATATATAAACTATGAATGATTATGGAAAATTCGAGAAAAGCTTCTTTAACTTTTTGTTTTCGTCAAATCTCGAGGAAGTCAACGCCCACATAATCTTTTTAATGGCGTTGTCTTGAGGCCGATTATATCAAGTTGTTTCATATTAGCTGGCAAGACCATACGATATGCATGAATGGAGGTGTGGTTATTAGAATATCTTTGTATGTAAATATGGGTGCCGGTGCGGGTATTCTCTATGCAAATTGTTATTCTTGTTTGGTATTTTATCTGATTATTGACGTTGTTCTACAAGGCTGGGGGTGTAGACCCGTTATGATATAGCGGTCTAGGTGGGTACTTGTCGGTTTTCAGTTTCATTAGACAAAACTTAATATTACTTAAGTTCCTGTTTCATGAATAGCCGTAACAGGTAGTCAGTCCCCTGAAAATCTTACAACCAGTTTTACCAAAGGGTATTTACCAGGTACTTACTGGGTTGTGCAGGTCAGGTAGGTAAGGTAGGCAGTCGCTCCGTGTAAAAGACTTATCTTCAGCTGCATCCGATTAGTTTGGTAGCTGACTCCAACATAGTTGGAAAAGGCTAGGTAGATGATGATGTTTTTTATGTGACACAATTATTCTTCACCTAAGTATATTAATAGTAAATTCGTCATAATAATTAGGCATCTTCCTAACTACATCACGTAGTAATTCTCGAATGCATAACTGTTCCAAGACGGCCTCTATTGGGAGACTACCAAACGAGCTAACCAATTTGAAAGCTCTTCTCACAAGTTGAATGTCCAAATTATCCCTTTAGTCATGCATAGGTAAATCTCTCCCATGACACGAGTTCGATGACCCAAACAAAACCACTTCCAATAGAAATAAGAAAATACAGTAACTCCGAATATCATCCATCTTCGATAGTTTTTCGGATCTCTCCAATTCCTTATTCCGGATCAAAGAGAATTCGAAGTGCCAAGAATTTAATATTAAATAAAACCTTTTGAACCCGATTATTTGTGTAGGCAGCTGCTATATTATGTAGTACGCAATTTTCCATAGTCCTAGATGACGGACGAGACCAAATTAATATTACATGCCTAGAGGCTCCTCTTACTAGATCCTAACATAACAAATCTCTCTCCCGGGACTACGCGAGCAAATATTAAGGTCATCCGTTACTTCCAACTAATTTCATAATTTGTAACGAGTACACAAATAGAATTCTCGATATTACAGCTGCGTGCTACCTATAGATATTTCTGGGACGGCTATAATGTCATAGCTAATTACACACCCAACTTAAATTCTTGCACCAGTGTCCTTAATGGGTATCAAGTTATCAACGGTATGCATATTCATTTCGTTGAATCAACATAGGAATGCTAAATTAACGAAATGCATACCTTAGCCACCCTGTTCCCGCATATATGCCATCCTTATATGGACTTAGTATCTGCTCAAGTGAACAGCTCGTATTCGGAAATTGCGAAGTCGTTTCCAGACGCTCCCAGCCGTTGGAACATTTCCGCAATCGATAACTCTATTTTCTCTCAAGCGGGTGCCGGGTGGTCTCAACAGTGCTCGAGCGCGCAATATTTATATACTGAGCCACTCTATGTGCTAGATCTATGTATCCTCTGCTTCCTAATTCTTGTTTATTATTGCGGATGACTTGAGAAATACCATTTAATACCATCTTTACCCCCAAAATTATGCAAATAGCACAACTACAACAACAACTACTTAAGTAGCCGAAAAAACCCACGCGAAGAAATATCGTTAATACCAATATAGCAAATGATAGGCTCGTAAATTACAGTTATTATTATTATTTATTAGACAAGGAGTGGACATGACACGACTGCATGCTGCCTACGTGGAGTTAGGTCATGCCAGATAGCTCGTCACCGTCACCCACAGCCTCTGGAGAATACCTAACACCTCGCAGACCTTGGGAAGGGACTGACGCAATTGCTTAGTATTCTAGAATAAATGGGATCTGTCACTGTGTGCGTGTACAAAAATAGGCTTTGCCCACCCACGATACAAAGTTAATCTAAGTTAGGCGAGGGGTGGATTTTCTCGGAAAGAATAAAGATGACAGCTAGATTTAATGTTGCGGAGTTTTGCTCTTCTGGTTTATAATATGAATGAGGATTTAGTTTATCGCTCTTCGCAGCCAGACGGTGTTTGTTCAGAGAAACAATGGGGAAGGATTAGATGCCTCCCTGCGCAAGCATTACCCCCTCTTTATAACTTAGCTCTAGGTAGACAGACTACACAGCCATTTCAAAAGCAAATAATGGTAGATCAATGCAGCGCAATTTGCACATTATTTTTACAAGTTTTTCTTCATAAAAAGACAATAACAAGTCATGTATTGAAATGGTAATTAAACGTGACGTGACAAGGCTCAAGGCTACACTATGTTTTGTTCGCATAAAAATAAACTTCACTTTAACTACACTGTGCCACAGTCCACAGACTAAAGAATACAGGCGGTATAAGATTAAAAAGCTGAGATATGCGGCTATATGAAAATGAATCACAAATAAGTGCAAATTGTTGTTGTTCTTTTTAGTACGATTACTTATCGTCTTATCAAGTATAGATAGCCACCTACCTACTTAGTATATGACATTATCAAGTTATTTATTTATAGATTTGGGTTGGGTCTACTACGCTAGCGTAATTAATTATGCTTTCGATAATCAGCTGTGGCTAAGTGTAGGCACAGATAACGTAGGGCTATAATTTATTAATGACGCGTCGTATTGATCCCTATCTATGTACAAGCCTAGATATTTTATTATATGATTAAGCTTAGAACTTACTTCTAGCATGTAGCTGCAGCTGTATGAAACAGTTTTACTTACTGTGGTATTAGGTAGGCTAGTTATTTATTGGCACATTAGACAGCAACAGAATCGTACCTAGGTTTTGCGTGACTTTGTAATATGGGGTGTATACTCGTAAAGCCAAACAACAATAATAACTTAGGTTCTGAGACGAATTTTCGATTTAAACTACACACAATACATTTTGGCTACAAGCCAAGGAGACGTTGGTTCTGTACTTAGACGTATTACCTACCTATGTTATAATATTTCCCCCTGGGGTGATTGTAGAACCGTAGACTCACGAAAATTCATCAGATTCTCATCTCGAAAATTACAAAAGGAATAAAATATTAATTACGAGATTTTGATTCTGAATCGAAATTGAAATGAGACGGTCCTTTAACTGTGAACGGAGGCACTACAAACTGGAGCGGAAAATTAGATATTGCACCCCGAAGGCATTGTTACGTTAGGGAAATAGGGACGGTCCCTTGTTCCTCCCGAGACTCCCGACAAAGTTATAACAATGTATCATAGGCTGGTATTTCGCAACAATGATTGTTATTGATTTGGCTAGACTAGAACAGATGCTGCTTTGACGTAAAAGTACAATACAACTACACAACAATTCTGACTTTTCTTGTAATTTTTAATCTTAAACAACTTAGTGAATTTTAAATTTTTAACATAATATAACATCACGCCTGCCATCCCTGAAGAGTAAGATAGAGAAGCACCCATTAGTAAACGCACATTTCGCCAGTCCCATGTACTAAGGAAATATTCTTATTTCAAATATATTTTCACACCATTTGTGGTTTAGAGGTTTCTACGACCTAAACAGCATAGCTACGATACGTAATAAGGTATTGCGTGCAGGTAATAGTGTGAATAATTAAAAAGAAAACAGCTTCGATAAAGTGAAATGCGCGTTTAGAATGATATTCTGGCTTTTCCTTTCTACCCTTCGCCATTATAGGGTGTTTATTTATGCATGTATCTAATGGCAGTCCGGTGTGGGTTTTCAGCAGCTTGCTTGCCTTATACAAATTGCGGATTATTGTTTTATTTATGGAAAATAAATGCGCACATAAGTTTCCTTTGCATTTCAGTGTTTAGTCAGAAGGGAAGGGAAGAACTGAATCTTCCAAAATTTAACAAATTACTAGATATACCTATTTGATTTTGTAAATATTTAGTACATACCTACCTCGCAGTTTTAAACGCATAGCTATCGTAGGAAAGAGACATTTTGAGAAAGGGTCATTTCGGGATGATTCCCTGATTTTGAGAAATGGAATATTAGAAACCAAGAAACATTTTGGGAAAGAAATACTCCAGCTTGAACGATTTTATGTAGGTAAGGCAATTAAGCAGACCGTAAAGAGGTAAGTTGAAACTGATATGATCTACTAAAATAAAATATGGCTTATTCAGCAAGCATGCGGTAAAGCCTGAAATATCTGTTTTCCTGTAACACTGCTGGTCGAGTTGAGTATCAAACTGCCAGATTGATACTCAACTCGACCAGACATTGTCCTCAATACTTCCCAATCGGGAAAGTAATGCGAGGGTAGTTAGTTTCGTAGTTTGCCAGTTAGACATAAGCTTAGTCAGCATAAAATTGGTGTAGGTACCTACCTATTTTGGTAAAGTTTTGAAAATCGCTGTACCTATCGTTAATCTGTGGTATCGTACAACGGGGACAAATCAAGACCACTTAGACCAGACATATCGTTTCCAGTATAACTGGCTCCGCTTTGTATAGATTTCCCGTAAATGAGAGATCTGCATAAAATAAATTAATTGTGTAGCTTGATTGGTCACCCTGCGTACGGCACTATTTTGTGCACTATTTTTTACGTACCTAACCACTGTATTTGTGTTTATTTTCAGTTGAATGGTTATTACGTTGCTACAAATAAATATTATTCGCCAGAAGAATGATAGCGCCCGCAGACCTGTCACCGCCAGAATCGCGCAATGATGCAGAAAACCGCTGTTTGTTATTTTATAAGTTCGGAGAATACCTATTATATTGTTTGTAAAGAAGATTTATTTTGTAAACAACTTTATAATAGGTGATGAATGTATTTTGCGGTCTAAATATGTATTATGAAGACCTTGATTAGGTTATTATAACTGTACCTTAGAGCTCTACTCTTACCTACCTACTTGGTGTATTGTGGAACATGATCTTAATTGATGATTAATATTATTATTGTGAAATATTGCACATTTTATTCTAGAAAATTAAAGCTTGTAGGGACAGCAAAGTAATGAATGTTTCTTACAACAGGAGCTTCTTCGGGAGAAGCAGCAGCATTTAGAGCGTCTCTTGCGAGAGAGAGAGCTGGAAAGAGCGGAAATGGCCAAGATATCTCTGCAGGCTGACCGCGCTGAGAGTGCCCTCTCGCAACTCAAGAAGGAGGCTACACAGGTATAGCATAAAACCTCATCATTGCAGAACACCATCATCTGCCGAAGCCGAACCCAACATAGCTAGAAAAGCTAGCTTTCTATGTTAGGTCTTATCGCAGCTGAAAACCATACCTATTTGAAAGACTGGTTGAAAGATTTTCAGACTTCGGACTATCCGTAACAACGGCTGTACAAAGATCTTAAATTCTAAGGAAGAGATCTCTCCCTCGATCCTTTAGAATTGCCAACAAATAAACGAGCTTTTCAAGACACGGAGAAGTCGGGAAGTTAGGGTGGTCGGTCACCCATTCACTACTCTAAGCAAGCGTTCCTTAAACCTTTAAGCACGACCCGTGCGGCTGTTATTATCTAACTACGAGTTCCTCTAATATATCCTTAGTTTAATGCTCTTTTTATAGATTGTGCTAAGTCTTGGTTATCTACTGATCGTTCAAAGGCATGACTGCCATTGCCAATAGATGGATTGGGGTTAAGGACTTTGACCCGTATTTTAAAACGATACTTGAGCATTTTATTTATTAAAGCAGATAAGAAAAGCTCTCAAAATATTATGAAACAAAAATAGTAACGAAATTAGAATACAGTGTGTCTTTGATACAACATCGAGATCAATCGGTAATAAAATCATCATAACTGAAAGAAAGAAAAAATATTTTCAATGTCGCAGAAAAAAAAAAAAAAAGCAGTAAACACACAACTTACAACTATTATTAAAAAAGAAATAGGTACGAAAAAGAAAAAACAAAAGTTTGCAACTGCGATTTATTATTTCTATATTTATTGATGATTGTATAAAAAACAACTCAATCATCTAATAACTTGAAACAAAAATTAATATCTCCAACAAAAAATATAATTTGAAACATCTTTCAAGTCAAACAACGGTTGGGTTTTTACGCAGATCAATAAACTCACGAAAATCGCACTTACGATTTTATTGCAGCAATAACTTGAGAAAAAGTAGGGAAGAGGCACTTCAAATATTTCCTTCCTTTCCAACAAGCCTCTTTGAGCTGACTTTGTATAAAAGATCGAGTGGGGAGCATTATTACCCTCTCTTTGAGAACGTTACACTTTCCTTTCATGATATCTAGACTAGCATCTATTCAAGCGGTTTATATACGCACCCTTGATAGTATGAAAGCGAGACCCTACTTTTGGAACCTTTCAAATATTCCCTAACCTTGATAAGTATCTTTTATCAAGTTTTCAATAAGGTTTAAAGTAAAATGTACGGTGAGCATAAAAATGGGTAGTTCGTTTTTTTCGTGTTGAAGTTAGCTATATTAAATAAACCTTAGTAATCTTTTTTGAAATCTATATTTTACTATTTTCTGTTTCAGGCGACTTCTGAGAACAGTAAGCTAAAGGCGGAAATAGACAAGATCAACAAACTGTTGGAGGATGAGAAGCAAAAGGTTGAAGACCTCATGTTCAGAACAGAAGAGGAGAATATTAATAGAGAAGATTATAATGTGAGTTTGAACATTCTAGTAAACTGGAATAATTTATTTAGAATTTGGTTTAATTGGTTCATTTTTTATTGTTTTTTTTTGTTTTGTTACAGAAATATAAAGAAGCGATGGAGGTAAGTTCGAGACGAGTAATTTTACAGTAATGAATCATAAATGAACTTTTATTAGAATACAACAGCTACTGTAGTCAAATTTGCCTTAAAATGTAGTGTAAGGGATGCTGGTGAAGCACAAAAAAAAAATTGACCATAATGAAATGATGACCATTGACCATTTGAAAATTTCAAGATAGGTCTAGAATCAACAACCTGTATAAATTCCCTCTGAGCAAATTGCTTCCAGCAATCTGTTGAATTTTTTGTTTCATCTCATTTTTCATATATCCAGCAAGAGAAAGCAGTTCGCGAGCATCGTATCCGTGACCTGGAGGCAGAGTTAGACCTGACGTCGGCACGAGCTGAGGCCACCGCCACCGCACTGCGCATGACGGAGGACCAGCGCGCCGCCGACACTGTGGCGGCCGCTGAACAGCATCGGGAGGAACTCGCAGCTGCGCAAAGTGAGCAGTTATTTACCTAGCCTGTCGTTATTTTAGGATCGACTCTACGGATCTCCGGTCTCACCGGATACAGTTCCATATCAGTATTTTACATGGAGGAGGTTTTAGGATAAGTATCGAATTATGTCCGAAAAATGTCTAATGTCTTGGATGAAACGTGCTTGCTACTCGAGAATTCAACATTTGTTTGCATGAAGACTATTTATTTATTTGAATCTATTTTCCTAAAAAAACCGAACCATCTGACATAAATATTCTTATCTCTTTCCAGTGTTGTCGTCGGAGCTGCAAAAACTATTAGATGAAGCTTACGCTCTCCTTAAAGAAAAAGAAAGCGAAAAAGATTCATTAGGCAAGAGCATGTCGGAAGAGCTGACTCGACTAAAGACTGATTCTGAAAGGGCACTAAACGAAGCCAAAACAAAAATGGCGATCGCGCAGACTGAATACGAAACACAAGTTTCAGTATTAACTGCGAAACTGCAACTAGCTGAATCGAAGTTAGAAACTGAAAAGCAGAATTTAGAAAGATTAAATAAGGAAAACAGCCAAATTATTATAGACCTTAACACTAAGTTAACACAGCTGCAAGCTACCGTAGATGATAAAACGTTAGAATTAAATAAAGGTAAGCAGCATTTTTTTGTAGCAGGTGTGTTTTCTATAGGCCTACGTTCGTGGGAAAAAGGTGTTTGTGTATTTATTTTATCTATAACATTTATTTATTTTGCAGTTGTTGGCGTAAGTAAAGAACATGAAGTTAATCTTAACAAAGAAATTACAAAACTGAAAATGGAACTTAGTGCTAAAATATTAGACTTAGAGCAACTAGAGGACTCGAAGAGGAAACAAGAAACAATATTCAAGTCGTTACAGGATGAGTTGGGCCGCGTACAAGATGAATACAATAGCAAAGTCAATGAATATGAAACTTTGTTGAGTGAGGTCTCGCAACAACATGAAAAGAACAAAACAGAAATGTTAGGATTACAACAAAGTTTGAATGCGAAGACAAAGGAGTATGAAAAGCTTCTCGCTGAACTTAGTACATCCACAAATTCTTCCGAAAAACTTGTCAGTGAATACAAACAAACTATTCACGAAAGAGATAAGGAAATAATAAAGCTCAAAGACGACTTTGAGCAAACAACTGCTAATTTCAATATCAAGCACAGCAAAATTGCCGAAGAACATAAGAAAGAAATTGATGATCGTAACACTAAAATTGAACAGCTATTGAAAGAGATCGAAAGTCACAAAGTAACCTTAGACCAAAGCAAAGTAGAATTCGAAGCTCTGAATACTCAATTCATAATAAACGTGGATGAATTGAAACTTCTTAAAGAAGAGAACGAAAAACTGAAACAGTCCATCAACGAGTTAACACAAAGTAACAATGATCTTAAAGCAAAGATGGCAGCTATGGAACTGGAAGTCGGTGAATACAAGCGACAGTTTGAAAGCACTAATGAAAAATGTGCCGAGCTACAAAAGGCTAAAGATAAAATCGAGTCGGAATACATGAACCTCACAGGTCAGACGACTGATTCCAATGAGCAATTCAATAAGTTATCCCAACACCTAAAGGAAACTGAAAAAGAATTGCAGGACTTAAAGGACAAAAATAGAGAAATAGTGAACAGCCATGCACGAGCAGAACAAGAATTAAAACAAAAGTTGTTCAAAATTCAAGAAGACTCCTATGTTGAACGCAGTCAGTTGGTTGTATCGGTAAATGAAAACGTGGAAAAACTTAAGGAAGCAGATAATAAAGTAAAAGAATTTGAAACACAAAGTGCCGAAATTAATAACCGTTTGAGAAATCTTCAAACTGATAATGATAAGCTTCTTGATGAAAACTCAATATTAAAGAACGAAATAGAAACGTTTAAAGTAAAAGAGCTCGAACAGAATAGTGAACATCAATCTATTTGTAAGAAACTAGAAATAGAAATTGATAGGTATAAAGAAGAAGTATCAATTTTAAAAGCAGACGGAGCAACATCAGAAGTTAAGCTTATGGAAAAAGTAGATCAACTGACTGAGGCGCAAAATGACTTGAATAACAAACTCGAAGAAGCAAGAAAACATGAAGATAGCTTACAAAAAATATTAGATGATATGACTGCCCAATTAAATAATCAAAAATCTCAATTCGAAAAAGAAATATCTCAACTACAAAATAATTTAACAACTTCTTGCGAAGAAGCCCATAAGCTGAAGGCGGAAGAAGCGCGTCTAAAGGAAGCATTGGAAGAAAAACAAAACAGTGTCAAAGATCTCACTCTGAAGTTAGAAATGCTTGAAGTAGATTTCAAGTCCAACTTAGAAATTGTTACAGAAAAAGATCGCCAAATAGCCCAGGTTAATGAAGAATTAACTAAAGCTACAGAAATTAAAAAACAATTAGAAGAGAAATTAAACGGAGTTGCCTTAGAAACCTCGACACTGAAACAACAATATGAAAGTCTTATAGCAAATTCATCGGCGGAGGAATCTGTACTAAAGGAGCAGCTAGGCCAGCTAGACGTGTTGAAAAAAGAAATGTCTGTTTTGGTTCAGGAGAAGACTTCGTTAGAGTCAAACTACAGTGAAACATTAACGGAATTAACAAACCTTAAGAAAAACCATGAGGATACCGTCAACAGACTCAACGAAAACTTAACAAATAACAACGACCTAAAGAAATCTTTAGAAGAAAAGGAGAGTCTACTGAAATCTCAAATTGAAAAATATGAGTCTGACTCGAAAATACTATCTAAGCTAGAAGCAGATGTCGCTCAGTTAAAACAAGAAGTTTCCAGCAAAGATGTTATAATCCAAGAGAAAGAATCACAGCTAACGAAGATGAATGATGCTTTACAATTAGGTTCTAACGAAACACAGCAACTAGTCGCTCAACTTCAAACCGAAAATTCTAAATTAAATGAAATACATAAAGCTGAAGTAGAATCTCTTAATACTGCCACGAAAACGTTACAGTCTCAAATAACGGAGAAAGACAAAGAACTCGAGGAACTCAGCCAGACTAAGGAAAAACTGACAGAATTACAAATACTCGTAGATAAGTCTGAACAGGACATCAAACAGCTAACGAACATCAACGAAGCTCAAAAAGTAAACTATGAAGACCTGAACAGACAGTTACAAACTCAATTCGACGAATATAAGAAGGAAAGCAAGCGCGCAAGGCATGACTACAAAAAATCATTAATGGACTATGACAAAGAATTAAAAGAATCTAAAGACAATGTGACGGCAGAAATAGAAAAACAAAACCAATTGCAACAAAAACTAACAGAAGCTGAAAATAAAATAGTAGAATTGACTCAGAGATTGGAATTAGTGGTTGTTCAGCAAAGTGGTGACGTAGAGAAAGATAAGCAGCTAGAGAAGTTGACGGTAGAACTGCAGCTAGCCAAACAGTCTTCGGCAGAAACTGTAGCCAAGAGTGAGACTTTAGTCAAGAACCTTAAAGCTGATATTGAAAATAAAATTAAAGACTTGAGACTGAAAGAAGACTTGATTGGCAAATTACATGAAGAACTTAAGGTAAGAGAAAATTAAAACCAATAAAAAATCCTGGAAGAAAGTAATTTATAATATATTTACATATTTGGTTTTTACTTTTCAGACCCACAAAGCTAAAGTCGAAATAGCGGAGCGCGAAAAACTTATTCTCCAAAAGCAGTTGGCTGAGAAGGGCCAAGACATTCGAGATAAAAATGACAACAGTGCTATGGGTGTGTTAGG
The DNA here is from genome assembly GCA_949775195.1 of Diarsia dahlii. NCBI lineage: Eukaryota > Metazoa > Arthropoda > Insecta > Lepidoptera > Noctuidae > Diarsia > Diarsia dahlii. The sequence continues at coordinate 17,038,806 of OX459195.1, forward strand.
ACAAGGCGATTCTGCATCTGAAAAGTAAGTTAAAGTCTCGAAAACAACCCAATCATAAAAAGCCTAAACCTAAAAAAATTATAGAACGTAACATCATCAATCACCATCTTTGTATTCTTATGGGCTATACACAGTACAGAGAGGCCTATGTCCAGCAGTGGACGTCTTTTGGCTGAAATGATGATGAATGATGATACACAGTACATCTAAATTTTGATAATTATGTTCTTTTGACTGCTTTTTTGGTCCAATGTTCACAAGTGCTACTCCTGAGCGTGAGGTCTTGGTTTCGACTCACAGGTCAGACAAAATGTTATTGAGTTTTTCCATCGGGAAATTCTCAGTAGTAACCCGGTTGAGCCTGATTTGAGCTTGTTTGATAGACTCGTCCACTATAATATTATGGCCCTTAATAATAATTAAAACAAAAAACCGATAAATTAAAGATATAGACTACCTTTCTACTTCGTTAAAGTACAGATGATAATTTCGCAAAAAAACATTTTGTTCAGGATAACGGACGACAAGGAGATGATTGACGGTCAAGTGAGCTTCCTCAACTCAGTCATAGTGGACATGCAGCGCAAGAACGAGCAGCTAATGGCGAGAGTGCAGGCACTCGAGGGTGGCTCGGTACCTACTGAACCACCGCTTTTGTAAGTATAATAAATGAAACGAAGATCAGTAGTAGAGTTTGCTTAAGACTCCATGTTCAATTTTGATTTTTTCTTTTATTACTCGTCCTCTCAGCAGTCACTCCCTTTCTAATTATATCATCTTTCACACAGATCATCCATTGTTTTGTTGGTCTTCCCCTACTTTTAAAGACATTCATATTCAAAACTCTTCTCACGACATTCTCCTTATTCCTCTCCAACACATACACCAACAACCAATAACCACACAACTTTCCAGTCACCAGTTTCACTTTCCTACTTCCCCTTATTATAATCATTTATTATTTTGTCAATTCGCCTTACACCACCACATATCCCCCTTAACATTCTCAACTCAGCCACACGCAACTTTTCATTCATACCTTTTTGTGACCTATCCATACAAGACACCAAATTTTGAAGATATTGCAGAAAAACTAACATATTCCCTCTTCTACAGTAACGGTCGCAAGGCCCGTGCGGTGGCCCCGCGGTTGTTCTGCGACATCTGCGACGTGTTCGACGCGCACGACACAGAGGATTGCCCGCGCCAGGCTGGCGAGCCCGACGCGCCGCCGCCGCCATTACCGGCCAACAGACGTGGTGCGCCGGCGCCGCGACCTTACTGCGATATTTGTGAAGGTAATTAGTTGTTCAATTGACCAGCTTATTTGGAAGTCCCAAATTAATTATGTAATACATTTTTCACATCGACGAGGTACACCTCTGTCTCTTGAGGATTACAGGCGTGCCGTTGTTACAAATACGATACGATAATTTAGAAACCTCTGATAATATCACATTAGATGGAAGACTATTATTAAGTTACTAATCTGATTGTTTTTTTATTTGCAGTGTTTGGCCACGCAACAGAAAACTGTGATGAAGAGGAAACTTTCTAATTGGCCTATTTATTGACGGATTAGTTTTAATGTTACCGTTATTGTTGTTACATGTTTTAGTTGGCTATTATTTATTATTTTTTACCATAGGCATGGTATTACTGTTTTATAGTTATCTTAGGAAAATGTTTGTAAATAAGTACCCTTGTTATTACTAAGAGAACCATTGCATGTTATATTTTTCCTAATTAGGTGAATGGTAATCAACTTTTCGTATGCATTATCTGGTCATAATGCATATTGAGAATTAATGATCTTTTATGGCACAAATTGGTCTTTCATCACAATCATGATTCTACAATATCTCTATTGCAACCTATTTTAATTTATATTTAAAATAATTAGATGAACACCAAAATATAACAGTTTTATAACAATAAATTAAATTGAATTATGTTATTTGTTTCATTTAAACTACATCCATAACAACTCTCACAACACAACACACATTATGTGAATGGGTAAATTCACATTGCACTCAGCGAACCTCACTAGTCCAGCAGTGGCAACACAGAGTCCCACATCATATCTGTATTATTGTACTTATTAGCGCCACCTCTAACTATACTGACATACTCGTTTTGTCTCACCCACATTCATACATCTGGTCATACGCACACCTCAGTTGTGAGTACTATACTTGCAGCAGTAATGCTATACATTTTCTTAGAAATAAATCTACATGACAGAAACTAATTCACCACATACACATCTCATTGTGAAATAATATTCTCTATAGATTTACTAAAAGTGGTTTAGTACTATGTTCAAAGTGGCCACTATATTGGATTCATAAAAGAAAGATATAAAACAATTGACATCATTTTGCAATAATTTTATTAATAAAATATTACTTATCCATAATTATTCTTAATCTAAAGCATTCATAGTATATTATTACTTAGTCTAATCCTTCCTTCTTCTCTTTTATGGCTTCCTGAAATAAAAAAAAAGAAAGTTCATTTCAATAATTCAAATGATTAAAATAAAACTTGGCATACATAATTAATTAAAAAGTCAATGAAGTATTTTTTTTTTGTCTAGTTGTAACTGCAGCAGACTGAATACACAAAGGGGAGGAGAGATTGCTTTGGTGCAGCTGCAACATACTTATATCCAAAGGTGGGCTGCCATCATCATCAGCCTATTATGTTCCCCACTCAGGCCTCCTCTCTAGGCTCTCCCATCCCTCTGAATGGGCTATAATCCACCAGGAGGACCCAGTGCGGGTTGGTAGATGTCACATGTCGCGAATTTTTTGGTTCTAAGACATGCCCATTCCCTCACAATGTTTTCCTTCACCGTTTTGAAAGCTGTAGTGATGAAATAAATTACACAAAGTAATGCGCCTGACTGTATTCGAACCCATGACTCATTATTCATAAGTCGGCCACCACTGCTCTCAGGACTAGACTGCAATAGACTAAGTTAATTACATTAATAGAAATATTTACCTTAAATCTTTCTTCAAAGAGAGACAGTTCAGAGGTTAGATCAGTGATAGCATTCATAAAAGCCTCTTGAGGTGTGTAATCAGAAGTTGTCTGAATCCGCAGTACAAACTTGTGCTCTAGGGGATGAGGCACCTTGTAACCAGCGAATAGCACTTTCGGATCCTTTAGCAGCTGGCTGCAAAATGTTCATTCACACACATAAGCAAGATTCACAATAGGAACTGAAAATAAGACAAAATAAATATTTACATTATAGAAAACCAGGGCCAATACATACTGTCTTATCATGTTTCCGAGTGTATGATCTTCCTTATTTACTGTGAAAATTGCTGCGTTGGTTACCTTAGTATCTTCTTCTTTCTGTACCCTAAATTTTAAAAAAAGTGTTACTCCTTCATGTAAACAAGTATTGGGAAGCTACAGTATTGGCGTGGGGTATCAATACTCACTTTTTCTCTCCATCATATAAAAGGAATGATTCGAATGTTGGTGGTGCGTTCATTTTAATTACTTAGATATCCTTAATTTTGTTTAAAATTCTCATAAAACAAGTTCTAACGCGAAGCGTCGTGGAATTGATATTTTACTTCATTTTCATTGACATGAAAAAATGACAACTGAAACTGACAGATACCATAGAGAATTCTGGATGTAAACTTGCGTAGTGCGAAGCACCGGTCGGCCAAGAATCATCTGACGATAACTCCTCTAGTGGTGAACTATTATTGGTTATAACGGTTAAAAAAAATATGATCTCATAGTGGAAACGCGGCTTTAGACTACACGAGCTTTCGAATGTTTCCATGTAAAAAGTTTAAAAATTTGTTTTTCTCTCTCTATAATTAATATTTTTGCAAAACTGCTTTACAAATTGAGAAGGTTTAGGGTGCTCCATTTAACTTCCGAGATAGGTATGATTAAGGGTTGCGCCACAGCGCCACTAAAACTTTCTATCGCAAGCGTCCGCATTGACGATGCACTCGGCAGCACACTCTGTTTCTCGCTCTAGCAAATGACGGTTCCGAGCGGCAGAAATAGATAGGAGCATGGAAAAATGTGATTACGTGCTGATGGATGAGGGTAAACCCTTAACACAGCGCTCCCTGGATTATGTGCTCAGTGTTATTAGTGGAGACTGAGAGCAGTTGGCCCAGTGGAAAAAACCGCGACGAATTGTAGGTCGTGGGTTCGAACCCAGACAGGCACTTTGTGTATTAATTAATTCATTACCACTGCTCAGGAACGGTGAGGGTGAGGGTTGTGCTAGTGGAAAAAATCGAATACACCCATGTATCAACACTCACCGAGTCAGTGGCGGATTATATGGCCTACTCTATGCGTTTCTGCATCTCAACAGAAAGAGAAAATTATAAGGCTGATGATAACATAATCGACCTGATGATGACCTTGGGTACTCTCACGCATGGGCTTGTGTGGATATCGAGCTACGATTTTTTTCATGGCTTCTTTCTGATAGCGTACAATTTTTGTCATTCGACAGTGGGTGGGTTTTGTCTGGTTGCAGTAGGTACGAAAACCATACTTGGTTTTCTTAGTGCAGGCATAACCGCTTATATACGGTTGGCTGGACCTCATTGTCCCATTGCAATTGAACTATGACTGTGATAATAATATTGAGCACAAATATTTAATTTAAACGAACTGGTGAGGATGTAAGTCGGTTACCTTGCAGAAGGTTTTTGGCATGAAATATAAAATTACAATATTATCATCATTTACCCAACTATGTTGAGGTCGGCTTCCAGTCTAACCGAATGTAGCTGAATACCAGTATTTTACATGGAGCGCCATCTGACCTCCACAATCCAGTTAGTACTACTAGGTAATACCTACGAAACCCTTTGGTAGGTAAGATTGGTTGTCAAACTTTCAGGTCACTGTCTACATGCAACGACTGCCAAAGATCTAATACCTATATGGCAGCCGGGACTAACAGCTTATCGTGCTTTCCGAGGCACGGAGGAAACTCGGTATGTAACGGGTGTTCACCCATCCACAGACCAACCTAGGCAAGTGCGGCTTAACCTAAAGATCGGCCCGAGTGGCAGTCGTTATTAAGCCACGAGCTCCGTATCTTATACTAGATGTGCCCTGTTGCGTTGCATTGCACCTTTTTCTACCTACCCTAGTACTAACCATAAATAACATAGGTAATATTCATTTCTGCAACAATACACCCGTCATTCTTACCCACACTGTGCCCACACTACCTTTCGGGTGGGGTTACGAGGGTGAAAAGTAGGTACTTTACGACCTATTCACATACCTTCTGAATATACAGCTTGTCTATAAAGTCATGAAATTAATGTTTGAGGAACTAACATTATTCAAAAGTAAGGCAACACTAAATCATGGTACATCAAATGTCATCGGCTGTCATCAACTTGTTATTTATCTTGATATCTTTTGCATTTTTTAATGTTTTTCAAATCTACGTCGACAAAACTTCGAAAAAACGTGATAAATATGAGGAAAACAAATAGGAGTGGAGCTCGGGAAATTATTTCAAAGTATATCAGCGATGTTTGTTAGAACACCAAGCTGACCAAGTTTTATCAAATTTGGATGATATTTATACTCGAACAGCAGCTATAACAGGTATGTAATCGTGTTAGTGTTTGTTTTTTATCTACCAGAAGTCACAAATTTACTAAATATACGATTTTAAGACTAAAATAAGCATTGTTTACATTGCGCATTTATAGGTTAGATTGCAAATGTAAGTAGCTCATATTGTAGTGCGACGTTAACTTTTGATACTTTTGGGTAATCAAATTTACCGGTGATTTTAAATATGAATAAGTTTTAACATGTTTGAAATAAAAACAGTGCTATGTATTTTCTGTTAGATATTACATCTTTTTTTAAATCTTTCTTTCAGGAAAATCTGAGAGTACAGTGAGGATTGCAGATGAAGGCAAACACAGATCAGGCCGTCCTAAGAAAGAAATGGATGACTTCAACATAAAATTTCGCTAAAACAGATCTGGATTTTAAATGTAGCCTAGAAGTCCTGCGTAAAATTTTGAAATCGATTGGATTTTCTTACAAGAAGATCAAAATAACAGAAAGGCTCTAATCGAACAACATATTGCAGCAAAACGGGCAAGAGAAAATGGGCATACAGTGGTACAAAAGTTAAAATATAACATTAATAAAAAATATGTACGAACATTTTTCTTTTATTTACTCATTTTTATTTCAATGAAGGTCGGAAGGAAAACATCGTGAGGAAATCTGGACTTATAATTATTATAAGTCTGAAATCGCCAACCCGTCTTGAGCATGCGTGGTGATCAGTGCTCGTGCCGTCTCTGTTGAGAAGAGGCCTTTGCCCAGCAGTGGGACAGTAATAGGCTGGTATTATCATTTATAATGAAGGTAGCATCTTTGTTTATGGTTTCTGTATTTTTTTTAAATAAGATAACAGATTTTAATTAAAACCAGGTTTGCTTCTAGTACAAAATAATGTGCTAGTATCAAAACCATTTTAGTCACACTATACAGGGTTGCTATGTGCACGAGTCTTCACGACCGCAGCGCCCTCATTTATTTTCATGACTTTATAGACAGGCTGTACACAAAAATTCAAGCGGTCAAGCCGTTTCCGAGGAGTTTGGGAACTAACACTGTGACACTAGAATTTTATATTGAATTATTAAAATTCTAGTGTCACAGTGTTAGTGGTAGTGTGAGTGTTTTTATAGAAGATAGATATCATTTAATAAAACAAAATGTACAGCAGAAAACACCGTTTATTTTATAATTATGAGAGAATTTCAGATTGATAACCTACATACAGAATATAATATGACTATAAAACCAATCTAACTTGAATTTTACATTTTTATCCAGAACTTTTCTGTTAATATTCGTAATACAAGATTTTGTAATTTATTGTGACAACAATGGTTTTAGGTACCTATTCAGTGTTCCTGTGAAGATTACGAGACAACTTTTTCATAGGGAATACAACTTTAATATAAATTCTGAAATACTTATATAGGTACAAGAAACATCCGTAAAACGGTACTAAACTATTTTAACATTTTTGTCTAAACTAAATTAAGAAAAGTAACATGATTTAAAATAAATTATAAACTCTAATACAATATTATAATAATGTTTCACATCATTCAACGCCAAGCAACATCAAAGAGTCAGAAAGAATAAAGCACAATATTGTGGAAATTTGATAACATTTACCTACAAATTGAAGTCTAGCGACCCTACTGATAAACAATATAATTTGTAGAATATTAGTTCGAGTGAGTACCCCTTCAGAGGGGATGACGTTGTTCCGCGTCACGACATGGGGCACCTCTAGCACTGTAGTCCCTCTACCGGCAAGTAGCTAAATACAATACTGGCGCTAAGAACATGGCAGCTCTTCCTCCTTGTGCGTTGTGCTACAAGTGAAGACCGTGTTATTGCTTGCACGATATAAGCGGGTTATGATATTCTCGCTTAAACATTGAGTACTATACGATGACTGTGAAAATACTTAATAATTACTTTAGCTGAAAAGATATTCAAGTAACGAACTTGTTACCTACTTGGCGTGGCTAGGACTTGCCGGTAGACACTTTGCTTCACGAGGTACCCTATCATTTATTTGAATATCTAACGATTTTCAGGAAGAATATTCACATGACACAGACAATATATAAATCTGTCATTAAATCATTAACATTATTAACTATTAAGGAAAAAGGTTGAAGACATGAGGCGATAGAAAATTGTTTTTCAAAGTTTGCATTCAACACTGGGATCTTAAAATTACATTTCAAAATGTTCGTTGTTTCACAATTATTCTTACCAAGCATTACTTTGATCAGTGAAGTGATTATTTATTTTAATATATAAACAGAGCTACGGGTTTCAATGAAGATTCAATATTAATCTATTGTTTAAATGCTGGTTAATTGATAAACTGTGATACAATTACTTATACATTCAAGATTGAAGAATACAAGTTTAATAAAACATCATTCATTTAAAATAACATAAATACTTGAATAAGCTTAATAAACAGCACTGCAATCATTTTTGGATTACGTTTAACACTTACTAGCTATCGTCTGTTATGTAATAAAATGCTATGAGAATTGACACATAAGTATATAAACTATACTAATTGTGTACGTACTTATACAAAATTAGCAATCCAATCAACAATATGCATACTATTGATTATGAAAATATCTATGCTTTACGATAAACATTGAGTTTTGTTAGATCGTACAGTCGACGCGCCAACAGAGGGCGCAGAGGGCCCGTCCCGCCGGGCGGGGCGTGGCGCGGTGGCGCGTACTTGAACACGAGAACGTCACTTATATTTACACTAGTAACAGAACGATACAATTGCGATATTACCATTGATATTATTAGAATAATAGAGATTATTAAAAGCTGACTAGAAGTTCGGTTATACCTACTCTAAAACGATTTATTTTATACAAATTAGGATTGGATGCGAAGTGTTCCGCAGGTCGCGCGGCTTGTGCGAAACGCTTCGCGGTCCGAGCGCGCTCCGCGACTCGAGACTTGTGCGATGCTTCGGAGTGCGGGCTGCGGCACGCACCGAAACTACCATTAACGTTAGATTGGTGTCAGCTCAGGTACTCGGCCTCGCTTCGAGACCTATTTATATAATACTTAGTCTAGATATACGATGAGATAGATGCAACTAGCGGGTGTCAGCGCGATGTCGGGGCAGGAGGCGCCGGGCGGCGCGACTAGCGCGGAAGACAAGCGACACAATTGACTGGCGAGTGGAGAAACGCGGCTGACCTCCATGACTTTATAATGAAGCTACTCAGAGAAAAGGTATCACCTAATTTCTCTACTGTTACGAAGGCAACTAGATGAAATCCTACTCTTATGGATAAAAATCTAATTATGCTATAAATGTTAAAATTAACATTGCTTCAAGTTCTTAAATATTGAACTGCAGACGAGCGCGGGCTTGCGCGGGGCGGGGCGGGGCACTCGTGGGACTTAGTACCGTTATCCACTCGCGCTCGCTCCACCTCTCGGTATAACAATAATATGCCATAATATCATACGACTACATAATAATAATCCTTCTTCGCGACAATCGCTTAATTATAACGTTATTTTCTTACAGGAAAATGCTAATACATGTGCTTTAATTTTCGAGTGACTCTACAATTTATTATTACAAACGGAAAATACTGCTCAATAACTATTCTTATATTGCTGAAGACTCTGTATACTTCAAATTTATTAAAAAAGTTACCCTAGCTAAATCGGCTACATTATGTTTTACTGTACAACGAAGAGCGTCTTAGAAGGTATCAAATTAAACTTTATATTCACTCAACTATAAATTTGATCGAAAAGCGCCAAAATTTTCAATGAGTCGTTTATACTATGTATTATTTGAAAAGTTCAAAGTACTCTTACTGTTTATTAAAAGTTACATTCACAATAACAATTCATTATTATTATAAAGTTAACTAAACAACAACTGCATCTACTATCACACATTCGAAAGTTTTAAACAATTTTACAATTGTAATCGAACTTTATTATTGCTACGGCGACGGCACGCCGGCGCGATATGCTGCGTGCGCGTGGGCGCGTGACGTCACGCGCGAGCAGGTGACGTCACACGCGTGCAGGTGACGTCACACGCGTGCAGGTAACGTCACACGCGTGCAAGTAACGTCGCACGCGTGCAGGTGACGTCGCACGCGTGCACGTGACGCCACGCGCGTGACGTCAGCGCGGCACGCCGGGCACGGCCCGGAGGCTAGTCAACTAATGGTGAGGTAGAACCTAACGATATCGCAGCTCCCCGCACACCCGCCTACCGATGTCTCCCCGACGCTGACGTCTCCTCGCGACATTGCCACACTCGCCGAGGGTGCACGGGCGTTACACTCCACCATTCCCTCTTACCTATCAACGAGGTTGAACTATTCAAGATAAAACGGAAATTAGTTTACATGAAAGAGAGCTCTGTCAAATCTTTGTAAGTATCACTTTACTTATAAATACAAACTATACTCACATTATGGCGTGTAAGCAACCATATTGTGGAGATTACAAAAACAAAATTGTAAGTGATTAATCGACCTTTGACGAGCCGATATTTAGATACAATAAAATGTATATAGTAAGGAATATTATAGTGGAAACCGAGATTTACAAGACTCTAAATACTGGTATGCGTGTAGATACTAGTTATATAATGTACGTATAACTAACATATGTATATTCATTGATTATTGCACACTAAATCATTATTTAGTTTATTTTTCATAAATAAATATTGGTTTTTATGTGATCGCTATGAAAACCGATTTTAGAGCCAGCGGTTATGGTGTGGTAACGGCCAGTATATTGTTACTAACGACGATAATATCAAACATTAATTTGTTCCTATGACATATCTCAGATGATAAGTTTAATTGAATATAGTTTTAATCTAACAGACGAACTTCTAACAACAAATAAGAGGTGTTGATACGTGTTGATGATTCGGTCTGTTGCAGAATGTTGATTGTTGCCAGGCGGGGTGCAGGCACCGAAATATGCGCGCAGATTTTTCTTTGCATGACGGTCCTGGAAATATTAAATCATACACGTTATTCTTAAGTAATGCATACCTCTACTAAACATCCAACGTCTCATAAATCTAAAACAGTGAGTGACATCTGGGGAGTGGGGTTGAAAGACGAAATAGTTTCATCCCTTGAGAAGTCCCCTCCTGGGCCCCGAGTCTGCTATTCAATAGTGTCAGAATGGTCTATCATTGATCTCATAATTGTTGATTTTGACAAGTAGACGACAAGCCAAAAAGTACCTTAAGTCGACAGACCTAAGGTACTTTTTGGCTTGTCATCAATCAACAATTATGAGATCAATGTTAGACCATTCTGACACTATTGAATAGCAGACACGGGGCCCTGGGCCCCGAGTCTGCTATTCAATAGTGTCAGAATGGTCGATCATTGATCTCATAATGGTTGATTGAAGACAAGCCAAAAAGTACCTTATGCGTGTCGACTTAAGGTACTTTTTGGCTTGTCGTAAATCAACCATTATGAGATCAATGATCGACCATTCTGACACTATTGAATAGCAGACTCGGGGCCCTGGTTTCATGGAACACTCACGGGGCTGTCACACACTGTTATAACTTAGTTTATAACAATAAATACCTAAAATTTTGCTACAAGTATTGTGGATTTAAAATATGAATGGCCTGTTCGTGTCTGTGGGTACTTAATACTTCTGAACTATTGTATATCGATAATATTTTACAGGTGGTTTAAACGACCTAAAACATTTTCATAATCTGGAGGTCTTTGAAATCGTAATTACCGAATCATATAAATTACATTTCATTATGCTTACATATTTAAGTTTGTTATACAGGTTGGATTCCACTAATGGGTGCGGATGGCCAATTCCGGAAGTATGAGAAATAACAAAAAAAAATGTCAAAGAACTCTGCACCCAGACTATGATGAAAAGATTTCATTAAAATAAGGACCATCCTCTTTTAACTATTTATCGCTATTCTTCATAGTTTTGGATTTGGACATCCACAACCACTTAAAAATTCACCCTGTTTATTATATAAAGCAAAAGAAGCAACGACAATGTATGAATTTTGAAAGGGACCTTTAGATTACAATGTTTATAGAATTAACTAAATGTATGTATGTGTGTATGGTATTCGAATTTGCATTGTATGACACCTAAGTAAATAAATTGAAATGAAGTGAAGTGAATCAACCTAACGACAGAATAGATAAAATATCTGAATGAAAAACCTAGGTAGGAGTAAAAACATGAAACAATACAAGGTGCCAAAATATAAAGAAGTGCTTGGATTATAAAATAGAATAAAAAGTAGATTATACACTTATTTAAAATAAAATAAAAATAAGCGTCAGGCAACTTCAGGATATACATTTTATTTTTTTGATATACTTAAGTTGGAAAAATAGTGGTGTCATATTTTTAAGTTTTGAAATAAGTAAGTAGTGTAGTGAGATTGTTTCCTAATTGTAGCTTTCTATAAGGCGTTGTTATATCCTGAACTAGTGGCAAATACTCAACTTACAGCAAATTTCAACGCTCAATATTCCGTGTGGCAAAATATAATAAATTAATATTCTATATAAGAGTACAATGTTAATCCTATACAAATATTATTATGCAACTGACTCATGCAAATTTCAAACCCCAATTTCAATAACATACTTTTTGAATTTGTCTCGAATAAGATGGTGGATCGATTCGATCGGCGTCTAGTTAATAAAGCATGGCTTTATCGAATGATAAATCTACTCAAGACTCGTAAAAGTCTAACTAGGGATGCGGTCTATAAAGCCCAGTTAAATGTTGCGCTTCAAACCTGCCCCCGTTCACCCGTTTAGAAGAATGTGTTATACACGTAGCCAGTCGCAATGAGGCCGAGCACGAGCAGACACAGCATTATCATTATCTTCTTCTGCACAGTGGACAAACACAACACACATTAGTGGCTAGCGGTGACAGCGAGCGACGAGACTGCACACACGTGTTGACACAGCACACAGTCCCGGCCGCTCGCAGCGCACTTACAAATTACCTTTGAGCATTTGGCGATCGATGTATGAGTGGCCGCTCAAATCACATAGCTGGACACGTAGCCCACGACGACGATACCCAGTATGAGCAGGCACACTAGGATCATGATCTTCTTCTGTAGCGGCGAGTGTCGACCATGCAACAGTACGCTTTATACGTGGCGAGCGAGTCGCGACACCGGCCCGGCCACCACTCGGGCCAGGCACTTCGAACTCTTACACATATTATTACCATGATTATAACTAGGAATACTGCGATTATCTAGTCAATAGTCATAGGCTCCGTTTCGATACAGTCGGTGGGTGCGTCATTTGCCTTGCACAAAATAAAATCAGGTCAAAATAAAAAAATAAATCGAAATAATAAATATAAATGTAATTTTCGAAATTATAAACATATTTACAACATGAGTAGTTTTACGATTATAGAATTAATAAACAACTTTGTAACACGCCCTTAGTTGTCGGGCGTTCATCTACTACTTACGATAATTTTAAGAAATAAAACATAACTTCTATTAAGGTCTCAACATAATTAAGTAATTAATCATCAATAATAATGAAAATGGCATTAAATTATATTTCACAGTCTTTTGATTAGATAAATAAGTGTGCAAGCTAAGTCGACGTGAAGTGGAACGGTGAAGTTGAACTAAGACATTAATTTTACTTTTTAACTAAGTTGCAATGAAAATTACAATTTAATCACAGTTATTGTATTGTGCTACTCATTAATATAACATACCAATACACACCAATGTATTGTAGTGCCACAAAGTACTATGTGTATGCTATCTGTTAAGTTTGTGAAAATATCATCAAAATGCTATTAATAAATGCAATAAGTGTAACAAGTAAAATGATAATCAGGTGCCATATTCATTGTCTAACCACTGGAAAGAACATTCCAGTCAAACCCAACAAAAAACAATATATTTGATTGTAACAATCCAATGAGAGCGTCCTGCATCACACACTGAACACAACAATGAACAGATCAGCTAAATAAACACTTCTAAAGTATTTCTTTAGCAACAAATTATCAAATAAACACCAACTTTAGTGATAGGCCGACAGTAATATTAAGCCTCAAAGAAAACTACGATGTACAAAGTATGAGAACTTAAACTAGGTAAAATACTGGTCACGATATCTTGACTGATTGTCGACGAATGTCCTTCGTCCTTGATTCCTGTTCTTGTACCATTATAAATATTATCAAAACTTTTTTTTATCAAATCACATATCTATTTGTGCATTTATATTTATTGTGTTCGATGATATAAAGTTTTAAATACTAATTAAAAGATAAACTGCGAGCAAATGGCTAACAATAAATAGAGAAAAGGCTAATATTATATTTATCAACGATCGGCATTAAATAAACTTTATTATGTAGTTAACAAACCGCGTAAAGCTATTAAATATATTATTTAGTAATATAAATGTTGTTATTTCAGTGTAAATAACAGTAATTACCTATAAGGGCAGGAAGATTTAGAGAAACATCTATGTGTTCCAATAAAAGTGCCCTGTACAATAATTGTGATGTATGACTAACAAATTTAAGAGTTGAGTCGTATATTGTATACAGCAATTAATATTAAATATGTTTAAATGATATAAGACAGCCTGGTAATACCAGTAAAGCTAATATTAATATTAAATAACTTACAATTCTAAAGCACAATCTATCTTATTGCACTTTACACATAAATATTGTCTTCGAACTTCTACCATGACGGTAAAACAATTATTTATATTTTCCTGTTAGGTTACCAATATTACAACGTTGCTAAAGTATTCAACAAAAAGGCTGCGTTATAAAATCTTCATCTTCATTGAAAAAGCATCTTACAGGTGGCGCTGTGTACGATTGTCCCTGATGATTTCCCATTTTATGATTGAAATGTCATTTTCTCAGTTACATAAAAAAAGGTAAATACTCACTACACACTTATGTCTTTGTCAATTTCCTGCTTTGATGAAAAAGTAGTTTATACTAAGTAATATCATAACACAGCCTTTTTAAAAAATCTTAAAGCACAATGCACTTGCTACATCCATGCATGTCTTTTGACATTAACAACAAAAATGTTTGCCATAATAAAATAATCAAGCAAATACATTCAGATATATCGTGTTAAATGTAGCTACATTCTACATTTAATTCAATGGTATACAGACGAATATCAATGTTGGGTGTTTGTGGTCACAAACCAACTGAATTCATTCACTTAGTCCATGGAGGGCCGACGGTGATGACGCCACAAGCCGGTGATCTTCGCACGAAGTTTAACTCAGCACGATCGCGAGCACTATTACTAATATAACCAGCGTAACACACAGGCATATTATGATGAAGATTTTTTTCTGCAATGATAAAGGAGAAACAAAAAGAAAATAAAAATGCTGCTGTGAAAATATTTAAGCATAATCGACAACTATGGTTAATGTAATTGGATCAAATAGATTTCTTTTTCTTTATAGAAGAGAGTAGAATAAACGGCGTCGTAACTCAAAACGATGCAACTTCATAAGGTTCTGTGTTGTCAGTTACGACGGCAGAATTATTCTTCTTTGCAGTTCTACCTGGTTTAACCAGTACAAGGCTACAAACAGCCACAAATAATATTAGTCGATCATACTTTTAGGGAATGAGGGTTGTCATTCTAAATAATTTAATATTGTTTCTAACATGCCATTAAATACTATGTTTTTAACTGAAAAAGTATGAAACATTGCTGATGACAATATGCAAATACTCGTTTATTTTAACTTGAGATCTTTGCCAAAGCAGTCAACTCAATGCGGATACATACTTCAACTAGGTTTGCTGACAAAAAAAAATCTTCTTACCATTTAGAATTTGAAAGAAAACGCTAGCCGAGGTATGACGCACAACTTATAATCAACAACCAAGATCATAGTAATTTCACCATGATTATGATAACTATTATAAGCAGCGTAACGGACAGGCATGTAATGATGAAGATCTTTTTCTGTAATGAGGAAAGACAAAACAAAAATATACAAAACGCCATTACCAATACATCCAAGGCCGGATACTGGACAATTCTAAACTTGAAATTGCCAAATAGAACTGGCTGAATATATCGACTGGGGGTTGACATCATGAAGGTATTAAATATCCTTGGGTCAGACAAAGAAGCCTGTATACGACCTTGTTCATAACACCTGCAGTCCATTCAAATAAAGCTGCGAACTAGATATATGCAATGCAAGCTTCCTTCGTTCCGTTATATAACATTTCATGCGGCCTAAATGCATGTTAATATCGTTGTTTTTATACAAAGAACGTACACGACACTTTATGAGTTCATGTCAACAAGTTGTAAAAGCTCTAGGCGTTATAAATGATGGATTTGCCTAAGAATACGTAACTTAAAATTTCAATTTTTATAGGAACGAAAGAAACTGGTGTTTCAACGGAATATGCTGTTACGTTTCAGCATATTCTGTTGTTATCTTGTAAATGAGTTACACTGAAAGCTATTTGTAATGATAGTTTATAATGTCTAGTTTTTAAGTCAAGTACAGGCCGTATACCGTGCAAAGATTCATACGAACAATTCTGAGTGCTATTATGTCATGATATTATGCATACTCGAATATATTTACATTGTTCACAAAAGCCAAGGCAAAAACTTTCAGACATTTTCACCAGTTTTGTCTGTTTAAAATGGAATGGTCATTTAAGACTTTTGGATTAGAGTGGTTTTAATATTTTTACAAGGCTGTGTGCCCCTCAAAACTCAGGATATCATCTCATAAATAAGATGAAACTTATTGTTGATTGTCTTTCGCTCATGCAACATGCTTTTTGATAGGATACAATGTTAGCGGAATTTCTCGTGCATTATTCCTGCTACGTTTAATTGAAGATGGAAATGAAAGTTATGTTGTAAAAAGAAGTATTCTGTGGTTGACAGTCGATAGAACGTTATAGATGTATCGAAGATTGTTGATTTGAGGATAGCCTCTGTTAGGTAGCGCCTCACCCCAAAGAGCCGTACAGCGGTAGAAACGTTGTAGGGTTTCGTAGTTTAGTAACAGGCGCCGGCTGAGCCGTGGTTTAGTTGGTAGGTGGTGCATTACCTTCCGCGCCTTGGCCGCGTACTCGCCGGCCTTGCGGATCTCGACGCGGCCGTAGTCGACGTACTCGGTGGCTTGCGTCACATGGTACTCGATGCGATCTACCAGCTCGCCCTGCTGAGCTAAGGGGAGCGCGGGGAGCGCGGGAGGGGGGGGGGACAACGTGCCGCGGCTAACACCCACGGACGATTGGTTCATACGATTTGAGAGAAATCCCCAGAGTCAATATCGTGTTACAGGAGCCGACCAAAGCGCTGCAGTGAAACGTTAATAGATAGTTAGACAGTTTTATTATTATTCATGTAAAAACCCGTTGATTAGCCACAGTATAAATCCGTATAGACGAAGTTAAATATTTTAAACTAGAAGCACAAACAGACACATGTGTTACATTGTTTATGACATTCAGTGTTAACCTAGTTAATGCACGGTATGTTATATTGTAAGTTTATGACAGATATTATTTATGATACACCAAACAGTTGTTACATAATAACATGTTTTAGAGATTAGTAATATTAAATGTGTGATGAGTATGACAGTTATTATATAACAAAGACCACCATATACAAAAGGCAAATTACGCACACACCAATGAAGTCATAGATTAGTGATACATAGAGTCAAGTACAAGGTTAGGTTAAGAAGCCCACCTCAACCGTATGTTAGTCGAGCCGTATGAACACAACAGTCAAAGCATAATAGTGTACACACAAGAATGGAAGGAATGAATACACAAACACAAGTGTGAACCAATCACCGTATCATCAATAACAAAATGCAGGGTTCAACAAATCAAATCATGACAACGAAACAAAACAGGGTGATGTGGGAACAGGGACGAGGGTGGACAACGGACAGGGAGAAACAAAACAAAAATAGATTAGTAAGAATGAATCTTCATTGAAATGATCACTCACCCGCCGAGCTTTGCTCTGATATTTTAGGGCCTTCTTAGTGTCTTGTGTGGCAGTTTGGACATAGTCCACAGCGTGCTCTACATGATACTCAATGCGGTCGATCATCTCTCCCTGTATCCATACGAACAACTTTATTATGTTTACTACTGGGATACTAATAACTATACTCGCTACAAAACATGTTCGCCTTCGGGGGATTTTCCAGACTCAAAGAGGCGATTTAATATATATTGGTAAATTTTTAGAGCACATTTTTAGCCCAAAAAGTATTTTTGTCACACATGAAATCCATTGAAGGATTCCACATGACAAACAGACCGACGTCACCATTCATCGAAGAACATGCGTCAAATGCATACAGCAGGAATCGTATCGGCCGACTCAAACGTCACAGAAATCTGTGGTGACGTAAGTTTGAACAAAAAGCTAGTAAAGTAAGTAAGGCATGGTGTAAGTGTGACCTGGCTCTCGACAAGCATCGCCATGTCCATGAACATGTCGTGCAGCTCGCGGATGGACGTCTCCAACTTGATGATGTCGGCGTGCCGCGCCTCGATGTCGGCAAGCGTCTGCTTCGCCTGCTGGGTCTCCATTATTATCTGGAACATGTTGGATACAACATTAAGAATATGGTTCTTGTATTGTGACGTAGGTATTAAACTTCTTAGCGTGTCGATGACAATTTAAATTGAGACAGCAACAAATTGGGCGACGAGTCTCGTACTTCATCAACTCCTGTGATGTAAAAGCTACAGTCCTGTTGCTTTTACATCTGGGCAGAAATCTTAGGTTAGTCCGACCCAAAGTAGGACAAAGTCATCCCTTTTTTTCAGGCCAATTCATTTTAACAAAATCCAACCAGTTTCCTGTCATTTGGGATTCACTGACTGTTGGTTTAACACATTCAGATAATTAAATTACATGAAAGAATACTGTATGTTATCATATTTTTCAGATTGGGATCTAGTAACGATGATTATCTTAAGATTGCCATCATGACATCATGACTATTATATCGCCGGCTAAAGATTATAATATTATGACTATCTCTGTAGATGTTATTGACATAACTTCAAAAGACAACCATTGCTATTTCCGTGGCAGAAAAGTTTAGTTCATGCATCAAAATAAAAGATTTCTGTTTGAGAATTCTTTGTTGTCTGGATACAAATAAACCTAAATTCTGAACGGTCCCCCACCGAGACAGGAAAATCCTATCATACCTATAAATGCTATAAATATCAGTACTAATATAAATGATCCCGCATAGCTGAACACACGATGTCTAACGTTTTTCAGTCAAAACATTTTACTGCATTGCACGCTATCGATTGTATAATTACAGTGTTCGGAGGACACCACTAATAACTATTCAGTTACGGCGAAATGTTAGCAAGTATTAGCAACACGAGTATATAAAATATTGGAGCGCATTAATTAAATATGTATTTCAATTCCTTGAAATAATATAACTGAACTTCCATGAACCCAGTAGACAATTTAAGGAAATATCGAGTACTGTTAGTTTTATTTATTGATCGTGAATTATAAATAGATTCTCATAAACATAGTCGTACATTAAATGACGTAACAATAGTGCCAGTAACGCCCCTTCAATACTGAGGATGACTATGACCGTAAGTTATTGAACTACGCGGCAATATCCGCAACAGAAGTACTTGAAGAAATGGATTGCTTTCGTATTCATATACCATGATATGGCAATATGGTACATAAATTGTAAACTGTTACCTGAATTGACTTGGAACATACATGTACCTTTATGTAGCATTTTAGTTCCGAAGCCAACTTGCGCGGGTTTCCAGAAACTGGGATTTGCTACTACGGTAATCCCGTTGCGCGTAATTGCTAGGCTCAGAGTCAGATGTCGAGCAAGCTTTCGTAATACAATCATAAGAGATGTTTCTGCGTAAGCTTTTAGTACTTTTCTCGGAATCGTAGAGCACAAAGTGGTAATGGGCTAACATGTTTAGATAATGTGCATGATAATGTCACACCTGCCTAGTTATGCTCTTGTTAACGCAATAAACATTCTGTGTGTGTCGTACAGGCTTGGCAACGCTGAACGCGGCGTATCTCCCGCAGGCAATTTGTCAAGTTTTGATTTAGTGCTGCAACTTGGCACCAGTTACAATGGTAATCCATAAGGGGTTAGTAGGTTCGAAAGTTTGAAACGTGGAGCCCAAGTTATACTTCGCCGAAAATATGAAACATCGGGAAAACGAAGTACAGTTTTCG
Organism: Diarsia dahlii; assembly: GCA_949775195.1. Lineage (NCBI taxonomy): Eukaryota > Metazoa > Arthropoda > Insecta > Lepidoptera > Noctuidae > Diarsia > Diarsia dahlii. The sequence goes on from OX459195.1 coordinate 17,058,745, forward strand.
TGTTTTTTGACACCCAGAAAAGTTTTTCATTCTGCTTGTTTATTATAGCCGTTCGCTCGCTTTTTATTTGCGAATTTTATAGTTACAGCTCTTAGACGAAACACAACAGCTCTGAGTGCCATTTCTGGAATTAGCCCACCTACTGTTTCGTAGAAACCCCCTGTCGTAAGTCCACCGCGGCACGTCTTTTAAAGAGACGATTCCACAGGGATCTTAGCCTGCGGGGGTGGCATTGAAATCTGATAAAAAATATACATAATATGTGTACTGACCCCCTGTGTGAACACTGCCGAGTTGCCTTGCTCCAGCATCTCCTCGAGCTCATCATCGGTGGTGGCGCGGCCGGTGATCTCCAGCTGCCGCTGTATCCTGCTCTTGCAGCGGTCCCGGTAGTCGGTCTGCGTGCGGTTGTACTCCGTCATCACCTCCACGAACTTGCGCGACAACGTCGAGTGTTGCGTCTTTCTTATCCTCAAATCCGCTGACGATTTATTCGAGTGCTCTTCCTGCTCGATGTTCTGCTCTATGTCTGTGAATCAGTTGAGCCAGTATATAAGTGAAGATCTCCAGCTAGAGTCGCAAATAAAATATAAGACAAAGTAAAGCACTAACGCTAAGTTGTAGCTCACTTACGTTTTAACTTTCCTCTGACTTTGTTGGCAGTTTTCTTAACGTCAGCCATGAGATCTTCCAGTTCATGCTTTGTTTCTGTAAAATAAAATAGGCTTTGTTCAGAAAATGTCGGTCGGTGCAAACACAAACATTGCAGTTTAAATCGTCGAGTAGTTCATGCATAATACAACTCGCTCTGTCAGCAATAATAAATAACATAATTCTGAGTGCGACTGCGAATTGTGTCGGGTGGGCGGCGCTCTAATTGCCTGTCCACGAATTCGATTAGAATTCGCCAAAACGATCGATAGTTTTATAGAATTGTATTGCATTGATTGAATAAATATTGATATATTATATTCTGGAAAGCACACAGTTGGCATATAAAATGTTTTTGGGCTTGCCATTGCCAATTAAGCTGCCAAAAATAGAAGAAAGAAAAAAGAGAATCTCGTTGAATTACTAAGAAGGTCAGAAAACATGTTATTATAACTACATAATAGTGTTTATGTCGCTCCATCAAAATAATAATTTGATGAACAAGAACCAATAAAAGCTTACATCTTCAACTTGTTCATTATAATTATCTCAAAGCAATTATTTTGTGGCTTCGTTCCGTCCGTCCGTCCGTCTTATTTCTTTCAATTTGTCCCTCTACCTCTACGTAGTCCCAAGAGTCAAGCAAATAAAGGTGTACTAAAAATAAACAATCAATACGGACCACGACCGAGAATCTTGTACGAGCAGTTATTTGGATATCAATCAAAGTCGTTGTTCCTACGTGACATTTCTACGTGAGCATGTCTGTTCAAGAGGTTAATCGGCCTAATAACAAGCCGGCTTTCTCATCTAATAGCTGCTTGGAAGAGGGGAGCAATACAATTAGCAGTATAGTTGATGGGATAAGTGAACGATCTGCACCGTATTGGGTCATTACGAGATAACGACAACGGGATGTTTTCAACAACGAATGTCTGCTAAAATCTTTGACTTTGAAATACGTTTCTTTTATTCATTTCAAAGGCTCTCATTTGCTTCACCAATTAGTTAAACGTTTGAAAATATATCGCTCCAATTTAAATATTTCCAAGCGCTTATTTGAAACCTTTCCTCGACCATATAATATATCATGTACGAATCATGAAATCCCTCTCGGTATCGGGGACGATATCCTCAGGCATCACCATAACGACTTTTCCTGTGTATCGTGTCCCGGAAATTGCACATCCTGAGCGGATGGGTGAATGAATATTTACCGAAACATTGACTAATCGATAGCTGAAAAAACAAAAGTTGTATGCGTTGCGTTGATAAAATAGCACGTTTGCACGTGTTGATCGGGCAATTCCCTCGGGCTGAAGATTTAGCGCAACGCGTTCCCAATTTGCATAACTTATTTGGTGTGCATATTCGAAAACGTGCGAACAAATTTGTGCATAGCCTGAATATTCAGTAAGCTTTAAGTGGAGTTTTGAATTTCCCAGGGATAACTGAATAAACATGGACGCAATATACAAATTGTCGCGTGTAGAGGCACTTTCCCGACAATGTTGTTTTAGAGCGGAATCCCTTGCGGGGTATTTTCACCTGCCGGTGCCTTTGCCTAGCATTACGTTCAGAAAGTTAACGCTCGAGCTCGAATCCCTTTCAAGCTCGAAATCCGGGTCATTTTGGCGGCATTTGGACACTTAAGTGAATATTAAAGTTCGCGTGCACAGTCGTACTATTTTTAGAGAACATCGTGTTATACTTGAGTTTGGTTCGAAATAAAGAGCTTTCAATAATAGAACGAAATATTTGTTTAAAATACTGAGTAACATTTCTGAGTGCAATCATTGTAATGGAAGAGGAAAAAGATATTTCAAGGAAAATGTAAATTAGAAACAGCTACTGAGAAACTAAGATGACGTCGATCCTGAAACCTAAATTGCTGCCGTTTTACAACAATATTTAAGTATGCTAAAATAGATGGGGTCAGGACATATTGTACCTACCTAGTTATCTAAGTTAGAAAGTTTTCACCGCTAGAAACGAAAACAGTTTTATGCAGAGCACAAAAATATCTCAAAAATTCCTTTTCATTGAAGAAAGAATTCCATTGAAATAATTTACCTGGCCCGTCCCGTGTAGACAACGCAAAAAATACTTCTAAAAGAAAATCCAATTTTTCCTATCTTCGATTCATTTTGAAGTTGATCCTTTCTATTCTATCGCTACCTTTTAGGAAATATTTAATAGATTCTCTCTATCATAACGTCTAGGTAAGTTTATACGAGCGTTAACATAATAGAAGGCAACCGAATTGTTATTATAATCTATTTTCATTAGACAGCAGACTTGTGTGTGTGAAATATCTACTTAATTAATATATTTGTGCGTTACTAGTAACTTAGTAAGTAATTACAATCGCTCTGGGAATCACGCACTAAAAGAAACACTAAACAGAACTGCCTCCTGCGTATCATCATGGGACATTCGTAAATGTCGTTTGAAAGAATTGTTACTGCTGTAATTGCAGGCTGTAACATGTAATTACTATTATATAAATAAGTGTATAATGTAGACCCGGTAATAATAGCTTCACAGTGTGTAATTATTTAAACCAGATTGCGTTATTGTAAGTCAGCTCCTTCAGAGTTCATGAATGTGTTAGGTATGTCGTAATTAAAAGTGTCGGCAAATGTAAAGGATCGTTAACGCGATAGAGCACGGCGGGCGACGCTCGACATGTAGCACCTGCAGCTATACCGTGCCTCGTTCACACCAGATCGATTTCATTCACTGAGCACACAGCTCATTCATAGCCACACCATCAATCGTGACTTGTTTGCCTCTTCCATTCGCCGACAAGTTCATTTTCCATCAACTTTCATACAGTCTTTGTTATTTCCCGTAATGTATGTTTACGAAGCAACTTTTACCAGTATATTTATTGCGGCATTAGCATATTTACTTTTGTTATGAATATGATATTGCACAAATATTTTAATATTTCCAAATGGATGTAGATAAAAGGGCGCCCAGCCTCACACAGGCTGCCGCCAGTGCTCGCATGATGCGAAATAAATGGAGCAACATACGCTCCCGTGGGAATCTCGGAAATGTTCAGACAAGGCATTCTTAGAGATTTTTGTGACGCTACATGTTGACTTTATATAATGCTAGTTTAGACTTACTGTAAACAAAACGCGTTTATAAAACGGCAAGTGTAGTAAAACGTCAACCTCATACAAAGTTAAATAAACGATTAACGCGTGAATAACTTTGGAGTGAAACGGTCTCATAACTAAGTTTCAAAGGTACAAATTGGACTGTTTTATTACAATAAACGTATATACTGTTATCGTGAGCTTGTTCGATATTAACGACAGCAACGATGGCTTATTCGGGGCTATTTAGGTCGGGTCAATGGCTAATCGCGGCTATTCGTGACGATCCTGCTGAGGGTCCCTTGTTGTCGAGTGGGCTTCTACAAAGGAGCCGTGTTATAACACCTAAAATAATATTACCGCGAAAGAATTCTGTTCCTTTGAAACGAAATACACCTTAACCCTTGCGAAAATATAAATCTAAAAAGGAAAATATGAGCTTTATTAAAATTTCCCGACTATAAACCTTTTGCGCTTAGAATAGAAAGAACACGGTGGAATTTTTAATTATTAAAGCTGAAAAATATGACGGGTAGGAAAAGGTTTAGTATTTGAAGTCGAGCCAACGTCACCGGAATAAACTCGAACTAATCTCGCGACAAAATCAACAATGCTATCGCTAATAATTCATTTGGCTACCAAAAATAGCACGAACACATTTCAGAATTAAAACTATGTAGTTTAGCTATTTACTAGAATATAAAATGAAACAATTCCAATGAAGGTTTGATAAAAAACTAATTTGTAATTTTGTACGCGACACGCGTACTAACGATAGCATTGAACACTCAACAGGAAACAGGATAAAAATATAAGCGTGGATAATAAACGTTTATTCGATATTTGTTTATCCTGTAGGTGATTTGTATACGAAATGACGTCGACATTATCACACAAAGAAATGTATGCACTCCTGAATAAAGACAGCATCACTTAATCTAAGTATTCCCATGAAAAGCAGACAGATAGACCGCCCCCACGTCTGCGTAAATGCCACCAACTTCGCCCTTTCAATTAGTGTGTGGGTATTCGCTGCGAGCTAACTTGAGACCTACCCACGCCCTGCTCGCAGCAATACCGATAACCATAGCGAACTCCATGGAAAACATATTTATCTTTGTACAATAAACTTTCAGAAGTCGTGGGTTTTTCACAGACTCAATCATTGGGTTTCATTTAATGAGTGGGAGGATCTAATCTAAGTACTCTATGGTTTGAGTGGAAAAATGTGTTTGATATTGACATTTGAAGAGTAAAAACCTTATTAGGTGTAACCTTTTGGTGCGTGACATGTTAAGAATACTTAGCATTGTATAAAATCCATCTAAACAACATAAACGCACATATACTCACGCACTTCTAGAAGCGCTCACAATGGGCCGGCTTGGCAACCCGTCATGACTTAATGAGACATAATAAGACCCTAAAGAGCTGCATTAGGACCACTTATTACTTCATTTATTCCAGCTAGGTATTCTCAGGCACAACAACCAGTACATTACTTCCCAAAGTTTAATGGAAGGTTTAATTTTCGGTAGGATCCTACTTTGTACGTCCATCACTAATAAGGTTAAACTGTGTTCCCTAATTGGGCTACCAAACAACAATTATGGCAATTTAATAACCCATCGGGTCGTTCGTCGTTTCGCACCACGAGCGGTTCGGACCGCGGTGTGAAACGCAGAAGAGCTCTTAAGAATGGGCTGTTTCGCACCACGGCGGTTCTTGGAGCGCCGAGTGGTGTGAATCGACCAATAGCCCTTAGGAATGGGGCGATTCGAACCACTATGTTTAGATACGAGCTAATTTCAAAGTTTGTATGTACAGTCGAGTAGAAAAAACGGATCATTCCCACTAGTTCTACTGCACAGTCCTACGATTTGCCTACGATAGAACTAGTGGGAACTTTTTTTAATTTTTTTTCCACTAGTTCTACGATAAAGGATGTTACAAAATCGTCAAACCAGCGGGACTCAAGTTTCTGATTCGTTCTATCACACAGATTAGGGTACAACTACGGCACAAACTACCAGGAGAATAGAAGTAGGCAGGAGGTACCTATTGAAAACATTTTTTTGGAGTTGAAAAAAAAAAAGAATAGGTGTACCTATTCTTTTTTTTTTCAACTCCAAAAAAATGTTTTCAATAGGTACCTCCTGCCTACTTCTATTCTCCTGGTAGTTTGTGCTGTAGTTATTCCCTAAACTGTGTGATAGAACGAATGAGAAACTTGAGTCCCGCTGGTTTTACGAATTTGTAACACCCTTATATCGTAGAACTTATATTGCTGTTTTATTTTGTGCCTGACTGTACTTTACGCATTATTACTAAGAAAACTTTTTGTTTCATTCGCGGTTCGAATAAACCCATTCAAATTCTCCTATGGTCGATTCACACCGCGGTCCGAAACAGCCCATTCTTCAGAGCTCTTCTGCGTTTCACACCGCGGTCCGAACCGCTCGTGGTGCGAAACGACGAACGACCCAACCCATCGGCCGTCCGCAGTAACGACTTCGACGAAGGAGCTCGTCCAGAAAAGCACTACAACACTAAACGTATACTATTATGTATTCTGTGCCACAAGTAAACCAATTTTAGCCGCCAGACAGACTTTTTTTGTTTCTATTTCAAGAGTGTGTGCATGTTAAGCAAAACTCGATCTATAAGACACATTTCAGCTGTTTCTTTGGGATGGATAATATTTGCCTCTAGTACTGTAGATGTCCATAAGTAGAGGTGACCATTGAAAATGAGGTTATAGGCTTGTGATCAACGGACTTCATCGAAGTGATTAAACTAACTTACTTTCATCTGATTGCGGTGCTGATAGGATAGCACTGTGCTTCTTCTTGACTTCTTCCACGTTCGCCTGAATCTTGTCTATCATCTCTCGTATCTCTTCAACCTGAACAGAAAAGAAATACCATTAGTATTTATGATTTCCATTAAAAGATACTGGCATTAAGCGAAATTGGCCATTCCCGTTTATAAGAGACGAAGTTTTATTTATTTATTAACATACAAACTTATTATTATTCTTCTCCCTGCCAACCATACATAACGTAACGAGCTCTGGAGCAGCATGAATTTATTAATACGATTACTTCAAGTGTTTCGTTTTATTCTTTTAAACCTATATTGTAAACAGAAATATTTGTTTATTTGTAGTTCCCATGAATGTTTATGATAAGATTTCATATCAAGCTGATAAATGATAACCTATCTGACTGATATGAAGCTTTCTCTATCTGACAGCGGTGAGTAAGACCACACAAAAGAAGCCACTTTAAATCATACTGAATTTAAAATTCATTAACTATGGCTAGGATTAAAAACAGTAGTCAGTAAAAATCACATAAGACCGAAGAATGAAGAGAAAAACGCGCTCACAAAATTTCATTTATAATTTTCGCACCTTTATAAAGCGTCTTTTGTCTCAGCTCATTAATTCTTTAGCGTCGCCTGACTAGCCATCTTTTAGCACAAAGTTAATTACTCATCAAGTAGGAGCGATGGGCTATTTTTTCCGAAGCAGTGCAGTTCGCCGTTTATCTCTGTATCAGGGTAAAGAACGTCTCGAAGTCTAGCCGGGCCGGCGCGGCGTTGGTGCTGCTGGCAGCCAGCCAGCTGATACACCCTGACCTAACCTACTACCTATGGCTACTATTCTGGCGAGATATGTTTTATATATTACAAAACTTAGACTAAGGACTTGAAATTGCGCTAAAAGAACAGGCACAGGACTTTCCGTGTCGCCATTATGCTGATATACTATCCTAGGAATACGTTCCAGAGTATCTTCTGCGGAGGTTATAGTTATACATTGAAATTACATATGCCAATAAAAATCAATCAAACAATCAGATAAATAAGTGTTAGATAGGCAATAATATTCAATTAAGGCTGCGGTCAAGGTTTGTTGGAAGTTTTATTTGTCCACTGTGTTTATCTTTTTGTATGACAGGAAAACTCCACCATTATTAAGAAAAATATTTTTGTTGGCAGACGGGAAATATACAATCCCTACGTAATTAGCTGACCTACATTACTTCGCGCCTCTTTCCGTTGTCATTAATTAAGAGTAAAAGGTGAAGGCAATGTAAAAGAATAATACAATGTTAAGTTGGTCCCAAAGCTCTCAAGCTTTGCACAATCAACAAAATTAAGTAACAAAAGAAAACAAGGTTTAAACAAAGTCTAGGCGGGTGTTAACTAATTGGTTGAGATAGGTTTTCGGGGCCATGTTTAGCGTTAAATTTGCCTTAGGGAGATTACTGGCTTCAGTCCAACCGCAGAACAAATGGTCCCGTTATGTTTAAAAGAAAATTATTTTCCACTAAGTACCAACTTACTAAAAGTATTTAGGTGAACAGGACTAGTCATCGTGTTAACATTTTATCAAGATTCAATCAGTAAACAATAGGCAGTACTGAATCACCGGAACAACCTGATAACTGATTCAAAAGAATACGTAATTAAACGAAACCTGTAGCTCTACCATGAGTTTACACAGCAAAAACTCGCTAGCGTCTCCGTAAATTAGTTGTATGAAATATTGTACAGCGCCCCTAGCGCTCACAGAAAGAATTAAAATTCATACCATGAGCGCTATAGATTACGAAAGGTTTAACACCTAGCGTAATCTATTCGATAGTCACTAACGTTCTTCAACTGTCACCATACAAAACGGTACCATGAGTCACTAATTTCACTAAACCTATCGAGTAAGACGCTTACTTTAGTAGTTACGTAGCTCACTAGCATTTTGGCGTGTGAAACATATGTTTATATCAAAATTATATACGTTTTTGAGTCTAATATAGTCAAAATAATGTCTGCAAGTGGTTATTTAGCATGGAATATGTTAGTGGTCGCTAAATTTGAAGACCAACGACTTGAATAACATGAATTTCAAGCCAAAATGTTAGATACCAATTGGAAAATATAATTTTGAGGAAAGTTCAAACTTACCTTTCTATAAACTCTACCAACAATTGGAACTGTGTGACACTGGTCCTCATTGTATTAAATAATCTGTTTGAATCTATAGTATACTTTTAAACTACACAACGCAGCTCTGTCACTCAAGGTCAACTATCAAACTTACAAATTGAATACACGACAGTGACATATTTTAAGGAATAAAAATTCAAAAACCACTTAACACTATGTGTAGTCTACTATCTGTCAACTTTTCAATTTCGTCGGTTTATTTGTGTAGATACCGTTCTCTCTTCTTATTAGTGGGAAAGAAAGAAACAAAACATGAGTAGAGTGAAGTTAGCTAGACGACACAATCTATCGAGCTTACCTTAGCGCCTGCGTAAGACTCCGTAAATCTCATGGTGCAAACATAATCGTAATCTATTTGATCCACGTTAGCACGCTAGCGAGTACAACGCTAGCGATTAAGTTTTCGATGACAACTCATGGTAGAGCTACTGAACGAAGGGAAAATCGTTCGGTTCGAGTGTTTCAAAAGTGTATTGCCGCATGCCATGTTTAGCTTGCAGTTCTAGAATGAACTCAGCGGGAATTCTTCCGTTACCGAGTTCTGAAACCCTGGTACGGAAGCTGTAGTCTGCTGCGATAAAAACTTCAATAGGAAGAGTTTGAAGTTTTTCTCGGAAGGCACTGGGCGTTGAAAATGAAACACATGACCTATTTTTTAAGATACATTATATAAAACTACAATATGTGTTTAACCTAATTGTATCGGTCATTGAATCGGACATGTTGATAAGTCAAAGTACGGTTCAGGGTCGGGAATGCGGTTGAGTCGATAGGAGGACGTCCGTGCCCGGGTCGTGCGACACTTCACATCATGACTCACCAATTAATCAGATTAGCCCGATAACCGATATCGTCCGGCGGCCAGCCGATAGCAAACTTAACGATTAGTCTACGAGCCCATTGTGATGTTTAATAAACGTTACTCGGATTCTAGCTCTATCCGTCTAGACTGGTAGCTAGGGACCCATTAAATCTGGCGTCACTATAAATTGATACTATCTTATATTGTTTTCATGAAAAGGAGGAACATTCATGACATGAAAATTCTATTACGAAGACATGCCATAAGTGTTCAACAACAAACGTCGAGCTAGCACCGAAAATAACAAACAGGACTATAACTATTCAGTCAGGATTTGAATACATGTTCAATCTCATTACTATAATCCGTTTCGTTATTACGATTTCACTTTCTACTTTCGATTCGATCGGCAGAGTAAAAAGGTCGCTGCCGCCACCGAAGTAAAAACGTGATCCATTAATTCTGGGGGAGTCGCAACTGTTAGAACTTCGTATGTAAGCTGAAATGGAGTTGCAAATGGGGCCACAGCGTAGGCTCCAGCTAGCTTTGGTATTAATATGAGGCATGTTACTCATTACACTGCTTGTGTACGTCATTTAGCAAACTACCAACTGTTTTAGTCGTAATTACACGAAGTTTATGTTGGAAGCTAGCATTAATTTTAAGTACTATCTAGAATCAGTATCAGTTTAGTAGCTTTCGGATCCTTTGGATTTTATTCGATTTGAGAAATGCGCCAATCCTCAAATTGGGTTAAAGTTAAAGCGAGTCCAATACCATGACAATACCAAATGCAAAGTTCCGCTTCACAGTACATTACGCTCCTTTCACAACATAATCAATGAATTTTATCGAAGCTATTGCTGAAGGAACGCAATGGAACGTGAACGGAAACTCGGTGCTTTGTGTTTTCAACATAAAAAAGCGTGTTAAAAAATCTTTGTTTGATGTTTCGTGTCACGGTCAGGTAGCGTTTCTTTATCAATTGACCCTATCAAAACTTGTAATGGTTTTATAATATAAGCAGCTTATTGCGATTGCTGATATTATTATGTTTATTCAATAATATATTGCAGCTGTATCATGCGACGATAAAGACGTCATATGAATTAAGACTAGACCACGGACAGCCTTTATGAAAGGTTTGTGTGGTAATGACGTAATCACGTTAAGTGCACACCCCCACAGTTCTGTGGTGGCCAGCATCATGCCACATGCCTCCACGCCACGACGCGACAAGTATAAGCACATCTCTCATCCACACATAATAACATGTAAATGAATCGCACGATTATGATGAATACCAAGCACAGCCTGAATATTTATGACACACTTGTGTGTTGTGTTGTGAATTAAATGAAAACGCGTGAAGAATTCACGTCACGAATGAAAACTGGCGACGACTCGTATTTTTTTATTGTATTCTGTATCAAAGAGAAAAGTTAAGGACGGGAAGGAAAATTAGATATCTCCCTGGGGCAGTGTACCGCCTCATTGAGAGACGTTGCCCCGGTTTAGAATATAGCATTAGCATTTTTATATCATTCTCAAAGCATTTAGTTACTAGGAGCACTGGGAATTTTATCATTCCCATTAATCTTATGGTTTCATATTTATAGCAAACCCTGGTTTGGCTGGCCTAGCTAAATCACTCCATGTTATGATATTCCTTTCTGTTTGTGATTGGAAAATCGAATTTGAAATGAAAGTCGGATACCGATAAAATGTTTATGTTAATACGTGTTACGCGGGTGGTCCATATGGTATTTTTCTTATTTATTTATTGCAATGCTTTCCTATTTGACCCAAAGGTTGGTATAGAATGCCTTGTGTCATTAAGTACGCCGTGTTCTTGTTCGAAGAAATTAAACCTTTTGTCATATTCTTCTGTGTATAGGTAGAGGTACTAATTATTTATTTTCCAGTACGACTTTATTTTCCAACAATACCTGAGCCTCCAACATAATGTATAAGAATTCCACAACAGGTCTCGTTCCCACCATTTAATATAAGTAGTCGTACGATACTATCGATTGCAGTAATCGTTCACCCCTTTGTTACGCTTAAATGTGGGAGTTTGCGGGAAATTACAAGACTTAAAGTGCTTAGTGATTACCAATTAGCTGCAGGCATGGCCTATTAAGAATTTAAGGGCGCTTTTTTAAATTAATTTTAATTTAAACTTCTTAGTTTTGTTTTCACCGCAGTCAGTGTCGCAAGACCCGGGTCGCTTGAGCTTGTAGCTCGTGGCCAAGAAGAAGAAAAGCACTATTATTATAGTAGCACTAATTACCATTGTTGTCTATCCGCGTTGGTCTAGTGGTTGAGCATGAGGTCTTGGACTCGATTTCCAGTTACTTTCTCAATTCGGGAAAAGTGTTATTGAGTTTTTCCATTAGGAACTTCACAGTAGCAGCCACGGAGGCTAGACTTATGCCCGATTGATGACAATAGCCTCGTGCCCTATAAAATGGCGCTTAATAATAACTGGCGGAATGTGGGTGAACTATTAGGTACACCTATGCCTTACCCTTCGGGGATTGTAAGCGTGATGACGTTATGTTATGTGATATGGAGATCAACTTTTTATTATAGTGCAATCGAGATGAACCTGTTTTCTATTTATTAAGTGCTATTGTTTTTTGTCCCGTAATCTTACATAATAGAAGTCATTGTTGTTACTGATTAATATAGTGTTCAAGATGTGACCCTGTATTGTATTTAAATGAATGTTCTCAAGTCTTTATCGCGTAAAAATACATCCCTGTATAATACATAACATATTGTTTTCCGTAATAGGGGAAGATTTTTTATTCATCTTAAACGTAATGTTTTTCTTTTATATCCTAAATATACCCGTATGAATAATAAAATATTCACTAACTTACAGAATGAATAAAGATACGTTTAAGTGGATCTTTTTCAAGTCGTTTTGTTTTTCAAGTTACGAATTAATAAAAAAACTTGAACATCTAACGAGGAAAATGAGGCCAAAACTAATAAATTGCTATGTGAACCAAACTTAAAACATTTTAATGTATTCATAGGTACTATTAAATTCATATTTCATTGTCATCATATTTTATTCATATAATTTCAAGTAGCTTGCCCTCAATAGTTCTTAAAATAAAACTATAAACTGTTTAATAAAAAATCAATCAAACACAAATCATTGAATATTGTATTAATGGCGTTTGTGATACCGGTTTATGAGTTTCTGAAACGCGAAAATATCAATAAAAAGTACGATCATTTATAAAAATGTTCAGGGTCGTTAGGCCGAAAGTCTCATCGTATAACTTATCGAATGAATGGGGTGAAAATTTCGTTGTATTCTATTCAGCTTATCGCAATTTGATGGGCATTGACCTCTCGTAAAGGGAGTTAATGCCCATAGTGAGCACACTGGGCACGCTGGGCAAGCGGGGTTAGCGACCAATATACGACCCAGTATTATTTTTGCATAAATATACATAATGTAGACACACAGCCGCCCGCAGATTTATAATGCTTTGGATTTTTTTATTTATAAACGTAGCTGGGAAGCGGGTCATGTTTGCGGCTACCGGATTAACTAGGATTACGTAACCGACGTCAGAACAGTCACAGTTCAGCCAAGCTACACGAATTAACCCCCACCTACCACCAACCCTTACGAAATACTTCAGAGAAACGAGAAAGTTTTTTCTACGTAGCGACTAGCGACGCAATAACAAGACAAAGCTCTGCTTCCGAAAAGTAACCAACTTTTATGAGTGTACTGTAAGTAGGTCCTAACTTCGTTGTAACTTTCATAAGTTTCGCCACTCATAAATTCTGTGAGATAACTAAAGCAGATTTCTTGTTAAATAAGTATAGGTACCTAGCTATAATAAGTTGAATATGCGTAGTCATCATGTTCAGAAAAGTTGAATGGATTGTGTGAGTAATGATTTGAGAGAAAAACGAATGAAAGAAAAAAAACGTGTTGCGCCGACCCCAAGTAACATGGGACAAGGGCAGTAGGTTCGCAGCGCTAAGGCAAATTTTATATAGGAATTCAACAAAAACATAACATATTTGAATAAGCCATTTAAGGCAGTTACATGTCTGATTAAGATTTAACATGGTTTATATTTACAAGATAATAAGTTACGGGGTTATTAGTTATTACTACGTATTATTACTATAATATTACTGTATAACATTGTTTCAGAAACAAATACATGAAACACATATAACATGTAACGTATACTGTAGTGAATTATGCGAGGTGTGTTACTTTACATTACAACGAATACGAAGGTTCGTAGCGCTACGGCTACGAGGGTTACGCTACGCCGAATGCCCGGAAAAATCGGCCAGAAATGAGTGGTTTTTAATGCCTCTAACATTGCTTGTAAAAAATACGTAACACCTAAGCCTACCTAAGCAAACCTATTCTATTTAAATTAACAAAATGGTATTTCACTACGTTTTATTTTTGCACTCTATGCTGTTCTATTTGACCCAAAGGTCGACTGGTAGATAACGCCTTGTGGTGGTAAGCCGTCTATATATCACTCTTGTACACGAAGTATAAAAAAATTAAACAGATTTTGAACTATCTAAGTCAAATAAAGCTGATTGTCTAAATCCAAACGCGCGTAGTAATTGGGTGCGTAGCGCTACGGCTACGAGGGCTACGTTACGCGAAATTCTCGGAAAAGTCAACCGGAAATGAGCGACTAATAATGTCTATAATATTGTTTTGGAAATAAATGTGTCATTACAGAACATCCAATTTTATTATTGTGTTTCATAACAATGTCTCGGATGTTTTATATTGATTGTTAGGATATGTGTGACGTCACATACCCTTGTACTCGAATGTCTGAAACCTGTCCTTACAGGCGCCACTTACTGAGAGCTTTACGTGCTCCCCGAAGGCCCAAATAGATCAGGTGTCTTAAATCTTCAATAGTACGACTGATCCTCCGACTCACTAAGCTCTTTACACCTAAAGGCTTCTTACCTACAAAAAGACAGATAAGCGTAATGAACGTTTGTTTTAATTGGCTTTTAATGACTTTTTAAACGAATGTGTTCACTTTTAATGAATGTTATTTACCTGTCGCATTACATTATAATTAAACTAATAGAGTGTTATAACCGCATTTCCATTTATCTCGAGAGCATACATTAACACATTACACAATCCCAACCACAAAATGGAGGCCTGCGTAAATGTAGATTGTTTTGTGGGCTTTTAAAATGGTGTGCATACTGCAATAATATCATGAATTTTGAGTTTACAGTTTGTTATAATGTATTTATCTACTCCCCATTATTCCCCCTTCCGCAGTTCAAATCAACCACATTTTAAAAACTATAGACTTCTTTTAGAAGTAAATTATTATTTTTCCTTACTGAAGATACAAAAAAACTGTCGTCATGCGGGAACCCGGCTCGAACTGCTCGACACATTAATCACAAAAAGCTGAGTGTGGGCCACTGCACCAGTTGGCTCGCTTGTGTATTATGTCATTGATATAACGTGACAGAACACTACGGACTTTTATTGTTTCTGTACGAGCGGAAGAGAAATGCTGATACAAGCGATAATTCACTAGGGGATGTCGTGAATTCGTAAATTGCCCTGAATCCCTGTTGATAAAGTATGTATTAGGGTAAAGGGTTCTTAAACAGATCCTTATACTTTGTGCAGCTGACTTTAGATAATAATAATAATTATGTATTCATCATAACATGACGCATATAATCTACAAAGGGTGTACCTAATGTAAAGTGTACCCACATTTCGTTTAATTGCCTCCAATGTAACAGTCGGCGAACCTATTGCCACCAACCGGGCACAAATCAAGAATAATTTAGTAATTACATAATACTTCATTAAGATTGTGCTGGGTAACCATGTGAACTCTAACCTCGGTACGTTTAACGACAATCTGGATCGATGCATTCATACTGGTGAGTTCATGACTCACGTCACGACTTAAGTCACTCACTTTTTTTTGTTAGGGAAAAATACAGTGACTAATCTATTCACGGAGGATTAATCAATATCAATGATTAATAGACTGTCCTGTGGCAACGTTCATAAAAATAATAAGAGGGACGATTCGAAACAATAATGCAAAGCACCAGTCCTTCAATGAAAATGTTTATAATTACCTCGTTTCGAAAAAATACAAGAAAAAAGCACTACATTCATTACTTCGGAAAATGTGTAAATAGCACATACTTTTACCTAAAGCAAGTTGAATCCTACTTATAAATCGATAAAAATTGGATTTCGCATTCACCGTCCAATAGCTCCAATTAAACACTTGACTGAGCATTAGGCAACCGTGAAAGTACGCCTTTTGCATGTACCCCCGTATTTCAGGACTCCCTACAATAAACACCGTACCAAAATCGCTAAGGGCAAGTAAATTGTACGAAAGCTTACTTTGAAATGGGTTCAAGTAATTAACATAGCGAATTGATAACGTAAATAGGTTTAGAACATAGTAGAGACATTAAACCGATAATGTCGTTGTTAGGTACCATAAAGTAAGTTTATTGACGTTTTACAGTACACTTACATGCTGTAGGCCATGCAATAGACACGCGAATGCATTTATCTCGCACGCCATGGGTTTAATTTCACACTGATAGTGCAACGCCTATTTTTATTAACTTTAGTTTGCAAAATGTTGACTTGCCCCTTATTCAGTGGCTGTGTTGGCGCTTCCTCACCGGAGCATTCACCTGTAACGGAACCATCCAAGATTCGATTTCGAGCATTACGTTACAAATAGACGCGCCCTGTAGCATTCGGCAAAGCTTCGGGGAAGAAGCGCCTTTACAGGTACGCACTAGGACATGCGAAATCGGGTTTCTAGCCTATAGTAAAACCGGTGTTTCCCGGGTTTTACTATAGGACCGGAAACCGGGGTTCGGAATAGGGTTATTACGCACTGATCTGAAGCTCGAATCTGAACTGTTACATGGCGAATGATGCTGGTAAAGGAACGGCCTTGTGAGTAATCCTGGAAACACCTCTCGTTTTTAATCTCTTTTTCTTTTTCAAGCGTTATTTCTGGCTCTTAATTTAATATAAACTTGTTAAAATGTTATACACTCATTTTCGTACTAACTTTAAAACCTTTTTCATTTTACATTCTGTTAAACTCGACGGCTAATTACGAAAACTACAGCGCGGGTTTAAATACGGTTTTTGCTACTTATGTTTTTTCCGCTGGGGTTTTTGCATATATAAAGCTAGTAAATAAATATTCGTTAGCTAGCTTAATCCTGGTAGACACCTTGCGAAACACAAATTGGGAAAATATACCGGCTGTCTGACTGACATTGTTCTTCTCAGAAGAACGAAATAGCCCAAATGAGGGTAAATATAATTAAATACCTATGGCGACACGCAATACCGTACGTAATACACACGAGTAAAACAAACAGAACAACGCTTACATGCACGACGCGAAAACAATAGGGAGGAACACGCTGGAACTTTTGTATACAACTATGCTGATTGGAAAACTCGGCCCAGACAGAATAGCCGCGTGTCAGTCGCGCTCGCGCTTGCTAAATGGAATTGCTGTTCTTTCTATGAAAGCATCAAAGGTATGATGTAACGTTATATCTCTCTCTATTCAAGAAAAGAATTCTTATCACAGCAGAATATTTAATCCACTCCACTAGCGCCAAATCCAGCGATAAATCTCGCAGCGAAAAAGGAACGTTTTTCTTTCTAGACTTTATAACATATTGGCATTCCCTTCGACGTCAAAGAGAATATTTGCGTTATGTGGAGGTTAAAGAAATTCCTAAAAGGCAATGTAAGCAGCAGATGCTGAGGAAATGAGTCATACTATCACGAGTTCATTATGCGCTGATTACCAGAGCGTTAGAAGCGACAAAACTGACGCGTCTGTAATGAAGTCACGTATGATTCATATTCCTTGAGATTAAGACGTAACATCTCTACTACATAACAACAAGCATTTTATGCCTCGTTGTGATATTGTTCGATATTGAATTGCGAAAAAATTCATAATATCGGTCGCTTCCTATGACATCATGATGTCAATGGCCAGCAACCTAGAAACTGGTTTTATAAACTGCTTTTTATATGCACGTGTATTATGTAGCTTATGTTATTTAATAACCGGAATACTAAAATTGTCTTTATTTAATAATAAAGACTGCTTTGACTTGAATTAAACCTAACTAAGAATAGTCGTCAGTTTGAATAATTTAATAAAAATGGCTGAGTAACCGAGTTAGCTGAGGAATTTGAACTACAGCAGTAATTAACAAAAGCCTTCAGAGAATATAATGTTGGTACAAAACAGCCAGTTAGAGAGCAGCAGCTCGGGGTTGATTAAAGTGTATTTAAGTGGATTACGTACGCCCTGATTGTGTAGAAACAAAGAATTTCTTACCTCACTGAAGAATTCATCCATAAAGCCTCCTTCGACGGCGACGTTGACGTCGTCGGGCCCGACGTCGTCATCGTCGCTTTGCGCCTGGAAGAACAAAACAGAAATATTAGCACAAATATTTAACTATCAGCACTTCGTCCGCAAAAAATGTGATGGCTCGGCTAATATGCCTGATATAGTAATCTATAGCTCCCACGAATAATGTAGCTTTCTGTAAGTACAATATTTTTTTAGAATTGGAATGTATGGTCGTTGGAATATTAGTTCCGGTGAT
This sequence comes from Diarsia dahlii, assembly GCA_949775195.1. Classification (NCBI taxonomy): domain Eukaryota; kingdom Metazoa; phylum Arthropoda; class Insecta; order Lepidoptera; family Noctuidae; genus Diarsia; species Diarsia dahlii. The sequence continues at coordinate 17,077,021 of OX459195.1, forward strand.
TACCGCAGATTTACAAATAAATTGTACCTCTTTATAGCATAAGTATAGAAATAGATGCTGCATGTATCAGGGAAGATAATTTTGTAGAATGCTTTCGAAACGAAAATCAAAAAATCAATTTCAAAAATGTTCTCAACAAGATCCAAGAAATAATTTCAGAACTTCAGTAGCGCCTCTATAAGAAAAGATAAAAGAATACAATAGGGGATCGGACAAAAAAAAACTAATTAGTCCGTCAGATTCTTTTTTCACGTAAACAAAAAATGAAGACGATACAGTGCTTCGAAAACTCGTGTGACGTCATATGATAGTACATTTTGTACCTTCAAGTGACGTTTCAAGCCCCACTCCATGATCTTTGACGCGCTATAGCTTCGTCAATTTTTATTGATTTGATAAAACAAAAAACACGTATCTAATATTTTTCGATAATCTAACTGACGGACTAAACAGAATCATATTTTTTTGAGTCAGTCCGATCCCCTATTGAATGGATGTCGTATCGTTCACACACGACATCCAGTGCTCAGGTACTGGGTAAATAAATATGTACTAAGCCGTGTGCGGGCTCGTAATTTAATGAATTGTCATTATATTAAGACGTTAGTTAATTATAATTACAGTTTAACAGTTGTGGAGTTAGAAGAAGTAATGAATGGCTCTTGTCGTGGACGGCCGGCACTCCATTTATCCACGTTGCACTTGTAACTCAAGCTGACGTGAGGAGTGGTGCAACATGTTACACTTCTCAGGACTTTAACACTTCGCGTTCTTTAGCTTCAGATTTTCATTTTGTATAACGGTAGACTACATGAGTATTTTTTTGATTCTTTTATTCACTGTTTTATTGGAAATGGTAAAAAACCGTATTATTTATTGATACATAATTATTTAATGACTACTTATTTATAGTGAAATCAAATAACGTGAGGTGATAAATGATAATAGAGTATGATTAATAAGGTTTTTGCTTCATAATGCTCTCTCTGACACTAGTGATTATCCTTATTCATGACCAAATCGATGGTGACATTCACACGTGCTTATAATTATTCAGTACAGTTACACTAACTAGAACAGGACTGTCGCCTTTCCTATAAATACTAAATGAGATCAACTCGACTCCACAAAAGACATTTACGTATTATACGTCGCTAATGAAATTGTGTATGAGACGCTGAAATACAAAACCAAAGGAATAATAAATGAACGAGGGGGCAGAACGTGGTTGTTTTAGCAAGTCCTGACGTAAGCAGGGGTCGACATCGGACGTACACATGGCACGGCTACACTACACATCAACTTATACATTTCCAGTATAAGCTGGTCTCGCATTGTATAGGATTTCCGTACAATGCGAGATCAGCGTAAACTGGAAATGTATAGCTTGATGTGTAGCCGTGTGTACACGAAAAGCAAAATAGAATCCACTTAGTTGAGGCGAGCTAGCCATTATTCAATTTGTACCGACAGTCCGTGGATTCACAAAGGCCTACCGATACGAGCTCGGACTTCACGGGTGCGATGCAACTGGGAAGGCCAATATCACTCACATCCAATTATTATCTTTGAACCTAATAACAAGTCAATTAACAGACTCGGAGATTGCTTTATCAATCGATGTAATCACGTGTAGAACAGCCAACAACGTGTGATTAAAACCATCTCTTCCGGCTGCACCTTTGTTTCGTTATCTTTTGACCAAAATATTATTTTTTCCATTTTATGACAACAAAGCGTGAATGGTAGCTCGTTGGCGGTCAGAGTCAGGGGTCGTGCCGTGTTGTAACGCTGTCGATATAGGTCACTGTGACACTCTAACACGTACCAAACCGTGTCGACGTACAAACATTAATTTAGACGAGCTTAACGACAATGGCTTCCATTAAGACTCCTAATTATCTGTTTTCACGACAAAGATACCAAGAAATAGAAATCATAGCTGAAAATTTTATGAAATAGTTGTATGATGTGAAGCTATAAGTTTAGATTATGTAGAAGTTTAGATTATGTGTTCGAGTAAGATTTCACAATGAAAGCGAGATTATTATTAGACGGAGAAAAGGGAAATGAGATTTTGAGATTCATAGGTTGGACTAGAAACCTTTTCTCGGCAGTGGGTGCCATCACAACAATTACATGACGTCAATATGAAATATCACCCACTCGTGCTAATATTATTGCTATAAATAGTAGTAAAATGTCAGGTCTTAACATTTGACCTCTTATCACAGAATGTATTTATAAATAGTTTGACCTATGACATCGGCTTGGGGTAGGGTGACAACACGTGCACGACGTAACTCAGCGTAAAGCCTGGAATACACATGCTACTAGAAAAGCATGCTTGTGCATGCTGAGCCACGCGGTCTAACATAAAGTCACTCTGACGTATTTAAAAGAAGTGTGCTTTTGAGGTATGTGAGAGCAAATGCTCGTCCTCACGGAGCCACGCGGTCTAAGTGGGGAAAGTCACTCTGACGTATTTAAAAGAAGTGTGCTTTTGAGGTCTGTGAGAGCAAATGTACACACTCAGATAGCCGTGCGAATTACAGGAATGTTTTGGGGTGACTTTATTGGAGACGTGGCTTTACAGTGTTTTATTGGAGACGACACTGACAGAAAACAACAAAAAGGTGACACGATAAAAAAACATAATAATATAATAGTAAAACCAAAGAATATCAAAAAAAGAGGTTTTATGCGTCGTGCTAGTTAGCACGAAAAATAGACTGGCTTGCGATTAAGTAGCATGCCTAGAAACAAGCACGCTCTTTTCGTATACACGTGCTACTTGTATGCTACTAACTGACAGCTGCTCGAGACTAGTATGATTTCGTGCTACTACGTAGCATGTGTATTCCAGCCTTAATAATTGCCACCTCTGCTCGTCTCCACGCCTACAAACAGCCTGTGTACCCTGTTCACACGCGTACGAGCATAAAAAAGGATTTGTATTTACGATACAAAACGTAATTGTACACATTTGTAGCGCTCGTTATTCGTGCAGTTATCCTGATTTAATAGCGCAGGAAACGGCCAATTGTTTACAATGATTATGAACCCTCCCGACACGGAGCCGGGCGTACGCTGGCAAATCAGATTTACAACTGTTCTCATCATTATATCACCATTATTTGATAAATAAGAGTTTGAGATGACGTTACGTTACCACAATAATATTATTCGAAGATATCTGTGTTATTTACATTTTATCTACATGACAACTTGTCGTAACTTTGTGAATCATTATCATACTCTTGTTCTTACGATAAGATACAGAACTCAAGGTTTACCGATTCTTATTATATTCTCTCGGATAGATTTATTATCATAAGCAAAGTCATAACAAGTATTTTAAAATCTCTTTTTAGAGACGCTTTCAATTTAATGTAAGATTTAGTCCGAGTTTTGGTAGAGTAATCATGATTAAAGACGGCTTCGGTTTAATTGAAGAAACGTAAAGACAATATTGTAGAATTTCTCAATATACGATGGAACAGAAGTAGAGAGAGCTGATTTACAATTAACTGAAGGTTCTACGAGTATACCAGTGGCGTAGTAACAGTATTACAGTAAGGAGGCAGGGAGTTAAATTTCGAGCCGACCGACGCGGCCATAGTCGCCACCGGCTCAGACAAAGGGCTGCGGATGACCGCCTTAGGATACTTATTAGTAAGTAGCTATGAACCGCTTAGTGTTGAACGAACAGTGTTTTTAGGGTTCTGTACCTCAAAAGGAAAAAACGGAACCCTTGTAGGATCACTCGTGTGTCTGTCTGTCCGTCTGTCACAGCCAATTTGCTCCGAATCTAATGGACCGATTAAGATGAAATTTGGTACACATAATATGTATTTCTATGACCTAAACTCGGACGTCTTCATTCTCCTGCCCTTATCCCAATCTATTTGGGGTCGGCGCAACATTTCTTCTTCCATACTTCCCTATTTCTCGTCATCTCAGCAGTCACCTCCTACCTAGCCATACGAGTATCATCCTTCACACAGTCCACCCATTGTTTCTTTGGTCTTCCTCTACTCTTATAGCCATCTACATTCATACTTACTCAACATTTTCTTCATTCTTTCACATCACATGTCTATTCTATACCACGACAATCGATAACCTACCACACAACTTTTCATTTATTATAGCATAAATAAATTAATTTTGAATTATTATGGGGGTTACTTTTGGGGAGTTTTTTTTTCTAAGTTTTGCATTCTGTACAATATATCAAATGAAAAGGCTTATTGTGAGGATCTCAAATGTTTTTTAATAATTTTTAGGTAAACTCTTCTAAAGATATTTAAGAAAATAGATGACCACTGCCCCCCCCCCCCCTTATCTCCGAAACTACTGAGCCTAAAATTCTGAAAAAAATATAGAAATTAGTTTAATACATACTTATAGATTACAGAAAAATCTATAAGAATTTAAGTCTATGGTGCTAAAATACCATGGAAAATCTCTCAATATCTACTACATACAATGGTACGGAATCCTTCATGTGCAAGTACGACTTCCACTTTGCACTTGGTCATTTTTTTTATATTTCTGCCATATTTACATGGTACACATACCGTTTGGTACCATGTTGGTGATGTTACCATGGTGTGTACAGATAAAACATTCTTTCAAGGTCTTTGTTATGTAATTATCATTCTTTGGGAACGCGACTAACACAATCTGTCTTGCCTTTTCCCAAATAATATGTAGGGGTCGGCTTCAAGTCCAACCAGATGCTGTTGAATACTAGTATTTTACATGGAGCGACTTCCTATTTGACCTCCACAACCCGTTTAGTACTGGGTAAAATACTTACGATACTCCTTGGTAAAACTGATTGTCAGACTTTTTGGTCCACTACTACCAAACAACGACTGTCAAACATGTACAAACGACAGCCAACAGGCTTAACGTGCTCTCCGAGGCACGGAGAAAACTATGTATGTTATGAGTGATCACCCATCCACAGACCAACCTAGACAAGCACGGCTTAACCTAAAGATCGACCCCAAGCGGTTGTTCTTATTTATTTAGCAAAGAGCTCCTCGAACACAACTAACAAGCTCCGACAAATAACTCCTTTAAGTTTCCATTTTTCCTAAAGCTGTACAAGAAAATTCATGTACCGCAGAACGTGCTTGAAATTTCAAATATCTATTAAAAATAATGTGCAGCAGTTCGCCAGAACATTACAAAGAAAACCACAATTCCGAATGTTCTGTTAAATGGCCGCACACGGCTTGTACTATTTTCGTGGCATGGAGTGTGAGGCGGCGAATAGGGAGTCGCGTCACGTATTTCAATCGAACGAGATCTGATAACGTCCGCTGTATTGGCTTCCTAGCATAGGTCGGTCTGGCGCCGGTTTTATTTTTTGTAGCCTGAATATTATTTTTTCATTCACTTAACTTTTCCTGATATTTTGCTCTTCGGGGCGAGGTTTTACGTCTGAAGTTCGGTGGTATCGTATTTTTCGGGACACGATACTTTAGCATTTTATTTGTTCACACAAATAACTTTTTTGTTATAAAGATTTTACACAGCATTTTGAAAGATATTGGATATTAAGAGCTCTACAGTAAAATGAATAATAATATTTTCTATAAAAGTTTTTTACTTTTTACTTGTTTAATTCTATAAAAACATTTCTGTAGAAGTTTTCTGGGTTTCAAAGTATCAGTAAATTCGATTTCGAACTTCGTAACCAACTTATTATCAATTTATATAGATTTGTTTGAATAAGCGTAGGTACTCGCCAATTTATTTTTGTACTTAGAAAAGACAGTCGTAAACTATCGTCCTATTTTAACTAAATTAAACTGAGAAAACTATCGTAGGAAGACTAAACGTGTCAGTCTGCTACCAAGAATTCTAATAAAAGCACAACTAAGTACGGATTTGAAAGTTACGTTCGTATAAATACATTTAATTAAATATTCAGCGAAATGGCCACTCGCAAACCCAGAAACCAGAACAAATTCTGCTCCTACATCACGTTTGGTTAAAATATTTAAAAGTTTAATCAGTTAATTGTGGCTGTTCTCGTTCAAAATTTAACAAAGTTTAATTAAACAGCGTCAAGCGGCGTTCGTTCGAAAATCCGGGTATCGCTGGAACCCAAAACGTATTTCAATTTAATTGCAGGGGCAACAACGCGGCGATTTTCGTTAACCCTGTAACCGTGTGTTGGATTAAACCGTCCTAATTGCTTATAACTGGTTCGTCGACGTTTTCGGAATACAGATTGATATGATTTTCAAGTGATCCTTGCGCATTCTGTTCGCGTTGCGTACCTAACGTTGAGCTGACTTACGCAATCTCGGCCTTCACCCCTCAGACTAAAGTACCCTGCCGTCTCGCTCGTCTAGACTACACCTCAAGGATAATACCATTTTTCTGAAAAACTTTAAGTAGATACTTAATTAGGTGGGTCCAAGGTAATTTATATTAGCTACGGTGGTTTTAACGCAAGTTTTTTTTTATTGTATTAAAACTAATAAGTAAAACAAATTCCTTGAACATAAATTGAAAAGAAGACCAACTTCGTTAATTGAAAAAACTTAGAAAATTACAAGAAAATAAATTGCACAGTTAGCTCACACCGGAATAAGAATGACCTTCAACAAATGTTACAGCAATATGAAAAGCAATGCGCAGCAGATTTTCATTGTCAGTATAATTGTGAATTTAACACTGTTGAAATATATTTTCTCGTGTTACTTTAGTTTATTACTGGAGCGCGTAAAACCCCAGCGTATGTAACAAGATAAAAACAATCCCTGGCAGTACAAGTCGTCAAGGGGATTATTTAGATCTGGGTCAATTCGAGGCAGCATCCCTAAATCTCGGCACATAATTACGGGCGCGGAACGCGTGGCGTGGCATCTAGATCGCTCGTCACCACTTACAACTTTTTGACCCGGCCTATTTGTGCCCCCTTCACAATCTCGACGATGCAATTAATTTTTAGTTACATTACATTGTACACAGATATGAAGGACTATCACGCAACAAGTATGATTGGAGGACTCCCAGCATCACAGTCAGTTTCTATTGTCGAGCAAAAATTGAAATCATTTAAATTCTGTTTTGCCTAATTTTAAGAGCACACATTTTACATGCATACTTACATATATTTACTTATCTAGAAAGATAAAGATAGTGTTATCTAAATTTAATGTACTTGACACATTTGAGGTACTCTGCTAACTTTCTCTTGCTAAAACATAACGTCGTAATAACGTCCCGCAGTAAAAACAAACTCTTGGGAGATGCCCACCATTTAACAAGTCTGTCTAAAGATTATTACCGAGAAGGATGTAACTCCAGCGGTACGGTCGGGTAGGCTTGCCCTGAGGCAACTGAGAATTGCGGTATTAACAAGTTTTTCCACTTGAAACAGTCTCGGAACATGGAGCGGCATCCCCAACCACTCAGTTCTGGACAGTTCTACAGTCGGATGTCGGACGCACTTAAATCTTCTTTGAACACTAATTTTGCTCTACTTGACATAGTTTTATTGACTTGATTCATGCATTTTTTGTTTCAATTGTTATTGTCGTCGGCTCAAAATTGGGTCGATTTGTTTGTGCTCGTTCCATGAAACGCCATTGTATAGATAAGATGTCATTGATCAATTTAGACAAAAAACGACCAGATATTCTTCTGAAACACTTCCCAATTTTAATCAATGTGGACCGATCTTATAATAGGTCCGACAGGGTCAGTGATCCACATTTCATATCAAGTATGATCCGGAACAGTGTTGCCGAAACAGCTAAATTTCGTACAAGATGACCGAGACGGTTCAATGAGCTATAATATTTTATATTGCCCCATACTGCGGACTATAAAGCCGCTTTATAAGAGAAATGTCATCTAAGTGCAGATTTATAGCACATCCATCTACCTGGTTCTGACATGAAGTTCAACATTCAATGATTACCTTAGCATTATTACTTCGCCAACTGTTAAACATTTGTCTTCGTTTCGAGTGGAAAGCAATTTTAGAATCGGAAACTTATCCCATTACCGTTTTGATTCTTTCCCTTGATGACTTCCTAATACTAATCACTGTTTTCAAGGAAGCTTCAAACACCTGTAGAAATTACTGTTTTAATAACAAAGATGGTATAAAATTATCTTCAATTTACTTTAATGCCTGAAGGGCCTAACTTTTATACAATTTTAAGCAGTAAACATCAAAATGTATCGTATTATTTTAAGACTGATTTGTAATTCAGATTCGTGTTGGCGCGATCAGCAAAAAAAGTATCCTGGCTTAATTGAAATCGTGTTTACACAGTCCGCTTGAAACATCAATTAAAATGTTATTCGTGTTTATTGGCGGGATTGTGTGGTGTGACCTATATTATACAAGGTCACAAATCAAAAGCCGCGGTTTTACGTGGCCCACGACTTTACAGGCGGTTGGTCATAAAGCCCGACGAGGGGTGCCCTTGCACCCCACCGCTGATGCCGCTTATTTACGACCTCTACGCCATATCTGGGATTATTCCCAAAGCTTTTCTTTTGCGAATAAATATTTAAAGACAAAATGTCAAACTTGTTTTCCTCTTCGCGATATCAGATTTGATCATAAAGCTAATGCTGGTTATATTACGTCATTATTCTGAGCAACTAGTTACATAATGGATTATTTGATACGGCTGCAACAGATGTAAGATGCGAAATTTATTTTAATTTGGCTTGTATAAGAATTTTGTACAATAATACTAAAGTGCCTTCTTTGTGTGTGCGGAAAGAAAGCGGCACAACAAAAACTGCTGTTCCAGCACAAGCCGGTGTAATAAAAGCTTCATTGCAATGACGAACAAGCGGGCCGTCGCGTCGTCGCCCAATAAAAATGCTGAGCTGGAATGCAAGCAAGCGTGTGAGCGACAACAATAGGCACCACGACGTGCATTGACGGCAGCGGGAGAAGGCGAGGAGTCGAGCGTTGCGGACTTGCGGCAGACCTTACGTAACCACCCCCGTGCGCCCCCGCCGCACCCTGCCCTGCCTTGACACTAGTTCTGAGAGAGCTCGTCATTTGCTCGCATGTGTTTCGATTGCAACTGGTAGTGGTATCAAAATATATGTGCACAAACATTGTGCTGTCCAAAATGTTAAATGTCAGTATAAAATTCGCCTATTTTCAGCAAACTTGATATTTTATTCTTCTGTTGTGCTTTTTCGGAGCTGTGACTTTTTTGGAAGCCAGTTTATTCGGTTTGTCTTCGTGAGATGGAACATGTTTCATATTCTCATATTTAGTGTTGTTATATTATACCTTTCAAAGAAAGCCAAGTCTTTCAGCAGGTAAAAATATTAGAGGGTCGGTAGCTACGTTGATAAAGCGCTATGCATATTACGACAGATTGTGATACGGGTTAGCCCCAAGAGATATCTGCTCAATAAAGATGAGAGAACAGACAGAGAAAAGAAAACTGAATAATGTAAATGGTCGTCAGGACTCAGGATATCACGTAACTCAATTGGAAACAGTATCCAAGTTGCGTATCACTAGCGACAAATGAGCCGGGAAGGGCTCTCGGTCGTCGAGTCGCACGTCTTATGTATCCTCAAAAGTTACTCGACCCACATATTGAACAGCCTTTGTTGGAAAACGCTGCGTCACTGACCGAATCTAACAACACCAACTATCTGAAACATGTCTGAATTGTTTACCACAACATTAACTAATGAACTTCTCTTTTGGAAGTTGTAATTTATTTTAACTTCCCCTTTTAGAAATAGGTGGGTCAAATTGATTGTTTCATTTAGCTGTCTCAGGGTTTTTTATTCGGGTTCTAATAACTGAGAATCTTAAACAATTTTGTATCCCAATGTGACCTCATATTTTTATTTATATTGAAGTTTTTGCCAGTACCAACTCCCAGTTCGCTCTAGTAAGGATGTTAGCCATTGTTAGTTTCTCTAAAATCCGCTGTTTTAGACGCATTCTTTCCACCGTAAATGTTTTTACTTTGGATTTCTCCTCTAGGGTAGCAATCTTCGTATTTAGAAAACTTTTAATTCAATTAGTTTGAACTTTAGCGAAGTCAACATAAAAAAAAATCGTTTATAAAAAAAGTTGAAAGAGGTAGTAGCAGATTCAGACAGTTTTATCTTGATCAAAACGAATCGAGCCCCATAAAACAGCCACCCGTGGGTTACTAGAGTATTTTCGATAATCTCTTTCGGGAAGTCTGTGGTGTTTTAAGTTTTTAAGTAAAATTTTAGTCCATCTTGACTTTTCCAAAATTGAATTACCACATTACCCAGGTATCCAGACATTATTGAAGAACACTTAATACATCGAGAAACAAGGCCACAATTTACTATTCTGAACCTGTATTTTTTTCAAAAGTAAACGCGAGATATTAGTCACGGGCTCAGCCGCGAGATAATTTGTACGATAACAGTGAAACAGGCGGGTCTTGTTTCAGAATTCAACCCATGTAACAATGTCACGATCCCCCAACATCCCCCGGGCGGGGTCGCACTGTTTACACTAAATTACCAGAGAAATCCCATCACACAGCTTATCGCGATGTGCCGAACTGTTCCGGACTGAGCACATGTTGTAGTAACTGTTACAAGGGTCATAAACTCGTGTGTCAAAATATTAATTACTCGTGTTTTACGTCAATGTTCGCTGGAAACGGTAAAGCAATTTAGTTTCGTATTAAGGTTATTTACAATAGTTTTGAATGCCATAATAATACTATTGTCTTCTAACTGTCAAGGATGTTGTTTTAAAGGAAATGATACGATGCATAATGCATTGTTTCCTGCGTCGTTCCATTATGGATAGCATTGAGACATCTGTCTTTATAAATCCGGCTAGTTAGTTGGAAAACACGTTTCAATGGAGTCAAAACTGTCATTCCTAGCAACAATGAGTTCTGCAGTGATCTAAAATCAGAAAATATAAGGAGCGTCTGTCTACTCTAGCTCTATCAGATCTACGTAAGTAGCAAACCATTTCTGCAAAACACAATAACTTTGTTGAAGCAGTTTAGTGAAAGAGACTGAACTTTTCTCTATAGATGCTCTTCTAAGCATATTTTCTTAACATACACAATATGTACATTGTAGATCATGGGTAAGTAGATCTTTTAACCGGTGCTTTTATTTAAAAAAAAAATATGGGGGATTAGCACCGTATATTATGGTATATAGAATTGGCAACTCTCATTGTGATTGTTAACGGGAATTAAATGATAAGGAGATTTCACCAAATTCTCAATGGCAAGACAATGAGTAGAAGCATCCCCTTTTCGGGTTTGCCAAGCGTGATAATGGCCTATCTCATTATGACTGTCAGCAGTGGAAATGTTAGGGCCCTTATAGATTTCTGGTGAGAAATCATTTTAATGTTTTATTAGCCATTCGATTTTATTTAATATCTAAGTCCGAAATGTTAAGGAATAGGATAGGTATCATATTCGTGTGTGCCCCATAACCACATGTTTCAATTCCAATTAAAAAGTCCAGGCAGGACGTTTTGCTCGAATCGTTTATCGGTATGCACCGTTTGAGTTATGTTTCGACTGCGGAACGAGCTGTTCCAAAACCGGAGCACAGGAAATGCATAACGTAGCGCCAGACGTATTATAGGCACTCGCAGCCGCACGCTAGTTTGGTTTCCGATGTATCGAGACAGTTGTGATATCGCAAATTCAATTTACGGAACACTGCATTGAGGATGTTCGGCATACGATAATGTTTCTTTATCTTCACCGAAACTATGAATTGATACAAAGAACTGCCCTTGTACCTACAACATTTTAGTAGTGATTCAACAGAACCAAGATAATCAGAAATCAATATAACTGGCCAATAAAACCCGTTTCTGATAGGAAATCGAAGTTAACAAATTATTCATTTTTGAATAATTTGTTAACTTCGATTTCAACTTGATTTCAATTTGAACTTTGATTTCAATTTGTCAACGACGACGGCGATGGTCTCTCGGTATCAATAAATCTGAATAGGATAATTTGGCATAAAGTCCCAGCGACCTCAAACAGCTCGCCGAGTGGAGGCTTTATTTGGAAAGTCGCCAGGAACATTAACACAAATAATATGTCGTAGACTAGGGTCTGGCGGAGCACGGATTCTATGGTGTAACTACGCAGAGCAACATCGAGTGTGCATCGATTGCAAAAACCGCTACAACAGTAAAATCAAATTGAATATCAAAATTTTCGATCACGGAATATAACAACCGGAGCGAGCAGCCGACAGAACAGCAGTTTTATCTGGCTTTATCGGATTTTTGTTCAATTTTTTCAAGGAAATTAATCGACATTTCGTCGAAGAATACTAAATTACTAATACAAAATGTTTGGAAGCGCATTAAGTTTCGTTGAAAAGGTATTGTTTCTGAAAATCGGATAGTGCCTTATAGTCAAGTCTGTCGAGAAGATTGCTATTCAAAAGAAGAGTCATTCATTCAGACACCATATTATGAGACTGCTGCTAAAAATAGACGCGACACATAACGTGAATCAGCTGTTGCAAGTGCATGTGACGTGAACGCCACGACTACATCAATAGAACCTTATTCTCACATACATTTCTTACTTTCATAGATCTATCTATAGTAAAGTTATTTTTCAAATGTTTTCTTCTTCTAGCTGCCATTGTTCTTGTAGCTGTTCTGATGACGTGAAAGATTTTTAATGTTCTTAGCGTTGTGATGCCAGTTTTAATTGAGTCGGAAAAGAAAGCTAACTTAGTGTTATCACTAGCGATCTTCAGTTCCAGTAACGCATTATATTTTCCTTTGTGAAACAGTACAACATTTGCACCCCAGGGCGGAACCGTCTGTGAATCACGAACTGACCGGGTTTCCCCTGTTTCGACCAACCTGTTGTGGAACGAACGGAGTCTATTTGAGGACCTCCAGGTAAGTCAAGGAACTTAAATCATGTGCAGTCCAGGTGGGGAGAGTTTCAGCAGTTTGTACGAATGGTCACGTAAGCACTATCTTACCGGTTTTGCTTCATTTTGTCTTTCTTGAGTCCGTTCAACAGCGAGTGGAAGGACTCACTTGCCACTTATTAACAATTTAGAATTAAAACTGAATGTACGTTAAGCGTTCTAAATGAGGTAGACACAGGAAAAAATGCCTGTGTATTGTTCTAAAAGACGTTCGGTTAAATTAGATGCTTAAGAAAAACAATTATGCAAACAACCATCTAATTGGATTACGAGTTGCTTAGGCCTCATAGCCTTGAACAGTCTACAAGATTTCGAATAGGCACACATTTCTTTTTCAAGGACTGATTTCAGCGTGAACAAGGTAATTGGTAATTAGAACGTTTGCAACTGTGTTATGTGTACGGTCAGTGAAGCGAATGCCATGCCATGATTGATGATGCAAATCTGACGCTTGTAGTGTTGGTATGAGTCAAGTTTAGTGAAGGTCGCGTGCCGGATGCCGCCCTCGTCAGCTGATAACAGCGCCAGTTAACATATTCAACTGCTCAGTGACAAACTACGGACCACGAATTTGGATAACACTTTTGTTTATCAAACTAATATTTGTAATGAAAGCGAGTTCTGGCAGTTAACCAACTTACTGGTGGTTTAACCTTTTTAGTGCACGCAATGTGGACGTCACGACACAAGCAATACACGACGGCTTTTTGCAAGAAAATGCCCCATTAACCCACTACTTGGATAACCATCTCCCTTGTGTTCCATTTAAAGTTTTCAGAATTCGATCGAAGAACCTTGTTGCCTAAGTTTTTTTTTGCTATAACCCATATTACATGTTATCCTAAAACCTTCAGTAAAATATAAATGTAGTTAACAGCCGTATCAGTTCGGAATATAAATAAAGTTTGATAAACGATGACGCCACTTTTGTAGCAGCACCATTGTGAATACATTTGAATATCGAATATGCTCGTGTGAATATTTTTCTAAAACGGGAGGCGTCGTCTTTACCTGGAAGAAAGGTTTCGCTTGTCGACTTTATCGAAGTGCATTGGCCGTACTTATAGGCAAGAGCTTTGCAATACGTTCTTGAACAAATATTTGTTTGCTATTTCCTATATTTACGGCTCTCTTCTACCGTCAGCGAGCTCTTCGAACTTGGAGCAAAAGTTGGATCGATAGGAATCGCAATTTAATGGTTCTTAGTTGATGATTATCAGAATATTGTTCTATTTGCGTACTTTTGACTATTTCATATAAGATTTCCTGGTGCAGATTAAGGGCAGAGAGGTAAACTTAACAGGATATTAGGAAAAGCCCCGGCAGTTCGACAATGGGTTCGAAAAGTGATCTGGCTGAACAGATTACAGGTAATCTTCTGTATTATTTACGCGCACCTGATTAGATCTGTATTCTGTCTTTTTGACTGTATAATAATATGTTTAACCTTTTCACGCCATCGCCACGCGACTAAACCGAATGAAACTTGATCAACAGATGACCTGGATTAGAGCATAGGATATTCTTTAACAATTTTTTCAGAAAGAAAACAGTATACTGCATCTCTTATCGTTAATTCACAAATCCAGATGTAAATAGACATCATTTAGGTAATTTATAAGAAGTATGGATGAAGAAGTAGAGATGCTGTGCCCACCCCAAATGAATTGGGATAAGGGCAGGAGAATGTTAATGATAGATTTTCGTAATATAGATTGATGAATTAATTCGTAATATTTTCGACTCATGACCGGTCTACCCTGCTGGTCCCTGGACCTTTTTTTTTTTTTTTGGTGGGTGGAAAATCATCGAATAACCCCCTGCTCTTGGGCAGAGCGAAGGGGAGTGTCAGACTTCTAGGTACTGACTAAAAACCAAACCCATGTTCCTTCTTCACCCTTGTGTCGGAGCCGCGTTATCCTTTCGATAATCCACAGCCCCGACGGGGTCCCTGGACCCTTACATTTGGTTTTGCTGTAGTTGGGTAAAAAACCAATCCAGCTACACTGGAAAATCAATTTTTTTCGGCATAATATAAGAGGTGGTTTTTATCTCTTAAGTGTCACTAAAGAAACCAGAATCTAATTAGACTTATACTTAAAATAATTATCTGTGTACATGTTGACTAAGTAAATGTTTTTTAAGAAAATACTTTAGTATTAATTAATTTATGTTAATTACAAAGAGATGATGTCATTTACAGACAAGTGTGTCTCATCGAATAATTGTGGGTTTGTCGTAATGCAATGTACTAACAGTTTAATACCTAATTGATAAGCTTGTGCATCTATTTCTATTTTCTATTTAAATATTTCATTATTACTTGCTTGCCAAACAAAACAACAGAAGCAGTAAGGCAAACTGTGTATCTGATACTATTGAAAAATGTTGGTTTGTAGATCAATAGGTTAAGGATAAAACATGTTAATTGAAGATCCAACAAAGTAACCTTTTAACACAATGTACTCGCACATCTCAATAATAATTAGGATTATGATCAACGGGGTATATAATGAAGTTCTATTACATTGATGAGAAAACTAGGTTTTCCGTGTACTTTTTTGTAAGAAAAAGTGTTTATCAGTACCTAGAATTTTACGCGTGGAAAACAGTAACATAGGTCTCTATCTATTTACACAGAAATTATTGTAGCTTCAGCAGATTTAGGATAGTAGAACCTTGCAAACTGGAAGATTTAATAAAAGTTCCTGCTTAAAATTTTTTGGTCCGGTAATTTAATTTTCAGTGTCATTCATCTAGTACCAATAAGAAGTACTACCTACACACTTAATCAATTAAAATAGACCTGCCTACAAGGGGCAGTAAGTGTCCTAGTAAAATTATTTGTCAAGTCGAGTGGGCAGATAGCCTTTCCAATGAGGTTATCCAACTATGAAGATGCTTGCTAAATTATTGTTCAAAATACAATGGAAAATGCAGATAAAGTAGGTAGTTAGTAAAACTGCGGAACGCAACAAATTGTCTCGCTTCAATGACAGCTATCATTCAGCGGTGTCAAGTCCGGGGTGGGGCGACGAGAATAAAGAACACCATTGGAAGTAGGACCCTGGAAAGTGATTCCCTGGGTCTGTGAGAACCAAGACCAAGGTCTTCATCGTACTTGACTGATATGACACACGATTTCAATGCTGTTTCTATAAGAATTCGAGGTCATCACGAAAGCCTTTGGATAAAGTAGCGCTGAGAAACTAAGGAAAACCAACTTACCGCTTGGAGCGCCGCTAACCTATCCTTCGTCATCCTTTACAAAGAATCACACACCAAGTAAACGTTTTATCTCGTTACACAATCCCATTCACAGATATTTTTCTAACAAACGTCACTAAACTAAAGGACACGAACACTACGTTCACTTCACTCAAAAAATCGATACACACGAAACGAACAAAACTTCACTACCTGTCTCATGTACTGTGTGAAATTTTGCAAAGTTGTAGATGGCGTAACTGTTCGATACAGTATGTGACGTCAACAGTAATGTCGATAAAGCAGTGATGGCGCTAATTTTCAGTTGATTGTATTTTAAGTTGTTGGATTTTAAGATCCTATTCAATATAATAATAATTCACTCTAAAAAATATTGTATTAGTTCAATTTAAATTAAAATATAATTAAAACCCTTTGAACTCTTTATAAATACAACTTTAATACTTTTAAAAGTATCTCAACTGACTGTTGGAGTCATTGCGCCTGTCGTTGTCAAAGAAATCTTCCGCTTAGTCAAGTGACGCCATTGTGAGCCGTAACGACTTTTAGCTGCAACGAGTTTAATCTCAATTTTCTTATACAATCTTGGTAATAAGTGCATAGATTTTGTGTAATTTGATTCTATACTTCATACGCTTGTAATTTTACATTATATTTATGTTGTCAGTCGTGTAGTTTTAGTGTAATTGGTGTTAATGTTCGGTACTATTGAGCTAAATTCCTGTGAGCCTAGTTGAGCGCCATTCGGTGAAAAGTTATAGGAAATTTAAATTTGTCAGTTTCCTAAGTCCAGTGAGTTTGTTAAATTGCTGGATAAGTGTTAGCTTTCAATTCATCCTGACATACCAAAACAATTCGCTGAATAATAAGGAGTCCAATTATTTGCGCCAAACGTTCATAGTTTAACGTCATGAAGCCTTTGTCAGTTTTTTCCTAATCTTGAACTTTTCTGTTATTTTTCAGAATTAGAAGTATAAAAACAATAACAATGGCAGATGATATGCCCACATTCAAATGCGTGCTGGTCGGTGATGGTGGAACTGGCAAAACTACATTTGTCAAGCGACACTTGACTGGAGAATTCGAGAAAAAATACGTTGCTACACTTGGCGTCGAAGTGCATCCCTTGGTTTTCCACACAAACCGTGGTCCCATCAGATTTAACGTATGGGATACAGCTGGTCAAGAGAAATTTGGAGGATTAAGAGATGGTTACTATATCCAAGGTCAATGTGCCATCATCATGTTCGACGTAACCTCTCGTGTCACATACAAAAATGTGCCGAACTGGCATCGAGATTTAGTGCGGGTTTGTGAAGGCATTCCTATTGTTTTGTGTGGCAACAAAGTAGACATCAAGGACAGGAAAGTCAAAGCAAAAACAATTGTTTTCCATAGGAAAAAGAACTTACAGGTGAGACTACATTGCAACTTACTTCCATATTCCAAATTATTCATAAACACAACTGAATAATGCTACTGTGCAGTTAATAAACATCTATCAAAATCCAAATTTTTGTTTTTCAGTACTATGACATCTCAGCCAAGTCTAACTACAACTTTGAGAAGCCTTTCCTGTGGTTAGCCAGGAAATTGATTGGTGATGGTAACCTCGAGTTTGTTGCCATGCCTGCTCTCCTGCCCCCAGAAGTTACAATGGACCCGCAATGGCAGAACCAAATCGAAAAGGATCTCAAAGAAGCCCAAGACACTGCGCTGCCCGAGGAGGATGAAGACTTGTAAATATAGCAACAACTAAAACTAAATTTCAGTGCAACTGCATTGACTGTGCAAAGTGTACACAATGTTTTTAAATTTCATTCCATAAGTTCAAGTGATCAAAGGAGTTGGTATAAAATTCGACACAACTTATTAAATGTTCATTATTTCTGTATTTGCTTTAATAAAATCTATGTTAAAAGGAATTTTAGATATACATTTTTTTATTGTAAAAGCACTTGAATTAAAACATCATAATTATTGCTGAACTTTGTATTAGAATAACATCTGTATTAAATAAGGCATGTTCTCCAAAGAGCTGAACCCACTATTTATTATGCTAGGACAAACTCTGTAAACCTACACATGTGTTAGCCAGCATATTGCGTAATGTAAATTCCTGATGGTACATACATTTACTTTAATACTATATTGTGTCCCACTGCTGGGCAAAGGCATCAGTGGCATGTACATAACCAGTGAGTATTGAATTTTGATTTGTATGTATGACTGACAATATTACACTGTAAAATTGTGGTGATAATTTTGAAATAAAGTTGAGAAAAAAGACATTTTGTTTTTGAATTAACTTGGACCTTTAGAAGACTAGCTGTGATGTTTGATTTGTTGGGAATAATGTTATTTGCCATCTTTTAAGTGAGCAATTTTCTCTAACAAAAAATGTTGGGCAATGATGTGACCTGTGGATGTGACGATGAATTGATGACTCACCAGTGTAATAAAAAAACATTTATATTTATCGATGAGTTACCATCATCATTCTGGGCTAGTAGAGATTATCATTGTCGCGTTTATTCAGTCAAGACATTGCAGACTACATTCCTCCTCATAACCTATGTTAGAGTAGAGATTTGTTATATTTTTTGGAAAACTTACAGCAAATGCTGATTTCTCGTTATTGAGCTTTGTTTTTCAGTGGAACAGGATCTACATAATAGGTACGCATGTAATTCCCGAAGAGTTCGGCATAATTACTACTCCCACATTTCGCCAGTTTGTTTTTAAGTCCTGCTACTGTCGTAGCGGGCGACCACTAAAGCAACTAGCTAGGCAGCATCATATTATAAGCTATCTCTCAGGAAAAGTCCTTTCAAAAACGGTCTAATAGTTAATATTTTTTTGGAATCGTTGCAAATGTCACCCCCCCCCCCACCCCACAACACAGTGACAACTGAGAAGCAGACTTCTCATTTGTCCCCTCTAGTCAGTTTTCAAAGGGAAGTCGGCACAAATTGTCACCCCCAACTGGGAAGACAATTCCCAGCTGTCACCTCGGAGGACAGGGCTAGAGGGGGGACTATTGGGTATATTCCTCTAAATCTACTTGGTGTCTTCTTTCAGTCTCCCCTGTTGGATGTCATATAAGTAGATAAACTTGCTCCAGTTGAGTGATGTCAGTAGTGCCAGAATAACGAAACATGACATGCTTTCACATCAGCCATAGAATTTGCATTGCAACATTTGTGTCAAAATAAAAGAAGATATTTTAGATTTTTGGTTTATTGAACTTTACATTGGTAAATGCATACAATAATATTTTGAACTACAATCCTAAGCTTAACATTTTAAATCTAACAGAATTTACTTCTTGGAGGAAGCCTTTTCTCGGGCCTTCTTGCCCTCCAAAAGCTTGAGCCTGTCTTCCTCAGACAAATTGTTGTTGATTTTGGTAATCACGCCAGTACCGAGGGTCAGATCTCCCAAACGCAAAGTAAATCTTTGACCAGTTTCACACACCATGGGCTTCAGAAGGCGCAAGCGCAACCTGAAAACAAGCAAATAATTTTGTTAGAAACGAAATTCAAGAAAAAACTTATATGTATATTTTGACTCCTGATCTTAAAATTGTATTAGTAAGTAAAAGTGCTTGGTCAAGCCCGCCACACTATTCCCAAACCACTCTAACTCCTGTTAGCCAGAATCAACAGTGGCAACCACAAGAAAAGCGCCGAAGCAATGAAGCTCGACTTCTTCACTACCTATGTTACACAAATAAAATTGACTTTGACTTTGACTTGACTTTGACTCGACGAAGTCCCAGAGAAACAATTTAACTGTCTTGGATCCAAAATAAAAAAAAAGTGCTTATTCAAGTGTTCTGAAATACTTACGAAGCATCTTCCCCAGGCATCACCATCTCTTTTTCAGGAATAACAACTTGTGAGGCACAGTCCCAGGTCATGGAAAACATTTGCAATTGAATGAAAGAGGTGAATGGTTTCGCCCGACCACCCTCTTCTTTGCTCAGGATGTAGACAGCTGCTTCAACATTGTCATGAGCCTTAACTGTGCCAGGCTTAGCCATAACCATGCCACGCCTGATCTGTTCACGTTTTACTGAACGTACAAGGGCTCCCAGCTGATCACCAGCCTGTGCCTCATCTAAAGTCTTGTGGAACATCTCAACACCTGTGACTGTGGTCTTCATAACTTTACCGTGTCCAACAATTTCACATTCTGTACCCTTCTTTAGAACACCTGTAATATGATAATGGTTATATTAGATATAACAAAATCAATGTTTAGAATAAAATATCATCTGGTTTGTATCTGCCTCATATTTAAATTGTTACAAACCTCTGTGCAAACGTCCCGTGACAACAGTACCACGTCCAGGGATGGAGTGGACAGACTCAACTGGCAAGAGGAATGGCTTGTCTAATTCACGAATAGGTGTTGGGATGAATGCATCTACTTCTTTCAAGAGCTGTGAAATAGCTTCTGCACCAATCTCAGGACTTTTGCCCTCCAATGCACACAATGCTGATCCTGTGAAAATAAACATGGGTAAAAACTCAAAATAATATGGAATATAGAACCTGGAAGTCATGGGAAGTGGCCTTTGCCTGGCTGTGGAATGATACAGGCTCACAGAATCTGACTGATACTGTTAGTTTGTGTCATCAACCACAAAATCTGCAGTATCTTTTTAGTTACAAATAGGTAGGGCAAATTCCAAAGGTAACTACAGACCTCAACTTAGTATTCTGTCATTTCAGTTGCAGTTGCTTTTAGAAGTTAAATAATACTTAAGAGCTCTAATTACCTTTAATCACAGGTATTTTATCACCATCATATCCCATCTCAGACATAAGCTCTCTTATTTCCATTTCTACAAGTTCCACCATCTCCTGGTCAGCAGCATCCACTTTGTTGATGAACACAACAACATGTTGGATTCCTATCTGTTTAGCAAGCAGCAAGTGCTCTCGTGTCTGTGGCATGACACCGTCTGTTGCAGCCACTACAAGTATGGCACCGTCCATCTGTGCTGTTCCTGTGATCATGTTCTGGAACACAAGTTTGAAATATTTTAGTAATTTAACACTTCATCATCTGGCTATCCTTTTTCCAACTATGGGTCGGCTTCAAGTCTAACTGGATGCAGCTGAATACCAACAACCCAGTTATTACTGGGTATTTCGATACCCTTTGGTTAGTAAATGAACACTTATTTTTCATAATAATTTAAGTGATTCAAGAAATTTTTGTATAAATATCAAGTTACAATGTGCAAGTTATGTGATAGAGTATTAATATTACCTTGATGTAATCCGCATGTCCTGGACAGTCTGTGTGGCCATAATGCCTAGATTCAGTTTGGTACTCAACATGAGCAACGTTGATGGTAATACCACGAGCTTTCTCTTCTGGCGCATTGTCAATATCTGCGTAACCTTTCTTCTGTGCGAGGTTCACATCTGATAATACTGAAAGGGAGAAAAAGAGGAATTGATTTAACCTTGGGAACTGGGCGAAATAATCCACAATGAAAGGACTGATCGCCCGTCTGGTGTCTGCCGGCGTCCCCGAAGATAAATAGAATAGATAGAACCTTACTAGACACAGCTAGAAACTTGAAGAAGTAGGTTTATAAATAATTTTTAAGAACTGATCTTTGAAAGTTATTGCAGAATAACCATTGAAAAGAGAGAAAATAATATTTGAATATTTGCTTAGCTTTAAATTATTGCACAATATAATGATTACGATTACTATACCAGCAGATTGTGCTTTGCAGCATGTCTGTGCCTGTTAAGTATTTTGTGAGTACATAAATAAATGATTGTTGTTATCAGAATCAATCACATTCATATTTTGCCAAAGTTCATCAACAATTCAAGATCCTGCCAAATTATTTTTTGCAGTCATTTGCCTAAACTAATTTAATTATGGTCATAAAACTATAGAACTTGGCACAAATCAATACCTTTAGTGATGGCTGCTGTAAGTGTGGTCTTTCCATGGTCAACATGTCCAATAGTACCAACATTACAATGGGGTTTTGTTCGCTCAAATACTTGTTTCTCTGCATAGTTCCTCCTGAGGATAATACTCAATGGTGTCAAGCCAGGCAATCCGGTGCTCCTTACGTGAGAGCAATTGTTCTGTTTCAGCAGTAACTTTACAGCTAAAATACATGAAAATATTACCATTAATGTGACTGCACTTCTGTTGCAGATAATCAATAACTTAACCTCAAAATTTTAGCAAGTTTATTTATACAGGGATGTGCTACCACAATAGTAAAGATAAATGCACAATTAGACGTGAATAATGAACTAAATGTATTATATCTACATCGAACTATAATCTAGATTAACCATGCAACCTAGTTTTACATAATGATCTGATAACCGAGTGTGGTTTTTTACAATAATTTACTGTATTAGGAAGAAAATAAAGAATACAGTATAAAACATTGAAAATAAAAACGAATATAAGAACGAGGTAGGCATTTGTATACTTAATCCCAATAAAGTGAAGCACTATAATCTACGGCTTTCCGTACCTGGGTTAACCAAACTTTTTGCGAATGATATGCTAGCCATTTTAGGAAATTAGTTTTCTACAGCAGACGCTGCAGGTGAATGAGAGAAACAATTCACTCAATTTATAATTATTTTCCAATACGAATTTTATTCGTAATCGCACGCCGATTTCCTAATTTTCCTCGGAGTTGACGTGACGGACGGCCAAGTTTTCGCCCTTTTCTACAATGAATATTTTGTCTATGTACAAATTAGTGCCGTTCTCTAACCAAGTCGGCCAAGTTATATTAGCAACTAGAATTAGAAGAAAGATTTGTTTAGTTCCATGCAAGCTATGGAACTATAATGTACGAACCGAGTATGGCAGTTTAGTTTTCTTTGTTTATTTAATTTATTTTGTGCTAAAACTCTCAAAAAACCGTGTAGCAAATCGAAGAAATAAGCCAGAGAGATGGCAAAGCCAGGCTTACCCTCTGACAGGCCGTTCGATATATCCAACTCGTCCCACAGGCGTCATGGTAGACATACCTTTTCAGTTTCTTCATCCTCATAGAAAAACATATAGATCCCCCGAGCAGACGGACGTTGTGTGTTGTGTGGTTGCTGGTTGGCCATCTCGTAGAACTATTATGTAGGTGCCTTGAGAGTAAGGCCTCCAGCCGGGGTACTGCCCGTTGTTGTCTGGTTTTTTAGTCTTATGTCGTGGATAATTTTAATAGTACGATTCTGAAGTTTTGGCATAGATAGATGCCACTGATAGCCATTGAAGTAGTTCTGTTTTAACCACAGAACAGAAAGAACAGGGTTTTAACCCCCGACCAAAAAGGGGTGCTCTAAGTTTTAAGCAAAGAGTTCTAAATGTGGATCTGAATGTTTGTTTGCGGCATCACCAGAGCTATGTTTTACCTACATACATTATCCAATTATTTTGTGGCATGTGGCTTAAAATGAGACATACAAAGAGCTTAAATCAACGTTTTAATAGTAAGTTCTACAGTGGTGCTGTACTTATGTTTAGTATAAATTAAAAATCAAAGTCACTACTTGGTGTATCTATCCTGATACTCAAGTCTTTAGTTGACGGTTGAGTTGCGTCCTCTGGCACGTAAGTTGCAGAAGTGTCTGAAAAACATACAAATATTATTAGCGGGCTTATAGCTTGTTTGGACCGTCACAATTTGCGACCATCAGACTAGACATGAACTATCACCAAAGGCATTTTCTCTTGGACGCCATACATTGGAACCTGAACATGTCTCACTAAGACTGTTGCTCATTCTAAAAAAAGTTACATTACATTTCCCCAAACTGTTATTTAACTAAATAGATGCTTACCATTATCGATCGATTCTGCTTCCGTACTTCCCACTTGAACCGCCATAGAATTAGACGGTTTATCAACGGATTCCTCGGTGTTTACATTTTGCGTCTCGCTGTTAATCGGTGCAACGTTATTATTTTCAGCGGGTGCATTACAATCATTAATGTTATTGAGGTTCTTCACAATGTGACTTTTATTTCTCTTAGCTCTTTTCGGCGTCCCCAGTATTATAACATTGTTACATTTTTTACTTGTTTCCTCATTAGCAATATTCGCGTTAGTATCTTCTTCGGATTCGGAGCTTTCAAGTGGAAAATCAACATTAAACTTCCTTTTAAACTGCCTTTGATATTTCTCTATATCGCTTTTCTTCATTTTTTTAGGACTTATAATAGGTCCTTTGTGTTTAGCTACAAAGCTGAATCGCGACAAACGAATTTCAAGTGGTAGTTTTTCGGCTTCATTTGCCTGCGCCATAGCTGCTTTAAGGCGAATGGTGTACTTTTTGTTTTTCAGCAAGCGTTTTAACATATCGAGATCCTTATTAGAAGAAAATGGCATTAACTGGTCTGGAGCAATCCACGCTCGAGTAACTTCCATAGTATCAAAAAATACAACATTATAATGAGTCTGAAAAGTGTAATGGGTTTAGAGACTTATTTTTATTTCTTAAAAAGTCGAGTCAGTCAACCACATTCTATCTTGTGGTGTCACTGGTGGACATAGTCCTCTCCCATCGCATACCGTTCATTAGCCGAGGATCTCAATAATATAGGTACCACATAGCGAAGATCTTCGCTTCAACTAGTTTAAGCATCTTAACAACCTAATCATGTTATTCGTGAGGAATGTCAAAAATAGATAGAAAAATAAGTTCACAGGTATATCAGAGAAGCCATCGAGCCAGTAGTACTGCTCCGTGTCAGGACAGTCATCGACCATAGCAGGCCACCATGGCCAGCCAGCTAGACGGGCCCATACTAGCGACCCTGTCGCATACTCGCTATGAATTAAGTCTTCTTCGACATGGAGACGCAAAGGAGCTTCGGGCACAGAGCAACTGGCGAACTCTTTATCTGCAAAATAAGAGAGAGCGTTAATATATACTTTTCTAGTTGATTTCTGCAATAACAAAAATAGGTTACATTGCCAACAACAAGTCATTATTATCATTGTAGATTATTTTACCAACCTGGATTCATCCAGCAGTACCACTTCTTGGGCAGCTCATGCCTGTCGAGGACAGCATGCAGGTAGCGCCAGCGGTCACAGTCATCACATTGTGCCCACAGACCAGCTGTGCGACGCTTCTGCAGCCAGAGAAGTTTCTGACTGTGAGAGATCTCAGCTGGTGGCTGACTGAGCACGTCCTTGTATGAGCTGCAATAGTTACGAACATTCTTCATGTTTTGCTACTTAACTTATAAGCTAGTCAGAATCATAAATCCAGTAGAAAAATAAAAAAGTCAGAATTTTGTATTTCGGACACGATTGATACCTAAATGGTTGTTGTTATGCATTTAATGTAGGTAGGTGTTGAAAATATTTTACCTGCTCCTCTGCGAAGATGTGAAGTCAACGTTTTCAGCAAAAGTTAATTTCTTCGGATTTTGCCCGTTGGATGGCAATTTAGATTCAGACTGTAAAAAAAATTAATGTTTCATTTTTTACACAATTGTAGTGCTAACAATTTGTTCAGTGAAGGTATTCAGAAAATATTTTGTGTAAGTAAAATCATGACGG
This sequence comes from Diarsia dahlii, assembly GCA_949775195.1. Lineage (NCBI taxonomy): Eukaryota > Metazoa > Arthropoda > Insecta > Lepidoptera > Noctuidae > Diarsia > Diarsia dahlii. The sequence continues at coordinate 17,102,788 of OX459195.1, forward strand.
GTGTTATAAAAACACATTTACCTACGTATTCTATTTTAACGAGATTTTATCTGAAGTACTAAAGTTTGGTTTTAAAAACATTAGGTAGGTACAATAAAAACAATTCTTACAGTAGGTTGGCGTGCTTCTTCTTCAGGCTCAGAAGCCTTTTCTTTCGGTAAATCAGCACTTTTCATGGTGCGCGTCAAAAAATTTCGACAATGATAAAAACACGGTCGTCAATTTTAACTGTGCTTTCCCGCCAAATTTACGCTATTCAATTTTTGTAAAATCGTAATAATTGGATACGTGTCTTTTTCGTAATTTGTTTTTTTGATTTCCAAATTTTATAGTAAACTAAAAAAAAAAAATTTAATTTCCCAAATACTATATTTACAAAAGGGAATAGTTTTATTTATTTAGAATTTGGTTTAAATAATTGAGGAATTATGATGATTTCTTTTAGAATATTCCGATAAAAAAATAAAAATATTGAGTCATGTCAATTACTTTAATTTAAAAATCATTTGTTTATCGAATATTAAACTAAGAAAAATAAAAACTTTTAAAAAGCACATTGAGATAAGTTTGTTTCTAATATTATTGTATCTAAGTAAGACTCTGTTAATTATAGCTTTTAGCGGAAGTGCGCATCCGCAAAATCGGGTGGCTGCCTTGCCGGACTGCCGGTCGGTCGCCATATTTGTGGCGAGCTAAAAAGGATTTCGTTCTCCAAAGTTTTCGTCGTTATCGACGAAAGGGAGTAGATATACTCCCTTTTTTGTGGTCAAAGTTACGTATTTGTCAATTTACCGCGTGGTAAAGGTTATTTATATCAGAAGATATATTTTTCTTTGTTTTGTATTATAAACATGGCTTTCTAAAATGTCGGCCTTGCACGTAATATCGTTATCTCCTTGCGGAGTCTCCCGCTCAGCTGTTTGTGTGGATGTTGGAGGAATCCAGAATGGACAAGAAATCTTTGAATCGATCTTCTCAACCACAGTCGAGGGCATCAGCCATCGACTGTAGGAAAAATACTGGTGAGTGATGAGTACTAATGAAGTGATGAGTCTCTTCATCATGTTCAGTTCGAATGTAAGTATTTATCTAAACTGCTTTAAAGATTAGGTGATCTTTGCAGTGTGTGGGTGTTGTTAGTGTCATGACGCCTATTTTGTTTTTAATAACACGTGATCCATTTCGATATGCTAAAAAAAGCCTCTGTAAATAAATAAGGTAAGCTACAGCTGAATCTAGCGGTAGTTTAAGCGATAGGTATTTCTTGATAGTTACAAGTCAATGTCATCTAAATTTTTGTATTTGTGTAATTCTCTGTCAACAAAGATCACATTTTCAATTTATTTTTAAATATAATCGCCCATAAGACGACCCACTGACCAATTTCCTACCCATAAGACGACCCACTGACCGTTTTTAGATTTGACGCAGAGGCCTTGGCCTCGAAATAATAAGAAACGTGAAGGACCTGGAAGTGCTCCCAAAAATGAACCTGGAAGAAAGAATGTGCCAGCACAGCGTGGCAGGGGACAGGTCGACAGGAGACCCCGTGCTCGTGGTCCCACCAGTTACTCTCTGGGTGGAACGACGAGCCCCAGGTAGGCACATGCACGTCATCATTAATAAACTTGATTACATTCCCTGCTACAACAAAATTTCATCACAATAGAGATAATGGTTACATTAGAATGTTAAAAAGTTTTGTCAGTTGTTAGGACATGTAAGTTGCTGAATTTTCATGTTTGAAAATAAAAGCAATGATTGAAGAATACCTTGTTATGCTTTATTAACTACATATTATTGAGAATTAGTCCATTAGTTATTATTAACCATTTTAGTAAATTATTGTTATGGTGCAAGAAGAGCCGCAGCATTGAGAAAAGTGGAAGGAAGAGGGAGGCCTTTGCCCTGGTGTGGGAAAGTTCAAACTAACAAAAAAAAAAACCATTCTAATAGAATTAAACATTCACAGGTTAGATGAGGACGATGAGCCAGAAATAGGCTCTGTATTTGTGCCTGGAAGCAAGAAGCGAAACATGAACCATTTGCTGAACTTTATGTATCCCACACGTGGGGTACTGGAGCAAAGAGGTCCCCAGATGCGGCGTCCAGGTCCACAGTACCGTGGTCCAGGCCGGCATGGACATGATCTCTATCTAAGGGCTTAGTAAGTTCACATACACTTTACTAGTGACCCTATTGAAAACAGATTTAAATGTTACAAGCAGTTCATTACCACAAGTAGTTACTTCATGAAATAAGTAAGTTTGATTATTGAAAGTTTATTTTAGGTTATCTAACCTTAAGATAATTTAATTGCGCAATAATGTGCAATTTTGGTCAACTATGAGATGTTGGCATCATGAATACGCAATTTATAAGTGCCAAGATTATATGGAAATTGCTATGAATTGCACAATTTTAGTTTCCTGTGTAAGCTAACCACAGATTATTATATCATCTTTAGTTATTTTATAATTGTTGTTTATTTTAATAAAATGCAGTCAATTACAGTTATTCTACTTTGTTACAGTTGCCAATTTGTGGTGAAAGAAGATGGAGATTATAGGCCAAACCTGTTGGACCCTGATATCCCAATCAAGTGGGAGCATATTGAAGAAGTTGTAAGTACATAAATATAGTAGCAATTTGCATATTGTAAGTCTTTTGTCTTTAACTGCTGTATCCATTTAGTAATTATTAATTTGAGCAGCTACTTAAATAATCACACTACTTTTTTTTTCATGATAATATAGTGGATAGTCTACTGATTATGGATGTATTTTACTGCATGTATTATATGACAATAACCTTGCTCTTCAGGTGGTTAGAGGCACAGGTCGCTCGGAGTGCCCCATATGCCTGGGCGACCCGGCGGCAGGTCGCGTGGACCTGTGCGGGCACGTGTACTGCTGGGCGTGCGTCCTGCACTACACCGCAACCCATGAGAAGCAGCCGCCGCCGTGCCCCGTCTGCACTACACCACTCCACGTCAAAGATATGAAGCCAACTAGGATTGTACAGTGGGGATCCCCAGCTGAAGAGGTGAGTGAAAGTTCTATCTTAAAACAAGCCATTGCCTGCGACCTTATACCCGGTGAAATTATTATAAAAATGTTAATTCCCTGTTTGCATCATATTTTGTTAACAATTTTCAATTTTATGAACCCACATGTATACTTTCGAAATCGATTCAGGTGTCTGAATGACACAACAAAGTTAATGCTGTTTGTTTAGTTGTAAATCAGTAATTCAAGGAGACGTTATATTTTATGTCATTACAGGTAACAATGCGACTTGTCCGTCGTCTGCGCGGTTCCACGACGGTGGAAGTGGCACCGCCGCGCGGTCAGGTGATAGAGGCACAGCCATCCATCTTGCCTCTTGGCAATATCAACGATGCGCCGTATTGCAAGATGTTTTCTGCCACTAAGCAACAGGTAACATCTCTTACCATTTGTTTTGATCAATCCTAGCAGAAATCCAGGGTTTTAACTAATTCCATGTACTTTTAAACAATTACAGGTCCATGAAATTTTGATAAGGGAGAGAGATGAAATAGAAAAGCAGATATTAGCAGAGATTGATACAACTGAAATAGTTTACTTGGAACAAGCTCTAGAAATGCTCAAGTTTAAGGAGGAAAACATTAATGCTAGGTTTGACAAACCAAAGGTTATTGAAAAGGACGAAATTGAATATGCAATTCCTACTGTGTATGAGAAACAGGAAGTGAACCAAAATAAACTAGACTGGTTTGACGTAAATGACGAAGGAGCAGCGCGCGTTGACGTAGCGCCCAAGTTTAATGATGAAGACATTGTTGATAATGCAGGTGCTGATCCTTCTGCAAATGAGAATCAAGAAGAAAATCAAAATAAACCCGATTTGATTGATGGACGCGACGAAAGAGGAGCAGCTTGTGTTGATATTATTCAAAATAATATAGGGCAACTAAATCTGAATGAGGTTGATCATAATAATATGGGGGAACTCAATCTGAATGATGTTGATTCCAATTTAAATCCCAATGCACCAGCCTTTGAATTTGGTGATATGCCGCCAGAAGAATTTCCATTGATTGAATGTGTACCTCAAGAAGTTAAACAAATTGAGGATAATGCTGTGACGGAAATTGACAAACTCAATCAAGCAAAATACTTTTATTTCTATCAAGCTGAAGATGGCCAGCAAGTGTTTCTAAACAGTTTGAACGTGCGCATTCTGAACGCATCATGGGGTGCACTAGCAGCTGCTCCCCAAGTTATACACGGTCGCGTACTACACCGTGAAACCTTCTCGCTCAGTGAACAAGTAAGGCAACTATTGCTCAATAACAATTATGACTTTTATACTATTAAAAATATAAAAGGTTAACTAAATTAATTTTGTTTACAGACCAGAAAACACATGCCATGTACTGCGCATTTGCCTCTCTTCTGTGCGTATGATGTTGTTGAGCTGGAGTTACAGCCACCATTTGTCACTCCTTCAGCATTGCAAAGGTTTATAGGTAATTATTTTGAAATTGAACTTCATAAATGGGGTTGAGCAAAGTTTTATGGAATCATTTACTGGCCTGTTGGTCTAGTGGTTAGTGACCCTAACTGCTATGCCGGAGGTCGTGGGTTCGATTCCCACCCAGGACAAATGTTTGTGTGATGAGCACGATCATTTGTTCTGTGTCTGGGTGTAATTTATCTATAATATGTATGTATTTAGAAATATATAAGTATGTTTATCAGTTGTCTAGTACCCATAACACAAGCTCTGCTTAGCTTGGGACTAGATGGCGTTGTGTGATAGTTGTGGAATATTATTATTTATTATTATTATTTCCATATGTGCCTAGTTGATGCTAGAAGGCTCCTATTATGTGGGACTTTATCAAAGTTGGCAAAATGTGGGTGCATTTCTTTTTTAGTTTTTATTTATTCTTTCTTTTTCGATTTCAGGTGAATTGGACCGTCGAGCTCAGATGCGCGCGCGTCAGGAACGTGACGAGAGACGCCGTGAACGCGCCCACCGCCGTGAAATGGAGGGTCCTCCAAAGCCAGACTTCTTCTCTGAAGTAGTATTCCCTCCGGCTGCGCCTTTGTTTTCTAGCCCGCCAGTAGACCCTGGGCCGTTGAGCTCGTACGTAAGCTCCAGCCCTTCCACCAGCTTCGGATCCCCACCCCCAGGTCCTTCTTTTGCCAAGGTAACATTTTAATTCAAACACTGTTGCTTGAAAAGAAATGTATTATGTAAAAATAAAATAATAATGTGCGTATTTATAACATTATTGAATAGATGGCGAGCACCAGCGGCACATGGCGAGTGCGCAAGGTAACGGAGACGCCGCCCGCGCCACGAGATGACGACGAGGCGTCGGCGCCGCGCTCGCTGGTACTCAGTGACGCGATAGAAGCCGCTCTGCACGCCGCCTCCTCCTCGCCTTCTGGCAAGAAAAATAAGAAATCTAAGCAAAAGGTTCTCTTTACCATGGGGATGCAGCGCACCACTTAATTTGCAATGTGATTTTATTATAGTTACTACCTTGTTAATTAATTTAATTTTGTTACTGTCTTGAGTCATATTTGGCATAATGCAAAAACAAGAGAAATAGAAATGTATGATGTAGGTAGGTACTATATTTTGTTTATTGTAAATCATTGACGAATTTTTCGAGTCATACATTGATGGCAAAAATTGACGTGCGGACTGTTCATTTTAACATTTATTATGGATACACTATGATCGGTTTTAGACTTCAGGCCTTCGATCAATAATGTACTAGATTCCCGATAAGCGCTTCAAAAACGGCCCGAAATATAAGACCACAAACGTATTTGTGGTCTTATTTCAAATCAGTATGGTCCAATCATAGCCAACATTAAGACGTCAAAATACCGCAGTCTGCGTTCAAAAACTGCGTAAAAAACCACCGTAACACCAAGGTTTTGGAAAGAATCTTTTTTTCGGTAATTTAATATCATTAAGTGCTTTTTCATAATATTTAAACATAATTAAACTGTAAATATAATTAAATCAGCGAATATTATAATTGTTTGGCCAATGTTTGCTACAACGTACCAACTATTGTATCATGTTCTTGAACAGGGAACGCTAGTTCCGCAATAGAATAAGCACGACATTGTACACAAAATGCTTTTAACCGTATTGCTTAGAGTTTAAGTTTCATTTTAGAATGAATATTTTTGTACTGATGACTTTTTACTTTGGAGCGACATTTAAAATGTTTTGCTTCTAATCTTTCTCCGATGAAAGGGCTTAAATAAATATACTTTTCACTTCTCTCGCTCTAAAATTCGTCTTTATGTCGTGCGTAGGCGACATAAAGTCGCGTTTTATGCTCTAGAGCATAAAGTAAAATCTTCGTCGAAGACCAAGGTAATCGGCACAGGTAAACGGCCCAACAGCCACAGGAACAACTTCAACTTCATAGAATAACCTCTTTAATCGTTAGTATTCTAAGAACAAGGGATTACTGCTTTTCATTACGAATACAAGGAAAGTTGATGGAAATAGGCTTCCCCCAATTACCTAAATCGCTTGATGGCAATAGGCTTGCTCTTAATTAGGTTGGTTGATGGCAATAGGCTTGCTCCTAATTACATCATTTGATGGGAATAGGCTTACTCTTAATTACATTGATTGATGGCAATAGGCTTGCTCCCAATTACCTAAATCAGTGGATGGCAATAGGCTTTCTCCTAATTACATCGTTTGATGGCAATAGGCTTGCTCCTAATAAGATTGGTTGATGGCAATAGGCTTTTCCTAATTACATCGGTTGATGGCAATAGGCTTGTCCCTAATTACATCAATTGATGGCAATAAGCTTGGTCCTAATTACAATGGTTGATAGTTAAGGCTTGGTCCCAATTACATCAGTTGATGGCAATAGGCTTGCTCCTAATTACATTGGTTGATGGCAACTGAGCAGTATGAGTAACGCTAACGACATGTGGCTCTGGTTGGCTGGACATTTCTTCAAAACTGCTCGCAATAGGGCACTTTATGTGACGGCTAAACACCCTTATTTCAGAATAGGTGACGCTACAGAATCTTAGATAATCGATCGAAAGCGTGTCCAGCCAGCTTGAAAAACCACTTTTCGCTGGTCTCTCAATCTCCGTAACGGAAGTGATTTTGACGACTTTTTGCATATCAACGGGCGTCACATAATATGTGACAGGCATCAAGCTAAAAGTTTTGTGATACGTACAGTGGTTTAGTAGAAAAATGCAAAAAACTGTGTCCAGCCATCTTGAATTTACGTAGAAAACTTTTGGCTGGCACTTCCGAATCCCACATAACGGGAGCGTTTTCGAATATGGTTCCTTTACTAATACTTGGTGACGCAATGTGTGACAGTAATAACGTTTGATTTATGCCGTCACATGCAAGGGTTTACGAGATATCAATGAAAACTTAATGTATACTTGTGTCCAGCCATCTTGAACTCAGGCTGGCTGGACACCTGTATCTCCGCTGCCTGATGATCTACGACCTTCAAAATGGTATCAAAATGTTGTGACGGGGACGATAATGATAACCTGAATTTATGACGGAGAAACTTTGCGTAGTTTCAAAGATATTGATCATTTAAATTTTCCCATACAAACATCCATTAATGTTGTGAGGTGACCATAATTTTTACATAAATAAAGGATTTCTTTTTAATCGACTAATCGGCCGGTAGCAGCCACGCCTGCTTTGTATTTGATTTCTCCGTGGGAATAAAAGGTTTTCCTGCAGTAAAAAGCGTAAGTATGTGTTAATTCAAAATAATAATTAAAAACACTAACAAAAAAGAACAAAGTGCATTGCACTCAGTGATGCCAATTTAGCATTTTTTCATGTTGTTTAGCAAACTTATTAGTTGTTTAGCATATTTTTAGCATATAAAATAATTATAAAATAAAATACATTAATGCGTACGCAATTATTTCCATTTAGAAAAAAAATCCCTTTACTATATTGTTGGCGCTTCTGGTGCCAACATAATGGAAAGAGTATTTGAGATCATAGTCGATTAAAACAGTATGTATATTTTGTTAAATAATAAAAAAGTTAAAACTATTTTACGTTTCATTTGACACTGAAAAATGTTAGCAAATTTTTTAGCATTTCTATAAAGCAATTGGCATAATTTTAACACCATTTTAGCAGATTCTATATCGGTCTTGTTGGCAGCACTGATGCACTGACACTGAGATTGTACACAGGCTGTGAGTGTGACAGCGTAATAATGGTAGTACGTAATAAAACCAAATGAAAACTGATGCTGTGTTTTTTTTTGTGTAATAATTTTATTCTTTTCCATAAATAGGTATTGAAGAATATTTTAGTTTATTCAGCTATTTATATGATTAAAATGACGACCACCGGCTTCATTTGCGCTTCAAACACTTAGGGCGGCGGTAAAAACAACGCTTTGGTACAAGGCGGGGGTTATTGAAGTGCAAATGGAGTTGATCGTCGTCATTTTCGTCATTGAAACGCTCTAGCGCAAATAAATAAATGTGATTTTATTTACCTACATTATTTTTTCATTTAAATACCTTAGAGCATTAGTCTGTTATCCTGACACAATATCTACCTATGTACTTACCATAAAAACACCAATAATTATCTACTAAAAAGAGTAGATAGGTATCTGCACGTAAATAATCAATAACATTAAAAAAAATCTCCCCCCCCCCCCCCCTTCCTCACTTCTACACTTTTGTCTTCTATTGATTAAAATATCTACAGTTGTTCGTATTAGTATCACCAATACGCGAATTTTCGTCCATTAAAGAAAACACCTTAAATACTTAGTCCTACATAAAACCTACAATATTGGTAACCCTACTACAGTGTTTATATGGGAAAATTTAATAGATCAATATCTTTGAAACTACGCAAAGTTTCTCCGTCACAAATTCAGGTTACCATTATCGTCCCCGTCACAACATTTTGATACCATTCTGAAGGTCGTAGATCATCAGGCAGCGGAGATACAGGTGTCCAGCCAGCCTGAGTTCAAGATGGCTGGACACAAGTATACATTAAGTTTTCATTGATATCTCGTAAACCCTTGCATGTGACGGCATAAATCAAACGTTATTACTGTCACACATTGCGTCACCAAGTATTAGTAAAGGAACCATATTCGAAAACGCTCCCGTTATGTGGGATTCGGAAGTGCCAGCCAAAAGTTTTCTACGTAAATTCAAGATGGCTGGACACAGTTTTTTGCATTTTTCTACTAAACCACTGTACGTATCACAAAACTTTTAGCTTGATGCCTGTCACATATTTATGTGACGCCCGTTGATATGCAAAAAGTCGTCAAAATCACTTCCGTTACGGAGATTGAGAGACCAGCGAAAAGTGGTTTTTCAAGCTGGCTGGACACGCTTTCGATCGATTATCTAAGATTCTGTAGCGTCACCTATTCTGAAATAAGGGTGTTTAGCCGTCACATAAAGTGCCCTATTGACCTACTTAAATGCGAGCAGTTTTGAAGAAATGTCCAGCCAACCAGAACCACATCATAAGTCAGGTGTTATGTCAAGTTTACTACTGAAAAAAAAAAGTTAATTGTGGCGGGAACCATAATATTTTTACAATATTTACAAGTTGCTGTTGCATTTCCTCGCAATCGAAGTGAAAAGTAGAGTGTAAAACTCGTCCATAAAACCCATTTTACTCTCTACTTTATATCCATCCTCGCTCGCAAGCTCGCATCGGATGGATAAACGTCTCGCGCAAAATGGTGCGTTTTATGCACTTGGTGTACAATCTACTATTACAATGATAATTAAACGTTATGTTTACGTGTTAAGGTTTATAATCATCTGAAGTTGTTAATAATATTGAACTTTTTTCTAAGATGCTATGTAGATGTTTACGTGTGTGCAAACGTGGCCACTTGAGCGACTTAGTTTTGTTCCTGATGCTTAATCTAGTACTATTATTGATCGAAGCTTCAGGCATATTGAGACTTACCCACGCCGTTGTACGGTGGTTCAATAAACGAAAAACCCCTATTTCTACGAACCAGTAGGCTCATCAGTTAATGCCCATGCCAGTCTGAAACTATTCTATAGAAATATGATTACTCTTTTATAATTTGGGAAAAAATATATTTTATAGCATTAAAATGATTATGCAATGTTATTTTTTATTACTAGCAGCTTTGTTCTCCATGTAATGGCAAGATGTGTCCATCATTGTATCAACAAGATTTTTGGTGAAATAAAATTAAACATTAACTTCGCATTTTTAATTTCTGACCAAACTTATGGAATGCATAGTACCAGTGGTGGTGTAGCGTGGGCTTTTTGCCCACCCCCTCTATTTTTATTATAAGTTTTTTTAATTACCTATTTGAAAAAGTTACTTCCTTTTTTTTTCAAAAGTCAATTCTTTTTAAAAGCTTTTAGTCAAGTTGCCGTGTTAGTAAGTTTGTATGTATCGATCAAATCTTTTAACCGAATTTCAAACAAGTTCCCCCGAACCGATAGAATTGAAATTTTGCACACACCTTTTTAGAGGGTTCCGGAACCGAATGACAAAAAACGGAACCCCCATAGATTCGTCATGTTTGTCTGTCTGTCCGTCCGTCCAGCCACTTTATTCGAAAACTATACGACTACACAGTTGAAACTTGATAGGTAGATGTATTCTGTGAACCGCTCTAAGATTCCCATACATGGAACTGAAACGGAAAAAACTTTTTTCATCAAACCTATTTGTGTGGGGTGTCTTAGAAACCTTCCTTGAGAACGTTTTTTGGTTAATCACGAACAGACAGACTGACAGACGCGGTATAAATATTTTTCTCTTCGATTGGTGAGAAGTTGAATGAACGGTGTTTATTTTGTTTAATTAAAGGTATTCAGTCTAAAAATGACGTTGACGCTGCTAAAACATTTTTTTTGGATTGGCTAGAGAGGCGCTACTGCGCGGTGCCCCCACTTTCTCCCAGACGCAGGTCCTCACTGTTTCGGGACGTACCTGCACCGAATCGGGCGGGAGGAAACGCCCGGGTGTTATCATTGCGAGGATTGGCCGGAGGACACGGTGAAGTACACCGTGGATGTTTGTCATGTTTGCTCCGGTTGGGTGGCGCACCGCCGCGCGCCCTCGTGACATCGTAGCGGCGATTGGTGGCAGTGACCTATCGCGTCTGTCCCTGGTTCAATCCATCCATCGATGGCACAGAACAGAAAGAAATCGCCGGAGTGAGAGGGAACGTCCTTATCATGACGACAGACCGTGTTGACGGCGCGTTCGTGTTCCACAACATGCGCTTCTAAAAGATGTCAGCATGGAAGGGTCGACGTCGGCCGTGGTGGCAGATATGTTCGAAAAAAATACCGCGGCCTTATAGGACCAAGAAGGAACAGGTGGATTTTAGTCAGTACAAGTCTGACACTGCATCCCAAGCTTCGCCCAGCTGCGGCCTATAGATACCGTGGCATGCCGGCAGCTACCGTGATCTTAGGTCCGGACCGAATCTTGCTGCGGAGGCATCCTATAGCGCGGTTTTCAATACTGCAAAGGGGGGGTCGATTTCTTATCAAATTATCACTGTAATCAGTATTTTGTTGCCACTAGCTAATTTGCTTTGGTTAAAGATAAAATCCTCTGCCTTGCCTTCTCCGCTGAGCGATTAAATCGCTGCTTTTTATCGTCGAAACCGCCACTAACAAAAATCAAACTTACCGATCGTTACTTATTGTTAGGTTGCTACTAGAAGTAAACTATTAATAAAAGGACTACTTCAACGCAGATTTTTAAAAGTAACCGGGGGTCAGGAATTCAGGATAACTTTGTAAAAATAAAGTGAGGCAATATTGATTCGGTGCAGAACAAGCACTATATCATTATTGTTCCCAAACAAAAAAACGCTAGAACCAAATATTTGCGTATTAATAATTATTAATTTATTAATTATCCACTGTGCCATGGCACTGAGGCGCCGGCCGGCTCAGAAGTGCTCAGGGAGGCAGTGTGCACAAGGGTGCATTCATTTATTACTAATTATTACGCTCATTCACGCTCGTTCGATGGCTCCCTCCAAAGCGTAGTTCTACAAATAGCGCTCTGAAAACGCACCCTGAGTGTCAAATCACGCCAGCTGCTGAAGCCCGAAATCCCAAATAGTTTACTGACATTGACAGATCTGACACTTCCAAATGTCATTGTCTCACATTATTGCACGTTGAATGAATCCAATCAAAGAATTTATTCGTATTGTTGTGAAGTGTATATTTACTATTGTAAATGGGATCTGTTTAAGTTACTTTTACTTTTGCAATAAACAAAACATTTGGCCTTCCAATATTATGACGTCTAAAAGAAATGATTACATCTTTGAGCCGTTTAAGGTTACTGAAGTTATATGTCGGGGTGTCGAAAGTCCCAGACCTCGTAGCGGCCACAGGATAACTTGTGATGATGCCAATATCTATTGTTTTGGTGGTTATAATCCGGCGTTACCCTTGACCAATGTTCCAAGAGATAATCCGACGTGGACGCCAGCGCGGCCCCTGTTTAAAGAACTTTGGAGTTTTTCGATAGCTAGTCGGAAATGGAAGCAACACAGAGTAATCGAAAATATGCCGGATGAATTAGCGTCGAACGCTATGTGCATGAATGGCAGATACCTAATGGTATGATTTTGAACAATAATTACATTTTAAAAGGGCAATTTTAGACAGATTATGTTAAAAAGTTACGTTTCGTTTTGTTTTAGATATTCGGAGGAACAGGTGCGCCCTTTGGAAACAAATGTAGCAACGACGTAATTGTGTGGCGAACATGCAATGAGGATGCCAGACTGCAAATCCTAGAAGTGACTGGAACCAGACCTCCTGGACAGTATGGTCAAGCTATATTGTGCCATGATGGCTGTTTTTATACAGTTGGTGGTACCAATGGATTTGCGTATAACTGTGATATTTATAGGTATTTATTATGTTATCCTATTAGTGGAATAAATTGCTGAAAATATAGTTTTGGAATAAAATTATAATCTTTGGTTTATTCTACAGGTTAGATCTTCGAACACTAGTTTGGGATCCACTGTTTGTAGGTACAGGGCAAGAAGGTGAGCCATTGGGCAGATACAGACATGAAATTGCCCGTGTTGGCAATAAATTATACATCATTGGAGGAGGAACAGGAGAATGGGCATTTGAACTAATGGAGATACCTATGTTTGATTTTGAAAATAACACTTGGACAATTTTAGCTCCAAAAGCTGATGATAGTGGAAAAGACACTATTACACCTCTGCCAAGAAAGTGCCATAGTGCAGTACAGATTGATACCCCAGTCGGGCCCCAGGTGTTTGTGGCAGGTGGTTCAGATGGAACTTCAGTGTTTGAAGATATTTGGAAGTTAAACATCTCTGATTTACAATGGACTCGGATGATGAAGACAGTGTTACCACATCCACTATATTTTCATTCTTCTGCAGTCACATCATCCGGATGTATGTATGTTTTTGGTGGTATTGAACCAAAGGAGGATTCTACAAGTAGAAATAATATACTGTATAAGGTGTGGTTATGTCTTCCAAAATTGAGTGAAATATGCTGGGAAGCGTTGCTGCATTTTCATCCTAACTTAGATCAAGTTGACCCAGGAACATTATTAAATACTGGAATTCCAAGTCACTTTGTACAGCGGTTACATATGCAGTGAAGATGTTTGAAGTTTTTGCTGTAAGCAATGTGTTCTATTTATGTATTTGTCCATTCATGAATATGTTTGTGCAGCTGACCTTTAATTACTAAAATATAACTTAATCATTTGTAATATAATTTTAAAACTTTGTTTAATTTGCCTGAAGGTTCATAGAAAGATTGATTTATGAAAAACACCTTCATTGATACTATATCCCGCATCGCACCATGACAGCATCATTCCATCTTCCTCCGAAGTCCGACATACCTACAAGACGATGTTGTCTGGGAATTTAACGCCGGACAAATCCGGGCGTTAGCATTACTCTTTTTATTTCCAACTTTTTAGTTAGTCACGTAAAATATATCGCAGACGATTTAACTTTTTTGTAGATATTAAATACGATTATCTTTTCTGCCTTTTTTAAACGATTTATCCCTTTTTTTTTTTGGGGGGTGGGGAATCATCAAATGACTCCTCCCGCTCGGGGCAGAGCGGTAGGGAGTGTCAGACTTCAACTGACTAAAAACCACCTATTTTTCTTCTTAGCCCTTTGTGTCGAGGCCGCGGTATCTCTTTCGAACAACCCGCAGCCCCAACGGGCGTCGGCCCCTTCCATGTTGCTGACATCTTTTTGAGGCGCGCATGGAATACGAACGCGCCGTCGGCACGGTCTGTCGTCGTCATCAGACGGACGAACGGCGAGCTAGCTCATTACTCACCGTCCGCAGGCTCGTGTCTACGGTGGCCGAAAGCCATCACGTGCCCCCGACGCCTGGAGCGTCTCCCGCGGCGGCTGGGACGAGAGGTTCTCTCCCTCTCACGTTCCGCCACCTCCTTCGCTAGCATCACTGCTTCGCAGAAGGAGGCGACGGCCGGACGGCGTTCCATTCCCTCTCGCCCTGGACCATGGCTTGCACCAGAGCCGGCCTCGAGAGGTCGCCGCCGCCGATCGCCGCTACAAGAACACGGCGGGGCTCCGCCCATGCGGGGCAGACCTCCACGTTGTGCTCCACCGTGTCCTCCGGCCGACCCTCACGACGGTAGCATCCGGGCGTTCCTCCCGTCTGATTCGGTGAGGACCTGCGTCAGACGGAAGGTGAGGGCGCCGCCGCCGTGGCGGCTCTCAAGCCACTCTTCAAAGAGGGAACTTATCACCACTATCGTGGCGTGCCCCTATTTATCTCTTTGAATTTCTTTTAAACAAAAATATAAATGAAAAAAAATAACAAAAAAAAAAAATAACATTAAAAAAAAAATCTAAAATAAATTATATATATTTTTGAAACTTGCTTTTAAAACCCTTCATTCTCAGAGCTACCTACCCTACTCGATGGTAACAGAAAAAAAAAATCGAACGACATAATTATGTCGTTCATCCAAAGTCAAAGCTAGTTGGGTAAATGACCCTCCTTTTGGGCTTCGCCGCAGTCGGGAAAAGTGCCCCATTTATGCGGTCGTGGATAAAGGACACCAAACTGAAAAGTTTCTAACATAAAAAATTCGTTAATCTCGTTGGTTGTGTGGTCGCAAGCGTGGCTGATAGCTAGGCTTGCATGACGTCTTGGCTTTGATTCCCGGGTCGGGTATAGCGATTGTAGTGTGATTGGTTTTCAATCAGGATTTTTTTAAGTAGCAGCTACAATCCTTTATTTGTTTTGGAGGGTGGGCAATCATCAAATCATCAAATGACTCCTCCCGCTCTGCGCGGAGCGGAAGGGATTGTCAGTCTTCTGTTCAGTGACGGATATTAAGACTACTTGATGCCCTAAGCAATCCACGCCTGTGGGCCCCCCCCTATCCGTATTTCAACTAGAATTGGTTTTTAAACCTTTACCGCCTAAAACATTGGTTTTATTTTACCCGACTGCAGCGAAGCTAAAAAGGAGAGTTATGTGTGTTAGTTACCTGATGTATGTACCGTTTTTTAGTTCTCTCATAACTCTACGGGTGAACGAATTTGGATAAAATAAACGTAGTTAGATTTGTCTTGGTGGCGCGAGTGTCACTGGCTGATATCAAAATTAAAAAACAACGAAAATTGCGGATTTTGGTGGCCATATTGTGGGGAGTTCGTTTTTTTTTCCCTTTACCATCGAGTAGGGTATCATTAAAAATCGTATAAAAAAAACATAAATCGTCTGCGAACTACTTTACGTGACTAACTCAAAAGCTAAAAATAAAAAAAAATGTTAAAAATCTAAAAAACCCCACTGAACAAAAACTAAGGGTGTAATATGTACAGTCACCTGCAAAATTGCATGGATACTTTTAGTCTTTATTACTTGTGAATAGAGTTCAGAACTGTCCATGCATTTTTGAAGGTGACTGTACCCTTAACGCAAACGAAGAGCACTTGTTCCCCTAACCACCTCGATCATTTTTCTATTCTAGACCATACTTGGGATAGCTACGGAGATTTTGGGGGTCAAATTTTCAAGATTTTCACAGCTGTTTTTGTAAATACCTACTAGTTTTTCAGGTTTATATAACTTTACTTAAATTACCTCCATGACCCGTTTACTATTCAAAGCATCGACTAGCACAATGTTTTAAGAGTGCTACATTGAGTTTTACAGTAAAATGTGATGTCCGACCCACAAAAAAAAAAAAAAATTGCGTATTGTACAGAATGCTTGGTTGACGGCTGTGTGAAGGGTTAATTCTTAATTTACACCTGTGTGCTTACTCTCGAATATAATTCCGATAGATCGACATTGGAATTGTCAGTCAAACGTCAGCAATTGGCTGGACTCACTGAGTCTAGCCAATCATTGACGTTTAACTCAACCAACTGACGTTTGACCAATGTCGATCTATCGGAATTATATTCCAGAGTAAGCACCCAGGCCCTGTCGTTTCTTATTTTTATATTCAAATATACCTCACCTGCTTCCAAGTTTTGTTTAATATAAAATATGCTTGTTTTTCAGTCGGGGTTTTTACTTTTTAACTACTTTTTATTTATTTATTGAAATGCGCCTTGCAGCTTTTCCGGGTATTGAATTCACGCAAGCGTCTAACGTTTTTAAGAAGCCGGGGTAAGAAGCTCGCAATTGCAATTCGAGGCGAGCATAAAAATCGAACGATACATTGCTATCCCTATCTGACTTGTCGCGGCGCAGCGCGCAACGCGCAGCTGTGTGCGTGCGTGTAGTATGTTTGTAGTGAATCATTCATAATGACTCATTTCATTGTACTAATTTTGTTCAATATTTGCTTTATTTTTGTTAACTAATTTGGGGAATCGTTAGTGAACGCACAAACCCGCAATGCGTTTTTTGGAAATTACTCTACAATGGCTACATTAGAAGATTTTAGGACATTATCTAAAATCTAATAAAATGTCTATATTTAAATCTCTAGATTATAGAGATATTTTTTTTATATAGATATAAAAATAGACGTTTTATTACCACCACCGCAAAGCGAAACAACCTGAACCCTATTCCCAAAGACTCAGCGGCTTGTCAGTGTCGACTACGGTTTGTCTTTAGTAGATTTTCAACTTTACAAATAGGATAATGCAATACAGCATAATGAGCTACCTTGGTAATTACTCTCGAGGGTAAAATACCTACAGTCCGAGCCTAAGCCGGAAGTGTAATGGATAGGAATGCGAATGCCTATCTTAGGCTAAGTTCACATGACCGCGCGGCATCGTGCGTCTCCGTGCTGTGGAATCATTCACATGATAGCATTTATGTACGCGCGGCAGTCTTTCTTTCTTTTTTAATAGACGGTAAACACTGATTATTTTGATTTTGTCCCCGAGCGGTCATCTGAACTTAGCCTTACACGCGCTTAGTGGGTGTTATTTGTTACCAGTAGCTAAACGTGTCCGCTTGTCACTATGTACCTATTATGTATGTCATGTAGTGTACAGACGCTAGCACATCAATCTAACCTAATTTATTTTCTTACTTTTGCAATAAAGTCTAAATCCATTTTTGTAATGTGTACAGCACTGATTAAAGTCAACTAGATAAAAAGTAGATAGGTAAGTTGTAGATCAGATAGGTACTTACTGTGAGATACCTACTGTATCCCAACGTTCGTGGTCCATAACTAAAGTGACCATACGTCCCGTTTTGAACGGGACTGTCCCTTTTCTCGATCATCTGTCCCGTTGTCCCCAAACAAAGCTCTGGGACACAAACAGTCCCGTTTTCCGAAACTGCGTGAAATTTTTAAAACTATAAAACTCGTCAGACGCAACTGTGGACCCGTGGTAGACCACGTCGCAAGGGCCAACGCCTTTCGGGACTGCGTGTTGTTCGAAAGAGATACCGCGGCCTCGCATACAAAGGGCTAGAGAACATTTGTGTGATTTTTTAGGGTTCCGTAGTCAACTAGGAAGTAGGAACCCTTATAGTTTCGCCATGTCTGTCTGTCCGTCCGTCCGTCCGTCTGTCCGTCCTCGCTTAATCTCTGTGACCGTTAGCACTAGAAAGCTGAAATTTGGTACGAATATGTGTATCAATCACGCCGACAAAGTGGTAAAATAAAATTTGGAAACAAAGTTTTATTAGGATAGCCCCAATATAAATGTAGTGGGAAGTGATTTTTTTTAAATTTCAACCCTAACGTGTGATATATTGTTGGAAAGGTATTTAAAAATGAATAGGGGGGTTTACTAAAATAATTTTTTGATAATTTCAATAATTTCGGAAATAATCGCTCCAAAAGTAAAAAACAAACCCCTCTACCTTTTTTATTTTTTTATTTATATTTTTGAACCATAAGTTTAGAAAATATGATGAAAAATCTGAAAAGTAGAAATGTATAAGGACTTTCTAGGAAAATCATTTTGAACTTAGATGGAAACAACAGATGGAAAAAGCAGTTAACCAATATAATTTGGTCCCTGAATCGCATGAGCGCCTATACAATCCAGAGGTCAAGTTTCATTGGACCGTTGAAGAAATTGTATAAATTACTAGCTGATGCCCGCGGCTTCGCCCGCGTGGATACTGTAAAAACAATCCTTGATGCGGATAATATATATTTTTTTTTATTTGCCCCACACTAGGAATTTCACCTGTATCGTGGGTGCGTTCACAAACATTTAAACTCACATACACAAATACCCAGACCCGGAACAACTATCTGTAGGTCTTACAAATATTTGATCCGTGCGGGGATCGAACCCGCGACACGCAGCGCGGCATTCCATTGCTTGAGCCACTGCGCTAACCGTGCCGTCAAAGTAAATATCATTCTAAAATTTCAGCTCGACCGGTGCAGAACTTTTTGAGTTTTTGAAGCGTACACAAACCAACATAAGATTTTTATATAAATAGATTAGCATACCGTTTTGGTACGGAACCCTTCATGTGCGAGTCCGACTTGCACTTGGCCAGTTTTTTTTCAGTAGAAGACTGACAGCGGGTGCCGATCCGCCTAGAGCGGGAGGAGTAATTTTATGATTTCTCACATTCCAAAAAAAACGACCTACCCAACTGGACCGTTTGTATAAGGTAGATCGTCTACAACTTCGAGTGTAGAGTCCCTGATCTTGAGAGGAGAGGGTGTTACATAGGCCTTATAATTCAATATAGGTGTATAAATCCATGTCCCGTTCTGAGTTAAAAAAATAATGGTCAGTTTATCCATAACTTCACTCAAACCAAATCGTGAAAAAACCTAAGCCCGTAAACAAAGCAAAAGTCGTAATAATGTAGGTTCCACAATACCAAGTCACAAGGCAAATCATTATCCAAGTCCGTAGCAGAGGTCAATAGTGTCAGAATAATTTATTACAAAACAATTTCGCAAACAATAACGCACGCGCAAGTCAAGTCAAGTAATTATGTAACACTGACAACCCCTACTACCCCTAGGCGGAGGCCAGCGCGCGGGCGCCGGGCGGCGCGCGGCGGCGTGGTCATTCATACGAAAACGGTACGCTAGTGTGAGTTTCTGCGATCACGCAACCACGACCAGTGCGTACACGCACACAAACGCAGCCCATGCTTGATGCGACAGCGCTACTGCCGTTCCAGATTTGTGATAAATTTGTTTGTGTTCCGTAATACCAAAAATTATGAATGAAAACTTGAAATTTTTCCAATTTTTTTTTGATAATCTGCTACTAGACAATATAAGCTATGTTCCTATTACAATAACATTACGAATATTAATGTTTTTAATACAGAATAATTAAGTTGAAAACATGCTATTAGCGGTGTTAAAATGTACGAAATGCAATTCGCTTGCATTTCGAAAATAGTGAATGTTTTAAAAAAAAAGTTTAATAGGAACCTAGATAAATATCGTCTGTATCCGAATAACATAATTTTAAGTTGGTAATATGTTCGTATCGCGAATGATTTTGGTATTACGTTTGTATGGAGAAATGTCCGTTCACCGTCCCCTTAACATATCGGACTCTATGTATAATATCGATAAATTATCGAGCCTTTCTTGTATCATCTTTGTCCTTTTTAATATTTTTAATTTTGAAAAAGAACGTTCCGCTGAGCAATTAGTAATCATAAGTGATAAAAATATACGCAGGGCTGTTTCCACATTAGGGAAAGCTGATTCAATTTTATCATCATGTAATATGGGGCTATGTTTTGACTCTAAGCCGGACTCATAAGTCAACTTAAAACACGCGAATTTTGACGTGAGAGTGAGACGTGATGCCCTAAGGACGGATTTTTTTTTGTGCTTATTCTGGTGCCCCCCCAGACGTGATGCCCTAGGCAATTGCTTAATTTGATTAAGGTTTAATCCATCACTGCTTCTGTTGACTCATAACCACCCATGTTCTTTCTTAGCCCTTATAGTGTCCGGGGCCGCGGTATCTCTTTCAAACAACCCGCGTCGGCCCTTGCGGGCCCCTGCAATGTTGCTGACAACTCTTCGAGGTACGCGGGGAACACGAACGCGCCGCGTCGACACGGCATCGACAGTTACAGAGTCAGAATTTATGAATTTACGGTTGATGGCAATATGCTCGCTCCCAAATGCCCTCAATTGAATACATAATATGGGACTTAAACAAAACTGGCGAAATGTGGGTATATCTACATACCTACTTATTATTATTATTATGTAAGTACCTAATCCTTACATAGTATAAAACAAAGTCGCTATTTTTGTCTGTTTGTCTGTACCTATGCTTAAATCTTTAAAACTACGCAACGGATTTTGATGCGGTTTTTTTTAATAGATAGAGTGATTCAAGGAAGGTTTTAGTATATAATTTGAACGACTAACGTACTGAACCGATTTGTGTGAAATTTGGTACAGACATAGTTTGGAACTTGAGAAAGGACATAGGATAGTTTTTATTACAAAAAATAAAATAAAAAATAAAATTTATTCCGGACATACAGCGCCATCTATTGGGTGCGCGTTCACCTTTGGTGCGAAAAATAAAACCGACTTCGACAAAAAAAACACTCAAAAGTGAAAAATAAACTTGAGAAGAAAAATCAGTTTCTGAAGTCGGTGACTTTTGTTTCTTTGATTTCATTTTTTTGTCACCGACTTCAGAAACAGATTTTTCTTCTCAAGTTTATTTTTCACTTTTGAGTGTTTTTTTTGTCGAAGTCGGTTTTATTTTTTGTAAAAAAGTTTTTATTTTTCACTTTTTAGTGTTTCACATGTGCTTACCCCTTCACAACGTACCGGCGTGATGTTATGTTAGGAACTGGTGTAAACAATAGACAGACAATATGAGATTTCAGCAATCCCAGTCCATTTGCTGTCATTTATTGAGGAGTTCCGTTGCCTATCTCCGAAGTTCTTCATCAGATCTTCACAAAATAGTTTTTATAACCTTTGTAGTGAGTACAGGCGTGATATTATGTTGTGTGATGGCGTAAACAATGCTTAGATATGCTATAGCAACAATCGCGGTTAATCTGCTGTTATTTATTGAAGAGTTCCCCGATTTCTACAAGATCCCATCATCAGATATTGAAATGGTGACAATGGGACCACACGGGAAGCACCAGCTTTCAAATGAAAAAAGAATCATGAAAATCAGTTCACCCAGTCGCAAGTTATGAGCGAACAAACATAAAAAAAAAAAAAAAAAAAAAATACAGTCGAATTGATAACCTCCTCCTTTTTTTGGAAGTCGGTTAAAAAAAGGGTTGAAAGGGAGGGATGAAGAGATTACTTTTGGTCGCGATAACCGACATCGGTCGCGGTAACCGACATTCACGCGGACGAAGCCGCGGGCATCAGCTAGTATAATATATTTAAGAGTTACAAAAATTGGTACTTAATTTAAACTTCAAATCTTTATATTATAGCGACTATACCCACCCCTACCTAATCTTTCGGAGATTACAGCCGTTATGATGATCGGGACCTCCTTTCTACGTTGGGCCAGCCAAAGGTCTAAAAGTTACCACCGTGCGCGTGGTTGTGCACACACGTGCAGTCAGTTGTTCTGTACCTAATGCGTACATGTAAGCTATAATAAATGCAGTCAGCTAATCGCGGCGCTGATCTGGCGGCTCTTACGAAACAATAGACAATCAATACTGTGTTATATTAGTCGATGCGTGGTTATTAATATTGAGAGCTACTTATAAAATCTCCACGACCACCATGATACTACCTACCTAATAAAAAAACGGCTTTATGCGATGAAGTGTCAAAACTGCCGAATCCTCTTTTTGTAAATTTTTCTAGCTGCATCCGCAAAACCAACAAAATATTTGCAAGTGACAGCTTGGAGGGGCAGACACTATAGAGCTACCTCCTTATCATCTAACTTGCTTATCTTCCTTTGATTTGACATCGGTTCATTATGTATGACTGTATACTTTTTTATTTATGTTCCTACCTAGGTACCAGCTACAGTTTGTGTACGTAGGTACCTACCTAACTTGTTCTGATTCATGCGCAGACCGACAGAAGATCCTAATGCTAACGAAACTTTTCCGGCTCGGCTACGTGGTTGTAGATCTTAGTCAGGATACCGACTCAAGTAGTCGGAACTGTCGGGGCTGTGGATATTGAAAGGTTACCGCGGCTCCGACACAAGGGCGAAGAAGAAGGAACATGGGTTTGGTTTTTAGTCAGTAGAAGTCTGACACTCCCCTTCGCTCTGCCCAAGAGCGGGGGGGGGTTATTCGATGATTTTCCACCCACCAAAAAAAAAAAAAAAAGGAACTAGTTGCAGTTGTCGGAACTTATATTTTAATAACCTGCTAATTAACACAAGGGTGTGCTGTAACTAATTTTTCAGAAAAAGATTCTGAGCTGTAACGATGGTTCAGAGTTCATTAAATGAAATGAGCTATAACTCAGAGCTCGATGTGGCTCGAGCAACGTGAACCTGACTCCCATTTCAAGGGCAGGTGGTGGCGGTCGCGAGTCGCAACAAGTGCTAGGCGCGTCGGCGTAGGGCGTCGGGACGTCGTCCGTCGTCGACGCGGTTTCGCGCCAATTCGCGCCCGCAGTGATGGGAAGTACGCCTCACGAGCGAGACACGCTCGGCTCGCTCGCCTCGTCCGCGTACGCTCGTGATTCGAATGCGGACAACTGTTCATACTTTCCAACTCCACATTTAACACTTTACTCCTAGAAAATTTACACGTCGCTTCACGTCTGCTCACTTGGACACCAATATGATTATTTTTTGTTCAAAACAAAAGGGAACAGCAGCAATCATGCTGCTTCCGGATGCGTTCCAGAATAGTGTAAAACTTCTCCACAGTTCGACAATTGTGCGCTCAGTTTTAATAGGAAGTGGTAGTAAATGTTATACTCGAAGTGGACACTTGTAAACGATGACGGAGAATACTACTGAGGATATGGTGCCGGAGGTATCGACGGTGGCGTCGGCACCTCACCGGACACCTACTCCTGAACTTCATGCGACGTATACCACCTTTGAAATCTTGGTGGCATTGGTGGCGGTCGTGGGGAACGCTATGGTGATCTATGTGTTCCACCGTGAACGTAGACTGCGACGACGCACTAACTATTACATTGTGTCTTTGGCTGTGGCAGACTTTTTGGTTGGTCTTCTCGGGATACCGTTCGCGATCCTGGCGTCAGTGGGCCAGCCCCGGAACCTGCACGCGTGTTTGTTCACGGTGTCGTTGTTAGTGATGCTGTGCACTATTAGTATCTTTTGTTTGGTGGGCGTTTCTGTGGACCGTTACTGGGCAATCCTGCATCCAATGTGCTACTCGAGGAATGTGCGCACAAGAACAGCTATTAGTGAGTATACCTCAAAGTTATCTATTTATTCGACGTTTAAAGCAAAAAACGTACCTTACACGCTCTGTCCATATGTGACAGTTTATTACATTGGTTATAGTATCTTAAAATTGCCTCCTTGTTACGGTGGCACATCATATCTACCTAATTGGATTTTTTATTGCTACTTGACGATCATCGGTTTAGCACAATGCCATTCAATCCACACTCGAGCATAGGACGTACCTAATACTTGTTTAATATGCTATCAATTTATACCTACATATTTGTCTTCAAAGAATTTTCCGACAGTTAGCAGAGACAAAAGGCGGAAGAGGAACGATAAATTACCAACGATTCCTCACGTTTTCGTTAGTTTCCAGTTTTACATAAAGATACATTTCTGAAGGTAACGAATTTCATGAATGAACATTTATTTATATTGCAGCACATTTAATGTTATTTACGCAACGCAGCAGAGATGGTTTCTGTTCAAGTTTAACTAAGACTTCTTAACTGTTTACATTATCGAAGTGATTAATGAACGAGCGTAGCTGTAAATTTAAATAAAATAACAAGGGAGTTCATGGTAAAATTATGAATGAGCTAAGATAGACAACTATGTAGATATATGAATCTTGATGACGAAGGAACAATCATGCTTGCTAACTGTGCAAATCCGCCTGAGAAAGTGGAATCCCACTCATGAAGAAAGGGTGTAAAAAGACCCTTATCAAAGCCGAGAGACACGTGTTCTTCCCGTGATTACGATATTTTTTTAGCTATCCAAATCCAACATACCTCACATTTTTATTTCCACATATTTTTTAAAACACGAGTTTTAATTGGGATAACTTTTTTATATCCATTATCCATGCATTCATTAGCCCAATTTCACGGATTCCTACCGTAAAACGTGATTTTTAAACGTGACACCAAAAAAGTAGTCCTCTCTTATCAAAAACAAAATTGCACAATGTTGTAACTTAATTTGATATAGAATGCTAGGCTTCATGAGGGGTCCCTATAAACCCAGTATATATTTTTATACTAACATGAACAAAAGTTTTTATTAATAAATGTGTGTAACTTTGGTTGACCTACGGTCGTCTGTTCCTGAAATCCCCCATCAGAAACAGACGAACGTAGGATTATTTAATTTTGTACCCACAACAACGTACATCAAAGGATGTTGCCATAAAAAATATTTAAAACAAAAAAAAAAAAAAAAACTTTTTTAGGTCGCTGAAAATCATTTTTCACGAAACAAACAAAACAACACTGTTTTTTTACGTTAAACGTAATACGCATTGACCCAAAAGAACATGAATCAGTTCATAAAGAAAAGAGAAGAAAAGGTTTCCTATAGCGATCTTATAAAACAAGATTTTATTGGTATTCGTGTCGTTCAATGAATTTAGGTGACTGTGACTCTAATAAACAAATGTAAGGTTTCCCTTCTTTGGTTTAGATTTGATTAGATTGATAACCTATAAAAAACTATAGGAGTTATACGAACCTATTTTAAGAGCACAGCCCTCTTCTTGTTATTTGTTACCCGACTACGGCGAAGCCAAAAGGAAGGGTAATTATTTTGTCAGTCTATGTATGTATAATATGTATGTTCCACCGTAGCGCCTAAACTACTGAACGGATTTTAATAAATTAGGTGTCAATAGATTCGCAAGAATAGCCCGGGTGTCATAGGCTATATAAATTTTATAAATTCTTTTTATGACGGAATTTAAATGTCAAAAACTTACCTCAAAAAGTATTAAATTGAGATAATCATAGCAAGTTTGGTATCAAATGAAAGGTCTTGGCGAGCACATTATATTTTAGTTTAAGTACACACAAAAATAAAATTCAAATAAAAAAATTAAGTTCAAAAGTCTAAAACCCGACTACTTACTAACAAAATCGCGGTCTTAAAAGTAGAAAACAAGAAATTAATTCTTGCCTGATATTCTTCGTAGTCGCATGCCACCTTGCTAATGGCAATTAGCAGCTGACTTCTGTATCAATGAGAACGCCATGAAGGAGCATCAGGTTTCAGTGGCATGCGACTACGAAGAATATCAGATAAGAATTATTTTCTTGTTTTCTACTTTTAAGACCGCGATTTTGTTAGTAGTCGGGTTTTAGATTTTTGAACTTAATTTTTTTATTCACTTTTGACAGAGTGATCGTATAAGTGGTCATGGGGGGTCGCCCACATCACAATTGCGGTCGTTGCCTCCGCGATCCTTTAGAATAGAACACCTTTTTTGTGGATGGGAAATCATCAAATTATCCGTCCCGCTCTGGGCGAAGCGGAAGGGAGTGTCCGACTTCAACTGACTAAAATTCACCGATGTTCCTTCTTGGCCTTTTGTGTTCTGGAGCCGCGGTATGTCTTTAGAATAGTCCAGCTGCCCCGGCTGGCAGAATAGAATACCTAAAAAAGTATGAATACTAAATACCTTCTCGCCAAAACGTGCTGCTTAGTCTGTCTCAACTAAATTACTATACCACCTCACAACCTTAATCAGCCCATTACCTTCCCCCTGCTGGGATATAGGCCTTCTCTCTGAGTGAGGTAGTGGGCTATAAGCCATAAAGCTGGCCCAGTGTGACTGGTGCATGTCAGGACTGGAGGTCTGGCTCTTGTGATATAGGAAGTCCAAGTACAAGAGCAACTTTTTTTATTTCAATTAGATTTTCTACCTTTTTCACATATTATATTAAAATGCAGCTCTACCTACTATTATCTATTATCCAAACTAATAAACTCGATACGTTACGTAACAGGTGTGGCGCTTCAC
The DNA here is from genome assembly GCA_949775195.1 of Diarsia dahlii. Lineage (NCBI taxonomy): Eukaryota > Metazoa > Arthropoda > Insecta > Lepidoptera > Noctuidae > Diarsia > Diarsia dahlii. The sequence continues at coordinate 17,129,460 of OX459195.1, forward strand.
TCACTACGTAATTGAGATATTGTTTATGTACTAATAAATGCTTGTAAAATATTATGGAAAAATAAGTAATACTAAAAATTATAGGTCCTTAAATATGAAATTGGCGTTTTATGAGGAAAAAGAACATAAAAAACGAAATGAAATGAAATATTTACCTAATATTGTACATCAAAGTAAACATTATGATCATTATAATTTTCAGTTTCCCAAAACACATCCTTGTTATCAATATTGTTGTAGATAATCACTAATGTTTCGATCATATTTGAAAGCGCGTGATGGGTACATGCCAAGGACTTTTTTATCTATTAATTCCTCCTTTATCTAAACATGACTTATCATTCAAACAAATGACTGTAATGGCTAGTAATAATCAATTAATTTGCACCTATCATTAATACCCTAGCCTTCGTTGACTTGTGGTCAGTGTCAGGTTATATTTGAACAAGTGCGTTGGTTAGTCGTTCTTTGCGGTTACTCTTTTGCTTCTCTTTTCCTCATTTTCCAATCATTGAAAGAGTTTCATAAAAGCAAATACCTACTTAATTTGGTCTCAAAGCCAATATTTCTTTAATTAAAGTTACCGAAAGGCGGTCATCAGGGGATAGATTATAAATCTGTCGAGTCGGGATGAAATCTATCGTGCCTTCAATGTTTAATCACTAAGTAAGTCTTGTTTTTGAAGTTTATTTTGTTTCCGAAAAAGGGGAAAAGTCACTAAACCTTCTGGTAAATAGGTACTATTTTTAGGGAATCATTTTTGCGCATATTATGTAAGAGTTGTATCTCAACTGATATTATAAGAAGTGAGAGCTCATTGATGGAGTAACCGACGTGAATCGTGAACTCTAGCTAATTTATTTCGTACGTATTTAACCCGTATTCTATCTAAAGCCAAAAGGCAAAGCAACACAACAGGAAAGTTAAGTAAGGCTACCAACTTTAAGAGAGTGAGAGAGTTTATGAGTACGCTGACAAGAAAAAGAGTACTAACAATACTCTATTTACGTACCGCAGATATTCCTAAATGCAAGGAATATCGACGCAAACTGTTAGATCCCCCATGAATTCAGGACCTTACATGATTCTTGTCTAGAACCGGCAGGGTTGTAGTCTAGGCAACAAGTGCTTTTTTGATCAACTTTTTTCAGCAGTCTCCGAAAATTATGATTGAGGTGTCATTCGATTCGGATCCGATTCGGAGAGTGGATTGGTGTGAACTATCTTCCTACAACAACTACCGCGTTATCCAGCCAACGACGAGATAACCCCAACAATAGGAAATAAAGAATATTAAAAATCATTTTTAAGTAGCTTCTGATCATAAGAAAACGGTTCAATAATAATATAATATTATAAAAAAAAGAATTTTTGAATTTCTAATGAAGCTTTGTAATTTTTCACCATGAAAATTAACATTTTTTAAATTTTTCCAACGAAAATCTATTTTACGACCTTTGAAAAATAGCTCCACGAAAGGAAAAAAAACTCAGATTAACAGTTTAATTATTATCGCACTTGCAATGTTAATGTTCGTGCTACAAAAAACTGTTAATTAACTAATGGGTAACTTATTGAAAATTCGCGATAAAAACTTTTGGACCACGGATTATTGTTTATTGATCTATCCTGCAGGCGCCTGAATTTTTTCAATTTTCATATTTAATAAGTTTAAATAATATTTAGTCATGAAAGGTCCGAATAGAGCGTAGCTTGCGCAAGCCGGAGTACGCGTTTTCGGGCGTATTTTCAACCGGATGGGAAAGTTATTAATATTGGATCTACAATTCCGGGAGTTAAAACATTCTTTAGGGAATTTTCTCCTTTTTTTTAATCTTTTTTCAAATTAGAAAAATTTTAATTCGATTTTGAGAATTTTGCAAAAAATTAAACCCGTTTTTAATTTTTTAGTTAATTGTTAATAACTTTTGCATTTTTTGCAAGCGGAACTTCATTTTTTTTCGATAATCATCTGGATGCCATTCCGAATCGAATGACACCTCAATCATAATTTTCGGAGACTGCTGAAAAAAGTTAATCAAAAAAAGCACTTGTTGACTAGACTATTGTTTTCATCTGTTATAAAACAACCATTAAAACAACCATACCAACAACCATGCCAACAACCATGGCATTTTATAAAACAACAGGTTATGTTAATATTGCAACTACAGTAGATTTTACAGAATCAACGCCTTATCTTTGCCAATCCGTAATGGATGAGTCTAGTGAACAAATATATTCTTCAACAGAAAACAACAGCCATAAATTAACAGAAGCAATCCTTTTGAAGTGCAAGACTTTTGAAAGTGCTCATAATTATGAAGTTCTGAAGAAATAGTCAAATTTTTATTTGCTACCAAAGTGGTTTTCGCGCAAACAAGATGTTTGTTCAAAATATTCAATGCTCCGTCGTGGTTCATAAAGTACGTCTATGTCAAATAGTACATTGTAACACAAGGGCCTAAAATGACCCATTATATACGAGGTAGTTTTACTACCGAGCTTTAGCGAGGTAGTAAATAGGAACCGAGTTATAATGGGATTTTAGCGCCGTGTGTTACACTGTACTTTTCACTACGATTGCGAGAAAATAAAATAACCATGTTCAATATGTGTGGAATAGAGGAATGGACTGTATGAATTTACGTTATTTGATGGTAAAAGAGGAAGTTCTGTATGAACTGAGTGCTTCTCGTTCGCCCAGTCTAGGAACAATCAACCTAAGAAAAATTCGAGTACGACTCACCTTCTCTCAGTTGCGGCCACAGCTTGATTTCTTCTTTGGTGGAAAGATGATCACAGCATCCGGCACGTTGTACAAAACACGGTAGTGTCCAAATTGTTCTTTTATCAAGATTTTCACTCACGGAGCTAAATCATTAGATGCTGTCCGGACGATTCAAAAAACGTGCACACTCGTTTCACCATGCGGTCTACGCAGATGGCGCGCAGATCGAGTTGGTCATGGCCTGCAGTACGGTGCAGCCAATAGCGTGCCGATATGGCGAGCGTACAAGAATATTCTAGATTGCATTGTCCAATCATGGCCTAAATACAGAACAATATGAGTTTATTTTATTAAAAATTAAATGTACAATTTGTACAGTTGTTCAAATTAGGGTCCCTCTCTCCATTCTCACTAGAAGATGACATTTTATCGTAAAATATTACGGTCACCAATAAATTCAATTTAATAATACAATTCCAAAAATTTCGCGCCAATGCCTTTTTTTTATTTCTTCTGTAGCTGCAATGCAACGCACACATTCTACCAAAGAGTTCGGCATTCAGCGCGTTTAGATCCATTTTTAAAAATAAAACATTTTTTTTTACTTGAAACTAAATCACGCACCAGCTGGCTGAACAAGTTGTCGTACGAGATTTACTTTTAGCCCTAGGGCAATAAATGCAATTTTACGCCCGCTCTGGTATGCTATTATGACGTTCTTTTTGAGCAAGAGGAGTGTAATTAGTAGTTTGTACACCAAGTGCATAAAACGCACCATTTTGCGCGAGACGTTTATCCATCCGATGCGAGCTTGCGAGCGAGGATGGATATAAAGTAGAGAGTAAAATGGGTTTTATGGACGAGTTTTACACTCTACTTTTCACTTCGATTGCGAGGAAATACAACAGAAACTTGTAAATATTGTAAAAATAATTATGGTTCCCGCCAATTAACTTTTTTTTTTTCAGTAGGAAACTTGACATAACACCTGACCTATGTCGTTACTCATACTGCTCAGTTATAAAAACATTTTGAGCAAGCCTATTGCCATCAACCAATGTAATTAGGAGCAAGCCTATTGCCATCAACTGATGTAATTGGGACCAAGCCTATTGCCATCAACCAATGTAATTAGGAGTAGGCCTATTGCCATCAACTGATGTAATTAGGGACAAGCCTATTGCCATCAACCGATGTAATTGGGACCAAGCCTATTGCCATCACCCAATCTTATTAGGAGCAAGCCTATTGCCATCAACCGATTTAATTAGGAGCAAGCCTATTGCCATCCACTGATTTAGGTAATTGAGAGCAAGCCTATTGCCATTAATCAATGTAATTAAGAGTAAGCCTATTCCCATCAAATGATGTAATTAGGAGCAAGCCTATTGCCATCAACCAACCTAATTAAGAGCAAGCCTATTGCCATCAAGCGATTTAGGTAATTTGGGGAAGCCTATTCCCATCAACTTTCCTTGTATTCGTAATGAAAAGCAGTAATCCCTTGTTCTTAGAATACTAGTGAAACGAATTAAATTAAAGAGGTCATTCTATGAAGTTGAAGTTGTTCCTGTGGCTGTTGGGCCGGTTACCTGTGCCGATTACCTTGGTCTTCGACGAAGATTTTACTTTATGCTCTAGAGCATAAAACGCGATTTTATGTCGCCTACGCACGACATAAAGACGAATTTTAGAGCGAGAGAAGTGAAATAGTAGATTGTACACCAAGTGCATAAAACACACCATTTTGCGCGAGACGTTTATCCATCCGATGCGAGCTTGCGAGCGAGGATGGATATAAAGTAGAGAGCAAAATGGGTTTTATGGACGAGTTTTACACTCTACTTTTCACTTCGATTGCGAGAAAATAATAATAATAATATTCCACAACTATCACACAACGCCATCTAGTCCCAAGCTAAGCAGAGCTTGTGTTATGGGTACTAGACAACTGATAAACATACTTATATATTTCTAAATACATACATATTATAGATAAATTACACCCAGACACAGAACAAATGATCGTGCTCATCACACAAACATTTGTCCTGGGTGGGAATCGAACCCACGACCTCCGGCATAGCAGTTAGGGTCACTAACCACTAGACCAACAGGCCAGTCAATCAAATGCAACAGCAACTTGTAAATATTGTAATAGTAGATTGTACACCAAGTGCATAAAACGCACCATTTTGCGCGAGACGTTTATCCATCCGATGCGAGCTTGCGAGCGAGGATGGATATAAAGTAGAGAGCAAAATGGGTTTTATGGACGAGTTTTACACTCTACTTTTCACTTCGATTGCGAGGAAATGAAACAGCAACTTGTAAATATTGTAAAAATAATTAAGGAGCCAATTAACTTTTTTTTTTTCAGTAGGAAACTTGACATAACACCTGACTTATGTCGTTACTCATACTGCTCAGTTATAAAAACATTTTGAGCAAACCTATTGCTATCAACCAATGTAATTAGGAGCAAGCCTATTGCCATCAACCAATGTAATTAGGAGCAAGCCTATTGCCATCAATTGATGTAATTGGAACTAAGCCTATTGTCATCAACCAATGTAATTAGGAGCAAGCCTATCAACTGATGTAATTAGGGACAAGCCTATTGCCATCAACCGATGTCATTAGGAAAAGCCTATTGCCATCAACCAATCTTATTAGGAGCAAGCCTATTGCCATCAACCGATGTAATTAGGAGCAAGCCTATTGCCATCCACTGATTTAGGTAATTGAGAGCAAGCCTATTGCCATCAATCAATGTAATTAAGAGTAAGCCTATTCCCATCAAATGATGTAATTAGGAGCAAGCCTATTGCCATCAAACAACCTAATTAAGAGCAAGCCTATTGCCATCTAGCGATTTAGGAAATTGGGGGAAGCCTATTCCCATCAACTTTCCTTGTATTCGTAATGAAAAGCAGTAATCCCTTGTTCTAAGAATACTAACGAAACGAATTAAAGAGGTTATTCTATGAAGTTGAAGTTGTTCGTGTGGCTGTTGGGCCGATAACCTGTGCCGATTACCTTGGTCTTCGACGAAGATTTTACTTTATGCTCTAGAGCATAAAACGCGACTTTATGTCGCCTACGCACGACGTAAAGACGAATTTTAGAGCGAGAGAAGTGAAAATGTTATTAATGATTGAACTTTGAAACATTGGATAATAACGTATAGTTCCATGTTTATGTTCAGGTGATTATCCACTGCCTTTATATAAAAGCTTCTCCTCTCGCTGCTCTCATTAATTATAATATCTTCTGAATAATTAAGTTACTTTAGGTTTTAAAACCCCTGAAAAGCACCGGCCACATTTAATTCTAAAGTGTAATCGTGATAAATGTAGTCCTGAAGTAAATGGTCTTCTTTCTTTATCTGGTGGTTAGTGCCTAACTTGGTGTCAGAGTTTTTCTGGGCCTTTGACATGTAAAGTCGCGACTTTACATGCCGTTGAGAAATAATTCACAAGTAAATGGTAGCTTTTAGTACATGTCATTACCAGCAGCCCTAGTAGCACTTAGAATAATTGTTTCAGTGACTAAGGCACACACATCATAACGCCTTAAATTGTCGTCACACCACTCGTTAATTTTCATGGGCTCTCAAACCGGTTCAGTGGTTTCGAAGGACGCACCAAGTCACCAACTCATGGGCGCCTTAATCCTTCTTCTTGGCATTACTAACTCTAGTTCTAAACAAATTATAAACCAGCATTCAGTTCTGATCTATAATAAGCAGTGCAAGAGCAGATGCATTTTTTATTTGTCAGTTAGTGGATTTTTCGCTCTTTTAATTTTTTCATGTTTGTTCGTTTGACGTTTTTAGGAGTTATCTATATATAATTCTTTATTATGATTTGGAGCAATTAGCTGCAAATCTTATCCTATTTGCTAAGCGTCATCTGCATCGACGTTGTTCCTTTTTAATATGTATAATACTTACTTCTAAATTTTCTCGCTCTCAAGCCAAATCATATTTCAGAAACCATAACTTGACAGCGGTTCATTTATTTTAGATCAAAATGTTATTGTTCTGAGGTAGTATTTGCTGTTGGGCGCCACAACTCCCGGGACAGAAGATCGATGGGAAACCATCAATGGATTGTTTGTCTCGTTTATTATACCTACCATAAATTAGTGGTGTGCCAAAATTTTATTGAGTTCACTTTTTTGAGAGATTTATGGAAACATTCTCGCCCCGATGAGGAAAATGGTGGCAGTACTTTTTTGATAAAGTTATGATTGATTTGCACAATAAATTATCTAATCAGTTTTTATTGCTCAGGATATTTTTGTCCTTGCTTAGGGTAAATCCCCGATTTCTGAAAATATTTAATTAGCTCATTGGTCAACCTGTAATGGCTTTTCGTAGTCAACAAATTCGAAAAGTCAACCTATAATTTGATAGAATGATCAGAGACTTGATTGGGCTTTCATAAACTGGTGAAAATAAAATATCAAACCGGATTACTGAAACAAGGGACAGTTAATTAGATAGAGGAAAAGAAACCCTTCTTTTCGACTCGTCTAATTAAAGACAAAAAAAAGCCCAAGGGACACAATAAATCGCCTTTAATATTAAAAAATAATAATAGTCATCATCTCTAGCAACATGACCTTGAACAGAATTTTCCTCCCCTTAATGACTTTCAGCGATGAATCTTCTAAGCAACCCGATATTCTGATAGGGCTGTGGCTAATAACGATGTAATCTAACCAAGTGACGTTCGTCCCACACGACACGTCATTTTGAAGCAACCTGACCTCAACCCTGAACGTAACCGGCCGATGTGAATTTGATCAGTTATACTTATGAAGGTTTCTTTAGTAATAACCATTTTCCTAATTGAAATTTTAGACGATATAAGTATAATTTCGTTTCAGTAAGTTGGTTTACTCCATTAATTGATAGTTTTGGAAAATAAACATTTCTACGGTAATGAATGAAAGTAGTGGGGCATTGTTGGGCTAGTGGTAATGATCCTGAATTATCTACGAACTGTGGCCGTGCTGGTAGACATTTTATTTTGTGGGACTTGTCTTATCGTTACTATAATATTACTACGGTCCATCAACCCAGACTAGGTCCACTTGGTGGATTATAGCACACAGAGTCGCGACAGAACGCCTATTTCATATTTTGTCTAGCGTTTTCCTAACTATGTATTCCTCGACTTCCAGTATAACCGGATGTAGCTGAATACCAGTAATTTTCATGGAGCGACTACTTCCAAACCAGCTTAGCACTGAGTAATACGATACCCATGACCTGTAACGACCGTCTAAGATCTACCATTGACAACCGGGATCAACTGCTTAAAGTGATTTTCATTTTCAATCTGAAATGGGTAATAAAAAAATAAAACCGACTTCGACAAAAATAAAACACAAAAAAGTGAAAAATAAAAATCAGCTTCTGAAGTCGGTGACTTTTGTTTGTTTGATTTCATGTTTTTGCCACCGACTTCTGAAGCTGATTTTTATTTTTCACTTTTTTGTGTTTTATTTTTGTCGAAGTCGGTTTTATTTTTTGTAAAAAAGTTTTTATTTTTCACTTTTTAGTGGTTCACATGTGCTTACCCCTTCACAACGTACCGGCGTGATGTTATGTTATGAACTGGTGTAAACAATAGACAGACATGAGATTTCAGCAATCCCAGTCCATTTGCTATCATTTATTGAGGAGTTCCGTTGTCTATCTCCGAAGTACTTCATCAGAATATGTTCACCAACCTTTATAGTGAGTACAGGCGTGATATTATGTTGTGTGATGGCGTAAACAATGCTTAGATATGCTATAGCAACAATCGCGGTTAATCTGCTGTTATTTATTGAAGAGTTCCCGCGATTTCTACAAGATCCCATCATCAGATATTGAAATGGTGACAATGGGACCACACGGAAAGCACCAGCTTTCAAATGAAAAAAGAATCATGAAGTTCACCCAGTCGCAAGTTATGAGTGAACAAACATAAAAAAAAAAAAAAAAAAAAAAAAAAAAAAAAATACAGTCGAATTGATAACCTCCTCCTTTTTTTGAAGTCGGTTAAAAAATAAATGGTACCAATTCATGGACCAACATAGGCATGCGCGGTTTAACCTGAAGATCGACTCGAACGGCTGTTATTATTTACTCACGAAAGAGAGAGAGGAGGCCAATGAATAGGCTTTTAATATGGAAGAATAGCTGTTATGAATCTACCTAGAAGAGGTAGATTTACTCAGACCAAAGTACTATCAACGGATATGAAAGCATAGAGATGCTTGTACCCTTTCGATAACGCTTTCGTTTTACTCTTGCGTGAAATAACTCATTGTTTATAAATTCTTGTTACACACAAGATACACGGAGATACAGAAATAATACAAAGAGTGGTCGTATATTTCGGTAACGTTTTTTGCGGTCATTCCTTTAATCGTTCTGGAATGGATGCTAAATAAACACTGGCTTAGGTATATTACACCTGTCGTTTTGGGAATATTTATGCTTTACAGGTGTAATGTGCATGTGAGTTACGCGCTGAAAGTTTTGTAATATATATTTCGGCAGAAAATGTTAAATCGGTTTCGAAAGGCGAAGTTTTAAAGAAGAAGGTTTTGTTATATTTCGAGAGTGACGAATAGAACTAGAACTTAGGTTAATACTTAGGTATACAATAGACTGGACAACTTGAATAAACTCGTAATCTACTTGCAAGAGTCAACTGGATCAGAAATCTGAAATGTATGTTTTGTTTTTATTTCTAATCTAAAAGGAAAAGATAATTACAGATCGTAAACAAAAAATATTCTTCATTTTAAACTGTCTAAGTCATGTCATGTCTGTGTCATAGTTCACATTTTTTCATGACCGTAATATGCTTTCATAAATCTATGTATTTGGGTGTGACCAATAAGATCTTGGTCAAAATTAGACGTGTAGTGTACAGAGTAGCTCAGGCGATGCTCGTATCTCAGAAATGATCTCAATGTCTCGGCGACAATGCTCAGGAAATCGTTCATCGTGATATCTAGCAGGAAGAGCGCGCTTTGTAGGAGGCGCGCATTGTCCGCTGATCTCTGTGGCCAGTGCCGTGCGTGGTCGCAGCTACACACGACACACGACTACTTGACCTACTCATGAAATAATCCGCGATTGTTTTATAACACTTTAATGACTTTATTCCGACACACATTAATCTTCCTTCATTTTACTAGCACGATATCATTTGAATTAAAATCGTTGTGAGTACCTACGTATGGACATTTGTCCATGTGCGAGTATTTGACGTCTGCAACCTTTAATATTTGACATTATGTGCACGGACTTTCACCCCAGTATTATGTCGAGGGGCGGCAGACTGGCGCCTGCCAGTCTACATGGCGGCCGAGCGACCTCATCTCCCGAGCTGCGGCAGTCGCGCGTCGGGACCCGCCCTTACCGCTGTACCATGGATATTATACACGGGATATTTGTTTACGTCTTAGTTATCAATGTTTGTGTAGTTGCAAGAGGTGGGCACGGAGGACATGGAGGATCTCACGGAGGGTCACATGGAGGATCGCACGGGCACTCGTCTTATGGATCACACGGTCATCACGTGACCGCGAACCACCATTATTATTCGTACCACCCACCCCAGCACGTCCACTTCACGTGCCGCACCTGTTCCTCCACGGAGCTGTACCCTGTGTACCGGCCCATGCCACCGACCTACGTGTACACGTACAAAGACTCCGGCAGCCGGTACAGCGACATACTCACCGGACTCTCTCTGTACAACTTAGGACGATCCTCAGGCATGGGCTGGTCCCACGCGCATCAGTACTACTCTCGTCCAGAGGAACGTTGTTCTCTACAAATCATCGAACGGTCACACTTCGAAGAGACGGAGTTTCCATGTTTTATGATATCTTCATTTATAGAGACTACGACGTCGGATAATTCTCGTCCGGTGGATATAGCATCGTCAAGTCTTGATGTGAAGCCATTTTTAAAGGATACGGGGCCAGCTTTACAAGTGACAGATGAGCAAGTGTGCGTGTTATGGCATAATTTAACTATGCATAAAGAGCGCAACCAAGTTCCTTGCGCGTTGTTGAAGGAGTACGCGGCCAGCATCCGTCAGTCCGGTGGCGTGCCCACGTACATTTGGATGCCCACTCTGTTGGGAACTATCATAGCTATTTACTTGGGCTGTGCGTGTTGTTGTAAGAAAAAGGAAAAAGAGCCTGTCAAGGAAGAAGCTCCACTCAATGAGCTACGTGTTCCAGGATATTGTTCTAATTACTGATGTGATATTTTTAATAAGTGGTGTGTTTCTATTTCAGCTGCTTCGTTTTAGGAATGCTGCACTATGTCTGTACTGAATATTATAAGCCTGTGTATGTTATTTTAAAAGTTTATGTCATGCTTGATTATATTCTAAATGGCCGTTGTACCTAGGTCTGTAGGACTATATATAAATGTTGTGAGATATGTACTCATTCCCAGTATATATCAAGGTAGTCTGCAGACTTCATATCGCTTAAGGTATTATAATTTAGTCATAGTGTACTCTAAACAAACATTTTAGTGTTGTTCGATCTTCTTTGTTACGTAAAATTTAGGTGAGGCTCATTAATTTTAAATTCGTCATTGAATAACCCTGCCAAGTGCCTGTCTTATGATTAGTTTTAAAGCATTGTGTTGTTGTTTTAAAATTAAATATAAAATACTAAAAAATTAGGTTACTCTACTAATTTATCTCCTTGACCTTTTCTAGAATTTCTCAAGCGTCTTATTTTTGAAAGATACATCAAGTCTTTGTCTGATCAGTACCTACCTAATCCAGCATCCAACTGTTTTTATTATGAACTAGTTTACAAATGTTAACTTTGTATGCTCTGCACTAATTTTAAGTTAAAAGTGTTAGCATAAATATTCTATCACGTCAAATTTCACTATCACATCCATACATAAGTATATTATAGGCACCACTCACCAGCACACCATTGTGAACAGCCAGCCGGCAAAAGGAGTATGTTATATGTATGGATCGTAGCAGGTGGTGTTCTGTGGCTTCTGCCTACCCCATGGGAAACGGCCGTGAGTTTACGTATGTATTTACATTTATTCAGAAATTCTGGATTTCCTGCTGCAAATCAAGCTAAACCCCAAGTGTTTTGTGAAAGTTGTAGAAACGTTTCACTGCATTGATCATTGAAAGTTATTGTATTTTCCCTGAAAACTTAGGATAGTGGCTAATAAGGGGACCGCTTTTACCAATATACAAAGACTTTTGAAGATCACTACCTATTAAGGATTTTGATACTTTGCTACTATACTTATAAGATAATATTACAGGCTTACTGTTGACCCACTATAAGAAAAAGTTATCCACAAAACTAAAAAACTATACGATTTGTCATTGTTGTTTTTTTTTTACTACGACTTTGTCATTTTCATGTTAACAAAAATTTACAAAATCAGACGGAAAAAAAACATTAACCACTTTCAGCTGAGTTATCAAAATCGTGTAAACTAGTGTTATGTATGACGTAAATGACTCAAAGAATATTGTTATATAATGTCAAAATGTATGACATTGGGATTATGGGGTGTTACGCAGTAGGCGTGTCTAGACAGTGTGGTTTGAAAGGAATCGCACTGTCTAGATACGCCTTTGTTTGAAAAAAAATCATGGCGCTCAAACTAAGTAGTAGCAAGTAGTAGTGCTCGTAAAACACGATCAAATGTGCTGAAAAAATGTTTTTTGGATCAAGTTTATCGTAATCGGAACAAATGTTATTCAGTATACAGTTTGAGTTTGGAATAGTTTTTTTTTTCTTGTGCTCAGTAGTATAGTCAACTATGAGTTAAGCATCGTGACTATATTTTTGGTGGTAATTAAAACAGTGTATAAAAATCACTTGGCACTGACAGTCAAAACGCTAACATACAAAAAAAAAAAATATCTTTATCTTTACAAAATTTTCATATCATATAATCATTCACTTGAGCAACTCCTAAATTGTTTTCAAACTCCTGAAAACGTTTTACAACTGAACGATTTCACAGTTTTATTTATCAATTTAGTACGACACTTCAAATCGGAGCCGTGCCACGCCGTGCGTCGAATCGACGTACACTTCAAACAGAATTAATAACGGCAAAATTCTATGGTAATTTGCAGTACATAAAGTCGTGTTTGATAGCGTAAACTGAAAGACCGGAAGGTTGTAAATCTGCCTTGAAATGTGTTCCTGCTGAGTGTTGACGCAAATCATTTTGTGCGTAGTATACAGGTTACATACTATAATGTTACCGACGAAAACCAAATACCCACAGCAAATACCTAATTATTGACACTGGTTCCTAGGAAAAGGGTAACTTGTAAAATGACTGTTATTGTGGTTAATCACTACTAGCTTATGGACCCGCGAGGAGTTTGGTGATCTTCCCACAAGATAAAAAGTATCCTATGTGTTATTCCAGGTTATAAACATCTGTGCGTGCCGGTTATAAATATCATTCAAATCCGATGGGTAGTTTTTGCGTGAAAGAGTAACAAGCAACCAGACAAATGTTCGCATTTGAAATTTATATTTTTAAATGATATGTAATATGAATTACCAAGATATTTGTTTTTACTTTTTATGTTTTCACAACAAATAATGACAACACTGTCTGATTCAGTAGTAAAACGTAGAACCAAATAAGAAACAAAGATAACCCAATAAAAATAATTTGATTTCACTATGCTGTAAACATACATTAAAACGTATTGGTGATCATGTCCGCTGACCGAGGCACGACGGCGCGTCTGTCGGTAGTCTCCGTCGACAGCTATTCAATATTCCAGGATATTGATTTACTTTGATCGGGATGTATGGTTAGAATTCTGTGCTATGCTGTGTCTATTACAAGCTCTAATAACAATATTTGGTACACCTATGCATATCTATTGACGTTATACAACAAAGTTGGTCTGGTTGTCTGTCTGTGTCAGCGCGTCGTTCTTCTTAATTAGGTAGGTAATGTGTTTTGGTTTAATGAGTTTTCACCCATGTCATTTACAAAATTTTGTTCCGCGAAAGCTTATAAGTATAATTGTTAAAGTTATAATTTTATAAACACACAAGAATCTTCCGGAACAAAATCTATGAAGTTATTGTTTGATTTTTAGGTGGCACAGTAATTTTGATCTGGCAATAAGGATAATAAAATCAACCTCCTTTGAGTGCAGGTGAACTGTAAAACGTTCTTGGATCCAGTCCAACAGAACTCCACATCAATTACCTACCCCTAACCTAGCGTAGAGTAAAAAATATTGCTCCGTTTGTTACCCATTCTAAAATAAGTCTGTTAGGTAATTTATTCTTTAATAGCACGTGGCTTAATTAACCGCATGCATACCAAAACAACCAAACTCGTGTTTTAAAACATGCCAGAGTAAAATAGTGCGTGATCTACGATTATACATAAACACCACGTCGACGTAATTATTAAAGGTACTAAGGCACATAGGACGTCATAAGTTCATAGGAGGTGCCTGATGAGATGGCGAGTAATAGATAAGTATGGAAGAAGAAGACCTGCCGTGCCGACCCCAAATAAATAGGGCAGGAAAATGACGATGGTGAACTCAAATTTTCTTTTAGTGAAAATTGTTTTTTATTTGTTTTCCATAAACATCTATATTATGTTGTCGGACGTAAAGAATAGCACCATCCCATATCTTCCCGTGGGTGTCGTAAGAGGCGACTAAGGGACTTACCAGAGAATGGGCAGCAGGGTTCTCTGTGCCTTTGTAACAACCATACTGCGATCGCCAACCCGCCTGCCAAGCGTGGCGATTATGGCAAACCCCCCCAAAAATGCCTGGGGGAGGCCTATGTCCAGCAGTGGACGTCTTTTGGCTGAAATGATGATGATGATGATGAAACATCTATATATATAAAACAAAGTCGTGTTTGTTACAACACTTAATATAACTCGAGATCTGCTGGACCAATTTTCATGGTTTTTGATTCGTTGGATTTGTCTCCGCCCCGAATAGCAGAATACATCTCATCTAAAAACAATGAAAAAAGAAAGCCTAAATTATCTCAGCTAAAAGGTAAAACTACATTCATTGACAGTTAGGCGGTACGAAGTTCGCCGGGTCAGCTAGTTAAAATATATGATTGACCATGGCAACTGTGAGATATAAGGATATGAAACTATATATAACTATATAACTATTCTCAAACAGAATTGGGCTGATATCCACCCGTGGACCTGGCACGAGTCGAAAACTCAAAGAAATGAGACACCTACCAAAGGTACCATTTCTTTTAAAACTTTCGGTTTTAGGACACATAGCTAGGTTTCCTCACGATGTTTTCCTTTTCACCATTTTGAAAACTACGCTAAAAGTAGCCTGGCTACCTGGTTTTGAACCCAAGACCATCATCATCATCATAAGTCACAGCCGTTACCACTAAGTCATCACCAGTAAACGTTCATGAAAAATAACACAAATCGTATTTCAGCGGTAAAAATTAAACGCTGCGATTTTTTAATTTTTCATTTTCAGAGAGACACATGTCATGTTGGTATCCAATGAACGAGGTTCATGTTGCATAAAAATAACAAGTAACATGAGATACGACGCTTTAGTAAGCGTTACTGATCCCTCTATGAAAATGTTTCACTACATGTTTTAACAGCGTCAAGCAACTACTGTATTTTCGGAAAAAACTAAACATTATTTCGAAAATACAGTTGTTGATAAAAACGTCTCTTCAAGATAAGTTTTTTTTCCACAACATATAACATCACGCCTGCAATCTTTTAAAGGTTTGGTAGAGGAGTAACTGTAGAACTTCTTTTTTTTTGATGGTCGGAAATCGTCAAATGACTCCTCAGTCCTCCCGCTCCGGGCAGAGCGGTAGGGATTTGAGTGTCGAACTTCTACTGACTAAAAACCACCCATGTTTCTTCTTAGCCCTTTGTGTCGAGACCGCGGTATCTCTTTCGATCAACCCCCAGCCCCGACGGATAACTTTAGAACTTCAAATCCACATTTCATACGTTCCTATATTTATCAATGAACATTGTTATACGGTGCTATGTTTAGCTTTACAAAGTAGAGTCACTATCTAATTGTGTCCTAAGAATGATTTAAGACTGGAGTGTGCATATTAAATTGAAATAATTATTGCTTATGTACTCTACTAGTGTACTCATATCCCAAAATAAATATTAAACTGCGTTGGTGAATCACTAGATGCTTTCTCTTAAACATTACGTAGTGTAAATAACGCATCGATGAAAAACTGCCGCTTCCTCGATACATTACGAGCTTTGTTTTGCTATATTTATTCCCAGAAAAGATGTTTATTTCAACTAAATTCAATTATTTCGTGGAATATGGAAAATAGAACTTTTAGAAATGTATTCTTGTTAATAATAATATTGAAATGCGATTTATAGGGATTCCAAAAAATCGAAGAACCAAAAACTCGCAGACATGTGACATCTACCAACCCGCAATGGGCCTGGCGTAGTGGATTATAGCCGATTCCGTCTCATAGAGAGGAGGCCTGAGTCGCAGTGGGAACATTATGATGATTATGCTTCTCTTTCTGTTTATCATGATTATCTTGCCCTTATCCCAATTCATTTGGGGTCGGCACAGCATGTCTTTTTCTTCCATATTTCTCTGTTTCTTGTCATCTCATGAGACACCTCCTTTCTTGCCATATCATTCTTAACACAGTCCATACATAGTTTCGTTTCCTTTCATGCTTATGCTATATAGGGATTCAAAAATTAGGAAAACATTTTGGTCGTCCTCTTTCCTTTAATTATTTTTAAAGTAGGAGGTACGACTTTGAAACACTTCTGTATTTCAAGTGGTCATAAAGTCACATTAAATTGTTGACAAGACTGACCCACTGAGTGAATCACATTCTAAATTAATAAAGTAGGTGACATTGAAGACGCTCCTTTAAGGAAAGTGTGCATCGAAACTTCGAACGCGCATTTCATATCACTAAAGAAAACATAAGGAAAATTTTGTCGCGAGCATTGAATTGTGTTAAAATAAATTCAAAAGCAACTTTCTTCTGAAATAACGGTATGCTACTTTGAGTTAAGAATTATATCGTAATAGTGTGGCTTCCAAAATACTATAGTTCGTGAAAACGTCTTTCAATATAGTAGCAGGAAATAGCTTTGAATGTTATTCAGGGTGTTTTTTTTTGTACATACGTTTAATTTTTACCCGACTGCGGCGAAGCCCAAAAGGAGGGTTATGTGTTTGACGTGTATGTAAGTATGTATGTATGTACCATCGGTGGCCAAATTAATAGGGACAGTAATAAGATTTTTGAATTTTCGAGTTTAAGTTGATTTGTGTAATAAATAATTGTTTGTAGGTCTCTTATATATTTTTTATTAGTATCTGTGTTCTATTGGGATCACAAAAAATCCAAAATGTATACAAAACTGTTCATTATTAATCAGGTAAAAAAAAAAAAAATTGGTGAAGCTCATATTTTTTTTTTTTTTTTTTTTTTTTTTTTTTTTTTTTTTTTAGTGTGATACCACCCTTTGCTGAAATTAGAGCGTCTATGTGTCGGGGCATGCTCTAAATAGAATGTTTTGCATTTTCCTTTAGTATGGCATTATGATGCCATTCTCTGGTGAGGGTTTCTATAAGTTGCCTTTCGGTGGTAGACACTTCTATGGCAATGGCCCCTTTGGTGAGTTCCCACATGTTCTCAATGGGATTCATGTCAGTTGAATTATCTGGCCAAGGCAAAACAGTGTCATTCTGACAGCCAAAAATGCAGTAACGCTTCTGGCTTTGTGGCAGCGTGCTTAGTCATGCATAAAAATGTATTCGACATCATCGGGGAACCATTCATTGACCTGCGGCAATACCTGGGTTTCTAATACTCGCTTGTATTGGTCTTGTTTCATCGTTCCTCTTACGGTGTATAGGCGCCCCATGCCTTTGGCTGAGATGACAGACCAAACCGTAACACTAACCGGATGTTTAACCCTCTCTACGATGCAATCGGCGTGGAATCGTTGACCAGGGCGTCGTCTTAAAAAAGAACTTTTGTCGACCAAAATTTGAAAAGTTGATTCGTCAGAAAGGCACACCTGTAAATTAACAGAATGAATAGTAGAAAATAGTAGAAAAGTTATTGACTAATTGCATTATTCAAAAAAGTTATTTTTCCTCGACTCCAACCTGCGACTCCAAAGGGCCAGACAACATCGAACTATGACTTAGTTCGATGTTGTCTGGCCCATTGGAGTCGTTTCTTCTTCATACTGTCGGTAAGGCGTGGTTTTTTTGAAGGCCGCTGTCTCATCAAGTTCTATTCGACCAACCGCCTACGCATTGTTCTTTCCGAAATCCATACACCCTCGTCGTTCATCATCGTGGTCAAATGAGCAAAACTCTTTTTATGAGTTTCGAGGCAGATGCTCCTAACTCTTCAATCGGTACGAAATGTGGTGATCCTTTTTCTGCCACATTTGCCAACCCGAATTGCCTCAAGAGGCTTTTTGTTGTCAATTTTAATTTTTATTCGATTTACGACAGATTATGAAACCTCAGCCATAGCAGCTATGACTCTCTGGGAATGAGTGGAGTGCAGTAACAATGTTAGTATCTCTCTAAATTTTCTTGGAGAGGTGTCCAAAGCCTTGTCTATCCTAAAAAAAAGAAAATTTGAGGATATTGCGTCTAACCTATTAATAAAATGTAAATTCATAGACAAAACATAGCAAAACTATTTTACTACGGGGCATTACTTACCTTTTGATTATTTTAGACAAAAAAAGTCGGTTAAACCAAGTGAAAAAACAGTTTATTGAAAATTCAAAAATATATACTGCGAACCGCGCTTTCTAACAGACAATGACCGAATTAGAAGAAACGTCCCAAAATTGACAAATGACGCACGTATTCACTGTGTTGCCACTTGGCAAAAACAATAATAGTAGCAGTAGCTATGTCAGATAAAATAACCCTTTAAATTCAACATATTTTTTCAAATATACAAAATAAACTATAAACTACATAAAATCAAGCACTGTCCCTAATAATTTGGCCACCTACTGTATGTATGTCCGTTTCTTTGTTCCCTCATATCTCATAAACGGACGAACCGATTTGAATGAAATATACGTCGTTAGATTCGTCTTGATGGCGCGAGTGTTATAGGCTACTTTAAAATTAAAAAACAAAGAAAAATTGCGGATTTTGGGGGCCAAATCGCGGAGTTCAAAAATATATTTTTTTCCTATACCATCGAGTAGGGTATCAAAATAAAGGGTTTTAAAAGGAGATTACAAAAATATATAACACTTATATGTTTTAAAGAAATTCAAAGTGAGAAATCCTATAACAGCACAAAAGTTAAATCATCTGCGAAGAATTTTACGCGACCAACGAAAGAACAAACACAAAAGAACTAAAAAGTTGAATATAAAAAAGTACTACTATTAATATCATAAACGGAATATTTACCATGTTTGATTTTTGTTTCGAGTTCCCGATATTTCGGCGCTGTTACAAGACTTACAAGCACCATGATCACGGATAAACTGAAGTCATTGTAAATAACATGGTAAATATCCCGTTTATGATATTAATAGTAGTGTCAGTTTAAAAACTTATATAAAAAAAGTAGTTAAAAAACTACAAAACCCGACTGAAAAAACTGAAAAGCAAAAGAACAAGCACATTTTAAATTAAACAAAACTTGGAAGCAGGCGGGGTTCATTTGAATATTAAATTATGAAAGGAAAAAATTAAAATAGAATGGACCCCGCCTGCTTCCAAGTTTTGTTTAATTTAAAATGTGCTTGTTTTTTTGCTTTTCAGTTTTTTCAGTCGGGTTTTTTAGTTTTTTAACTACTTTTTTTTTCTTATTTTTTCCATGATCTGGCCCATATAATTATCGAGCCGTGTTATCGAGGGTGTCAATGACAATGATTTACGATTTCTGTCCTTGGTACCAAACTTATTGGACTAAAATCTAAACCAAGAAAACGTCGTAAGCGAAAAAAAAAATTGTTTACCGGATGAAACAGAAGAAATAAATAAATATCTGAACACACCTATTTGTATTACGCGTATAAACATTTTCGACCTTTTTGTTATGACATAACATTCCTTTGTGCGTGAACAAAATCAATGCCACGGACAAAATAGATTAGTTTTACGATAGCTGTGCATTTTGAATAACGATCCATTAAATTGCACAAAATAATGAATTTAAAATTCAGAAGGTATTCTATGTTAATGAAGGTATTCAATATCAAATGTCTCTTAAAGAATTTGATCTACTTTTGGTACTGAAACAATTTTTTTTTCAAGCCCGATTTTGATCGACAAGCAAGCATGAACGTTATTGATTTCTACTTGATAACTATGTAGTTGACAGCGACTAGCCAGTTATAATACACTAGCTGCTGCCCGCGACGTCGTCTGCGTGAACGCTATACAGCACCAAAAATACCTATGACTAAACCTTTTAGAATAACATTCATTTACCCGTTTCTTCTTTACATTTCATATCTACAGAAAGTGCAATAACAGAGGGAGACTGTCTTTTGTAAAATTGACCTTCACAAAGTGCTGATTTTCAGCCTGCTTTGAATAAATGACTTTATGGTGATTCTGCTGAATTAAGTCATAAGTTGTGACTGAAGCAGATGGAGAAAATAATGATTACGGAATACAGAACAGGGTAAAAAAAATACATACTTAAAGGACTTCTAGATAAACAACATTAGTGGTTTGGCTCTCCGCAGCCAAAATGTAAAGAGAGTCAGGACTGGTGACGCGGGAGCAAGCGACGTACAGCTGCCCGTGTGAGAAGCAGCTTGTCCTGAAGTCGACACCCGCTGCTCTCAGTGTCTGCCCCTGCGACTTATTGATGGTCATCGCGAACCAAACACTCACGGGGAACTGTACGCGCTTGAACTGGAACGGGAAGTTATGAAGTATGAGGGGAATGCGTGGTATAAATACTGCCTCGCCGACGCCACAACCCGTAAGAATTTCCGCCTAATGCGTGTGTCTGTGGAGCGAGATGACTTTAAGGCGGGTCCCGCTCTCGTTACACAACTTCGGAGGAGATAGGTTCCGAAGAAGCATAATCGGAACACCGACCTTCAGCTTGAAGGTATGCGCTGGAAGTCCACTTGCAGACAGGGAGTTCAAAAATTCCACGGGATAATGAGTGACGTCATCTTGCTCGACGACAATGTTTAAAGAGGTGTTATAATACATTACCTAGGCCTAATTCTTAAAACAAAACATTCAGGTCTAAACCTTTTTGTTCATTGAAAATTCTGGGCTGGCTGTTCATCCACGAACTAGTTCTATCGTAGGACTGTGCAGTAGAACTAGTGGGAATGATCCAATTTTTTAACAAAAAATAAAACGTTCTAATTAAAAGGGTAGATTTATGCTAATTTGTAAATGTTTTCTTTCGTACATTTAGGTTCTCAGGGGATATAAAACTAAATAATCACATAGGTCCTACTAGTCAGTAGGTGTTGGGAGACACATCAGTATTCGGAGACCCACCGGTGGGTCTGCTTGGTGGGTCCTTAAAAACGAAGCGGAACATGTCGTGTTTTGATGAGTCGGCTCACACTACAGACGCGTGAAACGTGTAAACGATTTATCAACGTAGGTTCATCGACGTAGGGTGCTCAACACAACACCTAGCAGTGATTAATATGGCGTGCCGGCTATGACGTCACGTATCGCTGTAATATGTTGTACCCATGTTGTTTGGCAGATACGAATAATTACCCATTATCGTCGTATCGGCTAAAACCACTGTAATCCTGGGGCGAATTGATAATGCCTTTTATTTTAATATAGAATCAAATAGTCATTTGTTTTATGATAATTATGGATATGACACTTTTTGGTTTGAGTAACTCGTGAATCGTTAGATAGCCATAATCGGAGGATTATCCCTTTTTCCTTGTTCTGTGGTCGAATATTTAACTACTATTGATGGCAATTGTTAAATGATTGAGTCAAGTTTGGGGAAAGGGAAAGTATTTAGTATAATTATTTTCCTACGTGGGATTCCCAACTTAAGTAGGTAAATAAATGTACTAAATATGTACTTCGAACTATTAAATAAAATTGTACTAAATTCCTTTTTAATACAGTTTTATTTAACAGTTTGAACCGAAATTCAATATTCGATTCTTGTTGATTTTAATTATTTAACTGGTATTTGCTGAGATGACGAGTTTTAGAGAAGTATGAAAAATGATGATGCTAAGGCTGAAGAGCTGAATTTAACTCACCAAAAGGTTTTAATTATAGCCTTAGCCTACGACACTCGAAGACCGTGCATAGCTTCCCTTAGGTAAAATAATTTTCAGAATGGACATCAGTAGGTTCAAAGATTACCCCTTCTTCTTTATGGGTTTTAGGTTTCCGCACTTAGTCCTTGTGCGTGTTCACGTACGCGCGACGCGACGCGCGACGCGATGGGCGATTAAATTCAAACATATGGCGGTGTATGAGTGCGTTCACGGAGAAGCGATTTTATACGCGATTATTTGAATTTGAGGCGGTGCCCGCGGCGGCGCCCGCGGCGATTATCGCGGCGATTATCGCGGCGGCGCCCGCGGCGATTATCGCGGCGACGCACGCAGCGGCAATTCTCGATGAAGCGATACCCGCGACGGAACTTTTTTTCTGATTGATGGTTTTCGGGGTCGCTGATTATGAAAATGAGTTCAAAATGAAAATCCAAGATGGCGCCGAAAAAAAATTTAGTTTTCCATCATGGGTGTCGTAAGTCGTTTAAATGGTTTTCGGGGTCGCTGATTACAAAAATGAGGTCAAAATGAAGACCAAGATGGCGGCCAGGAAAATTTTTGGTTTTACCGTCATGGGTGTGGTTTTCATGGTTTTTGGGGTCGCTGATTACGAAAATGAGGTCAAAATGAACATCCAAGATGGCGGCCAGGATTTTTTTTGGTTTGTCCGTCATGGGTGTGGTTTTCATGGTTTTTGGGGTCGCTGAATACGAAAATGAGGTCAAAATGAACATCCAAGATGGCGGCCAGGAAATTTTTGGTTTTTCCGTCATGGGTGTGGTTTTCATGGTTTTTGGGGTCGCTGATTACGAAAATAAGCACAAAATTAAAATCCAAGATGGCGGCCAAGGAAATTTTTGGTTTTTCCGTCATGGGTGTCGTTTTCATGGTTTTTGGGGTCGCTGATTACGAAAATGAGGCCAAAATGAAAATCCAAGATGGCGGCCATGGGAATTTTTGGTTTTTCCGTCATGGGTGTGGTTTTCATGGTTTTTGGGGTCGCTGATTACGAAAATGTGGTCAAAAGGAAAATCCAAGATGGCGGCCAGGATTTTTTTTGGTTTTTCCGTCATGGGTGTGGTTTTCATGGTTTTTGGGGTCGCTGAATACGAAAATGAGGTCAAAATGAACATCCAAGATGGCGGCCAGGAAATTTTTGGTTTTTCCGTCATGGGTGTGGTTTTCATGGTTTTTGGGGTCGCTGATTACGAAAATGAGGTCAAAAGGAAAATCCAAGATGGCGGCCAGGATTTTTTTTGGTTTTTCCGTCATGGGTGTGGTTTTCATGGTTTTTAGGGTCGCTGAATACGAAAATGAGGTCAAAATGAACATCCAAGATGGCGGCCAGGAAATTTTTGGTTTTTCCGTCATGGGTGTGGTTTTCATGGTTTTTGGGGTCGCTGATTACGAAAATAAGCTCAAAATGAAAATCCAAGATGGCGGCCAGGAAAATTTTAGTTTTTCCGTCATGGGTGTAGTTTTCATGGTTTTTGGGGTCGCTGATTACGAAAATGAGCTCAAAATTAAAATCCAAGATGGCGGCTAGGAAAATTTTAGGTTTTTCCGTCATGGGTGTCGTCATCTTGAATTTTCATTTTGACCTCATTTTCGTAATCAGCGACCCCAAAAACCATGAAAACCACACCCATGACGGAAAAACCAAAAAATTCCTTGGCCGCCATCTTGGATTTTCATTTTGACTGCATTTTCGTAATCAGCGACCCCGAAAACCATATAAACGACACCCATGATGGAAAAACTAAAAAAAAATTACGGCGCCATTTTGGATTTTCATTCTCATTTTTGTAATCAGCGACCCCAAAAACACTACTTTATCAGCAATACCTAAAACTAGTCGGTTCGATTGAGAACGCCGCGTGCTTTGCTACCCGCTTGAAAAGTCGCCGCGATAATCGCGGCGGCCGTCGCCGCGGGCACCGCCCCGCGTCTGTATGAACAGCGTAGTACATTGCCATACGTTTGTGTTTGCGCGTGCGATGATATCTGCCGCTGCACGCATCGCGTGTCCGTGAACACAAAAATCGCACGACGCGCCGCTCGTCGCGTCGCAGGTCGCGCCGCGCGTCGCGTCGCGCGTACGTGAACACGCACAAGTGGACCATTGTGCGTGAGCCGTGGCGGCCGATTATTCCAACCAGCCCACCTCCCTCCAGAAGCAGATCAGACTTCCCGGTCTCCTCAGGGCATCCGCAAGAGATCGTGGTGTTCCCAGGGTCTCCTCACGAATCTTGGTAACGCCTGTGCACTCGAGGAGCACATGCGCCACAGTTTCCTCCGCCTCCATGCATGCCCTGCACAGGGGACTGTCAGTGATTCCTAGGGTGTGGAAGTGTTTATTCAGTGAACAATGTCCGGTGATGGTCCCCGCCAGCAGGCGCAGGCTATCTCTGTCCAGGCGCAGAAGGCGCCTGGTCAGTTTTATATCCAGGGATGGCATAGCCTCCTTGGATTGCCTACATCCTGGTGTCGAGCTCCACCATTTCTCTGCTTGTATTCGAGTATGGTCTTTTAGCCAGCTTCTTAGCTGCTTGAAAGGGATGGGCACAATGGGTTTGGGTCCGTAAGGCTTTGTGCTGGATCCTCTTCTGGCAAGTTCGTCGGCCGCATCGTTTCCAAGCGATCCGCTGTGACCTCTAATCCATTGCAGCGTTACCTTGTTGTGATTTATTACCGTTATTCGTTCCAGGGCTTTGTGGCGTTCCAGTATCAGTCTCGACGTGATCTGATTACTCTTCAGGGATTGAAGAACTGAGGCACTGTTGGAGAGTATTCGAATATTGGTATCCGTAACCTCCCTGGCCTCTATAGCGTGTGCCGCTTGGATGATACATACACACTCTGCTTGGTAAACAGAGTTAAGTTTTCCAAGTGGTTTGGATATCTTGATGTTTAAGTCGTCGGAGAACACCCCGACGCCTGTCCCATAGTCAGTTTTTGATCCATCGGTGTAAATCCTTAGCTCATTTGTACCTGAGTAGTCACACCACCTATGAGCTCTATGTTGTAATGTTTTTGGAAGCAATGGGTCTTCAGGGTTCTGTCGATGGGTGATGTCATCATTGGCTGTTCTTTGATTGCATCTTCTCTGATGCGTGTGTGTTTGATTCTCGAGTCATTTCTTAGGATACCGGATACTTTGAGTCTGAAAGTCGCTAAGGCCGCCTCCTCTCTTATGACGAGGTGCAGGGGACGTAGCCCCAGCATCACCTGTAAGGCAGCAGTGGGGGAAGTTCTCATGCTGCCGGTGATTGCTACGCAGGCCAGTCTTTGTAGTTTCTCGAGATCCTTTTGGGTTGTACTTAGGTTGGTCCTAGGCCACCAAACTAACGAGCCGTATGTGATGATTGGTCGGATAACTGTGGTGTATAGCCAGTAGGTTATTTTGGGGCTTAAGCCCCAATTTCTTCCCAGGAGTCTCTTACATTGCCATAGAGCTTTACTGGCTTTTGTGATGGTGTACTCAGTGTGTTTTGCCCAGTTCAGCTGTTTGTCCAAAAAGATGCCCAGGTATTTGGTTTCAGTCGATAAGCTTAGGGTTGTCCCAAAGAAGCTTGGCAATTGTAGCGTTGCCAACTTCCTTTTCTTTGTGAAGAGGACGAGTTCCGTTTTGGTAGGGTTCACTGCTAGTTTGTATTCCTTGCACCAGTCCTCAACTATTCTTAGTGCTTGGCGCATAAGGTTGCATAGTGTGTTTTCGTGTGTGCCGTTTAATATTATGGTCAGATCGTCCGCATAACCCACCGTGTAGTAGCCCCCGCTATTTAGACGTTTAATGAGGCTGTCTACTACGAGGTTCCACAGTAGTGGCGAGAGGACACCACCTTGGGGGCATCCCTTGGCCACTATGGCTCTAGTAGTGTCGTTCACCGTAACTTGTATGGCTCTCAGTCTGATCATGTTTGTGATCCATCCTCGCAGTGTCGAGTCCACACCGTGTTCCTCGAGGGCTGCGTTGATGCTATGGAAGATGGTTTTGTCAAAAGCGCCTTCTATGTCAATGAAGACAGCTAGTGACGAGCATTTGTGGTCCACTGCACATTCGATCTTGGAGATCACACTGAAGATTACCCCTTACTTTCAAACTTATATTTTTTAAGCATGGACTAGTTGCAGTAAATACAAATCAAGTAGAATATAACGTCTTACCCGGCGGTACGTATACTACGGCTAGTATAGGAACATACATTCTCAGCCTTTATTATAAAAAGGAAGCGTACCCGAGTTTATATTCCTAGCCCCATTACTGGAGTTTATTTCAAGGTAGCTAAAGAAGCTAGCGGTCTCCACAACTGACAGATATAGCTAAATAGTCCTCGTGTTTCTTAATTAGCATCTTCTAATTAGCGTAAATCTGTCACAAAATGTTTCTCCGTTCGCGTTGCGCTTGACTTACTACAGTGAAGTTTATAGGTAATGGAACGGGAAATAGAATCTTCCACATTTTTTTAATTGGAAAAATCTTTATAATTATTATATATTTGTACAAATCTGTATGTTTTTGGATAAGGATAGGAAAATGATGATTTTACTGTCGATTTTTATATTAATTTAACCTTCAATTTTAAAATACTTAGTTCGTTAATATGACTTCCTTGTTTTGTCTGTTAGCTTCCGGTCTTTGGAAATTTATTTTTTTCAAGAATAATAATTTAATCAAACATCAATTGAATTTGTTTGTTTTTTTCTTAAAGTTTTAAGAAAACAATATAACTTAAGAATGTTTATAATAAAGAGTTCGAAAGGAAACACATCTTCGTAACTACATTTAGAAAATATCAAATATTTAAGCGTAAATCAAACAATTTCCATTACAATGGGTATCTGAAGTGTACGAATCCCATAAAATGGAAGCATGCAGTTCACTGAATAACTAAACGGTATTGGAATCAAGCCAAGTGCATAAATGTTTTTTCCAAGAATCGAGATGCATTCCGGTGTGTCGTAACTCGTATAGGGGTAATTTACTGTAGGTATAGTACAGACAATGATTTTATTTATGAAATGTTGTATATGTACTTAGTATCTCTGTACACTCAGATAACGGCGAAATGTTGGTGTATTATTGATAAGGTACACCTCTGCCTAACCCTTCGGGGATTTTAGGCGTGAAGTTATGTTATATTGTAACAAGACACAATTATTAAGCACTAGCTTTTGCCAGCGGCTTCGCCCGCGTGAAAATGACGATTTTCCATACAAACTTTCATCCCCTATTTAACTCGCTTAGGAATTCAATTTCGAAAAATCCTTCCTTATTCCTCGTCTACATTATAAAGGGAACTTCTGTGCAAAATTTCAGCTTTCTAGGTCCAAGGGTTTGGGCTGGGCGTTGATGAGTCAGTCAGTCAGTCAGTCAGGACTTCTCTTTTTATTTAAATATATAATATCTAACAAATTGTATAAAGATAGTTTGATGAATTTATTGTATATTCATAGGGTCTCAGATGTATAAACGGAGACGAAGCAAAAGAATAGCAGGTGGGCGTTCCATAGTTTCTGTCTGCCACTATTAGAAAAAGGTTGAACGATAAAGTGTAGGTATTGTTTAGTTCAATGCCAAATACAGACATTAAAGTCAAGATTATCCCAAAAAAGTAAACACTGAGTTAATGATGACTAATAAGCTGTCAGTGCCAAAGATGGCGAAAATATAATAAATGGCTGCGATAAGCTCAAGCGATAGCAAGCCCTACCCACTCTCTTCAATGTAGAGTTTTTACATAAAAAGCTGTCTTTCACACACAATGTTCCTGTTATAATAAACTTTATATTAGAATATAAAATGTACGTGTCGACTCGAAAACTTGCTCCATTTTTCGCCAGTTATAAATTAAACTGATTTCGCCTTGATTTTTCTGAGTGAAAAATTAGACAATGCGAATATTCTTATCTTACGATGCGAATATTATTGATATTTAGTCAACAAAACGTGCCCATGGCAATGCAAGCTAGGATTTTGTATTCTGCATCGTCTCGGTGGCTAATGGAAGAAAAAGAGGTACTATTTTTTTTAGTGCCCATTTTAGTCTGCGAAGAACTATTCTTCAATGCAAGGGTTTATTGGCACATTGCGCCACCATTTTGTTTTTTCAAACGATTTCCATAGACAGTTTTAGAAATGTTTACCAAAAGCGCGCTAATTTCAATGTCATTCAAGCGCCAAAAGAACCGTACACATCAACAAACTTATCTGTGCCGGCGGGAAAACACAGAACTAACATAAATGTACCAAGTGTGATATTATTGTATTTGTGTGATATGTATTTTTTTTTGACAAGCTGTTCCACCTTGAGTTGCACACTTAGTGGTCATACCAAAAGTACTCTGTGGGTCATACTCATACTATACCACATGCCAAACCGATATGACAACGCGATTTTATTATGCGCTACATAACATACACACATCAAAAGTGTCTAGGGATCAACATATATTTTTGCAATAACTTTTCTCCTGATTGATATTAATTAAAATTTTCTTTAAGGATTCATCAAATAAAGTGTTTTCGTTTGTCACAGTAACGATAAACCAAGTCACCTTTGCATTAATAAAGAAATTTGCCATTTTCCTAATAAAGGGATTTTTGACATTTGAACCACTAACATTAAAGTTCGAAAAAAAGACTGAAATAACAGTTTTCTTTAAAATTTTACTGGGTAACTTAAACAATTAATAATCCGTGTTTCTACCGCGAACACTAACAACACAAGAACATCGGTTTGGCATATTCAAAATGAGTTCATCCAAATCACGCTGTGGAATGGCCGCCCATGTTCGTTGCAACAACAAAAAAAGGTCTTCTTGCGACTGGATACCCTCCATATTCGGCAGAGCTCTTCTCTGTAGCATATCCCATGCATGCTCAATCGGGTTCAAGTCTGGCGACTGAGCAGGCCAGGGCAGGACATTGATGTTAGCTGCGGCGAGAGTCTGTCTTACAACTCTTGCGGTGTGCGGTCGTGCATTATCATGCATTAACTGAAATAAGGGACCGATTTGCACTTGTAGAGGAACGATGACGTCTGATACAATCGTCTCAGCATAAATTTGAGCGTTGAGGTTGCCTCTGATCCAAATCAACTCAGTTCTTCCGCCGATCCAAATACCCGCCCATACCATGATGGTTCCACCACTATAAGGATGGACTTCCTGGCAGGATTTTAATCGCTGTTGGCGTCCAGGGGTTCTCCAGTGTCGTATACGTCTTGTATCCGGTCTCATACCAAAACGAGACTCATCAGAAAAGCACACGAAACGCCATTGTTCTTCTGCCCAATTTCTGTGTTCAAGAGCCCATTGATATCGAATCCTACGATTGTGCATTGCTATAGGTGGTACCCGTAGCGGTCTTCGGGAATGAAGGTTCACTTCATGCAAGCGGTTTCTGACTGTTTGGTCGCTAATTAAGTTCCCTGAAGAGTGATGAAGCCTCACGGCTAACATCATGGCGGTTATTGTTGGAGCTCTTCGAGTTAAGATTTGAATGTATCGGTCTTGTCTCCGTGTGGTGCAGCGATACCGTCCTCCATGGCGCTCAGCCACGGTACCAGTGATTCGGTAACGTGTCCAAAGTCGACTGATAACACTCTGACTTGTATTCAGAGCTAAAGCCACAGTACGTTGCCGCGAACCAGCTTCTATCATTCCCACGGCTCTGAGCATTTCTTCCCTGCTTAAATGACGTCGCCGCTCCATAATAACGTTGGTTTTAATCAGTAGTAGGGAAACAGTAGCACTAATAATGTCTTCAATGCGTTGTATGTTTTTATAGGGAAAATATTGACAGCTGATTTTCATCTTTTACTCGAATTTGATTGACAGTTCCTGATTCAAATTATGAAATGCACCAAAAAGGATCCATACAAATTTATAAAATCATAAATTTATTACAAAGCCACATCTCAATCTCAAGAAATCCGCATAAAAATGCTTGATCCCTAGACACTTTTGATGTGTGTATTTATTAGGTAAGCGATTACAATTCGAGGTGTGTTCTTTCGAACGGCCACAAACTTTATAGCCACCGTAATAAAATATTACTGTAGACAAGCGAAACCTTATTTAGATAGATGTTGATTAATTAATTTAGTTTGTCAACAGCAAAGTGAAGCGTTTAATTATTATTTGTTTGAAAACACAGGATCATAGGGTTTTATTGAAATAAGTTAAATTATTGTAATTTAAGCGTCAAAAGATTTATCCTTTGATGCTTGAATTTAATTAACAGCAGAAATAATTGTGTTGTTTTTTTAATATTTTTTGTCGTAAACAGGGACTTTACTTCAATGGGTATAAAATACATAAACATTTCACTGAATCAATCAACTCTCACCGCAGTCGTCTTCGGCCTAAAATAGGTCGGTTTTCTGCAAGTATGAGTGAGGCGTGAAATACTAACGAAGTGCGAATAAAAAAGTACCAGCCACTACTCGCAACTTTATCTACATGAACTTTGGAAGGGTTTAAAAAAATTGTAAGTTTTAACATAAATTGGTAACAGTCGGTTAGCTTGAAGCCCGTCACAGACGTAGCTATAATATATATTAATATGAATCAAGGCGAGGCATATTTTGATATATTTTCTATACAAATATTCGAGTGACCGCACACGCAGCTATAATATATATTTCTATGACGTCACCAAGATATGTCGACAAATATATCTCGGTTTATTTTTTCACATTAATATATATTTTGGTATAGTAATATATATTTTGAGGATACGGGCTGTTCCATTTGTTCACCGAACTAATACTGCCTCCGTGGTCGAGTGGATTAGGCGTTTGCCTTGTGACCCGGTTGTCGTGGGTTATATTCCCACGGGAAGCCTACTTTGTAAAGTTGTTTCCAGTTTGGTTAGGACATTGCAGGCTTGAATCACCTGATTTTCTGATAAAAAAGATGATTCCGAGCTTCGGAAGGCACGTATTAGCCGGCGGTCCCTGCCGCAAATAGCGGTCGTCAAACCATGTCAAAGGCTCTTTTTTTTTTTTTGGTGGGTGGAAAATCATCGAATAACTCCCCCCCGCTCTTGGGCAGAGCGAAGGGGAGTGTCAGACTTCTACTGACTAAAGCCCAACCCATGTTCCTTCTTCGCCCTTGTGCCGAGGCCACGTCATCTCTTTCGATAATCGCAGCCCCGACGGGCGTCGGCCCTCCTTGCTGACATCTCTTTGAGGCGCGCGTGGAACACGAACTTGCGTGGGCCCTTAGACCACCCTTTCCGGCCCTATCGCAAAATGCGTTCTTAGCGGACGTCTACTAACTATAAACTACCTCCTTGCCAAAAATCATATTTATACGTCCAGCGGTTTTCGAGATTTCGTGAGGAGTGAGTTACTTTTCGCTTTTATAAAGAACTAGCAGTTGCCCGCGACTTCGTTCGCGTAGAAATTTTGACTCTCTTGTCTGGACCGCCTGTGGATGGTACTATGTCAAATCGAATGCCAAATGCCAATCGAAGCGATTATATTCCCTTAAACCAGCCCTGTCGTAAAATCTATTCCTACCTGAAATGTCTTAACTATATTCTATCTCTCTGCCAATTTTCAGGTACAAAAAGCCAAGGATTTCATATGGACTTACGGGAGCCCTTAGTCCAGGTCTTCCTTACAAACTTAGCTTAGATCTCCTACTCCTAAACTCTAGACTTGTTAAATTTCAGGTTGTTAGTACAAAAAAAAACAGTACATTTTTACAAACATGTGAAAGCCCTCAGACCTCCTTATTCTGGCCATTTTGCTAAACTCGCTAAATCCGTTCTTAGTCAACGTCTACTAACTATAAAGTACCTTCCTGCCAAAATTGTAGCACAAAAAAGGAAGGACTGTCATACAAACTCGCGTGAGCCCTTAAACCTCCCTAGTCCGGCCCTGTCGCAAAATCGGTTCTTAGCAAACTTCTACTCACCTACTACGTCCCTGCCAAAATTCAAGTTAGTAGCACACAAAATGATGGACTTTTAAACAAACTTGCGAGCGCCCTTAAACCTCTCTAATCCGGCCCTGCCACAAAACCTGTACTTAGCAGAGTTCTTCTAACTATAAACTACGTGCCTGCCAAAAATCAAGTTTGTAGCACAAAAAATTAAGGATTTTCTTACGAACTTGCAAGAACCCTTAGACCTCCCTAATCCGGCCCTGTCACAAAATCTGTTCTTACCAGACGTCTACTAACTATAAACTACGTCCGTCTCAAAAATCAACTTTGTAGCTCAAAAAATGAAGGACTTTCATACAAACTGGCGAGAGCCCTTAGACCTCCCTAATCCGGCCCTGTCTCAAAATCTGTTCTAAGCAAACGTCTACTAACTTTAAACTACGTCCCTGCCAAAAATCAAGATTGTAGCACAAAAAATGAAGGACTTTCAAACAAACTTGCGAGGGCCCTTAGACCACCCTAATCCGGCCCTGTCGCAAAACTAATTTATAGCGGATGCCTACTGACTATAAACTACGTCTCTGCCAAAAATCAAGATTATAGCACGAAAAATTAAGGACTTTCATACAAACTTGTGAGGGCCCTTAGACCACCCTAATCCGGCCCTGTCGCAAAATTAATTCATAGCAGACGCCCACTGACTATAAACTACGTATCTGCCAAAAATCTAGATTGTAGCACAAAAAATGAAGGAGTTTCATACAAACTTGCGAGGGCCCTTAGACCACCCTAATCCGGCCCTGTCGCAAAATCCGTTCTTAGCGGACGTCTACTAACCATAAACTACCTCCCTGCCAAAAATCATCTTTGTACGTCCAGCGGTTTTCGAGATTTCGTGATGAATCAGTGAGTGAGTGAGTGAGTGACCTTTCGCTTTTATAGATATAGATAATGTGACTGTTAGAATCGCGATATCTCAGGAATGGTAACTCTTAGAAAATAATGATGAAGAACATTTTTGTAGAGAATTTTATGATCTACAACTTTGGGTTATGTTTTTTTTTGATAAAACTTACCGTTTTCGGGAAAAATCCAAAAATCCTCAAATTTTGACCTTTGACCCCGAATAACTTTTGTAGCGCACATAGGATCGACGGGGATTTTTAAGGATTTGTTTGTAATGGTATACCCCAGCTCTCCACCAATATTTGGCTCTGTGGGAATTATTGTTATTTCAAATGTCTATATTGACCGGACTATTTATTAAATAATTTTTTAGCAATTCATGAAGCTCGATATAGGCAGATCTTGAACTTCTAAAATGCTGTGCAAAATTCGATGATAAATCATGATACAAATTAAATTCGCCACGAATTCTCTTTTGTGTTATATGCGATTCCTCTACCCAGGTGGTTCTATTTTTCGTTCATGAGAAATTCAGAATCGGAATTCATTCTCTGAGGATCTTTCAATTACATCTAAAAGAAGTGATCTTATTGAATTTATTCAGGTACCACCTAGATTGATTATGTTATTTCATCATTTGAACATCCTGTACAGAAAATAAGCTTTGAAACCGCTTGCATGGACGACCGCAGACCGAGTGAGGGCAAAATATATATTATAGTATAGCTCCCGTGTGTGGTAGCTTGCTATACTATTGAAATATATTATAGCTACGTCTGTGACGGCCTTGACACTTACAAGAATTACCCACGTGTTGAGCCACGTCAGAACTAAGTGTGTGCCTTTCATGGAGATCCTTTCAGCCATGGTTTAGTCGTTCAGTTGTGAAAAAGTTTCATTAACAATAGCTGTTCTGTAGTTTTTTGCGTAAGAGAAATAAAACATTGGTGATAACAACACAAAAAATGTTTAAGTATGGTATTATTAGTAGAGTTCATAGGTACGATTCTCAGGAAATAGCTATGGTACGATTCCTAGGTTGGGCAACAAGCGAAAGTCTGGATTTGGGCCCGATTGATGACAAAAGGGTCGCCCCCTATTACATGGGGATTAAACAGAGTTAGTGAAATGTTGGTACGCTACAGGCCGCGTAATACTATGGGGATTACAGTTTACCAAAGTTGTGTTCGTCATAATTTTCCTTAAATTTTGATATTGCCTCCTACGAGGTCCTATGTATAATATTTGAATGGGCGATTAATTTTACAACTTTGAACAGGCGCCACCTAAACCGAGGCGACGTTGACAAACCTTTGGAAGATAGTTTATAGTTCTTGTTTTATTAGGCCAAAAAAACATTTAGGCTCGCTATTTAATTGGTCTATGCATCGGAAAGACATATGTTATAAACGCATCGCGAATCTCAAATAATGGTATCTTGCGGAATAGACACAAAATAGTTCGGAAAACATATCTGTGACTTGAGGTCACAAAATAACGGGATTTTTTACTCACAACACGGTAAAAATTGTGTGATTACTAATTAGTTTATTAATTTCGTCTTCATAAGTAATTTTTCTTTCACGTTTCATCATTTTATTATATATTCAAATAGTGTTTTTCAGTCGGGTTTCAAATTCCGTATTTTTTTTACTAAGTATCGAAGAATCTGTTTCTCTGTTATCCATCTATATCTATAAAAGCGAAAGGTCACTCATTCACTCACTCACTGATTCATCACGAAATCTCGAAAACCGCTGGACGTACAAAGATGATTTTTGGCAGGGAGGTAGTTTATAGTCCGCTAAGAACGGATTTTGCGACAGGGCCCGATTAGGGTGGTCTAAGGGCCCTCGCAAGTTTGTATGAAACTCCTTCATTTTTCGTGCTATAATCTTGATTTTTGGCAGAGACGTAGTTTATAGTCAGTGGGCGTCTGTTATGAATTAATTTTGCGACAGGGCCGGATTAGGGTGGTCTAAGGGCCCTCACAAGTTTGTATGAAAGTCCTTAATTTTTCGTGCTATAATCTTGATTTTTGGCAGAGACGTAGTGTATAGTCAGTAGGCTTCCGCTATAAATTAGTTTTGCGACAGGGCCGGATTAGGGTGGTCTAAGGGCCCTCGCAAGTTTGTATGAAAGTCTTTCATTTTTTGTGCTACAATCTTGATTTTTGGCACAGACGTAGTTTATAGGCAGTAGACGTCTGCTTAGAACCGATTTTGTGACAGGGCCGGATTAGGGAGGTCTAAGGGCTCTTGCCAGTTTGTATGAAAGTCCTTCATTTTTTGAGCTACAAACTTGATTTTTGGCAGAGACGTAGTTTATAGTCAGTGGGCGTCTGCTATGAATTAATTTTGCGACAGGGCCGGATTAGGGTGGTCTAAGGGCCCTCACAAGTTTGTATGAAAGTCCTTAATTTTTCGTGCTATAATCTTGATTTTTGGCAGAGACGTAGTTTATAGTCAGTGGGCATCTGCTATGAATTAATTTTGCGACAGGGCCGGATTAGGGTGGTCTAAGGGCCCTCGCAAGTTTGTATGAAAGTCTTTCATTTTTTGTGCTACAATCTTGATTTTTGGCACAGACGTAGTTTATAGGCAGTAGACGTCTGCTTAGAACCGATTTTGTGACAGGGCCGGATTAGGGAGGTCTAAGGGCTCTCGCCAGTTTGTATGAAAGTCTTTCATTTTTTGTGCCACAATCTTCATTTTTGGCAGTGACGTAGTTTAAAGTTTGTAGACGTCTGCTTAGAACCGATTTTGAGACAGGGCCGGATTAGGAAGGTCTAAGGGCTCTCGCCAGTTTGTATGAAAGTCCTTCATTTTTTGAGCTACAAACTTGATTTTTGGCAGGCACGTAGTTTATAGTTAGTAGAACTCTGCTAACTACAGGTTTTGTGGCAGGGCCGGATTAGAGAGGTTTAAGGGCGCTCGCAAGTTTGTTTAAAAGTCCATCATTTTGTGTGCTACTAACTTGAATTTTGGCAGGGACGTAGTAGGTGAGTAGAAGTTTGCTAAGAACCGATTTTGCGACAGGGCCGGACTAGGGAGGTCTAAGGGCTCACGCGAGTTTGTATGACAGTCCTTAATTTTTTTGTGCTACAATTTTGGCAGGAAGGTACTTTATAGTTAGTAGACGTTGACTAAGAACAGATTTAGCGAGTTTAGCAACATTGCCAGAATAAGGAGGTCTGAGGGCTTTCACATGTTTGTAAAAATGTACTGTTTTTTTTTGTACTAACAACCTGAAATTTAACAAGTCTAGAGTTTAGGAGTAGGAGATCTAAGCTAAGAAATTTGTCCGGAAGACCTGGACTAAGGGCTCCCGTAAGTCCATAAGAAATCCTTGGCTTTTTGTACCTGAAAATTGGCAGAGAGATAGAATATAGTTAAGACATTTCAGGTAGGAATAGATTTTACGACAGGGCTGGTTTAAGGGAATGTAATCGCTTCGATTGGCATTTGGCATTCGATTTGACATAGTACCATCCACAGGCAGTCCAGACAAGAGAGTCAAAATTTCTACGCGAACGAAGTCGCGGGCAACTGCTAGTTATCCATTATATTAGTTATGGCGAGGTTGCAGTACTTTGTTTTTATGTACGCACGACCTCACCCCCCGCCCTGCCGCGCGAGCGCCATATATATAATGCCTAAAGGAGAATGCCCGCGTACAGTACTCTTGATAAAAGACTTGTGTATCAAAACCTAAAACGGCATTAATTATCTAAAATAAAAATACATTTTTTAAATAAGTATTAACGATTATTTACAATGGCATAGTTTTTCAAACAATAAATAAGTACTTTTATATTTCCGACGTCATAGTACGCCATTTTTTACTATCACCTGTCAATACTAGGGATTATGTTACTCGTAGTGCGGGTACATTAACATTTATTGTGCGTTTGTCATATTTTTACAATACATTACGACGGTATGTTATTTTTGCTGGTTTTGTTACATTGTGTGTGCTTCGAGTCGAAGCTTTTAGTTACTCCGTTAATGCTGCCAACCCATTGACAATAAACACACTTCTAACGCCGCTGCACCGTGTGTGTTGTTTATAACTAAATACAGGACTTTTTGTGTTGTGATCATGGCGAATGCAACTGTGGTACGATGTCTCAACTGCTCTTTGAGATTAACGCAACTTATGCACAGACGTATGTTGTCGGAGATTCCGAATAACATCATGAACATTTTACGAATCTGGATCTCACCAACACCGGTAAGAGTAAACATTGTCTTTTAATGTAGAATGGTGTTTTTTATTTAGGAACTGTACTTTTATGTTTATGTACCAAATAACAAGTAAAATCCATGTGTGTGTTAGTTTCTCACCTCACCAGTTGAGTTACCGGATTTTAATATAACTTATATAGGTAGGAACCTCATACTGATGTGTTGTTAATAACCAACTTAATAACTAAGATGGTTTATCTTAATCAGTGTGTATTCGAGGATATTAATTGTATGTAGTAGGTACCTATCATTTAAGATTAGTTGTACAGAAATATAATTGTTTAAATATGTTTTTTTTCAGCTGTCAACCGAAGGCACATTGTGTCAGGAGTGTGTTACATTGTTGCAAAATACACTCACATCCCAGGGACAGTTGACACCTGCAGTAGGACAAACGGCCGTCTGCTACGGCTGTGGGGTTTCCGTACTGAGATCAAGAACTCACCGAGTGCCATTAGACTGCCCACAAATAATTAATTATTACTGCGAGGGGTACTATCTCATCAGGTAATATATAATATTTTTTTATACACATACGATTGAGGACGTTATTTTTTCACGTTATTCTGATTATATACGTTATTTTGATTACGTTATATTTTCTAGCCTATCAGCTACGAATTCCCTTGCGTAGCACACTAGTCCACACTGTTTACTGTTATCTTACTAGTGATTGTATATATATAGGCTGGTCAAATTATAAACAAGTCATTGTATTGATCTACAGGTGTCACGTCTGGAAAGCGTTTGCCGAACATGCTGGATAACTGCAACCAGACAAACTCACGATGCTGACTGAGTGGAAGATTCTGCTACCCAAAACCGATCTCAGAAACATATTGAACAAGATTTTAACATTCCAATGCCACCCCTCCTGCCAGAGCCCTGGTCGATCAGTATTATGGATTGTTAATAAGGTTATTCAAGAACATATTATAAACGTGTTGCTGCCACACCAAACGCAACAATAATGAGCGTCTATTGGTATCATCAATAGTTAAAGGATTATTGATACAGCGCGGCGCCACAAAATATAATTATGTTCCTTAGAGTGCCCGGATCTGCAATATCCATTTGAATAACAACTTTTGGGACCGAGAAGAACTGAAGGTTGCTGTGTGCATTTAATGTGCATAGTATGGCACCTATTTAAGCTGGGGACGTTATAATAACAATGTTAGTGTTCCAGCTCCATTTTTGGATACACTATTTTTTGATGAATAAAATAAATAAAGTCCAGAAATAATCATTCTTTCATTTATTGTATTTAGTATTGTGTGTTTTCCCTTTCCACCCTACTTACAAAGACAATTTCATGATTTCCACTACCTTAACCTTTTGAGCGCCAGTCACGTATAGACGACAAGCCGAACAAGCAAAAAAGTACCTTAAGTCTGTCGACTTAAGGTACTTTTTGGCTTGCGTCTATACTTGACTGTGGCGTTCATAAGGTTAAGATTTGAATAGTATCTACAAATAACTCTGAGCGATTGATTATCTTAGTAATGATTTCTTCCATGCTTTGCAATTTCATGAAACACGAGAATATGATTTTAAAATGCTCAAAATCTAAATCAGTTAGACTTGGTGAGTTAGTCACAGGTGATCACCAGACACGGGCCACCTGAAATAGCTAAACCGTAACAGATTTTACAAAAATATGCTTTATAGACACAAAGCTCACTCGTAATCCCATTCAGACCCTTTCAAATAGTTTTTTCAACTAATTTTTGGTTGAGCATAACCTAAAAATAGTCATTTCATTTTTGTAAATATCTCGAAAATGCCATTGTCTATTGTGTTCAATCTTCTGAGGTAGTATTTAGACATGCCAACCAGTATTTTAAAGATGATTTGATGAAGACACAACAATGTTGAATTGAGTACATTTGCCCATAGTGCCGCTGGCATTCTCCTTTGACTGTTTTTTGCTTCTTGGAGAAAAACTATAAAGAAATTACACAATATGTTTTCAACATTTACTTCAGAATAAAAAGTTCTATCTATTGATATAACTTTTATATAAATTCATGATGAAATGTCTTAGCAGTACACGTTTGAAATTGTGATTTAGAGTCATGTTTGATGAAAAAAGTATCGAGCCGATCATTCTAAATCGCGTTTCTATCTTTACGATTTAGAGTGTGTTCAATTTTTATGTAATGATTTTTATTTATTAAAAAACTCGTATTTAGTTCGATTTCTATAGGTTCAAAAATCTTAAAAAGTACTGCAACCCGGCCTTAACGTGTAGATGCAGGTTAGGTACGCTCGGTGTCTCATTTCAAAGAGTATGTTCAGTTCAGTTTTAGTTTACACGAGACATGTGAAGTGTCGACTTTCTTATCCCGCTCCCTCTCCCTGGAGACCTGACCGGAATGTTCTGTAAATGATTTAAGGCTCCGTGGTTACTATAGTGCACGCGGAACTAGCTGGCCGCGCCTTAGGTGCCGACAGGGGTGAGGGGGCGGGTTGCCTACAGCTCGCAATGCACAGGAGACTATAATTAGACAGTGATGACCAATCTCGAGATATCGCGAACAATAATTGTTCAATTTATTGAAAAGAATACTTAAATAAAAAACAAAAACATGCCTAAGGCGCGGCCAACTACATAGTTCCGCGCGCACTATAATTAAAAATTCCTAATGGGAAAAACCAATAACATTTTTTGCCCGACCCGGTAAACGAACCCAGGCCTTCATACTTCTTGCGACCACTAGCCCAACGAGGCAGTTAAAAAGTCATATAAAATTACGAAAAACCAAGGTAATTTGTGACAGATAGCATAATAATTAGCCTTTACTGTTCATACTGCTGAGTTATCCCTCCTCTGCCTCTCTGTAAGGGGATTTTGGAGATAGAATTCATGCGGGTCCCAGTACGGATTGGGTTACAATGTCGTATGTAATATACACGAATGTGTCATTCAGTATCAACCAATAATTTCATGATTCAATGATATAACATAACATTTCGGTACATTGCAAGTGATATGGCCATGGAGCACAATTTTCCTCCATGGATATGGCATACAACAGGAATGTTAGCAATGTGACGCAGACTTAATTATCATATCGGTTGTCACGACCAGCCATGCGAATTTTAATCACTTAGTGGTAGTCTATACAGTAATTGTTATGGTGTATCTACAACTACAGCTATATTTAAAGTTTGTTATTTGATAAGAAGTCTAGCTGTCATAGTAAGGTCAAGTTTAGCTTTATTACTGAAAACCTACTTATTGGTCATTGTCAAAAAATTCAAACCTGTAAAAAAATATATAGCACCAAATTGAATATTTTTCAAATTCGATGGGTAGTTTGATTAATAATTAATTTTAAAGTTTTAGGGCTGATGACGTCATCAAACGCAGACTTGGGCGTTTTATTTCACGATATAGAAATAAAGGTTAACCTTTTCAAAAATATAAATGAATTTAGAGTATTTTTTTTTCATTTTAACGAGAATTAAATGATAAGTGTTACTGAATGGATATTGCTAATTTTTCTAGTTTAATAAAAGAAAAATATCCATCGTTCAATACAACACTAAATTGACAAGTAAAGTAACAAAAGAATACAATAATAGACACAAGGCGTGAAAAACTAAAGTATAAACCATAAACAATATAAAGAAGGCTCCTATCGGCCACAATAAGAGACCTAAATCCTTGAAATGGTTTTGTAGTTATAGCAATTTTTGGAAACTCGACCATCGACCCCATTATACCTAAGTTACTTATTACTTAGGGTGGACGCCTTCGGGCTGATGTAGTGACTTATGGCGTGTTAAAGTAATAGTGGCCTCTATTTGTTTATCGGCTAAAAACAAACAGAATTAGAAAGTGTTTGAAGGTAGCTAATAAAATAGGTCCCAACCCTTGTCTGTTCGAGTATATTGCGAATTCCACCAGTCTACCGGGTATCATACGTTGTTTGTTTACTTTCTCCGCAATTCGTAGAATATATAGGTACTCAATATATAGATAGGCACTGGTTTTAGGAGTACACCCACTCTATACGACGTATTTATAAAAGCGTTTGATGAAAAGCTTTTCTTGTAATTGGTATTTCCGTGGTTTCATTAAATAGACAGAGGAAAAAAAAAATGAGGAAAATATTAATGATACGAAAAAGTTGGACAAGGAAGTCGTAGAAGTAAATATAATATTGTTTTGTGAAATAACCACATTTATTTTAGTAGAGTAGTTCAAAAGAAAAAAAAGAAAGCAGTAACTAAACTGCAATATAAAAAGGGAATTAACAAAAAGATCCTTATCGCTGTTAGCTAGAAATGTACCCAAGAGGCTGGAGACGTTGGCAGTTTGCCACGTTGTATAGCATATAATAGTAATACCTAGTAGATTAAAATCACCCGAATGATTAATGGTATTAAGCCAGTTATAGGCAAGGCACTAATTACATTGTAGGGGAACAGTAATTTCATTAAACGCTACGTGGGTAGTATGTTTATTAAACCCATGTTTCTCCTTCGGATGTTTTATTAATTTGGACAGTTTCAATTAACCATCTCTTGAAAGTTTTATTATTGTCACTTTTATATTTGGCTTTTTTTTTATTGCGTTGAGTAAGAGTGGTAACAAAATGGTAGTAAAGCTGAAAGCACGTAGCACCATAAAAATCTTGCTACGAACAATATTTTTTTCGTAGCACTGCTGCTACGCGCCGCTACGCAGACTTTTTTTGGGTACCTTGGTTTACATAAACATATATACAAATAACATAATATCACGCTTTGCCATCCCCGAAGGGTTTGGCAGAGGTGTACCAGGTACCTATCAAGTACACTAACCTAAGTTCCATGTTATAAGGGGCGAGCCTGTTGCCATTATTCGGATAGTGACAAATTGATCGACGAAGCAGTCTTGGTTTATGTTATTATAAGTTTATTATCGGGAAAGTCATTGTTATTCCCTAAAACATAAGTTTATATTTTCGTTATCATCCTAAATCAGTGTGAGAGTTAACAGACATACTTAGACGTGGTAACATTGTGGTAAAACCCAATGCGTCATTTCATGAGCCTTTGTAGCATGAAAACAGTTGATATTCATTCAAATATACCTTCACTATGTAAGGCAATATAATATGAAGCTTTCGCCTGAGGCTTTACACCCCATTTGACGGTAACCACGCTTGATCTTCCTAAAATTGAATGTATTTTCTCCCACGGCTCTCTCTAATATGATATACTCGTATATACGGTAATGTTTAGTTTGAATATACAAGTTCACCAGCCCATTGAACTGAACAAGTGAGTGTATAATTATACAAGTATACATTAGAGGCCTTTTCCCAGCAGTGGAATAAGCTAAAGAAAAAAAAACTGTATAAGAATTTTTGTGCGCTTGGCTAAATTTAATTTAATTTTTTCCCATCGTAGTTTTTCAATACTTTTTAACCAACTTTGTCAAGTCAAAGTTATAGGACCACCAAAAGTAGCTCCACAACTCATACTTAGAACCCACCATTTTTACTTATTTCATTTTTTAAACTGCACTTTTATTAGTAGAATTTCTCTGAGGTATGAATAGAACGTCTGTACTAAAAATTCACGAATCAGTTAGTGAACTTTTAAAGCAGTGCGTGTCGCATGGATTCCTCGTTATAGTTTGGTAGGACAACGCTGTGTTAAATTTTAGGGAGATCGATATGTTTTTTTAGCTT
This sequence comes from Diarsia dahlii, assembly GCA_949775195.1. Classification (NCBI taxonomy): domain Eukaryota; kingdom Metazoa; phylum Arthropoda; class Insecta; order Lepidoptera; family Noctuidae; genus Diarsia; species Diarsia dahlii. The sequence goes on from OX459195.1 coordinate 17,172,276, forward strand.
TCATGGTTTATCTGTGAAACTATGTGACCGTTTCCACTGATACTAAGCTATGTAGCGGTGCAAGTAAGATGTGCTATGAAGATGCGCCGTCGCAAAGTAGCTGCGAGAGGAAAATGCGCAGCTCGAGCTATGCGATGTATCGATAGTAGGGAAGGGGCGAGGGCGGGCGTACTCCAGGTACTCTGCTCTGCACATAGCTACACCACTCGCGACGACCCATAGCAGCATCCATAGCACGCGTCCATAGCACGCATCCATAGCACGTATCAAAAACACACATCCATAGTACACATCCTTCCATTATCTTAGTTGAATCCGTTCCAAAAAAAACAGCTTCGAAACTTTGAGTAATGTTAATATACTTCTGATGCTGACCGTATTAACTTTATTCATCAAACCAGACAGATTGTGAATCGGTAGAACACCGGATACTGACAGATATATCAATACGTTATTTGTTAGAATCGAGTTTCCACAGTCCGCCCACAATCTGTCCAGTAACCGAATCTTTGCTGGGAAATTCGGTTCTAAATTCTATTTCTGACCGAAACTTCCTGAAATCGAAAGGTAACATAGGCCCATACCTGTTGTTCATTCAATTATATCACCAAAAATTATGCTAAAAGTATCCTTGGAAGCCGGAACGAAGTAATGACCCAGTTCGTAAGAATGCCATTGGTGTTAATGGCGAAAACAATGGGAAACGTGACCGCCGCCGTCCAATGCCAAGCGCGAAATGTTAATTAATTTCCGTCTGAAGTAACTTTTAATTGAAACTGATGTCGGGAAACTTGCTATTAGTTGCTTATGTTTTATTACTATTATTTGAAACTTGGTAGACGATTTCGTCGATGACATGTTTATTTCCTTTTGTACCTATTTTTTTCCTTGTTTTGTGTCCGGCTGATGGCAATACATTCACCCCGTATTACATGGGATTTAAACGTTACTGGCGAAATGTCGGTGTGTCTGTGTTCATCGGTACACCTCTGCATAACTCTTCGGGGATTTCAGGCGTGATGTTATGATATGGACGTTAAGTTATATTTTTCAAGAAAACTGCACTTTTTGACTTTTGGTACACCTCTACCTAAATCTTCGGGGTTTCTAGGCGTGATGTTAATTATAAGTCTGTTTAGACATAATATGTTTGAGCAGCAAGTATTTCGTAGTTTGTCATTTATATGACGGCCTGTCAATACTTGCATAAGGCACCATTAAAAGTCCCCAATTACGGTATGTTTACCTTTACAAGGCTGTAAGTCTGTTACTATGCTAAGGTATATAGCTAGTATACAGTCACAAGCACCGATACACAAAGCATACTATTTCAAATCAAAATAGATCTTATCTGAAAGGTTTCTAACCGTTATTTCACAAGAAAATAGCTTTTGTGCATGTGAGTACATCTTTTTGCCCTTGATTGTACCTATACAAATATTTCTCTTACCATCAAATTGCGTTGCCAGTCTATGAAATAGAACCTAGGATTAATAGTCTAAGTTCTATTGTACAAATCTTATGAATATATTCTAAAATAACTTCCATTTCGTTACTTTAAGACCGATATCTTACAGAAAATTTGGGATGAAAATTTTAGTGTTTTCTCACATTGTACTATTTAACATAATTATTATTTGGACTGTGTGCGAAATATATAGTATTACATCAATAATGAAGTTCAATAGTGAAACAAGAATAGAATGCTCATAAATAAAATAAAACATATTGCGATCGTGGCACATTGATTGCAAATCAACGCTGTGTATAATATAAATGATGTAATGATGTCAAACATTTTTGTATCTAACAAGTACAGTTGGAATAATCCGCAAGGGATCTTCAACTTTTGCAGACACTGCAAAAAAACATTCTGTATGCAAATATTTAGTATCTCACCAGAGCCAGTGTATATCACTCGTTATGCATGTCACTTCTGTATTCTGTGAGTGGCAATAGTGCTGTTCTAGCCTGTAAGTATCTGGGTCTACTAAATGCCGCTTGAGCTTTAGAATCAAAATACGATAATACTAAGACTCAACACAAGTGTGGTAGCTGAAAAAAATTGGTTGCCTGTAAAGTCGGTATACGGGCGAAAGTTTTACGTGACAACGACTTTGAGTGGTAAAATAATTTTAATGTGAATATTCATTCGTATAGTAGGAAGAAGGATGAACACTTTTTATGTCTGTCTCTCTCGCTCTTAGGCGGGCTAACCATGCCCGAGTGGAAGGGACGCGTGCCTCTCACTCGCTCTCATTGTGAGCGCATAACGTGAGCGGAGCGTAACGCAGTTTCTTGAAGTGTCACCCGTCAAACCAATTTATAAGACGTTGTCACGTCAAAAATAATTCTGAAGTTATTGGAATTTTAACAGGCTGTTTGAGGGTACACTAGGAAGACTATCCTAAGTTTTCGACCTCGAACTTGGGAGGATTTTAAATGCAACTGGACTGAATAAAACTTCAACCTGGTAATGTACCCGGTAAAGTTCTATTAACTTCGGAAAACTTTGCTGGACCACATGTAAAATTCGTAAAATGGTCACAAAGTGACAATTCATTCATTCATTTATATTAACTAACATTTATTTCACCATTTTATGAATTGTAACGTGATCCATGTAATGATCCTGCTATAGAGTGGTCTTTTGAAGCCCCCAAGTATCACACGTTACAAAGTATTATAACTCTATTGTAAGTTTGCAAGCTAAATACAGTAAACAAAACATATGAAACCATCTTATAACTATCTATATATATAAAAGGAGAACTGACTGACTGACATATCAACGTACAGCCGAAACTACTGGGGCTAGGAATGTGAAATTTTGCACACGGCTTCCTGTTATAATGTAGGGGAGCACTAAGAAGGGGTTTTTGGAAATATAATCTTTAAGGGGGTGAAAAGGGGGATGAAAGTTTGTATGGAAAATCGTCACTTTAGTAGTTGAACCGACATCCACGCGGGCGAAGCCGTGGGCAAAAGCTAGTATTAGTATATAAGACCTTTGTACTACATTTGAACTTATGTTCTTAACTTTCCGAGAAAATAAATGTATGCGATACCTATTTAGTTCAAGCTATAACTGTTTTTTCAGTCACATCATTATGATATCAATTTACTTAAGTGAATAGAACTTCGCTCCCTCTACATACGCTAGGTACGCAGTTGCCTAATCATTAGTGTGAAATCGTTTAAGAAGAAACAAGTAAAGGCACTAAGAATGCATTTACTCCGGTCTGTCGCGACGCATTACTTTATAAAAATAACAAAGATCGTAAACACAAACAAATGAAGCTCTAGAGAACGAATGGTTGCAAATAAAATCTTAAGAAAAATAAGACTCCCAAGCGTCGCAGTCTAGGCAACCACTGTACTTTCCCAGTCATTATGTCTTGTGATAGGACTGTAGCTTCTTTTTTAATTTTTGTATTTGTTTCGACGAGTTTCAAAAGAGCCTGTAACTGGCCTACTTGAAATAAATGCTTTGATTTTGTTTATTTTCCCAAATTGACTACTTATTTTAATATTCGATCCCCGCACGGAACAAATATTTGTAAGACCTACAGATAGTTGTTCCGGGTCTGGGTATTTGTGTATGTGAGTTTAAATGTTTGTGAACGCACCCACGATACAGGAGAAATTTCTAGTGTGGGGCAACGTTTAAAAAAAAAAAAATTACCTCCTGCTGCAGGTTCTGCGGGTGACGTTGCAATTTAATTTTGGTATGATGATGGTCACCATCAAATGACTGAGTAGCCAGAGAAGGCAAATCACCGAGAAAGTTGGAAAAGAATGTGGGAGGACTTTGGCCAGCATTGGCACAGAATAGGCTATGTAAAACAACATAGTAGATATTCAGGAAACTCTGATCTCAAAGTTATAATCGCTAAGTTCCGAGAAAATCGCTATTTAACTTTGCTAAATATGTTGAACTCGCGACTGAACACCCTACATGACTATGAAAGTTACTATGTTTTGAGGCTTCTGTCTAGACGGAGTAAATTAAAATGAAGGTGCTGTAACAGTTAGTTTTAATAACCTCTAATTCTACTTACTAATTCTTATTTGCTATTTTAGGTCATGTTCTATACTGTCAATCCTAGAAGTTAGTCTTCACACATTTCAAATTCCTTTCGAGTGACACAGACGTGAATGTGAAATGAATCGTTTATTATCGAGTGTCGATTTGTTTTCTAAATTATATGAACATGTTCATGCAAAACGCGTCTCTTAACCGTTAATATTTGTTTAAGTGGAACATTTGCGTGTTTTTATTTAGCTTTTACGTCTTTTTTTGCCGTAACCATTTTGGCAAAGGTAACATTTTGAACACGTGACCGCGAAGAATTTCAAATGATGCGTAGATACTCTGGGCACGTTTTCTTTGAAGTAAATAAAGGCAGTTTGGAGCTTACGTAATGAGTGTGTGACTAATTTTGTCACTTTCACTGTTATTCCATTATAAATGAATGAAATAACATAACTGGTGAAATGTGGGTGTTCTATTAGGCACACTTCTGCCCAACCTTTTCGGGAGTAGGTACAGGCCTGATGTTATGTTAAATGAAGAAATACATACCTGACTGGGATGGTTTTAAAGGTTTATGAAATGGACCCGTTGAGAATTGTCTATACTTTTATGTGTATTGCAAGATTTTTACAAGAAAAGGAGATTTTCGATGGGATATTTTCTTGACAGATAAATCAGTAAGAATAAGCATGCTCCAAGGTTATGCTTTTAGCTGTGGATTGCCGTGTGCCAAATTCTATTCACATACGTTACTTTCTCACTTAGAACATTAGTAGGTCTACAGAATTATTTAGAGAGACTTAACTTATTATCATGCAATTCACGAATAACCTTTATATTATATTTACGTTTGACCACGTCATATCCTGACTATATTCCAAAGAAATGTTTATTTCGCTCATGTAGTTCTAAAATCAATATCATTTCATTTTCAGCACAACAGCTTTTATATAACATTCCTCTATCAAAGAACAAACTGATATAAATAATTAATCAATCAAAATCTGTGTATTTGTGGTTGAATCATAGACAAACGCAATGTTTGACGTCGGCGTCGCGATGTTTGATGCAAACGCTCTGACGAAGCAAACACGACGCGCCTGGCTATATTCAGAATGTTTTCTTTCATCTCCAAAGTTAGCAACTAAATTAGACTTGGGTTATGTTGGTGTTGGATGTTTACGTGAGAATAGGGGATCGGACTGGGTCAAAATAATATGATTCTGTTTAGTCCATAAGTTAGATTATCGAAAAATATTGAATACGTGTTTTTTGTTTTATCAAATCAATAAAAAAATACGAAGATAAAACGCGTCAAAGATCTTGGAGTGGGGCTTGAAACGTCACTTGTGTCGTCAAAATGTACTATCATATGACGTCACACGAGTTTTCGAAGCACTGTATCGTCTTCATTTTAAGTTTACGTGAAAAAAGAAAAAATACGTGTCCAATAATTTTTGGAAATCTATGTGACGGACTAATTAGTTTTTTTTTGTCCGATCCCCTATTGAATATCCAATTGAGGCTTATTAGTCCCTACAACCTGATTGCCCCATTTCAGTATTAGGTACTTAAGTACTATGTTTTTAGTTAGTACGGCGAGGGAGGTAAATTCTTTGTTTATTCTTTTTGTCCACCAGCCAATTTGTTTAACAGAAATTCACACATAGTATTTGGATAAAGCCAATTCGGAAAGAACATAAAAGTATCGTTGTCAAAAACAGGATATTAAATTGATGTTATTGAGGACTTAAACTCTTGTCTAGTCGAGTCCTTGGTTTCGCATCTGTGGAGCCATATAAGGTTTATCAGAAAAGTTGTGCAAGTGCTAGTATCGAAGTTTGGAGCATATGTTGCAAACCGCGCCGGTTTTATTGCTTGTATTGGCGGAACTGTTCGGATATTAAAATTTTTTTCCCGAAAGTATATATAGATTCTTTTTATGCATTTTTACCAAAGCTAATTTTAAAGGTTTTTGTAATTTTAACGATAACGGTGAGGGGATTATGGTAAAGAAACATTGTAAAGCGTGTTCTCCAAAAAATCGATGACATGTGTAATCTACCAGCCAGCATTGGGCCCGAGTTGTGCTTTAAGTACCTATAGCTCGCTCCTTGTCGTAGAGAGGAGCCTGTACTTATGCAAATGTTACTGCTATAATTAGTAGGGATAAAAAATGCAATTTCACACAGAATTGCAAAAGGGTGTTAGAGTAAATGTAGAATGCTTACATAACTCACGGTAATGTTGTGTGTGTCTTTCAGCTTTCAGCATTCAGAAGGTTCACCTTTTACACGTAAAGTTCAACAGAGTTCAGCGGACTTTCCTTTTAATTTTACATTTCAACTATGTCACACAGAAAAGAATTTACAGAACAAATAAGAGATGTAAGTCGCAGTACGAATTCCTTCAATCCGTCTTACCGTCAACTCTTCGCGAAAAATATGTCCCCGCAATGACGAAGGACAAAGGATCGACGAAAATGATAAATTATATTTTTGTAAGAGAAATTCGGTGGGTAACATATTTTTCGTGAGTGATATAAAAGTGACTATTAGTTTATGTAAGCTCTGTAATCTTTTTGTAATTTTTGGTGGCCATTCAAGTGTCCTGTAGATAAGAACCGGTGACAGCCACATGATGTATTGTGTGTAAGGGGAGTGTGAAACTTATAATCCGTCTGTTTTCCCGGTAAGAAAAGGCCGCAACACTATTCCTAAAACACTGCAACTCTTGAAAGCAAGCTGAATCATAAATGGCGCCCACCAGACAAGCAGGCGACGAAGCTCGATGAAGTCACAAAGAAATAATTTCACTGTCTTGGATCTTGCGACGAAATTAATCAGAAAGAAATAGAGGAGCAGTAGGAAAAACATAAGTTCCACTTTCCCGGTAAGACTAAAACTTTATGAACTCTTAGGAGTTCATAAAGTTTCAGTTTTCAGCAAGGCACGCTGGCATGGCAGTTTAAGATTACACGTTAATTACGTTCTAGTCAGAACATTACTATCACAGCCCAGACTACCTTACTTCATCAGCTATGCTATCCTATATTGACATTAGTTCTGAAAAAAATAAATACTGTTCAAGTCTAGTTTTGAAGGTAATAATTTTGCACCGTTATTAAACCTAACTTCATCACTGTCTGCTCTGCTTTAACTGTAGAAATAACAAGAGCCACGCACTTCAATCCAATTCATCAAAGTGTTGTACAAATCGAACAGCGCGCTTGGTTACGAGGCTGTAACCACTCTGTAACTACATATTCAGATACCTTTGAGTGATACCCAACACTGGTATTGGTCGATACTGATACCAATTTAATTTGCGGTATACAGGTACCTACTCGTACGTTTGCTCCGATCAATTAGCCTAGACCCCTTGCTGTTCCCCTGTTACCCTTCTGGGGTCAACGAACCAATAATCGCGCCACTGTGACGTACTGAGGTTCGAAGCCTTTTGCACTTTCTCGTTATTGCTTCTGATTGTTAGGTTGAAGGTTAAGTTCAAATGGCTGACCGTATTTGTTTAGGAACACGAATAACTGACGTGGAATTTTGTAAGGTTAAGCTTATTTAGATTAAATATAGTAGATTTGGAATTGGATCATGTTTTTGGTAGTTTATGAATAAGTGGCTGTATTTTCAGGCCACGCGGGGCTCTGTTTGATTTGAACATTAACTAGATTTCGATCTGTCAGAAGGTTAACATTTTCGCGAAAGGTATTCGCTAAAGGCTAACCTATGCGTGGGTTAAACCACTTAAAATAACACACTAGGTGAAATATTACTGACATTTGAAACTAGAGCACATCCAAGGAAAGCTCTCCATTTTGATACGAATGCTGTCCTCGTTCGTCACCCGCTGCAGCACTTTAGAGAAGGGTAGTCGTCCGTCGTGGATCCAATGATTAATGACATCATGCCATCCTAGTAGGTATCTTTTTTAATAGTTAATGGGGAAACCAATTACTATTATAGGTTTCAGGAAAACTTAACACGTATTCCTATATTGTTACAAGAGAGAAAGAGTTTAGTCTAGCTGTTAAGTTAGATTTTTCACAAGTTCTTACGATTCTTTAAAATTCCAAACTTCAACTTTCTAGGACACTGAACTGTTTATAGCAGTAATAAGAATTAAACTTGATCTGTATCTTGTTAAGTGTCCGTGAAGAGCTACACTACCACCTTCACGATACTTCGTAGCATCCGTCCGCTACGTAAATTCGTAGCATACTAGTACGATAAAATTCGTAGCGACGATGTCATAGTAACTTTTGTAGCTTGGCCAACCTTATCCCCTTATCCTTCCCTCCTCCTCTCCTTATCCCTTTATCCTTTTAAGTTTCGTGTAGTCGGGTAAAAACGTTAATTTTTAAAGCGAATTTTTGTAAACTATCGTAGCGTTTCGCTATTTGTTCCAAGGTTCTGGTTCACAGTGGTCTGTTGATGTAGTATTCGTAGCTATTACATTCTACAAAATATATTGCAACATTTTCATTGGAGTTGCGGTCGAGTGCAACAGAAAGCAATCTCGAATCCATTTGTTAGTGAATTTGTTCTTTTTTGTTGGCAGTGTAAAGTAGATTAGTCTGTTTTGTCCTTAGTTTAGAAAAGGTCAAGCATATTTTGGTTATGTAACGTGTAATGTTGTTGTTGTCGTTGTAATTGATGGATTTATTAGTAGCGACTATTTGTCTGTCGTAGCGATGTGTCCAAAGTGTATGTATGGTAAGGCGACAGGGACATGTACACTAATATTATAAAGATTTGTATTTTTGTATGTTCATAACGAATAAACTCAAAAATTACTGACCCCGATTATAAAATTTATTCACCATTAGAATGCTGCATTAACCCTCAGTAACAAAGGCTACATTTATTACAAGTTTGAAAAAAAAAAAATGAAAAAAAAAAAAAAAAAAATGGAGTTAAATGGAGTTTTGTCCTTTCTTCTTTAAAGAGATCTACGCTTGGGAATGGGCAACTAAAGTAGTTTCACAAGTTATTATGCCTTATGACTGTGACTGTAGCTTCGTTTTATGTTATGTTTTTCTGACATTCAAAAGTGCCTGTAATGGTTTAATTGAAATAAATGCTTTGAGTTTGAAAATACCCTTCCGTACCAAGCCGGGACGCGCTGCCAGTCCCTATTTTATGAAAAATACTACTGTATTGTGTGAAACAGGCTTAGCGTCTCACACGTGTTCAATTAATGTTATGAATATGTATGAACTATTCATATCAGTTGATGTTATTATCATATCACAAGGCGCCATAATTATCACGTACTGCTATAGCTATAACTAAGTAAACAAGGACAATGGTCACAACTTATCCATTTTGGACACAAGTGAAATGGTCACTTTGACTTCACTTTGAGCGCAAATCGTCGAAATGGGCATAATTGTTGCCTGAAGGCATACTCATTTAGGTGATTGGCACGTTTCCACAATATGCGTTTAGATAGTGCGTGCTTATGACACTGTAGGATATAATGACGAATACAGCTTAGATTTTGAACTTAAGTTCAGTTCTTAGACAAGTTCAACGAAGTTCTTAACGGGTTTAAAGGTTAACGAATCCGCTTACACTTTTATAAGTTATCAGATTTCATATAGGTAACTTTAGGACTTAGCGTTTAATCTCGTACGTAGCAGCTCAAAGAAAATATCGACTCGAGCAAGTTAAAGCTCGCGGATTTAAGATATAAATAATAAAGTTAAATTATAGTAGGTAAACCGAATTGCTTTTAGGTATTTATCGTAATGTTGACTAGTTAAATTTTGATAGAGAACATGAGACTGCTACAACATAATTATACCTGTTGTCACTCAGACCAACTGACACCTGAAGGAAATTCAAAATAATATGATCAATGTTATAGCACTTTCAGCGCTGAAAATCTAACAAAAATATTACGCATTCATTAAGTCTGCTAGCGTTAGTAAAAACAGCCATTACGGTCTCATGTGAAATTCGTGTATAAAATAGACGTTACGTGAATGTTTATTTCTTGGCCACATCGTACAGGCTCAACGGATTTAACAAAATTCAGTCCAGAGGTAGAACATGTCCGGCATTAGCTCATAGTGTAACATCGTGTAAACCGAGCAGTTAATCATGTAGACCACGCGAGGTCGCGGAGATACCGCCTTTATTCAGTGTATTTTTCACAATTATTTTACAGACTGTGTGGGAAGTCCTCTTTAGTACAGCCTTCAGGAAACACTATATTTATGTTACTCATTCCTGCTGAAGCTCGCAGGCACTAATGCTGAACACGAAGTTTTAGGTTTGAAAAACCCCCAGTGTTATTGGGTTTTTCGATTAGTAAGCTCTTATGTTGCAGAATTTGGTAAACAGAAAACTATTGTCTGTGCTATTGTATTATACATGAGACTTACAACTTTGCGGCGTGGGTGGGTGTTACTAAAGGGTACAACCCTGCTTACACTTTAGGGATTACAGGTGTGTAAATCGTAGTAAGTAAATACTTCTAATAGTGAGTAATAGGACCAAAAAACATGCTATTGTACTAATACTATACTACATCATAATGTCAAAGCACATTATATCGATAACCAAATGATAAATATCTGACAAAATACTGACCAAACAGTTTCATGCACTAAGCACTAATCCAGCCGATAATTTCAGTATAAACGCCACACGCCACAGGATAACAAATAGTCGTCACGTTTAGAGCTCAAGGTCACGGTAGGTTAACCCTTTCATTTCCGCCTCAGTTTGGTCACAGTATAAATACCGTACAGTATTGTGACTCGGCCGTGTCCTTGAATTAAATGCCTACAGCCGCGCGGTACGTAAACATGCGAAAGGGCTGCCCGCCTCCAGTATTTTAATAACATTTGCCTACTTTGTGTTTCCATTTAGTTTTGTGATCGTAAATATACTTTTTAAATTAAATAGGAAGTGTTCATTATTGAACACTTCATTTACAGAAATACTTATCCATTAAAAATACACACATTATATTATATGCCTACCTACTAGTAAGTAAAATTATTTTATAGTCTTATCTTTCAAAGTTTCCAGGTAATTAAGAAAAAGTTATCTCTGGATACGTTATTAACGAATTCATAAAACCAAAAACAGCACAATATATCCTACTCATCATATTTAATATGTATGACGCGGCGGGAAACCCTCTGGAGGGACGCTGTTCCTGGGCTCCGCCATATTGTCGTCGCCTTAGATTCCTTTTCGTGGCTGATAGGTAAATGGGTAGTTGAAATCACACACATTACTTGACTCAAACACCAAACGTTTATTTACATTGCTCCATTTACAGGCACTTAAAAACTTTGCGGTTTGAATCGCCCATTCGAATACATGGTTGGTCTTTTAGGAGAAGAATAGGCAAAGAAACTCCTTATACACTGTTTTAAATCATGTTACAATTATCATTTGCACTAATAACATTAATCACATCAAAAACCACTTTCATTTACTTGAATTGCAATTATTCGCTAAGCGCGACTTAACTTGTTCTAGCGTCTCAACTTTTCGTCGCATGCGTCTGTAGTCCCCAGCGGAAGTACCACAAAACCAGTATAGTAATTAATGACCTAATTAGTTAAAACTAACAATCATTACTAAAATACTTCACAATTGATTCTATTAATTATTTTACAATAAAACAATACCATTATTAATGCAATGGCGTTAATGTCTAGTTAATAGGTTCATTTCTTTACAACAAAATGTTACAAAGCATTTCCGGTTGATTTAGGATTTAAAACAGACAATGGGTTTTCTATTATTGAATTGCTCTACAAAATGATCTTATGACTTTTTAAGTTTATAATTACATAAAGAAACTGATTTAGTTGTAGTTTCAGATTATAAATTGAGTTATTGAGCATTAAAATCGTATTCGCCGCCATCATCACAACATTGTGCGATGACGTCTCATAGACAGCCTCATTCCAAGTGTGGCAATCATTAAAATCCCAATATTCATAAAACATTAGCTTATCTTAATTTTAACTATAGTTCTAGTTAGACTTCTGTTCAATAAATTACTATTCGAGTTGTGGAACATTTAATTACATTCCATCTATTTAAGTGGTGGTTTTAGCAGAAAAGTCAATAGATGGCACTGTCGCACTATTGACCTTTGTAATAATTGTGCCAGCATCTCACGAGATGGCAGGTTCATCAATTTAAGCTGGTTATCAATGAGATTGAATAATTATCTTAGCCGAAAGACATTCTTGCGGCGACACGGCCATTCTGATCGGCGGTGCGCGCTCTGCACCTGACGTTGCCGTCCGCTCGTCCATCCGTTGTCGTATGTGTAGTCTCGTGGTTGTTATCTGAAATAGTGGAGATAATATTTTGTCGGCAGATTATTGTTGCTTTTATTATCCTACAATGTTCATTGAATAGTAGGATTTGGTAACAAAAAGGTTCATTCAATATAGAAACCTTGTCATAGATCTGACATTCAATGCTTTTTTTTTTATCACCTTGCTAGGCATACATGCACAGATACAGACATATAGCTGTTTGCAATTTTTATTTGAGTTTATGGATGCTTAATAAGCAATTGTTGCCTGAATGATTCAATTACATTAATTGAATTGAGTTGATTGATATTGTTTGATCAGCTACTAGCTGAATAGAATATTGTTGGCAAACTTATTCAACAACATTAATTTAATTGAGTTTATTGATACTGTTTGATCAGCTACTACTTAGCTGAATAGAATATTGTTAGTAAAATTATTCAACAACATTAATTGAATTGAGTTTGTTGATATTGTTTCATCAGCTACTAGCTGAATAGAATAATGTTGGCGATATTATTCAACAACATTGATAGAATTGAGTTTATTGATATTGTTTGATCAGCTACTAGCTGAATAGAATATTGTTGGCAAACTTATTCAACAACATTAATTTAATTGAGTTTATTGATACTGTTTGATCAGCTACTACTTAGCTGAATAGAATATTGTTAGTAAAATTATTCAACAACATTAATTGAATTGAGTTTGTTGATATTGTTTGATCAGCTACTAGCTGAATAGAATAATGTTGGCGATATTATTCAACAACATTGATAGAATTGAGTTTATTGATATTGTTTGATCAGCTACTAGCTGAATAGAATATTGTTTGATTAGCTACTACCTAAATAGAATATTGTTGGCAAAATTATTTAACAACATAGTAGCATAACATAATAGAATCTATTGATATTGTTTGATCAGCTGTTTGCTTTTTCAGCAAACAGATAATATTATTGTTGTACAAGCAACAACAATACTCATTAAATTGTTAACCTTACTATGACTTGACTTTGAAACCTTGTAATAGGTCTACTCTCTACTAAATTCGTTTTAAATAAAATTATTGATAGCTTTAGCCATTGTGATTTGTATTTGGTAAATATAGTGTGAGTAGTATGTTTTTATTTGTTCATTCTCACGGGAAGGTAATGCTCTGTGATAGACACAAAGTCTTGGATTTGACAGGATAAAAGGATAGGATCAGGAACACCGCTCTGTGATAGACACAAAGTCTTTGATTTGACAGGATTAAAGGATAAGGAGTTTAGGACCATTGCTCCGTGACAGGCACGAAGTCTTTGATTTGACAGGATATAAGGAACCAGGCTCTGGGCGTTTAGTACGCCGTGGACCCAGCAGGATAACATGAGAGTATTATTTTATCAGTTGCCTCCACGGCTGCTGATAGTTCATTTGTTTTGTTGGTTCATTATCAGTCACCTCCACGGCTTCTGATAGATCATTTGTTGTGTGTGTTCATTATCAGTCGCCTCCACGGCTTCTGATAGATCATTTGTTGTGTGTGTTCATTATCAGTCGCCTCCACGGCTTCTGATAGATCATTTGTTGTGTGTGTTCATTATCAGTCGCCTCCACGGCTTCTGATAGATCATTTGTTGTGTGTGTTCATTATCAGTCGCCTCCACGGCTTCTGATAGATAATTTGATGTGTTTGTTCTTTACCAGTTGCCTCCACGGCTGCTGATAGATTATTTGTGATTCATTGTAAGTATTACTTATTGAGCTAGTTGTTTCCTCCACGGATACTACTAGCTTTTTGTGAGTATTATTATTTTTTACTTCATTAATTACTGTATGTACTAAAACTTTGTTATTGTTAATAGTTGTTGCTTACAACTGGCAGGATTGCAATAACATTAAAATAATGAAACTGATACTGATACTCATCACACATGAGCATCATGTAGGTTGACTTGGCTATTGTATTGAGCCTTTTGACACAACATTTTTGGTATCAGCGGTGTAGTGTAAGTAGTTTGAAAACTCCTCACCTTTTATGTTAACTTATGGTGTGTGAACACTGAAACAGTCATTCCGGGTTGGCTGTCTTCATGTTTTTCGCATTTGTTAGGTTCATAGCCGGCGACACGGTCATTTTTGTTCACCAGGCTGTAGTACTTGAAGCATCAGGTTATCATTTCCTCTACGATAAGATAATTGCTCGAATCTGGAATGTGAGAAGTCATGCAGGTAAATAATAGAACAAGAAAAGATGTTATGTAAACATCACACCTGCTATCCCGGAAGGGTTAGGCAGAGGTGTACATCAACACTTTGCCAGCGTAACGTCTAAGCCTCTTGTTAAAAGGCAAGACTGTTTGCCATTCATATTTATAGTTTGGACTGCTACTGAGGAATTCCTTATGGGAATACCCAATAACACTTTGCTAGACCTGGGAATCAAATCCAGGCCCACAAGCTTTAATTGTATGGTTCATGACCACTAGACCCACGAAGCTGTCTGACTAAATGCTTGAATTAGTAATGAAAATAATTATGGTAATCAATTGTTTTGAAATAGTTATCATACTTAGATTCAGTTAATCAAACTAAGATGGGTAAGTTAATCTGATTAAAAGTACTTTAAAAACACTATTGGTTGTGGTATTGTACTATGGAAACATTCACAATTTAACTTATTTAAAGCTTTGCTTTCTATTGAAATATTGCACTGAATTTCATAGTCACAATTTGTTGAACAACGTTGATGTATTATTAATTGTTTTATGAATCAGTTACGTTACATAACAAAGCATCATTTATGTGAAACATGTGCACCCTGGCATTGAATCTGACTCCTATGCCATAATAGGAAATAGTATGACGCTATAATTGTGTTTTTCCAATAAAATTAAGTTTATTGTGGATCAATTTTTAATCTATTTATTTATTAATTAAAGTTTAAGCTAATCAATTAGTGATGAATTATGGTCAGATGCAAATTTGATTGATAGATATTCATTAAAGAAATAATTATTGTAATATTTAATTTTATCATGTGTCATTACAATACAAAGATTCACATCTGCCGGGTGTCCCGTGACGGACAACTTTGTTTATTTTAATGATCTTAAAACATGTTGTCCAATACAAATGTTTAGAAGTTTGTACAAAGCACTAAAGCTTGCACTTAATTGCAATTTCTCACTGGAATGTCGAGTATGAGGCATTTCTAATAAGAATTATTTCTATTGAATGACACAACAAGATTTAATACTAGTTGATACTTAGTTAATTAATTAATGAATGCAAGTAACTATCATTTGATTCATGAGATCTGTTTGTGACACATTACTGGTTCATATTTTAATAATAACATTGAACGGGTAATGACCTAATTAAAAGAAGTGATAAGATTTCTTAATATTTCATTTCCACAGGTGTCAATTTAAGGAGGCATCAACCTTGCCAGTGTGTGATGTAAAATATTGTTAACTGTAAATAGGTATCTACAGTTTTTATGTTACTAAAATTAATAAAACAATTATACTTCCCGGGTTTGATGATTCATCTCGCAGGTTATTTATTGATAATTATGCTTTCAGAGTGTCCATGTTTATTTGTTCTGCTGCCCTGGTCATTCTGTGTTGTCCTGTATGTTTGTCATTTTGATTGGATGATCACACCATTCACGTACGCAAATGTTTCCATTCAGATCGTAAGACGGGAGAAATATTTCAGTGTGTTCTTAACTCTTGGCGGTTGTTGCGGGGTAGTAAGCCGTTCACTCATAGAACGCATCATGGTGACCATTTCGGCGAAAAATTCCTTTGACACGCCGTCGGCCATGGTCACAGAAGCAGTTCCTTGTTCTGGATGTCCAGCAGTGCGGGCTGAAGGGGATCGCGGGGGCGATCCCACTTCTGATGACGCGGCGGGAAACCCTCTGGAGGGACGCTGTTCCTGGGCTCCGCCATATTGTCGTCGCCTTAGATTCCTTTTCGTGGCTGATAGGTAAATGGGTAGTTGAAATCACACACATTACTTGACTCAAACACCAAACGTTTATTTACATTGCTCCATTTACAGGCACTTAAAAACTTTGCGGTTTGAATCGCCCATTCGAATACATGGTTGGTCTTTTAGGAGAAGAATAGGCAAAGAAACTCCTTATACACTGTTTTAAATCATGTTACAATTATCATTTGCACTAATAACATTAATCACATCAAAAACCACTTTCATTTACTTGAATTGCAATTATTCGCTAAGCGCGACTTAACTTGTTCTAGCGTCTCAACTTTTCGTCGCATGCGTCTGTAGTCCCCAGCGGAAGTACCACAAAACCAGTATAGTAATTAATGACCTAATTAGTTAAAACTAACAATCATTACTAAAATACTTCACAATTGATTCTATTAATTATTTTACAATAAAACAATACCATTATTAATGCAATGGCGTTAATGTCTAGTTAATAGGTTCATTTCTTTACAACAAAATGTTACAAAGCATTTCCGGTTGATTTAGGATTTAAAACAGACAATGGGTTTTCTATTATTGAATTGCTCTACAAAATGATCTTATGACTTTTTAAGTTTATAATTACATAAAGAAACTGATTTAGTTGTAGTTTCAGATTATAAATTGAGTTATTGACCATTAAAATCGTATTCGCCGCCATCATCACAACATTGTGCGATGACGTCTCATAGACAGCCTCATTCCAAGTGTGGCAATCATTAAAATCCCAATATTCATAAAACATTAGCTTATCTTAATTTTAACTATAGTTCTAGTTAGACTTCTGTTCAATAAATTACTATTCGAGTTGTGGAACATTTAATTACATTCCATCTATTTAAGTGGTGGTTTTAGCAGAAAAGTCAATAGATGGCACTGTCGCACTATTGACCTTTGTAATAATTGTGCCAGCATCTCACGAGATGGCAGGTTCATCAATTTAAGCTGGTTATCAATGAGATTGAATAATTATCTTAGCCGAAAGACATTCTTGCGGCGACATGTACTTGTCTTATTTTTAAAGAAAAAATCGCGCAGTTATTGTTAAAAAACAACACACCGTCCGTTCGTCACTGCGGCACAGTCGCGACTGTCGGTGTACCGAGCGTATACCGAAATCGAGGCGCGTAGGCATAGCTCGCGCTTCGTCCGTTTGTGTGAAGTCAAAATACTGTATCATAATATTACCGTGGTTTGGTGGACTGGCAATGAATAACTAGGCTGTGACAGTTGCTGTTATCTTTGCGAACAGATATTGCGTGTTTGTGTTTCTTTAGGCCAGAGTGGTGTCCGACCTTATCGTTTTAGGGAAGTATGTAAAAGGATATTGTTTTTGAATCTGTTGATGTTTATGCGTTTATGTCAAAGTGAATAGTTAGTCTAACTGTCTTTTTTATCTTTACATGCCAGGATATTGAAAGGTGTACGGTCATACCGTCGTTGCCTGGGTTAGAACAAATTATACTTTTATCCTGATATTTTTTACATTTTCATTTCTGACCACAAAACAATCGCAGAAATACCATTTGGAACCAAGAACTCAGTCTTTCAATGCTTAAATACTTACTTTGAATTTCAGAATCATAACTTAATCTAAGACACGTATAAGGCTGCTATGTTTTTCTGAATTTTCCGTCTTTCTTATTATTATTTCTTTTATCACCTCATGATTGTTATTTTGTTTAACTGCGTGTTAATTTAGATGACAATGTCGACACCTAATATTCTTTTTGGAACTTTATCTTGGCCGCGATTTTTATGTTTACCGTGACCTTTTCAACCACGCAGGGTCTCAAGAGGTCAAACAAATCTCAATGTTTACGGCGACATTCACTGACTGGCTACTTCGCTTAACTTTATCTTAAGTCCTACGTAAACTAATGGTTTGTATAGCTCCTTTGGGTCAAAGAACTTTAAAAAAATTGAAATTGATCACGTAGACACAAAATTATTGTTGAGACGTAGTAATCTTGGGTTTATTCGTGCGTACTTCATTTTATTAATGGTTCAAATGGTGTTGACGTGGAATGGGACCTTTCAACCTAAAGGGAGGTCTTCGAAGGACATTTATTTTTGACTAGCTTTTGCCCGCGACTTCGTCCGCGTTATACTAAAAATGTTATCTTTGGTAAGTAGATCTATTAAAATTATTGATTTAAATTTTAAATGAAAAACTCTTGCGATAATATCATGGCGGTCATGCGGTGCTTGACCCTCAAGTAGCTCCCGAGTGATTTCATCCCACTTGGGCTTGGTAGTTACAGTATTAAATAAGTCGGGACGTCCATATTTTGGTCGTCCATTTTTTACATATCCCCATCTGGCGATCTCGCAGGCAGGTTTTCCTTTCATTTAATTTATCATGTTTGTTAGAGAGATTTCATCCTTATAATTGACCCTAATGATCGATGCAATAAAAGTACAGGGTATATTTTTTTCAGATTTTAGCCGATTTGATTCCCGGGTGTGGGAGAAGAGAATTTTCGAAAATCTTTGAATGCAGTTTGCTTTCTATTCAAAAATAAAGAAATGTTTCCTTTGAGTAAAATTTTCTATCTGCAGTATTAAGAGTACTTTCCCTCCAGGTGGCATTACAAAATTCCACCCTGTATAATCAGAAAGCTCCGAACTGCTAAGCTATCGGGAGTTACACGTGTTATTGTGAGTCAACCTTCGATCAATAATGTACTAGATTCCCGATAAGCGCTTCAAAAACGGCCCGAAATATAAGACCACAAACGTATTTGTGGTCTTATTTCAAATCAGTATGGTCCAATCATAGCCAACATTAAGACGTCAATATACCGCAGTATGCGTTCAAAAACTGCGTAAATAACCACCGTAACACCAAGGTTTTGGAAGGAATATCTTTTTTTCGGTAATTTAATATCATTATGTGCTTTTTCATAATATTTAAACATAATTAAACTGTAAATATAATTAAATCAGCGAATATTATAATTGTTTGGCCAATGTTTGCTACAACGCACCAACTATTGTATCATGTTCTTGAACAGGGAACGCTAGTTCCGCAATAGAATAAGCACGACATTGTACACAAAATGCTTTTAACCGTATTGCTTAGAGATTAAGTTTCATTTTAGAATGAATATTTTGTACTGATGACTTTTTACTTTGGAGCGACATTTAAAATGTTTTGCTTCTAATCTTTCTCCGATGAAAGGGCTTAAATAAATATACTTTACAATGATAATTAAACGTTATGTTTAAGTGTTAAGGTTTATAATCATCTGAAGTTGTTAATACTATTGAACTTTTTTCTAAGATGTTAGGTAGATGTTTACGTGTGTGCAAACGTGGCCACTTGAGCGACTTAGTTTTGTTCCTGATGCTTAATCTAGTACTATTATTGATCGAAGGAGTCAACCATAAAAGATAGACATATGCTGTAGTGCGATATTTTTTAGATAATTTTATGTAGAACATTTCCGTCATAAATGATTTCTATGTAGCTTTAACCATTAAGGCTGCACACGCGACGGAAGCTTAAAAAATGGAGCAACTTCTCCCGATTTCCCAACATTTCCCTTCACTGCTCTGCTCCTATTGATTGTAGCGTGATGAAAAGTATACTATAACCTCCCCAGGAGTATGAAGAATAATTGTACCAAGTTTCGTTAAAATCCGTCGAGTAGTTTTTGTTTCTATAAGGAACATACATACAGGAGGACAGACAGACAGACAGACAGACAGACAAAAATTTTACTGATTGCATTTTTGGCATCAGTATCGATCACTAATTACAGGGGGTATAGTTTTATTGAAAATATATATCATGTACAGAATTGACCTCTCTACAGATTTATTATAAGTATAGATAGAAGATAGATATAGATATAGAAGATATAGAAGAAGATAGATATAGAAGAAGATAGGTATAGAGAACATTCAAAGACGACTATAAAAATAAAAACAAGCGCGTAGTAAGTATGACACATTCATTTCATTAATACAGTATCAAAAGGATATTATTTAAGTAAATTCGGTCTGTGAAAGACTGGAATTGTTATTTTGTACGACTACATTTGTTTGCATAAGAGCTATAAAATAAATAAGTACAACATTTTTGAGCTATCTTTTAACGCACTATTAAAATTAATAGAGATAATGATGGCTGTCGTATACATTCAATGGCAAAAAAACCGGCCAAGTGCGAGTCGGACTCGCGCACCGAGGGTTCCGTACAAACAAAGTTTAAAATTACTTAGAATATTTTTATTATGTGATGTAACTAAAAATTTATGGTTTTCGTAATTTTTCCTTTATCTATGCTATAAGACGTTGCTTCGTACCAAATTTCAAGATTCTGAGTTCACGGGAAGCACCCTGTAGGTTTTGATTCCCTTGCAAGTGTCGAAAATTTGCGGCATAAACGGCTGTATCTTTTGATTGCGTTGGCTTAGAAGTTTGATTTTTTCACAGCTTCAAGGGACAGTAGACCTGAGTAATTGATATAAATTTCAGCTTCATACCTCCACGCGTTCCTGAGAAAAAGGGTCTTGACAGACGGACGGACGGACAGACGGACAACAAAGTGATCCTATAAGGGTTCCGTTTTTTCCTTTTGAGGTACGGAACCCTAAAAATTGCGTGAACATAATTATGGCGGGCTATAAATTGGTAGAATCAAAAAACACCTCGAAATGCAAAATTTTACTCCTAATCTCGTAACATGTAACTGGTAAAGTGATACTTTCCCAGAACTCATCTGGGAAATGTGTGAAAATTATTGCATTTCCCAGCAGCGTGATAAATGCTTAAATCCTGAAAACATACATTCTCTGAAGTGTTTCTGTCGGCGAAAGATTGTGTATTCGGGCGGAAGAAAACATTCCATCCGCTAAAACATTTCAACAGTATTCCCCTTTAATTTTCGGTTCGGAAAGGAAACTGTAAACAAAGTTTAATATTTCCGATTGAACTCGTAAAACTATTTGTATTTAGCATACGGTGTACGACAGGCACATCAACCACACGTGGTTGACAAGGCTATCTCGTCGCCTTGGACTGACGTTGACTGACGTGAAGT
The DNA here is from genome assembly GCA_949775195.1 of Diarsia dahlii. Taxonomy (NCBI): domain Eukaryota; kingdom Metazoa; phylum Arthropoda; class Insecta; order Lepidoptera; family Noctuidae; genus Diarsia; species Diarsia dahlii. The sequence goes on from OX459195.1 coordinate 17,193,666, forward strand.
TTAATCAGTTGGTGGGTTGGCTTCGGCCGCCAGAGGGTTAGGTACAGTCACGAGCGCTTATATACAAAAAGCAACTTTCAAGCGATTGCCTACAATCTACCCAGTCCTCGTAAAAGCTCCATACTTTTAAGTACATTTTTCTCTTAGGGGATCGGACAAAAAAAAACTAATTAGTCCGTCAGATAGATTTCCAAAAATTATTGGACACGTATTTTTTCTTTTTTCACGTAAACTTAAAATGAAGACGATACAGTGCTTCGAAAACTCGTGTGACGTCATATGATAGTACATTTTGACGACACAAGTGACGTTTCAAGCCCCACTCCAAGATCTTTGACACGTTTTATCTTCGTCATTTTTTATTGATTTGATAAAACAAAAAACACGTATTCAATATTTTTCGATAATCTAACTTACGGACTAAACAGAATCATATTATTTTGACCCTGTCCGATCCCCTATTGCCGGTTTTACGACATTTTTGGATTACAAGTAACTGTCTCCCACTTATAAATTATGAATTCGAGTTGAAACGAAACTTTTTATTCAGAAGGCGTTATCAACGAAATTGTTATTCAACGAGAAAATTATCAGCATCAAAAAATCTGTTTTAATCAGCTAAGTTTGTAATATTAGTGCAGGTGACTGTACCTACATTAATTCCAAATTGAGAGTACAAATTACTGTTTACCAGCACGGTGAAATTACTTAGGATGTTTGAAATAGTTGCGGAGTTTTGGAGCGGAATTGCCCGGAGTTATTTTGTGGTGGGAACTAGGAAGTGGGCAACTTCCTTACGGTGTAATATTGTGTTCAGTAAGTAGTTCAGTAATACGCCTATTCAGACCTTCCCATTATCATTTGGCCGGTAACAATATGAAACTAACGAATGAATCACTACATCGGCTGACATTTAAACTGTTTTCAACTCAAGACAACGCTTCTTTTTAGTTCAACATTTTTTTTTATATCAAGCGGTAGATTATCACAGTTCATTAGGTCATTTATTCATTTGTTTATTATAGGTACAATAATAATGGCATCGTGCGTATACGTCATTGCTTGCCTAAAATATAGTTTTTAGTGACGCTAGTAAACGACTAATGCTTTTTTAATGACGACTAGTTAGAGGCTAGCGTTTTACTTCACTTCAATTTCGGTAGTGATCATTAATCTTACGCAATGGGTTTATAAATTAGGTACATTAGTACTTCTATTTTTATAAAACTACTAGCTGACCCGTGCCCACTTCGTTGGGCATAATGTTAATAAGCCTTTTTTTAGTACAGAGTGTTATGTTTTAATTTCTAACTGCCAAAAGGAGGGTTATACGTAGGTATAGTTTGTATTTGCATGCTAATACAAAATTCGAAAGTAACTCTGTCCGAAAGAAAAAACATTTTCTGCGGGATTTGCGATAAACGAATTCCATGAGGACCAAGTCGCGGGAAAAGTTAGTTTGGTTTTGGTAATTTTAATTGTTCAAAACTTCTCTGTAAACTATATTGGATGTAATGTTATCATTTGGTAGCAAAATATATTGTCTATCAGGAGTTCCAACCCGAGATAAGCCAACATATAACTGCCCATGGGAAAAACACGGCTTTCTCAGGTCAATGCCCACGAGAGAGAATGTTTGACCTTGGGACTTGTTAATAGTGAGGGCAAAAGAGATCTTCACTGGAAACTGTAGCCTTTTAAACGGTATGGGCAAATCAGTGGGAATCATGGTATCCGCGGAATATAAGCCAGTTGTCCCACTGCTGGCCCTGTGAGAATGGTCGCCACGATTATATTGTCCCGTAACTCTTTTGTAAGCAGCCTTGTCCCATTTCACATGATGGGGCCCCCCATCATGTGAAATCAAGTTTCTTAATAGCATGATAGGAAAGAATAAGATAGATATAGTTCTGATAAGAACTTTTTATTTAAACAATGTCGAAAGTGTGCTAATTAATTGAGAAGGAATCTTCCCGAACCTTCTTCTGCGAAGCAGTCATGCTTGCGAAGGTAGTGGAACGTGAGAAGGAGAGAACCTCTAGTTCAAGCCGCCGCGGGAGATATTCCGGGCTGCTGGGGCACGGGCCTGTGGACGGTGAGTAATGAGGTGGCTCTCTGTCCGTCTACCTTATGAAAACAGGCCGTGCCGACGGCGCCGCGGCGCGGCGCGTTCGTATTCCACGTGCGACTCAAAGAGATGCTAGCAACATTGAAGGGGCCAGAGCAAGGGCAAGGGCCGAAGCCTGCCGGGGCAGCGGGTTGTTAAAAAGAGATACAGCAGCCCCGGAACTGAAACGGCTAAGAAAGAATGGTGCTACCGCTACCGCTTCCGCTACCGCTTCCGCCTTCCGCTGCACCTAGAGCGGAAACAGTCATTTATTTTGATGGTTTAATAATAATCATTTTATTTTCAGGCATCTAAGGCCCATAGAATGATACCTTACAGACTAACATAAATATGATAAAATACAATTTGTGTTAGTGAATAGACCCTTAAACTATGTTAGTAATACTTCACTTGCGCACTAAGTCACTGCGCGTTCTTGTGGCACTTGCCCGCGGAAACGACGGAACACCACACCCTGCGGCCAAAAGTCCTCTTCCAAGACGAGATGCAGAAAACATGTTGGTACTCGCACCACGAACGCCCTAAAGTTGACGTTGCGGCGCGACTCAAGCAACTGCACTCTCGCAACGTATTTGGGCTTCTGACGCACGTACTCCACGATGTTCGCCGCCGTAGTGGTGTAGGTAGTGTTATAGACGGGAGATGTACACCGGAGTGTTCAGCTTCGCGGCACGAATAGGCACGTTGGGCTCCGATGGAGCCGTGCCGCAGCGGTTCTTGATGGTACGCTGTCGGCGCTTCCTCCTCAACACCGTCACACAATAAAAAAAAGGCTACATGTACATGATCAAACTGCACGTAGGAATCAAATCCCATCTGACACGAAATGATTAGTCTGTTGCTGTAGTAAAAGTAGATGTACTTACGAGTAAATCCACGATAGCACTAAAGTAAGCGTCACTTAGCGTGACGATCATTATTATGTACGGAACGATTGTGCTTCCCAGTTTTATCGCTAATCATTTAAATGTAGTACAAATTAAAATTGAATAAGATGCAGATTATTAATTTGCAATTACACGTGTAATGCAATATTCACTCCAAGGCCACAGTAGGTATCAACGATTCGCTTCTACTAGATGCGTCGATCGATCTTTAGGCAATAACAGCCACTAAAGCATTCACAGAATTTTCTTCAGACCAGACGGATTTACCACTGATGGTAGGGAGTCAAACAGAAAAGGCTATGTTTGTGTTCAACGGGGTGACAAGCAATCTGCGCCTGTTTTGTACACTGTTCTGCACACGTCACGCTCGCACTGAGACAGACAGACTGAAATAAACATAGATTATGTTTTCTTTGGTCTAGCTGGGTGTTGTGCTTAGCGAGGACGTGTGCTCGGGAGAGGATTTATGTGATTTGAAGTCTGTGTATGGGATTTTCGACGGTATGTTACTGTACTGGTCTTTTAAAGACCAGAATGCCTAAAAGGCAAATATCGCTTTGAAAGCTTCTACAGTGGTAGAAACTTAGACCCCCAAGGATGGAATTGTTCTAAACTATAACTTATAAGTCTTATTACATAATTGTATTACTTATCGTGTAGAAAATGGCGGGACGATCTGGACAAAACCAACGGCCTGTGGTTCACATTAGACCTGGATCGTAAGAACCGGAAGGCATGGTGCTTATGCCGATCTGTGGGATAATATAGGCTACCAGTACCAGTAGATATCAATTATCATAGAGAATTTCTAGTCAGCGTTGTCAGTTCTTGTATTCGACCTAAGGCCTCACTATGTTTTTAACCGACTTCCCAAAAAGGAGGACGTTCTCAATTCGATTGGTATGTTTTTTTTTTTTTGACTAGATATTTTTTTTTTGTTGTAAGCCTAAGTCGTGCGGTCTTTTCAAACACAGAGTACCTATACGTGCAAAAATATTGGTGCTATTCTATAATCTCGTTCCACATTTTGATCTATGTTGTCCTGAACAAAGCTGTAAAATACAAATTGATGTAATACATTTTACAGCGGACAATAAAACAGATTAACATCACCGACATGGCCGTGGCCTTCTTCCTAGTATTTAATTCATTAATTCATCAAATTTGAGTACCTACACATATAATATATAACGAGCTGTACATTTTTATTTGGTTAGAATATCCATCTTGTCATGCTGTCTGAAAGTAATTATGTATGAATTATTCGTTTGAAATATGGATTAGTATTTATTTTGTGTGTAATAATTGAGATATATTATTGATGAAGTAGGTACTTTGTTTCACCATAAAAGAAATAGCATTGAAAAACACCTTCGCGTTATACGGTTAGGTAAATGCGCGCCGAAAAGATTCAGCATAATTTTGTCTTTGACAAAACTTTCACGTTCAAAGACTTAACGTAAATTTTCTCTACCGGACTGAAAACACGGATACAGGTCATAGCACACTTAAGCATTCGGCTGTGGTTAAGCATCAACTCACCGAGTTTTTGCTAGCTATTCTCAATCTGAGGCCATGTCGTTACGGTCCTAAGATCCGATAAATGTACGTGATAGTGTAGAGTTTCTGACAAAATTATATTTTGTCCAGACATTGTAGATACCGTGCATTCCAACTAGTTGTGTGTTGACCTTAAACAGCTGCTATTCAAAATGTACCTCTAACTTTACATTACACTTGCTAACAAGAAAGTTTACACAGATGCATTGAATGGAAAGTCTGGGGTCTGTCTCCACCGATCCCGGGATCCGATTTGACGTAACACGGATCCCGGCGATTTGTCTCCACGGATCCCGGGATCCGTGGCTACAAGAAATAAAAAATAAAAATGTAGAAACGGATCCCGCGTACAGAGTTAAGAAGTTAAGCATAATATTTTTCGAAACTGGTTTTCTTTTTTCTACTTTCAAACGAAAAGAAGTTATAATTTAAAATTATAAGGATTGGTGTAGTAAAGTCTCACAAACTACCAGGAATCCAGAAACATGAAGGAGGTATTGTCTATATTCTTAATAGGAATCTCTTAATCAAATCTATAAATCTAATACCTTTCTAGTATCATGCAGCTTTTTTTTTACCTGAATAGTAAAGTCTTCGAAACTACCAGGACAACAGAATGGTTAAGTATTAGAGTCATGAAAAAAAAAAGTATAAGATAAAATAAATGGACCTTTCATAAAAAAAAAAACTACCAGGAGGCCAAAATATGAAGGAGGTATTGTATATTGTTAATAGGAATCTCTTATTCAAATCTATATACCTTTCTAATACAATGTTTTTTTTTTCATTAGTCTTCGAAACTACCAGCAGGTACACCAGAATGCGGTATAGTAAGTATAGCTCCCGACACGTAACTTGGCAAGGTTTCAAAATTCGAATTTAAAGTTCGCGCATCGTCAAACGAAAAAAGATCACTTCTTTTCGTTGGAAAATCTGATTTAAATCAGTTAGGTTAGGTTTAATTAAAAAAAAACATTACGAATGTAGGTACCTATATCAAAACATCATTAATAAAATTATCATCAATAAATTATTTCATAGTATCAAACAGAATGAAGATACTCTTAGTAATCAACAATTGTTACGTTATATTTAACAAATCATCACTAAATCAGAACAACACCTTATATTAATAATAACCAAAAATAAAATGTCTATGCAATAACTTAAAAATTACTATTTAAGGGGATAGAACCAATGTGGCATATCAACCTGTCCGCCATTTTGTTTTTTTTTCGAAATCGCGGCCCACGGTGAAAGTGGTATGTATGGATAGAGGACATATAGACGAACAAAAAATGTCCAGTAACATGGTACCCAAAGTGTCACGTTACCGAGATATTTGAAGTTAAAGATCGACAAACGAGTACAACGACATTCATTAAATATTTTTTTAAATAGCCTTTTTACGTGTTTTGGCGTTAAATTATATCCAAATAATAGTTCCCAGGTTGATTATTGTTATACGCACATTGAAATCGCTTCGCATCTCATTGAAACGCTATGTAATGTCAAAAAATAGTTTTCTCGTGCTCCTAGTAGTATGTAATGTACCTACTCTCTTTCAATAACCAGTAATAATAATAATCAACGCCTATAGACACGTAAAAGGTCTAATTTTTATGTGGTCATTGTACTGATTTGTCCATCTTTACCTTCAAATATCTCGGTAACGTGACACTTTGGGTACCGTGTTGCTTGACATTTTTTGTTCGTCTATATGTCCTATATCCATACATACCACTTTCATCGTGGGCCGCGATTTCGAAAAAAAATCAAAATAAATAATATAATAAATAAATAATATTCCACAACTATCACACAACGCCATCTAGTCCCAAGCTAAGCAGAGCTTGTGTTATGGGTACTAGACAACTGATAAACATACTTATATATTTCTAAATACATACATATTATAGATAAATTACACCCAGACACAGAACAAATGATCGTGCTCATCACACAAACATTTGTCCTGGGTGGGAATCGAACCCACGACCTCCGGCATAGCAGTTAGGGTCACTAACCACTAGACCAACAGGCCAGTCAAAATGTCAAAATGGCGGTGGGTCGATATGCCAGCTCCCATACAAAAAAGTTCAAACCCCTTTATTCAGAAGTGAAAAGTTAATGCTTTTTTTACAATATTTACAATCAACAATTTACAGAACTTTAATTAAAATATCTCTACAAGTAAGTACAAAGTGAAGAATTACAGGGCGTCAAAACTCTCGTCCACATCGTTGTCAACAAGAAACTGCCCAGAAGGCTAGCAGCATTGCCACGTACAACACTCTGATCACGAGAAGAGTCGACCAACGGCTTGGCAATTTCCCGAAATACTAGGTGGACACTCGGGCCTCATGGCCATAGTATTTCAGCATTCTGGTGTACCTGCTGGTAGTTTCGAAGACTAATGGAAAAAAAACATTGTATTAGAAAGGTATATAGATTTGAATAAGAGATTCCTATTAACAATATACAATACCTCCTTCATATTCTGGCCTCCTGGTAGTTTTTTTTTTTATAAAAGGTCCTTTTATTTTATCTTATACTTTTTTTTTCATGACTCTAATACTTCACCATTCTGTTGTCCTGGTAGTTTCGAAGACTTTACTATCCAGGTAAAAAAAAAGCTGCATGGTATTAGAAAGGTAGGTATATAGATTTATAGATTTGATTATGAGATTCCTATTAAGAATATAGACAATACCTCCTTCATGTTTCTGGCCTCCTGGTAGTTTGTGAGACTTTACTACACCAATCCTTATAATTTTAAATTATAACTTCTTTTCGTTTGAAAGTAGAAAAAAGAAAACCAGTTTCGAAAAATATTATGCATAACTTCTTAACTCTGTACGCGGGATCCGTTTCTACATTTTTTTTTTCTTGCAGCCACGGATCCCGGGATCCGTGGACAAAAAAATTAATTAATTTTTTTGTAGAAACGGATCCTGGGATCCGTGGAGACAAATCGCCGGGATCCGTGTTACGTCAAATCGGATCCCGGGATCGGTGGAGACAGACCCGTTTTATCAATTTAATAATCTCTGTTAGTTACGTACCTAGTGAATGCATAATTAACTGCCTTGATTTTTTCCAGCTATCTTTTTTCTTTTTCGTGTGGTACTGCCTAGCCTGCTATGTTGCGATCGAATCCTTGGGCATTTTCTACCAGTCTACCCCAGGCCGCTCGCCCCCGGCGACTTTACTTACTTACTTTTTTTTTAATACATTGCCCCACACTAAGTAGGAATTTCTCCTGTATCATGAGTGCGTTCACTCACAGACATTTAAACTCACATACACAAATACCCAGACCCGAAACAATTATCTGTAGGCCATACAAATAAATAATATTTGTTCCGTGCGGGAACGAACGTCAACTGCTTGAGTCATTGCACCAACAGTGCCGTCCTTTTTGTAGCGATGCTGTCGCTCGTTCGTAGCGATACAGATGCGATACGGTCGCTAGTTACTTAGTTTGATTCACAGAATACTTGGTTGTCGACTTCGTGAAGGGTCCCTATACACCTTGTATTATTGTCAGGACCTCATTAAAGGGTAGGGTGACAGCCAGCCACATGTCGTTCTTATTAGACGGAAAGGCGTTTCGGTTTATCCCTTAAAGATAATGAATTTCTTTTACGACATCCTGTATGTCGGAGTACGCCTTATTTTTGCCCGGAGTTAAATGTTAAATGTGGGTGCGCCAAAGTTCACCTAAAATTTCAACTCCGATAATTGGAAATCCGAAAATGTTCTTCCTAACATTTTTCATCCTAACAATCGCAATTCCTAACTTCTCTGTCTCTAATGTTTTAATTCCGAAGCATTCGACTTCATAATGTCTGTAGCAATACCTAAACATCTATTACACTATTATTTGTTTTCCTATATTTTCTCAACATAACCATCTTTTACACTATTATTCAAAGTCATATCTTTTTTTTTGTTTATATTACTTTTTATTCATAATAATCAGTATTATAAAAGGTCCCATTAAAATAGGTGGACAAAATTTTAGAAATCAATCAGACCGCTAAAATAAGGACAATAGCAAAAAAAAAATATAAGATTATGAAATAAAATACCTACTTTTATAGGATGAGTTTGTTCTAGAGTGCCGGCAATTTATTATTTTAAGTCAAAATTAAATCACTTTATATATAGTGTTTTTTTTTGTTTAGATGTCTTTAGTTAGTTTAGTTAGAACTGTGACCAACTACCTCGAAATTGGTCGCGAAATTTTTCTAAGTATTTTTTTCATAGTGCCCCCAAGACGACACTCTGACCTGAATTTCATTCATTTATTTTATTTCAAGACAAAAATCAGTGAAACGACCTTTAATCATTCTAAACAGTTGTATGAGTGAAAATATTATGGTAATTATGTTTAGGAATAAAAGCGTTAGGATAAAAAACAGTAGGAGTTTAAATAATTTACACTAATGATATTATGAATTCCAATTTTCGGAAACATGAGTGTTATGAACATCGTCGGTAGGACTACAAATAGTATGAATGAAAACTTTAGGATGAAAAATTTTAGGAAGAGTGATCATTCGGATTACAAATCGTTAGGAAGAACAATTTCGGATAAAGAACTTTAGGTGAGCCAATATGGACCCGTTAAATGTTCATATAAAATTAGTGAATGCTAGTAAACGTAAAACTGAGACTTTTGTAGCGGCTTCTGCTAGAATACGAGTATGGTTTAGTTAGGTAAATGGCCTCAAGCAAATCTTACCTACGTCTAGGTTGTTTACTAATGCTACCCTAGTGTAACTGTGTAAGTAGGAGGCTGGGTTTTATTTACAGAATCGGCAAAACGTGTCACTACTGAAAATTATTGGAAACACTATGACAATGAACGAACGATTATTATTTTGTACCCTATGTCAATGTTGTCCTACGTGGCCCAAAAGTTGACTGACAGAGAATGCCTTGTGGCTTTAAGTCCGCCTATGTACCACTATTGTAGATGAAGTTTAAATAAATAATATCGCTTGATTGAAGTCTACACCTTAGCCTGATTTGCTTGTATGTATAAACGAGGAAATCAGGCGTGTTGGAATTTTGGTATCATACTTACTTAATCAAAATCAATTAAATATTTATTCAATTTTAGGTCGACAATTAACGCTTTTTGACCACCATACAATATTATCGGGGACTCTCTTATTTGACGCAAAGGTTTAAGCAATGGTAGGAGGTAAATGGCCTCAAGCAAATCTTACCTACTTCTAGGTTGTCTACTAATGCTGCCCTAGTGTAAGTAGGAGGCTGGGTTTTATTTACATGCAGGATCGGCAAAACGTGTCACTACTGAAAATTATTGGAAACACTATGACAATGAACGAACGATTCTTATTTTGTACCCTATGTCAATGTTGTCATAAGTGGCCCAAAATTTGACTGACAGAGAATGCCTTGTGGCTTTAAGTCCGCCTTGTACCACTATTGTAGATGAAGTTTAAATAAATAATATCGCTTGAAGTCTATACACCTTAGCCTGATTTGCTTGTATGTATAAACGAGGAAATCAGGCGTGTTGGAATTTTGGTATCATGCTTACTGAATCAAAATCAATTATATATTTATTCAATTTTAGGTCGACAATCAACGCTTTTTGACCACCATACAATATTATCGGGGACTCTCTTATTTGACGCAAAGGTTTAAGCAATGGTAGGAGGTAAATGGCCTCAAGCAAATCTTACCTACTTCTAGGTTGTCTACTAATGCTGCCCTAGTGTAAGTAGGAGGCTGGGTTTTATTTACATGCAGGATCGGCAAAACGTGTCACTACTGAAAATTATTGGAAACACTATGACAATGAACGAACGATTCTTATTTTGTACCCTATGTCAATGTTGTCCTATGTGGCTCAAAAGTTGACTGACAGAGAATGCCTTGTGGCTTTAAGTCCGCCTATGTACCACTATTATTGTAGATGAAGTTTAAATAAATAATATCGCTTGAAGTCTGTACACCTTAGCCTGATTTGCTTGTATGTATAAACGAGGAAATCAGGCGTGTTGGAATTTTGGTCAATTAAATATTTATTCAATTTTAGGCCGACAATTAACGCTTTTTGACCACCATGCAATATTATCGGGGACTCTCTTATTTGACGCAGAGGTTTAAGCAATGGACTTATACTTACTGCGCTGCGTATCGCGGGTTCGATCCCCGCATGTAACAAATATTTAATTTTGTATGACCTACAGATAGTTGTTCCGAGTCTGAGTATTTGTGTATGTGAGTTTAAATGTTTGTGGGGCAACGTTAGTCAAAAAATAATAAACCTGTGCCCGAACACGTACGCCACTTAGTAATGTGGTAGGGGTCATACGAAGTAGCAACAGAACGGTCAAGTCTCAACTACACCTTATCTCTTCCATGTGGATTTATGCTTAATAATGTTAATAGACATGACGCAAAGGTTTAAGCAATGGTAGGAGGTAAATGGCCTCAAGCAAATCTTACCTACTTCTAGGTTGTCTACTAATGCTGCCCTAGTGTAAGTAGGAGGCTGGGTTTTATTTACATGCAGGATCGGCAAAACGTGTCACTACTGAAAATTATTGGAAACACTATGACAATGAACGAACGATTCTTATTTTGTACCCTATGTCAATGTTGTCCTATGTGGCTCAAAAGTTGACTGACAGAGAATGCCTTGTGGCTTTAAGTCCGCCTATGTACCACTATTATTGTAGATGAAGTTTAAATAAATAATATCGCTTGAAGTCTGTACACCTTAGCCTGATTTGCTTGTATGTATAAACGAGGAAATCAGGCGTGTTGGAATTTTGGTCAATTAAATATTTATTCAATTTTAGGCCGACAATTAACGCTTTTTGACCACCATGCAATATTATCGGGGACTCTCTTATTTGACGCAGAGGTTTAAGCAATGGACTTATACTTACTGCGCTGCGTATCGCGGGTTCGATCCCCGCATGTAACAAATATTTAATTTTGTATGACCTACAGATAGTTGTTCCGAGTCTGAGTATTTGTGTATGTGAGTTTAAATGTTTGTGGGGCAACGTTAGTCAAAAAATAATAAACCTGTGCCCGAACACGTACGCCACTTAGTAATGTGGTAGGGGTCATACGAAGTAGCAACAGAACGGTCAAGTCTCAACTACACCTTATCTCTTCCATGTTGATTTATGCATGACGAAGGTAGCACAACTATTTCGGGTACATCGTTGTCAGAGTCCAAGTTCGATATGGTGGATGTACGAAATAATAGTCTCAACACTGATTACAACCGCCTATTTATTTACTTCCAAAAACAAATTAACAAAATCTCAAAAGATCAAGCCGATGGAAATGGATTAAAGTACGGAAACGCGGTAAGTTCGATACAGGCGGGCAGAACGACCATTCGCACTCGTGTCTCACCAAAAAGTCCCGTCCCTCAAATCAAATGCAGCTAATGTCCATGTCAACCGATCACTGACCACTGACGTCTGACATATCACAACTGACATTTGACATATGACAACTGACAGCTGTCAAACCAGACCTGCCACGCTCTGTATCGACCTCACCCAAGCTCACTGCTTGACGTTTCCGAGTTTTCCGACAAACGATGATAGATGGCGTTATTCTAAATTGTCAACTCTAAATATTGTGCCTCGGTGTTGAATCTGCGACACGGCCATCTTGACATTTCACACGTCCTCGTGTGAGGTATCTGTAACAAGAAGTCACGGAAAGTAAATCGTCCCTTACTCGGTCTCCCTGACCAAGACGTCGGAGTATTAACACACACACACAATTCAAAACAAAATTTTGTTCTGATCCATAATCTCATCAAACCTCATAAAGAAAATCTCAACATTGAAATCAACATTCTTCAAGAATCATCAACTTTCGACCAAATCTAGTATCCGATCAAATCCAGTATGCAATGCTCTGCTCGGTACCATACAACACACACAGCTTCCAACAGGCAACCATGGGACCTCCATTCGGTACCCCAACCTCATCACATCTCATTGCCTCCATCCGGCAACCATGGGACCTCCATCCGGTACCCAACATCAACTCAACTCAACACATTGCCTTTATTTAGCACCTTTAGCTACATTGCCATGATGGACGTTGGTCACAGCCCTCAAATAAACACTTACACGCGTGCAGCAACGAACAGCATTGCAATGTATGCAATCTGAGCCACTTGCATACTACATTTGCATCTTTTACCTCTCACTTAAGGTCTGACCCCTTAATCATCACCCGATCTCGTTTTGTCAGTGTCTATCGTGTCAAAGTCAAATTTACAGTCAGCAATTGCGTCACATGTCGCAATTGACCGTATTTTCTCAAATCGTATCTCATTTGATGACACGCTATTCTATTGAATAATAATATAAGAAAGGACACGAATGCAGGTCATCAATCATCATCAACAGCCTATTAATGTTCCCACTGCTGGGACACAAGCCTCCTCTCTTAGAGAGGGAATGTAGTGAACTGACATTTAAAACCGACTTGTAGGAATCTTCTATGCAAATAAATAAATTAAAGTGGCTGTTTGTAATGTAAAAATAACAGCTTTTAGATAGATAGATTAAGAACTTAAAAAAAAAAATTGCTTCAGGCTTTGCTTCAGATTCAAAGGTAAAGGCTGGACAAACTTATAACACAGAAGACGTGACCGGCTTGACAAACCCAACAGTGGGAACGGCATAGGCTGCAAGATGATGCAAAGTGTGAAGTATTGAACACAAGTCTTGCACTGTGCCATCCCGTCTTGTAAAGTATTCAAATTGAAGTCAGTCTGGCGCCAAATTGAGGGTTTCTCAATCATGGTGAAATCTATTTTGTGTTTAAAAGGTTTCATCAAGTTTCTCAAACATTTATATCTTATGATTACTATATCGTAGAGTCAAAATGGTGCTTATCATGAAGCGTCACATAAATATTTCAAAATTTTGCCTGGTTCGTGGGCCTAATAAACTGTTCCCGAGCGGTTCGAACCCTGGATAGGGTAAGATTTTGTAAAACGAGTTTCTTTTATAGAAAACTTTGCCTCACACTAAGAATTTCTCCTGTATCGTGGGTGCGTTTACAAACATTCAAAGTCACATACAAAAATACCCAGACCCGGAACATCGATCTGTAGGCCAAACAAATAATTGTTCCGTGCGGGGATCGAACCCCGACATGCAGCGCAGCAGTCCAATCGCTCAGCCACTGCGCCAACCGTGTCGACCTAGTTTCTCACTCTAATTAGTAGCACGGATTTCGGATTTATGTACAAACCTACATTTCTTTGTTCGTCTGTTTTATTACCTAGCTCAATAAAGGCGAGGGTACTCGAAAATGCGACGACCACGTGACCTATCTCACGATTTAGCTCGTAAGTGAATCTGACCGGTCTAGTCAGTTATCATCTCATTATTCACGCCTGACCGGTTTCCGCATATTTAAGAATGTAAATATATTTTCCTCATATCATTACGTTACGTATTTCTCGCGAACTCGGCAGCAAAAGGGGATCGGACTGACTCAAAAAAATATGATTCTGTTTAGTCCGTCAGTTAGATTTTCGAAAAATATCGGATACGTGTTTTTTGTTTTATCAAATCAATAAAAATTTACGAAGATACAGCGCGTCAAAGATCATGGAGTGGGGCTAGAAACGTCACTTGAAGGTACAAAATGTACTATCATATGACGTCACACGAGTTTTTGAAGCACTGTATCGTCTTCATTTTTTGTTTAGGTGAAAAAAGAAAAAATACGTGTCCAATATTTTTTGAAAATCTATCTGACGGACTAATTAGTTTTTTTTTTGTCCGATCCCCTATTGCAAAGAACAGAGTTCCTTACAGTTTTGAGCGTAGGTCGGTAGGTGCACGCCGCTTACTTCTTGAGGAAACATAGTATTGTACCTATATACAGAGAATGGAACTAGAATGTTATAAACATAAGCTGTTTTTTTTTAAATCAAATATTAATTATTTTAATAATATCCATATAGGTGTTATAACGTCTTTGTAATTTTACTGCAGACTGTAGCGAAAACCTTCTTATAATTGAATGAGCGGTAGGTAATATTTATTTTTTAAACCGAGTTTCATTATTCATCACATTATTATACGAAAATTCCGAACTATTAAATTCGTGAAAAATATGTGACAGACACCGCTCACAGAGTAATAGCCAGCCCTTCGCTCGTAACAGACTATTGTGATATTAGATGTCCAACCTTCACCGCTCGATCGCACACAAATGTCCCTTTTAATAAGTACTAGAGGTACCGGCAAGAGGCAAGGATCGCCTTTGTACGTGGTACGGGATACCGACGATGACTTTTATGGCCAGTAATGGCCTGATTTGGCTGAATAAGTAGATAATCTCAGACAATCTTACAGCGTCTGGAAAAAAACCTTGAAGATTAAATAGGTAAGTACCTATTAAAATTAGACTAGCGACCAGTGGTTCACAGTGGTCTTAGATCGAAACAATAGGGATGTTAACTAAAAAAATCTAATTAGTCCGTCAGATAGATTTCCAAAAAATATTGGACACGTATTTATTCTTTTTACCCGACTACGGCAAAGCCAAAGGAGGGTTATGATTTTGACTGGCTATGTATGTATGTATGTATGTATATATGTATGTATGTATGTATGTTTGTATGTATGTATGTATGTGTGTATCTTCATCTGTTCCCTCATAGCTTCTAATCTACTTATCGGAACTCGACATATGAGGTATCGTTAGAACCGTCTTAATTTTCCGCTGAACATAGACTAGGTGACGTGTCACAAAAAGCGATTTGGCGCCCTCTAGCGGTCAAAAAGTAAGGCTTAAAAAATAAAAATGGAGATAAACACGCCGTGTTTGGTATCATTTAAAAGGGCCTCACTTGTACATTTCCAAAATATTGCTCAAATTTAAAATCACGCCCTCTAGCGGACAAAAAGTCAAGAGTAAAAAAAAATATTTAACACCAAAATTGTTTAAATAAAACAAAGTAAAAAACTAAAACCCGACTACGACAAAAAAAAACGACGCTGAAAAAGTATGAAACAAGATTTTCAGGATAGAACAAAAAGAAAAGCCGTAGTCACACGTTATAGGTACCAACCTAAACACTTTAATACCGTGTGACTACGGCTTTTCTTTTTGTTCTATCCTGAAAATCTTGTTTCATACTTTTTCAGCGTCGTTTTTTTTTGTCGTAGTCGGGTTTTTTCACGTAAACAAACAATGAAGACGATACAGTGCTTTGAAAACTCGCGTGACGTCATATTCTAAGACTTTAGTATGACATTTCTAAGCGAGCAGTGACGTCACAACCTCCCACTCAAATCTTTGACATGTTTTATCTTCGTCAATTTTTATTGATTTGATAAAACAAAAAATACGTATCCAATATTTTTCGATAATCTAACAGACGGACTAATTAGAATCATATTTTTTTTAGTTAGTAAACATCCCTTTTGTTTTATCCAGCAGTAGGATGATGCAGGCAAACAGTATCAGTCACCATTAATCATTCTTTTGCCCTTATTCCAATTAATTTGGGGTCGGCGTAGCATATCTTCTTCTTGCATACTTCTCTGTTTCTCGTCATCTCATGAGACACCTCCTTTCTTGACATATCATTCAAAAAGTATCAGTATTAAAATTAAATCGAATATGGCCTTTCGATGAGCTGGAGTGATAACTACCTACTAGTGTCGTAGGTACTTTTTGATAAATAAATAACGCCATTAATGTTACGGAAAAATACCTTTGGTAAATATATACACATAATGTACATACATACATACCTACACATACCTAGTTAAATATACATAACTAATTAGTCAAGTATTATGGCGACAGGGCCCTGTGTCCAGGACTTGACTGGACTCTGAAACACTGACAGGTCTGTTTCAGAATTAAAGTCCAATCAGTTCATATAGGTAATAATAGCAAATACCTAAGACATGGTAATATGCAAACAATGTGCGAGTAGTCCTTGTTAAATCCCTATCATTGAGAAAACATCAGTAATTAGTTATACAACGCCCTGACGCTTCTCGATAAAAGATCAGTAGTTATGACGCTCCGCGACGCTACTTGATAAAACCCAGGGTCGTATCTACGTTAACGAGGTAATCTTCGGTTCATGCTCACCCTCGGTGATACAGATAACCTTAAAACGTACTGAAAATCCCGAATGATAAATAAGTAGTTGATGAATCTTCTTGATGACATATTTCTTGGAGTTTCTTGACAACAAAGTGAAACATGTTTACTTTACGGATGTTTTCGTGTTGTAGTATGTATACTTAGGTTCGAGCCTTCGGGGTGTTAGGCTTAGGCTATGAGTTTTTGTTGATGAATTACATAATAACATACCTACCACTATTGTAGTTTGTACTGCCTGGTTGGTCTAGTGTTCCGAAGCGTGACCGCTGTGCCAGCGTGTGTGGTCCAGGGTTCGATTCGCGGGTCAGGCAAAGGGAATTTCTCAGCAGCAGTCACCCAGTCTGGAGTTGTACCCGGATGATGGCAATAGGCTCGCCCCCTTTTACATAGAACTTAAAAATATAACTGGCGAAATGTAGGTGCACTTATTAGATACACCTCTGCCTATCCCTTCGGAGATTACAAAGTGTTATGTTATGTAATCAATATTTATTATTCCGCCCATGTTTCGGGATTGCTCGACGATTTGTTTTACAGATCACTAATATTAAACTACTAGCAGTTGCCCGCGACTTCGTTCGCGTAGAAATTTTGACTCTCTTGTCTGGACTACCTGTGGATGGTACTATGTCAAATCGAATGCCAAATGCCAATCGAAGCGATTATATTCCCTTAAACCAGCCCTGTCGTAAAATCTATTCCTACCTGAAATGTCTTATGATCTATATTCTATCTCTCTGCCAATTTTCAGGTACAAAAAGCCAAGGATTTCATATGAACTTACGGGAGCCCTTAGTCCAGGTCTTCCTTACAAACTTAGCTTAGATCTCCTACTCCTAAACTCTAGACTTGTTAAATTTCAGGTTGTTAGTACAAAAAAAAAACAGTACATTTTTACAAACATGTGAAAGCCCTCAGACCTCCTTATTCTGGCCATGTTGCTAAACTCGCTAAATCCGTTCTTAGTCAACGTCTACTAACTATAAAGTACCTTCCTGCCAAAATTGTAGCACAAAAAAGGAAGTACTGTCATACAAACTCGCGTGAGCCCTTAGACCTCCCTAGTCCGGCCCTGTCGCAAAATCGGTTCTTAGCAAACTTCTACTCACCTACTACGTCCCTGCCAAAATTCAAGTTAGTAGCACACAAAATGATGGACTTTTAAACAAACTTGCGAGCGCCCTTAAACCTCTCTAATCTGGCCCTGCCACAAAACCTGTACTTAGCAGAGTTCTTCTAACTATAAACTACGTGCCTGCCAAAAATCAAGTTTGTAGCACAAAAAATTAAGGATTTTCTTACGAACTTGCAAGAACCCTTAGACCTCCCTAATCCGGCCCTGTCACAAAATCTGTTCTTAGCGGACGTCTACTAACTATAAACTACGTCCGTCTCAAAAATCAACTTTGTAGCTCAAAAAATGAAGGACTTTCATACAAACTGGCGAGAGCCCTTAGACCTGCCTAATCCGGCCCTGTCTCAAAATCTGTTCTAAGCAGACGTCTACTAACTTTAAACTACGTCCCTGCCAAAAATGAAGATTGTGGCACAAAAAATGAAAGACTTTCATACAAACTGGCGAGAGCCCTTAGACCTCCCTAATCCGGCCCTGTCACAAAATCGGTTCTAAGCAGACGTCTACTGCCTATTAACTACGTCTCTGCCAAAAATCAAGATTGTAGCACAAAAAATGAAGGACTTTCAGACAAACTTGCGAGGGCCCTTAGACCACCCTAATCCGGCCCTGTCGCAAAACTAATTTATAGCGGATGCCTACTGACTATAAACTACGTCTCTGCCAAAAATTAAGATTATAGCACGAAAAATTAAGGACTTTCATACAAACTTGTGAGGGCCCTTAGACCACCCTAATCCGGCCCTGTCGCAAAATTAATTCATAGCAGACGCCCACTGACTATAAACTACGTATCTGCCAAAAATCTAGATTGTAGCACAAAAAATGAAGGAGTTTCATACAAACTTGCGAGGGCCCTTAGACCACCCTAATCCGGCCCTGTCGCAAAATCCGTTCTTAGCGGACGTCTACTAACCATAAACTACCTCCCTGCCAAAAATCATCTTTGTACGTCCAGGTTCATCATTCTATCCACGGCACAAGCCCCTCTTATTTACACCATCTCTATGACATAAAGTAGGTACCTACCTATTACACAGTGTGGATTATTAAAACAAATAAGTACTAAAAATTAAGCAAAATTAAAAATTTTGAAAAAAACTCGCGACGGTAAAAATCTAATTGAAAAAGAATAAAATAACTCAAAATAAACATAACTAAGGAATATCCGTCGGGGGCTGCCTTTTCTATATGAAATTTCAATAAAAATTTAATCAAACTCATAAGTGTATTTTATGTAAGTAGGTATTCACGTCACTAGAAAACCTTTAGCTGTTAGTTATGTTTATTTTGAGTTATTTTATTCTTTTTCAATTAGATTTTTTACCGTCGTGGGTTTTTTTCAAAATTTTTAATTTTGCTTAATTTTATTTCAGACTTTTTAGAGAGCATACACGAATTATTTGGGAACATGCATTAAGCTACTACGTACACATTGCTGAAAAGAGAATTGTAATCGGACATTTCGTTTTGATTATATTGCAACATTGTTTTGCACCAATACGAGTATTGTGGCGCCCCCTAGTGAGTTACAGCCATGACACCTGTCTAATAACATGAACTCATCGAGCACAAACCCGTTATTGAAAACCGCATCAAAATCGGATCATTAGTTCAGAAGATAGGTGGGAACTTAAAAAAAGTGCACACATCTCTCACCCTAAACGCATATACCTGCTCCGTTCCGTCGTGGGTAAAAAGAAAACAGAACATCAAAACGAATAAATTAGATAAAACTATCGATCGACTCCCCATTAAAGGGCCATAACAAAATGGTAGAACGAATTTCTAACTCATTACGACTTATCGCGTGTCCTTTGTCCTATGACAATATCTGCTAATGACATGCATGACCCAAACAAAATAATAGGGTTGCGCTCTACTCAGGCACGTATTAATTATATAAATTATCATCCTTGTTTTTTGACCTTATTACATTTTCGGTCGAAAATAAGTAATAAAGTCTACAATGGTTTTGTTTTCTCGGGTTTATTTGCAGATAAGGGTAATTGGTTCTCATTAGTGTGAATCATTAGTATACTCCGAAAGATATTTTGTAAATAGATACTGCTGTTTGCGGTTACGCAGAAATACCCAACCCTTAGGGCAAATACACACAGTGGTTGTGATTCTATGTTATAGATGCATTCCATGTATGTCTATGCCTGTTTTGTACCCTAAAAAAACAGACGTCTGGCTCGTTTTCCGCGAGTAAAAATCCGCTAGGTATGTAATTTTCTTCAGAACAAAGAAGTGAATATTATGTTTCGTCTGCATACATTTGATTAAAAATAAATTTACCAAAACATGTTCTTATATCTCGTTTTGAACATAATTTAGTGCCAACTTATCAACCATTTAACCCCCTGTAACCTTTGCCGAAAATCGTCGCTTGACCTCTGCCCGAAATAACTTTATCGCTTTGTGTTTGTGTGTGTTGTCCGACATAAGTGGTCTTAAAAAGCATCCTTATTTTAATGTCTTATGTATTATAATAATTGTAAGATATTAAAACTGAGCCCACATGAGCAGGAAGAAGCAAATGCTACGGGCTGTTATAAATATTGTAAGCTGCGGAACTGTATAAGTAAATGTAGTGTTTCAAAGGTAACTTTAAAAAAATCTGCAGTTCCAAACTTTTTTACTTTTGTACAAATAAATAATTTTCTGAAAACAGCAGATTTTCATTCATACAAACATGAAAATCATTTGTTATCGTAAGGTATGGTATATTAATATCAAACAGGGTAACAGGGTGGAAGGGACTTACCGCGTATTCAGGACATCATAATTATACGAACATGGAAATTGTGTGTTTTAAAAAACTGGCCAAGTGCGAGTCAGATTCGCACATGAAGAGTTCCGTACCATCGTAGTAGGGAAGTCCCCTTTAATTTGTATTATTTGTTATTAAATAGCAGCAACAGGATACATATTTTGTGATAAGTTTGATTTTCATGTTTGTATGAATGAAAATCTGCTGTTTTCAGAAAATTATTTATTTGTACAAAAGTAAAAAAGTTTGGAACTGCAGATTTTTTTAAAGTTACCTTTGAAACACTACATTTACTTATACAGTTCCGCAGCTTACAATATTTATAACAGCCCGTAGCATTTGCTTCTTCCTGCTCATGTGGGCTCAGTTTTAATATCTTACAATTATTATAATACATAAGACATTAAAATAAGGATGCTTTTTAAGACCACTTATGTCGGACAACACACACAAACACAAAGCGATAAAGTTATTTCGGGCAGAGGTCAAGCGACGATTTTCGGCAAAGGTTACAGGGGGTTAAATGGTTGATAAGTTGGCACTAAATTATGTTCAAAACGAGATATAAGAACATGTTTTGGTAAATTTATTTTTAATCAAATGTATGCAGACGAAACATAATATTCACTTCTTTGTTCTGAAGAAAATTACATACCTAGCGGATTTTTACTCGCGGAAAACGAGCCAGACGTCTGTTTTTTTAGGGTACAAAACAGGCATAGACATACATGGAATGCATCTATAACATAGAATCACAACCACTGTGTGTATTTGCCCTAAGGGTTGGGTATTTCTGCGTAACCGCAAACAGCAGTATCTATTTACAAAATATCTTTCGGAGTATACTAATGATTCACACTAATGAGAACCAATTACCCTTATCTGCAAATAAACCCGAGAAAACAAAACCATTGTAGACTTTATTACTTATTTTCGACCGAAAATGTAATAAGGTCAAAAAACAAGGATGATAATTTATATAATTAATACGTGCCTGAGTAGAGCGCAACCCTATTATTTTGTTTGGGTCATGCATGTCATTAGCAGATATTGTCATAGGACAAAGGACACGCGATAAGTCGTAATGAGTTAGAAATTCGTTCTACCATTTTGTTATGGCCCTTTAATGGGGAGTCGATCGATAGTTTTATCTAATTTATTCGTTTTGATGTTCTGTTTTCTTTTTACCCACGACGGAACGGAGCAGGTATATGCGTTTAGGGTGAGAGATGTGTGCACTTTTTTTAAGTTCCCACCTATCTTCTGAACTAATGATCCGATTTTGATGCGGTTTTCAATAACGGGTTTGTGCTCGATGAGTTCATGTTATTAGACAGGTGTCATGGCTGTAACTCACTAGGGGGCGCCACAATACTCGTATTGGTGCAAAACAATGTTGCAATATAATCAAAACGAAATGTCCGATTACAATTCTCTTTTCAGCAATGTGTACGTAGTAGCTTAATGCATGTTCCCAAATAATTCGTGTATGCTCTCTAAAAAGTCTGAAATAAAATTAAGCAAAATTAAAAATTTTGAAAAAAACCCACGACGGTAAAAAATCTAATTGAAAAAGAATAAAATAACTCAAAATAAACATAACTAACAGCTAAAGGTTTTCTAGTGACGTGAATACCTACTTACATAAAATACACTTATGAGTTTGATTAAATTTTTATTGAAATTTCATATAGAAAAGGCAGCCCCCGACGGATATTCCTTAGTTATGTTTATTTTGAGTTATTTTATTCTTTTTCAATTAGATTTTTACCGTCGCGAGTTTTTTTCAAAATTTTTAATTTTGCTTAATTTTTAGTACTTATTTGTTTTAATAATCCACACTGTGTAATAGGTAGGTACCTACTTTATGTCATAGAGATGGTGTAAATAAGAGGGGCTTGTGCCGTGGATAGAATGATGAACCTGGACGTACAAAGATGATTTTTGGCAGGGAGGTAGTTTATGGTTAGTAGACGTCCGCTAAGAACGGATTTTGCGACAGGGCCGGATTAGGGTGGTCTAAGGGCCCTCGCAAGTTTGTATGAAACTCCTTCATTTTTTGTGCTACAATCTAGATTTTTGGCAGATACGTAGTTTATAGTCAGTGGGCGTCTGCTATGAATTAATTTTGCGACAGGGCCGGATTAGGGTGGTCTAAGGGCCCTCACAAGTTTGTATGAAAGTCCTTAATTTTTCGTGCTATAATCTTAATTTTTGGCAGAGACGTAGTTTATAGTCAGTAGGCATCCGCTATAAATTAGTTTTGCGACAGGGCCGGATTAGGGTGGTCTAAGGGCCCTCGCAAGTTTGTCTGAAAGTCCTTCATTTTTTGTGCTACAATCTTGATTTTTGGCAGAGACGTAGTTAATAGGCAGTAGACGTCTGCTTAGAACCGATTTTGTGACAGGGCCGGATTAGGGAGGTCTAAGGGCTCTCGCCAGTTTGTATGAAAGTCTTTCATTTTTTGTGCCACAATCTTCATTTTTGGCAGGGACGTAGTTTAAAGTTAGTAGACGTCTGCTTAGAACAGATTTTGAGACAGGGCCGGATTAGGCAGGTCTAAGGGCTCTCGCCAGTTTGTATGAAAGTCCTTCATTTTTTGAGCTACAAAGTTGATTTTTGAGACGGACGTAGTTTATAGTTAGTAGACGTCCGCTAAGAACAGATTTTGTGACAGGGCCGGATTAGGGAGGTCTAAGGGTTCTTGCAAGTTCGTAAGAAAATCCTTAATTTTTTGTGCTACAAACTTGATTTTTGGCAGGCACGTAGTTTATAGTTAGAAGAACTCTGCTAAGTACAGGTTTTGTGGCAGGGCCAGATTAGAGAGGTTTAAGGGCGCTCGCAAGTTTGTTTAAAAGTCCATCATTTTGTGTGCTACTAACTTGAATTTTGGCAGGGACGTAGTAGGTGAGTAGAAGTTTGCTAAGAACCGATTTTGCGACAGGGCCGGACTAGGGAGGTCTAAGGGCTCACGCGAGTTTGTATGACAGTACTTCCTTTTTTGTGCTACAATTTTGGCAGGAAGGTACTTTATAGTTAGTAGACGTTGACTAAGAACGGATTTAGCGAGTTTAGCAACATGGCCAGAATAAGGAGGTCTGAGGGCTTTCACATGTTTGTAAAAATGTACTGTTTTTTTTTTGTACTAACAACCTGAAATTTAACAAGTCTAGAGTTTAGGAGTAGGAGATCTAAGCTAAGTTTGTAAGGAAGACCTGGACTAAGGGCTCCCGTAAGTTCATATGAAATCCTTGGCTTTTTGTACCTGAAAATTGGCAGAGAGATAGAATATAGATCATAAGACATTTCAGGTAGGAATAGATTTTACGACAGGGCTGGTTTAAGGGAATATAATCGCTTCGATTGGCATTTGGCATTCGATTTGACATAGTACCATCCACAGGTAGTCCAGACAAGAGAGTCAAAATTTCTACGCGAACGAAGTCGCGGGCAACTGCTAGTAGTTTAATATTAGTGATCTGTAAAACAAATCGTCGAGCAATCCCGAAACATGGGCGGAATAATAAATATTGATTACATAACATAACACTTTGTAATCTCCGAAGGGATAGGCAGAGGTGTATCTAATAAGTGCACCTACATTTCGCCAGTTATATTTTTAAGTTCTATGTAAAAGGGGGCGAGCCTATTGCCATCATCCGGGTACAACTCCAGACTGGGTGACTGCTGCTGAGAAATTCCCTTTGCCTGACCCGCGAATCGAACCCTGGACCACACACGCTGGCACAGCGGTCACGCTTCGGAACACTAGACCAACCAGGCAGTACAAACTACAATAGTGGTAGGTATGTTATTATGTAATTCATCAACAAAAACTCATAGCCTAAGCCTAACACCCCGAAGGCTCGAACCTAAGTATACATACTACAACACGAAAACATCCGTAAAGTAAACATGTTTCACTTTGTTGTCAAGAAACTCCAAGAAATATGTCATCAAGAAGATTCATCAACTACTTATTTATCATTCGGGATTTTCAGTACGTTTTAAGGTTATCTGTATCACCGAGGGTGAGCATGAACCGAAGATTACCTCGTTAACGTAGATACGACCCTGGGTTTTATCAAGTAGCGTCGCGGAGCGTCATAACTACTGATCTTTTATCGAGAAGCGTCAGGGCGTTGTATAACTAATTACTGATGTTTTCTCAATGATAGGGATTTAACAAGGACTACTCGCACATTGTTTGCATATTACCATGTCTTAGGTATTTGCTATTATTACCTATATGAACTGATTGGACTTTAATTCTGAAACAGACCTGTCAGTGTTTCAGAGTCCAGTCAAGTCCTGGACACAGGGCCCTGTCGCCATAATACTTGACTAATTAGTTATGTATATTTAACTAGGTATGTGTAGGTATGTATGTATGTACATTATGTGTATATATTTACCAAAGGTATTTTTCCGTAACATTAATGGCGTTATTTATTTATCAAAAAGTACCTACGACACTAGTAGGTAGTTATCACTCCAGCTCATCGAAAGGCCATATTCGATTTAATTTTAATACTGATACTTTTTGAATGATATGTCAAGAAAGGAGGTGTCTCATGAGATGACGAGAAACAGAGAAGTATGCAAGAAGAAGATATGCTACGCCGACCCCAAATTAATTGGAATAAGGGCAAAAGAATGATTAATGGTGACTGATACTGTTTGCCTGCATCATCCTACTGCTGGATAAAACAAAAGGGATGTTTACTAACTAAAAAAAATATGATTCTAATTAGTCCGTCTGTTAGATTATCGAAAAATATTGGATACGTATTTTTTGTTTTATCAAATCAATAAAAATTGACGAAGATAAAACATGTCAAAGATTTGAGTGGGAGGTTGTGACGTCACTGCTCGCTTAGAAATGTCATACTAAAGTCTTAGAATATGACGTCACGCGAGTTTTCAAAGCACTGTATCGTCTTCATTGTTTGTTTACGTGAAAAAACCCGACTACGACAAAAAAAAACGACGCTGAAAAAGTATGAAACAAGATTTTCAGGATAGAACAAAAAGAAAAGCCGTAGTCACACGGTATTAAAGTGTTTAGGTTGGTACCTATAACGTGTGACTACGGCTTTTCTTTTTGTTCTATCCTGAAAATCTTGTTTCATACTTTTTCAGCGTCGTTTTTTTTTGTCGTAGTCGGGTTTTAGTTTTTTACTTTGTTTTATTTAAACAATTTTGGTGTTAAATATTTTTTTTTACTCTTGACTTTTTGTCCGCTAGAGGGCGTGATTTTAAATTTGAGCAATATTTTGGAAATGTACAAGTGAGGCCCTTTTAAATGATACCAAACACGGCGTGTTTATCTCCATTTTTATTTTTTAAGCCTTACTTTTTGACCGCTAGAGGGCGCCAAATCGCTTTTTGTGACACGTCACCTAGTCTATGTTCAGCGGAAAATTAAGACGGTTCTAACGATACCTCATATGTCGAGTTCCGATAAGTAGATTAGAAGCTATGAGGGAACAGATGAAGATACACACATACATACATACATACAAACATACATACATACATACATATATACATACATACATACATACATAGCCAGTCAAAATCATAACCCTCCTTTGGCTTTGCCGTAGTCGGGTAAAAAGAATAAATACGTGTCCAATATTTTTTGGAAATCTATCTGACGGACTAATTAGATTTTTTTAGTTAACATCCCTATTGTTTCGATCTAAGACCACTGTGAACCACTGGTCGCTAGTCTAATTTTAATAGGTACTTACCTATTTAATCTTCAAGGTTTTTTTCCAGACGCTGTAAGATTGTCTGAGATTATCTACTTATTCAGCCAAATCAGGCCATTACTGGCCATAAAAGTCATCGTCGGTATCCCGTACCACGTACAAAGGCGATCCTTGCCTCTTGCCGGTACCTCTAGTACTTATTAAAAGGGACATTTGTGTGCGATCGAGCGGTGAAGGTTGGACATCTAATATCACAATAGTCTGTTACGAGCGAAGGGCTGGCTATTACTCTGTGAGCGGTGTCTGTCACATATTTTTCACGAATTTAATAGTTCGGAATTTTCGTATAATAATGTGATGAATAATGAAACTCGGTTTAAAAAATAAATATTACCTACCGCTCATTCAATTATAAGAAGGTTTTCGCTACAGTCTGCAGTAAAATTACAAAGACGTTATAACACCTATATGGATATTATTAAAATAATTAATATTTGATTTAAAAAAAAACAGCTTATGTTTATAACATTCTAGTTCCATTCTCTGTATATAGGTACAATACTATGTTTCCTCAAGAAGTAAGCGGCGTGCACCTACCGACCTACGCTCAAAACTGTAAGGAACTCTGTTCTTTGCAATAGGGGATCGGACAAAAAAAAAACTAATTAGTCCGTCAGATAGATTTTCAAAAAATATTGGACACGTATTTTTTCTTTTTTCACCTAAACAAAAAATGAAGACGATACAGTGCTTCAAAAACTCGTGTGACGTCATATGATAGTACATTTTGTACCTTCAAGTGACGTTTCTAGCCCCACTCCATGATCTTTGACGCGCTTTATCTTCGTAAATTTTTATTGATTTGATAAAACAAAAAACACGTATCCGATATTTTTCGAAAATCTAACTGACGGACTAAACAGAATCATATTTTTTTGAGTCAGTCCGATCCCCTTTTGCTGCCGAGTTCGCGAGAAATACGTAACGTAATGATATGAGGAAAATATATTTACATTCTTAAATATGCGGAAACCGGTCAGGCGTGAATAATGAGATGATAACTGACTAGACCGGTCAGATTCACTTACGAGCTAAATCGTGAGATAGGTCACGTGGTCGTCGCATTTTCGAGTACCCTCGCCTTTATTGAGCTAGGTAATAAAACAGACGAACAAAGAAATGTAGGTTTGTACATAAATCCGAAATCCGTGCTACTAATTAGAGTGAGAAACTAGGTCGACACGGTTGGCGCAGTGGCTGAGCGATTGGACTGCTGCGCTGCATGTCGGGGTTCGATCCCCGCACGGAACAATTATTTGTTTGGCCTACAGATCGATGTTCCGGGTCTGGGTATTTTTGTATGTGACTTTGAATGTTTGTAAACGCACCCACGATACAGGAGAAATTCTTAGTGTGAGGCAAAGTTTTCTATAAAAGAAACTCGTTTTACAAAATCTTACCCTATCCAGGGTTCGAACCGCTCGGGAACAGTTTATTAGGCCCACGAACCAGGCAAAATTTTGAAATATTTATGTGACGCTTCATGATAAGCACCATTTTGACTCTACGATATAGTAATCATAAGATATAAATGTTTGAGAAACTTGATGAAACCTTTTAAACACAAAATAGATTTCACCATGATTGAGAAACCCTCAATTTGGCGCCAGACTGACTTCAATTTGAATACTTTACAAGACGGGATGGCACAGTGCAAGACTTGTGTTCAATACTTCACACTTTGCATCATCTTGCAGCCTATGCCGTTCCCACTGTTGGGTTTGTCAAGCCGGTCACGTCTTCTGTGTTATAAGTTTGTCCAGCCTTTACCTTTGAATCTGAAGCAAAGCCTGAAGCAATTTTTTTTTTTAAGTTCTTAATCTATCTATCTAAAAGCTGTTATTTTTACATTACAAACAGCCACTTTAATTTATTTATTTGCATAGAAGATTCCTACAAGTCGGTTTTAAATGTCAGTTCACTACATTCCCTCTCTAAGAGAGGAGGCTTGTGTCCCAGCAGTGGGAACATTAATAGGCTGTTGATGATGATTGATGACCTGCATTCGTGTCCTTTCTTATATTATTATTCAATAGAATGCAAAACAATCGCCTACGAAGTCTTGTGAAGGTAGTTCCCTCCGTTCAATTGTTTTTCATTGCTCACGGTTACTCCATTTACTTCCAATGCCGTTCGTTTCATGCTTAGTTTCAAGTAATTAAAGATGAATCGTAATACTAGTAACTCGCAAAAGTAGGTTAGTTAAACCAAACAGAGGTTTTTTACGTTCCCCATTCATTCCAAGAAATAACATGGTTAACATCACGCCTGTAATTCCCAAATGGTTAGGCAGAGGTGTACCCATTAGTACACCCACATTTCACCAGTTTTTTTCAAGACCCACATAATAGGGTGCGAGCCTATTGCCATCAATTGAGCATAAATTTAAACTCTACGGCTGCTACTGAGAAATTCGTAATGGAAAAACCAAATAGCACTTTGGACCTCACACACTTGCGACCACTAATCCCGACCAGCGAGGCAGTCTTAATCGACGATCATGATTACTTCCTAAGAAACAAATTAAAAAGCTAATTACATATTGACTAACCGAAATCATCACTTTTTTTTCTATCAATTGGTGGCCAAGGTTAGGTTACAGGCGAAAGGAACGAGGATCGTTCAAAAGCGCGTGGGTTGACGATATCGTCAAAATCGCGGGTCTCACCTGGATGAGGGTCATACGCAACTGAGAAATATTGCAGAAGAAAGGAACAACCTATACCTACCTAATGATATCGACTTGGAAAGACCACTAGTCATCTTTCTGCCGTTGTCCCATGTTATTTGGGGGAACTTGGAAAGATCTTTCGTACGTAGACCATAGGGCCCATAATTCCAAATTCTGAAAAGTCGCTTTCAAACCCAAGCACTGTGTCGTTATTACTTTAATTAAAAATACCATAAAGCAACACTTTATGTTCTTTTAAAATTACTACTTAAGCATGTAATCACGTGTTAAGACTATCTGTTAATATTATTTACATAATAAAATAAGAAAAACTCGTGACTGCAAATAATTAAACCTGTTATTTCTGCAATGTTATTATCGTCGTTAATTTTAATGAATGAGATGACTTTATTTATTAGATACTGTATATGCATTATACACGGAGTTTATGTTGCAAAGCAAAGGGAAGTGACGAGCAATCTGATTTTAACAATATGTATATAAAACCTAGATGATTGATTGACCAACAAAAAAGGTATAGATTTGGAAAAAAGATCTTCGAAAGTTGCGACACCGTTTCAGCAATCTTGTGGGAAATTAGTATTTGACTAGATCATGAATTAGTAGAACATTTCAGAATGCAGCGATGCTATGAAAACCGTATAAAAATTAAAAGGTCCTTTTTAACAACAGGTACCAACTTACACATAAAAACAGGTTATAATGTGGACGTTAAATTCTCATGGTATTTTATTTTTCAAAACAATAGTGCAGCTGTTTTAATACAAACATGGAGCAGTCACGGTTCGTTGGGCCGCTGTGTCGCAGTCTATAGAACCAGCTAGTTAAACAGGCAAAAAGTATGAATAATGAGCTAATTTACTATATTTTACATATAAGTATACTGCACTGTCGCCAAACAACGACAAAGTTGATTGTCATATTGCAAAAACCAAAGATGTTACTGACTTTTTCAGTTTGATATCCAGTCTTACGAATTACAAGATTGTGAATCAGATAGGCAGTCGCTTCAAGGAAAATATTGTATCTTGTTATATTGTATATTGGGACCAACCTTATCAAAGTCGGGTAAAAGTCTATAATCAGATGATGATGAAATCAAATATAATACTCATTCAGTCTTCAATTAAGGTACAAACAAGCAATATCTAATTGGTAATTTCACTTTGGCAGTGTTGTGAATGGCTCTACTATTTTGATTTTGATGTTGACCATTCTGAAAGATATTGCCAATAGCCTTGTCACGGATTGGTTTTTGGACAACCACGTGTATATTATAATACCTCCTGCATAAATTAATGAATAAGGAAAATCTTCTATCGTCTATAAGGAAATTGTGGTTTTATATCCAGAACGTCTTGCTTAAAATTCTTGTATTATTTTTACAAAGTGAATCCTATTCATCTTTTAAAGTGTCTAATAATACTAACTTTACTGTACCTAACTTCATGCTTTAATACACTATTATGAATTTTCTTTACAATTTTTATGGTCGATTGTCTTTCAAATGATGACTAACCGCCATACCTACTGATCTTAAGGTACCCAGAACGTTGATTATCGTCTTTCGTTACTTCATGGAAAAAAGTACCCATACAAAACGATGTATTTCAGATCGGGCGTGACACATGTTTTGAAGGTATCATGGGCAAGTGAATACTCAATGTTTGTCATGTCCATGTACATTCGCTAAATACATTTTCATTCATTTCTGTACAACTATGCATAAGTATAAGTATAAAAGAATTTCAACAGTTTAATTGTTAACATTCCGACCTTCACGAACCAGATAACACGGTCTTATTGTGCCAATTCTGAACCGAGTAATTACCATCGCATTAGAGAGAAATTGTTACACTTTTGGAAAACATAATTTAATGTCTACAACATAGCTATAACATAATAAATATCACGTAAAAATAAGTTACTCTGAGCGTTATTAGCACTACACAAATAAATATAACAGGAAAATACTTGCTAGTAAAAGTCTTAGATTTTGTTCTCGGGAAAACACAGCACTTCCACTCATACGCACATTGACAAAATATAGAATCCGTTCGCACTCCACTTGGTAGTTGGTAATTGCTTCTCTGCTGTACATGACGACCCTACAGTCCGCGTTCTTAGTGACGTACAGCCGCATGCGGGTCGTGGGGTCCAGCACAGTCGTCACGCGCCAGTCTTTGATCCCGTGCTGGGAGCTCTCCGGAGGCAGGATATCCTCATCGCGACTTCTGGGCTTCTCGCTCCACAGGCTCACGCTCAAGTCGACGCCGTCCTCTGTCATCTTTTTCGTGTTGTAGTCGTGGATATAGTTGCTGAGAAATGAATGAGCAATCTCACAATATATAGCCACAGTCTCCACTAACTCAACGTCTTCTATCCTGAGCCAGCATTGTTCCGCGCGGTCGTTCCGGTTCGGCAAATCGAAAGGGATGGGAAACATGTAGGGTTTCACATCTTTCGCGGTTACCTCGGAGCACAACACGAGTGCTTGCAACAGAGAGACGCCGATGACTTCGAGTAACATTTTAAATGTGCTGCTGTGGCGACATCATGATTGCAACTAAACGACGGTCGTGACGGCTCGGTGTCGCTACAAAGCGTTGCAGAATGGCTAGCTGCCTTCATAAACGTGATTACAGGTTAAAAAACGATTATTAGATTGCAATTTACAACTCATTGTTGTGGGAACGAAATCCACGTGATTGAATGGTTGCCATTAGTTAAAACAATTCAACATACCTATAAGTATATAATTTTTCAACTCATACATATCCGTATAAGTATGTTGTTACTGCAGTTAATATTATATGTGGAGGCTTTGTTCGTTTACGACAAATTCCAGTGCTTATAAGGAACGTTGACGGGAACGATTGTCACTTTATGGTTGGTTGGCATTGCACTGTATAATGCATACCTGTGCACTTGTAAAATAATATTTCCAGACAACTTAGGTAATATTTTATGGGAACTTCAAAACCAAATACGTCACAGACAAATTGCTTGCTGGTAAAATGAGTGAGCCCCATATTCATCAGGAGACGATTAAGGTCTCTATTTGACGATGACTCCTTATTAATATCTCTGTAGTCTCACTAATTAAAAGTATATTCTGCCTAAGTCGTCGTTTGCATTCAACCAACCACTACGATACACCCTACGAACAGATCCCTAAGTCACTAAAATCATCGTTTCGACCCACTGTGCGGCATGTGGTTCATATAATGACGTTTCTCGCTACGCCATTTTAGTGAGTGCTGCAATGTTTCTGCGTTGCAAGTGGTTTGAGTGAAGCAGGATGATGTAATTAGTTTCAGTTTTATGCGGCAATAGTCCAATGGACCAACAGTTACAACGCGGGGCCAGCAAGGGGTCGTGAGTTTTAGGTGAAAGCGCCAGGGTGGCGCGGGAAATTGAAACTTTCTTTTTTTTTGCAATCTACAGGGTCAGTGTCGCGTTAAATGTTGATTAAAATATGATTCGCGACGTAACATGGGCTGGTGTCCGCAACTCCACGTCAAAAGCGCGTATTTTGTGTACGGAAATACAGCCTTATCAGTGGTCAGTCCTTTAACCAAATTCAATTACTATTTCATAAGATAAGTTTAACATATTATTATAGACCATGACGTGCAAATGGCAAAATTTGGCGAGATACCCTGGCACTGCCACTTTAAATCCCAGTTGCTGCATTATTGAAACGGATCTGGATATTTCTGACAATGCTGCTATCCGTTTTCCTGAATTAATCGAATAAACAGGAAACAATGGAAAAAAACGATTATTGCTTGTATTGCTCTCCAAACTTGTTCTTTCTTTTCTGGTTTTAATATTCGAAATGAGTTAGGGAAAGAGTTTTAAGGATAACATTTAAAAAATTGCGTTAGTCTATTTAAATTATTTAAAGTTTTTAGTCTATTCTGATATTACGCCGCCTGGTGTCACCGCCGGCCGGTGACTTGTTTTCTTGACCTTTTGTGACCCTGATTTTAGACTGGTTACATCATAGTGGCACATTTTTTCCACTGGTGTTGTGGTCGCTAAAGCGACTGCTGAGTTTCAGTTCCTGAGATAGATTCGCGTACCTGGAAAAGTGTTATTAGGAATTTCTCATTCCAGAGTTAGGAAGTTGCTGGTGTGACATCTCCTTGCTTTGGAAAGTTCACGGTGTGTAGCATCTAGCCCCTTTGTTCTGATAATTATCTGTTCAAGTCATAGTTCTAAGACAGTCAAATGGTTTCTGGCAGAATTTTATTTTGCAAATATGGTGTAATAGTTGTTATGAAATATCAAAGCTCAGCGATATTTTTACCATTCGTAAATGGTAAAATAATAATTATAATTGTATTTATAATTCGTGCGTACATTATTTATGAAGGAATAAATTTTCATTTTAAAGACCAGGCCAATTTATAAAGTATCATTACCATTACAATTAACATTCAATACATAAATTATCTATATCCAGTTAGAACATTGCATGCCTCAGAAATCCACGTCCTTACTTTGGGCAATTTTTTCTTTCGATGTTGGTTTCTACTTTCTACTTAGTGCAAACATCTATACCCAACCAAACTAAGTGAAAATAGTACCAAGAAGGCTGGCAGCATTGCCAGCTTCTGGTCACGAGACGAGACGACCAACCACCTAGTGACTTATAAGTTGGATCTTGTGTTGATTAAAAAGTTTTATTCTAGTTATAGTCCGTTAAAATAAAAAGTTATATTTAGGCTCCCAGGAACTTGGATTTACCTTTAAACTGACTCCCCTAGATATCTATAAATAAATAAATTGCGTCCTCTAACAAATGCACGCTAAGCCCAAAAATATAACATTTCAATGGACTGTTAGGTTATAAACAATTTTTAATTTATGTGGAAAAATATTTATCGGAAACTTATAAGTAGAACAGTGACACATCATCGATACATATGTGCGTAAATGGGAAAACAATTAAGTTGTTATGACGACAAATATAGCACCTAGGTATCATCAGTCATTAACATGACGTCACAAAGTTCAGACATTCAAGAAAATATATCTTACAATTCGTATTAATTATTATGCGGTTATTATTCTACTAATTACTGTTAATAACAGGATCAATGTCCAGAATTTGTTTTCAACAGGACTATCAATTAAAAATAACCTAATTCTTAAAGTTGCCATTATTAAAGAAGATTTTATTAATCGGGCGGATAGATGGGGAGATACGAGCCATATTTTATTTACTAAAAATTAAATCAACAGGTGACATTGATAGATGATTCATTAGAATTAAATAAATTGAGCAGCTTAAAGTTAGAACAGTTTTTTAGTTTCAAAAGAATTTTGAATTCCCTCGTTGGTCTAGTGGTCACAAGCGCGACTGCTGAACATGAGGTCTTGGGTTTAAATCCCGGGTCGGGCAAAGTCTGACAGGGTTTTTCCAGCAGGAATTTCTCCGTAGCACCTGCGGCGGCAGCAGCGGGGTCGTGGTTTGTGTCCAGTTGATGGCAATAGGCTGGACCTCTACTACAAGGGACTTAAACATAACAGACGTGGGTGTTGGTGCTATAAGGTACACCCCTGCCTTACCCTTCGGGGATTACATGCGTGATGTTTATGTTTTGTAAAAGTATGAAACAAATTAATTTAAATTGGTTATTTAAGATGTCTGCAAGCGAATTTAACAAGCTTAATTAGCATTTTAATTAACTGCATAGCCTTTTTACCAAATGGCACCGTTGTTCCGTAGGCGGTCTGAATTAAATTCAGCCATTCAATCAAACATGTAGCCAAACAAACGACTTTGTTGAAGAAACGATTAATAACTAGTCCAGTCATTTAAATTTTGTTCTATGTCGTCTAAAAACTTTATTTGTGATGGTGTACCAGTGTATAACGTGTCCCCTTTTGAGCAAAATTGATCACAGTTAATAACCCGACGGCAAATGCGCCGTTTTCATACTAAATTGGATTGCGTGTGATCGCAACTCGTCTAATATGAAACGATGATGCAGCCTAGTGTGGAGCACGCTTGCCTAGAAAAAACCGTTAAACCATTGTGTCCTGGGTGTCTTTTGGAAATTGTTGACAGTCGTTACATAAGTCAGTGGCCTGACAGTCTGACAACGAGTCACGTCAAGGGGTATCGTGTTCCCGTCGCCGTCGGGGCTGTGGTTTGTCGAAAGGTTAACGCGGCTCCGACACATGGGCGAAGAAGGAACACCCGTCGGGGCTGTGGTTTGTCGAAAGGTTAACGCGGCTCCGACACATGGGCGAAGAAGGAACACCCGTCGGGGCTGTGGTTTGTCGAAAGGTTAACGCGGCTCCGACACATGGGCGAAGAAGGAACACCCGTCGGGGCTGTGGTTTGTCGAAAGGTTAACGCGGCTCCGACACATGGGCGAAGAAGGAACACCCGTCGGGGCTGTGGTTTGTCGAAAGGTTAACGCGGCTCTGACACATGGGCGAAGAAGGAACATGGGTTTGGTTTTTAGTCAGTAGAAGTCTGACACTCCCCTTCGCTCTGCCCAAGAACGGGGGGAGTTATTCGATGATTTTCCACCCACCAAAAAAAAAAAAAAAAAAAGGGGTATCGTGTTCTAACCAGTCACTGTTTTGCGGAGGTCAAAAAGGCAGTCACTCCATGTAAAATACTGGTACTCAGTTACATTCGGTTATATTGGAAGCCGACGATGACATAGTTGGGGAAAGGAGGATGATGACCCCGGTCAAATGGGTTAGAATCTTGTGCGTGCCATGGTGGTCACAATAGAAGGGCACCCTGACCAATTGGGTTAGGTAAGGTTTGAAATGTAAACAAACAAGCACGAGCCGGGTGACAGGCGAGTACTACTGCCAAGGCGTTGGCATCACCTTTGTATTTTCAAGACACATTGTCATTCGGCCACTTAGTATTTTTTAGTTATTTGAATTTCATCATCATCATCATCATCATTTCAGCCGAAAGACGTCCACTGCGGGACATAGGCCTCCCCTAAGTGTCGCCACATTGACCGGTCCCGTGCGTCTCGCAACCAGCGGATCCCCGCAACCTTCACCAGGTCATCGGTCCACCTAGTGGGAGGCCTTCCAACGCAACGTCTGAATTTATTTTCGCTCATTTGTGTAAAATGTTCATTCAAATTGTGACGTAGTGGTGAACTGCATGGCTGCATGGTTCTTGTGGCCCGTGACCTTTAAATCGGAATTTACGTCACGAGTCACGACCTTGTTTTTTAGCATAATAATTCCACCGACAATTTTACAAAATAAGTTGACCAACAGAGCGCATTCAAATTCTAAAAAACAGTTCCGGATGGTTCCGGAACTGTATGCTCTGCAATAACACCA
Source organism: Diarsia dahlii (assembly GCA_949775195.1). Classification (NCBI taxonomy): domain Eukaryota; kingdom Metazoa; phylum Arthropoda; class Insecta; order Lepidoptera; family Noctuidae; genus Diarsia; species Diarsia dahlii. The sequence continues at coordinate 17,230,136 of OX459195.1, forward strand.
TTTTTCTTACACAAGTATTTTTTGATATGGCTAGTTATTTTTGTACTTAATAACTTTTTGGTGTTACTTATCATTTCCAAAACAACGTTGTTGTTCTTTGCTGTTTAGTGGTTGAGAAAGGCATATTTACCTTACAATTTGTTTATTTTACCTAATAATCGCACATGTTTCTAACATATTGCGCAAACTAGGGTTGGAGGTCCTTATAGTAAGACTAACTTATGCTACAATTTGTATCCCATCTGCTGAGGCAAAGGTCTCTTCTCTGTTGGTATAAGTGTGCCAAAGTCCAACACGTGGGCCCAGTAAAACCACATGCAAATAACAAATAATAATATTACTCATTGCGTGTGAGTTCTCTGGGCGGGTACGATTGTGCTTCTCAGTTGTTTTTACAACTTCCATTTAACAACAGGAATTGATTAGGGAGCCTCTTATCACATACCACGCTACCTGGCTCACTTGTTGTTGTGTACGTCAATCTGTCTGCGCATGAGTCACGCTGACGTCTGAGACCAGTTTCGTGGAAGCAGGTAAGTTTCTTACGAAACTTTGGTGCATCGTGAAAAAACAGCGCTGTGTGTGTGGGGTAAAACCCGAATTTGAACATTGACTACTCTCATTAACTAAAATGATATCCTATTCTCCGTATTGAAATATTTGGAACCACTTTTTGACAACAAAACATTGATTATGAACTTCCCATTACGTACATTCATTGTGTACAAAAATATACATATATTAAACCGGTCCCAACGAATTCTGCTTAATTGCCTGTTGTGCTACACTTATCAGAGCAAATGTAAGAATTAGTTTGATGTTTACTTCACCTCTAGCCTTCTCTTATCTGTTGTCTGTGAGAGTAAAAGAGACGACAATTGGTTGGTTCCCTGAATAGGCGTTAACGTCATACACGCACACACAGATGCACGAACTTGTTTTAAATAAAACCAATCAACGTTCACGAGATCAAACGTGTCTGAGCTCTCGCATGTATACGTCATGCAAAATGGCCAGCAGAATATATCTGTTGTGCCTTTTAGTTTCGTTAATAACTGTGAGTTATATAGAATGTCGTGGTGGCAGCAGAGGCAGCAGCAGAGGCAGCAGTAGCAGAGGCAGCAGCAGCCACTCTTGGGGAGGTTCAAGTTGGAGTAAACCAAGTTCGTCGCATTCAAGTTGGAGTAAACCAAGTTCGTCGTCTTCAAGTTGGAGTAAGCCAAGTTCATCATCTTCAAGCTGGGGTTCACACAGTTACCCCTCGTCGTCATCAGGACTTTCTGGGTCTGGATATAAACCCTCGTCGTCATCAGGATCGTCATGGGGTTCTGGATCTAGTTACCCCTCGTCGTCATCAGGACTTTCTGGTTCTGGATATAAACCCTCGTCGTCATCAGGATCGTCATGGGGTTCTGGATCTAGTTACCCCTCGTCGTCATCAGGACTTTCTGGTTCTGGATATAAACCCTCGTCGTCATCAGGATCGTCATCTGGATCTAGTTACCCATCGTCATCAACAGGATTGTCAGGATCTGGAACAGGCTATAAACCCGCGTCATCTTCAGGATCGTCATGGGGCTCTGGATCTAGTTACCCATCATCATCAACAGGATTGTCAGGATCTGGAACAGGCTATAAACCCTCGTCATCTTCAGGATCATCATGGGGCTCTGGATCTGGAAGTAAATACCCGACATCATCGTCTGGATCTGGCTCAGGAACCCATACTTATCCATCTGGTAGCGGAATGTCGGGATCTCATTCAAACAACAACTATTACAAGCCGACCAACACGTATGGTACGAACAGTGGTACCAATACAGTCCATCATACGACACATTATTACCACAGTTCGGTACCTTACGCTGTGCCAACGTACTACAGCACACCGCAGTATCTATACGTCAATGAGTACAGGAACTCCAACAGTCGGTATGGAGATTTGCTAACAGGCTTGTCTCTGTACAATCTCGGTCGGTCTCATAGTCACTATAATGACCACTACTACTATGACGACTACTACAGGCGCAGGTACGACAACCCGAGCTCTTCATCATACAGGGAACCAACATACAAAGCTCAAGACCAAGCCAACTGCATATTGAAAGTGACAGAAAATGGGCGTGTAGACGTGTTAAAAATTCCGTGTGAAATCGTTTCGACTTTCACCCAAGATAGTAAAAAGGTGGCTTCTTCACAACAAACTCAAGTGAATAAAACAGTGTGTAAAACGACTACTACAACGATAAACAATACAGTGTCCTCAGTGCCGGCAGCGCCTGTGGCCCCAGTGCTGACTGTGTTGCCAGCCGTGGCACTTAATAGTTCTTCCACTAACACTACAGCGCCACCGTCTAACAGCACCGTGCCAGTTACTTCAGGCGTTGTTATATCAGCAAACGGTACATTGACCAGTACAAACGTTACGACGCAAATTAACGCGTTGAATGCTAACGGTACTGTGGCTTCTCCTTTGAACTCGACTGTGTCAACTGTGACTCCTACTCCACCAGCGAATGGTTCATCAGCTCACGTTACAAAAACTGTGACAACAGTTAATGCAACTACGGTCAACATCACGACGTGTACCACAGACTCCTCACTTGTAGATCCTTTGTCAGTGAAAGGTCCGCCTGTCAACTCGAAAGACCTGAAATGCGTCGTAGAGATTCAAACGAAAGACGCTTTCTTGAGTAACAATATTGATTGTAGCACTCTAATGGCGTATGCGAAAATGCCTGAACCAAAGAAAGACACTGGAATACTGCCACCAAGAGAGAAACTGAAGTCATGGTTGGCTAATCCGCCTTGGTGGATGTCCTTATTTATAGCTGTGTAATTTAAGTTCAAAACGTATATTGTTATTGCATAATTATACCTCTATTTGTTACGCAAGAAACTAGATACTTTGTTTTACAGTAACTGTGTCGATAATGTTGTTATTAATCTCAGCGCGTAATACAGTGTTATACATGACATACTTCTGTGTGCAAACTTGTAACTTTGATGTTGTACTTTTAGAGATATTTTTTGTTTTGTGTCTACAAATGAATAATTTAGTTAGATAGATTAGTTCTCTATGATGTGCCATTTACTGCATTTACGTAGATACCTCTCACATTACTTTTTAAGAAAACTTTCTTTATGTTAATAAAGATGTCCATAAAATAATGTTTGCCTTTCACTTCAATGTCTTTGTTACGATTATTTCAAAACTCTCATTACCTCTCAAGTTAATAACTTAGCAATAATATGTATGACTACAGTACTATGATTTCGCTAATGGGTATAATTACAAGGATTACAAGGAAAAATCATACATTTATTAATAAAAATGCCTAGAACAGTTTATAACCATATTGAATACTTCACATTTCTCACTCATTACTCTGTTATTAATTGGTTTCAATTAAATTGAGTGTACTACGCATCAAGTTAATTAAAATGATGCGCAGAACACTCGTTAGTTATAAGCGCGTAATTTTTAAAACTGATAAAAATGTTTTGTAAATTCACATTGACATCCCTTGACTTTTTATGTAGTAAAGAATTTAAACAGCAGATAGTAACACTTTTTAGGCTGAGTTGCACCAAAAAAGTAGTTAAAGTTAAAGTTTGTGTCAAATGACACGTCAAACAAACATCAAAACTTCAGTTTTGTATCGGATAAGCCAACAATGAGTTGCGCCATTTGACAAATAGTTAAATGACGTCATAACTTTAACAGTAACTGCAACCGCTCACTTTCCGCTGGTTAGTGTTATAGTTTGTGTTAAATTGTCTGTCAATTTTATTGTCAAACGCGTTGAATATGACATCATGTCCCTGCTCCAAGAAATACTCGCAGAAACCAGTTCTGATGACGAAAGCGATGAAAAGAAAAGTGTGATTACCTAGAGCCGATCGTTTTTCTACATGGAACGACGAATGTTTCTTGCCAAGATTTCGAGTCTCTAAAAACGTAGCTTGGTGGCTGACTATACGATTGCATTGCTTAAGGCGTAACAAGGATATTCATCGTAGGTAATTGTTCAACCAAAAAATAATACGTGCTATAGACAAAGCAATAAATATAATGGGTACTTACTTTTTTTGAATGTTTGCAAAAAAAATTTTGTATATACATATAATTAAATAAGCAGTACCTTTGTGCTCTTCTATTTGTTACGTTTTAATCCTTTTTTTGTATTTTGTGTGTGCATAAATAAATAAATAATTTTTCTATACCCCATAAAGTACAGTGCGATCAAATTATCTTGGCAGCTCTGAACATAGGCTTTACGAAATTTTACGCATGTAAACTTGGGAATAAAACTGTTATTGCCAGATAAACCAATACTTAAACGATCAGAAAATATCTAATTTAAACAGTGAGAAATACAAATAAAATAAATATCATAACACTTTTATACATTCGTTGTAACAAAATGACCTGCACGAAGTTCGGAGCTGCCAAGATAATTTGATCGCACTGTACTGTCAAATTTGACACAAACTTTAACTTTAACTACTTTTTTGATGCAACTCAGCCTAAATGTTATTAATATTTGATTTTTTTGTAGTATCGAATACTTTTTTAATTTAAATGACCGTTCTCACTGACACCAGACGAACCGCCTAAATAAAATTCAATATTTCAATAGTCAAATTTTCACAATCAACCTTATAGGTACCTAATGATATAGTTATAAAGTTGAAAATCTATTAAATAAATTAGACAGATTGTAGTACTACGATATAGATTGTAGTCATAGAGTATTAAACCACTGTCTTTGATTGTAGTAGTGTGTACTGGCGTCTGTAAATTACGGTGTTAAATGGGGGAAAAGATCCTAAATGAATCACATTGGTATTTATGTTTGGCACCACTTAACACCTAACAGCGGGCATTTCTAGGCACTAAAAGGGGCATTCACACTATTTCTACATTCTTAAGCATAGATAATAATATGTCACAGTCAAAACTATAAATCAGTCAAAACTACATACTTTTGACCGGTCAAAACTATTATAACAAATTATTAGGTGGTTTCTGTTTTATTTCTCTACTAAATTATAATAACCTAAATGTCGGTAGGAAACTTAGTACTTAGGTTTGTTAGGTTTTTTTTTACCTTTTCGATAACCTTGTACGATAGCTAATATTTATTTCATTAGAATAAACGCGTTTACACGCAATAAGGGTTTTGACTGAAACCAGTCAAAAGTAGTTTTGACTGATTAAGAGTTTTGCCTGTAACAGATACACAGTTATTGTAACCTTGGAGCAATACAAAATATTAACTGCTTTCTGTCATTCGCCTTAGCGTGCTAGATTACACAGTTCAATTGGATGTGAGTGGCCGATGTCCGAAATGTCCTTGAACAGAAGAATGTTTTTGTGTATTTTGTTACCACGTGTGTCTGGGTTATTTAATACAGTCACATGCGCTTGCGTGGTCGGTCGCGGGATGAAGGCTAAATGCTGAAAAAACAGGACGTGTTAGTATTATTATGTCTGCGAATTGTTAACAGCCGGCCCGATAGCAATACACTTATGTACATACATACATAAACTCACGACCGGTGTAAACTGGACACTTCTTTCTGTTTCGAAGGGAAAATCAGAGAAGCCGTTATTATGCGATAAAATAAATTATGAAGAACTCGAGGAATGCGAAAACCGCTTAATTTATAAATATTTTTAAGAATGCATAGACTACTTTTGTGTTTGTACAAAAGCAAATGAATCGGTTTTAAGAAGCTTCAACTGAAATGTTTATCATAATTCTATGATTTATTAATGAAAACATGGCAGTTCAGTATTTCTTTGATTACAATATTGCGCCTAACTGTTTTATTCTGCTATCCTTACACTTACGTGATATTAAAAGTAAATAACTTGAAATGCTTGAGATTTTTAAACGAGATACCATGTTTTCTTGGCTAGGTATTTAAAATTCTTGGTGACCAGAAGGCGAGACAAAAGTGGAGTGTGTTAAGCGTGCTATATCTAATCTCCGCGAACTATCTGCACTACACATGTTAACTATGTTAAGATCTCGATCTCATAAAGATTAAATGTAGCCCATATTAATCAACTATCCTTTTTATAGATTTCTAGATAACATACAAAAAATATAAAATTATGGAGCCTATCAAAATAAGTTGAGCAACCGAACTTTCACAAAGTGATCACTCATAATAATCCGACAGGCGCCTTTCTTACAACCTTCATATTCGACCATTTTTTTCTTCTAAAATGGACTTTTTCGATTTACTCCTATCTCAAGCCTTTCTGTTCCATTACCCCGGTCTGTTAATTTATCAATATCTTTTATCCGTGCTGACTTAACAAAATAAGGTTTTTACGCAGTTTGTACGAAACCCGAACGTGGCAAATTTTTGGTTAGTTATTGACATTGACCTTCTTTTGCTGTTTGTTTTTATGAACCTTTGCCTTTTACATCTATTTAATGGTGTCCCTAGCTATTAGTGTCATTATAAAAGCAAGCATAACGTTTCAATTAGGATAAATGTTTGATAATATGTTGGATTATTTTAGGATATGCTGCCCTGAGAACCTAAGCATCTACTGCAAGGTTTTATAACTTATAAACAAAAAATGCTTCATAAAAATATTTACGGGAACATTTATTCATTAAAACCCTCAATATCAATGTCGAGGATAGATTTCATGACATTGAAAGTAGGTACTTGTTACGCAAACCTTACTCACATGAACACCATATACGTAACGAGATCATCTATCCAAATTCTTAGAACTATTTTTATTTGCTCGGATACGTTACCCATACATTCATTGCTAGTTTTTGAGAGTCGTAGGGTATGTCTTATCCCTAAATCCTCTGGCAATATTCAGTAACCGTTGTAGCGCGCATCGCAGCGTCTGCGCCTCCCCAGCACCGGGTAGCAACGCTACGAACGCCGCACTAATGCGGCAAAATCATGCGCAGGCGCCGCTACGCACCGCGTACAGACACACGCTCTAAACTTAAACCATGTTGCTTTTTATCAATACTGTAAAAAAACAACGTCTAGCTATATTCATCTTGTTAGCCTTATCTACTTAAAATTGATCATGCAGTCATTATCTTTTGATACGTTCAACACACATACAAAAAAGCAAAATAAACAGGAGAAGCTACTTAGCTTCACAAGCTACTCTTCCCATACGCATGGGAGGACTCGGCGTCCGCAAAATTTCCAGTTTAAGTTTACCGGCTTTCATATCCTCGGTCCACGGCACTGAGAAGTTAATCAGGAATATCATGGCTTCCACACTGATTAATTTTGATATGCCGTGCTTCTCTGAGGCTATCGAGGCTTGGAAACTCGCTTGCCCAAACACTGAAGCACCCGACCATCCATTTTCCCAGAGACGGTGGGATGAGCCGCTTTGCAGAGTAGTTCAGAACAATTTAGTCAACACGTCTGCTACTACTGCTGAGCGTGCGCGCCTGGTGGCTGTGGGTGAATGGGAATCGGGTCTTTGGCTTCACACACTGCCGTCATCGAGCATAGGCACTTTGTTCGACGACACGACCTTCCGCCTCGCTGCTTCTTTGCGTCTTGGTGTCGCCTGCTGTTCACCTCATCGCTGTCATTGTGGTGAAGCTGTCAACGGCCTCGGTCACCACGGCCTGTCATGCAGCCGTAGTGCTGGCCGTTTCGCGCGGCACGCGAACTTAAACGACATCATCCGACGTGGTCTTGTCGCCGTCGGCGTGCCAGCTGTTTTAGAACCCCATGGCTTGGCGCGACGATGGCAAGAGACCGGACGGCATGTCTTTGTTTCCTTGGAAGGTGGGTAGGCCTTTAGTGTGGGACGCAACATGTGTTGATACTCTTGCGCCATCACATCTTCCAAGTTCATCGTGCTACGCAGGTGGAGCCGCTGCGGCTGCAGAAAACCTCAAGCGGCGTAAATTAGTAACCTTTGCGGAAACTATATTTTCGAGCCGTTTGGGGTTGAAACTCTGGGGCCGTGGGGTCCGAGTGCTCATAGCCTGTTTAAGGAAATCTCGAAACGCTTAGTTGGCGCTTCTCGTGACCCAAGGGCTGGCTTTTATCTTGGCCAGAGGCTAAGTGTTGCCATACAACGAGGCAATGCCGCCAGTCTTTTGGGCACATTACCGGCTGACAGCGTTGAGGAGGAGTATTTCGATGCCTTATTATAGTTTATTGTTAGTTTAGTTTATTTTATAGTTTAGTTTATTTTATAGTTTTTAATAAATGAAATAATAAGAGAAATAAAATATGAAATATGAGTAGACAAAAACATAATTATCTAACATCTCGATCACGGTGTACACGATGAGGAAAATAGATCGTGCTGATCAGAATTATGATCGTGATCGTAACTCTAAGTACCCATCTGTTATTGCAAAATTATTAGCATTCGTTTATAGACATCTATCTACATCTATTGCTAAGCAGAAACTATAGTACCTAATACGGCGCATATAATATACTGAATTTTTTCCGTTAGGTCCGGGTAGGTATAGATTTAGCGGATCAAGAGAGATTCAGAATATTGACACCAAAGGAGGCTAATTTTCAACAATGAATTTCGACTGCTTAGTTTCCGTTTTTGCTCTTTCAAGGTGTAAGGCGCTACAACATCCATTTCGGTGTCAGAATGCTGAAGTTAGGCTTCTATGTCAAAAGAAAAAAGTGTGTTTCCAAGCTTAAGTGAACCACGTAACTCTTTATAACTAAAAGTAAACATAAAGTCACGCCTGTAATCCTCGAAGGGTAATGTGAAGGTGTACATAAAGGTACACCAGTTTCGCCAGTTAAGTTTAGATAAGTCTCGTGTATTAGGGTCGACTTTTTCCTTTAACCGGCAAGAATTCGGACTTCGTGGTTCATACTGTAAAATGAATGATGGATATAGCACAACAACACTTTATAAACAAAACTTCTGAACCTTCTTTCAACACGTTTTTTTCTCATTGCAGGTATAATCTCGGTGTGCTGGGTGTCGGGCGCCGGCGTGGGGCTGCTGCCGCTGTTCGGCTGGCACTCCGGCACCAACATGCCTGGCTGCTACTTCGTCGAGGTCATGGACTACAACTACCTGTTGTTCCTGTACTTCGCCACCATCGTGACTCCCAGCGTGCTGCTGGCTGCCTTCTACGCGCATATCTACCGAGTTGTTGTTAAACAGGTAATATTATATTTTACTTTTATTTATAGTCTTTATAAACAAGGTTTGTGTATGTGAGTTTGAATGTTTGTAAATGCACCCACGATACAGGAGAAAAATAGAAAAATTATTAAAAAATTAAAAAATGATATATAGGTAGGTATATTATATTATTTATTATCAAATTATTTCTAATTCTCGTCTCTAGAGTCGGGCAAAGTTTAAAAAAAAAATCTTGTGTTGAAAAGTTTAAATTAACTTATTACAATAATTATTTCTATTTAATTATTTGACTCTGGTAAAGGTACAAGTTGGTAGCCGACTGCACGCAGCAGCAGCAGACGACATGTCGTCGCTTCATGTCGCCACGACACGTCGTTGCGTCATGTCGTTTCACTAAATGGCATATCTCCTCTTGTTTCTGTTATCTATGGGCACTACTGATCTGCGGTCGGACGACACTACCGTCTGCCGCTCGACGACGCGTCACTAGCTTCGTGTCACTAACTACGGAGGGAATTTCATAGAAATACGTAGAAACCAGTAGTGTCGCTGCGACATGTCGTCTGCTGCTGCTGCGTGCAGTCGGCTACCAACTTGTACTTTGACTGAAGAGTTTTACTTTCGAGCATAGTGCTTGTGTTATGTATTTAATACCTGCTGTTCTTATTATGTCATCCCGTCTATGTCACAGTCTCCCTTTCTTTCGTTTGTATTGTCTTGGGCAATCCTCTGTTACGTTCTTAGCCCATTTGTTCTGTTTTACTGTTTGTGTATGTGTTTGTACCTCTGAAGTTCCTAGCGTGGGAGCAACGTTTATAGGCGTTTGCAATAAAAACAAAACTGAATACTTATTTATTCTTTATATTTCCAGCTCAGCGAAGTGATGACAGTGGACGGCTGCCGGGGCCGCATCCCCGGCGGTGGCACCATGCTACGAGTGCTGGGAGCTGCCCAGAAACGAGAAGTCAAAGCCACTCAGAATCTCGCCATCATAGTATTCTTCTTCATTATTTGCTGGATCCCACTTTATACAGTGAATGCGATCAAAGCATTTATGCCTGACCTGGACATTCCAAACCCTCTCACATATGTCTGCATCATTGTCTCCCACTTAAACTCTGCCATCAATCCTTTCTTGTACGCATATCACTTGAAAGATTTTAGAGCGGCGTTGAAGGGTCTCCTCTGCTCTATCGCAGGCAGAGGTGTGACAATACAAGCGGCGTATAGACCTCCTATACCTGTGAGAAGACAAGCGTTAGAACGGTGCAACGCTCTAAGAGAGAGACCAAAAGTTTACGTGAACTCCCCGGTGTGGTTACGACAGAAGCAAGAGGAGATAAGCACGACTGAGGAGTGCAGAGCTGTGGCAGTAGCAACACCAGTGGTGCCCGACGTGGAGCCATTCATAAACAGAGTTGCTGACGGATCTAGTGGCTGTCACACCCCTGAGGGCAGAGACAGCGAGGCTGGGCCGTACCTCATAGAAACTGGCGAGGACAGATGTCAGAGTCCATACAGAAGGGTTGAGGAATTGATACGGCGCGTGCGGAGTGTAAGTGCCGATCACAGCTGACAGGAGCCTTGCCGGGGCTTCCCGGCATACAGCGTCACGTGAGGGGACGACAGAACAAACAAACATTCCTAAAAAACAGAAGAATTGTTGCATGTAAATATTTACAATCGCTTGAAGTTAATTTAGCTAAGCATTATAAAGTCACGGTGTCTCGAAATACCATCATGTTGTTATTGATTAGATTTGGTTTGGAATGGAATGGATTTTCCATGTTAAAGTTAATAATATTTATGTAAATGTGCTGAATGTAACTATTTGTTGCTTGTATGATTGTTATAAGTTGTTGCTTCTATGGAAATATAAATTTAAATCTGAGCTTTATACGTTTATTTCGAACCAGCGTAGTTACCGATGTAGGAACCGAGGAGTAGGGAGGATAATAGTTCCTGAGAAAATCCTAAGAATCTGGCAAAAAGAAACACTATAGAATACGGGGTGCTTAACTATGAATTTTTATATGCTTCTTATGTACAGTCGCCAGCACATCAAGCTACCTAACACTAAAAATTTCTCAATCAACCATGAACCCTAATCCGTTACCGATAAAGTTGAAAATCAATTAAAAATATGTTTGACAGATTGTAGTAGCATAATGTGCTGGCGTCTGTACCTACAAGTTCGGCGGTAGTACTTCAGCCTATCAAAACTGGCTGACATCGATGTTTAGTGAAGTCGAATTTATAGACGAATACGTTCTTACAAAATAAGAATAGTTAGCTAATCTTAAAAAATATTCTAGGAAGAATATAATTATACAGTTACACAAACACAACTCTGTACCGGTTAATGAGTTTTGTTAGCATTATAACTAAATTAGGTAAGTTCATAATGAGTCAAATTGTTAAAAGAGACGGGTATTCAAAACTTATAAGAAGCTGCCTATTTGCAAGAGAATATAAAAATACTCTAAAATCAATTAGCAGTTTTTAGAGAAGCATTTGTCCCAACTATGTATGTAATTATCCTCGTAGTCATACTGATATGACAAATTAGTATGACCACGAGGAAACAGTGGAAAGAACGCTCTGCAATGAACGCCGGAATGGCACACTATCTATTTCCCACTCAAGCCGCTAGATGTCACTGTAAGTCTATGACCCACTGGTATCTGTCTATGGTAAACACAGGGGGAATCCGTAGTAAACAGATCATGAGCAACCAGGGCCCTGTTTAATAAAACTTACAAATTGTAAATGTAGGCTACAAGTTACAATTCTACAAGTTTCTGTTTAATAAAAACTACAAGTTACAATTTTACCATGGTGGAAAACTGACAAATTTGTAGCTACAATTCCACATATTTCTGTTTAATAAACATTTTCTCTCTACAGGTGACAATTTACAAATTTGTAGGGAAAACTGTTTTATTGAACGCATAAAATTGTAGCTACAAGTTTACATATTTGTAAATTGTAGAAAAATTTCGACAGGTGGACTCACCGTGTGTCAAAAACTTACAATTTTGTACCTCAATTAAATAAGTGAAGAAATTTTATTGTTATTCTTTAAAAAATGGTTGAAATAGTGATGATGAATATTATAAGTGAACGGTAAAGGTGATTTTTTTTTTATAAAGGGTTAACTTTACTTTTGAATCGTTTAATTTTAGGTTTAATGAAAAAAAAAAAAATACCGGCGAATATTTTATAACGAAGATAGGAATTCGATTTTAAGAGAAATGCAGCTCTTACATCCACTCGGCAAATTTCTTATAAATCAAACAAATATTAAAGAAGTTAAACCAAATTCTAAATGTATATGATTTATGAAATTACTCTCGATTTAAGAATCTTCAACAAAACTTACATTTTTATGTAAAATTGTAACTTACAATTACATATTTGTAGCTACAAACTTGTCATAAAAATGTACAGGCGTTTTTTACAATTGTAAACGTTTATTAAACAGCATTTACAAGTGTACAATTTGTAAAATTTTTACTTGTAGAATTTTTACAAATTGTAAGGTTTATTAAACAGCACTTGTAAGAAATTTTTACAAATATGTTTATCTACAAAATTGTAGACTTGTAAGTTTTATTAAATAGGGCCCAGATCTTTTTGTTGCAACAAGGGGAGAGTGAGTAGGACAGCAATATTATTACGAATCCATCCCACGGTAACTGCCAATGATGACAATGGATTTCGAAATGACGAATACCAAACGTAGGGTCTACGTCACTGTAGCTTGGTGAATCCCTTCAAAGAAATTGGCTCGTTGGATACCTGCGTCGTCTGTTTACCTGGCCACAGCGGCCGTTTTTGTAATGTTGACTCATTCAACTTTTTTATTTTTCCCATAATTTGGGGAAAAATCTCAAGTTGCTAAAATGTTATCAGGTTAATAATTGCAATTTTAGTAAGATTTAACCTTACAACGGTGGCTACACAGTTGATCAAAAATTGTTTCTTTTATTTCACCTCGCTATTGGGTTAATATGCATCAATTACAAAGACTGACGTTTGTGCGTTTTGAAAACCATTTAGATTTTATAGCTCTTGCCTTATAAGACGGGTTGTAACTTTTTTTTAAATTAATTGGTAATCTTTCAATACAAAAGAGACAGGGAATACAACCTGCTTTGCTCCAATGAAGACTTGGAAAATGTATAATCTGTTATAAGTATTCTTTATTACTCTTTGGTATCATCCAACTGACAAAATCGTAATCAAAAAGCGTAGAAATTATTTTTAGTTTAAAAGATGTAAAATGTTAAATTCTAAAGTGTGTTTACATTTCTTTAAAAAATGAAATGAATTGTATTGTTGTGTCATCGTCGAACGAAGAAAACTTTTGTTCCGTGCGCACGAATTGTTGGTTGATGGTTGATAGACTGCTGCTTGTTGTAGGTATTGTTATTGTGACTTTTAAAAATGTTTAACAGCAAGTTTGTATTGTTGCACGCTGTTCTACTAGCTGCGCTTTTAGAACCAATATTGGGACGTAGAGCTCGCGGACACAGTTATCCTAAGTGGGGCGGGCTGTCTGGCCATGGTCCCGGTAATCCACCAACTGTGTATCACGGGGGTAAGGCTTCGGGCGAGAGTCATAATTATCCGGCATCAGGCGGTCTTTCTGGTGGTAACAGACCTCCACAAACGATTCCCCCTCCCGTCCACCACGGAGCACCGGTGCACTATCCAGCGTATCAAGGCCAACCTCCAACTGACATTGAAAAACACTCAAGTAATAAATACGGCCCAATGTTAGCCGGTCTGGCGTTACTCAACCTTGGAGCTCTTGGCGCTGCCGCCTATGCAAGCAGCGGGCACGGAAAACTGCATTACAAACCACAAAAGAACGAAACATGCAAATTTGCTATAAGAAAAGAAAACGGTGACTATGACGAGACGAAAATAGATTGTGAGATTATCAGCAGTTTCATTTTAAAAGACCAAGGGATATTACAAGCAAACAAGTCAACAACGTCGACAACACCAACAACAACTGACGGAATGTTAGTGCCATATGTTGAAACGACCATGTCGACTACGTTGACCACGTCAACCACGTCAAACACGTCGACCACGTCGACCACGTCGACCACTCGCGTTTCAAACGGATTGAGTGGAGGGACAAACTGCTTCGTGATTCATACCTCTCCATCACACAAAATGGAGAAGCATGTGCCATGTGATTTATTACTATTATACGCAAAACGCTTAGAAAGTAAGAAACTCAATGCTCCGAATGGACACGTGTTAACAATAGTGTCTGACTTGAATACGAAGATTTTTTATTTAATTTTCTGGTATAAAACTATGATTTGGTATTTTTGATTAGGTATGAATGATTTTGATTGTTCTTACTGTTCGATTAATTTTATTATTTTTTGTTGTTTAAGAGTGTTGCTCAAATAAAACTGTGCTTATTCATTATCATTTTATTTAATACCTATAGAAACATTTAATTTAAAGTGAAACAGTAAAACAAACAACTCTAACCGCCTCACTTCAAACATATTCAAAAGAAAGGGTGGAATTCAATGTAGCACTAGTAACATTGTGCTAGATAGTAAATGCTTTGAGGGGGTTTGGCGGGAATCTCAAAGAAGACGCACTTTTCAATTTTTCTTAAAGTTTTTTTCATTCAATTTAAATACTGTATACTGTTTAAATTTGCTGTAAATAGTTTGTTATCGTCCTGAAAATGGACGGGAATGAGGAGAGCGAGGCTGAAGCCCCGAATCCCAAGATTCGGAAGCGGACTTTTGGCGCTGATGCTGATGACCATGTCGGCGGCGGTGAGGAAAGTGACTCTATTAATTACGCACCCTATTTCAAGCCTAATTATAAAAGACTGTATCCAGAGCATTCGGCTAACACGGAGTTTAAAGTTTATGTAGAAAGTCAGGACAAAGAACGATTGGGAAATAAAAGCCCCATATATTTAAATCACATTTTCGCAACGGGCGTTAAAGGTGTGGTGGCCATACGCCGTGTCAATGCGAATAAAATCGTGGTCGTGTTTAAGCAATACAACACGGCCAACAATTTCATCAACAATGCGAGCTTCCTTGAAAAACATAAGATGAGGGCATATATCCCTGCAGCCCAGATAGAACGAGTTGGCATCATCAGGTTCGTACCAACCAATATATCCAACAAAGAGTTGTACACAAAGCTTTCTTCTGTCTATGAAATTGTAGCAGTGAGAAGATTTACAAAGAAAGTGGGACAGAACAGGGTACCGCTTCAGACAGCCAGCATTACATTCCTATCGAATTCGCTACCAGATTCAATACAATACGACCTATTCTCATATAGAGTTTTTGACTATATACCACCCCTTTTGCAATGCTATCGCTGCTTCAAATTCAATCACTCGGCCAATGTATGCAATGGTAAACAGCGCTGCAGCTGCTGTGCTGGAGAACACTCCTACAAAGAATGTGACAAGCCCAATGAGCTCTGCTGCATTAACTGCAGTGGACCTCATTTGGCTATCTCAAGGACCTGTCCGGTTAAGATGAGGAAAATGTTAGAAAAAAAGGAAAAAATTACTTATGCCAGCATTGCTAATACAAAGAAGGAAACTGACTTCCCTCCTTTACCGGACCGCTCCGAGTCTGCTATTAAAAATAAGCAAAATATAATTAATAAAAATAAGGAACTTGTTGTAAATAAAAACAAAATGAAATTGTACAATGTGGATAGTGTACATAACACACCCTTAAATTCAGAAATCATACCTGAGAAGAAAACCGCACTCAAACCAAACATTAAAGCCCAAATCATTGCCAATAATGATGTATTAATGGCTATAGTCCATACCCTAGTACAGCTAGGCAACAAATCGGACGATGTGCCCATTACCACGTCGACTATCAAAGACATGCTCATCAAAAATCTATCGACATAATGGATCTGAGCTCTAATATTTTAACTTCTTTAAGTATTGCACAGTATAATGCTCAAAGTTTACATAGTAAAAAACCTTTATTAATAAATTTTCTACAAAATCAAAATATAGATATTTGTCTAATAAATGAAACTTGGTTAAAAGACCAACAGATTTTTAAAATACCTGGCTATAATTTCCACCATAAAAATTCAGCTAACAGTCATAATGGTGTAGCTATCATACTAAAGCCCTATTTAAAATATAGAGTTCTAGACACCCGTTTCTATGAAGATATTCAGACTATTGCAATTTCAGTATCTACAAGAATAGGCGACATAACAGTTTTATGTGTATATTGTCCACCTAAATCTGGGCATATAAGAATAAATAGATTGCGGAATATTATCAGGGACCTCCCTAAACCTGTATTTGTAAGTGGCGATTTTAATGCCCATCATATTGCCTTTGGATGCGTGTCCACAAAAGGCAGGGGGCAAGATTTGTATGATTTAATTGATGATAGTGACTTATGTATAATTAATAATGGTGACTTTACTACAGCTAATCGCCCTCATTGTAATCCATCGGCAATTGATGTCACTTTCGTTAGTCCAAATCTGGCACCACTTTGTGAGTGGTCTGTTCATGATGATACAATGGGAAGTTATCATTATCCAACTATTACAAAAATTGCAATTTGTGCTGACAAATATCAAGTTAATCCACCTGTTGATAGATTTTTATACAATAAAACTGATTGGAGTAAGTTTTTTGAAAAATCCAAAAATATTTTCCATGACATGACGATTGATGAAGAGGATCCAATGTCCACTTACCTCGAATTTTGTACTCGCCTCGATGCCTTAAAGGAAATGGTGATTCCAAAGTTAGTTAAAACTGGTGATTTTAAATGTAGAATTCCAGCTCCTTGGTGGAATTGTATTTGTGAGCAAAGTGTAATTGCATCTTACAATGCTCTGAAACTGTACAGAAGTGATCCAACTATAGATAATTATATTAATTATAAGAGATTAGATGCGCTAAAAAAACGTACAATTTCAGAACAAAAGAAGATTGGTTGGAACAAATTTTGCAACACTTTCAATAGAACTACTCCACTAAGTAAAATTTGGAACCTTATTAAGAGATTTAAAGGCATCAGATCTGGTAACAAATCATACAGGGATGAATTTATTCAACCATTTTTGAAAAAAATATCTGATAATAGTAACCTTATAGATAGTAGTGAATATAGCCATTATTTTGATCTCAATAATGACAACCCAAACTCCAAATTTCTATTAGATCCTTTTACATGGACTGAATTCTCAATGAGTTTACAATCTAGAAAAAATACAACCCCAGGTTTAGATGACTTCCCTTACATACTGATTAAAAATCTTGATGATGATGTAAAACATTTATTCTTAAAAATTCTTAACAGTCTTTGGCGTAAACAAATAATACCAGAATCATGGAAAACACAGTGTGTGATTCCCATATTGAAACCTGATAAACCACCAGATTTGGCTAGCAGTTATCGTCCAATCTCGTTGTCCTCATGTCTTGGAAAGATCTTTGAGAATATGTTGAAGAATCGTTTAGACTGGTACTCTGAATCCCATAAAATTATTCCACCACTGCAATATGGATTTAGGCGATTTAGTCGTAGCTGTGCTGACAGTTTCATTTCCCTAATAGCAGACCTGAAAAGG
This sequence comes from Diarsia dahlii, assembly GCA_949775195.1. Taxonomy (NCBI): domain Eukaryota; kingdom Metazoa; phylum Arthropoda; class Insecta; order Lepidoptera; family Noctuidae; genus Diarsia; species Diarsia dahlii. The sequence goes on from OX459195.1 coordinate 17,247,924, forward strand.
GCAGAAAATAGTAAATTACATACAGTTTGCGTATTTTTGGATGTACAAGGTGCTTTTGATAATGTTGACCCTGGCATACTTGTCAAAATATTGACTGGTAGTATAGGTTTACCTGGACTTGTATCCAAATGGATTTATGACTTCTTGAGTAACAGAAAACTCTTTGTCAACCATAATAACATCTTTTATGGACCAGAGTGGGCCAGTAAAGGCACAATGCAAGGTGCAACTCTGTCGCCCTTGATCTATAACTTGTACACTTGTGAAATATGTAAATATGTTGATACTCAGAATGTAAATATATTGCAATTTGCTGACGATTTAGTTCTGTATAGTTCAAATTCTAATTTATGTGCAGCTATTGATACTGTAAATATAGCACTAGCAAAACTTCATGATTATTATACTAATAGGCTGCATCTTAGAATTAATGCTTCAAAAAGCAGTGTAATGATTTTTGGAGATGACAACCCTACTACTGATGTTATATATGCTGCAGACAGCATTCAAAGAGTCAACCAGCATAAGTTCTTAGGTATTGTCATTGACCAAAAACTCAAATTTGAAGAGCACATTAAATATATTTCAAAAAACTCTTACAAAGGACTAAATGTTCTAAGATGCCTTGCTGGGGTATCTTGGGGAGCTGATCCAAAAATATTGTCAATACTGTACAAAGCAATTGTAAGAAGCCACTTTGATTACAGCACTTTAGCTTACATTAATTGTACATATGTACATAGATTGGATATAATTCAGAACAAGGCTCTGAGAATCATCTCTGGAGCAATGTGTTCAACTCCCATACGAGCCATGGAAGTTGAAACCAAGATCATGCCCCTTATTTTGAGGAGAATATTGCTCTGTGAAAGATATTGCATCAAACTTTTGTCATCAGCTAATAATGATGTTATCAAGAGAATAGTCCCTCACCTAGTGAATGTCTCTGGTCCATTGTCTTCAGCAGATGAACTGTTGAAGGGCATAGCTCCACAGTTGTGTCGGATTTATCTGGAAATATGTAATAAATGCACAAGGATTAAAAAACAGTTCCAGTGGCCTTGCTATGCCCACAACTATGTTAGTATAACTCATCCAATTCATGTTCTAGAACACAGAATTCTAAATAATAATGACATGCTAGAATTTTTGTCAGAAAATAATAAGTACTATACTCTATACACTGATGGCAGTAAGGGAAATAACTATGTGAGATCTGCTTTATATGACCCTCAAACCAAGTTCTTTCAAAGCTTTGTTCTGAACAATGAATGCTCAATATTTACTGCAGAAGCCTATGCAATCTTAGAAGCGTTAAAGTTAATAAGTCATATTCACCAGTCTTATAAATCCTTTTTAATTCTAACTGATTCATTGAGTCTTTTGGAAGCTTTGAAAAATTTGAAATTGAGTTTTAAAACTAACTATATTTTGTACAGTATTAAAGATATTATTTATAAGTTAAATTGTAAAGACATTGAGATATCTTTACTATGGATTCCTTCGCATAAAGGTATATCTGGAAATGAAGTAGCAGATAGAATTGCAAACAAGGGGATAAATTCATTGGATGTTCAACACGTAACTAGTGTACCGCACACTGATTATTATAGCTCGATAAACGAAGAACTGAAAAATCTTTGGGTTAAAATGTGGAAGAAAGACCAAGAGCAAAAAGGAAAATGGTACGGAAGTATCCAAACCGACTTACCAACAGAGCCCTGGTACGACGACCTGGAGTCAGCCAGCCGGCACTTCATCACTACGATTAACAGGCTTCGCTTTGGCCATACCACCACACCAGCCCACTTATCCCGTTTGGGCATAATAACAAGTGATTCTTGTAAATTCTGTAATACACCGCAAGCTGACGCTGAACACCTGGTTTTGAACTGTCAAAATTTTGTAATTGAAAGACTGATACTTGCCAGTGAATTGAGTGATATCTTACCAAATAATTCCTCCCGCCGCCTGAATGATATTCTAAAAATTAAACAGTGTTTTGTGCCGATTTTTAAATTCATTAAAAACAGTTGTGGAAGTGTGTAGTGGAAAAAAATAAAATATAATTATTATAAGTGTATAAACTCTTAAATTTTTTTCAAATTAAGACTTTTAAAATAAAGACTTGGCTTAAAGGTCCTGTAACCAAGCCAGTGGCATAGCCACAAAATATTAAAAAAAAAAAAAAAAAAAAAATAAATGCTTTGAATAGTAAACGGGTCATGGAGGTAATATAAGTAAAGTTATACCTGAAAAACAAGTATTAAAAAAAAGCTGTGAAAAATTTGAAACTTTGACCCCCAATATCTCCGTAACTAGGATTAGTTAGTAGCTTTTGTTCTAGCTAGAACAAAATAAAAATATCGCAGTGGCGGGGAGAACAAATGCCTTTCGGCTTCGTTACGAGTAGTTTTACACCCTTTAAAATAATTCAATTCATCTCTCTTAACTGTTTTGGACTGTTTTCTGGACTATTTTTCTTTTATTTAAAAGTGCATTTTTAAGTAATTTTTGGAGCTTTACCGTACCAAAAACCTCGAATAACTTGCTGATTTTGGTAAATTTTATTTTATTGTATTCTTTTCTTTGCAGGTCTCTTTATGAAATTATTAAATTATCTATTGACATAACAATTTTAGTTCGTAAGAAAAAGGTAAAGAATAATAGTAGGTAAGAATAAGGTAAAAAAATTGCCTTTGAACGGGTTTTCAGGCCCTTGTTTAATTTAATTTTGGACTTTAAATGAAAGTAGTTCTGGTCACAACGAGGGGCGAACCAGTAGGACAATAATACATATTAATATTTTTTTCTAAACTCAACGAATACATAAAAAAATCCGTATGTATATTACTAACTAATTCATGCGAATCGTAATCAAACTGTGCAGAAAATAATATTATTATCAGTTTAGTGTGCTTTAAGGGAGATTATATCTAAAAAGGTGGCAACATTTTAGAATACAAATAAAATTAATTGTATTCGTGTCGTCATCGAAGTAGCGAAGCGCAACAGGCCGCGCGCCCGCGCCTCACCTCAGTTCAGTGCGCACGAGTGTACAGTGCGGACGTGTTGTGCAGTTACTGTGACTTTCAAAATGTTTAACCTCAAGCGAGCGTTGTTATACGCTTTTCTACTAGCTGTGCTATTAGAACCAATATCGGGACGGAGAGGTTTTAGTGGCGGACACAGTTATCCTAAATCGGGTGGCTTGTCGGGAGGTGGTCATCACACGGGTGGGCTGTCTGGTGGGGGTAGCCACGGATATCCCTCGTCCGGAGGACACTCCGGCGGTAATCACGGATATCCGTCAAGTGGTGGCTTATCTGGAAGTGGCTCTTCGGGAGGTGCTCATACATATCCATCATCTGGAGGAAAACCGGCCTATCCGTCATCTGGTCAAAATCATGGTTATCCGTCGTCGGGCGGAAGTCATGGCTACCCGTCTTCTGGCGGCGGTCTATCTGGTAACAGTCACGGAAACCCACAAAACAAACCTGCTGTACATCACACAACGAATATCCACAACTATCACTACGCTCCTCCGCAGCAGATCTCGTACTCTCCCGTCCGCGGCGGAGCACCGGTGAACTACCCGGTGTACCATGGTACTCCTCCGACTTACGTTTACCAATACAAAAACTCTGGCAGTAAATACGGCACATTGTTAGCCGGTCTGGCGTTACTTAACCTTGGAACTCTCGGCGTCGCCGCTTATGCAGCCAGTGGCAGCCACGGAAAAACGAGTTACACACCACAACCGGGCGAAGTTTGCAAATTTGCGATAAAAAAAGACAACGGTGACTATGAGGAGACCAAAATTGATTGCCAGATTATAAGCAGTTTTATTTTACAAGATCAAGCGCAACAGTCACACGCTACAGGCAGCAATACATCTACGTCAGTGGTTACCGTGACCAACACGACAGTCATGAACATGACTAACATGATGCCAGACCAGCCGGCGACGCCTGGACCCGTGACGCCGGCGGTAGGCAATGTTCTGTACGCAATGCTACCCAACGGAACCTTAGTGCCTGTTAATGCGACGGGAGTACCTGGTGTTCCCGTGGTACCCGGAAATACGTTAAACGTAACACAAAATGTAACAGGCGCGCAGGCACAAAATGGTGTGGTGACTTCTTCTGTAGTGACGACCACTACGACAAACACAACTCTTGTGAATGCTTTGGACGTGAAAGGAAAACCAGTGGACGTGACACCAGGGATGACCTGCTTCGTGATTCGTACCAGTTCAATACACAACATGAGGAAGACTGTGCCATGTGGTCTGTTACAGACATACGCGGATAAGTCGATACAACGTAAAAACTCGGCAGCTCGCAATGGACCTATGTTTACGATAGTGGCTGCTATTATAGCTTTTTGTATAGCGTATTAAGTTAGAACTTAGTGTCTAAAACACAACATTGTTATTTGTTATGATTTGTAAATCTACAAGCAGCTGAGTTGTGTCCGACTTGTGTGTAGAAAGAACTTTAAATTGCATTTTCTGGTGTTTTTATGAGGAGTTTTAATGGCAGTACATGATTACATACCTACAGTGCGATCAAATTATCTTGGCAGCTCTGAACATAGGCTTTGCGAAATACGCATGTAAACTTGGGAATAAAACTGTTATTGCCAGATAAACCAATACTTAAACGATCAGAAAATATCTAATTTAAACAGTGAGAAATACAAATAAAATAAATATCATAACACTTTTATACATTCGCTGTAACAAAATGACCTGCACGAAGTTCGAAGCTGCCAAGATAATTTGATCGCACTGTACACATAGTTTACATACCTACACATTTACAAAGACCCAGAACAGATCTGCTAGTTTAGTGTTTTGTGTGAGCGGTACCTTAACTATGGCGTTGTCATTTTGTTTGCTGAACGTTTGTGCCAGAAATTGCTCAATTTGGTACATAATGGTCAGCGTCACATTAAATTTGGAAACTTATCTTGTGCCACTCATAAAAATGTGATGATGTATTTGAATTCATGATTGATGTATTTGAATATGAAGAAAGTTACTTATTTGACTAGAAATTACGAATGTCTGAAAATGAATGTCTGATTTATGAATGCCATGTTGAGATATTTGTTTGTACTCTTGTTATCAAGATTCATGACTTAACTAGGGGTGATATTGTCAATTTTATCTTTTTATGGAAGTTTTCGTAATCCTTCCTACCTATTTACTTAATGCTGCTGAACATGCGGCCTTTCCATTTAACATTATTGAACTCGTGTACATTCTGGTTTAACTCACTTACTGTTAATTACTATCAACATTATTTTATTTTTAGAGATAATCTACCCAATGACCATAAATGCCAAAACTATTAAAACTAATCCATAGACAGTTCTCGAAGTGATATCTGTAAGAAACATTAATTGTGATATTTATGTTTATAATTAAAAATAATTTAAATATATGTACTTGTTGTTTTGTTCCAAAGCTCTGTTTTCCTACCTACTCTAATATTGGTTTTACCTTACGTACTTAGTCAACAAACGCGTCTTGTTATTTCCAGAAAAAGAGCTGCCTACCTCCTTTAATATGAATCAACTAAGGAAAATACCTTCTTTTAAGAATTGGATGACCTGCAATATGGAATGTTAAATCTGATCGAACTTATTAAATTCAATATTATGAACCTTATCCAATAGGTACTTAGGTCCACAGTCACTGACGGTTATCGCTCCTTGAGGTATTTTCTAACAGAATAATTTAATTAGTATTCGTTCGAACATTCCTCGTTTGGCTTCATTACTCGGAATCAACTAAGTATTCAATGAATGTCGCTATAAAATAGTATACGTTGAAATCTTGACTAGTGCGTGTTAACATCTTATTTCTAAAGGACGGGTTGAAATCTATCCTCATGCTTTTATTATATTTAGACTGACTTATGTGGTGGCTCATCAATTCTTAGTTCAGAACATATATATTGAATAGAGTAAAAATACAAGTTGTTAAATTTTTTGTTGTAGCTTATCGTAATCAGCTTACAGTAGTCCACCGAACGACATAGGGTATCCTAAATAGCAAGCAACTCAACTCGATTCTAAGCAACTCTCATCCAGTTACTACCAGCCACCCTGCGATGATTATTCGAGCTTATTTGAGGTCTTCACTCAAGAGTACATCTACCAGCGCGGCAGCGGTCAGCGGGTCTAATGGGCCTACTACACGCTCAAGCTTCACCACACTTTTCGTTCACACTTCACAGTACATCGCGCGTATGGTTGGTAAAACTGTATTACCATTACAAACCACACGCGCGATGTACTGTGTGCACCGTGTAATCGCGCAGGCAAGACTGTGGGGAAGTGTGAGCGTGTGGTAGGCGCATAAGGCTAATAATGGCCGGCCCATAGCCACTTCAGCTTACTTATTCCGTGAGCTATGTCAATAATATTCTGGTTCTCTGTCGGACTACCCCTACATATATATGTTTACAAAGAAACGTTACCCATTTATATTATTGGTATAGACTAGTAGTCTAGTCAACATGTGCTTTTTGGTAATATTCTTTTTTCTCTGCCTCCGAAAAATATGAACGAGGTGTCATTCGACACACAACACACACACAAAAGTAACTTGTGTGACACATCCAAATGTGACTTGATAACAGCTTATGATACATATATAGTTTTTACCTACTGTTTTATTTTAACAAATGTGTAAACAACTTTAAAGCTACTGAAAAGGAAAACGTTAATTTTCAATATAATTATACTTGCTGCGTTCTTTCAGCAGCCGGTTATAGACGCCAACACATCAAGTTTTTAACAAAACTTCTAAATAAATTTTCAACTGTATAGCTGAAGCTAATAGGTTCAAGGTTGATTGGGAAGCCGGGGGCTACGGGTGGTTCGAAAGAGAACCGCGCCCTCGCACACAAAGGGCTAAGAAGGAACATGGGTGGTTTTTAGCCAGTAGAAGTCTGACACTCCCTGAGCGGGACGAGTCATTTAATGATTTCATAACTTCGAATAAAAAAAAAGATTGATTGGGAAAATTTTACAGTTTCGGGTAGCTTGATGAACTGGTCTGGATTGTACAAGACGAGGTTTTATCGGTGAGAAAAAAAAACAACAATAATAATTATCACGCAAGTATTTTCCCGGATGGTAGGCAGAGGGAGGTCTGCCACCCTGCCAGGGTTGTGGAATTTGTTCAAAGGAGTTACCGCGGCCCTGGAACGTACAGGGCTCAACGAGGAACACGAATGGGTTTTAGTCAGTAACAGTTTGACACTCCATCTTGTTCCACCCAGAGCAAGAGGATCCATTTGATGATTTAGGCACAGGTCTGCCATGCTGTAGTACACTAAAATTCGCCAGTTATGTAGTAGAATGCAAAAAAATCGTGAAGGGCTTGATAAGACCACCCCAGAAATGGAACACACGACCTCATTATGATCAATATCACTAAGACCAACGCGAGGCTGCAAAAAAATGGTAAGCATACGTTTGTGAATGTGAATGATCTACTGCAACATGCCATTTACCTGTAAACGTACTTGCAACAACATTGTTCTGCCGGAAATCAGACTGTATGGTGGTATTCCAATCATTTCTCACAATTGAAACTAAAAACGTGCATTTATGACCGAGTAATGACAGAGTTGTACATCTGGGCACATCTGGGTCTGAGTCTGTCCTATAAACCTGGAAGAGGCAATAGGAGTATGTGAGCATCGTGCACAAGATTGCGGGTTGTTCGCAAGAGATACCGCGCCTCGACATAGGGCTAAGAAGGAACATAGGTGGTTTATTAGTCAGTAGAAGTCTGACACTCCCTTTCGCTCTGCCCAAGAGCGGGAGCGGTTATTTGATGATTTTCAAAGATGTTCTGTTTTCTGTCTACCCCCATGGAAAAGGTGTGAGTTTATGTATGTATGAATGAAAATAAAAAGATATAAACATAAATCTATAAAGGAAATCTACGGCGACTTCAATCTCTATTTAGTGGACTATTATGATAAGCTGGATAAGATAACAGATAACACGACGTAAACATGTAAATCACCATTGATTTGAAATTCGGATAGGTGTTGTTATTTACACACATACGTACATACATCCACAACATTTATAACCTTTATAACCTCTGCATGGTGTCAGTATTGCCTCAGCCAGTTCTTCGTCTCACGGTCAACTTTGTCTTTCCTGGTCAACTCTATCCGTTTTTCAGGAGTCGGTTAAAACATCCAGTAATTCACTGCAATCAGAGACAACAAATAATATTCAGTTGGTATTATAGATACTTATAAATTCCATCTTTTTCCTACAGCCAGAAACTCCAGAACGCCACTGGCTTCGCCTAGTCCACGTTCAAACTTTTTTTGGTATGTTACATAACCAATAGACTAGGCTGGTAAGGAGTGGGTGACTTGACCTACCTCTTAGGACTTGTGACACATTACCCGCGAAGGGCCCATTACACATTCAAATTTTGTGCCATTCCTGTGCCACTACTACTTTGGCTTTTCCCTGCCAACGAATAAGTAGGTATGAAGGAAATAGAGATGTAGAAAAGTTTGTTGAGTATCCGTGGTTACCGCCGTATCCACACGAATTGAATAAAACAAATGAAATTCAATTGAAACTTTTTCAGATTAAATGCAAGGACGTGAAGAGAAAAGAGGGTCTGCGAGGAATTTGAAATACAGGTACTTATTTGAAGAAAAAAGGTCTAATGTCTAGGTTCACATCAATCTCTTTAAATGTTAAAAACTTTGCCAATGTGTCTGGCAGCCCTCTAATCATGGCCGTAAAATGGGTTATTTTGCCATTTTTGGTGGGGCACTGTCTTCAATTATAATATTAGTTCCTGTTATAATGGAAATGACAGTATCTGCAGCAGACCGTGACTAATGAAACAAAAAAAACTTTGCTCTAAAAGGCATTTTTCTGGAAAAAAAGGGGAATACATTAAATGGAGAATCGCAGCCCCTGTTACATCTTAAAGAGGACCGTTGAGTCAGCAGTCCTCTTTAACGTCCTTCCATTTAAAGTATATAACACAAAATATTGATATTAGGTAGGTAGGTACACAGATACATCCTATTGCGATTGGCCGATTGTATAACGTTGTCTTCTAGCTAACGGTGCATTCACACGACTGTTCACATAACGCTCGAATATTGACCTCAAGAAGTCAAGATTTCTAAATACACAAGAAAAAAGAGTTTTTTAATGAGAATTGATCTCGTAGACTTGTTTATTTTACTTTTTCACTTCAAATAAAATGTTTCTATAGGTATTAAATAAATAAATAAAATGATGATGACGATTAATAAGTTCAGTTTTATTTCAGCGACAATCTTATATAACATAAAATAATAAATTGAATCGAATAGTAAGATTAGTCAAAATCATTATAGTTCATTATGTGTTTGGTAAGAATAAGATTAGCAATATAGCTTTCTTGAAAAAAAAAACAGTATGCTAACAAGACCTGGGTGGTGAGGTTAGTTAGCCTCAATTTGGGTCATTTTGGGTTATATAATTATGTAAGATGTTACATTCATATTATTCGCGCGTAGCGTCGGTTAATAAATCGGTTGAGCCACCTGTGTGTTTATACCTACGTATTACTGTACAATTATAAATATTAAATATACTTGTGTCTGGCCGCAACTCGCCTAATGCGCCTACCACACGCTCACACTTCCCCACAGTCTTGCCTGCGCGATTACACGGTGCACACAGTACATCGCGCGTGTGGTTTGTAATGGTAATACAGTTTTACCAACCATACGCGCGATGTACTGTGAAGTGTGAACGAAAAGTGTGGTGAAGCTTGAGCGTGTAGTTGGCCCATAATATGAAGCGATGATGTGGCCTAGGGTGGAACACGCTTGAATTGAAGAAACCGATTCATCCGAACTTCGATTATATCTAAATTATAACCAACAAAATTATGATCAAGGAACAGAGAAGCGCCATTTATAGCAAACGTAGTAAATCACAGACTATTATATTATTTCCGCTGATGACTACCTCAGCGTCAGATTTGCAAGACGATTGCACCATGCAGTGTATAATATTTGTCTTACCTATCTGACAGATATTACACGAAACTTCAGAGGCAAAGAAGGTTGAGTAATATTACGGCTAATAGTTAATAAACTACGTAGAAGAAGCTAATGCGTCATGCGTGACTAAAACAGGCAAGTCAAGTCCAATATCCAATGGATATTTTCTCACAACTCGTTGTGGCAATACTTGCGCACGAGTGTCACTATCACTGTTAGCTGAGGGGAAAGTTTTTTGCTATGTGACGTAGGGGACCAGTCACATTGGCAGCCATTATGTCGAATCATTCATTGACCTGTGGAGTTTCCGCACGACACAGCGAGGCGCCTGCAAACATTATAAATTGAGACAATTACTTCCAGGTAACGATTTTGGGGGAGTCGGCTGTCACTAAAGGTAGGGATTAAATAAAGGGTCATGCACTTGTTGGTGACTTGTCACTTGTGTTGTTCCCACTTATAAATAATTATTACTGACTGATTCATCATGATCCTATAATGTTCCCACTGCTGGGACTCAGGCTTCTTCTCTAGGAGAACTGACTCATTAATAGTAATAAAGCATATCGTATTTATATTATACTGGGAAATAGGGAATACTATAACCACCTAAGCAGCTACTTTGAAACGACTTTCGAAGCAAGTGTAAACAATCAAAGTAAATAGAGACCAGAGAATTGTCACTATAATAAGATAACACATCAAACAAACTACTGACTCGTACTCAGAGAGCTCAGAGATTACACACAATATTCTGGTGACTCACCACCAGAATATTGTGAAATGTAGCGAATGTCGTGTATAAACAGCTGTAAACAGATATTATATTGTTCTGCTGTGGACTAGACATAAGTTGTTGCTGATACGTTAAATATATTTAAGTATTGATGATTAATTTGATCGGAATTTTATCATGAAATTGACTCCGAACCTTAATTAAATTAATATCAATCAACGGATGATCGGTGGTAGAAATTCCGACCTAACGTAGGTCTTGGTTTTATGGTATTGTTGGAACCTTGCCTTGCATGTACGGAAGTTCGTAAGTTGAATTACATGCTACAATGTATATTTTATATTAGTAGTAAACTTAATTGAACTCTCAAAACGGTGAAGACAAACATCGTGAGGAAACCGGCATGTCTTAGAACCAAAAATTCGTAGACATAATTATGACATCTACTAATCCGCACTGGGCCCGCGTGGTAGATTATAGCCCATTCCCTCTCAAAGAGAGGAGGCCTGTGTCCCAGCAGTGGGAACATTAATAGGCTGTTGATAATTGATGAAACTTAATTGATACAGTACTATGATATGGGACAAGCCCGCCACACTGTTCCCAAACCACTGTAACTCCTGTTAGCCAGAATCAACATTGGCGACCACAAGAAAAGCGCCGAGACAATGAAGCTCGACGAAGTCCCAGAGAAGCGATTTAACGATTAGCGATTTTTTTTAGTACTATGATATGCGTATTTTAAATAAAGACTTTTTAAATACTATTAGCTAGATTTAATTAAATTAAAACATTCAGTTGTCCCAGAAGAAAGATCCTCCTGAAGCAACTTAGTAATAAATTATTACTAATATTTTCCCCTAAATCCACTTACGTCTTCGTTAACCTAAGCGCCCGCAGAGCCCAAGTTCATCACTTCCTCATCTGCCTCGACTCCTGCTAAAGACATCTGTCACAACTCTACTTCAAAACCAAAGAAGAAGATTATATGAAGATTCAATGGAATCAAAACAGCATTCAAAACATTGTGATGGAACTTGCTGGAGCATGACTGACCTAGAAGGAAAAAAAATCCCGACATGACATCCATCAACCTGCACTGGGCCCGCGTAGTGGATTATGGCCCACGCCATCTGACAGAGACGAGGTTGTGTCCCAGCTGCGGGAAGGCTGTGGGCTAATTTAAACCGTGTGTGACAAAAGATTGTACAGTCTCCTAATCATTTCTATGAACCGTGGTGTCTTTTTTTGGTTACAAACGTGGTGTTTTAGCTCTTCATTGTTTTGAATACACTTCATTTTATTCTTTTGTTTGTTCTGTTATACTTACCATATTTTAACTCTCATGCATAATGTTACGTGGGAATTTCAATATAATAATATGCAAAGTTAAATAATATTGTTTATTTTTTGTGGCCTCTTCTGTTTTTGTTTCATAAATGATGCAAACGGTTTGGTTTACGAAATATTACTGTACAAATAGTATCCAATGGCCGAGATATTGGTCAAGCATTTATTTTTAGATTCTTCCAACTATCGTTAAATTTATTCTAGTATTTGGCAAATTTGTGTATTGTCATTGTTCTTGGGAAATGACGCTGCCACGTTGGCTTTCATAAAAAGTTACCAGTATAAGACCAGTATGACCCGTAGTATTACTCTCTTAACTATTTCAATAACAGATTCAACAGCCTATATGGTTTTTTTTTAAATATCCTTGTCATAACAATTGTAACTAGTCGTTTAAATAAAGTACACTTATATCTCAGTCTATTTTCAGCAGCTTTTATGCTTTAATAAAGCTCTGATCATACTCAGGCGAATCCCGCGCGGGATGCGGCTTCAATATTAGGAAGACACACTATTGATGGGGGCGAAGTTTTTTTCAAGAAAACTTAAAAAAATATTTACTAAAAGACCTTTCCCCGCAAATTTAGGTATGCTAAAAGAAAAAAAAAAGTAATTTATCTATAAAAAGAAAAAAAAAACATGAAAACCAATATAATCAAGAATAAGTAATGATAGTCTACATAACCAAAAATAAATAAATATGTGTATTTACAAATACTTTAAAAACATTTGTAAGAATCGCTTAATGTTCTGCATTGTGTCGTAGGCCTTAGTAAACACGCAAGAACTATTAAATTGCACACTACATTGCAGAGTACATTTTTATATAGGGTCTACCCTCATTGCCCAAAACTTTTCTGTTGCGTCTTGTTTTTTGTGTGTAACCTACCTTCTGATTTGTTAATTTTGTACTTGTTATGCTAAGTCGAAATTTTAATATTATTGTAATGGTAGTTTTAAGATACATATTTGTTTTTGTTTTTTATCTACGCTAACTGGCAGATAACATTGTAACCTTATAGTTGTCGCAGATTCAACACCGAGGCACAATATTTAGAGTTGACAATTTAGAATAACGCCATCTATCATCGTTTGTCGGAAACGTCAAGCAGTGAGCTTGGGTGAGGTCGATACAGAGCGTGGCAGGTCTGGTTTGACAGCTCTCAGTTGTCATATGTCAAGGGTCTGTTGTCAGTGGTCGGTTGACATTGGACGCATTTTGACTTGAGAGATGGGACTTTTTGGTGAGACACGAGCGCGAACGGTTGTTCTGCCCGCCTGTATCGAACCTACCGCGTTTCCGTGCTTTAATCCATTTCCATCGGCTTGATCGTTTGAGATTTTGTTAATTTGTTATCGGAAGTAAATAAATAGGCGGTTGTAATCAGTGTTGAGACTATTATTTCATACCACCGCCATGCCCAACTTGGACTCTAACAACGATGTACCCGAAATAGTTGAGCTACCTTCGTTATCAGAAGTGGTATGTAACTCTAACGCCTACATGGTGTAAGTGACAGTGCTAGGCTGGAAAAGTGTAAAGACAATGCGCGTGCGTCTGAAAGTGACATCGAAACGGAAAAGTGGCGTTTTCGTTAGCGCAGCAAAATAAAAACTTTATGACTATTGTGCAAGCAATGAAAACACCTTTTGAGAGTACGGATATTCGCCTACCGCATTTTGACCCTGAAAAACGGAATATTGTCCCGCGTGCTTAGTTGACAACAGCCGACATGTGTGTTATCGATCCAAATAGTCAAGGTGCATCGTTGATGATTGCCTTGAACCGCGCACTCATGGGAGAAACGGGACGGACGGGAGCCACACATCCACTGTAGGTGCGTTGTAAGTCGGCACCTCTGTCGCTGGTCGTCCTCCGCTGGGCCTCCTCCGGGTAACCGGGGGTCTCACCTGGTGGGGATGGACCGCCGGGGTCCTGTGAAGACAGCAGCGCCGTGCAACTGGCACTGTGGTGCGCCTGCAGGGGACGCAGCGAATTCCACGAGACTCATGGGAGAAGTTTCGTCATGGCTGTCATCCATATCTTGTCCTGGGATGAAATGGAGCGATTTTAAGGAGCTGTTTATAGTCTGGAGCGCCCCGTAGGGTGATGATGATCGTGAAGACCCTGATGCGAAGAGGAACCGCCTTAATGAGCCATACACTGGACCCAAATGTTACGCATCCAACTGCCCCGGGAAGAATATCAAGGAGGCAAGCAAAAGCGCGGCGCGGTGGCGTGGCAGGCGGACCAAGCAGCTGTAGTGCCTGCAGCAGTGGCACATAGCGAGCGACGCGTTGAAGTTTGCTATGTGAGCAATCCCAGCAGTGTGCCGATGAATCTGGTGAGTCGTACCCATTTTATTATGTTTCTGGTGCCGAATGCTCTCTGATCAAAAATAATGTTTCGTCACAGTTCAGTGGCAAGCGTGTAAACAACATTGTTAATTGACCCGGGATGGGTCATGATAGTCTGTACCTTACAATTATTTTCTGAGGTTGTGATTTATGATTAAAAATTTTGTTTTATGTTGTACCAGATAGTTGTTTTTGATTGATTTTTTGATTTTGATATTTTAATTGGCCTTGAGATTTTACAACAAGGATTTAACGTTAGTATGAGGTGTGATAGTGTTCTTTGTGTCTTGAAAAGGTCGTTACTCGTTAGGTTATGTTGTGATGTTTCAAATATGCTCAAATATGCTTCTAATTTTCAAATTGATTTCAATACAATTGATACAGATGTTTCGTTAGAATTTCGTTCCCAATTAATTAATCTATTGACAGCATATTCATCTTTGTTTTCTAGTGATTTCTAGATCCCATATTACAACAAGACTACTGTGTAGAATACTAAGTGGTCAACTTAACATTTAAAGTACCTAGCATAGTAAGAGTTTTCTTATAACCTGTAACGTTATAGGAAAATTATAGTAACATGTTGAACAACCCTACTTTAAGAATTATTTTGATAAAGGCTCGAAATGATTATCTTGATGGTGTTGTGCGTACATGTGGAGGTGACTGGATAGAGGTTGCCTGTTGTGTATGTAACCGGATGGAGGTTACATGTGGAGGTGACCGGATAGAGGTTGCCTGTTGTGTATGTAACCGGATGGAGGTTACATGTGTAGGTGACTGGATGGAGGTCGATTGTTTTGATGCTTATGGCCGGATGGAGGCTATAAGTGTGATGATGAAGACCGGATAGAGGTCAGAGTATGAGCACTACAATATTTTAATGAGTTCCCTATTATTGGATGAGTATGGGTGTTGTTCGACATGTCAGCTTTGAGAGAAAGAGTTTGTTTTGATTTCATTAGAACCTGTAATGATTTTGATCAGAATACCTTGTATTCCCCACCCACTTGGGCCAGGAATGGCCGAACGACTGGTATTGGGCAGACTTCTGTAAGGTCAACTGTACAAATTTTGACTTCTGTTGAGACCGATGGAATTGTTTTAGAAATTCTATTTCACGTTTTACCCGACAATTATTTGCGATTAGTTTCGGTTCATAATGTCATGAAATGAGATACGATTTGAGAAAATACGGTCAATTGCGACATGTGACGCAATTGCTGACTGTAAATTTGACTTTGACACGATAGACGCTGACAAAACGAGATCGGGTGATGATGAAGGGGCCAGACCTTAAGTGAGAGGTAAAAGATGCAAATGTAGTATGCATACATTGCAATGCTGTTCGTTGCTGCACGCGTGTAAGTATTTACTTGAGGGCTGTGACCAACGTCCAGAATGGCAATGTAGCTAAAGGTGCTAAATAAAGGCAATGTGTTGAGTTGAGTTGATGTTGGGTACCGGATGGAGTTCCCATGGTTGCCGGAAGGAGGCAATTAGATGTGTTGAGGTTGGGTACCGAATGGAGGTCCCATGGTTGCCTGTTGGAAGCTGTGTGTTGTATATGACGAAGCTGTGTACCGAGCAGGGCATTGCATACTGGATTTGATCGGATACTAGATTTGCTCGAAAGTTGATGATTCTTGAAGAATGTTGATTTCAATGTTGAGATTCTTTATGAGATTTGATGAGAATATGAATCAGAACTAAATTTTGTTTTGAATTGTGTGTGTGTGTGTGTTAATACTCCGACGTCTTGGTCAGAGAGGCCGAGTAAGGGACGATTTACTTTCCGTGACTTCTTGTTGCAGATACCTCACACGAGGACGTGTGAAATGTCAAGATGGCCGTGTCGCAGATTCAACACCGAGGCACAATATTTAGAGTTGACAATTTAGAATAACGCCATCTATCATCGTTTGTCGGAAACATCAAGCAGTGAGCTTGGGTGAGGTCGATACAGAGCGTGGCAGGTCTGGTTTGACAGCTGTCAGTTGTCATATGTCAACGGTCTGTTGTCAGTGGTCGGTTGACATTGGACGCATTTTGACTTGAGAGATGGGACTTTTTGGTGAGACACGAGCGCGTGCGGTTGTTCTGCCCGCTTGTATCGAACTTACCGCGTTTCCGTGCTTTAATCCATTTCCATCGGCTTGATCGTTTGAGATTTTGTTAATTTGTTATCGGAAGTAAATAAATAGGCGGTTGTAATCAGTGTTGAGACTATTATTTCATACCTCCGCCATGCCGAACTTGGACTCTGACAACGATGTACCCGAAATAGTTGAGCTACCTTCGTTATAGTTATGTTTTTCTCTGTAAGTGAATTTGTAATTCTTTTGAGAAAATAAATATCTTTAACAAGTCTTTAACCGTAAGTTTCGCTCGCATCCCGCGTGTGATTTGTTTCAGTTTAGACAGCGCTCAACGATATTTTTTAACAGTCAATTAACTTCAATGGGTCTGACTCATTCGCATCAAACGATTCGGTTCACTGCGGTTCACTGCCATATTTTGATGACGCATTGGGAAACAGACTGGTTATAATCAACTGGACTGATAAAACCATTTCTTTTTCTGTAAATTGTTTTAACATGAAAATAAAGAACATAGGGGCTCGTGGCCAAATGAAAACAGTCAGGATGATCATTGAGGCATCGTTTCCTGGCGAAGTTTCGAGGTTGGGTGACCATCCATAACACCTCCGTGTCTGGGAAAGCACATTAATCTAGCTATCATTTGCAGATTTTCGACGGTCGTTACAGGTCAGAAGACTGAAAGTCTGAAAAAAATAATCAATAAAAAAAAAATAGCAAAGATAAGACGTATCGTGTTATGCAGCAACTAGGCTATGGAGATAATGTGGTATTCAGCTGCATACGGTTAATCTGGAATCGAACCAAAACGTATAAAATGTATCTATGATCAATTGATTCCTTATAGACGTATAGTATATAATTAAGATGTTTGTTCCCGAATGTAATGATAATAGATAGTTTAATAATAACCATCTAATAAACACTTTACCCCCATCGATAACCTTACATTATTAATTTAATACAAAAATACATACATAATTAACTTACATAATTAATAAAAATAATAATAAATAAATAACTTACATAATTATTAAATAAAAATAATAATAAATATATGAAACTATAATTAATATTTATTTTTAAAGTTACAATGTTACTAAATAAATACATGTATAATATTATTAAACGCCGAGCGTTCTTCCTCCTCTCTACTACTTTTATCTGCTGTGCCCGACAGGGTCCATAATTGAGACTGATGTAACCGTTTCCCTAATATCCTGTATACATTAAGGTACGCAATAAAGAATTGAGAACTTACCTATCTGCGAAATAATCGTATTATTCTCTTTACAATACGTTTTCTTCATATTATGATAATGGAACATAGTTCATTCATGCAGATGAATGAGCCTAGACTAATGCCTTCATTATTGAAGAATAAATAAACGTGGCATAACCATAGTGAATGTTATAGGTGTTGTGTTGTTTCTTTCAATGCAATTCAATTTCCAAGAAGATTGTAATCAAATAAAATTTTAATAGGACTACAAATACCTATGTGAGATTGCGTATAAATATACCTATTTCTAAGTTGTGCTAATTCAAGAACCTTTAGTTAGGCTTGTCATGTAACTGTTTTTTGTCCCTAACAAATAAAATAAAACATAACAACGACGACAATAGGACATTAATGTAAAGGCGTCAACGCATCGCTGTCACCCAGGAATGCCCTTAAAATACTGAAAACATTTGAAACAAGTTTAAGGTTTTGTTCAGATTGCTATGCTGCAAGGCCTGCAAGTATCAGGAACGTAGAATTGCTCCCAGTATGTACAATCTGGCAAATTTCTTTAATAGATTTTCAACTTTATCACTAACTAGCTGATGCCCGCGGCTTCACCCGCGTGGATGTCGTTCAAATTATATACTAAAACCTTCCTCTTGAATCACTCTATCTATTAAAAAAAACCGCATCAAAATCCGTTGCCTAGTTTTAAAGATTTAAGCATACAGACAAACAAACAGACCAAAAAAAGCGACTATGTAAGGATAAGGAAGCATTAGTTTCAAGGTTGATTGGGAAAATTTGGCAGTTTCGGGTAGCTTGATGTGCTGGCGTCTTTACTTCTTGGCAATAGACTTGTCCTAAATTTAGTAATAACGTCATCTGCAACATAGCTGAGTACATGTAGTACATAGTAAACATTATACGTGATCGTATGTTGCCCATACATGTATAAAGATAATTGTGTAGTTATGTACTATGTAGGTTGGTAAACTAAATTAGCTTACTACTTCAGAGGAAACTAATGTAAATAGTTAAATGTTGTGTAAACAAACAACATCATTTGCCTAGCCTTTTTCTTCCAACTTTATTCAGGTCGGCCTTAAGTCAATAACCGGATGCAACTGAATATCAGTATTTTACATAGAGCAACTAGGTACCTCTACAACCCAGTTAGTACTGGGTAACATAACCAGTTTTACCAAAGGGTATAATATATTTAATACCCTTTGGTAAGACTGGTTGTCAGACTTTCAGGCCACAGACTATCTGTAACGACTGCCAAAGATCTATATTTAAGGCAGCCAGGATCAAAGGGTTAACGTGCTTTCCAAAACACGGAGGAAACTCAGTATGTGATTGTGTAAACAAACATACTGAATTCATACAAATATTTAACATACGTAGTACTACAATTTGTATCTGCTCCACTTCAGTTATCTATAAACCATTGACGGATCGCCTGGGAACGTTCAACCATGAATCAAGATATAAGTTTGTAAGACACCATATAAACACCGCGTACTACCTATTTGCTTTAACTGCTATCGTATCAATTTCACTGGAGTCTTATCACAGTTCACCTAAAAATGTTTGCTGATAAGTTTCGTAAATATTTACCTTTCGCTTGTGTCGTGTATGACTAACATATTGATAAGAATGAGAAAGTTTTTATGATCACATTTTATCTTGTTCCAGGTATCATGCTGTAAACACCAGCATATACAGCTCAGCTACCACAGTTTGTCTCTTCAGTAGGACTTTATCGCAGTATTAGGTTGGTTCAAGGTTGATTTGGAAAATTTGACGCTGGTGTCTGTACAAATATAGGTCCTGTTAATTATTAACAGGGAAAAAATCGATAGACTGATGAAGATCATTGGTCTACGCTAGAGATATGAGTGTTCTAGAAGAAAACCAAAGTATGTGCATTATTATAGAAGATTGTTTTCAGTAGCAAATGTCTATCCTATCCAGTTGATATAGCCCGCCACACTATTCCCAAACCACTGTAACTCCTGTTAGCCAGAATCAACAGTGCTACAAGCTCGACGAAGTCCCAGAGGAATGATTTAACTGTCTTGGATCCCGCAACGAAATTAATCAGAAAAGAATAGCGGAGGAGTAGGCAAAAACATAATTTCCACTTCCCTCCATATCAGCAGGAGACAGAACAGAACAAGGCCAATAGGCACACAGGGACGTATACAACTGGGATAAGCCCAGTTGCCTAGCACCACGGATATTATTGTCATTAATATTACTGGGTCCTAAGTTGTGAGCTGTTATTTATATTATATATCCAGTTGATATAATATAATTATTATCAAATTAGTGACCCGCCCCTGCTTCGTACGGAGCGCCAGTTACCGAACCAAAACTATCCTATCTTTGCCTGCCTAAGCCACTGCCTCGACAAACGTTGCATAACCATGAATACTGACTGACTGAGAAACTGAACTTGTGCCCGATTGATGGCAATAGGCTTGCCCCCAATTACATGGAACATAAACATAACTGACGAAATGTGGGTGTACTAATACATCTCTGCCTAATCCTTCAGGGATTACAGTCGTGGTCTTATATCCCAGTAGTTCCTACTTTGCTTTACATCCTCTCAGCAGTTTCCCTCCGCCCACTTTATTCATAACTACCTTCCTTATCTACCTCGCATGTACTTTAATAATAATTTAACATTACAGAGACCGCAAATGCATGCAACAATGCGTGCTTTGTACATTTGAAGTATTAATTAAATAAATTATTCTTTATCTGGCAATGACCTGTATAGGTGGAATGTCATTAAATCAATAAAAACAACAGAATCATTAAATTATTGCAAATGTTTACTGAAGCCAGTTAAATTATCAAGTAATGGGCTAATGGCTTCGATCAATACGCTAATGGCCAAGTAATATTATAAGTGTGTGTGTGTACTGTGTAGTTATAAAAAATATTATTGCAAGAATATAAGATGCATGATATATGCTAAGTAGGAATATATGAATTTGTTGCTAAGTAGGACGAGGAAAACGGATTGTAATGACAACAAGTAAGTATACAAAAAATAACCGACTTCATAGCTAACCTAAGTTAAAAATAACTTTACTTTCGGAAGTCGGTGACTTAGTTTGTTTCATTGACTCTATTTTCACAGATAAAGATCGGATTAAATTCTAGGAAGTGTACAGACCCCGAGTTGAGAGATCAGTACAAATAGCTTGATTATAGTACAAGCAGGGTTTACTAATAGTTCAATTGGAGTTTACATGAATCGAGTCATGGATACAATAGCGAGGCCGTTGTAATTGAACACAGGATTAAACAATAAAACACTACACTAAATAATATACTTAACAGATACCCGCGGCCATGATAAATGAATGGTTTCACTAGGCCATTCAATCCATGAATGAACTATAAATAAATGCTAGCGTAGAGCTGGCAGCAACATCGTCAAATGGTATTTATTTTGGTGTAACGAAAATAAAGTCAAAGCTAAATGAATTTGGACTAAAATAGGTTAGTTTAGTGCTCATTTTGTGATGTTTTCCCCTTAAATAATTAATGATGGTGCGCTGTGTATTGTTTAGCCACTAAATGTATGGCATCAATTAGATACTAGAGGCTAGAGGCAAAGGTTACCCCTTTATATACACACATCAAAAGTGTCTAGGGATCAAGCATTTTTATGCGGATTTCTTGAGATTGAGATGTGGCTTTGTAATAAATTTATGATTTTATAAATTTATATGGATCCTTTTTGGTGCATTTCATAATTTGAATCAGGAACTGTCAATCAAATTCGAGTAAAAGATGAAAATCAGCTGTCAATATTTTGGATCATTCCCACTAGTTCTACTGCACAGTTCTACGATAGAACTAGTGGGAACTTTTTTTAAATATTTTTCCCACTAGTTCTACGATTCAAGGTGGTACGAAATCGTAGAACTAATGGGAACGAAAAGTCAATGAATTTTTTCGTTCCCACTAGTTCTACGCTATAAGGGTGTTACAAAATCGTAAAACCAGCGGGACTCAAGTTTCTCATTCGTTCTATCACACAGTTTAGGGTACAACTACGGCACAAACTACCAGGAGAATAGAAGTAGGTAGAAGGTCTTGAGAACATTTTTTTTTTTCAAAAAATATGTTTTTAATACCTCCTGCCTACTTCTATTCTCCTGGTACTTTGTCGGACTTTACTATCCTGGTTTACTATCTCCAACAAAAAAAAAGTACATGGTATTAGAAAAGAATAATTTAGATTTGATTCAAAGATTCCAATACATCCTTCATACTCCTGGTAGTTTGGACCATAGTTGTACCCTAAACTGTGTGATAGAACGAATGAGAAACTTGAGTCCCGCTGGTTTTACGATTTTGTAACACCCGTATAGCGTAGAACTAGTGGGAACGAAAAAAATCATTGACTTTTCGTTCCCATTAGTTCTACGATTTCGTACCACCTTGAATCGTAGAACTAGTGGGAAAAAAAATTAAAAAAAGTTCCCACTAGTTCTATCGTAGAACTGTGCAGTAGAACTAGTGGGAATGATCCAATATTTTCCCTATAAAAACATACAACACATTGAAGACATTATTAGTGCTACTGTTTCCCTATTACTGATTAAAACCAACGTTATTATGGAGTGGCGTCGTCATTTAAGCAGGGAAGAAATGCTCAGAGCCGTGGGAATGATAGAAGCTGGTTCCCGGCAACGTACTGTGGCTTTAGCTCTGAATACAAGTCAGAGTGTTATCAGTCGACTTTCGACACGTTACCGAAGCACTGGTACCGTGGCTGAGCGCCATGGAGGACGGTATCGCTGCACCACACGGAGACAAGACCGATACATTCAAATCTTAACTCGAAGAGCTCCAACAATAACCGCCATGATGTTAGCCGTGAGGCTTCATCACTCTTCAGGGAACTTAATTAGCGACCAAACAGTCAGAAACCGCTTGCATGAAGTGAACCTTCATTCCCGAAGACCGCTACGGGTACCACCTATAGCAATGCACAATCGTAGGATTCGATATCAATGGGCTCTTGAACACAGAAATTGGGCAGAAGAACAATGGCGTTTCGTGTGCTTTTCTGATGAGTCTCGTTTTGGTATGAGACCGGATACAAGACGTATACGACACTGGAGAACCCCTGGACGCCAACAGCGATTAAAATCCTGCCAGGAAGTCCATCCTTATAGTGGTGGAACCATCATGTTATGGGCGGGTATTTGGATCGGCGGAAGAACTGAGTTGATTTGGATCAGAGGCAACCTCAACGCTCAAATGTATGCTGAGACGATTGTATCAGACGTCATCGTTCCTCTACAAGTGCAAATCGGTCCCTTATTTCAGTTAATGCATGATAATGCACGACCGCACACCGCAAGAGTTGTAAGACAGACTCTCGTCGCAGCTAACATCAATGTCCTGCCCTGGCCTGCTCAGTCGCCAGACTTGAACCCGATTGAGCATGCATGGGATATGCTACAGAGAAGAGCTCTGCCGAATATGGAGGGTATCCAGTCGCAAGAAGACCTTTTTTTGTTGTTGCAACGAACATGGGCGGCCATTCCACAGCGTGATTTGGATGAACTCATTTTGAGTATGCCAAACCGATGTTCTTGTGTTGTTAGTGTTCGCGGTAGAAACACGGATTAATTGTTTAAGTTACCCAATAAAATTTTAAAGAAAACTGTTATTTCAGTCTTTTTTTCGAACTTTAATGTTAGTGGTTCAAATGTCAAAAATCCCTTTATTAGGAAAATGGCAAATTTCTTTATTAATGCAAAGGTGACTTGGTTTATCGTTACTGTGACAAACGAAAACACTTTATTTGATGAATCCATAAAGAAAATTTTAATTAATATCAATCAGGAGAAAAAATATTGCAAAAATATATGTTGATCCCTAGACACTTTTGATGTGTGTAGTTTACCTCTTAGGAAAATACAGGAGTGATATTTATTTTTTGGTCTCTCTGGTCTACCTATGAGGCTGGCTACTTGACTGGACTATCCTGTGGGTGCCTTGAGTGTAAGCCTCCAGCCAGGGTCAATTTATAAACAGAGTGACAGGGCAACCGTGGGGGTACAGGTTCCGGCTTATGGCGTCACTGGGGAGAGTTCCAAAAGGCCTGTCTCTTTGGTATCTGAATTTGCGTGAGATTATTATTTAGGGGCTGATTTGAAACTACTGGCGCAACATTGCGGGTTGGCTCATGCAAGGGTCGGAGGGAGGGTAGAACGGTCACTCACATTTATATTGTTGTGGACTATAGACTTAGATAGTCACTTGTTTTAGTCACCTCTTGTTATGAGATAAACATAATCTATCTTCTTGAACAAAGGCTACTTAGGTATGTCTAAAGGATTCTATTATTTACTCTCCGATTAACGCTATAACAACTGTAGATTTAACAATGGCTTGTTTTAAGTGGTTAATCCTAAGAAACTGAGAACACTGGAGAGTTTTTGTTTGAAAATCATCTTAAATACCTACTACCTACCTATAATAGAACCACGTATTGCGTTGTGGTTTTAAGATTACATAATAAATTAATAAACATCCATAACATATTTTGACTTTCCTTCAATCATTGACATAAAATCCCAAAAACGAATTTCAATTCTGTTGAAAGTCCATGTAAACAGACTTAAAATTGTCAGCACCTTTTTTGCGACAAGAATGTGAAAGTAAATTTTTCCTGAATCTTGGTCGCTCGGGCCGTCATTTTTTTGAGTGGATTAATCAGTCTGAAATATTACAAAAACTATGATGATGGGAGTGATGGGACTCGTCAACTTGACTAATAAATAATACGGAGCAATATGACCGCAGAAGAACCTATGTACTGATGAATATATCCACATAATAGGTACTTACATAGAATGCAAGAAATAGACTTGCCCCGTATTATGTAGGACTTAAACATAACTGGTGAACTATGGCTATATTAGGTACCCCTCTGCCAAACTCTTCGGGGATTACAGGCGTGATGTTATGTTATGTGTGTCGCAGAGTCAACACCGAGGCACAATATTTAGAGTTGACAATTTAGAATATCGCCATCTGTCATCGTTTGTCGGAAACGTCAAGCAGTGAGCTTGGGTGAGGTCGATAAAGAGCGTGGCAGGTCTGGTTTGACAGCTGTCAGTTGTCATATGTCAAATGTCAGTTGTGATATGTCAGACGTCAGTGGTCAGTGGTCGGTTGACGTTGACATTAGACGCATTTGATTTGAGGGACGGGACTTTTTGGGTGAGACACTTCGATCAATAATAGTACTAGATTAAGCATCAGGAACAAAACTGAGTCGCTCAAGTGGCCACGATTGCACACACGTAAACATCTACATAACGTCTTAGAAAAAAGTTCAATATTATTAACAACTTCAGATGATTATAAACCTTAACACTTAAACATAACGTTTAATTATCATTGTAAAGTATATTTATTTATGCCCTTTCATCGGAGAAAGATTAGAAGCAAAACATTTTAAATGTCGCTCCAAAATAAAAAGTCATCAGTTCAAAAATATTCATTCTAAAATGAAACTTAAACTCTAAGCAATACGGTTAAAAGCATTTTGTGTACAATGTCGTGCTTATTGTATTGCGGAACTAGCGTTCCCTGTTCAAGAATATGATACAATAGTTGGTGCGTTGTAGCAAACATTGGCCAAACAATTATAATATTCGCTGATTTAATTATATTTACAGTTTATTTATGTTTAAATATTATGAAAAAGCACGTAATGATATTAAATTATCGAAAAAAAGATATTCCTTCCAAAACTTTGGTGTTACGGTGGTTATTTACGCAGTTTTTGAACGCATACTGCGGTATTTTGACGTCTTAATGTTGGCTATGATTGGACCATACTAATTTGAAATAAGACCACAAATACGTTTGTGGTCTTATATTTCGGGCCGTTTTTGAAGCGCTTATCGGGAATCTAGTACATTATTGATCGAAGGTGAGACACGAGTGCGAACGGTCGTTCTGCCCGCCTGTATCGAACTTACCGCGTTTCCGTACTTTAATCCATTTCCATCAGCCTGATCGTTTGAGATTTTGTTAATTTGTTATCGGAAGTAAATAAATAGGTGGTTGTAATCAGTGTTGAGACTATTATTTCGTACCTCCGCCATGCCGAACTTGGACTCTGACAACGATGAACCTGAAATAGTTGAGCTACCTTCGTCATCAGAAGTGCGATGTAACTTTAACGCCTACATAGTGTAAGTGACAGTACTAGGCCGGAAAAGTGTAAAGACAATGCGCGTGCGTCTGAAAGTGACATAGAAACGGAAATGTGGTGTTTTCTGTTCGAGCAAATAAACAAAAACTTTATGACTATTGTGCAAGCAATGAAATCACCTTTTGCGGGTACGGATATTCGCCTACCGCATTTTGACCCTGAAAAACGGAATATTGTCCCGCGGGCTTGGTTGGCAACAGCCTACATGTGTGTTATCGATCTGAATAGTCAAGGTGCATCGTTGATGATTGCTTTGAACCGCGCACTCGTGGGAGACACGGGACGGGCGGGAGTCACACATTCACTGTAGGTGCGTCGTAAGTCGGCACCTCCGTCGCTGGTCGTCCTCCGCTGGGCCTCCTCCGGGTAACCGTTGGTCTCACCTGGTGGGGATGGACTGGTGGGTGCTGTGAAGACAGCAGCGCCGTGAAACCGGCGCTGTGGCGTGCCTACAGGGGACGCAGCGAATTCCACGAGACTCATGGGAGAAGTTTCGTCATGGCGGTCGTCCATATCTTGTCCTGGGATGAAATGGAGCGATTTTAAGGAGCTGTTTATAGTCTGGAGTGCCCCGTATGGTGATGACGACCCTGATGCGACATCAGAACCGGGATTCACTCGAGCTGAAGAAAATACGAAGAATGGCGCGATGACGTCACGGTGCGCTGAGAATTTACTTCGGCAGCGGCGCCGGCGGCGCGGCGGTGGGACGCGGCTTGGCGGCGCGTGGTTAGCAGCGCGGCGGCGCGGCAGGCTGACCAAGCAGTGCCTGCAGCCTGCAGCAGAGGCAAATAGCGAGCGACGTGTTGAAGTTTGCTATGTGAGCAATCCCAGCAGTGTGCTGATGAGTATCTGGTGAGTCGTATCCATTTTACTATGATTCTGGTGCCGAATGCTCTCTGATCAAAAATGTTTCGTTACAGTTCAGTGGCAAGCGTGTAAATAACATTGTAAATTGACCCGGGATAGGTCATGATAGTTTGTGCTTCACAATTATTTACTGAGGTTATGGTTATCGATTTACTATCAGAGATTTTATTTCATGTTGTACCGGATAGTTGTTTTAAAAAAAAATGATATTTTAATTGGCGTTGAGATTTTACAACAAGGATTTAATGTTAGTTAGACGTGTGATAGTGTTGTTTTTGTGTCGTGAAAAGGTTGTTAGGTTATGTGATGTTTCAAATATGCTCAAGAATACTTCTAATATTCAAATTGATTTCAATACAGTTGATACAGATGTTCCGTTAGAATTTCGTTCCCAATTAAATAATCTATTGACAGCATATTCATCTTTGTTTACTAGTGATTTCTAGATCCCATATTACAACAAGACTAGTTGAATACTAAGTGGTCAACTTAACATTTAAAGTACCTAGCATAGTAAAAGTTTTCTTATAACCTGTAACGTTACAGGAAAAATAAAGTAACATGTTGAACAACCCTACTTTAAAAATTATTTTGATAAAGGCTCGAAATGATTATCTTGATGGTGTTGTGCATGTAACCGGATGGAGGTTACATGTGGAGGTGACCGGATAGAGGTTGCCTGTTGTGTATGTAACCGGATGGAGGTTACATGTGAAGGTGACCGGATAGAGGTTGCCTGTTGTGTATGTAACCGGATGGAGGTTACGTGTTGATGACCGGATGGAGGTCGATTGGTTTGATGCTTATAACCGGATGGAGGTTATAAGTGTGATGATGAAGACCGGATGGAGGTCGATTGTTTTGATGATTATGGCCGGATGGAGGCTATAAGTGTGATGATGAAGACCGGATAGAGGTCAAAGTATGAGCACTGCAATATTTTAATGAGTTTCCTATTATTTGAATGAGTATGGGTGTTGTTCGACATGTCAGCTTTGAGAAAAAGAGTTTGTTATAATTTTCATTAGAACCTGTTATTACTGGGCCAGGAATGGCCGAACGACTGGTATTGGGCAGACTTCTGTAAGGTCAACTGTACAAATGACTTCTGTTGTGACCGATGGAATTGTTTTAGAAATTCTATTTCACGTTTTACCCGACAATTATTTGCGATTAGTTTCGGTTCATAATGTCATCAAATGAGATACGATTTGAGAAAATACGGTCAATTGCGACATGTGACGCATTTGCTGACTGTAAATTTGACTTTGACACGATAGACACTGACAAAACGAGATTGGGTGATGAAGAAAGGGTTAGACCTTAAGTGAGAGGTAAAAGATGCAAATGTAGTATGCAAGTGGCTCAGATTGCATACATTGCAATGCTGTTCGTTGCTGCACGCGTGTAAGTGTTTATTTGAGTGCTGTGACCAACGTCCATCATGGCAATGTAGCTAAAGGTGCTAATTAAAGGCAATGTGTTGAGTTGAGTTGATGTTGGGTACCGGATGGAGGTCCCATGGTTGCCGGATGGAGGCAATGAGATGTGTTGAGGTTGGGTACCGAATGGAGGTCCCATGGTTGCCTGTTGGAAGCTGTGTGTTGTATGTGACGAAGCTGGGTACCGAGCAGAGCATTGCATACTGGATTTGATCGGATACTAGATTCGGTCGAAAGTTGATGATTCTTGAAGAATGTGGATTTCAATGATGAGATTTTCTTTATGAGATTTGATGAGATTATGGATCAGAACAAAATTATGTGTTAATACTCCGACGTCTTGGTCAGAGAGGCCGAGTAAGGGACGATTTACTTTCCGTGACTTCTTATTGCAGATACCTCACACGAGGACGTGTGAAATGTCAAGATGGCCGTGTCGCAGATTCAACACCGAGGCACAATATTTAGAGTTGACAATTTAGAATATCGCCATCTGTCATCGTTTGTCGGAAACGTCAAGCAGTGAGCTTGGGTGAGGTCAACACAGAGCGTGGCAGGTCTGGTTTGACAGCTGTCAGTTGTCATATG
Organism: Diarsia dahlii; assembly: GCA_949775195.1. Lineage (NCBI taxonomy): Eukaryota > Metazoa > Arthropoda > Insecta > Lepidoptera > Noctuidae > Diarsia > Diarsia dahlii. The sequence goes on from OX459195.1 coordinate 17,276,931, forward strand.
TCAAATGTCAGTTGTGATATGTCAGACGTCAGTGGTCAGTGGTCGGTTGACGTTGACATTAGACGCATTTGATTTGAGGGACGGGACTTTTTGGGTGAGACACGAGTGCGAACGGTCGTTCTGCCCGCCTGTATCGAACTTACCGCGTTTCCGTACTTTAATCCATTTCCATCAGCCTGATCGTTTGAGATTTTGTTAATTTGTTATCGGAAGTAAATAAATAGGTGGTTGTAATCAGTGTTGAGACTATTATTTCGTACCTCCGCCATGCCGAACTTGGACTCTGACAACGATGAACCTGAAATAGTTGAGCTACCTTCGTCATGTGGAATACGGGTTTAATGACGCCTGTAACATTAAAACCAAGCTTGTTTTGGTGAACACAATAAAAAAGAAATATAATTTTCTGCAAAATTAATTTAGTGAATGTTTGCAAGTATCGAATGGCGTTTTTGTCATCTATAAATGAAATCGGGTTTACCTTGATGCATTAATTGCATGTTCGATCAGTTTTCCTTATAAACAACTAATGTATCAAAGGTTACTGTGCAGGTTTTACTCTGTTCAGGTATATAATGAAATTGTCGATGCAATTTTCCCGATGGGAAATATGTTGGAAAATTGACGATGATTTTTATCTCACTAGTCACAATTTTTTCCAATAGTACTTCACAGTTAAACAGAATGGTAACCATACCAGTGAATGACTATTGAAGATAATACAATACAAAACAATACAATACGGAACTATACCGACGACGAGTGGTAATTGCTTTCATAACATGTTTCACATAAGCCATTCAATTGCTTTTGTCAATCCGAAGCTTTGTTTTCTCTCCACCATCGTTCTCACTGGTAGACCGTCTGATCAAAAGGTGATTAATATTATTATGCCCGAAAACATCGTGTGATCGCATGAAGTTTCGGACTGCGCCCGCGGTGTATGAGATTTGATTGTCCCACGGGATCGTTCTACCGGGATAAAAAATATACTGTGTTAATCCTGGTTATAAACTACCTATGTGCCAAATATCATTCAACTTCGCTCAGTAGTTTTTGCGTGAAAGAGTAACAAACGTCTATATGTAGTACATCCAGCCAGACATCCATACATCCACTCTAATAGTGAGTAAGATGAGTGAAAAAGAACGAAAAAAACTCTTTATTTTCGTCCTCAATAACTCTTCACTGGAAATTCCATGTTCCTAATAGCCTGCCATGTGCATTCCTACAACAGATATCGGTGAATGATGTCACCAGACGACAGGCCCACGCCACAATCTACTTGCAAAGGACAATTATATGCCTATCAAGTTGACTGCGCACACAATGAAGGAATACTTTACCTAGAACACGTAAGTCTAGGCTGAATGAAGTCACTACCACAAACCACAATATCGTAGTCTACAAAATATTGTGCTGGTAAAAACAAAGCTTTCTTTCAGGATGTTGTGTGGTTGTTTGTAATGCCAATTTATGATCTATCAGTGTGTCATCACCAAATAATTATTGTTGTTACGTACACACACCTTATGTACGTGTCAGCAGTTCCAAACATCTTTGAATTTATGCTATACGTACTGGTGCTGGTGCTGTAGGTGCTATTATAGAAAAAAAATATATCGAGATCACTGACGGTGAACGGTGCAATGTGCTCACATTTCATCCCTATAGGAATATATAAGTAGGATATAAAAGTGATCGACCGTCGCATCGGTTGCCACTCGCATATAGATAACATGGTGACAACTGCTAGCTAGCTTATGGTAAAATATTCTGTGAATAAGTCCAGGAAGACGAAAGAGAACGCCAATTTTAAGCCAACTCGTGATATTAGAAAAGATATTGTATAATATTAAGCCTGAAATCCAAAGAGTTATGTGGTTGTCACTATTGTAATCATACAGTTATCTGTAAGCCTCATTTAATGGAAGGTAAGCCGATTGCCAGAAATTCATCTCACGGCTACATAACATAACATGACATGACGCCTGTAATCCCTGAAGGGTTAGACAGAGTTGTACCAAATAGTACCACATTTCGCTAATTATGTTTAAGTCCCATGTAATGGGAGCAGGGTAAGCCAGTTGCCATCAACTGAACACAAACTTTGGTTGCTATTGAGAAATTCTAGATAATACCTAACCCCGGAAAAACCCAATAAACACACACACACATAAAATAAGCAGTACCTTTGTGCTCTTCTATTTTTTTTAAATGTTTTTATCCTTTTTTTTGTATTTTGTGTGTACATAAATAAAAATAAAAAATTGACCCGACCCGCGAACCTAATTATAATTCATGCTCAGCAGTCCCGCTTGCGACCAATAGTCTGTCTGGTCTGTCTGGTTGACTGGTAGAGAATGCCTTGTGGCATTAAGTCCGCCTATGTATCACTATTGTGCATGAAGTTTAGATATTCTAGGTCCAACTCCAAACTCTCAGCTCGACCAGGTAAGACCTCAGCAGTAGATTTTGCGATCACTCTTTATACTAACGAAGAAGTCATGTCACTAAAACAATATCCTCCAAAATAATCCGGACAATAAACAAGTAAACTGGAGATGTTATTTTGCTCAAGTGTGTGAGCAAACACACTTTCAGTAAACTTGAGAAAGAGGCGCATGACTGTTTTTTAAAGCACAGTAGTATCACATCACCAACTTCAAAATTATGGAGTAAGGAATTCCTAATTTCACCCAATAATAATTGTATGCACCAAATAACACAATGCATGTGTTCCAATGATAACATATTTTGAGGATCACAGTCCGTAAAGGTCACACGTGAACACAACAACAGTAATTTGCGACCATGTTAATTTTGAGAACAACTTTTCAACGTTGAGCTCAGTGCTGAAGGTTGAAAATACAACAGCAATGCCTCTTTCGACTGTTCAAATTTCCATCGTCGATATGGATGTGAAAATGTCATGGTAACAATGTCGCCCGCAATACAGATTTGATTTGAGCTGTCCAATCCGAATGTATGAACTATAATTTGGACGGTTCTGTTCCCCGGGGGTCACGAAAATGTCGTTGGGTTGGTATATTTTGTGGGTACGCAGACTTTGTCAAGTAAATATTTATTACCTAATGACTTAAATCATCGGAATAATGATGCAGTGTGACTACACAACAGCAGTGATAATTGAGAGAGTGAATAGTGTAAATATTGAAACAAACCATTTTTTTGTTAAAAAAAGTATTAGACGTGGACTGAACTTGACGAATAGTACCTATACACCCACGGGTCGCCAGTTATTATACCTACTTACAATTCGTCGTTTTTTATTTATGTGCTAATTGTATGAGCAGATAATTATGATTGATGTATTACACATTATATTAGACATGACTGGTTGTATTTATTAACACTGTGATTAAACCATTGACAGGAAGCTGGTAGACCGCTGTCACCGCTGTGCAACCAAGCGCAGCGGCCCGCGGTCCACTTCGTCGCGCTTTCCACCGTGACGTCATCAGCTATACACGATGCTACAATGAAAATCAAGGTTGGCGACCCATATGCAACTAAATCGTTCACACTATTTTTAGATGTAATGATCTAATTGTATTTGTGTGGTCTAGCCGGCTCTCGTATCGGACAATCTAAACAATGGCAACGTGATTTTTTATAATACACGAACATTGGATCGGAAAAACCGAAGTATGTTCTTTTTGTAAGTGGTATATAGCACAGCAGGTCTGACGGGTCCTCAATGTAAGCAACTTGAAAGGTCAAAAGGTGAGTGAGATGGAATGCGCAATGCAAACTTTGGATGATGTTGCAATAGGGGATCGGATATAAAAAAACTAATTAGTCCGTCAGATAGATTTCCAAAAATTATTGGACACGTATTTTTTTTTTCACATAAACAAAAAATGAAGACGATACAGTGCTTCGAAAACTCGTGTGACGTCATATGATAGTACATTTTGTACCTACAAGTGACGTTTCAGCCCCACTCCATGATCTTTGACGCGTTTTGTATTCGTCATTTTTTATTGATTTGATAAAACAAAAAACACGTATTCAATATTTTTCGATAATCTAACTTACGGACTAAACAGAATCATATTATTTTGACCCAGTCCGATCCCCTATTGTATTACCATTCTTATCAGTTGTAATGTGTACCAAAACCGGTGATCTGCCTGCATGCTAATGTAATTTCAACGACGGACGCGCCGATTAAGTAGTTAAGTGGATCGACAACATTCAGTAACTACTTAGTGAAGTAGCCATGAAGAAGCTTAGTGTTCTCTATTGTCGCTGAATTACCGTATAAATGATGTTGTAGTAGTTGTAAACTGACCCTTGATGAAGCCGTCAACCAAGCATTCTGTACATCAAACTAATTAACTCTAAACAACATGTTTTTTTGGGTGAAGTGAAAAATCACGGTTACGGCGGATTACGGTAGGAGTCTATGTAACACATTCAAAACGTTGTGCTCTAATGGGTGCATTGAATAGTAGGGTGTACAAGGAGGTATTATTTTAAAGTAAAGTTATAACATTAAATCTGTGAAAAAGACGAAACTTTAACCTCTAATATCTCCAAACAAGAAGGATCCCAGTTCATCCCAGCAATGGTCCTGCTTGGCACGAGTCTCGAGAATCTTTTTATATTTACTTATTATGCATTGCCTTTACGTATGTATAGTTCCGCACTTCCTTTACCTTCTCGTGACCAGAATTTCGATGTCACAGTATGCAAGGTGAGCTACTTTTGTTTGTAAGCTTACAAGTCTTACTACCTACATGTTAGTGACTTGTAGTAATCGCTCAGAAGGTCGGTAAACTGAGTGTCTATTTCTGACTAATTAACTAAATAGTATTCTGAAGGTTCTTTGTTTTGTTAGTTAGTAGTTGAGGATTTCAAACTAGGTTTATTGTTATACAGTCGAACAAGCTAATAAGTATACAGGGTAGAGATCTTTATAATTCTGTAACACTGAAAATATTGATTGTAATTTTGTTTTATCAAGTGTTTCGCATTAAGCGACTGATGTCAAACGCTGTATCCTAAACCGCTGTATGCTAAATGTATCTGTATAATCTTAAAAGTAAATACAAGTTAGCTGGCTGTATACTTATTAGCTTGTTCGACTGTACTAGGTGTTGCCAGCGGCTTCACCCGCTACAACTCGAAAGTTATCCCACGGGAAGATAAAATCGGGATTAAAATATACTATGTGTTAATCCAGGTTATAAACTATATGTGTACCAAATTTTATTCAAATCCATTCAGTAGTTTTTGCGTGAAAGAGTAACAAAGCATCCATCCATCCATATTATACTTACAAACTTTCACGTTTATGATATTAGTAGGATATGTCAGGTTTAGATTTATCAATATCTGAGTTACATAATCAGCCTATAATGTCCCCACTGCTAGGATACAGGTCGCCTTTCAATGCGAGGGAATTTGAATTGAGTTGTATGTATACCATGCAGCTGACTCCCATGAAAAACCGGCGTGAGATTTTGTATGTATGTTGTGTAATAAAGCCGGCTCCTAAGTGTACAATCCCCAATGCGTAAGTAAACAGGCCTTAAATGGCCTATTAAACTATTTATTCATCCGATTACACATGCCGTAGGTTACCAATTACTCGTGCTACGTCAGACAGAGTCTATCGGACGAGCTCCGTAACCATACTTCCTCATACGCTATTTATTATGAGCATCGGAAAACGAGGAAAATTCAATAAGCGTCGAGGTTACCGCAGCAACCGCTTTCCTTACGACGACGCAAGTTGTTTAAATGGAATATGGGGATTTTTTTGTAACTTAGCTACGTATAGAATGGGAATTCTGTGAGGACATAAAACATAACTTCACGACTGCAATCCCCAAAGGGTGAGGCAGAAGTGTACCTTATACCCATTAGTACACTCATGTACCGCAAGTTATGTTTAAGTCCCATGAAAAAGGAGGCCAGGCTATTGCCATCAACTGGGCTCAACTCTAGACTCTGGCTGCTACTGAAAAATATCCTAATGTAAAAATCAAACAAAAGTTTGCCCGACCTGGGAATCGATCCAAGGACCTTTTCCACAGCAATCGCGCTTTTGACTACTAGTCCAACGTGGGTACTTAAATCAAATTCATAATAATCTACACAAGAGAACATTACTTGTTCTCTTGCGTTATGCGGGCGCCATACTATGCTCCTCGCGCTGCTCATCGCCATGCTCCTCGCGCTGCCGCTATTTGCTGCGATGTTCTACTCGCGCAATTAATCGCGACGCTCCTCACTTGTTATTATTTGCCTTCAATTTGGTGGACGATGAAACTGTGGCAGCGTGCGCGCTATGCATTTTTAGTATAGTTAATTATATCAATGTCATAAAAAGAAATATACATCGTCGTCATCGTCCTTGCCAACGGAGATGGTGGATCACATGTATTCATCGCGCGATCATCGCGGAGCGGTGGGCAGGACGAGGAGCATGACGTGCGGCATGACGAGTAACGTTGCCACACTATGTCCCTGCCTACTTCCCATGCCACTCGTCGAGTGTGTGGCGCCCGCATTAGAGGAAATACGGAAGAAATTGCATATTGGGTTTATCCGTGACCGTTAAGTGATAAGTTAAAAACCCACATTACTTACTTTCTTGAACTTTCTTCTACAGAAAGTATGTCTGAAAAACAGCGTGACATATTATATGCAACAACAATTAGACGTTACCGAAGAAATGAGAAAGCAGTTGTAAATCCAATCCGGTTACCGCAGCTTGGAAACTTGTTGTGAAAGGTATTTCACAGTAATCCCAAGAGCATAATCGGTACACACGGCAACACATCTAGCTAAATATTTCCAGTATAAAATGGCCATGTTTTGCGTAGCTTTCTTGTACAATGAGATATCCGCACATACTGGTTTAACATGGCTTCATTGGTCGTCGTGTACCCAGTCGACTGTTATATAAAATGAAGAGTTTAATAGCCAGCTTCGTACGATAACAATGGTCGAACAATACCTGCGTATAATAAGCATTTCGATTTACTCGAGGTAATGAATTTCGATCATGTTTTCAAACCTACTAAAATAATGAATTTGTTCGATCAAATCGAACTGTGAAACTGTGTTTCAAAGGAATAAAGAGGTGCTAAAAATACAGGAAAATACAGTGTCAATTGTAAAATATTTAGACAATTACTTAGCAAGAAACACACACATACAAGAAGAGTATTTAACACAAGCTGTTTCCGCGACACTGAACATAATTTTGTTCAGTAGCTCTACCATGAGTTTACACAGCAAAAACTCGCTAGCGTCTCCGTAAATTAGTTGTATGAAATATTGTACAGCGCCCCTAGCGGTCACAAAAAGAATTAAAATTCATACCATGAGCACTATAGATAACGATAGGTTGAACACCTAACGTAATCTATTCGATAGTCACTAACGTTCTTCAGCTGTCACCATACAAAACGGTACCATGAGTCACTAATTTCACTGAACCTATCGAGTAAGACGCTTACTTTAGTAGTTACGTAGCTCACTAGCATTTTGGCGTGTGAAACATATGTTTACATTAAAATTATATACGTTTTTGAGTCTAATATAGTCAAAATAATGTCTGCAAGTGGTTATTTAGCATGGAATATGTCAGTGGTCGCTAAATTTGAAGACCAACGACTTGAATAACATGAATTTCAAGCCAAAATGTTAGATACCAATTGGAAAATATTTTGAGGAAAGTTCAAACTTACATTTCTATAAACTCTACCAACAATTGGAACTGTGTGACACTGGTCCTCATTGTATTAAATAATCTGTTTGAATCTATAGTAAACTTTTAAACTACACAACGCAGCTCTGTCACTCAAGGTCAACTATCAAAATTACAAATTGAATACACGACAGTGACATATTATAAGGAATAAAAATTCAAAAACCACTTAACACTATGTGTAGTCTACTATCTGTCAACTTTTCAATTTCGTCGGTTTATTTGTGTAGATACCGTTCTCTCTTCTTATTAGTGGGAAGAAAGAAACAAAACATGAGTAGAGTGAAGTTAGCTAGACGACACAATCTATCGAGCTTACCTTAGCGCCTGCGTAAGACTCCGTAAATCTCATGGTGCAAACATAATCGAAATCTATTTGATCCACGTTAGCACGCTAGCGAGTACAACGCTAGGGATTAAGTTTTCGATGACAACTCATGATATAGCTACAGGTGTTATTTTCATGAAGTATATTTACGATTCGCTGCGCTAGTTCTGCGAAACCATATTGTATTATTGAAAAAGTACGAGTGTAGAATTAATTAACTATTCTCCAAATGAGGTTAACAATTTGTTAAGGCGAGGTTGCAGTACTTTGTTTTTATGTACGCACGACCTCACCCTCCGCCCTGCCGCGCGAGCGATATAATACCTAAATTTTGACTGTTTTTTGCTTCTTGGAGAAAAACTATAAAGAAATTATACAATATGTTTTCAACATTTACTTCATAATAAAAAGTTCTATCTATTGATATAACTTTTATATAAATTCATGATGAAATGTCTTAGCAGTACACGTTTGAAATTGTGATTTAGAGTCATGTTTGATAAAAAAAAGTATCGAGCCGATCATTCTAAATCGCGTTTCTATCTTTACGATTTACTAGAGAGTATGTTCAATTTTTATGTAATGATTTTTATTTAATAAAAAACTCGTATTTAGTTCGATTTTTATAGGTTCAAAAATCATTAAAAGTACTGCAACCCCGCCTTAAACTAAATGTTTGGCAAGTTATGGGTAATTACAGTAGCTCTACCATGAGTTGTCATCGAAAACTTAATCCCTAGCGTTGTACTCGCTAGCGTGCTAACGTGGATCAAATAGATTTCGATTATGTTTGCACCATGAGATTTACGGAGTCTTACGCAGGCGCTACGGTAAGCTCGATAGATTGTGTCGTCTAGCTAACTTCACTCTACTCATGTTTTGTTTCTTTCTTTCCCACTAATAAGAAGAGAGAACGGTATCTACACAAATAAACCGACGAAATTGAAAAGTTGACAGATAGTAGACTACACATAGTGTTAAGTGGTTTTTGAATTTTTATTCCTTATAATATGTCACTGTCGTGTATTCAATTTGTAATTTTGATAGTTGACCTTGAGTGACAGAGCTGCGTTGTGTAGTTTAAAAGTTTACTATAGATTCAAACAGATTATTTAATACAATGAGGACCAGTGTCACTTGTTGTTCCAATTGTTGGTAGAGTTTATAGAAAGGTAAGTTTGAACTTTCCTCAAAATTATATTTTCTAATTGGTATCTAACATTTTGGCTTGAAATTCATGTTATTCAAGTCGTTGGTCTTCAAATTTAGCGACCACTGACATATTCCATGCTAAATAACCACTTGCAGACATTATTTTGACTTTAATAGACTCAAAAACGTATATAATTTTAATGTAAACATATGTTTCACACGCCAAAATGCTAGTGAGCTACGTAACTACTAAAGTAAGCGTCTTACTCGATAGGTTCAGTGAAATTAGTGACTCATGGTACCGTTTTGTATGGTGACAGCTGAAGAACGTTAGTGACTATCGAATAGATTACGTTAGGTGTTCAACCTATCGTTATCTATAGTGCTCATGGTATGAATTTTAATTCTTTTTGTGACTGCTAGGGGCGCTGTATAATATTTCATACAACTAATTTACGGAGACGCTAGCGAGTTTTTGCTGTGTAAACTCATGGTAGAGCTACAGGTTACGGTTGCGTATCGTACAGAGGCAGCGAGTAAATCTCACACAAGGAGTACTGTCGGTCATGGAAAAGGGGATAAAATATAGTAAAAGTACAGGTATTTTTTATCTAGCGTTTTCCTCGCAGTAGCCGTAACGGGGATTTCCCAAGCGGTGAAATCATAGCAGTGCTTATTTGTATAAAAAGTAAAATAGAACCGGATTCGTGGTATTGTGCATTCGAGATTATGATAATTATGTTCAACTGGTATGCGATTTGTTATTATTGGTTGTTGATTACATGGTTCGATATTATTTCTACAATCACATTGTATGTACATATTGTATTGGTAATTACGGGAAAGAGAATTATGTATGCACGTATCAGGTAGGTACATTTTTACTATTGTATTTAAAAGTATGACTCTACGCCCACTAGACCGTTCAGACACCAACCAACACAATCGCGTGCCATAGATAACGGCGAAATATTTTTGCTGGGTAATTGTTTACGACGGTAACAAAACGGTTAACCGCGTATGATGTCCGTTCTAAACCTGTTATAAATGGTTAAGACGGTTGTTGTTGTTGTACGGGAAGTGGGCACACTCCTTAACTCAGTCTCTAACATCACCCCTGTAATTCCTGAAGGGTTAGGCAGAGGTGTACGTAATAGTATACCCACATTTCGCCAGTTATGTTTCAAGCCCCCATGTAATAAGAGGTGAGCCTATTGCCATCAACAGGGTGCAACTCCAGACTCCGTGGCTTCAACTGAAAAAATCTTGATGTAAAATCCCATGAACACTTTGCCCGACCCGGGAATCGAACCCAGGACCTCTTGTTCATTAGTCGCACTTAGTCTGAACAACAAGACAGTTAACTCGACTTCGTGTAAAGTCTTAACAATAATAAGAAAAACAAATGGTACTGCTACCTACTTGCCGCTGTCAAAATAATATCTGATATCACTTCTACCTCCGTCCATAAGGAGAAGAAGTACTATGTAACCCCTCAGGAGTCCTTCCAGATTCAATGTAAAACAATCTCTAGGTAAAGAATCCATTTGCATTGATATTATTCAAAGACATTCAAGTATTATTAGATCTCTTTGATATTATTATACTAACCGATAATGTTGCGAGATCAAAAGGTCATGCCATATTTTGGGTGTCATAGTCTGTATTCACAAACATTGTAATCTGTGAACAAACATGCCCGTGCAACTTGACTGTTGAAGTGACCTATTAGGAGGCCCATGTTTACCAGACGTTTAGTAGCTCATTAAATGATGCTGAGTTCATTTATAATGATCATGACTACTTTATTCTAGTTTTATAGATTGCTATAAAACTAGAATAAAGTAATAAAAAAAAGAAAAAAAAAGAATCCCCATCTAAAATACTGTATCAATTGTGATACAGTATTTTAGATGGGGATTCTTTAATAATTGGTATTGACAAACACTTATTTTGGCACTGTTTATAACGCGAACGATATTTCAATTCCTGAAAGAATATTATAAAATAACATGTAAAAGACACAATAATAATAATAATAATATGACTCGGTGCCACATACATGGCTCATGAGGGTGCTAGAGTTGTATAAAATTGATACAACCCTGCGCACCTTCCTGATGTCGTGTATGGGGCAATGGAGGACAGTTCTTCGCTATCCAGGGTGTCGACAAATCCAGAGGAATAGCGAGCCGATAAGGATAGAGCGAGGTATATTTCAGGGTGACAGTTTGAGTCCTCTTTGGTTCTGCTTAGCCTTGAATCCTCTTAGCACGCTGCTGGAGGATTCAGGTGTAGGCTATCGGTTGAAGAGAGATGGTCAGGTTATATCTCACCTCCTTTACATGGATGACCTCAAACTTTTTGCCCCCAACGATTTGCAACTGATGGAGCTACTGAAGGTTACTGAAGCTTTCAGTAGCGCCATCAGGATGGAATTCGGGGTGGAGAAGTGTGCGGTCATGCATGTAAAACGAGGGGGGATTGTGGAATCCGTGGGAACCCAGCTCACGGATTCCATAAATCTTAGATCCCTCTCAGCAACCGAAACCTATAAGTATTTGGGTATGTCGGAAGCGCTGGGCATCAACGTTACCGACATGAAGCAATCGTTGAGGGAGCGCTTCTTTGGCCGCCTGAGAAAGGTATTTAATAGTCTTTTATCAGGCGGAAATAAGGTGCGTGCCTTCAACGGTTGGGTCATGCCGGTTTTGATGTACTCTTTCGGCATACTCAAATGGACTCAAACAGAGCTAGACGCCCTGGATAGGCGGGTTCGTTCATTGTTGACGACATATCGAATGCATCACCCACGTTCTTCGGTTATGAGGCTGTATATCCCGCGGAAGTGTGGGGGTCGAGGCTTTTTAAATGCTAAGACTCTCCACAATCGTGAGATATGCAGTCTCAGGGAATATTTCCTGGAAGCCGACGTGGGGATGCATCGAGATGTTGTCGCGGTGGACACGGGCCTCACCCCGCTCTCCTTGGCTAAAGAGAACTGGCGCAAACCTGTAGTGCTTGACACTAACGACCGCATAGAGGTATGGCAGAGCAAGGAGCTCCACGGCCGCTTTTTCCGGGCCCTGCACGGGCCCGATGTAGATTTCTTGGCGTCCGTAGCCTGGCTACGTTCCGGGGAACTCTTCGGAGAAACCGAAGGTTTTGTCTGTGCAATTATGGACGAAGTTATGATGACGAATAACTACCGGAGATTTATTGTGAAGGACGGTACGGTTGACATATGTCGGGCATGCCACCGTCCGGGCGAATCAATCCGTCACATTATCTCCGGGTGTTCTCGTCTGGCTAACGGAGAATACTTGCATAGACACAACCTTGTAGCCAGGATTATCCATCAGCAACTTGCTCTGAAATACAACCTTGTGGAATCGGAGGTGCCGTACTACAGGTATGTGCCCGACCCAGTTCTCGAAAATGGCAGTATCACATTGTACTGGGATCAATCCATCATCACTGACAGGACTATTGTAGCCAATAAGCCTGATATAGTGGTGGTGGATCGATCAGAGCGGCGCGCAATGATTGTTGACATAACGGTTCCGCATGACGAGAACCTCGTGAAAGCTGAGAAAGATAAACAAATCAAGTATCTTGACTTAGCTCGCGAGGTTGTCGACATGTGGGATGTGAACTCAGCAATCATTGTGCCGATAGTCGTTACAGCCAATGGCTTAATTGCCAAGAGCCTCGAACAACATCTAAGGAGGCTCTCGTTAGGCAGCTGGATCAAGGGCTTGATACAGAGAGCGGTACTCCTGGATACGGCTCGTATTGTTAGGAGGTTCCTTTCTCTGGAGCCCTGACCGCCGGTAGCTTGGACCCTGTTCCCGATACCGGTGGGCTACAATTTTTTATATTTTTAAATGTTTTTTTTTTTTGTTTTTATGAGAAATATTTAAAAATGTAATAAGTTTATGTAAAGCTAAATAAAGGAAATAATAATAATAATAATAATATTCCACAACTATCACACAACGCCATCTAGTCCCAAGCTAAGCAGAGCTTGTGTTATGGGTACTAGACAACTGATAAACATACTTATATATTTCTAAATAAATAATAATAATAATAACAATACAACAATAACATGACTGTGTAAGATAATAGTGCAAAATCAAGCAAGTATGATAGTATCCACTATCACCAAACAACAATTTTGGCTTTAAATAGCAGTATATAAAAACAAAAAAATATATATACGTTTTATGCAGATTATACCTACATACTTAATTATTATGTTTCGTACACGTAGCTGAGTTTTCGGCTGGTATGACGCAATTTGGATAACAATTGACACACTATGACGATTTTTGCACTCAACTAAGTAAGAGATGAATTTAACCATGATTTACCTTGATTTATTGTAAGTCAATTTCTCACTCAATCTTTCAATCATCATCTGCAAGTAGGGTTACCAAATGTAAATAGAAGGATGCCTGTCTATGGTACCTAAAATGCCTGATTTTTTCAGAAAAATGCCTATCTAAAGCAAAACGCTGTAGGAATTATGTAAAAGCCAACAGATAATAATGAACAAGGATATTTATTACTGATATTTGTCATAGGACATAATTTTTTTGAATGGTTCTTCTTCTCTTTTCTAATACATAAACGTAAAAATCTTCACAAGATAGTTTTATAATTTTCCTGAGTTATCAATATTGCTTTTACTAATTCAATTTTATTGTAAGCCGATTTCGTTCTTTACTCCACTGGGCGTTGACGAGAGAAAACATACGTTCTACGTTCGCATTGTATGCCAAAATAGGGAACACAAACTGGCAGATTTTCACGAATTCTGTAATGTCACCATTCACTTCCCCACTTTTGAGACCACTGTTTAATAAAGCTTTTAGAAAAATGCCTGCCTCAGACCAATGCCGGCCGCACGCCTGTCTAAACCTTAAAATGCCTGTCAAATGCGGCAAACGCCTGTCATATGGTAACCCTATCCGCAAGGCCTTTTTCCCAACCATGTTGAGGTAGGTTTCCAGTCTAGCCGGATGCAGCCGATAACCAATATTTTCCATGGATCGACAGCCAATCTAACCTTCACAACTCAGTACTGAATGATACGATATCTCTGATCGTATTTTTTCCCGACTTTCGCATCACTGACTACCAGTAACAACTATCTAAAATCTTCAAACTACAACTGGGATCAACGGCTTAACGTACTTTCCAAGGCGAAACACAACTCGGTATGGTATAGCTCGGTACAAAACTTTTTTTTTTGGTGGGTGGAAAATCATCAAACCCCCCCCACTCTTGGGCAGAGCGGAAGGGAGTGTCAGCCTTCTACTGACTAAAAACCAACCCATGTTCCTTCTTCGCCCTTGTGCCGAGGCCGCGTTATCCCTTTCGATAATCGGCAGCCCCGACAGGCGTCGTCCCTTGCGGGCCCGCTCGGTACGAACCTAGGCAAGGATTGATCAAGTGCGTGTTACTATTTCCCACACAGGAATTATACTTGATTAAATATATTTTGAGACATCGGTTTATTCTTTATCTTTATAGAGCACACACACACACACACACAAAATAATGCAGTAATCGTTGGTGCATTCTTTGAACAAAATACTATTAACACACATGTTACATGTGCATGAAACGAAACCAGTAAAACTGCTAAGTTAATGACGTAGTTCTTACGTTCACTTTGACTCACTCATTAGGTGCGCGTGCGTGCGCATAACTAGTACATATATTTATTTTACTATCATAGCTAGGTCATAACTGCATTGTAGATTTAAAGATTGCCACCCTATGTATAATGTCTTTAATTGATAACTGTAATTTGTCCGGTTTAAAAATTAAAATTAAAAGTACCTATTTTGTCTATCTATAATTATTATCACTGTTATCAGTAAACATTAACAGGTTTGTTCAATAGAATCAAGGTTGAATTGAGCAGAAATTAAATATCTAAGTACTCTGATTTATCATCATTTGTGTAATGTTTCATACCTATGATGTCTTCTTGAAGAATTGCTTTTGTCCAACAACCGTCTGGAATAAGTAAGCAAAACCTTGACATCAATATAGCCAATAGCTGATCATAACAATCTTTATTGGAACACGAATACTAAAAGATACATCAATTTATCAATAATGAGTTATTGCTTGAAAGTGGTTATGAGTAAAGTGTGTAAATAATAAGGTAAAGTACCTAAATGCCACCTCAAAGCTTAAATCATTTCAATACATTTTGATAAGCTAAGCTAAAGTATTAATCGTGCTGGAGAAAGCTTGTAAGTCGAAAAAGTGTGCACTACTAACTTGTGTGTTGTTGTTTATTTCACCAGCACTGATATCAGGATCGGCCCTATTATTGAACCTTGAGGTAGACCTATCTGTTTACTAGAATATTCGGTGATTTGGCCGTCATTGAAATTAAAAACGTTGGTAGACAAAACCAATAGCATTTTCGCAGTTACCGAAAATGTGTGTGTGACTAATTTAGTATACAAACATTGATAGTAATCAATAATCTAGTGTCTCAAACGGTTATATCAGGTCCAAGAGGTAAATAAACAGATTCGTGGCTTTTGCAAATCAAGTTTCTTATGAGGAAAAATGTATTGAATCCTAAGAAAAACAAGATAGACAAAGGGACAAAGGAAATCAGCTCGGTTAATGATAATAAAAACACTACTTAAACAGGTATGTTAATCAAAACATTTTTTTTTATATTTATGACTGGAACCATTATGTTTTAAATGCTTCAAATTGTTTTTCTCAATAAGTGGTTATTGACAATCGTCTCCAGGTCTTCCATCACTAATGATGAAAATAAATCATCATCATTTTATCATTAGACAAAGTGTTACTCGGACACCCAGCCGAAATTTAGGGATTTTTTGCTGGTAGCATATTTACCACTGTCAGTAAGTTCAGTCTGTAATTCCCAGTCACTTTCAACTTTAGAATCGGAGCTCAAACGGGAAAAAATATAGGTAGGTACTATAAAGGTAAAAATAAATAGCTAAGCATTTGGTAGCAATAAAAAGTTACGTTACTCAGCAAAAAAAACTTAACATTAAAAAAATCTATAGACACAGACGATTCTATAACTACAAGTTTAGAGATTCCAGTTTTTTTTCTAACAACATTCGGAGTGAATAATTTAGTGTTGTTTGGCGTCGACTTATGTGTATGTTTTGTAGACGAGATAAAACTAAGTACATTGTTTGCATTCATTGTTAAGTTATCTGGCACCGAGTAAAACTCAGGTAGCAAGAAAAGGAAGAATATGAAGTAAACACAACCTTGCCAACTAGAAGGTGCATTCTACAGACTTTGATAAAACGCCTTATAAAATAAATGTGTTAATTTGGGTATCTACATTTGACGATAATTTTATGTAGTTTCCATTTCGCAGAATCACACAACCTGTTCATAACATATCACGAAACCTGTTTTCCTGTTGATATAACTTTTTATTAATGTGTGGTCTAAGACAGACGACCTTCTTTCGTCATGTGACTTAAAAATATTTGCTTTTGTCTTTATCCTAGATGGATTACAACGCCATCTATCGAATTTAACTGGAACTACTTTGAGTTACAGTCCGCTACCATGCGCTACAATCTTGCTTTTTCACGCTACTAAGCTAGCGAACTTGGTAGTTCCACCATTATTACATAGACGTCTGCAGTGTTGAGCATTTGGTTGTCTTCAAAATCGCTACTTCTCGTTTGCTTATAATGCAGAGAAATAGCTAATGCCGATGTTCATGTTCAACATTTTGGTCACAGGAATGATCCCTCGTACATCGACATCACTACAGTAACACAGTACACACATTTCAATGTTCCGTATGGAAATAAAATACAATAATATCAATACAAGTATCTTAATTGCAGTGAATCTGCATTTTTCAGTTTGTCGGACTGTAGAGAAGTAAGACCAAACACCAACATCAAAGCATTTCGGGGTAGTCGTAGGTTTATTGTATAATACTAGATGGGCCTACTCTTGACCTCAATCTTGTCTGCCTGAGGAACGAGTTAATCTTAAAGAAGTCAATAAACTCGTAACTTAAATATACTACGGTCCTAGGCTTTCGGGAACACCGTTGTTTAGTAAGCAGAGAATGTCGCTCCTTGGTTGTGCGCATCATAAAAGATGCAGCAAAGCGTTTGTGTGGAACAACGAAAAGGTGATTTGGTGATATTAGCAGTAGGTATGTACGTCTAGACCGTCGATTAACTCACATGGTCATGGTCAAACTGAAAATCTTGAAACTACGACGGTTGTTTCACAGAGAAAGCTGTTCAGTTTGAAGGGCTACCTATATGTTCACCTTGTATCAGCAAAGAAAAAGCAAAGAAAAGCTAATTTTTTCACCACATAAGGAAATGAAAGTTAGGAAAAAATTGTACTAAGTAAGTACGTACGACAATGAAAGCGACACGTCATTAGAGATAGATCTTGCTTAGAAGTTGCACGAATCGCATGTTGCAACGCGAGTGCAACCCACAAGAAATATCAGGTACATCTCTGATAAGTTGCATAGGTATATGAAGATTTATATGCAACTTGCTAATAAAACAAGTCTTGCTTAATACTTGGTGTTCTATTAGTCTACAGGGTTCTTGAATAATGATTAAGCACTGTTTGACTAAATAACATTTAATAATAAAAACTTCCAAGTAAAGACATGACATGAGAGAGGCCCTTACAAGTCCCTCCCAACATAAAAGGCCGGCTGTCATCCGTGTCCAACTGTCACTGCAACAACACTTGGTGTTATGATTACTTATTTACCTACTTGAACTATTGTTACAAAATTCTGAAGGCTACTAGCTAGAACTAAAAATCTTAACTTAAAATAATAGTTATACAAACACTTGATTGTCAGCATGTTCAGCAGTCGTATGGTTAGTATTATCGAAGGAAATTGGAATTGAAAATAGAATCGAATGTATCTTCGTACCATTGTCCCATGTTTCTTGGGGTCCATTCTGCTTCCATTCTCCTCTGTCAACCGTCACGCTATCTTGGAATCTTTTTTCTGTCATATCATTCCTCACACAATCCATCCATCATTCGCTTGGTCTTCCTCACCCTCTCCATCCATTTACATTTCCATTCATCACATTTTTAGGTACATGCGATTCGTCCCTTCTCACCCATCCGTCCGTCCATACCACGACATTCGATTCCCTTTCACTTTAAATTGAATATTGGAATTGAAGGAATTAAAAAAAAAACGACAGCATAATTTATATGGTTTAGATGTGCACTTCAAGCAGGACACTTACACTGAATTTAACAGTCTGTTTCTAAGACGTAGATACTAGACATACTAGAAATAAGACAAGCATCAAAGTTGATTACAATGTTTAATACAATGGACTAGAAGAGTCTAGATAGGGTTATTAAGTTTTTCATCATCCAGGGCACAGAGTCACAGGTGTGAGGTAGAATAGAATATTTGTTGTTTTGTATATCATACGAGAAGCATTGATAAAAGAAAAACATTTCTAATAAGATAAATACAATGGGTGGTAGGTCTTTCCAGATATTTTTTTTCTTTCTTTGTTAATTTTACTAAAGTTTTGTCCGCCGAGTATGTACGTAGAACTCAAGCCCGATTTCATTTTTTTTTTAACTGCGGAAGTTCTTGTGGTAGTATGAATTACAGTTGTTCTTATTCTGTGGTTCTTATTACGTCGACACCTTTTAGTGTGTGATTAACTAATTTATTATTCTGTCTAACACCCAGGTACAATTCACGCAAGGGTTTAATCACACATCGGCCACCCTTATTAGTTTCCGTTGCAACTAACAAGACTCATTAATTATTCAATTTATAATCACTTTCGCAGCTCGTTTCATAATTGCATTCAACTGAAAATTAACATTGTGTGCACATACTTTATCGAAAACGGACATAAAACTAAACCAAAATGGCAGGCAGTCTATCAGATTGGTTCAAAAATTTTAGGCTGCGTTTTAAACACAACTCGTTTTTTAATTTGCTTTGGCTTATCAATTTTTTGCCAACCGTTGGTGGTTTTCCTGTGCTGAGTAAAAAGTTTAGCAGTAAGTCACATTTAATGTTCCAATAATGCACAGGAAATAAGAGTAATCAAATGGAAGTATAAACAGAAGACAGAAATAAAAGAAAAGAATAGAGTAGCAGTAGTTATTTCAACAACATAAAGCTCAAGCTTTCCGAAAACTAATATGAAGAGCGAATTTATAATATAAGTGTTTACTTAGTTATCGTTTCATCTAAACTTTTTTGATGATTGCAGTTTTATTTTGGATATTCGCCACGATCCTTCTGTTCTACGTGTACATTGTAGGCACAGTTGTATACCAGATGTACTTTGCTGAAGGTTTTGTTGATTCCATCAACAGTTTCTTCAACATTTCGGTATTTGTCCTCGTCGGTAACAATAGCTGGTGGCTGATTTTGAAAAGGTGATTTATGTATCTTTTTAATTACTTTGCTTTTCAGTTAACAGTTATTTAACGGATAGGTAAGTCTTGCATCTTGTAACAATCATCGTCAATCATCCTGAGCCTTACTTCACCCACTGTTGGGTACAGGCCTCTTTTTGTTTGGGCTAGTCTCCAGATTCACGCGTAATATCGAGAAAAAACAATTATCTGATTTACTCACATTATGTGTTCACAGAAACGATTTAAACGAACTCCTGAATCTGGCGAGAAAGAATGATGACCTGATAATCGAAACGGGCAGGTTTCTAGATGTGCACCAGAAACTGTTAAAAAGCATCAAGATCATTGTCATCACGTGCTACACCTTTCATTTCGTTAATGATGTCATGATCTTTATACCTACTAGGACGATTGGAATGGATGCTTTTTCAATTGTTTCTTGTGTTGGTAAGTATCCTAAATGATATATGTCGCAGGTTCATTGAATTCTTATTATCATCAATAAACTTTTCTTTTTAGGTCTAGAACCCATCAGTGCTAGTCCAAATCGCGAAACCTGCATGGTGATATTAGCACTGCAAGAACTAACAGCGATAGTGGCAGTATGCAGCTATGACGCCATCTTACTGTTCCTATTCTCTCACACGACTGCTGTATTTCAAATCCTTTATGAAGACATGGCGAGCTTCAGCGACATTGCAATAACTTGCCGAGGATCTGTAGAAGCTTATGGTGAAGTTAAAGATCGTCTGAAGAACATAATTATTCGTCATGTTCTAGCTTTGCACACTGTAAGAAAACTGGAAGACATCTACAGCGTGGTCATCGGTATAAGTTTCGGCTTGGACGGCATTTCTTTGTGTTTATTCTTTGTGTTGCCACTGGACGTCTGTCTCAACTTCGCTCCGTTGATTTACCACAGCCTTTTCATATTTTTCTTGTATTGCTTTCAAGGGCAGAGACTTACGACAGCTTCGGAAAAGTTTGAAATGGCGGTGTACTGTTGCGGTTGGGAGAATTTCCATGTGAAAGAGCGGAGACAAGTGCTGTTGATGTTGAAACAAGCGCAGAAACCTGTCATAGTTTATGCCGCCCGCGTCATTCCGATGCGTATCCATACTTTTGCGAGCACAATGCAGTCTGTTTACAAGCTTGTTACCATATTTAAGGTGTAGGAACTAAAAAATAATTAGTATGAGTTTATGATCTCTTAAGTTTTATTTATTAGATATAAGGAAGGATACAAAAAAATATTGAGGTTTTGTTCGTTTTTGCTTTGTCAGTCTTAAAATTAAGCACAACATCAGCAACGTAGATAGTTAAGAATCTAAATGTCATTAAACCAATGAGCACAGAATAAATAGTTATATACGTAATGAACGCTTCTAGTACATATGTCGGAATAAGACGATAGAATATGAAAGTGATTTATATCTTTATTACTAGATTAATCGATTGAAATAATAATAAGGACCATATTTTGATTTCAAAGCGAGCGAAGCGAGCTCGGGTTCTATTTAAACCCTGTTAACACACTATTATAACTGTCTTACTGCGACGGACTTCTGATAGTTTGACAACGATATTTTTTTAAGTCTTATTCACCATAAAGTTTTTCTTCACGACTATTTAATTACAAATTAAATACAAGTAACCCAAATGGTGACGATGTCTATAATTACAAGAAACCTATTAAAATTTAAGGTGGTCAGATTTTAATGAGAGAGTCTAATAATTAATTACGGTATGCGGCTTATAATTATAACAGTTTTCAACACATTGTGGCACAATAAAGTTTGCAGTTTAGCTGTTTGTCTGTTTATTTACCCGAATACCCCCGCAATCCGAATCCGAATTTATTCGCACGGAATAATGCAAATTCTCAATCCGTCCAATAATCGCGTTCGAAAGTGCAACTAGCGGCGTTTAGCTGATACAAACGTACATAAATCGCCGCTAGCCTATCCTCTTCAGATGTAGTCAAACCGACAGGACCGGACAGCAGACTATTCACGAGACACTGAACTTTGGGAGATAGTAAAAATAAAAATAACACGCCGTTAAAATAACATAACATCCTCGTTAGCCAGAGTTTCGCCTAATAGTACTACCATATTTTGCCAGTTATGTTAAGTCCCATGCAACAGGGGGCTTATTTTCTCAAACCAAAAAAAAAAGAAACCGAACTGTTGCCACTAAAGAGTGTCACTAGTTCGGTGCTATATTTCAACCGGACTAACAACCGGACTACTGCAACTAGACCCTCAGCAATAGGACACAATATAGGCTAGCAAAAAAAAAATACTAACCCACCCTTCACTTGATTGAATTTGAAAGAGATATGGGCCCAGTTTACCACTATCAATTTTTAAAAGGGGCAACTTGTCCCTGGTCCGAGTTTCATAGTGGGCCGGGTGACCCCTAACCCGTCAAGTCTGCGCATACAAATGTTTTACCTACTCTTTGACATGAACATTACACTGCTACATGAACTATGACTGAACTGTCAGACATTTGTGCCACAAATTTTTTTCGGAGGTTATATTAAATATTTCTTAATACCAATAGAACAAACACAAAGGGGATAGAACCAATGTGGCATATCAACCTGTCCGCCATTTTGATTTTTTTTCGAAATCGCGGCCCACGGTGAAAGTGGTATGTATGGATAGAGGACATATAGACGAACAAAAAATGTCCAGTAACATGGTACCCAAAGTGTCACGTTACCGAGATATTTGAAGTTAAAGATCGACAAACGAGTACAACGACATTCATTAAATATTTTTTTAAATAGCCTTTTTACGTGTTTGGGCTTTAAATTATATCCAAATAATAATTCCCAGGTTGATTATTGTTATACGCACATTGAAATCGCTTTGCATCTCATTGAAACGCTATGTTATGTCAAAAAATTGTTTTCTCGTGCTCCTAGTAGTATGTAATGTACCTACTCTCTTTCAATAACCAGTAATAATAATAATCAACGCCTATAGTCTCCTATAGACACGTAAAAGGTCTAATTTGTATGTGGTCATTGTATTGATTTGTCCATTTTTACCTTCAAATATCTCGGTAACGTGACACTTTGGGTACCATGTTGCTTGACATTTTTTGTTCGTCTATATGTCCTCTATCCATACATACCACTTTCATCGTGGGCCGCGATTTCGAAAAAAAATCAAAATGGCGGTGGGTCGATATGCCAGCTCCCATACAAAAAAGTTCAAACCCCTTTGCAGTATTTCTTGTCATCAATAGAATAAACAATAGACGTACAATTATTTACCATTGAGTTTGTATATAAATATCGTATTTATTGCAGTGTATGTACGCGGTGGCGCGGCTAGGAACTTCAATCAAGGCTAGGAAGCATGCTTTCTGGCCGCGCCACCGTTTTTGTATATCTCGCGAACCTATAGTACTTTTTTTTAATATTATGAAAAATAATGAACATATTTCGAACATAATTCGCATTAACCCCGATTCAAAACGCGACTGTGGCGCGGCCAGAAAGTATCACGCGAATTAGACCGCAATTCACATCCACGCGAACGGAGTAGCGGGTAGTGGTAGTCAAAAATAAAAATGGTTCTAATAGTAAAAATTACCGTTGATTCTACGTTATTAAAAACCACCTATAATTATCACCTTTGATTTTATATGTATACTTTTCTCTATAAAAGTACTTTCACTGACTGCCTAGCTCATATTTATTCAAAATTTCAAGTTGTTTTCTTATTCCCGTAAGAAAGTTAATTTAACAATGAATTTATTCAAGTTCCTGACAGACACTGCATTGGAAGCAAAAAGGCTGATTATAGAGGAAAGCTTTGATAGTGTACTTTGGCTTGTTAATATATTCCCGAATCTTGCCGGATTTTCTTGTAGGACAGATAGAAAAATATCTGGTACGTATATTTAACAATAAGTAATTGCTGTTAATAAAACTCTCACATTCAATCAACGATTGAATATCGAAGTATGAAATGAATTTTGTAACGAAGGTTAGCACCACGGAAGGATTTTAACTGAATTAAAGTTTATTTCTCATTAGATAGAATATAAACAATTTTGATAGACTGGTGCCCGAAATATAATCATTTTGGTCAACGGGAAGTCCCGCCTGATGTGCAGATGGAGAAATGTAGGTATTTTACCATTATGATATTCCGAAGCTATTTTCTATATCATCTTGCAAGAACCATTTATCACAGTCAGAACAAGAGAATGACAGAACATGAACAGACAGAAAGTTCCTTGAGTAGAGACTGAATAAATTAACCGACTTGTTAAGACTTCTCACAACTTTTTACGTTAGAAGAGCTGAGTTGCGAGACTTAGTTTTTTACTAGTTATGTTTTTAGTGGGTAAATATTCTTTTAATGATATCCGCCTGACCGTTTCGTCAAAAACATTTGCAGTTTGGTTTTGGATTCTCCACTTGTGTCTTCTTTTCTACGTGTATACCGTTGGCAGCATCTGGTATCATTGGAAGAACACCGTGGGTACTGGTGACGTCATCAAGACCTACCTCAACCTCTCCATCTTGATCATCGTTTCCAACCTTAGCTGGTGGTTTATCAAGCAAAGGTTTGATATCTAGTAGTATATATTACTAAGTTTATTAACAAAAATAAATTAATCCCGCTGCACAACGTTTTTAGCTTATTTGGGTCAACCACACTAAAAATATTCATTCATTTTACATATTCGACTTCTTCAATGTCCTTCTCACCGCTTTAAAATCATAAGTACACTCTATCTTTCAGTTTATCATTAACTTGTATGTTTAGCCATGTTTATGTTAAACTTGAAACTATAAATTCATGATATTTTTTAATTCCAGACCTTTGTTATTAGATGTCTTGAAAAAGCTCAAACAAAGTGATGAAGTGGCTCGGAGCTCAATCCCCCTGCTACAGAAACACAAATACTTGATGAAGATCGTAAAACGCATCGTCTTAATTTTCTTCGGATTCAATTATTTTGATGGGTTTTTCATTTACTTTCCGCAACGAATTGATGTTCGACATAATTATTCTATGACTCCTTGCGTTGGTAAGATTGAATTTTTACGAAATATTTGTATGATATTATTTTGGCTAGATCTCCTAATGATCTCAATTCTATTCTATGTCATTAATTACAATTTTGTTATTTAGTTTCTAATCATTAATCAATGTTGTGTCTTCAGCACTTGAGACAGCTTCAGTGTCAAATAATGTAAATTACCTACATAAATGTTACTCAATCCCCTTAGTTATCAGCTAAGTTACTTAACGGAAGAGAAAGGGAGTCTTTCAGAATAATATCTAGCACTTGTTGACGGTTTGTTTACAAGCAAAAATGCTTCCTTGTCACGTCTGCATCTCGCAAACATGTTAATTTTAGATTTGTCTCTCTTTGGAATATTCGGTTGCATAACTCCAAAATTGTAATCTCGTACATACTATTTTGTTTATGAAAAAACAAATAAATACTAGTTTTATCAAGTAATCATTTGAACTTAAAGTGCATTGCAGCTGAAACAAATCACTTTCCTCTTTACGTGAATTATCTTTTACAATATCTAAACAGCAATGTGAGCTTTACGATTTGTTCTAGGTATGGAGCCTGTGACGGTTTCACCAAACAAGGAGATATGCCTTATGATCCTCGGCGCGCAAGAGTTAACTATCATGATTGTGGCCCTAAATTACCAAGCTTTACTGCTGTTCCTCATAGCGCACACCGCCGCCATGTTCCAAATGCTGGCCTACGAGATGACGTTCCTCAATGACACCTACAGCAGAAAGGAGAACAGGGAACTGGCTAAGGAAACTCTAACAAAAGTCATCAACAGACATGCCTTACTGTTGCAGATAGTTGATAATCTGAAATCCCTGTACAGCGTCCCCTTAGGAGTAAACTTTGGTTCTAATGCTGTCTGTATATCCTTATTTTTCTATTTGCCGCTTCGAGGAAGTGTTCAGTTCATGCCCATTTTAGTTTATTGTTTCACAGTTTTCTTTTTCTATTGTTACCTCGGGCAGAGGTTAAACAACTCTGCGGAAGTGTTTGCAAAGTCAGTGTATGGTTGTGGGTGGGAGAACTTCGATTTAAAGGAGAAGAAAATGGTGTTCGTGATGCTGCGTCAGTCACAGAAGCAGGTGGAACTGCTAGCAGCAGATATCATACCAGTCAATATCAGTACTTTTGCAACGACTTTGCAGGCAATGTTTAAGTTTGTAACTGTAGTAAAGTTTTAATAAACTTAGGAGAAACTGTAATTGAATAAAAAAAAAAAGTGTAGTTATGTACAACAGAAAAGTAGTCCTTTATAAGTAGTACACAATATGTAGAACGATTTAGTAACGTTTAACTTAGTTCCCATGTAAACTCTGTTTCAAAAACCTACATATTTTCACACAATTTAATACCTAAGCAAACATCGCTGCATCGTGAGAACCTGTGCTTATTAGCACGATTGTTATGTGTTGCATTAGAAAACTACATATTAAAAACAAGGCTTTAAGAGATAGTTTTGATTAAGGGGCCTTGTACAGACAAGACCTGCGGAACTTTAGGCAATTTCTATGTTTGTGTGCAGCGATAAAACCGACGAACGCACACACGGGCATTTCGAGCGTTGAACTACGGTTGAAAAATTTGATCATTTATACGATTATTATTTTAAGTGACATAATTTTATAGTAAGTAAGTACACGCGTACGGCTTTGAAATAGTCTGGAATGTGTGTTGTGTATAGGTACAGTATATCAATCAACATAAAAATGGTTCAATTTGGTGTTAGATGAATTAAAATAAAAAATTATGATATCTATTTTAATCACAGATTTTAATATTTGTTGTAAATTGGTTGTGAAAGCACTTTAACACGTCAAAAATAAATGTCTCTTTTTAACCGACTTCTAAAAAGGAAGTAGGTTCTCTATTCGTATGTTTTTTTTATGTGTGTCCGCGCATATCTCCGACAATTCTGGACCGATTTTCAAAATTATTTTTTTGTTTGAAAAGGTATACTCCCAAGGTGGTCCCAAAGTCACCAAGTCAGTTTCTGATGATGGGAACTCTGAGAAATTGAGGGCAACCCTCGAATATCATAGGCGCACATAACGTTTTCCATACATTTTCAGAAGCTGTTCAAGTATTTGCGTCTGATAATCATAATTTCATGTGGCTGCGCTGATGACGGAAGGTGCAACTCCTCAACGGTCAGGACTTGAAAGAAAATTCCTTCAAAATTATAGGTTCTCAATTCGTCGGCTAGGAATATTAATTTCTGTACCTTTAGTGAAAAGTGATATAACTCGACTTGTAGCAGTTTTGAGTTCTGCGTACAATCTTGAAGCTTGAATTTTATGTGATTTTTCTATCTAATCGGTATAACTCTATCTCTTATAGAAAGGGAAATAAGTTTCGTGTTTAATGATACAAGTGGCATTCTTGGTTGATTTTGATGATATTTTTTGTGTATATTGATATGTCTTTAGTTATATTAAATTGAACTAAAGCTTAAATTTAAACAAGTACGTGTAAATAAGGCTATCTCGATTTATATTACTTGACACATTTAATATTAATGACACGAGTTTTGTGCGTATTAATACAATACAATTTGTATTAAGTGACACCAAAAAAACCCTACAATTATCAATTGTGAATGATGATATAACTCAAATTGTATCTCATAAGTATAAGCAGCATTAATCATCACCAACGTGTCAAGTGATACAACTAAACCTGTATCAAACTACACGTGAAATATTTTAAGTAACGCGTATAGTTCTCAATAATATAAATTTATTTATATCGCTGTAGTATAGGATTTTTAGGATCCGAGCGATAGTGATTATTGTGTAAAGTGATCTATGCAGTGATCTAGTATCAAGCGAGAACAGCCATGATGGCGGGGGATGTAATCGCGCACAAACTGCGTTGCCAGATGTACGAGAAATCTCGTACATTTGCGAGATGTAGCACTCTCTGTACGAGAAGCGAGAAAAAAAACTCGTACCTACTAGGGAGTAGGTACGAGAATTTAACAATGTTGCTAATACAAACCAAAAATATTTAAAGAAAAGAATAGTCTCAAACGGTTAATTTAGCAAATCACTAGATTCATTAGTTTATCACTAAAATGCATCTTTAGTTGTTGACGGATAATGTCCGCTGTGTGTATTTTTTTGTTATTGTCCTTATTGCACTCATGGTTATGTTGTTTTCTTATTTCTTTTGCACTGACTGAAACGTGAGTAAAGCAATATATTTTAGTAGTGACAGTGAATCTTCATCCACTCCACAATAAAATAACAAAAAACTGACCAAGTGCGAGTCCGAGTCGCACATGTACGGTTCCGTACCATCATAGTAGTATGTATCATACCCTTTAATTTGTATTTGTTGTTGTTATAGTGGCAACAAAAATACACATTTTGTGATTAATTTAGTTTTTCATAGTGTTTGTATGAATGACAAAGTTATATTTACGGTTTTTTTAATCTCGTTCAAACTATTAAACAACAGTATTTTTTTAATTCTATTAAAAAATTTGGAGGGGGAAACTTTTGTGTGTGTGTCTTTCGTTTAAAAATTGACGTTGACAAATAATGTTTTTAGGAACCTTAATGTCATTTTTAAAAACCTATATAGATACTTATAAGATTGACGTTTTTTATAGTTAAATTTTCTTGTATGGGGAGCCCCCCTTAATCTTTTATTTTTGTATAAAAATCGTAAAGCAGTTCACAGAATACATCTACCTTATACGAAGTTTCTACTGAGTACGTAGTCTTAATAGTTTCGGAATAAAGTGGCAGTACAGCAGACGGAATTACGGACTGACGGATGGACAGACAGACATGACGAATTTGTAAAGGTTCTGTATTTTTGCCATGCGGCTACGGAACCCTAAAACGGTAACACTATTCGTACACTTTTCGCGGCATTCTATATTCCGAGACTAGCTGCTGCTAGATCTTAAAAATCCCAAAAAAGCATATGTGCATACCTACTTATTGTCCATCAAACCTGCTTGCTGAAATCACGAATCTCAAATTCCATGCCGAATAAAAAAACATTTGAGAAACAAACCTGGTTCATCGGGTCTACAATCACAAAAGTTGACCTTATTTGGTTCATCATCATTTCAGCCGAAAGACGTCCACTACTGGACATAAGCCTCGATCCCCTAAGTGTCGCTACATTGACCGGTCCCGTGCGTCTCGCATCCAGCGAATCCCCGAAACCTTCACCAGGTCATCGGTCCACCTAGTGGAAGGCCTTCCAATGCAACGTCTTCTGGTTCGCGGTCGCCACTCCAAAACTTTTCGGCCCCATCGGCCATCTGTTCTGCGAGCAATGTGCCCTGCCCGTCGCCACTTAAGTCTGGCAATTCTTCGGGCTACGTCAGTAACCTTGGTTTTATGCGGATGTCTTCCTTTCCGATTCGATCACACAAGGAAACTCCGAGCATAGCCCTCTCCATAGCCCTTTGTTTGACTTTATACCTTCTGATAAGGCTGATCGTGAGTGACCACGTTACGGTCCCATATGTAATCACTGGCAACACACACTGGTCATGGTGGTTGAGACACTGCGGTAAGTCGGACAAGAAGATACTACTCAGCTTCCCAAAAGCTGCCCAGCCGAGTCGAATTCGACGATTGACCTCTTTCTTAAAGTTAAACCTACCTAACTGGACAGTTTGTCCCAGGTAGACATAATCGTCTACAACTTCGAGTGTAGAGTATTAAATCTTGATAGGTATTTGGTTGCTGAAAATAAAACAAGCTCCATTAAACCGAAGCGTGGTCGCTCACAATGGGCCTCATCAGAAAGCTCAAAGTCACCCAAAAGGCGATAGAGAGGGCTACACTCGGAGTTTCCTTGCGGGATCGGATCAGAATTGAAGACATCCATCCGAACCAAGATTACCGACGTACCCCGAAGAATAGGGGATCGGACTGGGTCAAAATAATATGATTCTATTTAGTCCGTAAGTTAGATTATCGAAAACTATTGAATACGTGTTTTTTGTTTTATCAAATCAATAAAAAATGACGAAGATAAAACGCGTCAAAGATCTTGGAGTGGGGCTTGAAACGTCACTTGTGTCGTCAAAATCTACTATCATATGACGTCACACGAGTTTTCGAAGCACTGTATCGTCTTCATTTTAAGTTTACGTGAAAAAAGAAAAAATACGTGTCCAATAATTTTTGGAAATCTATCTGACGGACTAATTAGTTTTTTTTTTGTCAAAATTTTTAAGGCAGTGGGCAGGGCACAGTATTTGCATAACGGGTGGCCGATGGGGCTAAAAAATTCTAGAGTGGCGACCGCGAACCAGAAGTCGTTGCGTTGGAAGACCTCCCATCTAGTTGAACCGATGACCTATATAGTGAAGGTGGCCACCGCTGGATACGAAGCGCACGGGACCGGTCAATATGGCGACACCTGGGGTAGGCCTATGTCCAGCAGTGGACGTCTTTTGGCTGAAATGATGATAATGATGATGATAATTTAATTACCTAATAAATAATAAAAAAAAAAATAATAATTTAATGATGATGATAATAATTTAATTTCTATTGTGGGTCCTAGTGGACCCACAATAGAAATTAAATTAAACTTATATTGCTTTACACCTCAGCTCATTTGATATAAATAAAGATAAATCGAAATACACACATCTTCTATTGTGTTCATTGTGTGTAAATTGATATAAGTTAGATTTTGTCATAGCACACTAAAAAGACACGGTACCCATGAAAGCTCGATGCTTTCGAAACAAAATTAGTTCCAGTGTTTTATTATTTATAACTCTGTTACTGTTATAAAGATGTTTCAAAAATACTTGTAACATTGAACACAAGTGCATTTTATAATATGTAAAATGATATAATTGAAATTGTATCATTATACACATAGGAACTTAAATGTGGCTAATGATATAAGTCTAGTTTTTTTTAAATATCTCAAATTCTAATATTTTTTTAACAAAATCAAAACATATACGATAAAATAAAAACAATTTCCAATTGATAAAAGTCAATACGTCAAAAAAATATACTGAAATAAAAAAGTTGTATCCGTTTAAAAAATGCAAAACTTAATCTCTGTTTTTCTCAAAACGAGGATTTGTGACTTGTATCACTTTTCACTAAAGGTACAGATTTTAGGTTTTTCCGTCATGGGTGTCGTTTTCATGGTTTTTGGGGTCGCTGATTACGAAAATGAGGTCAAAATGAAAATCCAAGATGGCGGTCAGATTTTTTTTTGTTTTTTCCGTCATGGGTGTCGTTTTCATGGTTTTTGAGGTCGCTGATTACGAAAATGAGACCAAAATGAAAATCCAAGATGGCGCCGACAAAATTTTTGGTATTTCCGTCATGGGTGTCGTTTTCATGGTTTTCAGGGTCGCTGATTACGAAAATGAAGCCAAAATGAAAAACAAGATGGCGCCGACGAATATTTTTGGTTTTTCCGTCATGGGTGTCGTTTTCATGGCTATAGGGGTCGCTGATTTTCGTAATCAGCGACCCCGAAAACCATGAAAACGACACCCATGACGGAAAATCCAAAAATTTTCTTGGCCGCCATCTTGAATTTTAACTTTGACCTCTTTTTCGTAATCAGCGACCCCAAAAACCATGAAAACGACACCCATGCCGGAAAAACCAAAAATTTTGTCGGCGCCATCTTGGATTTTCATTTTGACCTCATTTTCGTAGTCGGCGACCCCAAAAACCATGAAAACGACACCCATGACGGAAAAGCCAAAAATTTTCCTGGCCGCCATATTGAATTTTAATTTTGACCTCATTTTCGTAATCAGCGACCCCAAAAACCATGAAAACGACACCCATGACGGAAAAGCCAAAAAAATTCCTGGCTGCCATCTTGGATTTTCATTTTGACCTCATTTTCGTAATCAGCGACCCCAAAAACTATGAAAACGACACCCATGACGGAAAAATCAAAAATTTTCGTCGGTGCCATCTTGATTTTCATTTTGACCTCATTTTCGTAATCAGCGACCCCAAAAACCATCAAAACGACACCCATGACGGAAAAACCAAAAAATTTCTTGACCGCCATCTTGGATTTTCATTTTAACCTCATTTTCGTAATCAGCGACCCATGAAAACGACACCCATGACGGAAAAACCAAAAATTTTCGTCGGCGCCATCTTGATTTTCATTTTGACCTCATTTTCGTAATCAGCGACCCCAAAAACCATCAAAACGACACCCATGACGGAAATCATCTATCATCAGTTCAACTTAGTAGCCTGAAAGAATAGAACTATCGATCCATAAGTACGTATAATTTTGGAGGAATTTTCTTTCAAGTCCTGACCGTTGAGGAGTTGCACCTTCCGTCATCAGCGCAGCCACATGAAATTATGATTATCAGACGCAAATACTTGAACAGCTTCTGAAAATGTATGGAAAACGTTATGTGCGCCTATGATATTCGAGGGTTGCCCTCAATTTCTCAGAGTTCCCATCATCAGAAACTGACTTGGTGACAATGGGATCACCTCGGGAGTATACCCTTTCCAAGACAAAAAGAATTTTGAAAATCAGTCCACAATAATTGACGGAGATATTCGCGGACATACAAACACGAATAGAGAACCTCCTCTTTTTTGGAGGTCGGTTAAAAATATATATCGAAGTACAATCGACAACAACAATCGATCGTGAAATTCGACTTCGATCTGAAGATGAAAAAAATTTTAGCAATCTTTAATATCTAGCAAAAAAACATGTTTGATCAAAATTAATAAGTGTATCAAATTGTGGTAATCGGCTTACAATCTCGAAAATATGTTTACGAAAAACACGGGAGCGTTTGTGACACAAAGCGATACGTCCGTCCTTTGGCAGTGGCCGATTCGTACTGGCGAGATAGAGTTTGCGCGGTCGATAATATAGTTAACTTTGGATTCAATTTACGAAATGAAATTATAGTTTATTGATAAAATAAAAATACGATTCTATTAGAAGGTTACCTTAAAATTAATACGTAGTTTTTAAATTTTCTTTAACGTGATTCTAAGGTATAGAAAAAAAATCTTATTTGTCGAGACATTTTGTAAAAATTGCGATGTTTTAACATTTTTTTTCTGCTATATTTTGTATTGAAGTCGAAAATGTGACAAATAGGTCCGCTAGTAGACCATACGGTGATGTTATTTATATTTTTTTTAATGTTTAAAATCGTTTCTAGTGTTATGTTCGGCTAAGCCAAACTTAACTCGATCGGTATTTGTGCGGAAAAGGGCTTTTGAATACGGGTGATTGTCATTAATATAAACATTATTTTGAAAATTCTTGAAACCTATCCACCAGAAAAAGAACTCGTCTCTTATAATAGCCAAAAGGAAGCTTCAAATTCTTCATAGATTTCCCACACCAAGCGATCAAAATTGATCAAAATGAGATGATTTTGTGGAAGGAGCCTTAAACGAAAAAAAAATAAGCTGCCATTAAGCTTGCGCAGTTTGACTTTGCAGCAACATTAGAGGCCATGGTTGCTTGGGGATAAGTTAAAACGAAGCCTTATTAGTATTACAAATACGGTGAATATATGACGTAAAAATCACGTATCTGATTTGGTGAGCCTGATGGTGATGATACATAATTAATTGTGACGAGAAAGCCAAGTAAAGTAGAGAGTTTTAACGAATTTGAACAACTTCAAATAATCTGGCATCAAAAGTAAAAACACTAAGTAAATTAACAATCAAAACAAAACTAGTCTTGCTATGACATTAGATAATAATTTATCTATTTATCTTATTTCCAACGTAGCGTGAAATAACGTATTATGTTTAAAGTTAACGCTCTAGAATTTCTAGTAGCGTTAGCGTTAGTGACGTTAAGAGGGAACAGGACAGAAAAATAGGTATTTGTTGAATAAACCATTGCCGTCGTGCTACGTCAAACATGTGACAAATAGTGCAAACAGTGTTAACTGAGCGGATTCAATTATTTTTGACTTTCAATTTCGTTTATTCCTTTATTTGTGGTTGTTGTCGACTTTTTCTGGTAGTTTTCTAATCACGACGAAAAATGGGGCATTTTTGTAATTTTCTGAGAGTCGGAGTATAATTCATTTTACACTAATAGAGTAAACTAGTGAACTCTATTAGTAAAAAATGTGAATGACGGACGTGTCTACAGCAGACTATTATTATTATTATTCATTTATTTTCAGATATTACATCCATAGAAATTGTTAGTAACACAGGAATGCTTATAACTAATGTTAGTAATGACAAGACATGACACATTAAAAACTAAAAAACACAAACATAGAAACATGACCTACTGGATACCCCAATACTCGCGCGCGTGTTTATTTGACTGCGATTAGACTATGATTTTATGAGATTGCTCCAAGAGGCATTATTCTGTACATTTGTATGGAGAATACGCACCCTCTGTTCCCTCTTAAGAGGCATATTAAATTCACATTATTTCGATGTTTCTACTGCATGAAGAAAGTGCGGGGTAATTACCTGCACTTTCTAATGGCAAGATAATTTTGACAGTAGGTAGATTTGCACAGAATGTGATGTTAATAATAACGAATGTTGTAGTTTTTAACCGACTTCTAAAAAAGAAGGAGGTTCTCAATTCGAATGTTTTTTTTTATGTTTGTTCGGGCATAACTCCGTCACTTGCTAACCGATTTGAAAAATTCTTTTTTTGTTGGAAAGGGTGTACTTTCCAAATGGTCCCATATTTTTTTAATCGAAATCGGACAAGCGGTTTTTGAAAAATCAACAAAACTCAAAAAAAATCTACATTGTTCACATTATGACTCATGAACATGTTTAGAAGAAAAATCAGTTTCTGAAGTCGGTGGCAAAAAAATTAAATCAAACAAACAAAAGTCACCGACTTCAGAAACTGATTTTTCTTCTAAAGATTATTTTTCAGTTTTCCGTGTTTTTTTTTGAAGTCGGTTTTATTTTTTGTTAAAAAGTGTTTTTGCAATTACTTACGGGGGAATTATAAAACGAGCGAATAAAAAAGAACTTAGCGACTGCTGATGAGAAAAACGAAAAAGTAACTAAACTAACGACGAATATTGATTAATAATCCAAAAAGTGGGTTGCAATTAATCCATTTCAGATTTTAAAATTCTGACCGTGCGACTAAATTACTAAGTGAGTGACTAGAAATACAGAAAGGGCAACTAACACAACTTTACATAACGATACGATATTTACATAATTTCAATTCAAAATTTTTTGTGTTTTATTTTCACAAACACAGCGTCGATCACTCACACAAACAGGGCGGTTAGGGAAGCGAGTGAACTGAGATCCTGACATACCCTGCGAACCCGCTACTAGGAAAACTTGATGATAAGAGCGAGCGAAGTGAGCTTGGGACTTGGGGCACCCCGACTCGGACAGGTTAGTTTAGAAGGGGATGGCCGAGTCGAGTGAGCGAGCAAAGCGAGCGAATAGACCCCGCCATCCCCATCCCGACATCGTAATTCTATGACCTAAATTAATTAATTATTTTTGCCACTTCAAATAATTTACAATCATTCGTTTAAATACTACCCTTACTTAAGTGTGTGTATATCTTGGCCGTCTCTTGCAGTCCGATTATGTGAATGCATTTAATAATTATTATGGAAGGGGAGCAGAAGAAAGCTTTTTAGCTTTTAAATATTTATCAGTTGAGAAATATGAATTTCAACCGAAAAATATTAATTCATACAATTTACTGCTGTTTCCAAAGGTAGGAAATTACAGCCATTTAGATCCTTAGTCCTTTTATTCCTTCACTTTGATATGCATAAAATGAAAGAATAAAATGTGACTATTGGTCAATTTGTTTAATTAAAAAAATATGTGAATGCAAACGATAATTTGGTTTTATTTTGATGCGAATATTAAAATTCCTAGTTTGTTATGTTGAAACGTTACAAAAAGTTACAAAACTCAAATTGATACCAAATAAAACACACCAGACCTACACTTGCATAGACAAGAAGAATACTACCTATGCTTGTTAAAATGAACACAACACAATATGAACTTGAGGTCACGGTTCTGTACCGACGACGACGCGACGGTTGCTTTTAAAGTAGGTTCGTGCTTACATGCCTTTACCATATTTTTTGTTTTTACTAATATTAATAGAATGATACGTATTTTGTTGACGCAATCGAATTTTCCAGAATCCACCTTTATGAAGCATCACTATATATCCACCACACAATACGATTGCTATTTGGTTAAAGATTTTTGTCGAAAAACGCCTTTTTTATCTTCGTGTTAAAATCCACATTCACTTACCACGGGATAAGTAATTTAACCTTTTTATTAATAAACACGCAGAAAAGTTATCATCAGATTTTAATTTTTTGAAAAGTATATTGTGCATACCTTTGTTTAAAGAGATTTAAAAAAAGGAGTTTTAAACTGCATTAGTCAAATATTAGATTCAGTGTCAAGCTGAAACTGTTGGAGAAAACTCGAGTGAAAAATGAAGTTGCTCTGGCCAAAGAAAACTACAAACTACTCTGTGCAGTTTCCTTCCGATTTCCGAGCTACCGATCTCCAAAAACATAAATTACTACTCTCCTTCTAGCACTCTAACTCGACCTTAACACACATTATAAACTACATTGAAAGTTTTGAAATGGTTTCCTTCGAAGATTGCAAGTGCGGAACGATCGTTGCAAAATGCACTCCATTTTATGTTCTACTGGAATTTGTGTTTGTAACCTGTAGATATAAACTTAAGACACACCTGGATAAATTTTATTTGCTTTCCTTTAAGTAACATCAGTTTTATATAATCGATAAGTTTCTTAAATACAAACGTAACAAAGTATAAACTAACTTTAAATATTTGTCGAAAAAATTAGAACCTCGTTCCTACCGGGATTATATAATAAGGAGATAATGGAAACGATGAACCTAATTGAAGATCAAATAGATAGAAACTTCAATCTCGTAAGGTGTGAAAAAGTGTGTTTGCAGACATTGCAAGTGTTTAATTAACTGGTTTGATATACATTTCTGGAGAAGTCTACCCATTATGTCTCTAATTGGAACTATGAAACAGTTGAACAACTATTTCTATAGTTTCATATTTCAGCAATAGTAAAGGCAACGTATTGGGTCTACGGTGCAAGCAAACGGAACGGTTTACAAACAGTTCCTGTCCCTCCTACCATTAACATTTACAGCGAAACGATAGATTTCGCCCTTGTACCGTTATTGTAAGCGAAAAGTGAGCAGCGACTCAGTGAGTACCTACCAATTAACTTTCGTGGTAAGGGGTCGAGAGCACATGTCTGCAGAACCGCTTTGTAGTCGTTTGGTTAGTTGCGTACTAACCGTCTGTCGTACCGTCCGTGCGCGGACCACGACCCGCAGTGTTGTGACACGAACTATTTATTACAATAACTAAATGTTCTGGTAGCTGACGATATAATTTTTCTGTGAAAATGAAAGTGATTGTTTGTTGCCTTTTTATCATAGTCAACATTAGCAATAATGGAAAAGCCTCCCTTGAGAGTTTTGCGCCTAATGGGGCGAATATACTCTTTGAGGATACTACGAAAAATTTAGGTGAGGATACTTTTGTTTTGTTTATGAAATCACATAAATTGGCCAACAGTGATTTGACGCACATTTGATGACTATACAAAATATTTGTTACTGCCGTGTTTTTGTGTTACATTATTAATAAACATTTGTGTTGGTACTGAATAAACATGAAATCTGATCATTTGAATTGAATACACAAACTATTGACTCAAAACTAAAATCAGAAATATACATAATTATGTAACTTGTACCTAGCTTTACTCAAACATAGCAGATCTGAAATCTATCTATAACTTGAATAAAAGCTAGATGATAATAAATCTATCTGGATCAAACTTGACCAATGTATCATAGAACACGATCACCTTGCAGACAAAGTATCATGCTACCGACCTTGCAAGTTCAACGTGAAGCCCAAGCGATGTCAATACAGCTTCAAAGTAGAACCTACCATCCAGGAAGATGGTAGACCAGCCATTACCATCAATGGCATGACCCCAGGACCACCTATACAAGCTTGTGTGAACGACATCGTAGTGGTTGAAGTACAGAACAGCATCCTGAATCAGGATATCAGTATCCATTGGCATGGAGTTGAGCAGAAGGGGACGCCCTACATGGATGGAGTCCCGATGGTGACGCAGTGCCCTATTGGATACGGACAAACGTTTAAGTATGCGTTTGTCGCGACTTCTCCGGGAACTTTCTTCTACCATGCTGATTCAGGTATTTTTTTGGATAATTATTATATGTTTTATAGGGTTCCTGTTCACCTTTTTTTTTGGTGGGTGGAAAATCATCGAATAACCCCCCCCCCCCCGCTCTTGGGCAGAGCGAAGGGGAGTGTCAGACTTCTGCTGACTAAAAACCAAACCCATGTTCCTTCTTCGCCCTTGTGCCGAGGCCGCGTTATGCCTTACGATAATCCGCAGCCCGACGGGGTTCCCGTTTACCTATGACAGACATAGGTAATGTTATTGGATAGGGAACTATTTATGGGCATAGCTCTAATCTCAAGTTGAAACTAATTGTTTGATTGAATCGAAAAATATATTCTTCTTACTTTTACGCATGATTTAAGTAATTTAAGTCGGCCTTTTACAGACAAATACTGGACTAATGTCACTCTCTACTTGCACAACCTACGTTTCTTCACCTTCAACATTCAGTTTAAGTTAGCCCTTTTGTTATGGTTGTCGGCCCATCAATCCAAGGGTTTCCTAATTGTTGTTGCTTCCTTTCGTCCTAATGCCTACTGACAAAGAGCTTCATTCATTTATTTCAATGTATTAGTGTTTTGTTGCAGTGTCCCATCAAAGTGATGGTGTGTACGGGTCTCTGATAATAAATCAGCCGCAGCCACTGGAGCCCCATTCATCTCTGTATGATTACGACAGAAGTGGCGAGAACACGCTAACTATAGCCGCTAAATTCCCTGAGCTGTTGACTGCTAAACTTGAAGATGTCAGCCGGCTCAAACCAGATGCCCTTATAATAAATGGCGATGGAGATACTTCAAAGTAAGTATTGAATGCGCCTAGTATGAGTTTATTGACCGAATGTTCTCACAAGCCAAGGGCTTGCAATAAAAATACGATTAAGATTTGCTTGCTAATTCGTTAATATTAATAGGTTACGAAGTAAGGATACAGAATTTTATTTGATTTGTGAGGATCTGAACTCAACATGGTGATAGAAATCCACGGTTATGAAGGAAACTAGGTCCCATCATTACATTAACGTTAATAAATAATCGAGAGTAAATGGTTCGTAACGAAACTAAGTATGTGCATTATAAAGACAGCTAACAGGTTTGAAAATGCTAGTAATTTTGTAATCAACCTGTATGCAACAGGTAATTTTCATGACGTTTATAAATCGATCAGCGCAGTTCTAATTTTTTTAATCTTTAAGCTATTATTACATGACTTTTCCGTAAACAAGTGTCGAAGAATCTACATTTTATTGTGAGTCATCATGTACCATGTACCTTGCCTTTTCAAAACTATTTTCGGATCGGCTAGGGTTCCAGTCTACCCATGGAGCTAAATACAAGTATTTTGCATACTGGGTAATATGATTTTCTTTGAAAAGACTAAATGATAGGTTTTCGGGCCATTGAAGAATGTCAAAGATAAAAACAAGATAAATGACAGAAAGTAAAGGAATAATAATGAAAGATAAGATAAATATGACTCCTCCCGCTCTGGGCAGAGCGGTAGGGAGTGTCAGACTTCTACTGACTAAAAACCACCCATATTCCTTCTTAGCCCTTAGTGTCGAGGCTGCGGTATCTCTTTCGAATGAGAGAGACGAGAGACTGGCGAAGCGCATCTTCTATTCTGAACTCCAAGAAGGAAAACGGAAACGTGGTGGTCAGTTTTTACGCTTCAAGGATGTTCAGAATAGAACTTTAAAAGATGCGAAATTGACCCTTTAGTGTGGGAAAAGCAGGCACAAAATCGGCCCTAGTGGAGACGTCGTGTGCATCAGCAAGTTAACACGTTTGAAGAAAAAAGGAGGTCACAATTGGATCAAAAGCGCGATGACCTTAAAGCTAGGCAACCTAAAGCTATACCCTATAATATCATCAATGGTGTTCTGACATGTCCGCTTTGTGCTCGTACCTTTTCGGCCAAAGTTGGATATGCTAGCCACTTAAGAGCACACGAGAGAGCAGCAGAACAAAGCTCTTGACAATCTTTGAAAAGTCAGCGAATGCAGTCGCTGTGGCCGAAATCGGCTAGATAGCATCATCATCATCTCTTTCGATCAACCCGCAGACCCGACGGGAGCCACGAGCACCTCACAATTCCATATTATAGTCAGTGATACTCATTAAAATTTAACATTTCAGGCTTGCAACCACGACGTTGTTATTAGTACCAAGTATTAGGTACATGCGGTACATTCGGCATTGAATTATTGTGGTTTGCACATTGCCTTGTGTTCAGTGTCTGCCAACACTTGGCCTTTCTATTACAATCACATTTTACAGGGTATTAATTAGGTTTACATACTACTTAGATTCAAAAGACTTAGATTACGTGTAAGTACATTTTGTCACGCGAACGTATTAATATGTACGGAACAGATTTTATTTTTCGATATTAGGGTACGTACCGTGGTAAGAATTAGATGTATTCATGAGTACTGTGTCCCGTATGTATCTCAAACTAAAGTATGTGTTTTTGTTTCAAAATCCTGTTTCAGTAATAAATTCTAAATATTTATTTATGTAAAGAAAAATGTGTTTTTTCTAATTTCAGGATATTCGTCATGGCGGGGTTCGCTTACAGACTGAGGCTTATCAACGCAATTGCTATCGAGTGCCCTATTATAGTGAACATAGAAAACCATGAAATGGTAGTCATTGCGACCGACGGGAAACCAACCAAACCAGTTTTGGCTAGAAACGTGGAGCTGTATCCAGGTAAGGCTGAGCCATAATTTAAGATTAGGTAAACACAGCAGTATTGGATGGATGTTGCAACATTGTCTAGAACACTTTGCATGCACGTTTATATAAAATAATTATTCGGTTTGCGTAAATGTCTTAACATACTACATCTTTCTTTCGACTATAGCCATAACATTTGACATTGAAAATTTAATTCTTTTACCACTCATACATTTTGATGAATTATCTTAATAAAAATTATAACATTTGTCTCATTTATACACGTTTTATGTCGACACATGTTGGTCAAATGTGTTGCAAGTTGACCTTCGTCCGTAATAGACTATGAAGTTCACCATTTTCATTGGCTTCGCAAAATGTTCCATCTACTCTATGTTTAGTGGTTAAAATATGAATTACTTCTGGCAAAGCACGAAGACAAACGCCAGTAAACCCTGCATTTGTGTTGGCCTCAACGGCTTGCTACACCTAAATTCGTAGGACCTAAATGCTGTAACGCATCAATAAATGTCTTCTCAGGTGTACATCCCACCTTGCATAATATAGGAAACCACCTTTTATTGCATGTTTTATTGCCTATGCAAAATATCACAGGTACTGCTATGAGATGTAAACATTTAATAGCGAGAGAGTGAACGGAACCTACTATCTAGTTGTACGATAAAAAGCTTTTACTTCGGAGAAAGTGGCATCTACTTATATTGGTTAGATGAATGATAAGCCAGTCGCTGCAACCTTTTTTATTTCTAGTTATTGAAAAACTATCACTTTTTGATTTATTTGTGAATCACAAGTGGCTACGTGGGAGTGAAATTCTTTTGACATTTGGTTATATAAAGTTAATTTATAATTTTATTTGCATAATGTTAATTTGCATGTGCAACATGATGCATTATTTCCCCTTAAATTACATGATTCGCAAAATCCAACAATATTTATTTAATAAACTCATCACTGGCAGTTTTACTGATTGCTATGATTTGCGTCGGCTCATAAAAAGATGATAAATGGCAACATGATGTGCGAATCGAAAACAAATTAATTAAAAGAAACTGGTCAAGCATCTGTGGTCAAATTGTTTTGTATTATGGTCGGGTCGGTTTAACACTCATAAAGGTAAAGAACTGGTATTAAATATTTTTATTATTGATGCTTTGATGTTTTTCAAAAGGATAACCAAACGATTCATATACCTAATCATCATCTGGCCTGCCTTTTCCCAACCTTCTGGGTGTCGGCTTCCAGGCTAACTGGATGCAGCTGAATACCAGAATTTTACATTCACATTCTAAATCAACTTTATATTAGGTACTGGTTTGTCCGTTTCATTGAAAGTGTTGTGTCTTTATCAAATAGAAACCAATGTATTTTGTCTAAAGCCCACATTCTTCGTCACTGTCCAAATCCGGACGAAGATATTTTTCGGGCGTTGGTCGAGATAGTTTTATTTTATAGTTTATTTTGACTAGAGGAGAAAGGTGTGCATCTAGTTCGTGTTACTTTTCACTAAGCTTAAGGTCACCTCTAACCAGTTTCGTTTATTATGATTTCACTTTCTATTGTTTTTACCCGACTGCGGCGAAGCCCAAAAGGAGGGTTATGTGTTTGACGTGTATGTATGTATGTAAGTATGTATGTATAATAATAATAATAATAGTATGTCTGTTTCTTTGTTCCCTCATAACTCCTAAACGGATGAAGGGATTTGAATGAAATATATGTCGTTAGATTCGTATTGATAGCGCGAGTGCTATAGGCTACATTAAAATTAAAAAAACAAAGAAAAATTGCTGATTTTGGGGGCCAAATCGCGGAGTTAAAAAAAAAAAATCTAATACCATCGAGTAGGGTATCAAAATAAGGGGTTTTAAAAGGAGATTACAAAAATATATTACACTTATATGTTTAAAAAATTTCAAAGTGACAAATCCTATAAATAAGCACAAAAGTCATCTGCGAAGAATTTTACGCGACCAACGAAAGAGAACAAACACAAAAGAACTAAAAAGTTGGAAATAAAAGAAGTAGTTATAAAACCAAAAAACCCGACTGAAAAACAGGAAAGCTAAAAACAAGCACATTTTAAATTAAACAAAACTTGGAAGCAGGACACAAACTTAACGTAATTAAAAGTATTGTCTAAAACACTGATCGCCTGAGTGTGGATTTTTCTGTTAGCTGTTTGATTTTCAGTGTTAATATTATGTATCATAAATATTAATTAGTGACTTTGATGTCGACTGTATAATTTTACTTACTGTATAAAATATATGTTTTCAACTGAATGGAAACGAGGTCGCTGGTAGCGTTTGAAAGCAAATTCAAGTTCACAAAATGCATAAAACATTAGTTGAGTTATTGTTTCTAATTTAATTTATCCTCATTTATAAGTAACTGTTTTGGGTATTGTTTATGGTACAATTGCTACTATACTTGTATTAAGTTATTCAAGTTGTTTTTATTTTTGTTGCTACAGTAGAGCGTCGAATTGGGGGACATGGGTGGTCGGAAAACTTTTTTAACCATTTTTTCGGATAATTGAACTTCCTCTAATAAAGATTTATCTTTCATAGAAATGACAACATGTTTACATTTAGGTATTTTAAATCGAGAGTTTACTTCCACGCGGCAGTTTATCGACTAGCGGCTACTTGTAAGGACATGATGCATGGTCTGATATAATGAATTGATTGTAATGTAATTTGATGTAATTTTGTATTTTTTATGTGAATTGGGATTTAATGCCTGTAAAATAGTACCGGACGCCGACGATGGTCACCCGGTACTTGTGTTAAATTGAGCTCTGTGTGTACACTAGTAAGGTGTTGAATATGAAATGAAACACGTCATTACTGAATACTGTTCTATTGAACTATAAACTATTTTGAACTAGTAATTTTTGTTCTGTATTTTTTTTTATTTTTATTATTCTCTATAATCATAATGTAAACAAATTTTATACATTTTTAAATATTTCCTATATAAACAATAAAAAAAACGGTTGATCGACGTTCGGATAATTGACGCTCCACTGTACATCGTTAGTTCCCTTCCCTTTGCCCAACCTAAGAACCGAACCCAACATCTTATACGCGGTAGAACACCTGACTCCGTGGTTGCTACTAAAAAATTGCAAAAAAAAATATTTTCAAAATTTCAGGGGAGCGTATGGACGTGGTAGTTCGCGCGTCCGAAGAGGGTGGCGGCTACTGGTTGAGGACGCACGGCACCGGCGCTTGCGCAGGACTCGTCGCCAACGCGATGCTGATCTACTCCGGCTATAACTATACCGCCATGTTGCAAGAAAACCAGGTAACTATGAGATTCACTATCGTTTGAAACTTTGAACTACAAATACTGATAATGTCATAAACAATTGACAAGACGAAGAAAATCGTTATCTACAACTTGTTTCTACTTTGGAACAAATCGGTCAGTGTCATATACGTCTTCTTGTCAGGTAGCATTCGTGCGTCAAAATCGAAATGTTCGAGTTTAAAATGTCGTTATAACAACATTTTTATCCACGCTACAATATTGTTTTGAATCTTTTGGTTATTATACCATTACTTCTTGGATTTTGTAGATGATACACTTTTTTTTTTTCAAAACGGTGCTAGGAGTTTCTTCTGTATTGTGGGTGCGTTCACAGACATTTAAACACACAAACACAAATACCCAGACCCGAAACAACTATCTGTAGGCCATACAAATATTTGTTCCGTGCGGGGATCGAACCCGCGACACGTAGCGCAGCAGTCAACTGCCACTGCGCCAATCGTGCCGTCATAATATACAATATACATGACGCAACCAACTACCAGATTTGTTTTCTTATTCCAGAATGAGTATATCAAAACAAACTGGGAAGCGCAATTGGTAGTAGGAGGCCAAATGCTGGAGTCCCTTCAAGATCAGAGTCACGCATCAGAGGTGAAGTCAGTGTACTTGGGTATAGACAAAAA
Organism: Diarsia dahlii; assembly: GCA_949775195.1. Lineage (NCBI taxonomy): Eukaryota > Metazoa > Arthropoda > Insecta > Lepidoptera > Noctuidae > Diarsia > Diarsia dahlii. Next base: position 17,321,587 of record OX459195.1, read on the forward strand.
TGTTGTCAAAGTAAAGGACGGTGATATCGACTTCAGATACATTAGTGATGCTATCCCTAAGAAGCCTTTCTTCCCTGCGGCTTTTGGTAAGTGTGCTATGAATTTAACTTATGAAGTGACTACACTTGAAACAAAACATATTGACTTGATTCGTTTAAATTAAGCCTAAAAAAACTTTTTTACAAAAAATAAAACCGACTTCGAGAAAAAAAACACTCAAAAGTGAAAAATAAACTTGAGAAGAAAAATCAGTTACTGAAGTCGGTGACTTTTGTTTCTTTGATTTAATTTTTTTGTCACCGACTTCAGAAACTGATTTTTCTTCTCAAGTTTATTTTTCACTTTTGAGTGTTTTTTTTCTCGAAGTCGGTTTTATTTTTTGTAAAAAAGTTTTTATTTTTCACTTTTTAGTGTTTCACATGTGCTTACCCCTTCACAACGCACCGGCGTGATGTTATGTTAGGAACTGGTGTAAACAATAGACAGACAATATGAGATTTCAGCAATCCCAGTCCATTAGCTATCATTTATTGAGGAGTTCCGTTGCCTATCTCCGAAGTTCTTCATCAGATCTTCACAAAATAGTTTTTATAACCTTTACTCACTGTACAGGCGTAATATTATGTTGTGTGATGGCGTAAACAATGCTTAGATATGCTATAGCAACAATCGCGGTTAATCTGCTGTTATTTATTGAAGAGTTCCCCCGATTTCTACAAGATCCCATCATCAGATATTGAAATGGTGACAATGGGACCACACGGGAAGCACCAGCTTTCAAATGAAAAAAGAATCATGAAAATCAGTTCACCCAGTCGCAAGTTATGAGTGAACAAACATAAAAAAAAAAAAAAAAAAAAAAAAAAAAAAAAAAAAAATACAGTCGAATTGATAACCTCCTCCTTTTTTTGGAAGTCGGTTAAAAAACAATAAACTTCCAAAATAACTAGCTTCGTCAGCGATAATAACGTAGAATCCTAACACTGTACATACACCACTCATTATGTGTTCATCAAATTGCATTATTTGCAAAAGGCAGTGCTAAGTTTTGCACATTTTCGTTTAATGCTAGTCAAACATGCAGTATGCAACTTAAGTGCTTTGCCAACAACAGCAAGAGATAAATCACTTGATATTGTTGAACGTCCCACGCTGAGTGGACTTGGTACAATAATATTACTTTACTGACCTATAAATACTAATATTGTGTAAGAATATTTTCGTTTATTTATCTTTCTCTCACTCCCGGGCTCTGTTTCTATTCTTTTAAATTTTTACATCACAAGAAAGCCATATTTCACTGACATTGTTTTAGAAATTCAAAATCGTAATATTTGAACTTACTTTGCAGGCCACGGTTGCCTACTAATATTCGATAGAAATGTGTGACATGGTACAAGGCATAGGTTAAATATCAAGTCAACAAAAAAAAAACAATCGTTTCTTCAAACAAAGTCTTCTAGAATACCGAAATCCTTATCGCCATTACCACCTTGTGTACATTCCTATTAATTCTGAAGTAGAATCTCATTTTAAACTATTCCGATTTCCAGCTCTTCAAGAGGACGGAGTGGTCCAGATAAACGGCAAGACCTTCCTGTTCCCCAACGTGCCGATACTGCTGCGACCCAAGGACGTAAGAGAGGACATGTACTGCAAAGTGGGCGAGGAAGACAAGCAGTTGGAGACACAGTGTGTGCAGGTCTTGGATGCGGTTGAAGGAGATGTGCTGGAAATCGCGCTGGTTAATGAAGGTCAGTAGCAATTGTCTTTAGAGACCATAGTATGATAGCACTGTGTTTTAGGCAGCCATTAAACCGGGACAAGGAAAATTGTTTATCGATGTTCCACACTGGTCAAAAGGTACATAAGTCTGTGTCTCAACAACTCGTTTTCATGAAGACTATAAACTGTAATCACTATGAAAAGTACTACAGCATCATAAAACTAAAATGACTACAGAGCCATCTATGCCACAAATGAAGAAGTAACACATTTCTGAATCGCGCAGTTAAAATTTTCCGCGACCCAAGAGTATAATAGGAAAACCCGACAGCAACTGCCGGGAAGCCTACCAGACACAACTCTCTCCTCAGCTCGGAGGATCTTCACTTTTCAAGGGGGGATGAAGAACTTTACATCCCGTTATTCATACCCCAAAATGTCACTCAACCAAGGTGGAGAAGTAGTGTACATGAAAACGTACAAGATTTACTGCATTGTGAAAGTTCCTCCGATCATTTTCGTCAGCCTACATTATAAGTTTATTTTCTCCACACAAGTTACTTAATGCTAAGGTTACAATGGAGCAGGAACACGGAATTAACTCTGTGAGAGACTGGTGCTTGACGTAGGTTTCTAAAAAAACCTGTATTACAAGTCACCAGGTCCGGCAGGTATATAGTTACACCTATACTGGTAGGCCGCCCCTGTCGCACGTCATTGAACTCGATTCTCACCAACTCTGGTCCAGCTTGTAACAGCTACCTCAAAGCCCACTGAGTCGCCCGCCACATACGCTCACACCACCTGGCTCATAGGCGACACTCACCAAAGAAACTGAAACTGCATTGATTTATTTTCATGTCGATTCGTTATGCTTTTATTTTCCAGGTTTTGGCAGCAACGACTCTTACACATTCCACATGCATGGCTACAGCATGCAGGTCATTGCCACGTGGCAGAATCCCAAAGACAAGCCGATCTCAAAACAGGACTTCCAGAAGCTAAACAAAGATGGCAAAATTTTAAGGTAGATAGTTAATACGACCAATTTTCATTTTTCTGTAGAAATTAAACAAATGTGCCGGTAAAAACTAAATTCAAATCACTCAATAACACATAAAAGCACATACTGTTCATAATGACTTAAAATATCTCATCATTTATGTTTTTCTATCACGATTTTCAATAGGCTCGCCTGTGTGTTGCATGGGACTTAAAAATAATTGACGAAATGTGGGTGTACTATTAGGTACACCTCTGCCTAACCCTTCGGGGATTAGTGGCGTGTTGTTTTGGATCTATAAGCTAGAAGCTAAGCTAAGAAGCTTATAAGCAAGGTGATTGTAAGGTGACTAGAATTTCGTAAATTATTCACTTAGCATTATTTCTTCTACCGATCAATTTTGTCTGACCTAATTTTATAATGAATCTTACCGTTTTGCTGAAAAACGCGAAAAACCCATTTTCGAGACCTTTGACCTTGAATTTTTTTTTCTAAGTACGGGATCATTGGGGACTTTCTAGCATGCATTTTTACATTCATACCAAGTTATTAGCTATACGAATTAGTGTAGTTTCACTACTGTTTTTGGGCTAATTTGACTGGACTATTAGCAGTGGTCACAGTTTACTGTTATTGGCATCCAAGCAGACGCAGCCTAACGCTTCTTGACAAGCAACTACTTACTAAAAAGAAAACCTTCTTCTTCACGGGCAATTTATTTTCCAATTAGCATTAAATGGAACCTTCACGAATAATAATGAATGAAGATATATAAACCTTTCTAAAGCTTGCATCTGATTTCTAACACTTTCTCTTTTATGGTGGAGCTGAGCTGCTGCAGCGATTTGACCGAGTCATTATAACTCGGAGAGTTTCTAAAGTCACGTGTTATGGACTTATCTACTGTGAGAGTTTCTGGGCAATTGTGGGAAATTATTGTGTGGTCTGTGTAAGCGACGATTAGCGTTAATATTAAGTATTATAAGATAAATTAAGCCTTTGTGGTCAAAGCCCCCACCAGGGTGTTCGGAAAACTTTCTTATGATACAGTGAAAGAGCAAGATGCCATTATTACCCATTCATTCATTCCCCCATTAATGGTTTTTTTTGGATGGTGGTAAATCATCAAATGACTCCTCCCGCTCTGGGCAAAGCAGTAGAGAGTATCAGACTTCTACTGACTAAAAATCACCCAAGTTCCTTCTTAGCCTCTTGTGGCCGTGCTATCTCTTTCAAACAACCTGCAGCCCCCGTTTAATGGGATCAGGCTAATTATTTATTAGATTCGCGGTCATTTACATAGATATAGATAAATATGCTTGCATTATGTTGCAGTAAAGGGCAAGCCATGTGTAGGAGTATTAATTAATCTACTTTGTCAACATTCAATACAGCTATACTGATTAAATCTTAATAAATATTTCAGAAATCTTCAAAATCCACCAGTAAAAGACACAATCACAGTGCCAAACAATGGCTATGCAATCGTGAGGATAAAAATAGACCGTGGAGGAACCTGGTTGCTGGAGTGCAGATCCTGTGCCCTGTCGTCGGTACCTGCAGCTATCATGATCCGCGTACCCGAAATGATACCCAAGGCTGTGGTCGACTCGTTACCAAAGTGCGGAAACTACAGGCCGCCTGATGTCCTGCTCAACTAAATATTCCAATAGACTGATAGTATACAGTTTGGTCTCGTGATTTTAGAGTAAGATATTGTTAGACATAGATTAGGTTTAGTATAGAGTGGATACTCAATTAGTATAGAAATGAGTTGTTAAATTCATGGGAGACTTTTGAGAGTCTCTTGAATCAAGTATTGGTCGATAACTACATGCAGTCCAGACTTTATATATACAATTTTTCGTACCATTTGGACAAAAAATTGCAGACAGGCTTATGATAAAAGGTTATACAACATTCTAGACCACTACAGGTAGTAATACTACTAATAGGATATCGAAACTTAGCTGGAAACAATTGTGATTGTAATGAACCTAGGTTTATCCATAGGTAGCAAGGTAGAAGAAATCTCCTAAAATGAAACAGACCCATAGGTAATTTTCTTTTTAAATAATTGTATGCACTAATATGTTAAAATAGAATAACGTAACCCAGGTCTGAAAGCTATGCATAAAATGTAAGTATTTATTAAAAAGAATAAAAGGATAGAAAAACCAAAAAGTACTTTTATTAAACATCCCTTATATGATAATTGATAAAATCAAGGTAGGTGGACACATTCGAATAGATTGTGGGAGCACCTATTTCTCCGCAAGGAGAGACACCCCAAGACACAACGCCTATTACAATTGGAATGAATTCTTCGACATACTGTCTGGCTTGAGAAGTTACATTTTCAATTGTATCAGTACTTTCTTCAGTAGCTTCTTCAGTGCTTTCTTCATTACAGCAAACATAGTTACTTGCATTGTACTTCTCAGTGTTATCTTCTACTGGGTCATTATCAAGCAGGCTATTCGGAACGTACTGTATGAGAGGACCTCCTGAGTCACCGCTGCAGGCTGCGACACCTCCGCTTGTGGGTCCCGTGCATATGTTTGCGTCTTTGTTCAGTGGGTTTGTTTCATAACCTTCTTTTAAGTTTTCAATTGCGTCGTAGCATTCTGCGAAGACAAGAAATATTCTTCAGAAAATCTGTAAATTTTATTATAGCTTAAAGAGTGAGTGGACCGATGACCATAGAACCATGGGTTGTAGTAATTTTCTGGCAATGAAAACCACAGGTCCAGTCAATGTGCAACGCCCCCCCAGTGTTGCGACTTTGCCCTGTCAGGTCTCTAACCAGAAATAAAGATTTTTATAATTTTCACAAAAACTGAACTGTGACTTGCAGCGGTTTTGGCAAAATACTCGCCCCCAATTACATTTAATTTAAACATAAGACGTAGTGAAATGTGGATACTATTCGGTACACCTGTAGCTACGCCATAATAGATAATAGGCGTGATGTTATAGTGTATAAAATAATTAATAATTTGACTTACCATCGTAAGGAATGTATGTCACTTTAACTTCCTGCAGTCTGCTGGGTAGGTCAGGTATAAAAAGGGTGGTTTTTAAAACACCCCAACCAGCTAATTTCATTTCCCCACCGCCAATTTTGTAGTTACTGGGCAGTTTGACAGGCTGGACCCACTTTGTGAATAAAATTGGTTTTTCTGTTCTGAATACTGCTATATCGTATGGCCCAATACCACTGCAAATATAGAATTATTTTGTTATGAAATGACGATTTACAGAAAAAATTAACAATTATTCAGTTTGTACCGTTTATTGCCCGTGGTCCACCCGCCTAGTCCACCTGGGTGTACTACGGGCAATTATTTTTGCCCGTGGTCCACCTCCATGTCCATATGTTTCAATCGTAGTATAACGAAAGAATAATAGTGATAATAAATTGTAAAACCAAGCCAGTGTGAAAATGTTTTAATCTATTTATTGGTACTTCATTATACGTTAGACATAAAAAAATATAAACGAAATGAATGATATTATAATTATATAAAAAAAGAATTGTTAATAAATTAAGGGATTTGGTTTCCGCACTTAGACCTTAAAGTGGACCATTATACATGACCCATGGCGGCCGTTACTTCAACCAACCCACCTTCGTCCAGAAGCAGATCAAACATCCCAGTCTTCTCAGGGCATCCGCAACGGATCTCGGTGTTCTAACAGTTTCCTTGTGGATCGGAATTTTGGGCTACAAACTACATAACTGAAATTGTCTTGTGGGAATATAACCCAGCAAAAGTACAAGGCTAGCATAGGTTCCAGGTGGTATGTATTTAAATTATTTTGGTTCACCTACCCAGAATATTTTAAATAGATACTACTTGTAAGTTTGTAACCTATGCTAGCCTAGTACTTTTGTGCTAATACCAGGATTAAAGTACCTTCACCTTCTTCTATTAAGGTTATCATATTATCACCCAGGTGAACCACGGGTAAAAATTCTTTCCCATGGTACACCCAGGTGGACCACGGGCAAAAATAATTTCCCGTGGAACACCCAGATGGACCACGGGCAAAAATAATTGCCCGTGGTACACCCAGGTGGACTACACAGGTGGACCACGGGCAATAAACGGTTTGTACAACGAAGGCAATTTTTTTAATAAGTGGCGATTAATGGATGTGTTTAATTTGCATTTTCATTTGACTCTGGACACGTACACCTCCACCGTACTTTGTTTGTGGGTTACAGAGATTTTTTTTTTATTAATAATGCGATTTCTTACCCTTCATATAAAGGATGGTGTATACGATCGCTAATCTTGAGTACTTGTGATTGAGTCCCGAACTCATTGACATCATGAATACCAGCAACTACTTCTAGTGGCAGCCATCTTATCAACCAGGACTCAATTGCACAATGAGCAGCTGATAACACCTGGAAAAGTTCGTTTGATTAAAGTAATACCTACATTTGTATAAAGTGGACTTCAAGTAACACGGAAAAACGGCAGGACGATAAAGATAACCGTGGCCAGCGCATGTCTAATGTTCGGACTCAGGCCTGCAGGAATGAGTCATACTCCAAAACCTGATCCTGAAATGTTTTGAAAATTAAGGTAGCTATTTAAATGATGATGTATAACAATTTAATGATCTTTTGAAGAACCCGCTCTAAAATTTGCGAGCTCGGTTGCCATTCGGTCATTTGCTCAGTTAGGCTCGTAGGAGCTTTCGATGAGTCCACCAAAATTAGTCCGGGTTCCACGATACATTTTTGGCACACGATTACTTTAAACACAGTTTTCCGTGAGTAGCTTCATTTTGATGAGACGCCCAACAATTTCTGAACGAAAACTCTCGATTGTGGTAGGTAATATGTTGATTTGATGATTCTAAAAAAATATTACATGTAGGGTTTTTTTTGTTAAATCTGCTGATAATCACCTAAATTATTTGAAAAAGTATTTGTCCTACAAAATGTATAGTTTTGATCAAAGAGTCCTCTTCTTCCAACATGTAGGTATCGATAACGAGGTCATCAAAAATGATTACTAACCAGCAGATTTTTTGTTTTTACTTCGTTAATATTTATATAATTTAACAGATCCTGCAAATTACGTCCTACGCTCAGAAATTGTTAATACCACAAGATAATTTTTCTCTTACTAACTGTAGGACGAAAATCTTACATAGTAGGTTAGTGTTAAATGAATTGACGATATCGAAAAACTTATTTATTTACATTTAGCAAACCTAAAAAAAAATTTTATCTTGAAATATCGGTTGCTAAGAAATATTTTTTATCAGTTTGGATTCTAAAGTAATATCTATATTCGTAGATACTAGCGCACGTGACTGAACTTATTAGAATAGGCATATTTTTACAATTTCATAAAATAATCTTTTAAGAAACTTACCCATCTCTCATTGAGTATAGCCCCACCACAGGAGTGTACTCGTACCCACAGGAACCTGGTCTGCAGCGATACAAGGTAGGGATAACTGTGCGGCTTGGCTTCGTGACCACCCACGATTTTACCTTTAGGTTTCAAAGTCTTTGTGTTCACTGTGAGGGATACGAAATACTATTTAAATTCGGTATTTATTTTGTTGTAGAAGTACTAAAAGGGTTATTTCATTATTCTATAATTGGTTAAAATAATTATGATTATAAAAATTTATATTAGTTCAGAAAATATGAATGAATCTACGTAAATCCACACTACTTCGTTCATGACTTACTGGATGAGTTTAGTGTCAATCGCAACTTAATTATACCTTTATGCTTTCTGATTTACGTATTTAATTAAAGACGAAATAAGTGATATATATATATATATGTGTAGCTGACCTACCTGTGGTAAGAAATAAACATTTCATTAAAATCAGGATTAGTTTCACACTGAACTTCATTGCTGTAATCGATGGATGAGTTTTACTGTGCAACTTTGTTCTTTGTATCTTATATAACATTGAGCTTAGCTAAATCCTTATCTGTGCTCATATTTGCAGAAGCTCAACCTTTTGTTTGTTTTATTTTAAGTACTCTATACTACACATTTCCAAACACGCTGTAGTCTTAATCAAGACTACACAAGACATTTTCTTCGTCAAAAGTTTAAACGCGAATTGTAAGAAAATATCACGCAGTCAGAAAGGTAAGCTAATGTCGCCGGATAGACGCCAACAATTTGCACCAAACAATCATCATTAAACAATAATCTAATAGAACCTGTACAAATATTTTGTTGCTGACTGTACTAAAAATGTGTCAGGGTATCCGATCAGATTATAATCTTTTACGGGGGATCAGACCGGAATAGAAAATAATCCATACTATACTATACTTACTATACTAATATTATAAATGCGAAAGTAACTCTGTCTGTCTGTCTGTTACTCAATCACGCCTAAACTACTGAACCAATTTGCATGAAATTTGGTATGGAGATATTTTGATACCCGAGAAAGGACATAGGCTACTTTTTAATAATAATAAAAAAAAAACTTTATTCAAGGCGTTGAAGGTGCGAAAATATTACTTTTGGTAGCGATAATTGACATCCGCGTGGTTGAAACCGCGGGAATCAGCTAGTTTATAATAAAACGGATCCCCTAGGGTATCAGTTTTTGGGGATCCGAACGGAATAACTCCAACATTTCAGAGGTAATATTTGTGAGGCAGATAAATTCATCGCCTGTTCGGCGCCAAGTACATTATTTAATTTTCATCTAAGCTCTGTCATACTGCTGATGGATGGTCGTGATGGATGGCTGAGCCCGGTTGTCATTTGTGTATCTTTTCTATAGCCCAAAAGTCTGACAACCAGTCTTGGATTGTGGAGTTTAAATAGGCAGTGCCCTATGTGAAATACATAGATTTAGCTTAATCTGGTTAGGCTGGAGCCTAACATAATATTATGATTAGATTGGCGAAAGTTATGAGATGGAGGTTAAGAGGAGGGATGAACATAATTTGGTTACTATGAGTTACTATTAGTTAGTTACTTGGCTGACCAAGTAACTTACTTATAGTACTGTAGCTCTTTTTGCATCAGTAAGTCAATTTCAACTTACAAAATATAAACCAACAATGTTATTTTGTATTCCGGGATTTATCTAAACAATGTCTAGTTCAGAGCCCCTGATTTTTTCAGATGATCTGAACACTTGTATGTACCTTGACAATAGTATTTCATCATACATACGGGTCATTACAATATTGGAACAGGTCGTGGTATCGCCATAACACAGGTAATGAGTTTCTGTACGTTGTCAGTGTGAACTGATTTGTAGATTTATGCTCTGATAATCGCCTAAAAATGTTACTAATTTGTAGTTCCTAGAAGCGATACCAGCTAAAGTTATGTTTGCATATTTAAGTAGGGTAAATGCGGAGATACCTACATATAAACGGTAGTCAAACTGTACAATGTCAATCGGACGCCACATGCATTGCTGGCACGATAAAGTGAAATTAAGATTTTGAGTATTTGGTAAGTAGTTATTGTTTCAAGTGCTCCTTATTGTCTAATTTTAAGTTTTGTTCTGCTAATAAAAATATACCGAAATATTAAGAAATATATGTTTTCTATTGGCCGTAAGGTATTTTTATCCTAAGCAGCTTATAGACTTTACTATTTTCTTTGTATTAATTTTGGAGTCGGGAGAAGAAGAAGACTATCGCTTGATTCGGATTGTAAAGACTGAATGTGGAAGAAGCAGGGCTGGGCGTTGTGGGGCTGTGGGTAATGGGGAAAGCATAGCAGATGTCCAGCTGTGGACCGCGACAGACTTAATGAATGGGATGTATCTAAAGGTAAAAAAAAAGATAATAAAGAAGACCATTTTGTAATATTTTATAAAAACGTTTATTTTCAATATAAAATGACTGTTTCCTAAATATACGACATTGTGTACGAAGAGTTTAATGATAATAATTTAAAAGAGAAAAGATGGAAAAGAGTGAAGTCTTTCCATGTTACAGACCAAACACAGGTGTATATTTTACGACAAAATATTACCCTGTGCCTAATTGTTAATAGCTTAGAGTAAATCTTTCAATTAAGATAAATACATTGGAGTAAAACTAGCTCGTTTATGAACCAAATGGTTGATAAACAATATACATTGCTTATTTTTTCAATGTTATATCTATTTTTAAACGATCAATTTAATATATCGTGTCTTTTTTATATGGCTACTTATCTAAAAAACCTGGGAAAGAATAAAAGTTTCGAAGTAATCAAAGAATGAAGTAATAAATATGTAATTTGGCAAACAGAATTGGGTAAATAATTAAAGTAATAAAAGAGACAAAAGTTATAACAAGTAAAGAAGTAGTAAGTAAAAGAAGTAAAGATGAAAGCAGAAGTGAAAAAAAATGAAAGAAAAACAAAATTATGTAAATAAATATTCGTTAAGCAAATAGGAACCATTGGACTTGAATTGCTAACATACGACACTTAACAATTTACCTAACGCATGTTAACAAAATATACTTCTAATAAAGTTATTGGAGATGATTCTTGGCTGTGATAAAAAAGTCGAAAATCATACTGATTATGCTGAACTCTAATCATGATTTTTTTTTCAAGGTTGTGATTTATCTTAAGTGAAAGACTATCTCGTGAGCACATTGCATCCATCTCAAAGAGTGAACACGGATTGTACACGAACTAAAACACTATGAATGACGATACAAACTTACTCTACCATTGCAACTGTGGCAGATAGATACATACTACACCGTAACACGAATTACGGTCTCAAGTCAGATAGATGTCAACTAACTTGAGGTAAAATGACGTTAACATGCTTTTATAAAATTAAAAGGTCTATCAACTCTCTTCCGACACATGATGGAAATAAACAATTTAAAGCGAAGTGGTTTGTAGTAACGAGGTCCAGACAAAAGAAACTGTGCAGTCGTGTCGAAAGGAGCTCTAATTACGATTATCAATCTAAATATTGCGAGTTGGTAAATTACGTATTTGCACTTAACCCCTTTACGTTTATATTCAATTAGGAATAACATTACAATACGATCGTCTCGTTTCTAATATAAGCTTAACATAATATTTATTCTAATCTAACTTTATGTACAAAATTATAAAACGAGTAACAATAACATTTAACTATATCGAAGGAATTAATTGAATGGCGGTTCTAGTCGCCATTTCGATCACACGGCTGGTCGAATACTTAAAACTAAACGTTATAATAGTGATCTGATTAAATACTTTGGTCTCTAACGCGATACATTTGAAGGTTAGTTTGTTTAGAACAGCACCTAAGTTTAGAACATTATTTACAAGATAACATTAACAAATATATTTTTTATCCCATTCGCACGTTGTTCATATTTCAACAACAGAACAAAATATGGCAGTACGCGATGCTTTTTCACTCTTGTTTGGTTTTCACAAATCGATTACGAATATCGATTACGATGAATTCTCGATAGTGTCAATGTATCGGGAAGAAGGGCGGAGTGATCGTCGGAAGGTGGTCGCCGCATCGAGGGAAGTTCGGAGGCACGGGGGGCAGGTCGCCTTGCGTGCCGATGTGAAGGATCAAGTTCATTCCTATTACTATGTGATAGATGAAATGACAGTGGAACAACCAGTATCCTGAAAATAAAATATTGAGTTAAAAACCGGCCAAGAGCGTGTCGGGCCACGCTCAGTGTAGGGTTCCGTAGTTTCCCGTCCGTCACAATAAGTGTTCCCACTTATGAGTTTAAAGGTGGGTATCCATTATGTTTTTTTTATTTTTTTTTTAATTTATTTTTTTTCACTTTCAAAATGATTTTCCTAGAAAGTCCTTATAAAGTTCTACTTTTCAAGATTTTTTTCATATTTTCTAATTGGTTCAAAAGTTAGAGGGCCCCCCTCGGGGGGCATTGTTTTTTTACTTTTGGAGCGATTATTTCCGAAATTATTGACATTATCAAAAAATTATTTCAGTAAACCCCTATTCATTTTTAAATACTTTTCCAACAATATATCACACGTTAGGGTTGAAATAAAAAAAAAATCACTTCCCACTTTACATAGGGGGGCTACCCTAATAAAACATTTTTTTCAAATTTTTATTTTAACACTTTGTCGGCGTGATTGATACACATATTGGTACCAAATTTCAGCTTTCTAGTGCTAACGGTCACAGAGATTAAGCGAGGACGGACGGACGGACCGACAGACATGGCGAAACTATAAGGGTTCCTAGTTGACTACGGAACCCTAAAAATGAACGAAACGATCTAGACCTGAAAAACCCAAGTTACTTTGTAGTCCTTGTTACTTAATTCCAGCACAAAGAAATAAAAAATGGAGTAAGTTACACAGCACATAGGTTTCTTACCAGGGTTATCAGCCTTTAGCCTCAAAACAACATAACCATTGTTGGGTACTGCAAGAGTATCTTTGAAGGGAGGAAGGTTGTACTGCCTGTGTAGCAGACCCTTCCTATCCAGGTCCAGGGCATGTTTCAGGTTAATCTTCTTGATGTTCTTGTCGGGAGATCTGCCGATACCAATCACGTTGTACGGAGTACCGTGGAGATGGAACGGGTGGGACAAGTTCGGCGATTGCACTGGAATAAAAAGAGAAAATAATATTGTAAAAATGCTAGATTGCGTATTTTGTTACTTAAATTGTGTCCGAGTGTTTTAAGTTATCATCTTCATTGACAGCTTTGTTCCACTAACTGTTCAAAATAGACTTCCTCTCTGTTTAATTGTCGTTCATTAGCTTTTTTCTTCCATGGCGAGATCGCAGGTCAACCTATAAGGCCGGCTTCTGCTTTCCAGACTATCCTGTGGATGCTTTGAGTGTAAGGCCTCCAGCCACTAAAGCTTTAAACACGCCTATGGGTCTCATCCAGATCTTGGATAAGCTTTTTTGTAGGTCATCCTCACACCCATTGGTGTTAGTGTAGGTTGTTTTGATGGAGAATTGCTATCCTCAGTTTTTGCTTCTATATTTGAAATACTCGCAGTGTCTCCTACAGTATTTTAATATAATAATGCCTGTACGTACCTTCATCGACCAGCACAATTTCAACGATGGCATTAAGAGGGACATCGATCATGTGTGTGCAGCGGCAGTCGACGGCGCAGTTGGCGGGCCTATTGTCACCGTTGCAGAAGAGATCGGGGGACAAGTCATGCATTTGCGAGAGAGGGGGCGCGGGGGCCGCTCTGTAAGAGATCTCGTCCACTAAACTCAGCACGTGGTCACCACCGGGAGCAACTGGAATTAGAAAGAGAAATAAGGTTTTATATTGTGAATTACTTAAGGTTTTATAAAATGAATGTACTGTACACGGAAAAGTATGAGATTCAGTAGGGATGACAGTTCTTACCTTTTCTATTCGAGAAGAGTGTTACGCCTCACAGTGACTATTACAGATTGATATGCTCAATGCTCATGTCTTACGTAAGGCATGATAGATATGCAAAAGGCATACTTGGGTAAACAACAAGAGGACAAACATTAGGCTGAAATATTATTACATGTTTTACGACTTGAGATACGTATTTCAGAAACACCTTTGGTCCTGCATTCAATCTATTTTAAAAAATCAAGCGTATCATAAAATTCTTGGTAAGTATTGATTTCAAGATCTTACCTAAGTAGTTCCTGTAAGTGTTTTCCTTGAACAAGTCTTTTGGCTTATAGAAGTGGAACCTGAACGGTAAGAAGATCTTTACATCGGGTCTCTCCTGCAATAGGGCTTTGTCTACCGGCCTTGCAGATTTCAAGTTGCTGACGCAAACGGCATCGTTTCGTTTTACATTGCAGATAGCATCCAGGGGGTTAAGAATCTATAACATTTTGAAGGGTTAAAGACACAGTTAAATAAAAAAGAACGCGTGAAGCAATGTGTGCTAAATTTAAGATCGATTTGATAAAAAAACTAAATGGCATTGCTGTTTTCAAATTCTGGAGTAATAAAGCAATGCGCGTATATTTTGTTAGTTCAGAGCTGAAGTTTTAAAGCAACTTTGGAATCTTGTGCTGAAAAGCTTCACAAAAGGAATTTGTTATTCATAATGTACACAAAAAAGAATATACAATAAATAGAAAAGATGTACAACCTGTATGTTTGGTGCCAAGTAGACCTACTGGATGCCCTCCGAATTCATGCACAAGAAACTCATGCGAATCATCTACATAGTATCTAAAATAGTAAACTATTGTGCTATATATACATGTACATATATACAACAGCCTTTCAACTGATGTGTATAATATCGATGCACCAACTAATTGTAATAATAATCTATAAAATCAAATCATCAAACTACTCATGCTTGCTAGGAAAATAAATCAACCACTATTTTTCATAAATTTATTAAAGGTATAAAATTTTACATTCTTATAGTAATTTTATATTATTATGATAAATCGTAACGTTTGCTTTTGTTTACGTTATAGCAAAAAAAAAGCTGTTCGTTGCGCGATATGTTCGTTGTAAGCTGTTGTCGTTATCCGCCGACTAGGACACGCCGACATAAACTTTTTGGAATTTCCGTTGGCACAATCACACTGACTTCTAGTAGCCGTAACAATTAACATCTCTTAATTAATGGTAACCTCAAGTGTGCTTCTCTGTATATCTAAAGTCTACATAATAATATACAGTCTTGGTTTGTGTACGGAGTGTGGACAGAATGATCAGACTACTGTGTATTTACATATGTTCCGCGGAACGATATTTACATTTATCATAAATTGTAGTGCATGCAAAATTGGGTTGGGAATGTTCCAAATGTCTTAAAATTCTAAGCAAGTAGGTCTAATAAGTAATTTTTAAATATATACAAGTAATAAATATATCATTGGTGAAAATAAAATTATAATGGCAAGTTGTTAGTTACAGGACGAACTAGTCTTGTTAAAACTATACTCAATACGCGAAAATAAATTGTTGGTTCAAGAGCCTCAAAGTACATATTATAGGCGATATCAATAATTAAAACGTAATTAAGAAAATATCACCGAATATGGCATAAAATTAAAATTGAAGTCAACTCGTAGAAACAGTGCATCATCGTTAAATAAAATCACAAACCATCATTAACTCCCATTGAATCACTCTAGTAAAAAAATAAACACAAACGGCAGAATCGAGCACTTCGAATCTACCGACACATCACACAAAACAAACATAAATTTACACTTAGTTAACATATTTAAATCAACTGTACATAGCTGTGTGCTGTACTTTTATTTGCACATCATGCAAAAACTGGGCAATTTGTCTAGGAACCAATTAGTATTGCGTGATGGGAGGGAGGTGGTCACCGCAAGTGGGGAAGTTGGGGGGCACTGGGGGTAGGTCAGCCTGGGTGCCGACTTGCAGCACCAGGTTCATGCCGATCACGATGTGGAACAGGAAGTGGCAATGGAACAGCCAGAAGCCGGGGTTGTTGGCGCGGAAACGGATGATGACGTAGCCGTTGTTGGGGACGGCGATGGTGTCCTTCGCTGGCGGGAGGTCTCCCTGTTTCAGGTGACGCTCAAGCAGACCTCTCCTGTCGAGGTCGAGAGCGTGCTTCAAGTTGATCTTCTTCACGTTCTGGTCGGGTGACCGGCCGATACCGATGACGTTGTAGGCGTATCCGTGCAAGTGGAACGGGTGAGATAAGTTTGCGATTTGAACTGGAAAATGGAAAGTACAATCAAGAATTTGCATCTATAATTACTGTAATCTATACGTGATGCATAACTTCCCGTTATTGTATTCAGCTTGGTATAATTACCGAAGAAATAAATCGATTTACGTGATGATAACATCGGCAAATAAGGTTTAAATTGATCTAAAGACTGTTTATACCTAAGTGGGTTGATTTTAATTATAACAAGCTGTATAAGTCAATTTTAGCGGTTCATTAAATGTGA
This sequence comes from Diarsia dahlii, assembly GCA_949775195.1. Taxonomy (NCBI): domain Eukaryota; kingdom Metazoa; phylum Arthropoda; class Insecta; order Lepidoptera; family Noctuidae; genus Diarsia; species Diarsia dahlii. Next base: position 17,338,207 of record OX459195.1, read on the forward strand.
CGTAGTGATGTACATACCTTCGTCTACAAGTACAACTTCGACAACGGCATTCAACGGTATATCGACCTTGTGGGTGCACATGCAGTTCTGTCCACAGTTAGCGGGGCGGTTGTCACCGTTACAGAACTGTTCGGGGTTGATGTCATCGTACTGACTAATCAGGGGCGCGGGTGGGGCCATGTATGAAATTTCGTCAATCAAACTGATTACGTGATCTCCTCCAGGGGCAACTGGAAAGTTGATATTTGTTATCGTTGGTTGTTTCCTTCACATTTCATTTAACTAAAGAGCACCATTTATGTCAATAGCTTACCTAAGTATCTGTTGTAAGTATTCGGTTGGAACAACATCTCGGGCCTATAGACGAAGAAACGGAAAGGCAAGAAGATTTTAACATCAGGCCTCTCTTGGAGGATGGCCGGGTCGATGTGCTTGGCGTTCTTCAGTTGACTGACGCAAATAGCGTCGTTCCTGGTTATATTACACCTGGCGTCCAATGGGTTCATCACCTGGATAGTTAGTGAGGAGAAAGGATCGTGCAATTACTATGATTACGTGCAAATATACATTATTCACTACTCAATAGACTACGGTTACTAAAACTACTAGTCGGAAAATTATTTGCACTCTTGCAGAAATTCAATCAAAGTGCAAACACACACCTTTTAATATACCGTTACATTGGCATGTGGTCCATTTTAAAATTGCTACAGAGACAAGTTGGTATTGATAATATATTTACAGAACCGGTAAATGTACCGGTATACCGGTAGCTATTTCACCTGACTGTGCATGGTCTAATTCGTCAACAGCTATAATTTGATTTTTCGTTTTAATTTATTCGCCGCTGCGAAATTCGTTTCATATCGGCTCTATACCAGTATTTATGTTTGAGCAACGAGCAGGTATAAAGTCGACACTTCGACCATGTTTAATCGAGGCTGTCGTGTCGGCACCAAGTATTCAGTATGCAATATCCGCTGTTTAATAATTGAGGCAAGTAGTCTCGTGACAGGCTACGTACTCCATGCACCTCGCACGGAACACCAACTAGAACTCAGCACCACAATTACGTGTTCTTCATTCGTCTCACTTATATTACTACCAACATACAGGAAATGTAAGAGTATTTACATTATCATAGTATAAATCTTCTACTGAATCTACTGGTGATATATAATACATTACAGTAACGTGGTATGTTACACCGGGCACTACAACTCACCACTCCTTGCGGGATGCCGACGTCGTAGGTGGGTGGCTGCGAGGAAGGCTGGTAGGGTCCTCTCGCGTATCTGAGGATACCCAACTGCTGGGCTCTCTTAATACCGCACTCGCCGAGACCTCGGACCTGGATCCAATAGGCTCCAGGAATGTTGTTCGCTTCGATTACAAAGTCGTATCGTTCGCCTGTAACACGCGTAATAACCATTTTTGTAAGAATTTCATTAGGATCTAGATAATTTGGAAATGTTGTAAAATAGGAAGCACGTATGTTATACAATGTTTTTGCTCGACTGGGCGCACTACCTAATTAGACATTATTACAACACATTGATAGGCGTGTCTTATAAAAATCGCAACCGATTATCATAAATTATATTATGCACCTATTATTACGTTTTGGTATAGATTCTTTGTTAGGCAGAAATACTTTAACAATAATTTTTTTAAGGAAATCGTGAATTAATTGTTACAAATGAATTGTCTAGCTACACTTTACGAATTTGGTGTCTGTAATCTGTATCAAAATATGAGCGTGGGTTTGAAAAAGCCGGAAAGGAAACATCCTCCACACTTTACAACTTGCCATTGTTCGAAAGCTAAATCGTAAACAGGTATGTTTATTGCTTCCTTGTGCTTAGCTTACCTGAGAACGAGATGATGGTGTTTACTTGTACCGGATGCACTGGCTCGCCGTCAGTCGCAATAACGGTTAAATTGTGGCCTTCGAAAGTGACCTGTGCGGGACATACGGACGCGAAAGCGTTGATCATTCTGAATCTGTATCTCCTGCCAGGAGTGATCGTGAACACTTCCAGGGGTGTGTTGGTCATGAAGCCAGTGTTGGGGTCTCTGAACTGACCCTTTCCGTTAATCAGTACATTTTCAGGGTCCTGGCCAGTGTTGACGGCCAGACGACCAGGGTATCTCTCAGCGGCGTCTTCGTGCAGCCAATCGCTGAGCAGCATGACGTGGGTAGTCAAATCGTAGTCGTACAGGTGACTGTTGGGGTCTTTGGAAGGAGGCTGACGGACGACGATGCTACCGTATAAACCATCAAGTTTCTGAAGTCCAGTGTGAGCGTGCCAGAAGTGGGTACCCGCGTTACCTTGCCATTGATATCTGTAATAAATTGTAGAACGTTAAGCAATACTATTTGATTGATAGTAGTTTTATGCAAATACTTTGAGCTACGATAGTTGAAAGTATAGTATACCTGAACGTATTTCCTTGCTGGATGGGGCACTGCGTCACAAAGGGTACACCGTCGTAGTACTGAGAGCCTCTCTGCCAGATTCCGTGCCAGTGGATGGTCACTTCCATACCCTCCATGTGGTTCTCTACGTCGATGACTACCTTGTCATTTTCACACACTTGGATGGACGGTCCGGGCAACATTCTGTTGGCTGTGAGGATTCCTCGCTCCACACCATCGGCCAGCACACATTGGCAGTGAGACCAAACCACATTCGTCGCGTTCGGTGTACATACTTGACACGCCCTGCAATCATAATTATGTATGTTTTTAAGTATGACATAAGATATTATGCTCTATTTCCTTATCAATATATCTTACACCACAATTTCTTCAGGTAACACGTAGCCTATCATGAAACAACTAAGTTTGCATAAGTCCTGTCGTCACCCATCAATTACGTGGCCTAATTTGGATCACTTATTGTATTTAAGTACGGCATTGAAACTGATGCCGCTAACAGTTCGTGTGAAACAAAGCGTAAAATGTGCGAAATGGAAAAGTCGGTCGCCGGGTCGGTTTTTTCTTCGGCACGACTTTGCGTGAGCATCTCGAAAATATTTGGACTATCTCTGGATCTTGGCGCGGATGGCGCAGCTCTTACGAAATACAGTGAGGTAAGGGGTTACTCAAGCCTTAAGCCATTTTTTGAACTGCTGTGATATAAGTCGATAACAGTGATTGTAAAGTAAACGTCTAATCCGTGCAATTATAGTGGTACAATTGAATAGACTTCCGACTCTGTTAGCCGCAACTTGCTATTTTAATGAGAATCAAAGAGCCTGTTATTATGTTTTGTTATGAAAGACACCGCATTCAATGTCACTGGTGATCTATCGCAATTTCACAGCTGGGTTTCAAATTGGTCTATTTCCTTCGCAAAAACCCAATGATTCGTTTGTATCCGTAGGTGCACAGGAAACAAACTTGATTACCATTAGAGTAGACCTACTTGGGAAATCTACTACGAATTTTCCTTATATATTGTTTAGGTGAATCATTTTACGTTTCTGTAGTTGAATTAATAATGTTCTAGCATCCCAATAAGTTTCGATTTCAAAATATTCTGTGTTCTGAACATGTATCTCTGGCTATGAATAATATATAGATTCCGCGAAATATCATGGCGGTGCATATACCAAAGAAAATTAATAGACATAGAAAAAAGAACTACTCACGCTCCTAAAACCGTGTACAGTTCCAAAGTGAAGTGGTAGTAGCAGATCCTGGGCGGTTCATTCTCCCTGCAAGCACGAGCGCACTCATCAGGGGCCGACAGCGCTGGGTTCCTCCTCAGCTCAGCCGTGGCACTGCTGGTGAAGTCCAGATGCTTCAGGGAAGGTTTTCCATTAGCGTTCCTCGCCAGAGAAGGCAGAGGGTTGCTGCGAACGCCACCGCTTAACGGACCGCTGCCGCTGGACGCGAATGGGTTGGATGATGGTCCGGAGGTGCTGCCGATGCTACCGAAGGACGCGAAGGGGTCGCTGCCCGAGGGGTGTGTCTGCACGAGGCCATGGGTCGAAGAGAAGGCGCTGCTGGAACTGCCCTCGCGGAACGGTGTGGCTGTACCCGCCTGCCACCATGACGCCGACGTCGACTGGTCGTCGGCTGTGCTGATGGCTTCTGTGGACCAAAGAAGAGTATTGGTAAGTTTTGGTTCAATTCTGGTTTCAGATTAATAAGGGAGCTGGCAGAAGAGCGTGGAAATTGATACGAGTACAAGCTGATGTATATAGGTATCTATTGAACAGTGGTTGAAGAGAGTTAAATGAAGCTTCTTTCTCTCTTTTCTTCCTTTCTGAAGTCGCGTTGTGGGTGATGATAATGATAAATAATAAGTGATAAATAAGCCAAAATAGTTTTTTTTTTTAACTTTATCTTCTATTGATTCGTAGATAAGTCATCTCTACATACACTTGGCCTGAAAGTTGGGCACAAGGTGACGGGCGGAGGTCGTCTCGGTCTGTTTGGAAGTTCATTTAAATAATCCATTTTTTGTCTCTACTCAGTGGTTAGAATAGTATGAACGTAATGGATTTAAATATCAATTTTCGGTTAGTGAACACAATAGAAATTGGTGCAGATCTCAATTTCCACTTTTTAACAGACCAAGAATCAAGGTCGAGGTTCAGGTCAATGCCTCTTTCGAAACGAAATATTTTACAAGAAGAGTAAGATATTAAATGAGGTACGTTTAATATAACACCATCATATTAGTATGAAGTACTTACATGAGTGCAACTGCAAGTACAATGTGGAAGAAAATAGGTCAAAGACAAATACCACAATTGCACACAATCCTACACGACTATTTCTCACAGCCTACCTAAATATCCAAGTAAAGCTATCATAAAATCAGACCCTAGAACGAAAGATAAATGACTGGCAAACTTACTCATGAATCGAGATTACACAATAAAGATAAAGATGTGTAAATTACTAACGTTCCGAAGTTATTTCAAGTGGAACGAACGATCGCGAATCTGTAACGATTTTCCCAAGAACTGACAGTAGCTGAAAGTAACTAACGATTACTTTATTAGATAAGTCGGCAGTAGGTCTCGACAGGTGCGTTAATGTAAATTCTGTAGTGCAGGCACCTTGTAGCCACTCGTAGAATGGTTACAAGACGGTGTTGTCACGATGTTGTCGCAACACTGGACTAGGGACCGCGTCCTTAAATTAAAGGACTTTTACTTCCCTGTCGGCTGTTACAGTTTTCTTAAAGCATTAATTGAATATTACGCAGTCTGATACGATCGCACAGTTACCACATTATTATAATTGCTTACTCAATATTTGTAGTGATGCGATACCGGCTTTGGATACCTCACCTTTTAGGGTACCTCAGCAAATGGGAACTTCGCAAAATTGTTGGCGCACTCAATGCGTTGTTCTTGCTTGTATTTTGCAACAACATTATTATAGGCTATTATAGCTCGTAGATATGCAACAAAAAGTGTTCAATTTTATTCTGGTTGCGGAACATAACAATACGTGTTCGATACGAACTTGGCCATTTTTTGTGAGATCGTTTAGGTCTGAGAGCCTTGAGGTGACTATACACTTTTATTTCCTTATTGGTAAACACTAACATTGGCGAGCGATTCGTTACGGCGCCGCCGATTACAGGCGGGTTATCAGAAGGGTTATTATTTCAAATTACGCGTCGCGTGTTTGGTTTTCCAAATCGGTGGATCGTGTGTGTTGTAGCAATGTTAGTGAAGATTACTTCTTGTATTGCATAGGCAATTAAATGCTGTTAGTGAAAACGTCTGACTCCAGCTAATTCTCAATGAACGATACGTTTTAAACATTCATTTTTAGCTATTAGTGTCTTTAGTTAACGTGAACGCGATGTATTAGCACTTAACTCACTCACTCTTTAAAGTGCACCTACGGTGTTGCTTGCGGCGTTTCATTGCAGAAAATATAAACCGCTACCAAGAGATTTACACCTTTTGAAAGTAAGATATAAGAATTTCTGAAACCATGGACTACAAACCCGCTCATTAGCTGCATAAATATGGCCACCCAATAAGTTTGTTGTCGCTACTTAGGCCTAGTTTATTGCTTATTTATTAGGTCCATAAATTGTTGCTATCTAATCACTGATTAACTTAGCAGCAGCTGCTGCGGTCGCTCCGTGGTTTGCAATCAGCCCCCGAGAATTTCTCTTTTCAAGTAAAACAGTAGATGTTATGTGTAGCAGCATAATGTGCGTAAAACATACCGCGGAAATGTTTTAAAATGATTACGGTATGATTACGGAAAAATTGCACATGACCAATTTATAATACTCTAGTTACTTAAACATCTATAATTTTCAAACATACGTGTTCACGTCACACATTTCAGTGTAATCGCACATAATTTTCAGTGAAATGTATTCGTTTTTAAAACGTTCAAGTTTTGTAACGTTTTTGAAATCTGTTTTCTAGTTTAGAAATTCGCTTCAGTTTAGTACTGAAGCGAATTTCTAAACTATTACTATTGATTAAGACACGATTGATTAGGTCAACTTGCAAAATTTTGGGTCTTTGTGGTGATGTTTTGAAACTAGCGTTTTTAAAATAATGAATTCCTGCATTCAAAATGTTTATATGTACCTCTACCTGAATTGTTTCATATTTTTTTATGTTATTCTGAAAAACATTTTCGTAATCCTCAATACTCCATAAGTTGGCTTTTAGCACCAAAACTTGATGTATTGGCAAAGTTGGCGCAACTCAATGGGCGCTCATAGAATCGTGTTTCCATTCAATCATGTTGTTTGCGATTCTCCTCGGCGATGACTCGTTCCGTTCATCTAATCGTCTTCGTGCGCACATCTGTTCACTGGATTATTAGCGGGTGTTATTACTGTTCCGTTACGCGATTACACTATGTGTTTAGTTAAATGGTAACATTAACGGGTGCGTGTAACCACAGTTTAGTTTTTTACGTACTTAAGTCGTTTGAGTTAATAGAATGTTTTTTGTGATGCTCGTTGTTTTAAATAAGGCTTAACCATTTCATCATCATCATCATCAGCCTATAATGTTCCCACTGCAGGGACTCAGGCCTCCTCTCTAGGAGAGGGATGGGCTATAATCTACCACGCGGGCCCAGTGCGGATTGGTAGATGTCACATATCTTCGAATTTTTTGGTTCTAAGTTAAGCCGGTTTCCTCACGATGTTTTCCTTCACCGTTTTGAGAACAGTGGTGATGAAATAAATTACACAAAGTAATATGCCTGACGGGGTTCGAACCCACGACTCACTGTTCGTAAGTCGGGGCCGCCACCACTGGGCCACCACTGCTCTCTTAACCATTTAATTCTTAAAAAATATGCATCAATGTGGGTTTCTAGCAGAGTTCGGAAAGACCTATGAAAAAGTGGATGGAGTGTTTACGAAGGATGATATAGCTAGAAAGACAGTAACTGCTGAGAATACTAGGAATAGAGTAGTACCTAAGTAAGAAGAATATAGGGCTAACCCCAAACAAATTGGGAAAAGGGCAGGAGCACGATGATTATGATAAGTTTAAATAAAATACTTTTTGGAGCCTTCTAATACAGGCATTGTTTGCCTAAATGGGGGCTCCAAACACGTAATCATGTAATGTAATACCTAATTCGCACAATAAATTATTTTGTATTTGTATTTTGTATAAATACTTATCGGTTTATGTCACTCTGACTATAATGTAGGCACTATCTTTACGACACTAAAACGGAGATATCAATATTATGTTAAATAGATACGGAATGACAAAATATTACTTCAGTTTCAGAACTATTGCTTGTTCGTAACGCATTCGATAATTTATTAATCCAACTGTGTGCTAATGTTAACAGTGACAGTAGTTTGCAGTAATATATTATATTGAATACGACTTTGTTCTCTATATAAAAAGCATGACGTAAGTAAGTAGAGCCATTACTTAAATAGCCTTAGGGCAACTTAGTTTTTGGCAAAGCTAGTTGATAAATGGCCTTATAAGTGTTACTATAAAAATAAATTAGCGATTAAATTGATAATATATTTTCGAGTTCACACTTTAAAATTCAAATTCAAATTCAAATTCAAATTCAAATCATTTATTGTTTGTTACATGTCGATAGAGATGTTATATTTATATTTTTAGTAACAATGTAACATACCTATAAGGTGTACAATATTTATGAAGCTTAGTTCACTTCAATAAAAACATTATTACATTCGATTTACTCATTCTTTACATTAATATAAAATTGTACCTTAATAAATTACTGAAAAAAATAATTTGAATTAGTCAAGTTATACATTATCGAAAGTTATTATTTAATAGTCAATTTAGAAATTATTCAAATTATACATTAAAAATTTTATACATGTCAAATTATACTACCTACATAAAATAAAAAAGTCATAATTATTACATTACATTCATTAGTCAAGTTATACCTACATTAATAATCAAATGTCAAATTATGCATAAAATAAAAAATCATAATAACATTACATTAAAAAAAAAAAACAAATAGAACTAACCCAAATATTTGTCATTAAAAAACTCGTTTATAGAGTAGTACGCTTTGTTTAACAAAAATTCCTTTAGCTTGTGTTTAAAACTATTTATCCCTGAAGTACTTTTGACATAGTTTGGTAATTTGTTATAAATTTTTACTCCTATTCCAAATATACTAGACTTAAATTTAACTGTTCTACATCTAATACCCGATAGCTCATTTTTGTGTCGTGCACTTCTAAGTGTTTCATATTTACTAATATCGCCTCTTATCATTACAGCCGCTTCATAAATATATAATGAAGGCAGCGTTAAAATTTTTAACCTCCGAAACACTTCTAGGCATGAGTCTGTCTGTTTGAGTCCAGTTATGCTTCTCAAACATTTTTTTTGGGCTCTAAAGGCATATTCTCTGTCAGAGGAGTTTCCCCAGAACAGAAGGCCATACCTTAGAGTGGAGCCCACATACGCATGGTATACGTTTAATAGTGTACTCTCATTCACCACTTTCCTTAGCATGTACAGGGCGTATGAATATTGGTTAATTTTTTTGCAAACGTGATCAATATGGTGTTTCCAGTTCAGACCACGGTCAATGTACATACCCAAGAATTTTGTTACATCGACTTCATTTATTGTTTCACCTTTGTAACTTATGTGAAGTTTTTTTGGTTTTGTGTTTTTATTTGTAAATGTCATGCAATTTGTTTTATCAAGATTAATTTTAAGATTATTTCGAGTTAACCAATTTATAATAGCATCTAATGATTTATTAATATTTGTCTCATATTCATTTTTGTCAATGTCAGTAAAAATTGCCGTGCTATCGTCCGCAAATAATATCATTTGTTGGTTTATAACTTTTGGGAGATCATTTATATAAATTATAAACAAAAGAGGTCCAAGGATGCTTCCTTGGGGCACTCCATACTGAACAATTTTCGGATCTGATATAAAAGTCTGCTCAAACCTTGTACTCTTTGATAACCGTGTTATTTGTGTCATTTGAAATCTATTTGTGAGGTATGATCTTATAAGATTTAGTGCATTGCCTCTTATTCCGTATTTTTCAAGCTTAGTCATAAGTATCTGATGATCGACATGATCAAATGCCCTGGACATATCCATGAAAATCGCGGTTAAGTGTTGTTTGTTATCCAGCCCTGTCATTACTGTCTTTAGAAAATTAAATAATGCATCACCTGTAGATCTACCTTTTCTAAAACCAAATTGTTCGTTATGAAATATGTTGTTAGATTCGAAGTATCTATACAAGTTATTATAGATAACTCTCTCAAAGATTTTGGCAAAGACTGGTATTAAGGCGATTGGTCTGTAATATTTCATCTCATCTTTGTTTTCTTTTTTAAATAAGGGATTTATAATTGTATGTTTTAGCTTTGAAGGAAATACTCCTTGTTCAAGGCAAAGATTTATAATATGGCTAAGTACGGGCGCGATAAGATGAGATACCCTTTTAATTATCTTTGTATTTATGTTATCATAACCTGTACTGTTTGTGTTATTGAGCATTTTGATTATCTGGTCAATGTCATGTGGATTTGTCGGTCTTAAAAATATTGAGTTATATTTATTATATGTCAGTGTGTTTACAAAAGAGTTATTCTCCTTTGGCGTCGGCTTAATCTCGTCAATAAAGTAATTATTAAATGCTTGAGCTATTTCTTTCGGTGTTGTTACTAACTTATTAGCTACTTTTATTTGGCTAATATTCTCCTTTGGTGTTACTGTTTTGTAGTTGTTTATAATTTTCCATGTCGCTTTGCTTTTATTAGTAGATGAGCTTATAAAGTAGTTATTTTGTGATTTTTGAGTTTTTTTAATAATCGTTCTTAGTCTTTTCGAATATTCTTTAAAGTACTTTTTATCCTTAGGATTTGAATTTAAACGGTACTTCCACAGTAGTTGACGTTTCCGTTTAGAGCACGACCTAATACCTTTACTTAACCATACAGGTCTCTTAGAAATAGGTATTTTAATTCTAATGGTAGGAAAGCACAAGTCGTAAAATAGCTTAAACAAATCATGGAAGGTATTATAAGCCTTTTCAGGGTTGTTTTCTATGAAACATTCCGTAAAACTAAGACTTTTAATACAATTTGCAAACTTTATAATATTATTCTCACAATAGTCTCGTTTCATTTTAAACCAGTGTGTAATAAGGTAACTTTTCTTTACTGGGCACCGTAACACTTGTGCAGTGTGATCAGAAAGCGAAAGTTCCAGAACATTAGATTTAGCCCCTCTTATATTATGGGCTATATTGTCAATACAAGTCATGCTGCTTAGTCTGGTCGGTTGATTTATAGTTAATTTTAAGTTGAAACTTGCTAGTAATTGTTCAAATTGTTGCGATACATTATTACACTCTAATCTATTAATATTAAAATCACCACAAATTATAACTTTTTTATTAGAGTAGCAAATCTTGTTCAGTAAATTTGTTAATGCAGTAAAAAATAAGTCCATGCAGTCTTTTTTGTTCTTAGGTGGTCTATAAACACATAATATTATAATTTTATGGTCTATTAATTCAATACCACTACATTCAAAAATATCTTTGATACTGAAAGTTTTGGCTTCAGCTATACTTTTGAATTTATGGCTTGATTTTAATAATATGCAGGACCCCCCATGTCTTTTATTTCGTGTGAAAATGTCTCCTAATATAAAGTTTGGTAGTTTAAGTAGTTTACTGTCTTCAATTGTCATGTTATGCTCAGTTATACATAGAATGTCGACCGGGTTGTGATTATTATTTTTACCTAGCGAGTGTAAATGTACTGTTAACTCATCTAATTTACTGATTAAACCGTTTATGTTTTGATGTAGTATGTTTATGTGTTTATACACGAAAAAAGTCATTATTTGAGGGAGAATTTTCATTATCGTCATAATTGAGTTCTGTCTGGGTACATTTGTCGTTATAATTAGTAGTTGCAACGTCAGGGTAAAGCATTTCCTTCATATATTTGTCATAGTTTCGTTTATAAACGTTTCTTAGTATTTCTTTCAGAATCAATTGCGATATATGTAATGGTAAAAAGCGATACTTTGGCACATATGCTGAGTAATTCATATCTACGTAAGTTGAATGATTGTAGTGAGAACATATAAATTTCAGTTTATAATTTAAACATTTTTCATTTAAATAGGTGTTAAAAAGCACTTCAGAGACCATAACATTAGTATGTCTTGTATTGTTTAAAAAGTTACTAAGGCATAATTGAGTCAGCATTGGGTTGGTATCATTTACACCTCCCAAGACAATTACGTAGTCATCTTTATTTAACAAATTTATTTCTGATTTTTCCGTCATCAAGATTTCCTGCAGGCATGCTCCCGGTTTCCAGAAACATCTTACTAAGAAATCTTCGCCAATAAGTTTTTGAAGGATTCTCTGTATATAGCGCCCCTGTTGATCAGCTATGACAATAACTTTCTTTTTGCGTACTTCCGGTTTTGTCGCAGTATGGTTCAATTCTATGTTTGTTTTTGGTCTACAGTCTAACATATCTGTTGAAGTATTTTGGTCTGAATTTTTAGCTGGTTGGTCAGCCCGATTGACATTGTTGATAGGCGCTGAGTTCAATTCAGAGCTTGGTGTGGAGTTACATTCCAATCTATTTGGACATTTGGTGATTTTTGTGACAGGGGTCATAATGAACTCAGTTGATTCTTTCGTCTTTTTCGTTGATTTTTCATTTTGCATTGATGTGATTGTTTCCTTTTTTTTCTTACAGGCGTTACTTTGTTTTGATTTGATTTTCGTTTACGATCCGAGCACGGTGTCAAATTATTTATGTCAATATCATTTATTTTCTTGTACACACTAATCGTATTAATATATTTTTGGACGTCAGTTTTCAGTCTGAAATTTTCTGAATTTAACTTTTCAATTTCTAGATGGGCGCTTTGTAGTTCACTAGACAATTGCTTAACTTTTTCTTGAAGATCTAATACTGTTTGACTCCTGTTTAGTGACGTATTCGGTAAACTCGCCATGGTCTGATCAAAAAGATCCGAATTATCTGCAGTAATATCGGGCAAAGAGCTTGTTCTGAATAGGTTATTATTACGGTATGTTATGTTTTCATCCATGTTTACTTTAATTTATAGTTTTCAAAAATAATAATTTTCCACCAAATACTATTTTATTTTTGCACTGGTATCATTACTCACGCCTTCTTTTATATTTATCAATTAAATGGTCATAAGTGCGATAAGCGCGTGCATAAATTCGTGGGCAGAAATTGATTGATATCAGATTTTAAGAACAAAAAGGTCTTAACTCCAAATGACTGCGTTTCAATTAGCGGCCCACTTAGTAAGTTAGTGCCACTGTATGTTGAAAAAACGTAAGTGGCGTGTATTGTGTGCAACCCAGTTGTTGATAGAACAATATGTTTGTCGAGTTTGTGCAATGAATCAATCATCGATCGTTACACACGATTGTTTCGATCAGCCCCTTTATATACGCCGTTAGCCACGTTGGTTTATGAGCCGCGGTGACGAAAAAAACATAGAACTTACTGAATGCATTATGCTACACACTTTTTATACTGACTTACAGGTTTGTATCAAATAGGTGAAAATTGACTTTCTTTCTTTATCGTGTGGTTATTGCCTAAACTAGTGTAAGAGTCAGGCCCAAGGTTTGATTTGCTTCGTGCCGTCGAGAAATATCTCTTACTCATGCTGATTTCCTCACGGCATTTTCCTTCACTGCAGCAAGTGAAAGAAATAGTAGATTATTAACCAATGGGATAAAGCAGTGTCTTTTGTCGCGGGTGACGATTTAAATCGCGAGCGTAACGAAGGACCCGAGGTTTACTCCCGAGCGTAGCGAGGGTGTTAAAAACTTAAATCACGAGCAAGCGAGGGATTTAAGACGAGTCATGAGTGTAGCGAGGGATTTAAGTTTACCCAAGACTAAGACAGCTTTATCACCGAGGAAAATACTCTACTTTTCGTACCATTTGCGAAAAAATTAACACAATATATGAGATAAGCATTTATTAAAAATAATGACAATTAAAAGTAAAAGTTAACATTCGAAACATTGGTTCAATTATTGATAGAAATCACATTCTCCCCCGAGAGGATGAATGAAATTCAGTACAATTTTATTTCCCTGTTTTAACAGATTAAAAATGACTATTGTTATGTTCTCTTTTTGAGAAGAATAGAATGTCACTTTTTTGAGCAAGTGGTACGAAAACATTATTATACAATACTCACATACCTCAGTACCTTTGTACTCTAATGTTATATTATGTTGTTTTCCTGTGTTGTCTAGTAATTGTGTGTACATAAATAGTAAAATAAATAAATAAATACATCTAGAGGCTACTAGGCAGTCCAACAGCCACAACGATAATGATATTAGGTATTATTTAAAAATTTACTAATATTGATAAAATCATGTCCAAGCAGACGAATACACATATCATAACATAAAATCACACCTGTAATCCCTGAAGGGTTAAGCAGAGGTGTACCTATTATATTATAGTACACCTACATTTCGCGAGTTATGTTTAAGTCCCATGTAATAGGGGGCGAGCCTATTGCCATCAACCGGGCACATATAGCTAGCTGGTTTAATAGTTCCTAAGAGGTAATGGTAGTAGTAGACAGTGGGGTTTCACGTCACGTATGAAACAAAATTTGGAGTGGTTCTATCTATAAAAGTTAGGTCTCTAAACCTACGGTGCAGAGCTTAACGAGTGTCACGGTGATAACATGGGTACATAATAATATTATCATCACACAAAGAAACAATATTATGTTAATTATCTAGTCTGCCCACGGACTGCTGATTATTTGCAACGTTACTTTAATTTATCATCATCATCAGCCTATAATGTTCCCACTGCAGGCACTCAGGCCTCCTATCTAGGAGAGGGATGGGCTATAATCTACCACGCGGGCCCAGTGCGGATTGGTAGATGTCACATATCTTCGAATTTTTTGGTTCTAAGACATGCCGGTTTCCTCACGATGTTTTCCTTCACCATTTTGAGAACAGTGGTGATGAAATAAATTACACAAAGTAATGTGCCTGACGGGGTTCGAACTTCGAACCCACGACTCACTGTTCGTAAGTCGGGGCCGCCGCCACTGGGCCACCACTGCTCTCTTTAATTTATACTTTAGCTTTATTTTGGCAATTACGTAGCTGTTTAATTGTACCGCTGGACATTTTATTACATGCCTTTTAAATCAGATTTTGTAATCTCAGCAACAAGGAACAAAATGAAACAGGTTGTTGATTAGTTTCAAACGACACTTTACTATTTAATCTTTTGTTTAATTAACAATTGTAATTAACCAAAGTAATTTCAGGTTTATTATTTCCTGTATTTTGCCTTATAGCAAGTAAAATAGAAAATTATGTTGGTGCAATAAGTTCCTTGTTTTCAATGTTTATTGCGTTAACGATAAAGCTCGGAAACCGTAGTGTTCCGTCATTTCATATTACTTGCTAGCTTTCAGCCCACGGCTTCGCTCGCGTTGAGATCGACGATTATCCTCCAAACCAGAAATTAAAACCAGAGTATCGAGATAACGTGAAACGGTAATTAAAGGGTTGCTTTAACGTTGTATAACACATTGAAACTTTGTATATTTATAAGGTATTTATTACAACATGGCGGCAGTGCACTACTTGTGTCTGATTTGAACAGATTGTTAATTATGTACTGCTTGATGTTATGAAAAGGTAAGTAAGATAATATGATCCGCGCATTGAGTTCATATATTTCTCTAGTAAGTTTCTGACGAGGCGATAATGTGTTGGAAATTAGATACTCGCAGTTACTCTGTAAATTGAGAGGTCTGGCTCTTGTGATACAGGAACTCCTAGTACAAGAGCCAGGGCTACACTGATGTTTGTGAGTAACAACTTGTCAATAAATATTATTATTATTATTATATTATAGTTCAAACTACATACATTGCATTTGATTGATTCTTTTGGCAAAGATCATCACAAATAGATTTACAATTTGTGCGGAGATGAAACTAGCCAATGATGATAGCAATGAGTCGGTTTCTTCAACAGTTCAACATCGATATCTTTCTTTAAACGCCAGTCATCTTGGAAAATCCAACTTTTATGATGGAAAGTCAATGTTGATGCACTGCAAACGCCTCGTTGTGCTGATAATAAGCGTTGAGTTAGGATTAAATGTTATTACTAAGTAAGTAAGCAGTAGGAGTTCCCCGACTGAAACCTAACAATCGAGCTCGCTGGTGCGGAAACAGTGAAAGTTAACTTTAACAGTCGCTTGAGACGCAAACGGAGTAACTCTCAGCTTAATGACATGTCCGTAACGTGATATATTTGTTCGCTGTCCCATGTCAAGCGACTGTCACGCCGATTGGCCACAAGTACTGTATCGATTACAAATAAACGATTTAAATCACAGCCTCACTAGCGAGAGGTGTATTTAGATCGGTTTATGTAACAGAGAACAGATCACGTCTCTTAGACTTTAGTGTTTGTTTTGTCCGTTCTTGTTTTCGTTTCGGAATAATTGAATGCGCATTCTAGACTGTTATACTCGTACTTCCTTATTTAGGAAATGATTTACAGAAATCAATAAAATGTTATTGCTTGGTTTCACAATTTTAAAGATATGCTGTAGGCACTACACTCATTACAAAAACCATGAAGTCAATCGAGACTGTATTAGAAAGACTAAGTTCCTTCACTTATCTATAACCTGCTTGATTGCATTTGTCGAAATAAAATTATATATTAAATAAACCAGAAGCCAATTTATTAGCGAATGCAGCTGTCAAAATCAGCATTATAATCTGATAGACAGCCTTCAGACCCTTATTAGTGGGCCTACGAGGTGTAGCTAATCAATTACGTCACCTTAATATGCAAAACTTGTATTTCGACCAACTTTATAGGAGAGCAATGTAACTGATTTCATATTTATATTTTTTATCATCACTGCAACAATGTGAAAGGCGTTATCGAGGGAGATACGAGTTTTGCTTTAGGTGGTGGATTTACGAGGTATGCTTGACATCAATTTTTAATGTTGCTATAATATAAAAACGCACGATGTTTCCAATGAAAAAATCCTAATTTTGTACGCAGTACGGCGATCAAAATGTCAATTTGAACCCTAGGTGGAGTAACGAGGTTTGCGTATTAAGGAGACGTTATGTATGTGTGGATACGACTTACTCGCTTGCATAGTGCTAGAAGAGGCATAATATTCTAGTTTGTGTATGATACGTAGCATGAAGGAATGCTCCAATTATGAGTAGTTAATCAGTTTCTTAGCGCTAATATTTAGTATGCCTCCGTTTATGTATATAAGTAACAATTGCGGAAGTCGATACTTTTCTTTAATTGCATGCGTTGAAGGAAAAAATAATTTGGTATATCCTAATATAATTGTGTGTTAGTATTTATAAACTAACTAACTAATTGTATGTTATTTTCACTATTAATTGTTGCGAAAAGTGTAGGATTTAATTAAACTGAAGTTGAATTCTTTGAGAGCAAACGTCTGTTTTGTAGGGTTTGATTAAACATTCTAGAATCCAAAGTTTTACTCTACATATTGTGAGGCCATAATGTAATTCAGAAGCTCAAAACATTTTCTAATTTTATTTATCTAAATAATCTCGGACCAATCATGATTGACAGTTCTTAAGTAATACCTTGTGCAGTAACACAATATTCTTTCAACTAACTTTATCTCTCATCTGAGCGTGGAATTCTGTAATCTGATACGAGTCGACCTTAGCCGAGTAAGTTCATGATCTGCGCACGAGCAACGTTGGGCAAGTTCACACGTCAGATCGTGTGCCACAAGGCCCGACTGATAAGTTTAGGTTCCAAAACATGCTGCTGGTCTGGTATGTTGCCCAATATGCCTAAAGCTCATATTTTTAGTAATTGGGAATATACCAAGAGTTTCCTCAATGTATAATACTTATAGCCTCTTTGACAGTCAGTCCTGTCAATAAACTTCAAAGAGACATTTTTCCATGTGGGATGAGCGAACCCCCCCCGTTTTTCGCCAAATGAAAAATAAAACTCATAGTTGTCTGCGTTTTGTGTGCTTTCAATAAATTAAGCAGTCAATTTTTTTAAACTAACCGTTTCTGACGAACTCGATGTCTTCTTTGAGAATAGGGTATTTCACCAAAAAAATCTAATTAGTCCGTCTGTTAGATTATCGAAAAATATTGGATACGTGTTTTTTGTTTTATCAATATAATAAAAATTGACGAAAATAAAATGTGTCAAAGATCAAGAGTGGGGGTTTTTGGCGTCACTTAGTGGGTAAAAAAGTACTATCCTTATGACGTCACACGACTTGACACGACTTTTCGAAGCACTGTATCGTCTTCATATTTTGTTTACGTGAAAAAAGAAAAAATACGTGTCCATTATTTATTGAAAATCTATCTGACGGACTAATTAGATTTTTTTGGTGAAATACCCTATTAGAGAGACGTTGCACAGAATCGTGACCGTTGGAAGGAATGGAGGGAGGCCTTTTCTCAGCAGTGGGACCATATACTCTAGCTATAATAATACTAACCGTTTCTCGTTAAACGCATGTGGTAAAAAAACAGATCGAAATGGTTTTTTTACCACTTTCGTTTCTAAAATATTTAGAGCTTAACTAATACGCACTATATTTCGTATGTAATACGTGACGTGTTTCACAATTAAATGTTGCCTAAAACTTTAAATTTAGCTAAGATAGACTAACTACTTGTTCTAACCAAAGTTAGGAAATATTCGCTAAGCGTTTACTGTAGGTTGTCTAGTTAAAATATCAATGTTTAAACAGATATGCATCAATGATTCAGCAAAATCATTAGCATATTTAACTTAACAGAGAGTTAAACAAACAAAATAAACGTCAGTTTACTCTGCAAATATGTAATTATCATTTCGCTAACGAAAGGTGAAATCAAACAGGGCTGACACACTTTGATCACATTAAAACTTATTTCATGCAAGTTAACAATTAAATTGATTCCGATCACAATCGAGAGAAAGTTTAGATGGCCACTTTCCTTTTTTATTAGTTTTTCTTTTTTCATTATTTATTGTGGTTCATGTAATGTGGTATAGTTAATAAGAGTCTGTAATTGCCTATTTCATACATGCTTGATGTTAAACTATTATGGTTATATTGTGTCTACGTCTATATAGGTGTCGTATACATAGATGTAAGCATAAAATGATGGGCTATCGTACTAATGCTTCTACTGCGAACAGCGTACAATCGGTTAGCAGATACACCTTATAGAGGAAAGTGCACAATGTCGAGCGGATGTTGTAACGGAAGCTAGATTTTTTCCGACATGCTGACCAAGTGTGAGATGTTTTTAGATTGGCATACAATTTAGTGTACGTACGATGGTGTTAAATGTTCAAGATAGGAGTAATAACTGGTAATTTGGTTCTTATAGTAAGATTACTCATCTGGAATAATCATTGTTTTTTCATATTTGTAAAATAAATAGAACAGATTACATACGTTTTTAGTAAACCTTTCTTTCTTTCGAGTCATTTGATATATTTGCTATTCTTCGATTTTCTATTCGAGAGCAGCGGTGGCTCAGTGGTGGCGGCCCCGACTTACGAACAGTAGGCAGTGGGTTCGAACCCAGGCAGGCACATTACTTTGTGTAAGTTATTTCATCACCGCTGCTCTCAAAACGGTGAAGGAAAACATCGTGAGGAAACCGGCATGTCTTAGAACCAAAAAAATCGAAGACATGTGACATCTACCAATCCGCACTGGGGCCGCGTGGTAGATTATACCCATTCCCTCTCAAAGAGAGGAGGCCTGTGTCCCAGCAGTGGGAACATTAATAGGCTGTTGATGATGATAATGCTATTCTTAATTGCAAACGCTTAGTTTAACTGGGCACAGACGTGTCTAACGCAAAGAAGCAGCCAGTATTAACCTGTATTCACAATGACTAATTACTAAAATACCTATCTACTGTATCTTGAGAAATTCGCACGAGGATTAAGAGAATAGAAACCCCCAAATAATAAAAAAGTAAAGAGTTAACTTCACAAATCCGCTGTCTGCGACTTATTAACTCCAGATTAATCGTCGACGAATATATCATGTGTTTAAGAGCTTTACGCTTAATGTCGCCATTAAAATTCAACGCGAACAGCATGGCGCATAATTACGAGTGCGATCTGTTAGTTGCGCGCACGCACCCGGTGGCTGTTTGCTATCATCACCGTACTTTCACTAGAGTAACGTTTCTTGTTAGCGCATTGTTCCTTCAAATTGCGTAAGGTGGCTTGAACGTGTTTATGAGCGAATCACTTAATTTAGTAATTAGTTTAGTTCGTTTTTTCTTTGCACTAAGTGGAGGTAGTCTCGGTAAGACTGAACGTTACTCTGACTGTTATTGACAATGATGAGTGGTACTTGCTACGGCGTAGCGGTGTAGCAAGTTTTCAAGTTACGAGATTTTTGAAATGTTGTAAACTCGCTGATTTTGGTAACCACGTTAATTTGATGAGCCACTAAGTTTAAATACACACACACAATTAATATTTTTGAACAAAAGATCAACCCCAAGTTAATAAATATTTCTAATAAATTATAGTAATCACATAATGTAGTCTAGACAGTTTTTTTCATTCTGGCTGGCTTGTCAGCAAGTATTTCCAGTTCACTCATCCATTAAATTTCTCAAACACAGTTGACAGACGGCTGCTTCAAGTCTAGTATGACATGTACGAGTATCAGCTGCAGTTTTTATAAAGCACGTTTCACTTTCATCAAATTTATGTGTCTCTGCCGTGTCTAGTGCATATAAACTTAAAGCACGCAACTAATACTGTATTGCAACGAAATAAATGTTACATTTTTGATAGAAAGTTAGTGTACTTTAGTGCAGACGTCAAAGTGTTGAAGAAAGCCAATGAAAGTGACTTTCAAAATAAAATAAATCGATAGGAAAACGTTACTAATTTGGTTGCACGTGGTCTTTTGTTGTCACTTATCTGACGAAGTTTGTCTTTTATTCGGAATTTGACCGCAACGGTGGGTTAAAACCTGCTCTTGAATAGCAGAGGTCACTAACTAACACATTCAGTCTAGTAGTTTTCAAAAGGGATCGTAACATTACATTCCGAAATTACAGGGGCGCACGTGCCTGCCATTTTTGAAGGGTTAGGCAGCGACCCCGTTGGGGCTGCGGGATGTTCACAGAATACCGCGGCCTCGACATAAAGGGCTAAGAAGGAACATGGGTGGTTTTTAGTCAGTAGAAGTCTGACACTCCCTTCCGCTCTGCCCAAGAGCGGGAGGAGTTATTTGATGATTTCCCAAACCTGAAAAAAAAGCGTAAGGCAGCGATGTACCTTATTGTACATCCATATCCATCCAGTTAATTCTTATGTAATTGGGAGTGAGCCTAAATTGTCATTGCCATCCCAGGCATAAAGCCAAAATCTAGGGCGATACTAACTGAGAAATTATTGATGGAGTACTCAACCTTTGGTCGACCTGGGAATTGAACTCAAGACGACACGTTTAGCAGTAGCCTGCTCAAAGTAAGTTATACCGAAGTTAGCCTTAAGTTTGATCTGATCTTAACAGAATGTTGCTATAATAGTTTCTTAAGATAATCTGAACTGCGTACGCACGAATTGTTAGGCATTTTGTTTTGTAAGCATAAGTATTATTAATTTTACCGCGCAATAGTATTGTGGTTAGCTAGGACAGAATTACGTTCCGTTTTGGAAATATTCGATTAATATTTGAACCATATTTAAATTAAATTTCTTGACGAAGTTTCACTATGGATTTATAATTCACAAACCGGTTTTCATCCGCGAAATAAAATGCGGAATTATGTGATAATTGACTGAGTTTATGTAATAGCTATATGTTTAATATAAATCAACCATTTACTGTGTCTTATAAATGTATTTAAACCTGTTATAAATTAATGTATATATCATCATTTCTTTATATTATTTTTAGTTCCCTTTTATCATGTAGTACGCGAAACTTTAATTTAACTTCAATCTAATCAACTGTCAATTTATTTATATTTTATCCACTATTTGACGTTTGTGGTCACTAGAGCGAGTGATGATAGCTATAGTACATACATAAACACTACTCAAGGAACCAAATTATACAGAATAAATCTGTAATAAGCATGGATTATGCGCGTGAGTGTTTTGTGTTGAAAAGGTAATAAGTGTAGCGTTGGAAAATTAATTTTGATCGTCCGATTTTTTTGGTTACCGGAAGTGTATTCGATAGTATTTTAAGGTACAGTATGGGAATACTGGATACCTAGGAAAACATTACTATAACAGGCAAATAGAGTTACTTGCTCATTTAACATTTATATTTTTCTTTCGGACACACTATATGAACGACGTAGCAGCTGTATCAATAAATCCTTATTATGTTCATGTAATTGAACTAATAAGAAATTTGTTTCAAGCCATCGTAACATACATACTGATATTTGATGCTAGATTCACGATTAGATTTAGACATTTACAAGATCTAATCTATAGATCGAAGGAATTCGGTACCGCATTAATCGTGTACAAATAACCTTTGAGCAAGGTTCCTGAGAATACAAGCTTATATAAATGTTTTAAATACTTGTGAACACGCAGTGAATTCAATGAAATCTAGAATTTTGAAGACTAAATTAATGAACTAGGTTCTTTTCTTGAGTGCATTTCTGTTAAGTGAATCACTGAAAATAGATTTACAACCTTCATCTCTTCGGAGCAAAGCCTATTCGCAAGCAGCATCTTTATTATCTTCGATAGGTTGCTACACACACACGTACACTCTATTGCTTCTCGTTGATAAGTTTTTATCTACAATTCTCAATGTCTTAAAACAACTGGATTAAAAAGCTCATATACGTGTGAATATAAGTGAGTCAATGCCGGCAATACCAACAACCCTCCCTTAGACAAACTTAGCAACGTCGAACTACAGTCCAAACACTATTGCTATGTTCCCTCTAGTGCTGTACCTAATTCCGTTTCAGTAATTGCTATTATTACCAATTTTAAGGTCGTGAAAATGTTTATTCTCAATAATAGGCAGGTCCGAACGCCTGACGGGCAATTTCACGCCTCGACATAGCTTGGAGCTTTAAATTATGTGCAAACTTGTTTACTCCGTTTCCGGGTAGAAAATTGCTGAAGAATTCGCTTTTATTCGTGTATCTTTTTAGTTTATTTATAGAGCAAGTTTATAGATATATAAGATTTATTTAAGTTGGTAACTGGGTTACTGATAAATAGAATCAGGTCAGTTTGTCCGCACCTAATTAATTAATGTTGTAAACTAAAGTATTTATGTTGTCTAAGAGTGGTTCATGGTCTACTTCTTATTAGTTTAAATGAAATTAACATATTCTATTTAATTACGTGAATTACATAATAAATATTGTAACATAAAATGGCCTACTTACGATATTCTGCTCTCTTAAACCTAAGATTTTCAAACTCAACTGCAATTAAAAATTTTATGTAAATTTCAAAGCTTACAAAATTTGATTTCCATTAGCCAATAGTCGACTTTACTGATAAAATAAATCCGGAAACTTGGGTGTGTCAATTTGAACAAGTTTAGTATTGAATGCAATTTTCGTTATCGTATTTTAGCTAATACTTCCGCCTACAAAGCCGCATAGTTAATAAACCTACTTGTTACAGGATACGTTGACTCACATTTTTTTCTTGACCACAGATTTGTAAGATTAATTTACCAGAATGCTGTTTTATAGGCAAGTCATTATAAAGTTATTTATAGTCACGTACCGAATGTCCCTCGACGATTAGCGACAAAAAAGGACCACCTACATTTTTTTTTAATAATTATTAAATTAGACCGCAGGACATTAATATCCTTAGGAAGAAAAACGGTGCCAGAAAACAGGGGCACCTTGAAATCTTTACGACTAATTTAAAGACATGCTTAATTACAATACCGTATCATAACTTAGGTTAGCCATGTTTAAAAAGTTTGCTCTTAATAAATTCAAACTTGGAACATGTACAATTTGTTCTGTATTTGGCCAGTGGCACAGTGCTGCGTTCTCACGGGCCCGACAATTAGCAGGGTTAAGTCGAATTAATGCTCGCCTATTTGGTCTGACTTGCTACTGTTCAAGTTAATGAAAATGTCGGTACCTACCTACCTATGAGAACCTGGTAGTTTAGTGGTTTCTCGGAAGGCGCTTTATTGCGGCTAATGTCAATTTTATGTGCGTTGTGGAGCGATTAGTATGAGTGATACATGACTGTGAGTTAGTGAATGAAGTTGTGCTGTGAATGAATAATGATTATGCGGTATTTGTGATGTTAATATTTATACTTTCCTAGCCACGAAACAGGCTACTTGAAAAGTTTTCTTTTGGCTTTAACTGTTAGTAGTTATTTTTTTCCAAAACTCTATTTGATTCATAGTGAAATCTCACCAAAAGCTGCATAGAGTTAGAATGTTGACCAGCATCGTACCTGAAAAAAAATAAAAGTTTATTAGATAAATAGTATCAGACATATTTAGCACATCATAAATGTTTAGAATGAACAAAGGTAAATTAAAAATATGAGATTCACTTTGTTCTCTAGCAAACTGTCTAGAAAAATGTAAACAAGTAATAAAATTATTTTCATGGTTGAATAGTTCATAAAATCGTTACAATTAATCGTTAAGATTGCTATCGCGCGGATAAACTAAACTCATTAGTATAATGTGAACTAACTTTTATATCAAACTTCTCAATAGTTGTTTTGTGAACACAATGAATTCGCAGACCGTTCCTTCCGACCATAATTATGCACACACTTGAAGTAGACCAGCAAAGGTCAGATCACTACTTAATTATATTGAAGTATTCCTAATTTTACGTTAATTACTTCAAGTTCACATTTTATTGTAATAAATAGTGAAAGGTTTTGTGCGTTTAAGAAATAGGCCTATTAAAATTGATTTCAAAATTAATAAATTAACTTTAGGTGTTAATTTGCATGTTTGTTTAAGGTGTTAAACGAAGGTATTATGATATTTTGTAACGAACGGCGGTAGTTGTGTATGCGTAACATGCGTGAAATTGTAGTCGCGTACTATGGCCGGGCGAGGGGCATGAGGCATAGAAGACAGCGGGAGTAGGTTGAAGGATTTTGTGTTTTCAATACATATTTTGGTGTATTTGAGTTAGGGTACACTACTTCGAGGGTTTATTTTGTATAAAAATATTGTCATTTTGATGTCACAGCTGGGCATGACATCAAAATACGACAAGTTTGCTTTCTAATATTACCTATGTGTTTTTCTTTACTTGACACACACACTAAACAAGGATTTATGCCGAAATAAGTAATCTATTCAGACTTAAAACTTAAGTAAAAACTCTGTTCTATCATTGTATCTACAACACGAATCCATTACCAAATCTTTTACTTGAATATTACGAAATTAACAAGGTAAGCTCTTTAAAGATGATTAATTGACACATTCTCGCTTGCCACCTTTATCTTGTCCCCCATTGTACAGAAACAAAGGAGTTAAACTGTTTGGAAACATAGGTATAAAGGGAAGCGCTTGCATCAAGTAATGAGCTTTAAACCCATTATGGCGCTTAGCAATTTTATTGCTCTACTTTGTAATAAGGACACTTAATAATTGCCAACTTTTTAACTGATTTCGACAGTGTGTTGTACCTATATGGTAAAACTATGAGGATTAGTCTACTAATCTTGTGAAGGCGGCTGTCATTTTCTTTAAAGAAACGCGATTTTTCTGCTCTCGGCAATTGTTTTTCATAGAACAAAAGGCGTTTAGTTTAACAAGTTCATTACAAATTATTAAATTCATTTGCATGTCAAGATAAAAACGTGTGTGAAAATTGCCAGTGATTGTAACACGGCACAGCAAAGGTAAATAGCATGCACGTTTTGTTTCATCCAAATGGCCAAGGTGCACAAAAATCACGTTAAAATTACAATAATTATATTGTTTAAAATAGCTCGTGAGTTGAGGTCGACTACTTTTTAACTAACAAAAAATAACTAGTTCGCGTTTCGTAAGTGACCACCGTCCTCAACCTTAATTTGGTTTTCGTATAATATGTAGGATATGTTCTATAGTTCCCCACATCGTGAAGCGGTGCTGCGGTGGCCGACTGACAAAATGACTGCGTTATGCAAATATCGCGGATTGCGCGGGCGCCGTGTTCATTGTAGTATTTTTAGGACGCCATAAAGCTCTGATTAAATGAGATTAGGATTTTGTATGGTGTTTGCTCACCTCTGCACGATTTCGCAGGGAAACAATGATAATTATGTTAAAGGAAACAATGCGTGCTATTAGAGGCACTTTGTGATAAAATGTTAGAGTTTTGAAAGGTATAGCGTTTAAGAGACAACGTCAGGAAGGTGCCATAATGTAAAAAAAAACGTATAGTGAGCAATTTGTTTTTTGTATTGTTTAATACAAACCGGATCTATCCGACCAATTCCTGGTTTTGGATGACTATGTTATTGTGTCGGACAAATTAATTTACAATACAAACGTTTAAGCGCTACGCTATCGAATCGAAATATCGTTCAATATCAATCGTTTGTCATATTGATTGTATCGCGGCCATGACACGGCGACCATTGCTTTCGCAACTCACGGTCACCCTTATATTTGCGCCAGTTTTATACAGTACACACAATTAATGACGTCGCTTATTAATAATTACACGGTTCGGTGGTTCATGGGCATTGTTTTATGGTCACCATCGATTCGTCGCGGCCTCGACGTTTGCATGGGAAATGTGGAGGAATGTGAGTGGCATGCGACAGCGCCTTTATCTTATCGGCTCAGGAATGACGGTAGTGAATAATTTGTCTAAAATTTTGCGTTTACGTTGTGATCTTGAGTAAAGATTAGTCTAGGCGCTGTCTAGAATATCAATATTGTAAGTCAGAGGATATTCCTTTGGGGAAAAGAGAAAACGTTTTTTGTATAATATTTAAAGAAACAAAGTGCTGTTTGCCTAGTAGTGCACTTGAGAGAGTAAAAAGAGAAATTTAAAAAAATATCGATGTGTAAACCACATATATTTTTCGAAGCTGACTGTCTGCATAAAACTAACTAGGCGTGTCAAAATATAAACTTACGAGTCATTGGGGATATTATTCGCATATCATGTATCTCTATTCGCCTTCGGTTTAAATTGACTAGTCATAATAGTTAAAAATACATATTTCATTGACGTAATGTAAATAAGATTGTTATGTGATGTATTGATTTCTCTGATAACTTGCGTTCTATCCGCCATCCATTTATAATCTAGTGAAATGTTGAGACGTGTTCGATATTAATTGAATACGCCTACAAAACTAGAGTGAATACATAATAAGATAGTGGTGTTAGGAAACTGTTTAAACTTAATAGCATTTTGATATAAAGTTCACGTGTTATCGGTATCAGGAATCTGTATCGGACTGTGTTCGGGCCATTTTAATTTAAAGCACAATTCTGTTAGTAGCGACACGCCCCAAGCGAAATATTTAATTCAGTCGTGATAAGTCGATATCAAATTAACGTCACAGCTTTAGTCCATTCGGCTATCGATATAAATTACGGCCCTAGCACGATAATAAAATAATGAGCGCCTTAGTGTTCGTGTAACGACATAATAATATTAGACGTCCTTTGTACAGGGCTGCCTGCCTACACTGTTCTGTAGGGTTAGATCTAGTTTTCAAATCATAAATATTAGAATTATAGATTTACGATTCGGTGTAGCATTATCTTATAAAATAATAGCTGATAATTCTCCTTTGTCTTTGTGAGATATTTGGAAATATTCAAATCTAAGTATTATCAGCTCTTTGGTTGTGTTTCAGTGGGTGGTAACCTTAGCTATGCAGGCCTGTGTTCACACAATTACGCCTGGCAGGCGTCTAACAATTACCCGTGGGGACTGGTGACCAATATGAAAGCCTTTGCAGTGATTCATAGCCAAGTACCCCATGGTATCGGCTGCTGCCGTCGGCAAACTAAGAACAAATAAACAATTTTGTTTTCGCTTCCTCTAATATAATGAGCGTGCACAAGTTGTAATTTAGATTTATAACAAAGACAGCTTTAAAATTATTGAAAATAAATGAGATGACTATTATTTTATGCTATTGTTCAAGTTCTATAATGACTATCATATCAAAGTCTTGTTGCTCTTATTAGGACGATCCTCTATCCAGCAGTAGAATTGGTTGTTATTTTAAAACAAATAATACGTTATAAATAACCTATTTTTGTTCAATAACCCTACCTTGCATTAGCGACTGTCCTCTAAATGAAAACGTTACACAAATACTCACATTATTATTTTCGTTTAAAAGCCGGATACATCCTCGAATATACGGAAATACATAATTTTCATAACTTGTAAATAATGTGGCAAAAAATTGCAATTATATAACATTGTAAGCAGCTAACATTATTTTATACTAAAATAATTGACGGCGGTGAAGCGTAGACGAACTAACACTGATATTCATTATAACCTTGTTATTATATTTTCAAAGTTACTAGGTTAAATTATATGACTAGGAAATAATACAAGTTCAGGCAAAAAGTAGAGTAACAATTTCGGCATTGTTGAAATATAAAAGTAGGTATGTACGAGAAATAATTGCGGTGGTCAGTTATTTTTTTACATTTTGCAAGTCGTTACCACATGCTTGACCAAATATTCTGGCTTTTTATTTGAAAGATTTAATATTTTTTCTAACAACCATTTATTTACGTTAATTATAGAAAAAAACACTATGATGTAAAATGAAGATTAGAGCAGCTGAAGAAATAGCAATGGATATAATAAATAAGATTGAAAGAAATACAGCAACAAGTGTCAAGAAATATAAGGTCCCAATAAAATAGGTGGACAAATTTTAACACAGCGTTCAGTAGGTCTAACCAAAGATATCTAAATAAAAAAAAACATTAAATAAAGTAATTTTTTTATTACTTAAAATAATAAATCTACACTCTAGAACAAACTCATCCTTTATGAGTAGGAACTTAATAGTAGTTTATGCGACTGTGCATAATGAAGGGCATTACAACACAGGCGAGTTTCTTAATAGCATCAAACGAGTGTTGTAATGCCTAATTATGTATATAGTTGCATACACTACTTTATCTACCCAAATATCATAAGGGCTCTATGATGGGTTCAGGAACCATAGGGAAATGACCAGCATTGTTACCAGTGTCATCATTCATCATTTCAGCCAAAAGACGTCCACTGCTGGACATAGGCCTCCCCCAGGCATTTTTGGGGGGGTTTGCCATAATCGCCACGCTTGGCAGGCGGGTTGGCGATCGCAGTATGGTTGTTACAAAGACACAGAGAACGCTGCTGCCCATTCTCTGGTAAGTCCCTTAGTCGCCTCTTACGACACCCACGGGAAGATATGGGATGGTGCTATTCTTTACGTCCGACACCACACGGAACACCGTTACCAGTGTAATGCAATAAAAAATAAACAGGTTATTAGTTGCATTCGTCACTGCATTTACGATATCTGGCGGAGTGTTCATGTCAATTTCTGAGTCACTATCACTCATTTTCGACAGAAATAAAGAACTTATCAGAAAATTTGTCTACTCGTAACTGCATGGAAATAAAAAGCTTACGAACAAATGACAGCTCGAAATGGCGGCGTTTCGGTATCTGTAATTTTTTTTAAATCATAGGCAAACGAACAAAGTCACTATTCTTGTGTCACTCGCGATCAAAATGTCGTGCGATATATAATTAAAATCATACTGAATTGGGGTTTCGAATCGATATCTGTTTGAATGTAGGTAGAGATACTGGAATAGCACACTCACTTGAATTTGACACCTGTTCCAAATTTAAACTCATAACCTACTGTTTTCAGTAGGTTATGAGTTCATAACAGTTCCGTTTATTTCTGCTGGTTGGTAATGCTGGTCATTGCCTATGGTTTTTGAACGCATTAGAGAAGGTTTATGATATTTGGGTAGATAAATGCGTTTTTCTTATTATTTCTTTTACTATTTTCCTTATTTTGGTGGTCTGAGTGATTTCTGAAATTTTGTCCACCTATTTTAATGTGACCTTATATAGTTCTCAAAGCCTTAATATACTGTTCAATGCTTGAACTGGAAAATGGCCATGCGAAATAAAATTGATATCGACTTGGGAAATTATTCGATTGCTACAGTTATCGACTGTTATTTTAGCTGGCCCTTATAGGAACTGCGCCTGAGCACGTATACTTCAATACTAATGGGAATTTATATGACATCTCAGACAGAGAAAACGGTGATCAAGGGTCTAGATTACTATCGGTTGTACGATTAGTTGCTCGTTGTATGGGAGAGCACGAGTTATGCAGTATTATATGTCTCGTTGTATATTGAAGTCATTAATCGCCGCTATAGAATTTAGTTACAGAATGTTGAAAGAGAAGGAATGATCCTTAACCAACTCAATCTATCGCAGACTCGCAGTCCATTGTTGGACTTAGTTCATCATCATCAACCGCTGCAGGGTACAGGGCTTTCTTTTCTTGATCCAACCTCCACACTCCTGTGCCATCTTCATCCAGCCTTTTTCCCCGATGTCAACTATGTCGTCTGCCCATGTCATTTCTTTTCTTCTTCCTTGAACGACATTTGGCGACAGCCTTAGTCCACCTGTCATCACTGCGTCTTGCTGTCTCAAGTTGTGCCAAAACACGAAATTATTCGTTTTCGGCGTTCACTCTGTCCCTGCTAATACCTTCTACCCAGTTACCTTCAGTAACGGTCATTACTTCATTAGTGTGTTAGACGCTTAAATTGAAATGTCGACCTAATGTTGTAAATTGACGCAACAAAGTAAATATTGTACCCATTGTAACTGCTATTACATTCAGGTGTGCGCACTCTTTGTGAAATTAGTGTATGAACATTATATCTACATCATCAGAACGAATCATTATTTACTATTTATTTGTGTAAGAATAACCACAATATTCCATTAACTTGGCAAAGTTGCCTTTTTTGCACACAGTTGGGTCAGAAGTTCTAATTTATAATGCATAAAGTAAATGTCATCGTTGATGTAAACACAATCACTGCAACAGTGAGTCAGGTGTGAAATTCAATTATTGTCTTCGAATTGCAACAAAAGTTTCAGCTGATGAACTGCAGTATTATTTCCTTACAAGATAGCATGATGTAATTTTATGTTTGGTTTCGTTACATCGTAGAACAATGAAATATAAAATGTGTTTTATGAAAGAGGGTCAAAAAGTGTAAAGATAACACTTTAACTGTGACGAAACGAGCAAAACAATAGTGGTCATGGTATGGCGGAAAAATCTTGAACTTGCCGTAATGAGTAAGTAACGAGTTTTCCTCGTGGGTTTACAAAACAATGGGTTTACAAAAATGTGCCAAGTTCATTTGTCATGAAAAAAAGATTCATTTGTCTTGATATACTCAGTGAAATTACTGGCAATAAAATAAACTGACTCATGGTTCAACGAAAACAAGATGTTGGTACAGATAAATATAACCGCAGGTTATTCCAAATGGTCTAAGACCAAAAATCATACCACTGGTCATTATGACGTGACATACATTGTAGACAATGTGGGCGTTTTGCGAAAGTGCATTGATTCTATCGACTTTATTGCCACGATCCTGCTCATATTTGAGTATCTAGAACGCCAGTGACATAATTATTAAGTAACAACAATACATATATGTCACCAAGTAAGACAACGGACAGGATGTATACTAGGTCAAACGCGGACGTTGATATAGTCATACCTACGCAATATCAATATCGATCATGATGTAGGTTTATTTATCATATCAGATTAGCATATCAGATTGCTCTTTTTTGAACCCGCTGACTCACTGACCGGATATTCATAAAAACTGTTGTCACATTAGTCCAAAACAATTTGTCATGAATCACGTAAAAAATACGTAGAGACCAGTGAAGTTAAGGATCTAGTGATTGTTACAATAAATGACGTCGCGTTTATAGACAAAGACAATGCGGCATCCAAAGGACATAAACATGAGGAAACACATAATGATAATGACGAACTTACAGATCAAATATGAATTAAGAGGCGGTGTGCGTTGCGTACAGCGCACGCATCGCTGGACGATATAGCAACAGCGGAAGATGTCATAATGTTGTCAAGCGCTTGCGCTGCCGACCGGCCGTGGGCTCCTTGCTCCCCAGCGAAACACTGTGAAGACATTAGTTAATCTACTCGATACGGCCATCCAAGTAATGGGGGCTAACTACGCGTGAAGCTGGTTGGTGAAGGCATATCATAGGAGTATGAATTATTATGAAGTGTGCTCGCTGATTCCGATCGTGATAAAAAGCTTGTTTATAAGAGATGTGAATGTTAGATGGAAGCGCAGGAAATTACGTTTTTATAGACGGAAATGACAGTCTGACTGACGCTATCTTGAAATGATTTCTACGTCTTCTTTTATATGTATCTAAGTTTGCAACTGCTAATTTGAAAATCTGCGCGACATACACATGTTTTCAATGTTGCCGAAGCAAACCAACTAGGGCTTTGTTGGCGAACAAAACAGAAGATTTGAATACAAATTATACTCAAGAAAGTTTTCTAGCCCTTAATCTGTGGTAGACGTGCTACCACCTTGAAGAACGCACAATAACAAAGTTGCAAAACCATTCACACGTTATGTATTATATCAAAACAAAGCGACCATAAGTCGGCTACGAAGGCCACGGACTGAGGCCGGACTTAGTCGACCAATTTTATTAAAGGTGATGAAATGATTACCTACACATGGTAATTGGCCATTTTCTGTATTGTAATATTTGTAATTCACGTTGTTTTTGTTGTTTCCTTTTCCTTTAGAGCGTGGGAAAGTGTTGCAACGTTGCTATTAAGACTGATAACTTTATTAGTTCCAAAGTCGTCTGACGGGCTGCCGTTTGATTCGAATGAGATAATGTCTTGTACTATTGACATAGTTGGCTTAGCTTTAATTATTGCGGCTTTATTAAGTAATTATTGATTGTGATATTTGGTATCAGTTTCTTTGATTAACAATGAGGCATTTATGCTAAGTGGTGTTTAGAATCACTTGCAAACTTAATCTACATCCATTCGTTCGTCGCGTGGAAATCGAAAGCTAACTTACATATTCATAGCAAATCTCATTGAAAACCATGTCGTGAATGCGTCTACTTAGTCACGTGAGATGTCGCCAACATTCGGCCGATACCACTGCGTATATGTTACAGCGGTGCGTGTAACCACGGATACTACTAACGGAAACTAGTTTTGCAATACATGTATTTAATTCACTATTCCCTCAAGATATTCAACTAAATGACTCGTCTCACCTTTTAAAGACGTGACACTTGCATTGACATCAATTCCAAACCACGCCACGACTCATTCAGGACTTACGACTCAAATTTTATATGAAAAGCTATTGCATTTAAACGTTAATGGTTTCACCTCTTTTGAAAACGGAACAAACATAATCAACTAAACAAAATTGCGGTAAAAATAGTAACATACCAACCAGTTATTTGATATGTAGGTAAAAAACGAAATATTACGTAAAGAGTTACGAAATAAGCGCCGCTTTTGTATAAAAAGGCAACAAATAATAAGTGTAGCTAGAAATCAACTAATGAAGCATGTACTTGAATCAATCGTAATACTTATCAACGGTTCAATAAACACGTAAATACATAAACGTTACGTACAATTAGTTTGCTAAATGCGCCAAAATTGGCTTTAATCGATTTTTGAAATGTGGATATGACATGAGTCAATTTCATTATTGAGGATGCAGGATCTATTTGATAACAAAATTGGTTGACTATGTAGGTATTAGTTAGAGAAGCGGGTCGTGAAGAGGAAAAAATCAAATGAAACAATTAGACACAAATACAATGCAATGTCATTCCCGTGTCGATGAGTCAAGTAAATTGAAATAACCAGCGTGACGGCGATTGTAAAGAACTGCATTCTGATCACTGTAATTAGATCTGTAGGATGTTGAATGTCGAGGGCTATCTTTAACAAGATCATACTTTTGATCAGGAGTCCTCGAATCCGTATTGTTAAACTGTGCTATTTTTCTAACATTGCCAATTAAGAGTTTCCAAACTGTGGTGTTGCATCAACTGTTCGGTTAACGAGCGTCAGACTAATCGGTTGCAAACTGGCAACACAATCTTTTCTTTATAAAGTCGGATAGCAATTAATATTAGTTAAGTCGAAATAATGAACGTTTCACGCCTTAGTTGCCACATGATGGCGCTGACTTAGAGAGTCTTATCATGTTACTCTTAGATAATATGTATCGTTTTCACCTCTGCGTTGTTAGCAGTACTAGTAATAACAAACCTTATTGTTTCCGTATATCTCATGTTTATGTTTACAGTGACCATTTAAGCTAACTCAGTTGGTACCTAATGGTATACCGGCTAACTGAATGTATAACGTTACTTGCTGCACACAATAGATTTCCTATTCCGCATTCACTATTCCAGCTTTCAATAAATTCCAAGTCCAATAAATACCTATATATAAAACTTAAACTAGATGCAATGTAAATATGGTTCTTATACGGAGTGAACACGCGAATTTAATGGATTTAAGTATTGGTGCTGTAAACTTTACTGAACGTTATAAAGATTAGTTTGTACGGTCGTTTCTTTTAGTAAATTAGCCACGTACTCGTATGCTCACATGTTCAAGAGCAGCCGCAGTACGTGACTGGCAACTTCACCGTATAGTTAAGTTTTCTGAACGCGTTCTTAAGCCAAGTGGTTTCACTGTTCGATAGACACATTATTTTTGTATCTGGAGCAAGTATTAACTTTCGCTATAGTGGTGCAAAGTTTATTTTTCTTTATTTGGTGTGGTACAAGCGGTGACTCTCTAAGGCCCTTTTTGGTCATTTTGTTCTTACTCCACGAACATCAGATTTTATTAAACGCATTGTTTGTTTTACTTTCACTCGACCTGGTTTGGTTTGCACCATAAACTATAATACATAATATAAGCTGCTGATAAACACCCCTGTTCCGTGTGGTGTCGGACGTAAAGAATAGCACCATCCCATATCTTCCCGTGGGTGTCGTAAGAGGCGACTAAGGGACTTACCAGAGAATGGGCAGCAGCGTTCTCTGTGTCTTTGTAACAACCATACTGCGATCGCCAACCCGCCTGCCAAGCGTGGCGATTATGGCAAACCCCCCCAAAAATGCCTGGGGGAGGCCTATGTCCAGCAGTGGACGTCTTTTGGCTGAAATGATGATGAATGATGATGAATGAAACACCCCTGGTCAAAACGATTTTCCTATATATGAGCGTCTTCACATAATTGTATAATTTCCTCATAACGAACATGGCTTGAAATATTAGAAAATAGGAAGGAAAACGTCAAGTTAATGTTGTGGGAAACAGAATTATGTAAATTATGACGACGCGAGAGATGTGGGACGGATGTGGACGCTTCTGTGGTGCATACTTCATGAACACACTCGTCGCCGCAGACGTACAGAGTACTACAAACGTTTACGATATTGTTACATTACATAGATTTCAAGAAATCCTTGCATTTCTTTTATAACCGTAATTACTAACAAACTTGAGCATAAAGTGATAACATAAAATTACCGGTATTTTGTATCAAACATCTATAAATGTTCTCTCTGGTTGCTTTATTATAATGTTACGCAGTTTACATTTAGTTTAGTACGTTCTTTCTGTATTCATGTTTTATGTTATATTTTATGTACTTTTGCATCGGTTGCTACATTGTTTTCTTCCTGATAGCTACTGAATATTACGAGTTGACACAAAAACTGATTCCTGTATGTTATACGCGTTACGCCTGGGTAAGTTTATATAAAAACTATAATGTCTCACACAATTTGTCGTAGTCAATTGTGTTACAATTTAACTGCCATACATAAATCCCTGTTGATTGAGTGTTTTCACACTAATTGGTTAAATTAGTTACAAGTCAACGGTATTGCATTGAATATATAGTTTTTCTTTTAATTTTCTGCATTTTAATCACTGTGTGAATGGTTCGCACGTTAACGTAGACTATTTAACTAATTGCTGCTTACCTTTGTCACTAATGGGAAGGCATTGCCCTATACAGCGGACTATCTAACACGAAGGATCACACGACTAAATACTGACGTTTAAATTACACCATTTTAATATTACAGTTTCCAATCCTTGGTCCAATAAACAGCTGTTGGTTCTTAAATTGACAGTTCAATAAATCTCGTACACAATACAAGATCGATCGACGCGTACGCCAACGTTGAATATTCATGAGATTACGTTATTTACGACAAAATATGAATAAAGTTATTCGATAACGGTACATTATTATTTGATCTACATTGATCCGGTCTTGTTCTGCTAATCAGAAGACGACGATTATAAATTATTGATAAATCAATACTTTGTGAATATCAAAAAGTGATTTGAATGCGATTTGCCTCTTTTATCGTGTCTTGATTACTTTATGTGTTAATACTTAAGTGCTAATCCACATTTATCAGGTTCATTCACTTTATGATCATGTTTTAGATTATCAAAACAATAAATTTCGTGTTTTATTGCTTTTTATCTATTTTTATTCCCTCAAATGTTTCGAGAAATTCTGTTCTTTATTTTAAAAGAGCTTCTGTCGATCAATTATGTCTAACAAATTAAATAAAATCGATTCTGAGAAAATCGTCTGTGGCTAGAGCCACTGCGATGTCGTTACACGAACGTTTCTTTTTTGTCAACATTACGTAACGTATATAAAACTATCGTAACGTTCAAAAACTTTAAAAGAAACCTTCGACTCAACGTCTCAAAGCAAGAAGTCAAACATGTCACCATGTTTCATCATGTCATGTTCTAAGCGCCGTTTATAAGAATACTAATTAGTTCTAAGTCAACTTACAAGCTCAAATAGACCAGTACCTCCCAGTTTGGGTGGCTATAGTAAAAGTTGTTCGTATGTCACCTATCGGCTCGAAACAGGTCGCCTGACATGTTGCTGAGTGCGCAATGTACGTATTAATTACTGTTGTTACGGTGAAATTGCGATCAGATAAAAACTGAAGTAGGAACAGAATAAGGAAGGAGTTGGACGTATTTAGTTCAACTGATATTATATTATACGATGTCAATTATAACCAAAAAGTGTCAAAATATGTTGTATTTGATATTACTGCTGTTATAATCACCTCACAAGTGTACTCAAAACTGCCTATATTTCAATTTATTTTCTTCGACCACAAGTAAGTAAACAGCTTGTTAACTGATTATGGATAGACTTTCGACGTTTGCATTGGGTGAGGCCAAACAAGCGTAATTTTATGAGTTGTGAGTTGCAGAATATCGGTCGCTTTCATAGAAAAAGTCTTACGCGGCGTAAAACAAATGAGTCTGCACTCTACCAGATCACGAAATTCTGCGACTCACGACTCACAAAATAACGCTCGTTTGGCCTCACCCTTACAGACGAAGTAAAAAAATCCCATTTGTCCATAAATATTTTCACTGGCCTGCGGTACAAAAGACATCAACGCATGGCAAAATTATGTACTTGAGTTGCCCCTTAAGAATATCTTTACGAGGTGTCTATTAGTAACAACAGTATTTCATTACTCTGCTTTCATATACAATTTGGGATGAACTACCACATCTATATATATATAAATAAAAAGAGAAGTCCTGACTGACTGACTGACTGACTGACTGACTGACGGACTGACTCATCAACGCCCAGCCCAAACCCTTGGACCTAGAAAGCTGAAATTTTGCACAGAGGTTCCCTTTATAATGTAGACAAGGTATAAGGAAGGATTTTTCGAAATTCAACCCTTAAGGGAGTTAAATAGGGGATGAAAGTTTGTATGGAAAATCGTCATTTTCACGCGGGCGAAGCCGCTGGCAAAAGCTAGTAGCATATAAAAACATCATCGTTCTCCCGTTTCCATTTTACTGTTATCACAGTATACAATTTGTATGTTTATGTAATCGTATGGATATTTGTAGGTGGCAAGTATTTTTATTAATAATATGAAGGAAATACCTGCTAAAAAATTAATCGAAGTTTAAACTTGGGTGAAGTTTAAGTTTCGATTAACTCATAAAATTACATTTATCCAGAAGAGATTAAAGACGATGCTGAATATCTCGAGTATATGGCTTGTGAATTTATTTGATTTATGGTTATCCGCTGTCTCAGTTTTTCATGGTACGCAGCGCATCAGATACGAGCACGATTGTTGTTTCATCCAAGCACGCTTATTAAACGAATCATAGCATACAAGCAACTTATAATTTATAGTTATCATCACAAGATTGAAAAACTAAACATTACGGAATATTGACATAATCGGTTATGCATGGCTGGGAAATGTTTCTTGCTTACATTCTTCCTGATAATATGGGTATGTAGCTTCTTTAAGCCAATTATCACTGTGATAAGGAAATACTTCACGGGCAAGTTAGCGTATCTCGGTAAATATTTACTTAATCGTAATGCTTGTTAAATAGGTATTATGAAGATAGATTAGAAAGTGTATACAAGATCAGAAACAGTAGTAATGTTAAAATGCATGAAATGAGTAATAGGTAACTAACTTATTACTTCACTAATAAAAGCAAAATACATTAAGGAGATAATTTTTAATGTAGCAATTAGTCAAAGATTACGTTATTATGTACCATTTAACACGTTCATGAGAAATGTCGGAAAGATTTTCTTGAACATTTTCACAGTATAGACGTAACACTAATTACGTGTCCTCTACATAATGATATTATTTGTGAAATAACATAGAAAGTTTGTCACATTGTCTGTCCGTCGTGTTCACGTCAACTTGTGAACGCATTTTGGATAATTCGCGATTCAGATGTCTTCATCATGAGATATGAATGTCAGTGAGCAATGGCACTGCCACTTATGTATGGCGCAATTGTATGACTGTGACTTATAACCCATGTGACATTTGATTACAAAGTACTTTTAGATATAACATATGAGCATTGTATTGTTAGGGTGTAGCGAGCCACCTTGAAGTTTGGTGAACTTTTGACATGGCTGATTTATTTATTTTATTAATGTCATGCTTGTATTGTAAAATACTTATAGGTATATGCGCTTGCCCTATTATTATAAAGTAACACAAATGTTATGGAGCTTAAGGCGAGGTTGCAGTACTTTGTTTTTATGTACGCACGATCTCGACCCCCGCCCTGCCGCGCGAGCGATAAAATGCCTCAATGTTGACTGTTTTTTGCTTCT
This sequence comes from Diarsia dahlii, assembly GCA_949775195.1. Taxonomy (NCBI): domain Eukaryota; kingdom Metazoa; phylum Arthropoda; class Insecta; order Lepidoptera; family Noctuidae; genus Diarsia; species Diarsia dahlii. The sequence continues at coordinate 17,377,095 of OX459195.1, forward strand.
TGGAGAAAAACTATAAAGAAATTATACAATATGTTTTCAACATTTACTTCAGAATAAAAAGTTCTATCTATTGATATAACTTTTATATAAATTCATGATGAAATGTCTTAGCAGTACACGTTTGAAATTGTGATTTAGAGTCATGTTGGATAAAAAAAAGTATCGAGCCGATCATTCTAAATCGCGTTTCTATCTTTACGATTTACTAGAGAGTATGTTCATTTTTTATGTAATGATTTTTATTTATTAAAAAACTCGTATTTAGCTCGATTTTTATAGGTTCAAAAATCTTTAAAAGTACTGCAACCCCGCCTTAAGGTGAATGTCATAGTATATGTTTTGTTGACATGCGCTAATGACAAAATATTTAAACTTATATTTCCGTCACGGTACAAATATTTCATTACTGGTTCATGATAGCTATAAAGTTATTCATGTGGTCACTGAAACCTACCATTCAAAGACAGATGGCCGCGTTATTCAGCAGATAACATAAAATTTATGCAAATAAATGCCAGAGCAAGGTAAACAAAAACGATTAATTGCATTCCCAATGGCGTATTTAGTTCTAAACAATGGTCTATATCTTAATCAGAATGTCAGAATGGGATTAAATATGAGCCCTTTTGCAAATAGAATATTAGCCGTTTGATTTGTTTTAATGGTGTGGAAGTCATTCAATGCATATTTAATGAGACCTTTGGATTAAAATATTACATGATTGCGTACAAAACTTAAATCAGTGGCAACGAACATAAATAGAATAGATTTATTTATTTATTTTATTAGTATAAAGCCAAGGGGGTAAATTAAACCGTTTTTTCAATACAGTGTATTAAAAATTATACACATTTCTTGAATTTCAGCAATTCCAAATACTATAACTACTATTACGAATAAAATTGCCCCTGAAATTCAACTTTAAAATAACATTGTTTTCCAGCCAGGTTGTATGTTCCAGTAGGTACTATCGCCATAATCGCATCAAGGAACTCAGAGGTGTTAATGAGAATGCGCCGGCGCAGCGTCGAATACATTACAATCGGTGGGCCGCGATCACGTTCTACTGAACTCGACCGAACGTTCCGTTTCCATAATGAATCATTACAATTATCAGTCAGCCTCCGGTTTTCCACTTAATTGAATTTAATTCTTGTACAATAAATCCGTTAAAAGTGGTTTGAATAATCGTTAAAATGTTTGCAAATTGGAATAACAATAGAATACAATTATTTTGGATTATGTATGAGGTGCTAGAATAGAAATTAAGGGCTAGTATGATTTAGAAGCGAGTGGGTGTTATCGATCTAAGTATTTCAAAGTCACATTAAATCTGGGGTTTCTAAAATAAAGCTTTTTCGTAAACTTACATATCGTAGGCTTCGAATAGACGAACTATTATGGTTCGTTAAGTTTTTGCGTCAGCCAGGTGGCGCCAGTTACATCCTATTAATATATTCAGAAAGTACCGATACATATCACGGCAATTTAGTTGCAAAACTAGCGTATCAATGATCTAAATGACTGTCAGTAACGGCGACTGATCTGAATAGCTATCAGACTATCAAGTCTGATCGATATTACTTTGACAAGGGCGTTGTCGACATCCGTATCTGACGTTTGTTTGCGATCTTAAATCGATTAGATTCGCTTTTAAAATTGTCATACAACGAAAGGTTTCGATACCGTAACGTGTCGTAATAAAATTAACTTTAACACCTGAGGCCGAGTTGCTAAATTCGTTCGTGGAGAAGTAATGTGGAATGCAATTGTCGTGAACCGCGGCCGGCACATTCACGGTACGTGGCCTTGTCTGCAATGAGCTACACCATTAATGGTCCGGAAATTATAAAGCTTTTGTCGTGTACTGTACATTCGGTATAAAATAATTTCGGTGTTTGCGGTTATTGTTACTCCCGCGCCGTCCGCCGCCGGAATTGGATAGGTGAACGATTTCGTAACTGAACTAATAATAGTATTAGTGTTGTCCGCGTTACACGGATCATTTACTTTTTGTGCGATTCAGTATTTATTGCTAAACATTAACTTTTTCTAAGGCGATCGTAAGACACCGGAGACGAATTCTTCAAATGAAAACCTAGTTAGCTAATAGATTAAAAACTCAAGTTAATTAGTAAGAATTTCATTTAAAAGTACACTAGCAAGTATGTCAACACTGCAAATGTTTCAGATAATAACTTATTTCTATAAATTCTAACAGGTTTTTAATGGAACAGAAAAAGTGGTACATTTCTTGAGTTCTTTACTTTTTGTTGGTTGCGTTAAGAATTAGTAAATGTAAAGGTACTTTACTACGTCGGTAGGTACGTAATGTGCGTAAGACCAGTTTCATGTTATTTCTCAACCTTGTCACCAGTGCTCCAGTGCTCAAACCCGTTGCGCCACCAGTCATTGCACTCCAGTGCACCAGTTTGGCGAAAGCAAAAGTCAGTGAGAACGCACTCGTTCTTGAACCAGTACCTACTGTAACTGTCCAAGTGTCCACCGCATTACACTTAGCGTTGTAATGCTTTTTATTTTACAGAGTAAATTTCAAAACAACACATCCTTATTCGTTTACTTTTATGATCCTTGTTAATATTATGAACACGAAAGTAGCTCTATCTGTCTGCTGGTTTATTTGTTTGATTGTTACATTTTTACACCTTAACGGCTGAACGGATTTTCATGAAATTCGGTTCACGTATGTACCATGATCTACGTACGGATACTTTTACTTTTGTTTTACTATGTTGTTGTGGGATATTTTTTGACTTTTACCAGGACGAAGTTGCGAGTTGAAGCTAGTGTCGCATGTATTACAAAACCTGCAAAGGAAATGGGTATCCTACAGTTGACTAGTAAACCCGACGCTTTGACTATTATGGACTATGAAACCAATACGGTCTCACCGCTGCGCTGCGTTGAAACTAGATAAGGCATCCAAATAGCACATTGACTCTGTATTGGAGAGTTATTTGCATGAATGAATTGGCTGGGCCAAAAAGTTGGTTTTAATTATTTACTTAGGATTTAGGATTATTCAGACGTCGAAGACAAATCGAAATGGGCAGACAAGTTTTGACATCACAGTGGATTTACCCGCGTTGGCTATCCGGGATGAACGTGGACGAACAGGAACGTGAAATTTGATACACACAAAGCGTGATTACTACCCAGCAATGTTGATGACGATGAGATGAGATTTTAGAGACAACAATTGAAAACTATAATGAAACGGGCTGAAGCCGGAATATTAAGTAAGGAAGTCTGGGTCTAACTTTAACGAGGAAAAAGTAAGTATTCCTAGAAGACCACTCTTCACCCAGTTTTTCTCTCCTGCCGGTACCAGACGGGAAACAACTACAAAAGCTGTAAACTGATTGATTTATAACGCGTTAAAATAAATGTATTACGGCGACTTTCGTGAATAAGGTGCAACACGTTAGACTAGTACTCCGTAGATGGAAAATAAAAAGCAGCCAGACCAGTCAATTAGACACTTTCGTAGTCTAATTATAGAAAATGATAGAGGGGACATATTTCCAATGTCATGTACAGGTTAATTAGAAAGATTACCATGTTCTAGCTTTACGTAGTTGATGTATACGATATTAAAAGAACATAAACATGATTTAGTTGACGAATTTGAATAATATATCAATAATACTTTCGGAAACTGAATAAATATGGTGGACTTATTTGGATCAATGAGCGATAATGTTTTATAATGGTTATTGTTTTATTTCAGTCTTACAAATAAATAATTTTTGTTATTTATTGAAGTATTACTATATTGTGAGGTTAAAGGTTTTAATTTATACCGTGGAGAACGAATTTGAAAAAAAATGTAAATACAAACTGGTTTCTAAAACAAATTCGCCATTTATGTAATAATTTTTCAAGAAAACGTCATACTGTTAGAATATCATTATAATTAATTAGCTAAATTAAATATTTTCACTATAAACAAAGCATTAAAATAATAATGAATGCCTATGTTTTTTTTTAGAATGGCTGTGAAAGTTACGAAACAATTTTATAATATTATCTTATTTGCTAAAATTATGAGAATTTCTTATAAGACTCATACAGAATATTAAACTTTCTCGACTACGTTTACTTTCAATTGCACCGGTAAACGGAACGTTTTTCCATTCCGAGATTATTATGGATGTGATGTGATGTATGAAAGATGCTAATATTAAGAATAAAACGTTTTATTTATAATGTAATCTGTTTGTTTGTGATACATTTAGTATTAGGAGGTTATCTATAGAATGAGTTCGTTATTGTACATAAAACTGTTATGATGAGAAAATGCAAAATTTTATACATAAAATATGTCGATAGGCACTGTGTTTTTCCAAGTATTATAATTCTTACTGAGAAAAGATATGATCAGACTGGCAGAATACGTGGTAGAATATTAGTTTTATTTTACAAAACTATTTAAATATATTCAACACTTGCTTTATATTAACAGCGAAAACTGAATCAAATGCAAATTGGTTTTTAAGTTTTTGTTCTCACAAAAAAAGCTATTAAAAGCGTTTCAACAAAACGTTTCATGAACTGAGTTTAACAATCGACTAATTTTATCTTAAAATTACGTTTCGTAACTCCATACATTTTATTTCTCAGATTTTTATATCACTTTCCCTTTACGGTGACGTCATTATGTTATAACAAGAGGTCAACAAAAGTGGACCATATTATAGTACCTGGTATCTATGTCATTTTGTCCTAATTTTATCAATAAAGGAGGATAATGTGAAGAAGGTGTTGTTGATCGATATTATTTACCTTTTGATAGTAATTACAAGTGTTTACAAACATGTTCCGCTTACTTTAGTGTCAAGTATTTGTCAAACACTCACGCTTGTGTATTCATTTCCTTAAAGAAGCATTTGACCGCTTTATATTTTCTAAATAAACACTTAATGAAAGTGAATTTCCATTGTTTACTTCTGATAACACATTTATTGCACCAAATTCTAGAACATTAAGTGGTGAAAGCGTTAATAATAATCCTTAGTACTTAATACAAGTTGAATTGCCAATGAATTGTCGTAGGTTGTTTCTACATAACACCAAGACCTACATTTGAAACCTATCAACAAGTTCCCATAGACATTTAAGATATGTTCGCTATCCATTACAGCTCGTTGTCGACTTGTCTATTGCTTTCGATAATCTCAACAGGTAATGTACAGTTCAGCAGGAGATTGTGTGGAATGTGTGTTAGTTAGTAGTCATGGGAACAACGTTCTAGCGCACCAGCTGTTCTCAATATTGTAAAGCAAGTAGATCGCTCCAATAAATACCGAATCGCATTACTGAATTGAATTTAATGCCTTTTATGTGACCAGATGCCAATTACGAAATAAACACACGTAGGTACAGAGTTGTATCAAGCGAGTGGTTTCGGGAATAAGTGACGTTTTAAGGATTTTATTGCATTTAAACAAGTAAACATCACGATCTTTTAATTTAAATTTTACCTTTTGAGTCGATTTCGTTTCAAACTACTTCTACACGTTTATGAAACGTGCTGTATTATTGAATTTCCGAATAAGTGCAATATACAACAAAAACCTTTTGTGTGAGACATTATAGGTTTGTATTGTACCACCCTTTACATTGCATATCTCTTAAGATATATTTCACAGGCACCATTGAGTGTTTTTCTGGACTCTAGTGAATACATGCCTTTATGCTATAAGAATTCGCATTGCGTGAGCCTTAATCTCTAATTAAATGTAAACAGTTCGCATAAAATTACCTAACTTAATATTTATCCTAAATAAAATCTGGTCTACATGCATATAATTATATGCATTTCCGACACAAATTGCGAGTCAGTCGCAAACTATTTACGTACGCAATCGCAATTATGTTGTCAAATCGAGTTCGATGACAGTCGAGACGAGACGAGACGACGAGAACTAAAGCATTCGATGCCACGGCCGAGCGAAGATCTTGACCTACACCACACCTGTACCGCTGCGTAGGCACAGAAAGAACCGTACCATCCGATTGTAAACAATCGATTCAATCCGCAATATGATCGTAATCGACTCTTTAATCGCTAGATGGTTACTGAACTTGACATTTGCTTTCTGTGAGTTTTTGTTTCCCATAAAATGTTTTTGTATAAATATTAAACTTCGTTCTACATAAGCAGAAGCACTCATAAAAACTTAAACTTATAATATTAAACCTGCTCCGAAAGGAAGCCTGAAACGGTTAAGTTTCTTATTTCACTGTTTGGCGGAAGCCTATTTGATGTTAAAATGTTTTATAGTGTAACCTAACAACGAATATAATATTATATGATAGGCATGCTTCTGGACAAAATATTTCAGAATGCGCCTAGAATTACAATCAAATGGAACGCTTGGAATACGGAATATGTATGCTTATATCCGCGTGCATGTACACTTTTAATACATAAAATAATAATAATTAACTCGAAACTAATTTATAATCTAATTCAATTGATACATTAATTTAGGAACGAAGTCATTTGTTAAACTTCCGCAGTGTAGTTTTTATAAACTACTACAATATGTACTTTTTATTGTGATCTGCATTCAATCAATTAGTCAATCGATTTCAACAATTACAAAAACTACTCGGACAATCAAATTGATTATATTATAGGAAGAAAATAAGTACAATATCAACCATTAGAAATAACAGCAGAGTCATGCTTAAAATAAAGGCTAGTCGCGATTGGACAAGGTTTTCTCATTTGCTCATTATAACCGGTTGCTAAGATACAAACTTGGGAACATCGTATTAACGCTTAACTAATATTATAATAATAAGCCAATGAAGCCCGTCGTACGAAAGGGAAATCTGACCGAGGCAATGGCAGCTACTTACCTAGCTGGAGCGGTCTCTTTAGAAAGTTTTAAATTATACGTAAGTAAACTGGTAACATTGACGGCGACAAGTCCACGTTCATGCGACGGATGCTAACACCGCAACACCATACGAATCTCATAACTATTCGAGACACTCCATAAAATAATCGTTCAAGAAATGCAATGGACAAGAATATCTTAATTCATTCTGTAACACACCTATGTGAATAAAATTCAATATCAATGATTTCACGCTGCCTAGTCAGTTCGATTAAACATGAATTTATCAATATACAAAATCTAGGCTGTCACTTGATCGTCAATCAACAATTAGTTACTGAACCCGGAAAGATTTCGAACCGGAATAACTGCATATCACTTATTCGCCTACTCATCAAGTGGAACGGAATGCAAATTCGTAATAAGGACATGATCAATGCTCGCAAAACCGATGCGTAATCCAATAATAATTTCACTGTATGTCTCTGAGCTAGTGATGTTTGTTAACGCGTAGAAAGTGGAGATTTCGGTGTTATGCAAGGTGATCTGTTAGACACGCGTTGGAGTTATGTCCTGTATCGATCTGTAACATTAATTAAGTATCCGAATAAACACGTTTAAGGCGATATTGACTTTGTTGTATAACTTAATGATATATTGCGTTAATGTAGGCCAGGGTGTACGTCACGAGTGTGTTGCTGTGTCATAAACTTGACAAAAAATGTTTGTTTGTTACGTGATCCGATGTGACACTGAGATTGATTGATGTGTTGTTTGTCAGTGACAGTGAGCCAGCACTTGATTGAGGATCATTTAAGCAATGTATGCCCGAATAACGATGTTAAGGTCTTTTTGAGGACTTCTGAAACATGAAGCAACAGCGTTTGAGTAAATCACCTTTAATAGGTTAACTAGGTTAGCTATTTTAATGTCTTGATGTTATCGATGTAATTAAATCAGGAAACGGCAGTACTTACCGTCATAATTCTATTGTTGTCGCCACCTCTAGTTAGTTACATAAACCCAGGTTACATTGCACCATGTCCTACACCTGTTAGTTATGTTAATTGAGACAAATAACTCTATTCAAAAACGCTCACAAATCTTATAAGGAAAGCAGATGTTTTAATCAGATATATATAAAATGTACATACGTCTGTTACGTCATGTGATTTTCTCTAAAATAAAAAAAGGTTAAATAGAACGGGGTTTAATGAATGAAGCGAGTGTTCCATCAATCTGCATAAGTTGACATGTGTTATGATTACGCGCGTTGCGCAAGAGTCGCGGTCCGCCTGCGCTTGCGCCGCCCCTGCGCTGACCGCAGCGCCGCCATTGTACGTTCATTCAGTAGCTTGTGTAACAATATTCAACGATAGTGTATAAACATTGATATTGTTTCGCGTCCCTTTAGGCCCTAGACTATTTAAACATACTAATTAAAAATATAGAGTAGGAACGTAGTTATGTCTCAAGTTATCTCGAAGATTACTATCTATTGCCTAGTAGCTAGGTATATTTAAGTAATTAATTTGAAACCTAGGAAGGATTATTATTGATCAGTATTATGATAATCTTTCACAGATATTAGAAACGCCAATTAACTCTTATCTACAAGGTATTCCTATTTATTACTAAGCTGTGAAAAGCTGATTGTTATCTTAATTAAAACTTTTGAAAATTCTGTAGATTAATCGGAAGGAACGATGCAATAAGTATCGCAACTTTGTTCAGGAAGCTTCACATTATTTTGTGTAGGTTCTGTCGTAATGAAACCTCTATACAACTGTAATATACGACCCACCTCTCCTTCGCACGGCGCTACATTTCAGGTTCAAAACATTTGTATCTTTAAAACTGTTTAAGAAATCAGTCGAGTAGTTTCGCAATTATCCTGTACGAACATTTGAACATTATATATTAAGATATATTATATTCCATGTTCAATTAAAAGATTTATAGAAATCGACTTATGCGGATTATGTTTCGAATGTACACTTGCTTAGCATATAGTAAGTCAATAAATTACACAGTTATACATGTAGGTGTTATTTATTATAGCTATAAAAGTGAAATGAACGTTAAATCGTCTTTAAAAACTAATTAATTCCGATAAACGATGAACTAGTTGATAATAAATAATGTATTTACGTAAGTGGATGCTCCTCACATACGTAATTATTGCTAAACTTAAAGCGGTATCAAGACAGAAGCTACTTGCCTCTAAATTAGCAAATACTAAATGTTATTTGTACTATTTCCACAAGCAGTTAACTTACATTAAAAAGAGGTTATGCGTTTGAAAACTGAATCTATACGAGGCTCTTCAGTCAATTAATTCATTATTTTTCATTTGTCTTTTATACTCGATTGTTTTCCTTTAATTCAATCGTTGTTCAGTTTCTCCGTTCATCTAATAGTGTTCATTTGCTGATAAACTATTTATTTTATTTTTAAATGAAATCTATAAATATTAACATGAACATAATCAATTAAGTAAATATTGGTCGACCTAGCTTTGAGGAAAGTGTTGAAGCATTTGTTTCTGTTTCTATTGCTCAATATAATTATTATACGTTTTCGAATCTATTATCGACTGTTTTAACATATCCTGTAAAAGCTCTCTCGCATCATATCGTTAGCGGCAACGAGCCATGAATAACCATTAACTAGAAAGGCGTATTTTATCAGTTTTTCTGTGAAAACGCGATATGTGATTAGAATATCGACATCGATCAAAAGAAAGTGTCTAATTCGTTGTTGCGAGCATTACGTGACGAGACAAGCCAAGCCATTAATCTGGGGTTTCGTGCAGACAGACTAACAGACTAATAGCTTATTTGCATGTGTACGTGTGTGGGGTAAGACTTAGGCCTTTATTTGACCACATCTGTGGTCCAGTTGCGAACTCTAAGAACAATAATTACCGTGGTAGTGTGTTGTAAGTAGTCATTGAAGTAATGTCCAGTGCGAATGTTAGAAAAATATAGTGAATCAGGTTGATGTTGCACAGTTTGAGAATTAATTGGAAATTGCTGGTTGCTTCATGCACGTAGATTTTAACTGAAGTGTTGGTAATGATCATATTGTAGCTAGTAATTAAGATTCCACTACAGTGTTTTGTGTTTTACAAAATGTTCTACTGGATTTTTTGCTGATTGAGCTTATTTTTCATTCTGGTTTATTAATTAAGTAACGTTGGTTAGATTACAAGCGTTTGCCAACAGTGATGATTGATTAGGTCCTGCCCACAGGATGTTGGTAACACATAATCTACTGCTAGTTAGTTGATGATTGCACAACAATTTTTATAATATTTTACAATTTTATTGATCTCTCTCGTCAATATAAAATGATTGATTGATGTAAAACAAATAGATCTATTGAACTAATGTTTGATATAATAATGTTAATTGGAGTTGATACGAATTTTATTATTAAATTACTTCATAATTTACGACTTACTGAATGAAGTTGCACAGTGAATACGGAAACTGTCTATAAACAAATATTCAGACCATTTATTATGATTATAATTTTTGTATTAAGCTATAAAATTATGTCAGAAACATAAATTTGAGATAAAATACAATCGTTAAATGCACATAAAATGTCTCTGTTTATCATTTAATACATGGGCGAACAGAACTTTCTATTAGTTTTCTTTTTATTTATAGAAATTAGTTAAATATATTTTAAACAATTCGTTTATGAATTAAGCGTTAGTATATATGCATAAATAAGTAATTAAAATAAAATTAATTGATTGTTTTATATTCTTTTGTTATTGCTTTATTTATTACAAAAGATTTATTAAAATTACTTAATTAGGAACAAAAAAGATATAATTGAAAAACAACAGAAAAATCATGTTTCTTTGGTAGGAAAACATGTGATGAATGATGTCTGATTAAACGTACATATAGCTTGATAGCAATCAGTGTTATACATGTAATTATCAAATAGATCAATTACGATGCGGTTGGCTGAAGAACATAAATTACAACCAATACTTGACGTAACTATATTTTTCTTACCAATTTTGTTGTCTTAATCTTAATCTTTTCAGTCTTCATAAACACTCTCTTATCTTCTTACGAGTTTTGCGACGAAGCCCGAGGGCCTTTCATTTTATATTCCTTTTATAGACCTTATTTACCAAATGCCATAAATTAGACAAACAGCAGGTAGCCTTAGTCTGATGGTAAAATAAAGGCAGAAAAGATGACACTTTGAAACCACCAAGATGACACTTTGAAAGGCATTTATCTGCTTCGATTGTTTTTATGATGCCACTAAATGAATGTTCATAGAAATCGTTAATTCATTATTTATGGCTTCCGCCGGGTGGTCTGCTGATAACTACCAGATATTTGTCTATGGCCACGTGATAAGATCTCTGATAGTGTTATCAACTTATCAGTGATCTCTGTAGCTCAATTAAAATCTTATGAATCATCTAAGGCACGTAAATATTTATCACGTTAAAGGTTCTTGTTCAAATATTTGGCTTTATTTTAGGTTTGTTTACCTTTAAAAATTTAGGTACAGAAGGTACTGGAGATAAGATAATATAAAATTAAATGACCTCGACCTAATTAAGTACGTGGAAACAAACAAACAAGACTTTATGTGATAATAATGTTTAAATTGCTTAGGATGTTATGTATAAAGAACACTGGATTTTTCCAATGCTATTTTAGAAACTTTCAAGGTATTTCCTAATAACCTAATGAGAGTCATCTATTACTTTATTTTGCAACGTAGACTAATTTCATCTCAGTAATTTGCTTCACATTTGGATAATCTTTGTTAATTCGCAAGGGCAAGCTAGAACTATTACGATCTCTTTGAGATATTTAATCCATTCTACGAGAAGTAAATGTTACGTTGATACTTCTGTAATAAATCGTGCATTAGCGGGGCTCACACATTTGCGTGTGCGCACCTACCTAACCCGTTGTGTTATTTATAGCCTATCACGACCTATCAAAACATAAGTTCAGGTTCTGAACCATCCATTCATTCGTTAAACCTAATTACCTGATGCTTATCTAATATTATATGATCGATTGGCCAAAACGTAATCGTTTTTTAAACTCGATTTAAAGATTAGTTTACGATCAATAAATTCACTTTCCTAGACTGGTAAATTAAAGGAAAATAGCAAATCGGCTTATAGAACATAAATCGTAAACGTCAGCGCAAGAATAGAATTATAACTGGATTATTATTTGATAGTCGAGTATTATAATAATAAATGCTATAATAATATAGATATATCGGTTTTGTAGAGGCTCTAAAACAAATTGATATTTTTATCAATACATCGGATGTTAACACATACTAAAATTAAACTTCGTTGACAGAGCAGGAGTCATCAAAGATCGTGTAAGCAGGTCAGTAAGGCTCCATTCGGTTCAGCGATCTGTTGCACGCGGCCGGTTCTAGCGGATGCAAAGGACGTTGCTCAAATATCAGCAAAAACCATTCGATTACCGATCGGCACACATTAATAATGACGTTAGTTCACTATGTACAGTTATTATAACGTTTTTGCCTGATTTTACTCGAGAAAATGTTGTCGAAATGTAACGTGTGTCTTGGCTTATAAGGCTACTTGATAATTAATTTAAGGTTTAATAGAAATAATTGAACAATTTGTTTTAGTACTTACTTATCTAAATGTTATTTGTAGCGTTTTATTTTCTGGCCTATTTACATAAATACACTTTAACCGTGTCAGTCAAATTGTCTCAATAAATTTTAGTCTTTTTTTTGCAATAGTATTTATAATTCAAACTGATAGTATGACCTATACATTTTTGTACATTTTATTTTAACTAGGTCACAAGTAATCGGCCTTGTGAGTGTTAATTATATCCACTAAAATAGAATTTAATATACTATGTAATACGGTTAATTTTGGTATTCGAATAAATGATGGCAAGAAAGTAATTATCTTCATGTATTATTAAGCCCGTCGTAATATTTTATGAATACTTTCAATCAAACTATGGTTTTTAATTTATATCTAGAATCTAGAACTTCCCATCGTTTTTTATTATACAGACATACAGACAGACACAAGTACCATATTATATACCTCCATATAATTATGCTTTCAGTTAACAGCTGTTATTTTGAAATCACAAACAGACACTTCAATTTTATTTGTAAAGAATACAACTTCCATCTTTAGTTTCCGAAGTGAATCCGAACGAGCCACTCTCTAACACACGTGGTCTGTCCGGATAATGGCATTACCCACATTAGCCACCTGGCTATTACGACACGTTGGAAAGAACAACATACATAACTGATGCGAATCAACAAATGACCCCTGGTATTGACACAAATGGTATAATGTTGATGTTTTGATGCTTCGACCTTAGTTCGTTAAACTAGATTAGTTATTGAAGCAGTAAAGTAAATGTCCGGTTGTTAAGTGGAAGCTTTTAACATAATATCTTGATAGTAAGGACTTCCAATTAAGCTTCTTCTTCTTCTTAATCGTATGAGTGCCTAAGTTTGGTGTCAGAGTTTAATAATAATAATAATTTGTTTATAAGGTATGTACTATGTGTGTCACAATTATGTACTCGGAACGAAGGAGCCTGAAACTCACGACACAGGGAATCCTAGTGTGAGTTTCAGGAATCAACGAACTGTAATTTTTAAACAATAAAATTATTCTTATTCTTATATTATTATGCCGCCCATGGGCCTCTGACTTGCCGTCGAAAAGTTTTTCTTTTTTAAAGCAGATCTCGTTCCACTGCAGCGCAAAGGCTTTGATCTCGCGGTCTAAGCATAGGAGTAGATGATTATGCACAGTACGTTTTTGTTCTGCTGTGCTAAACGTGGTAAAATTGGTTTTCCGCACAGATTTCCTTGACAACTTTCCTCATAGTTTCTTCATTGCTTTAAATGTCATCATTGCTAGTTTATATCAAACGCTTATCGACTTGTTTATTACCAACCTATAGAACAAGTTTTCTCTCGATGAGTTACTTGTTAAATCCACTTCTATTAATACAACCGCAAATAAATGCAGTAATGATAATAATATAATATAATATTACGCGCACGCTGCTCGACGATGTCATACAATGTAAATTCATGTTTACAGCCAGTTTTATATATGTATGGAAAACGTACTAAGTAGCTTAGAGTCGCGTTTTCATTCAATTTCTCTTTTGGATTACACAATTGATACATTGGTTAATTCATTAAAATAATGATGGGCCCATGGCGTAATGCGGAAAGAGGATTTCTTCTTAATTTATATGTGGAACATGATTTTATGGTTAAAATTCTATGAATAATATATTTGTGACGATGTTGTAAGAACTTATGAATTAGTTAGTTAACTAAGGTTTAAATATCTATGAGTATGATGACACAAGAAAATGTGACCTAACTGGTTAGATTGGTCACATTTTTTTTTTTTTTTTTTCTTTTTGGAAAACGGTTGTTTTCCAAAAGGAAAACACGTAATAAAATATTGAAAACCAAATCAGGAAACGCCCAATATTTATAATTTCACCCCAGCTAACAACCTCTAAAACTTCAGGGTAACAGTGTAAAAGTTAAACGCAATTAACAGTTCGTTAATAATTATTTTTAAACATATTAATTAACTTCAATTTAGCGGCATCAGTACAGATAGCGCACTAATGGCTATTTTATGCGGACCGCACTTCTTTTATTGCGAGCCTGTCTTCCGGCAGCGGAACTAGTGGTTGCTTTGAATTTGAATAAATTAGCGATTTCATAATATCGTCGAGGTACGCTCACGCCCTCATGATTAGCATAACACAATGTAAGAAGATAGTGTCGGTTTGGGCGGTAAATAGCAGTTAAATTTAAACTGTGTTAAGGATTAATTTCACGTAGGTTGGTTGGTTTACCTCGTAACTGCTTTTTCACCATAAGGTTAAATGTAAAGTATTATTATTACGTATTAAAGCGACAAGGTCTATTTGTTTTAGTGGCATTAACATAATTTTAATGGTAATTATTAACAAAAGTGATAAAGCAATGACAAGGTCGACCTTAGCTAGCTTCATAGAATCTTGGAATGCAAAATTTAAAACACCCGACACCGACTAAACGAGGTTTAAAATAATTATGTGTGCAATCATGGCTAAGATTAATATCGTCTATGATGTGCAATAAATTGTCATTAATCACTTAAAGGGAGAGTTAGCACATATCAGATGACGGTATTTCAAAGCTAGCTCATACAAATTTTCCTGTAGTTGCATTGCAAAGATGCAATTGAGACTAATTATTTGGAAAACGTGGAAAATCGGACGAAGCACGCGAGAGTCGCCAGAGACCCGGGATACTCTGACAAATCTTTAAAATCTCACTTCGTAAGGCGATGACGTCAACATTTTCTCATACTTTTGCCAAGAAAAATTAAAGATGCTACGTGTTTGACGAAAACGGGGCATGATTAGACGTCGGATGCTAAGTTCCGGACACGGGATACAGACCTCCGGACACCGGACGCATACCCGCCATGGTTTGCTCTAGAAACTAGATTAAAAACTAGTATTTAATACCTGTCACAGTTTTCTGTGAAGGACGTTTTCTACGATACATTGTCGCGTGGTTATAAAAAGCGTTTGAACAGAAATGGTAGCATACAATGCGTGGTATGTAGTGTATGGATTATAGCCATAAAATGTAGGAAATTCTGTCCTAATATAAAGACTAAATCAGATTAAAGGATTTTAAGTAAGTGCAATCGACTCACATGTCGATTGCAAAAAATATTCAGTGGTATAGTCAGAAATATGTGAAGTTAATAAAAAGCTTTTTATTATCAAAAGCAATCTCAAAATATAAGAATCTGTAGCATGATACAGTCAAGACCGCCTTGGTTTCGCAATAAAAGCGAGAGTGAACCATATTGAACACAGGACCGGTAATTTCGCGCAGAATTAGCTTAACTACATTCATTAGTAAGTAGGTAGGTACTCTCGCAGGTATTATACCGAGAAACTGATAATTAAATCGGAAATTACGAATCTCACGAGCATGTAGCAACGTTCAATCGATACAGGATGTGTGAGAACCGCCGTGGAACTTGAGAAATCTGAGTTACCACACTTTGCGGGCAACCTTGCAGTGTTCATTAGTGCAGTGAGAAAATGGGAGTAACGTCAAAAATTCACCATTAATTATGTTGGGACTTGAGTGAATAAGACAAGTTATTTAATGCTTTGCTGTGGGTGGTAGCTTGCGTAAACTTTGGTCCCGGTATGGGCTGCTATTTTGTGGTGGCTTTGATACGATGTACGAAATTGGCGTATTCATTTTTACAGATTTTTGTAAAGAATAACACAAAGTGGTGCTTTGTTTTCTACTTTATTGCGCAACATGTGTAGAGCATAGGTATGGTTTAAAATATGCAAAAAAAGCCATTTCGATTTTCTCTCGAATTATAGAATATTTTGTGTACGACTCACGTATCATACCCGAGTTGAAATTTTGAATCAATCTATCTGTTCTAAAGTCTTTTTACTGTATCAGTACACTTCACAGTATGTACTGTAGATATTTTTGTAATGAAAGAATTAAAACTATATACGAATTCAGTATGTCTATTACTTGTACTAAAAAAAGATCTAAAATAAAAATAAAAAATAATTTGTTTAAGTATCAAAATGCGAAAAGATAGAAAAAAAATCGTTCATTGCGCTGTCAATAGGCAAACTGCCCAGAAGTTTGGCGGCATTGCTACGTTGATGACTATGCTCATTCTTCGGCCTAAATAAAATATTCATTTAAATACTCTTTTCCTCTATGTGTGGTATTTAGATTGTTTCTTTTAGCCGAATACTTAAGCCACAACTTAAGCAAATACCAAATATGGTTTGAGGTCCTCCACGTTCCAGTACATATATGCGCTACGCGTGCATTCTTTACATTATGCAGAGTTTCTTGCTCTCAGCAAAAACATTAAAATGTAGTCAAAGTTTTTGCATATTTCTCGCTAAGTTACCGTAAGTAAATAATTAGTGCTCTAATTTATCTTGGAGCTAATTTCGACGCCAGTTTTTAGACTACTGCGGTAAGAAAATTAATGTAGGCGGAATTTTACATGTTTTTTGTTTATTTGGTGACTGATTTAAATTAATTTGCTCGTGTAGTTTTTTGATCTACTTGTTGCTTTTTGTTAGAATTAGTAAAAGGAAGATTTAGACTTTAAATAATTTCATTTTTAGGACGTACTTAATTATTTAAGTACGTTTAATAATGATAAATTATTACAATCTATAAAGTACCGGAAACTGTATTCCTCAGTAGCAGTTTTTCTAAGACGAAGAAGTTCAAAGAGTTGTCTGTAAAAACTACGGAATTGAGGATTTAACTGTGACAGTTAGTCACGCATTCCGTGTGAAAGAAGCCTATTGTAGTTATTTCTATAGCTTGCATGGAGCAGCCGTTTTATTCAGTAACCTAATTTTTTACTACCGCCAGAAGTCCAGTTAAAATCTCTAAAAGTAAAAAGAACCAAACAACAGCTGCTCATACAACGGTAATTTACTATGAACATTGTTTTAGAGCATTTTTATGTGAAAAAAAAAACAATGTTAGTTGTCAAGGTGAGCACACATAATTTGAATCTCGTATAATTCGGACGGGTAACGGCACATTTGTGGATACATATTTTGTGTGCACATTTGAGTGAGCTTTTATTAGTATTTTTTTACAATATAGAATAATTGAAATGAAAGTAACTTGTTGTGTTATTTGTATTGTAGTGTTGATTTCAGCAAGTCACTTCAGGTGAATTTCTATTTATTTTAGATATTGCTGTAAAAAGTCAATGCAAAATTGGCCCCTAAGAGTCAAAGCCTTCTTCTTGCACGTGGAAAAGAAATCGTGATCACTAATAATATTTTTATTAATGCACGACTTTTACCGATTAATTTATATGACTGCTTGTTCTTTCTTTTAATGTTCTATAAAAAAGACAATTAATATCCCAATAAAGATAAAATTCGTGCATAATATTTTTCGAAACGACGACATTTGCATGAAAAATTCCTTATCATTGAAATGACTTTTTAAATGTTTTATAGAATGCACGTGATTCCAACAATTCTGCAAAGTTTGGAGATAAATATTATGTTTAGATCTAAGGGACATTTATTTCGAATAATATGTGCAATTCGAATATTATGTAGAGTTAAATAACGAACCAAAACATTGAGTAAGACTGGCCGCATTTGGTTCATACAGCTGCAATATAAAATCTGCACATTTATCTACAGCCTGAGTACATGTGGTAAGGCTTTAAAATACGTTTTAGTGCATAACGAAGAATTTATGGCCTCTTATAATAAAAGGTTACGAACAGCTATATTATTAAACTTTACACAATGAGAACATAATTTTAGCACAAATCTAGGAAGTTTCATTATTATTAATAGTAATAAAATATAATTTACCTTTCTTTCTCTTGGGCACCACTCTCACACCGATCGCAAGTTCAGTCACTACGCACAAAACTAGAGTCAGAAAAATATATCTTCCACTGCACCCCATGTTTATCACACAAAGTCTGATGCCTGTTTATAACAATTGACTACAAAGGCCTCCAGTGCCGGAGCATTGGCCCGTTGGCTGTAATGTTCAGGACGCGTATAATCCCAGATCGCGATCACGCGCACGTAGCACTAACTTGTCTGAAGACGTCGGTAAAGACTCATGCGCGTTGAGTGCTCCACGAACGAGTCAACCGCCCGACTACCCTATATTTTGACTTATAGCAATTTGGCAGTGCGAATTCCACTTGTATATAAAACCTTTCGCCGGGCCGGGGCGGGCGGTCATTGGTCGCGCGCGGCGTGCGGCTCGAAGGTGAAGGGAGCTGGTGTGCCCCCCTCCACCTGTAGAGGGGGAACGCCAGGGTCGGCAGACACTTTTGCTATCGACGGCGTGCGATAGCTATCATGCTCTAGAGGCTGTACCGTTGTGCTCCGATTATTACGTCACTCGAACGCGCGACTGACGCGCTAATACCGATCGATTGAGGCATCTAAATGAAACAAAAACTGATGCTTAGTCAGTGATGAAACTACTGAAGTATATAAATGAAGAATTTTGTTTGTAATTCTTGTCTCTTAGAATATTAACACTGAATTAAAGTCTACGTTGATTGAAGTCAACAAAATTAAATTGGTGAAATTGGTTACTGACGTTTTGCAAAACGGATTTTGACAGGTTTTTCGACTGCTCTTACCACAATATTTCATACAAGCTAGACCCAACATTTTCATATTCTGTCATGAAAGAATTGCGTGATTAGAACTCCTAATTACTTTGAATATTCTCAGATGTTAAGAAACCAAAAAAATATATGTAGGTTTATACCTACATATATTTATTTTTATATGTAGTTGTAGGCCTATACCCAACAGTGCTGGGTGATTCCGGGTTATTATGATGATGATGATATGTAGAGTTCTGGCAGAAACCTCTCGTACTGTATTCAAGTCTGTATGCATAACTAGTCTACAATCTCACTAGAGTCGTCTAGATTTACACCAGAAATCTGTAAAAGTTAAAAGCAGTTTAGTAGGCTTTAAAACTCTGATTACATGTTATTTTTTTAACTACACAGCTTAAAGTACTTATCTTTAATGTCTCCCGCATGGACTAAAAAATACGGAACCTTCATATTGTAGACATTTTATTTATCAATTAGTGGTCGCAAAGCGATGTACACAAAATCGTAAAAACACAAAAACCAGGAAGTGTTTACGTAATTTGAAGCGTAAAATGCGTATACACAAAGTGAGGGAGATGCTCCGTGTCTTCAATATAATTATACTTTTAAACAGAAACGAAAAGAATTCTTTTATCAAAAAATCTAGTGTTTTCTAGTGTAAATGAATTCGCATCGTCATCGAGTAGCTAAACTCAAAAAAGTTTGGTCTCGTAATTCATGTAGTTAACTATGCATTGTATGAGAGATAAAGTAGTTTTTACTTTTATTTTCATAAATCTGTAGCAGTTAGTTACTTTGCGTATAATATACTCCGTATATGAAACATTAGCTCATGATTTTTTCTGCTATAGTAGATGAGAAGGCGTAACGAGTTCGATAATTTTGAAAAGGTTTTGGGCCCAAATAGCCATGGACAGAGTTCAGTGGAAAGAGGGAAGGGAGGCCTTTGCCCTGCAGTGGGATACATCAGGCACATAATAAATAATAGCAGATAGAAAAAATTGAAAGTTACTTGTTATGATAAGTCAGCACTGTTCACAAAGAGACGTACCTTTTCAGCAATAGTTTTGTTTTTCGGTGTAATTTTCGATATTGATGAGGAAATATAGATCACCACTAAACTCCACTTATTTTGACAAACGCAGTTGTAGTACTTACATGCTGGATAGGATGTATTTTTTACGATTCATATAGGTAGATGTTGATCTTTTCTATTAATCACGTATATAGTTCAGTGGAATTATTCTCAGCTGAAAAGACTTAGTATTTTCGACGTGTGGATGTTTTTCATCACCCATTGAAAGGTGGTGATCATCGTATCAGACGGGTGTTGTTAGGTTTCCTATTTGCCTATTTCACGATGTCCGATGTGTGATGTAAGAAATTATTTGCCAAGTAAGTTAATGGGAACTTAATCATAAGTGAAGCAGTCCCTAAATGTAATACATCTAATAATCATGAACTGATTCTATAATAGAGTCTGTCTCACGATTTCCCTAAAACCGTGTATACCTACTACAATTATATTCTTATCGCGGTTTCTTTTTATTCCTTATTTTTCTTCTATTTACCCGACTGCGGCGAAGCCCAAAAGGAGGGTTATGTGTTTGACGTGTATGTATGTATGTATGTCCGTTTCTTTGTTCCCTCATAACTCCTAAACGGATGCAGGGATTTGAATGAAATATACATCGTTAGATTCGTCTTGATGGCGCGAGTGTTATAGGCTAAAAATTGCGGATTTTGGGGGCCAAATCGCGGAGTTCAAAAAACTTTTTTTTCCAATACCATCGAGTAGGGTATCAAAATGAAGGGTTTTAAAAGGAGATTACAAAAATATACAACACGTATATGTTTAAAAGAAATTCAAAGTGACAAATCCTATAAACAAACACAACAGTTAAATCATTTGCGAAGAAGTTTACGAGACCAACGAAAGATCAAAAAAAAAGAAAATAAAAAGTTGGAAATAAAAAAAAGTAGTTAAAAAACTAAAAAACCCGACTGAAAAAACTGAAAAGCAAAAAACAAGCACATTTTAAATTAAACAAAACTTGGAACCAGGCGGGGTTCGTTTGAATATTAAATTATGAAATGAGAAACATAGAACTAAACTAAAATAGAACCCCGCCTGGTTCCAAGTTTTGTTAAATTTAAAATGTGCTTGTTTTTTGCTTTTCAGTTTTTTCAGTCGGGTTTTTTAGTTTTTTAACTACTTTTTTTTTGTTAAAGTTTTAATCTTTATTTTTAAGCTCATAACAATGGTTTATATTTCCGCGATGCTTTTAATTGATAATACCAGTTATAATTGAATTAATATGAAACTCGCTTCGTCACCGTGTTATTAATAACGTTATAATAGAGGGGTTAAGATGATATCTGATTATAAGTTCATAATAATATCAGTTCATCAGCGTGTTATTGTCTACTGCAACACCAAACGTTTTTTCGGGCAAGAATGGCGAATTAAATGAAATGCAGCTGCGAGCGAACATGACAGTGCACATTCTATTAATCGCCATCCCCCAATGTTATCTTTGGAAATTCCTCGTTATACCTTCCGTGTGGAAAATCAGTAGCTTGAACTAGCTTGTGACGCACCGCTTTTAGATGAAATATCTACCTGGATGCCGAAGGTGAATGTGTGGCACAGGGTGATGTGGTACAGCTGGCAGAAATCTGTGTTCTGTAGAGAACTATGCTAGGCAGAGTAGATAGATTTTGTTGGTAGGTGAGCAATGACGATCTCCTATTGGATAAAAACTTTCCGAGTAAAGTTTCTATCCAATAGAGTACTACAGGGACATGATGAACAGGGTGTAAAGGTGTTCCTCATCCCTCATAGAAAAGGAAAGATCCTCTAGACAGGTGTTGCGTCTTGCCGGCTATTGTCCGGGTGTTTTCTAATAACCTCTGGTCATATATCTTCTTAGCGTCTCAATTTAGATTAAGCCCTACGACCTGAGATTGAGCGAGATTGAGACCTACGAGCTGGCACTGTCAATAGCGTCCACCTTTTGTTATGATCGATCAACAGGACACGCAGACAAAATAAAATGATTGACTCGTCAATGAATCTCCACCTGAACAGGTATTTGTTGCTGTAAGCAGGCGTTAAAAATCATGATAAATAGAGCTAAAAGAAGCAGATAATTGCTGCAAGACAAAAAGGCTCCATACAACATCACTCATTGGCTGTTGTGATCTAATCAGCTTCGTAATGACAGTGCAATTAGCCTTCATAGCTCTCGTATATGCATATAATGTGGCCGAATAATGCACTCATTAATATAATCATAATAATATTATGTGTAGCTTAACCTTTGTTTCTTTTTTGTGCATACGAATATTGCTATTGTAGCTCACTGTTCTAGAAATGTTTAACACTTATTGTTTTGTTGAATTATATCAGCAGGACACTCATATTTTATTATTAGCTTATTTCAACAATTTGGGAATAATAAAAAAGACAATGTTTATTGCTACGTACGAATTTTATTTATTTAAGATAAAAGGATTACGTGAGGAATGGTGTGAAGGAAAATGACTGTGTAAATTATAGCGTGACGATTGATAGGGGCCAATGGAGGAAAAACGTGTTGAACCGTCTCCAAATAACATGAGACAAGGGCAGGACGATGATGCGGAAGTTTATTTAATTCATGAAACAAAAGGCTGTGAAGTATTTCCTAGCTGTACGATACTCTTATTTACGGAGTATTCCACATTGGGCACCCGCTTTAACGGCACCTGAGGTAATGGCACCTGAGGTATTCCACATACGGCACCTGTCAATATTTTTCGCAGGTGCCATTAGTGGAATAGTTTATTATTTAAAATTTTATTACACATACGGCACCTACGGATCAGTAGACCGTACTACTAGTGTTGGGGGGTGGTTTGTCTGAACGGACCGCTGTCAATTCTTTCTGGTCCGTTCAGACGTAGACAAAAAATGTGTACATCCGAACGGACCGGTGTAAAAAAAAACAAATGAATAAACAATAATAAGTTTAAAGCGGCAGTCCCATTCCTTGGAGTAATTCATCAACTCGTCCCACATGCCCACGGCCCATTTGGGACGAGTTGATTGGACTTTTACGCGAACAGATTTCTGCGCGCCAAGACACTTGCTCGAATAGACTTTGGCGCGCCAGGACACTTCTTATCTTGCGCGGATAGATTTTTGCGCGAAAGGACACTCTTGCGCAAATGGACACTTGCGCGACTGAAATAGCATGGATTGCAGCAATGGATTTTTTTTTGGATTTTCCATCATGGGTGTCGTTTTCATGGTTTTTGGGGACCCTGATAACTAATGAGGTCAAAATGAAAATCCAAGATGGTGCAACGAAATTTTATGGTTTTTCCATCATGGGTATCGTTTTCATGGTTTTAATATCACAGTCAGTTTCCTTAATCACAAATGTGTTGTAAAATCAGCCTTGACTTACAATAGAATTTAAAAACAAATACTTTTCAGGTTTCGTTTCTCGTCATGGGTGTCGTTTTTATGGTTAATAATAGCCATAGATTATTATTATTAACCATTATAGTAGGCACTCGACAAATGGGTACTTACTTGTTTCGTTGGAATACATGGTCACCCTATTTCAGTCGCCATCCACCATAGTACATTTTTATAGACTAATCTCGAATCAACAAAAATACTGACACCATCGCACTGAAAACCTATAACACATCAGGGTTTTAGAAGTCTTCTAGGCTTCTTCGTTGTGGAGGAATCGATAATCGCAATGTTTTGAGGTTATATGTTAAATTTTCAATTTACTATAATATCATATAAAGTTATTTGGTAAATTTCCATTTCAATAACGTTCACAAGATATAATAAACGTGAGTGAATAACCCTCTTGCTTGAGGGTTAGGGTTGATGTATTCCGACTCAAAAATAAATAAAATTCGTGAAGTTAGTTAAAGGTTTAATACACATGTACTGACTGCTTACATGGCTGGTTTGTTGCTACTGATTTGACATTTTCCCGTTTCCACCTTTTATACTGTCGGCGGAAAATCTTAACAGCGCGATTCAGCAAAACCGTCGCCATCGCCATCTATTCAAAAGTGTATGAACTAATATAACATTTTGACATATTTATGACAATTAAAAATACACCTTTTTTTGGTCTCGGTTCAACAGTGAGTTATACCAACTGTTGATATAATTTCTTTAGACATAACATTTATATACTCTAAAACTTATTTCGTATAACGTTATTGGATATAACGTTTATTTAATCGAAAATCATTAGGCCTATTGTTTAAAATATATAATAAGCGGACGTCACGCGGTTTTACCCGCGTAGTTCCCCGTTCCTGTGGGAGTACGGGGATAAAATATAGCCTATGTTACTCGCGGATAATGTAGCTATCCATTGCTGAAAGAATTTCAAATCGGTCCAGTAGTGTTTAAGTTTATTCGTTACAAACATACACACACACACACACACACACAAAAATACAAATTTTTCCTCTTTATAATATTAGTGTAGATTGATACCATCTTTATGGTTAACGCCCCGATTCAAAGCAATCCGACTCGGATGGGTTATTAGGTTAGAAGGTTAAGGCGGGAGATATTATAATGGTTTTATGTTTTTTTGTTTATGTTTTTCTTTTATGTTATTTTTTTTACGGACCAGAAAGAATTGACAGCGGTCCGTTCAGACAAACCACCCCCCAACACTAGTAGTACCTACTGATCCGTAGGTGCCGTATGTGGAATAAAATTTTAAATAATAAACTATTCCACTAATGGCACCTGCGAAAAATATTGACAGGTGCCGTATGTGGAATACCTCAGGTGCCATAACCTCAGGTGCCGTTAAAGCGGGTGCCCAATGTGGAATACTCCTTATTTACGTATGACTAACTAAGAAGGGCGCGATAAGATAAATTTAACAGTAGTGCCTTGAAAACCTAAAAATACTTAGTTAAGCAGTAATCAAATTGAAGAACGAAAACGAAGTTTGCAGTATAGACTTGAACAGTTCCATGTTGAAGACGACTAGTCCCATGCCGGTCACTATCATGCCCTTCTGAGCCCTTGTGATCATGAATATCAGCAACTTGGTCACCTCGTTGTCGGCCCAGCGTTCCCATGGAACCACGTACAGTTCCAGTGGTGTCTCTTCACTTGTCTAAATTAGGAAAAATAAAAATAATTTAAGCGTTTGTCAGCAGTTTTGAATAGAATGTTGGATAGGAGAGAGGTATATTAGATTTCTCATGGAGAAGTCTCAACCCAGTGATTGCTGGCATGTGTATAGTGAACGGTGGTTGGATATTTTCCCTAAGATGCAGCATAAATTAGTTGTAATTAGGAAACTCTTGAACTGGTGGCAATAGGTAGTATAGTAACAGGTTAATCTTTTTGTGTTTGACATAATCAATTTCTTAAATTATTTGGCACATTTTTCCATATTCGTTACAAATGATTATTTTTCTAATCATTTCAGTTAGTTGCACATAAAATTCAAACACCAAACTCATATAAAACAGTACCGAATTTAATAAATCACGGCGCGAACGGAGCTCGTTCTCACATCTTGATAGTCGTTATGCACACATAGCTTACGGTCTCGCTAATGTTCTCATTACCAGCAGGTAATCATTAGCTACTGGATAAACACTATCTATTTGATCTAACAGCGACTGAGCCAGGTTATGTTGTAGCTATCCTTGTCAGTCTGACAACGTTTTCAGTGTTATGGAATGATGAATAGCATACCTCGTAACTAGAATGTTTATTGTTTTATTTCTACGATATCTATGATTTCAATTTTGAAAAGCGTTAAAATAATATCCCTTAGTACAGTAAAATTGAAAAAACCTTTTCTTTCTCCAGTCGATGTCATTCAAACCAGTGCCCGGAACTAAAGCGCATACGCACCGCATGCTGAAATATCGCTCTTTTATCGGAAAGTAGGAAAACCAAGGACATTTTATCAATCCACGTACAATAAACATACTTCTAAGGTCACGGTAGCAATTAAATTAAATCAATAATTCCGATATAGACAGTGCTTCCGTCGATTAACACTTGCCTACGGGTAACAATTATACAAACAGCACACGAACTAATTAAGAAAAGAAATCAATCACTTACCTTCGTCAATTCGCTCGCATAGTGGCAGGGTAGATAGATGTGTAGCACACCGACCACCCCGAATGACGTATACTTCGGGTCTATCCGTTGCAACAAATATATTTGGTACAGATTAAACGATATCATGAAAGATGTTAGCGTAAACACAGCAAACAACCAAGGCCCATACACATTTTGCAGCTGAACATAAAAGTCAAGCGCGTCCTGATGGTCTCTTATTGCTTCATTCATTTTCACCCGCAACTCGCGACGGCTTCGAGAATTTTTAAAGGCCTTATCTACTTTTAGGGTTAGCAACCTTAATTTAAGTCGGAGATGAGTAGTCGCTATGCAGAAGGAACCGTCGAATCCGCAATAATTAGGCACGAGAACAACGCATTGCACGCAATTGTACGCAAACATGCATTGAAAGAAAGGAGATTCACTCTGGATATCCTCCACAAAGAGCAGCTCCATATCGTGCACCATGCGTCTCTCATAGTCATCAGTTTGAATACTCTCTATGGTCATCAAGCTTCCAGCATAAATAGGAAATAATGCGCTCATGATTGTTGGGATCAGCAACCAGGCAATCTCACCCACTTTTCCAATCTTAATGTGTTCATCGTATAGCGCCTGATACTCCTCTTCGAGATTGTTAGCCTCTAATAAGTCTTCAGATATTTTGTCTAACAACGGTGCGAATTTGCTTGTCGCATAGATAACGTAATACGTTTTGATAAAGAATAGGACAAGTACGACGGCCAAAGTCATGTTTCTGGAGAAATTGTAAATGTCTAAGGTGTAGAGACATTTGAAGGTGTATGTGATGAACCAGAAGAGCTGACCACCACAGAACGTGACGATAGCAGTGATAGTAGCACACCTCTTGATAGCGGTGTTCCTGTTTGGGTAGAGGAAAGCGAAAGCTAGCGAGAAAGCGCACAATTTGAACGTTTCATTGAACCCTTTGTATTTTTTCTCTGGAGTGACTTCTGAGGACGTTTTTATTTCCATTTTATCTTCAGTAACACAACCTGTTCCCAGAATAAAATTACAATATGTGAAGCTTATGGGGAGTTCTCAGCTATCTGAGAAGTAGGTAGGAACGTGCCGCCGCCATATTAAAGGGCAATCACGCCATAAATTACTGAGCAATTTATTAGACTTAAATCACCACCTACGGAGTAACACCTCATAATTTAGATACACTTGTTTTCAGTACTCAGAAGTCGCAATATTAAATCGCTACACTTATTTTTATACAAGCTTTGTAATGCTTATCTGCTTATGATAAAATTTTTATCAAGGGAATTTTCATACACCCTAGAAGTGTTTCTGCTGGATGAACGCATACCATAGAATAAATCAAATGAAGACAAATTTAGTATTGTATTATGATTTCTAACGTTTTCTTTCTCAAATTATAATTGAAAAGTGAACATAAGAATAAAAGTTTCGTGATGATACAGACTTGCAATACGAAAATGCAACAGGGACCATACTTATTTGGTTGCTTTTTAAAACCCAAAACGGCAAAATATACATTAAATATTTTGGTCATAACTATGATGCTCTCAAGTTCAAGATGTCTTCAAACGTTTTAAAGAAGTAATTTTAATGAGCCGTTTTGATGTTCAAGTGCTTTTTATGAAAGCTGTGTAATGCACTTTTAGTAAGAACTAGCTTTTGCCCGCGACTTCGTCCGCGTTATACTAAAAATTTTATCTTTGGTAAGTAGATCTATCATTGATTTTAATTTTAAATGAAAATCTCTTGCGATAATATAATGGCGGTCATGCGGTGCTTGACCCTCAAGAAGCTCCCGAGTGATTTCATCCCACTTGGGCTTGGTAGTTACAGTAATAAATAAGTCGGGACGTCCATATTTTCTTAAGTAACAAAAAGCGTCTTGAGTACGTAAATTTTACCCAAAGGAAACATTCCTTTATTTTTGAATAGAAAGCAAACTGCATTCAAAATTTTTCGAAAATTCTCTTCTCCCACACCCGGGAATCGAACCGGCTAAAATCGGGAAAAAATATACCCTGTACTTTTATTGCATCGATCGTTAGGGTCAATTATAAGGATGAAATCTCTATAACAAACATGATAAATTAAATGAAAAGACAACCAGGAAATCTTAAATTAATTTAATTATTTACAAAAAATGGTAAACTAACTAATTAGTTGCTCGAAATGAGCTCCATTCTCTTGGATACACAATTTTTTCTAGTAACCTTTAATAAAGTGTTGTGGTGAATATTATAAACCGTATTCTGAACTTCAACTCTCAACTCGTTGTCATTCGCATAAGATTTCATGTAGATTTTTTACATAAATTATGCCCACAAAAAAAAATCTAATGGGGTGAGATCTGGCGATCTCGCAGGCAGGTTTTCCTTTCATTTAATTTATCATGTTTGTTAGAGAGATTTCATCCTTATAATTGACCCTAACGATCGATGCAATAAAAGTACAGGGTATAATTTTTTCAGATTTTAGCCGGTTCGATTCCCGGGTGTGGGAGAAGAGAATTTTCGAAAATCTTTGAATGCAGTTTGCTTTCTATTCAAAAATAAAGGAATGTTTCCTTTGAGTAAAATTTGCAGTATTAACCACTCGCTTGCTTCTGGCAACGATTGTTTCCAAAACCAAAACTCTCTCGCTTGCTTTCGGCAACGATCGTTGCCAAAATATATTTTTTGTTGAACAACTCTAAACTCTATTTTAAAGACTGTAAAGTCCTTTCAAAACGCCTTTAAACCATAGATTATTAGATTGTTTATCATTTAGACGCAAGTTTGCAACATCACCCGACGAATTTTTTTTTACAATTAATAAGTGAAGTTTGAGGCCGACATTTTGTGTTTCTTTGTGCTTAGTGTCCTTTTATTTTTAATGACGATTTTTTACCACAATCGTTATTGTTTCTTGTTCAATAGTACGAATATCTAGTCTAGTTTATAAAAATGACGAAAAACTATATACCTTTCGCGCAAACTTTTTCACAATTTCACGTTATTCGACAAAACGGCAAAATATGCTCGACCTTAACTTTAGCCTCTTATAAAATATTTTACACTCAACTTTTGTCAAAATAACAAACGTTACTCATTTCCTTATCTTTTTGTCTACACAAAACAATAAACAAAATTACGCTAGGTCTCTCGTATCGATTGTAAATCAAGTTTTAATGAGGGGCGGCTGCGCCGAGTGTTTAGGTCAAATGTCACGAGCAAAGCTCGACGGTTTTCTTGAAATCGAAAGCAAGCGAGCGGTTAAGAGTACTTTCCCTCCAGGTGGCATTACAAAATTCCACCCTGTACAATCAGAAAGCTCCGAATTGCTAAGCTATCGGGAGTTACACGTGTTATTGTGAGTCAACCATAAAAGATAGACATATGCTGTTGTAAGATATTTTTTAGATAATTTTATGTAGAACATTTCCGTCATACATGATTTCTATGTAGCTTTAACCATTAAGGCTGCACACGCGACTGAAGCTTAAAAAATGGAGCAACTTCTCCCGTTTTCCCAACATTTCCCTTCACTGCTCTGCTCCTATTGATTGTAGCGTGATGAAAAGTATACTATAACCTCCCCAGGAGTATGAAGAATAATTGTGCCAAGTTTCGTTAAAATCCGTCGAGTAGTTTTTGTTTCTATAAGGAACATACAGACAGGAGGACAGACAGACAGACAGACAGACAGACAGACAGACAAAAATTTTACTGATTGCATTTTTGGCATCAGTATCGATCACTAATTACCCCCTGATAGTTATTTTGAAAATATATATCATGTACAGAATTGACCTCTCTACAGATTTATTATAAGTATAGATAGATATATTTTGGTTTAGGTGAAAGCGAATTCAGCGATTTGCATTGAAGATAGCTTTAAAACATTAAATGATGTCGCATGTAACGCCTTAGAAGGAAATCCTTACCTCACTGCAGTTTATTTTTAATGCAACAAAGTATTTTGGTCTTACAACGTAAGTTTTCGGAAAGACATCTCGGCAAACAAAAAAAACTCAATTTCATTAAAGTGAACTAATCAGCCTATCCAGAGTAATTTTATATACCTAGCCTAGTAATTAATACCTGGTTATTTTTATCTATCGTCACTATGATAATAGAATACCTTTTTTTGTGTTGTGAGTAATCATCATATTATTATGACTCCGCTCTGGGAGAGCGGTAGGGAGTGTCAGACTTCTACTGACTAAAAACCACCCACGTTCCTTCTTAGCCCTTGTGCCGAGACCGCGGTATCTCTTTCGGACAACCCGCAACCCCAACGGGCATGCTAATAGAATACCTACAATATTAGATACTAGCTTTTGCCAGCGGATTCGCCCGCGTGAAAATGACGATTTTCCATACAAACTTTCATCCCCTATTTAAATCCCTTACGGGTTGAATTTCGAAAAATCCTTCCTTATTCCTTGTCTACACTATAAAGGGAACCTCTGTGCAAAATTTCAGCTTTCTAGGTCCAAGAGTTTGGGCTGGGCGTTGATGAGTCAGTCAGTCAGTCAGGACTTCTCTTTTTATTTATATATCTCTTTATTTATATAGATAGCTGATGTCTGGCTACCTACGGAAAAAGATGAAATCTTGCGACAATTCCATTTTCGTAAAAATCAGATCAATAACAATTGTGTATCGATACCTACTTACATACGTTACACAAGCACACGGCTGCACCTAACCAAAGCGATTAAAGCGCAAACACGCGACCGTCACATCGTCGCCTTCATTTTGTTTGGCAAAACTGAATGTGGGACGCACCGACCGATTGAGTGCGCCTTCCGGTTTTGAATGAATGTTTCTATCTCGTATTCACAAATCAGATCGCTTTGGTTAGGATACGGTGTATAAGTAAGTAGGTATCATTAGCTTTATTAAACAATAGTCAGTGAATGTAGTAGTGTCCGGTTTTCGACAACGCAACGCGAAACTTTCAACTGCTCGAGATTTTTGCTCGAATTATTATTTAAAAACAGGAATGTCCGTTACGAAATACCAAAACGAGGTGACATGAAAGTGCAAGGGCTTTTGAACGGTCGATTTCATAATTCTTCAAAATCAATCTTCGGAATTAAGGTAGTCGTAATTTTTATACTGAAATTAAAAACTTTCCACTCAGACTGAAACAATATTTATTGACACGATTAATCTTTGCTTAATTGCTATTGATAGTCTTGTCTAACATCATCACTGCTGCAAACCCCGAGGGGTGAGGCAGTGGTGTATCCTCAAAGTAGTGTATTTTACTCATGATTGATATTGTTGTTATTACTACTTTGTTACACAAATCTTTCGTTATCAATAAAAACAAGTACAATAATGTGTTCCGGGAAACTCAGACATTAAACAAATATGAAAATTAAACTGTTTAGTACTAATAGCGATATTTACTACGTTTATTTCGTAAAACATACTTTTGTGAATTGTTGCAATTTTAGTAATATCTCTATAATATAAGTGTTTTAATATAGTGTATATTTGAGTATAAATAAATTCATTAGATACTGAAACTCTATAATTAGATAGACAGGCACCTCCAGTGTC
Source organism: Diarsia dahlii (assembly GCA_949775195.1). Lineage (NCBI taxonomy): Eukaryota > Metazoa > Arthropoda > Insecta > Lepidoptera > Noctuidae > Diarsia > Diarsia dahlii. Next base: position 17,408,910 of record OX459195.1, read on the forward strand.
CATAATTAAATAAAATATACTTACACGTGTCTTTAGAGAAACTAAAAACCGGATTCTGCAATGAAAAATATTATAGGAGGAGTACTATGTTATTTATTTAGTTATTTCGTTTATTTTATTTAACTTACTCCCCTTTTTTATTTAAATATGTGGTTTTAATTATTTTAAAATTTAAATTGTACATATTATAGTTCTACATTTGTTACCTTTATTTTACGGTGTTGATGTTTCAATTCATTTAATTTATGGTTCAGTTTTAGGTTAAGACATTTTTAATACAGAGTTTTTCGTTCCAAAACCGGTGAGTAATCTAAGGTACTTTTGAAAAATACATGTAAATTATTTAGTTCAAAAGTAGTATTTTATTTACTATGTAATAGCGTACACCATATACACATATTTGAATGTCTCCATCATTATCACAATATCATAATATTGGAATTAGAACGTTAAGTCACCTTTAATTTACGATATTATTGTAATTTGAAATGCTTTGCATATTTCACCGCTGATTAAGCTTTAAATGTCTGAATATAGACCTACCTATAACAATAAAACGGATATGTCCAAAACACAATAAAATAAAAACACAATCAATAAAATAAAATACTAATTCATAATGACTTCATATATTTTTGGTCTGCCATTTAAATATTTGTTATGTAAAAAGCATGAATAATTTAGTAGAAAACAAAAGGCATATATTAAAATAATTAATTGATCGTTTTAATTATTATTGCGTAGCACAGAAGGTGTGAAACCAGGTGCAGAGGTGCTGTTGTGTAATATGAGAATTAGCTATGTCCAGCTGCGAGTTGCATACTGGTTGTTAGAACATGATTGATTGGATGGATGGACGGGAAATATAGTCACGTGGCATTCTGTAGTTTGACCTTACCCCATTTGACAAACTGGAGGTCATTTGATTTTGAAACATTACAAACTAAACCTTTGATCAGCTTCTGTTACGTACGGACTTGACTCATTTTCAAGTCTGATAAATAAAAAGTAAAACAAATCACCAAATTCTTCCCAATATGAGTCAAGCTTCAAACCTATTTCCTTGTCAAAAAATCCATTTTTCAGTGAGTCAGCTTCATCTGGCAGGTGGAGTGGTTTCCGGTGTAAATACGTCAAGATAAAGACATTTTTAACCAGACTTTGTAAAAGTTTGCAGTAATTAGCTGTGTTATACTTCCGCCTCTATGTAATGGTTTCAGTCTGTGAGTCGAAATTCGTTGTGGATTCGATGATATAAATATGGCAACTGTTCACTGCACTCAACTCAATATAGGATTTCTATACTACCATAGATCAGGCTTGATAGGGTATTTCCATACATGCAATTAATATTCATTGCACATCGATAGAAATTAGGGACACCGATACATGTGCACATCTCAAAGACGAGTACGGTGCAATAACTCAGGAGTACATCAGCTATTATAGATGACCACAGTGCTCAATTGAGCCAGTGAGCCATTGAGCCATGGTGGCACGCGAGGTGGCGTGCGCTGCATTCCGGTCGACGTGGTCCTCTGTTGAGCAACTAAGAGGAAGTCTGACGTTTGACCTCAACGTGGAATGTGATAGATGAATTGATTTAGTTGTGGTCTTTACTATCAATTAGTGTCTTCGTGTTGCTAGCGTGATACTATCTTGTATTTTCTGCCCTCAAAACTTCTACACCACTTCTACGGCACCATATGTGGCAATACAGAGGAACACTCTTTCTCTCTGGAGCAGACTAGTTGTCTAACTGTCAATTTCTTTCCTTCATCAAAAACAGTGGTACATTACATATTGAAGAGTATCCTTTTTACAACAGCCACGTATAGAGTATCAAGCATACAATATCTTTATTCTTACCAGAACGTACCATCATGAACCGTAAGTCTTGCTAGTGTTAAACGTAACGTTTGTTAGAGTACTTATCGGGCTTTTTGTGAATGGATCTCACAAGTTATTACAAGTACGTTACACACACTAACTAGCTTTTAATTTCCTCTGTAAATTATGAAACTTTTATTACTTACAAATTGTTGCCATTAGATGAATGTTGCAAAACTTAGACCAAGTTTGAAAAGTCGAACTCCGTTCTATAAGTCTTTGCGAGTTTAACGTATATTTAACTTGAGCTAATAACTTACTATTGAATCAGTCAAAGTGTTGTCATCAATAGAATTATGATATCCTAACAATGTATAAGGGATGCTAATTATTTCAGGCATGGAAGGATTGCTGTAATATTTCAGCTCCCCTTACCTTTGTGAACATAGAATGTCCATAATTATCGTTATAAGCCTAATGTGAAAACGAGTCATCTATTTTTTCCTGAATTAATGTTCCTAGTAAGTATCACCAATTGTCTCGCTGAAAACCATTAATTTATTTGATCGTAAATCAATAATCACAAACAATATAAATCATACCAATTTAATTTAGTTTCATGAAGTGAAAAGGCGTATGCGTATTAAGTAATCAACTCGCTTATCATAACATCCAGTTGTTATAATTATGTAAATATGTTACTTACGTTACGCCCTCGGTCGACGGACGAGCCTAGTTTATGAGGGAAATGCTATTCAAACAGGATTCGGCACGTCAAGGCTTATTAACGAAAAAATATTGCATATTATTTCAGTATTTTGCATTTAGTACATTGGTTCTTATAATCAATACTGAATTGTTACTTAAAAGGGAAGTAATCGTTGCATTTAGTGTAATGATTATACATGAGGTATTGTCATCAGTTATTTCTACACACATTACAACCAGTTCAAATAAACCGTATTGAAATATCCACTACTGGTTATGGAGGTTAGATAGGCGCTCCGACTAAAATACTGGTGTCCGGTTAGATTAAATGGAGACCCAAACCAACAAGTTTGAGAAAAGATAGTCGATAAAATGATATAAATGAGACACGTTCTTTCATCCCAGTTTATATGTAATAGGCTTATATGCCGCGACTCTCACGATGTCGTCACCGGTGGATGCAAACGGCAGGTTGCCGTTCGTTATGGCGGACTATGGTGGAGGCCTTTGTCCAGCAGTGGACGTCTTATAGCTGATGATGAGATGATGAGGCTTATATTAAACTGTACAGATGGTAGAGTTCTGAAAATTGTATACGTAATGAAGAGTTCAATGTAAACTTCAATGTTATGTACCAATGTCAGTATGTTAGTTTAACTAATGCTTTTACTACACATGTTACTAGATAATGTTTTCAAATACTTATTACTAGTCGTAAACTATTTGCTATTACCATGTAACACGTGTATCTTAAGTTCTATAAAGTTATAAAGAAAAGGAGATAGTATGCAAACAATAAAATTATTTATAAGCCACGAGTGGACGAGCTCGTGGCTTATTAACGGCTTTACGTTAAGATCGACTATCTTTAAACGACGAACGAACGGTTCTGTCGTTGAAAAACTTAAAAACGAAACATTCTGTCGGGCGGCTCATCCTGCGGAGAAACGTTTGTCGGGGTTATGTTTCAGACTCTAAGAACAATCCACAATTTATAAAATTCAAATAACTACATGACTCACACGGATTTGTTGCAGTACATAGACATAAGTACATAAGTGGGCGTGCAACCGACATTGTAGCCGATTAATTATAAATTGATAATGTTCGTAGGTCGAATCAAAGGAACCATTTCGATTTATTGTTGTTCGAAGGTTGTTCAGACATTTACGTTGGCGTTATTACAGGTGCCTTTGAGGTATGCGTTTTGAATTGTTAAAAACAGTAATTAATGTCGTATTGAGAGTCATGCCGATATGTTCATTGATACTGTGCGATGAATTTAGCTTGTGTTACAAGGTTGTGTTCTTACATAATAAGTGATCTATGAGCTTGTGGATCTGTTGTTATCTGTTCTGTGGTTGTTATACTTTGACGTAAGTTGCTTTGAACACATGTGCTGATTGCAGCTTCGGTGGCGTTAATCAATACGCTAATCAATTGATCAAAAAGTCTTACATTTTTTAATTTTGGAGATCACGAATAATATGAATAGGTAAACGTTTGAATCACCGTTTAGGTAAGTAGGTAGTTGTGGAGACATATATGTATGGTGTTGTGTCGCTAACAATGCTACGCCTCAATGGTACACTCTGATCTCTAAAATATACACCCAAAGTGCCTCCACACTGCCTCCGACCGATAAACAAGCAGCTGTTTAAACGCGATAAAATAACTAAGAAGTATCAATTGGTTAATTTCTTTAACGCAGACTGTAGCTGGATGGAATTTTCATTCAGTTTTGCTCTTCAGTGCCCAAAGTAAATTCAGTATCTGCATACCTACGTCTACGTGACTGTAGTAACGTAAGCTCAACATGTTACAATTTTACAACATGTCGACTGTCGATAACCGGTCGACATGTCCAGTTGTCCACGACACAGGTCGCTACTACGACTTCAAGGTGAGACCCTGGGTTTGATCTCCGGCCGTAGATAGTTGACGGCGGATCTAAGTTCGTTTTCTTTGTGCAGGGTATTTTAGATCCGTCTGTGTAATCCGGGGTAAATCAGTGGAAATTATGGTATAGGATGTGTTTTAATTATTAGTGTATGTTATAATTATTGATAGGTAAGTTTACATATTTAACTATTTGATGTCGTTGTTTAACATTATTATTATATGAATTTGTTGACAAAACCACAGAACAAATAAAATTATCTGTTCTGTGGACAAAACAAACATGATCAATCAGGCTCTATGTTCCCACCTCTCGGATGCAATCCTTTATATGCGAGGCAAGAATTACCTTATTGTTTTATAATCGTTCCTTTTTGTCACTCATCTAATCACTTCATTGTGGACTACTCATTTTGAAGACTATTTCTCCACTTTTCATTCTAAAATTAGAGCTGGAGTCGTTCGTGCGTTTTAAGCTAACCTAGGTATAAAATGCGCACACTGTAAGTGTTTTGAGTCTAAAACCGTTCTTTACTGACCTATCTCTAGGACACGTTCGTAGTCGGTCGACAGAGACCAAAAGGTGAATTGTCGTGTTCAGTGCTACTTGTAAGGTTACCGACTCAATAGCTTATATTCACTCGCGTGATTTAGTACAATGATGGTATATGACCGACATGGATATTATACAAACGTTTTGTTTAGACAGACTGCTTCATGGTGCCATGATTGTCTTCATTGAAATGTTGAATCTAGAGTCCTTAAATACAGTGTAGGGGCTCTAGTCTCCCGTCGGGGCCGCGGATTTTAGTACTAGATGACGTGGCCTCGGCACAAGGGCAAAGAAGGAACATGGGTTCGGTTTTTAGTCAGTAGAAGTCTGACACTCCCCTTCGCTCTGCCCAAGAGCGAGGGGGGGTCCTTTGATGATTTTCCACCCACCAAAAAAAAAAAAAAAAGGGGCTCTAGTCTGTGTACTCCAAGTTGTTTTAAAACAACTTGATTTTTAGGTAAAAATAGATACGTAGAATACTTTTAATTTTTTATCTACAACAGGAAGAATATGAATTAGGTAAAATAATAAGTTCAGTAGTTAGAGGTTTGAAAGCGATTAAAGAGAGAAGTGCTAAGCTTTAAGCAAGTGTCTAATCTGCAAATCTCATCTATTAGAGTGCGTGTTTTTGACAACAGCCTTAAATGTCAACTGAATTGGAAAGTACTATTCAATTATTAGTTAAATATTATTCACGCACGCAAGGTACAAATGTTTAATTAATAGTTATTTAACTTCGTGACGTTACGCTTAGTGAAAATACTTTCTTTTTAATAAGAAAATTATACTCGCAAATTATTATTTCTAATGATAGTGCTAGCCAATGCTTATACTACCTAGAAAATCTCTTACTAGTAAATGCACATCAAGTTTAATATAATTAATCCAACTAATTGAACACGTCGGCTCCTATTAAAGGTGACTATACTCTGGAAGAGCTAAGACACTTCTTACACAGTATGTACACATTATATTTTTGATAAGGTCACATACTTGGAATCGTTTCGTGATGTAAAGCAATGGACTGGAACAAAGGCCGGTTGACGTTAAGGTCGGTGCCACTGCTAGCGATTAACTGGTATAGATAGGTCGTTTGGCAGTTAGAGGTGAAATTTAATAGTTTTGGCTCTACTATGAAAAGTCTGAAATCGCGAATCAGCCTTAAGTAAACCGGGTGATCAATGCTGATGGGTTCTATGCAGGGTGTAATATAACAAACGTTAGACCTCTCGTGTGGTGTCTCAGACCATGAAACTGAACAACTTTTGTTCCATGACTGTTGGACAGCTGATCGGCAAAGCAAAGAAAGATCGCGGATGTTTTTTTCCTACTTCTCCGCTATCCAAGATAGTTAAATCGTTTTGTCTGGGACTTCGTCGAGCTTCATTGTCTCAGCGCTTTTCTGGCGGTCTGGTTCTTGCTTTCAGAAGTAACAGTGGTTTGGTAATAGTGTGGCGGGCTTGATCGCGTCAGTTTCTGTACCTGTTTACCTTTTTTAATTCAAGAACTCGTTGGACAAAAGTTGTGCAGTTTCGTGGTCCGAGAGACTACATGTCTTGCGTTTATTATGCTACCCCTTGTATATGAAAAGAGGCATTTGCCCTGCATTGCGATATTGCGCTAGTTATAGGCTAGTATTGTTATGAGGTGAGGTGGTCCGATGACCTGGTGAAGGTTGCGGGAACCCGCTGGATGCGAGACGCACGGGACCGGTCAATGTGGCGACACTTGGGGGAGGCCTATGTCTAGCAGTGGACGTCTTTCGGCTGAAATGATGACGATGATTGTTTGTTAGTCTCGTTGGTCTGATGGTTTCGAGCGGGACTGCTGGACAAGGGCTATTCCCAGATAAGGCTGTGCTATTGGGTTTTATCTTTTTCAGAGGAAGCCCGAAATCTGTTTTTCATGGAGCACAAACCACAATGAAGTCAGTTGGGCAAGTAAATTATTCAACTGTACTTGTTCTTTACAATAATAAACGATCAATGTAAATTTAATCTCTGTTTCTAGTACCATATTCGTCTTTATTACGTAACCCTTAAGATTTTTATCAGTGATTCATTACCCACATTTTCTTACCCTAGCCAAGAAAATTGCCGTTCCAAACCCACGGCATAATTGATCGCTTAAACTTGGCAACTGCGCCTGCCCCGATTTCATGATCTATGTGATCAATTTGAAACTAGCAATTGATTATCACGACCAAAGTGATTGAATTATGACGCCATAACGTTAAATTACACCTTGTCAAGTTCACATTGTCGCCTGCGCTTGGACAAGTCTTTGTGAGAATAAACTACGTAATTATAACGAAAGGTTGCCTTTTTATTTTTAGTAATTTAATACAGGAACTCAATATAATAATAATTATGCCAATTGTTGGTTATGGATATTAAAGAATGTTTTAGAAAACAAAAGATTGCGTTAGTATAAGTTTTTAAACTGACATGGTCACTGACACTACTATTAATACTGTGAACGGGATATTTACCATGTTTTCTTATTGTTTCGAGTTCCCGATATTTCGGCGCTGTTACAAGCACCATGATCACGGATAAACTGAAGTCATTGCGGGTGGACAGCGCCGAAATATCGGGAACTCGAAACAATAAGAAAACATGGTAAATATCCCGTTCATAGTATTAATAGTAGTGATGATTGCGTTAGTGTTCTGAAAGCACTGAGTTGGAGTATTTTTGGAAATTGATGATTTTGTCTTTAATTAACTTAATGAGATTGGTTGGAATACCACATAGTTCATACCACGCAGTCTATGAATGATATTTTAATACTTTGAGAATATGAAGCCCAATTTGTACATCATCTACAATTTTTATGTCAAAACGTGGGACAGCACTTGATTTTTGATGGATTCACATGGTTTACATCTCATGGAACACTGGTTTAATTAATAACCTGTTAGCTGCAAATTCAACAGATCTATGGTAGGTATCATTTACAGTTTACCCATGGAATCCATTGTGTTTTTTTGACATAAGTGTCATTTTCCTACTACCGAAACTGTACTGTGCCACAATGAAGGTTTCATTCAACAAATCTCGTCACTTAATTCAACATTGAATCAAATTTTTCATACCGAGAGAAAGTTACTACTCAGCCTCTTATTGTTATTAAATTATAGTGGAAGTTCAGTTTTTGTATTTTTTTCAGCACAGAGTCAGCCTACCTAGAACGAATTCCCAATTATCTATGCTCTGTTTCTTACAGTTTATCTGTAACACTTGGAAACTCGAAACATTTCGATAATGTAAATAACATGGTGCTAACTCAGCCAACAATGGCGGAATTGGTTCAAATAAAGTCGGTTAGTATTAGTAAATTAGTTCCACATTAGCATATCCTGGCCTAAAGGGGGTATAATCTGTGGTGGGGTCAATAATAGGGTCAGCTATTGACATTTGTAAACCGTGTACACTTGCCCCTTATCGGGCAGTGCGGACCTACAGTTGGTATTGTAAGCGGGTTTAGTTGGGTATACACAGACGTGAGTGGTTAAGGTTATATGTAGGGAGCTTGTATCTGGGTCTAAAGGTTTTGGGAATAAGACTATATTGTCGTTTAGTATAGCTATCACATATGTATGACTGGATGACCATACCTGGTGAAATTTTAATCAAGGTGTTCGAGTTTAGTATGTGTCTTTAGCCCCCACATTAATCTATATAAAAAATAAAAAGAGAAGTCCTGACTGACTGACTGACTAATTCATCAACGCCCAGCCAGCCCAAACCCTAGGACCTAGAAAGCTGAAATTTTGCACCGGGGTTTCCTTTATAATGAAGACAAGGAATAAGGAAGGATTTTTCGAAATTCAACCCCTAAGGGAGTTAAATAGGGCATGAAAGTTTGTATGGAAAGTCGTTTTTTTTTCACGCGGGCGAAGCCGCTGGCAAAAGCTAGTTTATTATAATGTGGAGCAATATGGTGAGCTATTATGTACATGCACTGCATACTCAGCCTGTAATAGTATGCATTAAACCAAATTGCAAGCTTACTAAACTTATACCAAGGTAGGTAGGTACATGAAGAAAATATAAGTTTTGCTGTTAAAATTCCCAGCATTAAAGTTTCAACCGTATAATCTCCTTCAAATCTTTCTATTGTCTTATTGCAAGCATTTAAATTATAGTTTAAACTGTTCAACATTGATCCCCAAGGAAATTACAATAAAAATTCTTGAAACGGTTATTAAAAAATCAAATACATGTAACCTTTATGCAAATCGCAGCGGCTCGCGTGACCGCCGCACTTATATCGACAGAGGTAACTGTAACATTAACATGTATATGTCGCAGGAGTATTGCAAAAACCGCATTTTTCGATAGTACTACATTTTTCACACTGACTGGGTCGGAGCCGCAGAATACTAATTAGTATTCAAGTTAACAATCGTCCTGGTGAGACCAAACCCCTGAAATTAGCTCGTATTTAAAAAAAAATCTCTTAATATAACGTCATGCCCTGAAATGCCTTACCAAAGGTGTACCTTATAACCTAACAAGAACAAACACATTTCACCAGTTTTTGAAGTGGCAAGTAATAAGGGGCGAGCTTATTGCCATCAACCGCGACCAGAAACCGTGGTTGCTAATAAGAAAATCCTGATGGATAAACCCAATAACTCTTGGTCTGACCAGGGCAACTCAAGACAGAACTCGAGACCTCTTGCTCTGGAGTCCACAAGACCAACGGGGCAGTCTCAATTTTTTTCTAAGTTTCTAATGATCGGATTTTCATCAAAAAAACTTATTTTCAATCATCCTGCAACGTAAGTACTCTAGAGGTTCAAGTTTGGTTAACAACAGAAGGTTTAATTATACGTTCGTTGCTAAGCACATTCTGTTCAAAGTTATATTACTTCCTTAGTACAATTTCGTGAGGTATAACACCTTTTTGTTCGGCGAGACACCTTAATTGCAGCTGTCGTTACATTGCTTTTGATATAATAACGTCAATATTTTATGTTGCATTCAACGAAACACTTTTTTTCATGCGTCATCGGGCTTTTTGAATGTTTTATTTGTGGTTTTGAACGCACAAATGGTGCTGTTTTGTTTTTGCTTCGCTCTAGACTAGTAATTTCTCTGCCTGGAATAGATGACCTAGTCAATCAGTAAAAGTTGGCACAGTCAATCGAGTATCACTGGTAACAATTTGATATTAACAGTGCCGTGTGTCGTAGCAATAGGAGTGATTTTCGAAGTGCAATCATGGCTTTACTTTTTCTAGTCCAATGAATGGAACCCCAAGCCACAGTTACAGATCTTAACTCCAAATATTCACTTCACGTCGCAAATAAAGTGCCTTTCAACTATTATCACATAAATTGCCTTTTCGCAAAGCGTTAGGTGCGAGACCACCCGCCGTGCTGTTCCTTGTGCACTGATGGTATCATAGGCTGGAAGCCGCGGGGGCTGTTACATGGCCAGACGAGTCCACGACCATTATGATAACTCCAACACTTTCGCGGAATGCGGTTGTATTGAAGATAAATTGGCTCTACCGTGTGGCTGGTTACGTTGGAACTTGGGGTTAGTATGCGGTTTAGTTATGGAGATTATGGTGACTGATAGCTGATAGGTTTGATTTGAGGCAGACATTTTTTTTCTTTATGTCGATAGTTTGAATGCTTGGTTAAATGTTACAAATGACTAAGACCTGGGTTAATATTTCGGACAGCAGCAGTCGAGAAATACCAAAACCATTCTCATGTGCAACTTAACGAACATAAGAAATCTCATTATCTATTTGCTAAACATTGGATGCAGCTAATTACGATAACCTGGATCAGCTGCAAATGTTTTTGAGACAAGAGAAAAAATTGTAATCTATAGAATACTTTCGGTTGACATCATCATCACCATCCACAGCCCAAACTCACCGTCTGTTGGATATAGGCCTCTCTTCTTCTTACCAATCTCCATGGTCCTGTGCCAGCCTCATCCAGGTTTTGCCTCCGATGGCAACTATTTCATCTGCCATCTCGCCGCCAGACGATTAAAATGTGATAAGCACACAACGGTATAAATGAAGCTAATAAGACTGACAGGCTATATACATGTTTTATCTCGTTTTCAGAATGAAGGAAGAATTTTATCTTGCACTCATTTCAGAAATATTTTCACCGAGTATAAAATAAAACAGCCGACGTTGTTGAAAAGAAAAGTGTCGTAATTGCAGCAAAGTGAACTCAAAAACGACGTAAAAACTTTCAGGTATTACGCAGAGAAGTTGCCCCAGTTTGTGCCGTGTTTCGAAAAATAAAGTAAAGTAACAAGTTTTTTAATTAGTTAAATGATCGATATTATTATTTGAGGTTGAGTCGAGATTAACGCAAGAAATGTAGATTTGGAAAATGTTGTTGATTGTGTAAAATATTTGTGTCAACAACTTTTAATTTCTACAGTTTACCTACTTGAGTTCGGCATTGAAGTGAGAACATAATTATATTTTTGTATGAATTATTAATATTATATAATAAATACGGTGTTGATTCCACAGACTCTGCACCTAACTTAGTCTCTATTATGATTTTGAAACTGTGGGAGGAATTATTATAGTCTGCCTTGAGGTTGTTAGATATGCAAACGAACCAGTTCTGCTTATCATCATCTGCCTAACCTTTTCCCAAGAATGTGGGGGTCGGCTTCCAGTCTAAACGAATATCAGTACCTATTTTACATGGAACTAGGAGGAGCAACTCAGTTCGTACTGGGTAATAAGATACGCCTTGGTAAGACTGGTTTTCAAACTATCAGGCCACTGACTTCTTATGCTCATTGAGAGCTATAATGGGATTAACAGTATTACGACATTTTTAGAATTTAACTGTATGTAGTTGGTTTAGAACGACACGTTCTTTCACTTGCTAGAAACTTCCTAAACAATGACAATAATAATTTTCCTCGTTTACTTGTAAGTGCATTATCCTGCAAAGATCTTTGTTGAATTACCATTTTTTTCGCATAACACAAGCTCCAAACATAACATTCTACCGCCGTTTTCAGCTTACATAATATCTTTCTTCACGAAAAAATCTCACATTAAAATGATTACAAATGTTTTTGACTGTGATGTATTAAAACATTTCACTCGAAAAGTTTCGTTTAGATGCAATCGGACAATCTCTATGTTTAAATAATGAACTAATTGTGAACTTTTTATTAGACAAAGGTATATTGTTTTGTGTGAGATCTCTCTCACAGGTCTAGAGGGAAATGTACTTTACTGGTATACTGGATATGTACAATAAATTTACATTTACAATACGTATTGTAGTTTATTGGACTTGTTAAGCTGTCGTGGGCAGTGTGCAATGTATACCAAATCCGTGTTCTTAGACCAGCATTCAGATTTATATTATTTACGAGTTTTGTTTGAATTTAAGGAATGTTCTCTGACATTTTGATAAATGTTGTCTGAATTTTGTTTTTGTCTTCGTTTTTGATTTGTAATGTATGGAAATAAAAACAGAAGTTATGTAATGCTGTGTCTTATAAATGCCGTATGGCGTGTACGATTGCTCTCTGTTCGGAGTTGTATTATAAGCAAATATTGGGTATTATGAGTCGACTAAAGACCTCTGTCAAATATAAATAACAACACCCAGTACAGGTTTGTTTAAACCATGACAGCATTTATACACCACCATACTTGCCGTTTTTCTTACTAAATCTGCAAAATCAAGAAACTATTGCTGTTTCATCCCACTTTAGTTAACCGTAACTGTTACATAAGCTCTAACAAATGCTTGATAATACACTGTAATAATGAAAAGCAGTAAACAGCAGCCAAGCGTCGGCGTCGCGTCATTTAAACACAGAAGTAAGTTGTACATAGTTTCATACCTAGTTATGAAACTTGTATGAGGAAGTATGTAAGTAAGCTTTGTTACTACATGAAGCAGTTAATGGCGTACGAGTTAAGAAAATCAGAAACAAAGACATTATTTTATTGGTAGTGTTGAGCCCCGAGGTAAGCGGTAATCGGAGTTAAAACTTTAAAAAATGCTGATTATTTTTAAAAGAAACTACATCAAACTCTTTGCTAAATCAATAGCAAAGAGTTTGATGTAGTACTTCAATCTGTTTTATACAGATGAAACAAAAAACCTAAAAATGAACCATTCAAAGAAAAATATAAATAAAAAGAAGGGTTAACATAAAATCATTTGATTCAAAAAATCATTAATTGAAAAAAGAAGTCAATGATGATTAAATTAACCCGTGTCGGTCGAATAAAATTTGTACAGTTACAATATTTACAAAAATCTTTCAACCTTAGACTAGAAATATCATACTAGAAAAAAACAGATCTAGGTTATCCGCAAGTTATTAAATATGACTCAGTTAACTACTTTCATAGTGCACAGGCACACAAAACAGAATAAACTTTACTTGCATTCAGCTCAACTACTTTGTAGTTATTCAATAACCACCCAATAACAACCACATAAAGAAAAGTTGAATCTGCAACTCACACTCATCTCATAAACAGAGTCACGGCAATAAATGTGAAACTAGCCATGAGCGCTTATTTTATCGCTACTTTGAGAGCCACAGAACATAGACGCTTTTACTTTGAAAAAATGGCGCATTATTTAAGTCGAAAGTTTTCATTTTTATTCGTGGGACAGGTCACAATGTAATCAGTCTAAAATAATGTAAATGATGTGATAGTGAACTCTTTCTTTTGTTGAATAATTAGATAGTAATTACATGAATTTTCACACGTAACGCCATTTTTGACATGTCAGATAATTTTAGGCTTGTCACGAACACGCAAGAATTTAATGTAGGTACACTTTCTTCATACTTTCTGAGTCTTTTTTACGTAGTTTATACAGTACGTTTTTGGAACCTTTAGAACCATGTCATGTTGACTCAGAAAGTACAAAGGTCTTCAGAAGAAAACAAAGCCGGGGGGTTCTAGGAATAGTTTGTAAGCATAGTGAATTGATTAATAGCTGTACATTAGGAATTAGCTGTGTGGAATGCTACAATACAGGGTGGTGGGATTCATCCTATTTCCAAGCTGGATACAACTTACCGTAGTGGTCTACTGAATGAAAAATTCAGAGCTTTTTATGAGTACCTAGTAGAAAAAAAGCTGCGAAGACTTTCATCTGTATACCTATCATTACTTACAAGTTCTATCAACTTGTTTATACATATAATAAAAGTTATTTGAAAAAAAAATTAAATACACTTCGCGTGCAGGTTTACCTCTAGGAACGAGAGCTCTTTTAGTGCACACAACTTGGACTGATCAAACAATGCAACTAAGGTACAGATAAAGCTCGTTAGGTACTGGTTATTTTTTCCCAGATTTTCAAGTCTATCTTAGAAGCTTTTTGACTAAGTACCTCATTCCTTTTGGCTTATTTGATCAAAATAATGACAGCATCATAATAAGTGCTAACAATTTACAAACAGCGTAAGTCATCACTTCATCAGGCAAAAATCTCAATTACTTTAGACAAGTTAATTTATATAATGTACTTACAGTGTTTTTATGTGAATTGGCTTCGACGATATAATGTATTTTTTGTGTAGATTAATAAAGTCATGTTATTTAAGGCCAAGGCAATAGAATGGTATTTCTTTGTTTCAATAACAAATAAATCTAAGATCTTTTTTTTACCTTTCCTAATCTTTGGTTTTACACTCAAGGAGTGGTTATTGCTAATGTATAACTTTAAGGTTTTTATAAATAGGTAGAGCACTTTTCATCACAAACCGACAAACTATTGCTATGGGCAAAGGTGCTACGTTTTGTCAACAGATTTTTTTTAAACTGATAATGTAGTTTGTGACAATAGGTTCAACCCCTTTAATATTACAGGGGACTTAAACATATCTGGCAAAATGTGAGTATACTAAAGGATACACCTCTGCCTATTCCTTCGGGGATTATAGGCGTGATGCGATGTTATGTAAGTTGACTGTTCATGATGGAAATATGAATGCTGTATGTTTTCTAGAATCACAACTACAATGACAACTCTACCTATTCATCAAAGTGGTTTAGCTGTTAAAAGGCTGCTAAACCGAAATACAAACAGACACACTAAGCAGTCAAAATATTTAAGTTTATGAGACGTGAGACAAAAGGAGTAAGTACGTTACGAAATAAACCCATGTTACAGTTTTATATTAAATCTGGGCCGGTACAATAAACTCGATTACAAAAAGTAGGTTACATAAAAGGAAAGCAAATAAAAATACAGATATGCCATTAATAAATATCAAAGTCGCAATTGATAAAAACTTGGTATGCGCTAAAATAGGCGGTGCAGTTACATAATATATAATACATAGATAATAATATATAGGTATATAAGTACAAAGTAAGGTCGGTTAGGTTTATGGTAATACTGGTTACAATCACCAGTGCCCAGATAAATCTAAAGGCGCACGAAACAGAACAGAATAATTGTGTCACCGCGTTTGTATCCTATTTACTAAATATTAACATATTTATGAACGTAAACATATTTGTGTTATTATATTGCTAGAGTGGGTTTTTGGAATTTCGTAATTGATATTATAGCGGAAATAATAAAAAATTTACTAGACTTCTATAATATTATGTACGTTTGGCATATTGTTGTTATACGATAATTTTAGTACTATTTTATTGACTAAGTCCTGCCCGTGACTTCATGTTTTCATTTACCTGTCTAAAAAGTATACTATGTGTTGTAAATCTGGGATCTTAACTATCTATGTGTCTACTCTATTTCATTCAAAATTGTCCAATTCAGTAAAAAACATAAAATATATGTATAAAAAATCGATTCCATTTTTATTAGTATATAGTGTTCCTGGCTAGTTTCTGTTAACAGCATTGCCTTGTATCAAAATAAATCTTTTCAATATATTTTGATAGAGTAGTGATAAAATGGTCAAGTGCCCAATTCACTTTTGTTGGCCTACCAATTATGTTAAACTGTCATTGCTCGCATTTCAATCTTAACTAGCCCTAAAATTATGAGCCATAACTGCTTAGCCTGTAGGTATCTGAAAATATACTAGAATTTAATTAATTTCACATAGAACGCTATATGGATATCTTGAACTAAGTGATAGTCTTAACAAGAGCTTTCGAAATATTGTACCCCAGCTAGACTAATGGCTTTTGCAGTAGTTTTCAGAAACTTCAAAATTCACTTACCTATTTCAATATTTTGATAATACGTTTGAGGCATTTGAGTTGTTTCTGATTTTTTTCTTTATTCGTTTTTCAATCAGAACATTTGAAACAATTTGTTAAGTTTTATTTCATCACACACATTTTGGTATGTATTATTTTAAAACACTCAACAATCATTACAATCATGTCGCAATAGTTAATGCTTACAAATGTAATGCCAATAATGTGCTTAAGTTATTGTTGTACATTTTCCTCACAAAAATTAGTCAGATCACTTAAGTGGGTGCAAGATTGTTATAAGATGTGCACACACTCATTGAACTTAACACTTTGCTAATTCTTCCCAACATCCTTATAATCAACTAGATTAATCAAGTTAAAATAAATTCATTCAGTGAAATATTAAGCAATTAAATTCAACGTGACTTGTTAATGAACTAAACTAAGAAACCTCATGAAAAATTGAGTCTAGACTGTAAAAGTTATAAAGCAATGGCAGATTAAAGAAAAGGTTAAGGTTATCCTAAGTTTTTTGCTTAGGTGTCCGTTTTAAACAAATCTAATTCTTATACGCTTTAATTCTGATATCAATCTAGTAACAAATATTTTAATGGCCATCGTGAAGCGAATAAAGTACTATAAAATGATACGTTGCTGAAAAGAAAAATGCAACTAATTAATTATAAATACCCTTGATGCTTCAGGTTGGCATGATCTAAGCATTGGGTAAGTTAACGAGCTTCAGTTATTATTATTTGTGTCAATTGTGTGGGGCAATTATTGTTCTCAAACTAAGTACATTTTGAGGAGTGTTGCGCTTGCCTACATTGTTGGTCCGTGAATAGGAGACTACCCATTATATACAGAGTTTGTCCCGGCTGATATTTGCAGATCTTTTACAGTCGTTATATATATATAGTTTTTACGTTGCCCCACACTAGGAATTTCTCCTGTATCGTGGGTGCATTCACAAACATTTAAAATCACATACACAAATACCCAGACCCGGAACAATTATCTGTAGGTCTTACAAATAATTGCTTCATTCAGCAGTCCATTGCTTGAGCCACTGCACCAACCGTGCCGCCACGTATATGATAGTCTGTGTTTCAAGTCTGACAATCGATCTTACCAAAATAAATGTTATCATATTATCCAGTACTAACTGGGTTGTGGAGGTCAGATAGGCAGATGCTCCATGTAAAATACTGATATTCAGCTACTTCCGGTTAGATTGCAAGCCGAGCCCAACATAGTTTGAAAAAGGCTAGGCAGATGGTGATTAAGTTCATTTTGAGTGTTTTCAACCTCCCCTCAAAGTATTATCGTTTATATTTACAGTCATGTACCTAATGATGATGTGGGCGGCACTTAGGTACCTTTACCCTGCGATACGCAAATAAGCATAATGAGAAACATCGTAACCAAACGCGGATCGATGCGTTTACTGATAAGTGTGTCCCTGCCCTAAGGCTTCCAGCGGTGCCGTTTGAAGACAAGTATGCAGTAAAACATGTAACTTTTAACTACGCAATAACGCATAAGTGAAACATATACATTGATATTCATATCTATTGGTGTAATACACATGTCAGAACTGAAAGGGGAGCTAATCAAACATTTGGGTAATAAAGTTTATTTTTATTACTTGGCAGTACATAAGCTGTGTCTAGCTAGACCAGTCTGTTGGTTGTGACACTCAAATGTTATGACTCCCCAGAATGCGTCTTGTTTTAAACCTTTTAATGCTTATCTTTGAGCTTTTTGGTAAGATCCAACGCAAGATATAGTGAATTGATGATTGTAAAAAACTGTGCTATCAAAAGTTTAAAACTTTACGAATATGTACATAATTTTTTTTCGCATGAGTAATACAGTGAATATTAATTTAAAATACGATGCGTCGCTTTATCTTTACTATGCAGTGGACACACCCACACATCATAAATTGTAACTGAAACCAATTTATGTGCAAACTAATGTCACAAATTACGTGCGAAAACGTAAATACATCAAAGCAGCTGTCGATTGACAGCCTGACGTAATCTCATTCTGTAAATACTCTCGACGTGAATCAAACCGAACACCAACTGGTACGCTCATTAAAATATTAGTTCCGCACACAGTGCTGAACATTATGTATTTATAATGACCGGTTGTCCGGTGTATTGTTTCACGCGGCCATTCCACTCTGACGGCTAATGGGGCGGCCGAGTGTGTGGATTATTCACTTCCCAACCTCACACCCAACTTTCTCACTCGTTTACGTAACGATTGCTACAGTTTTTTGGCCGATTCCGTCTTTTATTATATCGGCCTTGCTACGCTGGCGACACGAAAATGTGCGACAGCGCGAAATCATAACTTGACGAAACTCGCTGATATAGAGCGCAAGCGCGGTAACGTTTTATAATACTTACAATGTAACAGTGTCTCCCTTTTAGTCACGCCGTTGAAATCTGATTTCTATGAATATAGGTGAAGGATTGGGTTCCGTAGCTAATTAGTTGCTTAAGTGTACCTATGCAATCCCGGGTGGCGGACTGAATGCGTAGCTATTGTGTTTTATATTCTTTCCTCATTTTGACAAACCATTTTGTAATTCGTTGTTTGTGTATTGAAAGGTGATAAGCTTTTTTTGCAGGTAATTGATTTTAGTCCGGCAGTCCGAAAATTAGTGACAACCAGACTGACCAAAGGGTATTGTGTTACCCAGTACTAACTGAATTATTGGTGTCAGATAGGCAGTCACTCCATAAAATACTCTCTTCTATATATATTCTCTCTTTCTAGTATTAAATTTAAAACCTCAGCAATAAATTCTCTTTCACCGCAATCTTAAATTATATTCGATTAATTCATTCAAACATAACAAGATATTATGGTAAATACATTTCCGTTACTTTTTTGTTCATTTATTAATCCGTGGACAATGGTGTGGGTTATATGTTTACCTATTTGTGTAACGAATCATAATAGGGGATCGGACTGGGTCAAAATAATATGATTCTGTTTGGTCCGTAAGTTAGATTATCGAAAGGTGTTGGCTAAGTGTTTTTTGTTTTATCAAATCAATAAAAAATGACGAAGATAAAACGCGTCAAAGATCTTGGAGTGGGGCTTGAAACGTCACTTGTGTCGTTAAAATGTACTATCATATGACGTCACACGAGTTTTCGAAGCACTGTATCGTCTTCATTTTAAGTTTATGTGAAAAAAGAAAAAAATACGTGTCCAATGGTTTTTGGAAATCTATCTGACGGACTAATTAGTTTTTTTTTTCCGATCCCCTATTGTAAAACTTAACAAATGTAACTGTTTTATGTCCCTAATAAATAAAATAAAATAAAAAATACTGGAATTCAGGTGCATCTGGTTACACTGGAAGCCAGCCCCATCTTAATGCTAGGCAGATGAAGATGATGAACTGATTTTAGTGCAGTGTCAGACACCTAAAGAAAGAAAACAGCTTTCGCCGTCTAACTCATTAGAAAAGTTCTTCATTGTTCCATCTAACGTGAAATCATGAAACCCAATCACCCGTAATACACGTAACAACGACATAATATCGCATTCACAAAGTAGATAGCAACTCAAGTGTTACACAGTCTCTGCGGTCAAATCAAAAGTTCAAGTGTCAATTATTCGGTCGTGCAGTCGTATTCGAGTGTTCGATTACCTCCTAGATAATGCAGGTGGATACTACTTTATCGTAATGATGTAATGGTTATTTAAGAATCGTAATAAAACTGCTTCATTCTTAGGACTACGTTGTTTCGGCGGCGGTGAAATAAAACCACTAATAAATGGTTGGCGGACTGGAATTTAATAAGGAGTGGTCATGGACACGTTACAGCTATCGCAGATCCATCGTCTTTCTATTATAGTGGTAATCTGAAATATCTCATGCGTCTCTTCTCTTCTTCATTACTGAGGATCGCAATCACTGGACCCCTTTAAACGCACAATCTGCCTCCATCGACTACAGTCCATGGATGCCCTCACCACCTGCTGAAAGGAGGCCTGAGGATGTAGCTTCTTTTACTTGGCTTGATGATGCCTCATGCCTGTGTAATAATTAATTACACACAGCAGCAGCTTAATGAGGGCGAATTTCTGTGAATACCATAATTTCTATAGATAGACAGCTCTTGAACTTTAGATGTGCTGATTCGGTTCTGTTTCATTAACTGGCTGATTCTGATTCGATTTTAGTTGCAGAGATGCTTAAGAATTCTGAAAAATCTCTGAAACTAGAGCAAATTCAAAAATTCGATCAATTGATCGTAGAATTCTGTTAATCCACCAGCTATTAGCACTGTTCATATATTCGAGTGCTGTCAATAAATGGGGCCCTTGTTGGCGTATTTCTATTGCCAAAGGGACTGTATTAATTTACCACTTCTCAGTTCTCCTAATTGAGATTGATCCTTTGACCAAACTAGATATACTGACTTGAGCAATAAATCGTTACTTGACACTAGCATGAAATTGACAAGAACGAAGTTAAATGTGGTTAATTAATATGGGGCTAGATTTGTATCTGAGACTGTAAAATCTTAGGTAATAACATAACACTTTAACAACTGTTTTAACCTTTAAATAAGGTTTATAACTAAACTTACACTGTCACTTGCGGGCAAAGACTATATTAGCCACTTGACTGCGCATACAGTGCCCCAATGTACGAAAACTATTAGTATTTTGTCGCCTATGCATAGGCTACGGTATGAGTAACCATTTTAGTTGTGACCAAGTGTTAGACCTGTGTGCACGCAAAATAATTACCGATTGTTATAATTTTTTATGCAATTTATAACGCGTAAAAATGCCTTCATGCGCGGCGAAGTGGTGTGGGAAACATTCCAAGACATCGAGTTACAAAAAGGATGGCATAACTTTTCATCAGTAAATAAATATTATGCAAATTATTTTTGTTTTAATCAAAGTATGAGCGACCGCAGAGGTCTATTTAAAATGGTGGTTGGGTGAACGAGCACACGGATGTGTCTTGCGTTGATGTCTTTTGGAAAAATAAAATAATTTCAGTCTAAAAATGGCATTTACGACCTTTCTACGCCGAAGTAGCGCTATTTGATTTAATAAGTAAATAAACTTTAAAACAACCAAAGTTTGAACCAAATGATATAATATTATTCAAAAATGTTTTTTATTGCACTCAATCCTGCAACCTCATACCGAATTTGTGCAATTTATAAAGAAAATGTGCAATTTCAAATTAAATAACGAAATTCCGATATTAATATCGGAATTCCGATATTAAGATCTAATATCGGAACTCAGTATCGGAATTGAAAATCTTCCGATATTACATGCCCTAAACTGGACTGAATTTGTTCCCGGAAAATAAGATTTTTTTGAAGTAAAACCCGTTAATAGTTTTGCCTAACTTGAAAATCGATGCCAAGACATAATTGCTCTGAACTATAACGTTAGCAACTGCTTAAATAACAAAGCAGTCTATTTATAGCAGTCTATTAGGCAGTCTATTAAAGGCTACTAAAAATTCTTTCTTCAAAAATGAATAATTCAATATTTACGACCTACTATAAAAAATATGAAAAAATCCTAAAAAAATCAGTAACAACGGCAAAAAAATTACATTACATAAGTAAAATGAATAAAACATCAAATAAAGTTAAAACCATGTGGAACATTGTTAAAGAACGGACAAATAAAAAAACAAAAAAACCAAAAGACAATATAACATTACAAACAACAAACCTAATTAGTGAACCAAAACAAGTAGCTAATGTTTTTAATACCTTTTTTGCGTCAATTGGGGAGAGTACCACCCAAACATCTAACAGTATGCAGACAAAAACATCAGTGATGAACCCCACTGAAAACACCATGTTTCTTACCCCTGTTGACGGATATGAAGTAAACCAGATATTAAAAAACCTTAAAAATAAAAATAGCCACGGCATAGACGAACTCCCTCCTACTCTATTCAGACAGTGCGCTGACGAACTAACCCTACCTTTCTTTAAATTAATAAACCAATCCTTCGAAGAAGGCACTTTCCCTCATCAATTAAAAAAAGCTTTAATAAAACCCATTCATAAAAAGAACGCAAAAACAGACCCAAGTAATTATAGACCAATTTCCCTTCTTCCAACAGCATCCAAAGTCTTCGAACGCGCAATGTGTGATCGTGTATATTCTTTTTGTGAAAAATATAAGATTTTCGATGACTGCCAAAATGGTTTTCGAAGAAACAGATCTACCACGCTAGCTGTTTATAAATACATCCAAGAAGCATTAAATATTGTAAATAATAAACAATATGCAATAGGGATATTGCTCGATATGACAAAGGCCTATGACAAAGTTCAATTTAAAATACTATTAAATAAGCTAAATGGAATAGGAATACGCGGGAAAGCCCATGACTGGTTCGCATCATTTTTAGAGGATAGAAAGCAATTAGTCGAGATAGAATATTAAAATAAAAAATCAAAAGAAGTACAGCTAATTAGATCTGATGTAAAAACAGTACACGCTTCAATTCCCCAGGGAAGTGTAATAGGTTGCCTCCTTTTCCTAATATAAATAAACGACCTCCCCAAAACCATAGACGGCCCTTGTGTTCTTTTTGCGGATGATATCTCAATCCTTACCTCATGCCAAACAAATGCTAATTTACATGAAAAACTTACAACTATTCTCGAGAAAACTATAAACTGGATGCATGACCATAATCTTGAAATAAATTTTACTAAAACTAAATTAATAACATTTCACCCCTGGCAGAAAAACCAAATAAATGTAAATTTTACTTTTAACCAACAAAAAATAGAAACAGTTAGTAATTTCACTCTCCTAGGTTTAACTATAGACACAAACATAAACTGGAAAACACACATACAGACAGTTAAATCAAAAATCTCAAAGTTTTCATATGCCCTCCGCGAAATTAAAAAGACAACAAACCTACAAACCGCTTTAACCACATACTACGCGTATGCCCACGCTTGGTTAAACTATGGCATAATCTTATGGGGAAACAGCACAGACGCCCCCTCATTATTTACCCTCCAAAAAAAGTTAATTAGAATAATTACAAATATAGAATCAACAGACAGTTGCAAACCTTACTTCCAGAAACACAAGATTCTCACGTTAGTTAGTATATATGTATTGGAATTATGTAAACTAGTCCGCAAATATCCGGATTCTTACAGCACACGGGGAGACGTACAAACTAATTATTCGTTGCGACACAAAAATAGACTGAATTTGCCACCTTCCCGTCTTAAACTACACCAATCTAGTCCATATTCAATGTCCATAAAAATATATAATAAATTACCAGAAAACATAAAGCAACAAAAGAAAACCAATATATTTGTAAATAAATTAAAGCAATACTTAATTAAAAAAAGCTACTATACAATACACGAATATTTAACAGATAAATCCGATGATAATACATAATTATAACGTTTAACTAGGTACTAATAAAATTAAAATTAAAACAAAACTTTTGAAACCAAGTAGGTAAACAAATAAGTAATTTAATAAATATAACTAACTAAATAATTAAAGAATAGATAGACAGCTAAAATATTAATAGAATAAGTAAATAAATATAGATATATAGATTAATAGATATAAGATAGGTATAGAAATAATACCAACTTTAATATTAAAAGAAGCAAAGCGCTCTTCCTCTCTCTAATTATTTTATATAGAAAATTGCAGTGCCCGACAGGGTCCATAATTGTGTCTAAAATTATTTTATACCACCTGTAAAAATGTACATTATGGATTGCAATAAACGATTTGAATTTTGAATTTGAATTTATATTTTAAACAAGACAATGTACGACTTTACTTAGACATAAATATTTTGAATAACATTTACTCTCTAATTGACGAAAACTTCCTCAACACAACGATATTTGTTATAACACGCTCCATTACTGACTAACTAACATGTTAACTTGATACATAGCGGTAAGCAAACGTAATCGATTATTAAATGGTCCATCGAGTCGGTACGAAGATGCCTACGTTATGTGATGCTACACGTAAACACTTCATCGCTCCGTTGTTTTTATTGGGTGTGGTTAATTCACTAATTATGACAGTTGGGTAATGATGAACTGATAATAGAAGATTGGGTGAGGAGGAGGACCTATAACCAGTATTTTATTGGATTATAGTCGTAATCTAACATGATTTAGCAGCAGCCACTTATGCAAGCGTTCTTTGTGTATGTGATGAGAATCTAGATAAACTTTTAGCAGTGACTTCACCCAAGTGGTAGGTTAAGTAATTCTAGGTCCTGTTCTGCTGATAACTGTGTGACATATAAGGTCCCATTAAATTATGTGGACAAAATTTCAGAAATCACTCAGACAACCAAAATAAGGACGATGGTAAAAAAATAATAAGAAAAACGCATTTCAGTACTTTTTGTTTAGATTACTTTGGTTAGACCTACTGAACGCTGTGTTAAAATTTGTTCACCAATTGTCATCATCATCATTTCAGCCAAAAGACGTCCACTGCTGGACATAGGCCTCCCCCAGGCATTTTTGGGGGGGTTTGCCATAATCGCCACGCTTGGCAGGCGGGTTGGCGATCGCAGTATGGTTGTTACAAAGACACAGAGAACGCTGCTGCCCATTCTCTGGTAAGTCCCTTAGTCGCCTCTTACGACACCCACGGGAAGATATGGGATGGTGCTATTCTTTACGTCCGACACCACACGGAATACCAATTGTAATGGGACCTTATATACAACGTTTTTTTTTGATATCTTGTACCTTTATGGGTTATATTCTACAAGTAAAAATAATACAAAAAATCCTAGAATATGTAGTAAAAACACGCATAGTTTCGAAGATATCAGCAAGACTCTCGATGTCTGTAGGTATCTCAGCTTCATTGATAAATACTAATTATTTATTTTCATTCAAACCAGGCTTTCATAATTAAAACTGAGAAATTGCGACATTTCACGTAAGGGTGTTTCATACTAATAATCGTAACTTCTGAATTCATATTTTTCAAAGCCTGTAATTAATATTTTTCTTGTAGTAGCTATGCTTTGATTATTTATCATTTCTTATCAACTAACTAATCAGGAATGAAATCATGAACGCCAATTAAATAATAATCAATATTATAATGTATTCAACTTAATCAAATAATAGTTAACGGCTTTATTGTTAATTGTACAATCTAGTCGTTGATTTATGTACTTAGCTTTTCATTTTCATTCAGTCAGGTATACTATTTGAATTTAAACAATAATTAAATAAACAGGTTCTAAATATAAACCAGTTTATTTAATAAGTGTTTACTTGTTAAAAATTATATAAAGCCACTATTGTATTGAGCGGTTTCCGGTCACTCAGAAGGTGTGATTTCTGAAAAAGATTTTAAATAACTATATCCGTTTGCTAAATTAAATAAAATTAATTTGAGTGATTATTGTGTCCTTTTATTTATCTACTACAAACATATGAATTACATTTTTAAATATTCTTATACAAAATTAATTAAAAAAAACATTTGAAAACATAAAAATAGTAGCCAACCGGCATTGGAAACAGGGTTCAAGCTACCGGTGGCCAGGGCTCTTGAGAGATGAACCTCCCAACAATAAGCACCGTGTCCAGAGGTACTGCTTTCTGAATCAAGCCCTTGATCCAGCTGCCAAGCAAGACCCTCCTTAGATGTTCGTCGAGGTTTGAGTGATTTATTACGATGAAACAGAAAAAATATATGTAACATTTTTATGACCACTGCAGAATGAACAAAAATATGAATAAACGTGATTTCCAAATTTTGCGATCCAGGACCAATGTAGAACACTGGTTGTTGATTCTGTCCAGCTCGTCCCGCCATCTCCTACGAGGTCTACCACGTAGTCGCCTTCTAGTTGGGAGCGGATTATTAATCGATAGTTAAGTACCTAGTAAGTAATCAATGTTTTGACCATTACTAAGTGTGGAATACTTATTATATAATGCATAAATCAATTAAAGATAACAAGGTATTTTTCTCATTTAACACATGTGGAATAATCAATCTTTAGACCAGCTTACCTTTTTATTTTTTTTACGTCCACTCCCGTCGGAAATATATTAAAATATTATATGTATGTTACTGTATGTACCGTATCCACACAATTGCCAATCGCACCTAATTTCGGAAATATTCTCCGTTGACATCTAACGTAACTTTATTAGACCATCGCGCTCGGCTGCTTGCAGCGTATTGAGCGACGAGTTGCATGGTTTCGTAATGATGCGTTTGGAAGTTGGGAGCGTTCGAAACAGGTTTTGTTTCAATTATTCTCCCGTTTCATTTATTTAGATACCATAGTTTTTTGTTCCGTTCTGTCTTGCACTTTTCACCATTTTTATTTATTTTTCTATTTTTATTTTATTGCTAAGTTTTCTTATTTGTAAGTATTATTATTATACGTCTATTTCATATATCTAAGTATCTACTCAGACAACCTTTGTGGGACCAGAGCCCAGGTTACCGATCCCACATAATATAACAAAAGGAATCATCCATAGAATAACCACAGGAGAGTCAAATAAAAGATGGAATGCAACAGAAGGTTGTCGACAATCGAAAATCTTCTTAAAGTCATATGATGAAAAGAAATCCCACAAGCTACTCAGAATGAGCAGGGGAAACATAAGACTAGTAGTAGGCATCGCAACAGGACACTGTGGACTCAATAGATACCTGACGATTATGAAAGTAAAGGAAGATCCCATATGCCCAGCATGTGGAGAAGCAGAAGAAACAAGTTTCCACCTTGTGGCGGAATGCACAATGTATGAGCCACTCAGATGGGAAATCCTAGGAACAGATGAGATTAATGAAGAGAAGCTCGCAGAAATCTCTACCGAACAACTGGTGAGCTTCTGCAAGGCAACAGGAAGATTCGCGATGCCGAC
Source organism: Diarsia dahlii (assembly GCA_949775195.1). Taxonomy (NCBI): domain Eukaryota; kingdom Metazoa; phylum Arthropoda; class Insecta; order Lepidoptera; family Noctuidae; genus Diarsia; species Diarsia dahlii. The sequence continues at coordinate 17,436,030 of OX459195.1, forward strand.
CACCAGTAACCCATGAAGGGGATCCACCAAAATGGGGAACTGGGCGAAATAATCCACAACGAAAGGACTGATCGCCCGTCTGGTGTCTGCCGGCGTCCCCGAAGATAAATAGAATAGAATAGAAATAGAATCTACTCAGACACATACACACTTATAAACAAGGGACTAAAACTGTTTTACTTCCGTTACATCACCATCTCAGGGCCAGTTGAAAACCAGCGTCGGGTACTAGCTGCTCAGCAGTTTGCTGAACTGGTCCTATTTGGCGCAGCCGTGAGATGCACACTCTCTTTTTTTGTGTTTGTTCATTTTATTTTTTATTGTTTGTTGTGTGCACTTGTGGCATATTGTGCTAAATAAATATGTTTTCTTTCTTTCTTTTCTTTCTATATGTACGACTAAAAAGCAGATACCTAATACAGGTAAAGTAGGCCGCCATCCAATAAAGAAAATGTAACACACAACAGTTGTTACCCAATGCGGTGTGGCTGGGAGGTAATAGTGTGTGATTTAAATGTCCATAGCGGTAGTGATAAATTTCTTCTGGTCGGTAATAGTGACTGAATTCGCCAAATTGCTAGCGACGTGGAGCAACTAATCATACCTGCATGTAATGTTTGTGCGTGTTCAAAGGGAACTGGCGATTCTAATCTACGCTTTAGCTGAAAGTGAACAATTTTTTTTTTTTATAAATCGTTTATAAATTTAAGCGTTAAGTATTTTGCGAACTATTTGGTTTTGTTTCATGAAAAGTTACAGGTTATTTGTTATAATTTGATATCAATTCTGGGATATCAGAAATGCAGCGATGCGCGTTCTAGCTTATCCGCAAAGCTCACCAGATAGAGTATTTCGTGGTTACTTATTCCATAAACCCAACCATGAATTCATATGTGACAACTGTCCAATAAATCGGACAGCTCGGTAGTCATTATAAACCATGCACGAGCTTCTGGAATTAAATTAGTATGAAGTATGACCATCTCACGACATTACCATAAGTATTATGACAAAAAACCAGTAATTTGTTTCATGCAGCAATCAATATTGTTGTCGAACAGGTGTTTAGCATACATGCTTACACGCATATGCGCGCGCGCGTATGCACGACACATTTGAGGAACATTTCTTGAGGAAATTGACAACACATGGACGTGTTCGACACATTCATGTAATGTCCCCAGCGTGCATCGCAGACGTATTGTCTGGAATTATTTATTGAACGTTATTTGTAGCGTACTTGGGAGTTTAATTTATCTTTGACAGTCGTAACAGTTAGTGGCCCGCAAGTTTGGCATCCAGTCTTATCATGGGGTATCATATCACCCAGTACTAACTGGGTTACGGAGGTCAGATAGGCAGTAGCTTCATGTTAAAGGCTGGTATTCAGCTACATTCGGTTAGACTGGAAGCCGACCCGAACAAAGTTGGAAAAAGCCTAGGCAGATGATGATGTGACAGTTTAATTGACGAGAGGCTGTCAAATAATTAATGACAAATAAACCAAATAATTAATGACAAATAAACCACTGAAATACGATGTGAAATTGGTTCTTAATGGTTTCAGATTATTGCGTTTAATACTGTTGCAAAGTGTTTTGATTTCATCAAAATATTATATATTATAAAATATTATGATGAGTGACTTTAATTGACACTTTCAATTTTTATCTCCGTGCTATATTAATTTTACAATTGCTTATTTTGTAACAAGCAACTTAATTCGGTTTACATAAGTCTTAATAAACAATGCCGGTTTTAAAAAGTGGACCATTTCAGATAAAAACTTAATTGAAGAAACGACTTTTTACTTTCGGGCCTTGTACTTAGTTGGCAAGGTTACAAGGCCGGACCCTTTATGGAAAAATACGCCGTGAGATTTCTATCAAATGAACCAATGATGCTTGACAAAATATTACCGGAACGTGGTTGATGGAGTGATGAATTGGTGATGGACTTAATGTAATAATTTATAATAAGATCTTTTCATTATTATTTTGTTTGAAATACAAATCTGAAATATAAACCGTAACGTTCTTTAATTTGTAACAGAGTCCTCTTTAATATTTGTATCCACTTATAACGGCATTTATCTTCAGTAAATAAAACCAAAGGGATAGTCATACTAGTTTTTGTATTTTTGCATGGTATTTATGAATATGAATATACAGATATCCTACAACTTTAAATGCTAAGCATTTTAGCAAGTACGCAGATATGTAGCTAGATTAAAATTTCTTAGGCGAGTTCATTTTTACTAACGTTTGAAAAGTAGACACAAGACTTACGAGGACAAGGACTGTTTTAAATTAAGTTGTCAAATATCATCTTCATCATTCTCCTGCCCTTATCCCAATTCATTTGGGGTCGGCGCAACATGTCTTCTTCTTCCATACTTCCCTATTTCTCGTCATCTCAGCAGTCACCTCCTTTCTAGCCATGCCATGCTTTCTAGCCATCTTATTAAATTAAATTTCATTACAAGTAAGAATTTGGTCCAATTAGTTAAGATTTAATATTATAACTCTACTTACAAATTACGTCCCATAAAAGTGGAAATTCCAAACAATTTACGAGAAAACCACCATTTTTGGAAATATCCAACTTTCAAAATGGTTTCTTAGCTCAGTGACATGAATAACGTGTAAATCTGGAGCTGGTTCATTTTATAACAAGCCCGTTGATCGCGGGCGCTGCGTGATATATTACAGCGCCTGTTTTAAACTAGTTAGTATCATTTAAAGCTATGTTCTTATCGCGTTGCGTATCTAGATATTTATTGTAAGGTAAACCGAGCCTGACTTTATTATTGTACTAGTAAAGTGCAACATTGCTTGTTTTATTAATTTTGTGGAGCCGTCTTCCAGTTTGCTTTATTCTGATAAAAAATCTAGCGTTAGGAGAGACAAATTGCATGCATAATTTAAAAAATAAATTAGGATTGCACAGCAGCCCCTTTTTTTGCTATGACTGCAGTATAATTATCTTTAATATATGTAGCTATTATGACACGGTTAGGTATTCGTTTAGCACAGTTATTTCTAGTCAAATATATCTACTTACTACCTACACAGTTATTTGTCAAAGTAAGTAAGTCTTTATTTTGCAAATATGGGTACAGTACATGGTGATATTATAAACAAATAGGAGGCAGGTTCAGCCATATTTTACCAAAAGGCATGCAAAAATTATAATTTTACAATAACACAATTAAAGGAATACAGAATAGTTTTAAATAAATCATTGCAACACATTAAAATCAAATTATTACTCATTGAAATTACAAATAATATTAAGAAATTTAACAATTTGTAAAACATATTAATTAATTATATAAGGCGAAAAATTCAGTCATGTTAAAAAGACTAAATACGATTTTTCGGTAGAAATGTCAAACATTGAGACAAATTCTTATTACATTGAACAATAGTCACAAAACAAATAAATTCCATTAAGTCAAAATTCAATAATGTCAAAATACAATAATGTCAAAATTCAAATGAATAAGAAAAGTAAAACACTGTTCTCAATTATTAAATAATGTTGGCAACCGGATATTGTTGTATCTGACTAAGCTTTTAGCATAATAAATGCATTCAGTAACGTATAATATATAATATTTAGATCGATTATAATATCACTGCTCTAAATTGTTGTCATTACAATCAAATTCAAGTTATTATTATTAAGTAACATATAATAATCGAACAAAATCGTAACGAATACAAGGAATTAAATGACATTACGTAAGTAATAAAAGCCGAAAGACTTTGCCTTACATGATAGGCATAAAATATCTTAAGCGCTTTTGTTTCATGTAACAATCAACAGTCAGGCACTTGTAGGCTTGTTGTAGCAATTTTCACAACAAGTAAGCCAATTTTAACAACATCACATATTTCATTGCATTAAAGACCATTTTTTTTATAATTCAAGTGCTTAGTGTCGTGTGTCCGACTGCACTTTCTATAGTCGATCTAGGTATAAGATCTGAGTCCTGATACTTTTCAGATAGATCTGTTGTTAAAATTTTGGTCAAGTTCACGCCAAACTCGAATTGGTTTAGATACCATGTTTTTAACAGAACGTGAGTCATGAATTAAGATATTTATTTAATTTTCGGTGTTTGATGTAAAAACTGAGTTATAAATTATCATCAATTTTCTGCAGTTGATACTCAAGTACTGAGTCTCCCAATTAACTTTCCAGCAATTCAATGGTCTGATGAAAATAAATCTAAGCTATATTTTTTGTAGATCTTAAGTTTAGTTGTTTGAATAATAAAAATAGTGTGACGCATAGAAAATCAAACAAAAAATAGAAATAACTTCTCTACTTATTAAAGTTAATAAACCTAGATTTACTTTAAAGTATAAATGTCTTAGGTATTTCTTGTAACTTAATTATAAGAGTTAATGTCAAAGTTACGATCAAGTAGTTACTTAGGTACATTTAATATTGTTCCTCATTTCACTTGACAAGAAACACTGATTGCTCTTGAGTGAGTATTAGATAACGGATGGTTAATTGATGTCTATGTATATCTGCGAGTGCGGTACCAGAAACGTAATACTTTTTAATTGTAAATTATGCTACGTCTGGCGTCTTACTTAGCTGAGTCAAACGCCAGATGATCATAAGTATTATTGACGTATTTAGGAAGTGTGCTATAAAGCTTTTATATTACATTATTCCTATACGCAATTAACTGTCTTCGATTTAAATCTAAAATAATATTAAATAATTAAGATTCAAAGTTAGTACCTACATATAAATATGTTTAATAATATACAACAGCGATAACACTTAGGCGTCAATGTACTCTTCCGTATCACTGTCATCTGGGAACGTGCTCAGAAGACTGGAACATTATCACTTTGAGAGGTAATGCTAATTCTAATTAGGTTTTTGATGTTTTTTCTGTGTTAAAAATGTGTATCTTTATGAGTATAGACCAATTCTTACACATTGTAACGGGCAGCTAATGTTAATAGCTGATTTCTTCATCATCTGCCTAGCCTATTCCCATATTGTGGCACTTGAATGTATTTTACATTAAATAATTGCCTGTCTGACCCATTTACTAGGTACCTAATATGAAAGACTGTTTTCTTTGTCAATTCTAAAGTATACATGTAAATGGTTTAATTAAAATTAATGCTTTGAATCTAAGTTTGAAAGCCGAAAAAATGATAACTAAAATATTAAAATTAGGTGTCGCGTTATTTCTAATTACTTTGCTTTGCTCTGCTGTCATAGAAAGTGTGTTGACAAGGCCATTTTAAGGCCAGCCGGATGTTGGAGCATATTTAAAAGTGCCTAAACAGATTTATTATAAAACATGATTTAATTGTTGCAAGGAGTTATATCATGGTTACGTTGTCAGCCAATGTCGTGCCGTGGATTTGTTGCGGCCCTTACATTTTGCAGATCTAGTTGTTGATTGGGCGAAGTTAATCTACATTATAAAGGCACGGTGAATTGATAGTTACCTATAGGTTTAGTATTGAACTGTTTATTTATTTAGGTAGACACCAATAGAATTACATGAGATTCAGCAGATAAAGAAAAAAAGAAGCGATACTAGAAAAACAATAAAAGGGATAACATAATATCAGTACTATATACCTGTAAGAGGAGTACTATATTATTATGCATGATGCTTGTGCCAGGAAGTAGTATTGAAATAATAGCCTTTGGTTTTTTTACCCGAAGATAAAAATCTTCTGGCATACAATCAGATAGATATTGCCCTGTCACTCTTTCTCTGTGTCTTTGAAGTGAGATAGGGCTAACTTCTTGACATGGGTGAATTGGCGTCCACAATAAAACATGGTTTTAATGCGTTTTCTCACTTACCTACATTAGATAAAAGTAGAGCTAGGTATAGTGAAATACGGCAATTTACTTAATATAATTACTCGCTTGGTTATTAAAACATACCAAATAAACTATAGGCTTTGCAAATTGCAATGCAAATATGCCACCCATTTATTGTTCTAGTTTAATAATAGCTATTAGTCAAGAACAATTTACAGCTCAGAGATAATCAAAATAATGTGGGTGTTTTTAGACACAGAATCTTAATTATCTACACGCACAGATAACGTGGTGAGCACGTGCTTAGTATTTCAAACAATGCTCCTGGATAAATGTCAAACTACTAGAGAGTACTAGGATCCGAAAGCTGACGTCACTTTTGCTGCCCAAAATCGGTTGTCAAACTTAAAAGGTACTTTTGGCTTAAGATTTAAAATGTCGTGAATTCGTTCGTTTTAAGCGCCACCACCTACGTTGGTACTTAGGTGCGCAATATATCAATTCAGTCGAAGTTTTTTTTGTTTCGTTGTCTATTAAATCCAAACATATGTCATAGTCTGCGCCAATTAGTATTTTTTACCTTTTTTAATACGACCAAATATTTAGAACCTAATTAATTTGATTTATGTCAAGTCATTATAATGTCTATATCATTTGAATCATGAGAACAATACCGCTCTCGATTATAATCATGCTTATGCAGAATATTATGGCGTCATTGGCTTCTCTGTGTGACATAGTGACGTTTTTCTTCTGAACTCTTAGGAAACCGCTCAGCGAATGCTGGTTTGATGGGCCATGTCTTACAACAAACAGCTTATTTATTAGTGTCAGGCAAAGACGGCTTATGTTTTTTCGTATATTACCCGACTGCGCGATAGCAAAGACAAGCAGGGTAAGGCTTTGCACACATATCTCGATGTGCAGCCGGCGGCTTATTCGCAAACTCATGGTCCAAATCCTCTGAATGTACGATCAATATTAATATCGTTTACATCAACTTGTTTCCATCTTTTTAGTTTAATTTCTGCAGTAGTCTAATAAAGACCAGGCTTTTCTTAAATTAACATTTTTGATTTCTCAGGCGCTCTGCGCATTAGTCTTCTTCATGAATGTGCGTTTTAAAAAACATACTTTTTAATCTCATCTGCTAGCTATTTAAACGAATAGCTTCTGCAAACTTCTTGAGCACGACTGGGTGTTAAAACAGTCGCCACCGACTATGATCATAATATGCATTGAATTCCAGATTGAAGTATCTCAGCTCCAATCATCATGTTATAATGCCAGACAATACACTAATAACCTCTAAACTGTCAAGCTATAATTTTGGGCAAGTTTGAGCTAGATAGGCATAGTTTGCACAGTATTTTAACGGCTTTTAGAAAACGCGGGAACACCTCATCTTATATTGCACGTTGACAGACAGCGCCTTCGTTTGACGTCGTCTTATATTGCATTTTGACAGTCAAGAGGCCAGATAAAAAAGATATTCCGTTGTAAAAAATGTGGGAATGCTCAGCAAAAACACCACAAAATTAAATACTCGAACCTGAAGTGAGAAATAGAATATAAATCATTTTTATTTAAGTACCTATTAGAACTACTAAGTTACTACAAAAACTACTACCCCTCGTTAAAACTGATGAGACATTCTCCAAAGCACCTTCTGAATCACCTGTTCTAACATACATGATAATTAATGTTTATGGCCTAATTTCTTTACTTATAACCACAAATCTTTATTTAATCAGATAACCAGCAATTTATCACATCTTGTCATGTGAAGCTATAATTATTCTGCAAGCGTCGCCGCAGGCAAATCCGTATTAGTTTTTAGTGCAGCCGCTTTGATACCGTGATGTCGTGATCACATTTCAATTCAACGTAGTTTCAATAGATCCTGTTCCGTTATGCAAAAATAAAATCGCCATTGTATTACTGATGGTTTGGTCATTTGGTGCTATGTGTGTGTGTGACTGCTATTCGTTAGAAATATACGTATTATTACGTATATGCCGTACCAATTACAGGTAGGTATCACTATAGAGTAAACAATTAATGAATTTTGGTGACAATTTCAGGGGTTTTGTTTTGTACGAAACCCTAATCCTTTTGCTTAAATAAAGTAGTCTAACTCTTTGTAACATCAGCTATGTGCCAATAAAAGTCTCGTCGTTTCGGAGAGTAACAGGAACAAACAGACAGACAATTCGGTATTACCTACTTTCCTATGCATTCAGTAAAAAAACTGCAATTTTGAAATTACAAACAGAAACTTTCCAAATTTATATAATTAATATGTAGAGATATTGTGAATGATTTCCCTTAAAATATTATTATCCTATTTCAATACCTGGTGATAACAGATAAGTTAATCGTACCTAGATACCTCTTACCCGGCAGTTGGCACCGCGCCTAACTGTTGTCGTTAAATCTATGGTGTTATCATTATGGCATTTCAAATGGTCCAAAACGTTTTGTATTTAAGAGTTGCAGTGTTGAGTGTATAGGAAAGGAACTTGCCAATAATTATATGCATTGCCGTGATAGAACATAGGACCCGAGCCTGCAATTTAGAAAATGCAACACTTTAGTTCAAAATAACTTAACCAACAAAACAGTTTCGGTCGCTAATAATTACCCACAGTTTGAACAAAAGCTAATTGACTTAATAACTTTATTATCTCAGTAAATCCCAAGCTCACTAATTCGTCGCAATCTTGAACAATCCAATTTACTAAATAAGTGTTTACAGTCCGCTGGCCGCTCTTAAGCCATTTGCCATTTAAATTTCAGAAAACTATAAATTTAAGGCTAATACGCACTTAGAATTTAGTGTAATCGTGTAATGAAATTAAGAGCACTTGTAAATTAAATGTCTTGCGCAAGCGAATGTACTTGTACGCAATTAGTGACGATAAAAAATAATAATACAGTGCCATTAATTGTATATTCAATAAAATAGTCGCTGGGAGGTGTTGAGCAACAAGATACTGGACCATAGAAATAAATGCAATAGTTTTAATGAATGATAGTTGACAAGTTGACGACTGTTTTTAATAGATAATTATTTTACCCATATAATAATAAATAAATTTATTTTTCTCATTTATACACAATAATCATACAATGTCAAATATCTACATAGAGACTGGTGTCTGTTTTAGGTAGAACCTGCATTACAGATCACCAGGCTAACCCTCCGGACATAATAATTATAATTAAATGAACAGAATTAAATGAGTTCAAGCAATTCAAATAAGTAATACAAATGAATTAAATTAAAGATAAATTAAATTATAAATAAATCAAATTACAAAATGTCAAACTGCAAATAAATTAAATTGCGAATAAATTAAATTAATAATAGATCAAATTACGAATAAATTAAATTGCAAAATAAATTAAATTAATAATAGATCAAATTACGAATAAATTAAATTGCAAAATAAATTAAATCAATAACATTTTCAATTAGAGATAGAATAACAATTTTACAAATCACCTAAAACATTATGAAAAAGGTAAAATAAAATTTATATAAAATTTTTAGAGAAAACTTTCAGATCACTAGAGTGGGTTGTTTTAGGCTTGGTAGAGCGTGTGTGTGTGGGAGTGTGAGTGAATTCATTCTTCACACCATAACCAAATAGCGTGAGGAATAAATATTCCTACAATGGACAGATTTAAAAACAAATAGATTGGTTTGAACCTTTTTCAATTTTATGTCTTTTTCTTTTTCTCTTTTTTTTTTTGTTCATTTTATTTTTTATTGTTTGTTGTGTGCACTTGTGGCATATTGTGCTAAATAAATAAATTTTCTTTCTTTCTTTTTACCCGACTGCGGCGAAGCCCAAAAGGAGGGTTATGTGTTTGACGTGTATGTATGTATGTATGTATGTCCGTTTCTTTGTTCCCTCATAACTCCTAAACGGATGAAGGGATTTGAATGAAATATACGTCGTTAGATTCGTCTTGATGGCGCGAGTGTTATAGGCTACATTAAAATTAAAACTTTAAGAAAAATTGTGGATTTTGGGGGCCAAATCACGGAGTTAAAAAAAAAAATAATTTCCAATACCATCGAGTAGGGTATCAAAATAAAGGGTTTCACAAGGATATCACAAAAATATACAACACTTATATGTTCAAAAGAAATTCAAAGTGACAAATCCTTTAAACAAATAAAAAACGAACATTCAAGTTCGATTCATTACACAAACACAAAAGTTAAATCATCTGCGAATAATTTTACGCGACCAACGAAAGAACAAAAGAACTAAAAAGTTGGAAATAAAAAAAAGTAGTTAAAAAACCAAAAAACCCGACTGAAAAAACTGAAAAACAAAAAACAAGCACATTTTAAATTAAACAAAACTTGGAAGCAGGCGGGGTTCATTTGAATATTAAATTATGAAATGAAAAAAATAGAACCCCGCCTGCTTCCAAGTTTTGTTTAATTTAAAATGTGCTTGTTTTTTGTTTTTCAGTTTTTTCAGTCGGGTTTTTTGGTTTTTTAACTACTTTTTTTTCTTTATGTGAAGTTCGAGATCTATTGGTTGTTGGGTTGTATCCATTAGTGATGATTATTTTAATTAATAGATACTGACTGGAATAGTTTTCTTGTCAAAACTGTTTTAATTAATATTTTATTACGATAGACCATAAAAATTAAACAAACCTCATCACATTTTATTAACTTTGTTAAGCTATTGCATAGCTTCTATCGCGGGCCTTGAGCGTGGAGAGCTTCGAATCGAAGGTGGAGAGCGAATCCAGAAATTCCCTAACGAAAATATTCAAGATTCAGTATTCAACCAGGTTGCTATGGTTACGGAAAATAACAAGGTTGTCAACTGAGGTTGTCAAATTAAATAATTAATTATTTGCTGTTGATAAAAATGCTATGCAATAGCTTTACCGCGGTAGTCTCCGAGTGCCACAATTAGTTTTTTTTTTAATGACATCTGCATGCCATTAAAAATTTAAGAAGTGAAATGCCAACTGTCAAACAAGCTTGTATTAAAAAAGGCCTAATCGAAACGACATTTCAAAGCCTAAAAATTAAGAACGACCTTGTCAAGTGAAATTCATAAAACTTTTATCTTTACCATTAATCTTTTACAATAACTGTGGCGAAGCAAAAATGGATATAAAGATAAAATATTTCGTCACAGTGTTTCGTGCTCATGACATTAGCGGACTGTGCCACCGCCATAGTTCACACAGTTGGCTGATTTCCCACGAAATGACAAAACACATTACTCTCTTTATTTGCACATTATCTGTATTGTGTGTAAATAGAAATGTGGCTGATGTTATCTATGGTCGGAACGAGCGGACTTCGTTGTTCTACCGGCCATACATTATTATTGTATTCAAATTTAGAAAACGCCTTTGATGCCACTTTATTTCACGAAATATTTTGACAGTTGCTCGTATTGTTTTGGTGCAGTCAGATTTTTGATAAAAGTAAATTATGAGCTAACATTTTTGACTGTAATTGTACTTTTATATGTTTAGCTTTTAAGGCTTCTTTTACAGCGAACCTCACTGAGACATCAAGCATTGTTATTATCAAGTAATACACAACACTTTATAGAACAACAAAAAACCTGAAAAATCTGGCTATGCAAATTGTTCCAGAGGAATCTGAAAAATAAACATACATAAAACATAGGTATCCGTCACACTTTCTTGGAAACGTTTACATAATAAAAAAATTAAGTTCAAAAATCTACTACTAACAAAATCGCGGTCTTAAAAGTAGAAAACAAGAAAGTAATTCTTGTCTGATATTCTTCGTAGTGGCATGCCACTGATACCTGATGCTCCTTCATGGCGTTCTCATTGATACAGAAATCAGCTGCTAATTGCCATTAGCAAGGTAGCATGCGACTACGAAGAATATCAGACAAGAAGACCGCGAATTTGTTAGTAGTCGGGTTTTAAATTTTTGAACTTAATTTTTTTATTTGAATTTTATTTTTGTGTGTACTTAAACTATAATATTATACATATTTGTAATGTGCTCGCCAAGACCTTTTAATTTGATAACAAACTTGCTATGATTATCTCAAATTAATATTTTTTGAGGTAAGTTTTTGATATTTAAATTCCGTCATAAAAATAATTTATCAAATTTATATAGCCTATGTCACCCGGGCTATTTTTACGAATCTATTGACACCTAATTTATTAAAATCCGTTCAGCAGTTTAGGCGCTACGGTGGAACATACATACATACACACATACGTACATACATAGACTGCCAAAATCATTACCCTTCCTTTTGGCTTCGCCGTAGTCGGGTAAAAAGTAAAAGGCCCTACAGCTAGACACAAACGCAAAAATGTTACTTTAAAAAATGCATAATTTCATGTTACGAAACCAGCAAGTCTGCTACAGTTTTCTTTAATGAATCCGAACTGGTGCGCGTACGCCTGAGGCCTGAGGGTATAGTGCTTACGTCAGCATATCTGAGTGATTGCTCTTATGCAATCAAGGTGAAGTGCGTTTTGAGTTCGGTCCGGTCTTGATCGCTATATTGAACTCTTTGTTATTATTATATATTATTATTATTATTATACGGTAGTAACATTTCTACGAAGTTTGAAGAATAGTATGATTAGGGTGAGCGTAGAGTTGTTAGAACTTATAGTTCTTTTTTTGTTGCACTGATTTATTTTTGGTACATAATTATTTAATTACTAATTGCCTTTACAAGGAAAACCCATTACAAACCTGTTTAATTTAAAGTAAGTGGTAATTTTATGTTACTTAAAGTATTACTCTGGTAAAATAAACCACTTTTACAAAGTTTATCTCCATTCATATAATTAATAGTAGTAGAAGAAGAAGTTTTCCTCATCAATTATTATCGACGATTTTTACAACATAAAATATTATTTTAAGTACCTAAGTACATTTTCTTGTCACAGATTGAATTTTCATTTCAACTTCGCTCATTACACTTATTAACTAAACGGTCAAGTTGAACCACATCACCAATTACAGAAGGACAATCACGGTAAGCACCTGTTCTACGTTTGAATGATAAATGGCCGGCCATAAACAACTTAGCAACTAACAATTAAAATCAAATAATTAATTAATTGGTGGCAATGGTCGGTCGTGACAGACTAGTAAGCTTAGGCCTTGCCTGTGAAGCATGTGGTTGTGAGGTTCAAATCCGGGCAAGTACCTACCATTGTGACTTTTTTCATTCATAATATGCTTTCTGATTTCATCAGGAGCTCGTGGCTTAATAAGAACTGCCACTCGGGTCGATCTTTAGGTAAAGCTGTCCTTGCCTAGGTCGGTCTGTGGATGGGTGACCGCCCGACATACCGGGTTTCCTCCGTGCCTCGGAAAGCACGTTAAGCTGTTGGTCCCGGCTGCCATATTATATAGATCTTTGGTAGTCGTTACAGATAGTCAGTGACCTGAAATTCTGACATCCAGTCTTACCAAAGGGTATCGTATTACCTAGTATTAACTGGGTTGTGGAGGTCTGATAGGCAGTCGCTCCATGTAAAATACTGGTATTCAGCTGCATCCGGTTAGACTGGAAGCCGACCCCAATATAGTTGGGAAAAGGCTAGGCAGATGATGATGTTTTCTGATTTCATCTTGGACATTACTGACATTGTTAAAGGATAACACCGTGAGAAATCTTGGACTTATCGTAAATATAAATTTATGAGATGTGGTCTTATGCCTACTACATTACGATTCCCTTCCCGGTGACGTGGATACTACCGTGATGACGAATGCGACACCTTCTACAAGATTTGTGAATCCGATACTTTTCTTAAAAGAAAACGGCCAAGTGCAAGTCGGACTTACACATCAAGGGTTCCGTACCATGACTTCTTATAGGTTTTCCTGTAATTTATACGTGTTGAACTAATTTCTGTATTTTTTTCTGAATTTTAGGCTCAGTAGTTTCGGAAATAAAGGGGGGGGAATGGTCGGATAGACAGACAGACACACGAGTGATCCTATAAGGGTCCCGTCGGGGCCGTGGATTGTCGAAAGGTTAACGCGGCTCCGACACAAGGGCGAAGAACGAACATGGGTTTGGTTTTTAGTCAGTAGAAGTCTGACACTCCCCTTCGCTCTGCCCAAGAGCGGCGGGGGTTATTCGATGATTTTCCACCCCCCAAAAAAAAAAAAAGCCATTTTCTACTTTCGTAAATCAGACTTGAGTTTCTTGAAAAAGTTATTTCATATGTCAGGTAGCACCACCACCTAGGATACAGGAGACTAAATCACCACCCTATGTAACGTATGTATATATAATAAATTAATATTTGCTATAGGCATTTCGTGGCACACATGCATCCTTGGCGGCAAACGGAAACATATGTAACTTTACCTCGGATATCAATTACCAAAATATTTTTATATTATTTGAATGGGAAACAATAGAACTTTTACTATTGTAATATTCCACATGTTTTATACTTTGTTATATTATAGGTACATTCAATCGCTTCCTTGTATCACATATTGAGTAACAGAGCAGCTCCATTCAGTCATGTGACAAAATTACAACATAGTTATTTAAATATTTATCGTAAATGGAACTTGTATAATTTTGTAGATAAGCGTCATATGATTTTCATAATATTTTGCTGTAATTTAACGGTTGCTTACATAATCTAGCGGTTCCTTAATTATGATAATATTTTAATGACGTGAAATATGTCATGCTTGGTCTCGTCTCGTTCAAGTCAATCAAGTTTTGACTCTAATTACATAGGTATTTTCTACTTTTACTCTTTTAAAACTTAATAATTTGAAAGCAAATTCATAGAATTGTCAAATTTTGTAGAATAATTTTAGTTATTATTTAACGCTAGTATCAAATCACTGTTGAATTTAATTATTTTTGCCAATTAGAACTAAAATCATAAAATGAATGAAAGTACTACAACAAACCGTTCCTTCAACAAAACAATTTCACTTGAACTGTAAACGATGAATGATCAATATGAACATTGATTAATTATCTTGTGCAATTAAAAAACAACGGCTTATTTTTATCAGTATCTCCATAATTTATGCATTATAACACTTCAACCAGTTTACAATAATAAAGCCATCATCACCAGGGTATCAAGATGGATCTCTACTAACAATAAAGGCAAACGAAATCATACAGCGCGGAATAAATTACGTATCAAGTTACGTATTCAGTTTAATTTGAAATTCATCAAAAAATTGTAGAGCGCATCGGAGGGTAAGGCAATGTGCTACTGTAAACGGAACGGAGATTATTGGCGGTAAACGATCGATCTCTTAAAAATCTTAATCTAATACTACCTGTACAAATATTTTGTTCCTGTCGGAAATATGTGTCAGGGTATCCGATCAGATTATAATCTTTTACGGGGGATCAGACCGGAATAGAAAATAATTTATAATAAATCTGATCCCCTAAAAAGTTAACACAAAACAAAGCTAGTGTGAAGCAAAGTCTTGAACCATCACTAACTTCGAGTTATTCCGTTCGAATCCCCAAAAACCATGGAGCACGATAACCAGTGGAGAGCGCATGCGGGGGCTACCGCGGGCGCCAAACATTCGCTATATCAAGCGTACGCGGCGAAATTTTGCTCAGTCGCAAAAATTGTAGGCTAACGCACGAACGTCACGCGCTCCCGTTTTGAAAGCATTTATTACGAAAAATAATGCCTAGTTGTGCAATTAAATGGTGTGGAAAGTGTACTACAACTTCAAGTTACACAAAAGATGGGATAACATTGCACAGTTATGTGGTTTTCTATTCAATTTGATCAAAACAATGAAAAAAGAATCATATAATTGCTGTCTCTTTCTGGTACACTGATTTGCACTAATGCAGTTGTCTCTTTCTTTCATGATAGTGATGTTCGAGTTCGCAGTATCGCGACGGTTTATGGTATCGATATAATTTAAAATATAAGTTCTTAAAATACCTTTTTTTAGTTTCATTATTGCTATATTTTCAAATATGATTATTCACTTGGCTTTACTCGCAAATGTGTATAATACTGGCATAAACTTGTACATAACAGTAAAAAATTTAAGTGTATGATATCTCTGCCTGCCTTTTACACAAAATTTAGACGCGTTGCTTGGAATCTATTTGAATCATTGCAATCCTAGACAATTATGTTTTTTTAAATGTTTTTATATAGGCCAGTGTAGGTATGGAACAGACGTTATCAATTTTAGTTTTGGAGTAAAGGTGGTCAATACGCGCATCGGCATGTGAACACATTGCTGGCAGTGGCGTGCGTGCAGAAAAACGGAGGCAATTAAAGGCCTATGAAAAAATTTGGTTGGATTGTGTAGCCTACTATGGAACGAGGACTTAATTTTTTTTATTACCAATTTTATTGCAGTATCGGGTTAACCTGCGCCATATACACCATTTAGGGTCCGATAAGCATGGTCCTACGATGCACCGTTTCCGAGTTATGGGCGTTTTAAATTATTGTACCAAAATAAGTTAAATAAAAATAATATCTTGAAAACGGATCGTCCTAGGCAAAAAATGACCAAAATTTTAACCCCCCTTTGCTACCCCCGTGATATCATGATCTTAACACACAAAATTAATTTGATCTAATTTGAGGTCCTTTTACTTTTTTTTTCACTAATTTGACGTAGAATCGACAAACCATTTAATTGATTTAGCTTCATGTGTAGCAAAAAAATATATTGATACTCAACTGACATTATTACGAAAAATAATACAAATCCAAAGGATTATATAAGAAAAACATATTCAAAACTAATCCATTTTAAAAACCAGTAAATATATTATATTTTTTTTAAATACAGTTTTCTAAGTTTAATCATTACCTGTTTTATTTCAAAATCGAACCCGTAATCTCTGTATTGCAAACAAATCGTTATTATACTGATAAGTCAAACAATTATCGATATCGATACTTTTTCAATTACTTTTATGGAATCCCTAGAGAATGAGTTGTCATTTGGTTGTCAGTTCGTCAACCAATCACAGAGTCCGAAACGTACCTCTCCCCCCGCAGTATATTAGTGACTTTGATTTAGAACAAAAACGTGCCCATACTTTCTCCACTGGTTAGTTTGCTCCATGCCAAAAACCCATCAGTTTTTGGGGAACTTTAACTTTGCTTCACACTAGTTTTGTTTTGTGTTAACTTTTGAAACTTTAACTTTCTGTAGAAATAATTAAACTATTAAAAGCCACACACACGTTGGTAAATATGACATAGCTATGTAGCGCCACTACAAAAAGTGCTACTTTTTTTTTTGAACTCTTTTTCTTATTAAGGGGTTCAGTTTCCGCACTTAGTCCTTAAGGTGGACCATTGTGCGTGACTCGACTGACTCGAGTTTTTTTGAACTCACTTTACATTGAACTAAAAGTACTACATTGCCATCTATGACAAAAATGAAGTACTAACAACAAAATCTTGAGTCGCGCAAGTGAACTTTTCTAGCATTTAGAAAAACCCGACAGCAAATGTGGCAGTAGTCTACCAGAAATTACTGCACCCGTCTGGTCGGAGGATCCTCTTTTTCCATAGGGAATGGAAAGTTTACACCCTGCACTTCTTACTCCTATACCTACTTACAAGGTTCGTAGTTCGTTGTAGCCATTTTCATATTGTCAAGATGAATTGTTAGTTATTTGCCATAATATAGTATGTACTGTGTATTTTTTTTGTTACAGTGGCTACAACAAACTTACACAATGTTTCTTACAGATACCGCAACCATGCAACTTATGCTTGCAGTGAAGACTCGCCCTTACACTTCAAAATGAAGTTATTATAAAGTACATGCATACTTCACTTACGAATTTACAGAGCAGAATATTAACTACCATAAAATTTATTCCAATTCCATTGTACTACACCAGTGTTGTGCAGCTTTTAATTGGTCGAACTATTCATTTAAGTTGCTAATTGAATAAAAATATATAAGGTGCTCATCAACAGTACATCGCAATTAAATTATAATATACATAGGTATGTAGGATGTCGAATATTTACTTGGCTAAAATATAATATTATTTTTGACCAACTTTTACGCATTACGCACTAAATGCAATTAACAATTTTAAGGTTGTACGCAAACACTTTTCCGTATTTCAAAATTCTGCAACCGTTTTAATTTTATGGCTTTTTCTACGTACCGGTCATACTGGATACCCAGGGTTCCTACCTAATAGGTAGGTAGGTATACGTGGTTTCCCTGTATCCTCACGTGGTTCGGTGGTCATTACTATGTTGTGTTAAGTTATTATATTAGGCCATTATTTTACACTTAAATCAGCGGATTACGATCCGATTTTGTGAACAGAGATGGCCAGTTCAGAACCAAAATATTTTGGTGTTTTAGTTGCACCCGTAGAAGCTTCCTGAAAAAAGTAATTATAAGTTTTTTAAGCAGGCAAATGGTCACTAACATTAACACTAAAAAAGGGATATTTACCATGTTTGACTGAAGTTATTGCGGGATGGTGTTTATTAGTGAGTGTACGCTAGACAATTCGGTCTACCCTATTTTTCATTCGTTTTTGCGTTAAGGTCATCCACGTTTTTTTGTGTTCACTTCAGATCATCCGAGATCATGGTGCTTGCAGCAACGCCGCAATATCAGGTACTCCAAACAAATATTAATCATCGTAAATTTTCTGTGTTAATGATAATGTTAGTGACCATGTCCGTTCAAAAACTTAAAACTATCTTCCTTTTCAGGAAGTGATAGTTGAGATTTATATTACATCTTTACCAGAATAATTTACAGGGGCTCGTATTTATGCAACGTCGATTTTGAACGATTTCTCCAAGTCTTATCAGATTTAGATATCTAGTGTCCAAAACATATTCAAAACTAATAAAATTACACCATATTACATTTGGACTCTTCTGACGTAAATGTTTTTGACGCATTTTGGCTTTTTCGCACTAAATTTAACGTTTTAAATCGTAAAATTATACGGACGGTCACGTATGGAAATGGGTAACCCTTGGAATGCCAGTTAGATTATATAATACCGTCACATAACATTGTTTTTATTACCGAATACTTTAACTGGAATATTATATATGACGAAGGTAGCTCAACTATTTCGGGTACATCGTTGTCAGAGTCCAAGTTCAGCATGGCGGAGGTACGAAATAATAGTCTCAACACTGGTAACAACCGCCTATTTATTTACTTCCGATAACAAATTAACAAAATCTCAAACGATCAAGCCGATGGAAATGGATTAAAGTACGGAAACGCGGTAAGTTCGATACAGGCGGGCAGAACGACCGTTCGCACTCGTCTCTCACCAAAAAGTCCCGTCCCTCAAATCAAATGCGTCTAATGTCAACGTCAACCGACCACTGACCACTGACGTCTGACATATCACAACTGACATTTGACATATGACAACTGACAGCTGTCAAACCAGACCTGCCACGCTCTGTATCGACCTCACCCAAGCTCACTGCTTGACGTTTCCGAGTTTTCCGACAAACGATGATAGATGGCGTTATTCTAAATTGTCAACTCTAAATATTGTGCCTCGGTGTTAAATCTGCGACACGGCCATCTTGACATTTCACACGTCCTCGTGTGAGGTATCTGCAACAAGAAGTCACGGAAAGTAAATCGTCCCTTACTCGGCCTCCCTGGCCAAGACGTCGGAGTATTATCACTCACACACACAATTCAAAACAAAGTTTTGTTCTGATCCATATTCTCATCAAATCTCATAAAGAAAATCTCAACATTGAAATCAACATTCATCAAGAAATAATCAACTTTCGACCGAATCTAGTATCCGATCAAATCCAGTATGCAATGCTCTGCTCGGTACCATACAACACACACAGCTTCCAACAGGCAACCATGGGACCTCCATTCGGTACCCAACCTCAACACATCTAATTGCCTCCATCCGGCAACCATGGGACCTCCATCCGGTACCCAACATCAACTCAACTCAACACATTGCCTTTATTTAGCACCTTTAGCTACATTGCCATGATGGACGTTGGTCACAGCCCTCAAATAAACACTTACACGCGTGCAGCAACGAACAGCATTGCAATGTATGCAATCCGAGTCACTTGCATATCTCGTTTTGTCAGTGTCTATCATGTCAAAGTCAAATTTACAGTCAGCAACTGCGTCACATGTCTCAATTGACCGTATTTTCTCAAATCGTATCTCATTTGATGACATTATGAACCGAAACTAATCGCAAATAATTGTCGGGTAAAACGTGAAATAGAATTTCTAAAACAATTCCATCGAACTAAAGTCAAAATTTGTACAGTTGACCTTACAGAAGTCTGCCCAATACCAGTCGTTCGGCCATTCCTGGCCCAAGTGGGTAGGGAATAAAAGGTATTCTGGTCAAAATCATTACCGGTTCTAATGAAATCAAAACAAACTCTTTCTCTCAAAGCTGACATGTCGAACAACACCCATACTCATTCAAATAATAGGAAACTCATTAAAATATTGCAGTGCTCATACTCTGACCTCTATCCGGTCTTCATCATCACACTTATAACCTCCATCCGGTTATAAGTATCAAACCAATCGACCTCCATCCGGTCATCAACACGTAACCTCCATCCGGTTACATACACAACAGGCAACCTCTATCCAGTCACCTACACATGTAACCTCCATCCGGTTACATACACAACAGGCAACCTCTATCCGGTCACCTCCACATGTAACCTCCATCCGGTTACATACACAACAGGCAACCTCTATCCGGTCACCTCCACATGTAACCTCCATCCGGTTACATGCACAACACCATCAAGATAATCATTTCGAGCCTTTATCAAAATAATTTTTAAAGTAGGGTTGTTCAACATGTTACTTTATTTTTCCTATAACGTTACAGGTTATAAGAAAACTCATACTAAGCTAGGTACTTTAAATGTCAAGTTGACCACTTAGTATTTACGAACGAACGAACGAAATTCTAACGAAACATCTTTAACAACTGTATTGAAATCAATTTGAAAATTAGAAGCATATTTGAGCTTATTTGAAACATCAAAACATAACCTAACGACCTTTTCAAGACACAAAGAACACTCGCACCTCATACTAACGTTAAATCCTTGTTGTAAAATCTCAAGGCCAATTAAAATATCATTTTTAAAACAACTATCTGGTACAACATAAAACAAAATTTTTAATCGTAAATCACGACCTCAGAAAATAATTGTAAGGTACAGACTATCATGACCTATCCCGGGTCAATTTACAATGTTGTTTACACGCTTGCCACTGAACTGTGACGAAACATTATTTTTGATCAGAGAGCATTCGGCTCCAGAAACATAATAAAATGGGTACGACTCACCAAGATTCATCGGCACACTGCTGGGATTGCTCACATAGCAAACTTCAACACGTCGCTCGCTATTTGCCTCTGCTGCAGGCTGCAGGCACTGCTTGGTCAGCCTACCGCGCCGCCGCGCTGCCAGCCGCGCGCCGCCAAGCCGCGTCCCGCCGCCGCGCCGCCGGGCGCCGCTGCCGAAGTAAATTCTCAGCGCACCGTGACGTCATCGCGCCATTCTTCGTATTTTCTTCAGCTCGAGTGAATCCCGGTTCTGATGTCGCATCAGGGTCTTCGCGATCGTCATCACCATACGGGGCACTCCAGACTATAAACAGCTCCTTAAAATCGCTCCATTTCATCCCAGGACAAGATATGGACGACCGCCATGACGAAACTTCTCCCATGAGTCTCGTGGAATTCGCTGCTTCCCCTGTAGGCACGCCACAGCGCCGGTTTCACGGCGCTGCTGTCTTCACAGCACCCCGGCGGTCCATCCCCACCAGGTGAGACCCCTGGTTACCCGGAGGAGGCCCAGCGGAGGACGACCAGCGACGGAGGTGCCGACTTACGACGCACCTACAGTGGATGTGTGACTCCCGTCCGTCCCGTGTCTCCCACGAGTGCGCGGTTCAAAGCAATCATCAACGATGCACCTTGACTATTCAGATCGATAACACACATGGTCGGCTGTTGCCAACCAAGCCCGCGGGACAATATTCCGTTTTTCAGGGTCAAAATGCGGTAGGCGAATATCGGTACCCGCAAAAGGTGATTTCATTGCTTGCACAATAGTCATAAAGTTTTTGTTTATTTGCTCGAACAGAAAACACCACATTTCCGTTTCTATGTCACTTTCAGACGCACGCGCATTGTCTTTACACTATGTAGGCGTTAAAGTTACATACCACTTCTGATGACGAAGGTAGCTCAACTATTTCGGGTACATCGTTGTCAGAGTCCAAGTTCAGCATGGCGGAGGTACGAAATAATAGTCTCAACACTGGTAACAACCGCCTATTTATTTACTTCCGATAACAAATTAACAAAATCTCAAACGATCAAGCCGATGGAAATGGATTAAAGTACGGAAACGCGGTAAGTTCGATACAGGCGGGCAGAACGACCGTTCGCACTCGTCTCTCACCAAAAAGTCCCGTCCCTCAAATCAAATGCGTCTAATGTCAACGTCAACCGACCACTGACCACTGACGTCTGACATATCACAACTGACATTTGACATATGACAACTGACAGCTGTCAAACCAGACCTGCCACGCTCTGTATCGACCTCACCCAAGCTCACTGCTTGACGTTTCCGAGTTTTCCGACAAACGATGATAGATGGCGTTATTCTAAATTGTCAACTCTAAATATTGTGCCTCGGTGTTAAATCTGCGACATATAGAATGATATGGTTAGAATATAATAAATAAATCAGAATAAAATGTTAAATTATAAGCCTATCAGCCCGTTAATTGGAAAGTTATAATATATTGTACCTGATAAGATAGCTTCTAATTATTTTATTTATTGAAATAATGATGTATGATTTAATGTGATACCTAGCGTGTAGGCCGTTCAAAAGTTACCTTATAGTATCTAAGCCACACCCACTGTGTTTATAAATACCTACTTTATTACATCTGTAGGTATAACATATAACAAACAGATTAAGGTCGAATTTCACTAATGAAACTAAACACTCAATATATTAAAACTGCGTTAACAGCATCAATAATACCGATGCTAATACTAAATAATCAAAAATATACTGATAAACTATATCAATATTTATTTGGTAAAAAAATCGTCATCAACGAACTCGCTTCACATAATAAAGTTTGTATTTTTTTATTGCTGTATAATGGAATTATAATGGCCTGTATCACATAAAATGCCGGTAGGCTTAACTAAACGTTCCCTAAACTGTCAGTCGTTATATCAATCTTGTCCAATCGTTTACGGATATAGCTCGAAAGCCCAGACCTTGAGTCTTTCCTAGTTGTTCTAAATTGATACTGATCTTTAAGTAGGAAGCTTGTCAAACATGATTATTGTAACATTTTAAATCTTATGGCAGCAAGAAATACTGTGATTAACTTTTAAACAAAGATTAAGCGGTGTAATTTTTTCCCACACGCACAAGTCGCCTAAGTTTGCCTAAGGGTGAACAAAAACCCGTCGGGGCCGCGGATTATAGTACGAGATCACGTGGCCTCGGCACAAGGGCAAAGAAGGAACATAGGTTCGGTTTTTAGTCAGTACAAGTCTGACACTCCCCTTCGCTCTGCCCAAGAGCGGGGGGGGGGGGGGGTCATTTGATGATTTTCCACCCAACAAAAAAAAAAAAACAAGGGTGAACAAAAAAAACATAAAATATTGCTCATTCGGGTTATAAAATGTATCAATATATCTCGTGCTTAAAATTAAATAAATACGCGGATAAAAGACCTCTTTTCTTTTAAGGCTATTTATTATTTCTACGATATCAGTAAGTTAAAATAAGATTTAACTCTTCTACGTAAGCCCACCATATTATTTCTAAACCACTGCAACTTCTGAAAGCAAGAATCGACAGTTTCGACCACCAGAAAAGCGCCGAGACAATGAAGTTCGACGACGTCCCAGACAAAGAAACAATTTCACTGTCTTGAATCCCGCAACGAAATTATTCAGAAAAGAATATGCAGGAGTAGGAAACACATTATAAGTATCCACTTTGTTTTACATTCTTCTTATAGGCAAATTTCGGTAGGTTAGGAAACTAGGCCCACTAGTTGGACCGATGAGCGATGGTGAAGGTTGCGGGGTGCGCGACGCACGGGCCCGGTCAATGTGGCGATACCTGGGGGAGGCCTATGTCCAGCAGTGGGCGTCTTTTGGCTGAAATGATGATAATGATGATGAGGTAAGTTTGTACAAGGCAATACAATCAACTCAGTTTATGTGTCAAACTGTGTGCACCAATTTCGATCACAAATTAAACTTAACCTACAGTTAAAGCCTAGGTGATTATGTTAATTCGCAATCTAATTAGAACCGACAGTCAACTTTACACCGCCTACCTAATTATTATGCAAAGCACGCATAATTCGAGTGTATGATTGACTTGTTTTTACGCAAGTTCGTTCGTTCAAAGGAAAGCAAGTATAGGAAACGGATTGCGTTTAAGGTCACCATTGGGTTAACCTGTTCCATGTAGATCAATGAATTGTGTCAGGCATGCATAAAAGGCGTAATTTAAACTTTTGTCTGCTACACAAAAAAAAATTGGCTGTTTATAAAAACTCGTGGAATTTATTTTTAAATTACAACCTCCTTTTACAGACTAATTTTTAAATGTGTGACATTCGAATTTAAATCTTTCGATGAAGATGAAAAAAAATAACAAATGAATGTTAGAATTGGAACGATTTTCATTTTTTGCTTGTTTGTATTGACCACAGCAAAAGAAATGTTGGGAAAATTATATTCGCAGTCATGAAATAAAACGTAAAAAAAGTATTTGTAGATCGTTTCGAATTCAGCACGTGTTACTGCGGAACTCAAGCTGCCATGTAAGTATGTTACAAAATTTTCTTTACCTTTTAAGCCTATATTATTACGCACTGGTGGAATTTCACCATAGAACGTTTACGGTACCGCGGTATTTGTGAATGCACCAATTCTCCTGCAAAACTTCTTTAAAAGGCATGCTCAGTCGGATTGTATCACTTTCCATTGGCATTTGAGCTATTTTCCTTAGCGAGAACGAATTCCTTAAATGTTTATTAATTGGTTAAATACAGTGTACCTACTAATAATCGTGTGGGTGGTTCGGATAGCTAAGATAACATCAAGTTTTTGATATTGTAATTAAAAACTAAAAAGGTGTTGGCGTAATATTTCGCTGGTAGGTAGGTATATACTTAACTGAAATATCAAACCACTACGCGTGAACGAAGAGTGCCCGTAGCTTTTTCGTTTTTGTGTTCAGTTCTTTGAATATACTTAAATATTTTTGGTGTTTCAGACGCAAGGCTGATGAAAACGGCATAGAACATAAATTGAAAGTTTATCAAACAGACCTACGACTTGAATATGTTTCCAAGCAGGAGTTTTAAAAGGTATGTAACACCTAGTCTTGTGTTAAAAAAAAACATTTTTCATCACTTGAAAACTTTTTATTTGAGTCAATCATCATAAAAAATTTGCCTTGCCTTTTCCCAACAATGTTGGGTTGGCTTTTTTGTCTAACCGAATGCAGCTGAATAACAGTATTTTACATGGAGTGACTGCCTATCTGACCTACAAATCCCAGTTAGTTCAGGGTGCTACGATAGCCCTTTGTAATTCTGGTTGTCGGTCTTTCAGGCCTTAAGTGGCCCGAAACCGACTTATATAAATAAATGTCACTTTTAATATTATCATTAATCAACGCTTTTAAGAGAGGAAATCATTAATGACGTGCATTCGCGACACTTTTTTAATTATCATACTTATGTGGACATTAATAAATCAAAATGACATTCAGGATTACACAACATTGTCGTCATCGGATTAAATCATGAGGTGTGTAGTGCATACTAGAGGGTATGCGCAAGAGTGACACAACTAATACGAAAAGATGTATCTTATCTCAAACTAGCTCTGTCTGCCCTCTGGCTGGACGTGGGCTGAGTTTCCAATAATAGGCGTTCTTTGGAATAAATATCTAAGTAGACCATGTGATTCGAAAAAGTGTTGCATAAATCAACATAGAGACTTTGACGAGTAGGATATCAGAAATAGATTATCCCATATCATTTCAAGATTATCTTTGTAGAAGATTATGGTATATTTTGTGTCGAAATGTACTTTGGATACACCATAAGTAAGATCATGCCTGTGTCACCGAAGTATTGAAGAAGGCCAGACGTGTAGGTAGCTCGTACTATTTTTTCTATTTTTGCCATTTAACCATTTATTGCAAAAGTCCTGGGTTTGACATGGGTAGGGCTGTCGACCAACTAAGCTGACACCATAGGTACTTGTACAGTGTACATACAGGTACATTGGAGCATCAGTTTAAAACGCGATCGGGCGAAAAGAAGACTTGTACTCTAGATCCGTGGGGGTCTCAATTACCTACTATGTAATTGTAAATTTTCAAGCAATTTCTTAAAACAACTTTATTTCCTATTACAGGTTGCTCGTCTATTGTGAAAATTGGTTAGTGTTCGAAAAATCAAGTTTTTGGATCACGCTAGGGTGCTATACATTCGACAGAACCCAATACAAATTGCAAAATTTTTGGATAGTAGCTCAAGGTACAGAACCACTGATTCTTAGGAAATAGGAAACGCGCAACGTGAAGGTATGTTTAGGTACTACATTTTCTCCCTTATGACTTGATTAGAATATTGAATGACAAAAGGTGCTGTTACGAAGTCGTGCATGTGAGTTACACTCTCCATAAAAGTACCTTTGAACACCTTCTACTCTACTGTTCTATGGGGACAATTAACTATGCTATGAAGTCGATCATATAAAATCATGCCGCTTTGCTACACTACAAGAAAAAGATTCGCATCTTTGCTAGATTTTTTGCATCTGGCATATTTTAAATTAGGACTTCCCATGAAATCAGAAACTCAAATAAATGCTCTCAACCTCTTCGTGAGCCAATAGATGATTTAATAAACCTAGTACATCCTAGTAGAAATACCTCGAGGTTATATGTAGTTAAAACATAACATTAGAATACAATACTTTAATTTCCTCACCGTGCAGAATCCTAATTATCACGTTGTACAACATCTGAACAGATGGTCAAACCGCACTGCACAATCATTTGTTATATCCTCAGAGTGCATTCTTACGTGTTTATGCAACTCGAGCATTTCTTTTCTGTATGTGTAGTAACCGGAGCAACATAATCGCATTGCATGCTGGTGACATCAGCCCACCGAGTGGCAATTTCTAATCAATAGTACAGATCGTGCTCACCATTCAGATACAAACGAAAGTTCTAACGGATCTAGATGATGTTACGTGTGCTTTATACAAATTAAATGTACTTGTAGGTTTATTACTGTATTGCTACAAAGTATGGAGTTGCGCAAAATGTTGTCGATGATGCTAAAAAGGGGTATTGTTTATATCTGATACTCAAATATTAATCAGGTGTTACATTTTTTTGTATATGATATCATAGCTTTGACCGGAGTTCTGCCACCTCGACAGCGTTGGTGGTGGCTTTAGACAGGTCCCTCAAAGTTCAAGTGTAATTACACAGTACAGGAGTTGAGCCATGGTTTGTGTTGAGGCACCGTATTCGGGCCCTGCTTCATCGGAATACTCGAGATCGTACCAGACCAAGTTGTATCTGTAGTTTAGGGTCTTCCTGGCTATCCCTGTGGGAGATTTTCTGCAGGTATGACATAGTGTGCACCAGTAGGATGCCTTTGAACTCACATTTATTTTTTGCTTTACTGTTGCTGTCGACTAATGATTTAGTCAACTTATTGAAGCTGTTCCGACTCTTCAGCCTGCCTCTTCTTCGACTCCATGTTGTACAGTGGGTGCCATTATTTTGCCTGTTTCCTTCATTATTAACTAGAGCTACAAGATAAAAACGATGCTTAGTTAGTGGCTCACCGCTTATGAATAACATAACTGTTTTGTTTTATATAAATTAAAAAACTTATTAATTTTACCATTAAAACAAATATCACACCTGTTGCCCTCGAGAGGTTAGGTTTGGGGCTCATAGGGTGTACCCCCACATTTTATCATTATAATTTTCATTTCCTTCTCTAAACATCCTGAACTTTACAGAATTTAGTATGATAACATCTGTGTAGTTGTCCACGATAAGATGATTTGTGAGAATATCATGATTTATGAAAGCATTTATCACGATGATGTTCCGGCAACGAGTTATTTACTCAGAAGCTGAACATAAATCAACATTACTGCCGGTAATGCCATGTTTACACGTTACGGAATCAATGGGAGGCTCACAATGAAAGCTGAACCATGCTGAACTCAGTTTATCGTGTCAGTGTATATCTTTAAGCTATAATCAATAAAGCAATTTCTCTAATAGCCAGTTTTACAAGAGAAACAATAACTTTTACATCGTGACTAGGTTCATGTAAAAGTGACGTGGACCAATCAGTTTTGTGCTAATATGATCGACAATGTCACGCTGTCAGTGTTGGGAAAGAGAAAATTACTATGATCCACAGAAAGATATTTCTCTGAGAAAATATGATTTTGTTTGATTGCCGTTATTATCTTCGATCTGAGAGTAATAGAAAGGCAGGAATCATCTGTGGCAAATAAGCTTCAATCAACATCGTAGCTCGTGGCTGTCCACCGCGCTGATCTCGACAGTCGGCTCCCTTTGAGCTAAACCGTAAACGTCAGGGGTTTCACTTTTCTAGTCCGTTTTCATTAAGTAACTATTAATTAGCGGATAGAGGTGGTAATTCACAAGTCAATAGCCATTTAATTTACTTTAATTACCTTTAGATAATGAAGGTTTCTATAGAGCTTTTTGCCAGGTTCCACGCACACGATTTACGCCACATTCTTTCGTCCACTCACTGCACTTGCGTCCTGTTCATTACCCACACATAAAACAAAGGCATTTCTATAGTACCTAGCATGACAATAATATAATTCTGCTTAGTTAAAATAAATTCTTAGGCGTAATCTGTAATTAAAATCATTGTTTACCCACACGTTTCGAGCTGAACAACTGCTACAAGTCAATAGTCCTTGGTCCAATTGTAAAGGAAACGAAAGCTTTTAATCACTATCCGTTTACTATTATTACAGAACTAGCTGACCCACACAACTTCGTCTGCGTCACATAAATATAGCTTATAACCTTTCTCGATATCGACTATCCGACATAAATTAAGCTAAATCGTAACAAACAAAAAATCTTATCTTTCCTCTTTATTCTATTAGTTCAGATGGTTTAGATTAGCTGAGATTATATTAAAGTGTGAATTACTATAGGTATCTCTTACTGTTAAAAATACTATTATAACACTCTATACTTGTAAACATTATGATGCAGTAAATATTTTGAATTTGAATTTCCCGGAGGCCAGCCAGAATCCCCCGTACTTACATTGCGACGCACGAAATATTTTGCCTCGCGGTTATTTTTACATTGCGATATCTTCTAAGATATTTGTTTAAACTGTATAGAGTAAAGGGCACAAATATTCTATATTAAATTTGCATTATTATTTAGATATAGATTAATACCATATGGGTTAAATAAGCTTCGCAAAAAGTAATTCTTTTAAACCTAACATTTTAACTGTAAAAAAATGTTACAATGAGTCAATCTTAAAAGATAGATATATGCTGTCGCAGACTTTTTTTTAGAACTTTTAAAGAGGAACAATTCCTTCATACATGATATTAGCGTAACTTAAACCGTTTTTGCAGCGCACGCAGCGGAAGCTCTCAAAAAGGAAATACCTTTTCCCGTTTTTGTAACATTTTTCATTTATGCTCCGCTCCTATTAGCCATAGCGTGATGTTATATAGCCTATAGCCTTCCTCGATAAATGGACTATCCAACACAAAAAGAATTTTTCAATTCCAACCAGCAGTTTCTGAGTTTACCGCGTTCAAACAAACAAACAAACAAACAAACTCTTCAGCTTTATAATATTAGTATAGATGACAATACATTATAAGATATAATAGTCTAGGAGTCTAATGACTCCTAGACTATTATATCTTATAATTTATTGTCACGTTAATACGTTTTGATTATGAAGCCGAAGCAAAAAAAAAAAATAACAGTTAAATTGAGATATTATTTTAAGCTATTTAATTTAGCAGGCAATCAGATTTGCTTCTAGATACATACTCCGTATAATTGCCAGCTTCACTTGATGCAATAATTATTAGTTTAGCGTACCCTTTTGCTTTTGTATTTGTTGTAGAGGTAAAGTTTTAAATAAATCAAACTATGCAAGTGCAAAAAGCACCCCTATGAGAGATCACAGCAAGATGGGACCGTTACAATGCAGAAAATATTAAAGAAAACAAAGTCGTTCTTGCTGAACTTATTTTTTAGGTAAATAATCTTGAATGCAACCTGTCTCCGCGCCTACACCGCGATATCGGTTGGTATTGTTCTGTCGGCCATTTGCAGCGGTATCGTATCGTTTGGCATTTGCTCGGCGCCCTTACGAAATAGCGTTGACATTATTAGCGATAATGTAACTCATTTGTTTTACATTACAACGCCCGATATGTCGGGGGACACGTAATAATAAGCTGTCATCAAACCTTAGGTTGAATTATTATGTGTTAAAACTTGATAACATAATTGTGGGAACATAATTATATTATTGGAAGTATAACTGTTTTTTTCAGGACGTTAAGTTGTAGGTATTTGGATTTGCTTCGGGAAAGGCTTCGGGGAAAGGACAGTAATTATTAAAGTGATGTTTATGTAACCACTCTAACTTTTCGTTATGAAATAGATGTCATATTAAATGAGCTAATTTGTTCATGTTCATCTTAACAAACAGTAAGTGTTATGCACGACTTAATGTTACTGTAACTCCAAAACAGTTTTTTATAAGTTAATCTGGCTAATTTCTTCAAAGACATTAAAGATAGAGCAGCAGCAGAGGTTTCCATTAATAATATTGTGCAACGCTCATTTATCACTCTCTTATCTTTTAATGTCGACTGACTTTTACTTCAAACGTAAGAGATTTTATCACTTAATTTTATATGATCGAACGTAAACAGATTTCAATATAATTCATTAAATTAGTCCCCAAAAAATCAGGAAAGTCATAAAATTTACATTCATCAGGTCAATTACAAGTTTTAAGGTATTTCTATATGCAAAATATTATGTGGGCGAACGTCAAAACCGACTGTAACCCAGTCTAGGTCGACCAGTTAATGGTTGTCGCATCCGAATCGCTCACGTAATTGAGATGCCTCTGACGCATTTACTGTCAAAATATTTCGTGTCATAATCATAAGTGGGTGTCACTTTCAAAATTAGTAGATCACTCTCTTGTTTGATAATTTCCGATTTGAATGTCTTTACCAGAAACGCGACTGCAATGTCTCAGTATTATTAATAAATAATGTCTAATAGTGTCTTCCCACGAATTGTTGTTGTCAGAAAAACATAATTACGAGTAGATCTGAACTCTTATTAATGCTTTCCATCAGAGAAACAATTTCTAAAATTTGACGAGGAATTACAGAGATTTCCTCCTCCTACATGTGTGTATAAGCCTATGTTTTTATTGATTTACACATAGTAGCATCAACGATAAAGCTCTATAACGTTTGAAAAATAAAGTTAATAAAAAAAGATTCAGATAAGGACAAATTAGCCACGTCATATTGTAATTTTTACAATTTCATTTTTTTTTGTTATTTTTGCCCGTGGTGTTACTGCTGTAACTGAGGCTTTTAAACTTGTTAAGCCACTATCCAACCTTCGACTTAATACGTTAAATCCATTAACAAAATAATGTTTGTTCCTTTTGTTATTAATTTGAAGCCTATTTGCTACTCATAAAAAGGTGAAACACAAGGTTGATCACAAATCATAGTTTTGACTACAACTTTAGCTCAAGTAAACCTTGCGAATATCGTACCAATAAATCGTTATCTTCTATACTTCTATACTAATATTATAAAGAGGTAAAATTTGTGTGTTTGTATATTTGTTAAATTGTAAGGGGTAATCTCGGGATCTACTGAACCGATTTTAAAAATTCTTTCACCAATAGAAAGCCACATTATTGCCGAGTGTCATAGGCTACTTATTATCCCTGTATTCCCACGGGAACGGGATCTACGCGGGTGAAACCGCGGGACGTCCGCTAGTTTAATATATTTTAATTTATTTATTCCATGTCTATTATGTTACTAAAGGCTGGCGCTTCTCGTCACCCTGTCACTTGTCTGATCGCAGTCCAGATAAATCCATGTTATTTGTTACACAATAATACATTTCGCAAATATTTGCTCCCCAAAGTCGATCGATTCGTCGATATCGAATCGAGGCGGTTATGATTGAATCGTGTCTCAATGTAGCTCTTGGTAATTGAGATTTTAGATCTATGTAAATAATTTCATTTCGATTTAGTACCACAGTTTAAATGTTCAAAGCGTTTAAACAAATACTAGTAGGTAGGTAATGGAACAACAAACAAGAAAATAACTAAACCGAAAAGCGGATCTGTATAAATACTAAGTAAAAAGATATGTTGATTTGTGAATGAAATAAAATGTATAACTCGTATGCGTAATAAGTAACCATTACAAAATATTTTTAAGAAAATTTGTATTCTGAAAGTTCTGAAAGAAACCTGGTTGATAGTCTTGTTACAAGACTATGTCGAGGAAAATTCAACCGAACCGTCACGTGTTTGCTGGAAATCTATTTTTTGCTAACTCTACTATATAGGTTTTAGCTACCGACCGTATCGGACACGTAAAACAAACCCAGAAACAAGATATTCATTGTCCGAGCACGTTTAAATTGACAATTGCACAACTGTTGCATTTGTCCGTTCAAAAACAAATTCGCGTAGGCCACGACAGATAGGAAGCTTTGACTACATTGTTTTAACGAGTTACGAACAGTGAACGTATTGAAACAATGGTATAGGGCCCAAGCCACTGGTGAGTAACAATCCTTTAAGTATAACTGTGTTAATAGATTGTTTAGTTACTTTCAATTTAAAGGTTTTATGTACGAAATATTTCGCAGTACGAACTTGACTTTATATTTAACAGTAGTGTTGCTTTTATTACATTTAATACAGTTCTAGCTCGATTGTCAATTTATATGACAAATGGGCTACGCATTCGTCTTATCTTCTATACTTATAATAAATCTGTAGAGGGGTCAATTCTGTACATGATATATATTTTCAAAATAACTATCAGGGGGTAATTAGTGATCGATACTGATGCCAAAAATGCAATCAGTAAAATTTTTGTCTGTCTGTCTGTCTGTCTGTCTGTCTGTCTGTCTGTCTGTCTGTCTGTATGTTCCTTATAGAAACAAAAACTACTCGACGGATTTTAACGAAACTTGGTACAATTATTCTTCATACTCCTGGGGAGGTTATAGTATACTTTTCATCACGCTACAATCAATAGGAGCAGAGCAGTGAAGGGAAATGTTGGGAAAACGGGAGAAGTTGCTCCATTTTTTAAGATTCCGTCGCGTGTGTAGCCTTAATGGTTAAAGCTACATAGAAATCATTTATGACGGAAATGTTCTACATAAAATTATCTAAAAAATATCCCACAACAGCATATGTCTATCTTGGTTGGCTCACAATAACACGTGTAACTCCCACTAGCTTAGCAGTTCGGAGCTTTCTGATTATATTTGTTTACTCTTACGTTTATAATACTCTCACTCATCCCTAAGTTAATATTATTACCTATTCAATAAAAAAAGAATCATAGTAATCGGTACAGAAACATCAAACTGAACCAAATATGAAATACGCTAATAAGCTGCGCGTGAATACTGAATCATGCCATAAGGATTATTTTTGTGTAACGGGAGCGAGCTTCATTCAATATTTGGCTGTTGATGCGTTCAGCGTTCGACCTTATTGACAGACAATAATTGATATTAACAAACCGTGCATATCAGCGCGACTTTTAGTCTATAAATAGTTTATTTGAATTTCTTTTGTTGTTATTTTATAAAATTGGTATTATGTAGTTATTTTGGTAGTGTTTAAATATTCGTTAATTACAAATTATTAATAGTTCGCATTTTATTTCTTTTTTGGGGAAGTAGTACTCATAGATTTTTAGATACCGATAGGTAAGTTTTGGCTAATTTATGATCAATTTTAGTTTTGTATTAAGTAGGTAAAAGCGTAGATACTTTTATTAATTATTGTAGTTATAGGTATTTATTTCAAGTGAAGTAGGTAAATTAATAAGGCTCAAGGGCAGAATTTTCGTGTTGCTGGAATAGATCTCGGTGTCAGTTGTTTCTCGCATGGTCAGTATGTCGCTCTTTCCCGGGTTAGCAGTTCTAGAAATCTTTATGTTCACGTGCCGGACGGGTCAACTTTCAACATAGTTTACCCGGAAGCTTTGGGCTGAAGTTTTACTTATAGAACGCTATAGCTTAGGTACCTACTTAAGCCTCATGTGAAAGTGATCTAAACAATATTACCAATACATTAACTTAATAACATACAAGGAGTTACACGCTGACGGAGTCGCGGGCACAGCTATTAATAATAATATTCTGCGGTTCCTTTTTGCGATATTTTTCAACAGTATTGTGGATTGACATATTGTATTTCCCTACTAAAATACGAAAGTTAATCTGTCTGTTACATCAAAACCACTGAACCGTGAGGAAGGACATAATGGTACATTTTTACGAAAAACGACGGAAACGCGGACGAAGTCGCGGGCAAAAGCTAGTAAATTAATAAAATATTAATTAATCATTTGGTGGTTTTGGTTGGTTTAGTCTGACTTGCGTACTTGAACATTTTGTTGAAGTTTTAGCTAAATGATTTTATTCTACATCGGCGCGCTTTTATTTGCAAAAAAACATTTATTTTATTTTCACTTAATTCCAGGTACTGATAATATAACATAACACCACGCTTGTAATCCCCGAAGAGTTGAACAAAGGCTTGCCCAATAGTACCTACACCCACGTTTCGCTGTCACTGAGAAATGCCTGTTAGAAAAACCCAATAACAATTTGCCCGACCCGGGAATCGATTACAGAACCTTATGTCCCCCTCGTAGACCACTGGACCAATAACCGGTGTTGAAAAAACCGATTGCAATGTTCTGTCTCTCCAATAGTACTGGTTGAGGTAACTTCTGGCGTAGCTTTTATTGGTCGCTACACAAAAATAATAGTTCAATAGGAACCCAGGACATATTTTATTGCTTCGACTATTTTACGACCCTAGAGGCGTGCGAAATCTATTCTATTATAAATTATCACAAACGGGTCGTAAATATTTTTGCCCCGTAAATGCGAGCAATGCCGCGAGCTGAACTTAGTCACAATTAACTACATACTCAGGTACTTAGGTACATTCAATGACTAGTGATTACAGTTATTATGTGCTGGATATTTAGGTAAATATGCTCTAATTTGAACTAAACATGTAGTGCTAGCTACATTTTACAGCCCGCACAGGATGTAATTGATCAAATTCTGACAAAAACAGAGCAATTGTCATATCTCTTTTTCAGGTTACCCATTGCTAGAGGCTTCAGCCTGCTAAAATTAGGTACATTGTTGAACTAATTTTCGAATTGACCAAAACAATGTACATTGTCATTGCCAGTAAATACAGATTTCGACTAGGCTACTAGTTCAATTCATTTAGAAAGACATCGGTTGTTTTGAATGAAACATTTAGATAGATAGATGTTTTTGATGATGCCTTGGAAGTCACATGCTATCAGCAATAATGATGGAAATATCAAAAAAATATTGAAACAACAAAAACTCAAAGAACAGCGGTGGCGCAGCAGATGGCGGGTTCAAACCCAGGCAGGTGCATTACTTTGTGTTAGTTATTTCATCACCACTGCTCTCAAAATGGTAAAGGAAAACGTCGCGTCGTCGCGCGTCGTGAGGAAACTAGCGTGTCCTAGAACTAATCGAAGACAAACAAAAGCTATGTGGCTTTTGTCGATCTTTTTGAAAGATATTGGAAAATTATAGTTTAAGCAATTCAAATTTCCTTCAAATTCTATTCTATTTTATTCAAATTTCTGCTTCCCGTCCCGAGCTGCGGGTGGTTCACAAGAGATACCGCGGCCTCGACATAAAGGTCTAAGAAGGAACATGGGTGGTTTTTAGTCAGTAGAAGTCTGATACTCCTTTCGCTCTGCCCAAGAGCGGGAGGGGTTATTTGATGATTAAATAAAACAAGTTTGAGTGGGCAATTATCACATAAAAATACGTACCTTTACCTGTTTCAACAAACCATTAACCATAATTATTTCCTTCACCATTATGGTGGTCCGCCCTAAAATCATGGTAACCCATAAAAATTGGCCAATACTTTATTGTGATTTAGATCTTATCACATACTCATAATACTATATTGGAACCTATCGATATGTGGCAATGTCTTTATTACCGTATAATAATCATTTATGAGGAAAGGTAATGACCGGAGTCACAGAACACATTACACTATATTTATAAGCCCATTAATTTACTTAAACATGGCAGTTTTGTAACGCCCCCATCAAAGAACTTGTGCCCCATAACCTACATTACTCATTTAATAAAATGTCGCCTTGTTTTAATTTTTATAAAATCTCACAATAATCAATTACTTATATTAATGATTAGCTAATAATTATGTGTTTCACGTCGTCCATCTTCCGTTAATTACGTTGTTTTTTCCGTTAAATTAAAGGTAGTTGCTCCCGATTGGGTAAGTGTGCGTTAGTTATTCATTGACACACATACTATAATCAAAGTGAAATTGTATGCGTCATAAATGAGCTGTTGTGACGTAACAGCTCCCGAATATGTGGTGCTGCGGTCATCAGGTGGCGCGTGGGAATTCTAATGCGAATGTTTCTTAATGTGTGAGAGATTGGTCTCACTGACAGCGGAGTATTAGCCGCGTGAATGGCCATTTGATGATAGAGTAAACGGTCTATTATCTGTTTTGTCTCACGGAATAATTAAAAAGTAATTGTTATATGTCGATTCGGATTTATCCGAATCGACATTAACAATTACTTGTCCATTTTTGTGATTCGGATAAATCCGAATCGACATTAACAATAGGGTAACCTAGTGTGGAGGCTAGTGACATTCTATTTGTGGAAAACTCTCTTGAACAATATAAAAACATTCAGTTAAACCATACATTTATATTGCCATAACATTAGTTAGAGTTTATTGGATTTGGAGTAAGGTTTTGTAAGGTTTATGTGGGATGATCCAGGTAAGCAATAACTATGTAGTGAATTGGCTATGATAAAATATCATCAGCCCAGGATACCCACCCAAAAAAATTTGTTCATTCTAAACGCAGTTTCGAAGTACCCTCGCTTACAACTACATACTCATAACCAAAACCACTGTTTTTAAACATACAAGTGAATTAGCGAAATCATAAGCTCAAAAAACGCATCGCTATCACTGGGGCCAGTCCTCAGTCGTGCACAACGCGGTTAAACTGGTCATTATTACCACATGCCTACCTAAATGCTCCATTGACACTGCCACAGTTAACCAAGGTCTTTGACAACGCCCGATTGGAACCTACCCGATCACTTTCAGGTACCTAATGAGCAAGAAATATGTTTATTTTCTTACATAAAAGGCGTTTATAAACATTTATACAGTGTTAGTTAGGCACTAGGATAGGTTTCTATATTTTTTTTAACTTGCAACACCTGCTACTTTGTCTGTAAAGCATACTTATCGCTACATATTATAAAACAAAGTCTCCACCGCGTCTGTCTGTCTGTTCTCGATAAACTCAAAAACTACTGCACCGATTTTCATGCTGTTTTCACAGGTGGATAGAGTGATTCTCGAGGAAGGTTTTATTATATAATTTAACCGACATACACGCGGGTGAAGCCGCGGGCATCATCTAATTAAATATAATTATGACAATCAAAGCAGTGTATGTGAACTTTTGTATCAATCAGTAACGAATTATAAGACCTTACTTTTTACAACATTTCAATTAATTAAATCTTTTAAATTGCTCTTGACAAAAATTTAATTGAATTCAGATTGATTTATAAATGGACATTTGAATAATAATTTATTGATATTTTTATTAAATTGCCTATGTAATTTATTGTGTATTAAATATAAGGGTTTGCATGTTGCACCTATTAAGGTAACGGTTAAAAAAAAAGATAAAAAGTTAAAGATTTTTTGTATTTACTACTTAGCTACGTACAGGATTTCCTTTTCAAAACATGATCTTTTCCGGTTGGTTCACATAAATTTTAGTTTTTATATTATTTTCCGTTCATTTGTAGTATACCTTTCTTGGACTAGAGTTTGCCTCTAACCATAGTTTCTATAATCTTTGGAACATTCATTTGTAATAAAACCAGTACATATAAAACGGTAGGTTCCTTAGTTCCAAGCTTAGCGGCCTTCACCTAATTCCCAAGAAACCAAAAACAAGGCTATGTAATTTGTACCCAACGTAGTATCAATGCGCAAGAAGTTGATCGCGTTTTCATACAAATACCTTTCTATTTAAATAAATCATTTCCATTCACGACAAGTTGTATTGAGTCTTTAGTTAAAACTAAACCCAGCAATTGCTGGTTTGAAACTAAATTATTAATTGAATGTCTGCAAATGAATTTAGTGTTATTTAGAACAATCTCGTTTATCCTGAATTCATGTTTGCCTTCACAAGCCGATCATTGAACATTTAATTAGTGCTTTTGGTTTGACCTATCTAACAAACGCAATGGGTAAAAATATTCTCCATTGACTCCATCAGATACCTAACTTGCAACATACTTTTTTTTTGGGTGTGGGAAATCATTAAATGACTCCTACCGCTCTGGGCAGAGCGGTAGGGAGTGTCAGACTTCTACTGACTAAAACCACACATGTTAGCCCTTTGTGCCGAGGCCGCGGTATCTCTTTCGAACAACCCGCAGCCCCAACGGGACTTGCAAAATGTTGCTAAATAAGTCGGTCAAACTTGGATTTTCCGGATTGTCAGGTGACAATATCCCATTTTTGTGTAGGTATTAATTTATTAACCAGAATGCAAGACTGTCGTACTTCTCGTTCACCCATAAAACATGTTTACAAAACATGTCCAGCCTGTTCTAAGTTAGGTGGTCTAATTATATTCGACAGCTGACAACCGTGTTAATTGTTGAAATACACACAAACACTCCAATTTTCCTGTCGTATGTCGATTTTATAACGTATCTAAGACTTACATTATAATCTCAGTAAACAGATCGTGGTCTACTTATGTGCATAACTTTGGAGTTTATGAATCAAGAGCAACATATGGCTAAATACGATGCAAAAAAGTATTCGAAAACTAGACAAGTTCGATTTTAGCCATGGATGAAGTTGGATTCCGCACCATTTAAATTTCAATAAAATATACTTTTCATATTTAAGATTGGGTAATAGAATATTTTTTAATTAAATTCACTGAAAAATCCGAAACTTTCTTCAGCTTTAAGTCTGAAAGTAATTAATCAATCACCTGAAAGAGAGTAGATGAAGATGTGTGTAACAAAGCCAGTATAAGCTGGCCTCGCATTCCTTTAAAACCTCGTATTACGCTAGGCCGGCTCAAGGTTTAAGTGTTACTACTTACTAGTGCCGGACGGCCTACAGTACATAATTTGTGACCACGGTTGTAATACGCCTAGATAGCTAACAAACGTACAGGGAATTCTTGCAAGGATTACGGAACTCCAAAAAACGAATTCAAGTATAGTATTTTAGATTTATCAGTTCGTTCTTGAAATAGTTTCTGTCTAAGTTAGTATATTTAAAGGATTGGTTATTTAATGAAATTGTGCTAATCAGAGTGTAAAAGGCTGTGGTATTGAATATTTATAATTTTAGACGCACTTTTTAGTTTTTAGGCGTTTTTTTGTGTTTTAACACATAATATTTAATTGAAGGTGAAACTCGGTTAATGTATGAATGAACGAATCAGTTTTTGTATCGCATACATAATGTAATGTTTGTGAGAACATTAGGTAGTCTATAAAGTATTTTCTATGTACATTCTATGTAGGTAAATGAAACGTACAAGTACGTTTCATTTACCTAAAATTAATTGATTCTAGGAGGTTTCTTTATAAAATAATATCAATAAATATAATGTTTTTCAATTAGTATTAGTCGTCTTTTGGAGATGGGCAGAGGACACTGTTGTCCTGAGCAAAACATGGATGAGGCTGGCACAGGAACGTTAAGGTTCGGCTGAAACGGGGCGGAAAATGGGAATATACCGTTCGCATCACACGTGCTCATGAGTGAGTTGGGGGATGAGAGTGAGACATTGGTCCTGAATATCAATAAAAAAGGTAGTAAACACTGCGGAGTTTTTAGTGGGTGCGAGCCTTATATGTATATCAGAAAGACATAAAGCTTTGACATAAAAACCGGAATGTTGTCATACACGTACGGGTGAAGTCTGCTGTTGATAATGGTTAATTCTTTCATTTAAATGTTGTAATTTGCAAATGTGAAAAAGAAATAACGCTAGGATACATTCTCAATCTTCCAGACACTAACCACAGGTTTGCATATCTCATCAAAATTGCAAACTAGTCTCCACTGGCTATCGTTGTATATCATAACGTTAAAACAAATGACACTCTTGACAAAACGATCTGTAAATTCGATATCATCTGAGTAATAGCGACTAATGAATTAATGAGACAAATAACATGAATTTATAAGTAAACAACACATTTGCCTCAAGCGGCGTAAATGATAAATTGATATATGCCGCCGTCAGCGGGCTCTTAAAGGTAAGTATTATTAAGTTTGTATTAGGTGCTAGCGATAGTTGCTTAGATAAGCAGGTGCCTTTAATCATAGTAAGTACTTGTACAGCCTCTTAGCTGGTGCAACCCACAACAGAACCCCAATTCTTATTCTATAATAAATGTAGCCTATGTTATACCTCTTCCCATCTTTTAATCTGTCTTCCTCTATTTCTTTTACTTCCTCTTGGGTACCATTCTTTATTAGCTTTGAAGGTCCGGTGTGGACCCGTTTAGCAAGAGACAGAAATGCGTGGAAATAAAAAAATAAAAAGTTTATTTAGGAATAGTACACAACACGACATAATAAAACAAATAAAACGATGGAAGCTGCAAAAGTATAAACTGTAGCGCAGCTTCCAAAATCTTTAGAGGAGGCCTTTGTCGGCAGACAAGCTGTTCCATTCAAACATCCAGTTGCCGATGCTTCAAGTACAAGTTAGAACAAGTTAGAATTAGGATTCAATCAATTAGTTTTAGAAAATAAGCATCTATGTATTAATATTGTAAGTAAGATAACAGCAATAAAGGCTATTTTATTTTATACTAGCTTTTGCCAGCGGCTTCGCCCGCGTGAAAATGTCGATTTTCCATACAAACTTTCATCCCCTATTTAAATCCCTTAGGGGTTGAATTTCGAAAAATCCTTTCTTATTCCTTGTCTACATTATAAAGGGAACCTCTGTGCAAAATTTCAGCTTTCTAGGTCCAAGGGTTTGGGCTGGACGTTGATGAGTCAGTCAGTCAGTCAGGACTTCTCTTTATACTATATAAAGCTAAATTACCACTCACTCACTGACTCACTGACAGAATTGTTCTCCCAGATGGTGGATGGGGAGGTGGGTATATTTTGACAGATTCGTTAACAACTAACTCTCGTGAGTATGGGAAAAGTCCCAAACCCCCCCTTTCCCCCCCCCTTCTCCCCCCTCCCTATCGTATCTCGGAAACAAAGAGACTTTATGTGTTTTTTTTTAGGGATTCGTATAGAGGGGGCTCGGTAAAGTAAAAATCATTTTTCAAAGTGGCCCCCCTTTTCCCCCTTCTCCCCCCTCCCTATCGTATCTCGGAAACAAAGAGACTTTACGTGTTTTTTTTTAGGGATTCGTATAGAGGGGGCTCGGTAAAGTAAAAATCATTTTTCAAAGTGGCCCCCTTTTCCCCCTTCTCCCCCCCTTTAGGCGGATCTCGAAAGTTAAGAGACTTGGAACGAATTTTTTTTCAGATTCATATAGAGGGGCATTGCGTTAGTCGAAATCATTTTTAGAAACTCCCCCCTCTCCTCCCCTTCACCCCCCCCCTCTTCCCCTCTTTTTTTACTCCTGAATTTTTTTTTGATTCTTACCTAAATCTATTTGAGGTTTTTAATTTGTATACCCTCCCCTCCCCAACCTCCCCTAAAATTAAAAGGGCTGTAACTTCATAACGGTTGGAGATAGCCATTAGGTGTTTGAACAAATATTATAGTAGGCGTCGAAACCTGTCCGGTGGTGGTACAGCGGTAAAGCGAAGGGGGGAGCGGGCGAGCGAAGCGAGCCGGCGACCCCCGTAGCGTAGGGATAATGTCATGATAGCTTTCCGGTGGTAGGTAGGTCCTGAGTGGAGCGAACCTGCGAGACCAAGTGGAGCGAAGGTGGGAGGTGGCGAGCGAAGCGAGCCGGCGACCTCCTTAGCGTAACGAAGGTTGAGTGGGTGAAGTGGGTGAAGGTTGAGTAGGTGTAGGTAGGTGTAGGTAGGTGTAGGTAGGTGTAGGTAGGTGTAGGTAGGTGTAGGTAGGTGTAGGTAGGTGTAGGTAGGTGTAGGTAGGTGTAGGTAGGTGTAGGTAGGTGTAGGTAGGTGTAGGTAGGTGTAGGTAGGTGTAGGTAGGTGTAGGTAGGTGTAGGTAGGTGTAGGT
Source organism: Diarsia dahlii (assembly GCA_949775195.1). Taxonomy (NCBI): domain Eukaryota; kingdom Metazoa; phylum Arthropoda; class Insecta; order Lepidoptera; family Noctuidae; genus Diarsia; species Diarsia dahlii. Next base: position 17,478,636 of record OX459195.1, read on the forward strand.
AGGTGTAGGTAGGTGTAGGTAGGTGTAGGTAGGTGTAGGTAGGTGTAGGTAGGTGTAGGTAGGTGTAGGTAGGTGTAGGTAGGTGTAGGTAGGTGTAGGTAGGTGTAGGTAGGTGTAGGTAGGTGTAGGTAGGTGTAGGTAGGTGTAGGTAGGTGTAGGTAGGTGTAGGTAGGTGTAGGTAGGTGTAGGTAGGTGTAGGTAGGTGTAGGTAGGTGTAGGTAGGTGTAGGTAGGTGTAGGTAGGTGTAGGTAGGTGTAGGTAGGTGTAGGTAGGTGTAGGTAGGTGTAGGTAGGTGTAGGTAGGTGTAGGTAGGTGTAGGTAGGTGTAGGTAGGTGTAGGTAGGTGTAGGTAGGTGTAGGTAGGTGTAGGTAGGTGTAGGTAGGTGTAGGTAGGTGTAGGTAGGTGTAGGTAGGTGTAGGTAGGTGTAGGTAGGTGTAGGTAGGTGTAGGTAGGTGTAGGTAGGTGTAGGTAGGTGTAGGTAGGTGTAGGTAGGTGTAGGTAGGTGTAGGTAGGTGTAGGTAGGTGTAGGTAGGTGTAGGTAGGTGTAGGTAGGTGTAGGTAGGTGTAGGTAGGTGTAGGTAGGTGTAGGTAGGTGTAGGTAGGTGTAGGTAGGTGTAGGTAGGTGTAGGTAGGTGTAGGTAGGTGTAGGTAGGTGTAGGTAGGTGTAGGTAGGTGTAGGTAGGTGTAGGTAGGTGTAGGTAGGTGTAGGTAGGTGTAGGTAGGTGTAGGTAGGTGTAGGTAGGTGTAGGTAGGTGTAGGTAGGTGTAGGTAGGTGTAGGTAGGTGTAGGTAGGTGTAGGTAGGTGTAGGTAGGTGTAGGTAGGTGTAGGTAGGTGTAGGTAGGTGTAGGTAGGTGTAGGTAGGTGTAGGTAGGTGTAGGTAGGTGTAGGTAGGTGTAGGTAGGTGTAGGTAGGTGTAGGTAGGTGTAGGTAGGTGTAGGTAGGTGTAGGTAGGTGTAGGTAGGTGTAGGTAGGTGTAGGTAGGTGTAGGTAGGTGTAGGTAGGTGTAGGTAGGTGTAGGTAGGTGTAGGTAGGTGTAGGTAGGTGTAGGTAGGTGTAGGTAGGTGTAGGTAGGTGTAGGTAGGTGTAGGTAGGTGTAGGTAGGTGTAGGTAGGTGTAGGTAGGTGTAGGTAGGTGTAGGTAGGTGTAGGTAGGTGTAGGTAGGTGTAGGTAGGTGTAGGTAGGTGTAGGTAGGTGTAGGTAGGTGTAGGTAGGTGTAGGTAGGTGTAGGTAGGTGTAGGTAGGTGTAGGTAGGTGTAGGTAGGTGTAGGTAGGTGTAGGTAGGTGTAGGTAGGTGTAGGTAGGTGTAGGTAGGTGTAGGTAGGTGTAGGTAGGTGTAGGTAGGTGTAGGTAGGTGTAGGTAGGTGTAGGTAGGTGTAGGTAGGTGTAGGTAGGTGTAGGTAGGTGTAGGTAGGTGTAGGTAGGTGTAGGTAGGTGTAGGTAGGTGTAGGTAGGTGTAGGTAGGTGTAGGTAGGTGTAGGTAGGTGTAGGTAGGTGTAGGTAGGTGTAGGTAGGTGTAGGTAGGTGTAGGTAGGTGTAGGTAGGTGTAGGTAGGTGTAGGTAGGTGTAGGTAGGTGTAGGTAGGTGTAGGTAGGTGTAGGTAGGTGTAGGTAGGTGTAGGTAGGTGTAGGTAGGTGTAGGTAGGTGTAGGTAGGTGTAGGTAGGTGTAGGTAGGTGTAGGTAGGTGTAGGTAGGTGTAGGTAGGTGTAGGTAGGTGTAGGTAGGTGTAGGTAGGTGTAGGTAGGTGTAGGTAGGTGTAGGTAGGTGTAGGTAGGTGTAGGTAGGTGTAGGTAGGTGTAGGTAGGTGTAGGTAGGTGTAGGTAGGTGTAGGTAGGTGTAGGTAGGTGTAGGTAGGTGTAGGTAGGTGTAGGTAGGTGTAGGTAGGTGTAGGTAGGTGTAGGTAGGTGTAGGTAGGTGTAGGTAGGTGTAGGTAGGTGTAGGTAGGTGTAGGTAGGTGTAGGTAGGTGTAGGTAGGTGTAGGTAGGTGTAGGTAGGTGTAGGTAGGTGTAGGTAGGTGTAGGTAGGTGTAGGTAGGTGTAGGTAGGTGTAGGTAGGTGTAGGTAGGTGTAGGTAGGTGTAGGTAGGTGTAGGTAGGTGTAGGTAGGTGTAGGTAGGTGTAGGTAGGTGTAGGTAGGTGTAGGTAGGTGTAGGTAGGTGTAGGTAGGTGTAGGTAGGTGTAGGTAGGTGTAGGTAGGTGTAGGTAGGTGTAGGTAGGTGTAGGTAGGTGTAGGTAGGTGTAGGTAGGTAGTAGGTAGGTGTAGGTAGGTAGTAGGTAGGAGGATTTTTTTTTTCAGATTCATTGAGAGGTGCAATGCGTTAGTCGAAATCATTTTTCAAAGCTCCCCCTCTCCCCCCCTTCACGCCCCGCGAGCTGCGCGCAGCTCGCGCAGCCACGCAAATACTAGTTTTATTTATATAGATAAATGTACCTTATAACAAATTTTACAGATTTTATTGGTACTAGACTAGACTACCTCGAAACGATACAATTAAATGTGCTACTAATGTTGCTTACTCTATATTACAATAATATATAGACGTGGCACTTACAGATATAAAACAAATACTATGTTTATCCGATGCAACCAAGCTTGAAAAGCGGGTTCACACTGAATTGATCGTAACTCCCGATAACCTCTGACTTCACCTTTTGGTTCCTCTCTTTTTAATCTTTTTGTCAAACAACTTTATTGATTTACACTTTTGATCATCACATGAGCAAATATTAAGAACAATGATCTTTGTAGAGATCATGAAAAAGATTTGTACTAAAATTATCATCATCATTTTTCTGTCCATGCCCAAGTTACTTGGCTCATAAAACGGTTACTTCTATTTTCGCAAAATGTAAATCAATACATTTGTTTGTTTCACAAGCTTCGTCATAGTTATCAACGAACGGTTTGTAAAAACTGCATCTAAACTATGTCGAGTTACAAACGTGGTAATTGTTGGCCTTAGCCTGTTAGACTCAATTTAAATAATATCATTCACACTTTATTGTATTAGCATTTCACTAACTTTTGTACTCAGTATCATTTAGGATGTTGAAATGACAGCTCTGAAAAAGTTGCCTATACAAAGAGTTAATGATTTTATTTGATCGACTAAAAGTTTGGAAGTTCAAGCGGGTCTGTGATTGATACTAGAGCTTTCTGAATAATCTAGCTTAACTAATGAGGTGCCAAAGCTATGCTCCAACAAAAAAAATCATTTAGTTTTTTTTTTGTTTACAGCTTTCAACATAAGAATGTGGTTGTGTAATCTACGCACAGGCGTTGGCTCCTTCGTTTTGTTTCATCAATTCGCTTAATCAATCATCGTAATTGTATTTGATCTAAATGTAATTGATTGTTGCAACTTTTACTCACGACCTCAAAACTAATGGTAGGTATTTGTTTAGTTAAAAAATATCCTCTGTTTGATATTTTGGTTATTAATGTCAGCTAAGGTATTTTTACAATATGAACGTTCTTACACACGCACAGCACAGGCTAGCCCAAAAAAATGTAACACTTAAGATATAGGTATTCATTATTTAGATGAAATATGGTTCGTTTATGATAAGATTTCAAGACAACTAATTGTTAAATTATACGAGTCCTACCTATCAAGTTCCAGATTTACAATCGTAGAATATAGAGCCCAATTACAAAAATAACTTTGGATTAAAAATGTTTTGTTGAAAACGAATTCTGTTAAATTGAAACTGGTGTTATAATAAACAATATCAATGTAATCAACACAATATCGTGATATACGGAACCAATATTATATAAACCTTGCGTAACAAGTAATGAGTTCATAAAATGCATACACGATTTCAATTTCAGGCAATATTGTAAATGTCAAATAATACACGGTTTTATGCGAGAAATTGAATTCATGACGTGAAATGAGAGCAAAATCATGGACAGTTTTACAATCGAGCGCTTGATAATCGTAATCGTAAGTAGTAGATCTAATAGATACTTTCGCCAAGTATCAAAGAATTTACGGAGATATAACATTACGAGATAACTTCACATCTACAGTAAGCACACAGTTGGACAAAATACTTGTCAAGCTTAAATAAAAGAAGCGTATAAAAAATATTTGATCAATTTTTTTCAAAATTTTTGTCTCTATTACGAGATTTAAGCTACGTCAATAACTCCTCATCAGAACTTGATCAAATTAATATGTGACAGCCCCTGACAGACCTTCTCTCAGGGGGTCTCTCTTCCCAAAAATGATCTTACAAAGTTGCCCGAAGCGGTTCAGAAATATTACTGAACTGAACAACGAACATGCACCCAAAAAAACAACCGAATTGATAATATTATTATTCTCATTTTGAAAGTTGGGTAAATAGTGTCTGAATACAAAATCGACAAGAGAAATCGAAACAACACTTAAAATGTGGTTATAGGTCTAGAGACTTGAAAGATTTAGTTATGAATTCTGGCTTGGATACGTTATTGGACACGGATCAGTCTCATTGTGCCATGTACAGGGCTCATGATGTGAATACACTCACTAAGTATGTTATTAGTCTGTTATCCGTGCCTCTTCCGCGTTCTATTTTATTATGATAGGCACTCACGCATGCGTTTGAACGTTAGTATCTGAATTGTTCCCAATGATCTTATCTTTATCTTAAGTATATCCTTGTTTCTCAAATATAAACCTACGACTTCTTGGCTAAATAGAGGGAATATTGAGAAATATTAATAGACTTTGTTGGAATTTACTATTAATATCATAAACGGGATATTTACCATGGAACGATGGAATCGATGGATGGGATATTTAACATGGTAAATATCCCGTTTATGATATTAATAGTAGTGTCAGTGACCATGTCAGTTTAAAAACTTTTGTTGGAATTTATTAGTAAAATTGGTCAGTAATGCAAAATGTGAAGACGTTGTTCTGTATCATTCGCCATGGAAATGTGATTTTAATCTATTTAAATCTGAATATTTAAAAAAATATCAATTTAAACAAACAATTTCACAAGTTATCAATGGAACACTATATTAAATTGAGGAAACGCTTTTACAAATGGAACGAAGTAAATATAAGCAAATCAGATTATGCGATGAAATGTTGAAAATTATGTTTTGTAATTAACTAATTTCCATCATTTCGTATTCGTACGGCGTTGGTCGGAGGTGTCAGATAACATTTTATAGAATTTCCACATTTCCGCAGTTGATAGAGACACAAATCGCTCTTAATATGGTAGACATTTATATTGCAACACTTAAGACTAGTCATGGCACCGGCACAAATGTTTGATGAAAAGTAAATGAGACGAGATTTACATAAATATCAGTATATATTTCGACTTTTTACTTATTAAATGACTCGATTAAAAGTTTTGGTTACACATATTTTAGAAACATGTACCTGTTTATTCACACCGTGGTAGCTGCGCTTAAAATAAACATAAAGCACTTTTAATTCCTACCAGTTAATTGATAGCCGAAACCAATTCCGTTTAAAGCACTTAGTGTTGTTATTTTTTTGTAAAGAGGTTAGTGTAAAAATGCAGTTTGCGTTTGGTAATATTTCGTAAAAAAACATTAGTAACTTTAATAATTATGTGCATACGGCTGCAGGCAGTGCTCAGATAATAATCAGCGTTTACACCTTATTGCAACGTTTTTGTTGGAAAATTGCCGCATTAATCGTTTATAGCCCAGTTTCATCAAGTCTATTGAAATAAAAAATATTTTCTTTGTAATATATTGAACACTGTTTTATTAAATATTGATGATTTTAATTACTGTTCATTAATTATTACTGATAGGTGTTTAATACGAAAAAAACAGTCAGGCAAAAGTCGTAATAGGTGTTCCAATCAGGGGGTCTAAAATGGCCACTTTAGCAGATCAGAATATGAATTGACCTTTCAAAATAGTAACTGCGTCTGTGACCATTTTACGAATTTAACGCAATTCATATTGTTTTCCTATTATTACTTACCTATGATCTATTTTCCTTAATGGTCCCAGACGCTGTTACTATTATGAAAGGTCATTTACGCTTTTTGACGCAATTCCTATTATGAACTGCTAAAGTGGCCGTTTTAGACCCCCAGAGCAACCCACACTGCGCACTAGGGTGTAAAAATACTACTATATGGAGTGAAAAATAATGATGGTACTGTCTAATGGTACTACGGTGAACGAAGGATATTTTTATCATAATATGAAAAATGTTGGAACATTTTGCTTTTTTATTATTTCATAAAAACGTTCTTTCTTCTAGGCACATATTTTGCTCACCGTATATTTCAATAACTATTTTCCTTAGATATTGTTACATAATGTTCAAGTTAAGTGCATGACTGTGATCAGAATACAAGAATTACCTGTATTACACAATTTAGTGTAATAGACGTACTGAATGTCTCTATTAAATGTAACTATGTTAATAACAGTTTCATACCTAATAATAGATCTGTAACGGCGATGAATTACTAAGGTAGGTAACTTTGTGCTATTAATTGCATAATGTACTGAATAACTAGCTAATTTAATTAAGGATTTGACCACCATGACTGCAGTATACGTTTTTACCCACATTCTTCTTTGGTAAGGGTCTCCGGTCAGAGTCACCACCTCCTAAGTAAGTTACTAGCTTCCCTCAGCACATTCATGAGCACTTTAGCGAAAAATGGATGGCTGGATAACTGAACTAAATGCGCGAATAATCCTATAATCTAATCTAATATCATGATGGTATAGAATGTTACAAAGCTAAGAGTGATATTAAGTAATATTTAAACGTCAGACAACGCCGCATTTTTAATCATTCATTTTCTTCTCCAACTTCATTCTATACCTATTTTGCAACAACCTAATTGTTATTAGGTTGTCGCTAAATTCAAAGCACTAATCGGATGTAGCAGAAATTAACCACAAGACGTAAATAACCCAAAATTAATCGTAGATTAACCTGTGACCTTTCGGTAACCGCAACCTATGGAGACATTATCAACAACCTTACGGTCTACCGAGTAATTAGTAGATTCCACTTCACTTGGCATATTTTGGGTATAATTATGAGAAAATATACTTTCAGTAAACAGGCAGGTAGATTCTCTACTTGTACAAATGTAGATCCTAATCATTCAATTATTAGTATAATAGTATTTTTGTGTATTTGAAAGTGAGGGAAAAAGATAATGGAATTAGTATTCATTTTTATTTCCCAAGGTTTATATGGGTATGAACACTTTGGGTTCAATACAGTTTATTACCTAAGGTAAGGTTATGATGTGCTGTGTATAATAACTTAACAGTCGGTAAATAAGGCTTTACGCGCATGCCGGTAGCTAGTCGTGCGTATCGGTGCGCGTGCGCCGGCTGCTAACGGTCCATTGATCGTATGTTGTTAATTGATTTGTAAAATGTCGTCAGCCACGACGTAGACGTAGACGCCAGGGGTCTAAGGTGAAAGAAAGAGTTGTTGGTTTTTCAAGTAATACTGGCGTATAAGATCCTTATTCATAAACATTTCGTTTAGTTAAACGAACATTTCAAGTTAGTATAACCAAACCATTATTTTATTTTGGAAAAGAAGTTATCCCACTCATATACATATAGATATGACAATGATTTCATACCCAATAAAAACCCAGTATATACCCAGTCTTTTGAAATAATGTTAGGTATATCTTACAGTAGATGCATATTGACAAGATTTGAAATAAATACATTTAACTACGTTGTTTACTAGTAAGTAAGTACAGCTCCACAAATTATGCAATAACTGAATAATTAATCTGTCAGAGATCTTAGATTTGTTTGATGCTACTTATGGCGCAAACATTCCTGTAACCAAACACTCATATAACAATTAATCATTTTAATAATCATAATTGTTGGTTCCTCGGTCACTTCTAAGTAATGATCCATAATGTGTTAATAAACCAAATCTTCTAAATTGGCCTTCTATTTTAAATCAAAATAAGAATTGGGTTCATCAAATAAAATAATAAAATCAGAACATAAATATTTCATCAGATCATTAGAAATTTATTAAGTTTCACATCTATTATTTATTTTAACGTATTGTTTTTGAATTCTACGCATTAAAGGCCGCATCAAAATGCAAATGAATCTTTTATCAAAACCTAGATCTCTACAATCATTTATTTATTATACCTATCTAGATATCCCAACCCGTTCTATCGATAGAAAGTAATGCCTTTGTCATCCATATTCTTTATCTATCATAAAACAAAAAAGAATAAAAACTTGAGGATAGAACGTAGTGAAAGGCAACCACAAGTGGTTCGATTTGATAGTGTATGTATTGTTAACTTAGAAATCATTTATAGAGCATTCTTGGGTAACGCAGTTGTTATGAGATAGGAGATATTTGACTTTAAAGGATTTCTATTACAGAATATTTAATGAAAAGTACTTTTGATTTAAGTTAATCGTTTTCTATTAAGTACGTTTTTAACGTTATCAGACAGTTATTTAGTTGTTACCTAAAATCTCTAAAATTGATAGAATGTGGTTGGATTATTAAGCGTTTTTTCATAATGTTTCCATGTAAATTCTCATTAGCAAGAATCCACTGGTGTAGCGGCTTCTACTGTTTGCTACCAGGATTTCTCTCTTTTTCACCTGCCTGATTGCTGCCTGTGAGTGTTTGCTTAAAATCATACACAATCCACACGCACCATCTGTTTACTTTTACGCCTTTGGCAAATCTTGAGGGTCATTACTGTCAGCAGTTGAGTTGAATGAAGACACAACATCATTTGGTCAGCCAGCTAGCTTAATAAACTCACATCAACCATTTCTAATTGATTTACACCGCAGGGCGTTGATTGTTTCATTACGGTAGGCTTTTTCCTAGTTATCTTTTTTATCTTTTACGTGTCGCGTCTCGGCAGTAATTGCAAACAACTTTCTGTTAAAGAATGCGTATGCAGATATGGTGTGGTGGTAGAAACTAATTAGGAAACAGAGTCGGTTTTTTAAGGTTTCCTCTAGGAATAACTCCTGCATTACGCTGTGGGAAACATCCGAGATTGTGAGTGAGGTATGCAGCTCGACTTGTTTTTACAAAATTCTTCTAGACTTAGCGTAGGAATCTGAAACCGCAGGTTGATCAAGACATTCTAGGAGAACTTCTCAACCTATAGTTTAATAAAACCTGATGTAAACCTGTCCAACAATGCAGTAAAACGAATATTTATTTTTATAGGTGTCTGATAAAACGCGTCGGCTTCTCCAAAATAAGAGATAGCTACCAAAGCAAATCGGTCATATTATTGGAATGATAACCGTCTTACTCCGGCCGACCCAACCCTAGGACGGTATCGTGTTGAACGCTGTCCTCGGTCGCTAATATCTTTATAACCTAAGTCTATTACGTAAAACACTAGGCCTTTTACATAATATTTGTAACAAAATTATACAATTTATAAATATTATACGAGTTCTTGGTCCATTTACAATAAAGCTCAATTACTGGCTGTTCTGCCCAATCAAATATAACATAAACTTGCCTTAGCTAATATTAGTTCATACGACAACTATTAACGGACTATGTCGCAAATATAAGGTTATGTAAACAAAATATGCACAATGAGTTAGGTAAATAGGTGCCGCAATATTTTAAAACTTTTAAAAGGTGTGGTTTATAACGGAATATTTGAATATAGCATTAAGGCGAAGCCTATTTTTTTTAAAGAAAAAACCAATAGATTTAAATGATAATTTTTTTATATATTTTTTGATTATTCTAAATCTAGGTATAACTAAAAATGTAATAAATTTTTCAACACACTTGCTCATAAAGTGGCTATAATTTCACCGCAATTAGGCACATAATGACACCTATAATCAAACTGTGACTTTTTCATTGCTATATTATTCACTAGTGAGTTATAGGGTTTTTTTTTTTAATTTTTTGGTTGAGTTGCTACGTTCATAAAAAAGTTTCGATACAAAAAAGATCGTGTTCAATAGTAAAAATAAATGAATGTCCTTAGTGCTTGCTCATTTCATGCAAATTTGAATTTAAATAGATAATTTCAACTTGTACGTTTTTATTAAATGAAACTTTCACTCAAATAATATAACTTTTATTTTTTCTGTAATAAAGAAAACTTTTTCCTCGTTTTATACGTGGCTAAAACTATATCGCGCTCATTCATTTAGTCTATGGTCGATCGCCATTGTTACAGTATTCATAGTGGCGCCACTGGTCAAGAAAAAATGCATCGCTACGTCAAACTTAGTACATTTATTTTAGTTCCGTGTTTTCCCGCATGCACAGATAAGTTGATCGAACTGTAGATGCGCGCGCATAGGAAAACCGATTATTTAGTCCCGTTATTGTGAAAAAAAATCAGAACTCGTTTTAACTGTTGAAGATGACTTTTTAGTACCTATTATTTTCTTCACAAGTGTGTTGAAAAACGTCGTATGATACACGTGTGTATTGATGATTACCGTCCTCGGCTTTCTTAAGACCCTCACCTGACGGCTCGGGTCTCAATGGCACCTCAGCGGTAATCACCAACGTTACACACTTGTACCATAATGTACTATTATGACATAGGCATGAATAATACATAGGTATCGTAAATGATCTGAAAGTGAGAATTTATCGATACTAAATTCTCACTTTCAGCGATAAAATTAGATCATAAATGATAATAGAAAATTGATAATAGATATTTATAAAAAATATGGCTTTAGTTGTTTTAAATATTGCAAGAAAGATACCAAATTCAATATTTTCTACAGCCGTTATTCTATGTTCGTCTGTGGATAATTTTAGAAATGACATAAAAAATCTAGGTGTACTGAAACTTCCCTTTAACATTTAATACGTAAATTACGTGTAAGTTACGATACAAGGTGGGTGGCACACGACTCGCGCGGCGTCCACATCTCAGCCCATTTGGTAATCACCTCACGAGTACCTACCTACCAACCCGCGTGGATTGCGATATGATTGAAGATAATTGATCCGCCAAATGATAGTTCTAGAGCAAACATTGCTTCCCCATATGGTATAACTGTGTTATGGTACATTAATGGCTCTGCCCGCGGCTCCGCTCGATTTTTTAGAAGATAATATTTGATGGTTTTTTGATTTTGGTCTATTGTTGCATTTTATCAACTGAGATAAAGATTTGCCCTGTAGGCTCTTTTGACATATCGGGTCTTTTACCATAGGTAATAAATCTTAATTACTTAAAAAAATATTGAGCTATTTGGGCAATGCATCTTTTATAATTATGGCACCCATACTTTGTCCCCACTATCCTTCCCACATTCCTATTTTCTTGTTAAATCATGAAAAGGTAGTGTAGATAAAGGTACGCTGTATTATTGAAACGTTACACTTAATTAATTACCCAACCTTAAAATGATCAAAAAGCCAGTTGTCAGTTCATAAATCCGTCTCATGTCAGTTAGATCGTTGGAATATCTTCAAAAGCTTCTCGCGTAGAGGAAACATATCTCAGAACTTGACGTAACTTGCAATCAGCTCACCGCATTACTTAGTAAGCTCATTCGGATATGATTGTCGGTCGGATTGATTGCTTATTCCTAGCTGAACTGTGAAGTTTTTACCTTTGATAGATGTTTTCCTTAAGAATTAGACTCTAATGGGCTCAGATAGATTTGGTGTAAAACGCAGGTATTGTAAAATACCAAGTGTGATAACATGATATATATATTTTTTTTTTTTTCCTTAGCCTACACTGTCCCACTGCTGGGATATTGATATGATATTAGCATAGTTTAATAAGCTTGGTTTATATTGTTATCCCTATCGGTTGGGGCTGCATATATTTTTCTACTGTGCTTCTTATTTCCGTAGTCGTGTTTCACCCCTGCCTGCCTAATTGTATATCTATTACAGTGGATCTGTTTCCGTAAAAGTCCAAACTATGGTAAATCCAAAACTCTATTGGCAAAAGCCCTAAAATCATCGTTTTTTTTTAAATCCAAAAATCGTCTCTTTTTTTATAAAATCCTAATAAGTATAAATACTCATGTTAGTAAACCAGAAGTTTTACTAGTAAATCACAGGATTTACCGTAGTTAGGAATTTTCCAGTAACAGATCTACCGTTGCTTAGGTTTTCTTCTACCCACACCTGCTCTACGATATTCTTCTCATTCGTCTATATGACATAGATTCCGTACCGATATTCTTAACTAACTTATAGTACCCTCTATTAAATATGAGTTTTAGTTTGCTTATGATTCTAGAATCGTTTCCACTGTAACGAGATACTCATTAGTCATGCCCAGTGTTTTAATTCAGCAGTAGAATCCTGATTTCGTGTTGCCTCATTGATTGATTAGCATATACATTGCTATTACTTTCTGTCAGAGGCGTAGCAAACATAAAATAGTGCTTATAAATTCTTATCTTTTAATGTAATGAACAGGTGGTTTTAAAAGATTAGCCACTAATACAGATTGATTGACTTATTAGACATTCAAATCACAGCCTTATATTTTAAAATGTTTCTTTGTGTGTGATAAATTAAACAAGTTGGTACTTATAACAGTAGTGTTTTGTCTGTGCCCTACACTGAGTTGCAAAATTTCAATTAGTGTTTGTTTGTTTTTGAATTCATTGAGTGGGGATTTTCCCACGCAAGGAGGATCGATTTCTGAAGAAGTCATCGTAAATGATTTATGTGAGCGTATTGTTCAGTGATCATAAGCAGAGGCTAGTTATAAATCTAGAGTTTGATTATTTATTGCAATTAACTAAAATTGCAAACGCTAGTAAAACTGAAACAAAAAAATACTAAGTGAGTTGTATTGTTCAACAAAGTAGTCGTTCAGACATTTGACTTTGATTAATTAAATATTGATTGATAAACAAACAGACAGAAAAGATATAAAAGTTTTTTATTAGTTAGTATGCAACTCCAAAATTGATTGGTTCAAAATTATACTTATCTAGTGCTGCAATAAAAACTGGACCAGATTTGTCGCCCAGTATTAAATGTACGTATAAATTGTAATACACAATTACGTTATTAATTTTTTTCATCATGGCCGCCAACTTGCTTGTGTAAAATAAAAGAAATCATTAAAAACGTTATTGCAACATACGAGTACGTATATGGTATACTTTTTATATACGACCTTGTTTAAATTTTAATGTAAAAGTGTCACATTCTTGTTATAATGAGAGTTTAATAGTGTGTTGCAGGGATATTGCAAGGACGGTGGTTTGCTTTAAGCACACTTTACGGGCAGTTTTAACCTAAATTCATGCACTCATTTTGAAGGAAGTCGTAATTCTTGTCTATACTTTGGACGTGATCATAGAGTCTACCTAATTACGAGAGGTAGGCATCAAGCATACATTTTGCGACGTGACTGATCCAGATCAATCAACTTTATTATATTTAACTCGGCACAGTTTAAGCAATTTGCAATACTTAGCTATAAATTATTGGTTTTTTTTTTTATTATAAATGGGCTTGCTCTTGACTTCAATCTTGCTCTAGGGGCAGAGATGATGTCGACGATGGAACGAGCTTACCCAGTAGAAGCCTGTTTACTCGCGACTTAAACAGATTAGGGATATATGAACTCGGAAAAACCGGCCAAGTGCGAGTCGGACTCGCGCACCGAGGGTTCCGTACAAACCTGCAAGGTTTACAAAGTTCGTTTAAAAAAAAATATATTATGTGATGTAACTAAAAATTTATGGTTTTCGTAATTTTTCCTTTATCTATGCTATAAGACGTTGCTTCGTACCAAATTTCAAGATTCTGAGTTCACGGGAAGCACCCTGTAGGTTTTGATTCCCTTGCAAGTGTCGAAAATTTGCTGCATAAACGGCTGTATCTTTTGATTGCGTTGGCTTAGAAGTTTGATTTTTTCACAGCTTCAAGGGACAGTAGACCTGAGTAATTGATATAAATTTCAGCTTCATACCTCCACGCGTTCCTGAGAAAAAGGGTCTTGACAGACGGACGGACGGACGGACAGACGGACAACAAAGTGATCCTATAAGGGTTCCGTTTTTTCCTTTTGAGGTACGGAACCCTAAAAACCGACGCAGGCAGGGAATTCCACTCCTTGGCTGTGCGCATAATAAAGGACCCAGCAAAGCGCTTCGTTCTAATGTGTGGAATGTCGACAAACAACCACATGTGGATGTGGAATGTGGAATGTGTTGTGTGGATGTGTGGAAATCTCCGATTTTCACCCTCATGTTTTTTCTGTTGATTTTTTAAACGTAAAATACCAATGCAAGAACCACACTCCCATTCAGAATTGCGTACATGCACCTGCAATACTAATTAAACTAATTATACCTATTATTGCTTACAAGACCCGTCTTCCGTTGCCATGCCCCTAACCCTGACATAAAATCAATTTCATTTATTAATAATACAGACAGCTATTTTGTAACCAGCTAATAGTTCGAACTATAAGCACGTATCCGGTTAATCTCAATTATCTATCTAAATGTTTGTTGCCAAAAATTGATGAATAATAGTCGATACAATAATCAGTTCAAGGGCATTCTACGCGTGCGCGCCACCCACGTGATAATCACTGCACAAAGAATTCCATTGGTAAATTCACTTGGAAGTTGGTAACGATAATATCGTTTAGATTATGATGTTTGAAGCTTGAATAAGATTGTAATCTTTGGTTCGATGAAGTAGAATTGAATTGATGATGAAATGATCAGTTTGTTTATCAGATGGAACTGCTGCGTGTTTCGGTGTCAATGGTTGTCAATTGTATTGAAAGGTTTAGCCAATATCAGCAGAGAATTGAAACGCGTGAGAGAGGAGCAACTTGCTGTGAGATCGACGGGTTAGTCAGAGGCGTACCCCACCCTTCGCGAATTAAATTTTAGTCCCATTTAATAAGGGCCAAACTTGAATAAATATACAAATTACTCCTCTAATATATTACCATCTAATACTTGAAAGAAGTCATAGGAGTAAACATACTACTGTACTGTTTGAATCATACATAATAATATTGTTTTCATCATTCTCTTGCCCTAATGCCTCATTTGATTAATTTGGGGTCGGAGTTGAAGTCATTAAGAGTAGGAACACTGTTTGAACTATACATATTGTTAATCTTATCATTTAATTACGCAAAAATGGGTCAGTGGGTGGCCTTGAATGTGGCCCGGTTAACATTTAAAACGTGACAGCACTGACAGCTTATCTTTACATCAGCGCAATACAGAATGTAAACAAGAGCATGAAAGCGCTGTGACATGTCAACGACTTAGTACCTACATATATTTTTATTCTTTTCTGCGAAGCTCGCGCACCTAAATTTTGGGCCGCGAACTCTTGATCTTTTTGTCATCAATGTCATCGATACGCTAGTTCAGTAGCTGATATTTATATGTATTATTATGGACAACTAATTGCGACTTAGAATATAATGGATATTATAGTTTTAACACACTGATAAGCTCCTGGCCAAATAATAAAAAACAACGGCATGGGTCGGTCTTACCGGTTATGCAGTGCTTGCTAAGGCCGGCCCATGGACTATCAACGACACATCGAGATTTCTCCATGCCTCGGAAACCCGCTGCCATTTGTAGATCTTAGACAGTCTGAAAGTCTGACAACAAGTCTTAGAGGTATCGTCATACCAATTATCTGAGTTGCGATGGTTGGCTGCATCCGGATAGACTGGAAGTAGACCCCAAGCCAAACATAGTTGGGAAACAGATGCCCAGATGATGATACCTTCATCATACACGTGTATGCCTAAGGCCTTCTAATCTGGACACGGTGGAGCACACAGTGGAGGTGTGCCCTGCTTGGGCGGAGCCCCGCCGTGTTCTCGTAGCGGCAACCTCTCGCGTCCGGCCCTGGTGCAAGCCATGGTCCGGGGCGAGGAGGATTGGGACGCCGTCGCCTCCTTCTGCGAAGCAGTGATGCTAGCGAAGGAGGTGGCGGAAAGAGAGAGGGAGAGAACCTCTCAACGTCCCAGCCGCCGCGGAAGGCGCGGAAGGTCTCCGGGCGTCGGGGGCTACGTGATGGCTTCCGGCCACCGTAGACGCGGGCCTGTGGACGGTGAGTAATGGGCTAGCTCGCCGCCCGGCCGTCGTCATGACGGCAACAGACCGTGTCGGCGGCGCGTTCGTGTTCCACGCGCGCCTCAAAGAGATGTTAGCAAGGAGGGGCCCGTAAGGGCCGACGCCCGTCGGGGCTGCGGATTATCGAAAGAGATGACGTGGCCTCGGCACAAGGGCAAAGAAGGAACATGGGTTCGGTTTTTAGTCAGTAGAATTCTGACACTCCTCTTCGCTCTGCCCAAAAGCGGGGCCATTCAAAAAAAAAAAAAGGCCTTGTAATCTTGAACTAAATCAATATTAGAATTTTTAATTCATTATTAAATAATAATCTATAAATTATTAGAAACCATTTAGAAGCGCTATTGCTAATGATTGAGAGCATTAATAGAGCCTCCATGCAAGAAAGCTTAATTGTATTTGTTTTATTGCTCATAATGACGTACATCCGGCGCCCTCTGGCTATCAATACCACTAACGACCTTGCTAACTACTTTAGTAAGCTTGGCTATCACTTGGAAATAGTTCTACTTAGACATTGACCAATTGATTCGAGTTGACCCACAGATCCTGTATTAAATGTACAATCGATGACAGAAGATACGGACTAAAGGAGGCACTCGTCCATTGGGGTTGTACTCGTATTTACAGTGTTGGATGTCGCAATTTGTATGCGAGTTGTCAACATCCCGTTTAATTAGTTTTTACATAAAACTCATTTATTTAAGGATTAAAGCTAATTTGTCGAAATTATTTACGATTTAAACTGTCCGTGACTACTGTTCCTACCCCAGCTTTTCCTGAAAATAATTAAATTTAAAAATATATTTTTGTGATCATTATAGAAATAGTTTAATTAATTAACATTGCTATCGCCCACTGTACAGGTAGGTAAAACAAAAATTGATCAATGGTATTGCAACGACAGCGCTTGCACAACCGATGATTGAAACAAGGTAGGCGGCTTTACCTAACGTTCGACAGAATATATCCTTTAGCAGGTGCAAAGTGAACATAATTCTGTGTTCGTCGTGCTCATATCTCACACTTAATGGCCTACACTGAATAAATACTTTAGTAACATCAGTGCTGAGATATAGTGCGTCTAATTGAATTATCAAGTGGGCGTGTGAGCATTACTTTTGATCGTGACAGTACTCGCGTGGGTGAACTTGCCTACATGGATTTTTAATGGCCTTTAGTACCAAGTTTAAAATAAACTGTTCCAAGGAAGAAACTGTTTTAGGTTTTAAACTATCTGTTTGCGAAAGGGTTCGCCTGGTTGTTACTTTTTCTTTAGTTTTACGCTTTAAAAGTTTGTAAACCTGATGATTGATGATTCTCGTACTTAAATTGAACGTCTCTTCTCTAGAGCTTCGTGGTTTTTACCATTCGTAAATTGTTTGTAGTTATTATAAATCTTTGTCGTTAAAGCATAATGCGAAAAGGTTCCACTACTGGGTAGAAAGGCTCTACGCCTTTTTGTTTCGATGACATGCAATAGGGGATCGGACAAAAAAAAACTAATTAGTCCGTCAGATAGATTTCCAAAAATTATTGGACACGTATTTTTTCTTTTTTTCACATAAACTTAAAATGAAGACGATACAGTGCTTCGAAAACTCGTGTGACGTCATATAAATATGATAGTACATTTTGACGACACAAGTGACGTTTCAAGCCCCACTCCAAGATCTTTGACGCGTTTTATCTTCGTCATTTTTTATTGATTTGATAAAACAAAAAACACGTATTCAATATTATATATTTCGATAATCTAACTTACTGACTAAACAGAATCATATTATTTTGACCCAGTCCGATCCCCTATTGTTACCATCAAAACAGAGCCTTGCGGGATGTTTTAGCTGTTAAAAGTTTAAAATAAATATACGAACATAAATGCATGAACCTTCTGACAGTCCTTAGATTTAACTTGTATTTCTTTAAGCGGGAAGTTATAAGCTGCGTCTAGTTAATAATCTATAAGGTTTGAAAAGTAGACGTAGTCTGTCAAGTCGAATTTGGAGACACATGTGCACGTTATTTTAAAAAAGTAATTCAATTGTCGGAAGTTTATGATTGGCTTGATTACTGTATGCTATTTAGTACTATGTTGTCCTTAAATTCAATAAGCAATAAATGAATGAATGATGATTTGTGGTTTTTTTTTTAAACCTTTGTAGATACTTTAGCGCAAACCTGCATATTGGAACTAACAATTCCAACTAGCAAAGTAATCCTATAAAGAAAGATTATAAGTCGGTCACTAATAATAACGTTCTTATAAATACATTGCGGTAGACTATTTAAGAATATGTACTTTAAAAACATATTTTACCATACAACTAGCCTTTATGCTATCAGTAATATAATCTCGATAAGAAAGTTGTACATAATCCAAACCGTCTTGAGAAAACATAAAACCCTACCATTTGATTCGGATAAATTAACCAAAAGAAGAAAAGACTTAGTAGCACCAGTTTCTCAAACTAAAACCGTGTTTGCGAGCAGACAATTCAATAAACGCTCAGCCGAACTATACAATAAGGTAAACAAAAAAATATGCATACACACAAAAACCACTTATGACTGTAAGAAAACCATCACAAATTGGATAAAAAAACTCACGTATGAAGAGACTGAGGCACTTCTACAGAACATTAAATAGCAAGATACATAATAACAATATGACACACGAAAACTGACACTTAAAAATCAAACAGAACCACATAATTATACACACGCACACTCTCTCACATCCACCCACACACATACACACACACACACATTTACTAGCATACACACACATACACACGCACAATCATCACACACACACGTTTACACTATTTTTCTTGTTTTTGATCTTATTTTTATTTTATTTTTTAAATTAAGTAAATAATAATAAAGTTAGTATGTAATTAAAATTAAGTATAAGTTTATTAACCCACATATTTGTTACTGCTGTAATTATTGTGCTATGGAAGAGCGGGGTCTCCTAACACAAGCAAAAATTGCTTAAAAGGATTCCCCAAACACAACCACCCATTTTTGTAACAAATTTCGTGATTAAAACATTTTTGTATTGTATTTTTGTATTTGTATTTAACTTATAATAGCATTTGCCAAGCCTTTCCATATTTAAGTGCATTCGTTTTTATATCTCGGTCTTATAGTTCGCTACAAGACTTGACCTATAAAACATCTATAGGACACTTTTACTAGTAATAGCATTTCACAAAGGCAGATATTCTCAAGAGCATTTGCTTTTATAACTCAGTCTTATAGTTAGCTACAAGATTTTCTTTTAGGACACTTTTAGGAATAAGTCTCCTATAATTGTTTACAGTAAAACTAAATAATCCAAAATAACAATTTGATCCTATAGTTGCATTTTCTGAGTAAACAAGATCTAATAATATAATTAGCTGAGATCACTATAAGTTTGCGCCGTTATAGTTTTGCTCAAGACTCTTTTAAATCGAATAGTACTTAATAAGAGCGTTATTGGATCAAAAAAGCTTATAAACTACTGGATCAATAACTTTATAAGTAAACATCAGCCATTTTGTTAAGATTCAGCGGGAACAGCTGAATCTTAAGTTTCTTCATCTTGAGAAACTAAGTTTAACATGAATTCAAGCCATTGGAAACGATTGAAAAGGAGTGGTGGGTACAGGAGAAAAGTGAGAAATAGCTATCGGATAAAACAAAATGTGTATGAGTCCAAGGCCATCTCATATTTCTCAGTAAAATCCCTGAATATTTGGTCAAAAACAGTCGACAAAAAAAAAATACAACCATCTTGTTAACAAATTCCTAAAAAAAGTAAATTTAGCATTAGCAGGCATATTTCAAGGGAACCCTAATTTGTTTTTAAATGGAGGCGAGTTATCTGGACTAAAACTGCTACAAGTACTAATTTACCTATAATGATACTATAAAGTACTTAATGAAGAGCAATTTCAAAACATGGCGTCAATTCATAAGAATTGATGAAATATTTTATTTACAACAATATACTAATGTGCTATTTTTCGGAGGGGATTGTTAAATTAACTAAATTGCGGTACACATTTACAGTAAAAATGACTTCCCCACGAGTTCATACACTATATTTATAATGATTGTATTATTAGTAATTAATGTTCTACAATAATAGAAAATAATATTAATATAAACCTATGTTTTTAATAATTATTTACCACAAAACAATCGGAACCACCAGCTGAAGGAACAACAAAGATAACTTGTATTAAAATATTCTTATAACTAATAACTAAGTACATTACTAGTGCATTATAAACAAGATTGCTTTAGTAAGATACTAGCTGATGCCCGCGGCTTCACCCGCGTGGATGTCGTTCAAATTATATACTAAAACCTTCCTCTTGAATCACTCTATCTATTTAAAAAAACCGCATCAAAATCCGTTGCGTAGTTTTAAAGATTTAAGCATACAGACAAACAGACAAAAATAGCGACTTTGTTTTATACTATGTAAGGATAAGGATTTATGTCAGACACTAACAAGAGCGTTTGGGCTTGTAATTGTGTAGTCTCATATCATTATAGAAGCTATTGCGCTTCGTCAAGTATATTATAAGATAGTTATAGAAGCTATTGCGCTTTGTAAAGTATGTTGTAAGATAGTTATAGAAATAAACGCTCCTAAACTGCGCCCAAATCCAGCTTTGTACAGTAGTATGATACAAGTTTCGTATAAGTAAAAATTAAAGTAGTCCTTAGATCGTTATAAGTACTGATTTTGCTAGTTGGATAGTATCCAAAAATTTAGCATAAAAATAAGCAGCAACAATAATTAACACTTCACTGTAATTAAAAATAACTAACGAAGTAGGTGTCGTTCAATAAAACAATACTTATCTTTCAAATCTGGCTCACATCATACACTTTTGGCCCAAATGAGAGATAAACTTAATTTAATAATAGTTATCATAATAAGAATCATTACTATTGTTATGTAGGCCTATGTTATGTAAAAATTAATTCTGATTCTCAAGTTGATTGATCATTTGGAGTATCACAATGGGTGATATATCATATCTAACAGTGTCAATGTCACTGACCCACGGATGGTAACGTGTTGTTACCATAACAGAGAGACATAAGAATAGTCACTTGTTGGGGTCAAGGTTCAACATGTTTGAGAAGCTCTTGTAAAACTTTGTGAAGAATTCATCGTGTGCATTGTTTTGAGTAAGTAGGCAGTGAGCAGAATAACATTATTTGAGAGTGTATATAGCTGCAGGCACGCTCGGGATTGCGATGTAGTAGCGGCGCTAACCCACGTTCTCATATGTTACTTCAACAGGGGGTCCATAATGGTCACAGCTTAACATATCATAATAAGTTCGTAATAATGGTGTCAAAATTCGTAAAATGGACCATTCATACCTGCAGTCTCTACACTAATAACGACGCTACGAATGTCGTTAAGTCGAGAAATCGTAAACTTTCTGTAATAGATTTTCAGCTTTATTTCGACAGCATAAGGTTCAAAATCTATTAAAGAAAGTTTACGATTTTACGACTTAGCGACAGATTTTTATCGTTATTTAGTGTAGAGACTGCAGGGCCTGGACCCTGACATCCAGAACGAACGCCCGCTTCGTTTCCCGTGTAAGTTTTAACGTACGCCATAAAAATATAGACATTCATGCATAAACTCCCGCCTTTCAAAGCGTCCTGCCTTCCTCCAGAACTAAAGAGTGTACTGTTTATATTTTAATCAAAAAACTTACGCTTCCCCCATTTTTTGAATTTTGTGCTAAAGGATAAGCTGTAGTACATCTCACGTAAAATATTAGACGCTTTACACTTATTAACCACATAAAGTAAAAACATATGTAAAAGTAATAATAGTTTCAAATAAGACACTATTTACTTTAGCACTGAGTTTTTATGTTCCCAGCAAATAGATATTGACATAAAGATTAATAGTATTAGACACGACAGTGTTACACCAGTTTTACATAAGTATGCCTCGTTATCTTTGTATCATTTCATATCAGATTTATGTTTGTTTTATTACTTCTATAAGATCAGCGTCAACACGGATATAGTGTTGAGTTCCGCATAGATAAGCTTGTTCTAGTCTGTTGGCCACAATTAATCATTTGAACCGATAAAATAAATGCTCTAATCGGCAATCTTCACCTCCGTGACCAAGAAATTAGTTTAATCACTAATTATAATTAAAGCAGCTGTTGATTGGTTAACCAAGTCACCATCAAATGATCTTATAAAGCAAATAAGTCAGATATTAATAGATTTTGATTAAAGATTAAATGGTATAGATAAGGTTTTTAAAAACCGGTAATTACATCAATTTATCTGTCAAATAATAATCACGTGTCTTTACCAAACATAAAAAATCGTTGAGACGATTATAATGCGTAAAAAGTATTGAATAGATAGCCAAAAGAAGCCCGAGAATCAAAGAAAGTAGATGTGGCAGATGATAGAGCAGCTGCTGTCCCAATCAATATAGCTGTACTAGGATATTTCACCGCGTTCGTTCAAACAAACAACAAAGTAATATAGCAATTTGATCGAATGACATATCATTCGATCAAATTGCTATATCACTTTGTGGCGACAGCGACAATTATCGCGACACATGAGTACTAATTCACAAATCCTACATCGCGCTATCAGAGTTATCCGCGACATTAGCTCATATAGAAAATCCCGTCTTACATAATATGTCGGGCAGTTAGCCCGCCAGCCAGACACAACATCCGTCTGGTCGGAGGATCCTCCCTTTTCTATGGGGGATGAGAAACTTTACACCATGTTCCTCATACCCTCTAAAATTCCTATATTATGTTGCATGCACTTATTCTGATAATTTAATTGTATTTTTTAGGGTTCCGTACCTCAAAAGTAAAAAAAAGAACCCTTATAGGATCACTCGTGTGCCTGTCTGTCTATCTGTCCGACCATTCCCTCCCCCCCCTTATCTCCGAAACTACTGAACCTAAAATTCTGAAAAAAATACAGAAACTAGTTCAACACGTATAGATCACAGGAAAACCTATATAAGAAGTCATGGTACGGAACCCTTCATGTGCAAGTCCGACTTGCACTTGGCCAGTTTTTATCATTCTGACAGAAGGTGTACTCTTTTGTAATATTGAATTTTCATGGAAATGAATTATAAGCATTGATTTAATTAGTACGTTCCAACGTATGACAGAAATGGGCTCGATATTTATTATAATTGTAACACTAGTCTTAATAACTGATATTATTAATCTGTATAGATAGCAAAATCTTTCAATCAGCATCCTATGCTCAAACTTTTCTCAGAAATTTATTGCATGATCTTATATAAGCTCTTGTTATTGGTTGATCAAAACATCCATGAATCAAGAATCCAGAGATTTGGTATCTCAATTCCTTTCAGCCACCTATCGCTATCCCACTTATTCTAGCATAATTTTTATCGAAATAAGTTCAAGTATCTAAAGATAAGAATCTCGTAAAAAGTAATTGCCAAATATTCAAATAGGCATTATATCAAAAAGATACCGAATTTGGAGAAGATAGGGGCCAATCATGCCTAATAGATCACGCCAATCAGTGATTCTCATCTTTTATGTTATCCTTATCAAATCTCCGATCATTTAATTGTAGTTCAATTTTTTTGCAAACAATTGTGATTGGTGGCCCAAAATACTAGCAACCAATCAAAATCAATACAATAAAGTTATCGTAACATTTGATTGCAAACTCTGATCAGAGGATAGATAAGGTTTTAGAAACCGGTATACCCCATCTATCCAAACGTATCGCTTTCATATTGATTGCTCACTATAGGCTTATCTTACTGATTAATTTAATACATATATCATTTTTTAACAAGCACTGCTCTTTATTATATAATACACTCACCGGCACGGAATGTGGCCCAAACGTAAACAGAGCGATAACATGCTAATTTGTTGTTGCGTAGCAATATTTCAAGTAGCAATTTGTCAATACGAGGAATAAGTTCAGAAGGTCGTACCGAGTTAGTGGTTGTTCAAGGTCGTCTGACAACACTGCGTTACTTACATTAAAGACATCCTTCAAGATCACGTTTTGCCTTACATAGGGTTCATTATAATAATAATAATAATAATAATATTCCACAACTATCACACAACGCCATCATATGTCGAGGCGGCGCCTCACTTTCAGCAGCGCAGACATTGCAACCACGACACGTTTTTTCTATCTCTTCGTCCATACCAGGCCACCAAACGTAGCTCCTAGCAAAAGCTTTAGTTTTAACTATGCCCATATGAGTCTCATGTAAATCAGTTAAAACCCTTTTCCTACATACACTTGGTATGACCACCCTATGACCCCACATCACACAACCTAATTCCTCGTATAATTCTTTTTTGCGATTAAAATAAGGTTGGAGCGATTGAATTTCATTTTCAAACGGCCATTCATCACGGAGATATCTAAGAACTCTGCTTAACAACTGATCTTGGCCCGTCTGTCTTTTAATCTCATTATAATCTAATAACATGGCATTTTGAGCAAAATGTAAATATGATTGTTCAGGAATTTTAGGTTGTTTACTAGTGGAAAGAGCTGGCAACCGTGACAAACCATCAGCTCCATTCTGCTTTGAAGTAACATACTCGATGTCATACACATAAGCTGACAACTTTATAGCCCATCTTTGTAACCGGCTTGCAGCCATCGATGGTATACCCTGCTTAGGCCCGAAAATGGTGACCAATGGTTTGTGATCCGTGCGTAGTGTAAAACGTCGCCCGTACAAATATTGATGTAATTTTTCAAAGCAAAATACGATAGCTAAAGCCTCCCGCTCAATTTGTGAATAATGCTTCTCAGCGGCGTTAAGCGCGCGCGACACAAATACGACAGGCCGCTCCCGAGCTCTGTCTGTGCCATTGTCATCGTGCTCGCACATCTGACTTAGTACTCCGCCTATGCCTTTAGAGCTCGCATCACATGTTAAAAACAAAGGTTTATCAGGTTCGTAATGAGCAAGGACGTCGGCACTGATTAAAATATGTTTAACTCTTTTAAATGCAGAGTCACATTCCTTATCCCACATCCAAATAACTTCCTTCTTTAATAACCTGTACAAAGGTGCCAGAATGTCGCTCAAGTTTTTAACGAATTTTGCATAGTAATTGATTGTTCCTAAAAAAGCTCTCAAATCTGTAATATTATCAGGGCGAGGTATATCTAAAATACCTTGCACCTTTTCTGGGTCTACTCTAATTCCCTCTCCTCATCCGAAAGCTATAAATATTTGGGTATGTCGGAAGCGTTAGGCATTAACGTAGCTGACATGAAGCAATCGTTGAGGGAGCGCTTCTTCGGACGCCTGAAGAAGGTTTTAAATAGTCTTCTTTCAGGTGGGAACAAGGTGCGCGCCTTCAACGGTTGGGTCATGCCAGTTTTAATGTACTCTTTCGGCATACTCAAATGGACTCAGACTGAACTCGATGCCTTGGATAGGAGAGTCCGTACATTGCTGACCGCAAATCGGATGCATCACCCACGATCATCGGTCATGAGACTGTACATCCCGCGGAAATGCGGGGGTAGAGGCTTTTTAAACGCGAAGACCCTCCACAACCGCGAGGTGTGCAGTCTCAGAGAATATTTTTTAAAGACCGACGTGGGTATGCACCGAGATGTGGTCGCAGTGGACAAGGGACTCACCCCGCTGTCCATGGCTAACGAGAACTGGCGCAAACCTGTGGTACTTACTGCTGATGACCGCAAGGAAGTATGGCAAAGCAAGGAGCTTCACGGGCGCTTCTACCGGGCTCTTCATGGGCCCGATGTAGATTTTTTAGCGTCCGTGTCCTGGCTACGTTTCAGCGACCTCTTTGGGGAAACTGAAGGTTTTGTCTGTGCAATTATGGACGAAGTTATGTTGACGAACAACTACCGGAAATATATTATGAAGGATGGGACGGTTGACGTATGTCGGGCATGCCACCGTCCGGGTGAGTCCATCAGACATATTATTTCTGGTTGTTCTCGTCTAGCTAACGGCGAGTACTTGCACAGGCACAATCAAGTGGCCAGAATTATTCACCAGCAACTTACCTTGAAATATAAACTTGTGGAGTCTGAGGTACCGTACTACAGGTATGTGCCCGACCCAGTTCTCGAAAAAGACCATGTCACGTTGTACTGGGATCAGTCTATCATCACTGACAGGACTATTGTTGCCAATAAACCTGACATAGTGGTGATAGACCGATCAGCGCGCCGCGTAATGATAATCGATGTTACCATCCCACATGACGAGAACCTCGTGAAAGCTGAGAAAGAGAAGCAAATAAAATATCTGGACCTAGCTCACGAGGTTGTCAATATGTGGCATGTGAGCTCGGCTATCATTGTGCCGATAGTCGTCACGGCCAATGGCCTGATAGCAAAAAGCATGGACGACCACCTGTCAAAACTTTCGCTTGGTGGTTGGATCAAGGGCCTGATTCAGAAGGCAGTACTTCTCGATACGGCCCGTATTGTGAGGAGGTTCCTGTCTCTGGAACCCTAACCACCGGTAGCTTGGACCCTGCTCCCGACACCGGTGGACTACTATTTTTTTATATTTTTAAATGTTTTTTGATATCTTTTTTTAACAAATATTTAAAAATGTAAATTAGTATGTAAGGAAAATAAATAAAGAGAATAATAATAATAATATTCCACAACTATCACACAACGCCATCTAGTCCCAAGCTAAGCAGAGCTTGTGTTATGGGTACTAGACAACTGATAAACATACTTATATATTTCTAAATACATACATATTATAGATAAATTACACCCAGACACAGAACAAATGATCGTGCTCATCACACAAACATTTGTCCTGGGTGGGAATCGAACCCACGACCTCCGGCATAGCAGTTAGGGTCACTAACCACTAGACCAACAGGCCAGTCAAAGAAAGCGAAGTTTTTTTTTAATGCAAGAAAATGCCCGACCTCACACAGCGCATTGCGTTTTTGATTACCTTTTGGAGGTTGGCATTCGGAAAATGCAGTAGCCCGCAGGAAGCTCATACATGAATCCCATAGAACATGTCTGGAACATGCTAAAAAGAAAAATTTTTGGAGTGTTAACCCTCCACAGACCCTCCGTGAATTAAAAACCGCTTTGGTGGCTGCCTGGCAAGAAATTCCACAAGTGGACATAAAAACATCATCCACAGCATGCCAGATCGCATGCAAGCCGTCATCAGGGCCAGAGGTGGTAACACCCGTTATTAAAGTGTTAATTTTGCTCAATTCGCGTTATTTTAATTATCTCTTTGTTTCGTCTTTAAGGTATTTTTATGTTTATTTTATAAAATTATATGAAATTCTATTTTTTTTTAGTGTTGATATACTAATTTTATCAAAAAAATCAACATTTTATGTTTTATTTTGACTATAAACCCTAAATTGCATCTGGGCCACATTCCGTGTCGCTGAGTGTAATATGGATATTGCATTAGCGATAATTTCACATTTCAGAAAGCTGACGGTTCAATTTTTATATCAATGAATAATAAACAATTATGAAATTGCCATTAATGGCAATTTCATAATTGTTTTTCGTTTGTTTTTTTTTTTTAATTTCAAAATTTTCATTTTATTTGAAAATTTTCTATTGTTAACAATAGAAAATTTTCAAATAAAATGAAAATTTATGGTATGTGATAATATATATTATGACAGTAAATGAGGATAATAAGATAATAAGGATATCAAAATTAAGGAAGACTAAAGAAACGATCGATGGACTAGCTGTGTTGTGTTAATGATGATATGGCCAGAAATAAGGTATCTTATGAGATGACGAGTAATCGAGAACAGTGAAAGAAGATGACATGCTGGGCCTATTCCAAATTAATTGGGATAAGGACAATGAATGATAATGATTTGTGGTATGTTGGGGGGATCGGACATAAAAAAACTAATTAGTCCGTCAGATAGATTTCCAAAAATTATTGGACACGTATTTTTTCTTTTTTCACGTAAACAAAAAATGAAGACGATACAGTGCTTCGAAAACTCGTGTGACGTCATATTATGATAGTACATTTTGTACCTACAAGTGACGTTTCAAGCCCTACTCCATGATCTTTGACACGTTTTATCTTCGTCATTATTTATTGATTTGTTATAACAAAAAACACGTATTCAATATTTTTTGATATTCTAACTTACGGACTAAACAGAATCATATTATTTTGACCCAGTCTGATCCCCTATTCCACGCGTATTCAATTCCCATCACTAGGGTCGTGTCTCCCCCGATGTTAACTCATCTTTTGTTGACTATCTTTCGAACTCTGTGCCCATCCTACACATGTAACATAATATCTGCATTATCAAAGTCGTTGCCTTATAAAACTACGCTTGAGCTTTAATTTGTTTTAACACCATTATTGCTGCGGGCTACGAAGTTACTTCAAAGTATTGCCGTTAATGTCAATATTTATAAATTAAAGTACCCTAACTGACACAATCTGGCCTAATGGCCGTTTATTTACAACAATTATTTTAGATTGACGCTTTATTTTATTAAGAAACTGTTAATTCTGCCCTTAAGCGTCTCGTCAGTGTTAGAGTTATGGATTGAATCGACTTTTTATTGCCCAAAATGTCCCCGGGCGATACCATAGATGTGTGTGATTTGTAATTGAAAAACCTTCCATGTGATCACGTGGGCAAGTTCACTTAATTCTACTATGGTAGTGGTCATAGTTTGGCAACATTGAGACGAAGATAAACGTTAAAGAAAAATAAAAGGAGTCTGCGTATATTTTTATGTTATGCGCTAGCCAGGTTTTCGATGTAAGCATATTCTTTTACAACAACAATCGAAAAAATATACCTTCGTTTTGATATTTTTTGCAAAATTAACATTTTAGCCATAAGAACCATTACATATTGCAACTTACGGTCATCACTTCATCAGTCATCAAATATTTCAACATATTTTATTCCTTACTCAGGTCTTTCGCTAATCATGCAGTCTATGTTATTTATGACAGTCACAAATGCGACCTGTTTTTTTAGAAGTGGACTAGCAAAGTCAATGATTTTATGCATTGCATCATTGCCCAATTGATCAAATAATGACAGGTTGTTTAAATCGCTCAGGGGCATGCGTAAATTGGTTATCCATTTTACTCAATTTCTTTTAATTTGCGTGGGAAGACAAGTATAGTACTACAGTCTGTAATTGGATATCAGGTATGTGCTACTGGAATTTTGATAATTCCTTTTATGTTTTCTTTAAGGATAGTAGAGTAATTGGGTGAGTAATTAGATAAATCTAGGGGAAAGGTATTTTATTTTCCCTGCTGTATCGAGCGGTAAATATTTCTTCTTTGAGAGATTTTACTGGTGTTATAAGCTGCAGGTTAGTTATTACTTATTTTGTAGGTAAGCGGTAGTACTGACTGATACGGTAAAAGGTCCCAGCTGCGTTTTAAGACTTTCAACAGTCGCTAGAAGAAGATACCTGAAACCCTGACTACCAGGCTTAGGTACCTTACCGTAGGTGGGAAGGGGTTAGGTTATCGTATTACCCAGAAACTGCGTTGTCAAGGCTAGGTACTAGTTAATTCATGTAGAATAGTTAATTGTATTCAGATTCATTGAAAGGGGCAATGCGTTAGTCGAAATCATTTTTCAAAGCTCCCCCCTCTCCCCCTTTCAGCCCCCCCTCCCTGTTAACCCCTTCTTTTTTAAACTCGTGTTCTGTTTTGTTTAAAAAATGTTCCAAGTCTCTTAACTTCCGAGATCCCCCCCTTTAAGCTTCATTGAAAGGGGCAATGCGTTAGTCGAAATCATTTTTCAAAGCTCCCCCTCTCCCCCTCTTCACGACCCGCGAGCTGGTATTAGCCGGGCCAAAGATACTCATAGTTGAAAAATGACTAGACAGGTATGATGATAAAGCTAAGGAGTAAGCTTTTGAGTAGCAACAATGTTTCGTTCAATACATTTAAAACTGCTGTAGGTAATATCACTTGATTAAATTAAGTTAATCCAATCAGCGTTGTATGACTAAACTATCGGCCATATTAATGTCTCGTTGTTGACTTGTATGTATAAATTTTAATTAATTTCATCCTAAGTGCAGGTTTGGAGCTCAGTTATTTGTTCGAACATATAAATCAATAGTTATTAATATTGACAGGATACTAACGTAACAAATTCCATTATCTTCTTCTTATCGTGTGGGCAGTAAGGTCTAACGACCCCACACACCCTAGTGTCAGAGTTTCTAAACCGCCGCAAGGGCCTCTGACATGGTTTGACGACCGCCATTTGGCGGCCGGGACCACCGGCTTATACGTGCCTTCCGAAGCACGGAACCATCTTTTTATCAGACAATCAGGTGATTCAAGCCTGCAATGTCCTAACCAAACTGGAAACAACTTCACAAAGTATGCTTCCCGTGGGAATCGAACCCACGACCACCGGGTCACAAGGCAACGCCTAAACCACTCGACCACGGAGGCAGTTATTCCATTCCATTATCGTTAGTACTTGTTAAGTGGCATTAATATAAAATGAAAGTCGTATCATGTTATAAAATATTTAAAAGTTGACCGGATTATTCGCTATCCTTAGAAATAATTGATCAGAACGTTTGAAAAATTAAAGATAAAACTCTCATAGATTAGTGTCTTAAACATAAACCGCCTTATTTCAAAACGTAGTTAAACCTGGTTTAACTTAGACTTGGTTTATCTCGCATGACGTCTCACTTCAATAATATTCAAAAGAAAGTGACAGCATGCGAGATAAATCAGGTCTAAGTTAAACCAGGTTTAACTATCTTTTGTAATAGGGCGGAAATAGTATTATCATGTTGACCGTTTCTTTCTGCATTCAAATATTTCAATTAAATGTTACTATGACATGGACCAAAACTTTTTTCAGTTATATTATAAATAAAACCATTGATTACCCGGGATATATGAAACTAGCTTTTGCCAGCGGCTTCGCCCGCGTGAAAATGACGATTTTCCATACAAACTTTCATCCCCTATTTAAATCCCTTAGGGGTTGAATTTCGAAAAATCCTTCCTTATTCCTTGTCTACATTATAAAGGGAACCTCTGTGCAAAATTTCAGCTTTCTAGGTTCAAGGGTTTGGGCTGGGCGTTGATGAGTCAGTCAGTCAATCAGTCAGTCAGTCAGGACTTCTCTTTTTATTTATATAGATAACTCTCACTTGTTATGTGATCAATTAGAAGCATAGATGATACGTACAAAAACGCGACGAAAGACAAACGTAGGAACAAAATCAGTTGTCACCTACAGAACCACCACTTAGTTTATATTCAGTCAGACAAAAAATATATATAATAACATACATACACGTCAAACACATAACCCTCCTTTTGGGCTGCGCCGCAGTCGGGTAATAAAACAAAAAGTTCGCCTGTCTAATCAATTTTTGCTGAATTCATCCGAATGAGTAACCACGGGTAAGGAATCTTCGATTTCGTAATAACTTTTGTAAAAAAAAGGCATGAGTAACCACGGTTAAGGAATCTTTGAATTCGTAACAAATTGAGTTAAAAAGGTAGAACCGACTAGAAAATTTTAATATTGCTCCAGATTGCCTGAAAGTGAAAGCTCTACCTTATTACGTAACTATTTAGCATAGACCAAAGACAGTGTTTATTGGTATAATTAATAGATCAATCTAAATAGCCTGCATTCCTATCGCAATATCGCGGAAGAATTCAATCAAAAAGCAATTAAGTATCACGAAACAACGTTATAAAATGTTGTGGTGAGCGTTCTTAAGTTAACACTCTAGGAATAGCTTTGAAACGCGCCTATACGTCTAGTCTTTCATAGAAACAAATCTTTCTTTCCGCGGCATCTCATTTGACCCATTTACGCCCCATGTCAATTTCACCCGTTCAAGTGAGATTGTTCAACATCGTGCAGTCTTTAGCTGGACATTGTGTTACATTGATGATTTCTAAGCAATATTGCGTCCTACAATGAGGCGGGTTTTCATCACTGGCCTGGGACATCAATCAAGCAAGTTCGATTCCGCTGTCAGTCAGAAAGAACCCTATCGACAAAGTGGACTGCGGACACTGTGATGCAGTAACGAGGTGTGATACATACCTATGATTGCTGAGTACTTCCCCTTTAGGAACACATAGTGTATTGATCAATGCGAGTAGACCTGTTTTAACTGAAAATATTGTGAAATCTATTAAAATGGCCATGAAATTTTGAGTGTGGAAAATAATTAAAAATTGCTTTTATTTTTTTCTCGCACATGAAAAATTATAAACTAAAAGAAAGTTACGAAATTAATGTCTACACTACTGTTGCATACCTAGAAATAATTTTATTAGAAATTAATTTTTCGATAACTACATAATTACATTGTAACGACGCCGAGCGACGTGTCGAATAATTCCTGTCTGTATAATTATTTATCCTATTAAATTATATTAACTATTAAAGTGAGTGCAATTGGCTGTCAAATTATAAATGCGACTAGAATGCTGTCAATGTCAATGCACTTTTTAAACAGGTTTTTAGAGTTCCATGTCCGAAAAGTGTTTTCTTTGTGTTTTTTTTGCAATCATTATTAATATCAGTTACTGGAAGTTGGTCTCAAGTAAAAACCAGAAACACAATTCTATGAAATATAAAAAAAAAAACTGTAGTAAGAATAATTATTTCCCTGTTCCGTTTTATTTCACAGTTTTGTTACTTATTAACTTACTCGAATGTGTAGTGCATTTCACGCTGCAGTAAAGATAATAATTTATGTCATTAAAAAACCCGAGGTTTTTACTGTCAAAGTAGAAATATTTTAATACCTATTATCGGAACTAAACTCGTTCCCAAATTGGCAGGTGTCTACGGCGGGTGCGCCAAAGTTCACCTAAAATTTCAACTCCGATAATTGGAAATCCGAAAATGTTCTTCCTAACATTTTTCATCCTAACAATCGCAATTCCTAACTTCTCTGTCTCTAATGTTTTAATTCCGAAGCATTCGACTTCATAATGTCTGTAGCAATAAACATCTATTACACTATGATTTGTTTTCCTATATTTTCTCAACATAACCATCTTTTACACTATTATTCAAAGTCATATCTTTTTTTTTGTTTATATTACTTTTTATTCATAATAATCGGTATTATAAAAGGTCCCATTAAAATAGGTGGACAAAATTTTAGAAATCATTCAGACCGCTAAAATAAGGACAATAGCAAAAAAAATATAAGAATAAGAAATAAAATACCTACTTTTATAGGATGAGTTTGTTCTAGAGTGCCGGCAATTTATTATTTTAAGTCAAAATAAAATCACTTTATGTTTTTTTGTTTTTTTTGTTTTTTTTTTTGTTTAGATGTCTTTAGTTAGGCTTACTAAACGCTGTGTTAAAATTTGTCCACCTATTTTAATGGGACCTTATATACTATGCAAAGATATCCATAGGTTAGGTTAGGTTAGAACTGTGACCAACTACGCGCGAGCCGAGCGAGCGAAGCGAGCGGTGCCGCGGCAGCGGCCGGCGAGCGCTACCTCGAAATTGGTCGCGAAATTTTTCTAAGTATTTTTTTTATAGTGCCCCCAAGACGACACTCCGACCTGAATTTCATTCATTTATTTTATTTCAAGACAAAAATCAGTGAAACGACCTTTAATCATTCTAAACAGTTGTATGAGTGAAAATATTATGGTAATTATGTTTAGGAATAAAAGCGTTAGGATAAAAAACAGTAGGAGTTTAAATATATTTACACTAATGATATTATGAATTCCAATTTTCGGAAACATGAGTGTTATGAACATCGTCGGTAGGACTACAAATAGTATGAATGAAAACTTTAGGATGAAAAATTTTAGGAAGAGTGATCATTCGGATTACAAATCGTTAGGAAGAACAATTTCGGATAAAGAACTTTAGGTGAGCCAATATGGACCCGTCTACGGCATGACCACAAAATATTCACAAGTATGCATTTCATGCACATAATTATTTTACCAGTTTAAGCTAATTGCTTAAGTTACTTGAGTTACACCATCGGTCGTGCATAAAAACGAATAAATTAGCTAAAATTAATGTCTCTGGGAAACTTACGAACAATTTGTTATAACAACCAATTTCGTTTGCTGTTTTCATCAGTTATTCGTTTTGAATTAATAAATGACTTATGTTGTTTTACCTCAATTTGTATAAAGGTATATTACACATTTCAATCAGGGTCTGGTTTTTAGATGTATTTATAAATCTAAAAACCACAGCCTGATTGGAATGTGTTGTAAAAACCTTAAATCAACACTTCTCATTTAGGAACTGCAATTAGCTGCGAAAGAATTCGCTTCAACATTTCTGGCAGGAAGTAGTTGGAATGGCTAACATTTCAATGGGCCAAACTGATAAAATACCTTTTATGGGAAACCGATATACATAAGAATCTAGCACTATAACAGAAGTAAGTACACGAATAGTCGCGCTGTCGAAACTAAATTGACCCAATAAATATCACAATCGCAGCTGAACCTGTCTTCATTGAAACTTTAATTTATAGTGAGTCATTTTGCATAGAATACCAAATAGGATCCGCTATTGCAGATAATTTTGCCAAGTTAGGTAATCTCGGGCAATTAGGGATGCTGAAAGTAATAATCAGAGAAACCATGAGCTTTGTAGCTAAAATTCAAACATCTCCCTGCATTGATTTACATTGCTTGCAGTAGCTTTGAATTTATCATCGTCTGCTTCAATCCGTCTTTTCTACTAACGATACAAGTAAAGCAATGCAATGGGCTCATTGCGTATGCGCACTGTTTAGCAAACGCATCACTCAACCCCCTTTACATACACTGCGATGACTTGATAACATTATGCAAAATACGATTTTGCATCCAAGTTTACGCATACTTAGGATATTACGACTGCACAAGCGGATGGCATGCTCAATAAAACCCTACA
Organism: Diarsia dahlii; assembly: GCA_949775195.1. Taxonomy (NCBI): domain Eukaryota; kingdom Metazoa; phylum Arthropoda; class Insecta; order Lepidoptera; family Noctuidae; genus Diarsia; species Diarsia dahlii. The sequence goes on from OX459195.1 coordinate 17,513,714, forward strand.
ACCGGCTCTTACAACATCCATTGCAAGATGGAATAGCATATTCCAACGGACAACAGCTGACGTTTATCTACCACAGAATTACACAAATATTTACATAACTTTCCCATCACACTGGTTAACGATTTCAGCCGGAGGGCATATAAAATAACTGTCTTGGTACCACAGCATGTTACGAATTCTACATCAAAATCCCATTGAAACGTCGCCACACAAACAGTACAGCGATAACATCATGAAACCTGTTTACAAATGGATAGGGCTTACAACGCTCAAACACTGCCAATTAGCAGTGTTAAGTCTACAGATTTCAAAGTCAAGATTACGAGCTTCGGGACCTGGTCAATTTTGTTATGAGACTGGCTAGCCTCAATAATTCTGTGCAGGTTATGTAAGGGCCATCTCTTATTTAGTACAATCGAGATGGGCTATCCTGCAGGTGGTGTGTCCGATGAAACCGCTTCTTCATTATGAAAACAGGAGAGGGAAAGGGAAAAAGACTTCGATCAATAATAGTACATCGAAGGGTTAAAAGCATTTTGTGTACAATGTCGTGCTTATTCTATTGCGGAACTAGCGTTCCCTGTTCAAGAACATGATACAATAGTTGGTGCGTTGTAGCAAACATTGGCCAAACAATTATAATAGGTGATTTAATTAGATTTACAGTTTATTTATGTTTAAATATTATGAAAAAGCACGTAATGATATTCATCATCATCATCATTTCAGCCAAAAGACGTCCACTGCTGGACATAGGCCTCCCCCAGGCGTCGCCACATTGACCGGTCCCGTGCGTCTCTCATCCAGCGGGTTCCTGCAACCTTGACCAGGTCATCGGTCCACCTAGTGGGAGGCCTTCCAACGCAACGTCTTCCGGTTCGCGGTCGCCATTCCAGAACTTTTCGGCCCCATCGGCCATCCGTTCTGCGAGCAATGTGCCCTGCCCATTGCCACTTAAGTCTGGCGATTCTTCGGGCTACGTCGGTAACCTTGGTTCTCATGCGGATGTCCTCATTTCTGATTCGATCACGCAAGGAAACTCCGAGCATAGCCCTCTCCATTGCCCTTTGGGTGACTTTGAGCTTTCTGATGAGGCCCATTGTGAGCGTCCACGTTTCGGTCCCGTATGTAATCACTGGCAACACACACTGGTCATAGACTAATGATAATGATATATGATGTAATGATATTAAATTACCAAAAAAAGATATTCCTTCCAAAACTTTGGAGTTACGGTGGTTATTTACGCAGTTCTTGAACGCATACTGCGGTATTTTGACGTCTTAATGTTGGCTATGATTGGACCATACTAATTTGAAATAAGACCACAAATATGTTTGTGGTCTTATATTTCGGGCCGTTTTTGAAGCGCTTATCGGGAATCTAGTATATTATTGATCGAAGGAAAAAGAGCATGAAAGTCTGATAAAAAAAATGTTTTCCAGTCGTGTCTTAAAGTTTTGTGTTTGTCAGTGTCAAGTCGTATCTTAAATAAAATGGGATTCGCGGCAGTAACAAATGTCTATCTACTGAATAATAATGATTAAAATCACCAATACAGCCGTCTCATAGTTTATACAATCCTCAAAAGTGACTGTTTGATGAAAAAGGCATACAATTCGAATTTCGCGGGCTACCTTGTCGCCTTCATCTTAGGCTTAAACAATAACATTGTGTCATATTATAATATCCTACCGGATCCTTCACAGCTTCGGCTCTTTTCATAAAAGTAAATAATAAGTACCAGTTTTACATAAGTTTAATAATAATATGGTCTTGTAATAATGTAGTCATAATACATTCACTCAATAGGCTAGTTAAAACAACTTTTTAATTCAGAATAATGAATACATGCATTGCATGCATATTTAATTTTCTTAACCAATACCCCAGGCTATGAATAGTTTAATAACCCTTTAATGTTTCAATGACAATTTGAAATACAGTCTTGATCTTGTCGTATCAAGTATCTATAGTTTCCTGCATAATTATGATAATGAGGTTAATACTGACCTATTCTGAAGGTTGTGAAATTCTCACCATATGTATTAATTAAAATGAAATATCTGATCTGGGGCTAGTTTATTTGCAACACATTTAATTCTGAAGGAAAAACTGAGGGAAAATGAGATAATGTTTCCTTTTAAAAAAGGCATTCAGTGGTCTTAAACGCTTGGTCATGAATTATCGGTTTTATCCACATAAACATTATTATACCTGTGGGTGTCAAAGCAATTACGTATATGACTATATCAGAAGCAGCGTCCCCTTTATAAAATTCCATTCATGTGACAAATATTGTTTTCATATTAAATAATAATTTATGATATTCAAAAAAGGTAAAGTTTGTAAGTTTTTGTGTCTGTGAAACTGCCCATCTGATTTCAAAATTTCTTTCATCGATTGTAAGCTACACTTGATTAGTGCTATGGTGTTTTACTAGCGGGGAAGTCGCAAGTAGACGTTAGTCAAATAATTATAATCATGAATACCCATGCAAAAAAAGGTCTAACTAGATTTTAAGTAATGTGTGCAAGCAAAATACATGGTTACAAAATACGTCATTAGTTGTGTACTTACGATTTCCGTTTCCGGAACATAGCTGATCATTAGGCCGTGGAAACTGTCACTGTGGAGGCAATCAATGTGAAAAATAACGGCTCATATGCTGAGAGTTATGCTAACGCTAATGCTTTAATTAGTATTGCTTCCGATTGCGGCACACTCTCAAGTAGTAGGTACTTCGTCCATGAGATATTAATTTATATTTATTAGCTTTCATAGAACGGTTTTCATATGTACGCAGCTAAGACATTACGTTCTTCAGAAATTGTATTTAAAATTTGCGTTGTCTATTTTATCATAAATTAGGGAGGGGTATCTTCTTTACATATATTGGCTTTATCGTAAACTTCTAACAATAAAAATGGTAATCGCAGACGTGTGCGACAATCGTGTACTTTACGATGTTAATCTGTACTGTCACTGCATTCATTATGAATGGAAGTTGAATGGCTATTACCAGCTAAATGTGTGAAAATGGCCGAAACTTAAACGCTCATTGCATTGGAAATGATCTATTACATAAGTACATTAAATTAGGTAAGATATTATTGTTACTTTCAATATCAACTACTGGAAATTTTACTCTTCAGTTGTAGTTAACTATGTATTTCATTCGAGGTACCTACCTATAACGTATAGTTTGTGTTACGCTTGATTCAATTCCTTTCAGTAGGTATCTTATCTCGGTAATAATTTAGGACGTTCATTTACAAGTATCCACTTGTAAATGAACCTTAATAAAACGACTTTTAAGTAACGTTAGTCTTAAGACTATAATTAAACGTTATCGGCACCGTTTAGAACAACGAGCTATTTACCTAATTCGGAACACTTACACAAAACAAGCAACTATCAAGTATTTACTTGATATTTCTTAAGTTAAGCCTTAATTTATGAGAAGTAAGATAATAAGTAGGTACTAATAATATAACGAGTTTCCTGTTAATTACAACAAACTTTAACAGTTACTTATTAAGTGTTGACTTAATACTTCAAATTCTTTCACGATAAATTCTTGTGAAACATAATATACTAGACTTATCTTCCTCAAATTCGTTATTATTTGCTGCCTACAGGTACATATAATCCTGAAATAGCGATCATTATTGAGATATGTAATACTAATTACTTAGCAACTACGTAGGTACATACGGTATATAGCGCAGGAAATCAAGATAAACCTAAGTAATACTGAGAAATATTATTAGGTATAATAATAGTAATGGATTTTCACTCATAACCTTACTCTTAATACAAAAAATATAAGACAAGACAAACAACAACAACACGTTACAATTTCTGTGTGTTCGTTTGTTTAAATTTCGTTGTCGTGTGGATAAAATCTATGACCGGAATAGTGACTTTGGACAGATCCTTGAAGCTGCAGGTGGAGTTGCACAATGAGCCGGTCAGAAGACGGAGCACCATTTGTTTCACAGTCACCCTATGCTTCCTCGAAATATCACACCACACAAAATTGCACTTGGAACAGTAGCGATACAACATAAAAAAAAAAACAAATTACTAATTACGTTTTTACCAAGTTCTATGTCATACCGTAATGACAAATCAACGGGGCGCCCTATCTTTCGCGTTTTTCCATTGCCCCGACGGCGACACGACGACTCGATCACAACAAATGGACAATCACCAAACTTGTGAAACAAAGAACAAATGAATTGTGTAAATAAAGTAATCCATGGCATTATAGTTTTTGTTTAAAGACTACGATTTCTGTGCCGTAAAATTGCGAATTTACATTTTTGTATGTAGGTCAAACATGTTGGTGCTGTTGTTGCCGAATGCCGTCTTAGGTGTTAGGAATTTCACCAACACTTCAAAATAAATAGCCTAATAATATAAGACATGGTACCTACTGAATTTATTTTAATTTTTCAGAAACAAAATTGTATCGTTGGTCTAGTGATGGTCGCAAGCGCGATTGCTGAGCAAAAGGTCCTGGTTTAGATTTCCAGGCCAGGCAAATGTAATTGTGTTTATTTCTTATTAGCTTTTGCCAGCGGCTTCGCCCGCGTGAAAATGTCGATTTTCCATACAAACTTTCATCCCCTATTTAAATCCCTTAGGGGTTGAATTTCGTAAAATCCTTCCTTATTCCTGGTTTACATTATAAAGGGAATCTCTGTGCAAAATTTCAGCTTTCTAGGTCCAAGGGTTTGGGCTGGGCGTTGATGAGTCAGTCAGTCAATCAGCAGTCAGTCAGTCAGGACTTCTCTTTTTATTTATATAGATAGATAGAAGATGGAATTTCTCTGTATCAGCCACGGAGTCTGAACTTGTGCCCAGTTGATGGCAATAGGCTCAGCCCCTGTAATGTTTGATATTATTTATGAGACTTAAACATATCTGGTAAATTAAAGTGTACCATAATAATGTGGTGCTCCTGTAATGTTTTGTTAAAATAATACAAGGTGATTGTTGGTATGTATTACTATGTATTCAACTTATACAGGATAGACTATAGAGAAAGATATTGTATTTTCATGCTATGCCTGTATATATCTTGTAATTATATTCTACTAGTGACCCGCCCCGGCTTTGCACGGGTGCAAAAAAGGTAGGTATTAAAACCTTCTTCTTGAATCACTCTATCTATTAAAAAAAACCGCATCAAAATCCGTTGCGTAGTTTTAAAGATTTAAGCATACAAAGGGACATAGTGACAGAGAAAGCGACTTTGTTTTATATTAGGTAGTGATAGTGATACGAAACTGTTCAACATCTTACAGTACGTCTTGGCATTCGGTTATTTTATGTGGGGGTCAGGTCTCAAAAGTTTTTTTTTTGTCATGAATCCGCCTCAGTAATAATGCTGTTTGTCCCCAACGCCTACTCACCTTTCTTTAGTGACATTTCATCGGCGAATATCGGTCGTCGATTCGCAATAAAAACATCGCAGACTTTTTCAAGCGTGTAATGTTGAATCTTTTATCAAATAGATGGCCGACTCAACAAAAAATTTGTCCAATCTTGTATCCATTGCTCATTATATTTCTCGTTGGTCTAGTGGTCGCAAGTGCGACTGCAGAGCGTGAGGTCCTGGGTTCGATTCCCGGGTCGGCCAAAAAGTTGCAATTGGGTTTTTCATTAGAAATTTCCCAGTAGTAGCCCGCAATTTGGAAGTTGGTGATATAATACCCCCGTGCCTCGGAAAGCACGTTAAGCCGTTGGTCCTGCGCCTGATCTCTTTCCGGTCGTGTCGGATTGCCGTCCCATCGGACTAAGAGAGAAAAGGGAACAGAGAGTGCACTTGTGCCTGCGCACACTTGTGCACTATAATATCTCCCGCGCAGATGGCTAATCTCCGCTGGGATTGGCCGCCGAAAAACGGTCAGGAGGACTATTATTATATTTTATTTGTATGTTTGGATTCTGTTAACTGACTTTTGAAGACATTAAGGTGATTGTGTTCATAGAAATCGGTAGTTTATCGAAAAGGGGTAATCTAATCAAATCAATTAATAATAGTAGATTGTACACCAAGTGCATAAAACGCACCATTTTGCGCGAGACGTTTATCCATCCGATGCGAGCTTGCGAGCGAGGATGGATATAAAGTAGAGAGCAAAATGGGTTTTATGGACGAGTTTTACACTCTACTTTTCACTTCGATTGCGAGGAAATGCAACAGCAACTTGTAAATATTGTAAAAATAATTATGGTTCCCGCCAATTAACTTTTCAGTAGAAAACTTGACATAACACCTGACTTATGTCGTTACTCCATACTGCTCAGTTATAAAAACATTTTGAGCAAGCCTATTGCCATCAACCAATGTAATTAGGAGCAAGCCTATTGCCATCAACTGATGTAATTGGGACCAAGCCTATTGCCATCAACCAATGTAATTAGGAGCAAGCCTATTGCCATCAACTGATGTAATTAGGGACAAGCCTATTGCCATTAACCGATGTAATTAGGAAAAGCCTATTGCCATCAACCAATCTTATTAGGAGCAAGCCATTGCCATCAACCGATGTAATTAGGAGCAAGCCTATTGCCATCCAGTGATTTTGGTAATTGAGAGCACTGAGCAAGCCTATTGCCATCAATCAATGTAATAAAGGGTAAGCCTATTCCCATCAAATGATGTAATTAGGAGCAAGCCTATTGCCATCAAGCGATTTAGGTAATTGGGGGAAGCCTATTCCCATCAACTTTCCTTGTATTCGTAATGAAAAGCAGTAATCCCTTGTTCTTAGAATACTAGCGAAACGAATTAAATTAAAGAGGTTATTCTATGAAGTTGTTCGTGTGGCTGTTGGGCCGATTACCTGTGCCGATTACCTTGGTCTTCGACGAAGATTTTACTTTATGCTCTAGAGCATAAAACGCGACTTTATGTCGCCTACGCACGACATAAAGACGCATTTTAGAGCGAGAGAAGTGAAAAATATATTTAAGCACATTTATTCTTGTTAATGAAATAACGTTAAAGGAGTCTGCTCACTAATACATAGTACCATACCACACTATGTATGTATCAGGTATCGGGCTCGAAAAGAATCCTAACACGTTATACTACGCCCACTACAATGAATAAAGCAGTATCAACAGCGTATCATACCTGTTAGAACAGTCATCATACTAATACGTTAGTGGGTAACACATTGGTATTAAAGTCACCCCATGTCCCTTAATAAAATACGCCACCGACGTCTATAGACAACAAAAACCGTTTTTTTTTTTACTTTTATCTGCTGTTTAATACAAAATAGTGTCAAATAATATAAAATAACTAGGTATTCCCGGCATGCGTTGCAATGCTCTTTTTCCTACTCTACCTACCTACTACCCTACCTACCTACCAACTACCCTACCTACCTACCTACTACCCTCCTACCTACTACCCTACCTACCTACCTACTACCCTACCTACCTACCAACTACCCTACCTACCTACCTACTACCCTCCTACCTACTACCCTACCTACCTACCTACTACCCTACCTACCTACCTACTACCCTCCTACCTACTACCCTACCTACCTACCTACTACCCTACCTACCTACTACCCTACCTACCTACTACCTACCTACCTACTACCCTACCTACCTACTACCCTGCCTACCTACCTACCACTTTCTCACCGATTAAACCTTCCCTGGACTTCCACGAATATTTCAAGACTAAAATTAGCCAAATCGGTTCAGCCTTTCTCGAGTTTTAGCGAGACTAACGAACGGAAATTCATTTTTATTTATACATATAGATGATTTTGTAGATTTTTATGCCTTAAATTGGCGCGGGAGGTGCGCCATGTGTCTAACGCTCTGGCGTTCAAAAGGTTAAATATTAGTATTCAACTGCATCCAGTTAGGCAGGAAACTGACCCCAACGTAGTTGGGAAAAGGCTAGGCAGATGATGACATGATAAAATGCGTTAGTGGGTACCGACATTAATAAAGAAAGCAATCCTGTTTCAATGTTATTTGATTTCTCGTTTTAGATTAAACATTGAAAACGCGCACCATTTCATATGAAATTGAACTTTCACGACATGATTACAACGTCAATCACTTTTGTTGAGAACAGGATAGAATTAAACCACAAAATTTAGGCCTTTTTTATTGTCACAGCTTCAAAAGCACATATTTTTTCTGAAACTGACGTTAACAAGAAGCAAAACCAAAAATGTCAAGTAGAAAAGAAATATAAATTAAAAAGTTTGGTAGCTGGTCGCCAACATGGCCCCCGACGGTGTGAAGCACCAATTTACTGGCCGGCGACCAGCAATACCACCTTTCGAGTGGGTCGTCGCAGCACGCCCCCCTTCGTAGTGACGTCCACAACTCTGACGATGCCGTCTTTCCCCGGGTGCACTGCCGTGATTCGCCCTCGAGGCCATTGGTTCCTGGGTAGCGTGCCATCTGCGATGAAGACTAGATCGCCCACCCTTAATGGACGAGCCTCCTGCAACCGCCTCCTAGGTGTGAGCGTGGGCAGGTACTCGAGCACGAAGCGCTGCCAGAAGTGGTCTGCCAGCCTCTGCGCTTTCCTCCAGTCAGCACGTCGAAGCAAGTCGGCGTCGTCAAAGACATTAATATCAGGCTCGCTGCTTGGGCTTCCGATCAAAAAGGTGAATGGAGTTAGGGCGTTCTCTGCGTCCGCATCCACCGAGACGTGCGTCAGTGGTCTTGAGTTAATGGTAGACTCGGCCTCTAAGAGCAGGGTGTTTAACACATCTTCCTTGGGAGTCCGCTGCTTCAGTGTGACGGCGATAGCATTTTTCACCGAGCGGACTAACCGCTCCCAACAGCCCCCCATAAAGGGTGCGGATGGGGGGATGAATCGCCATTCGATTCTTCTATTGGCGCAGAAGTTGAACAGTTCTGGCAGCATTTTTGCTGCGCCAACGAATGACGTTCCGTTGTCGGAGTATATCATTGTCGGGCATCCTCTTCTCGAAATGAACCGCCTGATTGCCATCAGGGCGGAGTCCGACGATAGTGTCTCCACAATCTCTAAGTGGACAGCTCGCACCGTTAAGCATTTAAAAAGGGCAATCCATCTCTTGGCGGTACGTCTGCCAATAGCGACGTTCAGAGGGCCAAAATAGTCCAGCCCTACGTACGTGAAGGGGCGCTGATGATGAGCCAATCTGGCTTTTGGCAAATCTCCCTCTGGTGGTGATTCCGGCTTAGCCTTCCGGTTGCGGCAAAACTGGCATCTCTGCGAAGTTCCTCTGACAGCTGGTCTCAGGCTTAGAATGTAGAACCTCTGGCGCAGTTCATTAACCACTAGCTCGTTATGTCCGTGGGCGTATCTGGCGTGATAGGAGTGAATCATTAGCTTGACGATAGGATGTCGGCCGTCAAGGACAATCGGGCGTGACTCTACATACTCTGCGGCGGCAGTGCGGCCAGAAAGACGAAGGAGCCCGTCTTCACCGAACAAAAGCGATAGGTTCCGAAGCCTACTATCACTCGAAACGGGACGTGCTGTTAGAACGTGCATCAAATCTTCGGGAAAGGAATCTATCTGGACTTTACGAAATAAATGAACCTCCGCAACGTTGAGGTCTTCGACGGAAAGGGTAAAAAGGTTACGAGCATCTCGAAGTGCGTTTTGAGAGAATTTGGAATTTGGGCGCAAAATTGATCGAAACTTGTCAATATACTGATGGGTTCGCGCTGTGGCGCGAAGAAACCGGGTCCAACTGCTAAAACGTTGGTGATCCGCTACTACCGGTGAAGGTAGCTGTCGCGGTGAAGCAACTATCAGTCCCACCGATTCCGAAGCTCGTTTAAGTTCTTCGGTTATCGGAGGGATGGCACACGTCGGTTCACATGGCCAGTCAGAGGGTGGAGACAAAAGAAATGTGGGTCCTGTGAACCAACGTGATGAAGTCGAAAAATTGTGAGTGTCTCGCGTAGCGTCGTCCGCGACATTTAAAGCCGTGGGGACGTATCTCCAGCTGTGGATGTTTGTCGTTTCAGTTATCTCTCCCAACCGGAACGAAACAAAGGCCTTAAATGTGCAAACATCGCTACGAAGCCACTTTAGAACGGTTAGAGAATCCGTCCAAAAATAAACTTGATTTGGTGTTCGTCTGTGAGCTTCAGTGATGTACACGCTGAAACGTGAAGCAATCAGGGCAGCCTGGAGCTCCAATCTTGGGATTGAAACGGGTTTCAGGGGCGCCAGCCTACCCTTTCCCCCTACCAGGGATAAGCTTACGTTGTCAGCGTCGTCTGTGAAGCGCCAGTAAGCCACACAGGCGTACGCGCGTTCACTAGCGTCGGCAAAAACATGAAGTTGGGCATTCTTAATCCGCCCGGTGTCGCGAAAGTAGCATCGGGGAACGGAACTGTTGCTTAATTTTTGAATTTCAAGAAACCAACTTTTCCAGTCTTCAATCAGATCAACCGGCAGTGTATGATCCCAGTCGATGCCTAACTTCCAAGTTTTCTGGAATAGTGCGCGGCCTTTCATGATAACGGGAGTTAAAAAACCTAAGGGATCGTAGATAGACATCAGTAGGGACAAGGCTGAACGTTTTGTGTACTTAGTAGGGGCCTTTGGAAGATTCTTGACGAAACAAAGACTGTCCTCACTGGTGTTCCACGTAAGACCTAATACCCGAATTTGTGAGGGAGACGTTGGACCTAAACTCACCTCAGTAGTAGCGTCTGTCGCATGTAAGTCTGCAGGGATTAACGCTAGGGCTTCCTTGTAGTTCGAAACCCAAGAACGCATCTCGAAGCGAGCCGCTTTATGTATGGACCATATTTCAAATGCTCGCTGAGCCGCCTCGCTGATGCTGTCAAAACTCCCTAAGAAGTCGTCCATGTAATGGTCCTCGACGATAGACCGTACGGCGTCCGGGTATCGTGACTGAAATTGACTAGCATTTTTATTTTTCACCCAAAGCGCGGTACACGGGCTAGATGCTGCGCCAAATATCATCGAAGACATACGGAATTCCTGAAGCGTCAAACCGGGGTTATCTCTCCATAAAAAACGTTGGGAGTCCCTTTCCTCCGGTCTAATTTTAATTTGTGGGAACATCTCCCTGATATCTCCCGTCAAGGCAACCGGGCCTTCCCTAAACCTCATCACGATGCTAAGAAGCGGCTGCAATAGATCCGGTCCAGTCAGCAGGAGCGAATTGAGGCTAACACCTGCACACTTCGCTGCTGCATCGTGGACAACGCGCAGCTTCTTCTTATGTGGATGGGTAACTCCAAAATGTGGAAGATACCAAGGGACCTGGCCGGACGGTGGACCCGAACATAATTCAGCGTAACCTTTGCTAATCATTTCTTGAATATTTTGCTTGTAGGCATCGGCATAAGCACTATCCTTAGCCATTTTACGCTCGAGGCTAACAAATCTAGATAAAGCTAGATCGCGGCTTTTAGGGACGGTAGAGATATTATCGCGCCATAATAGGCCCGCTTCGTACCTGCCAGAATTTAAGCGCTTGGTAGTCTCCTCTAGAATGTTTAAAGCACGTTGTTCGCTGGCGCTACGATGGTCTACCTTTGTTATCCCTATAGAATCCAGTCGAAAGTATTCCTTGATGAGGTTGTCCAGTGAATCATTGTCGACGGCGACTGAGATATGATTAACGGAAGTGGCGGCGTAAGATCTACTAGAAATATAACCGTAGAGGACCCAACCAAGCGCAGTCCGAGCGGCTGCAGGTTGTTCACGAGTGCCGTGACGAACCTCTGAAGGGAGCGACATGTGCCAATTGTCCGCACCTATCAGCAACATGGGCTTCGCATCATCATAACAGACGACGTCCACTAGATCAGATAAGTAGTCGTACCTGGCTACATCGTCTAAACGTGCTGCCTGCCTTTTGATGCCCAAGTCGGGAATTGTGCGTGCTCTGATGTCAAAACTGTCCGTACCATATCGACCCTTTACTAAGATATTAACATACCTCACGTCGGCTTGCGTACTCAATCCACTAATGCAGTCAATATTCAGCCTACACATAGGGCCATCAGCTCCCACTGAGTCCGCCACAGATTGATCCAATAAAGTCACGGAACTCCCGTCGTCAAGAAGGGCATACGTATTAACGCTTCCCAGGGGTCCAGAAATAGTGACTGCTACAACCTTTAGGAGTGGCTTAAGGCAGGATGAGTTCAGTGGAGAAGAGTTGTGAGCCACGGTGACTGATCGCTGCTCTTCCTTCGACGTGTTTGGTTTCATGGGGTCGAGGATTTCCGCGGCCGAGTGTATCTCGACATGGGCTGTCGTCACAGGTTGGGGTCTATGCAAGAGGGTGTGGTGCCGACTCTCGACCGGGCAGCCTTCGAACTCACACTTCTTCTTGCAGTGGCGATATTGGTGCGAACCTTTTTTTAGACATCTTCGGCAGACCTTGTTCTCCATCACCCATTGCCACCGATCGTCCAGAGGCAGAGACTTAAAACCTTCGCAATCGCTGACCTCGTGCTTACCGTCATGACAGTATTGGCATGAATAAAAACTTTTCGGCTTTGACGTGACGTTTGACACTGTCGCAATTGCGTAAGTTTTGTCTCTGGTGGTTTTGATGGGATGACATTGACTTTTGACAGAATTCGGCTCTGACACTATGACATCAAATTTAATTTGTAATTTTGCCTCGATTTCGAGAAAATCGGCCAAAATTTCCAATTTAAACTTACCGGAGCCAACTCTCGATGATGCAAAATCTCTCCATTTAGATCTAAGGAGTGGGGTCAACTTGCCTAAGGTGTTGTTGAGAAGGTCCGGCGAAGCAAGGTGCTCGGGCAGATTCAGCAAGCGGATGGTATCGACACAATTACGGATGCGACAGGCAAAGATGTTCAGCTCTCGCGCAGACTCGTACAAACTTATTTTAGGGAGGGTTTTTACCGCAGAGATCTGGTGTAGTACGATGACTTCCGGTTGAGCGAACCTGGTTTCGAGCGCTTGAACAATCTGCTCCGGGTCGTCAGCTGCTATTAATCTGATGGAGACTGCCTCTTTAGCAGCACCGTGCAGCGCCGCGCCAAGTCGTGTGATGTTGTCGCTAGGAGAAAAGTGCGCCTTGGATTGTTCATAGGACTTCTTGAAGTGAAACCAATCCGAGACGTGACCATCAAACTTAGTTATATCACAAACCTTTGTTGTCTTCTTCCCTGTGCCTCTAATTGCGTCGGCCAGCTGATTAAATGATGTACGTAGATCTGGGCAATGATTTTTATTTTTGTAGCAACAATTTTCATCATTAGTGAGTGTGCCTAAACCTAGTGCATGTTGTGTATGTTCAGCTGGCTCAACAGATGAGTACGCGCCCACAGGGAGCGTACAGACACAGGGAGACGGGTGCGTCAGCGTGCCGGCTGGGGCCGGATGCATTTGCGGGTGAGTAGGAGCCTGGCGCGGTGGCGCGCAGGTACGGTCCAGTACATCAAGGGGAGGATGTGTCACTGTCACTGGACCATCTCCGTAGGCTGTAGCGGGCGACGAACGCGGCCGATTATGCGGTACAACGTTAGAAAACCTCGGCTTGTTTGCCCCCCTGTCAACAAATGAATGCGCTTTGTTATCTCGCTTAGGAAACATAATACATGATTCAGCTAACCAGTCTTCGACTCTGTGCTGTGGTCTAGTGCAGTGGGAGTTATCGGAATGGCGGGATCCTGCACTTATAGAGTTAGCCTGGATAACGGCCAGCTTCGCCTGTAATTCCAACTCCGCAACGGCGGTTTCACGTTCCGCTTGGCAGCGGTCACGTTCCGCTTGGCAGCGGTCACGTTCCGCTTGGACGTTCGCGAGCCGACGAGCGTGTTCTGCCTTTGCAGTCAGGATTTGTGCTTTTAATGTGCTGCTAGAATGGCCTGATCGTGCACTTTGAGGCACGATGCTTGACGAGGTTCTGCTGGCGGGTGGTAAGGTCTCGTTAGGGTTGGCACAGAGCGGCACCGGCGCGATGGCACCGAATGTGGAGGCACCGCCCTCCTGAGAAGTACCTGTTGGAACGATACCTGCTGTACCAGTCTCCGCCATAGCTGCCTTTGTCTTCGATCTTGTGGTGGGCATTTAACCGTTCACTTCTGACACCAATGTTGAGAACAGGATGGAATTAAACCACAAAATTTAGGCCTTTTTTATTGTCACAGCTTCAAAAGCACATATTTTTTCTGAAACTGACGTTAACAAGAAGCAAAACCAAAAATGTCAAGTAGAAAAGAAATATAAATTAAAAAGTTTGGTAGCTGGTCGCCAACAACTTTCGTTAATTACTTATTACTTTTTGTTATTAATAAATTAGAATTTGCTGCCAATGGAATCGCGAAACAAATATCGTGGCTCGATGAATTTTTTTTAAATCATAGATTCATTTACAGGCAGTCTTTGCATTATATTTGTTGTAGGTGTTAATTAAAATGGTTTTTTTAACAGTTACTAGTTTTTCTTTTAGCCGTTGGCGATGTGATCGTAATCAATGAACAATTATTACGTTGGTCACAAGGACAGCGGTGATAAATAATGATAACATTTAGTAACTACCCGCCTTTCAGTCATGTTGTCATGGTGCTGTTCCTTGATGACTCATAATGCTCCACCATTAATCAACAAAGTTTACTTCACTTTCAGTCTTTTTCATTTATCTATTAAGATGAGTTGCCCTTGCCTGATAATACCTTAACATCACGCCTAGCATACTTAATCGGCCTATAAAACCGGCTGGGACTTCAGGCCTTTTCTCGGAAATAGGCAATAATCCACCCAGTGCGGGTTGGTAGATGTCACATACCTTTTTGGTTCTAGGAAAATTTAGACATTTCCTCACGATGTTTTCCTTCACCGTTTTGAGAGCAGTGGGTCTTGAACCCAGCATCTATGCTCAGCAGTAGAGCTTGGAATCACTGGAACCTCGATGCAGAGTTTTTAGTAAATAGAACACAAATCGAACCTAAGACTTCTCCTCACTACCAAACCACACACACACTCACTAAGCTTTCCAGAAAGCATAATGGCGGCACATAAATCAGCTCTCAAGTGTCGCGTGGCATGCTAATTTGTTGAGCGCGCGCTCACGTGCCCGACACGTTCCATCTACACTTCGGCATTCATCGGGTTCCGTGGGAAAAAATGGTGCTCCGTATGTAAATTCTATTAGATATTTGGAAAGTCATATTGTTTAAAGTAGCATTTATTTGAATACCTTGGTTTTTTTTTATTCTGGAGCTATTGTTAATCAATTATCGTGTTCAATACTAGCTATAATGAGAATATAATAATTGTTAATCGGTTGGTGATAAATATCATAATTTTACTAAAATTTATTGGTAAAATTATGATCAAATTATAATTAATATAAAGTTTTTAATCTAACAAAGTTATCATCCAATAAATCTAAGATTGAAAAAGTCACGACATGGTATCGAGTTTTATACCGCTCTCAATATATTATGCTAATGCGAATTTCGCAAAAACTAATTTCACACTTGTTACCTAGAATAATTATTTATCTATTTTCAAAAATAAAAAGTTCTCATTTGGTTATGTCCACATTTTAATAAAGACCTCAAAGCGAACGTTGCGAAAGTTTCAGGAACACAAACAAAGTCAATAGACTGCATTCATAAAGATTGAATAATGTTCAGATTGGCAACTTGTTTTGTGTCTATAAAACTGGTGTAACATAAGAATTAAAGGTGGACAAATTTTTTTAGCCTAGAAATAGATAGATTTCAAGAAGATTTCTAAACTTCATAATATTCAAGGTGATATGGCGAGTAACACAGAAGTATGGAAGAAGAAGGAATACTGTGGTGACCTCAAATAAAGGTGGTTAAAGGGGTAGGAGAATAAATGGATAAGTGAGTGGTAAAATTGCTGTTTATGTTTTGATTCATTACTACAAATTACGCCTTTGCTCCCATTTGTAGCCATTTTTACTGGTCTACGTGAGTCCCGACCAAGTTGTTTCATTATTATAGATAACGTTTACCAAGATACATTCGAAAATCATTTAACATTTGAAGTTTACAAGAACTAGAGCAAAAATAACAATAGAATTATCTGAGCGAAACCTTGATAACCGTTTTAAGTTCACGAAAATATGAACAATATCAAAAACGGAGCCTATTATTTTTTGTTGATATCATAATTAACGTAACACCATTGTAAGCGAAACGGTGTAATTATGTCAAGAGCTAAGTTAACCGACCCTGCGTAACAATATAATGGTGAAAAAGTATTCGTTGCACAATATTGATGACAATAGGTGACGCGACGCCGACGCGACGCGACGTCGGCCGTTGTCGAAGCTCACGACCGCGGTTCTTCGCAACTTTATATGTTAAACTTAATGAACACTGATTATTCCATACATCTACATAAATAGTGTCTTTTTGTTCTAGATAATTTCCGAAACAACTGGATCGATTTTACAGGACATTTACTGGCAGATAGGTGAAGTCATAAGCAGTAACTTAAACTACTTTTATTTTAGTAGAAGGATTAGGGTTTTATGCAAAAAAGCTCTTGATATTGTTGACAAAGTCGAATTCAAATATTGAAGGAATATTTTATAATAATTTCATACGGACGAAGATCGCGGGTAACAGCTATTATTTAGTATCTGCAAATGAGAAATAGAAAACAGAAAAACTAGAAAGCAGTTATTGTCAATTAAAGTTAACTAAAACCCTATGATCACTTCATCCCTACAAACATAGGTACTAAGTTAATTAGAAAATACGAGCTTCTAGCTGTTTATGAGATTCTTAGTCCTAGATTGAATATGTAGGCAGAGATTTTTGGAAAGTTGACTAATATCTAACTATGTCATTGTAGGCCATGACATGACCTAGCTACATAACGGTTAAAATGTATCTCGATAAGATATAAGAACTTCTATGTACCAATCTAATGACGCACGAGCCAAATAAATATATGCATTATGCACTTAAGAAATTAGGTACATGCATCTTAAATTATCTGTCAGTGAAAAATCGTCATAGCAAAAATTACAAAACGATCGATTTTATTGATCGCAAATAAATTATTTGTGTATAACGTGATCGTGGCCACGAAAAATGAGTTGTAAGTGGGCCATTGACTTCCGGGCATTCGTGTTTGGTCACGAAACAGGCGGTTCTTGCAACACTGCACTCGGTTAGGGCTGAAGCTGACCTGAAATTTTTACTCGTTTTGGTGTCAAATAGAATCGAAGGTTCTCAGTACCATTACAGAAAATCTTAGGAACCCAAAACTACTTGACCAGTATGGTTATCTCTACCCATTAGCCTCATCATGTAAGCCTTCCGGATGTTTTCGGCGTTAGATATTTTCGAAAAAAAAAAAAATATGTGGGCTAGGTTAAATACTCTGAATAATAAGAAATTATTCTTCTTTTTATTTATTTTGGATGCAACAACTTATGATGCTTAATAAAATCATAGTGATGAAAAAGATTAGGTACTGAACTTTCTTCTTGCTTCAAAAACTGTTGGCCAATTTTCATTCCTTTTCGATTTAGGATGAGAAATTATAGTTTGGCAACAATTTGAATTGATGTAATTTAACATGATGCCTATTTACGTAAATATATATCCCACATACGAGTAGTACTTTCAATCAAATCGGTTTAGTTTTAATTTAAGGATCATGAAATTTTGGAAAGCCAGCCCTAGATGCAATTGTCGGACTTAAGCTATCTGAGTCCTGACTGCACCTTATGTCATCGGTTTCATAAAACTGGGCCAATTTGTACCGCGGGCAGCTATCGGCTTGTTGTTTTTGCTTTCGATACAATAATCGAAAAGGCGTTTCAAAACATGCTGCTAATAAATAAGATTAGAGTTATTGTTTGCTTAAAAAAAGCATTACAAAGATAATTTAAAATGGAAATTACAAAACAACAAAATCATACCATTCTTTGTCAAGATTCTGAAAAAGAGTCGCTATTGAATTTGGGCACGTACAAAATGGTTTTTACTAAAATATTTTACGTTGTAGCATTGCAAAGCATCTGTACCAACCATTGTATTATGACCCAACCGCCCCATGTAAAATGATGATCTAACCCATTAAAACAATAAGGATAATACCAAGTATTAATAAAACCATACGTAATACACCCGGCAGTATCACTCACGGTTGTCTGAAACTTAAAAAATAATCCATCAACATACGCCTGGTGATCTTTTACGTTTATAGCCGTCTTTATAGCACAGTCTTATAGCTTCCACTTTCTCCCATCATCGCATTATGCACGCGTGTAATGAAATCTTAATCTGTTTGATCGAAGAAAGTAAATACTCCTTATTATGGCGGGTAGCGACGAATGATTACACGAATTAAATAACCGATAAGAGTCGCTTAAGTCGGCGGGAGATACTCAAGAGTCTAGCTAAGTTGCTGTGCAAATCACTAAATGCCCCTTTAAAATTCCATTACAGCAGCGTTTATGTCTAGAATTGGTGAAAACAGCTATAAAGCTTCTTTTGATAAAGACTTCGTTTCATTTCTTGAAAGATGAATAGAAGTAAAGACAATCTTGTATTCATCACTCATGCAATTATATTATCACAAATTCTGAAGTCTCCCGATGTTCTTGTTATTATTGTAAGGGATATTCTTTATATTTATTGCTTGATAGGCACCTAACCTCTAAAACAGCGAGTTAAATCAGTATTCAGATTAAAACCACACGAATAGTCAAATTAAACTGAACTGAAAACAAAGAAATATTAATGAGTGTGTTAACGGTACGTATGAATTAGAAACTGAATAAAATACAATAGCCACTTAGTTGTGTATAAGAATAACAAAAAGCAAATTCACTGAACCGATAATCCGGAAGCCATCATGCATTTTTGGAAGTGATCGATTACTTAGCAGTTTTTATGACGGACTTCTCTCTTATTTATGCTCATTCAGAATTTTTATATCGTTCAATCAAGTATGAACACGTGGATGTTATACTGAATAACGGCAAAATGTTTAATGCGTAGAGTACAAGTAATCGGTATGATTGCATTGCTTTTTACTCTTGTTTATAAATATAATTTTATATCTCACATGGTTCTAAGTAAATAATCTTCAGAGGTTTTTGATTTTAGAGAGCAATTACAAACCAAATAAACACTTATTATACTATTTATCTTTGTACATAATTTGTTCCATACTATTTATTTTTCATTCAAATTATTACCAGTCGTACCTTGATCCTTGGACCAAAACCAATACCGTCGATGTGATATCTAAATGGCTAACTGGCTATTGTATTGCCGACCATTTCTGTGCACCCATACTCTAGCCTGACCTATATCTCCATAACAATAAGGTCGTTAGTATTTCTCAACATCACGATATCCTGTGTACAAATAATTTGAACGCTCACAAACCTACAGGTGGAATGAGCTTGATAAAGTGATGCTTGTCAGTCAACAATAAACCTTGTTGTTTCCTGTTAAAGTCGATTACTGAGTTCAGAATTATTTGAACACAATAAGAGCATATATTTTCAATTTGAAGTGCGAAGGTGTATAAGCGTGATCAGCGTTGTCAATCGAGTGATCTAACGGTCGCTATACGTTGATTTATTTCCAATCCATTAAATTAATTTCTTATTTCATGTTGATCAATGATTTAGGATACAGCGTGGATGTCGACTTCCCGGATGTTGACGATTTGAGCACTTAATTCAATAAAAAGATCTATGTTGTGTGTTAATTTCATTTATTACCTTAGTTTTTTGTAGCTTAAGCTATTTGTGGGTCTACTTTTTTAGATCCCGTTTTGTGTTGTAAGCCATAAATCTACGGAGTCTGTGGTTACGTAAACTTTATTGCCAAATCGCAGCTTTTGAGTTTACATGTTCCTTTTTAGTATGTCTGTTCAAGTCGCAGTTTCTTTTAGTCTCTAGATACTTAATAACGCTGTCAATTGTGTGCACAATGTGTTATTTTACTCAATTCTAGTACTTGAGAATTATGGTGTTACAGTTTCGATTCCTGATTAGATTAGATCAAAATGGGTCTCTCCATATAAGGATTAAACTATCACATTCGTTCTAGCTGAAATATTTGTTTAATTACGAAACTGCCGCCTAAACCACTCTGCACAAAATTTATACATCTCTACAAATCGCGACAGATAGCGAATTTTAATTAACTATATTCATCATCTTATGCAAGCATACTGTCTTTTTATGTTTGTTGTTCAGCGATTCCGATTGATTATAATGCTAATTAGTGTCACAGGTATATCCATTTACGTCAAATATAATTTATCAATAATTATATAATAATTTGTTTTCCTATGACATTACAAGTGGACTATACATATTTTGTAGTCTGATTTGACGTTTGCAAAATTAAGTGGATGTTTGGAGCGATGACGTAAATTCAAAAAGAAAACAACGCACCATTGGACTAATGATTGATATTGTTTTAAAGATGATATGACTACAAAGAAGGTGAAAACAGACATGGTAGCTAATAGAGTCAATTTATCTCGCGATAAAGCTGAATATCCGCACCGACATCAAATACCTTAATAAGCTTAAGAACAAGATAATGATGATGATGATTTTACAAAACAAGTAAAATGATCATGCCTCGATGCAAAGTCTAAATTTAGTTTCAACCTTGAGTCAAGACAATGGCTTATAGAAAAAGCAAAACGTACCTAATGATGTTTTGCTTTTTTACGCGATTATGTAAGTTGAACCGGACACTTTTCGTAAAAGGCTTTTATCCATTGATTCAGTTATTTGATAAATAACGTCTGAGGAATGTGATATTTTTTTTGGGTGGCTGTCCGGAAATTTTGACTCACTTCAAACTTGACTTACACACCCTTCCCAATAGTGATTATTATGGGGCGTGTTATCGAGTTTCATAAACTATAATTTTCTTTAAGATTTGTAGTTTTTTTAACGATGTAGCATTAGCACACAACACCCCAGACCTTTGATAAAAAGCATAACAAAGGCGCGTTATAATCGGTTGTCATTCTATTCAGGTTATGTTTTCCAATTTGCAAATTCAGGGTTACCACGCTTTTAAAGTTGTGGTATTTGCTAAGGAGATTAGTGATGATTAATAACTACTTTAATTTTATTAACGCTCTACTACCATTTAGTAGTTGCTGAAAAGCATTTCTAGACGTCATAATCTGTTGTTATGTAACGACTATAAAAAGGCCGCTTTGTAGTCTTAAGCTGAAAGAAGCAGTTATTAAACTACACTTAGGTGCAGTGTTTAAAAAAACATAACAGAATCGTAAAATTAAGAAACATTTTTCATCACTATCCAATTATTTCAGTGGCAATCTTTAGTAACCCTACTGTCGTTTCGTAATATCACCTTGTCTCTTACAATGGACTCTTGACTTTAGCTTAACGCTCTGTATACATTTCATTGTTAATAGCTTTGTAACTCCATTTTATGCCTCGGTAGGTTAAATCTATAAGGCATTATGGACATATTCTGTGCTCTCGATAACTACCGAAATGATCTCGATAGATTTAGTGCTTTATTGCGATTTCAATTGTAATAAATATTGCTTAATATCAAGGTGGATTCATATTTTACGGTTCGATTATTGGTTTTTGTTAGTGGTATACAATTTATATTTTTGAACGCTGAATAATATTTTGAAGTATCTCTTACTAAATGTCTATGGATACAATTTTCAGGCTTAAAAGTATTGATTTATATTTCATAATTCCTAGATTGAATTTTGGTGGATGACAGAGAGTTGTCGAAGTTCGAGTCGAATGCCGCGAGATTGAAGAGACTATTGGACTAGTAGTAGACTGTTGATAATGCTTCCAGAGCTGGGATTTGTTTTTCTCTCTGTGAACGAAGGGATCTAGTTCCTTTGATCTTGATATTTTCACATCTGCCAAGGTACACGTCTTATTCTATCACCCTGCACTCTTTCTAGCACCCTGTTTGTATAGTAATAGTACTGGACAAAGTTACATAAATTTGTCCTCTGTCACAATAAAATCAACACCATTCACAAATTAGCGCTCCCTCACGTGACTGAAACGTATCGTGGCACAATAAGTCCAAGTCAAACTCAGTCTTGTCTACACGACAGATAAGATCTGCCGAGTCGTGGCTCCTACTTAGTCACACCACCATTATAAACTAGCTATGCTCACGACTTCACTCGTTCCCAGTTCCTTATACGACTAATATCAATTATTGCTCAGTCACAGGGGCTCGCTTATTCGTGATTATGTTGGTAACTTTACTGTTGTGTTACATAAGTTTACATTATAAATAAGTTTAAACTTAAGGGAAGTGTTACATATGTAATAACGATAAGAATATGTAAGTATCTATACTCGCGAGCCACACAGGCGAGCGAGCTGCGACTCGCCCCGCCCGGCACCCCGCGCCCCGGGAACTTACCTTGTACTTAGCTATTAAACAGTGTGCAACGACCTAGCGAGTTTGAATGACGTGTATCCCCTTTCCTTCCGCATACGTACCTACTCTCGTATCTAACACGTGGCGACGAGCGGACTCACATAAATTGTCCAAAAATGGCAACGGGAGCAACATATGGCGTTCTTACCACCTTTGACCACCAGTCCCAAGAGTGGAACAGTTTTAAATCGCGATTAAATCAGTGGTATATCGCCAACGACATAACCTCGGAATCGGACAAAGCGACGATCAAACGGAGGGCGATATTGTTGACGTCATTAAGTGAAGCAACTTACAAACTAGCTAGTGACCTGGCATTACCCAGCAGGGTAGACGAGCTCGGTTACCAGGATATAGTAAAACTACTCGACGAGCATTTTACACCAAAAAGGTACGGATTCGCCGAGAAATCGAAGTTTTACGCGGCAACTCAGCGGCCAGGAGAAACACACACTCAATGGGCGGCCAGATTAAGAGGCTTATCGGCCCACTGTGGCTTCAAGAATTTGGAGGAGGCCTTGCTAGACAAATTCATAATGGGCATGGCAGCAGGACACGAGCGGGACAAGCTCTTCGTGCAGGATCAGCGGGAGCTGACCCTCGCGAAGGCCATCGACGTGGCAGAGAGCATGCGCTGCGCGCGTGATGCTTCGTCGCAGGCAGCGTCGGGCAACAGCGGCACCGGCGAAGCGGCCCCGGACGGCGTGTACAACGTAACCAAAAAAGAAAAGTGCAGTGTGTGTGGGTTCACAAACCACGATAAAGCCAAGTGTCGTTATAAGAGCTATAAATGCAAAAAGTGCGGTATTAAGGGCCATTTGCGTAAAATGTGTACAAGTGAAGGCCAAGTGAAGCACGTGGAGGAAGGGTCTGTGGACAAGGGCGACGACGACGGTGAGTATTTTTACAACATTCGCTGCGTAAAAGGGAAACCTATGACGGAGCGTGTAACGATCAGTGGTCTAGCTTTGGAGTTCGAAATCGATAGTGGTTCAGCAGTCAGCGTAATCTCAGAGGATACCTACAACTCGAATTTTAAGCGACTACCGTTGTCAGTCACCAACAAAAGGTTATACAGTTATACGGGGGATAATATAGAAACGATCGGAGTGGTGTTATTGCCTATTTCGTATTTAGGGCGTACGCATACTTTGAATATGTACGTAGTGCGCTCTGGCGGGCCGCCGCTGCTTGGTCGCGACTTCATTCGTGAGTTCGACCTGGAGTTGGCGCCAGCACGAGTGCACGCCGTGCTCGATCACGCACAAGCGACGTGCGAGTCTACCCCCCATGACAAATTATATACAAAGCTCACTAACATGTTCCCAAAAGTGTTCACAGACAACCTTGGATCGTTTAACAAGTATAAAATAGAATTAAATTTAAAGCCCGACGCGAAACCAATTTTTTTTAAAGCCAGACCGGTGCCATACGCTCTAAAAGAAATTATAGACAAGGAGCTTGACCGGTTATTGTCACTAGGCATCTTAAAGCCAGTGGAACACTCAGAATACGCGTCGCCTATTGTACCTGTTTTAAAAAAGAACGGCAGTATCCGTCTATGTGCCGATTATTCAGTTACAATAAATAAACAATTAATAATCGACCAGTACCCCTTGCCCACGGTAAACGATCTGTTGGCGAAACTACACGGAGGCATACAGTTCAGCAAAATTGATCTGTCGATGGCATACAACCAGTTCATACTAAAAGAAGAATCACAAAAGTTAACCTGTATAAATACTCACCGTGGTCTATTTAAATTCACTCGTTTAGTATTTGGCCTAGCTTGCGCACCCGCCATTTTCCAGCGCGCAATGGAATGCTTGCTATCGGGTATTGACGGAATCATATTTTTATTAGATGATATCCTAATAACAGGCGCAAATAGAAATGAGCATAGGCAGAGACTCATAACGGTCTTACAACGCTTAAACGATGCCGAATTGACAGTTCAAATGAGTAAATGTGAATTCTTCAGAGACGAGATTTCGTATTTGGGTCACGTCATAGATAGGTATGGGGTTAGGAAGTCACCAGATAAGGTTAACGCTATAAAACAAGCACCTAAGCCGACAAATGTGCCACAGTTACAGTCGTTTCTGGGACTAACGAATTACTATCGGAACTTTGTGCCCGACGCGTCATCGGTATTAAGTCCATTATATAATTTATTAAACAAGAATACAAAGTGGGAATGGACTAGCAATCATGATGACGCGTTTACCCGAATAAAAAACATTTTAGCATCAGACAAAACATTAGCGCATTTCGACCAAAAAGCAAAAATAATATTAACTGTAGACGCGTCACCAACAGGGTTAGGAGCTATATTATCACAAATAGGCGGGGATGGTTTGGAAAGACCAATATCATACGCCTCGCGTACGCTGTCACCAGCCGAAAAAAATTACGCGCAAATCCAAAAAGAAGCAACTGCGATAATCTTTGGGGTAAAGCGATATCATCAGTACCTATACGGTCGGTCAGAACCTTTCGTGCTACGAACGGATCATAAACCCCTGCTCACTATATTCGGGCCTCACAAAGGCATTCCCGAAGTGTCCGCCAACCGCTTGCAGAGGTATGCCATATTCTTGTCAGCGTACAATTATACCATTGAGTATATAAGTAGCAAGCACAACAGCGCTGACTATTTATCGCGGGCGTACGCGGGCGGCGGGGGCGGCGGGGGTGAGAATGGAACGAAGGTGCCGGACGAGCTCGCGAACTGCGAAGATCGCGCAACATACGTCAACTTCGTAGTGGACGGGGACCTACCGGTGACACTGAGTGACATGCGTCGCGAGACGGCTCGCGACACTCATCTGACCATAATCAAGGGTTATATTTTGAACGGCTGGCCCAGGAAAGTTAATGATGTAACGTTAAAATCATTTTTCAACTGTCGTACGCAGTTAGCTTACGAAAAGGAGATCTTGATGCGTGGACATAAGGTCGTAATTCCGTTATCTTTACAAGAAAGGGTATGTAGAGAATTACATAGTTCACATTTCGGGGTAGTGAAAATGAAGGCGGAGGCTCGCAAGCGGCTGTGGTTCCCTGGCATAGACGCGGCGCTCGAGCGAGTAGCGGGGGCCTGCGACGTGTGCTGTGCGCTGCGCCCGCGCACGCCCCTCTCGTGCCTTGGCCATTGCCGCCGCACTCATTTTACCGAATTCATATAGACTTCTTGGGCCCATTCCACAATTACATGTTTTTAATTATCGTAGACGCGTACAGTAAATGGGTGGAATGCTACGATATGTCCGCAACTCATAACTCGAAAGCAGTTATAAGTAAATTATACGATATGATGTCGCGGTTCGGGGTTCCACACACGTTGGTGAGTGACAACGGTACATCGTTTACGTCGTTAGAATTTAAAGACTTCTGTAGACTTAACGGCATCGAGCACGTCCTATCTCCCGTGTATCACCCGGCCAGTAATGGGCAAGCCGAGAGCTATGTGAAGATTATAAAAAAGGGGCTTAAGGCTATAATTTTGGCGGGTTGCAATAAAAAAACAATCCATGAAAAAATTGCAAAACTTTTATATGATTATAGGAACTCCAAAAATAGTACCACTGAAAAATCACCAGCTGAGATAGTATTTGGGCGCGCAATGCGCTCGCGACTGGATTTGTTGAATCCAAACGCGGCGTCGTCGCCCTCGTCCACAGAACTAACTCAAACCGTCGCACGTAAACAGTCCTCACAGGCTAAATATTATCGCGGGAAACATAGACCAGACTTCAGTGAAAACGAAAATGTTTGGATAACCAAAAACACCGACAGTAAGAAATTCAATTGGATACAAGGAATAATAAGAAAGAAAATCGGCAATATAATGTATGTGGTTTATGTTCCACATTTAGGATGGGAAGTCACCAGGCACATTGATCAAATCAGAAAAAGACTGCAACCAACACTGACCGACGACTACGACTGGGACCCAGACGTGGTACCCGATTTAGCGTCGCTTGATACCAGCCACCCAGAGCCCGACGGGCAGCCAGAAGGGGGAGGAGGGCCGGCGCCGGACCTACACACTCCGACGACTCCGCGTGCCGCACCGATAACGCGTAGACGACTTGCAATTAGTCCTACCTTCGCGACACCAATGTCGAGCCAGTGCACGGACAATGACGATGACGGTGACGTCACAGCAGCAACAACCGTTGAATAAGTTTAGAGTAGGTTTAGAATAAGCTAGAGTAAGTATAGAGTAAGCTAGAATAAGTAAGATAGGTTAAGAGTGTTGTCCAGCTTAAGGGGAAGGAATGTTACATATGTAATAACAATAAGAATATGTAAGTATCTATACTCGCGAGCCACACAGGCGAGCGAGCTGCGACTCGCCCCGCCCGGCACCCCGCGCCCCGGGAACTTACCTTGTACTTAGCTATTAAACAGTGTGCAACGACCTAGCGAGTTTGAATGACGTGTATCCCCTTTCCTTCCGCATACGTACCTACTCTCGTATCTAACAGGAAGTAAGTTAATTAATCTGTGAACTACATTTTAACCCATGAATTGTTTCAGAGTAGAATTTGCTTGGCTTCGAGCAAGCACAATGCGATCGGTAGGATAAAATCCCGCTGCCCCTCGACGTATACATAACGCGTACCTAAAACCACACCGGTTATCATCCAGAGGTATATCAGACGAAAGACCACTGGATGATTGACCACTGGATGATTTCCACAGAAATACATATGGTAAGATATAATATATTATTATAAACGCTATTGCCCGAAATATATTCTACTCACAAACACCACCACCACAAATTTTGTAGTGCATAGTGAAATGTACGCAAAAACTGCTGTGTCACGCTTTTTTCAACCGAAAAGTGAATTGCTCTTGGCCGAGAACGACCTTCAGGTTATCATCGAAGTGAAAAGGTCAGTGCTTGAGGTGCTTGATCTAGAAAAGTACCTATACTATCAAAGAAATATTAGACTACTTGTAGATTAGATTATATTTGCCAAATAAACTGAAATAGTGGAAGAGGAAAACCAATGCATAAACTAGTTAACATACTGAATTAAAACTATTACTTGTCATTATGGTCTTACCTACTTTTATGAAATTACATAGATTTGGCATTCTCTAGAAAGATTTAACATGTTTTTATATTTCACATTCACCCAATTATTGGGGTTGCATCCATGTGTACACCTGCTGAATATTAGTAATTTATATGGTGCGAACTGCTTACCTACCTGATCTCCACATTTTACTTACGGGGTACTATACTACCCTTTGGCATAGCATACCTACTATCCAAGGCTGACTCTTGTCTCAAACTCCAGATAATATAAGTAAAAAATCATCGATGAATTGAACTGGACACGCGTAATTAACCACCAGAATCGATCATCATGTCATGGTTGGCGCCATAAATAAGCGATTGGCTTTTGTGCTGTGTATCGCGAGTTTGACTTTCACACGGCACAAACATTTGTATGACAGGTAAAGTAGTTACAGGTATGGTTGTTTTATGTAAGTTTAAATTTTGGTAAACGCATCCACGATACAGAAGAAAATGGTGGTCCAGCGTTTGAAAAAAGAACCCCTGAAATCGATCCTCGTGGTGGTTTTTTTAAATTAATTATAATAAATATGCTCATGTATTAGTATCAATACACCTATTGAAGAATTCAGTAGCACTTTGCAGCTGTTCAATTACATTAAATCAACATTATAGTCTTACCGCAGAACTAAGTGTCTATTAGTATTTTATTCGAGGTAAATTATAATTATTACTTTTAGTTTTATTTATGATCCTAAGATATTTATTTCTAAAGTTATTGGATTTCACACCTTTTTATTACTTCTTATCCGGATTAAGAGAATTGTAAACAAACACTTTAATTTTTTATGTTGTGGTATAATTAGTATGACAATTATTACTATTATGATTATGATATTAACACGAATTAATAACGGCCTCTTTTTAAATATCCTGCGTGTACAGCTATAAAAATATTTATTTGCGTTGTGAAACTTATCTATCTATCACAACATCAATTTATAGTGACAACTTACATTAAATTTGTTAGGTAACGTAATGTCGGGCTACTCAAGGCTTAATTAAGGAGCAATGGTAGGCATTGGCGGTCCCGACTAGCTTATTGTAGGAGTGGGCTAGGCTGTATGGTCGTTGGTTCGATCACAGCCGTACTTTTATTTAATATATTTAATTACCACTGTTCTCAAAACGGTGATGTAAATCATCGTGAAGAAATTACATATGACACTCACCAACTCGACACATCAAGAAATACTACGACTACATAAAGTCATTTTCCCGTACAATGAGAAATTCTGATTTTGTATACTTACCTGAATTTGTCGTCGTGCTGTCGTGGATTATTTATAGACCACCACCTCTTACAGAGTAAGAACATCGAGGGCTTGTTATATGTCAAAGACTGAAAATACTGCACTGAACAATACTGAACATATCAACATTTTACCGAGTTTTAAGTGAGTTAGTTAGCTACTTCAGTAAAAAAAGTGGCAACACAGACATCGCTATATATGTCAAAATATTTACTAGGTACAATGCCATTAACAAGCCCATTGTAATTTAAACTATTAGTCTCTCTCTATGAACGTACTCGACGTAGCTCTACGTAGAGTTATTTGGGTCAGAGGTGACCGCGCAACATTGACTCTTCAATGAACTCTACATTCATAATATAATTATAAAGAATGCATAATTTATTTGTGAATGACGTAGGTCATTGTTACATGGTTTATAGCTGAAACAGGTTTTTTTGTTCATTTATCTAAATAAATAAAATTGATATGTCTGTTTTCAATATCAAAATAACGGTATGAGAATGTTTACGACACATTTTTTTTTTCAATCTTTCTTTTTGTTCCGGTAAATTTCCAAAACTGCTAGCACAAAAGAAAGCATCCTTCCAAAGGATATAGAAGGTGTTATTTAAATAACTGAGACCTACTTTTTGTGGGTCACTGGAGATCCAATCGGGTTAGAAGGGATATAATCGAACCATCTTGAATAAACGGTACAAAAGCCCCGATACCTATGAGGAGGCCTATGTCCAGCAGTGGACGTCTTTTGGCTGAAATGATGAAGCCCCGATACAGGATATGCTGTAACTACCTTGTTCTAAAAATCTACTTCATCCAACGATATGAGTGAAAATAAACTAGGTATTTGCTCTTATTTACTCCCGGATCAGCAATTAACTACTAAAAGCACTTAACAAATATTTCAAGCAATCCGTCAATTATGCTTCGTAGCAATACGTCATACTAAAAGCACGGAAGGTTCAACAACATATTATTTTCAACAATTTCCTGTATCCGCCTGAACCCTTACCATTACAAAGTGACTGATTAGCACCATGAACCACATACAACATGCTTGGCAACCATACATTATGTCTAATCTGATCTCATACAAATCATTCAAACCCACTGGTCTAATAAACATATCAGGCCAAATTAAGTCTCCATAACCAAAGAAATTTCGACCTTATTTTAAGAACAGTAGGACGTGTGTGATCTGACCTTGTCAGGGTATGGTCATGTCATGCTGACAGCTTATCGGGCTATCGGTCGACCTTCGGCTTGGCCTCACGCAGGTACCTACGAGCACATGCGTCAAATTGTTACCTTTGTTCTTTTCGGAGTTCAACTTCTCTATTAATCATATTGTGTGTGTGTCAATGATTCTGTTATGATAGGTAATTGATATTATCGAGACACCATTGAAGGCTGTATTATTTATGAGAGTGTTTCCATAACGAGAATTTAAAGTTAAAAGCTCTGTTCCAGTACCGAAATTAGTCAGACTGGGTGCAGATTACTCCATTAGACAAAATGGAAAAATTGTTTTCTGTTTAAATTACAAGAAAATTCTGAGCTAGTATCTACTTCTTCAACCTTCATACAGGAATCATCATTTTCATCTTCAACAATTTTTTCTGGAGCTGGTGTTTGCTCATTCAATAACTGCATCATCTACACTAATATTGTCCCAGATTACATGTCTATTTATGGGACAAACATAAAACATATTGCCATCAACCGAAAAAAAACACAGAATCCGCCTTACTTCTAAAAGAAAAAACATGGAAAAACCACCTTGGGGATATTGAACCCAGGCGCACTCACTTGAGAGTTCATTTCTGCAAAAAAAAAATTCAATTATGAGGAAGGACATTCATATTCTATATTCTTAAACATTTTCCCACATACGTAAATCACCAATATAAAAAAAAAACATTATTTCTATAAGTCCGCCACGTGTAAAACCTGACTCAAGCAATTATCCCTTTAAAACATAATGACGTATCCATGCACGCGGGGTTTCCTTGAAAAGAAAACAGTTCATTGTTCCACTACCCGACCTTTTTATATCAGATCCGTAAGCGTGAATATAATAGGCGTCTCGTTATCAATGCTTTTAGAATTAATTACGGCATACAATATTACATGACGGTGGGGTTTCGAACCGGAACATGAAGTGATTTATAAAAACATTTAATGCTGACAATGCCAGGTTTATTACAATCATTTTAATGATTTAACGGCAATATATTGAAATTACCAGGCAACTGAAGGGCGTCGATTTGGGCAGTTTGTCTGTTCGTGTTGTTTTTGCATTCCTTTAAATGTCACGTTTTATCTTTTCTCAATTAGAAGTTTCGATTGTCGTAGATACTTATATGAAATCGAATAAGGCAAACAAGAAATTGTACTGTACTCGGCTCTATGTAAAAACTTTATGAATGCTTTCCTTAAATCGTTAATGCAGAAAATTAGCTTACGTTTTTAGCATTTGAGGATTAACTCGCTCTTAACTTTCAGCTGGTGTAATTACAAACAGACACTTACAGTTTAAACGAAAACAAACATGAACTAAAAGAAATGTACGCAATAAAACATGAAATGTATCCTTGATATCTATATACGGAAAGAACCGGGCGGCACCCATAATTTTAATTATTTAATTTGAAAGTG
The DNA here is from genome assembly GCA_949775195.1 of Diarsia dahlii. Classification (NCBI taxonomy): domain Eukaryota; kingdom Metazoa; phylum Arthropoda; class Insecta; order Lepidoptera; family Noctuidae; genus Diarsia; species Diarsia dahlii. The sequence continues at coordinate 17,545,184 of OX459195.1, forward strand.
AAATAGACCTAACGTCCTTGCAATTTCCCAGAATGCCGGAACCATTAATTGGTATGCTTTCACGCAGGTCGATATCACTTTTGACAAAATTGCTTTGTGGTTTTAACGTGGCACTAGTGGAAAACCCTTAGCATAACTCTAGTCAGTTGTTGAAATGTTTATTTATAGATAAAACAATTGACTTTAACACAGTTTTGCTCAAAGATCTATAAATTATTGGCTTATTTACTAAATGCAGGTTCACAATTTTTTTCTGAGTTCCTAAACAAAAGTGGTTGGCTCTGGTCTAGGAACTCAGCTTACAGTGTTTCGTTTTTCCACAGTTAAACGCGGCTTGGGTCGATCTTTGGGTTGACGCGTTTGTTTAGGTTGGTTTATGAACGGGCTGCCGGTTGTTCGGAAGAGATACCGCAGCCCCAGAACACAAAGGTTTAAGAAGGAACATGGGTGGTTTTTAGTCAGTAGAAGTTTGAAACTCCCTTCCTAGAGGAGTCATATTTTGATGACTTCAAACCAAGTCATGTGATAACCCAAAAATCTTCAGGAAGAAACGCGGCATGTATTATGCCGCGTTTCTTCCTGAAGATTAATGATAGTATAGTTAGCAATAGACTAGGCATACAACCACCTAGTCCAGTAGACCTATAACAGTAGGTCTACTGTTATAGGTCACCATCATCGGATATGAGCATTTAGTAAGCGGTGATGTCAATCCTATAATTTTTACACCATATTAATTTATGGCTGATAGAATGTCATCTTGATTAGGCTGGCTGGCCACTGCTGAACTAATCCTAAGTTGTACGTCATGTTCTTACGTAACCAAGACTTAGTTACGTACCACCGCGCTCACTGACTGTCGCCCTCTTTTCAACTTTATAGCTCCAGACTTAAGGGTGAAAAGTGATCAACCGTCAGTTGGTATGGTAGTACTTCATCTGCTATATCAACCAAAACAAGTCCTACTAATTTGATACTTGTGCATTCATTAGTTTGCGTCATATTTCAATATAACAAACTTGCTTGTTAATTGCAACAGATGACAGGGTCCAGTTATCTTATCTTTGCCTACGATAAATCATTGGTAACTATTAAGTCAACGGTCTGTTTCCAAAGATTCCAGTCCAGTGTTCATGTTAAGACAAATTGCAACAGTAATGAATTTAGAATTAATTAAAATAAATATTTGTTCTAAATCATGTGGTTCGTTGAGAAATACAATTAGAGCAATAAACTCTAATTAAAATTAGTAATTATTTGCTTAAGTGTTTTGCATAGTTAAGTATAAGATATGTGGTTGCGGAATTAAAATATACTTAACCTGCTTTAAAGCAGATCTATTGCGTCCTGGAGTAGGTATGTGTACCTAGTTGTTTCAGACTGCTCCAGTTAAGTAAAACCTTTTTCAGTGGCATGTGTTGAAACTTCCCTTCACGTACGTACGTACGTAGATATATTATGTACTCTAATAAAATATTCACATGTAACCATCAATATGAGTCTTGTAACCTGTAAACCACCTTCAACCCGATTTCCAAGGTGCGTAACCTTTTAACCTTTTTTCTATAAAAGTTCATAAATCGTATGCAAATCATAAATAATAACAAAGAATTAGATTGACATGGCACAATTATTATGACAGTTTTACGGCTCTAAAGTAGTAAGTTACCTTGAAGTTTATGTTTTAAAATAGTTTAGTCATTTTTATAGCAAACAATTATCATAAATTAATATTAAAGACCCCGAGCAGTTGTTATCAGGACACGTTTAATAGAAATAAACTACATTAAAGATTGTTATATCTCAATGCATTGATACACTGAAATGTATACATATTCTTGTAATTACGTTGCAGTCACGAATTTAGCAAAGAATGTTATTAGGACACTATTGGCTGCCTCGCTTCGTCAATATTATCTAGACTTCTAGCGTACAGGGAGGTGGTATTCAGGTATCACGGACCAGAGTTTGACAATAGGGACAACAAAAAAAATCTGTTTAGTCTGTCAGTTAGATTAACGAAAAATATTGGAAACGTTTTTTTGTTTTATAAAATTAACTAGCTGTTGCCCGCGACTTCGTTCGCGTGAAATTTTTTCTCTCTGGTCTGGAATCTGGACTACCTCTGGATGAATTATGTCAAATCGAATGCCAAATGTCAATCGAAGCGATTTATTCCCTTTTATCGGCCCTGTCGTAAAATATGTTACTACCTCAAATGTCTTAACTATTTTCTATCTCTCTGCCAATTTTCAGGTAAAAAAAGCCAAGGATTTCATATGAACTTACGGGAGCCCTTAGTCCAGGTCATCCTAAAAAAATCTTAGCTTATGTCTCCTGCTCATAAACTCTAGACTTGCTAAATAGGTATCAGGTCGTTAGACAAGAAAAAAATACTGTACTTTCGTACAAACATGTGTGAAAGCCCTCAGACTTCCTTTTTGCGGCCATGTCGCTAAATCTGTTCTTAGTCAACTACGTCCCTGTGAAAAACCAAGTTTGTAGCACAAAAAATTAAGGATTTTCATACGAATTTAAAAGTTAATTTAGTGTATGTAGTAGTCAAATCAATGTAAGATTAAAACAATGCACCAAATTATACACGTTTTCGCGAGGTCTTGGTTACAATTTAATGCAGTTTCATTTTGCAGTCAGAATAAGAGTGTACAAAATACACGTAGTATTGCAAACTAGCATTATGTCTTGTCTCAGAATCTTTAAATAAAGCACTGTAGGTAAGTATCATAATTATTACCCGACTTGCATCATTAGCCCAACTTTACATGTCTAAACAACACTACTTAGAAAGAATTACAACCCGACCTTAATTAAGTAACGGCCTTAAACATGCACATAACAGCATTATCCATTACGACTTAATTTGTAAAGTTACATGAACAATTTGTTCTTAAGGCAATTTCCGTCTTGGAATATCAATCACACGAGCCTATTCAGTAGCAGGAAGAAATCTTCTCAGATAGGGCTTGGACCGCAAACAGGCCCTAATATGAGTCACTCGTTGAAGCTAATGAAGCATTAATCTTGCTTGCTTTCATTTCTTCGCGTTTGCGTTTTGCAACTTACATAGGACAGGTTATAATATATAAATATAATCCGTCATCATTGTAAAATTGTATCCAATAAAAACGTAGATATTACTGAACAACCTAGATTGGACAGCTTTGATGGTTTGAGATCGTGACAACTGGTTGCAGATTTTACCAGAGTAAAAGTGTGTAACGGCAGATGATATTTCAACAGAAAGTGAGCAAACAAAAAGTAGAAAATAAGTTTATTCTATTTTAGGATAGTTTCAGGTACGTGCTTAGAAGAAGAGCAACTTCTCAAAAAGTTAAGAATAGTTTCAGAACGTTTATTTTTAGCTGTTAGCGGATTAGCTAAAGCGCTAATGCTATTATATATCTTCTTTTTTAAATATCTGTGTCAAATCGAGACGAAATATCTCAACATGTCAGTCAGACTATGCAATACTACACCTAATATTTACAGTATCAAAACGTTAAACGAGTGAAAACACTAAATTCCAGTACCATTAGCGCTAAAAACAAAATATCTTAACTATACGTGAACGAGGGCAACCACAAACTAAGTACTTCTTTGTTTCTCTTTTTATACATTTTAGATTTAGCTGCGTCTATGGTCTAGCTTGTCACGTACGTAGCAATTGTAAGCAATTGGTCATTTGCAATTATGATGCAAACAAGATCAGAAGTAGACTGTGTTCTAGTTATCTACATTTTTCTGGCAAACCTCCAGAAATCTATAAATGAAAAAAAATTACAAGTGGTTAATCGTTGACAACTGATCTTTTAAAGCCCGTATATTCCCAATGGCACCTGTCTTAGTCTAAAGCTTCCAAGGACCACTCTTTATCAAAGCAGGTCAGCTCACCACCACCTTGCCACCTTGTTGCTGCCCAGTAGGACTCACGGTAATCAGATTTTTTCCCATTGATCTGTATACTACTTCTTCTTAATTCTCTGATAAAATTGATGCGGTGTCAACATACAGGGCCTTTTCTTTCATGCTTAATTATTGAGGTGCGTTTGAGTTTCCCTTCATTATTCTACAGATAGAGGTCAACTTCATAAATTGTGATATAAATTATTTATTTAGGAATAACTGCGTTATAAATAACTCAGTTTATTATAGTTTCTTTTATAATTAGCCAGGTATTGACCGGTTTTCCTGGTTACGTTTACTAAATCGAATAATTTTGACATGAAGATAAGAAATTTCAAACATTATTTAAAATTCTCTAGACATTCGCTAAGTCCATACGTGTCGATTATGTTTGCAAGACAGTCATAAACATAAGCGACGTTTATACGGACCTTCAGGCTTTCAAATAAGATCAGCTCGGGCCTACCTGTACCTATGGACTGACCTTTTAAATGCCTTACGGCTGACACGACCTCTATAGCCTCACACGACAGCGGAACTTGTATTCGGGCCAAAGAGGGAGTCAACTGTCAATGTGTCATCTAGATTGCCAAGAATTCAATTGGATCGTGTGGCTTTTATTATTGTTATTAACGGGTATGCTTCAATTTAAAAAATGTTGCACCTATGAGCCTTGTCTCTATACGTTGTACTTCTGGCTACACGCCATCAAATATTAAATCAATCAATTGTCTTATTGATATTATGTAATAAATAACCATGCTAATCCGATGAACTTTACTATGTCGAGCACTCGGATTCCAATCGATGTGCGTACGCCAACTTACAGTAAAAGTGCAAATTAATAGAATGTGCAAACATCTAATTCAGGGGATAATACTTAGCGACGACGCTTGTAGGCATTAATGTTATTGCCTCAGTGTCGTAAAGCTAAACAACAAAAGTAAAAGCATTGCTACAGAACGTTATACAATTAGTGAAGAAATTCAACCAAGTTACGTTGAGTCTTGTTCCGATCTAACACCTTTGTCAATACCTAACTTAATTTTGTTTGGAAAACAGAATTCGTCATGGAGTTCCATTCTTCTTTGAACAATGATTCAATTTTAGTCCTCACTGATTAAACGTAGCTGTCTTAAAAAATATCGGGGGCAGTAACGTTGTGCAAAATGAGTCTTTGTCAAATTCTTAACAGTTTTTTTGTGTACGTTGTGTTCATTCTGTATTGGGTTGCTTATTCTTGGTACCTTCTAACCTACAACATGATTACACTTACCAGGTACCCGGTAAATACATGATTTTTTTAGAGGTAAGGTAGGTAATGTTGTAATCGATGACTGTAATTTTGTAAACGGTTCCTTCTAATATTCAGCAGTTAGTTTTTCTGACGCTCCTATAAAAAATAATATTGTTTAATAACTTATTGTCCCCGTTAACAAATTAACAGGCACCAGTATCTTGTAAAAACTTTTTAATCCTAACTAATATTATAAATGCGAAAGTAACTCTGTCTGTCTGTCTGTCTTTGCTTCACGCCTAAACTACTGAACCGATTTGTGTGAAAGGTAGGTACAGACATAGTTTGGAACTTGAGAATGGACCTAGGATAGTTTTTTTTCTTTTCTTTTTTCGCGAGATAAACCAAAAATCTGCCGGAAGTCACTATTCCACGCGAACGAAGTCGCGGGCAAAAGCTAGTAAAATATAAAAACTTATCATCACGCCGGTTTTTTCGAAAGGTTAGAGAGAAGTGCAGCCATAGCTGGTTCGTTGTCTTTTTAATGTCGCACACTGTGCGTTGCGGTGCACGTACGATCGAGTTGATACGATCTATTTACAGTATTTTTTTCCAAACACCCAGATAGTCAGGTAACTCACAACACGCCGTGTTTTGGCATTTCGCGCGCTACTGAACGAAAGAACGTCGCGCGGTGGCGGCGCTGTGCCGGAGCGGTGCCGCATCGGCGTTTTGCATTTAAAACACCATGGTGTATCACGCCGGAGCGGCAACACCGCAGTTGTTTTTGTAACACAACCTCTGTTCGTCTGTAGCGTCCGTGTACCAATGCGGCGAAATCGTGCCGCGCCGCCACCGCAACGCACTGTGTGCAAGAGCAGTTGCATAACCGCTTTATCACTAATGTTCTCAGATAGTCTGAAAGAACTTCTGCTTATTATGCGAGGGTTCTGGAGCAGATACTAAACGATACTTGTATATTTACTTTTTAGGCTGTTTTCATTCTGATAATGCCACCTAGTTGGTATAATACGTAACTCCATCATACTGTTGGGGTGTTCATAGTTCGACAAACGGCCACTAGATGTCACTAGACAAGCATCTATCTAATTACAATAGAATATAGGTATACATACATAAATATAAAACAACGTTTTATGAAATAGCTTTTATTAAAAACTCTGCGCGCAGTTATTTAACATCTAGTTCACCTTAATTATTAAACTTATAAGTTCTATGGTTTTCAAAACACATTAACTCGCGGGACCTTTGTACTTGGTGTTGTAACATGTTTCCATTGGAAAAGCCCTTGAAATTGTGTTCCGTCGTTGTCTTATTTAATTTTCCTTATATTATTTTATAATATTATTTACAATTAGTATAATAATTATCCTAAAGTCCCAGTCCAGGTACTTTTATTCTCCAGTCATTACTTCAAGGAATTCTGAAACAAACAAATAAGTTTTGTAGGTAAGTAATTTTTTTACCTATGGTGAAGTCAAAGGGATATTAGGTATGATTTTTGAAATATGGTACCTAACCCAAAGGCCCAATTTTATCTGCGTCAATTTATTGAGGTAGCATTCAATTTTATAGCACAATATATAATTCGTGTTAAACTGGTTTTAGTAGGTAGTATTCGAGAATGATATTATACTTATTTCAGATGAAAATGAACATAGACTATTCGCAATAATTATATCTAAGTCTCATTCTACCTTAGTTGTTGATTGGAATAACTGTCTCAAGTCCAAAGGTTTGCTTACCTACCATCAAAGTCCACGGTTCCTGAGCCGTCAGAGTCAATTTCTTCAATCATGGTGTCTAAATCTTCAGCTGTGATGGTGTTGTCTAACTCCCTGAAGATTTCTTTTAACACATCTGTCGTTATGTATCCGTTTCCTGGCGATACAAAGTAAAATTAATTAGTTTTACCAATAAATAATGTTGATACACTGAGATACGTAAATGAGAAAGTTTCATTTGTGATGAGTAGAGAACTAAAGTCTTCTCTTGGAACTGCGCTACTCTTTATTGTGTAATCAAACTTAAAATCACACACAAAATGTAGAGACAAGAAGTTTCTTTTTTCGCTATTCCATCGTAAAACTAGTTTTAATAATGATGAGTTCTATGAGCTCATAGGTATTTTTTGTGTTTCTATTTTGAAATTATTCATAAACAAAATTGGAAAGAAATTATTCAAAACTATGTATCTAAGTACCTACACCTATATTTTTTTAGGTTGATAAAATTTGTTTAAACTATTTAGGTACAAACCTTCCTTGTCGTATAACCTGAAGGCTTCTCTAAGTTCCTTGAGCATCGCCTCGTCATCTTCCTCTTCTGTCAAGAATTTAGCAGCTAACTCGCAGAAATCTTGGAATTGTAGCTCGCCAGTTCCTGTAAACATCGATGACGTCACTATGTGTTATCAATAAATTACATTGTTGAATGTGATTCTTAATTTCGAGCATGTTTGACATGCCTCGGTAGCCGTGATCGTCTAGTGGTTAGGACCCTACGTTGTGGCCGTAGTAACCCAGGTTCGAATCCTGGTCACGGCAATGTGCAAACATTGTCACGGTGAGGTTCACTTTTTGTGTTTTAATGCATTTTTTTTTAATTTTATGGTACTTTAGATAATCAAAAAAAATTGTAACAATATCTTCATAAAGTTATCTGGTTAAATTTTTGGTGTATTGCAATAAAGTTAAAATATTTATATTAATTGTTTAAAAAAATATTATTGAATTTCATTAAAATTACTAAATAAAACAAGTATAATTTGCAATATTCTGAGTAAGTATCGTTTGTATTAATAGCTGTTTATAGCGCCACCTAGTTACGTTATTATGTACTTAATACGTAACTAGCTAGCTGATAACGTTACGTCACTACTAGCGTCATCTGTCGTTAAAATGACGAGGTACAATTGAAATAAAAAATAAACAACTGCTTGTCTTTTTGGTCATCTGTAAATTACATTATTGTGGGCCTAGTCGATGGGTCATCTTAGAGGCTCTACTACCATCACTACTAACAGTATTATTTTAATTATTCATCATAGGAGCTAATAGATGCTACCTACTGAAAGTGCCAAAGTCGTCCCACAAATTTTTTATACCTTAATCACTTAACGAGACAAAGAGAACGAGCCTGTAAGATTATATGAATTTACCAGACTTTTTCTTCTTCTTCCTGCGCTTATCCCATGATAATTGAGGTTGGCGCAACACACTTTTTCTTTCATTCACTTGTCAAACACTCATGTTTAATACCTTTCACAGAATTTCACCAATATTTCATAATGTTTAAGTTCAGAACATACTTAAACTTACTGAATATATAAGAGCAGTCCCAAAATCACTTCACTTTCAGACATTTCTTTTGACATCGTAGAGACACTTAAAATATTTCTTTGGTTCATTGAATTTAGGTTCAAGACAATCAATCAATATCGTATCAAGTGGCGTTCTGTTGTTTCTACCTACCTCCATGGGAAAAGGCAGACGTTTATGTACAGTGCGATCAAATTATCTTGGCAGGTCTGAACATAGGCTCTGCGAACTTTTACGCATGTAAACTTGTGAAGAAAACTGTCATTGCCAGATAAACCAATACTTAAACGATCAGAAAATATCTAATTTAAACAGTGAGAAATACAAATAAAATAAATATCATAACACTTTTATACATTAGTTGTAACAAAATGACATGCACGAAGTTCGGACCTGCCAAGATAATTTGATCGCACTGTATAGGTAGGTAAATTATGATGGGTTACTAGCAGGTTTAAATTTTTTAAGAGATTTACTATTAAAATTGCCGTTTATTTACCAGCGGTGTCGACTTCAGAAATGATTTCTTTCAGGGTGTCTTCATCCACTTCATGACCCAACATCTCCAGGATTGTGCCGATGAAATCTGTGCTGATGACTCCCTTCTTCTCGTGGTCGAAGGCATCGAAGGCATTCTGCAGAACTGCATGAAGAAATAATAATATTAAACGTAAGTAATGATAAATTAATTGAATATAACAAAGGATTAAATAAAAACAATTATGAAAATGTAGACTAGTTGTATTGAAGTAAATTACCAGTATTATATTTCCGATATATTTATGTAAGTAGCTTTTTAAAACATCATAAGTAAAGACTATTAAGAAAAGAAATCAAATTAAATACGCGTGAACTACAGCCCGCGTTTTCGTAATTTTTTACGGATTGCTAGAAATTCATGGTTTTGTGTTGAAAAATATATATCTTCAAGTGACACTGAAAGTATAAAATTAACTCCTGAAAGTATGTGAACTGACTTGCAAAATCGCTGGAGAAAATTTTAATTCAGAATCTGTGTTTTTGGCCTACTTTCAGTACTTAGTCAAAACTAAACAACCTTTCACTCTCTGGAGTACCTACTCAATGTAGGTACTCCAGAGAGTGAAAGGTTGTTTAGTTTTACGTCGTTATTAGAACTGACTGTTGCTTTTAGCAACAGTCAGTTTTTTTTTTTAAACTTTTCGTAATTAATAACGTATCTGAAGAGGATGTCTGATGGATTTAAATGTGTCGTTACTCTATGTTTTATTAAATAACTAGCGACCCGCTCCGGCTTCGCACGGGTGCAAATGGATGTTATTATACATATGAACCTTCCTCTTGAATCACTCTATCTACTAAAAAAACCGCATCAAAATCCGTTGCGTAGTTTTAAAGATTTAAGCATACAAAGGGACATAGGCAGAGAAAGCGACTTTATTTTATACTATGTAGTGATAATATTATTTACAATAAAATATGAGGCGCCTTTATTTTCTCATAGAAAGTGATGAAAAGTAGAGTGTATCACTCGGGCACAATAGTAGGTAAATTATGGTACAAGTGTGTAATGTTGGTGATTACCGCCGAGGCGCCATTGAGACCCGAGCCGTCAGGTGAGGGTCTTAAGATAGCCGAGGACGGTAATCATCAATACACACGAGTATCATACGACGTTTTTCAACACATTTGTGACGAAAATAATACTAAAAAGTCATCTTCAACAGTTAGAGCGAGTTCTGAATTTTTTTTCACAATAGCGGGAAAAAATTATCGGTTTTCCTATGCGCGCGCATCTACAGTTCAAACAACTTATCTGTGCAGGCGGGAAAACACGGAACTAAAATAAATGTACTAAGTTTGACGTAGCGATGCATATTTCTTGACCAGTGGCGCCACCATGAAATTCAAACTTAAAATGGTCATAGGTACTGTAACAATGACGATCGACCATAGACTAAAAGAATGAGGTTAATTTATTAAAAAAAAAAGTTATATTTTATAATATTACAAAAGTTATATATTATTTGAGTGAAAGTTTCATTTATTAAAAACGTACAAGTTAAATTTATCTATTTAAATTCAAAGTTGCATGAAATGAGCAAGCACTAGGTACTTTAATTTATTTTTACTATTGAACACGATCTTTTTTGTATCGAAACTTTTTTAAGAACATAGCAACTCAACCAATTAAATTAAAAAAAAAAAAACGGTATTTCCCGGTTAAATTGAAAATGCTCTGTTTACTCGCATATAATTTGCACTAAGGTACTAATTTAACTTTGTAGTGATAATTCTATTATGCACTAGTGTATAATATTATTATGTACGTGTGAGTTATAGTTCGGTTTATGGCCCTAAGAACGATGTAATAAGGCTCACTTTACGAGCAAGTGTGTTGAAAAATATATTTTGGGCTCGGGCGACGTACTTTGAATCCCTCGCTACGTTCAGGATTCTACTAAAATCCCTCGCTACGTTCGGGATTCTACTCTAGAATCCCTCACTTCGCTTTGGATTCAAAAAAGCGCCCTCGCCCTAAAAATATTACTTTGCTCCCATATGATACAATTTACTATTCTGTTTGTTCACTTAATCATCGTATATAGATTAGGATCGATAGATCGTTCGTAAGATACCTATAATATAATAACACAGTTAATAACTTACGCGTAATTTGTTCCTTGTCAAGTTCGTCCTGTGCACAACGCATGAAAGAAAATAAAATTATTAGTAAATAATAACTGATCGAACACATTTTGTATAATACAGCACAACTTATACAAATCCCTTATGGGCACTGCACACACCATTTTATTTCCTTGTTACAAAAGCACTGAAACTTTCAACAGGTAACGGTTACAGGAATTGATTTGATCTATCTAAATGTAAGCCGTTTATATAAGTCCGGTTCGACGTAGTTCCGCCTAGGTAGAATAGTTCAGGGATCGCCAACCTTTGTGTGCCAACTGAGCTCATTAATGTCATCACGACGTTTTCGGGTATCTTACCCTATGCTGTACCGATATAAGAGTGATATACATCTTTTACAGTAAAAGAGTCTACATTTAATTGGTATTTTGATCAAATATCACCTTTTTGATCTAAAACCGTTTTTCGTTATTTTATGCATTAAACGAAAACATTTTTTCAAGCAGTGGCAGTATTTATATTTCTATTTCCTTAATTTATATTTCCTGCGAAATAAATAAACTTTAGATAAATAATGTAGGCACTTAGTTAAATTATGTAATGTGGTAAAAACAAACGATAGTTCGGTACTCCTTAATTAAATAAAAAAACATATAAGTAACCTAGATCCGTATTTATCTTTATAAAAATTTATCAAAAAAATCACTTATTACCGTTTCCCAAATAAGTTGGGGTCGATTTCCAGTCCAAAGAACGCTATAGCTGACTATCACTGTGTCTAAAGAGTTATGGTAAGTATATCTGACCTCTACAACGCAGTTAGTGCTGCGTAATACGATACCACCTTTTTTTTTGGTGGGTGGAAAATCATCAGATAACCCGCTCTTGGGCTGAGCGAAAAGGAGTGTCAGACTTCTACTGACTAAAAACCACCCGTGTTCCTTCTTAGCCCTTTATGTCGATGCCGCAGTTTCTCTTGTGAACAACCCTCAGCCCCGACAAGAGACCACTGGTCTTACCAAAGGGGTATTACGATACCTTTATCGACTTTCGTGCTACCTTCAACGACTCGACTATCAAAGATCTACAGATGACAGTCAGGACCAATGGTTTAACGTGCTTTCCGAGGCAGGGAGGAAACTCGCTATGTAAAGGGAAGGACAACGCGGTTTAACCTGAATATTGATCCGAGCGGGAGTTATTATTTAACCAGGAGCGCCTCTATTATAATAAATGTTATTCTATTTTATACAATAGCAATAGATAGAGCTATGTTATTGTAAAATACAAGTGGTTTGTTGCTTGTAGAATTTTTTTGAGATAATAAAATTATTATAATAATTCCGATAAGTACCACAAGCACAACAAGCCTTAATTTTCCTTAAGGTTGAAAAGTGATGCCTTGTAATGTAACCATTCAAAGCACTCCTTTTAAAATACTATTTGAAAACGCAGATTCAGAAGCATGACTGATTTATTTGGTATGCTAATAATAATATAACACGACAAAGTTGCAAAGCTGCGAAAAGCCAAATATTTATGGAACCAATTCTCCGTCTGTCTGTCCAGACGTCAGGGCCCCGTTTTCTTGGTGACAGTTTGACGTGACAGATGATTTCTATGTTAGTGCGTGTCATGCATACAGTGTGTGTCTACCAAAAGTTACCTTTTATTGTTATGAAATATAATCGAACTCGTAGTTGTTGGTAAAAACCATATTTCAGGTTGAATATCACTTGTATGTAATAAAAACGAGAAGCGATTTTTGTTACTGTGACAATTTCGACCTGAGTGATATATAATATGTATTTTATTAGACTTTTAATTATGTGATGGCCAATCAAGCTTTGCAGTACCAAGTTGAGCTGATCTTTGATTGTACGGGAAGCTCACACAAAGATGACTCTACTTTTGAATATTTATAGCTAAATGTGTCGCCGTGTGTACAAAGCACAAGAAATACGAATTTGTTAAGGTTTACCTGTATTCAGAATTCATTATGAAAACTAGAATATGTACCTAATTAAACATCAAGGTACAACTACAACATTCTACTACTAACTACATATTATTATTACAGGTAAGGAAGATTTAAACAATTAAATACATATAGCACATAATATTTTCATTTTGAACTTGTCCCGCTAAAACCGCTGGCGTTGACCAAACATAATATTAATACCTGACAATAAATTGAGGTGGTTAAGTTGTAATCTTTGGAAAATACTTTTAAATATCAACCTATTCTCAAATGAGAATGCCGTTTGAAGACCATCAAAATATAATTTGTCAATCTGAAAAGAGCGTAGGTACAAGAATATTTTTACGGTTACTAACAAGACAGCGTATTTAATACTTAAAATACCTACTCATTTCAAATTTAATTTATATTTATCCATCTTTTCTTTTCATCTATTTTTATTATTATTATGTATAGCGGACGTCCCGCGGTTTCACCCGCGTAGACCCCGTTCCCGTGGGAATACAGGGATAAAAAGCCTATGTTACTCAGGGTGAATGTAGCTTTCCAAGGGTGAAAGAATTTTTGAAATCGGCAAAGTACTTTTTGAGCCTATTCATTACAAACATACAAACATACAAAAATAGGTACAAGTCTTTCCTCTCTAGAATATTAGTGTAGATGAATGATACTTATTGTGCAAACCATTTTACTGACATGCTGTACAATAATAAAATTGTATTTGAGATTCCAAAATCAACTTATTTATGTGCGTACTTTTACTCATATTTCATGGTATTCTTATCTGTTACCATATTTAATAGTCTACTGTAAACAGGCTACAATTCTCATTTCAGACACAGGTGTGCTCACTTAATTAACCAATGATCATTCTGTTACGTGCAGCTGAGAGGCTCTAATTTGCTAGCGTACACATTTATCATTCAGTACCGTCAAGTAACGTTACAGTGGTCACGGCTTAGATGGATGACTCACTGGCTAACATCTGCTAAAGGAATTATCCCTTTGTATCACAATTTTTGTTTGAAAAAATAACTTTTTTTTTTAAATTTTGGTTGAAACAATGTAATTGTAAAACATTATTAAGAACTCTTCTTTCGGTATTCTTGAAAACCCAAACGTGAATCACCCGGAAAGTGAAAACGTTTGGCATTTTCCATAACCTTTCAGATATTACATCACCTGGGTTATTTTCACTATAACGACCTTTTAATTACAGTAATAATTATGATGCCACTACCAATCTTGTTCAATTTTCTCTGGAACATGCTGCAAATTCACTACTTTTGTTTCAAAAATGTAATGATGCTATGCAGTCGATGTCGGCTACAGCGACTGCAATCTATATCTATCTATCTATATCTATATATCTATATCTCTATATCTTCTCTATACATAAAAATGTTATGTTGGTTTGTGTACGCTTCAAAAACTCAAAAAGTTCTGCACCGATCGAGCTGAAATTTTAGAATGATATATAATCCGCATCAAGGATTGTTTTTACAGTATCCACGCGGGCGAAGCCGCGGGCATCAGCTAGTGTACTATAATAACATCACACCCCACACACACTTCCCGAAGGGTTAGGCAGAGGTGTACCTACCTTATAGTACGTCCACAATTTGCTACGTTTAAGTCCTATGTAATAGTGGGTGATCCTAGTGCCATTACTAATAAGTTCCTGATGGAAAAACCCAATAACACTTTGCCCGACCCGGGATTCGAACTTAGCGGTCGCAAGCGTGACTGTTAGGTTAGACCAACGATACAGAATGTAATTTTAATGGTGAAGAATAATGTTGAAACAAATCTGTGAGAATTAAACATTTTAATCTTCTTTTTCGTTGATTCTCTGGTACTGGTCTGATGGGCTAGTAGCTAGTACCTTCTTAATAAACACATTGAACAAAAATCGGATAATTATGCGTGTATAATTAATGTTCGTCAATCAATAAGCCGGGTTTGTGGCCCCTGCCTGTCACGATAGCATGATGCTTGGAATGATTGGACCGTGACGCCGAATGTTATCAACGGGGCCGCCCTCAGTGAATCTAATATTAAATCATCACTGTAAACACTACATTGACACTTGCACTAAATCACATTCTAGACGTACTTAGGTTATGATTCCTTTTTCTAGTGGTTTCCCATCAAGGTTCACCAAGACAAACTAAACTATTTTTTACCAGTATTAGGGAAAGATTTTGATAAAAATGTCCGGTTCGATGACTACCTATTAAGATAGGTCAAGATATTTTTTTTGTTGACTACTCATGTCAACCTATTTACTGCTTTGTTTTCTCTGTCATCGACACAATAATGATCTGTTATGCCATGTACGCATGATGAAACGTGCTGACCAATTCCTGCACGATTTTTTGCTTTTCTTGGTTATTTTAAAATAATGTTGAAGATGTGAAGAAATTGGCTATAAAACTTTTCTGTTTTAGACCTATTCTTTTGTAAGCATAATTACGAGTCTTATAAACATTCGGGGAAGTCTATTTAGTAAAATAGTAATGTACTTTTCATTAGTTAAAACCATGTATGTTAAGTGGTCAAGTGTAAAATATCCAGTGCACCTTTAACAACCTTTTGCAACCTGTTTTCGCAACCTAATTACTAAGTAGACTCGTTCTACAACCATGTCATCGCCAAAGCTAGAATCGAACGGAAATACTATAACGTTTTCACAAAGGACGGTGCCAAGTTCCTATGAAAAAGTATCACATAGTCATGTGTAACGGACTATAATGGCTACTGCTTGAATACTGTGAAAGACAATAGATACATTCATAGTTGGCTGACGCTTCTGTGCGTCCCTCACTGCATGTTTTCTATGCGAGTAGGTAGGTAGGTAGCTCATAAACAAGATAAATATATTATGCTTACTTCGTTTAAGACAAGCCGTAGCATAACGACTAAAAATCACAAACTTTGGCTTTTAAACAGAGCCAACTTGTTTAGCTAGAGTATTTAGGCCCATTCAGTCTCTTTTAAGTATTTTGAGTGTAGCTCGTGGCTTAAAAATAACAACCGTTTGGATGGTTCTCGGTTAAAGGTGCCTAGGTTAGTCCATAGATGGGTAGAGTTTTGTCCGTACCTGAAAGCACACTTTGACAGTCGTTACAGGTTGTCAGTTGCCTAAAAGTCTGTCAAGCAGTCTTATTTTGTTATGTTATTATTATGGTTAACATTGATGTTTAGGTTGTTAATAAAAATTAGTCTAGATTGTTAATTGTAAGTCTCATTTTGTAAACTTTAACTATAACTACACTGTTGTATTAGGCTAGCCTGTAATGATAGTGTGTGTTTAAATAAAAAAAAAAACGTGTGGCACTCGGAGACTGCCGCGGTAAATCTATTGCATAGCATTTTTTATCAACTTATGCAATAATAGGTATAAATAATTAGGTATTATTAGTGTAATTACACACCAAAATAATTATTCATTCATAAAATTTGAACAAAAATAACGATATTAAGAGTTTGATCTTCGAATTTCGCGCCATGTACATTATATAAATCAAAACTAACCTTTATAGACTAAGCTAGTAAGAAACTCTATGACAGAAAATTTAAAAGAAAAGTATTGACAGCCTGACGTAAGTGTCATAACATTGAAAAATATGAAAATTATTTATTTTATTTTAGATATTTTATAAGAAAACGAATCGTTTTAGACCGATTCGCAGAATAGTAATGCAAAAACCAATAAAACTTATGATAGATGCGTACTAATAATAAAATGAATGTATATAGAGTACTCACTCCTCACTCATTTTCTTTCACTATTTTTTTGTGACTTTCTTCATTAATAAATGCACTTTGTTTATTCATATTTAAAACACTTTGTACACAAATTACACGAGTAAGAATATTTTAGAAGGAGAAAGCAGAGAGACAAACAATTATTTATTTTGACAACCTCAGTTGACAACCTTGTTATTTTCCGTAACCATAGCAAACTGCTTTAAAATTTGCGTTACGAAATCTCTGGATTCGCTCTCCACGCTCAACTCAAGGCCCGCGATAGAATCTATGCAATAGATTAATAAATAAATAAAATAAAATCAAGGGGTATCGTGTTGCCTCTAACTGGGTTGTGCAGGTCAGATAGGCAGTCGCTCCATATAAAATGCTAATATTCAGCTGCATTATAGTAACCGACCCCAACCTCATTTGTTTTTGTGCCGTCACCCGTTACCCCATATATAATGATAACACAGTAACCTAATTCCCATGATTCCAACAATCGTTGATTCGTCCTATTTTAATCGTAGTCGTTACAACCTGATTTATCATTGGCTTTATAACCGAGCGGAACTGTTTGCACATTCATACTCAACAATGTTCTAACGTACTCGACGGGCCGCTTGATAAGGCCGAACACAGATTATGTACTGATGCTAGCAGCTATTTGGTCGAGTCGGTTTGTTGGTGACTTAGTAATGATTCGCGTTATCAGCCTCTCGTCGACAATCAGTCGGTCTCAGAGAGGTTCACAATATTTTTGTGTTCATTATCCTTACCATCATCAATCCACTTCACCCTTTTAACCTCTCTTTTTCATACTAATACGTTCCAGTTCTAACCTCATTCAGGCTTTACTTACAAGCTAAAAATTTGGTCCGCCATCATCAACCGATATTAATTCGCTGAACAAATTGTGCCTTCACGAAGTGAAAAAAACTAATCCACTTTCTTTCTCTCTTTGGTACAAAATCGGCCAAAAATAAAATCGCTCGTCTGTTTGCAGCCGATATACCCATGTTGATCATAGTACAACTGTACATCATCGTCACTAATTTGGCACATATCTATCAATCAACAAATTGCTGATGTTGATACTAATTAAAAGCTAATAAATGTACATTTCTGATTTGTAATTGTACCCTGATGATGGTCCCTGGGCTTTAACATAACTGGCGAAATGTGGGTGTACTATAAGGTACACCACTGCCTAACCCTTCGGGATACGGGCGTGATGTTACGTTAAATGCACATTTGCACTGGTCGAAACTGCGTAACAATCATCACATGTTTCCAAACTACCGTAGTTATATTTGTTTGTGACTAATTTTGACGAGCTGATTAATTAGCACAATAATCAGGCAGTATCACTAATGCACTAGGTTTGTTCATTTAAACTGAAATTCATAGTCTCAAATTGATACATACCTCTCTGTTTTTATATGGATTAAATATTAATTGAATGTATTATTAATCTTGACAAGGCCTCATGCTGTTGTCAGGTTATAATTATTGCAATAATTAAAATGGTAATTTATGTCCCAAGGGATATTAACTTTGACTGTTCTTTGTATATCAAACGAGAGCTGTATCTACGGTAAGATCGATATTTTTGGAAGAAATTTTATGTATTTCAGTAATACTATAAAACAAACATACTTACAGTAACGCCTTATTCCCATGGGGTTAAACAGAAACCACTCAACCTCACCTGCTACACACCTTACATGCCATACACCTTACATATAGACCTTATTTTTATTTTTTGGTGGGTGGAAAATCAGCAAATACCCCCCCCCCCCGCTCTTGGGCAGAGCGGAAGGGATTGTCAGACTTCTACTGACTAAAAACCAACCCATGTTCCTTCTTCGCCCTTGTGCCGAGGCCACGTCATCTCTTTCGATAATCCGCAGCCCCGACGGGTTACATATAGACCTTACATCCTATAAATAAAGCATTCCAGTAATTATTATAAAACTAGATATTGAATTAGTCTAATTTTGCCACCTAACCTCAAGCAATTTGCTGTCCAAGACTATAATTACGGGTCAATGAGATCGCCGGAAACGGGGGCTACAAAGTCATGACGTAATTTCCGTTGCCGGCTCAATTTGTACTCTATGGAGGATGAGCGTGTTTTGCTACTTCCTTGACCCATAAGGAAGTAGCCAAACCCAATAATCGATGGTAATGGGTTATGGGAAATAGTCAGAATTATCTGTTAATAATAAATGACGTTTATTTGGTCGTGGAATAATAACAATACCAACTGATCATATTATAACTTAACGTGGTATGACTTATCAATTTGAAGTTGGGGATCCATTAAACTCAACTTCAGTAATACACTTAATACTAAAGTACCAGTAAGACTTTGTCAAATTCTCAACTTCAAACTCAGAAACCGGGGTTTGGTGTCCGTTCTATTAATTCAAACTCGACACAGTTTCATAAGTTTTAGATTTTAGATTCTCTGACTCTGCCTAGAATTCTCCCATTATTTACATTATTTCCATATACATTTTTGAATTAGATGAGTGCGGGTTTTTTATAAATCAAAGATTCTATTTCACATCTCATTCATCTTACTGATTTATATTCAAATATTGTTCTTTCTGTATAAAAGTAACGCCTTTTGATTTAGCAATACAATCAAGGAAAACATTGTAGATTCGAAAAACTCATTTCAGATTTCTTTGACATTTGGGAAATTCCCAATTACGTACCTACCTGCCGACTCCTTGAATATATTTTTTGTGAGGTGCTTTGTACCAAATTCTCCCAAATTAGATTACAGATAGTTGGCCTAAAGTCTGTTCCAATCAGATTACTTGGAAGCTTCAATAATTTATAAGGCGGAGTTCCAACTCGATAGCGATGTCGTGTATTATCACATTTTCGCAAACATATATGATGCTCTTGATATCGTGTGCAAACTGGTTGATTCTGTACTTATTATTAGTAGATCCCCGATGGATGGATGAATGAGTCCTGGATTTTAATCTCTGGTTGGAAATGTAAACAAGGTTGTTACAGGTTTTTCCAATAGGAGTTTCTCAGGTAAATGTCGCTGTTTGTAAGTTGCCGGTATAAAACTCCCATGCCTCGGATCCTTTTGATCCTGCTTCATGAACCGTTGATCCTGTGCCTAATACGCACTGCATCGTACCCTGATAGAAGGGTAAAAATACTTGAGTCTGTGTACATAATATTTAAGCATTATAATATCTTGTGTCCTGAGTCAACGGGCGGTCCGTTGAGATAAGCCACTATGACCATAAACGGTCAGGATAACTATTACATAATAATATTTACTATTGTATTTTGAAAACAATTTCAAGCGTTTCTTTTTTGCATAGAATAAATAAAATAAATAAAAGTAGGCTAATTACTCCTTATCGGGTATGACCTGCCAGTACTCGTAGGTAAAAATCCCGTCACAATTGTCTAGCCATTTCAGCCATTTCAGAGACACCTAAATAACCCTAAAACCCTATAGTATCGGGAACTCGAAACAAAAAGTAACCATGGTACCTAAATATCCCGTTTCCAATATTAATAATAGATACTTAAATTTTATTTATTTGTTCAGACAGTTGTCCATTACAGGTAAGAATATTTCCAAAGTAGTACACAGTAAATTCATTCTCATTGTGGTTTTCCAGTTAGTTTTATTTTAAGAAAAAAAATATTCATAATATTATAAAAATAAGACCGTGGCTAATGATAAAAATTGTTCGAACAAAGGAAATTACAAACAAAATTAGAAAAAACTCAAGTCCGATGTCGTTCTTTTTTACTTAGCGTAGCGTCTTGCTCCTATCGTAGCGATGTTACTGAGGTTTATTACACTATAGATCATATGAACAACATATTTGTTGAATATATTTTTTTACTTTTTTAGAATAGTGTCTTGTCTACGCATTTTTCTCTTTTTGGTTGAAAAATGTCATGTCGATTGTGTTCAAAGACATTAAAGTATTACTATTTGTGTTCAATCATAATAATTCAATGAATAAATATCGCGGGCATAGGAATCTGTTTTATTGCAATATTTATTAAATTCTTCGATACGTTGTTAATTGTTACCTAGATGTTATTTAAATCCCGCATTTTGTACTGGAAATCGAATAACCTATCAATTTTAAACTTCCACTAGCTGCTGCTGACAACATTGACATTTATTCACGCAACCTGTTATGTGGAAAAAATGTTGACTGAAAATTGGCAAGTAATTCATAAAATCAACTCTTGCCTATGTTTGTTTACATCTTATGATTGTCGCCTCCTCTCTATAGATGTAAATGAATCAAAACCCACCGTTGTAGTATACAGGATAGAATTTGTGAACCTAACCGGGAGGGAAAAAACTCTAAATGATGGAGATAGCAAATGTTACTCAAATGAACTTCCTTTATTATATAAAAGAAAAAAAATTGCATTCAAAGATTTTCGAAAATACGCTTGCCACACTCGGCGATCGAACGGGTAAAAATTCGAAAAATGACACTGTTCTTTTATTTATCAACTAGCAGTTGCCCGCGACTTCGTTCGCGTAGAAATTTTGACTCTCTTGTCTGGACTACCTGTGGATGGTACTATGTCAAATCGAATGCATAATAATGCCAATCGAAGCGATTATATTCCCTTAAACCAGCACTGTCGTAAAATCTATTCCTACCAAATGAAATGTCTTAACTATATTCTATCTCTCTGCCAATTTTCAGGTACAAAAAGCCGAGGATTTCATATGGACTTACGGGAGCCCTTAGTCCAGGTCTTCCTTACAAATTTCTTAGCTTAGATCTCCTACTCCTAAACTCTAGACTTGTTAAACAGGTTGTTAGTACAAAAAAAAACACTACCTAAATTTTTACAAACATGTGAAAGCCCTCAGACCTCTTTATTCTGGCCATGTTGCTAAACTCGCTAAATCTGTTCTTAGTCAACGTCTACTAACTATAAATTACCTTCCTGCCAAAATTGTAGCACAAAAAAAGGAAGGACTGTCATACAAACTCGCGTGAGCCCTTAGACCTCCCTAGTCCGGCCCTGTCGCAAAATCCGTTCTTAACAAACTTCTACTCACCTACTACGTCCCTGCCAAACTTCAAGTTAGTAGCACACAAAATGATGGACTTTTAAACAAACTTGCGAGCGCAATTAAACCTCTCTAATCCGGCCCTGCCACAAAACCTGTAAGTTCTACTAACTATAAACTACGTGCCTGCCAAAAATCAAGTTTGTAGCACAAAAAATTAAGGATTTTCTTACGAACTTGCAAGAACCCTTAGACCTCCCTAATCCGGCCCTGTCACAAAATCTGTTCTTACCAGACGTCTAATAACTATAAACCATCCGTCTCAAAAATCAAGTTTGTAGCTAAAAAAATGAAGGACTTTCATACAAACTGGCGAGAGCCCTTAGACCTCCCTAATCCGGCCCTGTCTCAAAATCGGTTCTAAGCAGACGTCTACTAACTTTAAACTACGTCCCTGCCAAAAATGTAGATTGTGGCATAAAAAATGAAAGACTTTCATACAAACTGGCGAGAGCCCTTAGACCTCCCTAATCCGGTCCTGTCACAAAATCGGTTCTAAGCAGACGTCTACTGCCTATAAACTACGACTCTTCCAAAAATCAAGATTGTAGCACAGAAAATGAAAGACTTTCATACAAACTTGCGAGGGCCCTTCATCATCATCATCATCATTTCAGCCAAAAGACGTCCACTGCTGGACATAGGCCTCCCCCAGGCATTTTTGGGGGGGTTTGCCATAATCGCCACGCTTGGCAGGCGGGTTGGCGATCGCAGTATGGTTGTTACAAAGACACAGAGAACGCTGCTGCCCATTCTCTGGTAAGTCCCTTAGTCGCCTCTTACGACACCCACGGGAAGATATGGGATGGTGCTATTCTTTACGTCCGACACCACACGGAACGAGGGCCCTTAGACCACCCTAATCCGGCCCTGTCGCAAAACTAATTTATAGCGGATGCCTACTGACTATGAACTACGTCTCTGCCAAAAATCAAGATTATAGCACCAAAAATTAAGGACTTTCATACAAACTTGTGAGGGCCCTTAGACCACCCTAATCCGGCCCTGTAGCAAAACTAATTCATAGCAGACGCCTACTGACTATAAACTACGTCTCTGCCAAAAATCTAGATTGTAGCACGAAAAATGAAGGACTTTCATACAAACTTGTGAGGGCCCTTAGACCACCCTAATCCGGCCCTGTAGCAAAATCCGTTCTTAGCGGACGTTTACTAACCATAAACTACCTCCCTGCCAAAAATCATCTTTGTACGTCCAGCGGTTTTCGAGATTTCGTGATGAATCAGTGAGTGAGTGAGTGACCTTTCGCTTTTATAGATATAGAAGATACGGCAACAAAAGGATTCTTTCCTTACCAAACATGATATTTTTAGTTCCACACACAGGCTTCCTTGGACCGCATTTGTGCTGCAGCTTTTAGTATCCACCAAACCCATAATTTACCGTACACCCTCACCTATACCATTACCGTCTACCATTACTTCCATTTACGAGATGTAATGGTACGGCTATTCCACCACCATTACATCTTATTTTAAAAGGACACAATACCGCCATAGCAGCATCACGCTATTCCAGCTTATAACTTTTTTGTGCCACCCTGTTGTGTTTAGAAATATTTGTTATTCTGCATATTATGTTCATTGCATTTAATTTTTTGTTGTAATTTGTATGTGCGTCATGCCCTCGTCAGTTTTTTTTTAGTACCGCTAATAACTCTGCAAAGAGATCTGTGACCTAAAATGCAGGTTCAGTCTGTACCTGAGCTATCAGGCGCAGTTGATCATATTTATCCCCGGACAGTGGCCCAGTGAGTCGGGGTTGGTAGTGTCTAGCAATGTTTGTATTGCGGTTGACTACATTTCCCAGGACCCGAAGCTTCGGTGTTAACTGCTCATAACAAAGGGTGTTCAACGTGTGTGCGATTTACCGCAACCCAGTATATTGCAACCACTGATTGAGTTTTATTAAAAGTGTAAAGTGGTCCTGTAAGTTTATAGAAAATAAAATAAATTTAATTTAGAGTTTCTTTATTATTTTTTTCATAAATTTAGAGGAATATCCTAATAAAACGATATGTGTCCAGAAGTACCGCTTTCTGAATCAAGGCCTTGATCCAGATGTCTAACGAGAAGCTCCTCAGGTATTGGCCGAGGTTTTTAGATTATAATATATTATTTTTAAATTAAGCCAATTAGTATAGTTTTAATGAATTAAGTGATCAACTAGAATTAACTAGATTATCTTAAACTTATCGGTGCCCAGTAAATGCATTTTGAACAAACGTTTATTTTAAACAATGTGAACGGTTGACAACATGTTGCAAAATACGGGTGCGCCAAAGTTCACCTAAATTTTCAACTCCGATAATTGGAAATCCGAAAATGTTCTTCCTAACATTTTTCATCCTAACAATCACAATTCCTAACTACTCTGTCTCTATTGTTTTAATTCCGAAGCATTCAACTTCATAATGTCAGTAGCAATAAACATTTATTATACTTTTATTTGTTTTCCTATATTATCTCAACATAACCATCTTTTACACTATTATTCAAAGTTATATAATTTTTGTTTAGATTTCTTTTTATTCATAATAATCAGTTTTATATACTATGCAAAGATAACTGTGACCAACTTCGCGCGAGCCGAACGAGCGAAGCGAGCGGTGCCGCGGCAGCGGCCGGAGCGCTACATCGAAATTGGTCGCGAAATTTTTCTAAGTATTTTTTTTCATAGTGCAAGACGACACTCTGACCTGAATTTCATTCATTTAAGACAAAAATCAGTGAAACGACCTTTAATCATTCCAAACAGTTGTATAAGTGAAAATATTATGGTAATTATGTTTAGGGGGCTATAAGCGTTATGATAAAAAACAGTAGGAGTTTAAATATATTTACAATAATGATATTATGAATTACAATTTTCGGAAACATGAGTGTTATGAACATCGCCGGTAGCACTACTAATAGTATGAATGAAAACTTTAGGATGAAAAATTTTAGGAAGATTGATCATTCGGATTACAAATCGTTAGGAAGAACAATTTCGGGTAAAGAACTTTAAGTGAGCCAATATGGACCCTCAAAATACATAATGTTGACATGAGAAGACGTATGGACAATTTTTATTATAAAATTTACCCCATACACAATTTCATTTAGTTAAAATTTATTGAAACGTTTCTTCGGACATGTTTGAGCGGTCTAGTTCTTGTTCACAAATGAAGAAGCTATTCGTATCGCAGTCAACTCCGTGCAGACGTCCAGTGTAAAACATAGAGCCACACTGCTCATTCTCGTCTATGATTGGCTGGTTGTTATTCCACCAGACATCATCATCTACATAGAACGGAGTTCCTGCAAAAAAAATTACGCCAGCTAAGTGAGTTTTGTGTCTTTGTACTCCTCTTTCGAGATCGGAGTGAGTTAAGATTTGCCTCAGCCGATAACCTCGCACACGTACCTCTCACAGTTTGCCAGCCTTCTTTAAATCTGTAATGAAAGCCCAGATGATATATTCCTCTATATAGTTGGTGGTTCCCTCCGATTATTTGTTTTGGTGCCGACTCCGTTAAGTTAGCAAGGTAATCTGCCTCCAACCGATTATTGATAACTGCCAAGTGGGCTTGTTCAGCGCGACACACTACGTATGCTCCGGCCCACTTTAATGGAGTAGAGTGCACTTTGTAACATTTGAAACTATTCTCATCAAATGAGTAATCTGAAAAAAAGAAAATGTTTAGTAATAAAATGTAATCAACTAAACTACGTGGCACTTTAAACACTGCCGATTAATATCGATAACAACCCATTATTCAAAACCAGTACGATTGCATTTAAAGACGAGTTTTGATTATCTATGTAATTTTTACTATACCAAAGATTTATAAATAAAAACGCCAATTGATCGGATTCCTTACAATTCGCCAAGACCAAAATTACTGATGGAAAGTCCTATTACTTACCTACATTGCAGCTATTGTTCCGCTGTAGTACCGGGAGACTTTTCTTGCAAATGAAGGCAAGCTTTTCGGAACATTTGCAATCGTTCATCTCGCCTGCATCGTCCTGTTCCACACAGTTCTCATCGTTGTCAGCGTTCTTCGGCTCACCTGGCCGCCATTTGTTGTACACATCAGAGACTGACCTACCTAGAAATGTTAATAATTCTATTTACAAGGAACAAAATGATATCAGCTCTTGCCACTGTTTCAAAACTACCTGTTGTTTCAGGACTCAATGACTTTCCAAGTAACTCGAGAACAGACCATGATGGCTAATAAATTAGGAACACTTTTGGTATGAAATACTAACAATGTGGAAGAGTTTTTTATCGTCCAGTAATACTTTTCCGCTTTTGATACTTGGATACATATTTTATAGTTTGGCACACATCTGAAATTTATTAATATTAATGAATTTCAGACTTATACGTCTTTGTACATACCGTCAATGGTCTCAAATACACCTTCGGACGTTAAGTCTGAGATTCCCACAAATATTCTCTTGATGTCTGGCTGGGTTATGTTTCGAAACGACATCACAGCGTTTTGTTCCTCGTCATTTTCCGAATAGAATAAGCTAGCTCCTTCCAGAGCACACTCTAGCTGTGCATCAGACCAATTCTGTGGAGTTGGGTGGATCTTATAAAAACTGTTTTCTGATTGTATGTACGTGTAATCTTTCCGGAAAAATGCTTTGTCTTTCTGTCCATCTACAAAAAGAAAAATAATTCATTTTACGCTAACTGTTGTTCAGTTTTAAAAATGCCCGAGTTTCAGTGAAAACATAAAAAAATGTAATGACTTAGCTAAATATTAACAAAAACATCTTGTAGACGTACATGAACATGACACATATTTAACTAAAAATTAACTTTTTATTTCAGACATTAACACATTCATTAACTAAAACTTCAGCATCACGGAATCGAAGTAATCCGCTACGTAAGAATAATATACAATATTCCTACAGAAGGCTTTGGGCAGCATTTAATAAAATGTCTGGTCTGGTTTCCCATTATCACAAGAACTTACGTTCTTGATGCCCAATGATTTGGCCAGGCCTCGGCACTACCCTGTTCCACATAACTGGTGACTCTGAACTTTAACGGTTGACCTTTATACATATTTTATTACAACATCCTTCAGGATGTTGTAATAAAATAAACACCGGTATGAAATTCATTTCATACCGGTGTTTTACAAGTAAAAAATGTTGACCTTACAAGGGTACTGACTCGTTTCATACGATTGAATATTTTATCCAATCTAACTGGGATATTGGAGGTCAGATAGGCATGACAGTGGCTCTATGCTGGTATCTATATTATACTGGTATTTCGCTGCATCCTGTTAGACTGAAAACTGATCCTAACATATATGGGAAAAGGTTAAGCCGATGATGAACCCCATAAAAGATTATTTTTCATACAAAAATTAAGGTTTTCTGTATTTGAACCATCCTTCCATCCATCCATGAGAGCAGTGGTGGCCCAGGTGGCGGCCCCGACTTACGAACAGTGAGTCGTGGGTTCGAACCCCGTCAGGCACATTACTTTGTGTAATTTATTTCATCACCACTATTCTCAAAACGGTGAAGGAAAACATCGTGAGGAAACCGGTATGTCTTAGAACCAAAAAATTCGAAGATATGTGACATCCCTGCAGTGAGACCATTATAGGCTGATGATGAAACCATCCCACATACCCGTATTGCTGTTGTTGTTCTTCTCTAGTGACAGGAGACTCTTCTTGCAAATGAAAGAAAGCTTTTCGGAACAGTTGCTATCACTCATCGCGCCTGTATTGTCTTGTTCCACGCAGTTCTCTTCACCGTTGTCATCATTTGGCTCACCTGACTTCCAGTTAATGTACACGTCGGAGAATAACTTACCTAAAAATATGAGAAATAATTATTTTAGGAACTTCTTCAAACACTTTCTTAAAAAAAATACTACGGAAAGAACTTAATTAACAACTATTTACAATAAGCTACTGCCAGTAACATTAGCCTGCGTGAAGTTATTATAAAAGTGTGATAAATTTATTTATTTAAAATTACCGACAATTTATCTTATACAAAATTATAATTATCACAAAATTCATGGTCCTGTAACGCTCACCAAATTTTAGTGTAAGCGTACAGTTTTCCTATTTGAATCAGATTTTGATCAAGGGTTTAAATTTTTTTTCACGGAACTCTAATCCTGTTCCTAAAATAATTATTAATATTATATTCCTAATATAATATTTACGCACCGTCTATGGTCTCAAATACTCCTTCTGTCGTTAAGTCTGAGATTCCCACAAATATCCTCTTAACGTCCGGCTTGGTTGTATTTTGAAACGCCATCACGGCGTTTTGTTCGTCCTCATTTTCTGGGTAGAACAAGTTGGCTCCTTCTTGAGCACACATTTGCTTTGCATCAGACCAATTCTGTGCTATCGCGTGAATCTTATAGGAATTGTTTAATGATTTTATGTAGGTGTAGTCTTCTTTCTTGCAAATGAAGGAAAACTTTCTGGAACATTTCACATCGTTCATCATGCCTGTGTTGTCCTGTTCCACGCAGTCCTCATCTTGATTGACATCGTTCGGCTCATTTGATTTCCAGTTGCTGTACACCTGAGATAGTGGTTTACCTGGAAATTTGAATCGTATAGTCCGGTCAATTTAGTTAAGCGAGGGTAAAATAATTCCCATACAGCTAAAAATTGGTATGAATGTTCGGAACACCGTTATAAATGAATTTTGAAAAGTCCTCATCGAGCCCATTCCTACCAAAAGAAAATCAAGGTTTAAAAACTGGGTTTTTCGGGTTTTTCAAAAAGGTAAGTTTTATCATAAAATCAGGACCTCATCATAATTATAATAAGGTAGATATGACGTCACTTTTTCGTAGCGCTGCCGCTGTTTGGTTTTAGTAATTTAATAGCTTTTATTTATAAGGTAGTAATAGTACAGTCATTTGGTAATTTTACCTGGAAAAATGTGTTTTTTTCGAATTTCAACTTAGACACCTCGTATCATCATTTCCACTCGTGCCGTAGTCCTGGGAAAATAGCGACTAATAGCAATTTTATTGTTTGTCGAAAAAAAAATACGCTGCTTACTCTACCTCAGTGTGGTGTGGAAATGTGCTATTCAGCGAAACCACGTGTTAAATTACGCTTTACGGCGCTTGAACGCCGAAACTATTGATTTTACGAAGAAAGTTATTGGGACATAAATTGTAGGTTTTTTTTCTAGTTTAATTTATGTGTCATGTTTTTATCATAGAATGAGTCGGCCGTTTCGATGGCGGCACGAGCGGCAAAGATACGAGGTGGCAAAGTTGTTTGAAAAGAATAGATGAAAATAATTTAAAATTTCTCTTTTATCAAAACTCCTAGAAAACTTTCCAGCAGGGGCCCTACTATGACGTCTTAAAACAGTCCTTACTTATTCTTAATCCAGTGTGGAAGAGAGATGGCGCTAGACACCCTGTATAGTTCTGTCACGTTTCCACACTGGAATAAGGTTAAGTTAGGACTGTTTTAAGACGTCATAGTAGGGGGACAGGTAACCCCAGCTTTCGAACCAAAATGACTTTACTCATCATTATCTTCCTGCCCTTATTCCATTCTATGTAGGGTCGGCGCAACACGATTTCTTCTTCCCTTCTTTTAAAATTAAATTTCAAAACATAGAAAAAAATCTAGGTTCGGGATCGATGGGGGATTTTCACCATACATTCATTATTTTTTTCGAACAATTATCCTAATTTTGAGTTCCATGTGAAATATTGTAACTCCACTGCTAGTTTTTGGGCTAATTTGACCGGACTACGTGTATGACCAGATGTTATCAGATGTATGTATGTGGAATTGTGGACCAAGGTTACCGACGTAGCCCGAAGAATCGCCAGACTTAAGTGGCAATGGGCAGGGCACATTGCTCGCAGAACGGATGGCCGATGGGGCCGAAAAGTTCTGGAATGGCGACCGCGAACCGGAAGACGTTGCGTTGGAAGGCCTCCCACTAGGTGGACCGATGACCTGGTCAAGGTTGCAGGAACCCGCTGGATGAGAGACGCACGGGACCGGTCAATGTGGCGACGCCTGGGGGAGGCCTATGTCCAGCAGTGGACGTCTTTTGGCTGAAATGATGATGACGTGGACCAGGCGTATGAAATATATAAAGATCGTAGTAGGTGGCGTTCTGTGGTTTCTGCCTACCCCCATAGGGAAAGAGCGTGAGCTTATGTTTGTATGTTAACAGACTTTCTTCCAACCATTTTCACATACTGTAATATTATACTGTAATTTTTAACTTATTTTGTAACGAAATAAGCTTTTGGTGATCCAATTGATTAGTTCAACTGAAGCTAGTATGGATTTAAAGAACTAAAATCATTAAAGTAACTTGTGGAAATAATGAAACGAAACACTGGATTCGTACACAATTTTACTCACCATCAATGGTCTCAAATTCTCCTTCAGTCTTTAAATCTGAGATTCCTACTAACACCCACTTGACCTCCGGCTTGGTTGTGTTTCGAAACGACATCACGGCGTTTTGTTCGTCCTCATTTTCTGGGTAGAACAAGCTGGCTCCTTCTTGAGCACACATTTGCTTTGCATCAGACCAATTCTGTGGTGTCACGTGAAGCCTATAGAAACTGTTTACTGCTTCTATGTAGGTGTAGTCTTTTTGGGTAATCTCGTTATCTTTCACTCCATCTACGAAAGCGAACGTAATTTATTTTATCTTACCTTTAATCTGTTCAGAGGACTAAACGGTTAGATTTATTATAAAAAGCGTAATAGTGGAGTCCCAAAACCAGCGGCGAAATGTAATTTACCGAGACTCAACCCCAAATATAATAGCTTTAAAAAAAAACTCAAAAGTAATAAATAGAAAGCTGCATCTAAACTTACCTATATCAGTGCTATTGGTCCCGTCTGTTGGCAGAAGACTCTTCTTGCAAATGAAGGAAAGCTTTTCGGAACATTTGCGAATGCTTATCTCGCCTGCACTGTCCTGTTCTACGCAGTCCTCTTCACCGGTTTCATCATTAGGCTCACCTGACTTCCATTTATTGTACACGTCGGAGATTGACTTACCTAGAAATGAAAAAGAGATTTTCATATATGGAATTTCTTTCTTCATAACTTTATGATTTATACTGAAAACGGGATATTTACTCATTGTTTCGAGTTCCTGATATTTCGGCGCTGTTACAAGAACCATGATCACGGCACGTGACGTCACGGGAACTCGAAACAATAAGTAAACGTGGTAAATATCCCGTTTTCAGTATAAATAATAGTGTTAATGACCATGTCAGTTTAAAATCTTTCTAACTTTGTCACATAATTAATACTATACGGAAATGTCTAAATTAACCAGAATTTTGTTTTGTAATTTTGCAGTTAAAGCTAGATCTAGTTTACATCGAAGTGCATATTTAAATAAATTAAACATTTGTACTGAATAAATATTTAATTGATTAAAATCTGCAGTTAATTGATCAAGGTACTACTCTTATGCAAAATTTAACATAGGTACCTACCGTCAATGGTCTGAAATACTCCTTCAGATAATAGGTCTGACATTCCCACAAACACACTCTTGAGGTCTGGATGGGTTGTGTTTCGAAACGACATCACGGCGTTTTGTTCGTCCTCATTTTCTGGGTAGAACAAGCTGGCTCCTTCTTGAGTACACATTTGCTTTGCATCAGACCAATTCTGTGGTGTCGTGTGGATCTTATAGGAATTGTTTATTGCTCCTATGTAGGTATAGTTTTTTTGGATAATCTCGTTATCTGTGTGTTCATCTACAAAACCGGAAATAGTTTATGTTATCTTACCATTAATAATCTGTTAAGATGACTAAACGGTTAGTGTTATTACAAAAAACGTGATAATGGAGTGCCAATGAGAATAAGATATTGCTCAAAAACAACGAAATGTAATTCACCCAAACATAACCCCGATTAGGTCGGAGGATAGGCGCTTTTCTGCAGAGGTCGAAAAACTTTTCCGCATATTCCTCACACCACAATAGCACTTCCAAGAAAAAAATAAAAATATTCTTACAAGCGTTTTCACTTAAAAAGAAAATCCTTTCAGAATTAGTAAATCAAAACAACAACCATCTAAACTTACCTATATCAGTGCTATTGGTCCGGTCTGTTGGCAGAAGACTCTTCTTGCAAATGAAGGATAGCTTTTCGGAACATTTGCGAATGCTTATCTCGCCTGCACTGTCCTGTTCTACGCAGTCCTCTACACCGGTTTCATCATTAGGCTTACCTGACTTCCATTTATTGTACACGTCGGAGATTGACTTACCTAGAAATGTAAAATAGATAATATTCAAGACAACTTTATCGCATAATTAATTAATAACAGGGTTGGCAGGCCTTTATGGAAATGTCTAAATCAAGTGCAGATTTAAATAAATTAAAACATTTCATTCCTGTGCTGTTTTGATTAAAGTACTACTTCTATGCATAATTTAACATACCGTCAATGGTCTTAAATACTCCTTCAGATAATAGGTCTGACATTCCTACAAACACACTCTTGAGGTCTGGATTAGTTGTGGTGCGAAACAACATCACGGCGTTTTGTTCGTCCTCATTTTCTGGGTAGAACAAGCTGGCTCCTTCTTGAGCACACATTTGCTTTGCATCCGACCAATTCTGAGCTATAGTGTGGATCTTATAGAAACTGTTTACTGATCCTATGTAGGTGTAGTCTTTCTGTATAAAGTCTTTTTCCTTTTGTTCATCTAAGAGAAAAAAATGGTCAGTCGTGATTAATTGCCACGCATCGAGTTAGTTGATCAATAGAAAACTCTAAAATAAATTACCTTCATTGCAGCTGTTATTCCGTTCTATTGATGGAAGGCTTTTTTTGCAAATAAATGAAAACTTTTCTGAACATTTGACATCGTTCATCTTGCCATCGTTGTCTTGTTCCACACAGTCCTCTTCACCGTTGACATCGTTCGGCTCATTTGACTTCCAGTTGCTGTACACCTGAGACAGTGCCTTGCCTGAAAATGTGGAACGACTTTCTTTTGGACATTTTCAACATAATCTATATATATAAAACATTACCTAAGTCCTGGTTGACTGACATATTATATTATCAACGCACAGCCATAATCGCTGTTCCTAGATGAAATTTTTTGAGAGTGTTTCTTTGGAAAGAAAGGGTTTTTCAAAATTCCACCCTAACAGGGTCAAATGAGGCTTGATGTCTTAATTTTATTCTCTAGCTCGATTGACGCGAAAATCGTGAACTCGCAGCAAACTAGATAGAATTGCAAGGCACACGTGCTTAAATCAATGGGTGTATTTATTGTATATTGTATTTGTGTCCTCTATTTACGTGTTTGCTTTACAATTTATATGACACAAATAATATAAAGCATACGTTTAACGATTAAATTAACTGATCCGTGACATAGGTGCTTAAGCATTCGGCTGGTAAATCAAATATTGAGTCACACGGGTTACACCGCCGGGATTTACTTAATGCATTATTAATAAAAACTTTTTAACAAAAAATAACTTCACTTTTTTGTTTTTTTTTAAGTCGGTTTTATTTTTGTTAAAAGTTTTTTTTTCACTTTAAGTGGTTCACAAAAGTATACCTTTTCCAACAAAAAAAGAATTTTTCAAATCGGTTAGCAAGTGACGGAGTTATGCCCGAACAAACATAAAAAAAATAAATATAAACATCCGAATTGAGAACCTTCTTCTTTTTATAGAAGTCGGTTAAAAAGAGTTATTTCATTTTGTTGACGTTTGTGATTACCTTAATTACAAAAACACATACTTTATTCGAGAACAACAATATTTCCCGAATAGAAGTTTTAAAAAACTTTTATACAAAAAATAAAACCGACTTCGACAAAAATAAAACACAAAAAAGTGAAAAATAAAAATCAGCTTCTGAAGTCGGTGACTTTTCTTTGTTTGATTTCATGTTTTTGCCACCTGCCTTTTTATTTTTTCACACTGCCTTTTTATTTTTCACTTTTTAGTGGTTCACATGTGCTTACCCCTTCACAACGTACCGGCGTGATGATATGTTATGAACTGGTGTACAAACAATAGACATACATGAGATTTCAGCAATCTTTTCACTTTTTAGTGGTTCACATGTGCTTACCCCTTCACAACGTACCGGCGTGATGTTATGTTATGAACTGGTGTACAAACAATAGACAGACATGAGATTTCAGCAATCCCAGTCCATTTGCTATCATTTATTGAGGAGTTCCGTTGTCTATCTCCGAAGTTCTTCATCAGAATATGTTCACCAAATTTATAGTTTTTATAACCTTTGTAGTGAGTACAGGCGTGATATTATGTTGTGTGATGGCGTAAACAATGCTTAGATATGCTATAGCAACAATCGCGGTTAATCTGCTGTTATTTATTGAACAGTTCCCCCGATTTCTACAAGATCCCATCATCAGATATTGAAATGGTGACAATGGGACCACACGGGAAGCACCAGCTTTCAAATGAAAAAAGAATCATGAAAATCAGTTCACCCAGTCGCAAGTAAAAAAAAAAAAAAAATACAGTCGAATTGATAACCTCCTCCTTTTTTTGAAGTCGGTTAAAAACTATGATTAACACTCTCACTGCCATGAGATCTGCTGGCGCACCCCAAGATTTCGAGTGCAAAGAGCCGGCCTTATTTAAAAAAAAAAATATCAGCAGGCCGAGAGTGTCATCAGCCGCCCCCAAAATGCACACGCCAATTCGTTCGTTGTTTTTTTCCTTATTAGCAGGTCACTATTACAAGAATCTGTTTCCATGGCCACAGCGGATCCCACGGCGTGCCTAAAACATTCTTAACTAGTCGCTAGTAGTGATGTGCCTGGTGGCAATATTGCCATTGCCGGTAAAATACCAAAATTGCCAGCAGTATTGGAAATATTGCCGAAGTTGCCGGTCAATGTAGATTAGGGCCTATAAATGCTAATTATAAGTGTATTACATAGTGTTCGTACTTAACTTGACTTTTAATTAAGAAATATTACCCGAATATTTCCAGTCCCGGCAATATTCCCGGCAATTTTGCCACCAAAATTCCCACTTTTGGCAATATTGCCGGCAACGGCACATCTCTAGTCGGTAGCGGACCCTATGGCCTGATGTATCAATTTTTGATTTTGTGTGATGGCCCGTCACAACGGAATCGTTGGGACCCGCCGACGGGCTCCATGGCTTGCTAACCTGAAACCATGCTATATCTTGCTTGCAGAAAGAGTGTTAGAAAACGTGGACACAAGCTGGTAAAGAAATTTATTGAATAATCTAAGTGTAAATCTAGACTTGTCCAGCGTTGCTCAAACAACGCTAGATTTCCTATCGATCATAGAGTGGAGTTCTTGCGTCGTATAATAATCACCTTCCTTTTATTTTATTTTCTTTTACTTTTATTATGTAAGTTTAACAAAATCATGTGTTGAATTTCACGCTGCGCTGCTAGCGATTTACGGCGTCTGTGTCGTCTTTCAATAAATTTAAGGAATTAAGATTGAATTTTTGATTAATTGTTGAATGTTGACCTTCTTTGTACAGTCACTGTTTGATTCATAGTTCTCTATTCTATGCAACTGTCGTAGGTATTTGAATTGAGATTAACTTTTGTATTCGCCAATGTGATCGCCTGACGGCTGCGCTCATGTATTTTCTATTTGATATTTATTTTAATATATCTGGTGTACAAATTCTTCAATTCTTTGATTGCATCCACGAACAATCTCTCTACGAGAAGTTAACAGGTATAGTACTAGGTTACAGCATATTTATACGCACCGTCAATAGTCTCAAACACTCTTTCACTCATTAGGTCTGAGATTCCCACAAACGTCCACTTAACGTCAGGCTTCGTTGTTTTTCGAAACGATATAACGGCGTTCTGTTCGGCCTCATTTTCTGGATAAAACAACTTGGCTCCTTCCTGAACGCACAGTTGCTTTGCATCAGACCAATTCTGTGCCAACTCGTGAATCTTATAGAAACTGTTTACTGCTTCTATGTAGGTGTAGTCTTTTCGTATAAATTCTTTGTCCTTCTGTCCATCTGAGAAAAAATGAGTTACTTGTGATAAATCGCCACGCATCGAGTTGAATCACCAATAGATAGATTCGAAATAACCTACCTTTATTGCAGCTGTTTTTCTGTTCTGGTGTTGGGAGGCTCTTTTTGCAAATGAATGAAAACTTTTTTGAACATTTGACATCGTTCATCTTGCCTTTGTTGTCTTGTTCCACGCAGTCCTCTTCACCGTTGACATCGTTCGGCTCATTTGACTTCCAGTTGCTGTACACTTGAGATAGTGGTTTTCCTGAAAATTTCAACCATAATGATTGACAGATTTTCTTTCGAACATTGTCACATTGAAACTGTTATTATAACTTTTGGCAAGGGTAAAAATTTTAATTACCTGGTAATCTTAGCAGGCTGATTGAATGACATTATCAACGCACAGCTTAAATCGCTGGTCCCAGGTAGGTATATAAAATTTTGAGAGTGTGGGTTCTTTTGTGAATGTATCCACAAATATCTCGTTTCCTATGGGTTTTTCGTTAATTGTTTGTATGATCATTTGATCAATATTCTAGAAAAGGAAATTTCCTACATCTTGTGATTCAAAAATTTTCTTCACGGCGATAAAGTAGAGGACTTTGAAATACTATAGCAGTCGGAAAAGGACGATGAAGAAGAAGACGACAATTATAATTACTAGCTTTTGCCCGCGGCTTCGCCCGCGTATTCCTACCTATGTCGGAAAGTAGCCAACGACACGTACCAGAATGATAAACACCAAATTTCATGGTCTGAACTACAAATATTACGATTTCATACACAAAATTTCATCCCCTATTCAACTCCTTTAGAAATTCAGCCCATTTCGAAAAATCCTTCCTTATTCCGTGTCTACATTACAAAGGGAACCTCTGTAAAAAATTTCAGCTTTATTGGTCCAAGGGTGTGGGCTGGGAATTGATGAGTCAGTAAGCCAGGTAATTTTTTTTATTTTATGTTGCCGTGGATGTTGGTGGTTTGTTGGTATGGAATATAACTTACGTGGACACCCTTGCGCCATCTCATCTTCCTAACGTTTGATCTTCTATCATGCAGCATGCTCTAAGTGCACGCTCTCCGACCTGTATCTCGAAAACGATTCAAAGTGTAAAATATTACAAAAGGAAAGGAATTTAATTCTATACAATATTGATCAAAATACAAATAGCGAGAAACCCATAGGAAACGAGATATTTGCAAAATACGATTTTTGTTATCTTTGACCCCGATTAATATTTTTTCCAGGTGTCGGATCGATGAGTACTTTTCACATTTCATTTATAATGGTGTTTTGAACAATCCTACTAATTTTCAGCTGGGTGGGAATTAATGACCGAACTACAAAATAATAACATATTGTTGATATGTATAAGTTTTATTATTGCTTAAGATAGATTTTGTGTTTTATCTATAACTACATTTGCCTGACAATACAACTTTTTTTTTGTAAATTTTAACATTAAATATAAAAATTTATAGTGAAACAAAAATACAACCTTGTCTTATCAGCTGCCTAAAACGGTATGAAACTCAATACAAAATCTTGGATTATTTTAAGAAAATTGTTTTTTATTTATTTATTTTGACGAGAAACAGAGAAGTATGGAAGAAGAACACCATGCTGTGGCGACCCCAAATGATTTGGGATAAGGGCAAGAGAATGATGATTTAAGCGTTCCTCTCATAAAAGTTGATTATTCCTAAAATCGAATAAAACAATTTAATGAACAATACAACAATTTTCAATCAATTTGAAAATTGTTATTGCTTAAATTAAAATTGTCTTGTGGCGAGCGGAATGGTGCGCAACGAATATGCTGCTAGAACCAGCGATTTACCGCGTCCTTGTCATCTTTTCATGAATTAAGCAATTATAGTACTAGATTATATAATTATATTTTGTGTACGCACCATCAATTGTCTCAAATACTCCTTCAGTCATTAGGTCTGAGATTCCCACAAACGTCCACTTAATGTCAGGCTTGGTTCTGTTTCGAAACGATAAAATGGCGTTTTGTTCGTCCTCATTTTCTGGGTAGAACAAGCTGGCTCCTTCTTGAGTACACATTTGCTTTGCATCCGACCAATTCTGTGCTAGCGCGTGGATCTTATAGAAACTATTAACTTCTTCGACGTAGGTGTAGTCTTTTCGAAATAACCTGCTTTTGTTGCAGCTGTTATTCTGTTCTGGTGTTGGGAGGCTCTTTTTGCAAATGAATGAAAACTTTTTTGAACATTTGACATCGTTCATCTTGCCTTCGTTGTCTTGTTCCACGCAGTTCTCTTCACCGTTGACATCGTTCGGCTCATATGGCTTCCAGTTACTGTACACCTGAGACAGTCCCTTACCTGAAAATGTGAAACGACTTTCTTCTGAACATTTTGTACATAATATGTCCATATCAAAATATTAATGTTATTCTTGATTGACTAACTGACTAATTTAATTGACTGTCATATCAAAGCACAAAATTTAACCTTATATTCCCTTTAACGATGAAATTAATTGATCCCTGGCATGGTTGTATCATCATTCGGCAGGTAAATTAAAAGTCTTTGGATTGAAACTCACCGCCGCGCGCGGCACCGGGGTACATTTTATGCATTATTTCAAACTGTTTTTTCAATTTGTGGACACAGTAATAATAATTATACTATTCGAGAACAACAAATATTTCCTGTATTTTTAATTTTTTTTAAATTATGATTGGAAGCCGCGGACGTGGCTAGTATAGAAATATAATGAATAATCTAAGTGTAAAACTTGAACTACGCTAGACAATTCTAGATTTCCTAGCCTTTCCTTTTATTATCTTTCTCAACAAACCCTTTTTTTTTTTTTTTTTTTGGTGGGTGGAAAATCATCGAATGACCCCCCCCGCTCTTGGGCAGAGCGAAGGGGAGTGTCAGACTTCTACTGACTAAAAACCGAACCCATGTTCCTTCTTTGCCCTTGCGCCGAGGCCACGTAATCTAGTACAAAAATCCGCGGCCCCGACGGGATCCGCGGCCCCGACGGGACTCAACAAACCCTTGTGTGAAATTTCACGAATTTCTGTGTCGTCATTTAATAAATTTAAGTTTTAGTACTAGGTTACAGCACATGTATACGCACCGTCAATAGTCTCAAATACTCCTTCACTCATTAGGTCTGAGATTCCCACAAACGTCCACTTAACGTCAGGCTTGGTCGTTTTTCGAAACGATATAACGGCGTTCTGTTCGTCCTCATTTTCTGGATAAAACAACTTGGCTCCTTCCTGAACGCACAGTTGTTTTGCATCAGACCAATTCTGTGCTAACTCGTGGATCTTATAGAAACTGTTTACTGCTTGTATGTAGGTGTAGTCTTTTCGTATAAATTCTATGTCCTTCTGTCCATCTGAGAAAAAATTAGTTACTTGTGATTAATCGCCACGCATCGAGTTGAATCACTATTGGTGATTTACACTACCTATTGGATTTACTATCTATTAGATAGCTTCGAAATAACCTACCTTTATTGCAGCTGTTATTCTGTTCTGGTGTTGGGAGGCTCTTTTTGCAAATGAATGAAAACTTTTTTGAACATTTGACATCGTTCATCTTGCCTTCGTTGTCTTGTTCCACGCAGTCCTCTTCACCGTTGACATCGTTCGGCTCATTTGACTTCCAGTTGCTGTACACTTGAGATAGTGGTTTACCTGGAAATTTCAATCGTATTGATTGACCGACTTTCTTTCGACCATTGTCACATTGAAACTTTTATTAGAACTTTTTGCAAGGGTTAAATTACCTGGTAATTTTTAGCTGACTGTTTGACTGACATTTTAACCCACAGTCTAAATCGCTGGTCCTAAATACATGAAGGTATCCATAAAGACAGGGTTTTTAAAAATTACATCCTAAGAGGGTGCAATATGGGGTTGAATTTTCTGTGAAACTTTATATTGTCTTGGTCGATTGACCCGAAAATCGTGTACACACAGCCATCTAGAAAGATTTGCTAGACACACCAACATAAATTCTAAAATAAGTATCCAAATATTTTACTGGTAACTTGACGTATTCCTTGCAGGACGTTATAGTAGAGTTAAATTGCAACCAATTATACCACTAAAGGTTCTACCCAAATTCAGTAGTTTTTGAGCCAGTTTGATTATGGTATATATTTCAATGAATTTGAAGAAATTAAAGTATTAGATTACATCATATTTTGTACTCACCGTCAATGGTCTCAAATACTCCTTCAGTCATTAGGTCTGAGATTCCCACAAACGTCCACTTAACGTCAGACGTGGTCGTTTTTCGAAACGATATAACAGCGTTCTGTTCGTCCTCATTTTCTGGGTAGAACAAGCTGGCTCCTTCCAAAGCACACTCCAGCTTTGCATTAAACCAATCATGTGGCGCAGGGTGGATCTTATAGAAACTATTTACTGCTCCTATGTAAGTGTAGTCTTTCCACATACATTTTGCGTCCAACTGTCCATCTTAAAAAAAAAACCGTTATGACTAAAAGCCTCGTGACGAGTTATTAATTCACTAAAAGAGAACTCCGAAATAACTTACATTTATTGCAGTTGTTATTACGTTCGGGTGTTGAGAGGCTCTTTTTGCAAATGAACGAGAACTCTTCGGAACATTTGACATCGTTCATCTTGCCTTCGTTGTCTTGTTCCACGCAGTCCTCTTCACCGTTGACATCGTTCGGCTCATTTGACTTCCAGTTGCTGTACACCTGAGACAGTGCCTTACCTGAAAATGTGAAATGACTTTCTTCGCAACATTTTCAACATAATCTATACATATAAAATATTAATATTATTATTATCCCTGACTGACTCACTGACTGATTGACTGATATATAAACACATAGCCTGTATGGCTAGTTCTAGATACAATCGACAAGGAAACGGTTTTTAAAACTTCCACCCTAAGCGGGTGGTAGTGAGGGGTTGATTTTTCTGTGAAAATGTAAATTCTCTTTGTCGATTGACCCGAAAATGATGTACTCAAGGCAAACTAGATTGTTTTACAGGACACAACATGAATACAAAAATATCTAAATATATTATTTAACATAGACTAAAACGTTGAAAATAGTAGTACATAGATAAATAAATAAATATATGTGACTGTGCATAAAATAACGAGTGTATTATTTCGCCTATTTATTAGTTTAGCTTTACAATGTTGTAGCAACTTGGGAATGTGACATTTCAAAGTAATTATAAGATTTCTCTTTTTTAATTTTAGAGTTATTCCGGTCTGATCCCCTAAAACTGATACCCTAGGGGATCCGTTTTATTATAAATTATTTTCTATTCCGGTCTGATCCCCCGTAAAAGAATCGGATACACTGACACATTTTTAGGACAGTCAGCAACAAAATATTTGTACAGGTTCTATTAGATTAAAAAAAAGAATAGGTAGTAAAGTCCCACAAACTACCAGGAGAACAGAAGTAGGAAGGAGGTATTGGAAATTGGAATCTTCAAATCAAATCTATATTATGCCTTTATAGTAAAGTCCCACAAACTACCAGGAGAACAGAAGTAGGAATGAGGTATTGGAAATTGGAATCTTCAAATCAAATCTATATTATGCCTTTATAGTAAAGGCCCACAAACTACCAGGAGAACAGAAGTAGGAAGGAGGTATTGGAATATTTAAATCAAATCTATATTATGCCATTAAAGTCCCACAAACTACCAGGAGAACAGAAGTAGGAAGGAGGTATTGGAAATTGGAATCTTCAA
Source organism: Diarsia dahlii (assembly GCA_949775195.1). Lineage (NCBI taxonomy): Eukaryota > Metazoa > Arthropoda > Insecta > Lepidoptera > Noctuidae > Diarsia > Diarsia dahlii. Next base: position 17,586,969 of record OX459195.1, read on the forward strand.
ATCAAATCTATAATAAGCCTTTCTAATACCATGCATTTCATTGTTGGAGATGAGAAACCAGTATATAGCATAGTGCCAAACGCTGCCCAGCCAAGTCAGATTCGACGATTGACCTCTTTCTCAAAGTTGGACCTAGTTGAGCCCGACTGCGGCGAAGCCCAAAAGGAGGGTTATGTGTTTGACGTGTATGTATGTATGTCTGTCTCTTTGTTCCCTCCTAACTCCTAAACGGATGAAGGGATTTAAATAAATTACACGTCGTTAGTTTCGTCTTGATGGCGGATGGATGAATGTCACTGGCTACATTAATTAAAAAGTGCATGGTTTTAGAAAGAAATAATGTAGATTTCATTTAAAGATTCCTATACCTCCTTCCTACTTCTGTTCTCCTGGTAGTTTGTGGGACTTTACTGTCCTGGTTTCCTATCTCCAACTAAAAAAAGTGCATGGTTTTAGAAAGAAATAATATAGATTTGATTTAAAGATTCCAATACCTCCTTCCTACTTCTGTTCTCCTGGTAGTTTGTGGGATGATCGTACAATTGTAAGTTATAGAAATAAAAATTGATTATTTTTTCATTAACAACTGTTTTTCGGTTGACTGTACTTCACTTGTACTTGTGTCAAAAAGGGGATCAGAACGGAATGATAAATTACAGGGGATCAGAAAGGAATAAACAAAAGAAAAATATTGGCAGTGGATCGGTTTGGGGGATCAGACCGGAACAACTCTAATTTTATGATAGCCCATTACGGGAACGGCATAGTTCTTAAGTTAAGTGGAAGGTAATATTGAGGTGAAAAAAATAATTTGATTGTACGAATTTCATTATTAATATTTATTATTTATTTCAGACGTAAAACATCTATAAATTGTTAGTAAACAAAAAACTTAAAAACTATGTTAGTAACACATGACATTAAGGTAAATTCTAGATTTTCTGTCCACCATTCGTTTTATGAATTACCATTTCTCCAACATCTTTTTTTTTTTGGAAGATGGGAAATCATCAAATAACTCCTCCCGCTCTGGGCAGAGCGGTAGGGAGTGTTAGACTTTTACTGACTAAAACCACCCAGGCCATGTTCCTTCTTAGCCCATTGTATCGAGGCTGCGGTATCTCTTTCGAACAACCCGCAGCCCCGACGGGTTCGTCCTTGAACTCCGTTCGCCTTGAAATCAGTTAATTAATGACGGAGATATCTGGAAACAAACATACAAATAAATAACACATACAGACGAATTGAGATCCTCCTCCTTTTTAGAAGCCGGTTAAAAAAGGACAGTATTTGCATGAAATGTTATAAAATTGATTGAAGTCCATTGAAAAGTTACATTTGGGGTTGCATTGGTTAGAGGACGCCAGTTTATTTTTTAGATAAAAATCCAAGTTGGTGGGGTTTGTGACCCTTGTCCCACGGCCGCCATCTTAAAAAAGGGGTGGTACAAATGGTTTTTATGGTTTTTAAGACGAGCAAAAAAATTTGTTAAAAAGTTTGATGCAAATTAGATTATCTAGGTACAACTTTTGTAAAGTAACTTTTAGTTGTAGAACCAAAACTAAAAAAAGTTGACATTAAAAATCCCAAGATATCAATAAAATAAAATTGCGATCTCTTACAAATTAATGCACGCAAAGCACAAAAATGTAACATTTCAATTGACTTTTTTTTTTATTTTATTTTTTTTAAAAACGTTGCCCCACCCTAGGAATTTCTCCTGTATTGTGGGTGCGTTTACAAACATTGAAACTCACATACACTAACACGCCCAGACCCGAAACAACTATCTGTAGGCCATACAAATACTTGTTCCGTGCGGGGATCGAACCCGCGACACGTAGCGCAGCAGTCCAATCGCTTAGCCACTGCGCCAACCGTGTCAGGTGACTATGTGGCAGGAATGGAACAAAAATCTAGCTTTACACATAATAATATTTGTACGCACCGCCAATTGTCTCAAATACTCTTTCGTTCATAATGGTCTGAGATTCCCATAAACACTCACTTCTTTCTTGACAGGACAGGATTTGCTTCATTATTTTAGGTACAGATTTAAATAAATAAAACATTTGCTTCCTGTGCCATTAATTGATCAAGTTACTAGTTTTATGCATAATTTAACATACCGTCAATAGTCTCAAATACTCCTTTAGTCATTAAGTCTGAGATTCCCACAAACACCCACTTAAGGGTTGTGTTTCGAAACGACATCACGGCTGCTGCTTCCTGGCTCCTTCTTGAGCACACATTTGCTTTGCAACAAACCAATTCTGAGGTGTCGTGTGCATTTTGTAGAAACTGTTTACTGCTTCTATGAAAATGTAGTCACCTTCGAATAGCTCTACAAACTCTACATCGTCCTGCCCTCCTGAAAAAGATAAAGGATGTTTTGATGTTTTTTATTAATTTCGCAGACCGACACTACCTTAAGTTCTCCGCATAACTAGCCTTTGTGTTTATTTAAATTCTAAATGGAATCGATCCCGTTAGACTAGTGCCGATGCCTTCAAAAAAGGTAAAAAACTTAAGAAAACTATAGTAGGACGAAACCCAATGGAAAATAACAGGTAGTAAGGGCCAGACCTCCTAGGTTCCCCACTTCTCTGTGAAATACCTTTTCATGGGCTAAAATTTTCCGTAAATCACCACGGTATATAAATTATCTTAAAATGGCAATAAATAGGCATTTTGACGGGTGAATTTTCGACTGAAAATATGGCTGATTTTTCGTCATAAGTCAATAATAAATATTTTTAATCAAAAAAATTACAGTGTGTTTAGGACATAAAAAGGTAAGTTTTCACTAAATTTCGTGAAAAAAAATGTTTATTATAAATGATAAAAATTAAAAACCAGAAACTTAGTTAGTTGATTTTTTCACATACCCTACATTTTGAGGTTATGTGAAAAAGTGTAAATCCAAAGTTGTAGATCTTTTTATTACCTACAACTTTGCATTTAACTTTTTTCGATAGGACTTGTAGTTTTGCCGGAAATCGAGATAAAGCGGGTTTCATCCTTCATCCCACCCCCCACTCCCACTTCCCTACCTCAGATCGACCGTAATTTATTCATCCTACTATATTTTGTTAGTTTTCAAAAAATAATTACCCTGGTCTAGGTCAAGCTAAGAAGTATTTAATTAAACGAGGTTCTTTATACCTATATACCCACACTTTTGAATTTGAGTCCTATGTTGGGCTTGGTCCTAACAAAGTAACACCGCCAAATTGGAATCAACAGACATGTCAACAGACATGACTGACCTGTTGGTCTAGTGGTTAGTGACCCTAACTGCTATGCCGGAGGTCGTGGGTTCGATTCCCACCCAGGACAAATGTTTGTGTGATGAGCACGATCATTTGTTCTGTGTCTGGGTGTAATTTATCTATAATATGTATGTATTTAGAAATATATAAGTATGTTTATCAGTTGTCTAGTACCCATAACACAAGCTCTGCTTAGCTTGGGACTAGATGGCGTTGTGTGATAGTTGTGGAATATTATTATTATTATTTGTTTGTATACTTTTACATATCTCGGCTTTATAACCGGATTTATAGAATAGCACGGGCCGAAGCCAAGTACTACCCCGAAAAAGAGATGATATGCTGAGATGATGATATGATTGAATTTTGCGATGATGAGTTTCTGTGTCTGTTGAATTGTGTATGTGTGATTGTTCGAGGTTGTGTATTTGTGGTGGTGACTACAGATTCATTTTCATTTTGCAAAAATTTTCTGACTATCCTGCATGTATTCAGGATTGCGGCTTTCTGAAGACTTTGGTATGTGTAAGGTGGTAAGTCAAGAGTTATTAGAGACTGGTGGAGTTGCTTGGGAATAACTCCAGTTGTTGATAGCACAATAGGGACTATGGCGACTTTGCTAAGACACCACATTCGGCTGATTTCTATTTTAAGATCTGTATATTTTGACATTTTTAACCGACTTCAAAAAAAGGAGGAGGTTATCAATTCGACTGTATTTTTTTTTTTTTTTTTTTTTTTTTTTTTTTTATGTTTGTTCGCGCATAACTTGCGACTGGGTGAACTGATTTTCATGATTCTTTATTCATTTGAAAGCTGGTGCTTCCCGTGTGGTCCCATTGTCACCATTTCAATATCTGATGATGGGATCTTGTAGAAATCGGGGGAACTCTTCAATAAATAACAGCAGATTAACCGCGATTGTTGCTATAGCATATCTAAGCATTGTTTACGCCATCACACAACATAATATCACGCCTGTACTCACTACAAAGGTTGGTGTACATATTCTGATGAAGTACTTCGGAGATAGACAACGGAACTCCTCAATAAATGATAGCAAATGGACTGGGATTGCTGAAATCTCATGTCTGTCTATTGTTTACACCAGTTCATAACATAACATCACGCCGGTACGTTGTGAAGGGGTAAGCACATGTGAACCACTAAAAAGTGAAAAATAAAAACTTTTTTACAAAAAATAAAACCGACTTCGACAAAAATAAAACACAAAAAAGTGAAAAATAAAAATCAGCTTCAGAAGTCGGTGGCAAAAACATGAAATCAAACAAACAAAAGTCACCGACTTCAGAAGCTGATTTTTATTTTTCACTTTTTTGTGTTTTATTTTTGTCGAAGTCGGTTTTATTTTTTGTAAAAAAGTTTTTTTCTGCTATTGTTTTTTGTAGATTGTGGGTATTTGGTACGGCGATGTCTATGAGTTGTGCGGTTTTGTTACATTTGTCTATTAACGTGATATCTGGTCTATTATAGTGTATTGTTTTAACTGTAAAAATTCCTCGGTCGAAGTACAATTTGTGGGTAGCGTTTTCAAGAGTAATTTTGGGCTGGTATTTATAGTAGGGCACAGGTGGGGTGGAGATTAAGTTATATTTTATAGCTAATTTTTGATGTATTATGTTCGCTATTTGGTCATGCCTGTGTTTATAATCAGTCTGAGCGACTGCTTTACACGCACCTGTAATATGCTGAATAGTCTCGGAGGAACTATTGCATCGCCTACATATATCTATTGTTTGAGGAACTCTCATGATGTGTTTCTGATAATTGCGGGTTTCTATGACTTGGTCCTGAATCGCTATCATGAACCCTTCGGTCTCAGGGAACAATTCTCCACGCCTTAGCCATTCGTTCGACGCTAACTTGTCGACGTTAGGTAGGTTAAGGTCGTGTCGATGTCTCCCATGCAGTGACTTTTGAGTCCACTCTGCGATTTTAGTCTGTCGGTCAGTCTGTTGTTCATTGTTCTGTGTTGTCCTGTCATGCATGTTTAAAGGAGTAAGTTTTTTATCATTAAACGCTATTGCTTTGTGTAGGGTTGAAGTAGAGCTTTTATTGTGAAAATATGTTCTTAATGTCGTAATTTGCTTATTATGTAGGTTTGTGATATCTATGATCCCCCTGCCACCTTCGTTCCTGGGCAGTGTAAGCCTCTGTACACATGACCTAGGATGATGTCTCCTATGTTTAGTGAGGGTTGTTTTCACAATTCTTTGTAAGCTTTTGAGGTCGGTCTTGTTCCATTTAATGATACCAAAGGAGTAGGTAAGAATAGGGATGGCATAAGTGTTAATTGCTTTTGTAGTATTTTTAGCGTTAATTTGAGTATTAAATATTGTTTTTAACCTATGTTTAAATTTTTTAGTAAGTGTATTTTTTATTTCCTTATGCATAATCTGTTTAGATTGTATATACCCTAAATATTTGTACGGGATTTCTCAATCCCAAATTCCATGCCTATATAGTTAGAGAACGTTTCAGTTACATCAGCTAGATTGTATAATTCATCAGGGGAAGTTGCATACAGCTTGATATCATCCATATAAAGAAGATGGTTTATTTTACAATTTTGTTGGTCAGTCAGTATGTCAATCATTGTGTCATTGTATTGGAGTTGATAGCCGGGTTTCTGCGCATTTAGTTTGTTGGAAAGGGGGTTTAAAGCAAGACAGAACCATAGTGGGTTGAGTGAGTCTCCTTGGAATATTCCTCGCTGGATCTTAATTAGTTCTGTTTCCACTATTTCTGTTGATGTGTTCAGTAGTAAACGCGTCCTCCATTTTTCAGCAATATTACCTAAAAAGCTGATGAGTTGTGGATGTATTTTATATATTTTTAAAACTTTGATTAACCATGAATGAGGAACTGAGTCGTATGCTTTCCGATAATCTATATACATTGTGTGTAAATCATTTTTCGTACTTTGAACCTTTTTATGGATAACTGCGTCTATTGTTAACTGTTCTTTACACCCTTGGCTTAACCTCTTACATCCCTTCTGTTCTTCTGTTAATATTTTATGTGTTTCAAGATGTTTATAAATAATATTAGTAACGCATGATGTCATTATTTTATAAATGGTTTGCAGACAAGTAATTGGTCTATATTTTGCAGGATTCAATGGGTCGCTAGGATCTTTTGGTAGCATATAGGTCTTTCCTTCGGTTATGTATGAGGGAAGTGTTTTAGGGTCTTTTATAAAATCGTTAATATGGTTAAATAGGTGTGGATGTACATGTGTAAATTTTTTGTACCAGTAATTGTGTATGTTATCTGAACCAGGCGCTTTCCAATTGTGTATTCTTTTAATAACGTCGTGAAAAGTTCCTATATCAACCTGATCAAAAGTCATTGCTTCAGTGTTTGAATGGATTACCTCTTCTTCTTTAATCCATTCTGCTTCGGCGTTGTGGCAGACAGGATTTTCCCAAATGCCAGCCCAAAATTGATGTAACTCTGCAGCTGTTGGAAAAGCTGTATGTGTATTATTACTAGATGTTGTTTGATTTGTTGTTGATTTATTTAGTGATCGGTAAAAAAGTTTTTCGTTATTCACGAACTGGTTATTTTGTGTTTTACGAAGTGTGCATTTAGTGTATCGATTAAGTCTACTCTTTGTTACTGCTAGTTTCTGTTTAAGAGTATCTAGGAAATGTTCAAGTTCGGTGTTAGGTTGTTCATGTGTTGTATGTATTCTGTAGTCTCTCAATATTGCCTCCACTGCCTTGTTTAGTTTTCTACTTCTATGGCCCTGCATATAATGGCTTAATCTACCAATTTTTGCTCTGAAAACCTCAATTTTTTGCTCTAGCCTTTTCTGCCATTTAGGTTTGTGAACTTGATGGAGTCTACTTCTATCTTCAGGAGGTGTGAGTGAAATTTTACTGCCGTTGGCTTTAGCAGCTGTCCATGCAGCGCAGTATATTATTGTCTTTTGCTTAGGTATGTAACATCTCTCTGTAGGGTGTGTGTCTTTGTAGTATTGTAGTGTTTGCGAGAATATTTCATCTATGTCAGAATTTCTTTCTAGGCTAGTAGGTGGTATGTTAAGATGTATAGGGTGATCTGTACCTAAGTTATTGAGGTTATTATCATTTATGCCTTCTCCTATATACTCGGTTTGTGATGGCTGTATATTTTCCATCTCAATATTTAGTGTATCTGTATTTGTATGTGACTGTAAATTTTCTACCTCTGTATTTGACCTACTAGTATCAGCTGGTCTTAGGAAAGACTCTGTTTCAAACAATTCATTCTCTACTATTGATTTTAACATTTGCAACCGTGCTTCTGAAATCATATTATTATTTACTATTATTCTTTTTTGATCTGATATACGCTGTTCTGATAAATGTGCTAGATCGGGATAACATTCTGTGAATTTTTCTTTTAAATTTTTCCGCCAAACTGTCATATCCGTCTCCATCTTTGTTGCCCTAAAATAACATTTCATGAGTGTTTCGTTGAGTTCGTTGGACCATTTCATTCTACGTTCTGATTGTGAATGCAGTTGTGTGTCTGTTTGAGATGCAAGAAGCTCCGGCAGTGACTGTAATTGCGACTCATTGTTGTTCGTTTGCAAATAATTTCTTACTTCAAGCCTAATTGAATCGAGTGTGGTGGAAGGTAGTAACTTTTTGGAAACTATTGCTCTTCTCTGATCTCCAATTCTTTGCTTGGAGACTTTCATGTTTGGAAATTTTTCTGTGAATTGGTGATGTAATGATGTAAGATATGCTTTTGTGTCAGATTCTAAACATGTGATGATTAGGTAGTTACGCCAAATGAATTCATTCATTTCTTTACTCCACTTCTTGCGCGTAGTAGTTGAAGCAGCAGCGGGTGAAGGATTATTGGCTAAATTAGCCCCCGACACATCATCTTCTGCCATTGGTGATAATCGTGATGATGATCTTGATGATGGTGATAAATATGAAGGTGGTGATGATGGAATTGATGAAAAGATGGACCTCGGTGAGGACGATGAAGAAACCGATGATGTTTCAACATCTACAGAAGGCATATTTGCCTGATTATTTTTTTTTGTTTTCGACCTTGTTAACATATTATTCCCACGAGTAGCTAGGGACTAACAAAGTCGGCCACAGCAGAGCCCTGCGTTCACTGTGGTAAGGGTAAATAAAACTGGAGGTCCCCAAGTATCCAGAGTTGGCACACTAGCGACTAGGCTCTCCCCTAGCCATGCAGCCCTCGGCGTGTGCAACCTTGGCTTGGTTTGTGTTGTATCTCTCTTGGTCTGGCCCCTCACCCTAAACCTATCTCAGCAAAGTAAACTCCACGAGAACAGACCCAGGGCTCATTGGAGCGCACAAGCCCCACCACGACGTCAACGTAGAGATACGGCGGTGGGGTTATTATTATTATTATTATGTACACATACTCGAATCGGTATAGTAAAATTCTTTGTGAGGTATGCAAACTCATTGATAGGCAGTACGTGCTTGATAGAATCAAGCAAAATACTGTGGAACAAAACACTACCCCTACATACTTCATCACTCTGGTAAAACACCAGCTCCCCGGGGCAAGAACTGCAGTCGCTAATCTGAATGTATCTAAACCCAATGCCAGGTCTGATTAGCCGCTGTAAAAAATATTTGGCTATACCTCGACTGGACTGGTACCAAACACAGTGCCAGTGTAGAGCCCCTTCACCAAATATCTCTCACCTCCTTTCCTGTATCATTTTAACAGTCGTTTACACCATCTTGGATCTAAACGAGTTCAAGTCGTTACACACTAAAGAACACAAAAATTGAGACAGTCTTTAATCTCCACAAAAAGACTGATATTTGATATTATTATCACAGTGTTTAATGGCATAAATCAATATTTAAACACAACAGAATACTCACGCGAAAAATCGCATAAAAATAACACTATAACACAGACAAACGTATTATTAAACATTTTTGTAACAATTAGCAAAAGTCTTTATTTTTTACATCGAAGCGAGCGTTTATGCTTATCTTCTGTTGCTCGCTTTGCCCGCTAGCTCTAGAACAGTAAGAGCATTTTATAGTTTCACTGTGTACCGCTGCACCTATCGAATAAGTGTCCCAAACTGACATTGGCATATAGTGCAGAAGATACGGTATCTACAAAATGTAAACAGTGCGATTTCGTTTTGACCTGAGCTGACCTCTTCCACCAGCTTATGAATAACGTGATTTATATTATAATTTTCCTTCTATCTGTTACGTAAGGAATTCCCTATCTTGTGGAAGGTGAAAGGTTAGGTGCCTAACAACCGCTATTCACAACTGCGGGGGATCCCCGGAACTTACCGACCTTCAGATCAATGCCAATTGTTAAATTCGCGTTCCAATAATTTCGTTACTGCCTGATATCATCGCTTCTTTGAGATAGCACACCTTTGTGTGCTACCGTCGTTCTCAGGTCATTCGGTAAGTTCGAAAACCTTGATAATTATATGATTTAAAACCTAGAGATTTGGTTAAGCCCCAGCATCGACGCGACGCACAGTGGTCGAAAATCGAATTTCGAAGACATTTAAATTCTTTTTGCTTTTTTAATTTTTTTTGCTTGTGATAAGCTTCTAATTACTCCAGCAGCTATGAATATATACAAGGAATATCATTTGATAGGTAAACTAAATTAAAAAAAAAATAAAATGAAAATTTTGTATGGCGTCAAAGTAATAAATCCAAATATCTTCAAAACCATAGTCTCGCAAGATATATCCTTACAGATGACTGTTCTACAAATTATTTGTGATTTTTTGGTGTATTTTATATAACTCTGACTTCTGCGGTTTTTTTATAAAAAAATAAATACGTTATATAAAAAAATGGTTGAACTATAAGTTGTATTTACATCCAAACCAATGGGTTTATAAACTTGAAATTTTGCATTTATTTGTCTGTATTTTAGAGAAACACTACTGCATTATCCAAATTAGGAAGTATATTTAATGACATCTTTAAAAAAAAAAAAGTGATAATTTAATTACGCATTCCAAGAACTCGTTTTTAATACTGTATTGTATGATCGTTAACCTAATAGGAAATATCTAATTACCCAAATTATATAATAACCTTAATTTTGATGACATAAATTGCTGTAATTAGTATCTCACTATTACTTTTATGACATCATTAAGGGTAGCTAAGCTAAATATTATAAAATGAAAGTTATTATTTACATTATAATATATACATAATAAAACTAACATATTTATACAATTAAGACTAAAAGTAAGTACCTACATACACAAATAAAACGACGACAATAGGACATTTACGCGTCAAAGTAATATATAATAGGTTAACGATCATACAATACATGTATGATCGTTAACTTATTAGGAAATATCTACCTACCTAATTACCCAAATTATATAGTAACCTTAATTTTGATGACATAAATAATTGTAATTAGTATTTCACTATTCAGTGCTATCTTTTGATTTTTGCACTTTATAATAAGAAGGATATACATCCTTTGCACCTTCTCGTATAGCTGTTTCCCTCAAAGTTATATATTGCCATTTCGACAGCTTTAACGAAAGAAGTAGACCCAGCGCTTTCTCGGCCGAAAACACAGGTTTAGAAGATGGTTTTCCAATCATTTCCATAAATTTGCCAGTTGCTTCGGGGTTCTTCATCATATACTCAATTACAGTTGCAATATTTCCCTGGCCTTGTTCTCTCAATTGAACTGCAGTAGCATATGCTAATTCAGCGCTATCTTGACCTTTCAGATCCATTATTCTTCTTTTTTTCTGCTTAGTACTTAGGTCTTCAAATGGTTTTCGAGGTGTAGATTTTCTCTTTGTCATCGTTTCTACTGATGATGTTGTTGATGTCGAAGGTTCAGGTTCAGTACAGCTTGTTTCAGAACTTTCAGCTGTTGGTTGTATACAGCTAGGCCAGTCGATGTTTGCTTCAAGCCAAGTTCCGTAATATTTTTTAAAATCCGTAAAGTTCCTTTGGGATTTCTGCCATCTTATAACTGCAACTCTCGTGAATCTTTGGCAAAAGATTTTCAAAGTCAAACGGTCTTCGTCAGAAAGACTATGATCCAAGCAAGATACCACTGTTTCAAACACTTTGTCACTATCATTCTTCTTGTCAGATTGTTTTAATATGACAAACAAATCTAGGTTTGTAACAAGGCCCTCCATACTTTACACTTAAATTTCTACCGGAATGATTCAAATGCTCAATACGAACTAAATAATAGAATATTCTGCAGTTGTACTTATATGTAATACTCAACTACCCTCATTAACGCTATAATATTTAGCCTAATTACCCTTATTAATGTCACAATACTTATAATTAGGTACTAATTATCATTAAGGTAATTATATAATTTGGGTAATTAGATATTTCCTAACGATCGATAACGGTTAACGATCAAACATGTATTGTATGATCGTTAACCTATTATATATTACTTTGACGCGTAAGTGTCCTATTGTCGTCGTTTTATTTATATGTATGTAGGTACTTATTTTTAGTCTTATTTGTATAAATATGTTAGTTTTATTATGTATATATTATAATGTAAATAATAACTTTCATTTTATAATATTTAGCTTAGCTACCCTTAATGATGTCATAAAAGTAATAGTGAGATACTAATTACAGCAATTTATGTCATCAAAATTAAGGTTATTATATAATTTGGGTAATTAGATATTTCCTATTAGGTTAACGATCATACAATACAGTATTAAAAACGAGTTCTTGGAATGCGTAATTAAATTATCACTTTTTTTTTTTTAAGATGTCATTAAATTTACTTCTTAATTTGGATAATGCAGTAGTGTTTCTCTAAAATACAGACACCTCTCTGCAAAATTTCAAGTTTATAAACCCATTGGTTTGGATGTAAATACAAGTTATAGTTCAACCATTTTTTTATATAACGTATATATTTTTTATAAAAAAACCGCAGAAGTCAGAGTTATATAAAATACACCAAAAAATCACAAATAATTTGTAGAACAGTCATCTGTAAGGATATATCTTGCGAGACTATGGTTTTGAAGATATTTGGATTTATTACTTTGACGCCATACAAAATTTTCATTTTAATTTTTTTTTAATTTAGTTTACCTATCAAATCATATTCCTTGTATATATTCATAGCTGCTAGAGTAATTAGAAGCTTATCACAAGCAAAAAAAAATTAAAAAGCGAAAAGAATTTAAATGTCTTCGAAATTCGATTTTCGATCCACTGTGCGACGTGAACGCAATGATAAAACCGGCCAAGAGCGTGTCGGGCCACGCTCAGTGTAGGGTTCCGTAGTAATAATTCTTTTTTTGTTTGAAAAAGATACGTTCAGGATAATAAAATATGTAAACGAAGTTAAAAAAATGTTTGCTTAAACGATTATACTACAAACTTAGTCCAGAAATTATTTTGTACAACTTTTTGTCTTTTTTGTACAAAAACTGTTTCCATCCAAGTTCAAAATGATTTTCCTAGAAAGTCCTTATAAAGTTCTACTTTTCAGATTTTTTTCATATTTTCTAAACTTATGGTTCAAAAGTTAGAGGGGGGGGACACATTGTTTTTTACTTTTGGAGCGATTATTTCCGAAACTATTGACATTATCAAAAAATGATTTTGAGTAAACCCCTATTCATTTTTAAATACCTTTCCAACAATATATCACACATTAGGGTTGAAATAAAAAAAAAAAATCTCTTCCCACTTTACATATAGGGGGGCTACCCTAATAAAACATTTTTTTCCAATTTTTATTTTACCACTTTGTCGACGTGATTGATACACATATTGGTACCAAATTTCAGCTTTCTAGTGCTAACGGTCACAGAGATTAAGCGAGGACGGACGGACGGACGGACAGACAGACATGGCGAAACTATAAGAGTTCCTAGTTGACTACGGAACCCTAAAAAGGCGTTGTAGCATGGTCAGTTTCCAAAAAAGGGACTTTGGATTCACTACATGGGTATATGTCACACTCGTGTATAGCATCAAACGTCAGGTAAACAAGGCGTCACTCATATTCGCATGGAATATTCACTAGATTTGTTTTCCGTTACGTAAATGAAGATTTCCGCTTTCTATTAAACAGCTTCATCATCTTTCTAAAATTAGATCAATTTTACTAACATTGCTCTCGTTTTAATAATGTTTTAGTTTATAGGGTACAAGCGCTCTGAGTGGAAATCAAACTTTACAATATTTTTTTCAAATACCTACATTTTGGAAATAGAGGAAATAAGCACTGTGTCTATTTATATTCATCAACCAATTTTAGTTCAGCTCAGCACTAATGTTGGTTGAATAAAACGCCATCCCACATGTGCAGTGCGATTCCAACTAAAAATTCCTTCAAGCTTGAAAGTTGCAACATTTCAAGATCAGTAGAGAGGACGTTATGAAACATCTGTAATATTTATAGCCCATTTGCAGTCTTGTCATAATTGCTTGAACGCTTCCTGCTGAGCCGTCCCATCTGTGCACTGTCTCCAAAGAAACTAACTATTACCGAGGAATCTTAAAATAAATTATCCAAACGCCTTGCTACATTTCCATTGCAGCATTTCTTAAGCGAATTCTTAATAGCGTTTAACAAATTTTGTAATAGATAGAACAGAATATTTTGAATAATAATTAAATGTATCACAGTGTTTTGTATTGAGTAGGTACTTCATTAATCATAAAATATTACAGTAAAATATCGAAATAATTTATGTCATATTTACCTACAATACTGATCATCCTGTTATTATATCTATGGTTAGCCTACATCATCCAACTGCTGGGCAAAGGCCTCTCCCTATGACTTCCAGTTGTTTAAAATAAAATTTGAAGCGCACATTTAAGAATATAAAAATAGTAGTCACAGGTAACGGGAACAGGGTCCAAGCTTTCAGCGGCTAGGGCTCAAGCGATACAAGTGTTAATCTATGGTAACAAAACTAATTGTTTATGCTTTGGTTAAGTGGCGCCCCCTATCTATATAACGTGTAAATTGTACGTTGAAATAAACGACTGTCGATTACGGAAAGCCAATGTGTTTTATTAGGTTGTGAACTACATCAGATCGGAGCCTGAGACAGGTTTTGAGCCAAAACCAGCTGAAGATGCAAAGGCCAAGGCGAAGCTAGTTCTGACGATCGACCCCGGATTGTACGTGCACATTAGGGAAACAAAATCATCTTCGGAATTGTGGGTTAAGCTACGAACTATGTTCGATGACTCAGGATTCGCAAGGAAAATTACCCTACTACGACATTTAATCTCGTTACGGCAAGAAAATTGCGATACCATGACTTCATACGTCACGCAAGTGGTCGAAACAGCGCAGAGGTTAAAAGGCACGGGATTTACTATCACCGAAGAATGGGTCGGCTCATTATTACTAGCAGGATTGCCAGAAAAATTTTCACCGATGATTATGGCTATTGAGCATTCTGGGATGAAGATTACCACCGACTCGATAAAATCAAAGTTAATAGACATGGAGGTTTCAAAAAACGACACGGATACCAGTGGCGCTGCATTCGCTGCAAACAAAGCGCAGAAGCATAGAAATGGCGCGAAGTCGTCAGTAAAGTCAAAAGCTACAGTGACACTGACAGGTGACAAGACAGTGACTTGTTACAAATGTAAACAAGTGGGTCACTACAGAAACCAATGTCCATTATTATTATCGCAGAAAACTAAGCAATCAAATGCTTTTAGTGTGGTATTCTTAAATGGAGAATATAGTAAAACTGAATGGTACGTAGACAGTGGCGCAAGTGCACACATGACGGCAAACAAGGAATGGCTACAACAGGCAAGCACTCCTTGTTTATCAGAGATTACCGTCGCAAACAATACGAAAGTGCCAGTTTTGTGTTCCGGTGACGTACTGATATCGACTGATTGCAATTACGACATAGTGGTAAAAAGTGTTCTATGCGTACCAAGCTTGACAACGAACCTGTTGTCAGTAAGCGAGTTAATCAAAAATGGAAACAAGGTTGTTTTCGAAGAGAAACAATGTTACATACGCAACGCAAACAATGAACTGGTAGCCACAGCAATGTCAACAAATGGGGTGTACAAGCTCAATATCAGAGTAGCAGATTGTATACTGGCAGCATCTCCAGGAGCAAGTGCAGAGCTTTGGCACAGGAGGTTAGCACATATAAATAGTAGTGATCTAAACAAAATGAAGAACGGCATAGTAAATGGAATGTTTTTACCAGAGTCCAGCGACATAACGAAGGCTAAATGTGTAACCTGTTGTGAAGGCAAACAGATGAGGTTACCTTTTTCACATGTCGGACAAAGGAGTACAGAAACATTACAGTTAATACACGCAGATGTATGTGGTCCGATGGAAACAAAATCCATAGCTGGTTCCAGATATTTTGTCCTGTTTATTGATGACTACAGTCGTATGACATTTATATATTTTCTCAAAAACAAGAGTGAAGTATTCAGTTTTTTCAAAAATTTCCAAGCGATGGCTGAAAAACAGCAGAATAAGAAAATAAAGATGCTTCGCACAGACAATGGTGGTGAGTTTTGCAATAGTTTAATGGATAATTACTTACTCAAGGAAGGAGTCATTCACCAGACCACAAGTGCATACACACCCGAACAAAATGGTGTTTGTGAACGGGCTAACAAAACGGTTGTAGAAAAAGCACGATGCTTGTTATTTGATGCAAAGCTGGAAAAGAAATTTTGGGCTGAAGCAGCAAACACAGCAGTATATTTAAAGAACCGATCGTTAACTTCAAGTTTGGGAAATAAAACACCCTATGAAGCATGGCATAATAAAAAACCAGACTTAAGCCACATACGTGTTTTTGGCAGCCCAGTGATGGTTCACATACCGAAAGAAAGAAGACAAAAATGGGATAAAAAGGCACAAATGCACATTCTAGTTGGTTTTTCAGAAACAGTAAAAGGATATCGTGTGTATGATCTCAAGAAAAATATAATAACTGTAAAGAGAGATGTCATAGTGTTGGAAGAAAAAACAAAAACAACAGAAAGTAACACAGAACAAACAGCAAGTTGGATACAGGATGATGTAGAAGTTGAAGCACCTGAACTGCCTGCAACAAGTGCAGATGGCAGAGATTCAGTAGGGGAAGTTTCAGTAAGTGAATCTCTCCATGATTCAGATTCAGATACATCTGTATATACTGATCCACATAGTACAAGTAATGATGACACTCTAACAACTTTAAATACAGACTCAGATATATCTAGCTCTGAGATACAACCAGTTCCAGAACTTCCAGAACAGAGTAAGAGGACAAGGAAAGTTCCTGAACGTTTTGGATATGGCAATATTTGTGTTCCCAGTTCTAATCCAGAAAATGAAGACATAGACTTCTCTGAAGCACTGAATGGCCCTGAGGCAGATCAGTGGAGACATGCTATGCAAGAAGAGCTTCAATCGTTTGAGGAGAACGATGCATGGGAAATTGTGGATATACCAAGTGAAGGGTCTATAGTGCAGTGTAGGTGGGTACTAAATAAAAAACTAGATGTGAGTGATAAAGTGCGGTATCGTGCAAGATTAGTAGCTAAGGGTTTTACTCAAAAACGTGGCATAGATTACATAGACACTTTTTCTCCTGTTGTAAAACATTCTACGTTGAGATTGTTGTTTGCTTTAGGTGTACAGTGGGAAATGGATATTACCCATCTAGATGTAACCACAGCATTTTTGAATGGACATTTAAAAGAAAATATTTACATGAGATTTCCAAAAGGTTTTGCAAATAAAGACAGTGGAAAGATTTTAAAACTTAAAAGAGCCATCTATGGATTAAAGCAATCTTCTTTAGTATGGTATGAAAAGGTTAAAGACTGTTTACTTAAATATGGTTTTAAGATGAGTAAATATGAACCATGTTTGTTTGCAAAGTTTTCTGAAAATGTTAAAATTATTGTGACTGTGTATGTTGATGATTTTCTAATTTTTTCTAATTGTGCTGTAGAGACTGAAAATTTAAAAACTGTTCTAAGTTCTGAATTTAAATTAAAAGATTTAGGTCCAGTTAGACGCTACTTAGGTATGCGAGTTAATGTGAACAAAGAATGTAAGACAATAACAGTAGATCAACAGGAATATATAGAACAATTGCTATCAAAGTTTGAGATGTCAAATTGTAGAACTATAGACACTCCTATAGAAAGTAAATTGAACATTGAAAGGGCTAAAAATTGTGCTGTTGATATTCCATATCAAAAACTGATTGGAAGCCTTATGTACTTAGCTGTTTTAACAAGGCCTGACTTGTCATATTGTCTTAGCTACCTCAGTCAGTTCAACAATTGTTATGACGAAACTCATTTTAATTATGCTAAACGTGTACTTAAGTATTTAAAAAAGACAAAGGATTATTGTCTAGTATATAAGAAAGGTGTAGAACTAACTGGTTTTGTTGATGCAGACTGGGCCAGTGATAGTCTAGATAGAAAATCATACACTGGGTTCTGTTTTGTTATGAATGGTTCTGTTATCTCATGGCAAAGCAGAAAACAGAAAACTGTCTCGTTGTCCAGCACTGAGGCAGAGTATGTTGCCCTATCGGAGGCATCTAGAGAAGCTACTTACTTAAGAAATTTATTGTTTGAGTTCACTGGTAGACAATATGTAATTAAGTTGATGTGTGATAATCAAAGTGCTTTAAAATTGGCCACAAGTCATCAGGCACACTCAAGGTCAAAACATATTGATGTTCGCTTTCATTATGTAAGAGAAGCAGTTAAAAATAAGTTAATTGATATAGAATACATTTCAACTCAGGAAATGCCTGCTGACTTGCTAACTAAAGGTCTTTCATCAAGTAAACATTATAAGTTTATGCAAATGTTAGGGATAAAGGCTAAATAAAAGATTATTGTTTTGTTTAATAATAAGGTTTATTTTTTGTTAAGTAGGGGTGTTAATCTATGGTAACAAAACTAATTGTTTATGCTTTGGTTAAGTGGCGCCCCCTATCTATATAACGTGTAAATTGTACGTTGAAATAAACGACTGTCGATTACGGAAAGCCAATGTGTTTTATTAACAAGCCTCCTAAGATTGCTGGTCGAGAACTCGAGGCTCTAAGACGAGGACAAAAAAAAAACTAATTAGTCCGTCAAATAGATTTCCAAAAAATATTGACCAAATATTTTTTCTTTTTTCACGAAATCAAAAAATGAAGACGGTACAGTGCTTCTAAAACTCGTGTGACGTCATATGATAGTACATTTTGTACATTTAAGTGACGTTTCAAGCCCCACTCCATGATCTTTGACGCGCTATAGCTTCGTCAATTTTTATTGATTTGATAAAACAAAAAACACATATCCAATATTTTTCGATAATCTAACTGACGGACTAAACAGAATCATATTTTTTTTAGTCAGTCCGATCCCCTATTATTTTGTAAGTTTTCCAGTGTTAAAGTAGCAGTAGCTGGGATCTATAATTTGGATAGGTACCTTAAAAAAATTAATACAGCAACATCATTATAAATAATTTATTAGCAAAATCATTTATTTATAATATAAATAACTTATTAAATAAATGGAGATGTTTAAGGTACACGTTGGATAAAGGTAACTTTCGAAGACATGTCAAATGATAATTTGGTATCATGTCAATATCCGTGAAGATATTATTTCATATTCTGAGGTGAGCAGAACCCCTAGGTGGTCATTCAGTCGCTTAGTCGTCGCCGCCCGTCATGACTTCCATGAATTCTGGAAATAAAAATAGTTCTAGTTAAGTTTATGTCTACTACAAAAATAACCAAAATCGCAATGACAGATTTCGAATTACCCACGAATTGTTATAGCCATATTGAAAACCTTGTTTTTGTAACCTTGTTTTTAAAACGAGCAAACGACTCGCAAACATTCAAAATAATCAGGTGCGTATATTTCGTAAGATGATAAAACAGTTGTTCAAAGGTAACTAAAGTCAAACATTACTAGATATAACATTATTTTGGTTCTGTTTACTGGTGAAATAATTTATAGTCTTGAGATAAACCACACAGAACATGTGA
Source organism: Diarsia dahlii (assembly GCA_949775195.1). Classification (NCBI taxonomy): domain Eukaryota; kingdom Metazoa; phylum Arthropoda; class Insecta; order Lepidoptera; family Noctuidae; genus Diarsia; species Diarsia dahlii. Next base: position 17,606,307 of record OX459195.1, read on the forward strand.
TTTCTGATCGTAAATTAGTTCGCTGTAATCAATTTATGAACAAACCAGCTGAACTCAACTCTGTAACGAGAACGTAGCGGTAATAGCTAACTATCTTTAGATTTGGCCAAGACTCTGTCACTAACCTTACCTCAACCGCTATATTTAAACCCTCAACGTTTAGTAGATTTGTGTTATCAAGAATTGTGTGGGAACCTCCCAACTGAAGCATGAAAAACGATTCAGGGATTATCCTACCGGAAACTACTTATACACCTCATTTCCAACAATTTATATACCCAACTAGCTTTTGCTCGGGGCTTCACTCCCGTTATATACTGGAATTAACCCACGGGAACGTAATAAATGTAGCCTGTGACACTTGAGAATAATTTAGTTACCAGCTAGTGAAAGAATTTTCTAAATCGGATCAGTAGTTCCGAAGATTATCCCATACTACCCCTTAATAATATTAATATTGATAATTAATTTTTAATACAGTTGCTCAAAAAGTGGCGTATTGCAGGGACGTATAGCGTTCGGGATGTGGGCTATTACGTACTCGTGCTTTTTCTTTACCATTTCCGAACTCGTGCGTTCTCTTTCCCAACTGTCAAAATAATGTCCATTAAAAAAAAACCAACCACGAAGTTTTTACAAAAAAAAATCATTGAAGTTTTTATGATTCATGCAAATATTTCTAAAGAAGCTACTAATTTGTTTCAATATCAGATTTAATTATTTGATTCAATGAGTTAAAGGTTTCATTCCATTTCATCTCATTAAATTTCATTTTCATTTCATATCAATAAAAAAAATCTACTGAAGACTTGGCTGTATGGGCATAGTTCCCTTTGCCTACCCAGAATGGGTGAAGAAAACAAAAAAAAATCTCTGCTTATATTCTTTTACGGTTGGCGCCATTTTCCAAAAATGTTCTTTGCGAGTTTAATTACGGTTTTATTATTTTATTAAATTGCTTCATTTTTTCGCAACTGTATTAAAAATAGTTGTTCAGTACACGTGCGGAACCGTCATTGCAACTTGTTCCGACTGTCAACCCTCGCCGTCGGCTGTGCCTAGGCTCGGGTATAGACATTTGTCGGAACTCTTTGCAATGACAGGTTTTCCGCACTTATAATGAAATATACTATTACGTGTAGGTTGGATTTGGGACTTAAGACTAATTAGTAATTTAAGTCCTTTCTTTCACAGATATCAATGAAATTCAAGATAATTAAGAGCGGTCGATATCTGTGGGAGCTTGAGGTATGCATTTTTGTTTGTATTCCGTGGTCAATAACGAACTAATTAAATGCTGAAAAGATGACCCAAATTATTAAACCATTTTTAAACACCTGCCAATTTTATTTTAATTGATATTGGCTTCGTTATATACTCGTATACCACAAACTGACTAAATTAATTTAGCGCGGTTAACTAACGGGTAAAATATTCCATAAATGAATTGAAACTTATTCAATACTAGCTTTTGCCCGCGACTTCGTCCGCGTTATACTAAAAATGTTATCTTTGGTAAGTAGATCTATCATTGATTTTAATTTTAAATGAAAAATTCTTGCGATAATAATATCATGGCGGTCATGCGGTGCTTGACCCTCAAGAAGCTCCCGAGTGATTTCATCCCACTTGGGCTTGGTAGTTACAGTAATAAATAAGTCGGGACGTCCATATTTTCTTACGTAACAAAAAGCGTCTTGAGTACCTACGTAAATTTTACTCAAAGGAAACATTCCTTTATTTTTGAATAGAAGCAAACTGCATTCAAAAATTTTCGATAATTCTCTTCTCCCCCACACGGGAATCGAACCGGCTAAAATCTGGAAAAAATATACCCTTTACTTTTATTGCATCGATCGTTAGGGTCAATTATAAGGATGAAATCTCTCTAACAAACATGATAAATTAAATGAAAATAAAACCAGGAAATCTTAAATTAATTTAATTATTTACAAAAAATGGTAAACTAACTAATTAGTTGCTCGAAATGAGCTCCATTCTCTTGGATACACAATTTTTTCTACTAACCTATAGTAAAGTGTTGTGGTGAATATTATAAATCGTATTCTGAACTTCAACTCTCAACTCGTTGTCATTTGCATAAGATTTCATGTAAATTTGATATTTTATAATAATCATTTATTTATCAGACTACAAAAGAGGTCCACTGTGTTAGTAACAATATAACTTAGCCTATGTTAGTATACTTAATATTTAGATTGGTTAGTAACAATATAACTTAGCCTATATTAGTACTTAATAACTAGAACAGACCGGGTGCGATTGGCTAGGGCCCACACTAGCGGGCTATCTGCCCGGGTGGCTATCGATTGCAGGATAGTGTTATGACTGCCACGCAGCCTGCCGAGTAGCGAGGCAGATTTTTTACGCCACAACGCATCAAAGTTGTCAGTGCGTGCGTTAACAAACATTTCCGAGGCACTACAGAAGCGTGGCAGTCGCAACAATATCCTGAACGCATTATTATATTGGATACGCAGAGCATTATAAGCCTTTTGGGTATATGTGAACCACAGGGCTCCCGAGTACAGTGATGTGCAATGTGCTTTAAAAAGTAATATTTTAACTGCGGCTGTACATCGAGAGAACCTGCGAGCCAGCATATTCGCCCTGACTGATAATGCTCTGCGCTCCCTTTCCAGATCCAGGTCATCCTTTAGATCATCCGTCACCAGGTGGCCCAGGTATTTAAATTTGTACACCCTGTTCACCGGGTTACCATTCATAAATATGGGAGGGACTGTAGTGGGACACCTGGTGCCAGACCTGAAGACCATGAATTCTGTCTTATTACTGTTATATATTAAACCATGAGTCACAGCGTACGACTCGCAGACATTCAGTAACTTTCGGAGCGCACTGATTGAGGGAGCCAGCAGCACCATGTCATCCGCATAGCTTATGTTGTTAAAACAAACTCCATCCACGTAGCAACCGACACGCGTGCTGCTGAGTCGCTCAATCAGCGCATTGACATACAGACCGAAGAGCAAAGGCGAGGATAACCCCCCCTGCCTCACCCCGCACTCCGGCCGGCATGGCCCCGACAGCTCACCCGCCCAACGCACCTGAGTCTCCTGGCTCAAATACCAGTGCCTGAGGAGTAATACAAACTCTGGCGGCAGCGACGTCTCTTCTAGTTTTTTCCAAAGAAGATCGTATTGGACAAGATCAAAGGCCCTAGACAGGTCAAGGAAAACTGCATATATAGGCGTTTTTCTAGCCGTATAATACCTGACAGCGTGCTTCAAACTAACAATAGCCGTTTCTGTTGACAAACCAGGTCGAAATCCAAACTGGGCGTCACAGAGCTGCACATGTTTCTTTAGATGTGAGTTGAGCACGCTGTCAAGTATCTTGGCTATGACGGTGGCGAGTGAGATGGGCCTGTAGTTAGACTTGTCCGATACGTCTCCAGTCCTACTTTTGATCACCGGCACCACCAGAGTTCGCACAAGATCAGGCGGAAGGTGAGAATGACTCAGACACAGATTAAATAAAAGTGCCAGCACTCGAGGTAAGTGGGGACCAGCATGCTGCAGGTGCTCGATGCTGAGCCCGTCATGACCAGGCGATTTGCCCCTTGTCATCTTCTTTATAATGTGCCTAATCTCCTTAGCAAGAATGACAGTTGCCACCTCTGAATGCTCGGGCCCAGCACCGAACACCGCGCACGGCGGCCCCAATGTCGACTTAACAGTAAATTGGGTTTTAAATACTTCAGCTATATCCCTAGGACAGGAAAACCCATCGACGCTCACAGGAACACCTGGCTTCGGACTCAACCTGTTAGTGGCTTTCCAAAAACCTTTAAAGTCTGATTTGGCATGGTGTTTAGCTAGTATATCCATTTTAATTTGTTCCTGGTGTTTTTGGCACCACTTAAGCTTTCCTTTAAAGATTTTCCGTGCACTCATCATAGCGTCAAAAATAGGACCAGTTGTCGGTTGACCGTACCACCGCCATACATTAAACTCCGCCCTGGCATTCCTGTGAACCTCGCTCACATGCTTGTTCCAGCCCGCCAGGGGTTTCCGCTTACCTCGACTGCTTTTATAGGTCGCAGTAGCACACGAACATAGAATTTGAACTATATCACTGTACAAATTATTTATTTTATCTTTATGACAATGATCATTACAATATTTTACATATCCCCCCAAAAAATAAATCTAATGGGGTGAGATCTGGCGATCTCGCAGGCAGGTTTTCCTTTCATTTAATTTATCATGTTTGTTAGAGAGATTTCATCCTTATAATTATTGACCCTAACGAACGATGCAATAAAAGTACAGGGTATAATTTTTTCAGATTTTAGCCGGTTCGATTCCCGGGTGTGGGAGAAGAGAATTTTCGAAAATCTTTGAATGCAGTTTGCTTTCTATTAAAAAATAAAGGAATGTTTCCTTTGAGTAAAATTTTCTATCTGCAGTATTAAGAGTACTTTCCCTCCAGGTGGCATTACAAAATTCCACCCTGTATAATCAGAAAGCTCCGAACTGCTAAGCTATCGGGAGTTACACGTGTTATTGTGAGTCAACCATAAAAGATAGACATATGCTGTTCTAGGATATTTTTTAGATAATTTTATGTAGAACATTTCCGTCATAAATGATTTCTATGTAGCTTTAACCATTAAGGCTGCACACGCGACGGAAGCTTAAAAAATGGAGCAACTTCTCCCGTTTTCCCAACATTTCCCTTCACTGCTCTGCTCCTATTGATTGTAGCGTGATGAAAAGTATACTATAACCTCCCCAGGAGTATGAAAAATAATTGTACCAAGTTTCGTTAAAATCCGTCGAGTAGTTTTTGTTTCTCTATGGAACATACAGACAGGAGGACAGACAGACAGACAGACAGACAGACAGACAAAAATTTTACTGATTGCATTTTTGGCATCAGTATCAATCACTAATTACCCCCTGATAGTTATTTTGAAAATATATATCATGTACAGAATTGACCTCTCTACAGATTTATTATAAGTATAAATAGATTTTTACTTTTCATGGGACGTAAAATTGATGCTATTAAATTCGCAATATTAAATTCAACAAACAGTGTTTTTAAATAGAGAAACTGTACGAGTTTCAACCACAATAAAAACAAAATATTAGTTAATTAGTTACCAATACGTACTCAACCACACATTATATTAAAAAAAAATGTTGGGTTCTATACAAGACACTTTATCCAAGGAATTAAGAGAAACAAGAAGATAATAAAAAACTTAGTCAATCTTAAGTTGATGTTTTTAGTATTTTTTTGTAGTTTAGTATTAAGATAATAAGATACATACCATCGAAGTCAACAGTTCCTGAGCCATCAGAGTCAATTTCCTCAATCATCATGTCTAACTCTTCTGCGCTGATCTTGTCGTCCAGCTCTTTGAGGATCTCTCTTAATACGCCTGTTGTAATGAAACCGTTGCCTGGAAGACGAAGAAAACCATTTTAAGTATTTACTGTAATAGCCATAATGCACCCAATGCCGAGACTTGGTTCAAGTCTCGGCAGTGGGTGAGACAAACTTGGGATGTTACGTGACGTTTCCATATAGCTTGACAGCATCACTACAAAAAGTTGCCGTGGACGAGGTGCCTAATGGGCCTACTACACGCACGCACTTCCCCACAGTTTTGCCTGCGGGATTACACGGTGCACACAGTACATCGCGCGTGTGGTTTGTAATGGTAATACAGCTTTACCAACCATACGCGCGATGTACTGTGAAGTGTGAACGAAAACTGTGGGGAAGTGCGTGCGTGTAGTAGGCCCTTATGACATGATAAAACTACTTCTGTTAAAATAAATTAAAGAAGGTAAAGATATACGTAAAGCTGGCATAATCGAATATGTAAGACCTAAAATGTATTGGGACATTCGTTAACTAAACGTTCTGAGAAAAACTCAATTTGTTTTATTGATGATATAAAATGTAAGGATAAATGGACAGGCAACTTAAAAGGAAGTAATTTTGAACCTTTTTTAATTCTTCTTCTTAGCGTGTCGATGGCAATCTAAATTGTGTCGGCCCAGAGTTTGGCGCTTTCGGTAGCGTCCATCAGCTCCTGTAGTGAACAGTCAGCAGGACCTTTTTTACTTGTAATAAAGTTCAATGGTTTCATAAATTTATTTATGTGCTCATAGAATATAATATTTAATTTCATATTTATGACGTATCGCCGTACTCTTAGCCTGGGTTGGTCCGTTCCGACCTTACTTGAATTTTATATTATAGGTAAGGATATCCACCAGAACACCGAATTTTCAAACAAATTAATAATGTATAAAATACCGTAACGGTAATAAATACATGTTTATAGAGAATAAATGTTCAAAGCTTTGCGTATTTCCGTTAAACAGTACGGCAAACACGTGTAGGTGGTATAATGCCAGGGATAATCTTCTATCACAAAATAAATACAACTATCTAAACACACATGGGTAATGTTTTCCCATAAATATCTAAGATGGTAGCTAATAATCGTCCCACATACAAGAGCAAAGTTATTGCATGAACGAAAACGTTTACAGAAAGAATTTATGGAAAGGTTAACATCTTTCTACTCATGGATCCGAAGCTTAAGAAAGAATGGAAACGTATTTATTGTTGCTGTCAAAGATAATCGTAGCGTACACGTGCGAATAAGAAAATATAATATAAGCTTATGAACATAAATGTCAAGAGCAATAACACCAGGGAAGTTATGAAGTAACGCATGAATATGCCAGCTTTGATCTATAGCGGAAATACTGAGCCAGAAAAAACCTACTGTACCTGTGTAATAGAAAAACACCTTTTAAATAGAGTACATTACACAGTACATTACATTATACAGTGCTCAGTATTGAGATAATAATATCTAGATTTCGATGTACCAAGTTAAATAACATAGACCTTATCATGTTCAATGTACTCAAAATACAGCTACACACACACACACAACACAACAGCACAATACAGCTATACAGCTATGAGGACTGAAAGTTTCATGAAAAGAAAACGATTAAGTTTTAAGTTTTGTTCTTTCAAACATTTAACACGTGCAAGAGAGAAAAGAGATTTTTTTTATATTATATGAAATGGGTTTACTTTTGACCTCAATCTTGCCCTAGAAAGTGTGCACTGACAGAAAAGTGTCTTAAGTTTTACCTGACTGCCAAGGATAGGTTGTTTCTTGTTATAGTCACCACAAAAGAAGTTTTTTTTTTGCGGGTAAATCATACACGTAAGAAGTGATGAAGACATTATTCATGTTTTATACAAAGTCGTGTGACATGACTTTTCCCCTATTTGTCTATCATCGCAGTGATTTAGACCCCAGATTAAGACAATAACGTAGCTAGTTATTTATAGAAATTAAAGTTTGGCTGACCTGATACCGATTAGAGTGTCAACGATATGATTAATGACACGTTTTCGTCGTCTGCAAATCTAAGAGACATTGCCAAATTGTGCAATGGTATTTAAATAACAATAACGATTGACATTCTTTAGTGTTTATCTTGCTTGTCGTTCGCTTTTGATCTATTGTTCAATATTGATCATGACATTACAAATTCTTGGCTTGAGAATGAAATTGGAATGATTTTAGGCCAAACATGTACCAAGTCTAGAATCAGTATAGATCTAATTTTTTTTACCCGACTACGGCGAAGCCAATAGGAAGGTTAATGATTTTGGCAGTCTATGTATGTATGTATGTATTTTCCACCGTAGCGCCTAAACTACTGAACGGATTTTAATAAATTAGGTGTCAATAGATTCGTAAGAATAGCCCGGGTGACATAGGCTATATAAATTTTATAAAATCTTTTTATGACCGAACTTAAATGTCAAAAACTTACCTAACAAAATATTAAATTGAGATAATCATAGCAAGTTTGGTATCAAATGAAAGGTCTTGGCGAGCACATTACAAATATGTATTATATTATAGTTTTAGTACACACAAAAATAAAATTCAAAGAAAAAAAATTAGTTCAAAAATCTAAAACCCGACTACTAACAAAATCGCGGTCTTAAAAGTAGAAAACAAGAAAATAATTCTTGTCTGATATTCTTCGTAGTCGCATGCCACCTTGCTAATGGCAATTAGCAGCTGACTTCTGTATCAATGAGAACTCCATGAAGGAGCATCAGGTATCAGTGGCATGCGACTACGAAGAATAGCAGACAAGAATTATTTTCTTGTTTTTTACTTTTAAGACCGCGATTTTGTTAGTAGTCGGGTTTTAGATTTTTGAACTTAATTTTTTTTAAGAATTGTGACATCAACTAGCCAGCATTTAGACCTGCTCTCTGGAAGGTGGGCTATGTCCCAACAGTGAGAACATTTCAGGCTGCTTATAATAATAAACCTCCCGACCGTTTTCGGTCACGGTGTTTGCGACCGCAAGACCGGCGAGAGAATTATATACTAAATATTCACGTGTAAAAATATTTTCAAAAATATTTTAACACGCTGTTGTTAGATCTAATATTACCTCAAGCATATTTTCACAAAACACAGCTCTGTTGATTGCAGACGCTATTGTCTCAGGACAAACGACGCTTAAAGTAAAACTCTGAAGGTCGTTGTAATCTTTATAACAATCTTAATCTTAAAAGAAATTGCTTACTAAATTTGTTCCAGTCTATTGAATCTAATCGCTGAAGAGCTAGTCTTTGTTTGATCATGTTACACACGATATATTTCACTTTTTTACTTTAAAAACGTAGTCTTCTACTCTGTTTGTTAGATAAAAGAATCTATTTTTGTGCTCACTGCTCTTTTTGATCGAAAAATATGAAATTTTATAGAAATCTCTTGTACGTACTACGAAAAAAAATACAATAGAATAAGCATTTTACGTTTAAAACGTGAGCTGTATCCGTGTCAGTAAAAGCTTCCTTTGAGCAGAATTCAATTTCACTGTAATCATCGTTTTCAGACGCGAGAATGCGTGTCAAACGAGAAAATGAAAAAGGAATCTATTGAAAACTTAAAAGCGAATACAATTTTCTATATTTATATTGAGATATAAAATATTTTATAAATAAGGATATCACTTTAAGTTTTGCAAAAGAGAAATATTCAATGATTACTCTTGTATCAATGGAAATTCATACTTAGCTGATGCCTTGGTAAAAAATGTCAGTAACTACGATGACCGTGACCCTGAATGCTCATCGGTTTACATACAACCTGCGAATTCAATATACACCTAGTTGTGCCTTTTATTTTTTGCTGACCAAACCTTCAAAAGGGGATAAGAATGGGGAGTTGGAAATTTCTACCCCATTAAAACCACCCGGTGGTCACCATCCGCACATGGGAGCACCATTGAGGCACCATTTCCTTTTAAAAAATCTGTCCGGAGCTCCCCTATATAACGCCTGTTATGCCACATCCCTGGGGAGATTGGAGTACCTACCTATTATAGTTGATATTATTAGAATATTTCATGCATTCCGTACCTTCTTTGTCGTATAACCGGAATGCCTCTTTAAGTTCCTGCTGCATCGCTTCAGCATCCTCCTCAACCATGAACCTGGAGGCCAGGGTCACGAACTCTTCGAACTCCAGCTCACCAGAGCCTGAAATATGAAGTGATCGATGTTTTTACTTTTGCATTGGTCAAGGTAAAAAAAATGTTTTGGTAGAAGTATTCTGCAAACTAACTTGGTACCTACAGGTTCTTCTCCTTGTCATCAAAAAGATCCTGACCTCATTTAAGTATGAATTTCGGAGAGGGCTTTCATACAAAATGTAGGTATACGCAGATGTAGCTTGATTTTCCTCTAACTCATTATTTTCGTGTTTTTTTTTTAATATGCTCTGGTTATTTATATATTCTACATTGTTTTAATTACTTAATACTATTTTAGTCACAATATTTCTGATTAACACAAAGAATTATCAACCTTCAACCTTGATCCAAGCGATAAATTGCATGGCAAACAAAACCATATTTTTTCAAACAAACTTCGAAGACAAAGTGACGATTGTCAAACAAGTGTAACAGATGTAAGCTTCCTGAAATAAAGGCAATTCGCATAAATTCCTTCAAGTCATCCTTTACGCGTAACGAGTTCTCTTCAACTTGGTCTTTTTGTTTTGAAATACATAAGTTTAATTTGTGAGACGGTAATTCCAGTAATTTACATTGATATTTTGACTAGCAAACCTATCAACATTACAAAATGCCGAGACTGCATTAATTTGGAAAGTGTCTTTCAACATTCCTTCCCGCGCATAGACCAACAAAATTCTTTACTAACAATAGAGCAACATTCCATTTCCTGAACTATCTCATAATGGTACGCAAATGGAAACTCATGATTTGTATTCAAAAATCAACTATTTATTGATCGTTCAATTAAGATGTTTTCGTAATTAAGAGAGCCAACAATGTTGTAAATTGGCATAAGGAACACTCTCGTTCCTAATAATTTAACTGATAAAATCTGGTTCTAGTTTTCTCAGCTGAGAAACGAAATTAGTTGATCTTCACATATTTTGGTACGAGTAATTAAAATTGGAATGTGTATACGATTTCTGCATGTTTTCATTTATACACCTAAATAAATGCATACATAAAAGTGGAAAGTGGTCGATATTTACTATCCTGCTAAAGATTTTCGAAATATTGCATTGCAAAATACTTTAGAAAATAAATTAAATATTAATAGCAGCAACAGGTTTTCATGATTTAGTGTATTTCTTTCTAACATTTTTTTACCTTTAGAAAGTAGTTTCAGTTTTATCGACCCAAATATTTCCACCCAAACATGCCTATATTGTGCTCATAGCACGCTGGGTGCCAAATTAGAATATTATTACAAGAGGGTCTTGAAATAGAAATGTAGGTGAGATACAGAATGTATCAGCTGCTACGTTTCCCACGCAAATCATGTTGACTGAGGGGGAAAGGTTAGTATATTCCTAGAGACACACGAGGTACACGCATTTACATTATATTTAGATGTCAGATTTAAATAGAGTTGTAGGTGCTTTTAAAACCCACCTCTATCTGTTATTGATAATAGGCACGATTTTTCTTCTAGTATGTTAAGTTTGTTTTATAAATATCGGTTAGACCGAAAACAGTCATCCATAACTTAGGCCAGGACTGCGGATGAAACAAAACTTTTTGTTTTAGATTCATACTTTTTTTATGCTACGGTCGAATGTCGATGACCCTCGGGAAGGAATCCACTTCCGCATTTTTACGTGCGAAATATGTTTGAACGTCAAATTGAATTGAATAGCTCAGAAATGAATTGCTATGAAAGCAACCTGCATTCAATCGACATGAATGTTTAAATTCTTGCAAATATTGTCGAATGTATATAAGTAAGAAAAAAAACAAGACAAACAAAATCACCATCGTCGGTGTTTTAAAGCAACGCATTAGAAAAATAAACCATGGAGCACCACCAATCATATTGATCCAAAAGAGTCTACCCACTAATGACTAAATTGTACCCTAACGTAATCTGAAAAAATGAATGGACCTTTCTTTTGTGTTACTCTCATGCAATCTTATCCCTTAAATGGGTTTTCGATCTAGAAATACAAGTAACAACAAAATAAAGATATTTCGATGGCTCAGTTCAGTATCCCGGAATGTAATCTTTTCAAACATTAACATGATGTAACTGGGAATTGAGTAGATTTTAAGCAATTACAGTGTAATTCCAGAAGAGGTAGACTCCCGCCCACATAAAAACTGAATGAAAACTATACATGGTAACATTATTATTAAATACATTACTATACATAGCATGTTGTAATGTATGTAATAATAATGCAGTATGGACAAAGTAGCAGATTTGGACATTGCTGGAATTTGACTAAGTAGAGCACGGCTGATATTGTGACACTTAAAAAAGGTGCAAGGTAAATACTGACCGTCTTCGTCAACCTCATCAATGATCTCCTTGAGAGCCTCATCGCTGACCTGGTGCCCCAGCATGCCCAGGATTGTGCCCACCATCACTGTACCGATGCATCCCTTCTTCTCCTGGTCGAAGACATCGAAAGCCTTCTTGAGGACTGGAAGAAGATTTTATATTATTAATTCTTAGTTGCACTTAAATGCAACATTGTTTGGGTACTTAATATTAAAAATATTGAACCAGCAATTTAAAGTTCAAACAACTTTTTAATAGAAAAAAAATAAAAACTTATTTAATAAATTAAAAAAAAAACTCACTGTTGATCTGTTCCTGAGGAAGTTCGTCCTGAAATCACCAGAAAATTTTAAATTAATTTGCAAAACTAATAAATCTATTCACAAACAAAAAAAATACACTTATTCCACTTCACTTAAATCACATTCACAAAAAGAAATCCTCTCACCATTGTTTACGGTTCGCGGGTTCTAACTAAAGGAATTGGACGAAGGCGTACGCTATAGTGAACCACACTAAGAGGAACACAAGCCCTTTTATCTGAATGGAATGAGCGACTGTGCGGAGGCGCGCGAAAATATCACCCAGGTTGCTACAGTCAGTGCCTTCGTTCTGCACACCGTACTCCGACCAACGAGTCACACAGATTTGGCTTCGCAAAATGCTTTTAACCGTTGTCTGTAAGGTCATCATACATTAGTACAGTTGCCGGATGTCCACTGCACTGTGTGCATCATACACGATATGCCAAATGCGTATTTCACTATCAACGAATCGATTCCGTTTGGTTATTAATTAGACATTAATTAAAATATCACCCTGCTTGGACGGTTGCCACGCCATTTGTAGAATACTTTTCTCATTATAAACAATAGTAATAAAAGTACCTACTTGCACCGGAAATAGAATCGTGTTTAAAATGCTATATTATTTTCCGTGTAAAGACATCTTTTGTTCATAAATTGGAGGTTTTAGTGGAAAGTGCATTTTCGGTGCGTTTATAATATCTTCAATTCATTCAAACTGCGAATAATGGATGCCATAATCCAAATATTCGTATTAATTTAATAAGCTACGGATATAGAAAATTATGTTAAACTAGCAAAGCCTAAAACTGAAGTATATAATGACGTGATAATACCTAACAAGGCCTGTGGCTGTCATAATTAAGCCTAATGCACAAATGAGCGCGTCGAACAACGATTTTATTGTATTACCCTAATTAATTTGGATCCTCGTTTCTAATTTCACTCTAGTGTTGGTCACAAAATTGCCATCGGCGATGGTCGTCAAAACTAGTAATTCACAGCTATGGGAGTGATTATCGTAATGCATACGTTACAAGCTTTGCTAATACAAGTAATACATATAACTAAATAATTTTTGATTTGAAGGAAACTTTTTTAAAACTCATTCTTTTTGCGTCTTGCAACATTGCAACTTAGAAACGAACGTTAACTTGTCTCGAATTCAAAGCATATGCAAGATTATCTTCTGGTACAGTGCAGGTTTATTTTTTAAGCGCGTGCCCATAGTCACCAACTTACAGGTACATACAGCCATCTTGTATTTTTTACCTTTCCTAAAATTGTATTAAAATGGACGTCGCTCCCAAAATTGTGTACAATTTCTGAAATGTTTTTCGGAGATTCTGAAAGGGCAATTAAGGAATCAATAAGTTGTTAAAAACCTAACTGAAAAGAAAATAACAAACACACTCTACATTAAACAAAACTTGGAAGCTGACGGAGTCCATACTTTTTTCATCATTTTATATTCAAATGGGCCTAGGCTGCTCTAGCAGCCCCCATTAATTTTGTATAATGTCACCTATCTAAGAAAAATTGGACTTTAATTAAAGAAATCCATTGAGTGCAATGGTTTGGAAGATATGACGGAATAAAGAAAATTACAAATAAAGATAGGCGCGAAAAACATAACCATTTCGTTGCAGTCGGGTAAAAACAGTCATGCTGCACTTTTACTTCAGTTTATAAGTTAATAGGTAGTTGTTGTGTTGATACTGTACATGTAGGAATAAGTGTGTCTATCGTTATTTCTTCTTCAGCTTTTATTGATCTTCATTAAAATACTAAATCAATCAAAATTAAATAGTGGTTTCGCCATCATGTTGCACATGCAACCGAGTAAATAAGCAGTGATCTAAACGCGAATAGCGCGGGTGGGTGAGGGAGGGGGCAGGGGGGGCAGGTGCGCCTGTTTTCAGACACTGACATATTTTGTTGCTCCCGATGCTGCCAAATTTAGTGAAAAGCTGCAAAATTATTGCTGAGTTTCTTTCATCTATATATTTTACCTGTACCTAATAAAGTAAAGTTTCGTTCCACAGATAACTTGTGATTAACACGTTTTCTTAAAATATTTAATGTGTAACTTTTAATATAAATTTATTTTTGATTAAGTTTCTGTAAGCCAATAATTCAATTTTAACTGATTTGCAACTAATACAAAACTAACTAACAGTGGAAAATTGTATCACACTGCGCATAATTTATTAGATGCTGAGTAAACACTGCAAATTGAAAGGTACAGCATAATAATAACGTGTGCCAGTAATTTTACTAGCTCGTAAACAGTTTACACAAGCCGCGAACGGATTACATAACTGTTAAATATTTATTAAAAGCCATAAATAATGTAACATTTTGCACCACATTCAGAATGCATGCAGATAATTATGACATTAATTTATTATTGCAATGCCATCATCATCATTTCACCCAAAAGAAGTCCACTGCTGGACATAGGCTTCCCCCAGGTGTCGCCACATTGACCGGACCCGTGCGTCTCGCATCCAGCGGGATCCCGCAACCTTCACCAGGTCATGTTATTATTAAAATGCAATGTATAATAGTTATTTTGCCTTTTTTATTCATGCCTATTAGTACCACTAAGTACTATAACAATTTCAGATAAAGTAATTTCATTTCACCAACTCGGGTTTGCTTGGTCATCATAGTCATCATTATTCTGCCTTTAACCCAATGTACATATTTGGGGTCGCCTTAGCTTGTCTTTTTCTTCCATACTTCTTTATTACTTGTCATCACAACAGTCGCCTCTGCCTTCCCTCTCCAAGAGAGGAGGCCTGTGTCCCAGCAGTGGGAACATTAATAGGCTGATGATGATGATGATGATCCTTCACACAGTCCATACACCACATTTTGTTTTAAACTCAAATGTTTCTTTACGACATTTGCCTCATTTCGCCGTGAGAAACAGACTTCCCATTTGTCCCCTCTACTCAGTTTTCAAAGGGAACAGTCGGCACAAATTGTCATCCCGGTGACAACTGAGAAGACAATTCCCAGCTGTCACCCCGGAGGACAGGGCTAGAGGGGACTATTGGGAATATTCCCATTACATGGGGCATACCACGATAACCAATTTCCACGGAACTTTTCAGTCACCGGTACCACTTTCAGATCTCTCTTGTGTACTCATCTCTTATTATGTCCATTCTCGTAACACCACACATTCTCTCTTTAGCATTTTCATCTCAAGCACATGCAAATGCAAATATCTCTATTATGGCCCAAGATTTTGAGATTCGTTCTGCCATACAAGACCGCAGGATCGTTATGGGTTGGTTATACGAGTACCAGTGTTTCTAAAACCTTATATATGATGAAAGATAAGATTTGTGAAGCCTATTTTCACATTTTATCATTTATCAGTTTTTCCAATTACATATCTGAGATGGCTGAAAATCAGAGTATTGACTTATATTCAGACAATGACAGTAACATACATCAATATTAGCATCGTAACAAAGACATTAAAACTGTTCGCCGTTAATAACGTACCTTTAATTCACTCCGGTAATTGCACCTACCTGATTTATTACAGGGAAGAATGACAAGACTTCTTTATAGCTATGTTAACCGAAAATAAATACAGTTCTGTGCAAACGATAGTAAGAACTACTGAGCTGCCAGAAACGTTTCAAGTTCCTCAGATTTCTCTATGAAATCTGAACACTTCTTTTTGTTTTGAGACTGACAGATGTAATATACATAGTTATTAAGTAGATGCTTAAAAGCAATATTTAGAACTAACAAGAATAACTGCAACTCGTACTTGTGACATAGTTTTAACTTTCGCAGAACTGAATTACACTATGAAGTTAGCTTTTCATTAATATCTCTAATATTTCCTTTGCTAAAGCTAATATTAAAGGAAGAGGTGCTTGTCAACTAATTTACTCCGCTTTTAGTAACACTTTGCTTTGTTAATAATATGTTGGAGGAACGACTTCTACATGAGAGGTATGTATTTTAATTAATTACGCTTATTTATAGTAGTTTGTTTGACTCCCTCGTTGGTCTAGTGGTGTACGTGGTGTATGAGTTCCTGGTTACGATTCCCAGGTCGAGCAAACTGTTATTGAGTTTTTTCTTCAGGAATTTCTCAGTCGCACCCAAGGAGTCAGGTATTGTGTCCGGTTGATGGCAATAGGCTCACCCGCCATTATATGGGACTTAAAAACGTAGCTGACGAAATGTTGGTGTACATAGGTAGGTACACCTCTGCCTGTGGGGATTACAGCCGTGATGTTTTCGGGTTGTCGTGTTTTTTTGCCTATCTAGTGACTCATTATCATATTATTTTCATTTGTAAATATGCGGATAATGTAGTGGGCTGCAATATTGTTATTTTTTAAAATTATTTTTTGTCTGTTTCAACACTGTTTATTGTAGCTGTTTATTGTCCCTGATAAAATAAAATAAATAAATAAATAATAAAAACGGCTTGAAAATGACAATCATCGAGGGAGTTGAATGTGCATCTTCGTACAGCAAGAGTAGTGAGTACTTGAGAACCTAAAATAAGTAATCATTTATGAAATCCTTAATTTAATAATGTACACACGGCTACACATCAAGCTATACAAAACCAGTATAATATGATCGTTCATTGTGCGAAAAGATCTAGTAAAGTGAGGCCAAGATTAACTGGTTTTGTATAGCTTGATGTGTAGCCGTGTGTACTTATTATCGGTATGGCCAACAATCAGATCGTAAATAAATTTACCATTTCTGGCGTACTAATTTATTAAGAAAACTACTTAGGCTGCTTACAAACAAGCATGAAAAACCCAATAAATTAGTAAAGGCATTTCCTTGTAACGTATAGTAAAGCTAATGTCACACGCGTCGTCTGGGCGAGTTGGCATTGCGCGCGCGCAGCGGGCCGGCCACATCCAATTAATGTTTCATCTAGTCGTGCCCTAATCACTGTTACAGGTGCTCAGTAATTAATAGACTGAATATATTCGTGGCATTATTTATAGCGTGTTCGCTGTTGGTAGTTGACTGTGCCTACATAGTTCGTTCTATTAAATAAGTACCTACGGTATAAATATTTACATTACATGTTTATCGTTTAAAGATTATTTTTAATTAATTTGGTATACAATTAAAATGTTTGTTTAGTATGTTGTTGTGACTATATTTACAGATGTTATTTAAAATAGTTTTACAAATATATTTGCCAAGGCAATGCAACACTTAACAAACTCTAAATTCTTTGGTGTCATGTGAAAGCACTAAAAAGCGGCTATTCTTGTTCTTTCTTGCACACAAATTAAAAATATACCTACATACTAATTGCACTATTATTATATAGCTTATTCACAATGGCGCCATAAACGCAGAATTGCGTTTACTCGTCTTTCTTATAAAATCGCTGTGTTACAATTACAAATTATAATGATTCCATTAAATAATCTTGCCCTGAAATAGGTATTCTAATTCCCAGGAGATTTCCAGCTAAAATACCGTTTACCATGCAATAATCTTAACTAGAATTTTAAGTAGTTCCTCCATCTGTAATGTTCTCATAAATGTTTCAAAATTTCCAATATTAGTGCCCCCAGGGTGCTCTAGATATCTCTACCTGCGTCGATACTTAAATAGGGCTTCTGTAACACTTAAAGTTTTATTACTTAAACCCCTTAGGGAACGGTTAAACTCCTCCACTTTAAAATGTAAAGGCGGAATTTTAGAACTTTAAATTGAAGTAAAGTGTGAAATAAAGGTATCTTTATTTTAGAGAAGATGGTTCTTTCAATTATGTGGATAAGTTTAAATGGTGGACATCAATGATTTTTCAAAATGTCCCAAAATCTTAAGTTTTCACAGCAGTGGGACCACTTTAGTCAAACTACAGAGTACCTACAGACTCGGATTAAATAACCAATATAGGTACCTATCTATACCACGACAAATATAAAAAATCTGTTCCAAGATTCAAGGTAGAGTGGCGCAAAAGAAGAAACTTACATTTTTTTAACTTATTTAAGGTGTTAT
Source organism: Diarsia dahlii (assembly GCA_949775195.1). NCBI lineage: Eukaryota > Metazoa > Arthropoda > Insecta > Lepidoptera > Noctuidae > Diarsia > Diarsia dahlii. The sequence continues at coordinate 17,624,564 of OX459195.1, forward strand.
CTGGAAAAGAACCATTTTAAAGGTAAAAGAAATATTTCGTACTAAGATGTTTCTTCGGAAGTTAGAAAACATTTTATAAGTATTTCTATGCATATAAAATATTTTCTAACTTCCAATGCTGTGTTCTGAAAACTCTTGGGTTTTCATAATATACTGGAGGAAAAACGGTTCTAAAGCAAAAACGCCAAAACCTACAGTAGTTTTCCTTAATTAACTTCCAACTCGTAAAAGTTTCAGATAGGTATCTTTCAGATAGTTTTCATCAAATGATGTATTATTATTATCTATACTATCTATACTCTTTATTATTATTATTATCTATACTTCTATACTAATATTATTATTATTATTCCCTTTATTCATTATATAAACAAATTTCATACATTTTTAAATATTTCCTATAAAAACAATAAAAAAAACATTTAAAAATATAAAAAATTGTAACCCACCGGTATCGGGAACAGGGTCCAAGCTACCGGCGGTCAGGGCTCCAGAGAAAGGAACCTCCTAACAATGCGAGCCGTGTCCAGGAGTACCGCTCTCTGCATCAAGCCCTTGATCCAGCCGCCTAACGAGAGCCTCCTCAGATGTTGGTCGAGGCTCTTGGCAATTAAGCCATTGGCTGTGATGACTATCGGCACAATGATCGCTGAGTCCACATCCCACATGTCGACAACCTCGCGAGCCAAGTCAAGATACTTGATTTGTTTATCTTTCTCGGCTTTCACGAGGTTCTCGTCATGCGGGACGGTTATGTCAACAATCATTGCGCGCTGCTCTGATCGATCCACCACCACTATATCAGGCTTATTAGCTATAATAGTCCTGTCAGTGATGATGGATTGATCCCAGTACAGTGTGATACTGCCATTATCGAGAACTGGGTCGGGCACATACCTGTAGTACGGCACTTCCGATTCCACAAGGTTGTATTTCAGAGCAAGTTGCTGATGGATAATCCTGGCTACAAGGTTGTGTCTATGCAAGTATTCTCCGTTAGCTAGACGAGAACACCCGGAGATAATGTGACGGATTGATTCGCCCGGACGGTGGCATGCCCGACATATGTCAACCGTACCGTCCTTCACAATAAATCTCCGGTAGTTATTCGTCATCATAACTTCGTCCATAATTGCACAGACAAAACCTTCGGTTTCTCCAAAGAGTTCCCCGGAACGTAGCCAGGCTACGGACGCTAGGAAGTCTACATCTTGCCCGTGTAGGGCCCGGAAAAAGCGTCCGTGGAGCTCCTTGCTCTGCCATACCTCCATGCGGTCTTTAGTGTCAAGCACTACAGGTTTGCGCCAGTTCTCTTTAGCCAAGGAGAGCGGGGTGAGGCCCTTGTCCACCGCTACAACATCTCGATGCATCCCCACGTCGGCTTCCAGGAAATATTCCCTGAGACTGCATATCTCACGATTGTGGAGAGTCTTAGCATTTAAAAAGCCTCGACCTCCACACTTCCGTGGGATATACAGTCTCATAACCGAAGAACGTGGGTGATGCATTCGATATGTCGTCAACAATGTACGAACCCGTCTATCCAGGGCGTCTAGCTCTGTTTGAGTCCATTTGAGTATGCCGAAAGAGTACATCAAAACCGGCATGACCCAACCGTTGAAGGCACGCACCTTATTTCCGCCTGATAAAAGACTGTTACATACTTTTCTCAGGCGGCCAAAGAAGCGTTCCCTCAACGATTGCTTCATGTCGGCAACGTTGATGCCCAGCGCTTCCGACATACCCAAATACTTGTAGGTTTCGGTTGCTGAGAGGGATCTAAGATTTATGGAATCTGTGAGCTGGGTTCCCACAGACTCCACAATCCCCCCTCGCTTTACATGCATGACCGCACACTTATCTACACCAAATTCCATCCTGATGGCGCTACTGAAAGCTTCAGTGACCTTCAGTAGCTCCATCAGGTGCAAATCATTGGTGGCAAAAAGTTTTAGATCATCCATGTAAAGGAGGTGAGATATAATCTGACCACCTCTCTTCAACCGATAGCCCAGACCTGAACCCTCCAGCAGCGTGCTAAGAGGATTCAAGGCTAAGCAGAACCAAAATGGACTCAAACTGTCGCCCTGAAATATACCCCGCTCTATCCTTATCGGTTCGCTATTCCTCTGGATCCGTCGACATCCTGGATAGTGAAGGACTGTCCTCCATTGCCCCATACACGACATCAGGAAGGTGCGCAGGGTTGTATCAATTTTATACAACTCTAGCACCCTCAAGAGCCATGTATGTGGCACCGAGTCATAGGCCTTCTTATAGTCTATCCAACATGTCGACAGATCCTTTCGGGAACTGCGAACCTGTTGGCTAATGGCCATATCAATGAGGAGTAGCTCCTTAGTACCACGGGACCCGTTCCTACATCCATTTTGAGAAGCAGATATAACAGAATTTTCGTTAATATGTTTATTAATTTTAGCTCTCAAAATGGAGGTAAGTACTTTATAGACCGTTGGTAGACACGTAATCGGTCTATAATTTTTGGGTTCCGCAGTACTACCCGATTTATGGAGCAGGTGGGTTATTCCAGTCGTCAGAAACTCTGGTAGCGACCCTGACTCTAAGGCTGACTGGAATAGGGCTGCCAAGCAAGCATGCGATCTTGTGATCCATTTAATCCAAAAGTTGTGCAGTCCGTCCGGCCCTGGTGATTTCCAATTAGGCAACGGACGAACTGCACAACCTACATCTTGGGGGCTGATCGTTATTGCCCCCATTTCTGTTATTGGATCGCACGCTCGCTCGACCTCCCGAGTCCATTCACCCTCGGTATGACTGACAGGTACCGACCAGATGTTGCGCCAAAATGAACACATGGCGTTATCATCCGGTAGGCACGCGTCAGTCACACCTTGGTCCGGTCGCTCCCATGCTCTGTAAACCCACCTTTCATCGCTTTGGAAGGTGCGATTTAGAGTGTACCGTTCCACCCGACGCTTATACCTACGGATACGGTTTGCCCATGCATACACTTTCTGCTTCCAGAAGTCGATGCGCTCTGTGATACAGGACATGTAGTCTCGAGGACTGATATCAGTCCCCGCAAATGCCCGCCTCACAAAGCGCATCACTCGAGGGCGATTGTTGCCCTCCCGGAAGCAGGTTAGTTTGCCGATGAACGCTCTGGCCCCAGCAATGCGTCGTTCAATCCTGCATTGCCAAGCCGGTACGGCTGGTTTCGGTCGTGTAGCTCTGTCATCCGGAAATTTGACATGAGCTACACGACATGCCGTTACAGCCGCGCAATACAGAATTGAATGAGCATCAGTGAGGTTTTCGCAGTTATCAAAATATCTTGATAACTGCGAAAACCAATCCAGAACAGCCACCAGCGCCCTATTTCTGTTATGCATGGGCAAACGAGGTAAGCGTGGTCTAAGTTCGGGCGTCATGAACCGATATTCTCGGATCGCACCCTCCAAAGTACTCCTCATCTCCTCACTGCACTGTGTACTTACATCAGTAACCATGTCACTACTCACGTCGTTTTCGCGAATATCTGTTGTGGTAGACTGTGGTGGTACCACAGCCTGCGACGGCGTAGCAATGACATGGCCACTCATTTCAGTCCGCAAGCGATCAAGTACGGTGTCATCCAACATACGATTACGCTGAATGACTCGCACCTGATCCGATAGTCGTTGTGCCGATACGTTGACAGCTGGCTCAAGCACCTGAAACAGAGAGAGCATCCGAACACGGTACGCGGTCAGGTTGTTTCCTCCCCCTGTAGCCCCATAGTATGAGCGCATGACGTTCTCGTTGATGGATTGCGTCCATCGCATGCGCTGCACACTTCCGCGGTCCTCTCCGTCGCCGAGCAGGTGGTGGTGTCGGGGACAGCGAGAAATACTCGTCGCTCGAGCTCGACGCAACTGCCGCGGCCGGTGTCACAGCACTCACGCTGGGGTTGGGTTCCGACGGCGGCGAGGCGGAGCTGAGCGACGGGTCCGGTGGTGGAAGGCGTGCGCGTCTTGCTCTAGCTCTTGTCAACATTAATCTTTCGGTCTTTAAATCATTTTTTTGTGTTTTACGGAATGACACGGAATGACATATGTCATTTTTTTCTTCGGTTCAGTTTTCTTCTATTAGGTCTCATTTTATGGATATTTCTTTTATTTTGGTTTGAAAAATCTATTACATATATGATATTTGAGAACGTAGGTACCAAATCGTTGAAATACAATTGTATTATAAAAATTAAAATAAAATAAAATCGGAGGATGAACCAAAAAGACGTCTGTCTATTATTATTTATTATTATTTTTGTTTTGACATTTTTGTTCCTCCGGCTCTTAAGCCGGGAATTTCTGATGGCACGGGCCTAAGCCAAGTGTTCATCAGTTGGGTTAAGTGTAGACAAATTAGGTTCCACTCGATTGTGTGCAGACTGTATAACAATATTGTCTGACTCACACTGCAGAAACTTTCTTACTAGCCTGCATGTGTTTAGAATCACTGCTTTCTGCAGTAGGTGATAGGTGCTAGCTGGTAAGTTTAGGGAACTAAGAGACTGATGAAGCTGTTTTGGGATTACTCCTGTTGAAGAAATAACTATGGGGACTATTATTACTTTTTGTAGGCGCCAAAGTCGAGTTATTTCGTCTTTTAACTCTGTGTATTTCGATAGTTTTTCGGCTATTGTTGTCTGTAAATTGTGGGTGTTTGGCACGGCTATATCTATAAGGAATCCAGTGTTGTCTATTTTGTTAATCAATGTGATGTCTGGTCTATTGCAGTGAATTGTGCGGTCAGTGAAGAGACCTCGGTCAAAGTACAGCTTTGTTGTGGTATTCTCTAGTGTTAATTCTGGGTTGTATTTATAATAAGGTAACACCGTGTCTATAAGTTTGTACTGATGAGCTAGTTTCTGGTGGATTACGTTGGCTACTTGGTCGTGTCTATGTTTGTAGTCAGTTTGAGCTATTGATTTGCAGGCACCAGTTATGTGTTGAATCGTTTCGGAGGTGCTATTGCATTTTCTACATGTGTCGTTCGGTAGATTCTTTATGATGTGTTTTCTATAATTTTTGGTTTCTATTATTTGGTCTTGTATTGCTAACATGAACCCTTCAGTCTCTGGGAAGAGTTCACCTCGATTTAGCCATGCGTTCGACGCTTCTTTGTCGACATTTGGTTGGCATAAATCTTGGCGGTGTCTTCCATGGAGAGACTTCTGGGTCCATTCTAAACATTTCGTTTTGTCATCAGTCACTCTTTCGTTTTTCTGTTCTGTTGTGTCTTTAAGATTAAGAGGTGTCAAGTGTTGGTCGTTTTGAGCTATTGCTTTGTGAAGTGCTGAAGTTTCAGCTTTACCGAAAAAGTATTTTCTGAGGGTGTTATCTGTCGATTGTGAAGATTTAAAATATCAATAAGTCCTCTGCCTCCCTCTTTTCGCGGTAATGTCAGCCTTTGCACGCATGATCTTGGGTGGTGCTTACGGAATTTAGTCATTGTAGTGTTAATTTTGCGCTGTATGTTTTTCAAGTCTGTTTTCGTCCAATTAATTATCCCAAACGAATAAGTGAGGACAGGGATAGCAAAACTGTTAATGGCTTTAATTGTGTTTCGAGAGCAGAGTTGTGTTTTTAGAATTGTATTTAATCTATGTTGGAATTGTTGTTTTAGTTTCTGTTTGATTTCTTTGTGGTGTATTTGACTTGATTGTATGTAGCCTAAGTATTTGTAAGTATCCTGTTCATTCAATGGTTCTATTTGTTCGCCCGTTGCTAAGGTGTATTGGTGTTGGTAGTTCTGTCCTGCTTTTATTGAATTTATTTTGCATTTGTCTATACCAAATTCCATTTTAATATCGTTTGTGAATTTCTCTGTCAGGTTAGCTAATGCATTAAGGTCATTTTCCGATTTTGCGAAAAGTTTAATGTCATCCATAAACATCAAATGGTTCAAAATACTACCATCGGTCTCATCCTGCCCATCAGCAGTAGAATTTAAAGGGATTCCTAGTGAGGTTGCGTTTAATATTTTTGATAATGGGTTAAGAGCAAGGCAGAACCACAACAGACTTAGTGCGTCTCCCTGGAAGATGCCTCTCTGTATTTTAATTGGGCTGGTGTCTTTTGTTTCGGTTGGAGTCGTGAGTCTAAGTACAGTAGACCAAGTTGTCATAACAGTCTTAAGGAATGCTATTAGTGATGGGTGTATTTTGTATAGTTCTAGTACGTGTACGAGCCATGAATGTGGAACTGAATCATAAGCTTTTTTGTAGTCTATGTACATGGTAAATAAATCAGACTTAGACTTCTGGACTTTTTTAAAAACAACAGAGTCTATTATTAATTGTTCTTTGCAGCCTTGGTTAAACTTTCTACATCATTTTTGTTGTTCGGCCAAGATGTTGTTGGTGTCGACATGTTCATATATCAGTTCGGATATGCAAGATGTGATGATCTTATATAAGGTCTGCAAGCATGTAATGGGCCTATATTTTGCCGGATTTGAGAGATCATTATGATCTTTTGGTATCATAAAAGTTGTTTACGAAAGAGGGTATTGATTTAGGGTCTTGGATAAATGTGTTAATGAAATGATATAGATAACAGTGGATTGCCGTGAATTTCTTATACCAGTAGCTGTGTATGTGGTCTGATCCAGGGGATTTCCAATTTATTATGTAACCTTGACAAGACTTTATGAAATATATCCGGGGATATATGCTCAAAAGCCATTGGCTGGATGTTACTATGTGCAGCTTCGGATTGTATCCAATCAGCTTGACTGTTATGGCAAACAGGTTGTTCCCATATTCTTGCCCAGAATAGTTTTAATGTTTCTGGATCAGGTGTGTCATTTTCATTATCGTGTGGGGTGTTATGTTGGATATTCGCTGTTGTCTGCCTGATATTGCGATAGAAAAGTTTTTCATTGTGAATGAACTGAGTGTTTTGTTGTTTTCTTAAATTACATGCTTTATATCTTTCAAGTCGGCCTCTAACGACGCAGAGTTTTTGTTTTAGAGTGTCGAGTGTGTGTGCTGCTGTTGTGTTAGGTTTTTCGTGTATAGTGTGAATTTTATATTGGTTCATTGTTTTGTTAACATGTTTTCTTAATTTTCTACTACTATTGCCATTGATAAATTGTGTCATTCTACCTATATTCGTCCGTAAATCTTTAACTTTTCGTTCTAGTCGTGTTTGCCATTTCGGCTTGAATTCTGTTTTTGGAACTCGGATACTTTTTCGCGGTTCAAGTGTTATCCTTGCTCCATTTACTTTAGCAACGGTCCATGCTGAGCAATAAATGGTAGTTTGTAGTAAGTAAAGTTTGTGTGTTTGTATATTTGTTAAATTGTAAGGGGTAATCTCGGGATATACTGAACCGATTTTAAAAATTCTTTCACCAATAGAAAGCCACATTATTGCTGAGTGTCATAGGTTATATAAAAAACCGAAAAATAAAAAGGCCTTTACGTGGTAGTCCGTTTTGCAAAGTGAATCGGAGAAAAAACGGTCGTATGAAAGCGTTTCTTACGAACGCTGCCTTAACTATGAAAGATATATTTTTGAGTTCTAGAGAAAAGATGTGGAGCTTAAAAATGCCTACAAAAAAGTCAACGACAGCATAATATGTCTAACTTTTATATTTAAGTTACAAAAAGTATTTTTTTAAATATTAGAACATTATGCCCAACGAAGTGGGCACGGGTCAGGGTCAGCTAGTTTTAAATAATATATTATATGGACTTTAATTTAAATTGACAAACATGACACAACATAAATAAACATGTCACTAATTCTGTAACCTAAACTTGTATAAATAACAAGCCCCTATTTTTTTTTAATATGAGCTTTACGTCTTTGAGGCTACACCAAAATACCTCTTTTAAGTGGAAAATACTCAATGATATCCTTTCTTCTGAGCAGAATTCTTGGCATATCGGTTTTGACTAATATTATGGGATTACATTGCCCTTCTATAGAAAACCTAAACCCCACGACTTTTTTTCAGTTACTTACTATGAGACGATAAAACAGGACTTAAATCAAGTACTACCTACGCAATGCCGTAAAACCAAATCAACCCCTTAATTCTGAAATTAAAAATAAACCCGAATAAAAAAAATAATAAAAGATTATTATTGTCTAATGTTAATCGTCACTCTAAGCGAACCATCTCTCACGACTGATAGATGATCCCTAGGTGACGATGTCATCACCAGCTGCCAAAGGAGACAATGTCACTGCCAAGTGCATTGTTCTGCACTAGGAAAACAATTGCTGCCAGCAGTCTAACCCGTTTCGCTTAGCGTTCTATTGTTAGCGATCGTGATATCATTTATACAAGTGATATGTTCAATGGTTTGTGTAACCGGTTGTATTGTGTACTTCCTGATGCAATTTGAGGTCAGTGGACCTTGTGGCTAATGAGAGATGGGCGGTATTCAGTGATAAGATATTAATCGGTCTGTAATTCTTTTAGTAGGTACACGGTCCTCTATCTATCTATCTTGCAAGAAAATGGTGCATGGCAAGCTTAAGGGAGGTCTTTTATCTGTAACGATAAAAACCCAATGTGTAATCTAAAGTCGTTATTGCAGCAAGCACTAAATAATGAGTTGTAAAATTCAAAACTGCTACTGTTGGAAGTCATCTAGTACATCAAACCAAGTAAGGTAAAATGAGCTTGAACTATGTCGTCAACATATACTTATTTATTTGAGTCTCACGAGTTATCAATGCGTCAATAGCTATTAAGCGACTTTCAAAGCATCACTAAGATTCCAAAGTAAATTCTACTCTCATATTTTTAACCGACTTCCCAAAAAGGAGGAGGTTCTCAATTCGATCGGTATGTTTTTTTTTTCTATGTATGTACACCGATTACGCTGCGATTTATGATCCGATTTACGTGATTCTTTTGTTTGATGCGGAATAGTTGCCATTTGGTCCCATAAAAATTTAGTATAGTTTGGTCTAGTACTTTTCATTTTATGAAGATTTTTCTTAATTTATCAACTTTTTTCGTTTATGTATGTTCGCGAATAACTTCGTCGTTTATGAACCAATTTTGATGATTATTTTTTTATTGTGAAGGAGATATTCCAAGAGTGATACCATGATATGGAAACCCGGACCTGGTGATAGAATCCCAGAGAAATCGAGGGCAACCCTCAAATTTCATAGGCACGTATTGCGTGTTTCGTGTTTTTCTGACGCTACACAAGTATTCGCATCTAGCAGTCATCACTTCATGTTGATGAGCTGATGATGGAAGGTACTACTCCTCAAAGGTAAGGAGTTGAAAGCAATAATAAGGGAATTTGAAGGTTAAGGGCCAGGTTTCTTAGTCGAATGTTAAATTAATGTATAGTAAATATTTCTATACGATATCACAACTAAAAATGAAAAAATAAAAAAACTTTTGCAAAAAAAAAACAACCGACTTCAAAAACACCAAAAAGTGAAAAATAAAACTTCAGAAGAAAAATCAGCTTGGTGAAGTCGGTGGCAAAAAAACGAAATGAAACAAACAAATGTCTCCGACTTCAGAAGCTGATTCTCTTCTGACTTTTTATTTTTCACTTTTTGGTGTTTTTGAAGTCGGTTGTTTTATAGTCTAGCCAAGTACCTACTGATAAATTTAATTTAAATACACGTGTTGGAAAGTTCGTCGTCCACGTGGCAGTTATTAACTTTAGATTCGTAACAATGGAAAACAAAATGACAAAGCGAAATTGCTCGCGGCAACGAAGCGATTAAAGTTCGCAGACAAAATAAAAGGCGAATACATATTTTTTAATCAAAACTGAAGTTATTTTATGAAATACTATTAAACTAGTTTTTAACTTTAAATTACTGCGTTCTGTAAAACGAGTTTTTGAATTTTAATTTAAAAGCATTGAAAAGACTCCATCGGTCTCCCCGATGAGCGCCATTTTTACCCGACTACGGCAAAGCCAAAGGAGGGTTATGATTTTGACTGGCTATGTATGTATGTATGTTTGTATGTATGTATGTGAGTATCTTCATCTGTTCCCTCATAGCTTCTAATCTACTTATCGGAACTCGACATATGAGGTATCGTTAGAACCGTCTTAATTTTCCGCTGAACATAGGCTACGTGACGTGTCACAAAAAGTGATATGGCGCCCTCTAGCAGACAAAAAGTAAGGCTTAAAAAATAAAAATGTTGATAAATACGCCGTGTTTGGTATCATTTGAAAGGGCCTCACTTGTACATTTCCAAAATATTGCTCAAATTTTAAAATCACTCCCTCTAGCGGACAAAAAGTCAAGAGTAAAAAAAAATATTTAGCACCAAAATTGTTTAAATAAAAAAAAGTTAAAAACTAAAACCCGACTACGACAAAAAAAAACGACGCTGAAAAAGTATGAAACAAGATTTTCAGGATAGAACAAAAAGAAAAGCCGTAGTCACACGGTATTAAAGTGTTTAGGTTTATATCCTCTACCGTGTGACTTAACTTTTTTTTGTGGAATTGGGCAAGCTCATAATGGCTCTTACCAACTCTTCAGTGGTTTAGTCTAGTAGGAACATTGTATGGCCCCCCTGCTTTTGAAAATAGATATTCACTAATTCTCCAGCTCGCTACAAAGTCTATGAATTGCGTGGAACGTTCAATTTTGGAAAGTGTAGGCATGTTAAACCCCACAAAAGAATGGATTTTCACGTGATCGACCGGTATAGACAATGGTTGAAATGAATTATGAGCCCCTTGCCCCGAGCCCTTGGGCAATGGGCAATTATGGCATACTTACGTGTTACACGAGGTTGCAAAAGATAGAACATGTATGCATGTGAAGAATATAATCTATATACCTAAAGAAATTACAGCATGACTATTATTATCTGAATTTATTCAAGGCAAGATGTTAAAATCCTGTGCCCTTTCTCCTGCTTCAATGGTTCACAATACATTAAAATACGTTAAATATATTACTTAGTTTCACCATATAATTTAAGAACAGATATAGGAGAGTAAGATGAAATAGAGGACGTAAAAGATGATCATGCGCGAAGATCCACTTAGTTCATTTCTTAAAACAAAAAATATTTTTGTTTAAATCAGAACCTCCATCTTGGAAACACTCTAAAGCGCCCAATAAGACGTGATGACCTCACACAGTTCCTGCAAATCGTACTCTGGCATCAGACCGGGCAGACCCTAAGATACAGTCATTTTAATTGCAATAATCAATTTATTAAATTAATAGGGTACAATGAATTTCACGGGTGGTCATCGCGATATTAATTATCTAGCCACTTAAAATAGTACTGTAGTAGTTATGAAATTACACTCATGTACTAAATGAATTTCACACAGTTTTTTTTTTGGAATGCCTTTATTACAATTGATCGTCATTTGACCTTACTATAATCTTACATCTAGTTCTAGAAGCTAAACAATTATCCAATAAACTTAATCTTTAAAATCACACACATAAAGTAACTCGATATATTTATTTAAAGAAATATATGGTTACGAAAAGACAAGGATCATATTTATTGACGTCGAAACATTCTGACACATCACTTTCATTTGATACGTCAGAAGAAACAAGGTCGCTTGACGCGTGATTCGTGATTGTTAATTGATTTTCTCTAGGCCTACAGTTGTTTTAAATGTGGCCAGGAATAGAACAATCGTCCAATGGGCAAGACAATGCAGGTCGCGCGCTGTGCGCCGGCGCGGGCGCGGTTTTGTGGGCGCAGCGTCAGAAACAGCTGTAACAGATTGATTCACGGCGAGGACACTCACTTTGACGGCTATTCGATATACTGTGACTACATTTTAGTTGTTCGCCGAACTCGGAAGGCGATATAGAGTATGCTCTTGTTTCGAGAAATACTCAAGAATTGTATGAAGTAATGTTATTGCCCTATTGCGTTATTTATTCACCATTTTTAACCATTTTCATGCCGCGGTGGGCATGAGCTAGTTAGGAAAAATAAGAAAACACTGGTATGTTTCGAAAATAGCTAATTTATATTGACGCTCTTGCTAATGTTTACCTACTTACTAAGCAGCACATGGATAGAAATTAGCTCAAAGGAAGTGAACACTAATGAACATAAAAATGAAATTCCTCAATGACTTCTGAAATGATAAATGATTTCTAGCATGTGTTGTGATAAATGGAAAATATTTCCTGTTACAACTGTCGTAAATCAACTACTTTATGGTCTCGTAAATTCCGCTGTTATCAATGTCGATGGAATGATACAGACCATCATCGCTTGAAACCCACGAATACGAAGAAGGATCCATCGTATTAGACATGTATGACCCATCGTTATTAAAATGATGACGTATACGCCATTCAGCGAGCTGGTCCTCCGTGGGCTGAAGAGCAGAAATGTAACTAGGTGCACTACTCTTACTACTTCTCCTTGATATGGTCCTATTAAATTTGTTTGGAATATGGTTCGAAGGCATTATGAAAATTTTCTTATGATGAAAATGTGGAGTTGACTCCGGATTTACCCAGTCATTTCTCAAAGGAACTTTTGGAGGCAAAACTAAAGCGTCAACCGATCTGTGTTTGACAAATAAAATTCTTTTGCTACCTTTCAGAAGATGAGGGTATTGTCTAATTACAGTATAAACGCCAAGTGCTCCAAATATAACACATAGTATCCCGATACCAATGTATAATAAAATGTAAATATTATTGTACGCACGTTCATAATCAAATGTGGAATTTTCGTAGTGTACGCAGTTATCACGATCGACTTCACCCGTGCTTAGTATTATTGGACAAAATACATAATTAGCACTCACATCTCTATTGTAGATCCTGAAAGTAGTAGGAATATCGCTTATACAGTAAATTTCATTTTTACATGTAGTCTGGTACCATAAAAGGCCATACTCATTTGGTTCCAAAGCACCTATTTCAACCAGGGAATAGTTATTAGTTTTTAAGAAATATGTTAACTTGATCCAGTCCGTTTTAGGCATCATTGCGGTTAATGAAGTTTTACCAATAGTAGGAAGGTTATATAAACTAATTGATTCATTTTCTGGGCATGTGTGTCCATGTACGGGCGATACAAGTCGCATAGTCGAGTTTAAAACAGCCATTTCAACATTTCGGCAGTCATTGCTCAAATAAACAATTCCACAAATACCATTGTCATAAAACTCATCCCATATCTCGTCCCATCTGGCACCACCATTTTCTGTGTAATTTTCCGTGTTTGTTTCAAGATTTTTAAAATAAATACTATCGTTTTGAGAACAATTTGTTTCGAATTCACTAAAAGTTTTATCTTTAAAGGTTTCAGGGCTGTAACAATATGGGTCGATAAGCAACATATCCTTGTTCGTTAACTGTCTAATTTCATCCGCTGCACAATTGCAATACCACAAATTATCCTGTAAATTAATTCTAGGTTTATTTTGAGGGTACGAGATGGCCATAACACTCTTAAACAGACCCGGAGGTATTGTAATAAGATTGTTGTTATGAAGGAAAATAATTTCGATACTATGTAAATTATCAAATGCTCCTGCATTGATAGAAGTTATACCACAGGAATTAAGATACAAATCTCTGCATTCCTGAAGTCCTGTAAAACTATTTTGCCCCAGTACGTCACCAAAATAATTGAAGGAAAAATCTACGATCCTTAATTTCGGAAACGATATTGAACCTGTTACGTTTGTGGGATCCCAGCGGTCACTTCGAGTTATTGTAAGACTTCTTAGTGTGTCATGTACTGATCTCAGAGCATCTCTTGGTACGTTAAGGATGGTGCTGTTCCTGATGTAGAGTTGTCGTAAACTCGACAGTCCTACGAGACTATTTGATGTCCATCTTCTCAGCTCTAAATTTTTAAACTCTAACACTCGAATGGTTGCAGAGTATTGGCTCATGAAGGCGTCACATGGAACATTCCTCAGATTACCGTTCATTAATGTCAATTCGTGAATATTTCTTCGTAATCTTGACAGCCATTGTGTTGGCATAGTGTTTTCCGGGAACATAGGTTTGTTCAAAGTCAGAAAAATAGATTTGCAAGTTTCGTCTGCTTCCTGAAACAAATCGATGTTTCATTAAAATCTGTGAAACTTGAACACGGATTTGGAAACAACAAACTATACATGGCTGGATTATTGCACTTCAAAATAGATACTATTACAATAGGGTAGTTGACAAAAACAAATTGATTAGTCCGTCAGATAGATTTCCAAAAATATTGATCACGTATTTACTTTTTTCACGTAAACAAAAAATTAAGACGATACAGGGCTTCGAAAAGTCGTGCGAAGTCACAGTTTGGTCCTCTTTTACCAGACTTCAAAAGTCCCCACTCCATGATTTTTGACAAGCTTTATTTTCGTCAATTTTTATTAATTTCATTAAACAAAAAACACGTGTCCAATATTTTTCGATAATCTAACTGACGGACTAAACAGAATCATATTTTTTTTAAGTCAGTCAACTTCCCTATTGTACCAACTGAACAGAGAAATAAAAAAATAATTGTTAAGCTTACCATAACAGCTTGGATGATGTCTTCTTCATATTTGTCGAAATACGGAGCTTCCTTGCAGACGATTCTACAACCATTGGTGGTGCAGCGTCTTTCTCGATCGATGGGTGTTTGGGGTGGCCACTTCGGGAGGGTCATCAGAAGTATGAGGATGAAGCTGGCTACTGTCAGTGCTGCAAATATGCTTTGGACCATAAGACGCAACCAGCCTCGACTGCATGATGCGTTTCTGAGAGAAGAATAAGCTCATTTTAATTAAAAAGTAAATATTTAATTTCGACACAAAACAGTGTTTTTTTAATGAAAATAAGAAATCGGTTGCCAATCATGTCTATTTCATTTACCGTTTTTCCAATTAAATGGTTGGCTTTCAGTGGAAGCGAGAGTGTAAATAGATTCCAGGGAGTTTAACTTTTACATGTAAAAATTTAACTGAAAAGTCGATGAAAAACTTATCACGTAGCAACAGTTACTATGTACGCCAACGCACGTCAACCAAACCATTTGATTTGAAACTTACTCTTAAAAATCAGAATCTGATGAAACAAAATTACATAAAATCGTACACAACAGCAAAATATTAACAAATCAAAACTCACTTTGCTACTGAAGACAGTATTTTCGTTTTATTTGCCAATGAACCAGGCCGTACCAACTGCAGCCCTCTCATTTGGAGAGCCAAATAAATGGAATTTCGATGGCTATAAAATAGGCTCCACCAGTGACGAAACTAAAACCTGATGTCACTATAATTGTCACTGCGACCAAAGCTCATGAAACACAAGAGAAAACGATTCTCATATACACGTCCATAACAATCACTGACTAAACTACGATACTCATTTCCACCCACGGATATAGTAGTTTGATAGCCCATCCGTATCTTGATAAGTGTTATCGAGACAATGATGATACTTTATCACCCCATTAGCGACTTCCCTGATAAACTTTGTAAACAGAAAGTGATCGAACAGGCAATTTCATGGGCAAGGGCGTTTATTGCTTAATACATGGACAGGACTGATTGATGGGTTTTCGTATGAAAACTTGTGTTATTACATATATGTGATGCAAGGGGAGAATCTTGCAAACACGTTAATCAAACGGCTTTGGAAATCACGTTTATGTTGTTCGATAATAAGGCTGTCTGGCTACGCCATTACGTCACGACCGGTTACTTTATTTGGTTTGCATAGATATACATAAATAACGATACCAGGTAGGCTACTATAACATGAATGTGAGCTCATGATCACGGTAATTAAGGTGTCTTTTGATTTGGGCTATATTAGACCACTGCTATAGTTTTAATTAACAAAATTACAACCTAAGGCCCTAAGGGGTTTGAACCTTTTTGTATGGGAGCTGGCATATCAACCCACCGCCATTTTGTTTTTTTTTCGAAATCGCGGCCCACAATGAAAGTGGTATGTATGAATAGAGGACATATAGACGAACAAAAAATGTCAAGCAACACGGTACCCAAAGTGTCACGTTACCGAGATATTTGAAGGTAAAGATGGACAAATCAGTACAATGACCACATAAAAATTAGACCTTTTACGTGTCTATAGGAGACTATAGGCGTTGATTAATATTATTACTGGTTATTGAAAGAGAGTAGGTACATTACATACTACTAGGAGCACGAGAAAACAATTTTTTGACATTACATAGCGTTTCAATGAGATGCAAAGCGATTTCAATGTGCGTATAACAATAATCAACCTGGGAACTATTATTTGGATATAATTTAAAGCCCAAACACGTAAAAAGGCTATTTAAAAAAATATTTAATGAATGTCGTTGTACTCGTTTGTCGATCTTTAACTTCAAATATCTCGGTAACGTGACACTTTGGGTACCATGTTACTGGACATTTTTTGTTCGTCTATATGTCCTCTATCCATACATACCACTTTCACCGTGGGCCGCGATTTCGAAAAAAAATCAAAATGGCGGACAGGTTGATATGCCACATTGGTTCTATCCCCTTTCAAAATAATTTATGAAAACCATACATAACTTTCTTTTGCTTTTAATTAACAATCAGAATAAAGAATTTATGAGGCAAAATAAATTAAATTTTAAAAGGTTTCTTAATAAAACTTTATAATGAGCTTTTATGTTTAAGCCTAGATTATGAATAAAAGGAATAAAAAATGTTTGCTTGACACGCCGTAGAACCTAGGCGCTGGCATTAAAAGTCTGCTGGACAAGCCGATTAGCAGGGCACGCGATCTTAACACTCCTTAATACATTGGTAAACCCAATTTCTGTGAAAAATATAATTTAATGTCCAACTTTCAATACCTGTTCTTTCTCCGCCCTCATACAAATCTTATAGGTGAATGCTTTTGTTTTTTTTTTTTTTTTTTTTTTTGTTAGCCTATATTTTCCCACTGCTGGGCAAAGGCCTCCCCCATAGTCTTCCACTCTTCTCTCCGTGCGGCTTTCTCCGGCCAGTCTTTTTCAGGGATAGAGGTAAGTCGCCCTTCATTAGCGACTTCATGAACCAGTAGCTCTTCCAGGCATTCTCGACTCAGCGGTCGATTTCTCTGTCTTGCCTGTTTTCGAAGGAGACTAACTGGCCCAAATAAATGTACTCATCGACGTAGGTAGTGGATTTCTTGCCCATCTAACTCAATCCTACTTTTTGTGCTATTGGTCATCACTTTAGTCTTTGACCGATTCATCATTAGTCCAACCTCAAGGCTTGCTGTGCTTTTTTTTCAATAATCACTTTTATTTTGTTTGAGTTGTAAAAATCTTTTGTTTTAAAGCTTCATAAGTCCATCCACACATAAAGCTTGTATGGGTGGGACTACAACATTCATAGTAATATTATATTAATGTTTTCAAAAGAATTTTACAAATCCACATAAAAAAAATATATGGTTGCGTTAACTTCTGTCTTAGAGTTACTGCCAGTAACAGCAGCACAGTGCAGCGTCTTATTTAATTACTAGCTTTTGCCAGCGGCTTCGCCCGCGTGAAAATGACGATTTTCCATACAAACTTTCATCCCCTATTTAAATCCCTTAGGGGTTGAATTTCGAAAAATCCTTCCTTATTCCTTGTCTACACTATAAAGGGAACCTCTGTGCAAAATTTCAGCTTTCTAGGTCCAAGAGTTTGGGCTGGGCGTTGATGAGTCAGTCAGTCAGTCAGTCAGTCAGTCAGGACTTCTCTTTTTAACCGACTTCCAAAAAAAGGAGGAGGTTATCAATTCGACTGTATTTTTTTTTTTTTTTTTTTTTTTTATGTTTGTTCGCTCATAACTTGCGACTGGGTGAACTGATTTTCATGATTCTTTTTTCATTTGAAAGCTGGTGCTTCCCGTGTGGTCCCATTGTCACCATTTCAATATCTGATGATGGGATCTTGTAGAAATCGGGGGAACTCTTCAATAAATAACAGCAGATTAACCGCGATTGTTGCTATAGCATATCTAAGCATTGTTTACGCCATCACACAACATAATATCACGCCTGTACTCACTACAAAGGTTATAAAAACTATTTTGTGAAGATCTGATGAAGAAATTCGGAGATAGGCAACGGAACTCTTCAATAAATGATAGCAAATGGACTGGGATTGCTGAAATCTCATATTGTCTGTCTATTGTTTACATCAGTTCCTAACATAACATCACGCCGGTACGTTGTGAAAGGGTAAGCACATGTGAAACACTAAAAAGTGAAAAATAAAAACTTTTTTACAAATAATAAAACCGACTTCGACAAAAAAAACACTCAAAAGTGAAAAATAAACTTGAGAAGAAAAATCAGTTTCTGAAGTCGGTGACAAAAAAATAAAATCAAAGAAACAAAAGTCACCGACTTCAGAAACTGATTTTTCTTCTCAAGTTTATTTTTCACTTTTGAGTGTTTTTTTTGTCGAAGTCGGTTTCATTTTTTGTAAAAAAGTTTTTTTATTTATATAGATGGATGACTTGCTTCGGTAAAGGAAACAATCGGGAGGAAACCAGCATGCTTGAGAGATATTTCTTGATGGTATAAATATGGTATGTAAAGCCAAATATTGCAAATATGGTATGTAAAACCCAATGGGCGGCATAAAAACTCTGACAATAGCTTATGCACTGACCACACGAAAAAGAAAGAGACTACTAGCAAATCTTCAATAGTTATTCGATAAATAAAATATTATTGAGAGCTTAACTTAAGGTACGGGACTATGCGATAAAGATGACATCTACCTCCACCCCTATCCTCCTCCTCCTCTGTCTATCCTACGACCGTAACACCTAATATAAGATAGTAACAATAAATTGACGGACACTTCTCGTTTACAAGGAAATAAATTTTAACAGCTGTTCGCTATCCTACACCACTCAGGAATATGAGATAGTAAAATACTCTGATGGCTGGCTCGAGAACTAACTCTTCCAGTGTAGAAAACTTCACTTTCTTACGCATTGTTTATTTATTAAAACAGAATCAAAATCATTTATTCAAACTAGGCTGATAATCAGCACTTTTCGAACGTCAAAAAATTACTTTACTCTACTTTACTTTACATTTTTATAAGACAGTCCCCCAAAACGCCCACCTATCGACACTTCCTAGTGTTTAGCTGGAAAGAAGAAGTGGCGGAACAAACTCCCCAGCACACATCTGTCTGTTAGGTTGGTTAGAAGAACCAGACACGATACAATAGCAAGGTGTCAGTTAAATTTAAGATTTACTACAGACACAAAGTTTATGCACAAGAAATAAAACCGTACAAAGGCGGACTGGCGGGCTAGTAAAAGACACGCAAAAGCACTACTTATTCGTATATTTAGTCGTATGTTTAGTTGATTACTAATTACTCATTTTAGAATTTTGTACTCGAACATCAATACCTTTGTAAACCAAAATATTTTGAAGATTAAAGTCATGAGTTCGAACCCAGACGGTCGCATTACTTGTAGAACTTTATTCAGTCCACTTCTCGTCAACCAATATAGAAAAACTTTATAAGGAAACTGGTATAGGTATCCTATACTGCCCTCGTAAATGAAAACACAGTAACTTCAGTTACGAGTCACTGAAGTTACTGTGTTTTCATAATACACACATCAACACGGTCTAGGAATATTTCATACTCAATTAAATAACTCGAAAAGTACTGGCCGCATTGGAATCTTCAATACACCGATTTGTTTGTAATTTATCTCAGACTAATTCCAAATTCAAATTTTTGAAAATTCTTTTGTTTCGGTGGCATAAATGTCTTGATGTATAGGAGAGGGAATTTTCATTTGTGCGAAATTTAAAAAACAATACGAATTACGTTTCTAGTTACAGTTTTTTTTCATTTTTAAACGAAAGTTAAAGTTAAAATTGAGGTATTGTAGCCATGCAACGCCGACGTTTGACGAGGGCGGAGATGTTACGAGCTGTGGGAATGCTGGAAGCTGGATCTGTTCAGCGTAATGTTGCTGAGGCCATAGGGACCCATCAAAATGTAATTTCAAGATTGTGGACACGCTATCGTGCCACAGGTGAAGTAGCGGAGAGGCACCGGGGGCCAAGTCGCATCACTACCCCCAGACAAGACCGATTTTTGCAAATTACTGCGCGAGCTCAACCAAATGCAACGGCGACTCAATTGGTCCAAAGGCTGCGAGTGGAACACCAAGTGCTTGTGAGTGACCAAACTGTAAGAAGGCGACTGCATGAAAGCAATCTACGCTCTCGTAGACCACTCCGGGTCCCACCTTTACGGAGAGGCAATCGTGGACGACGATTGGAATGGGTTCGGAACCACGTGGACTGGGGCCGTGAGCAATGGTCCAATGTGCTGTTCACGGATGAATCCAGGTTCGGCTTCCATCCAGATTCACGAAGGACGCGTGTTTGGCGAGTTCCTGGACGATGGAGCCGTCTCCAGAACCCTCAGGAAGTTCACCCATACCAAGGAGGAACAATTATGGTTTGGGCAGGAATTCGTCTTGGAGGACGGACGGATCTCGTTTGGGTGCGGGGCAATATGACGGCAGAACGATACGTCCAACAGGTGCTGGGGCCCGTAATCTTGCCCCACAGAACACAAATGGGGCAAGATGTTAGGGCCTTAGACTGGCCTGCTTAATCGCCAGATCTAAATCCCATTGAGCATGCGTGGGATATGCTGCAAAGAAGAGCTCTGAAGGAAGTTCCTGAAAATTTGGCTACAGAAGATTAACTTTTTGCGCACCTCAGAAGGACATGGGACAATATTCCGCAGCAAGACATTGACAACCTTGTTCTGAGCATGCCGAATCGTTGCTGATGTGTTATGAACATCATGGGCGCTTTCTCAGACTACTAACTTCAAGTTTATAAACACAAATTAAATGATTTATCTATTTTTTTCAGTTTTTACTCACAAATTAAAAGTTAATTCATAAACGGTTTCCGTCTATGCTTCATTTTATTTTTCCATAAAATCCTGAAACTTTAATCAGTACCTTAACCATTATTAAAAAATGGTAGAATATTAAATAACGTATATTTTAAATATATATACATGTCATATAAATAATTAACACATTGATAGTAATTCGCTTTTTTAAAAGATATTTTTAAGACCGTGTTGATGTGTGTACTAGGAAACATCCCAGCAATCTTTTTTGCGTATAGTCCGTTTACCCCTGAATTGATTCGGCGGAACTCCGATAAAAGACTGAACATGTACCTATGTAAGTTTATTTACCTTTCATTCAGTGCCAGTGTTATCGTTATCCGTTTGTTTTTCGTTCAAAATCAGAGCTAGATACCCCCCTACCCGAATACATTAATTATGTATCATTATCTACGAGGAAAACAATACACAATCGATAATTAGGTGAATCATTAGACTAATACAAACAGCTATGACACAGGTTTGGGCTTTTGTTATGTGTCAATCAACTGTCCTTATTGTCGAAAACTAGCTTTTATCTGCAGCTTCGCTTGCGGTATTTTTCATAAATCTTAGCGGGAGAACATATTATAACACTAGCTGACCCACGCAACTTCGTCTGTGTCACATAAATATAGCTTATAACCTTTCTCGATATCGACTATCCGACATAAATTAAGCTAAATCGTAACAAACAAAAAATCTTATCTTTCCTCTTTACTATAATAGTTCAGATGGTTTAGATTAGCTTAGATTATATTAAAGTGTGAATAACTATAGGTATCTCTTACTGTTAAATATACTATAACACTCTATACTTGTAAACATTATGATGCAGTAAATATTTTGAATTTGAATTTCCCGGAGGCCAGCCAGAATCCCCCGTACCTACATTGCGATATCTTCTAAGATATTTGTTTAAACTGTATAGAGTAAAGGGCACAAATATTCTATATTAAATTTCCGTTCTAACAAACACATTTATTTAGATATAGATTAATACCATATAGGTTACATAAGCTTCGCAAAAAATAATTCTTTTTAACCAAGTTTAACTGTAAAAAATGGTTACAGTGAGTCAATCTTAAAAGATAGATATATGCTGTCGCGGACTTTTTTTTAGAACTTTTAAAGAGGAACAATTCCTCCATACATGATATTAGCGTAACTTAAACCGTTTTCGCAGCGCACGCAGCGGAAGCTCTCAAAAAGGAAATACCTTTTCCCGTTTTTGTAACATTTTTCATTTATGCTCCGCTCCTATTAGCCGTAGCGTGATGTTATATAGCCTAAAGCCTTCCTCGATAAATGGACTATCTAACACAAACAGAATTTTTCAATTCCAATCAGCAGTTTCTGAGTTTACCGCGTTCAAACAAACAAACAAACAAACAAACAATCAAACAATCAAACAATCAAACAATCAAACAATCAAACAATCAAACAATCAAACAATCAAACAATCAAACAATCAAACAATCAAACAAACAAACAAACAAACTCTTCAGCTTTATAATATTAGTATAGATAATATCACGCCTCTAATCCCCGAATGGTTAGGTAAAGGTATACCTAGTATTATACCCACATTAGAGGGCGACACTATTATTACCAAAGGGGCACAAAACCGCACTCCGGGGCTGCTACTAAGAAATTCTAGACGGAAAAACCCAACAATACTTTTCCCGACTCCGGAACAGAACGCAGGACCCCATGCTCAGCAGACCAGGAGAAAAACGTTTAAAATATAGCCCCCAAAAACAATTCAATCCTCCAAAAAAAAAAGGAGTTATCAATAATTGAGGTTCACTACGTACATTAAATAAAATACCACAAATTAAAATATTGACAAGAACATCACGCCTGTTATTCCCGAAGGGTTAGGCCTGTCCCCGAGTTGTTCGCAACAGATACCGCGGCCTCGATATAAAGGGCTAAGATGGAACATGGGTGGTTTTTTAGTCAGTAGAAGTCTGACACTCCCTTTCGCTCTGCCCAAGAGCGGGGGGGGGGGGGGTCATTTGATGATTTTCCACCCACCAAAAAGGTCTGATCTGAGGATTTGATCATTACGTACCCGCAAAAAAAAAAGTGTTAGGCCTATTACAGGCGTCATACAGGTGTGTACTATAAGGTAAAACAGATGTCTGTTTGCTTAAATCTGGGTGTGTACACTCACATCTCGCCAGTTGTTTTAAGTCCCATGTAATGGCCTATTGCTATTCTTATATCTCTATTTATTTAAGCCAAAGTTGCTTTTGTGCCTAAGTAACTAGCCAAAGTTACCCGAAGGCTAATTTACCTAATATTTAACTTAAATAATGTACCATCTTGGTTTTGATGTTCTGACAATACAATCATGTGTCCATGACACCCACAGATATAGATAGACTCTGAGATGACACCAGTGTGAAGCAGAATCAGTTTGCTGGTTTTGAAATGAAAAGTGACATGTGCAATTCGCTCTCATGTAAATTTTACTTATTCGTTATTTAACGTAGTATTTACGTGAGGACAGTCAAAATACGACAATACACATTGAATCCCTATGGATCGTTCTCGCCAATGCTGCGAGCATTATGCATGCAATACGTCATAATTATCGACGATATTTCCGAACGGTCGCGTTCAATTCCCCTGTGGCTTTTAATACAGGGCCCACAGATGTAGATAACATTTGATAACGCTAGTTTGTGAATTTGTGCGGAATTTTTGCACAGTATTTAACTTTCCTCTCGCAGGTCTGCTGGAAGAAATTTCTCATGAAATAAACAGTGGCTTTGTGCTCTTCTATTTTTAACCAACTTCCCAAAAAGGAGGAGGTTCTCAATTCGATCGGTATGTTTTTTTTTTTTCTTTGTATGTACACCGATTACGCTGCGATTTATGATCCGATTTACGTGATTCTTTTTTAGTTTGATGCGGAATAGTTGCCATTTAGTCCCATAAAAATTTAGCATGGTTTGGCTCAGTACTTTTCATTTTATGACCATTTTTTTATAATTTATGAACATTTTTCGTTCATTTTTATGTGTGTTCGCGATTATAGGAAAAATTACGAAAACCATAAATTTTTAGTTACATCACATAATATATTTTTTTATGGTTTTCGTAATTTTTCCTTTATCTATGCTATAAGACGTTGCTTCGTACCAAATTTCAAGATTCTGAGTTCACGGGAAGCACCCTGTAGGTTTTGATTCCCTTGCAAGTGTCGAAAATTTGCGGCATAAACGGCTGTATCTTTTGATTGCGTTGGCTTAGAAGTTTGATTTTTTCACAGTTTTAAGGGACAGTAGACCTGAGTAATTGATATAAATTTCAGCTTCATACCTCCACGCGTTCCTGAGAAAAAGGGTCTTGACAGACGGACGGACGGACGGACAGACGGACAACAAAGTGATCCTATAAGGGTTCCGTTTTTTCCTTTTGAGGTACGGAACCCTAAAAATTTGCAAAAATAAACAACCGACTTCAAAAACACCAAAAAGTGAAAAATAAACTTCAAAAGAAAAATCAGCTTCTGAAGTCGGTGGCAAAAAAAGCCAAATCAAACAAACAAATGTCACCGACTTCAGAAGCTGATTTTTCTTTTGAAGTTTATTTTTCACTTTTTGGTGTTTTTGAAATCGGCCATGAAATAGGTACTAAATAGCTAACAATACCTAGGGTCTTAGACAAATTGCGGTTCCATAATGAGACATTTTTTTTAAAACCTATGTCACTCCCACTCTTATACTTTCTTCTGTATTATGGGTGCGGTCACAGACATTTAAATTACATACACTGTTTTATAGGAACAGGTACATTTATTTTGTTCCGAGCGGGAATCACAGCACAGCAGCCAATCGCTCAGCCATTGCACTCATATGGAAACAAGAAGTGCTTTGAAATCGATTACTAAAGCCCTCAAATCCTTGCAAATATTTCTAAGCGTCATGGCAAGTTGTGACAAACAGCTTCCTCGAACCATATTTCTACATCAATGGCAGTAACACGGAATACTGATAGCGATGTACTAGATACATAGTTTCCCGTGAAAACCACTCACACCGGCGCAAAGCGATTGGTACTCGTCCGAGCATACAAATGACCTGTTACTACACTGTCGACTACATATTTTTCAATACTCTGAGTTTTATTTCACTCATTAATCTAGAATTTCCCACTGGGTTCCCGGAGTTATGTTTTAAATTTTCCATACAATTTATCGTCGTGGATTTTTTCTTTGTGTTTCAGTACATGTTGGTAATTATAGAAATTATGTTTGTTATTATTTTGCTGTAACCGCAAACGTGAATTAAAAAAGGTTTGAAGTTGAACAATGTTCCCAAAAGTATTCGACATCGTTTAGAGCACTGCTTTATATTATAAATACAAGGCCTTTTTAATAGTGACGGATTTGTCCACTATCATTATTAATAAATTAAGAGCTTGGGTCTAATGCTCGCCTTTATCGTTTAACCCCTTTGTGTAGCTTTGAACTTCTATGAAAGCCATTTCGATTATTCTTTTCACAAACGTCACTACATTAAATAATTTTATTTTTATTACAATGCAGTCCTGATTCAACAGCTTTATGAAGTAGACATTTATCAAAGGAAACTTCAACTATCTCGTAGAAGTTCGCTTTAATTAGGTAATTTAAACTTCTTCGAACCAAGTTTCATAGACAAAACATTTTACATTTCCGGACGATCAACTCAGACAATCGTTTTAATAAATAACAACTAACTTATTGTTGAATTTAGCACTATCTTCGAGCAGGTTTGCGAGATGCCAAAGTTTAATTACGAAGCTGTCAGTTACATTGGCATTAATTGGCCAGCCAGAGAGCCCCGAGTCGGCAAGTTGGTATCGCAGATCAAAACTTACGATGTCCAAACTTACCCTTTGTCTCGGTTGGGTAAACAAAGATGGTGGTGTACTACATTGTTGCTTTTATGTAACGTGTATACTAAGTTGAGCTGCACTTTAGTTAGTGGTGGACTTAACTATAACATTATTTAAAGGTAATGTTTGTAAGTTAGGATGTAATCTCTGAAACTACTCATCTGTTATTAAAAAATCTCTGACTGATTGTAAGTTAAACTATTGCCGAATGGCATAGAATATGTTTCAACAAGAAACCCTTTCCCAAGATATAGCAATATATCGGTGTAGATCCTACTAATTTTATAAATGTGAAAGTTTGTAAGGATGTATGGATGGATTGATGAATGGATGGTTGTTAACTTGTTACTCTTTCACGCAAAAACTACTGAACGGATGTGGATGAAATATATAACACAGATAGCTTATAACCTGGATTATCACATAGGATACTTCTTATCCCGGTAGTATGATCCCGTGGGACAATTATCGAAAACCACGTGGGCGAAGCCGCTTGCACAAGCTAGTTTACAATAAACAAGATAGGTTTCTTTTGTATTAACCTGTACTGTTCCACTGGCAAAGGTCTCCCCCGATTCCTTCCAAGATCTCTTTTCCACAGCCTTTAGTTTTTTTCTTTCGAAGCCATACTAATAACCCATATTTCTAGCACATAGTTTTTAGTAATTTTTTATAGTATAATATCAAGTACCTTACATAAACATTGTCTGAGCGTCTGAGATAAAAAAGGTAAGAGTAGATACTGCAGTGTACGAGTCATGTAGCTTAGCACGACTCGGCAACATAAATGTACACTGTTATAAAGCTTTTAAAACCACCCCTTGCCACCTGGTACTGCAATTAACTGAATGGCATGACTGAGACAGTACAAAATTACATAAATAGGACCTAGTTGGATACTCGATATTTATGAACCCTTGTTTTTTGGAGTGTAGGAAATCATCAAATGACTCCTCTCGCTCTTAGCCCTTTATGCCGAGGCCACGGTATCTTTTTCGAAAAATGATGGGACCGGCAGCCCCGACGGGACCCGCAGGCTCAACGGAATTTATGAACCCCTTCGGTTAAGGTACGTAAAGAGTAGCTGACTTGCTGCATCTTTCACAGTTAGATTTTTCAAATGAAAAAAAAAACATTTCAGACTAAATAGTCCCACTGCATGGTGAAGGCAAGTAGCATCCACATGGTGAAGAAATGATTAATATGCATGCTCATTAAGACTGAGACAAACTTCTCTCAGCACGCACTTCGGCTTATAATAATTATTCCTGCCGCTGTCGCACAATTGTCAAACTACTAGTTTGTGATCGAGACGAGAATTAATACGTCTGATTCAAAGCAATTAAGTAACGTTTATCGATCTCGGTCTGAGTGTTAGTGTTGGTGGTGTCTGAATTTACCTAACGATCTTTCAACGAATTCATGTCTAATGTAAGAAGATATATTCAAACACGACCTACTACGTTGTATTACAAGCAAAAGGAAATATTTTTTTTTTAAATACATTATTATGCAAACACTTACAAAGGTGTATATACAAGGAAACGTAGAGGAAAACTCAAGAAAATTGCATAATTAAATGCGACAAAAAGTCGAGAAAGTATTTTGAATTATTAACAATCTTATCAGTCCCGTGCGACGTTAAATCAGTGTCAGGACGCGAATAAAATGTTCCTAAAGAGAAAAAATATCCATATAACAGCGACTGAATAAATGTGAAAGAAATTTGTTATAGCGCAAAGAGGCGCCAGTTTAGTCTTTTGAGATAGAGAGAAAATTATGACCAAATTCTTTTGTGATTTTGTTTGAGTAGTGGCAAATGCTTGAACGCCTTGAAGTCCATGTAATTTGCAAACATCTCTTTGTAGTCGTATTTTTCATTACTGAAGGTCGATCTTCGGCTTTCCTTAGAGCAGTTGTAACAGAGAGTCCAGTGATTGCGGCAACTTGGTCAAACCAACGGTTAGGTGATCGACCGCGGGGTCTCTTTCCTTCGATCTTGCAAACATACAAGTACGTTAAACCTCTGTTCAAATAATCATTTGCAATAGAATAGTATCCCAATTACGTAACATACGTACTTACAATCACATTACAAACGGTTTAAACGGTCATCATCTGCCTAGTCTTTTCGCAAGTATGTTGGGGTCGACTTACAGTCTAACCGGATGCAGCTGAATACCAGTTTTTTTTTTTTTTTTTTTTCAAGATTACTTCATAATATTTCATAGTTTTTCTGTTGCATAATGAAATATGATTGAAATAAGCCATATATATAGCAGCGGCAATGAAACAACAAACTGTTATTGATTTCCGCAACCTTTGAAACCCCACGTTTAGTTCGCAAAAGTCGTAACAATTTTCTTTTATTGCTGCTTTAAAGACCTACCCTACCTGACCTGCTTCAAATATTTTCAGTTAAGAACACATTACCATTAACCTACTTACTTTATAATTGCTTTTAAAAGCTGTAAAAGCTGCTTCGATGACGCCATAACGGAATCAAATTGTTTCTGGATTTTTGTCTTGGCTATAAAAACAGAATACTTACCTAATTGTAATGCTCATGTACTGCAGATTGATCCAAGCCTCAGATTAGTCGAAATGCATTCTAAAACAATAATTATATTTCTATCATAAAATCCCACGGTTCTCCAAAAAAGTGATACGAGATCCGTTTTACAAAAAACAGACAAAACATCTTTCAACTTGTTTGGTTGGGACAAAAACATTCGATGGGACCACGTTCTATGATCCCCTGAAATAACTTGAACGAAATAAATTGTATTGAGAAAAACTATTTATATGCAAATCAGGCTATAGACAAACTAGATTCGTGGAAGGAGATATTTAAAAAGAGCAAGGTGTTTTGTGCACGCGTTACGCGGAAATAAATAGCTGAAGTCAATTTCTACGAAATGTGGGAAATTCCGTGACAAAACTTCAGTTAATTATTCGTGAAAACGTTGAAAAATACCACCGAGTCGTTGGGGAGCCGTGATTGCAATATTCCCTCCGTCCGGCGTCGCGCGCGAGCGCTCCACTTCTGGTGAAAATAATTATGTTCCTGGTTATGTTTTTTTGTTGTAGTTTTTTCAATTGCCCCGGTCTGTGGCTCGAAGCGATGAGGTCATATTTTATGTTGCTAAGTTAAGTCGCCTTTTCTTTAAGCTATAGAAACCTGTGTTTATTGTAGGTGATATATAGGGTACGGAAGAAGGCGGCGGCGCTGCGGGATATCGGTCTAAATTCAATTTGACGTCGCGTCGTCTGTAAGATATATGCTCTACACAAATCTATGTACGTTTTTCAGATATTCTCCATGTAGGTGTTCAACCTACCTTCTGAAGAAAATAAGGAAAGAAAATAGGAAAAAAAACATATTAAAAAGTAATGCTTCATTGCCCCTTATGACTTCGCGATTGACTAAATGGGTAAATTGGGGACGAAACCAACATTCGGTGTGTTTCAGGAAATATACCTTCAATTTAATTTTTCAACATCAGTCATTTAGGTAGGTATTGATTAAATGCTGGTGGTATGTACAATCCCCACGTGTTTTCTAAACAACTTATGCTTCTACAGTGCTTT
Organism: Diarsia dahlii; assembly: GCA_949775195.1. Taxonomy (NCBI): domain Eukaryota; kingdom Metazoa; phylum Arthropoda; class Insecta; order Lepidoptera; family Noctuidae; genus Diarsia; species Diarsia dahlii. The sequence continues at coordinate 17,653,943 of OX459195.1, forward strand.
ACTTTTGGCATTTTGATATTTTACAACATGACAATCAGGTTAATGTTTAGCAATTTGTTTTTATTTCCTTTGTTAATAACGAGTGACCAGTTTGAGTACTGTAAGCAAACTACCCAAATGACTTTTCTTAAGTATTCTTCGTCTTGACGTTGAGCTCTTTGAGTTATGACTCGAGCTACACGATAGCTGATAAAAATGCTTGTACTGACTGGACAGGTCCACTCAACACTCAAATCAGTGGGGTTTTATCTTCAAAAGACTGTCATAGTGGTCATAGACAGTAATCTGCTTAGTCCTCATGTCAGTTGACCTTGATTATGTCTGGACTTTAAAATAAAGTATGACCTCTGAGTTTGTTTTGGCTGTTTCTAATTATTTATAAGGTATGAAACCGCGGCCGCATCAAGCTTTAAAAAATTACGTGTGTAAGAAGTGTTTGTGAAAAGTTATTTGCAAAACAAACATCAGTTATCAATTACACAGTCTGTGATTGCTCACATTAAGTTTTAAATACCTACATAACTAAAAACAAGTATTTATTTAATCTTAGATTACGCTCACACCGCGGCTGCATCCCCTGAGCCAACATCAAGCCGGTGGCGGTGGCAGCGTAGGAAACACGATAAATCAACTGTCACCGAGAGATATTGCTTGCTTGCTTTGCATTAGTTTATGACCCTATTCCTACAGACAGCAATGTATTGCAAACTGCCGGATTGAGACAATAACGCACGCTATTGATTCTGATTGAACTTCGGAGCCGTGCAAATGGAATACTAATAGCAGTAGTAGGTATGATAAGGGTTTGAGGATCCTAGTTGAAACCTGTAGACGGATTGAGATGAGAATTAAATTGGTAGGTACATCCATGACTAGTTAGTACCTTAATTAATTATTCAATATATTATATGACAAAGGGGCAAAAAGACACAAAATCATATTTTGATGTTCTTTTTTGACCCAAAAAGGTAAATTAATACTAATGATTTATTTGTAAAGAATGAACGGTTGAATTTTATGATAATTAAACATCATTAAGAAACTTATACATAAATTATTATATTCACATTGGTAAACTTTATTTAATATCAAGGTTTTATAAAATGAAGTCGAAAAAGTTTATCTCCATAATTATTGTAAATACAATAATGGTTTCTTAGAACAGACATCAAAATTAACATACAATTTCGTTGTTCTGTTTACATCTTAAAATAATTAATAAATAATTAATTCATATTTTGACGATAAATTTTACAACGACTAAACGAGTACTGGTACTATGGTTTTTCGATCATTATAATCTGGATTTCTCCATGTTTCGATTGAATCGGTTTTTGTAACCATTTTCACGTTCTAAATGGTTTCGGTGTACTGTAGCAGAACAGCTATCTCTTGTACATATTAGTATAGTTCAAATTGATAATTTGATAGTATCTATGTATGGGGCGCATAGTACGTGCCTCTAGTAATTTAAAAGCAAGTTGTTACAGTGACATAATATTGTGATAACTCATTTCTGGGAACACGATCAAGAAGCTGCTTATTATGAACCCTCTGAATTTTGACGGCTTAACGAAAAATTTAATTTGAAAAACTGTTAAAACACAAATAGTTTTGTTTATTCTATTTTGTAACCTTACGATTCATTACATCATAGATAGTGCGTGCACACATCATCAGACAAGTTTTGTCATATTTAAGGATCTGATAACAATATAGAACACCAAACTGTGCAACTTTATCACGGGTTCAACATCAATAACATGTTGTTCAATTGGACGATCCGACATCCTTAAATATGACCAACCACCACCAACATAAACATAATCTGGTTAATAATTACAATAATTGACCGTCTTTAGTACTTAGAACGCGAGTATTTGCGATGAAATAATACCCACAAAACCACCTAGTACGCCACAAAATTCATAATAACAACTTTCAAGTAAAATGCTCTTGGACTGCAAACGAAAAAAGACAATACTCATAATATGTTCTCAAAGTTAGTAGGTAAGTCCAACCGTTCACTGCTTAGATCTCAGTCGTAAGCGTAACAAATGCTTGGGCTAGCAACTTGAATGTTCAACTTTAAAGTTACGGCGTTATACGTTAGTACTTTTCTTCTTATTATACTTCAGAGAAAAGAATAAAGATAAGATAAAGAATTTTGCAGTCATTTACTATCTATACTTTTTATAAATGGGAAAGTTAATGTATGCCTTTCGGCCTCTCTGTCTCTCTGTTACCTTTTTAAATATAAGCAACTGAACGAATTTTGGCAGTTGACCTGGGCTAGAAGATAAAATGTCTTCTTTCGGCGGCAGGTTTTTCCAGACAAAGTAGCGTTCGTTTTCCTTTTTTTTCAAAGTTCTTTAGGACAACAGAATGATTTCCTTTACTTTGAAAATTGAATGAAATAGTCAATTCATAGCGTGTACTTTCTAAAATCAATAATTTCCTTCAACTTACCAACGGTTAAATATTCGGGGCATACAGGTACCTACACTATTTATTAAAACTAACATGGTTTCCAACGACAAGCTCATTGTCCTTCAAAATATCACGTGATCAATAAATAGGTATATGAATTGACTAGTTTTATAATTTAGGTTACGCGTAGAATCTTTCAATAATATTATTAAAATTCGAAGCCTATAAGTGCCTTCGTAGCAAAATCGAAAGAAAATTAACTTCAAGACAACTCTTATAATACTTATGCTATCTTCGAACGTCATATTTCAGAACCTACACATTTTATTCTTAGTTTTCCGAAAGTATGTTGATAAAATGATGTTTAAAGAGAATATTCCACGAAAATAGATTCTTCAATACACTTCCTTGAAAAAGTGCTCTTATCATACGAATTAATTAGGTTCAGAAAGTATTTTAAATATTAAGCATTAAAACACTATAATATTTTATTTCCACAGAAATCATTAAAACTAAGTTGAACGTGGTTCAATTCCTATTATTGGCGGTGATTGTTTTTCGTATTCTCGGCATAGGAGCATTATTATAAACATTATTATTTTTAAAAAGATTTGCTTTTATCAACTTTTATTCGTGTTCTTAATTCAAAAACATATGAATATTCCATTTACTAATATTGAGGCTGTATACCATTGCTTATTATTTCAACCAGCCTCGGTATTTTCCCACTGGTATAACTAACATTATATAAACGTACTTTAGACTACACTTCCCGTTATTTTAAATGCCATCCTAAAATCGTTTTCCATTAATCACTTTTTTTTTTGCGTATCTTACGCAAAAAAAATCCTCTTCCAGTTATCCCAGTTGCGCAAAGAAACACAGGTGTTAAGGTCACTCAACCGGATAATATGATAAATAAATTTAGTAGGTATGGTCTTTCCAAAACTTAAATTGCCGATGTAGGTCACACGGCTGCCAAGCTCAAATGGAACTGGGTTGGCCACATCTGCCGCATGCTGGAAGAGCTGTGGACTAAAGCAACCATACAATGGGTCTCAAACAGCAGCAAACGGCAACACGGCAGGCCCAGAAGGAGATGGCGGGACGAAGTGGATTCTTTTTGCAGGGATTGGCAAACCGTAGCACTAGATAGGGATAAGTGGAAAGAGGGAAGGGCGGCCTTTACCCTGCAGTGGTACACAAATGGCTGATAATAATAATAATGGTCTATCAATCAACACCCATTGTGCTTAGTGCAACATGATTCCAACAAACGAAAGCCGTAGTGATTTTAAACAGTTTCTTTAATATCTTTAATTTTTCGCCTGCCAGTAAATCTGATAAGGAAGAAAAAATAAAAAGGTAGGTATAAGAAAATTCGGTACCATGATTCCATAATGATAATAATATAAATTGCAGCGCGTTCGGACCACCCCCGTGACGAATTTAATAAGAGTTCAAACAAAAGCGACATTGCACGGCAGACTGGCCGTAAATAACCCACAGTTCTGCTACTTTAATTACCATTTTAATGCGGCAACATTGTGTTATGACGACGTGGTATTATTTCTGACGTCTGTATACCGGTTCTCAAGTTTCATCTACCGGTTAGCACAAAATTCGAGCACTTTAATACCCAATCAGTTTAATGTCGAATATTTATAGTCTTCTCAAAAATTATTCTGTCCAGAATTACCAGAGTACTCGACGAAAACCAACCGAGAGAACAAGCGGGTTTCCGAAGTAAATTTTCAACCATAGATCACATTCACGCTTTAAGACAAGTTATACAAAAATACAATGAATATAATAAAATTTACTTCTTAGGATTCGTAGACTATATTAAAGCTTTTGACTCCCTGGAACACGGGTACATCTGGGAAGCTCTGCAAGAACAAAATATAGAGGACAGATATATAAAAATCTTAAAAAACATATACTCCTAAAGCACAGCACAATTAAGATTGGAAAAATCAGGTGAGGAATTCTCTATAGAGCGAGGCGTTCGTCAAGGCGACCCTATCTCAAATAAATTATTTTCGGCAGCACTGGAGAGGATAATCAGGAACCTAGAATGGAGAGATCAAGGGCTCAATATAAATGGCGAAAATGTAAGTCATCTACGTTTTGCAGATGATCTAATACTGTTCTCTGAATGTCCTAGAACATTACAACAAATGTTGCAACAGCTATCAGACCAGGGTGCAGTAGCAGGACTAACAATGAACATCATGAAAACAAAAATAATGACCAACTCCTCAAAGACACAAAAGATCACAGTAAACATGCAGGAAATAGAATATGTAGATAAATATATATACTTAGGACAGATAATATCACCTACGAAAACCATGCATAAGGAAGTTGATAGGAGGATAGCCAATACATGGAAAAGATACTGGTCATTAAGTGAAGTTATGAAGGATAGAGACATGCCAATTAAAGCGAAAAGAAAAGTCTACAATACGTGCATTCTCCCATGTTTAACATATGGCTGTCAAACTTGGGCATTAATAGAAATCTTAGCAAATAAAAAAAGTAAAAAACTAAAACCCGACTACGACAAAAAAAACGACTCTGAAAAAGTATGAAACAAGATTTTCAGGATAGAACAAAAAGAAAAGCCGTAGTCACACGGTATTAAAGTGTTTAGGTTGGTACCTATAACGTGTGACTACGGCTTTTCTTTTTGTTCTATCCTGAAAATCTTGTTTCATACTTTTTCAGAGTCGTTTTTTTTGTCGTAGTCGGGTTTTAGTTTTTTACTTTTTTTTATTTTAACTATTTTGGTGTTAAATATTTTTTTTTACTCTTGACTTTTTGTCCGCTAGAGGGCGTGATTTTAAATTTGAGCAATATTTTGGAAATGTACAAGTGAGGCCCTTTCAAATGATACCAAACACGGCGTATTTATCTCCATTTTTGTTTTTTAAGCCTCACTTTTTGTCCGCTAGAGGGCGCCAAATAGCTTTTTGTGACACGTCACGTAGCCTATGTTCAGCGGAAAATTAAGACGGTTCTAACGATACCTCATATGTCGAGTACCGATAAGTAGATTAGATGCTATGAGGGAACAGATGAAGATACACACATACATACATACATATATACATACAAACATACATACATACATACATACATACATACATACATACATAGCCAGTCAAAATCATAACCCTCCTTTGGCTTTGCCGTAGTCGGGTAAAAATAAACGTCTGCCAAAATAGTAAAGAGAGGAGTGCTATTGGAATCAAGAGAAAAGATAAAGTTAGACTAACAGAAATTAAAAACAAAACAAAATTCAAACAGGCAAACTCCCTTTATCGAACACTGAAATGGCAATGGACAGGACACATATTAAGGGATAAACAAGAAAAATGGACGAAAATTATAACGGAGTGGTACCCAAGGGATGGTAAAAGAAACAAAGGGCGAAAAACTAAAAGATGGGAGGACGATATAAAAAAGGTGGTTGGTCCAGAATGGACCCGAATAGCAAAAGATAGGGAGAAATGGAAATCTTTGGAGGAGGCCTAAGTCAAAAGACAAGCTGCTTTTCTACCGAACGCCGATATAAGTGAAATGTAGTAAAAGTAAGATAACATAAATTTAGGTAGTTACTTAATTGAATAGTAAGTTTAAACAGTAATAAAGGCTAATTTTATTTTATTTTATTAATCCTACTAAGCGCCAATTTCATTATATTTCAGCCACCACAAAAAGTGTGTGTGTTCACTTTTTGTGCTCAGTTTTAATATTTCAACAACATCTCGAATATCAAAAAACTAAGGGAAAATGTACGACAGAAAGAAAAAAAAAACAAGTTTGAGAACTTGTGTCCCAGACGCAAGACTATTAATCAGTGTCGGAAACAGTGTGAGGCGATCCTCATAAACCATGCTGATCATGCACTAAAACGTTCACTTTATTATCGTCATATTTTCGTGGAGCCACTCTAATAGCCTATCGACCCGGCTAATGCTCGCGGTTATGTTGATTAATATTTAAACTCAATAATATATCCGACATTATGAACCTGTGAACCACTTCCCATGATAAGCGGTCAACAAACTGGAAAACTAACCTGCTTCGACCTACTTCGTCACAGTGTTTTTGATATTTTTTCTGTTTAATCGGGTATCGATTTTTGTTTTGTGTTTTTCTGTGCTCTATAGTATAGGGAATTTGGTCAATTACATTGGAATTTTTTGTTTGTTTGGAATGATATTTATTTGTTGCTGTTTCTGTTTAAGAAAATCTGTGTAGCAGTTTTTCCATGTCTTATCGTAGTCTAGATAATTATGAATATGTAAATATCTTAATGAATAAACCAAAGATAATTTTGTACAGAAATATACCTTATTTAAAGAAGTACCTACTACGAAATAACATTTTCTTCTGAATATTTACTTGTGTGGGAATATCGTCCTGGGGATTCCCAAACGAATTGCCTACTTATTCTATATACAGAAAGCTTGTAAAAATAGAAGTTAATTGGACTCGCTTGATTACTTTATCCTCTTTCTGAGGTTTTCTTGTTATCGAGGGTACGATTAGGACGTAAAATTCTTAAGGAAATTAGTTAATGTTTAGTTTTAAGACGCGGAAAAATTAGAAGTTGAGGACTAAACCCGATTGTAATATTCAGATGAGTTTTGCTTGTATAATTTGAATGAAACACCTGGAATTCCCTTTTTTTTTTAGTTAGCCTATTGTGTCCCACTGCTGGGCAAAGGCCTCCCTCATTTCTTTCCAGCTCTCCCGGTGTTGTGCCTTCTCTGGCCAATCAGTCACGAACGAGTCCAGATCGTCACGCCTACGTTTCTTAGGTCTGCCTCGGTGACGACGACCGTCTTCAGCCACCCAGTGTGCGACGATTCTGGTCCATCTGTCCTGATCTCCCCTGGAAATGTGACCCGCCCAGTCCCACTTTAACCTCGCAGATTTATCGCCAACATCGGCGATGCCTGTCTTGGAGCGTATTATGGTGTTACGAATTCGATCGGTGATTTTGATGTTTAGAATGCTACGCTCCATCGCTCTTTGGCAAACCTTGAGTTTGGACTTCTGAGCTTCCGTCAAAGACCAAGTCTGTGCGCCATAGGTTAGGATAGGCAGGATACACAAGTCGACGAGTTTGCGTTTCAGTGAGATAAATACTTCTTTGGGGGTGCTGGTGAATAGTTTAGGAGAGAGCGGGTCACCCTGTTTTACGCCTTTGGAAATTTTAAATTTTGGGCCTATTGAATCTAATTTAACGTTAGCCGTGCTATTATTGTAAATATGCTTTAACAGTTGTATATAAGTTTCCTCTATACCTTGGCTTCGTAGATCTGAGAATTTGACATTGTGTTTTATGCTGTCGAAAGCTTTTGTGTAGTCTACGAAAGCCAGGTACAGAGGTTTTTGATATTCTGAATATTTTTCCAGTAGTTGAATCAGAGTGTGAAGGTGGTCTGTTGTAGAGAAACTTGGACGGAATCCGGCCTGTTCCGGTGGTTGGTGCGAGTCTAATTTGGCATCTATGCGATTGTGTATGACCTTGATGAACGCCTTGTAAATATGAGAGACTAAACTATTTATTTATAATCTGACAGATATGATACTTATATAAATAAAATAATATTTTGTAAATATTATATTACCCAAACGATTTTAACAGTTACCGTCTGCTGCTGGCACAATTTGCAACGAGAATCGTGCCCTATATGCCATGGAAGGTTTAGTAGTGCGGTTATTAGTCAGATTTACCAATAAGCAGTCATATAACTCTAGCTACCATAATCACCGATCATCATTTCTCAAGAATATTATCACATCACATCATCATCATCATCAGCCTACAGTAGTCCACTGCTGAACATAGGCCTCCTCAATCGCGCGCCACTCGACTCGATTCCCAGCAACCCTCATCCAGCTTATCACCCTGCGAAGATCGTCGCTCCACTGAGCCTGACGGCTTCCCACCATACGCTTGGCGTTTCAAGGACTCAAGGACACATCTACCCCAACGGTCATCGGCTTTAAGGCTAATATGACCGGCCCATTGCCACTTCAGCTTACTTATTCTGTAAGCCATGTCGTCAACTCTGGTTTTCTGTCGGATCACCTCGTTCCGTTCTCGTTCGTTCCTCAAGAATATGTTATGTTATAGTAGAGAAGAGCGATAATAATCGAAATAAATTAAATTGAAAGAAAAAACTTTGGGTAGTATGAGCCGATTACAGCCCTATTTTGTCCGTCAAAACGTTAAAAGAAAATCTACCATTTATTTATAGGACGGGCCCTTCGGCCCGTTTTCGCGGAAACACGTACAAAAACTTGTGATGTCAAATTGAATGTAACGTACTCGCTCGGTTCCAAGTACTCAGGTTGACTTTCAACATAAATTATTTTATACCTACATTTGTGTTTTCTTAATTAATTATTACACATAAAAGTACCATTGTACTTATGTATTGAGCAAGTGCTTTGGTTTGGCAAATGTAGGTACATTTATGTAAAATTTTAATTGAAGGTAAACTTCAACTTAAACTCATACAAAAAATTACATAATACAGACCACCAAAGCAAACTTTTCCATTTTTCAGCAGGCAAACTTTTCAGATATTCAAAAAAGTATTTTTTCAGATGGCCTCCGTCGATGTATAAAGTCTTTTATTAGAGCACGTCCGTTACCGTCACAAAGTTAACGTAAGAGAATGTGATAAAAACAGAGCTTTCACTTTGCAAGCTACGTGAAATATGGCTGAAATAATGCAGGTAACTACCATACTTTACGCGTTTCATTTTTTTGCGTTACTTCTTTTTGTTACTATGAAGACAAAATTGAACACCCACTTAATTCATAAAGTACATACTTACTTATTTTTCTTTAAATTTTACTTAAGGCTAAATAATGACAGCCGCTCTGGTTAAGCCGCACCTGCCTAGGTTGGTCCGTAGATAGGTGCCCACCCAATACATACCAAGCATCCTCAGTGCCTCGGAAAGCACGTTAAGCCGTTGCTCCCTCCCAGCTTTCACTTGTAGATCTTTGCCAGTCTGACAACCAGTCTAGTCAAGGGTTATCGTATTACCAAGGTTAGATTGGGCGTGCACCTCGAACTGAAAAAGTTTGGTAACCCCTGATCTAGTGAGTATATGATAGTACGTTTACGTTTCGTTTTTTTTTAGTTTATATCATGTTTCTTTCTTTACCTTATATGTTCATGTGTGGAGGGGGGAATCCTTGAAGCTATAATTAATGTAATTTTCTACGAAAATAGCTATCCCAACTCAGGTGCATTGTTCTCTGAATTGCTATTTTTCTTACCGGTTCAAAAGTTGTATTAATTTACCCCTGTTACGGCGATAATAGCTTTAACATTGAACTTATTAGCAATCAAAGACTTATACTCGTAGTTATGAAAGTTGTTGGTAGTTTAAAAGGTTTCAATAAAAATACGTAACCATAGTTACTTTTTTTTATTTAAACATAAACTTTATACAAGTAAACTATTACACATTTTTAATAATATTAGGTTAAAATTACCTACATTAGTATTTAGTTTAAAATAATAAATGTGACTAAATGGCTGGGCATTACATATTTGCATTACATATACATTGCATACGGTTTACATGAATCGCAACACACTAATACACACACATACATCTACTTAACACTGATTTAAGATATATAAAATATATTAGGTATTGCAGAAAGTAACAACAACCAATTAATATCAAATGTTTATCCGACTTACATACTAACTCTATATTACAACTTAAGCGATACCTATTAGGGCACGCCACGATAGTGGCAGTAAGTCCCCTCTTTGAGGAGTGACAGGAGAGGTGCCACGGCACCCTCGCATTCCGTCTGATGCAGGTCCTCAAGCGGGGGGAAACGCCCGAATGCTACCATTGTGAGGATCGGTCTGATGACACGGTGGAGAACACCGTGGAGGTCTGCTCCGCTTAAGGAACAGAGGTGGTTTTTAGTCAGTCTGGGCAGAGCGATAGGATTTTAATGATTTCACATCCTCCAATAAAAGAAAGGCGATACTTACTCATACAACAATGAAGATTAAAATTAGAATTAACGAGTATGTGTATGCAACACACATTATAATACTATAATAATACATCAGTGGATTTATTAAAACATTATTTGATTAACCCTATTTTGGAGGCAGCGTACAATTTTTGCTAGCAATTTTATACAGAATGAAATTCATTTCTAGTAAATATTAATGTTCAGTTATCATTACCCAAATTAAAGTCAGCTGCCGCAACCACAGAGGAATCCAAAGATCCAGCATGTACAACCTAAATACAAAATTATTAAAAAAAAATGAATTCCGCACCAAAATTTATACATAAATAATTCAGCTGAAATGGATTCAGCTAAAACATACTCAACTGTATGTATGAGACGAAAATATTCGATAAACTTGGTATGGTCAAAGTTGTCAAATAAACGATGAATTGGATTTTGGAGTAAGGTTTTTTTTTAAATTTAAAAAACTGATCTTGGTTGGAATCGCGAGGCTCGATCAGCATGGTGCACACCATCCTCTTCTGCATCAGCTCGTCGTCTCAGTCCCGTAGCCCCGCGAGCCACGTCTCGTGTCCCGCCAGCTCGCAGTCAAAGATCAGAGGGTTATCTGCGCCAAACGAAACCACTTAATATTCTGAACTCATGCGATATGATCATCGTTTCAGAACAATTAGATCAGAGCGAGATATTATTCTGTTCATGGATAGAGTTTCCGGACTCAATACCTCAGAAATCACCTAGTTAATCATCATGTTAATTTAAATAATTGATTTATATTATCTGTATACTATCTCATCATAACTTAAAAAGATACAAACCCATACTATCATCACTTGATACTCTATCCAAGATTGGCTCCATGATTTCCTAGCTTATTGTTTTGCAGATTTAAAGTCTTCAAGGAGTTTAAGTTGTCGAAGCCCATAGTCGGATGTTGGATCAGAGGTCCAGGTGAAGCAGGGAGTGGACAAAGAAGAGCTTACGAATAAATCTCATGCAGGCAGTTGTCTTCCCGGTCAAGGTACCTGCGCCAAAAGGAAACCACTAAATATTCCGAACTCATGCGAAATGAACATCGTTTCAGAACAATTCGATCAGAGCGTGGCATATTTCTACTCATGGATAGAGTTTCCGGACTCAGATACCTCAGATACCTCCAGAACCAATCATCATGTTAATTTAAATAATTGATTTAAACATTCTGTGAAACAATCTTGATAAAACTTAAAAAGATACAAACCCATAATATCAACCACTCGAAGAGTATCCAAGATTGACTCCATGATTTCCTCCGGAATGTGCTGCAGCTTATTGTTTTGCAGATTGAAATTCTCCAAGGAGTTCAAGTTGTCGAAACCCATAGTCAGCAGTTCCTGTTATAACGAAGTTGATAGATTTAGCCGAAGTAGGTAAAGTGGTGGTGAGAACAGTTCAGAACAATTCAAAGAGAGCGTGGTATGGTTTCTATCATAGGTAGAGTTGGCGACTCAGTTACGAATGCCTATTATCATATCAGCCATACTAATAATGTTGTAGAGAGTTAAAATGTATTTGTAAGTTTGAACCGTGCTCCTTTTTTTTGTAGACGTTTTATTTAAAGTGCCCATGTAGGCCTATGCGAAATAAAATATTTTGACTTTGACTTTGAATCTCTGGAACTAATAATCCAATTTTTCGTAACTGCTATAGGCTATAAATTGTATTAATATCTTGTATAATTGCCGCGCCATCACAATTTTTGCCGTCGAAGTGCTAGTTGTATAAATAAAAGCAAGAAGATTATTATAATAAAAACAAACATACGTGTTCTTTCGCCTACTGAGGAAGATAATGAATTCTCCATAGCGTGTGAGCCTCATCTTCACTGATGTATGTCATTTTGTTGGATTGATGGTCCAGATGAGGCAGCACGCAGACGAAGAGCTTTCGAAAACATCTTGATACAGGCAGCTGGTGTCTTCCAGGCAAAGGTATCTACGCCAAAAGGAAACCACTAAATATTCTGAACTCATGCAACATAAACATAGTTTTTTTTTTTTTTTTTTTTCCCCTTTGTGTGATAGTTGTGGAATATTATTATTATTATTATTAGTTTCAGGACAATACGAACAGAGTGTGCCATTTTCTATTCATAAACAGGAGAAAGAAAGAAAGAAAGGGATTCCATACTCAAATACCTCAGATACCTCCACCGGCCTTTGTCATCATGTTAATTTTAAAAAAATATTTACAAAAAGTCACATGTCTTGTGGCTGCTACTCGTATATAGGCTAGAAATTGTATTCATATCCTAATGGCGACGCTATCACAATTGAAGTGCTAGTTGTATAAATGCATAAAAGCAAGACGATTATGATCATAAAAATAAACATACGTGCATTGACTTATATATTACTGCGTAAGGACTGGGCGGACCGCATGATAAAATGACGCCTCGAATTTGGTCCCAAATAGGTCTTGACTAAACCGAAGTTTAAAAGAAAATGAAAATTAAAAATTAAAATTTAACATTTTTTTTTAATAACATTTTAATGAAAGCTTTATTTAATTTCTTTATACTTCGATAATACCACGCCACGCCGCTCATACAAGGTTACGTTTACGAGCAGCCTGATTAGTTCTTATAGATGACGTTAGTGTTTCTCTGTATGGGGAACGCATCGAGCAAAATGTTCGGACGACCGTATCTTTAGTTTTTATATCAATGCATACGTGTTCTGTCGCTTGTTTAGGACGATAGTAAAGTCTCCATAGCATGTGAAGGCATCTTCACTGATGTATGTGATGTTGTTGGAGTGATGGTCCAGATGACGCAGCAAGCGGACGAAGAGCTTTCGAAAACATCTTAATGCAGGCAGCTGTTGTCTTCCAGGCGAAGGTATCTACGCCAAAAGGAAACCACTAAATATTCTGAACTCATGCGACAGTTTCAGGACAATTCGATCAGAGTGCGCCATTTTCTGTTCATAGATAGAGTTTCCGGACTCAAATACCTCAGATACCGGGCTTTGTTAATTTAAATAATTTATTTATATTTTCTGTAAACTATATTGTTTTAACTTTAATTGATACAAACCCATACTATCATCACTCGAAGAGTATCCAAGATTGGCTCCATAATTTCCTCAAGAATGTGCTGCAGCTTATTGTTCTGCAAATTTAAAGTCTTCAAGTTCAAGTTGTTGTAGCCCATAGTCGGCAGTTCCTGTTATAACAAAGTTGATAGATTTAGTTTAGTTAGTTTAATTTATTTGTTAATAATGATCAAAAATTACATGCCTATCATCATATCATTATAGATATTAAAGGCAAGACGATTATTATAAATAAAACAAACTTACATGTTCTTTGCATGTAGAAGAATGGAGTCTCCATAGCCAGTGAAGGCAACCTTGATCGCGTGGCCGTGGACCGTTTACACTTCAATTCTCGAGCGCATCTTGACGACCCTGCACTCGCGATGTTCATTCATCATGGTGAACGCCGTTCTCTTCTTCTGCATCATCTCGTCGTCATGATATCGCAGTCCTACGAGCCACACTTCGTACCACACCAGCTCGCAGTCATAGATCAGTGGGTTATCTGCGCCAAAACGAAACCTCTTAATATTCTAAACTCATGCGATATGAGCATCGTTTCAGAACAATTCGATCAGAGCGTGGCATATTTCTACTCATGGATAGAGTTTCCGGACTCAGATACCTCAGATACCTCCAGAACCAATCATCATTTCAATAATTGATTTAAACATTCTATAAAACAATCTTGATAAAACTTAAAATTATACAAACCCATAATATTAGCACTCGAAGCGTATCCAAGATTTTTTCCATGATTACCTCCGGAATTCTGGTTTTTGTTTTGAAGATTTTCAAGGAGTTTTAGTTGTCGAAAACTTAGTCATTAATTGGTGGATCCTGTTACAACAAAGTTGATAAATTTAGACGAAGTAGGTAAAGTGGTGGCGAGAATAGTTCAGGACAATTCAATCAGAGCGTGGCATTTTTCTTATAATGGGTAGAGTTGGCGAGTCAGATGCGAATCTCAGATGCGAATCATCTATACTTATAAAATAAAATGAGTTAAAATTTGGTTGTAAGTTTGTAATCTCTGAAACTAATAATCCAATTCTAAAATTTCTTTCATTGGCAAAAAGCCACATAGTTCTTGTCTGCTATAGGCTGCAAATTGTATTTATATCCTGTAAAAAATAGCCGCGCTATGACATTTTTTGCGGATGAAGTAGCGGGCAAAGTGCTAGTTGTATTATTTAATGACATGTATATTTGACGACACGGTTGGCGCAGTGGCTGAGCGATTGGACTGCTGCGCTGTGTGTCGCGGGTTCGATCCCCGCACGGAACAAATATTTGTATGGCCTACAGATAGTTGTCCCGGGTCTGGGTATTTGTGTATGTGAATTTAAATGTTTGTGAACGCACCCACGATACAGGAGAAATTCCTAGTGTGGAGGGGCAACGTTTTAAAAAATATAATAAAAAAAAATATAAGTAAAGGCAAAACGATTATAATAATAAAAACAAACATACTCATGTTCATTTGTAGGTATGTTGAATCGAAGAGCTCCCGAAAAACTCATGCAGGCTTTTGTAATAATTAATTAACTTAATTCATAAAAAAAACTATAAAGAAGGGTGTTGATCCAGAAGCCTTGGAAATATTTAATGTTAAACCTGGATTTTGGCGTTATTAATCCTTTGGATTCCTCCAACTCCAATGAGTTTAAGAACATTAGGTGCAGGGACACCTGCGGGTACTTCGCGGAGCTGATTGTAAGCCACACCGAGACAATTTAGGCAACGCGCAAATGTCATTTCAATCCCTGTCTTAGCCAGAAATATCGTCAACTAGAAGAAGTTCACCATTATCAAAAGTGAGTAATGTGATGCATGGAGTAAATGGATTGAAATTGAAACCCATGGTGTAATCCTGTTCTCATACAAGGTGAGGATCTCTGTTATATCCAGACCCATGATGCTCTGTTGTGCACTGCTATCCGTCACCTAAAAACAGTTGTTTTGTTCATCATTTATTTAGTTGTAGTACGAAGTGTATTCAGTTTATAAGGTATTTACAGGAAATTATTCTCGTTACAGCTATAAATGGAATTCTACGAAAGACTCATTAACTTGTTTTTTGCTGAGTGGTCGGTCGCTTTATATTTGGAATTGTAGTTTTAATTTGCCAGTTTGGATTTTTTTATTCATTTGTTCCACATGGCGAGAAGAGTTTTATATTTATTAATCTTTTTTAATTAGTGAAGTAAGTAAAAGTTACAAAGAGTTTAACTTACACTTACATTATTTGTGGTTAGTTTGGAAAGTGTCATGAAAACACGTAACCATAGTTAATTTTTTATTTAAACCGAAATTAAATAAATACACCTTTACAGCAAAATTTCAATATTAGATTTAAATTACCTACATTTACATTTAATTTAAATAATAAATGTGACTATAAACGGTTGGGTATTACAAACTGGGTTAACATGAATTATTCAGAACAAGTATGTATTACACTGATTAGAGATATATTGAGTATATTGCTTATTGCTGAACATAATACCAACCATTTAACATCAAATGTAAATCCAACTTACATACTAAGGTACACAGAGTATATTACAATTTAAGCGATATCCATCCATACAACAGTGAAGATTAACAATGAATATACGTTTATATAAACAACACACATATATTATATAACAGTGGATATATATTAAAATTACGTTGACTTAACCCTATTCTGATATGCAAGGTCAGTGGTGCCCAATTTGATTATAAATTGCCCCCACTTCCACGATATGTTTTTATGCTGGTTCTTTTCATTAATTTAGTCCAACGAATATTGACGTTGTTACAATGAATATATTTTTATAAATGTTATATTCCTTTTATGTAAGTGAGTGTTAATCGAAACATGATAGTTGACAAAGTAAATAATTAGATTTATAGAATGATACATAGACATGAAGAACTCTTAAATTATAATTAGTTAGTTTATACTTAGCATAATATGAAATGATAATCTATCTTTTGAGACACTATTGCAAAATCAAACTACAATTTTGTCTTTCCCATACCTAGATCACCTAATATATTAGGTAGGCACTTGTAGATGTAGAGCAAAGCGATGATGAATATACGATATAAACATTAACAAAAGTATCTCAAAATATAGAACGAGCGAATCTTAATATTAACTTGCGTCGGATCTCTGAGAAAGCGTTAAAAGACAATAGAATATCTGAATAAAGTGCAACACGACATATATAACATCAAAAATGCGTATAATGAGTTAAATATATCGAATAACATGAGACGGTTCACGAAATTCCTTAAATTTAATCAGGTTTCCTCGACTCTGATCATCAGTAAGTTTTACGTGCATTACTTGTACATAAAGTGCATAAACCGCTAAATACGTGAACAGTGATTAATGACAATAAACATCCAAGCTTTAACATCAACACTACGTAATATATAAAATGGATTTTATCACCAAAATGTGTCAATAATATGTAAATTGAGTACAAAAAGTACCCAATCTCGCGTCTTACACAATTAACACATTTTATAAATAGTTAAATTACGATTATTCACGACTATGACATGGTTTTAAAAAAATCGCATTACGTGTGATAAATTATAAATTTGGTCATCGAAAGATATCGCAATCCCCTGGATATTATCACATCTGTGTTCATGACTTCGAACACTTTTACAATTTACTTTAATTGTTAATTGTCAGTGAATTTTGAAACCAATTTTTCATTTCAATCATGAACAATTTAATAGGTTAATACATTTCACAAGAATATTGGCGCTAGTTTTATGATAATTTGCTTTATATTTTCCTTCAGCGACCCGAAATAGTCCAATATACTTTACCCACTTACTACCAAAGTACGAAATACGAAGGACACTTGAATTTTGAATTTCCCGGCAATATACTGCAACAAATCGAAATAGAGCAATTTAAATCTTCGGGTTTCGTACCTTCGTAGTAACTCCAGCCTCTACATAGTTTCACCAACTTTTGCTGGTCAAAAGTTCAGGTTTCTATCGTTTACTTATTTAAATATATTCCATTGAAATATTGTATATTATAAACATTCTTATAATTATTAATTCAGACTAAAGGATATGTTTTTGGTTACAATTTTATCACTTGAAAATGATTTAGATACACATCTTACATTGATCACAGGGCTCAGAACATTGTATTTTCCTCTTTTTAGTTGTATTAACTAGGTTTTTTTTTTTACCGTAAGGCAAGGTGACTACAAAGCAAAGGAAATATGTTCAAAGTCACATTTATTACTCCACTATACTAACGATAAACTTTAACATCAAGTAATAACTCATTATAAAATAATTTAAAGCTAAAGGTTAAAAAATCTGTATGATACAGCCTAAAAAATATAATTTTAATTTAAAACAATTATAATTGAGTGAACTTAAGTTATTTAAATAAAATATTCAATTACTACTAGCTTTATGAACCAAACTATGGATCGGTTAAATGCTACAAACTCCGAAAATATAAACAGCGTTGATTTTACCGAATCTCATCTAACACTTATTCATCTACTTAATGCTAATTCTACATCAAATAGAACATTTATTTTATGGGCTCTAACTATGTAATATAATAATCAAGATAACATATTCATACCGTTCCGAAAGCTAACATAACTTGCCTGTAAACGATACTCAGCGTACATGTATTGAGAAGATACAACCGGCAATAATTTTCGTTTGCTATACAATTAGAGAGGAATAAATGTACGTAATGTGAGGTAAACACTCGTACCTCAAGCCCTCTTACACGTACCATAGAATAATAATATCTTAATAGTCAACATTGTAAATACGTAAAAGCTTACTAATAGGTTACATCGTAAGGCAGGGGTAAACGATAAAAAATATAAGAACTTCTCCTTCAAATTCATAGGGAATAATAAAATTACAAATCAAATTGTTCATTGCTAAAGATTTTGTAAAAGTCCTAGGTCTTTGTGAAATCACATTATTGAATTTTTTATTAATTTTCTCCATGCTAAGAGCATGCTACGACCATAAAGATATGAACCACGCCTTCAGTGATACCTATTATTACTAGGATGCCTGGTGTTAGAACGTGTAGTTACCTACATTCTGGTACATTACTATTAGTAAGGCATACCATTAGTGGTTTTTACTACAATGTAAAAATACTGTACCACTAACTTACCGCTCTTGAAAAACGACTCTCTTCACTTACCAAGCTACCGCTCCATATATATTACTAAATTTTGTTAATCAGCCCAAAATTGATATGTATCGTAGTTTATTCCACAAATTCATCACGTTACAAGTTTTTAACGGAAAATACAAACGTTGCGAAGAGGTACGCGTCGAGCCATCCGGCCACAGCTGGCCCGAAGGTAACCCTTCGCGGGAAATTAAATTAGGATTAACTTATAAAAATAATGTTATTATTATTATTATTCTAGAGCCACCTGGCCGCTAATACAAAGAGTACGTTGGTCGCAAAGCAGATATCGGGGCGTGTAGACGGTGCGGCCGAAGTGCGGCCGTACGCCGGTTTTCGTTTGCAGTTCATCTTCTCGAGCGGCATCTTGGCGACGCTGTACTCGCGGTGCTCGTTCACCATGGTGCACACCGTCCTCTTCTTCTGCATCATCTCGTCATCTCGGTCTCGCAGCCCCGCGAGCCAAGCTTCGTACCACGCCAACTCGCAGTCACAGATCAGAGGGTTATCTGCACCAAAACGAAACGTCTTAATATTCTGAACTCATGCGATATGAGCATCGTTTCAGAATAATTTAATCAGAGCGAGACATTATTCTACCCATGGATAGAGTTTCCGGACTCAAATGCCTCGGAACCCACCTCGAATCATCATGTTAAATAACTTAAAAAGATACAAACCCATAATATCAACCACTCGAAGCGTATCCAAGATTGGCTCCATGATTTCCTCCGGAATATGCTGCAGCTTATTGTTCTGCAGATTTAAAGTCTCCAAGGAGTTCAAGTTGTCGAAGCCCATAGTCGGCAGTTGGTGGATCCTGTTACAACAAAGTTGATAGATTTACTCCAAGTAGGTAAAGTTGTGGCGAGAAAGTCGGTGACACTCGCGATAGGGGAAGCGGTTTAGTGCTAACTACTATTGTAACCTATACGGCGCGGCGTGGACGTAATATCCCTAGACAATTTGGAGCAAGATTTGTCAAGACTGTGGATTTAAATATTAAAGCCATTTCAACACCACAGTTTTCTTAACTTTTGTTCCTACAGCATATTACTGTAATAACTTGGATACCAATGGCTGTTTTTTTTAAATTAAATGGAATTTGTGACTAGTCATACAAAGTGTTTCAAACTATTGTCACTTGGTATCAGTTGGATTTGAAATAATAGATATCATTATATTAACATACAGGCACGAAACTACATTAATATTAATATAAAGTCGGTTAAAGCACTCGTTGAAGCGACGGCATTATTTACTTGATTGAGCACGTTGTCGTTGGGTTGAGTGAAGAGAATTTATTAATCTTTTTGAAGTTGGAAATCTAATCAATCACCAACATGAAATGAGAAATATTTATTAATAATAAACCCAAAATGTTTTGCATAAATAAAATGTTTGGCAGGGACGACGGGTATTAAGTAGTTTAGAACATAAATTCAATATTTCATACGGTTGATATAAGACAAACACTGCTTGAATTATTAACTCCTGGTTGATTCATCTATTTATGTTCCTTTACGCTTTTGGGATTTCAGACGAATGGGCTATAAAATGCCTTTTACTCTTACTTTATCCAAGTTTAAATTTATTTACAAGGATACTAGCTGATGCCCGCGGTTTCAACCACGCGGATGTCGGTTATCGCGACCAAAAGTAATATTTTCGTACCCCCCTTTCAACCCCTTGAATAAAGTTTTTTTATGTCCTTTCTCGGGTATCAAAATATCTCCATACCAAATTTCATGCAAACTGGTTCAGTAGTTTAGGCGTGATTGAGTAACAGACAGAGTTACTTTCGCATTTATATTATTAGTATGGATAGTCACAATAAATATAAATAGAACAAAGGCATGACGATACCTAATTGTAAATAAACTTACATGTTCTTTTGCATGTTGAGGAATGTAATGGAGTCTCCATAGCCAGTGAAGGCATCCTCGCTAATATATGTGATGTTATTAGAGCGAAGGTCCAGGTGACGCAGGCGGTGTAACGGACGAAGAGCATCCGAAGGAATCTCGTGCAAGCGGTTGTCTCCCAGACGAAGGTATTGCAGGTTTTCTACAAAATACCGTTTATGAACATAATGCCAATAAAAAAGCAATAAACAAGAAAGAATGAAATACATAAACAAGCCATAAAGTTGGATAGTAATCCGTAAGCCTTGGAAATATTTAATGTTAAACCTGTATTACGTTCTCTCCACTTTTGCGTTATATTTCTCCTGTATCTTTATTTAAAAAACAAGTGCATTAATATTTACCCTCAAGTCCAGCGAAGGCTTTTTCATCAATCCTTTGGATTAGATTGCCCTCCAGCTCCAATGAGTTTAAGAACGTCAGGTGCGAGAATACCTGGGCGGGTACTTCGCGGAGCTGATTATGAGCCAAACCTAGAGAATCTAGGCTCCGTAGACCTACAAAGTAAAGAATAATGTCATTTATATCCCTGTCTATGTCAAATATGTCGTCTACAAGACGTAATACCTCCCTTGTTTGAGGAAAGACCATATTCAAAGTGAGTAATGTGACCCAACCCATGTAATCCCTTAGCCTTAGATGCTTTTTACGACACCCATGGGAAGTGGCAGGCCGACCCCCTTCGTAAGAGTCAGACAATGTGCACTGAATACAAAGACAATGACATATGACCACACAGATTGGTCTGAACAGGAAATAAACGACGAATAAGAGAAACATTACCTGCAAAATCTCCCTCAGTAATAGTAGCGATGCGATTCTCTTGCATTTCAAGTTTTTTCAAATTCTCGAGCAAAGCGAGTGCCTTTTGTGGCACCGCTGTCAAGTCGTTACCGCCAAGATTTAGCCGTTTCAGCTTTCTAAAACAAAGAAATCTTATGTGCTTTTCTATTTAGAGCACTTAGATTTATCGCAATATTTTTACTCATGTTTGGTGAAGAAAGAAATTAATTATAAGTAAAATGTAGAGGTGACTTTCTGCTTAATCTTAAAATTTCATGCCTTAATTGGTCAGTAAAGTGATTTACTAAACTGTGCATTGTAAATAAAACGGGAAATATTTAAAACCAAAATAATTGATAAACTATGTAGGTTGATATTAAATCATAGCTTCTGGTTAGTGATTATAATATAAATGAAAGCGCAGACCACAGCATTTAATTGAGTGTGTGTGATAAAACACATAGAATTTTGTATTTAATGGCAGTAAATAAATATTTTAAACTAATATGATAAATCCACCTTATTTTATTGTTAGTTTACCGCGCTAACGTAAATATCTGACGATTACAAAAACTAAAAAGGTCCAAAAAAATTCAATTCGTTCCTGGAACTGGTCCTGCAATAGCTGTTCCAATTAAGCTAGCTATTCCTAAAACAATTTGCGTTAGCTGATGGACTAGAAAATGGGTTTTCATTTAGAAACTATGAATAGACTATCGAACTATGCGCTATTCTAGAAACATGTAATAAAATAGTTTATGTTTCGGAAAATACAGTTTTTATGGTTTGATCAGATATACGACAATTTCTAAAATATTCTTCGACCAGTCCTTGGGCCCAAACCTTAAAACTAAATTAAAAAAAAAAACTTATTTGTAATGGATGACTATTCATTTATAATTCCTTAATTATATTGGATAACAACACTATACTAACAAAAAACAGGTTTAGTGTAACGAAATTTATCAAATTCAGTCCTAACAGCCTAATTACATTACAAGATACAACTTACTTCTCGAGCCCTTTAAAAGCCTCTCCGTCAACGACAGATATCCTGTTCTCGTACAAGGTGAGGATCTCCAGTGTGTCCAGACCCATGAACGCTCTGTTGTGCACCGCTGTCACCTATAAACATGTGCTTTTGACATCATTCGTAAACGTGGGGTTTCTCTATTTTTATAGGGTGGTGATAATATCGACAAGTATTCTAAAATTACATTTATTTGCATTGATTGTAGGTTAATAAAAAAGATATAACAATAAAACAGAGAAAGAATGTCCCTTAGGAAGTCTTTAATATCCACCGTCAAAAACCAGTGATCCAGTTCCTTCTTGAGTATATTAACATAAATTATTGAAATAATTCATATTGTTGTAGTACTGTTTGACCAGACCAGGGATTTAAATGCTCTTCAGCATTGTGCTTTAACATAACATAATATTCCTTTGTATTATCCAGTGAACACTTAGATGCAAAGGTATTGGAAAACAATGCATTTCATTATATTAAATAGTTCAATAGGCAATGCCATGTAGTTTTAATATTTTCATCTAAACATCAACATTCTCCTGCCCCAATTTAATTGGGGTCAGGTTAATTGGGGTCAATTTAATTGCCCCAATTAATTTGGGATCAGGTTAATTGGGGTCAATTTAATTGCCCCAATTTAATTGAGGTCAGTGCAGCATGTCTTCATCTTTCATACTTACTTTTCTTACAGTTATTTCAATCTGTTATTTTGGGTTTCTAACGTTCAGCGCCAAAAGCCTCTTCTCTTGCCTTATCACCCTTGACACATTTCAGCCATCGTTTCTTTGGCCTTCTTCTACCCTTATACCCATCCACATTTTCATCAAATATTTACAAGAAACAAATGATCACCTGAATATTGCTTGTTCAGAAAGACCCAAAATCGAAACAAATAAACATCGACACTGAACAGTCCTTAGGACAATGATCCTATACAATAACATTCGTACCAAGCCCTTACCTTGTTATGGTTCATATTGAGAATGAGCAGATGATTGAGATGTGTGAACGACGACGTCGGTATTGTCGCCAGACTGTTCTGCGACACGTCGAGTTGCGTTAACTTGTTACCTGACGAAGAAGATATTGGGTTTATTGGGTCACAAATAGAAGACATTTTATGTTACACGTGGAAGTTTCGAATTTCAAGGACTTGGGCGTGTGAAAGGTGGACTATGTTCCATTTGTATTTAGGTAACTTTGAAGCAATTTGACGGAGGAAGAAGTCTTCTGAACTTTGATAACTTGTTTAAATTAATTAGGTGCTTATTTTGCTTAAAACTTGCACAGTTAGGTTAAAATGAAGTAAAGAAATGAACACGAGTAACAGACAGTCAGGTCGTTAGCCTTCCAGTTCAAAAACACCCCACATAAAGTATCGATTCTATTGACAAAAATATTACTCGAGTAAGTAAATTAATTATTCAAACAAGGTAAGTAACCAAATATCACATCGATTTGTTTGAACTAAATTAGTCATAGTTACCGATAGAACTGAGTGAGGAGTCTTCTATGACAGCCAGACTGCTGTTGTGAACGGTCAAGTGGCGGATGTCCAGCCCCAAGAAGATGTAGGAGGGCAGCTTGGCTAGATTGTTATGTCGCAGCTTCAGGTAGAAGATTATCATTGGCTTGGAGCGTAGTGTGTTCATTGCCTGTTTAAGAAAAAAATATTAAGTATATAAGGTCCCATTAAAATAGGTGGACAACATTTCAGAAATCATTCAGATCACCAAAATAAGGACGATGGTAAAAAATAATAAGAAAAACGCATTTAAGTACCTACTATATAGGATGAGTTTATTCTAGAGTGCCGGCAATTTATTATTTTAAGTAAAAAAAAAAATTAAGTTCAAAAATCTAAAACCCGACTACTAACAAAATCGCGGTCTTAAAAGTAGAAAACAAGAAAATAATTCTTGTCTGATATTCTTCGTAGTCGCATGCCACTGATGCTCCTTCATGGCGTTCTCATTGATACAGAAGTCAGCTGCTAATTGCCATAAGCAAGGTGGCATGCGACTACGAAGAATATCAGACAAGAATTATTTTCTTGTTTTCTACTTTTAAGACCGCGATTTTGTTAGTAGTCGGGTTTTAGATTTTTGAACTTAATTTTTTTATTTGAATTATTTTTGTGTGTGCTTAAACTATAATATAATACATATTTGTAATGTGCTCGCCAAGACCTTTCATTTGATACCTAACTTGCTATGATTATCTCAATTTAATATTTTTGAGGTAAGTTTTTGACATTTAAATTCCGTCATAAAAAGAATTTATGAAATTTATATAACCTATGTCACCCGGGCTATTCTTACGAATCTATTGACACCTAATTTATTAAAATCCGTTTAGTAGTTTAGGCGCTACGGTGGAACATACATACATACATACATAGACTGCCAAAATCATTACCCTTCCTTTTGGCTTCGCCGTAGTCGGGTAAAAAACACTTTATTTAATGTTTTGTTTTGTTTAGATATCTTTGGTTAGACCTACTGAACGCTGTGTAAAAATTTGTTCACCTATTTTAATGGGACCTTATATATCACAAAGCTTATTAGGTTGTACTTGTAAAACCAACGATAGTATGCCGAATTGAATCGTAATATAAACATTTAGGCAGTGTTGTAGTTGAGTTCTGAAATATATTATAGAACATAATTATACGGAGCTTAAAAGATCAAAAACCAAATTTGAGACCTATTCTACTGGGTAGTGAAGATCAGATAGCCAGCTCCATGTAAAGTTATGATATTTAGCTGCATCCGACGATTTTAAACCAAACCCAACATTTATGTGCATTGTGTAGTTGGAAAGGCTAGGCCAATATTGAGAAGATGTTCTAGGCTGAAATCAAGTCTACACACACAGGTCAGCATTTTCTATCACCTTTTTTCCTTACTGCCACTTAGAACTGTAACTCGAATAAGTGTGAGGGTCAATCACACGTTAAACTGCTTCCGATGCGAATAAATGCGGATGCTAGTGACCGGACTTCTCGCTCCACCAAATAGCCAATTACACCTGAATATCACCCAATTATCTATTTGGACACAAGATACCTTTTGTTTAGACTAGTCGGGCTTACGGGACTCCCAAATATCCATTGTGTTGAAGTGAAATCTCCAATGAAACTAAATTCCATAGTAACTTTTTACATAAACTTAAGGTGGGGGAAACTGGCAAGACGCCAAACATTTTCTAGTGTGATCATATAAACATTATTCGTATGTGTGACTAGAATTTGAAAAACACCAAAATATTTATCAGCATTACCCATTCTTATACAGCTGCTGTCAAGATCCTTTTGCATAGAAAATATGCTTAAATGAGACACATTGCATCTTCAGAGTTCATACATTGTGACATAAGACGAAGCCGGAAACGGTGTTTAGACGTGTTGTGGATTTATTGATTTTGTTCTTTGGTTACACCATTACCAGCATAATTATATTCTTAAGCGACTGTGGTTTAGAAAAAAATCTGACTACTTTCTACATTATTGATCGAAGACTTTCTGCATTATTTATTTTATGAACTAAGAGGTGATGAATTCAGGAATATTTTAGGAGGATGCAAGAGGACTTTAGCGTTGTAAAAATTACTGTCAGTAGGTATGCTCTTCAGTAAACTCGCAGAATATGTCGGGTGATGTTTTTAAGGTTGATGCGACGAGGTGCCCGCGAAATTCAAATTTTCTTACGTTTTTTGCAATTTCCCGGTCAGTGTCAAGTCGTATGTTAAATAAAATGGGATTCGCGGCAAATGTATATTTACTGAGTAATAATGATTAAAATAAAACAACTAATACGCCTGTCTCAGTTCATGTAGGTAAGTCTCAAGACTCTTGAGACTTGATTAGAGTTTAATTTAATTTAATGTTTGTTTTGTGAAAGTATTTCGAAGTAATTTGGTTGTAGTCAGATTATTTTTGTAATTTTGGTGTGTAAATGGAAAAGTGAACGTACATAAATACGTTAACATTGAGAGTATCCTGGGAGCTACGTCTGCCAACAAACTGCTATGTAGTTTGGCAGAAGTAAAATGTAATGAATTTGACTTAAGTTCGAAATAAACACTTTTTCATTTTTTTTTTTATATGAACTGAGCATACGACTTGAAAAAATGAAAGAAAATTAGAATTTCGCGGGCTACCTTGTCGCCTTCACCTTAAGCAAGACACAACTATACCACTCCTAGTTTTAAGTATGTATAAGATACCTTCTCCTCCGTCTCCTTCTTCTTCATGTCTTTTTTTTTGATTATAAAAAAAAAATTACCTTCTGTATGTGTTGCTGTTCAGTGAACTCGCAGAGTATGTCGAGGCCGTTCTTCTTGACGGTGCAGCTGCAGGGAGTGATGGTGGCGGGCGCGGGGCACTGCTGCGCGCCCTGCGGGTGCGCCGGCCGCGCGCACAGCACCACGCAGCACACCAGCAACCAACGCGGCACCATTGTGAATGACCTGCACAATTATTTTAGAGTTAACCTGTGCTGGGTACAGGCCAATGACCTACACTATCACATGAAATTGTTCAAGAGCCGTACCTATAATCATGTTTGGGGATAGGCTGAAGAATTTATCATAGGATGAAGGTGTTTATGTACGATATTCCGAACACGTTACAGGATGAAGGTATGTATGTAGGTAATTCCAAATGCTTATCTTTATTTTTTTTAACTAAAACCTAAACTTGCTATCGTTATGTTCATATAATTTTTTTATTGGAATCACCTCCCGCAAAAGTTTCTAAAAAAATACAGACACAACACCTCCGCACATTTTTGAAAGCAGACTAAGATATAAATTCGAAGAGGCTGCAACGACCAGAACACTCGCTAGAAGAAAGGAAATTCTGACCTCCAAGTGGACAAACTGGACGCAGGTAGCGTCCAGTTTGTCCAATTAGCATAAATTGTCACAACACACACTAATAATAATACCATTAAAAGTTTCTGGATTTTATAAAACGTAACGCTAGGTACGGTGATGAGATTGTTCTTGTTTGCGTAATGCAAAGTTGAGCATTTGATTGTCTATCGGCCGGTTTCTGAATGATCATTGGCGCCGAGCGAACCCCAAGAGTGCAGTGATAACAGGCATAATATCAGATGACCTGTGTATCCGAATGCGTGAAGCGAGACGTGTGTACACGAACCCCCAGTTAAGTCGTATCTATACCTAAAACTAAGGAGAGTAAATGCATCCCTGCGTTAAAATATATGATATTAACCTTACATTTATCGCACCGCAATACAGCTTTCATTTGCATCCCGAAATTATCTTACAAGGAGCTTTAACTTATGTAGAACACACATTTACGTCATAATATTGTAGCCAAGTCCGACCTTCTCTAAATTCTTAGCTCAACTAATTCATTGCCTACTATCTCCTCGGAATATTACAAAGGAGACAAATTACGACGACTGTAGAGGCTCATAACTTGCTTTATAGTATTATAGTACCTGATCCGAGGTACCTCGTTAAAAGGACAATTCTGCAACACTGAATATTTTGTACTAACAAGAAATACGATCGTTCTTCCGAATATTGAAAGAGAATACTTTATTCGTGTTGTAGTATTTCATTTCTTTGATGCTTTCTGATGGCATGGCATCATATGGATAGGCATCGTAATGTTATTGAATACATATAGCGGAAGAGCTATATGTATTCAATAACATTAACAACACAAAATTAACAGCCGGCTTTATAAGTTAAGCCATTAATTTACATTAGTTACTGTTTCATAGTTGTAATCTAGCCCAAACTTTCATGACGTAACCACCCTAAACCTTACAAAAGCAGAAGTTTACCACGAACAAGCTCAGAGATCAAGTTTTACTCTTCGTTAAACAATCAGTGAAGTACCTTAATTCTGGTTACCTAGATTATATTCCTAATCTTCTCTTAACAAGCCTAGCAACTGTTACTAGGAGCATTTTCATTCGTGTTCGGTCTAACAAGATGTTATCAGTATTTCACTCACAATGACTGACATTTAACCCTCGGAACCCAACAGGTGACAAATACCGCAGAGACTAGTTTTGACGTGTTTTACCGCTACATGTGGACGACTGTCATGTGTTTTTTATGACAGCCTTGGATGACAGCTCTGTGTTTTTCGTGTTTTTCAACGCAATCTTCACAGAATTAACAGCAAAAACGAACAATGTTTCTGGGATTAAAAGTTCATTTATATTTCTTTAAAGTCGTATTTGCTTAGTTCAAAATATCTGGAAGATACCAACGTTAAATTTTAAACAGGAGAAAAATCTCAAGACTTCTTTTGTCTCAAGTTCTCCTGGCTTTGAAATGACGCTCCGCTTTGCAGGTACAAGGATGTAGCAATTTTATATTTACATTTTTGTTTTAAAATATTTTCTCGAGATAGAAATATTCATGAAATGTTTTCTTTAAGGAATTCTTGCGTAAAGATTCTGAATTATTTTCTTCGTTGGAGTTACTTGGTTTTATGCTTCTTGCTTACGGGATTTTTACTACTAATTTTAATAGAATTTTATAATCCCAGACTTGAGTCAAGTAGAAAATTCCTACAAAGAAGTGCCTTAGGATATTCACTTTATTATTCAGCATTTTACGAATCTACAACAAAATGACTATCTAAACATTTTTAATTTTAATGTTTTTTTTTCATTTTTGTTAAGAAGGTTTGAGCATTTTATTGAGATGGCGTTTCTATCTGCGTAAAGTCTAGTCTGGTGCTAAGTATTCCAGCATTAAGTTTTTCTGCTTTTACAGCTATTTCAGGCTGGTGAAGCACTCACAAAAATACCTGCCTACTATTTAGAAATTCCGCGCAGCAATTGATAAGATTCCACCGGCCATGGAAATGTGGGTTAAGGGGTCGAAACAAAACCCTATGTGAGCTGAATAAAAAAAAGTTCATTACTGCTCATAATTCTATTTCAGTCCCCATAAATCTGAAACCCTTTATTACCGCTAGGAGCACGTATCAAAAAATAATGTTCGTATACATTTAGATTGAAGTACGTTCGGTACATATTGGTGAGCTGAATATTCTATCGGCGGTGCACGGGGCGCGAATACTAATACAGAGAACCGGGCATGCCTCCTGACGTGAAGGTTTATTCACAAATTGTTTAACACCCCTGCCGCTGCCCACTACGACCTTTAATACTCTTTTTTTACGTGCCAGGCTGGCAAACAGCCGACGGCCCACTTGATTGAAAGTGGTTACCACAGACTATAGACAGCTGTCAGTATCAAGGTAATTTTCAGTGTGTTGCAAGTATAGTGCGAAGGCCATTTGGCACTTGAGTGACATAATCATAGCAGAGTGCTGTTATTTAACATTCGTTAAATTATCGATGGTTTGATTGGAAAAACAAAGATGGCGGGGGTAGTTTCAAAAAACCATGACGCTTTCAAACGTCTAGAATCTGTCCGGTCCAAACGGGAGCATATTAGGTATATTGATAAAGTTAGCCTGCATCATCTAACTGCCGGGAAAAGGCTTCTCCTCAATGTAGACCACTGGTCGTTGGTTTTGTCCAAGTCGCCCGCCGTCTCTCTGCTACGAAGTCTGCTACGAAAATAACCGAAATTTTCTGGAGCCCAAACACAGCCAGAACGTGTGCCAATTACATTACCAAATAAAAATAAAAAAATAAAGTTCACTTAATAATGAATTTTATTATTAGATGCATGATTTTCGTGCCCAAATTACCATCATTTCCCTAAGATCTAATAAATGTTTAAAGCGTGTTACTGCCATGTTCAGCATTAGTATGTTTGATGATCGTCAATTGTTTGTTTACGACGTCACTATCTGAGAAACGACCGGAGTATCGCCATTCCTCATTCTTCATTTAAGTTCATTTTATTTAATTTCAATCGGGAGGGATCTTTTTTAAATTGATATCCGAAAAGGATTACATGAATAGAATATAACCTGATACCTAATAATACCCTCAAGGATCGGATAAGTTTTCTTTTAACATATTGGGTACTGAAACAGAATAAAAATCGTATACCTATTACTATCCTAGTGAGAATTGTCGACGCATTAATTCCAGCGACTCAATATTAATGATCTAAGTGACAACCCTACTTAATATTTAAGGTGTTATCCATAGTTATGACTAATGAAATTCAAAATAAGAGCCACTTAGTATTATTTTATGTAAATATACTTAATGGAAGTCAATATACTGACTTTCACTTTCAATAAACTTTTATGTGGGCTGAAAAAAGGGTTTCATTTGTTTAGTAATTTGTTCTCTAGTTAATAAGAATAGGGTTTTCCTTCGCTTCGACGGTACCAGGAGTTAATAAAACAACCTTATTTTATACACATAAAGTAATATAAAAAACAATAATGAACAGTTGGTAACTTACCGAAAATCGGTATTGCCAAAGAACAAAAAATTTTTCATGAGTTCGGGAATCGAACCAAAGACCTAATGCCCAGCAGTCGCCTTTTTTTATTGTTTTTTGGTGGGTGAATGTGTCGAATAACCCCCCCCGCTCTTGGGCAGAGCGAAGGAGAGTGTCAGACTTCTACTGACTAAAAACCAAACCTTCGCCCTTGTGTCGGAGCCGCGTTATCCTTTCGATAATCAACAGCCCCGACGGGCGTCGGCACTTGCGGGCCCAAGTCATCACGTGGCCCCCGACGCCCGGACCGTCTCCCGCGGCGGCTGGGACGAGAGGTTCTTTCCTTCTCACGTTGCGCCACCTCCTTCGCTAGCATCACTGCTTCGCAGAAGGAGGCGACGGCGTCCCATTCCTCTTCACCCCGGACCATGGCTTGCACCAGGGCCGGACGCGAGAGGTCGCCGCCGCCGATCGCCGCTACGAAAACACGGCGGGGCTCTGCCCACGTAGGGCACACCTCCACAGTGTGCTCCACCGTGTCCTCCGGCTCAGCAGTCGCCCTTGCGACCACTAAACCAACGAAGCAGTAATAATTTTCAAGGCTACAACATACCTACACTCAGTTTCAATTATAATTAATATTTATATGGTTTTCCTTTCATTGGTCATGTTTTGTTCCATTACAAACCAGTCTGAAGTTATAAAACTCCTGAAAAGCGGAAACCTTATTAACCAACTTGTTTGTTCGTGCTTCCTTGCGCTTAATTTGATTCTAAATACACTTAAACAGAATTACGACAAATGTGCTGTTTATTTTATAAAGAAGTAAAGCTAAATTAACTTTGGTTAGCTTTTTTGTTGAAAGTTAAGTGACTTAAGTTTGTCGGGCTTCTAATAAAGTGGCCTATGTTTTGCTATTTCTTGTAATTTTTGACGGAAAAACGAGCGAACAAACTTTGTAACAGCGAATAGGCAATTGCAATTTTGCCAGCATTTAATTTGCTTTAATTATTATACAAGGCGTTAGCGAATAAAAATACGATAAGAGACGAGCCTGCCTGAAGAGTTAGTAACGGAGCTACGTAAGGGCAAAACGTCTAATTAAAAATGTACACCTCTTCACTCCTACGACACTTAACCTAATTTGAACATAAGCAACACAAATACAAGACAGTCGTGAAGATACTCAACGTACTCATTCCATCACGTGACGTGTTACGTCGCGATTACATACAAAATACTCACTTGTGTGTCTGTGTGCGTCAGGTCGGCGAGCGATTATGGTGTGGGGGCGAGGGGAGTGCCGATGTCATGGGGCACTAGGTCATGTTCACCGGAGTCGTCCGTGGCCCGTCCCTGCCGGAGATTACATCAATTTAGTACATGGAGCCAGACGCCAAATATTCGGCATTCGTCATTCGGCACAGACGGACGAAGCTGAAAGTGTTTGTTCTTTACCCTCTTCACTATAACGTACTGGGACTAATTTGCTAACATACGTCCTGTGATTGTTACGAGTTTGTTGTTGATTTACTGCGGGAAGCCACAGAGACTTTAGTACTTAGTTTATTGTTATATATCTTGGTGAATGTTTCTGGAATACGGTTCAGTTTACTTTCAGAAATAGCTACCTACTGCGTAATAACATAAGTTCCTGGTTCTAACGAGGAATTGAACATTATAGGATCCAACTTAGGCACTTACTTGTACCTTATTTTTATGACATCGCTAACCTTAATAACTAAAAATAGTAGCTAGCTGGTTTATTGTTTACTCATGTTTGTTGTTGAGTCTTTGGCCAACTGGACCCACTCGAAGTGGACCCGTGAGATCAGTCGAAAAAATCACATTTTGAATTGTTTTTTTTTTCATAGTTTTATTGTAGGTCCAGTTGACCAAAGACTCGTTATTCGATGTTGTATTAAAATGTTGGTAAGTTGTTTTATTTTATTAAATTAAGCAATTATACATAAAAAATCCTCCTGACTGATTTCGGTCAGGAGATTAGCCGTCGGCACAGGATCATAGAGCACAAATGTGTGTGCGAAGGCACAGTTCTTTTACTCTCGAAACCCGATGCGACGGCAATCCTACATGACCGGAGAAAGATCAGGAGCAGCACCACTGTCTTAATTTACTTTGGTTAGACATAGGGGTAGAGCAGCGGTAGCCCAATGGTGGAGGCCCCGACTTACGAACAGTAGGTCGTAGGTTCGAACCCAGGCAGGCACATTACTTTGTGTAATTTATTTCATCATCGCTGCTCTCAAAACGGTGAAGGAAAACATCGTGAGGAAACCGGCATGTCATAGAACCACATGTGACATCTACCAATCCGCATTGGGCCCGCGTGGTAGATTATAGCCCATTCCCTCTCAAAGAGAGGAGGCCTGTGTCCCAGCAGTGGGAACATTAATAGGCTGTTGATGATGATGATGAGACATAGGGGTATCATACCGCCAACTTCCAAACAACGGGAACCTGGGGAATTTCTAAACAACTTTCTAATGGTAAAATTCAATAGCACTTTTTGCCTGACCCGGGAATCAAAACTAGGACCCTATGCTTAACAGTCGCGCTTGCGACCACGAGATCAACCAACGGGGCAGTCACGTTATTACAGCTCATTATTGAAGTTAGATAATTAAACTCTTTGAGTAAAACTTCAAGAAAATGAAAAATAATAAAATTGTACATTTCATTATCAGACAGCTTTGTCAATATGTACTATTATATTTTTTGTTGTCTTTCATGAACGCTGAAAGATGATACAATACATTATTTAAATCTGACATTCTTGTTAAGCAAAAGATCTATCCAAATAAATTTATTAATTTCCATCCGGCACTCTCAAATAGGGATAATTGAACGCGGTTCCGTTATTGGGTCATATTATTATAGTTGTATTAAGGTACACCTGCACTAAAAGCCTATAACCACAAGCCTTTAGCGGTGTAGGCAGTACTATCGATACTACCTGCGACGGCCACAAAAGCACTCTCTTCCCTTCTTGCTAACAATTTGACAATGCCTTTGTATCGTAGTAATAAGGTTGATTTCAGCATAGCCAGTTTTACCCAAAAGAGTGCCCCTGTACTAGCAATATTCATCATCATCATCTTCCTGCTCTTATCCCATTCTATTTGGGGTTGGCATTTACTCGTAATGGCAATATTAAAAGGTGAATATACTTATACTAGTTTTCTGTCCTAAGGTTGACCATACCTGCTAGCTCACCATCCGTCCAACTTATGACAACTACAGGCCGTGTCGACGGCGCGTTCGTGTTTCACGCCGATGCATGCTTGTTGTTCGAAAGAGATACCGCGGCCTCGGACACACAGGGCTAAGATGGAACATGGGTAGTTTTTAATCAGTGGAAGTCTGACACTCCCTTTCGCTCGGCCCAGAGCGGGAAGAGTTCTTTGATGATTTCCCCCAATCAAAAAAAAAAATAGTTGACCGTACCTACGTGCGTAAAAAATGATTGAACAACCCATAGGCCATAAAATGTTGTCTTATAAGATGCAGCTAAGTATGCTTGCACAGTTTGCGTACGTGCTTGCTTTTTTTGCATTTCTTGAAATATACTATATTATTATATCTATCGTTTCCAAGTAATAGCTATACGGTGATGTTTTTCTTGAAATACTTTCAAGTGACTTAAAAATGGAGAAAAAAAATGAAGAATCTATTTAGAAAACTTTTCAACTACCTAGTAACTATTTCATAGATAGGCTGCTACTGAATCGTAATGGACCTTGAACAGTAAATTCGCAAACCCAAAGGTTCCTTTTTGTTCGATAGAAAATTAAATCAAAGCGAGTGACTTCACTGCCTTTGGGAAATTTAAAATACTCAGATTCGATTATCTCGCTGCCGCACAATCCGATCCAAACTCTCTTGATACTAAAAATAGCCAAAGGTCATAATAATATCGTAACCGAGGAAATCCAATTATTTGATCCAAAATATTATCATAATTAAACAATTTAGAAGTTTGGAAGCTTCTCCAAACTAAATCAACGTGTTTAATATTATCATAATACGTGGGTAACTTGGAAAACTATCGATTTAATTTTCTTTACTATTGGAGAGGTGAAAAAGGTACAAACTACAAACATTTCTATAAGCACACAAGAAATCGATACTTACAAGTAAAATCTAAAAAAATACATCTATGTCGGATAAAAATGTAGCGAAAATATTTTCAGAAATAAGTTCGGTATTAGTAAATGGGTTTTTAAAAAGGTGGGTTGCCAAATACACTTTGTATGACACCGCAAAAAACACGGCGCCAACGAGGTTCTACCAAAAAAATCTGTCGGCGTGTGTAACATTCGTTACAACTTAATTTTGTTATCCATGTAAATAGTTAGTGAACAATCTGACTGAACAGATTTGGATGTTTTTTTTTAAATTGCAATAGTACATTCTCGTGCTTTAATTTCGATGCGGCAATAGGTTCATCATCATCATCATCATCAGCCATTAGACGTCCACTGCTGGACAAAGGCCTCCCCCATAGAACGCCATAAAGATCGGCAGCCTGCCGTTTGCATCCACCGGTTGCCCGCGACTCTCACGATGTCGTCGGTCCACCTGGTGGGAGGCCTGCCAACGCTGCGTCTTCCGGTTCGTGGTCGCCACTCGAGAACCTTTCTTCCCCATCGGTTGTCCGTTCTTCGAGCGATGTGGCCTGCCCATTGCCACTTCAACTTGCATATTCTGCGAGCTATGTCGGTGACCCTGGTTCTTTGGCGAATTTCCTCATTCCGGATTCTGTCGCACAAAGAAACTCCGAGTATAGCTCTCTCCATGGCTCGTTGCGTGACTCTGAGCTTCTCTAAGAGGCCAGCAGTTAAGGACCATGTCTCTGTGCCATAAGTCATCACTGGCAACACACACTGGTTATACACCCTCGTCTTGAGACACTGCGGAATTTTGGACGAAAAGATGTCGCGTAGTTTCCCAAACGCTGCCCATCCGAGTTGGATTCTTCGGGCGACCTCTTTGTCGAAGTTCGATCTACCCAGTTTAACAGTTTGTCCCAGGTAAACATAACTATCAACAACTTCGAGAGTATCGCTCCCAACAATTACCGGTACGGGTGGAACACGGTCATTAAACATAACTTTCGTCTTGTCCATGTTCATCTTAAGACCCACCTGTTGAGAAACGTTACTGAGGTCTCTGAGCATTGTGTTCATATCCTCCAGCGATTCAGCCATGATGACTATATCATCGGCAAAACGAAGGAGAGTGATATATTCGCCGTTGATGTTGATGCCGAATCCGTCCCAGTCCAAGAGTTTGAAAACATCCTCCAATGCGTTCGTGAACAGTTTCGGAGAAATAACGTCTCCCTGTCTCACGCTTCTTTGCAATTGGATTGGTTTCGTGCTCTCGTCCTGTAATCGGATCGACATAGTGGCGTTTCTACATATACACTTCAGCACTTCGATATACCTATAGTCGATACGGCACCGCTGAAGAGACTGTAACACCGCCCAGGTTTCGATCGAATCGAAGGCTTTTTCATAGTCCACAAACGCTAGACATAATGGCCGATTATACTCCTCAGTCTTCTGTATAATCTGGCGGAGCGTATGGATGTGGTCCATGGTGCTGAAGCCTTTTCGGAAACCGGCTTGTTCGGGCAATAGGTTGTAAATTTAAAATATTATTAAATGTATAAATAGGTTTAGTTTACAATTTAGTTACGCACAACTTTCTCTCCTGTTTGCTGTTGCTTTTATTTACTGTCATCAATATAAAAATGAAGTTAATTAAAAATTTAGTTTCCCTACGATCGACTTAAGAAATTAATTGATGAATGAATTATGATGATGTGAAAATTACGCCCAATAAGCGACCAGTAGTAAGTTCTATACATTATATACGCACATATTTTCCTATATTATCTCCCTAACAAAAGGTGCTCTGTAGCGTGTAGAACATTGGTTATCCCATAAGAGACAGAAACGCGACGTTCAATACTGAATGTATAAACATAGTAAACACACGGCATTTTATTGACAGATACGAAATATTTCGTTATAATTATGCAACACATAATTTATCATACAGGATGTGATACAGATAGACTACAAGGAATTTGTAGCAGCCTCGTTCAAGTGCTACGAGAAAATCGTAGCTGTAGCTGCTACGTCGTAGCTGATCTACGGAATGAGGTAACAATGCTGCAAATATTTATATTTCCACAGGTGAATTACTTTTTTTCTTGAACAAAAAACATGATACTTTGACGAACCTAAAGTAAAAATAGAAAGAGAGAGAGAAAATAGAAAAACTCAACAAAGGCTCTAATCAGGATTAAGTCTTCTTTCAATACAAAAACCAAATTGACGTCGAACCACCGCCAACATTCTACAAATTACTCAGTTCAAATAAATGACACATCTACCTCTAGTACATGTCTACACAAATACTGTCAATACACAGGTAGTTATGTATATTCGCCCATCAATGGACAAAGAATACTAATCGTCTGAGCCGAGGCGAATGAGTCGGGAAAGTGAACAGTAAGACGTCTGGAGCGAGAGGTCCACCTGTCCTTTATGCCCTGACCTTAATAACGTTAATACTGGACAAATATAACAAGACATTTTCTTTGTTTTATTTCTCCTGTATTTTTTGTATTCAGGTTATTACAGGACTGGCACTTAGCAGACTGACAACAAGTTTTAGAAAAAATAAAATAAAAATGGATGCTTAGAAGCTGATGAATAGAATAGATAGAAGTAGAATAAGAAACATGTATTTATTTATTTACATAATATCACGACTGTAATCCTTGAAGGGTTAGGCAAATGTACTGTATTTAACTTGTATATCTTTAATACACCCAATTTAGCTAGTAAGTTGCCATCATACAGGCCCAAATTCATACACCCGGATGTTATTGAGAAATTAAAATACTTTGCTGGACCTGAGAAGCGAATCCGCACTTGCGCCTAATAGAGGCAGGCAGAGTTGAAATACTGTAAAACTCATATTCACTCTAGTACGTTAGAATTTACACATCACCGCTGTATTCACCGAAGGGTTAGCAGAGCTGTACAAATACACATAAAACCCACATTTCGATTTAATTATAACCCTTGTGATAGGGTGCGAGCCATCGCCATTAACCGGGCACAAAATAAATTCAAACTACAGCTAATGTGAATTTCGTAATAGGAAAACCCAATAGCACTTTGCCTCGAACCCAGTACCCCACTCCCGGTAACAGTGTTCACGCTTCTAAGTACTACACTAATAATTCCGGTATAGTGTGCTTATTGATATTTGCCAGTATTTCAAACTCCACCTACTACACTGATGGGTACACCTACTTTACTGTAGGTATATCTATGGTCTGGCAATGAACACTATAAGAATTAACGTTACTTAAATTAAAAAAATGTTATCATTGAAAATACTTGTTTCACACATATTTTAAATAACACTTTGATTCAGGCTATTCATAATAGACCTTCTCTATCATGTTGCAAAAATAAATAGGTAACTGAAATGTAAAATCAGTGAACCAAACTATCCCATGCAATAATAGCTTTTTAAGTAGGTATCCTTGAATTGCATTTGCAATTAAATTGTATGTAAACTAACCTATATATGTTAATACTGTGCGTTCATGCTTAGTAGGTACTTATCTTTAATCCACCTTTTTTTTTACGGTGGGAAATCATTAAATGACTCCTCCTGCTCCGGGCAGAGCGGTAGGGAGTGTCAGAGTTCTACTGACTAAAAACCACACATGTTCCTTTTTAGCCCTTTGTGTCGAGGCCGCGGTATCTCTTTCTTTCTTTACCTAGTTAGTTCATGTGATATAGTGCTCAGGTGCTCACATACAAACTAGAAATAGTAGTTAATCTAACGTCACTAGTGGTCGATATTTGAAGTTGATGTATCGCGGCAATCACTCACGAGCGCGGAAAGGTGTCGCTGTGTTAAAATGTATTGACGTTGTCGTATTTTATATTTTCAGTTATTTACAAACTTTTCAGCAGCCGAATTAAATTAATGGTGATATAGATGCAGTAGATGAACCCCACAGTGTTTAAGAAATTACTTATTGTTGCGGCTTTAGCTAAAAATAAAATAGTTTTTTTTTGTAATTAACTTTACTAACCACAGTGTCTTTTATGGAACGTAGGCATTGATATAAAAACTAAAGATACGGTCGTCCGAACATTTTGCTCGATGCGTTCCCCATACAGAGAAACACTAACGTCATCTATAAGAACTAATCAGGCTGCTCGTAAACGTAACCTTGTATGAGCGGCGTGGCGTGGTATTATAGGTATAAAGAAATTAAAGAAAGCTTTCATTAAAATGTTAATAAAAAAAATGTTAAATTTTAATTTTTCATTTTCTTTTAAACTTCGGTTTATTCAAGACCTATTTGGGACCAAATTCGAGGCGTCATTTTATCATGCGGTCCGCACAGTCCTTACGCAGTAATATATAAGTCAATGAACGTAGGCATCTTCTTCGTGAGAGTGACTCCACTACAATAGACCGAAATAAAAATTACAAATCACTTACAATGCAGTGGTTATTACTTTTCGATTCATCGTTGCTTTCACCAAAACTGAATAAAAACATATCGTATCAGATGTCAACTAATTCAGGAGTTAGGGTTTCAAATGGAAATGTATAACCATTTCTTTATGCTTAAGAAATGTAATCAACCCTTAAGAGCTTTTGGTTGTTATTGTGAACTTTCTGGCAAGAGATAAATTTGTAGATATACCTACATCAGTAGCAATATGTACTTAACTGTTATACAATCTAACCTTTCTAACTTTACCCGGCCTCGAGCTGTATATACAAATAGACTACCGATACAGGTCACGCCTGGATCTAAGCCACACTTGGTTTCCCAACACTGTTCTGAATTCTACTACACTGTGATGCACTGTGATTACTATTCTCTTTGTCAAACCGGTTTCTATATGCTATCCCAAGCTGGCCTCTTATTGGCTTTGCATTTACCGAAAACACCCGAATATCTCCGAACAAGCTGTTTCGATGTACAGAGCATATTCGATTAGCTTTACAGCATGGTCCCGCGAAGCAATCAGTTGAAAACTGTGTGCCGTGCAGGAACCGTGAAAGCTATTATTCAAAATAGTGCTGAGCGCTAACACAAGTTTATTCAGGCGCTAACTATTTTGTTTAATTAGCCTTAGTTAACAGAGTCAGTTAGTACGGTAAAATGGACGGGCGTTATTGGTTAAAGTAGTGAATGCGAGTAACGATGTAGTAGAAGCAAGAATGGATTTTGGGATGAATGATAATGAAAGAGAAAGGAGTAAACGATGGCTTGACGTCTGACAGGGGAAAATGGACGAAGAGAACGTATGGTGTCGACCCTAAGCAGCATTTGACAAGAGCAGGCATGATGGTGATAGTGGATTCCATTAACTCAGGACTGTTGTGAACGCTTGGAGAAAGTCAATTTGTCTTTGCCCTCGTTTTCCTGCTAATATGTTTATGTTTACGGAACAGAAAGATGATAATGCATTCGTTAAATGGGTTTTCCAGGTGGTGAACGTAAATAAATGTTAAACGTACCCTGGACAATCATCTCCACCCTAATTAATAAGCCACCTGTTATTTTTGACGTCCAGTGATTCGTTTTCTATTTTTACTTTCGAACATGGTGTCTCTTTAAGATCCAATTATATTTATTTTACAGGATAAGGGCTTCTAGCAATACATTCGTGTGGACACTAGAAAAGAGATTTTTTTCGTCTACTTTACTTATAAATAAATAAATGCTCATCTGCATAGCTTGAGAAAGCAAGCCTGTCATATTTAATCTTTTTGGGAAAAGCATTGGTTCTAACGTGGCAGTGAACATTCTACCAACGATAATGTTTAGCGTCTGTACTCAGCCTTATAGCCTACACACAAAAGCTTTCAGTTGGCTTTTATAGCTGATTTTTTCTTCTTAATGTGTTTGTCAGAACTACGCTTTTAACCTAGCTGAATGGTTGATTTTTAGATGTTCTCCGAAACAATGTTTTTGGAGTTAAAATGCTGTAATACGATAGGAGACGATATTCGATTCGAACGGGTTTTAATACAAGAAAAACAAAGATTTTAAAAATGCACAGATACAAAGTGTAAATAAAATAGAAAAGAGAGGATCTTCCGACCAAACAAACTTTGTCTGGTGGATTACATGGAGGCAATATTTAAAGAATAGATCAAACACGTAACTTGTTATAAACCGTTGACTAAGATACAAGTAGATGCAAGCGTGCAAGGCAAGGCAGTCATCGGCAACACCCTAGTCACTAGTCACGCGAGACGCGTCACGTGAGCACGCAAGACTCGGAATCACGAATGACCACTGAAAACTAACGTTGTTTTCTGGGCCTATCATAAGACAACATCATACCGAGTAGCAACCTGCTTTTTGCAGTCACGACGTGCAAGCTGTCAACCATCCTGTGGTATTTATAATAAAAATATTATGCATTGCATTTATATTTAGTCGTGTGCTCGTCATTTTGTCTTTGCAACAAATATTTTTTCAAGTCTGGCTTTCAAATGAATTTCTCAAACCAGCTGACTTAAATTGCTACTAATGGGTACGTCTTTAAGCAAGCACTACCCTTTCAAGAAGCTTTAACTCAATCGTGCAAGTATTTTCGACTCTATTATTAGGAATACCGTGAAAACCCCCCTTATACTGTGTGAGTAAAGTAATATTATCATATTACATAATTCCCGTCAATAAAGTTTCACTCATCCTTATTTCACCTTTATGAAAACTTTGCTATTTGATATGGTGCCTCATGGAACTCATTCAGAATCTGCGTGGGCAAATCGATAAAATGTTCGCGTACCTGGGGTTTCTTCTTAGGCGTGTTACACACCATGTTCGGACGGCATGATTTAGCACAGCTATGTGGCAAGTACAGGGTGTAAACGGAGTTTTCATGAAGCATTATTTAAGTGTTATCTAATCAAAACATTGTGCTGGTGAATGAATTCAACAGAAGACGGGTCTACATTTTAATAATAATATGTAAAAAAGTTGAAAACACAACCTTCAGAACAAAAATAATACATTTTGATACAAGTTGGCAAACTTTTTCATTGCAGCCTAGCTAGAATTTACACCTACCGAGAGGTTGTGTCACTAAGTGATAGTTTAGTGAGATACGATAATAGTTATGAAGCATATAATATTGATTTGATTTGAAACTATCATTTAATCAGGCTGAAGGCAAAGCAAAGGAAAATAAACAAATATTAAAAATGAAAAAATCTACTAACTGTTTTTTTTATTATAAATGTTGATTGTATCTGATGAAAAGAAAAAAAGAAAGATGAAAGCTACTTAGACTAAAATTCCAAAAAAAAGTAAAGCCACATACAAAATAATATATCATTTCTTATACAACGTGTAAATCAACTCTTTAAATAACACACAGATGTACTAATGATGTAATTTATATGCTGAATGTAAATGTAATCAACTTCCGTTTTCAGAATATGAGTTTTGTAATTAATTTAATTATTTCATTAAATGTTTCCATTAATTTGTTTTTTGTTCTTCTGCTATGAAATTATTCAACAGTTATTTTTATGCTTGTACTAGCATAAGCATAAAAAATCATGAAATTAAATGGAAATTGCTATACTTATCAAAGTTGAAGTAGATAAAAAGGTTTTGGCTTAATTAGTCATTTGTTCCGTAATTGTTCTATTGATTTTACCAAAACAAAAAAATATCACGCCTGTAATCCCAGAATGGTTAGGCAAAGGTATACCTAATAGTACAGTCGAACAAGCTAATAAGTATACAGCCAGCTAACTTGTATTTACTTATATTATACAGATACATTAGAGGCTGATGTCAAACGATTCTGCGTTTGAATCAGTAGCTTAATGCGAAACACTATAAAAAACAAAATTGCAATCAATATTTTCAGTGTTCTAGAATTATAAAGAACTCTGAACCTGTATACTTA
Organism: Diarsia dahlii; assembly: GCA_949775195.1. NCBI lineage: Eukaryota > Metazoa > Arthropoda > Insecta > Lepidoptera > Noctuidae > Diarsia > Diarsia dahlii. Next base: position 17,696,822 of record OX459195.1, read on the forward strand.
TTAGCTTATTCGACTGTACAACCACATATCACCAGTTATATTTAAGTCCCATATATCAGAGTGCGAGCTTATTGCCATCAACCAGACACAAATCGAAACTCTGTGGTTGCTATTGAGGAATTCCCAAAGGAATCGAACCCAGGACAGCTACCACAGCACTCGCACTTGCGACCACTAAACGAACGAGACAGTCTACCAGTTCATTTATTTGACCACTATAGATAATTTAAATGAAATTGTACATTTGGGCAGTTTTTTTCTTTTCGTAGAGAAAAACACGAAGTCATATATCCATCATCCTATACGGTTTAAATTACAGGGCTTTATTATAAACGCACGTACGGCCTTGGTCAGAAATCAGAAATCAGAAATCAGAAATCATTTATTTTGCCAAGAATATGTGTACAAAATAAGATGGTAACATTGTAAAACAGTTTCAACACACTCTACCTTACGGCATGCAAAAAGTAAAGAAAGTATATATACTCAACTAACAACAAGACTAAACAATCAAATAACAAAGAGATAAAATGAAATTGTGGATTAAAATACAGACACATATCGCTCACGTTCTATACAACATAATAAATAAACAACAACAAACTTTCTTCTAAAATTAACAAATAATTGATAACTCGACAATTACATAATTAAATTCAAAATAAAAAAATATTAAATCAATAAAAAAAAATCATAAACATTCAAATATAATGGGATAAATTAAGATAACATAATCAACACATATCATTCAAATAAAATAGAATAAAACAAAATAACATTATAGACTCTTATCATTTAAAAAATCTTTTATAGAATAGTAACATTTGTCTATAAGTAAGGATGTAAGCCTCTTTTTAAACATGCTTAACGATTCTTCCTTGTAGGTATGAGGTATTTTATTATAGATGACTGGCCCCATTGAAAGCAAGCTTTTTCTTAATAAAGCTGTTTTGTACCTACCTGTATACATTAGATTTTTGTATTGAGATCTAACACATCCCGGACGTTTTCTAATATCGTCCCTAAGGGTAAAAAGGTGTAAATTTGTTCTAACAAATATAGCTACTTCAAGGATATACAGAGACGGAAAGGTGAGTAACTTTAGAGACTTGAACACAGGTGCACAACTGTCGGTATTTTTAAGACTAGTCATTGATCTTATGCAACGTTTTTGTACCTTGAATATCCTCTCTCTTTCTGAACAGTTACCCCAGAATATAACGCCAAATCTCAAAACCGACGCAGCTAGACCATGATAAGCTTCCAGCACGGTACGAATGCTTACTTTTTTTGCCAAGTTATATAGTACGTACGCTGACTTGCTTAGCCTCTTACATACATCCTCTGCATGCGGTTTCCAGGTCAATTTATTGTCAATTAGAATACCTAGGAATTTTGTATTATTTGTCGAGTCTACTCTTTGTCCATTAAATTCAACCTCATAATTTTCAGCTCTTACACGCTGATGAAAATGCATAACTTTTGTTTTTTGAATATTTAAGATAAGATTATTTTCATTAAGCCAATTTATTATACTTTTTAATGTATTATTAATGTCACTCTCATAATTAATTCTATTGTCGCATTTTACTATTGCCGTACTGTCATCCGCAAACAATACCACAGGTTGTTGAATATGTCGAGGCAAGTCGTTGATATATAAAAGAAACAACAACGGTCCAAGCACACTTCCCTGTGGTACGCCATATTTGACTTCCCTGTAGCCGGATAGGTACTTGTGTTCTCTTTTTGTTTTCACGCATATCCTGGATATTTCAGTGTATTGCATTCGATTAGTAAGATAAGACTTAATTAGATCTAAGACATTTCCTCTTATCCCGTACGTGTAAAGTTTATTTATTAGAGTGTCATGGTTTACGTAATCGAATGCTTTCGTCATATCCGTATATATGGCACATACAGGTATTTTATGGTCCACATTTGGCATTACGTTATTCAATAAATCGTATATTGCCATATTGATATTTTTATTTTTTCTGAACCCCTTTTGTTCTTCACACAAGATTTCATGTTTTGTTAAGAATTTATAAACTGTCTCATACATAATTTTTTCAAGAACTTTGGAAAACACTGGAATTAAGGCTACTGGCCTATAATTAGTCATGTCTTCTTTGCAATTTTTTTTATGGAGTGGTTTTATGATTACTTTTTTAAGACTATTGGGGAAGGTACCTGAGCTAATACTTGTATTCATAATGTGACTTAGAGGAACAGCAATTATATCAGATACAAATTTGACCACGGAGGTTGTTACACCATCATAGCCATGACTTTTTTTATTTTTTAATGTTTTTATTGCTCTAACTATATCCTGTGGAACAACTGGTGGCATGAACATTGAGTTAGGGTTATTAACTATCCTCGTGGTTTTATCTGATTCTGGGTTTCCGTTAGATACATCTTGAACCTGGTCCACAAAGAAATTATTGAAAGATTCCGCAATTTCTTGAGGGTCCTTAATTATAGAATTTTGTATTTTGATTTGTAAAATCGGATCTTTAGTGAATTTAGTTTTGTTAATTATTTGCCATGCTGCTTTGGTCTTATTCTCAGAATTATGTATAATATAGTTATTTTGAGCTTTTTGGGTGAGTCTAATGATTTTTTTGAGTTTCTGTGAATACGTTTTGAAAATATATTTATTTTTACGCGTAGGAGATAGTCTGAACTTCCACAGTAAATTTCTTTGTTTCCGACTACAAATTCTTATACCCCGAGATATCCACTTAACTTTTGTATCTGGTTTAACGGTAACCCATTTTGTCGGAAAGCAAAGATCGTACAATAAACAAAAAATATCTCTGAAATTATCATAGGCTTCATTAGCGTTTTCAGTACCAAATACATCTGAAAAAGTAAGGCACTGTAGATATTTTTTAAATTTAATTAAATTTTTTTCCTTTGTAATATTACGTTTTTGTACCCGCCAAGAATTAAGAATACATGTTTTTTTAACTGGGATTTTCAGAAGTTGAGCTGTATGGTCAGATAAAGCAAGATCGAGAATCTCGCTATTGCATTTTTGCTTAGAGTTATGAGCTATGTTATCTAAGCACGTTTTGCTCATTAGTCGTGTAGGTTGATCTATTTCCAATTTAAGATTGTAACTGAGAAGTAGAGATTCAAAGTCTAAAGTAAATCTATTTCTTTTAATTATGTCTATGTTAAAGTCCCCACACAAAATCACCTTTTTATTAGTATTAGTACATAATGACTTTAGTAGAGCATCCAGGTTATCATAGAAGAGGCTTATGTTAGACATACTGGGTGGACGATATATGCATATAATTATAATTTTTTGCTTAATTAGTTCTAGAGCGCAACATTCTATAACCCCCGTAACGGAAAACTTTGATGTGATCTTTAGTTCTTTGTATTCAAAGCTATTCTTAATAAGAATGCAGGAACCTCCACGTTTTTGTGATTTTCTTGCATAACATGCAGCTATCTTAAAGTTAGGTATATTTATTAAGTTTTCGTGACCAGCCATTACAAAATGTTCTGTTATACAGATCACATCTACATCTATATTCTTTTCAAGCAGATCTTGGATATGTACTGTTAATGAGTCCGATTTATTAAGAAGCCCTGCTATGTTTTGATGCAACAGATGCATGTGATTATAAAAGAAAAAACTCATTCGCATGAACTGAATTGCTTTTGACTGGAGACCCTCCAAGCTCCGCGTCAATGGAGTGGTTTATATTCCCGTTATCACAGTCTATAAATTCGTTTATCATTAAACTAAGATTCAAAAATATATTTAACATTCCGTGATTGTTAACTGACCCACTTTTCTTCCAAAACATTTCGAAATCATAGCGAAGATAATAGTTTGAATCGAACAAATATGCAAAGTTATGAGTACATGCATCTAGGTACAGAAGGCTGTTAAATGTCTCTACTCTTCCGTTAAACATCGTTGAATAGTCGTTCAATTTGAATGTAGGGGCGCAAATTACAACATTTGTGTGCTGTATTTTTAAAAGAGTTTCGCGTATGTAGATTGTTAATTCAACGTAGTTTTTAGTTCGTCGAAAATCCTCTTCGCCAATTAAAATTAGGCAGCAGTCGTACATTGTAAAGTTTTGTAACTTTTGTTCAATATTATCAAACAGTTTCATTATTCCACAGTTAGGCGTTAAGTAGTGGCAAATTTCATAATTAGGGAATGAGTCTTCTGCGATTGATAGTATCTTATTGTTTTTATTACCACTTAAGATACACAGCTTGCACTTTTCAGTGATATTTCCTTGTTGATCCCTAGTCTCTTGCGGGCATTGCTTAAGTTTCGAGCGACTATCCTTTTTATCATTGAAAGTGTTCGAGGCAGATATGGACCCTTCATTTTGAGAGTCGTGGTCACTTGAACCTTTGCATGATTTTATGCTCTGTTCGAATTTCGGTGGCGACTTGGTGAGTGTAATTGCCTCTGAGCTGCCGATTGACAGAGCCGAGTTGAAAGAGTCGTCATCTATATTGCCTGTGGATTGGGTTAGTACGACAGAGTCTGGCAGGTGAGTCACCAAAGGCGAGAGACATAGTTTAGTTGGTGTGGAGGCGCTGTCTGTTCGTAGTTTATTTCGCTTACTTGCGGACCTCGGTGAAAAGCTCTTTTTGTCTAATATATTCACTTTCTTATACGTTTCTATAAGTCTCTGGTACTGCCCAATATCCATTTTGAGGCGAAAATTCTCGCTATTTAAATTTTCAATTTCAGTATGTGCACTTTTTAGCTCCATATTTAACCTATTAATTGTTTCCTTAAAATGTAGAACAGCATCGCTGTCATTTAGTGAGGTATTTGGAAGGCTTAACATCGTTGTATCTAATAGTGTGGAGTTTGTGCTCAAGTTAGCGTTAAATACACTGTCCATTGAACTCGACCTCTGAGGTTTGCGAAAAGTAATATTTTCTAATTCAGACTTGTCCATGATGTCGGTAATAAGTAGTAAAGTCTTAAAAAAATACAAAAAGTTCAATTCTTCAACCTTAGTCTAGCAAGATTTGAACTCGGGATCGCTCTCTTCCAAAGCGCGGTAGTAAACCGCTACGCTACAAAGCTCCGTATTCCACGCGCCGAAATAGCGCTATAGCTTCTGGGCGAAGTAATTTGTCTTTAACTTGTAGGGCCATATAAGGTAATGTATCCGTATCGAACGCGCTGTTACGCTTGATCGAGACAGCACTGGCGTCTGCGGGTGTGAGGTATGGGCGCGCGAGGAGTATCGGGCGCACCACGGATTGAGGTAGGTCAGGGTATGGAACCGTTTATAAAAGTTTGAAAGTTATTTACCCATATCTTTTTAGTTCTTGGTAAAGTCCTATTATAAAACTTTGATTTAACCTACCTATCATAAACCCTTGGCTGTAATAAAACAGATTTGAGCGTCCGTCATTAACTCATTACACACCAAACTGTAATAAAGGAAGGAAATAAAACGTATTACTTTGTGAAGGACACCGGACGGGGACTTGGCAACTAGAGGACAATTACACAGAATAGGAAATGTTTTAATTGCTTTTCAAATACAAGCTTTTTGTTTCACTATGTGAATATGGTACTTGGATTGCGTACGCTTTGCTTTTGTGGATACTCATAGCAGTAATTGAGGCAGGCATATATTATATAAGGTTTTAGGATTACAGTCGAAGGCTAAAATGGCCGAGGATTGTAGTCAAGCATTTAGGGATTCTAATAAACTTAGATTAGACGTATAAAACACGAATACACTCCTGTACCTACTCTCCCCTGTGTGTTATTTAGATGCGATAAAAGAGTGTTTCTCATCCTATCTCAAAAAAGAAAACATTGATAAAATAAAACAGGGAAATCCATATCCACCCAGAAAATAGAAACGAAGAAACAGCTTGCTCCAATCGCCAAACATTCTCAATATACACAAATAACGCTGAAATGAAAAGCACACACACTCACTCCGCGAGTATTTTTCTTTCATTCGGCAAATGTGAATGTAAATCAACACGCACACAAGTAAGTCAGCTCTAGGTACTGTGAAGTGAAAATCTAAGTAAAGATTCGTACACGATAATCGATGGTCGTGTTTCTGTTTTAACACATCTGATGAGTACAATGATGCAGGCTGTCATGTCCAGTCCACGCCATGACTTTGTTATAACATTTTGATTTAAAATTGGCCTAGGAGGTTCTTGCCATTCTTACGACAGAGATCTACGCTTTAGAATGGGCAACTACAATAGGTACTTTCACAAGTTATTATGCCCTATAGGTACTACCACCGGACTGTGACTTCGTTTTCTTTGTTTTTTGACGTTCAAAAGTGCCTGTAATGGTCTCATTGAAATAAATGATTTGAGTTTCATTTTGTACAGTGTGTGTGAGCTCTATTTATTATATCTAAGGTGAGCTTACTCAGATTTTTCAGCAGTGACAGTTTTCACGCGTCTTATTTCTGGTGAGAATCATAGAGTGAGGACCTTTAGAATTATTTACACAAGCAGATAATTTTACTTTCAAAAATAAGCGTATTTGCAGAATAATCAATTTAAAACCGTCTCTTTAACTATATTGTCAACAAAAAATGTCTTTCTAAAATTGACAGTCAAAGTGTTAATTAAACATAAAAAAACTTATTACCCACAAAAATGAATACTGGCAGTGGAAAGAAGAATATGTTCGCCTGTATTCTTAATTCTTTACTCGATTGTACATAGTACTGACAGTCAACCCCTTTTCGACCTTATTACTTATAAGCATAAGACTCAAAAGTGGCAGTCCGTCAGTAAAACGGTAGTACGTTAAGCCAGCGGGAATAAAACACGTTGAATGTTAGCTTAGGACAGGACGAAGTAAGTTATTTTCTATTTACTGAGAGGCTGAAGCTTGGTCCTTGTCACACCCATGCTCCACTAAGAAATGCTAACAAACACATGATTTCTGCGAACCGCTGCCATTTCTGTGTTGCTCTGAAACTGTTTTACTGTGGAATTTATGTTTATTTATGTGTGCGCACGAGGCGGTGTTAACAATTTTTTTAGGTGATAGTAAACTATTTGATAGTTACATGTTATTGTTTTAAATGACTTTAGCACTGATGGTATACAATGGTGTCCACCATTATATTATATTTTAAACTAGCTGATGCCCGCGGCTTCACCCGCGTGGATGTCGTTCAAATTATATACTTAAACCTTCCTCTTGAATCACTCTATCTATTAAAAAAAACCGCATCAAAATCCGTTGCGTAGTTTTAAAGATTTAAGCATACAAACAAACAAACAGACAAAAATAGCGACTTTGTTTTATACTATGTAAGGATAATCTGGTATCTGCTTAAAGCAAACTGTATGTTTCATCCGTCATCATACGCGTATTAATTATATTATCACTTGATTTAGTGATGAAAATCATCGTAAGGAAACTAGCATGCCTTTTTTTTTTTTTGGTGTGTGGAAAATCATCGAATAACCCCCCCCCCCCCGCTCTTAGGCAGAGCGAAGGGGAGTGTCAGACTTCTACTGACTAAAAACCAAACCCATGTTCCTTCTTCGCCCTTGTGTCGGAGCCGCGTTAACCTTTCGACAAACCACAGCCTCGGGGCTGTGGTTTGTCGAAACGGGCGTCGGCCCTTGCGGGCCCCTCCTTGCTGACATCTCTTTGAGGCGCGCGTGGAACACGTACGCGCCGCCGACACGGTCTGTTGCCGTCATGACGACGGCCGGACGGCGAGCTAGCCCGTTACTCACCGTCCACAGGCCAAACTAGCATGCCTGAGAGCCATCTGTCGACGGATTAAAAACCCAATTCAGTGGACAAAGGGTGGCATTAAAAGTCTAACACCAGATTAGGCAATAATCACACGATAAAGAAAGAATGGTACGATGACTTCCGATAGCTAGGTGAAGGTACCAACTCACTCATTTTCTTTTATTTAATTACTAGTTGTGTCTCGCGGTTTTACACGCAATATCAGACAGGTAGTCAGTGACCTAAAAGTCTGACAACCAGTCTTACCAAAGGGTATCGTATACCTAGTATTAACTGGGTTGTGTAGGTCAGATAGGCAGTCGTTCCATGTAAAATACTGGTACTCAGCTGCATTCGGTTAACTCAAAGATGCTGCCTTTTTCAAAAATTTGACTGCCAAATGTCATATCAGACTTTTCAAGAGATCAGTACAAATCAACTAACAAATTCTTCAACTTTATTTATTTATTAGTTTTAAATATTTGATTTTGATAAATTTTGACCGATAACCTAACTAAGAATAGATACAAGTATTATAGTTTGGCCTCTGAAGAGTAAGGTTTGCGTAAGTCTATTGTTCGTCCTGATACTGATATTGTTAGCCTGTGTCATAATACTAGTGTAACCCCTATGACTTCCAGTTATTTCGATCCCGGTTTTTTGTGGACCACTGTTTGTAGGTTTTGTCTAATTTGCCCCGCTATCTTCTACGAGGCCTGTAGCAACACCTTCTGGCTGTGTCAGGGCTCCAAAAAGTGTCTATTTTAGCCCACAACACATTGGGCATGCGGCAGACGTTGCCATTCTAATCTAACTTCAGTTTTGCGACTATTTGAGGCAACGTCAATAATTTATGTTTTAGAGCTCAGTATATAGTGTTGCGTACACGTGTTCGGTTCGTTAATGTTTGATGTAAGTCCTTAGTAAACATAATACAAATTAACTAAACTCCTTCAGACTACAAACAAAAGCCTCGAGTATGTGACGTCCTACATAAGTTTACATACATACCACTGTCTATACTTATCGCTTAAGTGATTGATCTCGAGATTCCGAGAACCTCTTGAATGAACCTTACCCTCAGCTTGCGAGCAGCCACGCAGACGTCTGGTAAACACTACATTACACTGAGTTTACTCTGAGGGAATGATAAATATAGCATTCGAATCGTTTGGTTAAAAAAAATCCTTTTTCTCAAAAATGGTATGTAATGTTGCCATAACATCTCTAAAAAGTATCCAGAAAGTGAACTTTACCGGAGACTTATTCACAACTGTCCAGTAAGAAGCTAGATTTTAAACTTGGAATCTCCTACTGTCCAGTAAGTAAGTATGTAATTTACTTACTGGACACTAGGTCATCCTCTTTAGATCTGTTTAGAAAAAAAAAACATAGTACCAGACACAGATTAGAGTTTAGCCATTCTAACATGGTTATAGAAGGGAGGTTCCAAATATATATCTATCTCTCTTTTTGGTATGACATTTTATGAGATACATATATTTTTGGAACCATATACAGCCATTTTATCCGTTGCGTTTTGTACTTAGTAATGTTGTAGAAGTATAATAGTGTGGGATTTTATGATTGTATTTAGTAATTTCAGTTTATTAAAAAGTTTTTTCTAAAGTTGTTTCCTAAACTGCCTCGTTGGTCTAGTGGTCGCAAGCTCGACTGCAGAGCGTGAGGTCCTGGGTTCGATTCCCGGGTCGGCCAAAAAGTGCTATTGTGTTTTTCACATATGAATGTAACCTTCAATATTAATTAAACGAATTTGTTGTTGAATTGAATTTTTAAAATTATTTTTTTTTTTTTTTTTTTTTAAATTGAATTTTTGAGAAAAGCATTATACAAACCTCAACCAGTAAGAAAGCCATCCTGGCCTCGTATATAACCAGACCTCACCTGCGGTTCGGTCCGGTTAACTCATACTTGGCCAGGAAGGCTTACTTACTGGATTCTGCAGTAATGTACTATAACGAATTACGTGAAAGATACGACTGGTAGAGCAGAAATGGGATTAAAAGTTTTATTGTTTTTCTACCTTTTTCCAACTATTGTGGTCGACACCCGGTATAATTGGATGCAGCTGTATATTAGTATTTTACAGCTCAAGACAATAATTAATATATACGACCGAAATACTTTTAAAAATTACAACAAAATAGTCTAATTCAAACACTTGAAAAAAAACTAGTTTATATCTTTATAAAGCCAATCATTCTTCAGTATACAATTTACTTCGTATACGAGCAACATACAATTTCGTATACATGAGGACATAATTCAGCTTTGGTCAATTACATCCTTACTAACGCCAACGTCTACATTCTAGGAGGTTTTATTTCTTGGAAACTGAACCAATTTGGGCCCAAATTGGACAAACGGCCGAGGAAATAATAATGTTAATTAACGGGAAAAACAAAGGAAACGATCCTTTCCGTCGCGCCCGAAGTTTATGACTCTGACTGTACCTACATGTGTTTGGTGACTTTATGAGAATGCACGTTACAGTACCTACATGTGTTTTTGTTTTTTCTGCGGATGTAATGTAAATAATTCATGTGTTGTACCTATATGTAGCAAGGTATTTTTGTTAGAATACTTTATTTTCAAACAAAGCTTAAAAAAAAAACATTAGGTACGTATGTAATATGTATAACCCAAACGAAGAGCGAAGGGTATCAAATTATACGAAGGCTTCGTAGAGTCGAAGTAATTAATAATGTGTCTTTTTGATTATTATTTGCTCATTATGTATGATTTCAGCATTTTTTAAAACAAGACATACTTACATTTTGATTTTTTATATCCATTGGTATTTTATTGTACATGTTAACACCTTCAAATTCAATATTTTTCTTGCCGTAATTTACTGTTCTGGGAGGACGCGTCACTAGGTGATTGTGGTTTCGGAGTTTAATTTTATGTACCTGAGGTTTTTTTGTGAAATTTAGTGTTGTATGAATCTCTTTATGAAGTATTTTTCGTATAAGTATGCACGTATAGTACATATATGTTTGTGAAATATTCATTATTTTTGTACCTTTATATATTTTCTGAGTTGATGTCCTAAAATTGTAATTAAATAATATTTTGATTAATCTGTTTAACTTACCTAATAAACTTTGATATTTGATCAGTCTCATGGCTTACTTTACATCACCCCTATGACAAAGGGTAAGCCAGAGGTATGCCTATTGCCTATATAACATTACACCCATACTGCCTCGTTGGTCTAGATGTCGCAGGCACGACTGCGTCGCCTGAGGTCCTGGGTTCGACTCACAGGACTGACAAAGTGTTATTCGGTTTTTCCATCTCGAATTTTTCTGTGGCAGTCATGGAATCTGGATTTGTGCCCGGTTGTTGGCGCTCGGCTCGCTCCCTATTCAATTACACAATTTTCCGTACTGGGAATCGGTAGATTTTCATAGGTTAATATATTTCATACTAAATCATTCTATTACTAACAGGAGGTGACCTCTACCTACAATCGCTTTTAAGTAATTAAAAAGGTCAATTACTACAACGCCGAGCTGTGAAGGTTACACTCTGATAATTACAAAGATAAGGGATAGTACCAAACAACCACCGATCGGTAAGTTATAGGGATTCGGCAGGAAATGGAAGTGACCTCACAAAGGTTAAAGTTATGGACACGCGTGGGGCTCGTTCATGTTTACTGCCAATCAGGCTATGGCGTAACCCTTAGTTTTGTAAATAGAGCCGTTACATGAAACCATAGACCATTAATTGTGGCCATTGGAGACTGGAATTAATTGCATTAGTGGTTCTAGTTCGAATTGTAGCTGTATGTAAAATTAACCGTGGTTTGAGTGAAAACTAGAAGAAATGATTGGATCAATTTGAAACATGCAATATAATTCAAAGCAAAAGTGAACAAGTATTTTCTGGACACGCTCGTCCCGTCATAGACTTCATCCATCGCTTTTCATCAGGCGTGATCGAGGTCAAGAGTAGGCCCATTTATCAATAAAAAATAACACGCTGAGACACGATCTCGTGTTTCAAGGAACTTGTATGGAGGAGTTAGTAAAAAGCGGCTAACATACGTAAAATAGTATATGATTCACTGCAGTAAACAAAATCAGAAAATATATGATATTCTGCAGGATATGCGCTAGTAACATAGTGTTGTGAAAACATCATACAACTAACTTTGCTAAAAATTTCTTTTAACGAGTAAAAACCATACTAAAATACATGTCATCGTTCTGAATTTTTTGCTAAATAACTCTACAAGCAACATACTAAAATCATAGTGTTTTACTTTTTTAGTCCAATCAATAGTTTTTTTTGTAAATCGCAAAATACCACTAATTTCGCACAATTCGGCCGTAGCGAAAGACGTAACAACCGCTTTGTAGTGCAAGCTGATTAGAACTTTATTCTAACAGTATTTCAAACGAAGTTTGAACCACCACAAATAGAGTTGCTAATTTGAGGTAGTATAGGCTCTTAACTAAATTAAAAAGTAGGCACTGCAGATCATAGGCCTCTTCAATGGTTGTGATTATTTACAGCTATAAAATCTATTTCAGCCACAACGCTTAATTCATTGGACTTTCTCATTAATTAATTATTAATTCTGATTTTATTATAGCAACCACAAACTTGCTAACCACAATGCACACTTCAAACGGTTGGGTTTATAAAGCATTCAAATATGCTCAAGAAATCTGAGAGATACTCGTAGAAAGGTATTTAAAAATTCATGCCTTAAATGAGTTAAATATCCCTATTTTACCCATTCATTTCCGATTACAATAATGCTTGTAATTTATTTACAAAACCATTCATAGCTCTAACAAAAAAACTCTCGAAACTTTAATCCTGTTGTGATTTTACAATACATTTTGTCATTTCATACATTTTTGGGTACCACAAAATAACTAGAGCGTAATAATTCAAAATTTACATTCCGTATTCATTTAAATAAATATGATTGAACATTGAACACTGAATACGGCACATCCTGGAAGCATGAATAAATAAAATCTGTGTAAAACCAGCTTCACAATATTGTGCATTATTAACGGAAATCTTTTGTTTTATAAATGTGTTGGTGCATATTTATTGTGTTTGATTTTTCTTTTTATTCTGGGAATTTGTTTGAGATAAACAATAAGGTGTTAATTTATTTTTAATATTTTTATTGGACTATAAGCCGTGAACCCGGTGGAATGCCTGCAATGTTTTCCATCGAACTTCCACACACAACTTAAAAAAAAAGATAAATCTCTGTCTCCTTATTTACATCTTATTTACTCCATTCCTTACATAAAGAGCTCTTTAGCAAGACTGAGTATTTGTGCAGCATTATTAAATTAATTAATTTAATTATTAGCTCTCAAAGCATTGTGTGTCATTCTTCTAGGTATAGCTTACGTCATTCATTGATGTGGTTCAGTGCAATTTAAAGTACGATGAAGTCATGAATAGTACCTGCCAACCAGGATATTATGTGATATCCCGACGTCTCGAGTACATACGGCGAGATTTCAAATTATACATATTCAGTGTAACCTGACCTTGCTTGGTATGAGCTTGCCGTACAATGATAGACCAGCTTAGTTTGAATTTGTATAGCTTGACTGATAGTCGTCGTACGTAGGTACCTAAGCATAAGGGTCGACGACATCGTCAAAGTCGCCGGAAATACCTGCATAAGGGACGCATAGGACCGGGAAGTGTGGCAGAAAAATGGGGAGACCTATTACTCAGGAGTGGGTTATTCCAGCCTGAGTCATGATGAATGATAAGGTAACGCGGCATTTATATTCCATACTAGCTGTGCCCGCGACTTCGTTCGCGTGGTTGTCGAAAACTAAAATGCGTCGCTTAGACAAAAGTACATTAAATCATTGCCCTGCGTTAAGTTACAGACTCTGTAGAAAATAAGAAGAGGGCAAAGCACAGACTATGTGTAATACTAAAGTTTAGATGGATGGATGCTTACGGCAGAACGGCCGAACGGATCTTGTCTGGCCTGTTGGTCTAGTGGTTAGTGACCCTAACTGCTATGCCGGAGGTCGTGGGTTCGATTCCCACCCAGGACAAATGTTTGTGTGACGAGCACGATCATTTGTTCTGTGTCTGGGTGTAATTTATCTATATTATGTATGTATTTAGAAATATATAAGTATGTTTATCAGTTGTCTAGTACCCATAACACAAGCTCTGCTTAGCTTGGGACTAGATGGCGTTGTGTGATAGTTGTGGAATATTATTATTATTATTATTATTTCACAAACGAATCCCTTAATCTAATCAGTGTTTGAGCAAACTCATCAATCTTTTTCAAAGACCTATCTAATGACACCCCACACTATGGACTTCGCAAGAAAAAAAAAACATCCCCTCTTTTATGTGTAGGTACTGGAGATACAGATATATACATATAGATAAAAATATATTTTGCGGGATTTTGTTTTACGGCGTAACTCATCTGTATATTCATGCTAAACTACAGCTTCCTAGTACTAAGAGTCCCTGAGCAATAGTGCGGACATGGTGCGGACGGACGGACAGACAGACAGGTATGCGGACATGCATGGCGAAACTATAAGGATTCCTTGTTGACTACGGAACCCAATTTTATACTGTGTAATTGGTAAATTTTTTTTTGATGACTATTCACGGAAAATAAAGTAAAGCGATCAATCACAATAAAGGGTTTAGGCCATGTAGACTTTGAAAGCTGCGTCATTTAGACTACTTACCTACAGAGTACCTTAAGCTATCATAATTTTTTAAAGTTATCATTTGAAGGCATTTATTCATAAGTACCATATTCGTTTAATAGATGTCGTTGCATATCTCATTCTTGATCATAATGATAAAGTTCTTCTTGAAAACTTAAATTCAAATATCTTTTGATAGAGGGCACCAATTACGATGAAACAAAGACTAATGGTAATACCCCAAGTTACGCACAACATTTGTGTATAAAAGTTACATGCTTAGTCATCGAAACAGACAAACAGACAAAACTTCCAAAAATGCTGGAAATGAGTTCTGTTGGTTATACTATAACACCCTGACAATTCCTTTTTTAAATATTTTCAATGTATAATAGTACATTATGGTACAAGTGTGTAACGTTGGTGATTACCGCTGAGGCGCCATTGAGACCCGAGCCGTCAGGTGAGGGTCTTAAGAAAGCCGAGGACGGTAATCATCAATACACACGTGTATCATACGACGTTTTTCAACACATTTGTGAATAAAATAATACTAAAAAGTCATCTTCAACAGTTAAAACGAGTTCTGATTTTTTTTCACAATGGCGGAAAAATTAGTCGGTTTTCCTATGCGCGCGCATGTACAGTTCGACCAACTTATCTGTGCATGCGGGAAAACACGGAACTAAAATAAATGTACTAAGTTTGACGTAGCGATGCATTTTTTCTTGACCAGTGGCGCCACCATGAAATTCACACTTAAAATGGTCATACTAAGAATGACGATCGGCCATAGACTAAATGAATGAGCGCGATAGAGTTTTAGCCACGTATAAAATGAGGAAAAAGTTTTCTTTATTACAGAGAAAATAAAAATTATATTATTTACGTGAAAGTTTCATTTAATAAAAACGTACAAGTTGAAATTATCTATTTAAATTCAAATTTGCATGAAATGAGCAAGCACTAAGTACATTAATTTATTTTCACTATTGAACACGATCTTTTTTGTATCGAAACTTTTTTATGAACGTAGCAACTCAACCAATAAAATTTAAAAAAAAACCCTATAACTCACTAGTGAATAATAGCAATGAAAAAGTCACAGTTTGATTATAGGTGTCATTATGTGCCTAATTGCGGTGAAATTATAGCCACTTTATGAGCAAGTGTGTTGAAAAAATATAGATTTCATAGTAATCTGTGAAATTGTAGAATTGTTTATTTATTTAAGTGCATGTACAATAGTGGAACTTACTTATAGGCAGACTTAATATCACAAGAGAATCCATACCAGTCAACCTTGACTTAATCAATATTATGGCAATAAAAAACAATTTTACTTATTTTTGTACATATAAAAAACACATTTTGGAAATGACTGTCTGCGTGACCACATTGTTCTTCTACATTCGTTACAAATTTTGATTCAAAATTCTTGAAAAACAAACTTCTTATGAATAAGCAAAAAAATATATCTAACAGAAAATTAATACAAATAATAAGGTAAGCTATAAAAACTTTTTAACAAAAAATTAAACCGACTTCGAAAAAAAAACACAAAAAAGTCAAAAATAAATCAGTTTCTGAAGTCAGTGACTTTTGTTTGTTTGATTTCATTTTTTTGCCACCGACTTCAGAAACTGATTTATTTTTGACTTTTTTGTGGTTCACATGTTAATAGGTCATAATGTGGACAATGTAGTTTTTTTTTGAGTTTTTTTGATTTTTCAAAAATCGCTTTTCTGATTTCGATAAAAAAAATTATGGGACCGTTTGGAAAGTATACCCTTTCCAACAAAAAAAGAATTTTTCAAATCGGTTAGCAAGTGACGGAGTTATGCCCGAACAAACATAAAAAAAAATATATATAAACATTCGAATTGAGAACCTCCTTCTTTTTTTAGAAGTCGGTTAAAAAAGGAAAACGTCGAAACGTTTCGTTTATAATTCTGATTTTCTTGAATATTCAACTTCTTGAAACGGTAGTTAAAATAACAACGTGCTTTAGCTTTTGTTTTACTAAATGGTACCTACTAACATTGTGTAGGTTGGCGCAGGTTTATCTTTATGACGTCTAATAGGTGTGCCTATAATTGGTTGGTAGATCTTACTGATTTCTGTTCTACTAGATGCTTTCATCTAACAGGAATCACATCACAAAGTTCATCTTACAGTGGCATTATTTTGGAAGTACCAGTGCTGTGACATATTTTCTGTTATATGTTATATGTTTACTTTTAGATAATTGTGTATTATTGTTTAGTTTTATCCTGTACAGAAACAAACTCTTCCTTTTTTTCTCCTAAACTAAAAAGTCACTGATTTCCGAGCACCAAATTATATTATTACACTAACATTTCATGAACTTTTATGAACAGGTAAGGTAAGACAGATATTCCGCCACTAACTCAGCTAAAGGATCTTTTGTAGCATACCGATCTCTTATTGCTTCATTTAAGGATTAATTTATAAAAATCCTTAAAGTGCAGAACCAGAATCCAGAACCTTGGCTTATTATATACTCGCAGAAGACCTTCGTTCTGCATTAGTACAGCATTTGAGTGTTTATTTTGAAGTTGTTCCGAGTCCCAGACAGTCATTAAATAATTTTGGCACAGCGGACCCTACTCGATTCTCTCAATTGCTACGGATGACCCTGTACACGTTATTTATTCGGACACATACATAGTTGTTTATAAAGAAGGATGCTGTTTGTATACTATCATGTATTTGTTCTACTGTACCAGAACTCAGATCCCTATTTACAATCAGAACTCTCGTCGCATATGCATTGTAAAGTATACGAGAGCTAATACCGAGTCTTCTTACATTTATTAATAAAACACTAACGGAAATTAGTCAAACGAACAAAACATATTTGTTATAGAAATAATTATTACACAAACCACATTACCTGACGACAGATGGACGAAAACCTCCCAGAGTCTGTTTAATATGACACAATCACACTAAATCACACGGCCCGCACACAAAATACAGTTAAGTAAACCAAACTGCAAACGCCCAGTTTCACTGACAACCAGTATGATCTATCACTTGCACCTAACATATCACTCCGCACATTATTACGTAACACTCCCTCTAAAAGCACTTTTACGTGAAACAGCGGAAAAATCAACCATTATATTTTATAGCGAAATGCACTCTCAGATCGCGAAAACGTAACACAAAGAGTTTCAAGTTTTTTTCGAATGTCAAATATATCTGCGCAGAACGTCGCACGACTGTCCAGGCCCCTTCGTTTGATCATATTCTATTATCATTTGATAGGCCACCTCCGTTTAGGACCGAGTCGTTGTGCGAGGAAGTGTCGGATCGTTTTGTCGTTGATAACTCGATTCACGTGTCGGCAGGGAATGATGGCCATTCAATATGTGAGTCGGTGAACTCATCATTAAACAGAATAATTTGACGATAAACAGTTGAAATAAAACAAAGAGACCAACTAAAGAAAACAATTAGTTAATTTATCTTGCTCACGTCTCGACCTTTCTTTCAATTGAGGCTTCCTCATCTTACAGAACCTTCACTTACACACATAATTGTGACATAATTGCCACGCAATAATTCCATTACGCGTGCTCTACGAGGCAATCTGTGTTCTATTCACATAGGTGGTGGATTGGATCACGTATCCGATCATGATTACAAATGTCTGCCGCGCAAATAGCACGCGTGTGTGCATTTTGCAATCGTTGTAATTAGCTTACGTTGAGTTGTGGGAACGCGCACTTGTAGCAGGATTTGGTGACAAGTCACGTATACATTAATGATTTTGCGGATCTTTAAATACTAAACATAGTCGCTTTTCAAGTATGTATGACCGCTTACTTCCTACACTAACTCTCGCCATCATTTAGAGAATTAATAGCTTAGTTCATTTATAAATAAATTTAACAAAGAAATAACGCCACAACATCACATAATATAGATTGCACCCGTGAAAATCACGGACGAGTTGCCGAATTACATGGAAGCCAAAAAGTAATACAGACCTACGCATGCAAGTTTCACTTTTCTAATTAAGTTTCTAAAAGCTTTAAGCAATTTAAGCTTTCCGTTCGTTTACACACACAACACAGCTGTGCATAGCAGACTTAGGAACTTACAAAGGAAACTACTTCAGTAAATATTTCAAAGAATGACCTTATTCCTAAATGCTAATGTAATATTGTTCCACGACCAAGTATCACATGGCGTGGAAAGTACCTAAAATCACAAATGTAAACCTTACACATGGGTGTCTTTTTGGGACCCTTACAACGTTACATAAAATTAGATGAGCACTCGGAGAGCCATTGGCCTTCGTAACCAGAATAACCGCATACGATTTATGACGAACTTTGGTAAGAAAGCAAGAAAATGTTTGGTAACGAAGAACTTTTAGTAACTAACCAGATAGCACTGTTTCTTCGTCAAACTGACCTACCTACTTATGTTACTCGTAGTTAGTTATTCTATCTCAGATTTCAGACAGAAACTAAGAAGAGTTACTTTGTATAAATATATTTTTTCACGTTTTTAACGTACAGTTGGCCTCATGTCGATAGTAAAACAATGTTTAAAAAAAATAAAGACAACATTATTATCTTTTTTTAACCACTCTGCTTCTCATTTATTTGACATTTTCCTACTTAATTTCAAACCATTTGCTGTATCACCGATATTTGTGATTTTACTTTAGGTACCAGAAAATGTTTATAAGTAGATAATCCGGATAAACAACAGTGTCTCTAGCGATTCCGCAGATTAATGTCATTCACGCTTAGCAAACGGATTGACAACCACAGACTATTGTCATTCAACAGAGATGGATTCCGGCATTTTGCGTATAAATAGAACAAATTATACCTACCTTTGTATGTACGGTCGAAGAAGTTATTTGACATACACGCACAACGACTTATGATTTTAGTACACTGACAATACTAAATATCCCATTTTCCATATTAATAATACTGATAATATTGATTGCAATTTTGTTTATTAAAGCGTTTGTAATCTTAAATGTAAATGCAAGTTAGCTGTATTCCAAATACCTTGTTCGTATGTACTATGTTTTTGTATATAGTTTAAAACAACATATTAAAGTATAGTTGCAAAGTATGCTCTTTGTGCATCGAAACAAAAGATGCACCTTTTATTTTGTGAACGTAAAAGAAGATTGCTTTTGTCCACTATTCAATAATACTTTTGCGGATGCTGAAAATAGTATTCAACAAAGCAAATCGTTATAAACATTTTTCAGCTAATACCACTAGGGGTCAGTTCGTCGAACTACTTCAGAAATAGACTGCAGACACTAAAAAGTTTCCTGTGTGTTTTATTCGCTAGTTCAATCTTTTATAGCTCCAAATGGATTGTCCCTAGATATGTGCAGTGGTTTCTCTTCGAATATTATCAGCAAAATTAGGACCAAAAAAAATAACCGACTTGGACATTGGAAGTCGTTTAATATATTTTTTTGTTCCAGTTCAGTAATTAAAGACTCGTTTGAGTTTACATAAAGTCAAACGGAAGGAGATAAAGGTTTGGTCAGACTTTTTAACCTTCGGCATGCCTAGTGATTAAAAGTTACACAGTATGCCTGGTGGGTTTATCAGACCCGGATTTTTAACTTGTAAATTCTAAAATATTTATTTATTAATAAGTTATTTAAATGTACTAATATATTGACTAGAGGTGTATGTTAGAAAATAAAATAAAAAATATTGCAAATCACCAACTTTTAATAATTATAATGCCAATTAAACTTAAGTAGTGTTTTTAAATCGTTTTAAACTTAGTACTCTTTATACACAATTTACTTGTTAAAAACTAGAGATCTCAATCGGACTATATACCTAAACATATAAGGCACTTCTATGTACTTATAAATAACTAAACAATATTCAGTCATAAACATTTTCCAGAGTTCTGGTCCGAAAGGAAATTGCATATTGGAAAACTTTACGCACATCCTACTACCACGAGAGTGCGTTCTGGTTCAGGTAGTGGGCTGCGGGTGCCTAGCAATTCATAACGGCCTGCAAATCCTATAGTGCGGTTAGGCGAGAAATTAGAATTTAAAGGAAATACAATGGTTCATGTACTCTGACGGACCCTACCAGGCATGCCGAAGGTTAAAAATAGCACGATCTACTGTATTACTGTAACTTGGTAAGTACTAAAGAATTTTTTACAGTTTACAGCCTTGGCTTTAACAGAGTTCATCGACTTGTGTAACAGCCATTTAATAATTAGTATAAAAAAAAACTAAATTAGACCTTTCTCCGAAAAGACTTTATCGTAGATAAAAACGCACATAGAAAAGCCCTATCCTTCCCGTGTCTATAATTTGAAAATAAATTTAAAGTTAGTAGTTTGAGCCGAACCTTAGCACGGCGACGGTAAGTAGTATCGGATAATTTCAGAGACGTAGAGTGGAGGTCGGGTGTATCGATCGGGAGTATTCGTGAGGTAACATTCGGGCCCGAGTCCCCGACTCGAGCCACGATGGTACCGCTGTGTTCTTACCTTGAACCTTACTACGTAATAAAGACGTAGATGGATAATGGAAACTAAGACGGTAGGTAAGGTACGTCTCTATTCTAGATTTTTTTTTTACGGTTTTCGGGAAGAACAATGCTGTGTTGTATTATGAGTTTGTTTAAGTAAGGTTGCTACTTTTGGGTATACAAATATTTTTAGCGCAGGTTTGTTTTTATATAGTTTTTTGTTAGTTTATGCTGTTGGTGGTAAAATGTTATCGTTTTTAACTTATTCTTAGTCTTTTATCTGAATCATGAATCCAAACAACATGCATATTCCGTCCAATATTGATACTAAAAGGGAACCCCGATACTACAGGATGTGCACGACCCACAAGACCAAATCTGTTGACACAGCATACTAGGTGAACGGATGAACCGGTGAAAGCTATTCAGGGCTAGGAAACGCTAGAGGTTCCTCTTGTATTTATACATGTTACCAGTGAAACCAAAACTCTGCCAGTATGTATCGTATTGCACTGTAGCGCAACTACAGGAGTCAGAACTATAAGAACTTCTTAGAACTTTAAGTTACGGCGTGACGTACCTATACAAAAATAGCCCAAGCCATGGTAAAATGGATGGCCAGTCAACATGGCTACTGTTGAAAGGCAGACTTCTCAGGGTGCGCTGAATGGTACCGACTTATTTAAGTCCTCATGTGCCTAGCTTTTTCCCAACTGGTTGGCTTCCAGTCTAACCTGATGCAGCTGAATACCAGTATTTTACATGGAGCGACTGCCTATCTAACCACCACACACGGTTAATACAGTGGGTATTACCGACTTATTTAAGTATCGTCATTTATAGCAGCTCTTCTTATGAGCGCTATAGCTAAAATCAAGTGCAAAAGGACAATTCAAACTGACGTGGAAACTTATAGCCCAACTTTGTGGTTTAGGAGCTAATGGAGTGCAACCACATACAAATTGGAGCCTTTGTATTATATTTACATACTGTTCCTATAAATAACATTGGTTTCAAAACAATAAGTTAAAGCCATCTATTATGTTGATGTTCATTTGGAAGTTCCATAATGAACGAAACACGAAACTAACTGATATATTCATTACATTAAGTGGCATTAAAATGTACATAATTGTGAGGTTCAACGTAATGGAAGTACTTTGCGCAAACATTAGTTGGTGGCTCGGTTTTTGGTCAATTTATTTAAAGCTGTGAGTCAGTGTCACTAACTTATCAAGGTACTTACCTATAATATCTACAAAAGTCTCAATAATCTCAATAAGACCTGCTTAAGAAAAAGTATTGCATACAGATGAAAACACTCAGAAAATCGAAACGTTTGAGGCTAAGATCTAGAACTGTCTTTTAACCCGAACTTTGGTTTCCACACTCATACTTAGTCTTTGCTGATGGTGTCTGCCTCATTCCATCACATCACAATACCATGACAGCCAACTAATGATAACCACACACAAAAATGTATGAAACATTAACTTAATTTTTGTTTCCCAAAATAATTTAACGAAGTTTGTGCGAAATATTTTATTTAAAAACATTTTGCTTGCAGCTCTCGACGCTAAAAATAGCGGTATACGGCCGTGGCGTACACTTCTTTACCGAGGTTTATACGAGATGCATGCGGGACCTCCACCTAGGTCAGGTCAGGTGTTTAGCTAGTCTGCAGCATTAAATAGTAGTATATGCTGCTACTGTAGAGTATATTAGTATTCATATTAGTTTATTCTTAGTTGTATATACTAAAGTATTAGGCATATGAGACGACTATGGAATATTAGGAATATTTTAGGCACAATCCTAAATGCATATTTGGCATTGTTTAAAGGCAGATGTGAGTGGCAATGCGGGCAGGGGAAGCCTTAGGAGGACATACACTGACCTTATAGGTGAGGTTCTTCAAAAAGGTCTGGTGAGTTGTACTCGCAGCAGGCGTGTATGAACATGAACGAGACAAAAGGAGTATGTTGGGATTACAGCAGGTGGCGCTCTGTGGTTTCTGCCTACCCTTATGGGTAAAGGTGTGGTAAGACGTGTTAATTTTGTAGAACACTGTTTAAATCACCGTCTCTTCTACAAAAATAAAGCTGTTTCCCCAGGGCAAGCTGGATGAGCGTTTTAGGAACACAAGGCTATACATACTTTAGTATAGCGAACCTATTGTCAAAATAGAATAATTATTATCCGGAATTAGAGGAAACTGCTGCATAATGACAGGTTTAGAGAATAGACTAAATTCTCGGAACTAGGGCTAATTATTGCAATAATAATGTTGCAGTTATTAACTTAAAAGCAAATTCAGCCACACGTCTCGACATACCCGCCGCCGCGCGTGCGACCCAATCTAAAACTAATTCCGTGCAAATTAAAATATGCATGAACTAGCAAAAGTCGATTTAAGTAAAATACTATATTAAGTCCCGCCATGACACAGTAATTATGCAGTTGGGTGCAAACTGTAGAACTTGCGACAATTTCCTTTGCACCCAAGAGCGGTGCATGAATTATGAATTTCATATACCTATCTAGAGCTGCTTTAATAATGTTTCATACTTTAGAGGAAGGGTAGGTAAGATGTACGGATGCGTCTAAAGCTGAATATCCTCTGTGTTTGCCCACCTACTGTGTTCCACACGTATACTTTGTGTTTGAATAAAAAGCGTAAAGCGCTTTGCGACAAAGTTGCTAGAGACACAAAAACCGTGAGAACTTTCTATCGGTTTGCAGCTCAGTATTTAAAAAATACACGGTAGACTGACGAATTTGCATTTATAGACTGTCTTTGTCCTCGTGGAAATATTGATGCTTTTGTGAGAGAAAAAAAGAATAGTCAATGTCCTCTTCCAGGATATCTTTCTCTTCTATCTATCTATCTCTTTGCCAAATTCAATTACGATCTGATCAGCCGTTTAGTTATAAAAAGGTAACAAACAAACAGAGTTACTTTCGCATTTATAATATTAGTATGGGAGTTGTCATTAAAACTTTCAATATAACTCCCTTAAATAGAATTGTACGCGTCAAATTTTCATGAAATACTTTTTATACAACGTTTTTGCCCTTATTCTGATAGACTAATGTACTCGTATGGATCTCACTCGACCACAATGCTACCATCCCGTACTCCTGTTCATTTACAGGGTTTAACGTCCGACCACTGCATCGTGGAAGTGGAGGGTAATAGTGTGGTTAATACGTTTTGATTACAATAACCGTGTGCCTTCTGGGGATCCAGGAGATTTTGCACCCCATTGAAGTAGCTATCTCTGCAGACGAATTTCAATAGCAGAACCATTTGTTTAGTGGTCTACTAGCAGTTTGCTTCTGACTTCGTCTGCGTGCATATATTAATATGAATATCCTTGGCAATAAGTAGCCTATGTCTTTCTCCAGGTCCCAGGCTGTCTATCTATCTATTTTATAACGATTTGATGAGTAGTATATAATATGCGTAAAAAGGTAATAGAGAGATACTTTCTCATTTTTTCTCAAGGTATTGATATCACGTAGTTTTATTGGAGACCTCATCAGACAATAGGGAAATCGGCAGATTTTTATATATACCTGAAAATAATAAAAACAAATGTTTTGAAAATGTGAAATGTAAATAAGAAATGCAAAAACCGTGTTGTTACGTGTATTCTTAGGTTATTTTCCTTGAAAATAGCGTGTTCCGTGGTACTGAGCCATTTCCATAAACAATCAAATCTACGATAACATGTGCATTCCACTTTCAAGTTTCGCGAGAAATCAAAGAAAACTGAAATTGAAAGTAAATTATAGTCCAGAGAAACCTGTTGACTGTGCAATTTATATAATATCCTAAATGTTCTATATTATTCGCTATCTTCTCCAATAGTAATATTAATCCAGATTTCTTTTGAAGTTCATAAAATCTGTATGAAAATCTAAGTATTATTCAATTTTGTAACAAAATAATGTTTTTCATGTTTCTTCTCTGTGACTAGATAACAAGACATGTTATATCTAGAAATCTGATAAATAAAACAAAGACTACAACCATGTTTAAAGGTACAAACTGCTTTTGAAAACAAACTAAAAGCCGACGATGTTTTATGAATTCAGAAAATTAGAACATGCTATTATACTGTACCCAAATATTAAAAAAAAGAAAAAAGTTACATCCATTCCATCTTGTTTCACAAAAATATCTGTTCCAGACATGTTTCAAAATAATTCAATACATCCCAAGTTTTTTTTTATAAAAATATTTTTATCTCAGAGAATTTTCTTTTCCTCCTAATATATTAATAGGTTACTCGAAACTTCGGACACAACTTTTACTTATTTTTCATCGAATTTTACACAAGGATTTTTTCTTCTTATTCAATTACACTAAAATGTTGACTAAAATTCAAACGATATGTCCGTTTGAATTTAGATCAACATTTTGATGATTATTCTAAAATACTTTTTTTAAACTTTTAAGCATTCGTATGAGTATGACGACTACGTATCTAACATGTTTTGCCGTGTGACTAAATCGAGCTATGATCCCAGCAACTATGTTAAATGTTAAAGGTTTTTTTGTCAGTTATAATTTCTTTGTTCTCATTTTTGATAATTAGAAAATAATTCGACACAGTTACGATTATTAATGTAAATCTTTACCTGAAATCAGACAACGTTGCATTTTCGTAGGTTTAAATATGAATGGTTAGAATGAAAATTAATTAAGTAGTTAGTTGAATAATTAAACCTTCGAAACTATGCATTTTTTAAACTTCATATTATAGAACTTTTTATAAATCTTAAATGATATTTATTTTTACCCACGACGGAACGGAGACGGTATATGCGTTTGGGGTGAGAGGTTGTTTGTTTGTTTGTTGTTTGATGTTATTTTATCCTTTTTTCAATTTATTTTTAACAGTCGTGGGTTTTTTCAAAATTTTTAATTTTGCTTTTTGCAAATATGTTTTCACCAAGTCTTTTAGACGTCATTTTATTTTAACTAGATGGCCCGGTGTTTCGTACCTGACTACTCGGTGAAGTAAGTAGTAGTCCATAGTCTGTATTATTTTTACTTATTGAATAATAACCCTCGAATTATGGGTTATAAAAAAACACGTTGTATCAACGCTTAGCTTAGATCCTCCAGTTTTTTGTAAAACATTCTTTGTTGATCTAGCCTTAAAGTTTCATAACGTAAATAAACGAAAACACAACGTTCTGCTAACATATC
This sequence comes from Diarsia dahlii, assembly GCA_949775195.1. Taxonomy (NCBI): domain Eukaryota; kingdom Metazoa; phylum Arthropoda; class Insecta; order Lepidoptera; family Noctuidae; genus Diarsia; species Diarsia dahlii. The sequence goes on from OX459195.1 coordinate 17,723,021, forward strand.
TGACGGCGCGATACATGACATTTGACGTTTGCTGTCGACGACGTCGGGACAGGATGGCAGCATGACAGATGTCAACTGTCACCTGCCATCCTTGCGGAACGTCACACAGGCGGGAGCGGGCGGCCATCTTGGGCACTTTGGAATCGAGAGCCGCCAACGCACCACGCTCTTGACGAATCGCTTAATTCCGACGGCATCTTTAGCAGTTTTAATTTGATTTGTTGAAACATCATTATCAGTGTGTAATTAAAGTGAATTAGAGTATTATTTTGTTAATCTGTAAATCAAGAAGAAATAAATCATTTGAAGACTTAATTTGTGACTTTGTTCGAGTTTCGACCCACGTAAATTATGGAAGATTCTGATATAGGCCATCCTGAGTCTATATCAGAAGTGGGATCCCACGACCCACAAACAGGGAACACGCAGCCTGAAGAAATCATCTCTGCAACGAGAATACTATCGAAGATGGAGGAAATGTTCGCCCGGATATTTGCGATGTCGCAAGCATCAACTCCTGTGAGTACCAACACTATAAAACTAATCGAATTTGATCCTGATGATTCCGAAGCTGACATTGAAGGCTGGTGTAACGTCACAGAAGTAATAGTGCAGGCGAAAAATCTTGTTGGTGTTAACCTGTTGATGGCACTTACTAAGGCGCTTAAAGGTCGCGCAGCGACCCACTTGACCAAAATGAACCTCAAGGAATTAACATGGGCTGCAGTTAAAGAAACGTTGCTAGCTAGATTTGCTAAGCCCAAACTAATGCAGGATCATTTCGATGACATTTTACGATTTCAAATTGGTGTCAAAGAAACCGCATCAGAGTCTGCAATGCGCTTATGGAACTTGATCGAGCGAATACCAAAAACTGACCTACCTGAAGAAGTTATCACTGGGTTCGTGATATCGGTGCTATGTCAAAAGGATAATTTGATACGTAGAGAGTTGATAGCACATGTGATAACTACTCGTGCTCAATTGTTCCGGATCCTCAACGGCATATCACTAAAGCGACGTTTGGACGTCAGTGATGGAAATCAAGACCCGGATTCCAAGCGACCTCGAATGACAGACTCTAGATTCCCTGGAAAGTGTCATTGGTGTGGCTTGCCAGGACATCGACAGGCTGAATGTAAGAAGCGAAAGGAGGACTCCAAATCATTGAAGCCCCGTGATCAATCAAGTCCTACAAATAATCAAGACAAGCCGTCTGTATCCTGCTACACGTGTGGAAAACCTGGCCACACGTCTACGACTTGTCCAGATAAGAAGAATGGAGGGAATTCTGAGAGGAAGGAAGTCAACCTTTGTGACCATCAACTGTCTAGATCTACGCTAGAGACATCAGCTGGTGAGAGATTTCCATTTTTATTTGATAGCGGATCATCTTGCTCCCTTTTAACTGAAAGTTTTCGCTGTCGGTTTCCGGGTACTGCACGTAATAATCTAGTTTATCTTACTGGTATCGGAGGTGATGACGTACAATGCACTTGCCAAATTCTAAGTACTGTAAAAATCGGAGATGCCTCAGTTGACCTTTTGTTTCACATCGTTCCAGATACAGTAATTTCTGTGCCGGTTATTGTAGGTAGAGATATCTTAGATAAAGGTTTTTGTGTGACAATCGATAACGATAAACTCTTATTTAAGACCAAAGAGCGAACTAACTTTTGCGAAACGAAATCAATAGTTTTTGATATTTCTTCAATCGATACTGACTTAGAAGGAGAAGATAAAATGTTGCTGTCAAAAATAATTAGTAAATATTCGGATTATTTCATAGACGGTATTCCTACTAGGCGCGTTACTACAGGGCAAATGAGCATTAAATTGATAGATCCTCATAAAATAGTTCGAAGGTCACCCTATCGACTAGCACCTATAGAGAAGCAAATAGTCCGCGAAAAAATACAACTTTTATTAGATGCTGGTATCATTCGTGAGAGTTCTTCCCCTTTTGCGAGTCCGATACTCCTAGTAAAAAAAAAGGACAATACCGATAGAATGTGCGTGGATTATCGGGAACTCAATTCCAACACACAACCCGAACACTATCCCTTGCCTCGCATCGAGGAACAGATAGACCAGCTCAGTGGTGCCAACTACTTTTCTTCATTAGATATGGCTAGTGGATTTCACCAAATATTAATTCACCCTGATTCAGTTGAGATGACTGCATTCGTAACTCCGGAAGGCCAATATGAGTATCTCGCGATGCCCTTCGGTTTACGCAATGCACCTTCTGTGTTCCAGCGATGTATCACAAAAGCACTGCAACACCTTAATGACAGGCCTCTCATCTATATGGACGATGTACTGTGTTACTCCTCCAATATTTCGCAGGGTTTGGACCGCCTAGATGAGGCCTTACAAGCCCTTACTGCAGCAGGTTTTTCATTTAACCTTCAGAAGTGCAAATTCATGAAACGAAAAGTAGACTATCTAGGTTATTCCTTACAGTCTGGGGAAATTAGACCTAATTCCCGTAAAATTCAGGCATTAGTTGAAGCACCATCACCACGTACAGCTACGCAGGTTCGTCAGTTTCTCGGACTCGCGTCATATTTTAGGAAATTTATACCCGGATTTACAAATGTTGTTGGACCATTGTACCCTTTAACTAAATTAAAAGGACCTATTAATTGGACCGACAAACATGAAGCTATTCGTAGCAATGTAGTTAAAATACTAACTTCGGAACCAGTTCTAACGATCTTTAATCCTGAATAGGGGATCGGACAAAAAAAAACTAATTAGTCCGTCAGATAGATTTCCAAAAATTATTGGACACGTATTTTTTCTTTTTTCACGTAAACTTAAAATGAAGACACAAGTGACGTTTCAAGCCCCACTCCAAGATCTTTGACGCCTTTTATCTCCGTATTTTTTTATTGATTTGATAAAACAAAAAACACGTATTCAATATTTTTCGATAATCTAACTTACGGACTAAACAGAATCATATTATTTTGACCCAGTCCGATCCCCTATTGCCGGTCGAGTTGCACACAGACGCGAGCGCCGAAGGTTATGGTGCAATCCTTATACAAAGAGCTAATAACTTACCCCATGTTGTGGAGTACTTTAGCCGGCGTACATCTGAGGTAGAATCTCGCTACCACTCGTACGAATTAGAGACCTTGGCTGTCGTACGAGCGGTAGAACATTTTCGGCATTATTTGTACGGCCGACATTTTGTAGTCTACACTGATTGCAATTCGTTCAAAGCATCAAAATCTAAGGTTGATCTGACGCCTCGCGTGCATCGTTGGTGGGCTTTCCTACAAGCCTACGACTTTGAGATCGTATATCGTGAGGGCCGTGGTATGGAACATGCTGACTTCTTTTCCCGTAACCTCCAGCCGGATGCTGGCGCGTCTTCGTCTCAAACCCCTACTACTAAACCTGTTCAGTTCGTTGAGTTACATCAAGGAAGGCTCTCAGTTGAACAAAAACGCGATAGCGAAATTCAAGACTTGATCAGTAAGCATAACAACGGTGACTTCCCGGAAACAGTAGCACATACCTACGATGTTAGGGATGGTATCCTGTATAGAAAGGTTGGGCGCAACAAAACTATCTCTTGGTTACCAGTAGTTCCACGCTCTCTGATTTGGACACTTATCAACCACGTTCATAACGAAATTCAACACCTTGGTAGTGATAAGACGCTAGATAAACTCTACGAACAATACTGGTTTCCGCAAATGTCCAAATGCGTGCGTAAGTTTATTGATTCGTGCATAGTTTGCAAAGCGTCCAAGGGACCATCAGGCGCTCAACCCGTCCAGTTACACTCGATCCCAAAACTATCTGTGCCATGGCACACAATCCACATAGACTTTTCCGGGAAACTTAGTGGTAAGAGCGACCGGAAAGAGTATTGTTCGGTGATAATAGACGCGTTTACTAAGTATGTCCTGCTAGAGCACACAGTACCACTAGACGCAAGTAGCGCGGTGCGAGCTCTAGAAAAGGCCGTCTGCCTCTTTGGGGCCCCTACACGCGTTATTGCTGATCAGGGCCGATGCTATATTAGTAGCGAATTTAGAAACTTTTGCAATAATTATAAAATTGATCTGCATTTTATTGCAACCGGTTCGAGCAGGGCTAACGGACAAGTTGAGCGAGTTATGCGAACACTAAAAAGCTTGCTCACGATAGTAGAAAACAACCCTAATAAGACATGGCGCGATGAGTTAGGCAATATACAACTAGCGCTCAATAGCACAAAATCGGCTGTTACTAAGTACTCACCTACGGAACTGATGTTCGGGATACGTGCAGAGTCATTAGGTATGTCCCAGATATCCTCACATTCTGATGAGCGAAATAACCGTTTAGATTTAGAGTCCATTCGAGAAAATGCGTCAGAAAATATTCAAAAGGCAGCTGCGGCAGATACCTTACGGTTTAACCGTGGTCGTGCTGTCATTAAACCCTTTACTCAGGGCGATTTTGTTTTTATCAAGAATAGTGAAAGAAATCAAACTAAACTAGATAGGAAGTTTAGGGGACCGTTCGTTATAACCTCCGTATTAGGCAATGATCGATACGAACTTAAAAGTATAAGTGGTTCACACCGCACTTATAAATACGCACACGAGAATTTGCGTGCAGTACCTCAGGGACATGCTGGGTTACTTGAGGTCACTACCAGTTTGTTGAACGATGAGGAGGCCGAGACGGCGCCAGAAGATGCGGAGCAATTACAATCCAGTAGTGATGTTATGCTGCCACGAAGCCCAATTCTGGGAGGCGATGACCCAAATATAAGAGATGAATTGGGCAGCGACTCAGACACTGTCTCGGCTAATTCGGTAACCCTTACTGCCGGGTCGGATACACTCAGTGTGTACTCTGATCCCGATACACTAGATGTACTTTATGAAGTCGAAGTTCAAAATGAGCAAGATTGTCCGTAACTGATAGGTATGCCATATTTCTGTTCCTTTGTATTTAAAATGCTGTGTTAAAACTGGTCGAAAGGACAGTGCCGTCCGGTCCATGCCATTGGGGCTGGTCGAAGGGACACACTTGTCTAGACCCTGTCTGTGAACCGGTCGAAAGGACAGTGCCGTCCGGTCCATGCCATTGGGGCTGGTCGAAGGGACACACTTGTCTAGACCCTGTCTGTGAACCGGTCGAAGGGACAGTGCCGTCCGGTCCATGCCATTGGGGCTGGTCGAAAGGACACACTCGTCCGGTCCGGGTTATGTTTGGGTAACATAATGGGCTTGTCAGATGTCATCCGGTCCATCATTCATGATGGTCGAAGGGATGCATGGTTTCATGTCTTGCTTCTGAAGTTTATTAGAATTAGTGCTGTGCGGTTTGTCAGGCTGGACGAGCAGCTAGTCAAATAATAAAATTGCCTGTTTTAGGACAACGTTAGATCTACGCCCGAGGACGGTCGAATGTCAGTCCGGCCGTGACGGCGCGATACATGACATTTGACGTTTGCTGTCGACGACGTCGGGACAGGATGGCAGCATGACAGATGTCAACTGTCACCTGCCATCCTTGCGGAACGTCACACAGGCGGGAGCGGGCGGCCATCTTGGGCACTTTGGAATCGAGAGCCGCCAACGCACCACGCTCTTGACGAATCGCTTAATTCCGACGGCATCTTTAGCAGTTTTAATTTGATTTGTTGAAACATCATTATCAGTGTGTAATTAAAGTGAATTAGAGTATTATTTTGTTAATCTGTAAATCAAGAAGAAATAAATCATTTGAAGACTTAATTTGTGACTTTGTTCGAGTTTCGACCCACGTAAATTATGGAAGATTCTGATATAGGCCATCCTGAGTCTATATATCTTTCTCGAATATTCTTTTATGGCTCATCTTAGCGTGGCGTTTATTGCAAAAATTGAGGGCGTTCATAATGCAAGGTCTGGAAACCCCGCGGATGTACTTTATTGTGGTATAACAACGTTGATTTCGACGAAAATGCTTTTACGAGCACTTTGACAGACCGTTATTTTTATTTATTATGAAAAAGCTTGAATACAGTGTGTTTTACACTGTATTCTGATTGGTTCTCAAACAGAATTTTAAAAAGTGAATATATTCATCAATATCATCACGCATTTAATTCCATAGCGTTAGGGAGAAGCCAAAAAGAAAGTCATGTAAAATTCGACAGCTGTGTTTTTTAAATTGTCATAGTAATTTGAGGTGAATCTATTTGTCATCAACCGGCCACTAATAAGACTATGATTTTACATTTAAAGGAACGCAGCCAGATCTATTTAGCGTGTCAGTGTTAATCTTTAACTCTAAAATCCAACATAACTCTAAAGCCAAACAAATATTCAATAAACAACAACTCGAAAGGATGCGTTACTCGCCGACACCACAACAGCAACGGTAGACAAACACCGGGACGTACCCACATCATCAGGCCAAGCCACGACATCGTAAACACAACAATGAATAAAACATGCAACAACATCAACAACACCGTTATTTTCCTACCCCTCGACAACAAATCGATACAGGGAGGAAAATGGCTAAGCAATGGAGGAATTTATCTTCAACACGTTTCCTTGGCGAGTATTTTAGTGAAAAGGGGTTTTCTGTACGGTTATGCCTTTATTTTTTAAGCGAATTTTTCTCTTGTGGTTGAGAACTTGAGACATCTTACTATATAGCTTGCTTGTGTTATAAATTATACACATATCATATTTCTGAATTATTTGCCTTAACAGATCATAGATAAATAAGTATCTATTGTATGAAATAAACCATAGTTTCCAGAACTCCAAAATAGGTCAGGTTGGATTTGTATGACGTACTCCAATGTAGTGATAACGGAACTTATAATTAACTAGCTGATGCCCGCGGCTTCGCCCGCGTGGATACTGTAAAAACAGTCCTTGATGCGGATTATATATCATTCTAAAATTTCAGCTCGATCGGTGCAGAACTTTTTGAGTTTTTGAAGCGTACACAAACCAACATAACATTTTTATATGTATAGGTATACAGATTGTACAGGTAAATCAATTATTAGGAATTCAACGTATATCCAATACTAGGAATACCTTTCACTTACTAGTATACCACATTCACCTGTGATATACTTCGTGGAAACAATATTCTGCTACGAAGTGACAATAATGGCACACTTGCTGAAATTTCATTGAAAGCGGTAACAAGCTTTGCAATACTGCGAATATTATAGTAGACTCTTCTTTGAAATCATTCAATGGCCTCCGTAGTATTCTAATTATAAAGCAAAAATATCTACTAAATAATTGTTCTATGGAAAATTGCAAAGCATGTCTTGGAAATCGAGAAAGTATTAATAGTTCGAGTTTAAACTATAAATAGGGACACATTTTTTTTTCTTAGCATGTGTTATTTCACAATGGTGGGTAAAACCCTTCCATTTCTCTTTCCAAACCTCTATATCTTGCGCGATTCGCCCCGCACACCACCTTCGCTGCGGTCTACCCTAGTGCCGATCTTTTCGAATGAACATTACCTGAAACAAAAGAATACGGAAGTTAAAAAACTGAAATCAAAAAATAATAATAAATTAAAATCTGTTGCTTTTTTAAAGAGTAACTCTAGGAAATGAACTAACTGTTGATACTAAAACGGGTTAAGTTTTTCCCGTACAGTTAACCCGAGATAACTTGGCAAAGGAACTAGCCCGATATTTCCTTTTTATTGTCCTAGTTTATTTTTTATTCGCGTTATTACTCTCAAGGGGATTCTTGTTATTACTTTAACTTAATAATGTAGTTTAAGATCGTCCAATCGTTTTTTATTACAACCCTCGAGTTATAAGGTATTAATTAATTACCGTAATAGCTCACCAAAACAGCTGGGGTTGTAAAGTTGAAGAAAGGATAAAATATTTCTTATTTTAATAAAATAATTGGATGCAAAAGTGACTCGTCGTAGAAATGAATAGAAAGCAAATGATAAGGCACCGTATTGTTATATCCTTTGTGATGCAAAGAAAACTTTAAGAGTATCGTGAATACAGAAGCATTGTTACGGTATCTACATTTTATTTGTTGTCTGTTTCTATTTATTTACATTGACATTATTTACATACTATGAATATTTAATATGAAGCAGAAGAGTACCTAGTTGTCGCCAGTTATGTTTAATAGCCATGTAATAGATGGTGTCATTGTCATTGTCATTTACCGGGCACAAATTCAAACATCGTGGCTGGTAGTGATAAATTCAAACATCGTGGCTGGTAGTGATAAATTCAAACATCGTGGCTGGTAGTGATAAATTCCTGATCGAAATACCCAATCACACATGATGACATTTTATTGAGATTTAATAGACTGTTCAATAGTAATGTTTATTAAATAAAACCTTACCAACGTAAAAAAAACGCTTTACGTTTTCAATAATCACAGCTAGGAACGGCCTAAAAATTTAACGTCTACCTCATAAAAATATGAACTCCAGACATATTAAAAGCCCACAAAATCCGCTAAACCACTCAGGGTTGCCAGTAAAAACTCGCAAAAACTTGCAAAACGAACATATTCTTTTAGGTTTTACGCCGGGCGGTGGGCGAAGTTACAATATGTACATAAAACAACGGTGTTACTGTTACCTCACACCACAAACGCCTCCAACACGGCTTAATTAAGCAGTAAAATACATACAGTATTAAAAATTAGTACTTTTTCTCCCTTTTGTGAACACGCAACGGAACGGAAAACAGACTTCTTTGTAACAGAATGAAATGCAAAACAGAATTCATAATTTTAGAAAAATACATATTATGTGTAGATATCTTGCATGTTTATTTGCCAAATTGCTAATGGTTCTGTTGTTTTAGGGTGGATTAATTACTGTTTCTTTTCAGTCTATAATTACTCGTTAAAACCACCGCAAACGAGGGCAAAGAGGGTCATTAAATATAACCCCAAACAGTATAAAGTATAAATATGTAACAATAAACCGTGTATGGCATTACAAAGTTGTATTATGAATATATTTGACTGGCAATACTGGCTATTTCAAAGATGACTGATAAAATAGCCGTTCAGAAGTTAGTGTTACGAACTTTATATGTGGTCGAGTCTAATAAAACTGACCTGAATGTGTTGAGTTATAACTTTTATTACAAACCATTTAGTTGTCTGAAGTGCTTCAACTGCCTGAAAGTTACTTATTCAAATCAAACTGCTATTTGGAAAGCACTTGCATATATACACTAAAAAACTACAAAAAACACTAAAAATCTCTCTGATAATCAAAACACAAGACTGATACAAATACAAAAATACAAAATAGTTTATTGTGCGAATTAGGTATAACATTACATGATTACGTGTTTGGAGCCCCCATTTAGGCAAACAATGCCTGTATTAGAAGGCTCTCTGATTCTATTGTGCACAGAGGTGACCTGTACGGGCTGTATGCTACCATGACGTTTCTTTCGCCCATGCTCGCGTGTGCACAGAAAATAAAGTACTGTACATTATTCATGCACAGTTTGTGTCACCGGGCTCAAATTTAGTACGAGACCTACGTACCGCCATCGGTATAAAATATACAAACTAGATGGGCACGTAAATCAACCCTCTCCTGCCCACTAGGTAATAGATATTGTAGACTAACCCTAAAATGTTACTCCCGACTTACGACCTCTCAATTGTATGAACCCTTTTCTTATTGCCTCATTGAAATGTTAAGGTAAAAAATGGTCGGAAACTAACACTAATATAAAGTAGGAATAAATGAAACCGTAAATCATTCTGGGTCTGACGTTATTCCTTTATAGGTTACTGCGGTAAATAGTGTAATAAAACGCTGTTTACTTTGCCTGACAGGTTACTTTTACTACACATATATAACAAGAATACTATCTACAATATAATAATCTATATCTATAAAAGCGAAAGGTCACTCACTCACTCACTCATCACGAAATCTCGAAAACCGCTGGACGTACAAAGATGATTTTTGGCAGGGAGGTAGTTTATGGTTAGTAGACGTCCGCTAAGAACGGATTTTGCGACAGGGCCGGATTAGGGTGCTCTAAGGGCCCTCGCAAGTTTGTATGAAAGGCCTTCATTTTTTGCGCTATAATCTAGATTTTTGGCAGAGACGTAGTTTATAGTCAGTAGGTGTCTGCTGTGAATTAATTTTGCGATAGGGCCGGATTAGGGTGGTCTGAGGGCCCTCGCAAGTTTGTATGAAAGTCATTCATTTTTTGTGCTACAATCGTGATTTTTGGCATAGACGTAGTTTATAGTCAGTAGGCGTCTGCTATGAATTAATTTTGCGACAGGGCCGGATTAGGGTGGTCTAAGGGCCCTGGCATGTTTGTATGAAAGTCTTTCTTTTTTTCGTGCTACAATATTGATTTTTGGCAGAGACGTAGTCTATAGTCAGTAGGCGTCTGCTATGAATTAATTTTGCGACAGGGCCGGATTAAGGTGGTCTATGAGCCCTCACAAGTTTGTATGAAAGTCCTTCATTTTTCGTGCTACAGTCTTGAATTTTGACGGGGACGTAGTTTATGGTGAGTAGAAGTTTGCTAAGATTTTGGTTCAGGGTCGGATTAGGAAGCTCTAAAGGCTCTCGCGAGTTTGTATGTAAGTTAGATTTTTGTACTACCGGCCTGAAATTTAGCAAGTCTTAATACGATCTGGACTAAGGGCTCCCCGCAAGTATATAAATGAAATCCTTGGCGTTTTGGAGCCGAAAAATTGGTAGAGAGATAGAATATAGTTAAGACATGTATTTGTATGTGTGGGAACAGATTTTATGACAGGGCCAGCTTAAGGGAGTATAATCGCATCGATTGGCATTTGTCATTCGATTTGGCATAGTTCATCCAGAGGCAGTCCCACACATACATACCTACACGTCAAAATTTCCTCGCGAACGAAGTCGCGAGCAACGGCTAGTAGTACACTACTAGCCGTTGCTCATTTTTTTTTTATAAAGTACTAATATTACAATAATATTTCTGTTAAAACTGTTCAAAAATAATACATTTTGGTATTCAAAATAAAACTCCTTTGCAGTAAAGAAAAGTTTTGTATATAAGGCACTACTATACTGAAGTGTAGTTTGTTAAATTATTAAAGCAAGCCCTTTCTGCCACTGTCTGAACCCTGTAAATAAATTCTAGAAACTGTCCCCAGATGTGGACGCGTCTTACATTTTGTATTGTGGCATCACTTGTGTTCTGGCCCCTTAACCCTACACATTACGACCCCCGTTGACAATGCCCCTCTTAAGGGACTCATCAACGTGCCTTCATGCATAAAACATTACAGTGATGAGGTCAACTTTGAAAACTGTGGATAAAGATTGTGAATAAGCTTCAATATTCTAGTCGTTTTCTCAAGAAAAATAAATGGAAAATTAAATGAAAATAGATTGCTACAACTTTTTACAAGAACTCTTCTATCTAAACAATACTGCGTGCGCTGTCAAGTCGGTCTTTATTAAACCAACCTCCAGTTCCCTATGGTGTTTCCAATGTTCCAGAATTAGACAAAAACTTGTGTTTTAACACTTCCAGTGGCGAGCGTGGTCGACTGATTAAATTTCACGCAACAGTCTAACTTTTAATGAGAACGTCGTTATTTTCACTGAATTTTCGTAGTTAAATATGCAGTACACGATCCTTGGAGTTGTAGTTTTGAATTTCAAATGTCTATCTGTTTATGTGTAAAGGTGAGTCTGTTTAACCTACAGAAGATTATTTTGGCTGAGGTACAAATCGAGCCATTTCAGAGAAAATTAATGAGTTAACGTAAAGGTTAAGTAAGCACGATATCTGATTTCCACGAAACCTGACATACCAACTTTGTTACAAATTAGTTCAAATAGTAATGAAAGGAAAAGAAAATCACCTTAAACAATGAAATCTAACCGCCCCCATATTTTTCTTATTCACCTATCTAAGGGCACTTGGACTAATGAGACGAAACTAACTATACCGTAATTAAAAAAATCCATGGAGTGGTTTAGAAGATATGATCCCATTAAAGAATATACAAAGACTAGTATTTGCGTGGCTGCGCGAGCTGCGCGCAGCTCGCGGGGCGTGAAGGGGGGAGAGAGGGCGCTTTGAAAAATGATTTCGACTAACGCATTGCCCCTTTCAATGAATCTGATATACCTACCTATATACACCTACCTACTACCAACCTACTACCTACCTACACCTACCTACTACCTACCTACACCTACCTACTACCAACCTACTACCTACCTACTACAAACCTACTACAAACCTACTACCTACCTACACCTACCTACCTACACCTACCTACTACCTACCTACACCTACCTACTACCAACCTACTACCTACCTACTACCTACCTACACCTACCTACCTACACCTACCTACCTACACCTACTTACCTACACCTACCTACTACCTATCTACACCTACCTACTACCTACCTACACCTACCTACACCTACCTACTACCTACCTACACCTACCTACCTACACCTACCTACTACCTACCTACTACCTACCTACACCTACCTACTACCTACCTACCAACTACCTCCTACTACCACTAAAAAAACATTACCCTAAAGTTTGCTTGTCGTCGCCCCTGAGTTACGCTTCACCCACTCAACCTTCGTTACGCTAAGGAGGTCGCCGGCTCGCTTCGCTCGCCACCTCCCCCCTTCGCTTCACTCGGTCTCGCAGGTTCGCTCCACTCAGGACCTACCTACCACCGGAAAGCTATCATGACATTATCCGTACGCTACGGGGGTCGCCGGCTCGCTTCGCTCGCCCGCTCCCCCCTTCGCTTTACCGGTACCACCACAGGATAGGCTCCTTTCCCCCCGAGGGGGGAGAAGAGTGGAAAGGGGGTCGATTTTGAAAAATGGTTTTCACTTTCCTGAGCCTCCTCTATACGAATCCGTAAACAAAACTGAAAAAAGGGGTAAAGGTAGGGGGGGGTGAAGGGGGGAAGAGGGGGGGGAGCTTTTAAAAATGATTTCGACTAATTCTATGCCCCTTTTAAATGAATCTGAAAAAAAAAAATTTCCAAGTATCTTAACTACCGAGATCCGAAAGGGGGGGTGAAGGGGGGCAAGGGGGTCAAATTTGAATAATGGTTTTTACTTGCCCTAGCCTCCTCTATACGAATCCCTAAAAAAAAACACGTAAAATCTCTTTATTTTCGATATCCGCCTAAAGGGGGGCTGAAGGGGGGCAAGGGGGTCAAATTCAAAAAATGGTTTTTACTTCCCCGATCCTCCTCTATACGAATCCCTAAAAAAAAAAAATACCGGTCTCTTACTTTCCGAGATACGATAGGGAGGGGGGAGAATGGGGGGGAAAAGGGGGGGTTTGGGACTTTTCCCATAGTCATGAGAGTTGATTGTTTACGAATCTGTCAAAATATACCCACCTCCCCATCCACCATCTGGGAGAACAATTCTGTCAGTCAGTCAGTCAGTCAGTGAGTGGTAATTTAGCTTTATATAGTATAACTAGTATTTGCGTGGCTGCGCGAGCTGCGCGCAGCTCGCGGGGCGTGAAGAGGGGGAGAGGGGGAGCTTTGAAAAATGATTTCGACTAACGCATTGCACCTCTCAATGAATCTGAAAAAAAAAAATGTTTCAATGCAGCTCGCGGTACTACCTACCCCTACCTACACCTACCTACACCTACCTACACCTACCTACACCTACCTACACCTACCTACACCTACCTACACCTACCTACACCTACCTACACCTACCTACACCTACCTACACCTACCTACACCTACCTACTACCTACCTACACCTACCTACTACCTACCTACACCTACCTACTACCTACCTACACCTACCTACTACCTACCTAGACCTACCTACTACCTACCTAGACCTACCTACTACCTACCGACACCTACCTACTACCTACCTACACCTACCTACTACCTACCTAGACCTACCTACTACCTACCTACACCTACCTACTACCTACCTACACCTACACCTACCTACATCTACCTACACCTACCTACACATACCTACTACGTACCACCTACCTACCTACTACCTCCTACTACCACTAAAAAAACATTACCCTAAGGTTTGCTTGTCGTGGCCCCTGAGTTACGCTTCACCCACTCAACCTTCGTTACGCTAAGGAGGTCGCCGGCTCGCTTCGCTCGCCACCTCTCCCCTTGGCTCCACTCGGTCTCGCAGGTTCGCTCCACTCAGGACCTACCTACCACCGGAAAGCTATCATGACATTATCTCTACGCTACGGGGGTCGCCGGCTCGCTTCGCTCGCCCGCTCCCCCCTTCGCTTTACCGCTGTACCACCACCGGACAGGTTTCGACGCCTACTATAATATTGGTTCAAACACCTAATGGCTATCTCTAACCGTTATGAAGTTACAGCCCTTTTAATTTTAGGGGAGGTTGGGGAGGGGAGGGTATACAAATTTCAACGCCCCTCAAATAGATTTAGGTAAGAATCAAAAATTTTTTCAGGAGTAAAAAAAGAGGTAAAGAGGGGAGGGGTAAAGGGGGGAGAGGGGGGAGTTTCTAAAAATGATTTCGACTAACGCAATGCCCCTCTATATGAATCTGAAAAAAAATTCGTTCCAAGTCTCTTAACTTCCGAGATCCGAAAGGGGGGGGTGAAGGGGGGCAAGGGGGTCAAATTTTAAAAATGGTTTTTACTTCCCCAAGCCTCCTCTATACGAATCCCTAAAAAAAAACGTGTAAAATCTCTTTATTTTCGAAATCCGCCTAAAGGGGGGGGGTGAAGGGGGGCAAGGGGGTCAAATTTGAAAAATGGTTTAAACTTCCCCAAGCCTCTTCTATACGAATCCCTAAAAAAAAACACGCAAAATCTCTTTATTTCCGAGATCCGCCTAAAAGGGGGGAGAAAAGGGAAAAGGGGGGCCACTTTGAAAAATGATTTTTACTTTACCGAGCCCCCTCTATACGAATCCCTAAAAAAAAACACGTAAAGTCTCTTTGTTTCCGAGATACGATAGGGAGGGGTGAGAAGGGGGGGGAAAAGGGGGGGTTTGGGACTTTTCCCATACTCACGAGAGTTGGTTGTTTACGAATCTGTCAAAATATACCCACCTCCCCATCCACCATCTGGGAGAACAATTCTGTCAATAAGTCAGTCAGTCAGTCAGTGAGTGGTAATTTAGCTTTATATAGTATAACTAGTATTTGCGTGGCTGCGCGAGCTGCGCGCAGCTCGCGGGGCGTGAAGAGGGGGAGAGGGGGAGCTTTGAAAAATGATTTCGACTAACGCATTGCACCTCTCAATGAATCTGAAAAAAAAAATGTTCCAATGCAGCTCGCGGTACTACCTACCTACTACCTACCTACACCTACCTACCTACACCTACCTACCTACACTTCGTTACGCTAAGGAGGTCGCCGGCTCGCTTCGCTCGCCACCTCCCCCCTTCGCTCCACTCGGTCTCGCAGGTTCGCTCCACTCAGGACCTACCTACCACCGGAAAACTATCATGACATTATCCCTACGCTACGGGGGTCGCCGGCTCGCTTCGCTCGCCCGCTCCCCCCTTCGCTTTACCGGTACCACCACAGGATAGGCTCCTTTCGATGAATTTGAAAAAAAAAATCTTCCAAGTCTCTTAACTTCCGAGATCTGCCAAAGGGGGGGTGAAGGGGGGCAAGGGGGTCAAATTTTAAGAATGGATTTTACTTTCCCGAGCCTCCTCTATACGAATCCGTAAACAAAACTGAAAAAAGGGGTGAAGAGGGGGGGGGGGGTAAAGGGTGGGAGAGGGGAGCTTAGAAAAATGATTTCGATTAACTCATTGCCCCTTTCAATCAATGAATCTGAAAAAAAAAATGTTCCAAGTCTCTTAACTTCCGAGATCCGAAAGGGGGGGGTGAAGGGGGGCAAGGGGGTCAAATTTTAAAAATGGTTTTTACTTCCCCGAGCCTCCTCTATACGAATCCCAAAAAAAAATCACGTAAATTCTCTTTATTTCCGAGATCCGCTTAAAAGGGGGGAGAAGGGGGGCAAGGGGGGCCACTTTGAAAAATGATTTTTACTTTACCTTGCCCCCTCTATACGAATCCCTAAAAAAAAACAAGTAAAGTCTCTTTGTTTCCGAGATACGATAGGAAGGGGGGAGAAGGGGGGGGAAAAGGGGGGGTTTGGCAATTTTCCCATACTCACGAAAGTTACTTGTTTACGAATCTGTCAAAATATACCCACCTCCCCATCCACCATCTGGGAGAACAATTCTGTCAATCAGTGAGTCAGTCAGTGGTAATTTAGCTTTATATAGTATAACTAGTATTTGCGTGGCTGCGCGAGCTGCGCGCAGCTCGCGGGGCGTGAAGGCGGGGAGAGGGGGAGCTTTGAAAAATGATTTCGACTAACGCATTGCACCTCTCAATGAATCTGAAAAAAAAAAATGTTCCAATGCAGCTCGCGGTACTACCTACCTACACCTACCTACACCTACCTACACCTACCTACACCTACCTACACCTACCTACACCTACCTACTACCTACCTACACCTACCTACACCTACCTACACCTACCTACACCTACCTACACCTACCTACACCTACCTACACCTACCTACACCTACCTACACCTACCTACACCTACCTACCTACACCTACCTACTACCTACCTACACCTACCTACTACCTACCTACACCTACCTACTACCTACCTACACCTACCTACTACCTACCTATACATACCTACACATACCTACTACCTACCTACACATACCTACTACCTACCTACTACCTCCTACTACCACTAAAAAAACATTACCCTAAAGTTTGCTTGTCGTCGCCCCTGAGTTGCGCTTCACCCACTCAACCTTCGTTACGCTAAGGAGGTCGCCGGCTCGCTTCGCTCGCCACCTCCCCCCTTCGCTCCACTCGGTCTCGCAGGTTCGCTCCACTCAGGACCTACCTACCACCGGAAAGCTATCATGACATTATCCCTACGCTACGGGGGTCGCCGGCTCGCTTCGCTCGTCCGCTCCCCCCTTCGCTTTACCGCTGTGCCACCACCGGACAGGTTTCGACGCCTACTATAACATTTGTTCAAACACCTAATGGCTATCTCTAACCGTTATGAAGTTACAGCCCTTTTAATTTTAGGGGAGGTTGGGGAGGGGAGGGTATACAAATTTCAACGCCCCTCAAATAGATTTAGGTAAGAGTCAAAATTTTTTCAGGAGTAAAAAAAGAGATGAAGAGGGGGGGGGTGAAGGGTGGGATAAGGGGGAGTTTCTAAAAATGATTTCGACTAACGCAATGCCCCTCTATATGAATCTGAAAAAAAAATCGTTCCAAGTCTCTTAACTTTTGAGTTCCGCCTAAAGGGGGGGTGAAGGGGGGCAAGGGGGTCAAATTTAAAAAATGGTTTTTACTTCCCCGAGCCTCCTCTATATGAATCTGAAAAAAAAATCGTTCCAAGTCTGTTAACTTCCGAGATCCGCCTAAAAGGGGGGAGAAGGGGGGCAAGGGGGGCCACTTTGAAAAATGATTTTTACTTTACCGAGCCTCCTCTATACGAATCCGTAAAATAAAAAAAATACGGGTCTCTTACTTTCTGAGATACGATAGGGAGGGGGAAGAAGGGGGGGGAAAAGGGGGGGTTTGGGACTTTTTCCATACTCACGAAAGTTGCCTGTTTATGAATCTGTCAAAATATACCCACCTCCCCATCCACCATCTGGGAGAACAATTCTGTCAATGAGTGAGTCAGTGAGTCAGTGGTAATTTAGCTTTATATAGTATAATAACTAGTATTTGCGTGGCTGCGCGAGCTGCGCGCAGCTCGCGGGTCGTGAAGGGGAGCTTTGAAAAATGATTTCGACTAACGCATTGCCCCTTTCAATGAATCTAAAAAAAAAATGTTTCAAGTCTCTTAACTTCTGAGACCCGCCTAAAGGGGGGGGGGGGGAAGGGGGGCTAGGGGGTCAATTTTGAAAAATGGTTTTTACTTTCTCGAGCCTCCTCTATACGAATCCGTAAACAAAACAGAACACGAGTTTAATAAAAGGGGTGAAGAGGGGAGGGGGGGGGGAGCTTTAAAAACTGATTTCGACTAACGCATTGCCCCTTTCAATGAATCTGAAAAAAAATAATGTTCCAAGTCTCTTAACTTCCGAGTTCCGCCTAAAGGGGGGAGAAGGGGGCAAATGGGGCAACTTTGAAAAAGGTAGGAAGGGAAAAAGAGGCAAAAAGGGTAGGTTTTGCACTTTTTAGCTACTCATGAGAGTTACTTATACGCTTCCCCACTCAACCTTCGTTACGCTACGGAGGTCGCCGGCTCTCTTCGCTCGCCACCTCCCCTCTTCGCTCCACTCAAGACCTGCCTACCACCGAGGAAAAGCTATCGTGATGTCATTCAACGAATCCAAATGTTGCCAGCTAGTCAAAGTCTTCATTCTAAAAGTCTTTACTTCTACTTTCATGTTTTTGGCAAAATCTGGGAAAATACCCTAAAAATGGTTTTTTTTTTGCACCAGGCAACATTACTTAACGAAATACACAACCGGGACAACACAATCCGGTCAGAAGGTGCGCCGGCTGTCCCATTTATCGTGTCGAAAATTGGGAGTTTTCATCATTTTTCCAAGATGGCCACCACACTGTCCGCCATCTTGTTTTTCTTGAAAAGTCACAATTTTTCTGAAATATCGAGGATACAGGCTACCGATTGGTGTACTTGGTGTTGCCAAGTATTCAGTTTGGTAGAACAAAAGAATTCGCCAAAGTCGGTTCTGATCCGAAAATTCAACCCCAAATGACTCTCGGGGTTGTTAGCTGAAAAGAATGAAAATGGTCAAATGTCATTTGAGGCACCCCATTTTTGGTGTTTATGTAAAATTTCCATTCAAAATGTCGTTATTTCCACTAATCATGTTTTTTGTTCTCTAATCATGTTGTTTGTTCACTAATCATGTTGCCAACTTTTGAGTTTGGTAGAACAAACTAATTCGCCAAAGTCGGGTCTGACTCAAAAATTCAAGCACCAATGGCTCTCGGGGTTGATAGCTGAAAGTGATGAAAATGGTCAAATGTCATTTGGGGAACCCCATTCTTGGTGTTTATGTAAAATTTCCATTCAAAAAGTCGTTATTTCTACTTTTCATGTTTTCGGGGAAAATCTGGGAAATTTCCCTAAAAATGGGGAAATTTTTTGCATCAGGCCACACTCCTTGACGAATTACATAACCGGTCCATACAACACAATCCGGTCGGGGGATGCCAGCTGTCCCAATTATCGTGTCGAAAATTGGGATTTTTCGGCCTTTTTACAAGATGGCCGCCATGGAATCCGCCATCTTGTTTTTCTGAAAAGTCATAATTTTCCTGAAATGTCAAGAATATAGGCCACCGATTGATGTACTTGGTGTTGCCAACTTTCGAGTTTGGTAGAACAAACTAATTCGCCAAATTCAAAAAGTCCCAAAAATTAAAAAGTTCAATTTTTTTTGGGGTTGCCAATTAAAACGAACGAAAATGGTCAAATGTCATTTGTAAGACCCAAATGTTGCCGGCTAGTCAAAGTCTCTATTTAAAATGTCATTATTTCTACTTTTCATGTTTTCTTGAAAAATCTGGGAAAATACCCTAAAAATGGGGAAAATTTTTGCACCAGGCAACACTCGTCAACAAAACACACAACCGCTCCCTACAACTCGAACCCGTCCGATGTTGCCAACTACCCGAAAAATGGATTTGAAAAAAATCTAAATTTCCAACTTTTTACAAAATGGCCGCCGCAGCGTCCTCCATCTTGGATTTTCACAATGTCATAATTTTTCCCAATTGCCATTACAATTACCAACAAATTGGCAAACTATTTGTTGGCGGTTCTAGAATTTGGTAGAAGAAAACAATTCGTCAAAGTCAGCATTTAATTATGTCCCATGCACATCCAATGCCAATGGCTAGGTACTACCTACATAATTTTGTAAGGTAGGGAGTAGTACCTACCTACTGTTGAAATTGACGGAGGTGGCCTCATTTTAACTTTCCTTTCATCAACAATAGGACAAGTAGGTATGTTACAGCCTCCCCCTGTTGAGATTTCCTCAACATCATCGTGGACAATTTGTGGACCGACTTTATTGTAGTATCCATATTTGGGCAGTAGGTAGGTATGGATAAAACATTACAGATAGGAGACGCATTGGTTTATGACTCGTCTTTAAACATAGATGCTCTGTGCTTATTGTGCTTCAACTATTGGTACTCTCCGGCTGAGCTTTCTCTTGTAATTGTGTACCTACCTACATATTTTATTGAGCGATCATTGTTTTTTAGTAGGTAGATAGGTATTAAAGCTGTTTGCGAGAGCTCGCCTGCGGAAGTATTCACCATGCTTATTTCTATCGTCAAGCAATATCCTGTTTCGGTTTGAAGGGTGTGGGTGCCGGTGGTTACTTCTGGCACGTAAGGCTTAGCATCTGTAATCCTCAAGTTGATGAACCCAGAGCAGTGCATCGTAGGACACATTCTATAGGTACGTGCCTCAACTGCGAAGCAAAGAGTTACCATTTAATACCAATATTGACCATAATTTGCTTGTTCCGTCAGTTTTAGTAGATAAATCTACAAGTAAAGGTAGGCAGAACCAAATAAGTAGATAGGTACGTAGGTATATCTTTGTTGTCCAAGTCTTAATAAGTTAGGTTACATAATTATCTATAATTATTAAGTATTAATTGTGATGCCCTTATACTTACTTACGTTAGTTGTTATCCCAAGTTTTCACGATGCTCTATTCTAGAAGTAGATTTGTCAATAATTATAATACTTAACCCAGTTTCTCATATAAATAGGTCAGGTAAAGATAACAGTCCTATCTGTATTAGTAGGTTCCTATTAAAAGTACCTGTTTATGTACCTATACCTCAGTCGGATTATTCGTTTGAATGACCTCTTACGGTAAATTTTTGGGAAACTTGGGATTTTTCATCATTTTTCCAAGATGGCCACCACACTGTCCGCCATCTTGTTTTTCTAAAAAGTCACAATTTTTCTGAAATATCGAGGATACAGGCTACCGACTGGTGTACTTGGTGTTGCCAAGTTTTAAGTTTGGTAGAACAAAAGAATTCGCCAAAGTCTGTTCTGATCCGAAAATTCAAGACCCAATGACTCTCGGGGTTGCCAGCTGAAAAGAATGAAAATGGTCAAATGTCATTTGAAGCACCCCATTTTTGGTGTTTATGTAAAATTTCCATTCGAAATGTCGTTATTTCCACTATTCATGTTTTTGGGAAAAATCTGGGAAAATATCCTAAAAATGGGGAAAATTTTTGCGTAAAGTAACACTTCACAACAAAGTACACAATCGTTTCATACAACATAATCCGGTCGGAGGATGCCGGCTGTCCCATTAATCGTGTCGAAAATTAGGATTTTTCATCATTTTTACAAGATGGCCGCCACACTGTCCGCCATCTTTTTTTTCTGAAAAGTCATAATTTTCCTGAAATCTCAGGGATATAGGCCACCAACTGGTGTACTTGGTGTTGCCAACTTTTGAGTTTGGTAGAACAAACTAATTCGCCAAAGTCGGGTCTGACCAAAAAATTCAAACGCCAATGGCTCTCGGGGTTGCCAGCTGAAAGTGATTAAAATGGTCAAATGTCATTTGGGGGACCCCATTCTTGGTGTTTATGTAAAATTTCCATTCAAAATGTCGTTATTTCTACTTTTCATGTTTTCGGGGAAAATCTGGGAAATTTCCCTAAAAATGGGGAAAATTTTTGCACCAGGCCACACTCCTTGACGAACTACATAACCGGTCCATACAACACAATCCGGTCGGGGGATGCCAGCTGTCCCAATTATCGTGTCGAAAATTGGGATTTTTCGGACTTTTTACAAGATGGCCGCCATGGAATCCGCCATCTTGTTTTTCTGAAAAGTCATAATTTTCCTGAAATGTCAAGAATATAGGCCACCGATTGGTGTACTTGGTGTTGCCAACTTTTGAGTTTGGTAGAACAAACTAATTCGCCAAAGTCAAAAAGTCCCAAAAATTAAAAAGTTCAATATTTTTTGGGGTTGCCAATTAAAACGAACCAAAATGGTCAAATGTCATTTGGGGGACCCCAATGTTGCCGGCTAGTCAAAGTCTCTATTTAAAATGTCATTATTTCTACTTTTCATGTTTTTGGGGAAAATCTGGGAAAATACCCTAAAAATGGGGATTTTTTTTTCACCAGGCAACACTCGTCAACAAAACACACAACCGCTCGCTACAACTCGAACCCGTCCGATGTTGCCAAGAACCCGAAAAATGGATTTGAAAAAAATCGAAAAATCCAACTTTTTACAAAATGGCCGCCGCAGCGTCCTCCATCTTGGATTTTCACAATGTCATAATTTTTCCCAATTGCCATTAAAATCACCAACAAATTGGCAAACTCTTTGTTGGCGGTTCTAGAATTTGGTAGAAGAAAACAATTCGTCAAAGTCGAGTGAAAAAAGTCGACAATTTCAAAACGTCCTGGCGCGGCCGCCATCTTGTTTTTTTTTTTTTTTTTACTTTTATTTCAAATGGTTTTAGATTTGGTATAGGACCTCTGAGTCGAAATCCATCCAAGTCTTTCCCCCACCGAAACCGGAAATGGACTCGCCCTCCATCTTGGATTTGAACTTTCCCTATAATTTTCCTCTACTCGATTGGTCAGATAGCACATTTTTGCAATACATACCCCTAACCCATCTCTCACCCATTCCGAGAAACGACATGTCAATGAGTCAGTCAGTGAGTGAGTGGTCTTGTAGTTTTATATAACTATAAAAATAAGAATGTTATTGGTTTTATTTCAAATATCCCTAGTAGTTAACTAACTTCCCATTAGCATACACAGGATCGAATTATCAATTCTTTATAATAATATGTTATGTTACTGCCTATAAGCCTTCACAATGAAAACAATAATTGAAGAATCGATAATATTATTATTTCAACTGCCTATCTTGACGATTATATTTTACTATATGACGACAATCAAGTCATGGTGCTATCGTCTGTCGTAAAAGTGTAGTTATTTTCAGGTCCATCATCTTCCTGCCCTTATCCCATTTTACTTGGGGTCGGCGCAACACGTTTTCTTCTTTCACTCTCCCATAAATCGAAAGGGTTCATCATTATAATTATATTACTTTCCTTGGGGTTTATTGAATAACGATTTAGTCACTCGAACGTCCCGGTGTCTTTTGACACTCTTCGTTAAGTATGTATGTAGATGGACTGGTAAATGTGGCGACACCTGCGAAGATGTTCATCTGGTGATGTTCTGCTGCGACATCAGTGATAAAAATAATTCATACTTTGATTTTGACAGATGAAATAGTTTGACAGCTGTCAACGCTGTCATGGACGTTTCTTTGAACGCAGTTAAGATGCGAGGTGGTGCATTTTCATAATCTTTTCTCAATATATAGGTACTATATTGAAAATTTTTAAATACTGCCCATAACACCATTTATTGGAAGGAGCATAGATAGTAATTTGTACCTTAGTACATGATTTGGCCAAAAAAAAACCTCCTTTAAATTCTAATAAAATAACATTTATCCTTTGCAGATAGGTAGCTCAACAGTTTCATGTATATTTAGTACATCGTATAAATACTTGTACATATTCATAGAAGCTTTTTAGTAAATAAAGTTATTTGACTACATAAGTACATAATTTCACAATCTCTGAATAATGCTATCTGTCAAGTAAATTCTATGATATTGAAGAATTTATTTAAAGTAGAGATGGAAATATTTTTTTATCCATCTGATGGATAGCGACCATGAAATAAGCCCTAAGGCTCCTAGGCTAAGGATTATAGAAGGCTTTATGGGAACCTATCTGCTATTATTATTGTAGCTTTCTATTTCCACTGTCTTCATGTAAAGATACATTTCAAACACAGTTCAGTTTA
Organism: Diarsia dahlii; assembly: GCA_949775195.1. NCBI lineage: Eukaryota > Metazoa > Arthropoda > Insecta > Lepidoptera > Noctuidae > Diarsia > Diarsia dahlii. The sequence continues at coordinate 17,746,947 of OX459195.1, forward strand.
GATTTAGGTACATATTTCCCCGTTTAGAAAATGCTCTGTGGTACATATTAGGTCTTTACCTATGAAATTGCCGTTCTGCAGTACTGGCCATTTCAAATCAAAATAATTTTTGTTAAAGAAGCTGATGATACACAATCTACGGCTGAATTAGCAGCAGCTTTCGACGTTAGCGTCAAAACAATATTGGTCCATTTGCGTCAAATTGGCAAGGTAAAAAAGCTTGACAAAGGGGTGCCCCTCGTCAGCGCGAAGTACGCGTCGAGACGTGCCTTGCACTGCTCAACAGACACACAAATGAAGGAATTTTGAACCGCATTGTTACCTGCGATGAAAAATGGATCCTGTACGATAACCGTAAGCGCTCAGCAAGTTGGTTGGATCCTGGTTCAGCACCTAAACAATGCCCTAAACGAAAACTTACCCCTAGAAAAGTGATGGTCACTGTTTGGTGGTCTAGCGCCGGTGTGATTCATCACAGCTTCTTACCAAACGGGGTGAGCATTACTGCAGATGTGTACTGTGAAGAACTGAACACAATGATGGAGAAGCTGGCACATCTCCAACCAGCATTGGTCAATCGCTCGTCTCCGCTGCTCCTGCACGACAACGCGCGACCTCATACTGCACAGCAGACGGTCTCCAAGTTGCAAGAACTGGGGTTGGAAGCTCTCCGTCATCCGCCCTACTCACCAGACCTTGCGCCTACAGACTACTACTTTTTCCAGAATTTGGATAACTTCTTGGCGGGAAAAAAATTCAATACCCGAGAGGCAGTACAAAATGCCTTTGAAGAATTTGTTGCCTCCCGACCAGCTGATTTCTTTAAGAAGGGCATCAATAAACTGCCACTGCGTTGGCAAAGATGCATTGATTAAATGGGTGATTACTTCGATTAATACAATTAAAAAATACATGAAAAAAAATCGTTTAAATTTTTTCAAACAAAACGGCAATTGCATAGGTAAAGACCTATTATTATGTATATTTCAAATGTGTGTTGGTAAATGTTTTTTGTTTAGCATATATGTACAAGTTAGGTATTAGTACGGAGTGTGGATCCCTTGCGGGTAAAAGTCTCCTCCAAGTTTGTCCACGTAGGTAATTCTAATGTGTGGTGATCATCCACAACATACAGCGCAAAAGGCAGGGTTCTTATCAATTGAGCCGTAACGCCTGACTGTAGTACAAAGCAAGGATGCATTAGCATCAATAATTATTGTAGTTATATGATTATTATTGTAAATGTGAATGTACGTTTGTTTGTTACGTTTTCACGCAATGAACTTTGTACACAGATTCTTGGAGGTATTAGAAGTAAACAAAACGAGCAAAGCCGCGGGTAAAAGCTAGTGAAATAATAAATTTTATGATTTTTCAGCATTTAATTATGTCCCATGCACATCCAATGCCAATGGCTAGGTACTACCTACATAATTTTGTAAGGTAGGGAGTAGTACCTACCTACTGTTGAAATTGACGGAGGTGGCCTCATTTTAACTTTCCTTTCATCAACAATAGGACAAGTAGGTATGTTACAGCCTCCCCCTGTTGAGATTTCCTCAACATCATCGTGGACAATTTGTGGACCGACTTTATTGTAGTATCCATATTTGGGCAGTAGGTAGGTATGGATAAAACATTACAGATAGGAGACGCATTGGTTTATGACTCGTCTTTAAACATAGATGCTCTGTGCTTATTGTGCTTCAACTATTGGTACTCTCCGGCTGAGCTTTCTCTTGTAATTGTGTACCTACCTACATATTTTATTGAGCGATCATTGTTTTTTAGTAGGTAGATAGGTATTAAAGCTGTTTGCGAGAGCTCGCCTGCGGAAGTATTCACCATGCTTATTTCTATCGTCAAGCAATATCCTGTTTCGGTTTGAAGGGTGTGGGTGCCGGTGGTTACTTCTGGCACGTAAGGCTTAGCATCTGTAATCCTCAAGTTGATGAACCCAGAGCAGTGCATCGTAGGACACATTCTATAGGTACGTGCCTCAACTGCGAAGCAAAGAGTTACCATTTAATACCAATATTGACCATAATTTGCTTGTTCCGTCAGTTTTAGTAGATAAATCTACAAGTAAAGGTAGGCAGAACCAAATAAGTAGATAGGTACGTAGGTATATCTTTGTTGTCCAAGTCTTAATAAGTTAGGTTACATAATTATCTATAATTATTAAGTATTAATTGTGATGCCCTTATACTTACTTACGTTAGTTGTTATCCCAAGTTTTCACGATGCTCTATTCTAGAAGTAGATTTGTCAATAATTATAATACTTAACCCAGTTTCTCATATAAATAGGTCAGGTAAAGATAACAGTCCTATCTGTATTAGTAGGTTCCTATTAAAAGTACCTGTTTATGTACCTATACCTCAGTCGGATTATTCGTTTGAATGACCTCTTACGGTAAATTTTTGGGAAACTTGGGATTTTTCATCATTTTTCCAAGATGGCCACCACACTGTCCGCCATCTTGTTTTTCTAAAAAGTCACAATTTTTCTGAAATATCGAGGATACAGGCTACCGACTGGTGTACTTGGTGTTGCCAAGTTTTAAGTTTGGTAGAACAAAAGAATTCGCCAAAGTCTGTTCTGATCCGAAAATTCAAGACCCAATGACTATCGGGGTTGCCAGCTGAAAAGAATGAAAATGGTCAAATGTCATTTGAAGCACCCCATTTTTGGTGTTTATGTAAAATTTCCATTCGAAATGTCGTTATTTCCACTATTCATGTTTTTGGGAAAAATCTGGGAAAATATCCTAAAAATGGGGAAAATTTTTGCGTAAAGTAACACTTCACAACAAAGTACACAATCGTTTCATACAACATAATCCGGTCGGAGGATGCCGGCTGTCCCATTAATCGTGTCGAAAATTAGGATTTTTCATCATTTTTACAAGATGGCCGCCACACTGTCCGCCATCTTTTTTTTCTGAAAAGTCATAATTTTCCTGAAATCTCAGGGATATAGGCCACCAACTGGTGTACTTGGTGTTGCCAACTTTTGAGTTTGGTAGAACAAACTAATTCGCCAAAGTCGGGTCTGACCAAAAAATTCAAACGCCAATGGCTCTCGGGGTTGCCAGCTGAAAGTGATTAAAATGGTCAAATGTCATTTGGGGGACCCCATTCTTGGTGTTTATGTAAAATTTCCATTCAAAATGTCGTTATTTCTACTTTTCATGTTTTCGGGGAAAATCTGGGAAATTTCCCTAAAAATGGGGAAAATTTTTGCACCAGGCCACACTCCTTGACGAACTACATAACCGGTCCATACAACACAATCCGGTCGGGGGATGCCAGCTGTCCCAATTATCGTGTCGAAAATTGGGATTTTTCGGACTTTTTACAAGATGGCCGCCATGGAATCCGCCATCTTGTTTTTCTGAAAAGTCATAATTTTCCTGAAATGTCAAGAATATAGGCCACCGATTGGTGTACTTGGTGTTGCCAACTTTTGAGTTTGGTAGAACAAACTAATTCGCCAAAGTCAAAAAGTCCCAAAAATTAAAAAGTTCAATATTTTTTGGGGTTGCCAATTAAAACGAACCAAAATGGTCAAATGTCATTTGGGGGACCCCAATGTTGCCGGCTAGTCAAAGTCTCTATTTAAAATGTCATTATTTCTACTTTTCATGTTTTTGGGGAAAATCTGGGAAAATACCCTAAAAATGGGGATTTTTTTTACACCAGGCAACACTCGTCAACAAAACACACAACCGCTCGCTACAACTCGAACCCGTCCGATGTTGCCAAGAACCCGAAAAATGGATTTGAAAAAAATCGAAAAATCCAACTTTTTACAAAATGGCCGCCGCAGCGTCCTCCATCTTGGATTTTCACAATGTCATAATTTTTCCCAATTGCCATTAAAATCACCAACAAATTGGCAAACTCTTTGTTGGCGGTTCTAGAATTTGGTAGAAGAAAACAATTCGTCAAAGTCGAGTGAAAAAAGTCGACAATTTCAAAACGTCCTGGCGCGGCCGCCATCTTGTTTTTTTTTTTTTTTTTACTTTTATTTCAAATGGTTTTAGATTTGGTATAGGACCTCTGAGTCGAAATCCATCCAAGTCTTTCCCCCACCGAAACCGGAAATGGACTCGCCCTCCATCTTGGATTTGAACTTTCCCTATAATTTTCCTCTACTCGATTGGTCAGATAGCACATTTTTGCAATACATACCCCTAACCCATCTCTCACCCATTCCGAGAAACGACATGTCAATGAGTCAGTCAGTGAGTGAGTGGTCTTGTAGTTTTATATAACTATAAAAATAAGAATGTTATTGGTTTTATTTCAAATATCCCTAGTAGTTAACTAACTTCCCATTAGCATACACAGGATCGAATTATCAATTCTTTATAATAATATGTTATGTTACTGCCTATAAGCCTTCACAATGAAAACAATAATTGAAGAATCGATAATATTATTATTTCAACTGCCTATCTTGACGATTATATTTTACTATATGACGACAATCAAGTCATGGTGCTATCGTCTGTCGTAAAAGTGTAGTTATTTTCAGGTCCATCATCTTCCTGCCCTTATCCCATTTTACTTGGGGTCGGCGCAACACGTTTTCTTCTTTCACTCTCCCATAAATCGAAAGGGTTCATCATTATAATTATATTACTTTCCTTGGGGTTTATTGAATAACGATTTAGTCACTCGAACGTCCCGGTGTCTTTTGACACTCTTCGTTAAGTATGTATGTAGATGGACTGGTAAATGTGGCGACACCTGCGAAGATGTTCATCTGGTGATGTTCTGCTGCGACATCAGTGATAAAAATAATTCATACTTTGATTTTGACAGATGAAATAGTTTGACAGCTGTCAACGCTGTCATGGACGTTTCTTTGAACGCAGTTAAGATGCGAGGTGGTGCATTTTCATAATCTTTTCTCAATATATAGGTACTATATTGAAAATTTTTAAATACTGCCCATAACACCATTTATTGGAAGGAGCATAGATAGTAATTTGTACCTTAGTACATGATTTGGCCAAAAAAAAACCTCCTTTAAATTCTAATAAAATAACATTTATCCTTTGCAGATAGGTAGCTCAACAGTTTCATGTATATTTAGTACATCGTTTATATACTTGTACATATTCATAGAAGCTTTTTAGTAAATAAAGTTATTTGACTACATAAGTACATAATTTCACAATCTCTGAATAATGCTATCTGTCAAGTAAATTCTATGATATTGAAGAATTTATTTAAAGTAGAGATGGAAATATTTTTTTATCCATCTGATGGATAGCGACCATGAAATAAGCCCTAAGGCTCCTAGGCTAAGGATTATAGAAGGCTTTATGGGAACCTATCTGCTATTATTATTGTAGCTTTCTATTTCCACTGTCTTCATGTAAAGATACATTTCAAACACAGTTCAGTTTAGATTTAGGTACATATTTCCCCGTTTAGAAAATGCTCTGTGGTACATATTAGGTCTTTACCTATGAAATTGCCGTTCTGCAGTACTGGCCATTTCAAATCAAAATAATTTTTGTTAAAGAAGCTGATGATACACAATCTACGGCTGAATTAGCAGCAGCTTTCGACGTTAGCGTCAAAACAATATTGGTCCATTTGCGTCAAATTGGCAAGGTAAAAAAGCTTGACAAAGGGGTGCCCCTCGTCAGCGCGAAGTACGCGTCGAGACGTGCCTTGCACTGCTCAACAGACACACAAATGAAGGAATTTTGAACCGCATTGTTACCTGCGATGAAAAATGGATCCTGTACGATAACCGTAAGCGCTCAGAAAGTTGGTTGGATCCTGGTTCAGCACCTAAACAATGCCCTAAACGAAAACTTACCCCTAGAAAAGTGATGGTCACTGTTTGGTGGTCTAGCGCCGGTGTGATTCATCACAGCTTCTTACCAAACGGGGTGAGCATTACTGCAGATGTGTACTGTGAAGAACTGAACACAATGATGGAGAAGCTGGCACATCTCCAACCAGCATTGGTCAATCGCTCGTCTCCGCTGCTCCTGCACGACAACGCGCGACCTCATACTGCACAGCAGACGGTCTCCAAGTTGCAAGAACTGGGGTTGGAAGCTCTCCGTCATCCGCCCTACTCACCAGACCTTGCGCCTACAGACTACTACTTTTTCCAGAATTTGGATAACTTCTTGGCGGGAAAAAAATTCAATACCCGAGAGGCAGTACAAAATGCCTTTGAAGAATTTGTTGCCTCCCGACCAGCTGATTTCTTTAAGAAGGGCATCAATAAACTGCCACTGCGTTGGCAAAGATGCATTGATTAAATGGGTGATTACTTCGATTAATACAATTAAAAAATACATGAAAAAAAATCGTTTAAATTTTTTCAAACAAAACGGCAATTGCATAGGTAAAGACCTATTATTATGTATATTTCAAATGTGTGTTGGTAAATGTTTTTTGTTTAGCATATATGTACAAGTTAGGTATTAGTACGGAGTGTGGATCCCTTGCGGGTAAAAGTCTCCTCCAAGTTTGTCCACGTAGGTAATTCTAATGTGTGGTGATCATCCACAACATACAGCGCAAAAGGCAGGGTTCTTATCAATTGAGCCGTAACGCCTGACTGTAGTACAAAGCAAGGATGCATTAGCATCAATAATTATTGTAGTTATATGATTATTATTGTAAATGTGAATGTAAGTTTGTTTGTTACGTTTTCACGCAATGAACTTTGTACACAGATTCTTGGAGGTATTAGAAGTAAACAAAGCGAGCAAAGCCGCGGGTAAAAGCTAGTGAAATAATAAATTTTATGATTTTTCAGCATTTAATTATGTCCCATGCACATCCAATGCCAATGGCTAGGTACTACCTACATAATTTTGTAAGGTAGGGAGTAGTACCTACCTACTGTTGAAATTGACGGAGGTGGCCTCATTTTAACTTTCCTTTCATCAACAATAGGACAAGTAGGTATGTTACAGCCTCCCCCTGTTGAGATTTCCTCAACATCATCGTGGACAATTTGTGGACCGACTTTATTGTAGTATCCATATTTGGGCAGTAGGTAGGTATGGATAAAACATTACAGATAGGAGACGCATTGGTTTATGACTCGTCTTTAAACATAGATGCTCTGTGCTTATTGTGCTTCAACTATTGGTACTCTCCGGCTGAGCTTTCTCTTGTAATTGTGTACCTACCTACATATTTTATTGAGCGATCATTGTTTTTTAGTAGGTAGATAGGTATTAAAGCTGTTTGCGAGAGCTCGCCTGCGGAAGTATTCACCATGCTTATTTCTATCGTCAAGCAATATCCTGTTTCGGTTTGAAGGGTGTGGGTGCCGGTGGTTACTTCTGGCACGTAAGGCTTAGCATCTGTAATCCTCAAGTTGATGAACCCAGAGCAGTGCATCGTAGGACACATTCTATAGGTACGTGCCTCAACTGCGAAGCAAAGAGTTACCATTTAATACCAATATTGACCATAATTTGCTTGTTCCGTCAGTTTTAGTAGATAAATCTACAAGTAAAGGTAGGCAGAACCAAATAAGTAGATAGGTACGTAGGTATATCTTTGTTGTCCAAGTCTTAATAAGTTAGGTTACATAATTATCTATAATTATTAAGTATTAATTGTGATGCCCTTATACTTACTTACGTTAGTTGTTATCCCAAGTTTTCACGATGCTCTATTCTAGAAGTAGATTTGTCAATAATTATAATACTTAACCCAGTTTCTCATATAAATAGGTCAGGTAAAGATAACAGTCCTATCTGTATTAGTAGGTTCCTATTAAAAGTACCTGTTTATGTACCTATACCTCAGTCGGATTATTCGTTTGAATGACCTCTTACGGTAAATTTTTGGGAAACTTGGGATTTTTCATCATTTTTCCAAGATGGCCACCACACTGTCCGCCATCTTGTTTTTCTAAAAAGTCACAATTTTTCTGAAATATCGAGGATACAGGCTACCGACTGGTGTACTTGGTGTTGCCAAGTTTTAAGTTTGGTAGAACAAAAGAATTCGCCAAAGTCTGTTCTGATCCGAAAATTCAAGACCCAATGACTCTCGGGGTTGCCAGCTGAAAAGAATGAAAATGGTCAAATGTCATTTGAAGCACCCCATTTTTGGTGTTTATGTAAAATTTCCATTCGAAATGTCGTTATTTCCACTATTCATGTTTTTGGGAAAAATCTGGGAAAATATCCTAAAAATGGGGAAAGTTTTTGCGTAAAGTAACACTTCACAACAAAGTACACAATCGTTTCATACAACATAATCCGGTCGGAGGATGCCGGCTGTCCCATTAATCGTGTCGAAAATTAGGATTTTTCATCATTTTTACAAGATGGCCGCCACACTGTCCGCCATCTTTTTTTTCTGAAAAGTCATAATTTTCCTGAAATCTCAGGGATATAGGCCACCAACTGGTGTACTTGGTGTTGCCAACTTTTGAGTTTGGTAGAACAAACTAATTCGCCAAAGTCGGGTCTGACCAAAAAATTCAAACGCCAATGGCTCTCGGGGTTGCCAGCTGAAAGTGATTAAAATGGTCAAATGTCATTTGGGGGACCCCATTCTTGGTGTTTATGTAAAATTTCCATTCAAAATGTCGTTATTTCTACTTTTCATGTTTTCGGGGAAAATCTGGGAAATTTCCCTAAAAATGGGGAAAAATTTTGCACCAGGCTACACTCCTTGACGAACTACATAACCGGTCCATACAACACAATCCGGTCGGGGGATGCCAGCTGTCCCAATTATCGTGTCGAAAATTGGGATTTTTCGGACTTTTTACAAGATGGCCGCCATGGAATCCGCCATCTTGTTTTTCTGAAAAGTCATAATTTTCCTGAAATGTCAAGAATATAGGCCACCGATTGGTGTACTTGGTGTTGCCAACTTTTGAGTTTGGTAGAACAAACTAATTCGCCAAAGTCAAAAAGTCCCAAAAATTAAAAAGTTCAATATTTTTTGGGGTTGCCAATTAAAACGAACCAAAATGGTCAAATGTCATTTGGGGGACCCCAATGTTGCCGGCTAGTCAAAGTCTCTATTTAAAATGTCATTATTTCTACTTTTCATGTTTTTGGGGAAAATCTGGGAAAATACCCTAAAAATGGGGATTTTTTTTACACCAGGCAACACTCGTCAACAAAACACACAACCGCTCGCTACAACTCGAACCCGTCCGATGTTGCCAAGAACCCGAAAAATGGATTTGAAAAAAATCGAAAAATCCAACTTTTTACAAAATGGCCGCCGCAGCGTCCTCCATCTTGGATTTTCACAATGTCATAATTTTTCCCAATTGCCATTAAAATCACCAACAAATTGGCAAACTCTTTGTTGGCGGTTCTAGAATTTGGTAGAAGAAAACAATTCGTCAAAGTCGAGTGAAAAAAGTCGACAATTTCAAAACGTCCTGGCGCGGCCGCCATCTTGTTTTTTTTTTTTTTTTTACTTTTATTTCAAATGGTTTTAGATTTGGTATAGGACCTCTGAGTCGAAATCCATCCAAGTCTTTCCCCCACCGAAACCGGAAATGGACTCGCCCTCCATCTTGGATTTGAACTTTCCCTATAATTTTCCTCTACTCGATTGGTCAGATAGCACATTTTTGCAATACATACCCCTAACCCATCTCTCACCCATTCCGAGAAACGACATGTCAATGAGTCAGTCAGTGAGTGAGTGGTCTTGTAGTTTTATATAACTATAACTAGTATTTGCGTGGCTGCGCGAGCTGCGCGCAGCTCGCGGGTCGTGAAGAGGGGGAGAGGAGGAGCTTTGAAAAATGATTTCAACTAACGCATTGCCCCTTTCAATGAAGCTTTAAAAAAAAATGTTTCAAGTCTCTTAACTTCCGAGTTCTGCCTAAAGGGGGGGAAAAGGGGGGCAAGCGGGGCAAGGGGGTCAATTTTGAAAAATGGTTTTTACTTTCCCGAGCCTCCTATAGACGAATCCGTAAACAAAACAGAACACGATTTTAAAAAAAAGTGGTGAAGACAGGGGGAGGATGAAGGGGGGGAGAGGGGGGAGCTTTAAAAAATGATTTCGACTAACGCCTTGCCCCTTTCAATGAATCTGAAATAAAAATGTTACAAGTCCTAAAGGGGGGAGAAAGGGGGCAAATGGGGCAACTTTGAAAAAGGTAGGTGAGGAAAATGGGGCTTAAAGGGGAGGTTTTGCACTTTTTAGCTACTCATGAGTTACTTATATGCTTCACCCACTCAACCTTCGTTACCGGGACAACACAATCCGGTCAAAAGGTGGCCGGCTGTCCCATTTATCGTGTCGAAAATAATGATTTTTCATCATTTTTCCAAGATGGCCACCACACTGTCCGCCATCTTGTTTTTCTGAAAAGTCTTAATTTTTCTGAAATATCGAGGATACAAGCTACCGACTGGTGTACTTGGTGTTGGTAAGTTTTAAGTTTGGTAGAACAAAAGAATTCGCCAAAGTCGGTTCAGATAAGAAAATTCAAGCCCCAATGACTCTCGGGGTTGCCAGCTGAAAAGAATGAAAATGGTCAAATATAATTTGAGGCGCCCTATTCTCGGTGTTTATGTATAAAATTTCCATTCAAAATGTCGTTATTTCCACTATTCATGTTTTTGGGAAAAATCTGGGAAAATACCCCAAAAATGGGTGAAAATTTTGCGTAAGGTAACACTCCACAACAAAATACACAATCGCTTCATACAACACAATCCAGTCGGGGGATGCCGGCTGTCCCATTTATCGTGTCGAAAATTAGGATTTTTTATCATTTTTACAAGATGGCCGCCACACTGTCCGCCATCTTTTTTTTCTGAAAAGTCATAATTTTCCTAAAATCTCAGGGATATAGGCCACCAACTGGTGTACTTGGTGTTGCCAACTTTTGAGTTTAGTAGAACAAACTAATTCGCCAAAGTCGGGTCTGACCCAAAAATTTAAACGCCAATGGCTCTCGGGGTTGCCAGTTGAAAGTAATGAAAATGGTCAAATGTCATTCGGGGGACCCCGTTCTTGGTGTTTATGTAAAATTTTCATTCAAAATGTCGTTATTTCTACTTTTCATGTTTTCGGGGAAAATCTGGGAAATTTCCCTAAAAATGGGGAAATTTTTTAAACCAGGCCACACTCCTTGACGAATTACATAACCGGTCCATACAACACAATCCGGTCGGGGGATACCAGCTGTCCCAATTATCGTGTCGAAAATTGGGATTTTTCGGCCTTTTTACAAGATGGCCGCCATGGAATCCGCCATCTTGTTTTTCTGAAAAGTCATAATTTTCCTAAAATGTCAAGAATATAGGCCACCGATTGGTGTACTTGGTGTTGCCAACTTTCGAGTTTGGTAGAACAAACTAATTCGCCAAAGTCAAAAAGTCCCAAAAATGAAAAAGTTGAATATTTTTTGGGGTTGCCAATTAAAAAGAACCAAAATGGTCAAATGTCATTTGGGGGACCCCAATGTTGCCGGCTAGTCAAAGTCTCTATTTAAAATGTCATTATTTCTACTTTTCATGTTTTTGGGGAAAATCTGAGAAAACACCCTAAAAATGGGGAAAATTTTTGCACCAGGCAACACTCGTCCACAAAACACACAACCGCTCGGTACAACTCGAACCCGTCTGATGTTGCCAACTACCCGAAAAATGGATTTGAAAAAAATCGAAAAATCCAACATTTTACAAAATGGCCGCCGCAGCGTCCTCCATCTTGGATTTTCACAATGTCATAATTTTTCCCAATTGCCATTACAATTACCAACAAATTAGCAAACTCTTTGTTGGCGGTTCTAGAATTCGGTAGAAGAAAACAATTTGTCAAAGTCGAGTGAAAAAAGTCGACAATTTCAAAACGTCCTGGCGCGGCCGCCATCTTGTTTTTTTTTTTTTTTTTACTTTTTTTTTAAATGGTTTTAGATTTTGTATAGGACCTCTGAGTCGAAATCCATCCAAGTCTTTCCCCCACCGAAACCGAAAATGGACTCGCCCTCCATCTTGGATTTGAACTTTCCCTATAATTTTCCTCTACTCACTCGGTCAGATTACACATTTTTGCAAAATATACCCCTAACCCATATCTCACCCATTCCGAGAAACGACATGTCAATCAGTCAGTCAGTCAGTGGCTTTGTAGTTTTATATAACTATAATAGGCGCGAAAAACATAAACCTTTCCTCCCTTAACTCGACTGCAAGTAAAAAGAGGAGTAGGTAATTGATCTTGACGCTACCTAGTAACAACTTGATCCCTAGGGTGTGCTTAGTGCTGCAACTGCTAAGCGTTATCACTAGTTCCTGTTTGTTTGTACCTAACATCCATCTTTCGCTTCACTTCTAACTAGATTGGCCTCCCCTGTACAACTTAATTAGTTACAAACATTGTTTATCTTTTAAAGCCTATAGATTTTTTTTCGAATGAAGGCATTAATTTCCAACTTAATGTTTTTTTAACAACACCCAATAGATCAACACACATTAATGGTGATTAAAGTTAGTTTACAATAGGTGACACGTAATATACTAGTATTACTAAGTGCCTCAGTGACCTAGTTTATAAACAAGGCAATAAACCTTAAGCGATACTAAAGAAAAACCGTAACTTGCACAATTTCTGCATAATTTTTTGTATAAAATTAGACGTAAATGTCATAGCTTATTTAATTTATGTTTTACGAAAGCTATAATTATGATTACAATGTATCATACAAATCCTTCATAGTAGTATTTACCTAAAAGTCAAAACCGGTGAGGATATTATTTTAATATAGGCTGGTTTGTCAACTCATTCCAAAGAAAAATAACAAGAGAAAAACACATCTACACTAATATTATAAAGAGGAAAGATTTGTACCTATTTTTGTATGTTTGTAATGAATAGGCTCATAAAGTACTGGGCCGATTTCAAAAATTCTTTCACCCTTGGAAAGCTACATTCACCCTGAGTAACATAGGCTACTTTTTATCCCTGTATTCCCACGGGAACGGGATCTACGCGGGTGAAACCGCGGGACGTCCGCTAGTCTTACATAAATTGCTACGTCATCCACACATTTTTTTTTCCCAAGAACAAGCATCGAAAAGATTTCCAGAACAAAAAAAAAGCAATATTAAACCTCATGTTCCTAGTTTAACTCTAGTGTCGCACAAAAATCCTCTGCAGTTAGCGGGATTAAACTAATCGAACTTTTATCGAAAAAAGCTTAGGTTAGCCGAGCTCGTACGATTACCCGCGACAGATTCACCCGGGGTAATCCCGCACATAAATGGAACCGCGTTTTGCTATCACGAAACTTGGGAAGCGTTTGCGTTTTGACGCCAGAATTAAGAGAAATGCGCGGTCACAGTGCAAATTGAAAATAATGCCCTATTTTACAATATTGCGGTTTGAGATCAACCGATACTTTAATACGAGTATGTTTGCAGTAAAATGAGATTATTTTATCGATATAATCGGAATTTTATGTTCACCGTAGTCCGTAGATTTATGCATTTTACTGTCATAAAACTCTTTTCTGTTTCTAGATTATAATCGGGAAATAGCTACTACTAACCATCTTGATGAGAAATGAGAATAGACCGATAAAAAGCATTTTAGAATGCTTTTATCGCTCTCATCTCATTTCGTATACTGCTGCTGTTACTGATTAGTTGAGATCAGTTTATCTTTAGAGCTACTGCGGAGTTTTGATTTTAGTTTACCCAAAGGGAATACATACTATAAATCTCTATTATACACATTTTACCGCCATATAAATCCAGTCTTAAAATAGACTACTATCTAGTCTATTTCCAAGCTTATTGTGATTCGGTAATGTAATTATTTTTGACCAAAACAAAAAATGTAGTTCATAATTATCTTCTTTCCAAAAAATAAATAACAAACATTATAATCCGTTTTCCTGGAAAAGCTTTTACGAACCAAACATTACAAAGGCATACTAAGAATCTTTGAATCATAATACTGTATAAAAGAGCAAAGCTTAACTGAAGCTTTAGCCTTTAAAATATCAGAGCTAGAAAATATTAAAATTCCCTGCACATTTCGTGGCGCTGGTTTCACAATAAATATTATAACAACGAATGGCAGATAACGCTACGGAATATCAACGAAATTGACATTAAAAACATTCCGATATTGGCTACACTGTATAAGCGTTTACCTGACTGCAATTAAGTCGAAATATCGGGTTATTTAACTTTCAGGTGGGGAAAGAAACCTATGAATAGTAAACCACGTAATAGGTTTATAAAGTGGTTTACTATTCATAGGTTTCTTTTGGAAAGTACTGAATTTAGGAAATCAGAATTCTGACGATCTATGTATCAGTAATTTCCGCCTTTGTTTTGGGATTTGGGTTGGGTTAAATACTATATATATGGCAGACAGGCTATAAGAATACTCATTCAATAGAACTATTTCGATTATGAAAACGGTTTTTGATTACGACACCACACCACTTGGGATAATAGTTAGGTTGAAACTATTTGGGCCACCAAATACCCAAGGAATAGTAATTACATGACTATTAACAGTTCATCAAATGACTATAATAAATTATAGTCCCTTGCTTTGTATTAAACTCACCCCAATCCTATACTATTTTAGTAATGACAGTGTTAATTTACCGTGCGAAGGCTCCCGACCGACTTCGCTCATTACAGTGCCCGAAACTACATTATTAATTACAATAGTCGTGTGAGCCACGAACCCGTATTATACGTAAGAGCACGAACTCATCTCGCCACGCAAATATAGTCTGAAACTACTTTAGAAACCTTTCCAGCTCATTTTGAAGTTTCGCACCTACTTCAACAACATTAACTACCACTGCGGCCAGCAATAAACAATTCCGAGGTAACTTTGAACCATAAAACATAAAAAACAGGTTCCGTTGAGAGAAAAATTCTAAGCACGTAGATGAAATAACTCGATTCCCTGTGTCAGGCAAAAGCAATTATTTGTTTTCTGTCTAAATATGGCTGGCGCACGGGGCCGTGGGGCCACCTATTGGATTTATTCTGGTCGACTGTGTTACACTGTTCGTTTATTAGTTTTGTGCGGATATTAAAAGAAGATAAAAGCATATGGCTTCTTTTGTTTTCGTTATATAAAGGGAAAATCAATCAATCAATCGTTCGTGTTCGTGCTCCCAGAATCAATCAATCGTTGTTTCGATTGATTCTGGGAGCTTAAGCGCAGTTAGTTCATGTTTTACTACACTTTTCGGGCTTAGGTCCGAATGTCCGTTTTGTTTGCCGAAATAAATGCAGCGTTGCATCAAGTTTTCCACGAAATAAATTTTCAACACAATGAGAAAGCGACAAATGAATCTAAAATCTGGTAACTGGAATAAATCTAGCATATTCACACAATAAAACAGAGGGAATGGTTCGATGCCTAGCATTCGCAACACGCAAACAGCTCATGCGTCACAAAAGGCATAATGGATGACTATTTACGATCAAGATACCAGAAACTTAACACCTGTGATCACAAGTTATGAAATCAGGCGTTGCTTTGCGGAAATTCTTGACATTAAATGAAAAAGATCGAGGCTTGGAAGCAAAATACAACACTGCCCTTCTCGACAGAAAAAATATGCATAAATATACAGGAAAAGCAATAATAATAATGCTCGCTTTTTAAGTCCGGAAGTATCTTTCTCCTGAAGATAGAGTATACCAGTCGAGTATATTTTGGGTGGATGGCATGTAATATAATTTATTTTTCTACATGTACATTTTTCTGGGTTCTGAAACCTGTACACAAACTTGAATCATTTTTGCATAATTATCGCTTAATATTTTAAATAACATTTAATTTGAACCTGTCATGCCTTTAAATCATTTAGGAGGAAGGATTGGTTGTCAAACGCCTGCTGTGCAATAAGTAATTAACTCTTCTGAACCAATGTGATTGTGAGTGCCAAAACATTTGATGAATTGTTAACGGAACCTGGCCAAATTTGAGTCTCCTCTGCCCAACCCTTTGGAGAAACCAAGCGTTACATTTTGTACTGGAAGAAAAATATGTTATGAATTAGTAATTAAATAGAATTTTGAATACCTGTATGAATCCATTATTCAGGTATTCAAAAGATAGTTTGTTGAATTAATTTTAATAATGTCAACGCCATTTTTTAATTTGCCAATCAATCTCGCTTAACTAATAAAAACAAATTTAATAGCTCAAATGAAACTTCGACACATTCTTTTTCAAAAGACAATATAAAAATAAAACAATCGCCAGAAAAGCTAACGTCTCTCTAACTCTAAATTCTATTCGCGAAGTTCTGAAAGTAACTTTATTGAGTCAATCTTTATCTTTTATCTTGATGTTGGCAATATTTTATTCTTGTCTCTACATTTTTCACTTTCCTGATTTCTGTCTCAGCATTTTCTAAAATGGGATCGTGGTTATTTTTGTTGACGGGTCCGACGTTTTATTTGTAGTATCAGGCTGTGTTCAGACTGTCTTGGCATAGGCTACTGATCTGAGATAACAGCTAAAAGTATCGTATAGCTTATTTCAGTTAAGCAAAACAGTCTACTGCAACAATACTATTTTACTATCTACTTTAAAAACTGTTCAGGATCGAAGGACCCATTTTTTTTTGGGTGATGGTATATCATCAAATAACTCCTCCCGCTCTTAGGCAGAGCGGAAGGGAGTGTCAGACTTCTACTGAATAAAAACCACCCGTGTTCCTACTTAGCCCTTTATGTTCCTTCTTATCTCTTGCGAATAATCCGCAGCCCTGACAATAACTTGTCCGCCATATTTCGGAGAGCATCATATTGCATTTCGAATGACGTCACTTAGCTAACTATGCATTGTCATCTAAACTTAACATGTTTGCAAAACTTCTGCATAACCTGGAAGTCAGCGGCACAATGGGTCATTTTATTTTTAGTATCAGGTAAAAGATTATAATCACTCTCAATATATTTTACAATAAAGCATAAGTCAATTTAATAACAAGGAACAGTCAAAGAGACTGTTCCTTTTACATTGTTGATGATGGAATGTAACTTTGCCTAAATCCTCTGGTGTATACCAAAACATAATGTATTTAATTTTAAAAAGGCATTTCATTTAATTATTGTTAAAGTTCTCTTGAAAATTTCAACAACGTGTCTCTAAATAGGAAACGACCTATATTTTACAAGTAATTACAAAATAATCGGTTTATGGTTCAGATCTAAAGTTGTCTTTTATTCCGGTGGTCCACTCTAAATGACTATAATTAGCTTAACCGGCAACGGTGAAATTAAATCGAAGAGAAATTAACACTCACTATGTATAAATAGCCCAGACTTTTCCTATACCTTCCATTAACATTGTAATATCGATACACGTGCACATACATACACACACATATACAAACGTGTACATACATACACACACACACACACACACACATATACACACGTGCACATATAAGTATACATTCTATTCATCCGTTTTTACTTTTAAACGAAAAATATGAGTATGATAGAGCAACACTTAATGCTTAAAATAATCATTATTATCATTAGTACCTATTCTTTTAGAAGTTGCTATAGATATTTTATTCAAAGCAATCCTTGGCTTGACAGGTAGGACAAGGACGAGGCTAGACGTGAGTTTGAGTCATAGCGGTGTAAGAATTAGTCTATAGGGTTGTACGTTTTTCAGTTATTGAGCAAATTGCAATACTATTTAATAATAATAATAATAATAATATTCCACAACTATCACACAACGCCATCTAGTCCCAAGCTAAGCAGAGCTTGTGTTATGGGTACTAGACAACTGATAAACATACTTATATATTTCTAAATACATACATATTATAGATAAATAATTACACCCAGACACAGAACAAAATATGATCGTGCTCATCACACAAACATTTGTCCTGGGTGGGAATCGAACCCATTTTAAATCGAACATATTTCCTTTTCTTATATTTACATTTAATCTATATTTGATCTTTAATCACGTCATTTCAAGAAGAACTATCGTGTATAAGTTAAATTAAAGTAGACAACTTCGAAAATTTCTTAAACCACTACATTTTTTTTTTTTACACTCCCTAGCCTGTACATAATGGAGGTAGCTGTGTTTGTGAAGTCGAACCCAAATCGTTTTAAACGTCTGGCTGACGTAGTTCCACGTAATAGACGCGATAATAACTTAATATATTCATATCCCGCCAAAACGGCACTGATGCGCAAGAGTGTCTACTGCATGGCTTCGACCATCTATAATAAATTACCCAAACAATGGAGGGAGTTACCGCTGTCATTGTTTAAAAACAGGCTCCGAAACTTTTTGACGCATAAAGCTTACTACACTGTCAGCGAATTCCTCAATGAGAAAGACTTTACGAATGATAAATTTACTTAATTATTTGACATATTCTTTAAATCATTTTTATTCTTTTTGACATTATTGAATTTTGACATTATTGTATTTTGACATTATTGAATTTTGACATCATTGTATTTTGACATTATTGAATTTTGACTCAAGGGAATTTATTTGTTTTGTGACTATTGTTCAATGTAATAAGAATTTGTCTCAATGTTTGACATTTCTACCGAAAAATCGTATTTAGTCTTTTTGACATGACTGAATTTTTCGCCATAAATAATTAATTAATATGTTTTACAAATTGTTCAATTTCTTAATATTATTTGTAATTTTAATGATTAATTATTTAATTTTAATGTAATGAATGATAGTCCAGCTTTGTACAATATTTTGACAAATGTACTATATTCTGTTCTATAAATTGTGTTGCAATGATTGATTTAAAACTATTCTGTATTCCTTTAATTGTGTTAGTGTAAAATTATAATTTTTGCATGCCTTTTGGTAAAATATGGCTGAACCTGCCTCCTACTTGTTTATAATATCACCATGGACTGTACCCATATTTGCAAAATAAAGACTTACTTACTTACTTTAAACCAAAAAGAAATACAAAAATACAGGTTACATTTGTTGGACAATGCCAGTATCTGCACCTTCCAGAACTTTAATGAGGCACATGACAGAGCTATCTAGATTACTATAGTACTGGTCGAACAAAACCCAGAGAGTCATCGATTCGAGCAAAACGAGACAGGTAAGGGTTGGTCATAAAATAAAATTAAAACCGACAATAAGGGGCCAATTTTAATTAATTTTTAAAGTACCCTTGACTCCTATAAACTTCTAGAGTGAAATAAATGTGTAGATAGTCACGCAACTTTACTACTAATGTCTCTTTTAAACTTACAAAATTACGTATCACAATGCCCAATTAATTCCTATTAACCAGCTTCAAAAACTGTGGCATTCAAAACAAACTTCACCAGTCATTTATAATTTGTTTGGTAGTTTTTTTATAATACCTATTACCCTAAATTCCTCTCATTTCATATACCGAGAGTCCTGTTTCCCAGTAGTGGGCATATTATAGGCTGACTATGATAATGCTTTATACCCCTGAGTTAGTTCGTGGGTGTGTAAAGGGAGTGAATGTACTGTAGGTACGTGTAAAGCCTTCCCACTTCCTATTGTGTAAGGATTTCCAGTGAATACATAAATAGTAGAGTGCCTCGTTGGTGTAGTGGTTACAAGTGAGACTACTGAGCAAAAGGTCCTGGTTTTGGTTCCCGGGTCGGGCTAAGTGCTACCTATTGGGTTCCCGGGTCGGGCTAAGTGCTACCTATTGGGTTCCCGGGTCGGGCTAAGTGCTACCTATTGGGTTTTTCCATGAGTGATTGCTCAGTAGCAGCCACGGAGTCTGGATTTGTGCCCGGTTGGTGGCAATAGGCTCGCCCTCTATCATGGTACACCTCTGTTTAATGCTTCGGGGATTACAAGGCATGATGTTATGTTATGTTTAAGATCTACTTCGATTAAACAGTCGTCACACGTCCAAAAATAATGTCTTTTTTTTTTTCATTAACAAAAAGTTCATTTTTCTTAGTAACATAGTTTATTGTTCAATTTTGTTTGATGGTGAGGCAGTACCTCGTAATATTCTATATATTTCCCCTTCGCCTGGTATTTGTTAGACAGGCTTTTGCCCACTTTTACCAAACGCCAGATACAGGCTTTTTCATCAAAAACTTTGTTTATCTGTAAACTTTTAGTCTATTCTAAATAATTTTATGTTATACTTGGATACTTCCAAGGAGTTTAAATATATTCCTACAAAATTATATTTAAGTGTTTTGCTACAGAAATACATGCTTTAAAATAGAGGTTGATTCACTCACAAGAGACTGAGAAAGAATATTTTGCCCAATTGTTATGTTGGCAAAGACGAAAGCTTGGCCAAGCATTCGCCCATCTAATCTGTCCAAGATTATAATCCCATACTTTGATCATCAAAGTATGGGATTATAATCTTGTAACAGAAGTATCAAAGTTTGATGTAAATAATTTAGCGTTCTCGTTAAACAAACACGCACGGTCAGATCATCAAACAGAGTGCATCGAACTCGTCGTCGCGCTTGCCGTTCACTACGTGCACTTTATCAATGTATTTATTTATTTTATTTTCTTTACGCAATGTATCGTAACATACATGGCGTAAAGAAAATAAAAGAAATCTGATTTATTGTATTTCCATAACGTTCTTGAAATAACTTCTTGTTCCGGTCATCAGTATTATATACTGAATTCACAGCCTAGGGTGTAAGGGACAGCCATCTGCTTATTACTTCTTATTTTCAGATAGACAGTGCTGGAACTGTATTGAAACTTAGTAGCTAATTTAATTTCCAATAATCACTCTTTTATCAAAAGAAAAAGGATAATGTTAGTCGGAACTAAATTCACATGAGAATTCAAAGTGAAAGCAGTTAATCCGGCTGTGCAAACTCGTGTTGTACAAGTTAATGTATTACCCGTTGAAGTCTAAGAGATTAGCTCTAAGTGCAGCTCCTGTACTTACATACTTCTGTGTGCTATCAGTAGCTAAATAAATTATTTGTTTGTAATTAGTTTACTAGTTCAGTAAAGCAGTATACCACGTATCTGTTTAAAATTCTGCTGAGTTGCGTCTTTGATGTTGTAGCTACCAACTTACAGATTTATCAATAATATTGATATATCTAAAAACTAGTAATAAGAAGACCCAAGAAGCTTAAAGATAAAAACTAAACGTTCAAGAGTTTGGTTGCAGTAATTTTACAGTAGCTTTTGACCATGACAAACATTTTTCAGTTTCCAGGCTCTCTAACAGATGAAACCCATTCTACCGATTAAAATTCTTATATTTGGTAAACTCAAGGGCTACTTTTACCAGTTAACGTATGTGGCGTTTTGTTGAGATGACCTGAGAGTGTAACTCAATCCAGTGGCTCGATGGTGGATTAATTTAACCCACAGGTCACCTGTCAATTTAAAAACTTATATTTGATTGAGTACTTTTTATCACATTACATAATATCCACCCGAAACTACAACTGCATAATTATGATAAGCATACGAGAATGGTGGAAACAAATTTAGCACATAATAACCACCGCTGTTTACAAGTTAAATATCTTCTGTATATAACAACACACATATAAATCTGACTCTGTGGAGAATCCCTCAGATTAGATCGTTTTAAAATTTAAATTCCTGTCATGTCTGCCAAGGTAAATGAATTTTATATTACATGTCTGCGGTTTTATGTAAAATGCCGGTGGCATGTTATGTTTTATGGAGAATGAAAACACATACAATTTCATGTGATGAGAACATAATTGTGTGTGCATTTTTAATAAAGTTCTGTGGAAAGCTTTTCTTGTATCTACCAGTATTTAAATCAACTTAGGGATTATTGGCAGTTTATGGCATCTGGCAACTTTTGTTATGTTTATGCTGTATGTACTGTTAACTCAATGATGACTAATAGAGAAGTACAGAAGAAGAAGAGAAGATGCGTCGATCGTCAATAAATTATTATTAATGAAACATAATTCATTATCAATATTAAAAAATCGTATTTATACAAACAAACTTTTATATTACAACTGACACAAGAAGCCACTCTCTCTTGACCGTAATATTTATCAAACCATAACCCAACATGGAATTACGCAATCAATTTCTCTAAACGTGAGGAAATTTTTGATTCTCCCTATCTGGTTGCTTGGTCAGACTGTACATATTAGTGTGTTGGTGTTCATATGGGAACGGGAATGCAGTCATAATAAATTAATTTATTCAATAATAATACGGGATGGCCACGGAAGTGTGGGGTTCGTGGCTTCTTAAATGCTAAGACCCTGCACAACCGTGAATTACGCAGCTTTAGAAAATTCTTCCAAGACGCCGACGTGCATGCACCGAGATGTCGTTTTAGTGGACAAGGGTCTGACCCCACTCTCTCGCCCTGGCCAGCAAGAACTGGCGCAGGCCTTTATTATTAGACACTAATGACACGGAGTTAAGGCAGAGCAAGGGGTTTCATGGAGGCTTCTACCGGTAAAAGCCTCCGTGAAACTCCTTGCTATGCTATGCTTGCCATATAAGGCCCGGGCCTTACATGGATTATAATAAAAGCATATTATTATGTGCCCAAAGCCAAATACTGTTGTCTTTTTCTAGACTCATACAGCCACTTTTATGTTTTTCTTTTAGTATTATAGACAAAAGCAAACGTGCGGGTACTAACTTCATTGACACGGATATGTGGTGGCGAACGAACGTGCCTGAGCCACGGAGGCTAAGAAATAATAAAATATGACCGACTCTACTTAATGAAATTACGTATCAAAGGAAATATACCACGGAAAGAATTCTATTTTTGTCCTAAGCTTTTCTTTTTGATATCTTTAGGATACAATTTTGTTGAAAGCTAAATAGAGACGGTCCCCCGTGACTGCCTATAAATATATAGGCTCGTTTTTGTAAGTTACAGAGACTGTTGACAAAAATTCTGGAAATGAAATCTACTTAAAATCACGCCAGTAATCCCCGAAGGTTAAGGAAGAAAGTAGCCAATAACACCCACATTTTACCAGATGTTTAACTCTCATTTAATAGGGGCCAGCCTATTGCCGTCAACCGGGCACAAATCCAGACTCTGTGGCTGCTCCTGAGATATTTGAAACAAAATTTACCTTTTTTTTTTTGGTTGTTGGAAAATCATCGAATAACCCCCCCCCCCCCCCCTCGCTCTTGGGCAGAGCAAAGGGGAGTGTCAGACTTCTACTGACTGAAAACCAAACCCATGTCCCTTCATCGCCCTTGTGTCGGAGCCACGTTAACCTTTCGACAATCCACAGCCCCGACGGGAACAAAATCTACCTTAGTTAGCATAACACATAACCACGTTTGCCTTCTTTATATGATTTTGAACAATATACTGAAACTAATCATTCAGGCGGAATAACAAAAAACCGTGCTCAATAAATAAAAACAAAATTGAAACAACAACGTCAAATATCGATAGAACTCTCTCGTTTCAACAAAAATTTTCCACATCACAAAAAACGATCAAAGGTAATTTCCCAGCATCAATTCGATTAATATAACTGGTACGAATTTCATAGCAGTAGTTCATTTAATCAGATCGATGGCGCCGTGAATAAACAAACGGTCCGCTTGATCCATGAAACATCAATTATCGGAGCAATGAAGTTTTGAATGTATTCGTAGTAATTAATAATGACGACAGGAATGCGCAGGGAACCAGATTGAATCAGACTAGTGTTTTATAGTATATCTAGATATATTGGTAGCAGTTTTGTGTGGCACGTTATTGTATTGAATGGCGAAATATAGGTGTGTACTGTGTGCATATCTCTGCCTAAGCCATTGGAAATTACAGGCTTTGTAATGTAATTGCTTAAGTATCTTGATAGAAAAAATGCTCCTGTTTAAGGCTACTAAACCCAATGTAGGGCTAAGTTACGTCCCGTTGAGGCTGCGGGTTGTTCGAAAGAGCTAAGAAGGGACATGGGTGGTTTTTAGTCAGTAGAAGTCTGACACTCCCTACCGCTCTGCGCGGGAGGAGTCAATTGATGATTTCCCACTTCCCAAAAAAAAAACAGCTAAGTTACGTTTCTAAGTTTAATTCAGCATCTAGACAACTGAAATGTCTAACCTTGATGTACCTATATAAAGAACTAGCTTTTGCCAGCGGCTTCGCCCGCCTGAAAATGACGATTTTCCATACAAACTTTCATCCCCTATTTAAATCCCTTAAGGGTTAAATTTCGAAAAATCCTTCCTTATTCCTTGTCTACATTAGGAAGGGAACCTCTGTGCAAAATTTCAGCTTTCTAGGTCCAAGGGTTTGGGCTGGGCGTTGATGAGTCAGTCAGTCAATCAGTCAGTCAGTCAGTCAGTCAGTCAGTCAGGACTTCTCTCTTTATTTATATAATAATAGATAGATTTCATTTTTTCATTAAAACAAACCAGCACGTACAAATGGTTGCCTATAAACAGTGTAGTGCAGCAAATCTCTTGAAAAAATTTAACACTCTTTGAGAGTCATTCAGTGATAACCGTACTCACAATCCTCGAAACTAAAGAGAAGTGTAGTGAAGTAAAGAATTCCACTGTATCGAAGCAAGCAATGTTACCAAATGTAATTAGCTCCCGTTGAGCACTTAGCTTAAGGTTTAATAACTGAATTTCCACGAATTAGCTAATTGAAACTTGCAACCACGAGCTTTTACTCTATTACTGCATAGCCAGCTCTTTGCCAAACTTTGTTTCTTTAGGGAGTGAATTTCGTTTACACTTATGAATATTTTCTATCATTTTTTAATTAAATAATATTTCATTTAGTAATGAGTAGTGAATTATATTTCATTGTTGGATACCGTTCAGTCACTAGGTCTAGTCTAAAGCATGGTTTTTTTCCCTAGAGTTCCTCATAAAACGAAGGTGAGCACTATGATCGAAAATTATGAACATAGACTAACGTAGAGGGGTCAAAAAGTAAAGAGTATGGAAGTTTATGATACAATATATTATTTGCTTACCTACGGTTTCCATTGGACACATACAACAAAATGTACTAAACAAAAATATGCAAATTATATATATTTTATTTCTACTTTACTTTCTTTCTTTTTTCTGAACTCTTCTTTTAGCTATCAAGATGTCATTATGCTATCTACAGCCAAGACATGATTCAAGTTTCTTATAACCGCGCGTCGCAAAGGTAAACTTAGGTCTGGCCAGAATGAATCATGCAACAGTGATATAATGTCCCTCATTTAAATAGTCTTGAATTGCATTCAAGCATTCCCAGAGGTAGCCAGAATATTAAATCATATTTAGACCAGTCCAGATTGTATAAATTCATCCTAGGTGTTCGCGTAGAATATTAATATCTTTGCTTTGAGCGCAGATTTAAGATGCAGTTACCTCGAAATGGACGCATAAGACATCGTTCCTATGTGTCAAAACAGTACTAAGATACTCCGGAAAAAAAATTGTGATTGCTTGTTCTTAATGTCCTTTTGACTCAATAATACGAAGCATTCTCACCTTGAAAACAAGTATGTATATTAGTATTTTCATTTAGATACACGGTCCTAATTATAAACTAATTCTGTTTAATTTTTTTTTTTTCAATTAGCGATAATTTAAATTATAAGTCCTTTCTATCAACGTTTCGATTGATACACTTATTCATCAACAACCAAATGCATAGGATTAATGTGTGTTACTATCTTGATTTAGTTAATTGTCATGCAGGCTAAATGTGCAGAATCTAATATATTTAAAGCGCCTGTGGAGCAAAGGTCGCCACAAGTATAGTACTTTACCTCACCAGGCACTTTGTCACGCCCAGTAAAACTCCTTTTGAGAACGCTTGTAAGCGAATAGGGTCACTATTCGCTTACAAGCGTTCTCCTTCACAACATTTAGTTTGAAAGAAACACGATTAAACATTTCCCTTGCGCGATTAGAAATACATTGATACATTAATTTTATTCCATTTAATGACTAAAATACAAAAATTCCATCGTTCTTATTTTTAAATAGGAAGATAAGATCTCCGAGTAAGCATAAAACTTTCTAAGAAAGTTCACAAAGTTAGAAATAATGTAGAATCTCTATCAGGAAAACTGCTATAATAATTTCAAAACTAAGGCAAAGTTCGTAAGTTTGCAGTGCACTTAGTTTCTATAAGAAAATAGGTATTTCACGTAGCAGAGGTGGTTCAAGTATCATAATAACGCTGGGGCCATAAAAGGCATCCTCGTTGCCACACCTGAAACCAATTTTCCCATAAAACCACCCTTAAAACGCTATGTTCTACGTAATTGTCGCGGATTAAATATTAAAATGGCTGCAAAACCTCTTTAGCGTATAATTGGGGAACAAAATATCCAATTAAACATCTAATTAACTAGTAGAGTGCAAAATCTTTGATAATAATAATGTTGTTCATTCTAAATTGGTCCAGTTAGTAGACATGATCAAATAAAGGAAAAAATCTTCTATTTGTTTTTAGAGTTGCAATTTACTTACGTCGAAAAAATATAATGCTGAAAAGTACTGTTTCAGAAATAAAACGTGAGAGTTCGGAAGATTCGAGCTTGTAAATTCTCACAAGTTGAATCTTTTCAACAGTTTCGCAGCGGATATCAAAAGACTAGCCTAAGAATAGACGGGTGAGAACTACTAGGATAAAATTTATACACCCAGGTATTATCTAGCTCAGCTGTCTTACGTGGCATTTTACACGGAACCTTGTAAAACCCGGTTCGGGACCTTTATCCCGCGTGGCAACCCGCATGGCTTCGGGCGGCTCTATTCTCGTGTTCGATGACTCAGCAATTTCCCATGAATAAATATTTATGCCAGGTACCTACAAGGCTAAGACTTTAGTACGACATTTGGTTTGATTTATCGCAATACAAGTTGATGAATAACGTGTAGCGCCGAAAACAAATAACATGGGAGTAGTAAAATGGTGATGCTGTTGATGAGAATATTGTCAAGGGCGTAATGATGTTATGATTTTTTTTTAAATCGCATGAATAGTTAGCAAATTCTACCAATTTATAATATTAGTATTAAATTTGCTTTCAAACGAGACGTCTAAAATAAAATGTTTTCAAAAAATCAGTTACAAGTTTCCAGTCTCACAATATTCAAATTAGCATTGCTTGCTTTACCCTTAGTTAAAATGAACTTAACATCTCTCCCAACGCCGAAACATTGCTTCAAGGTCAATATTATTTTACAACTTCAGTACAATAACAACATACAGTTGATAAGAGCAATCATGTTACGAATACAAACCAACTCAGGTGGAAATTAATTAACCTGGAACGTTGGAAACTACAGCGAATATAATGCATAAAGGGACCTACAACTACGCTTGAGTGTGAAATCTGGATTTGTATTTAATAATATTTTAACTGAACTTATATTTGAATAGTCCTCTTAAATGAACCAGACAAATTTAAAGCAAGTGTAAACATAGCCGTGTCTGAAAATGTGGGAATTGTACGTGAATTATGTGACTAGTCGAGGTCGACCACGACTACCTTCATTTAGATGTTAGGTCCTAATCTTTATAATAATATTAAGCCTGTACCATGTTATTACAAATTATATACCTAAATTATATTCGGTTGAACACATTTCAGAGATAACATTCAGACTCAGACTACATAGTTCAGTAATGAACTATAAAAATAGTGAGTGTACCCTAGGTTGAAAATTAATTACTGCTTGAATATTTAAGCCACCAGACAGCTAGAGTGGACGTAATAAACATTTTTTATCACACTTAACCTTAATTAAGGCCAGGTTACTTGTCAGTCAGTGTCTTATCGCTAATAGTGAAAAATCTTACTGAAAATATGTTTCATTCATGAGAATATTAACATAAACGAACATTAAGATTTGCACGAAAATTAAAAGCTAAATAATATTTAGTGTTTCAAAACTTGAAATCACGGATAACCTAAACTTTCTTTTCAGAGATACCCAGTTATCATTTTTTTCGCTAACTCAACCGCATAAATGTACCTCATAAAAGTAAATAAAACCTACTTATATCAAAACTTCATGTAAACTTCATGTATTGTGTGTTAACCTTATTCAAATGATGAATAGGTATCTGAAAACCGCACTGCATAATAATGCCCTTTTGAATCACAAAGTGTAGCTATAAAAGGGTATACGTTTTATGGCTCATTTTAACGTTACGTGAAACACGGTTTCGTAAAATATAAAATTGTTACGACCTTTTTATGTCTGTCTAGTCTGACAGTGCTGACTCATCACATGTAAATGGCGGATTTATAACCAGGTGCTCAAAATTAAATAAATCCTTTAATTTTTTTTAGAAAATTACTATGCCTATATTTAAAATTCTTTTCAGAAATGTATCGAGGTCTTCGGAATAGCACTCAAAAAATACAACAATTTCAGCAAAGTAACGATTTTACCTACTGATGACGGTATTCAAAACATTCAGAGTACAGGTAAAGCTATTCTTGCTCCCCGGTTGGATTAGTGCGAACAATATAAATATCACACTTCACACTAATATTATTAAGGCGAAAGTATGTGAGTGTGTAAATGTTTGTTTGTTACTTCTTCACGCAAAAACTACTGAACGGATTTGGATAAAATTTGGTACACAGATAGTTTATAACCTGGATTAACACATAGGATAGTTTTTATCCCGATTTTATCTTCCCGTGGAATATTTTTTGTGTTGTAGCGGGTGAAGCCGCTGGCAACAGCTAGTAGATAATATTACAGTGAAACTTGGTTAACTGGGACCTGGATAAGTGAGAAACCTCTATAGCTGGAACCCATGCTGAGGTCCCATGAGACAGATTTGGATATCTGAGACACTGGGTAAGTGTAAATACCTCTATAAGTGAGACAAATTTTCAGGTCCCTTGAGGTCTCACTTAACCAGGTTTCACTGTAGTAGGTAGACATTACCGTACTGGACTAGGTACCGAGACGATAGCGCCATCTTAGAAACAATGGGCAATCGCACCCACGCAGTATTACCCAGTGAACACCTGGTACAACTGTATGGAGCACAGAAGTGTTAATTCGTCTCCGAACAGTATAAACTACACACACACCACTTCTTAAAGCAGGCTCCAAATTAATTCATTTTTTTTTTTGTGATATTTATGAATAATAAATTATACACAGCTTAATGTTCTAAGTCTCAAGTAGACTGCTGTAGTGTAAAAAATACTTATAAGCCTAGACTGGCTTGTAAGTATTCTTTACACATTTCGTCTTTTTAAAAAAAAAAGAGACGGCTACACAATTTTTTTTGACAATGTTTTTCAGACGAAAAGCATTGTCTATAACCAGACGTTCTACTAACCTTACCCATACCAGGTAGAACAGCGAAGATATTAAATAGATATTTTACGAGAAGCTTCCGAAATACTGCGAAAAGCCAATTTTCTAAAAAGTCTTCAGATATCTTGGAACTTTCAAGGAAAATGGCGATTACGACAGTCAGGCCTGTACAATACCTTTGTTTCTAAAATTATATCGCTGCAAGCTAAAAACGTTACTACCAATTTATCTTTAGGTATAATGACAACCATTAAAGTAGATGGACTTTCAATACTGCGTTCAGTACGTTTAACCAAAGATAGTCAAACAAAACAAACACTTATTAAAATGATTGTGATTGTGTGTATTGTCACCTAAAATAATAAATTGTCGGCACTCAGCACTCCAAAATGTATTTTTGTTAGATTTTTAGGGTTCCGTACCTCAAAAGGAAAAAACGGAACCCTTATAGGATCACTTTGTTGTCCGTCTGTCCGTCCGTCCGTCTGTCAAGACCCTTTTTCTCAGGAACGCGTGGAGGTATGAAGCTGAAATTTATATCAATTACTCAGGTCTACTGTCCCTTGAAGCTGTGAAAAAATCAAACTTCTAAGCCAACGCAATCAAAAGATACAGCCGTTTATGCCGCAAATTTTCGACACTTGCAAGGGAATCAAAACCTACAGGGTGCTTCCCGTGAACTCAGAATCTTGAAATTTGGTACGAAGCAACGTCTTATAGCATAGATAAAGGAAAAATTACGAAAACCATAAATTTTTAGTTACATCACATAATAAAAATATTCTAAGTAATTTTAAACTTTGTTTGTACGGAACCCTCGGTGCGCGAGTCCGACTCGCACTTGGCCGGTTTTTTTCCTATGCTCCTCCATCTTTCCCCATTGTAATGTTATGAATTTCATTTTGCAATAAAAATACCATAGTTATGACTCGATTGTCGTAATGAACGAACTTTGTAAACCTTGCAGGTTTGTACGGAACCCTCGGTGCGCGAGTCCGACTCGCACTTGGCCGGTTTTTTTTTTTTTCTTTTAAGTACCTAATGCATTTTTCTTATTATTTTGGTGGTCTGAATGATTTCTAAAAGTTTGTCCATCTAACAGCAGAATATTATGGACATCAAATTATGTGTAACACCTATAGCAACAATATTCTGACAAATAAATTTATTATTATTATTACTTATTATAACGGGAAAATTTAAATAAAATGACCCAAAAGAATTGATTTAGCCTTTCTAAAGAGACGAACTTTCTGAAAGCTCCACTAAACATTTTAGCTCATGGCGGGTAAGTAAGCGTACACCCTGACCACAACGACGTATTGAACGAGCCTCTCGCCTGTAACCGAGCGGCTCCCGTGTGTAGACGCCACCGCAGCCCAATAGCGTACGCCTCACACTGTTTGCCCACAGCAAAGACAAAGTTGCCACACTAAGCCCCACACTACTTGCACCTACATAGACGTACAGTCAAGAGCACTAATATGTATAAACTCTGGTGATTTCTTCGTGTTATAACGATTGCAACGTTGAGATAAGTTCTCTGTCATAATAGTAGTATGGTGTTCAAAATACTATGCTCATAGCAATGTAAAAACATTACAACAAATCAACAGTCAGAATCAACATTGGCCAGTTTTATTTAAGTCCATGTAATAAGAGTGCGAGCCAATTGCCATCAAACGCGAACTCCTGATGAAAAAGTCCAATAGCACTGACTGGACTGTACTTCGGAGAGTGTGCGCAGGAGCTCCACGAGCTGATTCCACCATCTCCCTTCTTCCATCGGGAGACTAGACGTACTGCAGGGTATCACCGATACCTAGTCGACGTTCCACACATTCGAACAAAGCGCTTTGCCAAGTCCTTTATTATGCGCACAGCCAAGGACTGGAATTCCCTGCCTGCGTCGGTTTTTCCGAGTTCATATAACCCTAATCTATTTAAGTCGCGAGTAAACAGGCTTCTTCTGGGTAAGCTCGTTCCATCGTCGACATCATCTCTGCCCTTAGGGCAAGATTGAGGACTATATACCCGACGCGGGGAACTCTGCAGTCGCGCTTGTGACCAGTAAAAGAAGCAAAAGGACCTGGCTGCAATCCTCGGGTCGGGAATAGTGTTATTCGATTTTTCCATCACAACAACACTATACCAACGAATCAGTAGAGGCAGGGAGTTGTAACAAAAATACATATTAGTTCTGGTGACTGTACACACAGTTGTACGTAATCTGTGGTTGTACGTCTATGTAACTGCGCTTTCCGTAGAAAACTTTGACAATCACATGAATTTTGTAACAAACTTCTTTGTGTTTTCCTGTTATTTACATTCCAAAGCCGAGTTGTATTAGAATATAAGATTGGTATTAAATGTTGGCTGTTTGCGTAAATGATACTTCAAATCCCTTTGAAGGGATAATTAATGTTAAGGAATGAGATTTGGCCGGATTTGGGCAATAAATGTTATTTTGGGCGGTTAGTTTCCACTTCATTTTGGGGCAACATTATTAAATCACTAAAGCCTTTAAATATTTACTAAAAGCTCGTGGATCTCTCTTGAAAAGCTCATCTTATAATAGAAATTAAACTCAACACTATAGAAGCAAATCTATATCTATACTATCTGTACTAATATTATAAAGAAGTATAGTTTGTATGTTTGTATATTTGTTAAATTGTAAGGGGTAATCTCGGGATCTACCGAACCGATTTTAAAAATTCTTTTACCATTAGAAAGCTACATTCATCCCGGGTGACATCCGTGGTTTATAGGCTAGGCATAGGCTTTTTATCTCTGTATTCCCACGGGAACGAGAACTACGCGGGTGATACCGCGTGACGTCCGCTAGTAAGAAATAAAGCGAAGCTCGTAATGGATGGCCTGTCTCAGAAAAGAGGTACGATAAAGATCATTATCATTCTCCTGCCCTTGTCCCAATTTATTTGGGGTCGGCGCAACATGTCTTCTTCTTCCAAACTTCTCTGTTTCTCGCCATGTCAGCAGTCACCTCCTTTCTAGCCATATCATCCTTCACACAGTCCATCTATCGTTTTCTTAAACGTAAGATAAACATGGAGTATATTTCTAGGATCAAAATTAATTTTTCACTTCTCTCGCTCTAAAATTCGTCTTTATGTCGTGCGTAGGCGACATAAAGTCGCGTTTTATGCTCTAGAGCATAAAGTAAAATCTTCGTCGAAGACCAAGGTAATCGGCACAGGTAATCGGCCCAACAGCCACAGGAACAACTTCATAGAATAACCTCTTTAATTTAATTCGTTTCGCTAGTATTCTAAGAACAAGGGATTACTGCTTTTCATTACGAATACAAGGAAAGTTGATGGGAATAGGCTTCCCCCAATTACCTAAATCGCTTGATGGCAATAGGCTTGCTCTTAATTAGGTTGGTTGATGGCAATAGGCTTGCTCCTAATTACATCATTTGATGGGAATAGGCTTACTCTTAATTACATTGATTGATGGCAATAGGCTTGCTCTCAATTACCTAAATCAGTGGATGGCAATAGGCTTGCTCCTAATTACATCGGTTGATGGCAATAGGCTTGCTCCTAATAAGATTGGTTGATGGCAATAGGCTTTTCCTAATTACATCGGTTGATGGCAATAGGCTTGTCCCTAATTACATCAGTTGATGGCAATAGGCTTGCTCCTAATTACATTGGTTGATGGCAATAGGCTTGGTCCCAATTACATCAGTTGATGGCAATAGGCTTGCTCCTAATTACATTGGTTGATGGCAATAGGCTTGCTCAAAATGTTTTTATAACTGAGCAGTATGAGTAACGACATAAGTCAGCTGGTGTTATGTCAAGTTTCCTACTGAAAAAAATAAAGTTAATTCGTTAATAATTATTTTTACAATATTTACAAGTTGCTGTTGCATTTCCTCGCAATCGAAGTGAAAAGTAGAGTGTAAAACTCGTCCATAAAACCCATTTTACTCTCTACTTTATATCCATCCTCGCTCGCAAGCTCGCATCGGATGGATAAACGTCTCGCGCAAAATGGTGCGTTTTATGCACTTGGTGTACAATCTACTATTTCACTTCTCTCGCTCCAAAATTCGTCTTTATGTCGTGCGTAGGCGACATAAAGTCGCGTTTTATGCTCTAGAGCATAAAGTAAAATCTTCGTCGAAGACCAAGGTAATCGGCACAGGTAACCGGCCCAACAGCCACACGAACAACTTCAACTTCATAGAATAACCTCTTTAATTTAATTCGTTTCGCTAGTATTCTAAGAACAAGGGATTACTGCTTTTCATTACGAATACAAGGAAAGTTGATGGGAATAGGCTTCCCCCAATTACCTAAATCGCTTGATGGCAATAGGCTTGCTCTTAATTAGGTTGGTTGATGGCAATAGGCTTGCTCCTAATTACATCATTTGATGGGAATCGGCTTACTCTTAATAACATTGATTGATGGCAATAGGCTTGCTCTCAATTACCTAAATCAGTGGATGGCAATAGGCTTGCTCCTAATTACATCGGTTAATGGCAATAGACTTGCTCCTAATAAGATTGGTTGATGACAATAGGCTTGTCCCTTATTACACCAGTTGATGGCAATAGGCTTGTCCCTAATTACATCAGTTGATGGCAATAGGCTTGCTCCTAATTACATTGGTTGATGGCAATATGCTTGGTCCCAATTACATCAGTTGATGGCAATAGGCTTGCTCCTAATTACATTGGTTGATGGCAATAGGCTTGATCCCAATTACATCAGTTGAAGGCAATAGGCTTGCTCCTAATTACATTGGTTGATAGCAATAGGCTTGCTCAAAATGTTTTTATAACTGAGCAGTATGAGTAACGACATAAGTCAGGTGTTATGTCACGTTTCCTACTGAAAAAAAAAAAGTTAATTGGCGGGAACCATAATTATTTTTACAATATTTACAAGTTGCGGTTGCATTTCCTCGCAATCGAAGTGAAAAGTAGAGTGTAAAACTCGTCCATAAAACCCATTTTACGCTCTACTTTATACCCATCCTCGCTCGCAAGCTCGCATCGGATGGATAAACGTCTCGCTCAAAATGGTGCGTTTTATGCACTTGGTGTACAATCTACTATTTCATTACTGTAGCACCTTTCATTTGAGGAAAACATGTAAAATATGACCGAAAATCCAAAGTTATAATGACCGCACGTTACGATTGTGAAAATAATAGTTTTAATTAAACTCCTTTGCTATTCGCCTAAAAGCCAAGTAGATGATGCTATTGGCCTAACACGCCACAATATATCATCATCATCTGCCTAGCCTTTTCCGAACTATGATTGGGGTCGGCTTCCAGTCTAACCAGCGTCAACTGAATACCAAGTATTTTACGTGGAATGACTGCATAGCTGACACAACACATTTAGTATTGGGTATTGACTGTCAAAGATCTTCAAATGACAGCCAGGACCAAAGGCTTAACTTTTTTTTTATAAATTGGCTTGCTCTTGACCTCAATCTTGCCCTAAGGGCAGAGATGATCCCGTCGGGGCTGTGGATTATCGAAAGGCATAACGCGGCTTCGACACAAGGGCGAAGAAGGAACATGGGTTTGGTTTTTAGTCAGTAGAAGTCTGACACTCCCTTTCGCTCTGCCCAAGAGCCTTTCGCTCTGCCCAAGAGCGGGGGGGGGGTTGTTCGATGATTTTCCACCCACCAAAAAAAAAGGGCAGAGGTGATGCCGACGATGGAACGAGCTTAGCCAGAAGAAGCCTGTTTACTCGCGACTTCAATAGATTAGGGTTATATGAACTCGGAAAAACCGACGCAGGCAGGGAATTCCAGTCCTTGGCTGTACGCATAATAAAGGACTTGGTGCTTTCTGAGTCACGGAGGAAACTCGGTATGTAATGGGTTAACCGAACCAAAAGGCTGTTATTATTTAGTTAAGAGCTCCTCTAACACGCTATAATATATCACAATCATATTATTATTAACCTTGTTCGAGACAACCCTAACACATTAACAAGACCATAAATTATAATCATTGTAATTCGGAACCAAGATGTCACCACAGGTGGCGGATAAATCGAATCTCTACATGTACATAATCTGAAATTCCATTAGCCGCGCTTCCGCCAGAGCATTTGAATATTTAGTACCTAATGCTGAAGTAATTACGCTACCTTGTGTTCGCTTGCAGTGACGAAAACCAGTGATTTGCTTCGGAAATGTGAATAGAGGAGAAAGCAGGGAAGCGAGCAATTTCGTCGCTTCTATTTGTAAGTAAGACGCTGTGCACACTAGGTACACACCAGGGTCAAAATAAATGAATACCTAAATAAAAGTGAACTGTTCAAATTTTTAGTGCTTATAGCTTGCTCGGTGCAGAAAGTTAAAATTTCAACAGTTCAAAATAATTATGTGTGGTCTTACTAAAAACGGGTAAGTATTCAATCGTGCCAGAGCCCAGAAAAGCGTTTGAGTATTCATACAATGGGTCAAAAAAATATTGTCCGATTCGATATCATAAGGTACCTATTCCAATCACGTATACAATAAATAAAATATTCCTGAAAGTTAACATGATAATGAATATTAACATTTTCGGGCGACCAGCCATTTTAAATCATGTTAAAACAGTAGCTTCGTGAAGACAGTTACCACACTAACCACGTGTAACTTCCTCATTAAATATTGGGTGCTAATTAAACCGGCTTCTTTTTAATAGCATTATTTGCATCTAAAAATCTACGTTGCCTTCTAAATTACTAAGTCAGCCACAATTGACAAGTATCTAAATAATACTATCTTAGCTGTAAGTTATCTTTTCTGAAGCCACTCTAAATACAACTTAGCATCGTGGTTATTTTTTAGCATCTAAATTTGTAACATGGATTCAAACAGTAAACTTCTAAAATATTAAAATATGGCATCAAAAAAATACTCTATTAGCTTCTAATTTATTAACTCATTACGTTTAAATTGTAACTCGTGCCACATTAACTGAGCATCAAAATTTAACTAAAATTGTCATCAAATATTATATTATAGCCACTAATAGTACGTAGAAACAAGTGTCGTCTCATCGAAAGGCTTAAATATCGAAGTTCAGAGCAAAGAGTATGTAATTTTAGTTCAGAGTATCGAATGTGATAAAGATCGAC
Source organism: Diarsia dahlii (assembly GCA_949775195.1). Taxonomy (NCBI): domain Eukaryota; kingdom Metazoa; phylum Arthropoda; class Insecta; order Lepidoptera; family Noctuidae; genus Diarsia; species Diarsia dahlii. The sequence goes on from OX459195.1 coordinate 17,783,364, forward strand.
ATTTATTTACATGTCGTGCTACAAAAGTTATCAACAGAATCGCTGCAGAACTTTATTTTTATTATCGGATAACTAGACTATTGTGAAAACATTTCTCGCGCTCGCGCCTAATCTTGCTGTTGCTATTTTCACGATAAAATAATGTGATATATTATTTTACATGCTAAGTTATAATAAATGATGTTGCCTATGGTCGCTTCAATTATATTTTTTGAGGGCCTTGTGTTGAAGCTGTAGAATTTAAAATGGTGGTGAGATATAAATTCCGTGGCTGAGTTAGTAAATTAGGTGCCTATGTATAAATGACAAGGTCAAGTTAATATAATTGTTGATCTTCACTTGACGCTTTCTATAGAATATTTAGTGGGCGTTGTAAAAAAGACGAATTAGTATATTAGAGGCTATATCATTTTCCCGTGGCTTAGTTATAAAATTAGAAGTTTGATCACGTGGCCAATAAAAAAATCTGTGGCTCGATTTATTATTTCTCTTAAATATTCAGGCAAACAAACCGAGAAATCAAACAACTCAACGTTCATTTACGAAATCGTTGAGACGAAAAAGCAAAACGATTAGTTTAGGCTGTAGTCACGGGGTTTGTGTGCAGAAATGTCCCGTTAAATATGATATGGCAATATTTTTTTATATTTTTAATAAAAACTCGGCAACTCCCTTTGTGATCCAGGATGATAAGTAGTCCATGTCCTTTCCAGATCCAAGGCTGACATATCTGTGGTGTCAAGGTAAAAGGGGATGAGTCAGAAATTTTGAAAAATGAGTTAATTACACAGTCGGATAAAATATATTACTAAGTATTACGGTAAAAAAGAGATGAGTCAATATAATGAATTTTTACTTAGTGAATCTTAAATAACAAATAGAGTTTAGTCAGAAATAGCAAAACCTAAAAAGTAAAAAGGAGTTATGTGTAGTCATCTTCTTATTACATACGTAATTCTTAACTTATAAAATTAAGCATAGTGAGATAAGTCGACTCGTGCCTAAATTCGTATTTGTCGTTCCACGTTAGTTGCATTTCGCGCGCGAAGTTGACGTGTTTTGACCTGTGTGACACACCCAAAATTTTGGTTTACTTATGTATTTGAGTGTTGAAACATATAAAAATGAATAGGATTATCATTATCATTATTATTATCATCACCCATTAGAGGTCACTGTACTTGATTGAGTACAGCCATATCCGTAAGGGCAAATTACAAATATCGTAAAGTTAATGAGGGTATTTTTGTTATTTTACTTCATTATAACACTGTCTAACTATATTTATAAATAATACACGGGTAGTGTAACTTTTTTTGATAAAAAGTGTCTGTTGAAGTTTTGTTACCGAAACACTGTGGAGGTAAGTAAATGATTTTTGATTTTATAAAATAATTATTGCAGTTGTTATTTTCATTTTGCTTGTATAAAACACATGTTAGAGTAAGTTATAAAGAACAATATAATTGATTATTTATTACTAAAATAAAACTAAGGTAATTTAAATGTTACTGTACTCGGTTGAGTACAATGACAACATACGTAAGTAAAATAACTGTTGTTTTCTTTCAGATTCCTTGCAATGAAGAAGCAGCAATTTACACCGCAAATGAGCTATAAGGGGCTTGGAGAAGCTATTGAAGCTATTTTACAAAATAGCGATAATGATGAATGTGACTTGGCTTTTTTTTGGTGGTGGGGAATCATCAAATCCCGCTCTGGGCAGAGCGAAAGGGAGTGTCGGACTTCTACTAACTAAAAACCACCCGTGTTTCTTCTTAGCCCTTTGTCTCGAGGCCGCGGTATCTCTTTCGAACAATCCGCAGCCCCGACGGGCGTCGGCCCTTGCGGGCCCCTTCCATGTTGCTGACATCTCTTTGAAGCGCGCGTGGAACACAAACACGCCGTCGACACGGCCTGTCGTCGTCATAAGACGGACGGACGGCGAGCTAGCCCACCGTCCACAGGTCCGCGTCTACGGTGGCTGTAAGCCATCACGTGGCCCCCGACCCCCACCTCTTTCGCTAGCATCATTGCTTCGCAGAAGGAGGCGACGGCATCCCATTACTCCTCGCCCCAGACCATGGCTTGCACCTGGGCCGGACGCGAGAGGTTGCCGCCGTCGATCGTCACTACGAGAACACGGCGGGGCTCCGCCCAAGCGGGGTGGACCTACACATTGTGTGCTCCACCGTGTCCTCCGGCCGATCCTCACAATGGTGGCATCCGGTAGTTTCTTCCCGCCTGATTTGGTGCAGGTACCTCCCGAAACAACCGTGTCCTGTGAGGACCTGCGTCAGACGGAAGGTGAGGTCACCGTGATGCCTCTCAAGCCACTCCCCCCCTGGAGCCCTGGAACGTCTGGAGTCAAAAAGAAGGCGACTAGATTCTACCCGCCAATCCACTTCAGATTCGAGCCCAATTTGGCGAAAGAAAATTGCGTCAGGCCGATCAATAGTCGAAGCCTGCCTCAAGATGAAGTTGGACATTATCCTATAAATAATAAAAAACAGCTGCGATGTGTCCTTTGTCATTCAAGAGTGCGCTGGCAATGTAAAAAAAGCCATAAAACACTTTGTGTTGAAAAATCTTGTTTTGAAAATTTTCATACTTAGGCGGTCAGTGCACTCAATTAAGTACACCCCTGTAACTTCATGAAAACTGTAATTTTCTTTTTTTTTCTTGTATTTTGTGTTTATGTATTCTTATTTCAACACGAAAATAAAGATTTAAAAAATATTTTGGTACTTTTTGTTTGACCTCTAATGGGTTAAGAGGTTGATGAATGATGAAGCAAAAGAGCTTTGCTTGGAACGAAGCAATTGATTTGCCATAGTCTCTGCCTACCTCAATGGGAGTCGGGTGTGATGATTTATAATTACAAACTGTCAATATTAAATACATAAATAAATAACACATAAAGAGACGAGTCAATAGAAAGATTTTTTAATTTTTTTTCTTGTTATGGAAAAAGGAGATATGTCAATTATTATAATAATTAATAAATAAAAATATTTTTCTGATACATATAAAATACCACTAAATTGTTAAATGAAAATTAAAACCAATTTGTGTTAAGTATTTCTATATATTTTTGATTAAACTGCATTTATCATAAAAAACAAATAAGCGTTTTCTTTATTAGCCCCTGGTGAAAAGTTGTGTTTTTAGACTCATCCCCCTTTACCTTGACACCACAGATATAATATTATAAAAAAAACACATTTCGGCCAGTATACCAAAACTTACAGACAGACAGTTACGTTCACATGTAGGTATATTATTAGCATGGATATTATTTGAATATTTATATTATAATATTTATCAATATCTATCCCTCATGTGCTACAATACCAAAGAAATACAGAATACAAAAACTAACGCTCCAATAAAGTTCTTATCTATTTCTACAGCTCTAAAATGAAGGAAAAAAGCTAAAAAGCTTGTCTCGGTGTCGCCTTTTGTTGTGAATGTCAGTGGATTGCAGACAGCCAAGCGCGAGCGCAACAGGTAAGGTTGGCTGTAAAGATCTCGGGAACAACTGCAAATGCTCTGCTGTTGACAATGGACGCCTGCATTAAATGGATGCCAGCTTTTATTATCTCTGTGTCCATTTTTCTTGGCAACGAAACGTGGTGAAATTTTTATACGAAAAAACTATGTTTAAATTGTTGGTTGATTATTGTGACTATAGTTATTCTGCTTTTTGACAATCTAATTAATTTAATATAGGAGTCAGCGACCGAACTTTCGGTGAAACTTGCACGAGGACCTGGTTTCCAAGCACATTAGGACTGGAATGAGTATTACTAAACTTTCCCTCGCATACGCTTAAATAATATTGATATCTAGGAATATTGACTGTCCAAAATCTGAAAATAGCTCGAGCTTCCAAAAACACATTAACCCCCATTATGAAAGGTTTCAAAGAGCCATAAAGTGGAACTATCCAGCTCTCCATACATATTTCCAGTGGCAACACAGGAACGCAATTAAAGTACGACATTTACGGTATTAACATAAACCGCATTGTTCATTATCATTTTGTGTCCAGTAAGCGAGGCGTCAATTTGACAATACAGCGGGGAAATGTACCAACATTTCATATTTCGCGGATAAAATGTAAAATAGCTCGTAATGTCTGTAATAAGATGGGAAGCCATCAGTTACCGTCGCTTTTATGTTAAGCAGATGCTTTATTTCAAGACGTTTTTAATGGAAATAGAAAAAGATATTATAGCAGCTTTTATTGAGTATTTAATTATCATTGTTTACCTACGTCTTTCTAATTTTTTTAGTTTTAATAATAACTATAATGAGTAAAATACTATTTCAATCGAAAACTAAGAGAGTATTAGTGTTAAACCTAAAAAGGATTAAAATTATGCTCTCTTTCTAATTAATAAATCAAAAATCAACTTGGCCTTTTTTGTTCTTGAGAGAAAAACTTCAAAAAGTGATAGGTCTTTGGGAAGAAGACCGGACAGTGTGGGAGTTTTACTTCATTAGAACCACCCGGGTTCTTCACAATCCGTACAAGAGGGACAAGGTTAGGTCTACAGGTAGGCACAAGTACAGGAAACCGTGCCGAGGTGTTCGGAGCCCCTTCTGTGCAACGCCTGTTCAGATAGATCCCTGGGGTGACTAAACAGAAGTCTCCCCTAAACCTATGGAATTGTGCTCAAATTAACTTGGCTTTTTGCTTTCAATAGGCAGTGAAATTTTTACTGCTTCACATCTCTCCCAAACTTCTACAATTTCACACGTGTGTAATGCTTTCAATTCTGCTCCGTTTACATTAACCTATATGAAATATTTACGGTTCAAAATCATCAGACCATCATTACGTCTGACCCTATTACACAAATTGTAATATTCCACAACTCAACACATTGTTCGTCATAGTAAATATACTATATTACACACCTACCTAACATATATAATAATATATGTTAGGTAGGTGTGTATATAATTATGTACTCTTACTCTGCAATGAGTTTTAAGCGGCCAATTTACATAGCATTACAAAAGTTATGTTTCTAGGAATATTTAGTACAAAATGTTAATTAATGCATTGTGCTCTATCAATTTTACCTACCAATAATATTTTCACTATAACTTCAGAGCCCTTTCTTAATTTTTAGCAGGTTGCTAGACAACATAAGATTTGTTGCTGAATGCTTAGATATAATCATACAAGTTAATCATTTACCTATATAAAGGCGAAATCTTCTAAAGACACGCACACGACATACGTAATATAAGTAAAAACATTCGGCCTTATACATATAAACTAACCTTTACTTCATTTGGGATCATAAAATACACTACAAGGGATTGCGTATTATGTGTTTAGAGAGAGATATGCGTGTGAATTTCTTCGATCAATAATAGGTGAATTTCATGAATTTCATCAGCTACCGCGGACTTCCTTCAAGAAGTATTAGTATAGTAGTTGTATTATAGAAATCCAGAATTTATTGCATTTTTATAATATGAAATGGGTACATTTTCATTATTGTATCATTCCAGGAGCCTATTTAATACGTCCCTTTAACTAACACTACAACCAACGTCAGTGGCGCCATCTAGTAAAATAATCCGGAAATATTTAGTTCCTATAGATCCCGCCCGTGTTATCATAGCGGCCATGACACACGAGCGTTTGCATTATAATACAGGTACCTAATTTTAGTAAAGTGGTAGTGGAATGTGGATGCTATTATTTATGCCCTTTCCCTTTTTGTTTTACATTAATGTATTCAAAGTACTTAACAGTCAAATAACAAATAATGATAGTGAATGAAATAAGTTGCTTTTTGGATATTATTATTAAAATGCATTTAGTAGTATTATTCTTTAAAAACATCACGATGAACCTTACTACTTTTATATATTGTTTAAATAAACAATAAAAAATAGTTATTCCACACGTGGCAATTGTCAGGGCCATATCGATGGATCGAGGTCAAGATCTATTTAAAAAAGTTTAAACCCATGCCGCTAGATGGCGTTATGCTGATGACGCGTCTTTCTGAATCGCGGTGTTAAGATTCTCCGCGTGTGAATGACACCCCTCGGTTCTGCGAGTTTGAGTTAAGACCTTACTTCATAGGATCATTTCTATAGTAAGCTCTTCTCGAGACTTTCACACTATGTGAGTCCTCACAAGTCACGTTGATGAGACGTGGCGCGGTGCCCTGAGCGTGAGGCGGGCGGTGGTAGACATACCACCCAGCCTTCGATGATCGTTCACTCCCTTCGCAAGAGGGGAGCGTGGGGTGCTGTCGCTGTCTGAGTGGCTTGATTTTTAAACCTTTATTAATTATCTACATAAAAACTTAAACATACGTTAATGTCGATAAACTAGAAGGTTTTCAATCGTTTAGTTTATATTAAATCATTGTAAATAAGCAGAATGTACCTAAGTTCTGTCGCGGTGTTTGGTGTATAAAACAATGTTGTAATACCTGAAGTCTCGTGGCCGCAAGTGTGACATATCCATCCTGTAACAACCTAATCTCGGGATTGTAAATCAAGCAATTATTGGAACGATACAATGCAAACTATTCAATACCACCGGTGTTTACAGATATGCTACGGATCTATAAATCTAGGTTCAAACAGTGGCTAGGGTAATCTAAATCTGGTTAACAACGTGTACGCATGTTCGGGTATGCAAATGGGCAACACGGCGATTGATTGCAGCATTACCATACATTTTGGAGGAAATTCTCCCGTATGAACAGTATTTAAGCTGCTGTTTGTAATTAGACGCAAAATAGCGCCTGATAACTAGACAGCCGGGTACTGTTAGCTGATACACAGCTGCTGTGCACTTTAATCACCAGTGTGCACTTTAATCGCCATGTGCAATTTAATCACTTGAGCTGTATTGAGTTGTTCTGCTATTGAAAACTGTTATGCATTGTTGGCGTTCTATCAATATTAATTAGCTATAATGCGTCTCGGTTCGACCCAGATTTTGATACAGGCAAACAAAACAGAAGAGCAAACCTTGAATATTAAAAGTCCCTTCAACAAAGACAATTTCTGGCTCCCCGCTAACAATTAAATACAATAATGACTTATTATACTGAAGCGGAACTCCCCGAAGTATTCCGAAGAGACACGATCAGACGCGAGTAGATATTGTAAGATCACGTCGAAACGAATCTTGACAACGAGCCAATTCATCAATATTCATTTGAGTTGCAAATAGCAATAGTGATCGGATAACGAGGGTTGTTGTGCGGTGTCACGGCTCGCAACAGGTGACAATCCCTCATTTTTCAAGCATCTCATCGTTATTGTGTGCTGAGATCATCTAGCTCCGAGGTTTGAGCTGTGTAGTGGCACATTTTCATTCAAATCAATTCGTGGATGCTGTTTTTACAATTTGTAGCTCGTTCACGATACACAGGCATGCGTATCGTGAAAGAGCTGCGATTTTTGAATCTTCTTTTTATGTATTAGTTCCCGGATTCAAACTTGACTAAGTTGAAGAAAAACTTTGTAAGAAAAGTTTGTATTTCTGAATGAAAACTGAAACTAACTCGAGTACGCTGATTATTAGAAGTATACCTACGTTTAATATAATGTGCCTTTTCCTTGCCGTTAGACAGTTCCGCACTGGGCACGCGTGGTGGAGAGGAGGCCTGCGTCCCAGCAGTGAGAACATTTATAGGCTGATGATGATGAGACAGTTAATAGTAGGCCTTAAAATAAGGATATTACCAAATCTTACAAAACCGACAGTAACCCTAAATAAATATAGAATTAAATATTCTGGTAACTGACATGTAAACGTCACTGCAAATTACACAAGAGGTTCTGAGTAAATGTTTCCGCTTATGAGAGCGGGTTTCGTGGAAACTTTGGCGGTTCGTAACAATACTGCTGTGGTTTAACATTTAACGTATTTGCCTGAATTGCACGGAACTGAGTTAAGGAAACTATTACGTCATGTGCAATATATATATTATGTTTTATACTTTTTGATGGAATTTATCAATAAAAAAAACAAAAAAAAAAACTCTATAAAGTTTATCAATGAATCTTTTAAACCGCCTATAACTCAAATTAAATATTTTTCTCATGTAGGACTGTAGGTATTAGATTTCCATTCATGACAGATTACTCCAAAGATCCTCGCGCTTCTTTTAGTTTATTAGTTAAAAGTATGAAATGTTACATTTCTTAAACTAATAAATGCACGCAACAATTAATTACCTACTCAAACTAAAACGTTCACTTAGCCCTATATATTCAATTTTGAATATCCATTAACAATCAGCACAACAATCGTTATTGAACTCCATATTTCATCCATTTTCCCTCCCTATCAAAAGAACGAAGAACCGGTTACAAAAACCATTTTGTTCGCCTTTTCTAACGCACCATTCAATTCTACCAGCGAACTACGAAAAGGATCATTTGTACATCTTCTACAGAAAAGGTAACAATAGAACATGGCTATTGATCCTTTGTGTGGCCATTAAACACGCTGGAATAGGCTACAAAGGCCTGCGTTAATGCACAATGAAAAGGCATGCACAATTCCACTTGACACGGCAATGAGGGGTGGAAGTTCTGTAATAAATTACTGACAACTATGCTCACTTTTTTATTTGCAGCGTAAATTGTTGATGGGCTTTTATATTTTGTAACTTATTGTTTACCGACTGTTGATCTTACAACGCGCGTTATTCTCTTAGAAAATCATCTAAAAGTTCAACTAGCTTTTTCCAGCGGCTTCGCCCGCGTGAAAATGACGATTTTCCATACAAACTTTCATCCCCTATTTAACTCCCTTAGGGGTTGAATTTCGAAAAATCCTTCCGTTTCCCTTGTCTACATTATAAAGGGATCCTCTGTGCAAAATTTCAGCTCTCTAGGTCCAAGGTTTTTTGGGCTGGGCGTTGATGAGTCAGTCAGTCAGTCATCCGTCCTCATCTATCTCAAGACTCTTTTCTCCGTCATTGAAATAGAATGTGTGTTGTATATTTTTACACAGAATTTTTTTCAAAAATATATGAACGTTCCAATTACATATCGCTACAAATTGGTACGATGGAAATTGGAATATTTTTAACCATACCCACATGCGTAAAATATATTTGAAACTTTTTTTGCAGGGTCAAATATTTTTCATATTGCGTTTTTTCGCTTACCATTTTTTTCTTAATTGATACAGCAGCGTTGATTTTAAATTTCAAATTCGTTGGTTCAATAATTGTTCCAATATTGAATGGAATAACGATTCGGATATACCAAAACGAGTAGTATCATTGGGAAATACATTTTCGGACACAATGTATTCAGTAGAATTCGATAAGCCAGTGTTTCATATTAATTAAAAATACGCGTTTGTATAGCTTTAGCTCAACGGTTTGGTCACTACTTATTTTGGCTTATGTTCCTGTAATTACTGAATAAGGTTTTATTGGTAAGCTTTGAATGTGGCATAATTACGTAGTTACAATTTAATGTTTGAATTATTTGAATATTTCATTCACTTCAATGGGGGTCACTTTTCTTATTAATTTTCTATCACTACGTACCTCAGTAGTATTTTGTCAATGGATATAATGAATCGTCATTTTTTAGAGTTGGAGGAAATACAGATTTATTATTATTCATCATCATCATCATTTCAGTCAAAAAACGTTCACTGGTAAGGCTAAGGCTGGTGGTATAAGGCTCCCCTAAGTTTCGCCACATAGACTGGTCCCGTTATTCTTTATTACACACAATAATGCACACACAAATTGCAATATTAACATAACGATGACGTTAAGCGGTCATTTGCGTGATTTATGTAAAGTTTTCCCGGAATTGTAAAATAATTACGGAAATCCAACACACAGTGGCTGGTTTATTTTCATAGGTCCGTCCGTACACGTCCCTCACCTTATAATGAAAACTAACGTTTGTTCAATTTACTCTGCAAGCTTGTAGGGTAAGAAACAAAAAGCTTCCTTTAAAAAAAGGAATTTCTCGTACATTTTGGTAGAGAACTACCACAGATACAGTATAGTGCCCCTGGGAGGAACAATGAGGTATAATAATATTATTATGATACCTCTCTGTTACGTAATCATCTTTCAATGAATCATATATTATCATAGCAGATTTATTTTTATGTGGATTACAGGAATAAGGATTATTTTTATACGGGGTGAAACATGATAAGTGCAAGACCTCGCGTGTGGTATATCAGACCATGAAAATAAACAACTTTTGTTGTATGAATTTTGGTAATTAGTAAAATTTTTTTTTGTTTTACCAAGCATGTTAGTTTTACGTCGCGTTAGTCTACTAAAGTCTTCGATCAATAAAGACTAAAGTCCATTTTATTTGCGATTTTACAAAAAATCGCAGAACAAACGTTGTTCAGTTTCAAATTCAAATTCAAATTATCTTTATTTGTGTGTCTATAGTTTCATGGTCCGAGAGACCACACGGGGCCGGGGTCCTGCGTTTATTATGATACAACTTGTATACCAGTTTGTTTCTGTCATTTCACAACTATTATTAGAATAACTATTCGAAACACAGAGTTTTTGACAAGGTTCTTGCCTTTAAAAAAAATAGCTTGTCTATACCGGGTGGTGTCGATGATACGACAATAAATAAACCACTGGTAGTTCTAGTTCATAGGAACATTTTTAAACTATCAAATAAATCCTAACACCGAAATCGTTGTCGTATCGTCAGCACCAACCTACCTAAATTTCTTTGCGAAATTCTTTTATTCCTTTTTTTTTCTACACGTTTATCGGTGCAAATGATTCCTAAGCTAAGTAAACCAATATTTGTTTGTAAATTTTATTGTATTTCGTTTACAGTTTTATGCTATTTAGTTTTTTAAAAATAAAAATTCGGTGTTAGGATTAATTTGATAGTTTAAAAATGTTCCTATGAATATCGGCACCACTCGGTACTATATGAATGTTTTCTGCAAACAACTAGTACTTTTAGTACACGAGCGGATTTAAATCGTAGTTTTAATTAAGTTTATAAATGTTTCCCTTAGCAACGCCGGAATATGAAGTCATAAATAACACAACCCATTTATGAAACCGTAGTCGACTAAGATTTTAAGAAAATAATTTATACATACGGCTGTCACTCCAATTTGGGTTTTAATGTAGGTAAGCATCTTCTGAATATTCAACGTTGGTATTATCGAGCTTCCCGCGTATTATCTCGCAACACACAATTTTCATTTTAGGGTTCCACAATAATTTATTAGTTGAAATAAGCAACTTTTACTTTAATAATGACCATTTACATTACAATATAGTATGAAGACTAGCTGTTCATATTCCCAAAACATAAAAGCCGGCTGTGTTCATTTGTACCTGTCTAGCACACCTAAATAATACCACTTATTCACTCACGAATTAGTTAAAACCACCCAAAAATATTTTTCCATTTCCCGCTCTTAGTCAAAAATTATTACGTCAAACTTAAACTGAGCAGTACAACAAAGCATTAGCTTCAAAGATTATCAGAGAGCCTATTTTTTACTGAAACAGCTATAAACCGGACTCTAATGAGCTTTCAACACGCACTTTCCTAATTTTTAACACGAAATTCGGAAGACTTACCTATTAAATCTTCGCGTTTATGATTCCCTTGCCTCCTTCCTTTGTTCCTTGTCCTGCAACAAAAAATAATTCCGTTAAAACGGTTTATTATTTTGAAAATATAAAACTTCGTTTTTCCTTATTTTCCCCTTTGAGAGCGTTGAGAGCGGTCGCTTGACCAATGAACCGGACAGCCTCAAGGCTGCCTTGTACGGTTATAGTTAGTACAAGGGTTTGTCCATTGTAACGTAAAAGGTTTAATCGCTGCTACGTTAATTAGGTAATTAATATCAGGGATAAAATATTTTGGTTTGGCGCTTCTCCATGTTTAACGGACGTTTAACTCACATGTAGTTTTAATCTTAGAAAATAATTTAGGCAACGGCTTTCGGAAATGAGGAATTAAAAATAAAAATTACAGCCTTTTTCGTGAAATAAATTTCAGTCTGCTCCTAAACACTCCTATGGGAACATAATCCGGGCAGCAATTCACCGCGCAACCATATAAATTATTAAACCGATCCTGCTTTGAATATAATGGTTTCCACCTTGGTAATGAAAAGAGGCTTTATAAAAATTCATAGCAGCACACTTGCTCAATAATGATGCATAATAGATTATAGGGGCTGTAAACGTTGTACCATTCACATCGACAGCGAGAAGGGATTAAAATACATAAAAGAAAAAGATGTTTTTCCCATTGAACCGTGAACGTTTAAGAAGAGAATTTGACGCGCTTGTCAAGTCAAAGCTCCAGAGCCTTGAACATCGGCGACGAGTAGCTAGCCTTTCGGTTTTCTATCGGTTACATTTCGGGGAGTGTGCGAGGGAATTGCACGATCTGATTCCGCCAAGCCCGTTCCATCATCGGACTACAAGACGTACGGCGATGCGCCACCGTTATATGGTGGACATCCCACCCATACGCACTAAACGGTTTGGGAATACTTTCATGGTGCGTACAGCTAAGGAGTGGAATTCCCTGCCAGAGTCTGTATTTCCTGATAGCTATAACCTAGGGGTCTTTAAGTCAAGAGTGAATAGGTTACTTCTAGGTAAGCGTGCTCCATCGTCGACCGCATCATCACTTTCCATCAGGTGAGATAGTGGTCAAACGCGAACCTATCAATAATAAAAAAAAAAAAAAAAAGAAAATGTATGCGAGTTCAAAGAAAGAAAACTCTTCTAATTTTCAATGACGATGGCGAATTCTAAAATGGCGTCCCCCTCCCCATGCTCAAATCTCATACTCAAGTACCATCTCATCATATTTCTATTCGATCCCCTTTTCGTCATCCTCCTCCCGAAGTACTATTGAATGGCAACAGAAATCAATAACAAATCAATTGAAGCGAGTTTTCCTTACCTGCCCCATAAAATTAGAAGACCCTTTGATACCAAATGACCGGACGTAGTAAATACGATTTTATGAACATTAAAATAATATTAAGTTAAGGTTGAAATTGCTTTGCGCACATCAGTGCTTTATGTGTTTGTGAGACAACATAATTCAGGCACTGCAAGTAACAATGTGTTTGCAAGTTTAAGACAACAGAAACCTTAGGAACTCTAATTAAAGTTGCATAATACGTATTAACCCTGGTAACACACGCGCTTGTTGTTTTAAAAATAATAGTCTACATAAAAACGTTAATTATAATCAACAAACGAAGATTTTATAAGGAAAGATTTTCATTTCGAGTAACAACGAATATGTAAAAACAAAAGTACAAATAAATAAATAACAACATTCTTCTACTCCATTGTCCTAATTTACATGAGGTCGATATCGATATAATACGTAATAAACGATAGCAGGAATTTATTTTTATTATAATGATACTATAACGATGCATTTATGCCTTTTCAAATCGAAGTTAATCCTTATAATCCAAAAAAACTGAACCAGATTCTTATGCTAAATCGTTTCACATCATAAAAGGAATGCCAGGTACCCAATAATGTGCCAACCCCTGCGGCACTATTGTTGCCAATCCAAATATAGTCTTCCCACACATAACACTAAAACGGCCACCTACGACTACGCCAACGGAATCTATTAAGGCCATGCACATATGTGTTTATCTAAAGTATCAATTGAGAGAAACAAAATGATTATGTCTAGCAAAATTGCCATAATGTTGTTTCACACATCGTTTGAAAAGGTGCTCAGCACTTATGTTATATCTCCTAGAACACGGTCCCACAGTTTTCTCCAAGGACGGGACCGAGTTCAACCGAGAAAAACTAAGTAAGAATTTAAAAAAAGTAAAAAACTAAAACCCGACTACAACAAAAAAACGACGCTGAAAAAGTATGAAACAAGATTTTCAGGATAGAACAAAAAGAAAAGCCGTAGTCACACGGTGTTAAAGTGTTTAGGTTTCTTTTTGTTCTATCCTGAAAATCTTGTTTCATACTTTTTCAGCGTCGTTTTTTTTTGTCGTAGTCGGGTTTTAGTTTTTTACTTTTTTTTATTTAAACAAGTTTGGTGTTTTTTTTTTTTACTCTTAACTTTTTGTCCGCTAGAGGGCGTGATTTTAAATTTGAACAATATTTTGAAAATGTACAAGTGAGGCCCTTTCAAATGATAATAAACACGGCGTATTTATCTCCATTTTTATTTTTTAAGCCTTACTTTTTGTCCGCTAGAGGGCGCCAAATCGCTTTTTGTGACACGTCACGTAGCCTATGTTCAGCGGAAAATTAAGACGGTTCTAACGATACCTCATGTGTCGAGTTCCGATAAGTAGATTAGAAGCTATGAGGGAACAAATGAAGAAACTCACATACATACTTATATACATACATAGCCAGTCAAAATCATAACCCTCCTTTGGCTTTACCGTAGTCGGGTAAAAAGAAAGGCCAAGTAGTTTTATGCGACATGAATGTAAAACACTCAATGGCATGTGAAGCTACTTAAGGGTCGCATTACGAGCAAGCTACACGGGGGTGGAGTAAGACTATTGAATACAAGTACCTACGTAACGTGGGAAAATGCAGGCTGGCACTAACATGAATCTAGTTAACAATCTTAACCTTACTATATATTAAGATAATGATAACACACCGTCGAAACTTCTCGTTTTGAAGTAGTGATGAATGATGAAGTAGTTTTTTTATAGCGATATAGAAATGTCAAAAATCATTTCTAAGTATTCACCTACTTAGAAATGATTTTTGACAATTCTCGCACATGCACTTGATGTTTTTGATAATATCCAGTTACCTACTCTAAAAACATATATCGAAACATGTTTTCGTTTAATTTTAACCTTCAGTACCTAAGCAATGCCAACAGTCTTTGTACGGCACCGTTCAATATCTTTTCTCGCCACAAAAATAAGGATTATGTAAATAAGGTAATATTTACGTAAATAGGCACGCGAAAACATTACTCGCTACTGAAATATTCGAATACGAATAAACGTGGAATGAAAAAAACCTAAAAAGCGCGGGTTTTACAGATTGCGAGTGCTACAAGCCAGTAATTGGAGCCAGCAAAGCATGCAAGTCATTACCAACACGTACCTCAAACAATAAACTTTTAAAATAGCCTATTACAGCTCTCATCCGAGCTCACGTAATGTGTTCAGAGTTTTTTAACATGGCAATTACCAACTCAACGCGAATTTATTATAATAATGTCGATAATGAGCAAACGCTTGGGTGATTACTGACGCTGAACAATTCAGGGATTTTGTTAACATTCAGTGATTTTTACTAATCTTTGTGAAGACTGGTTATCATGTTTGTTAGAGGCAGATCAATGATATTATCTTTTTATTTAGATTTGAATATTTTATTGCAGGTCTATTCTACCTTTTGAAAATCTTGGCCCTTGAAACAGTCTACATTTACCACCGAAATTAGCCAAGAATATTAATTTAAGTACTGATGGATTACCTAAATTATGCATACAATAAGTTGCGTGAAAAAACGTCTGACCATTAAATGTAAAACGAGCTATGAAATAATGCCCATTTACATTTTTGGCATCGTCGTTGCGTAACGGCATTTAGGCATACATAGCCGTTGATATTTATTTACCAGCTGCTGTTACGTTGTTTTTTATTTTCATACCCTTTTTATTATTTTACTGCTTTGGAATATGTAATATTTTGGATTTTTATGTGCTCGGTCTATTTAGTTCATCTCCTGTGAAAATTTAAGCAGTAAGAGCAAGTTACTACCCCTACTTATGGACTAGTTAACTTTAGTCTAAGTACCTAACAGTGCCCAGAGGTACGATACAGTCCACATAGCACAGTTACGGTGCGAAAAGTCAAATTGACACCACCACTAACGTTTTACGATGTCACGGATGAAGCTACACGACCGACAATTACAGTTAACTTTAATATTCCCAGATAAAGTCCAGTGGTTAAAGGGTAATATGAACACCACTTAGTTACGGTTCAATGCAATGATCGAATATTTAATAAAAGGTCAAAACTAGTAATCGCTGTATTGTTCAATTGAATCATTTTGAAATATTGTACTTTAACTGATTAAATTACAATAATTCAAAATACCTTAGCATTTGATAGGGGTAAATCATAATAAAGTTAATCACGGAAGATATCCCGTAAGTGACAATATAATAAAGTTAATCTGAAATCCTAAAACATGTAGAACAGTGACCAAAACTTTAACGTTTAATCTTCCAAAAACCTTTACTTACAAGCCACAATCGATTGACATAAGTATATGAAAAAAAAAATTCAACTAGTCACTCCACAAGGGGACATTTTATGACCAGTATGCATGGGACGCGTGAGATTATGAAAGTCAAAAAAAAAACACATCTGCTTGAAGAACAAAATGATAGCTAGATGTACAATACGACTCCCCTACATTGCTCACTTATTCTATTTCGAATATTCTGGAGATACAAAAGTTTTTGACATTCGATAATATATATCCGAACCGTTACGTAAACTAAGTCGAATAAACTTCGAATGCTCAATTGGGAATTGGAAACCCTTCCAAACTTGGATTTTACTTTTAATGACGTAGGGATTAGAGGAACCCAAATCGTGTTTGATTCGAATTTTAGATGATGTGATGTTTCGGAAGAGAATACGGTAAGAAATAATAAACAGAACCACTTCTAAATGACCTTTGAAGTTGATATGCGCTGTTGAAAAGGTTTTTTTAAATAGTGTCCCCCTAGTGACGGTATGATCTAGACCAGTGGTTCCCAACCTTCTCAATATGGTTACCCCTGAGACCTATTAGAAAAACTGATTATACCCACGCCAATAGTTACCGAACGAATGTTATCAATACAAACAAAACTAGCAAATATAAAATATTTTAATTAATCACAAATTACCACGATAGAGAAGTTTTTTTACGATTTATGCGTGAAGCTTCAGACAAGAGAACTCCAAAATGCAAAAGCGAGCGAAGCGAGCGAAGCGAGCTCGAAAATTTTGCCCCTCGCTTCGGAAAGGTAATTTTTAAAGCTAAGAAGAGAGTACTACGTTTCGATCTGTGATTTTATATTTTTATTAGCTAAGTTCGTATTTTATTAGATTTTGCTACCCCCTGAGAATAGCTGTTTTACCCCCGCGGGGGTAATTACCCCCGCAGGTTGGGAACAGGATCTAAAATAAAATAACTGATGTCATGAAGAAAGGATAGCGGATCACAGGGTTTCTCACTATAGTTACACCGCGCGCGCGATGAAAATTACAGGTACCTACTAGCAGAAGTGTTTATCACACAATAAATACCAACGTTTAAATACATCTGCACATGAAGAAAGCGAAATAAACAATACTGAGTTTCGAATTCAGAAACTCGGCTAACTCGAGATAGGACCTTAAACTGTGAACACGGATCATTAAGTGGGGTACAAAGGTACTTGGACAGTTGCAAAGTGCCTGAAGCCAAGACTTACTGGAGAAAATGTTCGTTTGATACAACTTTGAAGGCACAAATGTAATTTCACACAAAACTTCGGCGGCATCCCTACGGCAAGGATAGATATTTTAAATTTAATTGGATATTGAGCTCCGCAAGGTGATTTAAAACGCCACATAATTATGAAATATGTAAGTTATCAAGTGTTCGTTACTTAATGGTAGAATCATTCATTATAGACCTGAAACAAAGTAAACCAACAAAATATAAAGTAGGTTACGTTACGATTTAAAAAAGGCATCACACATGAGAAAACAAACAATGTGAACAAACCCAACTAGAGCGCATTCTCGCACATTCACCAATTATGCCTTTTCACAGCAGTACAAATATTTGTCTGCGAACCTTTATTTAAAAAGGGCGCTTTCACGAATGAATTTCAACGTGATCGTTGAATTGCAACCCGACAGCTACTAGATTCAAAATTGCAATTTCCTCAATATTTTAGTCTAACAAGATTGAAAGAACTTTCTGTTATGCATACAAAAAGGTTCTCTCATCAAGCAATTACGTGGCTATTCGTTCATTCAACTACTTTTTTAAACTAATTGAATTGTTTGATTAACGATGCTGGGAAATCAGATAACAATGAGAACGCACTTTGCATTACATACCATACCATACCATAATATTATTAATCATACATTGTTTGTTTTCATCCAATCCAAATTAATCGACGTCAAACTCGATTATACGAATAATTTTAAGTGAAAATACGGCGAATTCATTATGAAGTAAATCCCACTCATTTAACATTTTAAAATTATTCAAATCATAAATGATATTGATGAAACCGATGCTGATTAGTTTTTAACGGTACGTGAACCGAATAAATGTGAAAGTTTTATCTTAATAATTGGAAATCCAATACTTCATAAATAAACATAAGTTATGAACCCCTGTAGAAGTCGCTTACTTCTAACATGGTTTTTTTTTCGAAACTGACTGAACTAGCTTTATTCTATAGTGATAAAAAGGTAAACTTTCAGAAAGATAAGTCCATAGAGTTTTAAAAAGAAGCCGTAAAACGGAAACAGGTGCTCCTAGTCACCTCTAACTCCCAACTACGCTAGTTCTTAAAACAAATTCAAAGCTTAGCAGCCATATTTTTCAGTAAGTGTCGTCTTAACGACCTTAAATCTAGGAAGTGGAGTGCAAGCTAGCAGAATACGAGCATTGATCACAGGAAACTGGCTCGGATCCAGAGATTTTACTAAAAGAACTGAGAGCACCTGACTTGCGTTTAATTGTCGCAAATTATTTTAAATTGCCATTAAAAGTGCTTAAACTCAACAGCAATTATCTTGAGGAACACTGAAATTTACGTTCTTAAGAGGTAACAGAACCTGTGAGGTAGGTTTTTACAGCTAAGTCTAGCATGCCCGCGTAGAAGAAAGTGCGATAGGGTCAAACATCACACCTGTAATCTTCGACGTGTTAGTTAAATGTGTACTTAGTCCACTCATATTTCGCTAGTTATGTTTATGTTCGAGCCTATGCTCATCAAAGGGGCGCAAATCCATCTCGCTACTGAGAAGTTCCTTAAAGAAAAAAAAATCAATAACAATTTTGCCCGCACTCGATTAACGAGATAGTCTTCTTTATTTACGAGACAAGTGGTATCCTTTTGCTTCGTCTATGTTAATATATGTGGAGTACTCTCTATTCCTTTCAAAGTCTAAGAGCACATACAAACACTATCCAATCTATGAACACGTACTTCCAAGTTCATCCATGAAATGTGGTTAGGTGATGCTGCTGATTCAATTAAAGTAAGTAAATCGAAGACTGTTCAGGGATCTCTTTACAAACTAAATAAAATATTTATAGAAACCAATAAGCTAAAACTTTGAAAAGTAGTGGAGTTGACTAATCAAATATCACTATCACTACATATTATAAAACAAAGTCCTTCACCGCGTCTGTCTTATACACTGAAAAACGACAAGTTTTTTTTACGGGGACGGGATCCAAATTTCATGATTATTTTTGGTTGTAACCGACATCCACGCGGGCGAAGCCGATGCCCGATCAGCTAGTGTACAATAAACGAAAAACAGAACTCCATAAATCATGTTAACAAAAGCCTTAAATCTGTAAATGTTAAAGAAATAAATTCATAATTTAAGAATAACGAATAAATAAGAGCGTGTCAGATTTTAAATTAAAGATTTCTTTGATGTAAGTATAATTAAAAGAGTAAGTCAAGTGTTACTCTCCAAAACGATGTTACGATTCATCCTTGGATTCCTTTTACGTTTTGACTTTCTTTTTCTTGCTCTATCCGTCGATTCAAATATGCTTCAGTACATAAAAATCGAAAGCACGTCTTTGGGGATTTTCTTTTATCCCTGTGATATTTTATTAAAATCTTCTTAAAATAAGTACAAGAAATATTCGCAGATATATTTTCCATAAAAATAATAACAATGAAGGTCCACAACACCTGTGGCCTTTCTTTGTTTCAACTGAAAAATACATCGAGTTCATTCTATATCTATAAAAGCGAAAGGTCACTCACTCACTGATTCATCACGAAATCTCGAAAACCGCTGGACGTACAAAGATGATTTTTGGCAGGGAGGTACTTTCTAGTTAGTAGACGTCCGCTAAGAACGGATTTCGCGACAGGGCCGGATTAGGGTGGTCTAAGGGCCCTCGCAAGTTTGTATGAAAGTCCTTCATTTTTGATGCTACAATCTTGATTTTTGGCAGAGACGTAGTTTATAGTCAGTAGGCGTCTGCTATGAATTAATTTTGCGACAGAGCCGGATCAGGGTGGTTTATGAGCCCTCGCAAGTTTGTATGAAAGTCCTTCATTTTTTGTGCTACAATCTTGATTTCTGGTAGGGATGTAGTTTATAGTTAGTAGACGTCTGCTATGAACGGATTTTGCGACAGGGTCGGATAAGGGAGGTCTAAAGGCTATCACAAGTTTGTCTGAAAGTCTTTCATTTTTTGTGCAACATTCTTGTTTTTTTTCAAGGACGGAGTTTATGGTGAGTAGAGGTTTGCTAAGAAAAGATTTTACATTAGGGTCGGATCACATCGGGCTATCACAAGTTTGTCGGATAGTCCTTCATTTTTTGTGCAAGTCTTGAATTTTGACGGGGACGTAGTTTATGGTGAGTAGAAGCTTGCTAAGATTTTGGTTCAGGGTCTGATTAGGGAGCTCTAATGGCTATCGCGAGTTTGTATGTAAGTTTGATTTTTGTAGGTACTACCGGCCTGAAATTTAGCAAGTCAATTAGCTAACATTTTTTTTTGTGTCGATCTGGACTAAGGGCTCCCGCAAGTATATATATGAAATCCTTGGCGTTTTGGAGCCGAAAATTGGTAGAGAGATAGAATATAGTTAGTTGTATGTGTAGGAACAGATTTTATGACAGGGCCAGCTTAAGGGAGTATAATCGCTTCGATTGGCATTTGTCAATCGATTTGGCATTTTGGCATACCTAGTAGGTACATTCAGAGACACACATACATACACGTCAAAATTTCCTCGCATACGAAGTCGCGGGCAACGGCTAGTATATTATAATGACACCAACAGAAATGTCCTTGACAATCGAATAGGTGCAGCTTTCTCCAAATCTGGCACCGTGCCAAAATGTTCGGAAACTATTTCAAGCCTTAATGATGAGTCTTATTAGGTTAGAACGTTTGTGATATAGATATAGTTTACATAAATTTATTATGATTCTGTATAATGCATACGAATTCATAAAAACGTTGTTTTACACCCTTAGATCACATGTACATGGATGGCATAAAAATTCTGGCACCAGGCACTGACTACACGAAAAATAAAATTGTTTCTTTTTCGTAAGGTTTGTGCCCGAACCTTTACAAAACTTGAGATCAAACGAATATCTCATCGCAACATATTTCCGAACGAAGAAATAAAGATTGCGCTTTAGTTGATCGAAGTATTTAAATCTGCCAAGCGTGATATTGCAACGAAAACACGATGAAATTCTCCGAATCAATTCCTAGAAGACGATGTCCGGGACAAGCAGTAAAGTTTTAATAAATGCTGATCCAACACAAACAGCACCTAAAATCTGAATATCCAAAATTCATTAAAACTAACAAACAATAGTAGAAAACTGAATAAACTCCAACTAAACCGTTAACCGAGTTATTGGAAAATGTATCTGAATTAAGTGAATCATGTCAACGGGAGCGTGGAACAATGTTTACCCTAGTGATTGGTTTTCGAGATAAATCCACAACGAAGCAACTTGTTCACTCCGGACGATCAAGTTGGCTCTTGTATGTTGGCGAGATAAAACACTGAGGTGGGCAAACAATACTGTTGCGTATCTCGAGCCATACTCCCGGCCTATTTGACTGATGGAAATAGCTTATTATAATGTCCCTAGGGACGGAATTAGGGTGGAACTGAGGCTGAGGGAACGCGTCCTTTGTTTGAATAATTTAATGTAGGATGTCCTTTGTATGTGGGAACATTTCTAGGGATACAAATGTAGGTATTTCCGTGAAAAAAGAGATCACAAACCGGCTACATACATATAATCACCTACGGGGGTACACCTACGCACTATGTTGCCTTAACTTTTATTAACACTAAAAGAAAAACTTTTATTTCGAACACCTGTTCCGACTTGTAACGAACGAGACAATGAAACTACTGATCTTTAGGGTCTAATTAATGGCTTTATTAGATTAGACTTCGGAACATAATTTATTAAACGTACCTTACTTGGTAAATTGACTTTTATTTTCGACGTCTAATAATTATAGTATCAAAACCTCGTAAGTAAATAATGTTCTATATTAAAAGGAGAATTCACAAGAAATGCAAATACCAATTTACAAGCTTATATCTTCAATTAAGTTTATTTAATAAAAAGTTACTCCCGCAGACTCCCACTTCGCATCGTCAAAGCAAAATTAATTTTATTATGACAAAATAAAACTCAATACGAGAAAATCGAATTGGATTGTGGAAAAATATTTTGTCAGCAGCATGACAAACGACGCTGACGGTCCCTTTGATATTCCGACGGCAGACATACCAACGATCGTTAAAACCTACATTGTCGAATACGAATAAAATATTCATTTGCTCGGTTTGCCAGATCATTTTCTAAGAATATTGTAATTTTGAGACAGGTGGATATAAATAACCAAAAAAATTACCCACCCCTCCACTTGAGCAGTGATTACTTACTTAGAGTTACTATTTTATTACCAGTTATTATAACGTAAAATAGAGTAATGTATTCATCAGTAGTCACCCTACTAAGGAACGAAAAAATAATAAGATTTCGCATAATAGGAGATTATATCATTGACGATATTCCATGAGCACTTTCCCTAGTTTTCCGCCGGAAACACTTAGGCGGTCGTTTTAAATCTCGCGTCACTTGTACCCGGTTATCGCGTCACTAGTACCCGGTTATTTTCACCCATTTCCTACCTCTAGCGTGTTTTTCTTGAGTTTACGTAATCCTTCCGGATACCTGCCAGCTTCACGAGGCAATTTTGAGCCAATCGATAATCGATACGACGCTTTAAATCGAGAGATATAAATAGTTGTGTTGAAGAGTTGAGGTTCCGATTTCGAGGGATCCAATTTATTTGCGATAAAACACGTGAGCGATTTACTTTTTATTTACAAATATAAAATAAGTTAAGCACAAAGTTTTTTCAGTAACTCAAAGAACTTTAAAAACCGTCTCTATGAATGCCATAATACATCATTATATTAACACACCGTGTATTTTAAAAGTACCTTAATTCATTTAGTAAGTGGATTCACACACGTCACTAAAATATATGGAATAGCTGAAAAAGAGATTTGCATAAAACGATAAAAACCCGAGGTGGCCGAACCTTTTTATTTTCACAGTTGTAACGAGAAGTCGCCTTTTTACGTCCAATTTATGTCCTTTTTATTTCAAGAGATAAAATGTGCTATTGTACTGGTGAATATTTGAAGTCGACTTCAAAATTAAAAGCGTACCTCGAATTTATTGCTTACTGACTACTATCTTTTTAATCCTGTGATTTACTGTAAATTATTTTGTTATATGTAATATGTATCGTGGTGACAAACGGCGTAATTTGATACTATCGCCTGTCAGTTGTTTCTAGTACAAGGTCCTATCTATAATTTAGTGAACTGTGATAATTTTGATGACCTTAACCTCGTACAAACAATATCAATAATAGAGTGGAAATATTAGAGCTTGGTTTTAGGTAACCATATATTAGTCAATTTGGATTATCATAACAGTACCTAGTTAAAGCCAAAAACTGTACTTAAAACTACATTGCCCAAACACCCGAAACAACTAATAAGCGAATGGAAATATGTTTGCATAAAGTGGGGGACGTTGGCACCCCAATTACCCTACCTTGTAACCTACTTCCACGCAACGGGTAAAGACTGTTTATTATACCGTCTATGTCGTTAGTCTCCATTTAAAAGCGAAAAAGTTTTAACTTTTTACTCTTTTCAGCTGAAGAAAACATCTAAAGTGGTACTACAAACGCGTAGCTTTTAAACTATTCCAACATTTGTAGGAACCGACCATATAATTAATTACAGAGAGGTATAATCTTTCTTTTTCTCACATTTAACCGACGAGTGCTCAGTTTACGAGAATGAGAAAATAATCTATTCTCTAGGGTCATCCAATTATGCAAAGAGCTGTGCTGTAAGAAAAGATGTTCTGCGATTTAATAAATTACTTCATAATGAGATTTGCTCTTGAACGGTAGGAACACAGACCGATCAGATTATCTAAAGGGAAGTATTTTAGTTCTTACACAAAAGGGTTCCTGATAATGTTATCAAAGAAACTAACATTACCGGAGCTTTACAAATTCCCATAACGAGTGCCCTATTTCGAACAAAAAGCGACACAGACCGCAGGCTGAAGTTGTGGGGGGACTTATGTCAGCTAACTCAAACTGAGATACAGGTACATACCTGTATCTCAGTTGGAGTTAGCTGCGAGCTAACAAACATTGCTTTGATTAGTGATTAGTTTGAACACTCCCAAGTTTATAGATGTTTATTCTTGTTGTTCAAAATCGTAGTACCTACCGATCACATGGTTTTCATTAACTATACAATGTCGACTGTCTCAAGTTGCAAACAACCCATTTTAACTTTTCCTCAAGACGCAGACGGCGGCCGCCAGATAACTTATATGAATATAACACATACCGCAAGCTTCTACAAACTCGGCGGGCACATCAAAGTGGAACCGCAGTTTGCACAACTTGCAAGCCAAGATGAAATATATCCCCAACGGATAACGAACAGCGAGTAATAAACAAACCGTATTTTACTTCTGTAGTGGCGACGACGACAACGTGACGAGAAAACTTGTAGCGAAATTAAAATCGTATTTTTTTTAAATTAAACCTCTAATCTTCGTACACACCAGGGCACGTCCGCTCGGTGTGAAGATTGAAGCTCGACTGACTCTCTAGTGGTGTCACTACGGGTGAATATCTACTACCCGCAATTGGCGCGTTGGCAGCAGCAATATTTTCCGTGAATACCGTCACGGAACGGAATGTTCATGCGAGCATGTGAAAGGCTTTCACAACCGCTCGGAACCATTTTATTAGCAGCCAATAAGCCGTAACGTGTCTCGGCTACTTACACCAATGCCATTGATGGAAATTGGACTGCTCTTTATCCAGGAAATGCCTTTTTAGTTCGGTTACCGTAATGAGCATGCTATCTTTTGATAATAAAGTAATTTCGTCAACGAATCCTGAAACATTTTCGTGTATTTTAACAGCCATCTGATGTGCGATCAAATGACGAAATATCAGGATTTTCAGGACCAAAATTGCTAGCTATTTCCGTTTGAAACGCAAGTAAACAAATCAAATATAACGAGGAAGGATTCTCTCCTTTTTGAACAAAAACCTTTTATAAATTATTTCGTGTCAAGCAATTTGGAGAGTACGTGTTGTATTGTGTTCGCACTGTTAGTGGGTCCTTGTAACTGAAGGCCGGTTTAATCTTCGGAACAGCACCTGATCTCCCTTGAGCGGCTTATGATGGATGGCTAACACCTGTCACGGGATTTAACTTTGTTATTCCTATTCACAGAAACATTACTGGATGAATGTACATTTCAGCGAAATTAAACAAGGTTTTTGATCAGTGTTAGTTGATTCTGTTTTCGTTTGTGGTGATGAAGAGTAATGGGCTCGGTTAAGCATGAATGACACAAATAATAACATGACTTCACGCCTGTATTACGTGAAGGGCTAGGTTAGGTTTAAGTCCTATGTAATAGGGTCGAGCCTATTGCCATCAACCGGGCACAAATACAGACTCCATGGCTGCTACTGAGAAATTCCATACAAATAATGTTCATGTTAAATACAAAATGTATATTAAGAACTGTGTTCATGGCAATGAATATCGATAACCGGAAAAGGTGTCAACAAAGGAATTTAATACGCAAAAAGCTTTTCTTGTCCGAGGGGCTTCAATTCCGAAAATATCGCTCAGTACGTCACCAACGTTAAATTAATGTGATGAATGAATAATCAAATATCGACGGTACCTACTCTCGTTTACGTCGGGTCATCACAGGTAATCCAATTCTGATGCCTCTGAAAATTTTATTAACACTTAAAAATCCTCATCGTTGGCCCCTTTCTCTGTTATTAATTTGTCATTGGTGGTAGTTTATGATGGCCTTAATTTTTTGTTGGTTCAAATGATATTTTTCAACCATTGAGCAGAGCACTTTTAAACGCACTTTTGACGGCACGGTTGGCGCAGTGGCTAAGCGATTGGACTGCTGCGCTGCGTGTCGCGGGTTCGATCCCCGCACGGAACAAATATTTGTATGACCTGCAGATAGTTGTTTCGGGTCTGAGTATTTGTGTATGTGAGTTTATATGTTTGTGAACGCACCCACGATACAGGAGAAATTCCTAGTGTGGGGCAACGTTTTTAAAAAAAAAAAAAAAAAAAAAAACATGAGAAGGCTAAACAGACGGTGGGAAGAATAATGCCTAGAATTAAAGCGTTCTTAAATGCAGAAAATCTGTAATTGCTTTAATCCCCTAGTCTAATTAGGAAATCCTTTCTGCAATATCCGAATCAAAAGCTTCAGGACATACAATGAAAGTGTTAATTTATAGGAAGCCGTCGCAGCCGGAGCAATTCGTAATGATTACCGTTCGTTAGCCGTGCCGGGCCGAGCACGGCGGCAATCTGCCGGCGATCGTGACTCACTGTCCAGATTATTGTACTGCACAACTGACGTAGATACGTGGCTGCCATTAATCTTACTTTACTCTTTCTCATTTTAATCTTCTTTGGAACACCTGCTTCGTTTGTAATTGTTTAAATCTTCATTCTCCAGTATCCTTATTATTTTGGGATCGGCCCGGGGCTGCATGTCATATCCCCTTCTTCACTATAGCCATCACCTCAGTAGACATCCCAAAATCTTGATACGGTCGATACAGCGATGTTTTGGCCTTCCCCTACTCTCATATCCATTCACAAAACTTTCTTAACTACATTTTCTTCACTCTTCCGTATCCGCATGTCCATTATCCACAGAACATTTCCGAACAACAAAATTGTTCAAATATCTCTGAATTGCTCCGAATAGCTAGTAGTTTTAAAGGGTGGATTATAGTCCTTTCATTTATTATAGCCGTCGGCAACTTGTCTCTATTACAAAGTCCCAGATAAACGTTATAAATTACATTTTAGGACCAGTTTTAGTTAAAGGAGACAGAAGCGGTATGGCTGTAATAAAGTAGTTGAGTAATGGACATAACGTAGGTTATACAGTCCGTAGAAACTCCAGATATTATATAGTAGAATATACAGAGAGAGAGATAGAGGAGGTTTCCTATCTCTCTCTTTAATCTCATCAGACCGTAAACCATAGGAATAATATAATAATAATAATAATATTCCACAACTATCACACAACGCCATCTAGTCCCAAGCTAAGCAGAGCTTGTGTTATGGGTACTAGACAACTGATAAACATACTTATATATTTCTAAATACATACATATTATAGATAAATTACACCCAGACACAGAACAAATGATCGTGCTCATCACACAAACATTTGTCCTGGGTGGGAATCGAACCCACGACCTCCGGCATAGCAGTTAGGGTCACTAACCACTAGACCAACAGGCCAGTCTTCAGAATGGAACAAGAATAAATGGCATCAACCATCAACTCTATAAAAAATCACAACGAGCCACAAAACGAAACAATCCTGTCTTACAATAAAAAAATAAAACGTCACAAATATTTTCTCTCATTTCTCCAAAAAGTTTGTAATAAGCCATTAGTTTTTCGAGAAGAAAACGTGTTCAGAATTAAAGAGCATTTGTCAAACGAACTGACACTTGAGAAGTCAGAAACTTTGCATCCATCTTGAATTTTTTTGCCGTGAATATGATAGAGTCACGCTCGAGTCACGTAAGTACTCCGAAAAGAACATTTTTCTTTTCAAACTCAATTGGTTTTTCTGTAAATGAAATAGAAATTTTCATGGGATTTTGACAACTTTCACAAGGCTGTATCCTGTAAGTAGGTGCACAGGGTATCTTCTTCGGGGGATGTCTTTCAAGAAGCTTTCAATGCGCTCGTAAAACAACATCGTTTCTTGGTCCCTTTCGTCTGTATTGACAGACGGGACGGGATGATAAAACGATTCGTAGTTTCTAAGGATGTTTTATCTAGATACAACAGTGACATTTCTCGTAAGAATTGTCCGAATAATTTTGACTCAATTTCGTGTTATTTAGTTGACTGGACAGTTCAAATTTATATAAAACAGGTTTTTATGTATTTTGTAATGAACACACGCGATATCCGGCTCGAAGGACCAAAAATGTACGGGTAAGGCACATTTAAATGATAGACTGATACAATCATGGAGCTTGTGTATTGAAAGTAAACTAAAACTGATCGGCTCGAGGCGGACGAGTTTCTATTGTTGTTAGCCCAACGGTGCTAAGCGTTACTGAATAGATGTCAGCATTAAATTGAGACAGTTGATGTTGTACGGATTTGCTCGTAAATACATATCTAGTTGCTTAATAACAACACACACACATTTTGTTAAGCAGTTACCAAAAGTATAAGTGCTATTTATCGCCTGACAACATTACAAAATTCGACATAGCCAAGTTTTTCAGTTCGGCAGATGAAGACCCTATTTACAAGGGTGGGAGCACATCAATCAGTGTAGTGGCGGAGATTACAGCGGTAGGCACACTGTCGGGATTCGGTGATCAATCACCCTTAGCTCTGTCGGTATAACAATCTGGCTAACAGATCCCAAAGACACGTGTTGCGTGGGCAGTATTACTGATTTATTCATAGTCTTTAGTGGGAAATTTATATTTGGAACTTTTGACGTAGTTGGATGGGCAACAATAGGCTTAGACATGAATAATTTCAAAGCAATAAAATAATATCGCGGGTAGTCCTGGTCGTCACAGCTTACTAGTTAGTAGTTTTCAACGTTGCTTTCACTAGAGCATTCGAGAACTATTGTTCTAAATGAGTGTTAAATTATAATTAATCATTTAAAAAATAAATTTCGTCAAGGTACCTGGCATATATGCCTAGAACAATTTCAAACACCCAAGTATATGCGGGTATGTTGAACCCTGTTAACCCGCAAGGAATACCCAAGATATTCGTTACCTTACTCAACGTGAAACAGTAAGTGGATCTCTCAGCGCTTATAAAGATCGCCACGAAACCCTGAAACGCGAACTTGCTGAGCCGGTGCCTTACAAAAATGATGGGCGATAGCTTTCAGCTTAGCGAGGGTTCGCGTGCCGGCCTGATCCTAATCACCTTTCGAGGGTACTGGACCCATTATTACTTAATTTCTGATTATGTAAGCTGATTATGGTGTTTTCAGACCGTCTGACCTTGATTATGATAGCTGTTAAGGCGTGCGCAATAGAGGTGTTCGTGTTAATATTGCTTTTCGTGGATCCTTGATACATGAACGGAAATTAATAAGTAAACTAAGTTTTACTTGCTAATGACGAATGGGCAAATGGATGTTAAAATTACCTAAACGAAACTAAAAGGCATTTATTTTTTTCATCATAGCAATATTTGATATGATGCGATATTTTTTGACCATACCTACCTGTGAAAATTTTATTTACAGAGACATTGATGGTCAAATATCACAAGATTTTTATTCCAATACTAGTTTTATGACCCTTTTCCTATTTAATGCAGCCATCATCACAATATTTTGACTGCCTTTTCATTTTTATAGTCTTGCATATACGTACTTGTTCACCCAAAAAAAATTTTTGTTGCTTTTTGACGGCACGGTTGACGCAGTGGCTAAGCGATTGGACTGCTGCGCTGCGTGTCGCGGGTTCGATCCCCGCACGGAACAAATATTTGTATGACCTGCAGATAGTTGTTTCGGGTCTGGGTATTTGTGTATGTGAGTTTATATGTTTGTGAACGCACCCACGATACAGGAGAAATTCCTAGTGTGGGGCAACGTTTTAAATAATAAAAAAATATATAAAAAAAAATTGATGTTGTGCTGTTTCCAATTTCAGTAAAATTGAGTTTCGATTTTCGTTAGTTCAACGTGAACTCAAAGATATTTTTATTCTTCTTCTTTGGAAATTGTTAAAATGTGTTTCAATGTTCTGCCACTTTCTATTAAAGCTGGTTATATTCTTAATTTAAAATAATGTTGAAGAATTCTACTTCTCCTTTATAGAAGCTACTGAGTGACAGCCAAATGGACTGAAAACGGAAAAGCTTTTTGGGCACGAAACCCTAAAAACGCTGAGGAGTATCTCGTAATTTTTCCATAAGGGGTGACCCATTTATTTAGGGAAGAGTTAAATAAATGGAACACAATTTAAATAAATGGGTTACGATTTATTTAATTGTTCCCTTCGGCGTCCAAAATGTTGGGCCTTTGAAATATCCTAGCGTTTGGACTTTAAATCGATGTTGCAAAACTAGATATATTCTTTTGAAGGTTCTTATTTTGTAGATATTCATACACTTGGTTGTTACCTTAGGCAATCAGTGTGGTTATAATAATAACAATAAAAGTTTTATTCACAACCCTTATTATAATTTTGGTCTTATTCTAAGGTGTACATATCATATAGTGACTTAACAAGAAGATTGGACATCGGATCACAATTTCTGGTTTAATTACGTACTGTAGCTAGGGCTTAAATTTAAACAAATATGTTTAAGTATCCCTGACTCCGAAACTAGGCAAAGCCTGTATCTTCAGAGCCAGAAGATATCCGGATATGCTTTAAATGGTGTCACAAACACGCTTTCGTATTCATATGCTTTCACAAGTGAATATTTCCGATACCCTTCCATATCGTAACGTTAATAGTTTGACCGTCGGACTGAAGTTATAGGTCTCGAACTCTCACGACACGCACCTCTGATTTTTCGGATTCATGTGATGAAGAAAAACATCGTGCGGAAACTAGCACATCTGCGAGGTAATTCTCAACGGCATATAAGTAAAGCCAAATCAGAGGCCCATGGCCGGTATGTAACTCTGACAGGCACTAACCACACGATAAAGAAGAATTTTAATGATTTCTCAAACCACATTCATTCCATTTAATATTAATTCCACCACAACGTCACAATCACGTTGCACAAATTAAGCCGAGAACGCCTGCATCGGACGTAAAGTTCAAAGTATTATTTGCTGAGTTCGCAACTCATTACCCGCGGCACCACAAACGTTGAGCTGACCTCACTGTACTACCAGTTAACTGAGCTCACCCAACTCCCAGTAACCCGCCACATGATTACTACAGAAACGTTGTCTTGTCACCTCCACCCTGAAGTTTTTCCACTTAAAATAAACTCGCTTCTAACTTGGAATTTTCGCGAAAAGAACAAATTTTATGTGAAGTTCACGACTGGACCGAGCAGTGGAAGTCGCAGTGTTTGCGATTCGTTCGGTTTATGGTTATAACTTGTCTTAGTTTACAGGAAGCAGGATATTGTGGTGAATAATGTGTAAAAAGTTTTACTTGTCAAGAAAAATGCAGCTTTTGTTTAGTTTTAGTTGTTGAACAGGCTTTGGGATGCTTTCCCAGTTAATCCTCATTCCTTCCTTGTATTCCTAATTTAAATCTGCCGCCACACGCGACATTCAAACGTTGCGTATCCAAACATCATATCGTCGGACCGCTCGCGCCCTCTGACGGAAGAAAACAAAAACTTCAGTTCGAACTCAAATAACGAGCGGCTGGCCAGCCCATCTTCTCCGCGAAGACTATACTCAAAAATACCGTGAAAATACGACTGCTCGTCAACAGTGTGGTGATCTCCAGGCTCCCAGTATCCCGTGAGTACATTACCTTCCTCTTTTGTGTCTCTTAGCCTGGTTCTGAATAGAAGCCTTCAAAACCGCGTGATTGGCTGTACGCGAAACTCAAATCATATTTGTGGTCCTTCGAGCCGGATTACCTGTAGATTACAGTGTTTTCAGGCATTCTCTGGTTCAATTTCAATAGAAAACTCAGAGATTTCCTAGAATTTCGCAAAATAAAAGTATTATCCTACAAAATTGTGTTGTCATACTCGCAGGGTAAACCTATGCAGATTCAGAGGTCATCTTAATTTAGTCGGGTTATATCACAATAATTCGTAGTTATTTTACGAAATTCATTGCGCAATCTTATTAACTTTATCTATTCACGGTATTTATACACTAACAAACGTTACTAGATAACTATTTCACCTATATGTATTGATTTACACCTAATAAATCTCAACTTAGGTTCGTATTTTCATACTCATAGTCTACCTACGTAAAACAAAATGGAAGACGGTAAACTTAAACTACTTCAGTCTCAACGCGAATATGTCTATCGTGATATCCAAATCCTTTATGACTTATCAAAATCTATGATTCAAGATCGTTCAAAGGTATCGTCGTTCAAGGCGAGATATACGCGGATACATTCAATTCGCGAAGAATTTGTTGCGTTGTGTAGTAAAATACAGGCGTTGGAGTTAGCCATAAAACCTGATGCAAAAGTGTGTCAAAAGTCTTTGAGTTCGTTTGATGATTTGTACTATGCCGTAATCGGTGCAGCGGCTGACTTACAGGTCGCTGATAAGAGCGAAAACGTCGACGGGACGTCGCAGGCGGCGCCGGCGGCTCCGCCCACGGGGCCGGCGGCTCTCGACTCCATGCAAACAGGACGTAACGTTAGGCTACCTACTCTTGAGTTACCTAAATTCGATAGTAAAATAGAAAACTGGCAAACATTTTATGATATTTACAAAACTTTAATTCACGATAACAATTCGATTTCGCAAATAGAAAAATTTCATTACTTAACGTCTTGTTTACAAGGCCCGGCTTTGTCTATTGTCAAAGGGGTTCCGATGACCGCTGATAATTACGAAGTAGTTTATAATAGTTTGATCGAGCGTTATCAAAACAAGCGTATTATAGCTTTAACATATTTAGATAAATTCTTTAACCAGCCAGTGTTGAAATCGGGTAACTTCCAAGATTTACAAACTTTATCAAACGTAATTTATGAGGCATACCATGCACTCCAAGCTTTAAAAATTGAAAATTTAGGTGATTTTATCTTATTTTGTTTAACTTCACGTGCGCTGGACTCGGACACGCGTAATCGTTTCGAATCTCAAAAAAACATTTCACAAATACCTACTTTTTGTGAATTGTTAAAGTTTCTTCAAGATTATGTTAAAATCTTAGAAACTAGTCATTTATCTTCTAAATCTAATAACAATCCTAACCCTCGTAACCTCGAAGGGAAAAAACCTTCGCCTGCGACCAGTAGGCAAAATAGCAGCGGTTCAAAACGCTCATCTTATCTCGCAAAATCTAATCCTCCTGCCAATGTGGCTTGTGCTCATTGCAGTGAGCCGCACTTGATTTATCGGTGCCCTACCTTTCAAACCTTAGATTCTCGTGCTAGACTCGCGTTAGTACAAGGTAAAAACAATATGTGTACAAATTGTTTGCGTACAAATCACGTCATAGAAAAATGCGTATCTAAAATGTCTTGTACGGTGTGTGGATTACGTCATCATACCCTATTGCATATTGACCCAGCGCCATCTAGCGCCGGCGCTACCACTGCAGCGAACGTTACAGCACATTCTCACGCTGCCGTTCCCAACCGTGACATGGTTTTACTAGGGACGTGTCAGGCGCGCGTGTTCAACACCGCCGCCGGCACTCAATATACCGTGCGTGCACTCGTAGACAGTGGGGCGCAGGATTGTTTTATCACCGCTGCGTGCGCGCGAATACTCGGGTTAAAACTCCGCCGCTGTAATCTTAATATAGCCGGACTAGGACAAAACTCAGTCACACAAGTAAAAGGGGTGACGGAATGCACTATACGACCTGTACATGGTGATGCTCCACAATTTAATATCAAGCCAGTCGTGTTAGATAGCATCACTGCTCTAATACCTAGCGTGAAGGTACCATCAGTCGTTAGAGAACGTTGCAACCATCTAGTGTTAGCCGATCGCGACTACGATGTTCCCGCCAAAATCGACTTATTAATTGGGGCGGAACTATTCCATGAAATCTATGACGGTCAACGCATCAATCTGGGGCCCGGTTTACCTACCGCTCTGCATAGCGTTTTCGGGTGGATTCTGTCAGGGGCAGTAAACTTTAATTCTGCACCTTTGAACACTGCGTGCTCTTTAGTGGCCACCACATTTAAATTAGACGAACAAATTCAAAAGTTCTGGGAAGTGGAGGAACCACCGCGCGCTTTTATCACCGTACCCGAGAATGATACCTGTGAACGCATGTACACTGATTTAACCTATCGCGAACCTAACGGACGATATGTCGTACCAATCCTCTTAAAGGATGGCGATCGTTCTCTGGGTGAATCCTACAATAGTACCTTGTCGCGTTTTACTTATCTAGAAAAGAGACTTAATCGTCAGACTGAACTTAAATCCGATTATGTTAATTTTATGCGCGAGTACGAGAATTTAAATCATATGTATCCGGTACCTAACCCAACGGTACCTACTCTCAATCGTTATCTTATCCCTCACAGTTGCGTCGTTCGCCCAGAGAGCACGACAACTAAATTGAGAGTAGTCTTCGATGCTAGTTCTAAAACTACTAACGGTCTATCTTTAAACAATATTGTATTCACTGGCCCTAAGCTTCAAGTGGATATTGTAGATATCATAACCGGTTTCAGATTACACACAGTAGTTTTAACTTGTGACATCTCAAAGATGTATAGAGGAATCTTAATTAGACCGGAGGATCGGAACTTTCAACACATACTATGGCGAGAATCTCCTAGTGATCCAGTAAAAGAGTACGAACTTGCGACTGTCACCTACGGAGTTAGTAGCTCACCTTATCTGGCCATCCGTACCCTCCATCAATTAGCAGCCGACCATGGCGCCGCGTACCCACGCGCAGCTGAAGCTCTCCTTCACGAGACATATGTCGATGATATAACGACAGGCGCGCCCTCTGTACGCGAAGCCATAGAACTAAAAGATCAACTTATCAGTTTATTAGGCTGTGCTCAACTAGAGCTCCGAAAATGGAGTAGCAATTCACAATCCTTTATTAAAACTTTGCCTGCAGATCATTGTCAAGTACCTAAACCTTTCTCTGAAGAAAGTGACAAATCAACGTTAAAAATCTTAGGAGTCCAATATGATCCTGTGAGTGACAACTTTAGTTACTCACAGTCCCCAATCGAGGACAAAGAATGTACTAAGCGTTCCATCTTATCTAGCATCGCACGTATTTTCGATCCTCTTGGGTGGCTCACACCTTTTATCTTAAAAGCCAAATTGCTCCTTCAAGACTTGTGGCGTCTTAATCTTTCATGGGACGAACCTGTGCCCAGAGACATAGCTATAGAATGGCAAAGCTTTATAGCGGATCTTCATAACTTAAAACTGATAGAAATCCCTCGTAGGATTATACCTTCTCAGTCTAAGGAATTTCAACTCATCGGATTTTGTGATGGATCCACTAAAGCATATGGATGTTGTGTTTACCTTCGTGTCGTTACCTCTCACGACGTACAAGTTTATCTTTTGATTGCTAAGTCCAAAGTAGCACCTCTAAAAGTGTTGACTGTCAACCGCTTAGAGCTTTGCAGTGCTGTATTACTGTCCAAAGTAATAAATCGCATTCATTCTTTGCTTAGTTCAAAAATCATCTTAAATAAATCTATCTTGTTCACAGACAGCTCGACTGTGTTGTCGTGGTTGAACACTGAGCCACACAAGCTTAAAACTTTCGTTGCCCACAGAGTAGTCCTAATTAATGACAGTCCTGTGTCAGCTGAGTGGCGACATGTGTCCACCCATGACAACCCAGCCGACATCTGTAGTCGTGGCTTATCATGCCTATCTTTATCTTCATCTCAATTCTGGTGGTCTGGTCCTCAGTGGCTGTCCAACGAAACTTGCAACTGGCCTGCTTCAGCAGTTGAAATGTCCGTTATCTTACCAGAACTTAAGCCTCCATCACGCGCGTGTCATACTGGTGTGACACGTGAAGCTGAATTGCTTACTTCCATCATGGAACGCCACTCCTCTCTTTCTCAAGTGGAAAGAGTGGTTGCATGGATCTACCGTTTCATCCACAACGCAAAAGCTAAACGTTCTCAGCGTAACTTATTACCTTATCTGACAGCCACTGAATTAAACCAATCTTTAGATCATTTAACAAAATATGTTCAACATCAAAGTTTTAATGATGTCATATCTTTAATAACATCCAATAAACCTTTACCCAAACACTTATCTAAACTCTCTCCTTTTCTTGACACTCGCGGAATCTTGCGAGTGGGGGGACGCCTTAAACACGCGTCCTTACCAAGTCAAGTCAAACATCCATACCTCTTACCTAAGATTTCACGATTGAGTACTCTTCTTATTGACCGCTATCATAAAACTTATCTTCACTGTGGGCCTCGCCTACTCCAATCTTTAATTATGCGTCGATTTTGGATACTCGGCGTTAGAAATCTTATCAGATCACGGTTATCTAAATGCGTGACCTGTTTTAAAGTCAAACCTATTCCACTTCAACCTTTACAAGGTGATCTTCCACCTTCTCGACTACACCCGGGTCATTGTTTTCAAACAATAGGCATCGACTTCGGAGGTCCTTTTATGATAAAAGAAAGTAGACGTCGTAGCGCTAAAACTTACAAAGCTTATCTTGGCCTCATAGTCTGCCACGCGACCAAGGCCGTTCATCTCGAGCTGGTTACTGAGCTCACATCTGAAGCATTCATAGCGGCCTTAGATCGTTTTGTATCGCGGAGAGGACTTTGTCACTCCATAGTCACAGATGGTGGCACTAACTTCGTAGGTGCCAGGCGTTACTTGTCGGAAGTTAGGGAAATGCTCAACCGC
This sequence comes from Diarsia dahlii, assembly GCA_949775195.1. Lineage (NCBI taxonomy): Eukaryota > Metazoa > Arthropoda > Insecta > Lepidoptera > Noctuidae > Diarsia > Diarsia dahlii. The sequence goes on from OX459195.1 coordinate 17,820,351, forward strand.
GAAAGCGATAGTATTAACAGTCACCTCGCTTCTCGAGGAATCACTTGGAAACTCAATCCTCCTTCCGGTCCTCACTTCGGAGGCATTTTCGAGAGCGGTATAAAATCAACAAAATACCATCTCAAACGTATCATAGGATCCCAGATTCTTACCTTTGAAGAATATTACACTATCTTAACGAAGGTGGAAGCCATGTTAAACTCAAGACCCTTAGTGGAACTATCTTCCGATCCCGGCGAGGTTGACGCTCTTACAGCTGGTCACTTCCTCATCGGTCGACCTTTAGTATCTCTTCCTGAACCAAGGTACGCGGAAAACGAGACCTTACGTACTCGTTGGCAGCTATTACAGTGCCTCTCACAAAGCTTTTGGCGCACTTGGCAAAGGGATTATTTGCATACCTTACAACAGCGAATGAAATGGTACAAACACGGCAACCATCAGCCAAGACTGAACGATCTTGTTACCATTTATGAACCCAACTTACCTGCCAACGAATGGAGGTTGGGCCGCGTTGTACAGCTCCATCCGGGTAAAGATGACATTACTCGTGTTGTGACAGTCAAAACATCTAAAGGCTTACTTGTAAGACCTGCTGTCAAAATTTGTCCTCTTCCAATTGAGCAAAATAATTAACTTATCTGCATTATATTTTCATACTTATAATTTAACGCACATAAAACACTTAACCATTTTTCAAGTATCTAGTATATGTATATCAGACTTATCTATTACATTTAAACTTATTTTGTTCTTATCAGCTTAGCTTTAATCTTAGAATCTTATCAGCATGATGACAAATGAATCTGCATAGGCCGTAAGTCTCGAACTTCATCTATCTTATCTTATGAAATCACCGGTTGATTTCAAATGGGGGGATATGAACAGGCTTTGGGATGCTTTCCCAGTTAATCCTCATTCCTTCCTTGTATTCCTAATTTAAATCTGCCGCCACACGCGACATTCAAACGTTGCGTATCCAAACATCATATCGTCGGACCGCTCGCGCCCTCTGACGGAAGAAAACAAAAACTTCAGTTCGAACTCAAATAACGAGCGGCTGGCCAGCCCATCTTCTCCGCGAAGACTATACTCAAAAATACCGTGAAAATACGACTGCTCGTCAACAGTGTGGTGATCTCCAGGCTCCCAGTATCCCGTGAGTACATTACCTTCCTCTTTTGTGTCTCTTAGCCTGGTTCTGAATAGAAGCCTTCAAAACCGCGTGATTGGCTGTACGCGAAACTCAAATCAGTTGTTGTAAGTATATTTTCTCAAACATGCTTGGAAATTTGAGCATTATTTTGACAACCTTCTTCGAGATAAATCGAAATTGCTGTACTGGCCAGATACATGCGACCAGCGGCCGGCAAAAGTTGTATGAAAATCCATATCTGTCGTGTTTAGCGGCCAAATAAATTACATACTAAACTCATATCTGTCGTGTTATTTAAAAATGGTACGATCTTTTACTCTGAACCATAGCAACCAAGGAGGTGACTTATTAAAGGTTTTATTTAAATTTCGAATTGGCTGAACTCTTCAACGCGTGAAAAATTATTGTTGTATGTGATTTTGAAAAGTAAATTGTATTTAATTTCCTCGCATTTTTTGAGAAAAGTACTATACAAGCCTTGGCCACAACTAGGCATTGATGGACTTACGTATGTGTGCCTCGGCTTCGCCTCGGCCCACATTTACACGTTCGTCCATCAATGCCTCTGTTGCTGGCCGCTGCAGTAATGTACTATATTATTTGAAACATTTTTTTGTCATGTTTGTACATTCTTGAGGATAAAAAAAAGGAGGCATAAAATTAAATGCTTAGTCATGCTTTTAATCAACACCCACAAACTTACGTTTAAGTTAACAGACTATTTAGATCGTTTTCCTTTATTTAAATTGAAAATAGTAAACAAAATGAAATTATTTAATTATAACCGTGTTGAGCGTGCCTGTTTTATACTCTAGGTCAAACTGTTTTAAAGTCTAACAAGCAACCTTTCATACGTGTTTTATCACGATTTTACACACAAATTCAAAGCCTAAACGGCTTATTACTATCTTTAAAAAGGCCGAATGGAATTGAAGCCAATAGAGAATAGTGTTGGGAATCGTTATAGATCCGACCCGAGGTAGTAAATCTAGATTCAGGCAAGGTTAGAGCTATATACGTAACCGCGGCAGACTCAGCCGCGGATAGAAAGGCTGCGAGGCTGGCACGAGGCTAGAATACCAAATGTTGAAGAATTGGGTTGGTTCAAAGTTTTTGTTTGGCTGACACAGCGACATTCTACCAGCACACCATATTGTATAGTTATCACTTGCTTTAGTGAACAAAAACATCGTGAGGAAACAAGCATGTCTTTATTTTTGAACGTTGGGAAATCATCAAATGGCTCCTCCCGCTCTGGGCAGAGCGGTATCAGTGTCAGACTTCTACTGACAAAAAACAATCCATGTTCCTTCTTAGCTCTTTGTGTCGAGGCCGCGGTTTCTCTTTCAAACAACCCACAGCCCCGACGGAAACAACAACAAGCATGCCTGAGATATATTTCTCAACGGCATGGAAAGCCAAGTCAGACGGCATAAACATTCTGACACCAGGTTAGGCACCACACGATAAAGAAAGAAATACCAGTAAGTTAAGAATTTGATCAACTCACGCTTGGGGGTAGGTAGAGAAACCACAGAACGCCACCTACTACGATCCTAACATATTCCTTTTGTCATACACGCACGCCAGTCATAAACGCAGTTATGTCAATGACTAAACAAACAAATAAAATTCGTTGTAAATATATAAAATGTTATGAAAGCGTTCACCGCTTGTCTAGTCTGAAAACAAATGACATTGTAAAAAAAAGCAGTTAAATATAAAGGGTTGACAGTTTTAACTTTCATTTGTCTCGTTCTCATTTTTGTTTGCATGAAAGTTGAACAAATTAAGATTACTTTTTAAGATTATTTTAATTAAATTCAGACTGAACTGGTGTTTCCTGGAAGTTTTTATTTAGTTTTTCACTTATTATTAATTTGTTGTAGTTGTTGAGCATATTATGAGATTTTATTTAAGTGTTTATATAGACATCATCGTCTAGCTTTTCCCAACTATATTGGAGTCGGCTTCCAGTCCAAGTTGAACCAACTGCCTATTTTTTTTTTTTTTTGTGGGTGGAAAATCATCGAATAAACCCCCCCCCCCCCCGCTCTTGGGCAGAGCGAAGGGGAGTGTCAGACTTCTACTGACTAAAAACCAAACCCATGTTCCTTCTTCGCCCATTTGTCGGAGCCGCAGCCCCGACGGGACCAACTGCCTATCTGACCTCCACAAGCCGGTTAGTACTGTGGGTAACATGATACCCCTTAGTAAGACTGGTTTTCAGACTTTTGGGCCACTGACTATCTGTTACGACTGTCAAAGACCTACACATGACCGGCGGCGGGAGCAACGGCAAGTGTTTATATAAAGAACTAGCGGACGTCCCGCGGTTTCACCCGCGTAGATCCCGTTCCCGTGGGAATACAGGGATAAAAAGTAGCCCATGACACTCAACAATAATGTGGCTTTCTATTGGTGAAAGATTTTTTTAAATCGGTTCAGTAGATCCCGAGATTACCCCTTACAATTTAACAAATATACAAACACACAAACTTTACTTCTTTATAATATTAGTATAGAAGTATAGATAAGTAAATAAGTAATAAGTATTAGTAATTAGTATTAGTATAGATGAATTCATAACCAATCATATAAGAATATTTTTGTATGATTCCTTCTTATAAGTTGTGAATAGCGTACGAATCTCTTTTCCTTATTGATTTATGATAAAACGAGATTACGGAAGCTTTTCGTCTTTGTTAGGAGTTTACTGATAAGGTTATTCTTCTACAAATTGCTTTTTTATTATTGAAATAAAAGCTGATTTGCGTATAGGTATCATGTGTACATACATACATACATATGTATTTTATATACTGGTATTGTAACATTGTACCTATTAGATATGTTTCTGGATTATTAAATCCACTTTCTGATGAGTTTGGAATCTTAAGGAGTGTGACTTGGTCACTACGTTTCCCACAGAGATTTTATGGGCTATCGGGATTTGCTCATGATAATACAGCATTGTTATATTTGTTTGATAAAACAGACCACCTCGCAATATTATTTCTTTACTATAATAATATTTATCAAAATAATAAAAAGGGTTTGGACAGGTTTATATTGTGAAGGTTTTGTAGTTTTTTTTTCAGGTAAGAAAAGGTCACATTTAATCCAACTTATGTACCTTTTCAAGGTTTATTTTACGTTTAACTTAAGTTATTCATGACCTTAATCCAAGTTCTGTTGTAAGCCGGCCTGATCCAATCTAACTTTTTCTACTTTTCCACTAAAATCTTGTTACAAGATAGCTGAATAGTTTAGATGTCGTTTTTGGTAATAAAAGAAGGATATAGAAAGAAAGAAAGAAAATAAATTTATTTGACACACGCCACAAGTTCACACAACAAAAAATATAAAAGCTACTTTGAATAACTTTAAGAAGACAAACATGGTACGATTAAACACTCTGCAGCCTAAAACTTTTCAAATCAGGGTCATTAAGAAAAGGTTAAAATAATAAGTAGAGTTTTCATATTTATACCCATTACATACCGAGTTCCCTCTGCGCCTCGGATAGCACGTTAAGTCGTTGGTCCCGGCTATCATTTTTAGATCTTTGTCGTTGACGGTAGTCACAGGTAGTCTGACAACAGACCGGAAATTGACCCCAAATGTTGGGGAAAAAAGATGACGAAAACAATAAAGTAGAGTAAGAAGTAGGATACAGAAGCTCACAGGTATCTTACACTATTCAAAACTTATTAAAAAAGGTGTGTTTTAGATGGATCAACATAAGTAACTGTTTAATTGCATATCATTTCCATTGTCCCTACAAAAGCCAAAAGAAACTATACTCACTAGGGAAACAGCCACAGACCAATAATTATGTAATCGTTTCAGAACGTATTAATTAACCTATCAGGAAGTTAAGACCGAACTTAAATACAAGTATTTAATTACATAACTACCTAACCGGGGACAGTTATTAGGTACAATTTTTTTAAATAAAATCGTGTTCGCTATGGTAGTTAAAACTTATTTTCAAGATAAGGTTTCTTTTTGTTTCTTTCAGCTGCCTAGTATGGTGGTTTAAAGATGATTAAAAAGAAAAAAATACAATCTTACAATCTGTAAGGATCTACTTAACATTAAGATTCAGTACCATAGGGGTCCCAACAGTAATCTTTAAACAATACTATAACAACTGTGCAGTAGGAAAGTGATGTAAAGTAACAAGATAAACCACAATAATCTTCCTACGAGACCCATAAATAATGAGTCCAACTCGCTCCTGCTCTGTTATTTTTCGTAATAAAGTCCTATCATAAAAAATACAGGACCCTAACAAGACATAACCTCCTTAGCTGCTCATACCCCAGCCTCACAAAACTCTCATTTAGTTAATAACGTGATACAAAGACATAATCCAGGGCAGGCGCGTCAAGGAAGTAATAATGTGGAAGAGCTAATACATTAGTCGAGGAAAATGTTGGGTGACGTATCTACCAGACCCCACACTATACTACTTGGAACGGTATGTTTTAGGAACGGAAAAAGTGAATAAGAAATTCAATTCATGTGTGTTGTTGTATTGAGAGAGGAGCTGAAAAAGTCTGGCTAGAAAAAATAACGGATGTATTTTGTGCAGCTTGTGTGTGGTTGTGTTTCAATTCGAATTATTATTATGCTTTAGAATTCAAAGCCACTTATATGAAATATTAACATAAATGGTGGACAATTAGCATAATAATATCAGTGGCGTTTAAAAGCTCCGAATAAAACGTTGTTTATATAAAAAAAAATGCTATAAATCTGCCTAGTCTTTTCCCAACTACGTTAGGGTAGGCTTGTCATATAACCGGATACAGCTGAATACGGGGCTTCTTGACTAAATGATAACAGCTGCACGGAAACGGTTTAACCTTAAAGTTTCACATCTTTAAAGTTAAACGGTGCTTAACAAAGCTTGTCCGAATATGTTTGACTCGAGTCTCACCCGTGCCTCAGAAAGCTCTTTAATCGTTGGTCCGGGCTGCTATAGAATATCTTTGACAGTCGTTACAGGTATTCAGTGACCCGAAAATCTGGCAACCCGCCTTACCAAGGAATTCCTTTGACCTAGTACTTACTGAGTTGTAAAATTATTATTATAAAAAACATTGAAAGCAAAATCACAAGAAATATACACTCACAAAATGAAAACAAATGTCCAAGAGCTTCAATTATGTTGATTTTATAAGGAAAAGGCGCTTTCCTCCGTTTTTGAGATGTTAAGAGCCACGTGTACAGCATCTTCTGAAGGTTACGAGCGACTCGTAAAACTGGCAATCGTTCGTGAGGCGCTAAGGTTGCAGACAGATGACAGGCTTTAAGACGATTCAGTTGTGAAACCACGAGTTATTTACGAGTATTAGGACTGCCGTAAACTGTTGCATTGAAAAAATACCTACCCTAACTCAAACTCAAAGTATATATTCCAATTAGACCATTACAAGCACTTTTGATTGTCGAAAAATAACAAAGAAAGCTGTTTATTACGTACATTACCTCTTTTTTTTAAAGTCGAAGTTAGGTAGGTTAGGTAGTAAACTTATAGTTATGTTTTTCTCTGTAAGTGAATTTGTAATTCTTTTGAGAAAATAAAGATCTTTATCCGTAAGTTACATATTATGTAAAGCAATAAATATGTACTCGTAGCTGAATCAAACCTCTTGCAACCACAATCGCTTTACTTATAATTCACGCCCACCTGCTTAACATTGAGAACAATCCGTAAACCACACACTCTAGCCAAACCAACCTTCCGACACTCGCGTCGAAATAGTAATCAAGACATGGATATAACAAACAGTTCAAGCCGTATCGTGTAACCCACAATCGTCTGCGAAGAAAAAGCAAAAATAAGTCGCTTAGAAGATGCTACAAGTCATTGCAACACAACTCACAAAACCACAGCACTCGTGTTGTGAGTCGGAAGTCGCAAGTCGCTTAAGTCGTCTAAGATTGTGAACGGGGCATAATCGCGTAATCAACGCAAGCAGACTGGAACAGTTCCCTGCGACTCATTAGACGGAGAAGTGCCCTGAATTACCTATTACTTTTAACATGCGAGGAAATGCGCGCTCTTCACCAAGAGTGAACGAGGGCGTAAACTCCGGATGGTGTCGAGTTGATCCAGTTTTATTTTACCGTTACTGTACAAGTTTTTATGGAAATCTTCGCGGAAATAAAAGAAGGTTGTTTATTACACCAGGAAGCGAATATTATGTAACTATGCTTTATTATTTTACTGTCATGTATTACTAAGTTTTTATGATCTAAATCTTGGAGAATGTGGCAGGTGAGCAGCATACCACTTAGACAAACAAACAAGTGACGTGTGCTCTTTTACGAGTGTTTTTATTGTTCCTAGGAACTTTTACTGTAATGGGAAAAATGGTTGGAGAATAACAAATTATCTAAAGTTCTTCTTTGTCGTTTCGATGATTCACTTTTACCAGAACTCTACCACTTAGACAGCGCTGGTGGTGGCTTAAGACAGGTCCCTCAAAGTGCAGGTGGAATCTCACATGAATGAACAGGACAGTCACAACCTGCTATATCGGAATACCGCCACTGGTTCAAGTTGTATCTACAGCGGCCCTCCTGGTTTCGTAATCAGTCTTCCAGGTAGCAGGTCAGCAGGTGTCCCACTATGAACTTTGCTGCAACTTCGACATAATGATGTGTCAGATGGGGATGTATAAGGAGCCACAACATTTTATTTGCTTCTATAACCCTGTTGTCGACTATTCATTAGTCGAGCGGAGTAAGCTCTTCCGATTCTTCAGCCTGCCCAGTAAACTATATTATCTTATCTATCTATCTTATCTATATAAAATAGCATTCCAAGCTACGTATAAGATTTTCCTTTTGACAGCCTTTACATGTCGATAGTCAAAGGGTTATACGGCACGACGAAGTCTGCTTTCCTAGTGCCAATTAACCTTTGAATGCTACGCTAGAAATAGAGTAAAATTATTGTTCCTTTTGACCTTTAGAACCTGTTTAAAAGGAACTTGATGCAATTTATTTGAAAATATTTTTGTAATTGATCGAGAATTCCCCTACTGAAACAGTACTCTGAAACTGAAACTTTTGTTATCCTGGGAATTGAAGCAATAATTTTCCTGGAGGAGTTTGTTTGTGCCCCATGAACCAGCAGAATTTTAATCAAAAGGACTTTCAATTTTTGTTTCTACTGTCGTTGTTTCTTATTTGATCTTTTCTTTTCTTTTTTCTTTTCCAAGGAGTGGAACACCCTGCCTGCGTCGGTTTTCCCGAATTCATCCCTCTATATCTCTATATCTAATCTATTTAAGTCGCAAGTAAATAGGCTTCTTCTAAGTAAGCTCGTTCCATCGTCGACCTCATTTTTGCCCTTTGGGCAAGATTGAGGTCAAGAGTAAGGCCATTTAAAATTAAAAAAATTCTAAACTTAAACAAAGAACACTTTTGTTTCAGGCTACAAACTGTTTGCAAACTGCAACGAAGAAGAAATGAAAGAAAAATTGGACTCAAAGCTAGAATAAAGCGTCCAACTCTAAAATATTTATGTTGCACACAATTCCAAATAACAAAGACAAAGTTGGCGCCGGCTGGGCATTCATCGAAGCCGACGGAGAAAAATTGTCAAGCACATGAGGTTCGACGGGTGTGTGGCAACGACTAAATTGAACGTCGACGGATGTGGGAGCAGCCCTATTCGCCTGGCTGCCTGCACCTCGCACCCGTCGCTAACAGGGATGGCGAGTTGCCACACAACCATTTTTTCCTATTTCAAGCAACAGTCAGTTTTTTTACAGGCCTGTGTCAATCACGACGTGTCTAAATGCTTTTGACGAATATTCCACTTTGACGAACAATTAGGAGGGGAAAAAATAGTGTTTCCTAGCATCCCTAGCTGCACACAACTGTACGTCGACCGTCAACACTCACTGCAATCTACACCCACTCACAGGCACATTTAACGACCCACTGCAAAATTCACACTGCTTCGCGTCTAGTTTAGCTAAACGCCTTTCTCGAGAATGAATTTCGCCGTTTTCTCTTATTTCCTAGAGCGCTTTGTGAAAACTACAAATATTGGAACACTTTGTAAAGGTGAACTCGGAGCTTAATAGTTTTAGGATGCAAGTAAACTGTTTGTTAACCTTTTATGGGGGTAACAAGAAAATTATATTTGCACTTGGTGCTTTTCTTTTCTAAACTAATAAACTGGTAAAACATGTTTTTATTTTTGTTTATGGGGTAACCTTTGGAATTAATGATTCAATTCAAAAAAATATTTCAGTGGCAGAAAGCTACATTATTGGTGGATGCTATAAGCTATAAATGATATTTATATCATGAATACTAATTAGCCTTTTTTATTGTTACTACCACAATTTTTGCGGACGAAATCGCAGGTGAAGTGCTAGTTTCTAATAAAGCAACCAGCTTTCTCAGGGTAATCTGTTTAAGTAAAACACTGGATACAAGATCAACCCAGTGTAGATTGTACATTCATCTTCCAAGTTTCCCAGCTCTATTTCTCTAGACTGGATAAAAATCTAATCCTCATAACACGACGCTAAAGAAATAAAACCTTCACAAAATACAGGACGCGATGAGAGATTGTTTTCAGTTCCGTACCCGTCGGTTGTTGCACAGGAGAATAAAATAATGAAGCCATTTCCTGGTGCCTTTTGATGCGCGCGGCGAAAGGTTGCTAACGGTATTTTTAAATTGAGCCTCAATTAGGGTTGCCCTCGTCCCGGTTGCCGGGTTGTCGTTTTGTAAACGTGAAGGCGTCCGGATGGATTTAAAAGCATCTGTATTCTGTAAGTTTGGAGCACTGTTAGCAAACTTCGCAAAGGCTTCGGCGAACAAGCTCCATCGTTGTCTCTTTTGGCTAGGGAGTTTGAGACTAACTATATGACGAGACTAGGGGACAAAGGGAGCAAAGCGTTTGTGTTAGGTACCTATCATTTTGAACAAGTATGTCCAGAGAAAGTTAAGCGGTACAAAAATAAGCAACCATGTTTTTCAGTTGAAGAACCGATCAATCGAAGAATTCAATAAAAGAAAAAAAGAATCAAAGAGGAAGGACATATTATGGTACTTTTTTTCACGAAAAACGACGGAAACGCGGACGAAGCCGCGGGCAAAAGCTAGTTATTTATAAACCTTTATGATTTCAACGTTTAAAAACAAACCTTACCTCCATAACTATAATCATAATATGAGTCGAAACATTCAAAATAAACATCTACGTACACTAACACAACTAAGCACTTCAGTGTGTGCAAAGATTCAAATTACTACAGCATGTAGAGCCCCAAAATAAATACACGGGAGAACTCAGACCGGGAGGCACTGAGGGAAGGCAGGTAACCGTTCCGATGCCGCATCCGCTCGCCGGGGAAACTTATTAGCATCGAACCCTGCAATTAACTCTATACCATTTCCGTGGGGTCCCACAATCCCCCAGTTTCGACCGGGGTGGAATAACTACAGAAACACGATCCTAGTCGCCTTTAGCGACACTATTCGAGAGTAAATGAAATGTAAATTTAAATTGTACGCTCGAATGGGCTTGTTGAGCGTAAGATGATTCATTCAGTTGTATCGCTCTTACTACCGATTAGTAGGTATTAAGATTTCTATTTATAGGCTTGTTCTTGTGTTGTTAGAATGATCAAGGTAGGTCAGTGACGACTTAATTTCAGCCGCGTAGGTAGACGCGACGCGACGTCGTATATCGTGTTTATGTGTGGGAGCCCGTAGTGTTCCTAAATGAATCCTTAGAACTGCCAACTTCGCATGTTGTTTTAACGGAAACAGTTCAAGAGAGAAGATAGCAAAATCAATACAACTACCTCGACTCGTAAAAGCTTTCTACATATCTGAATGTACTCATAGTATGACGTGCACTTTAGCAGTTCACAAGGAGCTAGAAACCACATTAGAGCGTTAATGGGTTTCTGTACTGAGAAATTATATTATGAGGTAAAAAGGCTTTTATAAAATTAATTATTCTTCAGGTATTATTCGTGGGTACCATAAAATATGCAGAATTTTTCATGCTTTTAATAACCTCTAATAAACTTGTTTTCCTGTAACATAAGAAAAAACGATTCCAATCTTTAAATATAATTCTGAAAGCTTGAACCACTCACACTAATATGTCATATTTCAAAAATGAAAGTGGAAAGAGTAGTTAGCTTTTTCAGGAAAACGCCGGTAATGTGACATTTCACAAAACTTTGAGTTTTGAAGCGACTTTCTCGATTGTTAATTATTATCAAGTATCAAGTCGTCTGCGCTTCTACATAATTATGACAAATGTAGAATCTGTACGCAGAAACTTTTATCATAAATTGTTACTTTAGCCGGCTCCCTTTGCGTCTGAGGCCCACGCTTCATGTTAAAACTTTGCTGAAAATTATACAACAATTTAAACTTTAAAGCTTCGCATACTGTGAGCCTATTTTGTGATGCCTACATCTTTTGCCTCATTCTACTTAATGAGTTGATCTTTATATAGCTCATTCTGCTTAATATACAGACCCAACAGAGGTGAAATTATAACCAATTTCATCTTTTTCCAGTTTTTAACTTAAGTGCTATAACCACAATGTTGGAATGTCTGCGGTTCTGTGAGACGACAGAGTAAACGTATTACTGAATTTAATTTAGTGTTAATGGCTTATGCAATTATTATGCTGCACTAAATTTAATAAATATTCTTCCATTTACAGAAACAGTAAACCATTAGCGATACCCAAATTAATGCCTAAATTTTATTACACAGCTGGATTTTCAACAGTCAGCTCTGCGTCAACAGATTTTTTGGCTTCACTTTTATTTTGGCATTGATTTACACTGTTGCCTATTTTACAGTGCTTGTGTAACTGGGCAGTAATGACTTAAGTAAGGTAATAATATTACCATTGCGTGACAAAACTCCGTGCTTAAGCAATACCCAGTAATAATCCACAACTGCAGTGACGACTTTTTCAGAACTTACTTCTTTCATTTAATGACTGTATTCGCTACTTTGCTGAAAAAACGAAAAAGTGTCATGTTCAACCCTTCTATAAACTGTGTCATTGGGTCCGATAACACTTTTACGTTCTAAAGGTAACCCTTTCGACCTAATTCTTGATCACTTAGCGACCCGCGCCCTCTGGTTGGGGCCAATAAAACCAACCCATAATTAACCCAGACCCCCGAGTGGACCCCGATTAAAGGATGCTTTATCTATTGTTACCCATTTTTGTTGAAGTGAAGTGTTTTTTTTCTGCACAATTTTTCTTTAAAAGGCAGTGTCCAAATTTTTTATGCCTTTGTTTTGTATGTATGAATCCGACTGGTGTTCTAGAGTTCAGCACGTTCAAACAAATTAACAAACCAACTCTACAGCTTTATTATACACATTATTATAATCAAAATAATAATGATTGGGTTTGAACCAGAAAGCAGTACTTCTGGACACAGCGCGTATTATTGAGAGGAGATTCCTCTCTCAAGAGCCATGATCACCGCGGTAGTTTGAACCCTGTTTCCATATGTATTTTCCATATTTTTATATATATTTTTTTAGAGGAATATAAAACATATGAAACGTATGTAAAATTAGTAAACCTATGAATCTTTTTCGAAGAATAGTGTTTCGTAGAAACGTAGGGAACCCGTTCATAACCGTTACATTCGTTGTTACATTTTTTGTAACCATGGCAGTCTCTAAATGAATGTGAAACATTATATACCATTCTTACCCACATTCTAGTGTAAACCCTGTGTTGATTGCAAGTAAGTAAGTTTCGAGGCACTTAAGTAAAGGCAAAATACGTACATACATGAGAGCCGCAAATTACGTGGAATATTGAAATTATGTTCCCACCATAAGAGCTTTTATTGGCTTCTCGAGACGAAATTGATACTTTGATTCAATTCTCTGCACCAATATGCCTTTGATACTTACTACGAGTACTCCTACATGATATAGATTTCTAATAACAATATGAAAGAAAGAAAGAAAGAAATAACATTTATTGGTACAGACACAGGGCATACATATAAAAATAAACATACAAAAATTAAAATGAACAATGTTTTTTTTTTTTAAATAACTTAAAACTATTTGGTACAAAAAAAATATTTGCCCCACGGCTGCTCCAAACAGGCCCAGTTCAGCATAAATGTCAGGCAACTAAGTGCCTGACGCTGGTTTTCAACTGCTGCTTATATGTATAAGGACAATTTGGGAATGTATGGTACATCGTAGTAAAACCTATATTGATAGGAAAATGTAATGCTACGCAAGATGAGTAAGATGACACGTTACGGCTGTACTTCAGCTTCATCTTCATTCTTCTACTTCATTCTATTATATGTATAATTTGCGTGAAAGTACTTAACGAACCTACTTGTTCTACCCGTTTAATTTTTTAACTTTAGTTTACCTATACCATACCTCCATGACGACTGTATTTCGTTACTTCGAAGTTCGAAATACCGAAGTACGGTATACAGAAAGTTCGTGAGTCCGAATTACGTTAGTCAGAATGTACGCTATGACGAAGTACGGTATTCAGAATGTTCGTTACTCCGATGTACGTTACTCCGAAAGTTTGCTACTTCGAAGTACTGTACTCAGAATGTTCGTCACTACGATGTACGTTACTTCGAAAGTTTGCTACTACGAAGTACTGTATTCAGAATGTACACTATCGCGAAGTACGGAACTCCGAAAGTTTGCTATGACCAATTACTCAATAATAATTGAGAATTACTGACTTGTAAAACCTATTTGCACAATAATCATCATTTATACTTGACTAATTCGAAATACTCTCTAATGAGGAATATTCTCAATTATTATTGAGTAATTGGTCATAGCAAACTTTCGGTGTTCCGTACTTCGCGATAGTGTACATTCTGAATACAGTACTTCATAGTAGCAAACTTTCGGTGTACCGTACTTCGCGATAGTGTACATTCTGAATACAGTACTTCGTAGTAGCAAACTTTCGGTGTACCGTACTTCGCGATAGTGTACATTCTGAATACCGTACTTCGTCATAGCGTACATTCTGACTAACGTAATTCGGACTCACGAACTTTCTGTATACCGTACTTCGGTATTTCGAACTTCGAAGTAACGAAATACAGTCCTCCAACTCCCGTACTTATTATCAAATAGCAGTCTTACATTCCTCAGTCCTACCGTAAAAAGTGATTTTTCACGTCAAAAAAAAAGACGTTTTCCGGCAACAATTTTTGCGTGAGTTACTTAGTTTAATGTAATTTTGGTGGACTGCATTGTGAAGGGTTTGTTTATATCCTGCTTTGGTACAGACTATTTCAGGTGCTTGACAAGTTACGTAACAATATTTTTTCTTACTTAACATCAAAACAGTAGAGTAGATTAACCACCCATAGATACTCCATCCATCCGACAATATAAAGGGTACCTATCGTCCCCCTGCTCTTACCCGAAAATAGCCCTCGTCACATCAACGACGTGGAACATAATTTTATTTGCAGTACAATAAAGTAAATTAGAAAATTATCGTAATTTCTCTTTGTCAGCTCATGACAAATTGGTCGGGAGCGATAAGCGCTGCGTGTTATGCGTGCTACACACCATAATTTTAATATAATTACTTCTTGTCGACTAATGTAACCAACTTATTTATAACCATTAACTTTATTACTCGAATTTCTGAATGATTTTCGATGTGGCTAAAGCCGTAAGCAGCTTCTTTGATTTCGAGGGGTATCACGCAGGTCAACTAAGGAGGTTGTCGTCCGCTTAACAGTTTCGGTGCCAAGAACTAAAACAAAAATATGAACTTGGCAGTGAAAGTGTTAACCGGACTATCCTGTGGGCACCTTAAGAGTAAGACCTCCAGCGTTGCATGTGCCTTGAAGCACATGTTGTGGTCGCAGATCACACCTATGTATTTGGGTCGCTTCTCCCAATTACTAACATGATGTCAACTAGTTTTGGATTCATCTTTATACTAGATCAGTAAATCAGTATATTACCAGTTTATAACGTTAATGCTGAAACATGGTTTCCTGTCTTTAGAAAGAAGTAGACCATACCACACAATAGCACCTACATTGTCATGGTGTATGGAGCAGCTGATTTGAGGGAAGTGAGGCCTTTGCCCTGCTGTAAGATACAAATGGCTGATACATAATTTATAATAAAATATTTCAAATACAAATATATCATATAAAAGCCCTCCGGACAAAGCCAAACAGCCAATAAAAATAATTCCGTCGGAACCCTGTGTCAGGTTAACGTTGGATACTTGTATTTATGTTTTGGTCACAACGGAGTTTTTTAAATATCAATGGCCACAACACAATTACTAAAAATTTAAAAAGGTGGCTTATGTAAAGATTCAATTTAAGAAAATTGAATTGAAAGCTATTAATTTAAAGTGTAAATACATTATGTTATTAAACTAAATAACTGAATATAAAATTTAACGAACGACTTACTTGGTGTAAATCATTGGTAAAGGCTTTGATAAATTAACTTCTATACCTAGGACAAATTGAGTACCTAGCTATCTATCATCAATAACTTACAAGTATCTACTAATGATTTGGTAAGTACAGCAGCAAATATTTCTGGGTGCGTGGTCAAAGTCGGAATCGAGTTGAGAATCCAACATCATAATTATTCTTCAATACAATTTGTCAAATATTCTAGAACTTTGTGAATGTTGTCACACGTCTATAAGTCTGTTTTGTATTCACCAGAATCACTATTTTCAGACAGTACGAGTGCTGCACAAACTCAAAGGGCCGCTTGTCAGAATATGTCACAAGCCGAATCGCGTCCGCTCGTTTTAAAAGTTTGAATATTTCAGATGACATTCAGTTTTTGCCGTGCTCCCGAAAATATTGGAAAAAATACAATTGTAAATTCATATTGACAATTCACATTCCGGTCTGGTTTATTGTTGTAACATGAGTTTCATTGTTTTTTTTTAAACGAGGAATAGTTTTTTGTTGTGCTATGTGCTACATTAAAAATATGCGTATACCATTACTATTTCAAATTACATCTCACTAATGAAAGAAGAAGATAATTTCTTATCTTCTACACAATTAACAAGCCCTATATGCAAGCAAACTCCTGTAAATACCACAATAGGTAATTACATACTACATTCTCCAATAATATCAGTCAATTTGCATTACGATATCGGAATCAATGATTGATTCAATTAATTCAATTAATTGATTCCGTGCGTCAGTCGGCTCCTTTCTCACCAATCACGATAGTTCTGAGCCTGTCAACACTATGACGTAGGTATAGGTACAGTCTTACACACTAATATGAATACATTTTGTGTTTAAAAGCGATTTTCTCGTAAAACAACGATTGCTGCTGTGAGAAGAGTGAGTGTGAGAGAGTTTATTTCATAAAAAATGGGTTCCAAAATACTTTATCAGTTCTTTACAATATGCCTTCGGCCTTATTAAGTCCGCCTTTGTACAGTTTTTTACTCGTGTATTAAGTAATAAATTAAATTAAAAATATCGAAAGTCTGGCAACGTTTGGGTCTTTTGCCACTACCTGTGGCAACTTATGACGACTGTCAAAAATCTACAAATGATTGCCAGACATTAACAGCGTAGCATAGATAGTCATCAATCCACAGACCGACCTAAGCAAGCGCTGCTTAACCTTAAAAATCAACCCAGTCGCAACCCCCTAAGCATTTTGATAAACTGTACAAAAGGTTAACCATAACTTAAACAACATATTGGTGTTCATGACTGTACAAACATGAAGTTCACGAAAGGAGAGTCCCTATCTACATCTACCTACCCCTAATTTGGGGATTACGTCACGAACTTTCGGCTGACAGGGACATATCCGAACGGCGACAGCTGAATTAGTAAATCGTGAGCTACAGAGTTCAATAAGTATTTCAGGAATATTCAGTATTTCGGAACTAATATCAATTCGATTGGTTTGGAAAATCTCGCACGATGAGATGAAGTCAAAAGAGGTTTAGCTAAATATTATTACTCCTGTATATCACCGAAGGTTGAGACAGAGATGTGTGATACCCACATTTTGCCAGTTAAGTTATAGTGTTATTAGTTGTTTCATATTTGGCCTTACCTTTTCCCAACCGTGTTGAGGTCTGCTTCCGGTCTTACCGGATGCAGCTGAATACAAGTATTTTACATGGAGCGACTGCCTATCTGACCTCCACAACACAACCCTGTAAGTACTCGGTAATAAGATACCCCTTGATAATACTGGCTGTCCGATTTTCAAAGATCTAGAAATGACAGCCGGGACCAACTGCTTAACGTGCTTTCCGAGGTACGGAGGAAACTCGGTATGTAATGGGTGGTCTCCCATCCTCGGACCAACCTAGGCAAGCGCTGCTTAACCTGACACGGTCGCTCCGAACAGCTTTAGCAGTGTTAATATTTAGCCTCGTGCTCCTATCTGTTGTTACTTGTTTATGTTCATGTTATACTACATTTAACTTGTCAGTGTTTTTCGAGTTAAAATATAACAACAAAGCTAATTCAATTATTTTAAAACTGAACATTGTCCTAGTTCCCTAATGACATTTTGGGTCCGCTGGCTTCTTCCATCGTTCGCATTATGGATATCAATTTTAATAAGCGACGCGACCCCACGCCACGCTTCCATGGCCCTCCCTTTATCATTACTTGATTATATCACAATAGAAAAGAGCTTTCAATTAATTTTCCGTCCTAACGAAACATAAACTTGATTAAATTGGCAACAACGGAGTGCGAATCTGTGACAAAATTTAATTAATATTCAAGGCATTTTGGCGTCCGTCTGACTTCAGTCGGCCAGCAATGTATACGCAACAGTTTAAATATTTAACAAACTCGTTAACAGCAAACCTCTTAATCAATAACGTTATGGACTTCCCGACGCTCAAGGCCTCGATCAGAAACCAAAATTAACGATAACTCCATTTGGGAAATCCTCCGTGGTTATGACTTAGTGCTGAAATGTTACAACATCATAAATAACATTAACGGCGAACGTTTATGTCTCATAAACATAAATGGTGCTCTATTAATAATATTGCTCGTGCAGCGAAACACATCACCACTAACTTCAGGCTTCCTGTTTAATACCAGTGTTTCATCAAAATCGATGGCTAACTTTGCAAATTGAGAATGACCAGCAATAATTGAAAGGTCAGAGTGGTAGAGGGCGCAGCAGTGTAACATCGTGAAATTGTTAAATTTTCCGCTTCCGTTGTGAACAGCACTCTCAACAGTGATGCTTTAATTGACAACGGTATGTGAAACAAAGTTTGTTCTGTTGTCAACCGTGTTGGCCTGATAACAGTGAGTTAGTTAACTTGTTGGCATCTAGTTCATTAGCATTGACTAGATGGCAACAAGTTAACGAATAAAACAAAGTACCCACCTACAATACACCCTATATTATGACACCTTTTTTTTAGATGGTGGAAAATCATCAATTGACTCTCCTCGCTCTGGGCGAAGCGGAAGGGAGTGTCAGAGTTCTTCGGACTAAAAACCACCAATGTTTCTTCTTAGCTCTTTATGTCCGAGGCTGCGATAGCTCTTTCAAACAACCCGCAGTCGCGACTATACTGTAAACCTTCTTATTATTTGTTTTGGAGGTTGGGAAATCATCAAATGATTCCTCACACTCTGGGCAGAGCGGTAGGGAGTGTCATACTACTACTGACTAAAAACCAACCATGTTCCTTCCCAGGTCCTATCACTACATCATCACTACATAGTATGAAAAGTCGCTTTCTCTGTCCCTATGTCCCTTTGTATGCTTAAATCTTTAAAACTACGCAACGGATTTTGATGCGGTTTTATTTAGTAGATAGAGTGATTTAAGAGGAAGGTTTTAATACCTTTTTTGCACCCGTGCAAAGCCGGGGCGGGTCACTAGTATATATTATAATAAAAGGAAGTCCTCTGCCGCGTCTGTCTGTCTGTTCGCGATAAACTCATAAACCACTGCACCGATTTTCATGCAGTTTTCACCAATGTATAGACTGGTTCTCGAAGAAGGTTTTAGTAGTACATAACTTGACGCGGGCAAAGCCACGGGCACCAGCTAGTGTATAATAAATAAATGAAGTTTAGTCCTCTCCGCACTGTGCGATGGTTTTCACAAAATTGACTGAACCACTCGGTGCAACCCCACGTGCCTCCAATATAAAGTTAGTATAGAACTCGTAAATGTTAAATGAAGCAACTCGTTGACTTTGCACGACCTCTGCTTTATTCGCGCACAGCTTAGCCACCCACTCTCGGATAAAGGAATGAACATTTTATTTATTTAAAAGTGTTATTAAAGTTAAGTATTTTTCTTAATGAAAAACTCAGTGAGCCATCTCTATGTGCACAGTGTAGTGCAAAATGACGTCCAAAAGTTTGTGAGGATGGATGGGTGTTTGGACTGTATTTCGTTACTCCGAAGTTCGAAATACCGAAGTACGGTATACAGAAAGTTCGTGAGTCCGAATTACGTTAGTCAGAATGTACGCTATGACGAAGTACAGTCTTCAGAATGTGCGTTACTCCGAAGTACGTTACTCCGAAAGTTTGCTACTACGAAGTACTGTACTCAGAATGTTCGTCACTCCGATGTACGTTACTTCGAATGTTTGCTACTACGAAGTACTGTATGCAGAATGTACATTATCGCGAAGTACGGAACTCCGAAAGTTTGCTATGACCAATTACTCAATAATAATTGAGAATATTCCTCATTAGAGAGTATTTCGAATTAGTCAAGTATTATAAATGATGATTATTGTGCAAATGGGTTTTACAAGTCGGTAATTCTCAATTATTATTGAGTAATTGGTCATAGCAAACTTTCGGAGTTCCGTACTTCGCGATAGTGTACATTCTGAATCCAGTACTTCGTAGTAGCAAACTTTCGAAGTAACGTACATCGGAGTGACGAACATTCTTAGTACAGTACTTCGAAGTAGCAAACTTTCGGAGTAACGAACATTCTGAATACCGTACTTCGTCATAGCGTACATTCTGACTAACGTAATTCGGACTCACAAACTTTCTGTATACCGTACTTCGGTATTTCGAACTTCGGAGTAATGAAATACAGTCGGGTGTTTGTTACTCTTTCACGTCAAAACGACTGAACGAATTCGGATCAAATTTGACGCAAAGAGAGTTTGTAACCTTAATTATACATAACTATAATTATACCCACAGTTACCGAACTCTATATACGCGCGGAACGCCGAAGGCACTAATTAGTGATTTATAAAATCTTGAAAAACTATGTCCAAATATCGTACTTGTTTTTTATATTGTCACATAAAGAGATGTTTTCTTACGTATAGTAATTACACGTATTTCTGCACGAATCTATATCTACAAAGTATCACTAAAAAACACAGACCAAACCACATAATTCAAGTCACATTTTCAGTACATTCACAAAGTAATCTTTTGTCCTGCTACGTACAATCTTTAAAACATCTGCTAGTTTTAAATTCTGCTTTGTATCGCTGGCTCTTCTCGGGAAAGAAATAAAAATGTGGACTTAGTATAATGTTACGAGTCACTACACTAAAGTCCGATGTCGTTTACGAGCAGAACGTTATTTATATTATATCGTCGTATAATTGTACAAAGAGTCTGGATAGAAGAACAGATTTATATTTATGATTATTTGAAATATCGAACTTTAACTTTGAAAGGTTCTGCCACTGTTTTTTACAAAAAAAAAGACAGCGAGAGCGAGTGCGAGACTGGAGAAAATGGAAACCAAAAGAACTATAAACATTGCTCTTTCAATTCCCGGGAAAAATTGTTTAAGGTTTTTTATTTCTCAAAATATTACCCTAGCTATTACAAAAAGGTATTACCCACAAGGTGCTCTTAAACTAAAAATATCATCATCATCATCATCATTTCAGCCAAAAGACGTCCACTGCTGGACATAGGCCTCCCCCAGGCGTCGCCACATTGACCGGTCCCGATAAAAATATCTCTGATTCTTAATTTCCTGAAACTTGCTGACTCATATATCGTTGATGACGCATTTACATCTGCCAATTCATTAACATTTCACAAAGCAAAATTCCTATTTCAATATCTGTCTGTATCTAGTCTAGCCAGTTAAATAATAATGGCGTCACATCTCGAGCATCAAAGCCACATCGATGCCAGACAATGGCACCTCCACTCGAGGTGAGTCTGATAGTTGAGAACGGTTACTGATTTACTCGGGCCATCTCCGTTTACACGAAAAGGTTTTGTAGCTTGAAAGACGATTATTGGAAGGAGCTAATTAAATTGATTGGTGTTTATAAACAGTTAGTCACTTAAGGAGTTGGAGAAAAGTAACTCTCGACTCGCCTTCGAAAATTATAAATGGTGTAAAGTGTTAACGAAAGTCGTTTTTCAAATAAAATGGTTTATCGAAAATTGGCCTAAAAAAATCATATACATGGAGAAAAACGTAGGCAAATTCTGGTTTATGCTTAATTAAAAAAAAATTGTATTATACTCGCCAGGTAAATCGTTGCCTTTCCTCTGTTCAGAAGAGAAATTCTTCCTTTGTAAATGCCCATACGATCGAGCTCAATTAGGCACATATCCCCAAGAACTATTACAGTAACAGAGTCACTGCTTATCTCCCGTTCCCACAGAGATGATTCGATTGGCATGCTGTGATTGGAGCCTAAGGGATTTCACAGTTTACCGGTCGCCTATGACGTCGAAGATTAGAACTCTAACATCCAATCTCGATGATTGACGTCATCCAGGGATGGGCTGGAGGAACTCCCCGACGTACGTAAGCTTGGACACATTATTATGAAGTAACCGTAATGTTTTGTAGTAATAAATCAACCAAGCCTAACTTGAAAGCTATATTAATGGGTAATTTACATAATTGACATTCAAATCTAGCTGACGATATACAACTTTACCTAGCTTAACTGTTATAAAGAATTGATCCATGCTATAAACAGGCGAATCGTGGAACTGTATTGTTTCTATCTTGTGAGGACACACAAATATTGCAAATTCTATTTTACGAGTAGGTATATCTATCGCAATAGTCTATGTTACCGCGATAAATCCACGAAATAAAAGCAAAAGAAATAAATTTACCAACAAAAGATACGAATGGGTATTCCGTCAATCTTTTATGTACCGGATGCTTTGCATAATATTTCGGTATCAGCCTACTGAGAGAAATAGGTCGACCGTATATTTTGGTCCATTCTCTCACATCAACTTTCGTTTGTTTAGACCACTTTTCGAAGCCTCTATTCTATCCCAAAATGGTCTGGAAGTGGGAGGAAGTTACCGATAGAATATTTGACTAAGTACATAAGACGATTTGATTCGAGTCCATGTTTTTTTCTCATAGTATTATGGGAACATCTTATGTAAAGTGAGCTCGTGCTAGCTGACTCCAATCAATGGAACATAAATCATGGGACCAAGTTATGAACAGTTCTTGCAAATGGCTCAAGATGAATGTCCTAACTTTGTCCTGCACCTACTTTGATATTCAGAAACTTATGGTTTTTTTTTCTTCATATCGCGTAGAATGTATTTCTTTCAAGTATTCAATAAAATATTGCTTTCGGTCTAGCAATTTGTATCGATTTTCAATGTTACTGAATATTTATCGACTTTACCTACAATAATATAAATAATATTTACGACTACATCAGACTATAAGCATTAAACTTGAACTAGTTTTACAGCGTATAGCAAATGGAAACAGTTGCTTCAGTCCGAAGTCACATCGAAGAGACATTTTAATCCTATAAAGTCCGTAAAAGACCCGTAAAAATGAAATGGTCTCTCTGAGATTCTATTACAGCATTCGAATATAAAAACAAAGCTAGTACAAACGCTGTACGTAATGCTAAGAGATGGTATCGTATAGGGACACAATGTTACGATTTTTCGAACGAAGATCAGGAATTTTATAGTCCAGAATGTCTCCATGGAATATAGTTTTATCTTCACAAGATATCTTTGAGTGGACTCTTTTTGTTACGATTGAATCTTTATCGACTAAACTGTCTACCTGACTTTAACTGAATAATAGAACATACCATCACGCTTGTAATCCTAGGTTAGAGGTGTAGGATGTGCCTTTGCACACCCACATTTTGCCAGTTAGTCCCACGTAATAGGGGTGAGTCTATTACCATCAATCGAGCACAAGTCATACAATCATCTCCAGATCAATATTACTGTTTCAGTGACTCCCACTTCCTGTTTTCGTAATCTAAGTTAACATAATTGTTCTCGAATTGTTATGCAAAGTTAAGTAGGTAAACGTTCAGAAAAGTTTTAAAAGAAACAATAACAAAAATTGGTAGCGAAGCATAACGTAACGTAGGTATTTCAGAAAGTAAATAATTTGTGAAGTTTCTCTGAGGCCGGCTCTCTTGCGGAAATGTATATGAATAGCTAAATGCTTTAATCCAATTCAGGTCTTTTAAATACGTGGGCTTAGTAAACGTGATATTCAAGCTTTATAAGGCGGTATTAAAAGTTTAAAAAGAGAAATTAGCCTTTTTAATAAAAACTGTTTAAGTGGAAAAGTTTTCAAAGGAAATTCTGAACTGATGTAGCTACGAGTATTACGAAACAGTTTTTGAATGTTGGTGTGAGCGTAGTTATTTAAGTTAGTGTTTTGTAGTTTACAGAATTCTGAGGGTCTAAAATAGAGATGTGCCGTTGCCGGCAATATTGCCCGAAGTGGGAATATTGGTGGCAAGATTACCGGCAATATTGCCGGGAATGGAAATATTTGGGAATATTTCTTAATCATAAGTCAAATTAAGCACGGAAACTATGTAATACACTTATTATTAGCATTTATAGGCCCTAATCTACATTGATCGGAAACTTTGGCAATATTGCCAATGCTGCTGGCAATTTTGGTATTTTAAAGGCAGTGGCAATATTGCCACCAGGCACATCACTAGTCCAAAATGGCCACTTTGACGTACCCGAAAACGAATTTAATAAACGGTGCAGCTAGCATGCACATTATGTATTAGGACGTGGATTTTTTGGATTAACCCAAATGTAGCAAAGTCCGACGGCCGACCCCATCAGTTTATGGGATCGGAAACTTTGTTTTATGTCCCCATTTCCCCAACTTTTTATGGCGATAGCCTTCTTTCAAATCTCTTGGAATGATTCATTGTAATCCAACCTTTTCAAACCACAATCTTCAAAACATTTTCAGGAATTTCTCAGAAACATCCCTTCGAGTTTACCGACTTGAGGGAAAAACCTCGCCCAGCACTTACTTGGGACTTACACATAAAAGCCAAAGTGTGGGTGTACTAATAGGTACACCTAGTGGCTAGCTCTTCGGGGAATAAAAACGTGGTGTAATTTTTTGTCGCAAAATCGTTCATTGTTTTCTAAATAATGTGACAGTGGTTGAATGTAAATACCAAATAGGGTCGTAAATACCTTGTTTTGTGCCGGGAATACAACGCGACGGGTTCCATGGATATAGTGTTATTTTTAAATCCGACCTTCTTCTATTTATTACCTTCCATCAAATTCTTATGGCGTTATATCTTAGACGTGAACTGAACAGGAAAAGATTTCCGAGAAAATAAAAAAATTGTTATAAATGAATATAGGATTTGTATGCAAATTAAAACATCATTATATTGCAAGGTCAAAGGACGAATCCCAATTCATTTGGGGTCGGCGCAGCTTGTCTCCTTCTTCCATACTTTTCTAGTACTTGTCATCTCATCAGACAGTTTACACAGTCCATCCGTCATTGATCTTCCACTCTTATCCTATCCACATTCATACTCATAATCCTCACAAAATTATCCTCCTTCCTCCACATCATGTTCATATGTCCATGACGACAACCAATTACCACAACTAAATAGGTAATAGGTATCAAATAATTAAGAAAGTTACTTTTCAGGTAGGGAAGTATATTTGCGATATAGAGCTAATCTAATAAAACATTCATTTTAAAAACTATCTTCCTAGACTGAAATTCAATCGACGCCTATTTCATCACCCTGAAATTGTTTGTCCAAGAATTTTTCGGTTTTGACGTACAATTGAATACCTTCTTCGACCCGAATGAAATTGATAGGTCATGTAAACATTTATTAAAGGTCATTGATGGTACAGGAAAAGTCAAAATTATACCTAACTGCTTTTAGTTAGCTTAAATGCCAACCCAATATCAGTTTTGTCCTGCTATATTGGAAAATGCCGTTTTCTTATAACTAAAACTCTCAAGTTACAGAAGACTGTTAAAACAATTTATTATAATCGAATTCACGAATCAATTACATGGAGTACCTACCTACCTACCTACCCTCTTGCTCACGAAAGGTCGAACTTCGCTAAATTACCAAAGTTAATCGATCATAGAACCTTTAAGACCAGCTGAAATGTGTAACTTGGGAAAAGTGAAAAATTAGACAAAAGGTTCCCCTTAAAAGGCTTTTTTTAATTCCTGGAAGTACCGTTATGGAGCTACTGGCGGTACTTTTCCTAAAATATATAGTAGATTGCTAAAATTGAGACGGTAAACTTTTAGTAACATTTCTCAAATGTAGTGAATGTAGTAGTGTGTCAGGACCGTTTTATGTGACTTTCTGTTTAATCTGCTTAGCCCCATGGGAAAATGCGTGAGTTTATGTATGTTTTATCAGTAAATTAATTCCAGATTAAAGTCAATTTCAAAAGCGTTGTAAGTTTCTAAGCTAAGCTATCATTGTCATTAACAGAAGTTATTATATTGTAGACTGGCGTTTCAAAGAGTCTATAACTTCAAATATTTAGTCACTACAAACCTACACCTACAATATACGCACGAATTTGCCGGACACGAGTGATTGCAATGTTTCGTCCGGACGCCGAGTAATATCGATTGATACCGACCCTTCCCCTATGCCAGACAGCCAGACAGAGGGGTTCGTTAATGAAGCTGCATTGATTGTGTACCCCTTTATTAAAATCCATCAAACGAAGGGTTCCATTTGCATGTATGTACCTACCTATGTGGGTTTTTTGCTGACAAAAATTTCCCCTATGAGTCATCCATTCTATACTCGGTGTGCATTATTTATCATGTATGTATACAATATGTACATGATTTTAGAACCACCAGTATCCCTATAACTGTAAGTTTCACGATGATTTTGAAATAGCGAAACACAACCTTTTGAATCGAGAGGAGGGTTTCAAATTGTCAAGTACGTAGAATTCAGTTTTTAGTATGCTCAAAGGTAACAGCCAGCGTCGTGATAAGGACTCCATAGAACCTAGTGATACTGTGAGTGTATATTTTACCGTGACTTTGTGCCAAGTTTCAGTATTGCACGTAGGAAAACATTAGGAAAACCCTAAAAAAAGGGGTTTGAACTTTTTTGTATGGGAGCTGGCATATCGACCCACCGCCATTTTGATTTTTTTTCGGAATCGCGGCCCACGATGAAAGTGGTATGTATGGATAGAGGATATATAGACGAACAAAAAATGTCCAGTAACACGGTATCCAAAGTGTCACGTTACCGAGATATTTGAAGGTAAAGGTGGACATAGGAGTACAGTGACCACATAAAAATTAGACCTGTTACGTGTCTATAGACGTTTATTATTATTATTACTGGTTATTGAAAGAGAGTAGGCACATTACATACTACTAGGAGCAAGACAAAACTATTTTTTGACTTAACATAGCGTTTCATTGCGATGCGAAGCGATTTTATTGTGCGTATAACAATAATCAACCTGGAAACTATTATTTGGATACAATTTAACGCCTATACACGTAAAAAGGCTATTTTTTTTAATATTTAATGATTGTCGATGTACTCATTTGTCGATCTTTAATTTCAAATATCTCGGTAACGTGACACTTTGGGTAGGTACCGTGTTACCGAACTTTTTTTGTTCGTCTATATGTCCTCTATCGATACATACCACTTTCATCGTGGGCCGCGATTTCGAAAAAAAATCAAAATGGCGGACAGGTTGATATGCCACATCGGTTCTATCCCATTTAGTAGACAGATTTGTCTACACCTAGCAATTTATTTACCATCCACCCGCATTTTTAGATCATGGCGCTTCAACAGTGTCAAAATATCGGGAGCTCATTATGAATAGCCAAGGAAGATTTCTCATAAGTGACAGTATAAGTTTAAACGTCCTATATCGCGCTTGTAAACAAAGTAATTCCACATTTAAGATTCAGTATAGATACCTAATGAAAATCTTGGCAGTGAGTTTCCCCCGAGCGGGAATTTCGCCCTGCCGAAGATAATACAGCCTTACTTTATAAGCCCGCAGGGATCCCAAACTTCTGGACCAAGGCGCTAACTGACGCTATTTTACTTCACCCTCTCTCTCCGCTAACGAAGCGCCTCACGCATTTTCCCAAGAAAAAATATATCCAAAATTGGATAGGGTTTCTCGGAAAATGTAAACAGATGAAATGTATATTAGCTTCCGCACTATAAGCCTCTTTCGGGTTGAGGCATAACTGAAAATGGACCAATTCTCGCCTTCAGTTTAGGCAGGCAAAATAAATTGTTTTTTTTTATAAAGTTTTAGCGCTCCACGCTACGACTCAATTAAAACTGTTCAACTTACACGTACGTGTAAAAACAAGGCGGAAAATTTTAATATTTTACGTGTGTAGGTTTTTTGTAAAATTTATCTGCAAGGAAAGCAACGGATTCATCTTTTCGATGGTTTTTAAGATTAACGATCAAAATGTAAAAACAACTTCGATATAATAGAAATACGGAAGCCAAGTACATTAAATTTTGGAAATTGTTCCCAAATCCCTAATCGCATCATCAGATTACAAGTTGTAGCAGTTCCAAACTCCAATGTTGTTTCAACTGCAGCCATGGCAGAAGTGAATATCCCGAGTTTTTACAAACTTCCGAACAAGTTATGTCTCCGGGGTCTTAACTAGGAAGTTTTAGAGAAAAGTTGCTATCTTAAGTCGATAACAAGTGACAGTGGGATCTCGGTAAACGTACTAATACCCATAGAGCATTGACAGGGGGATTGTAAGTTGAGTAAGTTACAAGATATGGGACCCCCTTGGTTTTAAGTTCATGATTAATGAAAAGTTACAACATATAGTTAAAATGTACAATACGCAGTAGTTACCTAAGCACAAGAAAGCGTTTCTGAACATTTGTGTTTCTGCTTGAAGTACTTTACCTCTTAAAATTCTTTAATATATTCTCACAGACAACACACATACAAGTGGTACTAGAAACATATGGCGAAAGTTTGTAGCGTCGTTATTTCAGCAGATGGCTTATCTCAACGCCTGAAGAGAGAGAGATAAAAAGTGTCTGAATCAAAAGAGAGGAGAGCATGAATTTTTAAAGAAATGAAAAAGTCGCTCTCTAGTTATGACAGATGGATTACATGACAAATGGAATAGTGTTACAGGCACAGTATCAAATAATACTCTCTTTGTAATAGGGATGGTTGGGTACTATAAGTTGGAGGTAAGGCGCAACCTAGCTCTTGCTAAATATGTTTTTATGGTTTTTCGAGGAATATTAAATAATCCGCAAATATTTGAATCGTTGGGATTACTCGTTCCAGACAGGAGGCTACGGTTGGGACCGAGGGAGGGGCTGTTTAGAGTTCCGGCAACGCGTACCAACTTATTAAAGTTTGCGCCTGTGATTCGTGCAATGAGAATACTGAATAGTTGAATAAACTTTTAAATATTTACCCCATGACTTATGGAGATTGTAAGAAATCTTTAACAGACTGGTTAAAATGCAAGAGCTATGACGACATTGAAGCTCTTTTACAAAGTATTATGCGATAATTTGATGACAACCGACAACACACACACACAAGCACACGCACAAACACACATACACACGCACACACACACACACGCACACACATAGAGACACACAAAATCACAAAATATAAGTCGAATTTATTTTGTATGTTCACTCCTACATTATAATTGTTATTATTTTAGAAGAGCGGGGTCTCCTAACACAGGTATTTCTTATACTTAAAAGGAGGCCTCTATGTTATGTTTAAATATTGTAGATGTTTTTATAGTTACTGAAATAAAAAAATATTATTATTATTAGTGTGTCTCGGCGTTTGGACATATTTTCTTGTTCCTTGGCGGATTCCAGAGGGAGACACTAAGTATGTTGTCCACTGTATAACTGTGATAATTGGGATTGTAATTAATGACTACTTTTGTTAACTTGGGTCTTACCTGTCACAACAAATGTATATGTAAATCAATAAATAAATTCGGTATCGAAATCCATTGTATTCTCAATTGTATTTGTTGAGCCCTATCTATATTTTCGTTAACAATAATCCTCGACTCGGAATATTGCCGAGGTGTTTGAGAGCCATAAATAACGAAACACAAAACAAATAACAGATATAAAATTATAGCCAGATTCGGACAGAATATTGCGATAACAATAAATTAATTAATCGCAAACTACGCAGTTATATATTTTGTAACAAATTTGTCATTATTCTACAATTGTTTTGTTACTAAAAAGGTTTATCAATTACATAATTTTATCAATGGACTGCCTTGTTGGTCTAGTGGTCACAAGTGCGACTGCTGAACATGGGGTCCTGGGTTCGATTCCCGAGTCCTGCAAATTGCTATTGGGTTTTCATCAGGAATTGGTCAGTAGCATCCACAAAGTCTGGATTTGAGCCCGGTTGATAGCAATAGGCTCACCCCCTATTACATGGGACTTAACACATTACTGGTGAAATCAGAGTGTACTAATGCATACACCTCTGTCATGTTAATTTTATCAAACATGACGATTTAGTTTTCAAAACATATTATTTTTCTCATCGATCAAAACGTGCAATATGTCACATCGGAATAGAAACGTTATAAATTGGATATTGTTCGAATTGTAATTTTTCCCATACAATTCAATCCATCATCTGTCCAACCCCGATTTGGTACAAAAACGCGGGCGAAGAATCTTTGCTCAGCTTTTTGTAACTTTCTGTGAAACAAGAACAAAGTAAACAAGATTTAGGATTCAATAAGGTGCTAAAATGCAAAAATGTTTTATTGTTTGAAACTTAAGAAAACCCACAATATCTCCCCTTTTCTTTGAAATACGGCAAGGTTACGATAGGTAAAGAAAGGAAACAAATATTTTCGCAGAAATTAGTTATGACGACAGACAGTTAAAATAAAAGTCGGTAATACGAGTAGTGATGATGTCAACAACCGTAACTTAATATTAAAACTACTTGACGTAGGTAGATCGCCGGTTAATGAAACAAGAACAAAGTAAACAAGATTTAGGATTCAATAAGGTGCTAAAATGCAAAAATGTTTTATTGTTTGAAACTTAAGAAAACCCACAATATCTCCCCTTTTCTTTGAAATACGGCAAGGTTACGATAGGTAAAGAAAGGAAACAAATATTTTCGCAGAAATTAGTTATGACGACAGACAGTTAAAATAAAAGTCGGTAATACGAGTAGTGATGATGTCAACAACCGTAACTTAATATTAAAACTACTTGACGTAGGTAGATCGCCGGTTAAGTACGAATCGGACTCTCGCATGAAGGGTTCCGTACCGTCGCAGTAGGGGGGAGCCCCCTTTAATTTTTATTGCATATTTATTTTTTGTTACAGCTCTATGTGTTACAGCGGCAAATGAAATCTTGCTTTCTGTAAACATGGCATTCTGTGAAAACTTCAACTGTCTGCCATTTCGGTTCATGAGATATAGTCCGCTGACTGACAGACGGACGAACGGACAGCGGAGGCTTAGTAATAGCATTTTGTTGGTTATCCTTCAGATACTGAACCCTAAAACTACAAGACCAGGTAAAAAAAAAAGGAACAATTTATGCCAGAGCTGCTTTCAATTTAATTTATTTTTATGTTTTCCCTCCCACCTGCTTAAGGTTCTTACTTTAGTCTCTACGGATGTTTGCCGACTACATCGCTTTTTCCGATGAATATAAGAGCGTACGATTCATATCCACTTTGCATAACAAATAGATTTCCTGTTAGATAAATAAAATAGTCTTATATCTTCATGTTACGATAGCAGATTTAATACTTTAGCGTTCGATTTGTACGTGATACACGTTTGTACGGATTACGATATGAAACAATATGTAGTTAATTAAATTCTGATTTCAATGAGTTTCAATGCAGGGAAATAGTGCACCTATTTTGTAAATTTTATATAATTACAGGCGCTTGGCAGGTTTAGTGTCAGCAGACACTTGATTTCATTTCATTCATAGATTCATCGATTTTCATAATTTCCTGTGACTCAGAATCCAAGAACATCATCAGCCTAGCCTTTCTCCCAAACAATGTTGAGGTCGTCTTTCAGTATAAGTGGATTCAGCTGAGTATTTCACATGAAGCGACTGCCTATGACTAATAATAATAATAATATTATTATTTTATGCAATATTTAAAAATGTAAATTTTATGTTGGTAAATAAATAAAGGACATAATAATAATAATAATAATAATTTTATTTCAGGCAACTAAGGCCCATAAGCCCTCATTATTATTTTTTACCTTTTAGTTCTAAGTTTTTAATTGTAATATTAATTATCCTATCATTAGTACTTGTGAATGTGAATATTGCTAATTATGGAAGAGCGGGGTCTCCTAACACAAGCATTATTTGCTTAAAAGGGGGCTCCAAACAAACACAATATTATGTAATCTGAAGCATTAATAAACTTATTATTATTATTATAAGTAAAATACACACATCATTTCAGCCGAAAGACGTCCACTGCTGGACATAGGCCTCCCCTAAGTGTCATTTTTGCTTAGGGGGGGTTTGCCATAATCGCCACGCTTGGCAGGCGGGTTGACGATCGCAGTACGGTCGATACAAAAAGCACAGAGAACGCTGCTGCCCATTCTCTGGTACATCCCTTAGTCGCCTCTTACGACACCCACGGGAAGATATGGGATGGTGCTATTCTTTACGTCCGACACCATACAGAACTACACACAATAATACAAAAATAACAAACTAATACATATTTAACATTAATCTGTAATTAAAACTAAACACGTAACGTCGACTAAAAACCCAGTATCTGGGTAACACGATACCCAGGTACTGGTTCAGAACTTGGTTGGACTGGATGTCAGACTGTCGGCTTCTGACTACTCGTAACTACTGTCTGACTAGTAACAATGGCTTAAACTGCTTTCCAAGACACGGTGGAAACTCGGTATGGAAAGATATTCACCTACCAACCTCAGCAAGAACGGCTTAACCTTGAAGGTCTTGCGGCTGTTACTATATAGCCTCGAGCTCTCCTAGATTCAAGCTCCTCCAAATTTCAGATTCCATGAACGTATTTATGAAATATTAATATTATCTAACACAAGTAATTTCTTATTAGTTTTGCATAATTTACTAGGAATAACACAAAATTCGGTTTTCCATAATTCTAGTCTGGATCATTTCTAAGTACTTAGAAACATAACAGACTGAAACTATAACATACGTAACCTGCTTTATCTAGAAACATATAAAACTTTTTCGGAGTTACTAACTAAGTAAACAAGAAGAAACAAGTTTCAGAATAAGACTATTTACTTCATCCCTAGGTCCCAATTTACAATTTGAATAATTCCTGTATAAGACTTTTTTTTATCTTTATCTGGAGTATCATTATATTTTTTATTTGTACATATTGAAAATCTAGACGTCATTTAGGCTTAAAGTTGTATTACTACATTTTCACCGTGATAATATCGTGAGGAAACCAGCATGCCTTTTTTTTTTTTGGTGGGTGTAAAATCATCGAATAACCCCCCCCCCCCGCTCTTGGGCAGAGCGAAGGGGAGTGTCAGACTTCTACTGACTAAAAACCAAACCCATGTTCCTTCTTCGTCCATTGTGTCGGAGCCGCGTTAACCTTTCGACAAACCACAGCCCCGACGGGATGCCTGAGAGATATTTCATGACGGCATGTAAAGCCAAGTTAGAGACCCTAGGGCGACATAAAAACTATGACACCAGGCTAGGCATTAACCACATGATAAAGAAGAAGCTACATTTTCATTCCAAGATACATTTACCTATTTATATCTATCTATCTATATAAATAAGAAGAGAAGTCTGACTGACTGACTCATCAACGCCCAGCCCAAACCCTTGAACCTAGAAAGCTGAAATTTTAGAGGTTCCCTTTATAACGTAGACAAGGAATAAGGAAGGATTTTTCGAAATTCAACCCCTTAAGGAGTTAAATAGGGGATGAAAGTTTGTATGGAAAATAGTCATTTTCACGCGGGCGAAGCCGCTGGCAAAAGCTAGTTGAATAATAAAACCCACAATTGATTCACGGCCACACAATCCCAAAGTGCGTCTGTAGAGACGTAAAAATAATTTATTCAATGCTTGATTAACCAAGATATCAGACTCGGAAAATAGCTAATTTACTGAAGGTATCACAAAACTGACTGGAATACTTAATATAGACAAAGGTCAGTAATTTACTGAGCTTGATCCTGAACTAATTTGTAATTAGTCTTTCTTTTCACCTCGTGTTTGGATTACATTGAGAAAGAATCCGTACTGATTGGTAGGTTGTTTTTAGTAGGTAATTTCGTTCTGGCAATATGGGTGATCTAATTATTTTATTACTGTTAATGTCATTAAGAAGGCTAAAATGGTAGAGAGTAGATATTCATATTCGTATCTTTATGTATTCGTATTCGTATATGTGAAGATTTTACAATAGGCTCAAAGGTAAGATATATATATATTTTAGTATAAAAAAGCAATACCTCAGAACATTTCAACTGAGAACGTAATATAATTTGTTATTCAGCATCCGCTGTAAAATAAAACTAGTATATCACGATGCATCTTCCCTGCATCTTATAAAGTCATTCAGAACGAAATGACACACGGATTGCTGCAGATAAACGTGATCCAATAAAAATTCAGTGGAGCCATAACGAGTTTTACTGCACCGAGACAAGGCAATCGCTTTCGTTAAAAAATTGACTTTTTATGGACGAACGTGTTGCTGAAAGGTACGAAGGTACTCTTCCCGTAATGGCCGCGGGAAATTACCTATTTCACGCTCAAAGGGACCGCGTATTACTCACGTATACAGTAAACATTATTCAGTGAAACAACAGCGTTCACTACTACCAATATATAGCCGGCAGACAGCTACTGAAGATTGACAGGTACTGGGTTACGAATAGCTTGATAGCTTGACCGTGATAGCCTTTTAGTTAGGTATCAATTAGGTTTCTATTCTTAGTTGAAACGCCCTAAACTTGAAGGTAATTTGTGTGTAGAGAATAAAATGGTTTAGTTAAATTAAATGGGCCACGTGGACACCTTTGTTAACTGAATTATAGTACCCGGCACGGTTCTTGAGTGCTTTGCGGAAGAATGGGGATCGCTGTGCGCATCGTACACTTTATGACAAATAAAACGCACACCCGTTTATTAATTATTGGTAGTGAGGTAAGTGCAGCAGGAGTAAAGAACAAATCCCGAGTGACGGCTATGACGCGATGCGCTACGGGCCAATCACTGCACTTTCCCCGCCCCGCGTCTCACTTCATACCACCAAAGGGACCCAATAACTCACTTTTGCGTCAGCGCTCAAGAATCGTGCCGATCATTATACATTGATTAATCATTGACTATCGATAGGTTATAATTATAGCAGTGCTAGTCTAGTGTGTGTCTATCGAACTGTCAAGTATGGGTCTCAAGTTCGAACTTAAAACACGCAACTCCAATTTTTCGGATTCATGTCTAATGTCACTTGCTTCGGTGAGGGAAATCATTGTGAGGAAATCAACATGCGTGAGAGATATTTCACGACGGCATGTAAAACCAATCCTGAGGCCCATGGGTGACCAGTCGGGGCTGCGGATCCCATCGAGGCTGCGGATTATCGTAAGGCATAACGCAGCCCCGGCACAAGGGCGAAGAAGGAACATGGGTTCGGTTTTTAGTCAGTAGAAGTCTGACACTCCCCTTCGCTCTGCCCAAGAGCGGGGGGTTTTTATTTGATGATTTTCCACCAACCAAAAAAAAAAAAGAAGAAAGCCAAGCCACCTGAATAAGGCCTATGGGCGACATATAAATTCTGACATCAGGTTAGACAATAACCACACTATAACCACCACCACTTTATCCATTTTAAATTTTGACATTTTGCATTTTGACACATTTTTTGACTCATGTAGTCTATTTTTATTTCAATTGTAGCTTTAAAATGAATTTTGTTTTATGAATTTAGATATTATTTTATGATTTAGCATGCATTATGAATAATTTATTTTATGATTATGCATTTTTGGTAATTGGTTGTATGTGTTGTATATTGGCCCTCAAGTATTATGATTATTTTTACTAACACTATTCTTTAAGTATACCGTACCTACTAACAAAAATATGGATCACTGTTGTCTAAATTGAATAAATAAATTATTAATTATTATAACGAAGAAGTTAGGTTAATCCGACAGATGACAGTGACAACTTACTGTCGGCTCAAGAGATAGTATGCCAAGATGTCTTGCTACTCGTAAGTATTCATTAGTTAATTGCCCATCAGCTTTAACGAACCTCTGTGAATACAGCGTTTATTGAGCTAGTTCTCTCATGTCAGTTTTCATTCGCATTTCTACAAAGCAACACCTAAAATTTTCAATGCTCTTCCCAGCGCCTCGAGTTTAAATTTCAGCAATGCAATAATATTTTTCCTTTATGTTTACTTAGACTGGAGACTGGTGGAAATAATTCTATTGTAAACAGCCGACCCTTACCACAAACTGTAAATTCATGTACTTCATTAGGCATTACATAAGCCTTTAATCAGCATTTGATTTAGTTACGCATCGTATTAGGGAACATTCTCTAAGGATTTACGCGGCAACCATATCAAATATTCACGAAGATGTACTAAGCTATCATTCAGGCGTGAATTATAATAGGACCGTCCATTTTGAATATATATTTGAAGCACCGCAACCATTGTTTTATACGGAAGTACAAAACGTTCAAAAATAGTAGAGTGCAAAGTTCAAGGGTCGTTCGATAACTGCCAGAAATTTTCTCATCTATTAATTATGAAACTTGATCTAGGGTGAGTAATATTGAGAAACTTTTACAAAAAAAAACCAAACACTGCCATATAAGTATGTTGATCTATTTTCCTAACAAAATTAAAATGTACACATCGGTGGCAGATCTATCTTTATTTCAGAGTAAATAGTCAAAAAATGATACACCAACAAACTATTCTTCTTCTTATCTAACTGATGATACCTTCATACATACACACGAAAGAACAAAACTATTGATTAAAACTAGACCTCAATGATGTGATGACAATTTAATTGTAAGGTCTATCATTATAATGTCACGCAAGGTAATCATATTATATACATGACGATTGCATGACGACGACAATATGACAATAAATGATAACACTACCAGTGTTTTCATTTATACTATATAGGTAGTTCATAGCAATATTTATAAACTATCAAATAAATACACATAACTAAAAAGGATGAAGCAGTATAAAATACCATAATAATATATTATGTTAAATCTCATTACATTAAAGAACATTATATACAAATATTGGTACACTAACCAGTCGGTGCTTGCATATTAATCTACCTTTTTTGGGTGTGAGTCATCAAACAACCCCTCCCGCTCTGGGCAGAGCGGAAAGGAGTGTCAGACTTCTACTGACTAAAAACCACCCATATTCCTTCTTAGCCCTGTGTGTCGAGGCCGAGGTATCTCATTCGAACAACCCGCAGCCCTGAAGGGATATTAATCAACCTCATGTACAAAATGCTGACAATCAATAAGAATGTCCTGTGACCAAAGTACGGGTTATATTCGATTGCAGTCTGGGAAACTCCTATAAGGTATACGCAGTTTAATTCATTGTCGTCGCAACCCTGTATATAAAATAAATGTCAACGTAGTCGTCACACACTGTCCAAAAAAACAATATGTATTTACCTACATGGAAAATTATAGGCCATTTTGTGAGTGGTGTCCTGTCTCGTGTGATTACTCAGTCGGAATGTTGGAGGATAATTTGTTTTTCTCTTCGAACAACACGTAAACACATTGTTTTATTTGCTGCTTAGATATTCTAGGAAACCATTCATACCTCTGTTGGTTTTTTTTAAGGAGTCTTTTGTTTATTGTAATTTGTTGTTGCTAACTTCGTAAAATCGTTTAAAAAAGTACATACTCGAATTATACGTGTAATAATAATGACACGGAAAACGTGTATTAATAATCCATACTTCCATACTAATATTATAAATGCGAAAGTAACTGTCTGTCTGTCTGTCTGTTACTC
Source organism: Diarsia dahlii (assembly GCA_949775195.1). Taxonomy (NCBI): domain Eukaryota; kingdom Metazoa; phylum Arthropoda; class Insecta; order Lepidoptera; family Noctuidae; genus Diarsia; species Diarsia dahlii. Next base: position 17,857,948 of record OX459195.1, read on the forward strand.
TTTCATGCCTAAACGGCTGAACGGATTTTGATGAAATTTGGTACAGACATAGTTTGGAACTTGAGAAAGGACATAGGATAGTTTTTTTTTTTTTTTTTTTTTCGCGAGATAAACCAAAAATCTGCCGGAAGCAACGACCATAGGTCGTTGGCCGGAAGTCACTATTCCACGCGAACGAAGTCGCGGGCAAAAGCTAGTACAGTATAAGGTCAATAAGTACAGATAGTCACAGTCAGTAAACATCTATCAACACGCACAATCATTATTTTCAAGTTATTGTTAACAAGGACCTGAATGGTTTATTTAAAAAAAAGGATTGACTTTCAATCTACCCGGATGCAGTTGAGTACCAGTATTTTACATGGAGCGACTGCTTTCTTGAACTCCACAATTCAGTTATGTAATACGAAACCCCTTGATAATCTGACATGGTAGTCTGACTTTCAGGCAAATGGCAACCAAGACCAACGGCTTAACGTGCTTTCTAAGCCACGGCGAGAACTTGGTATGTAATGGATGGTCACTCATCCATGAACCAACCTCAGAAACCTTGAAGACCCGTTATTCAAGCTTGAAGACCCGTTATTCAAGCTTGAAGACCCGTTATTCAAGCTTGAAGACCCTTCGTCTGTTATTATTTAACCACAAGCGCCTCCATATTTATTTAATGAAAAACACTCCGACCAAAAAAAGTGCTGTGTCATTCACAAAGAAAATTTCTCAACGTACATTCAATTAACTTACCAAGTTAATTCAAACGAGATAGTTCAAAGTTCAATGGTACTTAAAACTCAACAGCGTTAACTATGAAAATGGTTTAAAAAGGCAACCGCAAGAGCTCCTCATAAATTATCATCATACTATTTAAATTCATACTGCATTTGGATTTCAGTTTTTAAAGCTGGAAACCGCAATATTAAATGTTACCACCCCAAACTGAATAAACGTTATTTGCATTTATTAATAATTCACTTTACTCGGTCTTGTTAATTTAATTTGAATGGATTTATTAGTATTGTGTCCGGTTGGTTAAATCAAACCACATTATGATATTTATTTAAAAAACTTGTCAATAGTACTTGTCTTTCAAAAGAATGGAGTAGGATTTAATTTTGAACTCAGTTTATTTTATATTTAAAATGTCACTTACGGGATATCTTCCGTGATTTTTAATTTGTTTTGAGTTCCCGATATTAAATAAAAAAAAAATAAAAAAAAAAAAAAAAAAAATATAGTAAAGTAGTAGTAGTTTAGTTTAAATATAGTTATGAACCGTGAAAGCTTAAAACAGTGTTTTCAGTTTATTTTATAAAGTTGTCATTCATAAATTGACCTGATTATATTTATAAGGCACTCTAGTTGGTTTAAATCATGAATCGAATACCTAACTAATGTAATAATACTTAGTACAACTCTAAAAACAGTCTTAACCCCGTTAATACAATCTACTAACGTAATCCTGAAAACTCAATTCATTATTACACAAAGTACTATACATCAATACATTCTTCGTAAATTTTCTCCCCGAAAATCGGGAAAAAACCGCTACTCATGCAGAGGAGGAGACTTTGGTTACCAGGGTTACTCTATGCGGGTTGGCAATTCCAGACGGAAGTCCAGGGTTTCATCACTATGTATCGCTTCACCGTTAGTCAGTGGTGTCAAAGTGGAGAAACTGACAGATTAAGAAACTGGCCAACATGACATTATAACATAACATCACGCCTAGCTTAATTTCCGGACCGTTTCCTAACAACCAGTTCAATGACTCCCTACGTCGAATATCAAAAAAGGTCTAATTGAGAAAGCAGACACCCATCATACGCGATCATTAGTCCAACCGTGTGCCTAATAAATCGTGAATGTTCGGTCCACGAAACAGGGAATATCTGCTTCTCTCCTGCCGAATTAAGCCGTGACGTACCCTTCGAATAAATTATCCATTTGCAGCCGCATTTTCTTTGTTCCCACGTTTATTTTGCTAAGTATGTGAATTACAAAGTTTTAATGAGATGAAGAAGTCGACAATGGTCAGGGCTGTTAAGACCAGTGATGTGCCTGGTGGGAATATTGGGAAAATACCAAAATTGCCAGCAGCATTGGAAATATTGCCAAAGCTGCCGGTCAATGTAGATTAGGGCCTATTAATGCTAATTATAAGTGTATTACATAGTTTCCGTACTTAATTTGACTTATAATTAACAAATACTCTGCGAATATTCCCACTCCCGGCAATATTCCCGGGAATTTTGCCAATTTTGCCGGCAATTTTGCCAATTTTGCCGGCAACGGCACATCTCTAGTTAAGACTCTTATGATGTGGATCCGAATAATTATCATTCTCCTACCCTTATGGGGTCGGCACACTATGTCTTCTTCTTCCATACACCTTTATTACTGGTCATCTCAGCAGTCACCTCATCTCTCACACAGATATCCAACCGAATATCGGAGTGAAATCTATGACATTATTATTAAGCTGCAATTGAAGCTTATAAAGCTTTCCGTGTCGTATTCTGAGATGGCGGGCGGAAAAGACCAGGTGATTTTAGGAAATGTTAGAGTTGACTATTGGCTTTTAAAATGATAATTTAGGAATAATTTAATGTATCTTTACATAAACATTAAAATGTTTTTTTATTCTAAAAAGAATAATAGGCGATATTAAGGCCCAACTCATCACAAAATCTCAGCCAAGAGCCATCTCTAAGCAACCTTTAAACAAAACAAATGCCGCTTCTCAAAATGTGTTGTTTCGCAAATTCCCGACGCAGGAAGCGAATATGTCACGCACAGAGGCAGCCGGGCGCTGCCGGATACGGGAGGAAACTTTCATAGCCGACCGCTTCCTAATACAAACATTATTACGGTTCATTCAATAAAACCTACAATTTCCGACCCATTCAAGTGTAAATTAATAGAATTGAAGAATTATTTCAGTAATGGACGTTCCGAGAATTTGGGATACAAAGAATTAGTACTTTTAGGCGCGCTCTGAGTCGTTTCAAATGGATTAATTTTTCAGGTAGTATTCAGACGAATATTTGCAAGATAAAGAATTAAAAGCCCGGTTGAAGTTTAAAACATTCCAGATTTTTAAATTCGAATTAAATCTGTCAGTGTAACTTTTTTTTGTTATTTTTATTCTAACAATGCTACTTCATCCACACTGACCGAGGTACCGACGGGCGCCAACCGACGCCGACGTAAATTCAAAAAGTCATTCAACTGTGTAATACAGAATGTTCTCCTCAAAACACAAAGCAAAACTGCCAGTACAAGAAGAAGCTTTAAAATGCTGCTTAACGTAACTTTGAACAACAAAAGAAATGTAACGTACTCACGAAAAACTCCGCGGTCTCCAAAATGGCGCGGGCTTAGTTCCTTCGTGTGTGGAACGTAGCGTCGTGCAACAGGCAAGGTCGGCTCCTCACTAATGAACAAGCATTTTTTCACTGAAGATATCACTGTTCAGTTGATTTGTTGCGCGTGTCGCGGAGGCTAGCGCGGCGTTCGCCCGCCGCTGTCGCGCGCTCGAGTCTGCCCTACGACGATGTGTTGCCAGAGGGGAGCCTACGGATTTTCTCGGATTCGTACGCTTTTTGGCTGGAAATTGTGAGGTTCTGTTTTTAAAAAAACCGTAGTTTCAACTGTCTTAACTATGAATGTATAAGTGATATGGAAGCAGGTTTTTTTGGGAACTATATTTTGAGGTGTACCTACTAGAGATAAATTACCGAATGCCAAGCTAAAAGTTTAAAATATGAAAAGTAAATCAATCTACTTTTATTATTGTGGTAGTAACATAAGCTGAAATATAGTTGACTGTTCTATAATGTCAACTGTCTGTAATATTTTCAAATTTTGCCGAATTTTGTGGAACGACAAAATTTAATAATAATATTATGTTTAGTTTATCAGCTACAATTGTACAAAATAACACATTTTCTATGAAAATAACTATGAGCTTTTTCCACAAAAGCTTTAATCATAAAATAGTAGAGTTTTCCGACGCTGGCATCCCCGTTAGGCGGCGCGCTCCCCCGCTCGCCGCGCGCCCCGCCCGCCCCGCCCGCCCAACGCTTGCCGAAGCCGTGAAGCCTCCATTCGTTTAGTATTCGCGCCCTTTGTGACACTTAAAACCATTGATCACAAACGAACCTTTTCAAAGTTGAACTTACAGCACTTACTCGAAAACGATGTCGGAAGACATCCATTGGTATCGAATTACACGAATATTTCGACTTACGAACAAAACTATGTGTTTGGAATCGGATCATGGGTGGATTAAGTGGCTTTAGTTTTATTTTATATTGTATTCGTACTCCTTGGTCGGCTTAGTTTATCTCTGGGCTCAGTTTCTTCGCAAATTGTGAGCTAGAAAGCTATTCTATTCTTGGATAGTAAACTTTACGGCCCTTATTCAAGTTAAGTGTCACTAACAATAGACTTAAACCAAGACTTTTCTGAAATTACGTTTAGTAATAATGGAAGCCGTAGATCGAGCTATAAAAACGTAGTATACCTACAGGCTCTTCAAGGATAATACCAGCAGTTTTAGCCTATTCTTGCGTTAAAATGACTTTGTAATAATAGACACTGAATTTGAATTTACGGTATTCAAATTCAGTATCCGTTAACACAAAATCTTCATAGAAAAAAATTATATACGTTACTAAATGGTTCGGTTCGTGGATATTGTCAAAAAGTACCTATTACTTTCCACAAAATTATACCAAAACCAATGATTAGTCCTTCATTATCATTGAACATGAACAAATTCGACCTTCAAAGTTCAAACCACCCGATAATAATTACTGATAAGGGTCATAAATATTTCATAATTGGTGTCTCCGATAATAATTTAACAGTCATGTTGTGTCAAACAAGATTGTTTGAAGTTTCAAGCAACGGGTGACGTAATCTTGAGAGGTGCCATTCTGACTTGAGTTACGCTTGTACTTGAGGAATGAGGAATCTTTCCACCTTGCCTTTAGGCATTTAAGGCAGATGGATTTTTGACTGATGAGATGAGAATAATAGAGAAGTATGGAAGGAAGAAGAAGACAGGCGGAATTATTATTTGACGGCACGGTTGGCGCAGTGGCTAAGCGATTGGACTGCTGCGCTGTGTGTCGCGGGTTCGATCCCCGCACGGAACAAATATTTGTATGGCCTACAGATAGTTGTTCCGGGTCTGGGTATTTGTGTATGTGACTTTATATGTTTGTGAACGCACCCACGATACAGGAGAAATTCCTAGTGTGGGGCAACGTTTAAAAAAAAAATTATGATGATGCGAATGAATTTTTGGTGGAGACTTCTCTTTTTTTGACGTCTGTGTTTTTATTTTTAACCGATTTCTAAAAAGAAGAAGTTTATGTATTCAACTAACATTATCGTTTGACTCGAAAGCATCCTCATCATCGGTCACTCCTAGCAAAATACTGGTACTATTATCTTACCTCCACGTCTCTGTTACTGCGGTATGGGATAGTAGATTGGTAAGACTGATATCTGACTACCACTGTCAAATAACTACAAAGTGCTTTGCGAGACAAGAAAAGAGTGATCACCCGTCCGCTTACCGGCCAGAGCTATTCGATCGAGCTCAGAGCTGTGCGGCTATCATTCTTTGACCACGCGTCCCTGTGAGTGTGTTCACTGTTCTAGATTTGAATTCAAACAGGCAGGACGATCAAAGTAACATTGTATGGCGATTTTTTACCGCATCAGCTATTTCATCTGAATGACTTTCATTCTGTAGAAATTGTAACTTAAAGAGATAAACACGTATATTATGTACGAATGCATTGTAATGGCTTTCAGGAGACACGTTAGCGGATTTAAATAATATTATTTTGAGCCTGAGTCGGCTACATCCTAGATGTACTAAATAGAAATTTTATTTTTCATTCATTGAAACAACGAACGGTAGACGAATTTTAACGATTCACCCTCGGTGGGGTTTAACAAGGGTTGGTTAGAGTAGGTGGGGGGTTGATATGGAAACCCCATAGGGCGGTCGACCTGTCACTACAGAAAATCAAATTTTAAATTTTTACTCACGCAGTTTCATTTGGTTTTCTGAAAATATAAAACAATCCCTGACTCTGAATACCACTCTAACCATCGCTGCCATTGTTTAAAATGTATTTAGAACAAGGTTAGTCAGACTTAACATGCAACGGCGCTTATCTTTAGATAACCTAGGGTCTGAACCGTCTAGACTTAGTTCAACTTTTGTTATAAAATATAAAGTGCTCTTTAATTAATTCTTAAACTCAATTAAAGTTTGGAGATCAGCTGTAATCTTAATAATAATGAAACTGCAATTTAAACTTCACACCTTTCAACAAAGTCTTCGCAATGGAGCTTTATGGCTCATTGGTAACGCAATATCACAAGTTTAGTGATTATCTTTAATGATATGAGATACACTTTTATTTGATACAAATCTTCATACTTACATCTACTTACATTTGTAGATCTGTTACAATGATATTTTCATTAAGTAGGTGTAAGGTCATGATTTCATATTTTCAATTGATGTTCTTTTATCGTGTTGGCCCGAAAGTCACACAACCAGTCTTAGGGCTCCCACACATAAACACGATACGACGTCGCGTCGTGGAAATCTACGACACGACGTCGTAACGTGTCGATGCACGATACGAAGTCTTGACGTTAGAAACTCACGATGCAATCCTGCGCAGTTTTCTTGTTACTTTAATGAACAAATTAACATTTATTTGGGTTCTAATTTCAAAAACATTTAAATATTCTTTTCAGAATGCATCTAGAGCGGTCCTTTTTTAGAATGAACTAAAACACCACCCCACTGTATTGACGGCATCGTGCATTGTATCGTGCGTGGCACATTACGTTACGATGTCGTGTTTTTTTACGATGCTCATCGTAGATTTCCACGACGCGACGTCGTATCGTGACACGACGCGGCATCGTTGTACGACGCGACGTCATATCGTGTTTATGTGTGGGAGACCTTACCAAGGGTTATCACATTACCCAGCACTAATTGGGTTGTGGAGATCAGGTAAGCAGTTCATATAAAATAGCAGCTTCATCCGGTTAGACCGGACGGCGATCCTAACATAGTTGGCAAAAGGCTAGGCAGATGATGAACCGATTTTTCCTTTACCAAACAAGGACTAGGGTTAATTCACAAGCCATATAGCCAACAACTACCCTTACTTGATATTATTATTTACTCAACGTTGCATTATCTTTGATTTTGACAATGGAAAAGGCAATCGTCTCATGCAAAATACAGTGCGATCAAATTATCTTGGCAGCTCTGAACATAGGCTTTGCGAAATTTTACGCATGTAAACTTGGGAATAAAACTGTTATTGCCAGATAAACCAATACTTAAACGATCAGAAAATATCTAATTTAAACAGTGAGAAATACAAATAAAATAAATATCATAACACTTTTATACATTCGTTGTAACAAAATGACCTGCACGAAGTTCGGAGCTGCCAAGATAATTTGATCGCACTGTACTCGTATTCAGCTGCAATAAAGCTAAGAAGAATATGATAATGATACATGATTTGTTTACATAGGTAATCCTGGTTCTACATAACAGGAAGATAAATAGGTGAAAACTACTACAACTATATTTCTACCTACCCCTTAACCTCCGCTGACCTAAGGATTGAACCTGAGATTGGTCCAATAGACGGACGGGTCGATTGAATAATCTAATCCGAGTAACTCGACCTGTTACTAGAGTAAATACTAACAGACAGTGTATCAACATCAGGAATCAATAGCCAACTTGATTAGTTGCATAACTGCAATAACAAATTTGTATAGGTAGGGGATATAGCACCAATAGTTCTTTTTTAAACAGAATACAAAATAATTATAACACACATGTAACCACAGTTACTAATTTATTGATGAGTAATTTGATGAAAATCTCCATTCTTACCCGACTGTGGCGAAGCCCAAAAAGAGGGTTATCACATACGTATTTGAAAAATAAACTACCGGTGATCAGGACTCTTAAGAGAGGAACCCCCTAACTATACGCGCCGTGTCCGAAAGTACTGCTTTGTGTCAAACCTTTGTTCCAGCTGAAAAGCAAGAGCAGATGTTTGTTATTAAGCCATCGGCGATACAATCATCAGCGCAATGACTGCGATCTAGATACTTGAACTGCTTATCTTTCGGATGTTTATTATTAGGCCACGGCTGATCTAATAATAGTTCCTGGTAGTAGTGGTGTAGTAGTTTCCTGGTACAGGATTGCCGTATCAAACAAACCTTAGAATGTGGGTTTTCTATGAATGAAAACACGTATCCTATCCCTTCGGGAAATAAAGATCCGGTACATACCGGAGACACAAGTAGTAGTAACATTACTACAACGCTCAACTAAAGATACATAACATTACATCACGCCTATAATCCCTAAAAAGTTAGGTAGAGATGTAGTATGATCAGCAACAGAAGTAGCTTAACATTTCGGACTTTTAATTGTTTGGTGTACAGGACTTCATCTATTATTTTTATATTTCAGAAGAGTATTCTTTAAAATATTCCTTACTCTTCAGTAACATCTTAGGACAACAGCACACAAGACACAACATAACATCTAACAAGTTTTTTTATTAAAAAATCCTGCTTTGAAACTTCGCGTAGTGTTAATCTACTACTGATGCTGACTGACTTCTACTTCTGATCCGACTTGGCTGGGCAGCGTTCGGGAAGCTGCGCAGTATCTTCTCGTCCAACTTACCCCAGTGTCTCAAGACGAAAGTCTATGACCAGTGTGTGTTGCCAGTGATTACATACGGGACCGAAACGTGGTCGCTCACAATGGGCTTTATCAGAAAGCTCAAAGTCACCCAAAGGGCAATGGAGAGGGCTATGCTCGGAGTTTCCTTGCGTGATCGAATCAGAAATGAGGACATCCGCATGAGAACCAAGGTTACCGACGTAGCCCGAAGAATCGCCAGACTTAAGTGGCAATGGGCAGGGCACATTGCTCGCAGAACGGATGGCCGATGGGGCCGAAAAGTTCTGGAATGGCGACCGCGAACCGGAAGACGTTGCGTTAGAAGGCCTCCCACTAGGTGGACCGATGACCTGGTCAAGGTTGCAGGAACCCGCTGGATGAGAGACGCACGGGACCGGTCAATGTAGCGACGCCTGGGGGAGGCCTATGTCCAGCAGTGGACGTCTTTTGGCTGAAATGATGATGAATGATGATGCTGACTGATAAGTACACCAACATTTTCCCAGTTGTGTCTAAGTCTCATGTAATAGGGGCGAGCCTTTTACCATCAACCGGGCACAGTTCCAGACTGTGGCTGCTACTGAAAAATGTCTGATGGAAAATCAAAACATAACTTTGCCCGACTTTGGGAATCAGACAAAGGAATGGTACATATAATAGCATTTTTTTGCCTCTTTCAATTTACTTTTTTATGATCAACGAGTCAAACACTAGTTAGGCTTCTTAAACAACTTCCAAAAGCTCGATTGAATGAATATAATACTTTTGAGTAAAACAATACGACATATTACCAAGGCAACGTTAAAGAAATCTGAACAATTATTCTTCTGATTTCTTTTTGACAATGACCGTGGCAACCCGTGGTGGCCGACACAATTTTTGTGCCCACGGTCATTGTCAAAAAACAAAAGATATATAACAATTAGGAGTGCCTGTAAGAAAAACTCCTTTTTGTGATAAAAAGTATTATGTATTCAAGTTAGTAAACATTCTGAAAACAGAGTAAAATGGAAGAAAAGAACACGTTTTAACATGGATTTAGGACAATAACATGATGTAAAAAATAAATACAGTTCACGTTTTCCTTCATCGATAACACGACCAATCAGAAAATAATCCTAGTGTGGAGCAAAGGATATTTTCACTATATCCATCCAATCTAAAGCTCTCAGTTACTTGTATACTAGAATCATAAAGCAATACATAGACACTTCGGACACAGGTGTATGGCCGACTGGACTTCGTTAACACATCATGCTTTTGTGAACTAACTTGATATCTTCGGCACACTACAACCTGTCTATTTCGGAAATGTGACGCCTTAGAAGATTTTGTCTATCAATCAGACAATGATATTGATTAATACAGGTTTAATGCATCTCCACTATTTTGAAAACATAAATAATTAGCCAATAATTTAATGCCCTTTCTTTTTATAAATCTTAAAATCACAATGTCATAACTCCTGTAAAAGCTCCTTAGACAATGGAAGTAAACACAAAGATATTTTTTTTCTCTATGTTTTCCTGTTAATTTTTTTTTTTTTTTTTGTTAGCCTATATTTTCTCACTGCTGGGCAAAGGCCTCCCCCATAGTCTTCCACTCTTCTCTCCGTGCGACTTTCTCCGGCCAGTCTTGTATAAAAGCATCCAAATCGTCACGACAGCGTTTTCTAGGCCTCCCTCGGCGACGACACCCGTCCTCTGGCACCCACTGCGTGACGACCCTAGCCCATCGGTCCTGATGCATTCTGCAGACATGGCCCACCCAATTCCACTTTAATCCAGCAGTCTTGTTACCCACATCAGCGATTCCTGTTTTTGCGCGTATTGTGGTATTTCGAATTCGGTCGCTGAGCTTGATACCCAATAGCTACGTTCCATCGCTCTTTGGCAAACCTTGAGTTTGGACTTTTGTGACTCGGTCAGGGACCAAGTTTGAGCACCGTAGGTCAGGATGGGCAGAATGCACATGTCGATGAGTTTACGCTTCAGGGATAGAGGTAAGTCGCCCTTCATTAGCGACTTCATGGACCAGTAGCTCTTCCAGGCATTCTCGACTCGGCGGTCGATTTCTCTGTCTTGCCTGTTTTCGAAGGAGACTAACTGGCCCAAATAAATGTACTCATCGACGTAGTGGATTTCTTGCCCATCTAACTCAATCCTACTTTTTGTGCTATTGGTCATCACTTTAGTCTTTGACCGATTCATCATTAGTCCAACCTCAAGGCTTGCTGTGCTCAGGTCTTGGAGCATCTGTTGTAACTCGGCAGCAGTCGGTGCAAATAAGATGATATCATCAGCGAAACGAAGGTTGGTGAGTTTTTTGCAACCGATTGTTATGCCATTACTGGACCATAGGTCTGATAGGTTCTTGAATACTTCCTCAAGGGTGCTTGTAAACAATATGGGGGAGAGCGGGTCACCCTGCTTCACGCCTTTATTTATTTTGAAATTTTGACTAGGAAAGTTGAGTTTAATATTTGCTGTGCTGTTGTTATAAATTATTTAATAGTTAAATAGGGGTGAAAATTTCTATAGAATGAGAAATCTTACCCGGCTCACGACTTACATTATAAAAACCAAATTCAAAAATTGTTCGTAACTCCGCAACGAACATTGTTTAGGAATACCAAAGATTTAATTACAGATACAGGCAAATTGCTGGTTTTATAGCACAGTATTACCGGGTTTACGACTTGACAAGCCGGTCGGGGCTCATTGAAAATGAATTGAGGAAGATTGTTGCCTTCACGGAATATCTAATGGCTCTCTTTGATATAATATTGCGGTCGAATGTTACAATAGGGTAGTTGACGAAAAAAATGTAATTAATCCGTCAAATAGATTTCCAAAATATATTGGACACGTATTTTTTCTTTTTGCACGTAAACAATAAATGAAGACAATACAGTGCTTTGAAAACTCGTGCGACGTCATAGTTTGGTACATTTTTTACCAGAATGTGACGTAACCAGCCCCCACAAACGATCTTTGACACGTTTTATTTTCGTAAATTTTGATTAATTTGATAAAACAAAAAACACGTATTCAATATTTTTCGAAAACCTAACAGACGGACTAAATAGAATCATATTTTTTTGAGTCAGTTAACTACCCTATTTAACAATGTTATGTTATAAAAACTTCTACTAGACATTTTAAACTTTCACGAATTTAGTTATAACATCGTGCCTGTAATACCCGTAGGCAGAGGTGTACTTACTATTACAGCCACGTTTCATTAGTTATGTTTAAGTCCCATGTAATAGGGGGCGAGCCTATTGCCATCAAATAAATAAAATAATAAAATAAATAGTTTATTTTCTTTACAAAGTTTGTACTACATACTAGTGATAGAACATCAACCGCGCACAAATCCGGCTCCGTCGCTGTTACTGATAAATTCCTGAAGGAAAATCCCAATCACACTTTGCCTTACCCGGGAATCGAACCCAGGACCTCATGCTCAGTAGTCGCGCTTTAGACCACTACATCAACGAGGCTAATCTTCCGTGGTTTTATTATTTATTATTTACCCACGACGGAACGGAGACGGTATATGCGTTTGGGGTGAGAGGTTGTTTGTTTGTGTGTTTGTGCAAATACATGTTGGATTTTTTCTCCAAAACTACAAGTCCGATTTTGATGCAGTTTTCAGTTATGGGTTTTTATAGAGAAACCAAACAATAATTACCATGACTAACACACATTATGAGTAATTCAGTCCGATCTTAAGAAATGCTTCCGCACAGCTCTTTTGAAAGCCATTTTGTTTCCAACTATTGTAACCGATATCTTCAATGCTGTTGCATGCGCCATGATCGAAGGATGACTGGAGTGTGTAATAAAGTAAGGTTTATACTTATAACGAGAAGAACAAAACATTGCATAGTTCCATTTGTATTTAGTTTAAAAACAATACTCACATACAACTTATTGTTTCAGATCAACGAATGACATCTGTAACTTTATCGTTATGTCTGGTAGACTCGGTTAAATATAGATCTCACTCACAGGCATCTCAAAATAACTATTACGAGATTTTCTACGTAATTACCTGACCTGAAGTACCTGATTGTCTAGACAGTCGGATTTGGTTACGTAACCGAGTGGATAGTCTTAAATTTTTCTTTCTTTTTGTTAATGAAATTTTTGTACCCCTTATCTACTCAGATAGTTCATGTGTATGTACCATCAGTCAAGGCAAATTATCCAAATAATGAAAAAAAAAACGTTATGACGTTCCTAAATTCCTTCACAAAACTCGCAAAACAGATAATACCCACACAGGTTGCCCCAAAATCAAGATATTACCGTAGCAACATAAAGAGCCGTCATTACTCGTAGCACCGCCGGGTCTACGGCGTAGGCCGCGCCATATTTCCCGTAGCAAACAGACACGAATAGAACGCAAATAGATTATTTGCACTTTGTTTACTTACTTACACCTTGACGGAGATTTATTTTCATGTTGGATGAGCAAAGGGAAACTGCGATTTGGCTGGGAAAGATACAATCTTTGCAGAAGAAGATTATCGTATGGGGGAAAAGATAAAAATAATTCAGACATTTTTATCCTTGGGGTTGGAAGACATGGTGTTATTTTATTCCAAAATCGTCGCAGTAAAAACACGTCGCAAATACGCTTTTATGTTTCAAAGGGCACAGGTGTCATGTTGTACACTCTTAGGACAATAGAACTCTATTGACAATGGAACACTGAAACGTGTGACTATTTCCTACTGAACTATTTGTCTTTATGGCATATTATAGCTGATGTTAAAAACAATACTTGTGGGAACGGTTTAATTCAATTACACTTATGATTCCCGAATCTGTTTCATATCCGTAAACTCACTATTCGTATAAAAATCAGCATCGGGCACTAGTTGCTGATCGAGGCTTGTTTGGTGCCGGCCGCGAGACATCCAATATAATCCTTCTAGATTTATGTTTTTTTATTTGTTCTGTATTGTGTGCATTTGGGACTAGTACCACACAAACGTATTACCTTTCTTTCTTCTTACAAATGAAAACCAATCTAACTGCAATGAAATTAACTGTTAATTAGCATATATAAATGCAGTTTACTGTACTAGCTAAAGACTCTTATAAGCTCTTTATATCCATACCAAAACAGTCATGAAATCAAAACAAACATAAACATACGTTAAAAACAATAGGTGGTAAGAGAGAGATAGTGCTGTTTGCGCCACATAAAATGATTTACGTCCAAACCAGTCGCGCTAACGAATGGAAAAACGAGACTCGCAAACTGGCGGCAGTCAGGGTATCTCATCTACATCGCCCTTTATTTTCATAACTAGTAGTTAGTTATGAAAATTACTAGCTGTAGTAGTTAGTTGTGTAAGTAGTTTATAGTTAGTTTACTACATCAAACAACTACTAACTAAGCATTTTCTGTTGTATTGCACCATATTGCACCTATTATGTTTCGCCTCTGCATCACCCTAAAGTAGACCGTATAAAAAGCCTAATTCATAAAGTCCACGTTCGTGCAGTTTTTCTACATGTGCATAAAGTTTAAATAAAATTGTTATTGTTTAGTTATTATTGTGTATTGTAATTGTTTGTTTTGTAATTAAATTATCTTTAATCTTGAGTTTTTCCATCGGGAATTTCTCAGGGTGATGGCAATAGGCTGGCCTCTTATTACATGGAAGTTAAAAATAACTAGCGAAGTGTGGGTGTACTAATGGGAAAACCTCTACCTAACCCTTCCAGAATTACAGGTGCGATGTTATGTTATCTTGACTTTTAGCCACATAAATCTTATTGCTTGCTTTAAGCAGTTTTATATATATTTTAATGAATGGCAAAAAAGATACAAGGGATTAAAGAAAGACAATACCGAGGTTAAAAAAACCCAGCTCTCTAAACTTACACGGTTTTTATTTTAATTAACTTCTTTCAGCAGAATTCACATTTCATCTATATCAAATTTTCACTACACGCGTAGAGCATTCAACCCAACTGATGAACTGATTTGATATTTTTTTATCTCAACGAATATTTTTCACACACATCATATTTAACATGATATCACACCCCACGTCCGAAAATAGCTTCCCATTAAAATGATTCCGACGTAAAAATTACTATCCAGAAATATACTTTACATGAAAACGTAAATTCGAGTCAATATTTACGTTATTACGTATTACTTTACACGAAATCGAATCTCGATATAAGTATGTTTATTTCAGCTTGGCTTATGAAACGTTATTTGCGCATCAAAAGGTGAGAGGAGATATCATATTATGCAATAATATATTTGGATTTTAATTAAAAGTTTTGAACAGGATTCCGTTTGTAAAATTATTGAGACGCAAAGTATAAAAGACTTCCCGGCAGTTGTAAACAGGACAATGGAAGCTGTCCTCCGATTATTTCTGGCGTTATAGTAATTCCATACAATTTCCGTAGAAATCACCACAAATGTGTAGCCTGTACCCAAACGCTTTTGTAACGCACTGCAAATACATTGCGCAACTTATATATTAAAAATGTTGGATTTATGGACCAAGGAAACACAACCTTAATGCCCAATGAGATTTCCCATAGGCATAAAACTTTCAATCAAACTTTCACCCATTTCATCATAAGTCATAGGGGATGAATTTTCAAAAAATCTTTCCCTAATGCTTACGCCAAATTGCATACTTCTAGACCCAACGATTTAGTTTGCGTTGTCTGTCGTTGAATTTAAGATTGTTCCTAGTATATCTAGACTTTTAGAAGCCATGTAAAAGTCATCTTTGTTTATCACTTATGCATTATTATTATTAGGTATTTGACCTCAGCTTTGTTCTAAAACTGCCCAAGCACAAAAGCCATGTTTTGCAGTTGCCTTTAGTAGGTCAGTTTTATTTTTAAATCATGCCTGAAGAGAAAAGTTAGGAAGATTGAGGAGTAGGTAGTTTGGAGCTTTACCTTGATCAACTGGTCATTGTTGTTTAAATTGTATTAAAATTAAAATAGTATTTCCAAATATGGCTTCCACAGTCTACCTAAATTCATCTGAAAACCAGTATTTTACATGGTGGGACCGCCTATTTGTCCTCCAAAAACAAATTAATTTTTAACATCCCAAGGGCTAACCCCTAGCAAGACTGAAGTGGTTTTCTGAACACTCGGCCAGCTTTAACGAATTTAATCTGTGAACAGATAAAAATAGCCTCTTATACAACTAAACTAACTCCCAAGCACTAGGTTACATAAACATTTACACACAGAACCTTGAAAGAAAAAGAAAGAAAGAAAAGAAAGAAAATTAAAAAAAAAAAATATTCAGCACAGGCCATAAGTGTACACAACACACAATAAAATTAACAAAAAAAAACTAAATTGAAAAACAAAAAATACAAAAGCCTTGAATTCAATCACGTTTGTCAGTAATTTACTATCATGTCCGAGATATAATATTATGTAAGCCTAACTACGGTTCAGCCTGGATTAGAGGCTTAAGCTGAGCTACGTCGATAAAGCGTTTGCCTAAAACTATTACACATATATCAGACACAGAGTAAGGCTAAATCTTATCTATTTATTGATACTGAAATGTATTATGGGAATGTGATAGTATATAGGTAAATGAATTAGTTAAGTACTCAGGGTTTAACTACCTTTGATAGAATTCAGGTTATAATGAGTGGTTTAGTTTATCCGATGTAAATAAACGCTATCAACACGTCTTAACAGAGTTCAAGACCTGTCACTGTCAATATTCCAGAACTATGATGATACTGAATTGCTGACACCTTTAGAACATCGTTTCCCGTTGAGCTCCATTGTGAAATTCACCCAGAGAACAAAAAAGGACAAGTCCTTTGTTGTTTGTTATTTTAAAATATTATAGACATAAACAACCGCAAGGTATATATGTACGAAACCCACGACATACGAAAATCGCTTTTCCGTTGTCCTGGAAAAAGGCTTTTTCATAGTATTCGCAAATAGCTAGTTCTTGTTAGTCTACCTAAGTACCTAATACTGTCCCTTCAGAAATGTCTTTGTTAGGTACATCTAAAAGCAACCATTTTTCATATAAGCCAGAAAAACAACAAATAACATAACGTAGCGCCTTTCGGCGGCTCTTTGTGTGTGGCGGCGTTCTCTGTGTGTGGCGTCGCTAATAACAAAGGTACGCTCACACGGGGCCGTAATGGGCCGCACGAGAATATAAGATAACACGCCATTTCGAAGCATAAAACTGGCAAAGGGTTGCCGTATACACTCATTATGTAAAAAAGAATGATAAAATCTAAATGTCTGATGTAATTGAGCTTTTGTATTTCGTATCTACGCACTGATTAAAATTTTCGCGGAGGTAGGTTTATTTTGCTGTAGCAGACCCATAAACTCTGATTGTCTACATGTATAAATAGAATTATTTCTAGGAGCACATAATATGTTTTGCGACTCTAACAGAATTGCTATCAATCTACTGGTATCTGCAGAAACAAATTCCAACGTGCCTGACTAAGATAAACCCCGATGTGTTATTCATCATCATCATTCATCATTTCAGCCGAAAGACGTCCACTGCTGGACATAGGCCTCCCCTAAGTGTAATTTTTGCTTAGGGGGGTTTGCCATAATCGCCACGCTTGGCAGGCGGGTTGGCGATCGCAGTACGGTCGATACAAAAAGCACAGAGAACGCTGCTGCCCATTCTCTGGTACATCCCTTAGTCGCCTCTTACGACACCCACGGGAAGATATGGGATGGTGCTATTCTTTGCGTCCGACACCATACGGAACAATGTGATGTGTTATTATCTTTTTTCAACTAAGGGTAACCTACCAAGTAACGTGTAACCTCCAAAAACTCGTAAACACAAAGAGAGCACATACCACTCAAAATCTCACGATTCAATTCCCAATATTTCAGTTCAGCATCCAGAATAAATCCAATAGTCGCGAACAAATATATATTCTGTTCCATCCCCGCTTGTCATCCCTCACGATATAATTTAATATCTGTCTGCCAGGCGAGGGGAGGTGCGGTTACAAAGGGTTAACTCACTGGCTTATCGTCTCATGATTGTCCCGACTTTCCCTTTCTAACTCTGCTTATGCTTTTATGCTGTCGTAAATACGCCCGTTATGTTTTGAAGAGGCTCGTTTAAACTTGACGCGTAGGATTCACGGAATTAGAATTTGATTAAATTAACTTGAATATTTTATTTTGTAAAGTCACTGTACACTGAAATTGTGGATATAATTCCAGAATAACCACCTTCGACCAAAGCTGTCTATCCTTAAGTAGGTAGTATGCGGGTTTTTTTATAGATAGAGTGATTCATCATCATCATCAGCCATAAGACGTCCAGTGCTGGACAAAGGCCTCCCCCATAGAACGCCGTAACGAATGGCAGCCTGCCGTTTGCATCCACCGGTTGCCCGCGACTCTCACGATGTCGTCGGTCCACCTGGTGGGAGGCCTACCAACGCTGCGTCTTCCGGTTCGTGGTCGCCACTCGAGAACCTTCCTACCCCATCGGTAGAGTGATTCAAGAGGATGGTTTATATGCAGCACATTTCACCCGTGCGAAGCGTGGGCGGGTCGCTAGTCACTGAAATAAAGTAAACCCTAATCACCAACTTTCACGGGCTCAGTGTAAGTTGGTAGATGTCATATGTCTTCGGAGTTTTGTCCATGGTAAGCTCATTTTTCAACGTTGCTCACTTTACCTCAACTTTCTGTGTTGCCAAACGACGGGTATGATAAAACTTCTTGAGTAAGAGAATGTAAACAAGCTCGTTTTACAAATAAGATTCTGTAAACTGATTCCACTCAAGCCAAACTACAGTATACAGCTGCTGTGACGACCACTTGAGATTGTCTTGAATAAATTGAGAAAGGGCAACAAGTTTCTTTGTGTAGAAGATAATTTGTAATCCTCGCCTCTTTGAATCACAGCTCAGAAAATATTTTGCCAACAAGCTTCCACTTCATACATATTCAAACAAAGAAATCGCATATAATTCAGCAACAGAAATAACTACAAAACAATCATTTATTTGTAAATTCTTCTTTGTTTGCCGCGACAACGATAAACAAATTGTTAAAAACTCAATTAAGTATTTCTTATTTGATTACATCTTTGTTTACCTCGAGAGCCATAACTTTACTGTTATAACCAAAACTACATATCCTCCCGTCCGCTAATAAATCTCCAGGAGATTTATAACAATGGCTTTTTAATTGTGTCTATAATAAGGCGTAAGAGCTCATAAGAGTCAGACTCTTTCACGTAGTTTCATTTAGTTAGAATTCTATTAAAGATATATTTAACTTTGATTACAGTGACATATGACAGCTTCGCCATTGATTAATAACCAGAATGCAACTTTGTATTTGACAAGGATGGCTAATGTAAGAGGCAACGTACATATACAGGGAAACTACTTGATGTCTTCCTGTTGGCATAACAACGACAGTCGACCCAACTTAATGGCCTACGAGAACAATACCTTCACGGTGTGCTCCACCGTGTCCTCCGGCTGATCCTCGCAGTTTCAATAATGACCTTGAGTCGGCACTATCAATCAATCAATTGTTTTTATTTATAAACATAGGTAACAGCATGTATGGTAAGACATCTTCGCGCCATGTTTAGAAGAAACTTGCAAAAAAACTTTGACTTATTCACGTGGCTTTGTAACGAAACCCTTATTGAAATGACGCTGTGTAGTAGGAAAAATCCATGAAAAACAAAACAATATGAACGTTTACATAACAACAAACGTATCTGTTAAGGCTTCGTAAGCTCTCGTCATGACGCGATGTTTTGTCCTCAGCTCAGCCGCCGCTTTCAGCTCAAAAACTTTACGACACCATTGTTTATCTTATAAATGAGTGTTGCCAGCGCTGTCCGTTGTTTATTTTTTTTATTATTCAGTGCCCTACACAATAATTAAAATATATTGAGTTAGCTTTCCTTTTTCCCCTAGTTAAATTAGTATTCACCCTTTTGTAAATGTCGCCCTTCTTTTTCAGTTAACGATTTAGTGTGTCAGTGTTTTCTTTCTAGTTGTTCCGGTCTGTTTGTCAAAGAAAAATATACATTATTGTTTGTTGTTTTAACGTGTGAGGAGCAGAAAATCAATAAGCAACATTGAGTGGCCTGATGACCTCTAAAAGATTAATAAAACCTGCCAAGGGCTCGTCAAACCAAAGTTCCAGACAGTATTAATGGTTCAATAGTGTGGCCTCCTTCACGCGAACTTCGAATTAGCTGAATTCATTTACTGCAACTGAGCATTTTCTACATTATTTAGGACGAACAATGAACGAACGGTAAGAATTACCCGTTCACACTGGTATTCATTAAGGCTGTTGAGTTGGTAATATTAACGCTTTGAAGGTCACTGAAGCTGATGCAATCTAGAACTTACAGTAGTACTACTATTGGAGTGGTGCAACGAATATGGTTTTGTTTTATTTCAGGCCTCCAAATTGAACGTAGGTTACGTAGGCTTCCCTATGCAGTGTTACATTCGATACATATTTAAGGCAAACGTAGCTGAGGGTTAACAGGCCAAGAGCAGACTAAATAGGATGTTCAATAGTATAATGTACTAGCTTTACAAGCTTTCCTGCTGACGAATAAATCAACGGGATGGCTAATCAACCCGTATCGCCTTATCATTATTGTCTACACACTGATTGCTTTTCCCTTATTATACCCATGACAGCATTCAAGAAAATTAATTAATTATCTGAGATTCTACCTCGCCTCTATTTGTGTTTCACTTTCATGTGACGGTCAAAAAGTTATCCCTCGGGAGTGATATCGTTCAAGTCGTCTAGATTACGTTAAACAAAAGTCTAATTTAGTTTGTCCACGTCGGTGTATTACATCAATTTGTCGGACTCGTTATATCCATGCTTTAAAATGAATACCTTTAAAACCAGTGTGGAACTAAATGCCTTATGGATGTGTTTCTGTTGTAAAACTATGTGAAATATATCATGAAAATAAAACGACCAAATAAATTATAATAAATTATTTTTTGGGTACAAATTACTGTGACTGTAATACATCAATATGATTTCAGTCATATTCACTTTGATTCTTTCACAAAAACACAAAATATACCAGGCTAACATAACATAGCAGGACCTCTTTACTGAGGTACACCGACTGTCGCTTGCACCCGGTGGTGGTGCTCCCTAATTGGTCGTCATCCCCGTTTTGGCACTCTATCCTACGATTTGAAGCACGCTATAAAAATCTACACACTAACATAAAATAAATCTGGAAATCAATTTGGCACCACTGTCGAAAACTGTTTTTTTACTTTAAAGTACATACTTTTTTGTTGGTTATATTTTCTTTCGTCAGTTTATTAGGTAGGTCCCCCCTAAATCTAAGTATGCTGATTGCTGGCTGTAACATAAAAATAATTCCCCGTGCACCTTTTTCTCGGCGCTTTATAAGTGCCCACGGAGGCCTATGTGAAATAAAATATTTTTTATTAATTAATTCAGCCAGTCCCAATTGTCTTCTGAACGGAACTTATGACTAATTTACATAAGAAATTGATTTAATTCAAGTAACTGAATGGTGTCAAAGAATAAGCTCATAGACGATACAGAACTTAAATCGATACTTAACTTATGCAAATGTAAATTACTGTTCTTCTTCTTCTAATCTATACTAATATTATAAAGCTGAAGAGTTTGTTTGTTTGTTTGATTGTTTGTTTGTTTGTTTGTTTGTTTGTTTGTTTGTTTGAACGCGGTAAACTCAGGAACTGCTGGTTGGAATTTTAAAATTCTTTTTGTGTTGGATAGTCCATTTATCGAGGAAGGCTATAGGCTATATAACATCACGCTACGGCTAATTGGAGCGGAGCATAAATGAAAAATGTTACAACAACGGGAAAAGGTATTGCCTTTTTGAAAGCTTCCGCTGCGTGCGCTGCGAAAACGGTTTAAGTTACGCAAATATCATGTATGAAGGAATTGTTCCTCTTTAAAATTTCTAAAAAAAAGTCCGCGACAGCATATCTATCTTTTAAGATTGACTCACTGTAACCTTTTTTTACAATTAAACTGTTAGGTTAAAAATAATTATTTTTTGCCAAGCTTATTTTACCCATATGGTATTAATCTATATCTTAATAAATGTGTTTGTTAGAAGGAAAATTTAATATAGAATATTTGTGTCCTTTACTCTAAACAGTTTAAACAAATATCTTAGAAGATATCGCAATGTAAAAATATCCGTGCGGCAAAATAATTCGCGCGTCGCAATGTAGGGAGATTCTTTCCGGGAAATTCAAATTCAAAATATTTACTACATCATAATGTTTACAAGTACAGAGTGTTATCGTATACGTATTTAACAGTAAGAGATACCTATAGTAATTCACACTTTAATATAATCTAAGCTAATCTAAACCATCTAAACTATTATAATAAAGAAGAAAGATAAGATTTTTTGTATGTTACGATTTAGCTTAATTTATGTCGGATAGTCGATATATCGAGAAAGGTTATAAGCTGTATTTATGTGACGCAGACGAAGTTGCGTGGGTCAGCTAGTTTAGAATAAGATTAATAAAGAACATTAAAATAGTATTTACTCACTAAAGTATAATGCCATTAAAATTGTACTATGCTATGTATTTATCTCTGTACCAATAAGCATAGGGGACCGAGACTGTTTCTCCTTAACACAGGTTATCTTGTAACCTAGCTAGGAGGACAGTGCTTCACCCACTCGATTGTAGACTACTTAACATACCTATTATGTATTGTAAGAACTTTACTTTACTATTTTGCTACTATAACCATGTATACCTACTACAATCTGTCTGTTTGAGTAAATAAATTTATTATATTTATTATTAATTTCGTATCGGCTTGTTTAAGTTTCTTGGGCCAAGCAATTGTGGCCTCGTTAATCACGGTGTCTTTTAGATCTTCTGTAGGTTTTGGACTTCGGACGCTCCAGCAAGTAGGACATCGTCAGATAGCGAGCACCGCATTCACACTACGTATCGGAAGGATCTTTAATTCCGCATTGGGCCAAATTGACATAAATGCCTCTTCCAAATTGCACCACAACTGACTAACCAATTTTCAAAAGATTTCGTTTAGTTTTGGACTAAAACATCCCAATCCGAATCACAACATTCACCACCATACAAATATATTCTACTTAAGGATTCCCTCGGCTAAGTAACGTTGTTTTCCTTCTTGGGATCGACTTGCAAATATACGAACTGTACACATAACTGCAGCATAAAATACGCAGTGTTTTGCTTCAATTTCATACAATTTCTGTGGCTGGCAGACCTCAGACGGGTTCATGGAAATTGTACAAACTAGTAACCACGACGACGGTCGTGGCCGTAGCAAAATTCGTATATACATTAATAATGAAGTGCACTTATAAACATATTCTGAGAAGTCGCAAATGAATAACTCTTGTAAATAAACAAAGGTCCATTTGGTGAGCACGAAAAAAATAGAAAATAAAACAAGAATTTCCCTTTGCTATGTTTCATATTGAAACTGTAATAGGTAAGCAAGTTTAACTCATTTTTAGAAACACAGAATCACGAAGCAGCAGCTTCAACAATTTTAGACAGGCGTACTAACTTCGTTTATTTACGTTCCATGCACTTCAACTAAAAAGGGCCGGCATCAAGTGGGACCTCTAGGAATAAACTTTACTCTGCGCACCATAACACGACACTTCCGCGTCCCTTACTACTTGAACATAACCGAGAAACTTCTACTGAGTAAAGTGTGTCCTCAACGGCTGCCATGAAAATATTGTGACATTACTGAACATGAACTTGCATCCATGTGAAAAGATTCTCATTTTTTATTTCTCCTTTATTTTTCTACTCAATCAACCATCCGTCACCACGTACGCTGAATAGAAATATAATTCTCAAATGAATAAAATCTGGGTGTATGAAGAAAACGTCACTGCAAGACCCTGATTAATTTCATTTTCTAAATGATTTCACCAAAATAATACCCGATCAATCTAGAAATTCACACGAAGCAGGGATGTGATAATGCACAAATGACGGACACTAACAGCACAAAATACAACAGTTTTACGCGACAAGCACGAATACTTAGTTAGTCCAGAATCAGCCATCAGATCGCAATACAAACCAGCAAGCTAGCAATCCGCTTTCAGCGCTGCGCTGTCACAGTGCATTGTCGACCAGATAACGAACGAGTTAATATTAAATGCCTTTTTGAAACAACGCGCTAGAATATTCATCACAGTTTTGAATTACAGCGCTTTGATGGTGCTGTTAGGTTTAAGTGCAAAAACTACGGGTACGTAATAAAATCAACACGATTCGTATAATGGCAGGGTGTAAAAGTACTAAAGTGGGTAAAGTGCTACTCGAAATGAAAAATGTTTTGATACTCCACTTTTATTCTGAAATCCGTCAAGTATTGATATTTGATTTTACTTAACATTTTGATTAAAACCTTAGTAAGCAGTAGTAGCAATACTTTTGTGCTCTTCTATTTGTTATGTTTATCCTTTTTTACCCGACTGCGGCGAAGCCCAAAAGGAGGGTTATGTGTTTGTTCCCTCATAACTCCTAAACGGATGAAGGGATTTGAATGAAATATACGTCGTTAGATTCGTATTGATGGCTACATTAAGGCTACATTAAAATTAAAAAACAAAGAAAAATTGTGGATTTTGGGAGTCAATTCGCGGAGTTCAAAAAAAAATTTTTTTCCAATACCATCGAGTAGGGTATCAAAATAAAGGGTTTTAAAAGGAGAATCCAAAAATATATAACACTTATAATTATGTTTAATAAAAAAATCAAAGTGTCCTATAAACAAGCACAAAAGTTAAATCTACTGCGAAGAATTTTACGCGATCAACGAAAGAACAATCACAAAAGAACTGAAAAGTTATGGAAATAAAAAAAGTAGTTAAAAACCAAAAAACCCGACTGAAAAAACTGAAAAGCAAAAAAACAAGCACATTTTACACAGTTCGGGTTTTTTGGTTTTTTAACAATTTGTATGTTGTTTAAACATAAATAAATAAGTTTTTCACCACGAAGTAAAGTACCAATACCTACTGGTTAAAAATCACTTGTGCTCGTATTTGTATGTCATTATATGACGAAACATGTAAGTTCACAATTAACCTATCTATCTATCTATCTATATCTATAAAAGCGAAAGGTCACTCACTGACTCATCACGAAATCTAAAAAAACCGCTGGACGTACAAAGATGATTTTTAGCAGGGAGGTAGTTTATGGTTAGTAGACGTCCGCTAAGAACGGATTTTGCGACAGGGCCGGATTAGGGTGGTCTAAGGGCCCTCGCAAGTTTGTATGAAACTCCTTCATTTTTTATGCTACAATCTAGATTTTTGGCAGATACGTAGTTTATAGTCAGTGGGCGTCGGCTATGAATTAATTTTGCGACAGGGCCGGATTAGGGTGGTCTAAGGGCCCTCACAAGTTTGTATGAAAGTCCTTAATTTTTCGTGCTACAATCTTGATGTTCGGCAGAGAGGTAGTTTATAGTTAGTAGACGTCCGCTAAGAACGGATTTTGCGACAGGGCCGGATTAGGGTGGTCTAAGGGCCCTCGCAAGTTTGTATGAAACTCCTTCATGTTTTGTGCTATAACCCAGATTTTTGGCAGAGACGTAGTTTATAGTCAGTGGGTGTCTGCTATGAATTAATTTTGCGACAGGGCCGGATTAGGGTGGTCTTAGGGCCCTCACAAGTTGGTATGAAAGTCCTTCATTTTTTGTGCTACAATCTTGATTTTTGGCAGAGACGTATAGTTGATAGGCAGTAGACGTCTGCTTAGAACCGATTTTGTGACAGGGCCGGATTAGGGAGGTCTAAGGGCTCTCGCCAGTTTGTATGAAAGTCTTTCATTTTTTGTGCCACAATCTTCATTTTTGGCAGGGACGTAGTTTAAAGTTAGTAGACGTCTGCTTAGAACAGATTTTGAGACAGGGCCGGATTAGGGAGGTCTAAGGGCTCTCGCCAGTTTGTATGAAAGTCCTTCATTTTTTGAGCTACAAAGTTGATTTTTGAGACGGACGTAGTTTATAGTTAGTAGACGTCTGGTAAGAACAGATTTTGTGACAGGGCCGGATTAGGGAGGTCTAAGGGTTCTTGCAAGTTCATAAGAAAATCCTTAATTTTTTGTGCTACAAACTTGATTTTTGGCAGGCACGTAGTTTATAGTTAGAAGAACTCTGCTAAGTACAGGTTTTGTGGCAGGGCCGGATTAGAGAGGTTTAAGGGCGCTCGCAAGTTTGTTTAAAAGTCCATCATTTTGTGTGCTACTAACTTGAATTTTGGCAGGGACGTAGTAGGTGAGTAGAAGTTTGCTAAGAACCGATTTTGCGACAGGGCCGGACTAGGGAGGTCTAATGGCTCACGCGAGTTTGTATGACAGTCCTTCCTTTTTTGTGCTACAATTTTGGCAGGAAGGTACTTTATAGTTAGTAGACGTTGACTAAGAACGAATTTAGCGAGTTTAACAACATGGCCAGAATAAGGAGGTCTGAGGGCTTTCACATGTTTGTAAAAATGTAAGTACTGTTTTTTTTTTGTACTAACAACCTGAAATTTAACAAGTCTAGAGTTTAGGAGTAGGAGATCTAAGCTAAGTTTGTAAGGAAGACCTGGACTAAGGGCTCCCGTAAGTCTATATGAAATCCTTGGCTTTTTGTACCTGAAAATTGGCAGAGGTAGGAATAGATTTTACGACAGGGCTGGTTTAAGGGAATATAATCGCTTCGATTGGCATTTGGCATTCGATTTGACATAAGTAGTACCATCCACAGGCAGTCCAGACAAGAGAGTCAAAATTTCTACGCGAACGAAGTCGCGGGCAACTGCTAGTTATTTATAAGATCCTAATGTACATGTTTTATACAAGTAAGGAAAAATTGTACCAGGCATTCCAATCTTTAACAGGTTTAGCTCAAAGCAAAATATACGGTTTGGTATACATTGCTCGTACATTTGTGAAAGGCGCTGTGTCGAACAGATGGACCAAGTGTTTAAATATTGATCGTTTTAGAAGTGTCTGTCTGTCGTTATGCCTAGGAACGTCGGACTTCTTAACAAGTTTGGACACTGGACTTAGAACAATGCTAGACAACACTTTACTTTAATGTAAGTGACGAAACTCTGTAGTGTTTCTGCGTACGTGTCAAATACATAATTCGGACACAATCTTTAAAGACGTTCTTCGACAGAAAATTCATGACTTTAGCAGTTTTCATGAATTCAGATACAAAGACAGAATAATATGCATTCTATGAAACTACAATTATTATTGTAAATTATTCACACATTTGAAACCAAACAACGCTTGCACGGAGTTCCCTCTATCTCCTCACATTTCAGGCTTATCCCAGATCGCGAGAGCGTATTACTTAGGTAAATAGAGTTCGCAGTTTCCAGCCCACGCGGCCACGTCCTGATGTACTGGATTGATAAAACTAGTTGAAACAAGACGTCAAGGTGGCGACGATGCCGCGAGCTGGCTTACCGCCAAACCTTATTGTGTTATATTTTTATCTCGAAACAGCGACTTAGCGACCCGTTCTGGCTTTCCACTCTGTACACTGAAATGAATGTCAGAGACGCATTTTGAGTTTTTAAACTATAAATAAAAAAAATAAGCGTATGATAGGTAGGTTTGGGAGGAGAAAGGGGAGGCCTAAGACTAGCTGTGGGACACATGACAGGCGAGGAAAAAAAACAAATCTTTGTTCGATATTTTTAATAGTAGAATGCTATTTAAATCGAGATATCCAAAGACTTTCTAAGAGCAAGTGATGTAAATTAATAAGTATCGATAGAGAGTTTTATGGCTGTGCGTTTTGTATTGATGAACTGTTTCTAACTAAGCTAGCAATAATTGCTCGCGACTTCCTTCCCCACACACAGCAAAACTTTTTAAGTGCATCTCTACTTATTACTACTTATATCATTCTACTTATTCTCATAAGATTTAAAAGAGAGTAATACCAAAGGTAGACCTCTTATACGAAACGGGTATGATCTTCCAACATATTTTTTCTTCATTTATCTGCGGGAAATTGCCAGAGACAACACAAACCAGTAATATTTCCTAAATTATACGTTTCGTTCACGTATAACTGACCTCATATAGCGAACAAGTGTGCGAACAAGCCGGAACAGGGGTTGCCTATGTGGGCGCACGCAACACTACCTTGCCAAAGTAGGTTAATTGTAGCTGTAGTGGACACTTTGTCTGCTAAGAGGTTTCTTGGGCCGTTTTAGCTTATTATATCTTTTACGAAATATGATGGAGTTCAACTTTTATCATGAGTGTGTTGCTTGCTTCATTTTGGGACCAAAATTGGGATGTTCTTTGATTTTATCATGGATCGCAGCAGGTAGCGTTCTGTGGTTTCTGTTTACCCCCATGGGACAAAGGCGTGAGTTTACGTATACCTACGTATTTTTAAAACTAAACCTAGGGATTTAAAAAAGTAATAATATTAAAAGCTTTTGCATGTTATAACATACATAACATTGAAATAAAACAACGGACATCTTCATTACGAATACTTACATTAACTTATTGCAAGGTTAAGTACTTTCCCGTCGGGGCCGCGGATTTCAGTACGAGATGACGTGGCCTCGGCACAAGGGCAAAGAAGGAACATGGGTTCGGTTTTTAGTCAGTAGAAGTCTGACACTCCCCTTCGCTCTGCCCAAGAGCGGGGGGGGGGGTCATTTGATGATTTTCCACCCACCAAAAAAAAAAAGGTTAAGTACTTTTGTCTAGTCTAGATATTTTTGATATGAATCATATTTAAGTAGAACCCTACTTAAACATACATTTGTTGGTAATAAATATTATTGAAATAAAATAAAATGTAATAAAACAATATCAGTGCTATCGTAAATAATTTTCAGTAATAACATTCTTATCAAAACAATATTCAAAATGAAATACTAATTGTAGCCATCAGTATTCAGTTTCAGTACAATGAATATAAACAACAAAATTGGTTGGTCGTGACAATTAAATATGATTACTATTATACTTATGTCTAGAATCCTAATGAGACGTTTTATGGATGGTCGTAGCTTTTACGACATCTCGCCCTTGGAATGGAACCTTAATTATATTTAAGAGCACAATTTCATTTTCTAAATAATAAAGAAAAAGTATGGAATCTTCATCTTAGCGTTTTACGAGCCGTTATTATGTTCTGCTTCCCAACAAGCTTTTTCCACTTTGGAATTTTCTGTGTGGTTGAGTTTTGTCTTGTCTTTAGTACCTAAAGGAGATTCTGTCGCTCTTTTAGCTGGATATCGATGCTTTGGCACGATACCACTACGTACAATATTGAACATACAATGTTCCTTGTCGCATTTTGTAACAACCACAGAATGCGCTTGGGAGTTTCGTTATTCTGCAACAAGGTATGTATATTGATCTGTATTCTGTATCTTCTTACATAACAACTTGTGATTAAACTGAGTTAGAGGCAACGATCAGCCCAAATCACTTAAGATGTATTTGTGATGGAAACTTATAAGTAGAGAGTGGACACATGTGCCTACACTCTCAGCTATCGTTTTACCTTTAAACAGAAGTATCTTAATATAGCGTACTTACAAGAAAATATGCAAACACTTTAATACACAAGCTGGAGGCCAGCGCAAGTTTGTAAACACATTGTAAAGCATCATAAAACTAGCTTATCCCATATTTTCGCAGTTTAGTAGTCTCGAGACGCAATATTACTAGCGAATGCGACACGTAAGCCATTACAACACATTATGTCTTAATAAACTGTGTAAAATATTATGCCTTTGCGTTTGACATATTACATAAGGCTATTGTTACATTGTAGATGAAGACTATTAGCGGTCAGTTTGTATGAAATATAGCCTCCAGCGAGTGGCGATGGTTGAATATTCCTCACTGCATCCTATAAGACGTACTACATACTTGTTCGGGTCGGCACAGTCGGTTGGTACAATAAAAGATTTGTACAAGCGAAGGCTGAAAAAGTTTTGCCGATCGGCACGAGCGATGTGATAATATTAGTTCAACCAAAATTTTTTTTAACAAATACTGCTGGATCGAAAGTGTAGAGTACCCCTACAAGCCGAGTTACTTTCTGATTCTTCTTCTTCTTATCGTGTAGGCAGTAAGGTCTATCGACCCTACACACCCTAGTGTCAGAGTTTCAAAACCTTTCTACTTTCTGATGATTTTCCAAGAGCTAACTCTATTCGTGCTAAAACAAGGGTGGAAAAGTCTAAAAAATTAAACTGCTTCGACCGCATTGCTTTGCAGCATTCCAAGAAAAACCTTTGGTAGTCATAAGTTCATAACACAACCACGGCGTTTTCCCGAAAACGGATAGGTTTAATCCAAAACCGTGAAAGCTTCCATTGGCCTTTGAGCTGGTATAGTGCGAACGTCCGATGTAAACAATAGGCTTATAAACGAGTTACCATAGGCTTACAGGTTTGGGATAGTGTCAGACAAAACAATCTATGTTACCAGGAAATCATCCGACGCAACTATGCGGCTAGTATTTTCCGGAATTGAATTACGACGAATAGGGTTTTCACAGAACTGTCTGAAGGATGAAGCAATAGCTTACAGGAACTATCTGCAAAACAGAGACCTATTAGTTTACGAACTTTAGAACTTTACGCTCCTTACTTTCCTGTTGTTTGTTGTTGTTCATAATTTATGTTTATTTATAATGTTCGTGTGTCGTTGTTGAGCAAAATGAACGGTTGCAGTCAGTTACAGCCTTTTTATTATAATAAAGCCTTACATAAACATTGATTGGCTACACGATAGCTTATGTTTACCATACGATGTTGATAATATCTTAACTATCAACAACGTAACCCATAAAGTGGTCTTCCCCATTATGAGTTAAACGAAATGATTAGTTAAGCTGAAAACTTTCCACACTCGAACGACATAATGTAAAAACTTCTCCACCTGTTTCTCCGTACATTGGAGCAACGAACCGAAGTTTACAGGAGTGCTACGTTGCGTGATACTTAACTACTTAGTTTGCCATTGTTTACCCGCAGCCCACGAGCATACACACCGCAAACTGACTTCCCTACCTATCGCTTATCTACCTCTGAGCTCTGCTTTTAACTCACAAACTAATTCAATTTCATGATGTCTCATTTGAATAAAGGAAGACAAAACTTGAAGCAATCAGATTTTTTTGGAGATATTTAAGTTCAGTCATAGAATATTAAAACGGTTGAATCTTCTGCCGTCATACATAACACGGATCCACTCACCTGAAGCGATATTATTGGCTTATACCCACAAACAGGGTAACTAGGAATGTTGTCGACCTTACATCTTTATAAATAATTCACCTCGTAAAATCCCTGTTACGCGAAAGTGGTCTCTACATCACTAAATAATTCAACTATTGCGATAAGCCCTCTGACGTTATGTAGATGTCCAAGGGTCATCCACTAAAGTCTTTTTGTGGAAACGGTTTTTGTTATTTTAATTTTATTACAAGCTTAAGCTTTCCCTTGGTATTTGCAAGGAACAATATTATTAGTTTAAATGCTATACATCGGTATGCTGTTCCTTTAATTATTTTTTTATTGATTTTTTGTATTTGATGATTTGCACAGCTACTTCAAAATTGATATTTGATATTCGTAACACTTTATTAAACTGTTCACAAAGCAAAGGTGCACAATAGACAGTTTAACAATCTGTGAATATTTAGGTCAACGAATAGTGAAAGTGTTATCTACCGTAATCTTCAACATTATCTCTGCAATGTCATTTTTACAGTTTTTGTTGACAAAGTTGAAAGTTAAATATGAAAGTATATTCAATCATTTTAATACTTTTCTTGTAACATAACATGTTTTCTTCCAAGTTTTAGCAGATTTGATAGAAAAACGCTACAACCAAAAACAAAAAATGCATCTAAGAAATATAACGTAGAGATGTCCGCCAGAAGACACTACCCTCGTCAAATATGACATGTTATTGTTTGATCCAAAAATATAAAAATATCTTCCTCATATTTTTCATAGAATCTCACGCTTCCGACTTTTCATATAGGTACTAATGCATCCACCAAATAATATCTTCATATAGATTTTAAGAATACATGATCGAAGCGAACAACAAAAAAAAAATCATAAAACACTTTTACCATGTACAACTTTTTTGATCTCTGTGGCCACTTGGTGGTTATAGTAAAACTTAAACTTAAACTTTTTAAACTTTGTTACTTAGTAAACTGCCTTGTTGGTCTAGTGGTCGCAAGCGCGACTGCTGTGCATGAGGTCCTGGGTTCGATTCCCGGGTCGGACAAAAAGTGCTATTGGGTTTTTCATTAGAAATATTCCAGTAGTAGCCCGGAGTTTGGAAGTTGGCGGTATAACACCCCCGTGTCTCGGAAAGCACGTTAAGCCGTTGGTCCTGCGCCTGATCTCTCTCCGGTCGTGTCGGATTGCCGTCCCATCGGACTATGAGAGGAAAGGAACAGAGAGTGCACCTGTGCCTGCGCACACACTTGTGCACTATAAAATCTCCTGCGCATCGGGCTAATCTCCACTAAGATTGGCCGCCGTGACCGAAAACGGTCAGGAGGGACTATTATTACTATTATAGTTAAACTTAAAATAAATCGTTTGCAATCTTTTACAGCACGTTCAATAAACTGCTATTTGAAAATACTTATTATAATAGTCAAATTCTACGTTTGCCCTTGCTTCCTATCCTAACTGCCATCTCGCACTCGCATTATATAAAATTGCACACCCTCCTATTATTATGTATTATTACTGTCATTGCCTTTTTTTTTTTTTTTTTTTTTTTTGGTGGGTGGAAAATCATCGAATAACCCCCCCCGCTCTTGGGCAGAGCGAAGGGGAGTGTCAGACTTCTACTGACTAAAAACCAAACCCATGTTCCTTCTTCTTCGCCCTTGTGTCGGAGCCGCGGTAACCTTTCGATATCCACAGCCCCGACGGGCGTCGGCCCTTGCGGGCCCCTCCTTGCTGACATCTCTTTGAGGCGCGCGTGTATAACCAGTCATTCATCTTTTACACCGTAGTTATATTAATGACAAGGAAATCTTAAAATCTAGATTTTTATCAATGTTTTGTAACACAAGGAGTGACAAATAAATATCTTTATCTTAAGAAAACCCTTACACCTTTTTTATTATTCTTGTAGGTACGTTTATCACTTCTTCTAACACGTCTATTTTAATATAATTAATAATTATAAACTATTTTTTTTGGTTTGTACAAGTAATTAGCATAAGATAAAGTATAAAAAGCTGTGAAAACACTTATGAAACTATCTTTAACAGAATTCAATATGAACAAAAGTGTAAATCGAGTTAACACTTAGACGTACCAAATGACAGTTCAAATTACGTTAGCAAGGCAATTTAAAAGACACGCTTCAACAAATAATCACATAAATAATATAAATAGAATAAGAGTGTGCCTATCTATATGGAGGCTTTGGGACTCCCGAATTCATAGAAGTGTTCTGTTGTGGTTATTAGATTTGCGGAGGAGTGACGTGTCTCATTCTTTCAGGATAACACAGTAACTCGGGATTATGTCAAGTT
The DNA here is from genome assembly GCA_949775195.1 of Diarsia dahlii. NCBI lineage: Eukaryota > Metazoa > Arthropoda > Insecta > Lepidoptera > Noctuidae > Diarsia > Diarsia dahlii. The sequence goes on from OX459195.1 coordinate 17,891,389, forward strand.
GATTTTTCCGTTTATTATGAAAGAAAGATTCGAAGGAAATATTTTAAGAAATTCGCCAAATGTGGTATGTCGTGGCTTTGGAAAAGAAGAAATGGATGTACCTATATAATTAACCTTTTCAGTGTGTAAAACTATGTTACAGATATAATAAGATGCAAGTACTTAAATCAAGAACTCGTTGGTCTGGTGGTTGTAGGTACTACCAAGAGGAGGTCCTGGGTTCGATTCCCGTGTCGGACAAAATGTGTTTTTCCATCAGCGATTGTCAGTAGCAGCAACGGGGTCTGGATTCGTGCCCGGTTGATGGCAATAAAAATACATTGCTTCAAAGCTAAAGATAATATTTTATTTGTGATTTTGGTCACTCCAGTACCCACGGTCATACTCTCAAACACAACCTAAAAGTAGTTGTCGTTTCACTATTTGGAGATAAGTTATACGCACAATGCACATGACATAATAAGTACACTTAAAATATAATTTCACATTTCACTTAAAACGTTTTGTATGAAACATTCACAGCATGCTGAATTGCTGAATAAAAAGACGTAATTGTATGACCGTTGTTGGTATTACCGACGTCAATCATTTGCAATATGCAACACAAATAACAAAGTAAACATTGTTAAAGATTGATGTAACAAATACTTTCTATCGATGAGGCCTTTTTTAATACCACTCATGATTAAATCTATACAAGCAATAGATGTTCTGCGCGAATATAATAATACAAGTCATCTTGTTCAATCGTAATGTATGATCGTTATAGCGATAAGTGTTTATGGGCATAGAAACAATTTTACAAGCAGATAAAAATGCTTATGTGTCGTTCACCTTCTCTTAGAGGTACACGGCGTAATAGTGGGCGTGCCTAGGGTCCAACAATGCGCCAAGTCCATAAAGCGAGCAGACTATTTAGGAACCCTAACCCTAAGTAGTACGTTATAAGGGCAAGCCCAACTATTAGGCTTGTATGAAAAAACCACCACGCGTAAGGCCTTTTGTAGCGTAAACTTTTACAATATATAGATTTAGTCCCTGCAGGGTTACAAAAAACTACGGTTTTCTAAAAGATAAACTTGTTTCATTTTGGCCGTGTATGGAGCAGGTGGTATCTTTTAAAACCCTTAGTAACAGTTTGTGTCACCGTGTTTCCTACATCGTATATGCCAAAAGTATTCACCCTAGAATTTTAAAGCTGAATTTATAAGATGCAAAAGAATTTCAATTGCAAAATTGATCTACAAATGAAAATACCCGAGACACCAACGTACATCGTACAATATAAAATTATAAATGCGATGGTTTCTAACGTTGTATGGGTATCTGAATGTTTTATACTCATTCACGCAAAAACTACGGACCAGATCTGGATAAAATTTAGCACACATATAGTTTATAACCCTGGATTAATACAGTTCGCTTTTTATCCCGGTAGTACGACCACGTGAGAAAATTACAGAACTCCACGCGGGCGAAGCCGCGGACATAGGCTAGCGAATAATAAACATTAATCAAAGTGCAAAAACTGGTACCTTTTTTATAATCCTACTTGAATCAAAGTGACAATAATAAATGTAAGCAGCGGACATACGATTTATAACTGTGCCTATAGTATAGATAGATTGATCGAACTTAAAAAGTGAAAGCCACCCAAAGCAAAACAAGTTCCGTTTTGAAGTACAACGCACTTCGCAGTTATGGCTGTGTTGCACAATGGGCCAGCAGAACTCTTCAATAAATGACAATAACAGCTGAGCCCTCACTTTTGACAAAACTCTACTAATGGCTCGTAGATGTCAAGGAGAATTTCTCTTTTAAAAGAATTGAATAGAAAGATGCAAGCAAAGAAAATTAAAAGCTTTGTCAAAAAGACAAAAATGCAAATGTCATCTTTTAATGTCTTATTTCCATTGCTTATTTCTTTCTTTTATAGCCGACTGCAGCGAAGCCTAAAACAGCCTAAACAATATTTCGAGAATGTTTATTAAGTAGGTTCCCTATTTAGATTTATTACCAAACTGAATTTTGGTAGATATAGGTTTTGGTGGTAAGTACATACATGTACCTACTTATCTACACAAAAGAAAACGATAAAAGTTTAAGCTTTGTAATGTTTTATGAATGAGTATTGATGGTTCGGAAAAATGAATCAGCTCATCCATTACTCAGTCTTCGTTTTCGTTATGAATATTTATAAAAGTTCTATTTTTAAAATACAATACAAAAATCTCATTTATTTTAATTCCTCCTTGAAAAATACTGATTGTTTTTAATGAATAAAGGTCTGCGTTTAATCATTATTATTCCTAGGCAAGCGCGGTCTAATCTAGAGATTGATCTGAGTGACTGATAATATGAAACCGTGAGATCCTCCTATAAGAAAGTATGTAATAATACTTATTATATCGTATGTATTTGTGCCAGCAGCGTTTCCGACTTAACCTATATTTCTAAAACACACGTGTGTTAAAATGAAACCGTGACAAGATAATACCTGAGATAATATTACAATTAAAGACCGGTTATTCAACGCTTTTCCTTTTGAATCGGAAATAGTGCAACATCAAAAAGAAACTAATACTAAAATTATACGGCTCGTTAACTTAACGTACTTATTACTTTGGCAAAGTTCATCACGATTTTCATCAATTAAGATTATAAGTGTTATTTTTTACGTAATATAGGCAACGATTGATTCGTTTCAATTAGAAACATGAAGCGAGCATGCAGGGTTTTTAATTCAATTACGAAAATATCGTATTCCACTAGTTTAATAGTTTTTGATTACCGTGACTTTGCTAGCGCGGAGATCGAAAGTTATCGCACGAGACCGTACTGAGATAAGTAGATCACTAGCTGTCATCCAGGTCTTGGTCTTTATGTGTAAGTACCTAATTTCATCGATATCCATTCAGTCACTAAGGCATCATAAGATGGCAGACACACAGTCGGAGTTACTATTGCATTTATAATATCACTATAGAAGTATGAACGAATTTAAGGACCACGCTATTAGGAATTCCTTGTAATGTTATTAGTGTTTGTGTTAAAATAAACAAAGAAATAAAATATAATATTTTTTTAAATATATAAATCTTTTCAATAGTCATTTCAGGAATTCCATCCTAAACCATTTATTTTACCTAAACACAAAATTAAATATTTACCTGCAAACACTACCGCAAGCACGCAATCCATGATTGCAATTTCACAAATCACTTAATCTAAATAAATTGCATCGTGTCGTGTTAACTAAACAGGGTGTTGGATATAATCAGTCGTTGATCACAGGGTGATGTTAATTGACAATTAGTGGCGCAGGACGTCTCGCGCCCGTCGACGCTCTGTGAGCATGATTGACGGAATTTGAACACAGTGTGGCGATAAATTGATCGGTTTTTATAACAGAATTAAACAAGGCATGTGATTAACTTACTTTATTGTTGCGGGTTTCTTAACTCGTACGACAAAGATCCGAAATCGTCCCTACTACTTCCGAACTCGTAGGTACCTACGAAGCTGATCATTAATCCAACCTCTGTTGACCCGCAGTCCTTTGCCGTGTGCTTAGTTTGACAGCTTTAATCCAGCCCTAAGCATATTTTATTGTTTATTTGACGGATGTACGATGTCGCAAATGGAACTTTATAATATTACAAAAGTTGAGCTCATACTATTTTTTGAGCAAAATGTACTCAATACATTCAAAAGCAAAATATACCGAGAAGAACACTATAGAGAATCATTCAATTCTCGAAATACAAACCAACTTCAAAGTAATGTTATTCTTGAACACCATTCAGCTCTTCTCACCAATTTTCTGTCGAGAATTTCTAACCAACATCGTGGACGAACTCTGCTCTGGAATTGGCACACAAATAGAACATTTTCATCTGTACTTTCCCGTTTAATCTATTGTGGTCTCTACGGTATTGCAGTGTAGCACTTTATAAGACAACATTTTGGTACTATTGTATAAGGTGAGAACAAAGAAATAAGAATGTACATATCTTCTCTCAGACAGTAATTTCGGGCATCACATTAAAGACGCGTGTTTTTATAATTTCTACAATGGACTCGCCATCATCTAAATGAGGCTTTATAATAGATACTAGACATTTTAATTAGGAAAGTAACATGCCAATCTATTGATGCCATCTATATTTTATAATCTCGCCATGCCGTGTGTCTAACTAGTTTAGCTATAGTCAATTAGCCCGAGATAAAACGTGGAGCAATTAGAACCTTTTTTTTTGCTGAATGATTGACAGATTGTTTGACAACTGAAAACTAAACCGTGTCAAATGATTGTAACTAATACTGGGGCCAAGATCAAACCACGCAGTTATAATGGGTGTAAAAGTCCTTTAATTAAGCCGTCGTTGCGATTTTTTTTTGTTCAATCGTTGCCCCACTCTAGGAATTTCTCCTGTATCATGGGTGCGTTTACAAACATTTAAACTCACATACACAAACGCCCAGACCCGGTACAACTATTGTTCCGTGCGGGGATCGAACCCGGGACACGCATCTCAGCAGTCTAGTCCTAGAAACTTTCTAGTCACGAAGACATGAGGCGTTAAAGATTTTTTAGCATTATAACTTTACCTATTTTAAACACTTCCCTGTGCTTCCACGACCCCCGTACTATTCAATACATTATTTTGAGTGCACCTCATTGTATTCGTAGCACGTGCTTTTACAACCCCAGAAAAAAACAAAAAAATATTTTTGTATAGAACGCTTGATTGACCGCTTCGTGAAGGGCCCGTTTACACCTTTTTTTTTCTTTTAGAAGGTGCCCGACTACGGCAAAGCCAAAGGAGGGTTATGATTTTTCTTTTAGAAGGTGCCCGACTACGGCAAAGCCAAAGGAGGGTTATGATTTTGCCTGGCTATGTATGTATGTATGTATGTATGTGAGTATCTTCATCTGTTCCCTCATAGTTCCTAATCTACTTATCGGAACTCGACATAAGAGGTATCGTTAGAACCGTCTTAATTGTCCGCTGAACATAGGCTACGTGACGTGTGACAAAACTGGATATGGCGCCCCCTAGCGGACAAAAAGTAATGTGTTAAACATTAAAATGGAGAAAAATACGCCGTGTTTGGTATCATTTGAAAGGGCCTCACTTGTACATTTCCAAAATATTGCTCAAATTTAAATTGACGCCCTCTAGCGGACAAAAAGTCAAGTGTTAAAAAAATTATTAAACACCAAAATTGCTTAAATACAATAAAGTAAAAACTAAAACTCGACTACGACAAAAAAAAAACGACGCTGAAAAAGTATAAAACAAGATTTTCAGGATAGAACAAAAAGAAAAGCCGTAGTCACACGATATTAAAGTGTTTAGGTTAGTACCTATAACGTGTGACTACGGCTTTTCTTTTTGTTCTATCCTGAAAATCTTGTTTTATACTTTTTCAGCGTCGTTTTTTTTTTGTCGTAGTCGGGTTTTATTTTTTACTTTATTTTTTTCATCAAATGACTCCTCCCGCTCTGGGCAGAGCGGTAGGGAGTGTCAGACTTCTACTGAAACTGGTTTCAGTATTCGAACCTACACTATTGTTCTTGAACACTCTCAATATAACCACAGTTAATTTAATCGACTTTCAAAAAAGGAGGTTGTGTAAATGTGTATTCCACGGGCATATTTTTTTGTGTTTGTAGAGCGATTACTGCGTGATTACAGGGTCAATTTACGTTATTATTTTTTATTTGGTAGAGGAAGCCCCGCGGTAGTCCTATATAAATTACATAACATGGGATTAATGTAGGTGTACTATAAGGTACACCAGTTCTGCCTAACTCTTCGATTTTGATTTGACCCAAACTTACAACTAAAAACGCTGAATAATAAACTTTTTTTTTGTTGAAAGCAAAGACTAAAAATAATCTATATCTATACATATAAATAATAAAAAGAGAAGTCCTGACTGATTGACTGACTGACTCATCAACGCCCAGCCCAAACCCTTGGACCTATAAAGCTGAAATTTTGCACAGAGGTTTCCTTTATAATGTAGACAAAGAATAAGGAAGGATTCTTTGAAATTCAACTAAGGGAGTTAAATAGGGGATGAAATTTTGTATTGAAAATCGTCATTTTTGTAGTTAAACCGACATCCACGCGGGCGAAGCCGTGGGCAAAAGCTAGTAAAAGTATAAATGCCTTTGTCTACACAGAGTTATTGAAGATAAACTATTCTCAAGATAGATGTGGTGATTGGTGACACCACATCAATTTGTTTGACTGACCTGTGTGTGTGGGGATGTGTGAAGAACACCAATGTTGAAAACGCCATCAATTCACGTAAAATAAAACACCATAGTCAGAAATAAAATTAATTAGTTGTTAGTTTTTCTTCGTGTATGTGTTTCAATCTCTCTTTACTTTGTCTTTTGTTTGTATGTGTTTATCATTATAATATTCAATTAGATAATGGTTTCTTGATCCTGTTATGTTGCACCTACGTTTTTATTCTAAGGTAGAATGGTAAAAAATGCCCAAAGCATTGTACGCCTTTGTTCAGTGTTTTACTACATTTGAAATACCTATATTCGTTTTAAATAAATATACCTACATAACACATTCTCTTAACAACATTGAAGACAATAGTAAAAGTAAACCAACAAATGGCTGCCATTGCCATAAATTTTGTTTCACAATAAAATAATTTCAACAGTCATTTCGATTTCTATAACGATGCGTGCGAGTCCGCGGGTGAGTAGAAATATCTTACGAATTACGTTCTCGTCAAACTTCTTACAACATTAGACCATGGAGGTTCAATAAAGTTTTAAGTGCAAAGTATCTTCGCTAACATTTTTTGCGAACGCAATTATCTTGATTAAGCTTAGAAACAAATTCAAAGACTCTTAGCAAATAATAATAAGAATAATAATTGAATTTGATGTTTCTAGAACAAATGCGATCGTCGAGTTGTTATGTAACTGAGATACATACCTACCTACCTCTGTAAGTTAAACAAGCGGATATTTTTTTATAATTACTTCAGGTTTTATAATTAAGTCTCGTAGGTACATATTTACTTTTTGCTGGTTCTAAAATATTACATAATTATACCACATACATTTTTAAGTCGTAATTTAATACGCCCCACGGTCAATGTACTCTTACTTATTCCTTTTGTTTTAAGTAAACGTAGAAACCAAAATAGTGATTCATAAATTAATCCATTCATAGCTAACTAGTCTAGTTAAATAGTGAGCCAAAAACGGTATTATGAAACACCTGATCCAGCTAAAAGTAATAAAATTTCGGAAGCCGGCAGCAACAACTACAAAATAGTCGAACCTCTGTGAACAAAAACTTACATTGTCTTGTCATCCGTCACTCACGTTCCATACCGTAAGCTTAGCCACATTGTTGTATTATTTTTTCTCACCTACAAGCAAGATTCCAGCCATCACTCAAAAAGTCTTTGTTTCCTCCGAGGGAAAATTTCCATCAAAAGAGACGGTAGAAACGAAACGGTTTGGTTAGCCGCAGCCCGCGGCGCCTCGCCGGCCAGAGGTACTTGCTGCAGGCACCTCTCGTGCCTCAATTACGTACACTTTCACTATTTGGCCAGTGGCCACTCAACGAACTTCAAATTTCTCGCTTTTTCACCACACTTCACCTAAATTCGACAAAGCCGCCAATCTCTGACGGCATCTAAATGATTTATGGATATTACTGGTACGAAATACTTGAAAACGTACTCCAATTTCCCGGAGGAATGAAACACTTTTAACGATAAAATATACTTTATTTACACAGCTAAAAAGAATTATAATTGTAATAATAAGTACCTAATGTAAGTCAGATCAAGTTGTACCATTCACAGCTAAATTGTGCCTGTAAACGAACTATCAAAACGTCTCAAAGGCAGAAGATATGACTTTATTTTCTATATTTCCTTGATTTGACCCAAACTTATTGAGCGGTATATTTATCTTCTGATCGGAAACCAATTTAGCTGTACCAAATGAATAACCTAAACAAACATATCACAAATCAAATAAATAAATTGAGCAGTAATACAATCTAAAAGGTAACTTTTAGTATCGACCACGCGGCCGGACTCATATTAGAAAATATTCAGGCCCCACATATGACCCGCACTTGGGAAAATCTGGAGGGGCTTGGACGAAGTCACTTTGCTCACCTACTTTAAGTATAAAATCTAAGCCTCTAGTCCAATGAGAGGACCTTTCGTCTCTCATCATCCAGAACCCTGGGTTATCAGCCTTAAAACGTAACGCCACCACACCGTGTTTTGGCACCACTATGGTATCTTTGACAACTGGGTCTATGAGATTCTTGTTGAACAATGTACCTTCTTCGTTCATCTTCTTGATGGTTCCAGCGTCGAAGCTTTTATTGAGTTCCCTCATACCGACCACGTGAAAACTGTATCCGTGTAGGTGGAATATGTGGTCGGATTCGCCACCTGTAATTAAAAGCGAAATGTTATCCCAGTGTATATTCGTTACTGTTATTGGTGAACGTGGGAAGCGGCCAGAAATTAATAGCATTTTCATTAATGTTTAATGGATTTCCTCTGTGCAACTCCATTATGGTCTGTCTGATTGGCATCTTTAATTTATTTAATTATATTATTATTATACCTCGACTGCCTTGTTGGCCTAGTGGTCGCAAGCACAACTGCTGAGCATGAATGAGTTCCTGGGTTCGATTCCCGGGTCGGACAAAGAGTTTTTGTGTTTTTTGATCAAGATTTTTACAGTGGCAGCCATGGGGTCTGGATCTGTGCCCAATTGATGGCAACAAGCTCGCCCCCTATTACGTGGGACTTAAAAATGACTGGTGAAATCTCAGTGTATTATTAGATACATCTCTGCTTAAACCTTCGGCGATTACAAGAGTGTGGCTAAGATATGTTTTTATTGCTATTTATGAGAGTAGTGATTACGAGTGAGTACTTTTCAATAACTTTCCCTACCTGTTGACGGGTTTGTAGGCCGAAGAGAATTATATCTACTATCGTTAACCTTATTCATAACCAATAAATAAATGATTACATGAATACGTAGGTATAATTAGAGATAGAAGTAAAAAACAAAAACAAATCATTGCGGACTTTAAACGTGTTTTTTCTTAACTATTTCTTGCGTGCTAGTTTAAGCTTTGATCTGTTATGCAAATTGTGTAATGTAGGTATGAGTATTACTCATTCATCTCGAATTAAATTAACCAGCATTTAAGTTGTTTAATTTACATAATATCATAGAATTTGGAGATTATAAGGAAGCAGATGCCTATTTCTGCTAATGTTATGATTTTATGTTAGCTTGTGTTTACTCTGAAACACACATTAAAATGAACATAAAAGAACCTTAATAACTTCATCAAATGTATTTTCAACCGAATTGTAAGAACGAGGTGTGCGAGATGAGCATTGCTTTAATTCGAACCCAATTTATTTCTCTTTTACTGAAAAATATTACTTTCGAGCAATACTTGCTTTGAAAAGAGAAAAAAAGGAAGGAAATGATACCTCAGGTATTGTAATTAAAATAAAACATGGCCTAGAGAGATAATTAAGAGACAAATTAAGAAAAAAAAATAAAAAAATCCACGCGCGCCTCAAAGAGATGTCAGCAAGGAGGGGCCCGCAAGGGCCGACGCCCGGGGCTGTGGTTTGTCGAAAGGTTAACGCGGCTCCGACACAAGGGCGAAGAAGGAACATGGGTTTGGTTTTTAGTCAGTAGAAGTCTGACACTCCCCTTCGCTCTGCCCAAGAGCGGGGGGGGTTATTCGATGATTTTCCAGCCACAACAGTTAAAACAGTTAAAATAAAACATGGCCTAGAGAGATAATTAAGAGTCAAATTAAATAAATATATCCTATTACCAACCCAGTACTAACTGGGATATGGTGGTCAGATAGGCAGTCGCTTGCTGTACAAAACATATTGATGCATGGTGTTGCTGAAGCATGTAATATGTAAACATTGTAAACTACAGGTATTCAGCGGTATTTGGTTAGACTGGAAGCCGATGCCAATATATAACCTAACCTAACCTAGACAGACAGACAGACAGACAGTGTAGTTGGGAAAAAGCTATAGGCATATGATGATGATGATGATTAATAAATAGTCCCTAGGTACATTAACACTGAACACCGATTGTTTCATTAGTAATTTATTTTGAGAACCACTAAAGTTCCATGCAAAATTATAACATTTGAACGTACCTAACTACGAGTACCTACATTTTCACATCTTATTTACAGAGACGACAAACATCCTCTTTTGTGGTTGCAACATCCGTCTATACACGATCGTAAATAAATGAAGCACTGGCGCCTTGTTTCACACGTTTATTCCGACTTCACAAGGACAGACAGAATATATTATTGTGAATTATTTACGAAATACGAACAAAATATTCTGAAGTGTACGTGTTTGTCAAGATGTTACACTTTCGATTTACAATCACAAGCAGAAATATATGTACGCAGAAAATTTCATGGTTATTTTACAAAATACAAATACTGACATATTCTAGGAACGACTTGTTTCATATTAGTAGGTATTATAGGTTTCAGACTTCTTTTCTCGAAATATCTTTTAATTTTAATCAATACTTTTAAAGTAAATAGCTTTTGAAGTTTGTTAAGTAATTCATATTAGGTAATGCACGAACCAACAAATTGTCTGTAAGATAAAAGCTTTAAAGTTATGAACTTTATATTCTACCATTATCTTCATATTAAAGATAAATTAAAACGAGCGATGCGATGGTGAAAAGCCGTAAAGTTAACTATAGAGGAAGAAAATCATTACATTTAATAGCTAGAAAGTAACAACTGTGACAAAAGTCACATCTGTAGGTAATTGTTTAATAGGTACCTAATGAAAAGTAATTAATTACAATTGTGCAGCTTCAACATAATTGAACAGGTCGTAAAGTAAACCATAGATTTTCTTCAATAACAAAAACAATTGCATTACAGTACCACTAATATGTAGTAGAAGCAACATTTAAATGTGATTTTCTCCTTCTAGGTTAATTTACTTGGTTGGCATTACTTTGTGTAATTTATTTCATCACCGCTGCTCTAAAAACGGTGAAGGAAAACATCGCGAGGAAACCGGCATGTCTTAGAACCAAAAAAATTGAAGACATGTGACATCTACCAATTCGCACTGGGCCCGCGTGGTGATGGATTAAAGCCCATCCCTCTCCTAGAAAAGAGGCCTGTGTCCCAGCAGTGGGAACATTATAGGCTGATGGATGATGATGAGGTTGATTAAGGCTTTTTACGAATATAATATTTTGGAAACCATACTATTCAAAATTGGTCTTATCTCAAAGCTGAAACAGCCATTTCACAAGAAAGTAGCTTTTGAAGTTTTCAATTAATGCTCGTGACTGTACATAAAACAACAAATTAAAATGGAAAATTTAATTAAACTGCACACATTCTAATGCAAAATTATTCTTACAAGAACAATTTCTTCTCCAATGAATTATCTTCCTTTTCTCAGAACGTTTCTATCTTTAGCAGTTCAGGCTGCTCATTGTCTGCCAATCACGTCAAGCTAAGTCAGTCACATAAAACGAAAACTGTTGAAATCACAATTAGGTTAATGAATTCAGTGAAACGAGACGTCTTTAGATATTTAACTAGATTATGGCGGCATCCGGCCTCGCCCACCAACCGTTTGGTTAACTTTATGCCCGGTATATGGTTTGGTTAATTATACGGGCCCAATTGACTGACCAACGTCGTCAAAACCGTCCGACCGACCCGTAACGAGATACCTGGTTGAAAATATGGTTGGGCGGTCTGAGTGGAAGTTAAACAGTGAAGGTTCCGTATCTTTCTGTACTACAATAAGTCATCAAATGCGTTTAACAATACATATATTTAAACAGAACGTTGTTTAATCTACTTTTTGTCCAATAACCTGGAGAAAACCACACTGAGAGAAGGGTGGAAGGCTATGGGGAGGCCTTTGACCAGTTGTGGGACAATATAGGCTAAGAAAAAAAAGCAATTACAGTTGGTTTTAAATAATACCTTACTACAATCTTCGCAAAGTAAATGTAGCTTCAGCAGATTAAAAAAAAAAACATTTATTAAACCAGTAGGAAATTAGTTTTCCGAATTTGGAGAACATAATTAAACCTTCGAAAGTTTGGGTTCCGTATTTTTCATCGAGAACCCCAAAAAGATTTAGAAACCGTGCATGAAAGCACAAGTAGGCCCTGTATTAATAAGACCGTTGTATAACAGATACCTGTAGAGACAATTACTGTGCTCGCAAATAAATGTATCATGCAAAAGAGCCGCATAAAAAATAACTAGGCCGCTTTATCACGATTTCGAAACTCACCTGAATGTTATAAACACTATTTGGTTTTAAAATAAGGTACTTACTTAAGTATAAACATATTTTTAGTAATACTAAACTCTATTTAAAAACTTTTAAGTATGTATTTACGTTTTATGACGTCATATTTCAATGATATAATTCAAACATGAATAAATCACTTTTGCAATAGCACTTAGGCATGATCATAATGCACCTATTCAAATTACCTACTTTGCTTTACTTAACAAAAATATTGTTTCCTAAAACTTAAACCTAGCTAGATCGATTTATCGCCCCCGAAACCGCATACATATACTAAATTTCATGAAAATCATTGAAGCCGTTTCCGAGATTCAGATCATGGATTGCTCATTTAAAGGTATTAGATGACATAATATCACGGCTGTAAGTCTCAAAGGGTGAGGCAGATGTATTGACAAGTTAAATCATCGTCTGCCTAGTCTTTTTACCCGACTGCGGCGAAGCTCAAAAGGAGGGTTATTACAACTTTATTGGAGTCGACTTCCACTCTTGCTGTACCAGTCGTACCAGATCCAGCCGCAGCTGAATACCAGTATTTTACATGGAGCGACTGCCATCTCATCACCCACACATTTCACCAGTTATGAGCTCATACGCCTTATTAAAGACACAATTAAAAAGTCATTGTTATAAATCTCCTGGAGATTTATTAGCGGACGGGAGGGTAGTTTTAAGTCGGATATTCCCCATGAATCGGGACTCCGTGGCAGCTATTGAGAAGTTCCCGATGAAAAACTCCAATAACACTTGGCGCGAACCGGGAATCGAACCCTGGACCTCATGCCCAGCAGTCGCGCATGCGAACACTAGACCAACGAGGCTGCCTTTATAATGGCACGACTTTATGTAGTTATGTGTCTACCCGTCGGGGCTGCGGATTATCGAAAGAGATGACGTGGCCTCGGCACAAGGGCGAAAAAGGAACATGGGTTGGTTTTTAGTCAGTAGAAGTCTGACACTCCCCTTCGGTCTGCCCAAGAGCGGGGGGGGGGGGGGGGGTTATTTGATGATTTTCCACACACCAAAAAAAAAAGTAGTTATGTGTCTAGCTAGACATATACTACAGGTCACTTACATACACATGCAACAATACATACATGCAAGTAGATATATAATACGGTGATAATAATATAATGATTTCTCGAGACAATAAGATTGGACAGTCCGCCACTCAAGTGTAATTGCATACAAGAGTGCAACAATACTGTAACATAATAGCATAATAACGTTCTATTAAACTTTTGAGAAAGTCTGAACTGTATCCAACTGTACTTAAGAAGTATCATTCGTGATTCGCTTCGTGTCTAGGGTTACCATTTATCAATTTTAAAAGTCCTGTTAAAAAGATGGACATTTGTCAAAAACAAGTTATAGAACAGGAGTCACTTTGCGGAAATCCGTTGCTTCCCGGTGTCCACCACAAAAAAAAGGCTTGTCCACCAGTTAAACATGAATATTCTCGTTGTCGTCCAATGATCCCCAGCGACTCTACTTAATATTATTTAGTTTTAATTCCGGGAGAAAATTCAGGCCTGGATTTTTTTCGCTCAATTAAAACTATAATATTTCATTTGTAAAGTCTGATGCATTTTGGTAAGATTGATTCATAAGATTTAACTTGTCAAACAGTCTGCATATTTTATTTTCACATCTTTCTTTTTTATCGTTTACAATTTCTTTAAAAAATTCAAAGCCTGACAACTCCGGATAGTTGTTAACCCTATTCGTATTTAGGTGTAGTTTTCAAAAGGACGCCACATGAACAAAACTTTATTGTTCTGTGATTGATGAAGATATTCCATTACGCTGATTGATATTGCTAGACTCGTGGACTGATGGTTAGGTTTCCTATTCAGAAATTGCAACTTCACTATCATTTAGTTAGAAAATTGATACTTTTGAGAAAGAGTAAGGCGAGAAAAGGAAGTAATACATTAGTATTGTTAATGGTGTTTGTGCATAAACTTATTCCTGTATTTTAATAAGCTCACGTTTGTTCTGCCAAAACGTATCATCCCACAAAGTTTTTTTAAGTAATTGCTGTGATCCGGATAACTGATTATGAAACGGTGGTAAATAATTACCGGTAATAATCGGTGGTAATAATTCATTTTAAATCTGGTATTAACTATGTTTTGTATGTATAAATAAGGGACTGGTTTTAATAAATTATATCGCGTTTAGAATTTCAAGAAATATTAGTATAACTCATTTTAGCAGAACTTAAGTCCTGAGTCATCTAAGCACTTTTACATAACGTTCTCAAACCTGGCATTCCAAACTTTAAAGGTTCCTGCCACTCAAACGTTTGTAACAGACATCACTCTTTAAGCTGAAGACGACTTCACCAGTGTTCCGTGTTTCGTAGTAATCTTAGCCGCATATTACAAAGGATACCATAAATCACTGTCTCCATGATAAATGGTTCCAAGTACTTCTCCTGCATGTCGTTATTTATATCGAGACTTATGAAATCTTCATTATGTCTATGTCTTACGATATATTACTTGCTGAAGAGGATATCGATTTGTCAAGCGATTTTTTTATTCTAGACGTTTCGCTATTTGCTAATCTTTGAATACTAAAAGGCTTATTCTGCTCATCCCGTAGCTTTCAATATTTACACAAAGCCATTGTTGAAACTGTGCAGGTATACCTACATACATATTGCTCTGGCAAAGTTTGAGTGTAACCGACACATAAAAAAAGATAAATATGGCTGTTCGGCACATCAGCTGCATTTCTTTTTGGGACAAGCTCGCCACACTATTCCCAAATCACTGTAACTTCGGAAAGCCAGGCGACCACCAGAAAAGCGCTGAGACAATGAAGCTCGACGAAGTCCAGAGAATCAATTTAACTGCCTTGCATCCCGCAACGAAATTAATCTGAAAAGAATAGCGGAGGAGTAGGAAAAACATAATTTCAACTTCCCTCCGTATCAGTAGGATACATAACAGAATATCAGTTACCTAAGACTCTTTAACGATTACTTGAATATGACTATACATTTTCCCTAATTGGTAGATATCGATTTGGCAAGTGACCGATGTAGACGTCTCGACTATTTGTCAATCTTTGTATACGCTCATTTACACGAGGATAGTTTCTAGTCGGTCGAGAGGCGACCATTACTACGAATGTCCTAAAGGTGGATATGACCAGGTGATTTTTATATCAAGCAGGAAAAACTCGCCTATGGCTTATCGTATCGTTAATCAGGCCCTCCTCTTTGAACGTGACTCAAAAAACTCAAAATATATTTTTATGAAAAAAAAAATATTACTGTTGGCGGTTCTCACCTTTCGGTTTAGTAAACAGAACGTTGAAAAATAGTTGCAGGCCGAAAGGCGTTTTCAGGCATGTTCAGCTCCTTTCACAAATCGCCTTATAAATATTAAAAAGCCTGTACGTGTAAATGAGCCTTACGTTAAGCCTAAAGTTACACAAGTGCCATAAAAGGCATTATGTTTAAGGCTAATATTGACGCGCAAAGTTATCTTAGCACAAGTGCCGTTTCTAACTTTCGGTGGAGGAAAGTGGAAACTTTACACTACAAACTGCCTAATAAGGGAACTTGCTGAGCTTATGTCGTTACGGCACGTGTGAACTGCTTGTTGAATATATGTCTGTTCCTACATGTATTGTGTAGATTTATACGTTTTGTTTTATAAATAAGCGTCTTAGAGAATTAGTGTGACAGACTTGACTTTGGCCACCTTCATTTTTATATCGCACGCCATTATAAAAAATTACATGAAGCTATCTTCTTTATCGTGTGATTATTGCCTATCCGACGTTTCCGAGGACGGTTACACGACACCTCGCAGCGAAACACGACGCCGACGTTACGTCATCATCATCATCATTTCAGCCAAAAGACGTCCACTGCTGGACATAGGCCTCCCCCAGGTGTCGCCACATTGACCGGTCCCGTGCGTCTCTCATCCAGCGGGTTCCTGCAACCTTGACCAGGTCATCGGTTCACCTAGTGGGAGGCCTTCCAACGCAACGTCTTCCGGTTCGCGGTCGCCATTCCAGAACTTTTCAGCCCCTTCGGCCATCGACGTTACGTGTTTCGTTTTAATTACAGTTTAATGTTAAATATGTATTAGTTTGTTATTTTTGTATTATTGTGTGTATTTTACTTATGGGCCTTAGTTGCCTGAAATAAAATGATTATTATTATTATCCTGGTGTTACAGTTTCTTTGGCCCATGGGGGTCCATGTACATGTGACTTGGCTTTACATGCCGTCGAAAAATATCTGCAAGTCATACTGGTTTCCCTCACGATGATGATGATCCCTTTCCTTCACCAAAACAAATAATAAACTATATAATACGAACAAATAATTATTTTAGCTATTAATAGAGAAGTTTATTCTAAGTTTCTACATTCTAGATTGTCTATAAATAGACAGTAATCAAATCAAATCCAGATCTATCTATATCTTTTCTTTGTATTTAATATTATATTTTATTGAAGCTCTAATATCGACAGCACTGTCGCTATCGCCTGAACTGCTGAAAATAAATCAAATAAATTGCTACCAATGAATGTAACGGACATCGTTCAGAGATTTTGATAACATATAAAAAATTGGTTGCCTGTAAAGTCGGTATACGGGCGAAAGTTTTACGTGACAACGACTTTGAGTGGTAAAATAATTTTAATGCCAATAATTTTTATGTCTGTCTCTCTCGCTCTTAGGCGGGCTAACCATGCCCGAGTGGAAGGGACGCGTGCCTCTCACTCGCTCTCATTGTGAGCGCATAACGTGAGCGGAGCGTAACGCAGTTTCTTGAAGTGTCACCCGGCAAACCAATTTATAAGACGTTGTCACGTCAAAAGACGTTATCATCAATAAAATTGTATTTGATTTATTTATCAATTTCGAGAGACCTCTTTCAGCAAGTACTTACCTATATGAAATGTTTTAGTAAATAAATATATGTATGAATAACAAATTAACTAAGTATTATTTAACTACACGAGAAATATTTAATTTCATAGAGAATGTGTTTCATTATTATTTTTGGTTCAGATTACTCTCTTTCTCTAAGTTATTACAGTTATAAAAGTAGCCTAATGTTATTGTTATTAAAATTATAATCGTTGTAGCTGAAAACAATTACAACTTTCACCATCATGATTGTGTATTACAGCCTTATGCCTTATTATCCGGTTGTGTCGCTGCATAGTAACGTTTATATGTTACAACACAAGTAATCGTATATAATCGTCTTGTTACCGTCCACTTCTAGCTAAAGTCATTACTGTCGACGCTTTTATGAGTTCTTACCTATCAACCACAAGTCCACCACAAGTCTTCAGCTGCATAAGTCATAATTATACCCAGTATTGCCAACTTGGGGGATTTCCCCCTAGATTTAGGAGGTAAATAATTGGGATTTCTAGGGATACTTTTAGGGATTTTATCAATGATAAAAACAACTCGATATAACACCAATATTGAACTACATATGATTTTAAAAAGACAGAAGCAGAAGAAAATGATAAGTTAATTTTCTTCTGGTTCTGTTTTTTAACCGACTTCCAAAAAAAGGAGGAGGTTATCAATTCGACTGTATTTTTTTTTTTTTTTTTTTTTTATGTTTGTTCGCTCATAACTTGCGACTGGGTGAACTGATTTTCACGATTCTTTTTTCATTTGAAAGCTGGTGCTTCCCGTGTGGTCCCATTGTCACCATTTCAATATCTGATGATGGGATCTTGTAGAAATCGGGGGAACTCTTCAATAAATAACAGCAGATTAACCGCGATTGTTGATAAAGCATATCTAAGCATTGTTTACGCCATCACACAACATAATATCACGCCTGTACTCACTACAAAGGTTATAAAAACTATTTTGTGAAGATCTGATGAAGAACTTCGGAGATAGGCAACGGAACTCCTCAATAAATGATAGCAAATGGACTGGGATTGCTGAAATCTCATATTGTATGTCTATTGTTTACACCAGTTCCTAACATAACATCACGCCGGTACGTTGTGAAGGGGTAAGCACATGTGAAACACTAAAAAGTGAAAAATAAAAACTTTTTTACAAAAAATAAAACCGACTTCGACAAAAAAACACTCAAAAGTGAAAAATAAACTTGAGAAGAAAAATCAGTTACTGAAGTCGGTGACAAAAAAATGAAATCAAAGAAACAAAAGTCACCGACTTCAGTAACTGATTTTTCTTCTCAAGTTTATTTTTCACTTTTGAGTGTTTTTTTGTCGAAGTCGGTTTTATTTTTTTTGTTCTGTCTTATTGGAAGTATTAAATGATTTATCATCATCATCATCATCAGCCTATAATGTACCCACTTCAGGGACTCAGGCTGATTAATACATAAAGAATATTATGTGTTTGTATATTTTTTTAGGGAGAACCTAATTGTAGTGATTTTAGGGGCTGTAGGGATTAGAGGAAAATATTTTTGAGAGTTGGCAACACTGATTATACCAAGTGCGTTTGGTTAAAAACGTCGGCATCGTTACGTCATAAGTTACGCGAGTTATAAACCATGACTAATGAGATTTCACAATTGTAACTACCCAGATATCGAATCTGTTGTCGTGTGTATAAACAATATAAAATCCAATTATATTTTAACAAGCGCTTGGCCTCTGTTTCGCATCGTTTTTACGACTTGACAAAACGTCGAGATTTGTTTATTAATTGGTAATAAACAAATCTCGACGTGTTAGCGATGTTTTTGTTATAAAGATAGAACTAAATAAAGCCCGAGCGCTTTCCTATTTCTAATTTCTTGACAACATTTCAATCTCCTTTTTTACATGTAGATGTTTTATTTTGATTTTAAGTTTGTTGCTATTTCCTAAATAATTAATAACAACTAATATCACATGGTTGGCTGAAAATGAACGAACCTTCAGGGAACTACTTAGGATGAGAGTAAAAAGCGGGCTTTCTTGTCCAAACACAAGAAACGGACTGTCCTATTACTTTCCATGACCCTAATAACATATTAATCATAATTATAATCTATTATAAAAAAGAAAAGTCGCTACTGACTCACTGACTCATCAACGCCAAACCCTAGCCCTTGGATCTAGAAAGCTGTTTTGCACAGAGGTTCCCTTTATAATGTAGACAAAGAATAAGGATGAATTTTTCGAAATTCAATCTGTAAGGGAGTTAAATTAAAGTTTATGTGGAACATATTAAAATAATAATCACCTTGATCGAACATCACCAGCTCCACGGTAGCACCCAGGGGTACGCGTTTGACATGCACGCACTCGTCTCCATGTCCTGGCTTCTCAGGACAGAACTGGTTGGCCCCCACATCGTCACCTTGTGTCAGGAGTGGAGACGCCGGGTACGTGAAGCGGTGGCCGTCGGTTTGACCCCAACTCTCTGAAAAGACACAGGTAGGTAAGGTAAAGTAAAAGCTGTGACAGATTTGGGTGGGCAACAAAATAACCAACATAATTTATAAAGTTCCCACTGCTGGGACCCAAGTTTCGTCTCTGTGAAAGTGAGTGGGTATAATCCCCCGGGTCCAGTGTGGTTAGGTTAATACGATGCTGTTACTCGTTTCTGTACGGGAACTATTCTGGAATTCTGGAGGTATTGTATAGAAACCGATATCCACTGGACAACCGGATGTTAGCTTAAACTAATACCGGCCTGCAAAGTGGGTGCGGAAGTTAGACGGTTTTGGTCAGGTTAGGAAGTATGCTAATGTACGGAAGTATGCCTAATACGAGTTCTAGCCAGCATTATGGCTAACAAGTTTTTAATAGGCATCAGCGGTTTTGGATAAACGCCATGTTTGTATAACCACTCAAAATTAGGACATCAAGAAGCGACTTTTGGGAAAAACGAAGTTATCTACGGAAGTGCGTCTTATAATTACTGAGGCCAACTAGTTGAGACATAAGAAGACATAAGAAGCTCTAGGACATCGCCGAGGACTATTAATATTTATGGTACAAGGGCACGGGACAAACAAGCAATCAAAACGGACAAGTTGTTCGGGAAAACCAAGTCATTTCTATGACAAAATTCAAAATAGGTGAAGGAAAACATCGTGAGGAAACCGGCATGTCTTAGAACCAAAAAATTCGAAGACATGTGACATCTACCAATCCGCACTGGGCCCGCGTGGTGGATTATAGCCCATCCCTCTCCTAGAGATGAGGCCTGAGTCCCTGCAGTGGGAACATTATAGGCTGATGATGATGATTCAAAATAGTATAGTATCAAGTAATTCCTCTCAATAACAGACACGGTATGCCATATGATGCAATTATATCATTCAGTCACAATGGACAACAGATTTAATCAACAACAACGCACAACACAACAGAGCAATTAAAACTGGTGTCTAAAACACACAATTATTTTTCAGTCAGTGTTAGGTACATCACATGGAATTTCCAACGCTGTAAACATTACACCGTAATATCATGCCTGTAGATACTCCGTGAGATCGCCAGTAACACCAAGGGGTTGCTGGCCTTTCTCGGAGAGCTAGGGTGGATAGAAAAATGTTCCCACCCGTACGCAAAATATGCGCTTTAGACGTGGAATTGCGGCCACCAGCCCGTTATACTATAGGTACTATACTATACATGCCTATAGATGACCAGAAGGATATGGCAGAGGTATATAACAAACCCTACATACTCCTTTCGCCTCGACCGCTTCAATACATCTGACCATACACGCCCGACAATTTCTCTATAATTTTTATCGTGTCTATATTCACGCACGATTCACTTTTACGGCAATCTATTGGACCGAGGTTCGTGTAAACTGGGCAGGCGTTTCCAAAAACAAATGAACGAGGGTACGCAGGGTAATGTCTTGGGGAAACGCAACTATTATGAATGGTCCGACATTTATTATTTCAGGAAGTACCACTATTTCCTGGGTACGACCATTTTTCATAATAATATGGGTTATTTATATGCCTGTTCTATTTACATACATTTTATCCTAAGTGTTTGTAAGTTTGACTCAGGATTTTATTCTCACTATTAATTTGAGCCCGATTCATGGCAACAGGCTTACCCCCAATAAACTGTACTAAAGGTACAAACAACTGCTTAATCTTTCGAGGTCTACAGGCGTGATGTTATGACATCAACATTTTACTCTCATTATAAAAAAAAATGTAAATGTGCCTTCATTACCTTTTCATTACAACGATTACGTCTACATCCTTTATTTCCAGTTTGTTTGTTTGTTTCAACCGCTTAACCGGTATGACAGTCGGCTGACCTCCATACCCTTCAGCAAAACTGGATTTTTGCAATAATGATGTAACCAATACATGCAAGTATCTCATAATATCCTCTTGTACGTGTAACTACTGGTGGAATGTAATATTACATGCTGTCAATATTGGAACGTAATGTAGATTGTTACCGAATAAATAAATTGAATTGAATTATATGAAATGAGTTTTTAACTTGAACAAAGTATAATAATATATGCTACTGCGGTTCTGTCTCAATAATAATAATCATAAAGCCATCTTGATGGTAAAATTAATGAAGTAATGAAGATCACCTACAAAAAAACAATCAAAATTTTCATTTGTTTCAAATGATTGATGTACAATGAATGATCTAAATCTCGAATCACGTTTAGTCCAGTCATTTTAGGCATTTTAATCCCCAATCTACGGAAAAAATCCTAAAGGGCTGAATTTTTGTATATACCTTTATTAAGGCATTGTAATGAAGATGTGAAAAATCTGCTTTTCGTGACCTTTTGACCGTGATAACTTCATTAGCCGACACGATATCAATGTCGATTTTCCACATCTTTATTACAATGCCGTAATAAAGGTTTATACAAAAATTCAGCCCACTAGGAATTATTCCGCAGACAAAATCTAAAATGACTGGACTAGTTATATGTAGTACTTTATGCGTAGCGTGATGGCCCTTTGTATCAGCCATGATGTCAAACGAAAGGCAATTCGTTAAATTACTGCAGACATCTCGTCATCATAAAGACTTTACGGCCTTAGACTAGACATACGACAGACAGACGTATAAAGATCTAATCATACTACACAGCTTAATTCAATGACGAATGCTGGAAACTTTCGTTTCTGAAATACTTGTGAATGAAATAATGGATTTCATTTTCTAGGTTCTAGGACTCTGATTAAATCAGATCAGTTAATCTGCTGTCATTTTGCACGTTAACTTAGAAATCACAACCGATTTGATGAACAGGATAATAACAAGCTGTAAAAGAAAGAAGACATCACGGGGCCTAAAATGTAAATGTTATGTTAGTCACAAAGATACCGCGGCCTCGACATAAAGGGCTAAGAAGGAACATGGGTGGTTTTAAGTCAGTAGAAGTCTGACACTCCCTTTCGCTCTGCCCAAGAGCAGGACCCCTTATTAGATGATTTTCCACCCACCAAAAAAAAAAAGGGGGCCTAAAATGATCACAGACGCAGCTAATACCTATTAAGAATTTTACGTGTTGTAACATAAGATTCTGCTATAGTGGCCATGCTATAGTGGCCATTTTAGACACCCAGAAAGAGATTCAATAAATGGGTTTTCAGTACTCGCAGTTCACCGTTCACGGCCTTTCAAAACCAATTTATTTCCAAACTAGCTGATGCCCGCGGCTTCACCGTTCAAATTATATACTAAAACCTTCCTCTTGAATCACTCTATCTATTAAAAAAAAACCGCATCAAAATCCGTTGCGTAGTTTTAAAGATTTAAGCATACAGACAAACAGACAAAAATAGCGACTTTGTTTTATACTATGTAAGGATAGAATGCAAGCATTTAAACAATATGGTCCCAGAATCAAGTGGCCACAACTATTGTGCAAAGTGTTAACTTCGGTTGTAATACCACTAGAAGCGCAATCCACATTAAGTGGGCACATTGTGTGTTAATTGTTTAGCGTAAATTATTTCGACAAAGCGCTTGATTTATTTGCTTATTTACATTCGATCTCACAACTGGTGTTAATGAATTACGTATGTTTATAGGTTAGTAGTCCCACGGTACATTTATTGTAAACATGAATGAAAGACATTGTTTTATTTGACTGAAATAAGAGCAGAAAGCCGCGGCAAAGTGAAATTCTATCAAAATCAAATCAAAATCAAAATATTTTATTTGCCAGAATATGGTATATAAGATGTTACAGTAAAAAATTGTTTCAGCATACCCTGCCATAACATGGCGTGCAAATGTCTTACAAAACTGAGCGAAGTCGATTAATCTAGCTTACAATTTACAAGTTCTATTGACTTGTCATCTAAATATTCTTTAACAGAGTAATATCTTTTACTTATTAATAGTTTGAAAAGTATTTTTCTAAACATCGTCATCGGTAATTCTTGAAGACTATTTGGTAAATGATTGTAGATTATAATCGACATACAGTACACATTTTTCTTAAATATCAGCAGTAACCATAATGAAAATTATGTAGAAATGGCAGATACCGATGCTAAAGGTCAATATCGTTGAACGTCAA
The DNA here is from genome assembly GCA_949775195.1 of Diarsia dahlii. Lineage (NCBI taxonomy): Eukaryota > Metazoa > Arthropoda > Insecta > Lepidoptera > Noctuidae > Diarsia > Diarsia dahlii. The sequence goes on from OX459195.1 coordinate 17,915,309, forward strand.
TGTAGAAATAGGTTATTTCTAATTGTTTGCAACTACCGCTTGTATAGGCCCTGGCCATGACAACGACTTTTGCAACTTTACGTGGATCAATAAGAACCTTCTATTGAAATCTTCTCCAGAGTTTAAGCTTAGTTAACACAGGCCACATAAACGTGACGTAAATACTGACGGGTTTAACATTGGAATTACTCATCACATTAAAATAAAATTAGGTACTACATTAGATTTACATTTACATTTTAAGAACGTATCCCTGTGAATAATAATATCCAACATACTTGTATTTTCGATTCAAATATCGACGTAATTACGTGAAGTTTACACCGAGCGCTTGTACACACGGCTACACATCAAGCTATACATTTCCAGTTTACGCTGATCTCGATTTGTACGGAAATCCTATACAATGCGAGACCACCTTATACTAGAAATGTATAGCTTGATGTGTAGCCGTCTGTACTAGTAGTACTAGTTGTAGGACTCAGCTCAAATCACATCACAATAGGCTCAGCAACCTATCCAGTCGCAGTAGAATTGGTTTGTACAGAATTATTCTATGCGAAACGAGAATCCTACAAAAGTCACAGATTCTATATTTTTTTAAGTTACATATGTACTTCAGACAAAATATGAATGGCTAAATTATTCAAAGCTGCCCTTTAATATTACGACCTCACATACGACTGTATCTCATCAGCTCGTGAAAGCGACAAGCCAATTAGAATATTCAAGCTGGTTCTGAATCGTTCTACTCTCCTTATGTAAAGTGTTCATTGCATAGCTTTAATATAACAGTCAATGTGACCCAGAAAAACGAAAAACTAAATAGCTCCAGAAACTGAAAAAATGAAAAATATTTACCGGTTTCTCAATTTATTAATTGAAGTTTTTAATTTTGAATATCAAGTCACACCATTTGAGTAGTTCTATAACCAAATCAGAAAATTGGAATATGGGAATATAATACTCCGTCTGATTACACTCTTGTGAATGTGAATTTCTGGACGAAATCGCGTGCAAAGTGCTGGTAAGAAATAAAATAAGCCGTATTAGGTAAGTAGTAGCCGTTGTAAGTCAGTAAGAATAAACTATCCGGAGAAAGAAAAAGTAAGAAACATCCGAAACTAATTAGAGAACTTTTGATTTCTAGATCAACTAATTAATACAAGAAAGTGAATTTCTATCAATTTAATATTATTGATTAGGCCACCAAACAGGAGTAATAACTTCATCTAAAGTAGTAGTAATTGCCCATTTATTTATGAGAGTGTTGATTCAACGGTACAAATTATACAAAAATAAATTGCGGCCCACAAAAAAGGCCCACTCGAAGTGAAAGGAAAACTTTCATACAAGTCTTGTCTTGGTAGTCATCAAAATAAACATCCTATTGTCTAGGCATAACTCTTGCGTCTTAAAAGCTGCCCGAATATGTAAATAAAGAACAAATGGTAATTTTGTTAGTGTAAACGGTTGTAAAGGTTGCGCGTAGGCACGAGTACACGGCCAATCAGTAATAGCTATACAAATCCAATTTATGCAGATCTCTCATTTTACCGGGAAACCTATACAAGAGGAGGAGGAGCAATGTTACACTAGAAATGTATAGCTTGTGTCGCCGAGTGTACCTACATACAGTCAAGTGTGACTTTTTTTACTGCAATTTCATGGCATTAAGTTATTATGAACACCTGTATGATGGTCGAACGACAAACGACGCACAAGCACCCATATACATTTTTAATAAGAAAAGAAAAAGTGCAATACCTACATATTATACGGTCAAAATGTATGTATCCATGAAACTGTGGTCAATTTCACACACAATTTTTTCTTGGGTCATTTCCTAAAAGAGCAGACAAGGCCTATTTAGTGACCTAGTAGTATTAAGGAACCATCTATATCTATAAAAGCGAAAGGTCACTCACTGATTCATCACGAAATCTCGAAAACCGCTGGACGTACAAAGATGATTTTTGGCAGGGAGGTAGTTTATGGTTAGAAGACGTCCGCTAAGAACGGATTTTGCGACAGGGCCGGATTAGGGTGGTCTAAGGGCCCTCGCAAGTTTGTATGAAACTCCTTCATTTTTTGTGCTACAATCTAGATTTTTGGCAGATACGTAGTTTATAGTCAGTGGGCGTCTGCTATGAACTAATTTTGCGACAGGGCCGGATTAGGGTGGTCTAAGGGCCCTCACAAGTTTGTATGAAAGTCCTTAATTTTTCGTGCTATAATCTTGATTTTTGGCAGAGACGTAGTTTATAGTCAGTAGGCATCCGCTATAAATTAGTTTTGCGACAGGGCCGGATCAGGGTGGTCTAAGGGCCCTCGCAAGTTTGTTTGAAAGTCCTTCATTTTTTGTGCTACAATCTTGATTTTTGGCAGAGACGTAGTTAATAGTCAGTAGACGTCTGCTTAGAACCGATTTTGTGACAGGGCCGGATAAGGGAGGTCTAAGGGCTCTCGCCAGTTTGTATGAAAGTCTTTCATTTTTTGTGCCACAATCTTCATTTTTTTTATAGTTAGTAGACGTCTGGTAAGAACAGATTTTGTGACAGGGCCGGATTAGGTAGGTCTAAGGGTTCTTGCAAGTTCGTAAGAAAATCCTTAATTTTTTGTGCTACAAACTTGATTTTTGGCAGGCACGTAGTTTATAGTTAGAAGAACTCTGCTAAGTACAGGTTTTGTGGCAGGGCCAGATTAGAGAGATTTAAGGGCGCTCGCAAGTTTGTTTAAAAGTCCATCATTTTATGTGCTACTAACTTGAATTTTGGCAGGGACGTAGTAGGTGAGTAGAAGTTTGCTAAGAACCGATTTTGCGACAGGGCCGGACTAGGGAGGTCTAAGGGCTCACGCGAGTTTGTATGACAGTACTTCCTTTTTTGTGCTACAATTTTGGCAGGAAGGTACTTTATAGTTAGTAGACGTTGACTAAGAACGGATTTAGCGAGTTTAGCAACATGGCCAGAATAAGGAGGTCTGAGGGCTTTCACATGTTTGTAAAAATGTACTGTTTTTTTTTTGTACTAACAACCTGAAATTTAACAAGTCTAGAGTTTAGAAGTAGGACATCTAAGCTAAGTTTGTAAGGAAGACCTGGACTAAGGGCTCCCGTAAGTCCATATGAAATCCTTGGCTTTTTGTACCTGAAAATTGGCAGAGAGATAGAATATAGATCATAAGACATTTCAGGTAGGAATAGATTTTACGACAGGGCTGGTTTAAGGGAATATAATCGCTTCGATTGGCATTTGGCATTCGATTTGACATAGTACCATCCCCAGGCAGTCCAGACAAGAGAGTCAAAATTTCTACGCGAACGAAGTCGCGGGCAACTGCTAGTTTTGGTAATAAATCTCAAAGTTAAAATCATAATTCCTCTAAAAAATCACTTCAATGTATGCAGTGATAGATTGGTGGCAGTGACTGTACGCAGCGTACGTTTGGCGGCATCGGCGCAAGCGCAATCATTCGCGGTATACTATTAGCGGTCGGCGCAGACGCTGATACGACCGCTGATTACTTCACTTTCTTCATGAACACCGTGTCATGACGCTGTTATATGTAAAATAACTTTATGTATGGAATAGTAAACAAGAGTATGAACAAGCATCGTTAGTGTTGATTCTTTGCCGACTTTCAAAATTAAATGTTTATAAATATCTTAGTTTGCTTCCAGCCTTCATGTAACTATCTACTTCTTAGTTTACCTATAACCTTATTTTAAACTAACTGTTACCCGCGACTTTCGTCCGTGTAAATTATTATAAAAATATTACTTCCATACTTGAATCGGATTTTGTTAACTATTTCAAGGGTTTCAATTTTTTGACACAGATCCGTATCCTTTTTCCAATTAAAGCCTATTTACTCCTTATAACACAGACCGACAGACAGACCGACGATAGACAAACCTACATACAGAGTGATAGACAAACCTATAGACAGAGCGATAGACAAACCTACAGACTTAGCGATAGACAAGCCTACAGACAGAGCGATAGACAAACCTACAGACAGAGCGATAGACAAACCTACAGACAGAGCGACAGACAGACCGACAGACATACCGACAGACAGAGCGATAGACAAACCTACAGACAGACCGAGAGACACACCAACCGACAAACAGACAAAAATCTATTTAGAAAACTGCTTCTTCTATGCTATTAAGAAGATATTAGCACTGACTACCACGCTTACGTGACACATAGCATTTGCGAGGGTTCCAACTGCAACCAAACTTAAAACCAACAAGAACTGCCTTTTGATTACCCATCTGCGGCTAAGCCCAGAAGGAGGGTTATTAACGCAGTAACTTCACAACCCGTAAAAACCCCAATCACCTAACTAATCGGCCATAATGTGAATGAAACACTGCTCACACATAATTACATACAGATTAAATAGTTCTTACGAAGTGGAGTAGCATTACGCAGGCTGACAGCCAGTCTGTGTGGCAGTTCGCCGATTGATGAATAGTGCTCGAATACCCGATCATTAGATTCGCCACGAGATACCTCGACCTCATCACTGAGCTCCATACAAGAATATAGAGCTATGTCACTTCATTACGACTTAGTATAGGATTTCTCTTTGGCAAAAATGACGTACTACTATAAAAACTTCCATGCCCTATTTAACTTACTGATTTTTAAGCAACAGAACTATTATACATCAAAGTCAAAGTCAAAATATTTTATTTCACATTGGCCTACATGGGCACTTATAAAACGTCGACAATAAAGGTGCACGGTTCAGTGCATTGGTCGATTCCTAAGGAGAAGAACCGGCACTCCAAAGGTTACTCTTTCAATCTTTTAAAATCGTTGGGGTTAACAATAAGTTTAAGGTTCAGACATAATCTTGGTATAATACACACATGAAAACTATGCAGATTAGTGTCTGAGATGGTCTTATGCTTCTACTATAGCTGTAGACCAAGTGGTCGAGGCTGAGCGTTTACAGTCAGTGGATTTAAGACTTTGCAAAATTGCTCAATGTTCGTCAGTACATCTAAGTATTTTTGTTACGCAATGTTTGAATTAGATAACTAAGTTCCAGTTTTTGATCTTGTTTAATTAAAGTGACAGCTGTTGGGATTTACATAATTAAACTGATAATTTATTGAGACTATATTTTTAACAGCCTAATTTGATTGGCTTTCATAATAACCAGTCTTACATAGTGTAAAATTCTGGCAATTATTCATTTCTTTAAGACCAAAGTTACCAGCCCCTTTAGTTTGGCTTGCTGTCATTTTTTACGGACTATAGCTACTAGGTAATCATTATTTTGAAATGTAACTCTCATGAAATTAATGGGTAAATAATGAGGCATTGCACAAAATATTCATATTTCCTTGCCCAACTTTACACGTACTAAAAACGCACATTAAAGCTATTCTCTAAACATCAAAATACCGAGAATATTTTCGAAACATTTGTGACTCGACCCACTAACACATTCTCTTGCCTAAGCTAAGGTTATGTAACACAAAATGCTTATAGCTCGAGGTAAATGTTTAGAACTAAACACAAGAAACCAGCTGTTGTTTAACTTTGCCAAAAACTAGTTTTTATATCCTTTTATAAAGGTAATTGATTCAAAATGAATGGTTATTTTTGATTTAAATTCTCTTCATTTGAATTTGGCATACTTTTTCAAGGACGTCTCTAATATATTATGTTTGTCAACATGAGGTCATTTTTGATTTTTAACCGACTTCAAAAAAAGGAGGAGGTTATCAATTCGACTGTATAGTTTTTTTTTTTTTTTTTTTTTTTTTTTTTTTTTTTTTTTTTTTTTTTTTTTTTTTTTATGTTTGTTCGCTCATAACTTGCGACTGGGTGAACTGATTTTCATGATTCTTTTTTCATTTGAAAGCTGGTGCTTCCCGTGTGGTCCCATTGTCACCATTTCAATATCTGATGATGGGATCTTGTAGAAATCGGGGGAACTCTTCAATAAATAACAGCAGATTAACCGCGATTGTTGCTATAGCATATCTAAACATTGTTTACGCCATCACACAACATAATAAATCACGCCTGAACTCACTACAAAGGTTATAAAAACTATTTGGTGAACATCTGATGAAGAACTTCGGAGATAGACAACGGAACTCCTCAATAAATGATAGCAAATGGACTGGGATTGCTGAAATCTCATGTCTGTCTATTGTTTACACCAGTTCATAACATAACATCACGCCGGTACGTTGTGAAGGGGTAAGCACATGTGAACCACTAAAAAGTGAAAAATAAAAACTTTTTTACAAAAAATAAAACCGACTTCGACAAAAATAAAACACAAAAATAAAAACTTTTTTACAAAAAATAAAACCGACTTCGACAAAAATAAAACACAAAAAAGTGAAAAATAAAAATCAGCTTCTGAAGTCGGTGACTTTGTTTGTTTGATTTCATGTTTTTGCCACCGACTTCAGAAGCTGATTTTTATTTTTCACTTTTTTGTGTTTTATTTTTGTCGAAGTCGGTTTTATTTTATTTTAAAAGATGATTTCGCTATACCAAAAACAAGGTTATGTGACTTATAAAATTCTTCGTCATCTCAAAGCCCTTGAAAGATATCTCATTTATTCCACTGTTTTTATAGTCCCTGCCATAATAAGTGAGAACCGAAGAACCCTTTCGACTTTGTTATTAAATGCTTTGCTCGGTTCGACCGGCAAGTGAGGTGGGGAAATGCAAAAAAAACGACCTTGACTTTTGAGTCTTTTGACCCACATTGGATGACCAAACATACAATCGTTGACGCTCCCTTAGCAAAGATGTGCTAAGCATTGACATTCAATTTATGATTTACACTTTGTCACCCGTGTTTTTCGTCTAGAATATTTTCAGACGAGAGAACTTAATAAAATAAACCTATAGGAGATTTCTCGTGAAATAACGAATGCAAGTTTGAGATACGGCCTACGTTATAATAATATGGGATCCAAAATATTAGTTAAGTTATGTAACATGATAGTTAATGAAATGAATATAGTTGGCGAAAATTGGTTCTTAACGTTTTTTAAGTGTATGCATATTGATTGGTGCTGCTGGCTGTACACGTTAAGCTTTTAAAATGTTACTTTTGCATCCGTGTTTGATTAACCTAAGGTAAATAAAAAAAAAAGTTTAATATTTAACAGTGTATCTAGCTTATGCTTAATCTGCAAAAATAAAGTCATCTTTTTCTTCGCGGTGAAGTTAAAATATTGTATCAAGTAAAAGTGGACAATATTTAAATAAACGAAACTTTATTTCACACCCACTTAAAAATTACTTTAAGAAGTTTTGCGAGGTCTTTAAATTTTCTTCAGTGTTTATCTCGGTTACAAAAAATGAAATAAGTACTACCGAAAGAAACAGTGACATTTTTGTTGTACCCTCAGACCAAGTTGTTGGTCTGAGGTTGTACCTACCTCATTTGTATTTCAGTAGACTTTAATTTTGAATGTATAATGGCCACTTTAGTAGATTTTAATATTAATTATTATTGCGTCTGAAGTGTACAATGGGCCTTTCATAATACATAGTAACTACGTCTGTGACCATTTATGAAAATAGATCATAATATTAAAATAATATGAATTGCGAAAAAAATCGTAAAATTGTCACAGACGCAGTTACTATTATGAAAGTTTTCAATTCATAATTTTATACTATGATCTGCTAAAGTTGCCATTTTAGACGCCCTGTTCAATTATACGTGGTGCTATTGAAGCGGTTTCAACTCTACGAAATAGATCCTACCTAGATGTCATCACTAAATGTTTCACGAAAGACGGTAGAAGAAGAGTAGATAAACTTTTAGCCAGATGGGTGGATGACCTTCAGAAGATCCCGGGTAAACCCTGGTTGAAAATCGCGCAGACCAGGGAAGAATGGCAAACACGGGAGAAGGCGTATGCTCAGCTGTTGTGAAACAGTCAATGATAGATAATAAGTAGATAACTAGATACTACTATCACTACTGTTCTGCCTGTGACCTATGTAATTTTACTATTTGTAAATATCTCTCCGTCTACATGTTGATTTTTTCCGGTTTCGCATAAATATACGTCGGTTAGTCTCCATGAACTGACGAATAAAACAAAGGCTTTAAAGGTCGCATCGTTGTATATATGAGGTCGGACTAGGTGTTATTTGTGAAATAGGTAGGTAATTAGGGTTACTGGTGTCAACCATTGTATGTGTTGCAATGATATTATAGTTCATCTTGCAAAACAACAAACGCACTTATCTGTCACAATAACAACATGAAATAAACGTTTTGGTACGTACTTGACAGATCTACTGACATTAATAACTGCATCCATGACCCAACTGACTTGGTTGAGAAACCATTTTGTTGTGGGAATAGACAAAACTATCACACTTATAACAAAACCGAACTGGTACTTCATAATTGCGATGCCTCACGCGATCATAACTATGATCAAAAACGAAATAGTTAAATAATCTATTTGACAGTCGAACCCATGTCGAACCATTACAAAGAACTAAAACTTTCATCTATCCAAAACTCGTTAACGAACACATAGCGGTAAGAAAACTATAATACTTATCTACTTTTGACCAGTTAATGTAACAAGTAACAATAGAAAGTTTTAAACAATATACAATTACACTACTCACCGACTCGTTTCGCTGAAATTTGTCTTGTCGAATAATTAAAAGGCACATAAATTATCTCGTCGAGATTCTCTGCCAGCTCAGCAGGCAGCTTGTTAGCTGCGTGGATCTCGCTCAAACATATCACATTGTCAGATGCACATCGCTCACTAGTCACTGTCGATAACTCACGGTTCACTTCTGCATCAACTATGTCGTCATCTTTATGCAACACTTTTTGCTCTAGGTTCTCATACACTAAATTTGCTACACCATTTAAATTGTCTTGACAACTCTTTACCGCAGCTACTCTTATTTTATAAACACCGGGTGCCCTTTTAGCGTCCACAATAATATCAATTCGCTCTCCTCTACCCAACTCGATTGAGTTCACACGTTCCGGCTCAATTCGATGTCCGTCTAAAGTCACGACTTCCAAAACGTGATGGTCAATTGAAAATGTAATAGGACAGCTTTTTGATCCGCCTCCGTAAGCCAGACGGAATCTGTATCTTTTTCCGTATTCCACTTTGAATGAAGACTGCGGTGCGTCGGGGGATTCAGATGATTTCCCTTTCCCATTTATGAGCAGAGATTCGGCGTTCGGGATGCGTGATATCACCCCGGCTAGCGGTCCCATTGAATGACCCCATTCCGACACGTATATTGTGTGTTCAGAGGCGTCTACATCATATAGCTTTTTAAGAGGGTCCAGACGTGGAGACTGGCGAACAACAAAGGCTCCCGCCAGACCATCGGCGGCATCAGCAGCTGAGTGTGCATGATACATGTGCGTGCCCACAGCTGATGCGCGGAATTTGTACTGGAATGTTGTGTAGGCTGGCTGAGGGCACTGGGTCAACATGGGAGCTCCGTCCATGAAGGGAGTCTCCTTCTGTGGTTGCCCTCGCCAGTGAATAGAGAGCGCATGTGCTGGGGCTCGGTGAACCACGTCTACGACCAGGATGTCGTTGTGGCAGACGTGCAGGGTGGGAGCTGGGAGCGCCCTGTTCGCGACCAGCACGCCGCGCTCCCGACCGTCCGCAGATATGCATGTCGCTGGACATTCGCCACCGTCCTTCTCCGTACAACTACCGCAAGATCTGTTACAGGAACATAAATACAAGTATTAGGATTGTAATTAGCATTTCGAAAATTTGCAAATAAAAATGTGAGAGTGCAAACGAAATGTCTCAGACCAAAACCGCGTATCATAAGGTTGTGAAAAATGTAGCTTACTTGCTAAGCGTCTTGTAGACCTCGATGACTAGTTTCACACGGCATATCATTGGCCAGTCCAGCTCATGACATTCTCGGTCACAGTTTTCGAAATACTCCTCTGTAAATAAAAAAAATTAATTAACATAAGACATTAGTATGTATGTCATTGTATACGTCAACTATACAAATCAAGGAGCATTTTACAAGAATAATTAAACGTTCAAGGCAATAGAAGTTGATGTAACATCCATCATTCATTGAAGTTGGTTTGTGAACTTGTCTTCGCGATCGATTCTACGAACATTATAAACGGTGATCGATTGCAAAACGCATTTACCATCACATAGGTACACACGGCTACACATCAAGCTATACAAAACCAGTTAATCTTGGCCTCACTATACTAGATCTTTTCGCACAATGAACGATCAGATTATACTGGTTTTGTATAGCTTGATGTGTAGCCGTGTGTACATCTTTTATGTTCATATGAGGTTCATATGAATGAAATGATTTCCGTACAAGGCAGATTTAAAATCGAACAGTTTAAATCAACTTTTAACTAGTAGCTACCTAAAAAGATAAAAGATACAAACTAAGTAAGAATCCGTTTTTTTTTATTTTCATAATGTGTCTGTAATCCGATAAGAAAACGTAAATACAAATCAGCTGATTATTCTACTACGCAATAATTAAAGGCTTATCAATTTCGGCTATTATTATTAACACAATAACTTATTTATTACCTGGCATCGGTGTATAATGCACCACAACAAGAACTGCTCCTAGTATTACAAACAGCACAAATATCCTCTGCAAGGACATGAGCATGTAATTTGGTTTCACCATCGACACTTCGCTCACTTGAGGCACCTCCTTTTCCGACTCCATGATTAATGAGAAAAAACTTAATCGTCTATGGTCCAACACGCGATTACATGGTTATTCTTAAAAGTTTGTGTTCGGATTATGAAAGTGAGATATTTAACGTTCGCGACTACGCGAGTCGACCACGATGTGGCGACTGGTATGGTCGTGCGCCGTCGCCTCCGCCAGTTGCAACATCGTGCACCACCATGTTTCGCGGCATTGCAAGAGGTTCGATTGGGCCTCCAATTCGGAAGTAAATTGACGGGCAGCAGAATGAACTCTCTCTGCAACTTACGCAATTTTATATTGTGCAAGCGTTATATTAATTTCCACCATGCTGACCGCTTACTGTGGTTACTGGGCTGTGTTATGTGTAGCACACAGCCTAGCGCAATAACCTAATTATTATTAATTAAATGTAAACAAAATATCAGAACGTTCGATTAACAATATTTAGAGTAGGCACCTACCTAGCTACTTGATGACAATTAGATACAGCCGTGTCAGTTGCCTTCTAACCAAGTAAAATGATCATAATCTAAGTATTGTCTATCTAAGAGTTAATTATAGTCTCTCAAATACTTAATAGGTATTGCGTGTACCAGTAAAGCGCTATGGCAGTAATTTATCTTATAAGCCAGCTTATCACTGCGGCTTGGCTTGTGCGTGTTACACAGCATGGTTTAACTCAACTTTTTTTTCAAATATTTATCCATATACTAGCGGACCTGGCAGACGTCGTCCTACTCGGACAGCAGCGCCACTTACCGGCTCCAATTGTGAATTTAAACCATTCTCGAATCTACTTGAACACATACAAAAATTTTCATCAAAATCGGTCCAGCCGTTTAGGAGGAGTTCAGTGACATACACACGTACAGTAGAATTATAGCTATAAAGATAATGTTTGTGAAGTATCATAAGACTTATTGTCGGGCCTACGTTGTCCCCCCCATATAATTATAAGGTCCCATTAAAATAGGTGGACAAAATTTCAGAAATCATTCAGACCACCAAAATAAGGAAGATGGTAAAAAAAATAATAAGAAAAACGCATTTAAGTACCTACTATATAGGATGAATTTGTTCTAAAGTACCGGCAATTTAAAAAACCAGTTTATTAAATGTTTTTTTTTTGTTTAGATTATGTTTGGTTAGACCTACTGAACGCTGTGTTAAAATTTGTTCACCTATTTTAAATGGGACCTTATATAAGTAGGTACTAATGCTGCAACATTAAAAAAAATATTGTAAAACAAACCATTTTAAATGAGTAACCATGGGATTTCTTGCTGGTTCTTCTCCATGGGAAACGACCAGCCCACGTACATCTTTATGTCGTCGACGTTTTACAAGTGCCCAATGTGCGAGTCGAACTCGCGCACGAAGGGTACCGTACCATTATCTATTAAAATCGCGTTTGTTGTATGGAAGCCCCCCTTAAATACTTATTTTATTTTGATTTTAGTATTTGTTGTTATAGCGGCAAGAAAAATAATGTGAGGTCATGTAAGTCAGTAGAAGTCTGACACTCTCTACCGCTCTGCCCAGAGCGTGAGGAGTCATTAGATGATTTCCCATCCTCCTAAAAAAAGGTCATGTAATCGCATATTTATTTATTTATTTTCATTTAAATCAGGTACAGACCCATAATGTAGCGTGTTGTGTCGCCGTTTATTTATATTAGCCCAAACTCAAACTCAAAGCATTTGAATGGACGGCACGGTTGGCGCAGTAGCTAAGCGGTTGGACTGCTGCTGCGCTGTGTGTCGCGGTTTCGATCCCCGCACGGAACAGATATTTGTATGACCTACAGGTAGTTGTTCCGGGTCTGGGTAATTGTGTATGTGAATTTAAATGTTTGTAAACGCACCCACGATACAGGAGAAATTCCTAGTGTGGGGCAACGTTTTTTTAAATAAAAAAATAATAAAAAAAATATTTCAGGCACTTTTGAATGTCAAAAACGAAACTACAGTCAAGCTTACCAGGAAATACACAAGCTGTCATGTCATCTCATGAGTCACTCCCTTTCTAACCCGTTTAAATATAAAGGTGTGAAAAGATAACACACAGACAGGTTTACATTCATAAATTATGACTAGGTACATAATTGTCTATGTAGGTAGTTACGTGTGGATTTACCCATCTTGCGATACCTTTAAACCACCAGCGAAGCATAGAAATGCGTGCGACTGCCTATCTGACCTCCACAACACAGTTAGTAGGTACTGGGTTACATACGATACCCTTTGGTAAAACTGGTTGTAAGGCTTTCAGGCCACTGACTACGTACCTGTAACGACTGCCAAAGATCGATATACAATAGGGTATTTCACCAAAAAAATCTAATTAGTCCGTCTGTTAGATTATCTAAAAATATTGGACACGTGTTTTTTGTTTTCTCAAATTAATAAAAATTGTCGAAAATGAAACGTGTCAAAGATCATGAGTGTTGACGTCACTCTGTGAGTAAAAAAGTACTAACCTTGTGACGTCACACGACTTTGCACGAGTTTTCGAAGCACTGTATTGTCTTCATCTTTTGTTTACGTGAAAAAAGAAAAAATACGTGTCCATAATTTTTTGGAAATCTATCTGACGGACTAATTAGATTTTTTTGGTGAAATACCCTAAGGCACGGAAGAAGCTCGTTAAGTAATGGTTGGTCACCCATCCACGGACCAAACTAGGCAGGCACGGCTGAACCTAAAGATCGACCCGACCAGCAGTTATTATTAAGCCACGAGCTCCTCTAATCTTCTACTTTAATACCTTTTTTTGTGTTAACATAATAATATTGTCAGTTGCTCTGAACGAGAAGACTTATCTCAGCATTGGGACCTATACCTATGGGACAGTAATAAATTGGTATTATTCTATTAGGTAATACCTACCTACCCCAGATACAAGTACGCCCGATAGTCTTTTTGTGTAACACGGCTAAGTATGCATTAGGGGATCGGACAAAAAACAACTAATTAGTCCGTCAGATAGATTTCCAAAAAATATTGACCACATATTTTTTCTTTTTTCACGTAAACAAAAAATTAAGACGACACCGTGCTTTGAAAACTCGTGTGACGTCATATGTACATTTTGTACCTTCAACAATTGACGTTTCAAGCCCCACTCCCATGATCTTTGACGCGCTATAGCTTCGTCAATTTTAATTGATTTGATAAAACAAAAAACACGTATCCAATATTTTTCGATAATCTAACTGACAGACTAAACAGAATCATATTTTTTTGAGTCAGTCCGATCCCCTATTATTATATTATGTACTAACGGAACAAGTTATTTACGCTTGCTGATGAACATCATATTATAATCAGATACAAGTGTGCTTACCATGTAGAAACAACAGTCGTAAAGCAATAAAGCATTGTCACAACAACCACAATGTCGTAACAGGGGGTGAGCCGATTACCATCAACCGGGCACAAATTCAGAGTCCAAGGTTACTTTTTTGTTTCAGTTTATTGAGTTAACTGTTTTATTATAACTTTTGCAATTATTTTTGCAAGAGCCTCTTGATTATTTTAAAAAATCATCTACTTACAGTCTATTCTGAATTGAATGATTCATAATTTTCGAAAGCGGAGAAAAAAGTTCGACCCAAAAGCACTTGTTGACCATAACTGATGACTATCCCATCTAGCAAAGTAATCCTATAAAGAAAGATTATAAGTCGGTCACTACTAATAACGTTCTTATAAAGACATTGCGGTAGACTATTTAACTTATAATAGCATTTGCCAAGCCTTATATCTCGGTCTTCTAGTTCGCTACAAGACTGACCTATAAAACATCTTTAAGACACTTTTACTAGTAATAGCATTTCACAAAGGCAGATATTCTCAAGAGCATTTGCTTTTATAACTCAGTCAGTTAGCTACAAGATTTTCTTTTAGGACACTTTTAGGAATAAGTCTCCTATAATTGTTTACAGTAAAACTAAATAATCCAGAATAACAATTTGATCCTATAGTTGCATTTTCTGAGAAAACAAGATCTAATAATATAATTAGCTGAGATCACTATAAGTTTGCGCCGTTATAGTTTTGCTCAAGACTCTTTTAAATCTAATAGTAGGTACTTAATAAGAGCGTTATTGGATCAAAAAAGCTTATAAGCTACTAGATCAATAACTTTATAAGTAAACATCAGCCATTTTGTTAAGATTCAGTTGTTCCCCTTCATCTTGAGAAAATAAGTTTAACATGAATTTAAGCGATTGGAAACGATTGAAAAGGAGTGGTGGTTACAGGAGAAAAGTGAGAAATAGCTATCGGATAACACAAAATGTGTATGAGTCCAAGGCCATCTCATATTTCTCAGTAAAATCCCTGAATATTTGGTCAAAAAACAGTGGACATCAAAAAATACAACCATCTTGTTAACAAAATCCTAAAAAAAGTAAATTTAGCATTAGCCCTATATTTCAAGGGAACCCTAATTTGTTTTTAAATGGAGGCGAGTTATCTGGACTAAAACTGCTACAAGTACTAATTTACCTATAATGATACTTTAAAGTACTTAATGAAGAGCAATTTCAAAACATGGCGTCAATTCATAAGAATTGATGAAATATTTTATTTACAACAATATACTAATGTGCTATTTTTCGGAGGGGATTGTGAAATTAACTAAATTGCGGTACACATTTACAGTAAAAATGACTTCCCCACGAGTTCATACACTATATTTACAATGTATTATTAGTAATTAATGTTCTACAATAATACAAAATAATATTAATAGAAACCTATGTTTTAATAATTATTTCCTACAAAACAATCGGAACCACCAGCTGAAGGAACAACAAAGATAACTTGTATTAAAATATTCTTTTAAATAATAACTAAGTACATTACTAGTGCATTATAAACAAGATTGCTTTAGTATAGTACATTACTGCAGCGGCCAGCAACAGAGGCATTGATGGACGAACGTGTAAATGTGGGCCGAGGCGAAGCCGAGGCACACATACGTAAGTCCATCAATGCCTAGTTGTGGCCAAGGCTTGTATAGTACTTTTCTCAAATAATGCGAGGAAATTAAATACAATTTACTTTTCAAAATCACATACAACAATAATTTTTCACGCGTTGAAGAGTTCAGCCAATTCGAAATTTAAATAAAACCTTTAATAAGTCACCTCCTTGGTTGCTATGGTTCAGAGTAAAAGATCGTTCCATTTTTAAATAACACGACAGATATGAGTTTAGTATGTAATTTATTTGGCCGCTAAACACGACAGATATGGATTTTCATACAACTTTTGCCGGCCGCTGGTCGCATGTATCTGGCCAGTACAGCAATTTCGATTTATCTCGAAGAAGGTTGTCAAAATAATGCTCAAATTTCCAAGCATGTTTGAGAAAAGATACTTATGTCAGACACTAACAAGAGCGTTTGGGCTTGTAATTGTGTAGTCTCATATCATTATAGAAGCTATTGCGCTTCGTCAAGTATATTATAAGATAGTTATAGAAACTATTGCGCTTCGTAAAGTATATTATAAGATAGTTATAGAAATAAACGCTCCTTTAACTGTGCCCAAATCCAGCTTTGTAGTATGATACAAGTTTCTTATAAGTAAAAATTAAAGTAGTCTTGAGATCGTTATAAGTACTGATTTTGCTAGCATGGTCTCAGACCTTAGCCCTACCATATTATTATTTTACTCTTTGCCTTATCCTGTTGCGTCAGAAATTAATAAAAAAAACTTGTTTGCCAATAAAACTGGCATCTTAAGACCAAAAATTGTTTTTGCTAAGCCAGTTTAAAAATAAAACCATTCTTTTTAAATAATCATTTAAATGTCATTTTTAAGAGTTTCATTACATTTCTGCCAGTTACACCTCTTTTTTTAAATGAATAATAATTGTTTGTTATAACATCCAAAAACTTTTAAACGATATGGAAACCAAAATATCTCAAACGTTCAGTTGTTGTACGATGTACACACGGCTACACGTCAAGCTATACATTTCCAGTATAAGCTGGTCTCGCATTGTATAGGATTCCGTACAGTGCGAGATCAGCGTAAACTGGAAATGTATAGCTTGATGTGTAGCCGTGTGTACAATAATAAATTGTACACACATACCTCTATTCCAAAATCTTAAAAAATACGTAACCAAGTCGGAAACTTAAAAAAAAAACTTTAAAATGTCATGTCTTTTGACAGCAGTGTCGCTGTGACAGTGACATTAATTTGTTTTGTTCGTTCGGCCGAGTTTGACGTGTTATCCTACACCGTGTTTTCAGGAGTATCAGTGTTTCGTGGATAATAATCTTTAAAACACAAGGATCAATATCATAATACCAATATGGAGATAACAAGGAATAACTTCCTAGATGAACTGCACAATATAAAGAAACACTTAGCGAAATCCTGTTTTGTCGCTTTTGATGCCGAATTTTCTGCTCTTCCTGGAGAATCCTATGAACATAGGTAAGCGAAATACATCTCTATTAAATATCATACCAATATATTGAATCGATGTACTGAAAACCGACACGAAAAGCAGCGTGCAAACATGGACTGCTAAAGTACCAATAGAAGACTGATTGCACTAAGTATCTCATCATTTCTACAGCTTTGTGATGGTTTCGCGTAGGTATATATACACACTAGGTCCGCAGCTTCGCCTGCGTTGTGATCAGTAATTACCCCCTAGGAAAGTACCACTGGGATAAAATCTCAAATTCCACATCCTAAGGCAAGCCATGGTCTATCCGTTAACTGTTAACTTGTAAACAGGTAACAGATAAACCCCCAGGGTTATTTTCACATTTAATAGTTATATAGATACAGAATTCAAATCATACTTTCAAGTTAAAACATTGAACTCTTATGTAATACAAATCTTGTCTTGACTGCTGTCTTAACCACTTTGCAATCAATAACACCAATATATCAGCTAACCTTCACATTACCTCCTTTCAGATTATTTGACACAAGCGAAGAAAGATATGCGGCAATAAAGACAGAAGTCACCGACACAATAATGACGCAAGTGGGGCTGACCATGTTCCAATTCAACAGAGAACTGGACTCATACGTAGCTGTGTGCTACACCTTCCATCTGTGTCCGCAAGTCTTTGGAGACATTAACCAGAAATTCATCTTTCAAGCTTCTACATTAAACTTTCTTTGTAGACATAAGTTTGATTTTAATAAGGTGAGTAGTTTAATTTTATCTAAGGAATTCGAATGCCACATGTCATTTTATAACAAACTTAAACAAGTGCCAGTGAGAGGTATGAGGTGTGTAACTTTGTTCTCTTAGTAATACAACAATAATTACTAAAATACTACATTATAAAAAATATTTTGTGGTTTGATTTAAAAAGCTGAAAGTGTTTAGGTACTGTTTTTAAGATTATAGTACACATGAAAAACTAACATAATAATCATTTAAAAATATTACCATTTCAGTTCACATATGAGGGACTTCCATATTTGAGCAAAGTTGAAGAAGCTAAAGTAAGGCAGAATATAAAAGAAAAAAAACTGTTCAATGATGTTTCAAGAACATTGGATTTTGATGAAGAGAGGCAGTTACAAAAGTACTATTCAGAAGTTTCACAGTAAGTCTAGGCTGAAAAACATTGTCTTTATATTTACACTAACGATGTCACTCTGTACTTGGCTCTGATGGGTCGGAACTTTCCTCAACAATTGGACTATCAAATGTAAAAAGTCTTACTGGTAGTTTCAAGTTATCTCATTTAAAAACACAAATAAACCCTTCAGTTTTGTATTTGTATGTATTATTAATTGTATCTAAACATTTTTAAGAAGAATAAAAGCTGAATTGGTTTATTCATCTCAACAACAAAGCTATTCTAGTAAAATTATTTACCTTTTAATAGCCAGCTTAATTTAATCAGAATAAGATCTAATGGAAACTTATGCCTATACAGGGTGGAAGGGATACTGACGTACAAACGCATTAGTATATCATTTTGAAAAAAAATCTTCTGGTTTGTGTGCGGTTGTTCATTCTTCACCGGATAGATGCTTTTACATCATATCCTGTCTTCCCCTTCAACAGGACTTGACTTTTAATTAAATAAATAGCAACCGATAACCTGAAAATCGCCACGGGAAGTAATCACCAAGGTAGCGATGCTTGCAATAGACCTGTGTCCAGCAATGAACGTTTTTGTGTTCGTAATGGGTCTGACAAACGTTTTTTACTTTACACACCAAATAAATCTACAAAAAATTACAAGAAGAACTGTGTTTTTACTTTTTTCATATCTTAAAAAATGACTGAGATATTTACGATCAAAGTGCGTATTTCCGCCCGAAGGTTTTTAAAAACGCGGGCGGGCGCTCACTACCCGATGACGTCACAACTCCCACAACCACGCTCTCGTTTGCACGCCCGTGTGCAGTAAAAATCAAAATTATAAAGTTCTCTGTGGTAAAAATTGAAAAAAATACTGTATTGTGCCTCGGTGCTTCAATCACCTTCAATTCAACAGTTTAAACACCTGATAAACTCTTTGTTTATGTGCTTGAGGACCCAAAAAATGAAGAAAAAGTGGATGACACCCGTAAAAAGAGTTGATTCTATAGGTCCTAAAACTAAAGCGCACTGCTGTGAAGACCATTTCGATTTTATTTTCTTTTCATTTAAAAATAAAATTAATCAAAAATATCTGGTTTAGTACCTATAAAACTATAATAATGGTAGGTATTTGCCTACTTACAAAACTGGTAACTACGTAAATACCTACTAAGACTTACTACATTCTGTATATGGGTAAATAGTGACTTTTTCTTTTAGTTTATACCTACTAATAAAACACATAAAATAATCATCGACAACCTCGAGATTCGAGATGTTGATTGCGAGTACCTACCTATAGGTACTAACTGAATGAAAGACACACTTTCAGTTAGGTTTAAGTTTGAACAAATACCTACCCAGGAGTAGGTAATGCTTACTTAGAACATTCCTATATACCTTTTTATCGTTATTCCACGATTTTCAGCAGCCATAAAATCCTGATTTTTCATGACATATTGTGGCACCAAGTCACCATCAAACTATCCACTCTTGGCAGATTGTTCGACTGACATATTAGAAAACCTTCCATTCTAAACAATACACGTTTCACTTTAATAAAGGATAATATTATTATTACTTTGAAATACAAGGACACTATAAGTACGACGACAACGACGAGGCAAAAGGAGTACCTATGTATTAAGGATCGAAGCAAGTGGCGATCTGTGGTTTCTGCCTATCCCCGTGGGAAAAGGGCGTGAGTTTATATACGTATGTGTATGTATAAGTACATAATAGGAAAACGAAGACGATCGAAACAAAATAAAACGAGACGCGCCTCATTTATTATGGTCAACGCACCGGACTAAGTGCCGTGCAGTGACGCGGTCGCGGGCTGAGCAGGGTTGTGACGTATTAGTACGAGCGCGCGTAATCTCGGAAATTCAAAAAAATACTTAAACTTCTCGGCGTTATAACTTCGGAAATACTGCATGTATCGAAGTAAAACAAAAACTAATGTAATGTACACGTTCTACGCTTCGATTTTAGGTGTATTTGATACGAATATTCTGACCCTTTTGTGTTCCCCATTGTTTGGTTAGCTTAGATCTTTTAAATCTACTGGAAAACGGGTGGCTAGATAATAATGATGATAAATATAATTCCTTTCGATTCCAGATGGCTAATGAGGAGCAAAGAGGAGACCATGTACCTAGATGTGGACAGCCCAGTGTTCCGGTACATCGCACACTACGAGCTCAGGGTGCGGTTCCCAAAGATACTCACTACAGATAGCTTAGGTAATAGCAAAAAGGTAATTTGTGCTAGTAGCTGACTTTTCTATAATTTGCTTTTATTGTTTGTGAACCTTTAACATGCATTGGTTTACGCTTTCTTGGTTTATAACTAAAACACTGTCACTTATGGGACATGTTCCGTGATTATAACATAAGAAAATGGTCACTGACCACTTACTTATGTTATAGTCTTGTTATACTGATCAGTGGTCAGTATAACGAATCACAATATTACGCTCGTTTGGCCGCACCCTAAAAGTTCTTTATAGGTTGGCGGAGTTACTTTTGTTATCATCTCTGTATTAATGAAAAAAAATATTCCAATATGTGTACGGAACTACGGAGGCAAGAATGCAAGATGCTTCAATTTTGAAGCTCTCTTCTCTCGCTTTTGCATTTTGTTAGTAAAAAAAAGAGCATACATTGCGTGATGGCAAACAAGTAAATTGTAAGTATTATCGTGTTTCTGTATGAATGCACCTAAAGAACCTAACCAAACCGAGGGCCGGCTCGCTTCGCTCGCTATCGCGTTATCTTCATTTTAAAACTTGAAATTCTTACTCATCTCGGAAAACCTAGCCCCGAAATCGAAGTGATCATCGAATCTGACGGTATGTTAAAATTCTACCTATACTAAGTTCTGCAAAAATGTACAAGGGCCTCCTATTCTCAATCCTGTATGAATGAACGTAAACAGGATTAAATTAAAATGGATATATTGGCTTCAAGACACAACAAGAAAGACTTTCGCGGGTTTTGGAAACACACCAAAAAATGAAACCCCAAGCCTGGCATTCCGGTGTGTGTCGACGGTGTAAGTACCTACGCCCGGGGAGATAGCAAACCGGTTTAGGGAGCATTTTACAATACTACCTTCGAAGTGTGATGTTAACAGTGACGTTGCTGAGGCTGTTGTGTTTGAGGTGCCTGCTTGCATTATGGCTAAGCAGATAAGAACAATCATTAAAAATATGAGACGAGGCAAATCGCCGGGACACGACAGCCTTAGCATAGAACATTTTGAGTATGCCGGACCGCATCTCTCACGACTGCTGGCGTTATTGTTTACGTTCTCGCTGCGTTGATGAGAACGGTGGTTGTACCAATATTGAAAAATAAAACCGGTGACGCCAGTGACAAAGGTAACTACAGACCGATCTCATTAGCAACTATTACGGCTAAAGTACTTGATGGCGTGTTTGAGGGGCTGATTAGTAAACATCTTAAAATACACGATGATCAGTTCGGGTTTAGGCCACAGTTATCGACTGAATGTGCTATTTTGTCCCTTAAGCACATACTGTCAGGTACTAGACGGAGAGAAGTACGCCTATATATGCGGCATTTCTAGACCTTTCCAGGGCACTTGACCTGGTAAGGTATGACGTCCTGTGGTATAAAGATGCGCGAAACGGGAGTACCTGACGCCATAACAAATATGTTTCAGTATTGGTACGGCCACCAAACCAATCAAGTTAGGTGGGGTGACGAACTATCGGAGGAGTACAGGTTGGAATGCGGGGTGAGGCAGGGGGGATTGACCTCGCCAGCGCTTTTCAACCTGTACATTAACCAACTGATTGTCGAGCTCATGGCAGTAGCACTCGTGTTGGCTGTTCTATTGACGGAATGACGGTCTGTGTGTCAATAGTATTAGTTACGCGGACGACATGGTGCTGCTGAGTCCGTCAATTAGCGCACTCAGGAAGTTGTTGGCGGTCTGTGAGGCCTATGCAGAAGCGCACGGACTTGTGTACAATGTACAGAAAAGTAAATTGCTGGTGTTTAGGGCAAAGCATAAAAAACCAGCACATATTATGCCACCGGTTATGTTGGAAGGTGTGGCCGTTGAAAGAGTGCTAGATTTTAAGTACCTGGGGCACATAGTTACCGAGGACTTAAAGGATGACGCCGATATGGAAAGAGAACGGAGGGCGTTGGCTGTCCGATGCAATATGTTGGCCCGCAAGTTTGCACGTTGTACCTACACCGGAAGTAAAAGTAACTCTTTTTAAGGCTTTCTGTCAGTCGTTGTACACGTGCACTCTGTGGGTTCGATATACGCAGAGGGCATACAACGCCCTCAGGGTTCAATATAACAACACTTTCAGGATGTTGTTGGGGCTCCCATGTTACTGTAGCGCATCAGGAATGTTTGCAGATGCACGTACTGATGGTTTCAGTACCATCATACGTAAAAAGACTGCTTCCATGATGCGCAGAGTGCGTGGGAGCGGCAATGACATCCTGAAGGTCATTAGTGATACGCCGTGCTGCACCAATATGGCGCATTGGGTACGTGTCCATGTACATATACCCGGTGCGTCAAGTGAATGCGGCCGGTATATGAACTAAATTATGTACCTAGTATAAGTTATTCCATTCCCAATTGTTACTAACGTAGTTTATAAGGGGTGCTAATTAAACCGGCTTCTTTTTAATAGCATTATTTGCATCTAAAAATCTAGCTTGCCTTCTAAATTACTAAGTCAGCCACTATTAACGAGCATCTAAATAATACTATCTTAGCCACAAGTTATCTTTTCTGAAGCCACTCTAAATACAACTCAGCATCGTGGTTATTTTTTAGCATCTAAATTTGTAACATGGATTCAAACAGTAAACTTCTAAAATACTAATATATATGGTCGGATATCATCAATTAATGACTCCTCGCGCTCTGGGCAGAGCGTTAGGGTGTTAGATTTCTATCTGACTAAAAACCAGCCATGTTCCTTCTTAGCCCTTGTGCCGAACCCGCGGTATCTCTTCGAACAACCCGCAGCCCCGACGGGATTTAAACGTAAAAAAAAAAAATATTCTATTAGCTTCTAATTTATTAACTCAGTACGTTTAAATTGTAACTCATGCCACATTAACTGAGCATCAAAATTTAATTAAAATGTCATCAAATATTATATTATAGCCACTAATAGTACGTAGAAACTACTGTCGTGTCATCGAAAGGCTTAACTATAGAAGTTCAGAGTATCTAATGACCTAAATATCGAAGTTCAGAGTATTTAGTGACCTAAAGATTGATATTTATTCATATGTTGTGCTACAAAAGTTATCGACAGAATCGCTGCAGAACTTTATTTTTATCGGATAACTTGGCAATTGTGAAAACATTTCTGCAAGCAACTCGGAAGTAGCGCTCGCCTGCCGCTGCCGCGGCACCGCTCGCTCCGCTCGCTCGGCTCGCGCGTTTGGTCACAGTTTTAACCTATTTCCCTCAGTTTACAATGACGAATCATACAATCTGCCTGTGCCTGTGTGTCTGTGTGTGTCAATTAGACAATAATATAATCATTTATTTATTTAGACAACTAAGATCCATTGGGTTAGACAATGGTGAAAACATTTATTTAATTTTTTCTTATTCTTGCACAGTTCTATTGACGTAAGATCCTGGAAGCTCACATGATGAAAACTTATGTTAGGAGCCTGAACTATTTGTCACAGACTTCGGGTTTTACATAAAACAACCGTAGAAGTGTACTTCATGTACTTGATTCGCGCTCAAAATTGCTGATTACGACTTACCGATCTGTTGCCCTTTCCTTCTTTTAGTTCCTTCGCCTAATTATCCATCCTACATACAAACGTTTCATCTATTTGTATTCTTTTATTACAGATACTCATATACAGAGATGAAACCGTGGAAGGTGCAAACAGCACACCTATGGACATACTAGAAGATCACCTAATGAGCCATCTACTAGGCTTCTCACAAGTCATAGCGCTTCTAGAGGCCTCGCAGAAGCCCATCATTGGACACAACCTCTACATGGACACCATACTTCTACACAATCAGTTCATAGGGCCTTTACCGAACAAGTATTCCGAATTTAAGAAGAATATACATAATATGTTTCCTAATATGTACGATTCTAAATATATATCACATGAAATGGCGAAGAAACTGAGTTATCATGAGGTTTGGAAATCAAACAATTTACAGGAGTAAGTTTTTTAAAGTATTTTATATTGTAAATAATTAATTACCTAAGGCTTATTTTGTTTTCCTTCCTGATTAATTGTGTAAAAATATTTTGTAACACAAATGCGTTCATAAATATAGCCAATGTTTACTGAGCACTTTCTCAATTATATCATTATAACTCTAAAGCCACTGAATCGTTGAACAAAAATAAACAGAATAAGATTAGTGGTTCTCGTTAAAATATTCGAAAAACACCGCAATAAGTAATTCTTTAAAGCTATTATCCGCATAGATAAATAAATAGAGAGCCTGGTAAAAATGCTATCACTATACAAATTACAAATCGTGGGAAAATAATCTAAAATACACCAGCTTTATTGATCGGTTGATAACGTTTTTATTATTATTTGTTGCAGTTTATATGAATTCTTTTCCGGGGGGAAATGTAAGAAGTTGCAGAATGGCGTGAGTTTCATAAAACTGAGCAGACCTTTCGATGTGAAACAATCGTATCATGAAGCTGGTTGGGACTCTTTTTGTACAGGTAATATATATGACGATAGCTTTTAATTCGATTGATGTATTCAACCATACATACACAATCCAAGTACGCAAACTCTCGCCTAATTCTCGTTTGGGTAAGCATAACTGAATGCACATTCAATTCGGTTGAAGTCCATTATTGTCTTACAATTTTGTAGACCTACATCCTTATGTAAAACAACATTAAGTATTAAGTAGTATAACTTTGATATCTGTCCAGGCTACTGCTTCATCCGCCTTGGCCACTGGTCGGCGTGCGAAAACCGTGGCTACTACCAGCCTCCGGGGCCCACTGAGACGTTGTCCGCGCTTGCGCAGCACTGCAACAAAGTTAACTTCATCAGAGGTGCTATACTCTATATGGTGAGATTAATTTTACATACTGTAATCCGGAGTGAAAAGAAACGCAAAAGTTGAATAAAGACAAACCTTTGAAAGCGATTTTGATAAGATCAATAAGGTCTCCAAAAAATAAAGTATAATTTAGTAAATCAAATAATGTACTTGTCGGTAGCACATCGAATGAATTCAACGACAAAATTCAAAATTTTGTCAATTTTTTTTAAATTAACCCCGTATTAGCCGGTCCCTATTGTTTTTGCAGCTTAGATTATACAACACTCAAATTTCCCCTATGCTCCCTTTTCCGGAGTAGGTTTTTATACTGCGATAAAGAATCTATTTAAACATGTGGTATAGACCAGGGATGTTGCGAATATTCGAATCCGCATCCGCAAATGCGGAGCTTCCGCATAGATTTGTACATCCGCATCCGCATCCGCAATAATCAATGCGGATATTCATGCGGATGCGAATGTCATACAAGTTGCGGCAAGAAAGAAAGTGGGCGAGGCCGGCCGGCGAATGGCACGTGCCGTTTCCCTTGTGACAAATGACAATGACCAATGGGAGCGAAGAAATTATTGACAAGATCCGACGCGTTTGTTGTGGTACATCTTTTGTTTCTTGTAAATAAATCATTACGTGTTTGTTTGCACTGTTGATTACTTATCGTATAGATTGTGTGTAAATAATTGTTTATGGGAAAACTTTATATTAGTTACACTAATCTAAGACTACTTTAGTCCTAGCTCAGCTTATTTCAATCGTCAGGTCAATTCCATTACGTTACACCGGTAATACGTTTTATTGTCGGTAAAGTTTATTATTATTATAACAAAATTCTTTATTTTTCAGCGTCTAGTTAATTAACAAGATCACCACCGATACAAAGTACCTAATCTAAAGAATGTTTTAATAATTCTTCATTCATATAACTAGGTACTTCATTTTTTTTTACTTCATTTATATAATATCTTAAACATCCGCATCCGCATCCGCGGATGTGAGCCTTCAAAACTCCGCATCTGCATCCGCATCCGCGGATGTCAAAAAATCGACATCCGCAACATCCCTGGTATAGACGGTCATACTGAAAAACTTTCTCCAAAAGAAATAAACGAAAAAAACAACAACTGTCCTAAACATTTAAGTCGCGTAACTATTTATTTGATCATCATGTAGTAGTCTTAAACCTAGATCTCACTATGACTCCATGACGGACGGCGCCACCAGGGTAACCACAAAAGAGGGTAAATTATTGAGGGTATTTTTTCATTTTGTTGAAGGTCGATTGGTGGTGTCACTCTCTGGTGTTCGACTGACATATAAGCCTTAGAAATATAATAAGGGGCTAGTCCAATTACCCGGAACAAATGAACACCTACACTACTGAGAACTATCTAACAAAATAAAAAATAGCTTTTGAAAATCGATTCATAAATGATGGAGTTATGACGTAAGAAACATACAAAAACAACAAAATACAGCCAAATTGTGAATCTCCTCCTTTTAGGTCGGTTGAAAATCGAATAACTAATTCAAATGTTTATAACTATGAAACTTGTTCACATGCATGTATATATAAAACATGCTAAAAAAACCAGTGTGAGACGTAGTAATAGATACTGAGATTAGAATCTATTTATGTAATCCTTTTAGGATAACAAGTAAAAGAAAATACAAACAAACATAAATGCTCCCCTTTTTAGAAGAATTAATCAATGACTTGAAGACAAGGCAGTGCGAATAGAAAATCACACAGACAGTTGACCCCATTACGAGTAGCAGCATAGTGCGTGCGTACCCTGTGTATCTGTGTCCTTTCCTATAAAAAAAATGTTGACTAGAACACTTCATGAATTAAAAAAATCAATAAGTTTATGTAGACCTCAAAATGCTGAGCTGTGAAAAAAGAGATGAGAATGTTGAGATGGATGTGTGTGGAGTGACAAATGGTAAATCTTGGTATGGACATGTAATGAGGAGAGATGAAACGCAAGTTACTAAAAAAGGCCACGAAGGCCAAAGAAAAGCTGGATGGATTGTGTGAGGAATGATATGAGAGAGCAGTAAATAATGCCGTGATGTCTCACAGGGGAGAAGCTAAGAAGAAATGCCGACTCCAAGTAGAATGAGCCCAGCGCAGAAAAAAACTTAACCACAGTGTGGACTTTTAATTAAATATTCATGTCCCAACAAAAATTCTTCTGAATGTTAGCAACATAGGAATAACGCAATAGGGGATCGGACTGGGTCAAAATAATATGATTCTGTTTAGTCCGTAAGTTAGATTATCGAAAAATATTGAATACGTGTTTTTTGTTTTATCAAATCAATAAAAAATGACAAAGATAAAACGCGTCAAAGATCTTGGAGTGGGGCTTGAAACGTCACTTGTGTCGTCAAAATGTACTATCATATGACGTCACACGAGTTTTCGAAGCACTGTATCGTCTTCATTTTAAGTTTACGTGAAAAAATAAAAAATACGTGTCCAATAATTTTTGGAAATCTATCTGACGGACTAATTAGTTTTTTTTTGTCCGATCCCCTATTCCATTAGTGTTTACTTTGATGGGAAACGAGTCTTTAAGTTCAAATTAGAATATTTCCATTATAAATAAATCCCCGCCATGACCTTACGTCTATCATCAGACAATACAGAGATCGCGATGTGATAGCTCGTTCATCGACGACACTTGGGCCCGCTCCGCCATGCCAGCAATAAAAGAGGCGTTGAAATCACACGACGAATGATGTCTCGCGTCTGTGTTAGTATGATGGAATCCTTACCCGTCGCCGTTATTTATAAGTCTTTCTTATTACGAGTTCCTACTGTTTCTAATGCTACCCAGATTAGTAGTTAATCATTATGTAAGTTTGAGAAGTTTGCGATGTGTATGACCATTTAGAGTTTTGAACTAGGTGGGTTTCACCTATGATTTTTCTACGTTTATCCACAAAATCGATAGTCTTTATTACACAAGAAGGTGGTTACAAAATTGTATGATGTCCCTGACTCTTCTGCTAGTTGATAGACTGAGCTAGTCCCCTCTCCCAGGAGGAGATATTACAGAATGTAATACTTATAATGGAATAAACAAAAATAAAAGACTATGGTAACATAAAATATATTTGTTATAAGCATGGAATATGCAACTACGCTTTGGAATGGCAACTACAGTACACTCACGAGTTATTATGCCTTGTGACTGGGACTGTAGCTTAGTTTATTTAGCTTCATTAGTTTAGTAGTTTACTGCCGCACTCGGAGAGCTTCAGAGGTTGCTTGGGCCGTCGCTTGGTAAGGGTTTTTGGCAGTTTTGTCATACAAAAGTATGTAAGGCCTTTGCTGGGTGGCGGCTTGAGTAATCGTTGGATATCTCTCGAGTGCCGCAGTTAGTTTAATTCGACTATTCAAAAGTGCCTGTAATAAATGCTTTGATTTTGATTTTTGAGTAACATTTAAATTACGATTAATGAAGGTGCATTTATCACATTGGGTTACAGTAATAGTAGATTTAACTAGAGAAATAAATGCATGTTTGAGAGTATTTAATTTTGTGGGTGTGAGTGCGAGCGTTTCGTGTGAAATGAATGATCAAAAAGGGTTTTCAACAATCGCGAGTGAGGTGTGAAATTGTACCTACATGGTTCAGATCTCACACAGTCTCTTTACTGAATAGACTATTTATTTAATTATGTCCGCTTTGTGCTCGTACCTTTTCGGCCAAAGTTGGATATATGTTAGCCACTTAAGAGCACACGAGAGAGCAGCACAGCGAGGCTCTTGACAATCTTTAGAAATTCAGCGAATGCAGTCGCTTTGGTCGAAATCGGCTAGATAGCATCAATCAGCATCATCATCATCATTTATTTAATTACTGGTTACTGTTTGCATGCGTCATCGAACTGCAAGGCAAAGGCCTCCCATGACTTCCTGAAAAATAAGTTGTTGCAACCTCCTGCCCTGATCCCAATTTAGGAAATACATAAATATTGTTAATGTTCATATTTCACGAACGCTTATTTTCACTGAAAAATTGTTACAATGTTGAGTTTGTACGCCGAAAGACAATACACATTGTTTAACAATAAAACCATAGCGTGTATATTTGTCTGAACTATGCGTTTGAAATTCTCCATGAGTCAAGTTTATACATCGTATTTTACGTTTGAAAATTATTGCGCTTTTTTATTGTTTGAAGAATACATTCATCATTTCTGTTATTTCAGAATTTAGCGGGAAGCGATCCGCCTCGCAATCGACCTGAACTGCTGCATTTGAAGATTCTCGCTCCACGTACCATCAATGTGGGTCAGGTACTGTATTCATTAATTTAATATCCGTATAAATTATAAGGCGTAAATAAATTAGTGTAGAAATAAATTGTAAGAAGGCACCTCACAAAGTAAACTTATGAGTTGGCGAAGGTCGTGAGAATCTGCTGCATGCGACCACAGGACTGCAGGACCAATCGTTCTGCCCAGCTTTGAGGGAGTCATAAGTCAATAATTCCTGCAGAAATACTCCACAGCCAGACGTATTTAGGCAAGAGTTATTGAGCTTTCTTTAGGTAACTTGCATTCAAAATAATAACATATAAAAACTTTTTAACAAAAAATAAAACCGACAAAAAAAAACACAAAAGTGAAAAATAAACTTGAGAAGAAAAATCAGTTTCTGAAGTCGGTGACTTTTGTTTGTTTGATTTCATGTTTTTGCCACCGACTTCAGAAACTGATTTTTCACTTTTTTGTGTTTTTTTTAAGAAGTCGGTTTTATTTTTTATTTTTCAGTTTTTAGTGGTTCACATGTAAGTTCACATGTTCATGGGTCATAATGTAGACAATGTAGTTTTTTTTTTGAGTTTTGTTGATTTTTCTAAAACCGCTTGTCCGATTTCGATAAAAAAAATGATGGGACCATTTGGGAAGTATACCCTTTCCAACAAAAAAATAATTTTTCAAATCGGTTGGCAAGTGACGGGAGTTATGCCCGAACAAAAAAAAATATAAACAATCGAATTGAGAACCTCCTTCTTTTTTTAGAAGTCGGTTAAAAATACGGAATTAATTAGTTAGGCTGTTCCCTTCCAAAGAAAAGCGGTATTTTGTAACGTGACTGTTACTTACACTTAAGCCGCATTTGAATCGACTAAGGTATATCTTTAATGTTTAGGATACAATAGAATGCTATGTTAGTAGCACTGCGCAATGACATAAGTATATTAAGGCGAGGTTGCAGTACTTTGTTTTTATGTACGCACGACCTCACCCCCCGCCCTGCCGCGCGAGCGATTATATGCCTAAATTTGACTGTTTTTTGCTTCTTGGAGAAAAACTATAAAGAAATTATACAATATGTTTTCAACATTTACTTCAGAATAAAAAGTTCTATCTATTGATATAACTTGTAAATAAATTCATGATGAAATGTCTTAGCAGTACACGTTTGAAATTGTGATTTAGAGCCATGTTTGATAAAAAAAGTATCGAGCCGATCATTCTAAATCGCGTTTCTATCTTTACGATTTACTAGAGAGTATGTTCAATTTTTATGTAATGATTTTTATTTATTAAAAAACTCGTATTTAGTTCGATTTTTATAGGTTCAAAAATCTTAAAAAGTACTGCAACCCCGCCTTAAGGAATGTTTCCTTTTTAATAAAAAGTTAAAGTTAAGTAAACATTTTAAAGTTTTAGTTTTAAAATGTAGGTTATTGCCTCAAGGTCTAGATTGTAATTGTATGAGTAACCGTTTATTAACGAGTACTTCATAATGAAAAAAAAAAAAAATGTAGGTAAAACTAATATAATTAATAACAGATCGGCAAGTACATAGTTATTACGCAAACGATTTTCCGTTCGATATGAAAATACACTGTTTTTGTTGAATTTGCATTAGTGTATGCACGTTGTATTTATTATTATAAGACCGTAGAGGCATTACATTTATTATACCTATATTTCAGCACTATCTGCACTATGTTCTAATAAATCCCGGTGTAAATACAATGCTGCCCCATCCGGCGCAGCATTGGGTAGTCCGCAAACGCCGTCGCGGTCGATGCGGGAATGCATCGCGTCCAGCAACCATTCCATTATATTCGACATTCCTTTATATATATCATTGTTGACGTTTGCCAAACTAATCTGTCTACAACTCGCACTGTAATTACTACATACTAAGGTCAATGTACAATAAATTACCCACTACACAATTCCACCGCCTGTTATTTTCAAAACAGCAATATTTTAGCTGCAGTACATAATAACGGCAATAACTGCCGATACATTCGTAATCTGGCAGAGCTCAAAAGGAATTGCATAACGGGTGGAAAACAATGCTATTTTTGTTCGGATCGTAAACATCGTGTCGGGTTCATCTGCGTCGGTATCCTCGGAGCCAAATTTAGCGGGAGTATGTTAAGAAACGGTTATGGTAGTAATAATTGTCACGTCGGGGTGTAGTGCCGGAGCGCAAAAGTGTGTGTGTGTGCGGCGCGGGCCTGGCTCGTGGCCAGCGCACACACACATCACACACACAAACACACACGTACTCACACACTCACACCTCCCCCGCTGTGCACATATTTCCCGTTGCTAGTTAAAACAGATTGATAATGCCCAAGTGTCACAGGCGAAAATCTTTATTTTCGTACCGTCCCGTTTTTTAACCGCTGCGGCCGGTGTTTGATTTCTCTAATGTACAAAATCTTTTTCATGCCACTGTCAAGGTTGATTTAAGGTTGGGATATAAATAGGTTTCATCGGAACGAGTCGCTCGTCGCTATATTTCATGGCGACGGTTATGATATGGCTGAAACATTTGTCATGTTTGTCTCAGGTGGCGTCTGAGCTGGCGAACTTCGGCTCTATAGACATCAAGCCTTATGGGAGTAGAGCTGCTCTCATAGCCACTGCTAGTCAGCAAACGTAAGTATTAATAATACAGGAAATACATATAAATAAAAATTGAATAAATATAAAGAATAGAAGAGTTAAGAAATACAGGTCAATTTATCAGTATTGCATATTTTGATGAAATTTTAGATAAATAATCCTGTTAGATTTTGATCAATTAAACATAAAGGTACACAGCAAACATGTTCAAAAGTTTTTTAAAGAGTAATTTACATTTAAATCAATAAAAAAGGACCGAAAAGGGCGGGTCATAAAAAGGAAAGTTGCCTGAGCAATAATAACAAAAAAAATACTCTTTTTTGCCAAAAATACTAACAATCTGTATTTTAAAACCCAGTATTAACGTTGCTGGTAAGAATGAATTTGGTGTGAAATAATGTTCGGAAATTAACCTGAATGTTTAGTTTAAGGCCCCATCTTGAAAAGTGTTTTATTATTACAGTGCCAAAAAAATACTGAAGGAATTAAAGAACAGCAAAGATTACAAAATAGCTCCATACAGCTTCTACAAACACTCCAGGGCAGGATCAATAATGATTTGGTAAATATCTTTCAGCATAAGCATAATCAGCCTATATTGTTCCCACTGCTGGGACTTAGGCTTCCTCTCTATGGGCTCGTTTACGGAGACGCGGGGCGTCGCGCGGCGCGTGCAAAAGGCTCGTCGCGTGATTTTTTATCCATTTACTGAGAGGCGGGTCCACCGCAACAATTGCTGCATTCAAACTAACGAGCGAAAAATCGATTCTCTAAAAATCGACGTTTGAAATCGTTAACGTTTTCATACATTACTTTGGGTTTGAATTAAAAACGCACAATGCGCCGCGCGACGCCCCGCCTACACTGGTAAACATGCACTATGAGAGCGAATGGGCAATAATCCTCGCGGGTCCAGTGCGGGTTGGTAGATGTCACATTATGTCTTCGAATTTTGGTTCTAGGGCATGCCGGTTTCCTCACGATTTTTTCCTTCACCATTTTTTGAGAGCTCAAAAAAAAACATAGGGTATATGGTTTGGGCTGCGAGATGTTCACAGGATACCGCGGCCTCGACATAAAGGGCTAAGAAGGAACATGGGTGGTTTTTAGTCAGTAGAAGTCTGACACTCCCTTTCGCTCTGCCCAAGAGCGGGAGGGGGGGGTTATTTGATGATTTTCCACCCACCCGAAAAAAAGGGTATATGGTTTGGGAGCTGTAAAAAACTAAAAGTCACTAATGTGACTTTTAGTTTTCGAGAGAAAATTTTATAATGCTCACTACCTATAGCTTAGTAGAAGTAATCTTTTTTTAAACAAAGGTTTCAAACATCGGACAATTAATGCCTAACATTAGGTACTTGAGCTCTCATTCTCTATTCTTTGTTATAAGGAACCCGTTACGCAGGGTTAAAGTTAAACTGATCAGAGTCAAACAACTGAACTACTGTTCAAGGACTTTTAGCAAATAATTCAGTTTGGCAATCTGATTTAAAAAAAGTTCGCATCACAGTATTACCACAAACGTTCAATCACGGTGACTGACGAACTGACAAGTACAACGTTTAAGAAAATTAAACATGTTTATAAAAGCAATCGTCTAACATTAAATGTGTTTCGCTGGGCGAACACTGTATATTTTGAATAGAAATAAAATAAATCATAGTGCTACCTCACGCCCATACTTCGTAGGATATTTTATTACTACACGCATATGAACTGAAAATTATGTGATTTATTTAAACTTCATGTACAGTTGGCAGGAAAGGATAAGCCTTTGCCCAACCGTGGGACAATACGGGCTAGTAATAATATAGAACAGCTGTATATACTGTAATATAATGTATTGTTTTTTTAACAAATGGTTCTTTTTCAGGAGCGGCGCCTTCATCACTGGGAGCATAGTGCTTACGTACTTATTTCATAAAAAACTCAAATAATGTAGGCCAGTCATCGTCTACCCTATTTTTTAATTAACCGACTTCTAAAAAAAGAAGGAGGTTCTCAATTCGGATGTTTGTATTTTTTTTTTTATGTTTGTTCGGGCATAACTCCGTCACTTGCTAACCGATTTGAAAAATTCTTTTTTTGTTGGAAAGGGTATACTTCCCAAATAGTCCCATAATTTTTTTATCGAAATCGGACAAGCAGTTTTTGAAAAATCAACAAATCTCAAAAAAAAAACTACATTGTACACATTGACCCATGAACATGTCAACCACTAAAAAGTGAAAAATAAAAACTTTTCTCTTTCAGACTTTTGTTTGTTTGATTTCATTTTTTTGCCACCGACTTCGGAAACTGATTTTTCTTCTAAAGTTTATTTTGCACTTTTTTGTGTTTTTTTTTTTAGTCGGTTTTATTTTTTGTTAAAAAGTTTCTATTTTTCACTTTTTTTTTAGTTGTAGTATCCTATACAGAGTTACTCGTAACTCGACGTATTCCTTGCAGGACGTCATAGTAGGGTTAAAATGCAACAAAGTAAGCCACTGAATGTTCCACAGAAATTCAGTAGGATTTAAATATGTTAGATTTTTAGTTTTTTTTATGAATAATCCCTGATGAATTTAGTCAGATCAGTTAAAACCAATTTAATAATGATTTACGGGGCCACGTTACTAAAATGAGGCATAGGCCTCATTTTAGTAACGTGGCCCCGTCCGTGGTCCTGTTGTGTATAGACACAACAGGATGATTTGGACTGATATGATGGTACTACAATGTATTTTATTATCATAGTTGATACCGTAGCAGATCTTTGTCAATAAATCATAGTGCATAATTGTTAATTAAAACTTTGGCAAAGATCAGAAATCAACCAAACATTTTTTTATATACTTTTGCCATTACTTCATAAAATGATATCTAGTACTAAAAAATATTGAACTGTACAAATTTTTGCCTTGTACAGCACGGGTACGACAAGGTGGGTGCAGTGGTATGCGATTGGCTGCTGCGGTGCGTGTCGCAGTTTCGATTCCCGCACGAAACAATTATTTTGTATGGCCCTCAGCAGTAGTTGTTTGTTGTTTATATGTTTGAAAACGCACCCACGATACAGGAGAAATTCCTAGTGTGCGGCAAAGTTTAACAATAAAGTGTTACGATAGTAGAATGTACTATAAAAACTTTACGAAGTAGAGTATTTATTAGATATTAAGTCCATTTCATAAAAAAACTACAAAACCGATTTAGATGAAACATGCACTGTTCCGTAAATTGTTAATATAAATTGTTCCGTAAAGAGTTAAACCAAAGCAAAATAATGTTTTCAACTAAACTAAAGTTTCTAAGTAATACGTGGAGAATCATACATACATTTATGAAACTCGGAAAACGTGTTTAGAAGCCTAATACTAGCTAATTCTGCGGCTTTGACCGTGTGTAGTTCGGTAACTTTCCCATGGGATCGTACTATAGGAATAAAAAGACCATAAAATGTGTGTACATCCTGTTAATAAACTATCTGTTTATCAAATTTCATCCAAATCCTTTTAGCCGCTATTGAGTACAAAAATATACACTTTCTCATGATGTGCATTTCAATATTAGTAGGAGTGTCCAATTCTAAAAATATTACATACACACGGATTAAATTAATACCGAACCTCCTTTTATGAAGTCGGTTCAAAATAAATTAATTCCTAAAATACCTCTATAAAGTGTTACCGAAATAAGCAATTGCCATTTTAAGTGCCTTAACAATTAAATCTTAACCACGTTAAGCGTAGTTATAGAGGGTTAACAGTTAGTAAAGTTTCACTATAAAGTACACTTGCCAACCTATTAAACGCCTAATTATAAAGTCAAACTACCCGAGTTTGCGAGTGCGAAATGTATAGTTGTGACTTTTTACAGTACCCAGTATTTTTCAGCAATAAAGTCAAAGGTCAAACAGGTGTCTATATCCATTTAGTAGATAACAACAAAATATGTAAACTAAAACAAACTATAAAAGGGCATCGAAAAATGTCAAACTAGGTTGCAGATCAGCACTTTCGGAGCGTCAATTACACAGCCATTTTATGATTTTAAATGACAGCTGTTGAAATCCTTATAAAAATATTAAATCCCTGAGTGAGTCGGATGCCCTAAAAAAATAAACCTACTTTTTACCCGACTACGGCAAAGCCAAAGGAGGATTATTACCCGACTACGGCAAAGCCAAAGGAGGGTTATGATTTTGACTGGCTATGTATGTATGTATGTTTGTATGTATGTGTGTATCTTCATCTGTTCCCTCATAGCTTCTAATCTACTTAACGGAACTCGACATATGTATGAGGTATCGTTAGAACCGTCTTAATTTTCCGCTGAATATAGGCTACGTGACGTGTCACGAAAAGCGATTTGGCGCCCTCTAACGGACAAAAAGTAGGGCTTAAAAATTAAAAATGGAGATAAATACACCGTGTTTGGTATCATTTGAAAGGGCCTCACTTGTACATTTCCACAATATTGCTCAAATTTAAAATCACGCCCTCTAGCGGACAAAAAGTCAAGAGTAAAAAAAAAATAACACCAAAATTGTTTAAAAAAAAAAACTAAAAAACTAAAACCCGACTACGACAAAAAAACGACGCTGAAAAAGTATGAAACAAGATTTTCAGGATAGAACAAAAAGAAAAGCCGTAGTCACACGTTATAGGTAGGTACCAACCTAAACACTTTAATACCGTGTGACTAATACCGTGTGGGTCTTTCTCTAATTATAACTATTGTCTGGCAGTTTGAGTACTATAAGCGACCCACCCAAATGTCCTTTCTTTGGTATTGTTCGTCGTGACGTTGAGCTCCTTGAGTTATATGTCGAGCTCCACGATAACTGACAAATGCTTGCACTGACTGGACGGGTCCACTCAAATCTGTGTGGTGCTTTATTCAAAAGACCATCTCAGACACTAATCTGCATAGTCTTCATGTATTTTATTATTTTTATATTGTGAATGTGAGGACCGTGTGGGTTTTTATTTAATTTTAACGATTGTCTGGCAGTTTGAGTACTATAAGCGACCCAGCCAAATGTCCTTTCTTTGGTATTGTTCGTTGTGACGTTGAGCTCCTTGAGTTATAAGTCGAGCTCCACGATAACTGACAAATGCTTGCACTGACTGGACGGGTCCACTCAAATCTGTGTGGTGCTTTCTTCAAAAGACCACCTCAGACAGTAATCTCCATAGTCTTCATGTGTGTATTATACCAAGATTATGTCTGTACCTTGAACATATTGTAAACCCAAACGATTTTAAAAGAGTGCCATGAAGTTTCTTGCCATTCTTCTCATGAGACCAACGCTTTGGAATGGGCAACTACAGTACACTCACGAGTTATTATTTTAGTAGTTTACTTAGTTTAGTGGTTTACTGCCGCACTCGGAGAGCTTCAGTGGTTGCTTGGGCCGTCGCTTGGTAAAGGTTTTTGGCAGTTTTGTTATACAAAAGTATGTCAGGCATTTGCTGGGTGGCGGCTTGAGTAATCGTTGGATATCTCTGAGTGCCGCAGTTAGTTTATTTCGACTATTCAAAAGTGCCTGTAATTGGCCTACTTGAAATAAATATGTTGATTTGATTTGACTACGGCTTTTATTTTTGTTCTATCCTGAAAATCTTGTTTCATACTTTTTCAGCGTCGTTTTTTTGTCGTAGTCGGGTTTTAGTTTTTAACTTTTTTTTTTACTTTAATCTTGTTCTGAGGCCAGGAATGAGGTCGATAATGGCAGTGTTTCACTAAATATAGAGTAGTAGTGTGTGTGAGGCAAACTATGTCCAGGAGTGGACGTTTTTTGGCTGAAATTATGAGTGTGTGTAGTGAGACATAATAATATTGCGCATTTGTAAGGCTTATAGCCATCTTGATATTGATTTTTTTACATATTTAACATATGGCAGCTTTTCCGTATAAACCTATGATCGGAACTTTATTAATAACTACGATTTTTGAAGTGAAAACTTCTTTAGCGGCGCTGAGCACTTTTTTGTATAGCATCACGTGACCCTGACGCGAGTTTGAAAGTTAATATTGAAGTTTTCACTTCTGCCGGCACTCCCGGAGTGCTACCTTTTTTCTAATAAGTCTTTTTTATAATCTATGTCACGACTTGTATCGATCAAACAAAGCATTTTATTGTGATGCTTGTGATGATAATGACGAAAAAGAGACAAAAAAAAATTAAAATAATTTCACTATGAATAAACTAAACTAGTAAGTACACAAGTATTTTTGTAATAATCGTGTTTCTCACTTTAAATGTAGCACATACATAATTATGCGCAATTTAAAGTATTTATTTATGGTTTTATTCTAAATCATGATAAACATTGTTTCCTAGACTGATATCCATAATAAAGGTTGTTACTTAGTTGTAAGATAAAGTGTGCCACAGAATATTTTATTTGAACAAATAAATCACGGATCGTCTGTATCTATGTCTTTTCTTTATCCCCCATATTCCTTATCAACTCATAAGTCTTTTATAGAAGTTGGCATTCTATAGCGGCTTGGAGCAAAGATTTCTTTGTGCGGAAGGCAATCAACTTGTCCCCGTTACATAGGACTTAAAACGTAACTAGCGAAGTGTCGATGTATTAAAGGCCACTTCTACCTATAACCCTTCTTTATTTATTAAATAAGGCACACCAACGAATCAAAAGAAGTTGCAAATCGTCTACGGTGTGAATGGGTATAATTTGATCACATAATCCATGGTGCAGATTGAACTTTTCTACTGAGTTGAAAGTACTAATCCTGATTTGCTTAACTTTTACCCAACTATGTTGGGCTCACAATGGGCCTCATCAGAAAGCTCAAAGTCACCCAAAGGGCAATGGAGAGGGCTATGCTCGGAGTTTCCTTGCGTGATCGAATCAGAAATGAGGACATCCGCATGAGAACCAAGGTTACCGACGTAGCCCGAAGAATCGCCAGACTTAAGTGGCAATGGGCAGGGCACATTGCTCGCAGAACGGATGGCCGATGGGGCCGAAAAGTTCTGGAATGGCGACCGCGAACCGGAAGACGTTGCTTTAGAAGGCCTCCCACTAGGTGGACCGATGACCTGGTCAAGGTTGCAGGAACCCGCTGGATGAGAGACGCACGGGACCGGTCAATGTGGCGACGCCTGGGGGAGGCCTATGTCCAGCAGTGGACGTCTGCCGGCTGAAATGATGATGAATGATGATGTTGGGGTCGGTCTCCTGTTTCAGTCTTAACCGGATGTAGCTGAATACCAGTATTTTACATTGAGCGACTGCTTATCTGACCACCACAAATGATTTAGTACTGGCCTACTGGGTTACACGAAACCCGTTGATGAAACTGTTTGTCAGAATTTCGGGTTACGGGGCCGACTTACCGTGCTATAAGACGCACGGAGGAAACGGTACCTACCTATGTAATCGCCGGTCACCCATCCACGTGCCAACCACTCTCTTATT
This sequence comes from Diarsia dahlii, assembly GCA_949775195.1. Taxonomy (NCBI): domain Eukaryota; kingdom Metazoa; phylum Arthropoda; class Insecta; order Lepidoptera; family Noctuidae; genus Diarsia; species Diarsia dahlii. The sequence continues at coordinate 17,955,029 of OX459195.1, forward strand.
ATTTACCCACGAGCTCCAATTTAACTGCTTATGATATTTAAAAAAATGCTTAGAATTCAAATTCCTAGTCTAGACCAATAGAAAAAACAACTAACAAAAAACTTCAATATTTAGCTATGTTTATGAAATCAGAAGTGCTTGTTAATACCCCGCTGTCATCGATTTTTGAGTGATCGTGGAACGGTGGAATAAATAACTAGATGAAGCGATACTCGTGCGCTGCTCTACCAATAGACTAAACATTCATTAAGTACTCATACAATGTTAAAAGGTTTATGAATTTTATGATAATGTTTTGCCAAACACACCGAATTACTTCTGGATTTATTATGTGGAGTTAAAGACTAACTTCCTCATTGATAGCTAATGCTGCTGCTAAGCACGAAGTTTTGAGTTCTCTTCCCAGGCAGGGTAAAACGTTATTGTTTTTTTTTTCCTGAGGAATATGTCGGTAGCAGGCCGGAGTCTACACTTATGTCCGAGTGATGTCAATAGCCTCATCAAGTCCTCAACCCCAATTACATGGTACGGTCATCATCAGAAGTAGCTGAACATTTCGGAATTTTAATTCTTTTATGTACAGGACTCTAGATATTATTTTTAATGTTTCAGAAGATTATTCGTTAAAATAGTCCTTATACTCCAATAACATGTAGTAACGAGTAATATTTAACAAGTTTTTATTAAAAAAACAACTTTGAAACTTTGAGTAATGTTAATATACTTCTGATGCTGACCGTACTTAAACATAATTAGAAATGAGGCTGTATACTATAGATTCTGCCTAACCTTTCAGGGATTACAGGTGTGAAGATATGTGAGTTAAGTCAAGCATATTTGTTATCATACTCAATAGATTCCTGTAACCGAGTTACGAAAGCATAATAATATTACTACTGTACTATTTTATTTGCAAAAGTTTGTGAAGATGGTTGCAGGTTTGTAACTCTTTCACTAAAACTAGAGAAAGTTTGGCACTTACCTATATAGTTTATAAACTGGTTTCATCAATAGGGGACTCGTTTTATCCCCGTAATACGACCCCGTGGGATAATTATCGAAATCCACGCAGGCGCAGCCGCGGACATCAGCTAGTTTGATATACATTTGTGTGGAAACCACAAAGCGACGATCCGTGTGATCATATAAAAGGGACAGTGATATATTATCCCAACAGTTGTAAGTCTTCCCGTCGGCCTCGGAATAGGTCAACTGTTCTCTTTCGTCACGCCATAGAGACTAAACCTGTAGTTAATATTAAACTATCTATCTAAGAATAGAGAATTGACACCGCAGGTTTTCGGTAAACAGTTAAACTTCTGTTTTCTAAAAAATAAGTAGGTACTTACCTAAAACAAAAAAAAATATGGCTAGAGTATTTATGTTATATTTTAAAGCTTTTGTTAACGCCTCGTAATTTTTCAACCTTGATAGTTAATACGACATAAAATTGTGCTATCGGGCCACAGCTGAAAAAAATAATGAACATAACATGGATATCTTAAAAATACTTTGGTTTTGTTGTACCTAACCAGGAAACTTATGGTATTTAGGAACAGATATATAAAAACAAAACAACACATCTGTTCTAATAGCTATTTTATACGAGTTTTTAATGCTTTATTTTTGGGTAAGCACGGCGCCGAATATCGTATAACTTGTGGCTAGCGAATAACATACGACTTCCTTCATATTGTGCATAAATATAAGGTTTAATTTACAAGATATGTAGGTAATGCGCAAGCGCATTAATGTCGGGAGGGAGATTATAACTCGGGGCTAAGCAAACAACGCGTGAGTTAGGTTGCTTACACTGCGCCCGCGCGCGCCCGCCGCGGCCGGAATAAGGCGGGCAAACGTTTTGACATGCCTAATTTATGTTGATTTACAACTCACTTGCACAACATGACGCCCCGTGCCGACAAACTTCCTGAAAATTAATTCATTAATGCGTCCAGCCAACACAACGTCCTATTCTTAGTTTTCGCAGATTGCTTCATGTGTCGATTCGACGAAGTTCGGGTAAACAATTGATTGCCAATTTCATCGACATGGGAGACTGTAAAACGTAATCTTTAATGTTTTCTTGTTATTATAACGATGCTGTTTGTGTTTGTTTATTATGTAAACTTAATGAAACATACAAGTAAAGAATACTGAAAACTATGCACCAGCAACCAACATTTTTTATTACTCTACTTCATCGTTTAGGATCAAAGTGTTAGGTACCTATAGTCGGCTATAGTAGGAGGTCATAAAATACTGTAGGTAATAGGTACCTACCTATATATTCGTAGTTATTAAAATATCACTTACACCAGTACCTTTGCCCCTAAGTCTAGTACCTATATAAAACCCTATGTTTAGTAGAAATATCTATGTTTAGTAACCATAAGCGGTAAATCCGAGTTATGCCGTAATAACGTTGTCTAGCAAGCTGCGTCCTGCCAACTATTCCAACCAATATGCATGGGTAATAAAATGTAAGTACAAGAACTTACTTAACATTTATGACATTGTAATTTCCACTAACTGTGTAAAATTGTTAACAATGAGCGCTTTATTTGTTGTTTCAGGGTAATTTTAATTCGCCTACGATTTTATGCATAATTCAGTAGGTAATGTAACGACGGGATATATCAAATAAATTTGCTTCTGTTTCCTAAATCAAATATTATGAAGAATTCAAAAAATTCAACAGTTTATTTTTTTCGATATCAGATAAACTGGCAGTGTGTTTTTAAAACACGCAGCAAATTCGTAACAGTCACCGGATTACGGAAAACTAAAGCTTTCGTAATTTTTCATGTTTTATACTCGATGTAGGTATCATGAAATTCAAACGTGATGCGTTACAAGTCATGAACCGCCTCTTCCGTGAAGCTTGGAGAAAATAAAATGAGAAACTTTGGCACATAAATTATAGAGTTTCCTCTCAGCTAAATGAATCGTAAACAACTAATAATCCAGGTAAGTCGCGCTGGCCTCATATAAGACAATAAAAATAGATTTCCACCTGCAAACTGGAAAGTCTAAAATAACTCTTGCGCCTCATATCTGTAGGTAGAGAATTGATGGATGTTTTGTGGACATGTGCACACTCACAGTGCATTCTACGTCTAGTAAATAGGTCGCGACGAACAATTTTACACTAGCGTCTTCGCTTCCGCAAATACATGAACGCACTGAGTTATGGCTTATCTTAATCATGTACTGGCTCCATTTCACTTGTTTAGAGTTTGCAAATGAAATTAATAATTATGTTGAATTCATACGAGGACTAGTGACCCGCCCCGGCTTTTGACGGGTACAATTTCTAATGAAATATCAAAATTATCATACAAACTTTTTTTGTGACAATTACGAAAACAATAGAATAGTCTACCAAATCGGTCGAATCGTCCTCCACTGATATGCTGTCATACATGTAACAATTGATTTTTAAGTATATTTTCCCGGTTTACCCTTGTTTCGCCGAACAACTTTTGGTATAATTTTACTTGTTCGAACAACGTTTAAGAAAATAATCAGTTAACATAATTTTCATTTCATCGAATATTTATTTGCGAAAACAACACAGATGCTGACAGAAATCCTAACCCTAGACGGTCGACGTCAGGGGCAACCCGAGGTTCGGTTAGTTAGGTCCCTTTAAACCCTGCAGACAGAAATTATAGGAGCCCCGCGCAGCGGGGCTCCGTCGAACTGCTGACGGAAACGAATGAAAGGAAACGAATGATTAGTGAAATGAATATTCGATACGATCTTTGGACTAAATCATTATTAGTCTAGTGAAACGTTAGTTTAAATAAAATTAGTGCATTTGAAAGTTCGGTCAAATGATATTATATCAAATAAATAAATATGCTAAATAAAAATCTACCAATTAATTATTCGGTCAAATGAATAATTATGCGAACTGACTTTATGCTAACTGAAATTAGTCGAAGTGATTTTCGACGAAACGTTGTTATACCAAACAAGGGTAAACCTATTTTCCCGGCTGTTCTGAAAAAGGATTTCCAAATATCAATATTTTCTGGACGAAGTAAATGCTAGATATCTGACCTAAGTTTCTTAATTAGTTACTGGACTTACTGGGCAATGGATAAACCAACAATACATTGGTTTATAAATCCAGTCTCTGTCTGAAAACTGTCATACCTACCTCACTTTCACCGTCCTGTGATTTACAGCGACTTTAAATATTATGTCGGCTTCGTGGCCTTTGTAAATCTCAAGTCTGTCATAAATAGTCGAATTACAACGGACACTGTTGTCAGTTAGTCGTGCTCTCCTTTCTGTGAAGGGGTCACTAGAGACCGGTAACAGATGAATAGCGGCCGCAGCTGTTTTTTTTTGTCTGGAACCCCTCGTAAGAAATTGGAAGTCTATGCACCGGCTCTCACAATAGGTATAAAGCTTAAAAAATACATACACACGAATAGAGAACCTCATCCTTTTTGGAAGTCGGTTAAAAAATTTGAAAACATATTGAAGCATGCGGCAATTCAATCAATCAGTTATCTTTTATAGCTTTGCTAAATTAATAACTTAGTTAAGTATTATCTTCTGTGAAGTGTTTCAGTTCAGTACCTACATGCTATTTTATTCAAATTCATGTTACTGGGCCATAACAATTGTGAACTAAATATATTAATTCAGCAGAATTATGTTATTGGGTAGTAAAGAATCATTCTCATCTGTCGCTATTCTTTTTTAACCGACTTCAAAAAAAGGAGGAGGTTATCAATTCGACTGTATTTTTTTTTTCTTTTTTTTTTATGTTTGTTCGCTCATAACTTGCGACTGGGTGAACTGATTGTCATGATTCTTTTTTCATTTGAAAGCTGGTGCTTCCCGTGTGGTCCCATTGTCACCATTTCAATATCTGATGATGGGATCTTGTAGAAATCGGGGGAACTCTTCAATAATTAGCAGCAGATTAACCGCGATTGTTGCTATAGCATATCTAAGCATTGTTTACGCCATCACACAACATAATATCACGCCTGTACTCACTACAAAGGTTGGTGAACATATTCTGATGAAGTACTTCGGAGATAGACAACGGAACTCCTCAATAAATGATAGCAAATGGACTGGGATTGCTGAAATCTCATGTCTGTCTATTGTTTTCACCAGTTCATAACATAACATCACGCCGGTACGTTGTGAAGGGGTAAGCACATGTGAACCACTAAAAAGTGAAAAATAAAAACTTTTTTACAAAAAATAAAACCGACTTCGACAAAAATAAAACACAAAAAAGTGAAAAATAAAAATCAGCTTCAGAAGTCGGTGGCAAAAACATGAAATCAAACAAACAAAAGTCACCGACTTCAGAAGCTGATTTTTATTTTTCACTTTTGTGTTTTATTTTTGTCGAAGTCGGTTTTATTTTTTGTAAAAAAGTTTTTGTTGCTTATAATTTCGTAATTAGAGGTACCCGTCGTGCCATACTCGTACTTACACATATATTTCCCATTGACGCCTTTTTAACCGACTTCAAAAAAGGAGGAGGTTATAATTATGTTCGTGTGTATGTATTTTTTTTTTTTTTTTATGTATGTTACCTGATTTCTGCCCCATTTGTGGACCGATTCTCAAAATTCTTTTTTTATTTAAAAGAGTATACTCCTGAGGTGGTCCCATTTTAATTTGGTGAAGATCTGGTGCTGATCTTCGGAGATATACAATGGAACACTTCAAAAATAGACGGCAAATCTGTCGTAATTGCTGGAATCGCTTGGTTGTTTATTGAATATACATTATCATGACGTAACATCACGCCTGTATGCTCTGAGGGGGTATGCAGATGTGTACAATACACATTTTTTTATGTAAGTAGGTATGTTACCTGATTTTGTGTATCGCGAATAACTTCGTCGTTTATGAACCAATTTTGATGATTCTTTTTTTATTGGAACGGAGATACTTCAAGGGCCACCATGATATGGAAACCAGGACCTGATGATGGAATCCCAGAGAAATCGAGGGCAACTCTCAAATTTCATAGGCACATATTACGTGTTTCGTGCTTTTTCTGACGCTATACAAGTATTCGCATCTAGCAGTCATCACTTCATGTTGATGAGCTTATGATGGAAGGTACTACTCCTCAATGGTTAGGAGTTGAAAGCAATAATCAGGGAATCTTGAAGGTCTTAACCTTCAAGATTCCCTGATTATTGCGTAACCCTTAGGTTAGGTGTCATAGTAAGTATTTCTATAAGATATATTACAACTAAAAATGAAAAAATAAAAAACTTTTTGCAAAAAAAAACTCAAAAACACCAAAAAGTGAAAAATAAACTTCAGAAGAAAAATCAGCTTCTGAAGTCGGTGGCAAAAAACCAAATAGAACAAAGAAATGTCACTGACTTCAGAAGCTGATTTTTCTTCTGAAGTTTATTTTTCACTTTTTGGTGTTTTTGAAGTCGGTTGTTTTTTTTTGCAAAAAGTTTTTTATTTTAATAGATAATTTCCTTGCTACTTGGAGAACGAAATAATTTAAAATTGCCATTAAAAACTTTAATAAATTAAATTAATTAACTGACGGCAGCATTGAGCAGTTGATGGGCAAACGGCCATAAGTATTTTAAAATATCGACTGTGAATGTACCGGCGATGACTGCTACTATCACGAATATGACACAGATTAGCTCCTCAATAATTATAGAAGCAAACGATTTCAATCTGATTCCAGATTTATAAACGTTGTTGCTACACGGAAAAGATGATAACAACACCCTATTTTATTTAGTAGCACTGATTTCTATATGATTATTTGGACGAAAATTCGATTGCTTGAGTTTAAGAGACTAAACTTAAAGTTTCAGTAATGTTTTTCGTCCCCCGAAAAAATGCACATGATTTTATCCGTATCCCTCCCCCTATCGTGATAAACGTGTTTTTTCTAACCCCCTGTTTAAACTCCACGTGATTAAATAACGACCCCTAAGCGGTGAAAGAGGGGAGTAAAGTAACCTTTCAATCAGACAAACGGAAATATGGCCAGCCAAAACTGAGCACGAGGGAACATTAATTTATCCAAATGTTTCTGAAAACAAAGTTTGTTTGTCGTGAGTTCGTGACGTCTATGTTGTAATAACCGTGCTGCATCGGTAAAACATAATGTTGTTGATAATACGCTAAGTGAACGACATTTCATTACCTACTTCGACTATTCATTTAATATTCCGATCTGTCACCCCGAAAACGGCTACCCCATATTCAGTAAGTACAAAGTTCAGAACGACGTACCTACCTCCCGAAAGAAATTTTTCATCGTTAAAATACAGCTGTTTACTATAAAAAGTATGTAATCACAATACACGGTCAAAATGTATCGAAAGCTGATTTCTTTTTCTTAGCTCAGAATGATGTACTGCGTGGTAATCTTTCCTGTATTTGCCTGAAATTCAGACATGTGGCTTAATTGATCAGTCAAACTTGTATTGTCAGATTGCAGGCATGGGACACTGACAGATACACTTAAGTAGGTTTGAGTGTGGAAGTGTCGTATCCAGATGATCCAGGTCGCGTCGGTAATTTGCCGTACCGGTTTAACTGAAAAAAAATACATGGAAGGCTTACCGGATTTGGTTATGTCAGTAGATGGAATAAAATCACAAATTCACAAGCCACTGAAAAACTTGCCTCAACCCGTCGCCTGGCAGCCCTAGGTGTGCGCGGGCGCAACTGGTCGCGTCCTTCCCTTGTAACCGAGACCCATTGTTCATCGCGTGTCTATCCAACTGAAAAATCTACTCTATTTAATTTCTTTGGCAGCCGGCGTCGCTCGTCGAGTATATTTTCATTTGGCCTGCGCGTGGGCCGCACTACTCCGATATAGCAGATGACTGACGCTGATTTTTATTACGTTTGGGATGCAATATCGTATTGTTTTATTGATGTGTGAAATAAATGTAGGTAATCTAGGAATATTTTTGTTTGGGTTTAACGATCGCGCCTGCACCTGTAATAAATCATCTTCAGGAATTTGTGGAACTCGTGCGAACTTTTCTTTAACTCGAAGCTCAAGGCTACAATCAATGAAAGACTTTAAATCTGACGCGAGCTTGTTTTAAAGATATAACAAGCTATAGACATAAATAACATAGCCAGTAAATTATTTCAGTAAGATGTACAATGTCACCGAACAATGAGCACCGTCGTGTACGATATAAATAATTTTCGAGGTTTTTATTAATATCTTAACCGGAACCTGTTACGTCATCAGTCTTAACCGTTTTCAGGAGACACATCGTCTACCAGCAGGACGAAAACCAGAAACTAGGAACATAAAATATTATTTTCTTAAAGTATTTTAGTTTCAGTTTGATGATATGGCTAGAAAGGAGGTGACTGCTGAGATGACAAGAAATAGGGAAGTATGGAAGAAGAAGACATGTTGCGCCGACCCCAAATAAATTGGGATAAGGGCAGGAGAATGATGAATGATGATTTTAGTTTCAGTTTTTAAAATTATAACTATATAAGTCAGACCAAATAGCTCTCAAATTATTATAAGTCGAGTCATGGTATTGCCTATTGTTAAGATTTTCGTTTTTTATTTTGGTATTTGTAAAATATTGATTAGTTTATTCTATATTTTTACCCGACTACGGCAAAGCCAAAGGAGGGTTATGATTTTGACTGGCTATGTATGTATGTATGTATGTTTGTATGTATGTATGTATGTATGTATGTGTGTATCTTCATCTGTTCCCTCATAGCTTCTAATCTACTTATCGGAACTCGACTTAAGAGGTATCGTTAGAACCGTCTTAATTTTCCGCTGAACATAGGCTACGTGACGTGTCACAAAAAGCGATTTGGCACCCTCTAGCGGTCAAAAAGTAAGGCTTAAAAAATAAAAATGGAGATAAACACGCCGTGTTTGGTATCATTTAAAAGGGCCTCACTTTTACATTTCCAAAATATTGCTCAAATTTAAAATCACGCCCTCTAGCGGACAAAAAGTCAAGAGTAAAAAAAAATATTTAACACCAAAATTGTTTAAATAAAAAAAAGTAAAAAACTAAAACCCGACTACGACAAAAAAAACGACGCTGAAAAAGTATGAAACAAGATTTTCAGGATAGAACAAAAAGAAAAGCCGTAGTCACACGTTATAGGTACCAACCTAAACACTTTAATACCGTGTGACTACGGCTTTTCTTTTTGTTCTATCCTGAAAATCTTGTTTCATACTTTTTCAGCGTCGTTTTTTTTGTCGTAGTCGGGTTTTAGTTTTTTACTTTTTTTTGTATTTATGTATTAGTATAATTATATAACTATATAGTTTCGTTTTTTAGAGTTGATGTTGTTTTTTAGATATTTTGTACCCTACCACAAAGTTGTCTTATTTAACCCTAAGGTTGACTGGTAGAGAATGCCTTGTGGCATTAAGTCCGCCTATGTATCACTATTGTGCATGAAGTTTAAATAAATAAATAAAACAAAAAGTAGTTAAAAAACTAAAAAACCCGACTGAAAAAACTGAAAAGCAAAATAACAAGCACATATTAAATTAAACAAAACTTGGAAGCAGGCGGGGTCCATTCTATTTTCATTTTTTCTTTTCATAATTTAATATTCAAATGAACCCCGCCTGCTTCCAAGTTTTGTTTAATTTAAAATGTGCTTGTTATTTTGCTTTTCAGTTTTTTCAGTCGGGTTTTTTAGTTTTTTAACTACTTTTTTTATTTACAACTTTTTAGTTCTTTTGTTTGTTCTTACGTTGGTCGCGTAAAATTCTTCGCAGATATTTAACTTTTGTGCTTGTTTATAGGATTTCTCACTTTGAATTTCTTTTAAACATATAAGTGTGCTATATATTTTTGTAATCTCCTTTTAAAACCCTTTATTTTGATACCCTACTCGATGGTATTGGAAAAAAAAATCTTTTTAACTCCGCGATTTGGCCCCCAAAATCCACAATTTTTCTTTGTTTTTTAATTTTAATGAAACCTATAACACTCGCGCCATCAAGACGAATCTAACGACGTATATTTCATTCAAATCGGTTCACCCGTTTATGAGTTATGAGGGAACAAAGAAACGGACATACATACATACATACATACTTACATACATACACGTCAAACACATAACCCTCCTTTTGGGCTTCGCCACAGTCGGGTAATTACAATGATTTAGAGACCTGTTCAAAAATTACGATCATCTAAAATATTCTTATTTCCCTTTCCCTAATCGTGTCGTGACGTGAAATAGACTTTTTAAAAAACAGAAGTCTGACGAAAAAACAAGTAGGTACCCAGTTAAAAAAAAACAACTAAAAAGCAGAAACCAAGCACATTTTATAAAATTAAACAATAGTTGGAAGCAGGCAGGGCCCATCTCATTATTATAATTTTACATTCAAATGGGCCACGCCTACTATTTACTACTTTTTTTTTTATTTTCAGCTTTTCGGTTTATAGTAACGTGAAAGATTCCGATTAAACTTTATTTATTAAATATAACTTCTTCCCTTTTTATACAATTTATCTTTTTTCATTAGTTTTAAACACATAAGTTGTATATTTTTGTAATAACCATTAAAAACTCGTAATTTTGTTACCCCACTAGAGAAGAAAAACTAACACCACAATATGACACCCCAAGTCCGTCAATTTTTTTCTATTTTTTTTTTGTATTTTTTGAATATAAGTGCCAGTGATAGTCATGCCAGCCATCAAGACGAATCTAACGACGTATGATTGATCAAAATTCGTTCATCCGTTTAGGAGTTACGATGGAACAAGAAACGGACAAACAGTTCAAACCCATAACCCTCCTTTTGGAGTTCGCCAACGCCGCAAACGTTGCCAAAGGTCAGTTCGTAAAAGTTTATTTAATTCTGATACCCTGAAGAAAGACGTAGCTCGTGGAATGGTCCCGGCCCGGCTCGTGGCGGCTGTGACCGGCGAGCAGGCGGGCACTGACGGGTGACAGCGCCGCCCGCCCGACCGACGGTTTATATTTGTTTCGATCACGCACCCACCGCCTGCCATGTTCCACGCACTTCCTAATTCCTTACGTTAGGCCGAGACGTCGCCTTGCCGAGGGCCAGGGTCGTCTGCTCAGTTGTATTCGAATTATTATCTGCAAATTATCAACTACTTAAGTTCACTTTACACGTGTACATTGTCAAGTGTTGAGTGATGCGAAAATATTATTTTCATAAGTAACGTAAATGTCAGAATTTCCATACGTTTACTTTGTCATTTACAAGAGCTCAGATGTGGGTGGAGGTTTAAGAAACAGTGTTGACACGGAAGTCTGTTCGACAGACAACGAGCCAGTAAATTATTGCATTTAGTTTTCAAGCTCCAATGGCGCGCGGTTTACGATTACTAGCTGGCCCGCAGCCTAGGAGACCATTGCCATCATTTTCACTAAATTTTATCCTACATTATATTCGGGAAATCCTAGTGAAAATACTGCACAATTTTAACTCGTTTCTCCAGCAGAAATAAACAGCTAAGCTGTAACAACCAGTTATGTTCGATAAAACTTTAGTTGTGCACAATACTGCGCCAACTCCAGGTCTGCGGCACTAAACACAACGTGCACGAGCGTGATGGCCGTGATTGATGCCACAAATCAGTGGATGCAACAACGGACGTTTTTACATGTATATTTGCTAATTTTAGCGTCTACACCAGCAATCAACCCGAATCCCATCAATTTAACAACATGTTGGCGTACATATTTTCCGCGTCGCGTCTCTGCCAAACAATGAACGTACAATTCACGAAGTCTCAGAAACACACGAGTGTTACGACAACCTTTGATATATATGGCGAACAGGTGCTGCGCCTATGTGAACTTCTCAGGGTCGCGGTGAGTTTGACGTGACTCTTACATACGTACATTTAAAATTAAATGGCTGACATCAATGTTAGAATGAGTTTTTACGCGGTTGCCCAAGCCTCCAAGCAATGTAATAAATTAGATTAAAGTGTTCGACTCCATTTTGAGGAAATTGAAAACTGAAAACTTCTAGAACCGTTCTGTCACTTGTCACTTTGAATGACTGAGATAAAGTAGTCTAGTTTCTGAGAAAACAAGTAGGCGAGTATGCCAGAATTTGTGAAAGCTGAATCAGCTAAAAGCGTTGCATATTCTTCTACTTATAGCGTTTGGAGGCAATGCATTTTAAAACGTTTTCTATTTTCGGCGTATTTTCTATTTCAGGCATTTCCCTGCAAACTTTAGCAGAAAAGGGTTACAATACCTGCACGACTGTCGCATAGAACGTCAAACATGAGAGTACGGTTGATGATGAGTGCGGACGGCCCTAGATGCGTTTCCAACATTCCCCCAGCGACATGACGATGACGCTCTGCTAATGACATATTTCGGGCAGTGCGCCCCAGTCGCCGCCAAGGACACGTCACGGTTCGCACTCGCTATTTCCGACCGCGGCTATTCCTGAAAGCTTACATTGTTTTATTTTTACCGCAGAACACTGTCCACCGGGAAGTATGTGCCTATTATTGACCTAAACGCTTTTATAGAAAACGCCGTGGCCAACTGAACACTTCTCGCTTTGTTAGGAGCTCTTGTATGGAAAGCTGATCACAGTACGGCTGACATGAAACACCATGAACTTTGATCACTTTGCCAAACAACGTGTTATAACTGCTTGTCAAAACTGTGTAGGTACATGAGTAATAACATCTGACGATACCATTATCGCTTGTTTTTTACTGCGATTAGGTTTGATGTCGAAAAACATATACATCTACCATGTGCTACGTCACTAGTAGTCACTACTGAATCTGCTAAAAACGTTAAATTAAAACCTTTCCATTCATTTCCAAGTTTAATTGCTATGTTTTCTATGTTCTTCTGTAAGCTTCGATGTTTAGATTATGGAAACATCTCTCTGATCAGTTAACACAATGTTTTAGCATTTCTCTAGTAGATACTAGAATGTGTTTTTCTTCTGACGTCGTAAATGACGTTATCGCGTAGTCATTAGATATACTTTTTTATTTAACTTGCTACCTCGAGTATTCTACTTTTTACTAGATGATGATTGGATGTTGAATTTTCTATTGTATTGAAACGAGTTCACAATTACGTCCGACTATTAATTAATTAAGTAATTCAATCAATTGTTCTTTAAAGGAGATAACTATGCACATTGACTGCTGTTATTGCTCTTATGAAACGCTAGTACTTAATTGAACCGTACATGCGAACATTTACATATTCGGTACCTGTTTATGACGTGTTTGAAACGTTACAATAACATGATGATTTTCCTCAACCTATGACGTGATCATTAAGTACTAAAACAGGTAAATATTGAGCGAAAAGGTGCTTAAGTAGACAAGTTATCTATATTTCAAACATCTACTATTTAAATTATGTTTTTAGAAACACTGTTCGTTGAGGCAGTTAGTCGTATTTTAACATACTAAAAATGTATAATAAATTCTGATAAATAACCTGTGAAACGTTAACGAAAACAATCTATAAATATTGGAATATTTCGGTATGGAACAAAAAACAGCAACCTACTTAACGCCAACTCGTGTATAAAAATCGCTAAATATAGTTACGGTCAGCCCTTTTGTTGTTCCCAGGTCTGTCGTCGGCAGTGTGACATTGATGTAATAACAGACTTGCTCCATGGTCGTAGCACTCAACACCAAAGGAGATTGCGGGGTCGGAACCCCTGGTGAGATCTGAAACACAAACACTATTTATTACAAAACCACACATATCTTCTAAAAACCATTTACTTTTTTCTCAACTTTATAGCATGAAATTATAGTCAACTTACAGCATACATTTTGTGTGGTAATCCCACCCCATGTCTTTTTTATCAAAAATAATCACTTGAATGGAACCTTACTCACTTAAATATCTTATGGAGGTTACTGGTAACCTCCTTATGATATTTAAGTGAGTAAGGTCACTCACTGCGAGTTTTAATTTGGTAAGGCAGCCGAGGGGTACGGGTAACAATGACGATTACCATAACCGCTGGTCTGTTAAAAAAAAAGTAATCCTAGTTTTTCGATGAAAATGCTTTTGGGTCGAGTGATTACTGAAAGTACAACTAATAAAGAAGAAGAAGATATTCACAGACCCCATATTTTGGACAGTTTCTTGAAAAATATGGTGAAATTAGTTTTAGAGTACAGGATAGGCCATCTAAATCTGCTATGACCTAATTAAAAGGATGCCTTTAATTTATTAATTACAAACAACACTGTCGAAATATAAACAATGTCGTTTATGAGCGCGCATCTTTGATGCTCGTCAAAATGCTCATTAAAATTATAGTTTATTACGATCGGCAAGTAATGAAAACAAATTATAAGCTTCTTGGTATTTCATGGGCGATCAGTCAGGGCTCTTTACTGAAATTGGTTCCTGTTTCATAGGTAAATTGAACATAGGCGGACTTATATTAAAGATATGGAAATTTATGAATTTATTGGACAGTGAAGTCATAAAAAAAAATACGATTACATTACATTTCAGTTTTGTATTAGTAAATTTTTTGCAAATGTTATTTTGGAAAATAAAAACGATAATGCAAGTAAACTAAACTTGTAATTATTTTGTAAACTCTTTTTTAAACCCGCACTGGATCCATATGATGGATTATGGTCTAATCTTTACAGAGAGGACGCCTTTGTCCGAGCAGTGATATAAATACAGTGTATCTATCTATAGGCTCATTACGTATGCAGAGGAACCAAAAGGAGGCGTGTTTTTGTTTCCTCCAACAACCAGTAACTTTAATCTTACTAATGGCAACTTAAAAAGTAGAGTTCTTTCATCAGGCATTTTTTTTTCAAAGATATGGCTTGCCTTGTTATTTTTAGCAAGAAAGCCATCCCATCTGCAGCAGAAATGATAGAGAATTATTCAACCAGCTAACAAGAGCTAAGCAGCCGCTGATGGCAGCGCTCAATCTTGCAATTTGCTGTAACAGCGGCTAACGCGGTAATGAAGGCTATAAATCCCCCATTGAGCGTGCCGAGTATTAATAGATGAGTGGCGGTCACCTGCCACCTTGGCGGTAGGTGCCAGCCCGGGGAGGCATTTATATGAGGCGATTGGCGACACAAGCAATTAGGGAATATGCTTTATTAATCTTATTTTATTCCTAACTAGACTACCATAGCTATAACAATAAGTGGCTGCGTCGGTAACACGGTACAGTACAGACAGATCCTTGAATTAAAAGTCCCGGAGGATTCTGGATCGGAGGCTAGCCCGCGAAATAATTAGTTTTTGGTTTTGCAGATCTGTGTCAGGCTGTGTGATTTGGCCTCTTTTTGAAGATTCCTAGTGTCATTATCTGTCCTAATTTACCGAATTTGGTAAATGAAAAAAACAGGTGCACCTTTGATCTGACCAGTTAAAGGATGTGGAATGATGCCTGATGTCTCACAACATTCCTATTCAATTTAAATTTAAAAAGTTTTAGTGGCGATATTTCTTCTTCAACGAAATATTTTGGCTAGATCGAAAGCTCTGCTGAGTCCTTTGCAGAAAAGTTGTTGATGTTGATGTGATTAGGAAATACTAAGTGCATCTGTACCTATGTATATACATCACCGACCCACTTAGTATTTCCCTTCAGTACAATAATCGTAACTGCTCCATTGAGGGTTAAACAGAGCTATTCCAGTACAAAGCACTTACGGCTTCCACTCACGTAAACTACAAATAGTGTTACCTAGGTGTTTCTTCCATTACATAAGTCCTAAAACAAACACGAATGTATAAATAAAGGATCAAAGAAACATACCAATAACGGTTGTTTTGTTAAATTGTTTGTGAAATGTGTTGAACAAATAAACGGTCACCGTCGAGCAATCACTTATGTTGATGAAAATTAAAATAGAAACAGGTTTACAAATAAATATTCGTGCGTTGTATTTACCTATGAATAACTTATATTATCTTCTACTAAACAAATCTTAACTGTCTCCTAAAAACTAGCTCTAGGGTGAACTCATCTAATTCTGTGATTCGCTTAATTCGGTGATATTTGGTTTGAGCGGTATCATAGGGCTGTACGCGTGCACAAATGCCTTTATCACGAAGTTAGACGAGTTCACTATACTAAAAATAAAAAATAAAACTTGGAAAAAGATTGGAACTTTAGCCTGCAATATTTCTATAACTAGAAAGATACCAGGTATTATCTAGAAAAAAAATCGTGATCACGGAAAGTAAAAGTGCCTTTCAGTTTCGTTAAGAGTACTTTTACACCCTCTAGGGAGGTACTAAAGAAAATAACAATAGGGGATCGGACTGGGTCAAAATAATATGATTCTGTTTAGTCCGTAAGTTAGATTATCGAAAAATATTGAATACGTATTTTTTGATTTATCAAATCAATAAAAAATGACGAAGATAAAACGCGTCAAAGATCATGGAGTAGGGCTTGAAACGTCACTTGTGGGTACAAAATGTACTATCATATGACGTCACACGAGTTTTCGAAGCACTGTATCGTCTTCATTTTTTGTTTACGTGAAAAAAGAAAAAATACGTGTCCAATAATTTTTGGAAATCTATCTGACGGACTGATTAGTTTTTTTATGTCCGATCCCCTATTGCAGGGGGCACCAAAACAAACTCATCTATACTAATATTATAAAGCTGAAGAGTTTGTTTGTTTGTTTGTTTGTTTGAACGCGGTAAACTCAGGAACTGCTGGTTGGAATTTTAAAATTCTTTTTGTGTTGGATAGTCCATTTAACGAGGAAGGCTATAGACTATATAACATCACGCTACAGCTAATAGGAGCGGAGCATAAATGAAAAATGTTACAAAAACGGGAAAAGGTATTTAATTTTTGAGAGCTTCCGCTGCGTGCGCTGCGAAAACGGTTTAAGTTACGCAAATATCATGTATCAAGGAATTGTTCCTCTTTAAAATTTCTAAAAAAAAGTCCGCGACAGCATATATCTATCTTTTAAGATTGACTCACTGTAACCTTTTTTTACTATTAAACTGTTAGGTTAAAAATAATTATTTTTTACGAAGCTTATTTAACCCATATGGTATTAATCTATATCTAAATAAATATGATTGTTAGAAGGGAAATTTAATATAGAATATTTGTGCCCTTTACTCTAACCAGTTTAAACAAATATCTTAGAAGATATCGCAATGTAAAAATATCCGCGCGGCAAAATAATTCGCGCGTCGCAATACAGTAAGGAGATTTTTTCCGGGAAATTCAAATTCAAAATATTTACTGCATCATAATGTTTACGAGTACAGAGTGTTATCGTATATGTATTTAACAGTAAGAGATACCTATAGTAATTCACACTTTAATATAATCTAAGCTAATCTAAACTATTATAATAAAGAAGAAAGATAAGATTTTTTGTTTGTTACGATTTAGCTTAATTTATGTCGGATAGTCGATATATCGAGAAAGGTTATAAGCTATATTTATGTGACGCAGACGAAGTTGCGTGGGTCAGCTAGTAATTACATAACAACGAATACGAATAACCAAAAAACAAAAGAAACAAAACCTAGCTTGACAGCCGATCCGACTGCGCCACGATCCGACCACGCCACGATCCCATTACGTGTCGGTCATCATAAAGGCTCCCAGAATTAATGACTATGAATACTGGGACAGCACAGGTCGCCGAGAGTAAAGCAATATGTCGTATGTGGTGAGCTTTACGAGCTGCTCCGATATAATTACTAATTACATAAAGGGAATAAATAGGATGTCGGCCATTCGCCGGCCAGATATTAATTAGTATCCAATATCTACGAAATTGGTCTTTAAAAAGCAGTTTCTGCTAAAAAAAATCTAAAATGTGTTAATGATTACTTATTTTTCAGGTTATCAGACTAAAAACACTCTACAATTTATTTGCCGAGTTAAAGGCAGTTAAACTGCGCCTGAGACTTTCTGAAATAAAAAATAAAACACAAAAAAGTGAAAAATAAACTTAAGAAGAAAAATCAGCTTCTGAAGTCGGTGACTTTTGTTTGTTTGATTTCATGTTTTTGCCACCGACTTCAGAAGCTGATTTTGCTTCTTAAGTTTATTTTTCACTTTTTTGTGTTTTATTTTTGTCGAAGTCGGTTTTATTTTTTGTAAAATAGTTTTTATTTTTCACTTTTTAGTGGTTTACATGTGCTTACCCCTTCACAACGTACCGGCGTGATGTTATGTTATGAACTGGTGTAAACAATAGACAGACATGAGATTTCAGCAATCCCAGTAAATTTGCTATCATTTATTGAGGAGTTCCGTTGCCTATCTCCGAAGTTCTTCATCAGATCTTCACCAAATAGTTTTTATAACCTTTGTAGTGAGTACAGGCGTGATATTATGTTGTGTGATGGCGTAAACAATGCTTAGATATGCTATAGCAACAATCGCGGTTAATCTGCTGTTATTTATTGAAGAGTTCCCCCGATTTCTACAAGATCCCATCATCAGATATTGAAATGGTGACAATGGGACCACACGGGAAGCACCAGTTTTCAAATAAAAAAAGAATCATGAAAATCGGTTCACCCAGTCGCAAGTTATGAGGTAACAAACATAAAAAAAAAAAATACAGTCGAATTGATAACCTCCTCCTTTTTTTGAATTCGGTTAAAAATATCTTGTCCAGACAGTAAGTCACCGCTTTGAACAGTGATCGAAGCTACAAATGCGTGATATGAATGCAAATAACATAATGCCTTTATTACATAGAGGTTTTACAAAGCCAGTGGAACTATTAATACTATATTAATACTATGATCATGCCTGATAGGATAGCATCTAGGACCCTAAGCTCAACAGCTACGCATACAGCCACTTGGCCAACGAGGTTACTGATGTGTGAGTTTGATTCATATTCCTGAAAGATTTCAGCCAGACTTTTAATTACTTATTACTCATTATTTTGTTCGCCAAACCATTAAAAGATTACATAACCTAACGAATGACACATTTCAGATGTCACCGTCAGGAATGTTTTTGATGTGCTTATTGTTAGTACAAAAGATTTAGTGCTGAAAATATTCTCATCATAAAATAGCCGGAGACCTTGATTCATGGGTTACGATTTCATAATGCATTAGTGTTAATATTCACGAAAATCTACCGGATCGCAAGTTTTAAAATAAATCTTCAGCTGAAGATAATTTTTTTTTGATTGAGGCTGAAGACCGGCTATCATATAATTTGCATGGTTACACGAATATTTACTAAAATTTAAAGTTTCAGGAGTAGAATATCTCTACAAAAAACATACCAACATCCGTTACAGTTTTATTATTTGCAGATACATGTGGATTTGTAATTATCGTGTGCAATAAAAGTCCACTGGATAATGAACAAGCTCTACATTTGTTTTTAAATAGGTAATTAGTCCACGATACATACCGAGCTATAGGAATAGATTACAAAAATAGATGGATATGGGTAATGTTGCCAAATACAAGTATGTCACTATCATTATGTCTAATTATAACGTCAGAGAAATAGAGAGTTTTAATTCTTTACCTGGGAAGGTACTATATTAAGTAAGTAGGCCTAGGTATATGACATAGGTACATGGTTTTTTATTGACACTTCCCATGACCCAAACGCGGGGTTTAACTTTGCCAGTGGTTTAGCGTTGCCATCCAACGTAGGAACACCGCCAGTCTTTTGGGAACTTTACCAGTTGACAGTGTTTAGGAGTTTTTTGACGCCATTTTTAGTTTATTGTGAGTTAGTTACTGTAGGTTATTTTCATTACATAATACACTAAATAATCCCCAAAAGGGAATAACTTGTTAACAAAACGTAGAGAAGCATAATAGGAATACTTAATACAAATTAATACAAAAAAGTTTCTTGAACCCAATTACTTACTTACGAAAATCACATCGAATAAAACTCGCTACGAAATCGACCGACACCTTTTTCATTAATAGTTACGCACATACATATAAACGACCCCAGTCTTTACCCCTAAAGTCCTCCGTCAAGAATGAGGTCACCCCATTACATAGAGGGTGTTGTATAAGGTGACTAAGTAACTCCCTTACTTGGCAGATCTCAATTGGATCTAACTTTGGGCTATGTGTTAAGTAGATATTTATATTTATTTATTCTGTTCCATGAATACATATATTAAGACGTCGAGCAGCGGTGGCCCAGTGGTGGCGGCCCCGACTTACGAACAGTGAGTCGTGGGTTCGAACCCAGGCAGGCACATTACTTTGTGTAATTTATTTCATCACCGCTGCTCTCAAAACGGTGAAGGCAAACATCGTGAGGAAACCGGCATGTCTTAGAACCAAAAAATTCGAAGACATGTGACATCTACCAATCCGCACTGGGCCCGCGTGGTAGATTATAGGGGTCCATATTGGCTCACCTAAAGTTCTTTATCCGAAATTGTTCTTCCTAACGATTTGTAATCCGAATGATCACTCTTCCTAAAAATTTTCATCCTAAAGTTTTCATTCATACTATTTGTAGTCCTACCGACGATGTTCATAACACTCATGTTTCCGAAAATTGGAATTCATAATATCATTAGTGTAAATATATTTAAACTCCTACTGTTTTTTATCCTAACGCTTTTATTCCTAAACATAATTACCATAATATTTTCACTCATACAACTGTTTAGAATGATTAAAGGTCGTTTCACTGATTTTTGTCTTGAAATAAAATAAATG
Source organism: Diarsia dahlii (assembly GCA_949775195.1). NCBI lineage: Eukaryota > Metazoa > Arthropoda > Insecta > Lepidoptera > Noctuidae > Diarsia > Diarsia dahlii. The sequence goes on from OX459195.1 coordinate 17,975,729, forward strand.
AATGAAATTCAGGTCAGAGTGTCGTCTTGGGGGCACTATGAAAAATTACCTAGAAAATTTCGCGACCAATTTCGAGGTAGCGCTCGCCGGCCGCTGCCGCGGCACCGCTCGCTTCGCTCGCTCGGCTCGCGCGTAGTTGGTCACAGTTCTAACCTAACCTAACCTATGGATATCTTTGCATAGTAGGTATATAAGGTCCCATTAAAATAGGTGGACAAATTTTAACACAGCGTTTAGTAAGCCTAACTAAAGACATCTAAACAAAAAAAAAACACTATCTAAAAAGTGATTTTATTTTGACTTAAAATAATAAATTGCCGGCACTCTAGAACAAACTCATCCTATAAAAGTAGGTATTTTATTTCTTATTCTTATTTTTTTTTTTGCTATTGTCCTTATTTTAGCGGTCTGAATGATTTCTAAAATTTTGTCCACCTATTTTAATGGGACCTTTTATAATACTGATTATTATGAATAAAAAGTAATATAAACAAAAAAAAAGATATGACTTTGAATAATAGTGTAAAAGATGGTTATGTTGAGAAAATATAGGAAAACAAATAATAGTGTAATAGATGTTTATTGCTACAGACATTATGAAGTCGAATGCTTCGGAATTAAAACATTAGAGACAGAGAAGTTAGGAATTGCGATTGTTAGGATGAAAAATGTTAGGAAGAACATTTTCGGATTTCCAATTATCGGAGTTGAAATTTTAGGTGAACTTTGGCGCACCCAGATTATAGCCCATCCCCTCTCAAAAAGAGAGGAGGCCTGAGTCCCAGCAGTGGAAACATTAATAGGCTGTTCATGATGATATAAGACGTATGAAAGAGCAAAAGTTTTCAAATGAATGGATTTCTGCAACCTAATGAACCTAAAAAAATTAAGTGTTGTTGTCTATTTATAAGAAAGTTCTATTAAAGATTTAAATAATGCGCTTGAAGAGAACTAAATGCATCTCTTCTACTTTTATGGTGAAAAATTTTCTCCGCAGGGAGTACAAATCTTTACATGCAGTATCTTTGACTGATCCATCATCACCACTACATACACATAGTACCTATCACTATCACTACATAGTATAAAACAAAGTCACTTCCCGCTGTCTGTCCCTATGTATGCTTAGATCTTTAAAACTACGCTATGGATTTTGATGCGGGTTTTTTTAATAGATAGAGTGGTTCAAGGTTTTAATACCTTTTTTGCACCCGTGCGAAGCCGGGGCGGGTCACTAGTTTCCTATAAGAAAAACTTCACATAACGTCTTGTTTCAATGTTAGATATAACTTGCTTCCATCGATTTCTCCTACGTCATCACTAGTACTGAGTATAGTACAACAAATTCAGCATGGAATCCATCACATTAATCTTCACTGACGCAGCAGTGTGAATGACGTCTTCGCCGTGACTTTACCATAGACACACCCTTCGTTTTCACTTACCACAGAGCATGCGCGTTAATTAATGCCTTGTCAGCCGCCGCGGAAGGGTGCAATAAAACCATCCCCTATACCTTCCAAACGACTTAACGTGGAAAAAATACGAACCGTTAACTGATAATGTAGGTAGGTTTACCTATTTTATTAATTTAACTTACCAAAAACAACCACTTCATCCACTTAAAGTGATTAGACAAGATCACAAGACACCTATTTTAATAACTTTCGTCTTACGAAATGCTAGCACTAAAATAAACCTCCAGTATAAAATGAGCAGAATGTAAGTACCTACCAACATACTTTTTACGCCAAAACCTTAAACAAACTAACAATACATAGGTTATCGACAAATCATTTGAAAAAGTTAAGTCAGGCTTCAGATTATTACTCAGAAAAACCGTAAAACAGCAATTGGTTAGATTAAAATAAGATTTTACAACCACTATTTTACACAAACAGATAACAGAATAAAAATGATTACCCCTATTTCACGGAGTATGATCGGACTCGTGCAGCTAAACATACGTAGAACGAGCATGAAGCACTTGCTCACATGTAAAACTATCTAATTTTACACTCAAGGTAATCGTACATAATGTAATATCTGCATAATATACAGATATTTTGGTCTGATACCAAGTGCACATCCCGGGAATCTGTGTGCATCTTCAAACTACGTGGCTGCTGGCTCCTGGCTGCCGACATCCACCGGAGGGAAAGCGTCACGCCACGTTTGTCCAATATGAACACGTACCTATTAATATTGCTGAAAATAGATTTATTTGATGTCACCATGTTTTGAATTCAGACATTTGTTTCGGTCTCTTGTGTTTATAGTTCATTTATAACGGATTTCCCTTTTATAATCCGTTACTAGTTATGGATAAAGAAAGGAATGAAGTATTCTGCTGCATGAGTTATAGAAAACTTGAAAGCGAATAGACTGTCGTGGTATGGTATGTGATGAGGAGGGACGAATCGCACGTGACTAAAAAACTATTTAACAAAAAATAAAACCGTCTTCAAAAAAAAACACTAAAAAGTGCAAAATAAACTTTAGAAGAAAAATCAGTTTCTGAAGTCGGTGACTTTTGTTTGTTTGATTTAATTTTTTTGCCACCGAATTCAGAAACTGATTTTTCTTCTTAAGTTTATTTTGCACTTTTTAGTGTTTTTTTTTTGAAGTCGTTTTTATTTTTTGTTAAAAAGTTTTTATTTTTCACTTTTAGTGGTTCACATGTTTTGAGTTTTGTTGATTTTTCAAAAACCACTTGTCCGATTTCGATAAAAAAAATATGGGACCATTTCGGAAGTATACCCTTTCCAACAAAAAAAGATTTTTTCAAATCGGTTAGCAAGTGACGGAGTTATGCCCGAACAAACAAAAAAAAAAGGAATTAAATAAAGGGAAAAGAGTAAATGATAGCGTAATGATTGACAGCGAAGAATGGAAAAAATGAATCAGTGCGACAAGGGCGACAAGGTGATGATCATGATAAATCGTTACTAGTTGACCGTCGCATTATAAGGAAAACATTATTTTGGAAGAAAAAAAAGGAGTTCAACTAGTCAAATAAATAACTTATAAAATGCTAAGTTAGTGAATCTGAGAAGTGACCCTTTCCGTATGGATATAGTAGCACGTCAGCGAGAAAAAATAGTTTAGTTATGTCGTTTCCTTCCTTATTTGTTATTCAATGTTGTTTTCCTCTTTAAGTAGTTATTTTACATGCTCGGGTGTCTTAAAGCGCATAACATTATGAAACTAAAAAAGTTGCATACCCAATACTATTTTCAATGTTTTTTCAGATTTTTTACCTTCACAACTTGCATGCAAGAATGCTATGAGCAATCACATTTTTTTTTTCTCGTATTATTAATAGTGCTACGAGGCAGCCCCATTGCCACCCTCGGTAAAAGCAAGCTATAAATAACTGCCGTCCTCAATGTGTAGCGGCCTACGAATGAATAATATGCGTTTTATTTCTTTATTTTCACTCGACCAAGCATATTATTTCATCAACCCTTCGATCGATACCCTTGCCTTAAAAGGTGTCTCTAAAATTCTATTAATTCTTCAGCCTTCCCGAGAAGTTTGATGATTATAACAATACCTCTTTCACCAAGATCATTTTCCGGAAAGATCTTCTAAAGGACGCTAAGGGAAAACTTTTGAACTAAAACCACTTAACGGGCTGAGATAAACACTGAAATGAGCTTCATAAATGTTCTGAAGCTCCTAACTGCTTAAGAGGATCATATTTATTTAACAGTGTTTTATAACGTTCTTATGCAACGCGGAACGTAATTTCAAGTCATGACAAACTGTATAATTCTGTGTTACAGTTACCTAATTTCATCGGTTCAATAATTTATAATGGGAAATAATAAACCGAGCCACAGTTTTTTTAATTGGCCACGTCATTAAACTTCTAATTTTATAACTAAGTCACGGGAAAATGATATAGCCTCTAATATACTAATTCGCCTTTTTTACAACGCCCACTAAATATTCTAAAGAAAGCGTCAAGTGAAGATCAACAATTATAATAACTTGTCCTTGTTATTTATACATAGGCACCTAATATACTAACTCAGCCACGGAATTTATATCTCAGCACCATTTTACATTTTACAGCTTCAACACAAGGCCCTCAAAAAAATATAATTGAAGCGACCATACACAACATCATTTATTATAACTTAGCATGTAAAATAATACATCACATTCTTTTATCGTGAAAATAGCAACAGCAAGACCTGGCGCGAGCGCGCGAGATGACAGCGACCGGCCATTTGCACCAATCAGAGAGTGCCATTCGATTCATGTACTGACGAGTTAGTCACGTGTGTATAAAAAGTCAAATTTTAATACACTTTAGATTATTATATTTAGGTACATAAAAAATACCTACTAGGTACAGAAATATTTTTAACATTGTATAATTTACTAGTCACAGGCAGATTGTATGATTCGTCATTGTAAACTGAGGGAAATAGGTTAGGTTAGGTTAAAACTGTGACCAAAAGCGCGCGAGCCGAGCGAGCGAAGCGAGCGGTGCCGCGGCAGCGGCCGGCGAGCGCTACTTCCGAGTTGCTTGCAGAAATGTTTTCACAATTGTCTAGTTATCCGATAAAAATAAAGTTCTTCAGCGATTCTGTCGATAACTTTTGAAGCACAACGTGTAAATAAATATCGATCTTTAGGACATTCGATACTCTGAACTTCGATATTTAGGTCAATAAATACTCTGAACTTCTATATTTAAGCCTTTCGATGACACGACAGTGGTTTCTACGTTGTACTATTAGTGGCTATAATATAATATTTGATGTCAATTTTAGTTAAATTTTGATGCCCAATTAATGTGGCATGAGTTACAATTTAAGCGTACTGAGTTAATAAATTAGAAGCTAATTGAATATTTTTTTGATGCCATATATTAATATTTTAGAAGTTTACTGTTTGAATCCATGTTACAAATTTAGGTGCTAAAAAATAACCACGATGCTGAGTTGTATTTAGAGTGGCTTCAGAAAAGATAACTTGTGGCCAAGATAGTATTATTTTGATGCTCGTTAATTGTGGCTGACTTAGTAATTTAGAAGGCAATGTAGATTTTTAGATGCAAATAATGCTATTAAAAAGAAGCCGGTTTAATTAGTACCCATTTATAATCAATATACAAATAACAGCAAAGATCAGCAAAAAATAATTCACATCCACAAAAATTAAGTACGTTTTAGAAAGTAAGTGGTATTGTGTATAACCGACTCACCTACTACTTAACAATTATTACTTACTTAACTATGAATAAATGCTAAAGAAAATTATAGTTAACTGTAGTGACCTTAACCTTTGTGGCCATTAAGAGTAAACAATAAGGTCGAAATTAGAACAAAAAAAGTTTAGACAGTTTAGGCGTCCGACAGAGTGTCAATGAAAATATTTATTGGCTATTCAGAAATTATGAAATAGGCCCTTAATTCCAATGACTATATTATCTGAATTCAACGTCCAAACTCCTTTTATTATACTACATTCAACATAAAAATCACACAGCCTATCCTTATAGTACTGCTATGTACTTTATACTTCCTTATTCAATAAATAGCCACGTACCTACATAATGTTTTTGCTATAATGACGTATGTAAAGGTATGAGAGTAAATTGACGCAGAGCGATGACGCAGTCGCACGTATAGTTTTTATTGGTCACTCAGTAAGGTTCTGAGAGCAATTCATCTTGTAGATTCAAGGCTTTCAGCTGCGTTGAATCCCAGACGTACGTCAATACAATGCACCGCGGATGTAATCTTAGAAACATAGCAATCATTATGATTGTGATTGACTTTGGTCGTAGGTAATAGAGCTCTTTCTTTTATTTCTGTCTCAATTATTCTTTGTTTGGGTTTCTAGAGCATAAGTGTGGTCACTTTTTTTAATATTGTCTTGATGATGCTTGAATACCGATGACCCAGTGAAGGTTACGGGGATCCGCTGGATGCGAGACGCTCGGGACCGGTCAATGTAACGCCACATAAGGGAGACCTATGATGCCCAGCAGTGGATGTCGTTCGGCTGAAATGATGATGGTGATGATAGTGTAAGACCACTGTGGTACCTGCCAGTACAATACTTAGAAGAAAAGATTATTAACACAAATTTTCTTCAGACTGTTGGTAGAGAGATGGCGATTAACTTCAGTAACATTCCTACAAGATTAAATCCTAGGCTAATAATTTTAAATTAGTAGAGGCACAATGTCTAGGTTCACTAAAATATTAACTAACATTCCCGCTTCATCTTACGATAAACACACAAAATTCGACGTAGTATTTATTGTCATTTAAAATTAATCACGAGTAAAATAAATCATGATGTCGAAATGTTATAAAACTGCAAATCTTTTTTCCTTCCTGATTTAATGGAACGTTGACGCTCGTGATACAAAACTTCACATGCACTGTGACCCTGGTTTTATTTTTATTTCTTCCACATTTTTATTAAAAAAACATCGGGTTCATATACTTCCAGGAAAAGAATAGGAAGCGCCATTCTAACCTTGGAACTGGTAAAAGGTGATTTAATTGGTATATAGTAAGGTTTAAACCGCCTAAACAGGTGTTTTACAATAAGTATCTAATGTTGCTCTCAATAATTGCACCAAATTACTCAGCATAAGTGAGCCCTTTGTCAGTCATGCTCAGCGCACTAAACTGTTCTAACAAAACAACAAACTGTGATTACGAATGGAAGTTTGCGAATTAGGGTGATTATGACCATGTTTGTATAGTAACGGTCAAGCGCGAGAACCGTGCTCAACAGAAACGTTTACGAGCTCCTAATGCTGATTAATTGCTGAAATGAAACAATTCTCACTTTATATTGCTTGCATATCGGTTGCATTGGGGAAGTACTAGAAAAATACATAGAAACGGACGAAATCATTTATTACAACTACGTAGACTTTTATGTTTGTGAACATTGAAATTTATTGTGGCATTATAAAATCGCAGTGAGAGCAAACAGATTACATTGGGCTCATGACTAACAAACTGAATTTATTGGTTGTATGCACGTGGCTCAGTAATTATATCTAATGGAAATAAGCAATTTATTTTGTAGAAATACTCAGCCAGAAATAATTAAGGAAAATAATTAGCCAGCCAGACGATGCCCTATTCGCAAAATATAAAATTCAAACGAGTAATAAAGTTGCGAAATAAATCAAAATGTTAAATTAAGATTTACAGCTTAATGTTTTAGTAACTGATTTTAGTAAATTAACACGGAGACATGTGAAATAATCATTTATTACTAGAGTTTGACAAACATTCAGGCACATCCCGCGGTTGCCGACGGCTCCGCGGCCGCGGCTGCGAGCTACGAGCCCGCACCGGCGCGGAATTTGTCTATGGACAAGTGCCAGAACACTTCTTTTTAAATTAATTATTGTTTTACGCGTCTCTAAAGTATTCTATTATAACAACACTCATATGCGCAGCGAGTGGGTGTACTTCTCGGTCTCAAGCGAAATTTACGATCGTTTCATTTGCCCTCTTAATCTTGACAAGGCAAAACAAAATTTTGTGTCAGACTCGTTTATGGTTTCTTAAATACTTAATGTTATCTGTTTGTGCACATAAACCGTGCTCAAGCATTCGTCGTAGCCGTTTATGCAGCTGCCGTGACCGAAACTTGCCTGCTTGCTCATCCTATGAGCTAAATCAGGAAGGTCATACTAAAAAAACCGAACGGCAATCGTCATTGGAAAACAAATCATCAACTGATTCTATAATCAAACGGCTATGACTGTGCGGTATCCCGAGGTTCCGAAGTCATTAATCAAACAGAACTACATAAACAAACATCTGACGGATATATTTTAGATTGATTCACAATTAGCCAAACTGCAAGACAGGAAAGTCATAACATGGTCCAATCACTGTTACTATTTTAGACGGCGTTGCTGTGATTTTTTTCATTATCGTTCGTCACGTAACAGCTGTAGTATTTATAGTTGTTCCAGTGACAGCTCAACTTCTATTTCAAGCCACCTAAAAACTCGGGACTAATGGAGCGTTCCTCGTAGAAAAATAACTACGTATAAACTACAGTAGTGTGTGTGCCACTCAAACTCCCGCAAATACTTTGATACTTAACAAAATCTTTAAATCAGTCATTCTGTGTCCTTTACCGTAGTGAATATATAGATGTACTATTGACATTCAGCAAAAAACACTAAATGACAAAGTATTCGTAATAAAATACATTTGCAGGTCTTGATCTCATAATCCCCATCTTGAAACATTTATTCGTGGCTTTGAACGTTTGTTTGCTCATTGCAATAGTAAATCCAAGATTTATCTATAGTCCACAGCCGAAAATAGTTCAGGGGATTGCCCAGATTTGATGTCTAAAAACATCCTTTGGTATCGATTCCCTCACCGCTCGTGTACACATTAACTACAATACATACCAACACACACACACATACATGATTCAGTTCTCACAATTTGCAGAAAACAAAGATTTCTACGGTTTAATTTAAAGAACAATGACTGGTTTATTATTTGGACTGCATTAAGTAAAACTAAACTTTTGTAAGGAAGATCTGAAATAAAAATATACCAGTTTTAGCTTTAAGCATAGTCAGCCTATGTTCCTACTGCCGGGTCACAGGATCCGACTCAATGAGAGGGAGTGGGCTTTCATCCACCACGCATGTTATGTCAAATATTTTCGAATGTTTCGTTCTAGGTCGGTTCCTAACGATGTTTTATCGTTTTGTTTGTCTAATGAGCCTGTTAAAATTCCTAAAATATCTCTCAAACTGAACTAGACTATTTTTTACTTACAGAATTACCTACCAGAGAATTATAACAGTTCGGCTTCTTTCATGTTTCAACGAAAAGTCGTGAAAAGTTGCAAATGACGCTACAATAATAATATAATAATAATATTCCACAACTATCACACAACGCCATCTAGTCCCAAGCTAAGCAGAGCTTGTGTTATGGGTACTAGACAACTGATAAACATACTTATATATTTCTAAATACATACATATTATAGATAAATTACACCCAGACACAGAACAAATGATCGTGCTCATCACACAAACATTTGTCCTGGGTGGGAATCGAACCCACGACCTCCGGCATAGCAGTTAGGGTCACTAACCACTAGACCATCAGGCCAGTCAATCTAAAGTTAACGCCGTATTTAATTGCCCACTTCCGCCGACTGTAATTATAGATCAATGACTAAACTTAAGTCTTATCTTCAAACTTTTAAATGAACCGATTTGTTTCTTTTCTTCTTTTACAAAGTATGTGTGTGACAAACTTTGCCAGTTTGATCAAAACTTATGGTGTCACATGGCTTTAAGTGATTTCGCAGAGGATGATAATTATTGTGATGTTAACACTCTGAAGACATGAGAATAAATGGGGAAGTTGGAAGAGACTGGATGCCGAAGGCCGAGAACCGGTGTTGTGATGCAATATAGAAGTTAATAAGGAAGTAAATAATAACACACAGTAGGTCAATAAAAAACTTTATTATCGAGTTTCTAAACCGACACAGCTCACCAATATACTGGAAATGAACCGAAACCGACGTACGAACGTCATAAACCTGCACTTAAATAAAAAATACACGAGAAATGATAAATCTGATGTATCGGTACTTCCATCATACATTCTGACGTGTGTTTGCATCTTAGTTATCGCTTCTAGTTAATGTTTGGCATTGGAAACACCTACGATCATTGCATGAGTTTTGCAGTATTTGGGAGCGTGAAAAATTAAATCGATGTTTTTATTTTTGTTAGGTGTATTTACTCGTCTGTGAAAATGCAATTGTTATAATGAACTATTTACAAGGCAGATGTGAGTGGCAAAGCCAACAGGGGATATTCTAGAAGGACATGCACTGACAATATTGGTGAGGTTCTTCAGAAAGGTCAAGTGCGTAGTACTCGCAACCGGTGTGCGTACCTATATGACCAGGTGTATGAACGTGGACGAGACAAAAGGAATAAGTAAGGATCGTAGCAGGTGGCGTTTTATGCTTTCTGCCTATCCCCTTGGTGAAAGGGCAAGTAACTAAGTACCTAAGTGCCTTTTTGGGGAGTATGAGGAACAGGGTGTAAAGCTCCTCATCCCCCATAGAAAAGGGAGGATCCTCCGACCAGACGGGTGTTGTGTCCGGCGGGCTAACTGCCCGTCCGGTCGGAGGATCCTCCCTTTTCTATGGGGGATGAGGAGCTTTACACCCTGTTCCTCATACTCCCCAAACTAGTGACCCCGACATGATCGTCAGCGCAGCCTTCGTGCAACTACTTCAGACGTCGTCACCACTTCCCCTTCGCCTTCGAGCAGCGAGTCATACCGTCAGCCAGCAGCCACGGCTTCATGGGGTATCCTGACCACCAGCATGCAGCGGAAGCGCATTCCTGGTCATCACCCTCAGCCAAATCAAACTCTCCCAAACCTTCTTACAATTTCGATTTTAACAAATGGGTTTATTACATTTTATACGATTTTACTATGATTTTTCAATGATATTCTAATGATGTAGGTACCTATGTGCCATTTTTTATTTTTTTTTATTTTCTTGTTTTATAGTATTTGCCTGAAATTATAAACATTTTTTTATTTTTTTTATTAAGTTACTGAGTTTGAGCCCCAAAACAAAGGAAATAAGTTCGTGCCAACCGTAGTGGTTGGCGCAGTAGGCTCTGAGCGAATGGCTGTTAAGCTGCGTGTCGCGGGTTCGATCCTCGCTCGTCACAAATATTTGTGAATATGAGTTTAATTGTTTTAACACCCCCACGATACAGGAGAAATTCCTAGTGAAAAAAAAATGCGTATAAAGTGCAAATGAAACATGTTTGCCGAGATGAAAATATTTCACAGTACTATGTGGCCTGTGTCCCAACAACATATTTATGCTGTATACCCAGTTAGGAAGACCCGAGACTAAAAACAGAGCAGTTAGTTGAACAATTAGTGTCACATAACTCATCAAAATGAATCTTCAGCTAAATTAACATTGGGTTTCAGCGTCGTACTGAAACACTAAATTATTTTAATGGGTTATCCGCTATTAAAGATGTGGTGTTTACAATATTATCATAAACTAAATGATGTATTGTTTCAAACAGTGCAAATGATAGTGTTCAAAACGTATCATTTATTTTGACTCTAGTTACACGATTCAATAGGAAAGAACTTAATTCTTGTGTCAGTAAAATAAATGGATCATTCTCATTAGTTCCACCAGCAATTAGTTCCATGGAACTAGTGATACTTTTTTTTCTCAGTAGTTCCATGCACTTTGATAATGGACCAAATGAAACAAAACTTAATCGAAATCGTCTCACTAGTTCCACTGTAGTTGTCCCATGGAACTAGTGAGAACTTTTTTTTCTCAGTAGTTCCATGCACTTTGATAATGGAACAAATGAAACAAAACTTAATCGAACTCGTCTCACTAGTTCCACCGTAGTTGTCCCATGGAACTAGTGAGAACTTTTTTTTCTCAGTGGTTCCATTGTTCTTCTTATTGGAACAAATGAAACTAAAGTTAATCAATATCATTCTCATTAGTTCCACTTTTTAGAAAAATATCATCTAATATGAATAAAGGAATAAAACGTTAAAAATATAAAAAAATAAGTAATTTAATGTTGTTGACCATTCATTTTATGTTAAAAGTAGAATAATATGATGAAAACGTTGAGAATAGGAAATTAATACAATAAAATTAAAAATAATTTTGTGTAAACACCTCCTCCTCCTCCTTGCGTCGTATTCCTCAGTGATGAAGGTCGTGACCTCCCTTCTCCCGTACGATTTTCCTCCATTTATTTCTGTCTCGGGCGGTGTGGAGGGCATTATGAAACGTAGAGTTGAGCGCGGTGCGTATCTGGTCGGACCAACGTATTGGGCTGCGTCCACGAGGCCTTTTCCCGTCTACTTTGCCGGTCACGATGAGTTTCTCGAGGTTGCCACTGTCTTTCCTTGCAATGGGACCGAAGTATTCCAGGACTCTGCGTAAACATTCGGATGACAGCCGCGAGGAGATCTTGAGTTCACGCAATATGGAGACGTTAGTCCGGAATGCTGTCCAGGGGATACGGAGCATCTTCCTCCAGCACCACATCTCAAAGGCGTCAATGCGTTTACGGTCTGCAGCTTTCAGTGTCCAAGTCTCAGCGCCATAAGAAAAGATCGAGAAAAGTAGAGTCCGTACCAGATTGGTTTTAGTTTTTACGGAAATGTTGCGATCTCTCCAAATTTTTCCAAGCTGAGACATGGCGCCCTTAGCCATGCCAATTCTCCTGCGTACTTCCTTCTCGCACGAACCATCGTTGCTGATGTTGGAACCCAGGTATATAAAATTGTCCACTGTTTCTAGGCCCAACGCGCCAGTGAGTTCCAACTTCCCAGATCTATCCACCACCATGACCTTGGTCTTGGACCTGTTTATGGAAAGTCCCATCTCCTCCCATTTAGTTTCACTTGTTCCACTAAGAAGAACAATGGAACCACTGAGAAAAAAAAGTTCTCACTAGTTCCATGGGACAACTACGGTGGAACTAGTGAGACGAGTTCGATTAAGTTTTGTTTCATTTGTTCCATTATCAAAGTGCATGGAACTACTGAGAAAAAAAAGTTCTCACTAGTTCCATGGGACAACTACGGTGGAACTAGTGAGACGAGTTCGATTAAGTTTTGTTTCATTTGTTCCAATAACAAAGTGCATGGAACTACTGAGAAAAAAAAGTCTCACTAGTTCCATGGAACTAATTGCTGGTGGAACTAATGAGAATGATCCGACAATAAATCAGTCTACGAGTAGGTAATTACAGCCAGTCAGTAGCCCAAAAGTCTGAAAACCAGTCTAATCAAGGGGTGTTGTATTACCCAGTACTAAAAGGGTTGTGGAGGTCAGATAGGCAGTTGCCCCATGTAAAGAACTAGTATTCGGCTGCATCCGGTTAGACCGGAAGGCGAACCCAATATAGTTGGGAAAAGGCTAGGCAGATAATGTAGAAAAAGATGTAAGATGTTACTATTATGTGTATTAGCAGCAATCACAATCACAACACATCTAAAAAGCAATAAAAAAATACAACCTAACCATTTGGCAGTGTTTGTTTACGGTAGCGTAACCATATTGAAGAAAGGACTACGCCGTAGTCCATAATTTCCACCTTTGAATTAATGACCGCGGTAACGGTGTGCCTTACCTTAATAGATTTTAATTCCTGAAGTAGCTTCAATGGTTTCCAGAATGTGTATCAATGAGATGGAAAGAATAACCCAACACATAACATCAAGCTTGTACACCCGGTAGATTGAAGCAGATAGGTAGATTTATATTGCTATCTTTAACTTCTATGTAAGGGTGAGCTCAGCATCCCGTCGGGGCTGTGGTTTGTCGAAAGGTTAACGCGGCTCCGACACATGGGCGAAGAAGGAACATGGGTTTGGTTTTTAGTCAGTAGAAGTCTGACACTCCCCTTCGCTCTGCCCAAGAGCGGGGGGGGTTATTCGATGATTTTCCACCGACCAAAAAAAAAAAAAAAAAAAGGGTGAGCTCAGCATTGGGTTAGGTACAATTATTAGATAGGAGATATTGCAGCGGGCACATTCCTGATGGAAAAATCCAACAACACTTTGCCCGCCCCTGGAATTGAACCCAAGATCAACAGAAGCAACGTTGCAACCACTAGCAGAACGAGACACAAAAGCAACCCAGTATGTCCTCTAACCAGGGACCTAAAGCACTAAGAATAAACACAACTATAACTGCAGTTAGGTTGCTATCTAATAATCTATTTCTGATTAGCTCATCTTATTGTGTGGCACAAAGGAACGTGTCAACTTGAAACCGTACGTCGTATGCTTGCCGGAGCGTGGCCGGCCCGTAACGTGAGGCTGGGCTTATGTCCGCACTTCCTATAATACGTGTCGTAACTACAGGCCTGCCGTAACTAAATGTAGGTCTCTGCTCTTGCGGCTTCACCGGTCTAGTGCTCGCAAGCGAATGTTGAGCATGACTCAGCAGTCGCGCTAGCGCCCACGCAGGTTCTAGGTTCGATTTGCAGGTCAGGCAAAGTTTTACTGGTTTTTGCCATTGGAAATTTATCCCAATTAGCCGCATTCACGGAGTCTGGAAGCATGGCCGGTCGATGGCAAATGCTCGGGAACTATTACACCTTTGCCTTAGCCTTCGAAGATTGTAAACTTTGTGTTGTGTTTTATTAGATTACAAACGTTGTTATCTTCGTGTCGCTGGCATGACAATATTTTAAATTCTAATGGCAAAAATCTTAGCCACTTTCACAGCATTTTCTGTAGTGAAACAGTGATCTTGCTGACTCCGTTTTTGGACACAGAGGGTAGGACAGGAGGTGGAACGTACTTTGAAATAAAATCATAGCTTGTACTAAAGCTTTAATTAAACCTCTTGCCATCCTTGTATAGACGTCACACATGGACCGTGTGGCACCCCTGGGGGCAATCCTATTTTCATCCACAAATATATTGGATACATAGAACCTGAAATAGTCGGTAGCAAGAAATGAGACGAGACACACACTACATCAAAATACTTATTAAATGATAACTATCATATTCACTACGTACATATTTATTACATAGACAAGAAATAAATTGAAGCAATTTATCTACGTAATAAATTAGGAACATATCCATAATAAATGTAATGTAATATACAATTCCTTTGTATATATAAAAGATTAAACGATTTCTATCATCGGTTTAAATGGATTACACTAAACGCTACTTTACTTTTCATGTTCAAATGATGGATTACCATTTCGTCTTAATTCATAACTCGTCTTCGTTGTACTGAACATGTTAAGGTATTAATACGGATCTTTCATAACATTCCCTGCACATAACATCAACACTTCAGCGACTCGTGATTTATTGACGAACACAACTCACGATGGCCCAGCGATAAACGCGATAAAATAAAAATACATGGCTCAAGGCAGATGGCAGTAGAGATTTGGACATCAATTTCAAGATTTGCGACACAAACATTAGAAATATAACTCAAAATTAGAAACGTTAAGGTTCAGATTAGGTTATTGTAAGTCGTTCAGTAGGCGAGCGAGTGCGTGGGCTAGGTTGGCGCGCCGCCAGGAATTACCTGCCGACCCTTGTGTACCGATAAAAGCTAAACATTATTTACAGCTGTATCTAACGCACTTATTGTCGTTTGTAGATGCCATTATCATAGAACCATAAAATCCAAATCTAGAGCCGGTAGTGCGCAAATAAACACGTGTGATGTTCAACAATAAACATATTACACAAACGTGCGAATGTTTCACCAAACCCTACAGAAATGTTCCCACCAGATATTCGTTTAATATTTTTAGTTTATGATATCATAAATTGATTTTTATACAAAAACAGTCTAAAATAGCAGAATATATTGCAATTTAGATAACAGATCATAATCGTAATCCGTCGTAACGAGTTAGTATTCTAAACAAACATAAATTATGAAAATCGAATGGGTTTCTTGTTATTATATGGGAGGTATTTCCAGACAACCTTACATCCGGCAACGAGTGATTTACCGTACCTAGAAAAGGTGAAACTGACTTAAACATGTATATCCGGTGTATTCAGGTTTTCGAAAACAAGAATAAGTAAAAGCACTTGTTGAAAAATCAATTTACGCAAGGCATAAATGAACGGAAATATTTAGCCAAAAATAGCCAACTTTTCCATCCGTTCTTATGCCAAAGCGATGCAAAACATAGAAATACCGAAAGACCTCGCTCTGGAACTTTGCCTCGAAGTATGTCTCAGTTTTAATCCAGAAAAGCGCCTGTCTAGAAAAACTCACAGTGTTTCAGAAGATTAATAGTGGTCATGACAGACGTGTGCGCAATACACGTTAGTGTCTGGTGGGAACAATGTTGCTGGCAATGATGCAGGCCTAGCCGGGCCGGGCGTGCCAAGCACAGATCTATGGCCTGATAGCACTGCCAAATATATACGAATAGAAAAATTGGCGAGAGCACGACGCGGAAACTGAACAATAGTCCATGCACGTGGCAACTGACAATCATTAGCTATAATTTAAGTAGCGGTGTTGCTTAAATTCATGGCTATATCTGGATAATAAAATGTCATATTAAACTGTTCATTACCACATACATTATGTAGTTATGTCTTTTATCAGACATGTTATGTGAGTCGTTCTAGTTAATCGCTCTGTCTCCCGATATTGTTCGAGACAACTAAAAGACTATTAAATGGCAGCAGCCATTAAACCATGTTTACAACTTAAGCCAAGTTAACATATATTTATTAGAGGTGTATAGAAAATTGGTGCAATTTATTTTCTTATTGTTGCTTACCTATGTCGTATGCAGTTTCAGACCTCCACGGCGATGAAATCGCTCAGGTGGTCAATGGGTAACGACTCTTGCCCGTCTCCAGAGAGGCGGGCACCAGAGGATGCACCCAGAGGTGTATTCGTGCGATGTGATTTGTTTAGGAGCCAGTCAAAATAAAGCTGATAAAGAAATTGGAAAGGGAACAGCTCTTAACTATTAAGTATAAACAGCGCATGGCACACAAAGAATAGGCTTAAACTCTCTCAGCAATAGGTGGAACAGAGCTGCCAATAATGATAAACAGTGGAATAAAATACACCCATACCCCAAGTACAGGTGTATACTTGGCATGGAAAACCATAGTAACAGAACAGGCGTATGCGTTTCGTCGTCGCACCTAAGTTCACGTGCAGCATCACAAACGTTTCTTCGAGATAATCTTGAAAGTATGTGCTCATAACCTTGCGAAACACTTCTCTACGCACGAGTACATTGACGACACAAGTATTAATACGTCCTGGTAATGACGACAGCATTAATAAAGGAATTTAAACAAATGACAATCGCTGACGCCATCGAAAGCGATTATGTAAATGCATCGTCGTCGGCACCATTTTGATCGATTTGATTTGATCTCAGGTAATCAAATGCTTGAAGGTATGGTGCTGGTCTGGTATTATGAATGTTAGGTTTTATACTCAGATATTAAACTTTGGTCGCCCCAAGTCTTTTAATTAGTTTCTGAGTAATTAAGATTAATATATTTAAGTACATGATTTAACCCCCAATACGATGTGTTGTAGATGTAGATATAGATCTTTGAGATTCAAACAAAATCTTTATACTCTTAACCGGTTTTAACATTTTGTTAAAGAAACGATTGTCGAGTTTGGTGGTAGATAATTTAAAAACAGAGCTTTTCAAAGATGCACCACAAAGCTACGAGTCGCAGACGAAAGAAAATTATCATGTACCAGACGATTAATAAAACCTATGAAATTAACACAAGTATAAGAAAACTAAATATGACATACAAAACTTAAATATTTGTGAGTATACTTGTACTAAAGGAATCAAATATTTCCACTACGACAGATATTCAATTCTAAACGTGAATAATTCAAACCAAAATAAACTTTCCAAAATAAATCACACCATCCTGAGGAAACCGCAAACCGCTTATTATGAGTTTTAGTAAGAGATTGTGATACTAACGGCAATCGTAAAATGGAAAATTTAGAACAGTAGCTAGTTGCAAAATTAACTATCTTATATTTTTGCGTTAAATCTTGCCCTGAGTTACGTACTTCAAAATAAATACATAAATACTTGAAAAAAACACGCTTTCTCGTATTTTTCTCAGTTGATAGCCAGCATATCAGCCATGCATAAAGAAAACTACGATCTTTGGGAGTCCATCATTTGCATTAAGAATGACGTCACAAAACTTCAGCTCAATCGGAAATCGAGAAGTGGGTCAAATTAAACTTCTAAGATTTCATTTACATAACTACAGGTGAAGCTAAAATCTAATCTCAATGAAGTCACAAAGTTAGTATTCATTTAATTTAGTTAAATGATTTATATTATGTCAAATAAATAGGCGGACGGAAAGACTGCAATGTACTTGAAACATCGTGATACACATTTCAAATATGAAACCTTTGATCTAGACGTCATACAGGAAACGAGTACGAGGAAACGGGAGTGTTGTGACATAAGCTTAACAGAATTTCTTATAATATTCGTAATGTCCACCAATTTGTGGGTGGCAAATCTGCATCTATTTTGCCAAATCGAAGCTGGGGCCTCACACGATGAAACGAATAAAGAAACAAAATTGTCATATGTTGGTCAGTAGGGCTAGAACCTTGTTGCAAAAGTTGGAAAAAGTTACCGCAGCCCTGGAACGCGAAGGGACGCGAAGTGAATCTTAGAAGGAACACGGATGGTTTGCCACTAAGAGTCTGACAGTCCTTTTAGCTCCGCCAAGAGCGGGAGGTCATTTGATGACACATAAACTTAAAAAGGGCTAGAATCTTCTACTTATTTACAAAGGGTTCAATGATCCGTCGGTAGTGCGTACTAGAAGCTTTGCCATAAAAAAACAGATAATTAACAGATTGCTGAAACACTTATATCTCAGTGGAAAAGTAGCCAGTAAACATTGCACAGACCCTAACTACAAAAATTATAAGTCCTGTTATAATTTTTTTTATAAAAATACCATAGAAAAAATACAGTAAAGCCTAGGAAATACCCTGTTGATCCAACAAAATTGATCAAAAGTGGAAATTTTTGTGTTAGTAAAAAGTAACCTAAGTGCTAATCCATGCTATAATTTATCGTTCAGCCGTGATTGAGTAACAAAGCATCCATCCAAACTTTCACATTATTATTAGTAATAATAGTTAAGTTTGTTTAAAAATAAATAAAGGGAATAATAAGAAGTAAGATACCCGAAAACAAAGCCAACCAAGCTAGACAAAATAACATTCTATGAACGATGACGGTTGTTGTTCGAAAAAAAAAACCGTATCAGTCGGTTACACGTGTCTTTGCGCTACATTATGTGGAACTTTCCAACAAAACATTTATGTCACTATAGAAAATGACGTAAGGAAAGTTTAAAGCATAGATATAATAAATCCATTGAACATAGGCTTCATCCACATGCTGGCGTATCGAACAATCTTGTTCATTTTTGTACTTACCTATGACATAGGTACTGTAAGTCCGCTGCATTGATGTGATCGAAGCTGGCTTTAGCATTTCAGATAGTCTGTTACGTTTCGGTTTAATCTTTTTAAGTATGAATACGGATGGCTGAAGGGGAGTAGAGAAAAACCAAAATGTGATGGACTGTAAAAAGGATGCTATGGCTAGAAAAAAGGTTTCTGATGAGAATTAGAATAAAAATGAAGCATGGAAGATGAAGACATTTTTTTTACACTAAATCATCATCATCAGCCTATAATGTTCCCACTGCAGGGACTCCGGCCTCGGCCTCCTCTCTAGTGCGGGTTGGTAGATGTTACGTCATGTCTTTAAATTTTTTGGTTCTAAGACATTCGGGTTTCCTCACGGTGTTTTCCTTCACCGTTTTGAAATAAATTACACAAAGAATGCTCCTGGCTGGGTTCGAATTCATGACTGCTCCAAACATGCACATACTATAATAATAAAGATTAATTATTCTATCTAGCTATCTAAGGTCTGTCTGTGTATAGTTTTAATCTATATCACTAATACCTAATGACAATATAAGTATGCATGTTATAAGCTGTGCCCTCTATAGGAACTATTTGCACACGTTGAAAGACTTATGAATAAATAAAAAGCCAAGGTCGATAGCTTGGTGCTACGTAGCCGTAGAAACACGTAGTTGGCTTACGTAGCTCCACGTCACGCCGGCTGTATTTAAAGTAGCAAAGATCTGTGTGTCATAGTTGAAAAAAGACCACTAAAAAAATCTACCATGCATTGAACAAGTGCTCAGCTTTTTTAACGATTCTATTAATATCGCCTTTACAACGTATGTAAATACCGTACAACTACCCCGTTGGTCTCGAGGTTTCAAGCGCGACTGCTGAGCGTGGGGTCCTGAGTTCGATTCCCGGGTCAAGCAGAAGTAAAAATTTCCCAGTAGCAGCCCGGAGTTTGAAAGTTGGCGGTATAATACCCCCGTACCTCGGAAAGCACGTTAAGACTTTAGTCCTGCGCCTTATCTCTCTCCAGTCGTGTCGGATTGCTGTTCCATCGGACTATGGGAGGAAAGGAAGGAGTGCTCCTGTGCCTGCGCACGAAATTTGTGCACTATTATATCTTCCACGCCGATGGATAAGATTGGCCAACCGTAGGAGGAATATAATACCTATATGTATATATATAAGTAGGTATATTATCTACAAGAAAATGGCTTCTCATTTAATTATCAACAATAAATGAAGACACGATTGCTATCCTAATAAATATTTATATACCGACGTAACCTCTGACCCATATCTTTCTACGTAGTCCTGCTACGGCGTAGCAGTTCGTAGCACTTTCGTAGGCAAACAAATTCAGTTGACTTTGCTGTGAACTGTGAACTTTGAGAGGTGATTGTTGGATGTGTCTGTACCTGGCGATTGACCATGCCCTGCGTTTAAACGAATACATTAAATAATTAGATCTATATATTATGATATGATTATAATGTGACAGATTTGTCCCCATTACAATTCAAATTGGATTTTTTTTAATATTTACTACTACTTTATTGGTTTTTTCAAAAAAAAAATGTTTGTTTGGATTTTATTTATTTTTTGATATTTTTGGTTTTTTTTTATTTCATCATCAACAGCCTATTAATGTTCCCACTGCTGGGACACAGGCCTCCTTTCTTTGAGAGGGAATGGGCTATAATCTACCACGCGGGCCCAGTGCGGATTGGTAGATGTCACATGTCTTCGAATTTTTGGTTCTAAGACATGCCGGTTTCCTCACGATGTTTTCCTTCACCGTTTTGAGAGCAGCGGTGATGAAATAAATTACACAAAGTAATGTGCCTGCCTGGGTTCGAACCCCGATGCCGCGGCCACCGGTGCTCTCAGTCGGGGCCGCCACCACTGGGCCACCGATGCTCTCTCTCTTTTTTATTTATCCAATTTAAATTGTAATGGGGACAAAACTGTCACATTATAAGCGAAAGAAATTAATTTACTTAGAAAAGTACATCGCTAGCTTTCCTTCTTTGTATTGTCTTTATTATTTAAGTTAAAGTAATGAATTTTATAAATAAAAAGTAGATAAGTTTGTAAGTAATCATTTTTAATCATTCGACAC
The DNA here is from genome assembly GCA_949775195.1 of Diarsia dahlii. NCBI lineage: Eukaryota > Metazoa > Arthropoda > Insecta > Lepidoptera > Noctuidae > Diarsia > Diarsia dahlii. Next base: position 17,996,901 of record OX459195.1, read on the forward strand.
GTTTAATATTTTTTATCAACAAATTTAATTTAATCAATTAATTATTGCATAAAATAAGCACCATGTTATTAGGAAGAAGAAACTGACTCCTGAAATACAGATATTTAATATCTAGCTCTGGAGTCAGGGCTTCACAAATATTGTATAAAAATGTTTTGCAAATAAAGAATTTATTATTATTATTATCATTAGATAAGTAATTAGAGTTAATGTAGAACGAATCGCTTATCTAGATTTTGTTTTTTTAAAGTGCGTAAATTAAAAGTACATCGCTGGCTAACTGTTAGAGAAGAAGTCATTTTTTGTAAAAACTAAAACGGAACAAATTAATTATTATGCATATACGATAGAACAAATATAGATCTAATTATTTAATGTATGCGTTAAAACGCAGGGCATGGTCAATCGCCAGGTACAGACACATGGTTGTTGGTTCTATTAACCTTTTAGAAAACTGCAGTTAAAGACGACTAAGGTCACTTCCTGTGCCCGTCGGGGCCGCGGATTTTTGTACTAGATGACGTGGCCTCGGCGCAAGGGCAAAGAAGGAACATGGGTTCGGTTTTTAGTCAGTAGAAGTCTGACACTCCCCTTCGCTCTGCCCAAGAGCGGGGGGGGTCATTCGATGATTTTCCACCCAAAAAAAAAAAAAGGTCACTTCCTGTATACCCAGGGGTGTTATAAAATATAGGTTGCTACCAAGGAACGTTTTAAGGGGACGCGCAGTGCAGGTTATGTTTCATTATTCACAGCCAATATCCACCTACTGCTATAGGTATATAGGCCTCTCTTTGCTTGTGCCAAGCTCCACGTTTTCTTCACAAACTGCGTATATGCACTACAAGAACTGTATGTAACTGTAACGAAGTATTAGCAGGGGTGTACTTAATAGTTCCACCCACATTTAGCCGGTTATGTAAAGTTCCAGCAGGGCTATTGTGTATCTTTTAATGACAGTGGATAACTTATAATGTCTATCAAATAACTGTCAAATGGTGAGTTTTTAAGAAAAAAATGTACCAAACCATAACCAATTTACAGTTAATCTATGGACATTTCTGATAGCCACTGACGTTAAAAAGATACGCAATAGGGGGGCAGGTAAGCCGATGAAATTAAAAAAAAAAACTAGAATTTGGGGTAAAATTTGTCTATGATATTAATTGTTATTCAAAGTATCCTTTTTAAATAGACCAGTTACAGGCACTTTTTAATAGTCAAAACCAAAAAGGTAAAACTACAGAATTACCGCAACGCATTGAGTAGACTAAAGTTATTCTAAAATAACATTATCATGACTTCGTTCGCGAGGAAATTTTGACGTGTATGTATGTGTGGGACTGCCTCTGGATGTACTATGCCAAAGCGAATGACAAATGCCAATCGAAGCGATTATATTCCCTTAAACTGGCCCTGTCATAAAATCTGTTCCCACACATACAAATACGTGCGTGTGCGCAAGAGCTCCACGAGCTGATCCCACCATCTCCCTTCTTCCATCGGGAGACTAGACGTACTGCAGGGTATCACCGATGCCTAGTCGACATTCCACACATTCGAACGAAGCGCTTTACTGGGTCCTTTATTATATATGCGCACAGCCAAGGAGTGGAATTTCCTGCCTTCGTCGGTTTTTCCGAGTTCATATAACCCTAATCTGTATTAAGTCGCGAGTAAACAGGCTTCTACTGGGTAAGCTCGTTCCATCGTCGACATCATCTCTGCCCTTAGGGCAAGATTGAAGTCAAGAGCAAGCCCATTTATAATAAAAAAAAAAAAAACATATGTCTTAACTATATTCTAAGTATCTCTCTACCAATTTTCTTTCTTCTTTCTTTTCTTTACTTGCTAAATTTCAGGCCAGTAGTACAAAAATCAAACTTACATACAAACTCGCGAGAGCCTTTAGAGCTCCCTAATCCGACCCTAATGCAAAATCTGTTCTTAGCAAACCTCTACTCACCATAAACTCCGTCCCTGAAAAAAATCAAGATTGTTGCACAAAAAATGAAAGACTTTCAGACAAACTTGTGATATCCTTTAGACGTCCCTTATCCGACCCTGTCACAAAATCCGTTCATAGCAGAAGTCTAATAACTATAAACTACATCCCTGCCAAAAATCTAGATTCTAGCACAAAAAATGAAGGAGTTTCATACAAACTTGCGAGGGCCCTTAGACCACCCTAATCCAGCCCTGTCGCAAAATCCGTTCTTAGCGGACGTCTACTAACTATAAAGTACCTCTCTGCCAAAAATCATCTTTATACGTCCAGCGGTTTTCGAGATTTCGTGATGAGTGAGTCAGTGACCTTTCGCTTTTATAGATATAGATAGTATTTTATAAGTATACTAGCGACCCGACCCGGTTTCGCACGGAAGCATAATTCTACACATAAACCTTCCTCTTGAATCACTCTATCTATTAAAAAAACTCGCATCAAAATCCGATGCATAGTTTTAAAGATCTAAGCATACATAGAGACAGACAGCGGGAAGCGAACTTGTTTTATACTATGTAGTGATTGTGATATTAACTAATTAAAATTATTTTATTTGGAACACTGTTTGTCTCTGCATCACCCAAAGATTTACTTGTAGAAAATGCCTATTACTTAGGCATTATATTCACCTCTGTTTTTGCGCTTGAAGTGTACATAAATGACTTCCAAAACATGGGTCTAAATATTCTTTATTTATTCTAAAAGAACATACATTGTTAACGAATAAATACATAACTAAGGTAACATGTGGTCCAGTAGCTATAGTTTTGTTATATTAATGTAGGTAGGTACGATGTTGACATGTTGGTTCGAAAGACTAGCTTAATATTATGATAAAGAACGTTTGCTTAACAATTTTGTGTTGTCAATGACGTACTGCTTGAGTTTAGTTTTGAATACGTTAAAAGAAGATTTGTTTCTGATATCTGCCGGTTGATTATTATAAAGTTGAACACCTTCGTACTTTATATCTTTTCTGCCATATTGCGTGTATTTGCCGAAGGGTTAGACAGAGAGATAATGATTGGTTTACCCCAAATTTCATTCCTTCCTTGTTATTAACGAACCTTCCTTGCGTTAGCGAACAAGACGAGGACTGGTGTATTTAAAAAGTTTCTTGTAAGATTTCATCATATTGTTTGCTGGATGACTGCTGAAATGTACCCTTTTTATAGCAGTTTGCTAATGGCTTTATTACCATACTGGTACTTTGACAGATAGAATAATGAAAGTATTGCTGTATTAGTATTTAGTATACATAAAGATGTTTCTCGTCATCTTGAATTCATTTAAAATACAGGTAGGTACGATACGATTTACTTGTGTCGGAAACCCTAAATAAATATTATAAAAGGCATACTTACTGGATTGTGGAGGTCAGAAACAGGTATTCAGCTGCATCTCGTAACACTGGAAGCCAACTTCTACATGAAAATTAAAATGAAAAACATTTTTTGGTCCAAAAAATCAGTTACTTACATGGATTTATATGAGACATCGCCAGTAATTAATTGATAACACTTGTGTTGGGGCTATCTCGCTCTTTCCCTTAATTATTTAACAACATTGAGACTATTGTACAAGTAATTACAAAAGGTTACTAAAAATAAATTTAGGGTGAAAAATTAACAATAAATGACTTATAAACTAATTTGCAGTGCTCTTTGTGTAAATGTTGTGGTATGCCTATGTGAAGCTCTAAAGTACGTGCATCTTGGTTTTTATTTTTAGTTTTAAACATTTATGTATGTGTAATTGTGTGTGTGTGTGTCTGTGTGTTTGTGTGTGTGAATGTGTATGTCTTTTTTATTTTTAAGTGCCGATGTGTTCGAAGCAATACCTATATTATATTAATTACTGATACGGAGGGAATAGAAAAAGAAATTGTTTAACAATACAATTTCCAACATACATAGTTGGGTTTAAAAGGCTAGGTAGATGATGATGATTCTCTATGGCATATAGAGTTTGTTTTATGTTCAACTAGCTGAACCCGCGCATGCGTTGCAATGCGTTTTTCCTACCTACCTATCTACTACCCTTCCTACCCAAGTAACAAAAATTGGTACTATTAAAGTCCTGAGAACGTTTTGGAGCGTGCTAAAAGGCTCCTTAATTAGTACTATAATGGTGTTGTAAACATTTACAAAACCCCAAATAGGCCCGAGTTTTATCACTGATTTATTCTATAAACATTACATAAAGGCTCTCACGGTGATAAATCAGCTCGATAGTTGAGATGTAAAAGTGTAGTGAAACGCTTTTTAGTACTAAAATAGTGCCACAAGTGCATTAATGTCACGAATTTGCACTATAAAAGTAACCAAAACATGTCTAAAGTGCTAATTTTGCACTGTAAACGATTTGAGAGATCTTTCTTGACACTTATATTGTCGTGTTCCTCAAGAAAACAAAAAATATCTGTAAGTTATGATTCATGTCATTTGCCATGTTGCCTAACGTATCTAAATATATAATAAAAAGGACATAACGCAACTCTGCCATAACTTGCACTTGCGAAAATAATTGTATCGATAAAATCATTATGCTGATTTCGAATTTGACAATGCGCCCTCATTATTTTCGAGTTTTAATTAAATTTTAATTAATAAAATAAGGACTTGTCCCGAATACGGATCCTATAGTACACATTGGTTCCAACCGTGCTGCTAATGTGCTATCGCGGCAGGAAATAGCGGCCATATTCGACATTAAGAAATACTAGTGATGTAATTGTTAGTGAAAAGCTTTTAAAGATCCAATTAGTCCATTAATGATTAATTTGAGTGTTTTTATGTCACGCTTTAGTCTCGTAGCAGTAACACCAACTAACTTTTAGAGCTATTTGAATTTAAGTTATTTAGCAATTACGCCAGGAGTCGCTATAGTACTATTTAGTACTATAGAAGAGATTTCATGATTTTTACAGAACTAGCCCCGTAGCGATGTTGAGGGAGCTTTTATGAAGCTGACGGTTACGTAATGGTTGTGTAAGGTACGTATAAAGTGCAAATTGATCCTGTAATAGTGTTTTCGATACTGCTACAATCCTAGTACTGTACAAATTATTTTGACGCATTGTTAGAGCAAAATAGATACATAATAGTGTCAGTAAGGTATAGCTATAGTACTAAATAGTACCAAAATCGTTTTTCTCATTTCTATTACAGTGCAACACTTTAAAGATTCTTTTGTATGGTCCTGTAAGCGTTCTAAGAGCTAAATAAAAGAACTTAAATGCTCTTTAATCTTATAGAACCAAAACGCTTTGTTATGAACCTTTATAGTACACGCAGTCACAATGGTTACCGTTAAAGGCCTACTATATCACTCTTTGGTGATAAAACGCCTTGGTTATAGAACCTTTTGTTACTTGGGTACTACCCTACGTACTACCCTACGTACTACCCTACCTACTACCCTACCTACCTACTACCCTACCTACCTACTACCCTACCTACCTACTACCCCTACCTACCTACTACACTATCTAAAAAAAAAAAAAAAAAAGTATCAAAGAACCTTCTCCTGGTTCTTAGCTACCTCCCTACCAATTATCAGCTAAATCCGTCCAGCCGTTTTCATGCTATGTCGTGACAACGGAAAACGGGTTTCATTTTTATATATATACTAGTATTTGCGTGGCTGCGCCAGCTGCGCGCAGCTCGCGGGGCGTGAAGGGGGGGAGAGGGGGAGGTTTGAAAAATGATTTCGACTAACGCATTGCACCTCTCAATGAATCTGAAAAAAAAATGTTCCAATGCAGCTCGCGGTACTACCTACCTACACCTACCTACTACCTACCTACACCTACCTACACCTACCTACACCTACCTACACCTACCTACACCTACCTACACCTACCTACACCTACCTACACCTACCTACACCTACCTACACCTACCTACACCTACCTACACCTACCTACACCTACCTACACCTACCTACACCTACCTACCTACACCTACCTACTACCTACCTACACCCACCTACACCTACCTACTACCTACCTACACCTACCTACTACCTACCTACTACCTACCTACACCTACCTACTACCTACCTACACCTACCTACTACCTACCTACACCTACACCTACCTACACCTACCTACACCTACCTACACCTACCTACACCTACCTACACATACCTACACATACCTACTACCTACCACCTACCTACCTACTACCTACCTACCTACTACCTCCTACTACCACTAAAAAAACATTACCCTAAAGTTTGCTTGTCGTCGCCCCTGAGTTACGCTTCACCCACTCAACCTTCGTTACGCTAAGGAGGTCGCCGGCTCGCTTCGCTCGCCACCTCCCCCCTTCGCTCCACTCAGTACCTACCTACCACCGGACAGGTTTCGACGCCTATTATAATATTTGTTCAAACACCTAATGGCTATCTCTAACCGTTATGAAGTTACAGCCTTTTTAATTTTAGGGGAGGTTGGGGAGGGGAGGGTATACAAATTTCAACGCCCCTCAAATAGATTTAGGTAAGAATCAAAAATTTTTTCAGGAGTAAAAAAAAAGGTGAAGAGTGGGGGGGGGGTGAAGGGGGAGAGAGGGGGGAGTTTCTAAAAATAATTTCGACTAACGCAATACCCCTCTATATGAATATGAAAAAAAATTCGTTCCAAGTCTCTTAACTTTCGAGATCCGCCTAAAAGGGGGGAGAAGGGGGGCAAGGGGGTCAAATTTGAAAAATGGTTTTTATTTCCCCGAGCCTCCTCTATACAAATCCCTAAAAAAACACACGTAATGTCTTTTTATTTCCGAGATCCGCCTAAAGGGGGGTGAAGGGGGGCAAGGGGGTCAAATTTGAAAAATGGTTTTTACTTCCCCGAGCCTCCTATATACGAATCCCTAAAAAAACACACGTAATGTCTCTTTATTTCCGAGATCCGCCTAAAGGGGGGGTGAAGGGGGGCAAGGGGGTCAAATTTGAAAAATGGTTTTTACCTCCCCGAGCCTCCTCTATACGAATCCTTAAAAAAACACACGTAATGTCTCTTTATTTCCGAGATCCGCCTAAAGGGGGGGATAAGGGGGAAAAGGGGGGCCACTTTGAAAAATGATTTTTACTTTACCGAGCCCCCTCTATACGAATCCCAAAAAAAAAACACGTGAAGTCTCTTTGTTTCGGAGATACGATAGGGAGGGGGGAGAAGGGGGGGAAAAGGGGGGTTTGGGACTTTTCCCATACTCACGTGAGTTGCTTGTTTACGAATCTGTCAAAATATACCCACCTCCCCATCCACCATCTGGGAGAACAATTCTGTCAGTGAGTGAGTCAGTCAGTGAGTGGTAATCGAGCTTTATATAGTATAACTAGTATTTGCGTGGCTGCGCGAGCTGCGCGCAGCTCGCGGGTTGTGAAGGGGGGAGAGGGGGAGCTTCGAAAAATGATTTCGACTAACGCATTGCACCTCTCAATGAATCTGAAAAAAAAATGTTCCAATGCAGCTCGCGGTACTACCTACCTACACCTACCTACACCTACCTACACCTACCTACACCTACCTACTACCTACCTACACCTACCTACTACCTACCTACACCTACCTACTACCTACCTACACCTACCTACACCTACCTACTACCTACCTACACCTACCTACTACCTACCTACTACCTACCTACTACCTACCTACTACCTACCTACACCTACCTACCTACCTACACCTACCTACTACCTACCTACTACCTACCACCTACCTACTACCTACCTACTACCTACCTATCACCTACCTACCACCTACCTACTACCTACACCTACCTACACCTACCTACTACCTACCTACACATACCTACTACCTACCTACACCTACCTGCTACCTACCTACAACTACCTACTACCTACCTACACCTACCTACTACCTCCTACTACCACTAAAAAAACATTACTCTAAAGTTTGCTTGTCGTCGCCCCTGAGTTACGCTTCACCCACTCAACCTTCGTTACGCTAAGGAGGTCGCCGGCTCGCTTCGCTCGCCACCTCCCCCCTTCGCTCCACTCGGTCTCGCAGGTTCGCTCCACTCAGGACCTACCTACCACCGGAAAGCTATCATGACATTATCCCTACGCTACGGGGGTCGCCGGCTCGCTTCGCTCGCCCGCTCCCCCCTTCGCTTTACCGCTGTACCACCACCGGACAGGTTTCGACGCCTACTATAATATTTGTTCAAACACCTAATGGCTATCTCTAACCGTTATGAAGTTGCAGCCCTTTTAATTTTAGGGGAGGTTGGGGAGGGGAGGGTATACAAATTTCAACGCCCCTCAAATAGATTTAGGTAAGAATCAAAAAATTTTTCAGGAGTAAAAAAAGAGGTGAAGAGGGGGGGGGTGAAGGGGGGAGAGGGTGGAGTTTCTAAAAATGATTTCGACTAACGCAATGCCCCTCTATATGAATCTGAAAAAAAATTCGTTCCAAGTCTCTTAACTTTCGAGATCCGCCTAAAAGGGGGGAGAAGGGGGGCAAGGGGGTCAAATTTTAAAAATGAATTTTTCTTCCCAGAGCCTCTTCTATACGAATCCGTAAACAAAACAGAACACGAGTAAAAAAAAAGGGGTGAAGAGGGGGGGGTGCGTTGAAGGGGGGAGAGGGGGGAACTTTGAAAAACGATTTCGACTCACGCATTGCCCCTTTTAATGAATCTGAAAAAAAAAATGTGCCAAGTCTCTTAACTTCCGAGATCCGCCTAAAGGGGGGGTGAAGGGGGGCAAGGGGGTCAAATTTGAAAAATGGTTTTTACTTCCCCGAGCCTACTCTATACGAATCCCTAAAAAAAACATGTAAAATCTCTTTATTTTCGAGATCCGCCTAAAGGGGGGAAGAAGGGGGAAAAAGGGGGCCACTTTGAAAAATGGTTTTTTCTTTACCGAGCCCCCTCTATACGAATCCCAAAAAAAAAAACACGTAAAGTCTCTTTGTTTCCGAGATACGATAGGGAGGGGGGAGAAGGGGGGGGAAAAGGGGGGTTTTGGCAATTTTCCCATACTCACGAGAGTTGCTTGTTTACGAATCTGTCAAAATATACCCACCTCCCCATCCACCATCTGGGAGAACAATTCTGTCAATCAGTGAGTGAGTCAGTCAGTGGTAATTTAGCTTTATATAGTATAACTAGTATTTGCGTGGCTGCGCGAGCTGCGCGCAGCTCGCGGGGCGTGAAGGTGGGGAGAGGGGGAGGTTTGAAAAATGATTTCAACTAACGCATTGCACCTATCAATGAATCTGAAAAAAAAAATGTTCCAATGCAGCTCGCGGTACTACCTACCTACACCTACCTACTACCTACCTACACCTACCTACTACCTACCTACACCTACCTACTACCTACCTACACCTACCTACACCTACCTACTACCTACCTACTACCTACCTACTACCTACCTACTACCTACCTACTACCTACCTACTACCTACCTACTACCTACCTATCACCTACCTACCACCTACCTACTACCTACACCTACCTACACCTACCTACTACCTACTTACACCTGCCTACACCAACCTACCTACACCTACCTACTAACTACCTACACCTACCTGCTACCTACCTACACCTACCTACTACCTACCTACACCTACCTACTACCTACCTACACATACCTACTACCTACCTACTACCTCCTACTACCACTAAAAAAACATTACTCTAAAGTTTGCTTGTCGTCGCCCCTGAGTTACGCTTCACCCACTCAACCTTCGTTACGCTAAGGAGGTCGCCGGCTCGCTTCGCTCGCCACCTCCCCCCTTCGCTCCACTCGGTCTCGCAGGTTCGCTCCACTCAGGACCTACCTACCACCGGAAAGCTATCATGACATTATCCCTACGCTACGGGGGTCGCCGGCTCGCTTCGCTCACCCGCTCCCCCCTTCGCTTTACCGCTGTACCACCACCGGACAGGTTTCGACGCCTACTATAATATTTGTTCAAACACCTAATGGCTATCTCTAACCGTTATGAAGTTACAGCCCTTTTAATTTTAGGGGAGGTTGGGGAGGGGAGGGTATACAAATTTCAACGGCCCTCAAATAGATTTAGGTAAGAATCAAAAAAATTTTCAGAAGTAAAAAAAGAGGTGAAGAGGGGGGGGGTGAAGGAGGGGAGAGGGTGGAGTTTGTAAAAATGATTTCGACTAACGCAATGCCCCTCTATATGAATCTGAAAAAAAATTCGTTCCAAGTCTCTTAACTTTCGAGATCCGCCTAAAAGGGGGGAGAAGGGGGGCAAGGGGGTCAAATTTTAAAAATGGATTTTACTTCCCCGAGCCTCCTCTATACGAATCCGTAAACAAAACAGAACACGAGTTAAAAAAAAGGGGTGAAGAGGGGGGGGGGGGGGGCGTTGAAGGGGGGAGAGGGGGGATATTTTATAAAACGACTTCGACTCACGCATTGCCCCTTTTAATGAATCTGAAAAAAAAATGTGCCAAGTCTCTTAACTTCCGAGATCCGCCTTAAGGGGGGTGAAGGGGGGCAAGGGGGTCAGTTTTGAAAAATGTTTTTTACTTCCCGGAGCCTCTTCTATACGAATCCCTAAAAAAACACACGTAAAATCTTTTTATTTCCGAGATCCGCCTAAAGGGGGGGTGAAGGGGGGCAAGGGGGTCAAATTTGAAAAATGGTTTTTACTTCCCCGAGCCTCCTCTATACGAATCCGTAAAAAAAAAAAAATACGGGTCACTTTGTTTCCGAGATACGATAGGGGGGGGGGAAAGGGGGGGTTTGGGACTTTTCCCATACTCACGAGAGTTACTTGTTTACGAATCTGTCAAAATATACCCACCTCCCCATCCACCATCTGGGAGAACAATTATGTCAATCAGTCAGTGAGTGAGTGGTAATTTAGCTTTATATAATATAACTAGTATTTGCGTGGCTGCGCGAGCTGCGCGCAGCTCGCGGGGCGTGAAGTGGGGGAGAGGGGGAGCTTTGAAAAATGATTTCGACTAACGCATTGCACCTCTCAATGAATCTGAAAAAAAAAATGTTCCAATGCAGCTCGCGGTACTACCTACCTACACCTACCTACACCTACCTACACCTACCTACACCTACCTACACCTACCTACACCTACCTACACCTACCTACACCTACCTACACCTACCTACACCTACCTACACCTACCTACACCTACCTACACCTACCTACACCTACCTACACCTACCTACACCTACCTACACCTACCTACACCTACCTACACCTACCTACACCTACCTACACCTACCTACACCTACCTACACCTACCTACACCTACCTACACCTACCTACACCTACCTACACCTACCTACACCTACCTACACCTACCTACACCTACCTACACCTACCTACACCTACCTACACCTACCTACACCTACCTACACCTACCTACACCTACCTACACCTACCTACTACCTACCTACACCTACCCACACCTACCAACACCTACCAACACCTACCTACTACCTACCTACACCTACCTACACCTACCTACCTACACCTACCTACCTACACCTACCTACCTACACCTACACCTACCTACACCTACACCTACCTACACCTACCTACACCTACCTACACCTACCTACACCTACCTACACCTACCTACACCTACCTACACCTACCTACACCTACCTACACCTACCTACACCTACCTACACCTACCTACACCTACCTACACCTACCTACACCTACCTACACCTACTTACACCTACTTACACCTACCTACACCTACCTACACCTACCTACTACCTACCTACACCTACCTACTACCTACCTACCTACACCTACCTACTACCTACCTACTACCTACCTACTACCTACCTACTACCTACCTACACCTACACCTACCTACACCTACTTACACCTACCTACACCTACCTACACCTACCTACACCTACCTACACATACCTACTACCTACCACCTACCTACTACCTACCTACTACCTCCTACTACCACTAAAAAAACATTACCCTAAAGTTTGCTTGTCGTCGCCACTGAGTAACGCTTCACCCAGTTCGCTCCACTCAGGACCTACCTACCACCGGAAAACTATCATGACATTATCCCTACGCTACGGGGGTCGCCGGCTCGCTTCGCTCGCCCGCTCCCCCCTTCGCTTTACCGGCACCACCACAGGATAGGCTCCTTTCGATGAATCTGAAAAAAAAAATCTTCCAAGTCTCTTAACTTCCGAGATCCGAAAGGGGGGGTGAAGGGGGGCAAGGGGGTCAAATTTAAAAAATGGGTTTTACTTCCCCGAGCCTTCTCTATATGAATCTGAAAAAAAGATCGTTCCAAGTCTCTTAACTTTCGAGATCCGCCTAAAAGGGGGGAGAAGGGGGGCAAAGGGGCCACTTTGAAAAATGATTTTTACTTTACCGAGCCTCCTCTATACGAATCCGTAAAAAAAAAAAATACGGGTCTCTTAGTTTCCGAGATACGATGGGGAGGGGGGAGAAGGGGGGCAAAAAGGGGGGGTTTGGGACTTTTCCCATACTCACGAGAGTTACTTGTTTACGAATCTGTCAAAATATACCCACCTCCCCATCCATAGTAAAGTTAGTGTAATGCAGTGCAGTGCAGTGAGTGCTTCGCTACGTTTAAAGAACACGTGAACAAAGTGTCTTTCAACTTAATAGAGACTATAAGAAAAGTGCCAATGGACACATTCTTAATTTTGTATAAGCTTTAGCAAATTAAGTTAAATTTAAATTACTTATTAGCCTCAAGGTCTAGATTGTAATTGTATGAGTAACCGTTTATTAGCGAGTACTACATAATGAAAAAAAAAAAAAAAAAAAAACCTCCCCATCCACCATCTGGGAGAACAATTCTGTCAATAGATCAGTCAGTCAGTCAGTGGTAATTTAGCTTTATATAGTATAACTAGTATTTGCGTGGCTGCGCGAGCTGCGCGCAGCTCGCCGGGCGTGAAGAGGGGGACAGGGGGAGCTTTGAAAAATGATTTCGACTAACGCATTGCACCTCTCAATGAATCTGAAAAAAAAAAATGTTCCAATGCAGCTACCTACCTACACCTACCTACACCTACCTACACCTACCTACACATACCTACACCTACCTACACCTACCTACACCTACCTACACCTACCTACACCTACCTACACCTACCTACACCTACCTACACCTACCTACACCTACCTACACCTACCTACACCTACCTACACCTACCTACACCTACCTACACCTACCTACACCTACCTACACCTACCTACACCTACCTACACCTACCTACACCTACCTACACCTACCTACACCTACCTACACCTACCTACACCTACCTACACCTACCTACACCTACCTACACCTACCTACACCTACCTACACCTACCTACACCTACCTACACCTACCTACTACCTACCTACACCTACCTACTACCTACCTACACCTACCTACACCTACCTACACCTACCTACACCTACCTACACCTACCTACTACCTACCTACTACCTACCAACACCTACCTACACCTACCTACACCTACCTACACCTACCTACACCTACCTACACCTACCTACACCTACCTACTACCTACCTACACCTACCTACCTACACCTACACCTACCTACCTACACCTACCTACTACCTACCTACACCTATCTACTACCTACCTACTACCTACCTACCAACTACCTCCTACTACCACTAAAAAAACATTACCCTAAAGTTTGCTTGTCGTCGCCCCTGAGTTACGCTTCACCCACTCAACCTTCGTTACGCTAAGGAGGTCGCCGGCTCGCTTCGCTCGCCACCTCCCCCCTTGGCTCCACTCGGTCTCGCAGGTACGCTCCACTCAGGACCTACCTACCACCGGAAAGCTATCATAACATTATCCCTACGCTACGGGGGTCGCCGGCTCGCTTCGCTCGCCCGCTCCCCCCTTCGCTTTACCGCTGTGCCACCACCGGACAGGTTTCGACGCCTACTATAATATTGGTTCAAACACCTAATGGCTATCTCTAACCGTTATGAAGTTACAGCCCTTTTAATTTTAGGGGCGGTTGGGGAGGGGAGGGTATACAAATTTCAACGCCCCTCAAATAGATTTAGGTAAGAATCAAAAATTTTTTCAGGAGTAAAAAAAGAAGTAAAGAGGAGAGGGGTAAAGGGGGGGAGAGGGGGGAGTTTCTAAAAATGATTTCGACTAACGCAATGCCCCTCTGTATGAATCTGAAAAAAAATTCGTTCCAAGTCTCTTAACTTCCGAGATCCGAAAGGGGTGAAGGGGGGCAAGGGGGTCAAATTTTAAAAATGGTTTTTACTTCCCCGATCCTCCTCTATACGAATCCCTAAAAAAACACACGTAATGTCTCTTTATTTCCGAGATCCGCCTAAAGGGGGGTGAAGGGGGGCAAGGGGGTCAACATTGAAAAATGGTTTTTACTTCCCCGAGCCTCCTCTATACGAACCCCGAAGAAAAAACACGTAAAATCTCTTTATTTCCGAGATCCGCCTAAAGGGAGGGTGAAGGGAGGCAAGGGGGTCAAATTAGAAAAATGGTTTTTACTTCCCCGAGCCTCCTCTATACGAATCCCTAAAAAAAAACAAGTAAAGTCTCTTTGTTTCCGAGATACGATAGGGAGGGGGGAGAAGGGGGGGGAAAAGGGGGGGTTTGGTAATTTTCCCATACTCACGAGAGTTGCTTGTTTACGAATCTGTCAAAATATACCCACCTCCCCATCCACCATCTCACCACCATCATATATGAATCCGTAAACAAAACAGAACACGAATTTAAAAATGGGGTGAAGACAGGGGGAAGAGGGGGGAGCTTTGAAAAATGATTTCGACTAACGCCTTGCCCCTTTTAATGAATCTGAAATAAAAATGTTACAAGTCTCTTAACTTTCGAGATCCGCCTAAAGGGGGGAGAAAGGCAAATGGGGCAACTTTGAAAAAGGTACGAGAGGAAAATGGGTCAAAAAGGGGAAGTTTTGCATTTTTTAGCTACTCATGAGAGTTACTTATACGCTTCAGCCACTCAACCTTCGTTACGCTACGGAGGTCGCAGGCTCGCTTCGCTCGCCACCTCCCCTCTTCGCTCCACTCAAGACCTGCCTACCACCGAGGAAAAACTATCGTGACCTTATCCCTACGCTACGGGGGTCGCCGGCTCGCTTTGCTCGCCACCACCCCTATGTTGCCAGCTAGTCAAAGTCTTCATTCTAAAAGTCTTTACTTCTACTTTCATGTTTTTGGGCAAAATCTAGGAAAATACCCTATAAATGGGGATTTTTTACTTAACAAAATACACAACCGGGACAACACAATCCGGTCAGAAGGTGCCGGCTGTCCCATTTATCGTGAAGAAAATTGGGATTTTTCATCATTTTTCCAAGATGGCCACCACACTGTCCGCCATCTTGTTTTTCTGAAAAGTCTTAATTTTTCTGAAATATCGAGGATACAAGCTACCGACTGGTGTACTTGGTGTTGCCAAGTTTTAAGTTTGGTAGAACAAAAGAATTCGCCAAAGTCGGTTATGATCCCAAAATTCAAGCCCCAATGACTCTCGGGGCTGCCAGCTGAAAAGAATGAAAGAGGTCAAATGTCATTTGAGGCACCCCATTCTTAGTGTTAATGTAAAATTTCCATTCAAAATGTCGTTATTTCCACTATTCATGTTTTTGGGAAAAATCCGGGAAAATACCCCAAAAATGGGGAAAAAAATTGCGTAAGGTAACACTCGACAACAAAGTACACAATCGCTTCATACAACACAATCCGGTCGGGGGATGCCGGCTGTCCCATTAATCGTGTCGAAAATTAGGATTTTTCATCATTTTTACAAGATGGCCGCCACACTGTCCGCCACCTTTTTTTCTGAAAAATCATAATTTTCCTGAAATGTCTGGGATATAGGCCACCAACTGGTATACTTGGTGTTGCCAACTTTTGAGTTTAGTAGAACAAACTAATTCGCCAAAGTCGGGTCTGACCCAAAAATTTAAGCGCCAATGGCTCTCGGGGTTGCCAGCTGAAAGTGATGAAAATGGTCAAATGTCATTTGGGGGACCCCAATGTTGCCGGCTAGTCAAAGTCTTTATTTAAAATGTCAATATTTCTACTTTTCATGTTTTCGGGGAAAATCTGAAAAAATGCCCTACAAATGGGGAAATTTTTTGCAGCAGGCAACACTCTTTAACAAAACACACAACCGCTTGATACAAAACAATCCAGTCGGGAGATGCCGGCTGTCCCATTTATCGTGTCGAAAATTGGGATTTTTCATCATTTTTACAAGATGGCCGCCACACTGTCCGCCATCTTTTTTTTCTGAAAAGTCATAATTTTCCTGAAATCTCAGGGATATAGGCCACCAACTGGTGTACTTGGTGTTGCTAATTTTTGAGTTTAGTAGAACAAACTAATTCGCCAAAGTCGGGTCTGACCCAAAAATTCAAGCACCAATGGCTCTTGGGGTTGCCAGCTGAAAGTGATGAAAATGGTCAAATGTCATTCGGGGAACCCCATTCTTGGTGTTTATGTAAAATTTCCATTCAAAATGTCGTTATTTCTACTTTTCATGTTTTCGGGGAAAATCTGGGAAATTTCCCTAAAAATGGGGAAAATTTTTGCACCAGGCCACACTCCTTGACGAATTACATAACCGGTCCATACAACACAATCCGGTCGGGGGATGCCAGCTGTCCCAATTATCGTGTCGAAAATTGGGATTTTTCGGCCTTTTTACAAGATGGCCGCCATGGAATCCGCCATCTTGTTTTTTTGAAAAATCATAATTTTCCTGAAATGTCAAGAATATAGGCCACCGATTGGTGTACTTGGTGTTGCCAACTTTCGAGTTTGGTAGAACAAACTAATTCGCCAAAGTCAAAAAGTCCCAAAAATTAAAAAGTTCAATATTTTTTGGGGTTGCCAATTAAAACGAACCAAAATGGTCAAATGTCATTTGGGGGACCCCAATGTTGCCGGCTAGTCAAAGTCTCTATTTAAAATGTCATTATTTCTACTTTTCATGTTTTTGGGGAAAATCTGGGAAAATACCCTAAAAATGGGGAAAAATTTTGCACCAGGCAACACTCGTCAACAAAACACACAACCGCTCGGTACAACTCGAACCCGTCTGATGTTGCCAACTACCCGAAAAATGGATTAGAAAAAAATCGAATTTTCCAACTTTATACAAAATGGCCGCCGCAGCGTCCTCCATCTTGGATTTTCACAATGTAATAATTTTTCCCAATTGCTATTGAAATTACCAACAAATTGGCAGACTTTTCGTTGGCGGTTTTAGAATTTGGTAGAAGAATACAATTCGTCAAAGTCGAGTAAAAAAAGTCGACAATTTCAAAACGTCCTGGCGCGGCCGCCATCTTGTTTTTTTTTTTTTTTTACTTTTTTTAAAAATGGTTTTAGATTTTGTATAGGACCTCTGAGTCGAAATCCATCCAAGTCTTTCCCCCCACCGAAACCGGAAATGGACTCGCCCTCCATCTTGGATTTGAACTTTCCCTATAATTTTCCTCTACTCGATTGGTCAGATAGCACATTTTTGCAAAACATACCCCTAACCCATCTCTCACCCATTCCGAGAAACGACATGTCAATCAGTCAGTGAGTCAGTGAGTGGCTTTGTAGTTTTATATAACTATAACTAGCTGAACCCGCGCATGCGTTGCAATGCTTTTTTTCCTACCTATCTGCCTACTACCCTACCTACTACCCTACCTACTACCCTACCTACTACCCTACCTACTACCCTACCTACTACCCTACCTACTACCCTACCTACTACCCTACCTACTACCCTACCTACTACCCTACCTACTACCCTACCTACTACCCTACCTACTACCCTACCTACTACCCTACCTACTACCCTACCTACTACCCTACCTACTACCCTACCTACTACCCTACCTACTACCCTACCTACTACCCTACCTACTACCCTACCTACTACCCTACCTACTACCCTACCTACTACCCTACCTACTACCCTACCTACTACCCTACCTACTACCCTACCTACTACCCTACCTACTACCCTACCTACTACCCTACCTACTACCCTACCTACTACCCTACCTACTACCCTACCTACTACCCTACCTACTACCCTACCTACTACCCTACCTACTACCCTACCTACTACCCTACCTACTACCCTACCTACTACCCTACCTACTACCCTACCTACTACCCTACCTACTACCCTACCTACTACCCTACCTACTACCCTACCTACTACCCTACCTACTACCCTACCTACTACCCTACCTACTACCCTACCTACTACCCTACCTACTACCCTACCTACTACCCTACCTACTACCCTACCTACTACCCTACCTACTACCCTACCTACTACCCTACCTACTACCCTACCTACTACCCTACCTACTACCCTACCTACTACCCTACCTACTACCCTACCTACTACCCTACCTACTACCCTACCTACTACCCTACCTACTACCCTACCTACTACCCTACCTACTACCCTACCTACTACCCTACCTACTACCCTACCTACTACCCTACCTACTACCCTACCTACTACCCTACCTACTACCCTACCTACTACCCTACCTACTACCCTACCTACTACCCTACCTACTACCCTACCTACTACCCTACCTACTACCCTACCTACTACCCTACCTACTACCCTACCTACTACCCTACCTACTACCCTACCTACTACCCTACCTACTACCCTACCTACTACCCTACCTACTACCCTACCTACTACCCTACCTACTACCCTACCTACTACCCTACCTACTACCCTACCTACTACCCTACCTACTACCCTACCTACTACCCTACCTACTACCCTACCTACTACCCTACCTACTACTCTACCTACTACCCTACCTACTACCCTACCTACTACCCTACCTACTACCCTACCTACTACCCTACCTACTACCCTACCTACTACCCTACCTACTACCCTACCTACTACCCTACCTACTACCCTACCTACTACCCTACCTACTACCCTACCTACTACCCTACCTACTACCCTACCTACTACCCTACCTACTACCCTACCTACTACCCTACCTACTACCCTACCTACTACCCTACCTACTACCCTACCTACTACCCTACCTACTACCCTACCTACTACCCTACCTACTACCCTACCTACTACCCTACCTACTACCCTACCTACTACCCTACCTACTACCCTACCTACTACCCTACCTACTACCCTACCTACTACCCTACCTACTACCCTACCTACTACCCTACCTACTACCCTACCTACTACCTTACCTACTACACTATCTAAAAAAAAAAAAAAAAAAGTATCAAAGAACCTTCTCCTGGTTCTTAGCTACCTCCCTACCAATTATCAGCTAAATCCGTCCAGCCGTTTTCATGCTATGTCGTGACAACGGAAAACGGGTTTCATTTTTAAAAAAAAATATTTAACACCAAAATTGTTTAAATAAAAAAAAGTAAAAAACTAAAACCCGACTACGACAAAAAAAACGACGCTGAAAATGTATGAAACAAGATTTTCAGGATAGAACAAAAAGAAAAGCCGTAGTCACACGTTATAGGTACCAACCTAAACACTTTAACACCGTGTGACTACGGCTTTTCTTTTTGTTCTATCCTGAAAATCTTGTTTCATACTTTACAGCGTCGTTTTTTTTGTCGCAGTCGGGTTTTAGTTTTTTACTTTTTACATTGCGATATCTTCTAAGATATTTGTTTAAACTGTTTAGAGTAAAGGGCACAAATATTCTATATTAAATTTTCCTTCTAACAAACACATTTATTTAGATATAGATACCGTAAGGGTTAAATAAGCTTCGCAAAAAAAAAATATTTTTAACTTAACAGTTTAATAGTAAAAAAAGGTTACAGTGAGTCAATCTTAAAAGATAGATATATGCTGTCGCGGACTTTTTTTTAGAAATTTTAAAGAGGAACAATTCCTTTATACATGATATTTGCGTAACTTAAACCGTTTTCTCAGCGCACGCAGCGGAAGCTCTCAAAAAGGAAATACCTTTTCCCGTTTTTGTAACATTTTTCATTTATGCTCCGCTCCTATTAGCCGTAGCGTGATGTTATATAGCCTATAGCCTTCCTCGATAAATGGACTATCCAACACAAAAAGAATTTTAAAATTCCAACCAGCAGTTCTTGAGTTTACCGCGTTCAAACAAACAAACTCTTCAGCTTTATAATATTAGTATAGACTAGCTGAACCCGCGCATGCGTTGCAATGCTTTTTTTCCTACCTACCTACCTACTACCCTGTCTACTACCCTACCTACTACTCTACCTACCTACTACTCTACCTACCTACTACTCTACCTACCTACTACTCCACCTACCTACTACCCTACCTACTACTCTACCTACCTACTACCCTACCTACCTACTTTCCTACTACCCTACCTACTACCCTACCTACTACCCTACCTACTACCCTACCTACCTACTACCCTGCCTACCTTCCAAACACTTTCTCACCGTTTAAACCTTCTCTGGACTTCCACAAATAATTCAAGACCAAAATTAGCCAAATCGATCCAGGCGTTGTTGAGTTATGCGCTTACCAACACATTTTGCGATTCATTTTTATATTATAGAAGAAATATAGATATATAGATAGATTTGTAAGTATACAATTTATAGCAGATAATTTAGTATGTGATAAAGGAACGTCCAACAATTTGCCCGTCAATTGAAAAAAAAATGAATTACGAGACCCTACTGCCCAACAGTATCTATGCTACGGCGTAGCACATGAAGGGATCATTGAACTACACAATAAATTATTCTAAGCTTAACATAATAACAACAATATAAATACTAGCTGTTCCAAAGTTACTTTCATGTGATTAGAAGCACTTTAGCGAAGAATAAAACGTAAGAAACTACATAAATATGTAAAGAATCTACGTTATTTATACCAAACTTTATTCATATAAAGTTCAAATCTAGCTCCATATTAAAATTCTTAAGCCTTATCAGACAAACAAGTTAACACAAAAGAAAAAAATCTTAAAATAGATGGAAATGTAGACCCCCAACCAAGCTCCGCTACGGCGTAGCACTTCGTAGCACACTAAGTAGCAAGCAGCGATTCTTCAGCGAAGCATAACATGGAATCACGTCAACGTACCGACACTCCAACAACGTACAACTCAATTACCATAATAATGTTAACAATCCAGCCACCTAATAAACAAATTAAAATACCTACGTCACCAAAATTAATTACCTCTCGTCACACTCAGATCAATTTAGGTCTAAACTAACAATTAATTATGTACATTTTACTTGTAGTAATTTGTAAATTAAAGGTAACGTCAAATGTTATCAGTGACTACGGAACTAGCAACTTTTATATTCAGATGAAGAAATAAATGTTGTTTCATTTTGAATTCTAATGCGCGGTGTTAAGAGTTAGATGTTTTGTAGCGGTGTGTTGCGCAGGAGTGTGTATGTTTGTAAGAGTGTGGTAGCTGGCAGCGGGCCCGCTGCCCACAACGGAGCTTATAAAAGAGGGCGGCAATCTGCTCCCGCGCCCGGCGCGCACTCTCGACGCTTTCCTCATGGGGCGCACAACTTCCACCCGATAGTACCTACAAAACAAAAAATACATTTTTATGTATCACATATAGGAGTGAAGGGACCAAGTGATAAAGTGATACGGTAAGTTTGTTTGTCAGCGGACCACGGAGGACTGTGAAATCTGTGCAGTGACTGTTCAGTGTTGCCCCACTTGCGGAATGTGCTTTCATATTTGAAGAGTAAACGGACGTTTTCAGTGCGAATGCGATAAAAAGAGATGTGAAAAATTATCGTCTTGAAAAATAGCAACCGCTCCAACGTAAACGCAGATTTGATTACATAAGCCAGTGTTACCAGGAGCGAAAAATAAATGGACGTGGTATTTTAATGACAAGAATACACAATACAAGTTCCTAAAAGTGATTTGGAAGTAATTTTGAAGATTAATTTGAAACTAGTGATCTCCATCTAGTGGTGAAGTACAAAAATAAAATTAACACAAATAATATTTATTTCAAACTTCCAGTTAATCCTATATATCCTAGTAATGCTGGCTTGTGACAAGTCATAACACTGCAAAAACATATAAATTTAAAAAATCATAACATCTCGATGTGTGGAGGCCACAGGCGCCATCTTTTAGCTCTGACGTAGATCGAGATTATGTGCTAGATATTATGTGCTGAAGATATTTTAGTGAGGAATTCTAATACTTGACCATTGCACCACTCTATTTAATTAATATGTTTTTTCACGGATTTGCATTCAAATTCAAACAATTTTCGAAAATTTGTCTATAAAGTTTTATTTACTCACTTGTACGTATATAAAGCTTGAAATCAAGCCACTGTTAAATTGTATTTTCTTTTGTTACATTGATCATAATTGCAATTTATGCTGAAAATGTTATTTT
Organism: Diarsia dahlii; assembly: GCA_949775195.1. Taxonomy (NCBI): domain Eukaryota; kingdom Metazoa; phylum Arthropoda; class Insecta; order Lepidoptera; family Noctuidae; genus Diarsia; species Diarsia dahlii. The sequence goes on from OX459195.1 coordinate 18,019,358, forward strand.
GGAAGATTTTGCTCAAATATAACTAAACCACTTAAAAAAACATTTCAATAAAACTGTAACGAATCAATGCTCTTAAGTTGAAATCAGATAGCGCTGTTTATTCCACACATTTACAGCCAGCTGTAAAAATACTCTTCATTTCAGATTGTAAAACCACGAAATATTGTAACAAAGCACCTAATATACGCTGACGTCAAACCACGCCGTCATAAACTTATTATATTTACTGAAGATACAATATAAACGTTATATAAATACGTAGCGGTATTTTAAAATGTCTTTTAAACGAGTCTACGTCACTCTGTGACCCTCATGCGATGTCACGTGTGACCGTAAGCTCGGCGCCCGCGCAATGCTAAAATAAATGAGTAACGAAAGCGAATGTACAGATTCTTGAATAGAAACACACATAAATATTACATACCGCCTAAGCTAAAGTTTACTAAACCGTAAAATCAAATTCAAAATAAACAATAACCAACTGTTTTTGCATCGTATACGATGTTATAAATTACAACTGACGAGGTGGATAAGATATAGCTGAAATGTGAATAGACGGATTCTTAAAACAAGTTTGGTACACAAACTTGTTTTAAGAATCCGTCTCAAACATTGGCATCTCCAGCATTTCTATCAACACGCCATCACTCGCGGTTAACAATGGCCATTGGGTTTGTGTTATTTAAACTTTTCTCACTCGTATGTTCTACAAACACGTACAGCTTGACGCGAAATGTAACATTTTATTGCTTGACATTCAAATCTCATCGCCAAATAGATCGAGGTCGGGCCGGCATTGTCTATTCCCAGCTATTTTCTCCTTTAACACGCATAACGAACTTGATCCAAATCCATGTAGTCCGCCAAAACCCGCAAGTCAGTCCTGCCAAAGCAGACGATTACGACACTCCCAGTACGATAATTCTATTTTGATTATTACCTTCGGCCGTTTATTTTAGATGACGAATAGCCTCACGATATGGCTCGGTACACCGAGTCTATTTGATATCGGAATAATATATTCATACGCAACTCGGTACTCGTTAAATTATCTAGGAATTTTAAAAGCTCGTCCCACTGATCCGTTTAGTTGAGTATGTTCTTATTGGTTGTTAGTAGTTAGATATGAGCATGAATGAACGATTAGGGCCCACTTAACGTTAATTATGAGTCAGAGAACGCGCCCTAAATACGATTAACGTTATTTCGTTACACTCCCTAATACGCACGCTCTGTGATGGAAAAATTTATGAAGACCACAAAGCAAGTCTAAAACGTACATGCTTCGATCTCAATCAACTCCAAAATACACGTGAAATTACATAATTTTGCTGCTTACCTTAAACTACAAACCCAGGAACGTAGATATCCATCAAAGTCCAATCTTGCTTAGCGACTATATCTGTTTATCGTAACCGCCCGACTCATAAACGAACATCTGGTCCTGGGAAAAAGAAAATATAATTTCTATCAAAACGTCAGCATCCATTTAGCAAACCAAATATTGATTCATAAACATGAGGCAGTAATAAACAAAACTGGAGTAGACGAAGAGCTAAACTGTGGCTATACTTTTAATCTAGGTAACTCAATCAAAGAACTGAAATTGGAACGACTAAATTGACTATTATTTCCTTTGCAATATGGGGCAGGTAAATAGCTAATAAAGAATTATTTAGCTACGTGCTCAGGTGAATGAAACATTCAAAGGTAACGGATGCCTTGGATGCAGAAAACTGCACCCTATTTATACCGGGTGCCAACATCAACAAAACCTACTTCTTCATTTCACACTGCAAGTCAACGATCTCGCGTCGGAAGTGGGTCGGATGCGTACACGCAGCGTGTGTAGTAATGCAGGTATCCAACACAATCTTCTATACAAACATACGAACAACGAGAACTGTAGGAAATACTAAACTAAACAATAATGACCTAATTACTTTAATCAAAGATGATACAAATACTGTCCATCCATAAATTATTATGAGGGTAAACATATTGATGCACCATTACAACTTTATTCATGCTAAATATGAGCGACATAGAGCTTCCGAAAGCTATAAAAAATTACTTGAGTACAAGGAAAACACATGTTTCGCTAAGTGCCATTAATCAGAGAAGGCTTGAACTTTTAACAGTTTTCATTTATAAATTGATACATTGAACAATTAGAAAATATTTACCACTTTCACATATAGTCCACATGTCTTTTGATTTCGGGATGAAAAGTACCAAGTCAAAGATAGCCATTACGTTACTTTTGCTTCTTTAGCATATTCAGCCTAAAATGTTCCCACTACTGGGACACAGGCTAAATGTCTATGAGAAGGAATGGGTTTTTGGTTCTAGGACATGCCGGTTTGTTCACGATGTTTTCTATTTGTTTTGACGTTGGTCCATAAAATTTGTTCAGTAATTGAAAACATATAATAAGACAGGAAGTCTCACTCAAATTATCGTCAAAATTTATAGTTTGTATACGAGACAAGTAGACGGACATTAGTTAAATTATTTCATAAAATATGACGAAGTGATCCTAAAATATCAGACAACGTGGATATTAATTGATGGGCTATAAAATAGTACGCTAGCCGAGCTTAGAGTGATTTTTAATCGCTCGTTAAACCTGCAACGATCATTTATTGCGAAGCAGTCATCCGGCCCGGCTTACATGTGTGTGCATCCATTACTATACACCAGAACATCTGTGGATCAAAGAAAACAGTGGCTTGGAGTGGTGCGCTCAATCATTGGTTGCACAAGTTGATAGATTAGGCCTGAAACCACCGACTAATGTAATTGGGTTACTTTTGGTAAGGTTTATTATCACTCTTACTGCCGCACTCAGAGAGCTTTGATGATTACTTAGGCCATCACTTAGTAAAGGTTTTGACAGTTTAGTCATACAAAAACTGTCAAAACCTTTACTTAGTGATGGCCTAACTACTTCTAAAAGGTTAATGGTCCACTAACTACTTCTAAAAGTAAACAATAATAATTTTCTAAATGAAAACTTGACCGCATCATTTGAGAAGGACTCATTAATTGGTTATTTTTTTTAAATGTTTGTAATAGTCAAACCAAGGTTTTAAGACAAACACAAATTGGAAAAGTTACTCGGAAGATGAAGTCAAAGGGCAAAACTAGAGTGTAACACATAACACAACGTCACGCCTGTAGTCCCCGAAGGGTTAGGCAGAGGTGTACCTAATAGTACACCCACATTTTGCCAGTTTTGTTTAAGCCCCATTCTTCTTCTTATCGTGTGGGTAGTAAGGTCTAACGACCCTACACACCTTAGTGCCAGAGTTTCTAAACCGCCGCAAGGGCCTCTGACATGATTTGACGACGCCATTTGGCGGCTGGGCGGCCACCGGCTTATACGTGCCTTCCGAAGCACGGAACCATCTTTTTATCAGATAATCAGGTGATTCAAGCCTGTAATGTCCTAACCAAACTGGAAACAACTTTACAAAGTATGATCCCGTGGGAATCGAACCCACGACCACCGGGTCACAAGGCAAACGTCTAAACCACTCGACCTTGGAGGCAGTCTCATGTAATAGGGGGAATATTTTTGTCGGGTCAGCTATACTCAGCTTAAACTTACGTTTGACTGGTAGAGAAGGCATTAAGTTGAAATAACCCCCAACCAAATAAAGAAACTTTGTTAATTGCTATTATACAAAACATTCAGTACCCCTAATCACTCATAATTAGAACCAACATATTAATAATAATATCGGGAAAACTACGGCAAACTAAATATCGTTATCATAATAAACATCAAAACTTTTCCGTTTAGATCGATATCCGATTCAATTTAGTTAATTGCTAGATATTTGTAGCTTATCTCTTCATTATTAAAATAAATAAACCTTACCTATATCCGGTAACTTTTACATCAGTTTTGTGAAAAAACATGAGGGAATGCAAAACAAATATTTACACTGAATTGGAATTAAAAATGAGTAGTTTCTGATGCTTACTCTTACAATTATGCCTTTCCTACAATCGTACAGTTACTTCTACATAGGTACTAAAACGACGAATCGATGTGAAGTGAAACCTAACACACCCGATAGTACACTGTCGAACAAAAGCACAAACGCGAAAGTCCCTGAAAGTTTCCCGAAGTTCCTGAAAGACTTGACAAATTGTCGCATGGGAACACTGAAAGAATTCCTATATTGTCGTTATAGACATGAGCCTTTGATGTATTTTATTTATTAACCATAAAATCTTGTTTTTACGAATTATTATGTCGCGTGGGTAACTTTTAAAGTTTTAATAGCCGCTGAATTATTTTCATGTAAGAGAGTCCAGTCAACATTGGTTGGTAACTACATACTTCCCGGCTCATCTAATATGCCAAATTTAACTAATCACATTCACGCTAATCAAAGAAATACCTATATTCTTTAAAACACTATCGTTTCCAGACGCTAAAATAAACGTTAACATTGGCATTCAGCTGTTTCCCTGCGATTTTCTATTTTCACTCTCTAAATATATTCCAAGTACCTACTTCACACAAGGTTGACATTTTTCCGTGGCTGCCGTGAAATCGATATCGTAAACTCGCTCTTTTAAATTCCCAAAAGACATTAGGTACACAAGTCTTGTTTTTTTTATTACCACACGTCAGTTACCACCATATTTTTGTGAAATGCCAACGTGAAAAGCGAAATTTTATATGGTACATTAATTATGGTGAGTTTACTGCTTAATTATATTACAAGCTATATTACATGGGTAGTTTACCCATGTAATAAAGCTTTAATTTATGGTATGTACCCCAGACGATTACAATCGTCATATTAATATTTTATCCAACACTTACAATACATTAGATTAGACAAACAACATGTATGACAGATCATACTCGCACAGTGATCTTGAGGTGCTACTTGCCTAGCTGCTTAGATTTTTGACAGACAGCATAGTCTTAATAGTTTCTAAAGCCTCATGATTGTATTTGCTATGGGCTAAACACTTCAAATCTCCTAGTCAAAATATTAATTGCAATTACATTTACGCCTACCGTTACCATGATTATATTTACGAGTTCATCATTTTGATTATGATGGATCCGACCAATCTATTAGGTGAAGACATGATGGGAAAATATTCAGTATCATAGATCAGCGTCATCGGAGAGCTTATCTTTGCCAACAGCAGGTACCCAGACTCCAATGTCGACGTGTCGGCCACGATCCAATTGTACAGCAATAATTATCCACCCGATAATCAACATCCACAAATAAATTATTTCATTTTGCTACAAGAATACGCTTTTGACGTTAGCAGAAAAGACCAACAATACAGAGCTACTGAAGCTGAGAACGACCTGAAAACTTAATTTCACAATGATAACTGAAATCCACTTAAAAAGCGATAAGCTAATATTTGTTCAGTGTAGGCTTATCTTGATAAAACACACATGTATGAGCTCTTCGTTCTTTTATCCCTCCCGCCACGGTCGATTGGCGATTATTGAATGCTCTTTCGGTCTAATAACTTGGCCGGTAAAACCCTTTAAACCGAAAGAATAGCATGGTGTTAAATAAAAAAGGAGAACCTTTTTAATAGTCGTAAACAGAAGTAACCATCACACAACAAGCACCGGGAGCTCGAGCCGGGCAGCGACCGCTATAAAAAGATCATCATAGGACGGTCGGTGACGGCCGCCGTGCGACATGCAACCCTGGAAAGCGACTCGACTGTGCCATCGAGTACTGTTGCCAAAATAATTAAAGAAATCTCCGACGGTGTCCCTCCACCGCGCCCGCGCCGCTCTAAAATCGTCGCTCTTCGCCCGGGAGTCACTACTCGGGGCGCGGCGGGAAAACATCTCCCGCGCCACTCTTATTTCTTCTTTCCTTCCCGACGCTGTCGAAAAACAATATTCCAGTAAGTTTCATAATACCACTATAAAACCAAACAACCGTGAGTGTAGCGACCCCAAGTGCGAATTAAGTGTCATCCCAGAACCAAAAGGAAATTAGTGATTATAAATAAGTGATAAAAGTGTTACATAACGCGAAACAAATTACAGAATTTTAAAAATACCGCATTTTGTAGGCGCCTATGGCACAAAAATAGCTTTGAGTCACGTGGTACAAATTCAACCTATAGCATGGCTCCACATTTATGTATGATCGTAAATTGTATTAAATTTTTAAATTGAGAAAACGAAACTTATTTTGGGGTTATCGTTAAAAGACATTAACTTTAACTTAATTATTGAATTTTAGTAGCGTAATCTAAAATACTGTAAAAGAAAAAGGAATCTCGTTTGACAAAAATAGTATCAATCCCGCGTAAAAGGTGGCGCTGCCATCGACCCCTCTTCTACGTCAGTTTCGTAAAAAATGACGGCTGGATTAGATACGTGTTCGTGTCGTTTATGATATTTACGAGAAAAAGTATTAGATTAGTACAAATTGTAGTAGTAACTTTACAAAATAAGAGTTTAACGCTAAAAATAAGTGAAATACTAAAATAAGATAGACACTTCTCATGTATTAAAAAAAAACTTCTTGGTGAGTGGTGCAGTGGTCAAACGGTGCTTGCTATCTAGGAAATAGCTTGTTAAATCTAGTAGCAATAGGAGTCTTCATAATTTACAAATATCATTGAAAATAGAGATGTGAAATTCAAAAACTGTAATCGAAAAAAAAATTGTTCTTCATTTTTTTCATTTAGAAAATACCCGATTTCAATAGAACTGTTTCCCTCTCTCCAAAAATTCAGGACATTAATGTTGTAAAGTGTAAACGATAATTTTTCATTCAATCTAGAAAAAACATCGTCATTAAAAATACGTCGCATTTAAAATTATTCTCGCACAGCAACATAACCTCAAAGCTTTCAAGTTGGTAATGATGACTCGTCATTTCTAACCTATATTTTGTTCTTGCTTTTTAGAACTGACGGCAACGTAGTAATTCCACCATGGAGGACGCTCACTCGAAATCCGTGGAAGAAGTCTTAGGGTACTTCGGTACAGACCCAGACAAAGGCCTTAGTGGAGACCAAGTTAAAAGGAATCAAGATAAATATGGGCCAAATGGTAAGTACACTGTTTACCTGAAACATGTAAACAATTTTTCATTACTTTCATGCCTGTTTTATAATGTGTGATAAACTATTCAGAACAGATAAAACTACTTTTTTTCAGATCATTGAATCTTGACTAATAGGTAGGTTTATCCTGCAATAAATAATTAAAAACAAAATTCTAACCATGTCATAGGTTAGACAACATGATTAAATTGAGTTTCCCCAAGTTGTTATCATACTAGTACATAAACTGCCAATTAAAACCTTTTAGTTCTATAAACCTCATCTATGACATCATCACAGAACAGTTAACTCAATTCTGGTTAGCTTAGAATATATAATTTGCATACCAACCTACTTAAAACTAGACTTTTTAAATTCATAAGTACTTCTTTTGCATTACATTGCCAATCCTAGGTTTTTATCTTCAAATATCCACTACCAATAATGGGTTAAAATGGGCTTCCCAATGGCCGCTGTTGTGAATAGGTACTGCAATTTAATTTTAGTACCTGGTTGTCAATGGTCTATTGTTTTTGATAAATGTATCTTTATACATCGTGAATTTATAATGCTTTTCATTAATGTGAAATTAATTAGATACCATGGCAATATTTGAAAACAACAATTCAATGTCATATTTTATCTCCTGCTAATAGGCTTTGCATAATAATTGATGTCTAAATACCAAGATTACTTTCCAATTTCAATAGTAAATAGGTTCTGATTTCAAGTACTTATGTTACATATTATGATTAAATTCAATTAATTAATTTTAGGTGGGCTATCAGTCAGGGTCATTTGATATTTTGCCAGCAGTTCAGACTTGGCCATGAATCATTAAGCATTAATCTTGAAAAGCTGAAGTCTTTTGGGATAAAAATAGGAAAGTAATTGGGAACATGTGTTCCCAATTACTTTCCTATTTCATGACAATATTATTAGAGAAAAACAGGTACAGTTGAATGAGCTAATAAGTAAATAAGCGACCAGCTAACTTGTATTTACTTTTAAGTAGATACATTTAGAGACTTATGTCAAACAACACAGCAGTCGCTTAATGCAAAACACTTTATAAAACAAAATTGCAATCAATTTTTTCAGTGTACTTTAATTATAAAGATTTCTGCCTGTATACTTATTAACTTGTTTAACTGTACAATAGACAAAAAATCTGTTACTGCACCTACAACTACTATCAACAATCATGTTGACTTGAATTACAAATAGTACAAAAAGAATAAATCAACTTAAACATTATGTAATATTATTATTAATCCAAATTATCAATGTATGTCATGTGAACACAAGGTCAAACATCTTCCGATCCATGATTGTTGCATATTTGTCATACGTTTTATGATGTATTAGTAGTTACAATTTATTTCTAAACATTATGAAGTCATATAACTGCAAATAACACAAAGCGTAGAGATGTCCAGGAGTTGCACTGCATCTAAGCAAATTGTTCCGACACACTATTTCTAAAGTGCATTGTCTGTAGAGTGCCAGTATCTCTAAGAGGCAAACTAACTACCTTGGTCATCTCGACTTCATATTATAATGAGAAATATTGCTTCCTTTGTAACACAGAGCGTCATTCATATTTCTAGGTAGGTACTAATTGCATTCTATCATTCAGTGTGTTTGTTTCTATTTCAAACATATTTATGTGTGCTTCAGTAATGCAAACACAAAACGAAGCCTTTCAGTATTTTTCTGTTCTCATGACCAAATAGACTGCTCAAATCTCGGATGAATCACTAGTTCACTACAGAAATGGTCCCATTTTCGAGCCCACCACATGTCAGTAACATTGCCCTACACGTGTTTCTACTCTGTCGGCAAACATATAGCATCAAAACATGCCTTGTTCCCAGAACTACCTATGTAGGAGTAATCAATATCCTGACCCAGGTGTAAAAAAAAATAGAAATATTTATGAAACTAGACAAGTTAAAAAATTGAGACTGGCCTACATCGTACTTGATAGAACGTTTGAATGAAAGCAATCCCGATAAATGTGTTTCGCTTAATTATGCTTATTACCCAAATATCTGGGGTGTGGGCGAAGTGTAAATGAATCCGCTTTAAGTACATAATCTCCCCATTCGGTGCACCGTAGCTAATTGCACGGAGATAACGACAAATCCCATTGAATAAACATTGCCATAATGTATGGCTCACATTTTCATTTCATCGGAAAAAGTTAATATGACAAAAATTGCAATCAATAGCCCAAATATATGAATTCAGATACATATCTTGTTGTGTCTCGAACTGACATTGATTGTTGTTTCAATAGTTAAACAAGTGATTGTTGCAAAGGATAAACATGCTTGTGTTTCTTCTACAATGTTGTTATCATAAGCAAGGCTGATGGCATGGTAATACAAAAATCCCAGTCGTCACATTTTGTCAATTCCCACAACGTTCGTGATTACCCTTTAGTTTCAACAAATCTGCGGCCAATTCAACTAATTGCTCTTTTTAGTCGCCTTCACTAAATAACTAGGTAATTAAACAATTTACGGGCCTCTAATTAACAAAACCCTAGCTTTTATTATACTTTTCCACGTAACAAAAACCAGGGCAGGTCGTTAGTATTGACACAATATTAATGGGAGTTTTATCTCGCTAAGTCACCAACTACATATTTGCTAGCAACTGTAAGATAGTATAAAAAAAAACTAGATCTCTCGCAATCTTTATCTTAGCTACGTGTTACAGTACATATAACAAGGAAAAAAGGTTTTAATTACTTACTTGCTAATTGTTTAATGTGGTTTAAACATAAAGTACCATAAATATTATTTGTCTTAAAAACATTTGCACAGATTCTCTTTGTATTTTACAAGGAATATAACCTAATCTTGTGCAAAATATTTGCACTGAAGATAATAAGACAATGTGGGTAGGTATTTAGAAAAAGTTCATAGATCTTGTAGGATTGATTCATTAAAACATTTCAATAGGTGTTAAAAATGTATGATGAATTTAATCATTAAGTATTATGCATTAGTTAAACATGCCTTAAAATGAATGTGATAACCTCTTATGGTGTGTAGATCGAAGCATCTAGTGGTGGTAGGTGATACGGCCGGGGGTGGGTGCGGTCACCGTGATGTTTATTTATAGTGGGTCCTCGTTGTCGATCAGCGCTGAGGCGAAGGCTGCCAGCGGTGCGTGTGCCCACAGGCCACGAGGGACCCCTTCACGCGTGACAACGTCCATATTACCTACCTAACACGTCATAGACCCATACTCTCGCTAAAACAACACCGCGTCGATAATAATAAGTCGTTTGCCATGAAATAGGTACATAACCAGTTATCGATACGTAGTTACACGAATATTAATGCCTCTTTGACAAAAGATACGGTATCATTTGGAGCTGAAACTAGCATTCCCAAGGTTTTGTCAGCGTAAAAAAGAACAGCCAAACACTTCAGGAAGAGGAACCATTTACTCAGTCGAACATCTTCATAAATTCCTAACAGCATTGGTTATTACTAATATAATTCATCGTTTTCAAATTATCATTCACCTGCAAGACTAAACTTTGTGTATAAGCAAAAGAGGAGGATAATGATAAAACCGTTACAAAAAAATACGTTGCTAGTGCGAGATCCCGCGAGACTTGTTGTTTATTTTCTCGCCTTCGTACAACTGACGATTATTTTGCTGCGGAAAACATAAACTACACGTCACTTCACTCGGTGAGGCACGGTCACAATACCGAAAATCTCAAGCGAGAATAGATTTTAAAAGCATAAAGTGTGTCATCTTCAGTACTAGTTTGACACTTATTTTAAAATTATTTACACTCTTCATTCACACCTGCTTTATGAACCTAACAGCTTCCGAACTGGTTTAACTTATTTTTGTTACCTGCTTTTTCTACTTTATTGTTTCTAGATGTAGGGCGAATAGCGGAACTTTTAATTACATGATGCTGCTGATTGATAAATGATAATGTACACATTACACACCAAAGCTTGCCTAGGCACCTACATATTCCTGTAATTTCATTCTTGATACGTTTAACTAACCTAGGACTTCCCTACTGCATTCTTCCGTGAAAACCGATCCCCGCCTACAGTCGTTACACTAATCTGTCTTCAAGCGCTTGAAATAATATTTAGATCTCTCAGAAACTGAAAACTATCAAAAGAAAATCATTTATAATCGCTGAACGCATTCTCGGCTTTTGCAGAATCTCATCAGCAAAACAAAATACAAAAGATTTGCTCTATTTATCTTTATAAACATTAACAATAATCGTGCATTGAAACGGTAATAAACCCCATTATTTGTAATGGCATGGTTATCAAATTGAAGTAAGACTGATCGATTGTTTCTAATGAAACCCGATGGTTATCCGATACTCGTCAATAATCATGCGTCCTCGAAACATAAAAACTAACATTACGTACATGTGCTTGTAGCTTCCGATAAACCGACGCCGATAAACTATTTAATATCAGCTGTAATGCATGCTCATTATTGTATTCTAAACTTAAGTTTTATGTTGCGTATTCTGAGAGTACATTTTGAGGAAATAATCATTTACCCCAGACACATTTTCTGGGGGAATGTTGAAGTGCGCTGCGTCGGCGAGGACCATAAGGCCTTAGGCCCGTAATCCACCAAAGCGGAGACGAGCAGAGCGGAGAGGAGGGGACCAATCATAGGAAGGGCGAAAGACCAGATGTAAATTTTAACTAATGTGATTGGCCGATTTCCGCACATCTCCTCTCGTCTCCGCTCCTCTCCGCTTTGGTGGAAACCGCCTAAGTGTTTGAGTGCATTATGAAGTCGATAGCACTCGATAGTGAACGGCAAGCCCGGGAATACTGACTGCTACCGCGGTGAGATTCGAGTGCCTAGTGGCTGAAATATTATATAGGTACCCAGGTTTATTTTGGACGATCTACGTTGGCGGATTGCGTCTACGAACGCGGCTGACGCGCGATCCACACGACCATTGCACGTTCCAATATTTTATCTGTTAGAAAATTCTTTTCACCACTGAAACCGTAAAGACAGTACATTTTTGCCACACCGTCATATTTACGGCGACGTTATTCTTAGTTTTTCGTATTGCTTTGATCTAACTAAACACTTCATAAAACTAAACAACAACTATAGTATCAACCATTCTGATCAATCTGCTTAGGTAGGAGTCCATACTCGAAAGTGTGAGATTTTTGCGAAATTACTAATACGTCATCATCATTGACAGCCTTAGCCTTTCACCCACTGATATTTAGTCCTCTTTCGTTTTGTGCCATGCTTCTCTGATCTGTGGGAGTCTCATCCAGGTCTTACCGGTTCATCGTAGATCATTCACCCATCGTTACAAGCCTACTTAATCTACTCCAATTTAATACAAGAGCATAATATTCAGTATTTTGTGAAACATTAAATATGAAGCGCCTCTGGGGACTAGACTCCCTTTTGAACTGACAATGTATAAAGACAAATACAACAACTCGAAAATATTTACTGTAGGTACAAAGATTGGCTAGTACGCATTACACTATCTTCAGATTCATAAATACAATCTAAACAACTAAAAAAGCAAAATTAAAAATTTTGAAAAAACCCACGACGGTCAAAAATTAATTGAAAAAAAGGATAAAGATGTCCGTCGGGAGCTGAACATTGCAAAACTAGTTCATTTAATGGCAGCCCCCGACGGACATTCTTGGGTTTTTTTAAGGCGGGTGTTTTATGTTATTTTATCCTTTTTTCAATTAATTTTTAACCGTCGTGGGTTTTTTCAGATTTTTTAATTTTGCTTTTTATTTCAAAACTTTTTACTTTTATTTTTTTATCTAAGAACATGCACCAATCAAACCTAAACCCATAACTGGAAACTCAATCAAAATCGGACTTGTAGTTTTGGAGAAAAATGGCAACTTTGATTTGCACAAGAAATGTTTGCTGCAGCGCCCCCTGGTGAGTTGTCACTGTAACACCTATCTAAGAACATGCACCAATCAAACCCGAACCCATAACTGAAAACTGCATCAAAATCGAACTAGTAGTTTTGGAGAAAAATGGCAACATGTATTTGCACAAACAAACAACCTCTCACCCCAAACGCATATACCGTCTCCGTTCCGTCGTGGGTAAATACCGTCTCCGTTCCGTCGTGGGTAAAAATTGTTGAAAACATTTTTTATTCGAAGTAGAACATTTAGGTTGCTACAAATTCGTGATGGTGGTTTTCACCTGCCTTTCTCTCGATATCGTCAAAAAAACTACTGACAGAACTTGCGAAACAAAACAACAATGTCAGCGTCCGTTCTTTATCGTACTTTCACCTTTATTCCGCGGTTACAAAGAAAGTTTTTTACGTTGCCAATCTCGTTTCATCTATGCGGTATTGATGCATAATTGGATTCTGTCTTCAGCGAATCCCTCCAAACAGAGTCAGGGTAATCGTTGGCCACCTGTAGCACGTTGAGGTCATCTGTTTGTTACTATCGTTACCTATATTATTGCGCTCTATTTATCATCAGCACTGAAATAGCTAATTTTCCTCGTCCATTGTTTTCGTAGCCTGTTAAAGTTGGCACTTAAACTTGGCACTAGAATAGAAGTCGATGTATTGATATATATTTTATGGAGTGGGTGTAGCGTGACAGAATATTATGTATTGTTATAAGATTGTAAGTCTCGTCACGTACACGATGTAGGTACGCTATTTTGACGTCGGGAACTCGGGACGTCGGGTATCAGGACGTGACACTTAAGTGTATGGGCGTCCTCGCGATTTTATGCGCCGTTGTTAGTTTTATTGATGAGCGCGCGAATGAGCAGTGAGCGCAGATGCTGACACGGCGATATCGATGCGTGGACTAATTGCTTACATTAGTCACGGCGGCGTGGCTGGCAGCAGAGCAGCCGGACTGCGGACGCAAATAGAGCCGATACAACGATTGACTTAGCGCACGTTGCCCGATTAGACTCCGATTAAGACACAGAAAACATGAAACTGTTTCCACCTACATTTCTATGAACGTTATCTTTACTGCGTCCAAAAAGCTTATTGCGAAACATGCATCTAAACGCGGCCAGCTAAACTCAACTCCCGGAAGCGACACGATGTGGGAGGATATTCTAATTGTAAGGGCAGCATTTAGTATGAACATCCTGATTCGTCAATTCAGGCAAGTAGTGGTGATTAGGCAGATAGCAAAAGGATTGTACTAGAAGCATTGCGGCTGCGTCGTTGTTACGTAGCGTAGGAACTAAGTGTGCGTGTGAGGTCACTATGCAGGTCGCGCACGGCCCGGAGACGTGGCCCGCTAACTGCCCAGCAACTACTTAATCATAAACAAGATACGTTATACCAAAATACAACTTATCGCACATGTGTATCGCAGATTTAATAAAATGAATGTGATAAAAAGTCTGAATGTCGCGCCAGCAAAAAAGATAAAAAGTTTTCCGACCCCTACTCTACCTACATAAGACAAATAATTACTGACAAACATGTACACGTCACAAAGAGTTTTTTTGTAGGGCACGATTCTAACATTGAGTGAACCAAATGCTGACGCATAACCTTCTACGGCAGTTCATAATAATAATAGTAGTAGCGCTACTCTAGTAATATTTTATGCACAAGGTCCTAAGAACTTAATCTTTCAATAAGTACATTCTTATAAAATATTTCATATTTAAAAATAAAGTACATACATTTATCAGTACCTACTATTCTAACTTGTTTTACTCGACAGTGTTATTTGGAACGTTAAAATAATTTATTAGTAAATTATCCTCTTCGATGAGCGTAAATAAACCGGTTCGTAAAAAACATCGACTTTAAATTAAGGACGCTGTTACATTTTCGATCAACTCATGTTTAGGTAACTAAAGTCGCTCAAAGCAAGGTCTCACAATAGCGCTCGGTTTTATACCTCCTATAAATAATCTTGATCTTTGATATTATTTTTTAATTGTATTGAAATAGAATTTGGTAGATTACTTGGAACTTTGAAAACGCATTTGGTAATTGTTAATTATTAGTATCGTCGTCATGATAAGTAGGTTAGTATTTTCAACCGAGTCGAAAAAAAAGAAGGTGCTGTATTTGTATGTATCCGCGATTTTCCCAAAAGCTACTGATCCGATATCAATCGGATTTTCGTTGATAAATGCATACTGTGTTTTTAAGGAAGGTTTTACTGTAAAATATGATTATAATATAATAATAATAAGTTTATTTATTTCTCTCACAATGGTTTTGTAGCACGTTTTGAACACTATAATATTCACATTGTGAGAGCTGGTGCCTGAAGTAGGTTTCAAAAAAACCTGTATTACAGGTCACCAGGATTGGAGATCTTCCGAAGTAGACAATGGAACTCTTCAATAATATAGACAGCAAATGACTCACGATAGCTGTGATCGTATGTTTATGTAGTGTTTTCGCCATTTCATAATATAATATCACGCTTGTTCGGGTTTAAGGGGCAAACAGATGTACACCCAATATGGGGTACCTACCAACCAAACTTAATGAAAAAGAACAACCGGTACCGACAGCGACTTCCGAAAAGAAAAATACGCTACCTACGTGAAATAACCATGTGAAATAAGTAGGTACTTAAAATGAAATAGGAATTTCAATTCCAAACCTCTCCGTCGAAAGCTTGACCTGACCCATCCATTTCCAAACCTCACCGCCGACAGCTTGACCTTACCCATCCATTTCCAAACCTCACCGCCGACAGCTTGACCTGACCCATCCATTTTCAAACCTCACCGCCGACAGCTTGACCTTACCCATCCATTTCCAAACCTCATCGCCGACAGCTTGACCTTACCCATCCATTTCCAAACCTCACCGCCGACAGCTTGACCTTACCCATCCATTTCCAAACCTCACCGCCGACAGCTTGACCTTTCCCATCCACTTCCGAACCTCACCGTCGACAGCTTGACCTGACCCATCCATTTCCAAACCTCATCGCCGACAGCTTGACCTTACCCATCCATTTCCAAACCTCACCGCCGACAGCTTGACCTGACCCATCCATTTCCAAACCTCACCTCCGACAGCTTGACCTTACCCATCCATTTCCAAACCTCACCGCCGACAGCTTGACCTTTCCCATCCACTTCCGAACCTCACCGTCGACAGCTTGACCTGACCCATCCATTTCCAAACCTCACCGCCGACAGCTTGACCTTACCCATCCATTTCCAAACCTCACGGCCGACAGCTTGACCTTTCCCATTCACTTCCAAACCTCACCGTCGACAGCTTGACCTGACCCATCCATTTCCAAACCTCACCGCCGACAGCTTGACCTTACCCATCCATTTCCAAACCTCACCCCCGACAGCTTGACCTTACCCATCCACTTCCAAACCTCACCGTCGACAGCTTGACCTGACCCATCCATTTCTGAACCTTGTCAACAAACTGCTTAACCCCACCCATCCAAATCCCGGTCGTACCCAACATAATTTCTAAATCACATTCTAATAATAAAAGTATGAAACTCGTACTTACTTTTATCTCAGTCCTAAAAAGTATCAACTCCTTCCGGTCGTCGTCGGTCGTCGGTTGCCGTGGTAACCGTACACTAAAATCTTTTTCTATCACGTTTATCGTACGTATTTTTTGCGAGAGAGCGATACACCCGTCCTTCCACTAGCGCTGCTGAGCGCGGAATAATGAACCGGGAGCGAAAAATGTATGAAGAAATTGGCAAATGTTTTTATTATAGCTAATAATTGAATAAAAAAAATTATATAAACAAAAAAAATATATCTCAACATCTAAAGGACTATATGTACCGCAATTTATAATAATTTTGGAGATATAATATGCTGTAAATTTACCTATAATGGAACCTATTCGGACCCTACTTTTTTACATTTTCTGCGATTATTGTGATGGGAAAAACGTATTTGTGCGATTTTTTTGTATGACGTCATACAATTTTTCTGATGCCAATCTGGAGACGAATAAATTATCTTTAAATTAAGACCATGATATCTTCACATTTGTGATTGCTTATACGTTAAAATGGTACCTGAAAACCACTGTTATTTGTAGAAAAATGTTTTAGCGTCCTTAAACAAAAATATCTTTTTATTTGTTATTAGCATAATTATCAGTAGCTAGTTGAAATCAAAGGAGTGCGATAAATTTTGTATCGCAAAAACTGTATGTACCTACCTTGATTAGCAAGCGGCCTGGTAAATATTATCACACGTGGTTTTCTTTGTTTTGGAATTGTTGATCTTGCGCAGTATCAGAATAGAAGCCGGTTTAGCGCTTACTGATAACGTCGTAATCGATATAATCTGCGTAGAGTGGAACTAGACAAATGGCGAGCAGATCTTGTTGAAATGCGGCGCCGACATTTGCATTTGACGTCACTATTATTGGCCGAACGTTCACGTTGATCGAAAACCTCGCTGGGGCGCGCGGCGCAGGCGCTGCCGACCAGCCGCTGGCTCCGACCGATCCAGTGTATTTATGTACGATCGTAACTGCCGACATAGATCGCATGCCTGTTCTGACTAGTTTATCGCCTGTTACATTAACTCCTTTGATCTTTTATTCAAACCTCTAATTATGCTTCTTTTCTCTTTTCAGAACTGCCAACGGAGGAGGGTAAGCGCATCGATTTGATAAATATTTCTAAGCTCAATAAATTGACACAATATTCCGATTCCTAATCCGTTCACTGTGTTGATTCCTTTTAAAGTTTCAACTTGAGCAATAACATGTATGCAGTTAACGTAAACGGACGATAATATTTAGCTAGACAAGACTTCCACATCCTTGACGATAAGTAATAGACCTTTCAGGAAATCCGAATTAATGTGTAAAGCCACTCCACTTGAAATGTGAACACTCAGGAAGTGTGGCAGTCCCCAATTGTATGTTAATTAAGTGCTTAAACTAATTACGCATACGACGATTAATCTGGCACATATGGGGAAGTATAGACCCATAAATAAAGTAATCTGCATATAAAAGAGCTCCCGTTCCTGTGGTAGCAATAATGTAATTAAAATGATCAAAATAGCTAATTTTAGGCTTGTTTCTAAATTATATTTGTATACTACGTAATACGTAGCATTTAAAAACTATTTATAGTTTCATGCAACAAGAATGTTGCAGCTTACAAATCTATGACTTTACCGGTATTCAAATAAAAACCATGCCAAGGTTCCGTGAGACACTTTTTGTTTACTTACTTCAAAGCCTTGAAAACTCACGTTTGTTGAATCTTGTCGTCAAGTTTGCAATACATATTAATGACTAGAATAATGAATAGCCTGTTGTTTTCACAATCTCGCAATCGTAAAATAATATAAAAAAAACGAATATAATGATAATATACTGTGCAAACATCAGCGTCAGATCCGGGGTGTCTGAAACCTGTATTGCCTTCTGTGTCCTACCTTCCTGTATTTTTTTCAAAAGCGTATTTCCAATAAATACGTGCCTGTAGTCGACTAAATTCGTCAAAACATAACCTTTTATTTTGTTTCCTTGTAGGCAAAAGTATATGGCAGTTAGTCCTGGAACAATTCGACGACCTCTTAGTAAAGATTTTGCTGTTAGCCGCTATTATTTCATTCGTAAGTATTACTATCTTCAGAACTAGAATTCATTATCACAAACATTTACAGAAGTCTTAACAATATTCTTCTTTTATTTACAGGTTTTAGCTTTATTTGAAGAACACGAAGACGCATTCACCGCCTTCGTAGAGCCTTTTGTTATTTTACTTATTCTTATTGCTAACGCTATAGTAGGAGTATGGCAGGAAAGAAATGCCGAATCCGCCATCGAAGCTTTAAAAGAATACGAACCCGAAATGGGTAAAGTAGTCAGAGGCGACAAATCCGGTGTACAGAAAGTCCGAGCCAAAGAAATTGTACCCGGTGATGTCGTTGAGGTGTCAGTCGGTGACAAGATCCCCGCTGACATCCGTCTAATTAAGATTTTCTCGACCACCATCCGTATTGATCAGTCCATCTTGACCGGAGAGTCTGTTTCCGTGATCAAGCACACAGATGCCATTCCCGACCCCCGCGCTGTCAACCAGGACAAAAAGAACATTCTCTTCTCCGGTACCAATGTCGCCGCCGGCAAAGCCCGTGGTGTCGTCATTGGAACTGGTCTCTGCACTGCCATTGGTAAAATCCGTACTGAAATGTCCGAGACTGAGGAGATCAAGACACCTCTGCAGCAGAAACTCGACGAGTTCGGTGAGCAGTTGTCGAAAGTCATCTCAGTTATTTGTGTTGCCGTATGGGCCATCAACATCGGTCACTTCAACGACCCCGCCCACGGTGGAAGCTGGATCAAGGGTGCCGTGTACTACTTCAAGATCGCCGTCGCCCTGGCCGTCGCTGCCATCCCCGAAGGTCTGCCCGCCGTCATCACCACTTGTCTCGCTCTCGGTACCAGGCGTATGGCTAAGAAGAACGCTATCGTAAGGTCGCTGCCCTCCGTAGAGACCCTCGGTTGCACATCTGTCATCTGCTCTGACAAGACCGGTACTCTGACCACCAACCAGATGTCTGTTTCCCGTATGTTCGTCTTTGAGAAGATCGAAGGTGGCGACAGCAGCTTCCTCGAGTTCGAAATCACTGGCTCCACCTACGAACCTATTGGTGATGTTTACCTGAAGGGACAGAAGGTCAAGGCTGGTGAATTCGACACTCTTCACGAACTGGGCACTATTTGCATCATGTGCAATGATTCCGCTATTGACTTCAACGAATTCAAACAGGCATTCGAGAAGGTCGGTGAAGCCACTGAAACCGCTCTTATTGTACTCGCTGAGAAAATGAACCCCTTCAACGTTCCCAAGACTGGACTTGACCGCCGCTCCAGTGCTATCGTTGTGCGCCAGGAGATTGAAACCAAATGGAAGAAAGAGTTCACTCTTGAGTTCTCCCGTGACAGGAAATCCATGTCCTCATACTGCACGCCCCTCAAGCCTTCCCGTCTTGGAACCGGACCCAAACTGTTCGTCAAGGGCGCACCCGAAGGTGTGCTTGACCGTTGCACGCACGCTCGTGTCGGAACTGCCAAGGTTGCTCTGAACTCGACACTCAAGAACCGCATTCTGGAGCTCACCCGCCAATACGGTACCGGTCGCGACACCCTCCGTTGCTTGGCCCTGGCTACCGCTGACAACCCACTTAAGCCTGATGAAATGGACCTCGGAGACTCCAACAAATTCTTCACTTATGAAGTCAACCTTACCTTCATCGGCGTCGTCGGCATGTTGGACCCTCCCCGTAAGGAAGTATTCGACTCCATCGTCCGTTGCCGCGCCGCTGGTATCCGTGTCATCGTCATCACTGGCGACAACAAGGCCACCGCTGAAGCTATCTGCAGGTAATTTACAACATTTCATTCTTCTATGAGTTTTTTATTAAGTCCTCATAAAATCATTACAAAATAAAATACTGATATTTAAATGAATGATTAGTTACGCTAGATAACACTACACCATTATAAGTTTTAATGTCCTAGATAAGAGCCCTTCTGGGACATTCTCGCCTACGTACTGAGCTCACATTCCCGTGATCAGAAATCAATAAACTTGTATATTTCAGACGTATTGGCGTGTTCACTGAAGAGGAAGACACAACTGGCAAGTCTTACTCTGGTCGCGAGTTCGACGACCTGTCCGTCTCTGAGCAACGCGCTGCTTGCGGCAAGGCCCGCCTGTTCTCCCGTGTGGAGCCCGCCCACAAGTCCAAGATTGTTGAGTACCTGCAGAGCATGAACGAAATCTCCGCTATGGTAAGATTTCCATGTATTTTTAAACAGAAGTTAGCATTTTTCCTAATGAACACAACTCTGAACAAAATCCCAAGTATTTTAGTGAATCAACACAACAGCAAAATAACTACTACATTGTAAACGATATCTTCATAATTTACTGGAACACCATGCGCCAATATTATTGAATGTTTACACATTGTAATACATATTGGAAGTGTTCTGTTTACGTTAGGGCAGCGATGTTTATAAACGAGTATCGAAACTTATCGTGGAAGAATTGGTACGTAAGGCATTGTGATGGCGATAACATGTTCAATATGACGTTTACAGACTGGTGACGGTGTGAATGACGCGCCCGCCCTGAAGAAGGCCGAGATCGGTATTGCTATGGGATCTGGTACCGCTGTCGCTAAGTCTGCCGCTGAGATGGTGTTGGCTGACGACAACTTCTCATCCATTGTCGCCGCTGTTGAGGAAGGCAAGTATTTCACATATATCTTTGCTGAGACAGTATATATCATCAAATTGTGTAAAATCTAGAAATTCTAACGGTTTTATATAACTACACTTCAGGTCGTGCCATCTACAACAACATGAAGCAGTTCATCCGTTACCTGATCTCTTCCAACATTGGTGAAGTCGTATCCATCTTCTTGACTGCCGCTCTTGGTCTCCCTGAGGCTCTTATCCCCGTACAACTGTTGTGGGTCAACCTGGTCACTGACGGTCTGCCCGCTACTGCCCTCGGTTTCAACCCACCTGATCTCGACATTATGGACAAGCCTCCCCGTAAGGCTGATGAGGGTCTGATCTCTGGATGGCTGTTCTTCAGGTAAAAATATGATACAAATAACTTTAGAAAGAAAACTCTTTGAAATAGTTCGGTTGTTGTAACAGTTTGATAACTTGTCAGGTACATGGCTATTGGTGGTTACGTCGGTGCCGCTACAGTCGGAGCTGCGTCTTGGTGGTTCATGTACTCGCCTTACGGACCTTCCCTCAATTACTGGCAGCTTACCCATCACTTGCAGTGCCTCGGAGGAGGTGATGAGTTCAAGGTACGATCGACAACAATGTACACATTTTTAAAACTTGTAATTTTCTTCATCATGATACTTAATATTTTTTTGCGATTTTAGGGCGTCGACTGCAAGATCTTCACTGACCCTCACCCTATGACGATGGCCCTTTCCGTATTAGTAACAATTGAGATGTTGAACGCCATGAACAGTTTATCTGAGAACCAGTCGCTGGTGTCGATGCCGCCGTGGTCCAACATGTGGCTCGTCGGCTCCATGGCTCTCTCCTTCACCCTCCACTTCGTCATCCTCTACGTCGAGGTCCTGTCGGTGAGTACCGCTCCATTAGTTCCAGTAGCCGCACATGCAGTGGTCGGTCAGTACTAGTGCTAACTCGTGGGCGTGGTGACTTGTGTGTCCGCAGGCCGTGTTCCAAGTGACGCCGCTGTCCCTCGACGAGTGGGTCACGGTGATGAAGTTCTCGATACCCGTGGTGCTGCTCGACGAGGTGCTGAAGTTCGTCGCGCGCAAGATCTCCGACGGTGAGAAGAAGTCGCAGCTCATGCACTGGCTCAACGGCATGCAATGGATTGTGCTCATGTGGGCCGTGTTCTTTGGCCTGATCCTCTACGGCCCTCTATAAGCCGGCCCGCCCCGTGTGCCGTGCCACCACCCCGTTTGATTCACATCTAATACCCTCCTATCGATTTCTGCGCCACCCACCTATTCTATTCATGTTGCAGTTTATATTGTCTATTCTCGTGTGTGAACTGATAAGTTATTTCGAGTGTGGGTAGCGCACGGAATTTAACTGTGGAAACCGATAGACTATGAGCTGCGCTCACCACAGTACCAGTCATCTAACCGTTTGGAATGCTAATTCTGGCTCACCCGGTGTGTGAAGTGACCCTGTGCCGTGCACGAGTGCCCCGGTGTCGGACACAGGACGCGTAGTGACCGAGTGCCTGGACGTCGGACTAGCTACCATCAGTGTTGTAGTTGTCTGTACTGCTTAGGAGTAGATCTTACAGAGCCGTGGCGGCCAAGGCGGCCCGCTCTAGTGATTATGCATTTTGTATGTGCGAGACAATAAATTTATTGGAGCTCATTTTTTTACAAATTCGTGAGTTCGAGTAATATTCTCTTCCTTTACTGAGTACATATACATAATATTATACACTTATTTGATGTGAAGTGGCTGTGAAGACCTTCATTATAAATGCTAACTAATGAAACACCAAAAATTGGTTTTATTGAACGGTATTTATAAGTTAGATTAATTGCATTTGATACATTTTGTATACAGTAGCATGGGAAGCTCCGCATTCAAATATGTTATAGTGAACTCGCACATCGCTCAGTACCTTGTCCGAATGGACAGCAGACATGTTATAAAACATACTATTGTAATAAATAGTAATGTGCATTGTTAGCTTAGTGTAATTTATCGTAAGTGTATTATTAGGGACGTGGTTACAATATTATTTTCTCAGCATAGGTAGTACTGTTATCAAAAGAATGTCTTTCTCCTCTGTCCTTTCACTGTGGTCGCTTCTTAACATTCCTATATGCATTTCTTTTTTTTCTTTTATCAAACCTTGTTTTGGTATTGAGAAGCGCTCTTATTAATCTTAGCTAATATTAACTAATGAATGTGTCCCTAGGCTGAACTAACCTCATGCCTTAGTGTGAACGTAGGCGGATTGCATAATGATTGCAAGCCAGCTAAATAACCATGCG
Source organism: Diarsia dahlii (assembly GCA_949775195.1). Classification (NCBI taxonomy): domain Eukaryota; kingdom Metazoa; phylum Arthropoda; class Insecta; order Lepidoptera; family Noctuidae; genus Diarsia; species Diarsia dahlii. The sequence continues at coordinate 18,042,977 of OX459195.1, forward strand.
TCCGGATCGTCTGCATTGTTAGTACAAGGTAGCCGCTCGGCAGTCGTACCTGTACGAGGGTCCGAGTGTGCAGTTGTCTTGCAGTGACGATGTGCTCGGCCTGGCAACAACGTGCTAACTTGCTTCCACCGCTGCTCCACTGCTTGTTACATACAGTCAAGTGCAATCCGCCCGCGAACACCCTTCGTAGGTCAAGTAATACGTCACAACTATTACTTGCGCTACTAGTGACCTTCGTAAACATCGAAACAATATCATGTCAAGCCTTGTTTCAATACAATTGTGATATACTATTAACATTTTTGTTTACTGTGTAAAATATCTATTTATTACATTATTTCCTACACAATAATTTATTGAAATAAAGCAATATAGTCTATGTATGTACGAACTTAAATCGGCTGACAGATTCCATGTACGATATAGTACTTTTATTTATCAATATTTACCAATTGATGTAATTTTAGTTTGTCTCCTGTTTTTAAAAATAACCTTTTATATAAATTTATTTCACCATTGAGACATAATATTACTTTTAAGTTTATAAAACCCGATTCAAAATTTGTTCCGTTAAGTGTGGTACAAGGTTAGTACGTACATATGTTTTTTTTATATATAATAAACAGTAATAAAAATTGCATGTAAACATTGCATGGTTTATGACTTTTATGAGTGCAGTTTTTGATATGATGCATTAACAAATATATATTATAGTATTATAAATTATTTATGTGTATACCCAAATCTATAAACAAGACTTGATCGAAAGGGCTCCAACCGTAAGAAGTTTATATTTATTTAATGTGTTTTTTCTACATGCAACACCTTCCGAATTACAATACTTTAGAGAAACACAAAACACTTCATTGAATGGTTTGCCCATATATTTTGAAACTACCTATTGCCTTCATATCTCTTCAACCAGTAGTTGGTCTACCAAGCATTGATCCCTCATTTATACTGCACAATCAAGGGCATGCTCAAAAACCCTCGTTGTGAATGTCCCCCAGTCTCCTGAAACTTGTTGCGTTTATCAGATTAACTTATTGAAATGTACAGTCGTTTATACATTTTACATATTAAAATAGTCAACAATATGAATGTTTGAATTATTTCCCTCCGCAATCCAGTAGTGACACAACATGACCATGACACATACCCCTTGAATATGGAGTTATATACCGGTTATACCACCCTCTGTGACCCTCTTTATTGAACCCCGATGTCCTTAGCGTACAAATAATTGTTTAATTACTATTCTATTCCTCGCTAACAAGTTCTATAAAACAAGTTTTGCAAGAACTAAGATCTATCCTGCTGTATGTGATACTTCAACCTGCAACAAAATAGTTGCGTTTTGAACATCACTTCCAGCTTGATCTGTAACCAGAGCGATATTGTTTCGCCTACAAGATTCAAGAATGGTTACGACAAAGAATAAACAAGCAATAAAAATAACAAAATAGTTGTTTGTGGATTGCAAAACTTGGTTGATGGCCCCGTCACGGCAGGTACGACCGTGGCAGGCCGCGCACGCTCCCGCATGCTCTAACGTGGTGTTGTCCTTGTGTCCGCAGCCCAGCCGGATTGGAAGCTGTAAGCGCCGGAACGCCGTCGCAGCGCCACTGCACGCACATATTCCATGAACACTCATTGTTTGTTGTGATCCCGCAGTGAAACTACACATTTAATGTAACTACGACACGGTTGTGATATATCTGCATAAGACCTAGTAAGTTCGGACGGCAGCCCCCGCTCGAGCGCACACAACACTAACACTCTCGTTGTTTTGCAGCGAACGAGGTGGTCATTGACAAGTGGTAAACGCCACCGAATCATAGTTCCTCAACCCGCTTCTCTCTGCTACTTCTACCGCTCTCGTCTCCTGGTGTTAATTGGCTTTTAGATGTGTACGAATTAAATAAAAAAGACCGTCACGTAAGACTACGATTAGGCTGGGCTAGATAGGCCTGCGGCGGAGGAGAGGCGAGTGGTGGAGAGCAACGAGGCGGGGCGCCGCCCCAGTGCACCTGCTCACCTGCGCTAGTTCACCAGAGGGGACATAATGTTGTTCATAATGTGTATATACTACAGTATGCTTAGGAGGTTTAATCAATTTGTTATATTACGTTGTTCTAATTAAAGACTACATGGTGCCCGTCGACAGAAGCAGTGCGATAGACGATGTGTACTTAAGTTGAGAGCACTCATTAATTTATTGTTATATTTTTATTATCTTATAATCTAGTTTGCTTATCTAGAGTCGAGTCATTTCTATTAGTGCTGACGCCTCGACGAGCAATATGGTGTCTGTAAGGGAAGGATAATTACACGATTGTCCAGTGTTTGGGACCTGAGTCCAAAAGTTTAAACATACCTGTACATTTTAATGTATTATTGTTTTGTACAATAAATCGTTATAAACGACAAGTGTTTCATTTCTAATTACTGTTGATCAAGTTCTCCAAGGCTGTGTTTAAATTACCGGTATATAGTTACCCCCCCCCCCCCTAGATACGCTGTAGACTTGCACTTCTGATCTTAATCCAATCATATTGGGTAAGGAAAATGCTTCCTTGTTAAAACCTCGGTAAAACTACTTCGAAAGCACTGATTTCAAATCTACCCTCAAATGCTTTTGTTATTGAAATATAGGCATTTCTTAAAAAAAGATTTTTTATAACTAGGTTTTTGGAGATTAGATTTTGATTTTTTTTTAAATCTAAAGCTGTCGCAAAAATAATCTGAAATCAGTATTACGAAAATGTATAATAATCGTATTAGTCTTAAAACATGCAACAAAAATGCTGTTCCCATATGCATTAAATGGATCGGGAGGCAAAAGGTTGGATTCAACAACATATTATTATGCAGGTAACGTAGTCTACTTCGACCATCTAGGGAGTACATGGGTTCGATTCCCATCAGCTTCACTACATTGACCCAAAAAGAACATGATTCTGTCATAACTTGACGTAGCTAGGTATCTAAAATCTACCCTACTGGCACTGATATTGGCGGGATTTTTAAAACAAAGGCAGCATTTCCTGAAAAAAAATTGCTAGATTATTCTACTATGAACAGACCCTGACCGGAGTATACTTGGCTTGGCGTAGTCTCAAGGTTAAGGTACCTATTATCCTTTGAGTTAGAACATCAAGTTCATCCTCCTCCTGGCCCTCCTGCCCTAATCCCATAAAATATGGAAAATAATACTACACCGCACTATTTGTGTTTTGCTTCTTGGAAAAAAAATCAGATCAAAACCAAATTAATTTCGCTGAACACCCAGCGTCAAATTAAAGTTACAATAGAAGAGATTTGAATATTGTAGGCATTTAGCACATCCCTATTACTGACAATGTGACCAGGATGTTCTACCTTTTTATGAATTAAAAACCAAAGAAAAGTGTAATTTGTTTTTTCTACATTTTTTAATTTAGTTGATGAACAACCAACTTTAATAAATGTACCATCGTGTGATAAATCTTTTGAACACAATTCCGTTCTTAGTAGGATACAGTTGAGCATGAATAAGTGCCCTTAAAAGTTTAGACCTAAATTGACCCAACAAAAGGTCAAGGGCCCTGTTTAATAAAACTTACAAATTCTAATAATAATTGTAGGTTACAAGTTACTATTCTACAAGTTTCTGTTTAGTAAAGAATACAATTTACAATTTTACCATGGTGGAAAACTGTCAAAGGACATCATCCACATTTCATACAGTTTTGGTCCAAAAGTAAAAGTAAAAAAAAAAAAAGGGCAAATAAAAAAGGTGGTAGAATTTCTTTATATGACACCAAAGCTGTAGCATCACTTTATACTTGGTATTATTTGAGTTCTAAAAATACTATTTATAGCTCAATTACCACTGAACTGACTCACTGATTGACAGAATTGTTCTCCCAGATGGTGGATGGGGAGGTGGGTATATTTTGACAGATTCGTAAACAAAGTAACTCGTGAGTATGGGAAAAGTGCCAAACCCCCCCCTTTCTCCCCCCTCCCTATCGTATCTCGGAAACAAAGAGACTTTACGTGTTTTTTTTAGGGATTCGTATAGAGAAAGCTCGGGGAAGTAAAAACCATTTATCAATGTTGACCCCCTTGCCCCCCTTCACCCCCCCCTTCAGGCGGATCTCGGAAGTTAAGACTTGAAACTTTTTTTTTTCAAATTCATGAAAAGGGGCAAAGCGTCAGTCAAAATCATTTTTCAAAGCTCCCCCCTCCCCCCCCCCCTTATCCCCCCCCTCTTCTCCCCTTTTTTCTGTTTTGTTTACGGATTCGTATAGAGGAGGCTCGGAAGTCAAAGCAAAGAGGGGAGCGGGTGAGCGAAGCGAGCCGGCGACCCCGTAGCGTAGGGATTAGGTCACGATAGCTTTTCCTCGGTGGTAGGCAGGTCTTGAGTGGGTGAAGCGTATAAGTAGCTAAAAAGTGTAAAACCTCCCCTTTTTGCCCCCTTTTCCCCTCCTACCTTTTTCAAAGTTACCCCATTTGCCCCCTTTCTGCCCCCTTTAGGCGGATCTCGGAAGTTAAGAGACTTGGGTCATTTTTTTTTCAGATTCATTGAAAGGGGCCATGCGTTAGTCGAAATCATTTTTCAAAGCTCCCCCTCTCCCCCCCTTTACCCCCCCCCATCTTCACCCCTTTTTTTAAACTCGTGTTCTGTTTTGTTTAAGGATTCGTATAGAGGAGGCTCGGGAAAGTAAAAACCATTTTTCAAAATTGACCCCCTTGCCCCCCTTCTCCCCCCCTTTTGGCAGATCTCGGAAGTTAAGAGACTTGGAACATATTTTTTTTCAGATTCATTGAAAGGAAAAATGTATGAAAAATCAGGTTTTTTTAACATGAATAGCACCAAGTATATTGGTGCTACAGCTTTGGTGTCATATAAAAAAATTCGAACGAGTTCTTTCAGAATAAAGCACTTTTTTTTATTGACTTTGACATTTGGACCAAAATGGATGATGTTCTTTGTAGACTTGTAGCTACAAATCTACATATTTCTGTTTAATAAACATTTTCTCTCTACAGGTGACAATTTACAAATTTGTAGGGAAAACTTTTATAATAATATTGTCATAATTTGTAAATTGTAGAAAAATTTCGACAGGTGGGCTCACCGTGTGTCAGAAACTTACAATTTTATATCTCAATTAAATAAGTGAAGAAATTTTATTGTTATTCTTTAAAAAATGGTTCGTACAATAGTGATGATGAATATTACCAGTGAACGGCAACGGTGAATTTTTTTCGTAAAAGGATTAACTTTACTTTTGAAGAGTCAAATACGTTTATTGAAAAAAAAAACCGTCGAATATTTGATAACGAAGATAGGACATGATCTTAAATACGATTTTAAGAGAAATGCAACTCTTACATCCACCCAGCAAATTTATTATGAGTCAAACAAATATAAAAGTTAACCAAATTCTAAATGTATTAGATTTATCATTTATGAAATTACCCTCGATTAAAGAATCTTCAACAAAACTTAGGTACATTTTTATGTAAAAATTGTAACTTACAATTACAAATTTGTAGCTACAAACTTGTCATAAAAATCTACAGGCGTTTTTTACAATTGTAAACGTTTAATGCAGCATTTACAAGTGTACAATTAGTAAAATTTTTACTTGTAGAATTTTTACAAATTGTAATGTTTATTAAACAGGGCCCTGGGCCCTGTTTAATAAAACTTACAAATCTACAATTTTGTAGATAACTGACATACTTATTTGTAAAAATTTCTTACAAGTGCTGTTTTAAACATTACAATTTGTATACATTCTACAAGTAAAAATTGTACAATTGTAAATGCTGTATAATAAACGTTTACAATTGTAAACGCCTGTAGATTTTGATGACAATTTTGTAGCTACAAATTTGTAATTGTAAGTTACAATTTTTACATAAAAATGTACCTAAGTTTTGTTGAAGATTCTTAAATCGAGGGTAATTTCATAAATGATAAATCTAATACATTTAGAATTTGGTTAACTTTTATATTTGTTTGACTCATAATAAATTTGCTGGGTGGATGTAAGAGTTGCATTTCTCTTAAAATCGTATTTAAGATCATGTCCTATCTTCGTTATCAAATATTCGACGGTTTTTTTTTTTCAATAAACGTATTTGACTCTTCAAAAGTAAAGTTAATCCTTTTACGAAAAAAATTCACCGTTGCCGTTCACTGGTAATATTCATCATCACTATTGTACGAACCATTTTTTAAAGAATAACAATAAAATTTCTTCACTTATTTAATTGAGATATAAAATTGTAAGTTTCTGACACACGGTGCGCCCACCTGTCGAAATTTTTCTACAATTTACAAATTATGACAATATTATTATAAAAGTTTTCCCTACAAATTTGTAAATTGTCACCTGTAGAGAGAAAATGTTTATTAAACAGAAATATGTAGATTTGTAGCTACAAGTCTACAAAGAACATCATCCATTTTGGTCCAAATGTCAAAGTGCCGGCCAATAAAAAAAAGTGCTTTATTCTGAAAGAACTCGTTCGCATTTTTTTATATGACACCAAAGCTGTAGCACCAATATACTTGGTGCTATTCATGTTAAAAAAACCTGATTTTTCATACATTTTTCCTTTCAATGAATCTGAAAAAAAATATGTTCCAAGTCTCTTAACTTCCGAGATCCGCCAAAAGGGGGGGAGAAGGGGGGCAAGGGGGTCAATTTTGAAAAATGGTTTTTACTTTCCCGAGCCTCCTCTATACGAATCCTTAAACAAAACAGAACACGAGTTTAAAAAAAGGGGTGAAGATGGGGGGGGGTAAAGGGGGGGAGAGGGGGAGCTTTGAAAAATGATTTCGACTAACGCATGGCCCCTTTCAATGAATCTGAAAAAAAAATGACCCAAGTCTCTTAACTTCCGAGATCCGCTTAAAGGGGGCAGAAAGGGGGCAAATGGGGTAACTTTGAAAAAGGTAGGAGGGGAAAAGGGGGCAAAAAGGGGAGGTTTTACACTTTTTAGCTACTTATACGCTTCACCCACTCAAGACCTGCCTACCACCGAGGAAAAGCTATCGTGACCTAATCCCTACGCTACGGGGTCGCCGGCTCGCTTCGCTCACCCGCTCCCCTCTTTGCTTTGACTTCCGAGCCTCCTCTATACGAATCCGTAAACAAAACAGAAAAAAGGGGAGAAGAGGGGGGGGATAAGGGGGGGGGGAGGGGGGAGCTTTGAAAAATGATTTTGACTGACGCTTTGCCCCTTTTCATGAATTTGAAAAAAAAAAGTTTCAAGTCTTAACTTCCGAGATCCGCCTGAAGGGGGGGTGAAGGGGGGCAAGGGGGTCAACATTGATAAATGGTTTTTACTTCCCCGAGCTTTCTCTATACGAATCCCTAAAAAAACACGTAAAGTCTCTTTGTTTCAGAGATACGATAGGGAGGGGGGAGAAAGGGGGGGGTTTGGCACTTTTCCCATACTCACGAGTTACTTTGTTTACGAATCTGTCAAAATATACCCACCTCCCCATCCACCATCTGGGAGAACAATTCTGTCAATCAGTGAGTCAGTTCAGTGGTAATTGAGCTATAAATAGTATTTTTAGAACTCAAATAATACCAAGTATATAGTGATGCTACAGCTTTGGTGTCATATAAAGAAATTCTACCACCTTTTTTATTTGGCCGGCACTTTTACTTTTGGACCAAAACTGTATGAAATGTGGATGATGTCCTTTGACAGTTTTCCACCATGGTAAAATTGTAAATTGTATTCTTTACTAAACAGAAACTTGTAGAATAGTAACTTGTAACCCACAATTATTATTAGAATTTGTAAGTTTTATTAAACAGGGCCCTTGACCTTTTGTTGGGTCAATTTAGGTCTAAACTTTTAAGGGCACTTATTCATGCTCAACTGTATCCTACTAAGAACGGAATTGTGTTCAAAAGATTTATCACACGATGGTACATTTATTAAAGTTGGTTGTTCATCAACTAAATTAAAAAATGTAGAAAAAACAAATTACACTTTTCTTAATTTGACGCTGGGTGTTCAGCGAAATTAATTTGGTTTTGATCTGATTTTTTTTCCAAGAAGCAAAACACAAATAGTGCGGTGTAGTATTATTTTCCATATTTTATGGGATTAGGGCAGGAGGGCCAGGAGGAGGATGAACTTGATGTTCTAACTCAAAGGATAATAGGTACCTTAACCTTGAGACTACGCCAAGCCAAGTATACTCCGGTCAGGGTCTGTTCATAGTAGAATAATCTAGCAATTTTTTTTCAGGAAATGCTGCCTTTGTTTTAAAAATCCCGCCAATATCAGTGCCAGTAGGGTAGATTTTAGATACCTAGCTACGTCAAGTTATGACAGAATCATGTTCTTTTTGGGTCAATGTAGTGAAGCTGATGGGAATCGAACCCATGTACTCCCTAGATGGTCGAAGTAGACTACGTTACCTGCATAATAATATGTTGTTGAATCCAACCTTTTGCCTCCCGATCCATTTAATGCATATGGGAACAGCATTTTTGTTGCATGTTTTAAGACTAATACGATTATTATACATTTTCGTAATACTGATTTCAGATTATTTTTGCGACAGCTTTAGATTTAAAAAAAAATCAAAATCTAATCTCCAAAAACCTAGTTACAAAAGGAAATTTAATCTTATAATATAAACTAGTATTTGCGTGGCTGCGCGAGCTGCGCGCAGCTCGCGGGGCGTGAAGAGGGGGAGAGGGGGAGCTTTGAAAAATGATTTCGACTAACGCATTGCACCTCTCAATGAATCTGAAAAAAAAAATGTTCCAATGCAGCTCTACCTACCTACACCTACCTACACCTACCTACACCTACCTACACCTACCTACACCTACCTACACCTACCTACACCTACCTACACCTACCTACACCTACCTACACCTACCTACACCTACCTACACCTACCTACACCTACCTACACCTACCTACACCTACCTACACCTACCTACACCTACCTACACCTACCTACACCTACCTACACCTACCTACACCTACCTACACCTACCTACACCTACCTACACCTACCTACACCTACCTACACCTACCTACACCTACCTACACCTACCTACACCTACCTACACCTACCTACACCTACCTACACCTACCTACACCTACCTACACCTACCTACACCTACCTACACCTACCTACACCTACCTACACCTACCTACACCTACCTACACCTACCTACACCTACCTACACCTACCTACACCTACCTACCTACTACCTACCTACACTTACCTACTACCTACCTACTACCTACCTATCACCTACCCACCACCTACCTACTACCTACCTACTACCTCCTACTACCACTAAAAAAACATTACCCTAAAGTTTGCTTGTCGTCGCCCCTGAGTTACGCTTCACCCACTCAACCTTCGTTACGCTAAGGAGGTCGCCGGCTCGCTTCGCTCACCACCTCCCCCATTCGCTCCACTCGGTCTCGCAGGTTCGCTCCACTCAGAACCTACCTACCATCGGAAAGCTATCATGACATTAACCCTACGCTACGGGGGTCGCCGACTTGTAATGTTTATTAAACAGGGCCCTGGGCCCTGTTTAATAAAACTTACAAATTGTAAATGTAGGCTACAAGTTACAATTCTACAAGTTTCTGTTTAATAAAAACTACAAGTTACAATTTTACCATGGTGGAAAACTGACAGTAGACTTGCAGCTACAATTCTACATATTTCTGTTTAATAAACATTTTCTCTCTACAGGTGACAATTTACAAATTTGTAGGGAAAACTGTTTTATTGAACGCATAATTGTAGCTACAAGTTTACATATTTGTAAATTGTAGAAAAATTTCGACAGGTGGACTCACCGTGTGTCAGAAACTTACAATTTTGTACCTCAAGCGCTAGTATTATATTATCTGTGCCTCAAGTAATTACGTGAAGAAATTTTATTGTTCTAAAATGGTTGAAATAGTGATGATGAATATTATGAGTGAACGGTAGGTGACTTTACTTTTGAATCGTCAAATTTTAGGTTTAATGAAAAAAAAATAGCGGCGAATATTTTATAACGAAGATAGGACATGATCTTAAATTCGATTTTAAGAGAAATGCAGCTCTTACATCCACTCGGCAAATTTATTATAAATCAAACAAATATTAAAGAAGTTAAACCAAATTCTAAATGTATAAGATTTATGAAATTACTCTCGATTTAAGAATCTTCAACAAAACTTACATTTTTATGTAAAATTGTAACTTACAATTACATATTTGTAGCTACAAACTTGTCATAAAAATCTACAGGCGTTTTTTACAATTGTAAACGTTTATTAAGCAGCATTTACAAGTGTACAATTTGTAAAATTTTTACTTGTAGAATTTTTACAAATTGTAAGGTTTATTAAACGGCACTTGTAATGTTTATTAAATAGGGCCCTGGGTCCAGCCGACGACAGTGAAAATAATTGTATTTAATAAATCACTGGCCTAAGGATTTTTCTTCAAGGTGTGCAAGAGCGATAATATAACACCAGTTTGTAAATCAGGTTTTATGCTATTGCATAAACCATAGTCCAATATTCATTATGTCTGCCCTGTCGAAGCTTTGATGTTACCGTTATGTACGCCAATATTTAATGTACTCTGTGATGTACGCTACGGATCGCCGACACCAACATACGTCAACGAACGATCTATCGTAGGCTCTAGCTATACCGATCATACACAAGACTTAACAGGACTAACGAATCCCATTCGTTGGTCCGGTGTGTACGCAGCATTAGACGAATGATACGATCTAAGATACATCTGAAATGCCAACCGGGACATCTGTAATAAAAGTTGATTATTTATGGATGATAATGTAGGGATGCACAATGTGAGCCTGGGGCTAGTAATTTAGCAGAATAGGTACGTTTTTAAATTGCAGTAAAAGTGACTAAGACATTTTGTTAAACACATGTGGAGGCATCGTTTAATCACTAATGCGAGTGAGACTTGCGAGAAAATTCACGATTCTTGGTCTAATGGGTCAACCAATACCGGGATGAGTTTTTGACCGGGACAACATTCTAAACCGGGACGTGTGCCAGCCCTAGTCTAGTGCCAAGTGTGTACGTACAGTGCGATCAAATTATCTTGGCAGCTCTGAACATAGGCTTTGCGAAATTTTACGCATGTAAACTTGGGAATAAAACTGTTATTGCCAGATAAACCAATACTTAAACGATCAGAAAATATCTAATTTAAACAGTGCGAAATACAAATAAAATAAATATCATAACACTTTTAGACATTCGTTGTAACAAAATGACCTGCACGAAGTTCGGAGCTGCCAAGCAAGATAATTTGATCGCACTGTACAATCCGTAGACAGAGAATGCTATAGACTAATTGATATCTTTGGTCGCATTCACACAAGAAAAAGAGCGACTTACGCCGATGTCGTGTAAAGAAATGAAACAGAACGATGAGATTTTTTGTTTCACTGCGCGTGCCATGTTTTTCAAGGTTAGCAAACTACTTTGCTAAACAAAGTTTGACAGCTAACGTGCAGCTAGATAACATCTTCCTATAAAATACAGTTTTATGTGCTCTAAAGTTAATTAATGTATGTTATATTTTGTTGTGAACAATTTAGACATAGTATTTAAACCATTTAAAAAATAAACATGGTGCGTTGTGGCGTTAAAGGGTGTAAAAGTGATAGTGGAACGAAAATGCCAGATTTGTCTTTTCATTCGTAAGTATACCACTCTGTATCAATTAATATATGATGATAACATTTTATGGTGTTCATATATTGTGTATAATGTACCCTAGACATAAATTCATCGACAAAAAAGTACAATATGTATCAATGATTAATTCTAACCTAAGAATTTTAGTGTTGCCAACTTTTCTGTTAATTTATACCCAATATTATGGGAAATGTGTATTAATTATATAGTATCTGAAAGATTTTATGACTTGTTGCAGTTTTCCTGAACATGATAATTTACGTCGAATATGGATTGCAGCTACAGGACGAACAGATTGGACACCAAAACCGTCATCAAAAATTTGCAGCAGACATTTTGAGAAAAATATTAAAAATAAACAATGTTGTATTATTTACTCACAAAGCCAAAACCTTCTATCACAAAATACGCGCTTTGACGTGGAGTTGCGGACACCAGCCTGCTAAACAATACAATACAATAACATCCATCGTCATCCTGCCCTCATCGCAATTTATTGAGTTCGGCAGCACATCCATACACCTTTATTATTCCTCCGCATCACATGCCTATACCGATAATTATAAGTGTTATTTTCAGGCTCTCTTACATAACAATTTCTAATTCTATCAATTCGTGGAACACCACCTTATTTAGACAAATCACACAAATTTCGGGGTAAATTTTTCCTCACACGGTAACCCTAAATATGATGACGTTATTTTTTTTGTCTCTTTCTGCGACACGCTCTGCAGGTGTCTATACCATTCTCTGTCTACGGTACAATCATTGTCAAAAACATTTATTTGATTGGCAACACCTTAAAATATTCATTTTCAGTTGTCTGTTGTATTGATTCAAGACAAGAAGACTGCCACATTTCGTGCCGCGCTTGTCTGTGTTTACGTTCATAGAATTTTATTAAAGTTACGACGGTTTTTTTCAATTATCAACCAACAGTTTTTCAAGGAAATGAGTATTGTTATGACACAGAAATTATGCGAGAAATATATATTGTACGTAGTTGATATTAGCCAAAATAATGGATCCATCTAAGTAAGCAAATTTTTAACTAGTATTCAAATAATGTTCAAAGTTATTGTTCAAACCAGTTCAAACCTTTTACTTTTGAGATACATAGTACTTTATTTTTCACAGATTAGACACCGAACTGCCAACTAAAATGGCACATTTAGGTATAATGGAGGTTGATGAGCCCAATAATGAAGCTATAGAAGAAAAATCTCAAGTTTCTGAATTAACATCACGAGTTTTAAGAAAGAGAAAATCCATAATGCCTGAAACAAGCAAATCATCGAACCGAAGAGTGAGTATGAAGCCAAGTAAACGGATTATGACTGAAAACGCAAACCATAAACAAATAGAAGCACTGTATCTGAACAAAAAAGTGAAAACTTTGTCACAAACTTTGGAAACTATTTATGAAGAGCCAAAAGCTCAGAATAGTGAGCCTGGAACATTAATAGGTGGAAGAAAAGTAAAAAGACTGCTAACATTCCAACTTGGTAATCAATATACAAAGGAAAAAATTAAGAAACGCAGAGCCAAAATAAAGAAACTGCTGGGAAACAAATCTTATTTGAATAGAAAGAAAATACCAATGCAAGTGTTCCTCAAAACTATTGAATGTTTGGACTTGGATGAAGTAATAAAAACAGAAACTTCACTCCCAATAAAGGATAAGGAAACATAATTTTTTAAGGCTTATTACCTACATGGTATTGTTGTACTTCTGACTGTCTATGTACGTACAAAATAAAGTTCAGTTAAGGATCAAGTATTTAATATTTATTAATAAGCCTTTAGCAGCCTTTCACATTTGCAGCCTTACATAAATGGAAAAAATAATCTTAGAATAACAATTAAATAGCCAAATAAAAGCTTTAGAAGCACCAACAACAGAAAAGTTAGGTTTTCACTATACACTCTGTAGATGATTTAGAACAGTTTTCATATTCTTTGAAAAGGCCAGCAGAATCTTGAACTTCTTCATTCAGGCACACACAGCGAGGTTTTTCCACCCCAGGAGTGAAGAGCTGGCGAGGCACTCCTACCCAGGGCCTTTTCACACCACCACTAGAAAAAAAAAACAAGTGTTTCTTATTTTATCGAATCCTTGGTGTTCTAGGGACATTAATTTGCATTTTGTCCACCAAAAATGTGATAGCTTGGCTAACAGGCCTGATGCAAATATAGTTTATAGCCTACTGCACCCAACAATAATGTTGTTTACATTATTTACCCCTTCATAATATTAGTTGAGTCACATAGAGTGCATAAAGTTGGTCACTTACTGATCAACATAAGTTCTAACTCGAGAGGGAGAGAGGTTAGGTAGAAAGGGGAGGCTTTGTATTATATTGATAATTATACAATTCCACACTTATATTTCAAAGAGGTAATCTTTGTAAGATTGGATGTTTGAGGTAATCTCTGAAAATATTCTGATAATGAAATTATGTAGGGCCAAGTTGAGTATTTTTGTAACCCAGGCGGGCCTGAAAAATGCAAAGTTTAAGTAAAAAAGCTTTGCCGGACTAGAATGCAGTTGAAAACAATTTTTGTGCTACATTTATTGATGTCTAGATCGCGAGCCGGATGAAAGACCTATGAAAGCCCTGCACCACACTACAGGTCAGATGTTATACAATGTATTGACAGTGGTAAGTGGTAGCTGGTGTATGAAACACAACTGTCAAAGGGGCTTATAATGAGAAAAATATGTTGGATCAAAAAATAAGAACCTTGTTTTAGTGCACCATACTTTAGTTCCTTCCTCAGCATTCCATGCAATGTTACACGGTGGATACTTCTGATCTTCCTTTTTAGAAGTATCTTTTTCTTCTTCACACTGCTTTATTTGATCGTAAAACTCTTTCATATATATAGTCTGTTGACCTTTTTTATCATAGTATCTCCCGATGAGAGTACCTGTAATAATGTTTAATGTCAAATTATTCATGTTCAAATTCATTTATTTAGTTAACACAACAGAAAACCTGGCAGTATTAACAGCGGGTCCCAAAACTAGGCACAGCCTGTAGTTTTATGAGAAATGTTGTTCATACATAACACATTTATTCCATAATGTAACCACACCTGTAATTTGCTAAGGGTTAGGCAGATGTCCCATGGAATACTGGATGAGGCTTTAGCCATCAACTGGGTACAAATCCAGACACCACGGTAGCTACAGAGAAATTTCTGATAGGAACTCTAATGACATCATTCTCAACATGTTCACTAGGCCTATGTGGCAGTTATTGAACAGTTGTAATCAGATCATAATATTTTCAGGCCAGAAACTAAACAGGCCATATAATAGGTTACCTTGTGCTGCAAGCATAACACACCATAGAAGTTAGAAAAAAATTATTAGAGGGAGTAAAAAGTAAGAAAAAAAATTATGCTTACCAACTTCAATATACTTTGTCCTAAATGTATTCCGCCAATTGACCAAAGACAGTAAGTCATTACAAGACAAGTCCAGAACATGGTCTTTTTCATCACCTTCATCTTGGAAATCCCCCGTAACAAGAGATCTTGAGCCATCTTTACCTGGATTAAACAAAAATGTTCATCACAAATATTAAAATGATATTTCTAATCTAGTACACTTATTTAAGCGTTTTTATTTTAAGTAGTAAATTAGATAAATATTAAAAGCTAATAGAATATGATTTACCTATAAAATAATTGTATGCAGCACCTTTTTCATAATGTCTTTTACCTTCTGTAACATCAAATACTGTACCTAATACTGCTAAATACAAGTTCTTTTGGTTTACCCCGTCAAATTGAGCTAATCTAGTTGTAGTGAAAACGCCCGGTTGATCTTCTTCCACTTTGCTAAGAAACGTTTCATAGTAGGACTTTAGTTCATTCTGGTACTTGAAAGCGCCGAAAACTATAGCTATTGAGATAACAGATTTCAAATTTCTAAGTAAAACTCTATAAACCATCGCATAAACTGTAAATAATATCTTCTTCAAAGATTACTATTGCTACTCGATCTAGCTCAACTTATTCTATCGTAATTTCCAAATGGGTCGATAACTTGCGATTAAATGATGATGCAGACCTCTATTGTGAATTTCTTCACTGACTTCCTGTTACACATACCTTTTCTGTAATAATAACTGTAAAATCATCAAAACGCTACAACTTTGAAGAAAAAACTTGGAAACTGTCAAATTAGAATAACAAACAACAAACTTCACAGAGCTACCCTGTCAGTGTCAGTCAATCGTATACTGTTGAGTTCAGAAATAAATCCTCGGCCTGAGTCTTCCACTGGACGTCACTGTTTTTACGAAATAGTCAAGGAAAATAAAGTATTGCTGATGGGTCCATCGTAAAAACAGAACGTTGGCATGGAAGAGTGGAAAGAAGTCTAGAACTGGGTTATCATCGTCATCAGCAGCAGCCTATAATGTTCCCACTGCAGGGACTCAGGCCTCCTCTCTAGGAGGAAGAAGAATCCACCATCGCTAGAGTATATAAGTTCTGTGAATCCACCACGCGTGCCCAGTGCGGGTTGGTAGATGTCACATGTCTTCGAATTTTTTGGTTATGCCAAGCTAATCATCTTTTAGTAAGTTTAGCCAGGCATAACCTGATGCATCTCGTGTGTTACACGAACTTTTAAAAATAAATTATTTTTTATTATTATTTTTTTACTTTGGTAACTCTAATTCAACTTCAAAAATCAGTCAGTCAGAGCCAATGACTAATAAAAAGTATGGACTGGAAATACCTACAGAAAAAAGGTGCATACCTACGGAGCATAAAATGGCTGCCAATGCTAGGGTTGTGGCAATCATGAAACATGGTACTACTATAACGAGTATCGATACTAGTATTACGAGTATTATTAGATATCACGGTTGAATTAAAATGAACAGTCCGTTGTAAAGTTGTAACAGAAAAATATGAGTAAATTTACTTACCTACAACCACTTGAATAAAAAAAATTCTCAGGTATCGGATACCTGAGAATAAAATTTATTCAAAGTGGTTTTTCTGAATACAATAAATAAAGAATACTTTTTACCCGACTACGGAAAAGCCAAAAGGAAGGGTAATGATTTTGGCAATGTATGTACTATGTTTGTATGTTCCAGCATAGCGCCTAAACTACTGAACACTTGTTCTCCCCACCACTGCGATATTTTTTTTTGTTCTAGACCATACCTAGGAACCCCCTAGTTACGGAGATATTGGTCAAAGTTCCAAATATTTCACAGTTGTTTTTGTAAATACTAGTTTTTCAGGTTATAACTTTACTTAAATTACCTCCATCACCCGTTTACTATTCATAGCATCCACTAGCCCAATGTGTTGCTACATTGAGTTTTACCGTAAAATATGATATTTGACCCCAATAAAAAATCGTTTCCCAGCAAAAAAATTGCGTAGGGGGGTACTTAGTTTGATGTTTCTGTACATCAAACTAAGTACCACCCTTGCTTGGTTGACGGCTGTGTTATGGGTTAATTTACACCCTGTATACGTTTAGATTGCGGTCAAACAGTTGTCGCGGTTAAGTCTTTGTTATTTACTCGTATTATATATAACAAACCAACATTAAATTAGAATGTAAATAAAACTCAACTACGAATTAAATCGCAAACTAATAAGATCCTAGTGAAGAACAAATCTTCTAATAGTAAGAAGATTGTTTCCAGGCGCGGATCCACCGTTGTGGGCACTATGGGCATGCCCACAACTCTAATTGATTTTTGACGTCACATTTTCACGGTCCTGTGACCGTGAAAACGTCGTACATTTTAACGTGGGGGTCATGACCCCCAAGATCTTCAGAAAATTGCTATTTTTTGTAAATTTGATAAATTATTAACTTTCTGCACAACAGAGACTAACCATTCAAAGGCAGAAACCAAATAATGTAAGCTCGCTTCGCTCGCTATTGCATTTTGCCCTTTATAAGTTGACGTTTAGTTTTGTTGTCATCTCTGTATGAATAAACAAAAAGAACCCAATATATGGGTTGGAGGCGGGATGCTTAAATTTTGAAGCTCTCCTCTCTCGCTCCTGCATCTGTTATTATCAAAAGCGGTTTCAGAGGCTTGCGCCTTAGAACCCAATCCATTCGAGGGCCGGTTTGCTCCACTCGCTCTTGTGTTGTCTTAATCTTTACACTTGAAATTCTAACTCATCTCAGGAAACCTCCTCACCTTCCCCCGAAATCGAAGTGATCAACCTATCCGAGGCAGAACGCAAAAAAAAATCTCGCTCGCTGCGCTCGCGAATACATCTTGTCGCGTATCTACAAACATTGTCAGTGCTTTCTATTCTCAATCCCGTATGAGTGAAAAGAATCTCATTTTTCCGAGAACGTGAAAAATTTTCGCATTTTTGTTGCTGTTGACTGTTTATTAACCCCTTACAAGACAAAATTTCAGGCAGTAAGAAAACCTCTTAAATTAAAACTGGGTACTGACTTTTAGGAGCTCACTACTTTTTTTAAACCTGCCTTATTTACGACACACAAATTCTTAAGACTCAGAGCTCTTTCGGGAAACTAAAGATGCTCACCCCGCCCTCTTTCTCCCAAATAAACCTGTCGGCGCCCATGCACGTTTAAATTCAAAAAACTATCGATTTTCAAAAAGTACTTCCTAATGTGTGTGTGTTTATGTCACTATATCGATCATGAGCGAGTTCATACTCTAACTCGCATTTGGACAATTTTCGGGTGACTGTGCCCACAACCTTTTTTGAGGGCTGGATCCGCGCCTGATTGTTTCTATTATGATTAACATACTGACTGGCGGAGTAAAATAAAAGGGGACTTTGTTTCTTGTCGCCAAAATTTGTATTCGTTACCAAGTTGTATCACATAGTAAATAGATCTATCGCCACGAAATATTTTCGTTCTCAGATAAACAAAAAGTGTTCAAAGATATGAATGATCAAATTAATGTTAATATAATAATGTGTAAAATAAGAGATGGATCACCAATAAAATTGTAGTGCAATAATAGGGTTTGTCAAATCCTATTATTCTACTGACTAAAAACCACCCATCTTCCTTCTTCGCTCTTGTGCCAAGGCCGCGTTATCTCTTTCGATAATCCTCAGGGCGGTCCCGCGCCCTGACCGGACCTGGCACGGTCACTCGAACAGATATCGTTTCAGCGCAGCGAAGGAACTAGTATTGGAAACTATTACGCAACGGTACAACACTATCCATGTTTGTAAACAAACGAATCAAATGATGAAATAACAAAAAGGTCTCTGGGACGGAAATAAACCCAATTATTAACACTTTAGCAATAAATTAATGATCACTTAGCATTTTTTCATCGAAAATGTATTACTCCTAGATACTATTGCATGAAAACGACTACTAACCTATGCAAAGTCAATTGAGGTTGATTTTCAGTCCTTCTTGCAGCACACTTCACAATACAACACGCAGGCATATTGAATTGCTGTTTCCTAACATATACACGCAGTTTAAGAGATAATCTCGTCGTAATTTTCTCACAAATCGCAATTTAACAAAAAGTAAACAACTATTTGACAGCACAACTACCACGAAACTCGTCGCCATCTTGTATCACAATATGTCGAAAACGGCACCCTACCTACTATTCTGTGACTCGCATATCCAAATGTTGCCATTGTGAGAAACAACTGAAATATTGTTGTCTCTTTCATCAAATACGATTACTCCATTAGAAAGAACGAACCAAAACTATATTTTACATTCTGTCTCCTATTTCACTCATATTTGTATAGGCAAGTGTGTATATAGAACATCGCGGCGCCTCCATAGGATCCTATCTCTATGGTCAGAGCCACAGACCACAGATGACAAAATTATTTATATTTTTGGAAAAAAAGGCCTGTGTAACTTAATTTGTTTCTATTCCATTTCCAATGAAGATCACGGATTTATAAGTTATAGTAAATTCTGTAAATAGCAAATAAGAATAATCTGTGCAAAATATTAAATGAAAATAATAATCCTGCTATACTTGTAACCTTGTTTACAATTTCAGTTTCATGTTTTGATCCTTTGATTACAATTTAATCAAACTTAAACCATGTCTGGGAAACTAATCCGTCAAATTAGAACAATCACGCAGTTTCCGCAGAGAAGAAGAGTCGTTGTTACTGGACTAGGAGTTGTGTCTCCTCTGGGTACAGGCACTGACTTAGTGTGGCAAAACATTCTGAAAGGTCAATGTGGGATAGTAGCCCTGCAAGGCAATGAATATTCCAAATTACCATGTAGGATAGCTGGCTTAATTCCTTCAGAGAAAGATGACAAGGTGGCAAAGGCATTGTCAAAGGCGAACCTAAAATCCATGGCTCCCGCTACATGCCTTGCTCTTGTTGCAACTGCAGAGGCACTCGACGATGCACAATGGTTGCCAGAATCTGATACAGACAAAGAGGCCACAGGAGTAGCTATTGGGATGGGAATGATAGATTTAAAAGATGTCTGTGACACTAATGAGGCATTGAAAATTGGTTATAACAAAGTCAGCCCTTTCTTTGTACCAAGAATTTTACCAAATATGGCTGCTGGTCACATAAGCATTAAGTATGGCTTCAGAGGACCTAATCATGCTGTATCTACTGCCTGTGCAACAGGTGCACACTCAGTTGGTGATGCCTTTAGATTTATTAGAAATGGAGATGCAGAAGTCATGGTGTGTGGTGGTGCAGAAGCTTGTATTAGCCCTCTTGCTATAGCAGGATTCAGTAGATTAAGAGCATTAAGCACATCATTCAATGATGAACCAAGTAAAGCTTCTAGACCATTTGATAAAAAAAGAGATGGTTTTGTCATGGGTGAGGGTGCAGCTATTTTGATTTTAGAAGAGTACCAGCATGCATTAGATAGAAAAGCGAAAATATATGCAGAAATATTAGGATATGGCTTATCTGGAGATGCTTCTCACATTACTGCTCCCCGAGATGATGGGAGTGGAGCAATGTTGTCAATGAGACGTGCATTGAGAGATGGTGGCATCCACCAAGATGCTATTACTTACATTAATGCTCATGCTACATCAACCCCTGTGGGAGATGGTATTGAAGCTACAGCAATAAAGACTTTGTTTAGTAAACACAGTTCAAATATATTAGTTTCATCCACAAAAGGCGCTCATGGACATTTGCTAGGTGCTGCTGGTAATTTGGAAGCAATATTCACTGTATTGGCTTGTCATCATGGAGTTATACCACCTACAATCAATTTAGAAGAACCTGTTGATGATTTGAATTACGTTGCCAATGAATCACAACTATGGAATGCAGACAGAAGAATAGCATTGAAAAATTCTTTTGGTTTTGGAGGCACAAATGCAACACTTTGTATTGGACAGTTGTAAAGACAGTAACAAATGCAGGAGCATTAATAAGGAAACTAAAATGTTGATAGAACTATGAAATGTTAAGTTGGGTATTGTGTAGTTAAAAATAAAACTTGGTATCACTGTATTATATAGTATATTTAAAACTGAGTTTACAAATGTTTCCGACTTTAATAACAATGGCGAAACAGCCAGGGTAACTCCCAACCTTTTGCTTTTCGAAGCTTTTTGATAACGAGCAATAATTTATCATGTACCACATAATATTGAGTCACATAAAGCATTGAAATAAAATAATTTGATCAAAAAATGCTACTTTAAATATTTCATTACTAAGCTTTCTAACAATTTAAATAGTAAATATATTAAATGCTGGTTTTTATCCAGTCGATCCATTGTATTATTGGAATCATTCTAGCATGCACTTGCAATTCTTTCTCAGTTCTAGGCACAATGTTACCAAATATGATTTTAACACTCAAAGATTTTTCAATTGAAATAATTTATTAGCTATGTTAAATTTAGCAATTGCCAACATTATTACACTAATCTATTGCAGTATGGTTACACAATACGGATCTATTACAAAATGGCATATTATTATTTAGGAAAATAACATAATGTTTAACATTGATTCCTTCCAATACCGGAAAGATGACACAATATTTAATTGTATAATATGGATATTTAATCAAAATAGAAAACTATATAAATTCCAAAATTTGCTTCACACAAGAACATAAATCAGTCTATTCAACATTTGCACTGATTGCTTAATAATCAACTACTATGAAATATAACGCTGAGTACTGGTACTG
Source organism: Diarsia dahlii (assembly GCA_949775195.1). Classification (NCBI taxonomy): domain Eukaryota; kingdom Metazoa; phylum Arthropoda; class Insecta; order Lepidoptera; family Noctuidae; genus Diarsia; species Diarsia dahlii. The sequence goes on from OX459195.1 coordinate 18,064,887, forward strand.
AGTATTTAGACATTTTACTGTAGTAGGTATTATTGACAATATACATATCTGAAGAACTTAACCTGATATACTATTATCATTTAACATTAATAATTTCTATTGAATGTCTAAGATTGTAACAATATGCATCATAATCAGCAAATAACTGACCAGATTATAAGAGTTTAACTTATCGGATTTCAGTATAGGAGTAATGTGTATTGTAAGGCGTATATTCGTCTACAGACCATGGAAGCAGGTTATAGTATATTGCCATTTCTGAGTAAAATGACTGGTTGACAAAGTGCAGTTGAATGATGTAGCAGACGGAGTGCGCGCTAGGCAGCCTGCTTATCCTGTTTCTGCAGTAGCGGCGGTATCTGCGGCGTGTTCACACAAAGCTGAGCGAATTTTTGGCGGAGGTTCTGTCGCAACTCCTGTCTTTTTTCGGTTATATTTCTACGTGATTTGAATTCCATTACATCTTCTATAGGAATATAACTGGCATCGTCTTCCTCGTCTGATGAACACGTGTCCTAAAAATAATAAAAGTGTGTCAGCAATATTACTCACTAAGTCACTAAACAAGTCTAATACAGAGCCATCATATTAAATAAATAAAATGATAGGAACTTACCATTAACATTTCTTGTAGAGAAAGTGTAAAACCTGTGCACAAAGTCTTATCGTTCTTGGTCATATCTAAACAGTCGCCTCTCTCGTGATTACAGAACCCTTCGGAACACGCCACCTCGGAACCTTCGGGCGAGCTCATGAGAGAGGAAGAGCCAGACATGGTTTCACAGCAACCTCCGTTGTTCCCGGATGAATAGCCACAGTCTTGGGAATGCTCGTTGGGCGAGAGGTTGCCGTTTTTAGTTCGTTTCTTGCCGGTTTTTTTGGGAGAGCGACGTTTATTTGTAGTGTCGTCCTGACACGACTGGCACCCGTCGCCACTGGCCTCATAACACTGGTGATTGATGTAGTCTCGTGGTGAAAGCAGATCAGTCGGCGTGTCTCGTTCTTCTAGCAGGCATTCCTCACATTGGCACTTTTCATCGGGTTCCTCTGAATCAGCCTCCTGTAATAAATACAAATGTTGCATTACTAGAGTAGTAGAAAAATGATAACTCTAATAAAATTGAATACTGATCAGTTAGTGGCATACTTTGCATTTGCTCTCCACAGCTTGCCGCTCCTTCTTCTTGCGTCGTTTGAGTTTCTTCTGTTCCTTTCTCTGTTGCCTGGTCTGTTCCTCTTGAGTGATTTCATCGTACAAAAGTTGTAGTTTCGAGACTCCGGTTTTGTGTTCGACGGCAGTTTCAAACTTTCGATAGAGTGCCTCGACTGCGACCGCGGCGAGCGTCTGACACGTGCCTTCTTCTTCGCGTAGCCTCAGGGAGATGCGTTGCAGTCGCTCATAAATACATATTCCGAGACAGATAAGTACCTACAAACATTGTAATGTTAATATATTGGGCCTAGATAAATAAATAAATGAACAAAAAAGATAAGATGTCTTAGGGTCAGTCAGCCATAATATTAGTACACCATCTAAAGGGAATATCACGTCACCCCGCTTTGTCCCCGTAGGGTGACGGATAGGAAAAAAAAGTTTGATCTGTCCCCCTGTTTGCAATGAGGGGACAGTTCGAACTTTATTCACTCCTTAACGGTTTCATCTGTCCCCCTATCACCAATAGGGGGACAGATGAAACTTATTTATTCCTGTTTGTCCCCCACAGAATTGAATATATTAATTCTTAAAAGTAATGCCACACATAAGACTAGTGGTTTAGGTTTATATAATCATCTGTTTTTTAATTACAATAAAAATATACTAATAATAAGAATATTTTGTTTTGTTATTGATTGATAGAATCAGTCACAGTCCGATAAATCACAGTAGGTATTGTACATATTCGTCGAGTGGTTAACAATAAACCAGCAGTACAGAGTGAACCATGCAAATAATTTAAAAATGTGACGTTACCGTTTGATGCAAACTGCATAAAATAAACGTCTTTGAGGCCCCCCCGTCCCTCCCCAATCGACAGCGAGCTAGCGGAGCAGGCGACCGAGCGACCTTTTTCGCCTCATTACTGTCTCCTCAAAGAGGGGACTTAAAAAATAAAATAAGACTTACTTTAAATCTTTAAGAAGTTATTCGCAAAATAAGTTTTATATTAACTATAGTACTGACTACATACAAGTGGAGTTGTACTGACATACAGATCACAGACAGAACTTTTCTTTTGTTTGATAACTCTTACAGGAATGAGAACGTCAAAACTTGAATTTATTTACTTCATTCCTGAATAATACATTTCTTATTATGAACATTTCCTCATCTAAAAGTTAAAATTGTTAGTAAAAATTAACATTTGTAATATGAAGTCAAATCAGAGGACAGATTGTTATACTTATTATCCTGGAATACCTACTACGTGATTTATGGGACTGTGACTGATCGATACAGAAACAAAAGAAATATTTGCAACTTATTTAAAAACAGATGATTATAAACCTAATCCACTAGTCTTATGTGTGGCATTACTATTAAGAATTAATATATTAAATTTTGTGGGGGACAAACAGGAATAAATAAGTTTCTTCTGACCCATATCACCAATAGGGGGACAGATGAAACCGTTAAGGAGTGAATAAAGTTCGAACTGTCCCCTCATTGCAAACAGGGGGACAGATCAAACTTTTTTGAAGTGAAAACTTCTTTAGCGGCGCTGAGCACTTTTTTTTGTATGGGTAAAAACTTTCAAACTCGCGTCAGCATCACGTGACCCTGACGCGAGTTTGAAAGTTAATATTGAAGTTTTCACTTCGCCGGCACTCCCGGAGTGCTACCTTTTTTTCCTATCCGTCACCCTACGGGGACAAAGCGGGGTGACAGATCGGCATATTCCATCTAAAGGATCAAAACATTGTTTGAATCAGTTTCTATGCATCTTCGAGAGAGCATAATAATATACATAAAGGGTGTAACAGGACCCTTAACACAAGGGTACTTGTTCTCCCCACCACTGCGATATTTTTTTTGTTCTAGACCATACCTGGGAAACCCCTAGTTACGGAGATATTGGGGGTCAAAGTTCCAAATTTTTCACAGCTGTTTTTGTAAATACTAGTTTTTCAGGTTACTTGGCTTTAATACCTCCATGACCCGTTAACTATTCAAAGCATCCACTAGCACAATGTTTTAAGAGTGCTACGAGTACATTGAGTTTTACCGTAAAATGTGATTTTGAACCCCAAAAAAAAATACTTACCCAGCAAAAATGTTTGCGTAGGGGTACTTAGTGTGATGTACAGAATGCTTGGTTGACGGTTGTGTGATGGGTAACTTTACACGCTGTATATTGATATATGACCGTTCCTTACCTCTTCTTGTGCAATTTCCAATGTCTTAGCATGTCTCTCTCTATGGTTTCCGAGTAGTTCCGGTTCCGCTCTAGCGATAAGGTGCGCGATGTAGTCAGTCTTGGCTTGGAGGTGCAGGTGTTTGTCTAAAAGGCATCGTTTGATACCGCCGTATAGTGCGCCAACGTAGCCCTTCTCTTTTTGTGGTTCCTTTTCTTCAACTAATAGCTGATACGCTCTCAATACCTACAGAAAATAAATAATTGTATAAATTATAATTACTCAATAATTATCAGAAAGGTGTTGTTGGGGTTGAGTTCATCAGTCATCAACAGGGTATAGGCCTAAATTATAGATGTGGGTACATCTACTTTAGTTAGGTTAGGTTAGAAGAGTGAGCTGGACAAGATGTGCAGTATGCGAGAGCGAGACAATACTATTAAAATCTTATTGTAGACAAAATAGAAACATGAACATTTTTTGGCGCGGTACCTATAGTAAATGATTTCCCCTTATTCTACTAAAACTAAACAGTTTATGGTAAAAGTATTGGGAATAGTTATTCCCACTAGTCCTACGATGTGAGGTGGTACAAAATCGTAGAACTAGTGGGACCAAAAGTTCCCATTTGTCATATTTGCTCTACTATACAATTCTACTGTAAAAAAAACTAATTGTTTTCACTCAAGTCATTATTTCCCTCTGTAGGAAAAGGGTAAATGACGCACAAAAACATTGCTCCTCCAATTATGCATTCTGTACACGATAGCAAGAATGTTTATTATTCATAATCAAAGCTAGAATCATATGTATGGCTGATTAGATAGCCGACTATCACTTAACTTGGAAATGGAGTAAAAAGATATGTAATTGAAGAAAGCCTAGAAGTATGGCATTGACTGATGGAAAGTATAAATCATAATTAAAGTGAGAATGATTACTGAGAAATGGGAACTTACTTTTTTTTTTTAAATATGGATTATAAAATGCATCTTAGTACTTAGAGATAATTTATTTTTTTCAAAAGCATTGTTTGTTGCTTCAGGTCGTGAAAAATAATTGATAACAATGATTCGTCTGAAAGTTTTATCAGTAACAATTCCAGTGATAAATAGTCATAAGTTATATAAGGCACATCAAGCTAAGTTGTCTGTTGGTATGCACGACTTTAGAACAACACACACTTGAATTTGGGCTTCATACATATTTTTAATAACTGAATACTTTTAGTTTTTGATACTTAGATATTGTATTTGAGTGGATAGATTTTTTTTTTATTGTTGTTTTATTTTTGATTATGGTAGTTGACAAAAAAAAACTAATTAGTCCGTCAGATAGATTTTCAAAAAATATTGGACATGGTGAAGACGAGAGTTTAAAAAAATACAGTGCTTCGAACGTAAAAAAACGTACCAAACTGTGAAATTTTGTACGTTTTTTACCAGAGTGACGTCAAAAGCCCCCACTCATCATCAAAAACTCTCGATTGTGGTAGCTAGCAGAGGTAGCAAGGATAGAATATTATGTCGATTTGATGATCCTCAAAACTTTATTACTAACTGGTTTTCTTTTTATTTAATCACAACCTAACCTAACCAGCAGATTTTTTTTTATTACTTTGTTTGTGTTTATATAATTTAACAGTCATATTGTCCTACAAATTGTGTGGTACGTTATCCCGGTCCTACGCTCAGAAATATTTTATCCTTGCTACCTCTGCTAGCTACCACAATCGAGAGTTTTCGTTCAGGAAATGTTGGGCGTCTCATCAAAATGAACCTACTCACGAAAAACTAGCTTGATAGTAATCAAATTAAAAAATGTACCGTGGCACCCGGACTATATGCCCAATCGAGGATTGCAGGCTTGTAATTTGAATCAGACTGTACAATTTCGCATCAGCAATGGGAGATTTCCGACTTCGACATTACAAGTGACAACAAGAAACCTACCTTTTTTTATTTTTTTGGTGGGTGGAAAGTCATCAAATGACCCCCCCCCCCCCGCTCTTGGGCAGAGCGAAGGGGATTGTCAGACTTCTACTGACTAAAAACCGAACCCATGTTCCTTCTTTGCCCTTGTGCCGAGGCCACGTCATCTAGTACTAAAATCCGCGGCCAAACAAGAAACCTACCTTAGTTTTACAATCAGCACAGAAGCGGTGTTTTCTTAGGTAGTTGTGAAGCGTGTCGTGTAGCGTGTTGAAATGCACAAGGGTAACGTGGTCGCGGGCGGAGGCACGCATGGCGTCCCAGGCTGCCCGCCAGGCCGCGCGGCCGCCCCAGCCCCACGCGGCCCAGCCCCAGCCACAAGGCGCCCCGACACCGCTCGCCGCGCTTGCCGCCGCCGTCGTCGTGGTCTGAGCCCCCCAACCCCGAGCCGTCCCCGCCTCTAGTGAATGTAGAGTACATCTCTGGGATTTCTTCCACCGCGGTTGACTGAGAATTAGACACTCTATGCCCGAACTGAAATAAAAGTTTGTGTTTAATTAGTTGTTTCCTGACTGTGTATTTCCAAAATTCAAGTTTGGAAGAGAGTTTATATAATTATCTTTTGTTCAGCTTACATCATCATAGCCACATCATAGCCTTTTCTCAACTATGTTGGAGTTGGCTTCCAGTCTAACCGGAGTATCTGCCTATCTGACCTCTACAACCCAGTTAGTACTGGCTAATACGATAAGGTTGGTTGGCAAGACCGGTTGGTTTATTCAGCTAACATCTGTACCGCTAAACATGTAAACCAATCTTTTTTTTTAGTGATTGATTTTTTGAGCAGATAACGAGAATATTACTGCTTATATTCTTGAAAATCTCCTAATGCTCATCCATCCTCCTATACTCATAACTATGAGATATGCATCTTTTCTTTGAAACAACAAAAGCTGCAACTTAGGAGGCATACCATTTCACTCAGTTAGTGCCTGAGTGAGTTGCAGTGTGCTCAAGGTACGGTTGAACAAGCTATCAAGTATACACAGTATACATCCAGCTTTCTTGCATCTTCTATCTATATAAATAAAAAGAGAAGTCCTGACTGACTGACTGACACATCAACGCCCAGCCCAAACCCTTGGACCTAGAAAGCTGAAATTTTGCACAGAGGTTCCCTTTATAATGTAGACAAGGAATAAGGAAGGATTTTTCGAAATTCAACCCCTAAGGGACTTAAATAGGGGATGAAAGTTTGTATGAAAAATCGTCAATTTTTATATTTTCCGACATCCACGCGGGCGAAGCCGCTGGCAAAAGCTAGTTTACTTATAAGATTACAGAGATAAATTTAGAGACTGAAGTCGAACGATACAGCATTTGGCATCAGCGCTAAAGGCCAAATGCTATAAAAAATAAAATTACTATCAATATTGTCGTACTATAATTATAAAGATTTCTGCGTATATACTTAATAGCTTGTTCGCCTGTACACTGAAATATTAACAAATTTTTTCTGATAACAGTCAATAACAATCACTTATCTACTACTACATAAGAAAGTTCTAGCTGAAAACTCTGTATGTGTACACCTTGCTGAAACAGCACACAACACAACCCCTGGCAGTCTCAGCCAAATGGTAAAAAAATTAAAAAAAACATAACAAGTAATACCTGTGACCGTTTAGTAAAGTGGCTAGGGACTGTGGATGTATAATTTTGTCTTCTCTTATTGTCATTATTTCATCTGGCGTCAGCACCAATGGATCCAATGTGGGATGTCCTGATTTACATAACTGATAAAAAAGGCGTTCCACACTGGAAAATACAAAAAAAAAAAACATTAATGCTGCAAAGTAGTTGTAGAAGTATAAACCTTAGTTAACCTTATGCAAATTATGTGCTCAAATGCTAAGTTTCTGCCACTAACCCATACAACAATACAAACTTTAGTAAGTCACACCCCAAATCGAAACTGGACTATGAATGGCACTTTAGTGCCATTCATAGTCCAGTTTCGATTTGGGATTTTCAAAATGTAATTAACTTTGTTTAATCAAATCAAGGTAAATGGTCTGAATCAGATCAGAATTGGTTGATCATTTCTTTCATATCCTGGTATGTCAAGAGTTTATCACACGCAAGCCTGTCACTTTCAACAAATCAGGATAAAGTATAGAGCCGAAGATGGCTTCCATTTCCATGAGTTATCTAATTGTTAAAAATCACTGGGGCCTTGCTGAGTTGTGAACGTGTTTATTGGGAATGAAGAACATTCACAACTCAGCGAGGACACAGTGACTTTTGATAAACTTAGAAATGTCCCTATAAATAAACACAAGTCCTTAATTAAACCTGATTTTCTAGCTTAATCCCTTACTTTATAAACTTCTACATGAGAGGTAATCTATATTTATAAAAATGAATTTCCGTTCGTTAGTCTCGCTAAAACTCGAGAACGGCTGAACCGATTTGGATAATTTTAGTCTTGAAATATTCGTGGAAGTCCAGGGAAGGTTTAAACGGTGAGAAAGTGGTAGGTAGGTAGGTAGGCAGGGTGGTAGGCAGGGTAGTAGGTAGGGTTGTAGGTAGAGTAGTAGGTAGGTAGTGTAGTAGGTAGAGTAGGTAGGGTAGTAGGTAGGTAGGGTAGTAGGTAGGTAGGGTAGTAGGTAGGTAGGGTAGTAGGTAGGTAGGGTAGTAGGTAGGTAGGGTAGTAGGTAGGTAGGGTAGTAGGTAGGTAGGGTAGTAAGTAGGTAGGGTAGTAGGTAGGTAGGTACTAGGTAGTCTAGGTAGGGTAGTAGGTAGGTAGAGTAGTAGGTAGGTAGGGTAGTAGGTAGGTAGGGTAGTAGGTAGGTAGGGTAGTAGGTAGGTAGGGTAGGAAAAAGAGCATTGCAACCATGAAGGTATAGATAAATATGGAGGCCACACTCCGAACAAAAGTTTGAGTCAAATACCTACGTTTCTCTATCTCACTCTCTGTGGTCTGACCTCTCTTTTTAGGGTGGACGATAGTATTGCTATCTCGTTATTAAAATCTCCTTTTACATTTTTAAAAAGATCCACCCACCACACAAACGTAATCAGAAGTTAAATACTGTCAAATAATGTGCCAACAAATAAAAAGCTAAACTAAGATTACTGAAATTAAAATTCCAAAATAGTATGTTCACGAATGCTTAACAAGGCTGGCGAATCAGTGAATAATTTTCCCATTTCCTAAGGATTTGGTAATACCATTACCGTACCATTAGGGCGGTTGTTTACTTCGCGGTTCACAGTTTCCTTTGAGATATTTGCCTGTAACCAAAGTTATAATTGAAAAAATGGTGCAAATTTGTGTAGTGCGTGGTGTCCAGGAGGTGATATAAGATTTCACGCGTAAGTGTTTAAATCGTGATTTTTGACACTAAATAATTGTAAACATATTTCTGCATATTTCTTGTATTTTCAATTAATTATTTCATAAAACGCTTGACCTATGATTTTAACATATTAGTCAATGATAACTTAGATAACTATATAAAGAACAAACAGTTTTACATTGAATTTCACGGACTTACTGCATTTTATTTGTTTTTGTTTACAAGTCATACTGAAGTAGTGTGACCATATTGGGGATATATCTGGGACTTTCCGTGGGACCTTCATTAATTATACATACAAAAGTAATTAAATGTAATAAAGCGAGTATGATAATGACTTCTCATACTCGCTTTATTACATTGAATTACTTTTTTCACACATCGTGTTATTTCTGTTAGTTCTTTGAAATAACATAACATTTTCGTGAATTTTTAACAGTAGTCTACTATTTTTTTTTACTATCTTTATAATACAGTAAAAGTAATGAATAAAATAAAATTTTGTTCTGATTTCACACTCTTCTGGTTTTAGGTCAACAGCGAAGTCCAGGCTGCCCAGGCCCTACGAAGATTGATAGGGGCGTGCAGGTGTAAATAAAATCAACCAAAGAAAAATTACTGCAGAAGAAATCTAAGATTTTGCAAAAAGTTTTACGACAGACTAAAAAAAATCAGGACATGTCTTCGTAAATCATAGAAAATATAATAAAACGATTTTAATTTAGAAAGTGTTTTTTGTTTCTTTTTGAGGTTTTATACATTTATGTATTACCGTTCCTAATAGAGCCCCGTGGTAAAAAACCTTAACACTGACTTACCCAGAAATCTTTAAAAGACCATCTTATGTATCATTTTCATTATATTTCATTAGTCTACAAAATAAATGAAACATCTAATTTCTTTTTTGCGATTTAATGATTTCTCATAGTAAGAGTTGATGTTAATAAAATTATGAGTATAACAACTCGAAAGGACTGGCATGGCAAAGGGAGAGGGAGGCTATTTCCCATCTGTGGGACAAAATAGGCTAGTTGGATTGGCCAACAACCCCTTTTCGTTTAAATGCTACACACACAACAACTAGTTTTCAACCTCCCGCACCTTTTTTTAAATGAGCCAGCGCTGTCCCACAGCTGGGCAAAAATCCCTCCCAAATCCTTCCAGATATCCTTATCTAGAGCCACCTCACCAAAGTACGTACGTATACGACCTAGGACTTTTTGCGTGATTGAAAATGATAAACAGCTAAAAAAAATCAGGAACTTTCACACTGTAAGCGAACAGCTTCTTTCGCAATTTATTATACGCATCTTTCATCAATCTAGAAGTGAACAGAGATGTGGATATATGAATTTAATCAAACACTAGGTATGAAAAGGAACTACGTAATGTCCTAGGTAAAATAACACTCTTTTTTTTGGGGCAGTTGTGTCATAAAATAAAGGTTACCCTACTTAGAAAGAGAGGGTCAGACCACAGTGAGCGAGATAGCGATGCACAAGTTATGCTTCAAGTAGATATTCGAAGTGTGGTCTCCATATTTATCTATACCTTCATGATTGCAACGCATGCCGGGAACAGCTAGTTTATTATAAAATCTCATTGGTTTTTATTATTACACAAGTGGCCATTTCCATTTCTTCAAATGGGGAGGAGGATTGATTATACATATTACATGAAGCCAGAGTGCCTCAGGTAAAATTAATGTCTCATTTGTCTAACTGCGGTACTCAGAGATATTTAATGATTACTTAAGTCGTCACTTTGTATAGGTTTGACATATTATCATCGGCACAACGCTCAAGAACCGTGCCAGGTATTATACTTTTGTATGACAAAACTGTCAAAACCTTTACTAAGTGATGGCCTAAGTAATCACTAAAGCTCTCTGAGTGCGGCAGTAAATCACTTCACACACACAAGAAATAATATCACCAGTCGATCCACTTTCGTGACAAATATTATTGAGAAATAATTGGTTTGAGTTGAAGTTTTTGACATAGAATTATGTTAATTAGCAAATTACCTTATGTTTATTACAAATCCTTAAAGGATTCATACTCAACACTCTGTTCTCACTACATTTTTCTCATTCCTGCGCATCACAAAACTTTTCAGTCAGTGGCTCCACTTTCAAGCTTTCTCTTATGTCATCATCATCATCATCAGCCTATAATGTTCCCACTGCAGGGACTCAGGCCTCCTCTCTGGGAGAGAGGAATTTGTAAATTTGTTCTCCTATGTACTCAATCATTACTTTATTAATTTGCATTACACCACACACCCTCCTTTTCGATCAATTATTGAAAATGGTTGCATACGGATAATATCAATAATGAGTTTTCAATTAAGGCTATTTTGTAAGTATTCTTTTCATTTCAATATATAACTTGTTATCTTGTCAGATTTTTCCGAACAGCATGCCTGCTAGCAGCTAGAATGGATAATAACGCTATGACTGTTCTATTAACCCCTATTCCTATGATTGTTTATTTTATCACACAAGGAAATTGATGAGAAAATTCTTGTTGATTCTTGGTGATATTAATGGGCCCATGAAAATAGAAATACTTATATATAATAAATACTTACTTATTAAAATTAAAAGACAATGAAACTGACTAATATGGAAGTTTTAGGGCATCATTCCATTTTTCATGGCTCCATATATTAATGGATCTATAACCTATAAAGCATTAGCTTTAACATTGTAACAGTAAAATAATTGAATTTGTCGCCTAACCAGCAAAGTGTTTAGTCACTCTAATTTGTTAAGTAACTCTGCACTCTGTTTTTGTCAATGTTTTACTAGAGTATCTACTCTAATAATAAGGAAATATTGGTTCTATTTGTTCCAATAACACATTCAGCTACCATAACACTTATCATTTGGCTATCCGTAACCCAACTGCCATTAATTGGAAACTAAATTAAGTGGTACTATACCTTCTTCGACAGCCTACACAAGGAATGCTTTGATTTAATACATTAAATATATCAGAAGCATCGACTCTGAGCGCTGCTTTCAGTTCGTCCGTCGTTAGGATTCTATATTTGCGCATAAAGTCTTCGTATTCGCGACCTTTTACTTGTGGATTGTCGCAAATTAGACCCATTGTGTTTAAATCCATGATCATCTGGAAACAAAAACAAAATTCGTTAGATTTCAACAAAGGAATATATTCGCAAAATAAGGTCATCTGCAAGACGTCATTACTTTGAATGAAATCAATGAACTTTTGGTAAATTGTCATAGCCGTAATTGCAAACTGAAATACAACGGAAAATTTGCGCATGACGTCGCGAATCAATATTTACTTTTTGCAATAAGGTTGACTGATTATTTTTAATTATTACTATCCCTGATTAATCTACGCTTGTGGTAATGTCAAAGTGCATGAAACCACTTACTGTTAGATTTTCGTAGATAGTTAACGGCAGTTGCCGTCTTTTTATCACAGGTTCTTTTTCGCTGTTGTATATATCAACTAATTTCGCCATTTTAAAGATTAATCACCACATAAAATCGCAGATACAATACACAAATATAACAAAATGACGGCCAAGTTCTCTAGAAATACACGTCGTGCGTTGCGTCTGACACAGCACAACCACAGATACAGAGGTGTTTTTTTATTAAGTCAAACAGCCGTTTGAGATGACAAACAGATTGCCGATGGTTCTAATGGTCCCAACCCACTAGAGTGCTTTAAAATATAGTTTACACGACAGTAAAAATTATCAACTTCTCCATGGGCTAAAATAATGTCGCACGCATTTAAACAACCTCGCGACCAACCAATCTAATAAATATTGTGTCAACACTCGATTAGTCATTCCTCTGTGTCGGCTTTCAATCTATCCGGGTTCAGTAATTATAATAAATAAAATAATACAAATTCACTAAGCACTGCAAAGAGTATAAGCACTGGCTAGACCTGCTGTCGTGCAGGGATCGGAACATATTTGTTTAGCACTTTTTACGAGAGGAAAAGTACACTCATACCGCACTCAACACGAATTTCCCAATCACTTATAGATACATGCATTCTAGGGTATGCCACGATAGGCGCTAAGTCCCCTCTTTGTGAAAAAGTGGACAAGGGCGTTGGGGGCCTGGCGGCCTGGGGGCGATGGCTTCTAGCCACGCAGACCTGCGGCCGATGAGTAATGGGCTAATTCAACGTCTGCCCGTCTTATGACGACAGGCAGGCCGTGCGACAGGCAGACGGCACGTTCGTGTTTGACGTGCGCATCAAAGAGATCTCAGCCACATGGAAGAGGTCCACAAAGGGGCCTGCCGGGCTGCGGGATTGGTATAACCACGGCCCCGGAACACACGGAACACAAAGGACTAAGTAGGGACATGGATGGGTTTTATTTAGTCAGAAAGGGGTAAGTTCTTCTTTGCCAACTCTTGAGATTTTCTCTCTATACTCAGTGTAGTGTACACTACTCTTTTCTTTTCGTTCCTCTTCCTCCCACGTTGGTCCACAGAACACATATACGTTGGTCTCTAATCTTTGGATTTTTCTGCCTGTCTGTATTTCTACCTTATATGTCAAAATTATTTTGAGACGAGAGACTTTTTGACAGTTTGATTGATGATATTTGTTTAGTTGATTGCTTTACCTAGCCGCTAGTCACCGTCTTTATACTGACCCTAGTCTATTAATATACGGTACTCAGATTTTCCTTCACCATGTCCAAGATATTTACACCCACTAATCAAATACGATTAACCAATGTCGCAATCGTAAGGTTGAAGAAAGGTGGCAAGAGGTTTGAAATAGCTTGCTACAGGAATAAGGTTTTGTCATGGCGAAACAAATTGTGAGTCTCGTGAAAAAAAATTGTACCTACGTGTGTTTCTAGATTTACAACCATTGACACTAATTTTTCAAATCCATTGTTTCAGAGAAAAAGATATTGATGAAGTTCTTCAGACTCACACAGTTTTCACAAATGTATCAAAAGGCCAGGTTGCTAAAAGAGAAGATTTGGAAAAAATATTCAATAAAGAAGACCAAACAGAGATATGTAAGGAGATATTGGAGAAAGGTGAACTTCAAGTTTCCGACAAAGAAAGGCACTCACAGATTGATTCTCTGTTTAAAGATATTGCAACCACAGTTGCTGATAAATGTGTTAATCCTGAAACAAAGAGACCTTATCCAGTCTCTATCATAGAGAAAGCAATGAAGGATATCCATTTCTCAGTGAATGTTAACAAAGGAGCAAAACAACAGTCACTTGATGTCATACAGCTGTTGAAGAAAGAGATCCCGTTAGAGAGAGCCCAAATGAGGGTAAGGATTTTACTCACTGGCAAAGAAGCAAGGAAAACCAAGGATAAAGTGGTAAAGCTTGCTATGAGTGTAGAGGAAGATAACTGGGACTCGGGCACTGCAAATATCATCTGTTTGATTGACCCCGGCAACTTCCGAGTCTTGGATGAGTTGGTGAGGACAGAAACCAAAGGAACTGGACAGTTTGAGCTGCTAAACTTAAAAGAAATGGTGGAAGGAGAGCAAGCTCTGTAAATTATGTTGTTTTGATATTAATTTGTTGTTTTTATTGTGAAGAGATAAATGTGTAAGGACAGTGTGAATGTTTTTGTAGTTCAAAGTCAAGTAACTGATATCCCAACTATCATGAAGTTGACCTAGAGGAGAGGGTGGCAACTTTCAATCTTTTATGTCCATTGTATGTGATAGGTATTGTTTTTTAATGATATCAATTTCTATGATTGTAAAAGTTACATTGTGTCTTCATGTTTAAGTATCTTCATAATTTGTTCAATTATTTTGTTAACACAATTATAAAAATAAAAAAAATGTAAGTGTCTGTTTGTAACATCAAAATAACAGCTTTTTACTGAATGGATTTGAAAGCATATAATGTACTTTTAACAAATACATTACATTTATTTTTTTCTGTTCTGGCTAATCTCTGAAACAGCTACACTGATTTTGATGGGACAACAGCCTGCTACTGTATCTATACAATTGTATAACCATTTTACTATGTCAGTGCATTAGAATTATAAATTCTGTAAAAGTAGATGTGGCATAATAGTGGCATTTTTCAAAATTTAAACCAAAATGTACCTATCTATTAAAAAAGGTTTTTTAAAATAAAATTTTCTACCTTTAACTCTATTTTATTTCACGACTCTCCAAAAAACAGTGGTATTTGAATCCTTTTACTAGACAGGATTGTTTTAATTTTTTGTGCATATTTTGGACGAAACTGGGCGTACCTATCATACGCCCATTGCAGATACTTTACACCTTTTTTTTTTTTTTTTTGTGGGTGGAAAATCATCGAATAACCGCCCCGCTCTTGGGCAGAGCGAAGGGGAGTGTCAGACTTCTATTAGCTAAAAACCAAACCCATGTTCCTTCTTCTTCGCCCTTGTGTCGGAGCCGCGGTAACCTTTCGATATCCACAGCCCCGACGGGAGATACTTTGCACCTAATGTACGATTTTGATCTCGTTAAAACAACAGTTTTGCGTCCATACAACGTATTAGTTACTTTCGTGTCCCTAATCTCCATAAAACTTCACCAAATGAGATCAAATCACAGTATGGCTGATAGTACATGAGAGAGAATGAGAGTGGCCGAGGTTTTAAATAAGTCGCCGATAATAGGACAAGGTGATGTTAGATGTACCATCCTGTCTTCTTAGGCTTAAGATTTTGCGACATGACACTAATTCCATACTCATACCTTTTCTATCGCCCATAACCAACCGTCATTTGGTTGGTATAGCGGGTTGCGCCTGATCGACAAACTTAATAGCTGGACAGACCAGCCAGTTTGCCCGGACATTTGGGTAAATAGGCTGGACACCCTACTTTATTGAAGATTTTGTGTCTCAGTCCTCGGTATTAAAAAAAAACGAACCGTAGGTACATACGACAATTATCGTCTTGTATAATGGTAATAAATTAATAATAAAATCGAATGCCAAATTAGTCTAAAATAGTCAAAATTATACTCAGCTTTGTCCTCGAGATTAGCATGAGAGATTACATGTAGTAGACATACGGTGTCGCCATCTGCACTGTGTTTGAGAGTTTTTTTTTTTTTTTTCTTTCTCCGTCTGGCAACCCCAGCCAGCGAACTTCATTACACATTCAGTGCTTCGCCTTAACGCGCACTTTCTGTAAAAAATATAATTTTGTGTCGTGCACGCGGTTTGTTCTAACCATGGTTAAACGTTCTCGAATAGTGGAAGAGAATTATGAAGCTATTGCAAATAAATTCAAAAAGTTAGAGCGTAAACTAATGCGTGCTCGACGCAGAGATCGACATAGGTCAACAGGGAGGCGATCATCATCGTCAGACTCATCGTCGTCTTCTTCGTCAAGTTCTACATCATCGCGCTCACGTTCAAGGTCAAGATCACCAAGGTGTGGTACAGCGGCGCCGCCGCAGCCTGAGCGTCTATGCATTGAAGGTAAAAAACTACATCTACCCACATGTTCAAAAAATTAACGCTTACGAACATATTCTCACGTATAAACTAGTGCTGCGGGCAATCTATGGGATTGTCACTTCGCTAAAACGTGATTATTGAACCAGGTCAAACAGGACGAGTGCAATGCGGGCATTTTTTGGGAATGTCACTTTGCGATATTATATGGTACTGCGAGCAGTCTGTGGGACTGTTACTTTACTATTATACTACCTACCTAAATTCGGTAGCCACGTTTAGTGGGATAATGAAAGCAATGCGGGCATTTTTTGGGAATGTCACTTTGCGATATTATATAGTACTGCGAGCAGTTTGTGGGACTGTTACTTTACTATTAAACTACCTACCTAAAACTAAGTAGGTTAATGCGGCAAGCTTAAGGGGCTGTCACGTTACCTAAAATATATACTTAAAATGGTTCAATGTCCATTTCAGACATGCCTACAACAACGGCAGGCGCCGTCACCAATCCGCAACCGTCGACAAGTACCGCAGAACCTCAGCCGTCCACCAGTGCCGCAGTGCCACTACCGGTGCCTGCGCCACTATTGCAAGCAGATGCGTCATCTGCAGTATTGGAGCTGGACGTCGAGCTCATGGAAATATTAGGGGAGGACCCATCTAGGACTAAGACGTATGGTATTAATATTCAATCTGACCTTGCGATACGCCTGCAGCACATAGCCACTACAGGCTTATCTCAGGATGACCGCATGGAACTCTTGAAAAAATATTTGCCTCCAGCAAATTGTACTTCAATTGATGCCCCCGTTCTCAATCCTGAGGTCAAGGCCGCTATCTCAGAGACTGTCTACAAAAGAGACAAGGGCATCGAACTCAAACAAGGACAAACTTCCTCCGCGATATCATGTTTAGCTGAAGCGCTCACCTTACTGATTTCATCGGAACCTAAGGATACGGCGTTAATCAAACTACTCATGGACGCTATCAAACTTTTGTGTGATAGGCAGTATTCAGACTCTGTCACACGCAGGAGCTTTGTTCTGTACAATCTGAAAAAAGACCTAAAAGATCAGCTGCAAGCTACAAAAATAGACAAATTCCTTTTCAGCGAAGATCTGTCGGAAGCATTAAGAGCAGCAAAAGCTATCACAAAGTCAGGAGCTGACCTAAAATTCACCCCGTATCCACCGAACAAAAAACCGGTGAAGAATAAAAATAAACCGCACCAGAGAAATTTAAACTGGCGTGGTCCTCCCCTGAGTCACAGGCCGAGGTGGAACCAGAGGACGAAGGAGCCTGCATTCAACAAGAGCCATCAAGACAACTCTTCGAAACAATCGTCGCGTCAAGATCGGACTCGCAGCCGCCGCCGATAGACTCGGTAAAATACGCCGGTAGACTATCTTACTTTCGCGACCAATGGTCACTTTTGACGGGTGATAAAAACATCCTATCATGGATCGATGGTTATCAGATTCCATTTTCAAGGCCTGTGAACCAGACCATTATCCCTACAAAAAGATTCTACTCCGTCTCTGAGAAAGCTCAGTTTGAAAGAACAATTGAAAATCTGCTTAGTATAGGAGCCATCGCAGAATGTAAAGCCTGCGCTGAGCAATTCTTGTCCCCTATATTTTTAGTTCCAAAATCAAACGGCAAATCAAGATTTATATTAAATCTAAAGGCACTAAATAAGTTTATTGATACATCACATTTTAAGCTAGAAGACCTACGTACGGCAATTAAGCTTATTTCTAAGGATTGCTTTATGAGTACAATTGATCTAAAAGACGCATATTTTCTTATCCGAATTCATGATAATTTTAAAAAGTACCTTCGCTTTGAATTTGAAAATAGACTGTATGAATTTAATGTCTTACCCTTTGGACTGAATACTGCTCCTTTGGTTTTCACGAAGATCATGAAACCAGTGATCGGCTTACTTAGATCTTGCGGTCATTTATCGACTATTTATTTAGATGATACCTTACTTATTTCAAACTCTTTCGATTCATGCCTGAACAACATATCGGACACTACTAAACTTCTGAAAGCTCTTGGGTTCTTAATAAATACTGAAAAAAGTATTCTTACCCCTCATAATACTTGTAAATTCTTAGGTTTCATTATAGACTCACAACGTTTACAGATTTCCCTACCTACAGAAAAACGGGAAAAAATAAAAATTGAAATTCATAAATTTCTTGTTTTAAATCGTTGTAAAGTCAGGGAATTCGCAAGGTTAGTGGGTTTGCTAACCTCTGCATGCCCAGCCGTTGAATACGGCTGGCTCTATACTAAGGAACTTGAGCGTTGTAAATTTCTGAACATAAAAGACGATGTCAACTATGACAAATTTATGAGCATTCCACAGTCTATCATGCCAGACCTCAAATGGTGGGCTCAGGCAATGAAAAGTCCCAATAATAAAATAAAAACAAATAACTTTAGTTTAATAATTTATAGTGATGCCTCAACTACGGGATGGGGGGCAGCCTGTGGGGATGAGCGTGCGAGCGGATTGTGGACCTATAGTGAAAAGTCGCGACATATAAATTATTTAGAAATCCTAGCTGCCTTTTTAGGACTTAGGACCTTTGCCAAGTCGTATCACGACTGCGAGATACTATTACGGATTGATAATACCACCGCTATTTCATACATCAACCGTATGGGAGGTGTTCAGTTTCCTCACCTCACGAGTATTACTAGAGAACTGTGGCAGTGGTGTGAGGAACGTAATATAGTAGTCCCCTAAGACGACCCACTGACCAGTATTTGCGTCATATATTAGCTCGACAGATAACCATATCGCAGATGCGGAATCGCGACGTGTCCACCCGGATATAGAGTGGGAATTGTCACATGCCGCATTTCATAAAATCGTACGAAAATATGGTGCTCCAGAAATAGACCTATTTGCCAGTAGAGTCAATAAAAAATGCTCAAAATACGCATCTTGGCACAAAGACCCTGACGCGTATGTTATAGATGCATTCACTATCTCGTGGTCTGATATGTATTTTTATAGTTTCCCCCCAATAGCTATCATACTAAAGGCATTAAGAAAAATTGTCAATGATAAGGCTAAGGGCATTATGATAGTACCGATGTGGCCCACGCAACCGTGGTACCCATTATTTAACAGTTTACTCATAACTGAACCTCTCATATTCCATTCAAGTAAAAACTTAATTATTTCTCATTCCAGCAATCGGAAGGTGCATCAGAAAATTACCCTGGTTGCCGGAATATTATCAGGACGTCATTTCTGAAAAGAAATATACCACTAGATTCTATACCTCTCATGACAGCCTCACTGTCGGAGAACTCACTGAAGCAATATGATTCATGCCTCAAAAAGTGGTTCAAATTCTGTAAAATAAACAATGTTGATTTATATTCAGCCTCGGTTCCAAATGTCATAAATTTCCTAACAGGATTGTACAATTCAGGTGCTCAATATGGAACATTAAATAGTTGTAGATCAGCTCTCTCCCTGATTCTTGGCCAAGAATTAGGTAAAGATGACTGTATTAAACGGTTGTTTAAAGGAATTTTTAGATTGCGACCTCCACTACCTAAGTACAACATTACTTGGGACACATCTATAGTCCTTAACTTTTTAGCTAACTGGTACCCAAATGAGACACTTAACTTAGAGAAAATATCTAAGAAATTAATAACTTTGCTTGCACTGGCAACCGCACATCGAGTCCAGACATTTTCTAAAATTAATATAAAAAATGTAGAAGTATTTAATAACGAAATTAGAATTAAAATTCCAAACTTAATAAAAACGTCCCGACTAGGATCATCACAACCAATATTAATACTGCCTTTTTTCCGGGAACGGCCAGAAATATGCCCTGCTCTTGCATTGCAATCTTATATTTCAATAACAAGATCTATAAGAAGAACTGATAACCTCTTTGTAAGTTTAAAGAAACCGTATAATTCTATCACTCCGCAGACACTGAGCAGATGGATAAAATCTACGCTAGGTAGTAGTGGAATTGATGTGACCATATTTACTGCACATAGCACTAGACACGCCTCTACTTCTAAGGCACATCAACTTGGAGTAAGCTTAGACGTAATCCGAAAAACAGCAGGCTGGAGCGATAATTCTAAAACATTTGGTAAATTTTATAATAAGATTATAACTGATGTGAGTGATGATTCCTTTGCTAGAAATATTTTGTTAAATACTGATTGATGATCACAAATTATTATTTTTTATGAATTATTATGAGCTGAAAATAACTAAAATTATTTTTTTTGTGTTGAAGGAAATAAATGATTCTCGTTTTTTCTACAAAACTGTTTAATTAGTGTTGATATTTTCATGGAACTCTCAACATCTACATGTAATCTCTCATGCTAATCTCGAGGACAAAGCTGAGTATAATTAATGATTAAACGAACTTACCAAGTGAAGTTCGATCATAATTATACGAGGGCTTTGTCCGAAGAGATTAGCATCCCACCCTCCCATCTCCCCAGATTCAACATTCAAATATCAATTGGGTGCTCTGCTCTGAAGTAAATGAAGTTCGCTGGCTGGGGTTGCCAGACGGAGAAAGAAAAAAAAAAAAAAAAACTCTCAAACACAGTGCAGATGGCGACACCGTATGTCTACTACATGTAATCTCTCATGCTAATCTCTTCGGACAAAGCCCTCGTATAATTATGATCGAACTTCACTTGGTAAGTTCGTTTAATCATTAATTAAGTTCTAGACTAACATCAATGCGGACAACTGTCGGTCGACAGTCGACAGTTGACTCGCCTGTGCTCGGGCACGCACGATCGGCGCTCGCTCGTTTGCGAAATATAAAAAGCCGGACACCGTATACTTTAGCCGGACACACAATCGAAAAGCCTACCTATGTCCGGCTTTATTCCGGACGACTGGTAACGCTAGTGGGAATGCCATCGCAACCGGCAGCATGGAAAAGTACGATTCCGTGTAGCACGAAGGAAAACGTTGGACAAAGATTTTCCTCTCCAGTCATCCGTATATTTCATCATATTTGTTTCAAGTTCGTCGTTCATTATTCATTGTAGAGAATTTATTTCTTCGAGTCAGCACCACCACCACTACCCCACCCCAGCCAGCCGGATGTAGGTAGTCCTAGAATAGATGATAGATGTAGTTTCACCATAAATATTTTTTTAATTGGCAATACTCATTCACGTATATTTTTTCTCCGTAATAGGTTTTGAATAAAATTACTTAAAACTTTTGTGACTTAAATTATCGAGTGGAGTCCCAGTTAATACTTACGTACTTAGACCGTTTCATAAAATATTGATTGATTATTTGAAACTCTATTCGTGACGTGAACAAAACTTATTTTTATATTTGGCGGCTATAATACTAATGACCTCTGATGGTCTGAGGTTACCAGTTTATGCGTTAAATAAAAACGTAAGTTGTCTTTTTAAGGGTTATAAAATATTTAAATACTCCAATAATATTGCTCATTAATTTGTTAAATGAGTTTACTATAACAATTTGCTGTGCAATGTGTTATGCAATTTATTTAAGTAAAAAGACAAAAACCGGTGTTGAACCGATACGAGTAACGGAACGTTGAAGTGAATGTACCATCCAAATGACAAATTAAAAAGTTTTTATTTTTCTTATATTGGTACGAGATTTTATTGATTGTTTTCTTTCATAAGATTTTCGGCCAGACGGCGACTGAAATTGCAAGTTACTGTGATATATTTATTTTCAATAATTAACTATTCTTATCAACCAATTAAATGAGCAGGGATATCGAGTTATGTCTATAAGTAATGGAAGGTACAGAACTGGGTGGCGACCAGCAATTTTGTTTGAGATGGAACAATTTTCAAGCGAATATAACTTCTCAATTCGAGGCATTGCGCGATGATGAGGACTTCGTGGATGTCACCCTGGCATGCGAGGGGCACCGGCTGGAGGCACATAAAGTGGTTCTATCGGCATGTAGTCCATATTTCAAGGAATTATTTAAAGTAAGTCCATCTTTCACTCCCCACACTTTGATGTGTCACCATTACAATGACTCTAGTGAAAGTTGTTATGTATAAAACACTTGATCTACTTACAAATGCCATGTCTCGCGTTCCGGTTAAGTACTCGTGATTTCATTTATTTGTACCTACTTTAAAATTCTGTTTCACAATTTCTAATTAACTCATTACCATTGGGGCTATAGATTACATTTGTCTTGGAAGCATTTACTGAATTCTTTATACATATAATGTAACCATTACAGTCCATGCTAATGAATATGTTTGCCTAATTTTTAATATATTAAAAATGGTTTTGTAACACAGTTTTATCTGGGGTCATTGGTACTGAAATCTTTATGAGAAAAAAAGATGACCTGCCAAATGAATGATGAAAGTTTCTCAGCCATACTTTACACTATAATACTTATCTGCTCTTTCTATTTTTTTATTTAATGGATTTATTTTGTAGTCCAATCAATGGTACAAATTAATAATGGTCAATAGTACTTAATCCATAAAAGAACAATAATTTGTAATCTCCTATTATCTCTAAGGTCTTTACTGTTTACATACACATGGTAAATCTTTGTCAATTGACAAGTTATTACAGTGTGCATTGTTGTCATAAATTAAGTATATGAAGTTTTTTGCTAACTTGATGTGGTTTGTCTGTGGTCATCTAATGATTTTTAATTTGTTTAACAAATCAGTATTACACAGCTGATATTTTGTGGTTTTTATGTTAACTGTATATGAAATGATACTTTCATTTAAGCAATAGATTTTGCATTTTTTTCCTTTATGGTGACCAGAACACTTAATTTATTTAAATCAACACACATAGCAAGTTCAGTTAAAGGAATGGCTTGATATTTTGTCCTCAATATCACTGAAATATATCTCCAGTAGTCGCTATCACTAAACAAAGGGTAAAAAGCCCAAAAATAGAAAGTGTTCATCGAGAAATCTCCATTGAATTGGAAGGGTGAATAGTCATTGAGTGTTTCATCAGTCTATAAATAACTTTACTTTGAGACATTCTAATTTCTAGGTTAAGACTTAGGATTACACGAGTATTGATACTCTCTGTAAACGTTTTTTTCGTATCACATTTTATCAATCTATTCACATCTTATCTTGTTGTTAACAATGCATGAGCTAATTTAATCGAGGACCATTGTTAAACAAAGATAGTAAGCAACTATCTATCTTCTCAATGCAACATAAGAATAGGACACTTAACACTAGTTAGTTGTATGTTAACCTTTTGATTCCAAAGTTCAGACATTATCCCCCTTGTTCATAAAAACTTGACTTTCATAAACATTTGATAAACATTACCTGTCATTGTCATTTTCTTTAGAAAGGACAGAGATGGCAATACTGTTATAGTGTTTAGCTGTTCAAAGTTTATAAACAATGGTTTTATTTAAACATGTTCGATTATAATATTTAAAAAAATAACAAGTTTGGTGAATGCATTTTATTTATATTTAAATTCAATTAAAAGTATGTCATGTTTTTTATGGCACAAGCAGTTTTTTATTATTAGAGTTGTAGTACTTATTGTGTATTTTTGAAGTTGGTCTAACTAAATTAATTAAAAACAGTTGTATAATTGTGTGATTTATCAGGATGACGGCCGCTACTGTTGATTGTTATTGTTGATTAAGCCACATTGTTACTTTCAGAACAATCCATGTCCTCATCCTATAATATTCATGCGCGATTGCGAGGTGTCGCACGTGCGCGCGCTGCTACAGTTTATGTACGTGGGGCAAGTGAACATCGCACAGGCGCAGCTCAGCGCCTTCCTGCGGACTGCCGACGCGCTGCAGATCAGAGGCCTCACAGACTGCTCACAACACAACGATAAAGTAATTTATCTCATTACATTCAGCCACACATAATGTCGCTATCTCCCCATACTAACACTCTGCTTCTTCGTTCATCTGTTACAGAAAGTGAATCGAAAATCACCTCCTTCCCAACTACGTAATTTGCTCAGCGCCAAGCCGTCACACTCTACCTCCTCCTCCAAAGCCGCAAACCAAAATGTCGAGACGACCTCTGTTGAAGACCAAGAACAAAACACAAGTCGTCGCTCCACAAGAAATTCTCCCGAAGTTGCCAGAAACAATCTCAATGAAGAAGCTCCTTTTCAAACTTCTAGTCAAATGAGGCCTAATAATGATGACTATAGAGAAACTCCCAATTACCCAGCTCTAAGGGTGAAAACTGATCTCGAAGCCCCTGAGGTGAAAAATGAAGAGAGTGATATTCTCATGGACCCTGGAGACCCTGAAAGAACAGACAAATGTCAAGAATTCAATGCAACCGATCTTTTGGAACCAAAAATGGAAGTAATGGAACAAGAAGCTAGCGACGAGGAGCGTTCCAGCTTTCCACAGATCTACTACAACGAGAACAACGCGCTCGCGAATCCATTTGCTGCACTGCAAGGTTTGTGCTAATACATTCGTTTGGAAATGTTCCAAGCCGTGACTGGTGAGATATTGATGGTTTACGTTGTTTCGCAGGTAATATGGATCTGATGGCCGGGATGAACACGGACCTGCGAGACGAGAATGCGGAAGGTAAATATGCTCATTCTTTGTTCACTATCACGTCATTATCACACGCACACGTCGACTCGGACAGCCGCGCCCCCGGCGAACCTCTTAATTTAGCTTGTTTGACGAAAAATAATAATTCGGTCGTAGTAGAGAGCGCGCGCGATCTCGTAGTGTGTCGAGTTCAAGTCAGGTGGCTAGGCGCGCGGGTGTCGGGCGACGCGCGGCCCGCACCGCGACCCACCGCCGCCGTGCACTGCCCACTAAACTATCCTATTCAAATGCTAACACCTACAACCTAATCTCATTACCAAAACTCTTCCCAGAGACCTTGAAAAGATCACATCTTCAACTTGTAGAATTGGGGCAGTTCATAAAAACTTAAGACTGTATCAACCCTTGACTGTGCATGTTTGAAGGCACAATTATTAAAGATCCATTCATGTAAACTAGGTTCTCTGATTAATCTCATTCTTTGTATGATTTGCTCATTGTGTGGAGCGATAGTCGATGTTTATAGTAGGAATAGCATTGGCATTTGAATACGGTGATGGAGTGGCACGTTGTGCGACGGTGCGCTGGTGTGGGGCGGGCCGGAGTGCGCAGTGCGAACTGTATGTTGGCAGCGGGCGGCGCGGGCGGTGCCGGGGGCGCGGGTGGCGGCGGGGTGCAGTGCGCGGTGTGCGGGCGGCGGTACAGCAACGCGTCCAACCTGCGCCAGCACGTGCGGCTCATCCACGAGGCGCAGCCGGTGGCGTGCGCCACGTGCGGCCGCTCCTTCAAGACGCCGCTGTACCTGCGCCGCCACACGCTGGCGCAGCACCCGCCCGCGCGCCTGCGACTCAAGCCGCCGCCGCTCCCCGCGCTGCGGCCCGCCCAGAGCTTCCAACAGTAGCGGCACCCGCGCGACCAGAGGAACGTTACCGGCGAGGAGACGCTACTGTTACTGCAATCTCCGCAGATATCACGACGTGCCACCGATAACTGTTGCACACCTCATTATCAGTGGGAATGTTTATCGCGACCTATTCGATTTGTTCTTTTCCCTCAACAGAGAAGCCGCGTTGTAGCATTCCTCTGCTATGACACACTGATTAGAATACTGAAGGTAGCGTAGTGTCTCTTCGTACGGCGAAGTCGTGAAGATGTGGCTTATAAAGTCGTAACGAAGACTGTCAATAGATATATCTAGTCTGTGATCGGAGTGTCGCCGGGGGCCTATTTTCCGTCACACCTCTCCGCTTATTGTGTGCCTTTCTATAATATACCGAGTGCCAGATATGTGTCGCATTAACGAGTTTCTCTAAGTACTTCCTATTAATAGGAAGATATTTTCTCTATCAATAGTAAAACAATTGCAAATAATATACTACTGTTGATCATAATACCTATAGTGTAGCTATTCAGAATATTAGTAACGATTATTTTTTCGAGTTGTGTCCTTGCGTCATGCAAAAGTAAGGGGAATTTAGTTAGTAAAATACCTATGGGAAACCCACGTTTTAGTCATAAAGTGATCGTACGACATTGAGTCATGGGATGGTGGATAAGGGTTCTAGTTAAGTGACTAATTGAAGCTCGTTAAGGGGACGCATTCGGTACCTTCCTTTCTGACAATAGACTGATTGTTGTTAAAGCATTTGTTGCAACCGGTGCTGATTTTACATAACATAGGTTATTTACTGGTTACATAATTATTATACAAACATACATTATACACGTTATCCACATTGACCGACACTTTCTGTCTGAGATATAAATAAATAATAGGTGTATTTTCATAATAGAGTATAATTTTTTTGTACTGCAGAAGACGGAAAGTGCCGGACATATCCGTTTTATTTGTCGAATACGCGGACTCATGTACGCAGCTTTCAGTGTCCATAAGCCCGCGCTAAACAACAATAGTGATATTTTTATACACAATAGTTTTATCTTTACACAATGTTATTGTTGAGTGATTGGACGGCTCCCGGTAAATAGTTTGTACAAAATCTCAGATATAATGAATAGTAAGTCTTCAGAAATCGTATATAAAATGATACATAACTACAATAATATATTAGTTGTTTAGGGTGGAAAACCACATTATGTTGCCATACAGAATCTTGTGCATTGTTGATATGCTCACAACATAACAATAATCAGTTGATTTTTCTATTAAATCAATGGCTTTCGATTTTACACGATGATAAATATTCATATACATGTTTTATCATGATTTGTTAATATGACCGAATGCGCGTTGTGTTGGCTTGCTAAAGGGTGCCGATAGCTTAGATCAAGATTATTAGTTGATGAATAAATAATAGAGTCTATCCTCGCGTTACTTTTAGTACATACACTTAGTCTTACTCGTCAGAGTATAAAATATAAATAAAATCTATTTAATTCTCAGACAAATGCTATTCCAAGAATTGAATCAGAATGTTGCATTTTATCATAGTTAACAATTAGCCCCATACAATTATACAGGTTCCTAATCGCTACGGCACCCTAATTCGTTGGTGAGCAAGAAATAGTAAATAGTTATATTTTAATAATGACTTGAAGCAGTTACAACGCTCAAACATTTGGCTTCATAATATGATAGCATAGATAATGTTGAGACCACAACTTGCCATAGCTCCCACTAGCCCAGTGTCATAGTAAGCACTGTATCAACATTATAACAATGTAGAACATAAGAGGAGGGATTTTTTTATTACTTATATTTTTATATAACTTTAAATTTCGATCGGTTATTTCTTTAATGTTTTTTTGTAGATGTATTAAATGATTGCCATGAAAAAAGCACATCTAGTCATTTTGTAATAAAAGCATTTAGAGGGGACACTTCTTAAAGGTATGATTAGGGTTGTGAGTAACAATATTAGTTTATCTTTTGAAAATTAATTGTAAACTTATTGGAATAGTGTGTGATCTCAAGTGACTTTATTTCCATGATCTCCAAAATTCGATCTTGCATTTATTTTTAACAGTGTTTAATATTTAAAAGATACGGACGAAAGTAAATTGCAATAATAATTACTCTAAAATAATCGCTTATACGTATTAGTAATAGTAATTTTAAAAAGCACTTTTCTTAAATAATAATTTTAATCCCAATTACTAAGTTAAGGCGCAGCTTTTATTATTGACATATTTAAATGAAAAGTATAAATGTATAGAAAAAAAATGAATCTCTTCACACTGCTGAACTTAAATAGAAATTATATAAAACTAGAAATTTTATCATCATGATAGTAATGTTTATTGATGTCATTAATACAGAATGATTATACGTTTTTTTATAATTTACTGCAATTATGAACACATTAATGTACTCGTCAGTGATTAATGTCAATTTATAGAATCAGCTTCAGGTTCGTTTATAAAATTGTCCCGCTTTCAAACCATGGTAAATCAGATGTTCTTTGTCTATAGTTAAGTTTTTTCCAACGATCCGTTATTTTTATGTTACAGCCTTAGTATCTCAAGCAATTACTGACTGCTAATTTGTCTATCTTTAATGTGAAAATTAATAAAATGTAATTACGTTCATCTGCACATTCGCTTTGTGCAGATTATTAAACTTGTGTACATACATCAATGTATTTTTTACTAAATATCAAAAAATAAAGTATTGCGAAGAAATTGTGATTTTTAGTTATCGGTGTGTATGTCGTGTCGATCGAGTTTACCTTGATATTTCACTTATATACTAGACCTTGGAAATGAAATATTTTTATCAAGTTATTTAATAATATGCCATGGCCGCCTATCACTTATCGTGGTATGAATTGATTAGGAATCGGTCTTTCTAATGAAACGACAATCTATGAGCATTTTTCCATTAATCCTTGTTGAATACCTGTTGTTTCGTATAACATTTGTATGGTGTGGTGTAGCTGTAGGGAGATGGGACGGTAGACGCAATCGTCCGGTCCCTGACGCCGTGTGGCTGGAGCAGCACCGCCGAGCACTGCCCTTCGTCATCAAGCGGGAGAACGAGCGAGGGCCTGCCGCCGCGCCCAGACTTGTAAGTGCAACACTCATCATCATTCTGCTGACATTTATTTTGGGGTTGACGTAGCATGTCTTCTTCTTCCATAACTCTCTATTACTCGTCCTCTCAGCAGTCACCAGTTCTAGGCATACAATCTTTCACACAATCCATCCATCGTTTATACTCAAAACTCATGACATTTTCCTCATTGCGTCGCATTATATCCCCCAAATGTAAGCGTAGTACAAACTATAACTCTGACTCCTATGGCATCTTGATTCAAATTGCTTATGAAAATCTTACAGGAACCAGGTGCCAATCTGGAGTTCGATTCCCAATTCAATACTTATATAAGGAGAGAGGTTCTACTCACACCAGGGTCAGGAGTCTAAGCTTTTTTGGGCGTATCTTAAAGCCTCTACTTGACGTCATTCGGGATTAAATATAATATACTGTATATAATCTTCTAGATAAAGTTGGGTGAGGGCGTAGAGATTCGAGAAGAGCTCCTGCGTGGTGTGAAGTGGGGCGACTATCGGAAGGTGACGCGAGGGCTGGCAGCGGCGCTGTTCTCACCGATCGAGCTGGCAACGTGTTCGGTGACGGGGCAGCGCTGGTCGCGCGCGGGGCAGGAGTCGCGGCCCACCAAGCCGCCGCTGGACCGGCGTCGCGTGCACGCGCTCATCTCGTACGTCAGCCGCCACTTCCCCGACGTCGAGGTCAGCCGCATCAAGCAGGTGCTCGCCTACAAGTGCAAGGAGAACTGCGCCGCGCTCAGGATGAGGACCGCCAGGTGAACTTACACTTTTGACGTTACGTCATCATCAGCTATGAACTTCTAATGGTGCATATCCATAAGTCACTTACTAAACTATGACTATATGCTTCTTTGTCCTCTTTTGGACAGCAGGTTCAAGTTTTTACCATAATAATTCTAGGACCCCTTTTAACATGACTGATACTAAATTAGTCACTATCAGTTAGATTCCCTTGTAATCAAGAATGATTCTTATAAGTAGATGTTATACAGTTTTCTGATATCTTGATTTTCAACAGACTCCCCGCATCAATACAGGCGGACATGGAGATCGCAAGGCAAGCTTGCTTTATTATTTAGTTATTTAGTACACTATAATAGTTTTAGGAACTCTTGAAATAGATCCCTCAATTGACCCCACGAAGTGTTGATAACGCTGAGCGACAATGATCAGTACAATAAACAACTCTGAACTTTATCAAGTTTTAAAGTAATCGAAACTTCTGCTTATATTCTTCAATCGTTCGATAAATATACATAAAACCGACTTCAAAAGAAAACACAAAAAAGTGAAAAATAAACTTTAGAAGAAAAATCAGTTTCTGAAGTCGGTGGCAAAAACTGAAATCAAAGAAACAAAAGTCGACTTCAGAAACTGATTTTTCTTCTAAAGTTTATTTTTTGTGTTTTTTTTTAAGTCGGTTTTATTTTTTGTTAAAAAGTTTTAATTTTTCACTTTTTAGTGGTTCACATGTAAGTTCACATGTTCATGGGTCTTAATGTGGACAACGTAGTTTTTTTTTTTTAATTTTGTTGATTTTTCAAAAACCGCTTGTCCGATTTCGATAAAAAAAATATGGGACCATTTGGGAAGTATACCCTTTCCAACAAAACAAGAATTTTTCAAATCGGTTAGCAAGTGACGGAGTTATGCCCGAACAAACATAAAAAAAAACATCCGAATTGAGAACCTCCTTCTTTTTTTAGAAGTCGGTTAAAAACCTTTTGAACTGGAGACTGGTATAAAAGTGTAGTGGACCAGTAATTTCTGTACTTACTCATGACTATCTCCTAAATATTTGCGCACAACGTTGATAGGTATATTGACCTGAGACAGACTAGGTACCTACTGTAGTAGATGATAAAGACACAATTTTTATTAATCTTAAGAAATGGACGAGAGGTTATCGCTTTACCATGTGTGCCATGCTTATCGCCATAAGTAGCGTAAGGCGTACGTTTCGACATGACATCACAGAATACATCGAACAAATAAATAATGATATCGGTTGAATCATGTAATTAACGAGACAGTGTTGACATGTTTTCGCCATGATGGCACGTTGTGCTAAACATAACATTCTGATAGTGCGTCGCTTGATAGTGCGAGGCTGGGGGCCAGTGCCGGTCCCCTTGACTTTCAAATAAAACTTTTATATCTTAATAATATTCAGCTTGTTGAATAATTCTTTCATTATCAAACTTTTATATGTTTTGTTCATTGACTTGAAGTAAGTCATGACATAAAAAACTCAATAAACCCCCTGAAATCGTGTCACGTAGAATTAATCATGTGTCCAATGGAAAAGTTCTTTTTCAATATAATTATTTTTATCAATGCTTTAGCTTCTTTAAATGAGAAAAGACCTTTTGCCCTGCATTGGGACACTTACAGGCAGATAATGTTATACTTATCAAAATTAGAAGATTGATTGGTTCTATTTGGGGGCTCATGACAGATAGATAATACTAGATATAAATTATAGTTCACTAAAAGATAACAGATAATAAAATTTGAAAATTGCAGATTGATCATTTAAGTGCTACAATGTTTTCTTTTGTCTTTATTTCAAATATTAAGAAAATTTAGATCTATCACCACGCGGTAAGCCCACATAATAATTATTTTCAGTCATAAAGTTTGCTTTAACATTTCTACTGTGGTTGTGTAGTGGTTATCGACAGACGTATACAAGGTGTAACCTTAAAAACTAGTTTTTTTTTAAACTTGTGAAATATTTGGAACTTCGACCTCCAATATCTCCGAAACTAGAAGGTTCCCCCGTATAGTCCGTATAAAAATATCGCAATGACGGGGAGAACCAATTTAAGTACCTTTTTTTTTGAGCGGTAGTGAGCGTCAGACTTCTACTGACTAAAAACCACCCGTGTTCCTTCTCAGCCCCGCACAACACGCAGCCCCGACGCGACGCGGAGAACAAGTGCCTTTCGCATCGTTAAGGGTATAATTGATTACCAACACCTACAAGATAATGAAAATAAACGAGAATGAAAATGGTTATAAAAATAATTTACTTTTCTACATAGCCTCCTAGCAAGTCAATACATTTAGTTCATCTTTTTTCTAAACCTAGAATTCCCTTAGGAAAAAAATCTTTATCTTGACTCTCCCAAAACGCCTCACAAAAGCAACCATCACTTCGCTATCGTCTTCAAATTTTTTACCTCGGAGGTGTTTTTTGAGCTGAGAAAAGGGGTAAATGTCACTGGGGGGTAAATCTGGCGAATAGGCTGGGTGTTTGAGTAATTCAAATCCCGTTTCTTGAATGGCAGCTATCGCAACTGCGGCTTTGGGAGCGGGTTTTTTGTTCATCGGTTAACATTTTCGGTACCCAACGCGCCGAGACCGTTTTCATATTCAATTCGTTTGTAAGAATTCTTTGAACGCTACCATATGAAATCCCTGTGTTCTCAGCTATATGCCTGATGGTCACTTTTCGATCTGCCACAACAACGTCTTCTACTTTTTTCACATTATCTTCAGTGAGAGACGTGGATGGACGTCCCTCGCGATGTTCATCTTCAGTGGATGTTCTACGGTCTACCCAGCTTCAACTCCTTAGCCCAGCGTGCAACTGTGGAATATGGAGTAGCAGAGTCCCGTAATGTTTCCACCAAGTCGTTGTGTATGTCTTTCGTAGACATTTTTTCAAACAGAGGTTTTTGATCACAGCTCTCATTTCGTTTTTTTTCCATTTTGATGTTCTCTCTTCGACGGCTCGTATTCAAATGAATGTAGCTCCCGGAAATTGTGGTATATTTATACGATTTTTTTTTTGTCGACTTAGTGGATAAACAAGCTAGCATTAAACATTTTTTTTAGATTTTTGTGCGAAGTGGAAATAGCCGATTATCATTACTTTTGGATCACCCCTCGTATAATAACGTATAACCCTCCTACCATGGGACGTAACACGTCATCAATTTAATTGATTATAGGAATATTTTTAATCAGTATTGGTTCTATAAATAGACTAAATTTTTTTGTTTGAACAGTCGTTTAATTGTTTGGTTAGTCAAATTCTGCACTCGGTATTATATACTTTAGGTATATTATTTTGTATTTACAATTATTGCAGAGGACATTACTATTTACAATTAATATTTTAATTAAATGCATGCTTAGAAAGCAGCGGTGGCCTAGTGGTGGCGGCCCCGACTTACCAACAATAAGTCGTGTGTTTGAACCCAGGTAGGCGCATTACTTTGTGAAATTTATTTCATCACCGCTGCTCTCAAAATGGTGAAGGAAAACATCATGTGAAAACCGTCATGTCAAGAACCAAAAATAAAAATCGCAAACGTGTGAAATCTACCAATACGCACTGGGCCCGCGTAGTGGATGATAGGCCATTCCTCTCCTAGAGAGGAGGCCTGAGTCCCTGCAGCATTATGATAGGAAAATACATACCTAACAAAACATCACACCGGTAATCCCCGTACTTAATATATTTTATTACCACAAAGTTCAAGCAAATTGCACTATGTACAGATTAAAGTTTTTAGTTTAGTATAAGGTAAATAAGTACAATAAGTTAAACCCTGTCCCCTAAACCAGGCTAGGCCTGTATCTTAGGGGCATACTACTAAATGGGTACACCCCGGGGACATTGCGCCAGTCATGATTAGGTACCATGTAGAGCGTGAAAAATAATAAATACAGTAAGTATCTATTATTTAAACGAGACGGAATTTAAATCAAACTAAAACTCTTTTTTTATTTAGAGAAAATTTGTTGATCCAACCATTCCTGTTAGTCTGAATTCATTGACCTTTTTTTTTTAAATTACCTTTTTGTAACCTCTTGGTTATGGTTATGCGGACCTTTATCGGAAATCGATTATTTAATAGTAGCTATTTATTGGGTGTTCTGCCCTTCCGGCAGACCAGCGTTATTAGATCCCTGATAGTATGGAAGTTGGAAGAAGTGGCCGGCCATATAATACACCACACCAAAACCAATTTTGATGTTTCCTCAACAGATCAATCCAGTAAAAAGTTGAAAATTATTAATTTATTAATACTAGCTGATGCCCGCGGCTTCGCCCTGTCGAATTATAAACTAAAACCTTCCTCGAAAACCACTCTATCCATTGGTGAAAATAGCATGAAAATCGGTGCAGAAGTTTTTATGAAATTCACTTAATGTTTTTATATTACCATACATCTAGCCATAATGATAACAGAATTATGTTATCAGTACACACTTACCGCAATGACATAGTTTAATGGAAAAATAAAAACCTGTACCCTAGCTGATAATTATCACTGATCACCTAACCGGTACACTGACTGAACATTTAACATCGGGTATTCCACCTTTTATTTCAATTAATCCAACCAATTCATGTCCAAAGTCCTTTTTTTTTGGATGTTGGTAAATAATCGAATGACTCGTCCCGCTCTGGGCGGAGCGGATTGAAGTGTCAGACTTCTACTGACTAAAACCACCCATGTTCCCTCTTAGCCCTTTGTGCCCGGGGCCGCGGTATCTCTTTCGAACAACCCGCAGCCAATTGTTCACACTTTCAAGTACTGAGTTTGTTGATACCTTTCGTTTAAAGAATGAATAGTTGTTGTTGTTGACATTGAAGGTTCGCGAGTGGTCTCCGACATGACAGATTCCTCTGTTCTTCTCTCAACCTTAGGTTTATGGTGATGAAGAAGACTACCAGCAGACGTTATCTTCTCTCCAAACCCTTTTCATCGCTATTATGTTTGCTAGAGTAGATTAGGCGACCAAGTTTTATGTAACCATTGCTTATGCCCGGCAACACACAATAATACCACGCTAACGGCAGGGTAGAACACTTTCCAAATCCAAACCACAGACACCATACCAAATATAACATGGCTTGCTGTTTCTACCAACATACTATTGTCCATATGATCAAGGGAATTTCGGTGCGTCCACTCGTCCAGAACACCCAATAAATAGCTACTGGATACTGATAATTCAAATAAGATTTTGTAAAGTCCACCTGCCGCGTTATATCATCATATCTATGAGTATTAGAGATGCGTCAATGAAATTATCTATAAAAATCTTTTGCTATATAAAACCGATAGATGTCGAAATTATAATGTTTTATAATATTGCGCAATATTTAGCTACTAGTCTTTTCCCAACCATGTTGGGGTCGGCTAACGGCTTCTAGCAACAACTATCAACTACTTTTACGAAATTCTAAATTCAATCATATTATTTTAAAGAATTACTTTACAGAAATCTATATTTATTTATTTATCATTTATTTCGGACTTAAAACATCCATAGATTGTTAGTAAACACTACCACTACAACTATCTATGACAGTAAAGATTAATTTAAAAATTTTAAGTTTTAAATCAGCTGAAACTAGATTCAGGCTTGGATGCAGAATGCAGCATCGCATTAAATAAAATATTGACATGTAGTAGAAGGTGCAACAATTGTTGCAATTTTTAGTTTTTGCTGAATTAAAATTAAATATAGATAGGTATAACTCAAACTCAAACTCAAACTCAAATTCTTTATTTCAATTAAGCCATTACAGGCAC
This sequence comes from Diarsia dahlii, assembly GCA_949775195.1. Classification (NCBI taxonomy): domain Eukaryota; kingdom Metazoa; phylum Arthropoda; class Insecta; order Lepidoptera; family Noctuidae; genus Diarsia; species Diarsia dahlii. Next base: position 18,100,151 of record OX459195.1, read on the forward strand.
TTTTGAATGTCAGAAGAACATTTCACAAAAAAAAACGAAACTACGAGTGCAATACGTCATTCCGAAAGCCACCACGCCGAACCACACGCCACCGAATGCCCGCAACAACGAACACTGCAAGCACGAAAGCACGCAGTGACGCAAACCGCAACAACGAATGCCCGAATCTATCTTCCATCTATCTATATAATGTATAAAATTCTCGTGCCACAGTGTTAGTTGCCATACTCCTTGGAAACGGCTCGACCGATTTTTATGAAATTTTATACGTATATTCTGTAGGTCTGAGAATCTGTCGTAATCTATTTTTCGTAGGCAGCGCATGTAGGGCACAGTTAGTTTTATTATAAGATTTCACTTATTATTTAGTTGTAATACCGCGCCACTCGAGGCAGTAATACAATTTGTAGCAGGCTATCGAACTGTTTCAGCGACTCGACCAACTACCTGCTGAGTGCGGCCGCGCGGCCCCCACCTTGCGACGTGGACGCGCCCGGCGGCAGCACACGCTCCTCTTATTCTAACTAGTAAGTATTTCTGCTTCTGCTTTGGGAAATTCAACCATATGTATTCATGTGTGTTTGACAGGCATTCATTTGCGAATTTGTGATATTTTACTTCTGTGTCTTTAGTACTTATCTCGTCTTTCATCTGGCCTAGCATTTTCTCAAGTATGTTGGGGTCGATTTCCAGTCTAACCGGATGCAGTGAGATACCAGTATTTTACACATAGCGACTGCCTATCTGACCTCCACAACCCAGTTTTGTACTGGATAATACGATACCCTTTTGGTAAGACTGGTTGTCTGACTTTCAGGCCACTGACCTGTAACAACTGCCAAAGATCAATATATGGCAGCCGAGACCAACGGCTTGACGTGCAATCAGAGGCACGGTGGAAACTTCACCAATAGGGGATCGGACTGACTCAAAAAAATATGATTCTATTTAGTCCGTCAGTTAGATTATCGAAAAATATTGGATACGTGTTTTTTGTTTTATCAAATCAATAAAAATTGACGAAGAAGAAGATAAAGCGCGTTAAATATCATGGAGTGGGGCTTGAAACGTCACATGAAGGTACAAAATGTACTATCAGATGACGTCACACGAGTTTTCGAAGCACTGTATCGTCTTCATTTTTTGTTTACGTGAAAAAAGAAAAAAATACGTGGTCAATATTTTTTGGAAATCTATCTGACGGACTAATTAGTTTTTTTTGTCCGATCCCCTATTGCAGTTTATTTTTAGGCAGACTTTTGTAAATATTTGGGGAGGTGGGGGGGGGGCGTCTATCCTAAGCCGCTGCTAACGCGTCGCTGTGCTAGATCTGATCGAAGCACATTTAACTCAAATAAAAGAATCATCGATACGACGAAGCAGATAAAACTGTCTAGGAGAAATGAAAATCTTAATTAGGCTTATCAACAGCTTCCAAAATCATTTACGAGTTCGGTTGCTCAGAGTATGCTTAAATTTTTGCTGTTGCGAGACCCTTTAAATTCACCAGCACCGAATAAAATAGATTTTATCATACCGAAGCTGACAATCCTTTTTTTTCTTTACTTTTAGCGAGGCTTCGAAGGGTCCAGGAGGCGGTGGCGGAACCGGCCCCGGGAGCGCGGGGGGCGCGGGCGAGTACTCGCGCGGCGCGGGGGGCGCGGCAGACGAAGCGGACGGCGACGCGCAGTGATGGCCGCGCGACACGGTGTTGCATATCAATTTCATAATCTTGTTATTTTTTACCAAAAAAGAAGAGAAAATAAAGAAACTCGTCGCTCGGCGTCGCTCTCGAGGCGTTGGTCGGTCGACGCGCCGCTCGGTCGCGACGGGCTCCCGTCGATCGTTTGAAAAGATTTATATTTATTTGCGCGGCGTCGCGACGACGAACGACGGCGGTGAGTTGCCCGTGTAAAATATTCATATTTATTTAGGTGATATTTTTCTATTGGCTACTGATAAGATTTTATCTCGTTATGTATCTGCCGGCCGCGCCGGGGATGCATTGTCGTTTGTAAGGAAGGGGAGTGGAGTCGTGCCCGAAGCTCTAGCAATAATTTATCAGGTTCCTAAGACATGTTTTGTAGTTAGATTCTATTTGCACGAATTTTCGCAAACACTGCCGCTTTATTTCTAAATTTTTTTATAGACATCAGTCAGTCGTTTTATTGCTTTCTATATTTTATGTTTAAATATAAATCGAGTCATTTTCAACGTTACGTTAAAATTTGTATATGAAGCATTTAAGTGCTGTACGAGGGACCGTTGCAATTGCAAAGTAAATATATCAAAATGGCATAATTTTTAGAGCTATCTTATAGATATTATAGTCATTTCGTTTTATAGGTGTAAATGATAATAAAGAATTTATTTTGGAGCGTCAAGGTTTGGATATTGTAAAGTCTTTGGAGAGCTGTGATCATGATGGATATAAAGCAGTCATATTTTTAAAATATACATTTAAGAGTTATAACGTAATTATACTATTGTACAGTCGGTCTGTATAATAAGGAGTCGTAAGCGGTAATCAGTAGCCGAGTGGCCGGGCGCGAGCGGAGCGGAGCGGTGTGCTCAGCACAGGCCGCGTGACACGCGAGCGGAGCGGAGTGCACAGCACTGCGGCACCCGCACGCACCGCGCCGCAGCGCGGGCCGCCAGCCCGGCCGCAGCTATGCATCTGCGCACAGATGTATAATCATATCAAAAAAGCAATAACTATTATTTGATAAAGAACGATTTATTTCATTTTTAAATACTATTTTAACCAAGTTGTTATAAATGTAGTTAGTAAATTGGAAAGATCTCTTGAGAAGTCCACGGTCATATATAGTTCTTTTGAACAATAACTAAATTCTCATAATGATAAAGTCTCACGTTTACGTCATATCAATTTGTAATACTTAGTTTTTTCACTATTTTGTACATCTTGTACAAAAAATAACATAATCATATAACTTCAGATCATAGAAACAGGCATGTTACATGTGGCAAGGTTGCGACAGTGGTTGGGATGGCAGGCTCATTCATATAAATAGTTTATAAGTCGGATCGAACAAAGAATGGGATTGTGGTTTATAGTTTGTAGACTGCCATACGATGCACTGTCGTTCGTCAGAGGCTCAAGAACTGGTGGCGTGTAACGTTGCACGTATGTGTCGTTGCTGTTATGTTGCGTTGCCGTTTCCGTGGTCTGAGCGTGTACGCACGACACAGTACACTATCTGCACGTCTTCAGCAGTCAACTGTAAGAGATTGGTGTACCTATGAATAAGTTACAGTTACCAGAGTTAGGATATATAAGTAGTCACGCAGTGCTACGTAGTAAAATCTTACTATTATGTAATATTTTACGATGCCAATTGAAAGTCTTAATGCTCAATTTTGCCAAATTTTACTTGCCGAGAATGCGTCTTGTCTATTAATTTCGTGTTTTAACGTTTGGTATAGCACACATTCCCGTTACTAAAACACCTTTAGGTAATTGAAAGTGAGAAGGGAATGGACAGATTGCTCAATATTATGAAATAATTGTATTTCGTTTATAGTTCATAACACATTCACATAGAACATGGAAATTTTTGGCCCAATGAAAATTATATCATTAGAAAAGTAAATGAACATTTAATTGTAATTTAGAAATGATAAATTGAGAGTTAAAAGGATTTGCAAGTATATATATTTGTGACGAATGCTCGAGATGCAATATGTTAATTTAGTGCCAAATGATAAGTTAACTCGTAGCAATATATTGTATCCTAATGCTCTTGTGTAATTTCTCACGTAGTGTTAATGACCTATGAGGTTTCGAAGGTTTCTTTTACAAGACTATAATATATTTATACAGGGAAAGTGTTAGGTATGTACTGTTGTTTGGATTTAAGAGTGTTGTTGGGGTAAAATACTCATTGAGGCAGGGTGTAAAAATAAACGTACCGCGATCGTACAGCCGAGCACTGGATCCTTTATCTCCACCCTAGAATAGTTTTTATAAATACTTTATTTCAAGATATTGTTTAAAAATAAAATTGAAATCGTCAATAATATCAGTGTACCTCCATCTGAGACAGGGTAATGTCTTTTTACATGAACAAGCTTCCGTAGCTGTTTCTGCAGTTATTTTTACACTCTGGCCTATATAGCACTGAATGAGCAATGGAACAAGAGAATTTATTTACTCAAATAAGTTTTTTTTAATTATTTACGATAATTTTGTACTAAATTTAAATATACATTATTTTGCATTTTATGATTGTAATGGCAGCTGTCCATATCATGTGAACGATACAATCGGTCACTATAATTTAGGGTTTCATAAATAAATTAAAAACGATACATCGAACATGACACATTGGGCACAAATATTATTAAAAGTATGAACTTTTTCTTTGCTTGCTATTGTTAAATGATAATTGAAATCTAAATAACTTTGTTCCTGATACTCGGTCGTAGTAAGCTTTGTGAAACCCTAATAAGCGTTGTTGATGTAATGTTGTGGAGTATGTGGAGCGAGGCGGCACTCGGTCGGTGTGGCGCGACTGTGGCGTGGCGACGTCGTCCGCCACCGGCCCAGTCCGCGCCGCTCGCCCTTAGTTTTCACTGAGCAAAAACTTTGAACTTTTGTATATAAAGAGAACAACATCGATGCCACTGTGCTCTGAGAAGACACAGCGTTGTGCCAAAATTACGTGCTAGTCTTTAAAAACAAATGTTGTTATCATTTTCAGATTTTATTTAGTCCAGAATGTGTTTGTTCCTGTGCTGTGAAAATATTTTCTAACAAACCAACACTCGGTGATGGTGGTGGTGAGGGGCAATGTGGTCGCTTTATTCTCGCGGTTGACGGTTCTTAGGTTTTAGTCTTGTAGAATATGATAATTAAATTGAACGTTTCCTCATTGAGGTTCCTTAGGCGTATCATTTTGATATAAGAGATCTAGGGCAATGGTGGAAATTAAATTGCCGGGTCTACGGCGCTATAAAATCGGTCCTTTGTTGTAAAACTGACCACATTGTAAACTAAAATTACGGATTTAGATCGACAACTATAATCAGAACTGTCAATACTCCAAGCTACCAGACTAATGCCCGGTTTCTGAGCACCTTTATCGGTGGTTTATCTATTCATATGAACAAGCCAAAAAGTGCCTTAAGTTGACAGACTTAAGGCACTTTTTGGCTTGATAAACCACCGATAAAGGTGCTCAGAAACCGGGCATCAGTCGTAGACTAGCTTACTAATAGTTACAAAACCTATAGGTTATGCCAGCCTTTTGTGCCTAGGTGTAAAAATTCTCACTTTTATAAAATTGACACGTTTGCCTGTGATATTATTTTTTCTATTAGTTAGATTAGTTGTAGGAACACATTCATGGTATGTGCTGCAGTGGCGGCTGAATTTTGGCGAGATCGAATTTTCGTCTAAAATTAAATAATAAGGATCGTCCAAAGCCCCCACGCTATAACTGTTCCGTGTAAACGATTGTAGTTGTCGATGGTTAAACAAATTGTGTCATTTAAGACGAGTCATAAAACTATTTAGAGTTACGAAGTGTTGTGTTGGTTTGTTGTTATATTTATAGTATATTTATTATGAAAAATGCACATAATAATTTAGCTTTGAGCTTGTGCAATATTATTCCAAATTGTTTATAGAAGAAAACTGTTATAATTATTTCTAAATTGTTATATATTTTTATAAACGTAAAAGACAAAGGCAACTTAAATTATATTTTTGTTGTGCATTTATTATCAAATTTTATCAATATTGAACCACAAACTCATTGTGGACTGTAATGTCTGCGTCTGTGAAAACTGTTAATTAGGTACAGTAGAGGTTTTTTTATATATGCTAATATTGTGAGTCAATTCTAGTAATGTTAATGTTCCCTTTTATTTAGAATAATTTACGTTAATAAACAAATTAATCTAAGATTGCTCAACCAAGATGCAATGCTAACTGCAATGTAGATGTACGAAAATAATTTTATATTTGTCCTTTTATATTATTTATCTGATATTTCAGTTTATTCATTTGTGAGTTATGGCAGCGCATGTTAGTCTTATGTTTATTCTTAAGAGAGGCCAAATGTTGACTTGCTTATGTGAGACTGTTTTGCCAAGAATCAGAAAGTATATTATTACCTACATTGTTTTAAAATAAATGCTTTTATATAAAATCAATACTGGTTTTCTATTTTATCTTACCCTACACCCACTAACCCAACGCTATAAAGGGCAGCGTACATTGTTTTACCCCACATATATGGCGATACGAGATGATGGTGTTGAGTCTGCATTGCTGACGTCATGGTCGTGATACTTTTACCTGTTACGAGTTGTGGCTAACCTGAAAGTTAGAGCAACAAAAGTCACCGTTCAACTGACTCATTGGATTAGTAACCGAACCTATTCCCCGATTCCGGAAACTGCAACCCTACCTAGAAGGATTGATGATCTAAATAGAGGGGACATTATTCATAATTTTTTTTTTGTTCCAAAACCTGGGAACTGTTTCGTGTAGTTGTGGCACAGCACGTTGTCTGCATGGAACAGACAGACGGGTTGAATGACCTTTAAGTAAAAAAGGAAACATTTGTACAAAAAATGTAACTAAATAAAAATAGATTGCTGAATAAAATAAAAATACGATTTTTTAAATATTGTTAGGAAGTTCCACAGAACATGGAAGTTCCATGTTACTCGAGGGTTTTCTATTTGTAGCCATTGAACTAAGAGCTGGTCAATAAAATAAAACACTACCGCAAAACCGGTAATTTGCGAAAATATACGATTTTAACAGGATGTGGATGGTTGGCAGACATGATAATACTTCCGGTCAGTCAGCTTTTGAATGGTCAGCGCTACCCTATGTCAAAATGTACTCTGTGGTCAGCGCTTCGCTGAACTTAATCACTGCAAGCATTATTTTTAATTTCTGTTGAATAAAATCGTTATACTTAAAACAACTTTTTTTCTTCTATTATACTTGTTTTACTTCAATTACGCAAAACTGAAATGAAATAAATCGAAATTATGTTTCATTTCACACTTTGTCACTTTAATTTAGGTTTGAGAAATCTTACGTCTGTGGTAGTGTATTGACGTATTGATGGAGATTGGAGATGTCAATGTCATTGTCAAACGTGAAATTGCGAAAATCTTGTAAACTTTGTTTCTTTTCAGTTCTCTTTAAAAAGACGATCTGTAATTTAGTCGTACTAAATCAATCCAGGCATTTCTTATCATTTTATGTCTACGTCTAGGAACAAATTGTCATCAGCAAGATATTAGATGGCGTTTCCTCAGCCAAACGCACAAAGAGGTTAACTTTCATATAATAAAACCTAGATGAAAAATAATTTACACTTTAAATCTTAGTCATACGACCTTTATTTGATAATAAAACGTATCCGCCCCCAAGACGACCCACTGACTCGTATTTATTTCCAGAACTAACAAATAGGAAGATATTAGAAGAGCTGCAGTTAAAAAAACAGATGCTACTGAAGCAAGGTGCTGTTGCTCCTCTGACTGCTACCTCCATAGCCCTGACACAACCGAACCCTGTCAGCCAGCTGCCTATGTGCTCTATTCCACCAGTGTCAGCGACTGCCGTAAGTACATGTCTAGAAAGTGCCCATATCCATCCATATCATCATCTGCCTGAACTTTTCCCAAGTATTAGTTTTACCGGATGCACTTGAATACCAGTATTTTACATGGAATCATTGCCTTACTGATTTCCACAACCCAGTTAATACCGGGTAATACAATACCCATTGGTATTAGACCCCAAAACCAAATTAAATTTAAAAAATCCAAATTAAATTAAAATATACAAAATCATGAAGACCAGGTTAGATACAGGTTTTTATTTTAATAAACAATACTTGATGGCCTTTAACATTCTAGCCTATTATATCAACTTCAGAGGATTTGTGATATTTATTTTTAAATTACAATTTTTACTTTCTTGCCGGTTCTTCTCCATAGGGACCTACGCTAGGAAATGGGCAACTACAGTACATAAGCAGTTATTATGCCTTGTGACTGGGACTGTAGCTTCTTTTTATTTTATACTAGCGGACGTCCCGCGGTTTCACCCGCGTAGTTCCCGTTCCCGTGGGAATACAGGGATAAAAAGTAGCCTATGACACTCAGCAATAATGTGGCTTTCTATTGGTGAAAGAATTTTTAAAATCGGTTCAGTAGATCCTGAGATTACCCCTTACAATTTAACAAATATACAAACACACATATAATATTAGTATAGAAGTATAGATAGTATAGAAGTATAGATTTGTTCCAACTATTCAAAAGTGCCTGTAACTGGCCTACTTGAAATAAATGCTTTAATTTTGATTTTTCTAGGGATTTCCACAACTGCCTGAAGCAAACATAGTGAACACAAGTCACAGAGCAGCACTCCAGCACGCAAACGCCACATCTTGTGGCTACTTTGTGTCCCAAGACTCTTCATTTGGAAACCAAATACTGCCTGTTCTACCTCGATTTGATAATAAGTGAAAACAGCAGCCATGTCTGCTGTTATGAAACTGAAGACCCTACAAGGACATTTGGAGAGCTTAAATGGATTTGCAGAACCTAAAGTGCAGTATGAGCAATATGACACACCTGCCCATCTTGCAGCTACTGCTCTTTACACAATTCAGGTAAATATTTATAGATAAGCTGTATTATTGATTTATGGATTTTATGATCTGAAATATTTTTTTATTTTTATTATTATAAATAAATCATAAAATGTGCTGACATAATTTGAACACGAAATGATCAAATATTGATAACTAGTACTGCATTACACCCCGCAGTGGGGACAGTATAGGGTGATTACTGTCCGACTACTGATCTTCTATCCTAATAGGCTTCAAGAACTCTCTAACCCATGTTTTATAACTATTGCTTACAATTCTTCTAACTTAACAGGCAGATATGCTGCTTGTTTGTTCCCCCAGTTCTTCTTCTCACTTAAAGTACTAGGAAGTGGCGAAGGGCGGGTGCTTTGGAGGACTGTAAATGTTGATGTTCTAAGACTGCTGATTATCAGCCCATTGTAATAAACCTGATGGAAAAACCCTATAATACTTTGCCTGACCCGGGAATCAAACCTAGAACCTAATAAATTACCTTAAATTTTAATGTTTTGATTGAAACCTCTTTCTTATTCATTACAGACACAATTTGAATCCATAGAAAACTGCACAGTGCTAGACGCTGGTTGTGGTCCAGGTATCTGGGGTATAGGCGCGGCGTTGTTAGGCGCTAGTGTGGTGACGGCAGTCGATATCGATGACGACGCGCTAGAGGTGTTCAGGGAAAACGTCGAGGAAATGGAAGTCACCAATATTGATGCTGTACAGTGTGACTTTCTGGATTCAAGAGTGTGCAGGTAGGTTGTATACCCCATTTTTAACATGAAGGGTAAAGCCTGGATGAGGTTAGCACTGGGAAGTGTAGAGTTTGTGCCAATAAGTAAAGTTGCCTCCGTTCCCTGGAAAACATGTTAAGCTGATGATTCCAACTGTCGTTTCTCGATCTTTGACAGTGGTTATGGCTAGGGGTATTTAGAAGCCCTATAGTCTCGACAAACAGTCTTACCAGGTCTATTGTAGTATCCTATTATCTAGTAACTGGGTTGTAAAGGTCAGATAGGCACTTGTAAAAAAATTCTCTTGTAGGGGCAAAAAGATTATAAACTAAGTGACTCCGCGCTGTGTGCTCCCCCAGTGGGTACAAGGTTCGGCCAGCGAGGCTCTCGAGGCAGGAAGGGACAGGCTGGATCTCTGAGCTCTTGCCCCATGTATAATACGGGTATTTAGCTGCATATGGTTGGGCTGGAAGCTCCAACATGGCGAAATGGCGAGGCAGATGATCAAACCTTTGGCACAACTCTACCTATACTGCACTCAAATTTTAAGTCACTCTTTTCCATATCTAGTTTTCAATTGTTTGTAATTCATTTTCAGATGGGAGGGTTACTTCGACACAGTGGTAATGAACCCACCTTTTGGGACAAAAAACAATGCTGGAATTGATGTGAAGTTTCTCCGAATGGGAACCTTACTCAGCTGTGATAGTGTCTACTCATTGCACAAATCTACTACAAGGTATTTATTCATAAAATCACATGTTATATATAACATCATGTCTGTAATTCCCGTAGGGTTAAGTAGAGCCGCATGAGGTGTGCCTAATTTTCAGGTCTCTTGAGGTCTCACTTAACCAGGTTTCACTGTACATAGTTGCAAAACACGAGAGCACATCGCGCAGCAGGCAAGTTTGAGGTGATAGTATTTATTAAATACGTGGCACCGAAACAGCATTGAGTGCATCCCATTATTAACCGCTTTCAATGCTGTCAGTTTCTAGAAGTTTCGTAGACTAAAATATAACAGATTTGGTTTGATACTATAACACCTTTAGCAGCGATCAACGAAGCGTCTCTGTGCCCTTTGATTGTAAATTAGGAACGTACGCCATGTGACTCTTATATCATTGCAATAAGTTTAAGTTGCAGTATTTGACGTGCACTCCAGAAAGGCCTTTTGGTAACTGTGTTCCCTTTGCGAATAAACATTCGCTAAAGTGCAATTACTATGTAAGATATATCTTCATTTGTAGTACTTATTTCGTATCTAATTTTACAGGAGTCACATATTAAAGAAGATCAAGGATTGGGGCATGAAAGGCAGCGTCATTGCAGAGATGAAGTATCATCTGCCGGCTACTTATAGATTCCACAAGCAGCATTCTATGGACATTGCTGTTGATATTTGGCGAGTATACCACCCCCATTGACTTACTTATATTATATCCTAAGCCAAAATGGTTTCAGGCATAACAAATGAACTGCCAACTTTATGCTGTATATTTCATGTATTTACATAATAATTATGTACTTGAAAGCTTACTCAAGTTCAAAATAGTGTAATAAACTTTGTTTATATTTACCTCCTAATTTATATTCAGATTTAAAACGATTCTATGTACAGTATGTTTAAATCTCGTAAATGTACTTTTGTGTAAGATAAAATGTAAATTTTTAATCTTATAAATAGCAAAGATGGACTGACAAATAAAATATCAAATGATTTTAAATATTTGTTTATTTCTTTATTAAATTCTTCAGTCTTACAGTATCATACAAAGCCGCGATAAAAATAACGGAAACAATTCAGAATAGAATTGATATTGAGTAAATTAAATACTGTACACATACAATAACAAGATACTTAAAACATAATTATTTTGATATTATGACTCCTTAAAAGTATTTTTTGTAGTGCCTCAAGTGCTACAAAGATTTTTGGACGCTCGGGTGTCTGACCGAAACACCACTGTTGGGACTGTTGGCAAACATTTGAGAAATGTTTTGAAAAAACAAGATGGCGGTTTTAGTTCAGATTTTGACCACCAAAAGATCCTTGTACAGTTAGCGTCTTATTCGTCTCCGAACTTGATGTTCTGTGCCAGTTTAATGGTGCCAGAGTAATTGATGGTGACAGTGGAGCGTCTCATGTAGTTCTTCCAAGAGTCGGAGCCACACTCGCGGCCTCCTCCCGTGGCCTTCTCGCCTCCGAAGGCGCCACCAACCTCTGCGCCGTTGGTGGGAATGTTCACGTTCACTATGCCGCAGTCGGAACCGTGGGGGCCGATCCACTGTTGATTAGGAACAACATTAGTAATGATTGTATGTTTGTACCAAACAGTTCTAAATGCGTTTATCGTTACACGTATTCATTTATAACGGGGGTAGCGTTGCGGGCACAGAAATGAAGCAACGGGATGGTAATAATTGTGTATAATCTCGGCACACAACACACAGTTTACAATACAGTCTATCGTAAGGACACAACGCGGTAAAGTGGCGCAACACAGTTGCGCGTGATGCACTCTCGTAACGAGGTAGCCCCCTGTGATTAGTTAGAAGACGAAAGATGTTTCAAAATGATTAGAACTAAGTGCAATTTCGTAATTTGTGGGGCAAGCCGGCCTAAAAAATTTAAGTAAGTACAGCTCGGTTGCAAAGGACATACACAATAAACGCTGTCCCAATGGTTTGAACTGACTCAACAATCACATATTGAGCCGAAAATGTCTTTTCTCTAAGCTTTGAACTTACCTTGAAAACATCTCCAAGGTTCTCAGTGAACAGACTAGAAGACAGGCCCTGTTCTACTTCATTGTTGTACTGGATACCGGTGCTGAGGTCTGGGATCTCGATGCAATAGACGATGGGGGCGAAGCACTCGGTCTTCACTAACGTGGAGTCGTGGGGCAGGCCTGTGACGATGGTCGGCTCTACGAAGAAGCCCTCGCGATCCATTACCTGGTGAATTTAGACTTGGATTAAGGCTATGGCAATACTGATTCTATTAATTAGTCGTTGTAAGTAACCTATCAGCTTCAATAAAACTAAAAAAAATGGGCTAACCTTATTAATTAAACTTCAAAAAGGGATTTCTCGACAAACAAACAACAAACTTCCATACAAAACTTCATCCCCTATGGTAATTAACTCCTTTAATACATTGCAGTTTCAAAATGTAGGTACCCAATTTCGTTTTGAAAGAAACTCAACGGGAACAATAATTGTTGATCAATTAATGCATAAGGTTCTTGTCGTCATACCTTTCCTCCAAACTCGATCTTGCCTCCTTGCTTGACAACTTCGGCGACAGTCTTCTTGTAAGCCTCGACAGCGGCAGGCGTGTGGAGGGGACCGATCAAGGTCTCTGAGAGCAGGGGGTCACCGATCTTGCTGACCACGCCGGCGAATGCCTTGGTCAGGCGAGACACGACTTGGCTGTACACCTGCGGAAGTTATGAGGGTTGGTCATTTGTGTTGTGGTCACATACATACAGGTTGTACAATTTTATGATTTAAAAAATCTGGAAGGCAATTAAGCTTCATTCGAGATTGACCGCACCTTTATGTCGAATCAGACAGGGTGGTTTTTAAACAACAAAAAAAAAGAGGAAGTTATAACGGCGCGTAATTTTTTTCTGTCAGTTCTAGCAGTTGCCGTGCGTCCTTTGACCACGAGTCCACGACCATCTATATCTATAAAAGCGAAAGGTCACTCACTCACTCACTCACTGATTCATCACGAAATCTCGAAAACCGCTGGACGTACAAAGATGATTTTTGGCAGGGAGGTAGTTTATGGTTAGTAGACGTCCGCTAAGAACGGATTTTGCGAAAGGGCCGGATTAGGGTGGTCTAAGGGCCCTCGCAAGTTTGTATGAAACTCCTTCATGTTTTGTGCTACAATCTAGATTTTTGGCAGAGACGTAGTTTATAGTCAGTGGGCGTCTGCTATGAATTAATTTTGCGACAGGGCCGGATTAGGGTGGTCTAAGGGCCGTCACAAGTTTGTATGAAAGTCCTTAATTTTTCGTGCTATAATCTTGATTTTTGGCAGAGACGTAGTTTATAGTCAGTAGGCATCCGCTATAAATTAGTTTTGCGACAGGGCCGGATTAGGGTGGTCTAAGGGCCCTCGCAAGTTTGTATGAAAGTCCTTAATTTTTTGTGCTACAATCTTGATTTTTGGCAGAGACGTAGTTTATAAGCAGTAGACGTCTGGTAAGAACAGATTTTGCGCCAGGGCCGGATTAGGGAGGTCTAAGGGCTCTCGCCAGTTTGTATGAAAGTCTTTCATTTTTTGTGCCACAATATTCATTTTTGGCAGGGACGTAGTTTAAAGTTAGTAGACGTCTGCTAAGAACCGATTTTGAGACAGGGCCGGATTAGGGAGGTCTAAGGGTTCTCGCCAGTTTGTATGAAAGTCCTTCATTTTTTGAGCTACAAACTTGATTTTTGAGACGGACGTAGTTTATAGTTAGTAGACGTCTGGTAAGAACAGATTTTGTGACAGGGCCGGATTAGGAAGGTCTAAGGGTTCTTGCAAGTTCGTAAGAAAATCCTTAATTGTTTGTGCTACAAGCTTGATTTTTGCCAGGCACGTAGTTTAAAGTTAGTAGAACTCTGCTAAGTGCAGGTTTTGTGGCAGGGCCGGATTAGAGAGGTTTAAGGGCGCTCGCAAGTTTGTTTAAAAGTCCATCATTTTGTGTGCTACTAACTTGAATTTTGGCAGGGACGTAGTAGGTGAGTAGAAGTTTGCTAAGAACCGATTTTGCGACAGGGCCGGACTAGGGAGGTATAAGGGCTCACGCGAGTTTGTATGACAGTCCTTCCTTTTTTGTAGTACAATTTTGGCAGGAAGGTAGGTACTTTATAGTTAGTTAACGTTGACTAAGAACAGATTTAGCGAGTTTAGCAACATGGCCAGAATAAGGAGGTCTGAGGGCTTCCACATGTTTTTAAAAATGTAGGTACTGTTTTTTTTTGTACTAACAACCTGAAATTTAACAAGTCTAGAGTTTAGGAGTAGGAGATCTAAGCTAAGAAATTTGTAAGGAAGACCTGGACTAAGGGCTCCCGTAAGTCCATAATGAAATCCTTGGCTTTTTGTTCCTGAAAATTGGCAGAGATAGAATATAGTTAAGACATTTCAGGTAGGAATAGATTTTACGACAGGGCTGGTTTAAGGGAATATAATCGCTTTGATTGGCATTTGGCATTCGATTTGATAGTACCATCCACAGGCAGTCCAGACAAGAGAGTAAAAATTTCTACGCGAACGAAGTCGCGGGCAACTGCTAGTATAACATAATAACGTATTTTAATGTGTGGTCTTGTCACATTTTTGATAGTAAACTTTCCCAATGATTTAATATTTCAGGAATATTATTTTCTTGTTGACAGTAATTAAAGCATGTTGAGAATGAACCTGTGCTATACAAGGTGAAATTAAATTAATCAGCGAAACTTTTCGGATGCGTGTTACTAAAAAATATTTACAACAAATACTGCTTAGTTATTTTCACATCCGCCGAACCTTACCTTCTTATGAATAAACAGTCTTCTAGTGGTAGTGCACCTCTGTCCCGCAGTACCTGCGCACGCGAACAACGCCGCGTTCAGCAATAAGTCAAGATTGGCGTCCTCGTTCACAATGATGGCGTTGTTGCCGCCCAACTCCAACAGGTGGCGTCCGAAACGTCTCTGGACTTCTACGCCAACCTACAATAGGAGTACGGTTAATTTTGGTCTGATTTTAGGGAAAAAATCTGATTGCTTTGAAAATATATTATTCTCGGTGATCGGCTTGTCTGTCTAATGATAGCAATCCTAAAGTTCTTGAGGCTATAGTTTTTCCTTCTCGCCGTTGATATGCATAATTGGCTAATGTGTTACTTATACTGGGACAGGCCTTATTTTTGAGAGGGGAGATGTTCGTTATCCACCACGTGGAACCAGTACAGGTTGGTGGGTGTCTCACATGTCCTCGATTTTTTAGCACTAAAACAAAGGTAATGTAGGCAATACGATAACCTTCGAAGACTTCTGGTTGCTATCTACTAATTTGAGAAAAAAAATGGCAATCAGGTGAAAAGCGTCTTTTCACCATTAGATATACTTCAAAAGACCCCACCTGTTGTCCAACAGCCGTGCTTCCAGTAAAAGAGACAAGCTTCATCCTTTCATCTTTCACGATCTTCTCGCCGATGTCTTTGCCACCGACGCACAGAGCGGCAACAGCGCCGGGAATGTTGTTCTTCTCTAACACGCTCTCTACGATCTTGGTGACGGCTACGGCGATCAGAGGAGTGGTGTCTGATGGCTTCCATACGCTGACGTCACCGCAAACCTGGGAGGGTATATTTTGAAGTGGTAGGTATTTTACGTGCTCGAAGATTTATGGGTGTATACAGTACTGACTTACTGACCAACACTAACAGAAAAATCACTACTCACTACTTAGTATAAAACTTTTTCGCTTCCCACTGTCTGTCCCTGTGTGTTTAGATCTTTAAAACTACGCAACGGATTTTGATGCGGGTTTTTTTATTAAATAGATTGATTCAAGACGAAGGTTTTAGTGTCTTTTATGCACCCGTGCGAAGCTGGGGCGGGTCACTAGTAAGTTATAAGAAGGATTCAGGAGGCAGATAGTGGTCGATGTTTAATGGGAATCTGATATCGAAATCTGTTCTGGGAAAAAGTATCTTCCATAGTTAATTCTGTTGTAACTGGCATTACATTCATATCTAGTATGCTGGCTTAAAAACTTTGTTAAATAACACAATTAATTTTCTTGTGATAACAATTGGATATTTTCAACTATTTGGTCTCTTGAAGATAAGATAACAAAAATACATCATTACATAATGACCACCGGGAATTTTCCTCAAAGATCCATGAATTAATTTATTGGTATAACGCGAATTATACTTAACAACCAACCAGATAGCCCCAGGTTCAATTTTGAGCTCGTATGGGATTGATCATTAAGATAATCTGGATTCTAGAAGTTTTCTAGTCTAATTCTTGAGTAGATTGATGAAGAGAAGAATATGATGATTATGAGTGAAGTAGTCCTCCTTACCATAGCAATAGCACTGTTCCAGCCGAACACGGCAACCGGGAAGTTGAAGGCAGTGATGATGCCCACAGCACCGAGAGGGTTCCATTTCTCAATGAGCACGTGTCCAGGACGCTCCGACGGAAAGATGGTGCCGGGGAGGGTACGTGACAGACCCAGCGCCAGGTCGCAGACGTGGATGTATTCCACGACTTCGCCGATAGCCTCGGGCAGGATTTTACCTGAGGAAAAGATATTGGTGTTGAACTAGGACCTCTTTTATGCGAGATTTCTTTTATCGGTTGGGAAAAGATCCGTCGGCCTCAAAGATAAATGTCTACACGGAACAGAAATAACTTCTGTGAATAGGGGGCAATATTGCCGCGGTTGACCACAAATCCAGACTCTGTTTCTGCTACTGAGAAATTCTTATGCATGTAGCACACCTCCGCTGCGAAACTCAAAGGGCGAAACCGCAATAGTTTCGCTGTGAGTTGTAAGTTCTTTGGCGGCGAAACAGGAGCAAAATTCCCTGCTCTAACGTACAAAATTGACTATGATGTTGTCTCTTTCTAACACGATTTCGCTCATTTGCTCAGGAGCCGTCTACATCTCCGCCCGTTGACCTTAATACTGTTGTACAGCGAAACTCGCGCAGCGGTTTCGCAATTGTTGTTTCGCAGCGAAGGTGTGCTACAGGCATTAATGGAAAACCCCAATAACACTTTACCCAATCCGGGAATCAAATCCAGGACCCCACGGTCAGTAGTTCCACTTGTAACTACTCGATCAATTAGGGCAGGAGTTTTAATTTGAATAAATACTACCTGTATCTATTCAAATTAAAACTCCTGCCCTAATTAGTCCAGTAGACACAAGATTGTACAGGGCTGTTCTTACATAGTAGGTAACGTATCTTTTACTTGGTAATAGTACGTAAATATTTTCCTCATTGGTGGTACCATAGCTTAATTATTATCTTCATTATCTGATAATGGGGTATCTAACAATAATAACGTATGATACTACCTTTTAAATGTAGGTAAATAATTATCAACTTTGTCTAAGATAATATTCGAGTCAACAAACTCAATCAAGCACTGATTACCTACTTCACATTATTCAATTGACTGATATAATAGCCCCCTCGAGTGGCAGGCAGTTGACCCCACTACCATAATGGTGGCATCTTCGTCGTGGCGATGATTCCCATAATTATTTGGGTCAAATTAGCTTCAACCAGAGAACTTTGCCACGTCTATGGCGTTGGTGGTGGCTTATCAGGTCCCTCAAACAAAGAGTAGGCTCATAGGTACGGGTCAAAATAAGCTGCACATCTGAGAATTGGTCTAGTGCTCGCATGCGTGACTGATGTGCATGAGGTCCTGGTTTCGATTCCCAGGGCAGGCAAATTGTTATAGGGGATTTCCATCAGAAATTTCACAGGAGGCTAGATTCGTACCCGGTTGATGGCAATAAGCTCCTTACATTACATGGGACGTATACCTGGTGAAATGTGGGTTCACTTCTGCCTAACCTTTTGTTATCTGAGAAGTTTCGCTAGCTAATTCCCCTGTATTCTTACCATATATTACCCTTGAGATGTATATCACAACTTACTTACCCATTTCCAGAGACACAAGTTGTCCAAGAGGCTGCAGCTTCTCCCTGAGGGCGTCTCCGATCTGCCGGACGATCTCTCCCCTGGCGGGCGCAGGGAGCTCCGCCCATGTGTGCCATGCCTCCTGGGCTGCTGCGGCACAGGACTCGTAATCAGCCGGGCTGGCTGCCTGCACCTCAGCTATGATCTTACCATTGGCCGGGCTGAACGATTTGATAATCTGTGGACCAGATTTTCAATACGGTGTGTAGGTGTGTGCAATACAGATTTATTTAGGTTCTTTAATTTTGATGCCGTGTTTTCCTGTGTTAACGAAAAGCAGTCAGATTTTGCGAAAAATAATACATTATGTGACTTTTGATTATCACCACAAACGAAAGTCTTATTATAAAATCTGATGAGAAAGTATTGTATAGCATAGAATAAACCAGATAGGTACGACTAACTTATCTTGACAAACAAATACACAAGAGCTGAAATGTGTTAACTATGCTGTCATCATTGCTTCTATGTTATCTAAACAATGCTTACATAACTCACGTCGTTAGAGTATCGTTGCTAGTACAACATCAACGTATTTGTACTTTGCATACAAACCTTTAACTTTTAGACTTCTGCTCAAATGAACAACCTGTATCTCAAAACACAACGAGTATAATTTAAAATTTTAGCCTATTTACGTGATTTATACTGTAGCTAATAGACATAGTAAATTCAATAAGGAACCCTTTCTTTCCGGCTCCAAAAACAACTATCACCGCCAATTCCAGGCGATTCTGAGCTTTATAAGCTTCCTCCTTTTATGCCATATTTGCCTGATCTGTGCGAGTCTCATCTACGTAATACCCAAAAACCATACAGCCTTACCTTACATGTAATAAGTTGGCGCAATGGCTGAACGATTGGCTACTGCACTGAGTGTCGCGAGTTTGATTCTCGCACTGAACAGTTTTTCAAATGCGCAGCCATACAAATTTATATGGATTGTAGGTAGTTGTGCAGGTCTGGCGGTTTGTGAGTTTATTTAAATGTTTGTAAACACACCCACGATACACGTCAAATACTTAGCGTGAAACAACGTTTTTAAAATAAGACAATGTTAATCTTGGGAAACATGCTCTTAGTTCAGTTCATCCCTAATGGACTAAGAGCTAGAGCTTTAGAAGACTATAAGAGCTTTAGCTTTCTATCGTGGCTAGAACAATCTAATGGACCTATGGGCGAGTGAGCTATACCTAAGAGGAAGAGGATGAGCAAGAACCTGAACGTGAATCATTTTTGGTATGATAAGTATTTTTTCACTTCTCATGCTCTGAAAGTGCTTATTTGTGCAGGATATAGGCTGCACAAAATCGAATTTTGTGCACAAGGGCATTAAGGTTGATGTTCCAGGGTAGCCCGCGAAATTCAAATTTTCTTACGTTTTTAGCGATTTGCAGGCCAGTGCTAGGTTGTATGTTAGTGAAAATATGATTCGCGGCTGTAAGACGTATGTAGTTACAGAATTATAATCATCAAAATCATCATTACAACCCTCCAAGTTCATGGAACTTTCAAGAATGACCTTTTGATGAAATAATCATTCTTGAAAGTTGAAAGTTACATGAACTTACCATCCCGGTTAAAGTTTTTATACAACGACTAGGCAATGATAACGTGCCACTCAATAAAGACTTAATTGACGAGCTGTCTTGGTCGTTTGAGGGCCCAACCACACAAGATTCACGGACTGTACAATTGTGTTTAATCAGTGACTTCATATTGCGCTTATAGCCGGATAAAAAGCTACCTCCGACCACTACACCTGAGCACGCAAGCGCGAGAATCTGTGGCGCGAGTTCACTTTTACCTCCGCCCCCGCGGTCACGCCCGTCGAAGGTAGAAGTAAAAGGCAAAAAGTAATTGTACACTTGTAATCACCTGTACCAAACCTATCCAAGGGGGTACTTTTTACTTGACTATTTTTTATGTTATTACTTTTGATATGACGTTTTTTTTTAGACTGGATTTTACCATTTTTCTGAATTTTTTTTCTTTATTTATTTCTATATTTATTTAGTTTTAACCGACTTCCAAAAAGGAGGAGGTTAACTTCATCATTTTATTGTAAGTTGCTTTTGACTTTTTATACAGAGGGCGCGTTTTATTTAACGTGAATGTTCAGCACTCTTTTAGCTAACTTGAAGCTTCTACAGCAATATTTAGTACTTTTAAACAATGTACAAAATGTGCAGTAGATGCGTAGACCTACGCATCTACTGCACTTATTTTATTATTTACTTAGGTTCTTTGTTTTCTACTAGGATAGGATAGCAAGAAAAACCCTATCTGCGCTAACTACCAATTTTAATAGACTTATCTAAACATGTATTCTGTTATCGACTTACCTCACCGTTAGCCTGCCATTTACCGTTGAACACGCCTACATTCTTCTCTTGCAGTCCCAACTCCTTCAGGAAGGAATACTTGGGATCGTCAATGAGGTAGGAGGACGCGTTGCGAGCCATCGGCACTCTTTTAATGCGCAGGGACAACACACTCCGACACAAAACACGGCTCATTTGTGCGACTCTCACTACAGTCTGCCGTATAATACGTATATTACATTTAAATGGCGAGATATGCAGTAAACAAATTTTATCATGTTTGTGAACAATTAAAGGCAGTGCCACGTCTTATCTGACTGATAAAAAGTCAGTTGCTAGGTCAGGAGTAATTGATAAAGCTTTTCCAATCGGTTTGTGAGGAGCAGTTTATTATCTTGTATGATCCCATTCGTATTGTAAAATAAGAAAGTTAACGACGCGAAGTGTTTTTATGGATTAGGTACCTACTACTACACTTAAGTATATGAATATTATGCAATTATTGACTTGATTACAAGTTAACTGAACATTCACTTTCGTTAGACTTGTCTTATCTATCACATTCTAGAAGAGCAATGTACGTACACAACATCACGCCTGGATTCCCCGAAGGGTTAGTCAGATGTCCTACCTAAAAGAACACCCACATTTCGCCAGTTGTAATAGGGACGAGCATTTTACCATATACCGGGGACAAATTCAGACTCTGTGGCTGCTAATGAAAAATCCCTGATTTAAAACCCACTAACTATGCCCGACTCGGGAATCGAACCCATGCAGGACCTCTACCTCACCAAACTCACTCAAAGTCGAAGGAATTATTTCAAATAGACCAGGTTACGGGATAGTCGCCTCCGTCGCGCGTCGTCGTGTCCATCACTTTCTATGTAAGCGTCGCCTGACAGTTAACATGCACAAGGAATCGCCTACTAGGCGGTGCGCTCTTCCGGGCCGTGGACCCACAGACACTAACGCAAAGGCTATTCACAGCACCGACTACTGCGAACAAGTCGCAAGGACAATGTTGACAAGTACAATGATGGCAACCAGTTGTTTTGGTCATCATTCACAGCCTGACTTCACCCACAGCTGGATAGGTCTCTTTGCTTGTGCCAAGCTCCACGCTCTTGTGCTAGTCTCATCCGGGATATTCCCGCGAAGGTAACAATGTTCTCTGTTTTGGTCAGTACCGACGCTTACTTACATGCCCCGAAGCCCTCCGCGGCTAAGGTGGACGCACACAGCGATGCTCTTTGTTCATCAGACACATGCACGCGGACTTATTCTCGCCGCGACTTATTCTTGTGCCTTAGTCCGTCCGTCCGTCCGACGGACTAAGGCACAATGGTTCCTCTTCTCCATCCGCTTAAATACACGAGGGTGCACAGAGCGGGTGTCCGCTGTGGACATTCAGTTACACCAAAGCACACCCACTCTAGTTTTAACACACAATCTTAGGCTTCATATTAAATAACAAAGTGAACATTTAACAACTTAACTTTATTACCTAAGCTAAAACATAAATAAACTACATAATTATTTGTACTAACTGATATAGTCATCACATTATTGAACAAGACTTTTTGTCATCATCTACTATTCCTTCTCTTAGTTCTTTAGCTTTCTTTGCGAGTAATGTGTTTTCATCCCTTTTTTGCATCCACTCTGGCAAGGGTTTGTCCCAGTCAGCAGGTGGTGTATCTCGTTTTTTCCAGGTATCATTTCTATAATGGGCCCTTAGTCTTTCCATTCTTCGTGTTTTTTCACTTGCTATTAAGGCTTCCTGTAAGTAAATAAAACAGTTTTAACAATTAGTTTTGGGAAACCTCAACTGTAAGAAGTTTGTGAAAACATTTTACTTGGGACCATTTGTTTATTTTACATGAAAACAATTTGGTATATCAACTTTTTTGGTTTAACATGAACACTCCCCAAAATTTAATAAAGTAGTACAGACTTCAGTAAGAGAGATTGGGTCTAGTTAAAACATCTTCTAGAAACTTTTTGAATATTTTGATTGATACTTACAGCAGCCTTCATATCCCTTTTATCTTCCCATTTGCAGCAATTATCATAGTCCTTCTTCCACTGGTTGCAGTCCAGAGTTTCACCATAGACAAAATACTGCTGGAACCGGGCTTTAAAGCTTGTGCAGTCTTTATATTCATACTTGTACACCTCACATTCTCTTATCTAAAATAAATTGTTAGAACAATATTAATTTTGAGAAAACACAACATTACACCCATCATAATACAAAGGGTTAGACAGAGGTGTACCTAATAGTACGCCAGCATTTTAACCAACAAGGAACTCAGCAGGATAATAAATACAATTATTGAGATTGTCACTACAATAGGCTAAGTATAGAAACTATCCCTACTGTGAGATGTAGATGAGAGCAGTTTAAATGACATAGCCTTTGCAATTAATGTTATAAGCTCATCATATTGCAACACAATATCAACTGGTTGCTTCTCCAAGTTTCTAAATATTGCTGTTCACAACCTGGGTGTTGCTAATGATTTAGGAGTTTGCAGTAGACCTTTTACTATTTCAGGTACCATACCCAAGACAAAAGACTAGTCAAGGAGGAACATTTCTTATAAGACTATGATACTGACCACCCACTTATCTTCTGGTTCCTGTTCTCCTTCTTCATTCCTTAATGTTTCTTGAGTGTCCTTTTGACTATCTGGAGCGGTTTCTGTCATGTTTTCATTTAATATCTTAAGATCATAACATGCAATATAACCTCAAATGCCCACTTACATAACCTCTAAACCTTGTAAATTATATTTATCAAATAGTTGTTTAAATATAGCACTTTAATTTAGAACATATTAGTAACTCTTTAAGTACTAATGGTACTAATTCATATTCATATAATGTAGAATTTGAATAATACTATAATTTGCCTATTTTTTTTTTGACAATGACAGTGACACTCGGTAATTCGGTATCGGTGTTGTCAACTTCATCTTAGTGCAAAACATAATTAATCATAATTATATCAATACTCTGTGGAGCAAAACCACTTACTTGTTACTTTGTTAGCCTACAGTCTGTGTCCTACTGCTGAGCCAAGCCTACTCTTTCTCTTTATCTTTCTATAATAAAACCATTTTCATTTCCATTTTCTCCATAACTTTTGATTTTGAGTATTGAGTAAACTGAAAAAACAACAAGCTTAAAAAAAACTGTAAAAAGCTGAAAGTGTCTAGCCTTAAATAAAAAACGATGGCGGTACGGGGGTAGTTACAATGCTTATTTTATTTATTTTCTCCTGACGATTGTTATTAATGGGACGGGCAACTGGTGGAACTAATGGCGCTAGCACCGCATGAACCTAAGCTCTTCATTGGTTGAATATCTGTCAATGTCATTTTATATTTCAAAATAGCTTGACCTCATTGGTCGTATTGGGACAAGCTATGGACACGCCATCTACAATCAGCTTTCACTTGCCAACCCCATTATAATACTGACAATACTGTTGTCATTCTCATTGTATAGGGAGTGATGATGACAATAGCTATTTCCATGTAATGTCATAGGTGACGTTGTTGACGTATTTATATTGACAAGATATTCTATGTTGTCTTGTCTGTGGTTGACATTAGTGAAATTCAGACGTATTTCAGATTTCATAATTTTGTGAACTTTGCACATTTCCGAAGAATAGCATTATAATTATTTTATGGCCTTGTTTTCAATGTATTTTTTTTTCATTTTGTACGATAACTACTGTGTTTAGTCTTGTGGTTTCTTTAACTCCCGAAGATGTCTCTAAATAAACTGGTTGGTGGCGACTGTGGGGGCAACAACTCCTTGGTTCAGCTATCAAACATCGTCCGTCGTGATGCTCTCTCACAGCCACACTCACAAGCTGACAGATACGTTAACGAATTCATGGCACAGAATTCACAGGTCCCACAAACTTTCAACATGAATGCTTTGCTCAACAACTTACCTCAAGAACATGTAATGAAAAGTAGCCCCTCTACATCCTCGTATGTACCAGATCTTAGTACTCACATAAACAGATCATGGAACGCAGGTCCATCCACTTCATTCATGTCACATGCTATGATGCCCAACTTTCAGATGATGCAGCAACCAATGTTTAATCTACAGCCCACGTTAGCGTCAAATGTTCCAATGCAATTAGAGTATGAAGACGAAACTCAAGCAACTATGACAAATGATGATGTTGCAAGTAAAGCTTGTGAATATATTGAATCTGTGAATCCTGATGATGACAAGGCGTATACTGAATTCATGGCTTTTATGAAAAAAATAAGTGCTGGAGAGCTCAACTTCAGTGAACCTGAACAGAAAGACGAGCAAATCAAATTTAGCAAAGATGAAATGTTGGATGAAATTGCTGAAAAATATAAAGAAGAATGGGAAAAACTCAGCGATATAAGTAATTATTGGGACACAGAGGCTGCAAATGGAATTTCTAAAGAATACTCATTCTCTGAAGGCAATGTTATGTTGGAGAATAAAAGTGCCCTTGAAATAGGCAAGGAAAAATTAAAAATGGGTGATATCCCTGGAGCTGTTTTGTGTTTTGAAGCTGCTGTACAACAACAGCCCGACTCAGCTGAGGCTTGGTTTCTTCTGGGAACTACACAGGCTGAAAATGAACAAGATCCTTTGGCAATAACAGCATTAAAAAAATCATTAGAAATCAATCCGACACAGTTGGAAGGATACATTACATTGGCAGCAGCATACACAAATGAAAATATGGCGAAATATGCATATATTACTTTATTGAACTGGTTAAAAGCCAGCCCCAAATATTCTGACATGTTTCCTCAAGATGTAGACCCTAAAAAATTGGATGTCAAGGAATTAGAATCTCATGTGAAGACATTATACCTCAAGGCAGTGCAGTTGAATATTAATCAAATTGACCCAGATGTACAGAATGCTCTGGGAGTGGTTTTTAACATCAGCCAAGAATATGATAAAGCTATTGATTGTTTCAAGACAGCTTTGATGGTGGAAAATGACAATGCAAAACTGTGGAACAGACTGGGGGCTACTTTGGCAAATAGTGACAAATCAGAGCAAGCCGTAGATGCTTACCACCAGGCTCTGAATTTGGAGCCTGGATTTATCAGAGCTAGGTATAATGTTGGTATCACATGCATGAATTTGGGAGCCCATAGGCAGGCTGCAGAACATTTCCTAGTGGCCCTGAACCAGCAGCACAAGGCTATGAGCATGTTTCCAGATGCTTCTTCAATTGACCCTAGTTCATCTACTATTTGGACTACATTAAGGATGGTGTGCTCATTCATGGGAGAACATGATGTTGCCAAATTGGTAGATGAGAGAAATTTGATTGAACTCAACAAGTTTTTTGATTTGGAGTAATTTCTTTAATTTCTCACTTGTGGTTGGGGAGCTTTCTATTTGTAAATATGTATATTATGGTTAATTAAAATGTATCCAATTATGAATAATTGAAATAATATCTTAATTCTTCTTTACTTTCCATGTTATTGTATTTATCTGTGTGGGATTATTTTAATTTGGGACTGAGTAAGAATAAAATATTTTTTTATATTTTTATAAGCTTTTGTTTTTTTTTATCTTATTTTTACATGCAGAAAACTACAATCTGAGTCACTCAGGGGGCAGCCTTGTGGATGCTTGTTGTAAAACCAGCAAGGTTTCTGCTGCATCTTAATGGTTTTTTGCTTTATTTTTCTTTTTTTAGTATTGCTACCAACTTCATTAATTGTTTTTGGATACCTCAATCCAACTTTTCCAGATTGAACTTGAAAAATATTATGATTATTCTTCAGAAGTGTTTGTATTCCTCCGCATTCAGATTTCAATATATTAAGCTGGTCTTTAGGTATAAGTTGAACTAGTTCATTAAATTCTGCTGTCCTTCCAATAGACCAACTGGATGCAGACTCACTGCATCCCTCCAGCAAGTATCTGCTAATACAGTCAACAATACAATCTATTACATTTTTATCTATTTGTGTACAATTTCTAACCTTTTCAACTGGATCTCGAGGTTTGAAATCATTTTCAATATTTTTATCTTGTGATGTGTTGGATGACTTGATTAACTCATCTATTTTATTGCAGTACTCTTCATATTCCTTCTCTGGGTATATTCTGCCACTACTCACTAAGCATATTCTCTTAGTACTAGGAATTTTAAGTCTATCTGTGTCTATTTGAAAACCACAAGCTTCACATAACTGTTTTATATAATCTAAATAATCATTATATTGACTTTTATATGAGTTTTTCCGTTGATATTTGCTGCCATCAAAGTTGAAGGCACAACAAGGCAGTAGAAAGAAATTGCATTTATATGAACTCTTTGCTGTCACAACCGGTATCCACGGTGTTAGTTCATCAGAATGATTTCCAATAATCCAGTCTATGTCAGGAAATATTGATGTATCGGACGGTGTAATAGTTTTCTCCTGAAAAGAAAAAGAACAACTTTTAAATCAAATAGAATAATAAGATGTAGAAAAAATTTTTTTTTTCCCTGTAATTAACTTTTTAGTAGATTGTATAAACAACTTAGGAGAGATTGTACTGAATTATAATATGATCACATAATGTTTTTTATTTACCTTTAATACAACATTAGAGGGATACATATCCCAAATATTTCTTTTTCGAACATCTATACCTAGTCCAATATGTCCTTCCTTGGTTAGTATGTACACCAGTAATCCATTTCCACATCCTAGATCTACAAATGATTTCTTGGTGTTGCTTCCATCCCGTTCCCAGAGGAGTATCAGATATGTTGCTATTGCCACATCTTCGTACACAAATTTTGATGCATCAGTGCATTCTGGCCAAATCTGTAAAATAAAGAAACAATTCATCGTAAAATCGAGGTAGGATTTTCAGAAACAGAGTTGACTCCGATTCTTATCTGTGTACTAATTTAAGTAACTTCTAATATGTAAAATAATCCTTTGTATAGTTAGGTGTTGATAGCTGCACTGCAGTATAATACTTTTGTAGCCTTCCTTGTTGCCTTTGTAAAATTGTAAACCTATCTAATTCTGTAAGAATTGAAGTGCCACTTTTCATATCTTAACAAAATTTATAATTATACTTATTTAGAAGTAACATTAAAATGTAATAGTGTCAAACTTTGAAACTACATATATTACGTAGTTTTATTCAAGTATTCACATAACATGAAAAGTTCATTTACCTTGACCATCTCTTTTCCATATTTCAACTTTAGTTCATTGTACTTTTCATAATACTTAGTTTGTGATACTAGTGACAATGATTCATTGCATATCTTGGCCTTGGTGTTGTAGTTTGAGGATTCTGAACCCCACTTGATAAGTTGTGGTAGTAGTATGTTGACAAGCCACTTGAATGACTTTGAATTTTCATCTGAAATATTAGAAATTATAATTACCAGTAACTATAATATTACCACTGTGATTCCAATAAAATACAAACCATTTGTAGCATTCAACACAATATGACTGTTATTTAATTCAATTGTGTATGAGAAATCAGGGCATAACTTCTGTTCTTGGGTTGCTGGAGTGACATCATAGAATGTGACTAAGCATTTTTCTTTTTGTAAGCAGACAACCTGGTATGCTTGTTTATCAGTATAATTTTTCGGAAGCAGTTCAATCAGGAGGACTTCAGTCATCCCATCAGTATTCGACGTGGCATCAAAGGCTTCATTATCGACATTTAATTCAATAAGAATACTAGTTTTATGTTTATCGATGTTGTCACAAGTAATTAAGTCATTCAGCCGGTTTACAGTTTGTGGCATTTCACATGTAGGAAGTCCAGGCTTACAGTAATATTTAAACCATAACTTGTTGCCCCATACCCTCCTATTAATAACATGAGGTTTTGTTATTAAAATATGAATAGATTCCCAGAATGAATCTGGAGTCAGCGTAGTGTGAATAGATTTAGAAGTCTCTTTCATTGCTTCTAGCGAAAAAGTAAAGCCCGTAAAGTACTACGATCAAAATAGTTTGTTTACGTTGTTGCAAAACTGCAATAGAAAGTCACACACAACCAATGCACAGCAAAGAATAACACCAAAGAGTTGACAGGAGTCCAGAGTCCTGTCACAAGACAGCTGTCTTCCAAGTTAATGTTAGAACATGACATTCAAAAGTGCGTTCAGTAACAACAGCAGCTGATCTGAACAAAAATAAACGTCGCTTTTTGTTCCACCTGCGTACTGTGTCTTTAAAGCCCACAATAATTAAATACTAACAGGGAAGAATGGAAAAAGGAAACGTGTTGTGCCGACGACCCCAAATAGAATGGGTTAAGGGCAAGGTAGATGATGATGTATTTTGGCTGTTTTTATTGAACGCCAACGTGTAAATGAAACGTGTCTATAAAAAGTAAACCATGAATTTTTACATCATCTCTTTGCACTATGAGAGTGAGGACACACGGAGTGGCGCGGCACCGCACCACAACGATATCCTACATCACTGAACATACTACAGGGCTACCTTACTTGTGCTACATCCAAATCACAATGGCATGTATACACACCGAACTGCACCGTGTGGCCCCACCCTTAGGATATCACACTAAACCTGCGTTCCATTTCATAAACAAGTCCTTGGTTTTTTCCCCAAAAGTCCAGAAATTGAAATCTCAAGATGTGTCATCATGATGCAGTGTCACAAAACTTTTTGTGTTCTGTTTATTCTGTGCAGGGCATATTTTTGAAAATATTTTTATATTTTTGTTTAGTAATTTGTAAAGTTTATTTTGGTTTAAAAGATTTGGCATTGGTGTTTAGGAGCTGCTAATGATAAAGATAAAATAAAAATTAGAAATAGGCAGGTGTATGTAGGTAATGTCATACACTGAGCTCGAACATGGCTATCAAGGGTTGCGGCAAGCTACTCAGCCTCAATTTTATGTCGGAGATGATGGAAATCTTGTACCGATAAGATCATCAGTAAGTTTGTATTTTCATGTAGATATTGTTGTTGTCAAGTCAAACACTACTACGTAGATTCTTCAGAGCAATGACCTTTCGCGCTGTGGTATAAAATTGTGATACTGTTATGTAAACTAAAATAGATATAAAATAACAAGCCAAACACAAATAGTAGTAAGGTCACTAAGTGAAACGAATCCAGATTAAATATTGGTTGAGCTAATATTTTGTTTATCCATTTCCCCACGAATGTAGCACTGATAACACTACTGAGCACAAAGCTGCTTCACTGTCGAGTGCTGGACGGCTACGCCTAATTATCCTATGATATATGGACACAATAGATTATTATATTTATAGCTGTACATGCTGACAATGACAAGTGAGGTAATGTAGTATGTTAATTTATGTCAAGTTTATCTTAGTTATCAAGTGTAAAGTAGTGTCAACCAATCGGTGGCAAGGTTGCCTGTGTGGCTTATCATATGCTGTGATAGGAGTCAAGTGTATCATAGATAGTGTGTGGTGATGGAGTGGCAGTGGCTTAAAGATTGGTGGCGTCTCAAAAGATGGAGGAAGAACAAGAAGGGCCCGAATGATGATGACATATGCTATTGTGATGACTGTCTGCCTGATGTAAGATGATGGTGGCTTTTGTTATGTCACTCATTATTAAATTATCATTTCATTACAATAATTTATTCAAATGTTGAAATTTTTGTTTGCGCTATTTGAATTTTAAATTTATGCCGTTGTGTGTAACAGGACAAAGACATTATGATTTGTTCATGCAACGTGAATGGCTTCTTTTAGCATTTTTTCACACTTGCTAATATTCTCTACTTACTGAATTTAGTAGTGTGTGTATCTCTCCTCCCCCACTCTTAAGGAGGATGGTTCTTGTGAGACTAACTTCAGATTTGTTAATGTTTTTATTTAATTGCCAACAGTACAGTACAGAAGTTTGTATTGTGGATTGATTGGATCAGAGACTAAATGATGCTTGAACTTTAATACTAAACATGTTTAGAAGGGCATTATAAAAAAGTTAAGGTGTGTAACATGCTCAGAATAGTTGACTTGCATCAGGAGACAAAATACCCCTCGGTAAAGTCACGGACAAACTGAACAATTTAACCTTAGAATAATAATTTAGCCTTACTATTTCAAGTTTAACATTTAACCTTTTTTTGTGTGACATTTGAATACAAAACCTATTCAAAATACAAATGTGAATGTGATGTTTCCTAATTATTTTCAGGGATTGACATAACTACTTCAATACAGAGCATGTTCAAATATATCTTGTCCAAGGTTTACTTATTAAATATATTTATTTAGTGAATTTTAAAGGAAATGTTAGATTAGGACAAATGCTGAAATGGTAGAACAAGGTCTTTCTATTATCACTTAAAATGTGCAGATCATAGTTACTATATATACAGATATACTTATTACTTACAAATAACACTTTTAATTTGACCAATTGTTAGTTTAATATAATTAAATAATTTAGCTACCTGTTTATTCTAAGGTATCAAGAATCTTTCTGTTCTGTAGCACACCCACGACTATTGTCCTTTTGTGCAAACACATGAGACAATATAGCCAGTACAGTGTTTACAATATTGTCTCGTTCTAGGCTTCATTGAAAACATTAACTAATTTTCTTTGAAACAAGCCATACTTCATTAGCCACTTCTTGGAGGTCTAGAAGTTGCATTTCAGTCATACAGCATTAAATTTTCATCAAGCATGAAAGTGGTGATGGCTATAGGGCTGAGTCTTCCATCTTCATCATGTGGAAATATTTCCTATTTGGATATGTATTAAAATGTCTTGTATGCACAAATAAACTAGGGGGAGTTAGATCTGTGCGAGTCGCTGGACCCTCAAAGCGATGGCGGGGGTAAGAAGGTGGTGGTCGGCGTCTGCGCCATGGCCAAGAAGTCGCAGTCGAAGCCCATGAAAGAGATCCTCACGCGCCTCGATGAGTTCGAGTACATCAAGATGCTGGTCTTCCCAGAGGAGGTTATCCTTAAGGTTCTCCACATTGTCTAACACAACTAGTGGAACAAAATATTCTGTAGTGGGGGTGGTTGAGTGACAACAATTGGCTGAGTATAAAGAGTTCAATTATTGTGCCGTCAGCAATTTTGATATAATGCTTAAGAGTTGTCTGCAGATGCTTAAGCCTTAATTAATTATTGACAGAGTAAACATGTGTTGAAAATTAGCCAATTGGTAGAAGCATTTTGTAATGAGATATTCATATTGAAACTGGAACACAGTAAACATATTTTGTTTTACTATTTGTCACACAATTTATCTTCATAATTAACACCTGTTAGAATTCTTCTTCGTTAGATTAATTAATCGTTATAACACTTACATACATGCGCACGATACTAACGTTTACACGTTGTAATGTTCTGTTTCCAATAAATGGCTTCATATACACTAGCTTTGTTTGTGTGGTCGGTGTCGAGTAGCGAATTAGTCAGTAATGGTGTATTCATAGTCTTTCACCGTTCGCGCATTCATGCATTTAGTTGGGGAAAGCGTAAGACGTATCATCTGAACTCGCCATTATTGCATTAATTCGCATTTTATCGACTTTTAATTCAATGTTCTGGTTGTATTTTGCAGAAGCCGGTAGAAGAGTGGCCCATCTGTGACTGTCTTATATCCTTTCACTCGAAGGGCTTCCCTTTGGACAAGGCCATTCAATACGAGAAGTTACGGAAGCCTTATGTTATAAACAATCTTCACATGCAGTATGATATTCAGGTACGTATAGTATAGCCGTTGCAAGTATTTGTGTTCATTTGACGTCAGGAAATGTTACTTGATACTTGCATATTACTTACAGGATCGAAGAAAAGTATACGCGATATTAGAGGGTGAGGGTATAGAAATACCTCGATATGCAGTATTAGATAGAGATTCACCGGACCCCAAACGTGAGTCTTTGTTTATACTGTTTATAAGTATGAGTTTTGTAGAAATTTCTGCGAACTATGCGCAGTTGCGGGAATGTTTCAAGTGTTCGGAAACGTTTTTTTTTTTTTTTTTTCGATATGGCATCTCGCAGTTCAGTCTAGGAGACTGGCTTCTGCTTAACCGGTCAATTCCCTGTGGATGCCTTGAGTTTAAGGCCTCCAGCCAGGGGCATTCGGAAACGTCTTGGAAACTTCTATTTTATATGGTACCTCACCAAACCCTTCGGGGATTACATGCGTTGTCATGTTGTGATATATTTCAATGTTTTTAAACTAAATATTTGCAGCATTTCGTTGGGGAAGGTCATCTTCAAAAACTGACGGTCGGTATACCTATAGCATTCGTTTACGTAGGCTAAATCGTCTATCGCCTGTGTTTGTACCAATTTACTTAGATTCAAGGCTATTTATCATCGTCCACTATCACCTAAGTGTCTTTGGTATTTTCGCCATAGTATCCTGTAAACTTTATCCTAAGAAAGCGGTTCCGTAAGCTGTCGTATTATTAACGAACAAAAGCGGCCGTCTAAGACAGAACACTCAGTGAAACCCTGAAGTCAAAAACCAAAATTTAGGCCCAGTTTCAATCAAAGCAGAGATATGACCCGACCAATCTCAAGAAAGACGCTACGCGAATTTTAAACTGATCTGACTGGTCGATTCCCGCACTTCATCTCTCCTTTCTGATCTCTGTCTCTGCTTCGGTGGAAATTGGGCTTTATTGTCATGACAGTCGTGTTTTCTGCCACGGCGGCGT
Organism: Diarsia dahlii; assembly: GCA_949775195.1. NCBI lineage: Eukaryota > Metazoa > Arthropoda > Insecta > Lepidoptera > Noctuidae > Diarsia > Diarsia dahlii. The sequence goes on from OX459195.1 coordinate 18,133,307, forward strand.
TCTTAGAAAATCCAAGCCTAACCTAGCAGTCTATCACATTGCATTGTCATTGTTTTAGAAGACCTTCATACTTCCAGATCACGAGCTGGTGGAGTCGGAAGACCACGTGGAAGTGAACGGTGTGGTGTTCAACAAGCCATTCGTGGAGAAGCCCGTGTCGGCTGAGGATCATAATATTTATATTTATTACCCCACCTCCGCTGGCGGAGGCAGTCAGCGACTGTTTAGAAAGGTAGGAAGCATCTGGTTTATGAAGAACCAGCGTTTCCCTGTTACTTTGTCCACAGGGAGATCTTAAACCAACATACTGGGATTCTACTACTCTTCACTTTCAGCAATTGGGACTCAAACTACAATAGTCTGTTACTGTATTATTAGTATTATGAAAACATAGTACCCTAGTACCCTTACCAACCTACATGTTTGGCAAACTTTTTAAACATTGTTTTCTTCAATTGCAGATAGGAAGTCGAAGTAGTATATACTCACCAGAATCAAGAGTGAGGAAAACAGGGTCGTTTATTTATGAAGATTTTATGCCCACTGATGGTGAGTTCTGATAAATAGACATTATTGACATAAGTAATAATGCTATGTGGTTTTTAGTTCCACTGATGATACGCCATCTTTATCGACGGCATGGTAAGAAGAACATTTTATAGAGAGAGAGTCGGGTGGGTGGACACAAGTAACGCAAATAACATCAAACTGCGAACATCTGGATTTCCAGGAGTTGCGGAGATCACATGCCAGCCTTTCCCCGTTATACCAGAACACCATTCGAATGAAGAACTGCGCACCATGCGCTCCCAGAGCCTAGAACCCGCTGCTAGAACAGCTATCCCTGGAAAAAGTTAAGATTACAAAGAGGAAGGGCCTCCGATAAGTTACTACGCGTATTTCGCATGCGCCGCACTAATGCGCATGAGCGTCTAATTATATTTACAGTTGCGGCGAGACTACGTGACTTTAACGCCTTCTGGGTGTTGCTTATTCTATGACAAAACTCTACAGGTCACTCTTAGAAATCTGAACCATATTTTGATCAAAATTAATTCCATTTTCCAAAGCTGCACGCTCCCCGAAGGTCGCCCGTGTTACGCGCCGTGGACGGTGTGCGAAGAACGCGTGGCTTACCGGACGCCCTGAAGACGTTAACTTGTGACATTTATATACAAATCCGGATGTTTCTAGGTACCGACGTAAAAGTATACACTGTGGGTCCCGACTACGCTCATGCAGAGGCGCGCAAGTCTCCGGCGCTAGACGGCAAAGTTGAGAGGGACTCTGAGGGCAAAGAGATCAGATACCCTGTCATATTGTCCAATCAGGAGAAGCTTATATCAAGGAAAGTTTGCCTCGCCTTCAAACAGACTGTTTGCGGGTTTGATTTACTTAGGTAAGTTAGATTAATACTCGATTCTCAACCTTATCACAAATAACAAGTTTTTTGGTTTGCACTTAAAATAATCTTTAAGGTGTGTCAGTAGAGGCTAGCGTATCTAAATAATTAATCGTCCCGATGCGGGATCGATACGGCCGGTCGTGAAGGTTGCGCAAACTGACGTCATTTAGGTCGACAATTCATTAATTGACCTTGTAACCCAATCGTTATGGGCTTTCTGAACGCTATACTGAATAATTTATAGCGCACTTACTTAGTTTTCATTCGTGAAAAACTCGTAAGACATAAATAACACGTTGTGTTTCGTTTTTTTCTTTCTTTTTGATACCAACAACGTTTGGGAAAGGCGTTTATTGTGTGTAGCGCAAAGGAGGGGATTACCCTGTATTTCCTGATAGCTATAACTTGGGAGGTTTTAAGGTCAAGTGAATAGGTTTGCTGCTAGACCGCTTCATCGTTTACTAACAGGTTAAATGGCGGTGAAACGCGAACATAAGACCAACAATAATTATGGTTTACCAAGTTGCGTTGAAAGGCCCCCCTCCTAAGTAGACCGACGACTGGTAAAGGTTTCGAGGATTCACTGGATGCGAGACGCCCAGGACCGGTCTATGTCCAGCAGTGGATGTCTTTCGGCTGAAATGATAAAATCCACGGTGAAGTTCTTTAGTGCGCGTTACTTCTTCATGCAGTGTAGACTACATATTTTTCCCTATTTCCTACCACAATACCAATATCTAACATAAATTTCCAGAGCAAACGGCAAATCCTTCGTCTGCGACGTCAACGGCTTTTCATTCGTGAAGAACTCGAACAAGTACTACGATGATTGCGCCAAGATCTTGGGTAATATGATCTTGCGGGAGCTCGCGCCGACGTTGCACATACCCTGGTCGGTGCCCTTTCAGCTGGACGACCCGCCCATAGTGCCCACCACCTTCGGCAAGATGATGGAGCTGAGGTGTGTTGTGGCCGTCATCAGGCATGGGGATAGGACCCCTAAGCAGAAAATGAAGGTTGAGGTCCGGCATCAGAGGTATGTTGAACTTTTTAAGAGTGATTTTTGTTTAATGAAGAGTGTTAGTTACGGGTACGTGTCCGATTTTGGGTTTATATGTAAGGCATGTCCTGATCAATCGCAAAAGCAGATTATCAATTTTCGTGACAAAGAGAATTAGAGCAAAGTGCATGCTGGCGATTCGTTAGTACAATTGGAAACTTATTGTGGTGTATTAGACTTGATCCAGGAAAGAAAATATAATATGTCCTTTTGGAAAAATACTTGTCACTTTTAACCTAATAACCACCTACCATATTGTGCCATTGCTGGGCAAAGTCCCACCTCTCCATTATACATACAATAGGGGATCGGACAAAAAAAAACTAATTAGTCCGTCAGATAGATTTCCAAAAAAATTTTTTTTTTTTTTTTTTTTTTTTTTTTATTAGCCTACTTTGTGTCCCACTGCTGAGCAAAGGCCTCCCCTTTCTCTTTCCATACATCTCTATCATGGACGATCTCTGGCCATGTTAGCCCCGCAAACATGATCAGATCGTCACGCCACCTTCGCCGCGGTCGACCTCGACGGCGCTGTCCTTCCTCTGGCGTCCAGTGAGTGACGATCTTTGCCCATCTCTCCGGGTGCATCCGTGCTACGTGGCCTGCCCACTCCCACTTCAGTCTGGCTATTTTTTCTCCAACATCAGCTATTTTAGTTATGGAGCGCAGGGTGGTGTTTCTAACGCGATCGGTTCGCTTAACACCAATTATGCTGCGCTCCATTGCTCGCTGGCAAATCTTGAGTTTGGACTTCTGTTGTTCAGTAAGTGACCAACTTTGTGCACCGTAGGTTAGGACGGGCAGGATGCACATGTCAACGAGTTTCCTCTTTAATGTTAGGGGAAGGCTTCCCTTTAAATGTTCCTTCAGGGCCCAGAAAGTCTTCCAGGCATTTTGAACTCGTCTTTCGACTTCCTTGTCTTGCCTGTTTTGGAACGACACTATCTGGCCTAAATAGGTAATTAGGTATACTCGTCGACATATTGCAACGAATGCCCGTCTACCGCGACCCTACGTTTCGTGCTGTTGGTCATGATCTGGGTCTTGGATCTATTCATTGAAAGTCCAACCTCAAGTCTTGCTGTGCTCAGATCTTGGAGCATTTCTTCGAGTTCTGGAGCTGATGTGGAGAAAAGCACGATGTCATCGGCAAAGCGGAGGTTTGTTAGATGTCGGCCGCTAACATGTATGCCTCGTGACTGCCACGAATCGGGCAGCTTGTTGAAAACCTCCTGCAATGCACTTGTGAACAGCTTGGGTAACTTTAACCACGTATTTTTTCTTTTTTCACGTAAACAAAAAATGAAGACGATACAGTGCTTCGAAAACTCGTGTGACGTCATATGCTAGTACATTTTGTACCTTCAATTGACGTTTCAAGACCCACTCCATGATCTTTGACGCGCTTTATCTTCGTCAATTTTTATTGTTTTGATAAAACAAAAAACACGTATCTAATATTTTATACTACTACTACTATAATATTTAAACAGAATCATATTTTTTTGAGTCAGTCCGATCCCCTATTGCTAGTTCCACAAATAACACAAAATCCGTTAAATCCAGGTTCTTCGAAATATTCGAGAAGTACGACGGTTTCAAACGTGGTCACGTCAAGCTAAAGAAGCCCAAACAGCTGCAGGAGATCTTGGACATAGCGCGTGCGTTGCTATCGGACATACAGACGCGACACGCCGACCCTGAGATTGAGGAGAAGCAGGGGAAACTGGAACAGCTGAAGAGTGTACTGGAAATGTAAGTTTTTATTGAAGGACTAGCTTTTGCCAGCGGCTTCGCCCGCGTGAAAATGACGATTTTCCATACAAACTTTTATTTAACTCCCTTAGGGGTTGAATTTCGAAAAATCCTTCCTTATTCCTTGTCTACATTATAAAGGGAACCTCAGTGCAAAATTTCAGCTTTCTAGGTCCAAGGGTTTGGGCTGAGCGTTGATGAGTCAGTCAGTCAGGACTTCTCTTTTTATTTATATAGGTCATGGATCATCATCTTCCCACTCTTTCATTTCTGTCGTTAGGCTATATAATTTCCCCTCGGGGCTGGATTATCGAAAGAGATGACGTGGCCTCAGCACAAGGGCGAAGAAAGAACATGGGTTGGTTTTTAGTCACTAGAAGTCTGACACTCCCTTTCGCTCTGCCCAAGAGGGGGGGGGGGGGCGTTATTGTATGATTTTCCACCCACCAAAAAAAAAACTATATAATTTAAAGCGAGTTTCCAAATTAACCAGCAATACACGCTGCTTTAAATATTTCTGATAACGTGAGGAGTAGGTTTCTCCAAAATTACGCGTCGTATAGTCGATTATAAACGTATTGCTGAATTCTTTAACAGAATTAATTGTATTATTGGTGGATGAGACATTGCCAAAGTGGTGACTCCAGGCAAAGGCATGACAATCCAATTAATTACTATAAATTGCTACACTGCTATGCAGTGTCTGATCTGATATAGGCAAGAGCAGGATAATTATTAGAGGCTGTATATGCTATTTTTTTTTTGTTGTTATATTTTTATGTGTCCCACTGCTTGTTAAAGACCTCTCTCACCTTTCAGACCTCTTTCTCCTTTCAAACCTCTCTATCGCGTACAATCTCTAGCCAGACCCCACAAACAAGATCAGATCGTCACACCACCCATCACTCCTATGTGCCACCGCCACGTTTATCTAGACAAACCAAAGTGTACTTTGACTTACTAACTGTTATAAATATATTTCGTCTCTCAGGTACGGGCACTTCTCGGGCATCAACCGCAAGGTGCAGATGAAGTACCAGCCCCGCGGCCGACCGCGCGGCTCCAGCTCGGACGACGGTAACGCGCCGACGCACCAGGGTCCGCTTCACGCACTTTACACCGCTTTATTGTAATATGCATTGTGATCCATCTCTAGGCAAGCGTGCAAACCCGAGACCGCATCAGGCGAATTGCAGCCAAACGCAAAACTATTTACTATGAAAAAGAAACCAGAAACCCAGATGTTTCGACTTTCACTTTTATTCGGTCAGGTCAAAATAATGCCAAATCACAAGATTATGTGAAGATGTTGCATTTCATTTCCCAACTACTTGACATCATGAGTTCGGCTGCCAGTCTAATCAGATTCAGCTGAATACTCTGTATTTAAGATGGTGCGTCTGCCTGTTTGACCACCACAACACGTCGATGTTCAGTTAAATGCCAAAAAAACTGATAATTTGTCGAAACTTGGGTTTCGATATTGCTATTTCGATACCAATTTAGCCAATTTTAACATAGAAGTTCAAAAGAACGCCTGATTTCCAGCCCTTGAACCTCTAATCTCGAATAAAGATTTTCCAAAAGTAAAGTTAACATTTTTAGATCACAATGCATAGTACATTTTATTATTTTTAAGTTATCAGCTGTATCAATAACACCCGCCTTTGAAGAGTTTGTTTTGAAGTGCTGTCCTGTCCCATTGTCGAGTTTTGCATTGAGCTCATTGCATATTACTTATATCTAGATAAAATTCGAGCTAGAAGCCAATTTCAGTATAGCTTAGCTGTAGGCAAACTTAATAGGTAGGTATTAAGTTTTTATGTAGAATTTGACTCAACTTATTAGGTCTCAAGTAAAAGTATAATACCAAGCCCGCATTGCGAAATCTTACGAACAACTCCAAGTCGTTTCATAGTAAACAATTTTTTTTGATTCGCATACAAAATTCTCGTGGTTTATTTTCGCAGTGCGGGCTAACGGTTACAGCGTAGACAAAAGTATTGTAAATGTAGTTAAAATACTGATTAAGAAACAGCTATGAGGCAAAATTTTAAATTATGTTTGGTAAGACACAAGAACTTTAATGGGACTTAAATTTTTGGTCGGTTTGCAGACGAAAATTTGTTTTTAGATGTGATAGACACGCATTTGACTGCACCGGATGGTAAGTGATATACACCGTTTGCTGAATGTTTTAATAGATATAGTTCTCACACGGTTTTGATTTAAAGCTGGGACTACTATTGGCGTTAATATACCAATACAAAATGTACTTTAGCTGTATGAATCTATGGTTTATTTTGTTTTAGTCCAACAACGCCAATAGTTGACCTGTATAACAAATTAATAGTGCCAGCATAACAATAATCGTTGCAATAATACACGTGCGGCCGTAACCTTGATGATAACGAGAGATTACAGCATTTACCGAAACGTATTGGCTTGTGTTTGCGGCAGTTAGCATGGCTTTGGAGTGCATACACATATAGTATAATTATATAGTCATAAACATGACGCAAATATTGGCTTTGAAGACTTGCAGAAATTATATTTAAGATGCTTTGAGTAGATTTAGATAAAGTATTTTGGAAAAGATATTGTGTAATCAACTTATTTACTAATCGTAAATGCATCAAAAATCGTAAAATTCTGATCAAGAATGTATCAAGGGGATCCAGGTGATAGGTACATAGTAGCGACAACGATGAATGGGTTGGGAGCCTACAAACCTGCGACTAATTTATGAATTTGAACCTAATTCTTGTTCTTCTTCTTAGTGTGTCTTGATGGCAATCTAAATTGTGTTGGCCTGAAACCAAGATACAATTTAACCTCCAGTAACGTGAATAAACAACAGGACAAACAGAACAAAATATAAAGAGGCTAAAAAATGTGCTTTCATTCAAATGTGATTTGATGTCTTCGGGGTTTATGTTACACCAAAAATTTTTATTTTCTACAATTTTCTGAATCTCTAATATTCTTTTCGAATATAAGAAGGCGTGGAATTCCAAACTAGATACTGAAATACTTCATGTAAAGCCAAGTTAGAGGCCCAATGGCGGCATAAAAATCTAACACAGGTTAGGCCCTAACCACACGATAAATGAAGAACTTGGTACCTTCTACTTTGTACACTAACATCCCATATTTGTGCAGTAGGAGGTGGCGGAGAACCTTCCTTGGTTCTCATCCTGAAGTGGGGCGGAGAGCTGACACCAGCCGGACGCATACAAGCTGAGGAGCTGGGCAGGATGTTCCGCTGCATGTATCCCGGCGGACAGGGTCGGCACATACCTGGTATGTACATAACTAAAAGCATTTATTTCGACAGTTACGGGTACTGTTGGATCGTCAAAAATTAAAAGATTAAGCTACTGTTCTGCTACAAGGTGTAATAAATGTGAAAGGACTGAAATTAGTCATTCCAAGGTCTCTAAGGAAAAAAATACCAAGACGAGAATAAAATTTTGTGAATTTATCATAATTTTATTCCATATCTCGTAAGTGATTATGAGGAACCGAGTGATAAGTTACTTGTAGTTCACGCTCCATTTAAAAAGGGAGGTTGATGGAGTGCTGTTATCCTAATCTCGCGCATAGCTCTGCTTGCGAGATTCAGGATTCGCGTCAGAAATGACGCGTAGCCCCAACGCCAGAAAAAGGGATGACTGAAGACAAGTTTACCAATAAAGTTCTTTCCATAACACTGATAATTATGACATAATGATACATATCATATTCGAAGGCTTGACGTGCTTTCCTTTCGGTATGTAATGTATTTTTGTCCATCCACGGACCAAAGTCCGCTAGTGTATGTTAACCAAAATCACCCCCTAACATTCCCCAACAATTTCAGGCGAAGGCGGTACCCAAGGCCTAGGCCTGCTCCGCCTGCACTCCACGTTCCGCCACGACCTGAAGATCTACGCGTCAGACGAGGGTCGCGTTCAGATGACTGCAGCTGCCTTCGCGAAGGGACTGCTCGCTTTGGAGGGAGAACTGACTCCTATACTGGTGCAGATGGTCAAGTCTGCTAACACGAATGGGTTGCTGGATAATGACTGTGATTCTTCTAAGGTTCAGAATATGTTAGTGGTATTTTAAATTGTAATAATTTGTTAGAATAATAGCGTAGTACTTTAGTAAACTGATATAAAGTGCTGTGCACTGCTGAGTGAATACCTAACGAGGGTTGCGGAGAATCACATGATTCAAAATACGCACCAGACCAGTCTTTATGACTTGGGGAAGCCTATGTCTATGCTTTTATGATGAATGGTGATGATGAGAGCCAAGCGCTGGCCTCAAGATAATCAACAGACTTGGCTAGTGGACGGACTTTAATCCACGTCACTATAAATGGAGCTGAGTACCAAACTATGGATCATCTCCTATCCTGCCCTCAGTGCCCAAAACCTGTAATTAAAGTTAATTCTGCACTCCCATCGATGACGCTGCGAAAGTGAAATTGTTATCAATTTCGTGTGTGTGTCAGCGTTCAGAGGCTTCTACTAGCTATCAAGCAAAGTACCTGGACTACGTTATTTTTTGTCATAATCCACTTCTTTCTACAGACCTTTTCAAGTATAGTTGGTTCTGTTCCCAGGGCGAAGGCCCGCCTGCACGAGGCGATGCAGGTGGAGCGCGAGTTCTCGGGCGGCGACCGCTCGCGCATCAGCCCGTGCGCGTCCGTCAGCATCAGCACCGCGATGGACTTCGTGAAGCACCCCGTGCGCTGCTGCGCGCACGTACACACGCTCATACAGCATCTCATGCACATCGTTGTTATCAAGAAGGACGATCCGAAGACTAAAGGTAATTTAGTGCATATTTTTGTGTAATTTAAAGAAGTAGAATATAGCACAAGGGTTATTGGCGAGAGTAAGGGATTTAGGCCCATTGGGGTCACAAATAAGTAATTAAATGAGCGCGTTTAGCGTTAAACATAGAAAACACATGATTTGCCCGGTTTATGACAACCGTAACATAACATCACGCCTGTAATCCCTAAAGGGTTGCGCAGAGGTGTACCTAACAGTACATCCAGATTTCAGCAGTTATATTTAAGTCCCATGTACGGAAGGCGAGCCTATTGCTATTAACCAGGCAAAAATCCAGGCTCCGTGGCTTTTACTGAGAAATTCCTGATGGAGAAACTCAATAACGCTTTGTCCGACCCGAGAATCGATCTTCATAATAAAGTTAAAAGCTGCTAGCTCCAAATATTTTCGAAAAGTAAATACAAAATCCTCTGACCAGACACAATCCTGTACCACGGCGAGACCTGGGAGTTAATGGGTCGCCGCTGGGGCAAGATCGAGAAGGACTTCTGCACCAAGAACAAGACGTACGACATCTCCAAGATCCCGGACATCTACGACTGCATCAAGTACGACCTGCAGCACAACCAGCATACGCTGCAGTTCGACTTGGCAGAGGAGCTGTATATCTATGCCAAGTACTTGGCTGATATTGTTATACCTCAGGTGAGTTGAGGGTTTATCAAAGCATTTATTTTGAAGTAGGCCAGTTACAGGCACTTTTGAATGGTCGAAACAAATAAAACAATAAAACGTAGCTACAGTCCCAGTTACAAGACATAAAAACTGCGAAAGTACTTTAGTTGCCCATTCTAAAGCGTAGATATCTATGGAAAAGATCGAGCAAGAAACCCAAAAATATATATCATTTTGGTTTGGGAAAAATTGATGTCATGATAAAGGATTGAGACTGAGCGTCGTGCAGAATACTAGCTGCTAAAGAACAAGTTCATTGATGGGAGGAGTTGTCTGTCACTGTTACGAAGCAGTTAGACCTCATAATGATTCACTGTTTGGGTGCCTTCTTGGACCACTAGAAGGTTCCTGGGAGGAGGATAGTTCAGTGCTTGTATAGACTCTAGACTAGATCATCTAGATGCGAGCATAGGCAGTCGATTGCAGATTCTGGTTGTCAAACCACGGTATCGATTGCGGCGGGGCTCTTAATCCCACTCGAGGTCTGACGTCACAGCTCACACCTCATGTCTTTTGGCACTATACTCCATTTACTATAAGATTAGAATTTTAAGTTAACCGTTTTTACAGCCCGTTCAACCGATTATGAACTCTTATAACGTTGAAAGCAAGACAAAATGCAGCTGCAGTAAACAGTCGGTATTGTAAAATTCTTTTTGCTTTTAATGCCAGCCTTATGCCTACGGTATAGAAATCAAAATCGGTTGAACGGACTGTAAAAACAGTCAACTTAAAATTCTAATCTTATAGTAAATGGAGTATAGGTGCATAGGATAATTTAAGTGATATCTCTTTAAACTGCTATATTAAAATCTGACTCTACTAAGCTTTAATTATATTACAGGAATACGGACTGACGATGCAGGAGAAATTAACGATAGGACAAGGCATTTGTACGCCACTGCTGAAGAAAATAAGAGCTGACCTGCAGAGGAATATTGAGGAGTCAGGAGAAGAAACTGTCAATAGATTGAATCCTAGGTACGAAAGCCTTGCTATATATCGCAAAAAATACTCACTTTCCTAGAACTTTCTTAAACTATTTCCGCCTTATTACAAAAGGTAGTTAAACCTGGTTTAACTTAGACCTGGTTTATCTCGCATGCTGTCACTTTCTTTTGAATATTATTGAAGTGAGACGTCATGCGAGATAAACCAAGTCTAAGTTAAACCAGGTTTAACTACGTTTTGTAATAAGGCGGATTGTGATTAATGCAGAAAACTAAGGTCTCATTATGATACTTGCTTCATCTATACTAATATTATAAAGAGGTAAAGTTTGTGTATTTGTTAAATTGTAAGGGGTAATCTCGGGATCTACTGAACCGATTTAAAAAATTCTTTCACCAATAGAAAGCCACATTATTGCTGAGTGTCATATGCTACTTTTTATCCCTGTATTCCCACGGGAACGGGATCTACGCGGGTGAAACCGCGGGACGTCCGCTAGTTTACTATACTTGTAAATCGTTTGTTCAAGTTTCTACAGTAACACTACGTAGTTTAAATTAGTCGATGATTCTTCGATATAGCCGTTTTGCCTTCGCCGAATTAAATCACTGAACAAATATTATCCTTTTCAAAAACCTCTCGATATTCAGATACAGTATTCTAATATCATCTCCAGCATCTTCCTGTCCTTGTCCCATTCTAATTGGGTTCCGTGCTTATGCACGCATGTGCGCGTATGTGCGTGCATTACGTTTTCTTCTTCCGTTCTCCCCTGTCAGACGTCACGGCAACATTGACTCCTTTCCATTGACTTATATATTACTGCGTAAGGACTGGGCGGACCGCCCGGACGGCATGATAAAATGACGCCTCGAACTTGGTCCCAAATAGGTCTTGACTAAACCACAGTTTAAAAGAAAATTAAAATTAAAAATTAAAATTTTAATTTTTTTTTTAAACATTTTACTGAAAGGTTTATTTAATTTCTTTATACCTCGATAATACCACGCCACGCCGCTCATACAAGGTTACGTTTACGAGCAGCCTGATTAGTTCTTATAGATGGCTTTAGTGTTTCTCTGTATGGGGAACGCATCGAGCAAAATGTTCGGACGACCGTATCTTTAGTTTTTATATCAATGCTCCTTTCACTTTTATATCAATCCTCAGACAATCCATCCATCTAATTATTATAGTAATATGAATGTCATATGAATGTAATCTGTCCCTCAGGTACAGTCACGGCGTATCGTCTCCAGGTCGTCACGTACGCACGCGCCTGTACTTCACGAGCGAGAGCCACGTGCACTCCTTACTCACCGTGCTTAGGTTCGGCGGACTGCTAGATGTGAGTGGTTTTGTTATATTCGTCTGATTCTTGACACTACCCGTATTTTTTTACCAAAAAAAGAAATAATAACTCAAAGCCATACCTACATCATCATCTGCCTAGCCTTTTCCCAACTATATTGGGGTCGGCTTCCAGTCTAACCGGATGCAGCTGAATACCAGTATTTTACATGGAGCGACTGCCTATCTGACCTCCACAACCCAGTTTATACTAGGTAATACAATACCCTTTGGTAAGACTGGATGTCAGAATGTCAGGTCACTGACTACCTGAGTACCTGTAACGACTGCCAAAGATCTATATAATATATGGCAGCCGGGACCAACAGCTTAACGTGCTTTCCGAGGCACGGAGGAAACTCGGTATGTCGGGCGGTCACCCATCCACAGACCGACCTAGGCAAGCACAGCTTTACCTAAAATCGACCTGAGTGGCAGTTCTTATTAAGCCACGAGCTCCTCCCAATAAGCCATACCTACCTAATACATAAATATTTAGCTTGCAAGGAGCTTGAGAGGAGACGTAGTGAAACCGAGCAATTACATTGGTTGAAATCAACATCGTGTGTTTCGTCACTCCTGTGATTGGTCGGATCTTACACACTCTCTTCGCTCCACTCTTCTCTGCTTTTGAATCGTGATAATGGCTCTTTTTATGACACGATACTTTTCTCAATACACTCTTCTAAAATACTAATTTATGACATTCGTACACATTGGGTATTTAAAGCTTGGCTGTCCATTTTGCAGGTATTAAAAGACGAGCAATGGCGTCGTGCGATGGAGTACGTGTCGACTGTGTCGGAACTCAACTACATGTCGCAAATTGTCGTCATGCTATATGAGGATCCGACCAAAGATCCCTACTCGGAGGAGAGGTAAGAAATTAAAGATGTTCCTACTAGTACTAGAAAAGCTGGACTACATTTCAGAATCTATAACATATACTACGCAACCGGCTCAGTCACTTACTAAACTCAGACACTGCCGATGCCCCTTGAATTAAATTCTACTGAAAGCAATCATCGGTCTTTTTAAAACCGGTCTAAAATGCTTTCTTTTTAAGATTCTTGTCGTAAATCATTGCTATTCTTGACTTATTCAACACTGGAGCAGATTCAATAAGTGAACGATATTGATAGAAAATTTATCTATTAAGATCCACTTTCACCACTAATCACTAAATGTGTTTAGCACTAAACTTATTTAAAACATCGTTCCGTCTCTGTCAATTCTTTGAAGATGTCAGAGACGGAACGATGTTTTAAATAAGTTTAGTGCTAAACACATTTAGTGGTTAGTGGTGAAAGTGGACCTTAATCATGGCCGGAAAAACTACGGTGAATACACTTATGACTTGATAACATAATATTGGAAACAGCTGTATAAACTGTACTAATCAGCCTAAAAAGATCTCTTAAATCAATTGTCTCCTTAGCTTGGATTACTTTGTTTCCACATCTTTTGTATTGTTACCCCAGGTTCCACGTAGAGCTCCACTTCAGTCCTGGCGTGAACTGCTGCGTACAGAAGAACTTGCCTCCCGGGCCGGGCTTCAGGCCACACAGTCGGAACCACTCCACTACTAACAACTCGGTACGTACACTTCTAAAATGTGATAAAATCAGATTAGTTTTTTTTTTTCTTTCCATATTATTGGAGATGAAACACAAATCAAACACATTATGTCCAGATATGATAGTGGTCAAGTCATATGCAGATAAATGCATGAGATGGTAGTTTAAATATCGGAACAAGAACCACACACACCGGCCCAGTCAGTGCACGATAACAATACATTAGATGCCAGCCTGCCAAAAATAAGACGAAAAAATGGTATAGAAAAATAAGAAGAAAAATGGCCTAGATAAAAATCTCATCACATTACCGATTTCATCATTTCAGCCGATAGACGTCCACTGCTGGACATAGGCCTCCCCTAAGTGTAATTTTTGCTTAGAGGGGGTTTGCCATAATCGCCACGCTTGGCAGGCGGGTTGGCGATCGCAGTACGGTCGATACAAAAAGCACAGAGAACGCTGCTGCCCATTCTCTGGTACATTCCTTAGTCGCCTCTTACGACACCCACGGGAAGATATGGGATGGCCATTACCGATTTAATTAATTTCAAATGTTTGTTCACAGCAGAGCTCTTCTGACGAAGTTAAGTGTATCGAGGAAGAAGGCGAAGATGACAATATGGCCAGTCAAGAAACGCTGCAGCCTGTAAGTTGTTACACTCTACAGTCAAATATTCTGATGCACGGTTATTTTGACACAAGGCCATAGTCAAACTAAAGTTGGCTTTTTTGTTTTTTTTAAATAATACAGCTGCTCGTTTTGCCACGGTTGTATATATCGAGTTTCTTCCGTGTCTCGGAAAGCACGTGACTTAGGACCCGGCCCGGCTAGGCAGATGACTATGTCCATAGACAATTTCACAAATGTGTACCCACAGCGTGTTCCTAACAATTTCAGTCAAGCGCCCAAAAAACCATTCTACATTATAAGAACAATTTACATTGAAGACATTATTATCAAATTTCAGGATGCTGACGAACTGGATAACACATTCTCGCCGAAGAAATTGACGAAGTCTAAAATAAGGCCTTCCGATCCTATACCTATGTGAGTATACTTTGTTTATATCTCGCTTTTCACCGATAGTCCTATCTCATCATACTCTTCTAAGCCCAGTTTCCAAGGCAGAGACGACCAGAGCGAAGAGGAGGCACGGAAACCGACCACAGGAAAGTCGAGAGACGTCATGTAGATTGTTCACCCTTATGCCTTGAGTAATAAGGTTGATAATTGGTGGAAAGTTACTGAGCGCGTTAGTACGTGCGTGACAACCTATGTGATTGGTCGTTTTTCGCACGTCTCCTTACACTGCTCGTCTCAGTTTTATTGAAAACTGAGCCTTATCTCATACATCACAGTACCTACATCACAATAGCTATTTTTGCACCTATTTAAGCTCTAACACAAATAAATGTGATCGTTTGATGTGTAGCGACAATTACAGCAACCTGCACTACACGGTGAGCGGACACGAGGCGTCCAGCCTGGCCGCGCGGCTCAGCGCCGAGCTGCGCGCGCGCGGCGTGCCGGGGACGGAAGCTGACGCGCATGCACAGGTACATACGTACAAATAGTACATTGTCACACAAGGGCCTAAAATGACCCATTATATACGAGGTAGTAAATAGGAACCGAGTTATAATGGGATTTTAGCGCCGTGTGTTACACTGTACTTTTCACTACGATTGCGACAAAATAAAATAACCATGTTCAATATGAGTTTATTTTATTAAAAATGAAATGTACAATTTAATAATACAATTCCAAAAATTTCGCTCCAATGCCTTTTTTTATTTCTTCTGTAGCTGCAATGCAACGCACACATTCTACCAAAGAGTTCGGCATTCAGCGCGTTTAGTTCCATTTTTAAAAATAAAACATTTTTTTTACTTGAAACTAAATCACGCACCAGCTGGCTGAACAAGTTGTCGTACGAGATTTACTTTTAGCCCTAGGGCAATAAATGCAATTTTACGCCCGCTCTGGTATGCTATTATGACGTTCTTTTTGAGCAAGAGGAGTGAAATAGTAGATTGTACACCAAGTGCATAAAACGCACCATTTTGCGCGAGACGTTTATCCATCCGATGCGAGCTTGCGAGCGAGGATGGATATAAAGTAGAGAGCAAAATGGGTTTTATGGACGAGTTTTACACTCTACTTTTCACTTCGATTGCGAGGAAATGAAACAGCAACTTGTAAATATTGTAAAAATAATTATGGTTCCCGCCAATTAACTTTTTTTTTCAGTAGGAAACTTGACATAACACCTGACTTATGTCGTTACTCATACTGCTCAGTTATAAAAACATTTTGAGCAAGCCTATTGCCATCAACCAATGTAATTAGGAGCATCCTATTGCCATCAACCAATGTAATTAGGAGCAAGCCTATTGCCATCAATTGATGTAATTGGGACCAAGCCTATTGCCATCAACCAATGTAATTAGGAGCAAGCCAATTGCCATCAACTGATGTAATTAGGGACAAGCCTATTGCCATCAACCGATGTCATTAGGAAAAGCCTATTGCCATCAACCAATCTAATTAGGAGCAAGCCTATTGCCATCAACCGATGTAATTAGGAGCAAGCCTATTGCCATTCACTGATTTAGGTAATTGAGAGCAAGCCTATTGCCATCAATCAATGTAATTAAGAGTAAGCCTATTCCCATCAAATGATGTAATTAGGAGCAAGCCTATTGCCATCAAACAACCTAATTAAGAGCAAGCCTATTGCCATCAAGCGATTTAGGTAATTAGGGGAAGCCTATTCCCATCAACTTTCCTTGTATTCGTAATGAAAAGCAGTAATCCCTTGTTCTTAGAATACTAACGAAACGAATTAAAGAGGTTACTCTATGAAGTTGAAGTTGTTCGTGTGGCTGTTGGGCCGATTACCTGTGCCGATTACCTTGGTCTTCGACGAAGATTTTACTTTATGCTCTAGAGCATAAAACGCGACTTTATGTCGCCTACGCACGACATAAAGACGAATTTTAGAGCGAGAGAAGTGAAAACAATATTTTTCAGCTAGTTGCACGTGGACGTCTGAACAACTAAATCCAGCAGATAACGATAAAACCTGACGACGTGCTGCATCGTATGATTTGAATGTTTACTTCTGTATACTTGAGATCAGATCGACCAGATGGTGATGATATATGATGATAGATAGATGATGCGCAACATGTTTACTTCTTCCGTTATCCCCTATCAGACGGCACGGCCTCATTAACTCGTAAAAATTCGTTACGTCAAGACAAGACTTATTCGATCGAAACAAGCTCCACTTTTTGATTGGAAGAAATTATCGGTCTCCAATCTAGCTAAAATGAAATCCTTTCAGGGTGATGAAAAAGAGGCAAAGGAAGTAGAAGAAGCCCCGCCCCGCGCGCGCTCGTACGACCAACATAAGCAGAGCCACGACAATGGTAAGTTTGCCTGCAGGCGCGGACCAAGGCTTGGCTGCACTAATACAGACCCACTAATTATAACGCCCATATTTATTTACTTGTTTCTGGAAATGGGACTCGAACTCATTGCCAACGCATTAAAGAGCTTATATTAAACAAGCGTGGACGTATTTTAGGGTGGTATAATCCAAACAATTTTCTCATCGTACAGAAATAACATCGTTAAAAAAAAACTAGTTGTCGCTCACCAAACTTCAATACCTTCGTTTTCCCGATTATGATGGTGGTTAGTCCCACGGATTTTCAGTTAGTTGGTCTCCATTTCGTCCTATAATATGACTACACATTTCTGATATAATTATCGTGTTTATACGACATAACTGGCACCAGCTGTCATATTACGCGGAAGTGAGATGACTCGAAGCTTGCCACTGCTCGCACGTTTTATGACCGCGATTATGATAAAACAAAATGGTTTCATTTTATTTGAATAAGGAATACGTCCGATTTACAGAAACAAGTAAAAGTGGTTTGTATCTAGCTGATCCAGCGTAGGCATTAATCGAACGCATACGTAGCGTCTCCGTTGGTTTATCGATCGAGGCGTTGACAACGCGTAGACGCTACGTATATATTTGACGAATTTCTTCGCTGAAGCCTGAAAGTACACTAAATGCAAATACACTAAGGGCGAATTTCACTAGTGATACTGAGCGCGTTTAGTCAATCTAAACGGTGTTCAATATGAACGCGTTCCGTTCAGTTTCATGAGTAAAATCCGCTCTAAGAATATGGGTGTTAGTCCCCCGAATGCCTTGTCCCGTACACCAGACTATTGTAAATTGTATGTTGTGCCATCACGGATTTAGATATCCTATAACCTTTCGCCTTTGTAACCTATTGATCAGGACCTACAAAGGTGGATAAACAAGCTATGACGCTTGACGTTGTCTACAGGAGTTACGTTAGAAAGTGGTCGACATATATGTTTCATTTGGTAATCTTTTTTTTTTGAAGGAAGTCTTTATAAATAGATCTACAATTTGTGTAAATAATGTTATGATCCTGATAAAATCTAGTCAATTAAAAGAAATCTCATAGAAATCCCTTTATATGAATATTAATCATTGTTATGGAATTAATTATATTCGAAAACTGACATTTAGTGGGACAGTGGGGTGTTCCTTCTATAGTGTCGTTATTTTAATTTCTTTGTATCTAAGCCTATGTAGTATGTCCTCTCTAACTTCTGAATAGTCTACCTAGTATAGTTGTATTTGTAGAAACATATTATTAACTAGATTTATTTACAACGCCGTAGATGACTTCGCAAATTATACCTATTTGAGTTTGCTTCGTACACGGATTGCAGTAAAATATTATGCCTTTAGATTTTTATTCTTGCTTTTTATTAGTAAGCACAAATGGCACAAAGGTTTTGTACCAAAAAATTATAGATTGATGAAAAATTAGTACCCTGTTTTAAATCGCTTTTGGGACACATTCCCAAAGTATCTTGTACCCCAACATACTTCTGGAGTATGCACCCAGTCAGGGACTTTACAGACAAATAGGCCTCCTCTCTGTTGTATGGAGCAGGCCGTAATTCAACACGAGGGCCCAGTGCTGGAGGCCTAAAATGGTCACTTGAGCAGTAATTCATATTATAATCCTATTATGATTTTGCTAAAGCTCCAATTTTTGGCCCAGACCTTCTAAAAATATTAGACTGCAATTCGTGTTCGTACTCGGCGGGTATGTGACGTGTGTGTCGCGACAGAGTCGGAGACGGCGCTGTCGGGCGCGGTGGGCGCGAGGTACCAGAGCCTGCAGTCCGTGCCGCAGACAGGTCAGTGCCTCAGGGCTCCCGGGGTACCACTCACAAGGGCTAGGGGCTACTTGTGCTGTTCACGTGTGAGGGTTGAGGACATGTTGTTTGGCTGTGACACAATTTATGTTTATCTTGCCACATTGCCAAACCATGCAGTTTATGGGCAGGCGAAAGCCATACTTTAAAAAATCTGCGGTCTGGGTCCAGATTCCAGACCCAGTGTATGTATCTAGAATTCTAGTATATCAAGTCTAGATGCATTTAACTTTGTAGAAGAGTTCCTTGAACATCATAAATGGCAGTTTTTATAGACATGTCTTAGCATTCTTCATAATATCAATAATTGTGCAATAAACTAACGGATCCTTGGGCTGCATGCCAGCTTCCATGCCGACACCATTATTAATATAACGGTGAATTATATTAGTAGATATAATGATCTGAAAACCATCTAAAATTATACATTGTATGTGACTATACCTACAATCTGGCAGCCAGACAACATTTTTCAACCTTTTATCTGACACAGTACAAATGAGCTCTCACTTTACAATGCTATTTCAGTATGGCGTCTATTGGTGGGTTCATTCCAAATGTTGGTGGCTTGGCCCCAACTCCTGAATATGTTACATCTGTGTGCGTTCTAGCATCATCGGAATAGGGTTCAAATTAGTGTCCTATACTATAGCTGTAGCAAATCCGTTTCGTCCCTAAAGTGTTCATCACAAACTTTTGCTAAATATAACTTGGTTGAAAGGTCTTCTCAGGTAAGCAAGCATGCTCGCATGTCCGACTATAAATAAAATCTTATAGTGCTTTAGTATACAACAAATAGATAATAGTCTCATTAGTTTAAGAATAAAATTCATCAGTATTGTGGTGTATCGTTTATTCGTTTAGCAGTAAGTGTATAAGGTTGTATGGCACGCTCGTTAGTCGTGTCCGTGTGGTTTACTTGACTTGTTACTGAGTTGTAGAGCGTTGCGCGCCGCAGTAGCTCACCTGGCCGGCGATCTTGTGTGTGTTTGCGTGCATCCTCCTGTCCTGTGTGTGTGCGCACCTTTGACGATTGTTTGCCACCTGCATGCTGTTCATACTAACGTTTAACGATGTTCTATGTTATTATAAAATTATGCAAATCAATGTTATGCAAACGTAACATTCCGGTGTGCGTCTCCTCTCTCGACCACATACGTGTGAGCGCGACAGGAGACGTGCGACCATGAGCGTTACGTGTCCCGGGCTGACAGATGATCGTCAAACTCTGCGCGGGTTGGGGTCCCATCTGTGTAGTGTGATGTCAAACGCGATCTCCGTATTGCAAATCCATCGCCACTACGAGCACGCTTTGACAAGTATCTATATATTTATTTATTCTATCTTTATTAATCACTAATTTATTTTTCTCTCTATCACCACCCTGTCTACTAACGACGCTCGCATTCCATATAATGTCACCCCCACTGTTCGTGTAACCCCACTAACGCGCGCCACATAACACCGGGCAGCCTCGCGGCCGCTCCGCCCCGCACTAACCGTGACGCCGCCCGGCTCGGCCGCCCCGCCATGTCCGCACGAGCCCGTAACCCCCCTCGTTAACACGGGCGGCGTCGAGTCCTCCACTAACGAACTCCCGCTGTCCGCCATCACGTTCCGCACGGCGTCGTGGCCGCACCTCGCGTCCGGCCACGCGCGCAGCCCAGAGTGTAGCACCTCGCGGGACGCAGGGCGGCGCCAGCGGCACAGCATCGCCGGCCAGATGAGCTACCTCAAGATGCTCGGGCTCGGCGCGCGCGGCAAGCTGTCGGCCGCGGGACTCTTCAGCACCGCCGTCATCTCGGGCTCCAGCTCCGCGCCCAACCTGCGCGTCATGATACCCACGGCGGCCTCCAGCAACGGTGAGTGACGTCCCGCCCTCCCGCGCACCTCCCGTGCGTCCAGCGACCCTGACGCTCGTTCTTCCGCAGCGGCAGTGGAGGGCTTCGGCGGCGTGCCGGCCATCCGACCGCTGGAGACACTGCACAACGCACTGTCGCTACGGCAGCTAGACGCCTTCTTGGAGCGCGTCACGGCGGCACCCGTGCTGCTGGGGACTCCGCCAGCGCCTGCAGTGCCGGCGCCGCACAAGCAGCCGTCGCCCACCAACAGTGAGTCCCGCCACAGTAGCCGGCGCGTGTCCAGCTACACAAACACTAACGCTGCTCATCCCCAGGTGTAGGCTGGAGCGGTCCATCATCGCTGATGTCGTCGTCAGGCGAGCTGCCCAGCGGCCTGTCATCGGCGGGGCCCTCGTCGCCCAACTCCAACTACGCGTCCAACTCAGAACATAAGACTACGTCTACCGAGAGGTATACAGAGACAAATTACTAGAGCTAAAAATCTTAGTGAAATGTTAACCAGCTTGAATGCGTTTTCCGGACATTAGAGTCGATGCCACTCTTCTGTACATTTTGTTTTGGTTTTAATTTGTCTAACGTGTTCTGGAAGATGTCTTCAATTTCTGTTGGTTACAGCGCTATCACTTGACTAGATCTGTATTATAAACACTTCAAATCTGCTAATGTTGCTTGATGTTAGTTTTACTGTTCTGTTTTCTATTATTTGTTTAATGTCATCTAAGGGACTATCTTTATATCTCATTTGAAAGTGAGACTTATGAACTGAACTTTAACTCTTACAATTCAGTCTGCAAGTGGACGAAATGTGTAAAACGTTTCGTCCAGTTGCTGAGTCTATTCGGAACCATGTTGTTTTCTCATAAGTCGGCGCCAGTTCACGGTAATTCGTAAATCATATTGTTGGTGCTTGTATCATTCATTGTCGGGAGTTGTAGAGAGCAGGCGCAGCCGAGCACAGGCTGGTAACTAAACATTATGGATTCCAGTAGCAATTGGAGTAAAAATATGCCGAGCAAGCTCCCTCAGTGGGAGGGCGAGGCGGCGACGTTGTGCGCGTTGGACGCGAGCCTGCACCCATTCATGCCGCACTCCAACGTAGCAGGTACCTCACGCTCATCATATAGCTCGCCTACACAACGACCGCGCGACCTGACCGCGCCAAACTGCTACACTTTAATCACAAGTGAACAGAACTTACCTAGATAGTTGTTTGAAGTAACGTGTAGCAAGTTAGCAACCCACAGTGCGCTTGTAGCAGTCGTTGAGATCAGTTGTATTACAAAGTTGCAGAGTTGACCGGTGGATACCTATAATTATACCTAAATATAAACGTTGCACAATATCGTCGCTTGTAACAAAATACTCCATTTAAATAAGAACGCAACTATTTTAATAATACCTTCTGTTAATTTATGGTTCGTTGTTGCATGATTATAAAATGCATGCGCTGCACTCTCTGCTAATAATTATTTCAAAGCGAATCTTTTCTTGAGAATGATCAAATAGCTTAGTAACATTAAAAGCGACAAACAATTACTAACAATAATATGGAGTTTGCATGATAAATTAATAATATCTAATTATTCATTTAAGTATTTAATATATAAATGTTCGAATATTTAAGTATGTTTATGTTTTCATGCAAACCATAACAATAACCACTTTGTCTTATTACAGTTCTTACTGACAACAGTAAAAAAACATATTTTAAATTGGTTAATGGTAAAAAAAAGGTTTTAAAAATCCATATCGGTCATGCAGTAATAGATCTATTAATTGGTTAATAAATGTACAAGTACCTAAATATTTGTTTCTTGCCTATAGAGAAAGAAAGTATATTTTACACTGGCAACTTGAAACATTCCTAAAAAAGGTAAAAGCCAGTAGTTGCCAGTTAAATTTAAAAAATCTGTGTATCAGTAATCAGTATAATGAAACCTTTTGTTCTAAGCTCAGTTGATATAATAAGTGTTTCTCTTCGGCGCAATGTTTCAGGTTCATCTATTAGTGGCGACGTGACGCCGGTGTCCATAGCTTCGGAACTGGACTTCAACAGCAACGAGGCTACAGCCGGATCTATCACTGACCATGATCTACTGGTATGTGTTGACTAATTATTATTATCATTTTCCTACCTTTATTCCAATTTATATGGAGTTGGCGTAGCATTTCTTCCATACTTCTCTATTAGACGAGAAATAGAAAAGTATCTCGTCAGACATTTACAAAATAGTATAAAGTTTGTAAAGCTCAATGTGGACTAAAGGGCAAAGCAGAGTTTCTGGTATTTAAACTAATTATGATTTTTCATTATCTGGAAATGCAAACGAAATTTGCGTGCTCTAGTAAACGAAAAGTTGTTTGATCTCTGGATGTTATGTGCCTGCCCTTTATTTATTTATTTAATACTGCTTGGTAAAATAATAATGAATTACGATATGAGTAAAGTGTTTTGTGAAGAGTTTGTTATTATAACATGAGCCATTAAATGCTATGAATATTGCTTTTAAAACATCACCAAGTAGTCTTTTCTTGCAACGCCCACATATCTGATTAATAATAATTTATATATAACTTAGTAGGAAGAATATAAGGATTATTGTAAGTATGACTTATTTCAAAGTGATTAAAGACGTCTTTTGAATATCTGTTTGCTTTTACAGAGTGCTGAAGGCGAAGACGATGAAGAAACCCTTTCAGTTGACCCGTGCGGCTCACCGGTGAAGATGATCAAGAACGATCTGAGCCCACAAACCTACGCCGCGGTCAACTCTCTAAGACTGGACAACAGTCAACCGTCCACTAGTAAATGCTCCACGGAGTTCTTCGGGCTAAGCTTGCAACAAACGAAAGAATGTTTCCACAAAGACATGCCATCAAGCAGCAAAAACTATAATTTAGATAACGACCTTAAACAAAAGGTTTCTAAGGAAAATACACAGTATATGTCCAATCTTGATTCGCCGAATTTGCAAAGCAAAGTGAAAAAGAATGAAATTCTGAATAATGGGAGTAGAAGGTATAGCGACAGTAGTGCACAAAAAAGTAATGTGAGCTCCCAAGCGACTGTGTCTGGCAGTCGGTTCAAGACGACTTTAGTGACAGATGACCAGTTGAGGCCAAGCACCTCTACAGACAGTGCCAATAACGCGACTAGCGAGCCGGGCATGCCACTGGTGACGAAGGCTAAGAGTACTACCGTTAAACCAGGTTTTACTATATCCGAGTAGTTTTTGTAGAATGGTTGAGTAAAGATCTTTCATACGATGGTTCGTCGCAATTTCAAAAATCAGCAGTCTAATTTCTGTAATCACCTTGAAATGCCATGCCTTAACTTGGAAACGGCTTTGGAAATGCTCGCGTGAACCACCTGCATGAAGTTCAAACATTTAGATAGTCGTGTGTTTTAGTTCCAATTAGTAGTGCAGTGTAGTTTTATCTTATCAATCTCATAAACTCAGCACAGAGGTGTACCTACTTTTTTATTAGCCTTTTTGATATTTTAACCTGTGCTTGCAGTTTATTTATTGATGAATCTTATTTTTTTACACTCATTGCTGTGATTATACTAATGATTTTTCCTCTCCTCATATTTTTTATGATTTGTATATTCAGTGTAATAAAGTTATTAATAAAACTTTTAATACATAGGTTTTACAAATTGTGCTAACTGTCGTAATACTAAGTTATTTGTATGAGATTTCAAACAAATGTATTTTGTATGAATGTTTTGTGTTCATAGATGTAGCTTTATTGAATCAGGGGCAATTAGTAAGTCAATGGATTAATGTCTGTTAAGTAGTGCCGTTTGCCTTACCGGTTGGCTTGATTGTGCGCAAAAACAATTTTCAAAAAATTATGAGATAATATACCTATTGAATGTACTAGATAAGAATTTACATCAAAATATAATGATTGATAAAAAAGGTTTTCTTTTATTAAATTATTGCCCCTATTTCCGCAGCTAAACAAGACTAGTTAAGCAGTTTGATAAACTGTTATAATGTTTAAAAGGCCAACAAATTACAAAAAAAAAATTGATTAACTTCTATCCAGTTTAAACATAATGCTACTCAGGCACAACTAGATAAGAAACTAAATAAACAAAAACAAAAAGGCGCACGAGTTAATTTTCTAATATTTTTTTTACATTTATTACGAATTTGATATGTATAAAACCGCACATGGGCCATGAGTCAACATTTATTATATAACAAACAGATTTGGGTAGGGTTAATGATCAAGATGATGATGCGTTAACTTAAAAGACGTTGGAAATTTTACGTAAATATGCTTTACTGGATGACTGTGCAAAACCATAAAATTACTAGGTCATCTTTGTTTACCAAATACCATAGAACTAAATTTAGACCCGATAATTACATGAAGCCTCTAGATAGGGTGGTATGAGTATCAAGATACAGAATCTCAGTAGGTTACTGATCGAAATTACCGACATAAACTGCTTTGCTTTATCTTAATCGAATCTTAGATTATTACATTGCAAGTGAATGCTCCAGTGCACTTAGTTACTTTTTTTTTAACGATTAATAGTACCAGCATACTGCTTATGGCAACTCCTGTTTGCCTTTTGCTTACTTGTAGGGCTCGACCACGAGAAAACGGCGGAATTTGTCTGGTCTTATTCTGATCACATGTGTCGGTTTTCAAATTGGCACCACACTTGTTTGTAGATTATCACTGCACTTGGCTAATTTTACTTAGGTGATTGTCATACAGAAGTATAGTACTTGTGTAGCACAAACTGTACTATACTTCTGTCTGATAATTTTAATTGCAATTTCAAGTGACATGTATGACTGTGTTCACCATCAAGAACATGGAGGCAATAACTAAAGTAAAACGAAATATTAGGCTTTGGCTCTTTAATTAATATCATAAAGTATATCACACATACTGTAATTTAAAGCTCACAATAAGCTAAGCTTAACTTAAAACTTATGACCAGACCAATCACATATTAATAATAAAAGCTACACATATAACAAAACAACTTGTTTTTTATTCTGATTTAACAGATTTAGGAGCCATGTTGACCATAGCCAGGAGAGTGTTGAAGATGCCCCTGTGCCGAACACCGGGCATGAGCAACATCACCGTAGATAGAATGTACATCAGGAATGTATTGTTGATGGAGGAAGCCATCCATGCCAGTGTCACCAGCAAACAGATGGAAAGTATGTAGTACTGAAACAAAAGAAATTAGATGGTTACAATTTAATAGTTTTCACACTTTTATGATAAGTTTTTTATGTTTCTTTGTTCATGTTTCTTTGTTCATGTTTCACAATATTAGCTTTGCAATATTGACTTTGTTTTACAGCATTGTGTCCATGTTCACATTACAGATTATCTCAAATATTGATGTCAAAATGGCTCATGCAAAGTTTCTACAAAAGTTGATCCATATAAAATGCAATATCATTATTTCCTGTACAGTTCCTGACTTTGTCTCTAAATCATTTGTATAATCTTCACTGAATGATCTAATACTGTTAGCCTGCGTCCCAGTACTGGGCTAAGGCCTTTCCCAATGACTTCCAGTTGTTTCAATCTACATAATCTAGTACGATGAAATGTCATTAATAACTCAAACAAAGAGCTTGATACAGTGCGATCAAATTATCTTGGCAGGTCTGAACATAGGCTCTGCGATTTTTTACGCATGTAAACTTGTGAAGAAAACTGTTATTGCCAGATAAACCAATACTTAAACGATCAGAAAATATCTAATTTAAACAGTGAGAAATACAAATAAAATAAATATCATAACACTTTTAAACATTAGTTGTAACAAAATGACCTGCACGAAGTTCGGACCTGCCAAGATAATTTGATCGCACTTTATGTATGTTTGCAAATGGAAGATCATACTGCCAGAATGTTTTTTTTTTTTGGAAGACTGCATGACTGTGTTAAGAAAATTATCTTACCATGCAAGGGCTGGTTTCTCTCATCGAATAGAACTGGCGGACATTGTGCAAGCTTTTATTGTAATTAGTAACAATACTTTTGCAAACATCTTCAAACATTTTCTCATGATGTCCAGTCCATGCAGCAGGTCCATAAAGCGAATTACAGATAACGGGCACAATAAAGTCCACGAAATTAAGGAGTAGGCCAATAACGGCGATGATGGCGAGAGAATTGAGATCCAGTAGCCAAATGAGAAGATATAGACAAGAGACAGCGCCAACTATAGCACATGGGTGCCACTGTTGTTCCCACAAGATGACGGACTTCAGAGGAAGAACAGCCATGCGCCAACCTTCCAGGAACCGCTTCAGCTTCTTTACCTGCTGCTCCTGTGGAATAAAGGTTTTTCTTTGAATAACTAGGTGGGTATCTGCATTTTATTTTCTTGCATGCAATTGTTCATTTCTCTTATATCGAACATTGTTGGATGTATTTTTTCTATGAAAAACCATAGAAATACTATAATCTCTAGTTAATTTTCTAGTTTTCAGTCATGAAGAAGTACTTATTGAAATTCATAATCCATAAAATTGAACAATGCACTCTTACCTGATTCAGGGAAACCGTTTGTTCAGCCATATCTGGAATTATTATTTATAGATATTATCACGTTTGGGAATGTAAGTGAATTGCAAAAATTAAAATGACACAACGCACCACAACGCACATTCAAAACAATAAAACCAATTAACCAAATCAATCGAAACCGCACGAAGAATGAACAGAATTATGGTGCTATTTTCTGTGACAGGTTAATAGGAGAATAGTCAGATCAAGTCAGATGCTTATTGCAGCGGAACAGACAAGGAAGGAAATAAAAAATCTTGAACGTTTTAAATCGGACGGGTTGACTAAATGTCAAATTAGATGTTCGATTTATTTCGTGCCAGATGGCAGCACTTTACTCAACATTTTGTCTTGTCGAATAAATTCCTGTTTGGACCTACACGTTTTTGGCACACAGATGTTTTTTTAAATATAGTTGAAAAATAAATACAGAAACATATAAATGGAAGCTATAAATAGATATAAGCTGTGTTAATTGCAGAGATTTAAGAAGCTTGTAATATTTGATCTCCAGTCAACTTGTCATTAACTGAATTTGAATGATTGATTCAGGTGAATGCGACAAGGTAGCCCGCGAAATTCAAAAATTCTTTAGTTTTTTGCGATTTGCCAATCAGTTTCAGGTTGTATGTTAATAAAATAAGATTCGCGGCCGTAACAAATGTGACTTTACTGAGTAATAATGATTAAAATCACCAATACAACCATCCCAGTTCATATAAGTCTCTTGAGTGGCAATTTGATGAAAAAGGCAGTAAAGTCACAGAAAATTCGAATTTCGCTGCCTTATTATCGTAGGTCGTAGGACCAGAGTAGAAACACAAACTTTGATTATTTTATCAAATCATTTAATAAAAGACACCATATAAAAATATAAAGCAATAACATTATTATTTTCCTTGTAGCATTTCCCAATTATATTGGTAGCCTATTAGAATATATTTGTCACTGGAAGAACATGATCATATCATAATTAAATTTCAAAGTTTCATCATCTATTTGATCCTGCGGAAGTAGCGTTTTGCAGGGTTTTTGGCCTTCTCGTGGGTCAGGGTCTGAAATAAAAATAATTGTTACTATGTACTGTAGACATCACTTTCATCTTGGTTAAGCTTATTATCACAAAAAAACAAGCTTATTGTTAATTGTAATGCAATTAACTGTTTATCTCTGCACCATTGTTAACTTTTTGATTAGAAAAGTACATGTTTGCAGTATATCTATAATACTGTTTACAAAAATATCACAATTATCGTTATAATATCTGCTGAAGTAATATTAATGTATCTTGCCTATAAATCTATTGAAAACACTATTTCTTTCATAAGCAATAAACATATTACTCACAACAATGCATTCATCTTCAGTGAAGTCATACTGGCGACCGCAGACAGCACCAGAGTCCTCTATTACTGACTTGGTTTCAAGCTGGTTATCATTCACCAGGGTTGTGACACTCTGAAAAACTTATATTTGTTACAATTTAAACTTAAAAACTACGTCAATTTTAAAGGTTTTACAGAAAACGTTGGATAAAATATCTCATGTCACTGTCCAGTTTTGAAAAGGATCAAAAACTAAACTTACAAACATATTTTATTTATTTTTTATTATGTAATATTATTATATAGTTATTGATGAGAGCAGTCAAAAGAAGTATTGACATGACTGTGATCTTACTATGTACTATTGTAATGCGAAATTTCAGATGGATGGATGTTTGTTACTTAATCAGGCCAGAATGGATGAACAGACTTGGATGAAATTTAGTACAGAGATAAATTATAGTCTAGAGTAGCATATAGGCTACTATGTTGTTTGGTTATTAAGTTGCAAGCGTCTGCTATTATATGAATATAATAATAAACAGGATAGGTTCCAAGAACTCACTAGAACTGGTAGGTACTTATGGATCAATAGTTGGTTCAGGACATGTCACACTAACCTTGATTTTGGCATTGGGCATTTGTTCCTCATACTCCTCTCCTAAATTGAACTTGAGCTCTACTGTGCGCAACAATGAAGAGTTCTTAATTATCATTTGATTGCCATCCACTGTGATTTCCATCAGCGGTGACGACATTGACATCATTTTACGACCCATGTATGGAACTCCTGTAACAATATTACATTGGATATATTTATTTTGTGGAAGTTTCTTATTAGTAAACTATAACACAAAGTGTGGTGGAAACACAATATAAAACGCTATGAAACAATTTGAACTAGTAAACTATTAATAAGTTGATATAAAAATAATATTTAGGTACACACCTACTGCAGTGAAATAGTCATCAATGTCCTCATTCTTGTAGTGTTGGTATTTTCCAGCAATCGACGTCATGTTTGTTTTTGAGTTCCCTCTTTGCCAGCTACTGAGATCGCCTGAGATCTAGTTTGAAAAGAGTTCAGAAGAATCAAAATTAATTACTTAAATTATAGTTATCTAATCGCCACAATTTATCAATCACGTACGCTGCAAAGTTCGATAATGCATAAAATTTAAGATAAGTTATAGGTGCTGAACTGCTGATGCAAATACTGTAATCTGAATCTGATCAATGAGACTAACTGTGACTATTTTAGAATGATATCATGACCACACACTATACCTGTATGTACACAGGCTTATCGAAGAGTATAGAATAATCGATTTGTTTGCGAATGTGTAAACTAGTTTTGTGAGTTTTAAAATTTATCCTTTGTCCGGTTTTGCGGCTGTCAGATAACTTGTAGATAAACAAACAAAAGTCATCATGACCAATCAGCAGGGCTATTGCGTATCTTTTAATGACAGTGGATAATGCATTGAGATAGGATCCTATGGAGGCGCCGCGATGTTCTATATACACACTTGCTTATACAAATATGAGCGAAATAGGAGACAGAATGTAAAATATAGTTTTGGTTCGTTCTTTCTAATGCAGTAATCGTATTTGATGAAAGAGACAACAATATTTCAGTTGTTTCTCACAATGGCAACATTTGGGTAAGCGAGTCACAGAATAGTAGGTATGGTGCCGTTTTCGACATATTGTGATACAAGATGACGACGAGTTTCGTAGTAGTTGTGCTGTCAAATAGTTGTTTACTTTTTGTTAAATTGCGATTTGTGAGAAAATTACGACGAGATTATCTTTTAAACTGCGTGTATATGTTAGGAAACAGCAATTCAATATGCCTGCGTGTTGTATTGTGAAGTGTGGTGCAAGAAGGACTGAAAATCAACCTCAATTGACTTTGCATAGGTTAGTAGTCGTTTTCATGCAATAGTATCTAGGAGTAATACATTTTCGATGAAAAAATGCTAAGTGATCATTGATTTATTGCTAAAGTGTTATTAATTGGGTTTATTTCCGTCCCAGAGACCTTTTTGTTATTTCATCATTTGATTCGTTTGTTTACAAACATGGATAGTGTTGTACCGTTGCGTAATAGTTTCCGATACTAGTTCCTTCGCTGCGCTGAAACGATATCTGTTCGAGTGACCGTGCCAGGTCCGGTCAGGGCGCGGGACCGCCCTGAGGATTATCGAAAGAGATAACGCGGCCTTGGCACAAGAGCGAAGAAGGAACATGGGTGGTTTTTAGTCAGTAGAATAATAGGGTTTGACAAACCCTATTATTGCACTACAATTTTATTGGTGATCCATCTCTTATTTTACACATTATTATATTAACATTAATTTGATCATTCATATCTTTGAACACTTTTTGTTTATCTGAGAACGAAAATATTTCGTGGCGATAGATCTATTTACTATGTGATACAACTTGGTAACGAATACAAATTTTGGCGACAAGAAACAAAGTCCCCTTTTATTTTACTCCGCCAGTCAGTATGTTAATCATAATAGAAACAATCTTCTTACTATTAGAAGATTTGTTCTTCACTAGGATCTTATTAGTTTGCGATTTAATTCGTAGTTGAGTTTTAGTTACATTCTAATTTAATGTTGGTTTGTTATATAATACGAGTAAATAACAAAGACTTAACCGCGACAACTGTTTGACCGCAATCTAAACGTATACAAGGTGTAAATTAACCCATAACACAGCCGTCAACCAAGCAAGGGTGGTACTTAGTTTGATGTACAGAAACATCAAACTAAGTACCCCCCTACGCAATTTTTTTGCTGGGAAACGATTTTTTATTGGGGTCAAATATCATATTTTACGGTAAAACTCAATGTAGCAACACATTGAGCTAGTGGATGCTATGAATAGTAAACGGGTGATGGAGGTAATTTAAGTAAAGTTATAACCTGAAAAACTAGTATTTACAAAAACAACTGTGAAATATTTGGAACTTTGACCAATATCTCCGTAACTAGGGGGTTCCTAGGTATGGTCTAGAACAAAAAAAATATCGCAGTGGTGGGGAGAACAAGTGTTCAGTAGTTTAGGCGCTATGCTGGAACATACAAACATAATACATACACTGCCAAAATCATTACCCTTCCTTTTGGCTTTTCCGTAGTCGGGTAAAAAGTATTCTTTATTTATTGTATTCAGAAAAACCACTTTGAATAAATTTTATTCTCAGGTATCCGATACCTGAGATTTTTTTTTATTCAAAGTGGTTGTAGGTAAGTAAATTTACTCATATTTTTCTGTTACAACTTTACAACGGACTGTTCATTTTAATTCAACCGTGATATCTAATAATACTCGTAATACTAGTATCGATACTCGTTACAGTAGTACTATGTTTCATGATTGCCACAACCCTAGCATTGGCAGCCATTTTATGCTCCGTAGGTATGCACCTTTTTTCTGTAGGTATTTCCAGTCCATACTTTTTATTAGTCATTGGGATAATGTCTATCAAATAACTGTCAAATGGTGAGTTTTTAAGTTTTTAATTAAGAAAAAAATGTACCAAACCATAACCAATTTACAGTTAATCTATGGCCATTTCTGATAGCCACTGACGTTAAAAAGATACGCAATAGGGGGGCAGAACCATAGAACTACAGACAGTGATGCGCTGCTGAAGATGTCGATAACAACTGATAATAACAACTGACCTTAAAAAATTACGACATTTATGTTTGTTTTCATAATGTAAATACGTTTTTTTTTATATTATCTATATATATTAAAAAAATGAATTTCCGTTCGTTAGTCTCGCTAAAACTCGAGAACGGCTGAACCGATTTGGATAATTTTAGTCTTGAAATATTCGTGGAAGTCCAGGGAAGGTTTAAACGGTGAGAAAGTGGTAGGTAGGTAGGTAGGGTAGTAAGTAGGTAGGGTAGTAGGTAGTTAGGGTAGTAGGTAGGTAGGGTAGTAGGTAGGTAGGGTAGTAAGTAGGTAGGGTAGTAGGTAGGTAGGGTAGGAAAAAGAGCATTGCAACGCATGCCGGGAACAGCTAGATACTAATATTTTGCTGTAAACAGGCATTAAGGTGGATGCTTCAGGGTAACCCGCGAATTTGTAATTTTCCGGTCAGTGTCAGGTTGTATGATAAATCTTATAGGCTCGCGACCGTAACAAATGTGACATTCCAGAAATCCAGAGTAATAATGATTATAATGACGAATACAACACTTTTTATTTTGAAGGGTGGGAAATCATCAAACGACTCCTCCCGCTCTACGCAGAGTGGTAGGGAGTGTCAGACTTCTACTGACTAAAAACCACCCATGTTCCTTGCGGGCCCCTTCAATGTTGCTGATATCTCTTTGAGGCGCGTGTAGAACACGAACGCGCCGTTGACACGGCCTGTTGTCGTCATAAGATGAACGACTGCGAACATAAAGTCATAAGCATAAGCCCATTACTCACCACCGTCCACAGGCCCGAGCCTACGGTGTCCAGCAGCCATCACGTGACCTCCGACGCCTGGAGCGTCTCTTGCAGTGGCTGGGACGAGAGGTTTTCATTCTCGTTCCGCGACCTCCTTCGTTAGCATCACTGCTTCGCTGAAGGTGGCGACGGCGTCCCTTTCCCTCTCGCCCCGGACCATGGCTTACACCAGAGCCGGACACGAGAGGTTACCCACCACCGTCAATCGACTCAATCGCCGCTACGACCAATACGACCATCTCAGTTCATAGTTATTACTTCCTTGAGTGACTATTTGATGGAAAAGTTTTTGGTTTAATTATAAACACTAAACAGTATGTTATGTTTGATATAAGATGCATACAAATGCACCAGTTACACGACTGATCATGTTATCTTAAGATCTTTTATATTTCACTTTTCACCATAGTTTAGGTAGGAGTAAAGAAAACAGACGCCTGTTTTCAACCTACTCTAATACAGTGGCACTGTCGGCACTGTAGAATAAGATTATTGCTCGCATTCACCAGCATCATTATACATGGATAGGATGACAGACGGATCACCCAAATCTTTCGTCATTATTTAAATCCTCGTCTGTTGAACAGACTCTGTTCTATTCAACAGACGAGACAAAAAATGGCTTAGTTTTAATTAATTTTAAATGACGTGTTAGACAAAGACAGTGCTATAGAAACGTGACGTCATATTTCATTCCGCCATAGTTACGTAGTACAAACGGTCGTTTCGCGCGACAAGGATAGAAAGTGCCCCCACCAAAAACTTCTAAAGCGTGTAGCTTTTTCGATCGATTTTATTACTTTTTCACACATCGTGTTATTTCTGTTAGTTCTTTGAAATAACAACATTTTCGTGATTTTTTAACATTAGTCAAATAGCCAATTGAATGGTCTAAATAAAACTTCCGACATCACTAGTTATGTCACACGCTTGGAATAGTCGATAAAAGTATGTTCTGAAACTTTGAAGTCGAAACATCTCAGTTATTCCTTTTAAACTGGACTTCTGTCATATGTTATATAGTTTTATAGTAATAATAAATGTATCAACAAATTAAAATTAATCTGTATATTTTTTTACTTTAATACTAAAATGCTATAAAATGTTTAGTTTTTTGTAACTTTTCACATGTTTCGAATTTCATCGGGTGTGGATTTTTTTTTGGTGGGACAGATAATTAATTGTAAATGGGATGTGACAACAAGAGTGGAGAAGAAATAATTGAGCGAGATGTGATTTTTAAGTTTTGATCACAAATACAATTGAGATTAATGCAAATATAAATATAAGTGATTTCTATAATGCGGTGACATATTATGTTGTAGTGAAAGAGTGCTTCATAATTACAAAATAATTGTGTTTCAAGAGGGTTCCGACTTTTGCTCCAGTTTAGCTTGTAATCATTACAAGTGTTTGTTGATCGATTATTGACACGATATTATTTAGTTACCTTATTAACTAGAACGAAACCATCGAAAATGGGTGAAAAAGAGGATTATTTGACATCGTACCGAGTGTTTTTTGAAAACTTTGCGGCTACTGTTAACCCTGAGGACCAGTTGCCCGTGCAAATAGCAGGGTACACCATCACCGAGTCGGAGCTGGCCGGTGAAGTTCTCTACTGGATCACTCAGTATTTGAGCGAGAAGTAAGTAATGTTATAATTATTAAAACTATGAAGGTACTAGAGTCAGAACAGTTTTTCAGCTAACTAGAAACACCTTTTAGATAAGCCTATCACAACCATAGCTGCAGTGTTGAATCATTGTGATAACGATACAGAGAAAGAAAACACTTAATTTTTGTATAAACAGTGTTTTTGTTATGCAACTATACCTACTTAATCACAATGCTGGTTTCCTTGTTCCTGTTTATTTATTTAATAAATTAGATGTTCCTAAGAGTTTGCCCTATTACTCATCACTCTGATCAATGAATCTCTTTGATATGGATAATACAACAAGTTTATTGCAACATAATTTACCATATTATTATTCAACTAATGCTAAAATACTAACTTCTTCAATTTTATTTTGGCAACAAAAGTTGTAAAACTGGTTTTGTGTGTCTGCAATTCTAAAATTAATTTATTGAACTCAGAAAAAAATATTCACAAGTTTTTAGTCTGTTGTAGAGCTAATACACATTATTATTTCGTTTAGGATTTACAAAAATATGATGGCTAAAATATTATTCTTGTTAGAATCAAAATATCTAACAGAGATTATACTCAAAGGAGTTACAGACATAAGCCCAATACACAACAAAATATCACACCAGTCCTATTGTTGTATTTAAATCTCAGAAAATTCACACACTTAAATGTACCTATATTATTTTTTTCATTTTAACCAGGTGATTCAGAAGTGTACAGAATATAAACTGGTAGAAACATAAACATGAAATCAAGCCAGTAATCCCTAACCGCCTTATTACAAAACGTAGTTAAACCTGGTTTAACTTAGACTTGGTTTATCTCGCATGACGTCTCACTTCAATAATATTCAAAAGAAAGTGACAGCATGCGAGATAAACCAAGTCTAAGTTAAACCAAGTCTAAGTTAAACCAGGTTTAACTACCTTTTGTAATAAGGCGGTAAAGGTTTAGGCAGAAATGTACCTGATAGTACACCCACAATCCACCAGTTATTTTTAAGTCCCATGTAACTAGGGCCAAGTTCATTCACATCAATCGGCACAAATGAGAAACTCCAGTTGGAAAAAGTCAGTACCACTTGGCCTGGCCTGGGAATCAAACACAGGATCTCACACTCAGCAGTGGGATTTGTGTCTATTGTTACTGCTTGTGCACTGTTCATCACAGTTTTTATAAAGCCAGATCTGCTCATTGATAAAAGTTACAGCAACCAGCTTTGAAAACATTATTTTGGTTTCTGTGGCTGCTAACATGGCATATATATGTACATACAAACTGCGGTTCTTTGCTATTTATTTATTTTATTTTCTTTGGGTGGCTTGCAGCTAACAATACAAAAATTAAGTTATAAATATATATTTGTCCAAAAATCATCTTATAAATACACATTATTATAGAGTCTTATTGAGCTCACAATTTGATTTTGTTCTGCAGAAAAATGCATCATTAGGCAATCAAACATGACCTCTATCTGAGCCAAAGGCCACTGCATATTACTGAAAGTTTCATGTTCTTAACCTACTTTACAGTGTAAATATTGTGAGTAATATATTATTAAATTCATTGCAAAACATAAAACATGGTAATTACCCTATTCTATTTTTATGGCATGCATTACTCATTATGTCAACAAACATTTTACTATAAAGCACTTTCGTACCTACCTCTTTTTCCTACACAAATAAAACAAAATTACTCCATTTTTCCATGAGGCAGGCAGAAACTATAAAGCACCACCTACTACAATCTTATCCGCTTTATTTATACCGCTTTACTTCCTCCTTCTTTACACGCATCACCAGAATAGGTGTATCTGATAGAATACCCACATTTCGCCAGTTTTCTTTGAGTCTCATATAATAGGGGGCGAGCCTATAGCCATCAACCAAGTACAAATCGACACAGAAAAACACAATAACAATTTGCCTGGCCTGGAAATCGAACTTAGTACCTCATGCTCAGCAATTACGGTTGCAACTAGGGTTGCCAACCCTACTATATAATACTAGCTTTTGCCCGCGTGAAAATGACGATTTTCCGTACAAACTTTCATCCCCTATTTAACTACCTTAGGGGTTGAATTTCGAAAAATCCTTCCTTATTCCTTGTCTACATTATAAAGGGAACCTCTGTGCAAAATTTCAGCTTTCTAGGTCCAATGGTTTGGGCTGGGCGTTGATGAGAGGGGCGCAGAGTAGCAAAAAATATTCATACTACTTTACTACACCTCATACTATTTTCTTTTTAATTTTTTTGCCATCTACTATATATTTTAAGTCAATAACTTCAAAAATACTATATTTGATAGAAAAAAAGTTGGTAACCCTAGTTGCAACTTGCAACCAATAGACCAATGAGGCAGTCATCCAATAGCCAACTTATGCAAAAATATTAAGAAGGTACTTACTGCTATTCTCATACACATACAACA
Source organism: Diarsia dahlii (assembly GCA_949775195.1). Lineage (NCBI taxonomy): Eukaryota > Metazoa > Arthropoda > Insecta > Lepidoptera > Noctuidae > Diarsia > Diarsia dahlii. The sequence continues at coordinate 18,170,538 of OX459195.1, forward strand.
ATGAACCTGTCAATAGGCCATTAACCTAAGATCCCAAGGGCCAGGCCTTTTGTTCCTGACACACAAACTAAACATTGAAGCAGGTGTTTATTATGTTAGTCTTTTCTTTTGTTTACATAACACAAAACAATCAACACCGAATATTTTTACGATATCAGATGAATAATAATGCGCCTGTTATGGAGGTAGATTTAAAAAAGAATTCCTGCTTGCGTAACAACTCTATGGTTGACGGCTCAAATGGGACGGGTTACTCATCCCGACCGCGTGGTTGTGATCACACCCTATGTAAGCTGAGTAGCTGCTTACGTATTTTACCACTTTGTAATACGGAAAACTACGCCAATGCGTCATAGTAGTCCGTCAGATTACATAGAACAATTGAGTGCCTTGCTAATGTGTACAACTTCTTCTTAGCGTGTCGACGTCAATATTTAAAGTCGGCCCAAAATTTAGCGTCGATTTTGGCATTTTCTGATCCGTCCATCAGCTCCTGTGATGTGCAAGTAACGGGACAAGCAGAACACGATATCAAGTGTTCCATCGTTTGTGGGGCAATACCACATGTGTACAACTGTACATACAAATTTATGCAGCAGTTGCAGCCCTTAGTAAGCTCCCCAAACACCTGTTCAAAGTCAAACCGTTGTATGTTTTCCTGCATCTCACACTATGATCTCACACAATATACACTTACCTAATATCTAAATTACCCGTCGTTAACAGGTCGGTAAATAAACAACGAGCTCGTATTGCAAAACGTACATTACGTGAATATGATGTGTTAATTTTTCCCTCATCTACAAGTGAACTAGACTAGAAAGATTTTACAATCGTCTGTGCAATAAGTTTGTTTGCACTAGTTAAAACAGAACCTGGTTTAAAGTTTATTAGATAATCACACGGAAATCAGGAAGTGAAGGTCCCTGTCGGGGCTGTGGGTTGTTCCTAAGAGATACCGCGGCCTCAACACAAAGGGCTAAGAAGGAACGGCTATGGGTGGTTTTTAGTCAGTAGAAGTCTGACACTCCCTACCGCTCGGCCCAGAGCGGTAGGAGTCATTTGGTGATTTCCCGCCCTCCAGAAAAATAAAATAAAATGGTCTTATCAGTCACAACTACAAGTCCGGTTATCTCCCAGATTAAATTATTAAAACCAAGTTTCAAAATCCGAATCAATGATTCAATCCCGCCGAGCCATGCCGAGCCCTTGCTTGAAGTTTGAACCTAACAACTGACGCCTTGTCTCATAGATAACATGTAATTTGCTAGACGCTCCATTTACTCTGGCGTATGCTGTAACTCGACGTAAATTGTGTGTTACGGTGCCGCTGACCATTTAGTCTTGCATAATATCTCACACACGGATACTAACAACTTATATTTTTTTAATTAAGCTTTGTTTTACCGCTGCAATTCTGCCGCATCAATATTTTTTTTCTTTGGTTCAAGTCACGAAATAATTTCGCCGGTCGCCGGTCGTTACAATTTTTATTTGTTTTGAAACCAATTATAAGCCTCAGACTGAACAACAAGTAGCATGGGCTAATAAAAAAGCCAACAGCTGTTCTGACATTTTTGATCACCTCAGTTGTTTCACTGTAGGCCAAAGCCCTTTCACCGTTCGCAGTTTTTGCGGTCTGTTACTACCAAAGTCAGTAGAGGAACAGAAATAATTTAGCAGTGCTTTTATGGGTGGTTTTGAAAGGGAAATGAGTTTTTCAATTAGAATAAATACGATTAGAACAAATAGGATTCTTAGAAGGAAAAATAATATTTATTTAAGAAGCAAAATAATTGAATACCGCAGGAGACAGTAAACTCGTGGGAAAATCATTTGAATGCATATCAATAAAGCGTCAGCAATTCAGCATTCGTCGTTCGTTAGGCTTTTTATGAAACTCTAAACTCGTGAGACGAGGAGAACAACAATGATTTAACTGACACCTGCCGAGCTACCCGTAGGTTCCGATATGGTAGTTTAGTCTAATTCTAAGCTCGATCGCCACACACAGGTGTCAACCTATAAACACTAAGGTGTAAACCTAGCTTTATATCGATTGCACCAATATGTCTAGAACGAAACAGGTTTAAAATAGATTTTCGAAACTTGGCACTCGGAAGACTGAGGTCATGAAATCGAGTCATCTGTCCATGATTGCATCGTCGCAGAAAATGTTATGATTGCATCTTAAATTCGGCGTCACCTTGGGGACTTTCTCTCCGAGAAGTTTTCGATTGTGACTCGGAATAATTTCTCTAGGGCCTGTGGGTTGAGGTCGTAGGATTGGTACTGAGCTCTGAGTACCCTCGATGCATAAATTGGCGCGCGAGACCGCGTGGGTGGATGCGGATGTTCGTGATAGTAACGCGAGCCGTGTCAACGCTCTGCGCACTGTTTACTCCTCAAATATTCACAGTTAATTGCCGAAAGGAATTTGGCCGAATTGTTTGTTTACCAAACAAACAAACGCCGCTTCGGAACGAACACAAACGCCTTACATCTGATTAATCACCTATTCTGATAATAAATTAGGTGATCTCGGGGGTGGATTTTTGAACAAGTAAAAGCCGTTGGAAACCTTGAAATGTTTCAGACTCTTTCGCAAATAATATACGACGAGCCAGGTGTACTATAAGCACAGATTACCATAAGTCCTACCACGTATTTAGTTACGTTACGTCCTAGGCACCTGCTGCAGCTGTATCAACCACGTCAAGACGTTTGTTTCAGTTTCATCTAAACGGAATGCTAATAATTTAACCAAGGAACCATCAGCTCGAGTTGAACTCTCGCTAGGTATATCCTTCTTATTGAAAATTTTCGACAGTTCTGCCTGAAATATTGTGTCAACTCAGAGAGAATGTATGTACCTACATGCATTCATTTTAAGAACGGGGTCAGCGACCTCTTTATGTATTGTACAGACAGACGTACACGTCCGCATTTTATTTTATAACTACAACCACAGCTACAACGGCAACCAAACCGGGGGAAACCAACATACTTAATTATGTCCCAGTGATGTGAATGCCCGCTGGTTTGTTTACCAACTGTTTTCATTGATCCGATATTCTATGTTTTCTACTATACAATGTATAGTATATCTTCTGGATGACTGAACAGATAGGTCGTTTCTAGTCTGTTTCTCGTCTCTAACACCCTGGTTGTATAATGTTGCCTTAATTGTTCACTCAAGCGTGTTTTCAGGCAACGTCCATTCTAGGAAATATATTCCTCAGTCACTTATGTATTACATACGCGATTTTTATATCCCGTAACATCCCGATTGAGTTCGATATTTGAGCCAGGCGAACTATTTTTGCAAAATGGTCCGACGGCCGTCTATACTCCGCAATCTTGAAGAAAAACAGGTTTTCGCAAAGTCAAGAAGGATGCTGCTTCGGCCTGCCTGTCTACCTGAATTCCTATGTCGCCTTGGCCTCTTACGCCTCCCACGGAAGAGAAGATTCGATGCTCTATTCTTAGTGGTACCACACGTCACTACATGCAATGACTTAAGTACTATTTTAAACATGTTCTATTGAATTGAAGTCATGTACACGAAAACCTATTTTAAAGCATGATGCAGATTAAAATAGTGCATAAGCAGCAGCTGAAACCTCCCACCTGTTCGAGTACTGACCGTTTTGAAAATGTTTTTTATCTTATCAACATCGTTCTTTTGTAAACTGGGCACGTACTCACAGTATTATGTACTTGCCTATCAGGTTTACCTGTTTTGTAAATATTGATTTAGTTACTCGAGATAAAATACGTAGAACACAATAGCTGAGTTTTTCAGGTAGCTTTTGTGGTTCATGTTGTTCATGAATAATAAATTAATGCGTTGTCTCGCTTAAAAGTGGAAGAGTGGGTGCTCTGCTAGACATTATATCTACTTGCTGAATGTCGAAGTTTGCTAACACCTTTCGAAATTAAATCAAAACGCTATACTTGTACACTGCATATGTATGCAGCACTCTGATTAAACATGATTCAGGATCAATTAAACTAATTAATCGCGAAACTTCACAGAAATGAAACATAAAATAGGATAACCAACCCGAGTACTTACGATCCCAAATAGTCTTCGAGTCCCGAATTCCAATAAATCCTTACTGAGGTGTTCCTTCTTTGGTCTTACAAAAATAATTCTACTATACCGTATAATGTAAATAAGTAGGTCTAGAATAATTTTGAATCTGGCACAACTCAAACACTACTTACAGCCACTGTAGACCTAAGTATCTCAAAAGCTTACGCACATTTCGGTTGTAACAAAAAACTAATTTATCAATTAAATTAATAAAGAAAGATAAAATCAAGAAAGATGAAAGATAAAATCGCCCAGAGCACCCAATAAAAACAACTCATGGGCCTGGTTTTGCCAAACACCAGCAGAGATGACATTTCTTCTATAGGATAAAAAGTTGATTACAATCATTGTCGATCTAGAAAAGATACAATTTTATACAAAAACGAAACCTTTGGAAAGCTTTGAAATAGCAACAGAGATGTAGACGTTAAATTAATGAATTACCGAAGAGTGTTACGCATTTAGCGGCTGTTTTTTGCTTCTCACAGCTGTTAGCACTTTCGGCCATTGTTGGCTTCCCGGATATTCATGCAGCTGAATAAAAAGCCTATTGTGCATTAACTTTTTGCTAGTATGAAGTAATTTGCTGAACATAAACTAGTTTTTCTTTTATCGTACGCAATGATAGCGGTATCAGTCGGTCGCAGTCGCTGTTATAGTTTTGTCAGATTTCAGATTCCGGTATCTTGAGATTACCAAATGTTTTTCTGCGAGGTTTGTCTACAGAGACCGGCCTTTGTTTGTTTTCTCTGTGTACTCATTATGTTCTGCCATGGTTCTGCATATTTGACGAATGAAGCATCCTCCTATACTTTTATGTATTGTAGACTGTAATTACGCCTGCGTTACTAAAATACTTAATATTATGCAGTTAAAGTAGACTAAGCTTTACTAAGTGAAAATAAATTATGAAGTGATTGATGGCAATGATGACTCATGAACATTCGCAACCGCAATGATGATGTGATCTTAGTATGTGTTTATAAGAGCAAAATGTTCTGGCATTCCTATTAATCTCAAGTTGTCGTACTTCCTGAATATTCAGAACAATTCTAGTTTGAAGGCCGCGCTGCTGTGGTATTTCACCTAACTATGTTTTCAGACTGAAAAGTACCTGTCCTGTCGCCTGTCGGCACTCGGCTGTGCTCATTCAAGTTCAATTTACAAACATGACAAAAGGAGGACCTGTGAAAACGTATCACACTCGCGCTCTCCCTGAACACTGTGAAATATTTTATTCACATCCTGCCTGACAGCAGTTTTTCGAAGAATGTACCATGTGGGGGGTTATGTTTCCACAATATTTGTAATTTTGTATGTTATTAACTGTTGTTGTATTTTTTTTTCAGACAATGTCCGCTGACACTGATGACTCCGCTGCGGCGGATCATACTTGACGAGGTGCGAGTAGCATCGAAGAAACAACCCAATGAATTTGGGTACAAATCTGACGATTCAGGTATGTTGATCACCTTTTGTAGCTTCACCTATCATTCAACTTCTGTTATGGAAATGTGGACGAAGACCTTCTCCACAGAATCTAAATTACCTTCTTTGGATTATTTGAAATCGTGCGTTTTCGTAACGTGACCTTAACTAAAGATATTTTAACTGTTTAGGAGCCATTTAGGTGGACTTTAGTTACAATACAACTTAGCTATAAAGTCTTCTCCTTTACCATCGAAGGCAACGTTTACACGTTGTGCTCCATTTCCAAAAAACAATATAACTCTTTTCAGTTTAATAGTTCCTGAAAACATCCGCCTCAGACAGATATAAACGCGTTCCATATTTGATTTCGTGTAGGATACGCTCTCTTCTTTATTTATGGGAGCTTCACGCGTTACTCCGTCCGATTGAATACGCTGCGAAGTAATGGATAGACATCCTCCGTGCTATCGATCTATCACTTGTCCTACTTCAGGAGATTCCGATTAACTCGTGGGTGGTTCTTTGTGTTATGACTAAGGAATCATTATTGCGATGATTAACTTGTTATTTAAACGTATAATATACCGAAAACCCAAATCCTGAACTAGGTACATGAACATTTCTCCGATGAAGCACGAAACCCAGTTTCGGAAATAGCCACTTATTCTCAAGCCATTTATGTCCTATTATATTTATGTTAGCATCCATCAAATGTTTAGATGCTCCGACGTAATAACCATAATTGTATCGATTGAGGAACAAACCCAGTTGGCATGATTCTTATTTGTACTTACGTAATCTATTACGAGTGGCCATCTCATAACGCAGCCCATTATATATGTGATGTTAGTACTATTGTTTAGGGCACCTAGACTGGGCAGATCGGCAGATATATAATGATATCATACAATCTCGTGTTTATTGTGTTACGTCATTCTGACGGATCTCAGTGCACTCAACTCGCGTCTAAATATAATCTAATCGAAATTCGACCGATTTATTTTAAATGCACTTCAGCTGTACAGTGCATCGGTCGTATCGAAGAAAGGGGTCACATGAATATAGAAGAAGATATTACAGCAGTAAAGGGCACGAAGACTTGAATGTAATCTTGACTCATTGTTTATCCTGACTCTTAAATTCATTGTTTTCACGTTTTAATTAGCCTCATTTGTAAAGCTTCGACGTATGTCAGTAGTTGAAAAGGGACCTTAGTAGAATATTAATACAAGCTTGAATGAACGTTAAGCGCTGCATTATCGGTAATATCCATGACGGCACGCGACGCGCCAGTACCTTTAATCAATGGCAATATAAGTGAATAGGTACTACTCAACATATACTTAGAACCCGCAGCCGCTATCGTTTATGACAATAAACACAGGCCTCGAGGAAAAGAATTTTGTTTCCTTGTAATACGACGCCATACAGACATAGCGTTATATAAGTGATGTTTCATGTCTTGTGTCTAAAGACAGTCATAGACCCACGTCTAGAAGATGTTGCAAAAACGAAGGTGCCAAAACAGTTGTATAATATTAGATCCCCTTATATGTATAGCCTTAAGGCTTTTTATACTTCATTACTAAGTCAAGGATATAATAGATTATGTTATCGCAATAGTAGACAGAATGGCATTAAGAAACGCTACGTTGCAATCGCTAAGCCGCCACCACGGGCATCTTTAACCAGTTTGACCACTCTCTTTGGTCGAAATTCACACAGGAATATATTGAATCCTGCGTTATATCGATTGGCTATTTTCCTGGACGAAATGTTGTCCTGGATTCATTTATAAATAATATGATTTAGGTGTTTATTTCCTTATGGGTATATAATAAACGAAATTATAAATTGTTAACCTATTTTCAATGAGAAATGCTAACTACTTATAATGTTTTCAAAGCAATATAAGGTTTTTGAAATTAAACGCGTGTTACGTATTTTCCCTCATAAGATCACCAGAAAAGTTACATCGGTGGATATCGTTTCGGCCATTAGCCGACCATTACTGCCATTTATGTCTTGCTGGGAGTTAGTTTGAGACACAAAAAATCTTTACATCACAATCAAAACTATACAGGTTTATTAAGCCTTGCCTTTAATAAGCACACTGGCTTTTCGTTATACTGGTTTTATAGACGAGGCACAGAGGAAACCTAACGTTTGCCTTATTACCTTCCAAAACGGCGACCCCTTTGCCGCAACTCCACAAACCCATCTAACTCGTCTCCTTCTCCTTTCCAGTGTACATAGCCCTACGGCTAATGCAAGCAGTGACAGCTCGCGTCAATGACGTCTGCCTCCGATACCTGGACAACTCCAAGTTAGACACCCTGCCGCCTCCGCCACCCCTCGACCAACGCGACCTAAAGACTGTCTCATGTGCCACCAAGAACTCCAGACGAGTCATGGAAGACCGACACGTGGAGATTGGGAATTTAGAAGCGCTTTTTGGAATTGATGTAAGTTTTTTTTTTCGAAGAAGTTTAGTTTTTTTAATCCTTGGGCAAAATGCTGTCAAAGTGTTCAGTGGTAGACTTTTCCTGTTTTTTGCCTGCTTACGCTGCAAATCACATAGGTATCGCGAAGAAAATCACGCCAAAATAAAGCACAGAAATACGCTTGCATAAGTTTATGAATTCCTACTACTTATGAATGGTGCATGTTATGATTTTATATGTATTGTAAAGGTGCCTATAGGCTATTGAGCAGCTTATAGGGCAAAGTACCGTACGATGCATTGTGGACGGCAATGCCAATGCTATGCATAGGTACTACTTCCGTGATTCCGTGACAATTTATTTATTAGAAAATTGTTAGGTCATGGTACGCAAGACGGCTAATCAAGCTGTACAAAACCAAACTAAGCTTCTCTCTTATTTTACGGGTAGCTCATAGAAAACGAGGTCATTTATACTGAATAAGTATAGTTTGATGTGTAGCCGTGTGTACAATAGTGAAGTGAGTGAAATCATACATCATATCTTCTCTCTACGCCTAATTCTGCACATCTGACTTTGAGGCATCCAACCGATCATCAATTAAACAGTATTTAAACCCTTTTGTTTTAAAGTAGAAATACCTCGATAGTCTAGCGGCCGCAAGGGCTACTGTTGAGCGTGAGATTCGGTTGAGGGTTCGGTTTCCATATCGCTAAAATTGTTATTAGGTTTCTCCTTACCAGGAATTAGTCTTAGTAGAAGCCTGGCGTTTGGATTTGGTGCCGTTCGATGGCAATAGGCTTGCTCCCTATTACATGGTACTTACCTTTGTTTTGCCCTTCGTTGATTAAAGGTTTGATGTTACGTAATTCTAATAAATCTAGGTGGACCGATGACCTGGTGAAGGTTGCGGGGATCCGCTGGAGGCGAGACGCACGAGACCGGTCAATGTGGCGACACTTAGGGGAGGCCTATGTCTAGCAGTGGACGTCTTTCGGCTGAAATGATGATGATGAATTCTAATAAATCAATTCCATCGTTACAGGCAACAGAATCCACAAGTTTCTACGCAGTGTACGACGGGCACGCCGGTTCAGCGGCTGCCACATACTGCGCCGCTCACCTTCACCAGTACCTGGTGGAAAGTCCCCATTTCACCAGCGACCTGCGACGAGCCATGCGGGATGCCTTCCTCAAGACCGACGCCGAGTTTATACGGAAGAGTAATCAGGAGGTAATATTACCGCAGATATTGGTTTAGGAAGTGGTTTTACTAAAAGGCCACCAACCCGCACTGGGCACGCGTGGTGGAATATAGCCCATTACCTCTCATAGAGAGGAGGCTTGTGTCCCAGCAGTGCTGGGACATTATAGGCTGATTATGCTATTCTCACTAAAAGACGCGAAATCGTCTTGGGTTGGACTGAAAAAGCTTTATATCTCTCACTCTTAGGCCCAGATTCAAAGACCACACTTTGACTTTACTTTGACTTTACTTTGATGGAAAGATCTACTTTCACGCAAAAATATATTTCTTAGGCCCGGATTCACAGACCACACTTTGACTTTACTTTGATAGAAAGATCTACTTTCACGCAAAAATATATTTTTTAGTCCTGTCAAGCTGTTATTTACTTTCCAAAAATCATACTTTACTTAGTAAAGTCAAAGTGTGGTCTGTGAATCTGGGCCTTACTCATAGGACACCGCGTTGACCTAAACACGTCAAGTCTGGTGATACGTGGTCGGCTTCAGCACAAGCCAATTTCTCGTCTATAAATACGATCGCTCCTTTATTCGAGTAATTCCAAAAGAAAATTTGTTTGATGTGCAAATTGAGATTCTACTGCTGTCACTAAGATACTAGGCAAGTAGGCACTACTTTTATCGATCGTTAATATTATACTTGGCAAAGTTCAAACGCGAATTTTTCGTAAAATAGCGAACACAACTTCGAGATATGACCTATTGTATGATAATATGGGTATAATATTAGTTTAGTTACGCAACATAAAAATCAAATCAATACAGTAGGCAAAATTGCTGCTAAACCATTGCTAACTACAAACTTATTGGTGCGGCTGACTTTACTAAAACAAAATCGCGCTCACAAGGAAATCTATTGTGTCTGCTGACCTATACTTGTTCACATATATGACGTAAAAGTACAAGCCAGTTTGTGGTTTTGCAAGCCTTGTGAAAGACGTTAACTTAACACACTCATTTTACTTATTCATACAACAGAAGTAGGTAATAGGTACTATAATTTAAACGCTTGAAAATGTAACCCGTTTATTTCGTGTAACTCGTGTATTTCGGTGACCTCCGTCTACCTTTGAAAAACCCGTTACATGTTCGCTGAAATGCAACTACGGCAAAAAGTTGCATAAAATTGATTAAGACGTCTTGTCTTCGTAGTTCTTAGAAATAAGTGAGTTTCTAAAGCTGCGTTTATATGGGCAACTAAAGTTAGAATTCTCGGCGTTATTAGATAAATGGTAACTATGACGTTTTGGCAACTCCTAATAAATAATAATTATCTAAGTACTGAAATTTACTGGCAGACATCGTACAGCCTAAAACGTTACATGTATAATCTTAGCATTTTGCACAAGAGGTCCTTATTAACGAGTGTTAACTGTTATGGAAGGCTTTTTGAAGACGTATCCACTATTGGAATAAATAGTGGATGATATTTCGCATGGAAATCGATCCACCCCTTGGCATTACACACTTACATCATTGGCTTTTGGGACAATATTTTTAAGTGCATTAATGGCAAGATTCCAGAGAATTGCGCAGTTTTATTCGTCGATGTAAGCACACCTTTATCTTTGTCTTATTATTGTTTTATTTGAGCTGTTATTCTATGCCGGCCGGGTTTATTGTTGAATACATTATAAGATTATCGCGGTCACGTAGGGACGCGGAAATGTCCCCGATAAATATTCTAGAAGATTATTGTTACCTGTCTGATGTCTTAAAGAAATGTCGGAAAAGTTTGCTTTAAATCACTATAAGTTTACTGTTAGGTAGAGAATGCCTTGTGAAATTAACTACGCACATTTACCTCTACTTTACAAGAACTATAAATAAATAAGTACGTATTACGTACCTTCCCTTACGTAGGTGCCTTGAAAAGTGCTATTAATAATTTAATCCCGAGAACGATCTTAAGAAATAAGTTTTATCTAGATTCTACTTTAGATATTCTGACGACACGTCATATTCAAATGATGCCTCCACATTCAAGAATAAAGTAATCTATCTTATTGTATGTGCGTCACATAATATAATTTACGTAAGCATAGTATAATGAGTATTACGATAAGTATCTCATAACGTAATTGTTGCTTATTAATGCTATTCGAGACAGGATTAAATCTTAGCAAAAAGGACGTGGAAAAAGCTGTGTCCTCTAAATTCCATCTGTAGTCTGTATATTATACTACATGCCAAACTATTATTTTGTCCAGTATCGCAAGAAGACTAGAATAGACAATTGTCCAAGGTTCTTTGCCCTTAGCAAAGGGCTATGGGCAATATTCTACACTGCGACCTGTCAAATTGCTATGGAAAATTGACACAGAGGCTCTTGAAAGCCGCTTGAATGTGCTGATCGTCTTCGTTTTTTTTCTAACGTTTCTCCGATTTTCTAGAGCTTAGAGCGGGTAGAATCTGGATGGAGATTGTATTATGATTTCGGCATCAATGTTGTAAGTGTTGTTCCCGTGGCAGCGCGCATGCGGCGGCAGCACGGCGGTGGCGGTGGCGCTGCGCGCGCGCCGGCTGCTGGCGGCGTGGGCGGGCGACTCGCTGGCACTGCTCGCCAAGCGCATGCGCCTCATGCAGCTCGTGCGGCCGCACAAGCCGGGCCGGCAGGTATGCTGGACTATGATATCATGTCTACTTATTCAATAACCCTCATCTGCCAATGCTTCAGACATGTATTTATCGTTCTTATAATCTGACTAGCGGACGTCCCGCGGTTTCACCCGCGTAGATCCCGTTCCCGTGGGAATACAGGGATAAAAAGTAGCCTATGACACTCAGTAATAATGTGGTTTTCTATTGGTGAAAGAATTTTTAAAATCGGTTCAGTAGATTCCGAGATTACCCCTTACAATTTAACAAATATACAAACACACAAACTTTACTTCTTTTTAATATTAGTATAGATTTGATTCTACCTCTACAGACAAAATTATACAGGGTGGAAAGGACAATATAGGATTCTGTAGGAGCTTTCAGACTGATTTCGTGGTAACCGTTTTAGCATCGGTGTCTTTTCCGCCTTGTATACCTTTCTGCAAAACTTATTCAGTTTTTGTTAACTTGATCTGGCCCACTCCTGGGCAAAAGTCTCCCCCCCGTTCCTTCCACTTTTCTCGACGTTGTGCCTCTTTTCACCAATTAACGAAAAAGCCGTCTAAGGCGTCCCGCCATTTATTTTCTCCTCGGTCCCCGTCAAGCTGACTCATAAGTCCACTTTATCCATATGCGGACCCACAGCTTTCAGGCAACGATCGCAATTTCCAGTAATATTTTATTTAATCACGGTTCTCCGTACCTTGAGTGTCACTTAGATACACCTAATCCATATTTACAGTCATTTAGTTTAATTTTATCACCCTTTAGATTATAAATATGACCATTCCATTTTGTAGTTTTATGTCGCTCCATCGCTAAGTTTTACTAGATGAGTAATAACTCGTAATTTATTGTGATTGGAAATCGCCTTTTAAAATAGAAAGTAATTGGATATAATATAAATAGGGCTGTAAAAAATAACTAAGTAACACTTCTTAGCGTTATCTGAAGCTCGGTAGAGGAACAAACACATCGTAGGATAAGTAATCATGACACACAGTTAACATCTATGTCCTGATACTACTAATGAAGCATTCACCTTCCCGTTTTGATGATAGTCTTAGGGCTGTTCTAGTTAGTTTGGCCAGTCACGTTTCGCCTGTAATATAACCCGAAGGGTTAGGCAGAAGTGTATCTATTACGCCACCCACATTTAGCAAGTTATGTTTCATGTAATAGAGGGACCATGAAACGGGCAAAGTCTCCGGCAGCCTCCAGTTGCTACAGGGAAATTTCTAGTGGATGAACCCAATAACCCGGGAAACGAACCCAGGGTCTCTTGCGCAGCAGTCGCGCTAGCGAGACCAACGAAGCAGTAGTGTACGGCAATACCGCTAGTCGTACTCCTAACTTTGTTCTCAAAGTTGGATTGACTGTCAGCAGTTGGACATTTATTATGTTTATCGGTCTTTTCTGGCGTCTGCATTTACTTTTCATTTCTCCTTTTGCAGGTCTGCTGGCAGAAATTAATTAAGCAATAGTTACATTTAGAAATTAATTTGTAAGAACGACCTCTGTCGTACTTAACCTCTTTATTAAACGAATATTAAAATAATGTATGTTTCGCAGGATGAAAGAGACAGAATAGAGTCGTCTGGCGGCACAGTCATGTACTGGGGAACATGGCGGGTCAACGGACAACTGGCTGTTTCTAGAGCTATCGGTGAGTGGATAATATATCTTTACTGTGCTTTTTAGGGGCTCATAGCTTAATAATAACAGCCGTAAGTCCGTGGATGAGTAACCAGCTATTTCATATCGAGTTTCCTCACTTTCCTCCGTGGAAAGCACGCTAAGCTGTTGGTCCCGGCTGCCATTAGAAAATCTTTGACAGTCGTTACAGGTAAAAGTGGTCCAAAAGTCTGACACCCAATCTTACCAATGGTCTAAAATAAGATTATGAAGGGTTATATGAATGAAATAACAAGAAAATAAGATTACCAAGGTTACAATTAACGTTTTTGAGTTGGAAACTTAATAATCTTTTTTGACACATAATAACAATTTGTACACAACACTGCGCTCCAAAGCACAAATTAATGACGTTGCTCACAAACTTTCAAACTTTCAAGAATGAGTATTATACTCATTCTTGAAAGTTACATGAACTTGGAGGGTTGTAATAATGATTTTGATGATTATAATTCTGTAACTGCATACGTCTTACACCCGCGAATCATATTTTCACTAACATACAACCTAGCACTGGCCTGCAAATCGCTAAAAACGTATGAAAATTTGAATTTCGCGGGCTACCCTGGAACATCCACCTTAAGTAGGACTGGACTGGGCACATCTGCCGCATGCCCAAAAAACTGAGAGCCAAAATAGCCAGTTTCTGCAGCCCTGACACAGTCAGACAGAAGGCGTCGCGGCAGATCTCGTAGAAGATGGCGGGACAATCTAGACAGGACCAGCGACCGGTGGCCCACATTGGCCTTAGGTCGAAAGAACTGGAAGTCGTGGGGAGAGGCCTTTGCCCAGCAGTGGGATGATGCAGGCTAACAGTATCAGTAATAAACATTTAAATATCTAGCTATATTGATATGAAATGGATTATTCCAGGGAAGTTTTGAATTATTATCTATTTAATTTAACGATTTTGAGTTGGTACCATAAAAAACATTTTGAAATCTCTATTTTTCTCTTTCAGTTAAAATGTTTATCTATATCCGACACAATATTTTTCGCCAAAGTGATTAAATTAAGTTCAGATTATTTTATTAATGTACTAAAAACTCCTAAAACAGTAATTAAGAGTTTCTCTGTCTGTATTTTTTTATACTTCCGCGTGTGGTTTTTTTCGACAAGCAAACACCCTCTTTGTCACGTATTCGTAAGCGACCAGGCGCCAGTGTTGGGCAAAATGTAATCTAACTACTGATTACTAACTACGACTACAAAAAGTAGTTAGCAATCATAACTACTAACTACATAAAGTAATCGAAAAACGTAGTTAAAAATTTTAACTACAAATTGTAGTTGCAATCACGATTACTTGATTACTTTTTATAACTACATTTAAAATGATGTAGCGTTGAAAATGCCGAAAGTTTAAATTGTTTTTTTTTCTGTATTTTTCGAATGTTGCAGTGAAAAAATCACATAATATGTACGACTTTAATCCTTGCATTTGATTATTCATACAAATAAACATAGATATTTGCAATAAACTGTTTGTTTTATGCAGCCTTTTTTCAAAACATATTAATATTACCTAACAACACATTACATGTTTATTTCATTGCAAAATATAAGTTCGTATAAGTTATATAATCAGTAGTTACAACTACTCGATTGCAGCAATCAAACTAACAACTACTTAATGTAGTTTGATTAAAAGTAGTTAACTACATGTAGTTATGATTACATGTAACTTAACTACATGTAGTTAACTACTTTTAATCGTAGTTAGTAACCAGATTACAAAATTGTAGTTAACTACGCCCTACACTGCCAGGCGCTTAATGGAGTCCTCACTTCATACGCACCTAGCACCTTTCACGTGTACAAGCTCTTTCTAATATTAAAAAGGTTGTACTCGTACTCATCCTTCTAGAATCCCGCAATCCACTCTCACGTTAAACAAGCGTAGGGAATGCGTATTTTTACGTGGTAATACGTAGTAAAACTCCACGTTACGTTCCAAACGACGCGACAGATCTACGGGAGCGCGCCGCGTATTTAACTTTTATAGTCAACATAAACTTTTACTAGCCCGGCCATGTTTTCATCGTCCTTTATAACAAGAGCTTGAACACGATTCGGGATTGTAATCCCGGGCTTGCGGGATCCCGCATTTTTAATGTAAGTTTTTGAAATAACTTGCGTCTAACACGCAAGTATAGGTTTATTGAATAGTTTTATCGAAGGCTAAACAATAATTGCACGTAGATCTCTCTTATTGCCTGTAGGGACTGCGGGTTGTTCGAAACAGATACCGCTGTGCCGGAAACAAAGGGCTAAGGGAACATGGGTGGTTTTTTGTCAGTAGAAGTGATGAAATCACAAACTCCAAAAAAAAACTCCCTAATGGCCTCCCTAAATTCATGAAGCTTGCAACAACCTCCGAAGGGGAACAAAAGATCAGTTTAGTTAGATAATAAAGCTAATTTCGACATACTCGCTTGTTAGCCTTTGACAAAAATATTGTTCGCCTTTGACAAAATCTATACTAATATTATAAAGCTGAAGAGTTTGTTTGTTTGTTTGTTTGTTTGTTTGAACGCGGTAAACTCAGGAACTGCTGGTTGGAATTGAAAAATTCTTTTTGTGTTGGATAGTCCATTTATCGAGGAAGGCTATAGGCTATATAACATCACGCTACGGCTAATAGAAGCGGAGCATACATGAAAAATGTTACAAAAACGGGAAAGGGTATTTTCTTTTTGAGAGCTTCCGCTGCATGCGCTGCGAAAACGGTTCAAGTTACGCAAATATCATCTATGGAGGAATTGTTCCTCTTTAAAAGTTTTAAAAAAATGTCCGCGACAGCATATATCTATCTTTTAAGATTGACTCACTGTAACCTTTTTTTACTGTTAAACTGTTAGGTTAAAAAGAATTATTTTTTGCGAAGCTTATTTAACCCATATGGTATTAATCTATATCTAAATAAATGTGTTTGTTAGAACGGAAATTTAATATAGAATATTTGTGCCCTTTACTCTATACAGTTTAAACAAATATCTTAGAAGATATCGCAATGTAAAAACATCCGCGCGGCAAAATAATTCGCGCGTCGCAATGTAGGTACGGCCTACGGGGGATTCTGGCTGGCCTCCGGGAAATTCAAAGTCAAAATATTTACTGCATCATAATGTTTACAAGTACAGAGTGTTATAGTATATTAAACAGTAAAATATACCTATAGTAATTCACACTTTAATATAATCCAAGCCAATCTAAAATCTAAACCATCTAAACTATTTTAATAAAGAGGAAAGATAAGATTTTTTGTTTGTTACGATTTAGCTTAATTAATGTCGGATAGTCGATAGGTATATCGAGAAAGGTTATAGCTATATTTATATGACGCAGACGAAGTTGCGTGGGTCAGCTAGTTATTAAATAAGTTAATCATTAACATGCTATCTAGCTTAATGCATATTGTTCCAATTCTATTCATTTTATTTTATGTGCGGGATCCCGCATATTGCGGGATTGCAATCCCGAAACACGATGTTCCTACCGTTCACGTAAATTACTTTCCATATACATAATCACCGTTCTTGGTTAATTGACGGACTCTTCATTATTTTAATCATCATGTGAAATTCTCATGCGATCTGCGGTGACGGAAATTTATTTGCAGGAGATGTATATCATTTCGCGCTAGTTGTTAAAGACAATTTAGCGAAATGGCAGTTAAATATCTAGTTAAGTTGATATGAAATGGATTGCTCGTGGGAAGTTTTGTTCGGCTGTTAACCTGTATAAAGAACATACAAAACCTTACAGGTTCACTTGGCAGCAGGATAGCAGTTGATGCGTGTTATATTGCCATGTCTATTTTATTGGCAATCTTTTAAGTAAGTAGTCTTGAAACTTCCTGCAAGTACTAAAAAGCACATAACTTCAAAAATGTTGCGGAAAACAAACAGTGACACATTATATCAATATAAGGTCCCATTAAAATCATCATCATTTC
Organism: Diarsia dahlii; assembly: GCA_949775195.1. Taxonomy (NCBI): domain Eukaryota; kingdom Metazoa; phylum Arthropoda; class Insecta; order Lepidoptera; family Noctuidae; genus Diarsia; species Diarsia dahlii. The sequence goes on from OX459195.1 coordinate 18,188,032, forward strand.
AGCGAAAAGACGTCCACTGCTGGACATAGGCCTCCCATTAAAATAGGTGGACAAAATTTTAGTAATCATTCAGACCACCAAAATAAGGACAATGGTAACAAAAGAAAATAATAAAAATGCATTAGATACTTACAAAAAAATAAAACAGCTAGCGAAAATACACTAATAGTGTTAGTTACCCAACATTTTATGTAAAAAAAAATCACTTTAATCAGTGTTGTTTTTACTTGTATAGAACTTTTGTTGGGACGTGATATAGGTTCTGTAGTTAGATGAAATTATATGTTTGGTTAGACGTACTGAACGCTGTCTTAAAAGTCCACCTATTTTAATGGGACCGTATATAAATAAAAACAAGTATGAGGAAATGTGCTACCAACAACATTTTCGAGGATATACAACTATACATACAAAAAATAAAACTTTACAAACCATGCGCGTGTCTGCAACCCTGCGTTAATATGACACGAGATTGTCAAGTAATGGTCAATAGGTTAATATGACACAAGATTGTCAAGTAATGGTCAATAGGTTAATATGACACGAGCTTGTCAAGTAATGGTCAATAGGTTAATATGACACGAGATTGTCAAGTAATGGTCAATAGGTTAATATGACACGAGCTTGTCAAGTAATGGTCAATAGGTTAATATGATACGAGATTGTCAAGTAATGGTCAATAGGTTAATATGACACAAGATTGTCAAGTAATGGTCAATAGGTTAATATGACACGAGATTGTCAAATAATGGTCAATAGGTTAATATGACACGAGCTTGTCAAGTAATGGTCAATAGGTTAATATGACACGAGATTGTCAAGTAATGGTCAATAGGTTAATATGATACGAGCTTGTCAAGTAATGGTCAATAGGTTAATATGACACGAGCTTGTCAAGTAATGGTCAATAGGTTAATATGACACGAGCTTGTCAAGTAATGGTCAATAGGTTAATATGATACGAGATTGTCAAGTAATGGTCAATAGGTTAATATGACACAAGATTGTCAAGTAATGGTCAATAGGTTAATATGACACGAGATTGTCAAATAATGGTCAATAGGTTAATATGACACGAGCTTGTCAAGTAATGGTCAATAGGTTAATATGACACGAGATTGTCAAGTAATGGTCAATAGGTTAATATGATACGAGCTTGTCAAGTAATGGTCAATAGGTTAATATGACACGAGCTTGTCAAGTAATGGTCAATAGGTTAATATGACACGAGATTGTCAAGTAATGGTTAATAGGTTAATAATGACAACATCATCATCATCATTTGACTAGCCTTTTTTTTTGTAGGGTGGGAAATCATCAAATGACTCCTCCCGCCCTGGGCAAAGCGGTAGGGAGTGTCAGACTTCTACTGACTAAAAACCATGTTCCTTCTTAGCTCTTTGTGTCGAGGCCGCGGTATGTCTTTCGAACAACCCGCAGCTTGGACGGGGCCCGCAGCCTCGACGGGACTAGCCTTATACTTATAATGGCCTTGTTAGGGTCGAAAACAATAGCTATGTTCGGCTTTACATCCTCAAAATTGCAATCCCTTGAACAACTTACAATAACAACATTAACGGGTATTAACAGCAAATATCAGAAACATCTTTATTAATAAATATAAAAACAAACACGATAAACATTGAAAAGGGTTACAGCTCCCTTGTAGGCGTAACACGTAAAAGTGTGAAGTTAATAGGTCGTTTTATTGTTATCGGCGGGCGGGTGCGAGCCATTTCTCACGCGGTCGGGATGCGAGCGTGTGCCGATCATTACGCTCTTATTGCTGTTAATGGTCCCTCTACACATCGGCAGATACGTCTGCCAGACGTCCGCCGACTACAACAGATGCGTCCGCAGACGTCAACAGATGCGTCGAAATCGAAATCGAAAAAAAAAAAAAAACGAAATCGCGGTCCACTGCGTACAGGCAAATCGCGCGCGTTCCCGCACCCGCGCCGCTCCCCGCACCGCGCTGCCAGTCTGGCCAAGCACTCAATACCTACTACAGACGACCAAATCGCCCCCTCTAGACATCTTCGGATACATCCACAGATGACGTCCGCCGATGCGTCTGACGATGTGTACAGGGGCCTTAATACGGACCCCGCAGATGGGTAGGACCGGCCTTTATTCGGTAAAACAACGCTAATGATGCTACCGATTGAGATGAATAGATGGGTTCGTTTTTGGCGGTTCTGTTTTACAATGGAGTTGGTTTGTTAACACCTCACAGGCTTGCCCCTTTACTTTTCCTACAATTAGAGGTTTTGTCACGTAACCTGGTTCTGTTAAGTCTTACTGCGGTACTCAGAGATATTTAATGATTACTTAAGCCATTACTTAGTAAAGATTTGACATACTTTTGTATGATTATTATAAATAAATGGTGATATTTAAAAAAATGGCTATAGCTTTGCTTACCGACGCCCTTTCATAACTTCTATAACTTGCTTTTCTTTTTGTTTTTTTTTTCTTTTTCTTCTCTTTTAATTCACATATTAATATGTGACCGTCCGTCCTTTCCTCTTTTAGATATTTTTTTATTTTGAATCCGTGGACAATAGTGTGGGTTATACGTTTATTGAATTAATCTAATTAGCTCCGATATACAAATTGTAACGTGTAACTGATTTTTGTCCCTAAATAAATAAAATAAAATGATAAAACTGTCAAAACCTTTACTAAGTAATGGCTTAAGTAATCATTAAAGCTCTCTGAGTGCGGCAAGCAGTTAATATTGAGGGTAATACTTTTCAAGGTATGACATTAGACTGGTATTCGACTGTTTGTGGTCCTTTAATTGGGGGTATGGGCTAGTCTCTTGCTACTTATTTTCTTCTTTATTTACTTTTAGTTAAGTAATCTGGTAATTCGTGATTGTCTGCGATATCAGACACTAGATTTGAAGTAGTGTAATTTAGTCGATTTATAGAGCGTAATAAAATTCTATTGTTTTGTCATGCAGTCTGTCCATTGATCTGGGTCGAACAATATTTTAGGTAGTGCTGCTTAGACAATGACTAATATTTATGATGTCAAAATCAAATATATTATGTCCTAATCAATAACAAGCAAACAACGAGTACTAGTTTACCAAGTTTTTAATTAGCAAACTGTACAATGTTAGCAAGCTGTGCAGTGTTAGCAAGCTCTAGGTTAAATAATAATAACAGCTAGTCGGGGTCGACCTTCAGGTTGCCTAAGATGCCCCGTAGATGGTTGACCACCCAGGTAACTCAGTATAGTTACCTCTGTGCTTCGCAAAGCACGTTAATCTGTTGGTACCTTCTGGCTGTCATTAGTAGACCTTTGGCAGTCGTTGCATGTAGTCAGTGGCCTGATAGTCAGACGACCAGTCTTACCAAGGCGTATCGTACAGTCGAACAAGCTAATAAGTATACAGCCAGCTAACTTGTATTTACTTTTAAGATTATACAGATACATTTAGAGACTGATGTAAAGAAAAAGAAAGAAAGAAAGAAAACATATTTATTTAGTACATGCCACAAGTGCACACAACAAACAATACAAATAAAAAAGAAATTGAAAAAATAACAGAACAAAATAAAAGCGTGTGTGCATCTCACGGCAGCGCCAAATAGGACCAGTTCAGCAAACTGCCGAGCAGCTAGTGTCCGACGCTGGTTTTCAACTGGCCCTGAGATGGTGACGTAACGAACGTAAAACAGTTCAACTGACTGATGTCAAACGATACAGCGTTTGACATCAGTCGCTTAATGCGAAACATTTAATAAAACAATATTATAATCAATATTTTCAATGTTATAGAATTATAAAGATCTCTACCCTGTATACTTATTAGCTTGTTCGACTGTACTATCAAGTAGGTACTATCTGGATTGTGGAGGCCAGATAGGCAATTAGGCAGGTCGCTCCATGTAAAACACTGATATTCAGCGGTATCCGGTAGAAATGGTAACCGACCCCAATATTGTGAAAAAGGCTAGACAGATGATGATAAAGCTCTACAATGTTTTGCTATAAATATATGGCTCACTGGCTATCGAAAGCTTTAGCCTAAAGTGTTGACCATGAATAAACTCGAAAACAAACGAGAACAATACAATGTAATTTAAACAAGTGCTGAAAGGAACAAACAATACGTAATAAATAAGTAATGAAGTTATGAATCATCGAAATAATATCAATATCACGCATGTCATATTTGAACAGAATTGCCAGGACGAGTGTGGTAGGAATACTTATACAACGTTGTGCTGGTCAACATGGTAAACAAAAGGTCGACCACATAGGTACAATTTTAAATAAAAAAAATAATAATAATGGCTTAAAAATAATAATGTTATAGGTTTTTAATTGGATTAATTCAGAATCAGAACTGGACCAAAAACTCCTCCAAATATTTTCCCTTATCCCAATTTATTTGAGGTTAGCACAGCGTGGTTTCTTTTCCCATACTTCTCTATTTTTGGGCATCTCAGCAGTCACCCTCTTTCTAGCCATATCATGTTCACAGAGTCCTTTCATCATTTCTTTGTTTCTCCCTAAGGTTATAGCCATTCATGCTCAAAACTTTAGTTGCCTACATTTTAATTTAAAAACGTCTTCCACCATCTTCAAAGAGATTGGATTGATTTTTCAAGCCCGTTGACTTTTTACCTCAGCGTTTCTTTATAACAACAATAGTATGAATGTCTGAGCGGTGGTGGCGCCGCGGTGTCGGCCGACGGGGCCCACCCTCGCGTGTGGCACTCCCTATGGAACAGCGAGCAACCCCAGACCCCACTGCATACTATACCGCTATATCGATCACCTCGGACACGCACTGAATAGGGATGCACGCAGCTGCAAGGAAGTGCAGTTACTAATATCGATAAAAAAATATTAAAGTTTCTTTCTTCTTTTTACTGCGCCCGGCAAGGTCTATATAATACTCTCAGTACCTATATTCTAAGTACTAGCTAAGTACACCTAGTGGAATACAATTAGTTGGAAAAAAAAGTTTTACTTCTTCATATTAATAAATCTTAATGTATTCAACTTTTTTTTAAATGAAACAACTAGAGATTATGAGTGCATTAGATCATGTTGCGTACCCTAATAGAACAATAAAAAAGTTATAAATAGCAGAAAGTTAATACAATTATAATATTTTATTTCTATTTTTATAATGCTAGTTAGCAGCTGTATACTTTAACGGTTAAGTGTTGGTTTTAATGGGAAAATTACTTTATTAGTTAGTTCCATTTAATTACCGTTAAGTTTTAGGATCGTTTCAACAGCAGCAGCATATTATTTTATTAGAAACTTGCATTCATAAAAGAAAGAAAAGAAAGAAAATATTTATCATATTCATCGATAAGTATCGATATTCCCATCTCTAGCAAGGACACTAAAGGGCGACGACGGTATAGTAACATAATAATGTTGACATTTTCTTCACAGCACTGCCCTGCCCCATATCGTTTCGGGATGAAACTCATCGATTTCGCGTTCCTTAGATTAAGCCCCGAACGTTTACTCTTTCCCCCTACTCAACGTGTTTCTCAAAGCCATCCTCAGATTTTCACGCAAGATTAGTCTATGGATTGACTTGTATCGGATGCACATATTGTTGCCACATTGTCGTTGATGCTGGAACTATTTACGTTTTATTGGTCTTGTAGAAACTTAGAAAGTAACTCTTATTTGTTTTACTGTTACACATATTCCACGGATCTTACAAAAATGAGTTCATCATTTTCATTCTGGTCATTTTCCATTGGTACAACGATGTTTCCTTGGCTAAGTTTTTTGTAATAAATATTTGTTTATCAAACATAGTGAGTAAATAGTCACTAGGAATTTTATGTACAAAAGCGTGTTGATATAATCTAATTTTGATTACATCAACATATTTTCATAATAAGCAATTTGAATATTCATTTCTTTTCCAAATGCGTCCCTTTAGCCTTTTACGTTTAACTAGGGCACGCCCTATTAATATACCACTCTACTTATAAATATTTGATTGTAATAGTAAGGATTCTATTTTTATTCTTATTTTAGTTACCATTGACAATTAGAAACAGGGAGTCTAAAATGGCCACTTCAGCAGTTCATAATAGGAAAATAAAATAAAATGGCCCATTCATAATAGTAACTGATAGTCTGTGACCATTTTACGAATTTTAACGCAATTCTTATTATTTTCTTATTATGGTCTGCTAAAGTGGCCATTTTAAACCCCATGTTTCTAATTATCAATGGTAAGGTAACTAACCAGTTTGTTGAGATCGTGACGTACTGTTGTTTCTGCCTATCCCCATTGAGAAAAGGCGTGAGTTGATAGATGTATGTATTGTCAAGTAGTGTCGTTACACTTTGACTGTACGTCCATAAATGGTTGTTTACTATACAAGTGTACATTTAAGTTGTTAGTGGTTCCATTACTGCGGTGCACGAAGGCGATAAGCTAATATTAAGGTGTAACCTGTTGTTTCTTAAACCACTGACTTAGGTTGCATGCGGCTTTACCCTTAAATTAGCACATTTTTTATAACGTGTATTAAATAGAGTTTAAAATTTATAGTATAACTAGCTTTTGCCCGCGGCTTCGCACGCGTAGACTACATGCTTCTGTTTACCATATTTTAACAGTATGTAGAGAAATAGTAAAAAATGATGATGATAAAAATAATATAATGTGAAAGTGTTTCTTAGGACAGACTTATACTTACCTACTTTATCATCAATACGCTCTATCCTTGTCCCGTCGATAAACACAGAAATGTGAAGGGATAGCCCTTCACATTTCTGTGTTTATCCATGACTAATAATAAGTAATCATAATCATAAGTAAGTAATTAAATTATAGTATTTCCTTATAAACAACATTTTTAACAATTTTGGATGTCGGCGCCAATATCACCAGACTATTTGATGAGCTAACACGTGAACACGCTACATAGAACTGTCCATGGGAAAAGCAATTCTCCCTCAAATCTACACCAGCATACTTCAAAGTTTGTCCTTGAGCCTTATTAATTGTCATGGCGAAGCAGACTTTCAAAGGAAACTGCAGTCTCTTGAATTCAAAGGGAAGATCATTAGGAATCAATGGAATTCGTGGTATGAACACAGTTTCGCCCTGAGAAGGTCCGGTCAAAATAGTTGCCTCAACCACATTGCGCGACAAAGCTTTGACTTGTAGCCTAGTTCCGTTACAAAGTTTAGGGGGTTTTATATTTCTCAGCAACATTACTGGTGTAAAATAATAAAAATAATAAAAGAAAATGGAATAAATAATAATAAATTTTGTTACAAAGAAAATGAAATTAAAGTGAAAATGAATATACCACACACTATACAATTCCAATCATACCTATCATGTTAAATCATGTATCTACGTTCAACAAAATAACCTATCATTAACCCTTCAACGAACGGACAGCAGACACAATAGCAAAATCTATTGTCATCTCCCCCTGGGGTTGATCTGATCGTTGATGAATTAAGTAAAACTACTATCCAGCATATCAAGACCCCTGCGTTCTAGGAAGCTGCACTTATAAGAGGTGCCAAGCTGTTTCTCGTGATTTACTGAACCGTTTTTTTCCCTTAACCCTGTATAGAAATCGAATCATAGAAAGCCATCTTCTGGATATCAAAATAAAGAGAATCACAATCATTATCACTATCACAATCAGCATCATTATCACAATCACCATCACTGTCACAATCACAATCACTATCACTATAACAATCACTATCACTATCACAATCACAATAACCATCACTGTCACAATCACTATAACAATAACAATAATAAGAACAGAAATCTTCATTGCACCTATATTGACTATAAAAAAGCCTTTGACAGTGTTCCCCATTCTTGGTTGATACAAATACTAAAAATTTATAGAGTAAATTCAAAAATAATAGATTTCTTATGCAACATAATGTCACAATGGAAAACCACACTTCAATTAAATTCTAATCACAATAACATTACAACGCGACAAATATTTATCAGGAAAGGTATCTATCAAGGTGACTCTCTGAGCCCCCTGTGGTTTTGTCTTGCACTAAACCCTCTGTCTCATCTGCTGCAGCGCTGCCGGGCTGGATATTGTCTCAAAAACACTACAACACAAGAACAAACAACAATCTCACATCTGATTTACATGGACGATATTAAACTATACGCGCAAACCGAAAAAGATATGAAGAAACTAGTAGAAGCTACAGCAGAGTTCAGCCAAGATATAAATATGGAATTTGGTCTGGATAAGTGTAAAACACTTCACATCATACGAGGCAAGATACGACCCGGCGACTATGCCGTAAATGACACAGACGCCATAACAGCGATGGAACCGTCCGACTTGTACAAATACTTAGGTTACACACAATTGAAGGGGCTAGATCATGTTAGAATTAAAGAAACACTTACTGCAGAGTTCAAGAGAAGACTTCTCGCTTTATGTAAAACCCAACTGTCTGGCAAAAATCTCATCAAAGCTTTAAATACATTTGCTATCCCCATATTAACATATTCATTTGGAGTTATTAAATGGACAAAAACAGACACAGAACAACTAGAACGAACTATTCGCACCACACTTACAAAACACAATAACTTACATCCTAAATCTGCCATAGAGAGACTTACCATCAAAAGAGAAAATGGAATGTAAATCAGAACGTTCGGCCAGTCGAGATGGGGAGCTGGCTGCTACTCCAGTATTTAGTGACGATAAAGTGACGCATACAGATGCCAGCCAAAGAATTGGTGACAGAACAGAGCGAAAGTTACAAGCATTTATTTATGGCCGAACGACCTGATATCAGGTCGTTCGGCCAACTTGAATCTCCGTAACTGAGGACCTTAGAGAAACTGTTACTGATTAAAGACTTAGCGACGATTTGGTGACAAACAACCACTGCTTTACTTTTACTCGTAATGCCACCGGTTAAAAGCAAAATTAATTTTAGTTCCTGGAACATCAGGACGTTCGGCCAACGTTATCTCCTTATCTGAGGACTTGGGAGAAACCGTTAATCAATAAAGAATTTGTGACGACACTGAAACGAACTTTTATCGTTTTATTTTATTTTATGACGGCCCCTTTATAAAGTAAATTGAGAATTTAACATAATATAACCTCAAAACATTGGGATTATCAATTCCTCCACAACGAAGAAGCCCAGAGAAACCGTTAATGAATAAAGATTTTGTGACGACACTGAAACGAATTAGTATTGTTTTATTTTATTTTATGACGGCCCCTTTATATAGTAAATTGAAAATTTAACATATAACCTCAAAACATTGCGATTATCGATTCCTCCACAACGAAGAAGCCTAGAAGACTTCTAAAACCCTGATGTGTTATAGGTTTTCAGTGCAATGGTGTCAGTATTTTTGTTGATTCGAGATTAATCTATAAAAATGTACTATGGTGGATGGCGACTGAAATAGGGTGACCATGTATTCCAACGAAACAAGTACCCATTTGTCGAGTGCCTACTCAATTAACTAAACAATGAAGTAAAACACGTCGTCGTAATATTTAATTATATAGGTACAAGCAACGTTGAGCAGATGCCTGCATACCAGTGTCCACTTGTGAAGTCTTTGTTATATTCATCATCAACTGCCTGTTAATGTTCCCACTGCTGGGACACGGGCCTCCTCTCTTTGAGAGGGAATGGGCTATCTACCACGCGGGCCCAGTGCGGATTGGTAGATGTCACATGTCTTCGAATTTTTTGGTTCTAAGACATGCCGGTTTCAGCACGATGTTTTCCTTCACCGTTTTGAGAGCAACGGTGATGAAAATAAATTACACAAAGTAATGTGCCTGCCTGGGTTCGAACCTACGACCTACTGTTCGTAAGTCGGGGCCGCCACCCCTGGGCCAACGCTGCTGCTGCTGCTTTGTTATATTAGTCGAGTCTATTTTGGCTAAAAGCAAACGAAAGTGGAAAGGTGACTGACACTGGAGTTTGGGAAATTTGACTAAGTACACACGGCTACACATAAAGCTATACAAAACCAGTATAATCTGATCGTTCATTGTGCGAAAAGATCTAGTAAAGTGAGGCCAAGATTAACTGGTTTTGTATAGCTTGATGTGTAGCCGTGTGTACAAGAATACTTAAATAAATTGGTACACAAATGAAAAATGCTTTATTTGACTAAGTACAAGAATACTTAAATAAATTGGTTACCAAATTAAAAAATGCTTTATTTGTAATCCACATCCACCACCACAGGTACCATCCACATCAGGTAAGTACATAATAATTTGTACTTGTGAAACTTCGTTATTCGGATTAACTGTATTGAGAATAGGTACGAAGCGCCCGGCCATTTCATGAAATGGTTACAGTTAAAAAAATACTAAAGAATTGACATGTGGAATGTGAGTTCGGCTGTCATTGAGCCGATCAAGTTGGATCAAGGGCCTGATTTAGAAGGCAGTAAATATACTCCTCGATACGGCTCCCTTGTGAGGAGGCTCCTGTCTCTGCAGCCCTAACCACACCGGTAGCTTGCGACCCGCTCCCGGCTCCCCCATACACGAAACTCTTTTTTTTATTCCTACTTTATAATGCTTTAATGTCTTTTCTTAATCATAGATGTGTGAGTTTCGGTGCAGTTTTCTGATTGCAATGTTAGCGCGTAACGTATCTTCCTCCTTTTAATATGAGTAGTGATCTATAAGTCGAAATTCGATCTATAGTTTCAATTATTTTTATTCATTTGACAGTGACAGACCCAGAAAAATAATAAAAAGTAGAAGCAAAAAAAATTATAATATGATGATGAGCCTCATTGGTAGCTTGAGCTCGGTTAGGATTGATTCATTGGTTCGGTGTTTTGCCCTGAGGTTTTACCCAATGAATTCCGAGCATTTCAATGCAATTTTTCAATTTATCTCTAATGCATATCTATTATATAAAATATTAGTTATCTGCACTCCTTCTCCTATTCCTCCGTCCGCGTATCTATTTATTTTGTTGCAATACCTACATCGTCACCTTATTTTAACATTTTCGACGTGTTTTGCTTCATTGTTTAGGTAATTGAGTAGGCACTCGACAAATGGGTACTTGTTTCGTTGGAATACATGGTCACCCTATTTCAGTCGCCATCCACCATAGTACATTTTTATAGATTAATCTCGAATCAACAAAAATACTGACACCATCGCACTGAAAACCTATAACACATCAGGGTTTTAGAAGTCTTCTAGGCTTCTTCGTTGTGGAGGAATCGATAATCGCAATGTTTTGAGGTTATATGTTAAATTTTCAATTTACTATATAAAGGGGCCGTCATAAAATAAAATAAAACAATAAAAGTTCGTTTCAGTGTCGTCACAACATCTTTATTGATTAACGGTTTCTCCCAGGTCCTCAGATAAGGAGATAACGTTGGCCGAACGTCCTGATGTTCCAGGAACTAAAATTAATTTTGCTTTTAACCGGTGGCATTACGAGTAAAAGTAAAGCAGTGGTTGTTTGTCACCAAATCGTCGCTAAGTCTTTAATCAGTAACAGTTTCTCTAAGGTCCTCAGTTACGGAGATTCAAGTTGGCCGAACGACCTGATATCAGGTCGTTCGGCCATAAATAAATGCTTGTAACTTTCGCTCTGTTCTGTCACCAATTCTTTGGCTGGCATCTGTATGCGTCACTTTATCGTCACTAAATACTGGAGTAGCAGCCAGCTCCCCATCTCGACTGGCCGAACGTTCTGATTTACATAAAATGGAGGGAGAGGCCTAATAGACATCCAGCACCTATGGCGGAAACAAATTTGTAGATTAAAAGCATTCTTTCACACAAAGTCCCACAATAGCAACATCCATAAAGCCATAGTCCAAACTGATCACAATTACACCCCACTTAACTTAAGTGAACAATCAGATACCCTACACATTGCTAACGAAGACCCGCAGATACAAAAAATTGAAGACTGGAAGAAGAAAGTTCTTCATGGCCGACATCCTCATGACCTAGAACAACCACATGTCAACGGGGTTGCATCAAACAAATGGCTCAAAATAGGTAGTTTATTCCCAGAAACTGAGGGATTTATCATTGCAATACAAGACCAGATAATTAACACTAAAAACTATAGAAAGTTTATTATCAAAGATCCCTCAGTAACAAATGATAAATGTCGCAAGTGTCACACACAACCAGAAACCATTCAGCACATAACAGGAGCATGCACAACCCTCACGCAGACCGACTACACACACAGACACAATCAGGTGGCAAATGTTATCCATCAAAGATTGGCAGTTCAATACACACTCATACAAGACACAAACACGCCATACTATAATTACACACCAAAAGATACACTCGAAAATGAAACTCATAAACTTTTCTATGACCGTGGCATTCTCACAGACAGGACAATTCACTATAATAGGCCGGATATAATACTACAAGATAAAATAAATAAAGTCACTTACTTAATAGATATTGCTGTACCCAACACACACAACATACAAAAAACAATCACCGAAAAAATTAGTAAATACGCAGAACTCAAACAGGAAGTAAGAAGAATATGGGAACAAGAAAAAGTGTATGTGGTTCCTATAGTTCTCTCAACAACAGGTGTTATTCCGAATCATTTACTCCATAGCCTCAAGTTATTAAACCTCAAAGAAACGCTCTATATCACCTTACAAAAAGCTGCAATTTTAAATACTTGTCGAATTGTCAGAAAGTTCATGGAAATTGAAGAAAACGAAATAGGTCCTCATCATAACACACCCTCATCATAAAATCATAACACACCACACGCTCCATTTACTTTGGTTTCGACCCGTAGATGTAGTTGGAAGCTATAGTAAAGCTGAGAAGCAAAAGCACACTCTAAATAATAATAATATTCCACAACTATCACACAACGCCATCTAGTCCCAAGCTAAGCAGAGCTTGTGTTATGGGTACTAGACAACTGATAAACATACTTATATATTTCTAAATACATACATATTATAGATAAATTACACCCAGACACAGAACAAATGATCGTGCTCATTACACAAACATTTGTCCTGGGTGGGAATCGAACCCACGACCTCCGGCATAGCAGTTAGGATCACTAACCACTAGACCAACAGGCCAGTCAAAACAATACCAAGACAATCACTATCACTATCACTATCACAATCACTATCCCTATACCAATCACTATCACTATCTTAATCACAATCACTATCACTACCACAACCACTATCAAAATCACCATCATCGTTATCACAACCATTATCATCGTAATCACAATCAAATTGCGATTCCCCTTCTTAGGGGTTGAATTCTGAAAAAACCTGAAACCCATTTCTACTCATTTATCGATAGGAGTACTCCTGTAAAATTTCGAATAAAACAGTCTATCTTATTTCTCCATACAAACTTTGGACCCCCGTTTCAACCCCTAAGGGGGTGAATTTTGAAAAATCCTTGCTTGGTGCACCCCTAAACCTATGTGCCAAATTCGGAATGTCTAGACTCAGCGGTTTGGGCTGTGCATTGATTTTTAGAATTTATCACCCCATTTCCCCTTCTTAGGGGTTGAATTCTGAAAAAACCTGAAACCCGTTTCTACTCATTTATCAATAGGAACACTTCTGTGAAGTTTCGAATAAAACAGTCTAACTAATCTTGTTTCCCCATACAAACTTTGGAGCCCCGTTTCACCCCCTTAGGGGATGAATTTTGAAAAATCCTTTCTTAGTGCACCCTTAGACCTCATAAGGAACCTACTTGCCAAATTTGGAGTCTGTAGACCCAGCGGTTTGGGCTGTGCGTTGATGGTCAGTGAGTGAGTCAGTCAGTCACTTTCTTCTTTTATATACACTCGAGAGCAATGAATCCGGGTCACTTAAAGAATGTTAAAAATCTCGGAAACTAAAAATGATAGGTTAATGCAATAAATTGTATTTAATAGACAATGTAATACTCCTTAAATGAAGGTATTAAAACTTCTTAGTTATTGTAAAGTTATATCATAAAAAATCAAATTTGAAAAAGGGCCACTTTCGAAGATGGAACTACGTAATTACAGCATTTGGTTTTGCTTTTGTTTGTAATCTGTCATTTATGTGGGTACATAAACCATGTTGACTTTGCTGTATATTCATTATTCAAGCTGAAATTATGTCGCTTACGCCTGAAGAATGCACCAGAATACTTACAATGCTGGAAACCGGCCGGAGTCAGCGCGATACAGCCAGGACTGTCGGTGTGTCGCTGTCAACAGTACAAAGAGTTCTCCGACGTTACGAAGAAACTGGTTCTAACCTACGCAGACCAGAAACGGGCAGAACCAGGTGTACCACAGCACGAGAAGACCGATACTTGGTGAACACCATGCTTCGAAATCGCTTTCTCACAGGAACTGAACTCACAAATCAGTTTCGACGCCTCGGAGGAAGTAACCCAAGTGCATGGACAGTAAGACGTCGGCTTGCTGAATCTAACTTAAAACCCCTTAGACCTGCAAACGGCCCTAAACTGGAGCGTGGGCATCGTATTTCAAGACTAAGATATGCCCAGAGCCACGTAAATTGGAGTATTGAAGATTGGCCAAAAGTTATGTTCTCCGACGAATCAAAATTTATGCTCTACAAGCACGATGGAAGACACAGAGTGTATCGAAGACCAGGGGAAAGATTCAAGCAAGCATGCATCGAAGAAAAAGTAGCCTACGGTGGTGGGTCTGTACTTGTGTGGGCCGGAATTTCTTCTGAAAGTCGCACAGAGCTGGTGATCATAGAAAACGGCTCTTTAACTAGCGAAAGATATGTGGAAGAAATCCTCAATGATCACGTTGGTCCATTTATGGTCAATTTAGGTGAGGATGCTATATTTATGCATGACAATGCCCGACCTCATACAGGTAGGATTGTGAATGACTACCTTCAAGAGATGAACATTACTCGTATGGAGTGGCCAGCGCGCAGCCCGGATATCAACCCGATCGAGCATGCTTGGGACGAGCTAGGCAGATGCGTAAAACAACGAAACCCTCCCCCAATCACGCTTCGTGAGCTCAAAATCGCTCTCACAGAGGAATGGGAGAATATTCCCCAAAATCGTATAAGGAACTTGGTGTACAGCATGCCAAACCGCGTAAACGCAGTAATGGAAGCACGAGGAGGCAATACGAAGTATTAAAATTCAAGAAAATCTTAATAAAGTTCAAAAATTTCATGTTTCCTATTTTTGTTTTAAGGAGAGATCAGCAGTTTTTTTCTTTATGTAATTTTGTGTTAATAAAATGTATGGTGACTCATATTTTTTTTACTTTCATTTAAGGAGTATTACATTGTCTATTAAATACAATTTATTTTTAACATTCTTTAAGTGACCCGGATTCATTGCTCTCGAGTGTATTTAGATATAGTTAACGCTACATAAACTAAATAGTTTGCAGGGCAGCATTCCAAAATAAATTGTAAATCATTAAAAATATTTAACAAAACACTGGGAGAGTTGAAAAGGAATGGGGGAGTCTTTTGCCCAGTACTGGAACACAATAGCCTTATTTACAAAAAATAAACTTATGTCTAGAGCTTAATATCAATATTTTGTATGGAGCGACATGTTATTTCCTCCAAAACCAGTAAGACTGGTTGTCAGACTCAGACACTCAGGCTTCTAACTCTGCGTAACGACTGTCAAAGGTCCACAAATAAAATCCGGGACCAACACCTAAAACGTGCTTTAAGAGGGACGAAGCACATGACAAACAAAATAATAAAAAATCTTTCCTCTGCTCAGGTGACGCACAATATAAGCCATACGTGACGGCGCGGCCTGAGATCGCGACAGTTGAGCTAGATGGTGATGAAGACTTCGTGGTGGTGGCTTGTGATGGCCTGTGGGACTTCGTCAGTGAAGACGATGTGGCGCTGGCGGTGTACAGACAACTGACTGCTGATCCTGGTAAGTGGGAGATTATATAAGTGTAGATAAGAATGGCGTGACGATTTGGACTCATTCTCAACAGATTTGACGGAGAAGGCGAACGAAAAAAAAAAACGAAAAGATAAAAAAAGAAGAAAGATAAACGAACTTGGAAAGCAATGGGGGAGGCCTTGGCCCAGCAGTGGGACAGCTTAGGCTAAAATTTATTAAGAAAGATAAGAATGGGGAATATTTTTTAGCAGTTTCAGGAGGGCAAAGACAGCCGTTCGAATTGGGACATTATGACGGTTATATTGTCCATAGTCAATGTCAATTACCCCATTTAGAACATAAGAACAAGAATTATGTTTTAATTGTGCAACGAGTAACTAACGACACCGTTTATTTACATGGCTGCACCGATTTTATCTTTACTCCAATTTAACATTTGCTTAACGTTAGCTGCAATTTGGCAAGCGTTGTGTGTTGTGTGTGAAACTGTGAATGCATTTACGTGTGCAATATTCATTACTGCTCAAACAGGTTCGTTTACGTCGACGGTGTTTGCTGTCTATCAATCGCGCCGCCGACCTTGAGCCTCACGCTTACACAATGACGTGACTCACCGCGACTCACTAGACAGGATAAAATGACAATTAGCCGTCAAAACAACCAACCTGCAAGGTTTTCAACTGAATTATGAATACTTATTCAATTCGATACGATTCGCTTCAGCTATTTACAGAACGACAACAAATCCATTGTTGAAAAACGCCTAATGTGTTGTATTGATGTTCAATTTTTGTCGCGTATGACAGCAGATCAGGTAACAAATGGCTTGGCGGCATCAGTTGGCACGAATCAAGTGTGATTATGTTGTCACAAAGGGTCACATGATTATGACGCGTGCGCTCGTGAACCGAGTGCCCTCGTCGGAACATTCAGCGGAGATCTGTGACACATATTATCCCCCCGTGTTTCTCGGCTCGGCTCTCAGTTCTCCCGCTCGATGGAGCTCGTAGGCTCGGGGAGGGTCTGAATATTATGGTTAGAACAATAACTTTGGCGCCCTCAAATCTCTGTGAAGTGTCGCTCGCGGCGATAAGAGGTTTCTCGTTGTTTAAAAGAATTTTCCTTTGTTTGTTAATATGAAAGTTTGTATTGTGCCACTGTTGAACAAAATAGGGTTTGTGTGAGATTTCTTTTTAATAATTGTAATGGAGGGGGAGAGGTGTGTTTTCAGTTTGTCGAGGAGATACTCACTTTTCAGTCTTTAAATTAAGTACATTGTACATTTTTTAATCAGAATTTGTCATTCAGGGAGAAACTCTGTATTTTAGATTGCTGAAAATCAACCTAACACAGCTTAATTAGTACGGAAAAGGTACTATATTTTTGACAACTGGATTTAGCCTTTTTTGATGTCGTATTCTTTGCGGGAATCTAAAGCTCTCATCATTTACTCAACACCTTACAGGATTGTCAGCTGTAAGTTGCCGTCAGCTTTGTGTAAAAATGGGGTGCACTAATGCTCCATAACAATCCGACCTGTCAACGCATTATGTTATCATCGCATTTAATGTCGTAGGGATCCCCTCGACCCACCAACTGTCAGGGCTTCTATTGGCTTTGTACTCGACCAATATCATAATTAATCCAATATTATAGTTAACAGGATATTTCATTTAAGAATACAGCTCTTTGAAACGTTAGATCCTGTTGGAATTGTTTTTGGGTGAATGAGGTAATAGCTTATATAAAGAACAACCGTATTTCTCTGTCAAAAAATTAAACTTAAGAAAGTCCCCAAGAAATGTCTCGCTGGTTACTTTTGAAAATGCTCTTAAAGAGCTTACAGTTTATTGTTTTAAAACGTTTTTCTTCGTCTTGTCTAAATTATGAAGATTAATGTTTACAGCCATTACGGTTCAGGTTTATTCAAACGTAAAACACCTGTAGACCGGTACTTAGGCACTCACAGGTTTCTTTGTTTGAATAGGTCTTGCGAAAAAACCGGTCGAACAATAAGAGTGTATTTTATGTTCCGTAACGAGATTGCTGCGCTGCCTAGATTTCAGTCAGGCTGCGGTCAGGCGCGCGGCCACAGCCCCACAATATTGTGTCGTAATTGCGTCGGAAGTGGGGAAGTGGAGAAATTGGATACTTTGTTTTGCCCCCTGTTGCAGCCCTACCCTGCCATGCCGCGCCCCCGCACTTCCCCGACACCGATACGAAGCCTTTCTAATTATTACTTTTCTAAATGCATGTAAATACTGCAGTTTCCAATCGCTTTAAAATTATAAGAGAACATAAAATCGGACAGGAAATGCTTTGCGATAATATGCAATCTATTCTCGTTGTTATTAACTTTCCAGTGCAGAAATGGATGATCTCATTCCTGCAAATTCTAGTTCGTTGGTATACCATTGATTTGTTCACTTGTGTCAAATCTCAAAACCATTCGTGTCCTTTCAGTTTTCCGCTTCGATGGACAGCAGAGCCGTCTGATTGGATTAAGCGATTTAAATGTTTAAACTGTCGCGAGCGGCGTATTCAAATAGGGGAGGCTACTCGTCACTAATACACCCCGGGGCTTTGGATTAAGACCCTCGGTATAATGGTCATTTTAATTTAGCTCTTATTGTGTAACACCAAGGTTTACATTTGGCCCTTATGTCCAGTGTGGTAGGCTTTTTGTGTCATTGGTCAGATGTGAGTCCTCTCGTAACACTTTCTCCGCTTGCAATACTATTCGCATGGAAACTTAATAGTCTGCTGTCATGTAAGAGAATTTATGTTGACATTAGTTATTAGCGGGGATGCTATGAAGTTATGAGCTTATCATTTGACGCTTATGTGTTGTTTGCTTGTTGTTTGAATAGCTGTGTGGACAATACATCTTAAATTGGGTGCAAATCGTGTGTGGTTGTGTTGACGGGCCGCGATCTGATCGCGATGCGCGATAACATTGTGTGTAGATGTTGATAGAGCGATAAACGATTGATACGCTGGGTGGACAAGCACGCGCCACTGCGCTCCTACCTTTAGTTGTACTTTAAACTAATTGAATAGCTTGGAATAGTTGAAATGTTAGCACGTTTTTGTTGCTAATAGGAAGTGGATTCAATTAGTCGAGAACATTTCTTGTTGCATAACTTAGTGCGGTATTCAGAGCTAGGTCTCAGGTTGCTTATTAGCCATCTTTTATGTTTTAAAGAAGACTATTCTTTTAAAGTGTTATGTACAAATACGAGCTAGAACACTTGTCTTTACTATCTGTCTCATTAGGTACTTACTTTCTTTCATTCACTCCCAACCGCGTCCGCACCTCGAAGAATGTTGAAAATGCGTTGAATTTCTAAACTAAACAGCAAGTTATTTGTTCTTGTAAATCACGAATGCGTGGACGCAGTGTTTTTGTATTAGTTGGCAGCGCTGGCTCAGATGAACACGCGGTGGCCTTGACACTGTTGGACAAATCTTCGTTATCTGCCAACTTTCATTCATTATCTTGTTAGGAATATGATACGATACGGATGTCTCGTTTAATATCGTATTGAGTACGATGAAAATGAGTTTTGTGTTGCACTAGTCTTCATTTCTAAGTCTAGCAGGATCTCCACGTTGGCCAAGAGTTTTACACCAAAACGTCATGTCAAAACAATGACTTGATGACTTTTAACTTTCAGATCTACGTCCGACCAGATGGTCAGATTTTGCAAAAAAGACTAAATCGTAAAAACATAGAACAAGTCTGTTTTACCAAAACACCAGAAAAAGTTAGACTGAGTGAACTGATCATCACCCCATGTGGATTGCAAATTGAGGGAAGGGGTGGAATTGTCCTTTTGTAAAAATGCCAGACGCAATTTGTCACACAGTTGATTGTATCAGCATTCACATACTAGACCCTATTCTGCCGACAAATAAGGTGGAAATTTACACCCAGCTTACAATAAATCTGTTTCACCTACCAAAGAGAACAGTGTGGTTTTATTTTCGCCCATAACCCACGAAATGTTTCAATTCGGTAACATGTACCTACTTTAGCACCTCTCTCCAATTATCAATTATCTCCACTCTACCGATTGTTCAGCTCTTCCCGTTTTACCACATTACCTACCGTTTTACGGTCCAAGTCGTACATCTGTCATATAAACACGTACGTATATGTTAACTGAGACATTTGTGTGCATCGTTAAGGCTATTACAGGAACTACCGGCCTAAATAAACTTAATAAAGATAATTGTGCTCTAAGACAATTACTGTTGTAGCTCTGACCTGACATACAACAAAATTGTACGGAATTTCCGAAACAAAACGCTAAATAAACGTAGCGTTTAAAAGAGAATGTGTATTGATTAATGAGAGTGAGCCCTAGTTGCTAAACAAGGCGTGGACTATTGCGAGCTCATTAGCATGTGCGACTAGAGATTGTACTGTGTAGACAAGAACGGCCCTTTCCTATATCCTCGGTAGAATGCGCGGTGAAACAAGAATGCTTTACTAACTCGACAATACTCTTAATTCTGTGTTTTCTGAAAAAGCGTCTGTTATCAAAACTTTTCGCTGAAATTTTCATTCACGAATGCATGAAAACTATGAAAAGTAAATTAATCGTTTCTGTGAGAGCACCAAGTATAAATAAAGCCTATTTATGTAAATTCTAATCATGTCATAATATCACTATGAAATTATTAGAAAGCCCTTCCGTTAATTTCTTAATTAAACACTTCATTATACTTTCTTACCAGTCGAAAGTGTATATGATTTGTTCGTTCGTTTGCTCCCTACGAAAGTATAGTGGGTAGTTTCGCTCCACATGACATGTCGGCCGATTGAATGCGAGTTGCGCGAGTGAGGTGCGCAGGCGACGCTCGATGATTTGCATTGTAAACACGGCGGACGGTGACCGGCGCGGGCGCATGCCTCGCTTCACTAATGGCCTGCTCATCATCACACCAGTAGGTGTCGATTATTTTTAGTATTCCAAACTATAAATAGATAAGAAACACTGGATAAACTCAGTCTGGCGCTGACAGTTCATAGAAAGTTGTAAAGCAGGCGGAGATCTAGGAGGCGTTTGTTTGTAGAAAGTGATGTCTTATGCCTAAAACTTATAAGTAAACGCAGATTTATATTATTACGTTTGGTAACTAGATTTTAGAGGCTGGTCTCAGACCGATCACTTAGAGTTGTTTACAGACCAGCGCGCAGCGGTCTGTAAACTATTTCATAAGTTTTTTTGTCTGATAATGTTTTTTAGTGAAACGTAATTTGAATTTGATGACAGTTAAGTACTCAAAAATTCCATGGGTTTGACCTCCCAAAACAAACGTAACCTGACGCAATTCATCACCATATTAAAACAAAATTTTAATAATTCAGTGCACTTGCCACAATATTGTCGAAGGGATCCTTTATCTGTAATGATTATGTATTTCGCAGTCGAGTGGTCTCTCCACGAGGGGTGAGTCCGCAATAAAAGTGCAGAGTTTGTTCGCGAGAAGGGCGCGTTCTTCGCTCGACTCGCTCGTTACACCCCGTCTCTTTGACATCCGCACTTTTATTGTGCAACCCCCAGCCCTTACCGCGGCACTACACTACGCTTGCGATCTTAGAATTACAAATGTATTTAGAATACATTAAGAGACACTTCATAAAGTTTTGATACATGCTCGTTGTCAGTTATATCTATTTACAAAGCACGGAAAGTTAGACGTTTTGTTGGTTTGTCTATTTGGATATTTATGTGTTGGAATAATAACAATAGAAAAGTTTATCAATACAAATCCTATGATCATAAATATTTTCCTTCATATTGTTATTTTTGTTTGCTATAGGTATTCCTGTTAGAATTTCCATTACAAATGCTGTATCCTCTTTTTATTCTATTGCACAGTGTTGCTGACCTATTAATCCGTCAGCAGTTAAAAATAGCAAAGCTCCAGTTAAAGTTAAAACGTTCATTCCTTGTGAAAGGCGAAGACTGACTTCCTCAATTTGTCTCTTTTTGTCATTACAACCGGTCCCCTTCCGAGGGCTGATAAAGAACACCGTAATCCTTTCAATCGAATAACGGGGGATTACAGAGGCGCAATTTATGCGGGCTATGTGAATCCCAGCACACCAGCTTAAGTCGTATTCACAATTTAAATAAAAGTGTAGGATCATCACGATGACTACGTACATAGCCGTCGATGACGCGTTATATGGAAACATTGCACATTTTAATTTTACTTCGTCGTAAATTGTGTGTTGGATCGCGGCCAAATGTTCAACGTCTCATTCCGGAGTTCCGGGCCACGTGGGTGGCATAGCGTGCGCTGTTTCATATCACTAACGATATCAGTGACAACAAGATTGCACGTTATGATAGGCGTTTGTGATCATATGTTACAACCACTTTATGTGCGACATGTCAGCCGTTGACCTTACCAACATTCTGACAGCATTTTACATGTGGAGTTTGTTTTTGTGTTGTGGTTTATTTATAAATAGTAAAACTATTTCTGTCGTTTTTAGTTTCCGTTTTTCTATAATTTGTCTGCGTATTTCTTATTTATTGCCAGTTCTTGAGCAGTTCGTTTCGCAAGCATAGTTCATGAATTATTCCGAGGTACACCCGCATCGTCAGGAACAGATTTTGGTATGAAAACAGATTATCGTGGTAACGTATACATTTGCTGAGGATAAGAGGACAGCGAATCCCTCCATAAATTATGTAATGGAATTGCGGATCAGATACGGGCCGGGCCACGACCTGTCTACTCCGGTTATACGATCGTTTTATCCGACCGGGTCCCTTCGGGCTTGCTTGCTCCGCTGTCAGGTGATTTGACCCTAATGCCATGTGTTTTCGTTTCATATCCTTTATTTATTGTTTCATTATCAAGGCCTTGCCGAATCTTCATCAGTTATTATTATGATTGCTTTACTAGCTTCAGACAATATCCTACAATATTACAAATGGAAACCAGTACATCGTAGGAGCTTACATTATATTTTATGGTGCCTAACGACGACTACCTATTTATTATCTGCAGTACACATGCAGCTCTGTGAAGTGTTGATTAGCACTCAGTTGATGTTTTAAGTAGAGGTACGTTAGTAATGTAAACACTGATTTGTATAGAGGTTAACGACATGTAATGTGTTGAAACGTACTGTAAGCTAGGTTTACATGTTGCATGGGAGAAAGTGGGCGTGGTTACGGAGTCGTCTGCACGGCTCGACTCGCCAGTCCTCATCGTAGTGTCACGAGGTTTCTTCTCCCCAATTAGTCCTGTTGTCGTCATGTAAGTCCGCCACGACGAGCGAAACTATCTAATTGAGTTCACACATGAACAATGCTGCAGAATGCATCGCGCCCACTCCCAGCGTAGCACGGCTGCATTCGTTACGTCATTTTATTGTGCTTAATTATTTTCAATTAATTTATGTGCTGCACTAATGAAGTAATTGGGTAACGGAAAAAGATAAATATTTGTACTCAATATGCCTTAATAATTGATACTTACACGAGTTCTAATTAACAATTGGTAAAACAAAACATTTGGTGTAAAAATTTCAAGAATTAGCGCTTACTCAGACTTCCACTTTGGGCAGTATGCTCAAGTAGATGCTTTAATTACGATGTAATGTTAAACTGTAAACAGATAAATTAATTTAAAAGAAACACTCATTCAAAAATGCTTTAGAAGAGCTTCTGTCGAAAATGTTTCACGTATATTTGCGATTCAACTGCGCCGTTTTATTAGAGGCCCGAAAACCTTTTTAGAGGCCGTTCCTTATAAACAAATAATTGCTCCACATGTGTTGAATTTTTTTCGAGTTTATTCTCCCAGCGAAATCGGTCAAGCAGAAGAGCAGAACACACATCATGCCTCCTGTGGCTTAACTTCAAAAGTAAACACAAAAATTATTAACCACAGCAAGTCATGCGCCTTAAAATGTCGCTCCATTCGCAGCATAATCTGCTATAAATTATAATCTGTCGCCATATATGGTTGGCTTTTTCATTTTCGAATCCGCAACGCCGGTTTTTTGCCGAATCGAAATTTGCATGGAATGGTACTAGTTTGCTAAACAGTCTGTGTTTGCAGAGTTCTGTTCGGTTTGATCCATGTTTGCTCTTCGCCATTGTGCTGCCATGCCAGTGCCCAGACGGTGTAATCTGACAACCGATCCACCGGTGAAAGCCATTTGCGGTTTGTTGAATTTGTTACGAAATCCTCCTGAAATTCTCAGGATGGGTCTCTATAAAATCTGGACGGTGGTGATCTGAGAATTTTGCAATCATGTTTGAAACGTTTAATTTATACTTGAGTTCATTTTTGGCTGTTTTACCATGTGTGCGCTTGCTACCACGATACGGTACGTGCGACGCACTTCCACAATAGACTGTTGTTTTTGCGAACGCCAGTTGAATGACCGAACAATTTTTGTAGATTGGCCTCCAAATATTACAGATGTAAAAGTCATCGTTCAGGAGACTGACAGCCTATGGATCTTATAATAATAGTTTAAACTTATCGTATGCTGCCGATGTTCGTTAATGCTTACACTTATTAATAAATAACACACGCATGAGTAATGTCCCATAATTGGCTTCACAGGCTATCGCCACTAAATAAATACGCCGTGACATCCGTTCAACTAACTGTACAGAAATGTTGTCATTATTATAGACAAGTACTATTGATTGAATAGCTTTCAGACCAATTTCATATTTTACTTCATATTAATTGACTATAACTCATTGATTTGGAAGCATGTTTCCTGGGATGGCAGTGCGCAATGCATTTATAGGCCTGGACGAAACTAACTTGCTCTACGACGCTATTGATGGATTGTGCAAAATATTGTTTGATTGAAGCAAGCATGAGTCATGTCGACTTTATAATAGCTCCAACTAGACATTTATGAGGCGTGGAGCCGACTGCGCCGCGAGCATCGCCGCGCGCCGCCTCATTCGGAATTCACCACGACCCGATGTGGACCAAACTTCACCTTATCCGGTCAACTCGTAATGTCTCCATTGTTGACCAGATTGGTTAATCCACGAATACTTAATATCCACCAGCGTTCAATAACCGACTGTCAAATGGACATGGATCGTATTTCCTATGCTCCAAGAGTTTAATTGAGATCTAAAATCAAATCCTACTTACGACTAATCATCCGTATCAAAATGAAATTTTATGCTTGTGCAAGAAACTGCTTGCATTTATATTTTTGGATTTCATGAAAACAAGACTTTAGAAAGGCTAATTGTTCCATGAGAGTAGACTGCGAGGTAATTTAATGCAAGTTATACACGGCACTTGTTCGTTCGCAACTATTTTGTAGTTAGATGTTAATCAAGATTGGATTTTGCATGCCGAGCTACGGATGCACCAAAAGTTGAATTGATTTCGAATACAACACTTTCTGCTGAGTGCTGCGATTGCAAATAGTGATAAGTACAGATCTTACACCAACCAGCTATGCTGAAAGTTGGCACAAGCACGCGGTTGGGAATTTGGATTTCCTTTGATTTTGAGAAAATGCTTTTTGGCTCTAAGGCTAAGCTGAGTCAATCAACGTCATTGACAATTTTTCCTGTTTTGTTGATTAGGTCAGAGTTTTTCCGGAAAGCACTAGGGAAATATGCTCGCCACCATTGTTTCTATACATCTATATATAAATAAAAAGATAAGTCCTGACTGACTTGACTGACTGACTGACTGACTCATCAACGCCCAGCCCAAACCCTTGGAACTAGAAAGCTGAAATTTTGCATAGAGGTTCCCTTTATAATGTAGACAAGGAATAAGGAAGGATTTTTCGAAATTCAACCCCTAAGGGAGTTAAATAGGGGATGAAAGTTTGTATGGAAAATCGTCATTTTCACGCGGGCGAAGCCGCTGGCAAAAGCTAGTATTAAATAAATGAAGAGGCTGACTTGGATAAATTGTTGGTAACTGTTACTAAGTGCAATTGAACAGGTATTGTATTGGGCATCATCACTATTGCTAGCTTGCCCTTATCCCAATTCATTTGGGGTCAGCACAGCATGTTTTCTTCTTCCATATTTCTCTGTTACTCGTCATCTCATGAGCCAACTCCATTCTTGCCACATCCTTTGCACAGTCCATCCATCGTTTGTTTGTATTGGGCATAATATGGATTTAAAACTTAAATAGATCTGCTGAAAGTGTTGGTAAATCATCTCTTGTTATTTGTTTTGGATCTACCTACCTATGTAGATTCAATTGCTAATCAATATGCAACAGAGTTTCTGTATTTCTGTTTGTACAATTGTCTCTAGCAGAGTGAAGTGACGGACGACTGTAGTTACGTCAGTTTTGCGGTAATTTCACGGCTTGCGCCTTTGAACTGTTCCTTGTAGAAAAGTGAAGTGCGAAGTTTCGGCGAGCCGGCGCGGCGCAAGACGCGGCGGAGCGTGGCCGCCGGGGTCGTCGGCTGATGGTCGCCATCTTCCAGCGTCGATGTAGCTATACTATCAGCGTCGCAAGACTTATGAGACTTTGGATATACTTTATTTGGGTATAAAATGTATGTGTGGCGCAAACACAAAAAGATTCACGGACAGCATTTATTTCAACCGAACCAATCAGTTCCATATTTTGGAAAATTGTGGCGGTTTTCCAAAATACTCATAAATAATTTGACTAAGTATCTGGTACTCCAGAAATGTGATTTTCAAGCCGTGGATTTTGGAGGTTTCTGTAAACGGCGACAGGCGGTAGCATCTGGAGGGCGCATTGCGCGGGCGTCGGGGGGGCGGCGGGGTGCGCTGGGGCGCTGCACCGGGCTCGCGCGGCACCAGTCGCCAGTCCCCGAGACACCGGCCGCGCGAACGGCCACCGCGAGACCGCACGCTTTGCGAGCCCCGTGACGTTCAGTTTAGTGACTCCGCCCGCCCAGGACCAGCGGCGCTTGCACCCCTGTGCTGACACATGTGAGTCTAGCCAGAGTACCCACTAGACAGCTCACCTCGCCGCTCCGCACCCCGCACCGCCACCGCCGGTACCTAGCGCCGCCGGCCGGCCGGCTTTTCACATAACCTCTTTGTGGTGCTTTTTTTTTAACTAACATTTTCAGTGATTGGTGTTGTTGATTGAGATTTTTTTCACATCAGCGGTGTTGAGGTTAACCCTTAGGATGTTTGGCTGCTATTTTCAGGACTAAATAGCAAATCATTGTTTAAGATGTTAAGTAGACAAAAGGTTTTCAGCTCTTGAAATAACTAAATAAGACCGATTGTTACATCTCTAAGCGCGGATTAAATGAAACCATGTAAATAATAAAATGTGACGAGTATATGAAAAGCAAATTGTGACAACAATTTTTCCCAGAATCAAAGACAAAAGAGAGCTCTTTTATATGCGTGTGCGCCTTCACTTATGTATGAAAAATTCAATTAAAATCACGAATGGTCAAGCATCCAGTGGGTGGTTAAAGCTTTGCGTGACAACGTCTACTCAGGCACGAGTGGCATGACTAATTAATTAAACTAATCCCTAAGAGCAAGATGGTAGACAGCGGTGCCATAACAAACGGTCGCATTGAATGGTTAGTTTTCGATTAGATTAATTAATGCAACTCCCGTTGGGCGGAGGCGCGAGCACGCAAGCGCCAAGTGGGTAGCAAGTAGCGCGGACACGCCGCGCGCCGTCCGTCCGGCCGCAGCAGCGCCGCCCGGCCCGGACACCGCCGGACGCCGCCACACGCCGGAGGTCTACGAACCTACCGTGGAAATGGGATTATTGCACGACGGACTTAATGCTATTTCGCGCTCGTTCACCGTGGTACTCCGCAATGAACAACCCATTCTAATTCCGTA
The DNA here is from genome assembly GCA_949775195.1 of Diarsia dahlii. NCBI lineage: Eukaryota > Metazoa > Arthropoda > Insecta > Lepidoptera > Noctuidae > Diarsia > Diarsia dahlii. Next base: position 18,215,792 of record OX459195.1, read on the forward strand.
CAATTTTACATTATTTTATCCAAATCCCGACTGCCAACCCTGTTACTCACCAGTATAGTAATAAAGTTTCAAGAATAGTTTTCTCTGAACGCAGAAATCTCATAAAATGAGAGTCGCGTACACCGAGCGGCTTGCGAATCGCGTGCTTAATTATGTTTGTGTACTTAATAATAAAATGTCGCGCGACAAAAATCGCATCATCTGGAATTCTGCTTCAGTTTTTGCATAGTAAAAGTTTCTAATTATTAAGTCGTGTCGTAAACATGCATAGCCGGCTAGCGGAAGGATTGGAGCCGTTACGATCATCAGTAATTCTCCAACACGTAACAAGTTTGCACATGCAACCTGATTCTGTACATTATGTATTGTATGTAATTTAACATTACATACTGTACATATTTAAGTTACACACTGCATCTAAATTGGGCCCAAGTGGCTATAGATTAGGTTCCGACCAACAGAACCAGGCGATGCGGTAGGCCTAGAGGGAGATAAACAACGAGCTAGAGAGAGCTTATCAAAAGGATTGGGCAGGATTGGATATTAATCAGCCAAAAACAGAATAGATAATTGAAAAGAGGGAAAGGAGGCCTATACCCTGAACTCCCTGATTGATGTGTATGATAAATAATACTGTAACTCCCTGATAATAATACTGTAAACGACATATCAATTAAAATTTATCTTTCTACAGGTTTAGCTCGTGTATCACCTCATCACATTCGCTCCATATCGTCTTCCACTTACCTATCACATTTGAGAGAGCATTCATCTACTACATGTCGTATGATTCATCCAATTCATTAATAAAAGTAACCCCGACCTCCAGTGATAACTGGTAGAATAATGCCAATACAGATAAGTGTAATTGGTGACATAGAATTTTAATCTCCAAGACGGGGCAAATGCCAAAAATTCGTTCACGGAAGTTAGCGAAGAAAATAAACTTTGACATAAATATAACAAAATCTTTTGAAGAAATTGAGAAAATCGAAAATCCAAATAATAAAGTGATATTGTTATGTTGCAATGAGTAGAACCATTTCTGGAGATATGAGGCTTTCTAGCGACATATCGATGTTGGTGCAATCGGCCCCATTACGCCGGCCAGCACGAGACAGATGTATGTCCTATTGAGCTGTCGTAACTCAGACCACCTGATCGATTGGCGCTAATGCCTCCCGGTGCACTCCGAAACGTGTCTGTCTAGCGCTATACACTTGTATACAATCATCCGGTATTCGCCATGGCAATCTCTCTGTAGACTACTTCAAAACTTGGACGAAATCACAAAATCCACCGATAGATTTCGACTTAAAACCTTATTTAAATTACATGTAGATGAAGAAAATCAGTACACCACCGTTAGAGTATTAAATGCAAAATAAAACGATACTCTCAGAATCTGTCAGATGAGAGTTATTACATCTTTTGTGTATTATTTTTTGTGGGGCACAGCCGTGCAATATGGTATTCAAGATGGCTCATCGTTCGCAGTAGGTATTCGGCGCTATTACAAAAACAGCAGCCGTGAATCATACAGTGGCGAGAAGCGAGCTGATTCAAATCTTTAATAGGGGACTCTGGGAAACTACAGTGCGATCATGTGAACGATTCGCCGAGTGAGAGGGTTCTTGCAATATCTAAACATTGTTCTGTGCCATTTGCATACTTACTAGTGCTGTTGCCCTGCACTGCCTGTACCGTCATTGTTTAGGCTATCTGTTCGTTATTATCTAGTATCTGCACGTTAAATACTTTGTTTGTGGGCCGGATTCCCAGACTATTACCGTTCGTATTTGTACCGTCATTAGATACAGTTGCACGTGAAATATTCTCCATTCGAGAGCACAATTCGGTGTTACCGGGCGCGGGTGAGACGGCTCTCGCCAGTTATGATGAGAAATCACGGCAATCCCGCTAGTCACCGCTACGGTACTTTCTATGGCTGTTGATCTCCATTTAATGCGTTTCGTCTTGCCAATGCGGTCAATTAATCACTTACACAGTGTTTTAGTATTGTACTGCGTTTTACTTTAGCAAATGAATGACAGTGTTAGAATACAAAGCTAGGTTATTTGGACAGATGCCGTTATTAAACACTCAAATCATAAATTAGTTTTTAAAAAGTAATATAGAACAATACTTACTGACTAAAGACATGTGGTAGCCTAATTTAAGTGCCAAAATCAACCGCTTGTAGGTACCGGCTATTTATTTCATCAGCTGCCCAAATTGAGTCAAATAAAGTTCTCATCGAAACACAAGTGTGCGTTTACGTCATGTGACTAAGTAACCACACGATATCGAATTTTAATATCACACTCGAGGACATGTGCTAACCACATTGTTAGCTGATGCGAGATTGAATCATAAGTTTAGGGACTAGAACACGCTTTGGTTTGTTGTGACTGCGCGCAGGGCGGCGAGGTGACGTCATAGACAGCTGTAGGGCGGCTGACGTCACGTCTCGCCCCGGCCGTTGACCCGCTTCAACCCTCGCAGCGCGCACCGCGCCTACACAGTACCTAGGTACGGCACCACCTATCTACAGTCATGAATAAGTTATTGTATTATACGAGCTGGACGCATTGCCGACCTGGGGCAACCTGCACTCGAAATATTCAACTTTATTCCAAAAAGTCTGGCTTTATAAAAAGCTCGTTCAAATTTTCGGTTTGCAAGCTTCCCTCGTTATTCGCCGAGGCACTTATTGCAGCGAGTACCTATCTGTATTCCACTTCCACATCATGTCACCGGCCTTTCAAAGTAGCGGTTCATGTTTATTTTTATGAACATTAAAGTTTGAACTTCCTTACATAGTGTAAAACAAAGTCGCTATTTTTGTCTGTTTGTTTGTCTGTATGCTTAAATCTTTAAAACTACGCAACGGATTTTGATGCGGTTTTTTTAAATAGATAGAGTGATTCAAGAGGAAGGTTTTAGTATATAATTTGAACGACATCCACGCGGGTGAAGCCGCGGGCATCAGCGAGTCGTACATAAATGGCACCAGTCTGTTGCAATTTTAAGCAAATTATGGCAGTGCGATTATTTCCACTATGCAATGAAATAACTTAGGAGACTATGGCAATAGATACTGTCTGAAGTCATCATTAGTTGAGTTTCCTATAATTCCAAAATAAAATTGAATATACTTTAATAGCTTTTCTGATATGACTACAATTTTCATAGCGGATTAATTCAGCAATGACTCTTACCGTTATCAAGCAATTGCCTGTGATATCAAAAACCTCATCGCAACTGATACCCGTATTACAGGGAACGGTTATCACCGGTATCGATTTATACTGCAGTTTATGGAATTACCTAGAATACACGTTTTTGTAATGGATGGCGGTGTAATATCGCGACCCCTGCGTTTTGCCACCCCACCTGAATCCGGGAATTTCTCGTGGGAGTTCTATTGTCGTTAATAAGTGCGAAAATGCTATCCCTTCTTCCCTTACGTCACGAAGGAGATTGCAATGAATACTTTTAACACTTCCCTGCGTGTAAAACTCAGTCGAGAAAGCCACATCACAATGCCGAGACTTCCATTTTCTTATTCAGCTTTAATACCCATTATACTAGACTTGTTAATTATTAACACCAGTATAAATTATAATTGATTGGATATTTCGATGTATTGTTTAATAGCATCTAACTATCTCGCTGATCTTAATTTCTCATTCACGTGCGTTGGTTAACATCCAGGTTCGTATAAACAACTGTACGGTAATTTAGTCTTTATGTAAATATGGTATAAACTGCAATATGGCGCACACTTTTACCGCTTTTACAATGTTCTGTATCAAGCGTCACGCAAAGTGATCTCCACCCATCATACTAATTTCTACCACCTTATGCATACTCTTTAAGATTATACATAATAGAGAGTATGTAGTATAATTAGATGCTTTCGTTTTTTGTCATTTCACCGTACATAGTTCTTCGTAACTAACTTTCTCGTATGTTGCTCAGAAACTGCTATGAAAATGATAAGATCTCTCCGAATGTCTTGGAAAATCACCAAGTGGGCGCAGATTTCAATTCTGTAAACACTTCTATCAAGTAGCCAAGTTCAGCTTCAGCAGCTTTATACTGAGTTCCAAAAAAGTTGTTTCTAAGAAAAGTGATCGTTTCTTGGATACATGTCCTTGAAAGCCATTTGCTCCATTGCGTAAGCTGAATGTGGTATTCACGTCAGTTGTTGCAAACATTAGCTTTGCCAGAAATAGCTTTTATTTTTCCTTACTATGTGTCACAATGTTTTGTTTATATCGCTTTGGTATTGCTTACTTATCGAATTTGTTTTATTTCGTCATTAGTCTATGTAGACTGGCCATGGGTATGACTGCATATTGTAGATTGCATGCACGTACCCACCGTTCCCTGAATGAAGGCTACGTGAGGAAATGTCCCCCGGCGCGAACTACTATTTCTATCGATATGAGCTCGATGTAGAACTGCACTTATTCCTCCTCACTTATAGAAGTACAAGCAAATAAGATAAAGTGTGGCTACTGAAGTGTTTGTCAAACAAAGCTGTGAAAATATTCACATAGTCAAGAGGATCATCTTACTTGAGTCAACGGTGGAGTGTGTCTGACACGCGACTGCGGCTTTCCTCTACGTCTTAGTCATCGATAAACAATAAACAAAATGACAAGCTTTCTACAGTCTATTCGTAAAAGTAAGTGGAAAGCAACTGGCGGTGCTAACGTTTACATTAATTGGCTTTACAGCCAACAAACGGAGTCAGCTTCGCCGCCGCGAGGGGAGGCTGACTGGGCCTCATTAGTGTACTGAAGTGGATCACAGTTTTAATTGCACCCGACAACTACCTGCATAACTACTACTATTACGTACTTATACTAACTCAAAGAAACTAGTGTAATTGCAGCATTTGCACTCGAAAATCGTTTAGACGGAATAACAATTTTCATTCTCCCAAAGTAAATGTCGCGTTTATTTTTGACACACTGCACTTTGCTTCTCTACTTCTCTATTGTTTATCTTCATGTTATTAATTGGTTTTCTAATAACTGTCTGTTATGTTATTTATATTCTATGAAGTAGTTTCCTTTATCCCGGTCGCGATCGGACTGTATACGCGTGTGAGTTATGGTGTCTGGTATAGCCGAGTCGTGACTGCGACTCCAGACTGCCGCGATGTAAATTAACTCTATTTTGTACACTCTTTTTTTGTGAGTTTACTACTCATGGACATGCTAAAACGTGATCTTGTAATTAAGAGTAATTTTAAGGAAATTACCAAAATTTTATATCATGCCAGACGTGCTTAGCGGTGGTTAACAATGAAATGCTTGCATTTTACGTTTACATTATAATGAGATGATGATGAATTAACTGAAAAACATAACTAATGTTATATCTAAACATACCTAAATGTTCCTTCGCATGACAACCATCACTGGACTTAAATCAACAAACATGGAAGACATAACAATAAAAAGTCCAGAACAGCCATCAACTGTTATCACAACACCATATTTTAAGAACACCATTAACGTCTCGCTTGTTTTTTTCACGAAGCTTACAGTAAAGTCAACACAAAAGCGTGCCACGAGAAAGTAAAACTGTTTCCGATTTTGGGCGTGTAATCTATAGTTACACAAAAGTGTTGCATTCCTTAAAAATAGTTACGGGTTCCACACGTGGCTCGAAGCATGCTACCACTCGCCGCCCTTCTATGCCCCTGATTTATTTATCCGTAGTCCGTACTGTTCCGTAATAATTATGTAATACGTACATGTTGAGAACACGTTACTTCGAAATCCGGAAGGAATGGAGGCGATAGATAAAACAATGCGATGCAATTAATTGTTGTAACATAAAATCTTAACAGCTTCATTTAAAACGGTTTTCCGCGATCTGTAAGTTATGTAAAGTTTAAGTTAGAAAAGCTTAATAATATACGATTAGCACCTCGAAGCTTATACGATTAGCACCTTGCCTTTGAACACCGGGTTATTTTTGTCACTCTTTCTCTGGTTCATGTAAGAACACTTGCACAAAATAGTGAAGCTATAAATATGGTCCTTGTATTTCTTCACGAATTCTGCGCCTAAGTTTAGTCCTAATGGCAGTACAGTATACGTGACGGCAAAATTGTGAATATTAATATTCATGTGTCAGGTTTATTAACGTGATCCGAGGTGTTGTTGCATGTGGGGCGTGCTCGCTCATACCCATATTTACATTTCGTGCACGGGAGCGGCTTGATTTACTGGCCCTCCGCCGGTCGGGGACTTAAATTAGTGCGCTGTCATATGTCACGCGATATTTTATTTTGTTTCTCTCGCACTGTACGGCTGCCGGCTTATTTCGCTCAAAATCTCCATTCTGGAGCACGTCACGAGCTATTTATAAACGCACCATATTTAGAAGAGTTCCTTCACGCCCCGTTTTATCGCCGCTTTGCACCTCTCATAGGAAATGTCAGTGTCTACAAGATGCTTTAGGAAACGAAAAGTTCCTGTCAGTGGTTGGATGTAAACATCGCTTTCTCTTATATACGGTTCGGCGAAACAGTTCAGGAGCCTGATTTCATTTTGTCTGTCACTCGAGATGTTATTAGAAAGAGGAGAAGTGACAAGATTGATAGTAGCTACGTTGGTCAATAACGATTCGGGCGTGGGGCGCACTTCAAAAGAGTCGAGGGTGATTGATGTCTCAGTATCCCCTTGACGGAACACAGAACGCCCAAGTCTACGTGTGTCCACTAAAGCCAATTTGTGGCGTAGGACCGAGCAATCTCGGTCAATTCGATATCAATTTGTCATCAAGTGCCAATGCACTTGATGACAAATTGAAATCGCATTGTACATTATGTTACATCTAAGTCCGTCTTACCGTCAGCGTCAAAATCCATTGTTGTTCCGTTGTGTCCTGTTATTGGCCGAATGTTTGCCTTTAGTAATAGTCTTGATGGTGTCACGTACACTTGAGACGTCAATCTGGAGTTGTGAGCTCAAGAGCTTTTCTGGCTTCTCTGGAAAGCTTAGTAGACAACTAGACAATGTGCTTCTGCTTTTAAAGCGTTGACTGCGTAAACTACGTTTCGATCAAAAGCTGTACCTTTCTTTCATCGAGAACTAAAATTGAACCAAATTATAAATTACACATCCATGCGTCTCTGCGCTGAAAGCGTAGAAGCGCGCGGGCGGCGCCGAGCGTCGCCGTCGTCGCGACGACTGGTCGCCTTTGGTTCAGAGCCTTCTTTTTGCTATTAAGTTTAATGTTATTTATTCAGAACATGCTTGTGTGCTACCAGTAAAAACATAATACAAGACAACTTCCACAATTAATTGCTCCGAACATTTCATTCACATCTGGTACTCGGCAAGAAATTGTTTTGGACTAACAACAAAAAAGTGAGTAATAAAATTGTCTTCTACGGAACAATATAGTATAGCACTGCTTATTTAGGTATACCTTATGGATAGACAATAGAATATCGGGCGGGTCACGTAGCCAGATGATGTAAGCGGCGATTTCCTGCGAGCTGCGCAAAGCACTGCTGGATGAGCGTGTGGCGTGCGCTTGCCTGCTAATTAGTCGCGCTGACGTCATCCGTGGGGAGCGTGGCTTCGACTCGCCATTACCGGAGGCCTTCGCGCGGAAACGACAACGACCGACGCTTTCTCTGCGGCTGCAGCAACTCTGCACACTGCCCACAGTGCCCACTGGCCCGCTATCAACCACCTGTCAAGGTCAAAACAGACTAAGCCAACGCACGTTTGTTGTAAGACAAAAACTAAACACATTAACAACAAAGCGCCAATTTACAATCTCTTTCAAATCTAATGAATAGCTATTACACGTTACAGAGAACAGTGAAAGAAGTGCAGACTGCAGAGAGGCGTCGATCTAACGATCGCGTTTGATAAAATAGGCGGAGCTCCGGCGCGTCGCTAAGCGTGACTCATCTTAATGGCTGCAATTACGACAGCATGCGGAGCGACCAGCATCGCGCCGTCTACCAAGAGTCTTCACGTGCCAATCCTCACTTACTCACCAAAGGAACTACGGAATTATGGAATTGATGCACTGAAAGCTTATTTTTTAAGCTATTGCATAGCTTCTATCGCGGGCCTTGAGCGTGGAGAGCGAATCCAGAAATTCCGTAACAAAAATATTCAGTATTCAACCAGGTTGCTATGGTTACGGAAAATAACAAGGTTGTCAACTGAGGTTGTCAAACTAAATAATTTATAACCTCACGTGTAAAGGTGTAAAGTTTTTCTGTTTTGCCTCTCTGCTTTCTCCTTCTAAAATATTCTTACTCGTATAATTTGTGTACAAAGTGTTTTAAATATGAATAAACAAAGTGCATTTATTAATGAAGAAAGTTACGAAAAAATAGTGAAAGATAATGAGTACTCCTAGTGAGTACTCCTAGTGAGTACTCCTAGTGATAGTGAGTACTCCTAGAGTACTCTATATACATTAATTTTATCATTATTACGCATCTATCATACGTTTTATTGGTTTTTGCATTACTATTCTGCGAATCGGTCTTAGAAAACGATTCTTTTTCTTATAGAATATCTAAAATAAAATAAATAATTTTCATATTTTTCAATGTTATGACACTTACGTCAGGCTGACAAGCTGTTAATACTTTTTCTTTTAAATTTTCTGTCATAGAGTTTCTTACTAGCTTAGTCTATGAAGGTTACTTTTGTTAAACTTATATAATTTAAATTCTTTTTAAAAAATACTGCATAAATAAAATAAATAAATAATTATTTGCATAAGTTGATAAAAAATGCTATGCAATAGCTTTACCGCGGCAGTCTCCGAGTGCCACATCAACTTTTTTTCTCGCCGTTTGACCAGCCTGACTTATGTCACAACGTGCTTCCGTATTGCGTCTTTGACAGTCTGGAACGTTCGACCCGGAATTTCCACCGGCAGCCGGCGCCGGTGACTGCGGCCACCGACACTACGGACGATTATCCAAATCTATTGGCAACAATTGAAGGTCAATCTCCAATTGTCGTTTCGATGCAGTGTTGCACGTCTACATCGACCAATAGGAACACCTTTTTCTATCAACTAATGAGGTCGGTTAGTATTGTAAGAAGTAATATAAAAAGTTTATTATCCGTACGACTGACTAGCCGCTAATTCCGTGAAAACTCTAGATTTTCTGTTTTTCTTTATTAGAGTTAATGATTTCTTGTTAGACAAGGCTAAATAAGTATAAATTAAAGCAATGAGGTTGGCCGGTGAAAGCTAAAAGCAGATGGCGCTAGCATAGGTTGTTCCCTTGTCATTGTTGTTGTCATTTTTTTAAGTTGTGTTGATTGCAGTGAAGAGTGTAAATTGTTTCCTTTGCGACTTTGTGGCAGCTGTAAGACAATTTAAATAAGTGGAGCACATATTAATCCATCATGTATTCTAACTGGAGAGTCAGGGAACTGAAAGACGAATTAAAAAAACGCGGTGCTTCCTTTTATGAGGAAAAAAAGCGGACCTCATAGAAAGGTATCTAGTTTTGTTCTGTAATTCATCAAACACACCTTAATCGAAGTTTATAGTCGTTGCAGATCGAAGGGCGCTATGCAAAGTAACAATTTTAAATTTAATTGACTTTAAAAATGTAAAGATTTCGTGGTATTTTCAGGTTAGAGCTATATGACCAAAATTTCAATTTTGGACGATCAGAATGCATAAATGACGACGAACCCAGAATGGAGCTACCATCAAAATAATCCTATCGAGACATAAACAGTCATACGATTCTACCACCTTTGGACAAGATAATGATAAGACATTATCTATGATAGTAAGTAAAGATAAAGTTAAATCATTCAATAATTAAATTTATTTCCAAATTTTTATTTAACTAATTAGATAATTCTTTGTTTTCTAGCACAGAGAAAAAAATAACAACAGCTATGCAGCTTTATGAGACACGGCACTTACTGATGGCCAGATCTTCTGCTGTTGGTGAAAATACTTTTATAAAAGGTTACTGCAGGAAAACCATGAAGAATCTGCAGTATGAAGTGGATATAAAATTAAATAAAAATAGAAATCCTGAAGCATCACATTGTGAATTAACAATAATAGAAATAAAGTGTCCCTATGCAAGCCGATACCAAGAAATAAACACAATTACAGTTCCGTGTTTAGAAAAAAATAATGACATTTTATCTTAAAAAAAAACTAGCCCGTATTATTATCAAATTCAAGGACAGTTGTACTGTTCTGGCAGAACATACTGCAACCTTATTATTTATACTTATAAAGATTTCAAAGTAATTTACATAGAAAAAGATAATTATTTTATAAATTCTACGTTATTAAAACTAGATTCCTTTTTACCTATATGTAAAGCAGCTTTGTTTGAAAAATACATCTATTTTAATTATAATGAGACCTTTGGAACAAAATAAAACACGGTATTGGTATATAAGTCTGTTTTATTTTTATTATCCCACATATCAACATACATGATATTATATTATTTTCAAACTATGTTCAATCAGAAGCTCTTGAGATACATTGCAGTCTTGAGGCACACCCCTATCTCCTTCTAGAGGCAATATATTATCTTCTTCACAATGTTGTGTACTTGAACTTGAAGGCATGTCAAAAAGCTGTCTTTTCATCAGGTTGCGGTTTAATAATCTTTCTTCTCTGGCCTTCGCACTTTCATTGATTGGTTGAATATTCCAAGGAAAAACAGATGGTATAGCCCCTTTCTTCAAGAACTTATGTTGGTGTTTAACTCCTAGAACAAGACGTGATTTTTGAAATTGCAATTATAGGCAGTTAAGTGAAAAACGTAGCCGGAGGGACCGGGATGTTTAAGTGGATAGGCCCAGGTACGAAATATTATGGAGTTTGGGGATAATTGATAAGATATTAGTCAAAACTTTATTATGATCAGCTTACCTGTGTATTTGCTTGTTATTTCATAATCACTTTCTACAAAGTGTTTACCACATAACCCAAACATAACCTCGTACTTTTTGTAGGAATAAATTTTTCACGACGAATGGCTTTTAACCAAAGCCTCAAATTTTTTTTATCCTTCGGTATTTGGTGCCTTCCGACTCCAGAGCATTTTGAGACAATACAGCGCGTCATTGTAACTGTTTGAAATTTTTTTCTGAATTTGACCATACAAAAATGCAATGTTTTGGGAACAATCTACGCTAGCGCCACTTTGACAGTTGCCAACCCCATTGCACCCACCAACGTTTGTTTTCATAAATGTGATCCGTATGTGAACATAGTAACATACACAAAAGTTTAGGCGGTGACATAATACCATTACTTTCCTATTTGTCTGAATATGTCCTCTGCCATGGCCGTCCACTTAGAAATCAGGTTGAAGAAACAAATGGTTACTTACAAAGCCTAGTAAGTTCTATTTAGTGTCTAAAAGACTAAATCGTGAATCATGTCACGGGTAACTTTAAATGTCACGCGCCTCTCTGTGAAAGGACCTACACTCGCTGCAGTAAATGCCGTCACGATCTTGTTTTGGAGTGTTGTAAAAACTGGTACCCCTTATGCTCTTACATTCAGTTGACTTTGGGTGTCTTCCAACTTTATTGACTCGTACATAATGGCTGAGGATTTCTCCGTCCGTTTGGAAATTCTGCAAGCATTGGATGAATCAGCCGAGTGACGTCAGGTTTGTTTGCGAACTGCCCTCTCGCCCCATTTGCTACTTTCTACTACGTGGTGTCGTGGTCACAGAACGCATCACCACCGCAATTCCAATTGCAATGATACCCACGTAAAAATTATACACATTTGATACAAATCTTACTTTTCTGCTCTATGCGCCAACTCTGGGTCCGAGTAGTGAAACGTGATGCATTAAAGATTGCAATACTGTCCAAGTACAGCTTTCTACAAGTTCTACAACCACCAAGTCGATTTATTTCGTTGATTTACAACATTTGTAAACAAGCAATTGACCTACGTTTTTCTTTCATTCAGTATATTGTATCTGTAACATGTTATTGTAATAAGATGCGAAACACTTGCATCCGATTTCATCGAAGTCGTTGATCGGACTGTATGTACGCCGGAATGTGTAGCGCATTTGGAACTTAGTTTAATAATGTGTTGGTATTTACACGTCGTAAGATGCGCCCTGAATACCAATCCTAGAAATGTTAACTCCTCTACATATATTATTCAACATTATATTTGTTATTGGTTATTTGTAGTCAGGAGTGGTGTTTGTCCCCATTTAAAGGTCTAGCTTACTCGTTTCTGCACTTATATTCTTAGGATTAGTCGAGCTGTTAATGGTATTAACGTAAGTAGTGGATATCAAATTGCTGACTAAGCGCCAATAGATAAATGCCACAGAAACCTTGGACTCTGTTCACTTAAGGCATATTGACTATTTTACTTTTGGTGAAGATATCTAAATCGAATGGCGTGGTATGGACATGTTATGAGGAGGGACGAATCGCATGTGACTAAAAAGGTGATGCATATAAATGTTGATGGATGGAGAGGGAGAGGAAGGCCAAAGAAAAGATGGATGGATTGTGTGAGGAATGATATGAAAGAGAAAGGAGTAAATGCCACCGTGACGTCTAACAGGGAAGAATGGAAAAAGAAAAGGTGTTGCGCCGATCCCAAATAGAATGGGATAAGGGCAGGAAGATGATGATCTAAATCGATGTTTTGTTTGTTATATTCTCGTAGCTCGATGAGCACAATACTTCGCGTCGACTGGTTTCACAGAATTCAAATTAATTACATTAAGCAGGCATCGATGCAATGTAATCAGAAACTTGTATCTCACTTGATTGCTATTTCGACACAGAACAATGAAGCTTTTTCGAAAAACAATGGACTACTAAATAACGCTTTCTGCTTAACGAAACGGAACTTGATTTCAGTATCAATTTTGAACTCCTACATTCGGCCCACGATCTGCGTAGTTATTCAAGTCGAACAATTTTGATAGTCTACAGAATGGTTTTCATTAAGGACGCTAATAGAGGCGGGGTTTTAAGAAGTAGTTTAATTGTAATGTATATGCATAAGGAGTGGTATCGGCAGTGTTATCGTGGAGCTAGTTACTGCGAGGCTGCAGGATAACTCACGCTGTCCTCCCACGCGACACTCTCGGGATAAAACGGCGTGTAGGCTGCAGGCTGCCTGAATATCTTACTGCACTTCACTTTGAAAGCTCGCCGTTAATTATTATCCGGTCTTTGGCGAGCTGGTTGCGGTGAATGGGTGATTACTCGCCGGTAATATGTGTCGAACGAGAAAATCATGTTGCTAATTATGTGTAGACGATTTATCTCTAGTTCGCACTCTAAATAATTCTCTATTTCTGTATGTCGTACGTTAATATCTATATGAACGCTGTAATGGTTGAGGACATGATTAATGGCATCACTCACTACATTGCGTTAGTTTACATTACAGGCAAGAAGCACTCAACCAAGCTATATTGATATGAAGCTCCGCTAATAATAATTGATTTCTTATCCCTCAAGGAAATTGCCGCGGTCATATTCATATAAGCTTTATAGACAACGTGTCATTTTCCAATTACTATTTATCGTTTAATATCTCCTTATCTATTCCTGTTATCTAATTCAATATAACGGCAACGTCGTTTATCTTCATTGTTGGTGGTACGCCCGCTTTATTAGCGACGTGTGATTAGTTTTTTTATCAGCAAACAAAGAAAAAGGAACGTTTAAGTAGATATAAATAGCCGAAGGCCACCTCCCGGTCTCGGTTTATACATTTATGCCTGCATTTAGCCGATTGCAGAAAAGCTCGGGGATTTATATAGAAGCGCATGAGTTGCATGACCCAAACAGGTTCTGTTACAAGTTAGGTCCACGCCCACATATTCGCCGTCCTCCTGACCCGACACGTAACCCTCGATGAGTCATTTTCAGTATTCACTGTACTTTCCAGTCGGATCTCCAACGAATGGCCATTCAGTGGGCATACCTACACAACAATACAAGCCATATATTTCCTCATATACGTTCGTTTCTTTAAACTGTTTACTTCTACTTATTCGGTGAATCTAATTCGACGCTGACCATTTCTTGGGGTGCTAAAAATAACGCATGTGTTATCCTCAATAATTTAACGAGAACAATGCATCATTCAGTTGGGCTGAGTTAACAAATAGAGTCGCGTGCTTTCGTGATTCATTCGGATCTTTAGGCCAGCGAATAAATTGGATGAGTTTTTTCAAGGAATTCAATAAGCAGGACGTATTTGGGCTGCGGAGTTTTAAAATCATCTCATGGTAAGAATTAAATTGTGTAAAAGATGATATAGCAAGAAAGGGGGTGTATGATAAGTTGATGAGTAATAGAGAAGTATGCAAGATGAAGATATTGTGCTCCAATCACAAATAAATTGAAATAAGGGCAGGAGAATGATGAAAACGATCGAGAATTAGCAAGATACATCGACTTAGAAATATTCGGAAGGCCCGTCTAAGGTAGTTAAAGTTTATTTATTATTATTTATTATGAGCCCATGTTGTCCCACTGCAGGGCAAAGGCCTCCCTTCCCTCCTTCCACTTTTCGCGATCCAGTGCGATGTTAGACCAATCCCTTGAGAAAGAGTCCAGCTCATCCCGCCATCTCCTTCTGGGCCTGCCGCGTTGTCGTTTCCTGCCTTTTGGTATCCACTGAGTGGTAATTTTTGCCCATTGCTCCTCCGACATGCGACAGATGTGACCAGCCCAGTTCCATTTTAAACTCGCAGCTGTAAGACCAACATCAGCTATTTGGGTTTTAGAGCGAATTATAGTGTTTTTGATGCGGTCCGTAAGTTTGACACCCAGTATACCTCGCTCCATAGCTCGTTGGCAGACCCCAAGTGCGGACTTCTGACGTTTCGTAAGCGACCATGTTTGCGCTCCATAGGTGAGGGTGGGGAGAATGCACACGTCCATGAGCTTTCGCTTGAGTGAAAGAGGGAGAGATCCCTTCATTAAATGTTTCATCGACCAGTAGCTCTTCCAGGCATTCTCGGTGCGTCGAGCAACTTCTTTGTCTTGTCTTGCCTGGAAAGAGACTATCTGGCCGAGATATATGTACTCATGGACATATTCAATCACCACACCCCCAGTTTCTACGTTGCGCTCTGTACTGTTCGTCATCAGTTTTGTCTTGGCCATATTCATTGAAAGCCCGACTTGGAGACTGGCGTGGCTCAGTTGTTCGAGCATTAGGCCTAGTTCAGCTGCTGAGGAAGAAAAAAGAACAATGTCGTCGGCGAAACGAAGATTAGTTAGTCTTTTTCCGCCGACGACAATACCCTTATCCTGCCAGTGTGGGTTTATTTGTTGAAAAACTTCTTCCAGCGTAGCTGTGAAGAGTTTAGGAGATAGCGGGTCACCTTGCTTGACTCCTCTCTGAATGGGAAAAACTGACCCGGAGGTAGTTAGTCGGATGGCTGCTGTGCTGTTGAGGTATATTTTTTGCAACAAATGTATGTATGTAGGTTCTATGTTATTTTTGACAAGTGCAGAAAATATGGCGCTATGTGTTAGACTATCGAAAGCTTTCGAGTAATCAACGAACGCGATGTATAACGGTAGATTGAACTCTTGGTGTTTTTCGATAATCTGGTTTAAACACTGTAGGTGGTCAGCAGTCGAAAGGCCACGGCGGAATCCAGCCTGTTCTGGAGGTTGATGGAGGTCTAATGTTTCTGCTATGCGGTTTTCGAGGGTTTTAATGAAAGTTTTGTAAAGATGCGAGACTAAGCTGATGGGGCGGTAATTTCCAATATCAGATTTGTCACCCTTTTTGTGTAAGAGAATTATGTTTGAGTGACAGAAGTGCTTGGGGAAGATGCCTGTTTTGAGAATAGTGTTAAAAAGGTTGCAAATGTGAGGTAGTAGTGTTGGTTCTCCGATTCGAAGTGATTCAGTGGTGATGCCGTCTTCACCTGGACTTCGGTTATATTTCATGCTATTAAGAGCCCGATGGACCTCATAACCAGTAATAATAGGAATATCGTCAGGGCATGTGTAGGGTACATTTTCTGCACGTTGGGGAGTAGTATCAGAGTATAAAGATTTATAAAACTGAGTGCATATTTGAATAACTTTGGTCCTATCTCCTTGCTTCACACCATTGTTATCCCTTATATGTGTTAGTAGTAGTTAAAGTTTAATTGGCCATTATATCTAAAGTACCTCAGATCAATCATTATGATTATATGAATCATGTTATGGTATGTTCAGTTTACAACATACTGTTGTGGTACAGTTTTTAGTCGAATACGTCATTCCTCCATGGTCATAAACAATACCAACACACGCTTTACTCGTATTTAATGGTCTGACTTATTTTACAGGAAAAGTTGCCAGTTACTGTTTAGACACGTACATTTATAAGAAATGTTGAGTTATTAATAGAATCGTATACGGAAAAATACATATGGAAGTTCTCAACCTAACGAAAAATTGTACTAGATGCAGTGTCTTTATTTTTCGCTCAATAGGCATTGATATAACACTGGGGCTGCGGGTTGTTCGAAAGAGATACGACGTCAAAGGCAAAGGGCTAAGAAGGAACATGGGTAGTTTTTAACCAGTAGAGGTCTGAGTCTGACACTCCCTTCCGCTCCGCCCAGAGCGGGAGAAGTCATTTGGTGAATCACCACTCTCCAAAAAAAAATAAGCATGAGATAACATACATACAAGAAACACTAAGATGAATTGTGAGACAGCTTAACTTAATTTAATAAAAAGGATTCCCCTCTTTCATTCATCTGTATTTACTATCATTTAATTTACACAAAAAACATTATGACCCAACATTCCCACGATGTTAAAGCCAGCCCTGGTCTGCCCATGATGGCGACAAACCGGTGGTTTGCAATTAACGTGCGCCCACATTTTTACATGTAGAGGCGAGCCCTCTCGGGTGTCGCTGTCACATTGTAAAATTCCTTTAATTAATCCATGACATCACCACAAGCTTTAACTATACCGTATTTAATTGTGGGTAGGGCTTCAGTGCTGGCACAGAAATAAATATAATTAGTCCAAAGATCGACGACCCATGTCCAAAATCCTCAGAATATTAGTAGGAATTCGCCAAGCGTAAGTACTTGTGTATGAGCGGATTCAAATTTAGTTTGTTCTGTTATCTGCATAGAACAGGCGTCGTCATCAGAGCGGCGATGCATTCTTCCGTGATTCTTGTGGTCTTTTTGCATTCCACGTGTTTATATGCGAGTGGAAGCGAGCATCGAGCCACGCTCCATTTGCGTCGCCCTCCTCCTTACGTTACACGACTATTCAAATATTACCTATATACTTGCTACGACTCGTGTATTTCAATTGTACCGAATACTTTCTCGAGCGAATGTTCCCAAGAAGTACTTGTATGTCTCTCGGTTCCCTAGAAGGACATGATTTCTCAGACTGAACAGTACCAGTACCAGTTGGTCGGCTTTCGGCAGAAAGTTTTTGTTGGCACAGCGTTGCGTGCAGGTTTCGTAATGTACTTACCACCAGTGCTGCACAGCCTGCCAGTCTGGCATAATTGCAATAACTTGTCCTTGATTTATGTGACGATAAAGACGAAATAATCGGTGATGCAAATCTTTACTTTTGGCGAAGAGTTTTTAAGACCGGTTTGCGCAAGATATACCGGTGTTACTATAAAAAGCCTCCTCTTGTCTGAAAAAAAGTCGTCTGTTTACTTTCCTTATGCATTCTCAATTTCTTGTAAATCGCAGGATGTCTGGTAATTTTTTGATAAAAGGACAAAAAGCCATGGCTTGCCATCAAATGTTTATGGCTTCTATTTAGAAACGTTCAAAGTAAGCAGTTAAACGGCGCTTTGAAGTGCTCAACACTGGTGTATGTCATTTTGTATTTTAACTGCGGCTGTCTTTATTTGTTTTATTATATGCAACGAAACTTGAGAAGGCTTTTTATTTTCAACGAAAATCTGGTGTGTTGCGTATCTAACGTGTCCAGCGGTGTAAATCCCGACCATAGCCCAGAATCCTTCTGGAGCGTTGCCCGTTGTCCGCAGCATGGCCGATGTTTCACAAGTAATGCCGGCCGTAATATCTTGAATGTTAACGACAGTTCTCGCGAAATGCCCAGAAATAACCGCCTCCCCACACTGCGCTTCGATAATTCTGTCAGTGCATTACCAATGCACTTCGCTGCTGGAGACGACCGCCGCCATAATTTTATTTAAAACCGGCTTTCAATATTGAACGCATCCAATCTTGCAACTAGATTATTTCTGTCTGTATGAGGTGTGACGAGAGACTTTCTTTTGTAATTTAATCGTTACGACCCGTGTCCGCTTACACTTTTGCTTCCATTTCTATTTAACTTTCAATCACATTTTATTAAGCCGTATCATGCAATTGATGAAAACAAAGAGAAAATGTATCATTTTCCTAAAACGAAATTTTTTTTACTAGGTAGGATTGCTCGACTGGTCAGAAATTCGGAATGTTTTAACTTTAATGTAGTTTTATACTTTAACATTGAACCAATAAATCAAGTGCTGCTTAATGAGTGTCCATTTTGTTTTCCTATGTAGTTTAGCCCCAATTAGGTGTATAGCGAGATAAGCGTCGATTGAAAATCCATTGCTGGAGCTTTTAGTCTTAGCTAGATTACTCGGTTTAGTAAATCTTGATGCTAGTGTATTTTTAACTTGGGACTGGATCTGCAGGCTCATTAAAGTGCCCACTCGCTAGATAATAGCTACGCTGACAACTTAGTAACTTCTAATCAAAATGGACGTGTCTGGTAACTGAACCATTACTTTTATAGGCTTTTCAGAGGGTCAGAACTCAGAACAGGCTCAGTCGATGTTATTGCGATCGACTTTGAGTAGATTTGTTCTGTGAAATCTGTGAATGTTCTATCTACGAGGTGAAGGATAACTTAAACTAATTGTTTCAAGATTATTCAGTAAAAGATTTAACTGTTTATTTCTGAAGAATTATATAATTTTGCTCAAAGACCTCTAGTCTAAGTCTAAGTTATTTGGCAACGGCTTATCGACTCGACTTTCGTCTGCTCTTCGTAGGTCACAAAGTCACAATTGAATTATGTAAGTATGTACTAGAAACTTTGTTCTTATGACCTTGTAGTTGTAGGGCGATTGAAAAAGGTACTGGCAACTGAAATACGTTCACTGGGTGAACGGTTACGTTCCACTTCGTACGCTATTGTTTTATTTGCGGTAAACATTGAATTCCCGTGTCCAGTAGACTGTTGCGATTCGTAGAATTACAAATAACATCTTTTGAGGAAATGAGTAATCGAACTTTCTTATTCAAGTATCAAAATTATTTAGTCGCTATTTTTTTCTGGCTATTGATCTATCACACATCGAATTGCGAAGGAGATTTATTCAATAATTGAAAAGTCTCTAATAAAAATACTTACATGGGTATTTTTAATATTTTGCATCTAATTTGGCCTCAATGGACCATTGTGATGTTAGAATCGATTTCTCTCGGCCTCGGCCTTCTGCACGCAGTCTGTACACCGTGCGTTCGTGTATCACGCTAAATACGTATATCTACTGATGCAGACTTTGTATGAAGAATACAATCCCTGTTTGGTTATAGCCAAATATGAGTGCTAATACTCTGCTTGTATTCCAATGTAATCCGTTTATATTGCAAAATTCTACTCCAATCGAAATAATCCAATAAATTAATCAATATTTGACGGCACGGTTGGCGCAGTGGCTAAGCGATTGGACTGCTGCGCTGCGTGTCGCGGGTTCGATCCCCGCACGGAACAAATATTTGTATGGCCTGCAGGTAGTTGTTTCGGGTCTGGGTATTTGTGTATGTGATTTTCTATGTTTGTGAACGCACAACGCACCCACGATACAGGAGAAATTCCTAGTGTGGGGCAACGTTTTTAAAAAAAAATTACCGAATTAGCGAAATACGTACATCGGAAACTTTGCTACGATCAGCTAAATATTTTGTAGTTATTTCTTTTGACTTTTAAACATTACATTGCATCTGTGATCCCCGGGAATGATTAGTAATATAAATACAAAAATATTTATTTTTTCTCAAAAACATTGACAGACAAACTGAGGCAGCCCCAGTAAGTTACAATAGTACTTGTGTCGGGGCTGTCTCTCTTCCCTTAAGTGGTATCTTAGCAATGATATTAAAATATGATGAAACGAGTTAAATGAACATGAAATATAAAATAATAAAAATACAGTAAAATTTGAAAATAAAAATTAGTTAGTTAATTAAGCAGCTCTTGTTGTCGCGGGAGTGAGATTTGTATGTGCAGTGTTTTTGTGTGTGTTTGAATGTATGTGTGTTTGTGTATGTGTGTGTGTGTGGGAGTGTGTGTATGTGTGTGGGTTTCCAGCATTTAACTTACCCTGATCAGAATATTTTCTGTAGCCTCATATGTTAGAGATCTCAACCAATCAGCTACTGTTTTTTTACAATCGTGTAACAGCTGGGTATATAAATGTCACACTTAAGATTCAGCTTATTATAGATGTAGGTGGATTGTGTAACATATTGGCGTCTGGCAAATGCTGATCGAACACCTGGAGAGTAGGCCACAATATCTCTGCGCCTTCTGCTCTGAGTAGCTGGGTTAAAAGGGAGACATTTATGCAGTGCTAAGATCACATTTAGCACATAAAGTTTTCTTATTGCTGACTTTATAAAGATCTGTTGTAGGGAACCTAAATGGTTTAAAATACATCACCTTGATTAGTGATCGCTGAGCTCTTTCCAAATCAAGGAATTTCATCATAGAGGCTCCACCCCATATCGGAATGCAGTAAGTTATAATGGATTGTGCCAGAGCTATATAGATCTTGCTCATAAGTTGTTGTGTAATAAATGTATTCGATAGCGATTAGAGATTAATAGAGATTCTTGATGATGATTCTTCCATTTTTCCACTCCTATTTATTCCACTCTTATTTATCACTCGTCGTAGTTCAAACTCTCAAGTTCCGAGTTCGCTTGGCATTGCACGGTCAATGTTATCAAAACATTCCACGAATTCCCACGGTTGGTTTCGAATTTCGATCATTGTGCTATGTAGACTATTATTACATCACGCTTCGTAATTACGTTACTGGTTACAAGTATGGGTTAACGACTTAATTACAATATATATGGCGATCTGTTAAAAGCCGTCTAGTTCAATTCTTACCATGTTTGGATGTAATTGGCTGAATCTTTACTCCTCGTTTGTTTTGATTACGTCTGTCTGACTAGACAGACGTAATCAAAACAAACGAGAAATTACTAGAACCGACTGGTTCTAGTAATTTCTTCATTAAAATCTGTGTGAATTAGGTACTAATATTTCGTCATGAATTATGTGTTTTTAAAATTTAAAAAGTTGCATAAATCCGTGCCATAGCTCCTTTTGTATTGAATCTAAATCCATTAAAGTGTACGTTTGCATTGAAAAAATAATCGTATGGACTAGAAAACACTATCTAGTAAAGCCACATGATAAATGCTCACTTGTAGGGCCTCTCAAGCGGATACCATCAACAATCCACCAAGTGATTATGACTACATCCCTTCGCAAAACGATTCTTTGTAACGGTGTGTGAAGAGCTTCATGTTCAGCACTTATTTATGAGCTCTTTTCTTGAGTGATTGAACTGAACATAAACAATTTTCAACATTCTAACTGCTCATTTATAGTAACTCATTGTGCAACAGGAAACATTTTTCATAATGCTCATTAGGAATGATTTGATTTATGAACTGTAATGTAATTGCAGGAATCAACGCTACTACACCAGTAATTTAAGATTTTAGTGCTAATTAGAATTGACTATTGTGTTGAACAAAACAGTTAAGTGGATTACAAAACTGAATGGAGGAACCTTTCAGTGTATCTCACTTTCAAAGACATAAAATGGCTAACGCAGATAAGTGAAATGGCTTCAAACAAAGGTTCAAATATTTTTTTGTAAAAATGATAACTTTCCCCAGAAATGTGAATAACGTGGCACATCCAAGCGTGTATTACGCACATTATAAAACCCCTAAATGTTTATTTTTAGCGGAATCTTCGCGCCTGTGGTCGCGGGCTATGGTTATAGCATGTATAATGTTGTTTCATACAATTTGCGAGTACGTGCCCCGTCACACAGGATACTGGCGACAACACCTTGGCCGGCTTGCAGTTTCCGCTGCTTACTTTACAATCAACCATTTTATATTTCAACATCTAAATACGACTGCGACGTTATTACTCTTTTTGTTACCCATTTCATCAGCTAGCTTTAGTTTAGCTTGATCAACAAATAGCCTACACACTATTCCGCAATTCACTTCTACATTTTTGCTACAATCTCTATTTCTTTTCTGAGGTTCTGAAACAAACGTGTTAACAATCAGGACGGATATTTCTAAATTGAATAGTAGTATCAATTTGCCGAAACGATAACTATTGTTATCGAACCTCGTTTTTGTGTATAGCAATTACAGCTTGCCGGTGAATCACCTGGCTGCGTAATATTTCTTTAGCCAAAGCGTTTTGTTGAGTAACTTACTCAACAACTTATATTACCTTTATGTGTGAATATGTGGATACCTAATTCCGTTGCGGCTCATTTAATGTACAAGCTATAAGCGTGCTTCACTGGGCCGTGAAGTACTTGTATGTGGTTAAGATTGAGACATTGATTTAGAATTTTAGATAAATTACACATATGTTGTTCTTCATGGCTCTATGAACAACATTCGGACAGGGCTTGGCTTGGATGGAAATATGCCATCTATTTCTAAATAGTTTGTTTTCAATCGTGGGAAATTCAAGCGTGAAAAGTTACTTGTTTTCGAAACATACAAAACTGTAGTCTTCTGAAATATATTTTGCGAAACATGTTTGTAAAGACACGAACATACCGACACATTTCGTAAATAAAAATATATTTCCCAAACAGTTTTTGTTATTGATGGCATCCTTGAGATATCGAAAATTCGAAACGTACAATTTAAATCTTGCCTGTCATTCGTCTGATCGTAAACTCTCGCGCGGATTTCGCAGTGGCTCTCACCAATTAATGTATCAAATCATTCACGGAGCGACTTTTGAGTGTGTTATTAATCTTATTGAGTGTAAACAAACCCGTATGCGTCGCGGCGCCGCGTGATGAGTCAGACAATCGCGATGTGGGCTGCCACGGGGCATTGTGCGCTAGGCTGTGGGGCGCTTGCATTGTATGATTGTATGTAAAGGAGGCGCAGGCGGGCGCCCACCGACGCACTCCATCTACGAGAAAGCACCGCTTGCTTGTCATTGTCAACCATTTGAAATCTACACCCATCGCTTGTACTGCACCCATTGACAGATTGTCAATCCGTGCCAAACTACCAACACATTCTCTTACCAAAAATAAACCCATTGTTACTAAACGTTCATTTGTGTAATCGATCGCTTCACTTTCATCCAGTGAACACGGTGCTGTTGTTTGTTTATCTGGTGGCTCGCGTCTTTCTCTCACGATTTGTGTCGTGATGAAGAGTCTCGCAGATCCACGAAATGATAACTTTCCACCATTCGTGAGCAGATCTTAACATTTAAACTCCCGGCCAAGAAGTAATGTTTATGTGTAATTTTAAGTATTTTACTTACCACTCATCTTCACGCTCTTCTAACCTAGTAGGGCGAGTAGATAGAACTAAGCACTATCACTAGGAAGATAAGAAGCTACTAATGTGGCTTCATACAAATAATTAGTTGTAAGTATGTAGAGCAAAGGTGTCACATTTGGCCGTAGCATTTCCTCAGCCAAGAATGAGATACCCTGGCTCTCGCTATATCTACGCCAGCAACCGGCAACATAACAATTCATTGAATGTAATTACACAAATCCCAAAGAGTTTTGCATCATGTCATAAATTGAGGACGTTACGAATGCCTTTATAATCACCAATCTGATTGTTAGATACTGAACTAGCTGATGTATTTTCCAAGATTTGGAGAAAATCATCCGAAGTCACGAGACTAGAGCGAATCAAGAAATGGATATTATGTCGTTTCAAAACCTATAAAAAATTGTCAAAAGACGAAGTTAAGCTTTTTACGGAGCTAAAATCAGTGGCTTTAATGAGCATGCAGCATAAAATAGCGTAATACCCTTGACCCGGCGTGGGAGGGAGACGCGGGTATTTTTAACCGGACAGGTCAACAACCGAGGACCGGTGTTCCTCTGCAAGGTTGCAATCTTGCAATTTGAAGATGGTAATTATAAATTATCGCTATCATCATCAGGTCTTAAGTATATTTTATGTTCTCTGATAAAAACATCTGCTTAGCAAACAAGCCCCTACTCAAAATGTTTTTAGTACACAATGGAAACGTGTTATTTATTTACGCAGCTGTCGACGGTGTTACACTTCAATTTGTGTGCTATGTCGTAGGCGATAACTAGGATTGGCCAATGTTGTTACGAATACATAATCACAGCGTATCTTAAGCAATAAATACCAATAAACTGTCGCAGTACAATGTTCAGGTAACAGGTACATGAATTCGCAGTCATCGGTCGTGACTCCAACGATGCGTATCCGTTTATTTCTAGACGTTGTTTGTTTATGTCTTGACTGTTCTTTGTACATCATCAAAGTGATTTCGATCCAAAACCATCTCAGGCGCAACTATGTTCTTTTTTTTTTCTCGGTAATATATTAATAGCTTTGTTTAGTACACAATTTGTTAAGCTTAATCAAGCTTACTAGTATATTAAATTCTGTGATACGATCGAAAAGACAGTCACAGATCGATTTTGATAAACCACCCGTGGTGCTCAATGAGGGTGCACTGTACTCTTTCCAATTTGACGTTTCTATCTATCTTTACAGGATCTTTAATTGTAATCAGGGTTGGGGAGTAGCCTGCAATTTGGTCGAGATAATTCGATAACCGGAGTGTATGTAGGATTCGGAAATTGCAATGATTGCGTCGAAGCTAGGCCGGCCAGTCGAGCAGATGAAGAGAGGCGCAGTGCGCCCGGCGCATGTTGCCGATATTGGCAATGCAATTACTGATAGGGCTGTCCTTTTAACACGTCTGCATTTGGAAACAGTTCATAATTGCTAGCAGATTTGAAATAGTTTTAGGACGTCTAATCCGGATAATTTTTGCAGCGGTCGCAACCTTCTACCTGCTAACGAAACGGGAAATCCCAGCGCGTATTTATAAGCTTACCTTCAAAACATTTCCGAATGTTGGGTAAATATTTGCAGATTGATGAGGAGAGTGAAATATCGTGTAGCGACGAAAATAGTACACGTCACGATTGAATTGTCAACCCTGTCGGTCTCCGCCTCGCCTCGTCCACACCTCATCCCTGCTGGTTTGCTACGCCCTCACAAATATTTGCCGCGCTACAAGAATTTTGCATTAGCACCTACCGGACTGACCGCTTGTAGCGTTTATTGAACTGTACGTACTTTATCAATATACGTAATATGTATCCGATGAAAAGGCTGCGTTCATATATGAACGCAGCCTTTAAATTCTACAGTATACTGTAGAATTTACCTTTTGGAAAAATCAATCAACTTTATTGGAGCGTAATATCGTATTAATATTAAAATGGGCCTAAACTGAATAGATTGCAGAGTGTATGAGTTATCGCGTTCTCATGGATGAATCATACATGACAAACAGAAATGACCTCGGTGGCAAGCCGTCCAAACAAATTATCTCCTTGTACAATCATTTAAGATTGCTTGACATCGTGGAGATGAATTCTATTGCAAAAGGAGATCATCGTCTCCCTGTCCTTGTTCCATATTAGTTGGGGTCGGCGATATAACACGTTTTTTTCCTAAATTCTCAGCTGTCACGCTATAATTTACTCCTTTTGCTTTCATATCATTCCTCGCGCAATCCTTCCGCCCTTTGGTAGAACACACACATGCTTATTAATCTTCAGCATACACTTTCCCTTTTTTTTTTTCTTAATTCTGTTTTCAATTCTAATTTCGATTTTAATTTTGATTTTGATATTGATTTTGATCTTAATTTGATGTTTATTTTATGTTTGGTTGTGATTTTAATTTTTAAGCTATTGCATAGCTTCTATCGCGGGCCTTGAGCGTGGAGAGCGAATCCAGAGATTTCCTAACAAAAATATTCAGGATTCAGTATTCAACCAGGTTGCTATGGTTACGGAAAATAACAAGGTTGTCAACTGAGGTTGTCAAATTAAATAATTAATTATTTGCTGTTGATAAAAAATGCTATGCAATAGCTTTACCGCGGCAGTCTCCGAATGCCACATTTAGTTTTTTATCTTGATTTAATTTTGATTAAGTATAATTCTGATTTGATTTTAATAATAGGTTAGATTTTGATTTTAATTGTGATTTTGATTGTAATTTTGATTTCGATTTTAACTTTAAATCATGTTGTTTTATATTTATTATTGTAATTCAAAGTTCATTTATTTTAAAATATCGCATTGTTTAATGTCAAATTGTGTTACTTTTTTTTATTAAGGAATAAACAAGGCTTTATTATAATATTATTATAATACACTTTCCCATATTTTGATTACGGAATTAATTAAAACAAACCAAACACGAATTGGAGCAGGTCTGCTGTTTTCGCCACCTGTCACCTCGCACATTTAAGGCTTTTAAAGGAAGGAAATAATTAATTTAATGGTGGCACCCGCTGGTGAAAGTTTATGGTCTGGTCTTCGATCAATAATGTACTAGATTCCCGATAAGCGCTTCAAAAACGGCCCGAAATATAAGACCACAAACGTATTTGTGGTCTTATTTCAAATCAGTATGGTCCAATCATAGCCAACATTAAGACGTTAAAATACCGCAGTATGCGTTCAAAAACTGCGTAAATAACCACCGTAACACCAAGGTTTTGTAAGGAATATCTTGTTTTCGGTAATTTAATATCATTATGTGCTTTTTCATAATATTTAAACATAATTAAACTGTAAATATAATTAAATCAGCGAATATTATAATTGTTTGGCCAATGTTTGCTACAACGCACCAACTATTGTATCATGTTCTTGAACAGGGAACGCTAGTTCTGCAATAGAATAAGCACGACATTGTACACAAAATGCTTTTAACCGTATTGCTTAGAGTTTAAGTTTCATTTTAGAATGAATATTTTTGTACTGATGACTTTTTACTTTGGAGCGACATTTAAAATGTTTTGCTTCTAATCTTTCTCCGATGAAAGGGCTTAAATAAATATACTTTACAATGATAATTAAACGTTATGTTTACGTGTTAAGGTTTATAATCATCTGAAGTTGTTAATGATATTGAACTTTTTTCTAAGATGCTATGTAGATGTTTACGTGTGTGCAAACGTGGCCACTTGAGCGACTTAGTTTTGTTCCTGATGCTTAATCTAGTACTATTATTGATCGAAGGGTCTGGTAAAGTGGTAACAGTGTTAACCTAATTTTGAAGAAATTGTCTCATTAAGTCACATGCATTGTTTTTCGTTTATGGAGATAAAAAAGTAACTGTACCTCCATTATCAAAATAAAAAGGTGCAGTTTTCGCTTTTGCAATATCGTGATGAATCGAACTTATCAACATCAGATTAATTTCCGATAACACAAAATGCGTCAAAATAATGAACACAAAAACGTTAGGTACTGTTAACAGACTTTCATATTTTGAAGGAGTTTTAAAAGGTCAGTGGCCGACCGCTGCGATTCGTGATTACACTTTCGTGCACTTTTCAGTAACTCGAGCTATTATAGTGTACGTGAGCACTATAAATCTCTATAGTTACTGTTATCTGAATCACTGAAACTTGGACGAAACTGGGGTCTGGAAGCAAAATTTTCTAACAGATGAATCAATCTGCAAGGTTAAGCTGCTTATGCTTTCCTAGAGAGCCGACAGACTTTTTTGGGACGTCCAAGTTTGGTTGACTCTCTGGGCGCTAACCGCCTTATTAATAAAAATAGTTTAACCTGGTTTAACTTACGCTTGGTTTATCTCGCATGCCGTCTCACTTCAAAAATATTCAAAAGAAAGTGACGGCATGCGAGATAAACCAAGCGTAAGTTAAACCAGGTTTAACTATTTTTATTAATAAGGCGGTATGGGTTTACCCGTCAAAACCATCCGAAGCCATAACTACGGCTAACACCCTAGTTTTGTCACTCTGATGCCCGGAATAAACGACGGCCAGTTTTTCAAACCAGGATAGCAAATTAGCAAGCTACTCTAGTGTCAGAAAGCTAGTACTTTTGGCTTCGTGTAGACAAAACTATCTTCATTTGTAGCATGTTCCAAGCCAGGGCCATTTAGTAGTCATCTAGCTTGCTGTCCTGGCTTGAAAAACTGGCCTCGTGTATCCCGAGCTGCATGATGTGAAGGAAAGGTCACATCATAACACTATTCATATAGTTACATTCAGCCACACGCCCACACCTGGTTACCTAGAAGTCAACCCTAACACAATAGATATTATGTGTTTCAAAAGCCATTATAAGGTGACATTCTCGTATCATACAATTTCTGTACAGGTGGATGTGAAATTGTTTTAAACTACACAGTTTACGAAATGACCGAGTATGTCCGTAGAGTGCATTGACACTTGGCGAGTATGAACGTGGACGATGTAGAGCTGCTATTATTTTATCTGGTTATTAACCTGTAATGGGAATAAAGATGCGCAGGCAGCGTTATCTGATAGCGACATCGACAGTGTAAGTTTAATTACATAAAACTAATAAGGTAGGTAGTTTTGTGCTGTTTTTTATTTATCGTTACAAACACACTGAAAACAAACCTATCTATGTGACTGAATTATTCAAAACAACTGATAATTCCACGTGTTACTTTGAAGTTTTCCGATAAAATTTACCTGTAAATCGCTATTTATGTTTTGATTAACCTCATTTCCTGAAATAACTCATACCTATAATCTACATAAATACTTATAAATTGTAATGACTAATTTAATAAGCAGGCGTTTGAATAGGACAACATAAGGCCTGCATCGGGTAATATCTTCGATCAATAATGTACTAGATTCCCGATAAGCGCTTCAAAAACGGCCCGAAATATAAGACCACAAACGTATTTGTGGTCTTATTTCAAATCAGTATGGTCCAATCATAGCCAACATTAAGACGTCAAAGTACCGCAGTATGCGTTCAAAAACTGCGTAAATAACCACCGTAACACCAAGGTTTTGGAAGGAATATCTTTTTTTCGGTAATTTAATATCATTATGTGCTTTTTCATAGTATTTAAATATAATTAGACTGTAAATATAATTAAATCAGCGAATATTATAATTGTTTGCCAATGTTTGCTACAACGCACCAACTATTGTATCATGTTCTTGAACAGGGAACGCTAGTTCCGCAATAGAATAAGCACGACATTGTACACAAAATGCTTTTAACCGTATTGCTTAGAGTTTAAGTTTCATTTTAGAATGAATATTTTAGTACTGATGACTTTTTACTTTGGAGCGACATTTAAAATGTTTTGCTTCTAATCTTTCTCCGATGAAAGGGCTTAAATAAATATACTTTACAATGATAATTAAACGTTATGTTTAAGTGTTAAGGTTTATAATCATCTGAAGTTATTAATAATATTGAACTTTTTTCTAAGATGCTATGTAGATGTTTACGTGTGTGCAAACGTGGCCACTTGAGCGACTTAGTTTTGTTCCTGATGCTTAATCTAGTACTATTATTGATCGAAGGGTAATATCGAGGGCGACAAGTGGTACTTGTTGCGTGGGATCGAAACTTTTGCATATAAATGCGATATGCAGGATTGCAGCCGTGATTTGTCGCCCCACAGCTCAGACCAGTCGCCTGCGCTAAATGCTAAACTGTGTTAAACTTGGAAAACAGCTTGTAACATAACTTGTGCGGGAATAATACACGATCGACAGTTACATGGTACACGAGTACGTAAAATGTAGGATTTATTTCAGGTGCAGTATTGCAAACGTGCGTCATTTTTGCAACCCTAACAATGTAAACAGCTTCCCGGAACATATATTCAGCAATTGACACGATTCTCATGTTGCACATCAAGTACTTTACATGCACCGCACTGGTTTCATATTTAGGTCGCTTTGTATTTGAACGCAGCCCTCTGATCCACATTTCCTCTGTACGATTAGCGAAATTACGCCACATGTGGACAGGATGCCTGGAAGTGTTTGCAAATGTTGCATCCTT
This sequence comes from Diarsia dahlii, assembly GCA_949775195.1. Lineage (NCBI taxonomy): Eukaryota > Metazoa > Arthropoda > Insecta > Lepidoptera > Noctuidae > Diarsia > Diarsia dahlii. The sequence continues at coordinate 18,246,032 of OX459195.1, forward strand.
GCTGCGTTATAATAATATGTAGGTACAGTGCGATCAAATTATCTTGGCAGCTCCGAACTTCGTGCAGGTCATTTTGTTACAACGAATGTATAAAAGTGTTATGATATTTATTTTATTTGTATTTCTCACTGTTTAAATTAGATATTTTCTGATCGTTTAAGTATTGGTTTATCTGGCAATAACAGTTTTATTCCCAAGTTTACATGCGTAAAATTTCGCAAAGCCTATGTTCAGAGCTGCCAAGATAATTTGATCGCACTGTAAACTTGCTTTCTTGCTCTTTGATTTGAGCTGAGCAAAGTTTATAAATAGAATTGCAGTGTCTATTCTCCGCGATAAAAACAAACAAACTCTGTAAAGGAAAGATGTAAATAAATGTAGGTACTTGTTTTCTTGTTTTAAAAGTTGTCTATCAATCTCTCCATCCAGCAAACCTGACATACTATTTACATAATACGTGGTAATGTTATTTTGATGGCAAATTCTATCTCCTTTCATCGTCGCTTTTCAAAGGGCTCCCAGAACCACGTGGAAATAACGGAAGAACTTTTATAAGACATGTGATCGTTAATCCAAGATAGCATTGTAGTTATAAAGTGAGTTTATTCCAATTAGAATCGAATTTAGATTCGATTTAGTTAACAAAAGGAAAAAGTTTAAGTGTAAACGCGACGGGAGGTTACATGAAAGTGGCGAGAGAGTGGCGACATGGACAGCCCAGCAGCCTACCAATTACGAGAGTATTCGGATCGGGAGCTGCGCTTTAATTAGAAGGATCCCCGGTGGCACGTCCACGTATAACTCCATACACCATATAACTCTTCGCGAAGCAATTACCGGGCAACTGATGAACGTTGAGCGTGCACGAAAGTTCCCACTCAATTTCATTACGCTTGGCTGTGCGCACTAACAATTAGAGAGGTTTCTATAATCGCGATTAATTCATTGATTAGCAAAGAGGTGGCTTTAATTATGTATGCATAAAATTGCATATTAATTTTTTATTACAGAATGTTTAACTAAACTATGAAGATGAGTTATTTATTTTGTGCTCTAGAACTAAATAGCTGTTTTTTACGTAAAATCGTTGATTGTATCGACGCCCTATCAAAAGCTTTTAGCGCCAATAGACGTCTGATGTTTGTCGTACGTCTCGAAGTCTCATCGGAGCCGATTATACAGACTGTGTATTTCCAAAGTCGTTCGTCTCTAAGTAGTCCTGTCAAGATTTGTTTGCCTGCCATCATGCTTGTGTAAATAACAGGCAGCATCCTCCCCTCGCTGCTAACACTCGACAAGCTTATTTACGTATACGTTTAATTAACACTTCAGCGGGAGTGGATCCAACGCTGCGTGATGGAGTAAGGCTGTGAGTAGCGCAGTTGCTGATATCTTCACAGGAATTATCTAAAGTGGTCTGTAATGTATCATAGCATTATAAATAGTAGTGATGTAACGCGTATCGACTGTACAGTTAGACCGCAGACGCCAGGGTTTGATTCCTGCGCCTACATTGCACAATGCACTCACATTCCGCACGCGCTGCTCGAATTCTTCATACCACAGAACGATCTATTGGATTTCTATATCTTCTAAGAATCAGCTCTTTGACAAGAAATCTTGTGTCCTATGTCCAATCGCAATGTATCATTCTTCATAATATCTTTCTCCGAAGAACGAATGATTATTATAATATTAATTCATTTTCTTTGAACACTAATCGATTTTTATCAAACACATTATTGTTACTTATATTGGAACATTTTTACTACTTTTTGATAAAGAGCATACTTACAAAAGTAATTACTTTCTCGTATCAATAGTTGAATGCGGATTATTATAAAGCCCCGTCGTAAAAAGCTGAATAAAATTGTAAGCTGCAGATTTCATTTTGTGTAGTCTACCTCACCATGAAAGGGGGTTGCGGACTTTTTTTTTGTTGAGGTTTGCCTGTAAAACCCGTAAACATAGTTCAGTTCAGCCGCTATATTAAAATACGGGCAAAGCTTTTAGTGCATCATAGAATAAAAAATACTACGTTCTTCGATCAATAATGTACTAGATTCCCGATAAGCGCTTCAAAAACGGCCCGAAATATAAGACCACAAACGTATTTGTGGTCTTATTTCAAATCAGTATGGTCCAATCATAGCCAACATTAAGACGTCAAAATACCGCAGTATGCGTTCAAAAACTGCGTAAATAACCACCGTAACACCAAGGTTTTGGAAGGAATATCTTTTTTTCGGTAATTTAATATCATTATGTGCTTTTTCATAATATTTAAACATAATTAAACTGTAAATATAATTAAATCAGCGAATATTATAATTGTTTGGCCAATGTTTGCTACAACGCACCAACTATTGTATCATGTTCTTGAACAGGGAACGCTAGTTCCGCAATAGAATAAGCACGACATTGTACACAAAATGCTTATAACCGTATTGCTTAGAGTTTAAGTTTCATTTTAGAATGAATATTTTTGTACTGATGACTTTTTACTTTGGAGCGACATTTAAAATGTTTTGCTTCTAATCTTTCTCCGATGAAAGGGCTTAAATAAATATACTTTACAATGATAATTAAACGTTATGTTTACGTGTTAAGGCTTATAATCATCTGAAGTTGTTAGTAATATTGAACTTTTTTCTAAGATGCTATGTAGATGTTTACGTGTGTGCAAACGTGGCCACTTGAGCGACTTAGTTTTGTTCCTGATGCTTAATCTAGTACTATTATTGATCGAAGACTACGTTGCTGAATTTTATTTTACTTTCGGCAAAGTGAATAAATCTTTCAGGTTTTTAAATTGAATATGCGATGACATTGGTGGTTTTTGTTTGCGTTTTTAATACAGCATCACAAATTCTGTTTTGGCTAGCTTGTTAAGCTGGCTTGTTTGTTGTGAGCTCAATGCAAACATAACCTATTTTACTTCTCTTCCAAAAACGAAACGTTGCCAAAATCGTTATTGTTGTTTTGCTCTCACTGAAACATTGCGCCAGCCAACGGGCCATTAAGGTATACCATAGATATTGAAATAACTATGCAATTCAGAACCTAGAATGGTAATTTAGTATTCAATGAGTACCAATAATAACTGTTTTTAACTAGGTCGTAGTCGTAATAGAGGCTACATTTATTGTGTAGCTAGCGGACATGGAAATAATCTTTGCCGTCTACCGTCTGCCGGCCGGCTTTGCACGGTGCGCCGAGCCTTGCTGGAAAATTGCACTTGATCCCTCCCCCCTCCCCCCCGACCCACCCACCGCACCGTCTGCTCTCTCTCTGCACTCTACATTTGATTTCCTACCCAGTATACAAATAACATTTATATACCTATATCTACATCACGATACCATTAATATGCATGAGAATACAGCACAAATTCTATCCTGCTTCAGACAATACATTGCAGATTTGAACACAAGTTAAGCCCTAATCCCACAAACCAGCTCGCAGTTAGACATGATCAATAACGGCTGCAGTAATTATAGGAATTCCTCGATAACGTCCGCGGCAGGTGGCTTGCGGTCGGCTTAGTATGCGCCGATGGGCCGTGATCGGTTTTTGCTTCGAGTTGTAGTGTAGGGAACAATGGCCGACGACGTGCATTCCATCCGCACCACCGTTAGCCGGCGGCAGTAATCGCCGCAATGATCACCTCGGCCGCTGCGAGCTACTTGCACCACGATCGACATGATACACCTAACTAATAAACATTTACCGCTTCCGCGCACCGTAAGAAAAACTCATTCCTCAAACATTATACAGCACTCACTTTTTACAACTTGGGACGAGGAAACAACCTAGTGGACATACGAACTTCTAAAACGCATCCGTTACGATTATGAAACAACATACTCAAAAGCTTTTATAAACCTAGAAAAGCTCTTGAAGCTTCTAAATATATTTTATATCTATAAATCAATTTAACAACTTTCTACGGACTTAGATCGAAATAAGAGTAGACGGGGCGCGGTTGGCTTCGAGCCAGACCAAACAGGGTAAAAAGCAAGGGCGGCGGCGACGACCGCGCCCCGAAATAGCGAGCAAAGTCAAGGCGTGCGCTTAGACGACGAACTAACGGCCGCTTCAAGCACATCATTGCACGAATTGCTGGTACATACTTTTAAATTCCAGTTAGACACGCCTCAACAGGGCGCGCCTACTGGTCAAGTTACCTTCCACAGAAAAAAAAACAACCCGTGTGAACTAATTAAATTATATGTGCCTATCATGATACTAACGCTTCAATAACCACTATAAAACATAACGATAACGACCTAAATGTAGCAAAAAACAAGGTGGAGCCCGTAATATATTGGCAGACATTGCGCTATGTCTGGCTGTTCTAAAATGACCCACAAAAATGTTTTCTATTAACGTGCCGACTCGACGGTGACAATAATATTCTCCTGAGAATTTAACGTAATGTACACAAATTATTATCATTCGTATTTTATGAAAGTAATAAGGGTTGACAGAATACCTAACTCAGTTGAACCAAGGGCAATCTAATTATTCTAGAGTATGTCTCAATGCAAAATAAAAGGAATGGCACGGCGGCTTTCATATCAGCGAAGGCCTATCACGTACTGGTGTCATGGGGCACAATAGCGGTGCAGTGGCCAGCGAGGCAGTGACTCACGCGAAACAGGCTCGAGACAGAACAAGGACATCCTCACATACAGCCAGCGCTGTGGCAAATCGAAACATAAACATGGTTACTCCATATCCGTCGGAGCTATTCACCATTGTGCCGCAACAAATTGCAGACATAATAGACTTCGCAACACTTTAAGTTTTGTGCTAGATGACACATAGATATTTTAAGGATAATAACACTATTAAGAAATTCTGCCGGTCGTTAATGTGTTCTTTGTGGTGGAAACTATGCCTAATAAGATTTTAATTGGTCGTTGTTTCTCTTGCAAGAGAGATAGAATATGCTTTATTGTTAAAACAATTTACTGAGCTCGTACATAGTATCTTTAAGATATGTTTTCCTTTGTACAGATGACTTGAAGGCGGTGACGAAGCGTCTGATCGTGCAGGCCAAGCGGCAGGGCTCCGCCGACAATATCTCCATAATCGTGGTGTTCCTGAAGGACCCGCGCGACATTGCCGCAGACAACCGCCCGCCCATGGATCTTGGGTGAGTGTCCTGATTATTTATAACTTATATCTTTTAAATCTTCTGAATCTTGAGTTTTTAGGTTTCGGTTAAGAAAGGATAGTCTTCTCTTATTTCGCCATTATCAATTTCAAAGATCTCCTGGCTTAGGGTTACACAAACTCAAGGATTTTTACGAAGACTTAGGGTGTAACTTACACCCTAAGTCTTCGTAAAAATCCTTGAGTTTGTCTAAAAAATCTGAGCGTTCTCGTCCAGAAGATAAGGAGAATTTACAATATTCTTCTAACATAAACCATAATATACTTTCCACTTTTTCGCTAAAAGTCTGGCTCAAAAAAAATATTCCAAAAATTTCAATTCACATTTCTTTTTATAAGTCTAGAAAGAATTTTACTAGCATTGAGAATTTCGTCAGGGTCATAATTTGCTGTAATAATAGAACGCCAAAGCATAGCTTTGAAAGTGTTCACTTCTCTTCTATTCTAGTTGCCTTCTCGTAGTTCGAAAGACATAAACGATATTAAGACTGATTGAGGACAATACCTTATTTTAGAACTTTTGTACGTGTTGCTAATGGCATTACCATACCACATGTCTCGGGCGGATATTAATAATCCCTATTTTTAGTTCACGCTATCATTATGATGTCATATTATGTTAGGTGCAGGCATCTACAGACTACAATGCCAACAAATTAGCTAATAACGTCTACATTGGAAGTCTCCTGTCTATTTTTTTCGTCAAAATACCAGTTCGACATTTAGCCGTTAACCGGTTACAGGTAATTCATACATATGGAGCCCCTATAAAAATGTAGACGTACGAATGACATTATCTTGAACCAGACGACCTTGAATGTTGTCCGTATCTTCTAACTCGAGTCTTGAAAATGAAAGTTTATGTCACTTTCTTCGAATAATAAAAGGGATATAATTTTTTTGGCTATCATTACATGAATTAACTCAGTTTTTAACATAACGATAATCAGTGAAAGGATAAGTGTAGGTATAAGCCCGGTTATAAGATACCAGATTTAGTATTGCGTAGGTATTCTTAAGTAGTTCCTAAAAATTGATTCAATATGTACAGTATTATTTCGGGCTCTAAATATCATCTACATCCATTTAGTTCCGTCTATCTAGGTATTTAAACATCCTCGTTTAAAATTGACATCTATACTTATAATAAATCTGTAGAGATGTCAATTCTGTACATGATATACCTATATTTTCAAAATAACTATCAGGGGGTAATTAGTGATCGATACTGATGCCAAAAATGCAATCAGTAAAATTTTTGTCTGTCTGTCTGTCTGTCTGTCCTCCTGTCTGTATGTTCCTTATAGAAACAAAAACTACTAGACGGATTTTAACGAAACTTGGTACAATTATTCTTCATACTCCTGGGGAGGTTATAGTATACTTTTCATCACGCTACAATCAATAGGAGCAGAGCAGTGAAGGGAAATGTTGGGAAAACGGGAGAAGTTGCTCCATTTTTTAAGCTTCCGTCGCGTGTGCAGCCTTAATGGTTAAAGCTACATAGAAATCATTTATGACGGAAATGTTCTACATAAAATTATCTAAAAAATATCCCACAACAGCATATGTTAAAGCATAATTAAAGCATATTTAATTTATCATGTTTGTTAGAGAGATTTCATCCTTATAATTGACCCTAACGATCGATGCAATAAAAGTACAGGGTATATTTTTTTCAGATTTTAGCCGGTTCGATTCCCGGGTGAAGAGAATTTTCGAAAATTTTTGAATGCAGTTTGCTTTCTATTCAAAAATAAAGGAATGTTTCCTTTGAGTAAAATTTACGTACTCAAGACGCTTTTTGTTACGTAAGAAAGGGGATAGAACCAATGTGGCATATCAACCTGTCCGCCATTTTGATTTTTTTTCGAAATCGCGGCCCACGGTGAAAGTGGTATGTATGGATAGAGGACATATAGACTAGCAAAAAATGTCCAGTAACATGGTACCCAAAGTGTCACGTTACCGAGATATTTGAAGTTAAAGATCGACAAACGAGTACAACGACATTCATTAAATATTTTTTTAAATAGCCTTTTACGTGTTTGGGCGTTAAATTATATCCAAATAATAGTTCCCAGGTTGATTATTGTTATACGCACATTGAAATCGCTTTGCATCTCATTGAAACGCTATGTAATGTCAAAAAATTGTTTTCTCGTGCTCCTAGTAGTATGTAATGTACCTACTCTCTTTCAATAACCAGTAATAATAATAATCAACGCCTATAGTCTCCTATAGACACGTAAAAGGTCTAATTTTTATGTGGTCATTGTACTGATTTGTCCATCTTTACCTTCAAATATCTCGGTAACGTGACACTTTGGGTACCGTGATGCTTGACATTTTTTGTTCGTCTATATGTCTTCTATCCATACATACCACTTTCATCGTGGGCCGCGATTTCGAAAAAAAATCAAAATGGCGGTGGGTCGATATGCCAGCTCCCATACAAAAAAGTTCAAACCCCTTAAGGACGTCCCGACTTATTTATTACTGTAACTACCAAGCCCAAGCAAGTGGCCTGGGATGAAATCACTCGGGAGCTTCTTGAGGGTCAAGCACCGCATGACCGCCATGATATTATCGCAAGAGTTTTTATTTAAAATTAAAATCAATGATAGATCTACTTACCAAAGCCAAAGATATCATTTTTAGTATAACGCGGACGAAGTCGCGGGCAAAAGCTAGTCTTTACTAAAACTAACTTCAATGTAGGCTGGACAACGCGATGATGAACGCTCCGCCGTTCACCATCGAAACAGAGCAGTGCCGGCGGCAAGTGGACGCTGCCGCAGCAGCTGCTGCTGCCACAGAGGCCGAAGAATGCGCAGAGGCCGAAGCCGAGGCCGAGGCCGCGGACAACGGCGTGGACAATTCCGACAGCGACAGCGAGGACCTCGGCCCTGAGACCGCCGTCGATATTGATGCAGATGACGTGGATTCGGAAGCGAGGAATCAAGAGCCGCAACCACCTACCCCCCCTGCACATGCTGGTGAGTCTATTTTGTCTCTCTGTACCCATAAAGTAAATTCACCAAGTCCTATCTTTGATTACCATATTGCGGAGAAGCACAATAATTCATGTCCCAATTTCTGTCCGGTGCACGGTGATATCTGTGATTCAAAAGAAATATACTCAAGTTCTATAACTATAACCTACACAAAAGTAAAAGTGGGGTTGAAATGAATATTATTATTCACCCTAAATTAAAACAAGTCTATGCCTGATCCTTTGGTATGTTTTGCCAAAGTTGTCAAAAATGTCTTCTGAATTGCTAGTAATCAGGCAATATTAAAATCTTCTCGTTCTGTTTGTCAGTTTCCTTTTTTACTCGCAGTTTGTGTTTTGAATGTAGTAGCCAAGCGATTAGCTTTTACGCCACGTATCGGTGATTCTATTCTGCGCATGACGATATCCAAGTTGTGCTTTTAAATTCTGCGTCTGTAAACGCACCTACAACAAACAGTAGAAGGTGACAAAAAATATCTCTCAAATTCGGCGAATTCCCCTGCAGTAACCCCGGCCCCTATCTCATCTGACCTAATTCCGGGGCGGTCACGGGCGAACCGTCGACCTTCCTGGCAAACCCTTTTGCCGTTACGAAATGTTTCCCCGAATTGAAGCTGCGGCGATAGCGTGAATTCTGGCAACATTCGAAGCTGGAACGAGGCAGGTTAGAGATGAGTCGTTACTCTGGACGAGTGACAGGTAGCCGCCTAGCCGGGTAGCCTACGTTTCATAATAACCCACTTCCTCATGCATGACTCGACTGACTCATACTACGCGAGATTGTGCGGGATGACAATCAGTTTGTTGATGCTTTTAGCATCGTGTACGGGATTAACTTTCGGTTTAGTGATACTAAACGATACAATTTATATAAGTACATGACATTCGAGCATGGGGGTTACCTAATGCGAGCAAAGATCAATTGGATGTTTTGTCATAGCTGTAAGTATCTAAAATGAATAAAGAAGTTAGTAATACGAGTTCCAAAATAAATTAATATTTTAAACTGCCAAAGCTTGAAAAAATGTGCCTAGCATTAAAAACGATTAAGTACGACCACACCGTCATATAAGACCGAGAAGCTAATCTCAAGCCGCACACTCATGAGCCACATTTGAATAAGAGCAAAAGAAAAAGTAAGAATCGTGTGTGTCACGCTTTATTGATTGTTACATTCACCCACATCCATGCTACGCTACGTCCGTCTGTACCCAGTGTACACTACCGCGAGTATATTATCTAGATGCGATTGTATGCTGATTAACCGATTCTTGATTAAGATTAGATTTGAGAATTTGGAAATTTGAGATGCTTTTTTGCTTTAGCTCGAACGAATTACGATTTACGAGCTAAGAAAACTTGTTTTTGTGTTGACTAACTTTTTTTTTAAAGTTCAATTCGAGAAAAGCAGTAAAATGTTCATTTCAAGATAACTCCATCCAACACACACGAAAATAGTTTTTCAAGAGCCTCTCCACTTGAATAAATTTATGATTGTCAATCTCAATATGTTGATTTCATTAACTTATTGTTTGTTACAACTTTAACTGCAACTGCAGCAGTAACATACAAAAGTTCTTTAGTACCAATATACTTATTCCAAATGTTTACACATTAGAAAAAAAAAAAACAAATTACAAAAGCAAAACATTGATTGAAAAAAAAAAAAACAAAAGCAATGTGACATGTACAATGCGATCAAATTATCTTGGCAGCTCCGAACTTCGTGCAGGTCATTTTGTTACAATGTATAAAAGTGTTATGATATTTATTTTATTTGTATTTCTCACTGTTTAAATTAGATATTTTCTGATCGTTCAAGTATTGGTTTATCTGGCAATAACAGTTTTATTCCCAAGTTTACATGCGTAAAATTTCGCAAAGCCTATGTTCAGAGTTGCCAAGATAATTTGATCGCACTGTAAACATGTTTATATCAACATTCAATCTGACACTGACCTGCAAATTACAAAAAACGTAAGAAAATTTAAATTTCGCGGCCTACCTGTTTTTTGGAAAATGATTAAAAAATGGTTAAAAATGTACCGTACCTACACAATTCTTTAAAATTCTTCGGCAATACAATAACTTAATAATATAGGCTATAGCTTGTTTTCATTAAATCCTTCGTGAAAGTTCGGTCAAAATATAAAGGGTTTTGTTATTGTTTACTTAAAATGCCTAATTAGCACTAAACTAGACTCATTTAAGTAAACAATACTCCTATAATTATATTACTTCAAAATAATGATGCCACCTGCAAAGTTACATTTTTCGAAACTAAGGCTAGGTTAAAGGATTTAGAGTGGGAATTATTATAAAAAAAAGACACGGCATCCCTATCGGGTGCAGGCGGGCGCCCCGCGCGCCGCACCCCTCGCCCTCGCGGCGCTGCCGTCCCGCTCGCTCGCCTCGTCCCTCTCGCAGTCGCTCATTGAACGTCCAACGGATCTGTGCTACTCTCGAAAGTCGCTGCTATTGTAATCGGTGCTTTGTCTATATTTTTACGGCTCGAATATTACACCGCCAGTGAAGATAATATCTGTGCAGTGAAATTACCGTTCACGGTATGTGGTTTTTAGCGAATGTTGTTGATTATTTTCACATACCGAAGAGTTTGTGAAAGGTTATTTCTGTGTTGATTCATGCGGAGCGGTGTTCTGGAAATAGATCGGTTCGCCCGAAGGCGCATCCCTCAGTGGTCGGTGAGCGCAGGATTCCTGGAGGTTCACTCACATGTTCTCGACACTGTCCAAGTTCGATCTCGGGCGTGTCTCCGCTGTCCGTTCTCGAAACTCGAAATGGCGTCCGCGAATGTCTCGCAATCGCAAGTTTGAAATCGCGACGACCGGTAAAATATCGTTGCTAGCACGCCGCTCGTAAACAACACCGGCGTTTATGATTTATTGCGGCTAGCTCAAAAGTTGATGTTTTTGTCTCCACTAAAACGAATAAGTTTTTTTCCTGTCAAGGGTGTGTCACCTGTTGATGTCGGGAATTGCGAGAGGAGGGGTGATTGTGGCGTGTTCGCCAGGTGTGCAGCGAATTCCTATTGTACTGTTGTAAATAACATAAATACAGTGTGTTCTTGGTGTTGTGTGCAGTGGAGCAGGGCCACGTTGACGGTTCTGTGGCGGATAATGTAGCTGAGAGCGGCGAAGACTCCGAAGACGAGTGGAATTACTTCAAAGGCGAGGGCGAGCGTGAGGAGCACCCCAGTGAGGAGCCCGACGAGCAGCCGCGCTCCGAAACACCCTGCCAGGATAATGTGAGCTCATTCAAACATATTACGACACTATCTAATAGATGAATGCGTGTTTTGAGTCCACGATGTGTGTATTCCCAGTGAATAAACAAACATCTGCATTCCGAAACAGATGAAACATAGACACTGTACAGTAACAAAATAAAGTTCCTTTGTGACAACAACTTTCTTATAAATTCATACACATAAAATAGGTAATCAATCGACTTTCATTTATCTTTGGTTGGTACTTAATGATACATTATACAAGTTGACCTTCAAATCATGATTCAATCTATAATTCAAGTTGTGACTAAATTAGCTAGTCAGTCTTATTGTAGGTTATGTAGGGATATCATGACTAAGTCATGTGTTTGTACATGTTTCAGTCGGCTTGGGAAACCAGCTCAGTTGACATGAACAGTTCACCACTGAACCCTGACGCCCCAGTGTTCATTCCTGGGAGCGTGGCTGGTAGTGACGTCCTGCTCGCAGAGTCACCTCGCAAGCCGCTGCCAATGGATGACATCGAGATGCCGGATGAGGCACAGTTTGACACAGGAGCTGTAGTGAGGCCAGCAGAATTATTAGACTTGGATAACTGTGATCAGCTTAATGGCCATCATGTAAGTGTTATTGTTTCTTATTTTTTAACACCATAAAGTTAAGTTTTATAAGGACAAAGATCCAACCAGGCAATTGTTTTGTATAAATGTGTAATGTACGTAACATTCACAATTAACATTCTAAAAGAGAAAGTTTTAAACACCAAAATGCTTATTAAGTGAGAGAGTGTGAGAAAATGGCTTGTCTGATTAACTTGTGTAATTATTGTCTTTATGTGAGTAATTACATTGCTTACATAATTACGCCAACACTAAGGCTATATATCTTTTAGCCTGTACCTAAAACAGGTAATCCCAGGGCCACAAGCAAGTTACCGCATTCATGAACAAAAACGAGAATTTCTGCTGATAATGACTTGCTTTAGTTAAAGTTTATGTATTTCTTATCAGTTGTTGTATTATCGCATTTATGCGGGATTGTGGGCTATTAGTAACAATAGATTATTTGGCAGGAGTGTAATAACCTTTAGTTGAAACAAAATAATGTTTTATTAACAAGAATTGTTTCACAAGAGTTAGTCACAACAAGAATTGCAGGAAAAATATCCAAAACTGCGTTAAATGAACAGTTTGCTAAGAATTAATGGCCTTTTTTCAATTATATCAATTTAAAATTTGCATGTCATTATATTATGATTGAGTATGTTGAGCTACCTATACAACTATTTTAAGAACCTTGTAACCATATTTATTTGCAAATAAATCTTTGACTTTGACTTTGTTTACACATATTTTTTAATTAATGTTCAGATAAATGTGTTCAAGTAAAATCATTAGTACTGAAACATGAGTGTCATGGGAACTGTTGCAGTATTATTCAGAATAAACATAGATGAACTTTGTGTTTCATGTAAGTTTTTCCTCAAAATGTTCCAACAATCATTTATGTAGGTTGTCAGTCACATAGTGGTGACTAAATAAGACTAATTATATTGTATACTGTAATTTTAGATGTATGTAGTTTACAATTATTAGGTACTATGCAAATTAGGAATGTTTCACCCTGTCAACTGTCCAATCTTAAGTTGTTAGGAAGCATTATTTAAGTAAAATAGTTGATGATTATTTCAGTAATTAGATCGTAGCTTTCTCTTGATTTTATGGCGACAAAAACAGAGAAGAATATCTTTTATACATATTTTTTACCATGAATAATGGACGCCTTTATTGGTTTCCCACTTTCGTCGTAGGTATTTTTGTATTAGCCTTTGTAAATTATTAAAATATTGAAGCAATAACACATAAAATATGATTTCCTTTCAGAATGTATCACTAGACGAAGCCGGTAAAGAACACTTGAATGGAAATGATAAGTGTAACATGGACAGTTTGGGCTTTGGATTCAATGTTGGCATTGAACCTGATAAAGTCAAGGATAGTGGTCTCATACAAGTCTTTGGGAGAATACAAAAAGATACTACTGACTTTTGTGATATTCAGGTTGGTTACATTTTTTTTCTTTTTTATTATTTATGTATTTGTATAATTATGTATATATTTTTTTTGTTTTTGTTTTGGTCGGGTGGAAAAACATCAAATAACCCCTCCGCTCTTGGGCAGACTTTGACTTGACTTTTACTGACTAAAAACCACCCATGTTCCTTATATTAAGCCCTTTATGTCGAGGCCGCGGTATCTCTTTCGAACAATCCGCAGCCCTGACGGGATGTATTTCTAACCTGAAGTATACATACAAAGAGCATTATTTTGTTGTAACAATTAGATAAATTGCGGAATGAGTTCTTCGAAATATTAACAATTTATTTGTTGTACAAGTTTTGAAATGCAAAATAGGAAACATGTTGCAAGAATAGTTATTCTGTTACCACTGTATGTATTACTTATATACGCCCTGGTTAATTTGATGTGCAATCAGTATTTTAAAATCATAATTTTTTACATCAAACAGCTTTTGAGTTTTTGGCAGGCATTGGAAAAAATATAATACGCTGGTAATTTAGTTTTGAGAATTATTTAAAGTTAGTCTAGTTTTGATAAACAATTGGTTTGTTTGCAGTGCAATAATTTATTACATGTAAAAAATATTTAATTGATATTTTTTACATTGTTGAATTTAAATTGATAGGTGATAAGTTCTTTCCAAGGTTTTGTAACAATATTCTGATTTAAAATAGTGTCCATGAAGTTTCCTGTACTATATGAAGTATGGTAGTACTTTGGAGTACTTTCACAAGTTATTATGCCATGAGACTGACTGTAATTTCTTTTTAATTGTTTTTCTGACATTCAAAAGTGCTAATGGTCTAATTAAAATAAATGCTTTGAGTTTGAGTTTTATGTGCACTTAAAAATATCCCACTATTATTTTTGGGCGACACTATTAGTTTGGGTTTAACTTAGTTAAGCTTAGTCAGAGAAGCAGGAATTTATGTAATTTATGACATGACCAACATCTTAGTTGCAAATTCAATAAAAAATAGACTGAACAATAAATTCATTTTTATTTTCAGGTATTCCAGACACACACAGAAACCAATCCCTTTGCCGTTGAAGGCAATGAGGAACTATTTGAAAGGCTGAAAAATAAAGAAAGAGATCCAATGAGTATGAGCTTTTATCAAGAAAAAGATGATGACACTTGTGAGAGGCTTTCCAAAAATGAATCCCATGTGGATCTCAATGCTGTCCAGCCCTTACCTGATAGTGATGATGAAGATATACAGCCAAATGGTGTCTATGAAAATGATAAAGAAAACATCTCTCCAGATGAACATGGCTTAGTTGAATTGGATGTCTTTCAACCTAACAATGACATCATTGCACCAATTCCATCTCAAAACTTTGAAAATTCAGGAATTCAATCAGTATTCCGGCAGCCAGCAGATTTAGATTTTAGTGTCGAAACAGTATATAACAATATTGCTAGTTTTTCAAATATGGATTTCGAATCTAGCAACATTAATCAAGATACTGTGATGCAAACAGACACTCCCGAATCTCACAAGTTACTCTTTGAACAAATACCTGAAATACCTGATGGCAAGAGTTCAGAATTAGGATTTACAAATGATGAGACACAAGACCCCTCAGAGAGTGATAAGGACGTCCGGCCTTTCACGCCTCAAGATGAGACATCACAAGACATTGAAATGGAAAGCAAACTTGAAGATTCACCCTGTGTTGAAACAGCGCCACAGTTGAACATTGATGACATAAAGGATGATAATCTAGTAGAATCTCACCATTTGCTCGAGTCCGAGCAAGTGGCCTCTCCTGAACCTACAGACATCCAACACGCACATTCTACTGAACAGCTTCCAGTATCTCCTGCACCATTGGATGAATCAAAACCAGAAGAATCGAAATCACCAGAACCAGTTACAGATATTGATGAAGTTGTTGCAGTGGAACTTGAAGACATTCAATCAGCATGTAACCGTGTGACTGTTTCATTTGAACTTGAATCTGAAATGATAACACCAACTAGAATCTGTGAGGAAACTGAAAATGTTGGAGAAATCATTTCTGAAATAGACACAGCACTTGAAGCACCAGAAATTAAACTGGATACTGAACACCTTACATCTGAAATTTTCCACGCTATCGATGATCAGCTGACAACTGAGTCTCCTGTGCCGTCCAAGTCTCCTCTACCTGCTGAAACTCTTCTTCCCAGTGAGTCCCCATTGCCGACGGAATCTCCTCTTCCAAGTGAGTCTCCGATTCCGAACGAGTCGCATTTACTGGCGGAGGAGTCGCTACCCCGTGACTCCCCTCTGCCCGCCGAGCTGGCCCTGCCGAGCGAGTCGCCTCTGCCGGAGGATACGCTGCTGCAGGCTGAGACTGTGCAAGTTAGCGAGTCCCCCATGCCCGGCGACTCTCCGTCTCCATTACCAAGCGAAATCATTCCACCAAAGGAGTCCCCACTACCGGTCGAAACCGAAGCTCCTTCAGAATCTCCGGCACCGGTCGAGAGTCTGCAGGCGACTGAGTCCCCACTGCTTGCACACTCACCATTAGTTACACAGTCTGACTTTTTGCGCGAATCACCACTTCCGAGCAAATCCCCACTACCCAGTGAGCCCCTGTTACTTAGTGAATCTTTGCTGCCGAGCGAATCCCCACTGCCGAGCGAATCGCTTCTCCCGAGCCAGTCACCGCTACCGAGTGAATCTCCTCTGCCGACCGTCGTGGAGCCGCCGCAGTCGATTAACGCCGAACCCTTCGAAACTATCGCCGACGCCGCACCCGTCCAGGAAGAGCCCGCCGCGTCTCCTGCACCCCCTGCCGCCTCCCCCGCGCCCCACGCTGCGTCCCCTCTGCCGGCCGACGTGCCGCTGCCGCGCGAGTCGCCCGTTCCTGTGGAATCTCCCGTCCCTGTGGAGTCACCCGTGCCCGTGGTGGAGGCCCCGGTGCGCGTGGAGTCTCCCGCTCTCGTGGAGGCCCCCGCGCCCGTGGAGGTCCCCGCGCCGGCACAGTCCCCCGCGCCCGTACAGTCCCCGGCGCCACTGGAGCCAGTGTCGCTGTCGCCGCTGCCCTCAGCTGAGGCGCGCCTCGCCTCTCCGTTTCCTCCAGCGCCCTCCGCGCCCGCACCCGACCTGCTGCCTGAGGAGCCCACGTCGCACTCGCGCCTCGAACTCGTCACCGACGTTGACATCGGCATTCCCGAGTCCAGAGCCCAGGAGATATGCGTACCCGTCACTAGTGAGATCCAACTGGAAGAGGCCGTGCAGCCGCCGGCCGCGGCCACCCCGCCGCCCACACCCGCAGTGGAGCCAGCCGCGCCTGCGATAGACGCCGCACCCCTCAGCGACACACCCATGGCCGCCGACAGCGCGCCTGGAGCCGAGCTGGCCGTCGCGGCCGCCGCGGTCGCAGCGGTAGGAGCAGCCGCCGGAGTAGCTGCAGTGAAGTCTAAACCGACCGGTGCCAAAAAGTCACCCACGACTCCGACCGCGAAGTCAACGCCGAGATCTGCCCCAAAATCTGCCACACCTGCGCGCACTCCGACGACCACCACTCCCGCACCCATCAAAAGGCCCGCCACAGGCACCACGCCTGCCGCTCGTACGCCCACCGGCAAGGCGCCCACATCTGCCACTAAGGTACCCTCTGCGGCTAAGACCACCCTCGGGGCTAAGCCCGCCACCCCGGCCAGCAAGTCCGCCACCCCGGCCAACAAGCCCGCCACACCCAGCGCACGTACCACGCCGGCCGCACGGCCCACCCCGCCGGCCACCAAAGCCCCAGTGCCGGCGAAGGCAGCCGTTCCCGCTCGTTCTTCGCTCACCAAGCCCGCGGCCGCTAAGCCTGCGCCCCTAGCCGCCCGCACGGCCAGCACGACAACCCGTGCGGCCCCGGCGGCCCGGCCAGCGCCCAAGCCCGCGCCGACGGCTGCGCGGCCCACCGCTCTGAAGTCCGACGTGGCCGCCAAGCCCGCCGCGCCGCGTGCCACAGCCCCACGCCCCGCACTGTCCGCAGCTCGGCCGCAGCCGAAGCCCGCCGACAGGAAGCCGTTGACGAATGGCGACGCCAAGGAAACGAAACCAGCTGCGAAGCCCGCACCCCGACCTGCGCCCATCACTCGGCCCGCGCCGCGTCCCACGCCGCGCGCGCCTTCGGCCACTGCTGCGGCCCCTGCCAGGTGAGTCACGCAAGCTACTAGTAATGGACAGCTACTCGTGTCTTGGTTATACGAATTATTATGAG
This sequence comes from Diarsia dahlii, assembly GCA_949775195.1. NCBI lineage: Eukaryota > Metazoa > Arthropoda > Insecta > Lepidoptera > Noctuidae > Diarsia > Diarsia dahlii. The sequence continues at coordinate 18,263,769 of OX459195.1, forward strand.
AGCGTAACCGTGTGTATTCTCAGCAGGCCAAGCGTACCGAAGCCCGCGCCCCGCGCTCCACTGGACAAGCAGAGCAAGGATCTCGCTAACAAACGCATCACAGCCAAGGCCGCGCCGCCCAGGACCGCACCCCCGAAGGTGAGTCTAACCCTCTCTTTAATTAATATTATCTTTTTTTTTTAGGAGTGTGAGATGGATATCATCAAATGACTCCTCCGCTCTGGGCAGAGCGGTAGGGAGTGTCAGATTTCTACTGACTAAAACCACCCATGTTTCTTCTTAGCCCTTTGTGTCAATGCCGCAGTATCTCTTTCGAACAACCCGCAGCACTCTATAAAGATCTTAACAACATTTCGCAGCATTCATTATATCACAATTTGTATTTATATTGTAGGTATTCCTGAGTATTCCATCATACACCGTTTACTTTTGTTGCCAACATTTCGAGCATATTCATGATATCTTTGAACTGGTCTATGACCTGTTTTGTCTCACATCAAAATTGTGTTGTAACATCTACTCTTCATTGTTAATTTCAGTCGGCTAACACAGGCCAGAAGAAGGCCGTCACAAAGAGAACCATCAACACAGACGTGAAGAAGGAGGTGGTGTCGAACGGGCTGTCGAACGGCGACGCGGCACTGAGCAAGCCGCCGCCGAGCCCGCCAGCCGCTGACAACGCGCTGCTGCCTGACGTCATCGCGTAGGCACAGCACGATACAACAAAACGATTCCTATTATTTCCGCTTGAATTTTGTGATTTTCTATAAGTGTATGATAGTTTTAACGTCGTTCGTGGCGGCGAGTCGTTAGGTGCGGGAGTCAGCTCCCAATTTTATATTATAGAGTCGCTTTTTATAGACGTGTACGTTGCCGATTCGTTGTACGCGGAGCGGAGCGAGCGGTCGGACAGACGCGACCGCTCGCCCCGCTCCGGCTTTAAACGGTTATTATCCATTATAATGATTATAAGTCTGTTTTAGAATTTTATATTACCAACGAATGATTGATTAAATCTGGCTTTTAATTTATTTTCTTTGTATAACCGTATTATTTAAATAAAATGTGAGGAAGGACTGAGACATTGTTTTATTTATGAGTAAAAGTAAATTTTTATTACCGGACACAGTGAATGGTATTGAAACACAATTGGAATAAATAGCATTGTTTACTTATTGCTAGTGCTTTCTTAAGAAATTTTCAATATCCATGTATACTTAAAATATGGTGTTACAAAGAAAACTGGAACATAGTATATTACTGAAATAAATGTTTATCACCCTTTTATGTTCTTTTCTTTCTGAACTAATATTATAATTTAAAGTTTCATGTGTGGGAAGCGCAGGTCAGTATCACGCAGGTTTTCTTCGATCCATTTCTCAGCTTGTCGAGTCATTTCCTCGTCGAAGTGATCGCGCCAACCTCCGGCTTTGCCTGAAATGATACAGAACAAAAATAAAAACCTGATACAGAGCGTTCTGTTTATCATGTTCATAATCGCAGTTTCAAAAAGAAAAAAAAGTAGTAAGTCAAGTTATAACTCCACAACGTCGTACCTTTTCTGATAAAAGCCTGTTCCCCAGGTATTTGAATGCCGAGCACCTTCATGACGTCATAGTTGACCGACTTGTTGTTCTTGAAGTTGTCGATGCTCAGGTGGTCGCACAGGCGGTCTATTTGCTCGTCTGAGTACTCTTTGTTGAAGAACTTGGCTGCACGACGCACGGAGGTCGGCAGATCCTGAGAAAAAATTGCATTACTTTAGGGTTCCGCCAAATTTAAAACATAAACTCACCCTCTTTTCCCATGGGGGTATGCAGAAACCACACAACGCTACCTGCTACGATCTTTACATACTCCTTTTACCTCTTCTACATTCATACATCTGACCACACGCCATGACGCCAGTTACGAGTACTACGCACCTGTCCTTTCTGAAGAACGTCACTAGTAAGATCAGCGTGTATAATGTCTTTCTAGGACCTGGGGGTCTAAAACGGCCACTTTAGCAGTTCATAATAGGAATTGCGTCAAAAAGCGTAAATGACCTTTCATAATAGTAACAGCGTCTGGGACCATTAAGGAAAATAGATCATAGGTAAGTAATAATAGGAAAACAATATTAATTGCGTTAAATTCGTAAAATGGTCACAGACGCAGTTACTATTTTGAAAGGTCAATTCATATTCTGATCTGCTAAAGTGGCCATTTTAGACCCCCTGGTCCCGGCGTTGTCCGCACATTTATGCGCATGGAAACTCATTTACGGGAATGGGAAGCGTTCTAGCAAATCACGGTTCTGAGTACTTCTGAGCGACGCGGAAAAGAGAATAGGAGCTTGGAAAAGTGAGATTCCGAGCTACTATATGGGGTTCAATTTTTATTATTGCGGTTAGGAATCTTTGGTTAGAGACCGAAGTATTATAATATCTGTGGAGACGGTAATGGGGGCGAGTCAATTCAGGTCCACGGAGCGAGCAGTCTCGTGAGACCAACTTTAGCACCTCACTAACATTTTTTTGCACTAAAAACTAATTGAATTCTTATAACAGAAATGGTTTGTCCAGGGGTCATCAAATGGCCCTCTAAAATCCGCGATCCGCGGTCCCCTAAAATCGGACCCCTAAAGAATCTAATTGGTGATCCCTGGGTTGGTGGATACGTTTCATCCCAGTCAACTAAGCTGTTCTATAAACATAGGTACTAGGAAAAATAAAACTTCAGCAGCAGTACCTTTGACAGCTCTTCATAGAATAAGAACAGCATATTGGGGTGGTCTCTCTTCTCCCAAGCTTCTTTTAGATGTTCAAAGAATGGCGTCCAGTGGTCTAAAAAACAACACTTAGTTATAAAAAGATAAAAAAAAAAACTAACAATGCTTCTAAAGGTTAGTTTCCACCAAGCGGATAAATTCTCGTTCACTTTTTTGGTGACACTGAAAAAGTACTGTATCGCTATTGCTTAAGAATAAAAATCGTGTAGTTCGCTTCGAAGCAGCGGTGGCCCTGTGGTGGCGGCCCCGACTTACGAACAGTAGGTATTTCATCACCGCTGCTCTCAAAACGGTGAAGGAAAGAAAACATCGTGAGGAAACCGGCATGTCTTAGAACCAAAAAATTCGAAGACATGTGACATCTACCAATCCGCACTGGGCCCGCGTGGTAGATTATAGCCCATTCCGTCTCAAAGAGAGGAGGCCTGTGTCCCAGCAGTGGGGACATTAATTGGCTGTTGATGATGATGATGATGAGTTCGCTGGTAATATTCATCATCATCACATTTTATCTCCAGCACACCTGGGCACACCAGTAACAATTTAACTATTATGAACAAGTTTATTTACTAGGGTCAAACTTGATTTGCATAGGCATTTAAATAATTAAGTATTCTGCGTTTATGACATTCCAATGATTAATTCTTGTAGATAAAGCGAGATTTCAATCTCGTACAATGTAGAATATCGTAGATAATCTAAAAAGTTTTTCACTCCATCTGAGAATCGAACTCTGGAAGCATAGACCCATCATATGTTACAGCTACGAAGCGATGAAATGATGACCGCATAATAATTAATTTTAATTACGGAAATGAATAATATCGATAGTTATTTGTTACGAGCAATTAAATAATTCCACATAGCAGGAAATTATACAGTTTTAAACACTATGTGTAGAATACAATTATTAAAATATAAATACAACACGAACTCACGCAAGTCCTTTATGAAGAAGTTCCAATAAGTTTTAAAGTCTCCCGTGTATCCTTGCGTTCTCATCAGCCTGTTGAGGTGGTAGAACGACACGACAACGTCTCTGGGGTCCCGTGCTACATACACCATCTTCGCCTTGTCGAGCAATGTTGGAGGCAGCAGAGATATAGGCATGTGCGACTTGACGAACCTCGGAGAAGGCGTCGCGGTGAGCTGTTCTGTACCTCTTCCACAAACAGCTTCTAGTAACTCCAAGTTTTCTTTGCTGTGGCTGTTCTCTTCTATGAATCTCTTTTTGTTTTCTGGATGCACGCATATTGTAAACCTGGAACAGTTACATCAGATTTATATATTTTTCCTTTATGTAGGTAATCGTTATAATTCCTAAAATCCTAAGCTAGGTATGTAATGAAATCATGGTCACTAAGTAAGTGGCCTTTTTTACTGCATTACGTATTTAAACGTAAACTCCGTCGCGCGTCGTAGCGTAGAGCCTAATTAAGTAACCCACAGAATAGAACGGATTTATTCATTCAGTGACCAAGCATGGACCAAGCACTGCAATACGCTTGATTTATAAAGAGAAAGCGTCAACGGTGTCCGTTGTTACAATCAACCAGTTACGTAAAGTTGCCACTTTATTTATACCAACTTATCGAAGTAAAGGACAAAACCGGTACAACAAGTGGTCTTGTAAGTATTGTCACATAAACCTACCAAAATATTTCGCCAAGTCCTAGGGGGGGTACCCTATACAACAGGTTCCAGCTGATTTCTAAGATTTTTAATGGATCTACCTACTCTATGACAGTAGGTATTTTATTCAGTCCTGGGAGTCGAACCCAGGATCCCCATGATTGGCACTTACGGTCAGTAGACAGACGTGTTTGTATATAAACACCATGTTTCTGCAAATAAATAAGTTCTGCTCTTAGAACTCACTCTAAAAAAGGGTAGCGTTCAGTCAGCGGCGTTGCGTTTGATGTCTCGTAGTCCAAATCATTTGCTACCATCCAGATCAACTCTTGTGTCCATGTAGTTCCTAGAACAAAATGTAAACTCTGAAATATTTCGTACGAACAAGTTCATAGCTGTAACTCAGTTACCAAGAAAAAAAAACTGAAATGCTCAGGTTCCTAATGACTCGAAGTGAAAAACTAAACTAACAAATCCCGATCAAACTTGAATCTAAAGGTTTAGCGATAAAGTTGAAAATTTGACAGACTTAATTAATTTTTGGAAGGAAACAGATCCCGGGATTCGTGGAGACAACTCACCAGGATCCCTGGCTAATCCAATCGTATTCCGGGATCTGTAGAGACAATCCCAGATGGGCTGCCTGCCTGTTGCAATGTTTACCAATCAGCTTAAAATGTTGAGGTACCTGATCGTGGATAACTGGTGACGAAAACATCATCTGGTCTCAGTGGCATGTTGTATATTTCCGCAGCTTCTTGCTTGTATTTTTGTGGGAAGAAGTATTTCTTTGGGCCGACGCGGACGAACCCTGTCATCTCGCCTAGTTCAGAAAAACAACACAAATATTTTAGTCTCCTACCAACACTGGTTAACGCTACAAACACTACATTACACCTGTACTCTCAAGGGAAAAGGCAGAAGTGGACCTAATAAAGGACCCTTTTTTTTGGGGTTGGGAAATCATATGACTCCTCCCGCTCTGGGCAGAGCGGTAAGGAGTGTCAGACTTCTACTGACTAAAACTCACCCATGTTCCTGCTTAGCCCTTTGTGTCGAGGCCGCGGGATCTCTTTCGAACAACCCGCAGCCCCGACGGGTAATAAAGCACCCTTTCGACAGTTTTGTTGAAGCCTCATGTATCCACATCCTATGAGCCTATTGTCATCCACAGATGGGAGAACTCAATTATTACTTTGCCTGACCTGGAAATCAAACCCAGGGCCCCCACCATCACCCAAATGCAGGGTACTAACTGATTAAAATGCTATTATTAAACTATAATTGATTCTAAACTGACCAAATAAAGCTAAAACAATTAATCGAAATATTGATGTGTGCTGTATACCGATCAATAATTCGATTAATTGTTTGCCCTTGATACAATCGCTGTGAATGAAAATATTACGTCCGGGGAAACCAATTTGATAGACCTTATAGTTTCCGCAATTTAAGACGTGGTTCAATTAATTTATTGAATACATTGCATTTATTTATATATGCGCCTATGAATGCACTTAACTACATCATCATCTGCTTAGCCTTTTCCCAACTATGTCGAGGTCGACTTCCAGTCTTACCGGATGCAGCTGAATAACAGTATTATACATGGAGCGACCGCCTATCGGACCTCCGCAACCTAGCTATTACTGGGTAATACAATACCCTTTGGTAAGACTGGTTGTCAGACTCTCAGGCCACATCTGTAATTACTGTCAAATATGTATAAATGGTAGCCGGGACTAACCGGTTAACGTGCTTTCCGACGTACGGAGGAAACTGTATGGCGGTATTTAGTGGGCGGTTACCCATCAGGATCACAGCAGACCAACCTAGGCACGGTTTATTCTGAAGATCGACCCGAGCGGCGGTTAATATTTAGCCACGAGCTCGCACATAACTACAAAGTTTAATCCGCGAGAATAATCCACATAAGCATAAATATTTCTATCATAATAGAAAGTGACCTAGATACTTTTTCGCATTCGTTTTCTTCTATATCTTGACTCTGCGTAAAACACCACAAACTAACTCGTTCATATGAATGAAGATAGGCGGTTATCCCTTAAATACGGAATATTCAAATGTTCTATTCCATTGTCCTACTTTACAAATTGTAATGTCAATGAACTGATTAAATTCTAATTTTAGATTACGTTCGTTACGACTTTATTTATGTCAATATTCGGTTATTTTTCTACTAAGCCTAGCCGAAATAGAGGTATGATCAACATTTACGTTACATATTATTAGAATAGTGAAAGTCTCGGCATTTTATAGTTAAAGACAATTTAGTAAGGGGCCAAGGGTAGCTCCCTGTGAAACACCTACTGCACGTTTGCTTGTTATTTAGCTAAAATCCTGCCGCTTATCAACTTGAACAGTTAAAAGTAAAGATCGACGCGTACTTTCGGTCAATTATGTAGGTAGGGATAATGCATGTTGATAAACAATAACAAAGTCAAATGCTTTACAAAAAAATACTAAGTAGGTACCTAATGGGCAGATGTAAAGATTCCTAGTCCTGCGTTTTTAAGGGGATCGTAATAAATGATTGTGTTTAATAGACAATAATAAAATAACAAAGTAATTCTGAGTAAATACGTATCGTGTTAAATTAAACATGCTGACGACTTGTGAAGTTATATATCTAACTACTTCATAAAGCAAGATAACTGTTAATTGTTATTAACCGGTTTCTCATTTGTTGTATAAGCAAAAGAAATTCCTCCATAAGAATTAGCTTACCAGTAAAGTATTCCAACAACGTTTTCGTCAGTCCTGGCTCCACATCTTCAATCTCAAAAGGAAACCGGTTTTCCGAATCCATTTTACCACTTTCGAATGACCAATGTCTTTAAAATACTAGGAATATTTATTTACGCGTATCAAAATATTTGTCCCGTTCAAAATGACGCGATAAAGTGAGAGTGTACGCGAGTTGCGCGTGCGACTACGGGCGTAGTACTGCGAGATTCGAATCAACAGCACTGGTTTAAGGTCGAAACAACTTCGAAAAGCAGTTCATGTGTTTGCTTGTGTATCAACAACTGGCTCTGCAGCGCGGCCGGCTACAATTTAATATGCATCTCAAGGTGCTAGATTGGCGCACGTGTCATTTTCGATTGTATTGGAGTCAAACTACTTCCTTGAATGGTGGCCCTCAGTCCTTTCCACTTCTGACTTCACAAGTAAACTTTATTATTTTGATCTACCTATTGTTGCATTTATAGCTTGCGGTTCATAACAAAAGTTATTAAGTATTACCTACTTGTTCAAGTCAAGCTTTGTTACAATACTTGTTCGTAAACAATTAATGTGGTCTTAAAATTTACAATTAATAGCTACATGGGTAACCATAATGACCTAGTTATGTAAGTATCTATCAAGATTCTCATGATGTCCACACAACAACATGGTTGATGCACACACAACAAGTCACACAAGTTTTATTTTTGTCTAATAAAATTCGTTACAAATCATCAATATTATATTTACTCAGATATACTTATGAGACTGCATTAAAAAGTTATTTATTTGAATGGTGGACGTTGGCAAGAAGGCTGCTATAAGGTTAAAGTGGGATTGGGCGGGTCACGTCAGCCGCATGCATGATGACCGCTGGGCAAAAGCCTCAACACGATGGATGCCGGAAGACGGACGGCGCCGCCGAGGCTGGCCGTACCATGAGGGCTGGTTCGAGGCGGCACAAGAAAAGAGCTTTTGGAAGGAATTGGGGGAGGCCTTTGCTCAGCAGTGGAACAGTGCAGGCTAAATAAAAAAAAAATACGTATCGTTTTATCTTGAATGCAGGATTCATATAAATTCGTCTTATCTATAATTATTGTTTTTTTTTTATATAAATAAGATTCATCGGCGAATTCATGCTACTGCTGAGCACCAGGTCACCGAGCACCGGGTCAGAGGCTAGGTGTTATTGGGTGTTTCCATAAAAAAAAACAGTGGCGTAGCACGGTCCGGTCCGGATAAGTTTGCCCTACCCTTTATTAACTTTTTCCCCAACTTACATTTTGCGCTTGCATGCGACGCACATGTGATGAGATGATGACGCATGTGATTGGATAAGTACCTGCTACGCTTCTACCGGCAATACTAAGTAGCTCAGCAGCAGACTGTACACACACCACAAGGATTGTGTATGTACATACATGACATAGGTACTACGTAAAAAATAATCAGTCGAAGCAGCCTTCGATACTGAACATTCACTTCGATTTTCGTGTTTCGAAAACAAATAAAAGACCTAGGCAGTGTTACAGGAAAACGAGCACCTATAAAAAAAAAACAAATGAATAATTTAATTAATATACTTGGCATTTTAATTGGCAATAAAACAAATTAATTCCTTTAGTTTACAGCTGTTAATGTTTTATGTGCAGGTAACGCAAAATCAGTATTTCGATGGTTGTCTTTGATCCATTGATCAGCTTGTTGTGTCATGTCCTCTTCGAAATATGCACGCCAAGTGACGCCAAAGCACTCAGGGTGACCAGGGATTTTTTTGTAACTAACCATAGACCATAGTTTTAATTAGGTAAGACCAGGGGCGTATTTTGAAATTTGGCGCCCCGGGCCAATAACTTTTGCCGCCCCAGAAGTCAATAAAAATACAATATATTTTTTTTTTGCTTTCTTTTTTCTAAAGCAGTTTCGAGTAAGTAGCTAATCAATGAGTGATGAGCTTGGAAAGAACCTCAACGTCAGTGTCGAACCCAGTTTCGTGCGTTTTTGCCGCCGGGGGCCCAACCTAATTTCGCCATCCCTTCTAATTTCATTATTAGTCAAGTAAACTAGCTAAAAGTCAAAACACTTTTTTTATTAATTGAAAATGTTACACTTCGGGTTAATTTTTAAAAGTCTAATCAATTTTTTTATAATTTTGTTTTGCTTTTGATTGCCTACTTATCTAATAGTGTGTTAGGGTAAGCCGTTCCCAAAATTAAAAAAAAGAGCGAACGAGCTTAAACAATTTTGACACATCGGATAAGTTACATTTTGTTTCAACAATTCATGTAGAGTAGATATAGATAATTTTTTAAGAAGTTATGCATTATTCACACTTGAGGACAAACGTAAGAGCGAGCGGAGCGAGCTCGAAAATTTTTGCCCCTTGCCCCGGAAAGGTTCTGAATTTCTTTTTAACGTTCAAAAACTTACTTTTACCACTAATGCATTGAGGGATTGAATTGGACAATGAAGAAAACTCGGTGGCAAGAGCGAGCGTTACGAGCGTGAAAATTTTAGCATTCCAGATGGGTTAGATTTTCTTTTTACCGAGAATAGCAAGCGGTGGGCGGCAGATTAAAAGAATATAGTGCTTGTTCACTTGATTTTTGGGGCGGCATATGGCAGACTGGAATATACGTAAGGCTAATTCGAAAAACCGCCCCAGGGTGGCGGCGAGAAAAATACGCCTCTGCATGGTTGTCCTTATTTTTACAACGTCGTCCATCTGGATCTGGTAACCATCATGACCTGACGTTGCCGCCTGGTTTTTGTTATGTTAACTTGAACTGAGATTGTTAAAGAAAATAAAATATAAAAAGATGAGAAGTAAAAGTGGAATGAATGGCGCCAAAACCAAAACAAAATGTAATCGGCCAGGGGCGGCTGGGCGGCTACGCCGCCCCTCACGTTCTGGCGCCCCGGGCCATGGCCCGGATGGCCCTAGGGTAGGTTAATACGCCCCTGGGTAATGGGCCTACTACACGCACGCACTTCCCCACAGTTTTCGTTCACACTTCACAGTACATCGCGCGTATGGTTGGTAAAACTGTAAACAATTTATTGAAACTAATACAAAGATATGAGATACGTCCAATAGTGTTGTGTGTTAATGTTTTATGTGTGGGAATCGGAGATCAGTATCTTTCAGGTTGTCTTCGATCCATCGATCAGCTTGCTGTATCATCTCCTCGTCGAAATAGGAACGCCAGCCGCCTGTTTTGCCTGGAAACATTGGAAACTGCGATCAAATTGCATAAAACACAACTTCATGCCTCTATTTTCCGACCGCTGATTCTATTGATTGTCATCAATTTTGCACAAATTCGTACTACACTTAATTCGATCACATAATTATTGGTTTTGGTTTCCTTTGACGCGGAGAGTTGCGTACTTTGATAGCATACAGTGGTAACAGCTTTTGTAAGAAACCATACTAACCTTTCCTTATGAAAGTTTCATCCTTTGCAAGAACTCCTATCTCTCTCATTTCTTCAAAGTTCACTGACTTATTATTCTTAAAGTTTTCGATGGTCAGATGGTCGCAGAGGCGATGCATTTGTTCTTCGTTCAGCTGCTTGCCGAAGAAGTCTGCGACACGACGAATGGACGCCGGCAAGTCCTAAAACATAAATACAAAAAAATTGTGGCTTGTGTTCATACACAAGATAAAGTGATAATTATACCGAGGCCCACTGCGAGTCCCAGTTCAATTACCAACTACCTAACCAAATACACTAGGTATACAAGATAAACGGACCCTTCTGAAGCCACCAACCAAGCGTTCTTTAAATCAAAACAATTTTTTAATATTTTTGTTCTAGAAATCTCAGTAATATCAGAAAATAGTTTTTCAGTATTGATTTCTGAAGGGTGGATGTTGCCACTGCAACTGAACTATAATAGGCAATGCCTGTATTTCGGTGTACATAACAAAGAATTATAAAAAATATTGGGTTGAAAGATGACGTTTTACGGTAGGGCATAATATGGCGCACTCAAAATATTATGCTGATGGATACTTTGCATAATAAGGGGGTTCTGGAAGTATTTAAAGTACCTAAAGCTAGCATTAAACGTTAAAAAAAAAAATCGTGGCAAAGGTGGAGTCCCAAAATCCGTAACTAGGTTCCCAGAAAAAGGTGTGAGTACCTACCTATGATACGCGGACTCAAGGAACCGATGTTTTACTTAAGCCTGCTGTAGGCAATGATGTATAAAACTGTAGGGTCTTATCTTACCCCACCAAATTATTGTCATAAATCATTTGTCTTGTTACCACGGAACACAATATTCCGTATAAATCTTCTTGTTACCAACTGTTGATATTGCACTTGACGTTGAAAAAACGATAACGTTATCACTGATCTAAATAATCGCTTCATGGCCCTGTGTAAAACAATGAAACGTGCAGGTTTACCTTTGATAGTTCTTCATAGAACAAGAACAGCATGTTCGGATCGTCTCTCTTTTCCCAAGCCTCCTTGACGTGCTCGAAATATGGCGTCAGAGAAACTGAAAAATTCAGGGAAGTATTTAAGTTTAACTGTGGCTCAAACAGTACAGTTTATTGAAATAATAATAAAGCGTTCTATCAGTGAAATCCCAACATTCACTTGTTATTATAAAAAAAGCTACAAAGCTGAAGTACTAGGTTTATAAGAAATCCCTTGCTAAGACTTGTTGTCAGACTGTCAGACCACAGACTACCTGTAAAAACTGTCACAGATGTCACAAACGACAGCCGGGACCAACCATTATCCAACCATTGGGGTAAACCAACCATTGCCACCCATCCCACTGTGCTAAAATCATCGAGCGTGTCTGTCTTGGTGTACCGGGCTCTCAGCTTCCAAGTATACTGGTATATTGGCCATGTAGTGTCAGTACGCCATTATGATAAGCAATTATTCGGCATAAGTTTTCTCTACTTACACAAGCTTCTATGGAACAGATTCCAAAAGTCTTTGAAGCCACCCTTGCAGCCCGACATTTTAAACAATCTGGCGTGATGATAGCAGGATACAGCCACGTCTCTGGGGTCTCGTGCCACATACACCACCTTCGCAGTATCCAAGAGTTTGGGAGGCAGCAGGGACATCGGCAAATGTGTCTTTATGAAACGAGTAGCTGTCAATGGAGCCGCAGCTAGCAATGGAGTCACTGGCATGGCTAAGAAACTTATCAACGCAGAAAACTTCTCTCTGTCAAAAGGTCCTTCTGTTTTCGCGATTGAGTCAACGTATTCTTCTTTCGTATCTTCGTCAAAGAACATGAAACCGCTATAAAAAAAAAATGTGAAGTTGATATCTGACGATTGATTGATTCAGTAACTAATGGGCATAGAAAAAATTACTCACTCTAAGAAAGGATATCGGTGCGTAAGTGGTATCTCTGCAGCTTTTTCGTAATTCAAATTGTTTACAACCAACCAAACTAGTTCTTGGGTCCATGTGGTTCCTGAGAAAAATATTTTTATGTCAGCACAGGCTGGTTTTATAAGGGTTTGAAATATGATAACATTTTGTGATATAATCACCAACTCTGCCCAAATTTAGCGAGTAAGTAGGTAACTTACCAGATCTCTGGTAACTTGCTACAAACACGTCGCTAGGTCTCAGGGGCATGTTGTAGATGTTCGCGGCATCTTTCTTGTAAGGTTTGAACACCATGTAGCCTTTAGGACCCAGACGTATGTAGGTTGCAGGCATGGCTGGAGGAGAGATACATGACGATAATTAGTAAGGCGATTCGGCAGAGGCGGCAAAGCAAAAGTACTGGACCCTGGCGGTCGGTGTAAGTTTATGGCACCAACGATTTTTATACAAGTACCTATTTATCTTTTGTATATGATATATCGTGCCAAACAAAAGTTACAATCACTTAAAAGGTGATTGTAATTTGTGTTTGTTTCCTGCGTCTCATAATAAAATGAACTGCGCCTCATACCTGACGTCACGGTAAATTTTCCTTATGCGCAGACATGATAGTTATCCGAGCGATTAACATTATCATTCCTCATTCTCTTGATGCCTTTATCCTAATCCATTTCGGGTCTACGTAGTATGTTTTCTTCTTCCATACTTTTCTATTACTCGTCGTTTCCTGTCCTTTCTTTCCATATCATTCTTTACACAGTCCATCCATCATTTCTTTGGTCTTACTCTACTCTTATATCTTTCCACATTCATACTCACGATATTTTCCTCATTCCTCCGCATCATCAATGGATCGGCCATTATATTATTGTACAGATACCGGCACGGTTCTTGAGCGCTCGGCGGAAGAGTGGGAATCGCTGTGCGCATCTTACACTTTATGACAAATAAAACGCACACCCGTTTATTATTTACTAGCTGATGCCCGCGGCTTCACCCGCGTGGATGTCGTTCAAATTATATACTAAAACCTTCCTCTTGAATCACTCTATCTATTAAAAAAAACCGCATCAAAATCCGTTGCGTAGTTTTAAAGATTTAAGCATACAGACAAACAAACAGACAAAAATAGCGACTTTGTTTTATACTATGTAAGGATTGGTCGTGAGGAGTAAAGAACCAATCCCGAGTGACGGCTATGACGCGATGCGCTACGGGCCAATCACTGCACTTTCCCCGCCCCCGCGTCTCATTTGATACTACCAAAGGGACCCAATAACTCACTTTTGCGTCAGCGCTCAAGAATCGGGCCGATGATTGTAACACAACACATCTCCCATAACATACAGACCCCGACATCAATCGTCGGGTCGAAAGATCTTCCTATTATTAATGGAGATTATGGAATTTTACTCCTTGTTCCTGAAATATGACTGGTTTTTTTTTATTTTGATTGTTTGTAGTAACTTGAACACCTTTGCAATAGATAGATACTTCCTTTTTAACCAACTTTACGGGTTTTTTTAAGTAGATACTCACTGCCAAAAGTACTTTGAATCAATGCTTCTTCTTCAGGCTTCAGCTCCTCATATTCATAAGGAAACGGCAATTCTTTCTGTTCACCCATTGTTACAAATGCACAACCTCAAGGTATGAAATAAATGTCAACACTATTCCAATCCAACATCTGATCTTCAAAATGTTAGGTTATCTATATGCGATATACCACCCGCAAATATCTGTAGATATCGTAATAACAAATAAGTTATCTTGTTTTTATGATAACAACAATGTTTCGAGTGCAATTTTGTTATGTAGCTGGGAGCTTAGGCTTAAGTTATGATTCCGAACCATGCTACACGCAGCAGAGCTGCCGCAACAGTGCCGTCGCGGCAGCGGCACTGCTGGTCCCATACAATCTTTATAAGCATAAATGAGATTACATTCTACTAGGCTCTCATCACTGTGCTTTCTGTGCTCTCATCGGTCTGTATTGCAGAGCCAAGACAAGCCGTGAAGAACAAGACAGAGACAAGCCGTGATCCAAAGTACCATAAAAAATAAATTCCTTCGCTTTTGGGCCATGTATTCGAGCGGATTTAGATTGCCTGTCATTAGGAGACATTGTCACAAATGAAGGATTTGATAAGATAAGATAGCCAGCTGTTTTGGGATTGATTGGGTTTATTGGGTGCCTCTACAGACTTGATCGTGATAACAATATGTATGACGCTTGAAGGAGAAAATAATGACAACTATTAGTATATAGGAGTAAAAAAACTCACAAGATAAGTTAATCCAGGTACTTGATCGGGGATATTTTCTAGATGATAAATTTTACGTACCTACCTAAGTAGCTTAAGTGTACATTTCACTCGAAGGACAAAGTCTAACTTGACTGTCCAAGTCCTCAATAATTCAAAAGTCTATTCGATTTTTATGGACGCTTTTCTTCGGCCATCTTCGTGTCGCTGGCACAATAGTATTTTTGAATTTTGTTGACCTAAAACGTGCATGGCGCGGCACCGTTGGTAGAGCCTCAGTGTATAGGGGTCACTTAGACTGGGTCTATCTTTTATAGTAGAACTTACCCGCCTTATTACAAAAGGTAGTTAAACCTGGTTTAACTTAGACCTGGTTTATTTCGCATGCTGTCACTTTCTTTTAAATATTATTGAAGTGAGACGTCATGCGAGATAAACCAAGTCAAGTTAAACCAGGTTTAACTACGTTTTGTAATAAGGCGGTATGTCTGAATTTTATTTTGCAAAACTGTGGATAGCATAAACGTCATTTCGCCGAAAATCATTTATCATAAATTCAAAACGCATAATTTTGTAAGTCAGAATCATCTTGTAGCATAAACTTCATATTATTATCCAGAATCATTAAAAAGTAAAACCACAATCGTCTTTTGGCATAGGTACATTTCATTTTATACAAACGTGCAACATGCAGCAGGCATGGCAACTGTCACGGCATTGGCGCTGCGGTGCTTCGGCGGTTCCACGCAAGCTTATTGATGCCACCACAGCTTCGGCTTGCTGGCCGGCTTTGCTGGCCAGCCACGGCCGCGGTGGCGGGAGTTTCAGTCCCCTGCTCCTCAGCTTGCGGGCCGCCTCGCCCCTCCGCGCCCACGCGGGTTTAAATTACACTCTCGGGGCAGGTGAGACTATGTGGAGTCGGTTTTGCAGTGATTCGTTTCTGAATTTTAGTTTGTCTTTTAATTTTAATTTTGGTCAAAAATATTGAAAGAATTGGCAATACGCCTTATAAAATTATTTCAAAAGAAATTCAACCATCTTCATAGTATGCCATGTGAAATTCTTCCAGATAAAATTCTGCCAAAAGTATGCCATTGTCGATTCGTACATTTACACATTCAGCCAAACGATAATTCTACTAAATAATTTTTCTGCCTTAAACACATACGTTCAAAGAAGAATATGCCAAGTGTGTTAGGCCAAATAAATTTCGGAGCATCAAGTTTCTGCCACATAGATGGTACCCGCTTAGACTGCATGTTTTGGTGCACAAGGTTTAACAAGCGGTGGAAGAGAGGGCCGTTCATTTCATGTCGTTACATTTCAAAATCGAATATATTATTTAGACCTCATCATCAGCCTATAAGTTCCCACTGCAGGGACTCAGGTCTCCTCTCTAGGAGAGAGATGGGCTATATAATCTACCACGCGGGCCCAGTGCGGATTGGTAGATGTCACATATCTTCGAATTTTTTGGTTCTAAGACATGCCGGTTTCCTCACGATGTTTTCCTTCACCGTTTTGAGAACATTGGTGATGAAATAAATTACACAAAGTAATGTGCCTGACGGCGACGGGGTTTGAACCCACGACTCACTGTTCGTAAGTCGGGGCCGCCACCACTGGGCCACCACTGCTCTCCCTAGACCTATTAAAGAAAAACTTAAATATTTCCAACTGTATCTGTATGATTATGTAAAGATGGCCCCTGGGTGATGGTACGTAGTTCACAGCACAGGTCTGAAAATACATCGTAGATTGGAAAATGATTCAAGGCTTTCACTCTTACATTCTTATTTATTACTTTTTTAAACAGTCAAATCCGAGTGTGGGAAGCGCAGATCGGTATCTCGCAGGTTTTCTTTGATCCATTGTTCAGCTTGTTGTGTCATCTCTTCGTCAAAGTAGTCGCGCCAACCACCAGTCTTACCTGAAAAACACTATCCGTCAAATACGTGCATACCAACAGTTTCTTATGACCCCTGATTAAAAACTGGTCATCGTCCCCGAGCTTTATGCATTTTACGAAACTCGTTTAGTTATCGTGAAACTTCATCGTGGTGTGCTTTGTAATATCCGAGTATTGCGTAATACGCCTCATCATCATCATCAACAGCCTATTAATGTTCCCACTGCTGGGACATAGGCCTCCACGTAATACGCCTAAAACCGTAAAATGACTTGGTTCGACGACATATCCACTGCACTGTTCGAACTCTAGTAGTAGTCCTGGGCCTGGCCAAATAGTGCCAAATACTAACGAAAGGAAACGTGCGTAGCAGTCCTTTTCGTAGCCAAGCGGTCGTAGCGGTCGTAGCCAAACGCTCGTAGTGGTTGTAGCCAAACGCTCGTAGCGGTCGTAGCCAAACTCTAGTAGAGGACGGAGCCACATGTTTGTAGCAGACGTAGTAAAACGCTCAACTCTCGTAGAGCTCATAGCAGTCTTGACAAATCGTCATTTAAGTTCTAACACCCACGTAACTCATTTTTTGGCGGTCGTGACATTTTGATGCCATTAGCTAGACAATCGAAAGACGCGTCGTTTCGCCCAATCAGGATCAGAACCAACCTACGACCAAAAAAGCCTTTTAAAATTATGAAAAAGTAACAGCACGAAGCCATCAATCAGACTTGTACAATGGAAACAGTACGAAAGTCCAGTATGTAGTTCCATAGGCTAACTGGAACTAAAGATTGAGTAACGTACTGTTTCGTATATCAAATTAAAGTTAAAAGTTCCTAAAAATTACTTACGTGATGATAGAACTTAAATGACGAAATGCCCGTAGCTATTGAGCATTGACTAATAATAATAATAATAAATCATTTTATTTCGGACAACTAAGAGATCCATATCTTAGTTGTCCGAATACGACAATGTTTGCTGTAAGCACGCACAGTTTTTAAAGAGGTTTAATATTAAGAGCTTAGTATGTTTTGTTAATTTCACCTTTTCTGATAAATTTTTCATTTTCTGCAAGCAGACCGAATTCCCTGAACGGTTCGAAGTTTACTGATTGGTTATTCTTGAAGTTGTCGAAATTCAGATGGTCACAGAGCCCAGACATTTGTTCTTCGTTCAACTGTTTGCCTAAAAACTCTGCGACTCGTCGAATTGCTGCAGTCAGGTCCTGAAGACAGTGAAGTATTGATGATTATTTATTTATTACACTTTTAGGAAAACTTACAGCTAAACAGACAGTGAGTAATAATTTAAACAAAATATGGCCAATTACAAGTTTCCACATGTAGTTTATAAACAATATGACGAAAAAGAAAAGTACCTATAATAAAACCAAAAAAAGAAACATATAACACCAAACAGAAAAATTACTAAATACGCTCGAAGAAGCTATTTGATAAAGTTTTCTTCAATTTAGCTAAACTAGTATTGAAAATGTCGATCTCAGCTTCCCGGCAGGTTGCGTTATACATACGACTCGCTCTCACCATGTACGAGTTACTTCTGTACGTAAGTAGTGGCTACCACTGAGGTGTGCAATAACTGAGGTCTACGCAGGAACACAGATGGGACTCGCAAACCGATTTTATGCAGCAACTCGGTAACACCAGTTGTTCCATTGGCGATCTTGAAAAGTAACACAAGATCTGATATTTTTCGCCTTTCGTAAAGTGGAAGGATATGTTTTGCAACGGTAGGTATAATTCGTTGAAAACGTTTTAGACCGATATTGAATATTAAAAACCTTTTCTGTATGCTCTCAATACGATTTATGTAAACATTATAATTGAGGTTCCAGACCTGAGAGGCATACTCCAAATGACTACGGACAAAGGAACAGTATAATATTTTAATGGTCTTATTTTTAAACTCCGAGGACACCCGGAGAATGAAACCAAGTGCTTTTGATGCTTTCTTGACTATATTGTCTATGTGCGCATCAAAGAGAAGCTTAGCGTCAAAGGTAACTCCCAAATCCCTGATAGTGTTGACCCTATTTAGTGCAGTATCAAAAAGCGTGTAATTATGGACGATCTGGATAGGTTTCCAAGTAAAGGAGCAAACATAACACTTGGAGACATTCAAGTCCAATTTATTATTAAGACAATAGCCTTGGAAACTATTAAGGTCCGCCTGTAATAGATGAGCATCCTCCACTGTATTTATTTGTCTCATAATCTTCATGTCGTCAGCGTACAGTAACAATTTTGAATACCGGAATGAAGAAGAGATGTCGTTGATAAATATATTAAACAACAGCGGCCCCAGCAAGGATCCTTGGGGAACCCCCGATGGGACGTTCATAGACTTAGAGCAGTATCCATTCAGAACTACAGTCTGACATCTGTTTTCCACATAGGACTTGAACCACCGGTAAAGATCGCCCCTAATGCCCACCGATAAAAGTTTACGCAACAGGATTACATGATCTATCCGATCGAAACATTTACTGTAGTCGGTATATATAACATCGACTTGGGACCTTTGTGACATACACTCAGAGAGGTAGTCACTACAGACAATGAGATTAGTAGAGGTCGACCGACCCCTCTGCACGAAGCCATGCTGGCTTTCACTTAAGATGTGCTTGAGTGCCGAAGAGACCTGTGCGTGCACAATTTTTTCCAGCACTTTAGCAAATACACACAGCTTCGAAATAGGTCAGTAATTCTCGACCAATGTCCTTGACCCTTTTTTACCCGACTGCGGCGAAGCCCAAAAGGAGGGTTATGTGTTTGACGTGTATGTATGTATGTCCGTTTCTTTGTTCCCTCATAACTCATAAACGGATGAACCGATTTGAATGAAATACACGTAGTTAGATTCGTCTTGATGGCGAGAGTGTTATAGGCTACATTAAAATTAAAAAACAAAGAAAAATTGCGGATTTTGGGGGCCAAATCGCGGAGTTCAAAAAATTTTTTTTTTTAAATACGATGGTATTTAAAAAAAAAATTTTTTTGAACGAGTAGGATATCAAAATAAAGGGTTTTAAAAGGAGATTACAAAAATATAAAACACTTATATGGTTAAAAGAAATTCAAAGTGACAAATCCTAAACAAGCACAAAAGTTAAATCATCTGCGAAGAATTTTATGCGACCAACGAAATAACTGTCGCGCACGACGCGAATCGCCATAAAACAATTGAAATGGCGGTAAAGATGATGGCTGCCGGACAGCCCACACACAGGTTTGAAAAGGGTGAAATGGAGAGCATGTGGTGAGGAGACAAACTAGAAGCGACGAGCTTCTAGAACTCCCATCTAATAGATCCCGGTGAGTCTTTACTTTGTAATATCTTATGTCGAGATAAACATACATGATGAGTGGAGAGATGAGAGGACTCTTACAGTTATATATTCTTACTTCACTGGTAGTTCAATCTTGCAGTGCACAGCACACTTGGTAGTCAAAGACATTGAACTGGGAAGTCTGGAACTCCCATACATTGTAGTGTGGTCCGGAAACACACTGGCACGGTCAACTGAGCTGGAGCAACCGTGGCGAGGCTATGGGGATGGTGGAGGCCTCCGGGGGACCATATTATAGGCCCCCTGTCCGGCTAAGTGATTATGCAAACATGTTTAGAATCACCAGGGATACACCCTGTTTAGACCGGAGCAAGTTGACCGATGCCCAGCTAGGTAATGGAGGTGCATAGCCATGTAAGGTACGATTATAAATAGACACCTGCATATAAAAGAGAATGGCAAAGAACTAGGTAAAACCTATAAGACATGCAAGTGGCATAGCCACATGAGGGAGACTGTACGTCACCGTAAAGATATATGCATGTAAGATATATGTACATGATGAAACAGGGCAACTCATCTCTCTACCCTCATGACAAATGTGTATATTTTGTGTATCTATGTGGTCCTCACATGTGTGATGATGACATAAAGTGGTTGGCTTATCATAATGCATGTAGAAGGCGCCACAATAACTAACACAAAATAACTAAAAAGTTGGAAATAAAAAAAGTAGTTAAAAAACTAAAAAACCCGACTGAAAAAACTGAAAATCAAAAAACAAGCCCATTTTAAATTAAACAAAACTTGGAAGCAGGCGGGGGTTCATTTGAATATTAAATTATGAAAAGAAAAAAAAATGAAAAATAGAATGGACCCCGCCTGCTTCCAAGTTTTGTTTAATTTAAAATGGGCTTGTTTTTTGATTTTCAGTTTTTTCAGTCGGGTTTTTTAGTTTTTTAACTACTTTTTTATTATCGGTGTTTTATATGCCGACTTCCATATTTTAGGCACCACGCCAGTAGCAAGAGATTTTTCAAACAGGATGGAAAGAGGCACAGAACGATCTTTGGCGCAGTACTTTGACGATGAATATGGGCGAGATGTCATCTGGGCCCGCAGACTTCTCTAAATCAACTTGTTTTAGCAGCCTGCAAACCTCACTCAGCCTCACAGTTCTCCTCTTAGTGTAACTCTAATGTGTATGCAATTATGTAACTCTAATGTGTATGCATGCATTGTTTGATTTGTATTGATTATAATTATTTTACAATTACATTTGCGTGTTATGTCATTTTAATTTTTATATCTTTTGTGGACTGTGTCTGAATCAAATAAATTATAATATTACTGGCTTTGTTGTTTATTTTGTATCTTAGTACGTTGAATAGTCTCTCCGCAACTTAGAGCAGCGTTTTGGTTATTGGATGGAAAACATAAGACAAATGAAATGATAGACAAATTCACAATATTGTTATAGGCAAGTCAGTCGAGGCTTCATTTCAAACAAATACTTACGTGTAGGTACGTACTTAGTTTATGTTTCCTCTAAAAGTGATACTAAGAAACCTAATTTAATGTTTGCATCACTTAGGTATTGTTTTTTGCTAATAATAGCATCTTATTCATTAATGTTTGCAATTTTACATGACTACTTTATGGCGAAATGTGTCATTGCACTACATATTATTATCACCATCTTTTGTAACACATTTACTGAAAATTTATACCTCAATGGTTTTTATATATCAATGACCTCAATGGAAATAACTAGCTTTTACTTTGTCTTTGATACACGCAGAGCTACAAAACTGTACCTTTTTGTAGCTTTTAAGAATAACTGTTGTTTAGAGTTGAAAAAATACTGATAAAATGACCTTTGATAGTTCTTCATAGAACAAGAACAGCATGTTCGGATCATCTCTCTTCTCCCAAGCCTCTTTGACGTGCTCGAAATATGGCGTCAGCGTAACTGAAAAGGAAAGTTGAAAAATGAAATCAAAAGGTGCAAGCGTGACTGCTGAGCATGAGGTCCTGGGATCGATTCCCAGATCCCGCAAAGTGTTATTGGGTTTTTCAATTTTTTTCCTGTTTTGTCTGCTGTGTGCATAAACAGTAAAATACATTACAGGAATAATGTTTTGTGTCAAATCAGAGGCTGTAGTTAAATTGCACGTGCATTTTCCTACATTTATAGTAAAAGTACATTAATTAAATAATTTGAGTACTAAAACTTACACATGCTCTTATAAAACAGGTTCCAGAATTCTTTGAACGTGCCGATGTAATGTAAAAACAAGAACAGTCTAGCGTGGTGGTAGCAAGAGACGGCCACATCCCTGGGATCTCGCGCTACATACACCACCTTAGCAGTATTCAGGATCTTCGGAGGCAGAAGGGTCATGGGCAAATGGGTCTTTACGAAGCGGGGTGATGGGGCCTCAGCCAGTAACTGGGTCGCGGGAGTAGCCCATTCTGTCATTGTTGCTATAAATTTGTGAATGTCAACCTCTTGCTTTTTAGCAATGGCAGCTTCTATGTGTGGGTTTTTAGGTTTGTCGTCCAGCAACATGAATACTCTGTAATCAATTTAATTTGTTACTTGGATATTGCTGGTTTTGGTTAGTATTATAATTAGTGATGTTCAATTCCGCTTTAAACTACAGACGCATTATAGAGATAGCTTATGACGCTGCGTTTTCGCGATACTTGAATTTCTATTCGTTTTGGTACAAAAATTTGAAACACCCATAATTTGGAAACGGTGCATCGTAGAACCATGCTTCTGAGATGATGAAAGATGATGTCTATGGCCAAGATTAACTCGATACCTACTGCAGTAAAATTGGGAATGAAAAAAGATTTAAAGATCCTCGCTTTAGCGGCTACACTCCAACCCACCTCGCTGGAACAAGACTCGTATTGCGCTAACTGCGCTAAGTCTACTTAATTCGGATGATAACAATAGAAATTCGTGATTTCTGTTATATCTTGTCGCGAGATATTACTCGATTATACTTGTATTTACTTAGTTAATTTGAAGATTTAAATTAAAATCAATCAACCCAAGTTATTCAATTTACTTGTTTATTTGCACAATTATATGATAAGTTGGCAAATGATTATTCGGCGAAAATTCTGCGTAACGTTAGTTGGCAAGTGAAAATCTGGCAAACAATTTTCGGCGAAAGGGCGCTCGTAAGTTCAGTTGTAAATAAAGTAAGCAAGACTAAGTAATAAGTACACTTACTCCAGAAAACGATATCTAGACGTGAGAGGGACTGCTGCAGCTCCGTTGTAATCCAGGTCATTTCCCAGTAGCCATACTAGTTCTTGAGTCCACGTGGTTCCTGCAACATGGTGTGATGGGCACGTCAAATGGGAACAATCATGCCGAAAGTACCACGCAACTCTTCAAGACGTGTCGTTTGGTTCTTTACAACGCGATACCGTTGGTTGGTTGGCGTTGGTTCTTTACCAGTCTTACCAAGAGGTATCGTATTTACCCAGCACTAACTGGTTTGAGGAGGTCAGAGAGGCAGTCACTTCATGTAAGCTACTGGTTATTCAGCTGCATCCAGTTAGACTGGAAGCCGACCCTGACATAGTTGGCAAAGGCTAGGCAGATGATGACCTGTACAAATGTTTGACTTGGCGAAAACAAGCTAGAAACAAATAGTGCAAAATGTCATGTTTCTGAAAAATACATGTCACTAATGCTAATTTAATTTATTGTGCAACTTTTTGACACTTTGAAGTTATCTACGAGATGCAAAAGAAATGACAACATGTTTTTTCGGTGTGAACGCAGGTTAGGATCCAGATGACAGGTACTTGAGTCTTGGCAATGATAATAATCTGAGTTAGGTAAATCAAGCTATTCGTACCTGATCGCTGATAACTGGCGACGAATACGTCAGTGGACCTGAGAGGCATGTTGTAGATATTCTCAGCATCTTTCAAGTAAGGCTTGTTCAGTATGTACCCCTTGGGACCTACACGGACAATGTCTGCTGCGTTGGGAACTGTAATGAGAAAATAGAGCTGTTTAATAATTTAGAGTTTTAAAAGGTTTTTCGCTATTGAATCGATACTCGAAAGTCCCTAACTTACCTACTTCAAAAACAGCCGTTTACTGCCATATTAAAAGACTGTACCGTGATCCGAAGTCTAATATATAATGAGATAAGCCATCGCTTCCGCTTCCGTTTTTTCTGTCTCTTTTCCTCCTTTTGCGCATATATCGTCGTCTCTTTCGCTCACCCCACCACCACAGGCAGCAACTTCTCGTCGAGAAGTAGAGATGGGCTTAAACGTTAAAAAATAATAACACTGCTAAATGCTAATGCTAAAAATAATTAACACTTAAAATTAGCAGTTATTTTTAGCAACTGTTAAATTTAGTCACAGACAGATTTTTAACATAATTAATTCTCATTTCCTTCATATTTTTCACAGGCTTAGGACTGTTAACTTTTTCTGTTGGCGTATTTGTAATGAGAATCAATTTATTTCCAACGATTTCTTTTTTTTCATGTCTGTTTTTTTTGTATTTGTAATTTTCTTCTAATCTTTTTTTTATCTTATCCCGCGTAAACCTTTGTAACGAAGATCAGTCTTTATTTAACTTTCGTTAAATGTAATATTTCCGAATTCAGCAGTTAGCACTTAGCAGTGAGTTAACAACTCGCTCGCTAGTTGCTAAATAACTCGTTATGTTGAAACCAATTCAATAGAGACGGAACTTGTCACTGTCAGTTGTGACTGCTATACATAGCAGCTATATCAGAACTTATTTAACAGGTGTTGACACTATTAGCAGTGAGTTTAATCAACTCGCTCGCTAGTTGCTAAATAACTCGTTATGTTGAAACCAATTCAATAGAGACGGAACTTGTCACTGTCAGTTGTGACTGTTAATTATTTAACAGCTATATCAGAAATTATTTAACAGGTGTTGACACTAAAAAAATTTAGCAGTGTTAATTTAGCAGCTTATTAATTTAAGACCCATCCCTATCGAGAAGTTAGTTTATTTCACCCGGCATTGACGTTGTTGTTTTCGCTTCAAACGGACGTGCACTGGTGAGAAGGTGATCAGCTCCTAGACTAATTTATAATTATTACCAAATTTCTAAATCAAGTTTTCTTTTCGATAACATTTGTATTTATTATCTGTGTTGTATGTTCAATACGTGTGCGTACATCACTAAAGTTTTTAGGATGCAGTTGATTTTAATGTAACGTCTACCCTCTTGAACTAGATAACTATTTTATTCCAGTTCGAACATTTTATGAAGATCATAATCTATACTGTGCAAATACGTATTGTTCAGAAATATTGTGTGCCTTATAGAACAGGATTTTGGTAAGTGTTTTCGTTTATATCAGTGCACAGATCTGTTTATGAATCTTTTCCTCCATTATGTCTGTGCGTTGTTCAAACTATTTAAAATAACGGTGTGACCGTTCGTTAATTTTTATTTTATTGTTTCTTTGATAATTTTATCGTCGTTTATTTTAAACTAGCTGACCCACGCAACTTCGTCTGCGTCACATAAATATAGCTTTTATCCTTTCTCGATATATCGACTATCCGACATAAATTAATCTAAATCGTAACAAACAAAAAATCTTATCTTTCTTCTTTATTATAATAGTTTAGAGGGTTTAGATTAGCTTAGATTATATTAAAGTGTGAATTACTATAGGTATCCCTTACTGTTAAATACATATACGATAACACTCTGTACTTGTAAACATTAAGATGCAGTAAATATTTTGAATTTGAATTTCCCGGAAAGAATCTCCCTACATTGCGACGCGCGAATTATTTTGCCGCGCGGATATTTTTACATTGCGATATCTTCTAAGATATTTGTTTAAACTGTTTAGAGCAAAGGGCACAAATATTCTATATTAAATTTTCCTTCTAACAAACACATTTATTTAGATATAGATTAATACCATATGGGTTAAATAAGCTTCGCAAAAAATAATTACTTTTAACCTAACAGTTTAATAGTAAAAAAAGGTTACAGTGAGTCAATCTTAAAAGATAGATATATGCTGTCGCGGACTTTATTTTAGAAATTTTAAAGAGGAACAATTCCTTCATACACGATATTTGCGTAACTTAAACCGTTTTCGCAGCGCACGCAGCGGAAGCTCTCAAAAAGGAAATACCCTTTCCCGTTTTTGTAACATTTTTCATTTATGCTCCGCTCCTATTAGCCGCAGCGTGATGTTATATAGCCTATAGCCTTCCTCGATAAATGGACTATCCAACACAAAAAGAATTTTAAAATTCCAACCAGCAGTTCCTGAGTTTACCGCGTTCAAACAAACAAACAAACAAACAAACAAACAAACTCTTCAGCTTTATAATATTAGTATAGATATAAAACATTACGACATCGATTGGATGTTGGTGTTCCAAATTTAAATTTTATATTTTTATCGTCATTTATTTTGAATTCGATTGAATGTTGGTGTTCCAATTTTAAATTCCTTGTCATGTAGGTTCATATCCTGATTGTACCTGCGTATTATTCTTAATTTCAACTATAGTTAATTCTTTGCTTTTAGTTTAAATATACTGCCTGCGTATGAAATATGAGTGATAAAGAAATCAATAATGTGGATCCAAGGGATCAAGCAAATGTTTCTAATACTAATGGCAATAAGCGACGTGCTAGACGCTCAGTATCATCTGATAGCAGTAATTCGAGTAGCAGTTCCGATACTAGTTCATCATCTGCAAGTCGTTCACGCCGTCACCGACGCAAACGACGTAGGCATCGTGCGCATAACCGTGATAAATTAAATAAGCTTTTAGCAGAGATAAGTGAGCTTAAATCAAAATTTACTCACGAACATAGCCACAATTTTTCTGAAGGTGATCAAGTGTACAATAATGATTTTATCGATGAGAATATTAGTAGAAATTTATATTCCGAGACTAACTCTGACATACATGAAAATGAATTAAATTTTTGTCTATCAATTGGGACCACGTTAAAGGACCCTGATGTGTTGAAAACGCCGCCATTGTATCTAGAGTTTTTAAAAAATATTCAACGGTTTGATGATGTCGAGTGGCAAAACGTGAGATATGCAGAAGTGCAGAAAAATTACCGTCACGCAAACCCGGGGGTTACAGAATTAGAGGCAAACGAGGAAATAAAACGTTACGACACGTCTCGCACGACTACAAATGCCGATAAAGCTTTTGCGTCTATTAGTTATGCGTTAATAAAACAGAGGGATCATCTTGAGAAGGAACTACGCGGTTTTCTATCTTGGGCAAAGGCTACGCCTGACCTAAACTATGATGCAATTCATAAAAAGATTGAAGAAATTTTTGTTGCGGGTGAGTTTTCAAAGATTTCTAATGATGCTCTTCAGTTGGTCTGCGGCCACAGAGCTGAAATTATTCAACATAGAAGGGAAGCAGTCTTGGCTTCAGTTAAAGATCCTTTACATAAAAGCATATTGCGCAAGATACCCCCTTCATGTAGTAATCTTTTCAACGCGGAGAAGTTCACGTCCTCCTTGGAAAAAATGGGAGATTCTCGAAAAATATTTTGGCCTCGGTTTAAAGACCGCGCTCCTGCTACGCAGACCGGTCCAAATACTACGGGTCCAACCGCTAGTACATCTAGCAGATACATTAATCAATCTGCTTACAGGGCGAGCAACGCTCAGCCCTCTCATACTAAGCCGCGTGGTGCTTTTAGCTCTAATAAATCCTTTCGAGGCAGAGGTGGAGTATCAAGCAATAGAAGGAATGACTATCGGCCAGCAGGGAACAAAAACTCACGAGCTAGACAAAACTCTCCCTCATCCCACCGGGATAGGAGAGGAAATCGGAAATATTGACTCACCGAGTCTTTTCCGTGCCGGCCAGCTGAGGCATTACCGAGAAAGATGGGTGGAAATGGGTGCGCCCGCTTACGTACTCAAGATAATTTCAGGTTACCGTATCCCATTTTCGAAACGACCTCCGCTTCATTTGCCCGAAATATACACCAGTCGGCAGGCCACACGCGAAACCACAGAGATGACAACAGTGATAGAAAAAATGAAGACGGAAGGCGTGTTAGTTCCTGTTCCAGTATCCCAGAGTTTTCTATCCCGTATGTTTCTCGTTCCGAAAACAGACGGAACTATGAGACCGATATTCGATCTAAAATTGTTAAATCGTTTCGTCCTAACATCACCATTCAGACTGATAAATGTTCAAAAAATTCCAGCTTTTATTCAGTCAAACGATTGGCTGGCGAAGATAGACATTTCACAAGCGTATTTTCATCTTCCAACCAAGAAAACGCACAGGCGATTCCTACGCTCGCGTTGTATCGCCAGGAATTACTAGAGATGACTTGCCTACCTTTCGGGCTGAGCTCAGCTCCAAAAACATTTGCCTCCATGACCAATTGGGTGGCCCAGATACTCCGCCAAAAAGGAATCAGGGTGCTGGTATATTTAGACGACTTCTTGCTTGCAAACACCAACCCCCTTATTCTCAGGGAGCACATAAATATTGCTCTGCATATGCTGCAATATCTAGGCTGGAAAGTAAACTTCAAAAAATCCGTGCTCACGCCAAGAAAAAGTGTAGAGTATCTGGGTATTGTGTGGGATCCGTGGTTCAATCGCAAGTTTCTCCCAAGATCAAAATGCCTCAAAATACGAACGACAATTTTGAAATTACTGGAAAGTCGTATGATAAAGCTCGTAGATCTTCAAAGTCTCGTAGGCATGTTGAATTTTGCGAGTTTTGTGATCCCTCGGGGCAGGCTCAATTATCGTCAGCTTCAAAAGTTGACTATCCACAATCAAAGTTCACTTGTGACTCTAAACGAGGAGTCGAAATTGGATCTAATATGGTGGCTCGATCACCTAGAAGAGTACTCCCGGATATGCGTTCCCCAACCCACGCTGTATATGGTAACAGATGCCTCGGCTATAGCTTGGGGCGCTCGGATACACAACAGGAAGTTTTCAGGAGATTGGCTTCCTGCGGAAAAAGACATGCACTCGAATGTGAAGGAACTTCTGGTCATTTACAAAGTTTTGGAAGAGCACGGTCTGAGCCTCCAATCAACCGCCATACACTTGCAATGCGACAACAGAACAGCTGTTTCTTACTTGCGCCACGAAGGGGGGACAAAGTCACAAGATCTATTGAATCTGACGTACAAGATTTTCAAACTATTGGACTTGTATCAAATAGATTTGACAGCATTCCATATTCCTGGTCTATACAACGCCGAAGCCGATCGGCTCTCTCGCTATCGCCCAGCACCAGAGTAGCACCTTTTACCCCAAGCCACTACTCTAATATTTACCAAATGGGGTACCCCGATCATAGACTTGTTTGCGACTCGATTCTCTCGCGTGGTACCCAGGTATTGCACTCTAGATTACAACGACCCTGGGGCGGAATTTCACGACGCCCTGTCACAAACCTGGAACTATTCACTCGCATGGGTCTTCCCCCCTCCGTTTCTAATACCGAAGGTCCTTCAACATCTAAATTTTTGTCGGGGAATATTCCTCATAGTAGCACCATGATGGGAGAAAGTCTTTTGGCGTCCAGATCTACGGAGTCGGGCAATAGGACCCCCCTGGACAATTCACAACCTTCACCGTGTTCTGGTAGATGTATCGACGGGTTACCCTCCTCAGAACGTACAAGAGATGGAGCTGGAGGTTTGGAGATGTGGGGCTGGGGCACCCAGCTAAAAGATTGGACGCCTCAACAAAGAGACCTCCTTTTTAAGAGTTGGCGTCCTTCCACAATTAAGACCTACAAACCCGCATGGTCTAGGTGGATAAAGTGGTCAGAGCAGAACAATGTATCTAAATACAAGCCTACGGGTTCAGAGTTAGCGAGATTTTTGGCTGATTTATTCTACAATGAAAATCTTGCATAAAATACAATCCTAGTCCATAAGTCGGTAGTTTCTACTCTTTGTGATCCAGAACAGTCAGAGAGTCTTAGTAACCATCCCTTTGTAAGGCGGATATTGAAGTCGATCGCTTTATCAAAACCAACTCCAACTAAAGCCCCGGTGTGGGACGTTGATTTAGTTTTTAATTATTTGTCTAAGATAGATCTTAATATAAACAGCCTTTACCAAATATCTCGAAATGCTGCCGCTATTTTACTACTCTATTCTGGAAGAAGGGTGCACGATTTAACCCTTCTTAGAATTAATCCTGAAAACTGTATTATCCATAGCGATTATGTTATCCTATGGCCAATTTTCGGATCTAAGACTGATTCGGCCAATTATCGTCAGTCTGGTTGGAGGCTTAATGTTAACATTAAAAGCAAAAGTTTGGATCCAGTTCATTGGATAAACAGGTTAATTGAGGTTGGTCGAAACAGAAGGGAATCTGCTGACTGTACAAACCTCTTTATATCTACTTGCGGTCCGCCAAAATCTGCCTCCAGATGTGTGATTTCTGGTTGGATTAAGAAATTGTTAAAGGACGCGGGAGTAGACGCATCAGCTGGAAGCTTTAGAGCTGCAGTGGCCTCTAAAAGTTGGATCGAGAATACGCCGCTAGAGGACATTCTTTCCAGGGGAAACTGGAGATCCCATAAAACTTTTAAAAAGTTCTACTGTCGACAGATAGTACAATCAGGTGGAGACAATAATCAGACTGTAATACCGATTTTTCAAGCTGTTTAATTATAATTCAATTCATATGATTCTCATAGAATAGTGTATTAGTTTAATATAAGAGAATAAGGTTCAATTAATCTGATAAATGAATATTGAAATTTATGTTGTGTTGAAATTGAAATAAAACTTCATTTATTTAATAAAAGTCTTTATTTTATGTTAATCCACTAAAATAGAATGCTATTGTTTATACCTATTGTTAGTAACACATTCATCAGATACAGACTTTAACTATCTTCATGCATAGTCACATTGACGCTATCCACCACCACCAGGCGATAACAAACATCTCTCATTATATATTAGACTTCGGATCACGGTACAGTCTTTTAATGAAGACGTTTTACCTGAAAATAAAACGTTTATTAAAATACTTACCTGATCCGAAGTCTAATACTTTAAATTCTGCCTGGTGATAATGCAAAAAACAACAACTTTAATGCCGGGTGAAATAAACTAACTTCTCGACGAGAAGTTGCTGCCTGTGGTGGTGGGGTAACGTGAGCGAAAGAGACGACGATATATGCGCAAAAGGAGGAAAAGAGACAGAAAAAACGGAAGCGGAAGCGATGGCTTATCTCATTATATATTAGACTTCGGATCAGGTAAGTATTTTAATAAACGTTTTATTTTCAGGTAAAACGTCTTCATTAAAATTATTAATAGTACACCATTATAATTTTCTATGGTACAGCCACATTTTGCCTGCTATGTTTCAGTCACATGTAATAGCCTATTACGATCAACTGGGCACAAATCCACACTCCGCGGTTGCTGCTGAGAAATTCTTCTCAAAAACACTGCCCGACCCGCGAAAATCGACCCTAGAACTTCGGGTCGATCAGGTCGGCAGTCGCGCTTGCGACCACTACACCAACGAAGCAGTCTTTAAAGTTAATATTTATCAATATTAAGCTACCTACCAAAAGTAGAAAATTAAATTATACTAAACAAAACAACATCATATTTAAATTAAACTAACAACAAACTATAAAAAAGCACCGAAAAACTCCTCCTCAACGCTGTCGGCTGGTAAAGTGCCACATTGTATGGCAATATTTATCCTCGGGCCAAAAAAAGCCAGCCCTTGAGTTACAGGAAGCGTCAACAAGGCGTTTCGAAATTTCCGTAAAAAGGCTGTTGGCATTTGGGACCCACGGCACCAGAGTTTCAACCCCAAACGGCTCGAAAAGGTGATTGAAAACACAACTATTATAACTATTTTTCATAATTCGATTAAAATAACGAAATCACTTACCGTTAGATAATTTTTTAATAATAGCCTTTTCTTCATCACTGATCGGTTTGAAGTCGTAAGGAAACTTTACAAAATTGCTTTCTGCCATTGTTTCACGAATAATGATGAAAAAATAATATATTGATGTTATCGACAGTCACGCGCAGGGACTAATATCTAATAAGGAACCAAATAATCGAAAATATTGAATTATATGATAACCTGAAGATACTAGGCACATACCTCAAAAAACAGGAAATTAAGATAACATACTTATCAGAGGTGTTAAGTAGAGGTGTACCTAATAGTATAGTCCCCGACACGTAACTTGGCAAGAGTCGTTAGTTGCGCAGAAGTCATTTTTTAGGTCTCTTTGGCGGTGGCGCGGGGCGCGGGGTATGAGGTAGCGTCATCCGCGCGTGCGATTGGTGCATTAAAATGCATACGTTCCGTTCGCTCCCGATTACACTTGCGGTGCACGAAAGTTGTGTTGTTTTTGTTATTTCTTTTTGTTACGAATTTGAGTTGTCGTTGTGTTTTAAATTTAGTTTTTGTTAGTTGTTTTAAATTTAGTTTTTGTTACAAGTGTTGTTGTTTTTGTTGTTTTTGTTATTGTTTAAAATTTAGTTTTTGTTGTTTTAAATTTTGTTTTACTTTTAAATGCATATTTTTATTTATAACACCTAATAAATGTCACAGTCTTCACCTTTCTTTAACTTCATTATTAAAAATAAATTATGTCATTAACCATAGAATAATGACAAGCAATAAAAGTGACCACTTTTTGTGGCACAAAGTGCACGATGCGCGAACTTTGAATTCGAATTTCGAAACCTTGCCAAGTTACGTGTCGGGAGCTATATGTGCACCAATATTTCACCAGTTATGTTTGAGTCCCATGTAATAGGCGGCGAGTCTATTGCCATCAACCAGGGATAAACCCAGACTCCGTGGCTGTTACTGAAAAATTCCTGATAGAATAGAAAAACCCAAAAACACTGCCCGACCCGCAATTGAACCCAGGACCTCATGCTCAGCGGTTGCGCTTGCCACCACTAGGCCAACGAGGGAGTGAAAAATAAACTTCAGAAGAAAAATCAGCTTCTGTCAAACAAACTACAGTTAAGTGTAAGTTTTTGTGATTTTGAAGTCGGTTTTATTTTTTGTTAATATTTTTTTTTTTTTTTAGTTATAATATTTGCTTGGCATTTAATTATTTTACATTGATACACATTGCTTTTCCCTAACAATTTTTAGATAATTATTGAATTTTCCAAAAACGATGTTTGGATGGATTCTGGAAAGTATCCCCTTCCTCTTCCTTTTTCCCCTTTTTGTCCCTTTGAAAAAAAAAGAATTTTCTGAATCGGTTCAGACGTCTTCGAGTAATCGGTGAATTTACATAAAAAGATTCTGACGTGTTGAGAACCTCCTTTTTTAAAGTCGGTTAATGAGATTTACCTTCTAATAACATGTCAACCTGTAACACCTGAAAGAATAGGGGATCGGACTGGGTCAAAATATTATGATTCTGTTTAGTCCGTAAGTTAGATTATCGAAAAATATTGAATACGTGTTTTTTGTTTTATCAAATCAATAAAAAAAGACGAAGATAAAACGCGTCAAAGATCTTGGAGTGGGGCTTGAAACGTCACTTGTGTCGTCAAAATGTACTATCATATGACGTCACACGAGTTTTCGAAGCACTGTATCGTCTTCATTTTAAGTTTACGTGAAAAAAGAAAAAATACGTGTCCAATAATTTTTGGAAATCTATCTGACGGACTAATTAGTTTTTTTTTGTCCGATCCCCTATTCAAGTATCGGTTCGTTTTTGACGTATACGTCAAAAATGAAGAAATAATTTTCTTTCAACTTTTAGGAATCAAACGGCTAACCGTTGTACCACGGGCGTAGCCAGGGGGAGGGTTTGGGGGGTCCAAACCCGGGGGGGGGATGTTAATATCTTAACTTTTCGGGGGCGAAAAGTTAAGATATTAACATTAATAATATTAAAATAATGAGAAGCGAGCGGTATTTAAACCAAGTACTAATTATTACAGTAATAATTATATGTATTTTGGATTCGCCGCCACCGGCTGTCGATACTTTGATCGCATTCGGTAACCTTCGTATATTTTCGTGCCGTAGTATCTTCATTTAGAGCTTAAAAATCTACCTCATCTCGGGAAACCTCCTCACCCCTCGCCCCGAAATTGAAGCAATCATCGTATCCGAGGTGGAATGCTAAAATTTTCTCGCACGCTATACTATTATTCTGCAAAAGTTGGCAGAGTGCATCCTATTCTCAATCCTGTATGAATGAATGAATTAGAATTAGAATTTGAATATATTTATTTGTACAATGAAAAGAATCAAATTTATCCGAGGATGTCAAAAATATGTGAAAAAATTTTTCGAGCTCGCTTCGCTTGCTCATCCAATTTTTGTTTCCTTCAAGAGTTTTTCGCTTTGGCTGTTTAAATACTGGGTGCTCGACAAAGTAGTCCTTACATGAATCGACACACAAAACCTTAAAGATGATCAATCTGCAGGCGCCTATGCACGTTTTGCATAAGTAAACTCTTGGTTTTCATATGTTCGGCTCTTTGTGACCCCCTCAAATCGTAGGCTGGGACCGCCCCTGTGTATGGCCCACATCAGTTCTATTTTTTGCTTCCAAAATATTAGGTAATTAATTGGTCCACCAACTCGCACAGGGCGCAGAAGAGGCTATTTACGGCACTGCGTGCACTTTTAGTCGTTTCATTTTTCTGACTCTAAAACCTGGTTACGCCTGTGAGTTGTACCTTCCATCATCAGCTCTTTCACATATGTTTTTGTTGAAATGAGTAAATTGAACCTTATTTTAATGAGCATAACTTAGTACATCTTTAGTCTCTATGTATCTATGGTCGATTTCGTATCAGTGTCATAGTGTGTTCTGGAAAAGGGGATACCTACTTCACTGCGACAAACGTTTCATCGAGTATCGTTTCTTCGAAAACCTTTCACCGATATCACTATACTGCGATGCTTTATTAAACCGAAGACTTGTTACTGCGATGTTTCATTACATCGAAAATCTGTACTGCGAACGATTTTACTTCGTGAATATCATACTGCGAAGCCATGTTTAATCGAGGTCTTGTTATTGAGATGATCTGTTATTTAGGTAAACTTACATTGATTGATACAATACAAGTAAGTACATTGATTTAGTTTTCCAAAACAATACCAAAATTTTTAACATTTCTTTTAAACGCCTGTACAAATTATGAAAGCAATTGCGAGTTTTGTTATGGCTATAGCAAAATCAATGTACTTGTATCAATCAATGTAAGTTTACCTAAATAACAGATCATCTCAGTAACAAGACCTCGATTAAACAAGGCTTCGCAGTATGATATTCACGAAGTAAAATCGTTCGCAGTACAGATTTTCGATGTAATGAAACATCGCAGTAACAAGTCTTCGGTTTAATAAAGCATCGCAGTATAGTGATATCGGTGAAAGGTTTTCGAAGAAACGATACTCGATGAAACGTTTGTCGCAGTGAAGTAGGTATCCCCTGGAAAAGATCTCTATCTAGATAGAACTACGTTTTGTAAAACAATTCACTTTATTTTCATTTAATTCAACAGGTTATGGGCCCAGACCACCTGTTTTTGCTTATATGTAATGAAGTGAAAGTAAAAAGTGCAAAAAGTGCAAAATTGTAAAAATCAGTACAAAACAAAAGTTCATTAAAACGTCAAAACCCGGTACGCGTTTTCAACATTCTTCATTCATTGGCAAAAATGTCATCAAACAATACGATGGCATTAATTGACAAGCTGACTGGAAGAGAAAACTATCCTACGTGGAGATTTGCTGTTCAAACCTACCTCGAACATGAAGAATTATGGAGTTGTGTCACTGCGAATGACAATGAAGCGATAAATCCCAAACTTGATACAAAAGCTAAGTCGAAAATTATCTTATTAGTACATCCCATCAATTATGTACATATACAAGAAGCCAAAACAGCTAAAGAAGTTTGGAATAATTTATCAAAAGCTTTCGATGACAAAGGTTTGACACGCCGAGTTGGTTTGTTGAGAGATCTGATCATTACAACGCTTGAAAATTGTCCGAACATTGAAGATTATGTTAACAAGACCAATGCTCATAAGTTAAGGAACATTGGTTTTCAAGTCGATGACGAATGGCTCGGGACTTTATTACTTGCCGGTTTACCAGAAATGTATCAACCAATGATCATGGCACTTGAAAGCTCTGGTGTGACAATAACAGCTGATTCTGTGAAGACTAAGCTTCTACAAGATGTGAGAAACTCTGAGTCAAGTGCTTTATACGTTAAAAGCAAGAGAAATCAGTCTGTCAAACAAGCTCAAGATAAAAATAAAACTGGTAAAGGTCCAAGGTGTTTTGTGTGCAATAAATATGGGCACATAAGCAAAAATTGCCGAAATAAGAAAAAGGAACAGAAGTCAAATGAGAACACAGATTCTGGTTATGTTGCTGTGTTATCTGCAACAACAAACAACGATACTAACTGGTACATTGATTCTGGAGCGTCAATGCATATGACAATGAACCGTAACTGGCTCTACGATGAAAGTACACCTCCAATTTCCACTATAAGAGTTGCTAATGACAAGAAACTAGTTGTGAAGGCCTGTGGAAAAGTAAATCTAAATGTTGTCAACATGCAAGGCCAGTTGGAAACTATCAAGGTACAGAATGTTCTCTATGTTCCTGAGTTGGCTACCAACCTTCTCTCTGTCAGTCAAATAATAAAAAGTGGCTGTCAAGTACAATTTGACAAACAAGGCTGTCAAATCGTGAATAAAACAAACAAGCAAGTTGCAGCTGCTAAAATGATTAATAATATGTACAGGCTGCTTACACATAGTGTTCCAGCATACATATCTGGTTCAACAGAGAATGATTCTTATTTATGGCATCAGAGAATGGCACATTTAAATTTTGAAGACTTGAATAAACTGTCAGAAAGTGCAGGAGTCAAACTAGAAAATACAGACAAAGTGATATGTATCTCATGTTTGGAAGGGAAGCAAACAAGATTTCCATTCCCTTCAGAAGGTTCCAGAGCACATGCAAAGCTAGAACTTATTCACTCCGATGTCTGTGGTCCCATGGAGACACCGTCTCTTGGAGGAGCTCGCTATTTTCTTACTTTCACTGATGATTTTACCAGGAAAGTATTTGTATTCATATTGAAAAGGAAATCTGAAGTATTTCAAAAATTTCAAGAATTTAAAGTATTAGTTGAAAATCAACTTGATTTGAAAATAAAAACTCTCCGCACAGATAATGGGACTGAGTATTTAAGCAATGAATTTCAAGCTTTCCTCAAGAACTGTGGAATTGTACATCAAACATCCACTCCGTACACGCCACAACAAAATGGCTTAGCGGAAAGGATGAATCGCACATTGTTAGAAAGAGCCAGATGTATGCTTTTAAATGCAAAACTACAGAAGCATTATTGGGCAGAAGCTGTGTCAACTGCAGCTTACATCACAAATAGATGTCCAACAAGGGCTTTAGCCTTTTTAACACCCGAAGAGAAGTGGAGTGGTAAAAAGCCAGATATCACACATATGAAAATCTTTGGCTGTGAAGCGATGGTACATGTTCCAAAAGAAAAAGCTAAGAAGTGGGACTCAAAGACAAATAAAATGATATTCATTGGATACAGTGAACAAACCAAAGGTTACAGGCTTTTAGATCCCAAAACAAGAAAAGCTATTATAAGCAGAGATGTGATTTTTCTGGAAAGCTCCGTAAAAAGAAATTATGCTGTAGTACCATTATCAGAGGCAGCCCCAAATGTCTGTGAAGACAGTTCTGAAAGTATTTCTAATTGTGACACAACTTTACAGAATTCATCCGAAAGTATTGAAGATACTAAAAATGAATCCAGTGATGATTTTTGCTCAGATGAAGGTTCTTTGTATGAACCAGAGATAAAAATAGATCAATCTGAATTAATGTCAAATATAACTACAAGATCTAAAGAAAGATTGTGTAAAATGCAAGGAAATAACTATATGTGTACAGAAGAAATTGCAGGATTGGAAAATATTCCACAAACATATGATGAAGCAATATCTGTTCAAAATGTTAAAGCTACCAAATGGAAGCAATCAATTGAGGAAGAATTACAGGCACATGCAAAGAATAAAACTTGGCAATTGATTGAGAAACCTGAAGGAGTGCGAGTGATTGGCTGTAAATGGGTCTTCAGAATAAAAGATGAGCCATCTGGTCCGCTCTATAAGTCAAGATTATGTGCTAAAGGATGTAGCCAGAAACAAGGCATTGATTACAAAGAGATATACTCTCCTACAGTGAGATATGACTCAGTTAGGGTTTTACTTTCAGAATAAGCACAACATAATTTTAATATTATTCAGTTTGATGTCAAAACTGCATTCTTATATGGTGACGTCAAAGAAGACATATTTATGTCACCGCCTGAAGGTTTGGATGCTGATTCGAATATGGTATGTAAGCTCAATCGTTCTCTTTATGGCCTTAAACAAGCACCACGGTGTTGGAACCAAAAGTTTGATACCTCACTGAAGAAATTTGGTTTCAACAATAGTCATGCAGATAGGTGTTTGTATGTTGGAAATGTTAACAACAACAAAGTTTATTTATTATTGTATGTTGATGATGGACTTCTACTTTCTAAGTCAAAGGATTCATTAAATACAGTAGTGCATGAATTAAAGCAAGATTATGAAATGAAACAGTGTGATCCAAAGAACTTTGTAGGATTACAAATTGAAAAATCTGAAGGATGTATTTTTATTCATCAGTCAAAATATATTGAGAGGCTATTGTATAAATATAATATGCAAGATTCTAACTGCAATAGTATTCCAGTGGACCCACATACAAAACTGGAGAAGAGCATTGAATCTGTGGACAAGAATATTCCATACCGAGAGGCAGTTGGATCGCTTATGCATCTGGCTGTGGTAAGCAGACCTGACATCATGTATGGAGTTAGTCTGGTGAGTAGATATCTCAATTGTTTTGATCACACTCACTGGAACATAGTCAAGAAGATAATGAAATATTTAAAAGAAACCAAAGACTATGGCCTGTGTTATATATCATCTCAGCAAAATAAAATTGAAGCTTATAGTGATGCTGATTTTGCTAAAGACACTGCCACTCGAAAGTCATTAACTGGGTATGTGTTTATTAAAAATGGAGCCGCCATTACATGGGCAACACAACGTCAGCAAAGTGTTGCTCTATCCACCACAGAGGCTGAATTTATGGCTGCTTGTTCTGCGACAAAAGAAGCTTTGTGGTTAAAGAGAATGTTACTTGTTATTGGCGAATTTAATCAGAATTCCATATTGTTAAATATTGACAATCAAAGTGCTATCTGTTTAATTAAAAATGTGGACTATCACAAACGTTGTAAGCACATTGATGTTAAGTACAATTTCATTAAAGAAAAGTATAATGAAAAAGAAATTGATTTAAATTATGTCTGTACCAAAGAACAATATGCTGATATATTTACTAAGGCTCTGCCTAGAGATAAGTTTCAGTATCTTAGCAGTAAAATTGGTATTAAGAAATTAAAATAATTTGTTAATACTGTATGAAACTTACTATTAATTTTGGTCAGAGTTTGTTAACTTGGTTGTGTTTTAGAATAGATTTCTGAGTTCATGCTGTTGTTTATGTTCTAAAATATGTATGTATTAAGTTAAAGGGTTCAAATTTGGTGAGAGTGTTGAAATGAGTAAATTGAACCTTATTTTAATGAGCATAACTTAGTACATCTTTAGTCTATAAGTATCTATGGTCGATTTCGTATCAGTGTCATAGTGTGTTCTGGAAAAGATCTCTATCTAAATAAAACTACGTTTTGTAAAACAATTCACTTTATTTTCATTTAATTCAACAGTTTTGATATGATTGACGCCTGAAGATGATTGTTTAAATCTTATCTTTGTTTTAGCTGGAGCTATTACTATACTTATTTAAATACCTTTCTTTCGGGAGAAAGTTACAAGATAAAGCTAATTCAAGTACTTTACATGGTTATTAGGTAGGTAGCATAAGTGTAAATTTCACTCGAAGGACATAGTCAACTTTCTCTAACTGTCCAACTCCTCAATCAATCAAAAGTATCTACTGGTAAAAATAAAAAAATGCTTTGAGTTTTATTTAGCCATTTTAAAAGCATCTTATTTTTGGTCATAGTATCATTTCATCGCAGGCACGATAGTACATATTTAGAATTTTGTTGACTCAAACGTGCATGGCGCGGTGCCGTTGGTAGCTTAGCGTAGGGGTCGCCGCGGCCGGTCGGTTGGACTGCATGTTTTGGCGCATAGGTTGCAGGATAGGGGCCATCCATAAAATATGTAAGACGTGTAAGACTCTCAACAGGAAAGAGAGGGAGGATGGTGTGACAAGGGGTGGGTAAATATTAAAACACAAAATTAGGACTATTAAAGAAAAACTTAAAAAATATTTCCAACTGTATCTGCATGAATATGTAAAGACATCGCAGATTGGAAAATAATAGTCAAGGCTTTCACTTCTTTATTACATTTTACCCGACTACGGCGAAGCCAAAAGGAAGGGTAATGATTTTGGCAGTCTATGTATGTATGTATGTATGTTCCACCGTAGCGCCTAAACTACAGGATGGATTTTAATAAATGAGGTTTCAATAGATTTGTAAGAATAGCCCGGGTGACATAGGCTATATAAATACTATGAAATATTTTAATGACGGAAGTTAAAGGTCAAATTATAACCGATAAAAAATTAATTGAGATAATCATAACATGTTTGGTATCAAATGAAAGGTCTTGACCAGCACCACAGAATACATAATAGTACTACGTACAGAAGGGACACTCCCTTCCCCGCGCTCATATTAAATACCGCACCTCACCCCGCACTTCAAGGTAGTCGTCGCCGACTGGCGCAATGGCTGGCGCTCGTATTAGTCGTCGTTCGGTTTTCGCGACACAGACCGTTGCACTTTGCGCGCCATTTTTTAGGCTACGACAACCCTACTGACGTTTTCGCACACATTTGCACGTGCACGTCGTGCACAAACGTTATTACACGACTGCCCCAAAAAAAAGAGTGATAAGTTTTTTGTTTATGTAGTAGTAATTTAGGTATAGTACATTACTGCAGAATCCAGTAAGTAAGCCTTCCTGGCCAAGTATGAGTTAACCGGACCGAACCGCAGGTGAGGTCTGGTTATATACGAGGCCAGGATGGCTTTCTTACTGGTTGAGGTTTGTATAATGCTTTTCTCAAAAATTAAAGAAAGTTTAACAACAAATTCGTTTAATTAATATTGAAGGTTACATTCATATGTGAAAAACACAATAGCACTTTTTGGCCGACCCGGGAATCGAACCCAGGACCTCACGCTCTGCAGTCGAGCTTGCGACCACTAGACCAACGAGGCAGTTTAGGAAACAACTTTAGAAAAAACTTTTTAATAAACTGAAATTACTAAATCTATATATATTATTATTATTTATATATTTATATAAAAGGAGAACTGACTGGGTGACATATCAACGTACAGCCGAAACTACTGGGGCTAGCAATGTGAAATTTTGCACACGGCTTCCTATTATAATGTAGGGGAGCACTAAGAAGGGGTTTTTGGAAATTTAACCTTTAAGGGGGTGAAAAGGGGGATGAAAGTTTGTATGGAAAATCTTATTACTTGTGTTTAGGAATGTGAAATTTTGCACACGGCTTCCTATTATAATGTAGGGGAGCACTAAGAAGGGGTTTTTGGAAATTTAACCTTTAAGGGGGTGAAAAGGGGGATAAAAGTTTGTATGGAAAATCGTCACTTTTGTAGTTGAACCGACATCCACGCGGGCGAAGCCGTGGGCAAAGTGCTAGTACAATCATAAAATCCCACACTATACTTCTACAACATTACTAAGTACAAAACGCAACGTATAAAATGGCTGTTTAAGGTTCCAAAAATATATGTATCTCATAAAATGTCATACCAAAAAGAGAGATAGATATATATTTGGAACCTCCCTTCTATAACCATGTTATAATGGCTAAACTCTAATCTGTGTCTGGTACTAAGTTTTTTTTTCTAAGCAGATCTAAAGAGGATGACCTAGTGTCCAGTAAGTAAATTACATACTTACTTACTGGACAGTAGGAGATTCCAAGTTTAAAATCTCGCTTCTTACTGGACAGTTGTGAATAAGTCTCCGGTAAAGTTCACTTTCTGGATACTTTTTAGAGATGTTATGGCAACATTACATACCATTTTTGAGAAAAATAATGCGGGCGTTGTATGGAGTGTCCGAGGTGTGCCAGCACATTACAAATATGCATATTATATTATAGTTTTAGTAAACATATACGTTTTTAAATAGTCAAATCCGTGTGGGGGAATCGCAGATCGGTATCTCGCAGGTTCTCTTTAATCCATTGTTCAGCTTGTTGTGTCATCTCTTCGTCGAAGTAGTCGCGCCAACCACCAGTCTTACCTGGAAAACACTATCCGTCAAATACGTAAATATCAAAAGACTCTAGGTCCAGGGCAACCTGGGGTCGTTAGAATGTTCATGCTGGTGCGATTTCCGAATATTTTGCGTAAAAAGCCCATAACGACATGGTTGGACGGCATTACCACTGCATTGCGACGAAAGGAAACGCTCGTTGCTATCGTTTTCGTAGTCGAGCGCTCGTAGCGGTCGTAGCCAAACGCTCGTAGCGGTCGTAGCCAAACGCTCGTAGCGTTCGTAGACAAGCGCTCGTAGCGGTCGTAGCCAAACGCTTGTAGCGGTCGTAGCCAAACGATTGTGGCGGTCGTGCTCATAGTAGCTTTGACAAATTCCCGAAGGTAATTGGCATTAAATAATACAACAATTTTTGCTGCAAGCACGCACAGTAAATAAAATGTTTTGTTAATTTAACCTTTTCTGATAAAATTTTCATTTTCTGCAAGCAGACCGAATTCCCTGAACTCCTCGAAGTTTACTGATTGGTTATTCTTGAAGTTGTCGAAGCTCAGATGGTCACAGAGCCTAGGCAATTGTTCTTCGTTCAACTGTTTCCCTAAGAAATCTGCGACTCGTCGAATTGCTGCAGGCAAGTCCTGAAGACAACATATTATAATTTAACAGTGAAGTATTATATTTGTGGCTTGTTTGGTTATTTTGTATCTTAGTACGTTGGAAAGTCTCTCTGCAACTTAGAGCAGCGTTTTATGTTATTGAACGGAAATCATAAGAGAAATTAAATGATGGACATAGGATCCGTGTGCGGATGTATATTGTGTTAATAGTTGAAAAATGGGACCTTTGATAGTTCTTCATAGAACAAGAATAGCATGTTCGGATCGTCTCTCTTCTCCCAAGCCTCTTTGACGTGCTCGAAATATGGCGTCAGCGTAACTGAATAGGAAAGTTGTAAAATTAAATCAAAAGTTTAGTGGTCGTAAGCGTGACTGCTGAGCATGAGGTCCTGGGATCGATTCCCAGATCCCGCAGTGTTATTGGGTTTTTTCATCAGGAATACATTTATAACTTACACATGCTCCTTATAAACAGGTTCCAGAATTCTTTGAACGTGCCGATATAGCCAAACATCATCAACAGTCTAGCGTGGTGGTAGCAAGAGACGGCCACATCCCTGGGATCTCGAGCTACATACACCACCTTCGCAGTATTCAGGATCTTCGGAGGCAGAAGGGTCATGGGTAAATGGGTCTTTACGAAGCGGGGTGATGGGGCCTCAGCCAGAAACTGAGTCGCAGGAGTAGCCCAAATCGTCATAATTGCTTTTAACCTTTTGATGTCAACATCTTGCTTTTTGGCAACTGCAGTTTCTACGTATAAGTTTTCAGCTTCGTCGTCGAGATACATGAAGACTCTGTAATCAATTTAATTTGTTACTTGTAATATTGCTGATTTTGGTTAGTGATGTTCAAATCCACTATAAACTATAGACTCGTCATAGACTATTGAATATATTTTATAATGCATTATTTTATACGTTATAATTATAATACGCTATAACAAAATGCAGATTGGCAGATGAGTCATGTTCGAGTTTTTGGTTCTAGGTGCTTTTTCTCACCACTTTCATTGGTATGAAATAAGGAAACTTACTCCAGAAAAGGATATCTAAAGGTGAGAGGGATTGCTGCTGCTCTGTCGTAATCCAGGTCATTTGCCAGCAGCCATACTAGTTCCTGAGTCAATGTGGTTCCTGTAACATGATGTGATGGGCGCGTTATTTGGGAACAAACGGGCTGAAGATACTAAGCTAACAGTCGCGTGAATTTTCAAAACGTGTCGGGTTTTTGTAA
This sequence comes from Diarsia dahlii, assembly GCA_949775195.1. Lineage (NCBI taxonomy): Eukaryota > Metazoa > Arthropoda > Insecta > Lepidoptera > Noctuidae > Diarsia > Diarsia dahlii. The sequence goes on from OX459195.1 coordinate 18,308,102, forward strand.
CGCGATAAAATCCGTTAACATAAATAAAAAATCTTTTTTGGTAGTTAACAGACCGGTACAATAAAACTCCTTAGAAACTAATTTAGCTAAAATGAATGTGCGCTTAAGTGTCAAAGAAGTGATTTGGTACTTGTACTAGGATTACCCTGTATCACGATAATGCCATCACCTTCCTCCGGTGGTCCGGAGGAAGGTTAGTATGTAATCTAGGTACCTATGTTGCTTAACACAATCAAATATTTCTTTTAATCTGTACAAATAGTAAATGTTATTAAAAAACTAACTTTATAATATAGGATAACATACCTACAAACGAAAAATAGAAAAAATAAAAAGAAAAGATCGAATAGTAACAAGGGAGTATGCGCTTATATATTTTGTTTTGTTTGCGCGAGTATGTTTGGTTGTGTATGTATGTGTATATGTGTTCGTGTGTGTGTGTGTATATGTGTGTGTGTGTGTGTGTGTGTGTATGTATGTGTGTGTGTGTATGTGTGAATCGGGTGGTGTGTGTCCTGAGTTCTAAGTTAAGTATGTGTTGGTAGAATAGACAGTTAACCCACTAATTATATAGGTAAGTAATACAATAGTGTAGTAGTGTATACAATAGTGTAATAACATAAATTACCAGTCTTACTAAGAGGTATCGTATTACCCAGTACCAACTGGGTTGTAGAGGTCAGATAGACAGTCACTCCATGAAAATACTGGTATTCAGCTGCATCCGGTTAGACTGGAAGCCGACCCCAACATAGTTGGGAAAAGACTAGGCAGACTATGACCTGTACAAATGTTTGACTTGGCGAAAACAAGTTATAAACAAATAAGTAGTACATTTTGACACAAGTGCGAAAAGTTTGTTAGTGCAATTACTAATTCCCTACGTGTATCAAACGACGTTTTTCAATGTACTTATGAAGAAGTAAAATAACAAAACGATAAATATTTTTTCAATACACTTCCTCGAAAACTGGCTCTTATTGCACTACGATTATGTTCGACATGCAATGAATTTCGAACGTGTGCGTTTTTCTCATTATTCCACAAAGAACTAAGGGCGGGAATAGTACATTTTGATACAATTAGTGCGGAAAGTTTGTTATGGCATTCGAGGCGGATTGAACACCCTAGTCTTATGGCGAGGGTGTTCATGGGGTCGAGAAATGCAATAACAAATTCCCACGTGAATCAAAACGAAAAAGAAACGTTTTGCTAACTTATTTTGTGCAATTTTTTGATATTCTTGAACTTAATCTACAAGATGCAAAATACATGACAATATGTTTTTTCGGTGTAGCGTAGGTTCGGTGTAGCGTAGGATTCAAATGGAACGTTTTGATAATGATAATCTAGAGTTCGTACCTGATCGCTGATAACTGGTGACGAATACGTCGGTGGGCCTAAGAGGCATGTTGTAGATATTCTCAGCATCTTTCAGATAAGGCTTGAACAATATGTACCCCTTGGGCCCTACACGGATAATGTCCGTTGGAACTGTAATGAGAAAATAGAGCTGTTAATCAGAGAAATAACTACTTTACTACTACCTACATACTTTACTTAACTTCTTTTTATTATTTAAAAGGTTTTTGCTACGGAATAGATTTTGTAAAGAAAATGACCCTGACCTAACTAACTTCTTAAACAGCCGTTTCCACACTATAAAGATAGTCAAAGTCACTAATAAATTGCGATAAAATAATTTTGGCGCACACAATCGATTGCTTGACCTTTGCAAAAGTTATCTTTTAAGCAGTGGATTAGGAACTCCTTGATTTTATGATTGAAACTATCATACGCTAATATGGTATTGGGTCAAAGAATTTAACAACAGTATTCTTAGTAAATAGGAATTTGAAGACCATTTAAAAGTCTCCACAAATAAATACATGAAAAAAAAAACAGTAATTATTACATAATTATTACTTATGTATTGTATGTCCGTTTCTTTGTTCCCCCGTAAACTCCTAAACGGATGAACGGATTTGAATAAAATATAAGTCGTTAGATTTGTCTTGATGACACGAGGGCCACTGGCTACATTAAAATGAAAAAAAAAACAAAGAATATTGCGGATTTTGGGAGCCATATCGAATTTTTTTTTACCTTTACCATCGAGTAGGATATCAAAATGAAGGGTTTTAAAAGGAGATTACAAAAATATATACCACTTATTGTTTAAAAGAAATTCAAAGTGACAAATCCTATAAAAAGTTAAATCATCTGCGAAGAATTTTACGCGACCAACGAAAGAACAAAACTAAAAACTAAAAAGAACTAAAAAGTTGGAAATAAAAAAAGTTGTTAAAAAACTAAAAAACCCGACTGAAAAAACTGAAAAGCAGAAAACAAGCACATTTCATTTCATGATGAACTGAAATATAATTGATTACAGTGTAGTTCCCAATTCGCTAGTATTTGGCATCGCAGTTTTAGAGAAAATAAAACAAAACTTTTTCTCTATGAATTGGCAAGACAGATTTGACACTTCTTTTTCGCGCGTTGAACGGCATCGCAAGTAAAAATGGTTTCTGAAGAAAAACTTATTGGAAAAATGTGGAAATACTCTTGTATAAGTTGGATTGACGACGTCGAAACAAAATACGGAGTCCCGATGGTGTGCCAAACGCAACCTCAGTTTAAATCAACGGCAAAGTGTCGACCGGGACCGGACTTGACCGGAGCCCTTTGCTCGTCATTACTTCGGATAACGAAGGTAAGCTTTTTGTTTTAGGTGCAACTAAGTCAAAAAAAACGTGGCTGGCTACAGCAATGGTCGAGGATAATATACCGTGTTGGTACGAGATACTTAAACACGAAGATCAACTTTGATACGAGATATCAGCTTTGATGTTTATAACAGATTTCTGTTACCGGCACGAGTTGCCGATGCCGACCAGCCCCACATGTGGTTACAGTACGAGATACTGTTTACCGTGTTAGTACGAGTTACCAAACACGAAGATCAACTTTGATACGAGATATCTACTTTGATGACAAACGGCACGAGCTGCCAATTTGATCTAAACCAGCATGTGCTTATAGTACGAGATACTGTTCAGTGCTATTCTAATGCTGTTGAGAAACCTTACAATATACAGTGTTTACAAACACTACAAGATATCAACTTGGATGTCAGATTTCTATTATATCGGCACGTGATGCCGATTTGATCAAAACCAGCATATGCGACAGTACGAGATACTGTGTAGTGCAAGTCAAATGCTATCGAGAAACCTTAAGGGACCAAGTAAGGTATTTTTTCATCATTTTTTGAGAAAAAAATTATTAAAAGGTGTGAAATTTGTCAAACATCAGGCCCTGATGAATAACGTGACACTCATTTTGTTGAAATCCCAGATATTGAATCCTTATCATCACCAAAGTAAAGCTAGTGATCTCTAAAATGGGAATAACTAGAAATAAGTGTATCGCTTACCAGCAAAGACAGGTGGGCACAGCACTTACAATAATAGACAAAATCAGGTCTCTTATAATAAAAATCCTACTAGATAAAATAACTATGTTAAAATCACTTGGTGAAGCAACAAGTTGGTGTGTGAACTCTATCATTAAGAAACTAAAAACAAGGTCTGTAGTGGCTCTGCACAAGCATTTCATAGAAATTACTCATAAAACAATTTTCAATGGTGGCAATTTATCAAAGAATTGCGGTAAATAAGATGCCTAATACAACAGAGTTCAAATTCTATTAAGAAAACTGCACCAAGCCAGCAATTTCTGCTTAAAACATAAGTAACAAATATATGGGAAACAGAAAGAGTCAACCACAACAGTTGAAAGCATCAACCAACCAAGGAGATGGTATGAGATGGACCACAGACTCGACCACAGCCATCACACCGCAGAACATCCTTGAACCCACAGCGTTCCGAGAGAACCCGGGATGTCTACCACAATAGCAGGAAATAAACAAGGTACATATTTTGTTTGTTGGTTGTAATCAACAAATGACCCCATTATATTGCAGTGGATTAAGGATTTCATGTCCCTTTCATGTCTCAGTCCTAAAAATAATTTACCTGATTGTGAAATTACACATATGCAGGAAGCTTTTGTTCATAATTGCTCACCTTTTACAAATAAGAGCTATAACACCATGTTGTCATCTAAAGGGAGAATACATCTCAAAAGATTTTCCTTGTTTCAAAACCTGATGGCAAACAGGTTAATTTTAAATCTAAAACCTTTGAACAAGTATGTAAAAGTCAGCACTGCAGTAAGGTTAATTGCTGATCATTAATAAGTGTGTTGCATAGACTTAAGGAAGTCATATTTATGATTTAAAGTTCCTTTGTTTTGAATTCAATGGAACCTTATATGAATTTACAGCATTGCCATATGGACTATGTACTGCACCTAGTTTGTTCATCAAATTGTTAATACCTGTGGTTGTTTATGCAAGAAATTTAGGCCACTTATTCATAATCTACATTAATGATATTTTATATATTGACCAAGCATATTACAAGGAGTGTTTACAAAACATGAAAACAACAATTAGTGTGTTAAAGTTCATATGCTATTATTAGGGTTCCGTAGTCAACTAGGAACCCTTATTAATTATGACAAAAGTACCCTAGTACCTTGTTAATGTTCTAAACTGGGATTCATGATTAACTCCAAATCATTGTGCCTACCTACCAACCATACCTTTTGAAAAAAAGAAATACAATGAAGAGTAGGTATGTTAAATTCTAAAATTTAAAATAAGAGAATTTTGCCTTGTTTTTAGGCACATTAGTAGCAGCATGGCCAGCTTTATCATAATATGGCATAGTACATACAAAACAAATGGAAATGGAATACCATTACTGAAATCAAACCATCTTTTTATCAGACAATCAATCAATTATTTTATTAATTATGATGCATCCATGACATTACCTATGGTTTACTTTTTCAATGGTCATCATCATCATCATTTCAGCCGAAAGACGTCCACTGCTGGACATAGGCCTCCCCTAAGCCCCCCTCGCCACATTGACCATGACCAATAATTGACCGTTGACTTTCAATGGAGAAGGAATATAATTATGTTATTCCTCCACCAATGACACCATGCTTATCAGCAAAAGTTAGAAGCATAGCAGTGAAGAAAATTTGATTTACAAGTTTATACAGACCTGACAGGTTGGGATACTCATTGCTATGGTGAAAATGTTGGAGGCCTGTGGTCACAATCAGAGCAAATATATCACATAAACCAGGTTAAGGGCAATATTTTCTGGTTTAAAATGCTTTGTAAATTCAAAAAATAATTGTGATATTCTTCTTCGAATTGACAACACTACTGCCATTGCTTGCATTAACAAGATGGGTAGTGTTCAATGTCTAACCTAAATGATGGTAGTAGAAGGATATGGGTTTGGTGTGAAGCTAGGTGTATTAATCTCCAAGCATCTTACATAAAATCTAAATATAACTTGTCAGATGAGGAACCAAGGCATACTAACATTGCCACAGAGTTGGAATTATCATTTATGATTTAATAGCCTTACATAAAATCTAAATATAACTTGTCATATGAGGAATCAAGGCATACTAACATTGCCACAGAGTGGGAATTATCAATTATGATTTACTAGCTACCGGAGTTAATTCAAATTGTAAAGCATATGTGTCATGAACTTGATATAGAGACCCATATGCATTTCAGATAGATGCCTTCTCATTTAAATAGAGCTCCTATTTTTTTTATACACATTCATACCATTGACATTAATTACGAATTGTCTTCAAAAATTAAAAAAAGGGGGGGGGGCAAGGAAATATGAGTAGGTGTAGGTACCCACCGTGGACTTGTCAGATATCCTTTGGTAAAAATGACGATGGTTATAAAACCAATCATATTCTATTCTAATAATAATTTATTACAATCTCCTTTCAGTACCAAACACCCATAAAGCAACCAGCTTACTCCGGCAGCGACCATCTTTTGCAAAATGCATTCACTTAAAGAGTTGGTACTTATTCTGCCAAAATCACAGTGTGATTCAATACCAGATCTAATACAATACCTCACTGAAATACATTATACATAAACCAAAATAATGTTGGCTACAGCTTGTTACATTAGGCTAGATCAATACTTTCGCTTCTCTGTTAAATGAATGAATTGACAGGGATGATCACATCAAGCGTTTTCTCATGGGTCTTTAAAGAATTCAACCCGCTTTATACAAGTATGGGAATACTTGTGATCCTACAATAGTAGTGTAGTAGTAATCACTGTCTAATTGGGGATAATCTGAATTTTAATTTAAAAAATTAAGTAAAAAGCTTGTCACCTTATTAGCTCTTGCTACTGCTCAAAGAGTGCAGACTCTATCAGTTATTAAAAGACAATATGTCCATGTCACAAGACATAATACATTATGTACATTACTATTCTTATAAAAATATCACTGTCATCAAAACTGAAACCTGCTTTCCTTTTATAACAGGCATCCAAACAAACAATTAGTAGAAGAATTAAATTATTAATGAAGGGAAGTGGGATTGACTGATATATTATGTACCACACATAACACACTTTATGCAGACACATATTTTGCTAAACAGGCAGGGGTGTCATTAGATGTCATTAGGAAAACTATTGGCTAGCCAGATAGTTCTATTACATTGACAAGGTTTATGATGTATCAGTGAATGTTAATGGTTTATGTCTGTTTGACGGCACGGTTGGCGCAGTGGCTAAGCGGTTGGACTGCTGAGCTGCGTGTCGCGGGTTCGATTCCCGCACGGAACAAATATTTGTATGACCTGCAGATAGTTGTTTCGGGTCTGGGTATTTGTGTATGTGACTTTATATGTTTGTGCACGCACCCACGATACAGGGAAAATCCCTAGTGTGGGGCAAATACCGTCTTAAATACCAACTTGAAGATGTAAATCATATTTACATTCCTTTATTTATCTTTACACAAACTTAATAAGTTTAATTTAAACATACAGTTTTAAGTTTTATTCAAACATTCCTTATTATTAATGATTATTTATTTTATTTGTACACTGTCATTAATAGTGTTTTAATTTAGTAATATGGCATTATTAGCTATACATACATAAAGCATTTATTGTTTCATATTGTATCTGATTATGAGACAGGACTGATAGTATTTTATTATCATGAAAATACTAGTAGCCAATTATCATTGGTTTGTCTTTAATGACGCCCTAGTTATGTAAGCCACATAATGGCTATTTTGTCTTTTTACACATACATACTTATTATATAATACCCTAAGATTGATGATTATGAATCATACCTACCTAAGATATACAAGCATAGGTTGACTATATTGGTCTCAAATAAATTTGATTCATGTAACAATAAGATTGATTTGGTAAGTTTTTTGGTAAGTATTTCCAAAAGAGTGGCCCATGTCGACTTAGACTCTAAACAGCTACACTGTAATCAATTATATTTCAGTTCATCATGAAATGAAATTGATTAATCAGACGAACTTACCTTAAGTGAAGTCCGATTACAATTTCATGAAGGATGAACTGAAATATAATTACCCACCCAACCCATCCTTTTTAGGATTAGTCCCTTGTCGAATGGGCTACTAGAGCAACGCTATCTCTAAAGAGTGTCAAATCTGTCTTGCCAATTCATAGAGAAAAAGTTTTGTTTTATTTTCTCTAAAACTGCGATGCCAAATACTAGCGAATTGGGAACTACACTGTAATCAATTATATTTCAGTTCATCCTTCATGAAATTGTAATCGGACTTCACTTAAGGTAAGTTCGTCTGATTAATCAATTTTAAATTACACAAAACTTGGAAACAGGCAGGGTTCATTTAAATCTAAAATTACTAAAAAGAATGAACCCCGCCTGCTTCTGAATGTGCTTGTTTTCTGCTTTTCAGTTTTTTCAGTCGGGTTTTTTAGTTTTTTTAATAACTTTTTTTTGTATCGATGGGAAATCATCAAATGACTCCACCTACTCTGGGCGGAACGGCCCTTCCGTTCAGTGTCAGTCTCTCACTGACTAAAACCCATTGTGCCCGGTTGATAGCAATAGACTTAATATAACTGACGAAATGTGGGTGTACTAACGGGTTTAAGTCTGTCTAACCCTTCGGGAATTACAAGCCTGAAACTATAATTGATGCTTTGATTAAAATAAAGAAATCACTTACCGTTGTACAATTTTTGAATTATAGGCTTTTCTTCATCACCGATCTGTTTGAAATCGTAAGGAAACTTCACAAAATTGCTTCCTGCCATTGTTTTACGAAAAATTATAAAAAATTATAAAAAATGTAATAGGTAAGTCCAAACGCACCGATGGTCACACACGGAGACTGACTATACATACTGAAATTATATGATAATAACCTGAAGATAAAATATAAAATGAAACTGAATCACTATACAATATAGATTCTAAATTATAGAGTATGATGTCATTGGGTTTTTTTTACCGACTTTCAAAAAGGAGGAGGTTGTCAATTCGTATGTATGTTTTTTTGCTTGTTCCTAGAATTTATTCTAGTAAGTAAGTGAAATTAATGGGTGGTTACCACGTCATATTCATTCTAGTGGTATGTCATCAATTCATACTATTGCATACTGATATGATATTCTCCTTGCATCTGTCAGATCAACAGTGTACTGTCACGTCAGTGTATTGTCTACAACCATTGCTCATGTAAAATATCGCTTTGATTTTTATGTTAATTAAAGCCTAAATACCAGGTTCATGCTATATTCATTTCAATTTAATTAACATAAATATGGACAAGTATCTAAGACCGGAAAGGTTTGATGCCGACCCGACATCGAACTCCAGTTCAAAGGAATGGCAGCACTGGAAGATGACATTCGAAAACTTCTTAACTGCACAGCAATATAGTCCAAGTGCTACAGATTCACCAGATGCCGCAGCTCAGAAGGAAGCTATGTGGAACTCAACCAAGCTACAACTCCTCATAAACCATGTCACTCCGAGGGTGTACGCAACTGTAAGTGAGTGCACAACTTATACCACAATGTTGGCCGCGCTGGACAAACTCTACGTGAAAGCAAAGAATGTCATTCATGCTCGACATTTGCTCACAACAAGACGCCAGCAAGCGGACGAATCGATCGATGCGTACCTCCAGGCCTTAAAGCAACTAGCCAAGGACTGCGACTTCACCGCTGTCGACGCTGAAACAAATAAGAACGACAGCATCCGAAATGCATTAATTGCGGGCATTTCGTCAACCAAAATCCGTGAGCGCCTTCTCGAGAATCTGACACTTACATTAGAACAATCATACAATAAAGCCCAATCGATGGAGATGGCAGAGCGGAACAGTCATCATTTCACCATGGCAGAAGTCTATTCGGTTTCAAATGTTGATAATACTGGGAACGGAGATTCTAACACTTCTACTGCTACTGCCGCTGCTGTACCCAAACGAAAATGCTATTTTTGTGGAGCATCAGCTATCCACCCTCGCAAAGACTGTCCTGCTCGAGATGCTACATGCGTAAAGTGTAATAGAAAGGGCCACTATGGAAAAGTCTGTCGTAGCAGGACTCCGACAGCTGCTTCAACCACGGCAAACGACGACTGCGGCCACTGCAGTTGTATAATATCTGCTGCAGCACCGACTTCACTGCGCAAGGCAATGGTGACAGTTTTCATTAAGGGAGTTCGAGCAGAAGCTTTAATTGACACCGGGAGCTCCCTGAGCTTCGTCAATGAGGACTTCGCCAATCTCTGTCAACTCAAGAAGAGACGTTGCGACCAAACTATTTCTATGGCTTCCTTATCTCACAAGTCACAGGTCAACGGCTCGACTTTTCAGAATGTTAGGATCGGAGACAACATTTATAACAACGTCAATCTCTTGATTGTGAAAAACTTGTGTGCCGACGTTATAATTGGCCATGACGTCTTAGAATCACACTCGACTCTAGAATTCAAATTTGGTGGACCAAAAGATACGTTAAAAGTATGCAGTGTAGCTGCAGCCTCTATCCCTGCTGTACCCCTATTTGCTAATGTCACAACGGACTGCAAACCCATAGCTGTAAAGTCAAGAAAACACAGCATAGAGAATAATGCTTTTATAAAAGCAGAAGTAGAGAAACTTCTAAAAGACGGAGTCATAGAAGAAAGCATGTCACCTTGGCGAGCGCAGGTCTTAATAATTAAAAATGCAAATAACAAGAAGCGAATGGTCATAGATTATTCGCAAACCATCAACAAATATACAGAACTGGATGCCTACCCGTTACCTAACATTGAAGAGATGATAACAAAGGTAGCTAAATATGTGATTTTTAGCGTTATAGATTTACAGAGCGCATATCACCAAGTGCCTATCCTGCCTGACGAAAAAACCTTCACAGCTTTCGAGGCATGTGGTAACCTGTACCAGTTTCGCAGAATTCCGTTTGGTGTAACCAACGGTGTGTCTAGTTTTCAAAGAACTGTCGACTGGCTCATCAGAACCGAAAACCTAAACGGTACTTTTGCCTACATTGATGATATTACTGTATGCGGAAAGACACAGGAAGAGCACGACAAAAATCTTAGGCTATTTTATTATTATTATTATTATTATTTCTCAAAGCTGCGGAGAAGTACAACCTTACCCTAAACAAAGAAAAGAGTAAGTTCACACAGTCGACTATAAACATTCTTGGCTATACAATTGAAAATTATGTTATCAAGCCGGATAGTGAGCGACTAAAACCGCTTCTAAATATGCCTCCACCTAATGACCTAGCCTCTCTTCGAAGGACTCTCGGTATGTTCGCACACTATTCGAAGTGGATTCCTAGTTTTTCACAGACAATCCATCCTATGGCGCATACCAAAAGTTTCCCCTTAAGCTCAGATGCAGTGAAATGTTTCGAGGACCTGAAATCTGTTATAGCGAAGTCATCAGTACACGCCATAGACGATAAGGTACCTTTTACTGTTGAGACTGACGCTTCAGAGCATTCCATCGCCGCTACACTATCGCAGGATTCGAGGCCCGTCGCCTTTTACTCAAGGACCCTGAATCAGAGTGAGCGAAATCACTCGGCAGTAGAGAAAGAAGCCTATGCCATCGTAGAAGCTCTAAAGAAATGGCGCCATTTTCTTATAGGTAAGCCGTTTAAGCTCATCACGGACCAACGATCGGTTTCCTTTATGTTTGATGCAAAACATACAAGTAAAATTAAAAATGAAAAGATTCAGAGATGGCGGCTGGAACTTGCACCATACAGATATGATATTGTGTATAGACCTGGAAAAGAGAACCATGTTGCTGATACCCTTTCCAGGGTTTGTGCCTCCACCGAATCTCGAAAAAGCAAACTCCTATTTCTACATGAAACTATGTGTCACCCTGGCGTTACTCGCATGTACCACTGGTTAAAGATAAAGAACCTACCCTATACTGTCGACGAAGTAAGGGCGATGACTGCAAACTGCCGTATATGTGCCGAGATCAAGCCAAGGTATTTCAAGAATCCTGACCCACATCCTAAGCTGATAAAGGCTACCTCACCCATGGAACGCCTTAGCATTGACTTCAAGGGTCCTATTCCATCGAAAACGAATAACCGCTTCATCCTCACGGTAATAGACGAGTACTCAAGATTCCCTTTTGCATTTCCCTGTTCGGATATTAGTGCCAAGACAGTAATAAAACACCTGAATAGCATTTTTATGATATTTGGATTCCCGTCGTACATCCACTCAGATCGGGGAACATCATTCTTGTCGTCAGAAGTGAGAGAGTTTCTACATTCACGTGGCATCGCGACAAGCAGAACTACGGCATATAATCCTAAAGGTAACGGCCAAGTCGAGAAATTGAATTCCACGCTATGGAAAACAGTACAGCTCTCTCTGCGTTCGCACGACATGCCTATAGAAAATTGGGAGCATGTACTTAATGTGGCTCTCCACTCGATTAGATCGCTCTTATGCACAGCTACTAACTGCACGCCACATGAGCGCATGTTCACACATCCGCGAAGATCGATGAATGGACACAGTATTCCAACATGGCTAACCAATTCGGAGCAAGTCCTCATGCGCCGTTTTGACCGTTCTAATAAGTACCAGTCAGTGGTGGAAGAAGTGGAGCTGCTTCAAGCGAATCCAGATTACTCTTATGTGAGACTCAGAGATGGAAGAGAAACCACCGTCTCAAATCGACACCTTGCGCCTGTCGAAGGGCAAGGAGAAATTATTTTGGATCAACCATATGACCTGATACAGACTGGAATAAGCGCGGACTCAGAAAGCCGACATGATAGTAGTGAATCAGTCACATCTCCAGAACCAGAAGCTACAACTAGCTATGAGCAACGGCCTCCCAATGATGATCTTGAGCCAACCCCTCCACGTGTGGAACTTAGAAGATCGGCCCGGAACAGAAAGCCACCGCGACGTCTGGAAGACTATGAGCTGTAATATATAAATATAGTGTGGGAGAATGATATGATATTCTCCTTGCATCTGTCAGATCAACAGTGTACTGTCACGTCAGTGTATTGTCTACAACCATTGCTCATGTAAAATATCGCTTTGATTTTTATGTTAATTAAAGCCTAAATACCAGGTTCATGCTATATTCATTTCACATACATTCCTGCGGGTTTTAGGTGTTCCCCTACATAGGATTATACTTTCCTTATTTGATAAGGCTTTCCTTTTTCCCAAGAGCAATAAGATCGTTTATTGACAACTCAGGGACCTATTATATCAGCATAATTTATATTCTGAAACGTACTATGTCTCATATTAAAATTGTTTTGTCCAACAACTTGAGCCAGTTTAATTTCTTATTGAACAGCAAAATGGTTCAATAAGGCAGGCAATAGTCTGAAAAGGCCACGTCGAGTCGTCGAGAGTTCGAGACCCCACAAAATCGCAACGATAAACATATAATCCCACGCAAAAAAACAAAACTAATAAATACATCGAGCATAGTACTGAGGTCCTCCATAGTCTCAGCCATGACCACTATATCGTCGGCGAACCAAAGGTGAAAGATGTAATCGCCATTGACGTTGATACCTAGTCCTACCCAGTCCAGAAACTTAAGGATATATTCTCAAGCAGAGCAGTGAACAGCTTCGGAGATATGACGTCTCCCTGTCTCACACTTTTCTGCAGAAGTATTGGTTCCGAAGTTTGAAAACTTCAAACGAAATCATTCTACAGTAATAATTTAAAAATAAGCATCGTGAATGATAACATAATTATTTTTGTACAAGGATGGAGACGTTTTCAACATTGTTCTTTGTAAGAAAAGGTAGTTCAGAAATTACGTAAACAAAAGACAAAATGGAAATATTTTCGGAACCCTTGTGTAAAAATGGTTAAAATTGTGATATGCTATAGTTAATTATCTGGGTTATAGAATTCTTATTATAACGGTGGACCACTATTTACGCCACACCCTGTATAGAAGTTTTGTTCCTTTCGCATTTATTTAGTATTGATTGCGTTGTCTATGGATTATGATAATCCTTTAATCAATATTTAAACTCCTTTGTTGTCGCGTCTTTCATATAACTCATACATAATACACATTTTTTCGTAGGGGTACTTAGTTTGATGTACAGAATGCTTGGTTAACGGCTGTGTGAAGGGTTAATTTACACCCTGGATAGGGTAGGTATGGAAAGAACAAACTATTTATTTGAATCGGTCAAAGATTTGTATGAAGCAAACGACAGAGTGGTCCAGGTTGCCACGTACTGATCGGACAATATTTAGTCATCGACTCGAAAAGAAGAAGAATATTTAGGTTATTATAAATTGCTACAAACACAATCAGAGGACTATTCAATACTATTCATATCTCCCGTCAGGGCTATGGGTTGCGAGATTGCACCTTGACACCAAAGGGCTAAGAAGGAACATGGGTGGTTTTTAGTCAGTAGAAGCCTGAGGAGTCATTAATTTAATGATTTCACAAACTCCAAAAAAAAACACTAAATGTGGCACTCGGAGACTGCCGCGGTAAAGCTATTGCATAGCATTTTTTATCAACTTATGCAATAATTAATTATTTAATTTGACAACCTCAGTTGACAACCTTGTTATTTTCCGTAACCATAGCAACCTGATTGAATATTTTCGTTACTGAATTTCTGGATTCGCTCTCCACGCTCAAGGCCCGCGATAGAAGCTATGCAATAGCTTAAAAGAAAAAGTAGAACTTTTTTCTTTTTTTTTTAAACGTTTCCCTCACTATGAATTTCTCCTGTATCGTGGGTGCGTTCACAAACATTTAAACTCACATACACAAATACCCAAACCAAGAACAGGTATATAATATTTGGTCCGTGCGGGGCTGGAACCCGCGACACGCAGCGCAGCAGTCCATTGGTTGAGCCACTGCGCCAACCGTGCCGTCAACTATATTTATCGTGATTAGTTTTTTAACGGATTAAGTGTTATCAGTAGTCTTGAAACTTTTATCTAGTAACTATTGCGTTGAGCTGGGTCCAAAGATTGCTCTATTATTTAGATATAAAAAAACTAATCAGTAATCATAGTCAAATTTAAACAAAATCAATCTAAATCTAATCCCTAATACAATTAACGAATACTGTATCGACCTAATGTAATGCCTATCAGAAGGCTATCTGTGGTGTGGTCTTATTTGTGGAAACTCCCATATGGCCCGGTTTCAAACAAAGCGGAGACGAGCAAAGCGGAGAGGACATGAGCTAAATTCGACCAATCACAGAAAGGGCGAAAGACCACATGTCAATTTTAACTAAATGTGATTGACCGATTTCCGCACATTTCCTCTCGTCTCCGCTCGTCTCCGCTTTGGTGGGGACCGAGCCTTAGAGTGTAGGACTTTCACCCCTAATTTAACAATGTACTATTTCAACCATTTCAACCGTATCTGTATGATTATGTAGAGATGGCCCCTAGGTGGTGTAACGTAATTCACAACACAGCTCTGATAATACATTGAATATAGGTATATCGTAGTTTGGAAAATAATAGTCAAGGCTGTTACTCTTACATTCTTATTTATTACTTTTTTAGACAGTCAAATCCGTGTGAGGGAATCGCAGATCGGTATCTCGCAGGTTCTCTTTAATCCATTGTTCAGCTTGTTGTGTCATCTCTTCGTCGAAGTAGTCGCGCCAACCGCCAGTCTTACCTGAAAAAACACTATCAGTCAAATATGTAAATACCAAAAGTTTCAAATGATCCCAGATTGAAAACTGGTCATCGTTCTCGAGTTGTATGCATGTTTGTGAAATTTTCACTACGTGCATGTGGTTGTGCATCAGTCGTTTAGTTATCGTGATTCGCAAGGGTGGTATCTTTAGAATAACCCGAAAATGAAAATTTATGCTTGCGTGCTTTGTAATTTCCGAGTATTTTGCATAAAACGGTTTTGGTTACGACCACTACGTGGTTCGAATTTTAGTAGTAGACCTAGCCTATAAAAGAAACGCTCGTAGCAGTTGTTTTCGTAGCCAAGCGCTCGTAGCGGTCGTAACCAAACGCTCGTAGCTGTCGTAACCAAACGCTCGTAGCTGTCGTAGCCAAACGCTCGTAGTGGTCGTAGCCAAACGCTAGTAGTGGTCGTAGCCAAACGCTCGTAGAGGTCGTAGCCAAATTCTTGTAGCAGTCGTAGTAAAACGCTCAACTCTCATAGCGCTCATAGCAGTCTTGACAAATTCCCTTAAGTACCTAGCCAGTTGGCAATAAATAATACGACAATGATTACTGTAACTTATAAGCACGCACAGTATTGGTTTAATTTTAAGAGCTAGTTATGTTTTGTTAATTTCACCTTTTCTGACAAATTTTTCATTTTTTGCAAGCAGACCGAATTCTCTTAACTCCTCGTGGTTTACTGATTGGTTATTCTTGAAGTTCTCGAAGCTCAGATGATCACAGAGCCCAGCCATTTGTTCTTTGTTCAACTGTTTGCCTAAGAAGTCTGCGACTCGTCGAATTGCTGCGGGCAGGTCCTGAAGACAACATAATTTAACAGTGAAGCATTATATTACCCCAGGAGTTGAAGAATTTTATTTTCTTTTGTATGTCTACAATTTTTGAGCCATAATATTGTAACCATTAGTAACCATAAAACTGATTACAATAAAATATAACACAAATTGAAGACAACTGAATTTAATCTAGGCGATATGTATAACTTTTTTGAGGCTGACTTCCATCTACTTTTTTACCATCTTTTGTACCATATTTACTGCAAATAAATAATTTTAACTTTAAAACAAAAAGGTAATGGAGTAAAATTAAATATTTTTGTTTAGAGTTGAAAAAATATTGATAAAATGGGACCTTTGATAGTTCTTCATAGAACAAGAACAGCATGTTCGGATCGTCTCTCTTCGCCCAAGCCTCTTTGACGTGCTCGAAATATGGCGTCGCTAAAACTGAAAAGGAGAGTTGTAAAATTAAATCAGAGGTTTACTGGTCGCAAGCGCGACTAAGTATGAGGTCCTGGGATCATTTTCCAGATCCCGCATTGACTTGCGTTTTTCCGGTTTTAGGAAGGTTTCGTATGACAGAACTGCAGTCCAGTGTATTAGAGATCCCCTCCATTTATACAAAAAGTACCTTAATTAATAAAATTGAGTACCATTTGTAACTTACTCATGCTCTTAGAAAACAGGTTCCAGTATTCTTTGAACGTGCCGATATAAGCAGTCGTCATGAACAGTTTAGCGTGGTGGTAGCATGAGACCGCCACATCCCTGGGATCTCGCGCTACATACACCACCTTCGCAGTATCCAGGATCTTCGGAGGCAGAAGGGTCATGGGTAAATGGGTCTTTACGAAGCGGGGTGATGGGGCCTCAGCCAGTAACTGGGTCGCGGGAGTAGCCCATATCTTCATAACGGCTCGTAATTTGTTGATGTCAACGCCTTGCTTTTCAGCAACGGCAGTTTTTATGTGTGAGTTTTCAGGATCGTCATCAAAAAACATGAAGACTCTGTAATCAATTTAATTCGTTACTTGTAGGATGTTGCTGGTTTTGGTTACTATTATAATGGGTGTAATAGTACATTGTTATCATAAGCATGAAAGCAACTTATTTAGTCTCGAGACGTAGCGAGGGCGCTAATATAGTCCGAGGGACTAAATAAGTCAACCCGAGGTAAATACTGTGACAAATACAAGAAAAGTAAGAATTAAAACATGAATTAGCTAAAGTAAATCGGATTGCCGATTTTCCGTCTACATTGTTTTTTTTTCTGTGGCCGGCCAGCTATTCAGCCATTATTTGAATTTCGGCCAAGTGCGTTTCGGACCACACGCGCGTAAGTTCATTGGTATGAAATAAGTAAACTTACTCCAGAAAAGCATATCTAGCGGTGAGAGGGACTGCTGCCGCTCTGTCATAATCCAGGTCAGTTCCCAGCAGCCATACTAGTTCCTGAGTCCACGTAGTTCCTGTAACATGGGGTTAAGGGCGCGTCAAATGGGAACATTCGGGCTGAAGGTACTATAAGATACAAAATACTTGACAATATGTTTCATCGGTGTACCAAGCTTATTCGTACCTGACCGCTGGAAACTGGCGACGAATACGTCGGTGGGCCTGAGAGGCATGTTGTAGATATTCTCAGCATCCTTCAAATAAGGCCTGCACAGTGTATACCCCTTGGGACCTACACGGACAATGTCCGTTGCGTTGGGAACTGTAATGAGGAAACAGAGCTGTTAATAAACAAAGAAATAACTTAGAACTTAAAAGGTTTTCGTTCCTGAATTGTTACTAAAAAACCCCTAACTGACTTCATACACAGTTGTTACTGCCATATTTAATAAGAAATATAACATTTCATTACGCCTATAATCCCCGAAGGATTAAGCAGAGGTGTACCTAATAGTACACCCACATTCCACCAGTTATGTTAAAGTCCGATGTAATACACACATCAAAAGTGTCTAGGGATCAAGCATTTTTATGCGGATTTCTTGAGATTGAGATGTGGCTTTGTAATAAATTTATGATTTTATAAATTTATATGGATCCTTTTTGGTGCATTTCATAATTTGAATCAGGAACTGTGAATCAAATTCGAGTAAAAGATGAAAATCAGCTGTCAATATTTTCCCTATAAAAACATACAACGCATTGAAGACATTATTAGTGCTACTGTTTCCCTACTACTGATTAAAACCAACGTTATTATGGAGCGGCGACGTCATTTAAGCAGGGAAGAAATGCTCAGAGCCGTGGGAATGATAGAAGCTGGTTCCCGGCAACGTACTGTGGCTTTAGCTCTGAATACAAGTCAGAGTGTTATCAGTCGACTTTGGACACGTTACCGAAGCACTGGTACCGTGGCTGAGCGCCATGGAGGACGGTATCGCTGCACCACACGGAGACAAGACCGATACATTCAAATCTTAACTCGAAGAGCTCCAACAATAACCGCCATGATGTTAGCCGTGAGGCTTCATCACTCTTCAGGGAACTTAATTAGCGACCAAACAGTCAGAAACCGCTTGCATGAAGTGAACTTTCATTCCCGAAGACCGCTACGGGTACCACCTATAGCAATGCACAATCGTAGGATTCGATATCAATGGGCTCTTGAACACAGAAATTGGGCAGAAGAACAATGGCGTTTCGTGTGCTTTTCTGATGAGTCTCGTTTTGGTATGAGACCG
This sequence comes from Diarsia dahlii, assembly GCA_949775195.1. NCBI lineage: Eukaryota > Metazoa > Arthropoda > Insecta > Lepidoptera > Noctuidae > Diarsia > Diarsia dahlii. The sequence goes on from OX459195.1 coordinate 18,326,767, forward strand.
GATACAAGACGTATACGACACTGGAGAACCCCTGGACGCCAACAGCGATTAAAATCCTGCCAGGAAGTCCATCCTTATAGTGGCTTACCATAACTATGATGGTTCCACACTATATTTGGATCGGCGGAAGAACTGAGTTGATTTGGATCAGAGGCAACCTCAACGCTCAAATTTATGCTGAGACGATTGTATCAGACGTCATCGTTCCTCTACAAGTGCAAATCGGTCCCTTATTTCAGTTAATGCATGATAATGCACGACCGCACACCGCAAGAGTTGTAAGACAGACTCTCGCCGCAGCTAACATCAATGTCCTGCCCTGGCCTGCTCAGTCGCCAGACTTGAACCCGATTGAGCATGCATGGGATATGCTACAGAGAAGAGCTCTGCCGAATATGGAGGGTATCCAGTCGCAAGAAGACCTTTTTTTGTTGTTGCAACGAATATGGGCGGCCATTCCACAGCGTGATTTGGATGAACTCATTTTGAGTATGCCAAACCGATGTTCTTGTGTTGTTAGTGTTCGCGGTAGAAACACGGATTATTAATTGTTTAAGTTACCCAATAAAATTTTAAAGAAAACTGTTATTTCAGTCTTTTTTTGAACTTTAATGTTAGTGGTTCAAATGTCAAAAATCCCTTTATTAGGAAAATGGCAATTTTTTTTATTAATGCAAAGGTGACTTGGTTTATCGTTACTGTGACAAACGAAAACACTTTATTTGATGAATCCTTAAAGAAAATTTTAATTAATATCAATCAGGAGAAAAGTTATTGCAAAAATATATGTTGATCCCTAGACACTTTTGATGTGTGTACTTAGTGGGTGAGTCTATTGCCATCAACTCGTCACAAATTTCGTGACTGCACTGAGAATTTTAATACAATTTTCAGGTCTAAAACATTTTTTTCATGATATTATTAAAACACTTACCGTTATGCAATTTTTCAATTATAGCCTTTTCTTCATCACTGATCTCTTTAAAATAGTAAGGAAACTTTATGAAATTGCTTTCTGCCATTATTTCAAGAATAATGATAAAAAAATTAAAATTTAGGTTGACTTTATCGATAGTCTCACACGGAGACTGATAATCTAATAACCAAATTATCAAAAATATTGCATTTAGGTATGTATGATAACCTGAAGATAATATGGTCTAAATATATCAAAACCAGTATTTATTACTTTTCGTTTTACAGTCCACAGGATACCGCGGCCTCGACATAAATAGGGCTAAGAAGGAACACAAGTAGTTTCTAGTCAGTAGAAGTCCGACACTCCCTTTCGCTCTGCCCAAGAGCGGGGGGTTATTTGATGATTTTCCACCCAAAAAAAAAACTAAAAATGTGGTACCTATAAATACACGTCAATTTATCATTATTATATTATTATACTATATAAAGCTCGATTACCACTCACTGACTGACAGAATTGTTCTCCCAGATGGTGGATGGGGAGGTGGGTATATTTTGACAGATTCGTAAACAATCAACTCTCGTGAGTATGGGAAAAGTCCCAAACCCCCCCTTTTCCCCCCTCCCTATCGTATCTCGGAAAGAAAGAGACTTTACGTGTTTTTTTTTTGGGATTTGTATAGAGGAAGCTCGGTATAGTAAAAATAATTTTTTAAAGTGGCCCCCCTTTTCCCCCTTCTCCCCCCCTTTAGGCGGGTCTCGGAAATAAAGAGACATTACGTGTGTTTTTTTAGGGATTTGTATAGAGGAGGCTCGGGGAAGTAAAAACCATTTTTTAAATTTGACCCCCTTGCCCCCCTTCATCCCCCCTTTAGGCGGATCTCGGAAGTTAAGAGACTTGGAACGAATTTTTTTTCAGATTCATATAGAGGGGTATTGCGTTAGTCGAAATCATTTTTAGAAACTTCCCCCTCTCCCCCCCTTCACCCCCCCCCTCTTCATCTCTTTTTTTTCTCCTGAAAAATTTTTTGATTCTTACCTAAATCTATTTGAGGGGCGTTGAAATTTGTATACCCTCCCCTCCCCAACCTCCCCTAAAATTAAAAGGGCTATAAATTCATAACGGTTAGAGATAGCCATTAGGTGTTTGAACAAATATTATAGTAGGCGTCGAAACCTGTCTGGTGGTGGAACAGCGGTAAAGCGAAGGGGGGAGCGGGCAAACGAAGCGAGCCGGCGAGCCCCGTAGCGTAGGGATAATGTCATGATAGCTTTGCGGTGGTAGGTAGGTCCTGAGTGGAGCGAACCTGCGAGACCGAGTGGAGCGAAGGGGGGAGGTGGCGAGCGAAGCGAGCCGGCGACCTCCTTAGCGTAACGAAGGTTGAGTGGGTGAAGCGTAACTCAGGGGCGACGACAAGCAAACTTTAGGGTAATGTTTTTTTAGTGGTAGTAGGTAGGTGGTAGGTAGTAGGTATGTGTAGGTAGGTGTAGGTAGGTGTAGGTAGGTGTAGGTGTAGGTAGGTAGTAGGTAGGTGTAGGTAGGTAGTAGGTAGGTGTAGGTAGGTAGTAGGTAGGTGTAGGTAGGTAGTAGGTAGGTGTAGGTAGGTAGTAGGTAGGTGTAGGTAGGTGTAGGTAGGTGTAGGTAGGTGTAGGTAGGTAGTAGGTAGGTAGTAGGTAGGTGTAGGTAGGTAGTAGGTAGGTGTAGGTAGGTAGTAGGTAGGTGTAGGTAGGTAGTAGGTAGGTGTAGGTAGGTAGTACCGCGAGCTGCATTGGAACATTTTTTTTTTCAGATTCATTGAGAGGTGCAATGCGTTAGTCGAAATCATTTTTCAAAGCTCCCCCTCTCCCCCTCTTCACGACCCGCGAGCTGCGCGCAGCTCGCGCAGCCACGCAAATACTAGTTATACTATATAAAGCTCGATTACCACTGACTGACTGACAGAATTGTTCTCCTAGATGGTGGATGGGGAGGTGGGTATATTTTGACAGATTCGTAAACAACTAACTCTCGTGAGTATGGGAAAAGTCCCAAACCCCCCCTTTTCCCCCCCCTTCTTCCCCCTCCCTATCGTATCTCGGAAACAAAGAGACTTTACGTGTTTTTTTTTAGGGATTCGTATAGAGGAGGCTCGGGGAAGTAAAAACCATTTTTCATATTAGACCCCCTTGCCCCCCTTCACCCCCCCTTTAGGCGGATCTTGGAAGTAAAGAGACTTGGCACATTTTTTTTTTTTAGATTCATTAAAAGGGGCAATGCGTGAGTCGAAATCGTTTTTCAAAGCTCCCCCCTTGCCCCCCTTCACCCCCCCCTTTAGGCGGATCTCGAAAATAAAAAGATTTTACGTGTTTTTTTTAGGGATTCGTATAGAGGAGGCTTGGGGAAGTAAAAACCATTATTCAAATTTGACCCCCTTGCCCCCCTTCACCCCCCCTTTAGGCGGATCTCGGAAATAAAGAGATTTTACGTGTTTTTTTTAGGGATTCGTATAGAGGAGGCTCGGGAAAGTAAAAACCATTTTTTGAATTTGACCCCCTTGCCCCCCTTCACCTCCCCTTTAGGCGGATCTCAAAAATAAAGAGATTTTACGTGTTTTTTTTTAGGGATTCGTATAGAGGAGGCTCGGGGAAGTAGAAACCCTTTTTCAAAATCGACCCCTTTTCCACTCTTCTCCCCCCTTTAAGCGGATCTCGAAAGTTAAGAGACTTGGAACATTTTTTTTTTCAGATTCATTGAAAGGAGCCTATCCTGTGGTGGTAGGGATAATGTCATAATAGCTTTCCGGTGGTAGGTAGGTCCTGAGTGGAGCGAACCTGCGAGACCGAGTGGAGCAAAGGGGGGAGGTGGCGAGCGAAGCGAGCCGGCGACCTCCTTAGCGTAACGAAGGTTGAGTGGGTGAAGCGTAACTCAGGGGCGACGACAAGCAAACTTTAGGGTAATGTTTTTTTAGTGGTAGTAGGAGGTAGTAGGTAGGTAGTAGGTAGGTGGTAGGTAGTAGGTATGTGTAGGTAGGTGTAGGTAGGTGTAGGTAGGTGTAGGTAGGTGTAGGTAGGTGTAGGTAGGTGTAGGTAGGTGTAGGTAGGTGTAGGTAGGTGTAGGTAGGTGTAGGTAGGTGTAGGTAGGTGTAGGTAGGTGTAGGTAGGTGTAGGTAGGTGTAGGTAGGTGTAGGTAGGTGTAGGTAGGTGTAGGTAGGTGTAAGTTGGTAGTAGGTAGGTGTATAATATAGGTAGGTATATCAGATTCATTGAAAGGGGCAATGCGTTAGTCGAAATCATTTTTCAAAGCGCCCCCTCTCCCCCTCTTCACGCCCCGCGAGCTGCGCGCAGCTCGCGCAGCCACGCAAATACTAGTTATACTATATAAAGCTTAATTACCACTCACTGACTGACTGACAGAATTGTTCTCCCAGATGGTGGATGGGGAGGTGGGTATATTTTGACAGATTCGTAAACAGGCAACTCTCGTGAGTATGGAAAAAGTCCGAAAGCCCCCCTTTTCCCCCCCCTTCTCCCCCCTCCCTATCGTATCTCGGAAACAAAGAGACTTTACGTGTTTTTTTTTAGGGATTCGTATAGAGGGGGCTCGGTAAAGTAAAAATCATTTTTCAAAGTGGCCCCCCTTTTCCCCCTCCTCCCCCCCTTTAGGCGGATCTCGAAAGTTAAGAGACTTGGAACGAATTTTTTTTCAGATTAATATAGAGGAGGCTCGGAGAAGTTAAACCATTTTTAAAATTTGACCCCCTTGCCCCCCTTCATCCCCCCTTTAGGCGGATCTCGGAAGTTAAGAGACGTGGAACGATTTTTTTTTCAGATTCATATAGAGGGGCATTGCGTTAGTCGAAATCATTTTTAGAAACTCCCCCTTATCCCCCCCTTCACCCCCCCCCCTCTTCATCTCTTTTTTTACTCCTGAAAAAATTTTTGATTCTTACCTAAATCTATTTGAGGGGCGTTGAAATTTGTATACCCTCCCCTCCCCAACCTCCCCTAAAATTAAAAGGACTGTAACTTCATAACGGTTAGAGATAGCCATTAGGTGTTTGAACAAATATTATAGTATGCGTCGAAACCTGTCCGGTGGTGCTACAGCGGTAAAGCGAAGGGGGGAGCGGGCGAGCGAAGCGAGCCGGCGACCCCCGTAGCGTAGGGATAAAGTCATGATAGCTTTCTGGTGGTAGGTATGTCGGTAGGTCCTGAGTGGAGCGAACCTGCGAGACCGAGTGGAGCAAAGGGGGGAGGTGGCGAGCGGAGCGAGCCGGCGACCTCCTTAGCGTAACGAAGGTTGAGTGGGTGAAGCGTAACTCAGGGGCGACGACAAGCAAACTTTTGGGTAATGTTTTTTTAGTGGTAGTAGGTAGTAGGTAGGTGGTAGGTAGTAGGTATGTGTAGGTAGGTGTAGGTAGTAGGTGCAGGTAGGTGTAGGTGTAGGTGTAGGTAGGTGTAGGTAGGTAGTAGGTAGGTAGTAGGTAGGTGTAGGTAGGTGTAGGTAGGTAGGTGTAGGTAGGTGTAGGTAGGTAGTAGGTAGGTGTAGGTAGGTAGGTGTAGATAAGTGTAGGTAGGTGTAGGTAGGTAGTAGGTAGGTGTAGGTAGGTGTATGTAGGTGTAGGTAGGTAGTAGGTAGGTGTAGGTAGGTGTAGGTAGGTGTAGGTAGGTGTAGGTAGGTGTAGGTAGGTGTAGGTAGGTGTAGGTAGGTGTAGGTAGGTGTAGGTAGGTGTAGGTAGGTGTAGGTAGGTGTAGGTAGGTGTAGGTAGGTGTAGGTAGGTGTAGGTAGGTGTAGGTAGGTGTAGGTAGGTGTAGGTAGGTGTAGGTAGGTGTAGGTAGGTGTAGGTAGGTGTAGGTAGGTAGTACCGCGAGCTGCATTGGAACATTTTTTTTTTCCGATTCATTGAGAGGTGCAATGCGTTAGTCGAAATCATTTTTCAAAGCTCCCCCTCTCCCCCACTTCACGCCCCGCGAGCTGCGCGCAGCTCGCGCAGCCACGCAAATACTAGTTATATTATACTATATAAAGCTAAATTACCACTCACTCACTGACTCACTGACAGAATTGTTCTCCCAGATGGTGGATGGGGAGGTAGGTATATTTTGACAGATTCGTAAACAATCAACTCTCATGACTATGGGAAAAGTCCCAAACTCCCCCTTTTCCCCCCCCTTCTCCCCCCTCCCTATCGTATCTCGGAAAAAAAGAGACTTTACGTGTTTTTTTTTTGGGATTCGTATAGAGGGGGCAAGGTAAAGTAAACATCGTTTTTCAAAGTGGCCCCCCTTTTCCCCCTTCTCCCCCCCTTTAGGCGGATCTCGAAAGTTAAGAGACTTGGAACGAATTTTTTTCTCAGATTCATATAGAGGGGCATTGCGTTAGTCGAAATCATTTTAAGGAACTCCCCCCTCTCCCCCCCTTCATCCCCCTTTTAGGCGGATCTCGAAAGTTAAGAGACTTGGAACGAATTTTTTTTCAGATTCATGTAGAGGGGCATTGCGTTAGTCGAAATCATTTTTAGAAACTCCCCCCTCTCCCCCCCTTCACCCCCCCCCTTTCCACCTCTTTTTTTACTCCTGAAAAAATTTTTGATTCTTACCTAAATCTGATTTGAGGGGCGTTGAAATTTGTATACCCTCCCCTCCCCAACCTCCCCTAAAATTAAAAGGGCTGTAACTTCATAACGGTTAGAGATAGCCATTAGGTGTTTGAACAAATATTATAGTAGGCGTCTAAACCTGTCCGGTGGTGGTACAGTGGTAAAGCGAAGGGGGGAGCGGGCGAGCGAAGCGAGCCGGCGACCCCCGTAGCGTAGGGATAATGTCATGATAGCTTTCCGGTGGTAGGGGCGACGACAAGCAAACTTTAGGGTAATGTTTTTTTAGTGGTAGTAGGAGGTAGTAGGTAGGTAGTTGGTAGGTAGGTAGTAGGTAGGTGTAGGTAGGTGTAGGTAGGTAGTAGGTAGGTGTAGGTAGGTAGTAGGTAGGTGTAGGTAGGTGTAGGTAGGTAGTAAGTAGGTGTAGGTAGGTAGTAGGTAGGTGTAGGTAGGTAGTAGGTAGGTGTAGGTAGGTAGTAGGTAGGTGTAGGTAGGTAGTAGGTAGGTAGTAGGTAGATAGTAGGTTGGTAGTAGGTAGGTGTAGGTAGGTAGTAGGTAGGTGTAGGTAGGTAGTTGGTAGGTGTATATAGGTAGGTATATCAGATTCATTGAAAGGGGCAATGCGTTAGTCGAAATCATTTTTCAAAGCGCTCCCTTTCCCCCTCTTCACGCCCCGCGAGCTGCGCGCAGCTCGCGCAGCCACGCAAATACTAGTTATACTATATAAAGCTAAATTACCACTCACTCACTGACTCACTGACATAATTGTTCTCCCAGATGGTGGATGGGGAGGTCGGTATATTTTGACAGATTCGTAAACAAGTAACTCTGGTGAGTATGGGAAAAGTGCCAAACCCCCCCTTTTTGCCCCCCCTCCTCCCCCTCCCTATCGTATCTCGGAAACTAAGAGACCCGTATTTATTTTATTTTACGGATTCGTATAGAGGAGGCTCGGTTAAATAAACATCATTTTTCAAAGTGACCCCCCTTGCCCCCCTTCTCCCCCCTTTTTGGTGGATCTCGAAAGTTAAAAAACATGGAACGATTTTTTTTTCAGATTCATATAGAGGAGGCTCGGGGAAGTAAAAACCATTTTTTAAATTTGACCCCCTTGCCCCCCTTCACCCCCCCTTAAGGCGGATCTCGGAAGTTAAGAGACTTGGAACATTTTTTTTTCAGATTCATTGAAAGGGGCAATAAGTGAGTCGAAATAATTTTTCAAAGCTCCCCCCTCTACCCCCCTTCACCCCCCCCCCCCTATTCGCCCCTTTTTTAAAACTTGTGTTCTGTTTTGTTTACGGATTCGTATAGAGGGGGCTCGGTAAAGTAAAAATCATTTTTCAAAGTGGCCCCCCTTGCCCCCCATCTTCCCCCTTTTAGGCGGATCTCGAAAGTTAAGAGACTTGGAACGATTTTTTTTTCAGATTCATATAGAGGGGCATTGCGTTAGTCGATATCATTTTTAGAAACTCCCCCCTCCCCCCCCCCTTCACCCCTCCCCCCTCTTCACCCCTTTTTTACTCCTGAAAAATTTTTGATTCTTACCTAAATCTATTTGAGGGGCGTTGAAATTTGTATACCCTCCCCTCCCCAACCTCCCCTAAAATTAAAAGGGCTGTAACTTCATAACGGCTAGAGATAGCCATTAGGTGTTTGAACAAATATTATAGTAGGCGTCGAAACCTGTCCGGTGCAGGGATAATGTCATGATAGCTCTCCGGTGGTAGGTAGGTCCTGAGTGGAGCGAACCTGCGAGACCGAGTGGAGCGAAGGGGGGAGGTGGCGAGCGAAGCGAGCCGGCGACCTCCTTAGCGTAACGAAGGTTGAGTGGGTGAAGCGTAACTCAGGGGCGACGACAAGCAAACTTTAGGGTAATGTTTTTTTAGTGGTAGTAGGAGGTAGTAGGTAGGTAGTAGGTAGGTGGTAGGTGGTAGGTAGTAGGTATGTGTAGGTAGGTAGTAGGTAGGTGGTAGGTAGTAGGTATGTGTAGGTAGGTGTAGGTGTAGGTAGGTAGTAGGTAGGTAGTAGGTAGGTGTAGGTAGGTAGTAGGTAGGTGTAGGTAGGTAGTAGGTAGGTGTAGGTAGGTAGTAGGTAGGTGTAGGTAGGTGTAGGTAGGTGTAGGTAGGTGTAGGTAGGTGTAGGTAGGTGTAGGTAGGTGTAGGTAGGTGTAGGTAGGTGTAGGTAGGTGTAGGTAGGTGTAGGTAGGTGTAGGTAGGTGTAGGTAGGTGTAGGTAGGTGTAGGTAGGTGTAGGTAGGTGTAGGTAGGTGTAGGTAGGTGTAGGTAGGTGTAGGTAGGTGTAGGTAGGTGTAGGTAGGTGTAGGTAGGTGTAGGTAGGTGTAGGTAGGTGTAGGTAGGTGTAGGTAGGTGTAGGTAGGTGTAGGTAGGTGTAGGTAGGTGTAGGTAGGTGTAGGTAGGTGTAGGTAGGTGTAGGTAGGTGTAGGTAGGTGTAGGTAGGTGTAGGTAGGTAGTACCGCGAGCTGCATTCGAACATTTTTTTTTTATCAGATTCATTGAGAGGTGCAATGCGTTAGTCGAAATCATTTTTCAAAGCTCCCCCTCTCCCCGTCTTCACGCCCCGCGAGCTGCGCGCAGCTCGCGCAGCCACGCAAATACTAGTTATATTATACTATATAAAGCTTATTTACCACTCACTGACTGACAGAATTGTTCTCCCAGATGGTGGATGGGGAGGTGGGTATATTTTGACAGATTCGTAAACAACTAACTCTCGTGAGTATGGGAAAAGTCCCAAACCCCCCCTTTTCCCTCCCCTTCTCCCCCCTCCCTATCGTATCTCGGAATCAAAGAGACTTTACGTGTTTTTTTTTAGGGATTCGTATAGAGGGGGCTCGGTAAAGTAAAAGTCATTTTTCAAAGTGGCCCCCCTTTTCCCCCTTCTCCCCCCTTTAGGCAAATCTCGGAAATAAAGAGATTTTACGTGTTTTTTTTTAGGGATTCGTATAGAGGGGGCTCGGTAAAGTAAAAGTCATTTTTCAAAGTGGCCCCCCTTTTCCCCCTTCTCCCCCCCTTTAGGCGGGTCTCGGAAATAAAGAGACATTACGTGTGTTTTTTTAGGGATTTGTATAGAGGAGGCTCGGGGAAGTAAAAACCATTTTTTTAATTTGACCCCCTTGCCCCCCTTCACCCCCCCTTTAGGCGGATCTCGGAAGTTAAGAGACTTGGAACGATTTTTTTTTCAGATTCATTAAAAGGGGCAATGCGTTAGTCGAAATCATTTTTCAAAGCTCCCCCCTCTCCCTCCCTTCACCCCCCCTCTTCACCCCTTTCACCCCCCCCCCCCCCCTCTTCACCCCTTTTTTCTGTTTTGTTTACGGATTCGTATAGAGGAGGCTCGGGGGACTAAAATGGTGCTACCGATAAAGCGAAGGGGGGAGCGGGCGAGCGAAGCGAGCCGGCGACCCCCGCAGCGTAGGGATAATGTCATGATAGCTTTCCGGTGGTAGGTAGGTCCTGAGTGGAGCGAACCTGCGAGACCGAGTTGAGCGAAGGGGGGAGGTGGCGAGCGAAGCGAGCCGGCGACCTCCTTAGCGTAACGAGTTTCCTAACCTAACCTAACCTAACCAGTTTCCTAACCTAACCTAACCAGGGGCGACGACAAGCAAACTTTAGGGTAATGTTTTTTAGTGGTAGCAGGAGGTAGTAGGTAGGTAGTAGGTAGGTAGGTAGTAGGTAGGTAGGTGTAGGTAGGTGTAGGTAGGTGTAGGTAGGTGTAGGTAGGTGTAGGTAGGTGTAGGTAGGTGTAGGTAGGTGTAGGTAGGTGTAGGTAGGTGTAGGTAGGTGTAGGTAGGTGTAGGTAGGTGTAGGTAGGTGTAGGTAGGTGTAGGTAGGTGTAGGTAGGTGTAGGTAGGTGTAGGTAGGTGTAGGTAGGTGTAGGTAGGTGTAGGTAGGTGTAGGTAGGTGTAGGTAGGTGTAGGTAGGTGTAGGTAGGTGTAGGTAGGTGTAGGTAGGTGTAGGTAGGTGTAGGTAGGTGTAGGTAGGTGTAGGTAGGTGTAGGTAGGTGTAGGTAGGTGTAGGTAGGTGTAGGTAGGTGTAGGTAGGTGTAGGTAGGTGTAGGTAGGTGTAGGTAGGTGTAGGTAGGTGTAGGTAGGTGTAGGTAGGTGTAGGTAGGTGTAGGTAGGTGTAGGTAGGTGTAGGTAGGTGTAGGTAGGTGTAGGTAGGTGTAGGTAGGTGTAGGTAGGTGTAGGTAGGTGTAGGTAGGTGTAGGTAGGTGTAGGTAGGTGTAGGTAGGTGTAGGTAGGTGTAGGTAGGTGTAGGTAGGTGTAGGTAGGTGTAGGTAGGTGTAGGTAGGTGTAGGTAGGTGTAGGTAGGTGTAGGTAGGTGTAGGTAGGTGTAGGTAGGTGTAGGTAGGTGTAGGTAGGTGTAGGTAGGTGTAGGTAGGTGTAGGTAGGTGTAGGTAGGTGTAGGAAGGTGTAGGTAGGTGTAGGTAGGTGTAGGTAGGTGTAGGTAGGTGTAGGTAGGTGTAGGTAGGTGTAGGTAGGTGTAGGTAGGTGTAGGTAGGTGTAGGTAGGTGTAGGTAGGTGTAGGTAGGTGTAGGTAGGTGTAGGTAGGTGTAGGTAGGTGTAGGTAGGTGTAGGTAGGTGTAGGTAGGTGTAGGTAGGTGTAGGTAGGTGTAGGTAGGTGTAGGTAGGTAGTAGGTAGGTGTAGGTAGGTAGGTGTAGGTAGGTAGTAGGTAGGTGTAGGTAGGTAGTAGGTTGGTAGTAGGTAGGTAGTAGGTAGGTAGTAGGTAGGTAGTAGGTAGGTAGTAGGTAGGTAGTAGGTAAGTAGTAGGTAGGTGTAGGTAGGTGTAGGTAGGTGTAGGTAGGTGTAGGTAGGTGTAGGTAGGTGTAGGTAGGTGTAGGTAGGTGTAGGTAGGTGTAGGTAGGTGTAGGTAGGTGTAGGTAGGTGTAGGTAGGTGTAGGTAGGTGTAGGTAGGTGTAGGTAGGTGTAGGTAGGTGTAGGTAGGTGTAGGTAGGTGTAGGTAGGTGTAGGTAGGTGTAGGTAGGTGTAGGTAGGTGTAGGTAGGTAGTAGGTAGGTGTAGGTAGGTAGTACCGCGAGCTGCATTGGAACATTTTTTTTTTCCGATTCATTGAGAGGTGCAATGCGTTAGTCGAAATCATTTTTCAAAGCTCCCCCTCTCCCCCACTTCACGCCCCGCGAGCTGCGCGCAGCTCGCGCAGCCACGCAAATACTAGTTATACTATATAAAGCTCGATTACCACTGACTGACTCACTGATTGACAGAATTGTTCTCCCAGATGGTGGATGGGGAGGTGGGTATATTTTGACAGACTCGTAAACAAGCAACTCTCGTGAGTATGGGAAAATTGCCAAATCCCCCCTTTTCCCCCCCTTCTCCCCCCTCCCTATCGTATCTCGGAAACAAAGAGAGTTTACTTGTTTTTTTTTAGGGATTCGTATAGAGGAGGCTCGGTAAAGTAAAAATCATTTTTCGAAGTGGCCCCCCTTGCCCCCTTCTCCCCCCTTTTAGGCGGATCTCGGAAATAAAGAGACTTTACGTGTTTTTTTTAGGGATTCGTATAGAGGAGGCTCGGGGCAGTAAAAACCACTTTTCAAATTTGACCCCCTTGCCCCCCTTCACCCCCCCCTTAGGCGGATCTCGGAAGTTAAGAGACTTGGTACATTTTTTTTTCAGATTTATTGAAAGGGGCATAGCGTTAGTCGAAATCATTTTTTATATCTCCCCCCTCTCCCCCCTTTCACCCCCCTCCCCTCTTCACCCCTTTTTTTCTGTTTTGTTGACGGATTCGTATAGAGGAGGCTCGGGGAAGTAAAATCCATTTTTTAAATTTGACCCCCTTGCCCCCCTTCACCCCCCCTTTGGCAGATCTCGGAAGTTAAGAGACTTGGAAGATTTTTTTTTTCAGATTCATCGAAAGGAACCTATCCTGTGGTGGTACCGGTAAAGCGAAGGGTGGAGCGGGCGAGCGAAGCGAGCCGGCGACCCCCGTAGCGTAGGGATAATGTCATGATAGTTTTCCGGTGGTAGGTAGGTCCTGAGTGGAGCGAAGGGGGGAGGTGGCGAGCGAAGCGAGCCGGCGACCTCCTTAGCGTAACGAAGGTTGAGTGGGTGAAGCATTACTCAGGGGCGACGACAAGCAAACTTTAGGGTAATGTTTTTTTAGTGGTAGTAGGAGGTAGTAGGTAGGTAGTAGGTAGGTGATAGGTAGGTAGTAGGTAGGTGTAGGGGTAGTAGGTAGATGGTAGGTAGGTGTAGGTAGGTAGTAGGTAGGTGCAGGTAGGTGTAGGTAGGTAGTAGGTAGGTGTTGGTAGGTGGTTGGTAGTAGGTAGGTGTAGGTAGGTAGTAGGTTGGTAGTAGGTAGGTGTAGGTAGGTGGTAGGTTGGTAGTAGGTAGGTGTAGGTAGGTAGTAGGTAGGTTGTAGGTGTATATAGGTAGGTATATCAGATTCATTGAAAGGGGCAATGCGTTAGTCGAAATTATTTTTCAAAGCGCCCCCTTCCCCCCTCTTCACGCCCCGCGAGCTGCGCGCAGCTCGCGCAGCCACGCAAATACTAGTTATACTATATAAAGCTAAATTACCACTGACTGACTCACTCACTGACATAATTGTTCTCCCAGATGGTGGATGGGGAGGTGGGTATATTTTGACAGATTCGTAAACAACTAACTCTCGTGAGTATGGGAAAAGTCCCAAACCCCCCCTTTTCCCCCCCCTTCTCCCCCCTCCCTATCGTATCTCGGAAACAAAGAGACTTTACGTGTTTTTTTTTAGGGATTCGTATAGAGGGGGCTCGGTAAAGTAAAAATCATTTTTCAAAGTGGCCCCCCTTTTCCCCCTTCTCCCCCCCTTTAGGCGGATCTCGGAAGTTAAGAGACTTGGAACGAATTTTTTTTCAGATTCATATAGAGGGGCATTGCGTTAGTCGAAATCATTTTTAGAAACTCCCCCCTCTCCCCCCCTTCACCCCCCCCCCCCTCTTCATCTCTTTTTTTACTCCTGAAAAAATTTTTGATTCTTACCTAAATCTATTTGAGGGGCGTTGAAATTTGCATACTCTCCCCTCCCCAACCTCCCCTAAAATTAAAAGGACTGTAACTTCATAACGGTTAGAGATAGCCATTAGGTGTTTGAACAAATATTATAGTAGGCGTCGAAACCTGTCTGGTGGTGGAACAGCGGTACAGCGAAGGGGGGAGCGGTCGAGCGAAGCGAGCCGGCGACCCCCGTAGCGTAGGGATAATGTCATGATAGCTTTGCGGTGGTAGGTAGGTCCTGAGTGGAGCGAACCTGCGAGACCGAGTGGAGCGAAGGGGGGAGGTGGCGAGCGAAGCGAGCCGGCGACCTCCTTAGCGTAACGAAGGTTGAGTGGGTGAAGCGTAACTCCAAGCAAACTTTAGGGTAATGTTTTTTTAGTGGTAGTAGGAGGTAGTAGGTAGTAGGTATGTGTAGGTAGGTGTAGGTGTAGGTAGGTAGTAGGTATGTGTAGGTAGGTGTAGGTGTAGGTAGGTAGTAGGTAGGTGTAGGTTGGTAGGTGTAGGTAGGTAGTAGGTAGGTGTAGGTAGGTGTAGGTAGGTGTAGGTAGGTGTAGGTAGGTGTAGGTAGGTGTAGGTAGGTGTAGGTAGGTGTAGGTAGGTGTAGGTAGGTGTAGGTAGGTGTAGGTAGGTGTAGGTAGGTGTAGGTAGGTGTAGGTAGGTGTAGGTAGGTGTAGGTAGGTGTAGGTAGGTAGTAGGTAGGTGTAGGTAGTAGGTAGGTGGTAGGTAGGTGATAGGTAGGTAGTAGGTAGGTGTAGGTAGATAGTAGGTAGGTAGTAGGTAGGTGTAGGTAGGTAGTAGGTAGGTGTAGGTAGGTAGTAGGTAGGTAGTAGGTAGGTGTAGGTAGGTAGTAGGTAGGTGTAGGTAGGTAGTAGGTAGGTGTAGGTAGGTAGTAGGTAGGTGTAGGTAGGTAGTACCGCGAGCTGCATTGGAACATTATTTTTTTCAGATTCATTGAGAGGTGCAATGCGTTAGTTGAAATCATTTTTCAAACCTCCCCCTCTCCCCACCTTCACGCCCCGCGAGCTGCGCGCAGCTCGCGCAGCCACGCAATTACTAGTTATACTATATAAAGCTAAATTACCACTCACTCACTCACTGACTCACTGACATAATTGTTCTCCCAGATGGTGGATGGGGAGGTGGGTATATTTTGACAGATTCGTAAACAATCAACTCTCATGACTATGGGAAAAGTCCCAAACCCCCCCTTTTCCCCCCTCCCTATCGTATCTATATTAACGTTATTAACGTTAATATATTAACGTTAGGGTAATAGGGCAACTTTAGGGTAATGTTTTTTTAGTGGTAGTAGGAGGTAGTAGGTAGGTAGTTGGTAGGTAGTAGGTAGGTGTAGGTAGGTAGGTAGTAGGTAGGTGTAGGTAGGTAGAAGGTAGGTGTAGATAGGTGTAGGTAGGTGTAGGTAGATAGTAGGTAGGTAGTAGGTAGGTAGTAGGTAGGTAGTAGGTAGGTAGTAGGTAGGTAGTAGGTAGGTAGTAGGTAGGTAGTAGGTAGGTAGTAGGTAGGTAGTAGGTAGGTAGTAGGTAGGTAGTAGGTAGGTAGTAGGTAGGTAATAGGTAGGTAGTAGGTAGGTAGTAGGTAGGTGTAGGTAGGTAGTAGGTAGGTAGTAGGTAGGTAGTAGGAAGGTAGTAGGTAGGTAGTAGGTAGGTAGTAGGTAGGTAGTAGGTAGGTAGTAGGTAGGTAGTAGGAAGGTAGTAGGTAGGTAGTAGGTAGGTGTAGGTAGGTGTAAGTAGGTGCAGGTAGGTGTAAGTAGGTGTAGGTATTTTTCAAAGCTCCCCCTCTGCTCCTCTTCACAACCCGCGAGCTGCGCGCAGCTCGCGCAGCCACGCAAATACTAGTTATATTATATAAAGCTAAATTACCACTGACTGACTCACTGACAGAATTGTTCTCCCAGATGGTGGATGGGGAGGTGGGTATATTTTGACAGATTCGGAAACAAGTAACTCTCGTGAGTATGGGAAAAGTCCCAAACCCCCCCTTTTCCCCCCCCTTCTCCCCCCTCCCTATCGTATCTCGGAAACAAAGAGACTTTACGTGTTTTTTTTTAGAGATTCGTATAGAGGAGGTTTGGTAAAGTAAAAATCATTTTTCAAAGTGGACCCCCTTTCCCCCCTTTTCCCCCCTTTTAGGCGAATCTCGGAAATAAATAGACTTTACGTGTTTTTTATTAGGGATTCGTATAGAGGAGGCTCGGTAAAGTAAAAATCATTTTTCAAAATGGCCCCCTTTGCCCCCCTTCTCCCCCCTTTTAGGCGGATCTCGGAAATAAAGAGACATTACGTGTGTTTGTTTAGGGATTCGTATAGAGGAGACTCGGGGAAGTAAAAACCATTTTTCAAATTTGACCCCCTTGCCCCCCTTCACCCCCCCTTTAGGCGGATTTCGAAAATAAAGAGATTTGACGCGTTTTTTTTTAAGGATTCGTATAGAGGAGGCTTGGGGAGGTAAAAACCATTTTTAAAATTTGAAACCCTTGCTCCCCTTCACCCCCCCCTTTCGGATCTCGGAAGTTAAGAGACTTGGAACGATTTTTTTTTCAGATTCATATAGAAGGGCATTGCGTTAGTCGAAATCATTTTTAGAAACTCCCCCTCTCCCCCCCTTTACCCCCCCCCCTCTTTACCTCTTTTTTTACTCCTGAAATTTTTTTTTATTCTTACCTAAATCTATTTGAGGGGCGTTGAAATCCCTCCCCAACCTCCCCTAAAATTAAAAGGGCTGTAACTTCATAACGGTTAGAGATAGCCATTACGTGTTTGAACCAATATTATAGTAGGCGTCGAAACCTGTCCGGTGGTGGTACAGCGGTAAAGCGAAGGGGGAGCGGGCGAGCGAAGCGAGCCGGCGACCCCCGTAGCGTAGGGATAATGTCATGATAGCTTTCCGGTGGTAGGTAGGTCCTGAGTGGAGCGAACCTGCGAGACCGAGTGGAGCCAAGGGGGGAGGTGGCGAGCGAAGCGAGCCGGCGACCTCCTTAGCGTAACGAAGGTTGAGTGGGTGAAGCGTAACTCAGGGGCGACGACAAGCAAACCTTAGGGTAATGTTTTTTTAGTGGTAGTAGGAGGTAGTAGGTAGGTAGGTGGTAGGTAGTAGGTATGTGTAGGTAGGTGTAGGTAGATGTAGGTAGGTGTAGGTAGGTAGTAGGTAGGTGTAGGTAGGTAGTAGGTAGGTCTAGGTAGGTAGTAGGTAGGTGTAGGTAGGTAGTAGGTAGGTGTAGATAGGTAGTAGGTAGGTGTAGGTAGGTGTAGGTAGGTGTAGGTAGGTGTAGGTAGGTAGTAGGTAGGTGTAGGTAGGTAGGTGTAGGTAGGTAGGTGTAGGTAGGTAGTAGGTAGGTGTAGGTAGGTGTAGGTAGGTGTAGGTAGGTGTAGGTAGGTGTAGGTAGGTGTAGGTAGGTGTAGGTAGGTGTAGGTAGGTGTAGGTAGGTAGTAGGTAGGTGTAGGTAGGTGTAGGTAGGTAGTACCGCGAGCTGCATTGGAACATTTTTTTTTTCAGATTCATTGAGAGGTGCAATGCGTTAGTCGAAATCATTTTTCAAAGCTCCCCCTCTCCCCCACTTCACGCCCCGCGAGCTGCGCGCAGCTCGCGCAGCCACGCAAATACTAGTTATATTATACTATATAAAGCTAAATTACCACTCACTCACTGACTCACTGACAGAATTGTTCTCCCAGATGGTGGATGGGGAGGTAGGTATATTTTGACAGATTCGTAAACAATCAACTCTCATGACTATGGGAAAAGTCCCAAACTCCCCCTTTTCCCCCCCCTTCTCCCCCCTCCCTATCGTATCTCGGAAAAAAAGAGACTTTACGTGTTTTTTTTTTGGGATTCGTATAGAGGGGGCAAGGTAAAGTAAACATCGTTTTTCAAAGTGGCCCCCCTTTTCCCCCTTCTCCCCCCCTTTAGGCGGATCTCGAAAGTTAAGAGACTTGGAACGAATTTTTTTCTCAGATTCATATAGAGGGGCATTGCGTTAGTCGAAATCATTTTAAGGAACTCCCCCCTCTCCCCCCCTTCATCCCCCTTTTAGGCGGATCTCGAAAGTTAAGAGACTTGGAACGAATTTTTTTTCAGATTCATGTAGAGGGGCATTGCGTTAGTCGAAATCATTTTTAGAAACTCCCCCCTCTCCCCCCCTTCACCCCCCCCCTTTCCACCTCTTTTTTTACTCCTGAAAAAATTTTTGATTCTTACCTAAATCTGATTTGAGGGGCGTTGAAATTTGTATACCCTCCCCTCCCCAACCTCCCCTAAAATTAAAAGGGCTGTAACTTCATAACGGTTAGAGATAGCCATTAGGTGTTTGAACAAATATTATAGTAGGCGTCTAAACCTGTCCGGTGGTGGTACAGTGGTAAAGCGAAGGGGGGAGCGGGCGAGCGAAGCGAGCCGGCGACCCCCGTAGCGTAGGGATAATGTCATGATAGCTTTCCGGTGGTAGGGGCGACGACAAGCAAACTTTAGGGTAATGTTTTTTTAGTGGTAGTAGGAGGTAGTAGGTAGGTAGTTGGTAGGTAGGTAGTAGGTAGGTGTAGGTAGGTGTAGGTAGGTAGTAGGTAGGTGTAGGTAGGTAGTAGGTAGGTGTAGGTAGGTGTAGGTAGGTAGTAAGTAGGTGTAGGTAGGTAGTAGGTAGGTGTAGGTAGGTAGTAGGTAGGTGTAGGTAGGTAGTAGGTAGGTGTAGGTAGGTAGTAGGTAGGTGTAGGTAGGTAGTAGGTAGATAGTAGGTTGGTAGTAGGTAGGTGTAGGTAGGTAGTAGGTAGGTGTAGGTAGGTAGTTGGTAGGTGTATATAGGTAGGTATATCAGATTCATTGAAAGGGGCAATGCGTTAGTCGAAATCATTTTTCAAAGCGCTCCCTTTCCCCCTCTTCACGCCCCGCGAGCTGCGCGCAGCTCGCGCAGCCACGCAAATACTAGTTATACTATATAAAGCTAAATTACCACTCACTCACTGACTCACTGACATAATTGTTCTCCCAGATGGTGGATGGGGAGGTCGGTATATTTTGACAGATTCGTAAACAAGTAACTCTGGTGAGTATGGGAAAAGTGCCAAACCCCCCCTTTTTGCCCCCCCTCCTCCCCCTCCCTATCGTATCTCGGAAACTAAGAGACCCGTATTTATTTTATTTTACGGATTCGTATAGAGGAGGCTCGGTTAAATAAACATCATTTTTCAAAGTGACCCCCCTTGCCCCCCTTCTCCCCCCTTTTTGGTGGATCTCGAAAGTTAAAAAACATGGAACGATTTTTTTTTCAGATTCATATAGAGGAGGCTCGGGGAAGTAAAAACCATTTTTTAAATTTGACCCCCTTGCCCCCCTTCACCCCCCCTTAAGGCGGATCTCGGAAGTTAAGAGACTTGGAACATTTTTTTTTCAGATTCATTGAAAGGGGCAATAAGTGAGTCGAAATAATTTTTCAAAGCTCCCCCCTCTACCCCCCTTCACCCCCCCCCCCCCTATTCGCCCCTTTTTTTAAAACTTGTGTTCTGTTTTGTTTACGGATTCGTATAGAGGGGGCTCGGTAAAGTAAAAATCATTTTTCAAAGTGGCCCCCCTTGCCCCCCATCTTCCCCCTTTTAGGCGGATCTCGAAAGTTAAGAGACTTGGAACGATTTTTTTTTCAGATTCATATAGAGGGGCGCTACTGTGCCCGTGTTGACTTCGGCTCCGTAGTATTTTTCAAGTTAAAAATATAAAAAGTGATTATCTACACAATTAAAGTGTTGAACTCAGTGCAAAAACATTAAACAACAGTGAACATTATGAAATTCTAAACAATAGTGCAATAAATAGACAAAATACCGGCTACAAAACATCAAAACAAGAACTGTGTTTTTTGTGCTAATACAAGTAAAATTAAAGTGGAAATCAATTTATTGACACCTCTGAAGAACAATCCGTGAAATATTAGTGCAAAGAAGGAAGAAACTAGTAAAAAAGTGAACAAAGAAATTATTATAACCTACTAATAAACTGCAAATCATCACACATCAATTTTTTCTTGGAGATAACGCCATCTAGCTACAAGTGATCGAACTAGACCAGCAACTAACTGCGTACGCGCAACAGATTGACAGCACTAGTAAATATCTACACTAAACTTCAACTGTAGTTAGTAATACCACTATTCACCACTAGAGGACACCACAAGTACGAAAACATGGAAAATGTAATGAAGGTTCTAAAAGAAATTCAAAGTGATTTAAACAATCAAAAACAGGAAATGAAAAACATGCAAGAAAATATCACTACGGCTATAAACGACAATATAAATCAAAAATTTACAATTATGGAAAATAGAACAAGCAACCTAGAAATAAAAGTAAATCAACAACAAAAAACAATAGATTATTTAGAAAGACAGATTAGAAAGAAAAATCTTATATTCTATGGAGTGGAAGAGACCGAGCGTCGATACGCAGATTTGCAAGATATATTATTGAGTTGTTTAAAAAATAACATGAATATTTACATAGAGAAATCTGAAATAGAACTAGTGAGAAGACTTGGCAAAAAAGGGAACAAAACAAGACCTTTATTAGTAACATTTACAACTATGGGAAGGAAAATTGAGATTCTAAAGAACAAAGGGACACTGAAAGGCTTACCTTTTAATATTAAAGAAGACTTTCCACAAGAAGTTCTGTTGAAGCGTAAGGACCTACAAGAAGAAGTAGAAAAAGAGCGTAAACTCGGGAAAAATGTTGTACTACGATACGACAAAATAGTGACATTACCAGGTAGCCCCAAAAATACGAATAATATAGGAGACTCACGGAAACAAAAACGAAACCTGTCAGAATCTCCTGTCCGCCAAACCACCGTACTCAACGAAAACAATATCAAACAAATACCTAAGAAAAACAAGACAAACAATATTACTTCCTATTTGTACAACGCACCTCCGAAAAAAGGGTCGGAATCTAGTTCGACTGAGATACCCTCATCACCAAAAAACGAGTAAAAGAAGCCCCTCCACATCTCCCAATACGGCTTGTCACCGCGGGGGATAACGACAACAACCCTCCAACTTCACTACAAAACCTCTACATCTGCACCTACAATGCAAAATCGCTACTATCAGATGAAAGATTGCTCGATTTTAAGAGAGCAATTTCAACAATTAAATACGATATTATTGGCCTTGCTGAAATAAGAAGAACAGGATATAATATTATAGAAGAAAACGAACACATTTTCTGCTATTTCGGGGAAACGAAAGGACAATATGGAGTCGGATTCCTTATAAAAAAGGAATATAAGCTAAACGTTGAAAGCTTCATTGGAATATCGGAACGCATCTGCATTTTAAATCTCAATTTTGACAACACAAAACTCACAATTGTACAAGTGCACGCGCCTACTGTTGATGCAAATATCCAAGAAATAAATAACTTTTACAATCAACTACAGAATGCACACTGTCAATATAATAACCAGAAAATAATATTAGGCGATTTTAATGCTCGTGTTGGTCAACGAGTACCCGGCGAAGAAAGAATACTAGGCAAATACTGCTACGGAAATAGAGATAAAAGAGGTGAACGTCTACTACAGTTTTGTTGGGAAAATCAACTATACATTACAAATAGTTTATTCATGAAAAACAATAAAGCCATGTGGACGTGGCTCTCTCCAAAGAAAAGAAGAAGTCAAATTGATTATATATTAACCAATAGAAAAGAAAACATCTCAAACTTAGAAATCATTTCAAATCTAACGTTTCCCAGCGACCATCGACTCTTACGAAGCACACTAAAGATTGCACCGATAAAGAAATGTAGAGCAAATTATAAATGTTATACAACCAAACTCAGTACTATGGAAGAAAAAGAACAATTCATACAAAGCCTAACCACTAATATAAATAAAATTGAATTAGAAGAAAATGAAAACATCGAGTCATTTTACAACAAAATTAAAAAACCAATACTCACCAGCTTAAAGTCAATTCAACAGAAACCAGCATCAAAACGGGAGACCATCCCTATTCACATAAAAAATCTTATTGCCAGAAGAAGTGAATTGATTCAGAAGATACACCTAACAAAAGAAGAAAAAGAAGAACGTACATACCTCTACAAAAATATCTACAAACTAATAAAACAGGAACGCACAGAACGCAGAATAAAAATAATTGAAACACACCTCGAATCAACAGGAAGTTTAAAGAAGGGTCTTAAAAACCTTAATACCACTAAGCAATGGATTCCCTGTATTAAGGATGACACAGACGACAAGAAAATATTATCAAGATCTGATATAATAGAAAAAGCAACAACATTTTACAGGAACTTATACTCAATAAAGGATACCAACCCAGAAATCGAAACGACTAAACAGGACTCTACTACTCTGGACAGATTCTCTATATTTGAAGTAATGAAGAAAATCGAATGCCTGAAATCCGGCAAAAGCAACGGCCCTGATGGAATCTCAAATGAAGCACTTAAACTGGGGAAAATTATACTAGCACCATATATAACAACATTATTTAATAGGATTCTAAATGACAGAGCAATACCGAAAGAATGGGGACAATCCGACATAATTCTACTTTACAAGAAAGGAGACCCTGCTGATATTGGAAACTACAGACCAATAAGTCTACAACCAAATATATATAAATTATTTGCTTCATGTCTTGAGGATCGCCTAGCAAAGTTCACAGAAAAATGTCAACCACCGGAACAAGCAGGATTCAGGAAAAACTTTTCTACAACAGATCACATTCATACTTTAAACTTGATTGTGGAGAGATATACTGAGTGTAATAGACCACTCTACCTAGCGTTCATCGACTATGCCAAAGCCTTCGACTCTATATCACATAAGAGCATGTGGAAAGCTCTACATGAATGCGAAGTACCATCCGAAACTATAGATCTTATAAAAGACATATACTACAAAAGCAAAAGTCGTGTAAAGTTGGAGAGACAAGGCCCTGAAATAGATATTTGTAGAGGCGTCAGACAGGGTGACCCCCTATCACCAAGAATTTTTATAGCTGTGCTTCAAAGCATAATGAAAACTCTGAACTGGGAAATGAAGGGAATAAATATTAATGGAAAGCTCCTCAGTAACCTTAGATTTGCAGATGACATCATACTCTTCTCTGAAACAGCATCTCAGTTACAGAAAATGATTAAAGAACTAAATGATATAAGCACTATGATTGGCCTAGAACTAAATACCACCAAAACCAAGGTCATGACTAACCACCATAGTATACCAATAAGCGTCAATAACAATACATTAGAATATGTTCAAAATTATGTATACCTGGGACAACAAATATCTTTCTCAAAGTCAAGACACGAAGATGAGGTTAAAAGACGAGTTAATATAACATGGAATAAGTACTGGAGCAATAAAGAAACTCTAAAATCAAAACTGCCTATAAAACTCAAAAAAAAGGTTATGGACTCATGTTTACTACCCTGTCTTACATACGGCTGCCAAACATGGATATATAATAAAAACACTAAAAACAAAATACAAGTATGCCAAAGAGCAATGGAAAGGAGTTTACTAAACATAAAAAGAAAAGACAGAAAAAGAAACACAGAAATAAGAGAAACAACAAAAATAATAGATGCTCTGGAACACTCTTTAAAGCTAAAATGGAAATGGGCGGGTCATATTGCACGAATGGACAAGGAAAAATGGACGCATAAAGTAACTACTTGGCAAGGACCAACAAACAAAAGGAAAAGAGGTAGACCAAAAGAAAAATGGGTGGACGAAATAATAAGAAAAGCCGGTGAAAATTGGATATCGAAAGCAAAAGACAGACAGACGTGGAGAAAAATGGAGGAGGCCTTTACCCGTTGAGGGGTCCATATTGAATTGAATCATCTTTAAGAAATTGTTTTGAAAATTTTATTTATTTATTTAATACTTATTAAGAATTTTATATTATTGATTATTAGGAATTATGAAATTATTATTTACTTATGAAAGAAATGAATTAATTTATAAATAATTTAATCATAATTTTTATTGTAATATTTTGTAATTTTATGCATGCACATTTAAATGATACTTTCTATATGAAATTGTTAAATTTATTTAATACTTATTAAGAAATCTATATTTTTGATTATTAGAAATTATTAAATTATTATTTAGAAAAGAAAATAAATTAGTTAATTTGCAAATTATTTAAACATTATTTTTATTGTAATATTTTGTTATTTTATGCATGCACATTTAAATGATATTTTTGTAAAAATTAGTAAGTAATTCATTATGGAAATAAAGAGGCTTTATTATTATTATTATTATTATAGAGGGGCATTGCGTTAGTCGATATCATTTTTAGAAACTCCCCCCTCCCCCCCCCCTTCACCCCTCCCCCCTCTTCACCCCTTTTTTACTCCTGAAAAATTTTTGATTCTTACCTAAATCTATTTGAGGGGCGTTGAAATTTGTATACCCTCCCCTCCCCAACCTCCCCTAAAATTAAAAGGGCTGTAACTTCATAACGGCTAGAGATAGCCATTAGGTGTTTGAACAAATATTATAGTAGGCGTCGAAACCTGTCCGGTGCAGGGATAATGTCATGATAGCTCTCCGGTGGTAGGTAGGTCCTGAGTGGAGCGAACCTGCGAGACCGAGTGGAGCGAAGGGGGGAGGTGGCGAGCGAAGCGAGCCGGCGACCTCCTTAGCGTAACGAAGGTTGAGTGGGTGAAGCGTAACTCAGGGGCGACGACAAGCAAACTTTAGGGTAATGTTTTTTTAGTGGTAGTAGGAGGTAGTAGGTAGGTAGTAGGTAGGTGGTAGGTGGTAGGTAGTAGGTATGTGTAGGTAGGTAGTAGGTAGGTGGTAGGTAGTAGGTATGTGTAGGTAGGTGTAGGTGTAGGTAGGTAGTAGGTAGGTAGTAGGTAGGTGTAGGTAGGTAGTAGGTAGGTGTAGGTAGGTAGTAGGTAGGTGTAGGTAGGTAGTAGGTAGGTGTAGGTAGGTGTAGGTAGGTGTAGGTAGGTGTAGGTAGGTGTAGGTAGGTGTAGGTAGGTGTAGGTAGGTGTAGGTAGGTGTAGGTAGGTGTAGGTAGGTGTAGGTAGGTGTAGGTAGGTGTAGGTAGGTGTAGGTAGGTGTAGGTAGGTGTAGGTAGGTGTAGGTAGGTGTAGGTAGGTGTAGGTAGGTGTAGGTAGGTGTAGGTAGGTGTAGGTAGGTGTAGGTAGGTGTAGGTAGGTGTAGGTAGGTGTAGGTAGGTGTAGGTAGGTGTAGGTAGGTGTAGGTAGGTGTAGGTAGGTGTAGGTAGGTGTAGGTAGGTGTAGGTAGGTGTAGGTAGGTGTAGGTAGGTGTAGGTAGGTAGTACCGCGAGCTGCATTCGAACATTTTTTTTTTATCAGATTCATTGAGAGGTGCAATGCGTTAGTCGAAATCATTTTTCAAAGCTCCCCCTCTCCCCGTCTTCACGCCCCGCGAGCTGCGCGCAGCTCGCGCAGCCACGCAAATACTAGTTATATTATACTATATAAAGCTAAATTACCACTGACTGACTCACTCACTGACATAATTGTTCTCCCAGATGGTGGATGGGGAGGTGGGTATATTTTGACAGATTCGTAAACAACTAACTCTCGTGAGTATGGGAAAAGTCCCAAACCCCCCCTTTTCCCCCCCCTTCTCCCCCCTCCCTATCGTATCTCGGAAACAAAGAGACTTTACGTGTTTTTTTTTAGGGATTCGTATAGAGGGGGCTCGGTAAAGTAAAAATCATTTTTCAAAGTGGCCCCCCTTTTCCCCCTTCTCCCCCCCTTTAGGCGGATCTCGGAAGTTAAGAGACTTGGAACGAATTTTTTTTCAGATTCATATAGAGGGGCATTGCGTTAGTCGAAATCATTTTTAGAAACTCCCCCCTCTCCCCCCCTTCACCCCCCCCCCCCCCTCTTCATCTCTTTTTTTACTCCTGAAAAAATTTTTGATTCTTACCTAAATCTATTTGAGGGGCGTTGAAATTTGCATACTCTCCCCTCCCCAACCTCCCCTAAAATTAAAAGGACTGTAACTTCATAACGGTTAGAGATAGCCATTAGGTGTTTGAACAAATATTATAGTAGGCGTCGAAACCTGTCTGGTGGTGGAACAGCGGTACAGCGAAGGGGGGAGCGGTCGAGCGAAGCGAGCCGGCGACCCCCGTAGCGTAGGGATAATGTCATGATAGCTTTGCGGTGGTAGGTAGGTCCTGAGTGGAGCGAACCTGCGAGACCGAGTGGAGCGAAGGGGGGAGGTGGCGAGCGAAGCGAGCCGGCGACCTCCTTAGCGTAACGAAGGTTGAGTGGGTGAAGCGTAACTCCAAGCAAACTTTAGGGTAATGTTTTTTTAGTGGTAGTAGGAGGTAGTAGGTAGTAGGTATGTGTAGGTAGGTGTAGGTGTAGGTAGGTAGTAGGTATGTGTAGGTAGGTGTAGGTGTAGGTAGGTAGTAGGTAGGTGTAGGTTGGTAGGTGTAGGTAGGTAGTAGGTAGGTGTAGGTAGGTGTAGGTAGGTGTAGGTAGGTGTAGGTAGGTGTAGGTAGGTGTAGGTAGGTGTAGGTAGGTGTAGGTAGGTGTAGGTAGGTGTAGGTAGGTGTAGGTAGGTGTAGGTAGGTGTAGGTAGGTGTAGGTAGGTGTAGGTAGGTAGTAGGTAGGTGTAGGTAGTAGGTAGGTGGTAGGTAGGTGATAGGTAGGTAGTAGGTAGGTGTAGGTAGATAGTAGGTAGGTAGTAGGTAGGTGTAGGTAGGTAGTAGGTAGGTGTAGGTAGGTAGTAGGTAGGTAGTAGGTAGGTGTAGGTAGGTAGTAGGTAGGTGTAGGTAGGTAGTAGGTAGGTGTAGGTAGGTAGTAGGTAGGTGTAGGTAGGTAGTACCGCGAGCTGCATTGGAACATTATTTTTTTCAGATTCATTGAGAGGTGCAATGCGTTAGTTGAAATCATTTTTCAAACCTCCCCCTCTCCCCACCTTCACGCCCCGCGAGCTGCGCGCAGCTCGCGCAGCCACGCAATTACTAGTTATACTATATAAAGCTAAATTACCACTCACTCACTCACTGACTCACTGACATAATTGTTCTCCCAGATGGTGGATGGGGAGGTGGGTATATTTTGACAGATTCGTAAACAATCAACTCTCATGACTATGGGTGTAGAGGGTGGACCAGTAAAACGAATGAATAAGCTTAATTTTGTGCAAGCGGGGTGAAGGAGGCGCGTACGTGCTCTCATTTGATAGGTTTCTAACCGACTAAAATGACCGCGCGCGCGCGGCCGCGTCTCCCGTTGCGCGAGCGATGCGAACCCCGTATGCCCCCGCGCCCCTCTATCGTGTGCACCTCCTTGACCGCGCTCCACTGTTTATTGGTAAAAATTCAAAACCAGATTCACATTACAAAATTAATAAAACTAAGTACTCGCGTCGCCTACATTCCCCTCCCCAGTGCTGACGCAGCACTCATCACCCATCGAGATTCGTGCGACGCGTGCCGCGGTCCTCCGCAGCACCCCAGTTCTCGTTTTAATATCAACGACTCTGATGCGGCCGTCTTTTCCTGGCAGTACATCTTGAATGACGCCTCTCGGCCACGTATTTCTAGGGGAATTTGGGTCGACAATCAGTGCGAGATCTCCCACTTTCAAAGGTCTCTGCTCTTCGTTCCACTTCTGCCTGGGCCGCATGTCTGGAAGAACTTCACGAACCCAGCGTCTCCAATACATATCAGCCAGTCTCTGGGATATGCGCCACTGCTTTCTCAGGCATAAGTCGGAGTCATTGTAGGTACCAAGGACCGGTAAGTTAGAAGCCGCGCCCAGTAAGAAATGGTTGGGTGTCAATGACTCATCAGTGTTGGGTTCCACCGACACATGTGTAAGTGGACGGCTATTCACAATATGCTCCACCTCGACCATCAATGTGTGCAGTGTCTCGTAGCGTGGTGCTCGTTCCTTTAAAATCACTTTCAGTGAACACTTGATGTTCCTGATTAATCTTTCCCACGCCCCTCCCCAGTGAGGACTAGCGGGGGGGATGAAGGTCCATGTTGTGGTCAAACTATAGTTGAGGGCTTCTCCCTTTAATTGTTCCTCGTCCAACTCAAGTACACATTTTTTTAGCTCCTTGTCAGCGCCTTTCAGATTTGTTCCATTATCTGAGTATAGATGTCGCGGCCAGCCTCGCCTCGCCGCCATCCGTCGGAGAGCCATGATGAGGGCGTCAGTTGTCAGGCTAGAAACAAGCTCAATATGTACCGCCCTTACGGTTAGGCAGGTAAAAATCACGCCGTATACCTTCTCCCTGCGGCGGCCAGTAGTTATCTCCATGGGGCCAAACAGATCAACCCCCGTGAAAGTGAAGGGACTCTGATGATGGGCCATTCGCGCTTCCGGTAAGTCACCCATTCTAGGTGGATGAGGTTGTGCCTTTTTGATTCTACAAAACATGCACTTTGAAGTAATGTATTTTACAGTTGGTCTTATCCTGACAATCCAATATTTCTGTTTCAGTTCGTTTACAACCATTTCCTGATTCCCGTGGTTTGCCTTCTGGTGATAATGTTTAACTATGAGGTGAGCAATATGACTTCGTCCGTCCAGTATTACTGGTTGTTTTACATCTTTCGTTATTGCAGGAGCGGCGTTTATGCGACCGCCCACACGGAGAACGCCATCATCATCAACGAACGGTGATAAGGTAAGCAATTTACTTTTCATATCTAATGCCTTTTTCTTTTTCAGGTTTTCTATGTCTTCAGGGAAGGATTTCATCTGAGAATATTTCAGTAGCAACGCTTCTGCGCGTCCCATCATCACGCCGTCGACGTCACCGGTAAGTTTTTTACATTTTTCTATGAAAGATAAGACGGCACACGTAGACCTCAAGATGCGGAGCCAGGAGGAGAACTTGCTAGGTTCTGGTACAGCAGGTAAACATATGGGCGTAACACGAAGAGTATTTATGCATTCTAGGTCCATGTTACTAACTTCAGGTAGCTGTACATCCGCTTCCAAAGGCCATAAACTTTCGTCCTCATATAAAAATGCTGGTCCGTATAACCACTCATTTTCCAATGTTTCTATTTCGCACAACTCTCGCGTGGCGGCATCGGCGGCATTCATCTTCGTAGGTATGTATCTCCAATCCTTCATCTGTGTGTACTCATCAATTTCGCCAAGCCGATGAGCAATGTAGGCTTTATAGGTACGCTTATCGTTGCGAATCCAGTGTAGCACAGTTGCTGAGTCGCACCACATATATTTCTTCACTGTTTTTATTCTGTGTTCATTAATTAATGTTTCAGCCAATCGTGAACCAATCAATGCCGCTTGTAGTTCTAGGCGCGGCACAGACACGTACTTCACAGGTGCCACACGACATTTACTAGAGACGAACGCAACTCGAACTTGTTTGTCATTATCAAGCCACCGCCAGTAAGCGACGGCGCACATAGCTTTAGTCGACGCATCGCAAAATACATGTAACTGTAGGTTCGTATAGCCAGAGCACTCGTAGGTCGCGCTATTCAGTGCGCTTGCACTCGGGCCGTCAGCTGTCTCACTCGCCCTCGGGTCATCGTCCAATGTTGCTGTCTCCGCGCTACGCGTACTTGCCGTAGGCGGCGTCGTAGACTTCGTAGCTGTCGTAGCGGTCGCTCTCGTAGCCGATACATAATGCCTAGGTAGCCGTATGTTGTTTATGTATTTTAATACATTTAGCCATTCTGACCATTTTGTGTATATTTCATCTGGTATCTCATCATCCCAGCTGATACCGGACCTCCATGTGTCTTGTAACATAATTTTTCCTTTTATGGTAAACGGTGATAAAAACCCGAAGACGTCGAATATTGACATAATCACTTTTAACATTTCTCGTTTCGTAGGTTTCTTTTGTCCAGCGACGATGGGAGCTGGTATTCGTTTGAATGAGACGTCGAATCCCAGCGTGTCGTCTCTCGGATTCCAGATTAGGCCTAGTGTACGTTCGCCGTCGTATTGCTGACCGACTTTGAACTTCACTTCTGTAGCTCGCAGACTTTCTTGAGGTAAGTTATTTAATATGACTTGATGGTTACATGTCCAATTTCTTATGTCAAATCCACCTTGACTGTGTATGTAGCTAACTTCATTCACTGTTTTTGTAGCGATTTTCTCGTCTTCAAAACTATCTATGTAGTCATCCATGTAATGTTGCTTTTGTATGGCTTGCACAGCGCTCGGCATAGATGACTTATAAAGTTCAGCATTTTTGTTTTTTATATATTGCGCAATAAACGGTGAGCAATTTGCGCCGAATATTAATGAGCTCATGGCATAAGTGTTGACCTCATGCTCAGGTGACTCTCGCCATAAGAAGCGAAGCGAATCTCTGTCTTCTTTGATAATTTTTATTCTTAAAAACATGTCACGGATGTCGCCCGTCACAGCGATTTTGTGTTCTCTGAATCTCAGCATGGTACCATATAACGAAACCAGCAAGTCGGGTCCTTTTAATATGTAATCATTTAGACACACACCATTGGATGTTGCGGCGGCGTCAAATACCAATCTTAGTTTCTGTTTGTTGGGGTTATCGACCCCGAAATGAGGTAAGTACCATGTTCTTTTTGCGTCTTCTCTGGTTTCAATTTGCGAAGCGTAATCGTTGGTGAGTAGATGAGCGATTCTTTCTTGGTATCGAGTAGCATAGCCATCACTGGACTTCATCTTCTTCTCCACTCCACACAGTCTTCTCATTGCATTGGTGCGCGAGTCGGGCATCGTGGACTTGAGATCTTTCCACGGTAGTCCAACATACCACCTCCCGTCTATTAATTGAGAGGAGCGTTCCAGGTGTTCCCAAGCTCGGACGTCGTCTGCGTTTTGTCTAGGTTTATTAGAGACACCTAGTGACTCAAGTGAATAGGACTGGCGTATTTCTTCATGTATGTCTCTTAGGATACGCTCAGTTTCTGATGGCTCACTGTCTTCTTCGTTTATGAAAAGTGTAGATTGCAGAGTCGGCGTCGCTTTCATGTCAAGCGACGACGCGCGCACGCAGCCATGTATGCACCACCCTAACGGAGTACGCGTGATGTATGGCTCGGTCGGTTTGCCTTTTATTATTTCCAACGGTAAAAGCAAATGATAGTTATCTTGCCCTATCAATATTTCTGGTTTACATTGTCCGTCACTTAACACACTTTTTATTTCAGGTCTCAGTTCGTAATCGTTTAAGTTCACTGAACTTTGGTTTTGCACAGGTAAGTTTAGGTTTTTAACACTACGCGCTTTTATAGTAAACTTGTTGTCGTCCTCAATGTTAGATAAGTTTAAGTTTATAATCTCACTATCGCACACTAGTTCGGTATTGTCCCACGCGCCGCGCACACGCATAGATTGTTTGTAGCCGTGGAGCCCTACGCGCGATGCTAGCTCGTCGCTTATCAATGTCACTGTCGAGCCATCGTCCAGAAGTGCAACACAACGCGACGTTCCCTTTGGTCCGTGAATTAGAATCGGTACGGTTTTTAATAACACTTTGTTGCATATTTTGTTTATGTTTGTTACTGTGTCCACAGATGTATCAGTTTCTGGCGGTTTACTTTCACTTGTTGACGGCACTTCTTCATTGTTTTTAGTAACTTTATAGTGTAACAGACGATGATGTAATTGTCCACAGTTGTCGACATCACACGCGGTAGCGGGGCAAGATTCTTTATTATGTCGCGACGTCAAACACTTAAAACAGACACCGTGACGTTTTACATAGGTCCATCGGTCTTTACGTAATGCTTTTTTGAACTTCTTACAGTCCGGTAACACATGATTGTTCAATGGACAAAACCCGCACTTGGTACTTCTGTTTTCACTTTGTTTGTTTTCGTTTATTAAAACTGTTTGCGACTTATGTTTCTCGTTGTAACTGTTCTTATAGTTTTGCACATACGACACATTCACTGAGCATTGGGTTATCTTCTGGGCTTCTTCACTTAGGAACTCGGATAATATGACGAGTTTCGGTTTTTGGGTTTCATTGAGAAGCGGATAACAGTAGTCAGTCCATTTAGAGATCAATACTGTCGGTAATTTAGACAGCACACTAGACACAATGTTCATTCCTTTTAAATAATCTTCGCAGCCAATGGCGGCCACCGCTGCGACACAGTTTTTAACTTTGATCGAGAAGGAAATAATTTCTTTATGATATTCCTGTGACATTGGGCGTAATTTGCTGATGTCTTGTAATATTCTAGATATTATTATATCATTATTTCCAAATTGCAGTTGCAGCGTGGACATCACGACGTCAGGAGAGGTGGCGCCGATCAGCAGCGCTGTGACTGCTTCCTTGGCACGTCCGTGGAGACTCTTTCTTAGTCGCCATAAGTTTTCTCGGTCGCTGAAATTGCAGACTTGAGATGATTCTATGTAAGCTTTCTTAAATTGTAGCCACTCGAGCGGATCACCATCATATTTGGGTAAATCCTTTGGCGTACACAATCGATTTAGCATTCCTGGCTGGTTGGCGTTGGTACTTGCGGCAGCGGCTAAGTCTTTGAGTGCACATGCTAGCATGTGCATGGTATCTTCCGTGCCACCTTGCCTTGCAGTCATCGCTGGTAGCAGTCTGTGTTGTTGGGTTGTGTTTTCTGTTACAGGTGGTGGTGGGCCGGCGTCCCCCATTTGCTGCAAGACCGCGTCTTGCTGATGTGCCGGGCACAGCGCGTCGTCGTTACCAATAGTGACACACTGAGTTTTCACCTCCTGACTCGTTTGTAACCACTTTTCCACTCGGGAACCAACTTCACTTCCAGTAGGCTCAATATCTGCCAGTGACTGTGAGCTGTTGCTGTCCAGCTCCGCCAGGTCGACGGCTAGTTTTTTATCTATCAAATCCATTTGTAGCTGCGTTTTTTCTTGTGCAGCTTCGTAGAGCAGCTGCGCCCTCCTCGCCTTCAATGATGTGCTCGCAGAAGGAGATTTTGCCGTGATGTTTCTGCTGCCAGGTTTTTTACTTGAACTAGACGGAGGATGAGCTAGTTGTTCTTCAGGTTTCACACCACTTGCGATCGCCAATAATTGTTGTTCGCGCTCCCGTCGCACGGTGCCTCGCGTGCCCACCATCTTGTTTTTTGCGGACGGCGGCGGCGTGCGATACATGCGTCTTGCCGCTTGCGTGAATTAAGTTGAAGCGAAGCAAATTTAAACGAATGAAGCTTGACAAATGATTCTGATTGCTGATCCGGCTAGAAGGACCATTGATGTAGAGGGTGGACCAGTAAAACGAATGAATAAGCTTAATTTTGTGCAAGCGGGGTGAAGGAGGCGCGTACGTGCTCTCATTTGATAGGTTTCTAACCGACTAAAATGACCGCGCGCGCGCGGCCGCGTCTCCCGTTGCGCGAGCGATGCGAACCCCGTATGCCCCCGCGCCCCTCTATCGTGTGCACCTCCTTGACCGCGCTCCACTGTTTATTGGTAAAAATTCAAAACCAGATTCACATTACAAAATTAATAAAACTAAGTACTCGCGTCGCCTACAATGGGAAAAGTCCCAAACCCCCCCTTTTCCCCCCTCCCTATCGTATCTATATTAACGTTATTAACGTTAATATATTAACGTTAGGGTAATAGGGCAACTTTAGGGTAATGTTTTTTTAGTGGTAGTAGGAGGTAGTAGGTAGGTAGTTGGTAGGTAGTAGGTAGGTGTAGGTAGGTAGGTAGTAGGTAGGTGTAGGTAGGTAGAAGGTAGGTGTAGATAGGTGTAGGTAGGTGTAGGTAGATAGTAGGTAGGTAGTAGGTAGGTAGTAGGTAGGTAGTAGGTAGGTAGTAGGTAGGTAGTAGGTAGGTAGTAGGTAGGTAGTAGGTAGGTAGTAGGTAGGTAGTAGGTAGGTAATAGGTAGGTAGTAGGTAGGTAGTAGGTAGGTGTAGGTAGGTAGTAGGTAGGTAGTAGGTAGGTAGTAGGAAGGTAGTAGGTAGGTAGTAGGTAGGTAGTAGGTAGGTAGTAGGTAGGTAGTAGGTAGGTAGTAGGAAGGTAGTAGGTAGGTAGTAGGTAGGTGTAGGTAGGTGTAAGTAGGTGCAGGTAGGTGTAAGTAGGTGTAGGTATTTTTCAAAGCTCCCCCTCTGCTCCTCTTCACAACCCGCGAGCTGCGCGCAGCTCGCGCAGCCACGCAAATACTAGTTTATATTATATAAAGCTAAATTACCACTGACTCACTCACTGACAGAATTGTTCTCCCAGATGGTGGATGGGGAGGTGGGTATATTTTGACAGATTCGGAAACAAGTAACTCTCGTGAGTATGGGAAAAGTCCCAAACCCCCCCTTTTCCCCCCCCTTCTCCCCCCTCCCTATCGTATCTCGGAAACAAAGAGACTTTACGTGTTTTTTTTTAGGGATTCGTATAGAGGGGGCTCGGTAAAGTAAAAATCATTTTTCAGAGTGGCCCCCCTTTTCCCCCTTCTCCCCCCCTTTAGGCGGATCTCGGTAATAAAGAGACATTACGTGTGTTTTTTTAGGGATTCGTATAGAGGAGGCTCGGGGAAGTAAAAACCATTTTTCAAATTTGACCCCCTTGCCCCCCTTCACCCCCCCTTTAGGCGGATCTCGGAAGTTAAGAGACTTGGAACGAATTTTTTTTCAGATTCATTGAAAGGGGCATAGAGTTAGTCGAAATCATTTTTCAAAGCTCCCCCCTCTCCCTCCCTTCATCCCTCCCCCCCTTTTTTTTAAACTCGTGTTCCGTTTTGTTTACGAATTCGTATAGAGAAGGCTCGGGGAAGTAAAATCCCATTTTTCAAATTTGACCCCCTTGCCCCCCTTCACCCCCCCTTTAGGCGGATCTCGGAAGTTAAGAGACTTGGAAGATTATTTTTTTCAGATTCATTGAAAGGGGCAATGAGTTAGTGGAAATCATTTTTCAAAGCTCCCCCCTCACCCGAGTTTAAAAAAAAAGGGGTGAAGAGGAGGGGACTCTTCACCCCTTTTTTTTAAACTCGTGTTCTGTTTTGTTTACGGATTCGTATAGAGGAGGCTCGGGGAAGTTAAAGCGAAGGGGGGAGCGGGCGAGCGAAGCGAGCCGGCGACCCCCGTAGCGTACGGATAAGGTTGCGATAGCTTTTCCCCTCTCCCCCCTGACACATCAGCGGAATCGGCGGGGTGATGAGTGAACTTTCAGTACTTATTCGATTTAATCATGAAAAATACAATAAGTTCGTCCGATTGGGGTCGGTAAAACCTAAAACAACCTGTCTATTGGCAAATATGTATAAAATACATTAAACTACACACTCAGATCAAATAGCAGCCTACACACTTCCAAAAAATAGGTAAGCTATAGATGTGCTGGAATAATGTACATAAACAACTTTATCGTTTCCATAAAACACTCGAATGGCCAAAATAAAGACAGTATCATTCTACCTGCGCTCTTAATTTTGCCATTATTCTACATAATTTCGTAAAAAAAACACGAACAAAGTCGTGACAAATACCTATTCCTAGAAACTATGTCGCAATATAACCATAGACTATATAGAACATAACACTTGATAGACCGTAAACCCAAGTTGCATTCAGCCTAATCGATACTCGTAATGAAATCAATAAGTTTGCAAAAAAGAGTTGAGATGAAATTACAAGTACTTGATAAAAAATCAAATAGTTAGTAAATTAATTTTAAAATTATTTATTTTAGATTTAATCTTTTTAGTTGACTTCAAGAGAAGAGTACTGAATTTTATTTATAAATATCCTCCAAAATACAGAAATTCCTCATTACTTACAAAAAAAAAGGTTTTCCTTCTTTTATAAACATTAGGCGAAGTTTAAATTAGGAATGCGCTCGCAATTCACTTCAATTTTTAATAGTAGGTACATTATGGTAGGTACAAGTGTGTAACGTTGGTGATTACCGCTGAGGCGCCATTTAGACCCGAGCCGTCAGGTGAGGGTCTTAAGAAAGCCGAGGACGGTAATCATCAATACACACGTGTATCATACGACGTTTTTCAACACACTTGTGAAGAAAATAATTCTAAAAAGTCATCTTCAACAGTTAAAACGAGTTCTGATTTTTTTTCACAATAGTGGGAAAAATTTATCAGTTTTCATAAGCGGGCGCATCTACAGTTCTACCAACTTATCTGTACATACGGGAAAACACGGAACTAAAATAAATGTACTAAGTTTGACGTAGCGATGCATTTTTTCTTGACCAGTGGCGCCACCACGAAATTCACACTTTTATTGGTCATACTGTACCATATAGTGAATGAATGAGCGCGATAGAGTTTTAGCCACGTATAAAATGAGGAAAAAGTTTTCTTTAATATAGAATAAATAAAAGTTGTATTATTTGAGTGAAAGTTTCATTTAATAAAAACGTACTTAATCGCTTTCACACATCATACCTAAATAATAATAAAAAAAAGAAAAAGAACATGGAAGTCAATTTTGAATACCTACCTACAAATTGAGCTATGATGATGATTATTTCGTGTTAGTAAATTATGCTAAGATCTGGGCATTGTCATGTTGTGTATAATATTTCGAATGATATTTGTCATATTTGTTATTGAATCTATAAGCGTCTTTATGATATAATTTGAAAAATAAAAATGTGTGGCGACTAGCGACATCTATCGTAACACCTGCGTACTAACAACGATCGACAGAAATTCCTACATCGCGCTATGAACAATAACCGCGACATATGAGACTTTATAGGAGTTCCCGACTTACAACTGTCGGGCAGTTAGCCCGCCGGACACAACACCCGTCCGGTCGAAGGATCCTCCCTTTTCTATGGGGGATGAGGAGCTTTACACCCTGTTCCTCATTACCCCCCAAAAATTTAAAAAAAAGATTGGCACAAAACTTCGATTAAACTTCGCCTACATGATAAAATTCATCACAACTTACCACTGCTTATTTAAAATGATATAAGGATGAATTCGTCAGAAAATTAAATGACGAGTTATTCGATCTCAATTTAGTAGAGCTTGTCCGAAAACCACATATTTTATACTTTTTAGCCTCGGCCAGTACTGCCGTCAAAATGGCGATGACCGTACTTTTATTTTATAAGGGTTAATTGAGGAGTTAATTATGAAACTTGCGCAATAAATACAAAATATTTAGTGGCGTTCACATATTAGAAGCTTTTTATTCAACTCTCATGAATACATACACATAGTATTTGACAAACAGAATATAAAATATTTACATAAATAATTAGGATGTCGTATGACTTCACTGCTGGCCCCTAAAGGAGCCGAAACCGAGCCAGCGTAGGTTTAAGTGTCGAGCCCCTTAAGAGGCCCGTACCGAACTTTATGGTTAAGAGCGCAATCTCTAGGATCATTTGCAAAACAATTGCTCCAAGAAAAGAAATTTTCGTCTAGAGCCACAGCACACGGGCTAATAAATGAATCAAATGAACTCAAGAAATACTCAGAAATGTATGGTCTGGATCCTGTGCAGTGTGGTATGTTTATTTCACAAGATAGGCTTTACTGAAGTGCATCACCAGATGCCTTACTTGACGAAGATACAGTTTTAGAAATAAAATGCCCATATGTAAGCAGAAACAAGTTCATTAGCCTTGAATCTGTACCTTACTTAGAAACTATAAATAGGAAATTGATATTAAAAAAAAACCTCTCCATATTATTATCAAGTACAAGGAAAAATGAAAGTACTGCAGTGGCAGAAAATTCTGTAATTTTATTATACATACTTTTAAAGACATTAAAGTACTTTATATTGAAACGGATTATTATATATAATATAATAAAAACAGATAAAAGTTATTTATGAGTTTTATTTACAATACACTCTCGGAAATTGCATAACATTAAACATATGAAAAATATTTTTGAAGCTAAAGGAACATAGTAAGCATTAAGCTCAGTTTTTCATATCTTATAAGTCTTGGTTAAGCCATTTAAGTGTTCTATAATTATGTACACGTTGTGAGGCTATTTTCCTGTCATGTAAAAGGGCAAGACCTGGCAATTGAGCTTTTCCCCGTAAAAAACTAGGGATATTTATACCAATGGCCTTCGTTGCAAAAAGGTTCTGAACATTAAAACCCCGGTCTGCCATAATGCTATCTCCTTCATCGCACAATTTTATCAGATTGCTTCTTTCAATCATTTCTTGATTACTAATTGATCCTCCAAAACTCTCTGAACAATAAGATAACAATCCTCCAGGGGTAGAGCCCACTAAAAACTTTATTGTATTCTTATTTTTATAGGAACTAAAAATAATTTGCTGTGATTTTGGGTCACTTGGTTTATTTTGTTTGTATTCTGCAGGCATGTAAAAATTAACAAGGTCCCTTTGAGGCCTGACCATAAGTCATTGACAAAGTTAACACATGTTTTAAATATGTTCGACACTTGTGTCTTACTGACACCAAGCATTTTTGATAGTTCAAGATCAGGACTCAATGTTTGAAGTTCTATAAGCATCATGATGAACTGATCTTCAGTAGAAACTCCACTTACCCCAGACCACCTGTATTTCAGATGATTTGCCATAGGCAGTAATATTGACAAAACAAATTGAAATTTTTCTAATCCTGTGCAAAACTTTACTGACTCATCATCACTTAATAAAGTGTCTGCTGAAAAAAGAGACAGCATTGTGGCAGTCTGAGTAACAACTGATGTTTTGCTATTGTCATTGTTACCACAATCAACAGATGTATCAAGAGAAGTAGATGGCTGGGGATGTGTAGACGTTGAAGGCTGTGGGTGACTGTCTTGAAGTAGGATGTTTACTTGAAAGGTGTTGAAAAAGATTCTTTTGAATGTTTCTTTTTGCATGTCTTCCATCTTTTGCTTGAGCATTGGCTGATAATGTTTTCTGGTTCCATGGAAAGAGACTCGGTACTGCATCTTTCTTTAAAAATTTGTGTGCACAAGGCAATCCTGAAACAAGATGAACAACTATTTAAAGACCTTATGTAATGTTATGTACCTAGGTTTAAACAAACTATCTTATTATCTTATTTAAGAGGTTTATAACACTCACCTGTAGTGACACATAATGTTTGATAATCATTTTCATGAACATGATGTCGACATAACCTCGTCGTTCTAATTTGCTCAAATTTTTTAATCCTTACGGCAGCTATCCACTTTCTTCTATACACTAGGATTTATTGGGAATTTGTGAATTCCTACGTTTTTATAACCAATTATACAACACTTAGTCATTAAAGGATATTTTGTGATCAGTGAGGTGATCAGTTTCTAAATATTGCTAATAATACAATTTGACAGATACTTTGGAACAATCTTGTTTACTGACGCCCCAGCACAGAACACATATTATATTCTGCCACAGCACCACAGATATTCTATAGACTATCATGGCGGGCAGCGTTTTGGTCTACGGTTTTTGTTTATTTAAGAAAAACAAACTTTTAAAATAAAGTTTTACTGTTTTATAAGTCTAAAAAAAATAGTACTTAATATTTTTTTGAGTTAATCGAGGAATTATTAATCTTATGACATAGTTGAAAAAAGAGTCAAAGAGCCTAGACCATAGATAACTTATCAGTGAATTGAAAAAAAAAATGAAAAGAGCGGCAAAACTCGGCAAAAGTTAGCGTCTTTCTACTCATTCTTGATTTCTTTCTGTTCGTTTCAAGTTGCTATTGTTAGTTTTTATCAAAATAATTAATTTACAACATGAAACGAGCAAGTACTGAAAACTTATTAAGTGTGCCGCGTCGCAGAGCTGGGGAACGTGCAGAATGTCTGATTTCTGGTAAGTTTTAGTCTCACCTATGTACTTACTACTGAATATTAATGTTCCCATGAATATCATTGGTTCCCATTAAGTTGTGACAATTACATACCTATTAAATTTATCGTTGGTTTTTAGTTGGAAAAACTTGTAAATGACAGATAATCGTGTCGCCCTAATGTGAACACGAACAACTTTATGAAACAACCCACGACACTTAAAACTACACGATTATCTGTTGTCACGACATAGGTAGTGCGAACGAGGCCATAATTATATATATATTCCGGACGTATGTGTGAATAGGCGTCGCTTTAAGACGACCCACTGACCGCTTATATTTCATTGTTTTGAACAGGATTCACTTAAATAAAAATAAAACATAAGTAACTGTACCTAATCGATTCCTATTTTCAACTTTATAAAGTATAAATAAACTAGCGGACGTCCCACGGTTTCACCCGCGTAGATCCCGTTCCTGTGGGAATACAGGGATCTTCTTCTTTTCGTATCGATTCTACTTCATACGGTTTGGGCCCAGTAGGTAGCCACGCTTATTGCAGCGCAGAGGCGCTGTTCAGGCCGTCAAGGGTGCATGTATGAGGACATCTAGGACATTCCAGCAGGTGGGGCACTGATTGGTCCGGAGCACCGCACTCGCACTCGGTGATAAAAAAAAGTAGTACAGGGATAAAAAGTAGCCTATGTTACTCGTGGATAATGTAGCATTCGAATGGTGAAAGAATTTTTAAAAACGGTCCAGTTGTTTTTAAGCCTATTCATTACAACCAAACAAAATTTTCCTCTTTATAATATTAGTGTAGATATCAAATACATTCAAATATTCTACTAAATACCTATCACTCAATCAATATAATTTTAAAAATTATTTCATTGCAGAACACTTTCTATCTAACTCATAGTAGGTACAATGGCATGGTAATTACAAAGTTTAATGACAGTATATCTACTTATCATAAGTCAAAATTTTAAACAAGACAATACCTAATATACTTACACACATTGATCATCTAACTAATACAATTAGCATCTTTACAATACAAAAAATAATACAGGTTGACTAAAAGATAGGTACCTACATACAATTATTATCACCAAAACATTTTACAACTTTAATTAAATTAAACATGGCATAGGTACAAACATCTGCATCAAATACAAAAATAGGTACTTTCTTCAAACAAAACAAAATTATGAATTGTTGAAATACTAACGTGAAAATCAACCATAAAATTAAATATCAGAATGCATTTTTAATATTTATTTATTTATGCACACACAAAATACAAAAAAGGATTAAAACATAACAAATAGAAGAGCACAAAGGTACTGCTTATTTCAAAAGAAATTTCTTCCAGCAGACCTGCGAGAGAAAAGTTGGAAGAATGAGATGTAATTTTTTTTTAGGAACTTCTCATGGTGTAACTACTTTTCTAAATAGTACAACATCTAAATATTTAGATTATGTATAGGTACAGTAATTCTACAAATGACTTTACACATGTTTGAGTTATTTCTATTTTGAAAGAGTTTCATTTTACACATAACAGGTTACAAAAATGTAATAGAAAACCTCTTCTATTCCTTTTAGTTAAATGGTTCTGTGATTTGAAGATGGGTTGACAAGATTTAAACCTTTGTATGTATTGAATATTTTGGAAATATCTTGTACACAAGCATTTTTTTTTGTGTCATTTAAACTCGTGACGTGATAGCTCTGCTGTGTATCCCCAACAACTTTGTTATGGTAATATGGAATATTGGAACACTGCAATTATACACATTGTCATTCCTTTATCGTAGTCCCCAGCCCTTCGGAGGCCGGAGGTCTTCTTTATGTGAACAGCTCGCTACATGCTGCCTCCGATACTTCGATAGCTTTGATATGGTTCGATACACGAAATCAGCGTGATTAAAATGAAAAATCCCTTGAATCTGCTTAGGTATTTCGGTCAGTGGGTCGTCTTAGGGGCGTATCTTGACGGAATAGCAAGAGAATTGTTCAGAAAAACTTCAACACAACCAAACACAACAATAACAACTGCCAGGTAAATAATGAATGTAGAAGTATATCCAGTGGGGTCGCAGCTTTAGCCACAAAGAGGTTAGCAGAAGTACTGTACTCTTGGCTATCAATCAGAAATGCTTGAGAAAATACCAATGTTATTTGTTGACTACATAAACAAACGTCAAAACGTCAATAAAGACTTGACAATGACAAGTTTAACACTAAACAAATGTTGCAAGGAGGCAAATTTTAATTTCCTTAAATATTTAATAATTTATTTAACTTTGTTACATGTTTGTAACCTCACAAGACGAGTTTTCATGAAAAATAGTTACTTCAAAATAAGGCATAAAGTCTCAGTTTCAGTTACAAATAAACTAATTATTTTTACTGAACCATGTTCTCTATTTTTCGGGAGATTTTGTAAAGGCATAAAATTGTCTTGGATTTAAAACTTTCCATTGCAGAACAACGATTTCGAAGTTCATATTTTTTAACCGACTTCAAAAAGGAGGAAGTTCTCACTTCGATTGGTATATTTTTTTGTAGGTATGGTACAGTGATTACTGAGATTTATGATCCGATTTACGTAATTCTTTTTTAGTTTGATGCGGTATAGTTGCCATTTGGTCCCATGTATAGGTGTTTTTTTTTTGGCCATACCATGTACCAAGGTAGGTACAAACTACTATTTAAGCTCCTTCCAATAAATGGTGTTATGGGCAGTATTTAAAATTCTTCAATATAGTACAGATTAGGAATTATAATGATGAACCCTTTCGATATAGGGGAGAGTAGAAAAAGAATAACTTTAATAACTTCAATTTCAAAAATACCATTTTGCCTTATAATTTTGTTCTCCGTAATAAGAGCGTACTTGCTTTAGCTGATAAGTTCCCAATGCAAATATAATTAAATAAAATTCTGTCATCACTGGGAACTCATTTAAATCAGCATGAATGCTAATAAAAGATGATGCTTCTTCGATTAATATTATTTTCAATAATAAAATCGTGTTAGGTTCATTTAATTTTTGCAAGGTACGCTCAAGAGGCATCTGGTCTATCTGTAATGGGTACATGGAAACCATTTATCATGGGGGGCTGCTATTCGAAAATCAGTTATTAGATGGGTAGCGGCATTGTTGCTGAAATCATTTCTTATTATTAGTTTATAATCTGGGATAAAACGTACCATTTACAACCTCCACTACCCAACTACACATTGTTACAAGTCTCGACGTATTTGCTCATAATGAAGGCAACTGTATCTCACCAGGTTGCAGGGATTCAGGTTTACCAACATTATAATTTAGAGATGTTGACTCGTAGCAGGTTATAGATAGCTATTCTGACCTCAAAACATTAACCATGAATATCTATAACCATGGGGCTCCGAGGGGTGGGGGTGGTACAGG
Organism: Diarsia dahlii; assembly: GCA_949775195.1. Taxonomy (NCBI): domain Eukaryota; kingdom Metazoa; phylum Arthropoda; class Insecta; order Lepidoptera; family Noctuidae; genus Diarsia; species Diarsia dahlii. The sequence continues at coordinate 18,369,463 of OX459195.1, forward strand.
AGGTATCCCCCTCTCCCCTCCCCTCCCTCCTCCGCTTAAATCGTTGTCCTGCAATGAAAAGTTTAGCCCTTTGCTCGCTAACTTGGATTTAAAGAGACTTACGTTTCTCGCAAGCGTCGTTATTGAACCGAACTTTTTCGTTATTATTTAACGATCGCAAGTGTGCGACAGTGTCGTTACTAATGTCGAGACTGCAGGTCCAGCAGAGTCAGGAAATAATGATTGAAGTGTAAATAAATTATCTCATAGGTCATCTAATTATGAAATAATTCTATGGTATCACAAATTAATGTTTGATTTATTTAAGTAGGTAAGTACATATAATTATCAACAGCAAATAATAGAAAAGCAGTTTCATCATCAATCAGCTAATATAAAGCTATTTAATTTTTTGTTGTTGTTTTGAATGTTTTTATGTTTTAGTAAACTGACCTAAGTGCATAAGTACTGATCATCATTATAAATAATGCTTAAAAGAGATACCATATTAATTTTAAGAAAGTTTAGAGGTTAAACATACAAACATTATTTTTTAGGGTTTTACCTGAAGGGTAAAAACCTGTTCGTCCGTCCGTCCATCTGTCTGTTAGCGGGCTGTAGCTCATGATCATAATGATAATATGATGATAAGAAGACTGTTGAATTTTTTACAGAATGTATAGTTCAGTTGCCGCTATAATAACAAATAATAAAAGGAAGCTCCCCCACCAAATATACCTACTTTATTTTTGCCTATTTTCGTCTGTCTGTCAGCGGGCTGTCTGTAACTCATTAATCCAATCAATGGGGACAAAAAAGACGCTTTGCCTTACAAGAGGTGGTAACTTTATAATTATCTACCTAGCATTTGACCTTGTATTTTTGTTAATGTTTTAGGAACAAAACATCAAGGTGATTATGAAGGTGATAACGCTCAATGCGTGGCTATGTCCGCTTGCGCGTCAGTATTGTCAGTTTGCAGACATCGAAATCTGACTTGTCATGATATCGATGTCATTCTCCAAAGTGGAAGCACGTTATATATGTCGCTTAAGCCATTTCTACCGGAGGGTATCATATATTTGAACCCCGACGATTTGCCTACGGAGATTGTCGTCGGAAACAATAGAGCTCAAATTGAAAATATGAACGACAATTGGATTACAAATGGATTATATCCTCAAATTTTAGAAAATGAATACGGCATTCTAACACTTGCAAACACGATTGAATCCAATGTTTTCAATGGAAACCACAACAATCAGACGGATAATATAATATTTACCGGGCAAGACTACACGGTCTCTTTTTGGAGATTTGATGGGGCATACTATTTATTTAACAGTCATGCAGTAGACGAAAATAATCAATATTCTACATCCGGGGTTGCACGACTGTTTAAATGTAAAACGATTCGCGAATTAGCCAGATTGCTGTTAATGCGAAATTCAGGTGTAGGTCAGTATTCAATGCACAGACTACGCGTTATCAATCATAATACTACAGAAAATTTTGTAGAGTCCATAATAGCCTTTGAATGCCCATCAACAGAAAGTCAAATATCAGAATTAGAATCACAATCGATATTACTTGAATATCAACCTGTAGTAGAAACGTTTCTTGTCGCAGATACCCTTAAATCTAATAAAATACCGGTGGCTGTGGCAACAGACGTAATCGAAAAACCAGTTGTCGTTCTAAAAAACATGTTTTCAGAACTGATCGTGGATAATGTTGACACCCAAGTGGCGTCAACAAAGATGGGTCGACCCAAAAAACTAAAACGTGGTAGGAAATCTACTAAAGAAAACGCCCATTTAGATGCGGTTAAAAAATATATTAAAAAAAACCCACAAATAAATCGCGATGCCGTAAAAAAATATAATAAAAAAAATCCAGAAATTAATCGCGATGCCGTAAAAAAATACACAACGGAAAATCCAGAAATTCATCGCGATTCTGTAGACCGTTATACCAAGCAGAACCCTGAAATAAATCAAATGGCCGCTGATAAATACACTCGAGAGCAATGAATCCGGGTCACTTAAAGAATGTTAAAAATCTCGGAAACTGAAAATGGTAGGTTAATGCAATAAATTGTATTTAATAGACAATGTAATACTCCTTAAATGAAGGTATTAAAACTTCTTAGTTATTGTAAAGTTATATCATAAAAAAATCAAATTTGAAAAAGGGCCACTTTCGAAGATGGAACTACGTAATTACAGCATTTGGTTTTGCTTTTGTTTGTAATCTGTCATTTATGTGGGTACATAAACCATGTTGATAGTGCTCTATATTCATTATTCAAGCTGAAATTATGTCGCTTACGCCTGAAGAATGCACCAGAATACTTACAATGCTGGAAACCGGCCGGAGTCAGCGCGATACAGCCAGGACTGTCGGTGTGTCGCTGTCAACAGTACAAAGAGTTCTCCGACGTTACGAAGAAACTGGTTCTAACCTACGCAGACCAGGAACGGGCAGAACCAGGTGTACCACAGCACGAGAAGACCGATACTTGGTGAACACCATGCTTCGAAATCGCTTTCTCACAGGAACTGAACTCACAAATCAGTTTCGACGCCTCGGAGGAAGTAACCCAAGTGCATGGACAGTAAGACGTCGGCTTGCTGAATCTAACTTAAAACCCCTTAGACCTGCAAACGGCCCTAAACTGGAGCGTGGGCATCGTATTTCAAGACTAAGATATGCCCAGAGCCACGTAAATTGGAGTATTGAAGATTGGTCAAAAGTTATGTTCTCCGACGAATCAAAATTTATGCTCTACAAGCACGATGGAAGACACAGAGTGTATCGAAGACCAGGGGAAAGATTCAAGCAAGCATGCATCGAAGAAAAAGTAGCCTACGGTGGTGGGTCTGTACTTGTGTGGGCCGGAATTTCTTCTGAAAGTCGCACAGAGCTGGTGATCATAGAAAACGGCTCTTTAACTAGCGAAAGATATGTGGAAGAAATCCTCAATGATCACGTTGGTCCATTTATGGTCAATTTAGGTGAGGATGCTATATTTATGCATGACAATGCCCGACCTCATACAGGCAGGATTGTGAATGACTACCTTCAAGAGATGAACATTACTCGTATGGAGTGGCCAGCGCGCAGCCCGGATATCAACCCGATCGAGCATGCTTGGGACGAGCTAGGCAGATGCGTAAAACAACGAAACCCTCCCCCAATCACGCTTTGTGAGCTCAAAATTGCTCTCACAGAGGAATGGGAGAATATTCCCCAAAATCGTATAAGGAACTTGGTGTACAGCATGCCAAACCGCGTAAACGCAGTAATGGAAGCACGAGGAGGCAATACGAAGGATTAAAATTCAAGAAAATCGTAATAAAGTTCAAAAATTTAATGTTTCCTATTTTTGTTTTAAGGAGAGATCAGCAGTTTTTTTCTTTATGTAATTTTGTGTTAATAAAATGTATGGTGACTCATATTTTTTTTACTTTTATTTAAGGAGTATTACATTGTCTATTAAATACAATTTATTGCATTAACCTATCATTTTTAGTTTCCGAGATTTTTAACATTCTTTAAGTGACCCGGATTCATTGCTCTCGAGTGTATAATAAAAACAGCCGCCATATTGACATACCGCTACGTCAATCTAAAAACTTAATAGCACAGAAGAGGGACGCTGAATTAAACGTAATAAAAGTATTTTCTTTAAAAAAAACGTCCTTGCCTTCTTCAGACACTTTTAGGTGTCCAACTTGTAATGCGCGTCTTTTTGAAGAAGAAAAACTTAGAAAACAATGGTGTTGTGGATCGGGCGCCAACAACATACAAAATTTCATGCCGTTAACCGAGGAGTTTTACTCTCACCCGTCGTTTCTGAGTAGGCCGCGAGCGTACAATAATTTATTTGCCTTCAGTGCCTTAGGCGTTTCTCACGGGTACCAACAACCAACGGGAATATCTTTTCTGAAAATTCAAGGTCGAGTCTATCATAGAGTTTTTGATTTAGCTTACACTGGTAGCGTAAATAATTTAGGACTATACATTAACGATACAAACGAACGCGAACAAATAGCCGCAAATATGAACCTTGATAGGCAGGTAATTATTTGCATAACTAACTTTTTACATAACGTCAATCCGTTTATCGAATGTTTTAAACGATTAAGTAGGGAACCATCCGATCAGGCCTTTATTAAATTTCAGCACACGTCTCGCTCAACCCACGGTAACATTTTAGGAGATTTACCTGTTGGTAAAGAAGTTGCGGCTATTATTAGTACAGAACGCGAAAATTTTATACCTCATTGCATAGCAGTTTGGAAAATCGGTGATAGGAAACCACACACTGTAGATATAATGCATCCGTTGTATGAAAGTTTTCAGTATCCGTTACTTTATCCCGAGGGTAATGCGGGTTGGTATCCGAACAAAGTAGATAATAACGGAAATAAATTAACTCAGGCAAAATACGTTCGCTGCTTGTTATTGTCGGAGCCCCGATTTTCTGACACAGGCAGGCTGTCGGAAGAATGGTTAGTTGACATGCATTGCCGAATTTTAGAAGAACGCCTACGTTTTTTAGCAAATTTACAAAAACATAACTCGAATAGTGCACTGAGGTCCGCTCCACTTCAAGAAGTTGAAATGAGCATCGAAGTCGCGCGTCAAATTCGTCAGGATGAAACTATTCAGGGAGAGGGATTCGTACCAGGTCGCGTTTATTTGCCCAGTACTTTTACGGGGGGGCCGCGATACATGAAAGGCAAATATAGTGATGCTATTGCCATAGTAAGCAGATTAGGGAACCCATCATTTTTCTTGACGTTTACCTGTAATCCCAAGTGGCCTGAAATTCAAGAATCCACTCAAGGCAGCCATGTAAATCCTTCTGTGTGTGCTCGAGTTTTTAATTTAAAGCTAACAGAATTATTAAGAGATATCCGAAGTGGTAATTGGTTTGGTAAATGTATTTATATGATGCACGTAATAGAATTTCAAAAGCGAGGTTTACCACACGCTCACATTTGTTTTAGGGTTGAAGGTGGCGGGCCTGTCCAAAATATAGATATTGATAAATTTGTTAGAGCAGACATTCCTTATGCATCAGAGGCAGAGGGAAGATTACGCAAAGCTGTTTTGAATCACATGATTCACGGTCCTTGCGGTCCCTCGCACAGAACTAATTTACCTTGTTGGGACAGTGAGAAAAGTAAATGTTCAAAATTTTTTCCAAAACGTGAGACAGCCACCACTTTTTCTGATGAAAAAGGTTTTATTAACTTGTGTAGAGACAGTAAGAACGAAGCAATTATAAAATATCGCGGTAACGATGTAATTGTAAACGATACTTGGGTAGTCCCTTATAACGCAAGTCTTCTTTTAAAATACGATGCTCACATCAACTTGGAAGTCTCCTCGCAACGCACGGTTGTCAAGTATTTGTTTAAATATATTACTAAGGGTCCTGACGAATCGCGCGTAGCTGTCGTACCGGAAGAACATGAAAATAACGAAATAGAACAGTATGTCACAAAACGTTATATAGGCTCCAGCGACGCCGCGTGGAGGACGTTAGAATTCGATGTGACCGCGAGGGAACCCAACGTTAAACAACTGTCGGTTCATTTAGAAAATCAGCAAACCGTTTATTTTAAACCAGGCACTGAAGTAGAAGCCGCGCAACAAGCTGGTTCGGACCTTATTACATATTTTAACCGACCAGTAAGAGACGAATTTAACTCGTTAACTTACTGTGACTTTTACGAACAATACATTGTCCATTCCAAGCGTCCCTCAACAAAAAACACGGAAATTATTGAAACTTTAAATCATAAATTCATTACCAAAAGACAAAGGGGTGAGCTTGTCGCGCGTCTATTTTGGGTCGCACCTAACAGAGGTGAACAGTTTTATCTTAGAATTCTATTAAAAACATTCCCGTGTCGTAGTTACACCGATCTTAAATCTCTTGGTGGTCCCGATTGTAAAACTTTTCAGGAAGCTGCTAAAATTGTTGGTCTTGCCGATGACGAAGTCGAATACGAAAGAGCTATGTTGGAAGCATCAAACTTTTTAACGGGACCACGCCTGCGTAGCTTCTTCGTTTGTTTGGCTGTAAACGGAGTGCCAGTCGCGTCTTTCTGGGACACTTTTAAAAATCAACTCAGTGAAGATATTTCACATAGGTTAGGTGGTGATGCGGACACCGAAAGAGTACACACTTTGTGTCTCATTCAAATAAATAGGTTGCTTCGGAAACACGGATCCACGTTGAAACAACACGGTTTGCCAGAAATCGAAGATACCACTACCGAGTTAGGCCGGGAACGCGTAGAACACAACCGCGAATCATTGGAACATTTTGCAGACGAATGGATTCCTCGCTTGTCTCGAGAGCAAAAAAATATTTTTGATTACGTTGTAAAACTTTGTAACGATACTGATTTCCGTGACGTTAATGATACCGCGATTTTCGTTGATGGTCCCGCGGGTACCGGTAAATCGTTATTGTTAAAAGTTATTTCTGCTTACGTACGCGGTAACTTAAACGGAGTAGTTCTATGTACTGCGAGTTCTGCCATCGCGGCGCAAAACTACGAAGGAGGGACCACGGCGCATAGCATGTTTAAATTCCCCATAGATCTGGTAGACGACAATGGCTTCTGGAATATCACAAACGGCACGCAAAGAGCGGAATTAATATCGCACGCAGACGTTATAATATACGACGAAGCCCCTATGGCACATAAATTTTTGATTCATCTACTGGATAGGTCGTTGCGTGATCTCATGCGTAATGATAAAATTTTTGGAGGCAAAATTATTATCTTTGCAGGGGATTTTAGACAAATTCCCCCTGTAGTTACAAATGCAAAAACGAATTCAGATATATTAAATTCATCAGTAAAAACATCGCGCATCTGGCAAAGTATAAAATCTTTCTCCCTAGCTACTTCGCAAAGATGCAGGGATGACGTAGAGTTTGCAGAATTTTTATTAAATTTAGGCTCAAATAAATTACCATCTCATCCTTTTCGAATTGGCAAAAATATTCAAAATTTAGTTGATTTAGGTGGTATTGAAATTGTATCAGAATTAGATGACTTGATTGACTTTGTTTTCCCCGTTCTAAATATAGAACCGTGTGCTGGCATACATAGAGCAATTTTATGCACACGAAACGACGCCGTTCGAGAAATAAATAACTTAATACTCGATCGGTTAGATGGAGAAACACTGCATTTCTACTCCATCGATAAAGTCGAAAATGAAAATGCAGACGAATTATTTTTAGGGCCAGATGCACTTAACAGAATGCAACCAAGAGGTATTCCAGAGCACGATCTTAAGCTCAAAATAGGATGTATTTGTATGATCATGCGTAATCTCAGTTTTAACGACGGATTGGTAAACGGAACTAAAGTAATTGTAACAGGTACGTCGCCGCGATTAATTACAGTTCAAAAATCGTCGGGTACAGATGAATATTTAATTCCGCGTATTATTTTTAAGGGTCCTATTGATCCCAAAAGTCCGTTTGAAATGTGCCGCCGTCAATTTCCTTTACAGTTGTCTTACGCGATGACTATTCACAAAAGTCAGGGCCAAACCCTGAGCCGGGTCGGAGTAGATCTCAGGTCGGATATGTTTAGTCACGGGCAATTGTACGTCGCGCTAGGTCGAGCAACCAAAAAAGAAAACGTAAAAATTTTAATTCATAAAGATCGGGTTTTAGATGGCAAACCGTACGCGAAAAATGTAATAATACCGGAGCTCCTTTAAATTAATTCATGTAAATTCAATATAAATCAGTAAAAATTAAATTTAGAACTGCCTGAATAAGTCTAAAACTGTTTACCTCTGATCTTCGTAGGCAAATCAATTAAGTTAATCTTTAAATCATGTTGACATTGCTATTCAATGAGCGTTTTTTATTTAATTTGTTTTAGCTTTTTTATATTAATGTAATATCATGTCATTTATTGGTATATATTTTATTTACATTACACTAACTGTGAAAAATATATATTTATTAACCTGTGTTTATATCAGATGTACATTGAGCGTTATGTCGAATAATAACTCTGGTCTAAGCTGTTTATAATTATAAATAAATAAAACGGAAGTTATGGTAGTTTGAGATGAATACGCGTACAATGCGAGATTGTTATTGAACCATGCTACTGGTCAGTAGAAAATCTGACCTACTGTAGATCGGGATCGGTTGGTTGCCCGGTCAACCAATGATCTGTAAGTTGTTAGGCTCTGGATTTTGATCAGAGTTGGCTTGCTGCCGGGAGCGTGCTCTGGTTGGTGGTGGGGTCAATGGAACCGAGCGAATGGTTGCGAATTCGTCGTTGAGGTGGGCTGTCGTGCCGATGATGAGGGGTCAGTGGGGTGTGTTCGATGTCGGCTGGTTGCTGGGATGTCTTGCGTTGACTGTGGCGCGAGGGTCACGATGGGGGTCGATGTCCCGGCTGTGGATGCTGTCTGACTTGTGGTGGGTCGGTTGGGGCGGATGATGTGTCCGTTGGCATGGGTGTTGTGGGCGGCGTGAGGGTTGAGCGCTGACTTGAGACCTCGTGACTGCGCGGTAACGATAATCGCTATCGCGCAATCCACATGGGTCTCGGGTCGGCGCTCGCCATCCATGCTGATATAATTTGTAGTCTTATCAGTAATAAACCGCACAGGCAAAGGTGTAGGTAGAGTCATTGGTCCATTCATTCAATGGGTTATTTTATTTTATCTGACTCGTGGTGGATCGGTAAGGAGCATGGAGCAAAATAACCAGTCGAGAAAGTATGGGCACGTTTTTGTTCTAAATCAAAGTCACTAATAAACGGCAGGGGGAGAGGTAAGTTTCGGACTCTGTGATTGATTGACGAACTGACAACCAAATGACAACTCATTCTCTCGGGATTCCATAAAAGTAATTGCAAAAGTATCGATATTGATAATTGTTTGACTCACATTATAACGATTTGTTTGCAATACAGTGATTACGGGTTCGATTTTTTTAAAATAAAACAGGTGATTATTAAACTTGAAGAAAAAAAAAATTAACTCTTTTTTTATATTTTAATAGAAGTAAAAGGACTTCAAATTGGTTCAAATTAATTTTGTGTGTTAAGATCATGATAATTATCACGGGGGCAGCAAAGGGGGGTTAAAATTTCGGTATTTTTTTGCCTTGGACGCTCAGTTTTCAAGATATTTGTATTTAACTTATTTTGGTACAATGATTTAAAACGCCCATAACTCGGAAACGGTGCATCGTAGGACCATGATTCTTGGACCCGAAATGGTGTACATGGTGCAGGTTAACCCGATACTGCAATAAAATTGGTAATAATTAAAAAAAAATAAGTTCTCGTTCCATAGCGCCCCCCTAAGGCTACACAAACCAACCAAACTTTTTTTATTCCTATTTTGTCGGTCATTTCATAGGCCTTTGCCTCCGTTTTTCTGCAGGCACGCCACTGCTAGCAATGTGTTCACATGCCGATGTGCGTTTTGGCCACCTTTACTCCAAAACTAAAATTGATAACGTCGGTTCCATACACTGGCCTGTATAAAAACATTAAAAAAAACAATTGTCTAGGATTGCAATGATTCAAATAGATTCCAAGCAACGCGTCTAAATTTTGTGTAAAAGGCAGACAGAGATATCATACACTTACATTATTTACTGTTATCAGGTAGGTACAAGTTTATACCAGTATTCTATACATTTGCGAGGAAAGCCAAGGGCTTAAGCATGTTTGAAAATATAGCATTAATGAAACAAAAAATATAAGGTATTTTAAGAACTTATATTTTAAATTATATCGATAACATAAATCGTCGCGATACTGCGAACTCGACCAGCACTATCAAGAAAGAAAGAGACAACTGCGTATGTGCAAATCAGTGTACAAAAAAGAAACAGCAATTATTTGATTCTATTTTAATTGTTTTGATCAAATTGAATAGAAAACCACCTAACTGTGAAATGTTATCCCATCTTTTGTGTAACTTGAAGTTGTAGTAAGTACACTTTCCACACCATTTAATTGCACAAATAGGCATTACTTTTCGTTTTATATGCTTTCAAAACGGGAGCGCGTGACGTTCGTACGTTAGCCTAAAATTTTTGCGACTGATCAAAATTTCGCCGCGTACGCTTGATATAGCGTATGTTTAGCGCCCGCGGTAGCCCCCGCACGCGCTCTCCACTGGTTATTGTGCTCCATGGTAAGGAGGGATAGTATGTCTGTTAAAATGGGTAAAAGTTGTTGTCTTATTCATTGAGCTATTACTGCTTACGTATAGAGAAGACAGTGCGAACAAAATCTGTGTTACGTTCATCTGCGGTGCACACGCCGCAGTTCACTTAGTCGCGTGCTCGCTCTTGAGCGCCCCCGCGCGCCCAGCACTGCCGCGCTTGTGACACAGATTTTCACCTTTTTTTCAGGCGCGTTATTATCGCGCGATATTAGGCGCGTTTTTGCGTTTCTGCGTCCCAATAACAAATGTTCTAAGAACTCATATCGCAGAACAAAGTAAAGCAGAAATGCAAACGTCCCGACGTTATTATCGCGGTAGTGTGTGGGATCGCATGCGTCACAATACATAATGTACTAAAAACAAATATCGTAATATCGCGGGACGCAGAAACGCACTTGCGTTACTGCGTCCTACTTCTATTGCGGGATTATTATCGCGGCAGTGTGTGGGATCGCATGCGTCCCAATACATAATGCACTAAAAACAAATATCGCAATATCGTGGGACGCAGAAACGCGAAAACGCAGAAACGCGCCTGTGTGTGGGAGGGAGCCTTTATCATCACTCACCTCGCTTGAAATTCACATACAAGTTGCTGTACGTCTGTAGCAGTCTATTTGCACATTGCGTTGAAATCTTACTGCATAATTGACATAACGACCAGCAAATGCCACTTTCATAAAATAGTTTTTAATAAAAGCGAAAACTCTGCCCATATTCACGTAAGTATTATCTGTCAAATGACATTGGACTCGCTAAAAAATATCATTAATATCTTATTTATTATGATTTTAAGATTCCGGTTTCGTTTCTGTGTAATCTTTCGTTTAATACTATAATAAAATGGTTACTTTTTTGTGTAATATGAATAATATAAGCAACATCGAAGTGGCCCTAAAAAAATGAAATAGTAAAGCAAAAGTAACTTGGGTTGTCTTTATATAAAAGCTTGTCACTATTGTTGTGATCATCATTTTACCGACTTGACATACACAATAAGTTTTATTTTTATTTAATAAAAACTAAGGTAGTCAAGATCTTAAGACACTTAATCTTTTCGCTCTGTCTCTTACCGTTACTCTAACTGTCGCTTCTATTTTCACTCTTAAGCTGCGCATGAAAGAAGCCTAAAAACTTTAATTAGACTCTCATTTCAAATTTCACTCTGATTAATTTTAAAGTACATTACGTTGTTGTTATTTAATTTTGTTATTCTTCGCTACTGACTTAGTCTAAGAAGGTTATTTTTGTTTTATTTACTTTACTTTATTTTTATCAATTTGTTAGTTCGCATTACTAACTTACATTTATAAAATTAATTAGCACTCTCTCAGATTCGATTGTGGAGGTTTTAATACGTCTTGGCTGAATACACCGGCTGGTTTAATGACTGGCAGATGAGATGTAAGAATGAAGTCCAACATCAACTTCATATAAGGATTTTGGAAGTAAAATATTAACTCTGAAGATTTTCATTCTAAAAGGTGGTTGCGGGACGCAATTCCAGCAGTCTACAATTATTGGGTTCTGATGATGAACCATCGAGTTTGTCCATACTTAAAGTAAACAATAAGATACTGACACTGACGTGTCCCTTCATTATTCTAAAGTCCTCTTTCAACACTGGACTTATGCTGAAGCCTGAACTACAGAGCTACGTCAACACCTTGACTACTGAACTACGGTGTCGGAGCTGATCTACATGTCCACATCACGAAGCTGATCTCCACGTCCACGCTACTAAGCTGATTTTCACGTTTAATCTGCGGAGTTGATCTTCACGTCGACAAAGCAGCCCTGGCCCGCCGCTTGCAGTGTCGCCCAAGAGTCCTCTTTCAACACTGACCTTATGCTGAAGCCTGAACTACAGAGCTACGTCAACACCTTATCTACTGAACTACGGTGTCGGAGCTGATCTACACGTCCACATCACGAAGCTGATCTCCACGTCCACGCTACTAAACTGAACCTCACGTTTAATCTGCGAAGTTGATCTTCACGTCGACAGAGCAGCCCTGGCCCGTCGCTTGCAGTGTCGCCCAATTCTGATGCCTTTCCAGATACTACACATTAAACCTCCACCTTCATTTCCTCCGGAGAGTGCGAGCTTGATAGGACTTTTTAATCATATATATTGTATTTTTTATTTAGCTTATTACTATTAAAAAATATATATAATGCAAAAACAAACGCAAAACAAACTAAAAAAAATAATATACAAAACATGAAAAAAGGGTCATGTATAAAAACAAAAAAAAATAGCATGCAAAAAAAGAGGCATGTGTAAAAAACAAAAAAAAATAGCATGCAAAAAAAAGGGCATGTGTAAAAAAACAAAATTAAAAATAGCATGCAAAAAAAAGGGCATGTGTAAAAAAACAAAATAAAAAATAGCATGCAAAAAAAAGGGCATGTGTAAAAAAAAACAACAAAAAAAAAAGAACTATTAAGTACATTATACTTAGTTATTATAATTAATATGAATACGATATTGCTCTGTATAAATTTTAACTATAATACATAATATTAAAATGTAAATTGGTAGCCAAGAAAAACGCTAGAAACTAGAAAGCTTAGAATGCAAATGTGATTCCTTAAGAAAACTTTCCAAGCAGAATCAAAGTGCCTTTTGAATTGAGACGGGTCATGTTTTTTAAATTTGGCTATATCTTACCCGCAAGGGATCCCACTCCATACTAATAGGTAGGTACATATAATAAGCAAACAAAAATTACCAACACACATTTGAAATGTACATACCTAAAACTGAATTGAACTGTGTTTGAAATGTATCTTTACATTAAGCGGAAATAAAAATTGTTTTCGAGATATAACTTCAATCGTTAACATTTTTAGCAAATGTACAGGTCCTCAAAGAACTCTGTTAACTTACTGTCATTATATATAACACGTTTATTTTAACAGTAAGGCATCAGGAATCTCCCAAGTGGTTAGACTGACATCATTTGAAATTTTTGTTTTCGAGATATAAATCGTTAGCACGTTTATTTTAACAGTAAGGCATCAGGGATCTCCCAAGTGGTTAGACTGACATCATTTGAAATTTTTGTTTTCGGGATATAAATCGTTAGCACGTTTATTTTCACAGTAAGGCATCAGGGATCTCCCAAGTGGTTAGACTGACATAATTTTTTTTTTTTGTTTTCGAAATGTAAACCGTTAGCATTTTTAGCAAATGTACAGGTCCTCAAAGAACTCTATTGACTTACTGTCATTATAACACGTTTATTTTAACAGTAAGGCATCAGGGATCTCCCAAGTGGTTAGACTGACATCATTTGAAATTTTTGTTTTCGGGATATAAATCGTTAGCACGTTAATTTTCACAGTAAGGCATCAGGGATCTCCCAAGTGGTTAGACTGACATCATTTTTTTTTTGTTTCGAGATTTAAAACCGTTAGCATTTTTAGCAAATGTACAGGTCCTCAAAGAACTCTATTGACTTACTGTCATTATAACACGTTTATTTTAACAGTAAGGTATCAGGGATCTCCCAAGTGGTTAGACTGACATCATTTGAAATTTTTGTTTTCGGGATATAAATCGTTAGCACGTTAATTTTCACAGTAAGGCATCAGGGATCTCCCAAGTGGTTAGACTGACATCATTTAATTTTTTTTGTTTTCGAGATGTAAATCGTTAGCATTTTTAGCAAATGTACAGGTCCTCAAAGAACTCTATTGACTTACTGTCATTATAACACGTTTATTTTAACAGTAAGGCATCAGGGATCTCCCAAGTGGTTAGACTGACATCATTTGAAATTTTTGTTTTCGGGATATAAATCGTTAGCACGTTTATTTTCACAGTAAGGCATCAGGGATCTCCCAAGTGGTTAGACTGACATCATTTTTTTTTTGTTTCGAGATTTAAAACCGTTAGCATTTTTAGCAAATGTACAGGTCCTCAAAGAACTCTATTGACTTACTGTCATTATAACACGTTTATTTTAAACTCAAACTCAAACTCAAACTCAAACTCAAATATTTTATTTCAATTAAGCCATTACAGGCACTTTTGAATGTCAGAAGGACGGAAGAAGAACGAAACTACGAGTGCAATACGTCATTCCGAAAGCCACCACGCCGAACCACACGCCACCGAATGCCCGCAACAACGAACACTGCGAGAACGAAAGCACGCAGCGACGCAAACCGCAACAACGAATGCTCGAGACCCCGAAACACGGAACAACGAATGCACGCCGCAACGTGCAACCGCCGCCCCGCGACCCGGAGCCCCGCACACCCACCGCCACGGCAGTCGCCGCCGCGCGCCCCCGCACCCACAGCAATCGCCGCCGGTAACATCCGGCGCCGCGCAGCCCGACGCAGCAACTCCCGAAACGACGCATTGCACTCCTACGCTACAGTCACAATCACAAGGCATAATAACTTGTGAAAGTACTGTAGTTGCCAGTTCCCTAACGTAGATCTCATGAAGAAGAACGGGCAAGAAACTCCATGGACACTCTTTTAAATCAGAATTTGTTACAAAATCTTGGTACATTACATCATTCATGTTGAGATGGTATATTATGTGAGAACTATGTAGCAAGACGTGCAAGTAAGAGCGTCCAGAGTAAAAAGATATAAAAAACAAATCAAAGAAAAATATATAAACCATGGCAGCTAAGAGATGACCAGTCTCCACTGACAGCGCCCGTTCACGAACATGACGCATGGATCAGCACCATCTAACTCAACCATTTTGAAGGGAACCAAATGATCCGACACACCCGCCACCATCAGCGAGACATTTGAGTGAGCATGACATTCTCCCAGCCACCAGGGCAACGTCACTAAAATATAACTAAATGTAAAATGTAAAAAGTGGCTTTATAGTACATAGTACTCACACATGTGCCATGCAATTATACAATATTAAGACATTGAATCTATACAATGCAAAGATATTTTTACAATCTTCTGCAGCCTCTACACTAACTTCACATGGTAGTCGATTTATTTGCCCCTAAGGTTGTGGAGCAGGACCAGCATTGAGCCAAGCATTTTTATCATCAATGTAATCCCCCAACTTATAGTATGCCTGCCTACATAGTGTGCGTTTTACACAAGTTTTAAATTTCGTCTCACTCAGTTGAAGAATGTGAGGGGGTATTTTATTGTAACATTTTAAACAGTACCCCATGAAAGATGAGTCTACTTTAGCTAGCCTGAAACCTGGCTGTACTAGTTGGTCCCTATTCCTCGTATTATAGTGGTGTCTATCACCTCTTTTACTAAACAAATGCAGATTTTTCCTAACGTACATGATGTTTTCATAGATGTATTGACAAGGTACTGTCATAATGTTAATTTCCTTAAACAGCTCTCTCAGAGAATCGCGCCTTCGTAGACCATATATGGCTCTAATGGCTCTTTTCTGCAGAATAAATATAGACTCGATGTCTGCAGCCCGTCCCCATAGTAAAATACCGTATGACATAACACTATGAAAATAGCTAAAATAGACTAGTCTCGCGGTATCTACGTCAGTAAATTGGCGGATTTTCCTAACAGCATATGCTGCTGAACTCAGCCGTCCTGCAAGAGATGTTAAATGCGGACCCCACTGTAGCCTCGAGTCAATCGTTATCCCCAAGAAAACAGTTTCATCGACAAATTCTAGTGTCTCTTGATTCAATACTATGTCAACAGTTATAGTTAAAATTAGTGTGTATGTTAACAGTAAGGTATCAGGGATCTCCCAAGTGGTTAGACTGACATCATTTGAAATTTTTGTTTTCGGGATATAAATCGTTAGCACGTTAATTTTCACAGTAAGGCATCAGGGATCTCCCAAGTGGTTAGACTGACATCATTTAATTTTTTTTGTTTTCGAGATGTAAATCGTTAGCATTTTTAGCAAATGTACAGGTCCTCAAAGAACTCTATTGACTTACTGTCATTATAACACGTTTATTTTAACAGTAAGGCATCAGGGATCTCCCAAGTGGTTAGACTGACATCATTTGAAATTTTTGTTTTCGGGATATAAATCGTTAGCACGTTTATTTTCACAGTAAGGCATCAGGGATCTCCCAAGTGGTTAGACTGACATCATTTTTTTTTTGTTTCGAGATTTAAAACCGGTAGCATTTTTAGCAAATGTACAGGTCCTCAAAGAACTCTATTGACTTACTGTCATTATAACACGTTTATTTTAACAGTAAGGCATCAGGGATCTCCCAAGTGGTTAGACTGACATCATTTGAAATTTTTGTTTTCGGGATATAAATCGTTAGCACGTTAATTTTCACAGTAAGGCATCAGGGATCTCCCAAGTGGTTAGACTGACATCATTTTTTTTTTTTGTTTTCGAGATGTAAATCGTTAGCATTTTTAGCAAATGTACAGGTCCTCAAAGAACTCTATTGACTTACTGTCATTATAACACGTTTATTTTAACAGTAAGGCATCAGGGATCTCCCAAGTGGTTAGACTGACATCATTTGAAATTTTTGTTTTCGGGATATAAATCGTTAGCACGTTTATTTTAACAGTAAGGCATCAGGAATCTCCTAAGTGGTTAGACTGACATCATTTAATTTTTTTTGTTTTCGAGATGTAAATCGTTAGCATTTTTAGCAAATGTACAGGTCCTCAAAGAACTCTATTGACTTACTGTCATTATAACACGTTTATTTTAACAGTAAGGCATCAGGGATCTCCCAAGTGGTTAGACTGACATCATTTGAAATTTTTGTTTTCGGGATATAAATCGTTAGCACGTTTATTTTCACAGTAAGGCATCAGGGATCTCCCAAGTGGTTAGACTGACATCATTTTTTTTTTTTTGTTTCGAGATTTAAAACCGTTAGCATTTTTAGCAAATGTACAGGTCCTCAAAGAACTCTATTGACTTACTGTCATTATAACACGTTTATTTTAACAGTAAGGCATCAGGGATCTCCCAAGTGGTTAGACTGACATCATTTGAAATTTTTGTTTTCGGGATATAAATCGTTAGCACGTTAAGTTTAACAGTAAGGCATCAGGAATCTCCCAAGTGGTTAGACTGACATCATTTAATTTTTTTTGTTTTCGAGATGTAAATCGTTAGCATTTTTAGCAAATGTACAGGTCCTCAAAGAACTCTATTGACTTACTGTCATTATAACACGTTTATTTTAACAGTAAGGCATCAGGGATCTCCCAAGTGGTTAGACTGACATCATTTGAAATTTTTGTTTTCGGGATATAAATCGTTAGCACGTTTATTTTCACAGTAAGACATCAGGGATCTCCCAAGTGGTTAGACTGACATCATTTTTTTTTTTGTTTTCGAGATGTAAATCGTTAGCATTTTTAGCAAATGTACAGGTCCTCAAAGAACTCTATTGACTTACTGTCATTATAACACGTTTATTTTAACAGTAAGGCATCAGGGATCTCCCAAGTGGTTAGACTGACATCATTTGAAATTTTTGTTTTCGGGATATAAATCGTTAGCACGTTTATTTTAACAGTAAGGCATCAGGAATCTCCCAAGTGGTTAGACTGACATCATTTAATTTTTTTTGTTTTCGAGATGTAAATCGTTAGCATTTTTAGCAAATGTACAGGTCCTCAAAGAACTCTATTGACTTACTGTCATTATAACACGTTTATTTTACCAGTAAGGCATCAGGGATCTCCCAAGTGGTTAGACTGACATCATTTGAAATTTTTGTTTTCGGGATATAAATCGTTAGCACGTTTATTTTAACAGTAAGGCATCAGGAATCTCCCAAGTGGTTAGACTGACATCATTTAATTTTTTTTGTTTTCGAGATGTAAATCGTTAGCATTTTTAGCAAATGTACAGGTTCTCAAAGAGCTCTGCTGACTTACTGTCATTATACCACGTTTATTTTAACAGTAAGGCATCAGGGATCTCCCAAGTGGTTAGACTGACATCATTTGAAATTTTTGTTTTTGAGATATAAATCGTCAGCACGTTTATTTTAACATATCAGAGATCTCCCAAGTGGTTAGACTTACATCATTTGAAATTTTTGTTTTCGATATTTAACTTCAAAACTTATTCAAGCCTTCTAAACGACTCTTGCTACCTTAGTTTTACCTTGTAAACCTAACGCGTATGTCAAGTCGATAAATGATGATCACAACAATAGTGACAAGCTTTTATTTAAATTATTATTATTATTATTAAACGTTTAATTCAGATAAAAATCCATAGTACCATACATTTACAAATTTCATACAATAAAATCACAATAATAAAAATAAAATAAATTAAAATCCTAACACATACATAATCGAATTCATGACATTAAATTAATTTTCAAAAATAAATAGAAATAAGACATTCACAGACATTTAAAGACAACCCAAGTTAGTTTTGCTTTACTAAGTATATAAATTTAAAAACCTAATCTTTTCTCAAATGTGAAAAATTTTACCTATAATAGTATTTTCTCTTTATTTTTTACTTAACAGTTAAAAGAAATAATGTAAATAGGTAGCCAAGAAAAACGCTAGAAACTAGAAAGCATATAATGCAAATGTGATTCCATAACAAAACTTTCTAAGCAGAGTCAAAGTGCCTTTTGAATTGAGACGGGTCATGTTTTTTAAATTTAGCTATATCTTACCCGCAAGGGATCCACACTCCATACTAATAGGTAGGTACATATGATAAGCAAAAAAAAATTACCAACACACATTTGAAATGTACATACCTAAAACTGAACTGAACTGTGTTTGAAATGTATCTTTACATTAAGCGGAAATAATTTTTTTTTATAACTTCAATCGTTAGCATTTTTAGCAAATGTACAGGTCCTCAAAGAACTCTATTGACTTACTGTCATTATAACACGTTTATTTTAACAGTAAGGATCTCCCAAGTGGTTAGACTGACATCATTTGAAATTTTTGTTTTCGGGATATAAATCGTTAGCACGTTAATTTTCACAGTAAGGCATCAGGGATCTCCCAAGTGATTAGACTGACATCATTTTTTTTTTTTGTTTTCGAGATGTAAATCGTTAGCATTTTTAGCAAATGTACAGGTCCTCAAAGAACTCTATTGACTTACTGTCATTATAACACGTTTATTTTAACAGTAAGGCATCAGGGATCTCCCAAGTGGTTAGACTGACATCATTTGAAATTTTTGTTTTCGGGATATAAATCGTTAGCACGTTAATTTTCACAGTAAGGCATCAGGGATCTCCCAAGTGGTTAGACTGACATCATTTTTTGTTTTTGTTTCGAGATTTAAAACCGTTAGCATTTTTAGCAAATGTACAGGTCCTCAAAGAACTCTATTGACTTACTGTCATTATAACACGTTTATTTTAACAGTAAGGCATCAGGGATCTCCCAAGTGGTTAGACTGACATCATTTGAAATTTTTGTTTTCGGGATATAAATCGTTAGCACGTTAATTTTCACAGTAAGGCATCAGGGATCTCCCAAGTGGTTAGACTGACATCATTTATTTTTTTTTGTTTTCGAGATGTAAATCGTTAGCATTTTTAGCAAATGTACAGGTCCTCAAAGAACTCTATTGACTTACTGTCATTATAACACGTTTATTTTAACAGTAAGGCATCAGGGATCTCCCAAGTGGTTAGACTGACATCATTTGAAATTCTTGTTTTCGGGATATAAATCGTTAGCACGTTTATTTTCACAGTAAGGCATCAGGGATCTCCCAAGTGGTTAGACTGACATCATTTTTTTTTTTTGTTTCGAGATTTAAAACCGTTAGCATTTTTAGCAAATGTACAGGTCCTCAAAGAACTCTATTGACTTACTGTCATTATAACACGTTTATTTTAACAGTAAGGCATCAGGGATCTCCCAAGTGGTTAGACTGACATCATTTGAAATTTTTGTTTTCGGGATATAAATCGTTAGCACGTTAATTTTCACAGTAAGGCATCAGGGATCTCCCAAGTGGTTAGACTGACATCATTTTTTTTTTTTTGTTTCGAGATTTAAAACCGTTAGCATTTTTAGCAAATGTACAGGTCCTCAAAGAACTCTATTGACTTACTGTCATTATAACACGTTTATTTTAACAGAAAGGCATCAGGGATCTCCCAAGTGGTTAGACTGACATCATTTTTTTTTTGTTTTCGAGATGTAAATCGTTAGCATTTTTAGCAAATGTACAGGTCCTCAAAGAACTCTATTGACTTACTGTCATTATAACACGTTTATTTTAACAGTAAGGCATCAGGGATCTCCCAAGTGGTTAGACTGACATCATTTGAAATTTTTGTTTTCGGGATATAAATCGTTAGCACGTTTATTTTAACAGTAAGGCATCAGGAATCTCCCAAGTGGTTAGACTGACATCATTTATTTTTTTTTGTTTTCGAGATGTAAATCGTTAGCATTTTTAGCAAATGTACAAGTCCTCAAAGAACTCTATTGACTTACTGTCATTATAACACGTTTATTTTACCAGTAAGGCATCAGGGATCTCCCAAGTGGTTAGACTGACATCATTTGAAATTTTTGTTTTCGGGATATAAATCGTTAGCACGTTAATTTTCACAGTAAGGCATCAGGGATCTCCCAAGTGGTTAGACTGACATCATTTAATTTTTTTTGTTTTCGAGATGTAAATCGTTAGCATTTTTAGCAAATGTACAGGTCCTCAAAGAACTCTATTGACTTACTGTCATTATAACACGTTTATTTTAACAGTAAGGCATCAGGGATCTCCCAAGTGGTTAGACTGACATCATTTGAAATTTTTGTTTTCGGGATATAAATCGTTAGCACGTTTATTTTCACAGTAAGGCATCAGGGATCTCCCAAGTGGTTAGACTGACATCATTTTTTTTTTTTGTTTCGAGATTTAAAACCGTTAGCATTTTTAGCAAATGTACAGGTCCTCAAAGAACTCTATTGACTTACTGTCATTATAACACGTTTATTTTAACAGTAAGGCATCAGGGATCTCCCAAGTGGTTAGACTGACATCATTTGAAATTTTTGTTTTCGGGATATAAATCGTTAGCACGTTAATTTTCACAGTAAGGCCTCAGGGATCTCCCAAGTGGTTAGACTGACATCATTTGAAATTTTTGTTTTCGGGATATAAATCGTTAGCACGTTTATTTTAACAGTAAGGCATCAGGAATCTCCTAAGTGGTTAGACTGACATCATTTAATTTTTTTTGTTTTCGAGATGTAAATCGTTAGCATTTTTAGCAAATGTACAGGTCCTCAAAGAACTCTATTGACTTACTGTCATTATAACACGTTTATTTTAACAGTAAGGCATCAGGGATCTCCCAAGTGGTTAGACTGACATCATTTGAAATTTTTGTTTTCGGGATATAAATCGTTAGCACGTTTATTTTCACAGTAAGGCATCAGGGATCTCCCAAGTGGTTAGACTGACATCATTTAATTTTTTTTTGTTTTCGAGATATAAATCATTAGCATTTTTAGCAAATGTACAGGTCCTCAAAGAACTCTATTGACTTACTGTCATTATAACACGTTTATTTTAACAGTAAGGCATCAGGGATCTCCCAAGTGGTTAGACTGACATCATTTGAAATTTTTGTTTTCGGGATATAAATCGTTAGCACGTTTATTTTAACAGTAAGGCATCAGGAATCTCCCAAGTGGTTAGACTGACATCATTTAATTTTTTTTGTTTTCGAGATGTAAATCGTTAGCATTTTTAGCAAATGTACAGGTCCTCAAAGAACTCTATTGACTTACTGTCATTATAACACGTTTATTTTAACAGTAAGGCATCAGGGATCTCCCAAGTGGTTAGACTGACATCATTTGAAATTTTTGTTATCGGGATATAAATCGTTAGCACGTTAATTTTCACAGTAAGGCATCAGGGATCTCCCAAGTGGTTAGACTGACATATTTTTTTTTTTTTTTGTTTTCGAGATTTAAAACCGTTAGCATTTTTAGCAAATATACGGGTCCTAAAAGAACTCTATTGACTTACTATCATTATAACACGTTTATTTTAACAGTAAGGCATCAGGAATCTCCCAAGTGGTTAGACTGACATCATTTGAAATTTTTGTTTTCGGGATATAAATCGTTAGCACGTTTATTTTAACAGTAAGGCATCAGGAATCTCCCAAGTGGTTAAACTGACATCATTTAATTTTTTTTGTTTTCGAGATGTAAATCGTTAGCATTTTTAGCAAATGTACAGGTCCTCAAAGAACTCTATTGACTTACTGTCATTATAACACGTTTATTTTAACAGTAAGGCTTCAGGGATCTCCCAAGTGGTTAGACTGACATCATTTGAAATTTTTGTTTTCGGGATATAAATCGTTAGCACGTTTATTTTAACAGTAAGGCATCAGGAATCTCCCAAGTGGTTAGACTGACATCATTTAATTTTTTTTGTTTTCGAGATGTAAATCGTTAGCATTTTTAGCAAATGTACAGGTCCTCAAAGAACTCTATTGACTTACTGTCATTATAACACGTTTATTTTAACAGTAAGGCATCAGGGATCTCCCAAGTGGTTAGACTGACATCATTTGAAATTTTTGTTATCGGGATATAAATCGTTAGCACGTTTATTTTCACAGTAAGGCATCAGGGATCTCCCAAGTGGTTAGACTGACATCATTTGAAATTTTTGTTTTTCGAGGTATAAATCGTTAGCTTTTTTAGCAAATGTACAGGTCCTCAAAGAGCTCTGCTGACTTACTGTCATTATACCACGTTTATTTTAACAGTAAGGCATCAGGGATCTCCCAAGTGGTTAGACTGACATCATTTGAAATTTTTGTTTTCGAGATATAAATCGTTAGCACGTTTATTTTAACAGTAAGGCATCAGGGATCTCCCAAGTGGTTAGACTGACATCATTTGAAATTTTTGTTTTCGATATTTAACTTCAAGAAAGATAACCTCTTTTGCTTTACTAAGTATATAAATTTAAAAACCTAATCTTTTCTCAAATGTGAAAATTTTTACCTATAATAGTATTCTCTCTTTATTTTTTACTTTACAGTTAAAAGTAACTGAGACATTTGGAATCTGCCATTTAAACCCACACCTTCGTGCAACACAGCAGTCCACGGCTTTTTATTTTATTACTTTCTGCCATATAATTCTCTTATCATAACTCATAACTCCATGTCATTTACCTCACTCAACCAATACAATGATTCCACCCACACCTTTGCACACTACGACTCATTAAGAGACAGCGCGAACAAAATCTGTGTTCCGTTCAACTGCGGTGCACACGCCGCAATTCACTCAGTCGCGTTTTCGCTCTTGAGCGCCCCCGCGCGCCCCGCACTGCCGCGCTTGTGACACAGATTTTGTTCGCATTGTCTTCTCTATACGTAAGCAGTAATAACTCAATGGATAAGACAACAACTTTTACCCATTTAAACAGACATACCATCCCTCCCTACCGATCCACCACAAGTCAGATAAAATAAAATAACCCATTGAATGAATGGACCAATGACTCTACCTACACCTTTGCCAGTGCGATTTATTACTGATAAGACTACAAATTATATCATTATGGATGGCGAGCGCCGACCGGAGACCCATGTGGATTGCGCGATAGCGATTATCGTTACCGCGCAGTCACGAGGTCTCAAGTCAGCGCTCAACCCTCACGCCGCCCACAACACCCATGCCAACGGGCACATCATCCGCCCCAACTGACCCACCACAAGTCAGACAGCATCCACAGCCGGGACATCGACCCCCATCGTGACCTTCGCGCCACAGTCAACGCAAGACATCCCAGCAACCAGCCGACATCGAACACACCCCACTGACCCCTCATCATCGGCACGACAGCCCACCTCAACGACGAATTCGCAACCATTCGCTCGGTTCCATTGACTTCATCACTTACCGAAGCATGTTCTCGGCAGTAAGCCAACTCTGATCAGAATCCAGAGCCTAACTACTTGCAGATCATTGGTTGACCGGGCAACCAACCGTTCCCGATCTACAGTCGGTCAGATTTTCTACTGACCAGTATTAGCATGGTTCAATGACGATCTCGCATTGTACGCGTATTCATCTCAAACTACCATTTACGTTCCGTTTTATTTATTTATAATTAAGAAGGATAGTTTAGGTTGGAGTGTTTGTTTGCCATGATTATCAATGAAAATTTGTTATAATCATAGATTTATATTTATATATTTTTCATGACATACACTTTGCACGCACGTATTCCGTATTATGTATATCGCTAGCAATTGTAAAATGTTGATTAAAAGGGCTATGAATGAAATCAAGGGCAAGTATGTGTGTGTGCATATGTGAAATTGCTAGCAAAGTGTGTAAAATGTTGATTAAAAGGGTTATGAATGAAGTTAAGGGGAAGTATGTGTCTGTGCTTATAAGTGAAATTGCCAGCAGTTTGTATGTAAAATGTTGATTAAAAGGGTTATGAATGAAGTCAAGGGGTAGTATGTGTGTGTGTATATGTGAAAAGAAGGATAATAAGAGTATGTTGTATGTTGTGAAAGTGGTGAACTTGTGTTTATGAATATATTTGAACGTATTTGTATAACTTTAATCATATCATACTATATCACATTTATCAATGACACTGACACACAGAGTATTTATTTTTAGGTACTTACTTATTACTATTTTTTTTTCTATTTATTATTATGATCATGCTCGTAACTATTTTCTATGTGTGTTATAATATTTAAGTACCTACAATAATTTGTTATAATAGTAATAATATATGTAATAATAATAATATAAGTAAGTATACCTATGTGCTGCATGAACGAAAATGAATGTAATTAAGATGATTAGAGAGTGATGGTCAAGTGGAAATATATTATTTTTGTTATTAAAATCTAACACACCCACACTAACATAATATTTATTTAATTCAGTTTATTTAATAATATTAAGTAAACATATTTTAATGTACCTAATTAGACTACTTTGATTTTAGAAAAGTGTAGAATAATGTACCTATGTAGCATAGCATATATAGTTTAGGTGGATTAGGCCTCTTCGGGGATACCACGTAAAAAAAAACGCGCCTTAAACCTTACCTCACTCCGTGTGCGTTACGCCAGCAGGAAAGTTGTTCATAGTTCCCAATCTGCTGTAAATGTGCGCAACATAAAAAATTAGTGCTCTTTGTCGTTTTGTGAAAAAACGGATACAACGGTTCCTGCTGCAGTAACGTTGTTCCAGCAGGAAAATTCTGAACGAGTGATCGGAGAGAATTTTTTTTTTTGTGGGCAGATTGCTTATGTTCGTGTAAGAATGTGCGCCGAATATAATAATTGGTGCTTCTTCAGGTTTTCGAGATATTGCATTTCCTGCTGCAGTAACGTTTCGAAGAATCGTGTATCTCGAAACCCATTGAATGTGCGCTTGTAGAATAAACCATACACGAGTAGCTCTTCATTGGTGCCAATTAGTGACAAAATTAGATTTAGGAAAATATTTAGTTTTCAAGTAATCGGGCGTTTTCGAAAACCCGAAAAAAAATCGTAGCGCCTAAATGAGATTACGTATGAGCTTGCTGAAAACTGTATTCGGTTTTCTTGACGCTTATAATAACAATAGAAATTTTCAAAAGTGCACATGCAAGCTTTATTGAATAATATTGCTAAAAGTCAAAACTAAAGTGTAATAACTTTGATGGCAAAATACAAGAAACCGGCTCAACCCAAGATGTGTAGGTGTACACTAACAATATGTGCCAATAGTCAAAAATATATAGCGAAAATTTTCAGTTTGGAATGTTGCGCATTCAGGAAATATAAACAAAAAACAAAACATGTACACAACGACTGACTATCCGACAAATTCGAATGAATACAAAAAAGCGGTGGATTAGTACAATGGATGACCTTCTCTATTGGACGTATTATGTCTAAGCGTTGTCCGTACAGTCGCGTTCAAATGTTGTAAGTTGCCTCGCATATCACTCTAAACAACTTTCCTGCTGGCGTAACGCACACCCTCACTCCAGGTGGTGTGGAAAAAGGTTTGTAGCTTTGGATATACTTAATATAGATGTAGTTTAGCTCGGAAATTGTTTTTAGAACTCTATACCTACCTAATATAGCAGTAGATAGGTGTAGTTGTTTTCAATAAACACAATTTCACACCGTAGTTTGTTTCAATACCTAATCCTAGAAGTGTTGTAGCTACCTACCTAAGTGTAGTATAATGTATGTAGGTACATAGATGTAGTTTAGGTAGATTAGGCCTCTTCGGGGGGATGCCACGTAAATAAAACGCGCTTGAAACCTTACCTCTCTAGGTGGTGTGGAAAAAGGTTTGTAGTTATGGATATACATACTTATTATAGATGTAGTTTAGTTACGATTTAGAATTATGTTAATCGAGTAAGGTAAGTACCTAATTTGTTATAATAAAACATACACAGTTAGAGCCAGTAGTTTAAAAAATATTGTGTCTCACTGATTAGCTGTTACTCTATTATTGTTTTCTGTCCTGCAAATTAGATACAACTAAGCCTGGAGGAGTATTTAAAGCGGCGAGCACCGGCATTAGAGAATGCTGAGCCACCACAGCCAGCTACAAGGGTAACTGCACTCATCACAACTTCAGGAGACCAGCCATCATACAGCTACACTGCTGTAAGTATAGCCACAAATTGTACACTTGCAAAACTTTTCAAATGCTTCCAACCAACGGTTAAATGCATGAATTTGTACACAAAATAAATTTCTGATTGCACGCATAAATATTTGACAACCAATAATACATTATAAATCAATCCTTTCCCATTACTGACATTATTATTACTACATTTATTAAATCTAAAATATGCCATTATCCGAATATTGTGGTAAACCTATATTTAAATACGTTCTTTAGTTTGAGGGGAGACTTTACCGTATCTACGGGATGAACATTAAGGGCGACATTTACCAAACGGATAAACATGTTTAAAATTTTATTTAAGGACAAAATTCTGTTTAGCAACACAAGTTGTCTTGCACCACAAGTTAAACACGATTAACGATCTGTCAAAGGAGACCATTTTTTTAAGCCCACTTGGATGTAACTTATAATATTCATAGTAAACCAAAAAGAAGATACCATTTTATTATACATGGAATAGAAACGAAAGATTATATAAAACCGTAACCGGAATAAGTTATATTTTGAAATTTTCTTCCGAGTTTAATCATTATGTCATTTGATAGATAATACTTACAAATGAAAACAAAGGGGATAGAACCGATGTGGCATATCAACCTGTCCGCCATTTTGTTTTTTTTTTCGAAATCGCGGCCCACAATGAAAGTGGTATGTATGGATAGAGGACATACAGACGAACAAAAAATGTTCAGTAACACGGTACCCAAAGTGTCACGTTACCGAGATATTTGAAGGTAAAGATCGACAAATGAGTACAACAACAATCATTAAATAATTAAAAAAATAGCCTTATTACGTGTATATGCGTTAAATTGTATCCAAATAATAGTTCCCAGGTTGATTATTACTATACGCACGAGAAAATCTTTTCGCATCGCTATAAAACGCTATGTTATGTCAAAGAATAGTTATCTCGTGCTCTTAGTAGTATGTAATGTACCTACTCTCTTTCAATAACCAGTAATAATAATAATCAACGCCAACATACACGTAAAAGGTCTATTTTTTATGTGCTCATTGTGCTCATATGTCCATCTTTACCTTCAAATATCTCGGTAACGTGACACTTTGGGTACCGTGTTACTGGACATTTTTTGTTCGTCTATATGTCCTCTATCCATACATACCACTTTCATCGTGGGCCGCGATTTCGAAAAAAAATTAAAATGGCGGCGGGTCGATATGCCAGCTCCCATACAAAAAAGTTCAAACCCCTTTAACTAAATTCGTTTAAACTTATTTTAACCCGCCCCGGCTTCGTGCAAATGGTTGTTATTATACATATAAACCTTCCTCTTGAATCACTCTATCTATTAAAAAAAAAATGAAAAAATAAAAAAACTTTTTTTGCAAAAAAAACAACCGACTTCAAAAACACCAAAAAGAGAAAAATAAACTTAAGAAGAAAAATCAGCTTCTGAAGTCGGTGACTTTTGTTTGTTTGACTTCATGTTTTTGCCACCGACTTCAGAAGCTGATTTTTCTTCTTAAGTTTATTTTTCTCTTTTTGGTGTTTTTGAAGTCGGTTGTTTTTTTTTGCAAAAAAGTTTTTTTATTTTTTCATTTTTAGTTGTAATAAGTACCTATATATATATATCCTATACAAATATTTACTATGCATTTAACATTCAACCAAGAAACCTAATCCTTAACCTTCAAGATTCAATTATTTTTGCTTTCAAGACAAGTGATGACTGCTAGATGCGAATACTTGAATAGCGTCAGAAAAAGCACGAAACACGTAATACGTGTCTATGAAATTCATATTTAACAACTAAAAAAATGTGTATTGGACACATCTGCATACCCCCTCAGAGCATACAGGCGTGATGTTACGTCATGATAATGTATATTCAATAAACATCCAAGCGATTCCAGCAAATACGACAGATTTGCCGTCTATTTTTAAAGAGTTCCATTGTATATCTCCGAAGATCAGCACCAGATCTTCCCCAAATTAAAATGGGACCACCTCAGGAGTATACTCTTTCAAATAAAAAAAGAATTTTGAGAATCGGCCTCAAATGGGGGAGAAATCAGGTAACATACATAAAAAAAAAAAAAAAAAAAAAAACACACGAACATATAACCTCCTCCTTTTTGGAAGTCGGTTAAAAACCGCATCAAAATCCGTTGCGTAGTTTTAAAGATTTAAGCATACAAAGGGACATAGGGACAGAGAAAGCGACTTTATTTTATACTATGTAGTGATAAGATTTGTTAAAAGTCGCCCTAAATGTTTGACAGTTACGATCTCGAGACTCGAGTTATAAGTATTCTAGCAAACCCGACTTTGTTTTATAGATGTACTTATATTAGTTGATGTGTTTTTCCAGACAGTGCAATCCAGAGTCAGCAGTCGATGAAGCTGGCAGAGCAGTTAGCCCGCACATACTACATCATCATTGGACATATTGTTGAAGACAGCCTGCCTTACAATTTGGCACAACAACCATGTAATAAATAGTTTTAAAATAAGTAGGTCACAATCAGCATCGACAATCGACATCCAGAGTAAAAAATCTATCAAAATGTTTTGATTGTAAATTACTTTATTCTTTCGCCCGTAGTCCCTGGAAAATGCCGTGGTCCCTTTTTTTTCTTCGTGTTTCTATAATACGACCGTCTCGCGACAGTATCCTTTATGGGCGGCATGGGCACCGGGCCGTAGGCCGACGAAGGAGGCCGGCGGAGGCCCGGCACTTTGGGGACAGAAGATATTAGTGTTATATATATATGCGAGCGAAGCGAGCGCGCGTCATTGAGTACAATTTAATTCGGCAGTAGGTATATATTTCTAGAAGGAACCACGGGCAAAACAATACTCGTGGTCCCTTCCAGGGACCGGGACCACGGGCGAAAAAGACTATATCAATAATTAAGAAATTAATGTACAAATGTAGGTACCGGAGAAGATGCCTTATATGCCTTTTTATGTTTTCTAAATATACTTTTTTATGTTAAAATAACATGGAACTGTTTCAAATTATATTTATATCGTAACAAGTAAAACATAGTTTTATTTAATTTATCAATAAAGCAGTTTTGTTTACTATCGCCTGTGAAAACGATGAGGAATCGAATGTGTTTTTCGAATAACTTAGTCATAGGTTTTAATACTATTCTTAAATTCACATGATACATTTTACTCAATCAACAACACAGCCATTGACTTAACTGTTAAAATATAAGATAACTGAATCATCATAAATTTAATATTGCTAAGCTTTCTTGAGAGGTCCAAATAACTGGTCCGGTCCAAGTAGCTGGTCATCACTACTAAAAAATACCCACAGTCCCCCTCCCTGAGGTCCACCTTGGTGAACCGTTGTAAAAAATCTTTCCACGATTCACCCAGGTGGGTAAGAACTAGAGGATTTGAGGTAGGTAAGTGCCTATCATAATGATTTATTACTTAGTAATGACGAATTTTCTTTTCAAAATAAAATAATAGTTCCCAAGACCACGATAGATGGCGCTAAAAAAACTGTACGAGTTCATTCAAACAATAATAGGTTTTCTTATGGCTTTCTCTAGACTTACTACGTTTAAGAGTTCAATCAAACCTTTCGGGTCTCTTCTGGGCTTTATTTGGCATGTCACTAGAGTTTGAAAAGTGAAAAACTAGAATAAAGCTCCCCCTCTCCCCCTCTTCACGCCCCGCGAGCTGCGCGCAGCTCGCGCAGCCACGCAAATACTAGTTATACTATATAAAGCTAAATTACCACTGACTCACTCACTCACTCACTGACATAATTGTTCTCCCAGATGGTGGATGGGGAGGTGGGTATATTTTGACAGATTCGTAAACAACCAACTCTCGTGAGTATGGGAAAAGTCCCAAACCCCCCCTTTTCCCCCCCCTTCTCCCCCCTCCCTATCATATCTCGGAAACTAAGAGACCCGTATTTTTTTTTTTTTACAGATTCGTATAGGGGAGGCTCGGGAAAGTAAAAACCATTTTTCAAAGTGGCCCCCCTTGCCCCCCTTCTCTCCCCTTTTAGGCGGATCTCGAAAATAAAGAGATTTTACGTGTTTTTTTTTAGGGATTCGTATAGAAGAGGCTTAGAGAAGTTTAAACCATTTTTCAAATTTGACCCCCTTGCCCCCCTTCACCCCCCCCCTTTCGGATCTAGGAAGTTTATTTTATTTATTTATTTATTTATTTATTTATGTACACACAAAATACAAAAAAAGGATAAAAAACATAAAAAAATAGAAGAGCACAAAGGTACTGCTTATTTCATGTGAAATTTCTTCCAGCAGACCTGCGAGAGGAAAGTTGGATTAGACACGTAGACACAGTGTGTAGAAAAGTTAAGAGACTTGGAACATTTTTTTTTTCAGATTCATATAGAGGGGCATTGCGTTAGTCGAAATCTTGTTTAGAAACTCCCCCCTCTCCCCCCCTTCACCCCCCCCCCTCTACACCTCTTTTTTTACTCCTGAAAAAAATTTTGACTCTTACCTAAATCTATTTGAGGGGCGTTGAAATTTGTATACCCTCCCCTCCCCAACCTCCCCTAAAATTAAAAGGGCTGTAACTTCATAACAGTTAGAGATAGACATTAGGTGTTTGAACAAATGTTATAGTAGGCGTCGAAACCTGTCCGGTGGTGGCACAGCGGTAAAGCGAAGGGGGGAGCGGGCGAGCGAAGCGAGCCGGCGACCCCCGTAGCGTAGGGATAATGTCATGATAGCTTTCCGGTGGTAGGTAGGTCCTGAGTGGAGCGAACCTGCGAGACCGAGTGGAGCGAAGGGTAGGTTGCGAGCGAAGCGAGCCGGCGACCTCCTTAGCGTAACGAAGGTTGAGTGGGTGAAGCGTAACTCAGCGGCGACGACAAGCAAACTTTAGGGTAATGTTTTTTTAGTGGTAGTAGGTAGTAGGTAGGTGGTAGGTAGTAGGTAGGTGTAGGTAGTAGGTGCAGGTAGGTGTAGGTGTAGGTAGGTGTAGGTAGGTAGTAGGTAGGTAGTGGGTAGGTGTAGGTAGGTAGGTGTAGGTAGGTAGGTGTAGGTAGGTAGTAGGTAGGTGTAGGTAGGTAGGTGTAGGTAGGTGTAGGTAGGTGTAGGTAGGTGTAGGTAGGTGTAGGTAGGTAGTAGGTAGGTGTAGGTAGGTAGTACCGCGAGCTGCATTGGAACATTTTTTTTTTCCGATTCATTGAGAGGTGCAATGCGTTAGTCGAAATAATTTTTCAAAGCTCCCCCTCTCCCCCACTTCACGCCCCGCGAGCTGCGCGCAGCTCGCGCAGCCACGCAAATACTAGTTATAGTTATATAAAACTACAAAGCCACTGACTGACTCATTGACATGTCGTTTCTCGGAATGGGTGAGAGATGGGTTAGGGGTATGTTTTGCAAAAATGTGCTATCTGACCAATCGAGTAGAGGAAAATTATAGGGAAAGTTCAAATCCAAGATGGCGGGCGAGTCCATTTCCGGTTTCGGTGGGGGAAAGACTTGGATGGATTTCGACTCAGAGGTCCTATACAAAATCTAAAACTATTTAAAAAAAAAAGTAAAAAAAAAAAAAAAACAAGATGGCGGCCGCGCCAGGACGTTTTGAAATTGTCGACTTTTTTCACTCGACTTTGACAAATTGTTTTCTTTTACCAAATTCTAAAACCGCCAACGAAAAGTCTGCCAATTTGTTGGTAATTTCAATGGCAATTGGGAAAAATTATGACATTGTGAAAATCCAAGATGGAGGACGCTGCGGCGGCCATTTTGTAAAAAGTTGGATTTTTCGATTTTTTTCAAATCCATTTTTCGGGTACTTGGCAACATCGAACGGGTTCGAATTGTACTGAGCGGTTGTGTGTTTTGTTGACGAGTGTTGCCTGGTGTAAAAAAAAACCCTATTTTTAGGGTATTTTCTCAGATTTTCCCCGAAAACATGAAAAGTAGAAATAATGACATTTTAAATAGAGACTTTGACTAGCCGGCAACATTGGGGTCCCCCAAATGACATTTGACCATTTTGGTTCGTTTTAATTGGCAACCCCAAAAAATATTGAACTTTTTAATTTTTGTGACTTTTTGACTTTGGCGAATTAGTTTGTTCTACCAAACTCGAAAGTTGGCAACACCAAGTACACCAATCGGTGGCCTATATTCTTGACATTTCAGGAAAATTATGACTTTTCAGAAAAACAAGATGGCGGATTCCATGGCGGCCATCTTGTAAAAAGGCCGAAAAATCCCAATTTTCGACACGATAATTGGGACAGCTGGCATCCCCCGACCGGATTGTGTTGTATGGACCGGTTATGTAATTCGTCAAGGAGTGTAGCCTGGTGTAAAAAATTTTCCCATTATTAGGGAAATTTCCCAGATTTTCCCCGAAAACATGAAAAGTAGAAATAACGACATTTTGAACGAAAATTTTACATAAACACCAAGAATAGGGTCCCCCAAATGACATTTGACCATTTTCATCACTTTCAGCTGGCAACCCCGAGAGCCATTGGCGTTTGAATTTTTTGGTCAGACCCGACTTTGGCGAATTAGTTTGTTCTACCAAACTCAAAAGTTGGCAACACCAAGTACACCGGTTAGTGGTCTATATCCCTGAGATTTCAGGAAAATTATGACTTTTTATAAAAAAAAGATGGCGGACAGTGTGGCGGCCATCTTGTAAAAATGATGAAAAATCCCAATTTTCGACACGTTTTATGGGACAGCCGGCATCCCCCGACCGGATTGTGTTGTATGAAGCGATTGTGTACTTTGTTGTGGAGTGTTACCTTACGCAAAAAAAATTCCCATTTTTAGGGAAATTTCCCAGATTTTCCCCAAAAACATGAATAGTGGAAATAACGACATTTTGAATGGATTTTTTTTACAGGAACACTAAGAATGGGGTGCCTCAAATTACATTTGACCATTTTCATTCTTTTCAGCTGGCAGCCCCGAGAGTCATTGGGGCTTGAATTTTCGGATCAGAACCGACTTTGGCGAATTCTTTTGTTCTACCAAACTTAAAACTTGGCAACACCAAGTACACCAGTCGGTAGCTTGTATCCTCGGTATTTCAGAAAAATTAAGACTTTTAGAAAAACAAGATGGCGGACAGTGTGGTGGCCATCTTGGAAAAACGATAAAAAGTCCCAAGTTTCCCAAAAATTTACCGTAAGAGGTCATTCAAACGAATAATCCGACTGAGGTATAGGTACATAAACAGGTACTTTTAATAGGAACCTACTAATACAGATAGGACTGTTATCTTTACCTGACCTATTTATATGAGAAACTGGGTTAAGTATTATAATTATTGACAAATCTACTTTTAGAATAGAGCATCGTGAAAACTTGGGATAACAACTAACGTAAGTAAGTATAAGGGCATCACAATTAATACTTAATAATTATAGATAATTATGTAACCTAACTTATAAAGACTTGGACAACAAAGATATACCTACGTACCTATCTACTTATTTGGTTCTGCCTACCTTTACTTGTAGATTTATCTACTAAAACTGACGGAACAAGCAAATTATGGTCGATATTGGTATTAAATGGTAACTCTTTGCTTCGCAGTTGAGGCACGTACCTATAGAATGTGTCCTACGATGCACTGCTCTGCGTTCATCAACTTGAGGCTTATAGATGCTAAGCCTTACGTGCCAGAAGTAACCACCGGCACCCACACCCTTCAAACCGAAACAGGATATTGCTTGACGATAGAAATAAGCATGGTGAATACTTCCGCAGGCGAGCTCTCGCAAACAGCTTTAATACCTATCTACCTACTAAAAAACAATGATCGCTCAATAAAATATGTAGGTAGGTACACAATTACAAGAGAAAGCTCAGCCGGAGAGTACCAATAGTTGAAGCACAATAAGCACAGAGCATCTATGTTTAAAGACGAGTCATAAACCAATGCGTCTCCTATCTGTAATGTTTTATCTATACCTACCTACTGCCCAAATATGGACACTACAATAAAGTCGGTCCACAAATTGTCCACGATGATGTTGAGGAAATCTCAACAGGGGGAGGCTGTAACATACCTACTTGTCCTATTGTTGATGAAAGGAAAGTTAAAATGAGGCCACCTCCGTCAATTTCAACAGTAGGTAGGTACTACTCCCTACCTTACAAAATTATGTAGGTAGGTACCTGAAAAATCATAAAATTTATTATTTCACTAGCTTTTACCCGCGGCTTTGCTCGCTTTGTTTACTTCTAATACCTCCAAGAATCTGTGTACAAAGTTCATTGCGTGAAAACGTAACAAACAAACTTACATTCACATTTATAATAATAATCATATATCTACAATAATTATTGATGCTAATGCATCCTTGCTTTGTACTACAGTCAGGCGTTACGGCTCAATTGATAAGAACCCTGCCTTTTGCGCTGTATGTTGTGGATGATCACCACACATTAGAATTACCTACGTGGACAAACTTGGAGGAGACTTTTACCCGCAAGGGATCCACACTCCGTACTAATACCTAACTTGTACATATGCTAAACAAAAAACATTTACCAACACACATTTGAAATATACATAACTAGCTGACCCACGCAACTTCGTCTGCGTCACATAAATATAGCTTATAACCTTTCTCGATATCGACTATCCGACATAAATTAAGCTAAATCGTAACAAACAAAAAATCTTATCTTTCCTCTTTATTATAATAGTTCAGATGGCTTAGATTAGCTTAGATTATATTAAAGTGTGAATTACTATAGGTATCTCTTACTGTTAAATATACTATAACACTCTATACTTGTAAACATTATGATGCAGTAAATATTTTGAATTTGAATTTCCCGGAGGCCAGCCAGAATCCCCCGTACTTACATTGCGATGCGCGAAATATTTTGCCGCGCGGATATTTTTACATTGCGATATCTTCTAAGATATTTGTTTAAACTGCATAGAGTAAGCAGTGCACAAATATTCTAAATTAAATTTCCGTTCTAACTAACACATTTATTTAGATATAGATTAATACCATATGGGTTAAATAAGCTTCGCCAAAAATAATTCTTTTTAACCTGACAGTTTAACTGTAAAAAAAAGTTACAGTGAGTCAATCTTAAAAGATAGATATATGCTGTCGCGGACTTTTTTTTAGAACTTTTAAAGAGGAACAATTCCTTCATACATGATATTAGCGTAACTTAAACCGTTTTCGCAGCGCACGCAGCGGAAGCTCTCAAAAAGGAAATACCTTTTCCCGTTTTTGTAACATTTTTCATTTATGCTCCGCTCCTATTAGCCGTAGCGTGATGTTATATAGCCTATAGCCTTCCTCGATAAATGGACTACCCAACACAAAAAGAATTTTAAAATTCCAACCAGCAGTTCCTGAGTTTACCGCGTTCAAACAAACAAACAAACAAACTCTTCAGCTTTATAATATTAGTAATAGATAATAGGTCTTTACCTATGAAATTGCCGTTTTGTTTGAAAAAATTTAAACGATTTTTTTTCATGTATTTTTTATTTGTATTAATCGAAGTAATCACCCATTTAATCAATGCATCTTTGCCAACGCAGTGGCAGTTTATTGATGTCCTTCTTAAAGAAATCAGCTGGTCGGGAGGCAACAAATTCTTCAAAGGCATTTTGTACTGCCTCTCGGGTATTGAATTTTTTTCCCGCCAAGAAGTTATCCAAATTCTGGAAAAAGTAGTAGTCTGTAGGCGCAAGGTCTGGTGAGTAGGGCGGATGACGGAGAGCTTCCAACCCCAGTTCTTGCAACTTGGAGACAGTCTGCTGTGCAGTATGAGGTCGCGCGTTGTCGTGCAGGAGCAGCGGAGACGAGCGATTGACCAATGCTGGTCGGAGATGTGCCAGCTTTTTTTTTTTTTGCTGTGATGACACCGGCGCTAGACCACCAAACAGTGACCATCACTTTTCTAGGGGTAAGTTTTCGTTTAGGGCATTGTTTAGGTGCTGATCCAGGATCCAACCAACTTGCTGAGCGCTTACGGTTATCGTACAGGATCCATTTTTCATCGCAGGTAACAATGCGGTTCAAAATTCCTTCATTTGTGTGTCTGTTGAGCAGTGCAAGGCACGTCTCGACGCGTACTTCGCGCTGGCGATCATTGAGTTAGTGGGGCACCCATTTGTCAAGCTTTTTTACCTTGCCAATTTGACGCAAATGGACCAATATTGTTTTGACGCTAACGTCGAAAGCTGCTGCTAATTCAGCCGTAGATTGTGTATCATCAGCTTCTTTAACAAAAATTATTTTGATTTGAAATGGCCAGTACTGCAGAACGGCAATTTCATAGGTAAAGACCTAATATGTACCACAGAGCATTTTCTAAACGGGGAAATATGTACCTACCTAAATCTAAACTGAACTGTGTTTGAAATGTATCTTTACATGAAGACAGTGGAAATAGAAAGCTACAATAATAATAGCAGATAGGTTCCCATAAAGCCTTCTATAATCCTTAGCCTAGGAGCCTTAGGGCTTATTTCATGGTCGCTATCCATCAGATGGATAAAAAATATTTCCATCTCTACTTTAAATAAATTCTTCATTAACATAGACTTTACTTGACAGATAGCATTATTCAGAGATTGTGAAATTATGTACTTATGTAGTCAAATAACTTTATTTACTAAAAACTTCTATGAATATGTACAAGTAGGTATTTATACGATGTACTAAATATACATGAAACTGTTGAGCTATCTGCAAAGGATAAATGTTATTTTATTAGAATTTTAAAGGAGGTTTTTTTTTGGCCAAATCATGTACTAAGGTACAAATTACTATCTATGCTCCTTCCAATAAATGGTGTTATGGGCAGTATTTAAAAATTTTCAATATAGTACCTATATATTGGGAAAAGATTATGAAAATGCACCACCTCGCATCTTAACTGCGTTCAAAGAAACGTCCATGACAGCGTTGACAGCTGTCAAACTATTTCATCTGTCAAAATCAAAGTATGAATTATTTTTATTACTGACTGATGTCGCAGCAGAACATCACCAGATGAACATCTTCGCAGGTGTCGCCACATTTACCAGTCCATCTACATAAATACTTAACGAAGAGTGTCAAAAGACACCGGGACGTTCGAGTGACTAAATCGTTATTCAATAAACCCCAAGGAAAGTAATATAATTATAATGATGAACCCTTTCGATTTATGGGAGAGTGAAAGAAGAAAACGTGTTGCGCCGACCCCAAGTAAAATGGGATAAGGGCAGGAAGATGATGGACCTGAAAATAACTACACTTTTACGACAGACGATAGCACCATTAAGTATGACTTGATTGTCGTCATATAGTAAAATATAATCGTCAAGATAGGCAGTTGAGATAATAATATTATCGATTCTTCAATTATTGTTTTCATTGTGAAGGCTTATAGGCAGTAACATAACATATTATTATAAAGAATTGATAATTCGATCCTGTGTATGCTAATGGGAAGTTAGTTAACTACTAGGGATATTTGAAATAAAACCAATAACATTCTTATTTTCTTTTATTACATTTCCTCATTTTCATAATTTTCTCTTACTAAGAGATCTAGGCAGGAGGCAGGTGCTGAAATATCTTGTTGATGTCCAGCCCACCCCGTATACCAAACAATAGTCATGATGTGAGCACAGCAACCCACAGTACGCTTTCCAATTATACGGTTACAGTATTAACCGTGGATTCTGTGCTCCCAACTGTTTTCCTGGATATTTAATAAAATATATTATGTAACAAATGATGTTTGGGAATATTAATTTCGTTATTGATTAAATCAATTAAATAGTAACAACTACTTGGAACACCAATATATAATCGAGGTCTTCTCTCAATTTTCTTTAAAGTTTGTGATATAGTCTCTGATGCTTCTATTTTTCTGTCTTCTTTAATAAATTCACTACAGTCAGATGATGACTTTATTTGTAATGAGTGCACTGATGGTGACTCACTGCCAGTTGTTACAGATAGTGTATATAAAGAAATATTGTTGTCGGAATGCTTTTCTTCAATTAATATTTCGAGTAGTTTTGCTTAAGCTGGATATGGATGGTCTACATTGTTTTATGGTCTAAGCCTTAAATGGAGACGTACTGCAAGATATTAGTGAAGGTTTCAAAGGTGATGATGCCTGGTCTATGGACTTTATTTTGGTCTGTACAGCCTTACTTCAGAATTTGTGTGCTATGTATGCTTGAACAGATTTTTCTACTGACTTCAAGGATAAAGTTTCTGGAATATTTTCTCCAATTGTTTGATAATCTAAAAAGTAAACACCAAAATGTTTTGATTGTAAATTACTTTATTCTTTCGCCCGTAGTCCCTGGAAAATGCCGTGGTCCCTTTTTTTTCTTCGTGTTCCTATAATACGACCGTCTCGCGACAGTATCCTTTATGGGCGGCATGGGCACCGGGCCGTAGGCCGACGAAGGAGGCCGGCGGAGGCCCGGCACTTTGGGGACAGAAGATATTAGTGT
This sequence comes from Diarsia dahlii, assembly GCA_949775195.1. NCBI lineage: Eukaryota > Metazoa > Arthropoda > Insecta > Lepidoptera > Noctuidae > Diarsia > Diarsia dahlii. The sequence goes on from OX459195.1 coordinate 18,408,782, forward strand.
TATATATATATGCGAGCGAAGCGAGCGCGCGTCATGGAGTACAATTTAATTCGGCAGTAGGTATATTTTTCTAGAAGGAACCACGGGCAAAACAATACTCGTGGTCCCTTCCAGGGACCGGGACGACGGGCGAAAAAGACTATATCAATAATTAAGAAATTAATGTACAAATGTAGGTACCGGAGAAGATGCCTTATATGCCTTTTTATGTTTTCTAAATATACTTTTTTATGTTAAAATAACATGGAACTGTTTCAAATTATATTTATATCATAACAAGTAAAACATAGTTTTATTTAATTTATCAATAAAGCAGTTTTGTTTACTATCGCCTGTGAAAACGATGAGGAATCGAATGTGTTTTTCGAATAACTTATTCATAGGTTTTAATACTATTCTTAAATTCACATGATACATTTTACTCAATCAACAGCACAGCCATTGACTTAACTGTTAAAATATAAGATAACTGAATCATCATAAATTTAATATTGATAGGCTCTCTTGAGAGGTCCAAATAGCTGGTCCGGTCCATGTAGCTGGTCATCACTACTAAAAAATACACACAGTCCCCCTTCCTGAGGTCCACCTTGGTGAACCATTGTAAGAAAACTTTCCACGATTGGGTAATAGAGGTAGTTAAGTGCCTATCATAATGATTTATTACTTAGTAATGACGAATTTTCTTTTCAAAATAAACAGTAATTCCCAAGACCACGATAGATGGCACTAAAAAAATTGTACGAGTTCATTCAAACAATAATAGGTTTTCTTATGGCTTTCTCTAGACTTACTACGTTTAAGAGTTCAATGAAGTAGAAACCTTTCGGGTCTCTTCTGGGCTTTATTTGGCATTTCACTAGAGTTTGAAAAGTGGAAGACTCATCTGCCTAGCCTTTTCCCAACTATATTGGGGTCGGCTTCCAGTCTAACCGGATGCAGCTGAATACCAGTATTTTACATGGAGCGACTGCGTATCTGACCTCCACAACCCAGTTAATACTAGGTAATATAATAGGTACCCTTTGATAAGACTGGATGTCAGAATTTCAGGTCACTGACTACCTGTAACGACTGCCAAATATCTATATATGGCAGCCGGGACCAACAGCTTAACGTGCTTTCCTAGGCACGGAGGAAACTCGGTATGTCGGGCGGTCACCCATCCACAGACCGACCTAGGCAAGCACAGCTTTACCTGAAGATCGTCCTGAGTGGCAGTTCTTATTAAGCCACGAGCTCCTCGAAAAGTGGAAGACTAGGGTTCTTTTTGACATCACTTTTAAGGTTTATTTATACTACCTATATGTTGCATACGATTAGAGCAAACATTATAATATATAGTTTATTTGTACCGACTTTTAAGTACATCAACTAAAGGAATAAAAAATCGTTCAGTTGATTTACATAAAAGACCATTTGGAATTTTGGACTCATAATGGATTTTCCAATTCATTTAAATTTTACAAGGGTAACTAAAACTCCTCAAAAGCACGACAAAACCGCGAGCTGCAAGCAGCACCGAGCAAATACTAGGGGCAATGTGTTAGTCGAAATCATTTTTCAAAGCCCCCCTTCACGACCCGCGAGCTGCGCGCAGCTCGCGCAGCCACGCAAATACTAGTTATAGTTATATAAAACTACAAAGCCACTCACTGACTGATTGACATGTCGTTTCTCGGAATGGGTGAGAGTTGGGTTAGGGGTATGTATTGCAAAAATGTGTAATCTGACCAATCGAGTAGAGGAAAATTATAGGGAAAGTTCAAATCCGAGATGGTGGGCGAGTCCATTTCCGGTTTCGGTGGGGGAAAGACTTGGATGAATTTCGACTCAGAGGTCCTATACGAAATCTAAAAGCATATAAAAAAAAAAGTAAAAAAAAAAAAAAAAACAAGATGGCGGCCGCGCTATGACGTTTTGAAATTGTCGACTTTTTTCACTCGACTTTGACAAATTGTTTTCTTCTACCAAATTCTAAAACCGCCAACGAAAAGTCTGCCAATTTGTTGGTAATTTCAATGGCAATTGGGAAAAATTATGACATTGTGAAAATCCAAGATGGAGGACGCTGCGGCGGCCATTTTGTAAAAAGCTGGAAATTTAGATTTTTTTCAAATCCATTTTTCGGGTAGTTGGCAACATCGCACGGGTTCGAGTTGTAGGGAGCGGTTGTCTGTTTTGTTGACGAGTGTTGCCTGGTGCAAAAAATTTCCCCGTTTTTAGGGTATTTTCCTAGATTTTCCCCAAAAACATGAAAAGTAGAAATAATGACATTTTAAATAAAGACTTTGACTAGCCGGCAACATTGGGGTCCCCCAAATGACATTTGACCATTTTGGTTCGTTTTAATTGGCAACCCCAAAATATATTAAACTTTTTAATTTTTGGGACTTTTTGACTTTGGCGAATTAGTTTGTTCTACCAAACTCGAAAGTTGGCAACACCAAGTACACCAATCGGTGGCCTATATTCTTGACATTTCAGGAAAATTATGACTTTTCAGAAAAACAAGATGGCGGATTCCATGGCGGCCATCTTGTAAAAAGGCCGAAAAATCCCAATTTTCGACACGATAATTGGGACAGCTGGCATCCCCCGACCGGATTGTGTTGTATGGACCGGTTATGTAATTCGTCAAGGAGTGTAGCCTGATGCAAAAAATTTCCCCATTTTTAGGGAAATTTCCCAGATTTTCCCCGAAAACATGAAAAGTAGAAATAACGACATTTTGAATGGAAATTTTACATAAACACCAAGAATGGGGTCCCCTAAATGACATTTGACCATTTTCATCACTTTCAGCTGGCAACCCCGAGAGCCATTGGCGTTTGAATTTTTGGGTCAGACCCGACTTTGGCGAATTAGTTTGTTCTACTAAACTCAAAAGTTGGCAACACCAAGTACACCAGTTGGTGGCCTATATCCCTGAGATTTCAGGAAAATTATGACTTTTCAGAAAAAAAAGATGGCGGACAGTGTGGCGGCCATCTTGTAAAAATGATGAAAAATCCTATTTTTCGACACGATAAATGGGACAGCCGGCATCCCCCGACCGGATTGTGTTGTATAAAGCGATTGTGAACTTTGTTGTGGAGTGTTACCTTACGCAAAAATTTTCCCCATTTTTAGGGTATTTTCCCAGATTTTTCCCAAAAACATGAATAGTGGAAATAACGACATTTTGAATGGATTTTATTTACAGGAACACTAAGAATGGGGTGCTTCAAAAGACATTTGACCATTTTTATTATTTTCAGCTGGCAACCCCGAGAGTCATTGGGGCTTGAATTTTCGGATCAGAACCGACTTTGGCGAATTAGTTTGTTCTACTAAACTCAAAACTTGGCAACACCAAGTACACCAGTTGGTAGCCTATATCCCTGAGATTTCAGGAAAATTATGACTTTTTGGAAAAAAAATGGCGGGCAGTGTGGCCATCTTGTAAAAATGATGAAAAATCCTAATTTTCGACACGATAAATGGGACAGCCAGCATCCCCCGACCGGATTGTGTTGTATGAAGCGATTGTGTACTTTGTTGTGGAGTGTTACCTTATTCAAAAATTTTCCCCATTTTTAGGGTATTTCCCAGATTTTGCCCAAAACCATGAAAGACTTTTAGAATGAAGACTTTGACTATCTGGCAACATAGGGGAGGTGGCGAGCGAAGCGAGCCGGCGACCCCCGTAGCGTAGGGATAAGGTCACGATAGCTTTTCCTCGGTGGTAGGCAGGTCTTGAGTGGAGCGAAGAGTAGCGTAACGAAGGTTGAGTGGGTGAAGCGTATAAGTAACTCTCATGAGTAGCTTAAATGTGCAAAACCTCACCTTTTTGCCCCATTTTCCCCTCCTACCTTTTTCAAAGTTGCCCCATTTGCCCCCTTTCTCCCCCCTTGAGGCGGATCTCGGAAGTTAAGAGACTTGGAATATTTTTTTTTCAGATTCATTGAAAGGGGCAATGCGTTAGTCGAAATCAGTTTTCAAAGCCCCTTTTCCCCCTTTCACCCCCTCCCCTCTTCACCCCTTTTTTTAAACTCGTGTTCTGTTTTGTTTACGGATTTGTATAGAGGAGGCGCGGGAAAGTAAAAACCATTTTTCAAAATTGACCCCCTAGCCCCCCTTCTCCCCCCCTTTAGGCGGATCTCGAAAGTTTCAAAGCTCCCCTTCACGACCCGCGAGCTGCGCGCAGCTCGCGCAGCCACGCAAATACTAGTTATAGTTATATAAAACTACAAAGCCACTGACTCACTCACTCATTGACATGTCGTTTCTCGGAATGGGTGAGAGTTGGGTTAGGGGTATGTTTTGCAAAAATGTGTAATCTGACGAATCGAGTAGAGGAAAATTATAGGGAAAGCTCAAATCCAAGATGGTGGGCGAGTCCATTTCCGGTTTCGGTGGGGGAAAGACGTGGATGAATTTCGACTCAGAGGTCCTATACGAAATCTAAAATCATTTAAAAAAAAAGTAAAAAAAAAAAAAAAACAAGATGGCGGCCGCGCTATGACGTTTTGAAATTGTCGACTTTTTTCACTCGACTTTGACAAATTGTTTTCTTTTACCAAATTCTAAAACCGCCAACGAAAAGTCTGGCAATTTGTTGGTAATTTCAATGGCAATTGGGAAAAATTATGACATTGTGAAAATCCAAGATGGAGGACGCTGCGGCGGCCATTTTGTAAAAAGTTGGATATTTCGATTTTTTTCAAATCCATTTTTCGGGTAGTTGGCAACATCGGACGGGTTCGAGTTGTACCGAGCGGTTGTGTGTTTCGTTGACGAGTGTTGCCTGGTGCAAAAAAATTCCCCATTTTAAGGGTAGTTTCCCAGATTTTCCCCGAAAACATGAAAAGTAGAAATAATGACATTTTAAATAGAGACTTTGACTATCCGGTAACATTGGGGTCCCCCAAATGACATTTGACCATTTTGGTTCGTTTTAATTGGCAACCCCAAAAAATATTGAACTTTTTAATTTTTGGGACTTTTTGACTTTGGCGAATTAGTTTGTTCTACCAAACTCAAAAGTTGGCAACACCAAGTACACCAATCGGTGGCCTATATTCTTAAAATTTCAGGAAAATTATGACTTTTTAGAAAAACAAGATGGCGGATTCCATGGCGGCCATCTTGTAAAAAGGCCGAAAAATCCCAATTTTCGACACGATAATTGGGACAGCTGGCATCCCCCGACCGGATTGTGTTGTATGGACCGGTTATGTAATTCGTCAAGGAGTGTGGCCTGGTGCAAAAATTTTCCCCATTTTTAGGGAAATTTCCCAGATTTTCCCCGAAAACATGAAAAGTAGAAATAACGACATTTTGAATGGAAATTTTACATAAACACCAAGAATGGGGTCCGTCAAATGACATTTGACCATTTTCATCACTTTCAGCTGGCAACCCCGAGAGCCATTGGCGTTTGAATTTTTGGGTCAGACCCGACTTTGGCGAATTAGTTTGTTCTACTAAACTCAAAAGTTGGCAACACCAAGTACACCAGTTGGTGGCCTATATCCCTGAAATTTCAGGAAAATTATGACTTTTCAGAAAAAAAAGATGGCGGACAGTGTGGCGGCCATCTTGTAAAAATGATGAAAAATCCTCATTTTCGACACGATTAATGGGACAGCCGGCATCCCCCGACCGGATTGTGTTGTATGAAACGATTGTGTACTTTGTTGTGGTGTTACTTTACGCAAAAATTTTCCCCATTTTTAGGGTATTTTCCCAGATTTTTCCCAAAAACATGAATAGTGAAAATAACGACATTTCGAATGGAAATTTTACATAAACACCAAAAATGGGGTGCTTCAAATGACATTTGACCATTTTCATTCTTTTCAGCTGGCAACCCCGAGAGTCATTGGGTCTTGAATTTTCGGATCAGAACAGACTTTGGCGAATTCTTTTGTTTTACCAAACTTAAAACTTGGCAACACCAAGTACACCAGTCGGTAGCCTGCATCCTCGATATTTCAGAAAAATTATGACTTTTCAGAAAAACAACATGGCGGACAGTGTGGTGGCCATCTTGGAAAAATGATGAAAAATCCCAAGTTTCCCAAAAATTTACCGTAAGAGGTCATTCAAACGAATAATCCGACTGAGGTATAGGTACATAAACAGGTACTTTTAATAGGAACCTACTAATTCACATAGGACTGTTATCTTTACCTGACCTATTTATATGAGAAACTGGGTTAAGTATTATAATTATTGACAAATCTACTTCTAGAATAGAGCATCGTGAAAACTTGGGATAACAACTAACGTAAGTGTAAGTATAAGGGCATCACAATGAATACTTAATAATTATAGATAATTATGTAACATAACTTATTAAGACTTGGACAACAAAGATATACCTACGTACCTATCTACTTATTTGGTTCTGCCTACCTTTACTTAGATTTATCTACCTACTAAAACTGACGGAACAAGCAAATTATGGTCAATATTGGTATTAAATGGTAACTCTTTGCTTCGCAGTTGAGGCACGTACCTATAGAATGTGTCCTACGATGCACTGCTCTGCGTTCATCAACTTGAGGCTTATAGATGCTAAGCCTTACGTGCCAGAAGTAACCACCGGCACCCACACCCTTCAAACCGAAACAGGATATTGCTTGACGATAGAAATAAGCATGGTGAATACTTCCGCAGGCGAGCTCTCGCAAACAGCTATCTACCTATTCTACCTACTAAAAAACAATGATCGCTCAATAAAATATGTAGGTAGGTACACAATTACAAGAGAAAGCTCAGCCGGAGAGTACCAATAGTTGAAGCACAATAAGCACAGAGCATCTATGTTTAAAGACGAGTCATAAACCAATGCGTCTCCTATCTGTAATGTTTTATCTATACCTACCTACTGCCCAAATATGGATACTACAATAAAGTCGGTCCACAAATTGTCCACGATGATGTTGAGGAAATCTCAACAGGGGGAGGCTGTAACATACCTACTTGTCCTATTGTTGATGAAAGGAAAGTTAAAATGAGGCCACCTCCGTCAATTTCAACAGTAGGTAGGTACTACTCCCTACCTTACAAAATTATGTAGGTAGTACCTAGCCATTGGCATTGGATGTGCATGGGACCTAATTAAATGCTGAAAAATCATAAAATTTATTATTTCACTAGCTTTTACCCGCGGCTTTGCTCGCTTTGTTTACTTCTAATACCTCCAAGAATCTGTGTACAAAGTTCATTGCGTGAAAACGTAACAAACAAACTTACATTCACATTTACAATAATAATCATATATCTACAATAATTATTGATGCTAATGCATCCTTGCTTTATACTACAGTCAGGCGTTACGGCTCAATTGATAAGAACCCTGCCTTTTGCGCTGTATGTTGTGGATGATCACCACACATTAGAATTACCTACGTGGACAAACTTGGAGGAGACTTTTACCCGCAAGGGATCCACACTCCGTACTAATACCTAACTTGTACATATATGCTAAACAAAAAACATTTACCAACACACATTTGAAATATACATAATAATAGGTCTTTACCTATGAAATTGCCGTTTTGTTTGAAAAACTTTAAACGATTTTTTTTCATGTATTTTTTAATTGTATTAATCGAAGTAATCACCCATTTAATCAATGCATCTTTGCCAACGCAGTGGCAGTTTATTGATGCCCTTCTTAAAGAAATCAGCTGGTCGGGAGGCAACAAATTCTTCAAAGGCATTTTGTACTGCCTCTCGGGTATTGAATTTTTTTCCCGCCAAGAAGTTATCCAAATTCTGGAAAAAGTAGTAGTCTGTAGGCGCAAGGTCTGGTGAGTAGGGCGGATTACGAAGAGCTTCCAACCCCAGTTCTTGCAACTTGGAGACCGTCTGCTGTGCAGTATGAGGTCGCGCGTTGTCGTGCAGGAGCAGCGGAGACGAGCGATTGACCAATGCTGGTTAAAGATGTGCCAGCTTCTCCATCATTGTGTTCAGTTCTTCACAGTGCACATCTGCAGTAATGCTCACCCCGTTTGGTAAGAAGCTGTGATGAATCACACCGGCGCTAGACCACCAAACAGTGACCATCACTTTTGTAGGGGTAAGTTTTCGTTTAGGGCATTGTTTAGGTGCTGAACCAGGATCCAACCAACTTGCTGAGCGCTTACGGTTATCGTACAGGATCCATTTTTCATCGCAGGTAACAATGCGGTTCAAAATTCCTTCATTTGTGTGTCTGTTGAGCAGTGCAAGGCACGTCTCGACGCGTACTTCGCGCTGGCGATCATTGAGTTCGTGGGGCACCCATTTGTCAAGCTTTTTTACCTTGCCAATTTGACGCAAATGGACTAATATTGTTTTGACGCTAACGTCGAAAGTTTAGCTGCTGCTAATTCAGCCGTAGATTGTGTATCATCAGCTTCTTTAACAAAAATTATTTTGATTTGAAATGGCCAGTACTGCAGAACGGCAATTTCATAGGTAAAGACCTAATATGTACCACAGAGCATTTTCTAAACGGGGAAATATGTACCTAAATCTAAACTGAACTGTGTTTGAAATGTATCTTTACATGAAGACAGTGGAAATAGAAAGCTACAATAATAATAGCAGATAGGTTCCCATAAAGCATTCTATAATCCTTAGCCTAGGAGCCTTAGGGCTTATTTCATGGTCGCTATCCATCAGATGGATAAAAAATATTTCCATCTCTACTTTAAATAAATTCTTCATAATCATAGATTTTACTTGACAGATAGCATTATTCAGAGATTGTGAAATTATGTACCTAAGTAGTCAAATAACTTTATTTACTAAAAAGCTTCTATGAATATGTACAAGTATTTATACGATGTACTAAATATACATGAAACTGTTGAGCTATCTTTTTTATTAGAATTTAAAGCAGGTTTTTTTTTTGCCAAATCATGTACTAAGGTACAAATTACTATCTATGCTCCTTCCAATAAATGGTGTTATGGGCAGTATTTAAAAATTTTCAATATAGTACCTATATAATGAGAAAAGATTATGAAAATGCACCACCTCGCATCTTAACTGCGTTCAAAGAAACGTCCATGACAGCGTTGACAGCTGTCAAACTATTTCATCTGTCAAAATCAAAGTATGAATTATTTTTATTACTGATGTCGCAGCACTCGCAGCAGAACATCACCAGATGAACATCTTCGCAGGTGTCGCCACATTTACCAGTCCATCTACATACATACTTAACGACGAGTGTCAAAAGACACCGGGACGTTCGAGTGACTAAATCGTTATTCAATAAACCCCAAGGAAAGTAATATAATTATAATGATGAACCCTTTCGATTTATGGGAGAGTGAAACATTGAGGTATATGTACATAAGTACATTATACCTCAATGGAGTGAAAGAAGAAATCGTGTTGCGCCGACCCCAAGTAAAATGGGATAAGGGCAGGAAGATGATGGACCTGAATATAACTACACTTTTACGACAGACGATAGCACCATTAAGTATGACTTGATTGTCGTCATATAGTAAAATATAATCGTCAAGATAGGCAGTTGAAATAATAATATTATCGATTCTTCAATTATTGTTTTCATTGTGAAGGCTTAAAGGCAGTAACATAACATATCATTATAAAGAATTGATAATTCGATCCTGTGTATGCTAATGGGAAGTTAGTTAACTACTAGGGATATTTGAAATAAAACCAATAACATTCTTATTTTCTTTTATTCCATTTCCTCATTTTCATAATTTTCTCTTACTAAGAGATCTAGGCAGGAGGCAGGTGCTGAAATATCTTGTTGATGTCCAGCCCACCCCATATACCAAACAATAGTCATGATGTGAGCACAGCAGCCCACAGTACGCTTTCCAATTATACGGTTACAGTATTAACCGTGGATTCTGTGCTCCCAACTGTTTTCCTGGATATTTAATAAAATATATTACGTAACAAATGATGTTTGGGAATATTAATTTCGTTATTGATTAAATCAATTAAATAGTAACAACTACTTGGAACACCAATATATAATCGAGGTCTTCTCTCAATTTTCTTTAATGTTTGTGATATAGTCTCTGATGCTTCTATTTTTCTGTCTTCTTTAATAAATTCACTACAGTCAGATGATGACTTTATTTGTAATGAGTGCACTGATGGTGACTCACTTCCAGTTGTTACAGATAGTGTATATAAAGAAATATTGTTGTCGGAATGCTTTTCTTCAATTAATATATTTCGAGTAGTTTTGCTTAAGCTGGTTAAGGATGGTCTACATTGTTTTATGGTCTAAGCCTTAAATGGAGACGTACTGCAAGATATTAGTGAAGGTTTCAAAGGTGATGATGCCTGGTCTATGGACTTTATTTTGGTCTGTACAGCCTTACTTCAGAATTTGTGTGCTATGTATGCTTGAACAGATTTTTCTACTAACTTCAAGGATAAAGTTTCTGGAATATTTTCTCCAATTGTTTGATAATCTAAAAAGTAAACACAAGAAATTAGAACAATAGTAACAAGGTGCTCAACAAATTTTAAACCAGGTATAAATATTTTTTTTTTTTACATACTTGAAATAGTATCTCAAGTGTCTTTGAGAGATGAACCTAGCGTCGTCACATCTGGCGAAACACTTTCTTGTGAATCATTTAGACACTCTGTGATTGTCATCATTCTTTGTTATTTTATAATATACGGCCGTCGCCGGCGTCCTATGTATGCTGAGACACGTTCGTTTCTTCCTGTCTTGACACTCAAATTTACTTGGGATGCAACCTGGTTTCATGTTCATTTCATTTCACTTGTGATACTGATCCCATAATATGATACTCCATATTTAACCATATCATTTGGTAACTAGAAAAACAGAAAAACATATTGCATTAAATATAAATGACATTAAATGGTACGATTATACTTGAGGCAAAACAACTTAACCTCACTTTATAAATTTAACTAGAAAATAGTTATTTTGCAACATTCCTTTTGTACTTTGGATTTAGAAATAGGTTGTTGTTGTACTTACATCAAAATAATCTTCACAAAAGTCATCATCATCAGCCTATAATGTTCCCACTGCAGGAGTGCAGGGTCTCAGGCCTCCTCTCTAGGAGAGGGATTTTTACATTGTTTGGCACATAAATAAATAGTTTGTTAGGCGTTTTTGTAGTTGTGCTTTCACACTAGGACACGATTCAGTATTTGTAATAAGAAGAATTCATTTTTAATTAAAGTTACGCGAACAAAACTTCTAACTCCCTTTGTTTGTTTCGAGAACAGGGTTTCGCTTCAGTTTGTTTTGGCACGGCGTGTGACGTCATTCACTTTGACACATTGACATGGCTGGCTGATGCGTTTTCGCGGTAAATTGCGATTCTTTCCGAAGAAGATCGATTTTTGAATTGATTTGAATCGTAATCTGATGAATCGATTCACAAAAAAGTCGAGAACGATTTCTAAAAAATCAATTATTTTTTCAAGTTCATCCATTTTATTAAAAACAAGAAATATACCCTAATAAACAATCTCTTATCATTAAAATCAGGTAATTCAATAATAATTATTATTTTCATTAGGTACCATAATAAAGTATCAGATCAGGTAAGAAAACGTTTATTTTGTAAATGTAGTTTGTTACATTAAAAAGTTAAGAAAAAAAATAACTTACAGTTCCCAATGCATAATATCTAAGCTTTTCGAAAACAACAGTCTGTCTATGGGATCCAAGCATATAAATCATGGCTATTGAGTGAACGTTGTGATTATTAGAGATTTTTTGTTCTTGCTGGTAAAGTGTAGGATTATACTTCAGAAAATATCAAGTGTGAAAAAAATATTCAAGGGTGAAAAATCGATTCACTGAATCGATTCAGTACCACATATCGATTTAAAAGTACGATTTTTGGCCCGAGAAATCGATTCTTCGATTATCGATCTTGGATCACCATCCCTATTGTCTTGGCGGTCAAACAAAAGCGCGGACAGTGTTCCCAACTTAGGGGTTTTCCCCCCAGATTTAGGTAATAAAAAAGTGAAATGGGATTTTTTTATGGGTATTTTCAGGGATTTTTTCATTTACTAATTAATAGACTAATAGTAGTAGAAATACTGCTACTACTAAATTATACAATATACTAAAAATTTATACTACCCACTTGGAGATTTCCCCCCATTTTTTTTTGGATGGGGGGAAAATCATCAAATGACTCCCCCCGCTCTTGGGCAGAGCGAAGGGGAGTGTCAGACTTCTACTGACTAAAAACCGAACCCATGTTCCTTCTTTGCCCTTGTGCCGAGGCCACGTCATCTCGTACTAAAATCCGCGGCCCCGACGGGCGTCGGCCCTTGCAGGCCCCTCCTTGCTGACATCTCTGAGGCGCGCGTGGAACACGAACGCGCCAGCGACACGGTCTGTTGCCGTCATGACGACAGCCGGACGGCGAGCTAGACCGTTACTCACCGATCACAGGCCCGCGTCTACGGTGGCCGGAGGTCATCGCGTGGCCCCCGACGCCCGGAGCGCCTTCCGCGGCGGCTGGGACGACGAGAGGTTCTCTCCCTCTCTCGGTCCGCCACCTCCTTCGCTAGCATCACTGCTTCGCAGAAGGAGCCGACTGCGTCCCATTCCTCTTCGCCCCGGACCCACGAATACGTCTGAAGCGTTCGACCTTCGAAAAAAAAGGTGCGCCGCCGCGCGCCGTACGGCCGGGCTAATAAATTATTTTTTTGTTGACGTGTTGTAAACAATAGACGCTTCAAGTAATGTTTTTGTTCAAGCTTATGAAACACCCTTTCAAATGGTGTCAAGTGTTTGTTAACGTTTCGTTTCTAATTTATTATACTTAGCGATAAACATTAACTATAGTTGAAAAAAAAAATGTGAACTTTTACAAAGATTATTATAAAAAGTAAATCGGTAACACATATTTTATATTATTTTATATTAATATTTTATGGCTTCTAATTTTGAAAGGGTTCTATTTACGTACGATAAAATAAAAATAAACATAGTTGATGGTATAAAAATCGCGCGCGAGATTCAACGGATTTCAACGACTGACTTTCGACTTTTTTTTTTTATGGAATTAACCATACTGGAAAAGTATTGTCGTATTTTTAGCATAAATAATTTTATAAAGTATCGAGTAGAAAAGAGAAAAACCATTGTAACTTCATGTGATAGAATGAAATAGATATTTATGTCGACATGCTGACGCAAAAACGAAAAAGGGACAAAAGTCACTTAGGAACGCTCAGCAGTAAAAACGAAAAGGGACAAAAGTCACTTGAAAGCGCTCTGACACTGATTTTAAACAGATGACAGATGTATTAATTGTGTAATCATTCGAAATTCTCCCGCGCCCAGCGGCGCACGAAATGACGTAACGCCACGCGCCAGATGGCCGCACTCAACAAAACATTTTTTTGTTTACTCGTTGTCGAGAGTGAAGTTATGTTTTTACCCGACTACGGCAAAGCCAAAAGAGGGTTATTATTTTGACTGGCTATGTATGTATGTATGTGTGTTTCTTCATCTGTTCCCTCATAGCTTCTAATCTACTTAACGGAACTCGACATAATGTGGTATCGTTAGAACCGTCTTAATTTTCCGCTGAACATAGGCTACGTGACGTGTCACAAAAAGCGATTTGGCGCCATCTAGCGGACAAAAAGTCATCATCATCATCATCATCATTTCAGCCAAAAGACGTCCACTGCTGGACATAGGCCTCCCCCAGGCATTTTTGGGGGGGTTTGCCATAATCGCCACGCTTGGCAGGCGGGTTGGCGATCGCAGTATGGTTGTTACAAAGACACAGAGAACGCTGCTGCCCATTCTCTGGTAAGTCCCTTAGTCGCCTCTTACGACACCCACGGGAAGATATGGGATGGTGCTATTCTTTACGTCCGACACCACACGGAATAAAAGTAAGGATTAAAAAATAAAAATGGAGATAAATACGCCGTGTTTGGTATCATTTGAAAGGGCCTCACTTGTACATTGCCAAAATATTGTTCAAATTTAAAATCACGCCCTCTAGCGGAAAAAAAGTCAAGAGTAAAAAAAAATTAACACCAAAATTGTTTAAATAAAAAAAAGTAAAAAACTAAAACCCGACTACGACAAAAAAAACGACGCTGAAAAAGTATGTACACGTTATAGGTACCAACCTAAACACTTTAAAATACCGTGTGACTACGGCTTTTCTTTTTGTTCTATCCTGAAAATCTTGTTTCATACTTTTTCAGCGTCGTTTTTTTTTGTCGTAGTCGGGTTTTAGTTTTTTACTTTTTTTTTTTGCTAAAGCATATATTAATAATGTCCCTTTCTGCTACGTGTTTGGTGACAATTTATTATATAAATTGGTAAATATTGACAATGGTTGAAAAAAAAACGTTATGTGAACTTTAAAAAATATTATTTCAAAAAGTAAATCGATACCATATATATTTTATGGCTTTTATTGGTGGAAGGCTTCTATCTTCATACGAAAAAAAAATACAAACACACCTCATAGTAAAAAATATTTATTGACAGGCATAAAACTGGCACAAAACATTTGCCGACACTTAACAGCTGTTCAAGAAAAACATTGTATTTTTGCATAATTTTGCTATTTTTGTGAGTATTTTTGAGTAAATTACTGATTTATTTGGTTAGCTATAATCTAAGCTATGTGTGTACAACGGGGTTTTACCCAGAGGTAATATTTCAATTTCTGTGTGATTTTCGGTGCCGTGTAAGTCGCAACGGACTTTTGTCGGAATGCTTTCGTAGTGTTTTGTTTTAAATTGTGTAATATTTACGCATAAGTTCCTCTATGAATGTAGCTTTCAGATAGTAACTATATTTTTAAGTTTCGTGAAACTGTATAGTCGTAATAATTTATTTAATTTTGTTGAAAAATTTTCACAATTTTCACCACAGACTGACTTTGATAAATAATTTCTTAACCACAGAATCATTTTTGACGGCCAGTGTTGCATTTTTTTAAGGCAGATATTCTCGATCGTTCAAATAGAAAAGAGAAAACCGATCCAAAAGACAGAGGATTAAAGAGAATAAGCAATAATATGACGACACGGCACTATCGCCCCTTTAGTGGTTATGAGCCGCCAACGCCAAAAAATTTCATCAAAGGGGTGATGCGCCGCCAAGTGGAATTGATATCTAAAAATTCTATGATATCTTAATAATTAAGGCGATTTTAGGGCTTTTGACACGAACTTTAGGGGTAATTATTATTGAAAGTTGGTAACACTGGCGCGGAAGCGGCTCGGCCATTTATTTTGAGAACTGGTTTCAGGTATGTCATATTTTTATAAACTTTTATTTTAATTATTCGATAGTAGCCAAAAACACATTAGTGTAATAGTAATAGCAATTAGATGATTGTAATCATTAGGTTAAAAACAAATTATGTACTGTTTTTAATGATAAAAATCTTAGGACGCCAACTTTTCGCACTGTATCATAACCCAAACGCTATCGTCGGTTTGGCTCTAAAAAATATTTTTTTATCTGATTTCTCGTAAGATTCTTGTCCCTGTTCACAAACAGTATAATAACCAAGCTATATTAAAGCTTTTTAACGGCTATGTACTTTTGCTTCTTGATAAAAATCAAATGACGCTAACTTTTCGCGCCAAACGCTTCGTTACTTTGGATTTCAAGTTGCTTTTTCATCTGATTTCTCTATAAACTTCTTGTGCCTGTTCACCAACCAGTACCTATAATTACCAAGTATGTTTATACATTATCATTATTACGACAGTTGTTCAAACATTAGGCGTGAATTGAAAGACAATGATTAGAATACAGTCAAATGGTTTGCTTAAGTAGCACGTAAAAAACCGTAGAAATGCGAAACATCTCTAGATGGTTGCATTAAACCTGACATGAATGACAGTTAGTCTCATCTACATAAAAACTTTCGGAAGTTTTTCTATTGGAATATATATGTAAATCGTTTCATTAGTAGGTCTTAGTTACAAACTATTTTACTCTTATAATTGTTCGCATCAAGGCCCAGGTAATACAAAGAAGTTAAAAAGAAGTCGTTAGCAAAAGTCATTTTACTTCCTTTAATTGTTTTGGTGAACATGAAAATGTGTTTTATACATGCATTTTTAAATAATCAGACTGTTAATTTTCGATGAACATGGACGTACTTGTAATTATGAGCTCATACGCCTTATTATAGACACAAAAAAGCCATTGTTATAAATCTCCTGGAGATTTATTAGCGGACGGGAGGTTATAAATGCCAACCAACTGTGATTCTAATAAGAAGGTAAGTCTATATATAGGTATTCATAATTTCTAACACCACTTGCAAGCGGGTGGTTCACACAGTAGAGAATTACATAATTGCACCAAACTGCTGCCAGAAGGCGTACAAATATAATTGGTGTGTATCTGCCAATCGTACGCGGAAGCCCAAGGGCTCAGAAGCAACGCGAATAAGAGTGAGTTCATGTTCAAGTCAGGAACCAAAGGCTACTCCCATGTTCCTCATGTAACTCTATGCGGCATGCGTTTGGGGACTGGGGGACCGAAGACCTGTGTGACAATGAGACAATGAGGACATCGAGAGGGAGCGCAGGGCGCTGTCCATCCAGTGTAATTATGTTGGCTCGTAGGTTTGCACGTTGCACTAATCAAGTATAGATAACATTATTCAAGGCACACTGTCAAACCTTCTACATGAGCAGCCTATGGACTAATTAATTACATTGCGGGGGTACAGTGCTCTGCGTGTTCAGTATAAAGATGCGTTTAAGATATTGTTGGGGCTGCCACGCTTTTGTAGTGCTTCCGCTGTTTGCTGAGGCGCAGACTGATGTTTTTTTCGCTATAATTAGAAAAAGGCGCCTCACTGTTAAGGCGTGTGTGTGGCAGCCCGAATGGTATTCTTAGCGCGTTGTCCCAGAGGTGGGACTCACCAATGTTGATGAGGTGGATGCGGCTGCACGCTAGCGGCCCCTCATACTTATAATAGGTACTATAATAATTTTAATTTTATGTGTTTTGACTATCTATTTATTTCTGTTTAAATTATATTTTTATTATTATTTGACTGTTTAAAGTATATTTGATTATTATTATTGGACTTAATTTTTCTTTGAACATGTTTTAACATTCTAAATTTTTTTTTTTTATTAGGTACCTATGTTTATTGTTTTTTTTTTTCACCATTTATTGGTGATTAGAGTACAATGAAGCTTTTATTTATTTTATATGATTGGATAGATTACAATAAAACAAAAATGTCTGTGAATAATCTATTTAATAACTTTCCTTTCTCATTTTCTAATTTGAAAACTCGAAGCCACATGCTATTGCTTTAACGCCAACTCTTGCGTTCTAGGCAGAGCGATGTACTGAAATACAACTGGTGATGGAAATATCTAAATTAATAGACCGATTTAAAAAATTAATTCTATGTTTGTTAAAAGTTGACTAATTTAGAATGCCATAGGCAGTCTTGGCTGAGTTGCACCAAAAAAGTAGTTAAAGTTTGTGTCAAATGACACGTCAAACAAACATCAAAACTTCAGTTTTGTATCGGATAAGCCAACAATGAGTTGCGCCATTTGACAAATAGTTAAATGACGTCATAACTTTAACAGTAACTGCAACCGCCCACTTTCCGCTGGTTAGTGTTATAGTTTGTGTTAAATTGTCTGTCAATTTTATTGTCAAACGCGCTCCAAGAAATACTCGCAGAAACCAGTTCTGATGACGAAAGCGATGAAAAGAAAAGTGTGATTACCTAGAGCCGATCGTTTTTCCACATGGAACGACGAATGTTTCTTGCCAAGATTTCGAGTCTCTAAAAACGTAGCTTGGTGGCTGACCATACGATTGCATTGCTTAAGGCGTAACAAGGATATTCATCGTAGGTAATTGTTCAACCAAAAAATAATACGTGCTATAGACAAAGCAATAAATATAATAGGTACTTACTTTTTTTGAATGTTTGCAAAAAAAATTTTGTATATACATATAATTAAATAAGCAGTACCTTTGTGCTCTTCTATTTGTTACGTTTTTATCCTTTTTTTGTATTTTGTGTGTGCATAAATAAATAAATAATTTTTCTCCATAAAGTACAGTGCGATCAAATTATCTTGGCAGCTCTGAACATAGGCTTTGCGAAATTTTACGCATGTAAACTTGGGAATAAAACTGTTATTGCCAGATAAACCAATACTTAAACGATCAGAAAATATCTAATTTAAACAGTGAGAAATACAAATAAAATAAATATCATAACACTTTTTTACATTCGTTGTAACAAAATGACCTGCATAAAGTTCGGAGCTGCCAAGATAATTTGATCGCACTGTACTGTCAAATTTGACACAAACTAACTTTAACTACTTTTTTGATGCAACTCAGCCGATAAACATTAGTGTTAGTTTGTAATCCCAATATGTCTAGCAGACATAAATGAGCTATCAACTAACTCGGGTTGGCATTAGTTTAGGAATTCGTATCTCGAATTTGGCATTGTTAAGGGTTGATTTATAAAGGGGTTGGTTACGTGTAAAAGAACATTATTTTGCGTTACTGTAACTACTTAAAAGTTGTTTTAACCGTTATTTTTATTTGTTATATATTAAAATGTACAAACAATAATAGAAAAAAGTGTTTGTTCATGAAACGAAACGCATTTTCCGCCAATCTTTTTTCTGCCATACATTTTCAGGAAAAAGTTTCCATTAGTGGACAAGGATTTCAAAGTTCATATTTTTATGTAGATAGTACACATAAATAAAAAGCTTTTTACAAATTTTCAATAAGCGGACACCCACGGTTAACGAGATTTAATTATTTAAAGTTTCTATTTTTCTAATCAAATTAAAAAATAGCACGCCATTTCGGCGCCCGGGTGCCAGAATGACACTGGCGCGAAACGGGCGACGACCGTCTTATTAGCTGCATGGGTACCGGGCCGTAGGCCGACGAAGGAAGCCGGCGGGCGGAGGCCCGGCACTTCAGGGACAGAAGTCAAAGAGTGTTATTTAATATGCGAGCAAAGCGAGCGCGTGTCATGGAGTCGTAACAGGTTCTAAATCCCTGTTCTAACCTCAAAACTTTAACCATGGATATCTCCATTACAATGGGGCTCCGGAGGGTGGGGGTGATACAGGGGTTACCGCCCTTCTCCCCTTCCACCGCCCCTTAAATCGTTGTCCACTAATGGAAACTAATCCTAATTTAACCTAAAAAAGCTTGTTATATGGAATGGGGTTTAATAAGAATCAAGTCTTATAAAATTGAGCATTTAGTTTATTGTTGCATTGTAATGTTATTAAGGGCTGTTTATTGTTTTGTTTTTTTATTTTTTTACCATCTCTGAACCTACTTGGGGCATCCCAATCACAGTTGGTTAGGTCATTATTTAGTCAGAATAATTCTAATGTATGTTTAGTAAAACGGTCACAGAACCCAATCTGCCAACCCCGACTTCCACGTGGTACTTGTCTGTGACACAACTAAAGTGTTTTTTGGAAGCCGGACCAGTGGCGACTCTTAATCTTGACTCGAAGCTAAAAAAATAAAAAAACTACAGGTTTCCGCGCCCCGGGAGTGGAGAAGAGGGTTGCCCCCTCCGTCGCTCTCCGCCTCCCCCCCGCCCTCATAAATCGCGATCCGAATTACTAATGCAACCCCAATTTTGTAAACGTATTTTAATTAACTAATTTTATCTACAGAATTTCGTTAATTCGTCATCATCGTCATGCTTCGCTACGTCGGTCGTCCGAAGAAGGTACGTCGTGGAAGACGTACTAGCAGCGTCTCCACATCG
Source organism: Diarsia dahlii (assembly GCA_949775195.1). NCBI lineage: Eukaryota > Metazoa > Arthropoda > Insecta > Lepidoptera > Noctuidae > Diarsia > Diarsia dahlii. The sequence continues at coordinate 18,428,572 of OX459195.1, forward strand.
GGTCAGGTAAGTGCGAATCTCATTCCACCCTCGGCGGATGCTGCCGATGAAGCGTCGGGAGTGAAGTGCATTGCAGCAGGGACAACTCATCAAGGTGGAATGAGGTTCAAGGGTAAGGGCGTCCAGTGCGTCGCAATGTCGTGTATTGCGTCCATTTATTCCTGTGTTAAGAACCGCGAGACATTCACAACGTCTGATATTGACAATGTTATCCTCCCATGTGGCGATATTCTTTATTGCAATACCCCACGTCCGACGGGAGAGGTTTTTTTGGACCCCGAGGAGTTGCCTCCCCATGTTGAAATTCAAAATTATTCGGCTAATAGGTATAAATATAACATGGGTAGCAAATGGACTTTATCCATCAAATCCACAAAATTTTTTTGATGCCATCGAAAATCTGAAAATTATTTTGTTAACGTGTTTTAATCCGGAATACAACGAAAATACCATGAATTTCCTGTTCACTGGTCAAAATTCCACCGTGTCATTTTGGAAGAGCAATAATAGGTATTTCCTGTTTAATAGTCATGCCGTTGACGCCACCGGAAAAAACAACCACCTAAATCCAAATATAAATGTAGCACGTTTATTTCAATGTCTCGGTATTAATGCTTTAGCACAACTTTTGTTTGTAAGCGCTCAATTCGATCAACGCCAGTACAGCATACATCGACTTACAGTACTCAATATCGAAAACCTACAAACTCCCCCATTTGTTATTGCATCGGTTCCCAGCGTAGCCCAAAATGACCCCAAATTATCCACGTTAAAACCGGTTGTTGTTTTAGAAAAAATGCCGCTAAATTCGACATTGAAACGAAAAATAATAGAAAACGACCCAAAATTAAACGCGAAAAGGCCGGTGGTTGTCATAGAGAAAATCGCTGCAAATCCGCGGTTACAAAAAAAATTGGCTGGACGACCTAAAAAAGAAATCAGGGCAAATGATAATTCACATCAAAAAGCGGTCGAAAAATACAATAAAACACATCCGGAAGTGAACAGACAAGCCGTTGAGCGTTATACGGCTCTACATCCGGAAGTGCACAGACAAGCCGTTGAGCGTTATACGGCTCTACATCCGGAAGTGAACAGACAAGCCGTTGAGCGTTATACGGCTCTACATCCGGAAGTGCACAGACAATCGGTCGCCAGATACGCGCTAACTAACCCAGATGTCAATAGACTTGCCACTGAACGTCATCGAGCTGTTCGAAATATCGAGCCATCGTTGCGGAATTCAGAAAAATTAATTGCGGTTAAAAGTGGGGACGAATTAAATGCGGTACGTTTGTATGGTTTGCGCACACCGTCTTTAAAAGCCGATGACGTTTTTAAATGTTTGCATTGTGGCACTTGTCTGTTTTTCGAAGAAAAAACGCGAACCCAGTGGTGTTGTGGCAGCGGGTCTTATAACGTTCAAAACTTTCCCCCGTTGACGGAAAGTTTTTATAACAGTGACTCTTTCAACAAGTGTCCGCGCGCGTACAATAACTTGTTTGCCTTCAGCGCGTTAGGAGTCTCTCACGGTTTCCAACATCCCGATACCGGACTGGCGTTTATCAAAATTCAAGGTAGAATATACCACCGCGTTTTTGATTTGGGTTACACGGACACCACTAATCCTATCGGTCTTTATATAGAGGACAACGAAGAACGCCAGAGACTCGCGGCAGGTCTGCGGTTAGACCGTCAAATCGTCACGGAAATCAATCATTTCTTGCACGAAGTCAATCCCTTGATTGACTGTTTCAAACAGTTACATAATGAATCATCTGAAGAAGCGCATTTAAGGTTCGAACGTACTACGCGTCAAACTCACGGTAATATCCTCGGTGATATGCCATTAGGAAACGAGATAGCCGCGATTATCAGCACAGAAAGGGAACGGTTTCTCCCACGATGTATTGCCATTTGGAAAACGGGCGCGAATAAACCCCACACGGTCGACGTCTTTCATCCATTGTATGAAACGTTTCAATACCCGCTATTGTACCCGCACGCCACCCCGGGGTGGTACATAAACAAAGTTGACAACAAAAACGCGAAATTGACTCAAAACAAATACATTCGCTGTTTGCTGTTGTCTGAGCCGCGTTTTCATAATTTCGGTAGACTGTCAGAGGAATGGTTAGTGGATATGTATTGTCGTATCGAGGAAGAACGATTACGTTACATTAGTAATATCCAAAACCAATCTTCGATGAGATTGGCACCTCTGCATGAACTGCAAGACAATGTCGAAACATCGGCGCGCCAAATAAACGCAGACGAAACTGTACAAGGAGAGGGTGGCGTAGTTCCAGGTCGCATTTATTTACCAAACACGTTTACGGGGGGGCCACGTTATATGAAAACAAAATACATGGATGCGATCGCGTTAGTTAACAGACTAGGTACCCCATCATTTTTCTTAACGATCACTTGTAATCCAAAATGGAAAGAAATTCAACAATCCTTGTTACCGGGGCAAAAGCCACATGCGAGTCTATGCGCACGAGTATTTAATTTAAAATTAGCACAGCTACTGAAAGACCTGCGATCGGGCGCATGGTTCGGTAAGCACATGTATATTATTTATGTGATAGAATTTCAAAAACGAGGGTTACCCCACGCACATATATGTTTCCGCGTGGATGGTGGTGGACCCGTACAGAATTCAGACATAGACAAGTTTGTCAGGGCCGATATCCCGAACGCAACCGAAGCCGAAGGCAAGTTGCGCCAAATGGTCCTGAATCATATGATACACGGTCCCTGTGGGCCGCTTCACAGGACTGACCTTCCATGTTGGGATAGTACGAAGGAGAAGTGCTCCAAGTACTTTCCAAAACGCGAAACCGAAGTAACGCACCATGACGACAAGGGGTTCATCCACCTACGTAGAAGTAGTAACAACGAGGCAATAATTAAATTCAGAAACCGCGATGTTACTGTCAATGATCTTTGGGTAGTTCCTTATAATGCAGCCATCCTCTTGAAGTACGATTGTCATGCGAATTTAGAAGCTTCCTCGGCTCGAAAAATCGTCAAATACTTATTTAAATACATGACGAAAGGTAAAGATGAGGCGCGTGTCACGATAGTTGCCGAGGAAGATAGAAACAACGAAGTAGAACAGTACGTTACGAAACGATACATAGGTGCTTGCGATGCCGCGTGGCGAGTTTTTGAGTACGATTTAACGATGCGCGAACCCGCTGTCCAACAACTGCCAGTCCACCTCGAAAACTACCAATGCGTATTCTTTAGGCAAGACTCGGTAGCTGACGCCGCTCAGAGCAGTAGTTCAGCTCTGCTAGATTATTTTAACCGGCCGGCCGGAGACGAATTCGAAAACCTGACATATTTGGACTTTTACGAAAAATATATCGTACACTCAAAACGCCCAACAACAAAAAATGTGGAAGTCCACCAATTCAAAAACAAATTCGTCACAAAAAGGCAGCGGGGGGTAAATGTAGCTCGTCTTTTTTGGGTGGCGCCAAATAGGGGTGAACAATTTTATTTACGAATGCTCTTGGCTTTATATCCGTGCCGCGGCTATAGTGATCTTTTGAAAATCGGAGGATTGGATTGTCAAACGTTTCAGGAAGTCGCTCGAAATGTAGGCATCGCGAATGACGAAGTCGAATACGAGAGAGCTCTCGAGGAAGCTGCCAACTTTCTAACGGGACCGCGTCTTCGTCGATTTTTCGTGCTCTTGGCCGTAAACGGCGCTCCGGTCGGTTTATTGTGGGAAAAATACAAAAACCAAATTAGCGAAGATTACCTCGAGCGCATGCCAAATGATACCGACAGGGCCTATAAAATGAGCCTCATACAAATTGACAGACTTTTGCGTAAACACGGAACCAGCCTTGTAGAGCAGGGGCTGCCCAATATCCGCGACGATACCACCGAGTTAGGTCGAGAGCAGATCGAATTCAGTGCGGGCAGGTTAAATGCGTACGTCGAAACATGGCAGCCTCGCTTATCTACCGATCAGCGCGCAGTGTTCGAGTTTGTCGACAAACTTGTAGAAGACCCGGTCTTTAAACGTTCAAACAACAGTTCCATATTTATAGATGGCCCTGCCGGTACGGGAAAAACGCTTTTACTCAACGTGGTCGCAGCACATGTCCGTGGCTCGCGTAACAATGTAGTTTTGTGTACGGCAACATCGGGCATCGCGGCTCAGAATTACGAAGGCGGTACTACGGCTCACAGTATGTTTAAATTTCCGTTAGATCTTGTGGACGATCACGGGTATTGGAATATAACGAACGGTTCCCAACGCGCAGAGTTGATACGCCACGCTTCGGTTATTATTTATGACGAAGCGCCGATGGCTCATAAATATCTAATTCACTTGCTCGATCGTTCGTTACGCGATTTGATGCAAACAGATGAACTTTTCGGCGGTAAAATTGTCATTTTTGCAGGAGATTTCCGTCAAATTCCACCGGTGGTTCCGAACGCGCGAAATAATGCCGACATTGTCAATTGCTCTGTAAAAACGTCTTGGATTTGGCAAAAAATTAAAATCTTTAAATTATCAACCGCGCAAAGATCTAGGGAAGACGAAGAATTCTCGGAACAGCTATTGAATATCGGCTCTAACTCAATAGTCTCAGTTCCAGTCCAAACCGGTAGAGTCACACAAAACCTAATTGACGTGTCACCCATTGAATTTGTCACAGATCTCGACGATTTAATAGACTTTGTTTTTTCAGACGTTTTAGATGAACCAGACGTTTGCTGCCACAGAGCAATTTTGTGCAATTATAATATTAACGTAAAGGAAATAAATTCAAACATTTTAGATCGCGTACCCGGTGAATTAATACATTTCTATTCGGTAGATCGAACGGCAACCGATGACGCGGACGAATTATTCTTAGGACCGGACACTCTTAATAGAATGCAACCGAAAGGCGTTCCCGAGCATGATTTGCAACTAAAGGTAGGATGCGTTTGCATGATAATGCGAAACCTTAGTTTCTCGGATCGCTTGGTAAACGGCACTAAAGTTATAGTAGTAGGTCATTCTCCGCGTCTGATTAGGGTACGAAAACCGGACGATAATGAAGATTATTTCATTCCGCGCATAACTTTTAAAGCACCAATAGATTCAAATAGCCCCATAGAAATGATCCGTCGTCAATTTCCATTACAAATCTGTTACGCGATGACAATACATAAAAGTCAGGGGCAAACAATCACAAAAGTAGGGATAGATTTAAGATCCGATGTCTTTAGCCACGGACAGTTGTACGTCGCGTTAGGTAGGGTTTGCAACCGACGGGATTTAAAGCTATTGCTTGATAAAAATCGTGTTATAAATAATAAACCTTTTGTAAATAATGTCGTTATTCCGCAATTATTGTTGTAATTTTTTTAAATCACCCCTATTTGGGTGGGGCGGCAATTCTTGTAAGTAAAATCGGTATTAATCATGTTGACATTGCTATTCAATGAGCGTTTTTTATTTAATTTGTTTTAGCTTTTTTATATTAATGTCATTTATTGGTATTTATATTATTTACATTACACTAACTGTGAAAAATATATATTTATTAACCTGTGTTTGTATCAGATGTACATTGAGCGTTATGTCGAATAATAACTCTGGTCTAAGCTGTTTATAATTATAAATAAATAAAACGGAAGTTATGGTAGTTTGAGATGAATACGCGTACAATGCGAGATCGTTATTGAACCATGCTACTACTGATCAGTAGAAAATCTGACCTACTGTAGATCGGGATCGGTTGGTTGCCCGGTCAACCAATGATCTGTAAGTTGTTAGGCTCTGGATTTTGATCAGAGTTGGCTTGCTGCCGGGAGCGTGCTCTGGTTGGTGGTGGGGTCAATGGAACCGAGCGAATGGTTGCGAATTCGTCGTTGAAGTGGGCTGTCGTGCCGATGATGAGGGGTCAGTGGGGTGTGTTCGATGTCGGCTGGTTGCTGGGATGTCTTGCGTTGACTGTGGCGCGAGGGTCACGATGGGGGTCGATGTCCCGGCTGTGGATGCTGTCTGACTTGTGGTGGGTCGGTTGGGGCGGATGATGTGTCCGTTGGCATGGGTGTTGTGGGCGGCGTGAGGGTTGAGCGCTGACTTGAGACCTCGTGACTGCGCGGTAACGATAATCGCTATCGCGCAATCCACATGGGTCTCGGGTCGGCGCTCGCCATCCATGTTGATATAATTTGTAGTCTTATCAGTAATAAACCGCACTGGCAAAGGTGTAGGTAGAGTCGTTGGTCCATTCATTCAATGGGTTATTTTATTTTATCTGACTTGTGGTGGATCGGTAAGGAGCATGGAGCAAAATAACCAGTGGAGAAAGTATGGGCACGTTTTTGTTCTAAATCAAAGTCACTAATAAACGGCAGGGGGAGAGGTAAGTTTCGGACTCTGTGATTGGTTGACGAACTGACAACCAAATGACAACTCATTCTCTAGGGATTTCATAAAAGTAATTGCAAAAGTACCAATATCGATAATTGTTTGACTCACATTATAACGATTTGTTTGCAATACAGTGATTACGGGTTCGATTTTGAAATAAAACAGGTGATTATTAAACTTGAAGAAAAAAAAAATAACTCTTTTTTTACATTTTAATAGAAGTAAAAGGACTTCAAATTGGTTCAAATTAATTTTGTGTGTTAAGATCATGATATCACGGGGGTAGCAAAGGGGGGTTAAAATTTCGGTAATTTTTTGCCTTGGACGCTCAGTTTTCAAGATATTTGTATTTAACTTATTTTGGTACAAAATAAGTTAAATCCGTTTTTCTGCAGGCACGCCACTGCTAGCAATGTGTTCACATGCCGATGCGCGTTTTGGCCACCTTTACTCCAAAACTAAAATTGATAACGTCGGTTCCATACACTGGCCTGTGTAAAAACATTTAAAAAAACAATTGTCTAGGATTGCAATGATTCAAATAGATTCCAAGCAACGCGTCTTTGTGTAAAAGGCAGGCAGAGATATCATACACTTACATTATTTACTGTTATCAGGTAGGTACAAGTTTATACCAGTATTCTACACATTTGCGAGGAAAGCCAAGGGCTTAAGCATGTTTGAAAATATAGCATTAATGAAACAAAAAGTATAAGGTATTTTAAGAACTTATATTTTAAATTATATCGATAACATAAATCGTCGCGATACTGCGAACTCGACCAGCACTATCAAGAAAGAAAGAGACAACTGCGTATGTGCAAATCAGTGTACCAGAAAGAGACAGCAATTATTTGATTATTTTTTAATTGTTTTGATCAAATTGAATAGAAAACCACCTAACTGTGAAATGTTATCCCATCTTTTGTGTAACTTGAAGTTGTAGTAAGTACACTTTCCACACCATTTAATTGCACAAATAGGCATTACTTTTCGTTTTATATGCTTTCAAAACGGGAGCGCGTGACGTTCGTACGTTAGCCTAAAATTTTTGCGACTGATCAAAATTTCGCCGCGTACGCTTGATATAGCGTATGTTTAGCGCCCGCGGTAGCCCCCGCACGCGCTCTCCACTGGTTATTGTGCTCCATGGTAAGGAGGGATGGTATGTCTGTTAAAATGGGTAAAAGTTGTTGTCTTATTCATTGAGCTATTACTGCTTACGTATAGAGAAGACAGTGCTAACAAAATCTGTGTTACGTTCATCTGCGGTGCACACGCCGCAGTTCACTTAGTCGCGTGCTCGCTCTTGAGCGCCCCCGCGCGCCCAGCACTGCCGCGCTTGTGACACAGATTTTCACCTTTTTTTCAGGCGCGTTATTAACGCGCGATATTAGGCGCGTTATTAACGCGCGATATTAGGCGCGTTTTTGCGTTTCTGCGTCCCAATAACAAATGTTCTAAGAACTCATATCGCAGAACAAAGTAAAGCAGAAATGCAAAAGTCCCGACGTTATTATCGCGGTAGTGTGTGGGATCGCATGCGTCACAATACATAATGTACTAAAAACAAATATCGTAATATCGCGGGACGCAGAAACGCACTTACGTTACTGCGTCCTACTTCTATTGCGGGATTATTATCGCGGCAGTGTGGGATCGCATGCGTCCCAATACATAATGCACTAAAAACAAATATCGCAATATCGTGGGACGCAGAAACGCGAAAACGCAGAAACGCGCCTGTGTGTGGGAGGGAGCCTTTATCATCACTCACCTCGCTTGAAATTCACATACAAGTTGCTGCACGTCTGTAGCAGTCTATTCGCACATTGCGTTGAAATCTTACTGCATAATTGACATAACGACCAGCAAATGCCACTTTCATAAAATAGTTTTTAATAAAAGCGAAAACTCTGCCCATATTCACGTAAGTATTATCTGTCAAATGACATTGGACTCGCTAAAAAATATCATAATAATATCTTATTTATTATGATTTTAAGATTCCGGTTTCGTTTCTGTGTAATCTTTCGTTTAATACTATAATAAAATGGTTACTTTTTTGTATAATATGAATAATATAAGCAACATCGAAGTGGCCCTAATAAAATGAAATAGTAAAGCAAAAGTAACTTGCGTTGTCTTTATATAAAAGCTTGTCACTATTGTTGTGATCATCATTTTACCGACTTGACATACACAATAAGTTTTATTTTTATTTAATAAAAACTAAGGTAGTCAAGATCTTAAGACACTTAATCTTTTCGCTCTGTCTCTTACCGTTACTCTAACTGTCGCTTCTATTTTCACTCTTAAGCTGCGCATGAAAGAAGCCTAAAAACTTTCAATTGGACTCTCATTTCAAATTTCACTCTGATTAATTTTAAAGTACATTACGTTGTTGTTATTTTATTTTGTTATTCTTCGCTACTGGCTTAGTCTAAGAAGGTTATTTTTGTTTTATATAATTTACTTTATTTTTATCAATTTGTTAGCTCACATTACTAACTTACATTTATAAAATTAATTAGCACTCTCTCAGATTCGATTGTGGAGGTTTTAATACGTCTTTGCTGAATACACCGGCTGGTTTAATGACTGGCAGATGAGATGTCAAAATGAAGTCCAACATCAACTTCATAAAAAGATTTTGGAAGCAAAATATTGAAGATTTTCATTATAAAAGGTGGTTGCGGGACGCAATTCCAGCAGTCTACAACTGGGTTCTGATGATGAACCATCGAGTTTGTCCATACTTATAGTAAACAATAAGATACTGACACTGACGTGTCCCTTCATTATTTTAAAGTCCTCTTTAAACACTGGACTTATGCTGAAGCCTGAACTACAGAGCTACGTCAACACCTTGACTACTGAACTACGGTGTCGGAGCTGATCTACACGTCCTCATCACGAAGCTAATCTCCACGTCCACTCTACTAAGCTGATTCTCACGTTTAATCTGCGGAGTTGATCTTCACAAAGCAGCCCTGGCCCGCCGCTTACAGTGTCGCCCAAGAGTCCTCTTTCAACACTGACCTTATGCTGAAGCCTGAACTACAGAGCTACGTCAACACCTTGACTACTGAACTACGGTGTCGGAGTTGATCTACACATCCACATCACGAAGCTGATCTCCACGTCCACGCTACTAAGCGGATTCTCACGTTTAATCTGCGGAGTTGATCTTCACAAAGCAGCCCTGGCCCGCCGCTTACAGTGTCGCCCAAGAGCCCTCTTTCAACACTGACCTTATGCTGAAGCCTGAACTACAAAGCTACGTCAACACCTTGACTACTGAAATACGGTGTCGGAGCTGATCTACACGTCCACATCACGAAGCTGATCTCCACGTCCACGCTACTAAACTGATTCTCACGTTTAATCTGCGAAGTTGATCTTCACGTCGACAGAGCAGCCCTGGCCCGTCGCTTGCAGTGTCGCCCAAGTCCTTTCCAAATACTACATAATTAAACCTCCACCTTCATTTCCTCCGGAGAGTGCAACTTGATAGGATTTTTTAATTATAATATATATTGTATTTTTTATTTAGCTTAATTGTTAAAAAAAAATGTAATGCGAAAACAAACTAAAAAAAATAAAACATGAAAAAAGGGTCATGTATAAAAACAAAAAAAAAATAGCATGCAAAAAAAAGGGCATGTGTAAAAAACAAAAAAAAATAGCATACATAAAAAAGGGCGTGTAAAAAAAAAAATATCATGCAAAAAAAAGGGCATGTGTAAAAAAAAATATATCATGCAAAAAAAAGGGCATGTGTAAAAAAAAAAAGAACTATTACGTACATTACACTTAGTTAATATAATTAATATGAATATGATATTGCTCTTTATTATGTTAAAATGTAAATTGGTAGCCAAGAAAAAAACTAGAAAGCACATAATGCAAATGTGAATCTGTAAGAAAACTTTCCAAGCAGAGTCAAAGTGCCTTTTGAATCGAGATGGGTCATTTTTTATTTTTGTTTTCGAGGTATAAATACAAATCATTAGCATTTTTAGCAAATGTACAGGTCCTCAAAGAACTCTGTTGACTTACTGTCATTATTTTAACAGTAAGGCAGACATCAGAGATCCCCCAACTTCAAACTAATTCAAGCCTTCAGAACTTTCTAATTTTTGAATATTTTCCGTTTTACTAATCATTTCATTATCTTTTTAACTACTTCATCCCACGATTAACGTGGCCTGTTTTTTAATGTTTTAAAGGGTTATACTCAAACCACCCTCATTTATAATACATACTTGTCACTTTTCAACGAAAACTTTCTCACAATTAAATACACTGACTACCTTCTTTTATTTTATTAAATTTGTTTTATTAAATAATAAATAAAACCTAATGTGTGTGTCAAATTTTTAAATTATACTAATAACACTGTCGAGAAGATCCCTCATCACGAAACGTCTCTGGCTACCTTGTAAACCTAACGCGTATGTCAAGTCGATAAATGATGATCACAACAATAGTGACAAGCTTTTATATAAAGACAACCCAAGTTACTTTTGCTTTACTATTTCATTTTTTTAGGGCCACTTCGATGTTGCTTATATTATTCATATTACACAAAAAAGTAACCATTTTATTATAGTATTAAACGAAAGATTACATAGAAACGAAACCGGAATCTTAAAATCATAATAAATAAGATTTTATTATAATATTTTTTAGCGAGTCAAATCATTTCTGTTGTGGTCAATGTCATTTGACAGATACGCTTTACTAACTATATAAATTCAAAAACCTAATCTTTTCTCAAATGTGAAAATTTTTACATAAAATGGTATTTTCTCTTTATTTTTTACACACCTTCGTGCAACACAGCAGTCCACGGCTTTTTATTTTTTACGTTTTAGTAAAAAGTAACTAAGACATTTGGTATCTGCCATTTAAAGCAGTCCACGGCTTTTTATTTTTTACATTTTAGTAAAAAGTAATTAAGACATTCGGTATCTGCCATTCCCATTCACACTCTTGCGTAAATGCGTACTACAGCAGTACCCGGCTCTATATTTTTTACTGTACAGTTAAAAGTAACCGAGATATTTTGTATTTGCCTTTTAAACCCATACCTTCGTGCAACACAGCAGTCCACGGCTTTTTATTTTTTACATTATTGTAAAAAGTAACTAAGACATTTGGTATCTGCTATTTAAACCCACACCTTCGTGCAACACAGCAGTCCACGGCTTTTTATTTTTTACATTTTAGTAAAAAGTAATTAAGACATTTGGTATCTGCCATTCCCATTCACACTCTCGCGTACTACAGCAGTACCCGGCTCTATATTTTTTACTGTACAGTTAAAAGTAACTGAGATATTTTGTATCTGCCATATATACCCACACCTTCGTGCAACACAGCAGTCCACGGCTTTTTATTTTTTTACTTTCTGCCATATAATTCTCATATCATAACTCCATGTCATTTACCTCACTCAACCAATACAATGATTCCACCCACACCTTTGCACACTACGACAACAAAATTTGTGTCCGTTCAACTGCGGTGCACACGCTGCAGTTCACTCAGTCGCGTTTTCGCTCTTGAGCGCCCCCGCGCGCCCCGCACTGCCGCGCTTGTGACACAGATTTTGTTCGCACTGTCTTCTCTATACGTAAGCAGTAATAGCTCAATGGATAAGACAACAACTTTTACTCATTTTAACAGACATACCATCCCTCCCTCATTTTAACAGACATGCCGTGTGGTGTCGGACGTAAAGAATAGCACCATCCCATATCTTCCCGTGGGTGTCGTAAGAGGCGACTAAGGGACTTACCAGAGAATGGGCAGCAGCGTTCTCTGTGTCTTTGTAACAACCATACTGCGATCGCCAACCCGCCTGCCAAGCGTGGCGATTATGGCAAACCCCCCCCCTCCTGGGGGAGGCCTATGTCCAGCAGTGGACGTCTTTTGGCTGAAATGATGATGATGATGACCATCCCTCCCTACCGATCCACCACAAGTCAGATAAAATAAAATAACCCATTGAATGAATGGACCAATGACTCTACCTACACCTTTGCCAGTGCGGTTTATTACTGATAAGACTACAAATTATATCAGCATGGATGGCGAGCGCCGACCCGAGACCCATATGGATTGCGCGATAGCGATTATCGTTACCGCGCAGTCACGAGGTCTCAAGTCAGCGCTCAACCCTCACGCCGCCCACAACACCCATGCCAACGGACACATCATCCGCCCCAACCGGCCCACCACAAGTCAGACAGCATCCACAGCCGGGACATCGACCCCCATCGTGACCTTCGCGCCACAGTCAACGCAAGACATCCCAGCAACCAGCCGACATCGAACACACCCCACTGACCCCTCATCATCGGCACGACAGCCCACCTCAACGACGAATTCGCAACCATTCGCTCGGTTCCATTGACTTCATCACTTACCGAAGCATGTTCTCGGCAGTAAACCAACTCTGATCAGAATCCAGAGCCTAACTACTTGCAGATCATTGGTTGGCCGGGCAACCAACCGTTCCCGATCTACAGTCGGTCAGATTTTCTACTGACCAGTATTAGCATGGTTCAATGACGATCTCGCATTGTACGCGTATTCATCTCAAACTACCATTTACGTTCCGTTTTATTTATTTATAATTAAGAAGGATAGTTTAGGTTGGAGTGTTTGTTTGTCATGATTATCAATGAAAATTTGTTATAATCATAGATTTATATTTATATATTTTTCATGACATACACTTTGCACGCACGTATTCCGTATTATGTATATCGCTAGCAATTGTAAAATGTTGATTAAAAGGGCTATGAATGAAATCAAGGGCAAGTATGTGTGTGTGCATATGTGAAATTGCTAGCAAAATGTGTAAAATGTTGATTAAAAGGGTTATGAATGAAGTTAAGGGGAAGTATGTGTCTGTGCATAAGTGAAATTGCTAGCAGTTTGTATGTAAAATGTTGATTAAAAGGGTTATGAATGAAGTCAAGGGGTAGTATGTGTGTGTGTATATGTGAAAAGAAGGATAATAAGAGTATGTTGTATGTTGTGTGAAAGTGGTGAACTTGTGTTTATGAATATATTTGAACGTATTTGTATAACTTTAATCATATCATACTATATCACATTTATCAATGACACTGACACACAGAGTATTTATTTTTAGGTACTTACTTATTACTATTTTTTTTTCTATTTATTATTATGATCATGCTCGTAACTATTTTCTATGTGTGTTATAATATTTAAGTACCTACAATAATTTGTTCTAATAGTAATAATATATGTAATAATAATAATAATAATAATAATAATCATTTTATTTCAGGCATCTATAAGGCCCATACATAAAATACACACAATGATTTAAAACAATAATAACAAACTAATACATATAAAACAGTAAAACCATAACTAAAAAAAAATTTAACTAAACACGTAACGTCGGCGTCGTGTTTCGCTGCGAGGTGTCGCGTAGCCGTCCTCGGAAACGACGGAAAACGACACCTTTCGGCCAAAAGTCTTCCTGCAAACAGGTCTGGAGATGTTGGGTAGGAACACGCACCACAAATGACTTGAAGTTGATGTTGTGGCGCGATTCCAACCTTTCGACCCTCAGAGTCCAGTTGGTCTTCACTTTGAGGTACTGCACCACTTCCTCAATCTTTGTGGTGTGATGCAGACGCGAAATGTACAGCTGCGTCGTAGGCACAGCAGGGCGCAGCAGCATGTTGGGCCCAGTCGGTGCGGTACCGCACAAGTTCCGGGAACAGGGCTTCTTCTTCTTCTTCTTCTTCACCACCTTAGTGAAGCCCTCGTCATCAACCTGGTCCGTACTTGATAATAATATAAGTAAGTATACCTATGTGCTGCGTGAACGAAAACGAATGTAATTAAGATGATTAGAGAGTGATGGTCAAGTGGAAATTTATTATTTTTGTTATTAAAATCTAACACACCCACACTAACATAATATTTATTTAATTCAGTTTATTTAATAATATTAAGTAAACATATTTTAATGTACCTAATTAGACTACTTTGATTTTAGAAAAGTGTAGCATAGCATATATAGTTTAGGTGGATTAGGCCTCTTCGGGGATACCACGTAAAAAAAAACGCGCCTTAAACCTTACCTCACTCCGTGTGCGTTACGCCAGCAGGAAAGTTGTTCATAGTTCCCAATCTGCTGTAAATGTGCGCAACATAAAAAATTAGTGCTCTTTGTCGTTTTGTGAAAAAACGGATACAACGGTTCCTGCTGCAGTAACGTTGTTCCAGCAGGAAAATTCTGAACGAGTGATCGGAGAGAATTTTTTTTTTGTGGGCAGATTGCTTATGTTCGTGTAAGAATGTACGCCGAATATAATAATTGGTGCTTCTTCAGGTTTTCGAGATATTGCATTTCCTGCTGCAGTAACGGTTCGAAGAATCGTGTATCTCGAAACCCATTGAATGTGCGCCTATAGAATAAACCATACACGAGTAGCTCTTAGTGGTGCCAATTAGTGACAGAATTAGATTTAGGAAAATATTTACAGTTTTCAAGTAATCAGGCGTTTTCGAAAACCCGAAAAAAAATCACACGAGTAGCTCTTAGTGGTGCCAATTAGTGACAGAATTAGATTTAGGAAAATATTTACAGTTTTCAAGTAATCAGGCGTTTTCGAAAACCCGAAAAAAAATCGTAGCGCCTAAATGAGATTACGTATGACCTTGCTGAAAACTGTATTCGGTTTTCTTGACGCTTATAATAACAATAGAAATTTTCATAAGTGCACATGCAAGCTTTATTGAATAATATTGCTAAAAGTCAAAACTAAAGTGTAATAACTTTGATGGCAAAATACAAGAAACCGGCTCAACCCAAGATGTGTAGGTGTACACTAACAATATGTGCCAATAGTCAAAAATATATAGCGAAAATTTTTAGTTTGGAATGTTGCGCATTCAGGAAATATAAACAAAAACAAAACATGTACACAACGACTGGCTATCCGACAAATTCGAATGAATACAAAAAAGCGGTGGATTAGGACAATGGATGGCCTTCTCTATTAGACGTATTATATCTAAGCGTTGTCCGTACAGTCGCGTTCAAATGTTGTAAGTTGCCTCGCATATCACTCTATGAACAACTTTCCTGCTGGCGTAACGCACACCCTCACTCCAGGTGGTGTGGAAAAAGGTTTGTAGTTTTGGATATACTTAATATAGATGTAGTTTAGCTCGGAAATTGTTTTTAGAACTCTATACCTACCTAATATAGCAGTAGATAGGTGTAGTTGTTTTCAATAAACACAATTTCACACCGTAGTTTGTTTCAATACCTAATCCTAGAAGTGTTGTAGCTACCTACCTAAGTGTAGTATAATGTATGTAGGTACATAGATGTAGTTTAGGTAGATTAGGCCTCTTCGGCCTAATCTACCTAGGCCTCTCCTCTTCTTTAGGGTAATGTGTTTTTAGTGGTAGTAGGAGGTAGTAGGTAGGTAGTTGGTAGGTGGTAGGTAGGTGATAGGTAGGTAGTAGGTAGGTAGTAGGTAGGTGTAGGCAGGTAGGTAGGTGGTAGGTAGTAGGTAGGTGTAGGTAGGTAGGTGTAGGTAGGTAGGTGTAGGTAGGTAGGTGTAGGTAGGTAGGTGTAGGTAGGTAGGTGTAGGTAGGTATAGGTAGGTAGTAGGTAGGTGTAGGTAGGTAGTAGATAGGTGTAGGTAAGTAGTAGGTAGGTGTAGGTAGGTAGGTGTAGGTAGGTAGGTGTAGGTAGGTAGTAGGTAGGTGTAGGTAGGTAGTAGATAGGTGTAGGTAAGTAGTAGGTAGGTAGTAGGTAGGTGTAGGTAGGTAGTAGATAGGTGTAGGTAAGTAGTAGGTAGGTAGGTTACTACGCTAATCGGTTGTGTCATTTCTTGCCTACAAACATACCAGTAGGTAGGTAGTACCGCGAGGAGGCTCAGGAAAGTAAAAACCATTTTGAAAAATTGACCCCCTTGCCCCCTTCTCCCCCCCCTTAAGGCGGATCACGGAAGTTAAAAGACTTGGAACATTATTTTTTCAGATTAATTGAAAGGAGCAATGCGTTAGTCGAAATCATTTTTCAAAGCTCCCCTCTCCCCCTCTTCACGCCCCGCGAGCTGCGCGAAGCTCGCGCAGCCACGCAAATACTAGTTATACTATATAAAGCTAAATTACCACTGACTGACTCACTGACTGATTGACATAATTGTTCTCCCAGATGGTGGATGGGGAGGTGGGTATATTTTGACAGATTCGTAAACAAATAACTCTCGTGAGTATGGGAAAAGTGCCAAACCCCCCCTTTTTGCCCCCCTTCTCCCCCCTCCCCATCGTGTCTCGGAAACTAAGAGACCCGTATTTTTTTTTTTTACAGATTCGTATAGAGGAGGCTCGGTATAATAAAAATCATTTTTCAAAGTGGCCCCCCTTGCCCCCCTTCTCCCCCCTTTTAGGCGGATCTCGAAAGTTAAGAGACTTGGAACGATTTTTTTTCAGATTCATATAGAGGAGGCTCGGGGAAGTAAAACCCATTTTTTAAATTTGACCCCCTTGCCCCCCTTCACCCCCCCTTTAGGCGGATCTCGAAAGTGAAGAGACTTGGAACGAATTTTTTTTCAGATTCATATAGAGGGGCATTGCGTTAGTCGAAATCATTTTTAGAATCTCCCCCCTCTCCCCCCCTTCACCCCCCCCCCCTCTTCATCTCTTTTTGTACTCCTGAAAAAATTTTTGATTCTTACCTAAATCTATTTGAGGGGCGTTGAAATTTGTATACCCTCCCCTCCCCAACCTCCCCTAAAATTAAAAGGGCTGTAACTTCATAACGGTTAGAGTTAGCCATTAGGTGTTTGAACAAATATTATACTAGGCGTCGAAACCTGTCCGGTGGTGGTACAGCGGTAAAGCGAAGGGGGGAGCGGGCGAGCGAAGCGAGCCGGCGACCCCCGTAGCGTAGGGATAATGTCATGATAGCTTTCCGGTGGTAGGTAGGTCCCGAGTGGAGCGAACCTGCGAGACCGAGTGGAGCGAAGGGGGGAGGTGGCGAGCGAAGCGAGCCGGCGACCTCCTTAGCGTAACGAAGGTTGAGTGGGTGAAGCGTAACTCAGGGGCGACGACAAGCAAACTTTAGGGTAATGTTTTTTTAGTGGTAGTAGGAGGTAGTAGGTAGGTGGTAGGTAGTAGGTATGTGTAGGTAGGTGTAGGTAGGTGTAGGTAGGTGTAGGTAGGTGTAGGTAGGTGTAGGTAGGTGTAGGTAGGTGTAGGTAGGTGTAGGTAGGTGTAGGTAGGTGTAGGTAGGTGTAGGTAGGTGTAGGTAGGTGTAGGTAGGTGTAGGTAGGTGTAGGTAGGTGTAGGTAGGTGTAGGTAGGTGTAGGTAGGTGTAGGTAGGTGTAGGTAGGTAGGTGTAGGTAGGTGTAGGTAGGTGTAGGTAGGTGTAGGTAGGTGTAGGTAGGTGTAGGTAGGTGTAGGTAGGTGGTAGGTAGTTGTAGGTAGTTGTAGGTAGGTGGTAGGTAGGTGTAGGTAGGTAGTAGGTAGGTGTAGGTAGGTAGTAGGTAGGTGTAGGTAGGTAGTAGGTAGGTGTAGGTAGGTGTAGGTAGGTGTAGGTAGGTGTAGGTAGGTGTAGGTAGGTAGTAGGTAGGTGTAGGTAGGTAGGTAGTAGGTAGGTGTAGGTAGGTGTTAGTAGGTAGGTAGTAGGTAGGTGTAGGTAGGTTGGTAGTAGGTAGGTGTATATAGGTAGGTATATCAGATTCATTGAAAGGGGCAATGCGTTAGTCGAAATCATTTTTCAAAGCGCCTCCTCTCCCCCCTTCACGCCCCGCGAGCTGCGCGCAGCTCGCGCAGCCACGCAAATACTAGTTATACTATATAAAGCTAAATTACCACTCACTCACTGACTGACTTATTGACAGAATTGTTCTCCCAGATGGTGGATGGGGAGGTGGGTATATTTTGACAGATTCGTAAACAATCAACTCTCATGACTATATGAAAAGTCCCAAACCCCCCCTTTTCCCCCCCCTTCTCCCCCCTCCCTATCGTATCTCGGAAACGAAGAGACTTTACGTGTTTTTTTTTAGGGATTCGTATAGAGGAGGCTCGGTAAAGTAAAAATCATTTTTCAAAGTGGCCCCCCTTTTCCCCCTTCTTCCCCCCTTTAGGCGGATCTCGGAAATAAAGAGATTTTACGTGTTTTTTTTTTGGTATTCGTATAGAGGGGGCTCGGTAAAGTAAAAATCATTTTTCAAAGTGGCCCCCCTTGCCCCCCTTCTCCCCCCTTTTAGGCGGATCTCGGAAATAAAGAGACATTACGTGTGTTTTTTTAGGGATTCGTATAGAGGAGGCTCGAGAAAGTAAAAACCAATTTTCAAATTTGACCCCTTTGCCCCCCTTCATCCCCCCTTTCGGCGGATCTCGGAAGTTAAGAGACTTTTTTTTTTTTTTTTTTTTTTTTTTCTTTTTTTTTTTATTGGGACAAGCCCGCCACACTATTCCCAAACCACTGTAACTCCTGTTAGCCAGAATCAACAGTGGCGACCACAAGAAAAGCGCCGAGACAATGAAGCTCGACGAAGTCCCAGAGAAGCGATTTAACTGTCTTGGATCCCGCAACGAAATTAATCAGAAAAGAATAGCGGAGGAGTAGGAAAACAAAGCTCCCCCCCCCCCTTCACCCCCCCCTTCACCCCCCCCCCCCTCTTCACCCCTTTTTTCAGTTTTGTTTACGGATTCGTATATAGGAGGCTCGGGAAAGTAAAATCCATTCTTAAAATTTGACCCCCTTGCCCCCCTTCACCCCCCCTTTGGCAGATCTCGGAAGTTAAGAGAGTTGGAAGATTTTTTTTTTCAGATTCATCGCAAGGAGCCTATCCTGTGGTGGTACCGGTAAAGCGAAGGGGGGAGCGGGCGAGCGAAGCGAGAAGCGAGCCGGCGACCCCCGTAGCGTAGGGATAATGTCATGATAGTTTTCCGGTGATAGGTAGGTCCTGAGTGGAGCGAACCTGCGAGACCGAGTGGAGCGAAGGGGGGAGGTGGCGAGCGAAGCGAGCCGGCGACCTCCTTAGCGTAACGAAGGTTGAGTGGGTGAAGCGTTACTCAGGGGCGACGACAAGCAAACTTTAGGGTAATGTTTTTTTAGTGGTAGTAGGAGGTAGTAGGTAGGTGATAGGTAGGTAGTAGGTAGGTGTAGGGGTAGTAGGTAGGTGGTAGGTAGGTGTAGGTAGGTGTAGGTAGGTGTAGGTAGGTGTAGGTAGGTAGTAGGTAGGTGTAGGTAGGTGGTTGGTAGTAGGTAGGTGTAGGTAGGTAGTAGGTTGGTAGTAGGTAGGTGTAGGTAGGTAGTAGGTAGGTGGTAGGTGTAGGTAGGTAGTAGGTTGGTAGTAGGTAGGTGTAGGTAGGTAGTAGGTAGGTGGTAGGTGTATATAGGTAGGTATATCAGATTCATTGAAAGGGGCAATGCGTTAGTCGAAATTATTTCTCAAAGCGCCCCCTCCCCCCCTCTTCACGCCCCGCGAGCTGCGCGCAGCTCGCGCAGCCACGCAAATACTAGTTATTATACTATATAAAGCTAAATTACCACTGACTCACTCACTCACTGACAGAATTGTTCTCCCAGATGGTGGATGGGGAGGTGGGTATATTTTGACAGATTCGTAAACAAGTCACTCTCGTGAGTATGGGAAAAGTCCCAAACCCCCCCTTTCCCCCCCCCTTCTCCCCCCTCCCTATCGTATCTCGGAAACAAAGAGACTTTACTGGTTTTTTTTTTAGGGATTCATATAGAGGAAGCTCGGGGAAGTAAAAATCATTTTTCAAATTTGACCCCCTTGCCCCCCTTCACCCCCCCTTTAGGCGGATCTCGGAGATAAAGAGATTTTACGTGTTTTTTTTTAGGGATTCGTATAGAAGAGGCTCGGGGAAGTATAAACCATCTTTCAAATTTGACCCCCTTGCCCCCCTTCACCCCCCCTTTAGGCGGATCTCGGAAATAAAGAGATTTTACGTGTTTTTTTTTAGGGATTCGTATAGAAGAGGCTCGGGGAAGTATAAACAATCTTTCAAATTTGACCCCCTTGCCCCCCTTCACCCCCCCTTTCGGATCTCGGAAGTTAAGAGACTTGGAACATTTTTTTTTTCAGATTCATTGAAAGGGGCAATGAGTTTGACGAAATCATTATTCAAAGCTCCCCTCTCCCCCCCCCATTTACCCCCCGCCCCCTCTTCACCCCTTTTTTTCTGTTTTGTTTACGGATTCGTATAGAGGAGGCTTGGGGAAGTAAAAACCATTTTTAAAATTTGACCCCCTTGCCCCCCTTCACCCCCTCCCCTTTCAGATCTCGGAAGTTAAGAGACTTGGAACATTTTTTTTTTCAGATTCATTGATTGAAAGGGGCAATGAGTTACTCGAAATCATTTTTAAAAGCTCCCCCCTCATCCCCCCCCCTCTTCACCCCTTTTTTTCAGTTTTGTTTACGGATTCGTATAGAGGAGGCTCGGGAAAGTAAAAACCATTTTTCAAAATCGACCCCCTTTCCACTCTTCTCCCCCCCTCTATAGGCGGATCTCGGAAGTTAAGAGACTTGGAACTTTTTTTTTTTTCAGATTCATTGAAAGGAGCCTATCCTGTGGTGGTACCGGTAAAGCGAAGGGGGGAGCTGGCGAGCGAAGCGAGCCGGCGACCCCCGTAGCGTAGGGATAATGTCATGATAGCTTTCCGGTGGTAGGTAGGTCCTGAGTGGAGCGAACCTGCGAGACCGAGTGGAGCGAAGGGGGGAGGTGGCGAGCGAAGCGAGCCGGCGACCTCCTTAGCGTAACGAAGGTTGAGTGGGTGAAGCGTAACTCAGAGGCGACGACAAGCAAACTTTAGGGTAATGTTTTTTTAGTGGTAGTAGAAGGTAGTAGGTAGGTGGTAGGTAGTAGGTATGTGTAGGTAGGTAGTAGGTAGGTGTAGGTAGTAGGTAGGTGTAGGTAGGTGTAGGTAGGTAGTAGGTAGGTGTAGGTAGGTAGTAGGTAGGTGTAGGTAGGTGTAGGTAGGTGTAGGTAGGTGTAGGTAGGTGTAGGTAGGTGTAGGTAGGTGTAGGTAGGTGTAGGTAGGTGTAGGTAGGTGTAGGTAGGTGTAGGTAGGTGTAGGTAGGTGTAGGTAGGTGTAGGTAGGTGTAGGTAGGTGTAGGTAGGTGTAGGTAGGTGTAGGTAGGTGTAGGTAGGTGTAGGTAGGTGTAGGTAGGTGTAGGTAGGTGTAGGTAGGTGTAGGTAGGTGTAGGTAGGTGTAGGTAGGTGTAGGTAGGTGTAGGTAGGTGTAGGTAGGTGTAGGTAGGTGTAGGTAGGTGTAGGTAGGTGTAGGTAGGTGTAGGTAGGTGTAGGTAGGTGTAGGTAGGTGTAGGTAGGTGTAGGTAGGTGTAGGTAGGTGTAGGTAGGTGTAGGTAGGTGTAGGTAGGTGTAGGTAGGTGTAGGTAGGTGTAGGTAGGTGTAGGTAGGTGTAGGTAGGTGTAGGTAGGTGTAGGTAGGTGTAGGTAGGTGTAGGTAGGTGTAGGTAGGTGTAGGTAGGTGTAGGTAGGTGTAGGTAGGTGTAGGTAGGTGTAGGTAGGTGTAGGTAGGTGTAGGTAGGTGTAGGTAGGTGTAGGTAGGTGTAGGTAGGTGTAGGTAGGTGTAGGTAGGTGTAGGTAGGTGTAGGTAGGTGTAGGTAGGTGTAGGTAGGTGTAGGTAGGTGTAGGTAGGTGTAGGTAGGTGTAGGTAGGTGTAGGTAGGTGTAGGTAGGTGTAGGTAGGTGTAGGTAGGTGTAGGTAGGTGTAGGTAGGTGTAGGTAGGTGTAGGTAGGTGTAGGTAGGTGTAGGTAGGTGTAGGTAGGTGTAGGTAGGTGTAGGTAGGTGTAGGT
This sequence comes from Diarsia dahlii, assembly GCA_949775195.1. Taxonomy (NCBI): domain Eukaryota; kingdom Metazoa; phylum Arthropoda; class Insecta; order Lepidoptera; family Noctuidae; genus Diarsia; species Diarsia dahlii. The sequence goes on from OX459195.1 coordinate 18,450,849, forward strand.
AGGTGTAGGTAGGTGTAGGTAGGTGTAGGTAGGTGTAGGTAGGTGTAGGTAGGTGTAGGTAGGTGTAGGTAGGTGTAGGTAGGTGTAGGTAGGTGTAGGTAGGTGTAGGTAGGTGTAGGTAGGTGTAGGTAGGTGTAGGTAGGTGTAGGTAGGTGTAGGTAGGTGTAGGTAGGTGTAGGTAGGTGTAGGTAGGTGTAGGTAGGTGTAGGTAGGTGTAGGTAGGTGTAGGTAGGTGTAGGTAGGTGTAGGTAGGTGTAGGTAGGTAGTACCGCGAGCTGCATTGGAACATTTTTTTTTTCAGATTCATTGAGAGGTGCAATGCGTTAGTCGAAATCATTTTTCAAAGCTCCCCTTCTCCCCCACTTCACGCCCCGCGAGCTGCGCGCAGCTCGCTCAGCCACGCAAATACTAGTTATTATTATAGTTATATAAAACTACAAAGCCACTGACTGACTGACTGACTGATTGACATGTCGTTTCTCGGAATGGGTGAGATATGGGTTAGGGGTATGTTTTGCAAAAATGTGTAATCTGACCGAGTGAGTAGAGGAAAATTATAGGGAAAGTTCAAATCCAAGATGGAGGGCGAGTCCATTTCCGGTTTCGGTGGGGGAAAGACTTGGATGGATTTCGACTCAGAGGTCCTATACCAAATCTAAAACCATTTAAAAAAAAAAGTAAAAAAAAAAAAAAAAACAAGATGGCGGCCGCGCCAGGACGTTTTGAAATTGTCGACTTTTTTCACTCGACTTTGACGAATTGTTTTCTTCTACCAAATTCTAGAACCGCCAACAAAAAGTTTTCCAATTTGTTGGTGATTTTAATGGCAATTGGGAAAAACTATGACATTGTGAAAATCCAAGATGGAGGACGCTGCGGCGGCCATTTTGTAAAAAGTTGGATATTTCCATTTTTTTCAAATCCATTTTTCGGGTAGTTGGCAACATCGGACGGGTTCAAGTTGTACCGAGCGGTCGTGTGTTTTGTTGAGGAGTATTGCCTGGTGCAAAAATTTTCCCCATTTTTAGGGTATTTTCCCAGATTTTCCCCGAAAACATGAAAAGTAGAAATAATGACATTTTAAATAGAGACTTTGACTAGCCGGCAACATTGGGGTCCCCCAAATGACATTTGACCATTTTGGTTTGTTTTAATTGGCAACCCCAAAAAATATTGAACTTTTTAATTTTTGAGACTTTTTGACTTTGGCGAATTAGTTTGTTCTACCAAACTCGAAAGTTGGCAACACCAAGTACACCAATCGGTGGCCTATATTCTTTACATTTCAGGAAAATTATGACTTTTCAGAAAAACAAGATGGCGGATTCCATGGCGGCCATCTTGTAAAAAGGCCGAAAAATCCCAATTTTCGACACGATAATTGGGACAGCTGGCATCTCCCGACTGGATTGTTTTGTACCAGGCAGTTGTGTGTTTTGTTGAAGAGTGTTGCCTGCTGCAAAATTTTTTCCCATTTTTGAAGTATTTTCCCAGATTTTCCCCGAAAACATGAAAAGTAGAAATAATGACATTTTAAATAGAGACTTTGACTAGCCGGCAACATTGGGGTCCCCCAAATGACATTTGACCATTTTCATCACTTTCAGCTGGCAACCCCGAGAGCAATTGGCGTTTGAATTTTTTGGTCAGACCCGTCTTTGGCGAATTAGTTTGTTCTACCAAACTCAAAAGTTGGCAACACTAAGTACACCAGTTGGTGGCCTATATCCTTGAAATTTCAGAAAAATTATGACTTTTCAAAAAAAAAAGATGGCGGATGCTATGGCGGCCATCTTGTAAAAAGACCGAAAAATCCCAATTTTCGACACGATAATTGGGACAGCTGGCATCCCCCGACCGGATTGTGTTGTATGGACCGGTTAGGTGATTCGTCAAGGAGTGTGGCATGGTTTAAAAAAATTCCCCATTTTTAGGGAAATTTCCCAGATTTTCCCCGAAAACATGAAAAGTAGAAATAATAACAATTCGAAAGAAAACTTTGACTAGCTGACAACATTGAAGTCCCCCGAATGAGGTTTGACCATTTTCATCACTTTCAGCTGGCAACCCCGAGAGCCATTGGCGTTTGAATTTTTGGGTCAGACCCGACTTTGGCGAATTAGTTTGTTCTACTAAACTCAAAAGTTGGCAACACCAAGTACATCGGTCGGTGGCCTATATCCTTGAGATTTTAGGAAAATTATGACTTTTCTGAAAAAAAAGATGGCGGACAGTGTGGCGGCCATCTTGTAAGAATGATGAAAAGTCCAAATTTTCGACACGATAAATGGGACAGCCGGCATCTCCCGACTGGATTGTGTTGTATGAAGCGATTGTTTACTTTGTTGTGGAGTGTTACTTTACGCAAAATTTTTCCCCATTTTTAGGGTATTTTCCCAGATTTTGCCCAAAAACATAAAAGTAGAAGTAAAGACTTTTAGAATGAAGACTTTGACCGCGACCCCCGTAGCGTAGGGATAAGGTCACGATAGCTTTTCCTCGGTGGTAGGCAGGTCTTGAGTGAAGCGAAGAGGGGAGGTGGCGAGCGAAGCGAGCCGGCGACCTCCGTAGCGTAACGAAGGTTGAGTGGGTGAAGCGTATATGTTACTCTCATGATTAGCTAAAAAGTGCAAAACCTCCCCTTTTTGCCCCATTTTCCCATCCTACCTTTTTCAAAGTTGCCCCATTTTCCCCCTTTCTCCCCCCTTTAGGCGGATCTCGAAAGTTAAGAGACTTGTAACATTTTTTTTCAGATTCATTGAAAGGGGCAATGCGTTAGTCTAAATCATTTTTCAAAGCTCCCCCCCCTCTCCCGCCCTTCATCCTCCCCCCGTCTTCACCCCTTTTTTTAAATTTGTGTTCTGTTTTGTTTACGGATTCGTATAGAGGAGGCTCGGGGAAGTAAAAACCATTTTTAAAATTTGACCCCCTTGCCCCCCTTCACCCCCCCTTTAGGCGGATCTCGGAAGTTAAGAGACGTGGAACGATTTTTTTTTCAGATTCATATAGAGGAGGCTCGGGGAAGTAAAAACCCTTTTTTAAATTTGACCCCTTTGCCCCCTTTCACACCCCCTTTAGGCGGATCTCGGAAATAAAGAGAATTTACGTGTTTTTTTTTAGGGATTCGTATAGAGAAGGCTTGGGGAAGTAAAAACCATTTTTCAATGTTGACCCCCTTGCCCCCCTTCACCCCCCCTTAAGGCGGATCTCGGAAGTAAAGAGACATTACGTGTGTTTTTTTGGGGACTCGTATAGAGGAGGCTCGGTAAAGTAAAAATCATTTTTCAAAGTGGCCCCCCTTGCCCCCCTTCTCCCCCCTTATAGGCGGATCTCGAAAGTTACGAGACTTGAAACGATTTTTTTTTCAGATTCATTTATAGGGGCATTGCGTTAGTTGAAATCATTTTTTGAAACTCCCCCCTCTCCCCCCCTTCAACCCCCGCCCCTCTTCACCTCTTTCTTTACTACTGAAAAAAATTTTGATTCTTACCTAAAACTATTGAGGGGCGTTGAAATTTGTATACCCTCCCCTCCCCTCCCCAACCTCCCCTAAAATTAAAAGGGCTGTAACTTCATGACGGTTAGAGATAGTCGTTAGGTGTTTGAACAAATATTATAGTAGGCGTCGAAACCTGTCCGGTGGTGGTACAGCGGTAAAGCGAAGCCCCGTATCGTAGAGTTAATGTCATGATAGCTTTCCGGTGGTAGGTAGGTTCTGAGTGGAGCGAACCTGCGAGACCCGAGTGGAGCGAAGGGGGGAGGTGGCGAGCGAAGCGAGCCGGCGACCTCCTTAGCGTAACGAAGGTTGAGTGGGTGACGCGTAACTCAGGGGCGACGACAAGCAAACTTTAGGGTAATGTTTTTTTAGTGGTAGTAGGAGGTAGTAGGTAGGTAGTTGGTAGCTCCTTAGCGTAACGAAGGTTGAGTGGGTGACGCGTAACTCAGGGGCGACGACAAGCAAACTTTAGGGTAATGTTTTTTTAGTGGTAGTAGGAGGTAGTAGGTAGGTAGTTGGTAGGTGGTAGGTAGGTGATAGGTAGGTAGTAGGTAGGTAGTAGGTAGGTGTAGGTAGGTGTAGGCAGGTAGGTAGTAGGTAGGTGTAGGCAGGTAGGTAGTAGGTAGGTGTAGGTAGGTAGGTATAGGTAGGTAGTAGGTAGGTGTAGGTAGGTAGTAGATAGGTGTAGGTAAGTAGTAGGTAGGTAGTAGGTAGGTAGGTAGTACCGCGAGGAGGCTCAGGAAAGTAAAAACCATTTTGAAAAATTGACCCCCTTGCCCCCTTCTCCCCCCTTAAGGCGGATCTCGAAAGTAAAGAGACTTGGAACATATTTTTTATAAGCTTCATTGAAAGGGGCAATGCGTTAGTCGAAATCATTTTTCAAAGCTCCCCCTCTCCCCCTCTTCCCGACCCGCGAGCTGCGCGCAGCTCGCGCAGCCACGCAAATACTAGTTATACTATATAAAGCTAAATTACCACTGACTCACTGACTGATTGACAGAATTGTTCTCCCAGATGGTGGATGGGGAGGTGGGTATATTTTGACAGATTCGTAAACAACTAACTCTTGTGAGTATGGGAAAAGTCCCAAACCCCCCCTTTCCCCCCCCCCTTCTCCCCCTCCCTATCGTATCTCGGAAACAAAGAGACTTTACGTGTTTTTTTTTTGGGATTCGTATAGAGGGGGCTCGGTAAAATAAAAATCATTTTTCAAAGTGGCCCCCCTTTTCCCCCTTCTCCCCCCCTTTAGGCGGATCTCGGAAATAAAGAGACATTACGTGTGTTTTTTTAGGGATTCGTATAGAGGATGCTCGGGGAAGTAACAACCATTTTTCAAATTTGACCCCCTTGCCCCCCTTCACCCCCCCTTTAGGCGGATCTCGGAAATAAAGAGACATTACGTGTGTTTTTTTAGGGATTTGTATAGAGGAGGCTCGGGGAAGTAAAAACCATTTTTCAAAATTGACCCCCTTGCCCCCCTTCTCCCCCCTTTTAGGCGGATCTCGAAAGTTAAGAGACTTGGAACGATTTTTTTTTCAGATTCATAAAGAGGGGCATTGCGTTAGTCGAAATCATTTTTAGAAACTCCCTCCTCTCCCCCCCTTCACCCCCCCCACTCTTCACCTCTTTTTTACTCCTGAAAAAATTTTTGATTCTTACCTAAATCTATTTGAGGGGCGTTGAAATTTGTATACCCTCCCCTCTCAACCTCCCCTAAAATTAAAAGGGCTGTAACTTCATAACGGTAAGAGATAGCCATTAGGTGTTTGAACAAATATTATAATAGGCGTCGAAACCTGTCCGGGGGTGGTACAGCGGCAAAGCGAAGGGGGGAGCGGTCGAGCGAAGCGAGCCGGCGACCCCCGTAGCGTAGGGATAATGTCATGATAGCTTTCCGGTGGTAGGTAGGTACTGAGTGGAGCGAACCTGCGAGACCGAGTGGAGCGAAGGGGGGAGGTGGCGAGCGAAGCGAGCCGGCGACCTCCTTAGCGTAACGAAGGTTGAGTGGGTGAAGCGTAACTCAGGGGTGACGACAAGCAAACTTTATGTTAATGTTTTTTTAGTGGTAGTAGGAGGTAGTTGGTAGGTAGGTAGTAGGTAGGTGTAGGTAGGTAGTAGGTAGGTGTAGGTAGGTAGTAGGTAGGTAGTAGGTAGGTGTAGGTAGGTAGTAGGTAGGTGTAGGTAGGTAGTAGGTAGGTGTAGGTAGGTAGTAGGTAGGTGTAGGTAGGTAGTACCGCGAGCTGCATTGGAACATTATTTTTTTCAGATTCATTGAGAGGTGCAATGCGTTAGTCGAAATCATTTTTCAAAGCTCCCCCTCTCCCCGCCTTCACGCCCCGCGAGCTGCGCGCAGCTCGCGCAGCCACGCAAATACTAGTTATACTATATAAAGCTAAATTACCACTCACTCACTGACAGAATTGTTCTCCCAGATGGTGGATAGGGAGGTGGGTATATTTTGACAGATTCGTAAACAACTAACTCTCGTGAGTATGGGAAAAGTCCCAAACCCCCCCTTTTCCCCCCCCTTCTCCCCCTTCTCTATCGTATCTCGGAAACAGTGAGACTTTACGGGTTTTTTTTTTAGGGATTCGTATAGAGGGGGCTCGGTAAAGTAAATATCATTTTTCAAAGTGGCCCCCTTTTTCCCCCTTCTCCCCCCCTTTAGGCGGATCTCGGAAATAAAGACATTTTACGGGTTTTTTTTTTAGGGATTCGTATAGAGTAGGCTCGGGGAAGTAAAAACCATTTTTCAAATTTGACCCCCTTGCCCCCCTTCATCCCCCCTTTAGGCGGATCTCAGAAATAAAGAGAATTTACGTGTTTTTTTTTAGGGATTCGTATAGAAAAGGCTCGGTGAAGTAAAAAACATTTTTCAAAATTGACCCCCTTGCCCCCCTTCACCCCCCCTTTAGGCGGATCTCGGAAGTTAAGAGACTTGACACATTTTTTTTTTCAGATTCATTAAAAGGGGCAATGCGTGAGTCGAAATCGTTATTCAAAGTTCCCCCCTCTCCCCCCTTTAACGCCCCCCCCCCCTCTTCAACCCTTTTTTTTAACTTGTGTTCTGTTTTGTTTACGGATTCGTATAGAGGAGGCACGGGGAAGTAAAATCCATTTTTAAAATTTGACCCCCTTGCCCCCCTTCTCCCCCCTTTTAGGCGGATCTCGAAAGTTAAGAGACTTGGAACGTATTTTTTTTCAGATTCATATAGAGGGGCATTGCGTTAGTCGAAATCATTTTTAGAAACTCCACCCTCTCCCCCCCTTCACCCCCCCCCTCTTCACCTCTTTTTTACTCCTGAAACTTTTTTTGATTCTTACCCTAATCTATTTGAGGGGCGTTGAAATTTGCATACCCTCCCCTCCCCAACCTCCCCTAAAATTAAAAGGACTGTAACTTCATAACGGTTAGAGATAGCCATTAGGTGTTTGAACACATATTATAGTAGGCGTCGAAACCTGTCCGGTGGTGGTACAGCGGTAAAGCGAAGGGGGGAGCGGGCGAGCGAAGCGAGCCGGCGACCCCCGTAGCGTAGGGATAATGTCATGATAGCTTTCCGGTGGTAGGTAGGTCCTGAGTGGAGCGAAACTGCGAGACCGAGTGGAGCGAAGGGGGGAGGTGGCGAGCGAAGCGAGCCGGCGACCTCCTTAGCGTAACGAAGGTTGAGTGGGCGAAGCGTAACTCAGGGGCGACGACAAGCAAACTTTAGAGTTATGTTTTTTTAGTGGTAGTAGGAGGTAGTAGGTAGGTGTAGGTAGGTAGGTGTAGGTAGGTAGCAGGTAGGTGTAGGTAGGTAGTAGGTAGGTGTAGGTAGGTAGTAGGTAGGTGTAGGTAGGTAGTAGGTAGGTAGTAGGTAGGTAGTAGGTAGGTAGTAGGTAGGTAGTAGGTAGGTAGTAGGTAGGTAGTAGGTAGGTAGTAGGTAGGTAGTAGGTAGGTAGTAGGTAGGTAGGTAGTAGGTAGGTAGTAGGTAGGTAGTAGGTAGGTAGGTAGTAGGTAGGTAGTAGGTAGGTAGTAGGTAGGTAGTAGGTAGGTAGTAGGTAGGTAGTAGGTAGGTAGTAGGTAGGTAGTAGGTAGGTAGTAGGTAGGTAGTAGGTAGGTAGTAGGTAGGTAGTAGGTAGGTAGTAGGTAGGTAGTAGGTAGGTAGTAGGTAGGTAGTAGGTAGGTAGTAGGTAGGTAGTAGGTAGGTAGTAGGTAGGTAGTAGGTAGGTAGTAGGTAGGTAGTAGGTAGGTAGTAGGTAGGTAGTAGGTAGGTAGTAGGTAGGTAGTAGGTAGGTAGTAGGTAGGTAGTAGGTAGGTAGTAGGTAGGTAGTAGGTAGGTAGTAGGTAGGTAGTAGGTAGGTAGTAGGTAGGTAGTAGGTAGGTAGTAGGTAGGTAGTAGGTAGGTAGTAGGTAGGTAGTAGGTAGGTAGTAGGTAGGTAGTAGGTAGGTAGTAGGTAGGTAGTAGGTAGGTAGTAGGTAGGTAGTAGGTAGGTAGTAGGTAGGTAGTAGGTAGGTAGTAGGTAGGTAGTAGGTAGGTAGTAGGTAGGTAGTAGGTAGGTAGTAGGTAGGTAGTAGGTAGGTAGTAGGTAGGTAGTAGGTAGGTAGTAGGTAGGTAGGTAGTAGGTAGGTAGTAGGTAGGTAGTAGGTAGGTAGTAGGTAGGTAGTAGGTAGGTAGTAGGTAGGTAGTAGGTAGGTAGTAGGTAGGTAGTAGGTAGGTAGTAGGTAGGTAGTAGGTAGGTAGTAGGTAGGTAGTAGGTAGGTAGTAGGTAGGTAGTAGGTAGGTAGTAGGTAGGTAGTAGGTAGGTAGTAGGTAGGTAGTAGGTAGGTAGTAGGTAGGTAGTAGGTAGGTAGTAGGTAGGTAGTAGGTAGGTAGTAGGTAGGTAGTAGGTAGGTAGTAGGTAGGTAGTAGGTAGGTAGTAGGTAGGTAGTAGGTAGGTAGTAGGTAGGTAGTAGGTAGGTAGTAGGTAGGTAGTAGGTAGGTAGTAGGTAGGTAGTAGGTAGGTAGTAGGTAGGTAGTAGGTAGGTAGTAGGTAGGTAGTAGGTAGGTAGTAGGTAGGTAGTAGGTAGGTAGTAGGTAGGTAGTAGGTAGGTAGTAGGTAGGTAGTAGGTAGGTAGTAGGTAGGTAGTAGGTAGGTAGTAGGTAGGTAGTAGGTAGGTAGTAGGTAGGTAGTAGGTAGGTAGTAGGTAGGTAGTAGGTAGGTAGTAGGTAGGTAGTAGGTAGGTAGTAGGTAGGTAGTAGGTAGGTAGTAGGTAGGTAGTAGGTAGGTAGTAGGTAGGTAGTAGGTAGGTAGTAGGTAGGTAGTAGGTAGGTAGTAGGTAGGTGTAGGTAGGTAGTAGGTAGGTAGTAGGTAGGTAGTAGGTAGGTAGTAGGTAGGTAGTAGGTAGGTGTAGGTAGGTAGTACCGCGAGCTGCATTGGAACATTTTTTTTTTCAGATTCATTGAGAGGTGCAATGCGTTAGTTGAAATCATTTTTCAAACCTCCCCCTCTCCCCACCTTCACGCCCCGCGAGCTGCGCGCAGCTCGCGCAGCCACGCAAATACTAGTTATACTATATAAAGCTAAATTACCACTCACTGACTGACTGACTGACTTATTGACAGAATTGTTCTCCCAGATGGTGGATGGGGAGGTGGGTATATTTTGACAGATTCGTAAGCAACCAACTCTCGTGAGTATGGGAAAAGTCCCAAACCCCCCCTTTTCCCCCCCCTTCTCCCCCCTCCCTATCGTATCTCGGAAACAAGGAGACTTTACGTGTTTTTTTTTAGGGATTCGTATAGAGGGGACTCGGTAAAGTAGAAATCATTTTTCAAAGTGGCCCCCCTTTTCCCCCTTCTCCCCCCCTTTAGGCGGATCTCGGAAATAAAGAGATTTTACGTGTTTTTTTTTAAGGATTCGTATAGAGTAGGCTCAGGGAGGTAAAAACCATTTTTCAAATTTGACCCCCTTGCCCCCCTTCACCCCCCCTTTAGGCGGATCTCGGAAATAAAGAGAATTTACGTGTTTTTTTTAGGGATTCGTATAGAGGAGGCTTGGGGAAGTGTAAACAATTTTTCAAATTTGACCCCCTTGCCCCCCTTCACCCCCCCCCCCCCCTTCGGATCTCGGAAGTTAAGAGACTTGAAACATTTTTTTTTTAGATTCATTAAAAGGGGCAATGCGTTAGTCGAAATCATTTTTCAAAGCACCCCACTCTCCCTCCCTTCACCCCCCCCCCCTCTCCCCCCTTCAAAGCCCCCCCTCTTCACCCCTATTTTTACTACTGAAAAAATTTTTGATTCTTACCTAAAACTATAGAGGGGCGTTGAAATTTGTATACCCTCCCCTCCCCTCCCCAACCTCCCCTAAAATTAATAGGGCTGTAACTTCGTTACGGTTAGAGATAGCCATTAGGTTATTATAGTAGGCGTCGAAACCTGTCCGGTGGTGGTACAGCGGTAAAGCGAAGGGGGGAGCGGGCGAGCGAAGCGAGCCGGCGACCCGCGTAGCGTAGGGATAATATCATGATAGCTTTGCGGTGGTAGGTAGGTCCTGAGTGGAGCGAACCTGCGAGACCGAGTGGAGCGAAGGGGGGAGGTGGCGAGCGAAGCGAGCCGGCGACCTCCTTAGCGTAACGAAGGTTGAGTGGGTGAAGCGTAACTCCAAGCAAACTTTAGGGTAATGTTTTTTTAGTGGTAGTAGGAGGTAGTAGGTAGGTAGTAGGTAGGTAGTAGGTAGGTAGTAGGTAGGTAGTAGGTAGGTAGTAGGTAGGTAGTAGGTAGGTAGTAGGTAGGTAGTAGGTAGGTAGTAGGTAGGTAGTAGGTAGGTAGTAGGTAGGTAGTAGGTAGGTAGTAGGTAGGTAGTAGGTAGGTAGTAGGTAGGTAGTAGGTAGGTAGTAGGTAGGTAGTAGGTAGGTAGTAGGTAGGTAGTAGGTAGGTAGTAGGTAGGTAGTAGGTAGGTAGTAGGTAGGTAGTAGGTAGGTAGTAGGTAGGTAGTAGGTAGGTAGTAGGTAGGTAGTAGGTAGGTAGTAGGTAGGTAGTAGGTAGGTAGTAGGTAGGTAGTAGGTAGGTAGTAGGTAGGTAGTAGGTAGGTAGTAGGTAGGTAGTAGGTAGGTAGTAGGTAGGTAGTAGGTAGGTAGTAGGTAGGTAGTAGGTAGGTAGTAGGTAGGTAGTAGGTAGGTAGTAGGTAGGTAGTAGGTAGGTAGTAGGTAGGTAGTAGGTAGGTAGTAGGTAGGTAGTAGGTAGGTAGTAGGTAGGTAGTAGGTAGGTAGTAGGTAGGTAGTAGGTAGGTAGTAGGTAGGTAGTAGGTAGGTAGTAGGTAGGTAGTAGGTAGGTAGTAGGTAGGTAGTAGGTAGGTAGTAGGTAGGTAGTAGGTAGGTAGTAGGTAGGTAGTAGGTAGGTAGTAGGTAGGTAGTAGGTAGGTAGTAGGTAGGTAGTAGGTAGGTAGTAGGTAGGTAGTAGGTAGGTAGTAGGTAGGTAGTAGGTAGGTAGTAGGTAGGTAGTAGGTAGGTAGTAGGTAGGTAGTAGGTAGGTAGTAGGTAGGTAGTAGGTAGGTAGGTAGTAGGTAGGTAGTAGGTAGGTGTAGGTAGGTAGTAGGTAGGTAGTAGGTAGGTAGTAGGTAGGTAGTAGGTAGGTGTAGGTAGGTAGTACCGCGAGCTGCATTGGAACATTTTTTTTTTCAGATTCATTGAGAGGTGCAATGCGTTAGTTGAAATCATTTTTCAAACCTCCCCCTCTCCCCACCTTCACGCCCCGCGAGCTGCGCGCAGCTCGCGCAGCCACGCAAATACTAGTTATACTATATAAAGCTAAATTACCACTCACTGACTGACTGACTGACTTATTGACAGAATTGTTCTCCCAGATGGTGGATGGGGAGGTGGGTATATTTTGACAGATTCGTAAGCAACCAACTCTCGTGAGTATGGGAAAAGTCCCAAACCCCCCCTTTTCCCCCCCCTTCTCCCCCCTCCCCATCGTATCTCGGAAACAAGGAGACTTTACGTGTTTTTTTTTAGGGATTCGTATAGAGGGGACTCGGTAAAGTAGAAATCATTTTTCAAAGTGGCCCCCCTTTTCCCCCTTCTCCCCCCCTTTAGGCGGATCTCGGAAATAAAGAGATTTTACGTGTTTTTTTTTAAGGATTCGTATAGAGTAGGCTCAGGGAGGTAAAAACCATTTTTCAAATTTGACCCCCTTGCCCCCCTTCACCCCCCCTTTAGGCGGATCTCGGAAATAAAGAGAATTCACGTGTTTTTTTTAGGGATTCGTATAGAGGAGGCTTGGGGAAGTGTAAACAATTTTTCAAATTTGACCCCCTTGCCCCCCTTCACCCCCCCCCCCCCCCTTCGGATCTCGGAAGTTAAGAGACTTGAAACATTTTTTTTTTAGATTCATTAAAAGGGGCAATGCGTTAGTCGAAATCATTTTTCAAAGCACCCCACTCTCCCTCCCTTCACCCCCCCCCCCTCTCCCCCCTTCAAAGCCCCCCCTCTTCACCCCTATTTTTACTACTGAAAAAATTTTTGATTCTTACCTAAAACTATAGAGGGGCGTTGAAATTTGTATACCCTCCCCTCCCCTCCCCAACCTCCCCTAAAATTAATAGGGCTGTAACTTCGTTACGGTTAGAGATAGCCATTAGGTGTTTGAACAAATATTATAGTAGGCGTCGAAACCTGTCCGGTGGTGGTACAGCGGTAAAGCGAAGGGGGGAGCGGGCGAGCGAAGCGAGCCGGCGACCCGCGTAGCGTAGGGATAATATCATGATAGCTTTGCGGTGGTAGGTAGGTCCTGAGTGGAGCGAACCTGCGAGACCGAGTGGAGCGAAGGGGGGAGGTGGCGAGCGAAGCGAGCCGGCGACCTCCTTAGCGTAACGAAGGTTGAGTGGGTGAAGCGTAACTCCAAGCAAACTTTAGGGTAATGTTTTTTTAGTGGTAGTAGGAGGTAGTAGGTAGGTAGTAGGTAGGTGATAGGTAGGTAGTAGGTAGGTAGTAGGTAGGTGGTAGGTAGGTGGTAGGTAGGTGTAGGTAGGTGGTGTCATACGTGAGATTCATATAGAGGAGGCTCGGGGAAGTAAAATCCGTTTTTCAAATTTGAACCCCTTGCCTCCCTTCACCCCCCCCCCCCTTTAGGCGGATCTCGGAAGTTAAGAGACTTGGAACATTTTTTTTTTTCAGATTCATTGAAAAGGGCAATGCGTTAGTCGAAATCATTTTTCAAAGCTATTCCTCTCCCCCCCTTCACTGCCCCCCCTCCCTCTTCACCCCTTTTTTTAAACTCGTGTTCTGTTTTGTTTACGGATTCGTATAGAGGAGGCTCGGGGAAGTAAAATCCATTTTTTAAATTTGACCCCCTTGCCCCCCTTCACCCCCCCTTCCTTTAGGCGGATCTGGGAAGTTAAGAGACTTGGAACATTTTTTTTTTTCAGATTCATTGAAAAGGGCAATGCGTTAGTCGAAATCATTTTTCAAAGCTACCCCTCTCCCCCCCTTCACTGCCCCCCCTCCCTCTTCACCCCTTTTTTTAAACTCGTGTTCTGTTTTGTTTACGGATTCGTATAGAGGAGGCTCGGGGAAGTAAAATCCATTTTTTAAATTTGACCCCCTTGCCCCCCTTCACCCCCCCTTCCTTTAGGCGGATCTCGGAAGTTAAGAGACTTGGAACATTTTTTTTTTAAGAGTCATTGAAAGGGGCAATGCGTTAGTCGAAATCATTTTTCAAAGCTCCCCCCCTCCCCCTCTTCACGCCCCGCGAGCTGCGCGCAGCTCGCGCAGCCACGCAAATACTAGTATACTATATAAAGCTAAATTACCACTGACTGACTGACTTATTGACAGAATTGTTCTCCCAGATGGTGGATGGGGAGGTGGGTATATTTTGACAGATTCGTAAACAACCAACTCTCGTGAGTATGGGAAAAGAGCCAAACCCCCCCTTTTTACCCCCCCTCCTCCCCCTCCCTATCGTATCTCCGAAACTAAGAGCCCCTTTTTATTTTTTTTACGAATTCGTATAGAGGAGGCTCAGTAAAGTAAAAATCATTTTTTAAAGTGGCCCCCCTTGCCCCCCTTCTTCCCCCTTTTAGGCGGATCTCGAAAATAAAGAGACATTACGTGTGTTTTTTTAGGGATACCTATAGAGGAGGCTCGAGGAAGTAAAAACCATTTTTTAAATTTGACCCCCTTGCCCCCCTTCACCCCCCCCCCTTTAGGCGGATCTCGGAAGTTAAGAGACTTGGAACATTTTTTTTTTCAGATTCATTGAAAGGGGCACAGAGTTAGTCGAAATCATTTTTCAAAGCTCCCCCCTCTCCCTCCCTTCATCCCCTCCCCCCCTTTTCACCCTTTTTTTAAAACTCGTGTTCTGTTTTGTTTACGGATTCGTATAGAGGAGGCTTGGTAAAGTAAAAATTATTTTTCAAAGTGGCCCCCCTTGCCCCCCTTCTCCCCCCCTTTAGGCGGATCTCGGAAGTTAAGGGGACGGTGAACGAACATTTCTCCATACAAACGTAATACCAAAATCATTCGCGATACGAACATATTACCAACTTAAAATTATGTTATTCGGATACAGACGATATTTATCTAGGTTCCTATTAAACTTTTTTTTTAAAACATTTACTATTTACGAAATGCAAGCGAATTGCATTTCGTCAATAGTAAATAGCAATTCGCTTGCATTTCGTAAATAGTAAATGTTTAAAAAAAAAAGTTTAATAGGAACCTAGATAAATATCGTCTGTATCCGAATAACATAATTTTAAGTTGGTAATATGTTCGTATCGCGAATGATTTTGGTATTACTTTTGTATGGAGAATGTTCGTTCACCGTCCCCTTAAGAGATTTTACCTGTATTTTTTTAGGGATTCGTATAGAGGAGGTTCGGGGAAGTAAAAATCATTTTTCAAAGTGGCCCCCCTTACCCCCCTTCTCCCCCTTTTTAAGCGGAACTCAAAAGTTAAGAGACTTGGAACGATTTTTTTTTCAGATTCATTTATAGGGGCATTGCGTTAGTCGAAATCATTTTTCGAAACTCCCCCCCTCTCCCCCCTTCAACCCCCCCCCCCCCTCTTCACCTCTTTATTTACTACTGAAAAAAATTTTGATTCTTACCTAAAACTATTGAGGGGCGTTGAAATTTGTATACCCTTCCCTCCCCTCCCCAACCTCCCCTAAAATTAAAAGGGCTGTAACTTCATAACGGTTAGAGAAAGCCATTAGGTGTTTGAACAAATATTATAGTAGGCGTCGAAACCTGTCCGGTGGTGGTACAGCGGTAAAGCGAAGGGGGGAGCGGGCGAGCGAAGCGAGCCGGCGACCCCCGTAGCGTAGGGATAATGTCATGATAGCTTTGCGGTGGTAGGTAGGTCCTTAGCGTAACGAAGGTTGAGTGGGTGAAGCGTAACTCCAAGCAAACTTCAGGGTAATGTTTTTTTAGTGGTAGTAGGAGGTAGTAGGTAGGTAGTAGGAGGTAGTAGGTAGGTAGTAGGTAGGTGATAGGTAGGTAGTTAGTAGGTAGGTGGTAGGTAGGTGGTATGTAGGTGTAGGTAGGTGGTGTCATACGTGAGATTCAAATAGAGGAGGCTCGGGGAAGTAAAATCCGTTTTTCAAATTTGAACCCCTTGCCTCCCTTCACCCCCCCCCCCCTTTAGGCGGATCTCGGAAGTTAAGAGACTTGGAATATTTTTTTTTTCAGATTCATTGAAAAGGGCAATGCGTTAGTCTTAATCATTTTTTAAACTCGTGTTCTGTTTTGTTTACGGATTCGTATAGAGGAGGCTCGGGAAAGTAAAAACCATTTTTTGAATTTGACCCCCTTGCCCCCCTTCACCCTCCCTTTAGGCGGATCTCAAAAATAAAGAGATTTTACGTGTTTTTTTTAGGGATTCGTATAGAGGAGGCTTGGGGAAGTAAAAACCATTATTCAAATTTGACCCCCTTACCCCCCTTCACCCCCCCTTTAGGTGGATCTCGAAAATAAAGAGATTTTACGTGTTTTTTTTTAGGGATTCGTATAGAGGAGGCTCGGGAAAGTAGAAACCCTTTTTCAAAATCGACCCCTTTTCCACTCTTCTCCCCCCTTTAAGCGGATCTCGGAAGTTAAGAGACTTGGAACATTTTTTTTTTCAGATTCATTGAAAGGAGCCTATCCTGTGGTGGTACCGGTAAAGCGAAGGGGGGAGCGGGCGAGCGAAGCGGGCGAGCGAAGCGGGCGAGCGAAGCGAGCCGGCGACCCCCGTAGCGTAGGGATAATGTCATAATAGCTTTCCGGTGGTAGGTAGGTCCTGAGTGGAGCGAACCTGCGAGACCGAGTGGAGCGAAGGGGGGAGGTGGCAAGCGAAGCGAGCCGGCGACCTCCTTAGCGAAACGAAGGTTGAGTGGGTGAAGCGTAACTCAGGGGCGACGACAAGCAAACTTTAGGGTAATGTTTTTTTAGTGGTAGTAGGAGGTAGTAGTTAGGAAGTAGGTAGGTGGTAGGTAGTAGGTATGTGTAGGTAGGTGTAGGTAGGTAGTAGGTAGGTGTAGGTAGGTAGTAGGTAGGTGTAGGTGGGTAGTAGGTAGGTGTAGGTAGGTAGTAGGTAGGTGTAGGTAGGTGTAGGTAGGTGTAGGTAGGTGTAGGTATGTGTAGGTAGGTGTAGGTAGGTGTAGGTAGGTGTAGGTGTAGGTAGGTAGTAGGTAGGTGTAGGTAGGTAGTAGGTAGGTGTAGGTGGGTAGTAGGTAGGTGTAGGTAGGTAGTAGGTAGGTGTAGGTAGGTAGTAGGTAGGTGTAGGTAGGTGTAGGTAGGTGTAGGTAGGTGTAGGTAGGTGTAGGTAGGTGTAGGTAGGTGTAGGTAGGTGTAGGTAGGTGTAGGTAGGTGTAGGTAGGTAGTAGGTAGGTGTAGGTAGGTGTAGGTAGGTGTAGGTAGGTGTAGGTAGGTGTAGGTAGGTGTAGGTGTAGGTAGGTAGTAGGTAGGTGTAGGTAGGTATTAGGTAGGTGTAGGTGGGTAGTAGGTAGGTGTAGGTAGGTAGTAGGTAGGTCGTAGGTAGGTGTAGGTAGGTAGTAGGTAGGTGTAGGTAGGTAGTAGGTAGGTGTAGGTAGGTAGTAGGTAGGTGTAGGTAGGTAGTAGGTAGGTGTAGGTAGGTGTAGGTAGGTAGTAGGTAGGTGTAGGTAGGTAGGTGTAGGTAGGTGTAGGTAGGTGTAGGTAGGTGTAGGTAGGTAGTAGGTAGGTGTAGGTAGGTGTAGGTAGGTGTAGGTAGGTGTAGGTAGGTGCAGGTAGGTGTAGGTAGGTGCAGGTAGGTGTAGGTAGGTGCAGGTAGGTGTAGGTAGGTGCAGGTAGGTGTAGGTAGGTGCAGGTAGGTGTAGGTAGGTGCAGGTAGGTGTAGGTAGGTGCAGGTAGGTGTAGGTAGGTGGAGGTAGGTGTAGGTAGGTGTAGGTAGGTGTAGGTAGGTGTAGGTAGGTGTAGGTAGGTGTAGGTAGGTGTAGGTAGGTGTAGGTAGGTGTAGGTATGTGTAGGTAGGTGTAGGTAGGTGTAGGTAGGTGTAGGTAGGTGTAGGTAGGTGTAGGTAGGTGTAGGTGTAGGTAGGTAGTAGGTAGGTGTAGGTAGGTGTAGGTAGGTGTAGGTAGGTGTAGGTAGGTGTAGGTAGGTGTAGGTAGGTGTAGGTAGGTAGTAGGTAGGTGTAGGTAGGTGTAGGTAGGTGTAGGTAGGTGCAGGTAGGTGTAGGTAGGTGCAGGTAGGTGTAGGTAGGTGCAGGTAGGTGTAGGTAGGTGCAGGTAGGTGTAGGTAGGTGCAGGTAGGTGTAGGTAGGTGCAGGTAGGTGTAGGTAGGTGCAGGTAGGTGTAGGTAGGTGCAGGTAGGTGTAGGTAGGTGGAGGTAGGTGTAGGTAGGTGTAGGTAGGTGTAGGTAGGTGTAGGTAGGTGTAGGTAGGTGTAGGTAGGTGTAGGTAGGTGTAGGTAGGTGTAGGTAGGTGTAGGTAGGTGTAGGTAGGTGTAGGTAGGTGTAGGTAGGTGTAGGTAGGTGTAGGTAGGTGTAGGTAGGTGTAGGTAGGTGTAGGTAGGTGTAGGTAGGTGTAGGTAGGTGTAGGTAGGTGTAGGTAGGTGTAGGTAGGTGTAGGTAGGTGTAGGTAGGTGTAGGTAGGTGTAGGTAGGTGTAGGTAGGTGTAGGTAGGTGTAGGTAGGTGTAGGTAGGTGTAGGTAGGTGTAGGTAGGTGTAGGTAGGTGTAGGTAGGTGTAGGTAGGTGTAGGTAGGTGTAGGTAGGTGTAGGTAGGTGTAGGTAGGTGTAGGTAGGTGTAGGTAGGTGTAGGTAGGTGTAGGTAGGTGTAGGTAGGTGTAGGTAGGTGTAGGTAGGTGTAGGTAGGTGTAGGTAGGTGCAGGTAGGTGTAGGTAGGTGTAGGTAGGTGTAAGGTAGGTGTAGGTAGGTGTAAGGTAGGTGTAGGTAGGTGTAGGTAGGTGTAGGTAGGTGTAGGTAGGTGTAGGTAGGTGGTAGGTAGGTGTAGGTAGGTAGTACCGCGAGCTGCAGTGGAACATTTTTTTTTTCAGATTCATTGAGAGGTGCAATGCGTTAGTCGAAATCATTTTTCAAAGCTCCCCCTCTCCCCCTCTTCACGCCCCGCGAGCTGCGCGCAGCTCGCACAGCCACGCAAATACTAGTAATATATTATAATATTCTACTACACTGACAATATTGATTGCGATTTTTTAGGGTTCCGCACCCAAGGGGTAAAACACTTCGCTTCGCTGTCTGTCCTTCCGTCGGTCTGTCTGTCGGTGTGATGGGATGTCAAACGCTCGCGCTTTATCGTTTGACATCAGTCTCTAAATGTACATCTGTGTTATCTTAAAAGTAAATGCAAGTTACCTGACTGTATACGTAATACCTTTTTGGACCGTACCGGATGCAGCAGAATATCAGTATTTTACATGGAGATACTGCCTAACTGACCTTCACAACCCAGTTAATACTGGGTAATACGATACCCTTGGTAAGACTGGTTCTCTGACTTTCCGGTCACTGACTACCTGTAACGACTGAAGATCTTTAAGTATTTGGCAGCCGGGACCAACAGCTTAACGTGCTTTCCGAGGCACGGAGGAAACTCGGTATGAAATGGGCGGTCACCCATCCGCAGAACAACCTAGGCAAGCTGGGTTTAACCTCCATACTTCAATTCTAGCTTAGTAAGTGTAATTATTGCTATGTTATGGAAGAGCGGAGTCTCCTAACACAGGCATTATTTGCTTAAAAGGAGGCTCCAAACACTAAACTCAATTATGTAAACTGAAGCATTATTAAACTATTATTATTATTTATTTATTATTACTTATCGACTCGAGAGGCAGTTATTATTCAGCCTCGAGCTCCTCCTCTCCTCTCCTCGTTGACGAAAGTGGAACTACGATTGTAAAAGGAGGAGAAAAAGGTGTTTTGTGCCTTTTTTTTTTGGTGAGTGGAAAATCATCAAATAACCCCCCCATCGCTCTTGGGCAGAGTGGAAGGGAGTGTCAGATTTCTATTGACTAAAAACTGCCCAATAGTTGCAGTCACCGAAATTATCTTATACGAGATTTCTTTAGAATGTGAAAGTCAGCAGCTATTTCTTTTTTCAGCTGTTGTAATCTGCCATATGACCCATACATAAATTACATAATACCCGGGTTATTAATGTCCCACTCAAAGACTATTTAATACTCTATGGTCCCACTACTGGGCAAAGGCCTCTTCTCATACAGAGAAGGCACAAGCATTCATCAAGTTTGCTCAAGACGGGTTGGCAATTTCAGACTTCAGTATATTACAGTTCAGGTTTCCTCACGGTGGTTTCCGAAGGGCGGAAGATTTATCTTTTATCACACATTAAAATATAAGGTTTTTATTTATTAATCACAAAATCCACTGCTCTTTGTATCTTAAAAATATAAACTTATCCTACAGCCAATTAAGGATTACATTGCTAAAAGTAGGTACAGCGTGTATGAGTGTGTAAGTGTAGTGTGCCTGAGTTGTAAATGGTCTGTGAGTATGTTATAGTGGTGTGTGGTGAGTTAGTTTAGATGTACTTGTCAGTTTATCATAAAATGATGTTGTCAATTCTTTCGTGAACAAACTATTTGATTAAACAATGTATGTATGGTCACAGAATGTATGAAGCAAACGACAGAGCGGTCCACGTTGCCACGTACTGATCGGACAAAATATTATTATAGTCATCGACTCGAAAAGAAGATGAATTGGTAATTATATGGTTATTATAAATTAAATTATTATAAATTAGGGAAGCGCAGATCGGTGTCTTGCAGGTTGTCTTCGATCCATTGCTCAGCTTGTAGTTTCATCTCCTCGTCGAAGTAACTACGCCACCCGCCTGCCTTACCTGATAACATACAACGAATAGATATTAAATTTCTTATGGGCCTAGCCTTTACCTAACTAAGTGGGCTTCCAGTCTAAACAGATACAACCGAACACTAGTATTTTAAATGGAGCAACTGCCTACCTGACTTCCACAACCCGCTGTACTGGATAATACGATACCACAGATTAACGATACCATTTGGTAAGACTGGCTGTCAGACTTTCAGGACGCTGAAGCAGGGTTTATTAATTTAAAGTTCTGATGGTTTAGTCTTTACCGATGCTAGAAAAACATTGTTGGTAAGTGCAACACTTTCATTACATTAATAAATCATAATAAGTAAACCTTTTCTAATAAACACTTCTTCAGGAGAAAGAACGCCATATTCCCTTAACTCTTCAAAGTTCACAGAATCGTTTTTCTTGAAGTTTTCGAAACTGAGATGATCACAGAGACGAATTATCTGTGCGTCTGTCAACTCCTTGCCTAAGAAGTCTGCCACGCGATTGATAACAGCTGGTAGGTCCTGAAATTCAGAAAAAAAATACATTACGCATATTCTACAGCGCCATGTATAGGACCATAATGTTATTTATGAACTAAGAAATTACTTTGAGTTCGATTGTTCGATCATTTGAAGTGCTGTTTACTTATTTGTTTTCGTACCTGTGAAAGTTCTTCATAAAATAAGAACAGCATGTTCGGATGATGTCTGCACTCCCACGCTTCTTTCACGTGGTCGAAAAATGGTAGTTCGGTAACTGCAATTTACAACATTGTGTAAGTAGGTCAATTCACAGGATCAATGGAACACCACAATAGATATCTACTCACATAAGCCCCTTATAAAGAGATTCCAGAAGTCTTTGAAAGGACTTGGAAAGTCCAGAACTCGGAACAACTTGGAGTGGTGGAAGCAAGATACTGCCACATCCCTGGGGTCCCTCGCTACGTATACCACCTTCGCTGTGTCCAAGATCTTCGGGGGCAGCAGGCTCATCGGCAAGTGTGTCTTGATAAAGCGAGGAGATGGAGCTGCCGACAGCCTCCCAGTTACAGGCTTAGCTATTTTTTCTATCAGAGCTCGAGCCTTTTCTTTGTCTTCAGATCTTTCCAGTAAGTTTTGTTGCCATTGCTTGTTGAAGAACATGAAAAGCCTGTGGGAAATATAGTTTTTTATAGAGAGGTCAACATTTTTTAAACTTCATCAAAAACTTAAATAAATTAGGCCCAAAATTCAGCTATATGAACTTCATTTATTTATTTATTTAAACTTCATGCACAATAGTGGTACATAGGCGGACTTAATGCCACAAGGCATTCTCTATCAGTCAACCTTGGGGTCAAATAGGACAGCACTGTGGTAGAGTAAAAAAAAAATATAGTAAGGAGAAAACCATTTCGTTAGATAAATTGATATACATAAATGTAATAAAAATAAAATAGGGGATGAAAGTTTGTATGGAAAATCGTAATTTTCACGCGGGCGAAGCCGCTGGCAAAAGCTAGTAACAAATAATAATAAGGGCGGTGTTGAGAGTATTTCTCGAGTATTTATTGTAGTGTGAGTGGGTGTGTGTGAGGGTGAATGTGGGAGTGTTCAGTGTAGGTGAGGGTGAATGTGAGCGTGAGTGTGAGTGTGTGTGTGAGTGTGTGCTGTGGAATAATGTTGTTTCCTATTATTATTTCAAAGTAAGTAAATATAATTAATTATTTTTACAGAAGAAGAGAACTCAGTAACTCACTCCAAGAAAGGGTATCTCTCCGTGAGCGGAATTTTTGCCGCAGTCTCGTAATCTAAATCGTTAGCCACCAGCCAAACTAGCTCCTGGGTCCACGTGGTTCCTGTAAAATAGAAAGGCTTGCTGTACAACAGAGAATTACCTATAGCAATATTAGCAATATAGCTGTCAGATTCGTGCAGTGATGAGTGTGGCATCACTGCACTGACCTCAAAGGGTGTCTCTTCGTCGAATTTCTGATGTTTAGTATTATTGGACAGTCTTGTGTGGCTTGTCCCTATAAAATGGACTTAACAAAAGAGACGTGTTGTTCTTAATATTATGAAGTGTTAAGTTCTTGATCGAATTACGAGATCATTAGTTATGTTAATATTTCGCTGAGCAATCAGTTCAAAAGGGTTTACCTGCTCGTTGGTATGTGGCCACGAATATATCGCTAGGCCGTAGCGGCATCTTGTAAACATTCGCAGCATCTTCACAGAACGGTCGCAGGAATAGGTACTTCTTAGGACCTATACTCACGAAGTCTGGCTCGGCTGCAGACAAAATAAAAACAATTTTTCTTAGTGAACATAATATGGTAACAAGTAGGGTATGGATAAGGTAAGGGTATGGTAAAAAAACAAAATCACAATAAACATAAATATAAACTTCAGAAGAAAAATCTGCCTCTGAAGTCGGTGACATTTGTTTCGACGGGGTGTTATAAGTTTGACGTGTCTGTGTATGTGTGTGTCTGTCCGTGGCATCGTAGCTCTCGAACGCATGTTTGAATTATTGATCGAAGGTTTGAAAGGTAAATTAGTAGTGTTCTTAGCTATGTTTGAAGAAAATCGGTCATTTTAACTCCATCAATATGGGTATTAAATAAAAGGGTTTGATTAGTAGAATCCTATACACTATGACAAATTTCAAATCCAAGATGGCCGCCACCACAAAATGACGAATTAAGTACGATTGTTTTTACAACTCCCTCAATATGGGTAGCAAAAAAATTAAAGGGATTGATTTGTAGAATAACGTACACTATATTGAAAGGGAATGAGGAATATAAACTAACGAAGTTAAATAAAAAAAAAGCTTGAAAATTGTTTTTTTGACTTTTCAAATCTTTTCTTTTTTTAAATCAAAAATGGTCAAAGTTTGATATACAGGACGTAAAAGTGGAGAACCAATGTTAATAATTGAGTGAATTGAATAATTGAGTCGGGGGTTTTTATATTTTTATTTTTTGTGCTCTTTCGAATAAAAAAGAATTTTGAAAATCGGTTAAAAAAACATACAGACGAACTGAGAACCTCCTCCTTTTTGGAAGTTGGTTAAAAATATTTATGGTGAACAGAACAAGAAGAACATTGTGATTATACTATTGTGTTATCAGTAGTCATGAAACGTAGTAGGTACTTACCTATAGATCAGGTGTGCGGCAAGCAATCCCAGAGATTGCTCGCCGCACACCTATTTTTTAGATATAAAACTAATCAGTAAACATAGTCAAATAAAAACACAATCTTAATTGTGACAATCTAAATCTAATCCCTAATTATCGAAAACTGATATCGACCTACTGATAAGGCCACAGATAGCCTTCTGATAGGCATCAGAAGGCTATCTGTGGCCTTATCTGTTGAAACTCCCATGAGTGTGTGGGGTTCTTCCACACTCATGAGGGTTTAGGTTCAGGGACGAGCTGCGGGTTCTTCGAAAGAGATAGGTACCGCTACCTCGACACAAAGGGCTAAGAATGAACATGGGTGGTTTTTAGTCAGTAGAAGTCTGACACTCCCTTTCGCTCGGCCCAAGAGTGGGGTTATTTGATGATTTCCCAACTGGCAAAAAAACGGGTGGAATCCCTCTACGCATAACCTAAGTAAGTTTGATGTCTGTTTTCTTCGATTTCCTTTCCACGTTGTATAATTAAACACGAACCAATTAAGTCTGCTATCGAAATTTCACTATCGAAACATGATAAAATGAGAAAATAATATGCCTTTTTTCGTCATATCAGTTATACTATTTGTTTCAATTTCACAGCCGTGATAGGCTTAGATATATTATTATGTTATCACGATAAAACAAAGGAAAATAGTTCTAAGCCGGCTGAGTTGCACCAAAAAAGTAGTTAAAGTTAAAGTTTGTGTCAAATGACACGTCAAACAAACATCAAAACTTCAGTTTTGTATCGGATAAGCCAACAATGAGTTGCGCCATTTGACAAATAGTTAAATGACGTCATAACTTTAACAGTAACTGCAACCGCTCACTTTCCGCTGGTTAGTGTTATAGTTTGTGTTAAATTGTCTGTCAATTTTATTGTCAAACGCGTTGAATATAACCTTTAGACATCATGTCCCTGCTCCAAGAAATACTCGCAGAAACCAGTTCTGATGATGAAAGCGATGAAAAGAAAAGTGTGATTACCTAGAGCCGATCGTTTTTCCACATGGAACGACGAATGTTTCTTGCCAAGATTTCGAGTCTCTAAAAAAATAAAACCGACTTCGACAAAAAAAACACTCAAAAGTGAAAAATAAACTTGAGAAGAAAAATCAGTTTCTGAAGTCGGTGACTTTTGTTTCTTTGATTTCATTTTTTTGTCACCGACTTCAGAAACTGATTTTTCTTCTCAAGTTTATTTTTCACTTTTGAGTGTTTTTTTTGTCGAAGTCGGTTTTATTTTTTGTAAAAAAGTTTTTATTTTTCACTTTTTAGTGTTTCACATGTGCTTACCCCTTCACAACGTACCGGTGTGATGTTATGTTAGGAACTGGTGTAAACAATAGACAGACAATATGAGATTTCAGCAATCCCAGTCCATTTGCTATCATTTATTGAGGAGTTCCGTTGCCTATCTCCGAATTTCTTCATCAGATCTTCACAAAATAGTTTTTATAACCTTTGTAGTGAGTACAGGCGTGATATTATGTTGTGTGATGGCGTAAACAATGCTTAGATATGCTATAGCAACAATCGCGGTTAATCTGCTGTTATTTATTGAAGAGTTCCCCCGATTTCTACAAGATCCCATCATCAGATATTGAAATGGTGACAATGGGACCACACGGGAAGCACCAGCTTTCAAATGAAAAAAGAATCATGAAAATCAGTTCACCCAGTCGCATGTTATGAGCGAACAAACATAAAAAAAAAAAAAAAAAAAAAAATACAGTCGAATTGATAACCTCCTCCTTTTTTTGGAAGTCGGTTAAAAACGTAGCTTGGTGGCTGACTATACGATTGCATTGCTTAAGACGTAACAAGGATATTCATCGTAGGTAATTGTTCAACCAAAAAATAATACAAAGCAACAAATATAATAGGTACTTACTTTTTTTGAATGTTTGCAAAAAAAAATTGTATATACATATAATTAAATAAGCAGTACCTTTGTGCTCTTCTATTTGTTACGTTTTTATCCTTTTTTTGTATTTTGTGTGTGCATAAATAAATAAATAATTTTTCTATACCCCTTATAGTACAGTGCGATCAAATTATCTTGGCAGCTCTGAACATAGGCTTTGCGAAATTTTACGCATGTAAACTTGGGAATAAAACTGTTATTGCCAGATAAACCAATACTTAAACGATCAGAAAATATCTAATTTAAACAGTGAGAAATACAAATAAAATAAATATCATAACACTTTTATACATTCGTTGTAACAAAATGACCTGCACGAAGTTCGGAGCTGCCAAGATAATTTGATCGCACTGTACTGTCAAATTTGACACAAACTTTAACTACTTTTTTGATGCAACTCAGCCTACTTTAGTCACTACACGAAATACGGTCATTGATCCCCACAAAAACAAAACACCTTTTTACCCGACTGCGGTGAAACTCAAAAGGAGGGTTATGTTCTTGACCTATATGTATGTTTGTATTTTATCCTGTTTTGATTCATGGACACCCGTAACGAATTTTAAGGTGGCTGTACACCGTCGCTAAGACATAGGATTTATGATCTTTCATTGTAATTCGTATGTATTTTCTTTTTATTTTTAACTAGCGGACGTCCCGTGGTTTCACCCGCGTAGATCCCGTTCCCGTGAGAATACACGAGAGACATAAAAAGTATTATATTATTAACATTGAATGAAAAACATCTATAAACTCACATGCATACAATCTTGCTAGTTCCTTCTTCTCTTCAGGTTTGAGTTCCTCAAATTGATAAGGAAAACATGAAACACCATTTTGTTCCCCCATTTCAGCAGCAACACTGTTTTATTCCAGTCTCGTCAGCCAATTGCACTTGACTTTCAACTGCACTTTTTGTCGATAAACAAATATTGATAAGTTGATAACGCTACATAAAACAAAAAAGGTTAATATAATTAGGTAACTGTTACCAAGTATATATTCGAATGAGATTAATATGTTTTTGTTTGAATATTTCCTATTTAAAATGACCGCTAATGATTTCATGAAACCGCGCTATGTACGATCTTACAATAGGAAGGGATTGGACATAATAATGAAGACACAGACGGCTTTAATGTGATGGACTCACACGGCTAGCAACTGTTATTATTACTGTTTACGTATTAGGGCAGTTACACACATAATGGAACAACTTTAAATATTGATAATTATGAATTAAAGATGTGCAATTTGAAGTAATTTCTGGGGTCAAAATTAATATGACAAAGCAACCGAAGCCTTACTCATCGCTTTTCCAACTTATAGTTTTAACTGTTTCGAGTTTCATACACAAATAGATGTTTTACGTAAATGAAAAATCCATATTTTCCCCCACTTACCATTTTATTGTTCATGTTTGTTCGTGTGCGTCATGTTCAGTGCGAGTTGCGAACCGATCTCAAGGCAATCGAGAAAACAAAGCAAATCTAGTCTATTTAATGGCTTAGCATACTTCCAAACCAAGTATTTGGCTGCCTTCCTGGATAAATCGATAATCCTTTCAAGGCTACTTGCTGATAAGCAAGACGATTTTCTGGATATTGACATAAAGACAGAGTCAGCTACTGGCCCCAACTATATCTAAGAACCATATAAGTAACGCCATCAGTATACATAACACAGAGCTTGAAAGCTTGAGAATCATGGCTACCGTTGTCCTGTGTGGTAATAGTGTGTCACACTCGCAAATCCTTTGGAAATCATTTTGACAATCCAACAATAGACACCCTGTAGGTACACACAGCTCCCACACTCCCACTCTGGAATAAGATTAAACAATTCTACTAAGACTTCTAATGCTTCTAGTAATAACTATCATCATCAGTCTATAATGTTCCCACTTCAGGGACTCAGATCTCCTCTCTAGGAGAGAGGGATGTGCCACCTGGCCTGGGTGGTGGATTCTAGCAGGTGGTCAGGGCAATGTCACAATCATGTCTATAGTCGTTATACTCGTAAGATATACCGGTTTCCTCACAATGTTTTCTTTCACCATTTTGAGAGCACTGCACAGTGCATGGTGTTGAAATTAATTACACAAAGCAATAAGACTTACTGTTCGTAAGTCGGGGCCGCTACCACTAGACCACCACTACCCTGTAGTGGTACTGTGGTACCTACTATTGCTCAGCACAATTAATGTGTAACTGGCATAAGATAGTTGTCGCCAAATACAATTGCTAGGTCAGGATAGGGCATTGCCCGATAACCGCTAGTTTGGGAGTCAATGACCGATGACATGTAAATTCGAGTCATGAAAACATTTAAACATAATAGCATCAATCAGTGTTTTCATGTTTTTATGTCAGAAGTCCCGGACTACTGACTAATTGGTAACTTTAAATTACTGACAATAGAAGCTGTAAGTAAACGGACCCTTTACGAAACCAAACATTCTGTACATTCTACAGTAGGCAGAAAGGGGTTTGAACTTTTTTGCATGGGAGCTGGCATATCGACCCACCGCCATTTTGTTTTTTTTTCGAAATCGTAGCCCACGATGAAAGTGGTATGTATGGATAGACGACACAAAAGTGTCACGTTATCGAGATATTTGAAGGTAAAGATCGACATAATTATGAGTATTATGTATGACCACATCAAAAATAGACCTTTTACGTGTCTAAAGGTGTGGATTATTATTATTACAGTTTATTAAAAGAGAGTACACATAATCTAATTACATACTACTAGGAGCACGAGACAACTATTCTTTGACAACATAGTGTTTCATTGCGATGCGAATCGATTTTCTCGGGCGTATAATAATAATCAACCTGGGAACTATTATTCGCTTATAAACGTAATACCTATGTCTATTTTTTATTGATTGTCGTTGTACTCAATTGTCTATCTTTACCTTTAAATATCTCGGTAACGTGATACTTTGGGTTTCATGTTACTGGACATTTTTTTTTCGTCTATATATTCACTTTCATTGTGGGCCGCGATTAAAAAACAAAATGGCGGCCAGGTTGATATGCCACATCGGTTCTATCCCCTTACTGCTAGGAGCCTAGGACTCAAAGTAAAAAAATATTGTGCTGATTGACACATTGAAATTGGTTTTTTTCATTGTACGGTGCTCATTTGAGGTATAGTAAATAAAGTAAAACATTAAAAACATGTCATCATCTGCCTAGCCTTTTCTCAACTATGTTGGAGTCAGTCGGCTTCCAGTCTAACTGGGTGCAGCTGATTACCAGTATTTTACATGGAGCGACTGTCTATCTGACCTCCACAACCCAATTCATACTGGGTAATACGATATCCTTTGGTAAGACTGGTTGTCAGACTTTCAGGTCATTGACTACGTACCTGATTACATACAAATATATTACACAAATCCATTGAAGTTCGTACACGTCGTCGCCGGGACGAATGTCGGCGGTGGATTTTTATGGCGGCAGTCGCTTGAAGACTAAAATCGTTGAGTATCTAAGGTTTGAGTAGCCTTGTGTACGAAGGGGCACATCGCGCGTGTGGTTTGTAATGGTAATACAGTTTTACCAACCATACGCGCGATGTACTGTGAAGTGTGAACGAAAACTGTGGGGAAGTGCGTGCGTGTAGTAGGCCCATTAGAGAAGATCAAAGAAACGATAGGTAGAAAAGTGATAGGTAAAAAACGATAGGTAGTGAAAGATCTTAATAATATACAGGATGGATGGGATAGGTACCTATGCACAAACGTATTCAGTACAATCCCCCCCCCCCCCACCAACATAGATTTTTTTATCGGTAATTATAGACTAGCTGAATTTTGATCATACGAAAAGAATAAAATAAAAATATGGAAGAACTCGACATGCTGCGCCGACTACAAATATGTAGGATCATCATCATCATCATCATCATCAGCCATAAGACGTCCAATGCTGGACAGAAGCGTCCCCCATAGAACGCCGTATGGAACATGTTTGCATGTAGGATGAATAGGGCAGAAAATTTATGATTATTTTAATATGGATTTGATCCCGTACGATTACCTACAAATCTTGGGAAACTGTCTTTACAACAGCGCGTGTATAATAATCATTAAATGAAACAGACACCCACGACAACTTAGCTAACTAGCTAAATTGTCATAACAACCTATGTTTATTGAAGATCACAACATTGTAGCCATTGAAGGTACTGAATTTACTGCGAAGTATCTTCCGGGTGATTTTAAAACTAGATAGCGAGACTTGGTAATAAATGTAGACATGACGGGCGTTAACAGATTTCGACTGCGTCTGAAACAAATGACCTAAAAAATTTATCTAATCACACAAAAATAAAATATTAAGTGATTTGGTTTTCAAGTGTCAACGAGCTCATGTTTCATGTGTCGATGAGAAGAACACGAATTAAGTTTAGGAACTCCGATGAGACATGGATTACACATTAGAGTGATTTCAGACTAGTTTATTTTTCGGCGCGTATATGCTTATAATAATATTGGCTCACGCTGCTGTACGAGTTGCGCGTACGTAGCAGAAGGCGCATGAGTACGCGCCGAAAATACGCTAATCTGTTACTGCAAATTACTCCTGTGAAGTTTAGGTGCACAGACACTAATATTGAAAAGGACTTTTCAAGTAATAATATTGTAGTCCATGATCCCAGAAAAAACACCTGTTTGTTTTATTATTTTTAAATCGGTAGCTTTTACGGATTTGTGGAGTAGGTATAGCTAGCTAATTTAATTGTCCCCACAGATCATATTATTATTGTAAATATTTTTCACTGACTGTAAATATGTACCTTGTTAGAATCAATACTACCGCTACCTGTGTACTTACACTAGTAAATATTGAATTTTCTAATTATTAGCATGAAGAAAATCTTATAACTACTTTTACAATGTAAACACATTGTAAAAGTAGTTATAAGATTTTCTTGTTTATGAGTTACATTGAGTGAGTTTTAATTTGGGGGCTATTTTGTTAAAATGTGAGTTGGCCAATAGAAGTAAATAACACGCCCGCGTGTCGGGGCTGCGGATTTTAGTAGATAACGTGGCCTCGGCACAAGGGCAAAGAAGGAACATGGGTTCGGTTTTTAGTCAGTAGCAGTCTGACACTCCCCTTCGTTCTGCTCAAGAGCGGGGGGGGTCATTTGATGATTTTCCACCCACCAAACAAAAAAGTAAATAACACTCTTCTTTTTTTGGACAGTTGTGTAATAAACTGCGTCGTAGTTCTATTCGCAAACACAACTGCTAAGCATGAGTTCCTGGCTTTGAGTTTGATTCCCCTGTTGAGCAGAGTTATTGGGTTTTTTCCATGAAATTCCTCAGTACCCAGAGTCTGGGTTTGTAGAAGGTTGAGGGTAAAAACACATCTGCCTTACCCTTTGGGGATTACAGGTGTGTTGTTGTATGATGGAGGAATTAAACATCCGGGTAACAAATAAATTTATTTCACAGCTTAACGATATCACAATCTTTATTTTGGGAAGCGCAGGTTAGTATCTCGCAGGTTGTCTTCGATCCACCGCTCAGCCTCTAGAGTCATCTCTTCGTCAAAATAGTCGTGCCAGCCGTGAGCTTTGCCTGGAAAAATATTGACATTAAATGGCAGTGCCAAATTAGAGGGTATGACCCAGGGGAAGGGTTACTCAGTAATAGGAACCTTACTGGGTCGTGGGGGTCAGATAGGTAGTCGCTCCATGTAAAATACTGGTATTCAGCTGCATCCGATTAATGACATTGTTATTACACGAACTTATAAGAGAAAAGTGTGTAGGGATTACTACTGAAAGACACGTGGCACCATCTAAAATCATAAAAAGTTGTTTCCAATGCGATTATTCCTTTTTTTTGGGACAAAAAGTTTCGATCGCGATGTCGAGGCGTCAAAAGGTAACAAACAAGTTTACTTTCGCATTGAGAATAATACCTAAGATAGATAAATAATATCACCATCTCAATCAAGTCTTACCTTTTCTAATAAAAGTTTCATTAGGCGTGACAACGTCAAACTCCCGCAGATCCTCGTAGTTCACAGCCTTGTTCTTCTTGAAGTTGTCGAAGCTGAGGTGGTCGCAGAGACGAGTCATCTGATCCTCTGTCACCTCCTTGCCAAGGAAGTCTGCCACGCGACGTACAACTGCTGGTAAGTCCTGGCAAACCGGAGCAAATAAATTGACGTGTACTGTTTATATTGAAGTTTAAGAGTTGTCAAACTGTATTTAAAGTTTTTTAACGAATGCTACATGTAAAACATTGAAGAAATCACAGTTGAATAGTTGTCTGATCCAATACTCAAATCAGATACTGGCAGTTTATGTCTATAGTGTAGTAAGTATCAAGTTTAATTATACCTTTGCAAGTTCTTCATAGAACAAAAACAGCATATTCGGATGATGCCTCATATTCCAAGCTTCTTTCACATGCTCGAACTATGGTGTCAGAATATCTAAAACCAGATCAATCATTAATGTTGCATTCATAGCTGCAAACATAGTTACCTATAATAACACATCACAAATGATTAATATAAAAATTTAAACATCCCGATATGGGATCGAACTGGGTCAAAATAATATAATTCTGTTTAGTCCGTAAGTTAGATTATCAAAAAATATTGAATACGTGTTTTTTATTTTATCAAATCAATAAAAAATGACGAAGATAAAACGCGTCAAAGATCTTGGAGTGGGGCTTAAAACGTCACTTGTGTCGTCAAAATGTACTATCATATGACGTCACACGAGTTTTCGAAGCACTGTATCGTCTTCATTTTAAGTTAACGTGAAAAAAGAAAAAATACACTGTCCAATCATTTTTGGAAATCTACCTGACGGACTAATTAGTTTTTTTTTGTCCGATCCCCTATTGCGTAACACAAAATGATTTAAAATTTTGTCTGCACAACAACGCAATTGTTGTTGTTAAAGTATCAAAATGTTGTGAGTGTTACGTCATTAGCCTGCAGGTTGTCTACTTACAACGATCATTAATAAATAACTCCCAGAAATCTTTAAATTCGCCTGCGAAGTCCAGTACCCTGAACAGTCTAGCATGGTGGTAGGATGAGACAGCGATGTCTCTTGCATCTCTAGCTATATAGATCATCTTAGCCGTGTCCACCATATTCGGTGGGAGGAAGCTCATCGGAAGGTGCGTCTTGATGAACCGGGGGGATGGCATTGCCGCCAGTTTCTCTGTCACTGGCTGAGCCATTACCTCCAGCATATTTAAGATCTTTTGTTGTTTCTCCTTGCTTTCCACCTTGTCTATGTTCTCCAGACAGTCTTTCCTCCATTCTGTGTAGTACATGTAAATTCTGTAACATTAATTATTGTTAGTTGAACGCCTGATTCTAATTTCGGTTACTCATATCTTTCACCAGTGTGCATACTAAACATTTACAAAAAATACTAGTTATAAAGACAGACTATGTTACACTTCCAAACATGATATGAAAAGACAAACTCTGTACTTACTCCAGGAAAGGATATCTATGAGGGATTGGAACAGATAACGCCGTTTCGTAGTCAAAATCATTTGCTAGCAGCCATACCAGCTCTTGAGTCCATGTCGTGCCTGTTGAAGAACAGCAGAGTAAGTACAAAAACATAAGAATTGTCCAGCCTTATCCCAATTTGTTTAGGGTCGCGGTGCAGCATATCTTGATACTTTTCTATTGCTCGTAATATCTCAAGTTATCCAATTTCTAGATAAACCATAATCATCGTTTCTTTGGCCTTCTCCTACTCCTATAGTTAAGTATCTACTTTCACACTCAAAACTTATCTAATTACGCTTTTCTCCGCATCATATGCTGTACCTCAACCTCATATCATTGCGTTTGGTTACTATCCACTCACACGTCCGTGGATACTAAACTATCCAAAACCAAATATAGGGTCTTTGTCCGTGATACTTTAGTATCCAGTGTCCAGTTTTGTAAATCCGACATCTAGCGAAAATATACCGTACTTTTTGTAACTATTGTTCATGAAGTCGATAGCTGACGAACTAGTCCACACAACAAACACAAGATGGCACTGTTCAGGCCCGACTGGAACGACGTCGTTCCACTAAGAAAATTCCGTTGAGACCCGCTGGAACGACGTCGTTCCGAAGCGAATTGAAAATATGAATTTGACTCCTTTTCATTGAAATATGGTCTTGGAAACATTATTATCAACGTAAAATATAGTGATAATTCATTATATCGTGTATTCGAAGCAAATAATTTCGTATTTATTTATATTTCAAGGTTATTTCGCAATTCTAAAATGACAGTTCGCCAATAAGAATCTTATAAGAATTTTGAGTTGGAATCTTATTAGAATAATGTATGTAGGTCTCCTAAAAAAACACTGTCATTAGATTACTTGTACATTTGTTATATTAGTTCTAAAGTTTCGTGTAAATTGATTCAGTAGTTTTACCAAAACAAAATAAGATACGCAACAAGTCGAGTGGCGGCGAGTTCTGTCCTAAATCCGGTCGTCTGTGGGATGACAATATACGTCTTTTAAAATAAGAGTTGTTTATTTATATAATAAATACATCGTCTAGCTCTTCAGAAACACGAAACTGTTTACCGTTTGAGATAAAAGATAATAAAACTCGAGCATTAAGCGTTTTAGTGAGCAAGGTCAGATGACGCTTGCGATGACGTAACTAGGCGGTCCGTGAGGGAGTTGAGTTAAAATCTTATTATAATAATGTATGTAGGTCTCCTAAAAAAACACTGTCACTATATTACTTGTACATTTGTTATATTAGTTCTAAAGTTTCGTGTAAATTGATTCAGTAGTTTTACCAAAACAAAATAAGATACGCAACAGGTCGTGTGGCGGCGAGTTCTGTCCTAACTATACGATATTTATCATTCTAAATAAGCTATAAAAGAGTTGTTTATATAATAATACATCGTCTAGCTCTTCAGAAACACGAAACTGTTTACCGTTTGAGATAAGAGATAACAGAACTCGAGCGATAAGCGTTTTAGTGAGCAAGGTCCGATGACTCATGCGATGACGTAACCAGGCGGTGCGTGAGGGAGGGGGGCCCGTTATTTCGCGCGGCGCTAGAGAGTGAGCGCTTCAGTGAACTCCGAAATGCGTTTTTGGACTGCGATAGTACTTAAGAGCCTACGGTACCTCAGCTCAAATTCTTATTTCGCCCCCACTTCCCCACGCCGCGCCATCTCACTCTCTATCTCGCTCGCACAGTATTGCTCGCGGTCACGCGGCGGGTACCTACGCGAGGTGATAGCGATTTTGTTTGAGTAAACTACTTATCAGCTGATTCGAGTAAGTAAAAAAAATAAGAATAATAATTCATAATAACATGTATTTATTTCTAAAACTATAAATTAGAGAAACATCTTACTACCCATGAGGTTGTCAGTTCGAATACGCTCAGTTTTTTCGAAGACTATTACAACTGCTACAACAGCGTGTTTGGTAGAGGTATGGATCGGCATACAACAGGGCTCGGGATCGAATCTTAACTCTAGTTTTTATTTTTGTGACATTGTATTTTCTTTTTATTCAAAGTACTGTGATGTAGATAATATTTATCAAATACTTTTTTGAATAATAAATAAAAAGTTACATTATAAATATTTTTTACAGGATAAAGAAAGCTATTTTCAATGCGTAAGTATCTACACACCATAACTTGGCTTGTTTAGATTTGGGCAGACTAGTTGGCCGACTACTCGGCACATCCCTATAAAATACTTTTATTTTATGGAAATGATGTTATTTTTTAGGAGTAGGTATACCAAATAACATAGATACTCGCCTCGAAAATGCAGAGACGAGGTGAGTATTGAAATGTAATGTAACCATACTACAGCGTAGTAAGGACAGTCCGGATTAGAGTTTAAAAAAAAAGTTGACCTTGGATGCGGAGATATAAGGTACATTAGGCACAGTATAAATATCGTACAGTAGGTAGTGTGACTCGGCCGTGTCCTTGAAATAAATGCCTACAGCCGCGCGGTACGTAAACATGCGAAAGGGCTGCCCGCCTCCAGTATTTTTAATTACATGTGCCTACTTTGTGCTTCCATTTAGTTTTGTGATCGTAAATAATTATACTTTTTAAAACAATTAAAATACTTTGTGAATTGAATAGAAAGTGTTCAATAAACATGCGTGTTGTTTTTTGATTGATAGATTTAATTAAAAACCCATGTTTTTTTTCGGGACATATAAAGAAATACTTATCCATTAAAAAGACACACATTATATGCCTACCTACTAGTAAGTGAAATTACCATTGTGTCACCCCTTGTAAAATGTTTTACTACTGTTTTTTTTTTGTAATTTGGTGTACATAATAAAGAGTATTCTATCTATATATCTATTATTTTATAGTCTTATCTTTCAAAGTTTCCAGGTAATTAAAAAAAAATTATCTCTGGATACGTAAAACCAAAAACAACACGATATATCCTACTCGTCATATTAAATACAGTCTGTCTATAAAGTCATGAAATTAATGTTTGAGGAACTAAGATTATTCAAAAGTAGGGTAACACTAAATCATAGTACATCAAATGTCATCGGCTGTCATCAACTTGTTGTTTATCTTGATATCTTTTGCATTTTTTAATGTTTTTCAAATCTACGTCGACAAAACTTCGAAGAAACGTGTTAAATATTAGGAAAACAAATAGGAGTGGAGCTCAGGAAATTATTTCAAAGTATATTAGCGATGTTTGTTAGAACACCAAGCTGGACAAATTTTATCAAATTTGGATGATATTTATAATCGAACAGCAGCTATAACAGGTATGTAATCGTGTTATTGTTTGTTTTTTATCTACCAGAAGTCACCAATTTACTAAATATACGATTTTAAGACTAAAATAAGCATTGTTTACATTGCGCATTTATAGGTTAGATTGCAAATGTAAGTAGCTCATAATGTAGTGCGACGTTAACTTTTGATACTTTTGGGTAATCAAATTTACCGGTGATTTTAAATATGAATAAGTTTTAACATGTTTGAAATAAAAATAGTGCGATCTATTTTCTGTTAGATATTACTTACATCTTTTTTTAAATGTTTATTTCAGGAAAATCTGAGAGTACAGTGAAGCGTATTGTAGATGAAGGCAAACACAGATCAGGCCGTCCTAATAAAGAAATGGATGACTTCAACGTAAAACGCTAAAACAGATCTGGATTTTAAATGTAGCCTAGAAGTTCTGCGTAAAATTTTGAAATCGATTGGATTTTCTTACAAGAAGTGTCAAAATAACAGAAAGGCTCTAATCGAACAACATATTGCAGCAAAACGGGCGAGAGAAAATGGGCATACAGTGGTATAAAAGTTAAAACATAACATTAATAAAAAATATGTGCGAACATTTTTCTTTTATTTACTCATTTTTATTTCAATGAAGGTCGGAAGGAAAACATCGTGAAGAAATCTGGACTTGTAATTATTATAAGTCTGAAATCGCCAACCCGTCTTGAGCATGCGTGGTGATCAGTGATCGTGCCTTCTCTGTTGAGAAGAGGTCTTTGCCCAGTAGTGAGACAGTAATGGGCTGGTATTTTTTTAATAAGATAACAGATTTTAATTAAAACCAGGTTTGCTTCTAGTACAAAATAATGTGCCAGTATCAAAACCATTTTAGTCACACTATACAGGGTTGCTATGTGCACGAGTCTGCACGACCGCAGCGCCCTCATTTATTTTCATGACTTTATAGACAGGCTGTACGTACACACGGCTACACATCAAGCTATACAAAACCAGATAATCTTGGCCTCATTTTACTAGATCTTTTCGCACAATGAACGATCAGATTATACTGGTTTTGTATAGCTTGATGTGTAGCCGTGTGTACTTGTCTTATTTTTACCCGACTATGACGAAGCCAAAAGGAAGGGTAATGATTTTGGCAGTCTATGTATGTATGTATGTTCCACCGTAGCGCCTAAACTACTGAACGGATTTTAATAAATTAGGTGTCAATAGATTCGTAAGAATAGCCCGGGTGACATAGGCTATATAAATTTTATAAATTCTTTTTATGACAGAATTTAAATGTCAAAAACTTACCTCAAAAAATATTAAATTGTGATAATCATAGCAAATTTGGTATCAAATAAAAGATCTTGGCGAGTACATTACAAATATGTATTATATTATAGTTGGTATCGAATAATACCTATTATGATATATAGATAGGTATCGAATAATACCTATTATGTCCTTGTGATCGATCATAATGAATTTTTATTTGTTTGTTATACCGACGCTGCCTACGTGTTATCATTATAATGTCTAGCAGTCTAACTCAACAACACGCCCAACAAATACCAACGGGGCCAGAACGGGGTAATATTATTATAATACGTATAACAACGTAGCAAGCGGTGGCGCGCTGCGGTCCTACGATGCACCGTTTCAGAGTTATGGGCGTTCAAAGTTTCTGTAAAAAAAAAAAAAATTGAAATATCTCGAAAACGGAGCATCCTAGACAAAAAAGGACCAAAATTTTTACTCCCCTCTGCCACCCCCGTGATATTTAAGTGAGAATAACTTATCACAAAAAAAAAAAATTTACACTGGTCCAACTTTACGTAATAATAACATTAAATAACATTTAATTAGTCTAAAACTGTGTAGTAAGATAGGAAGGAAAGTTCATTGATAATAATAATTTAAAACAATATACTTAATAATATATTCGTTCTTAATATTAATAAATTATGTTAATTATTTATGCACATTACTAGTTGTAGTAAGCTAGTTATTTAATTTCAATTCGATTCATTGATCACAACAGAATAAAAATATTTAAGAAAAAAAAAACAATATCATCAACATTGAAAGGGACAACCCTATGGCTTCAATGTTATCGTATCAACTAGGCTTAGTTTCGGTACTGTCCATATTTATACTGTGCTACAACTATGTCAATATCATCTCTCAAGTAATTTTATTTGAAACTCTAATCCGGACTGTCCTTACTACGCTGTAGTATGGTAACATTACATTTCGAGGCGAGAATCTATGATACTCCTAAAAAAATAACATCATTACCATAATTTTTTTTCCATTTTTATAAGGATGTGCCGAGTAGTCGGCCAACTAGTCTGCCCCAATCTAAACAAGCCAAGTTATGGTGTCTACGATACTTACGCATTGAAAATAGCTTTCTTTTTCCTGTAAGAATATTTATAATGTAACTTTTTATTTAGTATTCAAAAAAGTATTTGATAAATATTATCTACATCACAGTACTTTGAATAAAAAGAAAATACAATGTCACAAAAATAAAAATTAGACATGGGGTTCGAACCAGGGCACTGCTGTATGGCAGTCCATCCCTCTACCAAACAAGCTGTTTTAGCAGTTGTAAAAGTGTTCGAAAAAACTGAGCGTATTCGAACTGATAACTCATGGGTAGTAAGATATTTCTATATTTTATAGTTTTAGAAATATTTAGTACTTATTACTAAAATTACTCTTACTATGTTCGGCGTTTGATTTGTATGAACGTTTTGTAAGCTTCTGAGCGGGTTTCTTTTCTTGATGGCGCGAGTGTTATAGGCTACATTAAAATTAAAAAACAAAGAATATATTCTTTGTTTTTTAATACACAAATAAAACAAAACAAAAACAAACAAAACAAAACAAACAAAAACAAAATAACTAAACAAAATAATTCAAAATAATTGCGTAGAAAGTAGTCCGCTGTCTGTAATGTCGCCAAACATAGGTTCGCCTCGCAACAACTGCCGCAGCAGACTGAATGTCCCTATTGAACAAATTGAAAAGGATAGCGCTATTACTACCGCGCTCCAAACGTGAGACAGAAAGAATGTGCGCTCGCTTAGAATAAAATAACGTAAGCGCCAATCACAGGAATGCTAATTACGAGAAAACCACGTAGAAAATTAATAAAAAAAATCTGCAAGATTTGAGATAATATAGTTACCTATCTATTATGTAAAAATCGTCACTAAATTCCTTAAGGTTTCAGAGATCCAACTCTAAATAAGTGCAAAACGAGTTGTTTTAGTATTTTTTTTCTATCGAGGTTTTTTCATCCAATCGTGTTTTCGCTTGTACAGATTTAAAGATTATAAGTCCAAGTTTAATGGTGTCCAAATACTGAATTCTTAGGTCATATATATACCGAGATCTAGATCGCCCAATATCACCAAAACAGCATCATACAAACTCTTAAGTTTTATTGAATGTTTCTTAGATAATTATATGTCAAAATAAACTAGATAATTAATGCTTTTTAACTACGTAAGTACGTATGCATAACATACATTTAAGTTTAAAATCAAGTAAAATTTTACATTCAAAGTGAGGTGTTCCGAAAACATGGCCGGTCTAAAGTTATCTGCCCAGTTTTAGGTATGTTTACGTTGTTTTTTCCGTAAAATATTATTTAAACAACGAGTGATAGTTTGTAATAAGCATAATTAAGCAATTTACAAACATAATTAAACTGTATTTACATAGGATTACTTAAAAATGTCTTTGTGTCCTTCGGGTTTTGTTGTTGTGGATAGTTGACATCGCGTTAAGATTACGAAGAGTAGGTGTTTTGTTTTGATTTTTATAACTACTTAGCGACGAATAAACATACTCATCTATATATCATATTAAAGGAATATAAGTCTAGTTTGCAGTGGCATTATTATAATTGTAAAATAAACAATATTTTTTCGTTGTGGTGCGAATAAATAAAATTTATATGTTTATTTTACTCAAAATTTAATGTTCATACCTGTTTTTAATACCTTAAATTAA
The DNA here is from genome assembly GCA_949775195.1 of Diarsia dahlii. Taxonomy (NCBI): domain Eukaryota; kingdom Metazoa; phylum Arthropoda; class Insecta; order Lepidoptera; family Noctuidae; genus Diarsia; species Diarsia dahlii. The sequence continues at coordinate 18,490,552 of OX459195.1, forward strand.
AGTTTTAGATCTTAAAACGTACATAGGTTTAATCTGCATTCTTCTATTAATTTTTCGTACTTTTTTTGTTTATTCTAGCTGTTGTAGATAAGTAGCTACCTATAAGCGTTTTTTGATACAACAGGCGAGCGCGGCAGCTGGCGGCAGCGCTCGAATCAAGGCCGCGCGCATCCGGACATGTAAGGGGGTACCTAGTCGCGCGGGGTGCGCGGTTGAGTGGCTTTAGCGATAAAAAAAATCACAGGACTTGTTTTGTTTAGTCCTGTGATTTTCGATTTTCGTGGATAATATTATTATCCACTCAATTATCTCAACCAAGCAAGTTGCATGCTTATCTTTATTGCATTGTTATTTCAAATCTTTCGCCATTTCGGTGGCAACCACAAAAATACCAATCTCAAATAAGGTGACAGCAATAAACGCAGCATGCATGGTCCGTTATAAAACATTTTGCTCTGGATTTTAAGATATTAAATTATACTGCAAAGTTCAATCAGTCCTCACTTCTCCTACCAGAAATTTAATTTATATGGGTGTTTAATTGCATATCTTACCTATAATTATCATCGTTCACGCAAAAAAATCTCTTTTCTTTCTTTGGCGTCACCAGTCCATCACTATTCTTAAAGATGCTGGATAGAGTTCCTATCATGTCTGTTTTCTCATTTCGGTTGCTTATGTCAATCGTACATTTTGTCACTCTTCTTGCATACCTACATCATTGTTATGTTGATGGATAGAGGGAAAGGAAGGCCAAAAAATAGTAGGGATTGTGTGAGGATTGATATGAAACAGAACGAAGTAAATGAGACCGTCACATCTAACAGGAGACAGTGGATGAAGCAAACATGTTGCGCCGACCCCAAGTCGCATAGCACCAAACGGGAATGATTCACATAATCGTTACCAGCTGTTAGAATGTCAATCTATCTGGGTCCACCAAACGTTAAGTACTACTTACCAGCACGTTGGTAGCTGGCCACGTATACATCACTAGGTCTTATGGGCAAGTTGTAGATGTTCTCAGCATGGTCCACGTAAGGTCTAGGCATCACATAACCTTTTGGACCCGCTCGGATCCAATCAACTTTGGGGTCTGAAAAAGAAATATTAACAAGATTTTTATCGATCTATCCCTACCGGTCTAACAGGAGAGGATTTCGTCTCCGTATCAAAACTATGTTGCGAGTAGGGAATGCAATCTCGAGACGAGATCGCTAAGTCGAGATCTCGAGGGATCAGAAATTCGATCTCGGCGAGATCTCGGCATTTTCGAGATCTCGAATGGATTTCAAAAAGTATTGTTTTAATTAGATGACTGAAACATGATTGAAACTGCTTAGTAGTTTTGATTATGATTCGAGTATGATACAACATGAATTATTAAAAAAAAAAATATTTTTTACTTATGGTAGGTACCTAACTAAAACTGTATCGCGGGGAAACCGATTTGCGGGGAATTGAAGGTTAGGGCGTGGAGAGCCCGGGAAATAACATAAATCAGGGAATTTCGGGGAATCCCGACTCGCTCACGCGCAGAGAACACGCTACATGCCTCGCGACTACTGCCACTCGATCACGTCAATCTCGGCCGAGATCTCGACATTTTATGCTTCGAGATTGATCTCGAAAAATGAGGCGAGATCTCGGGTTTTCGGGATCTCGCGAGATTGAGATTGCATTCCCTAGTTGCGAGTAGGCCGTCATCCCCCTAAGCCAAAACTCGGTTAAAAAAGAAAATAAAATAGGCACCATGTTTTGATTGCTTTACACTTTACATTGAATTCTACCGTAAAACGTCATTTTTCATTTCCCAAAAATGTTTTGAGTAGAGTTGATTAGTTCGAAGGACAGAATGCTTGGTTGGAGGCTTCGTGAGGGGTCCGTTTATACCTTGTGTACCGGGTACAAGAGAATAATGACTATGGAATATTCACACTTACCTGATTAACTTATCAACGCCATTTACATTGTGCTGTTCAAGTTTCATTAAAACTATACCCATGATTTATGATGATATGATGTTTAACTGAATGTTATCTTATGTTTTATCATAGTACAAATAGGCAATCGATAATGAAAATTAAACTTTACGAAACAAATAGAATACATCTACATAAATTTACTTACAGTTAAATAATCTCTTGGTCTCAGCTTTCTCTTCAGGCTCAACCTCTTTGAAATCAAACGGGAAACATAACCGTTTCAGTTCTCCCATTATTTTTAGGTTCTCAACAGGACTGTGACAACTGAATTCACGTGAACGACTAACAATCAAAAATAGCTATCAACACTTTTATCTCGTTAAAACTAGCCTAGGTATATGATTTAAATAATATATCTGTGGGTATATTTTTTGTACCTTGGCTTTTGCACCTTGGATATTACATTAATATCTCATTATTCGTAGGTCTTTTTGTTATATACTGACGTAAATAATGAATGTGAAGGACATTATAATAGTGTGTCTTAAATGTTGAACAAGTACCTACGTGATAACAATTATTTTAAATACATTAAATATTAAATCAATCAAATTGAGATCTAACAGTTTATTTCAGATTCCTATAGAAACATGCGAAAGCAAAATATTTATGTAAACATCAGTAAAGCCGCTTGATGATTTAATTATTGTCATTTGTAGTGAAAGCTATATCTATTTTTGTAAATGACTAAGCTAGTCATTAACTACCTACATAAAGAAAATATCAGAATTCTTTGAGGATTGTAAAACAATCTTCTGGTGGAAAAATGAGCACACACGTCAGGCCAGGTGTCATTTTTTTTACCCGGACTCGAAACACACGGAACTCAAAAAGTCTCTCAGTTGCTCTTTGCACTGCACCGATCTGGCACGACAAGATAAGAATAAGATAACATCTGATAATAAAAACTGGCCAAGTACGAGTCGGACTCGCACATGAAGGGTTCCGTACCAAAACAGTATGCTATAATTTATACAATTTCTTCTACGGGCCAATGACCTCTGGATTGTATAGGCGCTCATACGATTCAGGGACTAAATTATATTGGTTAACTGCTGTTTCCATCTGTTGTTTCCATCCACGTTCAAAATGATTTTCCTAGAAAGTCCTTATAAAGTTCTACTTTTCAGATTTTTTTCATATTTTCTAAACTTATGGTTCAAAAGTTAGAGGGGGGGGGGACACATTGTTTTTTTTAATTTTGGAGCGATTATTTCCGAAGGTATTGACATTATTCATTTTTAAATACCTTTCCAACAATATATCACACGTTAGGGTTGAAATTAAAAAAAAAATCACTTCCCACTTTACATACCTATAGGGGGGCTACCCTAATAAAACAGTTTTTTCCAATTTTTATTTTACCACTTTGTCGGCGTGATTGATACATATTTTGGTACCAAATTTCAGCTTTCTAGTGCTAACGGTCACAGAGATTAAGCGAGGACGGACGGACGGACAGACAGACATGGCAAAACTATAAGGGTTCCTAGTTGACTACGGAACCCTAAAAATTGACGAAACAAGAATTAAATGTGTGAGGATATGGAAACCATGCAAGGTAATTAATATTCAGGGATAAACCCCATGAGATGCGTCTATTATAAAACAATTTGGAACATAAATAAAGACTTTTGTCAAATATTGTTTTGTAGTTCCAGATATTTTTACGGCAAGGTGATTTCTACTGTCCTGGCCTGGCTGCAAAGAGAAGAGGCCATTAGATTGACAAATAAGTTGTTAATAAAATATGAATGTTAGTTTCAGTAAAACTTGTCTCACTGAATGGCACGTATCACGAAAGTGTCCAGGCTAAGTTCCGATGGTTGCAACGGATGATCGGAGGTTTGTAAGCATCGAATGAGACAGAAGATTAATTGCTTGTTAAGAGATTTAATCCGATCTATCCCTACGGGTCTAACAGGAGAGGATGTCCTCTCCGTATCAAAACTATGTGCGAGTAGGCCGTCATCCCCTTTTAAGCCAAAACTCGGGTCAAAAACATAAAATAGATTAGATAGACCAACAATCACTTTTGTAGCCGGAAATTAGATTTTAATGACTTGCAAACCTTACAGGTAGCCAATCTATTTATTATGTATGTATGTAGCTAAACTAATTAGCTATACATAATTATATACGCTAATACTACAAAAATGCTAGTAATTTCATGGTTCAATGGCTGAACGTAGATTAGGATCAAGGAAAGGACAGATATCCCTTTTTAGCTCATTACCGTGGGTTTTATTTTATTAATTTCGAGGAAAGGTGCCGCGGGCTAGGCTGCAGGCAATAGCTATTAACCTATAGAACGGTGTTTTCAATTATATTAAAGAAACTAAAGTGAAAACCTTTCCTAATATTCGGGTCTTCACCATGGTTGACCAGAGTCAGTTCGTCCATAGTTGTTGTTGATCAGTGGATCTTGCGTTCGTCGAAAACATTAAAGTAAACAACAAACACACCACCGGTATTGAGGAGACAACCGAAGTTCTATTAAATACGTTGATACCTGATGATTTGCCAGATAATGACAATGACTACCACAAGCAGATCAGGGCGTGGGCGGCTGTGCCACCTGAATCACCAGCGTCAGACCTTCCATCCATTGACGAATTCATTAAAGTTGTCAGGAAACTCCCGCTCAACAAATCGTCAGGTGAAGATAAAATATCTAATCGGATGATAATAGAAGCATGTAAAACAGCGGCCGACGCAATTTTAAGTCATTACAACCGTTGTATTGCAGAAGGCGTTTTTCCTCGTATATGGCGACGCGGCTTTATACGAATAATTCCGAAAAGTGGCGACAAGCCTCCGGACGATCCTAAGTCTTACCGCCCTATAACACTGCTACCATCTTTGGGGAAACTCCTGGAGCGTCTTATCGTTCCACGTTTACTGCCAGACGGACCGAAATTTCACAACAACCAATTCGGTTTTACCGTGGGAAAATCTACCGTAGACGCGGCACTTTCTGTCAGGAAAATTGTCAATACATCCGAACATAAGTACGTAGTTGGGATCTTTCTAGATATTTCTGGGGCTTTTGCGCGTGGTGGCCGATGCTACTCCTTAAACTGAAAATTCGTGGTTGCCTTATAAACATATACAATCTTGTTTACTCGTACTTCTTAAATGGTTCCGCGAAACTCAAACTCGGACATCATTCTATGTCAAAGTCCCTTACCATGGGATGCCCTCAGGGTTCCGTTATGGGTCCGTATGTATGGAACGTAGGCTTCGATGACTTCCTCGCGATTCCACTTCCATACGGCTGTTCATTAACCGGTTACGCGGACGACGGCCTGCTGCTCATTCAGTCAAGTACTCGGGCTGGACTCGAAAATTTGGCTGACACTTGCCTAAAATTAATATCCCAGTGGGGTGATCGTAACCGTCTGACCTTTGCACCACATAAAACTTATCAACTTCTTTTAAAACATGGCCTAGTATTAAATTTAATAACGTTCCCGTGAAAAAGAAGGAGTCCGTATGCTACCTTGGGTTTGTCTTAGAGAGGAATTTTTCATTCATTGAACACATAAAAACCGTCGGAGTAAAGCTAAAAAGAACTTTTATGCTTTAACGAGAATATCCAAATCTACGTGGGGTTTATCATTTTTAACTTTAAAGACGATCTATGGGGCTACTTACTTGGGGTGTATGTGCTACAGGGCACCAGTTTGGGCCGATAGGGCCACCATAGGAGCTGTACGACGTAAATTACTTCAAAGTCAGCGGTTGGCTTTGATTTTCTTGTGTAAAGCATATAGGACGGTTAGTACTGAAGCCTTACCGGTACTGGCAGGGGTACTTCCAGTTGATCTTGAAGTACAGCGCCGTGCTTCAATGTACTACTGCGCACGAGAGACCGCGCACGCAGACTTTTTAACGCAACGTGACCGTGCTAAAATAGCAAGATTACTTAAACCACAGACTGACGTCTGGGAGGAACTTTTGTCTGAATGGCAATGTAGGTGGGATAATTCCATCAAAGGCCGACACCTCCACCAGTTCTTTCCATCCGTTCGTGAGCGGCTGGCCAGGTCATGGTTGGAGGTGGATCACTGTGTCGCCCAATTTCTCACAGGTCATGGCAACTTTAAGAGTAAATTATTTTCCTTCAAGCTTGTTGCCTCGCCTTTTTGTCAATGTTCTACATCTGACTGCGAATTTGAACAAACTGCACATCACATTTTATGGGAGTGTGGTCTTTGGCAGAATGAACGTAATATTATGTTAAATAGTGTACAGGTTACATCCGGAGTTATTTACTATACGGACCTTGTAGAAACTAGAACAAATTTCCGTGCGTTCAAGCATTTTTGTCATACCTAATATTGGAATCAAATATAACAGCTCGCAACTTAGGACCCAGTAATATTAATGACAATAATATCCGTGGTGCTATGCAACTGGGCTTATCCCAGTTGTATACGTCCCTGTGTGCCTATTGGCCTTGTTCTGTTCTGTCTCCTGCTGATATGGAGGGAAGTGGACCTACCATCTAAGTAAACTTGTGGAAGCAATAAATGTATTGAGTATTGAGTATGTTTTTTCCTACTCCTCTGCTATTCTTTTCTGATTAATTTCGTTGCGGGATCCAAGACAGTTAAATCGCTTCTCTGGGACTTCGTCGAGCTTCATTGTCTCGGCGCTTTTCTTGTGGTCACCACTGTTGATTCTGGCTAACAGGAGTTATAGTGGTTTGGGAATAGTGTGGCGGGCTTGTCCCCTAATAAAAAAAAATAAAAAAAATAGTTGTTGTTCGTTCGTCTTTGTTGTTGACAGACCTGAGGTGTTGGCTGAGGTAGAACACCTGCTCCTGACCTGAGTGTAAGGCTTCTTAAGGCAGGTGGCCATGCGACGGATCACTGAAGACACATCCTTGATTGAAAAAATGTAAGGTAACTTAAAGTGTCAGCTTGATTATGTTGACAAACTGAGAATAATGAAATAAAATTATGGTTTACCCCAAGGTAATATTCTGGGGGCTCCCCTATTCTCCCTCCCTATTCTTTTAGTAAATAGTGGTAATTTACAAAATCATCCTGAATAAAAGAAAATGATTATGTAGAGTCTACATAAACAACGCCATGTAATGTTATAATATTATGCTATTTAAATTCAGTTTTACGAAAAACCATAAAATACAAAGTTTATCGATTTTATGGCAGTCATAAAATTATCTAAGTAGGTACCTAAGAACTATTAATGCTATGCTTTTTCTAATCTTAGAACGACCGATTCCCTGCATGCAATGTACCGGTTCTAAGTTTATCTCGTGTCATGTTTTATGCGAAAATAGCGGTACTTTAGAACTTAGATATATCTTCGTAGAAAAGGAACTAAATGATTGGATGCTGTCTCTTCCCTCAAGCTTCTTTTATATTGTAGTAACTTAATAATTACTGGAAATAAACAAAGATAAGTAGGTATTAAAATGATTTGTTATGTTTAGTGTAAATATAGTAAAACATTACCTAACGAAAGTCAAGTTCCTATCTCACATTACATAACTTAACATAACGCCTGTAATCCTCAACCAGTTAGACAGAGATGTACTTAGTAGTAAATTCACATTTCGTTTCGTTTAAGTCCAATGTAATAAGGGATAAGGGGCAGGCCTATTGCCATCAACCATGCTCAAATCCAGGATCAAATTTAATATCTTACGCAGATATTTACTTAACGTGTACATTTAACTTCAGAATGTTTAGTAATTAAGTCAGAGCAAAAACTTCCCTTTTCATTTATTGAGATAACAATTTGCAGATCTGCGACATTGCTAACTTAAAGTTACTTTTAATTCAAAACTTTGATTTGAAAGTATCTAGTATGTAGTAGAATTACTGAAAGGAGGGTTAGAAAGTTTTGAAGTCCCCATGGTATGTTAGCAACCGGTGCAGTCTGTTCATATAGAAGAAAGCTACCATCACATCCCAATCCCTATGGACCGTTGCCGTTGCCACAAGCACCACCTTCGCAGTATCCAACAAGGATGATGGCAGCAAGGATATCGGCAGATGGGTACATAGTTGTGCATAAAGTGTGGAGACTCTTCCTGGTGAGTCTCCAAAATATGTTTGATCTTCGCATCATTCGTGGTCGCGCTTAACACTTTGTCCTTCATCAACGAATGAACGAGCGTGGGAAATCTTAAAATTAAGTGTGTGATTTAGTGCGGACTTCAGAATAATTAAAGGCATTATATTTTCACGTCAATGAATTTCTGAAGATGTAGTTAATAAAATACTAAGAAAAATATTAACATTACTTAGGTATTATAAATGTATTGTCTATTTTATGTTTTTAAATTGCACAAATTTTACCACAGAGCGTAAATGATACTGTACTACTAAACTAAGTTATGTTTACAAGGTCACAGATATTATAATACTTCGTACAGATACCCAATCCCATACAAAGAAATGACACCTCCCTAAGTCATCTTATTGCTCGTTTTATATTCTTTCCTCCATTATTTCAACAGATGGCAGCACCAGCGTCGCACTAATTGCCACAGACTGGAGTTTTACAACGCCATCTAGGAGTTCACGTTTCGTGTTATGTAGTTCCGGAACTTTCGGGTTCAGTAAAATGAGAAAAATATGTAATTATTTCGCTTAGAAATGTTAAAAGATGTGTTATATTTCTATAAACAGTAATACATATGCTTTTTAATGGTTAAATTTAATTAAAATTATACAACAGTTACGATTATTGTATGTGGCAAATTGAGTAAAACGCCATCTATTGCAAACAGCTCTAGAGAAAATGATTTACAGATGGCTTACTTTTGACAACTTTATCAATCTATGGGTACGAATTGAAGTAAAAGGTCCTCCTTTAACCTTTTTTGTTGAAATAACGTGAAAAATGAGTGTAAATAGATAAATAAGCGTTAAACATGGAACTTTTGATTTTTGCAAATCTTATTTCGGCCGAAATCTACCGTTTAACGCATTTAAGCGATTGTTAATTTCATTACTGCTACCTATGCTGCCATCTGTTGTGTTTTTTTCAAGATTAATTATAATTTGTTCGAGTTGTGACCCCATGACAAGGTTAAGAAAACAGTTTCATTTTTCTTGGCCTACAAGCGCCTGTAATGTTCAGAAAATGGGCGCGCCAGACTTGATACAAATATGTACTTACTCCAGAAACATGAACCTTCCAAATAGTCTCCGATTTGGCGACGACGTTCCAATCATTGGCGACGATCCAAACTAGACCACGCTGCTGTTCACGGCTTCATGTGGAACCTGCAGAGGGATAGATAGGTACGAATGAATAGAGGTTTTTCAGGGCCTGCCAAGTTTGGAGAATAGAGATACGCAATGGAACGAGGGGACGATATCAGTAGGTAAGCAAGAACATTTTTTTTTTCTAAATGGGCTCGCGTTTGACGGCATCTCGCCCGATATGAAGCAGTGGCACAGAATACTTAATATGTAGTAGGTACTACGTAGCAGTGGGGCAGTCTAGGGTAAAGCACGCTTGCCCAGAAGTAACCGATTCTTTTAAACTTTGAGGAGATCTAGATTATTATGTTCCAGAACAGAGAACCTGGCAGTAAATAATGTAACCAATAACAGTAATTTTTTTTTCCATGACTATCAGCTGTCTGAAAATAATTTACAATCGTATTGAAAGCTTATCAAGTATCGTTTTTAGAAGAACTTTGAAACCGGTATTTAATTAGATTACTTACAGTTTGTTCCCAACGCGGAAGATGCAATGTGAAAATTCTGGACACGACACTTCACGACAGTGCAGTTTTTGTACGTAATCTGATTGTGATGTTGCAACAATGGATAATTATGTTTTCTTATTAACAAGAAGCAAGCCAGATGCCCAGAGCTAACAAATATTCTCATCGTAGTTTTACAACAGTAACTCAACGTAAGCAGAACTGGATGGTCTTCCGTTCAATTAAGCAGTTACAGTTCGTGGTACGGTTAAAATTCCGTTTTTGGAGTTCTGTTTTACATAACATGAAACAAGGTTTTCGAATTTGATTGAATTCGATACAAATTCAGTTAATCTAAAATATGCAAGGTCCAAAATACTAAGCTGTCTTGAATAACTTGAATCTGTCTTATGAGTGTGACCCTTGTTTTTGGAGGGTGAAATGACTCCGCTCTGTGCGAAGCGGAAGGGAGTGTCAGACTTCTACTGACTAAAAACCATCCACGTTCCTTTTTACCCGACTGCGGCGAAGCCCAAAAGGAGGGTTATGTGTTTGACGTGTATGTATGTATGTATGTATGTCCGTTTCTTTGTTCCCTCATAACTCCTAAACGGATGAAGGGATTTGAATAAAATATACGTCGTTAGATTCGTCTTGATGGCGCGAGTGTTATAGGCTACATTAAAATTAAAAAACAAAACAAAATTGCGGATTTTGGGGGCCAAATCGCGGAGTTCAAAAAAAAATTTTTTTCCAACACCATCGAGTAGGGTATCAAAATAAAGGGTTTTAAAAGGAGATTACAAAAATATATAACACTTATATGTTTAAAAGAAATTCAAAGTGACAAATCCTATAAACAAGCACAAAAGTAAGAATTTTACTCGACCAACGGAAGAACAAACACAAAAGAACTAAAAAGTTGGAAATAAAAAAAATAGTTAAAAAACTAGAAAACCCGACTGAAAAAACTTAAAAGCAAAAAACAAGCAAATTTTAAATTAAACAAAACTTGGAAGCAGGCGGGGTTCATTTTCAATATTAAATGAAAAAAAAAATAGAACTAAAATAGAACCCCGCCTGCTTCCAAGTTTTGTTTAATTTAAAATTTGCTTGTTTTTTGCTTTTAAGTTTTTTCAGTCGGGTTTTCTAGTTTTTTAACTATTTTTTTAGCCCTATAAGTCCGGGGCCGCGGTATCTTGTGACCCTAGTACAGTCGAACAAGCTAATAAGTATACAGCCAGCTAACTTGTATTTACTTTTAAGATTATACAGATACATTTAGAGACTGATGTCAAACGATACAGCGTTTGACATCAGTCGCTTAATGCGAAACTCTTGATAAAACAAAATTACAATCAATATTTTCAGTGTTATAGAAATAAAAAGATCTCTACCCTGTATACTTATTAACTTGTTCGACTGTACCCTCCCCTCCTCATAACTCTCACGACTAATTTTTTTATTGTGTAAGTTGAAATTAAGTATCTCAAATAGGTTGCTAGGTCCTGCTTCCATATTGTAGATGTTTGCAGTTTCCGCGATTAAGGTTTTCGGGAAGAAGTAGCAGTGATAGTGCAATTTTATTTATTTGTATAGATAGAGCCATTGGTGTCAACGGTTTTTTGTAGATGGGTAAAGTATCTTTGAGGTTTTAGTAGCAGTAGGTGAAGTGCTGTCTGCTGCATGGTTATTTTGGAGCTCGAATGAGCAGCCGTGTGGTGTTTTCATTCCGTGTGGTGTCGGACGTAAAGAATAGCACCATCCCATATCTTCCCGTGGGTGTCGTAAGAGGCGACTAAGGGACTTACCAGAGAATGGGCAGCAGCGTTCTCTGTGTCTTTGTAACAACCATACTGCGATCGCCAACCCGCCTGCCAAGCGTGGCGATTATGGCAAACCCCCCCAAAAATGCCTGGGGGAGGCCTATGTCCAGCAGTGGACGTCTTTTGGCTGAAATGATGATGAATGATGATGAGCAGCCTACGAGTATTAATGTTCCTACTGCTGGGGCTTATGGGCTATAATCTACCACGCGGGCACAGTGCAGATTGGTAGATGTCGCAAGTCTTCGATTTTTTGGTTCTAAGACATGCTGGTTTCCTTACGATGTTTTTGAGAGCAATGGTGAAGAAATAAATTACACAAAGGCATACTTTGTGTAATTTATTTCGTCACCCTGGGTTTTACTTGGAACCCACGACTTATTACTGTTCGTAAGTCGAGGCTGCCACCACTGGGCCACCGCTGTTCTCAAGCAGTCTAGCTCATCAAGTTACCGGAAACAGTCACATTTTTCCAATCAACTCGAACCTAATATTTCAACATTAAAGTCGAAAATCTAATTAAAGAAATTACAAAAGTTGTAGTAGGATTATGCTGGCCAGCTTGATGCGTGGCTGACGATTTTTGTCCAGAGTGGCTGTCAAGGTCCTGATTCGGTAATCACGAAGGTTTTAAGATTAGGTAAGGATTAACATATTGACCATAGCAATTTGCAATGAACTAGCAATTTAATCAAATCACCGGATGCAAGTACTTCTAATAAGATAAACGATGTCCGGTTTTCTAAGAAATCTCTCGATTTGAACCGAAACTTAAATTAAGCTTAAGGTTATTAAGTATAAGTACTTAAGATGACTTGAAAATGACATGGCGTAAAGAAGACATCAACGGAAAAAGTGTAAAAAGTAAGAATATTAATGCCGCGCGGATTACTTGCGAGCGCGACGGGGCATTGCAAATGCAGCAGAAAAAAAAACAAATTGTAAAGGTTTGATCGTTCATTCACCTGCATACAGTGAGATCTTTTGATTTCAACGGCGCTTGCCGATGAAACTTGTAATTTTTTTATAAATAGGTACTTATGGCCCCGTGCACCAAATCATCTCATTTTGAACAATTTTGGGAAATCAAAAAATAATTTGAACTTCAAGCCTTGCATATGGCCGCATTTCGCCTAATGTGAAGCAATAACACATTTCTAGGGAGTAGTGTAAGTTGTACACTTGCCTAAAAGAAACAAATGCTGTTCAACTTTGAATAGATCCAGATTATAATGATCAGGGAACAGAGAAGCCGGCAATTTATTCCACAGCAGCATTGTTATCTTATTGAGATGGAAGGCGTAGAATTCTAGATAATGTATCACTTCTTGATCACTTCTTGATCACTTGCATACTTACTTCTTAGATCCAGCACATTCCCTCGGCCTTCACCATGTAGTTCTTCGCTAATCAGATTGGCCAGTCAGCAAGATTGGTAACGGAACCGATGACTCTATGATGTCTACTACATTTAATAGAGCGTCGAACGTAACTAATCGTCACCCATTCATGGAGGCTGTGAAGTGTGACGCCGATCCACTATTCATGTTTTTTATAAAAAATACCCTATCAAAAACTATGTACCTATAATTGTTGTAAACTGCGGTATTTTATTTAGATAATCACAACATAATGTATGCAGCTATGTTTTTTAACATAAATTATGCATCTGGGGTAAACTACTGTACTTTCGTAGCTATATGTACAGTCAGCAACAGAAGTAGATTAAACTACACAAAGTGTCAAAGCAGGTTTTTTTAATAAAAAACTTGTTAGGTATTACTCATTACTATTATAGCAAGTTATTGAAGAATAAGAAATATTTTAAAGAATAATATTTAGAAAAATTAAAAATAATAACTGAAGTTCTAGACATCAAATAATTAAAATTCAGAAATGCTAAGCTACTTCTATTGCTGACCGTACCTATGCTAAAGAATAACATAGATAATAATAACTAAAAGCGACTAGTTATGTAACCGTTTCTTTGAGATATTCCGCATAATTAAATGACACACACATAGAAGACAAGTTCTAAAGAACTTGTTTTCTGGAAGCCCTATGGCTGTACCATCTTTCTCGTGCACACAAAACTTGCAGTATTTCCGAGCCCGTTTGATAATTATTTTGGGGTAGTGAGGAACAGGGTGTAAAGCTCCTCATCCCCCATAGAAAAGGGAGGATCCTCCGACCGGACGGGTGTTGTGTCCGGCGGGCTAACTGCCCGTCCGGTCGGAGGATCCTCCCTTTTCTATGGGGGATGAGGAGCTTTACACCCTGTTCCTCATTACCCCAAACTAGTGACCCCGACGTGATGCATTTAGACGACATGATGATGTTGATACAAGATGATGTGATGTGTCATGATGTTGTTGTTGGTTGTTGTTGTTGTTGGTTATGTTCTGTAAAGTATTAATCTTTACAGAACTTTAATTATGACTAACTAATAAAAACTTCACGGGTCGTTCTGCGAGGTTATGCTGTTTTCGGCGAGGTTAGTTTGTGGATTGCTAACTATCATAACATACTGAGTTCCTTCCATGCTTTGGAAGCACGTTAATGTGTTGGTCCTGGCTGTTATTTGAAGACCTTTGACAGTCACTAGGCGTATTAGAAGCTCAAAGTTTGTTAAATAATAAGGTAAAAATACTAAAATTCCAGTCTCAAAATAATTCGTTGGAAAATTTCTAGGTAAGTGAAGACTTTGTGGAAGACTTAGTATAGAACAGTAAATGAAAGATGAGGAAGCTCATATACACACGGATTCTTTTAAACTCCTTTTTAAATATCATGCACATTTCATCATCACTGCTGATTAAATCTATCCTATCTATAATAAAATTAAATTAAATTAAAGAAAACTCCTGACTGACTCATCAACGCACAGTCCAAATCCTTGGACCTAGAAAGCTAAACTGAAACTTTGCACAGAGGTTCTCTTTATAATGTAAACAAGGAACAAGCAAGAATTTTTCGAAATTCAACCCATGGAAGTTAAATAGGAGATGAAAGTTTGTATGTAAAATCATTATTTTTACGCGGGCAAAGCCGCGGGCAGTAGCATCAAAGTCATGATGCGCACTTTAACTACATAACGTTGTCAGATATTGTGCCAGTGTCACTTGCCCATAATAATATGTGGTCATTTAGAGTAGGTATGCCGCCGATGTTGTCTGCCCATCTTTTCTGTATTCTATGAATTTCTATGTTAAGGCGGGGTTGCAGTACTTTTTAAGATTTTTGAACCTATAAAAATCGAACTAAATACGAGTTTTTTAATAAATAAAAATCATTACATATAAATTGAACATACTCTCTAGTAAATCGTAAAGATAGAAACGCGATTTAGAATGATCGGCTCGATACTTTTTTTTATCAAACATGACTCTAAATCACAATTTCAAACGTGTACTGCTAAGACATTTCATCATGAATTTGTATAAAAGTTATATCAATAAATAGAACTTTTTATTCTGAAGTAAATGTTGAAAGCATATTGTATAATTTCTTTATAGTTTTTCTCCAAGAAGCAAAAAACAGTCAAAATTTAGGTATTATATCGCTCACGCGGCAGGGCGGGGGGTGAGGTCGTGCGTACATAAAAACAAAGTACTGCAACATCGCCTTAATAAACTCATCGAGTTTAATGAGGTTCCAATGCAGAGTTTCTAATCACAACATCAACGCAATGAAATATATCGAAAGTCCCTTTTTTTGCTGCTTTCATAACATAGGCTATAATATTCCCACTGATGGGCAGGCCTCCTCTCTCTATGGTTCCTCTAATTACGGAGTGGGCCGTAATTTACCACGAGAGACCAGTGCGGGTTTGTAGATGTCACATGCCCTCGAATTTTGGTTATATATAAGACTTATTGCCGTTTTCCTCATGATGTTTAAATATGCAGAGTTTGGTACACATTATAATATTGTAAACTATAAATTCGGCTTTTACTTCCTGTACACATCGTTAAAGAGTCTCAATATTCAATTTAATTAATTAATAAATTGACCCTTAAACTTACTTTTAAAGTAATTAACAATTAAGTACACAAGCTAGTTCTGACTTTACATTTCGTATTCGGTATTTCCCATTGATAATTAATTCATGCTTCCCTTTTGAGGTGCAACAACTGTGAATCGTCGTTTATTGAATACACATTAACTTTGATTAAAAAAACGATGGCTAGCTAATATATGTATAGTAAGTTTACAAAATACACAATTATCTTTACTGAAAAACAGATCACAGAAATATCTTCTAATTTAGAGAATGCAACGGTTTTGGAAGTCGGTTCATCATCGCCTCTGATTTTTTAGGCAGCTAAATCTTTGTCAGAAGAAACTGCTGCCAATTCTCATCTTTATAGCTCCAAAGATTTACATTATCCGACCACCTACAATAAGGTCTGTAATCCCTTTTAAAATAAATAATATAGAGTCAAGGAAATTGATCTAAAAACGGACACAGTACACGCACATCAGATTTTTTGGATTCATGTGCGTATTGAGTAGATAATTAACAGTTGCTTTGGTGAAAAAAAAACATCCTGAGGAAATCAAGCATGCCTGAAAGGCTGAGAGATAGTTCTCGCCAGCATGTAGGTAAAGCCAAGTCAGAGGCCCATGGGTGGCATAAAACATCTAACAACACAATAAAGCATAAGCATTTAAAACACGATAAAGAAAGAAGATTAGATCAAACATAACATTCAGCATTCTTATCGATGATGTTACGATACCTTGTGAAAGTAAACACTAACTAATTGATACCTTCTATGTCATGAGGTGTGAAATTTTTGTTGTTTTATGGTGGATGTTATTAAATTATTGCTCACAGTGCAAACAATGTATGCAGTAAGAAAGAAAAAGCATCCCAAGATGATGACTTTTGTCTCCATTCAAGACAGAATCCACTAATATTTCAGGGTTTAATTTACAAACACAAAGAAAACACTTATCAAAAATTTAAGAATTTACTTAGGTAATAGGTTAGAAATAAATAAATTACATGGCGAACGTATTTGGAAATAAATTAACTATGATACATAAACACAGAGATCGGGAACTATGACGTAAGAACAATAATTTCTGGCGTTTCTGGTGACTCTACTTTATCCTCCTTCTCCTTTTCAGAGCTCGCTTCCACCGGTGCTCGTTCCTGGCACATGAGGGTCTCAGGGTCTCGCATGCGCTCCGGTCCACAGTTTTCCGTCGCTCCTAACAGCTTGAACTCGTCCTGTTCGTCTGAGTCGGACTCGAGCCGGCGACGTCCTGCGATCACTACCTCAACGGCGCGCCCGTCGCTCGCCGACCTGTCTCCTGCGCCGATTTCAACACGGTACGGCGTACTCGGCTCCACGAAAGCTTCCATCACATGAACATCAGATCTCTCCTGAATGTCGTGGTCCCTGTCGACCGGCTTGTGGCTCTTCGAGAGTATGTCTAAGATGCTGAGCGGTAACTTCTTGGGCAAAGCTACGACGAAGACAATGTTCTGCACGTCGGCTTGAACGTTGAACTCGCCATCCTGGCGCTGGTCGTAGATGGCTGGCGCGGCGGCCGCGGTCGCGAGTAGACAGGCGAGTGCTAGGAGCATGGTGGTGCGTGCGCGCGGCAGATCTCACATGCGTTGACTGCGCGTCGCGTGCTCCCGCGCCGCTTTTACCAGCCACCCGCGAACCAGTCTGACGCTCGAAACGAGCACACTGTAACGGTTAACACGACATGAATACTGTGTGGACCTAATTCGACGGATGATGCCTAAGTGTTAATTATCAATTTAGAATTTAATGACCACAGCGACCTATCAATGTCTGCTTACTTAGGTTCCTTTATGAGTCATTAATTCATGTTCACGTTGGGTTCCATTGTTTCAAAACTAAACCGTGTTATCTAGTTAATCCAGCCTGGTGTGCTGTTTTGTTTTCTATTGATGGTGAATGTCAAAATTTCGATACGGTCATAGTGAAATCTAGGACTTTTGTGAAGCACCGCGTTCTACATTAACTGACTTTGTGATGGATGTACCCGTCAAAACAAACAGGAAAGTGGTGAATGTCGTGTCGTGGCGCGCCGTGGAACCGCTTGGCTGAGCTCGCGTGTGACAGTGACCGCGGGTCATCGATACGATAACCGAGTTTCGCCTGTACTCGATATACAGATAGGATCTAAACTCAACTTGGCCCCCAACTGCGCAGATCACCAACGGATGGTAATCAAACTACGCAGGATGCAAAACTGCAAAATTTAAATACTGCTTTGTCCCGTTACTTTCCTCGCAAAGAAGTCGTTTTACAAAAATGTCTTGTTCTGGTTAAAGAACACCAAGGAACCTTTTATAGCAGGGCTTAATAGCTCACATTATATTTCCTTATAGACTGCAGGTGACGCCAGCACTCCATTCGGGATACAGTTTAGTATCGTTTGAGACTGGTAAGGTCGTTCGGACCTACAAGTCCATTAAAACAAAGCAACATTCGTTCAGTGAACTCGTGGATCACTTTGAGTTTGTTTACCTCATAATAAACAGATGAAACAGTGAAAACTTTCACTTGACAAAGCAATTAACTACCTGAGACTACCATTTTAGAATAGGTTCCTGGCTAACCTCATGGGAAATAAGCGCCAGTTTATGTTCATATAGAGCCAGACTCTGTAAGCTGATCTAGAGACACACACATTCAACTTTGTGTCTTGAATCAGAAGGCGCTCGTGGCTATATTATATCAGCCGATCGGTTCGATCGTGGTTAAAGTGCGCTTTCAAGCTTGTTCCGTGAATGTGGTGCCTCGGAAAACACGTTAAGTTGTTACTGGTAGTCTTTGGCTTCACAAGTAGTATTATTACTCAGTAATATTCAGTACTAACTGGATTGTGGAGATCAAATAGGCAGTCGCTCCATGAAAAGCACTATACTATTCAGCTGCATCATACATAGTACAACATACATATTTGGGAAAAGACTATGCTGATGATGGTATTTGTCTCGAATTATCTACATAATCATAATTGAAGTAATTACCACTGCTCTGACGGTGATCTGTTTACTTTTAGTTTCATATAATTACTGTGACTAATATTAATTATTCATCAATTAAACATTTAATGATAATATCAGACATGTAGTCTTGTTTATAAACGACGTTCTATCAACATATAAAGTGGTCTATTGTATAGTTCTAAGAAAGTTCAGTAGATCGATGCTTTGTTTGGGTTCAGAGTTCGATCTGCTGATTAATTCTGGTATCACTACAGATCTTAGGCATAATGCATGACATGATTCTACGAACGAAATAATATGTTATGCCTAGTTTATTAGCTACAATTTTACAAGGCAGCACTGATATGGTTATAATCACGGACCCGCACTAGTAGGCTAGCGTGGTGGATCAAGTGGATGTCGTTGTTAGTCCTTCTCACAGACATTTTTTGGGCCTATGTTTCCACACACACTATGTCCTGTTATCCTGTATCGTACACCGCAATAACAAACAAATGGCATTGTTGTCGCCGACGACGTAAAATGTCCCACCGGTGACCGCAACGATGGTGTTGCGGTCATCAGTGGGACATTGACGTTTTTCGTGAGCATAATAAAAGACTCCATTTTTATAAAATCGACATCGAAACTATACCATCATTGTTACGGACCATGTCGTGATAAAATCTAAGTTCGAATAATAGCTTGCTTGAGAGTTCGAGAGTAGTTCTTGAACAGACTGCACTGCACAACAGTTTGAAATAAATAAAATCTGAAAAAACACATTTTCTTACATTCTCTATGAAAGAAAATGATTTTTCTCAGATTCGATTCTCGCAAGGAAACAATTTAATATATTCAGGACTTCGGAATTTGTTTGTGTATGAGAAATTCTTGTGTTATTACAAAGCTTTTGATTTTTGTTTAACTCTACTACATTGAGCTTTTTAAACGACTGGTCTTTTGACTTTCTTTGGAGTGCTGTCTTTGAATTACTTGTTCTTATAAAAAAGGATAAGTTGGAGAAGTTTGGATGAAGAGTCAGGTTATGCAGGTCACTGACTAAAACGAACTAGATATGCATTCGATTCAATATTCAATGCAGACGATTTTAAAAAGCTTTAGATTCCAAGTTGTTCGTCCGACTTTGAAGAAAAGTTATAAAAATGTATATTTTATTAAATTTATGAATAGAGGTTCTACTTACAATATCAATATGGATTCATAAAAACTGTTAAGATTTTCAGGAAAACTAACCACGTAACAACACGCTTGAATTTCCCCGAATTGTTATATAAAGGCAGAGGTATAGGTTTGGAACTTTCAACGTGTAAAAAACGTGTAGGTGTATTATGAAGGCATGGCCTATACTTAATACACCCACATTTTGCCTGTTATTGTTTGTGTAGTTTTTCAGTAGTAGTTTTTTTTAGTCAGAGATAAATATTCTGTCTGGACTGAAAAAGGTATCTGAATATGTATTTTTGTTCAGCTGGGATGTTTGAAGCTCATGACGATTGCTCACGAACTGTTGCATGTAATCGAAAGAAACAAAGGTTTAGGGATTTTTCAATAAGAATTATTTTATTTATTTTCAACGAAACAATGTACACGCTTACGTACCTATATTTAACTTAAAAACTAAAATAAATGCATCTTTCCATGGCTCTGTCTTCGCTCAATATTGTCAGTACAATATAATAAATTAACTAATATATACTGTAAATTAATTGTTACTTTGAATGCCAGATTCCTACATTTCATCAATGGTTGAATATAATATGTACTAGATCTGTAAGCTTTCACTCATAATTTAACTGCGCTTACAGCGAACGTAAATATTTAACAACCACTGATAGCTTAAATGATTCGTTTGCAATATTAGGAACCTGACATTAGTCAACAAAAACAGTAAAACTATTGATAATTCGTTAATTAATCACATTTTTCTGCTTTTGTCGTTAGTGATGGCGAGTTTTTCTCAGTAGCGGCATAAGGAAACTTGCGAGACGCTGTTTCAATCTGTGAAAAGAATAATCGGATTAATAGAGGATCCATCGAGATATAAGTACTAAGTACATTATACCTCAATGAGAGGATCATATTATTTACATAAGGCGGTGATTTTATGGATCGTTCGTCATGAGGATTTTATATCTTCTTGAACACACTTCGAGAGACAGATAACTTGTATAAGTAGATTACGATTCTTACAATTAATTAATAGTTTTGCATGATTTCAAATGAGCGTGACAAAATAAAGGAAGGGATTTTTACCTGATAACAATATATTCGCGATTATCTGGGAATAAAAAGAAAAACATGGATTGAATCTTTTTGCTTTCGCGGTAATAGAATCATGCACAACTATAAAATTATATGACTTTCATGAACTTTTGGACCTAGACATTCGGTACACTAGATTTTGACTATAGTAGAGTTTAAAGGTATGTCTACAGAAAAATATTTTTTTAAGTGGAACATTTAGATAAGGGCTAAGGTTTCGTTTTTACCTTTGTGCTTTCTCTTGTTTCCTCAATGATGCATCCTTCTTCTGGATCTTCAGCTCGTTGCCCATGCTGACGTCACTCAGCGGGGATGCCTCAGCGGGCTTGGCTGGCTCCTCAGGCTTCATCTCTTGCGGCTTTCCCTCCGCGGGCTTCTCTTCCTGGGGCTTCACTTCAGGCACCGGCAGAGAAATCACTTGGATTGACGGCGAAGAGGAGTCTTGAGATGAGGATTCTTGAGGCGGCTTAGGCTTGTACTCAGAGGCGTACTCCTCCATAGCGAGGTCGAGAAGGTCGTCCATGTCCCCGAGGGCGGACAGCATGGACTCGGCAGGAGCCACCGCGATCACCACACCGTCGATGTTCAGTCGATAGTTCTCTGTTCCATTCTGTCGCTGGTCGTAGTGCTTCACGTTGCAGTCGGGCGTAGGCGCCGTGCTTGCCAGCGCCAACACCGCGCTCAGCAGCGCCACCTCGCACACCATTCGTCCGTAGTTGACCATCGCGGAAGCTGTCTGTGGGCGCACTGAACTTCGGTTGCGGCTGTGGGACCCGCTATGTATCCATTCTCCGCTGCATCTTTTATTTATTTGCCCAGATAGCGGTACAGCCAGACGCGGCTTCGACTAACCGCGCGACCCGTCGTAGCGAAACTGGTATTAACAAAACAGAATTGTGTAATAAATACAGGTATACACAGGTATCATCCGTTATGTTAACACGGATATTATTTTACAAGTAATTCCCTTTATCTACAAGAATTAAGCCTATCCGTCTTTATGTACAAAATAATCCTGATAAATCAGATGAATGTTTGTTTACGTTATATTTTTAGAACAGTAGGTAGGTAGGTATTGAAGATGCTTTACGAGGCCGTCGACTCAACCCAATAACCCGTTAACCTCCTGCTATCGAATGCAAACCAAACAAACGGATATAAGAATTGAGATCCAGTTTTTTTGGCCATATAGGTAAGACTCATTTTGCCTTGGCTTTCGGTGAGTGTGATTATTAAAATGAATAATGATACCTAGTACACAGTGACAACAGATTTAAATAAAAAATAGTTGCCTATTTTATTAATAATTGATAATCAATTCAACTTTGAAAGTAAGGGGCGAAGGGCAAGCAACATAAAGAATACTTAGTTGAATGAAAGTGGCACAAGTTTGGAAGTACTTAATTTACTAACAGTTGACATTTTTTTAATCCCCTCTTGGTACTACCTACCCTGTTCTACACTACCTACATAGGTATGTAAAAATTTGTATGTTTTTCAGTGTTGGGAGCCTTCAAGTTCCGGCAGACATCTGTAATCCTACTAATATTATAAACGCGAAAGTTTGTAAGTATAGATGGATGGATGTTTTTTCTCTTTCATGCAAAACTACTGAACGGATTTGAATAAAATTTGGTACACAGATAGTTTTTAACCTGGATTAACACATAGGATAGTGTTTATCCCGATTGTATCTTTCCGTGGGATAATTTTCGAGTTGTAGCGGGCCGCTGGTAACAGCTAGTAAGGTCATAAATGAACTTGAAACGGAACAAAAGCTTAGCGACGCGAAGCCTCATTTCTAAGTTTTAAACAGTCGAGCTTTTATCAACATTTCCTCATCAAACAAGACTGTTCAGTAAATATCAATTAATGATAAGTACCTAATGGGCGTTCGGTGGCACAGATCGGGTGCGGTGGACCAACCTGTCGCTGATGGGCCGCGGACAGCTTTCAACTAACTGTATCTACCACCTACTTGCACCATCGGCATCGCAGCATCGTCACCGATAAACGGTAACATTTTACTTTATTTACCCTTTTCTGGGCTAATTCTTTGGGACAAAGAGACTGTATTGAACGGGACTGTTATCATTGCAACGTATTGAGGAGGTATAAGGATAATATCCGATTTATTTTGGTACTTAAACAAATGATCAACAACTTCTAATCAGAAAGCTGTAACCTGAAACCTCGTTTGCAAGATACTGCCTTAGGTGACAAGAACATTGTAGCTCTATCAAGTAGATATTAGGAAAATAACTCGAAGACCTAACAAGTACAGTTACTAAAAACAGTTCAAATATTGTTACATCAGCTAAAAATGTATTTTTCGGGGTATTCATCGATTTGGTCCAGGAACGTGCAAATTAATCGTAGGCCGAAGCCGATTAATTAAAACCTTTCATAAAAGATATGCACTGACGCTCTCTCCATAAATTCATTGTGAAAGGTTAACAGTCTTCACAGTAATTAATATATCGACTTTACAACTTTTATCGACACGCCAGATTTCTAGACAAGAGCTAGAAACTGTTAGCTCTTCACAAACAGGTCTGGCTTACTTTCTACCACACCTAGTTTTATTTTATGTCAGTTCAAACGTGCCTGTGCAAAATTGCCGTACAGCAGGATGTTGAATGCATCGACAGTTGAATGAGCAGGTACCTAGTAAGAACACTAAAATCTAAAATACCTAGGTAGTACCTACAAAGTGTGCCAAAATATTGTTCTCACTGCATAATTATACAGTATGCAGATATACACTCCAAGGGGGGGGGGGGCTAAATCAGTCACATCCTACCGGCGTAAACGACGATAGACTCTTTTAGAAATGTTTAAGATTCATTGATTATTAATTTATTCGAGCAGCGGTGGCCCAGTGGTGTCGGCCCCGACTTACGAACAGTAGGTCGTGGGTTCGAACCCAGGCAGGCGCATTACTTTGTGTAATTTATTTCATCACCGCTGCTCTCAAAACGGTGAAGGAAAACATCGTTCATTGATTATTAATTTATTCGAGCAGCGGTGGCCCAGTGGTGTCGGCCCCGACTTACGAACAGGTCGTGGGTTCGAACCCAGGCAGGCGCATTACTTTGTGTAATTTATTTCATCACCGCTGCTCTCAAAACGGTGAAGGAAAACATCGTTCATTGATTATTAATTTATTCGAGCAGCGGTGGCCCAGTGGTGTCGGCCCCGACTTACGAACAGTAGGTCGTGGGTTCGAACCCAGGCAGGCGCATTACTTTGTGTAATTTATTTCATCACCGCTGCTCTCAAAACGGTGAAGGAAAACATCGTTCATTGATTATTAATTTATTCGAGCAGCGGTGGCCCAGTGGTGTCGGCCCCGACTTACGAACAGTAGGTCGTGGGTTCGAACCCAGGCAGGCGCATTACTTTGTGTAATTTATTTCATCACCGCTGCTCTCAAAACGGTGAAGGAAAACATCGTTCATTGATTATTAATTTATTCGAGCAGCGGTGGCCCAGTGGTGTCGGCCCCGACTTACGAACAGTAGGTCGTGGGTTCGAACCCAGGCAGGCGCATTACTTTGTGTAATTTATTTCATCACCGGTTGCTCTCAAAACGGTGAAGGAAAACATCGTGAGGAAACCGGCATGTCTTAGAACCAAAAAATTCGAAGACATGTGACATCTGCCAATCCGCACTGAGCCCGCGTGGTGGATTATAGCCCATCCCTCTCCTAGTGAGGAGGCCTGAGTCCCTGCAGTGGGAACATTATAGGCTGATGATGATGATGATGATTATTTTTTTTTTTTTTTTTTTATAATTTTGCCGTATGTCCAGATTGGCTTTAGTATAGCCTTGTATAAGAGGAGTTTGTTGTCTATCGCCAGTTTTGAGTTTCTTCTTAAAAGCCAGGAAAGACCTCTGTATTTCAAGTTAATTTCTTCTCTTTTTGTTTCGACATGTTTCCGCCATGTGAGTCTGCGGTCAAGATGCATGCCCAAATACTTCACAGACTCGTGGTGCGGGAGTTGACTGCCGTTTAGGGTGACTGGGTCACAATCTTTCTTGCAGAGAGTAAATGTGATGTGCACAGACTTGGATACGCTGGCGACAATTCTCCACTTAGCTAGCCATTCTTCAGTCTCATTTAAGCTGGTTTGCAATATGCGGGATGCTTGCGTTGGACATTTGTGTGAAGCAATTAGGGCAGTGTCATCCGCGAAGGTAGCAGTTGTGATCTCAGAGCTCTGTGGCAGATCGGAAGTAAACAAGGTGTACAGAACAGGTCCAAGGACCGAGCCCTGTGGTACTCCTGCGGATATTTCGTGGAATCCCGAGGTGGATTGATTTTCTCTCACTTGAAATATTCTGTTTGTAATGTAGGATTTTAGTACACCATAGAATGTATGAGGTAGCAAGGATTTTATTTTAAAAAGCAAACCTTTGTGCCAGACTCTGTCAAAGGCCTGTTGTATATCAAGGAAAGCAGCTGAGCAGTACTCTTTTCTCTCAAAGGATTTTCTGATAGTCCTGCACACTCTATGTACTTGTTCTATGGTAGCATGTTCTTTTCGAAATCCGAATTGGTGGTCTGGGACTATGGACTTCTCATTGAGAACATGTAACATTCTGTGTAGTAGGGACTTCTCATAGAGCTTAGCCATGATAGGTAGGAGACTGATAGGTCTGTATGAGGTGACATCATGCATCGGTTTACCGGGTTTATGGATCATTATTACTTGTGATACCTTCCATATATCTGGGAAGTAGCCTACTCGTTGAATGGCATTAAAAAGTATGGTGAGGTACACAATTCCTTTTCGAGGTAGTTCTTTGAGGACTTTTTTGTCAATAAGATCATAACCTGGAGCTTTGTTGTTGTCCATTGAGTTTATATTTTTACATATCTCCTTAGGCGTTACCAACTTTAGGGGTAGATCTAGTTGAAGATCTTGGTTGAGGACAATGTCGATATCAGATTCATCCGCGTTTGGTCTCGGGTTATTGGGCTTAAATACATTGCTGAGATGGTACGCAAATGCATCAGCTTTGTCTTGATCAGATCTATACCAGGTTCCATTTGGGTTCCGAAGCGGTGGTTTGTGGTGCAAGGGTCGATCCAGGTTTCTACAGGCTCTCCACAATGAGTAGTCAGTCGCTTTTGTAGCTGTGAGTCCTTCCAAGTACGTATCTAAAGCGGCCTCATCTGCTTCAGTTATAAGGGTTTTAAGTTCTTTAATAGCTTTGTTTAGTGCCGCTTTGTCATTTGGGTGCCTACTTGTGTGCCATATTCGCCGCAATCTTCTTTTTTCCATAATTTTTGACCGTATGGTTTCCGAGTATACTTTACTTTGAGGTGATCGTTCTTTGGCTTCTGGAGTTGACTTCCAACAACTTTCTTGGATTACCAAAGTGAGATTTCTTGCAGCAACATCGATATCCGACTCAGTTTTCAATGGTATTTTGAGGTTGATCCCGTCTTCCACACATTCGCGAAATGAACTCCAATCTGTGTGCCTGTTATACAGTTTAGGGTTTCTTTCAGTGTTTATGACCGTGGTGCCAATTGTCAGTATTACAGGAACATGGTTAGAGTTTGCGTCTAGGCTTGTCTCTACATTATGAAAAAGCCTGGATAGTCCCTTTACAATAAAAAAGTCTATGACATCAGGGAGTTTGTTTGGGTCTGTGGGCCAGTTAGTGGGGTCCGTTGTGGAGATTGTCTTAAGATGGTTTTTGTCTATACTTTTTTTGAGCTCTCTTCCTCTTGTATTAGTAAGTCTGGATGCCCAATGAACATTTTTGGCATTCCAGTCACCTCCGGTTATAAAGCGGGTGCCTAGGGTTTTAAAATACTCATCATATTGGTCCTCTTTTAGTTTATGTTTGGGAGGGCAGTAAATGGCAGATACATTAAATGTTCCGTTTCGATCTTCGATTGCAATGGTAGCTGCTTGTATGTGCTCAGTTTTGAATTGTGGTTGCTCATAGTGTTTGATATTAGACCTTACTACTATAGCCGCTCCGGCATGTGCAGTACCATCTGGATGATCAGTGCAGTAGATGTTGTAATTTTGTATTTTAACACTACTGCTTGCGGTTGTATGAGATTCTGGCACTAGTAGTATGTCTATGTTGTGGGAGTGTAACAAAGCTTCTACCTCTACTTTATTTGGAGATAGCCCAGCTGGGTTCCACGTAGCTATCTTGAGGGAAGTCATTGTGACATCTTAGTGACTAGGGTTGTTATGAGATTCATTAACATACACATTTGTTGTAGGATTAAATCAAACTTTTCCGCTTGTTTTATAAGGATTTCTTCTATGCTTACTGTAGGAGCTTTCTCATGTTTGGAGGTTTTGTGAGCTTTAGTTACTTCAGCGTATAGCTGTTGCGTGTTGTTGGGTTTTGGCCGCGGTTCGATTGGGTTGGCCGCTGGCGTGGGTCTGATCCATTTATTTGGAAGGGATGGGTAGTATTTCTTCTGAGACTGATGGGCTTCGCCATCGGCAGTTGGTTTTGGGTTTCCTCTAGATTTAATTTGTGGTTGTATGTTTGACTTCCTTGCTAGTATTTCTCTGTATACTTCGCACCCTTTGTAGTTTGCCGGATGCGCGCCTTGACATAAGGCGCATTTTGCCGGGGTGTTGCGATCTTTCTTGGGGCACTCTGAAGTTTTGTGTGATTGTGCACATTTCACACATCGGAAAGGCCTCATGCAGTGGTTTTTAGAGTGTCCATATTGCTGACATCTTTGACATTGGACTACTGAGGTTCGCTTTCGTGGGTCTTCTATAGTTATCGACTGGTGGTGTATGAATTTAATACTTTTTATAGTCTTGTTGGTGGGACTGGGTTGGAGGTTTGCGAAGAATGTAGATGTTGGTTTCTTTTCCGGGCCATACTTTACATTTATTATCTCCCCAATCACAATATTTCCTGTCTCTTCTAGTGCTTCTTTTATCACACTGCTTGGTGTAGAGTGGTGTAGGTTCCTTATCACAATTCTGAAGGGTCGCTTATCTTTCCTATTAAACGTATGTCCAATAAGTCCTTTTTTTCTAACAATATCTATTGTGGTTTTGTAGACCTCTATATTGGCGCAGTTGATCCTTAGTTGATTCTGGTTAATGATTTTGTATGTGAAGTCTGCTTTGTTTACGACACCTTCTAGTAGCTCAGTTAGTTTGGTAAGGTCTTCAATGCCATACAGAATTATGGGTGGTGGCTTTGCAACTTTTTTAGGTATATCAGTATGTTCTATTGTTGTGTCTTCTTCCTGGTCTACTGGGAGTCCACTGAATGTGTTGGTGACAATTATTCTCTCTGGAGATGTAGAAACTTTCTTTCTTTTGGCATTTCTTGGGTCTCTCTGCCAGGTGGGAGGACTGACTTCTTTGCTGTCCTTACTATTCTTCATCTCATTGTGCAGTGTAATTTCAATGTTAGCATCCCTTATCGAGCTAAATGATAAGCTTCTTGGTCTAGTCTCAAATAGACCCGGATGAAAAGCTTGCTGGACTAGCTTCTTAGTGCTCTTGCTCTCTTTAAGACCAGTAGTATTAACTGGTAAGGGGGCCTGGGTACCCACCCTCTTACAGTCTTCGGTAATCAATTTCTCACTCACAGGCCCGGATACCTGTGAGCGCCGGGGGCTAGCCGGATTGCATGGCAGAACATTCTCATTATTTTCACTCATTTCATTTTTACGGTTGGGAAAATAGTGAAGCACTTTCCCAAGGCACTACACATCATAATTTCGGGTTGACGCCCTAGCCTTTGATGATCCAACATCTCTCTACAAGGCAGTAGGTGCCGTTTTTGGTATCGAAGTTAGCATCTTCTGAGCTTGTTACAATTTCGGGGTAACGCCCTAGCCAGTTTGTTCGGTTACGTGCCGTCATTGGTGCTTAGGCACACCGCAGACGACAGTCGGGCGCCGAATGCTCGCCCTCGCCCTTCATACTTGGCTGCTACAGGTCCCGAGGCGGATGGAGTGTGTGAAGCTCGTTACGGACCGCACCATTGCCCAGGGGGGACGACCCACAAACATTGAAGTATGTGGGTCCATCACTAGACCACGGCGGTAGTCTAGCGATGGCGTGGACGTGTATGAAGGACTTGTCGGTGGGCGCCTGATAGCCTAGCTTCACACACCTAGGCGTGCGCAGTTGGCAGCTTAGCATTTTTTAGGTGCGAGTTCTCTGGCAAAGAACCCGCCCCACTAAGACCTATACCGACCCGAACCCCCCCCTATGATTATTAATTATTAATTGTGAAACTTTTGAAAAAATACTGGAAGTCAAGGGCTTTGCCCAGCAGTGGTATGACGGGGTTGTCTCCAGGTATAATAGAGACAAAATTTAATTAACATTTTGGTGGAAACGGATCCCGGGATCCGAAGAGACAACTCGACGGGATCCGTGGCTAATCCAATCGGATATCGGGATCGGTGGATTATCTCCACCGATCCCGATATCCGATTCGGTGGAGACAATCCCGATACGACTATATTTATAGCCTTCCCCTTACTCCGCGTGCCTAGAAGAAACCCAAATTTTGTCATGTCGAGTGGCTAGCTAACCCAGCATAAAAACTGTCCAAACCACCGGTGGCTAAGTGCCCCAGATTGTATGCAAAAAGAATTCTGTAGCATTTTGTTCTTTAAGCACACTTTTCTAAACTTTTTTATCTTTCTCAAAGTGCCGTTCTGCAAAATGGTAGCCCCAAAATATAATTTGGAACTGGTTTTAAAAGTACCTAGTAGTGTTAAGTGTAAAGTGAATTCTTTTTCACCGTTGCATTCCCATGCAAATCATCCAGTTTCTGAGATAACAGGAACTCCGGGACAACGGTACTGCGGCTCAGTCGCTAAGCCGCTCGTTGGCTTAATAAACCCTCATCAGATTAACACGGTATGCGGGACTTTAATTAGGTACTTATATTAAGAGGGCCGCGATTTCCATCATGTATTTTACTCACAGAACACATATTACCTAGCGATTTTACTACTTTGGAGCAGTAAAAAATTCATCAATTACTTGGGGTCGTTAGAGCTTCGTTGGTCAAGAGGTCGTCGCAAAGCCGCCATTGCCTGTCTTGGATTCGTTTCCCAGATCGGGCAGTGTTATTTGATTTTTCAATTGGAAATTTCGTAATAGCAGCTCGGAATCTGGATTTGTGCCCGGTTGATGGCAATAAGCTCGCCCCTTATTACATGGAGGGGGGCGGGTATATCTACTGCAGGAACAGCTCTGCCTAAACCGATGTGTGCTTATCTTGGGTGATGAATGTTGCTAGCCACCCGTACCCGTACTTTGTCGAAATATAATTAGGTATCGTAGTGGAGTGATAGGGAAGCTCAATCTTGTTGCTACAGGTCGAGCTAGTCCGTCCGCTTTCCATAATAGGAGCTGATCCAACCTTAAGGCCTATACAAAACTCGAAAATATACCCCCAATTATGAAGCACGATGCAGGAGAGGTTTCATGACTTACCACTGTATGAGTGCAGATCCATTAAGCATTGCTGTTAGGGTATATTTGTTTAAGATCGCAAATGGTACTATAGACTGCCCTGAGATGTTGAGTAGTTTAGGATTGGTTACACACTGCAAAATGTTTCGCAAACCTTATTATTGATCGAAGGCAAACCTAGTTTCCTGCATGTCCCTCACTCCAAGTCCGCGCACAGGCAGAATTCTTTTCTTATCCGTGCGAGCAGAGGCTTTAGCAAACTAGCTGGTGAGCTTGATTTGGACATTTGAAAATGTCCACCAGTGTTTCTAGGGTTAAGAATGTGTTGGTGAAGAGATTTTTTACGCCTAAGTAGGTAGGTAGTTGTATCTGTATGGTTTTTATTGCTTTTTTGTTTTTATCATTCCTACTGGGTTTCCTAATTTATGTTGTAGCTATTTAGTAAGTACTTCCTTCTTTTTGTTGTCTTTTTTGTTTTTTGTTTCAGAACATGTATTTATTTGTAGAAACTTGTAAATGGCCTTCAAATTCCTAGTTTTTAAGAATACTTACCTACTGTTTGTAGGTATTAGCTGTAAGTTTCCCGAAGAGAATAAAATAAAATAAAATAAATACCCGGCCGTGTTGATAAAGTTTCTTGGGGAATTCACGCTATGGAACAACCATGCACAATAATAGGGAGTGTCTACGGCTTTCGAAGTTTCGACAGGGAATCAATTGCAAAAAGTAAATACTGTAACGCGAAGTCGTTTTGCTTCTTTCAAACCGAAACGAACAGAATAATTTATTTTTCGCTTTTATTGCAATAAATTAAAGCTCATTCTGAATGGTTCGAGTTTATTCGCCCTCAAAGCGCC
Organism: Diarsia dahlii; assembly: GCA_949775195.1. Lineage (NCBI taxonomy): Eukaryota > Metazoa > Arthropoda > Insecta > Lepidoptera > Noctuidae > Diarsia > Diarsia dahlii. Next base: position 18,521,637 of record OX459195.1, read on the forward strand.
CACTCTATACTGAGGTGCCTAAAGAACAACGTTTTAAGTTTCAAAATAATTAGACACTCATCAGAATAATTGTACGTGTTGTATTTATATCCGGGCGGAGGCCCGGCACTTCGGGGACAGAAGATATTAGTGTTATTTAATATGCGAGCGTAGTGAGCGCGCGTCATGGAGATAAATTGAAAGTCGTGAAATACAATATTGGTGACATCTATTTAGTGATAATATAAAATACTTGGTCTGCAGATAACTAGGCGTTTATAAATCTTTATGGTATAGAATAAAAAGGAAAATAGGTTCATTCCTACAATACTTTAGGAAACACAATTTGGTGAGCATTAATCCATTTTGGACGGCATTTCGAATTTTTTTGGTAGTAAAATAGGTTCTTTTCTGGTAGGCGTTTAAACACAAGCCTTTAAATAATACAAAATATGAATGGTAAAAATACTTTCTTTTATTTCAGACTGCTTTTCTGTTTTGATGAGACATTATAAAGTAAGTAACAGAATAAAACGCTACGGGAAGACATTTTTGTGCTTCAAAATGGCCAAAATACATATTTTATAAAACTACTCGTGCAATATAATTCTTGCACTTGCACAATCGTTTTGGCTATAATGTACAGCTGTCTTGAAACAAGTTATAAGTACTTAACATAAGTATAATTGTTAATGACACCATGCTTCTAAATTCTCTGAAAGATAGGCAGTGGTATAAGTTTTTAAACTGACATGGTCACTGACACTACTATTAATATCATAAACGGGATATTTACCATGTTTGATTGTTGTTTCGAGTTCCCGATATTTCGGCGCTGTTACAAGCACCATGATCACGGATAAACCAGGTAGGCAGTGGTGACAAATTATTGAACTTAAAATGTATTTTGAACAACTGGGGGCCTAAGATGCCTATTTTAGCAGGATCATGATAGGATAGATTCTGAATTTAAGGGTTAGTATTTAGTATCAAGTGTCCAATGTAAATATTCGTATGCCGTGTACAGCGGCGGATATGTCATGATCAATACTTACCATTCTTCTGTAACAACTTTATGCCTACCATGTCCTACGAATAAATGTCTTTGTCTTTGATAGTAATATGAATTCCGTTAAAAATCGTAAAATGCTTGCAAAGTGACCATTCATAATATTAACTACTGAGCCTGTGAGTTCTGCGACCATTTTAACGTGATTCTTATTAGTATCCTATTATGAATGTAAAATCGACCATTTTAGACCCCTGGAAAAATCACGATTATAAATATAATATCAACTTCGATCACAATATTTTAATGAATATTATTACAGGTTTAAGTATCAAACAAAGAAAATAAAACACAAACAAAGTATCACTATCCAAGGATAAGGCACTTAGGAAGATAGTACATTAGAACTAATTATAAGGCACTTATTTTGTAACTTAAATCTAATTTTGAATATCTTAACATGAGTACAAAATAACAGAGTTCCTGAGAGAAATAAGACCGTCATGGGCGCTACCAAGATTATTCGGCGAAGTATATCTTTAGCTCCAAGGATAATTTTTTTTTGCAATCGAGCTTGGGTTTTTATTTCTGAATAATTTATTTTAAGCCAGGATTTCATAGGGTGCAAGTGTAACCCTCGCCCGGTGCTAAGTTCAGTTAAACACAGTGTAACTCAATAGCGCAACTGCGCAACAGCTCAAACATATTTATTTTAAAATATTAACAATCACAGGTCTGAAACAATATTAAGTGAATAACATTTGAAATCATGTTAAAATTATACTTATTCAGGCAATACCAAAATGGCAAATAACAGTGTACAATGTAAACAGTTTGAATAGTAAAGATAACTCTAAGGTAACGGTAATGTAACTTATAACAGTAATTTTCATCATCATTCTCCTGCCCTTATCCCAATTCATTTAGGGTCGGCGCAACATGTCTTCTTCTTCCATACTTCCCTATTTCTCGTCATCTCAGCAGTCACCTCCTTTCTAGCCATATCATCCTTCACACAGTCCATCCATCGTTTCTTTGGCCTTCCTCTCCTTTTATAGCCATCTACATTCATACTCAACATTTTCCTCACAACATTTCCTTCATTCCTTCGCATCACATGTCCATACCACGACAATCGATTACCAATCAACTTTTCATTCACTGGCGCCACTTTCAGACTTCCTCTTATGTACTCATTCCTTATTTTATCCTTTCGCGTCACACCACACATCCCTCTTAGCATTCTCATCTCAGCCACATGCAATTGCCTTTCATTTATCCCTTTTGTGGCCCAACATTCTGATCCATACACGACAGCAGGTCTAACCATGGTCTTATAAATCTTCCCCTTGAGTTTAAGGGGAATGCGGACGTCGCATATTGTTCCCGTGACCTGCCGCCATTTCATCCATCCAGTGCTAATTCTGTGCTTCACACTACGATCTATTTCGCCATCGCTTTGCACGAGTGAACCGAGATACCGAAAGTCAGGGCAAATTTGAAGAAGCACGCCATCTAGCGCTATGGCTCCAGAACTGGAGAGACCGCCGAAATCGCAAAACATGTATTCAGTTTTATAACAGTAATTTTATAACATGATATTATCAAACACCTTACTTATCTAATAACACATTTTTATAGCTAATCTTTTTGAAACACAACTCAAGTACTTAAAAAAATATATTATGTTGGTACTTGCTGAGCTTAGAACAACAAACTACAGAATATCCTCCAAAATTAAGTAATATAGATTACACATTTACCAAAAACTAGGCCAAAAGATTAATGTAAGTTATAGGGGATCATACGCCGTGCCTTAGAAAGTACGTAAAGCTCATGGTCCCGGTAGGCAATCATTGATATTGTTACAAGTATTCAGCTCCAACTAGACTGGAAACTGATCTTCGTTCATAAAAGGCTAGGCAGACGCTCATTGATTTTAGTTATCACAGTCTTTTTCTTAGTGTCGATCGCAATCTAAATGTTCAGCCCAGAACAGAGCTACTAGGCTGGCGCTGACCGTAGCGTCCATCAATTCCTGTAGTACACAAACAACAGGACACGCAGGACACGATATTCACTGCCACATTGTTTGTGGAACAGAACTACATTTACACTCAATAATTGATGTTAGCTATCACAGTGTTCAGTATACTCATCAGCAATGGTCCCGAGCACATGGCTGAAGAACCCGTCATCGTGCTTCAATCTATAGACCGCGGTGGTGAGGTACCGTTGTAAGGCGGCGGCACAGGACACTAGCGGCATGCCGTCGCTGCAGATGGAGCGAGACGCGCAGCATACTGTGACTGCTTGACGCCAGATGCGGGTACTCACTGGGGAAGAGGTGGAAAACTATGTTATAGTGAAAATATAAAGTATAATTCATGTGGAAGTCTTTAGTGTCAGAGGTGAGGGTAAGGCAGTACCTCCACGGAACTCGAGCTGTAATAATAACATTTTTTTTTTTTTTTGGTGGTTGGAAAATCATCAAATGACCCCCCCCCCCCCCCCCGCTCATGGGCAGAGCGAAGGGGAGTGTCAGACTTCTACTGACTAAAAACCGAACCCAGTTCCTTCTTTGCCCTTGCGCCGAGGCCACGTCATCTAGTACAAAAATCCGCGGCCAGCTGTAATAATACCATTCAATTACTTTTCCACTGCAAGGCAAATACCTCTTCTCATGCATTGAAGGCATGACCTTCAACTGTAACGCGTTCTATTAAAAAGGCTCGCTGCGCTCGCTCTTGAATCCTCACTTTTCTCAAATGGTAGGCTTGGCAAGTCTACAAAATGACTCCTTACATGAATCGACACAGACAAACACAAAACCTAACATATCCGAGGTGGAGTACAAGCCCTTTTCGGGAAGTTGAAGATACACCCTATAAACTCATTGACGCCAATGATCGTTTTGTATGAGTAAATTTTAGATCATGAGTGGGGGTTTTGACGTCACTTTCTGGTAAAAAACGTTCCAAACTATGACGTCACACGACTTTTTAAAGCACTGTATCGTCTTCATTTTTTTTTTCTTCGTGATAAAAGAAAAAAATGTGTCAAATATTTTTTGGAAATCTGTCTGATGGACTAATTAGATTTTTTTAGTCAACTATCCTTTTCCGGTTGAACCTTACCATATTTTTTTTTAATCCTTAAAAAAAGATTATTTAGGTATTTCTGGACGATAGGTAAAATCACCCCTTAACGAAATCCTGTATCCGCACCTGTGTATTGTATACTTACAAAAATGCTGCATATCCGCATCGCAGTGCTGCAGCAACTGCTGTATGGACGAGGAGCCTTCGATGAGAGGCACGTTGTTCCCCGTCACCACTAGAGAGCCCGGTATTACTGCTTTACGAACCACTTCTTCTACTTCCGATGTCAATGCCTGTAATATTTACAATCTACGTTAAAAAAATAATCGCCTTATGTATGTACTAGGTAACATGTTGTTGGGGCCAATTTTCGTCAAATTTCCATTTGCCGAGCGCATATTACAGGTCGCGTTGGATCATGCCGAATGCAATGGGCCGGCCCTGTTGTTGACATCGAGTGTAGCCAGTCTGGTATGAGATGGTCTTGCGCACATTTTCAACCGCTATTTACAAATGTTATAGTTATGAAATGTATTCTCACACAATTTTTAAAGTCGGGTTGTAAATTGTAAAGGGTTTTATACTTAATTACCTGAGTATCAGGGGTGCCACTTGCAGTCTTTTTGTTGTCATCTTTAATAACATGCAGCCAGTAAGATGTGGGAATATGCTGAAAGATAAAAATAATTACAATTTTAAATACCACTACTTTGTTTGAATTTAACATCTTAATAATTATCACTTTCATAATCCCCAAATAGATAAAAAAGAAAGGACTATGAAAAAATTTTGCTGTTGGCAATTTAATACTTACATTAGTGTCTGCAAGCATCAATATCCTATGCACATGTGGTTGATCTGTAGTATCAGGAGACAGCCTGTTCACACAGTCCGGGTACATTTCTGCTAGTACCACACTGTTCTCTCCACCTAACTTGCGTTTGTTTTGTTCCTTTATCGCTAGCTCATCTAGGCGGTCGAAGATTTGGGTTGCTACTTTTGGCTTTATACCTGAAAGGGTGGAGAAATTATTAGCAGGGAAATTAAATTCAGATGAAACTACCTGAATGATTGTAAAAATTATACTGGTAAGACTACATTATTATCACTTTGTGGTCATAAACGAACTAATTGCAACAGAATTCATATTATTATCGTATTAAAATTTTGTTGAAGCGTATGTCCGCGTTAGGTCCTGTGATGTTACATGGAACTCTTAAATAAGTGCATTTATTTTGTTAGGTAAGTCTTTGTACTTCTACTGCATCTCTTATTCAGACACATTCAAAATAAAATTGTAAGCAATACTGTACAGATCAATAACACAAACACATAAAAACATACATAACTTCTATTTAACAGCTTACCTCAGTCTTGTAATAGATAGCATGAAAAATTTAATAATATTATTAGTTTTTATAGAATTGTGTGGTTTTATCCATGTGATTTAAAGTGTGAAAATGGTGTGAGTATACCCACATTTATACTCACAACCATTACCACTAAGGACTAGTACTCTAAATAATGCAATATTTACCAAAATGTGCTGCGGCAACATCAATATCAGCATCCTCACTCCACGCCAGTATGATCTGCACAGTTTGCAGGATGGAGCACTGCAGGCGGAAGAAAAACGACCCAGTCCTTATTGGCTGTCTTTTACTGCAGCCTTCGCATATCCATTGCACTCTGAAAACAAATACATAGCCGTTGCAGCAGGTTTTGCATCACAGAAATAAGACAACTACTGAGTATTGATCACGCTAGTTTCTATGCAATAGTCGTATTAGTGAGGATAAAGAACAAGAAACAAAGTAACTGTTTAATGAAATCGTAGTGAGAGTTGTTTAGATAAGACCTTATTGTGTTAGAATAATAATTATGCCTTTTATCACAAGATATTTTACTAAAGTTTACAATGCATAGGATTACACTTGGTGGTCAAGAAGCTTAATCAAGAAAATACTATACTGATTACAAGAAAGTAAGGTAAATATTAATAATAATTAAGTAGTCATTCTGTTATAGACCTTAGTTTAACTGGGCTTTTATCCGCACTTAGCCTCTTGATTAGGCCATTGTGCATAGTGTTATAGACCTTTTTTTTTTTTTTTGTTGGGTGGAAAATCATCGAATAACCCCCCCCCGCTCTTGGGCAGAGTGAAGGGGAGTGTCAGACTTCTACTGACTAAAAACCAAACCCATGTTCCTTCTTCGCCCTTGTGTCGGAGCCACGTTAACCATTCGACAAACTACAGCCCCGACGGGTAGTGTTATAGACCTTACGAAAGGTTTAAAGTGCTAGAATGCAGTCCCCAAATAAAGAAAAGCTTTAGATTAGTTTGTGTATTCACATTCCTTCATTCCAAAGGTTAATCATTGCTTACCGATCAATCACTCTAGCAGTCCTACAAACAACATTGCAGTCAGATGTGTCTGAAGGACACTTCATTACTTTAGGCAACAGTCCAAATGTTTGCAGCCTCGCCACCAGTTGAATCTCCAATCTCTGATCTCCATGGCTGGTTGTGAACTCTTTGTACAGATGCAGATTACTGGAAATAGAAACAGAACCTTCTTTAAATCTGCCAATAAGCCCATAATACCAAAAGTCAGTTAAGTAAATCGTTGAATAGTGGTCGACAGAGCTACATGGTAGTCAAGTGACGTGGATAGAATAGAGTTCTTAGAAAGTACAGCAGTCAAAACTAGCTTTCTATTCACAACTGAAAGTATTAGGAGATATCTTACCCAGGTAAAGTGTTAAATGGTAGACTTGGTTCAGTTACTTCAGCCTTTACTCTGTCGTATGTCGTAGAGTCTGCTTCCATCATTGTAATGTTATGTATAATTAATGACCACTTAATTTACACGCATCTGTAATAAACAGAAAAGTTTTGAACCCGCATAGTTTGCGATCAACTTACGAAGTTACGACTCCATCAATAGGTCTTCATTAATAATTAGAACCTACCGTGAAAAAACCAATAGTTTTATTTACCTTTTTACGGTAATGCCTCTTTCTCAAAATATAAATAAAGAAATTCAGGCTAACTCACACAAAATCGCAAACTTATCAAATGAATGGCAACAAAAACTCAAAAACCTTGTCATCTGTCAACTAGACTAGACTTGGCCGCGTTCCGTACTTCTCCGTATTACAAAATAATCGCTCACAGCGCTCACGTCTATATTTTGCGTTCCGTTATGACAGCTAAGACCTAAGACCTGTCATCAATTCGGAACCAATGACTAATAAAAAGTATGGACTGGAAATACCTACAGAAAAAAGGTGCATACCTACGGAGCATAAAATGGCTGCCAATGCTAGGGTTGTGGCAATCATGAAACATAGTACTACTGTAACGAGTATCGATACTAGTATTACGAGTATTATTAGATATCACGGTTGAATTAAAATGAACAGTCCGTTGTAAAGTTGTAACAGAAAAATATGAGTAAATTTACTTACCTACAACCACTTTGAATAAAAATTTTTCTCAGATATCGGATACCTGAGAATAAAATTTATTCAAAGTGGTTTTTCTGAATACAATAAATAAAGAATACTTTTTACCCGACTACGGAAAAGCTAAAAGGAAGGGTAATGATTTTGGCAGTGTATGTATTATGTTTGTATGTTCCAGCATAGCGCCTAAACTACAGAACACTTGTTCTCCCCACCACTGCGATATTTTTTTTTGTTCTAGACCATACCTAGGAACCCCCTAGTTACGGAGATATTGGTCAAATATTTCACAGTTGTTTTTGTAAATACTAGTTTTTCAGGTTATAACTTTACTTAAATTACCTCCATCACCCGTTTACTATTCATAGCATCCACTAGCCCAATGTGTTGCTACATTGAGTTTTACCGTAAAATATGATATTTGACCCCAATAAAAAATCGTTTCCCAGCAAAAAAATTGCGTAGGGGGGTACTAAGTTTGATGTTTCTGTACATCAAACTAAGTACCACCCTTGCTTGGTTGACGGCTGTGTTATGGGTTAATTTACACCCTGTATACGTTTAGATTGCGGTCAAACAGTTGTCGCGGTTAAGTCTTTGTTATTTACTCGTATTATATAACAAACCAACATTAAATTAGAATGTAACTAAAACTCAACTACGAATTAAATCGCAAACTAATAAGATCCTAGTGAAGAACAAATCTTCTAATAGTAAGAAGATTGTTTCTATTATGATTAACATACTGACTGGCGGAGTAAAATAAAAGGGGACTTTGTTTCTTGTCGCCAAAATTTGTATTCGTTACCAAGTTGTATCACATAGTAAATAGATCTATCGCCACGAAATATTTTCGTTCTCAGATAAACAAAAAGTGTTCAAAGATATGAATGATCAAATTAATGTTAATATAATAATGTGTAAAATAAGAGATGGATCACCAATAAAATTGTAGTGCAATAATAGGGTTTGTCAAACCCTATTATTCTACTGACTAAAAACCACCCATGTTCCTTCTTCGCTCTTGTGCCAAGGCCGCGTTATCTCTTTCGATAATCCTCAGGGCGGTCCCGCGCCCTGACCGGACCTGGCACGGTCACTCGAACAGATATCGTTTCAGCGCAGCGAAGGAACTAGTATCGGAAACTATTACGCAACGGTACAACACTATCCATGTTTGTAAACAAACGAATCAAATGATGAAATAACAAAAAGGTCTCTGGGACGGAAATAAACCCAATTATTAACACTTTAGCAATAAATTAATGATCACTTAGCATTTTTTCATCGAAAATGTATTACTCCTAGATACTATTGCATGAAAACGACTACTAACCTATGCAAAGTCAATTGAGGTTGATTTTCAGTCCTTCTTGCACCACACTTCACAATACAACACGCAGGCATATTGAATTGCTGTTTCCTAACATATACACGCAGTTTAAGAGATAATCTCGTCGTAATTTTCTCACAAATCGCAATTTAACAAAAAGTAAACAACTATTTGACAGCACAACTACCACGAAACTCGTCGCCATCTTGTATCACAATATGTCGAAAACGGCACCCTACCTACTATTCTGTGACTCGCATATCCAAATGTTGCCATTGTGAGAAACAACTGAAATATTGTTGTCTCTTTCATCAAATACGATTACTGCATTAGAAAGAACGAACCAAAACTATATTTTACATTCTGTCTCCTATTTCACTCATATTTGTATAAGCAAGTGTGTTTATAGAACATCGCGGCGCCTCCATAGGATCCTATCTCAATGTTCGGAACGCTCGTGTTCGGAACGCTCTCGGAACGCTCGCGTTTACAGCATGAAGGTATAGATAAATACGGAGGCCACACTTAGAACAAAAGTTTGAGTCAATTATCTACGTTTCTCTATCTCACTCTCTGTGGGCTGACCTCTCTTTTAGGGTGGACGATAGTATTGCTATCTCGTTATTAAAATCTCCTTATACATTTTTAAAAAGAGTCACCACACGTACGTAATCAGAAGTTAAATACTGTCAAATAACGTGCTTATAAATAAAAAGCTAAACTAAGATTACTGAAATTAAAATTCCAAAATAGTATGTCACGAATGCCTAACAAGGTTGGCGAATCAGTGAATTATTTTCCCATTTCCTAAGGATTTGGTAATGTGGCAACATTGGCCCCACATGTCAACCTAAATCGTACCAATAAGGCGGTTGTTTACTTTGCGGTTCACAGTTTCGTTTGAAATATTTGCTTGTAATCAAAGTTATAATTGAAAAAATGGTGAAAACTTGTGTAGTGCGTGGTTGTGGTAGTACGTGGTGTCCAGGAGGTGATATAAGATTTCACGCGTAAGTGTATAAATCGTGATTTTTGACACTGAATAATTGTAAACATATTTCTGCATATTTCTTTGTATTTTCAATTAATTACTTCATAAAAAGCTTGACCTATGATTTAGTCAATGATAACTTAGATAACTATGTAAAGACCAAACAGTTTTACATTGAATTTATGGATTTACTGCAATTTTATTTGTTTTTGTCTAAATGAAGTCATACTGAAGTAGTGTGACCATATTGGGGATATATCTGGGACTTTCCGTGGGTCCTTCGTTAAAGTCATTATCATACTCGCTTTATTACATTTTATTACTTTTTTCACACACCGTGTTATTTCTGTTAGTTCGTTGAAATAACATAACATTTTCGTGAATTTTTAACAGTAGTCAAATAGCCAATTACTATTTAAATAATAAAGTAAACGTAATGAATAATATAAAATTTTATTCTGATTTCACACTCTTTTGGTTTTAGGTCAACAGCGAAGCCCAGGTCTCTACGAAGATTGATAGGGGCGTATAGGTGTAAATAAAATCAACTAAAGAAAAAATACTGCAGAAGAAATCTAAGATTCTTAATTAAGCAAAAAGTTTTACGACAGACTAAAAAAATCAGGACATGTCTTCGTAATATAATAGAAAATATAATAAAATGATTTTAATTTAGAAAGTGTTTTTGTTTCTTTTTGAGTTTTTATACATATGTTTTACCGTTCCTATTATAGCCCCGTATTTAGATGAAAATACATAATATTAAAAATTCCACAGTGTTAAAAAACCTTAAGACTGACTTACCCAGAAATCTTTTAAAAAAATCATCTTAGTATTATACTACTATTAATATCATAAACGGGATATTTACCATGTTTGATTTTTGTTTCGAGTTCCCGATATTTCGGCGCTGTTACAAGCACCATGATCACGGATATCGGGAACTCGAAACAAAAATCAAACATGGTAAATATCCCGTTTATGATATTAATAGTAGTGTCAGTGACCATGTCAGTTTAAAAACTTATATCTTAGTATTATTTTCATTAGTCTACAAAATAAATGAAACATCTAATTTCGTAAGAGTTGTGCTGGGCAAAAATCTCTCCCAAATCCTTCCAGATTCCTTATCTTGAGCCACCTCACCAGCCCTTGCGGTAGGCAACCACCGTGGTTGTGTCACCACCTCTTCCTATGTCATTATGATCTACTAGCTTTTGCCAGCGGCTTCGCCCGCGTGAAAATGACGATTTTCTATACAAACTTTCATCCCCTATTTAACTCCCTTAGGGGTTGAATTTCGAAAAATCCTTCCTTATTCCTTGTCTAGATTATATAGGGAACCTCTGTACAAAATTTCAGGTCAATTTTAGGTCCAAGGGTTTGGGCTGGGCGTTTCAGTCAGTCAGGACTTCTCTTTTTATTTATATAGAAGATCATTGATTTCGTATTGCTACAGGAACTAAACTTTTGTACTGGTCATGGTCTACTATTTCTGTGCGAAATTACGTATGTATACGACCTAGGACATTTTTGCTTGATTGAAAATGACAAACAGCCAAAAAAAATCAGGAACTTTCACACTGTAAGCAAACAGCTTCTTTCGTAATTTATTATTGGCATCTTTCATCAATCTAGAAGTGAACAGAGATGTGGATATGTGGGATTTATTAATTTAATCAAACACAAGTTATGAAAAGGAACTATGTAATGTCCTAGGTAAAATAAAATAAAGGTAACCCTACTTAGAAAGAGAGGGTCAGGCCACAGAGAGCGAGATAGCGATGCATAAGTTTTGCTTCAAGTAGGTATTCGAAGTGTGGTCTCCATATTTATCTATAACTTCATGGTTTACAGTGCTCACTCGTCACGTGATAACAAAAACTTATCCTGCATGCAAGCGCGGATCCAGGGGGGGGTCAACGCCTGAACCGATTTTGATAGGTACTATCCTTAGATTGTTTGCATTATCCCTAGTGTTATAGGCTAGTGAAAAATTCACGTTAAAAGAAGAGAAGGTACAACGAGAGATATCCATAGTATGACTGGTTGTCAAACTTTCGGGCTCTAGCTGTTTCCGAGGCAATGAAAAAACTGAGTACATACTAACATATTTTACGTTTTATAGTTAAGTAAATCTTTACATATCGTAGTGTTAATCGATTTATCCCTTACAAGGTTGGGTCAGAATGGTACACTTTTGATAGACCACAAAAACTCAGTAGCCAATATAAACAAAGTACACACCAAAATTTTTTTTCGTAAGAATAATCGTTTATCATTGTCGAGTCAGTCACATCTTCCGAACCTCTGTCTTAGGCGCTTGGTTCAGGAAGTGGAGGATTGATGTCTACCAAGATAAGAGTAAGCGGATCTCTTCTCGATTCAAGTAAAACAGTAGGTATTTTATACTCTTTCCTCCCAATGACAATAATTTTGCAACCGCCAAAATCTTTAAAAAATTTCGCGCTCGCTTCGCTCGCGCCTCCCTCCTGCTCTTTCCCCATTCTGTCTCGCTTGAGACGCTCATCTACTTCAATTCTCATTTCTGATTCTAAGTCGTCCATCCACCGAAAATTGTTCAACGCTTTATCCCCCTGGATAAGGGTTATAGCACTTCGAAGAATCAAATCGTGGCTAAGAGCTTCAATGGTTGAAGAACGTCTAACCAGACTGGCACTTCTCCACACTAATAAAACGTACCCATTGAAGTAGGTAGATGAAGTGGTAACACGTTTCGGGAGAAGACGTAAAAGAAAAATATTTTGTTATTTAAATATAGGTATTTTTAAGTACCCACGTACATAAATTAATAAAACACCTATTTTTTACTTGTATCCATGATCCTATAAATTTAATTATAACTTCTTGTGACTTGACCACGACCCCGGGGGGGGGGGGGGGGGGGGGGAGGGTCACAAAGGGCGGATCCAGCTTTGGTGCCAGGGGTGGCACCAAAGCTGGATCCGCCCTTGCCTGCATGAGAGAAATTCGTCGCCCGTTAGGCTCGTCTTGTATATTTACTTGAATACTCATGGTTATGAGACTCCAAATGTGCGAATCCAGCCAGTGAACCTCAGCTGTGAACACACACACACCCAGACACACACACACACACGCATCAGACATCTGTCATTTTCTACTTTGATTTTGACAGCGCTCACGGTGATATTTATTTGGGGCATGGTCGGTGTAATCGCAAGATGGCGCATGTCATGACGTCATCTATGACGATTCAAGGGACATCGGTATCGCGCTCACAGTAATTCGGTACGGGTTTATGGACGCTCAAATCGATTACAGCGTAATTCGGAACGCACCCGACTAGTTGTCTTCAAAATACAAAATTTAATTTTGTAATCTTGCAATATTGAATTGCAGAGAGATGGACATACAATCGAGAAAAAATCAAATAGAAATTGAATCTAATTCATAATCTAAAAGCACCTGGAAAAAGGATTATGGGCTCAGACCAATAAAAAAGTACTTTACTTAGACTGTGACAGTACACAGTTTAAAGTATTTTCGAGTAATCACACAACGACGCTTTATCACACTAATATTTCAAAGGCTCTTTTTTTAACGATGTGGTTCAAACTAAGATGTATACATTAACTAATTAAAAAAAAAAGAATATTGTAAAGAAATAAACTAATTTAGAAATCGACTTGTGTTGAATTATTTTTTAAGAACAACACTATTTGTGCGTCTGCCTGACTGACTGCCTCTGCCTGCCTCTGAGTTCCGTTTTGTTCATTTGTTGTCAAAGTGTCAAAGTAAGTGTCAGGTTGCTTGGAATTTAAGTTTTTATAAATTTACTCACGCTGTGCGACTTATTTTTTCTATTATTTTGTGTTAAACTGTTATCGTCGTATTAACCAAAGTTATCCATTTGGAATTCTTCATGTGCTATGTAAGTATTGTTTAATTATTTTAACATTTTCTGTCAGCTTATTCGTATTTTTGGTTTCCATAATTTCGACACTGTTGGAGAACTTAGAGATTATCTTGAAATATGTAAATGGATTGATACGAATTCTGTGTTAGCAAGAAGTATTTACCCGAAGTGACAACGTTTTAAACCAGACAGTAGATTAATTAACTTCTAAGGCGGTATATAAGTTAAGTTTCTATTGTAATATGTAAAAAATCAATACTATTCTTCCTTTTACTTCGCTTTTTAATTCATAACTAAATTTGCATTGATGAGAGATACATTTTAATAATTTCATTAATTTATTATGAATGAAGAATACTTACTTTGAATATGTTTAAGTCATAACTAACTAAGTAATTAACAACCCTAATTTTGGTTAATGTGTTTTTGACTTGAGACCAGCCAACTAGATTTTTTTTTATTCTCGGGAACATTAAAATAATAATCATAATCATTAAAAATGTTTTTAAACAATGTCCAGTTCATGAAACCAACTTCCTCATTGACTACCATTTATTTTAACCCTTTAATTCGCAGTGTTGAACCTGAACGACATAGTAAACAAAAAAATCTGGTTCATTTTCTGCTAATAATTTTTGTTTTTTTTTTTAATCAAAATGGAGCAAAAATGATTTGCAACCTAAAAATAATATAACTGTCAATTCGCGCAAATTTTTTCTCTGAGGTGAACTGTCATGCGCGGATCTAAGGTTAATAATTTTCGATTTTGGACATTTGCATTTAGTTAATGGGTATTAATCTTGAAAAATTTCTGAAGAAATATCGCCTTTATTGATTAATGTAAAAATCATCTCATTTGAACCATGAATATTCAACCTATGAGGCTGTGAAATCTTATGTTGTTTGTGACCAACACTGCGGAGCTCTCAGAAAATTACCGAACTTTCTGTATGTTGTACAGAAACAACGCTGCTCTCTTGCTTGTCAAGTACTGCATATATTTTATGTCAGTTCTTACAATAAAAATCGACCGCAAGAGTAACTTCCTTTCATGCTAAATTTAGTATCATCAATCCTCTCCCTTTTGACTAATTCACCAGCAAGTACAACTCATTCAAAGAGAAAGGTAACCACAGTACATAAGCATCTGACAAAACGGGTGAAGAAGTTTGGTCGAAAACTTCAAATTCAAAAAAGGCAAATTTCACTACACAGCAATAGTAGAATTATCACAATGTAATCTGCCTTTTGATGTAGGCCTGAAACACCCTCTTGAATACTTCCAGCGTTTTTTCTCCCACCGTAGAAACGGGTTTTGTTGGCGGAAAGATTCAACAAAATGACAGATTTTAGAAAGATTTCATGTCGATTTGAATTATTGAAAAGCTTTATTTATCCTTGGTAGAATAGAGATAGAATCGCCATGTTACGCGGGCAGTAAGTAAGCGCCAGTATCTAACCAAGAAGCAAAAGAAATGGGGATTTAAGTTATTTATACGAGCAGGAGTCTCTGGATTAATAAATACTGCTATATGCTGGTGAAGATACATCCAGAAACCTCTGTTTTACGGACTACGTAAATAGCTTAGGTCTTGGAGCTGAAGTTGTCATAGCTCTATGCAAGACTTCACGGGATTAACCAGTATAATAATAGTCCTCCTGAAGTCCATTTTCGGTCATGGCGGCCAATCTTAGCGGAGATTGACAATCGGCGCGGGAGATATTATAGTTAGTTTAGTTAAGTGTGTGGTAGGTACAGGTGCACTCTTTGTTTCTTTTTCTTCTCATAGTCCGATGGGACGGCAATCCGACATGACAGGCGATAGATCAGGCGCGATCAGGCCAACCAAACCACCAACTTCCAAACTCCGGCCTACTACTTGGTTTCTAATGAAAACCCAATAGTTATTTTGGCCCGACCCAGGAATCGAACCAAAGACCCCACGCTCAGCAGTCGCGCTTTGCAACCGTGAGACCAACGGGGCAGTCTACCAAAAGGGGCAGAAAACCAGTATACCATGCAGTGTAAATTGCAATAAGTGTAACCTTAGATCGTGGTTGTTGGAAAATAAAAATTGTTACTATCATTACGATGTCAACGTCTAAATGACGATAATTATATTTCAAAGAAAGATGATTTTGTGTGTTGTTTTGAACAGTCAACTTTGTTTCTTCACACATTATTTTTAATTTGATTGTAAATTTTACTGTCCACTCAAGCCGCAATGTTGGTAGTGTACAACATATATTCTGCCATTTACTCGAGTGTTTCGCAACGTTGTACCTCAACAACATATGTTTTCTCAAAAAGTATATAAGTTATATTTTTTTAAATATTTTTATAAAGCCATTTAGACTATAATTAAACCCCCCAAAAAGAAAAAAGAATGAAATTGCAACATTTTTTCACCTGCGAACTAAAGGGTTAATTATTTATGCTCATACTGAAATGCCATATAGCAAATAAACCAATATAGCACAAAATTCAAGTGCAGTTTTACAAGCTTCATAAGTTTTAATTAAAACTATATTCCTATACTTATTTAAACCCTCCATAAACCGTAATTACTTATTAAGCTAGTTCAAGCAATACACAAGTTACAGTATAATTAGTATGTTACCCACACTGCTGGTATCCATATATGTTTTGTAATATAACATCACACCTGAAATCCCCGAAGGGTTAGGCAGAGGTGTACCCATTTGCACTCCCACATTTCGCCAGTTACCTATGTTTAAGTCCCATGTAATAGGGGGTGACCCTTTTGCCATCAACCGGGCACTAATGAATGCAATACTTTGTAAATTTCAAAACAAACAAGAATACAATAAAAAATGACCTTCATTTAACATGAGTCAATCTAATATCTGTAATAAATAATTGCTGTAAAATACCTATGTTTAAACAATCAGCATGGGTTGCTCAGTATTTATTGTTATTTCCTCTAATTTGATGTTAACAATATAATTGCTACTCACTTCAACACAAATTGTCTCGTGTTTAAAGTAATTTTAACAACACTATGAGTGAGGAATTAAGCAATAAAAATAAACTACAGTGTTTGTAATTTGTCGCCAACATTGGAGTTTAGTTATTCAGAATAAAGATAGATTAAATTATGCTGAAATAGATGAAATACGTAATCTACCCCTATTTTTTTAAGGCTTGTGTTTAAACGCCTACCAGAAAAGAACCTATGTTACTACCAAAAAAAATCGAAATTCCGGCCAAAATGGATTAATGCTCACCAAATTGTGTTTCCTAAAGTATTGTAGGAATGAACCTATTTTCCTTTTTATTCTATACCATAAAGATTTATAAACGCCTTTATAGTTAACTGCAGACCAAATATTTTCTAATTATCACTAAATAGATGTCACCAATATTGTATTTCACGACTTTCAATTTATCTCCATGACGGGCGCTCGCTTCGCTCGCATATTAAATAACACTAATATCTTCTGTCCCCGAAGTGCCGGGCCTCCGCCGGCCTCCTTCGTCGGCCTACGGCCCGGTGCCCATGCCGCCCATAAAGGATACTGTCACGAGACGATCGTTTTATAATTTTGGGTAATTGATTTGGTGAGCATTTATCCATTTTGGTAGGCAAAAAGAATATAAATACAACACGTACAATTATTCTGATGAGTGTCTAATTATTTTGAATTAAAACGTTGTTCTTTCGGCACCTCGGTATAGGGTGGGTTTATTTTATTTGAACTTAAAATATTTTTTATGGTACTTTACTGTACTTTAGTCTAGGGTCTAAAAATCTTTTTTGGTGAGCATTTAAATTGTAGCCTTTTTTAATAAAGCTTTGACTGTAAATGTTATTCCATTGGTGTGAATAGCTCACGATTTAAACAGATGTTGTAAAAAAATATTACTCCACAAAATTGTATAATAAGACGTCATAACCAAACTGATCCCTCTGCTATTATTCTATGTTAAGTTTCAACTAACTAGATACATATAGACCCCATAGACCCTATTCAATAACAAAATCCAATTTATTTCAAGTCACATCATCTATTCTATAAGCCTG
Source organism: Diarsia dahlii (assembly GCA_949775195.1). Classification (NCBI taxonomy): domain Eukaryota; kingdom Metazoa; phylum Arthropoda; class Insecta; order Lepidoptera; family Noctuidae; genus Diarsia; species Diarsia dahlii. The sequence goes on from OX459195.1 coordinate 18,539,463, forward strand.
AAAGCCATAAAATACAGCCCTAGCTCAACTATTATATAATTTTGTCGGATTTTTTTAAATTACTATGCTACGAAATAATCAACAATGGAATCCAGAATTCCAGACGTCTATTATTGTCTCGTAGTTCCTTTTTATCGAACCTCCTAACAGACGAGCATTACGCTGATCGCATTAAAAAACGCGTTAAAACGATGTACAGTCTCATAGACGAGTCTAGACGCTTCCATAACATCATGGTTTCACAAACCAGAGTAATACCATAAGGAGAATAAAGCAACTTTATCAGATCTCCACAAATGCGCTCCCATTACCGTCTGTACTAAGTAACTGGGAAGTCATAAAAACAATGCGAACTACTATTACAGAGCGAGTTTCTGAAATGATAAGTTTGAATACGTATTTCATGTGTGGTTTCCGCGTAGCCTGCGTGATTAAGGGCAATAGTTAGTGCAGTGACGCAACACGCGTATTTTCGGCGTCAATATTAACGTATTTCGTCCATAACGGCCGTGCTGAAATGTGAACCGACGCTGCCCCGCTGTTGCCGCGGCTGCCGTCCTGCGTCCCCGCCCGAACTTACGCTACTAATTGAGCTATTAACGGCTAAAACTTATACATAACGTACACATAGATATTTAGTTCACAGCTATTTTGAAATAGGCCATTTACGAGTTATGTATAAAATTACTTTTACTACGCTTCCCGGTGTATTTAAGTTAGCTTCTCTGAGAAAATCACATAACAAACGGATGTCATCGTAAAGCAGCATATGGGCTATAAGAAGCATGCACCATGCACTGCACATAGGTTCGTATCGTAGTGATTTATCGAGAGTTCTCAGAAGACGTTCTTCTTTTGTCTCTGTAGAGTGAATGGTCGCAGTTAATTATGCGCATCTGTCTTTCGTTCTCGCGAACCGCATATTACGCGGTAATCGGTAGTAGAGTAGGACACTTCGTCGTTTGCTAAGCCTATTCTTCGAGCAATATAATTTAAATCGTAAAATCAATCTCTGGTGGGTGAATTGCCTGCTAACTTCAACTCTTTAATGTTGGTTGGGATTCAGAGTGTGTCCATCCGTCTTTTCTGGATAATAATAATAATAATAATAAACCCATTTATTTCCAACAACCTTAAATAACAATTATACTTAGAATATAGTGTTTTATATAAATTTTATGCATTATTATTGTCTGCTTTTCTGGATAATGTTGTCAAATTGTCCTACTTGCCCAAAGGCTTTGGAGTTTACAAGCTGAAAGGTTATTGGCATTGGCACAATACTCGTAAATAAGCATCAACTACCGCAGTTCATAAACTAGTATCACCCTGTCTCATAAACAAATTGGTAATCGCTCTAGGAAGCTGCTATTAGTGCTCGAGTAGATGCTGTCAATCTTGATTATATGAAGATAATCGTTTCTTACGGTCATAGATAGATCGACAGCCTCTGCGATTTGTGGGTCATGCTGCAAGGCATAAATAATTTGTACCAAAACAAATGTTATTCCAAAAAGGTCCAATTTCCCAATGAGTATCTAGGTCGAATTTAGTAAGTGTTATTTTCTCAGCGTTGTTCTAATCACTGCGCTGGCCATCCATGACTGTTTGAGTTGCGATTCTTTTGTTTTCTCATCAACCAGTCATCGGCAGTTTGCAATTATTGTCAAGGTCCGCTTCTACAATGCCACAGGATAAGGGGATTTTTTTATTCCTTTGGCCTAACCATTGTTAACTTCTACTAAATAGTCATTAAATTGGTTACCGTCTTTTTGAATGGATCAAGATGACAAATTAAGACAACGTAAGTTATCATGACATTAATAAAAAAATCACTGAGTGAGGAAGACACATCAAAATGCGTGACTGGATTATCCGCATTTATAGTTTTAAACCGAAGCCATGAATAAAGCAAAAACAGATAAGAAGATACATACCGTACGAAATAGGTCAACACAACTGTTAACATACTTTGTCACAACCCCAAAGGCTGTGAATGAACCCATTGGCAAATACTTGGATCATTTACCTAGTTAGGGAAAGCGCGATTTTCTCAGATTTATACTCAAACAGCTCAGTAAAAGCTTCGTCTTCCTACGTAACTTGCACGTGACACATTTCCCCTACTGAATCAAATGTAGGTACACACAATCGTGTTATAATTTGACGTGTCGAGATTACTCGAGATTGAGGTGTCGCAAGAGAGATGTAGATCTGTGTGTCTCCAGTTCTCCACGCAATTACATGCAACATTAGCGACGAGATGCTTTGTTACGTGGCACGGTGCAGACATCAGCCATGTAACGCAATTTGCTAACAAAATATGTATTAAGGTACCTACAAACTTGTGGACTCCTAGTACCATTACCTGAGCTTGTGCAATACGTTGCAGAAGCTCCAAATGACAATGTTCAGGGCATACCAGTGCAGAAACCAGTTTCATTACATTTACTTGTTTCAATTTCGCATGGGCAATAACCAGATACGGTCTTCGTTTTGTACAGTAGGTAGAACGAATTTTTAATGTACACACGGCTACACATCAAGCTATACAAAACCAGTTAATCTTGGCCTCACTTTACTAGATCTTTTCGCACAATGAACGATCAGATTATACTGGTTTTGTATAGCTTGATGTGTAGCCGTGTGTACGTAAGACTCCTTTGAAACAAGGCAATACTGACGTCAGCTATTCACGTTTCCATTTAACCTTTCGCCATTCGCTACGTTTGCTTACACTGACGAAGCGCAGCCAATTTCGAGGTCGCCGGTTTCTAGACCAAAGAGGCTTTGAGGGCAACACTACAAGGACTTGAGTTCAAAGCACTCAGTCAGCACAACAATTACTTCATACAATATATTACTCTGACACAATAAAAACTTTTTAACAAAAAATAAAACCGACTTCAAAAAAAAACACAAAAAAGTGAAAAATAAACTTTAAAAGAAAAATCAGTTTCTGAAGTCGGTGACTTTTGTTGTTTGATTTCATTTTTTTGCCACCGACTTCAGAAACTGATTTTTCTTCTAATGTTTATTTTTCACGTTTTTGTGTTTTTTTTTTTCACATGTATGTAAGTTCACATGTTCATGAGTCATAATGTGGACAATGTAGTTTTTTTTTTTAGTTTTGGTTATTTTTCGAAAACCGCTTGTCCGATTTCGATAAAAAAAATTATGGGACCATTTGGGAAGTACCTATACCCTTTCCAACAAAAAAAGAATTTTTCAAATCGGTTTGCAAGTGACGGAGTTATGCCCGAAAAAACATAAAAAAAAAATATATAAACATCCGAATTGAGAACCTCCTTCTTTTTTTAGAAGTCGGTTAAAAATGCCAACTCTTCAAGAAAACTATTCAAATCTTGTTTATCTAAATAACTGTAGAAAATGTTCTATTGTTCCTAAATTAGGCTTGATTACGATTCAGGCGTTACTCGGGCGTGGGCGAGCTGTGATTGTTGACTGAGTAGCTCGACTCCTAAAAGGCGTCTTAACTACGGACGCACTTTCTACATGAGCACCAGTTTAAATCACGATATTGATAATATCTGTGACTGTGTTCCTTTCCACAAAACGAATAAGGCATGTAGTGTTCTGCATAAAGCAACGGGTTTGTGATTGTGAGTCTCCTCTTTTGGGAAGATAATGCTTTTTTTTTTCATGGCGAGATTGCCACAGTGATAAGTCAGCAATCGGCATGAAAAGATTATGAATGATATGGTGTATTCTCGTGACCTTGCACTGAAATACGACGTGGAGCCAGACGGCACGCTATCTACCACCAAAAACGTAGTCTGAACAGACGTTCCGTGTCTTCCAGTCATCAGTGGATTTCATGACAAATCGAATTTATTGCGTCTCAGAAACTTATATTTCGCCTTTTGCGAATAAAGCTCATTCCGATAATGGTCTACTTTAGATTCGCTCAAACTGTTTCGCATTATTTTTTGCAATCTTTCCTGGTATTGAGAAATCTTTATGTTAATGCGTTTCTCAATTATTAGGACCTTTCTACTTGTGGGCGTCAATGCGTCATTAATGTGGGTGTCATTCAAAATATTAGCGACTTAGATAAATTGGGTAATTGACAGAAGAAACCAAATACATCTATGTAAACGGTCATTGACCATACTCTTCCATTTTCTAAAAGAAAACAACTTTTCTTATTCAGTGTAATATTGCGTTTCACGTGTAAGTCTCAATTTTCAGAACGAATCCCAAAAATTTAGGCCATGTGTTAAACTTTGTTGTAGACATCTTCATCCCTTTGACGGCTCCGCTACCCTTCACTCAACTCCGAATCCCTCTTGACGTCAACTTATTATCTCAACCCCAACAATGCTGCCCATTTGAAACAAAATATCAAAAACATACCGGTGTACCGCGGCCGTGAAAAGTTTTAACAATGGCTACAAAGAAAACCTGTATCTATTTCTCTTCTGAACACGTACTTCCGATAAGCAGATACACACAAGTTGTACCACATTCTAGGTGTTCGAACATCCCAATCACGTATTAATGCTTAGTTAAATACCAATCTTCAATAAACCTAACGTGTTGGTAATCGAGATAGCCTTGGTACAATCCGATGTTTCTGAATATAGAAACATGAACTCGAATACATCCGACACGTAAATAACCCTGTATCGACATAAATCGGATTTAATCTCGATGGATGGACATCATGCATCGGTTCTCGAACACAATCATATCGAATATGCATAAATCGTGCATGTTTATAGTGGAGTTACTATCTTCAAAGGGAGTGACACTAAATCAACAGCTAAGGTAAATACGAATTGAAAATTGGGACATAGAATCAATTGGGTATTCCAAACCTTTGAACTGTTTCGCAAACCAAACTAGCGCAAGCATTTTCAGCTTAGTTGGAAAATTCCAACGATGCAATAGTCCAAACTATTGATATAATTATATTTAAAGGACTGGTCACCGGGACCAGTAATAATGCTTATTAATAAAATAAACTTATTTAAGAAACCAATAAACACATCTTAATCCTTCCTCAATTGCATAACCAGTGATTAGCATTAATAGTGGCCCTCGGCAATTGATTTAAAACACTCTTCCTACGATCTGTCGGCTCTCAAGAGGCTGTAAGATTGATGGTTCATTTGCAGCTCGCCTGATTTGAAAGTTTATCTGACGTGAATAGATTCGAGTTGTTTTGTTGTGTGTCTGTCGGCTGCATGGAGCACCAGTTATGTGCGGAACGTCGTCCGCCGTGTTATAATTAGCGGTCTTTTGACACTCTAGCACTTTCTACGGCAGTCTTCCTGGAATATCTGCTCATTTGACAGGCGATAGTAGGAATATTTTCACACTTTTTTGTCATATAAATCAGCTCTACGTGATTTGTAAGTCTGTTAAACATGGGTTTCTGTCTGTAGTCAACGAACGATGAGGAATTAACACAATACTTCTATAATAATTTTGGTCCACATAGTTCTTTCTACACGTACAATGTGGCTTTTTCAACAGAAATCTGAAATATACCTAGTTCTTAACGTAACCCGCAGCATACCTACATGAAAATGCATGTTTTTGGATAGTAAACCAATTTATATTCAGTGCACCAAATAATTGCAATATAGGAATAAGATCCTATCGAACGCTGCCTCCGGAGCATTGCTCGAATTTCCTCGCCTCGATCTCGTTATAAACATACCTATCTCATTCCGGAATACTTGCCATTACTTCTTCAGTAAACTGTCTAGTAAAGATCATTTATCTTGAGCTGCCACACTAAAAACGCTATTTTTAGTTCCGAGAAGATGACTATCACAAACACATACTTAGCTCAACTGTGCGTGCTAATCAACAACCAATCACGAAATAAAGAGGTGTGAAAAAGTATGTTGACTTGACACCGTCCATTCAACTTCAATTTGCTTGGTAAACTTTGATGTTAGATATTATACGTTTGTCAAGGTTTTTCGTTTGAAGTTCATGTAAAGGACACGAAAACAATGAATTTGTAAGTTGTATTATTTCACTGAAAATGGTAAGACCATTTTCAGTGAAATAATACAACTTAGACTTGGCAGGTAACTCATGAATACAAGACTTGCACTAATGAAATTCCCGGGTAGACTTCTGTAGTCTGTAGTGAATTTACAAGTAAGTGCTGAAATATATAACACTTCAAGATTCCTGATAATGTGGGTAGGCGTCGCAAAGTTATCTGTGGAACTAATGGGAGATCGGTGTCCCAATTATTGTCAAAGATCTTTTCTAGGATCCTACTGTTTTGGGTTTAAACTATAGTCTTGTCTGAGTACGGATACAGAATTCTGACACTACATCTAGCAAGCTGATTTACAATTCCAACAACAACAAAGATTGCATATCTTATTCCTGAAGCAACGAGAAATTCTCTCCAACATTTGGCCAAGTTTTGCTTAAAAATAGAAAGCATTCTATTGTTTTTATGTGGGAAAACTATGTAAAGTCTTGGTAATCACTTTCGCTACTGTCGATAAATTTCCACGGGAGAAAGACTGGCAACGTTGTCAATATGCGTGTTTAATTCGATCAAATACTTTCCCTTCAATGAATGAACTGTGTGAAGGGTGATATACCTATAGTTAGAAAAGAAGTGACCGCTGAGATGACAAGGAATAGAGAAGTATGGAAGACAAGAAAACATGATGACCCACAAATAAATTGTCCGTTCAAGTAATTGAATTGGTTTGCATGAAATTTTAGATATTATTATGGTCTAATATCAATAAGACTGAGATAACAAGAACGTTTGTTATCGAATCCAAAGTTTTGCCAGCTAAACCAACGAACAAAGTTTTCCTGAAGTTCAGCTAAGTAGCGATAACCCACCGAAATCGCACAACACTGAATAATTAAAAAGCAATTATTTATTCAGAAAACTTTATTAATATCGAAACTTTTCAGACCGTCCGGAGTTGAAAATAACGTAGGTAAATGTTATTTCAATAACCACAACTTTTGGAGCGAGTAATTGATTAAAATTTTCCACATGGTCGTGTAACTTTTGGTATTTTGTATTTGGGTTACTGAAGACAGACAAGGTGTCGCAACATGGGAGAGGCCTAGTCCAGCTGTGGACTGCCATACGTTGGTATGTGGCTCTGGTCCGCTGGACAAAACTTCAAAACTGCTCGCATTTACAATAGGGCAATAGGGCACTTTATGTGACGGCTAAACACCCTTATTTCAGAATAGGTGACGCTACAGAATCATAGATAATCGATCGAAAGCGTGTCCAGCCAGCTTGAAAAACCACTTTTCGCTGGTCTCTCAATCTCGGTAACGGAAGTGATTTTGACGACTTTTTGCATATCAACGGGCGTCACATAAATATGTGACAGGCATCAAGCTAAAAGTTTTGTGATACGTACAGTGGTTTAGTAGAAAAATGCAAAAAACTGTGTCCAGCCATCTTGAATTTACGTAGAAAACTTTTGGCTGGCACTTCCGAATCCCACATAACGGGAGCGTTTTCGAATATGGTTCCTTTACTAATACTTGGTGACGCAATGTGTGACAGTAATAACGTTTGATTTATGGCGTCACATGTAAGGGTTTACGAGATATCAATGAAAACTTAATGTTTACTTGTGTCCAGCCATCTTGAACTCAGGCTGGCTGGACACGTGTATCTCCGCTGCCTGATGATCTACGACCTTCAAAATGTTATCAAAATGTTGTGACGGGGACGATAATGATAACCTGAATTAGTGACGGAGAAACTTTGGGTAGTTTCAAAGATATTGATCATTTAAATTTTCCCATACAAACACTGTAGTAGGGTTACCAATATTGTAGGTTTTATGTAGGACAAAGTATATTTTAAGGTGTTTTCTTTAATGGACGAAAATCCGCGTATTGGTGATACTAATACGAACAACTGTAGATATTTAAATCAATAGAAGACAAAAGTGTAGAGGGGGGGGGGTTAATGTTATTGATTATTTACGTGCAGATACCTATCTACTCTTTTTAGATAAGTATTGGTGTTTTTTATGATAAGTACGTATGTAGATATTGTGTCAGGATAACAGACTAATGCTCTAAGGTATTTAAATGAAAAAATAATGTAATTCACGTTACTTACCAAGGACCTCGTTAAATGAAAACGCACTTAGCAAATATTGCACGTATTCCTTACAAATCGACGGAAGGCTCTAAATACCATTATGACGTATACTTTACTCTAAACGATTAAACGAAAACGGTTTACGCTGTCACAGCACTCACAGCCTCTGTGTACAAAACAAACTCAGTATCAGTGCATCAGTGTTGCCAACAAGACCGATATAGAATCTGCTAAAATTATGCCAATTGCTTTATAGAAATGCTAAAAAAATCTGCTAACATTTTTCAGTGTCAAATGAAACGTGTTCAATAGTTTTAACTTTTTTTATTATTTAACAAAATATACTTACATACTGTTTTAATCGACTATGATCTCAAATACTCTTTCCATTATCATCAGCATTAGCATCAGGAGCGCCAACAATATACTTAGTAAAGGGATTTTTTTTTCTAAATGGAAATAATTGCTTACGCATTAATGTATTTTATTTTAAAATAATTTTATATGCTAAAAAATATGCTATATGCTAAACAACTAATAAGTTTGCTAAACAACATGAAAAAATGCTATTCTTATTATTCTTATTCTTTATTGCACACACAAAATAACAAATATAAACACAAATTACAATAATAAAGCTTACTTATGCTAAATTGGCATCACTGAGTGCAATGCACTTTGTTTTTTTTTTGTTAGTATTTTTAGTTATTATTTAGAAACACATACTTCCCCTTTTTCTGCAGGAAAACCTTTTATTCCCACGGAGAAATCAAATACAAAGCTGGCGTGGCTTGGCTGCTACCGGCCGATTAGTCGATTAAAAAGAAATCCTTTTATGTAAAAAATATGGTCACCTCACAATATTAATGGATGTTTGTATGGGAAAATTTAAATGATCAATATCTTTGAAACTACCCAAAGTTTCTCCGTCACTAATTCAGGTTATCATTATCGTCCCCGTCACAACATTTTGATAACATTTTGAAGGTCGTAGATCATCAGGCAGCGGAGATACACGTGTCCAGCCAGCCTGAGTTCAAGATGGCTGGACACAAGTATACATTAAGTTTTCATTGATATCTCGTAAACCCTTACATGTGACGCCATAAATCAAACGTTATTACTGTCACACATTGCGTCACCAAGTATTAGTAAAGGAACCATATTCGAAAACGCTCCCGTTATGTGGGATTCGGAAGTGCCAGCCAAAAGTTTTTTACGTAAATTCAAGATGGCTGGACACAGTTTTTTGCATTTTTCTACTAAACCACTGTACGTATCACAAAACTTTTAGCTTGATGCCTGTCACATATTTATGTGACGCCCGTTGATATGCAAAAAGTCGTCAAAATCACTTCCGTTACCGAGATTGAGAGACCAGCGAAAAGTGGTTTTTCAAGCTGGCTGGACACGCTTTCGATCGATTATCTAAGATTCTGTAGCGTCACCTATTCTGAAATAAGGGTGTTTAGCCGTCACATAAAGTGCCCTATTGCCCTATTGTAAATGCGAGCCGTTTTGAAGTTTTGTCCAGCCAACCAGAGCCACATACGTTGGTTGATTTAGGTCATACAAATTAAATGCCGTCATCATGTAGCCGGTAGATCAACAACCGAAACGCTTCCCCTACAGCTTGGCAGGAAGATGCGAATGCCATAAACACGTAGAGTATATCCGCACTGGTTAATTGCCCCACAATCTGCCGCCACCCGCGCTGATTGCGCATCAAATTGCACCAGTGAAAGCAAGTGATACGTTTTGTGATGACTCGGTTAAAACACTGTGGGAATATTTGAATATCACTCGAACGTGATAATTGGAACTTGTTCACAGTTTCTCGCATATTTGTAACAAGACTGCTCTACACTTATCAATAAAATGCTGCCTAGGTTTTTAACTAACAAATAGAAAAAGTTAATTACATACGTTAGTGTTTATTACATATTAACTAATGCGGATGTAATTCTCAAACTGTTTATTAATATGCAATGCAACGAAGAGATTTAATCTGAACTGAAATTATAGATGGGGCACCATGTAATTGGTTGTAACACGATTCATATGCGGAACAAGACATTTTTTATTTGAACTTTCACCTACACAATGGGAACTGTGTAACAAAGCATATAATATATAGCTAAAAATTGATTTTTTATCCTACGTGGGAATTATCAACTGTCTGTACCTCTACCTACTTACCATTTGTAGGTGTGCATGTTCACGTAATATCGATGAAGTAGTATCTATGGAAATTCATGTATTGAATTACGTATGAAAGTAACCTATATTAGCAATCGCAATTACTGTTTACGTTATCTTTTTGCTGGAAGAAAAAATCATTTGCATGCTCTACTAGCTCATTTACGACATTGCCTTGTCCAACCACCTATGTATGAGTATATGCTTGTTTCGATATAAATACAAGTAACGCGGTATTTTGGTGTCACGGACTGTGCTGCGTGCAACGCGCTGACCTCTCAATGCGGTGTACGCAGGCTCCGCCGCAGACCTCAGATCTGGGTCACTCGACCGCGCCGGCGCCACCCGAAAATGTCGCTCAAAATACATTAATTCTCAATTCCCGAACATTCCTTACGAGAAACACCCACGTAGGCTTGAAACTGACAAAATATTCATAATAATTTCCCAACATCTCTGTTTCCTTTCCTCCTATTTCCGGGTTCTGAGCTATTCTCAGTTTCTCCGGAATTGCGCAAACTCCGGGTAACTTTGCCGTAATGTGCGAATATAGGTCTATAGTCTATAGGTACGTTCAGTCACGTTGAGTAGCGTTACAAGTTAGATCACATGAGATTTAATAGAATTGTGTGCCTGTATTATACTGAACAGTAATATCATGTTGCATTTGCATCCAATGTGGCGCGAATTCGTCACAATCTCACAATGCGTCCATTTACTTGTGCTAACGCCTTTGCAATTTCCTGTCATGAGCCACGTGTTCCCCGGCGTCACTTACTCACTATCCTTATTCATTTTTTATTTTTGTTTCTGTCTGTTTCGTGTTTCACTCTTCCAAATCAATTAACTAAAACTAAGATTATTCATTGCTAATCATTTTCCTATTTCATTTTAGATTAGCATGCAATCACTGACTTGTCCGAACTAAACTTGTTGTATTAGCGGCTTCCGAGGCAATTAGTTTTTTAAGAGCCTATCCAACGCGCCGATCGCTAATCGAACTTTTTGCCCCCGGAATGTTTTTATTAAATATATTTTTATGTAACAAAAGAAACATGAAAGCCCGTTGAAAGCTTGGATAAGATCAGGTTTGGCACTTTCCAATGCAGTGTCTGTAACAAAAGGAAACCAGAGCAAGCTTTACGAAAGATCACGATTGGTTCCTGTCGCAAGGCGCAATTTACTGCAATTAAGTCATTTGAGAATTTCTTTCACAAAATTGCCACCAATTTTAGACTACACGTAGAGTATACAACTTCGTGTTTGTAATAACAATTTAATATGAAAAGGAAACAAAATAAATGGCCAAGTTTATCAGTGTACATGTGGACCGACGTTCAATCTAGATACGGACCGTCAAACGTCCGGGTAAAATTAGCTTGGTGCTTGAGCTTATTCCTTTTCGCGGTCCCCTATCGGCTTTACCCGATAATTCTATGGGAACTTGATAACGTATCAGCATTGTATAACTTATTCTAAATTTTGATACGGGTCATTTCAACCATCTGCGATCTAATTTGGAGTTTTTACCCGACTGCGGCGAAGCCCAAAAGGTTTGACGTGTATGTATGTATGTATGTCCGTTTCTTTGTTCCCTCATAACTCATAAACGGATGAACCGATTCGAATGAAATATACGTCGTTAGATTCGTCTTGATGGTGCGAGTGTTATAGGCTACATTAAAATTAAAAAACAAAGAAAAATTGCGGATTTTGGGGGCCAAATCGCGGAGTTCAAAAAATTTCCATCGAGTAGGGTATCAAAATAAAGGATTTTAAAAGGAGATTATAAAAACATACAACACTTATATGTTTAAAAGAAATTCAAAGTGAGATATCCTATAAACAAGCACAAAAGTTAAATCAACTGCGAAGAATTTTACGCGACCAACGAAAGAAGAAACACAAAAGAACTAAAAAGTTGGAAATAAAAAAAGTAGTTAAAAAACTAAAAAACCCGACTGAAAAAACTGAAAAGCAAAAAACAAGCACATTTTAAATTAAACAAAACTTGGAAGCAGGCTGGGTTCATTTGAATATAAAATTATGAAAAGAAAAAATGAAAATAGAATGGACCCCGCCTGCTTCCAAGTTTTGTTTATTTAAAATGTGCTTGTTTTTTGCTTTTCAGTTTTTTCAGTCGGGTTTTTTGGAGCAAATGTTTAAAGATCGTCCAAAAGATTTTTATGCTCTTATTTTCCTACAGTCTGTATTTCCTATTCGGTCTACAAACAAAAGTGTTTCATTCAATGATTAAACATCTTCGTCTAAGTCTGTAGTTGCAGTCTAATTCTCTTTTGGTTGCATCGCTAGTTCAGCAGCTACCAGTAACCATGCAGTCACGTTCACCCTCGCGTCAGCGCTGGACGCGTGCGTTGTGGTTCTTACTTCACCTAATGTTTATAGTTTTTCCGCTGTTCACTTCATGTTCTAAAGGACTTGATCAGCTAGGTTTCTTACGCTGTGACTTTATTTATGAAGTGCTAACCGGATTTTGGACTGAACATTTGTTGTTTTCGTTTTTGATGTCATGTAAGTACTTGTAGTTTATTTATGTTTCCATCGTTCTTATTTTTCTTTGCGTTTGGCGTTTACGGATATGGGTTTATTTTCCTTGTTTTTGTATGTAATATTTGTTTGGTGAATACTGATTATTAATGGTTCGTGTTTAGAGATACATAATATAATAGGTTTGCAATAGTTGGCATAGCCGGCGCAAGCCGTGCGGCGCCCGTTTTGAGACCGGTTCGAAAGTGAGTGTTTTGTTGACGAAACCGGATCGGTAAATAATTACAAACATAATGGAAGCATGCATCTGCTGCACAATGTTTTCCTACACTTCGATAAACATATAAAATGTATGTTCAAGAGTTTTCAAAGTAACAATGAGGCACTTCAAGATGAGTAAAACTCTTCAATTCATTTCTATCAAAGATTTTTGCAACCTTGGAGACAAATAACTTGAGATAGCGGCAGAGTTATCTTCAGATAGTCTTAAATTTGCCAATATGTAACAATGTTGCAAACTTGCAATATTCTTGATTATCTGCCTATATCTTCTAAATTCTAAAATCATGTAACTCACCTTGAAAAATTCAATTCAAAACATTTAGTATGTTAGAGGAAAATACTCTCGTTTATTTAGCACTTCTAAAGACATTTTATTAACCTTCACTCAGAAACATCTACGGGTACAAAATTATAGAGTTGTTTATTTTTGCAGCACGTAGAAGTTCGTAAATGAATAAACCCAACGTTGGCGATCGGTCGTCGAACCCGTTAGATCGTTTTAGAGCGACGACCTTGTAAGACTTGGCTTTGATTAGGAGTTAAGATCTAAAGGACTTGTTTTCCTTCGACAGTAAACCTTGCGTCGATAAATCTTTTATAACTGTAGTAGTTGAATTTAAACCAAAATCAGAATAATTATCCGTTCTCCGTATCTGGTAGTATTATAAATGCGAAAGTAACTATCTGTTACATTCACATCTCAGCCACTGAAAGAATTTGGATGAAATTTGGAAACACGGGTACACCATGACCATATTATAAAGGTTGCTAGCTTTTGCCAGCGGCTTCGCCCGCGTGGATGTCGGAAAATATCTAAAATGACGATTTTTCATACAAACTTTCATCCCCTATTTAACTCCCTTAGGGGTTGAATCCTTCCTTATTCCTTGTCTACATTATAAAAGGAACCTCTGTGCAAAATTTCAGCTTTCTAGGTCCAAGGGTTTGGGCTGGGCGTTGATGAGTCAGTCAGTCAGGACTTCTCTTTTTATTTATATAGAAGATACTTTTCAATCCTCATACATCCCCATCGTACGTCATACATTCCCGACATCCTCACAAGCGAAACCTCAAGCAAAAGCTAGTTTTTCTATAAAATACAATGTTTCCATCGTTAAAGTAATCCATCTAACACATGAAATGAACGTTCCGAAAGCCATATTGAGTGATGACGCCATTCTCTTTGCCACCAGCGAGTCTAGATTTAGATCCGTGAATTTTTTACTAAGTACGCGGTCTATTGTTAACATTTTAATTGGATATAAATCAGCAAAAACTTAAGAAGAGCCGTTTGGGTATAATGCCATGTATCATATTTTATACCAGTCGTAGATACGTACGATCGGTGCAAAAAATTCCTCATTTGGTACTATCGTGTGTTTCCGCAAGCTTTTTCCACACAATTTCCCGTAGCGAAGTGTTCTCGCCGTTCTGTGGCCTATTTTCCATTGAAGTGGTGTCGCCTAGGGTAACACAGACGACGCCGGAGAGTCTGAAGCTTGTTCTACACTTACGAGCCTCGTCAGCAGCCACACTTCACTCAATGCCATATTTTTAAATGTCACGACGTAAATTATCTTCTTAAGATTCTTGAGATGGAAAGCCTTGCCACGACACTTCATTTTTCAACCTTAAACTCTGAAATAGAATATCATTCAAGTCTACTTTTTCAACCGATCTATCGATATCTAGAGAGAAAGCTGCCGAAAGTTTTCTCTCTATGAATAGAGCGTTCACTCTTCAAATTCTTTTTCTTGAGTAATCAATGCATTTATTTACAAAGCTCCTCGTCTTAACCACCGTTAACTTAGTATGATGATAATTTATTGGAACCTGCATAATACATAAGTTATACCATTATTCTTTCGTCAGTCTGGCTCATTGTCTGAACTTAGTCTGTGAGAGTTGCTGCAATATTCATTAAAATAATGAACGTTGCCTCCTGTTTATACTTTCTTAGTGTACTAAAAAAAATATTTGCATCATCCACTAAGTGCTTGTTTGATGAATAGTGTATCGGTTTCCCACTTGCACTGGAATGGTGCCAACTCTCCGATGATGTCAGATAGGGTTTATATTTTTGCGGTTCATCAATATTTCAGTTTCAAAGTCAGGTCGAAGGCAACTTTGTTTGTATTGAAGCGTGTATTTCTGTGCAGCATCATGATTTCCAGACGCACGGACGTGTTTATCGTCTAGTAATAGGAGTCGGATCGTAAAACGATAGCGGTTTACTGTCGAACTTTGGGCGTATGTCTGTATACTTGGCGTGGTATCCGTCTGCTTTATGGATTTGCAGTATTTTTAGCTTCTTCCTACTTTGATTTGACTACCAACATATCATATTTACCACCACTTTGTTCATCACGCGACTCAGTGTCGCCCCGTCGCGACTGTTTAAGCTTTTCGCAAAAGTTGTATTACCTCAATAGGTTATTGTTACGCGACCTTTTACGTCGAACCTCATGGGAACATCCATTTTAGGTAACCTTTATTCCATAACAAAAGCACAGGTCGGCATTCATGCTGATATTTATGAGTCTACTAAGTTTATATTCGGTTGGTTGCTCCGATGTACGAGTATGAAGACATAGCTATAAGTTGTTGGAACGTGCGAGTTTAATGAACCACGGCGCTAATCCAATTTGGCCATTATCAATTGTTTGTTGCTTTATAATTGAGTGATAAAGACATTTAACGTAGTCCAATTGAATCGTTTCCCCCTCGGCCACACTTTCCCGGATGTAGTCGACTATTTTGCGCCTTTGGCACTTCCATTGTATTCAGTCCTCGTAACTGCTGTGATCGTTTGTGATGTAACATTTAACGAGCTTAGGTGACCGATGGCAATTTAGAGTAAATAAACCTCGTGCCTAAGTAACATTTTGTGTATACCAAAAAAGCATTCACAGTATTGCACATGACGGTCAGTAATAACGGGACATTACTCGGTAATCATCGCATAAACATTCGGTGTAAAGAAATCGGAGAAAAAACAATTATGTAACCGAATGCGGCATGTTGCAATCGGCTGAACCCTGCAGAAAGAAAAGAATATAAGAATCGTTGATCAATATGCAGACTTGGTCGCTGTACAATGCAAAACAAAGGAGCAACGAACTTGGAGGAAGAGTCCTTGCCATAAACGTCTCTAGCACCTTTTTTGAACAGGCGCTGAGTGTTTCATGTATCCGATATTCTATTTCGGGAATTGATGGCCGAAGGAACTGTTACATCATTACTATTATGGATCCAAATAGACAAGTACAAGTAGACAGCCACATTTAGTTTCATTCATAAATAGGTCTGTTAAAACTTCATAAGATTCTGAAACCATATTCCAATTCGGAATCAAATCTGGAATATTCAACTAAAATGAACAGCCAAAGCTCAGTTGGCCAAATGAAATAGATGGCCAGAAATTAAGCAAACATGTAATAAATTCCGACCACTATCTCGGACAATTTGCCCTGCTTAGCGTGATAATTGGAACGATATTTCTCGTAGTTCATGTTGAGCATTTACCTGTCTTTGTAGCATGGTCTTCTATAACTAACCCTGCAAGTTTATATAGCTTTGGGATTTAACAAAGTACCTTTTATAACGGCACAGTATAATAAAACTTGGGTCTTCGCTTGTCTTATTCACGTTTAGCTAGGGTCACGATTCACGCGTGTCTTATGCATAAAATTACACTTATGATACCGTACAGTATAACTTTTGGTATAAAAGATAGAAGTTCAACTGGTTAAGTTTTCGACCGAGGCCCGAGGAAAGTATACTTGTTGAAAAATCGTGATGGTTGAAAATCCTCATGGGGGTGTTCGGAGTAGCGTATCCTACAATATTTTGTAGCATTTTGTTCGTCTCTATGTCGTGAGCCATAATAGAGTTGAGACGGTGACTTATCTTTGCTAGTTTGAAACCTTCGCCAAGTATAAGCCGTTTTCCATCGTAATCCTCTTCATATGCCAATTATTTCATCGTACAAATCCTGTTTCCCTCTACCTAAGCCAAAAAGGGTTCCTGCTTTCTCAAATATTTGTAAGCTTAAGGACGCTAAAACATTTTTCTACAAATAACAGTGGTTTTCAGGTACCATTTTAACGTATAAGCAATCATAAATGTGAAGATATCATGGTCTTAATTTAAAGATAATTTATTCGTCTCCAGATTGGCATCAGAAAAATTGTATGACGTCATACAAAAAAATCGCACAAATACGTTTTTTCCATCACAATAATCGCAGAAAATGTAAAAAAGTAGGGTCCGAATAGGTACCCATTATAGGTAAATTTACAGCATATTATATCTCCAAAATTATTATAAATTGCGGTACATATAGTCCTTTAGATGTTGAGATATATTTTTTTTGTTTATATAAATTTTTTTATTCAATTATTAGCTATAATAAAAACATTTGCCAATTTCTTCATACATTTTTCGCTCCCGGTTCATCATTCCGCGCTCAGCAGCGCTAGTGGAAGGACGGGTGTATCGCTCTCTCGCAAAAAATACGTACGATAAACGTGATAGAAAAAGATTTTAGTGTACGGTTACCACGGCAACCGACGACCGACGACGACCGGAAGGAGTTGATACTTTTTAGGACTGAGAAAAAAGTAAGTACGAGTTTCATACTTTTATTATTAGAATGTGATATAGAAATTATGTTGGGTACGACCGGGATTTGGATGGGTGGGGTTAAGCAGTTTGTTGACAAGGTTCAGAAATGGATGAGTCAGGTCAAGCTGTCGACGGTGAGGTTTGGAAGTGGATGGGTAAGGTCAAGCTGTCGGGGGTGAGGATTGGAAATGGATGGGTAAGGTCAAGCTGTCGGCGGTGAGGTTTGGAAATGGATGGGTCAGGTCAAGCTGTCGACGGTGAGGTTTGGAAGTGGATGGGAAAGGTCAAGCTGTCGGCGGTGAGGTTTGGAAATGGATGGGTAAGGTCAAGCTGTCGGCGGTGAGGTTTGGAAATGGATGGGTCAGGTCAAGCTGTCGACGGTGAGGTTCGGAAGTGGATGGGAAAGGTCAAGCTGTCGGCGGTGAGGTTTGGAAATGGATGGGTAAGGTCAAGCTGTCGGAGGTGAGGTTTGGAAATGGATGGGTCAGGTCAAGCTGTCGGCGGTGAGGTTTGGAAATGGATGGGTCAGGTCAAGCTGTCGGCGGTGAGGTTTGGAAATGGATGGGTAAGGTCAAGCTGTCGGCGATGAGGTTTGGAAATAGATGGGTTAGGTCAAGCTGTCGGCGGTGAGGTTTGAAAATGGATGGGTCAGGTCAAGCTGTCGGCGGTGAGGTTTGGAAATGGATGGGTAAGGTCAAGCTGTCGGCGGTGAGGTTTGGAAATGAAATTCCTATTTCATTTTAAGTACCTACTTATTTCACATGGTTATTTCACGTAGGTAGCGTATTTTTCTTTTCGGAAGTCGCTGTCGGTACCGGTTGTTCTTTTTCATTAAGTTTGGTTGGTAGGTACCCCATATTGGGTGTACATCTGTTTGCCCCTTAAACCCGAACAAGCGTGATATTATATTATGAAATGGCGAAAACACTACATAAACATGCGATCACAGCTATCTTGAGTCATTTGCTGTCTATATTATTGAAGAGTTCCATCTTCTACTTCGGAAGATCTCCAATCCTGGTGACCTGTAATACAGGTTTTTTTGAAACCTACTTCAGCTCACAATGTGAATATTATAGTGTTCAAAACGTGCTACAAAACCATTGTGAGAGAAATAAATAAACTTATTATTATTATTATATTATAATCATATTTTACAGTAAAACCTTCCTTAAAAAACTAAAACCCGACTACGACAAAAAAAACGACGCTGAAAAAGTATGAAACAAGATTTTCAGGATAGAACAAAAAGAAAAGCCGTAGTCACACGGTATTAAAGTGTTTAGGTTGGTACCTATAACGTGTGACTACGGCTTTTCTTTTTGTTCTATCCTGAAAATCTTGTTTCATACTTTTTCAGCGTCGTTTTTTTTGTCGTAGTCGGGTTTTAGTTTTTTACTTTTTTTATTTAAACAATTTTGGTGTTATTTTATTTTTTTACTCTTGGCTTTTTGTCCGCTAGAGGGCGTGATTTTAAATTTGAACAATATTTTGGAAATGTACAAGTGAGGCCCTTTCAAATGATACCAAACACGGCGTATTTATCTCCATTTTTATTTTTTAAGCCTTACTTTTTGTCCGCTAGAGGGCGCCAAATCGCTTTTTGTGACACGTCACGTAGCCTATGTTCAGCGGAAAGTTAAGACGGTTCTAACGATACCTCATATGTCGAGTTCCGTTAAGTAGATTAGAAGCTATGAGGGAACAGATGAAGATACACACATACATACATACATACATACATACATACAAACATACATACATACATACATACATACATAGCCAGTCAAAATCATAACCCTCCTTTGGCTTTGCCGTAGTCGGGTAAAAACACAATATGCATTTATCAACGAAAATCCGATTGATATCGGATCAGTAGCATACAAATACAGCACCTTCTTTTTTTTCGACTCGGTTGAAAATACTAACCTACTTATCATGACGACGATACTAATAATTAACAATTACCAAATGCGTTTTCAAAGTTCCAAGTAATCTACCAAATTCTATTTCAATACAATTAAAAAATAATATCAAAGATCAAGATTATTTATAGGAGGTTTAAAACCGAGCGCTATTGTGAGACCTTGCTTTGAGCGACTTTAGTTACCTAAACATGAGTTGATCGAAAATGTAACAGCGTCCTTAATAGCGTTCCCTTCAACAAGACTGCCGGTTTTCTCGTTAATGTTTTATCCGGGGTCACACGTGTGGTGCCCTGGTTGTGTACAAAAAACACGTGCTCTTGACACAGCAGCAGCTGCCAGCCATCTATTTTGGTGGCGATAAATGAGCTTTTCCCTCCATGGCTTTATTAATTATGTTGGATAGCGTATAGTTTATTAATTATTTTGGATCGCGTTGCGTGACTTAATTTGGCCTTGTTTTGGGGATTTCGTTTCTGCTTTACTGGGAAGTTATGGACTTTGTTATAACAGGGAACTCGCGGTAATTGTTTTATTAACTTTTTCATTTGGATTTCTTTATTTTTAGAAATAAATCTTTACAATGGAAACAATTTTGGTTTTACTACCAAATGAGTTTCCTCTAGAATTTTAACGTAATGCAAAACGTAATCACTGCATTTTCTTTTGGGTTAATGTTGCCTCATTTTGGGGATTTTATTTCTGCTTTACTGGGAACTTTTATGGACTTGTAATATCAGGAAACTTGCTATGTTTATCATTAACGTTTTTAATGCTACTTTCATTTTCCCTGAAGTTAAATATTCGCAGTGTAGAAAATTTAACTGCAACTGACTTTTCTCTAGAATTTTGTTATATTTTTATTGGTTGCGTGTTTAGAGTCTACCTACAACAATTTCTAAAACTTACAAACATTTAATTGAATTTTATATTTTTATCGTTTCTCTATCAAATACTTGCCTAAGATCCAGCGTAGTAATTTATATTAGAAATTCTGTTGCAATGAATTTGTTTTGTTGGACACATGTGGAAAGTTAGTTATTGCCTCGAACATAAAAGTGTCGTTGTAAGAAAATATTTCTGAAAGTTGATTGTCTGCATGTTCACTTAATATCATGGTTAAAGAATGTTAATATCATGGTTAATATGATACGAGATTAGTTAAGTAATAATGTATTAACGTGTTCCGTTTCATTATATTTATAAAGACTCTTCTAATACAGACCATCAAGTTCTTGTACAATCCAAAGCTCTAATTATAAATCATTTTTACCAGTACCGGCAATCGTTATTTCAAATAAAACGAAACATTCGAGCGTGTGTTGATTACAAATGAATATTTTATTAATATTGTTATTTAGTGTAGCAATTTGACTTTCCTGTTATTGAACAAGTACGTCATTGTTTTATATTTAGCTCATTAACGTTTTGTGATTAGAGTAACGGTTATTGTACGGTTCATTCAGGACTAAGCTGTTGATTGACCCTTTCGTTAGTACCTCTTGCCAAGTCTGTAGTGTCTTTAAAAAGTTCCTTGTAAGTAAAGACCACACTTCATCATCAGCCTACTACAGCAATTCACAGCTGGATACAGGCCTCTTCAATCTGCGCCACTCGGCAACTCTCATGCAATTGATATCACATTTACTGACGGTTAATTTACTGGTTGCTCTTTACGTTCTATCACTCGATTGGTCAATTATTCTTATTTCTTTACAAAAACTACTGTTACTGTTGTCACTACATCTGTTGTTCTGACCAATGTCTTATCTCGACATGATCTTTTTTGAAGCCCAAACAGAATTGTACAGAAATATCCGAGTTATACCCAAATGCATCTGGATTTCGAATCTGCATTTAAACACTGCACAGTTTATAAAGCCGATAGTAAACAATTGCCTGCACGTGGTGATTTACGTTTTCTCCGCGTATTATATCTGCTAAGTGTCCGTAATGAATAGATATTCGCGTGTGGTCGGTACCGGCTGCTGCTCGGCCTGGCGCTAACGGAAGTCGGTTGTTTAGCGAATCATGCGCATTAGGGTGCTTGTGGACTGTAGTAGCGTAGCCTTGGGTTCTTGCTAGGTTGGTGTTTATAGGGAAACATGTAGCGTAGCCTTGGGTTGCTGTGTTGGCGTTTCTAAGGGGAACGTGTAGTTCGCCTTTGTTTCTTATTATAGTTAGAGAACTTGGAACGTTGTCTCTTGTACTTGTGTTATCTAGCTGTTTAAGTTAAGATGCTACTTGTAGCAGTATGACTTTAATGTTAGTTTAGTGTTGAATAGAGATGGGGCTGTACAGAACGTCCAGCTCTATATCTTGCCCACACTGAAGTAAGATTTAAATAATACTGCTTTTGAGGTGTTATTAAGCCCGCAGGTTGTATGGATAAACTAACGTAACTATTCATACAAGAGGAACTCTGGAAGAGGCGCAGGTACCTAATCGGTTGTCTTGGTAAGGGCATATCATGCGGAGATATTAGTAAAACGTCATTGAGAGAAAAGTTTTATGTATGAATGTTGATGCCTATAAGACTGGAGAAATACCAAAGTGTGAAGGAAGGTGTATGGCTAGAAAAGAGGTGTCTGATGAGATGACGAGCAATAGAGAGATAGTGAAGAAGGCTTGCTCCATCGATCCTAAATAAACTGGGTTCAAATTGGGACGAACAAACTTACTATGAAATCAGGGCATGGTTCTAGTTCATATGAACAGTTTGTCCGTCGATATCTTTTACATCCTGTGTATTAAGACAAGACTCGTTCACTGTAAAGTTTCAACCTAGATTTTTGCTTAGATTGCCTAGGTAACTGAACTAGTTGACCCTAACCTTGTTAGGCTGAGCGGATAACATGTATGGACTTAGAGGATATAATAATATAAAAACGGATAGAGGAAAACACGCACTATTACACCATCCACATGTCAAACGAGATGATATGGTGAAAACATTTCAGTGATTTCGTTCTGGCATTTAATCGCTAAAGCAGATGCTCTCAACTGCTACATTACACTCTAATCTGTGTGAAGCTTTATCGTATCGCAGTGAGTTTATTTATGGTTCACGGCTTGGGAGACCGGCCTTCACCCGACCGTCACTGGCCGACGACGATTATCCCATTACCATTTACCGGCAACTTCACTTCACCATCTAATATCTACCCTGTGATCTTGATAATAGGCCCCATAACTACTAGGTATGTAATGATCTGGTTGTTTCTTATGTCCCCTGTGGCACGGCCTGTGGGTCTAGTTTATGTATTTGAGTTGAGATTGTTTTTTATGTGTGACAGTTTGTGAATACTTATGTGTTTGGTGGTAGGAGCGGTTATGATGTAAATCGAGAGAAGTGCTAAAAATGATAGTTGATAAGCCATTATTTAGATATTAGTTACGAATTAAAGAATGTTCCGATTTTCCAATATTTTGACTCGCTGTTAAATGTAGTGACAAATTAGAACAGGCTTAATTAATCAGGCATATTAAAATATGACATGGACCAAATAAATGACTGCCCCTGCTCAATGAACTCGAGCACCAAAACTTTCACGGCTGCCATGCCACTAATATATTAAACCCATTCAACGTTATGGCAAATGGCTAGTTGAAATATTAAAGTCAGTTGTAAATCATCTCCTAACACGACGCTTTTCAATATAGAGCGGCATGCGGAAGTGCAGCCACATCCAACATGTTGGAGCTGCGCCTTTTTAAAGTCCAGTCCAAACATGCCGAAATGAAATATCGGTGGAGCACTAATCCGCGTCGTATCCGACGTTCCATAATCTTCATATTTTATTAGTTCCCGGACTTGTCCTACTAAAATGTAAAGACAGCGCCAAGATGAAGCTCCTACGGCAATTTGTTTTGGCTACGTCCTTTTAAGCACTGCTACAAGAATGTGGAACATGTGGGGACACTCGTCTCTTTTTCCTTTTATAGCGCAAATTCCAACAGGTGACCGTTAAAATCGCTTGAGGCATCGTAATCGTAAAGTAATAATAAAACGCGTTCAGTGTAAAATTGCACGAGTGCACAAAATTGCAACGGATCGTAAAGCTATGCCCAGGAGCAATATCAACTAGTCTTTCTCAGCTGACTCCGACAAATTGCACGAAGTGATAAATACTTGATAAGCTTTGCCTTTCATTCCTGGAAGAACGTATTACCGAAAAAGAGAGGAATGGAATAAAAGGCTCCAATTTAAAGTTATAGAACATGCAGTTAGGAAATTCGAAACTTTTGACGGCAATGCGGACTTTTTACATCTGCAAAATTAGTATAATTACATAGAGGAGTTTTCTTATTCGAATCTCGCAGACGAATCATAGTATATTTTAACTTACAAGTGTCCCATCTTCAGGATTGGAACGCTAGGCACGCGACGAGACTGGAGATATAAATAGATTCACCCGTTCCTGTAAATCCTTCTCCTTTGGGAATGAACGTTTTGCTTATGAAAGTAAAATATTCATTCAGTACTTGTGAAGAAATAGAGTGCTTAGAAATTACTTCGTTCTGCTACATTTCACATCAATTAACTAACATGGCCAATTATATTTCTAACTATCTTTCTACTAACGTGTACTTGCGTATTGATTCTTATTTATTGGACAGGCATTTCGTTTTGTAACTCTATGAAAGTTTCATTGCAAAGCTAGTTAATTAGTCTACTGAAAGCAAATCAATTATATTTCTCATAAGACCCCGAAGTTTTAGAGGACTTCCATTCCACGCTGTATGAAGCATTTTCAAAGTCAAGTGCTTGAGGCAATTTCAATGAAATTGTTTGAAGTTCCAACGCTATTAAGCCGTTGTTTATACCTATAAAATACAAAATCGCATACTAAAGGCTTCTTACAACAAGATGCCTGACGTTGACGTCGAGAGCCCTCGAGGTTACTAAGCGCCTCAGAAATAAAAAGGGCGTCACGTAACCGTTTCTGGTCTTAATTAGCGATCTTTTTGTTTCAAACACATTCAATAGAAGAAAATGTCTTAGTTAATTGTGGCTGTTGACATTCAAGAAAATGTCACAATTATCTTACATCTTGACGTTAGATAGCTGGCCCTTTAAAGGTCGTCTTGTTATTTGCGCTCAGAATGGAATTTTATTCCAAACTCGTCAGAAATGCACGAAAGATATTGCAGTCAAGAGCCGATAGGAATAATTTAGGTTACTATTGCTATTGTTGGCAAGCTAACAACAGTAACAAGCACTCACTGGGCCGTGACTGTTTTATTCCCAGAAGCTCATTCAAAAATTTTCACCCACTATTTTTAACAACATCAAACTTTCTGCTTGAAAAAATAAGTTGTTTTATAAAACCTAGGTGTGTTGCAATACAACTTCGGGAAGTGTGCACTAAGGCACTTGCTTCTCTCATACGTTTTTCTTTGAGACGGTTGTGAACTAGAGTAGTAACAGTCACAACGCATGTAGAAGCACAGTCGTACAAGAACACCGTTGCCTATAAATTTGAAGTGCATAATTTTCCATTATCGCCGCAGTCCACGGTATTCCCGTGTGAGCTTGTAAAGTGACCAACAATCTGGCTTATGAATCAATAGACGATTGAACTCGATACCCGTGAAGCTCGGTTCCGCGCCGTGCCCGAGGATCTGATTGCAGGCGATGCTTTGCCCAGGTCACTTCACTCAATGACACGGATGCAGGCCTGCGACTGGACCAACGTCTGTATGTCGCGTGGCGTTTGTATTGAGTTCATTCGCGAATCGACGCACTCGTTCCGCTTGCATGGAGACAAGCGGTGACTCACTGGGGATTTGTTCTGTAACGAATAGCATGCAGTGGTAACTAGTTTGCGGCTGTGGAAAACTTAAAATTAATGACTCCAGACATATTTTTTTGAATTCTACGATTTTGCTACATCACTGGATGTTTTCGAATACCGTTTTGAGCGACAAAATAAAAGAAAAGTTTCATTTGCTTGATGACAAACATGGTACATCAGACAGATTTATTAGTCTGGCCTGGAATAAGATAAAACCGTAAAGCCATTTCACAAACAGCATTAAAATATTATGTTACAGGCTACAGCTAAGATACTTGCATTGAACTCCACCATAGAGGGCGAATCAATGCGTTCCTATGACTTATAAACGTTCCTAATAAGGTCATCTTTGATGCAAGTTAATTATAAAATATCTTTGAAGTGTGTATAAATTATGTATATAACACCATTCTTGGCAGATGGAGTCTCAGTGTAAAAATTCTTAGTATTTAAAATACAAAACGTTCTATTAACACAGATGTTCACCGTTATATAAGGTGAGGCTGTTAATTAGCTTCTGTAATAACTGCTATCGAATTCGTCTCTCTTGCGTCACGATTAAAAATGTTCATGTGCATCTGCAGTTTATATTCCATGGCCCTCATTTTGGTCCAGGGAGTTTAGTTTGGTAAAATCTTATCGTGAGATCGTGACTTGTAGATCGTCTTAGTCTTAAACCGGTCTCAAGAAATTCTCTTCTGTAGCTGCAGAATTTATCATATAGTTATCCATAGCGCATCATCAATTAGATTTAGCATTGAAGCTTTTGACAGCGATGCGATGTATTTCATTTGCATCTAGAATTTATTGCTGCTATTCGTATTTTATTAAACAAACATATTTTTGGACGTGGTTGGCCCAAATTTCACCTGATACCAATTTCCAAATACAGTTTTTGATTGCACTCCAAAATGCCGATGAAAGCATCGGCACAGCACCTGACCTTATTTCGGGTCCGGTTTAACACCTCACGTGCAAGCAAGGTCGTACTGGATGATCACGAGTAGCCTGCCATCTATGGCACTCGTCTCACCAGTCGAGAATCAAAGTATACGCCATATGGCTACACCGGTCAAGGGCATCGATCACTCCCAGCAAACACTAGAGGACTTCAAAGAAAATTATCAGCTTTGATAAATAGCGTTTCGTGTAAACGGTATGACCCACATTGCCAATAAAACTGCTAATGAAACTGCGTTATGTGGCATTCTGAACGTTTAAACTTGTATCGTTAAACAGTTACGTCTTGCTTCATTAAGGTATTTTATGAGGTTTTTATATTAAAGGTAAATACTAAATACGACATTGCATTACAATTTCACGCGAGCAAAATGTTAAAGAAATACTACAATTTTTCCAATCACGTTTGCTAGCCATTGATAAGCAATTTGCGATTGATTTCAACTCGACGCAGCTGTTTTCTCACACCGGCAATTTGATTTCCCGCTCATTAACAAGATCAATAAGCTCAAAGGTAGGCAAAATTGAATCGCGCCATGGCAAGCCCTTCATGGCTGTTATAGCCAAGGAAAATTAAATTACCGGCTAACGTTATTTGCGTAGGTTCGACTGGACAGGATATTGCTGTCTGAGCAACTTAATGGACCTGTTTTATCCCTGATTTTAGTTAACAACTCTATTCTAGTTAGTGATTTTAAACGAAAAGCTGTATTTAGTCGATTGGATTGATGTGGGGAGATAGAAACACTGGAAATTTGGAACTTATCGACAGTGCCACTTAATTTTCTTTTTTTAGAATGTGTGAATCAGATTTGCCTAAAATGTTGCGACGTTTTATATTTCTTCTCGATGACTTATGTACAATAACTACAAAGTAGTTTCACACATTATCGAAAACTATCCTACTTTCTAACAGCCTCTTAAGCTTATTTAGGCATTCAAACGATTCACTGTATGTGTAAGTATAGTCTCAGTTATAATGTGTCTGATTCCCACGGTCGGGTATTTATTTTGCGTAGTGCTTTTGTTTGTAACTTTGTACAAGTATGAATTGATGCTTCACTTTCATCGTAATCAATGTTTGTGATTTTCTGATATCTGTGTCTGTCACAATATTTCTATCATATTTCATCATAACAATCCAAGTCAGTTCGTCTTTTTGTGAATTGACTTCTGAGACCACATATTAAATGCAAGCAAGCTAGTTCCTTGTATAAAAAGACCAATATTCAAAATGCTAATCGGCATTACCCAATGTAATCTCGATGTAATAATGAATGTAAACGTTTCCAAAATACTTTGTTCTAACAACAAAGTGTTTTGTATCATTTTATGCAACTCGTTTACATAATCATGAATATTTTTTGATTCAAGATCATCATGCAAATGTTTGCAAAATATAACATGCAGATAAAGCTAGCGGCAAATCTGTTGTTGCATCTGAAGATCGTTCTGCGTATCCGATCAATTCTTGCTCATTGTGCTGCACGCAATTGAATCGTCCAAGCACAACAGATTGCCAATTTAAGATCATTACGACTTCAATAGAATTACCGTTTACGTAATGACTTCGACAAGGTTAGAGTCCAGCAACTTCTGAAGTTAAAATGCCTGTCTTTTCCTTACTCTGAAACTTTCCTCAGTCAATTTTAAGCGCCTACAGCATTTTATTCACTTATTATTCATCATGACGACTTGACGACATTAAAATGTCACAAAAGTTAATCGCTTCTTGAAACGTTGCTTGGAAAGCTGCACGGTTTTATCTACTTCAATTAATATGGGATTCAAGCATCGCATCGCCTACTTCGTCATTCCTTGCTATCTTGATGCGAATACTTGTTTTTATTTCTACAGCTGCAAGGATGATTATCTAGTGCGGGGCGTGCAGCTATAATGATGCCATGTTATGTCTGCCTTCTGCTTGTTTAAAAAAGGTAATAGAGAAAGGCACATGTGTATTGTTGGGTTTTTAACATCGGCTCCATGTGGTGACGCGCCGCGCCCCCTCCGGTCGTCGGCATTGCTCGGCGTTTATTTGGTAGTTCCATTCGCGCCCGTCTCGGATATTGACGTGTTTACGATAAGATTTCCCTCCGAACTTGCTTCTAGTTGACTACTTGAAACTTTGCTGTGGAACTGTGCACTTGTTTGTTTGTTTAAAGTTTGGCTAGATTGCTTAGATAGTCTGGACTAGACTGCTTCTGTTCTATAAACTTTGAGGTAAGTTGCGGTGGAACTTTGTTTTCCTCACTTTATTATACTTTTAAATTAAGTTCATTGGTAAATAAAATAAACTTCTTCAGTGGCGTTGACATTCATTTTATATTCATAAAGGGACTTAGGTATGTATGTATACCTTTTTTTTTTTTTTGGTGGGTGGAAAATCATCGTCATCACATATGTTATTCGTATCACATTTTTTTTTTCTTTTGAAATAAACGAAATGGTGTTATCTGATAAAGTGCGTTTATCAATGTCGGGCCATTTAATTTGAATACATGCATTATATTCATGTAATAAGTTTCAAGGTCAGCCCATATGACATTTGGGTTGGGTGTCACTAACTTCGTAAACACATGCATTATTTTTAAAAGTATTATTATATTTCTAGTTCTAAGTTGAAAACATTCGATATCATTATTACCTGTTTATACAAAAGAAAAAATAAAACAGATGTAGATAATTATTCTGCATTTAAAAACATGTTTTTCTTTTTTATTATTCTTCAATTTAGTTGCGGTCACATGTTTGCTACATACGGAGCATAAGGATAACGCTGCTACTAATAAATGCTTGGTTGCCAATTATGTTTACGGAAATATTCTGCAATAATAATAATCATTAACATCATACCACGCATTGTAGGTAGTCCCCAAAGCGTTAGCCAGTGGTATACCTAATAGTACGCACATTTCGCCAGTTATGTTTAAGTCCTAAGTAATAGGGGGCGAGCCAGAGTCCGTGGCTGCTTCTGAGAAATTCCTGATGGAAAAACCCAATAACACTTTGCCCCACCTCATGGTCAGCAGTCTCGCTCGCTTGCGACCACTAGACCAACGAGGTAGTCTGTAATATTTATACTCATATAACTTTTTTTTTTTGGTGGGTGGAAAATCATCGAATAACCCCCGCGCTCTTGGGCAGAGCGAAGGGGAGTGTCAGACTTCTACTGACTAAAAACCAAACCCATATTCCTTCTTCGCCCTTGTGTCGGAGCCGCGTTATCCTTTCGATAATCCACAGCCCCGACGGGATACTCATATAACTTTAGTCCTTAATACATGTGGCATGACGTATCATGGCTGTTCTATGCCGATGCAATATTCAACACAGTCGTATTTCCCATATACCAGTCTTTTCCCCAAAAATCAATGTGAGTAAGCAATTTAGCATTCGCAGTGTGTAGTCAAAGCGAGGGTGGCTAAGTTAGGGGAATCAGTGTTTATAGGGACAATAAAATTGTTGGCTAGGACAACATTCACGATGTTCCTCGGTACCGCAAATATTTGAACTTGGCACGCCATGGTTCAACCTATACAGCCTTCACCTTGTCTCTGGCACTGTCTATGCAATTCTCTACTTTGTTTATGGTTACTCTTACTGTGCGATATCCGTGACAGCGATTCTTTCAATTTATTACGTTTAGAACTGTCTGCAAGTTCTTTTTAAATTCAGAATATCACGAATATTAGTATTGCAATACTTGTCTGTAACTTAAAAGTCACGGTTTGCGACTTAAATGACTAATAAACTTGCTTATTTAGTAAGATAGTAATTTAAATAGATATGAGACATGTATGTTTACATCCCAACACGAAACAAACAAAGAGCTTTTCATAAATAAATGATTAACCTCCATTATTTATCTTCAGCAATCACATGTTTGCAAGTTTAACGTTTTTCTGTAGCCTCGACAGCCAGACTGATTCATTTAAACTCCATTGTTTAAGCTTAATTATGCCTTGTGTCTAACACATTCAAAACTCTACTTTATGCAACATGTTAATAAGATTATTTACAACACTTACATTAATATTCATTATTCCGCCATTTAGATTATTTTCACCTTTTCACAAATTAATGTGATCATAAATTAATAATTTAAATGTCATCTTCAATGCTCTTACAAAGCAACCGAGCTGGATTTCGTTTCTTGAAAAATTACGTTGTAACATTTATAAAGGCGATATCAGATTCTATAATAATGTCATAGGGGTCGTTAAATGACACGGTCCTTATTATAGGGCACACGCTGAAGACAGGGGGTCGACAGTGTAGGACAAAATTGCGAATTATGTGGGGCAACTGTCAGAACTTAATTTGGTTAAACCAAACTCGCGTGCGTTGCCAAAAATAAAATGAATACTACATATTTGTATTCGAAACAAACAATTTAATAATGGTAATTGATAACATGTCGTATCACGCGATGAATATTTATTTAATCTACGATAAAATGGCTTCCATAATGTTTTGATACCCAGATTCTAGATAATGAATCCATTAATATTTATAGATCTGTACAGTCTAAAATAATTCACTCAAATCGTACTGAAATGAATGAATATATTGGCACTTTTATGAGTATAAATTGAAATAATGATGAAGAATAACCATTCTCAATTCTTCCCCAAATGGGACGTCAGGCTTTCAGCATTATTTTTAACAAAGTCGCGTCACTAACTTTAAAAGGTTTTCGCGGAAGCTTGTAAATTGATGTGACAATGTTTGACACCTTCGCTAAAGTAACCATCGATTGGGCTTTTGGCAGAACTACATTACTCTGTCTAAAAGTTTTGGTTAACTCTTCTCATTCATCATATCAGAAAGAATCGGCTGTCCCATATTTCAATACCTGCTCGAACCAAGTGTGATTTCTTTCAGGATTCTTTTCGCGTTTCCGATGTTGGTCACATGTAGAAAGTGGTTCAGTTTAGTTTTATTAGTCTCTATCACAACTATGTATGTATAAATATATTTTATTTTATTATTTTTGGGAAACCTACAGCTAATACAAACAATGTACTTACACAATAAACATTTGAAGGCCAATTACAAGTTTCCACAGTTAAAATTCGAAAACAAAGAAAAAACAACAACAACAAAAAACAAAAAAGAAACGGTAACAATAAACAAACAAGTAACACCATCGAAGAATATAAACTTAGAACCAAAAATCAACAGATAATGAACAATTTACAATTAATTTTCTGCAAAAAATGTTTTCACACTGGTGTTGAATAAGTCCAAATCATGCTCATTAATCAGTTCGTTAAAGCTTCTGCTGGCACGGATCAGAAATGAATTCTGCCTGTACGCGGACTTGGAGTGAGGTATATGCAACAAACTAGGTTTGCGAAACATTTTGCAGACAGATATGAGAACACCTTTCTGATCATTTTCTGATACATGTCTGTATTCATATTAATTGTCATGCAATGAAAGAATTAGCATTTTCTCCGGAAATCGTTAAAGGGATATCATGGATAGGTTCGTTTTAGCATCTGCATTATACGACCCGATCAAACCCGTCTTCTGCGATTGCCGTGAAAGTCAGGCGACAGTCGCTCTGCCTAAAACCAGAAACTCGTCATACCAAAGACAAGGCAAGTCCGGTATCGTACGACCAGTACACTGGAAAGCTGAACCTGACAATGGGCGGAAAGCCACGACAGAAATGTTCTTTCTGTTGGTAAAAAAGTTTCCCGAAGACGTACTAAAGAGGGCCGACATTGAAGATGGTGTGATCTACATTTGATGAAAACAAAGAGACATCTGAATTCATTTGTTAAAAAAATACGCATGAACTTGAGAAACATTCTTCTTTTCTTTAGTTGGGTAAAAATGTACACAAGCAAAATTTTACAAAGTTCCGTGCACTTTTTTCCATTCGCACTCAGGTTACTCATGTAATGAACCTGGGCTGGCGCTAAACCGAACCCTATGTTTCCGGTCCCGCCCTGTCTGATCCGCTAATGGCGAAACGAAAGGGTTACCACAATCGACCCTTTGTTGTGCATAGACACTTGTTTGTGTTTTAATATCATCCAATTGTGTTAGATGTTTGTGATGTTTACAAATTACAATGATTGAAACTAAACCATCATAAAAGCCTTTTTTCTCCACCAAAAACTGCTACAAAAAAAAAATAGAGTAAGACTTTCTAAGAAGTGAAACTTCATACACTCCCACTTTCCAATTTAATTTCAGTTAAGTACATTCGAAGAATTTGTCAGACAAAAGATAAATCGATTGTGAAGCTTTTGGGTTGGGCTTTAAACTTCAACATCAACATATCTGTTTTACATCAGCTCATAAAATGTACATTAAACGTATCGGTGTTTCAGTGATGGCGATGGACGGCAAGACATTAGCTGTAAATGTGCCGAGCCCTAGGGGACGCGGGCCAAGCCCCAAGTCCTGTTATGGTCGGCATAATAATTTTATGCGTGGCAACAGACGCCGTTAATAAAATTAACTACCGGTATCGGTAACTAGACGGATACTTAGGGTAGCTTCCGAAAGGCTTTTTTTATTTATTCGGGGAAATATTTTCAGTATTTCCAGACCAAAAATATAGCCCGATGCTATCGACGTTATAAATGAAGATTCATATTTTCTTAAAAAGGTCGAGCTTCCAGCGGTTTAAGGTTATCTTTAAAAGCTTTTCGTAGACTGAAAAGACAGCCAAATTGTTGGTGTCAATCATGTTTTCAACAAACAACGAAAAAATATCGGTAAAAATTTTGAACAGATTTTAAATGGCGATGATACTATATTCTGCGATGATGTAGCGTCGCTCAATTTGGCGGCTCCGGTCCATGGTTTATAAAAACTTTGCCAAATCACACGTCCGCATCAACGCCGGAGTAACGACCTTGCCTCGTCCACCTATGACACGGAAGGACGTGCCAATTGCATGGACATGAAATGGCCGCCATTTTGTAGTCTCCTAGTGCAATTTGATGTAAGAAAATGAATTTTAATTCTAGACTGTTACGTCTGTGATCACCATTAGGTAAGGTAATCGAGGAAGTACATGTCTATAGCTTACTAATGATACCTACCATTTAGTCTGATGAAAGAGTAATAAAATTTAAACTGTGGGCGACATTTTGTTTTCTCTTGGGATTTGGGGCCTTTATTCGTATTCGCGCTACGAAAAAGCAAGGATTCGCAGTTTTTCGAGCCTTGAGTGATCTGATACTGACATTAAACTTTTTATTAAAAATCCTGTTTTATTGAGGTCTATGGCAGCTGGCAGCTATCAATCTGTAATTCTAATCGAGAAATGACGGACTTAGCCATTGCAATCAAGTTCTACAAGTTCTTTTTTTGCACAAATGTTGCAAGGTCTGTGCTATGCTATGTTGTTAGAATGATTTGTTGCTCCTATTTGGTCGTTGTTTTTGTTTCAACGCACGCCAACCTATCATTTATCTACGGGAGTTAATTATAATATACGTTTCAGCAAAAACTGTGTCGGAATGTAGATTTGTTTCACCACTACATTTAGCTAATGTTCTGCTTATTTCTAGAGAACATACATTAACTACGTTCATGGTTCCCGAAGGTTTACTAGAGCTGCGTTGCGTGCTTTGGCACAAGTTTTTCGAATGTAAGCACTAATTAAACCGCATTCGGAGCGGGTCCATATTGGCTCACCTAAAGTTCTTTATCCGAAATTGTTCTTCCTAACGATTTGTAATCCGAATGATCACTCTTCCTAAAATTTTTAATCCTAAAGTTTTCATTCATACTATTTGTAGTCCTACCGACGATGTTCATAACACTCATGTTTCCGAAAATTGGAATTCATAATATCATTAGTGTAAATATATTTAAACTCCTACTGTTTTTTATCCTAACGCTTTTATTCCTAAACATAATAGGGGATCGGACAAAAAAAAACTAATTAGTCCGTCAGATAGATTTCCAAATATTATTGGACACGTATTTTTTCTTTTTTCACGTAAACTTAAAATGAAGACGATACAGTGCTTCGAAAACTCGTGTGACGTCATATGATAGTACATTTTGACGACACAAGTGACGTTTCAAGCCCCACTCCAAGATCTTTGACGCGTTATATCTTCGTAATTTTTTATTGATTTGATAAAACAAAAAACACGTATTCAATATTTTTCGATAATCTAACTTACGGACTAAACAGAATCATATTATTTTGACCCTGTCCGATCCCCTATTACCATAATATTTTCACTCATACAACTGTTTAGAATGATTAAAGGTCGTTTCACTGATTTTTGTCTTGAAATAAAATAAATGAATGAAATTCAGGTCAGAGTGTCGTCTTGGGGGCACTATGAAAAAAATACTTAGAAAAATTTCGCGACCAATTTCGAGGTAGCGCTCGCCGGCCGCTGCCGCGGCACCGCTCGCTTCGCTCGCTCGGCTCGCGCGTAGTTGGTCACAGTTCTAACCTAACCTAACCTATGGATATCTTTGCATAGTATATAAGGTCCCATTAAAATAGGTGGACAAATTTTAACACAGCGTTTAGTAAGCCTAACTAAAGACATCTAATCAAAAAAAAAAACACTACATATAAAGTGATTTTATTTTGACTTAAAATAATAAATTGCCGGCACTCTAGAACAAACTCATCCTATAAAAGTAGGTATTTTATTTCTTATTCTTATATTTTTTTTTGCTATTGTCCTTATTTTAGCGGTCTGAATGATTTCTAAAATTTTGTCCACCTATTTTAATGGGACCTTTTATATAATGATTATTATGAATAAAAAGTAAAATAAACAAAAAAAAGATATGACTTTGAATAATAGTGTAAAAGATGGTTATGTTGAGAAAATATAGGAAAACAAATAATAGTGTAATAGATGTTTATTGCTACAGACATTATGAAGTCGAATGCTTCGGAATTAAAACATTAGAGACAGAGAAGTTAGGAATTGCGATTGTTAGGATGAAAAATGTTAGGAAGAACATTTTCGGATTTCCAATTATCGGAGTTGAAATTTTAGGTGAACTTTGGCGCACCCATTCGGAGCACTTGTAAGTTTTAATCGCTCTGCATGCGTACACTTAAATGGTCGAGGCATTTAATATCTAGCAACTAGCACAGTGCTGTTTTCCTATCCTTTATTCTTTTTTTACGACACACTCGGGATAATAAGCAGGTGATGAATTCTATTATTCTTTTATTCTCAGACCACGATATTTATTCAGTACGTGTTGGCTAGATCTCCTGCCGATGTTAAGCACTGCATGGCTTTTTATGCTAAGTTAGTGAGAACCTCCATTGAATAACGTGACATGATTGATGACGACAGCGTGTTTACTGTAGTGCCAATCAATGGGAAAATGTAGCTAGCTCTGACTAGCTTTTTCGGAGAAGAGCTTGTCAATGTGTCAGCGGCAGACATCAGTGCCGTTTGTTCAGTCTCCGGCCTTGTTTACCAATATTATACTGCTTTAGTTCTATGTACGAGCATAATACGTATATGTTACCTTCACACGGATTTGGAAATAAAGGAATACCCTACAATGAAGCTGCGTCATATCCTGTGAAAACCGTAAAGGTCGACGGAGACATATCAACTGCTGTTCCATGTATTTTTCAAGTGCTACTTTAAACCCACATGTGGTTTTATGTTTCCTTTTGGCGAAGCACGTTGTTAGCTTATCTCGACAGAAAACTTCTACGAAATAAAATATTTTTGTACACAACACAAATACACTCTGTTATGTAAATCTGTTGTGTGTTTCTGAAATTATCATAATTTGAATATCCCAAATGGAAAATCTTCTTTCCTATAAGGTAGCGTTGTTAAACGAGTTTTTGATAAAATAAGTATGGAACTTAAGGAACTGTATAAGTTATTGCTTTGCAAAAAGTACTTATTTGAATTTCCCAAGTGGCAAACGATGCCGCCTTTGATTGAAAATTATTTCATTAATTTCATTATTCTTTTTTCTTCAGACACATCTGAATAAGATATGGCTCGCTAAGGCATTCAGGCAGTATTTACAAACTGTGCCCAAAACTGGAACTTTGATGTATTTTTAAAGATTTGTTTTGGACTCAATGTTTATTTGAGTTAACATAAACTGTGCAGAGATGAGATAAAAGATTTATTTTTAACGTTTCGTTTGTAGATGTTTGAAGATACGGCCACGAAGTTACGCGTGTTATTTAATTGTGGCAAAGAACATGCAAGGCAGCTCTACAACATTTTTATATTTTCCAAACAGTTTGCATATAACGCAAAATAATATATTGCTGATTGTACATTTGTAGGCAATCGGTCTGTACGCGTTTACAAATTGCGTGCATTAACCCAGATTTAAGTTAGGTACCTACAATAATTGAACTATGTCGGTGAACTGACGCCTAGAGATGGAATCTAGCCAAGTACCTGAAACGTCTGGTTTGGGGCACTTTGGGGGTACCTACATACGAGTACATACGCGAAATTATATTGAGAATCGAGATAGGTATATATATCGGTTGATGTCTCGTCTCGTAAGTGAGACAACTCTTAACGGAACCCATAACGGACTTTTAGTACGGTAGGGATCGTCAAATTTTACAGTGCCACTCTATTCTAAAGGTTATGATCATGTGTGGGCTTGACGTTCCCACGATAACCATTACTTTCGACTCGGAAAATATACGAATTCCCATCATTTGGGGAAACGAGCACAAATTCTAATCTGCTCGGCAATAAAGTTCGGTGGGTTTTATAAAGAATGTATATTGTAAAGTCGTTGTCTACGAAATGTTTCTGTTTGACTTCAGTAATCGAATCATGGAAATATATTTAAAGAACCTGGAGATAGAAGTGAAAATATAGCTCCTTAAGACTTGGAATAATGGTCACCTATTATGCCAAGCCATAAAGATTATTTTCACTTTTATAACACTACGTTCTCTATCTTCGTAAGTTATGGCCCAATAGTGCATCAAATAAAAATAATAATGAATCATAATCTTCGTATCGTAAAACTCTGATGGAGTGGTTCTAAAAGTACTTTTACCTTCACCTCTAAAAGAAATCCAATGTTTTCTCGGAAGAAAAAACGCAATGTCTACGTGCCACGTTTCTGGCATGGCGCAATCAGCCCCCTCTAGAATATCAAGTAAAGCAATAGATAGCTTATTTGTATTTTAAACGTGATCTACAAGAAAGTCGCTCAAGTGGAAACTGACGATGGCAATTTGATGAATGCCTGTATCGATTGTCTGTCTTTTTATCGTTATTGTGACTGCAATCAACTTAGCATAAGCACTTAGCATAAGAGCTGTTTTATTACTCATCTGTTTACTGTGCAGCATTTTTTATTCTAACGCGAGGCAACGACTTTAGACCTTCGCCGTGGCCTTTCTAGATTAATTACTGGCCAGCAACAAGTCTGTTCTATGTATCGTCGGCATAAAAATAAACCTTTAGTAACGTCGGTGGGCGCGTAGACGGCGCGTCGCGGACATGATTACCGTGACAAATTAAATAGTAAACACGTCGTATAGGTGCCCATAGCCTCGGCTCAGTGTTTGAATAGTACGCCTTGATGCCCCCCAGCAAATCGCAGTACAATGACCCGGTTCCCGTATCCCCATTGGGTTACACGTATCAATACGTAGTATAGAAGGGAACGGTTGTGTATAGGACGTTGAGCAACATGGTTTTTGTAACAGATGAATGGTATGGTAACATATTAAAGTATAAAACGATTTAAACAATTTTGAATCTTATCTGCCATGGAAATAAACGTGATTTGATAACTCTACATTTAAGTTGCCCACTTTTAAATGTTTTGATGTGACTCAAGTTGCACCTATGTTAGTTTATTTCCTTCCCATTCATATTATAAGTGTTTGTATTCTTGCAAAATCTACAGCCGATAACATATCAAAGCAAGTGGCTTACAGCTCTACTTAGTATAAGTATGTTTCAATGTGAGCAATCACGTCATTGTTATCGGTCGACGTTTCAAAAAGTCTCATATTTTTATACTAGACATTGCCGTTATTGACGATTTCCACGAAGACAATCTATCGATAAATTATTTTACTACCTTTTGTCACGAATATTGAGGTATTATGTTATACATGGGAAGATATTTCTTTCTGTAAACCTGACGCAAAACGTTAGATTGCACCCAGATAGGTTTGAATAGGCGAGGCCGAGTGGAGCCCGTCCATGGGAACTATTCTTTACTCCGCATAGTTGCTACACAATACGTCGATAGGTTTTACTCATTGTTGCTCGTTTCACCATTTGTTATTCTGATACATAACTTCTTGCCGAGACCACTTCTCGGCTTTTATATAGTTGAATGCCTTGTACTAGTACAAGTATTAAACGCAGTCGGACAAGTATTTTTACGGACGCGAACGCAAAGTGAAGCCATAAACCTGTGTCGAAGCCGTGAACCTTGTCATATATACGTAAGCGGTTGTATATGTAAAATTTTTGCATCATAATAACAATTTAATCGCAAAAGTACCTATACGATATCTTTAAAGATATTTCAAGGATGGCTCATTTAACAGTCATTTTAGCATAGACAGTAGTAGAATGGGCGACACCCGGAACAATAGCAATAAGCTCCCCCGAGATTGCGCCAGTGCAGCCGTGCCCAAGGGCCGGCGCACAATGGATGCCAGTCCGCCAGTCCACAATACCGCTGCAGCGAACTGATTACTGCGCTGATCACTTCATTCATTTCTCAACGGAGCTCGTTTGTTTTGTTTCAGAACATGTGATATTAACTTGCCATGGACGAGGAGAGCACAGCCTGCCCCAGCGAGGCCAGCCCGCCAGCAGTCGACGTACAGCCTAATGAAAATGTTCCTAACACGGAGACAAAGCCCGAAGGAGATGACCTCGCTACTAGTGTTACTAATGTAGATATTAAAGACGGAAGTGACAATAAAGATAGATGTAATGACGAACAAGAAAGTGAAAATAAAAAAGAAGAGATTGCCGTTATTCTTGAAACTGTGAATACGGAAGTCAAATGCCCAGCACCGTTGGTCAAGGAACCTTTGGTTGAGCATGAGCCCACCGAACCGAACGACGACGCAAGGTCGCTGGGCGACCTAGATAGCTTGCCAGCGGGAGATGAACTAGCTCTTGGTGCAGCGGGCAGCGACAGTGGAGTGGAGGGCTGCGGTCGTGCCCTCAGCAGCGGCGGCGGGTCCAGGTCGTGTGCATCCAGTGTAGTGTCATGTGGTTCTGGCTGCGGATCGGAGAGCTCGTCACTTGCCGGCGCACCGCCGCGTCCGCGACGACGCGTCAATGTCAACGTCACTGAGCCGAAGCGCAGCTCACCTGTCGGTACAGCAGCCCCGCGACCCGTGACGGCCCCGCGCGGCCCCAACCTGGCCACCCGTGAACGTGCTAGGAGTCGGGAGAAACCAACTCCACCAGAAAAGCCTCGACCGCTCACACCGAAACCACGTATCCGGCCTACAGCCGACCTGCCAAACCTAGTTCGTGAGAGTCCTGCGCTGCGTGCCAAACCTACGAAGACCTCGACGGCTCGGTGCCGGACGCCGAACTCGCCAAGTGAGGAGAAGAGATGGCCGTCGAATGGACCGAGATTGACTACTGTAGCGGACACGACTGCGGCACGGGTGGCTGCTGATAAGTATGCAACGCTACCTCGCAGAAGACGTGATGCTGAGCCAGAGGGTGGTTCTCCAAAACACGAGGGCACTCCGCCCACCTCGAGACGTCCCACCGTCACCCGGTCCGCTTCCTCTCGCTCCACCATCAAGACTCGAGTACGCATCTACGCAGAGAAGACCTCGCAGACAGTGCTGACCGGCACCGACATAGAGTCAGCACTGAAGGGGATTGTGCCAAACATTGACAAGTAAGTCACTGGCCTACTATTCATACATAATGATGTCGTTTCGCAAAACAACCTAAATGATCGTTGCTCAGCTAACCTAGTGTAACTGCGAGCGGACGTATATTAGCTCATTTTTATTATGAAATGCGTTTCAATGTAATTCCGGTGCAATGCCATGCCTAATATAATGCGCAAAAAGCTGAATTTAGCATTTTAGTTGTCTATCATTATTGAAATAAGTAAGTCAAGCTGAGCATAGGCCTTCCTGGGCAGAGTAGAAAGGAGGGCTTCCACCTCTCACGGTCCAGAGCTGGCATGGATCAATTTTTGTCGTAGGAGCCTATCTCATCCCGTTATTTCCGTCTGGGCCTGCTGCGATATCGATTACCATGCGTGATCTACCAGGCCGTGAATTGGGCTCCAGAACTCCAGACCCATAGTCCGTCCAAAATATCCAGTCCAATTTCAATCATGGCAATTATTAGGTACAAACTTTCGTCATTTCAGTCGCGTGGAAGTAACTCGATGTCATCGCGGCGTGCAAGCAAGCGCACGGGA
This sequence comes from Diarsia dahlii, assembly GCA_949775195.1. Classification (NCBI taxonomy): domain Eukaryota; kingdom Metazoa; phylum Arthropoda; class Insecta; order Lepidoptera; family Noctuidae; genus Diarsia; species Diarsia dahlii. Next base: position 18,580,262 of record OX459195.1, read on the forward strand.
CATGGAGGCGACGCGCCTGGCCAGCGCTCTGGCCGCGGCGGCTGAGGAGCGTGAGCGGCGACAGCGGGCGGAGGCACAGCTTGCGGCGGAGCGGGCGGCGCGGCTCGCTGCCATAGCGGAGTTGGACCGCAACTCGCAGAGGTTACTGGACCTAGCTGGCGCTGGTAAGTCTTCTGACCTTAAGATTTTATTCAACGTTTTGATACCCCGTTCTCAACCTCCGACATTGCGACAACATGCGTCTCTCATTTTGTTCAAGTCATAACCGACCGGATTCAGTCTACCGCTTGCTTGCCTGTCTTTTTTTCTTTTCCTTGTGATTAGAACCTAATCTGGTGTCAGAGTATCTATTCCACCCATAGGCGTCTATTTTTTTTTTTGGCGTGTGGTCAATCATCAAATAACCCCTCCCGCTCTTGGGTAGAGCGAAAGGGAGTGTCAGACTTCTACTGACTAAAAACCACCCATGTTCCTTCTTAACCCTTTATGTCGAGGACGTGGTATCTCTTGCAACAACCCGCAGCCGCGACGGGACCCACGTGCCCATAGGCGTCTGATTTAGCTTTACATGCCTTCGAAAAATATCTTTCAAACATGCTGATGTCCTCACGATGTTTTCTTTCATCGAAGCAAGTAATAATTATATACGCACATCAGCGCACATCGAATCCGAAAAATCAAAGATACGTGTCTTGGGCTCGAACTTCCGACCTGGCACGACGGCCCAAGCACTAGGCTATCACTGCCATTATACTTGCTTGCCGTTATTCTGGTTATACATATATAAAAAAGAAAAGCCATTTATTTCCTACTAATTATTATGTACGTACTATTACGGTTTAGTACAACTCTATTAGCCCCATGTACAAGTAAACCTCTTTCTAATCATTTCATTTTCTACAAAATCTAATCATTGTTTTTTTGTTCTCTCTCCGCTGATCTAACCCAAAAAGTAGCAATTTTGATGTTCAGCTAAGATTTTTTTTCCCGGAAAACTTGGTTACTTCGTTTTTTATTACTTGGTATACACATGTTGTTTTTGTGTCAAACCCTGGTCTTATCTAATGACCCCCCCCCCCGCTCTTGGGCAGAGCGAAGGGGAGTGTCAGACTTCTACTGACTAAAAACCGAACCCATGTTCCTTCTTTGCCCTTGCGCCGAGGCCACGTCATCTAGTACAAAAATCCGCGGCCCCGACGGTTGCCTTTTCAGACCTCGTGTTAGAATATCTGTTGTGAGTGCTATAGATTTTTGTATTGTCTTGTATTTCTTTGTACTGAAACTGGGTCACATAATAATGAAAAACGGAACAATAAACATTTATTTTGTGGAGTCAACAGATGAAAAATGAAACGATACTCATCTTACCTACTTTTAAACAACATAGCAAGCAGCATTTTTTTTCAACAGTCCCCAACGCTTTTGTAGTCAGCCTCTTTTCAAAAAGGAAAACCCTACCATAGACTACACTAAACAAACTTTTTGGTGCTACTCTACTTTTATATCAACAGCCAGTTCTAACCAGAAATAGATTTAACCTGTGTTGCGTGTTCACGATGAGCGAAATACGACCTCATTCATTCAAATTCGTTCGGTCGGACGTTTGAATTACGAATACATGATCTGCGAATTGGTGACCTTTGTGTAATAAGGTTGTTGGGGTCAACACCTCACATCACACTATAATATTAATAAAAACTGGCCAAGTGCGAGCTGAAGTCGTATACGAAGGGTTCTGTATTACCGTACAATATGTACTGTCATACTAAATATATATTGCTGTTACGGTTTAAAAGAGACAGCCCTGCAACTTACGAACGGATGGACCGGCAGGCAGCCTTATGCGCCTACCACACGTTCACACTTCCCCACAGTCTTGCCTGCGCGATTACACGGTGCACTCAGTACATCGCGCGTGTAGTTTGTAATGGTAATGCAGTTTTACCAACCATACGCGCGATGTACTGTGAAGTGTGAACTAAAAGTGTGGTGAAGCTTGAGCGTGTAGTAGGCCCATTAGTAATAGGGTCCCGTTGGCATCCTTCTGGTAGAGAACCCTAAAAAGTTGACACTCTGATAATTTCCGGTTCAATTCGCACGTTAATTAACGAAGCGACCTCTTTATATGTCACGGCGACCCTCAGATTGCAGAAATCAGAGAATGATAATTACTTTTGTAAACAGCCTTTTAAAAGCAGTTTTGTTTTTAATTTTATCGAATTATTAAGGTTATCAAGGTATATAATTGTATAGGTATACTTATATAAACTTATATACTAATTGGAATGATGATGTACAATTCAAAAGCGTTCCAAGTGTTTTTTTACTGGCAATTGCATAACAAGGACACACCACTCTGGGTGCTTTCCTGCTCTGAAGTTTTGTTCTCCCTTTGAATTAATTACAGTAATACGAACTCTATTTGCGATAAAGTTAATTTTCAAACGGTTTTTTTATATCAAGATTTTGTTTATAATCATTCCAGTAATTATTTATAAATGCTTTGATATACTTAATCATGATTGCGACGATTGGTCGTTATCAGTTTAAATAGTTATAAACATATGTTCGAAGGAAATAACAGCTTATTGTATGTCTTATTGGAGTGTATCGATAACGTTTATCATAAATGGCGCCACCTGTGTAAACATATACTATTTCTAAAAGAACCTTATATTTACCTTTTATATAGATATTATTTGATAACTTTGGGTGGTATATAGAAATTGATTAATTGAGGCTAACTCATCGATAGTCAGCACTAAGATTTTAAATCCTTCAAATTAGCCACAAAGTGCCTCGCGGTGGCAGCGCTGCCGTTGCGCTGCTTTGTAAATCCATATAAGTAAAATGCGGCACTTTGCGGCTAATTTGAAGGCGCCCTTGTGAATTACTAATCACAGTGGCACAGCTAGGTCTAAACTTTTTCATTGGTCAAATTCCGACCTAGCTATACACGCGCCACCTACAATTAACTCCAACCGAACATCCACATTGGAGGAGATTAGTTCTGTAGGTAACGAGATAAAAAGTCTGTGTGTGATGGCAATAGGCCATGACAATAGGCAATCGTGAAAAAAATAACAGCTGTTCCATACATTCTGACGAATTATGCGAACACAATTGTAGAGAACAGCTGATTTTTCTTTTAGATTCAGGGTTAGTCTCATAGTAAAACGATGTTCATGATGTTGATGTTGTACAATGAACCCTTAAGAAATTCCGAGTATGAATAGATATACTGTTTTAACCGACTTCAAAGAGGAGGAGGTTCACAATTCATCGGAACCTTTTATTTTTTTATGTACCTATGATCTGCAATTACTCGAATATGGCTGTACCGATTTAGATGTGGGTCACCTTCCCAGGTGGTCCCATGATCATCAAGTCAAGATCTGATGATGGGATCCTGGAGAAATAGAGACATTTCAAATTTTATAGGCACACTTGAAGCGATTTGAGTAGTTTTTGGAAAAGTACTTTCTTGGAGTGGTCCTATTTCAATTTGGTAAGGGTCTGATGAAGAACTTCGAAGATAGGCAATGGAACTCCTCAATAAATGATAGCAAATGAACTGGGATTGCTGCAATCTCATGTCTGAGTATTGTTTATATATACTTTTTGTTATTAAACAGGCGCCGGTGCTGGTGCAGATGGCTGCCTGCGCGCGTTGGAGGAACAACTGCGTTCAGCCGGAGAGTTGGCCGCCAAGCAACGCGCCGAGATTGACGCGCTGAGGGAGCAATGCAACAAACTGTATGTGGTTAGTATATGTTCATTTATTTATTTGCCCGTGAACTTTGTCCGCGTGAACTTATTATATAAATATTACTTCCCTGTTTGATTTTGTTAACAATTTCTTGGGTTTTAAGTGTTTTGCCCGTAACCACAGAATACATAATAGTACTACGTACAGAAGGGACACTCCCTTCCCCGCGCTCATATTAAATACCGCACCTCACCCCGCACTTCGAGGTAGTCGTCGTCGCCACTTGAGCAATGGCTCGCGCTCGTATTAGTCGTCGTTCGGTTTTCGCGACGCAGACCGTTGCACTTTCCGCGCCATTTTTTAGGCTACGACAACCCTACTAGAGTTTACGCACACATTTGCACGTGCACGTCGTGCACAAACGTTATTTGTTTATGTAGTAGTAGTAGGTAATTATTTTGCGGGCGTTGTATGGAGTGTTCGAGGTGTGCCGTAACCCATACTTTTTATCAAAAATAAAAGTAGCTTTAGCTTAACCTTTAAGTATGGACGTGGAGTCTCACAGGCTACTCGATGTTTTCGTTTTCTTAGTTTTACCTAATTCCCATCATTCCTCGCCATTGAGCGGCTCAGTAGCTTTTGTTTTAGTTGTAAAACTACCAATGAGGAAGTAGGTTTCGTCTTCCGATGAGTATCACGTAAGTTATGACCATCAAAATATTGACCGGAGCCTGTCAGGCTACACGTCCATAGTTGCCCTAAGGTATATTTTATAGGGCGATTAGGTTTATTTCAAATTTTTTAGTACAAAATGTCAAAAAAAAAAATAAGCTGGTAGTTCTAAATCAAATGATCATCAACGAGTACTGTTCAGGGTCCTGCGAGAAAAGCTTTGCCAACAGGAGATACATTTTTTGAAAAAGTCAGTGAGTTCGGATCAATCTGACAATGAAGAGAATATTGAAGTTTTTTTTTTATATATTGGAGTCTGAACTGATACAAAATCATGGAAGTGACTATTATAAAGATCAGGACCAAGATTAGGATCAGAACCAAGACCTAGGACAAGATTCGGGTAGTCATATTCCGTTTTTATTTTGTGCACTGACTGCTAATAGATGTACGTTATTAGACTGTTGTCAGAACTTTTTTATTTATTACCCGAAATAGGCGTTCCGTAAGAAGATTTAGACTGAAAAGAGCCATATATTTTTCATTTTTAAAATTGCTGTATTTTTTAATAAAAGTTGACACGTTATTTTGTTGCTAAATCCTATAACTTTAATATTCAATCAGTTTTAAAGCGATCTTATATCAAATTGCACAAAAAAAGTGTGTGTGCATATAGGAGCCTGTGAGACTCCACGTCCACAGTAGTGTTACGAAAAAATGACGTCCATACTTAAAGGTTAAGTTACTTCTGATAAAATCAGCTATATCCCAGTAAACCCGCGAAAATCGGGCCAGCCGTTTCGGAGATTAGCCGAAACAAACAGACGGCGACATTTGTATAACTTATTTTTTTTGGTTCTTTTGGATTTGCGGTTTTTATATCCACATTTTTACCTACTTCAGCTGTTAAGTAAAATAGTCATGAGGTAGATATGTCTGTCTGAATTCAAACTTAAACCCTGCAACCACTATTCTCCGCCACTTGGCCAACACATCTCTTCTCCATTTGGCCCGTATAGATCCACATCATTTACTAACCCCGCATTACCTTCCAGGAGTCGTGCATGGCCCGCGAGTGCGCGCGAGCTGCCGAGGCGCGACTGGGCGAGGCAGAGCGCGAGGCGGCCGAGATGCAGGACTTCTTGGCTGCCGAGACCGGCGCACTGGGTGACTCGCTGCGGGACGCTGAGACTGAGCTGGTTAGAGTTAATGCTGATCTCGATAGGAGGTACTGTATTCTTCTTCTTAGCGTATTGATGGCAAAAAAATCAGATGTTTATATGTCGCAGGGAAATGAGGATATCAGGGACTTCACGAAATCCCGGTAGATGTCGTATATTCTTGTTTCTAAGTTTTCTTACTAAAAATATCTAGTGATATGACAAAACACCAATAGGGGATCGGACATAAAAAAACGAATTAGTTCGTCAGATAGATTTCCAAAAATTATTGGACACGTATTTTTTCTTTTTTCACGTAAACAAAAAATGAAGACGATACAGTGCTTCGAAAACACGTGTGACGTCATAAATATGATAGTACATTTTACAAGTGTACACCTACAAGTGACGTTTCAAGCCCCACTCCATGATCTTTGACGCGTTTTATCTTCGTCATTTTTTATTGATTTGATAAAACAAAAAACACGTATTCAATATTTTTCGATAATCTAACTTACGGACTAAACAGAATCATAATATTATTTTGACCCAGTCCGATCCCCTATTCACCGTCAGTGATATTATGTCGTTTCACGAATCTAAATCTAGTAAAATGACAAGCGGATACTGCCGAATAAAAATCGAGCCATGCATTTCTCTCGCTCGCTCTAGCTAGTAGTAGTAGGTACCCACACGGGCACTATTGCCACAAATTGAACTCCGCTTACTGAATACTTTCTAGTAGAGCCCGTACTGTATTACTCACCTTTGTTTGCACAGGCTCTTTTAAATAAAGGGGTGCTTTATGGCAATAAAAATATGTAGGCAAAAAGAAGAATCTCAGAATCAAAATATTGAAATAGCTCTCAAAACATCACAGATATTGGTGATTAATGGTAGTAAAACAAAATATACATTATTGAATCGATTTTAATAATAACACATGCGGCTCTCTCGTGTCGCTTCTTTTTTAAACTGATTTTATAAAATCTTATTTTTATTTTCATTTCTGAAACCGATAAACATAGTTTATTAAAAAAGTTCCCGGTATAGTTGCACAATGATTAATAAAAAAGCAAAAGCTTTAATGGATGTAGATAAAATTTACGCTGATACCGATATCTTAAGTTTTTTTTATTTTATTTTTTTATTCATAGGAACAGCAAACAGTTACATTTTAAAGACTTACAATTAATTTAACATACAATAAATTTGGTTATAAAGTAACCCACAACGCTGTCCACAAGTAGGCGTACAGTTTAGGTAAAAAGAGAGCTAATCGCTAGGAACATTGATAGCAGTACATGTGACTAATAAATAAAATTTTCAATTATCATAAACAATTTCACAATTGTTTACCAACAGCGTTCTCAAATGACAATGCCATTCGACCACTAAGAGATCAATGCAACACTGTTTATACAACCGTAGTATTTGTTTAACATTCTTCTTTACTGTACTCATTATTATGAACATTATCACTCAGTGCTTGGCCAGACTGCAAACGCGGGCGCGGGGCATTGAGGTATATGTACTTCGTACTAGAGAAGCTATTTCAAACAAAATAATGTGCGCGCACTTGATGACAGCGGGGCGGGCGGGGGGTGTCATGTTCTCATAGATTACTAAATTACTATCAATACGTACAGATGCGACATAATGTTATTATTCGGCCTACTTGATATAATATTGTACGTATGTACTTAGAAAATAAATAAAAATGTACTTAAACTGGAACAATAATTTTTATTTTTTCTGTGATTGAATGTTGATGGCTGATTCGAGTGCGATACGTCATTAAGAAAGTTACAACGTCGAATCACACGGCGCCGAATGTTTGCGACAACGAAAACTGTGAGCACGAAAGCACGCACCGACGCATACCGTTACAACTGTTGGAAATAACTAATACGAGATAAAGTTTAACAACGGTTTATTATCCGGTAAAGGTTTTGCAGAACAGCGAAACACAATGCACGAGACTTCGAATCACGGAACAACGAATTCACGTTACAACAAAAATCGTTACACCGAAGTCTCGTGCATTCGTTGTAACGGTATGCGTCGCTGCGTGCTTTCGTGTTCACAGTATTCGTTGTCGCAAACATTCGGCGCCGCGTGACTCGACATTGTAACTTTCGTAATGACGTATTGCACTCGGCTGATTCAGTGAATGTTGATTCAAATTTACAAATACTTCTTTCCTAATTAAATGCTTTAGGGTGTGACATATTATAACTAAAATCACATTTCGAGGCAAGACTTCCACCACATTGCCGTATTAAATTACGTATGATAGATGTGTGAAGTGGAAGTTTATAGTGTAATCAAACTTTCAATACAATCTTCACATTTAAACTTTTTTGTTAATTGTCTTGATACATATGCAAATATTATATAACCTACTATCAATTTTGACTTACATGTAGAGGATTCGTGGCCAAGCATTGAATACGTCGATAGTGTCAGGTCTGTGCATGCTAATGTTTTATTCTTTGACTTTCACGTAAATATGGCCGCCACGATGACACATTGCAATTGAAAAAATATAATTAAATCAAATGTGTTTTAAAGATAATAGTTATATTTTAATTACTTGTGATTTTTACTTGTATTTCTTGAATTATTTGTACAGTATCTCAATGCACACGAAGGCATATTTTAGAACAAAAAACTTCACTCAAATGTGTCACGTCGTAGCAACCGCTCGGCATAGACTAAATGAGGTTCAGTGCACGCACTGAAACGTGTGTTACAAAAAATCGAGTTGAGGTGTCTCCTCTAGTACGAAGTACATATACCTCAATGGCGCGGGGCGGGCGCGGCTCGACTAACTTAAACGTATGGAACTTCATTTGAGTGTCCATAGTGGGCACGCGGGCGCGGGAAGCGGCGCGGGCTACTTTCCGCTGGGAGCGCGCGGGCAACTCGTGCATAGCTCGTTCATACAAGTGGCTGCAGTGAGTGCGCGGGGCGGCAAGCGATAAACCACGCGGGAGCGGGTATCTCAAACTATTCGAGCTATCGCGCGCGTTGTTGTGATGGTGTCTTCACAATTAGATGCTGAAGAATTATTACGTGCTATTCAAGCACGACCTGCACTGTGAATGTCGAACATCGTCAATACAAAAAAAAAAAATTGCTCTCGCAATCTTTCATAGAGTGTGTAAAATTCTCCTTAATTTTCTCTGGTTAAATTAATTTTATTTTTCACTTTTATCATTTGCCATTTAAAGTAAGAATTTTCTAGTAAAAACAAGTCTTCTTCATCCATATTATAGTTTGACAAACACTGGACAATACAACATTCGGAACCAAACCGCAGTCCACTGCGGACAGCACAAACGCGCGCGTTCCCGCACCCGCGCCGCTCCCCGCACCGCGCTGCCAGTCTGGCCAAGCACTAAGACTGTTATTTATTTTATGCTCCCACTCATTACTTACCACCAAGTGAGCATCTTAATGCAAGGTCTATCTTTCCGTGGTCTATCTGGAAGTCTTTGAACCGTCTTCGGACTCAAGTGAGAAGATCAAATTAAACTATGCTGCTCCACCTTCCATCCTGCCCTATATGCCCAAAACTCAGCCCAAAAACATGCAACCGAAGTGGCATTTGCACTGCCACTGACGATCTGGTGTAAATGGTGAAGTTCTGGGCTAACAAAATATAAGAATAGGGGTGTTTCCCGACTAAAAAAATTTGATTCTGTTTAGTCCGTCAGTTAGATTATCGAAAAATATTGGATACGTGTTTATTTGTTATAACAAATTAATAAAAACTGAGGAAGATAAAATAAATAAATAAGCCTTTTATTATTTCTCAATTTCATGCAGTTTTACAATTATTATCATGCAACAATTAATAACAATTTTTTTATAATTCAATTTATAGATAATAATATTATTTCATAATTCTTCATTTGATTTTTTGCTTCGTAATTGTTATATATATATATATATATAGAAGCACTGTGTCATCTTAATGTTTTAATTAAATGAAAAAAAAAATGCGTTCAATATTTTTTAGAAATCAATCTGACGGACTAATTACATTTTATTTGTCAACTACCCTATTGACGTATCGCGACTCGAAGAAGAAGAATTTCATGCTTATTCACTAATAGACATTTACCCTTTTTTTGAAGTTTGTGAAATCATCAAATGACTCGTCCCGCTCTTCGCGACAAATATTTGTTGTATGCTTTGGTTGAACCCGCGACACCCAGCGCAGCAGTCTAATCGCTTAGCCACTGCATCAACCGTGCCGTCAATAGTACTCACATTTCACCTTTTTGTATAACCACAGGCGCGCCGAATGCCGTCAGCTAGTCCGCATGTGCGAGCAACGTCGGCAGGAGACCCTAGCAGCGGCCGCGCGGGGGCGGGGCGGCGCGCGCGCGCTCGCACAGCTGGACGCGCTCGCCGTGAGGCTGACGAGGCTGACACGAGCTGTGCATCTAGCGTACCGTCTGCCGACCGATTTGGAGCCTACTGTTTATCATAATGAGCTTTATAGGTTAGTAATAACTCTTAGTTTTTTGTTTGTCTACTTGTTATGAAGTATCACGTCTGTTTTCTTAGCAGAGTAAGGATCGTGGGTGAACCTATGCCTCACCAACATTCCACCTTCCGTTAATTCTACCTCCTTACACAATTACAACTAAATAACAAAATAATACTTTGGTAAAAACTTGAGTATACTTATAGTTATTAATACTTGATGATAGATAGATACCCATCGCATGCACAATAGGGGATCGGACAAAAAAAAACTAATTAGTCCGTCAGATAGATTTTCAAAAAATATTGGACACGTATTTTTTCTTTTTTCACCTAAACAAAAAATGAAGACGATACAGTGCTTCGAAAACTCGTGTGACGTCATATGATAGTACATTTTATACCTACAACTGACGTTCCACTCCATGATCTTTGACGCGTTTTATCTTCGTCATTTTTTATTGATTCGGTAAAACAAAAAAACACGTATTCAATATTTTTCGATAATCTAACTTACGGACTAAACAGAATCATACTATTTTGACCCAGTCCGATCCCCTATTGCACATCCATGTAAAGTCTCACCAATAAATTCGATTAAACACTGTTTATCGAACTTCCTGCAATCTCACTGAAAGTCTCCTAATACAGACCAAAGATCCCAATATAAGATTTCTTTTACCGCAATTTTAACAATGCGTTTTGCTTACAGCCGCAGCGACAGCGGCGAAGCTTTATCCCCTGAAGAGGAGATCCAAGGCGGCGGTCTACTCGCCAACGTCGCACGAGCACTACGCAGTGTGCCGCCAGTACCCAACCCCGCCACCCCGGCCACCCCGTGCAACCCCGCCACCCCGTGCAACCCCGCCACCCCGTGCAACCCCGCCACCCCCGCCAACCCCACGGGGCCGGCCAAGGATGACGACCGCTCGCACGTGTCCGATGATAACGACAACTCGGCTGACCTGCTGGATTCAGAGACTGAGCCTTGTCTAGTCACCGACCCTGGTGAGTATACGACTGTATATATAGAAAAAAAATCTTTATTGTATGTAGTGTTGTTGAAAATATTAATTAATGTTGCAACATCAACATTCAAATGTAAATTATCATGTTGTAAACAGTGGCAACACTCTTCCTTTCCATCTGCGACACTGGTCTATTACAAACGTGAATTTTACTTGTTCGCCGTCTTATTTCATCTTCATCGGCGCTAACGTACCAAAAGCTCAATCACAACACTACACAAGTACGTATTTGATGTACGGTCAGCATCAGAAGTAGCTGAACATTTCGGAATTTTAATTATTTTATGTACACGACTCTAGCTATTATTTTAAATGTTTCAGAAGATTATTCGTTAAAACAGTCCTTACACTCCAATAACATGTAGTAACGAGTAATATCTAACAAGTTTTTATTAAAAAAACAGCTTCGAAACTTTAGAGTAGTGTTAATACACTTCTGATGCTGACCGTACTACACTGTACGCCAAACAAATTACAAGCATGAAAATAGTAAACATCTTACATAGCGTAACACAATGGGTAACGTTCGTACCTAGGTCTTAAAACGCGAAAGCATGATGCCACAACTGCTTGTATTTTTTCCACCAGAATGTGCCGAGGAATGGTGGTCGGGTGCAGAAGGCGCAGGCGCCTGGAGCGGTGACGAACTGTCTCCGGAAAGGGACTTCTATGTGGATGATAAAGGTATATAAATCATTATACGCAAACCATCTACAATACCTAAACAGTCTTGAATTGTTGCGTTTTACGAAAGTGAGTGGTAACTAGAATAACGGTACAATATTGTGCCAAAGCGCCATTTACAGGACATTTCAACGTTATTATTATTTTAGGAAAACTTACAGCTAGGCACAGTAGATAGGTTTATAACAACAATAGGGCCAATTACAAGTTTTCACAAGTAGTTATAAAATATTAAAATATAGCAAAAAAAAAACAAAAAGTCAGTGATAAGGATTAGTAAACAGAATCTGAATAAAAAAGAATGAAAAAAAAACACAAATTTGCAAAATACAAACGTTATAGGTTAGTCGAAGAACTTATCACAAAGCGTCTTTTTCAACTTCGACACGCTTGTATTAAAAATGTCGATCTCAATCTCCTGGCAAGTCGCATTGTACACACGGTTCGTCCTAATTATGTACGAGTTTGGTCCTTGTCGTTGGTATGTGCAACAAACGAGGTTTACGCAAAAACGAACAAGGTATACGCACACGCAGCCCAATCTTGCTCAGCAACTCCGGGACATCACTAGATCCGTTTGCAATTTTAATTAGAAAGGCCAAGTCGGAGATTTTTCTTCGTTCAAATAAAGAAAGAATATGAAACTTTTTGCATCGTTTAAAATAATTTAATATAAAATAATATAAAATTTTGAAAGTCTTGATACTCCTGAACTCAGATGAGACCCTGCAGACGAAACCTAGAGCTTTCGACGCTTTGTTGACAATATTATTTATGTGTGTGTCGAAAATAAGGTTTGAGTCAAAAGTAACACCGAGGTCCCTAATAACACTGACCTTTTTAATTGGGGTATCCAAAAGTTTGTAGCAAAAGTATATAGGCTGTGGTTTGCTGGTGAAAGTACCTACACACATTGCGTTTGGAGAAGTTTAGGTCCAATTTATTTAATTTGCAGTAGGTTTGAAAAGCGTCCAGATCTGCCTGCAGTAGTGACCTGTTTCATGATTTTCATGTCATCCTGTTTTCAACATTGTTAAATATTATTAAATATTTAACAATGTTGAAAACAGGAAATAACATCGTTAATGAAAATATTGAACAAGAGCGGCCCCAATAGCGATTCCTGGGGGACTCCCGAGGGAATAGGCATATATTCCGTATATTCGCTTTATATCAGCAATCCAAAATTATTCCCTACTGTCTGTTTATTTGTTACTAGCTGATGCCCGCGGTTTCAACCGCGCGGATGTCGGTTATCGCTACCGATGCCGGTTATCGCGACCAAAAGTAATATTTTCGTACCCCTTGAATAAAGTTTTTTTTTTTATTATTATTAAAAAGTAGCCTAATTATGTCCTTTCTCGGGTATCAAAATATCTCCATACCAAATTTCATGCAAATTGGTTCAGTAGTTAAGGCGTGATTGAGTAACAGACAGACAGAGTTACTTTCGCATTTATAATATTAGTATGGATAGTATGGATACTCGGTAGCTAAGCGGGAGCAGTCTAATGAAACTTGTGGAATCTTCTTCTTATCGTGTGGGCAGTAAGGTCTAACGACCCCACACACCCTAGTGTCAGAGTTTCTAAACCGCCGCAAGGGCCTCTGACATGGTTTGACGACCGCCATTTGGACCACCGGCTTATACGTGCCTTCCGAAGCACGGAACCATCTTTTTATCAGACAATCAGGTGATTCAAGCCTCCAATGTCCTAACCAAACTGGAAACAACTTCACAAAGTATGCTTCCCGTGGGAATCGAACCCACGACCACCGGGTCACAAGGCAAACGCCTAAACCACTCGACCACGGAGTAAATAATATAAAAGGAAAAATGTGGTGTCTCCGCCGGTGTAAAATGTGAAGAGAGGTCGCGGGCCGCGGCGCGAGCGAAGTTTCGTCCGCACCGCTCCCGCGCGCCCCTCCGCCGCGTACACCCGCCGCTGGCACACGGCCCGCGCACCTCCAGCCCGTCGCAGGGATGTCTTATAAAGACACTGTCCCAAATATTCTAATAATCTGCCAGCATAATATTGACCTCTTATAAAACAACGTGACATCCCCAGACGGTGAATCAGCATCAGTATCAGAACGCGAGTCTCTCCGCACTCTGTCCGCGGCCATCGCACAGCGACAACGTTCCGAGGCCGAGGCGGAAGCGTGCGATGCAGCGCTGGACTGCGAGCGGGGCGGCCTGCTGCAGCGCGCGCTGGCGCTGGACGCGCGGCTCACGCGACTGCTGCACGCGCTCAGACTCGCTGCAGCGCTCGCAGCAGCTAGAGGGGATCCGGATTCTACTAGACTTGCTGCTGCGCTCAAGTGAGTATCATATTGCTACGGAAGCGTGCGATGTAGCGCTGGACTGCGAGCGGGGTGATCAGTATGAGGTTTGTGTTAGGATGTTTATCTAAATATGATTTTGCGACCCAAAAAAATATTTACTCGCAGTATTATCTATTTCGCGGTCTATCCAACTTTCAACTTAACCGTCCTTCATGTTAGTTTTCTAAAGTAAAATAAATACACACAGCCAAGAGACATTTTTCATCATGATCCTAATGTTACTAGACGAAGACGTAGTATAGCCAGAACAGCAATTTTTAATTAATCATAACTTCCTACTTCAGTGACCCCATCTCTCATCATTAACTAGCTAATTATGTCTCACCAAAATAGATAAAATTAAATTAAAGTACCAAAACCACGCATCACTTACACTCCCCGTATCGCTATTTCAGAGACAAGATAGATATAACTGAAAAGAACGTAGCTGACGTTGTTTTCAAAAAGCTAGCGGAATTGGACGCCAGTAAGAACATGATGGAGCAGTACCGACAGTCCGTTGAAGTGAGTATACATAGCATTTGTTTATTAGATTTATTCGTAGGTCCCTTGTTTGATGGGATTAGGGACAGCTGCCCCATACGTGTCTCCTGTAAAGGAACAAATCGTGGAAAGCTGGAGCTACACTCACTTAACATTTTTACTTACCACAAAGCTGTAGTAAAGGAATGCCTCAATATTATTTATTTTATTGTTCCTTTATTTACAAATAAGTTTACATTTTTAAATATTTCTTTTAAAAAACGTATAAAAAAATAGTATCCCACCGGTATAGTGAACAGGGTCTAAGTTACTGGTGGTCCGGGCTCCAGAGAGAGGAACCTTTAACAATACGAGCTGTATCCAGGAGAACATACTCTCTTTGATTTATTTATATAATAGAACACTTTTGTTTTAGGCATACATTTGAAAGTGAAATTATTGACCTACAGATAGTTGTTCCGGGTCTGGGTATTTGTGTATGTGAGTTTAAATGTTTGTGAACGCACCCACGATACAGGAGAAATTCCTAGTGTGGGGCAACGTTTTTTAAAACAATAAAAAATAAATTATTATGTTTGCGTCCCTATAAAATTACATACTGACCATCTTTCATATGATATTTTTGGTAGTTTATAAACTATTGTGCGAAGCCTGTAATTTAGATTTCTCTCACCATGCAAGTATCTATTTCGTACGCCAATGTATGTACCTATCTATAACGATATTTTTTTTTTCTATATTATTCTACAATGCACACGCTATAATTGAAAACGTATTAAGCACAATATTGAAGTGTTTTAAAACATATTTATTTCGTATTTAATATCCTTTTAACTAGGCTCATTCTTGCATAATTATTATGACTTACATAACTGGCGAAATATGGGCGTACCGTAGGTACACTCCTGTCTTGCCCTTCTTGGATTACAGGCGTAATGTTATGTTTTATATTCTCCTTCCTTCCTTTGGAGTACCGCTTTTTATTGTTTATGTATAATGTAATAAAAAGCGATCCCCCAAAATTGGTTTTCTTTTCAATTAATCTGTGTATGTTTTTTTACTTACTACATCGAAAAATTTCAATACATGAATACACATTAAGTCTTAACGAGAATACTATGAAACAATATCCTAATATTGTTAGTACCGTTAACTGGTTTAATATGAAACAGGTATTTACACCATTCAGGCCCTGCTTGGCGATCTCGAGTCAAGAATAAGGCGCCAAGGTTAATACATTTGTACTGTTCGCTGAAAGCCTCCTCACGCCTTATAGTTAGCACAGCGCTTCTTATGTTCTCTCCTAACGCCATCATTATGTACCTATGACACTGGATGTAATATAGCCTGCATAGAACTTGCATATCAATACAGTACGTGATATCGGCAGCTTATTTTTTTATAAGCATTGCTGCTTGAAATATCACAGAAATTCTACAAAATACATAGTAGTTGAGATCTATGGCTACAGCTCTATGTAAATATAATGATGATTTACAGCTCCCATAACTCATTTTTTCTATTTATTATTCAAATATTCATACTTTGTCCAATTTAAGTTGAGTATGTCATGCTATGTCTTGTTGGCTATATTACATCACACTTATAATATGTATGTACCTATATTTAAGTATTCACGCATTCGGCCACAATCACATCAAAAACACTAATATGACAAAACTAACACAAAATATCACATGGAATTGTGAAGTAGGAGAGAACGTATGGACTCCATTCTGCATAGCTTTGCAGCCGCAGCGGTGAACCGACTTAAAGCACCACATGTATATAAACACCGGCAGACCTGTATATAGAACTTGCTAAGAATTACATTTTGTTAAACCAAAAAACCAAAGGGTATCTGGTGTTGAAGATAAACATGTATTTGAAGCAAAAATACGCAATTTTGCTGCAATGTCATCTGCAATAATGCAAAATTTCGTGGTAATCACGGTCATAATGCGTGAGAGTAGTATGTGATTTTAAAAAACTATACTCGACTTCGTGTCATCTCGCTCCCATGTTTTATTACCGTGCCTACCACGGACATTGGTGTATACTATAGTGTTTAATTATTGTTTTTGATTTGTAGACGCTCAAGAAGCAATTGGCACAAGCCGGTGAGGAAGATGAAATAGAAGCAGTTGAGGAGGTATGTGATCATCAAATAAATTTATATTGTATACTTAATAATATTATTATTCAGATATGTAATTTTCTAAATTTGTGGTTGTAATACATAGGATTTTTTTCAGTCTAAAATGGTGATAATCATGCAATTAATAAATATGGGGTGATAACATTATAGGCTGATGATAATAAAAGATATTACCCTTTCTGTTTGATATGTAGCTGCATTATTTAATTTTATAAATTCTTATTTATAAAAACAATCATTATTTGCCACAGGAGTTGTCGGCATGCAGCGAGAGTGAACGTCGCGCACTATACGTGTCACTGGACGCAGCACTGTCAGCTCTGGGCGGCGCGCCGGCACGCTGGCCGCGACTGGCGCAACATCGCTCTAAATTGGAACGTCTCGCCTTCGCACTGGCGGCGCCTCCCTCCCCCCCTGCCGCGGCTACCGCCCCACCCGCCACCCCGCTGGCACCACCGGCGTTGCAGAGTACTGCGTAACAACACACGCAACAACTACTCACATTGCTCAATTTCACGGCAACCAGAACCAGCTCAAACAATACCAACTTCTATCTACAACTAGAGGCAGGTTGCGTTCGCCGGTTCTGACTTTGAGCTTCCTCCTTTACATTTGTTGATCTACTTAATCGCAGCCACCGAGCTGTCACCGGATCCCAAGGGAACCCTGATAATACTTCCATTTTTGTCATAATTATCGTAGCTAAGGATAGTAAAATACTAGTGTTCTTGAATTGTTATATCGTATTGTGGAGCTTATGTCTGCCCTCCGCGGAAGTACGTCATCCGTCCTGCGTAGTCTATGACTAAAGTAACGGACCGACGTGCTTAGAGAACGTTGTAAAACTAGATGAAGTACTGGCAATTAAATTATTGCAGTAGAATGATTGTTGCCGTAGTAAATGGTGTAGTCGTGAAATCGTTCATGACTTAGTACACAATAAGTACGCAGGCAATCTTTTAACGAAATGATGTGTTCCAAAAAGCCAAGACTTCGTCGTCATTTATCTAAGCGTGTGTAGTAAATTAAAATATTATATATACGTTGCCTGCGTACCTATCATCAAACCGTGTGTACGGTAAACAAAGTAGGACTGTTTAACAAATATTGTTACATGAAGTGTATGTAGTAATCACGTTCGATGGATCTCAATTCGCAAGGAAAGTGTGAGTCTTCAGAAAGTTGTTCCGCTAACAATGCAATGATCAAGTCTTGACGATAACAACAATGTAGTGTCATAATATACTTACTTGCTTTTGTTTCTGTACAATTTTTAGACTAAGCCATTAACATTTTCATTCCTAATTGCATTTAACGTTTCGTCTCAATTCTTCAATCATTGCAATTGCATTGAACTATTTATAAGCTGAACTTTTCTAATGTTTTTTGTCTGTATTATTTAAGTATTATGTTAGAACTTGTTTATATGCTGCACTGTAAGCGAAATGTCGTTGTATAAAACGTCGCGTCCGGAATACTGATGTCATCCGTTCCCACACCATGACTAAAGTATTTTAAGTGCCATTAGTGTTAGCTCTTGTAGTTTATTGTAGTGCTGATCTTGGGTCTAAATCTATTTTTATTCGCCTAAACAATTATTGCGTCACAAATATCGAGTATAACTAGGTCACATTTGATTCTCCCACCTCTATGAAATACTTAACGCACACGTACTTTTACAGCATTACTTTAATCGAACAATGCTGTTCAAGTTATATACAGCTGCGACATTATATATAAAAGCCGCAACCGTAGCCAACCGACATCACAGAAAAACCATATTTTATATGATATTAAAATGAATTGTAAATAATATGGATGATACACAGAATATCACAATATTTATTTTTTCTGATCTAGTCAATAACATTCGATACTTTAATTCGATTTACATTTAAATAATTATCAGAAATCTATTGTCTTGTAAATTAAATATAGGAGTTTCTTCGATTCAATCCATATTATGATATACAAATATTGTGTTGCCTCTTTTTATTAATATTAAATCTAGGCAAGCATACAAAAACCATTGACAATTTAGTATATAATATATAATCATTATAATAGTACTGTACGAATGTATGTACTCAGATAATGAAATCAAAACGCGTTGCAAGGACAAAATTGTAACAAATGAGACTGATATTGTATTTACGTTGAACGAATCGTTGACGGTCGTGTTGAAGTTTGGTAAAAATGAGTGTTAACATATTGTTTTAGATAAATGACTTTTTATTGCGTAAATTCCTTGATATGCAACACATTAACTGTATAATAAAAAATGCAAAATCTTTTGTAAATAGTACAAAATCAGTTGAATCGCTTCGTCCATCCACGTCGCTTGCTTCAGGTGCTAATGATTACGTAATCATTAGGTATATACTTAACAAATTATCGATATCGACAGAATTTATTCCAACACCCAACTGCCCAAGTCAGTGGAATATCATAGGTGAACTTGAATTTATTTTGAGGTAAATCGTGAAAATTATGCGATGTAAATACATTAGTGTATGTAAATATACATAAATAAAATATATTGAGCGTCATTTCTGCTTGTTTCATTTATGAATTCACTCACTGCTAGGTATAAAAGCCCTCTATTGTACCAACCTCTCCACGGCCCTATGTCAGCCTCATCCTCCAGATTTTCCCCAGATGGCAGCTAATGTTGTCTGACCATATCTTGAAGATATGGCCATACCTACTTTATAAAGGTAAAATAAAAATCATAACTTACATTTTGTTGAGACATTTATTCGACGTAGTCTATTTATGTTACATTTTAAATAGTTATACAGTTTCCACTGAACATTAAATAATAAAATATGTTTTTACAGCCAACTTTACAAGGAATTCTGCCAAAAATGGTCGTTTCTACCTGATTTTTGAAAATTACAAGTAAAGGTTCATTACTCTTACATCTTACATTAACGTTTTGATTTTAAGATATTACAAATGGAAGAAAATTGATTTAAGTTTTTCGAATTATACAGTTATATAGTTGTGAAGTATTAAGTAACAAAAAAAATGAATGTAACTTACTAGAAGTAATTCAATTGCTATGAGCACAATAACATTGATCAGTCAGATATTTATTTAAAATTAGTGTTATGGCTACAAAGTCCAAATAACTGTAGCCAAGTGAGAACAAACGATTGAAGCTAAAACAGTTACATTTACTATAGGTAGGAACTGAATTACAGAAATTCGCATGAGAAACTGGGACTCTGGTAATTATTGTATAACAGTAGAAACTTAACAAGAAGACTAAAACATCGATAAAGTGATCCTCTCTCTATTGAGAATTCATTGAATACTGTCAAATAAATTGTTCCCCTGCAATCAAGTTTACAACAGTAAATTAATATTTTATTAAGATTAACCCATTATATTATCCATTTCGAGTCCACTCGAGTGTACATTTTAATTAGTTTATTTATTTTCTAGTTTTCTTAGTGAATTTGTTATTTTTTCTAAAAAAAAACGTCCTTAGTCGTTATAATAATATTAACCTAACAGAATTTTGATTGCTAAGTTCATTATGTTATTGTTATAAGCTGACTTTTTTGGCCTTTGTATCTGGCAACTTACGCCCAAATACTCGAACGTCACTCAATTTTAAGTTGCACTTAAATCTCGTGCTGTCTTTGTTACTTTAACGCAGAGTGACAGATAGCAGGAGTTTTGAGGGTTACTTATAATAGGGGATCGGACAAAAAAAAACTAATTAGTCCGTCAGATAGATTTCCAAAAATTATTGGACACGTATTTTTTCTTTTTTCACGTAAACTTAAAATGAAGACGATACAGTGCTTCGAAAACTCGTGTGACGTCATATGATAGTACATTTTGACGACACAAGTGACGTTTCAAGCCCCACTCCAAGATCTTTGACGCGTTTTATCTTCGTAATTTTTTATTGATTTGACAAAACAAAAAAATACGTATTCAATATTTTTCGATAATCTAACTTACGGACTCAACAGAATCATATTATTTTGACCCAGTCCGATCCCCTATTGAGTGACGTTCGAGTATTTGGGCGTTAGTGAAGCAGGAGTGCAAGCCCGATCAAAATGTTAAACTTAAAATATACAAATATATCAGTCAGTGGGCTGTAAGCTAAATTCTATTTTCCTAACTACAGTACAAATAAGTCATCTCGCACCCTCTCGGCTCTCATTCACCACATTCACACTAACCTCAAGAATTTGTTTAACAGTATATTTATTAATTACTAAATATAGATATATAAACTATATCCGCTTGTTCGATTTCATGATATTATCCTTAATATACAACATCAATAGATTTATGTATCCAATATACATAAGAGCGCGAAATGCAAATTTAAATTCTTAAGATACATTTACGCAATGTAATTCATATTCGACATGGAAAGCTATTTTAATACAAAAATAACATGTATAGACAAGGAATGAACATTTAACATTTAATTGACGTGCATTTGAATTTTTAATATTATAAATATCTTCAAAGCTTCGTCATTGTGTCGTTAATCATTTTATTGCTATCAAGTATTGTAATTATATAGTTTTTATAAGTTACAAATTAGTCACAGTCGTAGACGAAACAGTTTTCGCTTTTATTTTTAGAAAATATTGACTATCGATTGCCCGGCCTTCTCCGCAGACGGCGAGTTTTCAGAAACATTCAAAAAAATTGAAAGACCTGCACATATCGTATGTGCATACATTATTGCAATGATCGATGGAGTAACCATGGGCATGAAATCGAGTTCAGCCAGTCACTAAGAACGTTATGTCCATGCAATAAGCTAATAGTCTGAATTGGTCGAAACGTGTCGTCCGACACGAACGTAATTGCCGGTTCATAACTCTTTCGGACCGGATTCCGATCAATCGTCAATAAACTATGGTCGTTCCCTTACTCACCAAACTGCCGACAGCGGATGCCTTTATCTCAGAATATGCTGTCCTTCCCTACACACTGTCCTATCATTTAACACTCAATGAAGTTAATAATTATAGAATTACATCAACATCATTGAGCATCGTCAATCTCACACTGTTCTGTTCAGCATTTTCGCGAACTCGACATTGGAAGCTGGCACGCCTTAGAGCAATCACAGATTTGTGGGTATTTTTAGAGCATGAAATCTCATTTTGCATGATAAAATTGCTCCATAGCGACAAATGACGTAGTACTTGTCTTGCTAGAAAAGCCGCTATTTGCCACTAAAAAAACAAACAGGTTCGCGCGAACATACTTGTTAACGCGCGAGATCGCACCTTTGTTTGCCTATTCGCGTCGGAGTACAAAAACAAGCTTCATCGCGTCGCTATTACACCCTATCTGTGACAGGTCTACGGCCTCGCCGCACTCACAGTACATCTCACAACCCTGTTCAATGAGAACATACATTTTGTTCAATACTGCTCCATCTAATACTTGCCATACTTTGCTACAACACCGTGTTATCATCGGAGGTAGTCCAGAGATCATGCATCAACACTTTATCTCCGTACTTCGGAAGACGCCTAGGCTTGTGACAAACTTTGATTTAGATCTACGGTTTAGAATAAGTCATTATTGCTACGTCAATTTAAACATTGTATAATCTTAGATGCAATTAAATATAAATAGATATTTAACCAATCAACAGCACACAATATAAATATACTTCTAACTATTAGTTAGTAGACTATATTCGTGATACTCTAACTATAAAATATAACGTGTTAAATAGCAGTTTTCAATTGTCTAATATAACAATAAGTATTAGTTTAACATCAAATCCGACCTGTTTCAAAGTGTAGCAAGTTTTAGATCCAAATCTGATTCTATAAATTACAGAGATCCCGAATTAAGACAAAAACATTTCTCTAAGTCATAAATTGACTGATCTGCTTCGCTTACCGCAAACGCTGCAACACACGAGGTTCATCTTGAACTGCTAGCACTCACTTCCGTGAGTCTACAAAACGATTCACCAATCTCCTTTGGCAAAGTACAATTGCACGTTTATCTAAGATGGCGTACTGTTAGACAGCGCCGATGTGATGACAATATTAACAATAAAGATCTAGTTTGACCGATGTAGTAAAGCGAGGAGCGTGTCTAGGTGGAGAGGTACAGTCGGTGGTAGTCGTTGGCCCCGAAGGCGGCGTTACACTTGGGACACTTGCGCTGTCGCGTCTCGTAGCGCGTGCGCAGGCAGTCCCAGCAGAACACGTGGAAGCACTTCGTTAGCACGGCGTCCTTGCGTTTTACCTACGAGACAAATTGTGGCTGTGATACTCGGATGGATCCGTAGGGGATTTATACAAATTGTCACGTCAAATATGACTTGTCGACGATGTCCAATCAACTGGCGTTTAGCGTATATAATAGTGGGCTGGGAGCAACTTAACGCAATGCAAGACTCTCCTCATTACTTTTTTAAGACTATCAATTGTACTTTCTGGAGCCCAGTATCTGCGACGCGGCAGACTCGTAGAAGATGGCGGGACGAGCCGGACAAGACCACGAAGGAAGTCATGGGGAGAGGTCTTTGCCCAGTGATGGGAGGTTAACAGTATCAGTATCAATCGTAGGAAAAACATAATTCCCTCTGCTATTCTTTTTGGACTAATTTCGTTGCGGGATCTAAGACAGTTAAATCGTTTCTCTGAGACTACGTCGAGCTTCATTGTCTCCTTTTCTGGTGGTTGTCACTGTTGATTTTGGCTTTTGTGGAGTGGGTTCTGCTTTGGGAATAGTGTGACGGGCTTGTCCCAAAAAGAAAAAGTATCAATCGTACTAGGCATTCTAATAGTTGTTTGTATCAATTGAAAACAAATACTGGAGTAGAGTCTACATACCTTGCAGGATGGGCAGGTGAGCGTCTCCTTATACTCCCGAATCTCCTCAAGCAGCACCTCGTCCATGCTGCTGCCGGCTTGCTCCATCTTCTTCATGCGCTCCGCCTTTCGACGGAGTATCGCCAACTCCTCCTGTCAAGGAAAATAGTACTATGTTGAGTAAATTCTGCATTTATTTCATTGGCAAAGCAGTTTTTTCGTGTCAAAATTTAGTTTTTTATGTACGGTAATTACCGCAACATATTCTTGAGTCCCTATAATGCCCGTCACAGTAATGCACATACCAGCAATGCACGACACTGGAATGTACAACACAGGAGTGTACAACACAGGAGTGTACAACACAGGAGTGTACAACACAGGAGTGTACGACACAGTAATTGGCGACTTACTGGGGTGTACCTTGCTGGTCCGGCCCAAGAATGTACGACACAGTAATCGGCGACATCGCGCGATTGGTTGGCCGACTAGTTGGGCAACTCGAAATTTTGGGACTTGGATACTAGGTAATTGAGCTAGGTAGTGCTGCCGAATTAAATTGTACTCCATGACGTGCGCTCGCTACGCTCGCATATTTTCATAACACTAATATCTTCTGTCCCCGAAGTGCCGGGCCTCCGCCGGCCTCCTTCGTCGGCCTACGGCCCGGTGCCCATGCCGCCCATAAAGGATACTGTTGCGAGACGGTCGTATGATAGGAACACGAAGAAAAAAAGAAGGAACCACGGAATTTTCCAGTATTTTATTGTATCACCCGTCCCTATTGTCACATGGCTTTTTACTTTTTTAATGTGACGTCACTGTTTGTTTTGATTCCAATTCTCGTGCTGTACATTCTTGCCCGGACAATCGAGGTTCGGGCCGAGAATGCACGACATGACAATGTACAACATTGGAATTCAAAACACTTACATTCCTATGTCGCGCGTTCTCGTGTCGTGCATTCCTGTGTTGGGCATTGCTGGTTCCCATATTCTTCAGTGATTACATACTGGACCGAAACGTGGTCAGAAATGAAGACATACGCATGAGTTTAAAGTAACCTTGTTTAGGTTACCCACGTACCCCGAAGAGGCCAGTGACATTGGGCAGGTCACGTTGCTCGCAGAAAGGATGGCCGATGGGGCCGAAAAGTTCTAGAGTAGCGACCGTGAACCGGAAGACGTTGCGACGGAAGGCCTCGCACTAGGTGGACCGTGCTCCTGGTGAAGGTTGCGGGGACCTGCTGGATGCGAGACGCGTGGGACCGGTCCGGGCCGGTAAGTGTACCCACATTGAGTGGCGACACTTATGTCCATCTTTCGGCTGCAATGATGATGATGATGATGATGATTCTTCTTCTTCTTGCCCTTATCCCATTCTATTTGAGGTCGGCGCAACACATGTTTTTTTTTCAATTCTTCCCTCTTAGACGCCACGACACGATGGCATTTATTCCTATAATTACTTTTTTCACACATCGTGATATTTCTGTTAGTTCTTTGAAATAACATAACATTTTCGTGAATTTTTAACAGTAGTCAAATAGCCAATTACCGCAACCTATTATTATAGATATTGAATAAAGTGTGAAAGTTATAGAAACTTAGAGATGTTACTTCTCTAAGATTACACAAACCATCAACAAATGAACAGAGTATAAACAATGAATGCTAATTTTATATTTCTTTAAAAACATTCGAAAATCAGGAAATAATTTAGGAGTCTATCCGGTACTTCCTCGGGCTCCTCAATAGATATTATTATGTAGGCACTTACATGTAGTCTTTTTGTTTTATACGCTTCTGCTTCTAGGGCGCTCGTCTTTTCTGCAACCACTTGTTGTGCCTCCTTCATTTGCGCGTGATATTTCTCTGTAAGTAATAATGATAAAACATGAGTTTTATACCAATAATTCTGCCGTCTAACGCTTGAGGACGTAACGTGACAAACTATACAATTGATTCGGTTATTCACACGTAACATACATCACGCTTGTATACCTGGACGTGCTAAGCATAGCTACAAGCACATTAATATTTCATCAATTATGTTTCAGCCTCATGTAAGTTCCGAGAGACATGTATACGATTGCTTGAAACCCAAATAGCGTCCTTCGTATTTCCAGTGTCGATTCTCACGCACATCTCCCCTCGTCTCATTTTATTGGACACTGGGTCTAAAGCAATCGTGTGGTGATCAATATAGATAGTTTTTTGTATAGTTACCTAAATGCAGCTTCAAATCAGCCGCCGACTGCGCGGACTCGATGGCCTTCCTCTTGTGCATCTCCATCGCTTGTTGTCGCAGCAACAGTTCTTTCTCCACGGCAGATAGCGTCGCTTGTAGCAAACGTTCCTTCTCTTCGAGCCTTCGCGCTACAGCACCCATTGATTCTATCTGCTGGTCGCGTGTTAATACCTGGAGACAACATACAAATTGAAATTAATTGATAGACTTTATTCTTTCCGTGGATGTCAACCCCAACTAAATTACTCGGGTCTGTGCCAAAGGTCAAAGCCAAGGTAACAGTTGGTCAAGGTTAAAACAGCTCTCCAAACCAGATCTTTCTTCAAAACTTTGAAATATAGAGAATTTAGAAATTAAAGATTTGAAATATATCACCACAAACTTTTATTTGTAATGCCTAGACAGGGTATACACCATTTTCTGTAACTAGCATATTTAAAATAAAATAAGCTACATAGTATATTGCATTCGCCTTACGGTATGACAATTGCGATATTCCCACTTCAAACATGTGGGCACAAGGAGTATTTTAAAGCACTTGAAAGATGTTCCAGCTTTTTATCAGCGTAAATATTGATATTGTTATAAGTATTTTAACAGATTTTATCCCACCTTTGGGATAAGGGCAAAAGAATAAAGATGATGACCTTTACAAACAGTCTCAATTTTTTTTTTTGCTTTTGAAGATAAAATACAATTTAGCTACACACCTGTTCCTGCAACAACTGCTTCTCTTCCCTCAGCAGTTTATGCAGCGAGTTAGCCTTGATCCGCTCCGACATGAGCTTGAAATTAGCATCGTCCTTCTCCCGCAACTGCTGTATAAGCCTTGAGTTCTGTTCCTGCATATCCTCGAAGGCCTGCCCCGTGACCTCCATCTCATTGAGGAGGGCTTCCTCCTCCTGTGCAGTGGAAAAATACTTTATTTTTTTATTATTCCGCCCTTTTAGTTAGTTTATTCCTGATTTGGCAAGACCTAGAAGGGAAAATGGAGAGAATGTGGATTAGTATGGCTTGTCGCGTCATCGTATGTAAGTGAACTGTTCAGGGCTAAGGAATATTGAGTGGTTTTTAGTCAGTAGAAGTCTGACATTCCCTTTCGTTCCGCCCAGAGGGGGACTGGGGGAGGAGTCATTTGATGATCACGAAAATGTGAACTGTTCGTCAATTGGGCTACGAAAATCGCCCTTACAGTTACGAAATAAAGTCAGTCGAGTGTAAATTTAAACATGCTTGATACACCACAATACGATGATACGATGAGCCGTTTGCGATCAGTTTTAGAAGGTGCCAAGTAGAGTCAAAAATAAGCGTTAGAAATGAACAGCAATGAAAATTGGTTAAAATTCTTGTCATAATTACATTGTCGTAAATTTTATCCAGTCTTCTTTTATTTTATTTTGTTCAGATATTTTTGACACTGACTGTATAGCACCGTCTTACAACCAATCAAGAAGGACAAAGTTATACACAGCATATTAAAAAAAGATAATAAATAAATAAATACACAAATATTTACCTGTTTAATCTGTGGCTACCGTTAGTTTCTGGAAAGCTAATTAAACTGTAAATCTGCTTTCATGTTAGTTCATTATAAGATTTAATAACAGATTGATTTAGTTTTCAGAAACTAAGGGTTGGTGAGCTGCTAGCATTAAGAATAATTTTGGGCCTTACCCACGAATTCTCAAACGTAATATAAGAGAGGAGGCCTGTGTCCCAGCAGTGGGAACATTAATAGGCTGATGATGATGATGAATATAATTTTGTCGTACTCACTACCTTACACTACAACAAACCTTAAAATGTTAAAAGTATCAGTGGCTGCGCCAAATAACAACAGATCATACCATTTCTTCTGAATGCTTTCAGATACAATAAAGATAATACTAAGATACGGTTGAGAATTCGGAGGTAATGTAGCGATACATCTGCTGAAATTACACAATGGAAAGAAGGTTTTGCTTATGCCGAAAGTATCGTAGTTTCAAAGTTATTCTACTTCATCATCAAATTGCAACCTTATTTAAAAAAAAGAGTCCGAAAGACTGAAAACTAATCATTTTGTTATACTTGTTGGTGGCAGCAATGCAAAACTACTGTATTGTAATTATCTTATGACTAGCCATTTCCTTCTTTATTATATAACTATCGGGGGTCACTTTCCAGCCCGACCGGATTCAGCTGAACACCAGTATCTTACGAGTATATGGAGCGAATACCTATCTGAATTCCACAGCCCAGTTGGTACAGTCGAACAAGGTAATAAGTATACAGGGTAGAGATCTTTATAATTCTGTAACACTGAAAATATTGATTGTAATTTTGTTTTATCAAGTGTTTCGCATTAAGCGACTGATGTCAAACGCAGTATCCTAAACCGTTGTATGCTAAATGTATCTGTATAATCTTAAAAGTAAATACAAGTTAGCTGGCTGTATACTTATTAGCTTGTTCGACTGTACTAGGTTATACGATACCCCTTGGTTACCAACTGCCTAAAGTGGTTTCCGAGGCACGGAGGAAACTCGGTATGTAATGGGTGGTCAGTGGGCACCCATTCACGGGTCCACCTAGACAAGCGTGGCCTAACTTGAAGATTGAACCGAACGGATGTTATTATTTAACTCTTCCTACAGGTCAACAACCTTGTTGTAATGTTGATAAAGATAACTATGTTTTTGGCATTTATGTAAATGTCAATGGTGAAATAAATATGAAAAGACTTTACGCAACATCAACATCTTACTACATATACTCCGCGCCACGGGTAACTAAAATTTTTGCAAACAAAACTTCTACCACAGATTACCAGATACTACACTCCATGTACTTACGCGCGCTAACTACCTACCGGGCGCCGGTCTACGGTAGCCCATAGCGCAGCAGGGTTTTCAACAGCCGCGCGGCGCGTACGATACGCAATATTTAGTACCTAACTACTCTGTACGCATGTTATATTTCGGTCGAATTGACGCGAGTTTTGAAATCCTAAGAAATAGCTACAACTGGTGTAGGTACCTATTAGGTGCAATGGATGGATATACACTCGAGAGCAATGAATCCGGGTCACTTAAAGAATGTTAAAAATCTCGGAAACTAAAAATGATAGGTTAATGCAATAAATTGTATTTAATAGACAATGTAATACTCCTTAAATAAAGGTATTAAAACTTCTTAGTTATTGTAAAGTTATATCATAAAAAAATCAAATTTGAAAAAGGGCCACTTTCGAAGATGGAACTACGTAATTACCGCATTTGGTTTTGCTTTTGTTTGTAATCTGTCATTTATGTGGGTACATAAACCATGTTGATAGTGCTCTATATTCATTATTCAAGCTGAAATTATGTCGCTTACGCCTGAAGAATGCACCAGAATACTTACAATACTGGAAACCGGCCGGAGTCAGCGCGATACAGCCAGGACTGTCGGTGTGTCGCTGTCAACAGTACAAAGAGTTCTCCGACGTTACGAAGAAACTGGTTCTAACCTACGCAGACGCAGAGGAACGGGCAGAACCAGGTGTACCACAGCACGAGAAGACCGATACTTGGTGAACACCATGCTTCGAAATCGCTTTCTCACAGGAACTGAACTCACAACTCAGTTTCGACGCCTCGGAGGAAGTAACCCAAGTGCATGGACAGTAAGACGTCGGCTTGCTGAATCTAACTTAAAACCCCTTAGACCTGCAAACGGCCCTAAACTGGAGCGTGGGCATCGTATTTCAAGACTAAGATATGCCCAGTGCCACTTAAATTGGAGTATTGAAGATTGGTCAAAAGTTATGTTCTCCGACGAATCAAAATTTATGCTCTACAATCACGATGGAAGACACAGAGTGTATCGAAGACCAGGGGAAAGATTCAAGCAAGCATGCATCGAAGAAAAAGTAGCCTACGGTGGTGGGTCTGTACTTGTGTGGGCCGGAATTTCTTCTGAAAGTCGCACAGAGCTGGTGATCATAGAAAACGGCTCTTTAACTAGCGAAAGATATGTGGAAGAAATCCTCAATGATCACGTTGGTCCATTTATGGTCAATTTAGGTGAGGATGCTATATTTATGCATGACAATGCCCGACCTCATACAGGTAGGATTGTGAATGACTACCTTCAAGAGATGAACATTACTCGTATGGAGTGGCCAGCGCGCAGCCCGGATATCAACCCGATCGAGCATGCTTGGGACGAGCTAGGCAGATGCGTAAAACAACGAAACCCTCCCCCAATCACGCTTCGTGAGCTCAAAATTGCTCTCACAGAGGAATGGGAGAATATTCCCCAAAATCGTATAAGGAACTTGGTGTACAGCATGCCAAACCGCGTAAACGCAGTAATGGAAGCACGAGTAGGCAATACGAAGTATTATAAAGTAAAAAACTAAAACCCGACTACGACAAAAAAAACGACGCTGAAAAAGTATGAAACAAGATTTTCAGGATAGAACAAAAAGAAAAGCCGTAGTCACACGGTATTAAAGTGTTTAGGTTGGTACCTATAACGTGTGACTACGGCTTTTCTTTTTGTTCTATCCTGAAAATCTTGTTTCATACTTTTTCAGCGTCGTTTTTTTTGTCGTAGTCGGGTTTTAGTTTTTTACTTTATTTTATTTAAACAATTTTGGTGTTAAATATTTTTTTTTACCCTTAACTTTTTGTCCGCTAGAGGGCGTGATTTTAAATTTGAGCAATATTTTGGAAATGTACAAGTGAGGCCCTTTCAAATGATACCAAACACGGCGTGTTTATCTCCATTTTTATTTTTTAAGCCTTACTTTTTGACCGCTAGAGGGCGCCAAATCGCTTTTTGTGACACGTCACGTAGCCTATGTTCAGCGGAAAATTAAGACGGTTCTAACGATACCTCTTAAGTCGAGTTCCGACAAGTAGATTAGAAGCTATGAGGGAACAGATGAAGATACACACATACATACATACATACATACATACAAACATACATACATACATACATACATACATACATACATACATAGCCAGTCAAAATCATAACCCTCCTTTGGCTTTGCCGTAGTCGGGTAAAAATTCAAGAAAATCGTAATAAGGTTCAAAAATTTCATGTTTCCTATTTTTGTTTTATGGAGAGATCAGCAGTTTTTTTCTTTATGTAATTTTGTGTTAATAAAATGTATGGTGACTCAGATTTTTTTTACTTTCATTTAAGGAGTATTACATTGTCTATTAAATACAATTTATTGCATTAACCTATCATTTTTAGTTTCCGAGATTTTTAACATTCTTTAAGTGACCCGGATTCATTGCTCTCGAGTGTAGATTCAGCAAGAGATAAGATAAAAACTTATCTTTTTTCGGTTTTCCTCGTGACACAGAAATATAAGTTTTAATTTGTTATGAAAAAATTTACTTACTTCTTCGATCAATAATAGTACTAGATTAAGCATCAGGAACAAAACTAAGTCGCTCAAGTGGCCACGTTTGCACACACGTAAACATCTACATAGCATCTTAGAAAAAAGTTCAATATTATTAACAACTTCAGATGATTATAAACCTTAACACGTAAACATAACGTTTAATTATCATTGTAAAGTATATTTATTTAAGCCCTTTCATCGGAGAAAGATTAGAAGCAAAACATTTTAAATGTCACTCCAAAGTAAAAAGTCATCAGTACAAAAATATTCATTCTAAAATGAAACTTAAACTCTAAGCAATACGGTTAAAAGCATTTTGTGTACAATGTCGTGCTTATTCTATTGCGGAACTAGCGTTCCCTGTTCAAGAACATGATACAATAGTTGGTGCGTTGTAGCAAACATTGGCCAAACAATTATAATATTCGCTGATTTAAATATATTTACAGTTTAATTATGTTTAAATATTATGAAAAAGCACATAATGATATTAAATTACCGAAAAAAAGATATTCCTTCCAAAACCTTGGTGTTACGGTGGTTATTTACGCAGTTTTTGAACGCAGACTGCGGTATTTTGACGTCTTAATGTTGGCTATGATTGGACCATACTGATTTGAAATAAGACCACAAATACGTTTGTGGTCTTATATTTCGGGCCGTTTTTGAAGCGCTTATCGGGAATCTAGTACATTATTGATCGAAGACTTACTTACCTACAATTATTTAACAGCAAGACAAAATGCAGCTGCAGTAAACAGTCGGTATTGTAACATTCTTTTTGCTTTTAACGGCTTCCTTATGCCTACGGCACAGATATTATAATACTTCGTACAGATACCCAATCCCATACAAAGAAATGACACCTCCCTAAGTCATCTTATTGCTCGATTTATATTCTTTCCTCCATTATTTCAACAGATGGCAGCACCAGCGTCGCACTAATTGCCACAGACTGGAGTTTTACAACGCCATCTAGGAGTTCACGTTTCGTGTTATGTAGTTCCGGAACTTTCGGGTTCAGTAAAATGAGAAAAATATGTAATTATTTCGCTTAGAAATGTTAAAAGATGTGTTATATTTCTATAAACAGTAATACATATGCTTTTTAATGGTTAAATTTAATTAAAATTATACAACAGTTACGATTATTGTATGTGGCAAATTGAGTAACACGCCATCTATTGCAAACAGCTCCAGAGAAAATGATTTACAGATTGCTTACTTTTGACAACTTTATCAATCTATGGGTACGAATTGAATTAAAAGTCCTCCTTTAACCTTTTTTGTTGAAATAACGTGATAAATGAGTGTAAATAGATAAATAAGCGTTAAATATGGAACTTTTGATTTTTGTAAATCTTATTTCGGCCGAAATCTACCGTACGCATTTAAGCGATTGTTAATTTCATTACTGCTACCTATGCTGCCATCTATTGTGTTTTTTTCAAGATTAATTATAATTTTTTCGAGTTGTGACCCCATGCCTACGGTATAGAAGTCAAAATCGGTTGAACGGACTGTAAAAACGGCTAACTTAAAATTCTAATCTTATAGTAAATGGAGTATAAGTAAAATTAATCTATTCTTTTTAAATACCTATAAATTTCGTTTTATACTTATTTTTTAGAACAATTTAATCTAAAACACTTGTTTTATTTTATAAAGTATACTACAAAACCTATTATCATAATAATATTTGTCGATAGAGGCACCCCTGGCAATTCACAATATCCACGCGGCGGCGCGCATCTACAAAGCAAAACTCACTTTACGTTTGTAAGGTTAGGGTACATTTTCGTTCGCAGCGTCTGTTGACTTGAAAGACGGTAGGCATTGAACATTTTGTATGGAGTGTAGTATCTGGTAATCTGTGCTTCTACTACTAACGGGGATGTCCTGTGTGAGCGACGAATATGACGCGATGCGATGCTATGCTCCGAACGCGAAAAACGTGATCAACTCAACGGCATACCCTCAAAACAAGTACGCTTTTCGTCGCGATTTGCCGCAGACTGTCGTATAGGCCGCAAGCAGGGTATGGTTATGTTATGGAGGTCAAGAGTAAGCCCATTTATAATTAAAAATGGTTTTGAGTTGATCGCGTTCGTGGCGTTCGCAGGGTTACGTCGGATCATATTCGTCGCTCACGCAGGACATCCCGTAAGTTACCAAACGACAAC
Organism: Diarsia dahlii; assembly: GCA_949775195.1. Lineage (NCBI taxonomy): Eukaryota > Metazoa > Arthropoda > Insecta > Lepidoptera > Noctuidae > Diarsia > Diarsia dahlii. The sequence continues at coordinate 18,613,657 of OX459195.1, forward strand.
TCAATCAACAACACATAATTCCAAATTCATTCAACTCAAAGTAATATACGTCAATACGTGTAATACGAAACTAACGAGCAATTTCACTTGATCGGTTTATATTTTAGCAACTTATAGCGCTGTCGTCTAATGCCTTGTGGTACTGGGTCGTTCCATGTGTCAGAAGCGTTGCAGTACCACAAAACAATACACGACAGCGCTTTCTCTCTCTCGAATCTTTGGAATTATTTGTTGTCGATTGATTTTTCGCTATGTTACTTAGTAGAAGTCCCTAGAGGAACTCGTGGTTTAATAAGAACTGCCTCTCGGGCCGACCTTTAGGCACAGAATACATAATAGTACAACGTACAGAAGGGACACTCCCTTCCCCGCGCTCATATTAAATACCGCACCTCACATTTTAAAAATTATTGGACACGTATTTTTTCTTTTTTCACGTAAACTTAAAATGAAGACGATACAGTGCTTCGAAAACTCGTGTGACGTCATATGATAGTACATTTTGACGACACAAGTGACGTTTCAAGCCCCACTCCAAGATCTTTGACACGTTTTATCTTCGTCATTTTTTATTGATTTGATAAAACAAAAAACACGTATTCAATATTTTTCGATAATCTAACTTACGGACTAAACAGAATCATATTATTTTGACCCTTATAGGAATTTAAATATCCATCATGTTTCTTCGCAGATGTATCGCTGGGTATAAACAAATGTTGCCTAAGGCTACATGCTGTTAATATCATACCGGTGATCCGGCGAAGGGTCTCGTGAAGGCATGCAGCGGGTCAGCGTTGGGTCGCGCACAGGACAGCTGCTTCTGTAACTCGTACTTCTGTTCTTCAAGTTGTTTGATCTTCCGTAGGGCATCCTCGTCGGCTAGACGACGTTCGCGCTTGCTTTCCTAGGTGAGGGAATATATTGTTGGGTTAATGGAAAATACTTTATTTAACGCTACATTAATGTAGCTCATCTATCTATACATAAATAAAAAGAAAAGTCTTGACTGACTGACTCATCAACGCCCAGCCCAAACCCTTGGACTTAGAAAGCTAAAATTTTGCACAGAGGTTCCCTTTATAATGTAGACAAGGAATAAGGAAGGATTTTTCGAAATTCAACCCCTAAGAGAGTTAAATAGGGGATGAAAGTTTGTATGGAAAATCGACATTTTCACGCGGGCGAAGCCACTGGCAAAAGCTAGTTTGCAATATTCTGGTATTGTTATTTTATTTTTTATAGGTATGACCACTCACAGTTCAACTGTAAGGTCACACTTCTGCTCAACCAGACTATCCTGTGGTGACCTCAAATGTATTTAAGGCCCCCAAACCAGTACGATATACAGTTCCGCTCGCTAAGAGTTCAGACCACGGCTTAGGGCGTCATTGTGTGGGTGATAAGGTCAAGATGCGCTTCATAATAATTTTGTAATAAAATATTTGTGGTAATCTGTATTGATCAAATAGTAACTATTGTTATAATCAGTTCAAATGCCGTCTGCAGTAATTGAACAGGCGAAACCGGTATTCTTTTTATTCGAGGCAATGATAACAGCATTATGTCGTTATAGTATTGTGTTGCAACATGCGGCGAGAACAACACATTGGTTTATCGAGATATTTCTCTACTGTGGTTTTGGTTAAAGTTCTAGTTTCGGTTATTCGGTGGTTAGTTCTAGCTAGTTTGGATGCACCGAAAAACAAGATCATTTTTGCAGATGTACTGATACTAACATTATGTGGGATATCGGCCATAGTATAAAATGACATACCTGTGCCATCTTAGCCTTCTGCCGATGGTCCTCGAGCTCCTGCCTGGCCTTGCGCTCAGCCGCCATCAGCTGCACCTTGTCCCTCTGTTCCTTACTGACGCCCTTGTACATGTCTAGTAGCAGCTTCAGTTCTTTCTGCTCGTTCACTGCCTTTCTGTGATGGAATACTGTTCGTTATTTTTTATTTTTTTTTTGACAAAATGTTTAAGTGTTTTTTGCTAAAGCGACTGTTATGATCGTGGTTTATTCGATATTGTTAAAGACTTTAAGAACCAGAGCGCATGGAGCGCCTTTGTGTCATTATGGTGTCTGATGGGGGACTTGCAAATAACATTTTTTTGTAGTTTCTGGGTCTACTGGCAAAGGAATAATTTAACGATGAAGACACAAGGCTCCTTCCCTGCCACGTATCGGGCTTCAGGGACCCTCCAACGGCCTCCAGCCTTAATAAATAGGGTTATATAAATTTGGGACAAGCCCGCCACACTATTCCCAAACCACTGTAACGTCTATGCGCAAGAATCAACAGTGACGTCAACCAGAAAAGCGCTGAGACAATGAAGCTCAACGAAATAAATCAGAAAAGAATAGCCGAGGAGTAGGAAAAACAAATCGATCAATATTATAGGTAGGTAATATGATGTACTTAAGGACGCTGTTACATTTTCGATCAACTCATGTTTAGGTAACTAAAGTCGCTCAAAGCAAGGTCTCACAATAGCGCTCGGTTTTATACCTCCTATAAATAATCTTGATCTTTGATATTATTTTTTAATTTTATTGAAATAGAATTTGGTAGATTACTTGGAACTTTGAAAACGCATTTGGTAATTGTTAATTATTAGTATCGTCGTCATGATAAGTAGGTTAGTATTTTCAACCGAGTCGAAAAAAAGAAGGTGCTGTATTTGTATGTATCCGCGATTTTCCCAAAAGCTACTGATCCGATATCAATCGGATTTTCGTTGATAAATGCATATTGTGTTTTTAAGGAAGGTTTTACTGTAAAATATGATTTTAATATAATAATAATAATAAGTTTATTTATTTCTCTCACAATGGTTTTGTAGCACGTTTTGAACACTATAATATTCACATTGTGAGAGCTGGTGCCTGAAGTAGGTTTCAAAAAAACCTGTATTACAGGTCACCAGGATTGGAGATCTTCCGAAGTAGAAGATGGATTCTTCAATAATATAGACAGCAAATGACTCACGATAGCTGTGATCGTATGTTTATGTAGTGTTTTCGCCATTTCATAATATAATATCACGCTTGTTCGGGTTTAAGGGGCAAACAGATGTACACCCAATATGGGGTACCCACCAACCAAACTTAATGAAAAAGAACAACCGGTACCGACAGCGACTTCCGAAAAGAAAAATACGCTACCTACGTGAAATAACCATGTGAAATAAGTAGGTACTTAAAATGAAATAGGAATTTCAATTCCAAACCTCACCGTCGAAAGCTTGACCTGACCCATCCATTTCCAAACCTCACCGCCGACAGCTTGACCTTACCCATCCATTTCCAAACCTCACCGCCGACAGCTTAACCTGACCCATCCATTTTCAAACCTCACCGCCGACAGCTTGACCTTACCCATCCATTTCCAAACCTCATCGCCGACAGCTTGACCTTACCCATCCATTTCCAAACCTCACCGCCGACAGCTTGACCTGACCCATCCATTTCCAAACCTCACCGCCGACAGCTTGACCTTACCCATCCATTTCCAAACCTCACCGCCGACAGCTTGACCTTTCCCATCCACTTCCGAACCTCACCGTCGACAGCTTGACCTGACCCATCCATTTCCAAACCTCATCGTCGACAGCTTGACCTTACCCATCCATTTCCAAACCTCACCGCCGACAGCTTGACCTGACCCATCTATTTCCAAACCTCACCTCCGACAGCTTGACCTTACCCATCCATTTCCAAACCTCACCGCCGACAGCTTGACCTTTCCCATCCACTTCCGAACCTCACCGTCGACAGCTTGACCTGACCCATCCATTTCCAAACCTCACCGCCGACAGCTTGACCTTACCCATCCATTTCCAAACCTCACCGCCGACAGCTTGACCTTTCCCATCCACTTCCGAACCTCACCGTCGACAGCTTGACCTGACCCATCCATTTCCAAACCTCATCGCCGACAGCTTGACCTTACCCATCCATTTCCAAACCTCACCGCCGACAGCTTGGCCTGACCCATCCATTTCCAAACCTCGCCTCCGACAGCTTGACCTTACCCATCCATTTCCAAACCTCACCGCCGACAGCTTGACCTTTCCCATCCACTTCCGAACCTCACCGTCGACAGCTTGACCTGACCCATCCATTTCCAAACCTCACCGCCGACAGCTTGACCTTACCCATCCATTTCCAAACCTCACCGCCGACAGCTTGACCTTTCCCATCCACTTCCAAACCTCACCGTCGACAGCTTGACCTTACCCATCCACTTCCAAACGTCACCGCCGACAGCTTGACCTTACCCATCCATTTCCAAACCTCACCCCCGACAGCTTGACCTTACCCATCCACTTCCAAACCTCACCGTCGACAGCTTGACCTGACCCATCCATTTCTGAACCTTGTCAACAAACTGCTTAACCCCACCCATCCAAATCCCGGTCGTACCCAACATAATTTCTAAATCACATTCTAATAATAAAAGTATGAAACTCGTACTTACTTTTATCTCAGTCCTAAAAAGTATCAACTCCTTCCGGTCGTCGTCGGTCGTCGGTTGCCGTGGTAACCGTACACTAAAATCTTTTTCTATCACGTTTATCGTACGTATTTTTTGCGAGAGAGCGATACACCCGTCCTTCCACTAGCGCTGCTGAGCGCGGAATGATGAACCGGGAGCGAAAAATGTATGAAGAAATTGGCAAATGTTTTTATTATAGCTAATAATTGAATAAAAAAATTTATATAAACAAAAAAAATATATCTCAACATCTAAAGGACTATAAGTACCGCAATTTATAATAATTTTGGAGATATTATATGCTGTAAATTTACCTATAATGGTACCTATTCGGACCCTACTTTTTACATTTTCTGCGATTATTGTGATGGGAAAAACGTATTTGTGCGATTTTTTTGTATGACGTCATACAATTTTTCTGATGCCAATCTGGAGACGAATAAATTATCTTTAAATTAAGACCATGATATCTTCACATTTGTGATTGCTTATACGTTAAAATGGGACCTGAAAACCACTGTTATTTGTAGAAAAATGTTTTAGCGTCCTTAAGCAGGAAATTGTTGCCCTGACACAGTGAGGCGGAGTCGCAGTAGGCCACGAAGGATATGGACGGACGAACTGGACAGGTTCCGTCAAAACTGGAAAGAGGATGCATGGGTTCGAGAGAAATTGAAAGGAAGGAGTGGAGGGAGTCCTTTTTCTAAGACTGGGACAGACCGTGAAGGCTAGGAAAAGAAATATGATGATGAGTTTTGGCTCTTGTGATACAGGAACTCCTAGTACAGTCGAACAAGCTAATAAGTATACAGCCAGCTAACTTGCATTTACTTTTAAGATTATACAGATACATTTAGTGACTGATGTCAAACGATACAGCGTTGGACATCAGTCACTTAATGAGAAACGATTTATAAAACAAAATTGCTATCAATATTTTCTGAGTACTAGAGTTATAAAGATCTCTACCTGTATACTTATTAGCTTGTTCGACTGTACAAGAGCCAGAGCTACACTGATCTTTGTGAATAATTATTTATCAAATAAAGACTTTATGATGATGAGTTACTTGAGTTGCTGCTTGAGCTCCTTGATGGTCTGTTCCTGTTCCTGCAGCTTGGCGCGCGCCAGCTCCTTGTTGCCCGCCGCGCCTGCGCACGCGCCGCTGCTGCCCTCCTCGCCCTGGGAACACACGGACACATATTACTTTACAAATATACAGTAAAATACAGACAGATTTCTGTCAGTGTCGTGTCGTTTGACGGCACGGTTGGCGCAGTGGTTCAAGTAGTTGACTGCTGCGCAACGTGTCGCGGGTTCGATCCCCGCACCGAACAAATATTTGTATGGCCTACAGATAGTTGTTTCGGGTCTGGGTATTTGTGTATGTGAGCAGTGGCGGTACTCCCATAGAAGCAGAAAAGCACAGCTTGCCTTAATAAAACAACGAATCAAAAAAAAAACAGCCACTACAAAAATAAAATATATATCTTCAAACTGCATGCCACGCGAAAAACGGAACGTAATTGATGCGACGTTGTCAGGTTTACGTACTCAATAACTGTATCATTCATTCCAGAAAATACATTCGCGCGCAACTAACACTGCGACGTTGCCAAACTTCTTCTTATATCTCCCGACTAGTCCCGACCCGACCCCGGCCGATTGACCAAACAGGTCGATCGGGCATGATCGGGCTAGGCTAGCCCTTTCTCTGTCACACTCACTAATCGCTATGTAGCTTTTCTGACCTCTCTATCCTACGAACATTTTTAGCGTTGTTTGTTTACGTACTTTTTGCCGGTTTTACGACAGAATGTATAGGATTTTAAGCACAGCTTCTGGTTGAAATTTGAATGTGTGTATTATAGTCAGTGTAAGATTGCGAGGGAATGTGAATGTGTGTGTGAATGCAGGTTCGCGACGCGATTGAAAGGGATTTCGATTTAGTTCAAATTTTTCTTGAGCGTTGATGGTTGATTGATTGTGCATTTTTTATTGTGATTTGATTTTTTCCTTTTCCTGTTAGTAATTTAAAGTTTTGTGAATAGTTTTTGCTGTAATTAGCTTTGTTTTGAAGTGATTAAAGTAAAACGCAGACAATTTGTTCCTTGTGATGGATTAAAGTGTGTGAAAGTGTTACTGGGCAAGGTAAATACTTTGAATTTTACAGATAAATATAATCTAGTTCTTCACCTACCATAGGAGGCATTTTAATCGATCAGCGTACAGCGTTCAATAAATTGATTGTCGGCTGCTCTCATTTAAATTTTTTTTTCTGTTGGCCTTGCATATTATTTTTCTAACGAAAAGAATGCTTGAAGTTTATCAGGTTACGATGCGAATGCTGTTATTTCATTTGTAGTTTTGGTAAAACACGAATTGAAACATCTTTAACTCGGCAGTTAGGTGACGAGATTTCTAAATAAATTAAGCGTGTCGATCATAATCGCGTCGTGTTTCAAAGGTTGGTTGATGTTGTATGTCTTTTAGCACTACAGGAGTTCCTGTAGGTTCCTGTGTATGAGGTTTTAGACTCATCATGTCCTCGAAAAGGAAGTTTCCTTTTCGAGGGCATGATGAGTCTAAAACCTCATTAAACACAGGCAATTTCTTAGAGATTGTTTTTTTGCTTTCTAAATACGACCTTGTCTTAGAAAAACATACGCAGCAACAAGAAGGCAATAAGCCAGGGCCTAGTTACTTATCAAATAAGATTCAGTGATATGTAGGTATCTGTAAATCTATCTAGGTAGTAATATTATGCATCCAGTTTTTTTTTTTGGAATTTGTGCTTTACTCCTAAATCATTGCTGGCACGCCACTGTATGTGAGTTCAAATGTTTGTGAACCCCCCCTGATCAGATAAGTAGCAAAACGTCCAACAGCGCAAAATGTCTAATGAGCAATAAGACTACTTTGCAAAATGTCCATGTAGCAAAACGTTCAACTATCAGATGGTCTGTATAGCAGAACATTTATTTAGCAAAATGTCAGATTCTCAAAATGTCTGGATACTCAGGCACAAAATTCAAAATCGTGGTTTTTTAAATTACTTCAAAATACAATAGCTACATTCTCTGGCAGATATAATAAACTGTCCTATAATTTTCGCACAAACAATGCACTCGAGGGTTGGCACAGGCGGCTAAACACGAATTTAAAATCAAAGCCAACCATACTACTATTCCTCAAAGCTATTAGAAAAGAAGCGCTTTGACAAGATAGGCAATACAAGAATATTTTATGGACGGTTAGTTTCTATCATGAGTGTACACATTTTGAAAATGACTTTTTGCTAAGTAGATATTCTGCTATACAGACCATCTGATAGTTGGACGTTTTGCTACCCAAAAAATCTAAATAAATAATCGGTACAGGTTGACCAAATACTAGTTGCTTTTTGATATTTCTGGTTTGGTTCCACATACTTCGACTGCCTCGTTGGTCTAGTAATAGCAAGCGCGACTGCTGTGCATAAAGTCCAGAGTTCGATTCCCAGGTCGGGCAAAGGTCTATTGGGTTTTCCATCATCATCTATTGGAATTTCTCAGTCGGTGGCACCTAGTCTGGATTTACATGGGATTTAAACATGGTTGGTGAAATGGGGGTACACTAATGGGTAACCATCTACCTAACCCTTCGGGAATTAGAAGTGTGATGTTATGTTATGTACCACAGAAAAAGGATCATAAGAGTCCAAAAACCCATTTCCAGATTTTTCTCAGAGGAACGGAGATGTTAATTCTAATGCTTTATTATAGTTAAAGTAGGTAATGATAGTAATAGCATACCTCTGGGTCCGGTTCCTCTTTCTTGAGCGCGTGTGGCTTCTCATCCGCGGCGTCTCCTCCCAGCGACACGCGAGTACCCGCCTCCTCTAGCTCCTTACGCACCTGTACATTCAACACATTTAATTTATTATAATTTTTAGGAGCTCGTAGCTTAATTAGAACTGCCACTCAGGTCGATCTTTAGGTAAAGCTGTGCTTGCCTAGGTCGGTCTGTGGATGGGTGACCGCCCGACATACTGAGTTTCCTCCGTGCCTCGGAAAGCACGCTAAGCTGTTGGTCCCGGCTGCCATATATATAGATCTTTGGCAGTTGTTACAGGTAGTCAGTGACCTGGTATTCTAACATCCAGTCTTACCAAAGTGTATTGTATTACCTAGTAGTATTAACTGGGTTGTGGAGGTCAGATAGGCAGTCGCTCCATGTAAAATACTGGTATTCTGCTGCATCCGGTTAGACTGGAAGCCGACCCCAACATAGTTGGGAAAAGGCTAGGCAGATGATGATGATGAATATTTGAAAATAAAAAAGTGTTATGATCACTCTCATATTCTTCTTCTTAGCGTGTCGATGGTAATCTAAATTGTATCGGCCCAGAATTGAGCTTCTAGTTCAACGCTTGGCACGATCTAAATGAGAATGGCTAAGGAATCTATTGGCTAGGAAATTATCAGCAAATATAGCCTATAGGGATGGCTATTTTTTTTTTTCTGTATCCTGCTCAACGCAACTAGACATTTAGATGCTCTTCTGTTCGAATCTGTTCTGTAATTTATATTTGTAGCAGTGAGGAATTGTCCATTGACCACTCTCCGCTAATTCTATTGGGAGGGATGTTTATTAACTAAAAAAAATATGATTCTAATTAGTCCGTCTGTCAGATTATCGAAAAATATTGGATACGTATTTTTTGTTTTATCAAATCAATAAAAATTGACGAAGATAAAACGCGTCAAAGATTTGAGAGGGAGGTGATGACGTCACTGCTCGCTAAGAAATATCATACTAATGTCTTAGAATATGACGTCACACGAGTTTTCAAAGCACTGTATCGTCTTCATTGTTTGTTTACGAGAAAAAAGAAAAAATATGTATCCAATATTTTTTGGAAAACTATCTGACGGACTAATTAGATTTTTTTTGTTAACATCCCTATTAAGACAGTAATGGCGGCCAGCACGAATAATTTGATCGGCAAAATTAAATTCTTTGCTGATCAATTATATTGAGATTGAGACATGGATGTCGATGGTCTAACTAAAAAAAAATCTCATTCAATCAATTTGGCTATTCACTAAATTACATCAAACAGACATGTGACTGAAGTATTATTTACACCTTTAACCCTCCAAGGTAGGGATGGGTCTTAAATTAATAAGCTGCTAAATTAACACTGCTAAATTTTTTTAGTGTCAACACCTGTTAAATAATTTCTGATATAGCTGTTAAATATAGCAGTCACAACTGACACTTGTCACTATTGAAACCAATTCAATAGTGACAAGTTCCGTCTCTATTGAATTCAACATAACGAGTTATTTAGCAACTAGCGAGCGAGTTGATTAAACTCACTGCTAATAGTGTCAACACCTGTTAAATAATTTCTGATATAGCTGCTATATATAGCAGTCACAACTGACAGTGACAAGTTCCGTCTCTATTGAATTGGTTTCAACCTAACGAGTTATTTAGCAACTAGCGAGCGAGTTGTTAACTCACTGCTAAGTGCTAACTGCTGAATTCGGAAATATTACATTTAACGAGAGTTAAATAAAGACTGATCTTCGTTACAAAGGTTTACGCGGGATAAGATAAAAAAAGATTAGAAGAAAATTACAAATACAAAAAAAAACAGACATGAAAAAAAAAAAATCGTTGTAAATAAATTGATTCTCATTACAAATACGCCAACAGAAAAAGTTAACAGTCCTAAGCCTGTGAAAAATATGAACGAAATGAGAATTAATTATGTTAAAAATCTGTCTGTGAATAAATTTAACAGTTGCTAAAAATAACTGCTAATTTTAAGAGTTAATTATTTTTAGCATTAGCATTTAGCAGTGTTATTATTTTTTAACGTTTAAGCCCATCTCTACTCCAAGGTAAACATGCATAAATATTAACAAAGAAAACCAAAAAGCACTAACCTTATTCAACTCCTGACTAGTATCCTTATACTTCCTCTTATACCGATGTACCTCTCCCTTCAATTGTTGGTTATGGTTTTGCAGCGAAGTTATAAGATGTCTCATCTCCCTATTAATGGGTCCGGTCTGTTCATTGGCCGCTAGGTTTTGTTCAAACTCTATGCGCAACATTTCGTATTCTTTCCGCAGCTGACCTAACACGTCTTCTAGTTGAATCATCTCTGCTCTTAGGGTCTTTTGTCTTGATAGTTCTTCGCTCTGAAAGTAACAAATGATTTGTGGAATGGTGTAGTTATTTCCTCAATCGTCTACTTTTATTTGATTCTCAACACCACTACACGCAGGGAATAATATTATTTCAAAAAATCAACATTGTGTGTGTGTCTGTTAAAGAAACAGTAAAATTGATTGTTGAATTTTCAAAATGATCGTCGTTCCGAGAGCGCAATTAGTTCGGGTGCCGTCCCTTTGAGAAAAAGCGCCGAGGTAGTTACTAGACAAAAATAATATTCATATTCATTAGCTGCTGAGTGCAGGTATCATCCACCTAGTAGCGAGATGTTTGAAAGAGATACCGCGGCCTCGACACAAAGGGCTAAGAAGAAATATGGGTGGTTTTTAGTCAGTAGAAGTCTGACACTCCCTACCAGAGTGGTAGGGAGTCATTTGATATTTTCCCACACCCAAAAAAAAAAGGTACTGTTCGAAAGAGATACCGCGGCCCCGGAACACAAGGAGCTAAGTAGGACCATGGGTGGATTTTAGCCAGTAGAAGTCTGACACTCCCGCTCCGCCCAGAGCTGGAGATGTCATTTGATGATTTCCCACCCTCTAAAAAAAAAGGGATTGTTCGAAAGAGATACCGCGGCCCCGAAACACAAAGAGCTAAGAAGGACCATGGGTGGATTTTAGTCAATAGAAGTCTGACACTCCCTTCCACTCCGCCCAGAGCGGGCGAACCATTTGATGACTTCCCATTGATTTCTTAAGAAAGGCAAGAGAATGATGACACAGAGCGTACTCTGTGTAGAGTCATGGATTAAAAATGAAAGTAAAATAATAACAAACTATGGTTCACAACCAACCTCCATCATCTCAATCTGTCTCATGTGCAAGTTCTTAGCGTTCTGCAGCTGTAGCCTGGTCTCGTCCAGCGCCGTCTTCATCTGCATGGACTCGTTGTACAGCACAGAGAACTGACTCTGTAGACATTTGTACTCCGTTGTTTCCACTATCACTGATTCTGGCAGTTGACGTATCTGGGGAACGGGTTTATTTTTTTAAGAGGGTGGTAAAGAACTAGAAAAACATTGATCGTATTTAGAATCATGACCTTTTTACTATACGATCATGTCGACTCCAAAAATGAAGCATGAAGACATAATGGATAGCTAGAAGTGATCATCATTTTAGGATCATACAGTTGATTAGTTAGCCGCAAAGTCATCAAAGGTTCTATTGTATTAGACTCTATTATACACACATACATACATAAATTCACGCCCTTTTCCCATGCAGGTAGGTAGAAAGTTTTAGAACGCCACCTGGTATAAACCTAACACTCTTTTTGCCTTACACGCCAGTTGCGAGTGCTACGCACGTGATCTATCTGAAGACCCTCACCAATATGGTCAGTGTACGTACTTCAAAGACATCCCCCTCATGGCATTGCCAGTATATTCATATTCCTTCTCCACAAAAAAAAAGTCTACCTTGTGATGTAAAACCAGTAAGGGAGGCTGGTTAGTTAGGTAGATATGCAAACTTCATAAAAATAAATAATGAGAATATAAAGGATTAAAGGTTATGCCTTTCATCCCATCAAAACCTTAAAAATTAAGTTCTAATATCAATAAATGTACTCACATCCATCTTCAGTTTCTCAACTTCCTTCAGCGTGTCCCGATGCTGTCGGTGCAGCCGGTCCAGCTCAGCCAGCCGGTTGTTGGCGAGCTCCCGCTGCTCCTCCAGCTCGGCCGCCACGTCCTCCAACTTGGCGGCCGCGGCTGTCGTGTGCGGGGTCGAGCTGGCCCCAGACGTGGGAACTGTGGGGACGGTCGTGGCTCCTGATTGGTGGTAGCTTTTTAGTTTCTCGATGGCTTCTGCGAGATGATTTTCGAGCTTGTCGTTACGGGATCGCACCTGTTGGTGAAGATATAACGGTTGGGTGAAATAGGGGATCGGACAAAAAAAAACTAATTAGTCCGTCAGATAGATTTCCAAAAATTATTGGACACGTATTTTTTATTTTTTCACGTAAACTTAAAATGAAGACGATACAGTGCTTCGAAAACTCGTGTGACGTCATATGATAGTACATTTTGACGACACAAGTGACGTTTCAAGCCCCACTCCAAGATCTTTGACGTGTTTTATCTTCGTCATTTTTTATTGATTTGATAAAACAAAAAACACGTATTCAATATTTTTCGATAATCTAACTTACGGACTAAACAGAATCATATTATTTTGACCCAGTCCGATCCCCTATTGTGGAGGTTTGATTCACCAACACGGTTAACACTGTTATATGATAGAACCCGCGTGATCGGTAAATGTCTTAATCCTCGCACAGAGATGCTGGTGGTAAAACTCATCTATCCCTTCCATCAGGCGTGATCGAGGTCAAGAGCTGACCCCTTGATGTTTAAGTTTTTCCTAATTGAACTTTGGCTACTCCAGCTCCATGGTACAGTCGAACATGCTAATAAGTATACAGGTATCTTTATAATTCTAGTACACTGAAAATAATGATTGCAATTTTGTTATAAAGCGTTTATTTCACATCAGTCTCTAAATGTATCTGTATTCTGTATAACCTTAAAAGTAAATGCAAATGAGCTGGCTGTATACTTATTAGCTTGTTCGACTGTACATGTGCCAACAGTAATTCGTTAGATAAAAGTCCTACCTTCATCAACTCATACTGCAGATCATCAATCTGGTTCTTGAGTTCAGCATTCTCCGTGTCCCGGCTGTTGACGGCATCTTGCAGCTGAGCCACCCTCAGGGTCATAGCGTGATGGCTCTCATGTAAAGTCGTACATAGTGCTTGCAGACGCCGGTTCTCAACTGTGACCTCCTCGTTCGTCGCACGGATGACATCGTCTAATATTGGGGCGGGGGCGGATTCTGAAATATTCATAGTTTAGTTAGCGTATCGGTTACTTCGGTTAGTAATACCGATTTCGATTTCTACCCTGAGAGATGCTACGCAATGTTCGGCGTGGTATAATTCAGCACTGCTGGGCAAAAAATCGAAAAATATTAAAAAGGGTGGAAGGGATGTCAATGGTTCAACGATAGTTAACGGCACGGTTGGCTCAAGCAATAGACTGCTGCGGTGCGTGTCGCGGGTTCGATCCCCGCAAGGAAGAAATACTTGTATTTGTACGATACAGGAGAAATGCCTAGTATAGGGCAACGTTTTTTAATAAAACTAAAAAAGATGCAGATGCCGAACGAAATTTTCCGATCGGCATGGACCGCATGAAAGGCGAATAAATCATTGCGTCTGTTTGAAACGAAGTCGACCCTTGCAAACAAAATGTAACATCAGTCTATGTTTGTTTCCACGAGAATAACAAACCTCTATCCCGGAAGGAATTCGAAACCGAATAGTTAGTACAACATGACTGTTTATTGTTCTTGTAATAACAGTAAAGTCACCGAATACCCTTAGTATTTGTGCTCTGACAGTAGGCTAAAAACCACTTATCCCTCCTTTTGGACTTCGCCACAATCAATTAAAATGACATAATGATGATGTGATTAGGCAGAGGTATACTTAATACAGTTTAAAGTGTTTAAATCCCATGTAATGGGCGAGGCCATTGCCATCGTTCGGACACAAATTTAGACTCCGTGGACTCCGTGGCTGCTAATGAGAAATTCATCATCTTCCTACTCTTAGGAAAAAAGGGAAATTCCTGATGAAAAATCCCACACGCACAGTATAAATATCAGACAAGTATTGTGACTCGGCCGTATCCTTGAAACCGTGGCTCAGGAGATTCCCGACTACAAACAACAAACAATGTTTTACCCTCTTCCTATGACCTCCAGATCTTTCGATCCAGGGAACCACTAATCATTAGTTTTATCCAGCTCGTCCAACCATCTACAACGAGGTATACCTAAAATATTAAACTTAACTAACCATACAGCTTACCCTCACTTTCTCCCTTGATGGCTCGCCAGATCTTGTCATTCCTCTGCTGCAGCCGGTCGAACGCTTGCAACACCTTGGCGACCGCTCGCTTGCTCACTTGAACGCGGTTGGCGAGCTGAGCGTCTAATTCCTCTTTGTCCCACGTAGACAGCTGCATTAAGAATGAGGTTGTTGCCTCGTTTTCATCTATGGACAATGATACGGTCTTAAATTAGATTATAACACAATTGAATTTGAAGAGCAGTGGTGGCTGAGTAGAACAGCGGTGGCCCAGTGGTGGAGGCCCCGACTTACGAACCTGGGTTTCGAACCCAGGCAGGCGCATTACTTTGTGTAATTTATGTCATCACCACTGCTCTGAGAAAAAAACCAAAAATTTTAAGACATATGACATCTACCAACCCGCACTAGACCCGCGTGGTGGATAGCCCATTACTCTCCCAGAGAGGAGGCCTGAGGCCTTTTTTTGGGGACTTCTTCTTCATTCCTCACACTAGAAAGTAGTGAAGGACGAAACGCCAGTCCCTCACCACTTTTATTATAGTCTTTAACTTTTGATGTTGAAATAATGCTAATTCTCTGACTCAATGACTTTTGCTAGTGAAATCAGGTTTTCATAAACGCCTCGCTCCAATTTCGATTTGGTATGTCTTTTATTTTGACATAACAAAAGCGAGCAATTTAGAAATAAGAGTTTCCCAATTGGAATCGAATCGAAGCGTTTGCGATTTCTGTGAATACGATTATAGATTGATTAATGTGATTACAGAGGCCTAGGCCTAATTATTGCAGTAATAAAATTATTTTAAAATTATTTCAAACAATGAATTTTTTTTTGGTAATTTCGCAAATTAATTACCTGTCAAGCTAACACAATAGACTGGATGGCAGTATAGGAAGGCCTTGACCGAGTATTGGAAGCAAACAATTCGTAATAAATAACAATTTTCACACTGATATCCATAATCATGAGAAAATTACTGAAAATTTAAGTCAGATTTTTTATATGCTGTAATGCGCCTGTATGATTCCAATTGGTCTGATAAGACCCAATTTATCAAATGGTTGTTGACCCAAACACCAATCATGGATATTCTACTTGGTTTAACCAAGCAACGAGATTAATGTTTACAGGACATGTATGAAACATAGTCTAGGTTGTTCCTAAATATACCTCATTATTAACTGCATAAACCCCTATTATTTTACCTATGTTAAACGAATGAATTAATGACTTATGACTTCTATTCTATTCTATTTATCTTCGGGGACGCCGGCAGACACCAGACGGGCGATCAGTCCTTTCTTTGTGGATTATTTCGCCCAGTTCCCCATTGACTCCCATTGTTCCCCAGACTTATGACTTACCTAATAGTTAGAATAGTGGCCAGCTTATGCAGCTGTGGGCATTATAAAGTACAACCAACTAGCTTTATTCTCATAATATGTACACTGTATTCTAAAGGTTACTCAAAAGTATGTAGCGGACAGTAAGACTACATTATGCTACAATTGAATACAGTATCATTCTGTAGTAGTAGTAAAAAAGCATTTTGCCAAACATAGTGTGCAAAAAAGTGGTTTGGTCAGACTGGATCTGGAGGGCAGAGTTTAGGGTGGTAGGACAACTTAAAAGTGGCCTATTTCCATTAGTAGACTGCAATAGGCAGTGTATGTGAATAAAGAGGTTAACTTTAATGAGAAATAGAGATTATTTCCACCACTTACTTTTATTTTCAGACTCATCCGCCGTCTCTGCATCAAAGCGCTGCAGAAGTACTCTGATATCCTCATTGAGTAGATTCCAGTAGCGATTGACAACACACAGAACTGCATCATCTTGAGTCTGTCTCTTCTCCAGCTGTTCAATCCTGGCACGAAGCTCGGCCTCACATCTATGGCGTTGTTCTATTCTCTGAAAGAAAATGTTTTAATGTAATTTTATAGGCACTAATAGGGAGAGATACAGTAGATACATGGATAGAGTATACTGGTATTATACAATATACAAAACTTGGTAATTCACTCAAGATTGACCTCTTGAATGTGGCTTCCTTTACAACTAAGAACTGGAAGGAAATATAAACGACCTTTGCCTAGGCAAACAAGGTTTTATAACCTAGTTCAATCATTTTATATTGTTTGGTGATGATACCAAATGCGTTGAAGCATAATTAATAATTATAATGATGCTTTTCTCTATTTCTATGTAGAAAGATTTGTTTGGGCATTAATTTAAAGCTAGTTGGATAGAAATTAAGAAGTCAATTAATTAAACAAGAAGGTGCAATTACAAAAACAGTATTTTTTACTGAAATTCAACGTAAAAGGTATTTTTAGAAATTTTGGAGGTTATTGTTGATAGTTTACAGACTTAAAGCCCCAAGTGTACAAAACATAATGTTTTGGTACTCTCTAATAATATTATTACATCTATCAAGTAAGTCTATCAATAAATGAACACTTCTGTCCATTCACAGAGGCATACTATCCATCAAATACGAAATGAGTAGGTACAAATTGATTGTTAAAACTACTTAAAATGATGCATAATAATATGTTTCTTGTAGTTGCATGGAAATCTCATTGAGAAAATAACAAAATAATCTTTCGTGGATGTTATGTCATCTACTACAAAACATCAATACATAGTGACATAGTATAATTCTCTACCCAAGGCATGTTTTAGACAGGAAATATCAACACAAAAGAAATCTAACAATGGGTGTATTATTAAGATCAATAAATGATACGAAAACATGGTTAATTTTGTACTATTGGGTGTTTACAACAGTAGAAAACTCTTCAATGCTCTAAAACATAAAACTAACAAAATAACATTGTTGTCATTGTACATTAATGCTATGGTAATTAGGTGTTGATAAACAGCTGATCATGACATGTTTCTCATTCATTGAATCTGCAAAAAAACTTCTAAATACTTGTATCCATTAAAACATGCAAAAATACTTCACGTTGAGTACCTGGGCCAACTTTTTATTCTGAAACTGAAGAACTTTTATGTCCATTTCCTCCAAAGTGGACACAGGGCCGATAAGATGGGGCTCAAAATGCACTTTTTTGATCGGTGGCTGGCTACTGCCATTGCCGCCGTCATCTGCTGTACGTTTAGACATTTTGACCTAAAACATAGGAAAAGTGAAATCCACAAATCTCGAAAAATTAATACTGTAGTCTTAGTACGAAAACTATTGATCAATATAACCCGGTCAAATAAGAAAGAGGTTAGAAGATGGTAAATAAGTAGGAACTATGTGCATTCTACTTTGGCTGGATTACATACATACCTGCTTGTCAATATTGACACCCTTGCTAATTGTTGTTTTAATTCATGAAATCTAGCTGAGAAATCTCAATTTCACAATAATCTATATTAAATATCATTTTGCTAACGAAAGCAGAAGAAAATAAACTGAAAACGCCAAGCTCCACCCGAAATATTGCCAACCTACTCGCCTCGCACGTCCTCGTCCGTGTAGGCACTAGTGATGTGGACATGTGGTGCGTTCCTTGGCTACTGCAAATAGTAGATTTTTAATCGGATAAAGTTACAAGATTTCTATTTGTATTTTTCTTTTTTACATGAGACCATGTTGTTTATCATTAATAATATTGTTTCAAACTTCATTTAATCTTTTATTTAGTTCATCATTAACGGTACCCAACGGTACCTTACAGCAGTGCCGGACAGGGACAGGTCCGGGCATTTTATAGACGATCGGCATCGGCCAACCTCTTTAAAGAAAGTAAAACTATAATGTTTTTAAATCAACCGAAGAAAACATCTAAAATGGAATGCTAAGCTGAAATACTAGGCAGCAACTTTTAATAAGAAAAGAATAGCGCAAAAACAGATTGTAGGTACTTTAGTCAGAAATAGATTTATAAGAACAAAAAAAGTGAGGCTACAAGAGCGAGTGAAGCGAGTTCGAAAATTTCAACATCCCACCCATAGCATGGGCTAGAATTTTTCGTATAATTATTGAGTAGGTAATAATGATTAAAATCACCTTTTGCATCAAATAGTCACTCATGGAAGTTATATGAACTGAGAGGGTTGTATTGGTGATTTTAATAATTATTACTCAGTAAATACACCTATACAGGGAGACGTCATATCTCCGAAGCTGTTCACCGCTGTACTGGAGGATGTTTTCAAGGTTTTTCAAGAGAACTAGGCATCAACATCAATGGCGAGTACATCACTCACCTTCGATTTGCCGACGATATAGTGGTCATGGCTGAGACCATGGAGGGCCTTAGTACATACAATGCTCGATGACCTCAGTCAGTAGAGCTTCCGAAAGAGTGGGTCTTGAAATGAACATGGACAAAACCAAGGTCATGTTGAATGCCCATGTTACACCCACTCCTATAAAGATCAGAGACTCTACACTCGAAGTTGTAGACGAGTATGTCTACCTGGGACAAACAGTCCAGTTAGGTAGGGTAGGTTCAACTTTGAAAAAGAGGTCAATCGTCGAATCCGACTCGGCTGGGCAGCGTTTGGGAAGCTGAGAAGTATCTTCTCGTCCAACTTACCGCAGTGTCTCAAGACGAAAGTCTATGACCAGTGTGTGTTGCCAGTGATTACATACGGGACCGAAACGTGGTCGCTCACAATGGGCCTCATCAGACTGTGTCAGAAGGCTTAATAAGGTCACCCAAAGAGCAATGGAGAGGGCTATGCTCGGAGTTTCCTTGCGTGATCGAATCAGAAATGAGGACATCCGCATGAGAACCAAGGTTGCCGACATCTTATGTGGCAGTGGGCAGGGCACATTGCTCGCAGGACAAACTTTCAACGGCTCAAATTTTTTTTTTCTTTTTTTTGTACATATTCTGCTTTATTATTGTACCATAATTCTGCGGCAATAAATATTTTTTTCTTTTCGTTTCTTTCTTTCTTTCTTTCAGGACGGATGGCCGATGGGGCCGGAAGGTTCTGGAGTGGCGACCGCGAACCGGAAGACGTTGCGTTGGAAGGCCTCCCACTAGGTGGACCGATGACCTGGTGAAGGTTGCGGGGATCCGCTGGATGCGAGACGCATGGGACCGGTCAATGTGGCGACACTTAGGGGAGGCCTATGTCCAGCAGTGGACGTCTTTCGGCTGAAATGATGATGATGAAATAAATACACATTTGTTACTGTCGCGAATCCTATTTTATTTAACATACAACCTGAAACGGACCGGTAAATCGCAAAAAACGTTTCGAATTCGAATTTCGCGGGCTACCTTGGAGCATAAACCCTAAATCGGTGTATTTTATTATTAGCAAAAGAAAGCCGACTGCCTATCGGCCATAACGGCCCATCGGGCATGCGGCCCTGGCCCAATTGGCCTACGGCCAGTCCGGACCTGGTCTACAGAGAGAAGAAGGTCCTGAGAGGCCCGTTTCCCAATAGTTGAACTGAAATCATTCTAAGCTTATGGTTGATGTTCCAGGGTAGCCCGCGAAATTCAAATTTTCTTACGTTTTTAGCGATTTACAGGCCAGTGCTAGGTTGTATGTTAGTGAAAATATGATTCGCGGGTGTCAGACGTATGCAGTTTCAGAATTATAATCATCATTACAACCCTCCAAGTTCATGTAACTTTCAAGAATAGGGGATCGGACAGGGTCAAAATAATATGATTCTGTTTAGTCCGTAAGTTAGATTATCGAAAAATATTGAATACGTGTTTTTTGTTTTATCAAATCAATAATAAATGACGAAGATAAAACGTGTCAAAGATCTTGGAGTGGGGCTTGAAACGTCACTTGTGTCGTCAAAATGTACTATCATATGACGTCACACGAGTTTTCGAAGCACTGTACAGTCTTCATTTTAAGTTTACGTGAAAAAAGAAAAAATACGTGTCCAATAATTTTTGGAAATCTATCTGGCGGACTAATTAGTTTTTTTTTGTCCGATCCCCTATTACTCATGAAATGAAATACTCATTCTTGAAAGTTACATGAACTTGGAGGGTAAAAACGTAAGAAAATTTGAATTTCGCGGGCTACCCTGGAACATCCACCTTAATGGTAACGTACACACGGCTACACATCAAGCTATACAAAACCAGTATAATCTGATCGTTCATTGTGCAAAAGATCTAGTAGAGTGAGGCCAAGATTAACTGGTTTTGTATAGCTTGATGTGTAGCCGTGTGTACCTAATTCAAATATCGTAAGAGGGTCCGATTCCCAAGTCAGGCGAAGTAATCATTTTTCAACAGGAACTTGAATTTTACAGACCACTTCCAACTTTCATTGCTGAACATCAGACCAAACTTCGTGGTCTGCAATTCTCTGAGAAGAATGTACCTACTTAGGTAACTACTTCTTCACCCATGATAAAATAAAACAAAAATAATTTTATAAGTATTTATAATTGTAATATTTATGCAATAAGCATAAATAAGAAAACAAATAAAATAGGTAGCGACGTAAATTTCACCCTGAAATCCGAAATATAATCAAAGGAAAATCTTCTATAGATTTGAATTCATCACAGTTCTATATTGCATTTGGTCTTGAAACATTCTTTGGAAAACTCTATATTTCTTTTCATGATACGGTTTAGTGTTCATGTTAGGTGGTATGACGTCTGCTGTTCCACCCATTTCTTCTATGGCAACTTGAACACTGTCGAAGTATTGGGAAGCACAAGCTCCTAGGATTGCAGAGCCGACTAGAACAGAGTCTTTCTCATGAGGCTTAAGAATGGGCAGACCCACGGCATCGGCTTGTATTTGGACGAAGAGGGGATCTTTGGTGATACCGCCGCAAATTAGCAACGATTTGAATGGCTTGTACCCCGCCAAAACCAACGCTTCTATAATGTGTCTCGTTCCATACTGAAATAAGGCATTAAAAATCGTTAAAAGTGAGGTTTTTAAATAGTCAGTTGAGGATGTCTGCATGTATGGTTGTTTAACGCAAAAACTACTGAACTGATTTGGATGTAATTTAGCATACAGATAGTTTATAACGTGGAGTCCCGGATTAATACATAGGATACTTATTATCGGTGGTATGACCCCGTGGTCAAAAAACGAAGGATGGACTGTGTCAAGGATGATATGGCTAGAAAGGAGGTGACTGCTGAGATGACGAGAAATAGGGAATGGAAGAAGACATGTTGCGCTGACCCCAAATGAATTGGGATAAGGGCAGGAGAACGATGATAATGAGAACAGCACGCGGTTGAAGCCGCGGGTGTAACATCAGCATCAACAGCCTATTAATGTTCCCACTGCTGGGACACAGGCCTCCACTCTTTGAGGGTTAATGGGCTATAATCTACCACGCGGGCCCAGTGCGGATTGGTAGATGTCACATGTCTTCGAATTTTTTGGTTCTAAGACATGCCGGTTTCCTCACGATGTTTTCCTTCACCGCGGGTGTAAGCTTGTAGTAAAATCAATGTAGCAGATGGCATTTTGTAGTTGTCTACACTGCCTACTGCCCAGGGACAAAAGCGTGAGTTCATGTTTGAATTGATATTATTATGGCATAACTTGCAGTTATCAAAGTTGGCAATAAAGATATGGGTATTATCAGCTATGATGATACTATTGTAAGTAATATATTTTATTATGACATCATTACTGCGCCTATTGTTATGATCTAAATCAAAATAGCTGAAGGCGTCGTTTTTGAAAAAGTCAGTCAAATTCATGCTATCAAGTGGTGCCTACGTCAAACTGGATTTAGAAGCCATAGGACAGGGACAGGGTATTGTGACCCAGCTTGAGGCCATTTCCTGCAGTGAACTACGGTAGTCCGAGTTTTTTTTTTTTTTTAAACCCCACACTAGGAATTTCTCCTGTATCGTGGGTGCGTTTACAAACATTTAAACTCACTTAGACAAATACCCAGACCCGGAACAACTATCTGTAGGTCATACAAATACTTGTTCCGTGCGGGGATCGAACCCGCGGCACGCGGCGCAGCAGTCCGATCGCTCAGCCACTGCGCCAACCGTGCAGTCAAGTTGAACCACTTACCGACAATGCTTGCAATGTGGCCAGGTAAAGCACAGCCAGGTTAGCTTCACTATTGTTTATTGATAGGCCACAGATCATGCCTCGCATGGACGGGTCAGCCAGCGGTGAGCGGTTCCCATGGAAGTCAGGCCACACATGGACATCCTTTGTCAAATAGCTGACGTCATTATATCCTTCTAGGCGTGCCATTTTTGATAATAAACCCCTCAAGTGGTTACGGGTACTGAAATAATTTAATAGCATGAAGTTTGATTCATAAATAAAATAAATAATCACTCCTTTTAGGCAGTTACTTACTCGCCATGAGACATCCCTTTGAGCAATTCAGCACCAGCAGGGTGACTTGATATTATATGGTCTAATAACATTCCTGAAGCACTTTGTCCAGCCTCATTCAACCACATACTGGGAACCATGGCGCTGTAATATGGTCCCCATACTCCTTGGACTAGAACAGCCTTTTTATTCACAGCCATATGACAAGTGGAAGTTCCACAGATTAATCCAAGGCGGGAGGACATATCTTTATCTATTCCATCACCATGTGATCCAATCATGCCCAAACCTCCAGCATGTGCATCTATAATGGAAGTGGCTACTGGAGTACCTGGTTTCAGACCTAAAGTTTTTGCAACCTCAGCTGTTAAACCTCCACACAACTCTCCAGGCATTAACACCTTATTGCCAATTTTCTTAAAATTATCTGCAGCCAGGTCCTCTAATCCAATATCCCGTAGAAAGCCCCTGTTCCAACCTTGTTTTCCATCAATCGAGCATTCATAATTCCATTTGCAAACTAATGAGCATAGTGAACGAGTCAATGAACCTGTTGCTGTCCATGTTAGGAAATCAGGCAGATCAAAAAAGTATCCGAATTCATCCCATTTATTTGGGAGATTTTTTTTTAACCAGAGTAGTTTAGGCATCTCCATTTCAAGACTAACTTTTCCACCAACATATTTGAGTATGTCATGGTTAGTTTTGTTTATAAAGTCTGCTTCAGCCTGCGCCCGATGATCCATCCACATTATTATATTTTGTTCATTGTTGTTTGTGCCGACAGATAGAGGTTTGCCATGTTTGTCTAGGGCTACTAAGGAACATGTAGCGTCAAATCCAATACCCTTAATATATTCTGGATTTATGTTTGCAACTACATTCTGAAAAGAAAAGTTTTTTTTACTAAAATATCCTTTTTTTTAAAAAGTCAACACTCATTATATCCTCGACTCTGGTAGCTTGATTCAGTCAAATTAAGAAATTGTACTTGATGATATTTTTTAAGGTTTTTTGGTGTCTCACACACATCCATTAAAATTACTAACTTAGGTACTAAGTTCTTCCATAGTTTTTGCTCAAGAGACACTCTTACCTTAATGACAAACACACAGCATTCCCAGATGTCCTTTGATGACTGTTCATAGTAATCAACTTTAGGTTTCCAAGTCCGAATTTCCTTAACAGACGCTTTTAAGACATGACCTCTGTTATCAACCAAGGCTGCTCGTACGCTACCTGAGCCCACATCCACGCCAATAAAATAAACTTCTGCTTCACTCATTTGGATGCACTGCAATCGGATAAACAACACTAGAAAACGCAAAAATACACTTGTAATAAAATTATGTACAGAAGTAAATAAATTATTAATTATAACTAATAAGAATTAACACAGATTAAAACAGAAAATGCTATAAATCACCTTGGAGTTAGACAATGCCTAGTGAATGATAAATGAATGGCGCGGCGACGACAAAAACAAACTGATAAAATGGCCTTGGAGTCGTTGATATAACTCAAGTAATAAAATCAAGCCTCATGAGATAACCTTGTTGTCCTTTGAACTTTTATAACTGTGCAGCTATCATCTGTAATGGTAAACACGGTAATGTCAACACGAATAAACCATGATTTCTTTTGTATTCATGGGTATGTTAACAAAATTAGCATGTTACTTCGAAGATACATTGATAAATATCAATTCAGCTGTACCAATGTAACGTATTAAATCTGATAAATCAATATTAAAACATAGTTCTCGTGGATCGCGCTCGTGAGTGGACGTGTAAGCGAGACGCAGCACTTAATTATTAACATCGTTTGTTACGCGCCGCGCGCAGTCGCGATTCTGAATAATATGTCGAAAACACCAACAAAATACGGTTCGGATCCGAACTTAGTGTCAACGAAAGATAAGGAATGGGTTACTGCGAGACACGGCAACAAAAAAAGGGAATATGAATTGGATATCGACTCCACACTAATGTCACAGGATAGTAGGAGATTCAAGCCTTGCTGTTCAACGGGAGCACTGAATGAAACGCTTAATGCATTCCGCGAAGAAATGAAGCTCATGCATACCTTGTTGACCACAATGAAGCAGCAACAGGATGAGAAATACACTGCTATTCAGTCCGACATTACGGAAATTAAAAAGGAGGTAGTGGAAATAAAAACTAAGAATTGTGATACGGATAACGTTATCAAGAACTTGGAGGGCAAACACAGGGAATTAGATCAGGCGCACCAACAACTAAATGAATCGAATCATAAAAATGAAAATAGGATGAAAGATCTGGTACAACGTAGCATCTTTCTAGAAAAATATAATAAGTCGCTTGAGGATCGTATTGGATGGCTGGAGCAGAAGGAATTAAAATTAAATGTCGAGTTAATTAATGTACGTAAACAAGAGGGAGAAAACATCAAAGAGGTAGTAGAGAAGATTGCGGAAGAATTGAAATTGAGGGTAGACGGCATAGAAAAGGTATGGAGAGTCAGAGGCGAAGGAAGTGGAATGCCAGTCATTGTAAAAATGTGTAACGCGGAAACGCGTAATCAATGGCTAAAAAGCAAAAAACAACAGCTGACGAACCACTCCATCTACAACAACAACGACGATACCCGCATCTATATAAATGAAAATCTTACTCGCCAAATGCGCCAATTACTCTGGACTACGAAACAAAAACTAAAGGATGAGTTCAAGTTTATCTGGATACAAGATGGAAAAATTTTAATTAAAAAGAGTGAGGTTGAGAAGAAAGTTTATAATATCAGCTGTGACAGCGACATAAATAAATACATATCTATTAATAGCGAAAACGGAGAGTAAACATATAAACAGAACTTACTATATATTACAAAATTTCTTGATTTTAAGTTTATATACTTACACAAAATGAACTATGAAGACCTACAGGATATTATATACTCAAAATATGAATCAACAAAACATTGGATAAATTACATATCACATACTGAAAATAAATTGAATATCATACACATGAATATTTGTTCGTTAAGGAAGCATTTTAATGAGTTTATAGTATTAATAAAAGACTGTTTACCTAAATTGGAGCTAATATGTCTAACGGAAATAAATATAAAGGAGGAGGAAGTATATAACTACGAAATAAATGGTTTCTGTTCATATTACTTAACTAGATCGGAAAAAAGGGGAGGTGGTATAATTATCTATGTACAGGAAAATATGGAGTTTGAAATTATAAAGAAACATAACCTATTTTGTGAGCTGATACATGGTCAAATTGTCACGAAACATAAAAAAATCGACATAATAGTTACTTACAGGCCTCCGCAAATGAATAAATCACACTTCATAAAGGAACTCAAGAAATTAATCCAAGATATACCTACTGGTAACGATTTAGTGTTATTGGGGGACTGCAACATTAACATATTGCGAGGGGAAACCGACTCACGTGCCAACGAATACCTAAACACCCTAAGTGAGTTAGGCATGGAATGCTGCATTCAAGATATCACGCGAGAGGTGGTCATGTCAGAGCGACGAGTAGCATCATGCATTGATCATATTTTTGTTCGAAGTGCGCGGCCGGTCGGCGAGCTTCACGCCTACGTACTAACGACCACTGTCTCCGATCACTACATAACGGGACTCTCGATCGAAGTAAACAAACAGCTGATGCCGCCTTGTTACCGCACGACGCTTAATAATGAAGCGGTTAAAACTAAATTATGTGAGGTAGAATGGACAAATCTTATGTGTATTGAAGACCCCTTAGAGTTGTATATGCAAATGTGTGATATGTTTAGCAACATTTACAGCAAGTCAGAAACAAGAAAACTAGTTAAAAAGAGGGAATCGAACATCTGGGTTGATAAAAAATTGCAAAAACTATTAGAAACTAAAGACGCACTGTTCCGAAAATGGAAAACAAATCCTAAAAATATGACACTACGATTAGAGTACACAAAATTTCGAAATAAAGTAAACAAAGCTGTAAATGTTGCTAAAAATGCACACAGGCGCCAAGAGTTGAAAAGCTGTAACGGAGATATGAGAAAAGTGTGGGAGTGTGCGAACAAGTGGCTGGGTAGAAGTAAGTTAAATGTTGATGACGTGATCCAAAAGTATTTTGTAAACAGTAACGAGAACCTGGAAAGCGTATGTAATCATTTTTGTTATACTTTTACTAATGAAATTGGTTTACTAAAACAGAAGCATTTATGTAGCCGTTTGTTTTACGAAAGATGTGAATATGTAAAAGAAAGTGATGTAAGTTTTAGATTTAAAAAAGCCAGCCCTAGAGATATATGTTTAATTATAGATAAGCTAAGCTGCAGCAAGTCCCCAGGCTCCGATGGCATTCGAGTACAGGATTTAAAAACTATTAAGTATCCTATCAGCCAAGTTCTTGCACATTTCATTAATATGTGTATAGATCAACAGGTATACCCTAATGATTTAAAGACCTCAATTATTAGACCAATTTTCAAGGGGGGGAAACATAAAGAGTATACAAATTATAGGCCCATTGCGATATTGAGTGTAATTAATAAAATTTTTGAAAAAATAATTATAAGCCAAATAACAAATTTTTTAGAAAATAATAAAATATTAACAGATATTCAGCACGGGTTTAGGCCAAATAGAAGCACGGCAACGGCATTAAATCAGTTTACTGATGACATAAACAGCTCACTAAATTCTAAAGAGGTGGTTTTATTAATCTTTATTGATTTTAAAAAAGCCTTTGATACTCTGGAACATGAGGGCTTGCTGCAGGCCATGGATGAGTGTGGAATACGAGGGCCTGTTAAAGGGTGGTTCAGGCAGTATTTAGTTAATAGGAATCTAAAGGTTAGGGTTAAGGGAATAGACAGTGACCTCGGTAAAGTTGATTACGGAGTGCCGACTGGGTCAGTTTATGGACCGGTAGGGTATATCATGCACGTTAACAGTATGGTTAATGTCCTGGAAAATTGTAAGGCATACATGTATGCAGACGATACGTGCTTGACATACAGCGGTCGGGACTGTGAACTGATGCAGTCGATAATGCAAAAAGACTTTGATAATGTGGTCAAGTGGGCGCACGATAACGGTATCCTTATAAATATAAATAAAACGAAGTGTATGCTGATATCGTCTCCTTATAACCAAATTGCTAAAAGTGTCAATATCTCAATAAAGGGCCACTCTTATGAATGTCTTCACGATAGCAACGCAAACTGCCAATGTGAGGTTATTGAGCGTGTGGCGAAATACAAATACTTGGGATTAGTAATTGATGAGCGATTCACTTGGGACGTGCACATAGACACAGTGTGTAATAGACTGCGCTCCGTACTAGGGAAACTGAACAATTTAAAATATATAGTTAGTAGGCGAGTAATGTACATTCTTTACCATGCACTTGCAGAGGCAACAATAAACTACGGTCTGGGTGGTTATGGACTGACATTTCCGGTACATTTAAATAAAATTAAGCTGTTACAAATTCGACTGTTAAAATTACTTGTAAACAAGGCAACTAAAGTTAGCATTAATAAGGAGTACGAAAAGTTATTTAAAATTTGTAAAATATTACCCATACAGAAAAAAGTTAAACTAACTATAATTCTAGAACAACACAACAAAAATGAACTCATAGTAAAAAAAGTGTATAACCGACCAACCCGTAAAGTGACAAAGAAAAACAAATACTCGGTCCCTAAGGTGAGGAATTATTTCGGTCAGAGGATGCGGCAGTGGCTAGTTCCAACATTGCTAAATGAATTACCTAAAGAAATGTCTACCGAAACAATGTCAAAAAATGCTTTGAAAAATATTTTGCGCAAACACTATTTGGGTTTGTGTCCCTAGCACTGGAACCTTAATTGTTATGGTATCGCTTCGCACGGCGTATTCGTCCAGAGATTCATTTATATACTTGTTGATGGAATGTCTATCGTAGTATTATAGGAATAAAGTTATTTTGTTAGCGGCGGGTTAGGGCGAGTGTTTGTGCGGGTACGCCGGGTGAAGTGTACAGAATAGTGCTATGTACCTAACCCAGGTGAGTTGGCAGTGCTAGCATGCGCGTGCGACGTGCTACTGTCGGTCGGGCGGCCGCCATTGTGTCTCACTGCTCTGGGTAGCTCGTCTCCCACCGGGGGGTGGTGTGGCGGTGGTCGGGGCGGTAGGGGCATGTTCGTTAGCCGCGCGTGCTGGCATGGTGGGCTAGGCGATATGAGCCAATCTATAGACACCAGTGTACATGTACGAATGCTCGAGCTGTAGAAGTACAGATCAGTTAATTATGTAATTCTCTTTTAAATTTTAATACAATCTGGGCAGCTCAAGTATGTGTGCATCTGGGCTAGGCGTACGTCTGTGTGAGCAGAAGGTACAGTCACGAGCAGTAATATGTGAGCACTTTTCAGAGTATAAACGCGAATTTCTCGAAAAATAATAACAATTGCAAGTTTGAGATATGACCTAATTTATGTAATAAGGGTTTCAAAAGCTTATTTTCTTTACGTAACATTTAAATGAAGTCAATACAGTAGGCGAAAATGACTTTGAACGTTTTTAGGTGTGTGCATGTGTGCAAATACAAAGCGATGTACTTACCCTTGGATATTATAAGAACACTGTGTGATCCTTTAATTAGCTTTATGATGGGATATTCAATGTTTATTTGATGTTATTTTGATTTAAGAGCTGTATTCACGAGAACACTGCCGACAAACTGTCCTGCAGTTTGGCAGAAAATTTGTATGATACCTACTAATGTAACTTTTGATGAAAATAAATAAAAAAAAAAAAAAAAAAAATTTAATAAGTTCTGATGAAGGAAATAGTGCTTTCAATTTTACCGCTTCGAAAACATAACCTCATGACACTGTCACTGTCAAAAGTGTCAAAGTGGTGTCTAATTGTCAATGTCGCTCAAATACTCAAATTAATGTTTTCAAGGCAGTAATGCCGGATCCAAACACAGTGAAATCAAATCAAAATTCATTTATTCAAACTAGGCTGATAATCAGCACTTTTCGAAGGTCAAAATTTACTTTACCTACTTTACTACAGTGAAACTTGGTCAACTGGGACTTGGATAAGTGAGAAACCTCTATAACTGGAACTCTTAGTGGGGTCCCATGAGACAGATTTGAATATCTGAGACACATTTAACCAGGTTTCACTGTATTTACATTTTTATAAGACAGTCTCCCAAAACGCCCACCCATCGACACTTCCTAGTGTTTAGCTGGAAAGAAGAAGTGGCGGAACAAACTCCCCAGCACACATCTGTCTGTTAGGTTGGTTAGAAGAACCAGACTCGATACAATAGCAAGGTGTCAGTTACAGTGACGATAGGAAACGTTATAATTATATCTAGGGTTTTTTTATGATTTCGCACAGTAAAACTTTGTCACTTTGTAACAGGTTAACTAGTGCCCTAGCTGGGTCCAGTACCAATTAGATACTTTACTCTTTGGGTCAGATAATCTGTGGCTGGGTCCAGTGTCTCCATATGTAAATCGAGAGTTACCGTGTTGCTAGGGTAAAAATACGGTGTTTCTCGACCAATTACGGTGTATTTACTAAAAGAATACCGTGTAAATTACCGTGTAATTTTTCAAACGAAAATATAACAACATTATTATGAAATGGATCAAAACACTATATTTTGCTCTTTATATTATTAACAAAAAATAAATTACATGTGTAACATGCAAAATTCAACGTTAATATTATATAGATAGATTAATTAATTTATCAGACTCACTCAGTACAACAGTACATATATTTTTCGTAAATGGATTTATTCAATAATGACAACATATCGTTAGTTGGCTTGAAATCAACACAGTTTTTCCCTTTTCTTTTAATAAACTGCTGGATGAAAATATTCCTTTATATTGTTTTGGTTAGAAGATTGTTTCTTTCGACTCCCGGCAGTGTTACCTTTACAAAATATATTTGACTGACACTGAAATTCAGAAATTCGTTGTAGGACTTTTAGGCAGTACATGTAATAAACTAATTCATACTGGTAATACGGTGGTTTATGACACGGTAATACATTTTTACCTTGACGGTAGATTACAACTTGACTACCGTGCATCTACGGTAATTACCGTGTATATGGAGACACTGGCTGGGTCATACATAGTTGCTGTTTTTTTCGTGGTTGAGTACTACATCTTTGTCCTTGAAAAATAATACGGAAAGATATGAAAGGCGTGAAAGCTTTTTTATCTGTTGACAAGGACTAATTTCTAAGATAATTTCTATTGTAATTTCTACATCCCATCTTGTCTTTGTTTTCATCAATGTCACTTTGACATCTTGTCTGCATTTTAAACAAATTTTAAACAGCTGTTCACTGTTGTCTGTCCACAGAACATAATACTCTAGCGAGAACTGCACTCTGTCGCGGTTTGTTTTGACTTTCGTTCGTCTGTTCTTCTGATAGAAAATCAAGCAATTTGACCCACACAATACTGTAAATTAGTACATAAAACGATGGTTCGTTTCAAAAACAGGTGCGTTACTGCGTTATTTAATGCAGGGAGTTGAGAAAATTGAGTGTGCAGAACATGTTGTGTTGTGGAAGATAAGCGAAAATAAGGACACTCATAGAATAGAACCAAACAAAGAATTGATTGTGTATAAGTAAGATGAAATCGCAGGTTTCTAGAGATGAATGGGTAATATACTGCATTGGCCCCAGTCATAGAGAAATTAGGAAGAATTACATAATTAGCTTGAAGCTAAGCTAACCTAACACTTTCAATAACATGCACCAATATTTTAATAATATGCTTAAAAATATAAAATAATTTAGTTTGTATTCTTTTCTTTCAGATACATAACTGTTGAAATAGTTTGTCCATTCGTGCCTGAGGAGAAACCACTACATTTGAAAGCAAAAATATTCCATGACATATTACTGAATAAAATTCAGCTGCTGCATGGGGACTTTGGTGTGGCTGCTGTTTGTAATGGATTTTTAACAAAATATTGTAATGAGAATACTAGGATAGCTATAATAAGATCAAGACATGGGCCACATAGATTTGTAACTAGCAGTTTACCTTTTGTAACTAAGATAGGTAGCCTAGATGTTAAGCTGAATACACTCCATGTTGGTGCAACACTAAAGCATAGTTTTAAGTTCATACAAAAGCATCAGAGAGCATATTTAGATTCTATGTGGTCCAAACTAAAAACAGATGAAGAAAGACAAAAGTTAGAAGCAGCTGTAATGGATTTCACTAAAACAGATGTTGCCATAAATATAGAAAATATTGCATAGGTCATGTGTTTTATTATCATAACTTCACACCTGTAATACCTGAAGGGTTAGGCAGAGGTGTACCTAATAGTACATAGTAGTGGAAGTTTAAGCCCCAGTGATATTTTGTTTTTCCGACAGGAATATCTTAGTAACGGTGTCTGGATTTGTGCCTAGTTGATAGTAGCAGGCTCTCTATTACATGGTACTTAAACATAGCAGGCAATTGTTGGTGTTTTATTTTCCTGGTGATTATTCTAGATGGTTACTTGATCTTGTAATAAATAAATCAATTCACTTGATATGATGTACAAAATATTTATTAAATATACTTAGAAGATACCAATAAACACTTACATTGCACATTGTAAATATTTTTACATCAACAATGAGTTTGAAAATCAACTCTATTTACATTATCTGCTTCAAATTCTATAATAAAGATACTTAATTTATTAATCTATCAAATAGTACCTGTATCACAATTGCTTATGCCCTCTACAATTTCTCACGTAATGTAATAAACATGTGGTTCTGGTTCGGACTGATCGCCCGCCTGGTGTCTGCCGGCGTCCCCGAAGATAAATAGATAAATAGAAGGTCATTCTTTTATTGTAACATAATATTGCCAAAACAAGACAATATTATAGGTATTATTAGACATTATTTCTTACTAACACTTACAGATTCTGTCTGATGTAAATGGTTAATAATTAATCATTAATACAGTGTCTTGTCATGTTAGTTTTGCTTATGAAATTGTAAGTAAAGCTTCTTTCCCAACGTAGATTGAAATATTGGTACTTGTTCACACCCTACTTTATGGCACATAATTTTTACATTGTTATTAACTCTAGTAAAAATATCAAGTAAATGTTCATCATTGGCATACTTAGTAATTGATCTACATAATAACTGAATGAATACAGATCCTCTCTTCACATTTCTGTAAGCTTCTAAATCAGGTGCTGTGGCATAGTAGATGAGAAATTCACTTTTCTTTATATAATAATGATCTCTTGGGCTATCAGCCACCAGAACGGGAGTAGCTTCATCAACTTGGCATGCCTGAACTATCAGCAACTTGGGTATGTGGTGTATTTTAACTGCTTCGTCAGAGTCCAGCATCTTTTGAATATTATCCATTTTGATCTTCACTGAATCAGCTGCATACACTTGTCCACGCACTCCATGAGACAATATACATAGCATGAAAACACTATCGTCTTCACTAACTTTGTTCTTTACCACATCCATAATAAATTTAATCATTTCCTTGTGGTCCAAATCTGTACGACTGAGCACTGTAAAGTTTAACGATCTCATGGTATTTTCTAAAAGTATTAGATCTTTCTCAGAGCCCACTCGCTGATCCAATGAAGTACTTTCACCAGTAAGCTCAATACTATACTTCGATGGGTAAAAATTTTCTTGATTTATAATAACACAAGTTCCAACCTTTCCATGATTTTTAATTTCATAACAATTATTATCGAATGGCT
Organism: Diarsia dahlii; assembly: GCA_949775195.1. NCBI lineage: Eukaryota > Metazoa > Arthropoda > Insecta > Lepidoptera > Noctuidae > Diarsia > Diarsia dahlii. The sequence goes on from OX459195.1 coordinate 18,647,344, forward strand.
TTCGGTCTGATTTTAAAGGATCATCTATCTGTAATTCTTCAAGCATATCCAAAATATCAGCGGGAGATACATTATCATCTTCATTTCCTTGCCGCGATTCATCTACTTTCATTTTGGATTCAGAGGGAGTACTTTCATATTTTATGGTAACTGCTGCACCTGGTTTAGGTTCATCATTCATTGACTGTTGCAACATTTCTATTTCTGAAACTAATTTTCTTAATCCCGGTAAGTTCTCCACAATTCGAATAAGTTTCTCTACAGCCACTTTAAAGCCCAACACCTTCTTATTGTACTGATATTGGTTGATTGTAATGAACTTGTCACACATAAGCTTCAAGAGAACCAGTTCGCACGACTCATATTCTGTTGTGTCAATATCATATGTCAAGAGGGCTTTTTTCAGTTTCAGAAGATTGTCAGAGTTCATATTCTCACACAATTTATATAAAGCTTTCTTCATAGGATTTACATGCATTTTTACAGTAATGAAGTCAGTCTGATAATACCTGCGTGCAGAAGCAACATTAAACCCTAGTTTCCTGACTATGCTGTGAAGTTGGCAGATCAAGAGAGCCTCCAAGAATTCGTGCTTCCAGTTGGAGTTGTGTTTAGCATGTCGGAACCACTCGTGTAACATGTTGAGGTTCGTGGCGATCGCAGGATCGGTGGAAACACGTTGGAACACAATCAGACGTTGCAGTGCAGTATCCGGTACTTCGTACAGAAGAAACACGAGAGATATCATATCGTAGGGATTGTCCAGTAGCTCTTTTTCAATTTCTGCTATCATATCTAAGTTCATAACATCGCTGTTTCCGATGATATTTTCTACATTAACTCCACTTACTCCTTGTGCTTGCGAGTCTGGCTGCATCATGTTTATTAGTTATAGAGAAGTTGCTACATGTGCTTTGATTCTGACACGAGCCTTGTATTTTTATTCACTCACAATTCAATGCAATATTCCTTCTCATAAATCGTCACTCGGTTCTTTTTTTGTATTTATTTGTGTCTTTGACAATGACAATAAAATTGACGCCTACGTATTTTATACTGTACAACGGACAATCCGTCATCCGACAATGTAATTTATAGTGTTGTAGTGCTGATCATTATAAAACTACTCTGTTGTGCTGATTATTTTTTTAATCGATTACTTATTCAAAACGAGTTTTTTCTTTGACCAAAAACCATTATTATCAACTTTGTATGCTAATTAATACGAAATGTTAAATAGTTATTACAATATGACATTATATAACATTTTATTTTTTAATGTAAGTATTGCATATTGTATTGTTTTTATTTGATAGATCATACCTACCTACGTAGGTACTGGCTATGATAAAGATATAAGTACAGTGCGATCAAATTATCTTGGCAGCTCCGAACTTCGTGCAGGTCATTTTGTTACAACGAATGTATAAAAGTGTTATGATATTTATTTAATTTGTATTTCTCACTGTTTAAATTAGATATTTTCTGATCGTTTATGTATTGGTTTAACTGGCAATAACAGTTTTATTCCCAAGTTTACATGCGTAAAATTTCGCAAAGCCTATGTTCAGAGCTGCCAAGATAATTTGATCGCACTGTACTTAGAATATTTAGTAACTTGCCGGAAGCTAACCTATAGTGGCGTGCGACTCAACTTACAAGAGTCAAAATCAGGCGTAATAAAAAAGGTCTTCCTCTCTGGACGATGACGACAGGTCATTATATTACATTAAGTAGGTAATGCAGTTTATTATATCATCAGTATTACACCGTCCTTGTTAAATCGAGAATATAAACAAGAATTTGTTTTTGAATTTTTTATAATTTCATCTTATATACCTATATTCCATCTTATATTACCTACTCGATTACATTTCAATCGTATAGATTTTTTTATGTTATACTTATCCCATCACTAGCCTCTAATACCTGTAAGATGATGCTGACAGTTTCGGGGAATCCCTTGGGGATTCCCATCTCCCAAGTAGAAATCTGCCGGGGCTTCGTGTCGTACAAAAGAAATACCGCGGCCTCGGATACAAAGTCGAGCTAATAAGGATGTTTACTGACTAAAAAAAATACGATTCTAATTAGTCCGTCTGTTAGATTACCTATCGAAAAATATTGTTGACGAATATAAAACGCGTCAAAGATTTGAGTGGGAGGTTGTGACGTCACTGCTCGCTAAGAAATAATATGACGTCACACGAGTTTTCAAAGCAAGTTTTTGGAAATGTATCTGTGTACTACTTAATTAGATTTTTTTTGTTAACATCCCTGTTATATTCTAAAAACAGAATAAGAGTACTAACCAACTAGGATTCGAAGTAATTCGAACCCTTTGTGCCAGTTGTCTTCCTCGTTGGTCTAGTGATCGCAAGCGCGCATGCTGAGCATGAGGTTTTTGGTTCGATTTCCGGGTCAGGCAAAATGTTATTGGGTTTTCCATCAGGAATTTCTTAGTAACAGCCACGGAGTCTTAATTTGTGCCCGGTTGATGGCAATAGGCTCGTCCCCCTATTACATGGGACTTAAAAAAACATAACTGGTGGAAATGTGGTGTAAATAAGGGTGTACCTTATTAGGTAGGTACACCCTAATTTACACCTCTGCCTAACCCTTCAAATCAAATCCATTTATTTGCCAGAATATAGGTTTCGGCTTCGAGGAATAAAGGCGTGACGTTGTGCTAAAGCACTACTTTTTAAAATCAGGTCTGTGCGGATGATAATAATTACTTTATTAAAATAAGAAGAAAACGAGTACTATTGTTGTATATTATTATCTCAAGTGTTGACCACAGCACAGGCATCTGACCAACATTGTCTTCTCGTAGTTATACTGCATCACGTGTTATTTGTGTTATAAATGATCAGTTAAAACAAACCAAGAAATAAATCAATACACTTCCTTACGCAAACAAATATTTATTGTTAAAATAAAAACATGTTAATGTTGGTTGATGTCATAATAGTTACCTAATTGAAGAGTTAGTTATTTTTTTGGCCTAAGTGTTTTATTAGCATTCATTTTGGCATGGCAGCCAGTCTTTTCTGTACATTCCAGGATGACAGCAATGCGGAGGAGTACTTTGAAGCCTATGAGTCAGTGTCTGTGACCATACGACACTTGCTGTAAGTCTTAGTAGTTATTTTATAACAAAAAATAAATTCATTGTTTGCATAAAATAACCTTATTTACATACATATAGGTACTCATAATAATATTTCAATTTCATAACTAACAAATCAGTAGGTAAACAAATAGATGAAATTTTAAAATCTGCTGACTATATTTTATTTACATAAGGTATATTTTTCAAAGAAGTTCCTACTTCTTAATATACATATTATATAATTAATTTATTTATGCATCACAATATTATCACAATTAAATAAACAATGTCCCTCAACAAAAATTTACTTGAAAAAAAAAACCATGAAATCATCTCTATAAAATAAATAATATCTAGAATATAGATATATAATTATGCTTTTGTTAATTAATTCTAAGATAATATCGACGCAAGAAAGCAATCTTGTAGTATCTCGAAAAGTTGAACTTTACACCAGAGCCAAAAAACTATTTCAAAAATTCTAAATCAATTCTCAATCGTAAACTAGCTGAATCAGAGTGGTCATTTTTGGAACACTTATTTCTTATAATGAAATTTATTAGATGGCAATAATTAATTATAGCATTCTCAAGTTAGTCTAATGGGCCTACTACACGCACGCACTTCCCCGCAGTTTTCGTTCACACTTCACAGTACATCGCGCGTATGGTTGGTAAAGCTGTATAACCATTACAAACCACACGCGCGATGTACTGTGTGCACCGTGTAATCCCGCAGGCAAAACTGTGGGGAAGTGCGTGCGTGTAGTAGGCCCATAACATGCGTTCTAAACTAGTTAGTTACAGCAATAGGGGATCGGACAAAAAAAAACTAATTAGTCCGTCAGATAGATTTCCAAAAATTATTGGACACGTATTTTTTCTTTTTTCACGTAAACTTAAAATGAAGACGATATAGTGCTTCGAAAACTCGTGTGACGTCATATGATAGTACATTTTGACGACACAAGTGACGTTTCAAGCCCCACTCCAAGATCTTTGATGCGTTTTATCTTCGTCATTTTTTATTGATTTGATAAAACAAAAAACACGTGGTATTTCAATTTGAAGCAGCAATTTTAAGCAATAGTTAATAGTTTTAATTTTTTACAATAGGCAAGCGAAATAGATTTAAAATTTAAAAAAATACTTGTTGCGTTTTTAATGTATCTATGTATAACTTAAAAATAGTTGATTATATGGTATTTACAGCATTTTGAAGTATCTTTCTTTTGTTAAAAAAGTTTAGAAAAAGTCAACGACGTATCAAAAAAATAAACACATCGTAGGAAAACGTTGATCAGACCGTCTGACGCAGTATTTTTTTCTTATTTCAATGATGCAATAAAAAAAAAATGCCATTTTTCGAGATACGACAAAATCGCTTTCCAGCGTCGATATCATCATCTGCCTAGCCTTTACCCAACTATGTTGGGGTCGGCTTCCAGTCTAACCGGTTGCAGCTGAATACCAGTATTAGTGTTAATTCCAAGATTTAAATACAAAAATTGCAGATTTGTTTACTTGCTTTAGTTTATATTAACAAATCTTTAGATAAAGTTCTTTATCCCATGTGGAATGAATTATTGGTACCTGAATACATCCTTCATCAAGACATTCTTTTTTTACAATTTTATTAACTTTAGTAAAAATACCAGATAAATGTTCAACATTGGCATATTTAGTAATAAATTCACATAAATACTTTATGAATACAGATCCTCCTTCCTCCTGTTTGTATCTGTAAGCAGCTAAATATGGTGCTGTTGCATGGTAGATAAGAAAATCACTTTTCTTTACATGATACTTTGGGCTATCAGCTACCAGAGCAGGAGACGCTTCTTTAACTTGGCATGCTTGAATTATCATCAGTTTGGGAATGTGGTGTATTTTCACTGCAGCATCACAGTCCAGTAGATCTTGAATGACATCTATTTTGATCTTCACTGAATCGGCTGCATACACTTGGCCTATTACTCCATGAGACAATATACATAGCATGAAAACACTGTCCTCTTCACTAACTTTGTTCTCTACCACATCCATAATAAATCTAACCATTTCCATATGGTCTAAATCTGTCCGACTGAGCACTGTGAAGTTTAAAGACCTCATAGTCTTCTTTAAAAGCATTAGGTCTTTTTCAGAGCCCACTCGCTGAGGCAATGATACATTTTCAGAAGTATTTTCAATACTACACTTTGACGGGTAAAATGTTTCTTGATTTATAATAACACAGGTTCCAACTTTTTTGTGATTCTTAATTTCATAACAATTAATTTTTAATTGCTTCCGGTCTGATTTTAATTCATCTATGTTCAAGTTTTTAAACTCTTCACACTCTTCATTAAAATCATCAGCATAAAAATTCCGAAGTCCCTGTCTTGATTCATCTTCTTGTATGTGTTCAGAGGGAGCACTTTGAGTACTTGTAACACCTGGTTTAGGTTCATCATTCATTGACTGTTGCAACAATTCTATTTCAGAAACGAATTTGCTTAATCCCGGTAAGTTCTCCACAATGCGAATAAGTTTCTCTACATCGACTTTAAAGCCCAACACCTTCTTATTGTACTGATATTGGTTGATTGTAATGAACTTGTCACACATAAGCTTCAAGAGAACCAGTTCGCACGACTCATATTCTGTTGTGTCAATATTATCATTTATCAGGAGAGATTTTTTCAGCTTCAGAAGATTGTCCGAGTTGATATTCTCACACAATTTATATAAGGCTTTCTTCATAGGGTTCACATGCATTTTCACAGCAATGAAGTCAGTCTGGTAATACCTGCGTGCAGAAGGTACATTAAACCCTAGTTTCCTGACTATGCTGTGAAGTTGGCAGATCAAGAGAGCCTCCAAGAATTCGTGCTTCCAGTTGGAATTGTGCTTAGCATGTCGGAACCACTCGTGTAACATGTTCAGGTTCGTGGCGATCGCAGGATCGGTGGAAACACGTTGGAACACAATCAGACGTTGCAGTGCTGTATCCGGTACGTCGTACAGAAGAAACACGAGCAGTGTTGCCGATCATAAAAATCAGAATTCGGTAGAAATAATGTGAAAAATCGGTATATTGAAATAAAAATCGGCAGTTTTGCATTTAACCTTTATTTTTATATTGTTCATTCATCATCATCACTGTTACCTTCTTCACTTTTCCACTTTTTGTCCATTCGAGTTAATAAATTACTGTCTAACGCAAAATCGAAACAATTATTTTTACCTAATAGACATTTTGTGCAATTACTGATTTTGTGCAATTGCTTATTTCGCGTTTTCGTTTTTAGTAAATTTACTTGAGAAAATATCCTTTCTACATTTGCTGAGGAATGTGGAAAGGATAATATATGAAATACAAATTTAGATAGCTCAATACAAATATGCCAATGTATAACAGGGACCGCAACAGATCAATAGCATCCGTTTTAAATGGAACAAAAAACATTCGCCTAGTGCTGCCTTCTCTATGATTTGGGGAATACCCGATACATGTAGCATAAAGATAAAGCTTGGTATTCACGGACGGCGACTAAGCCCCGACTTGTCGGATGCCCGGACCAACACAAACTTGGTCGGGGATCGATCGCCGATCGTAAATCCGGCCCTTACGGTTTATCGGTAGATTAAACCTCGATTGATAGACGTATCGGTAGATCGGTAGATTGTTAAAAAAATCGGTTAAAATACCGATTTTTCGGTAGCATTGGCAACGCTGAACACGAGAGATATCATATCGTAGGGATTGTCCAGTAGCTCTTTTTCAATTTCTGCTATCATATCTAAATTCATAACATCGCTGTTTCCGATAATATTTTCTACATTAACTCCACTTACTCCTTGTGTTTCAGAGTCTGGCTGCATCATTTTTAGTAGTTTCAAATAGTCGTAAAATGAATGATTGTTGTAAAACTACAAGTTTTTAATTCACAATATTTACTCCCGTCGCGGTCGTGGCTTGAACATGCACACATTTCAAAATTTCAATTCAAAAAATGTTCAAAAAACTAAATTAAAAATAGACTAGCATTTTAAAAGACTTTTATGACTAAGTATATTACTAGTGCTGCTGTGCTGCCGAGGCTGTTGCCTGACATTCAAGCATTCAATTATTCGATTTTTATCAGTTATCGATAACAACTAAACTCTTTTGCAAAAAAAACGGGCACTTCATATTTTTTTCTCTACTTCAATGAAGAAGGACAAGTAAGAGGTTTTATTCATTTGACGATGTATTGGCATGTTATTTGAAGAATCCTGGCATGATTCTGTACGTTCCAAATTTAAATTTTGAAATTAACAAAAGGAAAATAATGATTATTGTAGATTATTGTAAAATTGCTTTACTAATGGCGCGAATTGCTAAAACGATTTTATTACTGATTACTAAAATTTTAAAACTTTTTGGATATTTTCTGCAAATTAAACAATTTTATCTTTCTTTTTACATTAAATACCTACCACTTTTTGACATGAGTGATAAAGCGATAAGGGCCGGTAAAATTATAGCCCTACTTGAAGAAGGTTGTTCGCAAACTTACGTGTCTCAGCGGCTAAATGTGAGTCGTTCAACTGTCCAGAGGACTTGGCAACGGTATCAAGAGACCGGTTCGGTCAAAAGAAGACCCGGTTCGGGAAGAAAACGACGCACAGAACCAAGAGATGACCGCTTTTTGGTGAGTCAGGCCTTGCGGAATCGTAAGGCGTCAAGTGTGGACCTGAAGAAGAGCCTTGAAGAAGTAAGAGGAGTAGAAGTTAGCTTGTGGACCGTCAGGAGGAGGCTTTTGGCTGCCAATATCAGGAGTTACCGCCCGGCTCGGGGACCTAAATTACTCCGTGAGCACCGTGTTGCTCGACTTCAGTTTGCTCGAAACTGTGCTTCATGGACTCTGGAGGACTGGAATAAAGTATTGTTTTCTGATGAAGCTAGAATCTCTTTGTGTGGAGAGGACCGACGCCGGCGAGTGCTACGAAGACCACGGGAACGCTATGCGGAAGTGTGTTTCGAAGAAATCACTCCTTATGGCGGAGGCTCCGTTATGTTTTGGGCAGCAATTAATTCGACGGGGCGTACGGAGTTAGTTCTCATAGAAAATGGAACATTAAATGCACACCGGTACATAATGGAAGTCCTAATTCCAAATGCACAACCCGCATTGACTGCACTTGGGGAAGATTCCATTTTTATGGACGACAATGCTCGCCCGCACCGTTCTGGCGACGTGGAAGCGTACATGCAAGAAGTTGGGATCCGTCGTTTAGATTGGCCAGCTCGAAGTCCTGACCTCAATCCAATTGAGCATGTCTGGGATGTTCTAAAGAGACGGGTAAGATCAGTGCAACATGCTCCACAAAACATCAGGGAGCTAAAAAGAGTCATTGCAGAAGAGTGGGAACGTATTCCTCAAAACGTCATTAAAAACATCGTGGAAAGCATGCCCAGAAGGATTCAAGCTGTGATTTTGGCAAGAGGAGGTCACACTCGTTAATAGGTTATTACATTTGTAACTTTATTTAATTAAACAAAGTAAAAAAATCTTCTTGTCTTTATTGCCGACCACTTCTTATTGTTTGGCCGTGTACATCGGTTTTAAAGAATTCATAGATTTTTTTTTTAAATTGCCACAGTTCACTTCACGCGTATTAATTTACACGATTATAAGTATACAGACTACGTCAAACAATTAAATTTCATTGAATTAACTCAAATCGACCTTAGAACGTAAATTTCATAAGGTGCCCGTTTTTTTTGCAAAGGAGTGTATAAATATAACGTTTTATTAACGTTATTTAACATAAATTAATGAATAAAATAAATCAGTAGGTATGAAAAAAGTGCTCCTCGATTGCTGTAACTCAACAATAGTTTGAATGACCTCATAAATCAGCTGGTAACGTCTCAATAAGTAGATTTACGTTTGTGCCTACGATAATGACATGATAATAATTAAGAATTTTTCGAATTTCTATTATCATGTGGGAATATAGTAAGACTATCGGAATGTTATTGTATCACCATAGATAACTTGTAATAGGTAAATTCTTTATCAGTATCGGGAACAGGGTCCATGGTAGGTACCGGCGTGCGGCGGTCAGGGCTCCAGAGAAAGGAACCTCCTATCAAAAGGTTTGCACCGTATCAAGAAGTGCTTATTTCTGAATCAGGCCACTGCTTATCCAACTACCTAACAAGAGGTTCCTCAGATGTTGATAAAGTCTCATGTCAATTAAGCCATGTTTGATATTATGACACACAATAACAAATGCACATATTGGCGATTATTGTGCATAAACATGCACAATAATCGCCAAGTCGACCTCCCACAACGTCGGTAACCTCGCGAGCCGGTTGGCTCGCGAGGTGAGGTCTTACGTTAAGAGACTTGATTTGCTTCTCTCTGTCGGCTTTCACGAGGTTCTCGTCATACAGGACCGGTAGGTATGACATTAATCATTGCGCGCTGCTCTAATCAATTAACCACCACTAGATTTGGCTTATAGTCCTGCCAGTGATGATGTTGATGGAAATGATCCCGGTACAATGTAACATTGCCATTTTCGTTGAGTCGGGCAAATGTCCCTATTTTAGTACCGCACTTCTGAATGTACAAGAAGTTGCTAATGGATAATCCTGGCTACAACGTTGTGTCTTTGCATAGTCTCCGTTAGCTAGATGAAAACCCCAGAGATAATGTGACGGTATGATTCACCCGGATGGTGGCATGCCCAACATTGTGTCAACCGTACTGTCCCATATTATAATTCTCCGGTAGTTATTCACCATTATAACTGCATCCGTAATGGTAGAATGGTACAGAACCACTATTATAACTTCATCCGTAATAGTGGAGAAATCGAAGGGTCAGTCCCTTCGATTTCTCCGAAGGTCTCCAAAACCTAACCCGGCTACGGACGCTTATAAATCTACACCGGGCCCATGCGGTGCGCTCAAAGAGCGTCTGTGAGGAGTGGGCGCCCGTTCTTCTGCCATACTTTCCTGCCTTTATTATTGTCAAGCACTATAAGTTTGTGCCAGTTTTCTTCAGCCAAAGAGAGCGGGGCCTTATCGGCCTTTATCCACCGCGACAACAATACATTTCGATACATCCCCAATCACGATTGACTTCTCGGAAATATTCCCTGACACTACACAGAATCAATGATCTTGAATAAATGAAAAAATCGATTCGATTATATTTTAATCAAGGTGATTGAGTTGCTTTTTTATTGTATTTTCCCATCACTAACCTCAAGCGTCTACGTTGCACGTTGCTGTCAGTTTCGGGGATTCCCATAGGATAAGGCATAGAGTAAAGTAATATATCGGGTAAGGTGAGTGTTTTCATCACAGTAACACACCTCAGTTTTTTGATAAATGTTTTCATGTATATTTGTATTGTGTGTATGATTGGCACTCCTTCACTCTGAAACAGCTGGACTGAACGGATATGGATAAAATTTAGTACACAGATAGAATAATTAGAATTTCGCTCGACATTGAGCTTTTGGTGATTTCGACTTCTGGAATGAAATCAACTTAAAAAGATTCCAGGCTGAATAAGTATCTCTTCAATCAAGAGATCAGTGCGTGCATATTATTATACTCTTTAGATCAGCGGACGTAAAACTAAGGTTTCCCTAACTTCGACATTAAATTTAAAAAAAAAACTGTCAAAACAAAGTCAACAGTGCATTGTATAGGTTATTTGTAAATTTAGCTATTCGTTTAATTTTACTTACAAATACAAACATTAAATGAACTGTTTAGTAGCCGGAGATTATTTTTTAAATATCTAACATGCAAGTTTCAAGAACAGAGATCTTGAAATTGTACAAACATCTCATGTTATATTCCAAGTCGCTGACACTGACTGATCCGACGTATTTTAGGCGCAGAGTTGCCACCGAATTTAGAAAAAACAAAGCATTAACAAAAGATAAAGATATAACGTTCGCATACGAGGTAATTATCCACATATAAATCTGTAAATTATGTTATTCATTACGCATTTTAGAAATAACTATCTGTGCATCATGGAAGTTAAATATCTTTTTAGAGTTCTGTAATTATGGTCGTTGTTTCTAAGCGGAATATTTCTTATTCGGAATTAACCTTGATCACTTGGCACAACATCATTCAATTTATACAAACTTTCCATAAAGTAGTTTCCTGCCATGATCTGTTACTACATTCAACACAGGCTTTTTTTTGCCTTTACTTTAAATTATTATTACCCTTTGAATTATATTGTATCTTAAACTGTGTATAAGATAAATAAATAACAAAATTAAATAAATCACTTAAGACACCTGATATCGGCCTACCATTGCCATCCATCTGTATAAAGGCGGTCAGTGTCCTCAACCTCTTGTCTGGCCAAATTTAACTGTGTCTGGCCGGCCTGGCTTTTGTTAGGGATTATAATTATTTTCTTATTTCCATCACATTGTTCTTTCAATTTAGCATCACGGAAAGTAGATAATGTTGATTGAGTGACAGCTTGTAAAGAAAAAAAATATAAATTCACATTATAGCATAGGACTGGAAACTTGTGCAAACATAACAAACATTTATGTCAGGAGATCTGCTAGATTGGAGTGAAGTTTCTGATACACAGTAAATATTTGAGGACAGAGAAAAATGCTTTTTTAGCAGCTTTGAGGCTCAATAATCTGATTGATTTTAGCGGGCAAGTTTAGTTTTCTGCCTGTTAGCGGTGCCAACACTACGGGACTCATTACTGGCTAAATAAGGATTAACATAATATGTTTAATCATTTCAGAAAGGGGAAGCACTGTTGAAACGCGGTGCTGTTGTCTAACATGCTGCTCAACCTGCTTTACCGCCCACATGCCACTGCACTCCGCATGTGTGTTGCGTTCAAGCACACCATCGATTACTCCAAAGTGCCTAAGATCAATGAGAGTGACTTGACAGAACAGTTCATACGGGGCAGCGGCCCTGGTGGGTCCGCGGTCAATAAAAATTCCAACTGCGTTTTACTGACACATATTCCTACAGGTAATTAGGTTTTAAAATACTTTTGTATAATATTATTATTTTACAATTTTGTTTTGTAGATAGAGAGACAGAATATACTTACCAATTGCCGTCTTGAGCAAGCATGGTGATCAATGAGATTGAAGAGCTCTGCTTTGAGAAGAGACCTTTGCTCAGCTGTGGGACATTAATAGTCTGGTATTATTATTACTCAGTCTATTAATAAAATTTTAAATGTTATTTGTAAGAGTAGATTTTCACCTGGATAAGGTAGTGAAATACTAAATTATTTGCTAAAATAATCTAAATATTCTACTCCATGAACAACCCAGCTCCTCCTAGTGGGAACCACATGATTTTAGTTACTTTATAATTTGTAGTGTAGATTAATTATATTACACACAAATGAATAGTAACAGTCCAAAGAAAATATATGATTTTGAGTAAAGTTACTTAATTGTATTCCTCTTCACATTACAGGCACAGTAATAAAATGCCATACAAGTAGATGTCAAGATGAAAACAGGAAGAAAGCTCGTGAATTATTAATTGCCAAGTTAGATGACGAGCTGAATGGCCAAGACAGCATAGCTGCCCAACAAAAACGACTCGATAGCAATAAATACAAAAAAACAGAATATAAAAAGAAAAAGATTGCACAAATGAAGAGTGAATGGAAGAAAAGAGAAGGATTGGCTTAGTTGGACGTATTATATTATCTGTGGTTGGACATATATTGTGATTATAAATAGCGAAACAATTTTATTAGAATTAGATTAAATAAGCAATAATTGAAATTTGGAGGCATTTTTATGTTATGTGGCGTCTCTTTATCAGTCCTTTTTACCCGACTACGGCAAAGCCAAAGGAGGGTTATGATTTTGACTGGCTATGTATGTATGTGTGTATCTTCATCTGTTCCCTCATAGCTTTTAATCTACTTATCGGAACTCGACATATGAGGTATCGTTAGAATCTTCATTTTCCGCTGAACATAGGCTACGTGACGTGTCACAAAAAGTGATTTGGCGCCCTCTAGCGGTCAAAAAGTAAGGCTTAAAAAATAAAAATGGAGATAAACACGCCGTGTTTGGTATCATTTAAAAGGGCCTCACTTGTACATTTCTAAAATATTGCTCAAATTTAAAATCACGCCCTCTAGCGGACAAAAAGTCAAGAGTCAAAAAAAATATTAAACACCAAAATTGTTTAAATAAAAAAAAGTAAAAAACTAAAACCCGACTACGACAAAAAAAACGACGCTGAGAAAGTATGAAACAAGATTTTCAGGATAGAACAAAAAGAAAAGCCGTCGTAGTCGGGTTTTAGTTTTTTACTTTTTTCTCATAACCTCTTGTGTCATTAAGATGGCACAGGGTCGGTTCGATGCGGCTAAGCGGAAGTATGGTCGTATGCTCGTCCAAACGTTTGGTCGGTGAACGTGCATCAACGGTTTTCATATAAGCCAATGCGACAGGAGACCGGTTTCACCGCCCGACCACGCGGATGAGAGGTGTTTAGTGAGAATCACCATAAAGGAATATCAAAACTGGATGCAAATCACTCACAAGTACTTTCCAACTTTGCACTCTGTTTTATAAAGATGTACATGTTACTTGAGACTAGATGTTCTAGTTGCTTTGCTGTTTTGAATAGATGTTATGCGTTGGTTCAGCATTTTCTGTATAGTTACCAATTCTGTGCAAGCAACAGATAACGAATTACCATCCAACACTACTTTCAAGAGACCACAGCCACCAGGGTTGCAGTGAACTTGCTGGTATTCAACTACTGATAGCAACTTTTGAACACTCAAGTATGATAAGTCGTTGTACGCTAAATTCAGATAACACAATACGAAGTTGCCAATACAACGTGCGTAGTCTTCAATCCTCACACTGCTGGGACAAAATGGGTCCTCGAATGGTCCTAACAAATCTCCAGCTATTGATTCTGCCTTTTTGGGTAAATCTTCAATGAGTGTCTGAGAGCTCGGAGTACGGCTTTTCGCGATTAATATTTTTGAAGATATGCGTTTTACTTGAGTCTGAGAATCTCGAGAAAGAGAACTTGCAGTTCTTTTCAGTGGTTGCACTACATGTATTTTTTCAATTGAAAGTAATTTACCTACTAGCGCTGGAGTGAATGCTTCCTGCTGATATTTGAAGAGATGGTGATTTTACAAGATTATGTAAAGTCTCCAAGTAAATTTCGCGTTTCTTTTTTAAGTAGGCAATGAGTCGTTGTCGTCGTTTGAAGTTTTCATCGTCTGTTATGGGAAATTCTATAAAAGTGTTCAATATAAGTCCTGCTCCCTCGTCGCTGATAAGATTGTCAGCCAAATTCAAATACCGCAGATGTCTATTACTTCGAAGAGCTTCAGCAAAATATTTGGCTCCGTCGTCCCCTATGTCGTTTGATGATAGATTTAAAGTAACTAAACTATTTTCGGCAGATTGTAAATAGTATAATGTTGCAGCGATTCGCTCACATACTTCGTCGTTAATGTTACATCTGGATAGCGATAGATTTTTAAGACATGTTGTGTTTTGTAGAAGCTCTTCATAATTGGCTTGTTTTAGCGGGCAGCCGTCTAAACATACATCGGTGATTGTGGTGTATGGAAGCATCTTTCCAAGCTCGTGTACCACATACATGTCGATGCGGCAACTTTTGATCGTGAACTTATTCAGTTGTTTGTAGTTTGGTAAAATTAATGCTAGGAGTTGCATTGGGACTCTAGGTATGGTCTCACCTTTGAGTTTAGCTATAAGTATCGCGGATAGCTGATTTTGGGCATCGTAGATGACTGTTATTGGTAAAGTGATTTCACAGTCGATGGGTTCTTTACAGGTGCTGGTTGATCCACTGGCTGATGCAGTGATGACTGTAGCACTGCTATCAACAGTAACATGTTTTTTTTCAAATGTTTTTACTTCACGTGTCTTGTGAGCTTTGATATCTAGAAGAAGTAAAGATTTTTTATTATGGTAGGTATAGGTACCCAATGCATAAACCCATGAAAGTGTTGTGACTGCACTATTCCACAGTACATACAGTTTATTTTTCTTTTAAATGCGAAAGTAACTCTGTCTGTCTGTTACTCAATCACGCCTAAACTGCTAAACCAATTTGCATGAAATTTGGTATGGAGATATTTTGATATCCGAGAAAGGACATAGGCTACTTGTTATTAATAAAAAAAAAAAACGTTATTCAAGGGGTTGAAAGGGGGGTACGAAAATATTACTTTTGGTCGCGATAACCGGCATCGGTAGCGATAACCGACATCCGCGCGGTTGAAACCGCGGGCATCAGAGTGCTGTATAAAATATAGGCGTGTAATCATTATTGCATGCAGCGCCGGGTCGTAAGTTAAAATTGCAGGCAGTAGGTACCTACCTGTCTTATGACAATTTTCAGAAAAGATGGTAACAGGAACTGGACTGGGAAATCTGCTGTATGCATTCATGAAACGAGTGACAAAATCTTCTTCACTATCAGGCCTATACTTGCTTGGAGGCACGCTTCGAGACGTTGCATTTGGGTTCATTTTAACGATAACACAAAAAATATATCTACGAAATAAACTATTATCAGAATAAATATGTATTTAAAATTAAATTAATATTACAACTAACGTAAATTGGTATTTATCAAACACTATCAAAAATGTCTATGACAGACAGACAGTAGGTAAATCAGGAAGGCCTTGGGACTGTGGTGTGGGGTGTGTGGTGTTTAACTCAGCTAAAGCTGTTATCAGCTCCCTTGATTCGAAGCAATGGTTAGCGAGTCGAGCGGCTGAATCAATAAGGAAATGATTTTTTTAACCGACTTTCCAAAAAGGAGGAGGTTCTCAATTCGATTGGTATATTTTTTTATGTAGGTATGTACACCGATTACGCCGAGATTTATGAACCGATTTACGTGATTCTTTTTTAGTTTGATGCGGAATAGTTGCCATTTGGTCCCATAAAATTTAACATAGTTTGGCCCAGTAGGTACTTTTAATTTTATGTAATTTTTTTTTTAATTTATGAACATTTTCCTAGTTGTGTTCGCAAATAACTTCGTCGTTTATGAACCAATTTTGATGATTCTTTGTTTATTGGAAAGGAGATATTTCTAGGATGGTACCATGATATGGAAACCAGTACCTGGTGATGGGATCTCAGAGAAGTCGAGGGCAACCCTGAAATTTCATAGGCACGTATTACGTGTTTCGTGCTTTTTCTGACGCTATTCAAGTATTCGCATCTAGCAGTCATCACTTCATGTTGATGAGCTGATAATGGAAGGTAGGTACTAAGTAGGTACCTACTCCTCAACGGTTAAGAGTTGAAAGCAAAAATAAGGGAATCTTGAAGGTTATGGGTTAGGTTTCTTGGTTGAATGTTAAATGCATAGTAAATATTTGTATAGGATATAGGTATTATACTTATTACAACTAAAAATGAAAAAATAAAAAAAACTTTTTTGCAAAAAAAAAAACAACCGACTTCAAAAACACCAAAAAGAGAAAAATAAACTTCAGTAGAAAAATCAGCTTCTGAAGTCGTTGGCAAAAAAATAAAATCAAACAAACAAATGTCACCGACTTCAGAAGCTGATTTTTCATGTGGCTCTGGTTGGCTGGACAAAACTTCAAAACGGCTCGCATTTACAATAGGGCAATAGGGCACTTTATGTGACGGCTAAACACCCTTATTTCAGAATAGGTGACGCTACAGAATCTTAGCTAATCGATCGAAAGCGTGTCCAGCCAGCTTGAAAAACCACTTTTCGCTGGTCTCTCAATCTCGGTAACGGAAGTGATTTTGACGACTTTTTGCATATCAACGGGCGTCACATAAATATGTGACAGGCATCAAGCTAAAAGTTTTGTGATACGTACAGTGGTTTAGTAGAAAAATGCAAAAAACTGTGTCCAGCCATCTTGAATTTACGTAAAAAACTTTTGGCTGGCACTTCCGAATCCCACATAACGGGAGCGTTTTCGAATATGGTTCCTTTACTAATACTTGGTGACGCAATGTGTGACAGTAATAACGTTTGATTTATGGCGTCACATGTAAGGGTTTACGAGATATCAATGAAAACTTAACACATTCGACTCCACCCCCATTTCATAGAACTCATGTGCCATCCCGCCATACATATTGCAAGTGGGCCCTCCAGGGGGGTCACTGGCATTACGTTTGGGAAAATGTGAGCCCTCCAAAAAATAAGCGGTGCTCAACCTTTTGTGGTTTTTTTAAATCTTGTAGAATCTTTCGTTGGTCTAGTGTTCACAATCGCGACTGGTGATCATGAGATCGTGGGTTCGATTCCCGGGTCGGGCAAAGTGTTATTGGGTTTTTCCATCTGGAATTTCTAGTAGCAGCCACGGAGTCTGGATTTGTGCTCGATTGATGGCAATGGGGTCGCCCCCTATAATGTGGGACTTGAACATAATTGGCGAAATGTGGGTGTACCTACTATTAGGTACACCTCTGCGCAACCCTTCGGGGATTACAGGCGTGATGTTATGTTATAATCAGTAAAAATTAAGTTATCTAGCCTATCTGTGTTGAATAAATAATAAATTTATAAGATAAGTCATGGGTGTCCTTGTAAACGTTTTGTTGAAGAGAGGCTTCTTAAACGAATGCAGTTTGTTTCTTTTTTCTGACACCGTGGCGCTGTTCCTTTGTCTTTGTTTTACGTTGAAAATGTAATGTCGTTTGTGCTCAATAAATATTGCGTATAGAATTCTATCGCGAGTTTTACTGAAATATTGCTGAAATCCCAATAGGTTATGGGCCCAGGCACACGATAGATAAATATTTCATTAAAAAGTCGAGTTAAGAGCAAGATTGCAACCGGTTGAAAAACCTACGTAATGGAGGTCACGAACGCAATGAAAGTTGAGAAGTTTGATGGCAGAAATTTCAAACAATGGAAATTTCAAGTGAAGTGCGCATTAAGAGCAAAGGGATTGAATATAGAAATAACAAGACCCGTGGAAACCAGTTCGCAAGTGCAGTGGGATAAAAATGATGGCATGGCCATGTTCATTTTAACGTCATCGATGGATTTGAACCAAATATCTCTTATAGAAAACTGCGAGACTGCTAAAGAAGTCATGTCAAAATTGGAAGCAATCTATGAACAGAAATCAGAATATAACAAAATGTTAATTCATGAGAAGTTCTACCAATATTCATATAGTGCAAGTGATACTATGGCACAGCACGTGTCCAAGGTGGAAGGCTTAGCAAAGCAGCTACGGGAGACAAGTGAGAAGATTAGTGACACAGCAGTAATGACAAAAATTCTAAGCACATTGCCTTCAACATATCGTTCGCTTAGACAAGCATGGTTGTCACTCGATGAAGATAGCCAAACAATTCGAAACCTCACTTCTCGTTTAGTGGATGAAGAAGCCAGCCTTGCCAATGATACAAGTAGTAGTGAGACTGCGTTAGTGACGTCAAAAGGAAATTCCAAATCAAGAAATGGAAGTAAAGAGAATGCTTCAAATGTTACAAGTCATAGATTTGTTTGCTATAATTGCAATAAAAGAGGTCACTTCGCTAGAGATTGCAAGATGCCAAAGAAAAAGTTCAGTGAAAAAAAACCTAACAATATGTTGGCGTTCAGTGCGGAAGGTAACTCATCAGAGTATGATGATGATACCTGGATTCTGGATAGTGGAGCATCAATGCACATGTCTTTCAGGCGTGACTACTTCTGTGAGTTGAACGAGTCACAATACAACAATTCTGTTAAATTAGGTAACAAACAGAGTATCAAAGTATGTGGTGAAGGAACTATACTGATAGATAAGCAAGTTAATGGTACATGGGAGAAATGTACACTTGAAAATGTGTTGTATGTACCTGAATTACGGAGAAATCTGTTCTCTGAAGGCGCTGTTACAAGAAGAGGCTATATAATAATTAAGAATAGAGAAAAAGCAATGATAATGAAGAATAATGTCGTTGTTATGAGTGCAGAATTGACAGAGAACAATTTATATGAATTGAATGTCAAAACAATTAAACAGGAAAATTGTAATGTTGTGCAAACTGACATAAAAGTTTGGCATGAAAGATTAGGACATTTGAATGTCAAGGAAATTCAAAATATGTCTAAGAATGGTGTGATTCCAGTTGCATTGAGTGGAAATCATGATTTTGTTTGTGAAGCGTGCCAATATGGGAAGCAAGCAAGACGCCCCTTCTCGAAGTCTACCCGTGGTTCAATACAGCCTGGTGAACTTGTGTACAGCGATGTATGCGGTCCTATAGAAGAACCTTCTGTGTCAGGTATGAAGTACTTTGTTTTGTTCAAAGATGGAGCTACAAGCTATCGCCATATTTATTTCATGAAACATAAGAGTGAAGTATTTCAATGTTTTCTGAAGTACAATGCAATTGTGAAGAACAAATTTCAACGTGATTTGCACATACTACATACAGATAATGGTAGTGAATATGTGAACCAAGAATTTACATCATTTCTGGAGAATAAGGGAATAACGCATGAACGTACTGCCCCGTATACCCCACAACAGAACGGAAGAGCGGAGAGAGAGATGCGGTCTATCATGGAAAGTGCAAGAACCATGTTATATGCAAAGGATATACCCTTAAACATGTGGGCAGAAGCTGTCAACTGTGCAATATATTTGTTGAATAGAAATACATCAAGTCAGACGGGAGATATTACATCATTTGAACTGTGGCATGGAGTAAAACCTAATCTACAACATATCAGAATATTTGGATCTATTGGTTATGTACATGTACCAAAAGAAAAGCGAAAGAAGCTTGCCAAGAAAAGTGTGAAGATGTTGTTAGTTGGATATGACCATGATAATTACAGAACTCTTCTCTTTTTAATTCCTTCCTCCCGGACCTCGGTGACGAGCACACGTCTCATAAATCCACGCAGTTTTATTTAATTATTTTTAAATCAAAATTAAACTCATTTAAATCAGTACAAAAAAATAGGAGTGCATAAATGACCAGGAGCTACACCTTACTCCGAGCACAGAATCAGCCATCTTGAAGACTCGCTGGCTCCACCCTCCTGCGCACGCGGTCTCGCTCACGCAACTCTCCGCCCACCAGCGAAGGACAAAAGGTACACGAACCGCCATATTTAACAGACAGCAATTAGCTCCGCCCTTGAAGGTGACGTCGCCGCTACCGTACTGTCGCCTGCTATGCGCGCCTAGTACTTTACAATTTAGAACATTCTTCAATTTTGGAGTCAAGTGAAGAGAATTGAGATTAGCGATAATATTACATCAGGTACTACATCAACTTATTTGGACTAGGACATCAAGAGACCTAACAGTATAAAGCGGAGTAAAGTCATAACTGTGAACAGACTACGTTCCACTTTACGTAGTTGGACATACTACAAAGCAGTGCTATCTCTTTGAATTCCTTGCGCTCTGGTACTTGTTAAATTAGAAAATATGCCGATGAACAGCTCGCCATCAAAAACTTCAACACCTACGTCATCACTACTGGCGCCGCTAAAGACTCCGTTGCATCACAGTT
The DNA here is from genome assembly GCA_949775195.1 of Diarsia dahlii. Lineage (NCBI taxonomy): Eukaryota > Metazoa > Arthropoda > Insecta > Lepidoptera > Noctuidae > Diarsia > Diarsia dahlii. The sequence continues at coordinate 18,668,020 of OX459195.1, forward strand.
CCTCCGAACCAGATATTACAAAACATGATCAATCAGTCTGCATAGATAGTGAATTCCTGGGTGTTACACACCGTAGCGGCAAACGTAATTTATGCATTGAGTCAGGGATTTGGCAGGATATCGACCTGTCTTCATTTATGTCGGAAATGAAAACCATGATTCTCGAGTTCAAGGAACAGCAAAACAGCAAATTTGATCAATTATGTGCATCGGTTGAGGAGATTAAAATTCAAAACTCCAGTATACAATCGACGGTTAATTTTCTGTCAAAAAACTACGACGACCTCAAAGTTAAATTACAAACTATGGAATCACAACTTGAAACTGAACGGAAAAATAACCTAGCGTATTTGAAAAACATAGAAGATAGACTGGAGAACCTGGAACGTGGTGTGAGATCGTCCTGCGTGGAAATTAGGAACATACCTATTAGAAAATCAGAATCCAAAGAACACTTACTTAATACCGTGGTTAAAATAGGATCAACCCTAAATGTCCCCATTAAGCCTCTCGAGATAAAGGATATTTTCCGTATAGGTCCCAAAGACTCCGACACCAGGACTATTGTCGTGGACTTCACGAGCAATTTACGCAAAGAAAAGTTCATTCAAATGTTTAAAAAATACAATAAGGAGAACAATAAATTGTCTACCGAGCACCTGAAAATCAGCGGCCCTGCTAAACCCATATTTGTGTCCGAAAATCTTTCTCCTAAGATGAAACGCTTGTTTTTCCTGGCCCGTGACTTTGCCAGCACTAATAAGTACCAGTACTGCTGGATTAAGAATGGCAAAATTTTTGTCCGAGAGAAAGATGGAGCCCAACATATCATGATCAGGAATGAGTCTGACTTTCCAAAGAAATGACTAGGTTTCTATCGATTATTTATAGTATGTTGTACTAAGGACGTTTTGTTTTTTAACTCTAATTTTATTGCCATAACTTACTACGTAGAATTAAGTTTTAGAAGATTTAATAATATAAAGATTCTGTTATTAATTATTATGCATGTTCTAAAATTAGCAAATACTTCACAAATATTATATTATCATTGTAATATTACTGTAAAGACACATAACTACTTACACTCACTATACTCACAGCGGAAGATTTATTCTGTTCAAATTCTGTTGCAAGTGGTATACTTTGGTATCTCCAGTACAATCTCCAGTCATTACGGATTATGCTATAGTATGTACAATAAATCAAATCATCTGTTTGTTTCTAGCCTTACCTTTACCTAGCCATTGTCATTCATAATTAAGGCTGACATAGAAAACCTAACTGCCTCAGCGTCACACCAATGCTCCCCGGAACAAGTTAACTCATACCTACATAACGTTAATCACGGCTTAAAAATTTTTCACGTTTACATCAGAAGCATCGGTAACATTGCAAATTTTAACAACCTCCTGATATTGCTGCATCGAATAAAGACACAATTTGACGTCGTGGTCTTATCAGAATGCTGGTTACGTAAATGTCCTCATCTTCCTTCCATACCGGGTTTTGTATCTAATTACTCAGACCACTCAAACCAAAATGATGGAGTTGTTGTGTATACAAGAGTAGAGTTACAGTTCCTTTTAGAAAAACCTATACTCGTCGATGCAAATTGTCTTGTTTTCAAATTTAAAAGTGATGTGGCGCTTATTGCTATATATAGGTCACCCTCAAATAGAAATATACAGCACTTTATTACCAGTCTAGATGTAATCCTCAACTCACTAAAAACTTTCAGAACTGTTATTTTGGTTGGAGATATAAATATAAACATAGCCCCTAGTTGGGTTGATTCGAACTCAGACATGTACCTTAATGCTGTTGCATCTCATGCCATGTTGCCTGCTCATGTTTTCCCGACACGCAACGATAGTTGTATTGACCACGTTATGCTTAAGTCAAACAAACCAGCTATTACCTTAGTTCTTGACTCTCTGATTACTGACCATGCACCTGTTGTAGTTTTTTGTAATCTGAAATTAGATATCCCTAAATCACCTTCCCGTCAGCTTCGTACAGACATTAATGCTTGCCTAGTGGCTATTGAAAATGTTGACTTTACTCCCGTTATGAGCTGTCAAGACGCTGAAACGGCTGCCTCCATCATGGTCAAACTTATTTCCTCGGTTGTCGATAAAAATAGTCGTGACTCTGTTGTCCCCAACCGAAAACGCATTATGAAGTCATGGATCACACCTGGGCTCCTTAGGTGTATTCTTCTATTCTTGTAAAATGAGGAGGGATGCTGAAAATAATACTCTAAAAATCACCTATAATCGATATAAAAATTTCTGCAACAATCTATTAAAGAAGTTAAAACGAGAATATGAACGACACGAATTTGAAAAACATCGCAAGAACCCGAAAGCTACCTGGAATCTCATAAGGACTATTTCCAATCTTCAAAATACTAAGGCTTCTGCCAGTGAGTTGCTATCTATTACTCCAGATCCGACTCAATCACTTGATTCTGTTAACGACTTCTTCGCAAGTGTGGGAACAAAGCTAGCTTCTAAAATCGTTAACTCCCCAAACTATAACTCTAGCAACACTTCTGAGTCTGGCACTCTGGATGTCCACCCTAACTCAATGGCTATTTTTGGCACGGACAACGAAGAGATAGATTGTCTTATTCGTGGCCTACGACTAACTAGTGCTACGGGTTGGGATGGTATCCCCGCAACTGTAATCTACAGTGCTAGAAGTACTCTTGTTCCAGTTATTTGCCACGTCTTCAACCTTGCCCTTACGTCTGGTTTATTCCCAAAGGTGTTCAAAAAGGCTGTAGTGCACCCTATACACAAGAGTGGAGACAGAGACAGTGTCAATAACTACAGACCCATATCTGTATTATCAATTCTATCTAAGCTCCTTGAGAAAGTACTAAACAAACGACTGCTGGATTACCTTAGATCACAAAATATACTCGCGAATAACCAATATGGATTCAGAGCAGGCAGAAACACAGAGGATGCCGTATTAGAATTAATAGGTTCAGTAGCTCAAAACCTTAATAACAAGGACAAATCAATAGCTGTCTTCCTTGATCTTTCTAAAGCTTTTGACACTGTCTCTGTCCCCCTTCTACTCAGTAAACTAGAAAGGATTGGAATAAGAGGCTTACCGCTTAGATTGTTTAAGAGTTACCTTAGTGGTCGCTCGCAAATCATCAGAATTAACAACCATACCAGCAATGAAGCATTCCTCACTTACGGAGTTCCGCAAGGTAGTGTCTTAGGACCTACCCTTTTCCTTGTATACATAAACGAGCTTTGCAAACTTGAAATAAAAAACTCCAAACTAATTGCCTACGCTGATGACACTGTGATTCTGGTTCGTGGTAGAGACTGGAACGAGGCTCGGCTTCAGGCAGAGTCAGCTTTGCGAGTTACTATGAGATGGCTAACGCAGAATTTGCTCACCCTCAACGTGGATAAAACCAAATTTATTACTTTTAGTCCAAGGAAAGCATCGCAGCCAGCCCCACCCTTCCATCTGACAGCTCATGCGTGCCATACAATAAGGACTGCCAACTGTGACTGTCCTGAAGTTATGCGCACGGACTCAATAAAATATCTTGGAGTCTGGGTCGACAGTACGTTGACATGGAGTAAGCAAATCAATTCGCTGGTCTCTAGGGTAAGAAAATTAATTTTTGTTTTTAAAAATCTAAGGTCCTCCGCCAATTTCTCTACCCTGAGAACTGTGTATTTCGCTCTGGCCCACTCCGTTTTAACGTACTGTATTACGGCCTGGGGTGGTGCTGGTAAGTGTCTTCTGTTGCGTTTGGAGAGGGCGCAGAGGGCTGTCCTGAAGGTAATGGCCTTCAAACCTTATCGTTTCCCAACCAGCGAACTGTACGCGCTATGGGAGTTACCTACAGTAAGGCACTCTTTTGTGTTAAGTACAGTGTTGCGAAAACATTTGAGCTTGTCTTTTGACCCAGAATTTGGAAAACACAAACGTGTTACTGACAGAGTCTGCTCGACATCGAGTGTTAAATTGGAAATTGTCCGCCGCCAGTTCACTTTCTGCAGTCCCGTGCTATATAATAGAGTAAATAAAGTGCTCTCTATTTATCCATGCACTTTCCGGGAATGCAAAAGAATTACTGGGCAATGGCTTCATACTCTCACTTATGACGAATTGGAAAATTTAGTCAAACCATAATGATTTTTCTTCCGTAGACATGCACACCAAACACACGTAGCGTGGCGTGTGCTCGTGGAAAGTTTCCACAAACACACTCGCTACACTTACACCATGCTTACACCCCACAGACACGCATTACACTCACATACAACACTCCCACATGCACAACATGAAATACTCACCTATTTGAATTTTTTACTATTTTACTGTTAATTTTTACCATCTACTTTTTAACTGTTTTATTTTTTGTTATTGTTTTCTTTTTTTTAAACCCCAACTGTATTTAATACTTAATCTGGAACGCTGTCGTCTCCCTCTTGGAGGTGGGCGTTAATAGCTGCGACACAGTTTTCAACTAATGCAGCTATTTACGTACGCAACGAATTTGTCATATGTGTTTTTGTTCCAATAAAGATTATTTATTTATTATTTATTTAGAATGTATGATCAAAACACCAGGAAGATAACAGTATCGCGGGACGTCAAGTTTGATGAATGTAATATACCAGAAGAAAAACAAAACTTTGTAAAAATGAGAGTTGAACAAGAAGAAAATGAAAATTCCACAATGTCTACCCAACAGAGTGAGTCTCAATCTCAACATGATGTATCTGAAGAAATCTCTTCAGATGATAGTATGAAGAGTTCAGAAGACTTAGATGAAAGTTATGCTCCTCCAAAAGGTATACATTTGGAACAAGAGGAACAGAGAAATATCACGTTACGTCCTCGCCAAGGTAATAAGTTAGAAGCTAATTTCACAGAGTTGGAAATACCTAACACTTATGAAGAAGCAATGAATTGTTCTAATTCTCATTTATGGAAAGAAGCTGTAGCTGATGAGCTTCAGTCACACAAAACAAATCAAACCTGGATACTGACTGATCGAACTGAGAAGAAGCCTATTACTTGTAAATGGGTATTCACTTTAAAGAAGAATAGAGATGGAGAAATAGTAAGATTTAAAGCACGACTGTGTGCACGAGGATTCACACAAGTCAAGGGCTTGGACTATAATGAGACTTTTTCCCCTACTAGCAGGTATGATTCCATCAGAGTGCTGCTTAGCATAGCTGCGAGAGACGAACTACAGATCGAGCAATTTGATGTGAAGACGGCCTTCTTGTATGGTGAGCTCTCCGAGGACATATACATGGAGGTACCAGAGGGATTGGAAACTCAGAGTTCAAAGGTATGTAAGTTAGTTAAATCTTTATACGGTCTTAAACAGTCTGCGCGATGTTGGAATGAGAAATTTTGTTCTTTTCTGACTACTTATGGTTTCAAACCGTGTCCATCTGATAATTGTGTTTTTGTAGGATATTTCAAAGATGTCAAAGTAATATTAATTCTTTATGTTGATGATGGATTACTATTAGCTAAAAGTAAAGTTGTATTGTCTGATATATTAAATAATCTTATGCAAAAGTTTGATATTAAGATTTTAGACTGTAATTCATTTATTGGTATGGAAATAAATAGAGAAAAAGATTGTATAAGTATAAGTCAAAGACAGTATATTAAAACATTGATAAATAAATTTAATTTGTCAGATGCTAAAAGTAGTAGTACTCCTGCTGATGCAAATGTACATTTATCAAAGAATGAAAGTAAGGAGTCTATTAATTTCCCATATAGAGAAGCAGTGGGAGCATTGTTGTTTTTGTCATCTGTATCTAGACCTGATATAGCATATGCTGTGAATGTTGTTAGCAGGTTTGTCAATGAGCCAGGTTCTATACATGTTACAGCTGTGAAAAGAATCCTACGTTATTTAATTAATTCTAAAGATATGTCTATTGTTTATAAAGGTAATGTTGAATTAGTTGGCTATTCAGACTCTGATTTTGCAGGTGATTTGGATACCAGGAAATCCAATACAGGTTATATATTTTTAATGAATGGAGGTCCTGTTACGTGGTCTAGCCGTAAACAAAATACTGTGGCTTTATCCACAACTGAGTCTGAGTACATGGCTGCTAGTGAAGCCACTAAAGAAATTTTATGGCTTAGACAATTTCTATATGACATTGGGGAGCCACAAGGCTCAATTACTTTAAATGTTGATAATCAGAGTGCAATTAAATTGATTAACAACCCTGTGTTTCATAGAAGAAGTAAGCACATAGATATAAAATATCATTTTATCAGAGAGAATGTTGCAAAGAAAATTGTTGATATTAAATATGTTGAGAGTTCAAATCAGTTGGCTGATTTCTTGACTAAAGCTTTGCCTGTAACTAAATTTAATTCAATAAGAGATAAGATGATGAGTCATGTTTAAGTATTAACTCCATGTTTAATTTCTGAAATTGTTGCAAGAGATAATGTAACTTGTGATTTTAAATAGAAGAATGTTTATTTTCTGAAAATGTTAATAGAAAGGTTTTAGTTTAAAGTAAAAGGAATAGTTAGTTAGTGAATTGTTATGTATACCTTATAAATTTAAGTGGGAGTGTTGAATAAATAATAAATTTATAAGATAAGTCATGGGTGTCCTTGTAAACGTTTTGTTGAAGAGAGGCTTCTTAAACGAATGCAGTTTGTTTCTTTTTTCTGACACCGTGGCGCTGTTCCTTTGTCTTTGTTTTACGTTGAAAATGTAATGTCGTTTGTGCTCAATAAATATTGCGTATAGAATTCTATCGCGAGTTTTACTGAAATATTGCTGAAATCCCAATAATCTGACCTCCACAACCCAGTTAGTACTGGGTAATGCGATCACCCGTCAAGTCCTGACCACCAGTCTTACCAAAAGTAAGACTGTAACCTACTAGTAGCAGACCATAACCTACTAGTCTTACCTTTGGTAAGACTGGTTGCTGACCAGTCTGACTAGTCTTACCTTTGATAAGACTGGTTGCAGACCAGTTTTACTAGTCTTACCTTTGATAAAACTGGTAGCAGACCAGTACTACTAGTCTTACCTGCGGTAAAACTAATTGCATACCAGTCTTACTAGTCGTATCTTTGGTAGGACTGATTGCAGACCAGTCTTACTAGTCTTACCTTTGGTGAGACTGGTTACTGACCAGTCTGACTAGTCTTACCTTTGATAAAACTGGTAGCAGACCAGTACTACTAGTCTTATCTGCGGTAAAACTGATTGCAGACCAGTCTTACTAGTCGTATCTTTGGTAGGACTGGTTGCAGACCAGTCTTACTAGTCTTACCTTTGGTAAGACTGGTTACTGACCAGTCTGACTAGTCTTACCTTTGATAAAACTGGTAGCAGACCAGTACTACTAGTCTTACCTGCGGTAAAACTGATTGCAGACCAGTCTTACTAGTCGTATCTTTGGTAAGACTGGTTGCAGACCAGTCTTACTAGTCTTACCTTTGATGAAACTGGTTGTAGTGCTGACTTACCTTATAACTATTTTTAGAAAATATTGAAAATCGTACCAATGGTTTTCCACCTCTGAAATAGAACCTACAGAAGAGGTAGAAAAAGTGCTTGTAATTTAAAACCACGGCGTATTCTTATAAATCTTGATACAACTTTTTTATTTTTACATTATTTCATGCTGTTTTCGCAAAGAAAACCCTACATTTAAAATGAGCCCTCCAGGAGGGCTCCCGGCATCGGTGATACGATTTGAGTGAGCCCTCCAAGGGGGCTCCCGGCACTGAAGGTGTTAATGTATACTTGTGTCCAGCCATCTTGAACTCAGGCTGGCTGGACACGTGTATCTCCGCTGCCTGATGATCTACGACCTTCAAAATGTTATCAAAATGTTGTGACGGGGACGATAATGATAACCTGAATTAGTGACGGAGAAACTTTGGGTAGTTTCAAAGATATTGATCATTTAAATTTTCCCATACAAACATCCATTAATATTGTGAGGTGACCATATTTTTTACATAATTATAGGATTTCTTTTTAATCGACTAATCGGCCGGTAGCAGCCAAGCCACGCCAGCTTTGTATTTGATTTCTCCGTGGGAATAAAAGGTTTTCCTGCAGAAAAAGGGGAAGTATGTGTTTCTAAATAATAATTAAAAATACTAACAAAAAAAACAAAGTGCATTGCACTCAGTGATGCCAATTCAGCTTAGGTAAGCTATATTATTGTAATTTGTGTTTATATTTGTTATTTTGTGTGTGCAATAAAGAATAAGAATGATAAGAATAGCATTTTTTCATGTTGTTTAGCAAACTTATTAGTTGTTTGGCATATAGCATATTTTTTAGCATATAAAATTATTTTAAAATAAAATACATTAATGCGTAAGCAATTATTTCCATTTAGAAAAAAAATCCCTTTACTAAGTATATTGTTGGCGCTCCTGATGCTAATGCTGATGATAATGGAAAGAGTATTTGAGATCATAGTCGATTAAAACAGCATGTAAGTATATTTTGTTAAGTAATAAAAAAAGTTAAAACTATTGTTACGTTTCATTTGACACTGAATAATGTTAGCAGATTTTTTTAGCATTTCTATAAAGCAATTGGCATAATTTTAGCAGATTATATCGGTCTTGTTGGCAACACTGATGCACTGATACTGAGTTTGTTTTGTACACAGAGGCTGTGAGTGCTGTGACAGCGTAAACCGTTTTCGTTTAATTTTCTTTATACAAATTGACATTATTTACTTTTTCAAGTATGATATTATTATTTTTTTTGATGAATATTTACCTTGTTAAATATTTTTATTTTGTTTTTTATTAATTTTGCGTATTTTTGACATGTTTAAATAGCTTGACATTATTATTTAATATGCTTAATATTTAATTATTTTATATTGTGAATGTGAGGATCATGTGGGTCTTTCTTTAATTTTAACGATTGTCTGGCAGTTTGAGTATTATAAGCGACCCACCCAAATGTCCTTTCTTTGGTACTGTTCGTCGTGACGTTGAGCTCCTTGCGTTATAAGTTGAGCTCCACGATAACTGACAAATGCTTGCACTGACTGGACGGGTCCACTCAAATCTGTGTGGTGCTTTCTTCAAAAGACCATCCCAGACACTAATCTGCATAATCTTCATGTATTTTATTATTTTTATATTGTGAATGTGAGGACCGTGTGGGTTTTTATGTAATTTTAACGATTGTCTGGCAGTTTGAGTACTATAAGCGACCCACCCAAATGTCCTTTCTTTGGTATTGTTCGTCGTGACGTTGAGCTCCTTGAGTTATAAGTCGAGCTCCACGATAACTGACAAATGCTTGCACTGACTGGACGGGTCCACTCAAATCTGTGTGGTGCTTTCTTCAAAAGACCATCTCAGACACTAATTTGCATAGTCTTCATGTGTGTATTATACCAAGATTATGTCTGTACCTTGAACATATTGTAAACCCAAACGATTTTAAAAGAGTGTCCATGAAGTTTCTTGCCATTCTTCTCATGAGACCAACGCTTTGGAATGGGCAACTACAGTACAATCACGAGTTATTATGCCTTGTGACTGGGACTGTAGCTTAGTTTATTTAGCTTCAGTAGTTTACTGCCGCACTCGGAGAGCTTCAGTGGTTGCTTGGGACGTCGCTTGGTAAAGGTTTTTGGCAGTTTTGTCATACAAAAGTATGTCAGGCCTTTGCTGGGTGGCGGCTTGAGTAATCGTTGGATATCTCTGAGTGCTGCAGTTAGTTTAATTCGACTATTCAAAAGTGCCTGTAACGGCCTACTTGAAATAAATGCTTTGACTTTGACTTTGACTTTGACTTTGAATCGTTTAGAGTAAAGTATACGTCATAATGGTATTTAGAGCCTTCCGTCGATTTGTAAGGAATACGTGCAATATTTGCTAAGTGCGTTTTCATTTAACGAGGTCCTTGGTAAGTAACGTGAATTACCTACATTATTTTTTCATTTAAATACCTTAGAGCATTAGTCTGTTATCCTGACACAATATCTACATACGTACTTATCAAAAAAATCACCAATACTTATCTAAAAAGAGTAGATAGGTATCTGCACGTAAATAATCCCCCCCCCTCTACACTTTTGTCTTCTATTGATTTAAATATCTACAGTTGTTCGTATTAGTATCACCAATACGCGGATTTTCGTCCATTAAAGAAAACACCTTAAAATATACTTTGTCCTACATAAAACCTACAATATTGGTAACCCTACTACAGTGTTTGTATGGGATTTAAATGATCAATATCTTTGAAACTACCCAAAGTTTCTCCGTCACTAATTCAGGTTATCATTATCGTCCCCGTCACAACATTTTGATAACATTTTGAAGGTCGTAGATCATCAGGCAGCGGAGATACACGTGTCCAGCCAGCCTGAGTTCAAGATGGCTGGACACAAGTATACATTAAGTTTTCATTGATATCTCGTAAACCCTTACATGTGACGCCATAAATCAAACGTTATTACTGTCACACATTGCGTCACCAAGTATTAGTAAAGGAACCATATTCGAAAACGCTCCCGTTATGTGGGATTCGGAAGTGCCAGCCAAAAGTTTTTTACGTAAATTCAAGATGGCTGGACACAGTTTTTTGCATTTTTCTACTAAACCACTGTACGTATCACAAAACTTTTAGCTTGATGCCTGTCACATATTTATGTGACGCCCGTTGATATGCAAAAATTCGTCAAAATCACTTCCGTTACCGAGATTGAGAGACCAGAGAAAAGTGGTTTTTCAAGCTGGCTGGACACGCTTTCGATCGATTATCTAAGATTCTGTAGCGTCACCTATTCTGAAATAAGGGTGTTTAGCCGTCACATAAAGTGCCCTATTGCCTTATTGTGAATGCGAGCAGTTTTGAAGTAATGTCCAGCCAACCAGAGCCACATGATTTTTCTTCTGAAGTTTATTTTTCTCTTTTTGGTATTTTTAAAGTCGGTTGTTTTTTTGCAAAAAAGTTTTTTTTTTATGATCACACTACTCCCATCTAAATGGCGAAATATGAACTTCCATTAACAACATTTTTTTGTAGGTAATACTATCTGCTTAGTGCGGTCAAGATAGGCATCCTCTACCTAGGTAAGGATGCAACACAACTTCTGCCCTTGGACGGCACGATGAGCAACTATACTACACTACACCACCACATGTAACTTCCTAAATTACCCTTATTTTTTAAGGATGAGAGACTCCTCCCACTTCAGGAGATCCAGATTGTCAGACTCTAACTGACTAAAGCCCATCCGTGTTCCTTCTTATGTCCTTTGCGTCTCACGGCCGCGAACTAATTCGAACAAATTCCGCAACCGTGGCAGGCACTGGCCATAAAATAGGTGGGTCCCGTCTTTCTAAATTATCTGATAACATTTCCGTTTATCCTTAATCATGTTCATATTAGTATTAAGTTCGGTTCCCCCCCGATGGATGTCAGCTTTTTTAACCGACTTCCAAAAAGGAAGAGGTTCTCAATTCGTCTGTACATGGTCTGTACCAATGTTTTTTTTCTTTTTATGTTTGTTTTCGCATAACTTATGGGCCTACTACACGCACGCACTTCCCCACAGTTTTGCCTGCGGGATTACACGGTGCACACAGTACATCGCGCGTGTGGTTTGTAATGGTAATACAGTTTTACTAACCATACGCGCGATGTACTGTGAAGTGTGAACGAAAACTGTGGGGAAGTGCGTGCGTGTAGTAGGCCCATTAGTCATTTTGTGAGTCTCGAGTGGGGCAAAGCGATATTGGATTTTTTCATGAAGAATTTTTTAGTGGGTAGGTTAAGAATTCGACTCGGATACTGGCAATGGGTTCTAATAAATGAAAATTCCGAAATGTTAAACTACATCTGTTCCTGGACGAACCTATACATCTTGGAAGAAAGGAAGAGACAACTCATTTATAATAACGATCGGAAACCGGATCCATACCAATCTTTTAATCACAATCACGTAACGACCATCGTTACGTGATTGTGATTAAAAGATTGGTATGGATCCGGTTTCCGATCGTTACTGGTTTATGAGGGCAATATCATTGTAAAATGTCTACAATGTACTATCCTTGACCTACTTACGTTGAGGCTACGTTCATCTCCCCTACCGCTTGCTAAAGTCACTTCAAATCGATTATCTTAAACGTAACAGAGATGTGAAAACATACTAATGACTTCAGGTATAACGATCATAAATTCATGATCTTGTTATGCTTTTATGAGTCGTTCATAACCTTATCCACTCGTGCGTCAACCCACAACGTCAATTCACTGACAAAATATGTTTGTACTCTGCCCAGTGACAGGTCCATATACAAATCTGTGTGGCTGTTTTCTTTCTTCAAAATAAATTTATGTGACTTGATCAAGATTATGTCAGGACCTTAAAAGAGACTATGACCTCTGAGTTTGTTTTCGGCTGTTTCTTCTCAGAGTAGTCAGTTTAATCAACACCGACCTCAACTAGTTTTAAAAAAAGTGACGTGTAAAGTTGTTTTTAAAAACCTATTTGCAAAAAAAAAACACCATTTATCATGACCCTACGCCCAAATGCCATCAATATTCGGATTAGTACGGTAAAGAACACATTCGTATTTGTTTTTGTTTCGGACGAAATCAGACGCTTCAACTAGGCTGTTTATTTTTTTCTTTTCATGTTCATACGACACCGATAAAATTATTGCGATACCTACATAGGAATTAAATGTTAACTTTTTCTTTTAATCCATTATTCAATCATTCGATTGGCGGTTCATTAATGAATAGTTTTGTGTTCAGACGTTTTACGTCTATTGAAAGATGTTGGCAAGTTCTATCCTTTTGTGCAAACTGCTAATTTATTGGTAGGTATAGGTCAAAACAAAACAACGAAGACGTTTTATTTCACGCACGTGTATAAGCCCGGGTACGGGGTAGGAGCGGGATGACTGGGTCACGGTCGCTGACGTCACGGGACGCCACAACCTCCCCTATGCTTTTCGCTGTTCTCCTTGGGCAAACACTCGTAAAACTGCTAATGAACAAATTACTTAAATGAGGGTGATTCATCTCTGTCCATAATGGAGACAAACTCCGCATTTTAATCATTAAGGCGACGATAAGAGGGACACCGTAAAAACGACCTGTTTTTCGTTGCAGAGTTAGACGTATTGCTACTTATTACAATTCCAAAAAAAATACAGTGTATAGTCAAATGTATAGGTAAAAGACTTATGCAAAAATATTTTCTAAAATTAATCAAGAACCTCGAAAAATAAAATCACAATCACAATCAAGAAAGAACACGAAAAACTTTTTCGTCTCGAAATGCTCAATATTTTGAGCGATACCTAACTGTTATTTTTTTTTTACTATCAGAAAGGAAATTTAACCAACTAAAGACATTTATGTAAAAATATTTTAACATTACAGCGTATTTTTTTTTTTATAAATTAAATCTGCAAAAAAACCACTCATTTCGCACTATTCGGCCGCAGTGAGAGACGTAACAACCGCTTTGTAGTGCAAGCTGATTAGAACTTTATTCCAACATTATTTCAAACGAAGTTTGAACCACTACAAATAGAGTTTCTAATTTGAGGTCTAATAGGCCCTTAACGGGCAAGATATAGGTACCTACCGCTACCGACACCTCTCTCCGTGCATGTTTTCGTGTTATGTAGAACTGGTTTTTAGAAATCAATCCTGCATCCAAAACTCATTAACTTTCCTTTTGGCTTTGCCGTTGTCGGGTAAAAAGAACAAACAACGAATACGTAGAAGCGTGGTGCTAATTTTTTTTCCAAAATTCTAGTTTCTGGTTTGCAACGGAGCGGTTCCCGGCACTACACAATAATTAGTCTATGAAGTCAATGTGACCTGGATTTGACTGTGTGGCACGATGTTCAATGTATTTTGCAATATCGCTCCACTATTATTACATATTTGCATAGTCTTTGATTTAATTTGCATACCTTGCCTTGTGAAGCAATAGAATTTGATTTAGTAGGTAGTGTTCTTAACTACACTCCTTTGCAAAAAAAACGGGCACCTTAGGAAATTTACGTTCTAAGGTCGATTTGAGTTAATTCAATGAAATTTAATTGTTTGACGTAGTCTGTATACTTATAATCGTGTAAATTAATACGCGTGAAGTGAACTGTGGCAATTTAAAAAAAAAATCTATGAATTCTTTAAAACCGATGTACACGGCCAAACAATAAGAAGTGGTCGGCAATAAAGACAAGAAGATTTTTTTACTTTGTTTAATTAAATAAAGTTACAAATGTAATAACCTAATAACGAGTGTGACCTCCTCTTGCCAAAATCACAGCTTGAATCCTTCTGGGCATGCTTTCCACGATGTTTTTAATGACGTTTTGAGGAATACGTTACCACTCTTCTGCAATGACTCTTTTTAGCTCCCTGATGTTTTGTGGAGCATGTTGCACTGATCTTACCCGTCTCTTTAGAACATCCCAGACATGCTCAATTGGATTGAGGTCAGGACTTCGAGCTGGCCAATCTAAACGACGGATCCCAACTTCTTGCATGTACGCTTCCACGTCGCCAGAACGGTGCGGGCGAGCATTGTCGTCCATAAAAATGGAATCTTCCCCAAGTGTAGTCAATGCGGGTTGTGCATATGGAATTAGGACTTCCATTATGTACCGGTGTGCATTTAATGTTCCATTTTCTATGAGAACTAACTCCGTACGCCCCGTCGAATTAATTGCTGCCCAAAACATAACGGAGCCTCCGCCATAAGGAGTGATTTCTTCGAAACAAACTTCCGCATAGCGTTCCCGTGGTCTTCGTAGCACTCGCCGGCGTCGGTCCTCTCCACATTTGTGTGGATTCTAGCTTCATCAGAAAACAATACTTTATTCCAGTCCTCCAGAGTCCATGAAGCACAGTTTCGAGCAAACTGAAGTCGAGCAACACGGTGCTCACGGAGTAATTTAGGTCCCCGAGCCGGGCGGTAACTCCTGATATTGGCAGCCAAAAGCCTCCTCCTGACGGTCCACAAGCTAACTTCTACTCCTCTTACTTCTTCAAGGCTCTTCTTCAGGTCCACACTTGACGCCTTACGATTCCGCAAGGCCTGACTCACCAAAAAGCGGTCATCTCTTGGTTCTGTGCGTCGTTTTCTTCCCGAACCGGGTCTTTTTTTGACCGAACCGGTCTCTTGATACCGTTGTCAAGTCCTCTGGACAGTTGAATGACTCACATTTAGCCGCTGAGACACGTAAGTTTGCGAACAACCTTCTTCAAGTAGGGCTATAATTTTACCGGCCCTTATCGCTTTATCACTCATGTCAAAAAGTGGTATTTAATGTAAAAAGAAAGATAAAATTGTTTAATTTGCAGAAAATATCCAAAAAGTTTTAAAATTTTAGTAATCAGTAATAAAATCGTTTCAGCAATTCGCGCCATTAGTAAAGCAATTTTACAATAATCTACAATAATCATTATTTTCCTTTTGTTAATTTCAAAATTTAAATTTGGAACGTACAGAATCATGCCAGGATTCTTCAAATAACATGCCAATACATCGTCAAATTAATAAAACCTCTTACTTGTCCTTCTTCATTGAAGTAGAGAAAAAAATATGAAGTGCCCGTTTTTTTTGCAAAAGAGTTGTTTAAGAGAATACGGACTTGGCTGGCTGAGAGGACCGCGAGGTGGAGGTGGCCTCTGGTAGATCTTCACGTGATCGTAAGCGTGAGCTTGGCCACTGTAACATAGCTGCTTCCTTAGGGTAGGTAGGTGAAATTAAAATGAAAGGAAGTAGACGTTACCATATCAGTTTATTAGAAAAGTTCTAGAAGTCGGTTATACCGGGTCGTGGAAAGGGTATCGAGCTTGCGTTAGGATAGAACTGCCGAGAAGCGGCACTGCCCTGCAGACGTCGGACGTAGGGTGCGGCTCCGGCGTGGATGTCCAGGGATCCGGGGCGCAGCGAAAGGAGATGTCCAGCCACTCCCTTGCTGCTGCGGCGGTAGGAAGAACCGCTTCTGGTGTCCGCGCGGTTGGTCTGCGAGGCCGCTGGCTGAGACTCTGAGTGCATGTTTACGTACAGGCGAGGCGTCGCGCGGCGCGTGCTGCTTTTTTATTTCAAACACATGACAATTTATGAAAAAGTTAACGATTTCAAACGTCGATTTTACGAGAAGCATTTTTCGCTCGTTAGTTTAAAATGCAGCGTTTGTTGCGGTGGACCCGCCGCTCAGTAAATTAATAAAAAAACACGAGACGAGCCTTCTGCACGCGCCGCGCGACGCCCCGCGTCTCCGTAAACGAGCCCTGAGAGGACCGCGAGATGGTGGCTTTATGGTGTAAGCGCCAGGGTAGCCCGCGAAATTCTAATTTTCTTAGCTTTTTTGCTCTTTGCCGGTCAGTGTCAGGTTGTATGTTGAACAAAATATGATTTGCAGCCGTTATACGTTGTACCTAAGTATTTACAGAATTACATTACAATAAAAAAAATAATTTCAGGCAGCGGTAATAACTTCCCCGTAATCACCGAATAAATCCATTTAGGTAATATAAATGATGATTATTTTGGCTCTTATTTTCAGGAGGGCGCTATTAGAAAGTAAGAATTGTAGTAGCTTGAAGAGCTAGCGTCTGTACATTTGTGAAATAGTTCTTGGGAATTTGACATGTGATATTATATCTGCTAAATAAATTAGCGTGGAAGCAGGTAATTAGGTCTTCTTCTTAGCGTGTCGATGGCAATCTAAATTGTGTCAGCCCAGAATTGGGCTACTAGTTTGGCGCTTTCGGTAGCGTCCATCAGTTCCTGTAGTGAACAGTCAGCAGGACACGCAGGGCACGATATTAAATGCCCCATTGTTTGAGAAACAGCACCACATTTACACTCCAGTGCAGAGTCATCTATGTATCTCCACCTCAGCAGGTTTTCTTTGCTGCGACCAACCTGGGTCCGGAGTCTGTTTAAAGACTTCCAGGTCAGCCACGGCAACTCTTGTCCAGGTAGGTAGGTAGGTAGGTAATTAGGTCATAAAATTATTTCACCAATAACCAACTAAGCGCCTATATATCTCGGCAGACGATATCAAAAAAATATGTATAGATCAAACATCTTACAACAAAATTCATATCTGAACATTTTATGCTCTGTATTACATCACTAATATCAAAGAGCTCCTTTGTCCAGTCAAGTAGAATCGTTGTAAGTTCACTAAACTGGAGAGCGCACTTAAGGTTTTTGTTACCTACAAAAGAATCTAACTTTACTTAAGTACTTACTGATACGGAAAAAAAAACCTTAAGTACTTCCTAAAAACACTGAAAAAGTCCTTTTAGTTTTCTTCGGTGAAGGTGAAGGGAATCATGTGAGAACCAGCATGCCAGAGAAATATTTCTAGATGGCATGTAAAACCAAGTCAGAGGACCATTAGGGGCAGCATTAAAACTGATACCAAGTTATGCTCTAACCACACGATAAATAAAGATTCTGGAATTTCTCGTAAGCAGCCACGAAAAGCCAATTTTCATCAACCGGGCACAAGTCCAGTGATTTGTGCCCGGTTGATGAAAATTGGCTCGTCCATCCAGTATTATATGGGACTTAACTTGACTGGTGAAATGAAAACTTAGTACACACAGGTATTAAGCCGCCGCCGCCGCCGCAGGGCCTGTTTACGTACAGGCGGGGCGATGCGCGGCGCGTGCGGCGTTTTTAATTCAAACACATCGATGTATACGTGTACGTTAACGATTTCAAACGTGGATTTTACGAGAAGCGATTTTTCGCTCGTTAGTTTAAAATGCAGCGTTTGTTGCGGTGGACCCGTCTCTCAGTAAATTAATAAAAAAGCACGAGACGAGCCTTTTGCACGCGCCGCGCGACGCCCCGCGTCTCCGTAAACGAGCCCTTAACCTTTTCGGATTACAGACGTGATGTTATGGTAAAAAACGTTTTGTACCTACCTAGGTATATTTCGGTTCTGAAATATCGCAGAGTTGCGATTGAGTTGAGATTTTGAGAGCTATCAGATATTTTGGTGTTCTAAATAATTATTAATTTTACATAAAGTTGAGTATTCGATTAAAATATTGGTATTACCCATGAGCAAATGATTATTCTACTTAAATCGTATGGTCAAGTCTTGTAACAGTTTTGGGTTTAATAACGAAATGAGTAAATCAGGACCTTTATTTACATCGATAGCGACATTTTTAATGTCATGATATTAGTTATTGCCCAATCTCTGCGCCTATTTTGTCCCAATCGTTCAACCATTAAATAGTGAATGAGAAACATCGTAACAAGATTAGGTAAGCGCTAGAGAGCAAAGATTAAATAGTTATTTAATTAAAAAGAGTATCGAGTTGGAAAACAATCTGTTTAATGTTGTTGTGAAGTACCATTAAATAAAAAAATAAAAAATATTGTTTTTTCATTGGTGTAATGAACAAATTGTTGTTCATATTAAGGCGTGTTGAGGTCGCAATAACATTTCTGCAAATGGGTTTGTCCGGTCTATTTCCATCAACAATTACTTACCTACTGTGTGTTGTTCTCAGGATAACTTAGGCGTAAACCGAAGTTATCGTAATATAAATTGTAATATGAATCGTAATATGAATTGTGATATTTGTGATATGTATCTTTATAATTATGAATCGTAAATCAATCGTCAATTCATAATATGAATTGTAATATGAATTGTAATATGAACTGTAATATGAATTGTAATATGAATCGTAATATGAATTGTGATATGAATTGTCATATGAATCGTAATAGGAATCATGATATGGATCGTAATATGAATCGAAATATGAATTGTGATATGAATCGTAATATGAATCATAATATGAATCGTAATATGAATCATAATATGAATCGAAATATAAATCGTAATATGAATCGTAATATGAATTGTAATAAGAATTGTGATATGAATTGTGATATGAATTGTAATATGAACTGTAATATGAATCGTAATATGAATCATAATATAAATCGTAATATGAATTGTAATATGAATCGTAATAGGAATCATGATATGGATCGTAATATGAATCGTAATATGAATCGAAATATGAATTGTAATATGAATCGTAATAGGAATCATGATATGGATCGTAATATGAATCGTAATATGAATCGAAATATGAATTGTGATATGAATTGTGATATGAATTGTAATATGAATCATAATATGAATCGTAATATGAATCATAATATGAATCGAAATATAAATCGTAATATGAATCGTAATATGAATTGTAATATGAATTGTGATATGAATTGTGATATGAATTGTAATATGAACTGTAATATGAATTGTAATATGAATCGTCATATGAATTCTAGTAAGAATCGTAATATGAATTGTAATACAAATCTTAATAAGAATTGTGATATGAATTGTAATATGAATCGTTATATGAATTGTATCATAGTATGAATCGTTATATGAATTGTAATATGAATTGTAATATGAATCGTTATAAGGAATCGTAATATGAATTGTAATATGAATCGTAATATGAATTGTAACATGAATTATATAATGAATAGAAATATTAATTGTAATATGAATCATAATATGAATCGTCATATGAATTCTAGTAAGAATCGTAATATGAATTGTAATACAAATCTTAATAAGAATTGTGATATGAATTGTAATATGAATCGTTATATGAATTGTATCATAATATGAATCGTTATATGAATTGTATAATGAATCGTAATATGAATTGTAATATGAATTGTATAATGAATAGAAATATGAATTGTAATATGAATCATAATATGAATCGTAATATGAATCATAATATGAATCGAAATATAAATCGTAATATGAATCGTAATATGAATTGTAATATGAATTGTAATATGATTTGTAATAATGAATTGTAACGAATTGTATAATGAATAGAAATATGAATTGTAATATGAATCATAATATGAATCATAATATGAATCGAAATATAAATCGTTATATGAATATGAATTGTGGTATGAACCATATGGATCGTAATATGAATTGTTATATGATTGTAATATGAATTGTAACATGAATTGTATAATGAATAGAAATATGAATCGTAATATGAATTGTAATATGAATTGTGATATGAATCGTAATATGAATCGTAATAGGAATCATGATATGAATCGTAATATGAATAGTAATATGAATTATGATTTGTAATATGAATTGTATCATAATATGAATCGTTATATGAATCATAACATTCATAACATGAAGCATAACATGAATCATAATATTAATCATAATATGAATCATAACATAGATCATAATGTAGATCATAATATGGATAATAATATGGATCATAATATGAATCATAATATGAATCATAATCCTGCCCTTATCCCAATTTATTTGGGGTCGGCGCAACATGTCTTATTCTTCCATACTTTCCTATTTCTCGGCATCTCAGCAGTCACCTACTTTCTAGCCATATCATCCTTCAAACAGTCCATCCATCGTTTTCTTGGTCTTCCTCTACTCTTAAAGCCATACATACATCCATACTCAACATTTTACTCACAACATTTCCCTCATTCATTCGCATCACTTGTCCTTAACTCCATACCACGATAATCGATTACCAATCTTAGTATGGATATGGATCATGGTATGGATCATAAAGACCATAATATGGATCACAATATGGATCATAATACATAATATGGATCATAATATGAATCATAATATGAATCATAATATGAATTCCAATAAGAATCGTTATATGAATCGCAATAGGTATCATGAAATGAATCGTAATATGTATTGTAATATGAATTGTAATATGAATTGTAATAATGAATTGTAATATGAATTGTAATATGAATCGTTATAAGGAATCGTAATAGGAGTCATGATATGAATCGTAATATGAATTGTAATATGAATCGTAATAGGAATCATGATATGGATCGTAATATGAATTGTTATATGATTGGAATATTCGGCGCGGCCCATGCCACTCCATCAATTTTGCTAAGCGATTCCATAATTACTAATTGTCAAAAATAAACAACCATTTTGATTACGGTATCATAATCTTCCGGTCCCTTAGATAAGGGTCAGTAAAGTAAAGCAGTTCTGTAAACAATTCACTAATGGATAACGCAGCATAACTTATACTGTTGTTCCTCCGAGGATTTACACGTGTACGGAACTCCGCCCCTAAGGCCGAAACTAAACTTTGGAACAGGGGTTTTAAAATCGCCACTTTAGCAATTCATATTATGATCCTATAATGCTCACTAAAACTGTTCAGTAGCGATCAATGTGTTTTTATTGTTTCTATCTGAGCGGTTAAGTAACAAAGCACCGGCGCTATTGTATTTGCACGCTTGGTTAACCTCATAAATCGTTCAGCAAAACTTTTCGCGAGTTTCATCAAAGTGATTAAATTGTATAAGTATTTTATATCAAACGCAGTTTTCAATGAAACAAGGTTATTTTTCATGTGGGTGGGCCAAATTGTGGTACACTTCTTTTGTTATTTGTTTTCTGTCAGTCATCATTATTATCCGTCGGGGCTGTGGGTTGTTCGAAAGAGATACCGCGGTCTCGACGCAAAGGGCTTAGAAGGAACATGGGTGGTTTTTAGTCAGTAGAGCTCTGCCCAGAGTGGTACGATTCATTTGACGATTTTCCAACTTCAAAAAAAAAAAGTCTTACTCTGTCCTTATCTCAATTTATTTAGGGTCAGTGCAGTATGTCTTTCTGCATACTTCTCTATTACTCGGTCGCCCCCTTTCTAGTCATATTATAATTATCATCTTTCAAGAAGATCGATGGATGTAGATAAGGGCTCGTTTACGGAGACGCGCGGCGTCGCGCGGCGCGTGCAGAAGGCTCGTCTCGTGCTTTTTTATTAATTTACTGAGAGATGGGTCCACCACTGCAACAAACGCTGCATTTTAAACTAACGAGCGAAAAATCACTTCTCGTAAAATCGATGTTTGAAATCGTTAACTTTTTCATACATCGCCACGTGTTTGAATTAAAAACGCAGCACGCGCAGCGCGACGCCCCCCGCCTGTACGTAAACATGCACTAAAGGTGTACGAACTACCAAGCGTAGTCCTAGTAGCTCTTAGCTACGCCGTAGCACCGTAGCACCGTTCTACGTTGTAGCACCGTTGTACTATTTTCACACTAGTGAAAGACGATATTTACTCCCGGAGTGACACAGGTTCCAGTTCCAATTTATTTACTTTTATTCAATTTACTTTGTAAGCTGAGAACTGTTTTATGTTCGGCGGTATTACAACTTGTTATTGCAAGAAAGGAAGGGAAATGGAGAGGCTGGAATACACATGCTACGTAGTAGCACGAAATCATGCTAATTTCGAGCAGTTGTCACTTAGTAGCATACAAGTAGCACGTGTATACGAAAAGAGCATGCTTGTTTCAAGGCATGCTACCTAATCGCAAGCCGGTCTATTTTTCGTGCTAATTAGCACGACGATAAAACCTCTTTTTTATATTCTTTGGTTTCAATATTTTATATGTTTTTTTTATCGTGCTGTCACTTTTTTGTTGTTTTTTGTCAGTGTCTCAAATAAAAGACTGTAAAGCCGCGTCCCCACTAAAGTCACACGAAACGTTCCTGTTAGGCGCGCGTCTCGGCCTCAAGGAGCTGCGCGGCCCAAGTGGAGATGCGGCCAAACATTCCTGTTTAGGCCGTGGGGCTCAGGCCTCGCTCACGTTCACACTCACGAGGAACGGCCGCTCGGCTTAAGTGTGGACGCGGCTTAAGATAATGTCACTCAGACGTGTTAAAAAGAAGTATGCTCGTAAAAAGTATGCGTTTGAGGTCTGTGCTTTGGAGCAAATGTACACACTCTGAAAGCATGCTAGAAATGAGCATACTACCTAGTATTAGCAAATAAGCATGCTTTTCTAGTAGCATGTGTATTTCAGGCTTAAGGAAAATGTTGAGTATGAATGTAGCTACTCGTAAGAAAACGACCCAAGAAAAACAATGGATGGACCATTGTTTCTTTACTCGGGTCGTCCTCTACTCTCTCTGTGTGAAAGATGATATGACTAGAACCATTCTAGTCATATCATCTTTCACACAGAGAGAGTGGACTGCTGAGAAGACGAGTGATAGAGAATCATGGAAGGAGAACACATGCTGCGCCAACCCCAAATAAATTGGGATGTGGGCAGGAGAACGATGAATATTTCAAGAAAAGAAAAACACAAAGCTATGAAGAACGTACTTCTACTGTGACTGTATTCAGTCAGTTCTATACATGCAGTTCTAGGTAATTTGATTGTGTTTAAACTAAAGTAATTTAATAATTATGCCTAACTAGGTTTCCGATAATTGTACAACAGTTATGGCAAATTGGCTCTAATTGTTGAATAATGGCGTACTTAATGTTCTAAATTAATATAATTATTAATGCAGTAGGTACATATAAGGTTTATTATGTACTTAAGTATTAGTTCATTCATTGATTGTATGATTTAAAACAAAAGCCTCGCCTCGGATATTTCAATGAAGGACGCGTTAATCAGATTATTACTATGATAAATCTTCTTCATATCGCTGGTACGTTTTATTAATCATCATCATCAGTCTACAGCAATTTACTGGATATAGGCCTCTTCAATCGCATACCGCTCAGCTCGATTCTCGGCAACTCTCATCAGTCTTATGCGCCTACCACACGCTCACACTTCCCCACAGTCTTATGCCTGCGCGATTACACGGTGCACACAGTACATCGCGCGTGTAGTTTGTAATGGTAATACAGTTTTACCAACCATACGCGCGATGTACTGTGAAGTGTGAACGAAAAGTGTGGTGAAGCTTGAGCGTGTAGTAGGCCCATAAGTCTGCGGGCACGAAACTTGCGATGGCTGAGCGATGGCGGCAGCGGGGCGACGCGACGCAGGTCGATCAGGCAGCGATATCTTGCGCGGGCACGTAAAAATCCGTAAAATAATAATTCAATACAACTGTGTGTACCGGCGCAAGCGACAAAACCAAGCTTGTTTTTTCTCGTCGCTTCCTCGTCGCTGTCACTCCAACGTCGCCCGTGCCATAGTATAAAGAAGGGAAGTAGGGTATCTTCATACAAACGCACCGCGCGCGGCTTGTATGTGTGCGCCTAGTATCTTTACGGTCGCCGCACGCACACTCAAACAAAATCTCGCTGCATTTCGCACTGCGCCAGTAAAGGTTAACACCGCACAAGGTTCGCGAGTCACGCACGGCTTTTCGGCACTGCTAAGTACCTAAATGAAAAATGTCTGATAATCGCAGGAGAAGTTATTGCTGTGTGTTTGGGTGTCTAAATAATTCATCGATTCCAGAGTTGAGTATGTTCAGATTACCTACTGAACAGGAAAGGTAAGCAAGTCTTTATTCTAGCAAGTAATTTATACTTGATGAAGAGATACCTACTTATTTTTTTGTTGTTGGTATTAGTTTTCTATCAGACAGACGAAGTAGGCAGGCCTATACTTTCCCACTAGAATGTATTAGGTAGGTAGGTACTTTTGATGATGATATGCCGCTATTGCTTTGTTTACGTTTAGTCATGCTGATTTCTCAGTATTGTAGGTAGGTATAGTAACTAAGTATGTACCTACTATCTGTATTATTTTATGTTGGTTTAGTCAAAAGTAAAAACATATATATTGTCCTTTATGTGCAAAAATACTACATTAGGCCTATTAAAAAAAAAAACAAAAAAACTGACAAGTATATACTAAGTAAATAATTTAAACACAAGCTCTTAGTCTATAAATATTTGTTGGTCCTCTTTTTAGGCAAAAGCCTTTTTATTCCGAAACTATTAGGACTACATAGTTGAAACTTGGTAAGTAGATGTATGCTGTGAACCGCCTTACGATATTTTTACAAAAAAAAAATAATAATGTAGTATGCTGTACATCTCAATGAAACTCAGACAACACAAATAAAAAATACAACTTCCCGGCCCTTGCCAATTTTTAGGCACTGTATTAAAATTTAGCTGAAAGTGACAACCCTGACACATGCAAGTACGGTAGGTAATTATGTCGCGGATTGGGCCGGAGATGCTCTACTTCCCTTCTTTATACTATGCCCGTGCTTCGCCCGATCGCCCCACTCTCCGCCGTCGCCCGTTTCGTGCGCGTCGCTATTATGTGCAATGCTTTTGCAGGCAGAGCGGTAGGGAGTGTCAGACTTCTACTGACTAAAAACCACCCATGTTCCTTCTTAGCCCTTTGTGCCGAGGCCGCGGTATCTCTTTTGAACAACCAGCAGCCCAGATGGGAATATTATGTACTTCAATTTTATTTGCCCAAAATATTGGCAATTTTGTGGTGTTATCAAGTTGACAGTTCTTGAAGATATTTTCCATTAACTATTTTTGAATGTTTTTGACAGTAACACAAAATAAACCTAGACAGACCGCTTTCGTACTTATTTATTATTCAACGTTATTTACCAATGAATATTGTTTATTCGAAGGTTCTGAACAAAACCACGAAACTCTAGCGAGATTAAATAACGTCACGCGTTTTATATACAGCTTTGTTTGCTTGGTATGCCGAGTAATGTTGTGGATATCTAATCTATTACATTATTACTATTTGATGTATTATATTATATGCGAGTAATGTATGTTTAAATGTTTGTGTGTAGGTATTCAAAAATAATTCGCTAAACGGTAGGGGTATATTCAGTTGGTCTTGTTAAGCGTGGCTGCTGAGTATGAGATCCTGGGTTCAATTCCCGGGTCGGGAAAAGTGTTTTTGGGTATTATCAGGAATTTCTCAGTAGCAGTCATAGTCTGGATTTTGATGGCAATAGGCTCGTCCCCTATATGATGGGACATAACTGTCGATATGTTGGTGTACTATTAAGTACGCCTAGCCCTTCGGAGATTACTGGCGTGATGTTATGTGATGTAGTAGTATCTGTAGTATCTCCCAAAATTAGAAATCAATTTTACGAAAATATAAATGGCCTCTTTAAACATTGTAATGTCTTACCAGTTCACATACAAACAAAATTTTTGTTATTAAAAGAACAATTTTTCAATGAATCTTTAAGAAATAAAATCGAACATCCTGTACGCACTCGGGCAGTTTCTGAGAATAGGCTTCGTACACAGCGCGCCAACAATATGTATGGCGAACGCACTACCGGCTATATTGTACCGAGACTTATTAATAGTCTACCCTCAGAAATAAACAAATGTATTACAGATAAAAATATCAAATGTAAA
This sequence comes from Diarsia dahlii, assembly GCA_949775195.1. NCBI lineage: Eukaryota > Metazoa > Arthropoda > Insecta > Lepidoptera > Noctuidae > Diarsia > Diarsia dahlii. The sequence continues at coordinate 18,694,299 of OX459195.1, forward strand.
CTTAAGCAATATTACTTAAGTATGATGTAGGAATGATTGTAACTAATAAAAAGACCTAAATATGTTAAGTAGCAATTGTATCGATATCAATAACGAAATGCATCATTATACAGTTCGATATTGAGATAGCACAAGCATGATAGCACAAGTTTAAACCTTAGTGGTTTTTGGTTGCTGTTTGTATGTATAATTCTGTATTCTTTTGTGTAAACGTTAAATAAATTAAAAAAAAAAAATGTATATTCTGTCCTACATTATGCAAGAATATGACACTGAACGGTAGGTATTTAATAAAACTATTAGTACCTATAGATTTTTAAAATACATACACATATATTTCTATGTTATAAAAATTCAGAGCTGCGGTGGCCCAGTGGTGGTGACCCCGACTTACGAACAGGAAGTCGTGGGTTCGAATACAGGCAGGTGCATTACTTTGTGTATTTTATTTCATCACCACTGCTCTCAAACGGTGAAGGAAAACATCGGGAGGAAACCGGCATGTATTAGAACCAAAACATTCGAAGACAAGTGACATCTACCAACCCGCACTGGGGCCGCGTGCTGGATTATAGGCTAGCCTATCCCTCTCCTAGAGAGGAGGCCTGAGTCCCTGCAGTGGGAACACTAAAGGCTGATGATGATGTTACTGGAACTGGAACCCTTGTTTAAAAAAAGACACGAGTAAAATTATATTGGGAAAATAAAATTATGTTTAATTACTAAAAAAAATCCCAAAAGTAGACTAGAATGAAGTTTCAGAATACTTACACTGTGATTTTTAACATTGTTTTAGTAAAACTTGGAACTGCCTCGAACTTTAGCCTGTTTTCGTAACAAACTTCAAGTCAAGTTAAAGTTACATCGTTTCACCGAAACACTGATAAGTTTTTTTCATAAAGATAATATTTTTCTCAACTTTCTACCGAGCTTTTATACCGAGGCTGGAGTGCCGAAAGTCGGTAGTCTGATTGGCAATTCAAAGTCTCGACGGACCGAATTATTTAAAAAAACGGGGTATTGGCAGCTTGATCTGTAAACATAACATTAGCCAAAGTTTTCTCAAAGGGGTTACTCCAGGGGTGTTACATTTTGCCAGTTATATTTCAGTCCCATGTCTTCTTCTTTTCGTGTCGTTTTGTACTTTCAATTATATGGTTTGGGCCATGTCATATAAGGTATCACCCTCTATAACATGGAAGAAATTACTAATTAACCTGATGAGATTTTTCTAGTCCTGGGAGTCGAACCAATAACGTCATGCTCAGCAGAAGCGGTTGCGACCACTAGACCAGACGAGACTATTAGTAAAATGGTGTGCTAAGAAATAAAATGCAGGTAGCCGCAGTCAGGGACCTGCAACTTATCTATCATATTGTGAGAACCACTAATTCACACATAACGCTTCTATTCCCTTCAGGGCTGAATCAGAATCATTTATTCGTAAACATATAAGGTAATAATTACATATAAGCTCTTAAAAATTTGGTAGTGCGCTATGTTTTTCCAATTTACATACAAATTACATAAAGGTGTATTATACATACTATTAAATTAAAATATAATAATAATAATAATAAACGGCTGCGCCAAATAGGACCAGTTCAGCAATCTGCCGAGCAGCTAGTGCCCGACGCTGGTTTTGACTACATACAATCAAGAGATTAGGTGAAAACCCATGTGAAAACCACTTAAAAGTAGCTACTTGTTTACATGTTATTGGTCGTGACTGTACAACTAACCAGCCAGCCTTGGTTGGTAGGTGCTATCCTTACATAGTATAAAACAAAGTCGCTATTTTTGCCTGTTTGTTTGTCTGTATGCTTAAATCTTTAAAACTACGCAACGGATTTTGATGCGGTTTTTTTTTAATAGATAGAGTGATTCAAGAGGAAGATTTTAGTATATAATTTGAACGACATCCACGCGGGTGAAGCCGCGGGCATCAGCTAGTGGAATAATAAACCATAACACACTCAGGATGTCCATTAAAAGCACATTATTATAATTATAATGTTCTAAGACGGAAAATTTTAAGAGTAATAAACCTGGCGGAAAGTTCATTTGTTCATTAAATTTTTATTTCCTTATTTAGAGCACGAGCAAAGGTCCTTATACCGAGTTAGCTAATGAATTCATTTTAGACTTTTGTTTATTTTTTGTTCATACGTATCAGTGAAACAAATCACTCGGTGCGAATGTGCAGGTCCTACACACCCTACTACTATTGACTATTGTCTTCCATTATTACATTTTTGCTTTTATATGGCGCCGTAGTAACAATAACCGTGTTCCGGACAGGTACGTGTGGCGACGACGACAACCACGACTGCTAGTGGAACCGCGTTCTCGGACCAACCTTTTACGGGAGGCGCCGCTGACACGTGCACTCCGAACGCTCAACCTCGTAGCGAGCGAGACTGACTTATTCTGTTGTTCTCTGAGTGAATTCACAAGGAATGCTCTATTTGTTATTAGTTATGGGTATTAGTTATAAGTAACAATTAAGTTAGAATTAAGTAATGAAGGCGAATTTATCGCATTGGGGTCACCCTGTAATGGTAGATGTAAGTTGATAAATAAATAAATAACATTGCTTTGTCGATATTCGATAAACTACAATTCTTTAAATTAATCGTCCGTGAAAACCTCATACGGAGCATATAAATAGTTACCGCAATGCGCACTGCATGTTATTATAATTTTATTACCTAACATAACACAAACAGCTCACCGAATGCAGAAAGTCAGTAGAAGTCTCACACTCCTTTCCGCTCCACCCAGTTGTTGGTTGGGAAATCATCAAGAGTCCCGCCATTTGATGATTTCTTAACTAAAAAAAAAAGGTTTCCACGAAAGTTTTGGTAATAAATAATAATTGCACTTACCTAATCATTCAGCTCCTATAATTTAAAACCCCCAAGTGACCTACACATGCTGCCAACCTCCCAGGAGAAGTGTCACAAAACTTTAATAAAGATTATTACGAAAGGCTTTTACGTTACGAAATGACAAATGCTACTTTTGGTTCATGAGTAAAATGGAGTGCATTAAATAGCCTGACGGAAGCAACCAACTTGCCCACTCTAAAATTTTAACAAAGTTTTATTTTGTGTGGAAAAGGGAGATGGAGGCTACTGCCCAGAGCGGTACGAAAATCCACAAATATACGTGTGTTTAACTTCGCATTGCCAGGCTGCATGCAAAATCAATTCATCCATCCCCTTTGTATGTGATTATTGAATAATGATTTTTCCGCCACAACATTTTTTAGTTGTTTTGTGAATTTTAGAGATACAAGGTTTATACACATTTTCCTCCCCCCCCCCCTTTTTGAAGTACCTATGTTAAAAAAGAAGGGTCTTGTAATAGAACTATGTTAATTTTATCAATTGAATCCTTCTAAAAAGGAGGATCACATCAATTTGTCTGCATGTCTTTTTTTTTGTACGTTTGTTTCCGGATATCTACGTCATTAATTAACCGATTTTCAAAATTATTTTTGTATTCGAAAGATTATACTCCCTAGGCACTTGTTACGATTTCCATATATTTTATAAAGCTGTTCATGTATTTGCGCCTGATAATCATAATCTCATGTGGATGCGCTGATGATGGAAGGTACAACTCCTCAACGTTTAGGAGTTGAAAGAAAATTCTTTCAAAATTATACGTTTTTATGGACCGATACTTGAATTCTTTCAGGATTCAATAGACAGACAACCAGTTCAGAATTTTTGAAAGAAACTCGAACTCCGAGTAGGTACAATATTTAGTAGAGCAAACTTACCCAACAACTATGGGTAAATGCTTTACAGAAGTTGAGCAGCTGAATACCCAAGTTTACGAAGTTAGCCTCATCGTCCGGTGACAATCTAACTTCGATGTGAATTCAACTAGCCTGTTTGATCTCTTGAGGGAGCTTGTGAAGTTACTCTGTTAAATATTGTTACTTGCAGGTGCTGTAGCGTCTAGTTTGTTTGTGAACTATGAACTTCACACCGGTTTGGACGTAAGAGTCGGTCGGTAGAGGTTGGTAGAACAGTAAGGTTTAGTCAAATACAAGGTGTAAAAGGAGAGCAGTGGTGGGCCAGTGGTGGCGGCCCCGACTTACGAACAGTGAGCCGTGGGTTCGAACCCCGTCAGGCGCTAATGCGCCTGACGGGGTTCGAACCCACGACTCACTGTTCACAAAGCAATCTTTGTGTAATTTATTTCATCACCACTGCTCTCAAAACGGTGAAGGAAAACATCGTGAGGAAACCGGCATGTCTTAGAACCAAAAAATTTGAAGACATGTGACATTTACCAATCTTTTTATTGTCGTCCTTATTTTGGTGGTCTGAGTGATTTCTGAAATTTTGTCCACCTATTTTAATGGGACCTTATATTGAATGGCGTAAATGTGTAATCTATTCCAATTCCGAATACAAATTCAAACATTCGCTACTGAGAAGTTCCTAATAGAAACTTTCAACAGTACTTTGTCTCACATGGAAGTCGCACCCAGGACGTATCGCTAAGCAGTCATGTTTGCGACGTCTAGACTAGACTAACAAATCACTAAACTAAGTCGAGACAGTTAATTGTTGCGCAGTCTTACATAACATGTATACATAGCATCACGCCTGTAATCCCCGAAGGGTTGGGCAGAGGTGTACACCTATTAGTACACATTTCACCAGCTATGTTTGAGTCCCAGGTAATAGAGGGTCCCGTCGGGGCTGTGGATTATCGAAAGGATAACGCGGCTCCGACAAATGGGCGAAGAAGGAACATGGGTTTGGTTTTTAGTCAGTAGAAGTCTGATACTCCCCTTCGCTCTGCCCAAGAGTGGGGGGTGGTTATTCGATGATTTTCCACCCACAAGAAAAAAAAGAAAAAGGTAATAGAGGGTGAGCCTATTGTCATCAACTGGGCATAACTCCAGACTTCGTGGCCGTTACTGAGAAATTCTTGATAGAAAAACCCAATAACACTTTGCACGACCTGGGAATCGAACCCAGGACCTTATGCTCAGCAGTCGCTTGCTACCACGAGATCAACGCGGCAGTCATGCTTGTACAGTCTTTTAAAGCTCTAACTACAATTATCCTTGTCATGATTTCGTTTCTAAAAAATATTTTAAAAAATCAGGTCACACATGTCCAAGACAGTACTGACGCGGTGCTGAAACTTCAGTGCGACCCGGTGCGGCCCGGGCAGGGATCCCTGACCCGGTGTTGGCACGTGCGGTCAGACCCTAACCCGGCGTTAACCTTAGTGGGCAAGGCTGAGCAGCGGCGATCAGAAACTGTCAGTTCGAATACATTGCACTATTGATGTGGACTGACCCTTTTATGTTGAAAGTAAATCAACTTCGACTCTTGAAAGGACTCGACTCGACTTCGACTCTTCAAAGGGTTTTAAAAGGAGATAACAATAATATATAACTTATATGTTTAAAAGAAATTCATAGTGACAAATCGTATAAAAATGTCAAATCGTCTGCGAAGTGTTTTACGTGACAAACTAAAAAGACGGAAATAAAAAAGTTAAAAAACTAAAAAAACCTGACTGAAAAAATAAATTAAACAAAACTTGGAAGCAGGCGGGGCCCGTTCTGTTTTCGTAATTTTAGATATAAATGATTCCAAGTTCAGTTTAATTAATGTGCTTGTTTTTTCCTTTTCAGTTTTTTCAGTCGGGTTTTTTAACTACTTTTTTATTTAATACGAGTAAATAACACGGACAAGACCGCGAGAACTGTTTGACCGCATTCTAAACGTGTATGTTGACTAAAACTATAATAGTATATGCATATTTGTAATGTGCTCGCCAAGACCTTTCATTTGATAGCAAACTTGTTATGATTTTCTCAATTTAATGTTTTTCGAGGTTAGAATCTGACATTTAAATTCCGTCATAACTTTTTTTTATTAAATTTATATAGCCTATGTTACCCGGGCTATTCTTACGAATCTATTGACACGTCATTCATTAAAATCCGGTTAGTTGTTTAGACGCTATGGTGGATACAAGCATACATACCTACCTACATACATAGACTGCCAAATCATAACCCTTCCATTTGGCTTCGCCGTAGTCGGGTAAAAATTTATTACCCTTCCTTTTGGCTTCGCAGTAGTCGGGTAAAAGTATTATTATAACACCAACACCAACCTGCTCTTTTTAATTGAATTTACAAAATCACCTTCGATTGCTCCACAGAGCGTGACAGAGCACAGCTTACTCAGTAAATTGTATTTACTCTGATTAAATAAGAGTGGCGTTGTTCTCCTACAGTGATTTTATAGAAAAGAGGAACGATAAAATGTTCTTCAATACGACTTTTAACTAAGTCTTTCTTAGATCGTTACCCGGAAGGAACTTAAAATAGGAAGTTTATTTTCTGTTAAATAGGGATGTTTCCTGACTAAAAAAAATATGATTCTGTTTAGTCCGTCTGTTATACTATCGAAAAATATCGGATACGTGTTTTTTGTTTTATCAAATTAATAAAAAAAAAACGAAAATAAAACATATCAAAGGTGGCTTGTAACGTAACTTCGTGGTAAAAAATGTACCACGCTGTGACGTCACATATGTATTTATTTTTTGTTTACGTGAAAAAAAAAACTAATCTATCTGTGGGACCATATCGGACTAAAGGCATCTACATAGTAGCGTCGTTGACTGAAAAGTTGTGTGGTAATCGGATATCGTGGTAAGGACATTTGAATCGGAGGAAATTTGTAAAATGTAGTGAGGAAAATGTTGAGTATGAATGTAGATGACTAGGAAAACGAAAGAAACGATCAATTAACTGTGTGAAAAATGATATGGCTAGAAAGGAAGTGACCGCGAAGATGACGAGTAAAAGAGAAGTATGGAAGACATGCTGCGCCGACCCCAAAATAAATTAGGATAAGCGCAGAAGGACTATTGAGAACGACAAAGGTGAAGTGGTAACAGAACTCGAACAAATCTCTGAAACGTGGAAGAGCTACTGTCAGTCATTATTCCTGGACCCGCAGTCGCAACAGTTTGAAAGTACGGACCCGGAACGAGAGAATTTGGAACCAGACATCCTTCTGTCCGAAGTAAGAGCAGCCATAAAACACCTGAAAAGTAAAAAAGCAACTGGTAAAGATGCAATTCCTATAGAGACAATTAAAGCCTTAGGAGAACGTGGCAACCAGATGTTTCATCTTATCTGCAACAAGGTATGGCAGACAGGAGTTTGGCCTTCGGAGTGGACACATACCGTATTCACACCCCTGCACAAGAAAGGTTCGACGAAGAGATGTAACAACTACCGCCTCATTGCTCTGATATCACACGCTAGCAAAATAATGTTACATATTCTTAACGAGAGATTGAAAACTTACCTGACTAAGGAGATCACTCCGGAACAAGCGGGTTTTGTAAAGGGGAAGGGCACTCGAGAACAAATTCTCATCGTACGCCAGATCATCGAGAAGTCAAGAGAATTCAATAAGCCCATATTCATTTGCTTTGTTGATTTCTCCAAAGCATTCGACTCGGTGAAGTGGCCAGTTTTGTGGAAGACCTTGCTAGACATGGGCACACCAAAACATCTTGTACACCTTTTGAGACGTCTATATGAAGAGGGCACAGCCTCAGTTCGCACAGATGATGTCCTGTCAAGTGACTTTCATCCTAGTGCCGGAGTACGCCAGGGGTGCATTATATCACCGCTCTTATTCAATGCGTACACAGAGCTAATAATGCGTATCACTTTAGAAGACTGGACGGATGGTGTAACAATTGGTGGATACAAAATTGCAAACTTGCGTTACGCGGATGACACCACCTTATTTGCAACCACTTCGCAACACTTGGAAGAGTTACTGTCAAAGATGGAACGCGTGAGCCATGAGTTTGGGCTAAAAATTAATCGCAGCAAGACCCAGGTGATGATTGTGGACCGTGCCAGGAATAATTCGCCAGAAGTGACCCAAATCGCGAAATGCAACGTGGTCCAAACTTACATCTATCTTGGGGCTCTAATTTCGAACAATGGCGGGTGCATCGATGAGATCAAACGACGTATGGGCATCACAAGAACAGCGATGGACAGGATGCGGAAAATATGGAGGAATAGAAATATAACTAAAGCCACGAAGACCAGGCTGGTTAGGACGCTTATATTCCCCATATTTCTTTATGCAGCTGAAACCTGGACCTTACGAGATGTGGAAAAGCAGAAAATAGATGCTCTGGAAATGTGGTGCTGGAGAAGAATGCTTGGGGTGTCGTGGACCGAGTTTCGCACGAACGTCTCGATACTTCAAGAACTCGGTATCAGGCAGCGTCTGTTTTCAACAGTACAATCTCGCATCCTGACATTCTTCGGACATATTTCCCGGCGTGGCAATCAGTCCATAGAACGCCTTGTGGTCCAGGGGAAAGTAGAAGGCACTAGACCGCGCGGAAGGTCACCCACGCGTTGGACTGACCAGATCAAGTCTGCCATTGGAGGTTCAGTTAACGAATGCAGCAGGATGACCTCTAGCAGGCAGCGGTGGCGAAATGTCGTGAAGTGCATCATATCTGCCCCTTCCAATACTGCTACTTAACGATCACGACCGCTCTGTCAAGAGCGTACCGGATAAGAAGAAGAAGAAGCGCAGAAGAATGATGATGATTTAGTAATTAATATCTTAAGGCGCAGATAAGAGGGACACCGTAAAAACGACCTGTTTTTCGTTGGAGTGTTAGCCGTATTGCTACTTATTAAAATTCCAAAAAAAATACAGTGTACAGTCAAATGTATAGGTAAAAGACTTATGCAAAAATATTTTCTAAAATTAATCAAGAACCTCGAAAAAAAAAATCACAAAATCACAAAAAAATCACACGAAAAAACTTTTTCGTCTCGAAATGCTCAATATTTTGAGCGATAACTGTTATTTTTTTTTTACTATCAGAATGGAAATTTAACCAACTAAAGACATAATTATGTAAAAATATTTTAACATTACAGCGTATATTTTTTTTAAATAAATTAAATCTGCGAACTATCGTTCATATTGGCAGTCACGAGAATCAAACGCATCCCCATTTTCAACCTTATTTGTTTAGACGATGAGTTAAACGCGCGCTCAAGGGCGCGGGCAGTTAATGTCGCCTTAAAATCCAAGTCTTGTGCTTACATTTTTGCATATTTCTTTTTATAACAAAAGTGTCATACGTAAGGGTTTCTAAATGTGTAACCTAAAAATATGTAAACGGGTTAACCGTTAACCCCATGAACGTAGACCAGGTATGTATGAAAGTTCATAATTTCAATATATGGTAATCCTATCGAGCACATTGCTTGTCAAAGTAAAAGTTAACTATAAACCACATGCTAACATGCAAAAAGCCCATAAGTAACATTGAGCAGGCGGGGTCAACGACCGCCTAACCCTTTTACGCCGCGACCACGTTGTAAAGTATTTGCATATTTCTGTCGTAACCTTTCATAAAAACCTTTGAACTGCATTAATGTCTTTTTCGATAAAATGCTTTTAAGGTGGTTCATTCATTTGATTCAAAAGAAGTTGGTTAGTAAATAGGATGGAAAAAAATTACTAGGCCTTTGAAAATTTCTATTTTGCATTTTAAGAGTTGTTAGGTACTCCTCTGCCTAATCCCTTGGGAAGTACAAGACGTGATGTGGCCTTGATGTTAATATCTCTCGTAAAAGAAAATCGGAACTTCAGATACATAAATAGGGTAGTTGGCAAAAAAAATACGGACTAATTAGTCCGTCAGATAGATTTCCAAAAAAATATTGGCCACATATGATAAACAAAAAATGAAGACGATACAGCTTGCTTCGAAAAGTCGTGTGACGTTACAGTATGGTACATTTTTTACCAGAAAGTGACGTAACAAGCCCCCCCACTCATGATCTTTGACACGTTTTGTTTTCGTCAATTTTTATTAATTTGATAAAAAAACACGTATCCAATATTTTTCGATAATCTAACAGAAGGACTAAATAGAATCATATGTTTTTCAGTCATGAAACATCCCTATTCTAACTTCAACATCTAACTTACGCCTCACCCCCTGTTCTTTTTGTTCTGTGCCTCACCCCTTATTACATGGGAGATCTGCCGTACAGTCGAACAAGCTAATAAGTATTCAGGTAGAGTTTTTTAAAATTCTAGTACACTGAAAATATTGATTGCAATTTTGTTTTAAAAAGTGTTTCACATTTAGTGACTGATGCCAAACGATACAGCGTTTGACATCAGTCTCTCAATGTATCTGTATAATCTTAAAAGTAAACGCAAGTTAGCTGGCTGTATACTTATTAGCTTGTTCGACTGTACTATAGGTACCTACCCTTTTGGTCAACAAGCGTGATGTTACGTCGAGTATCCAACATGCGATAAAAGATAGCAAATGAAGATCATCCCGCAAAATGACCTCATTTGACCTCGACACTTATGACACAATATATACGTAAAGGCAGTGCCCAGCTTTACGTGATCCCTCTTTTCACACCAATTGCCCCCTTCTTCTAAATACGAGGGGTCAGGTAACGCTAGGCACTGATTGTACATAACTATCTAATGTACGGGTTATATGATAGACGACAGTTGTCACGCGCCGCGGCTGCGTCAGCTATGAGTTACGGCATCTCGGATATTTCGATAACCATGGAGGAAGTTCAGAAGTATTACTTATTTCAACTCTTTATTTGTAAACTCTTAATATGGTTGAGAATTTAAATTATTGTTTTATTAGGGTTCCGTACCTCAAAAGGAAAAAACGGAACCCTTATAGGATCACTCGTGTGTCTGTCTGTCTGTCCGACCATCCCCCCCCCCCTTATCTCCGAAACTACTGAGCCTTAAATTCTGAAAAAAATACAGAAACTAGTTCAACACGTATGGATTACAGGAAAACCTATAAGAAGTCATGGTACGGAACCCTTCATGTGCAAGTCCGACTTGCACTTGACCAGTTCTTTTTTGTTAAGGTTACTTTAAACTGGAAGAGTGAAACTACCTAATACATTTTTTGTCGGGTAACAAAGACCGTACCTTAAACTAAATATACATACTTATGACATTTGTGTTAGTATAAGTAACTTAAAACTATGTTAGTTACTTCACTTGCGCGATACTTTGTGCTACCTTTGTCCGCGGAAGCGACGGAACACCACATCCTGCGGCCAAAAACTTAGTTTGTTGGTACCTATGCGAACCACAAACGCTTAAAAATTCACGTTGCGGTGCGACTCCAGCAGCTGCACTCTTGGCGTGTCTGCCAATGACCAATATTTTATTTCTAAGACGAGCTAATTCGTTTTAACTAGCGTTGAAAAACGCCGGAAAGATTCCCGTTTCTTTCCAATACCGTTGTATTTTTCAATGTAACTTTCGAAAGATTCATGAACATTGGCTAGTATAACTTCATGTATTTTTCCAATAAAACGGAAAAAACGGAAGGATTGCCGTTTCTTTCGTATTTTTCAACGTAAATTTCGAAAGATTCAAGAACATTGGCCAGTATAAATTTCATAGTTCTTGAATCGTTCGAAACTTACGTCGAAAAAAAAAAAACAATTCCTAACTTTCGGCATTTTCAACGCTTTTAACCACTTGCCGAGATCTTGGAACTTCTGTAGTCACAGGCCCATGATCTCTTGCTACGTGCTATGTACCGAGATGTGGCCGTGTTAGCACACAAAACATTTGACGAGCCTCATTAATATAGAGATGGTTTATCTATGTGTGGAACGGGCATTAAGTTGATTATGTTTACCGCAAAACTGTATGTTTTGCGGTAATTACTTACCAACGAGATCTTTCTAAGATTTATTATGTAATGGTAATGAGAATTTTTGGAATTATTTGTTTTTGTAATGTTAGCAAAATAATGAGATTGTATGTTAATTAAAGGTTTCGAAATATAAATAGTACATGTAACTGAACCAAGAATATGTCTAGATTTTAAAAATAAACTACTCTAAGTTTGTTTTGGCTGTTACTTCTCAGAGTAGTAGGTTACTAAACACTGGTTTCATTTGGTTTAAACAGTAAACACATAGGTTAACATATTGATCTAAAGTGTAAGTGTTTGTTTAAGGCGGGGTTGCAGTACTTTTTAAGATTTTTGAACCTATAAAAATCAAACTAAATACGAGTTTTTTAATAAATAAAAATCATTACATAAAAATTGAACATACTCTCTAGTAAATCGTAAAGATAGAAACGCGATTTAGAATGATCGGCTCGATACTTTTTTTTATCAAACATGACTCTAAATCACAATTTCAAACGTGTACTGCTAAGACATTTCATCATGAATTTATATAAAAGTTATATCAATAGATAGAACTTTTTATTCTGAAGTAAATGTTGAAAACATATTGTATAATTTCTTTATAGTTTTTCTCCAAGAAGCAAAAAACAGTCAAAATTTAGGCATTATGTCGCTCGCGCGGCAGGGCGGGGGGTGAGGTCGTGCGTACATAAAAACAAAGTACTGCAACCTCGCCTTAAACAATGTGCAGGATAAACATTATTTAGCCATAATCCTGTAGCAATAAATAAATCACTACATAGTATAAAACAAAGTCGCTTTTTCTATCCCTATGTCCCTTTGTATGCTTAAATCTTTAAAAATGCGCAACGGATTTTGATGCGGTTTTTTTTAATAGAATAGAGTGATTCAAGAGGAAGGTTTATATGTATTTAGTATCAGCATTGCACCCGTGCGAAGCCGGGGCGGGTCGCTAGTATAATATAAAACAAAGATCTCTCAAAAGAAAGAGTAGCGAACTAATCTTTTTGTTGCCCAAGCACGTAATCGGCATAGCAGCGATACAACTTCGCTACAGCTACGCCTTGCTACGCTTTGCTACGCCGTAGCGCCACAGAAGTATTTCAGTAAACTTGTGTTACTTTACAAAGCGGTGTTGAACGCAATCTTTGCGCCCATTTAACTTAAGCTGTGATAAACATTGTATGGCTTACTGATCAAGTTAATACCATCGTGAAGCTGAGCGCTTGGCTCGACGCCAGCCTTTTGAGACAGTTTTCAACTTCAGCTTAAAAATTCCGATGACAATCTTTGCATTATAATTTTTTATCGGAAGGTCTATAAATAACATGGGATCACGTTTATAATCCTCGAAGGGTTAGGCAGAGGAGTATCACCATCGCATCAGTTTTATTTAAATCCTATGTAATAGGGGGCGAGCCTATTGCCATAAGGTGTAAATATGTGTTACAAAATTAAACGTTGGGACGTGTTTTTATTTTGACGTAACACATTCACTGTCCACAAAGTCGACACTAAGCTAACAATCGCCCCGAACTTATATGTGAGTCATTGGACGATGAACGGGTTAAAATCAGTGAAAACGCTACGAAACGATATTATAATAATATTAACGTTTTTTTCGTCTCACCTTTCGGCCACGACCTGTACGCTGTGCATGTCAATAGACACATGGCCGGAAGATGTGAAAGAGGCCTTTTTTTTAGTGACCGACCCATGGTTCAACTGGTTGTTCTATGGGGAAATATCTTTACCAATGGTTGAACTCGAGTGAGTTGTTCTTTCCTTGGTCCAACTATAGTTGTACTTCTGGGAATTGAATGTATCTATGGAACAACTACTGGTAATAAACAGGAAAAGGTTAACTATCAATGCTGAAGTGCAATGCAATTACTACCTCTTTTATTTAACCAAAATTATAATACGACCGTCTTGAGGAGGCAGTATCTTTTATGGGCGGCATGGGCACCGGGCCGTAGGCCGACGAAGGAGGCCCGGCACTTCGGGGACAGAAGATATTAGTGTTATTTAATATGCGAGCGAAGCGAGCGCGCGTCATGGAGTACATGCGTTGCATGTATGAGTGACGTCATTATTATTATTATTTTTATTATTTCACTTCATTAACATCTTTATTGCACCAATCACTTGCACCCATTTTTTAACCGACTTAAAAAAGAAGGAGGTTATTACAATCGCAATCGTTGTCAGATCACTTAACGATAGTCATTTGTTTTACACGATCATCCTATCCCCGTGGTCCAACCAGTTGGACATAATTCCACCGTTGTACCACGGGTCATAATCATAAATATCAGAAAAAAGAGTTGAACCATGGGTAAATTTACTTCTCCGTAGTACAACCAGTTGGACATCGCAGTTGCACCACGGGTCGGGAGTGTTTTTTTTGGAGGTTGGGCAACCATCAAATGACTCCTCCCGCTCTGGGCAGAGTGGTAGGGAGTGTACGACTTCTACTGACTAAAAACCACCTATGTTCCTTCTTAGCCCTTTGTGTCGAGGCCGTGGTATCTCTTTCGAACAACCCGCAGCCCCGACAGGATGTGAAAGAGGCCTTACTTTTAATAACAGTATTCATCATCATATTTTTCTGTCCTCGTCCCATTTTAATTGGGGTCGGCGCAACATGTTTTCTTTTTCCATTTTCTCCTGTCAGACATCACGGCATCAGTTAATCCTTTCTGTTGCATATCGTTCCTTAACAAATCCAACAATACTAACATTTTTAATTATCTTTTTATTACTCATCATCAGCCTATTTTGATGTTCCTACTGGAGGGACTCAGGCAGCCCCTCTAGGAGTGGGATGGGCTATAATCCACCACGCGGGCCCAGTGCGGGTTGGTAGATATCACATGTCTTCGTTTTATTTTGGTTCTAAGACATGCCGGTTTCCTTACGATTTTCTCTCTCGTTTGAGAGCAGCGGTGATGATATAAATTACACAAAGTAATGCGCCTGCCTGGGTTCGGACCCACTTACTGTTCGTTAGTCGGGGCCGCCGCCACTGGACCACCACTGCTTTTTATTCTCTATCATTCAATTAAGGTGGATGTTCCAGGGTAGCCCGCGAAATTCAAATTTTCTTACGTTTTTAGCGATTTGCAGGCCAGTGCTAGGTTGTATGTTAGTGAAAAAATGATTTGCGGGTATAAGACGTATGCAGTTACAGAATTATAATCATCAAAATCATCATTACAACCCTCCGAGCTCATAAAGGTTCCGGAATGACTTTTTACAAGGTCAAAGCCATTCCGGAACCTTTATGAGCTCGGAGGGTTGTATTAATGATTTAGATGATTATAATTCTGTAACTACATATGTCTTACAGCCGCGAATTAAATGTTCATCAACATACAACCTATCACTGGCCTGCAAATTGCAAAAAACTTAAGAAAATTTGAATTTCGCGGGCTGGTTGGAGGATTTACCTTAAGAGCGTATGCTACCTCAGATTAGCAACCCTATTTGTGGTGGTTCAAACTTCGCTTGAAATACTGTTGGAATAAAGTTCTAATCAGCTTGCACTACAAAGCGGTTGTTACGACTTTCGCTGCGGCCGAATAGTGCGAAATTAGTGGTATTTTGCGATTTACAAAAAAACTATTGATTGGACTAAAAAAGTAAAACACTATGATTTTAGTATGTTGCTTGTAGAATTATTTGGCAAAAAAATCAGAACGATGACATGTATTTTAGTATGGTTTTTACTCGTTAAAAGAAATATTTAGAGGTATCTTCGCGGTTTTTTTCTATCGAGCAAAGTTAGTTGTATTATGTTTTCACAACACTATGTCACTAGCATATATCCTGAAGAATATCATATATTTTTCGGATGTTGATTACTGCAGTGAATAATATACTTTTACTCATTATAAAACTCGCGTTTGAGGTACCACAAGCTCTTAAATGTAAGAAGAAAACATGTTGTGCCAACCCCAAGTAGAATGGGGCCAGGGCAGGAAAATGATGTCTACAATGTAAATAATACTTCTCAGAACTTATAGACTTATTTGCTACATAACATACATATTCTCTGCAACGTATAACATTTATGATTGATTGAGTGATACACCAACAAAAGGAATTCGTACACAAAGTAAACTAGGACGGCCAGTTTGGTCTGGATCTAGGTTAATACGTTTCCTTCGAGTAAATAACTTGGTGTATTATATGATTTATGAGGCATATTAGCTCTTCTTATTTTGTTTCGATGACTTGGGCTATAATAACAGCCCCTCGGTTGTACCTATGATGGGAGATTATCCATAAAATGTGGAGTTGCTTACGTGAATCGGAAAGCACACTACTGGAAGACCAAATAACATTGCACTACCTTGAAATTGAACCCAGAACTTCAAGCTTAGTAGCTTAGCTTAGTCGACCATCCAGACTTTAAATTAGACAACAACCTTTAAAGTAGTGTTAGCAACTGTATATACACAACAGTAACTTTCCACAAACCTAAAAAAATGATTCAACACACGGACAAACATTATGTCATCCGATTTAGTAGATAAACACGGGTAAATATGTTCATTTATCTCACGTACTTACCTCGAGGCTACAACAATTGATCAATTATTGGTTTATATACTTTATATATTCCCCGGAGCACATTTACAGATAAATAAGATTAACTTGAGTACGGCCATTAGTACATTATTTATGTCTAGTAATATATTATACTTATAGGTGTTGCCAGCGGCTTCACCCGCTACAACTCGAAAATTATCCCACGGGAAGATAAAATCGGGATAAAAACTATCCTATGTGTTAATCCAGGTTATAAAATATCTGTGTACCAAATTTTATCCAAATCCGTTCTGTAGTTTTTGCGTGAAAGAGTAACAAACATTCATCCATCCATCCAAACATACATACTTACAAACTTTCACGTTTATAATATTAGTAGGATAGTGTGGACATAACAAAAACGAGAATTATTATGTTATTTACTTATTTATTGCTTTACCAAGGTATCTTATTTATCTAAGGATTTATGAACACATAAAAATACATTTATATAGGAAAACAGCGAAATGATTTTGTAAGGAGAGTACAAAATTCCAAACATGAAGTATTCTTTTTCGCCAACTTTATTGAAAATATTTTCCTTTTGAAAATATATTAAGTAAGCTAGGTCAGTCAAACTTATATCAATCAATGATCCTTTGCATAGGAAGAAGAAGACATGCTGCGTCGACCCCAACTGAATTGGGATAAGGGCAGGAATGATGATGATGATTCTCTGCATAGGTTCACCACATATTTCACCCCCGCATCCCACTTTCTTAGCACGACGGGCTGCGCTGGAGTGGCTGTTGTATGCTGAAAATCTTAAATGACGCAAATACAACAACTCTATTGGTGAAATGTCCAAGCAGTTGATCGACTCTTCTCGTGACCAGTGGGCTGGCCTTTTTCTTTGGCCATAGAATCAGCATTGCTATTCAACGTCGCAATGCATGAATGTATTTTGTGTCCGTAGGTGTGACCGTGACATCACAGTGGGCCCCTATCAGAATACCAGCGCTGCGGTATTTGTTTTCATTTATCGCAGCATCATGCTGAGATAGGAGCCTTTTTGGCCTCGCACAGGACTTCTCTTTTATTATTTAGCTTTTTACTCTTTTTTGTTATTACTATTTTTTGTAGTTCTGTGCTTGTCCCAAATAAATATTTTTCTTTCTTTCTTTCTTTCAATGCTGCAAGCGTTCAGTTATAAGACCTAGCTTTTTAAATATATATTATTTAAAAAGCTAGGTCTTACAAACTAATATCAGCCAATAATCCTTTGCGTAGGTTCGCCATATATAACGCCAGCTTTCCAATTACAAGATCAAATAATAAGTGTTGTCGATTCAAGCATGTTATTCGATTACACGAGTAAGATGTCACAGAACAAATATATTTGTCTCCGAGCTTATCTTTTCGTACCAATTTATCGACAGAAATGGGACGCAGGTGGCCAAAATAAATAAATATCTTTACCTGAGTTCGTAACGATGTATTTCGTCCAAACCATTCATTTGACAAGGTTATCCGTCCAATAATTTGATCAAGTTCGGTTTTAGCGAGCTGAAGAATTTATGGGATTAAACAAGTTATGGTGTTTGGAGAGGATAGGGCTGTAACTGTAATCCATCGCTATCAAGCGACTAATTACAGATCTTTAGATCTCTAGCCGTTTACTCATTGATGGAATTGGACTTTAGAATTTATACAGCCAAATAATTAATACCGTATATCTTTACCTCTTAAAGATGTAATTTAATTTAAAAACCTTAATACTTTACAGTTATAAACACATTATTATAAATTAAAAACCATTATATAAACTAACAACAAACTGTATAAAATGGTATAATAATAACTCCTCCTTTACTGTGGCAGCTGGTAATGTACACAAGATACTGGCGGTGTTGCTACGATGTAGGGCAACACTTATATATGTTTCTTTACACACTCTGTACGAACTCTTTTAACGCGGGTCTGCTAGTAGACTCTAATGGAATTTGTAGTACCTTTGTGCTCTTCAATCTATATGTTACTACATAAATAATAAATTCATTTCTTTTTCTATTATGTTAACAATTCAATAACGTTCAAATCACGAAAGTTTTAGTTCTCAAATACTAATACAATCAAAGTTAAAGCATTGTTAGTAATTTGAATTCTTGTAAAGTCAAACACAATGTTCTGTTAATATAACTTTGTATTTCAATTTCTGATGTTAAATGTACTTTGTCGGCAACACACAATGTACCTACATCGTTCCACCTCACCCGAATGCTTTTAAAAAGAGATTTACGAAATGAGTAAAATATTTTATTTACGATCCATCAGAGACTCGCAATTTCAAGCGAAGATTATCTTTAAGCGGATTTCGGAGGCGAACAATTTCGGCTATTTCAATCATCGACACGCCCCACGTACTCTTATATACCATATTAATACATAAGTGTAAGTAAGATTCCAATTTTAGCAAAGAGCATTTTGAATGTGAAATCCTTCATAACTTTTTATTAACTGCGAAAATTTGGTGTTTTTCTACGTATAAGAAAAACATGGAATATTTTTATGAGATTCTTTCAGTCTTTTATTGTATTTGACGCAATTACAAAATGATAGCTTGTATACTATGTATCTTTTAGTTGTTTTCGTATGAAACCACAAAACACCAAATCCTGTGACCCTGGCTGTCTCTCATGGGCACAAGAAACTCTATCCCTAGAGATGGGACGCATGTGAGAAACTAAATACACTCGCAGAAAACACTATACGTAGATTGGGTGTTAAGGCTGTCAACTGCAGTAAGATTGATTGTAAGTACCTAGTTGAATATTAAACTAGCTTTTGCCCGTGGCTTCCCTCCCATTGTGGTCGGAAATTATCACAAGTGGACGTTTTTGTATAATAATAATAATTATGTCGTTCGCCAGTACCACGTACCTTCACGAGCTAATATGTCACTTTGGAAACATTCAAAACATTTTTCTCGAGAAAAATATCTCGATTGTAACTTTGAGATAAAATCTATTTTATAATAGTACGGGTCCGAAAGTACTATATTTGTTCCTTAACCACTACTATTTTCAACATCAAATTACAATCGGTACAGTAGGAGAAAATTCGTGTTTAAACTTTGGCACGTGTATACGTATTAGTGTGTGTGACTATTGTGCTTGTACCGTCACGGGCCAAGGTATGTACGAGTCTTTGGTCAACTGGACCCACTTGAACTGGACCCACGAGTTCAGTCGAACAAATCACATTTTAAATTGTTTTTTATTCATAGTTTTACTATGGGTCCAGTTGCAAGCGGGTCCAGGTGACCAAAACTCGTACAATTAAGTCGCAAAATTAAAAAAAAAAAAAACAGTTTGTAAGACCTATTTCGTAAAACTATGGCGTCCAAAATGCTATGTTCGTAATACCGTTAATCAACACAGTAACAGAAAATCACTTAACACGTTCAGACCGGCACCTATATATATAGGTACTTGGTATCCTACGGCGCAAATGTTCATATGGCCACCGGTGGTACATCACCGCCCCATGAACCAAAAGT
Source organism: Diarsia dahlii (assembly GCA_949775195.1). Lineage (NCBI taxonomy): Eukaryota > Metazoa > Arthropoda > Insecta > Lepidoptera > Noctuidae > Diarsia > Diarsia dahlii. The sequence goes on from OX459195.1 coordinate 18,714,184, forward strand.
CTTGCCAAATTACATCCACCTCCTGAGCTGCACTATGAAAATTTGTCTATTTTACTAGGCGGGGACGGTAAATACAACACTTTCTCTCAAGGCGGCGCGCATTTATTAGTACATTGAAAGTATAGTGTGACGTGGCCACCGGTGGTACACCCCGCCGTGGCAGCAAATACTCCGTGCTCCACCGGTGGTACACGCCGGTCTGAACGTGTTAAAAGTTGCTTGGTGTAACATATTGGTGCTCGTGACTGTGCACGACAATGGCGACCTTGGCTCAGTTGACAATGAGGAAAAAAATGATAAAATTTAGTTTCGTTGGTGAAACTCCCCTTCGATGTCCCTTCCTAGCCATAATATCATCTTTCACACAATCTATCATGCATTAATACCCACGTCATGCATAATGTCGGGCACAAATAAATCAATGAAGCAACACGACCCCACGACCCCAGTCCCAACCCCAAGACATGGTCCAATAACACAGGGTGTTTGCAGATCTGTATAACAGATAATGGACATTTGTCGACGTCACGCGCAGTGGCGGATTTACAGTCTTGGCCGCTCTAGGCCCAGGCCATGTGCCGCCCCTTTCTCAACTTTTACGGAAATCGATTAAAAAAAAATTGTTTTATAATAATTCAAAATGTTATACTTTGCACATCGAATAAATTACATTTTGCTTCAACAATTCATAGAAGATAAGAGGGCACTAAAATGCAAGAGCAAGCGAAGCGGGCTTGAAAATTTTTACTTCTCATCTAGGAAAGGTAACTGGTTTTCTAGTTACCATATTTAAAAAAAAACTTTTACTACTAACGTATTGAAGGCATTTGATGGATAGGTCAATTCAGAAGACTGAGGGATCCAGAAAATTTTAGCGGCAGGTTAGAAGAATATAGTGCTTGTTTCTTGATTTTTGGGGCGGCCATACGGCAGATCGAAATATACGTAAAATTAGTTCGAGCCACCCCAGAGCAGCGAATTATAGTAAGGAAAATACGCCACTGCTTGGTTGTCCTTATTTTTACAACATAGCTAGTCCCGATGACTATCAATAGTCATTATAAGATCTGACAATCATGACCTGACACTGCCTGGCTTCGCTCTCTGCCGCCCCTTGAAATGTGCCGCCGGGGGCCTAGGCCCACCCTGGCCCTCACCACGCTATGGTAGTGGGTATCCTTTTTAGGGTTCCGTAGTCAACTAGGAACCCTTATAGTTTCGCCATGTCTGTCTGTCCGTCCGTCCGTCCTCGCTTAATCTCTGTGACCGTTAGCAGAAAATTGGTTCAGCTAGAAAGCTGAAATTTGGTACCAATATGTGTATCAATTACGCCAACAAAGTGGTAAAATAAAGATTGGAAAAAAATGTTTTATTAGGGTAGCCCCCCTATATATAAAGTGGGAAGTGATTTTTTTTTTTAATTTCAACCCTAACGTGTGATATATTGTTGGAAAGGTATTTAAAAATGAATAGGGGTTTACTAAAATCATTTTTTGATAATGTCAATAGTTTCGGAAATAATCGCTCCAAAAGTAAAAAACAATGTGTCCCCCCCTCTAACTTTTGAACCATAAGTTTAGAAAATATGAAAAAAATCTGAAAAGTAGAACTTTATAAGGACTTTCTAGGAAAATCATTTTGAACTTGGATGGAAACAGTTTTTGTACAAAAAAAGACAAAAAGTTGTACAAAATAATTTCTGGACTAAGTTTGTAGTATAATCGTATACGCAAACATTTTTTTTAACTTCGTTTACATATTTTATTATCCTGAACGTAACTTTTTCAAACAAAAAAAGAATTATTACTACGGAACCCTACACTGAGCGTGGCCCGACACGCTCTTGGCCGGTTTTTTTTAAGTTATTTTTTCGTTATTATCAATGATTTTCTTTTTCACGATTTGCCGCCACTAGTATCTGGCCGCCCTAGGCCCGGGCCTACTGGGCCTTAGGGTAAATCCGCCACTGGTCACGCGGTCCCGTTATTGGAGCCGAGCGGTCCGGGACGTGTATCCCGCAATCCCGCACCGATTCCCGAAAGTGTCGTGACCTAGTTCGAGAACATTGGCGAACTAATGATGACAGGCGCGAATAATAATGGCTATATGAGAAAGGTTGTTCTATTTTCGTTTCTAAGAGGAAGGAATAAAGATTAGAAGATATAAATAAGGAGTTTTTTTTGTCCAGAGGTCATGGCAGATAATAATATAATTTCACTCAATCGAATGCCAACTTCTTCATTCATGTAAAAGTAAAATACACACATTAACATGTAACCCTCCTTTTGAGCCCACTGAAGTCGGGTAAAAACTAGCAAAGTGCGGTATAAGTATTTTTATTATGTACTTTTGCATTCCCACAGTTATAATATTTTTTTATAAGGCTGTAAGTGTACAGTCCCAAAGTATTCCCAATTCCATCTATGAGCAATTTTCCTGTGCCGCCTTGTATCAGCCCTTACGCGTCCAAATCTTTTTGCCACCTCTTTCTGGGCTGGCATCGGCGGCGGCGGCTCCCTTTGTTTTCCGGGAACCATCGTGCATGCGGCAGACGTGACCCGCCCGATCCCATTTTAGCCTAGTAGTCTTCTTGTCAACGTCCACTATACTCGTTTTGTATCGCAGTGCGGTGTTTCGAACCCTGTTGTGTTATAAGTTGTATCCTTATATTAAACTCAAACTCAAAAGCATTTATTTCAATTAAACCATTACAGGCACTTTGAATGTCAACAGAACAATTCATAAAACAAAACTACGAGTGCAATACGTCATTCCGAAAGCAACCACGCCGAACCACACGCCGCCGAATGCCCGCAACAACGAACACCGCGAGCACGAAAGCACGCAGCGACGCACACCGCAACAACGAATGCACGAGAGTAAAGCAGCACAAATCGTCCATCATCATCACCTCCTTCCCACATTTTATCAGTAACATAACACTACTCAATTTGTAATATTTTTTCATAATTTTCTCTCGCTTTGTTTCAATGAAAACAAACGGACGTAACCACGATAAAGTGCTACGTGTATGTGCTCAAAGCCTATTCAAAACCTTGTTTCCTATTGATTTTATTTTACACTTAAATATGAATTTTAGTCAGTAAACATAAAGTAGATTTCAGTGTGACTGACGCTATTGAAAATCATCATACAAATGTTTAAAGGTGGAACGTAAACTGGACTTCGTGTGTACATTTAAAGTTGTTTATGCGAATACATACAGGGATGTATCATACTAAGTTGACCGGTACAAGAAATTATTTAGGAACACTATAGGAATTCAATTTGAATGGTTTTATTTCCTCGTACGCAATGTATCCTTACCGTGACAAAACTCACGTAGCGAACGGCAATCTCGACGACGAGTTCGATGAACTCTGTAGCTAGGCAAGAAGTGAACAACTGATTTCACGCGGCGCTCGTTTGTTTTTATCTATTTCAGCCGTAATTTAAATAAATGGCGTACTGCGTGCAGAGAATGTAATTTAACATTGAAATAAAGCAATACTAATTGTTTCTTTCAATTTATTTGTCGTATGAAAATTAAATTAAATGTTCCGGAGATAAATTCCGGTGGAATACGATTCAAAATAAGGAGCTGAATGCACCCTGTCAGTTTGCAGAGAGCTGTCCCTTACACCCTGCCGCCGTCTTGTATTTGTTTTCATTTTTGGAGGCTCAAACCGCGAACCCAGTATACGTATGTTACACGGGCGTAGCAACCAAAGTTCTCGGGTTATTACTCACATAACATGTGTGAGTTATTGTGGGTTAACAAATTACATTGAGCCTATAACTTAGTACGTAACTACGGGTAAATTATATTACAGTGTTAGCCGATTTTGGAGTTAATGGATTCAAAACATGGTTACATTTTAGCCTGCGGGAGCTTATGCAGTGTAATGTTTAGTATTGCTCAATTTAATAATTATAATATAACCGTTGCTTGAATAGAGGGCTTTTAAAAGCATAAACATAAGTAGATGGTTGTCATGGTATCCCGTCGGGGTTGCGGCTGTTCGCAAGAGATACCGGTTCCTCGACATAAAGGGCTAAGAAGGAACATGGGTGATTTTTAGTCAGCCCTTTCGCTCTGCCATAGAGCGGGAGGGGTTATTAAATGATTTTTGAAAAAAAAAATATTGTCATGGTATTTAAATGTAATGGGACTAGGGGATCGGACAAAAAAAATAATTAGTCCGTCAGATAGATTTCCAAAAAATATTGACCACATATTTTTTCTTTTTTCACGTAAACAAAAAATGAAGACGATGCAGTGCTTCGAAAACTCGTGTGACGTCATATGCTAGTACATTTTGTACCTTCAAGTGACGTTTCAAGCCCCACTCCATGATCTTTGACGCGCTATAGCTTCGTCAATTTTTATTGATTTGATAAAACAAAAAACACGTATCCAATATTTTTCGATAATCTAACTGACGGACTAAACATAACATATTTTTTTGAGTCAGTCCGATCCCCTATTATTGAAGTATGAAAGAAGGAGACATGCTGTGCCGACCATAAATGAATTGAGATAAGGGCAGGAGAATGAAGATGGGATTCATTGAGGAAATGGTTAGAAAATTGTAAAATGTAAAAAAAATTGTAATCAAGTATTTTTGCTCAAGCTATTGCCTGAAAGTGCTCCGAGTCCGTGTATCACTGGTTATTAGTTTCTATCACTTGTTTAGTTTATTTAATACGCCAGGTTTTTTGTTTTGTCAGTTTCGCCGATTGGACAGTTTGTAAACTAGACAGTTTAATCAATTCCGCAGTTTCCTGTATTTGCCAGTTTCGGGTCAAAGGTAAGTCACTCCATATATAATACTGGTATACCTGCCTATCCGACCCCAAAATAGTTGAGAAAAGGCTAGGTAGATGATGAGATGACGTAGAGATAACAGAAATATGTTAAGTAATGTTGTTGTTCTTCATTACGTTTATTACGCAACAGTTACTTTACATTCCATTTTACCATATTAAATGGATTATACTTAACATAAACATTTAATATTTATACTACTCCGCCATTTTGATTGTGAGGTTCCGCGCAAACGGGCCACCGACCACTGCCACCGGTGGCTGTCGCGCGCCACTTCCTTTGATACTGCAAAAGAAAGTGTCCAGTGGCTACCACGAGTGGTGGGTGGCCGCCACTAGTAGTCGGAGGCCACCACTAGTAGTCGGTGGCCGCCATTAATAGTCGGTGGCTGCCACTTTGTAGTCGGTGGCCACCACTAGTAGTCGGTGGGCGTCACTAGTAGACGGTGGGCGCCACTAGTAGACGGTGGGCGCCACTAGTAGTCGGTGGGCGCCACTAGTAGACGGTGGGCGCCACTAGTAGTCGGTGGCTGCCACTAATAGACGGTGGGCGCCACTAGTAGACGGTGGGCGCCACTAGTAGACGGTGGGCGCCACTAATAGTCGGTGGGCTCCACTAGTAGACGGTGGGCGCCACTAGTAGACGGTGGGCGCCACTAGTAGACGGTGGGAGCCACTAGTAGACGGTGGGCGCCACTAGTAGACGGTGGGCGCCACTAGTAGACGGTAGGCGCCACTAGTAGACGGTGGGCGCCACTAGTAGACGGTGGGCGCCACTAGTAGACGGTGGGCGCCACTAGTAGACGGTGGGCGCCACTAGTAGACGGTGGGCGCCACTAGTAGACGGTGGGCGCCACTAGTAGACGGTGGGCGCCACTAGTAGACGGTGGGCGCCACTAGTAGACGGTGGGCGCCACTAGTAGACGGTGGGCGCCACTAGTAGACGGTGGGCGCCACTAGTAGACGGTGGGCGCCACTAGTAGACGGTGGGCGCCACTAGTAGACGGTGGGCGCCACTAGTAGACGGTGGGCGCCACTAGTAGACGGTGGGCGCCACTAGTAGACGGTGGGAGCCACTAGTAGACGGTGGGCGCCACTAGTAGACGGTGGGCGCCACTAGTAGACGGTGGGCGCCACTAGTAGTCGGTGGGCGCCACTAGTAGTTGGTGGGCGCCATTGGTACTCGGTGGCGGCCAGGCGGGTAGACGTGAGTGGACGCCACTCGCTACACGTGTACGGCGATTGTGTACAAAACGTTTTAAAAACCATATAAATAGCTTTTTGCCTGCCACCGGCAGCTGTAAAAAGTGACCCGTTTGCGCGGAGCCTTACGTCACTACCCTAAAGCGGTTTTCTCGAAACAAATCAAAATATAGGCTCGGCCGTCAGCATTGATTCATTTGTTGGTAAAGTCTGTGGCGCTGTACCTTGTGATCAATTTTAATTGAATATCGTTATCAGGCGATACAATAATTAATGATGGATTAAGACTCGGCGGAATTCAAACTTGATCGAAAATAGCGATTTTGTTGATGCTTACATTTTTCATTAGTTTTTGCTTGCGGATTTACTCCTGTTTTGTACGGAAATTAACCCATGGCAACGTTGTTAATGTAGCCTTTGATACTCGGGGATCAGATCCTTCCCTCCGAAGATTATGATCTATCTATATACAAACATATGAGTAATTTTACCTTCTTATACTATTAGTATAATATAACTAAAATAGATTAACCGTAGCGTGGAGAGAATTTTCAATTAAGTTCATACAAAATTCTAACATGTTAGTAGTACCTTCGGTGTCACAATGTGCTTGTGAACTATTTGTAACAAATGAAACCAAAATTGTTTCGACTCGAACAAATCCCTCTAAGTTTCCAAAACCTTCGTTTTATTTTTACATTTTATCGGAGTTCTTCTTACGTCTAGTACCTTTATATCACAGATATTATATACCTAGATAAAGCAAGAGTCATAAATGGTACTTATGACATTATAATAGTTAGTTTTACTTGCGCTATCTAGGTTAATATGAATCTTTAACTGTGCTTTCATATCACTTCACTACATGTTATAAAACAAAGTCCTCCGCCACGTCTGTCTGTTTGTTCACGATAAATTTAAAAAATACCGCACCAATTTGATGCCGCTTTCACCAATTGATAGGGTGGTTCTCGAGGAACGTTTCAGTATATCATTCAACCGACATCCACGCGGGCAAAGCCGCGGCAACAGCTAGTTGTATACTTGTATATAAACGCGACAACCAGAGCAAATGTAATGAGTAAGTATTTTTATCCTCGTACCTATTAGCGAAATAATAATACGAGTATATTAAGCTACGTCTCCCTAATTTATTTTATAGGTACTACGGCGAATGAGTGTCTCAGAGATTTCTAAAAACAAACGATTTAATAATACTCGTATTAATGTTTATTATTATATTGTGATTCCTTTGTTTTGTTAATTATATTGGGATCAGGGACATTGTTTTACACACATAATGGAATAAACCTTCTTATGATCTATACATATAATAAAATGGTAGGAAAGTCAAAACTGTACATTGAATATTTTTTTAAAAGAATACTTGGGGTGTGATCTATAATCGATACCGAAGTCAAAAATATAGTTTTTAGAATTTTTGTCTGTTTGTCTGTCCGGGATAAACTCAAAAAGTACTGCATGGATTTACTTCAAATTTGGCACGAATATTACTTAGGAGTCGGGTCAACACATAGGCTACATATTATCACGCTATCACCTACGGGGAACGAGCAGTGAAGCTTTATTTCTTCAACGCATTCTGTAACAACGTGTAATCTATCGACGCATATTTGAATGTTGTGATTATGTTAACCATGCTATTAGCTAGCTTCACAATATAAAAATCACGCAATGTAAGTAACTTAGGCCTATAAACATAATTAAAATTAAATTAATATATTTAAAGCAGCGCCATCTATGAGATTTCAAAAACATCAAGTCGAATTACATGTGTAAGCCCTTTTTGGATACAAATAATTTAAATTTGACACTGTTAGCGAGGTTAATAGTTGCTTATAAAAGTCATAGATGGAGTTGTGCATTTTCTTCTTAAAAATTGTATCGTTAATTCGTTTCAGAGATGAGCAATACAATTTAAAAAAATGTGTTTATATAAGTTTTAAGCTGCTTCATCTATGTCTTATGAAATTCATCGAGTTTGTCTTTATGTAATAATAACAAACAGAACTCAAAAAGAACTGCAAACCCGGTAGCTTTGTGGGAGAAGTATCGTCATCATCTGTCTGAAGTTTTTTTTCGAGTTTTGGGGAGTGCTACTGGAGACGAAGTCGAAGTACCTAACTGATGAACGCGTGCTGAACACCTGTCTCACAGTTCACTTCAAGACGTGGTCATTGCTATCGGCGGCAATCCACTGGTCGAATTGGGTTACCAACTCCCCAATCATCACCGCATCAAGACCGTGGAAATCGGGAGTATAACGCTGAGACAATTTACGATCCGGGCGAAATGACTACAAAATTAAATTACCATGTCGCTTTGTTCTCTTCAGAGCAAAAACTAATTTATGACACCTTTGTAAAATGGTTTTTCTTGGATGATCCTGGTGGAACAGGAAAAACATTAGTTACCACTGGCATAATTGCAGAGGTCAGGAGGCAAGGCAAAATTGCCATTGCTGTAGCGTCGTCGGGAATCGCTGCCACACTGCTTCCGGGTGGCAAGACAGCACATGCCATGTTTGAAACTCCCATCGATTTAGAGAGAGCCGAAACGCATGTTTGTGGTCAAGGATTGCTCTTTGATCATATGAGATGAGTGTACGATGGCCAATAGGAAGGCAGTTGAGGCCGTGGACAGAACCCTGCAGGACATCCGCAGGAACGAACATTTGATGGGTGGTGTCACAGTTCTGTTCAGTGGCGATTTCCGACAAACACTACCCGTGGTGACGCGGGGATCGAGAGCTAACGAGATGAATGCTTCGTTGAAACGATCTTCGTTGCGGTCACAAATTCGTACGCTACGCTTGACCATTTAGATGAGAGCTCGGCTCGGCGGCAATGCACGTGCTCAAGAATTCTCCAACGTCATTCTAAGTCTTGGCGAAGGCACTCTACCAGAGGAGAGGGTTGTACAGGTGGTCCTTCCAGAGTTTCTCGGTAGATTTATATCCAGCTTAGAAGAACTCATTCGCTGTGTGTACGGGGAAATCAGTCGTATACCGCACCAACAGAATTCTTGGGTGTGTGAGCGGGCCATTTTGACGCCCAAAAATTATCAGGCTGCAGCAATTAACGAATGCATTCTCTCGGAAATTGAGGTGAATGAAGTGGTCTACATCTCTATAAACACTGTCGTCGAGCAAGATAACGCCACACATTATCCCGTGGAAGTTCTGCGCATACCATCAAGGTGAAGGACGGTGTCCTGATTATGCTTCTTCGGAACCTATCTTCTCCGAAGTTGTGTAACGGGACCCGCCTTGAACTCATCTCGCTACACAGACACACCATTGAGGCGGAAATTCTTACGGGTTGTGGCAATGCAGTATTTATACCACGCATTCGCCTCATACCTCATAACTTCCCGTTCCAGTTCAAGCGCGTACAGTTCCCCATGAGTGTTTGCTTCGCGATGACCATCATTAAGTCGCAGGGGCAGACATTGAGGGCAGCGGGTGTCGACGAGAGGACGTGCTGCTTCTCACACGGGCAGCTGTACGTAGTCCTGACTCTCTTTACATTTTGGATGCGGAGAGCCAAACCACTAATGTTGTTTATCGAGAAGTCCTATAAGTATGTATTTTTTTTACCCTATTCTGTATTCCTTATTCATTATTTTCTCCATCTGCTTCAATCACAACTTATGACTTAATTCAGCAGAATCACCATAAAGTCATTTATTCAAAGCAGGCTGCAAATCAGCCCTTTTAGATGGACAATTTTATAAGAGACAGTCTCTGTTACTGCACTTTCTGTAGATATGAAATGTAAAGAAGAAACGGGTAAATGAATGTTATTTTAAAAGGTATAATCGTAGGTATTTTTGGTACTGTATAGCGTTCACGCAGACGACGCCGCGGGCAGCAGCTAGTCTATTTATATATGGACTGTTGAGCATGATGTTCTGGTTTGATTCCCGAGTTGGGTAAAATGTGATTGGGTTTTTCTATCAGGATATTTTTTTTAGCAATCGCTAAAAAATCGGGTTCTGGATTTGTGCCTGGTTGATAGCAAAAGACTCGCTATATTACTAAAAATTTGTAAAATTGTAAAATTGTAATTTATAATGTGTTTATTGATGACTTTTGTTTTTTTTTGTATTCTCTTAATTATTTTTTAATGTGACTAATATTTTTTTTTGATAATTTGATTTCACATGTACCTACATATGGACAATGTTTCTGAAATAAATGGATTTATTATATTATTATTATTACTGAGGACTTAAACATAACTATTGAAATGTGGTGTACTATTTATATACGCCTCTACCTAACCCTTCGGGGATTAGAGACATAATGTTATGTATGTGTACATTTATATGGATAACATTTGCTGGTTTATATGTACAATTGTACGGTACAGCGCGGCATAGTGTTGACTTATGACTATCAGGCGGGCTTCGCAAAAATGCTAAGCCTATGTACAAAACTAGATAGGTAAACTTGAAGTTGTATAATGTACGGTACACCTAGTTCCAACAGGTAAATACATTCTCTACGCTTTCCATAATATATTCTGAGAGCTAAATACAACAATATTATCTTCGTAGTCAGAATCTTCTTACGAAAATACAGTGGAAATAAAGCTGAAGCGAAACGGGATAAGTCAATATTTAACCAATAGGGAAATTGAAATATGTAGATGGAAGGAGCTGCTAGCGAAAGATATCGTCCAGAGTATTATATTCTACTAGCTTTGGCCCACGGTTTCGCTCCCGGGCAAAAGATCCATCCTAAAGTCTTATGCCACTTTACGGACTGTGAGCTATAAATATTTATGCAAGAAACCACGCCCATAGTGTGCTTCGTGGATGCGTGACAGGAAACACTAACAAACAGCAATCATACCTGTAACTTCAATTCTTACTTAATACAAATGCGAAAGTAACTCTGCCTATCTGTCGCGCTTTCACGCCAAAACTACTGAACCGATTTAAATTCAATTTGGTACACAGATAGTCTAGAACCTGAGAAAGGACATAGGTTACTTATTAATGTGAAAAAAGCATTCTGACATCCACTCGGACGAAACCGCGGGCATCACCTAGTAATACTTAATCATTTATTTATTTATTACATTTAGTGCAATAAGCCATTGATATAATTTTACTCTGTCTCTGTTACTGCAGGTCCACAAATCCAATTCAGTTGGTCTCCAAGAGCTCGTTTAGTATCGTAAGTAGGAATACAGTGTATACCAACTTAAGTGTATAGGTACTATACACGGTACAGTGGTACAGGGGAGGTGGATCGAGCCGCAGTTCACGAATAATTGACACAGCTCTGTATGAAAATCCCAGGTGTTGGTATTACTGAGTATAATTTAACACGATAATATAATTATTTACCTCTATAAAATACTATTACATATAAAGAGGTAACGTTTGTACGTTTGAGTGGTAGGGGGTAACTTTCGGAATAAGCTATCAGAATTCAAAAATTATGTCACTATTAAGAAGCTTTATCATAATATAATAAGTGTCATAGGCTATATTATTATGAAAAATGGTTCCGTGGAGCATAGCGCGAGAAAAGCCGTGTGTAGAAGCTAGTACTTCATAATGCGAAAGTAAATCGACAGACCAACTTCGGTCTGCCGGATCAGCCGTTAATGCGTGAAAAGGCTTGATCAAAAGTTGATGAAATCTGGCAGACTGGTAAACCTGGTTTAGGACAAAGGATGTTTTTATATCCTGGTAGTGAATTCCCATGAGGAGCTAGGTAATAACAGACGCTCAGATCAATATTGACGGCACGGTTGGCGCAGTGGCTCAAGCAATGGACTGCTGCGCTGCGTGTCGCGGGTTCGATCCCCGCACGGAACAAATATTTGTACGGCCTACGGACAGTTGTTTCGGGTCTGGGTATTAATTTGTGTATGTGAGTTTAAATGTTTGTGAATGCACCCACGATACAGGAAAAATTCTTAGTGTGGGGCAAAGTGTTATAAAAAAAAAAAAAAATAGCACTCCGGGAGTGCCGGCAGAAGTGAAAACTTCAATATTAACTTTCAAACTCGCGTCAGGGTCACGTGATGCTGATCGAAAAATCTTACGCTTTTTCGATCAGCATCACGTGACCCTGACGCGAGTTTGAAAGTTTTTACCCATACAAAAAAAAGTGCTCAGCGCCGCTAAAGAAGTTTTCACTTCAAAAACAGGTTAAACCGCACTTACTTATGTTGGTCTGTGGATGGGTGGCCACTCATAACATACCGAGTTTCCTCTGTGTCTCGGAAAGCTCGTTAAGCTGTTGGTCCTGGTTGTCACTTGTAGATATTTGACAATCATAAGAGGTTTAGGGGATCGGACTGAGTCAAAAACATATGATTCTGTTTAGTCCGTCAGTTAGATTATCGAAAAATATTGGATACGTGTTTTTTGTTTTATCAAATCAATAAAAATTGACGAAGATAAAGCGCGTCAAAGTTCGTGGAGTGGGGCTTGAAACGTCACTTGAAGGTACAAAATGTACTGACATATGACGTCACACGAGTTTTCGAAGCACTGTATCGTCTTCATTTTTTGTTTACGTGAAAAAAGAAAAAATATGTGGTCAATATGTTTTGGAAATCTATCTGACGGACTAATTCGTTTTTAGGGTTCCGTAGTCAACTAGGAACCCTTATAGTTTCGCCATGTCTGTCTGTCCGTCCGTCCGTCCTCGCTTAATCTCTGTGACCGTTAGCACTAGAAAGCTGAAATTTGGTACCAATATGTGTATCAATCACGCCGACAAAGTGGTAAAATAAAAATTGGAAAAAAATGTTTTATTAGGATAGCCCCCCATATGTAAAGTGGGAAGTGATTTTTTTTTTAATTTCAACCCTAACGTGTGATATATTGTTGGAAAGGTATTTAAAAATGAATAGGGGTTTACTAAAATCATTTTTTGATAATGTCAATAATTTCGGAAATAATCGCTCCAAAAGTAAAAAACAATGCGTCCCCCCCCCCCTCTAACTTTTGAACCATAAGTTTAGAAAATATGAAAAAAATCTGAAAAGTAGAACTTTATAAGGACTTTCTAGGAAAATCATTTTGAACTTGGATGGAAACAACAGATGGAAACAGCAGTTAACCAATATAATTAAGAATCAAACGAGCTTACCTAGTGAAGTTTGATGTCTAATTATACGAGTGTCTCTCCCGAAGATGATTACAGTTTACATGCAGCAGTACGAGAGTTGATGCTGTCCTTATCACACTTTTTAGAGAATTTATTTTTAAATAAATTAAAAAAATAGGATAAAAAGTAGTGTATTGACTATTTCCCCCCACTGTAGTGCAAGCCGCCATTGCGCTGCAACGACAATCCTTGACTCATTTTTTAGAGTTCGATTTTTTCGATAGGTCTCGGGATTATCAGGGAGGGAGGGAGTGTAATCATCTTCGGGAGAGACACTCGTATAATTAGACATCAAACTTCACTAGGTAAGCTCGTTTGATTCTTAATTATACTTCGTATCTCTCCCGAAGATGATTACAGTTTACATGCAGATGTTTAGAGCATCGAAAAAAATTGACATTAAAGCGATCGATAAAATATTATGCTATTTATTACGTTTTAATTACTGAAACGTAATGCTAATTATATTTGTTTGTAATAATCATAAAACTAAGGTACAACAATAATAAATAATCATCTAAAGAGTGCATCTACAAATTCAGTTTAGTTATGGGGAGGTACATTCTTATTATAGTGTTTTTGTAATACATGGGAATTGGGAAGATTCACTCCAGCCTGCGGCCTTTCGAATAACTTCCAGATTGACACCTGCTCTGTGAGCAGACGCAGATGCGTGCCTTGTACTGTGTGTCCCATACAATTTTACATCTATGCCACTTTTTTCTAGAACTTGTTTTACCCAGTGAGAAAAAAGTTTGAGAACCCACTTTCTTATGTGGTTTGATAACTACAAAATAAAGAATCTTCTTGACACATGACACGTAAGCAGACAGTTTTATCTATATAGTGTTTGAAGGTTAAAGCTGGGAAAACGTTAGGGTTTTTTCTAATATATGGCAACAGAATCAATGGTACCTGGCCGGTTTATATTAAATCTTCGATTTTAATTATAATTTTGTCTGAATCAAAAATAATATTTTTTATTTTTATTAGGCTTAAAGTTTGATTTCTCTGTGCAGATGCTAGTGCTAAAAGAGTTACAGTTTTTAATAAAATCTTTTAGTGTAATTGAATCATTAGGAAAGTACTTAATTGGTTTAATAATTTTATACAAGATTGTGATTCCAGGTGTGGAATTTTGGTTTAAACAATAGACCTCTTTGAAAAACCTTTTTAAATTTTCTGACCTAACAATATTGATATTGCAGAACTATTAAGTGTGCTGTAACACCCGAATTAACTAGCTAAGTTAATTCTATTAATTGAATAGTGTGGGAATCACAGTAATCTAAACCTTTACCATTACAATATAGCCACTATATGAGTTTAGTGCAGTATTATATTGCTTCAGCGCGTTTATGGAGAGAGAGGCCATCAATATATTGAGAGATGCTTTGGGTTCCGCGCATTAATAGTGACTGCCGGATAAATTCCCTGCCATCAGAGTAAGATCCGAGTGGAGAGGATACTCCCCCTTAAAAGTAAAACACAGTAGATTTTTGTCAGGATTAAAATAAAGTACTTTCGAAATAAGTAATTTTAACCGCACTGGGTGCCAAGGCTGTATTGGTCAATATGGTAGTACTATAATCCCTTCTGCTTGTCATTTTTAATTTTATGAAAACTTTTGAGATAAGACTAAAAGGAGTAAAAGCATAAAAAATATACTAATCAACAATAAATATCATCTGCCTAGCCTTTTCCCAACTATATTGGGGTCGGCTTCCAGTCTAACCGGATGCAGCTGAATACCAGTATTTTACATGGAGCGACTGCCTATCTGACCTCCACAACCCAGTTAATACTAGGTAATACAATACCCTTTGGTAAGACTGGATGTCAGAATTTCAGGTCACTGACTACCTGTAACGACTGCCAAAGACTATATATATGGCAGCCGGGACCAACAGCTTAACGTGCTTTCCGAGGCACGGAGGAAACTCGGTATGTCGGGCGGTCACCCATCCACAGACCGCCCTAGGCAAGCAAGGCTCCTCCAACAACAATAAATAATAACAATAATTTCGGAAATTGGATCCAATTTCCAGGAAGTACATCTGTAACATTTATGATTCTGGCTATTTGCAAATAAGTCGAACTGTGGAATACCGAGTGAAAGTGTTACTTTATTAAATGCGTAATCTGCTATTCCGATTCTGTATCTATATTAGCAATTGCTATAGTAATGTATATTCTGAGTATCTTCACACCATTGTGTGAAGTAAAGATTTTTAGACCATAAAAAGTTGCCAGTAACTCAAAAGTATTTATGATATTTATATGTGTTTATTGTAATTATTAGCATAGTTTAGTGCCAGAGATTTTGCTCTTCCTAGAACCTTTGTGTATACCCAGCCGTATTGAATGGCGGAGCATGCTGATGTTAACAGACCTATAAGTCTATCAGGTTCCCTTTTCGGTAATGTTTTGGGCATGTTGCTTGCACAGAACAGGCACTTTTTACTTGGGTAAATTTTACTTTTGTCAGTGTTGATTAAAAATCCTTATCTTTATAATAATTCTTTTGTCGCTTCGACGTTATTATGACAGGTTAACCGATGCATAAAAAATCATATTATAGTTTACTGATAAATACCCCAGTGAACGTAAATAATTCAGTACAGGTTTTGTTAATTTAGTGAATACGTAGGCACAGATATTATAATACTTCGTAGGGTACGGGTGCGGTACAGAGTCCAAGCGGCAAAACGTTAAGCTCAAATAATTAATTAGTAGGTAAATCTTTTTAAGTTCCAAGTAAGACTTAGGTACCTAAATAATCTCGCTTTGGGCAACTGCAACCAAAAATATACGCGTCTTCTAAGTCTATATTTGCCATAAAACAATTTTGATTTATAACTGTGCGGTAGTCTTCCATTTTAAAGTGGTCAACATGAACGGATTTAGTTAATCCTTTTAAATTAAGGAAATGTTTCCCGTTAGGCTTAGGTACTGTAAACAAAGGTGAAGGTGAAAATACATCACACTAATATTATAAAGGCGAAAGTTTGTAAGTGTGTATGTTTGTTAATTCCTCACGCAAAAACTACTGAACGCATTTCGATAAAATTTGGTACACAGATAGTTTAAAACCTGAATTAACACCTAAGATAGTTTTAATCCCGATTTTATCTTCCCGTGGGATAATTTTTGAGTTGTAGGTGGTGAAGCCGCTGGCAACAGCTAGTCATTGAGAAATAAAACCTGATTATAGCTCAGAATAACAATTATCAATGTTATTTTCTGTGACCATGAATAACCTTTTTGGTATGTCAGGCTGATGTGGTTCACAAATAAAAGGTATTTTATATCCTTTAATTCAAGAAAGGATAGTTTTATCCTTTGTAATGAGTATGTATTCATTAAAGTAATGCTGTAACCAGCCAGCTATTGGAATATTGTTGTCTACCTGTGCCGAGGTGATTAGCGGCGTCAGGCTGCGTGGTTGGCCACCCGTGCACGCGTGGCCGTCTGTGCGCGGTGCGGCGGCGGCGGTGATCCCGCGGCGGCGGAGGCGGCTCGCGACTCGGCGGCTGGTGCCCGCACGCGGCACCCCCCATGCGTTTAAAGGACCGTTTAGACGATACGTAGTACTCGACTGATTGCGCTGCTGATTGAATCTCGCATTATTTGCGGTGAATCTTAATAAAATTCTGAGGTAGGTAGTCGTTTTATAGCCTGGGTAGATTTTAGATGATCAGGCAAATTAGAACCGAATAGATAATCGTCTTTTGTAGCGTTTTTTACTACATCCCTTTTTCGTTTACTCGGATTGTAACAGTGAATCTTCTAGACAGAGATTCTCTGTGGTTTGCGTTGCGCGTTAGTCGCCCTGCATTATCACCGAGTGTCTTAATAATGTCTTGTGGTATGTTTATTACGATTAGAGTTAAAGCTGTGCTTTGCAGATTGCTAAGAAACAGCTGGCCATTTGCTTTTGTTTTTACTCACTGTGTGCTTAGCATGGGTGCTTTCATGTGAATACAATTTTCAGCAGCCAGATATTGTTTTAGGATAACAACGTTTTCCTTTTTACCCGACTACGGCGAAGCCAAAAGGGAGGGTAATGATTTTGGCAGTCTATGTATGTATGTATTTATGTATGTATGTATGTTCCACCGTAGCGCCTAAACTACTGAACGGATTTTTTAGTCAGACCGTTGATTAAGATGTGTTTCCACCGCGTTGTCAAATCTTTGTGTAAATTGTCTCCAAATGCTTTATTTAGTGTAGGGTCTGAGCCCAACAATTGTAAAATATCCGGGTCTAGTTCATCAGGATTTTCACCAACCGTTTATTTTCCTTCTTATGGTGCCTCATTATTTGGGATCTCACCTACCAAGGAGTAAAATATAACCATAAGTCACCCGCCATAAATAGGTAGGTAGGTAGGTACTTACTTGACTTTATCCACACACGCTTTGCGTCGGGATATATAAGTTGGTGGGTGCAGGTATCAACACATTCGGCGGCCATAGTATCCACACACGATATACGTCGGGATATATAAGTTGGTGGGTGCAGGTATCAACACATTCGGCGGCCATAGTATCCACACACGATAAACGTCGGGATATCACAATGAATAAAATCATTTTATGGCATTTGTAACTTTGGCATGCATCCACACACGATATACGTCGGGATATATAAGTTGGTGGGTCCGGTATCAACACATTCGGCGGCCATAGTATCCACACACGATAAACGTCGGGATATCACAATGAATAAAATCATTTTATGGCATTTGTAACTTTGGCATGCATCCACACACGATATACGTCGGGATATATAAGTTGGTGGGTGCCGGTATCAACACATTCGGCGGCCATAGTATCCACACACGATATACGTCGGGATATATAAGTTGGTGGGTGCAGACCAGGTATCAACACATTCAGCGGCCATAGTATCCACACACGATAGACGTCGGCGTAACACAAAGAATAAAATCATTTTAAGGTACTTGCAACTTGGCATTAGGCATCCACACACTATATAAATACGTCGGGATATTAAAATTGGTGGGTAGTTAGACACATAATGGTCATACAAACAATGCACACACGATAAACGTCGGCATAACACAATGAATTTATTTTTTGAGAACAATCTTAAATGGTTCTAGATCACTAAATAGTTAAATCCTCCGACAGAGAATGCGAAGGAGATACCGCTGGTTCACTTTCCGATGACGATGAGGAGATTCTTCTTCGTTTTTTCACTTTTGTTAGTAAATTTTCAACACTGTCACTATCGTCCCGACAAGATCGCTTTATTTTTCCCATCGTGTAACGAAATTACAGTTATTTCCGGACGAAACAAAGTTTTGTGTGAGTCGGACAACACGAAATCACGTAATGAGTCAAGGATTGTCGTTGCAGCGCAATGGCGGCTTGCACTACAGTGGGGGGAAATAGTCAATACACTACTTTTTATCCTATTTTTTTAATTTATTTAAAAATAAATTCTCTAAAAAGTGTGATAAGGACAGCATCAACTCTCGTACTGCTGCATGTAAACTGTAATCATCTTCGGGAGAGATACGAAGTATAATTTGTTCCCTGAATCGTATGAGCGCCTATACAATCTAGAGGTCAAGTTTCATTGGCCCATAGAAGAAATTGTATAAATTATTATAGCATACCGTTTTGGTACGGAACCCTTCATGTGCGAGTCCGACTCGCACTTGGCCAGTTTTTTTTTTGTCCGATCCCGATCAGTTTTTTTTTTGTCCGATTCTGACAACCAGTATTACCAAAAGAAATCAAATTATCCTGTACTAACTGGGTTGTGTAGGTCAAATAGTCAGTCGCTCCATGTAAAATACTGGTATTCAGATGCATCTGTTTAGACTGGAAGCTGACCCCACATAGTTAGGAAAAGGCTATAGGCAGATGAATAGGTTCCCTTGAAATTTATTTTGGCTTTATATTGAACCGATGGCAAATGGTAGCTATTTTGTAATCTGGTCTATGCAATCAAATACAATGCAACATGTAAGGGGCGTGTATCTTACCTACTTCATACTGAACACTCCGGCCTACACCCTACACACTCAGATACACACACACACACACACTCACACCCTATAGAACCAAACTCCGATTTGACCCAGAAATATTATGATCTAAATGTTCACCATTGTGTACAAATCTATTGTGATAGTGTTCTAATAAAGTGATTCTATAAATAAGTTGTATTAAATTCGTACATAACTTCGAAGGAAATGTAGTACTAATACTACACCCACATTTCGGTGTAGGTACATAAGGTACATCAATGCGTAACCCCTTATGGACTACAGGTGTGATGTTTTGTCAAATAAATTCGTCTGTTGATTATCATTTAATTATGTAATTTTCAATAACCGTGTTTACGTCACATTTTTGTTTGCATGTTTCGGCATTTTTTTTACCACAATCGTTTTGCATTTGTTGTTAGGTTTGTTAGGCTTAAGACGAGTACATGTACCTATGTGTAAGTCAAAGGTCATTGGGCAACTAAGTATGGAACCTATACCCAGAGCCTATAGAAAAAAAAATAGGTAGGATGTTTAGATAAACGTCTCTAGTTTACGAATATATATGTCGCATTAACGCAGATACCGGGAAAAAACCATTAATCTAAAAAATAAAAAAACAGTGATTATGTTAATTATAACAAAACTTAGTACATTTTATTGGTTTCTTGATAGTAAACATGATTTAAAAAAAAAATACAAACAACAAAAAAAGTATAGAAGAGTTTTTAAGTTTTTAACCGACTTCAAAAAAGGAGGAGGTTTGTTTTTATGTATGTTACCTGATTTCTCCCCCATTTGTGGACCGATTCTCAAAATTCTTTTTTTATTTGAAAAAGTAAACTCCTGAGGTGGTCCCATTTTAATTTGGTGAAGATCTGGTGCTGATCTTCGGAGATATACAATGGAACTCTTCAAAAATAGACGGCAAATCTGTCGTAATTGCTGGAATCGCTTGGATGTTTATTGAATATACATTATCATGACGTAACATCACGCCTGTATGCTCTGAGGGGGTATGCAGATGTGTACAATACACATTTTTTTTAATGTATTTTCACCGATTTCTCCCCCATTTTTGGAAGAGTACTTTCTGAAAGTGGTTCCATTTCAATTTGGTGAAGATCTGATGAAGATCTTCGGAGATAGGCAACGGAACTCCTCAATAAATGATAGCAAATGGACTGGGATTGCTGAAATCTCATGTCTGTCTATTGTTTACACCAGTTCATAACATAACATCACGCTGGTACGTTGTGAAGGGGTAAGCACATGTGAACCATTAAAAAGTGAAAAATAAAAACTTTTTTACAAAAAATAAAACCGACTTCAACTTTCGACATGATCAATGTCCACAGAAATAATTGTATCGTTTAATAACGCCGCAGGCGTATCTACTTGATCTTGATGCCTGCCCTGCCCTGGTTTTTTGTCTTGGGCCCAAGACAAAAAACCAGGGCCGTACGCGAGAGGTTTCCGCCGCCGATCGCCACAACGAGA
The DNA here is from genome assembly GCA_949775195.1 of Diarsia dahlii. NCBI lineage: Eukaryota > Metazoa > Arthropoda > Insecta > Lepidoptera > Noctuidae > Diarsia > Diarsia dahlii. Next base: position 18,734,895 of record OX459195.1, read on the forward strand.
ACACGGCGGGGCTCCGCCCAAGCAGGGCACACCTCCACAGAGTGCTCCACCGTGTCCTCCGCACGATCCCCGCATAGAGCCTCCGGCACTCCTGCCGGAGGCTCTATGCGGGGATCGTGCGCCTCCGCGTCGGGGGCCAAACGCCTCCGCGTTTGGCCCCCCCAAATTGGGTAAGAGCCACCTGAAGGCAGCCCCAGCCCACTCCAGTCTGGGAGCCAAACGTCGGAAGTGCTCCACGAAGTTCCACCGGCTGTCGAGGACGAGCCCTAGTACCTACTTCAAAGTACACTCGACGCCGACGGGAACCCCTCCCACCGTTAGCTGGGATCCCGACGGCAGCAGTTACCCACGTCCATGGAAGCCCATGGCCTCCGACTTGTGAAGTGCCACCTCGAGACCCAGCTGCCGGATCCCCTCGACGACTATCGCAACCCCGCGCGTCATCGTTTCGGCCGCCCGCCGCCTCGTACGACCCCGCCTGTGCCAGCACTAGCGTATCGTCCGCGTAGCAGACGACGCTGACGCGAGCGCTTCTTTTGTTTATTTAACAGAATGCTTCACTGAAATTGTTTTATCTATACATTTATTATCTATTTTTTATTCATCTATAACATTTTATTCCCATGGTTTAAAAAAAAAAAAACCATCTTAAATTTAGTGTAGGTTAATACTTAACAATATAAAACTAATTTGGTTTTTGTAGGAAGACTATCGTTAACTGGGTCAGATTCTGCCCCATGACCTTACGTGCTAAGTAACGTTTCTTGATCTATTTCATCAGTATGAAAATACTAAAGGAATTCGGCTTTCAAAAAGTTGCCAAAACTTCCCCATGTTATTAAAACAACTCACATCATTGTTTTAAATATACTCAGTTTATTTGATCGATGTACAGCACCACGAGCACCACTATTTATACTCGAAGCAACTTCGTACGTTTGCACGAACATAGCATTTTGGAAACCATCGTTTTACGACATAGATACGTATAAAGTATCAAAGTAGAAACCGTTATTTCCCAAGAAAATTGCTTTTGATTTTTTTAAGTGTATATTTATTGGTGCTGGTATATTGACTGATTCTATTGAATAATTTATTTAAAGAAAAACTTGTAACATTATCTCACTCAAATTGAATTCAAATTAATTTTCTCGGTAAATCAATTAAAGAAAAGCAATTAAATTGCTAGACCGGGACGTGTACACACGGCTACACATCAAGCTATACAAAACCAGTATAATCTGATCGTTCATTGTGCGAAAAGATCTAGTAAAATGAGGCCAAGATTAACTGGTTTTGTATAGCTTGATGTGTAGCCGTGTGTACAATAGGACGAAGATATATTGAATATCTGTCATTGCCACGACAGCCCCAGCCATTCACGATGTAAACAGTTGTTGATCCCTCAGAAAATGTAATTATTTTCACCCATTTCAATTTCATTCATTCATTCGGCGAAGCTTTATGTATGTCAATAAATAATTGGGTGGACATGTACAATTTCAATTTTGGGCTAAATTCTATTTACTTTTGATTATTTTCTTTGTATCTACCTGTCCGGACAAAATGGCTGACGCTTTTAATAGTATTCGTGGGAAAATGCATACATGTTTATAATTTTACTATTAAATGGAACTGGATTCGGTTGACATCGTTGAAACGTTTTACGCAGAATTCATGTCGCATCGTTTGTACGTAGTTGATTAGTTTTCGCCAATCGTAATTGGTTTAAATTAGAGAATATTGCGTGCTTTGCATAAACTCACGCCTTTTTCCCATGGGGGTACGCAGAAACTACAGAACGCCATTCTACGATCCTTACCTTGCGCCTTATTGACATTCATACATCTGGTCATACAAGCACGTCTGTTGCGAGTACACACGACTACCTGAGTCTACACCTCACCTCTCTGCGTACTTCATGATTGAGTGTGCTATAAGTACCTAGTTAACTCGACGCTGTTCATACAAAAATACATCTATCTAAGCCCGACTTATTTTTAACCCAACCAGTCTTTGAAGAACTAAAGCAATGATTAAAAATTCTGTAACGATTCCAGCTAATTTCAGAACTGTTCGTATCATTCCGATTTCCGAAACATTCCGAGCCTTTGACCATCAATTTTCGCAGAGCACTCGAACTGGCAGTAGTGATACCTAAATGATGCACGTACTCGTATGTCCACTCGTAGTAACGGCAGGACAAATGGCGAACGAATGACGGAGTTCAGAATTAGCAAGTCAAATGCTTTGTCCGCGAACCACAATGAATAGACGATGAGACTTCAAATAATGTCGTAACAGGCTCGTATATTTTCATGGTCTGCTATAAGATAATTATAGTCTGAACTGTATTTTATGTAGAATCTGTGTCTTTATTGTTGCACTTGGTGTTCCAGTTTAGCTTTATACTTCATCGTGAGAGGAAACTTTCCATCGCAATCACTTACGTTTTCACTTCGAAACATTAATGTTTTCCTTAGTAACATGGTATGGGAATATTCCGAGCATCATTTTCCACTTAATATAATTCAACAACTCACTCGTACCTTTTCATTCACAAATCTACCTTATAGAGATGCTTTTAACGTATAAAAATCAATGAATAACTCTATTCCGTTCGCTCAATTCAAAAGAACACGACAAAGGCTGGAGAGATCTATGAGGGCTTACCAAAGTCAAGTTTTATGAAAAAGGGGGCTAGTATTAATATTGCCGAATCTTTTATGTCGCTGCCAAAAAAGAGGGCTCAACGTTTTCAATACGAAAATTAATATGGGGGATATTAAAATGCGATCCACAGACTAACTTTGAAAACTTTGTTCGCTCAGTTGATCAGGTTGTGCGGGCAGTTTCGTCAAAGATTTTATGGCCGCCACATGTAAATAAATTCTCGTCCTCGTTTAGAAATCACCTCATCCCTTATTCACAACCCTGAAAAATATAAATCGAATTGCGAGATTCAACGTACTGTTTTACCGATACGTTCTATTCAGGTCGAACGGGTTTTTTGGCTTTCGTCTAAAAATATGCTGGCCGATAAAAGGTTTTTGAATGTTTTTCGATTCCCGTAGTTTTTGTCCAATCGCCGCTTTTGTTCGAGTAACGTTTTGAACACAACCAATTGTGATTGACGTGGATGCATGAATTTGTGAATTCCGCCAGATTTATACGTTTTGCCTTGATTGATTCTTAAATCGGCTTTAAAGAAAGGTTATAAAAAATGGTTGTTCTACGTACGCCTACAAAAAAAAAGCATTGATCTAATTAAGTCATTGCAGGATTGGTAATTTATTGAAGTCAGGTTTCTACTCCCATAAATAATCTATGAAGGAGTGGCATATTGACAAGGCTCAAAAAAAGTGTGATTGATGAGTGAATTATTGGTGGTGTCAACTACAGGAACCAGTTGGTTTTGGTTTCATATAGAAGTACTCTGTGAGTTGGTTATCGAAAGTAGATAACGATGTTATTCGCTTTGTCGCGTTTAATATAAGAATATGCAAAGAGTTTCAGAAAGTTTCCCCAAACAAAAAGTCAATCCTTGTCTTAAATAGGTTCATTACCAACTTCACTCAAGTAATTTGATTTGACGAAGGTTTAGTGAAGTAAGTGCCACTAGGCTTGCCGCAACTCTTTCATGGAGGGCGTAAACTGTGTCAATCCATTTATCATTATCTTTTCGCTTTATTTATTTCACTCTATTATAATCAGGCCACTTTTCGGTCGTATTTGATTATAGGGGATACTTAGTAGTGGCATCATTTATGTTAACATGTTAACATTCAGCAGTATATATGCTGAATGTAGGTACGTCATCTTTTTATGATGTTAAGGAAAAATTACGAGGCGGAATTCACATCCGCAGGCGAGGTTGTTTTCGACATAATTCTACTTGAATCAAACGAGATTTTCAATGCACTTTCTTCGAGTTCTCGCGGTTTGCTTTCGCCTGGTTGAAGTTAATTTGTTCATTACAAGTAAATATTTGTTTTAAATAACCATGTATCATTACGAAATTTTAATAATTAAAACAATTTAAACATTGAACATAATAATGTATTGACGCTGTGGAGCTGCAAATATTTTGAACACCGTCGTCTATAGGAGTTGAACCAATTCGGACGTATAATCTGAAAAATAAATATTTTTGCCCTTGTTGCGATGAATGAAAAAAAATCACGAGTGAGAAATATATTGCCTGGGCTGTTGAGCATAATCGTATTAGGATAAGAACGAGTCTTCCAGGAAGTACCTATATTGAAAGAAAAAGAAATAAAAAATATTTATTTTTCGCAGAAACATGACGAGCATACAATAAAATAAAAAAAGCAATAAACATACAATATAAACAAATATTAAAAATTCAACAAACAGGGATAATAAAAGAAAGTTATCAGCTTGCATGTGCTGCTTGTATGGTGCTGTGCCATGGGTACCCACAGCACAGCGCTGGTTTCCAGTGGTCACCCGTGAAAAATCGTACGAAAACCAAGACAGCATCAAAAAGCAAAAACAAGAATTAAAAAGTATTAAATTGTTTACAATATACATAAGTAATGAATGCTTAGTAGACATTTAGACAATTGTCAAAAACTTACGAGCCGAACAGTCGACGTTTTACGAGTCACAATCAAACAGCCAACTTTTGTAATTCGTACTAAAGTAAAGAAGGAACTAAAAACTTTATTAATTTGAATCTTGATTAACTATAAGTTCTACGTAAAGAAAGAAAACATATTTATTTAGCACAATATGCCACAAGTGCACACAACAAACAATAGAAAATAAAATGAACAAACAAACGAAAACAAATAAAAAAATAATAAGAGTGTGCATCTCACGTAATGAGAAGTTGCTCAACTTTCGTTGAAAATGTAGGTACGGTCAGCAACAGAAATAGCTCGACACTACTCGAAGTTACAAAACAGGTTTTTTAATAAAAACTTGTTAGATATTACTCGTTACTAACAAATTATTGAAGAGTAATTATATTATTTTAACGAATAATCTTCTGAAACATTAAAAATAATAGCTGGAGTCCTGTTCATTAAATATTAAAATTCCGAAATGTTGCGCTACTTCTGTTGATGACCGTACCTACAGAGCATTGAAACGCTAACACTTTACAAAACAAAACTAAAAGTCGATTTTCGTCGAAATAATGGTTTCTACTTTGAGGTAATCCCCTTTCATAAGACCGAGTACGGCTTCCAAAATGCTGTTTTCGTGAGAACGTTAATCAATGCAGGAGGGGAAAATCGCTTTTTAATATTCTTATTTCATTGTTCGTGACTGTTAATCAAAGATCCCACCAAAAACATTCTGTAAAAAACTAGCCAAGTCTCGATGGAGCTGCTTGTTTATCTCTAAAAAGTAATGAAATCTAGACAAAGTCTTGCCAAGTCTAAGGTTTCTTACTGCGATTTCTTTATTATTATAGTTAATGTTGTGTGGCTTGGCCGTTGAAGGGTACACAAGGGTACAAAATCAGGTGCTCCATGACACCATTGCACCAATCTAATTTTTTTTTTCGATTATCCTAGTTTTTATAGATTTTCCTTTATGTGGCCATTAAACCCTAACTCTGTACCAAATTTCAGCTCTCTGAGTTTATGGAAAGTACTAGTTCTCTGATGATCATGATCCGAGTGAGTGAGTGTCATAAATGCGAAACTTTGCTTTCGCTTAACTTCGGAACTAAATGACCTACAGACTTGATTTTTTTTTATTTTAAGTGTGATTTTATAGCTTACTGGATTGCGAAAATTTCTGCGTTCTGGTATTATCCAGAGGTTCTCAAATAGGGGCCTCAAAATGCGGCGAAATGGTTCCAGTAAAGGATGTACTTCGCGCTCGACTTGGCGGTGGCACTGCCGTGGCCCCCGATTATTTAATGCGACTCTTTGTTGGTTTAAATAAGACATACTTCCCCCGACCTAATAGTACACCCACATTTCCCAGTCATGTTTAAGCCCTATGTTATAAAATTAGGGGGGGGGGGGGGAATTATTGCCATGAACCGGACACAGTTCTTGGCTCCGTGGCTGCTACTGTTAAATTCCTGATGAAAACCCCAATAACATTTTATCCGGCCTGGGAATCAATCCTAGGACCTCGTGCACAGCAGTCGTGATTGTGACCACTACACCAACGAAGCAGTCATGCTTTATCCAATATAAGAGTAAGAACGTTTTGAATGTAAGTAAATAAAGTGTATTTCAAAACAGTAGTAAACATTGCATTTAATGTTTATTTAAAGTTTTAAGGGGCTAACAGCACGGAAACTAGCGCCACCCACATCTTAATATCTTTACTCTAAAATCACATCAAAGAAAAATCTAAAACACTATCAAGCTAGTAAATAACCTGTAGTATTTTTAAAATCACTTTTCATGATTATAGACTTGATAAATTAAGAGAATTACTCTTCGAATTACTGATTAAAGATAAAAGTGGCCACTTTTGGCGGTAATAAGTAATTCTCTCAAACAAGGTGCGAATTTACGAGTTTTTGCTAAGTGTTCAAATATTTAATACAGTTCTCTTTCAAACTTCTCAAGTAAACCTTAATCTTGGACTATTTTATAATTTTGTTAAAGAACACTGAATATAATCTAATTTATTAATAGGATACAATGTATAAATTAAACTTTATAATGTATGCCGTTGGTTGTATTACAACAACAATCTAATTCTACGTACCTAATGATTTCTTGGAATCTTTCCGGAGCAATCTCTGCCGTTATTAATTACAAATATTCAGAGGGAACCTCGTGTATTTAATGTAGACTTATGTTTAGATAGCAACAATATGATTTTATACGTAGGAATTTATTTTTGCTCCTAAAAAATTGGTACTGATTCACATATAAAACTAAACATAAACAAATCATACACCTGTAATCCCCGAGGGGTATACGATACCTTTTAGTAAAAATGGTTGTCAGACGTTTGAGGAGCTCGTGGTTTAATAATAACTGCCACTCGGGTCGACCTTTAGGTTAAGCCGCGCTTGCCTAGGTTGGTCTGTGGATGGGTGACCGCCCATTACCTGCCGAGTTTCCTCCGTGCCTCGGAAAGCACGTTAAGCTGTTGTTCCCGGCTGCCATATATAGATCTTTGGCAGTCGTTACACGTAGTCATTGACCTGAAAGTCTGACAACCAGTCTTACCAAAGGGTATCGTATTACCCAGTGTTAACTGGGTTGTGGAGGTCAGATAGGCAGTCGCTCCATGTAAAATACTGGTATTCAGCTGCATCCAGTTAGACTGGAAGCCGACCCCAACATAGTTGGGAAAAGGCTAGGCAGATGATGGTTGTCAGACGTTCGGGCCACTGATTACCTGTAACGACTGTCAAAATCTTCAGTTACTACTATCAATAAATTATCAGCTGGGACCAACGGTTTTTTTTAGGTACTGTTACAACAGCCCACTGACAGCACGCCACACTAGCCAGCCAAGCCACCATAGCCAAGCCACCATAGCCGGGCCACCATAGCCAAGCCACTGTAGCCAGCCCAATGACAGCCATGCAAATGACAGCCATGCCAATGACAGCCGAGCCAATGACAGCCGAGCCAAGCCACCGTCATAACTACCGGACTCCGGTGGGGATAAAGCTATATAATAATATAAAATAATACTATAATAAAATACTACACAATGAAGAGAAAAGGCCAGAACATTTACAAATTTTTAGATGACAGATGTCAAGATCACTTCAAGAAATTTTAACAATATAAAAATGTACGACGAAGATTACGACGAAAAAATATGATTACAAGAGCAAGAGCAGCACGACGCGCACGCCCACCATCCCCGGACTCGTCGCTCAGCTCCGCCTCGCCGCCGCCGGACCACGGATCACCTGCGTCACCGGCGACGGCAGTAGCGTCGAGCTCAAGCGACGAGTATTTCTCTCCGCCGACGACGTCAAGAACACCGACACCGTCACCTGAGCGTCGGCAGGGGAGAAGCCGGCCGCCGACCAACTTGGGACCTAGGGGCCAACCGGCCCCGAGCCGGGTCCTCGCTACCGGTGGTTGTGTGCAGCGCATGAAATGGACTCGATTAATAAACGAGAATGTCATGCGCTCATACTACGGGTCTACAGAGGGGGGAACTAACCTCACTGCGTACCGTGTTAGGATGCTGTCTCTGTTTCAGGAACTGGAACCAACCATCAACGTTTCCAGCCAACGACTGTCGGATCAGGTGCGCGTCATCCAGCGTAATCACATGTTGGACGACGCCGCGCTTGATAGGCTGCGCTCAGAGGTACTGAGCAACCGTATCATCTTGACTCAGTCACAGACCGCGGTGCCAGCGACTGTTATTGTTGCGACCCCATCGCGGCCCAATACTGTTGCTGTAGAGGAGGATGATAGGGTTGCCACAGTAAGTAGCCAGTGCAACGACCGATTGAGGAGCGCACTGGAGGATGCGCTTCGTGAGTATCGGTCCACTCCTACCGAACTTAGGCCCCGATTACCACGGTTACATGGGTAACCGTCCACACCAACGCCCTATTTCGCTTATGCATGGGCATAAGCGAAATAGGGCGTTGGTGTGTGCCCTGGACTCGCAGCTCAAGAATATATTCGAGAGCAGCGAGGACCTCGTTGATACACACTCGATCTTGTACTGTGGGGCTGTTGCGGCATGTCGACTAGCTAATGTTAAATTCCCAAATTGTGACTTAGCTAGTCGATCAAAACCAACCGTACCGGCCTGGCAGCGCAGGATCGAGCGTCGTGTCGACGGGGCCAGGGTGCTCATTGGCAAACTATACTCCTTCAGGGAGGGCAATACACGACCACGTGTGATGCGCTTTGTGAAACGGGCATTCTCGGGGACTGAAATCAGTCCTCAAGATTACATGTCCCGAGTCACAGAGCGCATCGACTTCCTGAAGCAGAAGGTTTATGCATGGGCCAACCGTATTCGGCGGTATAAGCGGCGGGTTGATCGGTACTCGCAGAATCGCATGTTCCAGAGCGATGAGAGGTGGGTATACCGAGCTTGGGAGCGACCCGAGCAAACTGTGGCGGACGTGTGTCGACCGGATGATGCTGCCACGAGTTCATTCTGGCGCAGCATCTGGTCGGTACCCGTCTGTCATACTGAGGCTGACTGGTTGCGCGATGTCGAGCGAGTGTGTGAACCTATTCCAGAAATGGAAGCAATAAATATAACACCACTAGATATAGCCAGTGCAGTTCGTCCGTTACCGAACTGGAAGTCACCTGGTCCGGACGGACTGCACAATTTCTGGCTGAAATGGCTCAGCAGTTCACACACTTGCCTGGCATCCCAATTCCAGTCATCCTTAGAATCTGCGTCGCTTCCGCAGTTTTTAACCACAGGCGTTACCCACCTGCTCCATAAGTCAGGTAGTCCCGCGGAACCCAAGAATTATAGACCAATTACGTGTTTGTCGACGGTCTATAAACTTCTTACATCCATTTTGAGAGCGAAAATTAATAAACACATTGAGCAAAACTGTATTATGTCTGCTTCTCAGAATGGATGTAGGAACGGGTCCCGCGGTACTAAGGAGCTACTCCTCATCGACATGGCCATTAGCCAACAGGTTCGTCGAGCCCGCAAGGATCTGTCGACATGTTGGATAGATTATAAGAAGGCCTACGACTCGATACCACATACATGGCTGATGAGGGTGCTGGAGTTGTACAAGATAGATGCAACTCTACGCGCCTTCCTTGAGTCGTGTATGGGGCAATGGAAGACGGTCCTTCGATATCCAGGATGTCGACAGATTCGGGGGAACGATGAACCTGTATGGATTAAACGGGGAATATTCCAGGGCGACAGTCTGAGCCCGCTTTGGTTCTGTCTAGCCCTGAATCCTCTTAGCACATTGCTGGAGGATTCAGGTCTAGGCTACCGGTTAAGGAGAGATGGTCAGGTCATATCTCACCTTCTTTACATGGATGATCTGAAACTGTTTGCCCACAACAGATTGCGACTGATGGAGTTACTAAAAATAACTGATACTTTTAGTAGCGCCATCAGGATGGAATTTGGAGTGGACAAATGTGCAGTCATGCATGTAAAGAGAGGGGGGATTATGGAATCCGAGGGAATTCAGCTCTCGGATTCCATACACCTCAGATCCCTCTCCTCATCCGAAAGCTATAAATATTTGGGTATGTCGGAAGCGTTAGGCATTAACGTAGCTGACATGAAGCAATCGTTGAGGGAGCGCTTCTTCGGACGCCTGAAGAAGGTTTTAAATAGCCTTCTTTCAGGTGGGAACAAGGTGCGCGCCTTCAACGGTTGGGTCATGCCAGTTTTAATGTACTCTTTCGGCATACTCAAATGGACTCAGACTGAACTCGATGCCTTGGATAGGAGAGTCCGTACATTGCTGACCGCAAATCGGATGCATCACCCACGATCATCGGTCATGAGACTGTACATCCCGCGGAAATGCGGGGGTAGAGGCTTTTTAAACGCGAAGACCCTCCACAACCGCGAGGTGTGCAGTCTCAGAGAATATTTTTTAAAGGCCGACGTGGGTATGCACCGAGATGTGGTCGCAGTGGACAAGGGACTCACCCCGCTGTCCATGGCTAACGAGAACTGGCGCAAACCTGTGGTACTTACTGCTGATGACCGCAAGGAAGTATGGCAAAGCAAGGAGCTTCACGGGCGCTTCTACCGGGCTCTTCATGGGCCCGATGTAGATTTTTTAGCGTCCGTGTCCTGGCTACGTTTCAGCGACCTCTTTGGGGAAACTGAAGGTTTTGTCTGTGCAATTATGGACGAAGTTATGTTGACGAACAACTACCGGAAATATATTATGAAGGATGGGACGGTTGACGTGTGTCGGGCATGCCACCGTCCGGGTGAGTCCATCAGACATATTATTTCTGGTTGTTCTCGTCTGGCTAACGGCGAGTACTTGCACAGGCACAATCAAGTGGCCAGGATTATTCACCAGCAACTTGCCTTGAAATATAAACTTGTGGAGTCTGAGGTACCGTACTACAGGTATGTGCCCGACCCAGTTCTCGAAAAAGACCATGTCACGTTGTACTGGGATCAGTCTATCATCACTGACAGGACTATTGTTGCCAATAAACCTGACATAGTGGTGATAGACCGATCAGCGCGCCGCGTAATGATAATCGATGTTACCATCCCACATGACGAGAACCTCGTGAAAGCTGAGAAAGAGAAGCAAATAAAATATCTGGACCTAGCTCACGAGGTTGTCGATATGTGGCATGTGAGCTCGGCTATCATTGTGCCGATAGTCGTCACGGCCAATGGCCTGATAGCAAAAAGCATGGACGACCACCTGTCAAAACTTTCGCTTGGTGGTTGGATCAAGGGCCTGATTCAGAAGGCAGTACTTCTCGATACGGCCCGTATTGTGAGGAGGTTCCTGTCTCTGGAACCCTAACCACCGGTAGCTTGGACCCTGCTCCCGACACCGGTGGACTACTATTTTTTTTATATTTTTAAATGTTTTTTGATATCTTTTTTTAACAAATATTTAAAAATGTAAATTAGTATGTAAGAAAAATAAATAAAGAGAATAATAATAATAAGTTTATTTCAAAATGGAATTGCATAGGTATACAGAAGTTGCATTATTTTATACATTCATGGATTCAATTATACAATGAAGATGGGTGAAGTACTGATCCTCCTAGATAGGCTAACATTTAGCCTGTGTTAAGGAGAGACAGTGCCGGTCCCCTGAATGGCGGATTATTATAAAAATATAAAAATATTGCACAACAATAATATTAACAGCAACAATACATAAATGTGATAAAAGACAATAAAATTCATTCATTAAATTCAGCCAAATTAAAATCAATATCACATTAAAATTCAAAATCGATATCAAAATATAATATCTAATCTAATATATAATATATAATGCCCTGCAAGCTCATTTTCGCGGTCTTGTCGCACTCGATTGTAATAGTTGTAAGGGGAAGCTCTGCCCGAATAAAGTTATAAATCAGTTCCTGTTTATTTTTTACCACTGTCTTTACAGTACTGTGGAATCGCGGTATGTAATGGGGGTCACCCACCCACGGAGCAACTCAGGAAAGCGCTGCGAGCGGCTGTTACGCCACCATTACCTACTTACTTTTAGTAAAACTGTAATTATCTTTTTACCCACGACGGAACGGAGCAGGTATATGCGTTTAGGGTGAGAGATGTTTGTGTGTGCACTTTTTTAAGTTCCCACCGAGTGCCCACTTAATTTATCAGGAAATTGCCAAGCGGTTGGTCGACTCTTCACGTGACCAGAGGGCTGGAATATTTTTTGGGCAAAGAATCAGCATTGCCATCCAACGTGGCAATGCTGCCAGCCTTCTGGGCACTTTTCCTTTTGACGCCCTGTAATTACCCCCCTTTTTGATACTTGTATGTATTTTATTATTATCTTAGTTCTGTAAATAGTAGTTTTTAAATGTTGTAAATAAAAGTTCCCACCTATCTTCTAAACTAATGATCCGATTTTGTAACTCACTAGGGAGCGCCACAATACTCGTATTAATGCAAAATAATGTTCCAATATAATCAAAACGAAATGTCCGATTACAATTCTGTTTTCAGCAATGTGTACGTGGTAGCTTAATGCATGTTCCCAAATAATTCGTATATGCTCTCTAAAAAGTCTGAAATAAAATTAAGCAAAATTAAAAATTTTGAAAAAATCCAAGACTGTAAAAATCTAATTGAAAAAGAATAAAATAACTTAAAATAAACATAACTAAGGAATATCCGTCGGGGGCTGGGGGAAACCAGCTTAAGGTTTTCTAGTGAAGTGAATACAAAATCTTGGAAAAAATTGGACTTCTAGTTAATTCGTCAACGTTAGACTCAATTGAGTGGCTACGGCTGAAATTTCAGTGACGCAACTTGGCCTGGCCTAAGTAAGTAATCTAATACTTATTACGGCTGCTAAAGCTCCTTACTGAAATTCAGGTACGAATAAAGTTTCAAATAACTTTCAGGAGCGGCGAGAGCAACGCTGAATAAAAAATAAACAGAACTTTCAAAAGAATCGTTTAATTAAACTTTCTTCATGCTATTGAGGTTGTATTTAACTGCTCATAACGTTTTAAATGCTTTGGCTACATAATGAAATCGGAAAGTATTCAGTTTATTTGGAGAAACGATAAGGTATTCCACTTAATAATGAGGCAATGGGCAGAGTTATGCTCTTTTATGAGTCTCCTGGGTATGTGTAACGTGACCTAGATATCCAAAATAAATAAATAAGACTGGCTCACGACAAAGAAAATTGGGCCATCCAAAATCGTGTTAGGTGACCGATTTCGTCAAAATCGCGGGATACATATTAATGAGAGACGGAGGGAGAATAGAAGCATACCAGAAGAACGAATCAACCCAACAGTGGGTGATTCAGGGGTAAAATGATGATGAAGCCCACACTTTCGGTCGCAAGCAAGTTCCTTTACGAAGGATGAAAGATAAACCAACATACATACACTCATTTCCATTTACCTGAAGGTCGTAACAACTCGTGTAACTATGTACCTTGAATCAAGCCTCGGGCTACAATACCGACTTGCCAGTTGTTTTCGTAACCGAAATTAAATTAATTAAGAACAATATTCGCAATTTCTTTGAAAACTGAATATTGTACTGATCGATATAACATAATGGTTTAGTTTTTTTTTGTCATTCCCTGGAATAATAAGCTAGTAACACTAAATATTTAGATAGTAAGTTAAAAAGTCTTTGTTTATTTAGTTTTGTATCTAATTTAGTATTATTTAATGAAGTAGTCTCGTGGTCGCAAACGCGGCTGGGTTCGATTCCCGGGTCGGGCACTGTTATTGCATTTTTCCATTAGAGATTTCTCAGTAGCATGACTGAGTCAGGATTGTGCCCATTTGATGGCAATAGACTCACCCCTCTTACTTGAGACTTAAAACTATAACTGGCGAAATGTGAACGACCACTAGCTTAACCCTTCGGGAATTATAAGATCACAGACAAGCAATGCAGTAGTATTTCAGCACTAAGGAGAATAGACACGTGACTAAAATGAATGACGTGGCCTCGGCACAAGGGCACAGAAGGAACATGGGTTCGGTTTTTAGTCAGTAGAAGTCTGACACTCCCCTTCGCTCTGCCCAAGAGCGGGGGGGGTCATTCGATGATTTTCCACCCACCAAAAAAAAAAAAAAAAAAAGGGGTCTTGAAGACCCCGTCGGGGCTGCGGATTATCGAAAGGCATAACGCGGCCTCGGCACAAGGGCGAAGAAGGAACTTGGGTTGGTTTTTAGCCAGTAGAAGTCTGACACTCCCCTTCGCTCTGCCCAAGAGTGGGGGTGGGGCTTATTCGATGATTTTCTACACAACAAAAAAAAAGGGGTCTTGAAGACTATCTGTGGTTGGAACATAAATATCGATTCAATTTCTCTATGAAATCCATCCAGAGATAAGTGATTGCTTTTAGCTATACAAATAACATTTGCAGAAAAGAAATATTTCAGTGTGACACAATGAGCGGTCTTATCACTAAAACGGATGCATCGGTATCTCTACCCTAGTAATAACATATATACATACATATATACTTAGGTACACTGACACAAAATCATACACTGCTTTAACAAGACAGAAGCCAAAAAGTAACATCAAACCAACAATTTATTTCCTGTACAGGAAATGCAAGTCGAGCAATGTATATTACACGAGTCGAGACGCCAACGGTTGCTTCCGACAACGCCGGCAGAAACTGGAATACGCCGGGCGCCTGACAGTTGTCCGAACACTATGCATAATAGCTTTTAGTCCAATAGTTTGTTGTAGTCGGAAATTATCGCACGTTTAAAATAGCCTATGACAGTCGAAGATAATGTAGTCACTCATTAGTAAAAGAAAAATACCTCGTTATATGTTTCTTATCTTATGTTGTCATTAACATTAACGAAATATTTATTATTTGTTTTGCGTCTTTTTAGTTGTTACTAATAGTGAACATAGGTACTTACGTGAGATATCCCGTTTCAGTGTTAATGATAATATTAGCTGGTGAGGTACCTACTTAATGGGCCTACTACACGCACGCACTTCCCCACAGTTCTCGTTCACACTTCACAGTACATCGCGCGTATGGTTGGTAAAACTGTATTACCATTACAAACCACACGCGCGATGTACTGTGTGCACCGTGTAATCCCGCAGGCAAAACTGTGGTGAAGTGCGTGCGTGTAGTAGGCCCATAATGAATGAAGTACGGTTTGCAAACAATACCGACTCGCACATGTATAGCAGCCCTTATATTGTGCATTTGAACTAGTTGAACATTCACAATTTTTCATCTCTATCAGATATTAAGTTTTATTTGAATGGGTTTGTCAGTGCATAATATGCACTAACATAACACACAACAACAACTAACTTCATTTACAATGTGCATCTGCATATGCAGTTTTTTTTAAACATAATCCACATTTATACATGGCTACTTTAAATTCATCAAAAAACTAACACGTAGGTAATCAGAAACAAACGTAAAAGTACAAAATGATACTTTTGTACCCGGTCTCCTCTAGTTTAGTTTAGTTTTGTTCCCGACCGTTCTCTTGTTTTTAAAGATTAGTAATGATTTACGGTATGTGAGAAAAACTACTATTACATAAACCTCGCGACAAAAGAAAGGTTTCGTATAATGTTTGTGACACCATTTTATTTCAGCGCCGTGGATGATGCAATACATTGTAAGTGAAGGCTCGATAAAATCTCTCACAGTTGATCTTTCTTCATTCTGGCAGACTCCTGGATCATTGCCAAGATCCGTTTTGTGGGCGCAACGGAAAGTGTGCTTATTAGCACAAATGGCGAGTGTACCTTAGAACAGTTTCAGACTAGCGTATTTTTCGGCGCATATAAGTTCGTATTGGCTTACGCGCGTAGACGTGCGCTCCATTTTGGAGCTTCAAAATTATACACGCGCTTCGATTCCGAACCGGAAGGGTTCTGTCAGTCGGAATATGCCAGTATCTCTCGCGGTTCTCGCTTATACGAGGTTATAGCGTCAACAACGAACTTACACGTGTGCCGAAAATACTCTAATCAAAATAGGCTTGGCCACGAGCCATACTCAAGGGACACTCGTATGTTCCTTGAGTTTTCTGTGGAGAAAACAAATGAAAAACACATCGAGCTAATAAAGACTAAATAAATACTGTCGTCACTTGCAGGGTGCAGTAATGAAAGGAGTCCGCAAGGGCCGATGACGACGCCTGCCGGTTTGTGGGACACTTCGAAAGTGATACCGCGGCCCTAAGACTGCGGTTAAGAATGCATGAATTTGGTCCAGAGCGGGTCATTACATGATTTCCCATCCACAAAACTTTTTTTGTGTAGTACGGACTTGCAATAGACTATGAGGCTTTTATGGTTTTGTTAGCGCAGGTACGGACGTGCGGGCGCGGCCCACCGTACAAAGACCACGGTCTACAAACTGAACTTTTTTTGAAACTCGCTCTGCGTATTGCCGGGAAGAGTAACATGTTTTTACGATACCAAGGTGAAACAAGTAGGTCAGGTGTATGAAGTGAGGGTTTATATTTTTTATTCTAGACTAGATGTTTGGCGTTTTTTTATTATCAGTTATTTTTTAAGAAAACTACTTAGGTTATAAAGAAATACATTAAACAATAGACGAGTTATTGTTGTCCTTACTACAATAACTATGGACAATACAACTTTGTATTGCCTATAGTTTCGAAAACTCGTTGATGGAATCAATACGAAACGCTACGGGTGAAGTAAACAATGGTTTGAAGTAAAACAATTGAAATGAATTTGAAGTTTAATAAACACGCTGGAGCGAGAAATTGTGTTTGCATTATGGACACACAGTTGTATAGAAATCAGACTATCCAATTTAAATTACGAGCTAGATGAACATGAATGCGAAAAACATGCAAACCCTAAAACATAACACTATTTTTTTTGGGCAGTCGTGTAAAAAATATCTATAGACTTTGTATGACACTCGTAGCTATCATTAGTGAAATAATGTTTTTGCAAATTAGAATAACAAATAACTTAAATTAACCCATTAGCAAAAAAATACATTCTCTAGGGCCTGCATTTTCAAAAAAATATTCCTCGTACAAAACTTGTCTTTTAACGTATTTGAGTTTCCTTTTGACTTTACTGGTCACTTTTGTTAGGTAAGAAACTCTTGTTATAAAACATATGAGATAAGTTTGCTGTGGAATAGTAGCTCGGTATGACTGAGACTCAACCTACTTAAACTTTTCCTAGGGGCCGAGGTCATTGACTCTGGGTTTACGTCGCCGACTCAGCCATCTTCTGCGGACAGGGATAAATAATTAAAATCCTTGTCCGTAGTTAGACGTCTGAGTTTAACGTACCAGGCGATGAAATCAAACATTTTCAGGAGACCTTAAATCGCAGTTGTAGCGGAATTATCGTAGGATAATAGTATAAATCATATTAATTAATATTATTATCCTATTATGATTCTGCTAAAGTGCCAATTTCAGGCTGCTACGATACGATAGACCAGGCATCATATCGTATAGATATGTTTATTCTAATCAGATGATGTAATAGGCCACAGTAGCGATCGACCTTAAGCCGATTCGATTAGGCTTTAGCCTAATTGAGTTTTGACTATCCATCAAAATGCATTGTATCGTATGATGATTTACATGATGCATTTATTTTGATAGATTTTTACCCGACTGCGGCGAAACGGGTTATGTGTTTTACGTGTATGTATGTATGTCTGTCTCTTTGTTCCCTCATAACTCCTAAACGGCTGAAGGGATTTGAATAAAATATACGTCGTTAGATTTGTCTTGATAGCGTGAGTGTCATTGGCTACATTAAAATTAAAAAAAAACAAAGAAAAATTGTAGATATTTGGGACCAAATCGCGGAGTTAAAAAGAAAAATGCCGTTACCATCGAGTAGGGTATCAAAATGAAAGGATTTAAAAGGATATTACAAAAATATATAACATTTATATGTTTGAAAGAAATTCAAAGTGACAAACCCTATAAACAAACATTAACGTTTAATCATCTGCGAAGAATTTTACGCGACCAACGAAAGAACAAACACAAAAGAACTAAAAAGTTGGAAATGAAAAAAAGTAGTTAAAAAACTAAAAAACCCGACTGAAAAAACTGAAAAGCAAAAAACAAGCACATTTTAAATTAAACAAAACTTGGAAGCAGGCATTTGAATATTAAATTATGAAATGAAAAAAATAGAATGGAATTCAGTTTATCCAGTCGGGTTTTTTAGTTTCATAACTACTTTTTTTTATCTTAAGCCTTTCTTTCAGCTGGGAAATGTCTGTCCCAAAGCCTTCCGCAAACACTTTTCATGCGCCACTTCAAATCATTATAAGACTACAGCAGTCTTCTGCTAGACATAGGCTTCCTAGCTCAATCGCACACAACTTAACTCGATACAGGAACTTATCCAGCTAACTACCAGCCCCCTTGCGAAGATCGTTGCTTCACCGAGCCAGAGGGCATCCCACCGTAAACTTGCCGATTCGCTGTCTTCTCTTCGGCTTACTTATTATGTGAGCTATATATGTCAATAACTCTGGTTCACTTTCGGAAACCAATCTCAACCATCAATAGGTATACAAACTCAAATTTCTTATATTAAGAAAATTAAAACAGTTTAAGTAACGAAAACCCAAGCCAAGCATTTATTAAATCAAACCTTCACAACAAAGAACGCAAAACTTTTCTTGCTCAATGTATTTTCATGGAATTAAAACGATGGAATCAGAAAATTAACAAGCAAAGCGAGAGATCCGCGAAGCTGCAATGTGGTCGTAAGATAACCACAGTAGATTGCATTACCTACCCGTTAGCTACTTCAGACAATCTACTTTGTTCGTTACAAGATAGAAACTAACTGTAGTCGTGAACTACGAAGTGCTGCAAGTTCTAGTCTTGCGTATTCAGAGCATAGAGGAATAAGTAAAACGTGCTGTGTGTGAGATTGTTGTTTCGTCGACTACACAATGCATTCGAATGTTTGAGTTGCAATTTAGAACTAGTGATGTAGCTTCTTTCTCTCTTTATCATGATATTAGTGCCTTACCTCGTGTCTGAGTTTGTATGACCTCTGACTTGGCTTTGTATGCCGTCAGAAACATCTCTCGCGTAGTCGCGTGCTAGTTTCCTCGCGATGTTTTCCATCACCGAAGCTGTGACAATAATATACAATACTCACATAGTACATAGTACTGAAGTATTTATGATTCTTAAACACTTACTGACTGGACGCAGACCCCAATATAGTTGGGAAAAGGCTAGGCAGATGATGACGTAGCTATGATCCTAGATGACCTAAATAGGAAAAATCTATTTCAAAAGCACTTGTGAGTTGGAGAAATAAAATGCTTATATCTACATAGTCATACATAACATGTTGGTACGTGTTTTTCTGTGATGTAGATATCTATATGAACATCTATACTCTATGTCTATCACTATCATCACTATATTATGCTAGAACTAGTGGTAAATAAATAAATAAATAAATATATAGTATAAAACAAAGTCACTTCCCGCTATCTGTCCCTATGTATGCTTAAATATTCAAAACTACGCAAAGGGGTTTTGATGCGGGTTTTTTTTTAATACATAGAGTGATTCAAGAGGAAGGTTTTAATACCTTTTTTGCACCCGTGCGAAGCCGGGGCGGGTCACTAGTACAAATATATAATTTCAAAGTAACAGGTTTTACCTTAAAGCCTTAACCTTAAAGGTTGATTCTAATTTTGATTCTGATCTTGATTTGGAATATTCTCTTGATTTTAATTTTAATTCTGATTTCTGATCTTGATTTTGGCTTTGATTATGTTTTGATTCTATTTTTGATACTGATTTTAATTTTGTACTGTACTGTTTTTCTGTATCTCTGTTGTTTTACTGTTTATTATGGTTTTCTATCCCATCAAGAACTTTTTGTTGAACTTGTTAATGTTAGTACTCAAATAATAATATTATAGTTCAGTGCTTGTGGCACATTTAAAGTGTTTATGGGGCATGCGGTGCTAAACTATAATAAATTGTTACACTAACCTTACATACTTTATACATACTTTAAATATTATCAGTGTAAACAATTGTTGGCTGGCCAATAAAGGAAAATAAAATAAAAAAATAAAAATAAAGCATAATACTATACACTTCTAACAAAAATACTTTTATTTTAATTTTAGTCTGCCTGTCTGTTTGTTCCGGAAAATGTCCGTTACCGCTGGATCGATGTTGACGGGTAAATAGCTGATAGCAAAAACTTAGACTACTTTAGTTTTAGACAACGGATTAGGGTTCCGTGCAAAGAAACCATTAAATTGTTAAAAAAATGATTCTGGGAACGGGCAATGATATTTTTATAAATAATTTCAGTCGGATGAATGTCGTGGGCAACAGTTAGTTTCATATAACAGCCACAAACAGCTACAACCGTTTCGCCACTCCTATCGGTTTTAGCACTCACAGCTTTTACAGATATGGGGCCCACAGGGTGCCCTAACAATGAAGGGTTTAGGGCCGTATGCGATAGTAAAAAGAAAATGGATACAAACTCGTTGATAATATTTCCCTCTTTTGTTAAAACCTATGAAAAAACCTGTGATTTTTAGCGGTCTTTATGTTAGCTGGTTCTCTATGTTAATGAGTACTTAGATGGGAATAAAATAATTACTTAATTTAGTATTAATGGTTTATTCTGTGCTAAACGTAATAAATAAATAAATATCATGACTAGTCTAACTTAGACTAACTTGTCTAGCCAAAATGGGTCATCCTTGGATACGAGACTCTATTTGATATGTAATGTAACCTGAAACTTTCTGATGACGTCATTTTATCGTAGGGTCGTGAACAGCCATTGCTGAAAATTGCCTATAGCGTGTTTACAAGGCAAAACAGACGATATAAAATAAACATTTCTTAATGGTAAGAAAATAACAAAATGAAACATTAAACTGTTAACTTTAAGGACGCAAAATGGACCCGACGTCGTCAAGAATGTTTTAATCTAATATTCCCTGGAGTCAAAAGAAAGGCAGGCACGCACTTAAAATAGCAATTATAAAAGACGACGTCCGGTGTCCTCATAATTGATGGAGACAGAAACAACTTTAAGTCATTAGTCGGGTTCCTCGCGAGAAATAGCTGTCATTTCGTCCTAATAAATAAAAATGACACCTTAATTTCAACTCTCTAAACGAAAACGTAAAAAGGGAATTCCGGGAATTCTACACACCATAAAGAAATCTAGAGCTAAAGAAAGAAGCGAGATAATGTTTCCAGGAATTTGGCACACCTCACGTCAATATAATATTTAGGTTATTCCAGATAAGATGTCAAGGTGAGAGAATTGAGAAATTGGATCATACCTAAGTACAAAACGATGTTTCCAATTTCCTGAAAAGCAATACATTTAGATTCAGTTTTGCGTGGCAGTTCCCACGTGGCGTACCACGTTACACGTGTTTACGGAAAAAAGCTTCTTTATTTTTCAAATCAATTTTTCAGAAAGGGTAATAAAGCCACTACATTGTAATATTAAATTGTCACAGTAGCAGGAAAATGTCATTAAAACTTGTAACTACGGTCTGCGTTTTGTGTTGGTACGTAGGTATACCTGTATACTACATTCCATTACTGTTGATTTTAAACTTATTTTGTAAATTTTTACGAAGCGACTTCGACGTTTCATTAGGCGACTCGATCACTAAGCTAAACGGTCACAATTCAATTATGTTCATTCACGATAGTCATTACAATATGGTTTTAAAAAAATACTTCTAAAACGTATGTTTTGTATTTATGGCGGTTACATTGACACCTGAAATGAATGATAACAGTGGGTAGTTGAGCACCGGCAAGGAAAAAATAACCTTATCCACAAATAAATATAGTGGGAAAACCGTCGTAATCTTCAGTCTCACTCATGATCGAATCTCCCCACAAGTCGGTATATTGCCTTATCTTCTCATAATACGTTGTCAGCCTCAGCTACACTTTACGATCCTCGAGAGGCAGAAAGCTGAGTGACTGGAGCCACTACACTAACACTGATTAACTTGACTTTTGTCTTTCAGAAATGTATATACCATTATGCTATGCTCTATATTCATAAGGGAGTTGGTCCGGTCTGTAACTTTTTAATATTATCAGTAAATATTCGTTCAAAAGTTTATTTTCTAATCGAGTTCTTAATTATCATCACATTTAAAACTCGTTTTGGTCCTTTTTTTTGAACCAGCCAATGATTTTGCTGGTTAATAAACAGCAAAGAATACCCCACACGTTGTCACCCCTTTTTATTATGTAGTTAATTCATATCAAACATACCTTCTAAATTATTACATGATTCTTAAAAAAATATCACTTTAGAAAATAAAAAATAGGTTTCAGCCGGTGTCAGGAGCGGTGTAAGCTATTGGTGGTTAGGGCTCTAGAGACGGGAACCACAATGCGAGCCGTCTCGAGAAGTACAGTTACGGTCTTTTATTATTATTTACTATCTATGGTCGCAACGTCACTTCTGTTGAGTTCGTTTATTGTCCCAAGGGATGATAGTAGCACCAACACTATTACTACACTATCTATATTTAGAGATTCTATGTGTTCATCTAGGTTAAAACTCTCATTCAAACCCGGTCAGCAGTTTTTGCGTGAAAGTGTAACAAACATCAAATCATCCAGAGATCTATATACCCTGATAAACTTTCGCATTTATAATACTAAGTAAGATTAACAGAACAGTTGCTACAACTAATTGCTGCCTGTAGCCTATTGTTCCACAGTTTTCTTTTTGTAGATCATTAGACGTTTTTTCCCGTAAAGCCCATCTCTCCTGCGGACTAGTTAATTCCTAAAAGTTGAACATGTACAATTTTAGATAATTTTAAAGATTATTATTCAGCATTGGCCGAACTAAGAGAAAATAATAATTTCACGGTCTACCATAGAGCATATCTTAACCTTGGAGATCCATTAGGCACAATATTGCGCCCCCTTCCGTCTCGATCCCCTTTTATGAAGGAATAAGCCTATCGTTTATATCAATTTTATCTCTGTAATAAACGTTAGGCCTGGCTATGAAGCTCATAACGGGTTTTGTTTTAGATACATTTGACCTTTATTTTTATGTCTAGCTCGATTCAGAACTTACCTATATTGTTTCTTTTAAACATCAATAATATTTCATTAACTGCATTGTTTCAACTGTTTCTGAGGAGCTTATGAATTTATGGAATTAAAGTAGCTTTAGTATGTCTTGTAAATAAAGGAACGCTTGTCAAGTTTGGTCGTTGGATGGGTAACCGTTCATTATACAACGAAACCTCTCAACCTCTCCACCCCTCAGTGAACACGGATGCAGTTTTTAACTTTTACAATCGTTGAGGATAGTCAAAAGTCTGAAAGTCAGACTATCAGTCTTACCAAGGAAAACATGCTACTCATGCAGGCAGTTACGGGCAGACGCTCCATTTCTAATACCGGTATTCAGCTGCATCTGACTGATTAGACTGGAAACCGGCCCAACTTAGTTGTTGGGCAAAGGTTAGGTAGATAATCTATCTTGTCTTTGGTCCTCCTCTTTCCTTAGCTGTCCACATCCATAACACTTTTCTTGTCATATACCTCATTCTTTCGCACCAACCGCGTAGTAAAAACTTCTCCGGATGCTAGTACCTCTATATAGGGCACACGTAGACCGTATTAGATGTGAACCTTTATTACGCACTGCTGGACACAATTCTATTACACAGGGTTGCGACTTAAATGAGATCAAGGTGAGGGTTTTATTATAGAAAAAATCACAGATATAGATGTAGCTGAACGCAAGCACTTATTCGCGTGAAGCTTATGCTCAACGTGACTACAGTTGCATCCAGCTAATGTGTTTAAGGGTCCCCTATGTTGTTTCGAACGCCGCTGTTGCGACACACGCTGTTGCGAATTAATTTTCCACTGCCTCACAGGTTCGAAAGCTCATGGACTCGAATGAAGTAGTCGCGAAAGACGCTGTTTCGAAAAACATTCTCACTGCCTCATACGCTCGAATGCTTGTGATTTCGATATTAGAAAGGGGTAAGCAGTAATTAAATAAAATCAACAAATTCGGTGTCAAGTCAACATCATCATTTAATTTTATTATTAACAAAGTAACAATCAAAAATATTAGTACCTCAACTGTACATTTTTTTCCATGAGTACGCTATTAACACAAAATCTAAGACTGATCTTTATAAAAAAAAATTGTCTAGGTAACTAAGTGGTAGGTAGTAAAGTCCCACAAACTACCAGGAGAACAGAAGTAGGAAGGAGGTATTGAAAACTGGAATGTTTTTTTTTTTAATAACTTATTTAGTAAAGTCCCGTAAATTACCAGGAGAACAGAAGTAGGCCGGAGGTATTAGAATCTTTAAATCAAATCTATAATATGCCTTTCACCCCTTTCTAATATCGAAATCACAAGCATTCGAGCGTATGAGGCAGTGAGAATGTTTTTCGAAACAGCGTCTTTCGCGACTACTTCATTCGAGTCCATGAGCTTTCGAACCTGTGAGGCAGTGGAAAATTAATTCGCAACAGCGTGTGTCGCAACAGCGGCGTTCGAAACAACATAGGGGACCCGTTTAAAACAACAATGTAACACAACTTAAAAACTCAATTCTAGACTTTAAAAGAACATAAATGTACTCTATTTTTAACCGACTTCCAAAAAGAAGAAAAGTCAGCTTGTGAAGTCGGTGGCAAAAAAACGAAATCAAACAAACAAATGTCATCGACTTCTGAAACTGATTTTTCTTCTAAAGTTTTTTTTTTCACTTTTTTGTGTTTTTGAAGCTGGTTTATTTTTTGCAAAAAGTTTTTGTATAGTAACTAAATAGTGCTAAGGGCGTCACAGTAGGTAGTCAAAAACTGTCACGGTTTTCATACGGAGTGTGAGGCATGCGTTATCTAGATTTATCTATATCTGTGGAAAAAATGTAGGTGTGGCGACTAGCGACATCTATCGCAACACCTGCGTACTAACAAACGATCGACAGAAGTTCCTACATCGCGCTATCAACATTATCCGCGACATAAGCATAAATAGGAGTTCCCGACTTACATATGTCGGGCAGTTAGCCCACCGGACACAACACCCGTCCGGTCGGAGGATCCTCCCTTTTCTATGGGGGATGAGGAACTTTACAACCTGTTCCTCACACCTCCAAACTGGTGACCCCGAGCATGAACGTCAGCGCAGCCTTCGTGCAACTACTTCAGACGTCGTCACCACTTCCCCTTCGCCTTCGAGCAGCGAGTCATACCGTCAGCCAGCAGCCACGGCTTCATGGGGTATCCTGTCCACCAGCATGCAGCGGAACCGCATTCCTGGACATCACCCCCAGCCTCATCAGCGACTTTGGCACAGCACACTGCACTTCGGCCGGTCAGCAAGCAGAGACGCCCTTCTCTCCTGGTCGACGCAGCAGCCAGCCACTACGCAGCACTGCACACTCCGACACATTGGAGCATACGCAGCATCACCCCGACTCACTGGGGCATCACGGCAAGCACTGCATCACTCCGACTCACTGGAGCTAATATGCAGCATCACCCCGACTCACTGGGGCATCACCGCAGACAGTTTCGACTCACCGTGAACTATGCGGCACCCGGTTCCGACTCACTGGAACCTTCCACTGACTGACAAGCGCCAAGACTTAACCTGCTTTCAACCTCCGGTCTCGGAGGGGAGTGATGTGGCGACTAGCGACATCTATCGCAACACCTGCGTACTAACAAACGATCGACAGAAGTTCCTACATCGCGCTATCAACATTATCCGCGACATAAGCATAAATAGGAGTTCCCGACTTACATATGTCGGGCAGTTAGCCCACCGGACATAACACCCGACCGGTCGGAGGATCCTCCCTTTTCAACGGGGGATGAGGAACTTTACACCCTGTTCCTCATTACCCCCAAATAGGTGAAGAATACAGGATACAACAAAAATAACTTACTTCCTGTAGATCATAACAAGCCAAGTATTGTTCGTTTACTTCACATAACATGGCACCTGTAGGTATTTCATAAGAGGTAAGACAGACGTGTAGGTATATTGCCAGTATAAAATGTGTAACTTGTCTGTTTGTGAGCCATACATTTGAAACTATTTAGAAAAGTGTCGTTTTCAACATTTATAATTTCGTAAGTCCGTAAGCTTTTTTTGATTATTGTTTTTATATAATCTGGGCGGCATAAAAACCCAATCTGGGTGAACTCGGGCATTTTGTGGCTGTATAACTGCTCGGTAAATTGATTTACGACAAATCAAAATGTTATGCTCTATTTAAGTAACAAGTTTATCGGTTTTAGCCTGCAAAAGAATTCGCCGGATCTGGGTGATCTTCTTTCATTTGTTTATTATCGTCTTACGAGTTTCGCCCAGTCTTTACTGATCTCAAAACGTTTAAACTTGATAACCACTTGATTGGTTTATGATTGATTGTGTCATTACTCTTTTTCATTCCTTTGGTAAACCTCTGGATTTATGCCTGAATGGTTAAATAGACTCGCCCCCCTATTACATGGAACTAAAACAATATAACTGGCCGAATGTGGGTGTACTTTCAAGTACCTCTCAACTTAACCCTTCGGGGAATACAGGCGTGATGTTATGTATGTCATATTTATATAGGCTCGAAAAGAACCATACAGTACTGGTATATCTATCTATCTATCTATGTATTGCATTTTTTATTTATATGGTGGTAAAAGGTTGTCCGACCGTACGATCTTATTCGCAGTGACGAACACTACAAAATCCAATTTCATTCCTCAGCAAGCTACGGTATGCAAATCAAAGGATATGCAAATATGAATAGAGAAGCGACATTGCAAGATACAACATCCGACCGCCACAGTCAGATCCAGGTCATATTGACTTAATAGACTGATTGTGTGGTGCCGGGAACCGCTCCGTTGCAAACTAGGAACTAGAATGTTGGTTAAAAATTCAGCTAAACGCTTCTGCATTTTCGCTGATTGTTTATTTTGAATATTGGGGTGCTTTCTAGTGAAGGGAAGTTAGACAGTGTATGCCGAATATGGAGTCGCGGTTTTAACATTATAAACTCACAAGTCGAAAAAAGTAGTAGGTATATCCTCACAGATGTAAAGCAGCATAATATCTGACAAAAGAAGGAATTTAGGGTCCGTTCACACAAACTGGCTCGGAGAGAAGAGCAGATTTTTATATATTTGAAACAGAGTTTTGAATCATTTTAATAAGATTTATTTTTACATTTCACTTCTTTTGATATTGAGAATTCATCACAGCACGCGTAGTGACGTCATATAAAAATAAATCTTCGAGGCGGTCTGTGTGAACACTCTTTATTTACTAGGAAAAATAATCCGACAAGAATATTTTAACTATTCAAAAAATCTGAAAGTTTAAGATGTTTTGCAGACAGAATTAATGAAAACACGTTTATATTTAATGCTTGGCTAGCCTTTTAGAAAATAATTTAAATATTAAATTGAATCCAGAAAATTCTGAATGCCTTTAAATTTTTGGAAACTTTATAACAAAATTATATTTGTATGTTAAAAAATCGTTTTGTAATTTGTTTCTGTAAAAGTAAAATATTTTTTCATTAAACAATATTGCTTTCTTATTCCACAGTCGTTGTGGCCGTATATTCATTTTAGTTTGTCAAACTTCAAACAATTAAGCGATTTTGTGGATATTCGATTTAAAAGGCATTCAATTCTTTATCGAATGTAATTATTTCACTTATATTCGTTTGTTGTAGTACAGTGTTATTATAATTATTACTAGCTGTTCCCGCGACTTCGTTCGCGTGGATGTTTTTTAATTTTTTTTTTAAATAAAAAGTATCCTGTGTTACTGTTTTCTAATATATACTATCACTACATAGTATAAAACAAAGTCGCTTCCCACTGTATGTCCCTATGTATGCTTAGATGTTTAAAACTACGCAACGGATTCTGAGGTGGGTTTTTTTAATAGATAGAGTGATTCAAGAGGAAGGTTTATATGCAGCACATTCCACCCGTGCGAAGCGGGGACGGGTCGCTAGTTGATTATAATTTTATGTCATTAATGTTTGTTTGCCTTGAAGGAGCCTATGAAATAAAACTTTCCCCTGGCACTCATGCAAATCATGGTCAAGTGCATTCTTCCCACTTTGAACTAAGGATCCCAGAGTTGGTCCTTTGAAACCACATAATGTCTTGCTATTGAGGCACAAAAGGTTAGTAATCACGTCTCGGTACTGCGCAACGTTGATGTTCATTCGTATTTCTGAACCTTTGACAAATTATACACATTTGAGCTCTTTTATTTTTTTACAATTGAGCTCTAATATTCAACGCATTATTGCCCAAATACAGGCTGGAGCTACTTCGTAGGACCTTTACGAATTAAAAGGGTTGACTGAGATAGGATACAGGGAGAAATGTTTTGTTCGCTAGCGGGAGGCGCCGGGCGACCTCACCAGAGTGTTCAGTCGGAAAACCATTACTCGTACTCGTAGCCGCGTATGGAGGACACGTTCCGGTTTTCTGAAGTCATAGACACACTGTACTAAATATATATCTTTGACTACTGAGGTATTCAACTCGCAACTTGTGAAGTAAATACATAACGGATGATTGAACACAACATTATCAGTATATCCTACTAATATGATGATGGATGGATGGATGGATGTTTATACTCTTTCACGCAAAAGCTACTGATCGTATTTAGATAAAACTTGGTACACATATAGTTCATAACCTTGATTAACACATAGGATAATTTTTATACCGATTTCATCTTATATTTTCTTTCATCGATAAATTCCCGTTTTCGAGTTGTAGTGGGCGAAGCCGCTGGCAACAGCTAGTTATCCATATATTAGTTAGTGAATTCCGTAACTTCAGTCAGATCTTAGTCGTGTGGGGCAGGCCCCCCCCCCCCCTGCGAAGCAATCAATTAGGCACCGGAAACTATGGACTGACACGATTCCGAATATTAATATCCTGCCTGTATACACCTGACGCTATGATTTAATTGTATACGAGACAGGTTAATTGTACATAGTTTAGGGGGAATCAACAATGACTACAGAGCATGGTAACGCCGAGGTATTAAGTAATATTACACGGGAACTGTGTTTTTGTGTTCGTTTCGTTTATTAAGATCTAAGATTTTAGTAGAGTATAGTCTTGACCACTATTAAGTACACACAGCTACTTTTAAAAGTGATTTTCCCCTACTGTAGTGATTGATAACTTACGTCATTACGGACATACAATTTTAGAATTCGTCATAGTATTACGAAATAGGTCTTATAATAAAGTAAAAACAGTTGTTTCGCGAGAAAATTGGGTTTGAATTTTGCTGCGTGTGTGTACGGTCAGCAACGGCAGTAGCTTAACATTTCGGAATTTTAATGATTTGATGTACAGGAGTCCAGCTAATAATTTTTAATATTTCAGAAAGTTATTCTTTGAAATATTCCTTACTCTTCAATAACATGTTACTAACGAGTAATATCTAACAAGTTTTTATTAAAAAAAAACCTGCTTTGAAACTTTGAGTAGTGTTAATATACTTCTGATGCTGACTGTACAGTGCTCGTGACTGTCAAATCTTCTTCAAGTAACCGTAAAATGTTAAAAATAGAACAAGGTAGTTTTATTGCCAGCCTTTGTGTCATTCACTGTTATTTTCCTGCGCTGCAATCTGATCAACTTTTTTCAACCAATTGTTTTGTGTTTTTCCATATCGTCGTATATCCCAAAAGTCGATTGCATCCTTTTTGTGAATATTTTCTACAGTAGGTATCTAGATTTCATCAAAAAACGCAAACCATCTCATGCGTTATTTAAATATTTATGGTTGCAAAACTTCACTCTATGCAATTTCATCCGCTTTAATTTTCTAACGCTCAAACCTTTAAGTTACTTTGTGCAACACTATACGTCTAAATGTCTGCCCTGTCGAAGCTTTCCGTTGTTACTAGCTCGGAAAATGTTATATTTTTAAAATGGCAACTGTACAGTAATCCGAAAAGTCATGTTTATTGCTTTGTAGAATATTGTTCTGAGCCGGGATTTTATTTTTGCTATTTCATTTTGTTATTTTTTGATCTGGTTGCAACTTTTAAACCGCTTTTCTTCACAAGTGGCAGGATATTTCAGTTTGTAGTTCGTTGAAGACCTCTACAAAATGTCGAATATTTCGTAACTGGTACAGTATTTTTGAAACTTTTCATTCTGAAGAGGTTTGTAGACTAACAAGATGCAAAACTACTTTGAAGAGATCTGATGCCGAACATTACATAACATCACGCTTGTAATCCCGAAGGGTTAGGCAGAGAGTAGTCAGAGAGAGAATTGATTTAAAATTTCAGTTTTTTAGCTATTTACAACCAACATTCAAATAGGTACTCCTAGATAATAACGCACAATCGAAAAGAACAATCGCTAGTCTTGTATTAGCTACGAGTAATTTATCGATAACCGCTTCGTCAATTTAATCCCGGATCACACGGTTGAATTAATGCAATAAACTGCAGAGATAACGGCAAATTGATCGCCATTCAAAGCGTCGGTTTTGTGTAGATTATATCAACCGTTGATAAATAGTTCAAAACTATTTAGTTACTATAATCCAGTAGTGATTGAACGGTGAAATAAAACATCGTGAGGAAGCCGGCATGTCCCAGAACAAAAAAATCGACATCTACAAATACGCACTTTTTTTTTAATTATAAATGGGCTTGCTCTTGACTTCAATCTTGCCCTAAGGGCAGAGATGATGTCGACGATGGAACGAGCATACCCAGTAGAAGCCTGTTTACTCGCGACTTAAACAGATTAGGGTTATATGAACTCGGAAACTCACTTGGCTTGCTTGATGGACAAAGCATAGTACCTATATAGCCAGTGTCCAAACAGTGAGAGCATTAAGGCTGATTATGCATCCCGTTTAATAGGAACCTAGATAAATATCGTCTGTATCCAAATAACATAATTTAAGGTTGGTAATATGTTCGTATCGCGAATGATTTTGGTATTACGTTTGTATGGAGAATGTTCTTTCACCGTCCCCCTAAAATTTTTGATTCAAGAAAATGCTTGATCGAATTATCAACTCCGATCCCAGGCTTAAACGATTCATAATGGGCAAAGTTACGCTAAACAGTAGCGTCTGTCCCGGGCGCGAATAGGAAGCATTTTAGCGAGTTTTGTTATTATTTAAGCACAAAATAACGCAACATTTCTTAACAATATTTCATTTCGAAACACGCAAAGTACTGCCGTTTAAATTGTTAGGTAGTACTTTTCTCTTTCACGTGTAGCGGCTTGTAGAATTCCGTTTTGTAAGAGCTTAGTTAAGTACCAAGAAAACTGCAAGAGACGAAATAGAACCCTCTTTGAGTTTACGTTACAAAGGCTAGAATCGTATGGTTGTATATATACGTGAACTTTAAAAATTGGGAGCCTTCTAGGTACAAGTGGGTAGCCATTGTCGTATGTCCCTTTTCTGGGAGAATCCTTTACAAAGCGGTCGGTCTTTGTGGATAAGACCGGGAAGTGTGGGAGTTTTACTTCACTGAAACCACCGACGTCCCACCTTTGAAGTCCCATCGGCCATCCAGGTTTAAGCCGAGATATATAACGTATCGTCCCGCCTGAAGTTGCTCATCTCCAAGTCTGACTAACGAGCTGAATGGGCGTCTACTCCTCGCTTGCTTATGGGACCATAGTTCCGCAGTTTTAAGAAGCCCTATCTCCAAATTCAGCTCGCGGATGCAACATACCCATTTTAGTTCGACCACTTTTCAATCTTATTACTTAGGGCATAAGTATGGGCATAAGTGTGAAAAGTGGCAGACCCTTGGAGAACTAGGTACCTACCTACAGAATTAAGCTAGTTATTCTAAGTGTAGTGTCTCTTACCGTCCCACTATGATACATGGAAAGTAGTGTTTTGTATGTGGATCCTGCGCCAAAGTTGAACAAACTGTATCAATGAGATCTTAAACTGATTTTCTCTGAGTTAAAAATCTTTTCAAAATAATAGTTTAACAATGCATTGTGAAAAGGCTCTACCCACTGCAGAATTGAGTACAATAACAAACGTGAAAGTGTTTGCCCGCATGCCGTCCATTAGAGAATTTGAACGTGAAAATGAAATCGTTACGTGAGGTAAATTTTCCGTGCCGCAGCTTGGATGCCGGCCGTATAGGGACGTAATTTTAATTTGTGTGTACCAACCTTTTATTTCTCGGTGTCACAATTAGGCTTTGCTTTTTTGTGACGTTGTTATTTCACGTTAAATTGCGAAATGGAACGAATATTTTGTTATGGCGCTTTCTATTTAGGAAACACTGGAACCTGCTGAAAAAGACCAAGGTTTTGTCTATAATATCAGTTCAGTAGGTGATTACACGTTTTGTTACAAAAAGACTGGTGTTTAATACTGAGTAGACTGTAGGTTACATATTTTTTGAGCCCTCGCCCTATAAGGTGCATAAAACCAGGCACTTACGCGGGCACTACACCAATTAGAACAAGCTTTGATCAAAAGCACCTCACTCACACAGTCGCATTATGTTGGTCTATGCAGTGTGTTGTGTGGGATGGGTATTTGGGTAATAATAATAATAATAAATCTATTCAAAAACCTAAAAAGTTAAAATACAATATGAATCTTAAAACTAAAAATATAGATATATTAATAATAATAATAATAAATAACAAAATCTTTATTCAAAAACCTAAAAATCTAAAATACAATATAATCAATCGTCCACCTCACCAAATTGTGGCCACAACCTCAAAGTGTGTACAATTTCCAATAACTATGATCAAAAAGCCGTTATATCTCCCCCAGAATAGCTACCAGTCCTTTCACCCCGTCTCATAATATCTAGGAATCGGGACACAAAGCGGTGTGGCCACTTGAACAGACAATACTATTGTGATCAATAGAGTCCTCAATTGTTTGGACGTTGGAGTACCTATTTATTTAGAGCAGTATAGAAGATATAGAAAATCTTTAGCCTTATCAACGTAAGGCTTATTTTCTTCGTTAATTAAAGTATGAAGTTCTTTGAATGTTCTGGAAAGTCTATCAACTTCCACACGAGGTGTAAATGGACATTCTCGAAGCTGGCAACTAAATATTCTGTAGTCTACTATTCTGTACTCTACGCATACAATATTGCTGAGAAAACAGGGTGAAAAGTCATGTTTTACGGTAGAACTCAATGTAACGCACTCAAAACTTTGTGGTAGGTAACACCTTGAATAGTTCGGAGGTCGTGAAGGTATCTATAAAATAATAAATATTGTATTAAAATAAAAATATTAGTTCGTTGTATTCTAACTAATTTTTTCTTGTGTTCATTTCTTCATTAGAAGTAATCTCATCAATACATTTATACCTACATAGTCCCAAAAGCAAACCGAATCAGCACCGAACATTTTCACATTTGACCCAAATAACTGACCATTATCCATCTCCACCGAAATAAATGGAAAACACAGATTGGAAATTGTGTTTCGACCAACACTATCAACTTTTCGGCCGAGCAAATATTTCCCGCGTCGGTGTCGGCTGCCAATCATCGATTCATCACAGACTGACACTCGATTATGTGCGAACTTCATACATAATCATAGTTTGATGTACATAGGTACTTATTCTTCTTTAATCTGTGCTTATAGTAGGTACTGCAGAGGTGTACCTCCACGGTAAGAAAGCCTTATTAAAAAAAACATGCTGGCCGAATACAAAAAGGAGATTTAAGTTTTTAAACTAACATGGACACATTATTATTAATACTTGTTACGGGATATTTACCATGTTTACTATATGTTTCGAGTTTCTGATAAGAGGGGGATAAACATGCCCGCCGGGGCTGCGAGTTGTTCGAAAGAGATACCGCGGCCTCGACACAAAGGGCTAATAAGGAACATGGGTGGTTTTTAGTCAGTAGAGGTCTGGCACCACACTTTTGATGTTCGTGGCGCGCTGTCTTCCTTTTTTTGTTGGTCTGAGCCTATAAAGAAGAGATGTAGAGCGGCCATTCTGTTTCTTTTCATACATAAATTTTAATTTTGAACCTTTTCGATTTTGACACTCGAATGCTACGAGACAAGCGAACTTCAACTCTGTGCTAGCAAATGAAAAAAAATCATAAATGTGTTAATATATAGAAGCCGAGCCAGCCACCTGAACACCCACATCGAGACATACTAATAAGTAGAAACCTTTTTGATGCTTGTCCGCTATAAAAATGTATAACTGTTTTGTATGTATTATATATTCTACTAGCTGATGCCCGCGGCTTCACCCGCGTGGATGTCGTTTAAATTATATACTAAAACCTTCCTCTTGAATCACTCTATCTATTAAAAAAAACCGCATCAAAATCCGTTGCGTAGTTTTAAAGATTTAAGCATACAGACAAACAAACAGACAAAAATAGCGACTTTGTTTTATACTATGTAAGGATATGTATCTTTAATAATATGTATTAGTATGTACCTATTTATGTATATCATCTTATATAACAAAATGGTTTTCTCCTTATTTATTTTAATATTTTTTTGTACTCTACCACAGTGCTGTCCTATTTGACCCTAAGGTTGACTGGTAGAGAATGCCTTGTGGCATTAAGTCCGCCTATGTACCACTCTTGTGCATGAAGTTTAAATAAATAAATAAAAATGCTTATGATTCAATATCATTATTATCATCACACTTGGCACGTTGCCTGTTGCTTGCCAGAAACCATCCATCCTCTTGATATATTCTCTAAGTAGCCACAAACGACGCCTGCGAGACGTGATCTGAGTAGCCATATTCGTAACAAAGGCCGGCAAATATTTATGTGCTTCCACCCACATTTATATCGCCCCAGCCAAATATAAATCAACGCTACGTTTACAAACTCCACAAAAATAATTGGTATTTGTATTTTCTGTCACAAATAATACCAATATAGTCTTGTTTCCGATTTCCCAACGGAATGCAACTGGATCCAGATCTACGTGTTTGTGTAAAACCGTATCTTCAATATGTGTCGCACATAAATAATCCTCATATTTTTCCTTGCGAGCGAAATAGTTTTCACACTGGGATTGCATTTCCAATATCGACGTAATCCGTAGCCAGCTACGGGCTACAAGCTACGGGCTACGAGCTACAAGCTACGCCGTAGCCTCTCGTAGCTCAGCGCGGTAATGCAATCGTTTCGCTCGGCTTGGCGGTCTTGGGTGCGCTTAGCTTAATTAAAGGCTCAATTTCCACAAATAGTAAATCTACTTTACGAGGAAAATATCAAGAAATGAGAAACGTAGGTATATAAACCGTTAACTCGTTGAAATGATTTAGTTTCTGTTTTTATTTTGTACTTTAATAGTTTGCCGTTTTATCTAGGCTAAAATAACTAAACTAATAGGTATAAAAGCAAATTGTGTAGTGTAGCGTCTCTTTATTAAATATTCCATTAATTAATTCGAACTCAAAGTAACGCGGTCATGGTCAATGTTTTTCTTTGTTATCTTTCAGCGAACATGAAATCTGAATTAATTTTAACGAATTTTCGACACAGCGTTTAGGTCCATTTTACTGGTTCAATTTCATTAGCATTTTCAGCAAAAATATCTAATTTGGCGAGTAATTTGATTGCCTCGAGTAACGCGGCTTGGAATTAGGCTATAATTTTATTATTTCTGTCTGCCTTGATATCTTTTGACTGATGTTAGATTAATTATGTGTTTGTGTAAGGCTGAATAGATTGTTAAGATATCTCATTATGATAACACTAGAATGATGAAAAAAGATCAGATTTATATAATGCGGAGGCCTAATGGAAATACCAATTTCTGAGCGAGAAAATAAATAAAAAACAGATAAAAAGAGACAATATTTCTTACTTTATGTTTTTTATTCTTGAGGATCTCTTGGTTAGATTAATAACCGCTCAGGTTGGTCTGGAAAAGAGTGACCTCCCTTTACATACTAAGTTTTCGCCGTGCCTCGGAAAGCACTTTAAGCCTTTTGTCCCGGCTGTCGTTTGTAGATATTTGACAGTCGTTACAGGTAGTCGGGCCCGAAAATCTGACAGCCAGTCGTACCAAGGGGTATCACATCAGTGGCGTGCAGTGGTCCCCCACGGTGGGTAGGCCACGAATAATTGACAGCAAAAAAAAAGTAACATTTATTGATTTAGGTATAATAATTATTTGAAAATAAGCCTGTAAAACAAAAGTTATAAATACAATTCAAAAACTCACCACATTATTCAGGTTCAACTCACTATTTTCTAACGATGTAAACAGAAGAAAGATTAAGAAATGTTGTATAATTAGGAGGATTGAAATTACGAGTACCTACGCGATGAATTACCTACCATATTTTTCGATTAATTCTCGTAATTCGGGTACACATCTAGTTCACATTACCCAGTATTAACTGGGTTGTGGAGGTCAGATAGGCAGTCGCTCCATGTAAAATACTGGTATTCAGCTGCATCGGTTAGACTGGAAGTAGACCCCAACATAGTAGGAAAAAGGCTAGGCAGATGATGATTCTTTATTGCGCACAATAAAAAAGTATTCACAAAAATAACAATAAAATAGCTTATATACAATATCAAGCTAAACCCAGAATTGACGGATCGTTGTTTCTTGGCTCATCGCGCATAAATATTATAGCTTGGTTCGTCAGAATCAGCACTTATTCTTGCAAGCAGTATCGAAACACGCGTCGCTCGTAAAAGCAACAAGGTTTTTGTTGTTTGTCGCATTTTTATGAATATACCTTCGTAAAGAAAATTCTTTGGTGGAGTTTTAATGTTTAGACACGTCTACGTACAGTGTTTTCTCAGACAACAAGATAAATTTTCGTAAAATGTTCGTGAAAATTTTTCTAAACATTGTGTCTACCTTTTTTATTATTTATTAGTTCACCTCGGTGCCTTGTTGGCCTAGTGATAGAGTGTAATTGTGTTTCTCCACCAGGCATTTGTCAGTAGTGGTGGCTCAGTGGTGGCGGCCTCGACTTTCGAAGAAACGTGGGATCGAACTCAGGCAGGCGCATTACTTTGTGTAATTTATTTCATCACCGCTACTCTCAAACCGGTGAAGGAAAACATCGTGAGGAAAAATAATCGAAAACATGTAACATTTACCAACACGCACTGGGTCCGTGTGGTGGATTATAGCCTTTCCCTGTCCTAGAGAGGAGGCCTGAGTCCCTGCAGTGGGAACATTATAGGCTGATGATGCTGATGCTGATTTCTCAGTAACAGCCCGGATTCTGAATTTGAGTCTGGTTGATGGCAACAGACTCACCCCATGAGGCCATGGGATATAAACATGATTGGCGAAATGTGAATGTTGGTTGTATGTATAGCCTGCATTTCGTATATTTTTTATTTTTATTCTTTTACATGAGATGGGTGTACTCTTGACCTCAATCTTGCCCCAGGGGCAGAGACGAGGTCTACGATGGAACGAGCAACCCAGAAGAAGCCTCATCATCATTCATCATTTCAGCCAAAAGACGTCCACTGCTGAACATAGGCCTCCACCAGGCGTCGCCACATTGACCGGTCCCGTGCGTCTCTCATCCAGCGGGTTCCTGCAACCTTGACCAGGTCATCGGTCCACCTAGTGGGAGGCCTTCCAACGCAACGTCTTCCGGTTCGCGGTCGCCATTCCAGAACTTTTCGGCCCCATCGGCCATCCGTTCTGCGAGCAATGTGCCCTGCCCATTGCCACTTAAGTCTGGCGATTCTTCGGGCTACGACTGTAACTTTGGTTCTCATGCGGATGTCCTCATTTATGATTCGATCACGCAAGGAAACTCCGAGCATAGCCCTCTCCATTGCCCTTTGGGTGACTTTGAGCTTTCTGATGAGGCCCATTGTGAGCGACCACGTTTCGGTCCCGTATGTAATCACTGGCAACACACACTGGTTATAGACTTTCGTCTTGAGACACTGGGGTAAGTTGGACGAAAAGATACCGCGCAACTTCCCGAACGCTGCCCAGCCGAAGAAGGCTATTTCCTCGCAACTTAAATACATTGGGGTTTTATGAACTCGGGAAAACCGACGCAGGCAGGGATGTCCACTCTTTGGCTGTGCGCTTTGCCAGTTATGTTTAAGTCCCATATAACAGGGGAAGGAACGGGGGGAGGCCTGTGGCGACTAGCGACATCTATCGCAACACCTGCGTACTAACAACGATCGACAGAAAATCCTACATCGCGCTATCAACATTATCCGCGACATAAGCCTATATAGGAGTTCCCGACTGACAAATGTCGGGCAGTTAGCCCACCGGACACAACACCCGTCCGGTCGGAGGATCTTCCCTTTTCAATGGGGGATGAGGAGCTTTACACCCTGTTCCTCATACCCCCAAAGGCCTTTGCCTAGGAATGAGAAAGCGTAGGCTAACAAAAAAAATGTAATAGGGGTAGGGTTAATTACCAATTACCATCAACTGGGCAGAAATCAAAGCTCCGTGTCGCTGCCACTGAGAAATTACTGACGGAATAACCCATTAACATTTTATTTTCCATTATTTTGCTCATGCTTTTGACCACTAGACCAACGATGCTATGTTATGTTAATTAGAACGACACGAAAATAAAGAAGAAATAAATTAAAAACGGACTTCAGGACCATAGCAAACATAACAGCAAGAATGCAATAATGAACAAACGAAAAACAAAAGAAACTCGACTCCCAACAGTGCTGCTAGAAAATGGTGGCTGAATTAACTAACCACTATTTTCTACTAACACTGTTTTTATGCTCAGTATTTCCATTATGTGTTCGATCGATAACTTCGTTCTCTGCGAACGAGTACAGACTGATAGATGGGAATGGGTCTGTACGATGTCTTAGTTGTTTCGGGTCTGGGTATAATTTGTGAATGTGAGTTTAAATGTCTGTGAACGCATCCACGATACAGGAGAAATTCCTAGGGTGGGGTAACGTTTAAAAAAAATAGCCAGTTGCTATTAATTTTGTTGCGGGATCCAAGACAGTTAAATCATTTCTCTGGGACTTCGTCGAGCTTCATTGTCTCGGCGCTTTTCTTGTGGTCGCCACTGTTGATTCTGGCTAACAGGAGTTACAGTGGTTTGGGAAAAGTGATGGCGGGCTTGTCCCAAAAAAAATAAAAAAGCCAGTTGCCAGTTGTGAATCTATAGAGCAATAATATATAGAGCTGCCATTATAAAGAAGCAAAAAGGTAACAGACAGACAGAGTTACTTTCTTATTTATAATATTAAGTATGCATAGACTCAAGTACACAGTGGCATGTGTATGTAAATCATAAAATAATATGAGAATTCGTTTTGTTATTTTATTTGATTGAGTCAAGCGTGTTTTGTTTTATATGATGCTTCAAGGTTTTGTGGGAATGTTATACTGTGTGTATTTAAATGATCTCTAGAAAATATACCTAATAAAATAATAACGGAGTTTAAATATCGTAGCTTCTGATCTTAATGTAGGTATCGTCATTTGAGTCGAATAGACATCCCATATTTGCACAAATATTGCCACATCTAACAGTCCTATTCTTGCGTCCTTTTGGATACATACTATTTTTACTTTAAATAAAATAATACATTATTTAATTTTATCATCAAAATGACGCCTCTAATCCCCCAAGGATAAGGCTGAGTGTATCTAATAATACACCTACATTTCACTAGTAATGTTTAAATCCCATGTAAAAGCGGGCGAGCATATTGCTATAAACTGGGCACAAATGTAGGTAGACTCTGTGGCTGGGACCGAAAAATTCCTCTGATGAAAAAACCCAATTAAAATTTGCCCGACCTAAATCAAGCCTAGAACCTCATGCTCACACTAAACCGATGAGGCAATCGTTTGTTTTCATCGTAAAAAAATAAACCAATAAGACTCTATCACAAGTACAGTAGAAAGCCCCAAAAAACGATGGAATCTTTTAAAGAAATTATTGCTAAACGGGTCGACTACTGATGGGCTTAGTATGGGGTCGTCATAGACTCGGTTATGGTATGGTACGGTGTAGTGGGCAGTCTCCTTAATATTAAACAATCAAATACAAAAGGCGAGGCCAAGTTTCAAGGCAAACCTTCCCTTAGTTGGGTTCGCATAAAAGGGTTGAGATAATTTCAACAAAGTATAAACAAAGCTTCTCAGAATTCCGTCAAATACCCTTAGGCGGTGTAAATTGTCTTAAACAGACAGACCTGGGATCCTGTATTTCTGGCAACAACTTTCTGCCTTTTTTCAGAACTCACTAAGCATAAATAACTTCTTTTGATGTTATGAAAATTATGTTAGCCATCTGAAGGTAATTTTTAACTTGTTCGATAATTCCATTTGGTAAAGCATATGAAAAAACTTTCTTGTATCTGTTAATGTAAGTAGAAGATAGAAATGAATACAGTAGGTACCTATGTACTACTCAGAAAATGGAATATTCTAATCTAAGTTTAAGACAAGACATCAAACATATTTACGACTACGAAGCACATAAATGTATTTTACTGTCCGTCTATAAAATTTTCATGCATATGGAAATATTATTCATGATTATTATATAATATCAAACAAGTAGCTATGCCCGCAGCTACGCCGCGTAGAATGCAGGGACAGAACGCGAGCTACGGCGTAGCGCGCTGCGTAGCAACACGCGAGAGTTTGCGTAGCGCATATTTTTATACAACCAGATTTTAGAATGTTATTCTAAAACCTGTCAATGGATTATATTGCTGTCGAAAGTAAGACGGACAAAGAATTTATATTCTTGACTCAAACTTTTTTTTTATATCAGGACAAGCTCGCCTCACTATTCCCAAACCACTGCAACAGAAAAGCGCCAATACAATGAAGCTTGCTGAAGTTCTGGAAATACAATTTAACAGTCTAGGGTTCCGTAAAGAAAATAATCAGAAATTAATAGGATACGGAAAACATAATTTCCTCTTCTTGTACGACTAGACATACGAACTGCACGTAATTTTGTAAAGCTTAAAATTGTGTGACGCGGCAGAAAACAGCCACAAGTTTGTAGCTGACTACTTTAGTCCCGTAGTAACAATCCATTAAAATTCCTTACCAAAATGTACGAACATTAGTGCGAACGAGCTTTTCAATTGCGTTCACGGCCCACAAAACTGAAATGGTAGAATATTTACGTAACTGTCCGCGTTACGTTAACGTTACGTTACGAGTATGGAAATAAAAGCGGTCTGACGCACAATTCGGATTGCGGTAATCCTTTGTTTCACATTCAAACGGATTAAATATATCGAGTTATTCCGGTCTGATCCCCCAAACCGATCCACCGCCAATATTTTCATTGATTTCTTGTGTGAGGTTAAAAGCTGAATGTTGTGTGATGTGAGTGGGATGCGACAGATAGAAACTCAAACTATATTCATATTCATTTATTTGCGTTCCACGAGGTAAAAAATAATGTTAACAAAAGGCTTAGAGCTAAAAGCCGTTGTAGACCCTGTTAGAACACAGTATAATTTGGTGTTTGATACACATTGCATAAAAAAAAACTAATTCGTACAAGCAAAAACTATAAAATTTAAAATGAAAATCAAACAATTACATTTAATACGAAATTTACATTACAACTACTACTAGTACTGTTAACTCCACTATTACTGGTCAATAGTTTAAAATCTTGAAATTCAAAATACAAGTTCTTTTGTTCACATGGTGTTGCGCCCCGTTCTCGAACTTCCGACGAAGCGATTTGCGTAAGAAATGTCAAGGTCATATTTTATATTTGTTTTATTCTACAGACTGTCGTCACACGCGTGTTGTATCCATAGGTTGTATCAATATCGGAGTGTTCCCGTGTCAGCTCAGTCTTTATATTGCCTACAACAAGGGGGTCTAAAATGGCTCTTTAGCAGATCATAAGGAAAATAATACGAATTGCGTTAAAATTCATAAAATGGTCACAGACGCAGTTATTATTAAGAATGGTTCATTTTACGAATTTTAATTCAATTCATATTATGATCCTACTAGCTTTTGCTAGCGGCTTCGCCCGCGTGAAAATGTCGATTTTCCATACAAATTTTCATCTCCTAATTAACTCCCTTAGGGGTTGAATTTCGAAAAATCCTTCCTTATTCCTTGTCGTCTACATTATAAAGGGAACCTCCATGCAAAATTTCAGCTTTCTAGGTCCAAGGGCAACTAAAGTCGCCATTTTAGTCCTCCAGTTCGTCTTATAGATTTACTTCACGCAATAACTTTGAATGTGCCGCACGCATTACAAATAGGTACCTCTCCCTTAAGACGATAAGTCGCATTTTAATTACGAAGTCCGGAAATTAGGACGGTATTAAGAGTTTTTATGTCGCACTCTCACCAAATTTATACCCTGCCACAGCATTCAGGAATAATTAAAGAGGATCCAAGGACTTACGACTCTCTTTGGTGTTTATAGGCTGTTCAATATGTAGGTCCAACTGGACATGAGGATAAAACCAATTATTTGCTTTTAATGTATTCTTTTGTGTAGGATAATTGCAAGGAGACCTACAACGATATTCAATAGTAGATTGTACACCAAGTGCATAAAACGCACCATTTTGCGCGAGACGTTTATCCATCCGATGCGAGCTTGCGAGCGAGGATGGATATAAAGTAGAGAGTAAAATGGGTTTTATGGACGAGTTTTACACTCTACTTTTCACTTCGATTGCGAGGAAATGCAACAGCAACTTGTAAATATTGTAAAAATAATTATGGTTCCCGCCAATTAACTTTTTTTTTTTCAGTTGGAAACTTGACATAACACCAGCTGACTTATGTCGTTACTCATACTGCTCAGTTATAAAAACATTTTGAGCAAGCCTATTGCCATCAACCAATGTAATTAGGAGCAAGCCTATTGCCATCAACTGATGTAATTGGGACCAAGCCTATTGCCATCAACCAATGTAATTAGGAGCAAGCCTATTGCCATCAACTGATGTAATTAGGGACAAGCCTATTGCGATCAACCGATGTAATTAGGAAAAGCCTATTGCCATCATCCAATCTTATTAAGAGCAAGCCTATTGCCATCAACCGATGTAATTAGGAGCAAGCCTATTGCCATCCACTGATTTAGGTAATTGAGAGCAAGCCTATTGCCATCAATCAATGTAATTAAGAGTAAGCCTATTCCCATCAAATGATGTAATTAGGGGCAAGCCTATTGCATTCAAACAACCTAATTAAGACCAAGCCTATTGCCATCAAGCGATTTAGGTAATTGGGGGAAGCCTATTCCCATCAACTTTCCTTGTATTCGTAATGAAAAGCAGTAATCCCTTGTTCTTAGAATACTAGCGAAACGAATTAAATTAAAGAGGTTATTCTATGAAGTTGTTCCTGTGGCTGTTGGGCCGATTACCTGTGCCGATTACCTTGGTCTTCGACGAAGATTTTACTTTATGCTCTAGAGCATAAAACGCGACTTTATGTCGCCTACGCACGACATAAAGACGAATTTTAGAGCGAGAGAAGTGAAAAAGTTATTTTGGTCTTCAATGAATTTTAACCGGCAAACAGGAGAGCAGAGTGGGATTATCAACTACATAATGTTTGAATTTAGTAAATCAAGTTTTATTTTAAACTAGGTGTTGCCAGTGGCTTCCCCCGCTATAACTCGAAAATTATCCCACTGGAAGATAAAATCGGGATAAAAAATATCCTTTAAGTTAATCCGGTTATAAACTATCTGTGTACCTAATTTTATCCAAATCTGTTCAGTAGTTGTTGTGTGAAAGAGTAACAAACATCCACACATACATACTTACAAACTGTCACGTTTATAATACTAGTAGGATACATTTCCCAACATCGAAAGTTCAATTTTTTTCATTAATTTTCGACTCATAACTTGTTTGAACGTCAGAAATCATAATTCCAAAAAAACTTGTAACAGTATTAACTTTCGCCACTGACCAAATCAAGGACGATATAATTTACCTTAGCAACAAAGAAAAAGAAAATGTAAGTAATATAAAAACGGTGGAGCTTTAATGTTTAAATTTTCATGGAAATGTCTGAAAACTTTGAATTCTAGTTAAGTACTTAAGTAAATCTTTTACTTCAACATGTAAAAAGTTAAAGTTTGGACGAAATAATCCCTTTCATGTTAAGTGATGTGTTAATTTAAAAATTCTGTACACTCATTCAGGTTAATTTTGAGAATCTTGACAGTATAATTATGATATTAATAACATTTCACCTCTTTATGTGATTAATTGATCATAAACCTTAATTGAAACAAAGAAAATGTACTTGACATGGCTTGAGTTTAATGTTGGCTCGAATTAAATAATATATCATGAATTATTATTATTGTCTACACTAATGTTATGAAGTCATTAAGTTTGTAAGAGAGATAGATGTTACAGTTCCAGTGTCCGGATTCGATAAATAGATATATAAACATTATGATGTATACTATACGAATCACGAGTACCTATCAAAACAAATACATTATACATAGGGTGACACAACGAGCGGTCTTATTGCTAAAAGTAACCCTTTCAAGACAGCCTTTTGGTGATAATCTTAGAAATTACTGATCGGATTACAAAAAAAAAAAGAATTATGTAAAGCAACCTTATTCCTGAGTGTCATAGGCATATATTAAACATGTTCCTGTTGGATAACATCCGACCAAAACACGAACAAAGCCGTGGGAAAAAGCTCAACATCTACCTAGCCTTTGCCCTACTATGTAATACTAGTAGTTTACAC
The DNA here is from genome assembly GCA_949775195.1 of Diarsia dahlii. Taxonomy (NCBI): domain Eukaryota; kingdom Metazoa; phylum Arthropoda; class Insecta; order Lepidoptera; family Noctuidae; genus Diarsia; species Diarsia dahlii. Next base: position 18,779,801 of record OX459195.1, read on the forward strand.
GGAGCGACTGCCTATCTGACCTCTACATACCAGTTAGTACTGGGTTATACGATTCTCCTTGGTAAGACTATTGGTAAGATCTGTAACGACTGTTAAAGATCAACAAATGACAAAATAAACTCGGTATATAATCCCCATCCCCGTACCAACCTAGACAAACACGGCTTAACCTTAAGATCGATCCAAACGGCTGTAAGTATTTAGCCCCAAGCTCCTCCGAGAGAAAAAATATATTCTAATTCAATTCATTTATTTGCTTCAGGCACAAAGATCCATAACTTTGTAAGTAGTACATTTAAAACTATGTTAGTAAGCAGTTAATTTATCAAAACACATACAGACAAATACACACCCACACTACTTAATTATAACAAAAGTTACCATCAAAATACAATATCATGACGACGATGTATTTATAAATGATTCTCGAGATAAATATACGACCAACTAAAAATACAAATCGCTATTGCGGCCAATAGCAAGCTTAAGTATTAAATAAAAACAAGGAAAATATACTTCAAACCCCTCCTTCATAGTTATTATTGTACGAAAAAACAAACAAATCAATTGATAACAAATGGCTGCTAAGCGCTCTCTCAAGAGCCCTTCTGCCCCAATAAAACTTTCCCGGGATTAAATGGAAAAAAGAGTTCATGGAAATTTACTGAAAGTGTTCTTGAACACTCTCGAGAACACACTATCGTTGTGAGAGAAAACCAACAGTTTTCGATTAACTCTTGTTTTTCTTTATCTATAAAATGTGTTTCCTAGAAGGACTGATACGTTTTTTCAAGGGATTGGGGGTGCCATAATTATATTAACACTTTTAGGGTTCCGTACCTACCACAAAAGGAATAAATTAAAAGAATCCTTATAAGATCACTTTCTTGTCCGTCTGTCTATCCGTGTGTCACCATCGATTTTTTAAAAACTGTTGTAAATTTATGGAGCTAATAGCACATTTAAAAAAACCGCAAATAAAACTTTTTAACTCATACAAACACTTTGAAAAACAAACTTATCACGAAATGATGTATTTCTGTTGCCGCTATAACAATAAATAATACAAATTATAAGGGGCTTACTACGATGGTACGGAACCCTTCAAGTGCAAGTCCGACTCGCACTTGGCCAGTTTTTATACCTACCTCAATTTTATGGTTTAATACGCATAATTGATTACAAATTTTTGCTCGTGACTACATACATAACACTAAAAAATATTGCGTTCATAAACGCCTCAAACAAAAACGTTTCACGAAATAAAGAAAACAATGAATTTCTATGACACTTAGAGCATGGTTCTGTGTGTAAAAACTACGATATGAGCTCCCCGTATCCCTTTGATAATTGTGTCGCTCCGTCACGTTGTGCTAACAACCTGTATATTATAATAATAATAATATTCCACAACTATCACACAACGCCATCTAGTCCCAAGCTAAGCAGAGCTTGTGTTATGGGTACTAGACAACTGATAAACATACTTATATATTTCTAAATACATACATATTATAGATAAATTACACCCAGACACAGAACAAATGATCGTGCTCATCACACAAACATTTGTCCTGGGTGGGAATCGAACCCACGACCTCCGGCATAGCAGTTAGGGTCACTAACCACTAGACCAACAGGCCAGTCAAAATATATACAATATTGGGTTTCCTCTCGTCTGACCAATTCTAGGAAAAAGTCGAGAGTTTCTCGTTATTACGTTATGTTGTTTCATAAATCCAATATATTTCTGTTGTTATTATTGTTGTCACCGCCCAATCTGTAAACACGCTCTAGACAGCTAGCCTATGTCCTAAGGCTAACCGGGTTATCGGGAAACCGAATGTGGCCGGTACCATGTTATTATTGTGATTTTCCTTTACTGTGCGACGTGAAAGGATAATAGTAGGAGGTTTCACGGGTATCTGTGTATCTTATTATGTGGGATTCTTTATACCCTCGAGGTATTCAAAGGGTTGGATAGATTTTTCAAAAACAAGAAGTGTATTTCGAGTCGGCTAAAAGCGGCTACACACGGCCCTAAAATCAGAGGCAATATCGGGAGAGTGGTGGGGAGCACCCTAGATCGCTCCCTTGATCGCCTCGTGAGTAGGCAAATCGTAATCATTATTATTATTATTACCCCTAACTCGAAATTGGTTCGGGCGAGCTTACGATTTAGGGACGATTATCGTCTAGGGAGCGTTGGTCGGTGCGTGTGTAGCGAAATCGGAACTGATTTCACCGCAGTGCGCGTGCGACTGTAGTGGCAACAAGACGTGTTTTTGTAAATACAACTTTATTTCGTGCGGAGATATTATGGCGAAGGAGCGAGAGGGCTGGACGAAAACAATTGATCTTTTCAAGGATTTGTCGTATTTATGGGATAAAAAACATAAAGAGTATTTTAACCGCGACATGAGGCAGGAGGCCTATAAAATGCTATTACAACTGTACAATGAAAAGGTCGTCGGTAAAGACAATACGACGACGGCCGACTTTAAGAAAATTATTTATTTAACCCATTTTTTTATTTTTCGAGAGTATAGGCGACATATTGGATAGACGAGCGCTTTGCTGCACGGTGGGTTACGAACTAAGTGACAGGGACGTGTGTAGAGTAGGGGCCGATTTCATCCCCACCACCACTCTCCCGATATTGCCTCTGATTTTAGGGCCGTGTGTAGCCGCTTTTAGTTGCGTGATCAAATGATCGAGTTGCGTGATGATGTTGGTTGTGTGTTAAATGACAGTCATTCTCGTTTTTTTATTTATAATTAACATAATATGTGTATTAGGAAGAACTGCACTGAACATTAAACGTAACGTACGTGTACGTTTTTTTTTTATTTTGTCTTTATTTTCTTATCATTATAACGAAAGTCATCATTCTCCTGCCCTTATCCCAATTCATTTGGGGTCTTCTACTTCCCTATTACTCGTCAGCTCAGCAGTCACCCCCGTTTATTTCTTTTCCATCTTTCAGACAGTCCATGTATCGTTTCTTTGATCGTCTTCTACTGTTAGCCAACTACATCACACTATCACATCACACTAATATTCCTCCCGTCCGCTAATAAATCTCCAGGAGTTTCATAACAATGGCTTTTTAATTGTGTCTATAATAAGGCGTATGAGCTCTTATAAAGGCGAAAGTTTGTGAGTGTATATGTTTGTTACTTCTTCACGCAAAAACTACTAAACGGATTTGGATAAAATTTGGTACACAGATAGTTTATAGCCTGGATTAACACAAATTATAGTTTTTATCCCGATTTTATCTTCCCGTGGGATAATTTTCGAGTTGTAGCGGGTGAAGCCGCTGGCAATAGCTAGTTAATAATAACGAACGTACTACACCAAAACAATTCACTTAGGTGTCTAGAACTCAAGGAAGGAACGTAAAAATGTGATTTTATTTTCACAATAAAACAGAATAATAAGTACCTTCTACCTGCCCTTTTTCTAATTCACGAAGATATAAGAACACTGTAAGGAAAATCTTTTGTTGAAAAGTAAAAAGAGCTGGAAAATATAAACAAAGAGAATAATTGGTTAGGTATAGAGGTATCTACTAGCTATGTGGGCACGTGTTTACATATTTATGGTATTATTTTTTATAGTATTTCTGGGAAATTGTATTTTGTTGCGTGCATAAATAAATAAAAAAATAAAATAAATAAATACCTTGCCTTTAACTGTTTTGTTCTGTGTGAGACCAATAAATACTTTTTTTCTTTCTAACTTAGTTATAAAAGTTGCCTGACCTTTCTCCATAAAATAACGTTGGAATGACTGCTTCGTTGGTCTAGTAGTCGCGACTGTTGAGCATGTGGTCCTGGGATCGATTCCCGAGTCGGGAAAATTGTTATTGAGTTCTCCTATCAAAGGAATTTCTCAGTCGCAGCCATGGAGTGTGGAATTGTGATCGGTTGATGGCAATAACCCAGTTAACGATCGAGTGATACGCCTTGGACTCGATACCTTCCGGGTTTATAAGTTCTAGTATTTTTTTACCATTTTTATTGCGATGTATTAAAGATTTTTTTTCAAATGTGTTATGTATGAGTAGAAAACCACCAAAAAATAGCGATAGATGGACTGTTTGAAGTAAAAGAAGAAAGAAAGAAAGAAAGAAAGAAAATTGTGTTTATTTGGCAAAAATACCATAAAAAGAACAAAACAAATTCAAAACAATTAAAGCTACTAATGCCAAAAGGGCCTCAGCTCAGCATAATGCCAGATGGCAACACAAAGTGCACCACCTGACGCTGATTTTCAGCTGCTGCCCACGAGTGCCATACGCTCGAAAAAATAAACAAACACATTTAAAAATTCTAAAATATAAGTATTTCTAAGTACTTTGAAGAATGATATAGCAAGAAAGGAGGTGTCTGATTTTGTTACGAGTAATAGACAAGTATGGAAGAAAAAGACATGCCGCCGACCCCAAAGGGAAAAGAGCAACAGAATGATTATGAGTATTCCAATTAACCATGACGCATATTGTTTGAAATTCTCTATTAGTTTTACAATACCAAACAACTAAGCCGTATATTGGTACGGAGAACGACCTCAGGCCTATAGAGATTACTAATCCGATACTTAAAGCTATAAATATTCATGTTTATTAGGCAAATGCAAAGTAGAACGAAGCGTCTAGAGGGACTTAAGACAAGTCTTAGTCTGCGGGCACGAAACTTGCGACGGCCGAGCGATGGCGGTGCGCTGCGACGGCGATGTATACAAAAGCATTGCACATAATAGAGACGCGCACGAAACGGGCGACGGCGGAGCGAGGCGACGCGGAAGCGACGAGAACAAACTACTTTGGTTTCGTCGCTTGCGCGGGTACACAGAGTTGTATTGAATTATTATTTTACGGTTTGTTACGTGCCCGCGCGAGATATCACTGCCTGATCGCCCCGCGCGCCGCCCCGCTGCCGCCATCGCTCAGCCGTCGCAAGTTTCGTACCCGCAGACTTATAGCGGGCACTCGATGAAATGGGCTCGGAGCCGCACACAATCCATTTTTTTATTTAGGTCATTTGGTATAACCGTGTCCCGCATAACAATAGGAGTCTCAGTACCTACCCTCGATTCTTTATCTCTATCATTTCGAACCTCTTTTTTTTATTTAGCCTTTTACGATAGGTAGGTATCTTTTGAATTCCGATTCGCTTAGTTGCTATGGGTACTTTTGCTACTTTTTATGGCTGCTTCAAGTAATTGCTTATAAGTCAGTGATCAACAATGTAAAAAAATACTGGTTAGGTACTTAAAGTAGATTTTGATACAAGCGGGGAAACTTTGCCAATGTTACCGAGGCGGAACTCACACCCGAGAACAGAGGAGAGGAGTTGAGGGTTTTATGGATCTGAAAACTGCAATGACAACTGCCTACATTTGTATTAAACAAACTTTTTCAATACACTTACGAAGAAGTATATAACAGAACGTGACACATTTGTGATATTAATCATTATGAAACTATGATTTAATTTGCTTTTTACCCCGGCTTCAACTTCGCAGTTTGAAGGAAAGATACGAAGCCGCAGAAACCACCTCATATTGTGTGGACAATTCAATTCATTTCGAATTTAGGACGCAACGTTAATTAATTGCAAAAGAAATAATTTAAGAATTTATGAAAAAAGATAATCTATTCGTAAATAAAGTTAAATATTAAGACTTTAAACCATTCACCTCTTTGGGTTAGGAAATGAAACAATACCGCCGTTTTGGCGTACCTATAGTTTACCTGTAGATATAAAACACTAGAAGAAATAAATTAAATTAATCTAAGAGAGTGAAATTGCATTCTGAACCTAATAATAGTGTGATAAGAGTCAGTTTTAGAGGAAGTGTTTTAAAAATGATCTATCATCCATCACCATATTCACCATAAATCTGCTGTCTTTTACAAATCAACTTCGACGCTACTCGAATATTGCTGTATTATCGTAGAGTAATTATCTATTAGTGTATAAGTATGATTTATCTACTACTATTCATGTTGGATTTAAGGCGCTAACAGCACCAAAATTAGCGCAACCCACATTTTATTTTTTTACTCTAAAATCACAACAAATTTGAAAAATCCAAAACACTGAATTACTGATTAATTACTGATTATCTTTAATCAGTAATTATTTTAATTTATTAAGTCTAGAATCATGAAAAGTGATTTTAAAAATACTACAGGTTATTTACTAGCATGATAGTGTTTTAGATTTTTCAAATTTGATGTGATTTTAGAGTAAAAAAATAATTTGTGGGTGGCGCTTCGCTCAAGGTCGCTGGCATTCAGTGTAGCCTTAATTATTATTCCGTACAAATTACCTTAAGTAGTTTTTGGTCGAATACACAGAGTGACATAAGTCGTAAATGTCCTAGTATCGGAAAAACCTTGAATCGGAGGCTTGCTTCGGTCGGCAGTTTTAGATCGCTCAATCGCAATATACATAGTTGGGGACCATTACCCTCTTTTGATGGCCTCTGTTGTTAACCTGATGTCCCAATTTTATGGCAGACAGACACCTAAACCTATTTTACTAGCGCGAAATAGGCTCTCTCCCCGTTTAAACTAATAAAAGTAAATTACCCTCGTGCAATTTCCAATTTGCAGGAAAAATACTTTCGCAAGGCATCAATAACTTATTAAACTGAAATTCCGAAATTTTACTCTTATTTGATGTAACTTTTATCATTACTTACGATTTCTGAAATGTGAGATACTTTTTTTTTCTGGCCATATAAAGAGCAACTCCTTTTCAACTTTTTCGGCTTTGATATGGCCGATAAAAGAACATTTCTGTACAAACTACGTAGTCATACATATGTAATTTCTTTGCGGCCTTCGTCGTAGTAATTAACGCAAGAATCTTTTTTGAGGTCGTGAAAGGTCTGACGAGAGAACGTTTTTACACTTTGGTATGTACATTTCATTAAGATTTTTAATTACATGCGTCCATGAGGTTCGGAGAGAACATCAAATACCTACATAGTTATTAGACACCGAAATTACGTTTGAAGTAACTTTGTACTAATATAGGCGTTTCATTAGTGATAAGTATACAATGCTATAATTTCTGTCAGTCTGGCTCATAGCAGTCATCGTTTGACTTATCTTAACAATTTCCTATTTAGGTTTAGGCCCGGACAAAGCAGAGACGAGTGGAGATGTGCGGAGCGGAGAAGAGCTAGGGTGTATCCACCGAACCTGTGCGGGGAACCAGTAGAAGAGGCGACGCGCAAAGTGGCATGCTGTTGCCAGCACACCGCTCTCACCGCACGCTGCACATATTACACGATACGTCGGCACTGCTCACAGTAGCCCACTGTCGTCCGTACGCCGCTACCGTCTTACAACTCCTCTCTTCTTTGCTGAACTAAAGCTAAGTGGTGACGAGAAGTGTACATTAGTAACGAAATTCTATTGATGGTAACTGCCTCCGTGGTCGAGTGGTTTGGGCGTTTGCCTTGTGACCTAGTGGTCGTGGGTTCGATTCCCACGGGAAGCATACTTTATAAAGATTGTTTCCAGTTTGGCTAGGACATTGCAGGCTTGAATCACCTGATTGTCTGATGAAAAGATGATTCCATGCTTCGGAAGGCACGTATAAGGCGGTCGTCAAACCATGTCAGAGACCCTTGAGGCGGTTTAGAAGCTGTGACACTAGGGTGTACAGGGGTCGTTAGACCTTACTGTCCACACAATAAGAAGAAGATTGATGGTTTATAGAACATCTCCTCTCTTCTCATCTCATCTCCGCTTCTTTTGTGCTTCAAATCCCCACTTGCCACATTTTGTGCTTCAAATCCCCAACGCGCACACACGGGCTTTTCCAGTGTGTTCGCTCGAACGGGTGAATTCAATCAGTAGTGATTTGGATAATGTTAGGGAGGCGTCTCTCGCGACTCGCGCGTATGAGCTCATACGAGTTGCACGTGTAAATTGTAAAAGCAAATGGCAAAAGTAGGCCTTTTGCCGCGAGCTTACAATAACGTGCTTACACGCGCCGAATAAACGCTATTAATAAATCTTGCCCGATACTTATAATGACAGTCTGTTGAATTCTCAAGAAATTGAATACTTTTACGGATATTCAAAGACTTTCTAAAAGATCAGAAATTCATCTAAGTATTAGAATTTCTTCAGTTAAAAGTATTCAGTTTCTATTATAATAGAAACTCAACTTAGTTCATTAACTAAGTCGCATTTCTATTATCTCCGTATTAAATACTAGCTTTTGCCCGCGACTTCGTCCGCGTTTCCGTCGTTTTTCGTAAAAAAGTACCATTATGTCCTTCCTCACGGTTCAGTGGTTTTGATGTAACAGACAGATTAACGTATTTTAGTAGGGAAATACAATATGTCAATCCACAATACTGTTAAAAAATATCGCAAAAAGGAACCGCAGAATATTATTATTAAAGTTAATGTATTGGTAATATTGTTTAGATCACTATAGCGTTCTATAGGTAAAACTTCAGCCCAAAGCTTCCGGGTAAACTATGTTGAAAGTTGACTCGTCCGGCACGTGAACATAAAGATTTCTAGAACTGCTAACCCGGGAAAGAGCGACATATAACTGAGCATGCGAGAAACAACTGACACCGAGATCTACTCCAGCAACACGAAAATTCTGCCCTTGAGCCTTATTAATTTAGTAGTCACTTAAAATAAATACCTAACTACTATAATTAATAAAAGTATCTACGCTTTTACCTACTTAATACAAAAATAAAATTGATCATAAATTAGCCAAAACTTACCTATCGGTATCTAAAAATCTATGCGTACTACTTCCCCTAAAAAGAAATAAAATGCGAACTATTAATAATTTGTAATTTGAACGAATATTTAAACACTACCAAAATAACTACTTAATACCTATTTTATAAAATAACAACAAAAGAAATTCAAATAAACTATTTAAAGACTAAAAGTCGCGCTGATAAGCACGGTTTGTTAATATCAATTATTGTCTGTCAATAGGGTCGAACGCTGAACGCATCAACAGCCAAATATTGAATGAAGCTCGCTCCCGTTACACAAAAATAATCCTTATGGCATTATTAGTATTCACGCGCAGCTTATTAGCGTATTTCATATTTGGTTCAGTTTGATGTTTCTATACCGATTACTATGATTCTTTTTTTATTGAATAGGTAATAATACTAACTTCTTTTAATTAGGGATGAGTGAGAGTATTATAAACGTAAGAGTAAACAAATATAATCAGAAAGCTCCGAACTGCTAAGCTATCGGGAGTTACACGTGTTATTGTGAGTCAACCATAAAAGATAGACATATGCGGTTGTGGGATATTTTTTAGATAATTTTATGTAGAACATTTCCGTCATAAATGATTTCTATGTAGCTTTAACCATTAAGGCTACACACGCGACGGAAGCTTAAAAAATGGAGCAACTTCTCCCGTTTTCCCAACATTTCCCTTCACTGCTCTGCTCCTATTGATTGTAGCGTGATGAAAAGTATACTATAACCTCCCCAGGAGTATGAAGAATAATTGTACCTAGTTTCGTTAAAATCCGTCGAGTGGTTTTTGTTTCTATAAGGAACATACAGACAGACAGACAGACAGACAGACAGACAGACAAAAATTTTACTGATTGCATTTTTAGCATCAGTATCGATCACTAATTACCCCCTGATAGTTATTTTGAAAATATATATCATGTACAGAATTGACCTCTCTACAGATTTATTATAAGTATAGATTTTGTAACAATGATATTTGATTTATTGAAGACGGTATCAAGCATAAACTCGTTTTCGGATGGATACATCGAGCTACATAGGTAGGGATTATACCTATGTATATTGTATATATAGGTACTTGTTTAAATAACACCGACACAAGTCCGTTGCTCTGACTGAACAATAAATAAGCAGGATTATGCAACTGAACTCTGACTGCGCTCGGTCGGTCCATTATAAATCATACCGCAACCTCTGCAAAACGTATCAGTAATTCACTACGCATATGAGTTGTTTTACCTTGAGGATAATATGTTTAAACACAAAATGAACGAGATCATGTTCGTCGAAGATGTTAGCAAGTAGCCATACTTGCTAATAGACATCAGGTGTACTAATTAAGGACTTCAATCTTCCCGTCGCTGCGGGTTGTTCGAAAGGGATACCGCGGTTTCGGCACAAAGGGCTAAGAAGAAACATGGGTGGTTTTTAGTCAGTAGAAGTCTGACACTCCCTACCGCTCTGCCCAGAGCGGGAGGAGTCATTTGATGATATCCAAGCCCCAAAAAAAGTACCTTGAATATCTAAGTATTAATTTACCTGCTAAGCGTGTTTGGTTTCCTTTGAGCTGTTTCCAAGTTGCCATGGCAACTAGTTGTTCAATTAATTATTTGCTCCAGAGAACCAGAGACGGAATTTACTTAATCTTCCGGGGACATTAAGAAAATAACTGGCAGCTTCCCATTAAGGCGTTGAAAATAGTTTTAGGTCACAAGGAAATAAGACAATAATAAGGAAATTCGAAAGGACACTTCTGCTTCGGTCGTTTCTATTAATGAATAAATACTAAATGAATTCGCAGCAACTTGTATTGTTAAATCACAGCTATCGCATTCCAACAATTTTGTCTCGGTCGCTTTCATGAAGTGTCTACAGTACCTACTGCAGGTGTTTCCCTGCATGAAAGTCTCTATGCTTGAAACCTTACCATTAATTAAATATTCATTAAACACATACCGCCTTATTACAAAACGTAGTTAAACCTGGTTTAACTTAGACTTGGTTTATCTCGCATGACGTCTCACTTCAATAATATTCAAAAGAAAGTGACAGCATGCGAGATAAACCAGGTCTAAGTTAAACCAGGTTTAACTACCTTTTGTAATAAGGCGGCGTGTGTTTCTTTAGCTGTCAATTTTGAAATTAGAAATGGAAATTTTAGTAATTTTTGGGATTCCGGATTCCGTACTTCAATTACCGTACCTTCTCGATGTAAAGCCAAGTCAGAGTTTCATGAACGGTATGAAACTCTGACGCCAAGTTAGGCACTAGTCACATGATAAAGAAAGAAGATTTTTTTTTTAATTCTCTCATGTTATTTTACTTAACATCAAGTTATACGCAGCGGTAAAAAAATCAAAGAGTTTTATTTCACTACATACTCGTAATAAAAATTATGTTAACTCAACTGTAAAATAATTCCTTATTTTAGTTCACCGAACAATTACATAGAGCTCTGTATAATGTTGTACGGTTCCTCAGCTTGTGAATTATCGTATGTTTCATATTTTTTATCTTTTTATGAACTTTGTATTTTTTGCGCTGTACATTTTCATTTCATGACCTAGATAGTAGATATCCTTATTTAATATTATAAATGCGAAAGTAAATGTTTGTCTATCGCGTTTGTCGGGCTTTCAAACCAAAACTACTGAACCGATTTAGATGAAATAGATGAAGGAGTGGTAGGTACCACTCTGCCAAACCCTTCGGGGACAACAGACGTGATGTCATATCATATTATGTTATAACGTAACAATAAACAATCATATTTGTAGACGAAAACCATTCCCTAATAATATTATGCGTATTTTGCTCCACATGGTTACCGGTTCTCAGTAGGTAGGGCTAGGTACGTCCCATGGGGGCCGTAAGGAGATACTAAAACATAATAGCATGGAGTTGTATAACAGTATTCACTTTTGAAATGGTTATGACTATGATAATAATGATGGAAAATGTACAGTCAGCGTCCAGTATTACCTGATCCCTCGTTTTATACCATTTGCCTTCTTCTTCTTTATACGAGGGGTTAGATAATGCTGGGTACTGTCTGTACGAGTGCGTTGGTTCAACTTATTTAAATGAACATTTGGGTTCTGTAGTTTTTTGTTGGCTAACCTTTTTCCATTAAATTGTTGAATTCTAAAATAAAAATATTCCATGAATAGCTTCTAAACATAATATGTTAATTAACCTGAAGAGTTAATACGCAACCCTTACGCAATAAAATATTATTTAATTAACATATTTTATTGCATTAGTTACGTAGTCTAGCTGACAAATTTTTCAAACACGGCAAAGTATCCGAAATATTCTTCAAGATCCTTCGGATTGTGATCGAAAGTGTGCCACGCAATTACCAATTTCAATAATACAGTTGATACACCAACCAGAAATCTCGTTCACCGTTCTCCACCCGACCAACACCGCGGGCAGAAGCTAGCCTTTAATAAAACTCTGTCAAACAGACCTTCGCTCCAAAACGCCGGGAGCCCGATGTGTGCTCAGGCACAAGAGCTCGGATCCTCTGCTATTAAATTTATTGCCCGGGCCTTGTTTGTGGTTCTTAAATTGTGTCGTCACGGATTCTTTGTGGCAAAATAGTGAGCTGTTGACTTCGTTTGCATGTATTGCATGTACAGGAGGCTAATTGGTGACGCTAAGCTGGTTGCCAAGCTACATAGCCTGGCCCACCGCCGCAAAGTTGCATGTCTGTCGGTCTTCTACAGACTGTACTTCGGAGAGTGTGCGCAAGAGCTCCACGAGCTTATTCCACCATCGCCCTTCTTCCATCGAGAGACTAGACGTACTGCGGGTTATCACCCATACCTTATCGATGTTCCACACATTCGTACGAAGCGTTTTGCTAAGACTTTCATTATTCGTACAGCCAAGGAGTGGAACACCCTGCCTGCGTCGGTTTTCCCGAGTTCATATAACCACAATCTATTTAAGTCGCGAGTAAATAGGCTTCTTCTGGGTAAACTCGTTCCATCGTCGACCTCATCTCTGCCCTTAGGGCAAGATTGAGGTCAAGAGTAAGCCCTTAGAAAATAAAAAAATAAAAAATTGGCTTTCTCATCATTTTTAGGGAGAAAGATAACCTATATCCAGGTTAAATGTCTGACAAATTTCATACCGAGTTAAAAGGTTTAGAATTACACTGACTCAGTTACATTCATATTGACGACCGACACGGTTGGCGCAGTGACTGAGCGATTGTTGTTGTTGTGTTGAAATATTTGTATGGCCTACAGATAGTTGTTTCGGGTCTGGGTGTCTGTTTATGTGAATTTAAATGTTTGTAAACGCATCCACGATCCAGGAGAAATTCCTATTTTAGTGTGGGGAAACGTTAAAACAAAACAATAAAAAAATTAAAATAATTTATATTGTTGCCTGTGATTATTAATATGAGTGTTCAATAAAATCTTAGATATTTGCCCGGCCAATTATACAGAAACCTTTAAGTATTATGGCAATCGAAATGGACAATCATTTGAATGCATCAATTGGTCGATATTTAAAGATTCTATATCTTTAAATTAAAATCACGACTATAGTCTTAAATGTTTAATGTACTCGCTTCCATAATAATATGTTTACTATTGTGAGTGTTTGGAAAAAGTTCACAAAGGTTGTTTTGCCAGCTTAAAACTATTCAAAATACTTTATTAAAAAAATCCTGCGATACCTTCTAGTGTTTACATTAATAGATTATTCAGTTAATTCCACATTCGTTTGTAATTCCATTTAAGGTCGCGCATTGATCCCGAATTGGGAGACAAATGGGATCTACATTAATTACGTACTGTTTTCATGAACAACTGAGTGTTTTTCCGAGTTGAGAAAACAGAGTACATTATTTACTGGTTTTTCATTAGATTTATATAGTGTGCGAACAATACCAGGCAACAGATTTTATTTATAAAGTGCACAATTTATATATTTTGTAAAAATCTCCCCTAAAACTATTATTACAGGTTATTCCTACATTACATTATTTTTAAATAAAAAAAAATATTTGGAACACAATATACAAAAAAAATGTAACACAATAATTTTGTACACAAGATATCTGCAATATTAAATACTTATAATCACATCTGAGATCTCGTAGAAACCTACGTTGAGTCGAAGCTACTACCATCAACTTGGCACAAATCCAGACCTTGGGCTGCTACTACAAAATTTCAGTAAAAGAGTAAATCCTACGTCAAATATAAAAAATGTTAAGCTTTTCCGCAATCCTTAAAAGATTACTTTTATAAACACCAACACCAGTGTCTCTAGGCTTAAGAATGTGTTGGTGAAGAGATTTTTTACGGATAAGTAGGTAGGTAGTTGTATCTGTATCTGTGTTTTGTATCTGTATGGTTTTTATTTCTTTTTTGTTTTTTTGGTTTTATCAATTCTACTGGGTTTTCTAATTTATAAAGCTAGCTAGCTAAGCTAAGCTATTTAGTAATTACTTCCTTCTTTTTGTTGTCTTTTTTTTTTGTTTCATGTATTTATTTGTGGAAACTTGTAAATGGCCTTCAAATTCCTAGTTTTAAGTGTAATGTTTGTATTAGCTGTAAGTTTCCCGAAGAGAATAAAATAAATAAATAAAACAGAAACAAAAACACAATTCTTGACTAAATTCGTAAGCTGCATTAATCAGCGGATTGTCGGAGAACCATTTATCTATAAATTGTCTAATCGCAAGCAGCCTTGAAAATGATACCCAATACTTTCGGAAGATTTATCTCCGAGATAGATTTATCTCAGGCCGGCGACGCGCGACGGCTCGACTTGAAACTTTCTAAGATTAGCCTGAGGCTGTACGAGGATTACACGTATCGTCCATTATCGGTAGAATTCTACTGTTTTTTTTGAGACATACTCTAGTTACTTCCTAATTATAAGTTTTTTTTTGCCGAAAAACTGTTTTGATTCTACTTTATGTGTTTGATGTGTATTTTTAAAAATCTTTTAAGTAAATTGGCAATAAAAAAAAATACGTATTATGACTTTTCGTTACGTAACTATAGAAAACCATCACGACAAACATAACAAACGACAGGTTTTGTCATGGGTCGGGGTATCACAAATTTAAATCGAAGGAAGGAAGTGTTATACACAGTAGGTAAGAACCACAATAAGTTGTGTCGTATAAAACCACTGTAGTTCTACTAATCTAAGTTTAATTAAGTTTGACCTAATTTTAGCCAGTTCATTGTTTATCGGGCTTTCCAATAACCGGTATTACGGTCGTTCAAAGGAGAAATTGCCACAAAACCGCTACGGCTAAAAGGTATTGTTGTCAGTTGACGAGAGGACATCGCTACCCGTCGCTTCGTTGGACGTAATCCTTTAATCGCCTTTTACGCAACCTACAGGTAGGGAGGTAATGGTCTGTCTGTAGTCTATAAAGAACCTTGCTGTGACGTAAACGATTAAATACGGGCTGGGTATTTGTGTCAGGGTAGTCAAACTACCTTAACTGTTGTTTGGTAACCAAAATGAGTTTTTGAAGCTTAGTTTTTTCGTCTTTTAGGCAGTCACTAGACGGCACAGGCGGTAAAAAGATTTTGGGATCTTCCAGACCCTAGTACAGCCGTGGCCAGCATTATCTGATCCCTCTTCTTACACCACTCTTGCCCTCTTCTTCATTATACGAGGAGTCAGCTAATGCTGGTCACTGACGTACACCACCTGACCGTACGGAACAGCGCTTGTCACACGACACTCCGCATTACAGAAGCACTATAACGAACGCATGGTGTAAAAGTAACGTAAGTACGTCGATGTTTTAATTAAAAAATATTCGTGACACATATTATTTTTCATAACTTGAAAGAATTTATTCATATATTTATGGATAATACCTACTAAATGTGCTTGTTGCAAACAATTTTACTAAATTCCTATGGGATAATTATATTTTCGATTAAACAATCGACGTTTTTACGTCACTCTGTGGGTCTGTGATCGGGCTGCACGATTGGTGAAACTTAGGAAAGCGAAAATTGCTTTTAAACGTTGATAAATGTACACATATAAATTTTTGGTCGTGACTATACACCAAACTCATTTCTAAATAAGTAAACAGAATAACTAAAAAAAAACCGCCTTTTTTTTCAGGGGGTGGGAAATCAGCAAATGACCCCTCCCGCTCTGGGCAGAGCGGTAGGGAGTTTTAGACTTCTACCCACCCATGTTCGTTGTGCCGAGGCCGTGGTATCTCTTTCGAACAACCCACAGCCCCGACGATAAACAAAACCGCCTCATTATAAAAATGAACGAGCGCTCATAACTCATCATAAAGTGTTTACAAAAACTCAAATATAATTTCTATCGCAGAACGTTTAGAATAGGGGTCCGGATAAAAACGGCCATCATTTATCTTTTAATTAATCTTTATGTTAATCCCGCCGTTTTGTTCTGAAACGGGTATTTTAAGTATTCTCCTTGTGGTTTGTCCGGATAATAATTTGTTTTGTTTAGTAGACGACCCTATACACTATGCCTAGTTATTTTTTACGTTCATTTTTCCGAATAAAAGCGGCATTTTTGAAAAGGCTTTTATTATAGGCTCACAGCATGGTTCTTCTAAGATATATAATATTGATATTTGAAATCCATGCTTCTGAGTTTGTGATCTATTTCTAGGTATCTTTACTTAGGGGGTAGGGGGGGGGGGGGGGCGGAAGGCTACATTTAAAACGATCCAGTGGTGGTGGATCCCGTACATTTCCGTACATGACGGAAGTCAAGCCACAAGCAAAACCTACTATTCATAGTATAGTATAGTATAGTGGCAACGGTTAAACACGATTTACATGCTCGGAAATTAAAACAATGTATATAGATATTGTTTTAATTTCCGAGCATGTTGTCACAAGACCATAAATGGACAATTATTCAACTTATCCATACACGCAATCTTGCTTATTCTTTTAATATTATGCTGTAGTATATAGTATGTATAGTGCCTACAGTGCACTTCAATTTATCTGCATAATGAGAAAACAATCAGAATTTTATATTTATAGCAAATTGACGTAAAGTAATAAAAAGGCCCAAACGATCCTATTCAATATTTACGACATTACGTTCGATGGTTCGATGTTATTCGAAAGACACAATTTGAATACAGAATATTGTATATTTTTAGGATTCATGCCCTTCTCCCGACACAATGTTCCAACGATGCAGTGCAAAAGTATTGTGCTACTACGCACACGAATATCACCCTTAATTCTATGCAGCAAAAATCAATTTTTGAATTTACGATTGAGCAATTGAATTTTAACGACGCGACGATAGCAATGACGAACGTTTAGATATATCGTATGTAAATAATTGCATAATTCCGCCTTTGTCACCAATTAAATGGAGATTTTTCTACATGCTAGTCACCGCTTATCATACTTAATATCATCTATCTATAGGCATTAAATATTAGATCAAGCTTTGCAAAGCTTAATTGAACAATCTTACTCTATAATTATAGTTTAACTTCTTACAATTAATTTGACACCGGTAACATATAATAATCATTTTATTGCAGGCTACAATGGCCCATAGATATATACCTTATAAACTAACACATATAAATTAAATACAAAACTCTTGTTAATAAATAAGACTTAAGACTATGTTAGTAGCACTTCACTTGTAACCACATCACTTGTGTAGGCTGTCCAGTGGAATTTGTCCGCGGAAGCGACGGAACACCACGTCCTGAGGCCAAAAGTCTTCCTTCATCACCTGGGGCAGATAACAATTCGGTACTCGCACCACGAACGCCTTGAAGTTAACATTACGGCGCGACTCCAGTAAATGCACCCTCGGTGTGTACCTTATCTTTTGGCGCACGTACTCCACGATGTTTTCCGCTTCAGTGGTGTAATGCAAGCGGGAAATGTACACCGGTGTATTCGGTTTGGCGGCACGCAGGCTCACTTCAGGGCTCACAGGAGCCTTGCCACAGAGGTTCTTGGATATTCGCGAACGGCGCTTCCTTCGCTGTACCGTCACGAATCCTCCATCATTATCAGTCTTAGACGGTGCCTTTTCAGGCACAGGCTTTTTACTGGAAGCGTCACTAAGGCTAGCGGTGACGCTGGCGTAATCCTTTCGTTGGGTTCGGACCGCGCAGGGCGTAGGAGCCGCCGCGGCGATGCGGGGCGCGCTGGCGGAATTTTCAGCAAGCTCAGCAATCGACTTATGCGCCGGCGTTGAAACTGCTGACGCAGAATTCGACGACGATTTATCGAGGCCGGCTCCGAGGCACGTGTCGACGTTAGGCACATCGACTGCTGACCTAGATTCGGCCACACTGTTGCGCAATTCACCAACTTCCTTTCGCAAATCGGTAACTATGACCTGGGATGCATCCAGTTTTGCTAGCACATCCGCAAGACTGGCCTTCAGGGAGACAATATCCTTGAGTAGGCTCGTAACATCGACATGGTCGAAGGTCACGAGAGGAAGCTTGTTTAGCTCCTTCACCACGAACGTCGGCACATCGTCTGGGTCGGTCTCCTTAAACAGCGTGATAATATCTTGCAAGCTTCTCTTGGTCCCGTCACGGCGGCGGGACACCATTTGCTCGCGCTTATTCAGCGCAGTATACAGCAACAGCTTGGCGGCAGCTATGTCTTCCTCGCTGAAGTTTGTTGCGCAGATCTGAACAGCGGACACCTCGTCCATCACGTCCAGTTTCTGCTGCAGAAACGCCAGCAGCTCGTTCACCACAAGTTGTTCACTCATAGCGAAACAATTACGAGCGACGGCTTGCGCCGCGCTAAGCGATTTATTGAATATTAATATGCAGGCGCGTCCGCATCGAAACGCGGTGCAAGCGAGACTAACCATCAAATAACAACATTTTCTTATTGCTAATAAACAAGACTTGTCTTTTCGTGTGAATGTGCTACGTCGTAGTAAGTGTCTACGGCGTAGCGCATTATACACCGTAGCTTCGTAGTAACAACGCCCTCGATAGGGATGTTTCCTGACTTCAAAAAAATATGATTCTGTTTAGTCCGTCCGCGTCAGTTAGATTATCGAAAAATATTGGTGTATTTTTTGTTTTATCAAATTAATAAAAATTGACGAAAAAAAAACGTGTCAAAGATCGTGAGTGGGGGCTGGTGACGTCACTACGTGGTAAAAAATTACTGCGTTGTGACGTCACACGAGTTTTCAAAGCACTGTATCGTCTTAATTTTTTGTTTATGTAAAAAAAGTAAAATATGTGTCCAAAAAAAATCTACCTGACTGCCTAATTTGATTTTTTTTTGTCAACTACCTTATTCTACGAACGAAAGTACTGCTAAAAATAGAAATAGAAAGATAATCTTACCTGAACGACAGACATCTTATTCCAGGTTTTCTCAAAAAATTAAGAAATAGAACTAGCTTTTCCACAATAAGCCAAGAGATTAGGGTAGACATGGAATTTATCAGAAAATCAATTTATTATATAATAAATTTATTAGAATATTGTCTTGGCACTTTTATTGTGAAATAAATGGGAGGATCTGAAGATGTTTCTACATGTGTTTCATAGTAGCTGTTAGACGGGATTTTCTTTAGATACAAAACTTTAATCCCCAGTGTTTCGAAAAAACTTTCTTGTGTCCTCGTCACTCTCTAAGGGAGATATATCTTCCAATGATGTGTTCACTTCAAGTTTCACTTTATATTCTGATAGTAAACCTATAGCGAATTGTAACTATTCGTAGACTTGCTGCTACGTCGTAGTTAGTCCGTAGGCGCGTAGCAAGTATTTAGTGTTAATTTAGTTAGGTCTCATAGACCAGTGGCAATGTCTACGACATCACTGGGTAAACAGTGGCAAAGTCAACAAATGAAACTTCAAGTTTTATAAATTAGAATAGTTAAAGTAGACCTATAGCGAATTGTAACTATTCGTAGACCGGCTGCTACGCCGTAGCCCGTAGCCGCGTAGCATGTATGTGGTGTTAAATTAGTTAAATCTCATAGACCAGTGGCAATGTCTACGAGATCTAACTTAATTAACACCACACTGACATCGTAGACAGCTCGTAACTGTGTAGTACGTAGTCCTAATTATATTCAACCCCCTTGAATATATATGAAAACTATGTAGTCACTAATAGTAAGCAGATTAAAATATTCACTATAGTAAGCAGATTAACGTTATTATCGTGCTAGTATTTGTGATAATGTTGTTCTTTTAAACTACAGTATAGATTTCGAAGGAGTTTTTTTGCGTAATACATTTATAAAGTAACGTAAAAACTGTGTGAAGAAGGGGCAGGTCGCTAGACACTACCTACCATGTTTAACTACAAGGAAAGAAAGATCAAAGACACATGTTTATTTGGCACAAATTCACAAACAAAAAAATCATAGGGCAAGTTTTTTTGATGTTTTTTTTTGTTTGTGAACACAAGGTGTGTGTTTTTATGATACCTCAGTAGGCATCTTATAAAAACATCATTGTGTGAAGTAGAATTAAAGTACTAACATGGTTTTATAAGTTGTATTGTTACTAACCCTAACATTCTCGAATTGTAAGGATGTCTTGTGTAAATAAAAAAACAAAAATGGCAATGGATCGTGTTCTGTTTAATAAATCTATATACTTATAATAAATCTGTAGAGAGGTCAATTCTGTACATGATATATATTTTCAAAATAACTATCAGGGGGTAATTAGTGATCGATACTGATGCCAAAAATGCAATCAGTAAAATTTTTGTCTGTCTGTCTGTCTGTCTGTCTGTCTGTCTGTCTGTCTGTATGTTCCTTATAGAAACAAAATCTACTCGACGGATTTTAACGAAACTTGGTACGATTATTCTTCATACTCCTGGGGAGGTTATAGTATACTTTTCATCACGCTACAATCAATAGGAGCAGAGCAGTGATGGGAAATTTTGGGAAAACGGGAGAAGTTGCTCGATTTTTTAAGCTTCCGTCGCGTGTGCAGCCTTAATGGTTAAAGCTACATAGAAATCATTTATGACGGAAATGTTCTACATAAAATTATCTAAAAAATATCCCACTACAGCATATGTCTATCTTTTATGGTTGACTCACAATAACACGTGTAACTCCCGATAGCTTAGCAGTTCGGAGCTTTCTGATTATATTTGTTTACTCTTACGTTTATAATACTCTCACTCATCCCTAATTAAAAGAAGTTAATATTATTACCTATTCAATAAAAAAATAATCATAGTAATCGGTATAGAAACACAAAACTTATTCATGAAATACGCTAATAAGCCACCGCGTCGCGCGTGAGTACTGAATCATGCCATGCATAAGGATTATTTTTGTGTAACGGTTGCCGCGCTCGACGCGGTTCGTGGCTGTTGATGTGTTCAAAGCGTTCGACCTTATTGACAGACAATAATTGATTTTAACAAACAATGCTTATCTGCGCGACTTTTAGTTTTTAAATAGTTTAAGTATTTGAATTTATTTTGTTGTTATTTTATAAAATAGGTATTAGTGTTTTGGTAGTGTTTAAATATTCGTTCAAATTACAAATTATTAATAGTTCGCATTTTATTTCCTTTTAGGTGACGTAGTAGTAGAAAGTAGAAGTAGTACGCATAGTTTTTTAGATACCGATAGCACAGAATACATAATATTAGGTAAGTTTTGGCTAATTTATGTTCAATTTTATTTTTGTACTAGTTGTGCCCGCGACTTCGTTCGCGTGGTTGTCGAAAACCAAAATGCGTCGCTTAGACAAAAGTACATTAAATCATAGCCCTGCGTTAACTTACAGACGCTGTAGCAAATAAGAAGTGGTAGCCTGACTTGAGTCTAACAAAATTTGCACTTTATAGCTTAATATTTCAATAACGAATCCCTTAATCGAAAAAGTGTTTAATCGAAAAAGATTGTGTGTTTGCTTAAACTCACAATCTTTTTCAAAGACCTATCTAATGATACCCCACACCATAGGCTAAGCAAGAAATAAAAACAACGCCATCTATCGAAGACGAAAATAAACTGCTAAAATTTAATGCATGGAAAGCGATCAATCACACTATAGGGTTTAGGCTATGTAGACTAAAGTAGACTTTGAAAGCAGTGTCATTTAGACTACTTACCTACAGAGTACCTACCTTAAGCTATCATAACTTTATTAAAATTATCTTTTGAAGGCATTATTAATAAGTACCATATTCGCATTAATAGATGTCGCTGCATGTCTTATTCATGATCATAGTGTTAGAGTTCTTCTTGAAAACTATAAATTCAAATATCTTTTGATAGAGAGCACCGATTACGATGAAACAAAGACTAAGTAATACCCCAAGTTACGCACAATATTTATGTATAAAATTTACCTACATTAGTTTCGTAAATTTTACGTGATGCTTAGTCATCGAAACAGACAAACAGACAAACAGATAAACAGACAAACAGACAAAAATTCCAAAAATGCTGGAAATGAGTTCTGTTGGTTATACTATAACACCCTGAAAATTCCTTTTTTAAATATTTTCAATGTTCAAAAATATTTTTTCTACAGATTTATTATATGTATAGATTATGTAGGTAAAAGCGTAGATACTTTTATTAATTATAGTAGTTATAGGTATTTATTTGTAAGTGAAGTAGGTATAGGTAGATGCACAGGTGTTTCAGCTTTATTTTCATTTCTTTTTTTGTTGTAAGTTGTACATATTTCTGGGTATCCTACTTAATTCTATTAGAATATTTTAGTTTAAATAGGCACTTAGATTTTAAGTGTAAGGTAGCTATAGTTAGGACCTCTATCGTAGGTTATTTTGTTACCTAGGTAACTGACAGCCTTTCCGTTACCGTCAATTAAAAATAAAATTCACAATGCCACCTAAAAAACGCCACTGAACCGTGAGGTAGGACATATGGTACTTTTTTACGAAAAACGACGGAAACGCGGACGAAGTCGCGGGCAAAAGCTAGTAAATAATAATAACCAGAAGCAAAGAGATAATATTATGTGTCCCACACCTCATCAAGATAAGATAATATAGATAATAAGATTATACTAAAGTGCTTAACTTTAGTATAATCTTATTAATAATGCACTTGAAAACTAAACATTTCATCCGCTTTGAATTTGAACGTCACTTAATTCTTCCAGGTAACTATACAAAAATACGGTTCAAAACACAGCTCTTCTAGGAATTCTCGCTCATAATATTCCGTGCAGTTCAAAAACACTTCAAACGGCAGTGCTGCACTATTTTCAAGTGGTACGCTAATTGGACTGCTCCGAACAATGTTAAGCTGTAAACAGGCTTTCGACGGAAATATTGCACAAAAAACAAACTTTACTGGGAACATGTTTATCGATAGATAAGAAAAGATTATGTTAAATTATGTAATGAGGTTATATGAGAACGTTGAGGTTTAAAAGAGGAAGTAATGACAAAATTTTGAAAGGAGTTGCCTTCAATGGTTTGGTAATGTGGAGACAAAAAGTGAAAGGCGACTAACAAAAGGCAAATGTGAGTGGCATTGTGGAAGGAGACGTCCTAGAAAGACATACCTTATTGGTCGGTTGCTTGGTTGGCCCTCCTGATCAGAAGGTCTAAGTAGCAAAATGTCCAACAGCGCAAAATGTCTAATGAGCAGTAAGTCTACTTAGCAAAATGTCCATGTAGCAAAACGTCCAATTATCAGATGGTCTGTATAGCAGAATATTCTATTTAGCAAAACGTCATTTTTAAAATTCATGATAAAAACTAAAAGTCATTTGTAAATTACATAAATTTATATAAAAAAGTAAAGGAGCAGCGGTGGCACAGTGGTGGCGGCCCCGACTTACGAACAGTAGGTCGTGGGTTCGAACCCAGGCAGGCACATTACTTTGTGTAATTTATTTCATCATCGCTGCTCTCAAAACGGTGAAGGAAAACATCGTGAGGAAACCGGCATGTCATAGAACCAAAAATTCGAAGACATGTGACATCTACCAATCCGCATTGGGCCCGCGTGGTAGATTATAGCCCATTCCCTCTCAAAGAGAGAAGGCCTGTGTCCCAGCAGTGGGAACATTAATAGGCTGTTGATGATGATGATGATATAAAAAAGTCTGGGGTAAAATAACTCTTCAATAGCCTCTTCAATGTTATTAGGAAATTTACTCCCCTGAATTTATTCACCTAATATCCTTTTGATATGGCCAAGGTTTACCAAAAATTCAAAGAGACTAACTTTTTGACCTTCAAGCTTTTGCAGCTCTCTTTTGTATTTGGTATTAAACATTAGTCTGTATGTACATAATATTGTAATGCCGTGTCCATTTCCCTCCCGATGAAATGTGTATGTTGAATTTTGTGCCTGAGTATCCAGACATTTTGAGAATCTGACGATTTGCTAAATAGACATTCTGCTATACAGACCATCTGATAGTTGGACGTTTTGCTACATGGACATTTTGCTAAGTAGACTTACTGCTCATTAGACATTTTGCTACTTAGACCTTCTGATCAGGAGGCGTATGAACGTGCATGCGGCAAAAGGAGTATGTAAGGATTGTATCGGTAAGCGTTAGTACTGGGTATTATGATACCCCTTGGTAAGACTGTCAGACTTTCAGAGAGTTTAAGACTGTCAGAGGTTACTGACTACCTGTTACGACTGTCAAAGATCAACAAATAACTGCCGGGATCAACGTAGGTACTTTCTGAGGCACGGAGGAAACTTGGCATGCAATGTGTGGTCATATCCACAAACCAACTTAGGCAAGCGCCTGCCACCTGAAGGTTGACCCAAGTGCCCACGGAATCTAAATAATAATCTATATAAATAAAAAGAGAAGTCCTGACTGACTGACTGACTGACTGACTGATTGACTGACTGACTCATCAACGCCCAGCCCAAACCCTTGGACCTAGAAAGCTGAAATTTTGCACAGAGGTTCCCTTTATAATGTAGACAAGGAATAAGGAAGGATATTTCGAAATTCAACCCCTAAGGGAGTTAAATAGGGGATGAAAGTTTGGAAAATCATCATTTTTGATATTTTCTGACATCCACGCGGGCGAAGCCGCTGGCAAAAGCTAGCAATACAATTAAATATTATAATAAATAATTAATTATAATTTAATCAAGCCACGGGCTCCTCAGTCAGTCATACAGTGAAGTCAACTTATGAAATTACAAACAATTAATTATTAATAGATTTCCTGTAAGGTATATCTCCTAATATTCACAGTGGAATAAATTACTAATCATAATAGGTATTTCATGTTAATACGCCATGTTTACTTAATGTGTTTGCTATTATAATATTCATGGGCCTGATACGAGTATTAATGTTTACATAGGAAAAGTCGTTTATTCTTTGTGTTATCATAAACTTGTATACCTTTAGGTGTGTACAGACTTATTTCGTAGAATATCTTTGAAGTGCGTGTCTGTTGAACAACTTGGGAATGATAGACCTTGGAACACGGCTTAAGATAACATAGGCCGATAGGCGTCATTTAAAGGGCAATTTAGGGCAAATTTTAGGCAAACACGAACACGTGTTCATTGGTGAAATTCAACATCTGAACCACGTTCGTTGTCAGTATTCCGTAACAATGATGCCACAGACAGCTCATAAACGCTGTTTGGTTGTGTTGAAAGCGTTTGCGTTTATCGGTGAAATCGACCTTCAGGATCTATAACGATGTTGGACTCATAGTCCAACAACGTTCGAAGTCAGTACCACCATTGTCCATTATTATGTCACATTGACTTCAATGTATGACGAAAGTGACGAATAGCATAGTTGTCTGTCTGAAAGTCATTGGTTAATTCAACATTTTGCCTTGATTTAAATATGTTTATGGCAAAACTGTGTAATTGAGACCTCAAATTTTGTAAAAGGGCAGGAGAATAATAAGTAACATAGCTACACAATTGCACAGCCGCATTGATTAAAGACAAGTCTTTCAATCATTATCCCCTACTCATCAATTCTCCCTGTCACCATAGTGAGAGCTCATCAGTCGCCAGCGTCAGTACGTCGGTCCCTTTCTGCGTCATCGGGTGACCGCCAATCAATCCGGTGGGCTGACAGCGCTGATAGATTCAAAATGGTAACTGGTCAGGTGAAGTTGTTGCGCTTGAATGGCAGATCATTTAATTTATTGGTGTGGTATTTTATGTAAGTCGATGTGCAATTTAATTAAGACATACATCCACCTTTTTTTTCTTTAATTGGTGGGAAATCATCAAATGATCTTCTGCTCTGGGCAGAGCAGAAGGGAGTGTCAGACTTCTTGTTCCGGATCGTTACATCGCGCCGGCCAGTAGGATCGCGACACATGATCCTACGTCACCGCAGCGCCCCACCTACCGCTAAGCCGTTGACCATATGTGGGCACACACGACACACACTCGCTCGCCGTCTCTCACCATACATCGGCCATTTGACACTCAAACACTTCTACTGGCCGCGGTATCTCCTCTTCGGACTTCGACGGGAAGACACCCCCCCCCCCCCCCCCCAGATATAATTATCATTTGTTTCGGTGAAGGAAATTATCGTGAGGAAACCAGCCTACTTGTCAGATAATTCTGGACGACATGTAAGTTAGAAAGTTAAGGGCGGCATAAAATCTGTGACACCAGGTTAGGCATAAAACTGACGATGAAAAGCAAGATTTAAAAAGATTAATATTTCACATGGAGTGATTATTTAATTGACCTCCACCATTCACTCATCAGGTAATTCGATACCCCTCGAAATCCTCGAATAGACTGGTTTATTATGTTTCTTATTCCAGACCATGATGGTGTTCAAACTACCATTATCATAGTCTAGAATAAATACGTACTATTAAAGCCAGCCAGACTAGACAAATTAGAAATGTATATTATAATAATTTACATCAAACAAATCGTTTTGTGGAACGGGAGCATTAAATAAGTAATATAGTAACTTCAACATAGTACGGTCGAACAAGCTATTAAGTATACAGCCAGTTAACTTGCATTTACTTTTATGATTAAACAGATTCATAGAGACTGATGTCAAACGATACAGTAAAGCGTTTAACATTAGTCACTTAATGCCAAACGCTTTTTATAACATAATTGCAATCAATATTTTCAGTGTACTAAAAAGGGTAGTTGACTGACTAAAAAAATTGATTTTGTTAAGTCCGTCTGTTAGATTATCGAAAAATATTGGATACGTGTTTTTTGTTTTATCAAATTGACAAAAATGGTGACTGTGGTGGTGACGTCACTTTCTGGTAAAACATGTACCAAACTATGACGTCGCGCGACTTTTCAAAGCACTGTATCGTCTTCATTTATTGTTTACGTGAAAAAAGAAAAAATACGTGTCCAATATGTTTTGGAAATCTGTCTGACGGACACATTAGATTTTTTTAGTCAACTGTTATTATAAAGATTTCTGCCTCATCTGCCTGTATACTAATTAGCTTGTTCGACTGTACCTACGCATGAACGAATCACCTTTGAGAAACTCACAAGAAATAGCTTGAGGTTCCTTTGTAATACGTCTGCATACGATCTGTATTGTCTTATGAAATATTACCGTCTAAATTGAAACATGTATCAAATTTAATATATTTTATGATATAGCGAGTAGATTAAATTATTTGGGATGATTTATTGAATTATATATGCCATATTTTAATCTACGTCTCATCATGGTAGACTGAGCCAGAATTTAATTTAACTCCGACATTACATTAATTACAAAGAAATCCTTATGTATTACATAAATCGATTTTCTTTGGGTAGTTATTTGATCAAGTTAGTAATTATAAGCATCAGACTAACGAGACGTGGTAGTCTTACATAAAATAAATATAAAATTGTAAAAGAATTTCTATGTTTTCGTTTTACTGTTCTTTGGGAGTTGAGCCCACAATCTATACCTATACATTTATACAAATAAATAAAATTGAAGTGTGTGTTTGTAATATTAAAATAACAGTTTTTATGAAAGTAAGTACGGCACTTATGAAAACCACATTTTTTTGTCTGTCATGTTTGTTCCGGCTAATCTCTAAAACGTCTGAACTAATTTTGACGAGACGTTTACTGACAGATAGCTGATATTAAAAGGTCTAACATAGACTACTTTTATGTTAGAATAAATATTTGGGTTCCGTGTAAAAAAATTAAACCCTTGACATTGTAAACAAGATCCGATTCAAATATCGAGCAATATTTCGGTATAATAATTTCACACGAACGAAATCGCGGAGCACAGCTAGTCAATAATATAATATGTAGCACAAGTAATGAAACATCACGTACAATAAACAAATGTCACAAACATAAGACCAATTATATTTTGAACTGAAGGAAACAAGATAATGGGCTTGCCACAAGTTATCTTCAAAGATGCCTAAATCTCTTGTGTTGTTTCAAACTTTATTAAACATTTGTTTCCTTTTGGCTTCAGGGCTACAGGTTTGGTGAGTAGATCAATACCGTTAACTTTTTCTATACAAAAAATCGGTAGAGAGGTACAAGCTAGGTTTTTTTTATTAAATAGGCCTCTCTTGTCCTCAATCTACTCGTAGTCCTTAGGACAGAGATGAGGTCGTTGGTGGAACGAGCTAACCCGAAAGAATAAGATTGGCAATACAAAATTAAAATTGGTTTTTAGTTACAATCATCATCATTCTCTAATAAGGATCATCATTCTGAAATGAGGACATCCGCATGAGAACCAAGGTTACCGACGTAGCCCGAAGAATTGCCAGACTTAAGTGGCAATGGGCAGGGTACATTGCTCGCAGAACGGATGGCCGATGGGGCCGAAAAGTTCTGGAATGGCGACCACGAACCTGAAGACGTTGCGTTGGAAGACCTCCCACTAGGTGGACCGATGACCTGGTCAAGGTTGCGGGGACCCGCTGGATGAGAGACGCACGGGACCGGTCAATTCAGCGACACCGGCCTATGTCCAGCAGTGGACGTCTTTTGGCTGAAATGATGATGATCATTCTCTAGCGCTTATCCCAATTTACTTGGCGTCGGCGCTGCATGTCTTCTGCCTCCATACTTCTCTAATACTCGTCATCTCAGTAGGCACCTCTTTTCTAGCCATATGATCCTTCACATAGTGCATCCATTTATTAAATGTTAGTCCAACTCCTTCACTGTTATTTTCTGATTTAAGGTTGATGTTCCAGGGTAGCCCGCGAAATTCAAATTTTCTCACGTTTTTAGCGATTTGCAGGCCAGTGCTAGGTTGTATGTTAGTGAAAATATGATTCGCGGCTGTAAGACGTATGCAGTTACAGAATTATAATCATCAAAATCATCATTACAACCCTCCAAGTTCATGTAACTGTCAAGAATGACCTTTTGATGAAATACTCATTCTTGACCTAGCACTGGCTTGCAAAGCGCTAAAAACGTAAGAAAATTTGAATTTCGCGGGCTACCCTGGAACATCCATTTTAAGACTAAACTAGCGCCACCCACATCTTATTTCTTTTACTATAAAATCACATCAAATTTGAAAAATCCAAAACACTATCATGCTAGTAAATAACATTTAGTATAGGTACTTTTAAAATCACTTTTTATGATTCTATACTTTATAAATTAAGAGAATTACTGATTACCGCCAAAAGTGGTGGTCTCTTAATTTATCAAGATGTGATTTTAGAGTATAAGAAATAAGATGTGGGTGACGCTAGTTTCGCGTTTAATGGCGCCTTAATTTGTTGCGGGATTCAAGACAGTTTAATTGTTTCTCTGGGAGTTTAGTAGAGCTTTATTGTCTAGGCGCTTTTCTCGTGGTCGCCACTGTTTTTATTACGGATTTCAGGAAAAAAAATCATCCATCGCTTCTTCGATTTCCTCTGCTCTTATAGTCATCCATTTCAATATTAACAAAGAACACTGAAAATCACTACATCAACTAACAATGAAACCACATCACTGCAATGGAAGTTTGATAACTTTTACTGAAATAGTTTAATCAATTGACCTGCTGAAATACTTGCATATTGGAACGTTTTCACTGTTATTATTTAACTAGTTGACCCACGCAGCTTCGTCTGCTTCACAATATAGCTTATAACCTTCCTCGATAAATCGACTATCCAACATAGAAATATTTTTTCAATTGTGTATTTTGAAAATATAATATAGCCTATGTTACTCGGTAAATGTGTATCTTTCTAATGTAGAAAGAATTTTCAAAGTCGGCAGAGTCATGTTAAATATTCAATAACACCTTGTAAACATTATGGTGAATAATCTCTACGTATCAAAATTGGGACGCGAGGGCCGGACAGCGTAATTATTTTGTCGCGTGGATATTTTTACATTGCGATATCTTCTATAAAGATATTTGTTTAAACTATATAGAGTAATGGCACAAATATTCTATATTAAATTTCCGTTCTAACAAACACATTTATTTAGTTATCGATTAATATCATATGGATTAAATAAGCTTCGCAAAAAGTAATTATTTTTGACCTAACATTTTAATAGTAAAAAATGGTTAATGGTTGGTTGGTTGGTTATGGTGGTGGTGGCGGGAACTCGAAACAACAATCAAACATGGTAAATATCCCGTTTATGATATTAATAGTAGTGTCAGTGACCATGTCAGTTTAAAAACTTATACAGTGAGTCAATCTTAAAAGATAGACATATGCTGCCGCGTACTTTTTTTAGAATTTTTAAAGAGGAACAATTCCTTCTTAATTGCATAACATAGACCATTTTTGCAGCACACGCAACGGAAGTTCTCAAAAAGGAATATCTTTTCCCGTTTTTGTAACATTTTTCATTTATGCTCCGCGCCTATTAGTCTTAGCGTGATGTTATATAGCCCAAAGCTTTCCTCGATAAATGAACTATCCAACACAAACAGAATTTTTCAATTCCAACCAGTATTCTGTGAGTTTATCGCGTTCAAACAAACAAACTTTTCAACTTTATTATATTAAATATAGATATTAGTATAGATTTTATAACGAAGAGTAATAAAAAAGACTGGAATTCATATTAAAGTAATTTAGCAGTTATTGTTCAACGTAATTTATATTGCAGAATGTTTTGATTGAAATTGAAACATAAATAAAAGAGTTTTCATAATTACATTTTTCAGTTCTTTCATATGAATTTTAAAATACTCTACCCGAACGCGGTTTTTAATCTATTTTATGTTTTACCAGGAGACTATTACTGGATGGAATTTTAATAAAACTCTAAATCGTAAATATCTTTTTGATCTGTGTTTCTGTGAATAATATTCGTACATTTCATGACAGACAGACCATGAAAAGTAAATAACGTTATAACTTTGCTTTCATTTTGTAAAGTTATAATTACGTACTTTCTACTTAAATATCACCTAGAAACTCGTCGATATTTCCAAATGCCAATGTCATTATCACTTGGGTAGGTAGGCAACTTATAATTTATATAAGAGACCCTGGCCATTAATCAAATTGGTCCCGATAGAAAAGTGACGCAGGAAAATAATGACCTTATTTTCCTGTATATAGCTTCGCGAAAGTATTTATTTAAAGTGGACGTCGTTAAGGGCTGACGGGGGTTCTCGTGGCTACATAATAACACTTGCACGTGCCGATTCAAGGTCGAGCCGTGTATGGGTCCATCCATTACATATCGAGTTTCCTCCGTGCGTCAGAATGCACGTTCATCTGTTTGTACTGCCTGTTATTTGTACGTCTTTGACAGTCGTGACAGAAGTTAGCGGCCTGAAACTGTGATAACCATGCAGGGTGTAGGGTACCGTTTTTTCCTTTTGAAGTACGAAAAAACTAAAACCCGACTACGACAAAAAAAACGACACTGAAAAAGTATGAAACAAGATTTTCAGGATATAACAAAAAGATAAGCCGTAGTCACACGGTATTAAAGTGTTTAGGTTGATACCTATAACGTGTGACTACGGCTTTTCTTTTTGTTCTATCCTGAAAATCTTGTTTCATACTTTTTCAGCGTCGTTTTTTTTAAAAATTTTGGTGTTAAATATTTTTTTGACTCTTGGCTTTTTGTCCGCTAGAGGGCGTGATTTTAAATTTGAGCAATATTTTGGAAATGTACAAGTGAGGCCCTTTTAAATGATACCAAACACGGCGTGTTTATCTCCATTTTTATTATTTTTTAAGCCTTACTTTTTGACCGCTAGAGGGCGCCAAATGACAGTGACACGTCACGTAGCCTATGTTCAGCGGAAAATGAAGACGGTTCTAACTATACCTCATATGTCGAGTTCCGATAAGTAGATTAGAAGCTATGAGGGAACAGATGAAGATACACACAAACATACATACATACATAGCCAGTCAAAATCATAACCCTCCTTTGGCTTTGCCGTAGTCGGGTAAAAAAGAGCCTAGTAAATATAACTACGTCTATGTCAAACAACAAGATCTATTCAGCCGTTATTGAGTAACAAACATTTATCCATACAAACTTACGCAATTATTTATAAAAAAAAAGTAATCTTTATCTTGCACTTTTAGTTCGACATTGACAATAATTACGCCAAAGTGCTAAGTAACGTTTATCTCGGCCTAAGATTAATGAGTATACGTTACTCCGTAATGTTCCCTTTACCCTCATTTCAGTATAAAAGAAAAAAAGCAGGGAAATAGGTAGTTACGCGTCGAGGCGACGGCTACGCTGTAAACTCATTATTATCTAATGGACCGTCACGTTATGTACCTATATTTGATACTATCTATAAGACATTAGATACGTTCTAGAAAATTGGAGAATTAAGGTACAAGTTGGTAGCCGACTGCACGCAGCAGCAGCAGACGACATGTCGTCGCTTCATGTCGTCACGACACGTCGTCGCGTCATGTCGCTGCAGTCATGATTTCGAACCCGACTGCAGACGACAACTGCAGATGTCATCTAGTTAATTCCGAGTGCGTATATCAATTGTTTTTACTGCTCTGCGTGTTAAACTGAACACAGGTTCCGATAAATTTTCGGTTAAAGGACATATCTCCTGTTTTTTCTGTTATCTATGGGCACTACTGATCTGCGGTCGGATGACAGGCGACACGTGCGTCTGCCGCTCGACGACGCGTCGCTAGCTTCATGTCGCTAACTACGGAGGGAATTTCATAGAAATACGTAGAAACCAGTCGTGTCGCCGCGACACGTCGTCTGCTGCTGCTGCGTGCAGTCGGCTACCAACTTGTACCTTAAAGTTCGAGGTTTTGGTATTTGGAAATGAAAGAACATACATAACTTTACGCCTGTACTCCCCAAAGTGTCAAGCAGAGGTGTACCTAATAGTACACCCACATTTCGCCAGTTGTTTAAGTCCCATGTAATAGTGGGTGAGCCTATTGCCATCAATCGGGCACAAATTCAGACTCCGTGGCTGTTACTGAGAAACACCTGATGAAAAACCTTATAACATTTTACCCGACCCGAGAATCGTAATAAGGACCTCATGCTCAAGACCAACGAGGCCGAAAGAAGGTTAATTCAACTAAATAGGGTATTTCACCAAAAAAATCTAATTAGACCGTCAGATAGATTTCCAAAAAATATTGGACACGTATTTTTTCTTTTTTCACGTAAACAAAAAATAAAGACGATACAGTGCTTCGAAAAGTCGTGTCAAGTCGTGTGACGTCACAAGGATAGTACTTTTTTACCCACAAAGTGACGTGAAAAACCCCCACTCATGATCTTTGACAGGTTTCATCTTCGTCAATTTTTATTAATTTGAGCAAACAAAAAACACGTATCCGATATTTTTCGATAATCGACGGACTAATTAGATTTTTTTGGTAAAATACCCTATTGTTAAAATTAGCGGCAATCATCTTCATCTATTAAATCATGACGTAAAATTCCTGCTAAAATCCTACTAATATTATAAATGCGAAAGTTTGTGAGGATGTTTGTTACTCTTTCACGCAAAAACTGCTGAATGGATTTGGATGAAATTTGGCACACAGTTAGTTTAGAACCTGGATTAACATATAGAATTTTTATCCCGGTAGTATGATCCTCGTGGGACAATTATCGAACAGCACGCGGGTGAAACCGCGGGCATAAGCTAGTACTGCATATTTGTTCCCTTTCGAATCTGAAAAGAGGACGACCATTCTTCGTAATCACCGATCCGTTGACCCGCGTTAAAAAGGCCATCGTGCAACATTACCCCGCGGTGACTATTCACATATCGAGCCATAATGAGGCAAAGAGAAAGGCACACTCGCTATGTATACTTCCAATATTTTAATTGCTTGCATACATACGCCTCATTTACATTTAGGAGCCGTAATGCATAACTTTCAGTAATATTATGTAACAAGGTCAGTAAAATTATTCAGTACCGAAATACTTGCCGTCTCGCGTTTATAAATCACCATCAGTATAATTGAATGTGTTTTTAGCTAGCTGCGTACTACTATTTCATACAATACTTCAAATATTTCATGTGACATATTCCCATGCGTACTACAACTTTATTTATGACCTTGTCGATGCTTGTTTGGTATATACAAGGTGTAACACAATAAACGCATGACCCTTTTTTTTTGGGCGGGTGGAAAATTATCAAATAACCCGCTCTTGGGCAGAGCGAAAGGGAATGTCAGACTTCTACTGACTAAAAACCACCCATGTTCCTTCTTGGCCCTTTATGTCGAGGACGCGGTATCTTTGTGACCAACCCGCAGCCGTCACATCCGCCCAGACTGACAGGAGCTATTTGATGATTTACAACCCTACAAGATAAAAAGGCAACTTGAGTTAACATAATATTAACTCGGCAACATACTAACAATATAGGTACTAACATTAAGTAACTTTTTGCTTAAAAAAATCTAATAAATGAAATAAGTTGTGAGTTGCGCAGGAACGCTAATATTCAGGCAGGCAAAGCAAACTAGTAAATCGCGTTTGTCGCAAATCGCATTGCCTGAAACCGAGAACGGAGCCTCATTACCTCAATGCCATTTTGTAAGTCATAGTTTCGTTCAGATAAGGTCTGATAGAAGAGCCATAGACTCAAACTGAGTATCTGTAGGGCTATTGCGTATCTTTTTAAGGCTGATGTTCCAGGGTAGCCCGCGAAATTCATATTTTCTTACGTTTTTAGCGATTTGCAGGCCAGTGCTAGGTTGTATGTTAGTGAAAATATGATTCGCGGCTGTAAGACGTATGCAGTTACAGAATTATAATCATCAAAATCATCATTACAACCCTCCAAGTTCATGTAACTCTCAAGAATGATTATTTCATCAAAAGGTCATTCTTGAGAGTTACATGAACTTGAAGGGTTGTAGGCAGATAGTGTTTTACTTTTTTAGTCCAAATACTTTTTTTGTAAATCGCAAAATATCACTAATTTCGCACTATTTGGCCGCAGCGAAAGACGTAACAACCGCTTTGTAGTGCAAGCTGATTAGAACTTTGAAAAGAAACTGTTAGAATAACAGTATTTCAAACGAAGTTTGAACCACCACAAATAGAGTTGCTAATTTGAGGTAGTATAGGCTCTTAATATAAATTAAAGTACCGTAAGACGTGGCATTATAACTAGGTACGTGAAACGTACTCGTAGTTAATCCAAGTTATAACCTTATTATCATAAATATCATCGCTTTATTGCATGCACTTTAACTTTTATAACGCTGTCCTTATCCGGTAAGTGCATATCGTATATTCAAATAAAATGTTAATGTCAGATATGTCCATGTACGCCCGTCGGGGCTGCGGGTTGTTCGAAAGAGATACCGCGGCCTCGGCACAAAGGGCTAAGAAGGAACATGGGTGGTTTTTAGTCAGTAGAAGTCTGACAGTCCCTACCGCTCAGCCCAGAGCGGGAGGAGTCATTTGATGATTCAATTACATACTATTTTATTACATACTGTATAAGAATTAAAATTACATACTGTATAAGATTGATACTGGTTGATGACTGTCACTTAAGCGGAGTGTCGTATCTCTGGTTGATGTGGCGTCTGCCTACTGATGACGCGCAGGCGGCATACAAACTCTGACTTGTGCAACAATCACACGATAAAGAAGAAACCGATAACATTTTGTAAAAGGGAAGCCGCTGCTTTTACAACTGGAACGACGAACTGCTATATTCTGACCCAACCCTGGAAATATTAAAGCCAATAAATAACCAGTGAGCCATCTATTAAAAGCAATCCTCCACCGATATATGTATTTAAAGAAAAAAGCGCTGCAGAAACATGTAACACCTAGTCAAAGAGAAATAAAAGACTGGTAGAGCGGACAATGTTTTCATACACAAAATTTTGGTCTCGAACATTTTCGATGTTGACACACGAATGCATGCTACCTGCAATCTGTATGACACTATACAGAGATACAGACCGATTTGTTACTATGCAGTAACAAGTATCGGATTACTATTTTCTTCGTCTTGTACCGTCTATCGTTCGTAAATATTTAAATGTCTTTTCTTCTA
Source organism: Diarsia dahlii (assembly GCA_949775195.1). Classification (NCBI taxonomy): domain Eukaryota; kingdom Metazoa; phylum Arthropoda; class Insecta; order Lepidoptera; family Noctuidae; genus Diarsia; species Diarsia dahlii. The sequence goes on from OX459195.1 coordinate 18,816,037, forward strand.
GTAGACAACTAGACACTCTTGTTCAAGTCGTGATACTTATTTTCTATAAGTCTTGTCAAACACATGTTGTACATGACACATCTACATATTTTATGCGCGATACGTGTTTTAACAATTTTGTATACTATACATGTAACATGTTTGGAAGTCCGTGTTTACACAAAACAAGTCTTGATATTTTGTTTTCAACAAGTCTTGTAAAAGTTTTCAACATCCTGTCGTATTTAAAGTATGTACGTATATCATACGTGTATTGTATATAATACGGGAATATCCTGGATGAGGCTGGCATAAGGACGTGGAGCTTGGCACAAACAAAGAGAGGCCTATGTCCAGCAGTGGGTGAAGTCGAGCTGTGGATGATGATGATTGCATGATTAATCTCCCTTGATATTGTTCTTAGTGTCGCACAGTGGTTCAGATAGTATGGCGTTGCGAAAAATACTATACATATTTTAACGAAAAGACGTATGAATCACATATTGACTTTGTTCAAATATAAGACTTTATTGATATTTTTTTGTAGGACGTTCGTTTGTACTATGTTCTAATTTGTATACAGAGTTTGACTTAATTAAAAAAAAAACCGACTTTGAACCACTGTTCGCCGCCATAATTTTTTTTTAGTCTGAAAACTTTGAAGAATATTTTATGATTTGCAATGTAACGCGGACTAAGATGTATCTATTTTATTTATTAGTACTTTAGGTTCATAGATGACGTAAACGCCAATCCCCAAAACGCAAGTGCTTTTAAAGAGTAGGTTCCGATATCGGACTAATGTGTCCAGTAAACGAAGGTTCTTGCATCCGTTTGAATTCGATCGAATCATCTGGAACATTAACAGTCAAACATACGTAAACTTACGCTTTTCCCCAGGGGGTTAGGCAGAAACCGCAGAACGCCACCTACTACGATCCTTATATACATACTCGTTTTTTTTGTTAGGTAATACTGTAATTCCCTCGGGCTTAATGTAGGTACATAACCCACTTTTATTTCTAACTTTCTTTTTTTGTAACCTAAATTATTTATTGTTGTTGTACTTGCCCTGTATTTTTCTGCGAGTGCTGTGCAAGTGTGCACTTCTGTAAGTGACAAATTCACTATGCTTTAAACTGTTTGTGATGTAATTATATGTATGTTCTTAGTGAGTAAGCCGTTGAATTTAAATAAAATAATAGTAGTTTATGCGACTGTGCATAATGAAGGGCATTACAACACAAGTGTGGGTTTAAGAAACTCGCCTTCGGCTCGTTTCTTAATAGCATCACACGAGTGTTGTATGTAATGCCTAATTATGTATAGTTTCATACACTACTTTATCTACCCAAATATCATAAGGGCTCTATGATGGGTTCAGGAACCACAGGGAAATGACCAGCATTGTTACCAGTATATTGCAATAAAAAATACCGAACAAATGACAGCTCGAAATGGCGGCGTTTCGGATATCTGTCATTTTTTTTAAATCATAGGCAAACGAACAAAGTCACTATTCTTGTGTCACTCGAGATCAAAATGTCGTGCGATTTATAATTAAAATCATACTGAATTGGGGTTTCGTCACAGAATACATAATAGTACTACGTACAGAAGGGACACTCACCTCCCCGCGCTCATATTAAATACCGCACCTCACCCCGCACTTCGAGGTATACGTCGTCGCCACTTGAGCAATGGCTCGCGCTCGCATCAGTCGCCGCTCGGCTTTCGCGACGCAGACCGTTGCACTTTCCGCGCCATTTTTTAGGCTACGATAACCCTACTAGAGTTTACGCACACATTTGCACGTGCACGTCGTGCACAAACGTTATTTGTTTATGTAGTAGTAATAGGTAATTATTTTGCGGGCGTTGTATGGAGTGTCCGAGGTGTGGTTTCGTATCGATAGGTATCTGTTTTAATGTAGATACTAGAATAGCACACTCACTTGAATTTGACACCTGTTCCAAATTTAAACTCATAACCTACTGTTTTCTTTCTGCTGGTTGGTAATGCTGGTCATTGCCTATGGTTTTTGAACGCATTAGAGAGGGTGTATGATATTTGGGTAGATAAATAAATAAATACTCGTTCCCTTTGCCTCGTCTACATTCATACATTTAGTCATACACGCACGGCAGTTGTTACTACTACGCACCTATCCTTTCTGAAGAAACTCACCAAAAAGGTCAGTGTATGTCTGTCTAGGGCGTCCCCTCCCGGCGTCTGCCCCTGACGGCATTTAACAAATGTTTGAAATAAACAACTCTTAGATTAAGAACGGGATGTTTTGAATTTCAATTAACTTAACCATTAGTAAAGCTGGATTAAACTCTGACGTAATAACTCTACTAAGTCTTTGTTAACTCGAAGCAGTATAAATAAATGAAGACAGCAATTACCGGCTTTTATAATATTCAGTCTGCGATGCAACGATTTGTTACTAAGAATAATCACGAGCTCAAATGTTATTAAACAACGTTAAAGTTAAAGCTTGTTGGAATTGAATACTAAATCAGGACTCTAAGAGGATTTAATAAATTAGCGCAGTTTAACTCTTGGGATGGGCAACACAACGCAATTCATCATAGGTAGAGGTACGTCTCCAGAGACGTAGGTAATAATAATAATAAAATAAACACATTGTGAAAAATTCAATTATGTCTGCCTCTCAAAATGGATGTAGGAACGGGTCCCGCGGTACTAAGGAGCTACTCGTCATCGACATGGCCATTAGCCAACAGGTTCGTCGAGCCCGCAAGGATCTGTCGACATGTTGGATAGATTATAAGAAGGCCTATGACTCGGTGCCACATACATGGCTCGTGAGGGTGCTGGAGTTGTACAAAATAGACGCAACTCTACGCACCTTCCTTGAGTCGTGTATGGGGCAATGGAGGACGGTCCTTCGATATCCAGGATGTCGACGGATTCAGGGGAACGATGAACCTGTATGGATTAAACGGGGAATCTTCCAGGGCGACAGCCTGAGCCCGCTTTGGTTCTGTCTGGCCCTGAATCCTTTAAGCACATTGCTAGAGGATTCAGGTCTAGGCTACCGGATGAGGAGAGATGGTCAGGTCACATCTCACCTTCTTTACATGGATGATCTGAAACTCTTTGCCCCCAACAGATTGCGCCTGATGGAGCTACTGAAACTAACTGAATGTTTTAGTAGCGCCATCAGGATGGAATTTGGTGTGGACAAATGTGCAGTCATGCATGTAAAGAAAGGGGGGATTATGGAATCCGAGGGAATTCAGCTCTCGGATTCCATACACCTCAGATCCCTTTCCTCATCTGAAAGCTATAAATATTTGGGTATGTCGGAAGCGTTAGGCATTAACGTAGCTGACATGAAGCAATCGTTGGGGGAGCGTTTCTTCGGACGCCTAAAGAAGGTTTTAAATAGCCTTCTTTCAGGTGGGAACAAGGTGCGCGCCTTCAACGGTTGGGTCATGCCAGTTTTAATGTACTCTTTCGACATATTCAAGTGGACTCAGACTGAACTCGATGCCTTGGATAGGAGAGTCCGTACATTGCTGACCGCAAATCGGATGCATCACCCACGATCATCGGTAATGAGACTGTACATCCCGCGGAAGTGCGGGGGTCGAGGCTTTTTAAACGCAAAGACCCTCCACAACCGCGAGGTGTGCAGTCTCAGAGAATATTTTTTAAAAGCCGATGCGGGTATGCACCGAGATGTGGTCGCAGTGGACAAGGGACTCACCCCGCTGTCCATGGCTAACGAGAACTGGCGCAAACCTGTGGTACTTACTGCTGATGACCGCAAGGAAATATGGCAAAGCAAGGAGCTTCACGGGCGCTTCTACCGGGCTCTTCATGGGCCCGATGTAGATTTTCTAGCGTCCGTGTCCTGGCTACGTTTCGGCGACCTCTTTGGGGAAACTGAAGGTTTTGTCTGTGCAATTATGGACGAAGTTATGTTGACGAACAACTACCGGAAATATATTATGAAGGATGGGACGGTTGACGTGTGTCGGGCATGCCATCGTCCGGGAGAGTCCATCAGACATATTATTTCTGGTTGTTCTCGTCTGGCTAACGGCGAGTACTTGCACAGGCACAATCAAGTAGCCAGGATTATTCACCAGCAACTTGCCTTGAAATATAAACTTGTGGAGTCAGAGGTACCGTACTACAAGTATGTGCCCGATCCAGTTCTCGAAAAAGACCATGTAACGTTGTACTGGGATCAGTCTATCATCACTGACAGGACTATAAATTGTTGCCAATAAGCCTGATATAGTGGTGATAGACCGATCAGTGCGCCGCGCAATGATAATCGATGTTACCATTCCGCATGACGAGAACCTCGTGAAAGCTGAAAAAGAGAAGCAAATAAAATATCTGGATTTAGCACACGAGGTTGTCGATATGTGGCATGTGAGCTCGGCTATCATTGTGCCGATAGTCGTAACGGCCAATGGCCTTATAGCCAAAAGCATGGACCAACATCTATCAAAGCTTTCGCTCGGCGGTTGGATCAAGGGCCTGATTCAGAAGGCAATACTTCTTGATACGGCTCGTATTGTGAGGAGGTTCCTGTCTCTGGAGCCCTAACCACCGGTGGCTTGGACCCTGCTCCCGTCACCGGTGGACGACTATTTTTTTATATTTTTAAATGTTTTTTGATATCTTTTTTAACAAATATTTAAAAATGTAAATTAGTATGTAAGAAAAATAAATAAAGAGAATAATAATAATAATATTCCACAACTATCACACAACGCCATCTAGTCCCAAGCTAAGCAGAGCTTGTGTTATGGGTACTAGACAACTGATAAACATACTTATATATTTCTAAATACATACATATTAAAGATAAATTACACCCAGACACAGAACAAATGATCGTGCTCATCACACAAACATTTGTCCTGGGTGGGAATCGAACCCACGACCTCCGGCATAGCAGTTAGGGTCACTAACCACTAGACCAACAGGCCAGTCAAACCAAAAAAGGTATACCTATGATGAATTAATTTAGGTGGCAATAGAATGGAACTGAAAAATTCAAGTGTATTTAGAGTTCCTTACCCAAATGGTTTTCTACCTGACCCTACTCGTAACTAAAGTTGTAGGTACTGTTTACCCGTTCGTCTTTTTCGCTTCATGTAAATCCAACCGTTATAGGTAAGCACTTGAATTTAGGCAGAAGATAGAATGCTATACTGGTGCTACGAAATCCATCGTGTGTGAGTCGGACTCGCACTTGACTGGGTTTTAAATTGTATTAAAAACTTGAAAGCGCGTATGAGTCCACAACATGTTGTAATGAAAAAGTATAATAAAAAGAAACATTGAAAAAGTAAGTATAAGCAAACATTTTATGTTAATATAAAAGCGCTATAGAATTTCTAAAGAAACTTTTGTTTACTTTAATCTTCGATCCCCTTTCAAACACTGTACAGAGTGTACTTGGTTCGTTTATTTTCCTAATCATGACAGAGTGCAAGCTTGGAGAGTGCAAACTTATTAAAAAATGAATACTAAGACTTAGAAGATATTAGAAGTTTTGTTAGAAGCCGTGCAGTTTGGTACTCATAGATAGTTCTTCTTCTTCATCGAGTGGTTAGTGCCTAACTTGATGTCAGAGTTTTAACGTCGCCCATGGGCTGACTTGGCTTTACATGCCGTCCAGAAATATCATCATCATCATTTCAGCCGAAAGACGTCCACTGCTGGACATAGGCCTCCCCTAAGTGTCGCCACATTGACCGGTCCCGTGCGTCTCGCATCCAGCGGATCCCCGCAACCTTCACCAGGTCATTGGTCCACCTAGTGGGAGGCCTTCCAACGCAACGTCTTCCGGTTCGCGGTCGCCATCACTCCAGAACTTACCGGCCCCATCGGTCATCCGTTCTGCGAGCAATGTGCCCTGCCCACTGCCACATAAGCTTGGCAATTCTTAGGGCTATGTCGGTAGCCTCGGTTCTCACGCGGATGTCCTCATTTCTGATGAAGAGAAATATCTCTCAGGCGTTTATATAATATAACTTTTACTCTAGCGTTGTAACTTAGTATAATTAGCTCGTTGGTCTAGTGCAGGGATGGCGAACCTTTATGGATCATCGTGCCATTTTTTCTAAAAAAATGTTTATTGAGACCTTGCAATATTATTTGACGGCAGTCAAATAATATTGCTTAGTGGCAAATAATTAAACTAAATATTTTCAAGTAAAGCTCTTTTTTTGCTACCAAAAAGAAAAAAACTTGACAAATGTCGTAATAAATGTTGATCTACGTGTACCTAATTAAAATTAAAGTAAGATTGCATCTTGGACTGAACTCCTCTACCAAACGGTTTCTAATCAAATCTTATGTTATAGGGAACATCTTTGAAAATAATGACACGCACGTAGACATAGTTGAAAATATGGTTAAAAATTCGGTGGCGTGCCTAAAATATTCTGCAACGTGCCATTGGTTCGCCATTTCTGGTCTAGTGGTTACAAGTGCGAATGCTGAGTATGAGGACCTATTTTTGTTTTGGTGTTTGGGTTATCAGCTAATGACTCCTGGCGCTCTGGGCTGAGCGGTAGGGAGTGTCAGACTTCTACTGACTAAAAACCACCCATGTTGCTTCTTAGCCTTTGTGCCGAAGCCGTGGTATCTCTTTGGAACCACCCGCAACCCCGACGGGGCCTGCTGCGCAGCGTAGCGGTCCTGGGTTCGGTTCCGGTTAAACTGTTATTGATATTTTCTATAAGGAATTTTTCAGAAGCTGCCTAGAGGTTTTGTGCCCGGTTGATGGTATTAGGCTCATAATATAGGTTACTGGTGTAATGTGGGAGTACCTACACTTCTGCTTTACCCTTCGGGGATTATAAGCGTGATGTTATGTTATGTATAATTAGCCTTAAACGTTCCCACTGCTGGTACAGCGGACTAATAATTCATTTCGTTAATTTCATTTCATTTATGTGTTTCAGACATCAGTATCCATAAAATTGTTAGTAATTACATTTAAAATTATGTTAGTAAACAGATAAAATCATAAAGGACACATACAGACAAATACACACTCACAATAGTAAAATTAACATCAAACAAGTCTTTTAATAATAGATTATTAGATTATTTTTTATTTATTATTTTTAATGATAGATTTTTAGTCTTTGTATAATAATGTCTTCTTCGAACTCGGTTTACTTACAGGTAACAAATCTCCCAGGTAACAAATGACAAAACTAACTGTGTAATAGTTTTGAACTTATCGACGATTGATATCTACACAAAACCAACGTTTTGAATGGCGATCAATTTGCCGTTATCTCTGCAGTTTATTGCATCAATTGAACCGTGCGATCCGGAATTAAATTGACGAAGCGGTTATCGATAAATTACTCGTAGCTAATACAACACTAGCGATTGTGCTTTTCGATATTGCGTTAATATCTTCGATAGATTTGAAAAAAGGGGAATTTTAAATCAATTCTCTCTCTCATGAGGTCCTGGGATCGATTCTCGGGTTGGGCAAAGTGTTATTAGGTCTGGATCTATGCCCGGTTGATGGCAATAGGGCAACAGGAATGTTGCCTGACTAAAAAACAATATGATTCTGTTTAGTCCGTCAGTTACATTATCGAAAGACATTGAATACGTGTTTTTTGTTCTATCAAATTAATAAAAAAATTTGAAGATAAAACGCGTTAAAGATCATGAGTCGGCTTGTGGCATAGCGTGGTAAAAAATGTACTCCAATGTGACGTCACACGAGTTTTTGAAGCACTGTATCGTCTTCATTTTTAGTTTACGTAAAAAAAAAACGTGTCCAATATTTTTTGGAAATCTATCTGACGGACTAATTAGTTTTTCTTTGTTAACTATCCCATTTCATGACACTTAAACATACTGGCAGAATATGGATGTACCTAGGTACTATTAGGTATACCTCTGCCTAACCCTTCGGGGATTACAGGCGTGATGTTATGTAATGTTCTGCATCCGATCACTTCAAAGCAGTTTTGCATCTTTTTAGTCTAAAAACCTCTTCAGAACGAAAAGTTTCAAAAATACTGTACCAGTTACGAAATATTCGACATTTTGTTGTATAGGTCTTTAACGAACTACAAACTGAAATATCGTGCCTCTTGTGACGAAAAGCGGTTTAAAAGTTGCAACCAGATCAAAAAGTAACAAAATGAAATAGGAAAAATAAAATCCGTGCTCAAAACAATATTTTACAAAGCAATAAACGTGACTGCGGATTACTGTACAGTTGCCAGTTTAAAAATAAAAATATAACATTTTTCCGAGCCAGTAACAACGGAAAGCTTCGACAGGGCTGACGTTTAGACGTATAGTGTTGCACAAAGTAACTTAAAGCTTTGAGCGTTAGAAAATTGAAGTGGAAGAAATTGCACAGAGTGAATTTTTACACGAATAAATATTTTAATAACACATGAAACGGTTAGCTTTTTTGATGAAATACTACACTGAGGAGCTCATAGCGAAATGATTATAGACGCTCGGGAAGAATAAGGCGCTAACAGCGCCGAAACTAGCGCAACCACATCTTATTTCTTTTAGTCTAAACTCTTTTACTCTAAAATCATATCAAATTTGAAAAATCCAAAACACTATCATACTAGTAAATAACCTGTAGTATTTTAAAATCACTTTTCATGATTCTAGACTTGATTAATTAAGAAAATTACTGATTAAGACCACTTTTAGTTTTAATCAGTAATTCTCTTAATTTATCAATTTAATTTAAAAGAAATAAGATGTGGGCGCTTCGCTAAAGGTCGCTGGCATTTAGTGTCGCCTTAAGGTTAAGCCGCGCTTTCTGAGGCCATGGCTATGTAACCACCCATTACATACATACTTAGTTTCCTCCGTGCCTCGGAAGGCACGTTAAGCCGTTGTCGGTCCCAGGCTTCGATCAATAATAGTACTAGATTAAGCATCAGGAACAAAACTGAGTCGCTCAAGTGGCCACGATTGCACACACGTAAACATCTACATAACATCTTAGAAAAAAGTTCAATATTATTAACAACTTCAGATGATTATAAACCTTAACACTTAAACATAACGTTTAATTATCATTGTAAAGTATATTTATTTAAGCCCTTTCATCGGAGAAAGATTAGAAGCAAAACATTTTAAATGTCGCTCCAAAATAAAAAGTCATCAGTACAAAAATATTCATTCTAAAATGAAACTTAAACTCTAAGCAATACGGTTAAAAGCATTTTGTGTACAATGTCGTGCTTATTGTATTGCGGAACTAGCGTTCCCTGTTCAAGAACATGATACAATAGTTGGTGCGTTGTAGCAAACATTGGCCAAACAATTATAATATTCGCTGATTTAATTATATTTACAGTTTATTTATGTTTAAATATTATGAAAAAGCACGTAATGATATTAAATTACCGAAAAAAAGATATTCCTTCCAAAACTTTGGTGTTACGGTGGTTATTTACGCAGTTTTTGAACGCATACTGCGGTATTTTGACGTCTTAATGTTGGCTATGATTGGACCATACTAATTTGAAATAAGACCACAAATACGTTTGTGGTCTTATATTTCGGGCCGTTTTTGAAGCGCTTATCGGGAATCTAGTACATTATTGATCGAAGGTCCCAGGTGTCATTTTGTAGTCTTTGGTCAGTCGTAGCAGGTAGTCAGTGAGGTCCGGATATTGAGTCGTACGGGTTTTTTAAAGAACCCAATCGACTTTTGGGAAATAACTTGTTGTAATTTCTTTACGATGAGATGGAAAAACATGGTGCTAGTATCACAAGTCAATTGAATAATAATACATGAGTTATACATTATTAATATTGCAGATTGCAGTGCCTACCTAGTTCTATTTTTTTCATTGGTTACTTGAAAAAGATGTATTACTAAAGTCTTTGATTTTCCCGTTATAACTAAATAAATAATAATAAATACCTCGGCGTTATCTGACGGCTTAAACTATGTACAATTAACCTGTCCCGTATACAATTAAATCACACGTTCAGGTGTGTACAGGCAAGATATTAATATTCGGAAACGTGTTAGTTCATAGTTATCGGTACCTAATTGATAGCTTCGTACCCGCTAAGGAATTCACTAAATTACCTTAATACTCATACTTTAATATTGTGTTCAATGACCCATTATGAACTTGCTTCACAAGTTGCGAGCAGTTGAATGCCCCAGTAGTCAAAGATATATATTTAGTACAGAGTGTGTCTATGACTTCGGAAAACCGGAATATGTCCTCCATACGCAGCTACGTGTTGTGGTTTTCCGACAGAACACTTTGGTAAGGACGCCCCACGCGTGCGAACAAAACATTTCTCCCTATATCTTATCTCAGTCAAGGAACAAAATAAGAAGCTCTAGGCTGTATTTCGGCAATACTCGTAGTGCGTTGAATATTATTATTCCAAGTTTTCAATTGTTTCTAATTTCCTCAAAGGTTCAAAATTACGAACGAACGTTGCAGTCAATGGTGCACAGGTGGCTCAATTACAAAACATTAATGTTGCAGACATGTAGTTTTAATAAAGGACCAAGTTCTGGAAAATAGAACAGCGCGTAGCGCGAAACCCATTTGTAACTATACCCAAACTAAAACAGGCTTCGCGACACGCCAATACGCTTTTTTAGCATCCAAACTATATAACAGCTTGAACAAATCAATAAAGATACACACATTAAACCAATTTAACCTTAAAAAAAAAGTTACCAATCACTTGCTAAATTTGACATACGACGAAACGGAAAAATTACTAAGGCGCATAACATAACACATCACCTTCTATTACAGCATCACATAATACCTGTACATACATTCTCACGATTTTATCCCCCTCCACCCCCACACACATACACACCCAGTAAAACAAACACACACACGCACACACAAACACACACACACACACGCACTTACATACACGAGTACTCACACACACCCATGGCAACACCTCCTTTTCATACATCTTTTGATTTATAATTATTAAACTATTCAGTACCTAGTGGATAACCCTTTTACATTTTTATGATTTGTTTAACTTTCCTATATATTTTACTTTTTTTTGTTTACCTAACTGCCTAACATCGTAAAAGCTGATAAGAGCCCAAGAAGGAACCACTGGCTCTGAAGATACAGGCTTTGCCTAGTTTCGGAGTCAGGGATACTTATACATATTTGTTTAAATTTAAGCCCTAGCACTAGTACGTAATTAAACCAGAAATTGTTGATCCGATGTCCAATATTCCTGTTACGTCACTATATGTACACCTTAGAATAAGACCAAAATTGTAATAAGGGTTGTGAATAAAACTTTTATTATTATTATTATTATTATTCATATAGCAAATAATAATTTTCGCTTGAGTGTCAAAGGATGGTTTCTTTTCATAAGTTCCTTGATGGCAAACAAACAATAATCGTATAAAATTATCAGCCAAAAATACAACGTTTTACAGTGTTTTGTTTCAATTTAAAAAAAAAACACCCCTAAAACATATCCTATCCCATTTAAAAATAAATTGCATCCCGCAGTCTTGGCTGGTCAAGTTAGGTTCTTTTGATAGCCTCTATTTTATTCCTATTTAAGAATTTGGGGCCCTCTTGGATAGTGGGGCCCTGGTTGGGGCCCTACCCAGTGGGAATAATGACCCTGTATGTACGACGGATAGAACTTACGTATTTCTAAAATGAAAGCGGGTGCAGCCAGCACCTTATACTTAATTCAATTAAGAAATCCTTACACAGGTTCTTCTTTTAAAATATGAAGTAAATCAGTCCACAGCTTCCCTTTTAAACCGGAACGTAATTAGTGCATAGAATTCATCAAGGTAGTATTTAGTACCCCTCGTCAGTGTTGGGATTATGCCGCGGAACTCGTAATTACACCCACGTCGACTGAATCTAACCATCCATCACGCGGATTATTTATAAAATGTACGAGAAACTCAACGTACAAGTTTTTATATTACTTACTAGCTGATGCCCGTGACTTCGTTCACGTGGAAATTATGATGTATGTTATCGAGTGGTCCTAAGCGCAACTGAGCATGTGGTCTGGGGTTTGATTACCGAGAAGGGCAAAAGGTTTTCTCAGTAGAGGCCGCAGAGTCTGGTTTTGTGCCCGTTTAATAGCAATAGCCAAAATTTGGAAAAACGTGCATATTAAGTTCATTATCTGTTGGCACTGGATGGATTCTTCTGAAAATATATTTTTCCCATTAGAAGCAGCTTATTTACAAAGACACTTGCTTCGTGGTCGTTATACAGTTGGACGCGGATGTTGCACGTAAGATGGAGCTTCTCGACCATGGACCACAGTGATGGCGACGCCTAGACACATGCGTTTATTTCATCCACCGGTGTATCCCCTAAATAACTGGCAATGTCTGTCACCTGCGAACATCACGACAACACTACCCGTCAGCGTTTGGTCGCCGTGGATGTCCTGCAAACTGCGGTTCAACGCCTTTAATGCATGCTTGTGCGATATTGCGCTCTCGTCCCATACTTAACTTGCACTGCTACAAAAGGACTCACCGGTGATGCAACATCACCAAAAACTGTAACCGGAGCCGGTTGGGCCAAGATTCGGCGGCAACTTATAAACGGAATGTGCAGTCTGGCTATAGTAAAGCAAAGTTTTGGGAGGTACCTGCACCAAATCAGGTGGGAGAAGACGCCCATATGCTACCATTGCCCGGAACGGCCGGACGACACGGTGGAGCAAACCGTGGAGTTCGCTTGGGCGGAGCCCCGCCGGTACCTTGTAGCGGCGATCGGCGGCGGCAACCTCTCGCTCCTCTCTCCCGACCCTGGTGCAAGCCATGGTCCGGGGCGAGAGGGAATGGGACGCCGTCGCCTCCTTCTACCAAGCAGTGATGCTAGCGAAGGAGGTTGCGGAACATGAGAGGGAGAGAACCTCTCGTCCCAGCCGCCGCGGGAGACGCTTCGGGCGTCGGGGGCTACGTGATGGCTTCCGGCCACCGTAGGTGCGGGCCTGTGGATGGTGAGTAGCGGGCTAGCTCCCCGTCCGTCCATCTTATGACGACGACATCCCTCAAAGAGATGTCAGCATCAGGGGTCGCCAACGCTGCGGTTTTTCTAAAGAGATACCGTGCCCGACTGCCCGACACAAAGGGCTAAGAAGGAACATGGGTGGTTTTTAGTCAGTAGAAGTCTGACACTCCCTACCACTCTGCCCAGAGCGGGAGGAGTCATTTGATGATTTCCCACCCCCCAAAAAACAAAAAAAGACCCGAGAAAGCCACAGTAACAGTTATATGAAGGCACGGTTGGCGCAATAGCTGCACAGCTGGGCGATTGATTGTGGTGCTGATCCCGTTTTCGATTCCCGCACAGTACAAAGAAATGTAATTTTAATTTCATTCTTGCTATGTATATGTATATGTGTACATTGGTAATTTTTTGTTATCTATTCACGGAAAATATTCACACCGTGATTCAGGAAATGGTGTCCAATTATGAACAACGCCATCTATCAAAGATGAAGTTAAACTGCAATAAATTAATGCATGGAAAGTGAACACACACTATAGCCAAGTAGCGTCATTTAGACAAATTAAGAGTACCTATTGGTGCCGTAACTTTTAAAAAAGTCTATTTAAAAGTTATCTGAACACATTTATTTATTAATACCGTCTTGATGCAATAGATGTCGTTGCATGTATCTTTCGTAATGATTATAAGTTCTTCAAATTCATATATTATATCTATCGGATATCAGTATCGGATTACAATGAAACAAAAACTAAAACCCTAATCACATTTGGCTTCATAATCCATACAAACTAACATGGACAAATGAAAACAATAGATTAGATTTATAATCACCTAACTCTATTTTGAATAGTTAAAAACATCTTTAAGTATAGTACAAAATCAGCAATAAATTCAGTGTATGTCTTTCTAGGGCGTCTACTATGGACCCCCTATGCAACGTTGATTCAAAAAAAAATTATAGAGATTTGAAAATCCTAAAGCATCAAAATAAAAATAAATAGTACTCACAAAAAGTGAAAACCGAGCTGGGGATCGAACTGGCGAACATGTTGAATATTTTTGGAAATCTCACAACATTATAAAAAAAAAACAAAAAGAAGACTGGCTCTGATTTGAACTTACGTACATTTTTTTACGGGGAGGTCGCCAAACCGTTACGCTACTGACATCGGTGATAAAAAGTTCGAAATAGCCGTTCTATTGATATATATAGTATGACAGATATCAGCTGTCAAACCGCTGGGGCATATGGACATAATGCAATATAGCTCACCCCTCTAAGTAATTATAACGATATTATATGGCCCATGTGTAATTCCAGACTATAATCAATCTCTGTGCCAAATTTCATTCAGATCCGTTGAGCCGTTCTGGCGTGAAAGTAGGATAGTGTAGCTGGGCTCTTGGCGTTCCACATCAGGTGTTCCAGATCTTCAAATTTATTCTCTAAGCAGAAAATGCTCATCACGTGGAACAATTTTTGCTATGGTACCATTTTTGTATCTCTTATAGTTAAGCTGGTCTGTTGCAGTTCTGCATCAGGTGTTCAAGTTTCCAAGATAAATTATAGCCTATATGTTGCCCAGACTGAATACCTATTCAACTAAAAAAAAATATTCAAATCCGTCAAGTAGTTCCGAAGATTAGCGTGTACAAACAAACAGACAAACAGACATTTTTTTTTTTGGATTTGTTCTCTTTTACTGCTTCTAAACCCCCCCCCCCAATAATTATTTTTTAAATATATTCAATGTACAGACACAGTTTTTTTACTGTTTTATTATATGTAATATAGATATAAAGATATTAACGAGTAGGATGAGTTAGCTGTGAGCTAGTAATATGTAATTTAGTTGCTAGCCTCTTAACTAGTTTTATTTTAACGTAATTTAGACGTAATCTTATCCGTAATGAAATACCTGTAATGCCAGTAGGTGTACTAAGACAGTGAAAAGTATCGATTTACGGTTGGACTCAATGTAACGAACTCAACTCATTCTACTGATAGATGCTTTGAATACTACGGGGTTGAGGTATTTAAAGTAAAGTAATAGCTTTAAAAAAATTGTATTTAATAAAAAAAAGAAACATGTGAAGAAGTTGAAACTTTAACGTTTAATATCTCCTTAAATAGAAGTTTCCCAGGTATGGTCTCTATAAACAATATGATCTCAATGACGGGAAAAACAAGTTCTTTTCTTTCTTAAAGGGAAAATTCTTTCTTACTTTTACACCCATTATTTTTCTAACCCAGGTCATATTTCATCGAATTCCGTCGTTAAGATTAGAAAGGGTAACAGATGAACAGACAGGGTTACTTTCACATATATAAAGAAAAGAAAGAAAGAAAGAAAACATATTTATTTAGTACATGCCACAAGTGCACACAACAAACAATAAAATTAAAAAATAAATTGAAAAAAAATAACAGAACAAAATAAAAGCGTAGCGTGTATCGTATTAGTAATTAAGGAAAACCCGTGCCTGAAATGAAATTCCTGTAATGTACGTTCAAGTGTTTGTTTATTTGTGGACGTGTAACTATTATGTAAATAAATAACAAAATTTTTTCCCTTGTAAATAAACTCTTTATTTTGCCATAAAGGACATCATCCATTTTGGTCCAAATGTCAAAGTCAAGTCAAGCCAATAAAAAAAAGTGCTATATTCTGAAAGAACTCGTTCGCCTTAGCATTTTTTTATATGACACCAAAGCTGTGGCATCAATATACTTGGTGGTATTCATGTTAAAAAAACCTGATTTTTCATACATTTTTCCTTTCAATAAATCTGAAAAAAAATATGTTCCAAGTCTCTTAACTTCCGAGATCCGCCAAAAAGGGGGGAGAAGGGGGGCAAAGGGGTCAATTTTGAAAAATGGTTTTTACTTTCCCGAGCCTCCTCTATACGAATCCGTAAACAAAACAGAACACGAGTTTAAAAAAAAAAGGGGTGAAGATGGGGAAGGGGGTAGTGAAGAGTGGAGAGGTGGGAGCTTTGAAAAATAATTTCGACTAACGCATTGCCCCTTTTAATGAATCTGAAAAAAAAAATGTTCCAAGTCTTAACTTCCGAGATCCGCCTAAAGGAGGTGTGAAGGGGGGCAAGGGGGTCAACATTGAAAAAATGGTTTTTACTTCCCCAAGCTTCCTCTATACGAATCCCTAAAAAAAAAACTCGTTAAGTCTCTTTGTTTCCGAGATACGATAGGGAGGGGGGAGAAAGGGGGGGGAAAGGGGGGGTTTGGCACTTTTCCCATACTTACGAGAGTGTTTACGAATCTGTCAAAATATACCCACCTCCCCATCCACCATCTGGGAGAACAAGTCTGTCAATCAGTTAGTCAGTGGTAATTGAGCTTTATAATTATAGTATTTTTAGAACTCAAATAATACCAAGTATAGTGATGCTACAGCTTTGGTGTCATATAAAGAAATTCTAAGGCGGACGAGTTCTATCAGAATAAAACACTTTTTTTATTTGGCCGGCACTTTTACTTTTGGACCAAAACTGTATGAAATGTGGATGATGTCCTTTGCTGCTTTGCGTTTGTTAGATTATTCTGCTTTGTTCGACTTGTGAGTTAAAACCGCGACTCCTTATTCGGCATACACTGTCTGCCTTCCTTTCGCCAGAAATCAACCCAATATCCAAAACGAACAAACAACGAATACGCAGAAGCGTTTAGCTCAATTTTTAACCAACATTCTAGTTTCTAGTTTGCAATGGAGCGGTTCCCGGCACCACACAATCAGTCTATTAAGTCAACATGACCTGGATCTGACTGTGACGGTCGGATGTTGTATCTTGCAATATCGCTTCTCTATTCATATTTGCATATCCTTTGATTTGCATACCGTAGCTTGCTGAGCAATGAAATTGGATTTTGTAGTGTTCGTCACTGCGAAATCACGAATAGCATAGTAAAGGTCTCCGACAAACTTTTACCACCATATAAATAAAAATGCAATACATAGATAATGCCAGTACTGTATGGTTCTTTTCTTGCCTGTATGAAATAGGTACCTAACATCACGCCTGTATGTCCCCGAAGGGTTATGTTGAGGTGTACACCCACATTCGGCCAGTTATATTTTTTTAAGTCTCATATAATAGGGGGCGAGCCTATTACCATCCGGGCATAAATCCAGAAGATTACCAAAGGAATTAATAAGAAAAGGAATGATACAATCAATCATAAACCAATCAAGTCGTTATTAAGTTCAAACCTTTTATTTTAGGATAAAGACCGGACGAAACTCGTAAAACGGATTATAATAAATAAATGATAGAAGCTCACTAAGATTCAATCAATTCACCGAGAAGTTATACAACCACAAAATATCTGAGATTGGGGGTTTTTTTACCAGCCAGATTATATACCTAAAAGCAAAAATCAAATAGGACTTATGAATTTATTCACGACAAGTTTAAAAATAAATCAGAAATGTATGGCTCACAAATAGACAAGTTACACATTTTAAGCTGGCAATATACCTACACGTCTGTTTTAGTCTTCAGGAAATACAGGCGTGTATGTGAAGTAAACAAACAATACTTGGCTTGTTATGATCTGCAGGAAGTAAGTTATTTTTGTTGTGTCCTTTATTATTCACCTATATTTTTTTCCACAAAATATATGCAACTTTTCTGTCCGTGTTGAGTACTAGCGACAGAAAAGTGGTGACCGCGACGTGATTTAAGGGACGAGATAATTAAGCTTTTAAGAATTTAAGCTCCGTATTAGATATACCTAGACAACGCAAGTCGCGGATCTCTATGAAAACCAAGTGTGCCAGTTTCTGACTACCTACGATTACGTCCTTAGCACTATTTAGTTAGTATACAAAAACATTTTTGCAAAAAAAACTGACTTCAAAAACACAAAATAGTTAAAAATAAACTTCAGAAGAAAAATCAGCTACTGAAGTCGGTGACATTTGCTTGTTTGATTTCGTTTTTTTTGCCACCGACTTCAGAAGCAGATTTTTCTTCTTTTTGGAAGTCGGTTAAAAATAGACTACATGTATGTGCGGTTAAAGTCTGGAATTGAGTTTTTGAGTTGTAACTGTGTAACATTGTTGTTTTAATCACTTTAACTAGCTGCGACTGTAGTCACGTATAAAGTCACGTTAAGCATAAGCTTCATGCGGGTATATCTATATCTGTGATTTTTCCTATAATAAAATCCTCACCTTGATCTCATTTAAGTCGCAACCCTGCCTGTGTAATAGAATTGTGTCCAGCAGTGGGTAATAAAGGTTCACATCTAATACGGTATCCGTGTGCCCTAAGTACATAGAGGTGCTAAAATCTGGAAGTTTTCACTACGCGGTTGGTGCGAAAGAATAACAAGAAAAGTGTTATGAATGTGGATGGCTAAGACAAGAGGAGGGCCAAAGACAAGATAGGTCATCTGCCTAGTGCAACAACAGCTAGGGCCAGTTTTCCAGTCTAATCGGATGCAGCTGAATACCGCTGAATAGTATTTGACATGGAGCGTCTGCCCGTTACTGCCAGCATGAGTAAGATGGTATCTTTGGTAAGACTGGTAGTCTGACTTTCAGGCTTTTGACTATCCTCAACGATTGTCAACGATTGTCAACGATTGAAACTGCATGATTGTTCACTGAGTCGTGGAGAGGTTTCGTTGTATAATGAACGGTTACCCATCCAAGGACCAAACTTGTCAAGCGTTGCTTTATTTACAAGACACACTTAAGCTACTTTAATTGCATAAATCCACAAGCTCCTCGGTAACAATAAATAGTTAAAACAAAGCAGGAAATAAAATATTATTGATAAAAAAAAACAATATAGGTAAGTTCTGAATCGAGCTAGACATAAAAATAAAGGTTAAATGTATCTAAAACAAACCCGTTAAGAGCTCATAGCCAGGCCATAGCGTTTATTACAGATAAAATTGATATAAACGATAGGCTTATTCGTTCATAAAAGGGGATCGAGACGGAAGGGGGCGCAATATCTCCAAGATTGAGATTTGCTCTATGGTAGATCGTGAAGTTATTATTTTCTTTTATTTCGGTGAAAGCTAAATCTCTATCTTTAAAATTATTTAAGCAATAGGAATAGGAGACAAGAGCTCTAGGGCACGTCACGATAGTGGCGGTAACTCTTTGAGAAGTGGCTGGGAGAGGCGCCACGGCGCCCTCACCTTCCGTCTGACGCAGGTCCTCACCGGACAGTGGACACGGATCTTTCGGGAGGTACCTGTACCGAATCGGGCGGGAGGAAACGCCCGAATGCGAGCGAGGATCGACCGGAGGACACGGTGGAGCACACTGTGGAGGTATGCCCTGCTTTTCTTCTAGTTTTTTTGTTGTTTCTTTCTGTGAACGTGGCGTCACCATTGGGCCCTATCAGAATACCAGCGCTGTGACATTTGTCATAAATGTCACAAATTTTTCACAGCTGTTTTTGTAAATACTAGTTTCTCAGGTTTTAACTTTACTTAAATTACCTCCAAGACCCGTTTATTATTCAAAGAATTCACTAGCACAATGTTTTAGGAGTGCTATTTTGAGTTTTACCGTAAAATGTGATTTTTGACCGCAAAAAAAAAGTCGTTTCCCAGCATTGATATATTACATTGATTACATCAATGTTTCCCAGCAATTTTTTTTGCGTAGGTGTACTCAGTTTGATGTACAGAATGCTTGGTTGACGGCTGTGTGATGGGTTGATTTACACTCTGTATGTTCGTATGGCTGTATGTTCTTTCACGCAAAAACTGCGGTCCGGATTTGGTTGGGTACACAGTCTGGGTTAACACATAGGATACTTTTTTATCCTGGTAGAGCGAACCCTTGGGACAATTACCGAACTCAAAGTGGGTGAAGCCTCGGGCATAAAATTGTAAATAATAATAATAGACCACAACTCTGGAGCTCTAACCAACGATAGCTTGGATTACATCTAACAAAGGCAGACACCTATTTTTAGTCGGTGGCAAAAAAAAACGAAATCAAACAAACAAATGTCACCGACTTCAGAAGCAGATTTTTCTTCTACAGTTTATTTTTCACTTTTTGTGTTATTATTTTAAGAAACACGTAATAATTTGAATGATGAATAAACATAATTTTAAAATGTAATGCGATAAAGCTTGAGGTATTCTTTGCTGCAATGTTTTGGCTGGCTAAAACCAAAAAACCAGTTCTAAATGTGATGATAATTAAGAACTCGTTATTTAAGGAGACTTTTCAACGAATATTTACTGATGATATTAAAAAGTTACAGATCTGACCGAGTCCCTTATGAATATAGAGCATAGAGGTGGTATAATATTTCTAAAAAATTTATTGCATTTCTAAAAAACAAAAGTCAATTTAAACAGTGTTACATCCGTATCTATAGTCAAGTTAAAGTAATTACTTGATCTTAAGTAATTACTTATGCAAACATTTTTATGCAATGGGCAAGAATTTAAACGAAGCTATAGAACCGTCAATAAATTGATTTTATTATTATTGCCTAAGAATTCTAACCTTTGATAGTTCTAACTTCTAACATCAAGGAATTACTAAAATACTGAGAAAAATCTTATCTTAAACAATGACTTTTACTCAAGTAATCACTATGACTTGTGTATAGATACGGGTGTTAGTGTAGGGGCTCCAGTCACTCAGCTTTCTGCCTCTCGAGGATTGTAAAGTGTAGCTGAGGCTGACAACGTATTATGAGAAGATAAGGCAATATACCGACTTGTGGGGAGATTCGATCATGAGTGAGACTGAAGATTACGACGGTTTTTCCACTACATTTATTTGTGGATAAGGTTCTTTTTTCCTTGCTACTGCTCAGCTGCCCAGTGTTATCATTTATTTAAGGTGTCCATGTAACCACCATATAATAATCAAACATATTAAAAAAAACTTATTTTAAACCATATTGTAATGGCAATCGTGGACGAACATAATTGAATTGTGACCGTTTAATTTAGTGATCGACTCGTCTAACGAAACGACGAGGTCGCTTCGTAAATATATATAAAATAAGTTTAAAATCAACATTAATGGAATGTAGAATATATATTATTTACGTACCGACGAAAAACGTTGACCGTAGTTATAAGTTTTAACGACATTTTCCTGCTTCTGTGACAATTTGTATTATAATGTAGTGGCTCTATTACCCTTTCTGAAAAATTGAGTTGAAAAATAAAGAAGCTTTTTTCCGTGAACACGTGTAACGCGGAACACCACCTGGGAACTGCCACGCAAAACTGAACCTAAATGTATTGCTTTTCAGGAAATTGGAAACATTGTTTTGTACTTACATTATATAATCCAATTTCTCAATTCTCTCACCTTGACACGATTTCTGGAAAAAGTTAAATGTATCGACGTGAGTTACCAAATTCCTGGAAACATTATCTCGGTTCTTTCATTAGCTCTAGATTTCTTTATGGTGTGTAGAATTCCCGGAATTCCCTCTTTACGTTGCCGTTTAGAGAGTTGAAATTACGGTGTAATTTTTATTTATTAGGATGAAATTACACTAATGACAGCTATTTCTATAATGACTTAAAGTTGTTTCTGTCTCCATTAATTTTGAGGAAACCGGACGTCGTCCTTTATAATTGCTATTTTAAGTGCGTGCCTGCCTTTCTTTTGACTCCAGGGAATATTAGATTAAAACATTCTTGACGATGTCGGGTCTATTTTGCGTCCTTAAAGTTAACAGTTTAATGTTTAATTTTGTTATTTTCTTACCATTAAGAAATGTTTATTTTATTCATCTGTTCCATCTTGTAAACACGCTATATACAATTTTTAGCAATGGCTGTTCACGACCCTACGATAAAATGACGTCATCAGAAAGTTTCAGGTTACATTAAATATCAGATAGAGTCTCGTATCCAAGGATGACCTATTTTGGCTAGACAAGTTACATCAGCAACTTGGAGACATGGTAACTTGGTATTCATGATACCTATTTATTTATTTATTACATTTAGTACAGCATAAACTTAATAGGTACTAAATTAAGTAATTCTTTTCTCCCAATCCAAGTACGACTCATTAACATAGAGAACCAGCGAACATTAAGACCGCCAAAACAAAATGTGATACTGTAATACTAAAGTATCAAACACTATAATTTTTCCACAGGCTTTTTCCATAGGTTTTAACAAAAGATATAGGTATATCAACGAGTTTGTATCCATTTTCTTTTTACATCGCATAAGGCCCTAAACCCTTCATTGTTAGGGCACCCTGTGGGCCCCATATCTGTAAAAGCTGTGAGTGCTAAAACCGATAGGAGTGGCGAAAGGGTTGTAGCAGTTTGTGGCTTGCCGTTACATAAAACTAGCTGCTGCCCGCAACAGTCGTCCGACTGAAATTATTATAAAAATATTACTTCTGAATCTATTACCCTGAATCGGATTATGTTAACAATTTCATGGTCCTTTTTGCACGGAACCTTAATCTGTTTTCTCAAATAAAAGTAGCCTAAGTAGCATCAGCTATTATTTGTTTGTTTTGTCCTGTTGGGAAACCAATAAACACTTTTTCTTTCTTTCTTTCTTTTACCAGTGAACTTCAACATCGATTCATCGGTTAAGGAGATTATCCGAAACAAACAGACAGGCAGACTAAAATTAAAATATTTTTGTTATAAGTGCATAATATGCATTCAAATACACTCGAGAGCAATGAATCCGGGTCACTTAAAGAATGTTAAAAATCTCGGAAACTAAAAATGATTAGTTATTGTAAAGTTATATCATAAAAAAATCAAATTTGAAAAAGGGCCACTTTCGAAGATGGAACTACGTAATTACAGCATTTGGTTTTGTTTTTGTTTGTAATCTGTCATTTATGTTGGTACATAAACCATGTTGATAGTGCTCTATATTCATTATTCAAGCTGAAATTATGTCGCTTACGCCTGAAGAATGCACCAGAATACTTACAATGCTGGAAACCGGCCGGAGTCAGCGCGATACAGCCAGGACTGTCGGTGTGTCGCTGTCAACAGTACAAAGAGTTCTCCGACGTTACGAAGAAACTGGTTATAACCTACGCAGACCAGGAACGGGCAGAACCAGGTGTACCACAGCACGAGAAGACCGATACTTGGTGAACACCATGCTTCGAAATCGCTTTCTCACAGGAACTGAACTCACAAATCAGTTTCGACGCCTCGGAGGAAGTAACCCAAGTGCATGGACAGTAAGACGTCGGCTTGCTGAATCTAACTTAAAACCCCTTAGACCTGCAAACGGCCCTAAACTGGAGCGTGGGCATCGTATTTCAAGACTAAGAGCCACGTAAATTGGAGTATTGAAGATTGGTCAAAAGTTATGTTCTCCGACGAATCAAAATTTATACTCTACAAGCACGATGGAAGACACAGAGTGTATCGAAGACCAGGGGAAAGATTCAAGCAAGCATGCATCGAAGAAAAAGTAGCCTACGGTGGTGGGTGGAAATACTTGTGTGGGCCGGAATTTCTTCTGAAAGTCGCACAGAGCTGGTGATCATAGAAAACGGCTCTTTAACTAGCGAAAGATATGTGGAAGAAATCCTCAATGATCACGTTGGTCCATTTATGGTCAATTTAGGTGAGGATGCTATATTTATGCATGACAATGCCCGACCTCATACAGGTAGGATTGTGAATGAGATGATGAACTTCAAGAGATGAACATTACTCGTATGGAGTGGCCAGCGCGCAGCCCGGATATCAACCCGATCGAGCATGCTTGGGACGAGCTAGGCAGATGCGTAAAACAACGAAACCCTCCCCCAATCACGCTTCGTGAGCTCAAAATTGCTCTCACAGAGGAATGGGAGAATATTCCCCAAAATCGTATAAGGAACTTGGTGTACAGCATGCCAAACCGCGTAAACGCAGTAATGGAAGCACGAGGAGGCAATACGAAGTATTAAAATTCAAGAAAATGTTTCCTATTTTTGTTTTAAGGAGAGATCAGCAGTTTTTTTCTTTATGTAATTTTGTGTTAATAAAATGTATGGTGACTCATATTTTTTTTACTTTCATTTAAGGAGTATTACATTGTCTATTAAATACAATTTATTGCATTAACCTATCATTTTTAGTTTCCGAGATTTTTAACATTCTTTAAGTGACCCGGATTCATTGCTCTCGAGTGTAAAACCTGTTGTTTTGAAATTACAAACAAACAATTTATATATTTGGTTATACAAATACATAAATTGTAGTACAGATGTAGATATGTACAACACAGAAAAACACGTGCCAACATGTTACGTATGGATAGGTAGATATTTAATAAGCATTTTATTTCTCTAACTCGCAAGTGCTTTTGAAATAGTTTTTCCTATTTAGGTCATCTAGGATCACAGCTACGTCATCATCAGCCTTTTCACAACCATATTGGGGTCTGCAGTCCAACCAGATGCAGCTGAATACCAGTATTAAGTGTTTAAGAATCGCAAATACTTCACTACTAACTACTATTTACTATGTGAGTATTGTAATAGCATTATCACAGCTTCGGTGATGGCAAATATCGCGAGGAAACTAGCACGCGACTACGCGAGAGATATTTCTTGACGGCATTCAAAGCCAAGTCAGAGGCCATACAAACTCAGACACGAGGTTAGGCACTAATCACATGAAAAAGAGAGAAAGAAGCTACATCACTAGTTCTAAATTGCAACTCAAACATTCGAATGCATTGTGTAGTCGACGAAACAACAATCTCACACACAGCACGTTTTACTTATTCCTCTATGCTCGGAATACGCAAGACTAGAACTTGCAGCACTTCGTAGTTCGCGACTACAGTTAGTTTCTATCTTGTAACGAACAAAGTAGATTGTCTGAAGTAGCTAACGGGTAATGCAATTTAATGTGGTTCCTTATCTTACGACCTCATCGCAGCTTCGCGGTTCTCTCGCTTTGCTTGTTAATTTTCTGATTCCATCGGTTTAATTTCATGAAAATACATTGAGAAAGAAAAGTTTTGCGTTCTTTGTTGTAATGCTTTGCTTGGGTTTTACTTATTTAAACTGTGCTTTAAATATTTCTTATTCAAGCATTTATAAGAAATGGGGATGGTTTTGATAAAAATATATTTAACTTTTATTCCTAGTGATGGTTTGAGGTGGTCCGGGACTACGGGTTGTTCCGGGGCTGCGGGTTATTCGAAAGAGTGACCTCGGCCCTTTACACCAAGGGCTGAGAAGGAATATTGGTGGTTTTTATTCAGTAGAAGTCTGACACACCCTTCGAAAAGTCACTTGAAAACCGTTTCCGAAAGACCTTGGGGCAGGTTTTTCCCAGACGAAGAAAGGGCAAAAAATCTATCGAAATCAATCATCATCATTTCAGCCAAAAGACGTCCACTGCTGGACATAGGCCTCCCCCAGGCAGTTTGGGGGGGGGGGGGGGGGGGGGTTGCATCGAAATCAATGCATCAAGTAAATCAATCGAAATGCATTATTTTGTTTGGCAGCATACGAAGTAATGCATTTTGATGGATAGTCAAAACTCAATTAGGGTTTAGCCTAATCGAATCGGTTTAAGGTCGATCGATTCTGCAACCTATTAGGTACATGATTTGATTAGAATTAACATATTTAGACGATACGATAGACCAGGTAACCTGAAATCGCCACTTTAGCACAATCATAATAGGATAATAATTTGAACGTGATTTATATTATTATCCTATGATGATTCCGCCGTATTTATACTTAAAAGGAGTACCTACGTAAGGATCGCAGCAGGTGGCGTTCTATAGTTTCTGCCTACCCATTATAAAAGGGCGTGAGTTTATGTGTGATTCCGCTAAAACAGCCGTTTTGATTTTAGGTCCCCTATGTTTGATTTCATCGCCTGGTACCTTTTTTTTTTTTTTTTTTTTTGCGTTAAATTTAGACGTCAAAGGACAAGCGATTTTAATCATTTATTCCTGTCCGCAAAAGATGGCTCTGAGTCGGCGACGTAAGCCCAGGGTCAATGACCTCGGCCCCTAGGAAAAGTTTAAGTAGGTTGAGTCTGGGTCATACCGAGCTAACTATTCCTCAGCAAACTTATCTCACGTTTTCTAACAAGAATTTATTACATAACAAAATTGACTAAAGTCAAAAGCAAACTCAAATTCAAACCATCTTAAGTTATAAGACACGTTTGTAGAAGGAATATTTTTTGAAAATTCATTCCCTCCCGGTCCCTAGAGAATGTATATTTTTGCTACTGGGTAAATTAATTAAGTGATTAGATATTCTAATCTGCAAAAACATTCTTTCACTAATGATATCTCCGAGTATAATACCTACAAAGACTTATTTTTGAAGATAATTTTCGACCACAACGAGAGCGAAGCCACGAGCAAAAGCATGTATTCAATTTGTTGTAATTGCATGTTATTCACATAAATTCATGTTCATCTAGCTGGTAATTTAAATTGGATAGTCAGATTTCTATACAACTGACTGTGTGTCCATAATGCAACACAATTTCTCGCTCCAGCCTGTTTATAATACCTAAACATAAAACTGATTTCAATTGTTTTACTTCAAACCATTGTTTACATCGCCCGTAGCGTTTTGTATTGATTCCACCAATGAGTTTGCGAAACTATTGGCAATACAAATTGTCCTTATTCCTTATTGTCTAATGTTGTACCTAGGTATATATTCCTTTAAAGCCTAGGTAGTCTTCTAAATAAATAAAAAAATCCACGACGAAGTCGCGGGCAACAGCTAGTAGGCTACATTTTAAACGTCTTCGTGAGATAATTTCCGACTACAACCTGTCACACCACAATACAAGCTGTGAATATGCTAGTGTTCAGACAACTGTCGGGCGTCCGGCTTCGTCCGGTTTCTGCCGGTACGCGGCGTTGTCGGAAGCAACCGTTGGCGTCTCGACTCGTGTAATATACATTGCTCGACTTGCATTTCCTGTACTCGTTTCCTGTAATCGTTTGTTTGATGTTACTTCTTGGCGTCAGTCTTGTTAAAGCAGTGTATGATTTTGTGTCAGTGTACCTAAGTATATTACTAGACTAGAGATTCCGATTCAACACTATTAACGATAAGACTGCTCATTGTGTCACACTATGTGAAAAGTTTTCCTTTCTGCAAATGTTATTTGTATAGCTTAAAAGCAATCACTTATCTCTCGGTGCATTTTAGAGAGGAATGAATCGATATTTATGTTCCAACCACAGTTCCTACGATAGTCTTCAAGACCCTTTTATTTTACACACGTGTGTAATCTCCCTAGTGCTGAAATACTACTGCATTGCTTGTCTGTTATCTTATAATTCCCGAAGGGTTAAGCAGAGGTATACCTAGTAGTCGTTCACATTTCGCCAGTCTTTTGAAAGAAAGAAAGAAAAGAAAGAAAATTGTGTTTATTTGGCAAAAATACCATAAAAAGAACAAAACAAATTCAAAATAATTAAAGCTACTAATGCCAAAAGGGCCTCAGCTCAGCATAATGCCAGATGGCAACACAAAGTGCACCACCTGACGCTGATTTTCAGCTGCTGCCCACGAGTGCCATACGCTCGAAAAAATAAACAAACATATTTAAAAATTCTAAAATATTTTGCTAAAAATAAAAAGCCTACTAAAATAAAATGTTGCGACTCTTATGCGGCCGCCACACTATGCTCCTCGCGCTGCTCCTCGCGCTGCTACTCGCGCTGCCGCGATGTTGCTCGGTCCGGCCACACTGAACTTCTCGCGCAATTAATCGCGACGCTCCTCACTTGTTATTTGCCTTTGGTGGATGATGAAACTGTGGCAGCGTGCGCGCTATGCATTTTTAGTATAGTTTATTATATCAATGTCATAAAAAGAAATATACATCGTCGTCATCGTCCTCGCCAACGGAGATGGTGGATCACATGTATTATTCGCGCGATCATCGCAGCATGACGTGCGGCATGACGAGTAACGTTGCCACACTATGTCCCTGCCTCCTTTCCTCGCTACTTCCCATGCCACTCGTCGAGTGTGTGGCGGCCGCATTAAATAAACAACAAGAGCATGAGAACAATAATAAAAACATTACTAGAAAATAACAAAATGCCATCAAATGTGTGCCCATTTGATGGCATTTTGTTATTTTTTATTATCCTGACTCTGTGCCTGCTAACTAAGATATCTCTGATGGAAAAATCCAATAACATTGCCCGACCTGAGAATCGAACCTGGGACTTATGCTCAGCAATCGCGCTTGCGACCACGAGACCACTTCATCAAATAACATATATTTTTTTAAATTTCATTAGATACAATGCTAAATAAACAAAGACTTATTTATTTATTTATTTAAACTTCATGCACAAGAGTGGTACATAGGCGGACTTAATGCCACAAGGACTTATAAACTTACTATCTAAATATTAGTGTTACTAGATTATTATTCCAGGGAAATTTCAAGAAAAACTAGACCATTATATATGATACTAACTGTTGCCAGCGGCTTCACCCGCTACAACTCGAAAATTATCCCACGGGAAGATAAAATCGGGATAAAAACTATCCTATAGTTTAATCCAGGTTATAAACTATCTGTGTACCAAATTTTATCCAAATCCGTTCAGTATTTTTTGTGTGAAGAAGTAACAAACATACACACTCACAAACTTTCGCCTTTATAATATTATAGTGTGATGATCAGTATAATATTCAAGAAATTTCGAATATTGTTCTTAATTAATTTAATTTCGGTTATGAAAACAGCTGGCAAGTCGGTAAAGTTGTTGGTATTGTAGCCCGAGGCTTGATTCAAGGTACATAGTTACATGAGTTGTATGACCTTCAGGTAAATGGAAATGAGCTTATGAATGTTGGTTTATCTTTCATCCTTCGTAAAGGAACTTGGTTGTGACGAAACCTGTGGGTTTCTTCATCATTTTACCCCTGAATCACCCACTGTTGGGTTGGTTGGTTCTTCTGGTAGGTATGCTTCTATTCTCACTCCGTCTCTCATTCATGTCTCCCGCGATTTTGACAAAATCGGTCACCTTACACGATTTTGAATGGCCCTGTTTTCTTTGTCGTGAGCCAGTAAATCGTCATTAGAGGAAACGACCTACATCTTTCATTTGTTTCCTAGCAGGTCACAAATTACGTTACAGTATAAATATCATGGTCACGTAACACACACACTGGTCCTATAAAAGAGCATAACTCTGCCCATTGCCTCATAATTAGGTAGAATACCTTATCGTTTCTCCAAATAAACCGAATACTTTTCGATTCCATTACGTAACCAAAGCATTTAAAAAGTTATGAGCAGTCAAATATAACCTCAATAGCAAGAAAAAGTTTAATTAAACGATTCTTTTGAAAGTTCTGTTTATTTTTTATTCAGCGTTGCTCTCGCCGCTTCTGTTCTTTGAAACTTCATTCGTACCTGAATTTCAGTAAGGAGCTTTAGTAGCCGTAATAAGTATTAGATTACTTACTTAGGCCACGCCAAGTTGCGTCACTGAAATTTCAGCCGTAGCTTTGACGGATTAACGAGATGTTCATTTTTTTCCAAGAAACAGAGATAATTACTAAAAGTAAGTAATGTTGTCGTAACAGCCGCTAGCAGCGCTTTCCTGACTTAATCCGTGGATGAGTGACCACTGAATACGTACCGCGATTCCTCCGTGCCTAAATAAAAACCGTTGGATCCGCCTGGTAGATCTGGTGGTAGATCTTAGACAGTCGTCGAGAGCAGTGGTGGCCCAGTGGTGGCGGCCCCGACTTACGAACACTGAGTCGTGGGTTCGAACCCCGTCAGGCGCATTACTTTGTGTAATTTATTTCATCACCACTGCTCTCAAAACGGTGAAGGAAAACATCGTGAGGAAACCGGCATGTCTTAGAACCAAAAAATTCGAAGACATGTGACATCTACCAATCCGCACTGGGTCCGCGTGGTACAGTCGAACAAGCTAATAAGTATACAGGGTAAGAGATCTTTATAACTCCATAACACTGAAAATATTGATTGTAATTTTGTTTTATCAAGTGTTTCGCATTAAGCGACTGATGTCAAACGCTGTATCCTTAACCGCTGTATGCTAAATGTATCTGTATAATCTTAAAAGTAAAAATACAAGTTAGCTGGCTGTATACTTATTAGCTTGTTCGACTGTACATCCCATCCTTCCTATCCCATCCTTCTCCTAGAGAGGAGGCCTGAGTCCCTGCAGTGGGAACATTATAGGCTGATGATGATGATGATGACAGTCGTTACAGGTAAGGCCCGAACATCTGACATTATTTTTTACAAAAGGTATCGTATACCCCTCGGGGATTACAGGTGTGATGATTTGTTCATGTGCAGTTTTATATGTGAATGTGCAGTTTTATATATGTGAATCAGTACCGTTTTTATTACAGGTAGGCGCACAAATGAGCTCGTGGCTTAATAAGAACTGCCACTCAGGTCGATCTTTAGGTAAATCTGTGCTTGCCTAGGTCGGTCTGTGGATGGGTGACCGCCCGACATACCGAGTTTCCTCCGTGCCTCGGAAAGCGAAAGCACGTTAAGCTGTTGGTCCCGGCTGCCATATATATAGATCTTTGGCAGTCGTTATAGGTAGTCCAGTGACCTGAAATTCTGACATCCAGTCTTACCAAAGGGCATTACCTAGTATTAACTGGGTTGTGGAGGTCAGATAGACAGTCGCTCCATGTAAAATACTGGTATTCAGCTGCATCCGGTTAGACTGGAAGCCGACCCCAATATAGTTGGGAAAAGGCTAGGCAGATGATGTAGGCGCACAAATAAATTCCGACGTATAAAATTATATTGTTGCTATCTAAACATAAGTCTACATTAAATACACGAGGTTCCTTCTGAATATTTGTAATTAATAACGATAGAGATTGCTCCAGAAAGATTCCAAGAAATCATTACGTAAAATTAGATTGTTGTTGTAATACAACCAACGGCATACATAATAAAGTTTAATTAATTCATTGTATCTTATTAATAAATTAATTCAGTGTTCTTTAACGAAATGAGAAAATAGTCCAACATTTTTGTTAGGTACTTGAGAAGTTTTAAAGAACTGTATTAAATATTTGAACACTTAGCAAAAACTCGTAAATTCGCACCTTGTTCGTGATAACGTTTGAGTGAATTTAATAATTGCTTCAACAAAGCTGCTTCTTTGTCAAATATACCTAACATTGTTTATTAAAACACATTTTTGAAATACAATGGCACTTTATTCACCTTTGGGGGGTATGAGGAACAGGGTGTAAAGTTCGTCATCCCCCGTTGAAAAGGGAGGATCCTCCGACCGGACGCGCGGGTGTTGTGTCCGGCGGGGTCACCAGTTTGGGGGTATGAGGAACAGGGTGTAAAGTTCTTCATCCCCCGTTGAAAAGGGAGGATCCTCCGACCGGACGGGCAGTTAGCCCGCCGGACACAACACCCGTCCGGTCGGAGGATCCTCCCTTTTCAACGGGGGATGAAGAACTTTACACCCTGTTCCTCATACCCCCAAACACCTATATTAAAGAACTTACTGAAAACTGACTGCTTCGTTGGTGTAGTGGTCACAATCACGACTGCTGTGCACGAGGTCCTAGGATTGATTCCCAGGTCGGGTAAAGTGTTATTGGGGTTTTTCATCAGGAATTTGTCAGTAGCAGCCACGAAGCCAAGAATTGTGCCCCGTTCATGGCAATACCCTCCCCCTTTGTAACATGGGGCTTAAACATTACTGGGGAATGTGACTTGTACATGAGATGTGAGTGTACTATATACTATACTAGCGACCCGCCCCGGCTTCGCACGGGTGCAGATTGGTGTTATTATACTTATAAACCTTCCTCTTGAATCACTCTATCTATTAAAAAAAACCGCATCAAAATCCGTTGCATAGTTTTAAAGATTTAAGCATACAAAGGGACATAGGGACAGAGAAAGCGACTTTATTTTTACCCGACTACGGCAAAGCCAAAGGAGGGTTATGATTTTGACTGGCTATGCATGTATGTATGTATGTATGTATGTATGTTTGTATGTATGTATGTATGTATGTATGTGTGTATCTTCATCTGTTCCCTCATAGCTTCTAATCTACTTATCGGAACTCTACATGTGAGGTATCGTTAGAACCGTCTTAATTTTCCGCTGAACTTAGGCTAGGTGACGTGTCACAAAAAGTGATTTGGCGCCCTCTAGCGGACAAAAAGTAAGGCTAAAAAAATAAAAATGGAGATAAATACGCCGTGTTTGGTATCATTTGAAAGGGCCTCACTTGTACATTTCCAAAATATTGCTCACATTTAAAATCACGCCCTCTAGCGGACAAAAAGTTAAAAGTAAAAAAATATTTAACACCAAAATTGTTTAAATAAAAAAAGTAAAAAACTAAAACCCGACTACGACAAAAAAACGACGCTGAAAAAGTATGAAACAAGATTTTCAGGATATAACAAAAAGAAAAGCCGTAGTCACACGTTATAGGTACCTACAAACCTAAAAACTTTAATACCGTGTGACTACGGCTTTTCTTTTTGTTATATCCTGAAAATCTTGTTTCATACTTTTTCAGCGTCGTTTTTTTGTCGTAGTCGGGTTTTAGTTTTTATACTATGTAGTGATGTACTACTATTAGGTCGGGGATTACAGGACGTGAGGTTAATGTTAAAATATGTCTCATTAAAACCAAACATTTTAAAGAGTCGCATTAAATAATCTTTGATTTACAGTCACGAACAATAAAATATAGGAATATTAAAAAGCGACTTTCCCCATACGTTTTCACGAACACAGCATTTTGGAAGCCATACTAGGTATTACAAAGGGGATTACCTCAAAGTAGAAACCGTTATTTCGACGAGAATCGAATTTAATTTTGTTAAGTGTTAGCGTTTCAATGCTCTGTAGTAGCTCAACATTTCGAATTTTAATATTATTTGATGTACAGGAATCCAGCATTTTTTTTTTAATATTTCAAAAGATTATTCGTTAAAATATTAATTACTCTTCAATAATTTGTTAGTAACTAGAAACATGTGACAAGTTTTTATTAAAAAACCCGCTTTGAAACTTTGAGTACCTAGTGTTAAACTACTTTGTTGCTGACCTTGCCTACATTTTCAACGAAAGTTGAGCAACTTCTCATTACGTAGAACTTATAGTTAATCAAGATTCAAATTAATAAAGTTTTTACTTCTTTCTTTACTTTAGTACGAAATACAAAAGTTGGCTGTTTGATTGTGACTCGTAAAACGTCGACTGTTCGGCTCGTAAGTTTTTAACAATTGTTTATATGTCTGTTGAGCATTTAATACTTCATGTATATTTTAAACTATTTAAAACTTTTTCAATATACCTACTTCCTCGAAGCCTCGTTCTTATCCCACTAAGGATAAGGCCCAACAGCCCAAGCAATGTATTTCACACTCGTGGATTTTTTTCACAGATCACAGTACGACCAAATTGGCGTCAATATATGTAGATTGTAGGTACAATATTTAAATTGTGTTCATTAACAGAATATCATAAATAGACATGGTTATTTAAAACAAAGATTTACTTGAATGAACAAATTAACTTCAACCAGGCGAAAGCAAACCGCGATAAAAAGCAAATTAAATCATCGTTTCCTAACACATTGGTAGTTCATGGCACAAATACTTTTCGATTTATTATTTTATTTCTTCGAAAGTGGATTGAAAATGTCGTTTGATTCACGCGGACATCAGATTTCTGTTGACCTCGCCCGCGGGTGTAAATAAATTCTGGTTTAAAATTTTATCTTAACATCATAAAAAGATGACGTAACTAGTTTATGCTGAATGTTAACCTGTTATAACATAAATAATACCAATACCCACTACTAAGTTTCCCCTTTATTCAAATACGACGGAAAAGTGGCCTGAATATAATAGAGCGAAATAAATAAAGCGAAAAGAGAATGATAAATGGATTGACACAGTTTACAACCCCTATGAAAGGGTTGCGGCAAGACTAGTGGCATACTTACTTACTTTACTAAACCTTCGTCAAATCAAATTACTTGAGTAAA
Source organism: Diarsia dahlii (assembly GCA_949775195.1). Lineage (NCBI taxonomy): Eukaryota > Metazoa > Arthropoda > Insecta > Lepidoptera > Noctuidae > Diarsia > Diarsia dahlii. Next base: position 18,850,072 of record OX459195.1, read on the forward strand.
GTTGGTAATACCTAAACCTATTTAAGACAGGGATAGACTTTTTGTATGGGAAAACTTTCTGAAACCCTTTGCATATTCTTACATTAAACGGGACAATGCGAATAACGTCGTCGCGTCGTGATACATGTACATTCGATAACCAACTCACAGAGTACTTTTATTATACAGGATGTTTGGTGCATCGTGTGCCAAATTTAATAAAACAATAAAAAATCCACAGGGCATGAGAAGTGTTTAGGTGTCTGAAAAAATAGCAGATGACCCTCCAGTCGACCATTTCAATTTGAAACACGATGCACCAAACACCCTGTACATGTTTGCTGTCGTCAACACTTTAACGTGTCAACATTGGCAACAGAGTAGTTGACACCACCAATCAATTCACTCATCAATCACACTTTTTATGAGCTCTGTCAAAACGCGATACATTCATAGATTGTTTATGGGAGAAGAAACCTGTGATGTCAATAAGCTGCCAATTTAATGACTCAATTCGAAGACTCAATTAGATCAATCCTTTTTTTTTTTGACGGCGTACGTAGATTCACCATTTTTTGTGATCTCTCTTCTGAAAGCCGATCTATGAATATAGGCAAAACGTATAAATCAGGCGGACTTCACAAATTCATGCATCCACGTCAATCACAATTGCTTGTGTTCAAAACGTTACTCGAACAAAAGCGGTGATTGGACAAAAACTGCGGAAATCTAAAAACATTCGAAAAACTTTTACAGGCCAGCATATTTTCAGACAAAACCAAAAAACCCGTTCGACCTGAACAGAACGCGTATAAAGATATCGGTAAAACAGTACCTACGTTGAATGGGTTGAATCTCACAATTCGATTTTATTTTTCAGGGTAGTGAATAAGGGATGAGGTGATTTCTAAACGAGGACGAGAATTTATTTACATGTGGCGGCCATAAAATCTTTGACGATACTGCCCGCACAATCTGATCAACTGAGCGAAAAAAGTTTTCAAAGTTAGTCTGTGGATCGCATTTTAATATCCCCCATATTAATTTTCGTATTGAAAACGTTGAGCCCTCTTTTTTGGCAGCGACATAAAAGATTCGGCAATATTAATACTAGCCCCCTTTTTCATAAAACTTGACTTTGGTAAGCCCTCATAGATCTTGCCAGCCTTTGTCGTGTTCTTTTGAATTGAGCGAACGGTATAGAGTTATTCATTGATTTTATACAGATAAAGTATCGCTATAAGGTAGATTTGTGAATGAAAAGGTACGAGTGAGTTGTTGAATTATATTAAGTGGAAAATGATGCTCGGAATATTTCCATACCATTTTGCTAAGGAAAACATTAATGTTTCGAAGTGAAAACGTAAGCGAGTGCGGTGGAAAGTTTCCTCGCACAGTGACGTGTTATAAAGCTAAATTGGAACACCAAGAGCAACAATAAAGACAGAGATTCTACATAAAATACAGTTCAGACTATATCTTATAGCAGACCATGAAAATATACGAGCCTGTATCGACATCATTTGAAGTCTCATCGTCTATTCATTGTGGTTCGCGGACAAAGCATTAGACTTGCTAATTCTGAACTCCGTCATTCGTTCGCCATTTGTCCTTCCCTGTTACTACGAGTGGACATACGAGTACGTGCATCATTTTGGTGTCACTGCTGCCAGTTCGAGTGCTCTGCGAAAATTGATGGTCAAACGCCGGAATGTTTCGGAAATCGGAATGATACAAACAGTTCTGAAAATAGCTGGAATTGTAACAGAATTTTTAATCATTTCTTTGGTTCTTCAAAGATTTGCTAATTGGGTTAGAAATGAGTCGGCTTTAGATGTATTTTTGTGCAGTTTGATATAATGAACAGCGTCGAGTTAATTAGGTATTTATAGCACACTCAATCATGAAGTACTTATACAGAGTCAGGTGTAGACTCAATAGGGGATCGGACTGGGTCAAAATAATATGATTCTGTTTAGTCCGTAAGTTAGATTATCGAAAAATATTGAATACTTACGTGTTTTTTGTTTTATCAAATCAATAAAAAATGACGAAGATAAAACGCGTCAAAGATCTTGGAGTGGGGCTTGAAACGTCACTTGTGTCGTCAAAATGTGCTATCATATGACGTCACACGAGTTTTCGAAGCACTGTATCGCCTTCATTTTAAGTTTACGTGAAAAAAGAAAAAATACGTGTCCAAAAATTTTTGGAAATCTATCTGACGGACTAATTAGTTTTTTTTTGTCCGATCCCCTATTGGCATGGCGTCTACTCGCAACAGACGTGCACGTATGACCAGATGTATGAACGTGGATGAGGCACAAGGAGTATTAAGGATCGTAGTAGTTTGCGTTTCTACCCCAATAGAAAAAAGGCGTGAGTTTATGTAAAGCACACAGTAATCTCTAATTTATACCAATTACGATTAGTGAAAACTAATCAACTACGTACAAACGATGCGACATGAATTCTGCGTAAAACGATTCTCTGCCGACCTCAACCGATTCCAGTTCCATTTAATAGTAAAATTATAAACACGTATTCATTTTCCCACGAATACCATTAAAAAATTTAACAGTGGAAACCTGTAATTGGCCTTCAAATGTCTGTATTATATTAACTGTAAGTTTCCCAAAATAAACTAAAAGCGTCAGCCATAACACATAATATGTATTATAAACACACATTCATTTTCCAACGAATGTCTACTATTAAAACTTAAGAAGAAAAATCAGCTTCTGAAGTCGGTGACTTTTGTGTGTTTGACTTCATGTTTTTGCCACCGACTTCAGAAGCTGATTTTTCTTCTTAAGTTTATTTTTCTCTTTTTGGTGTTTTTGAAGTCGGTTATTTTTTTGTCATTTTTAGTTGTAATAAGTACCTAATATATATATATATATCCTATACAAATATTTACTATGCATTTAACATTCAACCAAGAAACCTAACCCTTAACCTTCAAGATTCAACTATTTTTGCTTTCAACTCTTAACCGTTGAGGAGTGGTACTACTCCTCAACGGTTAAGAGCATGAAGACAAGTGATGACTGCTAGATGCGAATACTTGAATAGCGTCAGAAAAAGCACGAAACACGTCATACGTGTCTATGTTATTCATATAATATAACAACTAAAAAAATGTGTATTGTACACATCTGCATACCCCCTCAGAGCATACAGGCGTGATGTTACGTCATGATAATGTATATTCAATAAACATCCAAGCGATTCCAGCAATTACGACAGATTTGCCGTCTAATTTTGAAGAGTTCCATTGTATATCTCCGAAGATCAGCACCAGATCTTCACCAAATTAAAATGGGACCACCTCAGGAGTTATACTCTTTCAAATAAAAAAAGAATTTTGTGAATCGTTCCACAAATGGGGGAGAAATCAGGTAACATACATAAAAAAAAAAAAAAAAACATACACACGAACATATAACCTCCTCCTTTTTCGAAGTCGGTTAAAAAGCGTGAGCCATTTTGTCCGGACAGGTACCTAGATACAAAGAAAATAATCAAAAGTAAATTGAATTGAGTGAAAATAATTACATTTTCTGAGGGATCAACAACTGTTTACATCGTGAATGGTTGTGCCTGGCTGTCGTGGCAATGACAGATATTCAATATACCTAATATCTTCGTCGTATTGTACACGTCTCGGTCTAGCAATTTAATTGCTTTTCTTTAGTTGATAGTACCGAGAAAATTAATTTGAATTAAATTTTGAGTGAGATAATGTTACAAGTTTTTCGGTATATAAATTATTCATTTGAATATAATTAATGAAGTTTCAGGTATTATTGATGTTTGTTAGTGTTTCCTTTCCGTCACGCGTTCATGAAGCAAACCACCAACGTGATTTCTTGCATAAATATTTATAGTTCACAGTCCGTAAAGTGGTATGAGGCTTCGGGATTGATCTTTTGCCCGGGAGCGAAACCGCGGGCCAAAGCTAGTAGAATATAATACTCTGGACGATATCTTTCGCTAGCAGCTCCTTCCATCTACATATTTCAATTTCCCTATTGGTTAAATATTGACTTATCCCGTTTCGCTTCAGCTTCATTTTCACTGTGTTTTCGTATGAAGATTCTGACTACGAAGATAAAATTGTTGTATTAAGATCTCAGTACACATATTTCCCGTAGAAAGAGAGATCTGCATAAACTGGTTAGCATTGCTCTTTTGGCTTTTAATTGAGTTAAGGTGTAAAACGTTTAGGGCACACCACGACAGTGGCGACAGTCTTTGAGGAGTGGCTACAGAGGCGCCACGGCGCTCTCTTCTTCCGTCTGACGCAGGTCCTCACCGGACACCGGACACGGTTGTCTCGGGAGGTACCTGCATCGAATCAGGCGGGAGAAAACGCCCGGTTTCCATTGCAAGGATCGGCCGGAGGACACGGTGAAGCACACCCTAGAGTTCTGTTTCGCTTGGGCGGAGTCCCACTGTATTCTCGTAGCGGCTATCGGTGACGGCATCATCTCGCGTCCGGCCCTGATTCAAACCATGGTCCAGGGCAAGAGGGAACGCCGTCGCCTCCTTCTGCAAAGCAGTGATGCTAGCGAAGGAGGTGACGGAACGTGAGAGGGAGAGAACCTCTTGTCCCAACCGCCTCGGGAGACCCTCTGGGCGCCGGGAGCCACGTGATAGCTTCTCACCGTCCGTTCGTCTTATGACGACGACAGGTCGTGTCGACGGCGCGTTCATATTTATTCCACGCGCGCCTCAAAGAGACGTCAGCAACATTCAAGGGTCCCGCAAGGGCCAACGCCCGTCGGGCTGCGGGTTGTTCGAAAAATATACCGCAGCCTCAGCACAAAGGGAGTACTTAGTATTTGCTAAGAATGAACATGGGTGGTTTTTAGTCAGTAGAAGTCTGACACTCCCTACCGCTCTGCCCAGAGCGGGAGGAGTCATCTGATGATTTCACGCACCCCAACAAAAAAAAATGGTATAAAAAGTGTTAACATAATTATGAGTTATGACACTCTCAATCCCTTGGTAAACTGTGTCAGTCCTTGTAGGAAACACCTTTTTTAAATAAAGAAAAAAAGGAGGTAATCGAAAACTGTTGTTTTCTTTCACAACATTGTCACATTTTGTCGAGAGCGTGAACGTTTTCAGTACGTTGAACTCTTTTTTTTTCATTTAATCCCAGCAAAATTTTATTGGAGCAGAAGGACTCTTAAGAGAGCGCTTATCAGCCATTTAAATATCAATTTATTTTTATACAATAACTAGCTTTAGCCCGCGGCTTCACCTGCGTGTATGTCGAAAAATATCCCAACAAACTCTCATGGGGATGAGAGTTTGTTGGGGTATTTTTGGGATATATTTATTGACATGTTGCGCCGACTCTAAATAAATTGGGATAAGGGCAGTAGTATGATGAAAGAGAGTGACATACCTTGCAAGCAATGGAAAATTCTCTGAGATCCAGTTTCCCGTCAGCATTGGTGTCTGCGAGGGACCAAATTTGTCCCAGAATCGGTGGCGGCAGTTAAGACTAATAGGGGTATTTAACTGGGTTGTTTTTTGAAAAAAAAAATAACAAACCTTTTTTTTTTTTTTTGGTGGGTGGAAAATCATCGAATAACCCCCTCAGCTCGAAGGGGAGTGTCAGACTTCTACTGACTAAAAACCAAACCCATGTTCCTTCTTCGCCCTTGTGTCGGAGCCGCGTTAACCTTTCCTTAAGAACCACTCTATCCATTGGTGAAAACAGCATGGAAATTGGTGCAATAGTTTTTGAGTTTATCGCGAACAGACTGATACGCGGCGGAGGATTTTGTTTTATAATATGTAGTAATAATAATAGTAGTAATATAGTAACTATGAGGGACGATACGATGAGTATTTTCTAAGAATATCACCAAAAGGCTCTCTTGAAAGGGTCGCTTTTAGCGATAAGACCGTTAATTGTGTCACCCTATGAATAATGTCTTTGTTTTGATACTCGTGATTTGTATGGTAAATATATATATGATGTTTATCTATATTCCGATTTGTAATATCTATCTCTCTTAGAAACTTTAAGACTTCATAACATTAGTGTAGACAATAATAATATTCATGATTTATTATTTAATTCGAGTCAACATTAAACTCAAGCCATTTTCTTTGTTACACCTTAGGTTTGTGAATTTATGAATCACCTGAAGAGGTGAAATGTGTTATTAATATTATAATTATACTGTCAAGATTCTCAAAATTATCATGAGTGAGTATACAGACTTTTAAGATTAACACATCACTTAAATGAAAGGATTATTTCGTAACTTCTACTTTGAACATGTTTAAGTAAAAGATTTACTTAAGTAACTACTTAACTAAACTTCAAACTTTTCAGACATTTCCGTGAAATTTTAAACATAAAAGCTCAACCGTTTTTATATTACCTACACTCTAATTTTCTTTGTTGCTAAGGTCAATTATATCGTCGTTGATTTGGTCAGTGGCGAAAGTTACAATTTTTTTAGAATAAATTTCGTTTCTTTCGTTCTTAAAAAAAACTTGATACATCCAAATAAGTTATGAGTCGAAAATTAATAAACTTTTGGACTTTCGAAATTGAGAAAAGTATTTAAAATAAAACCCCCAGTTGTCAATGCCCCTCCGCTCTCCTGTTTGCCAGTTAGATTCATTGTAGACCAAAATAAATTTTCAATATCGCTGTAGGTCTCCTTGCAATTATCCTACACAAAAGAATACATTAAAAGCAAACGATTGGTTTTATCCTCATATCCAGTTGGGCATACATATTGAACAGCCTATAAACATCAAAAGAGAATCGTAAGTCCTTGGATCCTCTTTAATTATTCCTGAATGCTGTGGCAAGGTATAAATTTGGTGGGAGTGCGACATAAAAACTCTTAATACCGTCCTAATTTCCGGACTTCGTAATTAAAATGCTACTTATTGTCTTAAGGGAGAGGTGTGGTATTTGTAATGCGTGCGGCACATTCAAAGTTATTGCGTGAAGTAAATCTATAAGACGAACTGTTGTAGGTATGAGCTAGCTTGTCGCACTATAAACATTTAACTGACACGAGAACCTTTGCAAAATTTCGATGTTGGAGTGGCTAGCTGATCCCCATAGTTCTATTCCGTAAGTCCAGATTGGTTTAACTACAGCTTTGTAAACTAGTAATTTGTTACTAATGGATAGTTTCGATTGTCTTCCTGAGAGCCACGATAAGCTTTTCATTTCAATGGAAGCTGCCTTTTTCTTGGCCTTAATATGGTTGGCCCAGGTAAGCCTTCAGTCTAAATGTAGCCCCAGGTATTTTACTGTGTTGCTGTTTGGCAGTTGTTTACTTTCCATGTACACTGGGGCACAATTGCCCTTCCGAAGAGTGAAAGTCACTTGAACTGACTTTGTTAAGCTAGGTTGAATTCTCTATTTTTTCAGCCATACATCAATTTTATTTAACTGGACTTGTAATTTTTGAGACGCTTGAGTTGGGTCTTGGTCACTGGCAAGGCACGCAGTGTCGTCTGCATAGGTCGCAGTTATCACGTCATCAGATTTAGGCAAGTCTGAGTAAAGATAGAGTAGAGTACGGGCCCGAGTACAGAGCCTTGTGGGACTGAAGCCTTCATTTCGTACAGATCAGACAATTCTTCCTCATCATACTTAACTTGAAATTTTCTTAGGTCTAAGTAAGATTTAAATATCCTGTAAAAAGAGTTAGGTAGAAGAGATTTTAACTTATACAAAAGTCCCTTGTGCCATACCCTATCGAATGCCTGTTGGATATCCAGGAACACTGCAGGACAGTATTCTTTATTTTCCAACGACTGTCTGATTTTGTGGACCACTCTATGCACTTGCTCTAATGTTGCGTGCTTTTCACGGAACCCAAATTGATGGTCTGGTATTATCCCATTCTCGTCAAGGACTGGTTTTAACCTTCGTAGAAATTTTTTCTCAAAAACCTTTGATATGATTGGCTTATAGGTCTGTATGAGCTTGGTTCGGTTGGTGGTTTCCCTGGCTTCGCTATCATACATATTTGTGATATCTTCCACATTTGTGGTAGTATAGTAGCCGAAAGTCAGCATTGAACAGCATTGTTAGAAAGACGATAATTTTTCTAGGTATAGATGCTTGAGTATTTCACCTGTGATGAGATCGTAACCAGGACGTTTATTGTTCTCGAGATTTTTTATTGTTCGTATCAGTTCTCTCGGTGTGACCAGTTTTAGTAAAGGTGATAGTTGTTGATCACTGTTCAGATAATTATCGACTTCCTCTTCAAAATCAGTCATCGAAGAGTCATTCGGAGTGAAAACCGCAGAAAGGTGTTGTGCAAAAAGTTCCGCCTTGTCGCTTGCTTTTCTGGCCCAAGATCCATTTGGTTGCCTAAGGGGTACAAAGTTTTTTGGCCTTTTGAAGTTTTTGGTTATCTTCCATAATGAGTAGTTGTCCTGTTTTCGAGTTGACAATGTTGAGAGTTTTTCTTGGAACATGGTATTTTCGTTATCATGAATGAGCTCCTTCAGTTCTCTTGCAGCTTTATTAAAATCCCTTCTGTCCTCTTCCGATTTACACCAATGAAACTGTCTTCGCAATTTTCGTTTGGCCTCCAGTTTATGCTTAATCTGTGAGGATTAAGCATAAACTGGAGGAGATGTTATTTTTGCAGACTAAAGGATCCAGTGTTGGGGTAGCGCGCCATGCTGCTACATATTTGTATTAGATTGGCTATGTAGAATGTGGCCGAATCTATGGCTTCTTCAATTTTAAGTTTTACTTTTAGATTAACTTCTTCGTCAAGGTAATCCGCAAATGAGTCCCAGTCAGTTTTCCGATTGCACAAGGTTGGTTTTGGCTCTCTCTTGATAGCTGCAACACTAAATGTGGCATGCAATAACTGGAGAGTGGTCAGATAGTGTATCGAATGACGACTCCACACTAGAATTGATATTTGACAGTCCCTTGACAATGAAAAAGTCCAGAAGGTCAGGTGTTCTGTTGACCGTATCAGTAGGCCAGTAGGTTGGTTTGCCAGTCGACAGCAGACTTTGCCGTACGGCACTTATGTTAAGGGGACCAATACTCTCATCTATGGTGATTGTAGTTGCTTGACAACCAATTTTCTTTGAACTCACTATGTAAATGGTGCTTAATGTTATTTTTTATAATAACAGCTGCCCCACCATGAGAAGTCTGGGTGGTTGGTACAGTATACACAGTAGTTATTCATGTTAAATAGTTTGCGATCATTGAGGTGCTTTTCTGAAATTAAGGCAATGTCCACCTTATTTATTTCTAAGAGCACCTCTAGTTCTGTCTTGTTTGGCGCTAGGCCATTTATGTTCCAGATGGCTATACGTAATGAGGTCATGGTTGTTGTTTACTTATGAGTGTTATAATCAGGTTCATCATAGTACTCATCTGGGATATCAGTTGGTCTATCCTTTCAGTCTGTTTAATTATGAGGTCAATAAAGCTATAGTTTTTACCCGACTACGGCAAAGCCAAAGGAGGGTTATGATTTTGACTGGCTATGTATGTATGTATGTATCGTTGTATGTATGTATGTATGTATGTATGTGTGTATCTTCATCTGTTCCCTCATAGCTTCTAATCTACTTATCGGAACTCGACATATGAGGTATCGTTAGAACCGTCTCAATTTTTCGCTGAATATAGGCTACGTGACGTGTCACAAAAAGCGATTTGGCGCCCTCTAGCGGACAAAAAGTAAGGCTTAAAAAATAAAAATGGAGATAAATACGCCGTGTTTGGTATCATTTAAAAGGGCCTCACTTGTACATTTCCAAAATATTGCTCAAATTTAAAATCACGCCCTCTAGCGGACAAAAAGTCAAGAGTAAACAAAATATTTAACACCAAAATTGTTTAAATAAAAAAAGTAAAAAACTAAAACCCGACTACGACAAAAAAAACGACGCTGAAAAAGTATGAAACAAGATTTTCAGGATAGAACAAAAAGAAAAGCCGTAGTCACACGTTATAGGTAACACCTAAACACTTTAATACCGTGTGACTACGGCTTTTCTTTTTGTTCTATCCTGAAAATCTTGTTTCATACTTTTTCAGCGTCGTTTTTTTTGTCGTAGTCGGGTTTTAGTTTTTTACTTTTTTGTTCTATAGGATTGTTTTCGTGTTCCTTTTTATTGGAAATTGTTCTCTGTGACTCTTTGGGGTCACTGTTATAATTTTTCTTTTGAGTGTTATCTCTTAGGGTATCAGCTCTTTTGACAGCTTCGCTGTATAATTTTGGGTGATTTGGGTTTTTGTCTGTTTCCCCATTTTCTTGCCGCAATTTCTTTGTAGACTTGACATCTTTTATAATTAGCGGGGTGACTTCCTGAGCATAGAGTACAAACTGTGTTCCTGTCCATGGTGCATGCAGTCGTTTTGTCCCTAAAAATTTGGCCCTAAGAACTATCTCAATAGCACCGTGGTTTGTCAGAAACACAGAAATAGACAAGCACTTAAATATACCAACAGTGAAAGAAGAACTATGTGAAAAATGCAAAAATTATAAACAGAGACTGAGCAAACACAGCAATGTCTTAGCCAAGAACCTCCTGAACTGACAAGGGGATATAATCCGCCTAAAGAGATGGCAAATCCTAAACTTGGACCAGAGACAGTGACAACTTCAATTAATTTTTAGTATGGAACCATAATAATGTGAATGTTTACTGGAACATCACAATAAAATCTCAAACGAAGATCACATCTGATTATAGCTAGACAGCTGATCGCAGATAAAATGAGAAGAAAAAAAAAAAGGCTGACTCGAGAACACTCCGACATTGATACAACCTATGGATACAACACACGTATTACGACAGAGTATGTAGAATAAAACAAATTAGAAATCGATATGACGTTGACATTTCTTACGCAAATCGCATCGTCGGATTTCGAGATCGGGATGCAACTCCGTGTGAATAATAGTATGTATTTTGACTTTCAAGTTTTTTTTTTTTTTTTTTTAGCATTATTTTATACATTCATGGATTCAATTATACAATGAAGACGGGTGAAGTACTGATCCTCCTAGATAGGCTAACATTTAGCCTGTGTTAAGGAGAGACAGTGCCGGTCCCCTGAATGGCGGATTATTATAAAAATATAAAAATATTGCACAACAATAATATTAATAGCAACAATACATACAATACATAACAATATACATGCAAGTTAGGAAGAGCTTGGTTATATAAACTTGTAGTAGACCAGTCATAGTAGTAGTTTACACTCACATCAAACAACATTCAGCTTTTAACCTCACACAAGAAATCAATGACGTACAAAATATTTGATTCGTTTGAATGTACAAAACAAAGGATTACCGCAATCCGAATTGTGCGCCAGGCCGCTTTTATTTCCATACTCGTAACGTAACGTTAACGTAACGCGGAACGTTACGTAAATATTCCCTATACCGTTTCAGTTTTGTGGGCCGTGAATGCATTTGAAAAGCTCGTTCGAACTAATGTTCGTAAATTCCTATTCTACGGTATTTGGATAAGACATTTTAATGTATTGTTACTACGGGACTAAAGTAGTTAGCTAAAAACTTGTGGCTGTTTTCTATCGCCTCACACAATTTTAAGCTTTACAATAGTTATTTGTGCAACAAGAGAGCAAAGTCGTTTTTTGCTGCGAGTGCTGATTTTGAATCCTGAGTGTGGCGAGGGATTCAAAGGTACGAGATGCAAAACACTTTGCTCTCGTGTAACACACATAACTTTTCACTTCAGCAGCGAGAACACTTTAGGGGTTAAGGGCCGTGAAAATTTTGGACTTTTTAGCCTTATGCAACTGACATTCTTTTTAGAAAAGATACGAGTTTTGCGTATGTTTCAATATGCACGTTATGTTTTGTTTTTAAAGTAGCTTTCAACATTGAGTAAATACTCCACATTGTAGATGATCGCCTCGTCTGTGATCTCGTCTAAAAAATAAGATAGCAACACCGTCTCCGAAAAACTGCTTGCGCCCTTTGAAAGTCTACATTCATTGAAGACATGGTATGCTTTCAGATATTTCTCGCGAGACTTCTCAGGTAGGAAACTTAATTCTGCATTAATAACTTGTTGCTTTAACACTTCCGGTGTTAAAATACTGTTCTCGTCGCTAGTTTCACTCATAGTTTACGATTATTTTAATATTTTTTAACTTATTCAACTCTTTACGCCAGCCACGAAATTTTATTCCCGCTCTTTTATTTAAATTAAGGCGTGTTCGGAAATAGCACCTATAATATTTTATTATTCAAAATATATTACGTAACATTAATGAAACTAGAAATAAATATTTACAGGTATTAAATCAGTTTTATTTGCAGTAAATACATTTTCGTTTAAATACAACAACGTTAAAAATTCAATAAATTACATTAAAAGGCATAATTATCTTTTTGCAAAATTTATTTAGCTAACACGTATTCCGAACGTGTTTGTCTTTGAGGTCGAATTCAAATTCGGAACTTCGAAAGGGCTGGTCTTTGTCTCTGTCTGTTTCTAATGGCGGGAAAGAGATAGAGTGTAAATGTTTCGAATTGCATGATTAACCCAAGGCTGAATAAGATATTCGCGGCTTTCTGATAACAAAAATTAAAAAGTTACTTTGTCTCACTCAGTCAGCAAAATGGCATTTTGGTCACTGATTTCAGGCAGCAAAACCTACATGTTTGAGCTACTGAAGTGAAAAATTAGATACAGTTCGTACAAGAAGAGGAAATCATGTTTTCCGAATCCTCCGCTATTTTTTTTTCTGATAATTTTCGTTACAGGATCCAAGACTGTTAAATTTTATTTCCGGGACTTCACTGAGCTTCATTGTCTCGCCGCTTTTCTGTTTCAGTAGTTTGGGAGTAGAGTGGCGAGCTTGTCCCGATATAAAAAAGTTTGTGTCAAGAATATAAATTCTTTGTCTGTCTAACTTTCGACAGGAATATAATCAAATGGTTATTCTTAAATCTGGTCGCATAGAAATATGCGCTACGCAAACTCTCGCGTGTTGCTACGCAGCGCGCTACGCCGTAGCTCGCGTTCTCGGTCCCTGCATTCTACGCGGCGTAGCTGCGGGCACAGCTTCTACTTTTTTAAATAAAAAAAAATAATCATGAATAATATTTCCATATGCATGAAAATTTTATAGACGGACGGTAAAATACATTTATGTGCTTCGTAGTCGTAAATATGTTTGATGTCTTGTCTTAAACTTAGATTAGAATATTCCATTTTCTGAGTAGTACATACCTACTGTATTCATTTCTATCTTGTATACTTATATGTATTAAAAGATTTCAAAAATCCAAATGCTTATAATTACCAAATGGAATTACCGACCAAGTTAAAAATTACCTACTGATGGCTAACATAATTTTCATAACATCAAAAGAAGTTATTTATGCTTAGTGAATTCTGAAAAAAAAGGCAGAAAGTTGTTGCCGTAAATACGGGATCCCAGGTATATCTGTTTAAGACAATTTATACCGCCTAAGGCTATTTGACGGAATTCTGAGAAGCTTTGTTTATACTTTGTTGAAATTATCTCGACCCTTTCATGCGAACTCAACTAAGGGAAGGTTTGCCTTGAAACTTGGCCTCGTCTTTTGTATTTGATTGTTTAATATTGAGGAGACTACCCATTACTCAGTATTATACCATAACCGAGTCTATGAAAGTATCAGAAAAAATAATTTACATTCCATCTATTCGAAAAGGTCCAATTGGTTCGCCTTTATGTGCACCCAAAGGTGGTATTTCTACAATAAACTTTTACCGGGTGTAATGAGTTTTTACGCGCACTTCTAAAATCCCAAATTCAAAAAGTGCGCCGCAAAGATAACCTAAGGTCTGTGGATTTCTATCTTGGGGATAGTCCCTAACTTTTTTTAAAGGACATATTTCCCCTAATTTTCCCGAAGAATGATAATGTTCCTGCTTTGTAAAATGTCTCCAAACGCTCCGGAAACCGTACGGATTCTTCTTCACCAAACCATGTCAGACTTCTACTGACTAAAAACCACCCATGTTCCTTCTTAGCCCTTTGTGGCCGAAGCCGCGTTATCTCTTTCGAACAACCCGCAGCTTCGGCAGGCGTCGGCCCTTGCGGGCCCTTTCAATGTTGCTGACATCTCTTTGATGCGCGCTCGGAACACGAAGGCGCCGTTGACACGGCCGATCGTCGTCATAAGACGGACGGACTTCTTTCTGTGCCTGACACGTTCATACCCTGGTCATGTTATGGTACGGTATAGTAGGCAGACTCCTTTGACCATACAGGATACATGAAATAGGGTATTCATCATTCTCTTGCCATATCCAAATTCATTTGTAGTCGAAGTTTGGGGGGGTATGAGGAACAGGGTGTAAAGTTCCTCATCCCCCATAGAAAAGGGAGGATCCTCCGACCGGACGGGTGTTGTGTCCGGCGTGCTAACTGCCCGACAGTTGCAAGTCGGGAACTCCTTTAAAGGCTTATGTCGCGGGGAGAATGTTCATAGCGCGATGTAGGATTTTCTGTCGATCGTTGTTAGTACGCAGGTGTTGTGTCCGGCGGGCTAACTGTGATCGACAGAAAATCCAACCCACACTCCAACCCACTGGAGCATACGCAGCATCACCCCGACTCACTGGGGCATCACGTCGGGGTCACCAGTTTGGGGGGTAGTGGAACAGGGTGTAAAGCTCCTCATCCCCCATTGAAAAGGGAGGATCCTCCGACCGGACGGGTGTTGTGTCCGACGGGCAGTTAGCCCGCCACTACCCCCCAAAGAAGTATGTCTTCTGCTTTTATACTTATCTATTAGGGCCATCAGTAGTCACTCCCTGTCTAGCAATAACTACTTTCAAAGAGTTCAGCGTAAGGACTTATTTTTTACGATGAAAATAAATGTTTACCTCATCGGTGTAGTGGTCGTAATCGCGACTGCTGAGCATGGGTCTTGGGTTCGTTTCGGGTCAGGCAAATTTTATTGTAGTTGGGTTTTTCCATCAGAGGAATTTCTCAGTAACAACACAGAGTCTAGATTTGTGCCCAGTTGATAGCAATATGCTCGCCCGCTATTACATGGGAATTAAACATAACTAGTGAAATGTGTTTGTACTATTAGATACACCTCAGCCTTATCCCTGGGGGATTATAAACGCAATTTCGATGTTAAAAATAAATGACCTATTATAATATTTCAAGTAAGAAGAATCTTTATCCAAAAGGACGCAAGAACAAAACTTTTAGATTTGGCAACGCTTGTACAAGGTCCATATTTGTGCAGACATGGCATGGGATGTCTATGCTACTCAAATTACGATACCTACATCAAGATCCGAAGCTTACGATATGCAAACTCCGTTACTGTTTTTTAGGTATATTTTCTAGAGATCATTTAAATGGGTCTACCTTTTTTAGTAGAACTTTTTATGTCCGAATTTTCTTTTGCATAGTAGTGGATGGCAGAAACGTCATTTCGCAGAAAATCATTTGGCGTACACTCATCTATATATATAAAAATGTTATGTTGGTTTGTGTACGCTTCAAAAACTCAAAAACTACTTCACCGATTTTCATGCTGTTTTCACCAATGGATAAAGTAGTTCTCGAGGAAGGTTTTTAGTATATAATTTAACCGACTTCCACGCGGGCGAAGCCGCGGGCATCAGCTATTTACCATAAATTCAAAACGCATAATTTTGTAAGTCAGAATCTTTAAGCATAAACTTCATTTCCAGAATCATTAAAAAGTAGAACCATCATATTGCCGAAAGTTCATAATCAGAATCGTCTTTTTGCATACATTTCAGTTCATACAAACGTGCAACATGCAGTAAGCATGGCTTCTGTCACGGCTCCGGCGCTGCGATGCTCCGGCGGTCCCACGCAAGCTTGTCGTCGCAGTCGTCGATCAATAATTTGAAATTCATGCTTGAAATCGTCTGCGAGATAAGGAGAACATGCTGAATTGGTTTTCTATTAGCGAAGACATCGTATGGACCCATTCCCATCTATCAGTCTGTACTCGCTCGCAGGGAACGAAGTTATCGATCGAATACATACTGAAAATACTGCGCATAAAAAAAATTGTTAGTAGAGAATAGTGATGGTTAGTTAATTCAGCCACCATTTTCTAGCAGCACTGTTGGGAGTCGAGTTTCTTTTGTTTTTCATTTGTTCATTATTGCATTCTTTCCAATGTTTGCTATGGTCCTGCAGTACGTTTTTAATTTATTTCTTCTTTCTTTTCGTGTTTTTCTAATTAACATAACATAGCGCCGTTGTGCGTTGGTCTAGTGACAAACAATTTTAATGATTTTTTCTGTTAGGAATTTCTTAGTAGCAGCCACGGTGCTTGGATTTCTGACCAGTTGATGGTTATAAACTGTACCCCTAATTTTTTCTGTTAATATACACTTTCTCACTCCTGGGCAAAGGTCTCCCTGTCGAGGCTGCGGGTTGTTCGAAAGAGATACTGCGGCCTTGAACACAAAGGGGTGAGAAGGAACATGGGTGGTTTTTAGTCAGTAGACGTCTGACACTCCATACCGCTCCACCCAGAGAGGGAGTAGTCATTTGACGATTGCCCACCCTCCAAAAAAAAAAAGCCTCCCTACATTCCTTACCCTGTTATATGGGACTTAATTATAACTGACGAAATGTACAGTCGCCCACACAAGTGCATGGATACCTTAGGGCCTATTTTTCTGTGAAGGTAGAAATCAAATTTTCGAAAATAACTAATAGATGGCGTTTGGTTTCTGCACAACTGTGATATTAAACTCTTCAATCCCCAGTGTCACTTGTAGGTGGCATAAGTTTTATTTCTGTTTCTACCTGACAGCAATTTTATTTGTAATTCCTACTTAAATAATAATTTAAAAAACCTTTAAAGTTTTTACTTTCCGCAATGACAATATCCGGATTACCCGGTGTCACCTGTAGGTGAAATAAAAAGGAGGTAGATTTTTATAACTTAGTCCTAACTAAATGTAATCTATTCTGTTGAGATATAGAAAAAAATGGACTTTGACTTGGGAATAGGTTAGGTAAGTAAGAAGTTAGGAAACACGTATTAGGTTGGATTAAGTGAGAAGTTAAATGATAAAAAAAAACAAAAGAAACCATAAGGAATGTTTTCATTAAGCTAATAAGTGCGCATATCATTCAAAAATATAATATTCGAGTTAGTAGTCAGTTAGCAACAGGGATTAACGGAGACAAACAAAAAGACACTATCACACTTTTAGAGGTTTATTTCTTACACTTTATTATATAAAAACAGACATTTATTATCGTTCAACATTATTATATTATATAAAACTTCTTATTGAGGCCATAGCTTAAGTATTCGTTTCCAAAATCGGAAAGAGGATTGAAGCTTTTATAACCTCAACAAAGACAAACAGGAGACCGGATTATTTCATCACAAAAGTGAAAAGTTAATTAATTAAATAGGTAGGATAATAGCTATACAATTGCACAAAAACATACGAAAAGGTTCTTGTAATGTAAAAAAAAAAAATTGTTGTGTTTGACTTTTTTTAGTTATTAAAAATACGTAAGTCATGTAATAGGTTATAATAACCCGGCCTCCAGTTAATATAAATAATAAGTACTAAAGTTAAGTAATATTGTTTTTAAGTATTATGAAATATAAATCCTGGATCGGCAACACTTATCTATCCCCACACGTTCACTGTAATATGACCAGCATATTGGACACTACATAACCACTTGTTTATCACGTATTATTTCGGCACCACAAACATAAGCGTCCGTGTTCACTGGACTTAAAAGTTTTTTCATCTGTAAAGATGAAAAAACATTACTCAAATAACATGATCCAAAGCGAACTGTAATCTTGCCCTTTTATGGTTTTCTGTGGGCCAGGGTTTCACAACATGCCTCCTATAATGCAGCTCTTCACTTTTAAGAGCACGACGGGCATTGTCAACACTTGAGTCATATAAAGCAGCATAGTCGGTCATCGGCAGGAATCCATTTTCTTCATACTCTCATAACACGATTTGACGCTGTAATGTGTTTATGAGCCGTGGTCTACTAGTTCTTTGATGGTGTTGCAAAGAACCCTCGTCTTAAAATCGTCGTACCAATAGAACAACTGTTTTTCTCTGCAACAATATAACAGAAATATATAATACGCAATAATGATTATTTATTAAGTAGTAGGTATAGTAGTAACTAAAACATTTTTTTTTCTTATAAAATTTTTGAAATCAAAACTACTTACGTTAATAATATAAGTCAACAAGTTTCGAGTGTCGGATAAGTTTTTGCCTTGATTTTGCAAATCAGTTATTTGAGCTCTTGTAACGAAAACAATATAACAACGCGTACTAATTTTGATGAAATAAGTTAATTCACCTAAATTTAAATAAAACTGAGCTAACAATGAGGTAATCGAAACAAACTTATCGAAAAATCAATTGAGCTTAGTCATAACTCATAAATCTTCAATCTAATTATTTCTACTACCTACTAATTTATTTATGAATTCATATTCAACCTACCCTCAAGTTTGAAAACTAAAACATAGATAATTAAAATCAGATAGTTTTAGAATGATAATAATATTCAATTTAAACAAACATAGTAGGTAGTTAGGAATAAATTTATATAATAGAAATAATTCATTATAAATTATTTGAATGTTTAAACAGAAAACAGAAACTACATAAACATTTTATACAACGTGAGCGCCCTCTAGTTAGTGTAGCATCAACAATATAATCAATGTTGCTAATCGAGTACTTATTTACGCCAGGTGGCGTCATTTCTTGCTTCACACGGTATTTTTTCTGAACTCCCCATGCATTATTGCAGGCGATGGTACGTGTAGGTATTATTAGGTACACCTCTGCCAAGCCCTTTGGGAATATAGACTATACATTCAACCTGTTATTCACATTTCTCCAGTCATAATTATGTTTATATCCCATAGCCTCATGGGGGTCTATTGCCATCTACCGAACGGGAATTCAGAATTCGTGCTGCTACTACCACAAGACCAACAAGACACTGAGGTAAACTAATAAATAATATAAAAAGGTAGACACGCTGTTTAGAAAATTCTTCACGAACATTTTACGAAAATTTATCTTGTTGTCAGAGAAAACACCGTACGTAGACGTGTCTAAATATTAAAACTCCACCAAAGAATTTTCTTTACAAAGGTATATTCATAAAAATGCGACAAACAACAAAAACCTTGTTGATTTTACGAGCGACGCGTGCTTCGATACTGCTTGCTGTAAGTGCTGATTCTGACGAACCAAGCTATAATATTTATGTACGATGAGCCAAGAAACAACGATGAGACAATTCTGGATTTAGCTTGCCATTGTATACAAGCTATTTTATTACTATTTTTATGTATACTTTTTTATTGTGTGCAATAAAGAATGATCATCTGCCTAGCCTTTTCCCAACTAATATGTTACTAACTACCAATCTTAATGTATGGAAGCCAAACATGGGCCTTAAGGAAAAACACAACCAATAAAATCGCCATTTGCCAACGAGCAATGGAGAGAAGTATGTTGGCAATAAAAAGAAAGGATAGAATAAGAAACAACAGCATTAGAAAAAAGACGAAGGTACAGGATGTAACCCTAAAAATAAAAAGACTAAAATGGAAGTGGTCGGGGCACATGATCAGAGGAAGGGACAAGTGGAGTAAAATAGCCACACAATGGTACCCAAGGGAAGGAAAAAGGAAAAGAGGTAGACAACAAAAAAGATGGGACGATGATATCAGGCAGGTTGCAGGCATAACATGGAGTAGAGTAGCCACAGAGAGAATAGAATGGAGTAGGTTGGAGGAGGCCTTTGCCAACTGGCAAACGGACTTACAGAAAGTAAAGAAGAACCAGATACGAGAATTTTTTTAATTAAGTACATATAAAATAAGTGTAGTAGTATAAGAAACATAATTGTATTTGTCCGAAATAAAAGGCTTTATTATTATTACTATCTAGCTAGATATATACAAACATATTTGTGTTTTGTACGCGTAGATTTGAATTTAAATAGTACATTGTAACACAAGGGCCTAAAATGACCCAATATATACGAGGTAGTTTTACTACCGAGCTTTAGCGAGGTAGTAAATAGGAACCGAGTTATAATGGGATTTTAGCGCCGTGTGTTACACTGTACTTTTCACTACGATTGCGAGAAAATAAAATAACCATGTTCAATATGAGTTTAATTTTTTTTTTCTTTTTTTTTCTTTAAAAAAAAAACGTTGCCCCACACTAGGAATTTCTCCTGTATCGTGGGTGCGTTCACAAACATTTAAACTCACATACACAAATACCCAGACCCGGAACAACTATCTGTAGGTCTTACAAATATTTGTTCCGTGCGGGGATCGAACCCGCGACACGCAGCGCGGCAGTCCATTGCTTGAGCCACTGCGCTAACCGTGCCGTCATAATATGTTATGTTTATTTTAATAATACAATTTCAAAAATTTCGCGCCAATGCCTTTTTTTTATTTCTTCTGTAGCTGCAATGCAACGCACACATTCTACCAAAGAGTTCGGCATTCAGCGCGTTTAGTTCCATTTTTAAAAATAAAACATTTTTTTTACTTGAAACTAAATCACGCACCAGCTGGCTGAACAAGTTGTCGTACGAGATTTACTTTTAGCCCTAGGGCAATAAATGCAATTTTACGCCCGCTCATGTATGCTATTATGACGATCTTTTTGAGCAAGAGGAGTGAAAAGGTAGTTTGTTTGTAATACGGTTTTACTTTTGACTTTGTACACTGTGACACTTCTGGTTTATACCATAAAATAGTGATATAGTGATATCTTCTCCTTCCATAACTCCATTAGCGACTGCCTATCTGACCTCCACAACCTAGTTAGTGCTGGATAAATATGATACGCCCTGGCACGACCGGCTGTCAGACTTTCGGGTCACTGACTACCTGTAACGACTGTCAAAGTTCTACAATGACAGCTGGGGCCAACAGTTTAACGTGCTTTCCGAGGCACGGAGAGAACTTGGTATGCTATGGGTGGTTACGTGGTTACCCATCCATGGACCAATCTAGGCAACCGCGGGTTAACCTGAAGATTGATCTGAGCGGCTGTTATTAACTAGACACACGCTCCTCAAGAATATGAAACATAAAGTCAGAAATATTGCTAATTTTAATACACTCTGCCTGACATTTAGATGTTCATGTGTTTTTTTATCTATTTTCTAGCTCAGACATTGGAGACAGACTGGCATTTCCATTTAAGGCATTACACAAATCTAATCTTATTAGTCATTCTAGTGTTCTCATAATGAGATATCTGAACAATCTCCTCAGTCTTCGGACCTTGCATAAACACATAATTAATCTAACATGAGTCAAAAGATATCAAGGCAGACAGAAATAATAAAATTATAGCCTAATTCCAAGCCGTGTTACTCGAGGCAATCAAATTACTCGCCAAATTAGATATTTTTGCTGAAAATGCTAATGAAATTGAACCAGTAAAATGGACCTAAACGTTGTGTCGAAAAATTCGTTAAAATTAATTCAGATTTCATTTTCGCTGAAAGATAACAAAGAAAAACATTGACCATGACCGCGTTACTTTGAGTTCGCATTAATTAATAGAATACTTAATAAAGAGACGCTACACTACACAATTTGGTTTTATACCTATTAATTTAGTTATTTTAGCGTAGATACAAAAGCAAACTATCTTAAAACAAAATAAAAACAGAAACCAAAACCTTTCAACGAGCGGTTTAAATACCGACGATTCTCATATATTCTTAATATTTTCCTCGTAAAGTAGATTTACTATTTGTGGAAATTGAGCCTTTAATTAAGCTAAGCGCACCCAAGCTCAGCGCGGTAATGCAATCTACCGCGCTGAGCTACGAGAGGCTACGGCGTAGCTTGTAGCTCGTGGCCCGTAGCTCGTAGCCCGTAGCTGGCTACGAATGACGTCGATATTGGAAATGCAATCCCAGTGTGAAAACTATTTCGCTCGCAAGGAAAAATATGAGGATTATTTATGTGCGACACATATTGAAAATGCGGTTTTACACAAACACGTAGATCTGGATCCAGTTACATTCCGTTGGGAAATCGGAAACAAGACTATATTGGTATTATTTGTGGCAGAAAACACAAATACCAATTATTTTTGTGGATTTTGTAAACGTTGCCCTGATTTATATTTGACTGGGGTGATATAAATGTGGGTGGAAGCACATAAATATTTGCCGGCCTTGGTTACGAATATGGCTACTCAGATCACGTCTCGCAGGCGTCGTTTGTGGCTACTTACAGAATATATCAAGAGGATGGATGGTTTCTGGCAAGCAACAGGCAACGTGCCAAGTGTGATGATAATAATGATCATCATCATCATCATTTCAGCCGAAAGACGTCCACTGCTGGACATAGGCCTCCCCTAAGTGTAATTTTAGCTTAGAGGGGGTTTGCCATAATCGCCACGCTTGGCAGGCGGGTTGGCGATCGCAGTACGGTCAATACAAAAAGCACAGAGAACGCTGCTGCCCATTCTCTGGTACATCCCTTAGTCGCCTCTTACGACACCCACCGGAAGATATGGGATGGTGCTATTCTTTGCGTCCGACACCATACGGAACTCTTTGCGTCCGACACCATACGGAACAAATATAATAATAATGATATTTAATCATAATCATTTTTATAGCATCATTCATTCATTTATTTCATTTTTTTATACCTAATATTTATGTATCACCTTGTCAGGGATCCGGGTGTTGCGGGTGGCTCGGCGTCTATACACTAACATATTTATGCATATTTTCCATTTGCTAGCATAGAAATGATGTCCGATATATTAATGGTACATTATATGATCAATGCTGAGAATAACTGAGGTTTTATACACACGTATACAAAAACAAACATATTTACGTGCGATTGACGGAAAAGGAGAAAATAAATGTTGATGGATGGGGATGGTCAGAGGAAGACCAAGGAAATGATGAATGGATTTTTGAGGAATTATATAAGAGAAAAAGGAGTAAACGATAGCGTGTAGGTTGACGGAGGAGAATGGACTAAAAAAACGTGTTGCGCTAACCCAAAGTAACATGGGTGAGAAGATCAAGATAATCGTAATACAACACTGTTAATATAATACTATTCAGTAACAAATCGGTTAGTTTAGTGTCAAGTGAAAATGATCCGAACCAAAATTTTTGTATTAAATATAATATCCGCTCTATACCTTTAAATCTTTTTGCAGGCATAAAACAACCGCAGACGGCCCTACCGTCTCGTCCGATATAATAAAGGATACAATATTAACTTAATATTATGTTCCATAAAATGATTTATAGTAAGACGCTTCGTTACGTTCATAACGCCTAGCACCTCGTAAATAAGTACTGTTTATTGCGATAGTTGCAAATTTATAGAGTAGGTATATGAGTTCAATATCAATTACTGCTTTTTTAAAAATCGCATTTTTACTCACATTATTTTTTTTTTTAAGCATAAAAAGTAGAGGTCCGCCGGTGTCGGGAGCATGGTATAATCTAACGGTGGTTAGAGCTCCAGAGACAGGACAACAACACAACAATGCGGGCCGTTTCGACACATGTATCGAGGAGTAGGTACTCACATTTATTACTAGCTTACTTTTCTATCATTATAATTATGAAATTAGTGTTTATCGCCCTCTTGTATTCGACCGGCAACTGTTTTTTTTTATTAAATGATTTCTTACCGTGGAAGTTTACGCCTCTATAGTAACAATATGCACAGATAAAGGAAGCTTGTCTACCTATGTACAAAAAACAATGATTAAGTATGTTTGAAATTCGCACATAATCGAGTGTCAGTCTGTGATGTATCGATGATTGGCAGCCGACACCGACGCGGGAAATATTTGCTCGGCCGAAAAGTTGATAGTGTTGGTCGAAACACAATTTCCAATCTGGTTTTCCATTTATTTCGGTGGAGATGGATAATGGTTATTTGGGTCAAATGTGAAAATGTTCGGTGCTGATTCGGTTTGCTTTTGGGACTATGTCTACTATCTTAGTTTGATGTACGAAGTTGGTAGACTTTACAGAATATTGCCATGTTTTCGAATAGTGGATCTTCATACTTTAATTACCGAAGGAAGTATGTAAGCCTTACCAACACATGCAAGGTAAAGATTTTGATATCTTCTTTCTATACTGCTCTAAATAAATAGGCATAGCTACCTACAACAAATACTAAGATAGACATGTCCAAACAATTGGGACCCTATTGATCACAATAGTATTGTCTGTTCAAGTGGCCACACCGCTTTGTGTCCCGATTCCTAGATATTATGAGACGGGGTGAAAGGACTTGGTGCTATACTGGGGGAGATATTATAACGGTTTTTTGATCATAGTTATTGGAAATTGTAGACACTTTGAGTTTGAGACCACAATTTGGCGAAGTGGACAATTGGTTACCGATCCCACACAACACAGTGCATAGACCAACATAGTGCGACTGTGTGGTGCTTTTGATCAAAGCATGTTCTAATAGTTGGAGTGCTCGCTCAAGTGCCTGGTTTTATGCACTTAGAGAATGTCACTGATGCTGCAATCAACGAGGACATCACCTACTGGGCTCAAATAATATAAGGTAGTCGAAATGAGAAGAAGAAGACTGAGGTAGCGGAAACACGGGTATTTTTGTATGAAAACATATGTACCTAATTAACTGATAGAACAGTCAAATAGGCACTGCATTCCGCAGACTGACATCAGTTCCACTTCTTACCTAAATAGAAAGCGCCATAACAAATATTCGTTCTGTTTCGCAATTTTACGTGTAATAACAACGTCACAAAAAAGCAAAGCCTAATTGCGACACCGAAAAATAAAAGGTTGGTACACACAAATTAAAATTACGTCCCTATAATATAAACGGGCAGCGGCCGGCATCCAAGTTGCGGCACGGAAAATTTACCTCACGTAACGATTTCATTTTTAGGGTTCCGTAGTCAACTAGGAACCCTTATAGTTTCGCCATGTCTGTCTGTCCGTCCGTCCGTCCGTCCGTCCGTCCGTCCTCGCTTAATCTCTGTGACCGTTAGCACTAGAAAGCTGAAATTTGGTACCAATATGTGTATCAATCACGCCGACAAAGTGGTAAAATAAAAATTGGAAAAAAATGTTTTATTAGGGTAGCCCCCCTATATGTAAAGTGGGAAGTGATTTTTTTTTTTAATTTGAACTCTAACGTGTGATATACTGCTGGAAAGGTATTTAAAAAATGAATAGGGTTTACTAAAATATTTTTTTGATAATGTCAATAATTTCGGAAACAATCGCTCCAAAAGCAAAAAACAATGTGTCCCCTCTAACTTTTGAACCATAAGTTTAGAAAATATGAAAAAAATCTGAAAAGTAGAACTTTATAAGGACTTTCTAGGAAAATCATTTTGAACTTGGATGGAAACAACAGATAGAAACAGCAATTAACCAATATAATTTGGTCCCTGAATCGTATGAGCGCCTGTACAATCCAGAGGTCAAGTTTCATTGGCCCGTAGAAGAAATTGTATAAATTATAGCATACCGTTTTGGTACGGAACCCTTCATGTGCGAGTCCGACTCGCTCTTGGCCAGTTTTTTTTCACGTTGAAATTCTCTAATGGACCGGGCAAACAATTTCAAGTTGGTTATTGTACCCAATTCTGTAGTGGGTAGAGGCTTTTCACAATGCATTGTTGCTCAAGACCTCATTGATACAGTTCGTTCCAGCCAGTTCGTTCAACGTTGGCGCAAATATCCACATACAAAACACTATACTTTCTATCTATCTTAAGGACGGTAAGAGACACTACACTTAGAATAAGTAGCTTATTTCTGTAGACCAGGTAGGTACAACCTAGTTCTCTGAGGGTCTCCAACTTTTCGCACTTATGCCCTAAGTAATAAGATTGAAAAATGATCGACCGTCAGCAAATTCGGTAGAACTTACATGGGCCAATTGGGCATGTTGCGTTGATCAGCGAGCTGAGTTTAGAGATAGCGCTTCTTAAAACTGAGGCACTATGGTTCCATAAGGTGGCGAGGAGTAGAAAACTATTCAGCTCGTTAGTCAGACTTGGAGATGAGCAAGTCTAGGTGGAACGATACGTTATGTATCTCGGGTTAAACCTGGACGGTGGATGGGACTTCAAAGGTGGTTTTTGTCAAGTAAGACCCCCACACTCCCCGGTCTTATCCACAAATACCGCTTTGTCAAGGATTCTCCCAGAAGGAAACGGTAGGGTATTTATAACCTACGAGAATACCTACTCACTTGTAGGTACCTAAAGGCCCCCAATTTTTAAAACATATTACAAGCATACGATTCTAGCCTTTGTAATGTAAACTCAAAGAGGGTTCTATTTCGTCTCTTGCAGTTTTCTTGGTACCTACTTAACTAAGCTCCTTACAAAACGGAATTTTACAAGCCGCTACACGTCAAAGAGAAAAGTACTACCTAACAATTTAAACGGCAGTACTTTGCGTGTTTCAGAACGAAATATTGTTTATGAAATGTTTCGTTTTATTTTGTGCTTAAATAATAACAAACTCGCTAAAATGCTTCCTATTCGCGCCCGGGACAGGCGCGACTGTTTAGCGAAACTTTGCCCATTATGAATCGTTTAAGCCTGGGATCGGAGTTGATAATTCGATCAAGCATTTTCTTGAATCAAAACTTTGGAATATTATAGACAGAGATGGATTGGGCTTATACTGGGTCATTAGTGGGAACTATTTTACAGTGAGCTTGCTGTAAGTATATTTTTAGCGCTTTAATGACGTTGCTAGGAGTGCACTGTTGGCGAATAGGTATCTGTGAGACGTCTGAAATAAGATGGCAGCGCTAGGTGCCTACTATTATGCATAAAATCAGTCTTAATGTTCTCACTGATGGGACACTGGCCTCTTCTCTATAAAAGTGAGTGGGCGTTAATCCACAAGTGCGGATTGGTAAATGTCGCACAACTTAATTATTTTGTTTCTGAGACATGCCGGTTTCCTTACGAAGTTTTCCTTGGTCATTTTGAGAGCAGAGATGATAAGATAAATTAGGTACCACCTACACAAAGTAATGTTCCAGTCTGAATACGAACTTCCAACTTACAGCCCGCTGACCAGAACCACTGGACCACGACTGCTCGTAGTAGTATCATAGCCTGACGCCAAAATATCAATGTACCATTGTACCTACAACTCTAAATAGTTTTGACAACCACAGTTCTATGGGCATGACGAAGCTATTATAATGAAAGGGTTGCCAGGCAGTCAGGCGCCGTCGTTATTCCGGACTTAAGTATCGCCAGAGGAGTGATTAGCAGTCCTAGTTTGAAATTAATTGAATGGTGTACATAACAAAGTTTGTGTTTTATTATAAAACTAGTGACCCGCCCCGGCTTCGCACGGGTGGAAAATAGTACATTGTTACCTTAGGGGTGAAAGTAACTTATTTAGTCGCCGAGACGGGGTTTGGCGCCTGAGCGCAGCGAGGGCGCTAATAGTTCGAGGGACTAAATAAGTCTTTAACCCGAGGTAAACACTGTGCTTTTCATTACGAATACAAGGAAAGTTGATGGGAATAGGCTTGCGCCCAATTACCTAAATCGAAAGAAAGAAGAAAGAAAAAACAAATGAACAAATAAAAATAAAAAGTGAACATAAGAGAAACACTTAAAATCGGTTAAATCTAATCGGTGGATGGCAATAGGCTTGCTCCTAATTACATCGGTTGGGGGCAATAGGCTTGCTCCTAATTAGATTGGTTGATGGCAATAGGCGCGCTCCTAATTACATCGGTTGATGGCAATAGGCTTGCTCCTAATTAAATTGGTTGATGGCATTAGGCTTGCTCCCAATTACCCGAATCGGTGGATGGCAATAGGCTTGCTCCTAATTAAATCGGTAGATGGCAATAGGCTTGTTCCTAATTAGATTGGTGGATGGCAATAGGCTTGCTCCTAATTAAATGGGTGAGGCCGTGAAAATTAGCACCATTTGTTGCGTGTCTAAATTGTACTGATTCATTTCATAAAAAAAATAACGTGAAATGTATTTTAACTATTTGTATACGATTACCTATTGAATAATCCTGCCTTCCAAAAATAAACCATCTGTTTGACTTATTCAGTTTTGTGAAAAAACAAATTTCTTTTTGAAAAAGCAGTAAATTTTTGGCCAAAATATGCCATTTTTTTCGTATACCTCAGTTGCAACCGTCAATTAAACTTTTTGTTATTGATAATATGAAAAAAAACTTTTGATACCCTGGTTGAGTAGGTAGTCAACTTTGCAATGAGAGCCATGATTGTTGAAATTGATATAAAAAAACGTGTTTTATATACGCAATAGTGATGGTCAATTACACACATCAAAAGTGTCTAGGGATCAACATATATTTTTGCAATAACTTTTCTCCTGATTGATATTAATTAAAATTTTCTTTAAGGATTCATCAAATAAAGTGTTTTCGTTTGTCACAGTGACGATAAACCAAGTCACTTTTGCATTAATAAAGAAATTTGCCATTTTCCTAATAAAGGGATTTTTGACATTTGAACCACTAACATTAAAGTTCGAAAAAAAGACTGAAATAACAGTTTTCTTTAAAATTTTATTGGGTAACTTAAACAATTAATAATCCGTGTTTCTACCGCGAACACTAACAACACAAGAACATCGGTTTGGCATACTCAAAATGAGTTCATCCAAATCACGCTGTGGAATGGCCGCCCATGTTCGTTGCAACAACAAAAAAAGGTCTTCTTGCGACTGGATACCCTCCATATTCGGCAGAGCTCTTCTCTGTAGCATATCCCATGCATGCTCAATCGGGTTCAAGTCTGGCGACTGAGCAGGCCAGGGCAGGACATTGATGTTAGCTGCGGCGAGAGTCTGTCTTACAACTCTTGCGCGTGTGCGGTCGTGCATTATCATGCATTAACTGAAATAAGGGACCGATTTGCACTTGTAGAGGAACGGTGACGTCTGATACAATCGTCTCAGCATAAATTTGAGCGTTGAGGTTGCCTCTGATCCAAATCAACTCAGTTCTTCCGCCGATCCAAATACCCGCCCATACCATGATGGTTCCACCACTATAAGGATGGACTTCCTGGCAGGATTTTAATCGCTGTTGGCGTCCAGGGGTTCTCCAGTGTCGTATACGTCTTGTATCCGGTCTCATACCAAAACGAGACTCATCAGAAAAGCACACGAAACGCCATTGTTCTTCTGCCCAATTTCTGTGTTCAAGAGCCCATTGATATCGAATCCTACGATTGTGCATTGCTATAGGTGGTACCCGTAGCGGTCTTCGGGAATGAAGGTTCACTTCATGCAAGCGGTTTCTGACTGTTTGGTCGCTAATTAAGTTCCCTGAAGAGTGATGAAGCCTCACGGCTAACATCATGGCGGTTATTGTTGGAGCTCTTCGAGTTAAGATTTGAATGTATCGGTCTTGTCTCCGTGTGGTGCAGCGATACCGTCCTCCATGGCGCTCAGCCACGGTACCAGTGCTTCGGTAACGTGTCCAAAGTCGACTGATAACACTCTGACTTGTATTCAGAGCTAAAGCCACAGTACGTTGCCGGGAACCAGCTTCTATCATTCCCACGGCTCTGAGCATTTCTTCCCTGCTTAAATGACGTCGCCGCTCCATAATAACGTTGGTTTTAATCAGAAAAATGTGTTATTTCAGTATTTTTTTCGAACTTTAATGTTAGTGGTTCAAATGTCAAAAATCCCTTTATTAGGAAAATGGCAAATTTCTTTATTAATGCAAAAGTGACTTGGTTTATCGTCACTGTGACAAACGAAAACACTTTATTTGATGAATCCTTAAAGAAAATTTTAATTAATATCAATCAGGAGAAAAGTTATTGCAAAAATATATGTTGATCCCTAGACACTTTTGATGTGTGTATTTTCACTATTGTGTTACAATATTTTGTGTTATGCATTTTACTACCCAAAGTTTAAAAACGAAAACCGGGAAAAAGTAATTTGAAAAATGGCAACACTATTGCTTGTCAACAAGTTAAAAAAGTAAAAATCGCCATGTTAGTTTGTCTACGACTCGACGAGAAAGTGGCTGCATGGTTGGTGACACCCGGAAATAAAACAGATTTTCAACAATAAAGTAAGGTAAATATAGTTTCTTTTTAAAAACTTTATATGTAGTCATCGTAGAAAAGTGTACTTTACATTTATTAGAAGGTAAAATGGTGGAATTGTTTAACATTTAGAAATTATAACCTAAAAACGCCAGAATTGTGTGACAATTGTGTGACTTTTGTGATACTTCCGTGTTATCCGTGATACAAATGTTGTGTTACGTAACACAATTCAATTGTAAAGGCTTATACATAATGCAAAAATAGACTTTTTACAACATTTACTGTTAATTTAAAAAAAAAATGGTTATTTACACGGCGAAAACCAAAAGAAAGGATTATGATTTTAGCAATGTTTGTATAAAAATGTATGTAAGTATTGTGTATGGATGTTCCACCATAGTACCAAAACTAATAACCTGATTTTGGCAATTAATGTTTCAACCGTTAAAATTGTAAGAGTATCATAGGCTATATCTTATTTGAACGCCTGGCAATATTTTAAAGACCTTTAACCCTTCAACCATCTCTGTACTGACTCATGAACAACTTTTACCATGGGAGCATCACTGAAATCACGAAGAAAAAAGAACAGCTGTTTCATACATTTAGTTTAGGTGCAGTAAGGTCTCGAACTTTTGTATGGGACAGCTGACTTTCTTTTTCGCCACTTCAAACTCCGGCTCCGAAAGTAAAAGATGTTCATATTCATGAATAGGCTGAAAATAATGCCAGGTGTTACATCATTATTATGATAGCCGGGGAGTAGCTGTAGCGCTAGTAGTGCTAGCGACATGTATCAGTACCAGCCAAAACCAAAAGTACATATAACCTGCCGTTGTTCTTTAGTAGTATAGATAATACTAATTTCGGTATTTTGGTGGACACTCTCAATCATCTGAGCGTTTTCCCAATTGTATCCTCAACTACAAGGCTTCGGAGCCCGAGCCCAGGGTCCACTTTCCTACTTTTTATATAGATATTATCAGCATACATGAGAAACCACGGCGGTTGCTCACGTGGTCCCTAATGCTATTTGACACTTCGTCTAATATCATATGAACAGGTACGGACTGAGGACCGAGCCTTGGTGGATCTCGACAGTGATGGAGAGGGGTTGGTGTCTTCAACAGCTGTCCCAACTATGCAATCGGAGTAATGGTACATGTCGCGGATGATATCAATATAGGTCTTGGGGACCCCTTTGGAGGAAACTAAGCTAACGGTTGAAGTCAGTAGTAGGAGGAGGTAGTAGTCACTAAGCCTTAGTAGGTGCTCACTTTGATCCAAGAATTGTTACAGACTTATTAGAACTCTAATTCATTTTATTTTTCTGTAGATCATGCCACTATCAGCTGCGGAACGACAAAAAAATTATAGAAAGAAGTTAAAGGAAACAAATCCTGAAAAATTTGAGCTCCAAAAAAAACAGAACAATGAGAGAACACAAAGGAATTACAGAAATCGGATGGCTAATTAAACTGAAGAACAAAAAAATGAGTTAAAAATAAAATGGAAAGAAGACGAAAAAAAGAAAAGATCTCCACAGACTTCGACGCAGGAATTGAATGTGTCAGTAAAATCCGATGAAGGAACAATTTCGGATGCTGCTTTGCTCAGAGTTCAACGTAAAATAGAACACAAATTCAAAAATGAAAATTTACGACTAGAAAAAAAAATTACAGCTTTGCAGAGAGCATTCAGGAGATTTGTAAAAAAGATTGGGAGTCAACAAGAGAAAATTCAAAAGATGAAAGATGATTACAAAATTTTAATGAAAAAATTAAAGGTAACTGAAAAGACTGATAAAATTCAAGAGACTAAAGAGGCCGAAAAGACTGAAGAAAATCAAGAAGCAGAAGTGATACAAGAGACGACAGGACAGGACTATACACCAATGAAAAGAACAACGGACTTCATAAATACGACAATACCAAATATAGAGACACCAAAAAAAGAAGAGATTAAGAAAAAAATATTCGAGCATGATTTACTCAAAGAAGCAATTAAATCTGAGTATAAAAAATCTTCCCATGAAGAAAAGAAAGTTATACGGAAAATTATACATAGCGACATTGCAAAAAAATATAGACATACTACGAAACTGAAAGCTGTCTTAGGATTGAAATATAAACCCAGAAAATTCAGGGAATCTCAGAAAAAGTCTGTTGAGCTACGAAGAAAAATAATATCATTTTATAACAGAGACGACGTAACTCGAACTACAGCGGGCAAGAAACAGTACAGAACATTTAAAAAGCAAAAGAAACAAATTCGATATTTATTGGATAATCTTAAAACACTACATGCAAAATATGTTTCGGAACATGGCAAAATTAGTTTCAGTACCTTTAAAAAGTACCGCCCGTTTTATGTACTTCCACCAAAAATCAGCAATCGTGACACCTGTGATTGTATAAAGCATTCTAATATGCAATTTATGATCGATATACTGAAGTATCTGGGACTACTCAACAGCGATCATATAAATGAAGTAATATCTAATATGGTCTGTGACTTAAATTCAAAAGATTGTATGTATGGTGATTGTGTCAAATGCTCTGATAAGAAAATTGACGGTGGTGACTTAGACCAAGACGCGGAAGTACAATGGAATGTGTGGGCACTTAAGGAGTATGAATATACTAAAGATGGAGACAGAAAAAAGTCCAAAAAAATGATGAAAACTACCAAACAAGGAACAGTTAAAGACCTAATCGAATTGTTTCATAAACAGATGTGCCCATTTAAAAAGCACGTGTACAACTTTTATTACCAGTATCATCAATACAGAACTTGTATAGATAATTTAAAAGAAAACGAGGCACTAATACACATAGATTTTTCGGAAAATTACACTTGCAAATATCACAAAGAAGTACAAGCTACACATTTCATCAAAGAACAAACAACTTTACATACAGGTATACTTTATCGCAAAAATAAGGATCCGATGTCATTTTGCACTATTTCACCTGATAATCAGCATAATCCCGAAGCAATTTGGGCACACCTACATCCAATTTTAAATTATATTAAAGATACTGACCAAAATGTGACCACTATCCATTTCTTCTCCGACGGGCCGACCACGCAATATCGGCAGAAAAAAAATTTCTATCTTTTCAGTCGAAACATATACGATTATGGATTCTTGGGAGGTACTTGGAATTTTTTCGAGGCGTCGCACGGTAAGGGGGCGGCTGACGGTGTGGGCGGCGCAATAAAGCGTGCTCTTGACCAAAAAGTTAGTCAGGAAGTAGATATACCGAATGCCCAGACTGCGTTCGATGTCCTAAAATCGACAGAAACCGTTATCCGACTTTTTTACGTGGCACCAGAAATTAAACTATTAGAACCATCAATAGCTCAAACACTAACCCCATTGATAGGAACCATGAAAATCCATCAATTAATAACCAAAGAGAAATTAAAATTAAAATACAGAGACTTCAGTTGTTTTTGTAAAGACGGCAGTGGAGATTGCATGTGTTTCTCCCCAAAGTTCCACGATTTTACAAATCTATTAAACCTGAATCAAAAGACACCACAATCAGCTAGAAAACGAAAAAGCATTCATAAAAATACTGCGGAACAAAACAGACCAAAGAAACTTAAAAGCAATAGTACAGATACAAGTAGCTCAGAATCCTCTGAAGAAATTCAGTACGCAGATGATAGTGATACCACTTGTTTTATGCCTGAAGATTCCGATACTGATTTTTTTGAAGAGACACATATAGATTCAAGTAGTAAAAACACAATAAATTACTTGGAACTAGACGAAAAAACTGGTTTAATTAAACGTCGCTATGGACCCAATAAAAAAATTGAGGTTTTATCTACGATTGTTATCCAAGGACCCAAAACTATTTCTGACAGTGTCGCCATTGAAATACAAAAAAAAGATGATGGAATTGAAGTAGAAGGCCTACCGGTTAAAAGGGACAATGTGGTGGTTTTGTCCGAAATAAAGTACCGTGAAGAAAATACTGCATGCTATGACTTGAGTGACAGTAAAATATTCCAAAAAAAATATAATGTCAACGATATTGAGAAAGAAAATGCGAATATGCCGTGTACTTCACAATCACTTCCTAAAACACAATATGTCGATGATGAATTAAAATTCAGCCCCGATAAAGTTAGAATCAACGACAATGTGATTGTCCGGTATTACCAAAGAAAACAATGGAAATATTACGTAGGTTTTATACTTGAGGTTCTAAAAAAAGACGATGAATTCCTATACAAAGTCCGATTTCTGAAAACTGTAATAACTCCCAAATTGAAATTTTTGCTAACAAGAAAAAATGATGTTGATATTGTTCCTGCAGATTCCATCGCAAAAACTGTAAGTTTACTTTTTGTAGAAAATAACGAGTATTTATTACAGGACAATTTTGACACCGTATACTTTACTAAGCATTAAAGTTTTTGAATATATTACGAGACTAATTCTGATGTTCCTGTCAAAGTAATGTTTGTCGCTTTTGTTTTTTTTTAATCGTATAGTTTTTAAGACAAGCATAATTTTACCTATTAATAGGTTGTTGTTATTGAAGTTTCTGTCACTTCTATTTGTAGTTTGATTCGATTTTAATCATGTTTCTGCAATATTAAACTTGTTCACGCGACTACACCACCGAAACTAGCACCATCCACATTTTATTTCTTCTACTCTAAAATCAGATCAAATTTGAAAAATCCAAAATTGTATTATGCTAGTAAATAACCTGTAGGTAGTATTTTTAAAAATCACTTTTCATGATTCTAGACTTGATAAATTAAGATTAATTTATCAAGTGCAACAATAAAGGAAAATGGTTCTAAAAATACTACAGGATACTAACATAACAAAATTTTGGATTTTTCAAATTTTATCTGATTCAAGAGTAAAAGAAATAAAATGTTGGTGGTGCTAGTTTCGGCGGTGAAAGCATCTTAATTAGTAGTTGATTTTTGTGTTCTGTCTCTTTAATTTGCAATAATACCAAAAATTACATTTTATAGTATAAAGAGTGTTTTTACCCGACTGCGCCAGAAGGAGGGTTATGTTTTTTATTTTAAATTATGTTTCTAAAATATTAGACTTCCTCATAATGTGCAAGTTAGCTTCATAAGATGTTGATTTTTAATTGATTGTTACCTTATTGTGCAGTTCAAATTTAAGTATATAAAAATGTTCCTAAAATATGTGAAAGTTTAAGTTGTTGATTGTAAGATATGTTTTGTTTTTAAACTTTAAAATTTGATTTTGAAGTAGGTATAATTTTGTCATATACTTATTGTCACACGAATATAAAAAGATGATTACAAGTAATGTTGTTTTCTTTATTAACTATATCTATAAATAACTCTTGAAATAACTCCTAAAAAATTTTTTAGATAATGCTAAATAAACATACCTTGTGAAATTCCCTTAATGAGAAAAATATGTTACTATTGTGTTGCTTTTGTGTTACGATAACACAAAAAGGCCGTGTTACATTTGTGTTATTTTGTGTTAATTTTCGCGGCCTTACCCAAATCGGTTGATGGCAATAGGCTTGCTCCTAATTACATTGGTTGATGGCAATAGGCTTGCTCCCAATTACATCAAATAATTTGACAGCTGTCAGTAGAAAGCGATTCTCCCTAGGGCTGAAAAGTAGTACTTTCAACCCGCTCCGCAGGCATGTCATGACCTACTTTCAGAGTATGAGTAATGAAAAAGATCTATCTATTAAAAAAACCGCATCAAAATCCGTTGCGTAGTTTTAAAGATTTAAGCATACAAAGGGACATAGGGACAGAGAAAGCGACTTTGTTTTATACTATGTAGTGAAGTGATACCTACCTACTTCTAAACAAGTGGAAACTACCTACCTACCTCAGATGTTAAATAGTCTCGGCAACTTAGACGACCAATCAAGCGATGGAAAAGCCAATTAAGCTGAGCTCTCATTGTAAGGAAGGCTCATGCGAGGTGAGGTTTTAGCTCCTGCTGCGGCTGCGGTTTGTTCGAAAGAGATCCCGCGGCCCCGGAACACAAAGGGCTAAGAAGGAACATGGGCCATGGGTGGTTTTTAGTCAGTAGAAGTCTGACACTCCCTGCCGCTCTACCCAGAGCAGGTCATTGAGATAGGATCCTATGGAGGCGCCGCGATGTTCTATATACACACTTGCTTATACAAATATGAGTGAAATAGGAGACAGAATGTAAAATATAGTTTTGGTTCGTTCTTTCTAATGCAGTAATCGTATTTGATGAAAGAGACAACAATATTTCAGTTGTTTCTCACAATGGCAACATTTGGATATGCGAGTCACAGAATAGTAGGTATGGTGCCGTTTTCGACATATTGTGATACAAGATGGCGATGAGTTTCGTGGTAGTTGTGCTGTCAAATAGTTGTTTACTTTTTGTTAAATTGCGATTTGTGAGAAAATTACGACGAGATTATCTCTTAAACTGCGTGTATATGTTAGGAAACAGCAATTCAATATGCCTGCGTGTTGTATTGTGAAGTGTGGTGCAAGAAGGACTGAAAATCAACCTCAATTGACTTTGCATAGGTTAGTAGTCGTTTTCATGCAATAGTATCTAGGAGTAATACATTTTCGATGAAAAAATGCTAAGTGATCATTAATTTATTGCTAAAGTGTTAATAATTGGGTTTATTTCCGTCCCAGAGACCTTTTTGTTATTTCATCATTTGATTCGTTTGTTTACAAACATGGATAGTGTTGTACCGTTGCGTAATAGTTTCCGATACTAGTTCCTTCGCTGCGCTGAAACGATATCTGTTCGAGTGACCGTGCCAGGTCCGGTCAGGGCGCGGGACCGCCCTGAGGATTATCGAAAAAGATAACGCGGCCTTGGCACAAGAGCGAAGAAGGAACATGGGTGGTTTTTAGTCAGTAGAATAATAGGGTTTGACAAACCCTATTATTGCACTACAATTTTATTGGTGATCCATCTCTTATTTTACACATTATTATATTAACATTAATTTGATCATTCATATCTTTGAACACTTTTTGTTTATCTGAGAACGAAAATATTTCGTGGCGATAGATCTATTTACTATGTGATACAACTTGGTAACGAATACAAATTTTGGCGACAAGAAACAAAGTCCCCTTTTATTTTACTCCGCCTGTCAGTCAGTCAATCATAATAGAAACAATCTTCTTACTATTAGAAGATTTGTTCTTCACTAGGATCTTATTAGTTTGCGATTTAATTCGTAGTTGAGTTTTAGTTACATTCTAATTTAATGTTGGTTTGTTATATAATACGAGTAAATAACAAAGACTTAACCGCGACAACTGTTTGACCGCAATCTAAACGTATACAGGGTGTAAATTAACCCATAACACAGCCGTCAACCAAGCAAGGGTGGTACTTAGTTTGATGTACAGAAACATCAAACTAAGTACCCCCCCTGCGCAATTTTTTTGCTGGGAAACGATTTTTTATTGGGGTCAAATATCATAAATTACGGTAAAACTCAATGTAGCAACACATTGGGCTAGTGGATGCTATGAATAGTAAACGGGTGATGGAGGTAATTTAAGTAAAGTTATAACCTGAAAAACTAGTATTTACAAAAACAACTGTGAAATATTTGGAACTTTGACCAATATCTCCGTAACTAGGTATGGTCTAGAACAAAAAAAAATATCGCAGTGGTGGGGAGAACAAGTGTTCAGTAGTTTAGGCGCTATGCTGGAACATACAAACATAATACATACACTGCCAAAATCATTACCCTTCCTTTTGGCTTTTCCGTAGTCGGGTAAAAAGTATTCTTTATTTATTGTATTCAGAAAAACCACTTTGAATAAATTTTATTCTCAGGTATCCGATACCTAAGATTTTTTTTTATTCAAAGTGGTTGTAGGTAAGTAAATTTACTCATATTTTTCTGTTACAACTTTACAACGGACTGTTCATTTTAATTCAACCGTGATATCTAATAATACTCGTAATACTAGTATCGATACTCGTTACAGTAGTACTATGTTTCATGATTGCCACAACCCTAGCATTGGCAGCCATTTTATGCTCCGTAGGTATGCACCTTTTTTCTGTAGGTATTTCCAGTCCATACTTTTTATTAGTCATTGGAGCAGGTGGGGTTGGGTGGAGGCTTACTAATGAGTTGCCGTGTGTACAGTGTACTTCGAACTCAACATCTAAACATTTTTAAATATTTAGTAAACCTAAAAATAATTCGATTTATTTCGTTAGTTATAGAAATTTCAGCCACTCCAATACGCCTTGGATACAGGAGCCAAAGAATCAAA
The DNA here is from genome assembly GCA_949775195.1 of Diarsia dahlii. Lineage (NCBI taxonomy): Eukaryota > Metazoa > Arthropoda > Insecta > Lepidoptera > Noctuidae > Diarsia > Diarsia dahlii. The sequence continues at coordinate 18,888,514 of OX459195.1, forward strand.
AATAGCCCATATTGTCAAAGTGGTCAGAGAAAAACTTTTTAATATTACAACAACGATTTCACAAATGAATATTAATTTATTACGGGTACTGTGTATCATTATTAAAAGCAAGACTTTATAACTATTGCGATGAACAAGTCTCGTTTATGTTGGCTTTGAGTTAATTATCCACGCTGTACTCCCCGGGCGATGTCGGTAGGTACTTCGGAACCTCTCTAATTAATGTGAAAGCATTCCCTAGTAGTTCTAAAAGCAATTTTTATTCCATTAAACTTCGCTAATCCATTCCTCGACGCATTGTACCAGCATGTAATACCCAGTCTTGTTTATTTTGTATTTAATTAGAATAGTAATAGTAGCTCCGCAGTTTTACACGTCGTTTCTGAGTTTTTCCTAAAAAATGGGTTATCAAATGTATAAAAGAAAAATATTAAAGTATGGTGCTAGACGACTGGCTGATTCCAATTGTAGAGGCCTTGTTTTGTTCGGTCTCCTGCTGAAATGGATGGAAGTGGAAATTATGTTTTTCTACTCCTCCGTTATTATTTTCCGATTAATTTCGTGAGAGAAACCATTTAACTTGGATGTCTATACCGAGGTTTCTCTGGGACTTCGCCGAGCTGCTTTGACTCGGCGCTTTTTGGTGGTCGCCACTGTATTCTGGCTTTCAGAAGTTGCAGTACTTTGGGAATAGTGTTGCTGGCTTGCTAGCTCCAGAAATGTGCAAATTCAAACAATCCGGCAAAGGAATAAATCCTTCAGCTTTATTACCTTAGTATAAATAGGGAATATTCATGTTTTTCTTTTTTGTCTTAAATTAATAGTTTACTATTTTATAACGTAGAAAAAAATATTAATGGGCTTCAAAATACTCTAGATATTTAAAAAAATGAAATTTAAAACTTTAAAAAAATTTAAGCAGTTCAAACGCCGCCATTTTGCGCACGCTTTGCGTGACGTCACATGACACGTCCAGTGGGTGTTTCACAGAACATCTACTTATCCTAACGGGATACAATGTCGTGTCAGATGACGTCACATTTCGTTCGACCAATGGTGGCGCGTTTTGGAAGTTTGAATTTCGCTCCCTTATTTTGCACTTTTTGAATATTATTTTAGGGGTTTAAATAATCAGTAAATAAAAAAATCCTTTTCATTATAATATTACGATAATAAGTATTCGAGAAAAAAATATTTTAGGCCATTTCAAATTTTATGCATATTCTGGTTACCTTTCTCGTTAACGAAGTTTCAGTTTCGGGAACAAATTAAACAACAAACTTCATTTGATTTGATTTATTTTCGTAATATTCAACTGTTGACAGATAACAAATGATCTTACAATATCCAATTTGTACATAATGACTTAAGAAAATATGGCAACACTCATATTTTATTTAACAATAAATACATGATAGTAATTTGGTGTTATGATCTTTAGAGGTTGTATAGAAAACTAACTAGCAAGGGAAGTCATGTGTGTGTTACTGAAGACATTTTAAAACGCCCATTTCTCCACATTTTCTCCATTAAAATTTCGATTTTGAAACACTTTAAGTATTTAAATTTAATGTGGTGAAACAGGTTTAAATTTTATTGGCTTATTTTCAACCATTTTTAATAATTTCATAAATTGATGCCGTTTAATAAAGTATGGTTGAAATATGCGTCATGAGGTTATCTAGGAACAAGTGGTCGGATATCTTATCTGTATAGGTAGGCAATTCATTACGTGACTATCTGAAAGGCTACAGGAGTCACCATAATATTGCACAGATCAATGTTTGTATGGTTGGATGACCAACTGTCTAATGCATCATGAAATAATATCCACCCACTGCCCCTAAACATTATTATACAATCTAAACAATGAAAACATTCAACAAGTTATTTAGACAGTCAGTGAGACGATTTCCACTTAGTTAAAACACTAGTCACTATAAATAAGCTTGTCTTTTTACAAATCATTGGCAAATCATTATGTTGATATTACATATTGTTTCCAAGCGTTCCTTATGTAGAAATTAGAAAAAGAACTGTACAAATAGACTTAATGCCTCGCAAACAAGGTACTTTATTTTGGTTTTAGTTCAAAAACTCTCGATACCATGTCGATGGAACAGTAAATGCGATATTATTCTATCGGGTGTTGCCACACTCCCGGAGGCGAGGCCGTCGCTTCATAAATTCAAATTGAATTTCGTCGGCATAACCGTTGTTGTTTCTGGCCGAACTGTTTTGATTACATCAAGTGCGGTTATGTTTTGGAATCATTAAAGCATTAAATGCACCTAAAACAGTTTACCCGCGAATGTAGCAACAACCGCGTGAAGCAATGAATTTTACATTTATACAACAAGTAATACGACCCAAGATAAGTCTTGACGTCTAAGGTATGTTTTCGTCTAACGAATAACATGTAATGTACTGTACTTTAAAAAATAGAATGACAAATCTTTCGCAGCTAAAGTTCTCTCTAATACTTTCAACAAACAACGGTATTCAAGTCTTAGTACAGAAGTAGATTGATCGACCAAACTGAGCGAGACCCGCAGTGTGGGCCCCTCTCTGGGCTCGATCCTAACAACATCTTATAGACAATAATGAAGTTGTAACAATAGACGCGACCGCCGCGCCGTGTCCCGCAACACGCGCCACACGACGTCGCCCGCACCCGTTCGTTGAAAAACTTGATACGGCGACCCCAAATCGCACACTCATCAACTTAATTTTAATCTATAAACATCTCTTTAAAATATCTGATATGAAGAATAACTATACTAAAATTATCTTGTGCGCTAACATGCAAATACAAGGAAGACGATAATTATCATTACAAAATCATTGAAACACGCAAGTTTTCCAACGAACACTTCGCTAAAGAGAAAGTACATTTATTCGTAAGTAAATCACATTAGAATTGATGAATAATAACGTGGTGCTTGAAATTATTACTCGGTGACACTTTAAAATACATTAAGTCGAAATGTAAAAATATTTACATCGGTCGTCCGTTACCGCTAGCTGTCACGTTGTTTGGTTCCCGTACGAGTATGATAGCGACGTAGCAGTGCGACTGTTAGCCGAGCAGGGAATTGTCCGGCACGGTTTGCACTGATACGCGCGCGTAGCATTTACATAATTTATACACTCTCTACATTTCCATCTCCCGACACGTGTCTGGTAGCACGCAGCACGCTACACAAACATTGAATGCCATTCTGAGTCCACTTCTATTCCCTGAGATGTCGCGATGTGCTCGCTAGCGCCCGTGCCTGTCGGTATCTCGCACGGTACGCTATCGGCATGTAATACTGCAGAATACCTACCATGACATCGATCGCGTCAACACCGGTGTGTTCGATCGAACATCACAATTTACAACTTGTACGACTAGGTATGTTTAACGTTTATAAATTTCAGAAAAGACCTATCTATTAAACTATAAGTTTGCTACGCATTAATGTATACCTATTACAACTACACTCTGACCAATCATACCGATACGATATGTCTGAACACAAACGTTCAGACGTCATGTTTCCGAATAATCTTTGAATCATAATATTGAAGCGAGAATTAATTTAATTACATATTTTGGCAGTTTTAAATTAAGAAAAATATTATTATGCATTATACCGCCACAAAAATACTTTATTTATCGCCATTGAAAGCGACTACTCCTAACAAATTAAAAGTAGAGCCTGCGCTTTGAAAGCCACGTTTCGGCCGTTGAATACAAACAATTGGGTGTATCGTTACTTTTTAAGTTGGGCTGAGAGTCGAGACACGTTCAGTGACCGAGAAAATGGGTCATAAAAGCGCTGTAGCATGCAAAATGTTTCGTCCATAAAACGAAGTCATGTCCAAATCTGTTATTTATTTACGTTACGGATAAATTACGTAGAAAAAGGAAGCTCAAATTGTCAACTGCTCGTTCCTGACTCTGAGTCCAATCATAAATTAAATTACGTAACATACTGCACTATACAAAAAAAAATACGAAGTTTCCGAAAATGTGGCGAGTTCATAAATCGCGTACTAATGAATGTAAAATGACATTGGTTAACTATTCACTTGGGTTAACCGACTACGGCCAATGAATATATAACTTAAACCACATTACATCCACATAATTAGACCTGGCTTGCGTCACATCTGCATGCGAGTTCTGTTTTCCGCATGTTTTCCTGTTGTTATAATATTTAATATTACATTATCCTTAAAGTTACAACATTCAACAAATATTCTTAGGAATTATTCGTTACTGGGTTAATCGCGAAGCACTGTAAAGATAAGATAGATGAATAGTTGGATGATGTAATGTATGGAGTGACAAATCGGGGCAGTTCGTCAAAGCTCGGAACGTCGGGACTGCAGTACTCGCATGTGACGAACGCCTTACCCGCCAGTCCCCGTGGTGACGCAAGGCCACCTCTACGCGTCTTCGTTGAGTTTCTTGAACAGTAATGTCTCCTCAAAGATGTACTTCTTGAGCGTCTCCTTGGGAAGGTCGTCGAGTTCCATCGCGAAACGGAACGGTTCCTCTGCCACGGGCTGTAATGGAAATTAGTATTTAATTGTGTTCAATAGCTTGAATTATTTTGTTTACTACTAATACTTGTTAAAATTGTTCTTCTATGAAACTTAGTTGCCACTGCAAATTTAAATGGTCGAGTAAGCATAAAAATGAGTGTTTGTGAAACACAATTTAATACATAGACATTACGTTATGAAGATAAGTAATGTTATGAAACAGTTTCAGACATTGTATTGGTGGTATACAACATCAAAGGACACTGGCTTCTAAATTAATAAATTGTTTCACCATTACTTCACTGTTGTATTAATAAAATATGTCACTCAGTTTTTCACTTAACCAGAAATAGTAGATTGTACACCAAGTGCATAAAACGCATCATTTTGCGCGAGACGTTTATCCATCCGATGCGAGCTTGCGAGCGAGGATGGATATAAAGTAGAGAGTAAAATGGGTTTTATGGACGAGTTTTACACTCTACTTTTCACTTCGATTGCGAGGAAATGAAACAGCAACTTGTAAATATTGTAAAAATAATTATGGTTCCCGCCAATTAACTTTTTTTTTCAGTAGGAAACTTGACATAACACCTGACTTGGGTCGTTACTCATATTGCTCAGTTGTCAAAACATTTTGAGCAAGCCTATTGCCATCAACCAATGTAATTAGGAGCAAGCCTATTGCCATCAACCAATGTAATTAGGAGCAAGCCTATTGCCATCAACCAATGTAATTAGGAGCAAGCCTATTGCCATCAACCAATGTAATTAGGAGCAAGCCTATTGCCATCAACTGATGTAATTAGGGACAAGCCTATTGCCATCAACCGATGTAATTAGGAAAAGCCTATTGCCATCAACATATCCTATTAGGAGCAAGCCTATTGCCATCAACCGATGTAATTAGGAGCAAGCCTATTGCCATCCACTGATTTAGGTAATTGAGAGCAAGCCTATTGCCATCAATCAATGTAATTAGGAGTAAGCCTATTCCCATCAAATGATGTAATTAGGAGCAAGCCTTTTGCCATCAAGCGATTTAGGTAATTGGGGGAAGCCTATTCCCATCAAGTTTCCTTGTATTCGTAATGAAAAGCAGTAATCCCTTGTTCTTAGAATACTAGAACGAAACGAATTAAATTAAAGAGGTTTGAGGGTAGGAGGGGTTTTATGAAGTTGAAGTTGTTCCTGTGGCTGTTGGGCCGATTACCTGTGCCGATTACCTTGGTCTTCGACGAAGATTTTACTTTATGCTCTAGAGCATAAAACGCGACTTTATGTCGCCTACGCACGACATACAGACGAATTTTAGAGCGAGAGAAGTGAAAAGATATTAGTATCACTGATTTTAATTCACTAAACTTATTACCTCAAATTTTACATGATTGACAAAAATCAAAACCAGTGTTCTTTATAATATGGGCAACAGAAACGGTTTTGAATAAAATGGCGGAGGTAATACAGGCCAGACTGCAAACGAGAACTTTCTAATCCCTTTTATCTTTCACAGTTTTTACACCTGACAGTTGCAACGCAAGATCAACCCTTGTATGCTGCTTTCAGATGTCAAAGCTGCGAGTTGTTTGAAAGAGATACCACGACCTCGACACAAAGGGCTAAGAAGGAACAATGGTGGTTTTTAGTCAGTAGAAGTCTGACACTCCCTACCGTTCTGCCCAGTACGGGAGGAGTCATTTGATGATCACACCTTCAAAAAAAAAGACGTACAAGCTGCGAAAAGAACACTCTTTTCACCGCTCACTTACCTCATCATTCGGATCATAGTACTGCTCAAGGTAGGGATGTGCGAGCGCCTCCTCGACGGTAATGCGCTTGTGCGGGTTGAAGGTCAGCATGCGGTGGAGCAGGTCCAGCGCGCGCCCGTCGGCCCCGGGGAACAGCTCCGCCCAGGGCACGCGCGGCTTGTAGGGAAGGGACTCCAAGTAGCCCCGAGCCTGGACAAACAAAGCATTAAGTTGATCAAAGGTTTTAAAACACCCTAGGGTCTCCAAGTAGCGATAATTTTATGGAAAACCAAAGCGAAAACAGTTTTCAATTAATTTATTTTAAAGGTTCGGTCACTACATGCTGCTGCGGACAAGGGCACGTCGTCATCTGACTAGCTTTCTTAACTATGTTGGGGTCTACTTTCGATTAAATCGAATGCAGCTGAATACCAGTATTTTACATGAAACGACTGCCTATGTGATCCCCACAACCCAACAACCTGCATGCGTACCTATAAACCTTTATTGTGACAGGTTGTCAGGCTCTTAGGCCAACGACTACCTGTAACAACAGTCAAAAATCAACAAATGACAGTCGCAGTATCAGTGTGTGATGTCCGCGATTTGTCTGTGCTGGTTTGATAGATCCATAATTTCTTCACATTTTCGTGACTAATGTTTGCAGAGTACCTACGCTGTTGTCAAAATATATTGGAACTACCTTTACATAACCATCTTATTCTGCGAATTTATTACTGCTGTCTGGCTGGGATATTCACTATCTACAATGGCATAAACTTATTTTATTAAGTGCCTACAAAAGAATGAGGTCGATTCGTCTGAAAACATATCTTAGTAACGAAAACTCTACAGTCGATAAAATATCCGTCTCTGAAAGCATTGCTGCAACTAAAAAGAGTTAGAAAATCAGGTAAGTAGATGCGTGCTATTTAAAATGTAACAACGGCTTTAATAAAACTGTAAGCCCTCTTTCCCGAGCAAAGCCTCGGATGTACATAAATTAAAGTTCATACACGCTTTGTGGCTTCCACTAAGTATTATATAATTAAATTTTATTACAGTTAGCAGGACAATCTGTATTGGAACGTTTTCAAAGTTTATTCCAAAAGTTACAGCAGACAAAATGTAAAATAAAAAACCATGTCGGCCATGTATGGATTATTCTATTCTTATTTTATTCTAGAAAATTCTGTCCCTAATTTCGTTTAACAGAGGATGAAAAGATTTTAGATGCCAAACGGCGGTCGTCAAACCATGTCAGAGGCCCTTGAGGTGGTTTAGAAACTCTGATAGGTACCAGGGTGTGAGGGGTCGTTAGATCTTCCTGCCCATACGATAAGAAAATGATTATCTACGAATGTCTAAGGTTCTATTTTTAATATTCCCGTAGGAAAATTTCCAACCATCACGCCATCGAATTAGCGAAGCTAGGTACATTAGTAAATCTTTATAACGATTTCAAGCACCATTACATTCAGAGCTGTCAAAATCCTTACCCGAAGTAAGCAATAGATCCACATAAATGTAAGTCAAGAGAAAATAAGGGTCGCAAAAAGTAGACGATCTCTGTGCCGCCATTACGAAAACTCGTTGCGTTCGACTTGAATTTAATCTATGGTCAAAGTTCATATTTTATTCAGGACAAGCTTACAAGAAAAAGGATCGGAGAGTTTTCCGATTGGCTATCTCGGACGAAATCTAGGAGACAATGTGAATAAGTAATACGATACATCGGTAGCTAGAGCTACAGTATTCATATTTTATCTAGTTCAGGTGATACATGTTACAGCTAGCCCGAATAGATATTTGAGTAGAATAGAATACTTTTTTAACTGACTTCAAAAAAGGAGGAGGTTCTCAATTCGGTTGTATTTCTTTACATAGAAAGAATCCAACTCCGATTTCCGAAAGTAAAGTTATATTCGACATTTTTAGCAAAAAGTTTTTTTTATTGATATGTGTAACACGTATTATTATTCGTACCTACCATATAAATCAACAGATTTACCTCAGCTATCAGCATAGGATAGGTATATTTTTTATAAATCGAAGTTCTTATTCGTATTATACGCTTGATACAAGACTCTTGTAGGAATATGCACATTAACTATACGCAATTAAGGTTAATTTTCGGATAACGCGACTGAGTTGAGCTGCTGAGTATAAGTTCTCGCGAAGATTTCAGCCTAAGGTCCTGAAATAAAATATCTTCGAAGCTCTATGGTATGAATCAAATACGGATAAGGCCCATACATATAGTAAAGGATCATGTCAAAGGTGAAATTGTGTATCAAACGCCCTAAAGCTGTGGAACGTAGGCCAATTGTGCGATTTAGGACGCGCTTGGAGAAGCGTATGATACATTTATTCGTTCAGCCAGCCGTGATTGTACCTGGTGCGAATCCTGACAGGTACCAGAAACTAGACTTTTATATTTAGCTTAATATTGAATGAGTTCGCGTGCAGAATTTTCGCTGATATTACATTTCCTATTTATTTGACCAGGAAGTTGGATCGCAAAGGCTTTTTAGAACTACTTAGAAGTCAGGAGAAATAAATACACGGTGAAGGAAAATCATGAGCTTATCAGACATCAGCAAATCAACTGGTTTTTTTTTTATTATTATAAATGGGCCTGCTCTTGACTTCAATCTTGCCCTAAGGGCAGAGATGATGTCGACGATGGAACGAGCTTACCCAGAAGAAGCCTGTTTATTAGCGACTTTTCTTTGTTATGAAAGCATTGGCACTTCTGTATGATCGTCGTCAACATCATTTCAGCCGAAAGACGTCCACTGTCATCGGTCCACCTAGTGGGAGGCCTTCCAACGCAACGTCTTACGGTTCGCGATCGCCACTCCAGAACTTTTCGGCCCCATCCGGATGGACGTGCAATGTGAGGTCACATTCTGCGAGCAATGTGACCTCATATTGCTCGCAGAATGGTTAGCAGACTTTAATTGCCAGACTTGGCAATGGGCACTGGCAATTCTTGGGGCTACGTCGGTAACATTGGTTCTCATGCGTGATCGAATCACAAATGAAGACATCCTCATTTCTGATTCGATCACACAAGTAAACTCCGAGCATAGCCCTCTCCATTGCCCTTTGGGTGACTTTAAGCCTTCTGATGAGGCCCATTGTGAGCGACCACGTTTCGGTCCCGTATGTAATCACTGGCAACACACTTCTGTATGATACAGACGACTTATTTTTCATGACTGGATAATGTCCAAGTTATAGTAGATACCACAACTAGGACATTTTCCGGTCTGGTTCTAGATAGAATGAAACTATCTATCCTAAAATTACGATTTCCCTCCTTACGCTGTGTAACTGCTTACTTTTATTTTTGTTGGCGTGATGCATACTCTACATTCTACTAAGTCAAATGCAACTATTTATTCGCGACGTACTCGAATAAACAAAGCCTGTGACCGTAAACTGCAGCCACCCTTTGTTTGGTGTTTTGACTAGGGCTCTCTAAACATGCAGAGTTGATGTTTGCCTGTGTATTCATGTGTAGTGTGTATCTTGTTGTTACTATATACCTAGCGATGAAATAAACAATGTTGAACACCTGCCCACGAATGTTTTACAAGAAATAGCGGCCTCACATACAACCTGTAGGTATTACTAGCATCAATACAAATACGAGTTGTTAATATAGTTAGCTATTCATTACTGCAGATTTTACGAATGGTTATTAAAATTATTGTTGGCCGAGCCTTTTAACAATTATGTTCGAAAACGAGTGACCTGTAACGACTGTCAAACAGCTACAAATGACAGCCGGGTTAACGACCTAACGTGCTACCCGAGGCACGGATCAACCTATGATAGTACGGCTTAACCTGAAGGTTCGATCTTCAGGTTGCAAACGGCTGTGATTGCTTAGCCATGAGCAGGCAGGGAGCTCGTGGACCATTCTCTAAACATCAATATTATATAACTTTTACACAATCCTTGAAGTATTCAACTATTGCTCTATTCTAATAATACATGTCTTTCATTCCTTCTTAAACTGACTTGACATTCATATGAAATGAATGAAAATAAGGTAGTTTTCCTCTACCCTATAAAACGATATTAATATCGAATTCCACAAGACTGGTTAATATTTCGCCATATTTTAAGAGAGGAGCTCGGTCGAATTACGTATCAATTTCCAGTACTCTTTTTAATTGGGTTATTTATTTTCCGATTCGTTACCTAAATAACGAACAACATTTTCTGAATCTATAAATCATTTTTATCTTACGAGGTTGATTACTTACGACGAAATTGGCACAAGTACGTAATGTATAACCGTGACCTCACGTGCCACATAAGAGGGACCTAAGCACACAATCCCAGGCAAGTTCTAACACAAACCAATTTCGCCGGCTCTGGGGCGTTGACACAACTATATTTATAACTTTATTTTTACCTAGCTATCGTCGCGACAACGCTTCGTTCCAGCGTTTACACTTGAAATTAAGAGGGTATACGAGTACCTACCAGTGGAAGTGTCGTCCGAGTGTATACTTGAAAAGTTACACAAATACTCTTCAAAGGTAGTAACACCCTTTTAAAATAAGGGTCGCATAACTGTCACAAACTTTATACTATGGAAAAGTTCGGAATGCCGAAAAGGCTAGAAAAGTATTTCAACACAAGGGACATCTGGCCAAACCGCACTAGACCCGCGTCTTGAAGTGATTTTTAAGACAAGTCCAGTTTAAGGTGAATCCTTCAGGGTAGCCCGCGAAATTCGTTTTTTTTTTTTAGTTTTTTTGCAGTTTGCCGGTCAGTGTCAGGTTGTATCCTTACATAGTATAAAACAAAGTCGCTATTTTTGTCTGTTTGTTTGTCTGTATGCTTAAATCTTTAAAACTACGCAACGGATTTTGATGCGGTTTTTTTTAATAGATAGAGTGATTCAAGAGGAAGGTTTTAGTATATAATTTGAACGACATCCACGCGGGTGAAGCCGCGGGCATCAGCTAGTGTTAAATAAAACAGATAAAATAAAATTTTAGACTGATTAGGATAGAATATAATATCATGTAAACATACCTTCTCGTTGATAATACAGTCGAGATCCTCCTGGCTAGGCGAGCCGAGGACGCCCAGAATATGGTTTAGCTGATCCAGGTAGTGCTTGCCGGGGAAGATGGGCCGGTTGCTCAGCATCTCTGCCAGGATGCAGCCGACAGACCAAATGTCTATCGACTTAGTGTAACCCTATGGACAAGGAAATGTATTACTTTACTATTTTGTTGGCATTGTAAGGTTGAAAGGTTCTATCTCTCTTTTCTCTCAGGGCAACTGAAAGTTTCATTATGCAATACTTTGTATACTAGCTAGAGCAAAGCTGGATTTGCTGCAATCAATTTATCATTCGAAATACGAATCACGCTTCCCTTTTGCTTCGCACAGGTCCCCCTGTAGGCGCCAACGTGATCAACATTTCTAATTATTATTACCTACGTTGATTCTTCCGCCGATTTTGAATATTGTGAACGGCAATAAACCAGGGCACTGCATTACGCATAAAAAATGCATTAGGTAGCTGTGTTTTGCTATCTTATTTGTGTTCTGTAGCAGCAGACATTATTAATTAGAATTGGAAACTTTGAAAGTAACTAAGCTTTTCCCCACATCCCTAAACAATACATATTTGAATATAGATACTACTTCTACTTGTAAAAAAATCTAATTTCTTAGCCAGGGTTTCGGATCTCTATCTCGTCTCTCCAGACAAGATAACCGATCTCAAATTACGAAAAACGCTGATGTACTTTACAAAGAAAGGGCTCTCATCCAGATTTAGACTTTTCGATAAGTAAGTACGCATACATAAGTCTGAGATTCGTCAGACATCTTTTGAGTGATTTCGGAACTTTGTTCAAGCATATATTTCAAGTACAGTAATATTTCCAATAATGTGCGTAAAATGCCAGACATTTATTTTTAGTCTGTCGTTTTCCAAGTCGTTCACGAACATTTTTTCACGATAATTCCGTTGCTACGCGGTTTTTACGGACAATTAAGAAAAAAATAATGTCTATTTTAAAATTATACCAAAGATGAACTTCTGGAAGTTACTTAATGTATTAGATGGTATTAAATTTTCATAAAAGCGGGTTTTGCCTTGAGCCTACTTTGATAAATGCTTCATAGCTCTAAGGGACTTCACAAAATGATGGTGAATAATGGCGGAAAACATGCAAACGGTTGGGACCTATAATAAAGACAATGTTTTATTGTTCAGTCTGTCAAAAGCCTTAAAGGTCGGGAGGCAACGCAGACAGCCTGTATTCCTCTGTGATGGTAGGCTATTGTTGTTAGAAATAGAGGAGTATTATCAAAATGAGCGCAAATGGCGAAACGGGAGTGACGGGACTGAATGGCGTAATACATTGCAAACATAAATTGTAAAGTGGTGCTCTATTTGGGGTATTTACTGATTTCGACATTGCCGTTTAAGCTTTGATCTCGCCTTATAGTTAACCTTTTGAAATTTTGCATTTTTATAATCTCTTTCAATTATATCGATGAAAACTCATGTTATAGCAAGAAACATTACTTTAATCGATTTTGTTGTTTTCTTGCAGCTTTTTGAGGAACACCTTTGCATTTTTTTACCTATACGAATATGGCTGAAGACTTGAAGCTTCTAATTTCTGAAATACAAACATACATTCATAAACTCACGCCTTTTTTTCCAAGTTGGTTGACAAAGGCTACAGAACGCCACGCGCTATTTTCCCATACACCTTTTCCTTCGTCCTGAAATATTGTCACAACCTAGCAAGTGAAACAAAGGACACTGGGCAAAGTTGTATGGGAAGTTGTCTATGAACCAGTATCATTTTGGTTACTATTTTTTATAAGCAGTTGTTGCTTCTTGCGTCTTGGAAACGACCGAGGCCTCCTAGGTCTTGAATTGTTGGTCGTGGAATGTAAACCAGGCAGACATAATTATCTTGCTATAAAACTTTGCAGAAAAACTTGGTAGGGAAATCGGCATGCCCCGAACCACACAATTGTTCACATTCACTCATCCGCACTGGGCTGGCGGGTCTGGACTCTTAACAAAAATGATTTCCTCGACAGCTTAAATATCTACTGGTTCATACACCAATTTTGTCCAATTTCCTTAATTGTTAATAGATGTACTTAATATAAAGTTATTTATGATTATGCTAAGTGATGATGATCCATGCGGAATGTTTCTGAAAGGATGTCGGCCATAGAGCTGGTCTAGTATTTTCAAGTTTTAAAATTGTCATCTAACTGAAGTGTATGTATGTATCTATGTTTGCAATAGTGCTATCGGTTCGATATTATTTTTCCAACAATAGTTAAAAACAACGCAGTTATTAACTGATCCTTATAAGTAAATGGTTTATTTACAGGGTAAATATCAGCAACTTCATGCGAATACTAGAACGTACAAAATTGCGGCGTATGAACTAATATGAAGTAATAAACATAATATGAGCGTTGTAAATATCCGCACTAGGTCATGAAAGTACCCATGAGCGTAGAAACTGTTTAAATATGTTGTAAAAGTCGTTACAATCGCTCATTGTGAACGTTTTTCACTTAAAATAGATCATATCGCGACGGGACACTAAACGCCTATAAACGTGATGGTAATAAAACTTCTATTTTGTCTCGTACACATGTTCGTTATACGTGTCTCGTATACGTATAAGTTCGATTAACATCTCTAGATGGTATGTGAATATGTGATGTCTTAGATATAATTAAACATAGATGAATGATCAAATACTCAAGTGCAGTCACGAACAACTAATATGTATTAGCAACTTTTCCTCTTGAAATTGATTACACTTACTTGTTTTAGTATGTTACGAACATAGTATCCGTATTATTAGTCTTATCTCGAAGTTGCAATCCTTGTTCAACGAGAGTAGTTTTTCAATTTTGTATTGCTTATCAGGCTGGTATCCGCAACTCCCCTTTCAAAGCGCGAATTTTGCGTACGGGATTTTTAACGTTGCTAAGTGTCTTGATATTTGTGCTCGTTACTGTACCTTTGAGAGGAGTACTTACCTTCGAGTTAAGCATGATTTCCGGTGCCCTGTACCACCGGGTGGCCACGTATTCGGTCAGGAAGCCGGTGTGGTCGTGATCAGGATCAGCAACTCGCGCCAGCCCGAAGTCGCAAATCTATCAACAAATAATAATTATTATTAAAATATAGGGAAAAAAAGAAAACAACTAGGTACGTTACGTCTGAAGCACAATGAACAATCAGCCATCACGCTAAAATCTTAGCAGTCTGCGCTGCGCGAACGCCATGAGCTTTTGAAATATAACAAAAGAAATGCTAGTCTCTCATTAAGCAGCTAGCTCTACCGACAGGGAAGCATGTAGTTATCGATTATATTTTCTCGCTCAAGAAACATACAATATATTATGTAGGTCCCGTGACAATGAAATATACATTTATATTACCAATGGTTAATTGTGGTTGTAGTTGTGGATTGTAAATGAGGAAAATGTGCTGAGGGAAGTTCTGGAGTGAGAGATATGGAGGTGTATAAAAAGTACAGGAAGACCAAAAAACGATGGAATGTGAAAAGCATGATAAATATGGCAAGAGAGGAAGTGTCTGATGAGATGACGATTGACGAGCAATGGAGATGTATGGAAGAAGTAGAAATGCTGTGCGAACCCCAAATAAATTGGGATAAGGGCAAGAGAATGATGAAGATGATGATGAGTAGTTTGCAGATTGTTCACACTGTCGAAGAGAACTCTCTCTTCATCAGCATTACCATAATTACCTTAATCACATTAATTAATCTATATCTATACTAATATTATAAAGAAGTAAAGTTTGTGTGTTTGTTAAATTGTAAGGGGTAATCTCGGGATCTACTGAACCGATTTTAAAAATTCTTTCACCAATAGAAAGCCACATTATTGCTGAGAAAATATTATGCATTATTGTTATAAAAAACCGAAAAATAAAAAGGCTTTTACGTGGTAGTCCGTTTTGCAAAGTGAATCGGAGAAAAAACCAAAGCAGCGGACGGCGCGCGATGGTTTCGGGTTTAATTCGGTTCGCGTTCGTGCTCGCTTCGGGAGAAGGGGGCGTGGTCTTTTACATCTGAGAGGTAGGAGGTACCCGCGCGGCTCAGTCGCGTGGTCGGCTCCTTACACAGCGGACGCCCCTTTTCGAAACGTAAGTAACACACTTTCGACTAATTATGCCCAACGAAGTGGGCACGGGTCAGCTAGTGGATAATAAACCCGTTAGGCCTAGTTATAATCACCACTATAACATCATCGCAAGATAAAGGAATCAGAGAACGAGTACAGTCTACATTCTTTCAGAAATTTCGAGTAGGTACTTATAAAAGGTTCTTCTGAGAAATTCTCTACAGTTGCTATGGAAAAAATTCGAAACCGGCCGTAGATATTTCGGCCACTACGTTCGATCGTAATGACACTTGAATAGGTGTCGGAAAATCTACGCTGAAAAAAAAAGTAAGCTCAATAGGGGATCGGACTGGGTCAAAATAATATGATTCTGTTTAGTCCGTAAGTTAGTCGAAAAATATTTAATACGTATTTTTTGTTTTATCAAATCAATAAAAAATGACGAAGATAAAACGCGTCAAAGATCTTTGAGTGGGGCTTGAAACGTCACTTGTGTCGTCAAAATGTACTATCATATGACGTCACACGAGTTTTCGAAGCACTGTAGGTATCGTTTTCATTTTAAGTTTACGTGAAAAAAGAAAAAATACGTGTCCAATAATTATTGGAAATCTATCTGACGGACTAATTAGTTTTTTTTTTGTCCGATCCCCTATTCTTAACTGACTACGAGAATGGTTCCGCTTGCATGATTTTTCCGGAATTAAGGTCTATGGGTGCGATTGTATGTCCTTTTTCGGGTGCAATTTGAATTTTATTACTGTCAGTTTCGCAAAACTTGATTGTGAAAGCAATAGAGAGCCAAAGGGTTGGGTATTTTTTTTAAACAGAAGCAGTCTAATTCACCCGATCGTCTTTTTAATATTTTCGGAATAGAAACATATATGCCCAACTCCCAAGAATATAAAAGTATCCATGTTGCCATGATATTCGAAGGTAAAGTTCGTTGCCAGCCAATATCTGGACAACACGTCGCTTCAGAGCATCGCATCTCATAATATTTTTTGGTGTTTAAGATAGTATCTTCTTCTCATGTAATTATGCCAGTTTGATAGTGAGCCGCACCTTTAGAAGAAAAATCTGTAATGTATTTGTCTTTATTATAGACAGTAGCAATCCAAAAGCAACCTTATGTAACGCGTATCAAGTTTACTATAGTTAACAGATAGGTATTCTTAGTAGCAATAGCAACCATATTGTAATTAGAATAAGATCACTATCATATTGACAGTGCAGCAAAATCAGAGACAAAGGCAAATACCACTTCGGTCCTATGCCCTGTACTCGTATTTCCAATATTACAACGTACAGATTATCGCTGTGCTCAATGTGATAATAATGAAGTAACAAAGTAAATATTTAGCTTGGTTATAGATTGTTTCAATTGTTGGTCAACGACTTGGGCTTGCTAATTGCTTATAACGAATTAACGAGGTATTATGACCTCCACCTCCTATCCTGCCTTATTAGCAAAAAAGCCACCGATGACGCGGTGGAAGTGGCGAAGTCACAAAAAGAAGAAGCCAATAAAATATTAAAACTGTCGTGCCAGCGACACATAGAAGAATAAGACGAGGTATTTATTGTAATCTGTCATCGGTGCGAGCCTAAGGGCATACCTATGTATAAATATACACTTCACATCACATCACGCCTGTTTATAACTTAGGTAGTGGAGTACCATTACCTACACTCGCATTACCGCAATCTATACTAATATTATAAATAAGTAAAGTTTGTGTGTTTGTATATTTGTTAAATTGTAAGGGGTAATCTCGGGATCTACTGAACCGATTTTAAAAATTCTTTCACCAATAGAAAGCCACAATAATGCTGAGTGTCATAGGCTACTTTTTATCCCTGTATTCCCACGGGAACGGGATCTACGCGGGTGAAACCGCGGGACGTCCGCTAGTTACTTATAGGTAAATCCAGTGTATATTACCCAGGAGGCAAGCATATTACCATAAACCTCATAAGCTTATGAGTAACAGGGCTCATACAGTGCAATATTTACAACAACCGTTTTGGGCCATTGTCTACCAAATCATGAATTCCAGGGACGTCACTTCCATAAACTCTCTTCACTGTACCAGTCTGAATACGCTGAACAAATTCACAACACTCATAATACGTTGCAAACTTCACAGCAAAAAACGTAATGAAAGCGCGAAACTCTCGCTAGCAACTATCAAGTGGATGGAGTAAATTCGCCGCCATATTGCCTACCGCCGCGCGGTAGGCAATAAAGCCGCGTTTCCACTAGGCAACATTTGGTGACGCTCAACATGTACGGCAACGCTGCACAACAGCGCGCGACGTTGCCAGCTGGCGTGCAACATTGTAAAGTAGTAGATGCGTAGACAGACAACGTTGTTCAACAAAAGTTCCGTGCTGACTTTCATCATGTTGGGCAACATGTTGAAAGTTAATTGTTGCCTAGTGGAAACGCGGCTTAATGCTATCATTACAGGCATACCGACCACAACACTGCGGTCGCTTCGGCTTTCCTATTCCGTTTGAGTTGGAGCGTGAGTGACAATAACGTTTCCGAGGTTTTGTTGCAAGTTATTTACATTTGCATACCAAGTACAATAGCTAGTGTCTGACAGCTGTACATTTGTGGAATGAAAAGGTTTAGCATTATGAATGAGACTTCTTTTCAGGACATCATCATCATAATCGATCTAGATTTATCCCAACTAAGTTAGAGTCGGATTTCAGTCTAACCGGATGCAGCTGAATGCTGGTTTTTACACAGAGCGACTGCCTATCTGACCTCCATAACTCAGTTAGAACTGAGTAATTTGATACCACTTGGTAAAACTGGTTGTCAGACATTTTTTTCAGGACATTGTATAAAAAACGACTGCTGAAGGACGGTAAAATTGAGTAATTGGACATTGTAGAAAAAGTCTACCGCTATGAATGAAAATGACAATTTGACGTGTCACAAAAAACAATGTTTCCGCAATGCGGAAAAAAATGTATGTGCAGCAGTTGACCTCTTAAGCCGGCTTCACACGAGTCTGACGCGTCGTGACGTAGAATTGGCCAATCAAACGAATTTGTTCAGAAGATTACCGTTTCACAACGCGTTTTGATTGGACAACGCTACGTCAGAAAGCGACACGTGTCACCACGACGCGACACAACACAGTCATGTGAATCCGGCCATTACATAATCATTATGTACATACTTAAACTTCTATTTTGTCACGTTTACTACCTCTGAATGTTTAATATAATATGAGTCTCGTGTGTAAGAAAGTTTTGTTTACAAAATAGTTAGGACTTCACGATTTATGTATTTGTAAAGTGGAAACTGAAATTACTATTTAGAATATTAATGCAGCTATTATGTTACCAAGAACGACCTCGGTACGAAATAATTATGCAGAATTAAGGAAACTAAAGGACACTTAGCAGATGGCTCCGAATTGTGGTAATTATGATCTGCACATGAAAAAAGAAATTGCCGCAACAAAAAACTAAGTAAGTTATTTTTTTTTTAAGTTCTTCTAACCATACACGCAGGCAGGCAGGCTGCTAAGTTAATATTATACCTAGGTAGGAAGTACAATATGCCACAGCCCCACAGGGTACATAGGCGATAATAATCTCAGTTCGTACGACACTCTAATCTTTCGGAGTACCACTTTGTGACTGATAGTCATGCATGAGCGACTTCACGAGTTATTGTGGCCAATGTTCCGTATAAACGTACGGTTTTTTTTCTAGGGTACCTATGTATATCATCTAGTACACAGTATATACAGATCAACAATGAAAAAAAGCTATGCGATACGGGAATGACGATAGATTACGATCTGCCACCTTTTTACCCGACTGCGGCGAAGCCCAAAAGCAGCGGTTTTTTTTTGATGGTTGAAAGTCATGAAATGACTCCTCCCACTCTGGGCAGAGCAGGAGGAAGTATCAGACTTCTACTGACTATAATAAAACCCACCCATGTCCCTTCTTAGCCCTTTTGTGTCGAGGCCGCGGTATCTCTTTCGAACAACCCACAGCCCCGACAACGATCTGTCACCTGAGTAGCAAACTTGCAAAGAAAATGTCATCTAAAGGCGCAATATAGTGTCAAGTCCAGTGTGCTTACTCTCGAATATAATTCCGATAGATCGACATTGAAATTGTCAGTCAAACGTCAGGCATTGGCTGGACTCACTGAGACTAGCCAATCCCTGACGTTTAACTCAACCAACTGACGTTTGACCAATGTCGATCTATCGGAATTATATTCCAGAGTAAGCACCCAGAGCGCGGTGGAACACAAGTTGGAAACTTGTGCCGTTTGTGTTATTCGGTAACACAAAGATTACCGAAGCGCGTTCTATTTCTGGTGTAACTGTACAGCTCGGGCTTATTCTAAGCAGCAAGCGAATCTGGCTCATGTATGAAGCGTATACTTTATCTGGTTTATAACTTTACATTAATCAATGAAATGTACGTGCGTCGGGAATAATGTCGACGACGATCTGCGACCGGCGGCGGGTTGTTAATGGTACTTGGAAGAAGAAAATGTCATCTAAACGCGGAATTATAGTGCACAAACAAAGCTCGGTGGAACACAAGTAAGAAGCTTGTGCCGTTTGTGTAATTCGGCGACACGGAAATGACCGAAGCGCGTACTTTTTCTGGTGTAACTAAGTCTTATTCTAAGCACCTAAGGGCTAATCAAGTTACTCAATGACAATAAGACTGATAGTCACAATTTGTATTGAACCGAATCACAAGTCAAAAGGAATCAGATCAAAAGGATCTGCCGGAATAATATTGCAAAACGCCTACCCTACTCAGGTTAAGGTACAGGTTAAGTACTAGGTACTTAGAATATTCCCGATAATATGATCCAAGATGTTCGGGGCTAATAGGATATTTGAAACTCAATATTGTACGGAGTCATGATGGAGAGGAAAATAAATATTTTCTGTATTTCTGTTTATCTCATTTTAGTTGGAAGACTAAGTGCATATTAACGTGGAGGCGGGGCGTCGCGCGGCGCGTGCTGCGTTTTTAATTCAAACACATGGCGATGTATGAAAGAGTTAACGATTTCAATCGACGATTTTACAAGAAGCTATTTTCGCACGTTAGTTTAAAATGCAGCGTTTGTTGCGGTGGACCCGTCTCTCAGTAAATTAATAAAAAAGCACGAGACGAGCCATCTGCACGCGCCGCGCGACGCCCTGCGTCTCCGTAAACGAGCCCTAATAGCCATTGCAACACTTGACAATACGCGCTTTTGGGTAACATGGTGTCAGATGAGATGATGAGTAACAGTAAGAAGAACGTATGGAAGAAGACCCCAAATTAATTAGGATAAGGGCACGAGAACGACGATGTTTGTCGCATAGTTTTAATTATTATATATATTTTTTTAATTTTTACTTTCTCATAGCGCTGATTCGATGCATCTATGAGATGGTGTTGCTAGCAATCTAAATTGTGTCAGTCCAGAACTGAGCCACGAGATTGGCGGCTTCAGGGGCGTCTATCAGCTCCGACACGAGGCATTAAGTGATCGATCGATTGTGGAACAGCACCACATTAACAGCCCAAGGCAGAGTCATCAATGCATCTCTATCAATAATAGGAATGCAAATAAATTGGTGTATCGTAGCCCTGATTCGATGCATCTATGAGATGGTCATAGCCCTGATTCGATGCATCTATGAGATGGTGTTGCTGGCAATCTAAATTGTGTCAGTCCAGAACTGAGCCACGAGATTGGCGGCTTCAGGAGCGTCTATCAGTTCCGACACGAGGCATTAAGTGATCGATCGATTGTGGAACAGCACCACATTAACAGTCCAAGGCAGAGTCATCAATGCATCTCTATCAATAATAGGAATGCAAATAAATTGGTGTAAACAACCAACTACCAATTTATGTCACACCAAAGCTTTTGGTACGTGTCATACAACCCGTTTTCTCTTTACCCATGAATTGGCATCACTGTCAAAATCAAAGTGACGGTTATTGCTTTCACTGTAAGGTTGGGGTTGGCTTGCTTCAACAGACAAGTCAGCCAAGATGACAGTGTCCTTTATCTCGTTGCAATAAGGTTACTGTTTGGCTGCGGATTGTATAGTATGTATTTATATCGTACCTTCAAATCACATGTTGTGTTAAGTAGCAAGTTAGAAGGCTTCAAGTCTCGATGCAATACATTCGCTGAGTGAATATACTTCAAC
Source organism: Diarsia dahlii (assembly GCA_949775195.1). NCBI lineage: Eukaryota > Metazoa > Arthropoda > Insecta > Lepidoptera > Noctuidae > Diarsia > Diarsia dahlii. Next base: position 18,910,202 of record OX459195.1, read on the forward strand.
CCGCGGAGGATTTGATACAGGAAGTAACAGATGTGATCGTTGCTTAATTTCTGAAAAAAAAACATTAAAATAAGGCACAGAAGGTTTCTTTTTAAACGAACACAGGTTCCGGTCGGACTAATTAATTGAAATTTCCAATCGAGGTGTTACGTTAATTAATTAAGGTTCTCTTCGAAAGAGTTTGAAACAAAAACTGGTCTAATTAATTACCCTTTCATTAGTTTAGTGAGTTTCATAAAGTTGATTAAAAGTACATGTTTATTGATTCAAGTAGCATGTTTTAATTACCTGTGTTTTTAACAATTTGTAAAGGTCTGTTTCCATTAAACATTGTACAATGTAAACGTCCTTCATTGAGTCTATGGTTTCGGCCCTTAAAATATCTCGAATGTCGATTATCTGAAAAAGAACAAACATTTTAAAAACTGGTACTCTATGGCTACCTATCAAATTTTACACGTCCTTGATATTTATCAATTTTTTTTTGTTCTCGGGTGGCGACCACGAACCGGAAGACGCAGCGTTGGTAGGCCTCCCAACCAGGTGGACTGACGACATCGTGAGAGTCGCGGGCAACCGGTGGATGCAAACGGCAGGCTGCCGTTCGTTATGGCGTTCTATGGGGGAGGCCTTTGTCCAGCAGTGGACGTCTTATGGCTGATGATGATGATGATGATGATATTTATCAGTGGAAAGTTTAGTTGTCGTTAGATGGACAATAAAGTTGATGGATAGAGAGGTATCGAAGAAAGCCAAAAAAAAGGACAATTTATCCAATTGTGTGAGGAATGATATGACAGGGAAGAATGGAAGAAAGATGAAGATTTAAAAGACAGGTAATTTTTTGTTAAGATAAAATCTGATAATTACTTACATTTTCATGCTTAAACCGTGTTAAGATTTTAATTTCTCTTAGTGTCCTCTGACAGTACGTCTGATGCTCAAACGGTGATATTTTCTTAATGGCAACTTTTGCTTTCTTTATGTTGTCGTGCGCGGACCTGTGAAATAATGATCACTATAAATTATTTTGTTTGACACATTGGGCCTAACAACTTGAAAGGCCCTTGGAAACCTTGTACTTATCATAAATCCTAACTATAAATAATAATCAATGATTTATCAACAGTGTACATTTAATTTTGTGGAATGAAAAAAAAATGTGGTCACGTGTATTTTTTTTGCAAGAAAAAAATACGCGGGCAAAATTCATTAAAACAGTTTTTAGTTACGTAAAAAAACGGCTATTTCAGATGACATTAAATTAACTTGCATATATTATATCGGACAAACAGACAAACATCACAGTAAGTAAATAAATAAAATAAATAAATAAATAATAATATTCCACAACTATCACACAACGCCATCTAGTCCCAAGCTAAGCAGAGCTTGTGTTATGGGTACTAGACAACTGATAAACATACTTATATATTTCTAAATACATACATATTATAGATAAATTACACCCAGACACAGAACAAATGATCGTGCTCATCACACAAACATTTGTCCTGGGTGGGAATCGAACCCACGACCTCCGGCATAGCAGTTAGGGTCACTAACCACTAGACCAACAGGCCAGTCAAATTATAGCGTTTGAAGGATACGCATATCTTTGATAAACCATAATTAACGAAATCGGTTCCACTGTTCAAGGTTCTTTTAGACCGTTGTACATTCTGATTAAATATAAAACATTGTTTATGTGTACAAGAAGCCTAATGGCTAATGAATGATAATAATTTGGCAAAACATGTGCGAACCATAACATTCTGCCGGCTGGAAAAATGCTGACCGATTTTGTAATCAACGGCAGAGCGAGGCAGATGTTCCCTGCATTCCTTGGAACCCAGTGATTCATTTTGTTATGAAGAAAATAAACTATTATGACACAATTTACATCATTATTGAATACTTATGAATTATTTTTGAACCAGATGTTGCCGCTACCTTTGTCCGCAAAAATTAATTTAAAATATTTCCTATTTAAATCGGATGTTAGTAAGGATGTTATTTTTTCACGGTACGAAACCCTTACTCTTTCTCTATAATAAAAGCCTAAATGACTCCTTATAACATAATTTATCGGCCAGTAATATTCCCCTCGAAATCAGTTCAGCCGTTTCGGAAATTAGTCGGAATTACTTTTATATTTATGCATTCAGATAAAAGCTTTTATTTTAAAATAACAAACAGACACTTCAATTTTATTAGAGCTTTTTTTAGAGCAGGATACGAACAGTTGACTTGTAATCGAATAACACTGGTAATCATGATAGACATTACAAATCGAATTGATAACCTCCTTGCTTGCTTGAAGAAATTGAATCAGATCGAGATAACAGCTAAGGTAATAAGTAAGGAAAAGAATCGTGGAGCGGAAAATCTGCTTCCCCATAATAAAATGTGAATAAAAAGCTACACAATGTTCCAGGGTAACTTATGAAGACTTATGGTCGAATACTTTCAACGTGTTCGCAATAACTCTTTAAAACTTTTCACATAATCTCATCTAAAAGCAAACTCGGAATAAAAGTTTATACCAACGTTTATCTTTCGGTCTCCATTTTTTTCAGTCATTTTGCTGCCGTTATGTCTACTTTGATAAAATAATATCAAAAGAGTGTCCATTATATTTTTGCAGAGATGTATAATAAGTTTTTTTACGCAACCTTCTTTTTACGTGGACTGGCGTAAAATGGTGGCAATTTATTCGGAAAAAAAAACATTTAGTATCTTACATAACGTGTACGAGATACCTAGAGGTATAATATACATGTATTTAAAATTGACATAAACAATTTCGTTACTCCGTATCATTTATCACAATGACTCATAGTAGTTGATGACAAAACAAATTACTAGGAACTAATATTAATTATGCTAATGTCGATTAAATTAAAAATATAAAGCATAAGCGTTTCGTTTCAGAATATCTACAGCCCGTGTTTAAATTACCAAGTCAAATTACAAATGAAATTAATTATTATGAAACGTTTTCACTGAACTATTAATATACAAGCGAATGTAAACCTTTTGAAGTCGAAAACATCAAACGAGAACTTCGATAGTTACTTAATTACTTTCAGCCAAAATGAGTTTCAAGACTGCATTAATTTTAGTAGCTTTCGTTTTCGGATTCACAAGCAGATAAGTAAACGCATAAGTTTTTAAATAAAAACATTAAGAGCCCTTACTTATTTTACGATGAGGATTCTAACGTCGAAACAGTCTGTCCCTGCACTAAAACTCTCAACATTTTTTCCCAGTTTCCGCGATATATTATACAACAAAAGTCCGTCATACGTCATCTCTTTTATCCGGGCTAAGCCGTAACGGTCGGCTACAATTCATTTCGTAGAACCTCACAAAGGAATAAAATGTTATTACATCAAGAGCAGTTTAAAAACTTAAGCTGCAGCACTTTACGGACGAATTAGTAACTTCCGCGCACTCAACCGCCATTTTTGTTTCAGTCACTGTAACAAGTTCATTTTGCAATTCGTGTTTAAAATAGACTCTATTGCAACTAGGTTTTAACTTATTTCAGAATTAACAAAAACCGCGAAAAGAAATTGCATTTTTATTATTTGGATTAATCCAATTGCGATTCCAAATATGACCCGTTTAAATAACACTGTTCTAGATTTGTTCTTGTTTATGATTAGGATCTATTTTTTTTTGACATAAATATCTGCTGAAGCGACAAACTATGTAGGTAGGTACTAAAGAAAATATTCCCTACTGTGAAAGTAATCTAGAGTTCTTCGCTGAGTAATATTTATGCAGATACTTAATTGCACTGAGGCGCAAGTTCTGCGCATTATCGTTAACTAAGACCGCACTGCAAGTAGCAAAAACTTTGGTAACTAAGAAACTTTGCAAATGGGTTTCTTGTATAAATATTCCCCCTATCTATACTAATATTATAAAGCTGAAGAGTTTGTTTGTTTGTTTGTTTGTTTGTTTGAACGCGGTAAACTCAGAAACTGCTGGTTGGAATTAAAAAAATATTTTTGTGTTGGGTAGTCCATTTATCGAGGAAGGCTATAGGCTATATAACATCACGCTACGGCTAATAGGAGCGGAGCATAAATGAAAAATGTTACAAAAACGGGAAAAGGTATTTCCTTTTTGAGAGCTTCCGCTGCGTGCGCTGCGAAAGCGGTTTAAGTTAAGCTAATATCATGTATGAAGGAATTGTTCCTCTTTAAAAGTTCTAAAAAAAAGTCCGCGACAGCATATATCTATCTTTTAAGATTGACTCACTGTAACCTTTTTTTACAGTTAAACTGTTAGGTTAAAAAGAATTATTTTTTGCGAAGCTTATTTAACCCATATGGTATTAATCTATATCTAAATAAATGTGTTTGTTAGAACGGAAATTTAATATAGAATATTTGTGCCCTTTACTCTATCCAGTTTAAACAAATATCTTAGAAGATATCGCAATGTAAAAATATCCGCGCGGCAAAATATTTCGCGCGTCGCAATGTAGGTACGGGGGATTCTGGCTGGCCTCCGGGAAATTCAAATTCAAAATATTTACTGCATCGTATTCGTAATGTTTACAAGTAAGTATAGAGTTTTATAGTATATTTAACAGTAAGAGATACCTATAGTAATTCACACTTTAATATAATCTAAGCTAATCTAAACCATCTGAACTATTATAATAAAGAGGAAAGATAAGATTTTTTGTTTGTTATGATTTAGCTTAATTTATGTCGGATAGTCGATATCGAGAAAGGTTATAAGCAATATTTATGTGACGCAGACGAAGTTGCGTGGGTCAGCTAGTATTATATAAGTTTTTAAAGTGACATGGTCACTAACATTATCATTAGTAACACTAATTGTTTCGAGTTTCCAATATTTCGGCGCTGTCGCAAGCACCATGATCAGGATCACGGATAAACTGATGTTATTGCGGGTAGATGTACAAATAAGTAAACACGGTAAATATCCCGTTTACGTGTTAATAATAATAAAACCTCCTATCACTACATTTTTAACCGACTTCCCAAAAAGGAGGAGGTTCTCAATTCGATTGGTATGTTTTTTTTTTTTTTATATATAACACAGTCCTCCATCCACCGCGTCTGTCTGTCTATCTGTTCGCGTTAAACTCAAAAATTACTTCCCGATTTTCATACTGTTTTCAGCAAATGGATCGAATGGTTCTCGAGGTTTCCTTACATAAAACAAAGACATAGATATCTACACTAATATTATAAAGAGGAAAGATTTGTACCTATTTTTGTATGTTTGTAATGAATAGGCTCAAAAAGTACTGGGCCGATTTCAAAAATTCTTTCACCCTTGGAAAGCTACATTCACCCTGAGTAACATAGGCTACTTTTTATCCCTGTATTCCCACGGGAACGGGATCTACGCGGGTGAAACCGCGGGACGTCCGCTAGTATAGTATAAAACAAAGTCGCTATTTTTGTCTGTTTGTTTGTCTGTATGCTTAATCTTTAAAACTATGCAACGGATTTTGATGCGGTTTTTTTTAATAGATAGAGTGATTCAAGAGGAAGGTTTCAGTACTTATAATATAATTTGAACGACATCCACGCGGGCGAAGCCGCGGGTATATCAGCTAGTAGTAAATAAATTTGCGTAAATGTTCGGTGACAATATTGACAACGAATGTCGCTATAAATTGATCTTACAAAAAACCTTTCGATCAAGTAATAAAGTTATTCATCCCTTTTCCGGTTATATGTTTCGCGCGACGCGTTCGTGGGAAATTCGACGAAATATCAAGTGTGTTTTTCCTTCCGATGGATTGTTGATTTTATCCTTATCGAAAACTTGATCCAAGTGTTTTCTATATTGTTTTATGGCATCACCATCACGAATAGCATTAGATATTTTTAGTATCTACATAGATTTACCTGAAAACTACTAAGAACGTACTTCACCAATGAAACTGAACGCGATCAGTAGTACATCTGCGCTACGTTCAAGTGATTTGCCAATAATGCCAATATTCCATAGCAATGGTGACACTAACCGCACTTGAACTATTATAATGTTCAGACGCCGCAGCTTGTAACAAAAGTCGATTTTCGAATAGAAAATGCAATTATACAATAATAAGGGCAATCAGAAACATTCATATAATCATATAATGGATAAATCCTTAAAATAATAAAAATATTTTTCGTGAAACGAGTACCCTAGGTATTTTTAATTTAATGAAAATCGACGTATTTACGTTACGTTTACACTGCTCGTTCGTGGTGGGGTCTCTGATCGTGATCATTTTATTGGTAAAGTTCCGTCTAGTAGTTTAATCGAACTTTCATGTTTTTTTTACGAAGTACCGAAATATAATTTTACCCACATAGACGCATTTTTTTTTTTAATTTCATATACCACATGGTAACCTCTCATAGCGACAGCCAACATCAAAAGAATAGGTAATTACTTAGGCAGGTGCTTTACATATTTCTTTCGATGTTTGCCAAGCAACACCATGAAATGGTTATACTTCCATAATGGCATCGTAAAAATATGGCATTTGCCACCGAGCCACCGTGTGCCCTAATGGGCCGTTACTTATACTTTCATCTACCACACCCCTGCCCTGCCAGGGTTTCAGACACGCGATATCGGAGTTCATACGTGGCTCTAATGCTCCAATACTTTACGTCATCGGCTATTATCTTATCAGTAACGATTAGTCTAAGGTGGTTCTTAGAAAATTCCATTCACAGTAACTTTCCTTTAGCACTTCGGTATCGAGTTTTAAGGACTGCAAGAATTTTGTTACGAGAGACGAAAATTTTCGGAATTCAACGCCAAGTTCGGGCGAAACTGACCAGGCAATATTTACACGAAGTATTTCGAGACCTTTTTGACCCCGGTTTATCTTTGAAGAGTTTTTTACACGTTGATATTCTTGGAATACCTAAAGGTAACCCAAAAGCAATACTTCGAATTGAATACGTCTGGATGGAAAAGGTCCGTATGACCAGATGTAACTAGGACGAGGCAAAAGAAGTCTAGTAAGAATCGTAGCAGGTGGCTTTCCGTGGTGTCTGCAGCGTTAGTTTATGTGTGTAGATGGAAAAGTTAAATCCTCTGATGACTAACAAATAAAGTCATCAATCATAAATCGACATACTTCCAATCAAGCTAGAGCTTTGTAACAGAACATACCTGTATCATACCCCAAACTAGAGATAACTTAATAGACCAAACTCTACCACGAATCTAACGGTAATTAATGAATTAATGTTGTATTACTATCTCCGTGTTTGGACATAAGACCCGCATCAGACCCTCGTCGGGTCCCACAGACCCACTTGGTAAACCCGCGTAATTTTACTTACAAGCACGTGTGTCCCAACATATTTGGACGACATAATTTAATACTCTTTGATAAATTAATATTTGTTTACGTTACATCCTTGATTAGTTAAATAAAGGAACACAATAAAATAGTCTCCATTACCTGTTTATTTCGTTTTGTGTTTTCTAGCCTCCCTTTTCCTTATTTAACGCGTTTAATGTGTGAGTATTTGCACACAGGAAAATCTTAGAGCTCTTACTTAATTCTGTCTTAATCTTTTTTATTGTATGGTAAAACCCGGAGAGGATAATTTCGCCACGTTGGGCATTTAATAAAGAAGGCAAATCCAGTTTTCAACCGACTTCCCAAAAAGGAGGAGGTTCTCAATTCGATTGGTTTGTTTTTTTTTTTTATTGTTAAAGTTGAATCACACAACATACACGTCGCCGGATATTGGCGAGATTCGTATTTCACGAAAATGGTTGGGACTGAGACACTAGCAAATAAAAACAACGAAACAAAATAAACGCCACTTGCCCACAAGTTACAGACGAAGTTTTCCGTGTTATTGTGAACCACAAAGAAGGATATTATGTCACGTTATACGAAGGCCACGCGTATACGTGGGATACGGAAACCTATCCCAAATTCACAATTCACACTCAGACTAAACACCCGCGTTCCAGCCGCAAGACTAGACGAAAAAAATAAAGGATGAATCATCGAACAACCAATTCATAAACAATGGCCGTCACAGACGATCGCGGTTCAAGCACGTAACTGACATCCGTAATTCCGCACAGTCCTGCTTAGTTATTTTACCTCTGGCAGCTACATCCCAACAACCACTTTATTGCAACGAAAATATGTATGGATTATAATGTGACAGCCAGTCTTACCAAGAGTATAGTGTTACCCACTACAAACCAGGTTGTGGAAGTTAGATAGGCAGACGTTTTAACTAAAATACCAGTCGTATGATTCCGGAAGATGATGTCATCTTAACCACTATGCCAGCGGAAGCAACCCAACACCAACCATACAGTTTTGACTTACGACGAAAACAAAAAAAGAAAAGATCACTGTGGTTTTGACAGCTGCCAAGTCGGAGGTAAATGAAGTTTAGAAGGACTGTACAGCAAACACGCAACAGGAAAATTGAATAGCGCCTAACACCGAAGATCCGCGATAAATGATGTAACTGCCAAATGAGACACACAACATATTGATTATTGACACGAGATTAAAGTTACGAGAAAAGGGAAAATTGTATCCCGGAGAAAAGGTTTTATGGCAAAAATATTGGAAATATAGCGTTAATCCTCGTTGAGTTATTATTCGATAATCGAAATGATGTTGTGAATGTGGATTTATAATAGGAAAACCATAGAAAGTAATTATTTATAAGTTGTCTTCGTGCATATTTATAGGGTGATAAGTTTTCCTTGTATTTAAAGTGGGTTTTTGTGCAGCGAGTTTTAAAATTTAAAGTTTAAGATAATCATTCAATCTTACTATTTTTCTGCGTCATTATTTCGACTAAAGTTTGGCAAAGTGACATAGAATAAGTTCATAAAGATTCTTCTAAAAAAACATAACCAGACCTTTTGCAAGCTACATTATTCAAACAATAAGTAATTAAAAGATCTTGAATCAATCCTAAACACATAATTAACCCCAATCATTACATCACCGACATCCATCCAAACATTCAAACAAGCTAAACTAGTATCATACGTCGTACAATCAGTATGAGTCACTTTAATACGACCAAACGCACGACACGACTTCCGTAAACGGTGCCCCGTGCGCACCGGTCCCTAAATACTGCCACTAGTGTTTGCGCCCACGCAATAACTGTTACACACAGTTACTAAACATGACCTCGTTTCAGAAAAACTTAAGAATTTATTTAAAAGAGACCAGTGAACACTTTTGAATTAATTAATTTTGAAAAACAAAAAGATGCAGCTACAGTTTAGAGACAGGGCATTCACTGTACTTAAAGACTGGTTGCCCATTCTAAAGCGTAGGGACACTTCTGGTTATTTTGCTCCATGGGACACTTATTATAATAATATATATGAAAATATTGTTACAAAACCTTAGTTACATCATTCATGCGTAACCGTAGCTATCAAAACATTCCATGAAGCTGTACTGGCAATTAATTTCCTGTCAGTCGTTGCCTAGCCTGGATTCCAGACATCAATTTCATGGAGAACAAAAGACGGTCTCGACGCAAAACCTTTCATAGGCTTAATAACCAGCCATCAGCGTTCCAATGGCAGACATTAGCGTTCACAGCAAGGAGGACGCAAACATTCCGCGATTACTATAATTAAGGCTAAATTATTGTAGAGATCGCTGCAAAAAGTTATTAATGATTGAGGTAAATGCTGACAGAAATTGTCTATGAATACCTCATATAGACAGGACAACGGACTCGTCATGTGTTTCCTTTTGAATGTTTTATTCATATCGAGCGCCCAAATCACTGAGAAAAATTCGGTCGACCCAACCGGCTAATGAAATATTGAGCGAGGTGTCTTCGAGGCAAATGTTGGGGGAGGACAGGTCAAACGATATATCGCTTGCCCACACCTGTTAACCCTTATTAGATCGTGTTCTACCTATCCCTAGCTGACCGTTTTCGACTAGCCACAATTTCAGGAACAGCATTAAATTGTCCACGTTTAGAACAACGCTCAATAATTTGTGGTCTCTTTGATTTTGTATGTCGTGCCGAAATTGGATGTCATTTTGTGTGCCCCGTTTAATTACTTTGCGTCTGTTTAATTTACAATGCGTACAGTGAAATTGTTGTTATACGAAAATGGTCCTAGTATTGTGTTTTCTCCTGGATGTCTTGTTCCAATTTGGCCATTGTAGTCTCCCATCACTATAAGATTTTTATGTGCGTGTCTTTGAATAGCCTCGTTTAGATCATGGTAAAAAGTATTTATTGTTTCTAGATTTGATTGCTCTGTCGGTGAATAAACTTGTACAATAGACCATGGGTTTTGGTATCCTGGTAGTTTCACGTTCATAATCGCTATACGCTCGGAGATTCCAATGAATTCTTCTACGAACTTTGCCATGTGCTCTTTGATGATAAATCCTACCCCATGGTGGCCTTGTGTCTCTCCTATGTGGTATAGTAAGTAGTCTGGGTAGGAAGTAATACTTTCACCCATTCTTCTCACTTCACTCAGACCAACGATGTCCCACTTGATTTCTTTTAGAGCGTATGTTAGTTCCATAAGGTTTTCTTCTGTTCTCAGGGTGAGTACATTGAGGGATGCGATATATATTACAGATTTTTTATTTTCATTTGTATTTTGTGTTGGAGGGTTGTGGTCTCTTTCCCCCACGAGGACCAGTCGGCTTGGGGGAGTTTGATTTCTAGTTTCTTTATTTGCCGTTTCTTTGGTTGGGTTTGTTTTCCGTTTGCCGTTCTTTAGTTGCTATTGGTTTTTATTTGTATTAGGTATATTCGAAAGAGAGCTGGATCTAGATCGCATTAAGTCAAAAGCGTTTGTTCTGTTTGATTTGATTGTATCCAGGGTTTGTTGCTTTTTTTGTTGGTTGTTATAGGAGGAGGGTGAAACAGATGGTTCCCTTTTCCTTTTCTCTAGATTGTTGTTGTTCTCTTTAACTATTAATTTATCGTATTTCAAGTACGCTGCATTTCCTTTTTTCCTCTCTTCAATTAACTTCCCTTGCAAATCCTTCCTTTTTTCCAATACTTCCTTCGGATAGTCCTCAGTGATGTATATAGTTTTAAAGTTCTTTTTATTTTTAATGATTTCGTTCTTTTTCCAGTTATTAACAAACGAGCAGAGTACTGGTCTCGTTTTACTGCCCTCACTGTTTTTAATCCCTAGGCGATGAATTTTATTGACTTCATACTCTTCTACACTGATATTTATATCCTGATAGACAATTTTCTTGAGGTTTTGTATTAAGTCGTAGGAAGATTTTTCTATTTCTTCTAAGCCAAACACAATAATATTATTGTTTCTCTCTGTTCTCTTAAAAAACTCTATCTCTCTTTCTAATTTTTCTACTTTAATTTTTTAGTTTTTATTTTCCGCCACAATGGGAATTAATTTTTCATCCATCTTGTCCAAAATATTTTTTGTGATAGAATCCTTCAATTCTGCATTTTGATTTTGCATTTCGATCTTCATTTTGTCGAAAAGAATTTGAAATTGCCCTTCCATTTTTTAGCTTTGAATTTATTTCTGCTTAGATTGGAACGCAATGGTATAATGTGTCAGATTTTTTTCTTACTTGGCAACACTGTCTTGTTATCTATGGAGTCACTTGTCAGTGTCGGACAATGTCAGATTCGGTGACGTAGTAACTGTCACTGTGGATGAAATGTTGTTTTCTAACCTTGAATCGTTGATGTTGTGCTTGCAAAAACTCGATGGATGCCAATAATCCCACGTTGCTGATTGTTTGTAGTTGCTTCCTGATGGTTCTGCTATCTTTTGAGACGAAGTGTAGTCGCCAGTTGTTGTGTTTTCTATTTTATTTCGTTTGATTTCGGTCGCAGGTTATCACTATGATGTTGACAGTTCGGAAGCCGGAAACGGAAAAAATTTTCGTATAACAACAAGACCAGAAGTAGAAATGGGGAAAAAATTACTAATTTCGCACTAGAAAACAATCTAACCATACTAAATACTGTGTACAAGAAAAACAAGAAAAACATGTGGACCTGGATGTCGCCTGATGGCCGAACAAAAAACCAAATCGATTTTATTATGACCAACAGAAACGAATACTTCGCAAACTTCAACGTCATTAAAAGATTCAAACTCAAACTCAAAAACTCAAACTCAAATCGTTTATTTCAATTAAGCCATTACAGGCACTTTTGAATGTCAGAAGGACGGAAGAAGAACGAAACTACGAGTGCAATGCGCCATTCCGAAAGCCACCACGCCGAACCACACGCCACCGAATGCCCGCAACAACGAACACTGCGAGCACGAAAGCACCCAGCGACGCAAACCGCAACAACGAATGCTCGAGACCCCGAATCACGGAACAACGAATGCACGCCGCAACGTGCAACCGCCGCCCCGCGACCCGGAGCCCCGCACACCCACCGCCACGGCACACGCCGCCGCGCGCCCCCGCAAACACACCACTCGCCGCCGGTAACATCCGGCGCCGCGCAGCCCGACGCAGCAACTCCCGAAACGACGCATTGCACTCCTACGCTACAGTCACAATCACAAGGCATAATAACTTGTGAAAGTACTGCAGTTGCCAGTTCCCTAACGTAGATCTCATGAAGAAGAACGGGCAAGAAACTCCATGGACACTCTTTTAAATTAGAATTTGTTACAAAATCTTGGTACATTATATCATTCATGTTGAGATGGTATATTATGTGAGAACTATGTAGCAAGACGTGCAAGTTAAGAGCGTCCAGAGTAAAAAGATATAACAAACAAATCAAAAAGAAAAATATATTTACACCATGGCAACTAAGGAATGACCAGTCTCCACTGACAGCGCCCGTTCACGAACATGACGCATGGATCAGCACCATTCAACTCAACCATTTTGAAGGGAACTAAATGATCCGACACACCCGCCACCATCAGCGAGACATTTGAGTGAGCATGACATTCTCTCAGCCACCAGGGCAACGTCACTAAAATATAACTAAATGTAAAAATGTAAAAATGTAAAAAGGGGCTTTATAGTACATAGTACTCACACATGTGCCATGCAATTATACAATAATAAGACATTGAATCTATACAATGCAAAGATATTTTTACAATCTTCTGCAGCCTCTACAATAACTTCACATGATAATCGATGTAATTGCCCCTATGGTTGTGGAGCAGGACCAGCATGGAGCCAAGCATTTTTATCATCAATGTAATCCCCCAACTTATAGTATGCTTGCCTACATAGTGTGCGTTTTACACAAGTTTTAAATTTCGTCTCACTCAGTTGAAGAATGTGAGGAGGTATTTTATTGTAACATTTTAAACAGTACCCCATGAAAGATGAGTCTACTTTAGCTAGCCTGAAACCTGGCTGAACTAGTTGGTCCCTATTTCTCGTATTATAGTGGTGTCTATCACCTCTTTTGCTAAATAAATGCAGATTTTTCCTGACGTACATGATGTTTTCATAGATGTATTGACAAGGTACTGTCATGATGTTAATTTCCTTAAACAGCTCTCTCAGAGAATCGCGCCTTCGTAGACCATATATGGCTCTAATGGCTCTTTTCTGCAGAATAAATATGGACTCGACGTCTGCAGCCCGTCCCCATAGTAAAATACCGTATGACATAACACTATGAAAATAGCTAAAATAGACTAGTCTCGCGGTATCTACGTCAGTAAATTGACGGATTTTCCTAACAGCATATGCTGCTGAACTCAGCCGTCCTGCAAGAGATGTTAAATGCGGACCCCACTGTAGCCTTGAGTCAATCGTTATCCCCAAGAAAACAGTTTCATTGACAAATTCTAGTTTCTCTTGATTCAATACTATGTCACAATCAGTACTTTTGACATTTCAATTCAATTCAATTTCAACACCAATCATAGACTTATTAGAGCTGAACTGAAAACAGAACAGGCAAAGAAACCTAGACCGAGACAAGACCCAGCAAACACAAAACTCAATAATCAGCAACTAGAACAACTAATAATGACCCTAAGAGTTGAACTCGCAGACTTCAAAGACAATACCACGAAACTAGGAACCCAAGAAAAATACAACTACATAGAAAACATCATCAAAACTCAGACTAAAACTATAGCAAACACCAAAAATGATAAAGGGAACTATTTATCAGTAGAAACTGTAAAACTACTGGAGGAAAGAAGTGATCTTCTCAGCGCAAGAAATATCCAAAATAGAAGAAAGGAACTAGCCAAAATCAGCAAAGAAATTAAAGAAAACATTAGGAAGGATAGAAAACAATGGAGGATGAAAACTATAGAAAACTACATACTTAAAACGGGAGGAACCAAAAAAGCGCTCAAGGAGCTGACAAAAACGAAAAACTGGATTGTGAAAATGAAGGATGATCAAGGGAATTGGAAACACCATAGAACAGATATATTAGAGACAGCTACATCATATTACAAGAAACTCTACACATGCAACACTACACAAGATGAAACAGATCTGGTGGGAATGTCAAATGTTCCAAGTATTCTCCAAACCGAAGTCAGAAACGCTATTGAGACCCAAAAAGAAGAAAAAGCAACCGGACCCGACGGCATAAGCAACGAAATTCTAAGACAGCAAAGAAATCCTGATACCAGTCTTCACAGATATCTTCAATGACATAATGATCACGGAAACCATTCCCCAACAATGGACTGAGTCCAACATCATCCTATTGTATAAGAAAGGGGATAAATATGACATTGGTAATTATCGCCCTATCAGCCTCATGTCAAACGTATACAAGGTTTTCGCTAAGATCATTTTAAAAAGGGTGGAAAAAATCTTAGATGAGCACCAACCGATCGAGCAAGCAGGATTCCGCAAAGACTATTCGGTAATCGACCATATCCACGTAGTGCGCCAAATTTTAGAGAAATATAATGAATACCAGCTTACATACTACATCGCATTTATTGACTATAGTAAAGCATTTGATTCTCTACTACATGAAAGAATATGGGAGGCACTACTTCATCAAGGTATTGAACAGAAATACATAAGAATAATAAGAAACATATACAGGCACAGTACAGCAAGAATTCAACTCGAAGAAAAAAGCGCTGATTTCAAAGTGGAAAAAGGCGTTAGACAAGGCGATCCCCTATCCCCGAAACTATTTTCCGCAGTTCTGGAATCAATATTCAGAGGACTTAATTGGGAACATCTAGGAATTAAAGTAGACGGCGTGCTTCTGTCCCATCTGAGATTTGCAGACGATATAGTTCTGTTGGCAAAAACATCGGAAGAACTAAATACCATGATAAAAGACCTTGCGGCAGAAAGTGAGAGAGTTGGGCTGACACTGAATCCGGAGAAAACTAGAGTGATGACAAATGGAAACCAACATACCATAGAAGTAGGGAACACAATAATTGACTATACTGACGAGTACATTTATCTGGGACAACTTATTACTCAAAAGGAACCCATGCAAAAAGAAGTGGAAAGAAGAATTACAAACAGCTGGAAGAGATACTGGAGCTTGAGAGAAGCCATGAAAGACAAAAACCTTCATATTAACATAAAAAGTAAATTGTTCAACACCTGCATACTACCCGTTCTTACGTACGGCTGCCAATCATGGGCTTTAAATCAAGAGATTTTGAACAAACTAGCAACTTGCCAATATGCAATGGAAAGGAGCATGCTAAATGTCAAAAAGTCGGACAGATTGAAAAACCAGGTCATTAGAAACAAAACAAAAACTACAGATGTAACGATAAAAATCAAAAGACTTAAATGGAGATGGGCTGGCCACGTAATAAGGGGACACGACAAATGGAGCAAAAGAGTGACACGATGGTACCCCAGAGAAGGCAAAAGGAAGAGGGGCAGACCGCATAAAAGGTGGGATGATGACATCAGACAAGTGGCAGGAGTCATGTGGAACAGAGTAGCACAAGAAAGGAAAGAATGGAAAAGGTTGGAGGAGGCCTTTGCCGACTGGCAAACAGATCTAGGAAAAATAACAAAACAACAGATATTAGTGTAAATAGTTTATAAGTTCAGTGTTAGTTTTTTAAGTTAAAATTTTGTAAAGAGATCTGAATAAAAGGCTATATTATTATTATTATTATTATTATATTACAGTGAAATTACAGATGGGTAATGTAAGACTGATTAATGATGTGCGGCGCCTAATAACTACTTCCCTTTTTGTCCATGTTTGGAAATTTTGTCTAATTATAATACAAGCTTATCCCTTAAGTAGAAAAGTTTGCTTCGATATGAAGTATTACAATATCTAGATGTGACACAAGTTAAACACAAGTTTTATTTAAGTAATGTAAAAAGCTGTGCCCTTGTATTCTACGTTTCGTTAATCTGTGGTTTCGTTGCGATGTTTCCTAATGTTCTCTCATAAGTGTACATAAATGATAAAAAAATAAATAAATGTATTCGAGGAAAATGTAAAGAAAGTCAGTCCACCATGTTTTCCTTTACAATTTCGATTTATTTCACATTTTCCTTTGATTAATGTAATGAGACATCAAGAGGTATTTTTAATAACAAACAAAGTAGGTATATCATGAGGCTGCTTTCTATACTGACCCAATAATTATGTAATATAATTGGTCAATATGTCAATATAATACTATACGTTATGGAATCCGGTTACCACCCACGCCTAACTCGCATCAATGAAATCGACTTATTATCGCTGAGAATAACACAGCTAAAAATATCGAGGTTTTTCTTCGATCTATCATTAATTACCATGATACTTAATTACAATCGTATTAATCAAAAATAGAATAACAGCCACCTATTCTAGTAATTAACCACTTTTAATGACACAGTCACCCGAGCCATAATTTGACCAAAAAGTTGTTCGTTAAAATCCGTGGTTTTGTATGGAGAAGAACGAGCAAGAAATTACACAATAATGTAAAATTGATTTGAATAATATATTCAAAAACGCAAGTGGCTGCGTCATATTCCAATATGGCCAGGTACCTACCAAAATATCCTTGTACAGCTATATCAACATTAATTAAAAATAAACAATCATAGAAGTGCAGCTATTGGCTACCATAGTGTGGCAGAATAATTACGAGTTCACTTGGGTCTAGGACTCAATCATAACCGTAAGCCACCAGAGCTAACGGAGTGAGAAATTAATTAGAAGAGTTCATGCCTCGTTTAGCATTAGGTGCGAGTGTGCGACTGGGCTTGCTTTTAAACTTGCCAACGCCCGGAGTAGCGTCGTGGAATAAACTAATGTGAGCTCGGCGAGATGGAACACGTCTCACTGAATGCAATCATTCCATTATTTGACAGGCGACAGAACAATAAACAACAACACAATATAATTCTTAATTACAACGTCCCGAATTGTTTTCCCTTTGTTAACTGAAGTAATTCCGACCTATTCTTTGTCCTATACCGTATACGCCATTGATACTTTCTGTAAAGTCTTGCAAGCTACAAGACTTTCAAAAAGCTTCTCGCTATTTATTCATCAGTTGAGAAAACAACAAAGCAAATACAAAGTTCAGAGACGAGAATGGCCATGAAACTTGTGTATAAAAGGATTGGCGCGAACAAGATAGACGAAATAAATTAAGTACTTTCGTCCTTAAAAAGTGCACCGAACTCAATTACTGTTTCAAAATACGAGCGGAGTTTGAAAGAAAAGTAATGTAAGTTTGTGCCCCGAGTTTGTTTACCAGCCGAAAGCTATCAAAAGGTGGGCGACAACATTAGAAGAGCCAAGTTTGTTTCAAACTTCTGGGAATCGTTTGAATTGTTTGGTTCTTATTACACCACACTCACCACAGTGACTAACAGGCGAGACTAGAGTATAACAAGAAATTTTAGGTTTGGGTTTCGACGGCGACAGGTTAAACAATAGCCATTATTTAAGCTCAGCTTAGCTATACTACGAGGTTTGTACTGGCAGACAACTGTGACAAGAAAATTCAACCTTCCGGTAGAGTTATTATACAAGACTCGTCACAGTTCCTACTCGTTATCGAAAACCAAAAGATCACGATTTACAACTGTTTCTAATATGTTTGTTCTCATAGTTCCTATTCTTCAAACAAAAATCAATTAAATTCTTACTTTACAATAATTATGGTTAGTTACAAGTTTGTTGGTTGGTTGTAAAAGAATTGATTTAAAATATTTTTTCTCACTAATTGTACTTTGACAAACGTAAATTTACACTGATGGGAACATCAATATACAAATAAATAGTTATTTTCTTATAAAAACGAATCAGGATATCTTGTAAAAATAATTTGTTTACCATTAGGAACAGTGTCGAGTCGGGAATAACTCTGGGTAATACCCCCGCTAAAAATGGCGTACAGAACACGACAACACGTCACACATGATGACGTGAGTCACACACAATCTACCATTATGTTTGCAGTGTAGATCAACTGCACTTGATTTCTTGATAAGCATTCGTCACCTATGCAAATACATTACATTGAAGTGTCTGATTGTAATTTCAAACTAACAGCTTTTTACTGAATGCATATGAAAGTACGTACGTTCAGCATCAGAAGTATATTAACATTACTCAAAGTTTCGAAGCTGTTTTTTTTTTTAATAAAAACTTGTTTGATATTAAGTACTCGTTACTACATGTTATTGGAGTGTAAGGACTATTTTAACGAATAATCTTCTGACCTGTCATAAAAGAATTAAAATTCCGAAATGTTCAGCTACTTCTGATGCTGACCGTACCATACGGTACTTATTAATATAACAAATAAACTATTTTTAATTTGTTGTTCCGGCTAATCTCCGAAACGGCTGGACCGATGATGTAGATGTTATGATGAGTAACTTGGGCTACTTTTTTTAGAAAAAGGATAAGGGTTCCGTGTAAAAAAATAAAAAACTTGAAATTGTTGTCAAAATCCAATTCATAAAAGAAAGTGATATATTTTATTATTAACTAGCTGTTCCCGGCATGCGTTGCAAATTTGCAATGCTCTTTTTCCTACCCTACCTACCGACTACCCTACCTACCTACCTACTACCCTACCTACCTACCTACCTACTACCCTACCTACCCACTACCCTACCTACCATGCCTACTGTACTACCCTACCTACTGTAGCATGTCTAATGCTACATCATCAGATGATGTCGGCCTTTTTGTTGGCTGAGTATTATAATATCTGTGGCTGAGTTATTACAACCTCACGCATTTTGTATCTTCGACGGAAAAACGTCATTTTTCTTTTTAACCGACTTCCCAAAAGGAGGAGGTTCTCAATTCGATTGGTATGTTTTTTTTTTTTTTCTATGTATGTACACTGATTACGCTGCGATTTATGATCCGATTTACGTGATTCTTTTTTAGTTTGATGCAGAATAGTTGCCATTTGGTCCCATAAAAATTTAGTATAGTTTGGCCCAGTACTTTTCATTTTATGAAGATTTTTCTTAATTTGTGAACATTTTTCGTGTGTGCTCGCGAATAACTTCGTCGTTTATGAACCAATTTTGATGATTCATTTTTTATTGTGAAGGAGATATTTGAAGAGTGGTACTATGATATGGAAACCAGGACCTGGTGATGGAATCCCAGAGAACACGAGGGCAACCCTCAAATTTCATAGGCACGTATTACGTGTTTCGTGTTTTTTTGTCGAATGTGAGGTTTCTTTGTCGAGTGTTAAATGTATAGTAAATATTTCTATAGGATATTAAAACTAAAAACGAAAAAATAAAAAACTTTTTTGCAAAAAAAAAACAACCGACTTCAAAAACACCAAAAAGTGAAAAATAAACTTCAGAAGAAAAATCTGCTTCTGAAGTCGGTGGCAAAAAAACGAAATGTAATAAACAAATGTCACCGACTTCAGAAGCAGATTTTTCTTCTGAAGTTTATTTTTCACTTTTTGGTGTTTTTGAAGTCGGTTGTTTTTTTCACTTAATATATTTTAAATTTCGAGCCGTCATCTGAGAGAAGAAAAAAAAGAAGCAGTGGAAGCTTGTCCTTCAAGCTGGAGTTGCGAGTGGGCAAAGATCCTATGAAGATATTTTAATTTTTTTTTGTTTCACTTCGAATGTATGATTATCAGCCCCAAGGGACGCGTATTGTAAATATTCAACGAATGAAAAAGTGAAAAAGCTCTCCTTTGTTCAGTCAGTCGTTCCGTCAGACGTTCCTACTTAGACGAGTTGTTCTACAGTTGTAACGGTTCGATAACCGTGAAGGCCGATTTTCGGCCCGACCCACAGGCCG
Source organism: Diarsia dahlii (assembly GCA_949775195.1). Classification (NCBI taxonomy): domain Eukaryota; kingdom Metazoa; phylum Arthropoda; class Insecta; order Lepidoptera; family Noctuidae; genus Diarsia; species Diarsia dahlii. The sequence continues at coordinate 18,930,448 of OX459195.1, forward strand.
GAGTATTTAAAAGCCACGCCGCCGCCGTTGTTAACGAGCGTACTGACGCGCTCGGTGAAGGCCCCGACAAGCGTCTTCAGTTCTCCAGCTGGTAACCTTCGAGAGGTGCCATCGCAGTGAGCATCGCAACGCAGCGGGTCTACACACATCAGGAGCCGAAGAGTCACACCAGCTAAAACCTTTTCTTTTAAAACACCATTATCTTTTCTACAATTTCTGTTATATCTTATTTCTAATCTAATTTACCTATTTTAAATTTTAGCATCTGCGTACGTTGTTACTTATTAGTAGCGCCTTGTACTATTAATTCCTGATTTGAATCTAGGCTATTTTTCTTTATTTATTCGCATTGTCAGTCGACCTTTTTTAGATCGAATACGCGTACAAAGGAGCTAACATCATTTTGCCATTTTTCCTTATAATCTAAATTATAGATTTTTTTTAAACGGAAAATTACCTACCTATTGCCTACTTGTAAACTTCGTACTTTTTATTTTGTGCTTTTTATATCCTCAAATTTCGTATGTATTTCTTGTATTTATTTTTTCCTTAAATTATACATTTAATTAGCGGTTAAAGTGTTTTCTTGAAGTTTTCACGCTACCTACACTACCTACTACCCTGCCTACCTACTACCCTGCCTACCTACTACCCTACCTAAATACCTACTACCCTACCTACCTACTACCCTACCTACCTACTACCCTACCTGACCCGGCGAACATCGTACCGCCTAACAGTCAATGAATGTAGTTTTACCTTTTAGCTGAGATAATTTAGGCTTTTTTTTTTTCATTGTTTTTAAGATGTATTCTGCTATTCGGGGCGGAGACAAATCCAACGAATCAAAAACCATGAAAATTGGTCCAGCAGATCTCGAGTTATAAGTGTTGTAACAAACACGACTTTGTTTTAAACATGTAGTAGATTTCACGCGGACTAAGGATTTGGGCAACAGCTATTTTAACATTAATTGCTTTAAGCCTTTGAAATACCTAGCGACTTCATGAACGACAGAAGGCTCTTCAATGCGCGAATTTGTTACTGGGCAGCTTCATTTTGTAAGAGTAGAACAATCATTAAAAATCAAGGTACAGACTACAGCCCAAGTAACACAAAATAACATTATAAGAAGCGTACAACAGCATGGACTTACGTGCAAAGCAGTATATGAGCAGCATATGTAGCACTATATCAGCCGTATAAAAGTTTATAAGTGTCTTGTAAGCTCAATTTGGGCCCCAAATAATACGGCTTTGAGCATTATTAAACATATTAGTGCTGCTAACCAGCGCTTATAATGTTACTGAAGACAGACATTAGTTAAGTTGTTAGACAGCATATTCTAATGTAAAAAGATTTTTTTTAGACGTTAGTACAGTTTTTAACAGTTACTTTTAATTTCAATGCCAAAGTTACGTTTTATTCTAAGGCTGAATGTTTTTTTTTCTATAAAAGTATTTGAAAAAACTTATCGAAAATGTCCGATTTGATTATTTTGTTTAGTGTATTATAGTGTAATTTATTATCATTAATTTATCATCAATTTTATTTTGTTTTGAATGCAAATGAGCTGGGGGTATTAGTCTTGTGAAAATATATATATGTTTGTGGCTTTAAATAATTCACGCGCCCTCACAGAAATGCTTTTTTAATAAAAATAGGGACAAATTTAAAATCGATATCTGACACATTTTGGCATTTTTTTTAACGATTTGATTAATTTTAACCTATAAAATTGCTTCTATCGATACTTTGCTTAAAAGAAAAACATAATTTATGTAGTATTTCATTCAAATTTTATTTTTTATGTTAGAGAAACCAGAAAGCAAATGGCGTCATATAATATTAATGTTTTAATCTTTCGACTAGTGTTTTTTAATGTTGTCAGTCTTATTAAAGTATTAAAAAAAACCCTAAAGTCAAATAATCATAAAATTATATTTTTATTTATCTAAATAGTGCTGAAAGCTTTAAAGCAGGGGTGCACAGACTTATTGAGACCAAGGGCCACTTGGGCAAATGATAACCTAGTGGCGGGCCACCAGAACAAATTAAAAATAAAAAAAATTGCCAAAAATTTAATTAAGTACAAAAATAATATACTAGTCTGAAGCGTGGCATTGTTTTGCGCTTACAATCTTTTTAACACTCGTAAAACTTTCATTTGCAGGGTGGTTTCGCTTTTATGATTTTTAATATCCGATACCGATAAAGTTTGCTCACATAAGAGTCCACTAAAATACAAGAGCGAGCGAAGCGAGCTCGAAAATTTTTTTTTTTTTTTTTTTATTTTAATATTAATAAAATGCATATTTAACTCACTTTTACTAGTAACGTATTCATGGATTGGACACTCAGAAAACCGCGGCGGTAAGAGCGAGCGTAGCGAGCTAGAACATTTTAGTGGCATGCGGCAGACCGAAATATTTACGTAGGGCTAGTTCAAAAATCCGCCCCAGCGCAGCGCCTTAAAGCAAGGAAAATACACCACCGCTTAGTTGTCTTTATTTTTGCAACATGACTTGATCTGTAAGGCTTACTAAAAACGCCAAATCACCAGTCAGGATTTTTGAGTTCCACGAACATATCTGAGTACGCATCATGCACCTGCACAACGAGCCCGCTTAGTAACGCGCGTGATTCAAATTACCTAATATTATTTGTAAACCTTAGCTATATTTTCCTTCAAATGCACGAGGGAATATTTTTGATGGCGGGCCACTGACATAGTACTGGCGGGCCGCGGTCTGTGCACCCCTGCTTTAAAGTAACAATAAAATAAGAAGATAACAGAGCTAAAACTTTAGTAAAGGTTTGGCTAATGCTTAGCTGTAAATAAGCTTACGAAAAGACCATAAAAATGCGTTTAATCTTAGAAATGTGTTAATAAAACTAAGTTCAATATAAAATATTTCGCCAACGTTTATTTAATGTATTAGGTTTTCTTATTTACTAGTATAAGGTTTACTAGTATAACCTTTGTGTTAGTGTAAATGTTGTCTAAGGTGTTGTTATTAAAAGTAATTAATGTTTTAGTATGATTATGAGCCAATTAACTTATTTTTTTAAGACCATACAATAGCTTCATGCAGTATAAATTTTACCACATTCTACTCAAAAGCATTTAAACTAAGTCAAAACTAATTTAAAGTGATAGTCTGACTTTAAAACGTAAATCAGTCTTTACTTCAGTGAATACTAGCTGATGCCCGCTTGGATGTCGTTCAAATTATATACTAAAACCTTCCTCTTGAATCACTCTATCTATTAAAAAAAAACCGCATCAAAATCCGTTGCGTAGTTTTAAAGATTTAAGCATACAGACAAACAAACAGACAAAAATAGCGACTTTGTTTTATACTATGTAAGGATACAGATTACGTGTTACTTGGCAGAGAATCATAAACGAAAAGCTTGCCCTAAATTATAATAAAACATCTTGGATTATTCTGAGGCTTCGTAAAGAAGAAGGGGCAAAACGTCCCTACCCTTGTAACACTTTCTACTATATATCAAATGAAAGAGCGTTAAAAGTACATAATTTTATTGTATGACAGTAAATGTGTAAATAATGGGAAAAAAAAGTTATTCACCGATAAAGATAGAAAAAAAAATATTTTTTTTTTCATCGAACTTACTTGAGTGGGATGTCTATTGATAGGTATTTTAAAATGAAACTGAGGTTTCTAAAACCATTTTTTCTCAAAGTCAATTGTTTGAAAGATAGACACTTCCAAAGTGCTAAAAGGTGTCCCCCAACCCCTCTAACTTTTAAAATAAGGGAGTGAAAAATCTAATAAAAATATATGCTCTAGATCGCAATAAAAACTTACAAATAAAATTAGTTTGACGAGATATAGTTAGCAGTTTTTGAGATAGAGAACATTCAAAAAACCGAAAATATAACTTTGTCATTCATACAAACACTATGAAAAACAAACTTATCACAAAGTGTGTATATCTGTTGCCGCTTTAACAACAAATAATACAAATTAAAGGGCAGACCCTACGACGATTACCATCGTCGTAGGGTCTGCCCGGATTTTTTTTTTTTTAAACCCAGATTTTAGTCAGACTTGTACTGACTAAAAACCACCCATGTTCCTTCTTAGCCCTTTATGTCGAGGCCGCTCTATCTCTTTCGAACAACCCGCAGCCCCGACGGGCGTCGACCCTTGCGGGCCCCTTCCATATTGCTGACATCTCTTTGAGGCGCGCGTGGAACACGAACTCGACGTCGACACGCCTGTCGTCCTCCTAAGACGGACGGCGCGGCGGCGAGCTAGCCCATTACTCACCGTCCTCAGGTCCGCGTCTATGGTTGTTGGAAGCCATCACGTGGCCCCCGACGCCCGGAGCGTCTCCCGCGGCGGCTGCGACGAGAGGTTCTCTTCCTCTCACGTTCTACCACCTCCTTCGCTAGTATCACTGCTTCGCAGAAGTAGGCGACGGCTTCCCATTCCCTCTCGCCCCGGACCATGGCTTGCACCAGAGCTTGGACGCGAGAGGTCACCGCCGCCAATCGCCGATCACGGCGGGGCTCCGCCCAAGCGGGGCAGACCTCCACGTTGTGCTCCACCGTATCCTCCGGCTGATCCTCGCAATAGTAGCATTCAGGTGTTTCCACCCGCCTGATTCGGTGCAGGTACCTCCCGAAACAACCGTGTCCGCTGAAGAGGGCGCCCGTGGTGCCTCTTCAGCCACTCCTCAATGAGCGGACTTACCGCCGCTATCGTGGCGTGCCCTATGGTACGGAACCTTACATGTACGAGTCCGACTAGGCAAAGTTTTAATCCAATTCATTTTTTTCCAATTATTCACAAGGTTACTGTGTGAATAATTGGGGAAAAAAGTTATTCACCGGTAAAGAATTGAATTTATTCTTTATTTTTTTACTAGTTAACGACCCGCTCCGGCTACGCACGGGTGCAATGTGCTACATATAAACCTTCCTCTTGAATCACTGTCTATTGCTGAAAACTGCCCCAAGCTAACTACACTCTGTGTTAGGATTGAACAAAATATAAGTTTTTTTTTTATATGTGCCACGATAAAATGCGGCCTCTCAGCAACACGGATCCGTCGATTCTGATTTCTTAGTCAGTCATTCTTGGACTTTAATTTAGACATACTTCTATGGTGTATACATCATAGAAGTATTCCATTTCCTCAATTCAATTCTTCAATTATTCACACGGTTCAGTAACCGTGTGAATAATTGAAAAAAAAATGAATTGGGTAAAAAAAACTTGCTAAGTGTGAGTCGGACTCGCACATGAAAGGTTCTGCATCATCGTAGTAGGGAAGTCCCCTTTAATTTGTATTATTTGTTGTAAAAGCGGCAACATAAATACATATTTTGTGATAAGTTTGTTTTTCATGGTGTTTGTATGAATGACAAAGTTATATTTGCGGTTTTTTAAATGAGCTATATCTCAAAAACTGCTGACTATATCTCGTTCAAACTAATTTCGGTTGTGAGTTTTCATTGCGATCTACAGCATATATTTTTATTAGATTTTTCACCTAGTTAGTTTAAAAGTTAGAGGGGGTCCCCGGGCACATTTTTGCACTTTGGAAGTGTCTATCTTTCAAACGATTGACTTTGAGAAGAAATGGTTTTAGTAACCTCAGTGTCATTTTAAAAGACCTATCAATAGACACCACACTCAAGCAGGTTCTACGAAAAAAAAAAAATATTTTTCTTTCTTTATCGGTGAATAACTTTTTTCCCCCATTATTCACACATTTACTGTCATACAATAAAATGATGTGTTTTTAACGCTCTTTCATTTGATATATAGGAGAAAGTGTTACAAGGAAAGGGACGGGGTCTATACAAAAATACCCATTCTTCTTTTAAGAACAAGAGACCGAGTTGTTGACAATGATTTCCTTTTTATGACAGCAAAGACCAAATGTTTTGCCGAGAACTTACGATGAGACAAGTAAGATAGCTCAAGGAATGCCGTCTACAAAGAACAATGCTAAAGACAGGCAAACCTTAAAATGATTAACCTAGCAACAATGCTTTTTACGTATCCAACCCTTAATAAGCCTGTAACTTTACCTTTGAGTACCTACCTACTTTGGGAAAACTTAACGGCGTCATTTCTAAGAATTCGTCTTTGTCTTCGAGCCTTCGAGGCCGAGAACATTTTCCGCAAAATTCTAACTGACCCTAAATATTAATTAAACAACCACTTAGTAACAATAAACACCAGCATTCTACTACTTTATTAATTAATGTATTCCCAGTATAATCGCTAAAAGGAGTCAGTGACCGATAGGTGCGGTACCGCGAGCTCTGAAAGTTATTTCCTTTTTATAGAAATAGAAACTTGCGCAGAGAAAATATGATTAAGTAGGATTTCAATGAGTTTCCAACTACTTTATTCTCTTAAAGGTTCAAGGTTCTCCGGTCATAAATAAAATAGAAATAAATATGATGCCTGTCTGGCTCTTCGTAGATTGTAAATATGGCGGCCATATTTGATATTAATATAGCACCATAGCAAACAATAGAATTCGTTATTATGAGATCATTATTGTGGTGAACCGAGTGAGCAGATACGTGTCCGGAATGCATGCAATCATGATTCTATGGTCCTCGCCATAGAAACATCATTAAATTAGGCGTATTCTAGGCACAGGAACACAACCCTGACTACTTTTCCACTCCACACCTACTCACCGCAATTGTTTGTTTGTATGCAAATTATGATTCATTTTTTTTTTTTTTTTTTTGTATGTCTCAATATTATTAATTATTATTTGATCTTCATTTAATTGTTTTTTCATATTGTTTTCATTTCAATGTTTTTTTAATAATGCCTAATTAATGTTAGATATTTCGCTTGCGCTAGCAGAACTAAGAGAATGTAACTCTGTGAAGTGTCTGGGTCACCAAGATACAGGCTGTGCCTAGTTTGGGACCCGTTGTTAATCCTATCAGATTTCTGTTGTAAGCTAAATAAACGAATTTGAATTTTGAATTACTGATTTTTCATGCAACCAGTATCAATGACGTTTTTTTTTTTTTTTTACGTTTTTACGTTTTCTAGCCACATGAGAGCCCATGATAGACGCCAGTAGGATGACGATGATGCGGTCGCCGTAGCCGAAACCGGCTTGGAAGGATTATTATTATTATTATCAATGACGTTTCATAAAATGATTTTAAAACTATTTTGGTTACATTAGTCTAATTGTAAACGGACGAGAAACCAGCTGCTAGAAAAAACTGAGACACATGTTCGAAATATTAATGAATTTGTTTACGTAATTATGGTTAAAGAATTTTATTTCTCAAAAAGAAATTACAATATTTCACTTACTTGAGAACATTTGTAACTTAAAAATATGGTTTAACATAAAACTTTGACTTACAAACTATGTGGGTAATATTTTTCTTCAAAACAGAATCATTAATACGCTTATGTGCATAAAATTACATATTGCTAAAACATTCCAGAAGCACAAATCCTGCAATTTTTTTCCATCCACCCGCAAAAGGAACAATTTAATAGGGTCAACACGGTGCATGCGGTGCCACAACAAAGCAACGCTGCAGAAGGACAAGTTTGGTTAAAATAACGTATGATCATTTGGAATGTGATTCTTTAGTTTAGATCAGTTTAGATTTAAAAATGTTAGATGAGTTCGCATTTTTTACCTCTTTAAGTAGCTTATTATATTGTTGCACTCCCGCAAAAATAATTGTTCTCTCACCATTGACTGTCCGCACTCGCGGCAGTAAAATGTGCTCCTTCCTACGACTGCTACGATTATGTAGGTACCTGATGTATTTTAGTGAAGTGTATTTGTGTGTGAATGGTCTTGTTTAGTATTTTTCTTATAAGTGTGCTGGTACAGTATGAATGGAGTTGTTTAACGTTCATGAGCTTCGTTTCCCTGTAAATTTTAGTTGTAGGTGTAAGGTAATCATAGTGGAAAAATTTTGAGGTCCTTTATATTAGTTTTTGGCGCATTGCCCCAGATTTCAATGAGGTACATATATGATGAGGTTTTACTAAAGAGTTGTAAATGGTCTGGCGCACACGAAGAGGGAGACGATGGACAATATTGCGCAATGAGCCCAAAAGACAGTGAGGAAAGCTTGGATCTAACGTGATCAATTTGTATTTTCCAGTTTAACGGCAATCTACTCTTAGTCCAAGGTATTTTTCGTACTCTTTTTGCTGTATTACTTCATTATCAATGGTCAAGGGCGGGTGAGCTGGTTTTTTTTTTATTTTTGGCTTTAAAGATAACATAGTTCGTCTTAGCAGCATTAATTGTAAGTAGGTTTTGCTGGAACCAAATAGATAATACGTCTAAATCTTGCTGCGCTTGGTTAATCATATCATCAATTGAAGTACCATAGTAGAAGAGACAGGTATCATCAGCATAAAGAGAAATGTGTCCGTGTAATGAAATTTCGTTTACGGAATTGATGTAGATGAGAAAGAATAATGGTCCAAGAACCGATCCCTGAGGCACGCCGAATGAGCCTGTGCTATGTGGTTTACTTTGGTATTCCCCGACTTTCACTATTTGAAACCTATTCCTTAGGTATGATTCTATGATTTGATTTTGGAGAACAGTGGTGGCCCAGTGGTGGCGGCCCCGACTTACGAACAGTTGGTCGTGGGTTCGAACCCAGGCAGGCGCATTACTTTGTGTAATTTATTTCATCACCACTGCTCTCAAAACGGTGAAGGAAAACATCGTGAGGAAACCGGCATGTCTTAGAACCAAAAATTCGAAGATATGCGACATCTACCAATCCGCACTGGGCCCGCGTGGTAGATTATAGCCCATCCCTTTCCTAGAGAGGAGGCCTGAGTCCCTGCAGTGGGAGTAATATAGGCTGATGATGATGATGATGATGATGATTCTATGATTTTAAGTGCCACCCCAGAGACACCTATTTTGCTGAGCTTTTGCAGTAATATTGAGTGGCTAACGGTGTCGAAAGCCTTTTTTAGGTCAATAAAAAGACTTAGTGCTATCTTTTTCTGGTCAATATATGTTTGTGTTGCTGTAATAAGGTCTGCTGTATATGTAGCTGATAAAGTGTTGGACAGCGAACGAAATCCGTACTGTCTTTTGTAAAGAAAATTAATAGAAGTGAGATATGTCTAAACGCGAATAAATAACTTTTTCAAAGACTTTCGACACAACAGGAAGAACAGAGATAGGCCGGTAATTGTTTGGGTCTGTTTTAGTGCCAGATTTATGGATAGGGGTGACTTTAGCAAGTTTTAGTGCATCCGGAAACGTTCCCTCTGCCAGGTGCTCATTAATGCAGGCTATCAGTTTGTCTGTTATCAGGGTTCTTATACATTTAATTATTTTGGGGATCGGACTGGGTCAAAATAATATGATTCTGTTTAGTCCGTAAGTTAGATTATCGAAAAATATTGAATACGTGTTTTTTGTTTTATCAAATCAATAAAAAATGACGAAGATAAAACGCGTCAAAGATCTTGGAGTGGGGCTTGAAACGTCACTTGTGTCGTCAAAATGTACTATCATATGACGTCACACGAGTTTTCGAAGCACTGTATCGTCTTCATTTTAAGTTTACGTGAAAAAAGAAAAAATACGTGTCCAATAGTTTTTGGAAATCTATCTGACGGACTAATTAGTTTTTTTTTGTCCGATCCCCTATTCCCACGCTACAATTTGGATCAAGGCCAATGATTATTTTTGAAATTTCGTCCGATTGACATGGTGTAAATTAAATATTTCGCCGAGACGGCTTCGGAAAAACCCATCGAGTCTCTGAAAACTGCAGTAAATCTAATGTCAAATCTCATGATTGGTTGGCGGAAATAACGGCAGCCAATCCAATCTCTTCAAAATAGGTCAATTTGGTCGACTTTCAGTTCTAGAGCTTTAAAATGCTTATTAATTATGAAAACTATACGGTGGGTAGCTGTTTTAACCGTAAATCAATGCTGCGAGGAGGTTCATTAATCTTAATTAAAAATTCAATTAAATTCAAAACTCGTGATGATATTGTTAAACTATCGATTGAACATAATATTGAGCTATCTTGTGTTGAGCTGGATAAGCATGTAATAGTGTGCGTTTACAGGCCCCCAAATTATCAAAACTACTCTACATTTGAGTCAGTAATGGAAGATGTTTTAGCAAAACTTGTAACTGGTAATAAATCAGTGGTTATATGTGGCGACTTTAATGTTAATATTTTAGATAAAAATTCAAATAGCAGTAGATTTTTGCATCTTTTTAAATCATTTAATTTATTAAACGTTTTTTCGGATCCAACCCGAATTACTACAAATACTGCTACATGTCTGGATAATGTTTTTTGATGCTGCGACTACTTGGATAAATTCATTGTAAATTACCTTCCTTCGGATCACAGCGGTCAAGTCGTTGTGTTTGAATCCTTCACACCAGTACAAAAAATCCAAATAAAATCTAGGCAGATAACACCCAGCAATTTAAATAAATTTAATGATAATTTAATTAGTAATTTAGGCATTCCAAGCCAGATTATCGACAATGTAAATCTATTTTATGAAGAATTCTTTTCGGTGATTCACACGGAGTTCAATAATACAATAAAAACGAAAACTAAATCTATTTGCCCTAAGTTTATGTTCAGTGACTGGGCAACTAAGGGCATTAGGAAAAGTAGGGAGCGATTGTTTGAGTTGTACGGTCTCAAGCCCTACATTAACTCAGAAACTTTCAATAAATATGTTGCAAGTTACTCTAAAATCTTTAAAAACGCTTGCAAAGTAGCTAAAGCCTTATTCATTAGTAACAAGATTAAATCCGCCGATAACAAAATAAAAACGGTTTGGAAAATTATCAATAGTGAAACGAATAGAAATAAAAAATATAATAATGATATCACTCTAGAGACTTCACGTGGCCTTTTAAGTTCTAAAAACGAAGTTGCTCAAGAATTTGTAGATTTCTTCACTGGTATCCCACTTAAAACTACTGAAACCTTAAATTCGTCACCCTTGCTTTCTATTGAGTTATTAAGAGCGAACGTTTCAGCCTGTCCGGTTGAATTTCAATTTAAACATATAAACCCCATAGCAGTCATTAAAGCTTTTAAGGAAATTAAAGTCAAATTAACCGAAGATCTATGGGGACTGTCGATTAAAGTTTGTCAAGCTATTATTGAGACTGTCGCTCCGTACTTAGCCTTAATATTTAATTTGTGTGTGGACCAGGGAGTCTTCCCGGACCTTATGAAATACAGCAAGGTAATACCACTTTTCAAATCCGGTGATAGTAAAGACACCAATAATTATAGACCCGTATCCGTTTTGCCAGTTTTCAGCAAGGTGTTTGAAAAAGTAATGCTTAATCAAATGCTCATTCACTTTAACACCAACAAAATCTTACATGAGAAACAGTATGGTTTCACCAAAGGACGTTGTACGACTGACGCCGGTGTCACCTTATTAAAACATATATTTACTGCATGGGAAGAGTCACAAGATGCCATAGGGATCTTCTGTGACCTCTCCAAAGCATTTGATTGCGTCAACCACGAAACCCTTCTCATAAAGCTCAAACATTACGGTTTAGGGAATCTTGCGCTCAGTTTAATGAAATCGTATTTAAGCGATAGACATCAGCAAGTACAAATAAATGGTGTCAATTCAATGGGCTTAAAAGTAAGCATGGGTGTGCCACAAGGTTCGATATTAGGTCCCTTTCTCTTTTTAGTCTATATTAATGATCTACCCCATTTATTTAAAAACCAACCTGAAATGGTATTGTTTGCCGACGATACTTCTTTAATATTTAAGGTAAACAGACGTGCCACGAATCTTGATGACGTAAATAACGCCTTACTGCAGGTTCATAATTGGTTCACCGTTAATAATTTAGTATTAAATGGGAAAAAAACGAAGTGCATAAGATTTGCTCTACCAAATGTCAAAAGTACTGATTGTGACATAGTATTGAATCAAGAGAAACTAGAATTTGTCAATGAAACTGTTTTCTTGGGGATAACGATTGACTCAAGGCTACAGTGGGGTCCGCATTTAACATCTCTTGCAGGACGGCTGAGTTCAGCAGCATATGCTGTTAGGAAAATCCGTCAATTTACTGACGTAGATACCGCGAGACTAGTCTATTTTAGCTATTTTCATAGTGTTATGTCATACGGTATTTTACTATGGGGACGGGCTGCAGACGTCGAGTCTATATTTATTCTGCAGAAAAGAGCCATTAGAGCCATATATGGTCTACGAAGGCGCGATTCTCTGAGAGAGCTGTTTAAGGAAATTAACATCATGACAGTACCTTGTCAATACATCTATGAAAACATCATGTACGTCAGGAAAAATCTGCATTTATTTAGCAAAAGAGGTGATAGACACCACTATAATACGAGAAATAGGGACCAACTAGTTCAGCCAGGTTTCAGGCTAGCTAAAGTAGACTCATCTTTCATGGGGTACTGTTTAAAATGTTACAATAAAATACCTCCTCACATTCTTCAACTGAGTGAGACGAAATTTAAAACTTGTGTAAAACGCACACTATGTAGGCAAGCATACTATAAGTTGGGGGATTACATTGATGATAAAAATGCTTGGCTCCATGCTGGTCCTGCTCCACAACCATAGGGGCAATTACATCGATTATCATGTGAAGTTATTGTAGAGGCTGCAGAAGATTGTAAAAATATCTTTGCATTGTATAGATTCAATGTCTTAATATTGTATAATTGCATGGCACATGTGTGAGTACTATGTACTATAAAGCCCCTTTTTACATTTTTACATTTAGTTATATTTTAGTGACGTTGCCCTGGTGGCTGAGAGAATGTCATGCTCACTCAAATGTCTCGCTGATGGTGGCGGGTGTGTCGGATCATTTAGTTCCCTTCAAAATGGTTGAGTTGAATGGTGCTGATCCATGCGTCATGTTCGTGAACGGGCGCTGTCAGTGGAGACTGGTCATTCCTTAGTTGCCATGGTGTAAATATATTTTTCTTTTTGATTTGTTTATTATATCTTTTTACTCTGGACGCTCTTAACTTGCACGTCTTGCTACATAGTTCTCACATAATATACCATCTCAACATGAATGATATAATGTACCAAGATTTTGTAACAAATTCTAATTTAAAAGAGTGTCCATGGAGTTTCTTCCCCGTTCTTCTTCATGAGATCTACGTTAGGGAACTGGCAACTACAGTACTTTCACAAGTTATTATGCCTTGTGATTGTGACTGTAGCGTAGGAGTGCAATGCGTCGTTTCGGGAGTTGCTGCGTCGGGCTGCGCGGCGCCGGATGTTGCCGGCGGCGAGTGGTGTGGGTGCGAGGGCGCGCGGCGGCGTGTGCCGTGGCGGTGGGTGTGCGGGGCTCCGGGTCGCGGGGCGGCGGTTGCACGTTGCGGCGTGCATTCGTTGTTCCGTGATTCGGGGTCTCGAGCATTCGTTGTTGCGGTTTGCGTCGCTGGGTGCTTTCGTGCTCGCAGTGTTCGTTGTTGCGGGCATTCGGTGGCGTGTGGTTCGGCGTGGTGGCTTTCGGAATGGCGCATTGCACTCGTAGTTTCGTTCTTCTTCCGTCCTTCTGACATTCAAAAGTGCCTGTAATGGCTTAATTGACATAAACGATTTGAGTTTGAGTTTGATTTTGAGTTTGAAAAAAATTCATTCGTCAAACAATCGTGATTGTAGTCTGACAACGAAAAAGTTTGATCGTTGTCGATTGGAACCTAAAATACCAGCAGGTCGATATTGCTGACGAACCAAGAATCCGCAAAAACATCGTCTAGGTTACCTACAATTAATTGACAACATCCGACTTACCCCGTTCGACTGTCTATAAATAATTGGAATGGAAACCTTGAGACTGACATCTGAGCTATTTTGAACAAAAGTAAGATAGCTGACAAAGATAAAGGAAAGGTGTTGCTATTGTTTTACTGGTATCTTTTATCAGATATCGATTTATCGTATTACTATGCACTGCACTTGCAACCTTGCAGGGGTGTGGTAGATATGAACGTTGTTGAAAGATCCAACCTGACTTATGCCAAGTCTTTCGAAAGTTCATTTTATTCTGCGGTTTTGTGTTAGCACATAGTTTTACGCTTTTACAAGTAAAATTCCGTAACTCCACAGATTTCAGTCGGTTTAGAAGCGAAACCCAAAATGTTCCTAGAATTAAGGGTTTTGTCGCAAAGCATGTGCAACTTTTGGCAACATTTTCGACACTCTTGCAGACAATAAGAATGCGAGTTTCCTGCGGTATTTCCCGCACATTTCCGCAATTACACTGCAGTTGGTTGTTTTCTTCACGTGATTTATCTCACAGTATTGAGATATTATGTACCTACATCAATGTTCTCAAGCTACTAGCGTGAAGCCTGCCTTTGTAGTAGCATGTTTTTGACACATAATCATCAAAATAAACACAGATGTTAAAAATGACATCAGTTATCAGATAAAATAATGGTACCTAGTACCTACACGAAAATTGAAACTGAACCAACACAAATTATCATAATATTCACTCGACATACCAAACAGACTAATCTTATCAAATTAGTGATTCATAAAGATGTAAAACTGCAGAGCTCTTGTTTACACGTTGGTATGTGGGTAAGGGGGCTAAATGCAAGGTCAACACCGAACCCGAGATTAGCACTATTTGTAAATGTATCCTTATCTGAGTGACTGGTTTACCGACTTTATAAATAGCAGACAGAATTTCGGCATATGATACACGGCGCTGTTGTTTAGTTTCATGCGCTATTTGGTACTTTTAATCTGCTCAAGTGTCAATTTAGAAGTTAATGTGGACCTGATTGTCCCCCCAACTAGACATAACCATGGACGAGGTGCTGCTGTAATTTGTTTTGTAATGTGACCTTGGAAATTCCAAAACGCGTCAGGACGTTATGCGTAGGTCATGATCACATCGGGACAAGGTCAACTTGAAAAATTGACTTAAGTCTATCGCGTCATTCAAAATGCGTCCGTCTGCTGGACAGAGGCCGCTCCCACTCCCAATAAACGCCATATATTACCTTGCGCTCATTCGCATACAGCCTGTGACCGCGGTATCGACTTCTTCAGGTTGTCGGACCATCAATAATGATCAACAATAACCATAAATTCTAATGTATGCTACGACCAGGCTTCGTTAACATAGCGAGCAGACCACCACTTTAGCATGCTGTCTATGTTACGCTGCTGATTCGGGTTCACGTTTTCGTTTTGTATCCCCTCAAAAAACTCAGAGGTTATTTTTAATTAAGTTTGCGACTCTGAATTTTATTGTACTCAAAGATCAAGCAAAGTCGGCTAGCAATCCAACTATCCCAATGGATACGGGTCACGCACGTTTCAAAACGAAGAAGATATGAGGCGAGAGGACCTCTCGCGAGTGCGAGATTCTGTAATCGAGTTTATTTATTTATTTTATTTATTTAGTTGCGAGTCGTGTTTTCGTAGTTGTGGACTGTCTCTTTGTTCTGGTGGTTTTAACATGTCAAATCTTTTGGCACACACCTTTATCTGAGATGTTTCAATGCAGCTATGGCCTGTATCATACAGGCACAATCACAGGGTAGTGCTTTTCTGTATGGTTTGATCGAAGAGACTTCATAGCCCTGATAAGTCACTGTCCAAGTAGGTAGTTGAGGCTACTGATATCATTAATTGGACAAATGACACCTCATTTTCCCCTAGGAAAATCACAAACATAAATTTATAGAACCAAAGTAAGAAGTATCCTAATACTTCTTACTTTAGTTCTATAAATTTATGTTCTACTGCATTGTGTGACAGCCTACCTATGGTGTGCAATCTCTCTACAATCAATCCTTAGTAATTCTTCAAGTACTTAGGTGCCAATTTTTATCAACATGCAATTTTGGTGCATTTGTTTTGCACATAAGATATGATTCTGTGTGACTCACGCTAATAAAGTTTCCTCTCAGAAAAAGTTGTTAGCAACAACAGACACATCAGTATTCTACATTTTTCCAATTATTTTATAAATACAGTATGGGTCACACCCTTGAACTCTACAAACCTATTCTCAAGTAACATTTCTACTTATCATATCATCATCACAATATAATGATGTTACTGCTTAGAATTGTCCTGATATGTTAAGCATTTACCTATATTATGCACGGTTATTCTCCCTTGACCACAACAACGGCTTTACAAATTTGCATGATTATCATAATGATTACCGTAGTAGTAGGTAGTATGACTTGGTAAAAGGTGTGCCAAATACTATGTCCATGTTTATTGCAATGTACTCAAAATACATACTATAAAGATAATATTTAATGTTGATAAGCTGATAGAGCGTGTTATTGTTTATCGCCATTTTCATCTTCTTAATCAATTATTTTTTACGCTTATTATACCACTGCGGCTAAGCATCATGTTCAGGAGATTCCTCATAATAGAAAATAATGAGTATTATTAACTATTAAGGATTTCAAGGTCATACCAATTACTGAAAGTTATGTGTTATTCAAAATTCACTTTACGCTAATCAATAATGCCAGACTCTACGTATGTAAATTAAACAATAATTGAAGGTGATTTCCATGATTATTGTTACAAATATTAGAGCAAATAGTTCTAATAATGGAGTTTCAAGTCTCAGTATTCTCTTTAAAAAAACCTTAAAGAAAATATAAAACATTTATGATCTGTAGTAAAATGCTATATCAAAACACTGTGCCTGCATAGGTTTGCACAATTTGTACAATAATTGATTTACCAGTAGCGCTAACTGAACTTTTATATAGTTTGTTTGTCTGTTTGTTAGAAATAAACATCAAGTCTGAACTAATCTAAAATTCAAACTAAAAGTGAAAGAGAAACTATTTATCAGAGGTTTTAGACCATCCTGCTAACATATTAAACAGCAATATATTATGGTCAAAACTTTACTTCAATGGTAACTCATTGAAGTAAAGTTGTCACACAAGACTAAAGAAATTTATGTTCCAGCTGTCTCTAAAAAGTTTACTTTTACTGAAACAAAACAAACTTTACTTTTACATTACATAAAAAGTTACTTAGCGTAGCTTGGTGTAGTGTAACACTTGATAAACTCACAAGCTTCAGTGATTTTAACGTAATTCAATTGGTACTTACACAACCATGCCATAGGCGCCTTCGCCAATGTATTGTAGATTAGTGTATCTGGGCCCCACTTCGAACACCTGGCCACGAATGATCTCCGCGTTGGGATTACTGCTCGCAGCACCTGCAGCCTCGGCCATCGTGACACAGAGGGAAGCCACTTAGCCAACGGTAACAATACTGAGTTCAGCATAAATTTTTAACACACACGCGACACTTGACTGGTGATTCCTCAGTCCACAATAGCCAAAACAAATTACTAATCGACCTACATTATCCACTACACGAACAAATCGTCCACTTGTCACTTGCTTATCATTCTCGCTAGCCTGTTTGCCCGACTTTTCATAGACACTCCCGTACAGACGCAGTACCGTTACAAAATGAACTCACTCGATTTTTTCACCATCTCTATAGCGAAGCGTGTTCCTTGTTGCGTTACTTTAGCATCTTTTCTATTATATGATGCTGTTTCCTTCTATTGACACGTATCAGACTGAGACGAAGCTATACATTAGTCAACATTACTGAAAGAAATAACAGCTTGATAAACATTGTAAAGTGAAATTTTAATATTAAATAATTTTGCTAAAAACTAAATAATTGAATTAAATTTACAGTAATCCAGAAGATAAAGCTATAGTTCTCTAGAAATTAAATATTTGTTATTTCTTCATTCTTTTGATCAAAGTGGCGAGAATATCAAGCCCTAGGTAATAACCAAATGTCAAATTTTGACAATAACAAAATGCTGTCATGTCATCATTGACATTTTGTAGATTGTAGATGACGTTTACGGTTTTTGTGGAGATGGAATAGCTGTAATTTTTTTGTAATACCAAAAACCAAATATAACAAAGCTTTTATAACTTCTACGCGCTATTTTTTACGTTCAAATGAGTGAAAAATGTAATGGGCTTTAAAGTAACCCATTAACTTCAAGTAATAAAGGAACAGAGGCCCAGATTGACCTCGTCGACTGAATTCGAAGGACTATCGTGCAAATAATTTAGGTATGTCGGTTTGGTCAGCCAGTACAGCTGGAAATAATTACCACTCTGCATTGCCAGGCGGTCAATACGGTTCCTCTAACAATTGGTGTCCAAAGTTAAGCAAGGTATGATATAACTTTAGTTGCATGTAGTGCTATATTTTGTTTTGCTTATACATTATGATTTGATTGCAAATGACAACTATAATTACTGTTTACTAGTAATTGTTCTACTGGAATATCAGTCGTGTGGTCGTGCGGCGCACTTCACACGCGCGTTTAGTTAGTATCTTTGGTAATATTCTCATTTATAAAATGTTTTAACTGAGTGATTACTTAGTGAATTGATTTGTGCTTAATGTATTCACAGTGCTTCACAGTGCTAATTGAATTTTCTACATTGTGGTTCATAGTTTCATGCTAATTGTTTAAAGGTTAGATTTTATTTTACTGATTTTGCACATTCGCAAACTTAATATTTGTTTTAAATTTTATTTACAAAGCTTAAATAAATAAAACAAAACTATATTGAATCAAAACTATATTATGTCTGCATATATTTTTGAATAGCTAGTGTAACTTGTTGTTATCAATTTATTCTCATATAATCTGTATTTATTTATTCTAACCTTTTATTTAGCTTATTATTTTAAATATTATAATTGCATGCAGTATTCAAGTTTGTGTTTTAAATTGATTGTTTTTTTTTTCTATTTTGTTCCACAAGGTGTGGATGACAGGTATTTAGCAAGCATTTTGATCAGTTTTCTGACACACAGAAGAAGATTGTACTACTTATAATTATCTAACAACAGTGAGTTGACTATGGTTGTTATTGGTATCAGGGCTTCGGTTATGCATTGGTTTTGTAGAAGAATCCATATATCACATGCTCAGTAGAATAATAATATCCTAAAGTGTATTTTTCTTAACTTTTTTTTCGTTTCGTCAACAAATACCTGTGTTGATTTTGAAAAATATTCATTTGTTCCATTCAATGGGTGGATCAGAATCTTTCTTAAAAAGATCACTGCGTTCCTATCTAACTTAAACAGTGTGATTGATGTGTAAACTTATAATGGTACGACCATGTTTGTTTACGAAATAAGGTGAGGAAAAATACACATACATACATACTGAAAGGACTCCATCCAGATAATAAACATATATATATAACATATCAAGGACAGTAACCGATTGGCCAGTGGTACAGCTTTTTTTATCTCAATGGCATTCAGAGCTTTATCAAAACATAAACATACTATAATGCGTAATCAGTTGATATAATGACAAGTATTGGTCAGTACAGATATTTGTAATAAAACTTTGTGGTTGAGGGTTCAACTTTTCTCCGTCGGGGCTGTGGGTTGTTTGCAAGAGATACCGCGGCCTTGACTTAAAGGGCTAAGAAAGAACATGGGTGGTTTTTAGTCAGTAGAAGTATGTCACTCCCTTTTCGCTTTGCTTAAGAGCGGGATGGGGTTATTTGATGATTTCCCACAAGCCAAAAAAGAAGGGTTCATCTTTTGACCCCATTCTGATACATTTACCATCATCTGCCTAGCCCTTTGCCGATTATATTGTCAGCTTCCAGTCTAAATTCGTTCATTCTTTAATCTACTTCTAATTTATTACAAACTCAGTTACTGGCAAACCTTACTCTTATATTTTATTTTATTGTGTGTGATATATGGATGACATCTTGGCTGTAATTAGGGCTTGGTGGAGCTGCTTTCTAAATAACTTTTAATGGAATTTTAAAATCCTAATTGTATTTCACATAAATTACTAAACTATGTGTCTTTCACATACATTAGTAATTTGTAACTTATTACTATGCAATGTACCGTTTAATAGATTTGACATTCTATAGCAATTCGGTTGAAAAAGTGTTTTGTAGCACACTTAGATTGGTCTTTACAAGAGGGAAAGACCAATTTTTTTCTAGTCAGTACTGGCAAAGTCAAAGTCAAAAATATTTATTTCAAGTCTAATTTGGCAGTCAATAATTGACTTCCTATTTATGACAAAGCGTAATGTGTCATAGCCACACATCCAATAGCATAGTAGTAAGTTTGGGCCGACGTAAAATTGGATATGCGCGGCTTTAACTGCCAAAGAAATATCAACCTTATATTTCTTGAAATATGGTAAAAATATTTTGAGAGCGGATTACACGCAGTAAAGTTGATAATTTTTTAACCGTTCAGACCCGACTGGAACGACGTCGTTCCACTAAGAAAATTCCGTTGAGACCCGCTGGAACGACGTCGTTCCAGTCGGGCGCATCAAATTCAAACCTTATTTTTACCTAAAATATGGCTCTAAATTGTCTGGCAAAATTTGTGCCAAAGGGTAACTAGCTAGAGCTGCGTATGGCACCAATAAATTACTAAACATAAACCTGGAACACTTTTAAAAAAATATTGAGAGGTGCCATAGTGACGTTTGACAGTTGATGCAAAAAACGGTGTGGTAAAGTGTGGGTGTCGTAGTGTTTTTGTGTTTTGTGTTTGATTTTGTTTGTGAAACGTTGGTAAGTAAATGTTTATTAGGTTAGAAGTCCCTATTGCAACTTTGTAGATAATAATTTGCTTGGCAATTCATATCCCAAAATTAGTTTTCGAGCCAACAAAATATCATAACAAAGATTTCGTCGTCGTCATTGAATGAGCGAATTGAAAATATGAATTTGACTCCTTTTCATTGAAATATGGTCTTGGAAACATTATTATCAACATAAAATATAGTGATAATTCATTATATCGTGTATTCGAAGCAAATAATTTCGTATTTATTTATATTTCAAGGTTATTTCGCAATTCTAAAATGACAGTTCGCCAATAAGAATCTTATAAGAATTTTGAGTTGGAATCTTATTAGAATAATGTATGTAGGTCTCCTAAAAAAACACTATCATTAGATTACTTGTACATTTGTTATATTAGTTCTAAAGTTTCGTGTAAATTGATTCAGTAGTTTTACCAAAACAAAATAAGATACGCAACAAGTCGAGTGGCGGCGAGTTCTGTCCTAAATCCGGTCGTCTGTGGGATGACAATATACGTCTTTTAAAATAAGAGTTGTTTATATAATAAATACATCGTCTAGCTCTTCAGAAACAAGAAACTGTTTACCGTTTGAGATAAGAGATAATAAAACTCGAGCATTAAGCGTTTTAGTGAGCAAGGTCAGATGACGCATGCGATGACGTAACTAGGCGGTCCGTGAGGGAGTTGAGTTAAAATCTTATTAGAATAATGTATGTAGGTCTCCTAAAAAAACACTGTCACCGTATTACTTGTACATTTGTTATATTAGTTCTAAAGTTTCGTGTAAATTGATTCAGTAGTTTTACCAAAACAAAATAAGATACGCAACAGGTCGTGTGGCGGCGAGTTCTGTCCTAACTATACGATATTTATAATTCTAAATAAGCTATAAAAGAGTTGTTTATATAATAATACATCGTCTAGCTCTTCAGAAACACGAAACTGTTTACCGTTTGAGATAAGAGATAACAGAACTCGAGCGATAAGCGTTTTAGTGAGCAAGGTCCGATGACTCATGCGATGACGTAACCAGGCGGTGCGTGAGGGAGGGGGGCCCGTTATTACGCGCGGCGCTTGAGAGGTTAATGTATTTCAATGAACCTATGGTTGATGTCTTTTGGTGGTTTAACCAAATTTCGCCAATCGTGCGCCGGTGCTGGCCTATTAGGGGTTGCGTGTGTTGCTAGGTGAGATAAATGTTTAGATTAGTAGCTTTTAGTTTTAGTATTTTATTAGTGAGACTGGGTAGGCATTTATTGGTTAATTTTCATCCTAACAATCAAAATTTTGGCATTATTTATCAAGGTGATTGGTATTTTACATCTCATTAAGAAATCCATCGACTAATTATTAAATAGTCCTCTTAATGGCGTTAATATTGTTTCCTGGACGTCCAAAGAAGTAGCAATACTTTTGAGTCTATGCGAAACGGGATGACGCTATCCTATGTGCTTTACAGCTGTCTCTTACACATTGGGACAATGATAGATCAGAAATGGCCCCAGGGCCATGATTCTCCAAGCTTCTAAGTCTTGTGTCTAGTGAGTGACTAAGTTTATTGACACGGAATTGGGTAGAAATCATGTCCATGCAATAAAAGATAACTTCGGTTCACACGACGCGACTGGACACAACATCTGTTCAAAATCAAAGCATATGTTTCAAATAGGCCAGTTACAGGCAAATTTGGAATGGCAAAACACAAATACTAAAAGAAAATAAAGCTGCAGTCCCAGTCACATAAATAATAACTGTGAAAGTAGGTACTGTAGTTGCCATTCCAAAGCGTAATTCTCTGTAGAGAAGAACGGGCATAAAACTATGGACTGGACACTCTTATTAGTTCGCTCAAACCGATTCTGCGTCGATAATAGTATACTCACTTCCTTAATGTATATAATTGTGTAACTTGTCCTTTAGTTTGTTCATAATATTTAACAGGTGGGTTTCCTACTATGGTTTTTGTCATGGTGGTCCCATGGGTTTTCAACGTTTTTGTCTCATTAATCACTAGTTAGCGCAAATCGCGATTAAATTGCTGTATTATTAATTTATTAGTTTTTTACATGTTTTTGTCTTATTTATTTATTTGTAAATAATCAGACTTGTTTTCCTAAAATTGTCTTAAAACATTTATGTATTTTATCCATATTTGATGTGCAATTGTTGTGTTTTGTAATACTCATGTTTTATATTTTATTATTCGTATAAACTGATAGCGCCCTAATCTGGGTCTTCCAGCGGAAATCACTGGCTATGGTCGTTTAAAAAATATTGAATTTCAGACAAATATTATTCTTTAGGTACCTACATAATGTGAACATTTGTAACGTATGTAACATTTCATGTCCCCACGATGCCTCCATAACTAAAACATGATTTTCCCATTAATAGAAAGGAATAACACGGTTTATGGTCCCACTACCGGCGATAAGCGAGCAGGGCAGCAACTAAAAACGAGTGGTTTGGCAGACCCTTTTACTGGCCCGGACTCCACCAAAGTGGAGACGAGCGGAGTAAAGAGAAGACGTGTGGGAGGGAATCAACTAATCACTTTCGTTGAACCCATCGCGTCTTTCGTCTCTCTTGTGATTGGTTGAATCTTGCACATCTCCACACCGCTCAGCTCGTCTCCGTTTTCGTGAGGTCTATGTCTTACAATATTTTATACGTTTCTTAGACCTAGATAATAGGCCATACTGCCATAACCAGTCGCTTTATCTTCAGTGGTGGAACAGGGGCCTAAATCAGCCTCACAATATAACAAGGTGTTGGATTAGTCAGTTGAGCGATAAATGTTAACATATTCTAATATCGGCAGCAGCACCTGATGTCGGGTGAGACTCCGATTCAGTCGGCCGATGGGTTCCACACGCCAGCGTACTTGTCATGGAGGAAGCTTCAGCTCAGCCGAGCCAAGCTCAAAGCCTCCAGCAAGACTTCTGCATTGCTCTCTGGATTCGCTATGGTACGTTTGTTTTTATTGTTAACTTTAAAAGTATGGTCTGTTTCAAAGGTATCTGATAAAAATGTAAATAAATTCGGATGAAATCTTCACGCAGTCACTCGCTTAAAACAGATCCACATATTATATGTTTTTTGATCCATTTAAGTATATACCTTTTATATCCGATAGTTTTGGAACAGCCCTTAGGCCCAGATTCAGGGACCGCACTTTGACTTTACTACACTTTTCTTTTGTAGGAAATTAGTTTAACACGAAGGACTACATTATTTAAACGCATACTAATGCAAAGTTTACTTTGAGGCCAAAGTCATGATTATCGACTACTTCGCCTTTACTAAGTAAAGAACAGCTTGAAGTAGATCTTTCTATCAAAGTATGATTTTTGGAAAGTAAATAACAGCTTGACAGGACTAAGAAATATATTTTTGCGTGAAAGTAGATCTTTCTATCAAAGTAAAGTCAAAGTGTGGTCTGTGAATCTGGGCCTAAGAAATATATTTTTGCGTGAAAGTAGATCTTTCCATCAAAGTAAAGTCAAAGTAAAGTCAAAGTGTGGTCTGTGAATCTGGGCCTTAGACTACGGGAGTAAAGCACAAGTACCTATATCTTGCTGAAACCGTGTTTTTGTGATAAATTAGTCTAAGTATGTGTCACTTTACAGTCAGTTAACTAGCGCTGCGCAGAAAATCGTCATCTGTTATTCCGTTGCTGCAGCTGCGTGACAAAGCGAAAATCTAACGAAAACTCTTTCGCATTTTGTTGTAAAAATAAAGATAAAAAAATGTGTTTGGATTGTATTTACTTGTTAGTTGTTACTCATCACTATTTAACGGCTGAAACGAATTTAGACTTGCCCCCATATATGCAAACGTTTCGATTCGATTCGGAAAGTCCAATTGTCCATCTCGCTTGATTTCCTTATGAAAAAAAAAAGATGACAAACGATTTGTCGAATCGAAGCGTTTGTGAACACGAGGGCTGAACTGGATTAATCTAATAGGCCAGTTACTTTTTAACCAGGTGCCTGTACTAGTTTCCCTAGGATAGGAATTAAACCTTGGATATCAGATAGTTATTACCCAGAAACCGGTTACGCTTAAAACTTGTTATAAACTGCCGACTCATACACATTAGCGCTTAATCGTTAACAATGTTAGTGCATTTTATATGATAACATAATGGCTGGATGAATGAAGGCTCAAACTTTGTAGTACATACTTACATAATGGTAGCATTTAAAATGAGGATTAAAGTTGTATTCCAATTAAATAACCAATATATTGTTTCTTATCGCAGACTAGACAGGCTATCAAAATATTTCCATGACATAATTATCAAGCTAACAATTTAATATCGATATCGAAATCTAACCAGTCACTGTTGTCAACAGGTAGCAATGGTAGAGGTGCAACTAAATCCACCTGAAAACACAAAAGTGCCTAACGAAATGCTTGTAGCATTCACTGTGTGTACAACTCTACTAGTAGCTGTCCACATGCTGGCACTAATGATAAGCACATGTATCCTGCCGAACATCGAAGCTATCGGAAACCTCCACAGCATATCACTGGTGCACGAATCACCGCACGAACGACTCCACTGGTACATAGAGATAGCCTGGGCCTTCTCCACACTCCTAGGCCTCATACTCTTCCTCATAGAAATAGCTATCCTCTGCTGGGTGAAGTTCTACGATCTGAGTCCGACCGCGGCGTGGTCTGCTTGCGTCGTACTCATTCCAGTCATGATTGTGTTCCTAGCATTCGCCATACACTTCTATATGTCCCTAGCAAGGCACAAATACGAGGTCACAGCTACAGGCATCAAGGAACTGGAATTGCTCAAAGAACAGATCGAGATGGGGGACCATGATGCTCGTATGAATAATTTGACGTTGCTCGACCAAAGTAGTCGCATCGTGTGATTGCCAATGTGTGTGTCCTTCCTATGTCGTTTTTGGAATGTTATTATTACCTTTTGTTTGTGAGTGTACACCATTGATTATTTAGGTAAGTTATGTACTTAGATTGTTAAGATTGTACTTATTGTGCCAACTTACAGGTTACACAGGAAGTTACACTCTTAAGAGCGCTATTATTGCTCAGGAGCTACAGGGCCTAAAGAAACTTAGCGGTGGCGAAGCGACATTATTTCACTTATGAAATGTCCAATGTTTTTGTTATAAGTAATATTGTCTCGTACGTTTTATCCCTGTAGCAAGGTTTTTTTTTTACATATAATTATGTTTCGCGGTATCATCATGTCTTTCAGCCTTGTAGCTTGGAGGCTGATTAACGTAGTACGAAAAATAACCAACATAGAAGCAGAAGCACTATTGAAAAGACAGCTCTTCCTTGGTTATTTTGATGCTTCCAAAAATCCTCATCTTCCATTGTTGTTACCGCGATCTATTATTTTCTCGTACGTATGACAAAATACAAGTCTATTAAAGTCACATAATGTTCCGATATTATTTTTGGAGGTCATTCATTTAACTTTGGCAGCAGTTTTAAATGATTTCGCGAATAGGTAAAATAATATCTCACATGTGTTTTAATTTTGTTCTTGTTTACTTAAAATCTCATTTAAATACAGGTAGTAGAAAATCAAAAGAATAGAAATCTAGTTTTAATATGGTTAACGAATCTCTGTAAGTAAATAAAAACATATAATACAACATTTTTAGACGTAACAAGCTCAATAAATCCGATGTCTATCGATAAA
The DNA here is from genome assembly GCA_949775195.1 of Diarsia dahlii. Taxonomy (NCBI): domain Eukaryota; kingdom Metazoa; phylum Arthropoda; class Insecta; order Lepidoptera; family Noctuidae; genus Diarsia; species Diarsia dahlii. The sequence continues at coordinate 18,956,824 of OX459195.1, forward strand.
TGTGAACCGATCGGCAATTGGCCATACAATGAGTTTAATTAATACCATTAAATGGGATTGAATCAATCCTCGAGATATAGGACATACACTCCAATATAATCAGCATAGTTGGAAGAACAGCCAATTAATCATGAACTTTGTATGAGCCACTACAGAGAGGTCAAGCTCAATCTGTAACCTCTTGTAAGTCCCAGAGCCAATTATACAGTTTCGTTGAGTACCAATCAATTAATTATTTTCCGTGGTTTATTGAGTTCTTCCGGACATCATAATTTCGAGCATTGACGTAAAATACTTAAATCTTATTCTTATTGATTCAAAGTTTCCGCAGTCTCGTCTGTAGCTTAATTGACTAGTGCATAATATGGACAATAAGATCCATCCACACTCACACAGTCCCGGGTCTGTGGTTTTTACGTCAAAGTATGTTCAGGGACTTCGCCGTTTAAATAGCCATAAGGCCGGACGGACCCGACCTTGAAATATGTGGATTGATTTTTACTATTTCTTTTTAATTTTTCTTTTTTTTTTCTTTATTGTTTTCTGGATTATTTTTATTCCTAACACTTTTTTTTTAATTCATTTTTCAAACAATTTATTAAATATTTTTAATAGTATACAATGAAGTGTTGCAATATTTTGTAGTAGTTTGGTAGAAATAGATGTAGGGTCTAGGAACCTACGTATAAAGTCAATTTCAGCTTTTATTCAGACATTACTATAGTCGTGCTATTTATAATATGTCTAACTAATGAACTTTAAAGTCCTTTTATAAGGATAATAATGGTTGTAAGTAACTAAATGGTCATACATTTTCAACTCAAAAATATTTAGATAATTTTTTTCCCTACTTATCTACTTATATCCTTTTTTTTTGTAAAAAAAAATCGTAGTGCATGTATTTTAATTCGTTGATGGTAAAATTTCAATCGCTCACTAACCAGGCAAAATATTAGGTAAACTAGGACTCCAAAATGGTACCGTAGGTATATGCTTGAGATGTTAACCGATTCATTGCTACTTCATTTGACTTGGCATTTTCTACCTAGTCTATGGTAGGTACTTATTTTCATGCATGGCTACACCTAGTCGGACGTGATCGCTCCGAGGCTTCACGGCAGATCGGAGGGCCTAATGTACCGTAAATGTCACCGGAGTTATGTTACAACCACAGGTAGGGCCAGTAAGATGCCCTACTAATATTTCTCAATAAAAATATAATGTAAAAAGAATCCAGGAAGCCTCTCCTAAGATGAAACTGTTTTAAAAACACCGGTTCAATTCATCACAAAATAAACATTGCAAAACTTGCGTAAATCGAACTTCTAGAAGCCTGATTTTTATGATGTTTACCTTGTTAGTACCTATTCTACTACTTACATTATTATGTAATTTTAACAAGAAACCGTTTGCCAAGTCGTACGTTAATTAAATAAGTACTAAAACTGGAAACGTGCTCAAATAAAATAAAAATGCGATAACTAATGAAATAGCGGCACGACACAACACTAGTAATACCTATTGACTTTGTAATAGTTATGCTAATTATGTATCAAAAGATATTTAATGTAGTTTTGTTACAGTTCTTATTACAAAATAACGCTTGGTGACAAATAATTTACCTAATTGATAAAATACAGGTAGGTAATTTAATGTATAATAGGCGATGACTCCATGCATAAGGCATTAGTAATTTTTCCATGCATAAGGCATTAGTAATTTTTCGTGGTCTATCGCGAGGCTGATTCACGGTCATATTGGCATGAAATTGGTGCCTATACTCCATCCATACCATTTTAAAAGCAGCTCCCAGTTAAATTGTACAATATCACAAAGATCTAAGTAAGTGTGATGAGAAGTTGCCAAGTCATTTGCAATGAATCGATGAATTCGATACCAGTGTACCTTATTTTGTTCAGAAACAAGTTGTATCCAGTACCTATATACTTACATTAATGATAAGCCGATAACGTAGGGCAATAATATGATATTGACTGTATTTATTACTTAATCCAATAAGTACTGTGATATAATAATGAATGACATTAATAAATCTGTTAATATATAATTTTTAGTATAAGTATATAAAATGTTCATCTAAAATCTAAAGTAACCTGTAGAATTTTGTAAGGATAATTTACAATGTTGTTATTTTTAATGATCTTGTAAAAACACTTAATTACATTTGATCGATGCAGAATTGGAGGTTTTTGTCTATGTTCCCTACCTTCGCATGCAACCACAACTTACTTTTCTGCAGCAGAGCCTTTGGGCATTTTAGTTGATGCTGGAATAGAAATTAAAAATATTAGAAGTTATATGTTATGAATTTATGATCAAGAAAGATAATATGAAAAAATAATAGAGCAGAGGACTTCAGAGGAGTGACCCTCGTTAAATAAAAGTTTTTCCTGGTTCGATAGGCCACATCTCGGCCGCACCCACTAATACTAGAAAGAGGTAAATGTTTGTATAAAGGGGGGTAATCTCCGGAACAAATGATGCAATAAAAAAAAAAAAATTAATATATTAATAATTCTATTTTTTTCTTTGGCCGCTGGCAACTTTAATCGTGTATGGGATAGGCCATCTAAGATTTATAACCAATGTATAACATGCATGAATATTAGTCGAGCTGTCACATTTTTTTTCGGACGAAGTGCGAGTTGTAAAAACAAAATATCCGTAGAAGAATATTGTCGTTCATAGAAATCAAGTTTTAGTCCCAAACTTGATTCCGCTGCGCTCATATTATGAGGTCATCAGTTTGTTTAGGAAGAAGGAAAAGTGCTTAGTTATTAATTCTTTTAGCTACTTTGAACGTTACGCCTGTGTTCTATGAGTAGTGGCAGAGATGTAGGTAAACCCTCTTTAGCGATGTCTTGTGTGTATTCTAGTATTGTACTATCGTGGAAATAATTTAACTTCACCCGATTGACTTTAATTTCTATGGACTTTTTTCTTCCCTTTGCGGGCCCTAGATTTGTGCAAAGCCTAGAACGTTCATTTAGTCCTACATGCTTACTCCTAATTATTAGGTCATCGACACATCTTGTGTCGAGCTAAAATGAGTCTTAAAACCTCTCAAATAGGTACCTAATTCAATGATGTAGCTGAATAAATATTTTTGTAACTACAGCGACCCACGTTTTTGTTAAAAGTTTTTGCGGACGGTCAACACTTTTTGCGATGTTATTGACTTTTCATGGAGCATTGTGTTCAAAGTTATTTAGTAAATTACCTACCAATAGTTGCCACTAACACTGTTTTCACCAATACTAGGTCCTACCTACTAAGCTTCAATGCCTAAATATTCTACCCTCTTGCATTTACGGCAAGCCGCAGCGGCCAATGAATCATCAGGAAAACTGTAAAACGGGATGAAAGGACTAAATATTGAACGGTAGATACCTATTTGAAAGTTAATAAAATAATTTAGATTTGATTTAAAGATTCCAATACCTCCTTCTTACTGCTGTTCTGGTAGTTTGTGGGACTTTACTACCTATCCTTAATATTCATCTCCAAAAAACTATTTTGATACTTACGTTTTATTTCGCACCTTTTTTTCAATTTAATTAAATTAAATCCCAATGGGTCGATTTGACTACGATAATTTTTTCCCATGGTATTCTGGCCCACGCATTCGGCCGACTTTTCCACTACCTACTGTTCCTACTCCGTGTAATCTGGGCCGCGGACCAGAGGCCAGTTGCCCCCTAACCCGAATGGTTACTCAGAGGTGTAGGTACCTAATAGTGCAGGATTTTTCCAGTTAAATTTAAGTTTCATGTGTTAGGGAGCCTACGCCTATGTATGTCTATGTACTTACCTGCCTTACTGCACTTAAGTAGGTACGTAAGTACCTATTTATATTGGATGGATTAGTCAGTAAGTCACCTACCTTGTCGATATGCATAAATAAGTGATAGAATCATGTGTGATAAACCGGCACGGCAGCACTTACATAATTCGTAATCACTCATTGTGTTATGATAACAATGCTTCCTCAAGGCGTAGGTATTGTTTAGACAACAGTCGTCTCGCGGTTCCATATTCCAACATTCTACATCGATTGAAGGTGGAATATTAATTAGGTAGCCATAGAGATTAATTTTAATTATCTATGCAGGAGGGGGGAGGGGCAACGCGTCATATTAAACAATTTTCCCAAAGAAACTCTATAGGTAGGTACTTTAACTATTTCGATTATTTTCGATCGATGTTTGTTTGACAAGCTACATAGTTTATTTTTCGCAAATCGGTTGTGAGTTCTAACAAAGATTCCAAGAATAGAACTTTGCGGTAAGCGGTTATTACCTATTTAGGCTGTCTATTTACTTTCTAGCTATTTAAGTCCCGTGGTCGCAAGCGATCCCTGAGCGTGAAGTGACGAGTTCGATTCCCAGGTCCTGACCTGGGAATCGAACTCAACCCACCACCCAAAATGCCAATGTGAAACACAAATCCACTGCAGGCAGTGGATTTAGGTTTAACTTTGGCATTTTGTCTCTTGGAAGCAGGCAGCCAGGAGTTGTGAAGTTGTCCTTGTCGGTACCTCGGAACGCGTGGTCTTGAAACTGTTTTCTTTCCGGTCATAATGTTACCGTACGTTCTATCGGGCTATGAGAGATATGAAGAAACCTGCACCGGTGTAGGTAAGTACTTTTGCGATAGTTAGTCTCTGTTCAGGTTTGTAGGTAGACCAGACCAATGCACTAAGCTATCAAATATTCCTACCTATTGTGCGAACCGCCAGTCTGAACCGGTTTCTAGGCAAGCCTGCACCAGACGGGTATTATTATGCCCAAAGGCAGACTACCTATTTCGAGTAAAAAATAAAAACCAACCCTATCTGGACTTGTCAGGTTGCCCTATTAACTCAATTTTAAAGGTTAACATGAGTTTTAGCTTATTTTTCATGTCACCTTGACCACATCAGTGGTTCAGTGGAATTATCAGCTTCTGACGTCATAATAGGTAGGTACCTAATCGCCTGTCGACTGTTTACATAATGTATAAATACACTAACCGCGCAGATAATAAAGTTTATTTACTAATCATATTGGTCAACGTCAGTAATCCTAGGAGGCACTATTTAGACAAACACCGTGTGGACAAAACCCAAATAGCCGATGCTGGCAATACAGCTGCTGGGTTGAAATGGAACTGGGCTGGTCACATCTGCCGCATGTCGGAGGAGCAATGGGCAAAAATTACCACTCAGTAGACACCAACCAGCAGGAAACGACAACGCGGCAGGCCCAGAAGGAGATGGCGGGATGAGCTGGATTCCTTCTCAAAGGATTGGCCTATCATCGCACTAGATCGCGAAAAGTGGAAGGAGGGAAGGGAGGCCTTTGCCCTGCAGTGGGACAGTACAGGCTAATAATAATAATAAACCCTACGTGTGGTTAGTAGGGGTCTGACGGACTCCTCCGGCCAACCCCTAGGGACGAGGTCATCCATGAAGATTGCCACACGAGATAAAGTAGGCATAGGACAGGTACCTACAACAGCTTTATTTTACACCACGCTTGTAATGTCCGAAGTGTTAGGCAGCGGTGCACCTAGTGATGACGTGCCTGGTGGGAATATTGGGAAAATACCAAAATTGCCAGCAGCATTGGAAATATTGCTAAAGTTGCCGGTGAATGTAGATTAGGGCCTATTAATGCTAATATTATAAGTGTATTACATAGTTTCCGTACTTAATTTGACTTATAATTAACAAATACTCTGCGAATATTCCCACTCCCAGCAATATTCCCGGGAATTTTGCCAATTTTGCCGGCAACGCGGGCAACGGCACATCTCTAGGTGCACGTAATAGAAACCCCACATCTGGCCAATTATGTTTACATCGGGGGCCAGCCTATTGCCATCAACCGGGTACAAATCCAGCCTACGTGGCTGCTACTGAGAAATTTCTAAAGGTAGAATGTAATAGCACTTTTCTCGACCCGGAAATCCAACTCAGGACCTCATTCTCAGCATCGCACTTACCTCTAGACTAGTCTAAACCAACGAGCCAGTCAAACAATATTTTAATTCTTAACAAAAAAGTAAGAAAGAGAAACTACTGTTATAACTACCGGCACGGTTCTTGAGCGCTCGGCGGAAGAGTGGGGATCGATGTGCGCATCGTACACTTTATGACAAATAAAACGCACACCCGTTTATTATTTATTGGTCGTGAGGTAAGTGCAGCAGGAGTAAAGAACAAATCCCGAGTGACGGCTATGACGCAATGCGCTACGGGCCAATCACTGCACTTTCCCCGCCCCGCGTCTCACTTCATACCACAAAAGGGACCCAATAACTCACTTTTGCGACAGCGCTCAAGAATCGTGCCGATGATTATACCTGCGTTAAAAGTGACCAAGGTATTCTACACACTTACCGGTGGTATAGGATACGGTGTCGGCAGGATGCAGGCCTGTCTTGCTATAATATCTGACATCTTAGACCTGACACACATATCCTCAACCCAAACCCCTTCCTGAAGCTGGCCAGTATTCATGTGGTAGAACCGGCCGACACCACTCTTGATGCCCTTCTCCCAATGACCTTCGTATCTGCACCCGTTTTCTGTTTGCGGCAAGATAATGTCGTAAGTAAGGACATAAAAAATAAACAAGTATTAAAGATGTACGGTCAACGAAAGAGTGAATGCACAGAACTAATTTGTGTAGGCACCGCTACTGCTCATGGAACCAAATGTACCTATGTTTAAACCCATGCAAGTCATGATGTGGGTATAATAAGTCTTATTAGTTTTGGCCTAAGACGAGTGGGAACAATAGTTTCATCTACTGGGCATAAAAAACCTCTCCAATTTATCACAACCTCACAGGTCAATCAACTCGACCCTCATCAGAACTTACTCTCACCCGACAACAAGTCAAGTCCTTGGCTAGTTCGACTGAAAAACGGACTTGCCAATTCCCAGCATATTGCATAAATCAAAGGAAAAACTTTGCCTCCTTTGTTGACTGTACCAAGAACAATGTGTGTATCGTTCTTATCGTGGGAACTTTATAAAATGGTTTGTTGATAGAACAAAAGAAGGCAATTTTAGAATAGGTAGGTATGGTTACGTTTTCAAAGCCACATCTGTAGCCTCTAGGTCGCATGTGGTGTTACTTCCGGCGTTTACTTGGCCTGATAGTTTCGAACCAACACGTGGTTGAAAATTGTTGTGCGGAATTCTTCACATTGTTAGTAGGATACCTACTCGTACAAATCCTAAGTACTAACACTATCCTAGGTACCTACTAACATTTAGCTATAAGATGCCGCAAAACATACCTAATACAACGCGACGTTCATGCAGGTTACCGGATTACTGGACCAAAAGTCTGCCGTTGTAATGAGTTACCAAATTAAATAATCATTTAACGGGGATAAAGCGCACCCATGGGCAACTAACTGAACTAACAAAGCGCGAGAGCAACAAAGAGTGAGAGCAGTAACGTGGTAGCGGCCCCGACTTACGCAGTATACTTATTATAGTCATGGGTTCGAACCCAGGCAGAACGCATTACTTTGTGTAATTTATTTCATCACCACTGATCTCAAAACGGTGAAGGAAAACATCGTGAGGAAACCGGCACGTCTTAGCTTAGAACCAAAAAATTCGAAGACATGTACCGTGACATCTACCAACCCGCACTGCACACGTGGTGGATTATTATAGCCCATCCCTCCCTCTCTTTCCTAGAGAGGAGTCCAGTCCCTGCAGTGAGAACATTATAGGCTGATGATGATGATGGCGAAATGAACCAACAAAGTATTGATACAGATCGCTTGTGTCGATAGATCAGCCATTCTTACCAAGTGATTGGTTGTGGAGGTCAGATAGGCAGTCGCCCCATAAAAATACTGGTATTCAGCTGCATTCGGTAAACCAGGACACCAGCCCCAACATAGATAGTGAGGAAAAGCCTTAAAAGCTGTTGATGATGTGTTATAATATCTAAGTCATCAACTCATCTGCCTCCGTGGTCGACTGGTTTAGGCGTTTGCCTAGTGGCCTTGTGACCGTGGGTTCGATACCCACGAGAAGCATACTTTGTAAAGTTGCTTCCAGTTTTGCTAGGACATTGCAGGCTTGAATCACCTGATTGGCTGATAAAAAAATATTCCGTGCTTCGGAAGGCACGTATATAAGCCGGTGATCCCGGCCGCCAAATGGCAGTCGTCAAACCATGTTAGAGGCCCTTGAGGTGGTTTAGAAACTCTGGGTGTGTGGGGTCGTTAGACCTTACTGCCCACACGATAAGAAGAAGATCAACTCACCCAGCAGAAACAAGCCCAATCCATCTTTCACGTCATTCTTCCAATAGCCTGAATAAAACGTCTTGTTAGCGTACCACATGTTTCCGTAACCAGATTTCTTGTCGTTCTTAAAGAACCCTAAGTACACATCACCGTTCTCGTAGTACATCCAGCCAGGGCCCTCTTGCTTGCCTCGGACCCATTCTCCTCGGTATACGAGTCTGAATACACCATTTTGCTGGCGCTTACTGAGCACACCGAAACCGTGTCTGATGATGGAAAATAGCTGGATTAGTTTGGTGTCTACCTAGGTAAACAACGTAAGGAAACCGCCGCGAGGTGTCCTAGAACCCCTAGGTATGACGACAAGCGAAATTCACCAACAGGCACTGACCCGCGGATCAAGGTCCACTCCAATCCTCTTGATATCCTTGATACCTGTATCCCAGCAGTGGGAAAGGTATGCAGAATCTGTGATTGTCTACCGATGAGGAGCCTTCCATTAAAGAAAATAGCCGATTTGTGATATTAAAGGCTGTTACTCGTATTATAAATTTATAACATGGCTCTTGCAAAAGCGATCCACTCTCGAACGTCTCTCCCTTCTTATGCGAGGAGCTACCAATATTATATAATTTACTCTTTGCGAGGGGCTCTCTAATTAAACTGTACATATTATACATGGTACGATTAACTTACCTGTAACCTTTCAACCAATCACCTTCATATAGCATTCCGCCAATCGTGAGAAAACTTCCTTTACCTGTGGATATGAATGTGATAATCGTGTTTGGTTTGTTAATATCGGTCAAAGATTAAATTATGGCCTTGATGATGCAGTGAGTGATTGGACCGCTGGGAATGGCCTAATACGTGAGGATGGACCTTTTTGACTGATGACTCTTTTTGAGTTGGGGCTTCCATTTAATAAAATATTATTAAGTACTTATTATTATATCTATCGGTACCAGAACCTGACTGTCATCCCATTCTCAATCAAATCAGCTCATCACAATCCACTACTGGATATACTCTCCCATGGTATGCCACAATAAGACTGGAGGGACTGGTCCCTCCGCCTACCACATTCAATTTACCTTAAAGAGTGACCCTCTTTAAACCTCGTTGGTCCCTATCTTGAGAGCTTCCCACATTTGGTCTCAATTCAAAGCCTTATCTGTTCCCCCGGGTATAATATCTGTTTATCAACACACATGGCCGACTCACTGCCTACTCTACTTGCTAAACCTGCAAGCTATTTATTCCATTCCGTTTTACCGTCTTTCAAATCACATTTCCAGTCGCCGACATATCTGTCGAACCTCGAAGTAAAGATGGCATGACGAAGACCATTCTTTCTAGCTTTCTTGTCTGCTAATACCAACAGTGGCGTAAATCCTCGTGGGTGGTGATAATGAGGCATGAGGGTTTAAAACAAGTGTAAATAACAATAAATAAAATACTTTGGCACAGATCGTGTGGTTATCTTGTGTACAAAAATGACACATGACATTGATTGTAATTTATGTACCAAGCAGTATTTTCTTAAAAAAGGTCTTATTTTGTAGAATATTTTTAAATAGTCCGCTAAAGATCCTATAATTTATTATAGGGTAGGTACATCAAAATGGATGCAAGACGCACGGGGCCGTTCAATGTGGCCACACCTGGGGGAGGCCTATGTCCAGCGGACGTCTGTGTCGACGTCTTTTGGCAGAATTGATGATGATGATGGCATCAAAATGTAGGAAGAGCCTCAGGTGTCTGCGCCGTTGCTGAACTGGCTACCGGGAGTTGGGTACTACGACTCGGACAGGTTAGGTTTGAAGGGGATGGTGGGGTCTAGTAAGCGAACTAAGACCCCGTCCATCCATACCAGAATGATTAGGCAGACCAGTAACCTAAAGTTTCTATATTTCTATCTATTACAAGTCTCTTGCCATTAATCGGGCGCTATTATTTAGAAATGTTCAATAAATCCAAAGCACATTTTCAAAGAGTTTTAACAAAGGGCAACACCACACGCACATACTTATCCAGACTCTGCACGACCCGAGAATCTAACCCTTAACCCAAAGCAGTAGCGCTTGTGGCATCTATATCAACTAGGCAGAACCAACAATAAAAACACAAATCCACAAATTAACTATTTATTTAATTACATACATACTTAATTCACTACATAAATGCTTTACTGTTTGCCGTGTGCCTTCTGTAAGCCCCTGCTGAGTTCGATGAGCTGCTGGTAATGCTCCCTGAAGCCCTGCAGAGCCAACTCCTGCTGGCTTTTCATCGAGGAGTTGCTGATGATGTACTTCTCTATACATTCTATGCACTTGCTGTCCAACTGGATGTCTTCTTCCGTGAGGGACTCCGGCTTCGATAGCTGTATTGACGTTGGTAGTATCTGGAAAATATTGAATTTGTTTACTAAAGCTGCAGATCAAATAAAGGGAAATGCAGATAAGAGAATTTGTTTTTTACCCACGACGGAACGGAGACGGTATATGCGTTTGGGGTGAGAGGTTGTTTGTTTGTTTGTGTGTTTGTGCAAATACATGTTGCCATTTTTCTCCAAAACTACTAGTCCGATTTTGATGCAGTTTTCAATTATGGGTTCGGGTTTGATTGGTGCATGTTGTTAGATAGGTGTTACGGTGACAACTCACCAGGGGGCGCTGCAGCAAACATTTTTTGTGCAAATCAAAGTTGCCATTTTTCTCCAAAACTACAAGTCCGATTTTGATTCAGTTTTCAGTTATGGGTTCGGGTTTGATTGGTGCATGTTCTTAGATAGGTGTTACGGTGACAACTCACCAGGGGGCGCTGCAGCAAACATTTTTTGTGCAAATCAAAGTTGCCATTTTTCTCCAAAGCTACAAGTCTGATTTTTATTCAGTTTTCAGTTATGGGTTTAGGTTTGATTGGTGCATGTTCTTAGATAAAAAAATAAAAGTAAAAAGTTTAAAATAAAAAGCAAAATTAATTTTTTTGAAAAAACACCCACCTTAAAAAAACTCAAGAATGTCCGTCGGGAGCTGAACATTGCAAAACTAGTTCATTTAATGGCAGCCCCCGACGGACATTCTTGGGTTTTTTTAAGGTGGGTGTTTTATGTTATTTTTATCCTTTTTTCAATAAAGGGGATAGAACCGATGTGGCATATCAACCTGTCCGCCATTTTGATTTTTTTTCGAAATCGCGGCCCACGATGAAAGTGGTATATATGGATAGAGGACATTTAGACGAACCAAAAATGTCCAGTAACACGGTACCCAAAGTGTCACGTTACCGAGATATTTGAAGTTAAAGATCGACAAATGAGTATAACATAATCACTTTATATTTTTTTAAATAGCCTTTTTACGTGTATATGCGTTAAATTGCATCCAAATAATAGTTCCCTGGTTGATTATTATTAATCGCACAGTAAAGTCGCCTTGCATCGCAATAAAACGATATGTTATGTCAAAGAATAGTTTTCTCGTGCTCCTAGTAGTGTGTAATGTAGGCCTACTCTCTTTCAATAACCAGTAATAATAATAATCAATGCCTATAAACACGTAAAAGGTCTAATTTTTATGTGGTCATTGTACTCAAATGTACATCTTTACCTTCAAATATCTCGGTAACGTGACACTTTGGGTACCGTGTTACTGGACATTTTTTGTTCGTCTTTATGTCCTCTATCCAAACATACCACTTTCATCGTGGGCCGCGATTTCGAAAAAAAATCAAAATGTCGGTGGGTCGATATGCCAGCTCCCATACAAAAAAGTTCAAACCCCTTTTTAACAGTCGTGGGTTTTTTCAAAATTTTTAATTTTGCTTTTTGAGAACTGACATTGAAGCATGAAGATTTAACTTCTCGACGACGATGACGACTTTATTTTCAGCTAAAGTGCAAAAGGGGATAGAACCGATGTGGCATATCAACCTGTCCGCCATTTTGATTTTGTTTCGAAATTGCGGCCCACGATGAAAGTGGTATGCATGGATAGAGGACATTTAGACGAACAAAAAATGACCAGTAACACGGTACCCAAAGTGTCACGTTACCGAGATATTTGAAGATAAAGATCGACAAATTAGTACAACGACAATCATTAAATATTTTAGAAAATAGCCTTATTACGTATATAGGTGTTAAATTGTATCCAAATAGTAGTTCCCAGGTTGATTATTCTTATGCACACGAGAAAATCGCTTCGCATTGCAATGAAACGCTATTTTATGTCAAATAATAGTTTTCTCGTGCTCCTAGTAGTATGTAATGTACCTACTCTCCTTAAATAGCCAGTAATAATAATCATCAATACCTAAAGACACGTAAAAAGTCAATTTTATATGTGGTCATTGTACTCATATGTCCATCTTTACCTTCAAATATCTCGGTAACGTGACACTTTGGGTACCGTGTTACTAGACATTTTTTGTCTGTCTATATGTCCTCTATCCGTACATACCACTTTCATCGTGGGCCGCGATTTCGAAAAAAAATCAAAATGGCGGTGGGTCGATATGCCAGCTCCCATACAAAAAAGTTCAAACCCCTTAGACAAGCATTGAAAGCATTGAGCTTACATTATCATGTATCATAATGGTAATTTGGTATTATTATATCTAGCCCATATTGTCCAACTGCAAGGCAAAGACCTCCCTGTTGACAGTGGCATAAAGGCGCATCTAAGCCGTTCCAGTAATAGTAAAGAGGGGCTGTCTATAGTACAGTGCTTCTAACGTGCACAGTTCTAACGAAGAAAAACGTTTATAAATATCTCAAGGGGGGAGGAGTTGCTCACCCAATGTGGAAATTGTCTCCAATATGGACATACAAAAACTTACTGTAAGAGAAGTCCAAAATGCACAAAGTGTGCAGGGGATCATTTGTCGGTTGATTGCCTACGGAAAACTAGATCCGATAGCGTCAAGTGTGTGCTGAGTGAAGGCAATCATCCAGCAAATTATAAAGGCTGCAAAGTATACAGGGAATTACAAAAAATCAAATTTCCACCAGCACCTGCACAGGTCCAAAAATACAGACGATCATACGACAGGACAAAACAATCATACAACCCATTAACAACTGCAAAGACAAATGCCGAAGTAGTGCAAGATAAAACACCACCGGTAGCCAATGATCCTAACAATAAAACGAGCAAGGACCAGAACTGTGACATAAAAGAGCTAATGCTAGCAATGAAACAAATGATGGAACAATTAACAACAATGACAAATCTAATTTTGAATCTCACGACCAAATTAACTGCACACTGGACTCCATAAAAATGGTGCTCTGGAACGCCAATGGGCTGTCACAACATACCCCAGTGGCGTGCGCTCTATTAAGGCTCTTAGGCTTAGCCTACCTTACCAACTGAGCATTTCTTATAACTAATTAACCATGTAATAAAATAACACCATGTACAAAATAATAATAAAAAAGTTCAAACTCCTGTTAAAATACTTAGAGCAATTTTTCGCGTACGAATCTTATATTTACAGGCTTGCTTAGGCTAGCATTCGAGTAGCCTAAAACCCATTCATAATTTTACGCACACAGCGTCACATCGGTGAATGATCGGTGCATATTTTCGTGTATATGAACCGCACACATGCATGTCAACTCCTGCCAGTGGAGCTGGCCTGTGATTGGCTGCAACAACACAAGGCTACGATTGTGCTAATATTGATCGAAGCTACGATTGGATGCGTAATGCGTGCCATCTTCAGCCCGCGAACTCCGGCGCGAAGTTCAAATTTGTTTTTTTTTTAACGGTTTTTGCAATTTGCAGGCCAGTGCTAGCTTGAATACTGACTACATACGTCTTACAGCCGCGAATCATATTTTATTAATCAACATACAACCTAGCACTGGCCTGCAAATTGCAAAAATGTAAGGAAATTAAGAAATTTGAATTTCGCGCGTTTGCGGTCTTCGCTCTTCCGTCCACAGATAGAGTGCAGCACTGACAACACATTTCATTGATTGATTTCGTACCTATAATCCTGCAAAATTTTGTTGACCGCTGTTGTGAACAAACTCGATTTGAAAATGATGCAATTTTATTTGGTAGTAGTATTTTTCTATCGGCAAATTAGAAAGGAGATGGCTAAATGACTGCCTCCAGCAAGTATAGGATTCCCACACTGACTCGTAGTATTTAAACAATCAAACATTAATTATTTAGTGTTTAATAATTTCCTAGAAGTTGCGTGAACTAAAGAAAAAGCAAAAATTAAATATTTTTTTTCATTGACATAAAATGGTGAAATACTCGTAATACAGCTGCTAGTTGCTATAGCAACTGCAAGCTAAGGATGGTCCACATCGCTTTTCAGAATGTTAATTCGAAGCAGTACTTATATCGATACTTAATAATAGTTATCAAAACGATTTATTTTCTGAAACTAAGAAGTGGTAATCAGAGTTTTTGGTGGGAATCTATGGCGTGCAATTCAGTGTCTTGTTTAGTTCCTTGTGTTTTGAAAAGGGGGTTGTTTGAAAGTGACTGTCGATTCTACCCAATTCAACTTAATTAAATCAAAATCAAATAAAACAAGGGATAGCTTCGAATTATGGTTATTCATTTAATCGTGCTACATATTTTGCGAAAAATATGAACTGATGAATAGTGATCGGCAAAAAGTAGTTCTTTTAATTGTTTCGATTATTTTATTTCATCTCTAAAAAAAGCACACGTCATATGTCAGACGTCGTTTTAACGCTTTGCCGTTTATTTGTTCGTTGTGCTTCTATATTTTGGATTTCCACCCTCGCTTTGACCCTTTTGCTTCTCAACGCGGACTTGACTTGCAGTATATTCATCATGCTATACATGAACTGCGGTAGGTATAACCACGCAAAGACTGCGGCGGCATATCATCACTTCGTTGCCTGCTGCTCTACTTACTATCCTAAATGTAGATGACTCACCTTTTTTTTGCGCCTGGGAAATCATCAAATAACTCCTCCCGCTCTTGGGCAGAGTGGAAGGGAGTGTCAAACTTCTACTGACGAAAAACCACCCAAGTTCCTTCTTCGCCCTTGTGCCGAGGCCGCGTTATCTCTTTCGATAATCCGCAGCCCCGACGGGCGTCGGCCCTTGCGGGCCCCTCCTTGCTGACATCTCTTTGAGGCGCGCGTGGAACACGAACGCGCCGGCGTCGACACGGTCGATGCTGCCGTCATAAGACGGCCGGACGGCGAGCTAGCCTATTACTCACCGTCCACAGGCCCGCGTCTACGGTGGCCGGAAGCCATTACGTGGCCCCCGACGCCCGAAGCTTCTCCCGCGGCGCCGCGGCGGCTGGGACGAGAAGTTCTCTCCCTGTCACGTTCCGCCACCTCCTTCGCTAGCATAACTGCTTCGCAGAAGGAGGCGATGGCGTCCCATTCCTCCTCGTCCCGGACCATGGCTTGCACCAGGACCGGACGTGAGAGGTCGCCGCCGCCGATCGCCGCTACGAGAACACGACGGGGCTCCGCCCAAGCAGGGCACACCTCCACAGTGTGCTCCACCGTGTCCTCCGGTCGATCCTCGCAGTGAAAGCATCCGGGCGCGTTCCTCCCGTCTGATTTGGTACAAGTACCTCCCGAAACATTGGTGTCCGGTGAGAACCTGCGTAAGACGGAAGGTGGGGGCGCCGTGGCTACCTACTCTCTAGTCACTCCCCAAAGAGCCCTAGATGACTTACCTTAATTGTTAACCATCGTGAGTTAACTATTATGTAGGTTATTGACGTAAGTCATCTACAGTTAGAATTATTCTAGAACTAATTAAGAAACATCGAACAAATGTGACTTCCATTTAGGGGGATGAAGACCTCAACTTTTAAGTCAAAAAATATACTACGTGTATATTTTATATAAAAGCCAAACTACAAATAATCCCCTGGATGACATACTGTCATATTACTGCAGCTGTAATGTGGGGAACAGAACTCTGGGCTGTTGTCATGTAATGACAGTGATCTGGTATCTGGGATGGGCGAGAGACCAGAACACGCTATCCGCTCCGGCTTTATTTTTAGGCAAGAATAACAGAAAAGAATAAAGTCATTCACGTTTTTGCTGTTTTATTTTCAATATTTTTTATGTTAAAAACTTTAGATTATTATTGTATCGATTCTGTTACACTTGAATTTCAATCCCATCTCTATAAAAATCAAACGTCATATGACAGATGTCGTTTGAACGCTTTGCCGTTTGCATGTTCGTTTGGATTTTTTATTTTGGATTTTTTATGACCCTCGCTCGCCTACCTACGGACCTCTCGCTACTCGACACAGACAGAACACTACCTATGAACATTGTCTGTGAAAACCGTCTTTATTTTACTCATTTGGATGAGTAGGTACGTTAGGTTTTACAAGAGTAAACACGCGGGTGGGAGTAATTTTTGCGCGGATTGCAAAAAAGCCCGTTGTATTACATTTTTAGGTGCAATTACCCCTTTGTGTATATTTACTTAAGTACCACCATGCGAAATCGGGGTGGCTCGTTTAGTCTTTAATACAATTATATCAATATCAATGCAGATACATCCAAATGCCTAAGTAAAAGTTCATAGCAATGACATTTGTTTGCAGTTTTTATACGTATTGACGTAGGAGCCAAACGATTTCATTTTCAGGATTTTCAACATATGATCAACTTCCGAAAGTGTTTTTTATATGAAATACTAATATTCAGCTATTCAGCGTTGCATTTTGCTAGGTGCCATGTTTATACATGCTTGGTTCAGTCGTCCTAACTGAATTTAGCCATCTCCTTTATTTTACGTCTATGGAAGCCATTATTGTTTCATTGTTGTGACAAGCAATTTAAAGCGCGATTTGTTTTGAAACCGAAAACGTACAGGTAGTGTCAGTTATTAGATACCATTAATAACAGTAGTGTAAATATTAGCTTTGTTGTGTATTATTTGTTATTATTCCCTTAACAAATAATAACAATGGTAGGTGAAGTTTGTGCTAATAATGTGTGTTTGCTAGATGTTAAAGGTAATAAGTTTTCTCAATTATCGTATAAGTAATGATAAGGTGCAAGTTGTATCTAAAGGTAGATGTGTGAAGGCCGCTTCGGATATTATCTTGCAAGTGACGTGTTTTGTACTTTTGTAACTATCACCCTCTCACTTGGATGAGTTTTTTGAGGTGGCCGAATCTTTCTTCTGTTTGCATCGATAAAAAATCATGAGTTGAACCTTGAATAATGTGGTGAGTTTTTGAATTGTATTTAGGTATAACTTTTACAGGCTTATTTTCAAATGTTATAAATGTGACAATTTTTTTTTTTGCTGTCAATATTTCGTGGCCTACCCACCGTGGCGGACCACTGCACGCCACTGACATACCCTAGAGGTTAAAAAATACATAAAATTAAATAACATCGACACCATGTTAATCTCTGAAACGCATTTTACAAGGAAGAGCCATTTTAACATACCAGGATACAAATTTTACCACACCATGCATCCTGATGGTAAAGGCTATGGAGGAAGTGCAGTTCTGATTAAGAACAACGTTCGACATCACATGGTTCATAGCTACTGTACTGAAAAAATGCAGGCTACAAACATTGTGATAGAGGACTGGTCGGGGCCTGTCACAATATCAGCTATATACAGCCCACCAAAGCATGTCATAAAGCAAGAGGAATACGATGACTACTTTAAAACCTTAGGACCGCGGTTTGTGTCTGGTGGCGACTTTAATGCCAAGCACACATTTTGGGGTTCTCGGATCATAAATACGAAAGTTCGACAGTTAATACTTACTATAAACAAACTTCGACTAATCGCTATATCAGGGGTGCACAGACTTATTGAGACCAAGGGCCACTTGCCAATGATAACCTAGTGGCGGGCCACCAGAACAAACTAAAAATAAAAAAATTGCCAAAAATTTAATTAAGTACAAAAATAATATACTATGTCTGAAGCGTGGCATTGTTTTGCGCTTACAATCATTTTAACACTCGTAAAATTTCTTATATCAACAGGAGAACCAACATATTGGCCCACTGACCGAAAGAGGAAGCCAGATGTTATCGACTTCTGCGTCACTAAAGGTATTAGCAGCACCGACTTCAGCTGCAAATCTAGCACTGACCTATCCTCTGACCATTCTCCTGTTGAAGTATTATTGAGTCGAAGAATTCTGCGAAAGGAAAGGCCCTGCCGACTACATACTCGTAGAACTAACTGGGAATACTTTCGAGAATTAATAACCAAATCTCTTGATGTCAAAATACCATTACAAAAGGATGAAGATATCATAAACGCAGTTGAACACTTTAACCTCACAGTCCAGCAGGCTGCATGGGAAGCCACGCCTCCACCAAGCCTTAGTAATCGAGATGGACCTCAATGCTCACCATCCATCAAAAAACTATTAGATGAGAAGCGCAAAGCTAGAAAGAGATGGCAAACCACACGTTACCCAGAGCACAAAACGGTATATAACAGACTTGCTGCACAACTTAAGCAACTGCTGAGCGATGACAGAAATCAGAAAATTGCTACATATCTACAACACCTGGATGCTAAACCCTCAACAGACTACTCTTTATGGAAAGCGACAAAAGGATGCAAACGCCCAATAACTCACCAACCACCTTTGCTCAAAGCGGACAATTCATGGGCTAGGAATGATGTTGAGAAAGCCAAAGTATTCATGGAGCATCTGCAAGAAGTCTTCCAACCAAATCCTAATAATGGCTCCAAAAAGACGGAAATGGTTGCAGAATTGCTGGACCAGACGCTCCAACTAGAATTGCCCATTCAGAAACTTAGCAAAGCGGAGATCAAATCTGCAATCAGAAAACTGAGTGTAGGGAAAGCACCTGGATACGACATAATTACATCTCAAAAATCAAAGGGCATAACATTCTTGACGCAATTATATAATGCCATCTTACGAAGGGAATATG
Organism: Diarsia dahlii; assembly: GCA_949775195.1. Classification (NCBI taxonomy): domain Eukaryota; kingdom Metazoa; phylum Arthropoda; class Insecta; order Lepidoptera; family Noctuidae; genus Diarsia; species Diarsia dahlii. The sequence goes on from OX459195.1 coordinate 18,976,040, forward strand.
TACCTCCACAATGGAAAGTGGCCAAAATTATAATGATCCCAAAACCAGGCAAAGGTCTCGAAGAAGCTAAATCTTATCGACCAATTAGCCTGCTCCCAATTACATCCAAAGTAATGGAGACATTGATACTCGGAAGATTAAATCCAATTATTAAGGAGAAAAAAGTAAAAAAAACTAATACCCAACCATCAATTTGGATTCAGGGAAAAGCACGGTACAATTGAGCAAATTCATAGACTCGTTGATGGTATTGCATAATCATTTGAACAAAAAGAATACTGTACAGCTTCTTTCCTCGACATATCACAGGCATTTGACAGAGTCTGGCATGATGGACTTCTGTACAAAATAAAAAAGACACTGCACACCAACTTTTACAGACTAATAAGATCGTACCTACTTGGTAGACACTTTTTTGTGAGTCAAGGTGAAGCAAATACAGAGCTTAAAGAAATCCAAGCAGGAGTGCCGCAGGGTAGTGTAATGGGACCTACTCTGTATCTTCTTTATACAGCTGACCTGCCAATATCTGACGACGTTGTTATGGGCACATTTGCTGATGACACAGCTATTATGGCATCAGATAACTCACCAATTCAAGCTTCTCAAAAACTACAGAACAGCCTAGATAAAATTACAAAATGGTTAAAAGACTGGCGCATCAAAGCCAATGAAACAAAATCTGTCCAGGTAACATTTACAACCCGGCGAGAGACTTGTCCTCCAGTTACACTAAACGCTGTTCAGCTTCCACAATCTGACGAAGCGAAATATCTTGGAATGTACCTAGACCGACGCCTGACATGGAGAAAGCATATTTTTACCAAACGCCTAGCAATGGGACAACAAGTGCGCAAGATGTATTGGTTGATGAATAGAAACAGCCAACTGTCAATGGAAAACAAACTTTTGTTATACAAAAGTATAATAAAACCAATATGGACATACGGAATACAGCTATGGGGTACGGCTGCCAACTCCAATCTAGAAATTCTGCAAAGGTTCCAATAAAAAATGCTACGGATGACAGTTGACGCACCATGGTATGTCACTAATCTCTAAACTTCATCGAGAGCTTGGCATCAAAACCGTAAAAGAGGAAATCAAGGAGAGAGTCACAACATATAAAGACTGCAGCTGCACCCAAACATATTGGCACACCACCTTATGGACGAAATATTTCCAAGAGTGAGGAGACTTAAGAAAAGAGTCCCTCAAGACTTACTCTAACATATTTTTTTTAAATTTAAGAGGGCATGTCACTGGACCTGTACCTCACATACCATCCATCACACCATAAGTATTGTTGAATGTCTCCTGGACAGATGGCAATAAAAAAAACAGAAAACACACTCACTTGTTGTACAATAGTCCTGGCCACATCTCCATTGGCAACATCTCCCAGTATATCCTGCCTCAACGCAGTGAGAAGCACTGCCTCCCTGATGGCACCGCTCTGGAGTAGCTCCACCATTAACTTGTCCATACTCTGGTGCCAGGTCAAGTAGAATACTAGCGGACCAAAGTGGCGGGTCGATCTGGAAAAAAAGATTGATAGATGTTTAGACAAAATAAAAACAAGTGTTTGGTTAGTTTCGACCACCGCAAGTCACATACTTATTGGTCCTTACGGGCTACGGGCCGCGTGTCAGAACAGGGTTTAAAGTACCTACACGGTGTAGGTAGTATAGTACTTTGTAGTTACTCGTTCGTGTTGAGGCTGGCACGCACATACATGACAGTGGAAAACCACGTGTCGTGCGAACTGCGAGTCGAGTTACCTTAGGATTAGGCAAAACACACGCTCCGGGCGTGGAGTTGCGGACACTAGCCCGATGCATCTATTCTATTCTACCTTAGGATTATTCCCGCCTGTCAATCACCGCTAAACTTTGAATGCGTATGGCTATCTAATCTAACTCGCGACCGGCGCACGCAGCCGGCGCCGATGTCGTTCTAAAATATCCCTAAGACATGCACTCTCATTGAGAGCATTTGCCTGTATTTGTGTTCAGATTCGAAAATAATATCACTGATCTCTGGTCTTCTTCTTTTCGTGTCGATCACTAAACTCTGTCTGCCGTCCGGCTCTATCATAATAACAAACAACTGATCTCTGGTAAAATATGCATCATCATCATCATCAGCCTATAATGTTCCCAACTGCAGGGACTCAGGCCTCCTCTCTAAGAGAAGGATGGGCTTATAATCTACCACGCGGGCCCAGTGCGGATTGGTAGATGTCACATGTCTTTGAATATTTTGGTTCTAAGACATGCCGGTTTCCTCACGATGTTTTCCTTCACCGTTTTGAGAGCAGTGGTGATGATATAAATTACACAAAGTAATGCGCCTGACGGGGTTCGAACCCACTGTTCGTAAGTCGGGGCCGCCACCACTGGGCCACCACTGCTCCTATGCATAAAATATTCAAACAAATGCTTAATTCAAGCAATATTTCCTCACCTCAAAAGCTCATACTTGCTGTGGCTATCCACATGCTGGTATGTGATGCTGGTTACCTTCTGGTACGAAGGCTCATCCGGCTCGTACTGTACACAAGCACGGTCCAGCACAAACTCATACTGCTCTCTCTCAAGTAAGCTGTTGAACTTCTCTAGGTCACTGAACATCACCGGCTCTCTTAGTTTACGACCGTGGAGTGGGAAATACACCTGGAATTAATAAAGAGATTGGTAGGAACTTTATGTTTGCTTTTGAATTAACAAGTTCAATTTAATTTTTCAGGGGTAGCCGGGTAGGCAGAACTTGAGTTTTTTGAACCAGTTTTGAGTTTGAACAGTATTACGTCTTATGGCATTCTGCTGTGGGGATCAGCAGCAGATGTTGATTCGTTTTGATTGATAGTTTTAGGAAACCAGTAGTAAAAAGGTTTTGGTCTCTGTTTGCAGGCTCATCATTAAGAAAGGTTGCAGTTGATTAAATTATTTAAAAAATAATACCTGGTTTAATCTTTTTCTGACATCATGATCACAGCTGCGAAGATAGCCATCAGGGTCTCTAAAATATTCATAAGAAAAAGGTGAAAAATGTTTATAATTAGGGTAACAAAGGAAGGAAGTGTGACTGTGTTTTCTATTTGGTTAGCCTACTTTATGGCCCAATGCATGGCAAAATTAAATTAAATAATTAGGCGAGATGTGTAATTTTAAGAGGTTCGTCTCTCAAGAGCCCTCACCACTGGTAGCTCAGACCCTGTTCCTGGTGTGTGTGAATGAATAAACAATTGTAATAAATTACATCTAAAGGTTGTCAGGACAGTCCACAATATCATTTGGATCCATAGTCAACTTTACAAGAATGTAAGTATTTGGGTGAGGAGAATCAAACAAAGTATTTCAAACAAACTGTAATCAGGATCTTATTACAAAATAATTAGAGTCACTTAAAAACTAGACACTCCAACAAGAACGTAGCGCGTTTTCGTGATGTGAACAGGTCAACTCCTTGACTGACTCGCTGCACCATTTGTTCTCCCCACGCTAGCTCCAGGTGTTGCGTCAGAGTGAATGATAACCGATCACTTTGATAGAAGATGGCATTTGGTATATCCAGTTGATATTCCCGCCATCACATCTATATAAGTTATTTTGTTTTAATCAGTTTAGTCCCTATCTAAAAATATGGCAAAAGCCACCCCTATCCTAATCCCCTTCTAAACCTATCTATGCTGTGTGATAACTGGCTATGTTTGCCCCACAATCCAGCTCATATCATGTACTTTTGTTTACAGATTAGGTTTGAGTTTCATATCAAGAGGAACTTATGGTAAGCTTACCGTTCAACAATAAATCTGTGTTCATTAGCCACACCAAATGTGATGTCAGTAAATATGAACTTGGATGTATCATAGCCAACCAGAGCTGGGTCTTTGGACAGGACATCTTCAATGTGTTGTTGGATCTGAAAATAATAAACTTCTAAACATAACTGATACACCATTGATTTCATACTTTCAGTATAGTTTTTCAAATTTGAAAGAATAGGTAGGTATGTACCTTTGTGTCTTATGCCAAATAATCATGGGATAATATGGCCCAGCAGTTACATGACTTTTGATGTGACGTGCCTTTGTTTACTTACAGGTCTACCGAGCATTCAAATGGTAAGTAGGTACCTACACAAATAAAACTGAAGTAATAAAATCACTCTTTCCCTTTCTTACCTTTACAACAGGAGGCATTTGTAACAATCTATCAGCCCTTGCATTGGCTTTAGCAACTTCTTCCTCAAGCTCCTCATTTGTTAAGAATTTGTAAGTTGGGGTTTTCAGAATGTTTAGCCCTTGGTTGGTCCTTTTGCGAAACACTTTATTGAAATCGGGTCGGGTCAATCGTTTCAATAAAATTTGAACATTTGATGAGAAGAACTTCGGTGCTGGGTCTTGTGCTCCATCTAGTAAACAATAATTGGGCAAATGTATGAAATTGTTCAGGGTTTTCAACCACTACTCTCGTATTGATCTGAGCCCCTACCTAAGTTTTATTAAATGGTTACGTGAGTGGACTTACCGTAAACTGATGGAACTATGCTCAACTTGCGGCATGGTATAACCAATATTTGTGCATCTGTAATAACGTTTCTAGGATTATTGCGTGCTAGTTTTCTAAATAAAAGCGACATTTTAATATTTTACGATTACTCTCTGAATCCTAACCTAAAATTTTGTTTATTTTTGAAACCTGAGTTTGAAATCTAGGCTTTCGAGAAAAATTTCGCTTTCATTCTCGTTGCTCTGTTAAACATTTGAATGAATGAATGCCCACAGCCCACTTCCGGCTGGTGTCGGTCAAAGCTGTCGGCAAAAGCAACATCTCAAATAACTTTTTTTTTAATTTATTTATTAACGCGCGCAACATTCTCTTTGTCAATTTAATTGTCTATTGTTCTGTCAAAATAATATTTTGTCAAAGTCAAGTGATTACCGTTGATTACCGTACTCTGTTTTCTGTGTAAAACAATCTAAGTAAAGATAACGTATTAAACTGTACTTGAATTGTACAAGAACGTCTTGATGACTTATCTTTATCAACATGGCCAAACGGAAAGCGGCTGTGAATGATATCATTTATGAATTGGACAATGAGGACATCGTACTAACTAGTGACGATGAGGTTAAAGATCCCAAAATAAATCGTTTGGAGACGGCCAACAGTACATGCGTTACCTCAACTGACAAAGAAAGTAATGTAGAACTAGAAATTAGTTTAGAAGCATCTGATGTAGATAAGCCAAGTGAGGACGTGAGTGATAACACAACTCCACAGACGATGCATAATGGAGGGAAAACGCCGAGCGACGTATCTATTGAATTCACTCCAAAAGGTACCAGCTCTCAAAAGGCAGTTGATGAAGTTGATTGCGTCAAGAAAATTGTTAGTGACTCTGCAAAAGCCACTATACTGAACGAAGATATAGTCATAGATTCTCCCGGTAATAGCGATCTGGGTGTAGAGGGCTGCGAAAATAGGACACCCCTAATAACAGTGCGATTCAAAGATAGTAAAATGGCTAGTAATTATAAGAAAAAGGTGAAAGCATTTATGTTGAAGTTAATCAAGCTTCATGAAGGAGAGAGTATTGGGTCTGATACTGATACAGATGTAGAACTAGACATTTGGCCTGAAGATTTAATTGAACCGGATGTTGTGGAGAAGCAGGAAGAAAGTAGTTTGTTCTTTGTGGACACTGACCCCTGCACTGACCGGCCAAATGTTATTCCCAGATACAGCCAGGTAAGCTGAGCTATCTTATTTCTAACTAGCTATTTACATGCAAAGCCAGGGTGTGGTGTACCCCAGCTTGGCACATTTAGCAGTAATCATCCGACTATGCACATGGATGATTTCTGGTTGATGCATTAAACCTATTAAGGCACCAAACCATGCCACACACAGTTTTACAGCTGAAATGCACTTTTTATTTATCTACCACCTACCAGAAATGGCATAATATAATACCTAATAATCCTCCTTAATGATGACTTATTAGTCCTCCCTATTGAGAATATTGGTTTTGGCTGCCTATTGTTAGTATATTATGAGCTCATAGCAATAATAACAACCCACATAGTCCCACTACTATTAAAATAAAATAATTCGTTATTAAAAAAAAACAACTTCTGATTTATGAATATTTTTTGTAATTGTCTCGAATAATACTCCATATTAAAAAAAAACCATCTTGTTTCCAGGCATCAACAGTCATAACAAATACCCCTGACGAAGAACCGACTCCACCTCCGTTACGAAGAGGGCCTTGCTGCTTCAATTGTGATGGTGCTCATCAACTTAGGGAGTGCAAGGAGCCCAGAGATCATGTTAGAATACAAGAGAAAAGGAAAGCCATGCATTCAAATAGAGTTGGGTAGGTTGTTAATGACATAATTTACAATATAATAGCAGTATACTGAAATGGAATGCTTCAAAAATCTGTAATGCGCAAAAAAACGCAGGAGAACAAAAAATTACAGAAATATACAATGAAATGTGAAAGCAAAAGATTTTTATAATGACTGACTTTTATAGATTATATTTTATAAGTAGTTACTACCCCCAGAGAAGAACCCCCCTCCCTAGAGAATTGACAATAATTTCATGATTAACTCAACATAAACTTCAATTTATTCATCTCCATTTCAGACGTTACCATGTAGAAGATGAACAGAAATACGGTCATCTAATACCTGGTAGAATATCTGGGCAGCTGCGGCATGCCCTAGGACTCAAGAGGAGCGAACTACCAATGCATATCTACCGCATGCGGTTACTAGGATACCCGCCTGGATGGCTGGAGGAAGCCAGGATATCACACTCTGGCATCACCATGTTTGATTCAACGGTAAATATAAATTTAATGTAAATGAGTGTATAGTGTGTATACATACATCTTTTTGGGGCTGAGGGTTGTTCGAAAGAGATACTGCGGTATCTCCTAGGCACAAGGGCTAAGAAGGAACATGGGTAGTTTTTAGTAAGTAGAAGTCTGACACTTCCTACCACTCTGTCTAGAGTGGGAGGAGTCATTTGATATCTCCCATCACGCAAAAAAAGGGTAATTATACACACTACTGTTAGGTAGATTATATATCTGCCTAACCTTTCCATGCTTGTAAGCGTGATGTTAACATGTTGTTCTTTCTTTCCAGGGTAATGCCATACAAGAGCCAGAAGAGGAAGAAGGCGAGTTGACTGAACCCGGCTTCAAAGACAAGTTTGACATCAAAAAGATTCTTGACTTCCCAGGGTTCAATGTAAAAGCCAGTTTGCGATATGTAGACGTACGTTATCTTTCATTAATATTATTTATACATTCCTGTCATAATTATTCAAACAGTGAACCTGACAATGACAATATGCTTGTGTCCACCACAAATAATCGTATGGAGTGTAGTTTGTAATGATGAGTCATGATGTGGAGATAACAAAAAAACCCATTTTCACTACGAAGAAAAAACAAAGTCCTCCGCCGCGTCTGTTATAGTGTTTTTTTTTTTTCTGTTCGCGATAAATTCAAACACCGATTTTCATGCTGTTTTCACCAATGGAAAGAGTGGTTCTCGAGGAAGGTTTTAGTATATAATTTACACCTGTAATAGGTTCCCATGGGTTGCGGGAACGGGATCAAAATTTCATGGCACATCCACAGGGGCGATGCCGCGGGCATCAGCTAGTTTACTATAAAACTAGAGATGATTAATATTATTATTTACAGGCCTAATATGCCATATTAACGCATTTGCGATACTCCTGGTATTGCAAGTCCTTTGGCAGTTATGGTCCGGTCACTAATTATTTAGTGAGCAATTTGCTTATTCACCATCATATTAAAAACAATGTTCAATTTACAAAGAAACAATGGATGGACTGTGTGAAGGATGGTATGGCCAGAGAGGAGGTGACTGCTGAGATGACGAGAAATAGGGAAGCATGGAAGTAGAAGACATGTTGCGACGAACCCAAATAAAGTGGTATAAGGGCAGGAGAATGATGATGAATGTTCAATTTACATACAGAAGGCATGTTGCAACAACTCCAAATAAATTGGGATAAGGGCAGGAGAATGATGATGAATGTTCAATTTACATACAGAAGGCATGTTGCAACAACTCCAAATAAATTGGGATAAGGGCAGGAGAATGATGATGAATGTTCAATTTACATACAGAAGGCATGTTGCAACAACTCCAAATAAAGTGGTATAAGGGCAGGAGAATGATGATGAATGTTCAATTTACATACAGAAGGCATGTTGCAACAACTCCAAATAAATTGGGATAAGGGCAGGAGAATGATGATGAATGTTCAATTTACATACAGAAGGCATGTTGCAACAACTCCAAATAAATTGTGATGGAGGAAAAAGAATCCTACTAATATTATACACGCGACAGTATGTATGTATGGATGTTAGTTACTCTTTCACGCAAAAACTACCCAAAGGATTTGGATAAAATTTGGTACACAGATAGTTTATAACCTGGATTAACACATAGTATAGTTTTTATCCCGATTTTATCTTCCTGTGGGATAAATTTCGAGTTGTAGCGGGCAAAGCCACCGGCAACAGCTTGTATAATTATGAATAAATACTTTATTTTCTGCTTATATTTGCAGGAGTCTGAAGAATTCGGTCTGCCGCCCATGTCCGACCAGGACAGCAAGATGGCCATGCTTCAATTCCTGGCTCCGAATGCTATGAAGGCGTACAAACGCAAGAAGCTCACGTTCTTCCCGTCGGCCTCTGCTAATAACACGCTCGAGGGGCAGGCAGAGATGGAACTCGATAGTGGAGATGGTATGTTGCGAATTTATTGTTCATTTACTTTCTGGTTTTGTGTTGTAGGTTGCGTCCTAACCAAATTAATCATGGTGCGTGTGTATATTACTATGTTTGAATGAGAAACATTTGAATCGCTTTGGTTATGACGCAAAGGCTATATAATACTGTAAGCTGTCTGCATATTAAATAAATAAAAAATATTACCAGATACAAATCTCAGTCTGTTAGGATCCCCAGTCCAGTTGATGGGAATAAAATCGTCAGCTAGTACGTTGGACTATAACATAACTGGCGGAATGTGTACATAAGCTATTAATGATGATAACTTTTAGAGTGATTGAGCTTAGGAGTGCTGCTCTTTCGTGTGATCAAATGTGACTAGCATAATATGTCATCTCCCTGTATTTTAACCAACTTCAATTTGACTGTATTGTGGTGTATGTATGTAACCTCATTTGTAATATTACTATTGCAGAAGTAGCAGAGTTCCCATCGAACCCCCCTCTGCCGGACGAAGCCCCGCCGCCACCGCCCCCTCCACCTCAACTCCCCCCGCCCCCTCCGCCGCAGCTCCCCCCGCCCCCTCCGCCGCAGCTCCCCCCGCCCCCTCCGCCGCAGCTCCCCCCGCCCCCTCCGCCGCAGCTCCCCCCGCCCCCCGTGGCGATGCCCCCTCCACCTCCCCCCGCGGACGACAAGCCGACCAGCTCGGGGGATGACGTCGAAATCATTGAAGTCATCAAAGTTGCAGATATACCCATCCCTATCACCGAACTTATTACTATTGATGAGGATGATGTGAGTTGCTTTATTTACAGTACCCTTTTTTTATTTACTCTAAACCTCTCAAGGGGACTGCTTGTTACCTACATTTTGATGATTATTATCCTTTGTGAACACAAATATATTGGAAAACAGTTTTTTTTTCGATTTGTCCCATTGTAATAGTTGAGTATGTAGGGTAAAAACTTAGGCTTGTATTTTCAATATTGTGGCTTTCTACTTTTCTCCTCCTTCGCTTTGCTCTTGCAAATGGTCGATGCATTCCATCCAATGACTGGTAAAGTCATAACTCGCCATATTGTGCTGGTTCTCCATTTCCATCTACTCAATGTATTGCATTGAGTTTTATAGATCTAAGTCAACATTTGGAGCATAGTATAAGTTTTTTATTGGAAAAAAGATCATTGTTTTCATCCTACACTTACACCTTTCAGGATAAATCACAAAGCAGTGGACGCGGTAGTCCTAGCTTAGACGATTTAGAAGAAAAGAAGCGACTGCTTCTAAACGCATTAGAAGGCGACGTTACAATAAACACATCCATTATCAGTATACTGGACAGCACAGACGAAAATATAGACGAAAACATTACTGAAATAACTGACGCCAGCATTGACATTGCAAATGATGACGAAAAACAGAATAAAGAAGAAAATATCAGTGACAATAATGATACACCCATGGAAACTCCAATAGTCGTAGTAGAAGAGGACAGTACACAAGAAAGTGTTAAAAATGACGCTGATAGCAATCAAAATACAACACCTGACAGTGAAACTACACAAAACGAACCTGAAGCTGACAAAACAAGTACAGACAGTAAGGGTGAAGCCATAAGTACAGATGAAACTCCTAGTGAGTCAATAGCAGAACCACCAACAGAACCAGAAACTTCTAAAATGGTTGTTGAAGATGCTGAACCTTCCTCATCAACCACTCCAGAAGTTAATGAGAATACAGATAAGAGAAAAGACAGTGAAACTAATGTACTAAGTACTCCAGAATCAAAACCAGGCGAAGTAAAGGCAACGCTATTTGGAACACCTGTCATGAACATTGCGTCCTCATATCTCAAACTACCCACAGAAGACAAATTCGCTAAAGATATCACCGATATCATAAATTTCGAAAACCTGCCAAACTCCACAGGAAAGTACAAGAAAATAAGTGCATTACTCAAAAAAGTTAAAGATGAAGTCGACAGGATACAGGACTCATGATACCCAGATACCCTTTCAAGGGGCAGAACTGTTTTAAAGTAATATTGTGCAAGGTGTGTGTACGGAATTGATGTTAGAAGATAATTGTAAAATTGAGGTAATGTATTTTTTATACTTCTCAATAGGATAACTCCATTTTTTGGATTCGAAGCTATATTTTATAGGTATGTTTCGATTACATAGTCGTATTTCAGTTACCTGTTGCTGATGCGTTTAGCATAATCCACTGTACATTACAACATATAATTGGGTATTTGACTACTATTCAAAATTCACGAAAATGTTATGTTATTTCATAGAACTAACAGAAATAACACGATGTGTGAAAAAAGTAATAAAATCGATCAGAAAATGACTTGGTTTTACTGATTTTAAATGGCATGTATTTAAACCGTTATCTGTATATTCCCTTTTTTCGAACAAAATATTTTAAAGTTACACAAAAAATACTGACTTGCACACAAATTATCTCAAATTATGCACACTAAAGAAATCAAATTTAGTATCCTTTTTAATGGCATTTGCAGAACTCTTTTACTGAACGAATAACTATTATCAAAATAGTATATCTAATAGTTCTTTAGTCTAACAAACATTTTAAAACTTTTTAAGGAAAACCTACACCTGATTTACTTTTAGGAACATCGTTTATTCTAACTGACAACACCGCGCGCCATTTTCTCGTACTCATACATGCAACGCATGTACTCCATGACGCGTGCTCGCTTCGCTCCCATATTAAATAACACTAATATGTTCTGTCCCCGAAGTGCCGGGCCTCCGCCGACCTCCTTCGTCGGCCTACGGCCCGGTGCCCATGCCGCCCATAAAGGACACTGTCACGAGACGGTCGTATTAGATATCAGTTTTAGAAATTCCGTAGTAAGATTGTACAATTTAGAGTGCAAGTTAGTATTTTTGATAAGCAATTAGTATTTTTGTTTTACAAATCATATATCCGATGTACTAACTACATTTTTGGTGTGAATTCGATAAAAAAGGTCATCTCGTTTTGTGTGATTTTTTAGACTTTTTTGTAGGACATGTTTAGTTAATCAATTGGTTTTTTTGGTATGCATTCAGTTAATTAGTGGAGTTACAGTGCGATCAAATTATCTTGGCAGCTCCGAACTTCGTGCAAGTCATTTTGTTACAACGAATGTATAAAAGTGTTATGATATTTATTTTATTTGTATTTCTCACTGTTTAAATTAGATATTTTCTGATCGTTTAAGTATTGGTTTATCTGGCAATAACAGTTTTATTCCCAAGTTTACATGCGTAAAATTTCGCAAAGCCTATGTTCAGAGCTGCCAAGATAATTTGATCGCACTGTACCTAGTGTGCTGAAAAATTAAACAGATGTGCATTTAAATATAACCCATTTTAAATGATGTGTTAGACAAAGACAGCGCTATAGAAACGTGACGTCATATTTTATACCGCCATAGTTACGTCACGGTTACGTAGGACAAATGGCTGTTTCGCACGACAAGGATAGAAAGTGCCCCCCCCCCCCCCCCCACCAAAAACTTCTAAAGCATGTAGCTACTCCATTTTTTGATCGATTTTATTACTTTTTTCACACATCGTGTTATTTCTGTTAGTTCTTTGAAATAACATAACATTTTCGTGAATTTTTAACAGTAGTCAACTAGCCAATTGATTATGCTTAAACGTTATAAACACACCAAGTTTTAGCTAGACCAATTCCACATTGTGCTGACAGAATTTGCATTTTGCAGTGTTAATTTTTTCTATCACCCAAATACACTTAAAGTTTTTATTTATTCGTTTACTTTATTTACCGTTTCTGTTGTATTTACTGATGTAGCTTTAGGGTGTTTTAATTTATGATTAATTAAATAAACTTGTAGTAGTTTGTACAATAATCATAAAATTCTCTGGGTAGTCAGCTAGTTTATTTAGATGCGATAATTCATGTCATATAAGGATTCTATGCCATGAATTCATTTTTATACAATAAAACAATTTGTTTCTCACAGTTATATTTATTTATCTTGATAAATATAATCTCGATCGGTTTGTCAAAATAAAAATACACAAAATTAATATGTAAAGAGTCAATACAGTAGCTCAGAAATAAAATATCGTTGAAAATACTACCCAACCCAAGTGGATTAACTAAAACTAGTGGAATAATGCATTAGTTCGACTCGAAAAATAACAAAAAGTCACTGTGGAAAAATAATCTCCTTGTTTGCGGTACACAGTGATATGATGTACATAGTGTACTTATATTTATTTTTCTCATCTCAATTTTATACCAAATGTAACTCAAGCATAAATAAAAAAAAGAATATTACAAAATCCTAATTTGCATCTGAGGCAAAGTTATCAACAACTTTAGGAGGTTTTATCACGATTGAGGAGAAATCTCATTTCCCCATTTATATACGTCATTACGATCTTGTAAAATGAACTCTTTTAAAGCTGTAGACATTTTGTTTTCGCTCAGTACGTGGCCTGCGCAACAGTGCGATACGTAAATGAATTACAGCTCCGTAAAGTAACTGCAACACTTTTTTTTTGTCAACAAATTGTCTTCATAGTTTTATGAATGTCTTTTATCGCGTCAGGTACTCTCTATGTCAACAATTAGTTCACTAATCACATTTAATACTTTACAGAAGATCAGATCTTATAGGTTACAGATTGAAATATCATAGTTATTGCACTTACTGTGATGCTAATATTAGTAGGGGAGGTATCGAATCATTTGAAATATTATACCGGCTGATATTAAAGGCCATGGTAAGACTCATCAGCCCATAAAATCCGGTTAAGCAGCAGCCAACCTCCTAGGTTGCACTGCAAGAAACCATTCACAAAAAAAAATACCAGCGCATAGGGAGTTACATTTGTCGCTTTTGGTTCCGCGCGGTGTCACAGTCAAGTCACTTCATCGAGTTTTTTTTAAGTAGTTCTAGTATACTTATTATAAGTATAACTCTATCACAAGTGCTGACTACAGTTTGTTTTCTACAAATATGTATCGCTCGGTACAAAAACAATAGAAATATTACAAAGATACCTCCCGTGCTATATTTTTCATATCGTTTTGTGTCTTTGTTTCAGTGCTTATTGAAAAGTATTAGCATATCAATGTTCTTTTACAGACAACATAAAAACAAAGAAACATCTGTTCTAGAACAGACTCCGTCACTATTGCAGGCTTATACAAGTAGTAAAAGAAAAATATAGCACCAAGTAGTAAAAAAAAATAATAAGATACATAAGTTTAAAATAAATTAAGGATCAATTCATTCTAAAACCGCCAAAAATTCCGCGTTCATAAGAATCATCATCGTAACGCCTTCTATACTAAATTTAATTTCAAAGGCAAGGCAGCAACACCGAAACTAAATAGTTATACGTTTATCGAAACTTTCCAATCGTTTATAATATACCTTATATACCTTATCAGTATACCTATACAAGATCTTATACATCTACACTTAAGTTGTGATGACGTTCTTAGTGTCCACAACGGGTGCGGTACATTTTACTATATAATACAATTACTGGAATTCATTGTTAGCGTGACCCTTTTGAACATGGACTCCTTGTCTTATATTCTTGGGGGCGTTGGAGGCGCTCCGTCGTGATCCTGAGAACAAATAAAATATATAGTTAGTTTATTACAAAACGGAGGCTACTGGGGCCGAAAAGTTCTGGAGTGGCGACCGCGAACCGTAAGACGTTGCGTTGGAAGGCCTCCCACTAGTGACTAGGTGGACCGATGACCTGGTGAAGGTTGTGAGGACCCGATGGATGCGAGTCGCACGGGACCGGTAAATGTGGCGCCACCTGGGGGAGGTCTATATCCAGCAGAGTACGTTTTTCGGCTGAAATGATGACCATGATTCCAAATCTTTTGTTCTTCAGAAAGATCTAGTGCGTAGTATTCGCAATCGGCGTGTATAACCAGATGTATGAAGTGGACGAAGTAAAAAATAGTAGGTATATAGCGGTGACGTAGTGGCGTTTTGTTGTTTCTGCCAGCCCCCATGTGAATAGAGCGTGAGTTTATGTATTTACAGTAAATGCATGTATTCTCGTACCTACTGCGACTTGTTAGTAGGTTTTTTTGCGTATACGAATGGACTATAATATAGTTTCATTGATAAGGAAAAATCGATGTCACAAACCAGTCTTTTTAATTTTGCAAATTACATACAAGAAGTGGACGTAGTCTGTATCGGAATAATCAAGTTCTACAAAGTAAATACAGTTTTAAAGGTCAGAGATCAGACACGCGTGGCCGTAGAGATTGTACATTTATTTTTGTTTGATTTTGGAAAAACCATGCCAAAACAATATGGGTCGCTTATCGGCGATACGTAGTTCCTGGGTTTTGCCACTGATTTTTGAATAGGTTGTTTTTGTTATAACTGTGTCCCAGCAGTGTTCACACGGTGTTTTCCTTCACCGTTTTGAGATCACATTATAACACTTGGCTAAATAATATTACTATTTTCTTAAATCCATGCAAAATTAATATCACATTTAGCATAGGTGTTTTGTTAAAAAGCTTTGTCATTGTTACTAGAAAAATTGAAACAAGTGAATTTGGTAACTGCTCATAAAAAATGTTGCTGGCCTTATCTTACGCAAGAACTATTTGAAACAAAAATAGTAGTATGCTATCATAGATATTGTGCAAAGAGTCAAGTGCCCAGTGTACAAAAAATTGCTCCTTTTTTGCTATGGATCAGTTTTTTGGTGTGTTCTGAGATAATAATCCGAGTTTCTTCACAGTGGTAGAAGATAGACTAAGTATATTAATTGAAATACTAAGTGATGCAGACGGACAGGCAAAAACATTGACTGAAAAAATTCAAACACCTGGCGTTACGCTCAGGAAAGAAATGCATATTATTTTGTGTTATAAGAGCCATTCTCAGTCGATAGGAGTTAGAGGATAATTGATGACCAGGGCCATCGCGGATGGATTGTATGAATGCTGATACTTTTGGTTAGTATACAAAACCAGTTTACGCGGATCTTATTGTACCGGAAATCTATACAAAACCAGTCCATGTTTATACTAGAAAATGTATAGCTTGATGGGTCGCAGTGTTGAGTATTTTAGTATATTCTTTTTGAAATGGTTTAAACACACCTCGCATTATAATGGCTGGAGAATAATACTGTGATTCACTGACCCAGTGTCAGAGCTATATTTAGTTTAAAAAAAACTTGTTTTGAACTGAATCTGTGTCAAGCTCATGGTTAGCACCCAAAAAATCCGTTACTCTAGAATAAATCAAGGGCATTTGATAACAATCAGGTTTTATTATCGGGACACGTATCAATTAACTTATCATGTTCTGACTGTATCATAATTGCTTTTTCTGGAATTTTCTAGTTGCATGATAATAATTAAAACATAATTAAATCTTCATTTTGATGAGTTGGTAGTAGCAAACGAAATATTTTTACGTATGTTTTGTAAGCTAATTAAATAGTAATCAACAATAGCCATTTGCACTGTTCTTCCGTTATTTGTTTTCTCTGCTATTTAGCCTTGTTCCGATATTTGTAAAAGAACCGTTTGCAAAAACAAGAAAGTACAGTCACCTGCAAAATTGCATGGATACTTTTAGTCTATAATACTTGTGAATAGAGTTTAGAACTATCCATGCATTTTTGAAGGTGACTGTACATAGCATGGTTAAAATATTTGGTGACATGACCTAGATGGAATGTCTGTCAGTCAGTCTACTAGCACAACACAAACTGTTTTGTAAACACATAATAGCTTCTGTCGGCAATTTTAGCAATTTCGTCTCGATATTGCACGGCTTATAATACAGTACACAATGGTCGCGTACGGTACATTCAAGGTCTATTCACGAATTGCCTGGTTGAGATTTATGTGTACGATTGCTTGCTATGGTTGGAACTTGTTAAACGAACAGTGATATGAAATATCCAATTAATATTTTTGAATTGTGGTATTTCTTATCAGTAAAAAAAATCTCTTTTTCCTCATAATCCGCCTTATTACAAAACGTAGTTAAACCTGGTTTAACTTAGACCTGGTTTATCTCGCATGCTGTCACTTTTGAATATTATTGAAGTGAGACGTCATGCGAGATAAACCAAGTCTAAGTTAAACCAGGTCTAACTACGTTTTGTAATAAGGCGGAATAGGTTTTCTCTTCGATATGCATTAATATTCAAAATCATCTAGTTCACACGTTCAGGTGAAATGAAGTCGGAAGGTTATCGATATTATCAGACCATTTTCTCAGAGGTCACATTACCGATAGACTTATGCAGGGCTTATACCTACCTAGCTAATTAAGTAAATAAACATGAGTGAAATTGTTTGGTAAAACGATATGAAAGTGAGTCAGTGTTAAATGCTACGCAAGTGTGTTGTGAATGTATAATACATAATGCATTTCTTCACCACTAGGTACTCGCAACTTAATACATCGTGAGGAAATCGACATGGACTAGAACCAAAATTTCGAAGACATGGGTCATACAAGACCCGCAGTGGGCCCGTGTGGTGAATATAGGCCTCTTCCGCTCTCCAGACTCTCACATAGGACGCTGTTATCAGGTGGGACAAAACGCATAAATCACTTATTAAGCTGAGAGACAAAGAGTCTCAAGAACCATCAAGCAAGGTCCTACCAAAAATCCTAAATTACCTGAGAATTGCGTGTAGGCTTCGCTGCGTCTTGTATCTGGTTGCGACGCGGGCGCATGGCGTACATGGCAAGCGCGAGGGCCATCATGAGGAACATTACCATGAAGCTGTTGGCAGACGACTCCGGCCTCGGCAGCCCTGGCATGGTTTCCAAGCACTCGCTGTCTGTGCAGTACGACTGGCCTTGACGGAGCTGGATGGAAGAAAATCGTTTGTGAAAAAGAGTTATAGAACATCATCATCATTTCAGTCGAAAGACGTCCACTGGGCAAATTTGGCCCATAGATACATATGAGATAATACGATTTGTGTCAGAAAATAGAACCTTAAAACTATATCTGTAACATTCCACTTATGCACTGTCACTGTGCGCTCATGTGGCACTTACCGCATGAACGCGCAGCGCTTGCTTGCTATAGTTACAGGCACGTAGGCCAGCCTAGGGCCTACACACGATAGGGATACACTACGATCGTTTTCTAGTAGCAGCCCCAGAGTTTGGATTTGTAATTTTGTACCCAGTTGATGCTATGGGTAAAAAACAAGTGTTGCGTCGACCCCAAGAAACAAAACAAGGGCGGGAAGATGATGATGGCTATAGCTCGCCTCGTTACATGGGACTCAAATGTTTATTTATTTATTTAAACCAGGGACTGAATTACACAAAAATTACGGTACCTTTAAATTTCGTTATGAAGTCATACCGTTAAATAAGGGTTACCGAAATATTTCAACATCGTATTTTTTTTCGGGAATTTTGACGTTGGAAATGCATACCGGTATATTTCGGTAGAAGTACCATAACCGTTATAAATGTATCGGTAGCGGTACCTAAACCTTAATAAATAGGGGTTTTCTTTGACGCACCGCCTCCCCACTCTGTCTGTCGTTCACTAGCCGATTGTTGCACATGCACATTATAAACTACATACTCAATTTATAACGTTTACCACCGCACACACGCGCGCCGGGCCTGCTTTTCGGTACCGAAATCGTGTAAGGGTTAAATAACGGTTTAGCCCAACCTTTATTTTTAAAGGTACCGCCGGTATAGCTCAACCTTTATTTTAAACCGGTACCGGTACATTTTTGAGGTATCTTATCCTTTAACCGTAACCGCTTTCAGTCCCTGATTTAAACTTCATGCACAAACGTGGTACATAGGCGGACTTAATGCCACAAGGCATTCTCTACCAGTCAACCTTACCTACCTTACCTCTGGGTGTACTATACATACACCTCTGCTTAACGGACCCTTCAGGTAAATACAGACGTGATGTTATGTTTTTAGGGTTCCGTACCTCAAAAGGAAAAACGGAACCCTTATAGGATCATTCGTGTGTCTGTCGGTCCGTCTGTCAAGCCAATATGCTCCGAATCTAATGGACCGATTAAGTTGTTGTTGTTGGAAATTGAATACGGCTTATTTTTTGTGTCACCTTTGTACTCTCGCTCATAACACGCGGAAGAGAATTGTGACCTGAATACAGGCTTAGCCTAGCTCAGGCGCAGTTGCTCACATTTTTATTATTTGTGTTTAATAAGTAATTTAACTCATTTCTTGGCTTTCAAAATATGGACTATAGTCAAAGTAGTACAGGAAAAAATCAAAATCAAGTCATTTATTCAAACCAGGCTGATAATCAGCACTTTTCCAACGGTCTAAAGCCTTTTTCTAACTTAGTTTCGATCTAGTTTTTAAAAATAAGAACTAGTAAGACTCTAAATATACTCAACTATCGACTATCTATAGCCGTAATTATGGCAAACAGAAAAACCAATCATAATAATTACATACATACCACATAGTTAAAATTTAAGTACCTACTTACATAACCATTCACTACGTACACATTTAATTATTTTAGATTCAATGTCGGTGAAATCTATTTCCTTCGTTTGTTTGTAAATAAGTCTTAGGTAGGTATTTGTAGGTGTCATGGAATATTTATACATACATAATTTGGTTTTTTGATAGGTACATAACTGAACTTGGAATTACATGAATGACCGTTAACATGAACCAGTCTCGATTGCTACTAAGGCGATGTCTATGGCTTTTTATTCGACATGGCATTCCTCAGGTCAACCTATGAGGCTGGTTTCTGATTAACCGGACTATCCTGCGTGTAGTGCCTTGAGTGTAGGTAAGGTCTCCAGTCAGGGCATAAAAAGTGACAGCTTGCTAAGGGCCCTACGTCACTACGTGGTACACACGGCTACACATCAAGCTATACAAAACCAGTATAATCTGATCGTTCATTGTGCGAAAATATCTAGTAAAGTGAGGCCAAGATTAACTGGTTTTGTATAGCTTGATTTGTAGCCGTGTGTACGAGCCTCGGCTCAGGGCGTCACTTGGGAGGACAGCAAAGGGACAGGCTGGATCTGAGAAAAGTCATTAGAGGCTGAACTGCTGACTCAGCTTCGTGGCTCGAGCAAGGGTCGAGAGGGGCGTAAACAGGGACGGCGTGACATCGCAGTCGCGATTTGTGCTTAGGTTTCTCTGAGATGCTGGTTTCCCTACTGGTTTTCTAGAGGCGGGCGATAGGGTCTCCCGTGGTCGGCGAATCTGACTGATGCGTGATGGTTCGCTTCGGGCGGCTAAGGAGATGTTCCTGTGGTCACGATTGTCACGACTAATATAAAAATACGGAAGTCTCGTATTTGAGGACGAATAAAATTATCATACATCTTCTAAATATTGTACAGATTTCCTTTATTAGCATTGCTATTATTGCAGACAAATAAATATCTGGTAGCTTCCTTTAATACCGTTTGCAGCAATATCCGATCGTGAGATCATCAAGATAATAAACGAAAGAGCAATTATTTGTTTAGCAAATATGAAATGCAAAGCTAGTGCTAAGAAAAATGGCTTTTTATGTCGATTTCATCATCTCAGCCGAAAGACTGCTGGACATAGGACTCCCCCAAGTGTCGCCACATGGACCGACCCCGTGTGTCTCGCATCCAGCGGATCCTCGCAATCATCAGATTTACGTCCTCATTAACCATCCTAACCCATTAATATTACTCAAACCAGTACCTATATCCTTTAGTCCTATTTATAAAATATTTGGCGTCATCCAAGGTCACTTTTGAATTTTGTCTCATGAATCTTTTGTTCGTGCAGTTCGTTGCAGCTGTCTGTGTTGTTTACATGTGCTACACATCGCACAATGTAAGGTATGCGACTGAAAAGTACTCGTTAATTTTATTAGACGTCGCGTCGGCACGTGTGGTATTAGTGCGAAGAAATAAGTACGCACAACGAGCAATGAAGCTATGAAAACCAAACTAATCTGATCTCTAATTGTACGGGAATGCTTTTACAAAGTGAGGATAGATTATACTGGAAAGTATAAGTTGATGTGTTGCCGTGTGTACTTTTATTATTGGTACAAGTGCTAAAAGCAATACGAGGATTCAGTTGTTCCTGATAATACAAGCTGTCCAAACCTAGCTCTGGAATCAGGGAGAATGTTTTTTTTATTTATTTAAAACAGCGGGGAAAAAGGATTCCTGATTCACATTTAGAAAATCTATGGGAAACGGAGTAATCACAGATTGAACAGACTAGACGTTGATTAATGGTCTTTCATTAGGACTCTTATCAAGTCTGATGTGTTTAAACAAATTAAACCGCAGCTAGGTAGGTACCGTATGAGTGCGTGCTCTTAATTGGAACACGTTAAAGTTGCAACACAATCTTATCGGACACATTATCATAACATTGCCAGATAATATCGCTCTCAATAACTATGCTCAATACACGCCAACTACACCGCTTTAAAATGATAATATTTTTACGGGCTACGGCTGCGTTTAGAAATAGGCAAAAACACGTCAGGTCTAGTGTGGCAGGACAAAGGACCAATATTGGTCTTTTGAAACCTAGACTTGCATTGGATTCCAACGACATGACGTTCCAATCATCCAATGTAAGCGATATTTCTTTTGAAGCAACTTGAAATGCTAGGATGTGGCTATATAGTCTTTGGCATCATCAGAATAGCTAGGAACTTCTCCGTGATGTTTATTGTCAATGTTGGGGGAAAGCCGTGGGGAAAGCTTACAAAAACGCCTGTACCAAACAGTTCTCACAAAAAAGGTCAAAAACGTTCCATTGCCATGGCAAAAGTAGAGCGGTCAGAATCATCATCGCAATAATCCGTGCCACTAGCATGTGTATTCGCGGCACAAGACACAAATTCAAACCATTAGCCAAGCTATTTGGCTTCGGCGATGGATCAGCCTTACCCACACACAACTAATGTGAAGAAGACGTCGATTGTAATGTAATTCGATAAATTTAAATAGTTTTGTGATAAAATATTTTGTAAATGTTATTTCTATAAATGAATAAAAGGTTTGGAACTTTTAAAAAGTAGAGCGGTACCTCGGAAGAAGAAAAGTGAAGAGTGGAATTATGAAAACTGGCATGAAAGAGACGCGTAATACATACGTAGGTCATTCAAGACGTTTTAAATTGATTCATTGCCACTGCTAGTACTGCAACGGATATCCACAACAATGCTGTTTGCTCAGTGCCCATTCACTAGCAATTTTGTCGTGTTTTGATGCAGTAGTAAACAATAATTATGATCATCAGTTGTCGTTGAGTATGACGTCCGGCTTACAATTAGTAGGACGTGAATATATCTGATTTCTTTCACACGGTCGGATGTGTACAAATCACAAAATGTGGTTTGGCGAAGTTTGTTCTAGCTAAAGGAATATATTCTTTCTGGAATAGGTTCGAGATGTCAAAATGGGATGCATCAAATCGCAAGAACTTGCTTTGTACCTACCCTGTTCTTTCCGAATATCAATCGATGAATGATGATGATGATGAATACAAATCAGGATTTAGAATGCAAATAGCAGAACTAAGGAAACATCCAATTTACTAAAACTCTAGACGATTTTTGATCGAAAGTATGCTTTACGTAATACAAGAAGAGGTGAACCGGAACATGACCTCAGGCGTAACAAATATCTCTGGTATTTGTGAATAAACTAGCCTTTCGAATAGGATATCGGTATCCTAAGTAACCGAGTAGGTACCTACTACATATCTGGCAAGAATGAAACCTCGTCCTGAAAATGCTCAGAAAAAAGGTTTTTTTTTCGTTCGATCATTGGACTGATAGACCAAAGAAAAGACGGATGGATTGTGTGAAGAATAATATGAAGGACAAAGAAGTAGATGATAGCATACCGATTTACAGGGTAGAATAGAAGAAAAATCGTTAGTAGACAAGGGCAGGATGATCCCTTTCAAGCAGCTAAGAAGCTGGTTAAAAGATCATACTCGAATACAAGCGGAGAAATGGTGGAGCTCGACACCAGGATGTAGGCAATCCAAGGAAGCTATGCCATCCCTAGATATAAAGCCATACATAGATAGCCTGCGCCTGGTGGCGGGGACCATCACCGGACATTGTTCACTGAATAAACACTTCCACACCCTAGGAATCACTGACAGTCCCCTGTGCAGGGCATGCATGGAGGCGGAGGAAACTGTGGCGCATGTGCTCCTTGAGTGCACGGGCGTTACCATTTACCACTCGTGAGGTTACCATTCGTGAGGAGACCCTGGGAACACCACGATCCCTTACGGATGCCCTGAGGAGACCGGGAAGTCTGATATGCTTCTGGAGAGAGGTGGGCTGGCTAGAGTAAGCGGCCACCACGGCTCACGCACAATGGTCCACCTTAAGGATCAAGTGCAGAAACCTAAAACCCATAAAGAAGAAGAAGGGCAGGATGATGATTATTGGACTGTGTCGCCTACTTCTGTGCTAGATTAATATCCTAGGACATTCTAGTACTGTTAGTTACAAAGAATTCTTGTGCTCAAACTCTACATACCTATATTTGCTACGAAAAAAAAAACGACGCAGTTAGTATAGAAGGCTATAAACAATCTCGTTTTCAATTACAACCATGCAACCATTGGTTGCTTTATCAGGCGCGATAAGGGACCCAGTTAACTATTTAATTGTATGATAGATTTGCATGCTAACTTTGAATATTTTCACAGTTACAATACAATGTTTTGGCATTCAAGCTTAGAATAGGTAGAAATTAATAAAAATTGTATGTAGGTTAATAGACTTTGTATAATTAGACTCTTTTATTTAGATATGTACTTCGTTCAAATGCGTAGTTGAAATAGAAATTATTTTCCCTAAAAGGTAGTTAATATTCTTTCTTTTTTTTCACCACTTCTAGTTGTGGTTGATGACATAATTGCTTTTAAACACCCATTATCAAATAGATGTAAACTTTTAAGTACCAATTTAGTTTTAAACATAATTAGGTATGTTGTTTTCAATCAGGCTCTTTTTTACTACTGCTGAAGATTGAAGCAAAAGTGGACTTGTTGTAATTTATATATTTTAAAAATGGGTCTATAGATATCGTTTAAATGTTATTTAGTACCTACTGATGATGTTCAGAATTGAATATAAATGAATATTCCTTATGCAAATCAAGGAAAATTTATATTTCCTCATGTAAATAAATTATATTATTGTTGTACATGGTCAAATGAAAGGTAGGTTATATAAATTATATTGGTATCACCCCGTGGTATCACCTAACTTAAATAGTTATTTAAGTCACCACTTTGTTAGCCAATACAAAACTAAATAAATAAACCCTCAGCCTCGATTTCTTGTGGGAACTGTAGGAATTTATTTTATTATTAGAACATTCAAAATGTTAGGTAAACTATATGAAACAATAATTATAACCTCAGCACTGTAACCAAGTCAGACCTCTAAAGAATGCCACACAGATGTGGCCACTCGATGAACCCAAAGTAACTGCTATTCATATCATCATCTGCCTAGCCTTCTCCCAACCATATTGGGATCTGGTTCCAGGCTAAGGCCCGGTATCCACCAAAGCGGAGATGTGCCAAGCGGAGAGGAGATTACCAAATTCGACCAATCACAGGAAGGGCGAAAGACCAGATGTAACTGTGATTGGTCGAATTTGGCACATCTCCGCTTTGGTGGATACCGGGCCTTACTGAGCGACTACCTATTTGGCCTTCATAACCCAGTTAGTACTGGGTAATACGATACCCCTGCCTGTAATTACTGTCAAATATCTACAAATGGCAGGCAAGACAAAAACTTCAGGTAGGTGTAATAGTCAAAATATCTCTAGGGGTAGACATAGACAATAAGTTAGAAAATTGTGTGCTACATTGTGTGTACTCTGCTGAGCCGACTAAAGATTATATTGTTATACAAATGGTCATTTTAGAAATGTATTGAAAAATTTCTTCTTAAATATTTACATTTCATTCCATTATAGTTTTGAACAATAAGATGATTGTTTTTTTTACAATAGCTATATGAATTTGATTACAATGCACCGTAGTAAACTACTATGCGATATGAATATGCATTTTATAACAATTTTAAGTTATATTGAACCTTAACCAATTTTTTCGCCCTAAATTCTAGACAGATGTGAATCGTGAAAGCAGTTTTAAAATTAAGAAGCCTGCTTTTCAATGGTTTTATATCTAACTAGTAACATACAGTTGAATCACATCAACGAAAAATAAACTATGATTTTTTAGTCAAGTACATAAATGTAGGTCAACAGAATCAATCAATATTTACCAACAGCTCTAACAAAATAATCATTCTAGACAAAAACAATAAATACATTGTTGGTAAACAGTGAAACAGAATGAAGTATGGACGAGATATAATGTATACGTGGATGTTAAACGTCCGTACACCCACTTTAATTACATCTCAATCATACAGCTCTCAAGGTTAAATTTAACTTACCAGCGAGATTAGCCGACGCATCGCCAACTCATGGTTCCACAGGCACTCGCAAGGATCCATTTCATCGGCCATATCTACAAAAAATATCATTTAGAAATTGCCTGTGGATACAATACTTTCTTTCTCCCAAATTAGTCTCAACTCGATGATTTCAATAATCAGCTGACATGCCAACAATAAATAACCAAGGTGATTACGTCAACAGTTCAACATAACACTTTTCCTGCTTAACGACGTAAGCAGTAACCACTAAGTAATATTAATCCACATCTTTGTTTTTATTTACAAATACAAAAAACACTGGTCAAGGATTAGCTGTCATGGGTCTACGAAACGAGAAGAGAAAGTTGAACAAATTCTAGAGCGTACCTGCTGTACTACTTATGAGAATGGAAAACACAAAGCGTTATGTCGCTATTGTTACTGAAACTAAATGCAACTGCGCTAAGTTTGATAAATGATACGAAAATGTCGAACAATATTACACTTGCGACGACATCTTTTCTACGAGTGCTGATGGGTGCTTGTAGCTTTGTGATTGGTAGCTCATGAAAGATGATTGGGTGGCAACATCCAATCAGCGACGAGACACATGAGAGTTGACAGCTTTTAAATTTTTAATGTTGCCATATGTCATAAATTTTTCTTTCGAAGGTAAATTAAAATATCGTTCAGTAACGTAGAGTCAGAAAAAATCCAGTCAAAGAAAAAGTTAGATTAGAAGGCCTTTGTTTTTCCAAAGTCAACGTGGTACAATTAGAGAGATTAGGGGTATAGTAATAATGCCACGTTTGAAGTTACATAAACGCAATTAATTGTTGATTAAACCAAGTTACTAATTGTTGAAAGCGCCATAGTAGCCCGCGAAATTTAAATTTCCGTACGTTTTTTACAACTTGCAGGGCAGTGTAGAGTTGAATGTTGATAAAAATATGATTCGCAACCGTAACACGTATGCAGTTAAATAATTATCCTTACATAGTATAAAACAAATTCGCTATTTTTGTCTGTCTGTTTGTCTGTATGCTTAAATCTTTAAAACTACGCAACGGATTTTGATGCGGTTTTTTTTAATAGATAGAGTGATTCAAGAGGAAGGTTTTAGTATATAATTTGAACGACATCCACGCGGGTGAAGCCGCGGGCATCAGCTAGATATTAATAAATGCCGTACTGGACCCCGATAGTAAAATTATAAGGTTCGGTTTCAGAAACAGTTTTCGATGTCAATTGTCAAGCTTGAGGTGTGGCCACGGGGCCACGGGAGACGCTCCGGGCTGCAGGAGAGGCTCGGGACGTCAGCGTCGGGGGCCACTTGATGGCTTCCGGCCACCGTAAGCGCGGGCCTGTGGAGGGTGAGTAATGGACTACATCGTCCGTCCGTCTTATGACGACGACAGGCCGCGTCGACGGCGTGTTCGTGTTCCACGCGCGCCTCAAAGAAATGGCAGCAACATCGAAGGGACGCCCGTCGTGGCTGCGGGTTGTTCGAAAGAGATACCGCGGCCTCGACACAAAGGGCTAAGAAGAAACATTGGTGGTTTTTAGTCAGTGAAGAAGAATCTTCTTATCGTGTGGGTAGTAAGATCTAACGACCCCAGACACCCTAGTGTCAGAGTTTCTAAACCTAGTTTTTTTTTGTCAGTAGAAGTCTGACACTCCCTACCGCTCTGCCCAGAGAGGGCGAAGTCATTTGATGTTTCCCACACTCCAATAACCCTCCTTTTGGGCTTCGCCGCAGTCGGGTAAAAAAAAAGGCTTGAGGTGTGACTTACCAATTATTTATTATTATAAATCTAAATGAGTGCATAAATAATGTGCGAAGACTGATTTGTCTGTTTGATTAAACTAATTATTGCCTACGATCTTATTCAATTCGCGTTTTTGGGAATCAAAATATTTCCTATTTCAACATTGAGGTATATGTACTTCGTACTAGAGGAGACACCTCAACTCGATTTTTTGTAACACACGTTTCGGTGCGTGCACTGAACCTCATTTAGTCTATGCCGAGCGGTTGCTACGACGTGACACATTTGAGTGAAGTTTTTTGTTCTAAAATATGCCTTCGTGTGCATTGAGATACTGTACAAATAATTCAAGAAATACAAGTAAAAATCACAAGTAATTAAAATGTAACTATTATCTTTAAAACACATTTGATTTAATTATATTTTTTCAATTGCAATGTGTCATCGTGGCGGCCATATTTACGTGAAAGTCAAAGAATAAAACATTAGCATGCACAGACCTGACACTATCGACGTATTCAATGCTTGGCTACGAATCCTCTACATGTAAGTCAAAATTGATAGTAGGTTATATAATATTTGCCTACGTATCAAGACAATTAACAAAAAAGTTTAAATGTGAAGATTGTATTGAAAGTTTGACTATACTATAAACTTCCACTTCACACATCTATCATACGTAATTTAATACGGCAATGTGGTGGAAGTCTTGCCTCGAAATGTGATTTTAGTTATATGTCACACCCTAAAGCATTTAATTAGGAAAGAAGTATTTGTAAATTTGAATCAACATTCACTGAATCAGCCGAGTGCAATACGTCATTACGAAAGTTATAATGTCGAATCACGCGGCGCCGAATGTTTGCGACAACGAATACTGTGAACACGAAAGCACGCAGCGACGCATACCGTTACAACGAATGCACGAGACTTCGGTGTAACGATTTTTGTTGTAACGTGAATTCGTTGTTCCGTGATTCGAAGTCTCGTGCATTGAGTTTCGCTGTTCTGCAAAACCTTTACCGGATAATAAACCGTTGTTAAACTTTATCTCGTATTAGTTATTTCCAACAGTTGTAACGGTATGCGTCGGTGCGTGCTTTCGTACTCACAGTATTCGTTGTCGCAAACATTCGGCGCCGTGTGATTCGACGTTGTAACTTTCTTAATGATGTATCGCACTCGAATCAGCCATCAACATTCAATCACAGAAAAAATAAAAATTATTGTTCCAGTTTAAGTACATTTTTATTTATTTTCTAAGTACATACGTACAATATTATATCAAGTAGGCCGAATAATAACATTATGTCGCATCTGTACGTATTGATAGTAATTTAGTAATCTATGAGAACATGACACCCCCCGCCCGCCCCGCTGTCATCAAGTGCGCGCACATTATTTTGTTTGAAATAGCTTCTCTAGTACGAAGTACATATACCTCAATGTATTTCAATCGGATTTTGATAATAATTTCAAGGGTTTAATTTTTTTGCACGAAACTCTATCCCTTTTTCTAAAATAAAAGTAGCTTAAAAGCTACTTATACAACAAACCCTTACCCTTACCCTTACCCTTTCCCTAAAACATCAGCTACCTGCTTTGAAAAGTTCTGTCAAAATCAGTCCTGCGTCTAAAGGAGATTAGCAATTAAAATCAAACTGACAGACAGCCAAATTTTTTTTTGCATATAGAAAACTGTTATTCTAAGTTACAAACAGACACTTCAAATAGATTATACACACAACAGCAATTGGTTTTTGACTGAAAATAATAAGTGTTCCATTTTTAAATAAATAAAAAGGTAACCACCAAACGCGAAAATGGGCGCGAACGAAAAACAAAAGTTTAGTTTTCACCATTGAAAAGTTGGAAAATCTGAGACTGGATTTGAAAATAATAAGTGTTCCATTTTCGCGAAAATGGGCGCGACCGAAAAATAGAAGATTCAGACGAAATATTGAATAGTTGGAAAACCTGTGTTCAGTATTTGGCCTGGCCTCAGGGCCATTTCCAAAATCCGGAATACCAAATTCTGCGTATCGAGATTCAGATGTTACTTTTTCTTTCAGGCCAGAAAATATTTTGCTTTGGGATATGGATACAAATTTATGCAATCAACTTCTTACCGACGCGGATACCCTGCACAGCACAGCATTCTGACTTCGTTGGAGGACGAAAGCAGGAAAAGCCTGGGAAAAGCTATTAATTTGAATGGTGAGCAAGCTTACCTATATTATTTTACACGTAGTATTTACTAGACATAGAAAATTCTGCCACTAAACTGACGGTGCTAGGAACGTTTACGATGCATGATGCATACATTTTAATTTCTAGTATGCATGTACGTTGTATGTTTTTTTTGCAAAGAAAGAAAAATTAAAGAAAAAAACGAATCCCAACGGACAAGTGGAAAAACGAATCGCAACAAAATTTTAACTTGAAGGTTTACGGGCACTCAGTCAGGTTTTCTTTGGCAAGTAGGTACACGTAGGTACATCAGTACGTAGGCACAATAACAATATGCCTGTAAAACTTCAAGTTAAAAGGAGATGGCTAAATTCAGTTAGGACGACTGAACCAAGCATCTATAAACATGGCACCTAGCAAAATGCAACGCTGAATAGCTGAATATTAGTATTTCATATAAAAGACACTTTCGGAAGTTGATCATATGTTGAAAATCCTGAAAATAAAATCGTTTAGCTCCTACGTCATCAATACGTATAAAACTGCAAACAAATGTCATTGCTATGAACTTTTAAATCAAATCAAATCAAATCGTTTATTTGTGATACATGGGTTACATGCAGGTGTTATTTACATTTAAAAACTTATAATGTTCATACCACGATCAGCCACTAGGGCATACAAATGATTAAAATAATCCAATAAAAATATGATTCTAAAGTTCTAAAGAATTGACAGTTACAGAACAGACATTTCAGAAATATAAATGGAGACAGACACAAAACAACCATAAATTTTCGTCAAGCGGGCATAAAAACACTTAAAAATTTCTAGTCAATAAAAATTCAGCAACGGAGTAATAAGATTTTTCAATGAGAAACTTGAATAACTTATTTTTAAAAACATGAATATTGCAACACTCCTTTATATCATTCGGAATCTTATCGTAGATCGTTGTGGCCATAGCAAACACACTTTTCCCAAAGAGGGTAGTTCTATATTGCCTAGTAAGGTTATTATTCAAATGACTCCTACCTCGTGACCTGAGCTGCAAGGTAAATAGCGATGGATGATGTCTAATGAACAAGGCCATTTCAAAAATATATAAGGATGGGACGGTTAGTATTTTTAATTTTTCAAAGTAGTCCTTGCAACTGTCAGTTCTCTTGAGACCACACATTGCTCGCACGCACCTCTTTTGACATCTGAAAACTTTATCCCAGTTGGTAGCATTTCCCCAGAATATTATTGCATATCTGAGTCTAGAAGCAACATTACTGTGATAAGCTACGAGCAATGTATCAAGATTGACCTTTTTAGCTAGCATATATAAACCGTAAGATGACTGCGACACTTTTTTGCAAACGAATTCAATATGATTTTGCCATTTCAAATTGTCGTCAATGTGTAAGCCGAGAAATTTTGTTGTATTCGTTAATCCTACTTTTTGACCATTAATTTCTATTTGAGTATGTAAACTGTTCTTTGTTTTCTGCTTAAATTGCATTAATTTAGTTTTATCGATATTAATTAATAAATTATTATTTTGCAACCATTGAATAATTAAATTTAAACTACTATTTATAATATTTTCATCATTGTATAAAACAGTACAATCATCGGCAAATAGTACCATACGATCTGAAATAGATTTTGGCAGATCATTGATATAAATGATAAAAAGTAGAGGGCCCAAAACACTACCTTGTGGAACTCCATATTTTATTTTTCTAGTCCTGGACTTATAAATTATTTCATGTTTTGTATCAGGAGAAATTTTTACAATATTCGTAGTCTGAGTTCTATTACTGATGTAAGATTTTAGTAGGTCTAAAGTGTTGCCTCTTACACCGTAGGTTTCAAGCTTACTCAGTAGTATACCATGATCCACGTAGTCGAAGGCCTTTGACATATCCATATACAAAGCATAGACAGAACTCAAGAAATCATAAATAGCTAAATTTATGGACATATTTTTACGGAAGCCTTTCTGATCCGGTGTAAAGATATTATTCCTGTCAAAGTAGTCGTACAAGTGCTTATAAATGGCTTTTTCAATTATTTTGGAAAATGTTGGAGTTAGGGCTATAGGCCTGTAATTTTTAATATCCGTTTTTACATCCTTTTTATGAAGAGGTTTAATTATAGTATGTTTTAAAATAGATGGAAAGACTCCCTGTTCGAAGCACATGTTTACAACATAGCTCAGTATAGGTGCAATTATGTGAGATACGGATTTTATTACTAACACACATATGTCATCAAAACCAGTGCTCTTAGTGTTATTTAATTTTTGTATAACTGTTGTATGTTACTTAGGCATTTGGATGTATCTGCATTGAAATTGATATAATTGTATTATAGACTAAACGAGCCACCCCGATTTCGCCTCGTGGTACTTTAGTAAATATACACAAAGGGGTAATTGCACCTAAAAATGTAATACAACGGCCTTTCTGCAATCCGCGCAAAAATTACTCCCACCCGCGTGTTTACTCTTGTAAAACCTAACGGACTCATCCAAATGAGTAAAATAAAGACGGTTTTCACAGACAATGTTCATAGGTGGTGTTCTGTCTGTGTCGAGTAGCGAGAGGTCCGTAAGTAGGCGAGCGAGGTTCATTGAAAATCCAAAATAAAAAATCCAAACGAACATGCAAACGGCAAAGCGTTCAAACGACATCTGACATATGACGTTTGACGTTTGATTTTTGTAGAGATGGGATTGAAATTCAAGTGTAACAGAATCGATACAATAATAATCTAAAGTTTTTAACATGAAAAGTATTGAAAGTTTTAAGTTCTGTTCCCCACATTACAGCTGCAGTAATATGACAGTATGTCATCCAGAGGATTATTTGTAGTTTGGCTTTTATATAAAATATACACGTAGTATATTTTTTGACTTAAAAGTTGAGGTCTTCATCCCCCTAAATGGAAGTCACATTTGTTCGATGTTTCTTATATTTTATTAGTTCTAGAATAATTCTAACTGTAGATGACTCACCTCAATAACCCACATAATAGTTAACCCACGATGGTTAACAATTGAGGTAAGTCACCTAGGGCTCTTTGGGGAGTGGCTAGAGAGTAGCCAAGGCGCCCCTTCCGTCTTACGCAGGTCCTCACCGGACACGAATGTTTCGGGAGGTACTTGTACCGAATCAGGCGGGAGGAACGCGCCCGGATGCTTCCACTGCGAGGATCGACCGGAGGACACGGTAGAGCACACTGTGGAGGTGTGCGGGCTGCTTGGGCGGAGCCCCGCCGTGTTCTCGTAGTGGCAATCGGCGGCGGCGACCTCTCACGTCCGGTCCTGGTGCAAGCCATAGTCCGGGGCGTGAAGGAATGGGACGCCATCGCCTCCTTCTGCGAAGCAGTTATGCTAGCGAAGGAGGTGGCGGAACGTGAGAGGGAGAGAACCTCTCGTAGCAGCCGCCGCGGGAGAAGCTCCGGGCGTCGTTGACCACGTGATGGCTTCCGGCCACCGTAGACGCGGGCCTGTGGACGGTGAGTAATCGGCTAGCTCGCCGCCCGGCCGTCTTATGACGGCAATAGACCGTTTCGACGGCGCGTTCGTGTTCCACGCGCGCCTCAAAGATATGTCAGCAAGGAGGGGCCCGCAAGGGCCGACGCCCGTCGGGGCTGCGGATTATCGAAAGAGATAACGCGGCCTCGGCACAAGGGCGAAGAAGGAACATGGGTGGTTTTTAGTCAGTAGAAGTCTGACACTCGCTTCCGCTCTGCCCAAGAGCGGGAGGAGTTATTTGATGATTTCCCAGACGTAAAAAAAAAGGTGAGTCATCTACAGTTAGGATAGTAAGTAGAGCAGCAGGCAACGAAGTGATGATTATGCCGCCGCAGTCTTTGCGTGGTTATACCTACCGCAGTACATGTATAGCATGATGAATATACTGCAAGTCAAGTCCGCGTTGAGAAGCAAAAGGGTCAAAGCGAGGGTGGAAATTAAAAATATAAAAGCACAACGAACAAATAAACGGCAAAGCGTTAAAACGACGTCTGACATATTATGACATGTGCTTTTTTTAGAGATTAAATAAAATAATCGTTTAAAAGAAAAAAATAGAACTACTTTTTAATAATCATCAGTTCATATTTTTCGCAAAATATGTAGCACGATTAAATGAATAACCATAATTCGAAGCTATCCCTTGTTTTATTTGATTAGGATTTAATTAAGTTGAATTGGGTAGAATCGACAGTCACTTTCAAACAACCCCATTTTCAAAACACAAGGAACTAAACAAGACACTGCATTGCACGCCATAGATTCCCACCAAAAACTCTGATTACCACTTCTTAGTTTCAAGTAAATAAATCGTTTGGATAACTGTTATCAAGAATCGATATAAGTACTACTTCGATTTAACATACTGAAAAGCGATATGGGCCATCCTTAGCTTGCAGTTGCTATAGCAACTAGCAGCTGTATTACGACTCGAGTATTTCACCATTTTATATCAATGAAAAGAGAGATTTAATTTTTGCTTTTTCTTTAGTTCATGCAACTTCTAGGAAATTATTAAACACTAAATAATTAATGTTAGATTGTTTAAATACTTACGAGTCAGTGTGGGAATCCTATACTTGCTGGAGGCAGTCATTTAGCCATCTCCTTTTGTTGCAATTCGTTTTTCCACTTGTCGGTTGAAGTTTGACTTCTCTATGTGTCCCGCCAGCACACATTTCGTTTTTTTCGCAAGTTTACTGCAAATTATGTTTTGGTTAGGTTAGGTACATTTTAATGAATGCATTTTTTTATTTAAACTTATTTTATTAAGTACCTAGGTATATCAAACAAAAAAGTAAAGCAAGCCTATTGCCATCAACCTATGTTATTGGGAGCAAGCCCATTGCCATCAATACATTATAGGAAGTATAGGAACTACAACCCTCAACGATCAAGCGCATTCAGTGATGTCTCAAAAAGGAATATTTTTCCCGTTTTTGCAAGATTTTTCAATAATGCCCCGTTCCGTTTGGTTGTAGCATGATGTTATATAGTCTTCCTAAATAAATGGACTATCCAACACAAAAATAAATATTCAATTCCAAGCAGAAGTTCCTGAGATATCTCTCTCCCAAGCGGCCGTAACGCTTTTTTGTGACACTCCCGTAACGCTATTTCGTGACAAAATATCCAAATGTATAAAGAAGTTACACTTCAAAAAATCTGTTGACATGAACAATAACATAACATTAGGTTTGTGATTCCCAAAGGGTTAGGCAGATGTGCAGGTGCACCCATTAGTTTATCCACCCCTTGTATTGTAATAGGTGGTGGGTGAGCCATGGGTGAGCCTACTGTCTTCAACCGGACACAGATCCAGACACCGTGGCTGCTATTGAGAATGCCTGATGGAAAACCCAATAACACTTTGCCGTTCGTCGTTGTCGTTCAGTTGGCAATGGCATGTGACTATCTCACCCCAAAATTATCCTGATAATTCGGCAGGTTGTTTTACTTGCCTAATTTCAGGATAATTTTATTGCTTAAGAAATAAAATATGGGATAATGTAGGTTTAGTATGTACTTTGAGTGTATGCACAGAGGCGCATTAAGTGTCTACAGCGCTACAGTGGCTAGCACCATCAGTTGCCTTACGAATATGGGCATTTCTCATTTTTGTAAAAAAAAAATTGCGTGCGTCCTCGGATAAATTGTTTTCTTTTCGTTAATCTATACAGGAATGAAAAAGAGGAACTTTTGTCAAATACAGAATTAAGAAAGTATAGTAGAATGTATTAGTGAGCGTAGCGAGGGAGAAAATTTTAGCATTTTGCCACGAATAGATTTTTGTAGTTGTACGTTTCGTACTGTTTCGGGAGGCAAGTTGGAATATCGAGTTTCAAGATGAAGAGAACACAAGTTTACACAAGAGCGAGCGAAGGGAGTCAGCCCCGGATAGGTTACAACTTAGTCGTTTGCCGTCATTCAATGCATTCATTTTTGAAATAAAAAATGATCACTGTTGATCTAGATCCAGCCCGAAGCGTGGTGGTTATGACGCCCAAGACTTCCCCGAACGAACCTGCTTTTGGAACTAATTGGCAAAAGCGCCCCATATATTAGGATCTCTTTGTTCATCAAAGATGAGAATAAAAAAAACGGACAAACATGCAGACAGGTCCAACACATCAGCGGAAAATGGAAACAGAGAGAGATGTTGTGTTGGAATGAGCTGGGGCTGCCTTCAAGCTGCTCTTGCCCAAACTGGGGGATCCAAACGCCTCCTGCCGGAGACTCTACACGGGGATGGTGAGGTCCATGGCCCTTTACGGGGCCCCGGTGCGGACACGTTCTTTGAGGCAGCGAGACGCTCACTATTTGAACGCTCCCCAAAAGGTGGCACCCGTAGGTTAGTCAAGGGATACCGCACGATCTCCGGTGAAACGGCGAGCCTTCTTGTGAGATTGCCGCCATAGTATCTGGAGGCGATAGTTCAGGCGCGCCAGCATGAAACTCCGCTGCCGCGGCCGTGCCAGGGCGCCCTTACCTTCCGCCTGACGCAGGTCCTCACTGGAAACGGATATTTCGGGAGGTCACTGCACAAAATCGGGCGGGTGTTTTCATTGCGAGGATCGGTCAGAGGACACGGTGGAGAACACCGTGTAGGTTGGCTCCACTTGGGCGGCAGCGAGACTGTTTTTATTTTATTTTTATTTTATTTATTAGGGAAAACAAACAATTACACATTAAGACTTACATAGAAACATAGGATACAGAAATAATACAAATGTGAAATCAACCACGTTTTCCACAGATACGTAATGAGACAATTTGGTAAATTTAACACTAGCGTTGTAAACAATAAAAAGAGGAACATAACATAAAAATAAACCACATATATCAACAAAGCATAAAGCTGCAACAGTGCCGCAGAAGTGATAATACTGTGTCACGTTAATTTTTCAAAATGTTAAGTAAACTAAGTCGAAACTTTCTACCTATGTGGTAAAGCAAACAGATCCAAACTAGAGAAGTTCTTATTAAAATTGACAGCAATGCGACGAAGAGGCACACGCAAGCCGGCATTTGTACGACTGGAAGTAGTGGCAAATACAGGTCGTGCGCGCACCTCACGTCCCTGGCATGTTCTGGGAACTATATAACACAACTTGTTACTAATACTCAAACAATCATATGAGTTATTACATAAGTCGTACAAAAATGCAGCTTCAAGAAAAGTACGCCTTGAATTCAAGGAAAGCAGGTTATATTTTTTAAGTAATTTACTATATGAGAGATAACAACTTTTGAAACAGCGATAATGCATAGTCTTCAAAAATTTACGTTGTATGCTTTCTATACACTCAACATATTTATTGTAGAAGGGGTTCCACACAGGGACTGCATATTCTAATTGAGACCTAACTAGTGATCGATAGAGATAAATATGTACTAGGGCGTTTAAATTCCATGGATGATCTCATCACAAAGATGCGGTAAGCATTATTTACAATTTTATTAACATGTGCGTCCAAGTGCAGTTTATCGTCAAGTAATATTCCCAGGTCGCGGATCAAACTCTCCCTTGCCAGAGTTTCACTGTGTATTGCATAGGGATATTTGAATATATTTTTATTTTTAGTGAAGCCAATACAACAACATTTGGAAATACTTAGTTGGAGTTTGTTTTTAGTACAATAATCTGCCAGGCGATTGAGGTCTTGTTGAAGCAGTTGACAGTCAAGTATAGTTTTGATGGGTCTAAAGACTTTAAGGTCATCTGCGTAAAGTAGGAATTTTGAATTATGAAAGCACATGTCAATATCATTGATAAATATTATAAACAACAAAGGGCCCAATATCGAGCCCTGAGGTACCCCTGATGAAACAGTGATGGATTTGGAATGGAAACCATTAACTACCACTTTTTGCGTTCTATTTGTAATATAAGAAGAGAACCAACGGAACAAATCCCCACGAATACCATTAAATGCTATTTTGCCTAGAAGTAATTTATGA
The DNA here is from genome assembly GCA_949775195.1 of Diarsia dahlii. Classification (NCBI taxonomy): domain Eukaryota; kingdom Metazoa; phylum Arthropoda; class Insecta; order Lepidoptera; family Noctuidae; genus Diarsia; species Diarsia dahlii. The sequence continues at coordinate 19,013,284 of OX459195.1, forward strand.
TCGACCTTGTCAAAGGCTTTACGGAAATCAGTATAAATAGAGTCTACCTGTATACGTGTGTCTAAATTATTGAATAAATAATCAGCATATTCGATCAAATTAGTAGTTGTCGATCTTTTCTTGACGAACCCATGCTGTTGCTTAATAATCTGATCATGAATAATCGGATAAAGCTGATCATGTACCAGTCTCTCGAAAAGCTTTGACAAGATCGATAGAATGGAAATAGGACGGTAGTTCTCAATTTCTTGTTTTGGGCCAGATTTATGTACAGGGGTAATATTGGCTCGTTTCCACACTTCTGGAAAAGTTCCTTGGCTCAAACATTCATTAAAAATAATACATAGTGGGAGACTTAGAGTGTCTGCGGTATTTTTAAAGAAAAAAGGCGGGACACCATCAGGCCCTGGACCTTTAGAACAATCCACGGATACCAAAGCACTGTGTACATTTTGAATACTAATCACAATATTGATAACAAGACGACTATTCTTAGCATCGTCCAAGGTCTGTTGCTGCGCATTGTTGAGAGTGGAAGGCTCTTATACAGAGTGGAAAAAATTTAAAAAGAGATCGCAGATTTCCTCTGGTTTATTGGACGACTGTCCCTGGTAATGCATAGTTGAAGGAATGGAAGCCGCCGATTTACGGTTAGATACAAAAGTCCAAAAATATTTGGTGTTAACTTTAATGCTATCTTCAACTGACTTTATGTATTGGCAATAACAAGTTGCAGATTCAGAATGAAATCTTGACCTGTATAATGAAAATTGTTCATAATCTGATAGATTATGATACGTCTTCCATTTACACCACGCTTTAGTTTTATTTTTAAATATGTGTATCAATGAAGGCGAAAACCAGACAGGATATCTAGAAGACTTGACGGATGTTAAGGGGACATGATCTCTAACAACTCTGAAAACAACTTCATAAAATATATTTACTGCATCTTCTGCAGACAGCCCATGTAATAAATCGACCCAGTCAACTTTGTCCAAATCCCCATTAATTTCTTTGTAATCAGCCTTATAGTAATTGTACTTCTGTGTAGATTTACGTGTCATGCCTCGGTTGCCCATATTGAAAGAAGCCAATATACATAAGGGCGGGTGGTAAGGGTCTGAGGTTAACAGTGTGTCAGTGGGTGTTATAACAGAACACTCATTGCTACTGATCACCAAATCCAAAATCTTTCCAGTCGAATTTTTTATGCGATTATACTGGTAGGCATTAAAAATGGACATAAAGATTCTCAAGTGTCTACAAATTGGAGAGTTGCTACTATTTAAATCTTGTATGGTAGAACACGAACCCCCAGTATCCAACCAGTCAATGTCAGGGAGATTGTAATCCCCGAGCAAATATACATTTTGAACACTTCCACTCTCAGCAACCGCTTGCAGAAGCTCCAAATATGCAACGTAAACACTTTCAGGTGTTTTTGGTGGAATATATGCTGAACAGATAATATCATACTTTCCTTTCGTCGCGCTCGGAATACGCAGAATAACGTGCTCAATGTATTGGTTTAGTAAGACAGTGGACTGAACCGTGGCGGATCCCAGTCCCTTCAGTATTGCTATAAGGGTGCCACCACCATCCTTCTTTTGCGTAGCCTTGCGATCACGATCACATCTATATACGGAATACCTTTGATCAATAAACTCAGAGTCGAGTATTTCAGGGGTTAGCCAAGTCTCCGTGAGTATTATGATATCGTAGCAGTTGGATAATATATTCATAAATAGAACATGCAATTTAGTGCGAAGCCCCCTACAATTTTGATAGTATATTACTAATTTATCAGCCATAATCGTAGGTGTATAATTGGAAAAGTAATATTAAATTAGTCTGAGCCAGTTTATAAGCATCTCTTGTCAAATAGTGACACATGTATAATTTTAAAATGTACAGCTTGAAGTCAAGTAACAGTAAAACTATTAATAAAAATAAGTTACTAAGACTCTCTTTTACATTAATTAGCAAATGTAGAACCTGCACGTACAGCATAATATTTAAAAAGTAAAGATAAGTTACTGAAAGCATTAAAATAATATATCGAAAAACAACACATAAAAACATTTGGTAAAAAAGATTTGTCCACGTTATTAACATTCAATATAAATGCAATGAAAAAGTACACAAGAATAAACAATACCTTATAGGATGTTTTATTCATCCCTAGGGTTAGAATCAGTGGCAGCAGCCCCTGGTTTGATTTTGCAAAGATCTTGGTGTGACCGAATGGCAAACGACTTCGATTGTTCTTTTTCACGGACGAGTATAGTCCCATGCTTAACCCACACAAATTTATAGTTATGCAACGTAGCGATATTCTTACATTCACGAAATAATTGCTTCCTCTTTAACGTGATATGTTCATGAATGTATATGCGAAATGATGTTCCAGAGATATCCAGTTGGTCGGAGGTCAGGCCCTTGCAGAAACGAAAGGCGCTGAGAAGATTGTCACGTAATATCCTTGAGCCCAATCTCACGACAATGTTCTTCGGTTTGTTACTATTCTGGTGTGCATGAGGAACCCGATGTATCGAAATAACGTCCTTGATATTTATATTAAAATTGACTTTAGAGCCTACTTTTTCCATTATTGACAGCAGGTTTTCATGGCGTCTTTCAGGCACATTACACAGCTCCAAGTTGCATTGCCTAGCATTTTGGTCCAAGTAGTCTATTTTTAACAAAAGATCATTAATTAGGCTCTTTGTGTCGTCCTCCTGCCTATCGAGGCGCTTTTTTAAATCACTCTGCTCATCAGACAACCATTGAGCATTGCTCTGTACAGCAGCTAAATCATTTGATAAGCAGTCGTATTTACCATCAAGCTCCGTAAGGTGATTTGCGAGCCGAGATTGCTCAGAGCGAATAGACGAAATTTCGTTTCGAATTTCTGATGTCACTACGGTAATACCAGCAATCTCGCCTTTAATATTCAAAACATTATCCGAAATGGTACTCATTCGCTCATCAAGCTCCTTGCGCCACTCTGACAGCGTGTTTTTAAAGTCTAGTGATAACTTATTAAGCGCCTGTGTAAAAGCGCATTCTGGTTGCTTACGCTTGAAGCGCACAGACACACTTTGCTCACCACTAGATTCAAGTGCCTTACATAAATCGGAATCAGAATATGAGAACTTGTTGTCAGTGGGATTCATTCTTACTGGGATTTTTGTAACTAAATACCAATACTAGACTTTAAACAAGTTAAAAAAAGTTATGTATCTGGTGAGATTTGATCCTGCGACCACGCCGGCGACGCAGTGTAGCTACGTAAACCGCTCCGCCACTGTAACTTTATATGTAACGTCGAAAGTTGAGATCGCTATGCGCTGGGTGTTGAGTCTGTTCGGATGATATACCGCGGCCCCGGAACACAAAGGGCTAATAAGAAGGTACATGGTTAGGTTTTGTCAGGAGAAGTCTGACACTCCTTCCGCTCCACCCAGAACGGCGGGGTCATTTGATGATTTCCCATTCACATTTCATCGTTTAAAATTTTTCTCGTGCGCCCCCATTGATATAATAAAACCCAAGATACACACTCCGCGTCTCAAAACCGTCCGCTTAAAATGAGTTCACAATGAACTCATTTCAAATAGTCTCGCGTCGCTCGCGTCTCTGCACGGTCGTACAAAATACTTTTTATATTGCTTTTTATAACTGCATTGTAAAAGGAATCTGCGTAAGGTTGAATTTGCCAAAAAAAAAATGTTTATAGTGACGATAACTACATGTAGTAGTGCGTGTATTGGTGAGTGTTTGGCGACAGCTTCGACTGTTTATTTTGTTCGAGACTGTGCATCTAGGGTTTTATTATATCAATGTGCGCCCCTTTGTAACCTCGCGCCCCTAGGCAAGTGCCTAGTTTGCCTTAGGGATAATACGCCCCTGATGCATAATTGCATACCCGCTAGCTTGGCCGTGTGACTGTTTGTCAGGTACGGTACTAAAGTTGGTAAATATAATATTCACTTTTCTTAAATTCTCAGTGCTGATTTTTAAGGGTGTTTTAGAATTTATAATATTGTTTAAAAATAATTATTAATATTGCCATACACTTTCCGTTGGCGATAACTACTTACTTACTTTATTTTTTTATTAGGCTGCCTTCAGCGTAAATCATTCATTTTAATGGTCGTTCTATTCCTGTATAGAGCAAACTTATTTCCTGCTACGCCGTAGGCTGCAGCTTATTCAGCTGCAACCCCTAGTAAATTTTCCCGTTTGTTATACTACGACGTAGACGAGCGAATTGTAGATCCAACTTATTTCGTGCTACGCCGTAGGCTGCAGCATCATTTGCGACAACCTCTAATTTTTCCCCGTTTGCAGTTGTACTACGACGTAGCCGAGCGACCCGTAGATCAAACTTATTAAGCTATTGCATAGCTATTATCGCGGGCCTTGAGCGTGGAGAAAATTTAAAAAAATTAAGATTCAGTACTCAACCAGGTTGCTATGGTTACGGAAAATAACAAGGTTGGCAACTGAGGTTGTCAAATTAAATAATTTATAACCTCACGTTGTAAATGTGTAAAGTTTTTCTGTATTGTCTCTCTGCTTTCTCCTTCTAAAATATTCTTACTCGTATAATTTGTGTACAAAGTGTTTTAAATATGAATAAACAAAGTGCATTTACACTCATTTGCAAAAAAAACGGGCACCTTAGGAAATTTACGTTCTAAGGTCGATTTGAGTTAATTCAATGAAATTTAATTGTTTGACGTAGTCTGTATACTTATAATCGTGTAAATTAATACGCGTGAAGTCAACTGTGGCAATTAAAAAAAAAAACTATGAATTCTTTAAAACCGATGTACACGGCCAAACAATAAGAAGTGGTCGGCAATAAAGACAAGAAGATTTTTTTACTTTGTTTAATTAAATAAAGTTACAAATGTAATAACCTAATAACGAGTGTGACCTCCTCTTGCCAAAATCACAGCTTGAATCCTTCTGGGCATGCTTTCCACGATGTTTTTAATGACGTTTTGAGGAATACGTTCCCACTCTTCTGCAATGACTCTTTTTAGCTCCCTGATGTTTTGTGGAGCATGTTGCACTGATCTTACCCGTCTCTTTAGAACATCCCAGACATGCTCAATTGGATTGAGGTCAGGACTTCCAGCTGGCCAATCTAAACGACGGATCCCAACTTCTTGCATGTACGCTTCCACGTCGCCAGAACGGTGCGGGCGAGCATTGTCGTCCATAAAAATGGAATCTTCCCCAAGTGCAGTCAATGCGGGTTGTGCATATGGAATTAGGACTTCCATTATGTACCGGTGTGCATTTAATGTTCCATTTTCTATGAGAACTAACTCCGTACGCCCCGTCGAATTAATTGCTGCCCAAAACATAACGGAGCCTCCGCCATAAGGAGTGATTTCTTCGAAACACACTTCCGCATAGCGTTCCCGTGGTCTTCGTAGCACTCGCCGGCGTCGGTCCTCTCCACACAAAGAGATTCTAGCTTCATCAGAAAACAATACTTTATTCCAGTCCTCCAGAGTCCATGAAGCACAGTTTCGAGCAAACTGAAGTCGAGCAACACGGTGCTCACGGAGTAATTTAGGTCCCCGAGCCGGGCGGTAACTCCTGATATTGGCAGCCAAAAGCCTCCTCCTGACGGTCCACAAGCTAACTTCTACTCCTCTTACTTCTTCAAGGCTCTTCTTCAGGTCCACACTTGACGCCTTACGATTCCGCAAGGCCTGACTCACCAAAAAGCGGTCATCTCTTGGTTCTGTGCGTCGTTTTCTTCCCGAACCGGGTCTTCTTTTGACCGAACCGGTCTCTTGATACCGTTGCCAAGTCCTCTGGACAGTTGAACGACTCACATTTAGCCGCTGAGACACGTAAGTTTGCGAACAACCTTCTTCAAGTAGGGCTATAATTTTACCGGCCCTTATCGCTTTATCACTCATGTCAAAAAGTGGTAATTTGGTGCCAAATATATTGCCATTGCCCTAAAAAGGGTTAATGTAAAAAGAAAGATTAAATTGTTTAATTTGCAGAAAATATCCAAAAAGTTTTAAAATTTTAGTAATCAGTAATAAAATCGTTTCAGCAATTCGCGCCATTAGTAAAGCAATTTTACAATAATCTACAATAATCATTATTTTCCTTTTGTTAATTTCAAAATTTAAATTTGGAACGTACAGAATCATGCCAGGATTCTTCAAATAACATTCCAATACATCGTCAAATTAATAAAACCTCTTACTTGTCCTTCTTCATTGAAGTAGAGAAAAAAATATGAAGTGCCCGTTTTTTTTGCAAAAGAGTTTATTAATGAAGAAAGTCACGAAAAAATAGTGAAAGATAATGAGTAAACTCTATATAGATTCATTTTATTATTATTACGCATCTATCATACGTTTTATTGGTTTTTGCATTACTATTCTGCGAATCGGTCTTAGAAGACGATTCGTTTTCATAAAATATCTAAAATAAAATAAATAATTTTCATATTTTTCAATGTTATGACACTTACGTCAGGCTGACAAGCTGTCAATACTTTTTCTTTTAAATTTTCTGTCATAGAGTTTCTTACTAGCTTAGTCTATGAAGGTTACTTTTGATTTACTTATATAATTTAAATTCTTTTTAAAAAATACTGCATAAATAAAATAAATAAATAATTATTTGCATAAGTTGATAAAAAATGCTATGCAATAGCTTTACCGCGGCAGTCTCCGAGTGCCACATCAACTTTTTTTTTTCGTGCTACGCCGTAGGTTGCAGCTTATTCTGCTACAACCCCATAGTATGTCCCTATTTGTTGTACTACGACGTATGCCGAACGACTCGTAAGGCGAACTTATTTCGTGCTACGCCGTAGGCTGCAGCTTATTCTGCTACAACCCCTAGTATTTCCCCGTTTGTTGTACTACGACGTAGCCGAGCAACTCTTAGTGCCAACTTATTTCGTGCTACGCCGTAGGTTGTAGCTTATTCTGCTACAACCCCTAGTATTTCCCCGTTTGTTGTACTACGACGTAGCCGAATAACTCTTAGTGCCAACTTATTTCGTGCTACGCCGTAGGCTTTAGCTTACTCTGCTACAACCCCTAGTATTTCCCCGTTTGTTGTACTACGACGTAGCCGAGCAACTCTTAGTGCCAACTTATTTCGTGCTACGCCGTAGGCTGTAGCTTATTCTGCTACAACCCCTAGTATTTCCCCGTTTGTTGTACTACGACGTAGCCGAGCAACTCTTAGTGCCAACTTATTTCGTGCTACGCCGTAGGCTGCAGCTTATTCTGCTACAACCCCTAGTATTTCCCCGTTTGTTGTACTACGACGTAGCCGAGCAACTCTTAGTGCCAACTTGTTTCGTGCTACGCCGTAGGTTGTAGCTTATTCTGCTACAACCCCTAGTATTTCCCGTTTGTTGTACTACGACGTAGCCGAGCAACTCTTAGTGCCAACTTATTTCGTGCTACGCCGTAGGCTGTAGCTTACTCTGCTACAACCCCTACTATTTCCCCGTTTATTGTACTACGACGTAGCAGAGCGGCACGTAGAGTCAACTTATTTCGTGCTACGCCCGCCGTAGGCTGCAGCTTATTCTGCTACAACCCCTAGGTTGTAGCAGAACAACCTAGGGGTTGTAGCAGAATAAGCTGCAGCCTACGGCGGGCGTACGGGGAAATACTAGGGTATTTCCCCGTTTGTTGTACTACGACGTAGCCGAGCGATCCGTAGAGCCAACTTATTTCGTGCTACGCCGTAGGATGGAACGTCATCTGCTACAACCCCTAGTATTCCTCTCCTCGTTTGTGGTACTACGACGTAGCCGAACGACCCGTAGACTCAACTTGTTTCGTGCTACGCCGTAGGCAGCAGCTACGTCTGCTACAACTCAGTCTCGCTTTGCGCCACACTACGCCATACGTTACCGAGTCTTCTGCTATAACTCGAAGGATCTCGAAGTATTCCGTATATAGGTTGTATGGGGGATGAGAAGCTTTACACCCTGTTCCTCATACCCCCCAAAGTTGTAAACGTACCCTTCACGAAGCCGTCAACTAAGCATTATGTACATCAAACAACCCTACGCAAAAATGATTGCTGTTATCTATGGCTGGGAGACAACTTTTTTGGGTGTAAACTCAATAGTTAAATAGTAAACGGGTCATAGAAAATCATTACCTTAAAAATTGATATTTAAAAAAAAATACTTTCTATACGTCGTTCGTGGAGATAGTACAACTCGAAAATTCTCATGCTCGTCGTGCGTCGGGCTACCCCCTGTTCTCGTGGGCTACCCCATAACGTAACCGACAGCGTAATCCACTAAGAAATAACATCAGTCTGTCGTAGCTGACAACGAATACAGTCCGATACTGCCGACGGCTCAGCGAAATTCTCTTAGATATCATACTACGCCATAGATAACGACGTACTACGTAGTCTTCTTAATGGAAATAAAAAATATTTATTTTTCACAGATACATGTCGCGCTTACAACCATCATCATCATCAGCCTATAATGTTTCTACTGCAGGGACTCAGGCCTCCTTTCTACGAGAGGGATGGACACTAATCGTGCGGATGCGGGAGAGTGCGGGTTGGTAATCTCACATGTCTCCGAATTTTTTGGTTCTAAAACCTGTCGGTTTCCTCACAATGTATTCCTTCACCGTTCTTTTTTAAGATTACAGCCCACTGCTTCTCAGAGAGAGGAGGCCTGTGTCTCAGCAGTGGGAATATTAATAAGCTGACGATGATGATTACCCAATTGGTTTGACTTTAATCATCACCACGCGGTACATCAAATAGCTCGCACAAAGAGCAAGCGTGATGACCATAAATTTGATGTGAGAAGAGCATACATAAACTCACGCTATTTTCCCATGATGGTTGGTAGAAATCACAGAAATCCACCAGCTAAGATCCTTAAATTGTACTCCTTTTGCCTCGTCCACATTTGGACCTACAAGCACGCCGGTTGCGAGTACTACGCAGTACGCACGTGACCTTTCTAAATAACCGCCGGGAACAATTATTTGACAATAGGTTTTTGACCGGGTTTTTAATAGGTACGGTCAGCATTAGAAGTAGATTAACACTACTCTAAGTTTAAAAGCAGTTTATTAATAAAATCTTGTTAGAAAACTCGTAACTACATATATAACAAGTTATTGAAGAGTAAGGAATATTTTAAAGGATAAACTTCTGAAACATTAAAAAAAATATCCCGAGTCCTGTACATGAAATAATTAAAATTCCGATATGTTAAGCTACTTCTGATGCTGACCGTACTGTTCGAATCCGTGTCATTTTACAAACGCGGGAACGTGTCAATGACATCACCATCTTCCTATACCCTTATCCAATGTCATTTGGGGTCGGCGCAACACCTTTTTTTTGTTCCATTCTGCCATGTCAGTCGTCACGCTATCATCTGTTCCTTTTTCCTTCATATCACTCTTCATACACTCCATCCATCGTTTCTTTGGTCTTCATCTCCCTCTCCATCCATTCATCAGGTCACAGACGCAGTTACTATTATGAATGATCCATTTTACGAATTTTAGCGCAATTCGCAATTGTTTGCAGATACACGTACTGATGGTTTCAGTACCATCATTTTTTTTTTTTTTTTAAACGTTGTCCCACACTAGGAATTTCTCCTGTATCGTGGGTGCGTTCACGAACATTTAAACTCACATACAGTGCGATCAAATTATCTTGGCAGCTCTGAACTGAGCTTTGCGAAATTTTACGCATGTAAACTTGGGAATAAAACTGTTATTGCCAGATAAACCAATACTTAAACAATCAGAAAACATCTAATTTAAACAGTGAGAAATACAAATAAAATAAATATCATAACACTTTATACATTCGTTGTAACAAAATGACCTGCACGAAGTTCGGAGCTGCCAAGATAATTTGATCGCACTGTACAATACCCAGACCCGGAGCAACTATCTGTAGGTCATACAAATATTTGTTCCGTGCGGGGATCGAACCCGCGACACGCAGCGCAGCAGTCCATTGCTTGAGCCACTGCGCCAACCGTGCCGTCGTTCATTATCATTTCATTATTATCATTCGAAAGAAGACTGCTTCCATGATGCGCAGAGTACGTGGGAGCGGCAATGACATCCTGAAGGTCATTAGTGATAAGCCGTGCTGCACCATTCATTATGGCGCATTGGGTACGTGTCCATGTACATATACCCGGTGCGTCTGGTGGATGCAGCAGATATATGAATTAAGTACTTACCTAATATTTTTCAAAACTTTATTTAATTTGTTACTAACATAGTTTATAAGCAGTGTGTATTACTAACATCATATGGATCTAGGTCTGAATTAAAGTTTTTTTTTTTAATTCATAATATTTTCCTATTATGATCTACTAGAGTGGCCATTTTAGACGCCCAGTTCCTGGTACGAGCGAACTACGCGCAAGAATGCAGGATATGATATTAAGTGCCTCATTATAAGTTTGCTCATTTCTGCACATTATCCACGTTTTAAACTTCTGTAGAAGACCAAAGAGTTAGCATGATTTTTCATAGAATTAAACACATATTACTTTACACTTAGGATATTTATTTTTAACAGTCACACACATACATATTGACAAATCATTTAAAGTGGAATCTTAGAAGTGTTCATGTGAAGCGACAAGTCGTGATTGAGACAGGTGGGCGGCAATCTAGCTGGGCGTGGCCACTCAAGCTCCGCCCTCCGCTAAGTAGGGCGGCCCGCCCGCCCTGCACTAATTGATTACTTTTATTAAATTGATTTAAAGAAAGTATAGCTTTTAATTAAGTATTATGTTCCATCAAAGCCTCTTTGATTAGCTACTTAAACAGTATAAGTTTTATAATATAACATTGAAAATAGAGTGTAAGGTGGATCGTTTAGACTTTAGATTAAATTGATTACCTATAATGAAATTCACATGTCTGGCACAAATGGGGCTACGAATAGATTGTGAGTCTAGTCTACATCCTGTTTAAGATTCAAATAGTAAATTTTACTCAATATTACTCACAACGCACCTAAAACGTGTTCATTAAGGTCTCAAAAGCCTATTCGACATGGGAGTTTATGACACAACCTTTGAAGAAATGTTCAGATTATATTTGACACCGAATTAACCTAATTCAATTTTACTTAGTTTTAAATTAAACTAAATAATAAAGTAGCTTTAATTACGACTGAGGCAGACAATTCTGACAAATATTTAATTTTTAAAGTTCGCCTTAATATCTGCGTATATTAGTTCTATTATTTATTTTCTATATTATTTCTATTTATATTAGTTTAGTTTCTCTTCATCGTTATTTCTTCAAACGGATTAACAGCCTTTTCTTTCTGCATATCTTCTGCAGAAGGAATAAGCCATTTTTCCATTTCCTTCAAAAAAATATTGAGTTGAAGCTTCCAATACACTCTTAGCTGTCCTACTTCCAAGCTCAATAATTCATTTCATACTCAGCAGCAGTGATCCTGGGCGTGGTTTGTTCCCGGTTCACGCCCAGCCTCTGACGAGAACGTCGTGACATCGTCATTCTGGGCTGGGCACGGCGCCGCGCGGACATGGCGCGAGCAACGCAACCGCCGACACGCAAGTGAGTAACACGCTTTAATTTCTTTTTTATTAAGCTTGGCTTTCAAGTACTTCTTAGTTCCATGCCAAGAATACGGAAATTAAAAATATGTCTGTCATAATTTGAATTTGGATTTCAAAAGATTTAATTGCTCTTTCTTAGAGGTTCTCATAAAAAGTTTTGCAGGCTGAATTTTTTGAAGATTGTAATTTCGTTCTATTTTTTTTGTGTCTATGTCATTTCTCTGTTCAAATATTTGAGAAATTGCTTGGTTTTTAAACGGTTTTATTTATCCGGAGGACGTTTTCAAATCTTTGTTCAAGAGAATTTGCGAAGTTTGCTATCGCGCAAGAAAGTTTATTTTCGAAACTTTCAAAAAGATTGTTAGGAGTCTAAAAATACTTAAAATAAGGATAAACTGTGATAACTTAAATCATTTAAGTTAAAGATCTACGTCTTGACTTTGACTTTCCAAACTTTTTATCTTAAACTTCGCATTATTCTTTTTTTTTGCTTACTTTAACTCGTAAAATATTTCCGCGGGTGTTTTAGGTTTAATTTATATATTTCATTGGCCTCGTGATTATGGGATAATTAAGTTTTTATTAAAAAAAACCTGGCATATTGACCCCTAGCTTTACGGACTTTATTTTCTTTTGTTTTTTCAGAAAGGTGATGATGATTGCCATATTTACCGCTTTTTCTTTCTTTTGTCTTTACTTATTCCTTGCCTTATTTATAGTTAGGATATATTACAGTCATTTACAGTCGTTTATCCTTAAACCACTTAATTATTTATTAAAATATAAACTCCAATTTTTGTTGGGTAGGTAGTAATTTTATTTTTCTTATCTACCAAACGAGATTTTGCGATTTTTTTCTGCAATAAGAAAAAAATCGCAAAATACTTTAAAATACTACTACTTTTTAAAATACTTTTCACCAATTGGCATGATTCTGATCTGCTCCTTTGCTGCGGTTATTGGAGCGATAAAACTAGCCATTTAGCCAATGATGATATGATGTACTTTTTGTATTCACAAAAGATATTGAAATGTACGTTCAATTAAAAGTAGAAATACTTGTAAACGTTTAAAAATTGATTGTCACTTGTTCAAGTCCTCAATTTTCTGTGTATTACGAATTAGGTATGTAAAATGTATTTGTGAAGCATACTTCCACCAATACTGTAAGACTCTATCTTAGTAAACTCTTGAAATAGTGACTGTACACCCTCTTCTAGACACTCTGGCCGAATGCGAGGGTGTTGGTTTTTTGCGAAACATCTCGAGAGAGACTGTCTCGCTCTCTGGATCTTTCGGTCGAAAGGACTGCACAGCTACAATTAAATATCCATAACAAATAATAAAAATAGTCCATTCCATGCTTTGTCACGGAATAACCTTTGGCCAAGTGTAGGATTATTCTAATTTTTTCTACTTTTTATGGTATTGTGTCATGATGGATACCTATCCAGTTTCTTCTTACTATAGTATTCTTGCTGCTGAGTTTCTGAATAGTCTGCTTCTTAGTTAGCTTACTGTATTGTGGTCTCTAGGCGGCACGCCACTGCCAGATAAACTTAATTGCAGTCAAAAGACCAAAATAATAGTAGTTATCTGTTTTTACCGATTTTCGTGAGCCGTGATTTGCTCTAGCTCTTATCAGTTTAATGAACTTGGGTGGAGGAGCTTCTAACCGTTTTAAGTTCATTATATTCCTCCTGCCTTAGGTCCATTTTAATTGGGGTCGGTGCAAGACGTTTTCTTCTTCTATTGTCTCCAGAGAGAAGTTATGGCATCATTGCCTCCTTTATTTTTCCATCCATCCATCCATCTTTTCTTTGGCCTTCTTTTCCCTTTTCAGCCATCAATCCCATAACTATTTTAGTACCATGCTTTTCAAGTTCTCAGTTAAGTTTGTTTCTAATAATTTTAAACCTATCATAGGTTTCAAATTTAGTTTGTCCCTGTTGACATAATATTACATTTACATAAATGTTACATAAATTGGTGTTACCTAAAGTGAGTTCAAATAAAACTGGGGTAAAATTGGATTTTATAGGTATTATGTTATCCGCAGAGAATTACTAACTTCGTTATACTTGGTTTTCTCAGACTTTTCCCTGAAACTTTTACTAAGTGATGTCTTGCGCGTCACCTTACATAGGTCTAAAACTAAGCTTATAGTGATTTGACTAGAATATTTTATTGTAACGTAACCGTATATGCAAGAGGAACTTAATTTTGTTAACTAATACCATATAATTGTTAAAAACCACTAAAACATTACAAAAACTCTCATTTTGACAAATAAAATTAATAAAAGTAACATTTGAGTAAAACATGTTTAAAACAACGAAATAAAATTCTATTTTCCCTCAAAACGCAGCATGTTTTGCTGTTCCAATATTCCGCGTAATAAATGTCCGTCGTATTCGAAATTCAATTTGTCGACTAGTGGTGCGCTGTAGCGATGACATACGGTTTTTCGTCGCTTAAATCGAGCGTCGGTTAATCGGACCGCTCGCTGGACGTGACAGCCTCTCGGACGTACCGGAGTTTGCACTAGGGTTGGCACTGCTAAATTTTACGATTTCATACAGGAAAAATGGATAAATTACCTAGTTAACCGGGTTCTCGGATGCATCCTATATTCGATTTACAGCGGTTGTTAAACTATTGTGTGATGTCCAGTTCTTGGAACTTTAGCGCATTAAGTAGTTAATTCTACGAAGAACTAAAAATGTTCCGCCTTGTTCTGAGTAGGTACCTACGTATCCAATCTATTTGCCGTAAGTCTTCTCAAATTGATGACTCAGATTTTGTCCAGTACATGGCAACCTGGACTGGACATGGACAACTCAGCCGTTAGTGCAAAATCTAAAAAGTGTAATCTCAAACAATAAGTAAACTACCTATATTACAAGCCCTTCCCTTAGTGAGAGGGTATGGACCGGAATCCTCCACCATTTTTTCAAATGCCATAACCTGTTCTTTGCTCATTGTTCTCCATAGGATAGATCGACGTTTTGGAATGGGCTACTACAGTACTTTCACAAGTTAGTATGCCTTGTGATTATAACTTAACCTTTTTTAAACATTCCTAAGTGCTTGTAATGTTCTTACTTAAATAAATACTTTGAGTTTGAATTTTCTTTTGAAAACAATATATTTTACGCAGACAAAGTTACGTCCATAATCATCCTTAAAATAAAATAATTTCAAAATCTGCGTCAACCCTATTTGAAACCCGCGCGGTCAGCAGCGGTCAGCCCGCGTGAAGTGTGCGCCCTCTATCACGCGACGCGTCATAACATTGTCACTTCATTATGCCGTGACGTAATGGAGGACCCGGCTCCACTCGCGATACTTCTGCTTCCAGTTAATTAACTCCCGGATAAAAGGTCAAGTGGTGTAGTTTGGTTCGTACGTTGTTTTAAATGGGACTTGGGTTGTGATTGAATTTGAATAATGATGGTGTGCTCGATAAAAATAATGCTTGTTATTGAAAAGTAAATTAGTATTGTCCTAAAATAGACCTCGCTATTCTATGTTAGGTATTTATTTGGTTTCCGCTCTTACTCATCGATCACTAAATCGATGATCTTAGTCCTCTTTTTTTTTGGGGGGGGGTGGGATATCACCTTATGACTCCTCTCGCTCTGGGCAGAGCGAGGGAGTGTAGGGAGTGTCAGACTTCTAGTTCTACTGACTAAAAACCACCCATGTTCCTTCTTAGCCCTTTGTGTCGAAGCCGCGTATCTCTTTCGCACAACCAGCAACCCCGACGATGCTCTTAGTCCTTAAAGTGAACTATTGTACCTACGTGAGCCATGGTGGCCGTTACTCCAACCAGCCCATCTCCCTCCACAAGCAAGATAAAATTTCTCAGTCTTTTCATGACATTACAAGGGATTTTGGTGTTCCAAGAGTTTCCTTGCGGATCTGGGCGACGCCGGAGTACTGTATGCGCTAACGTTTCCTTCGCCTCCTTCCACCTATTATTATCCAGGCACAGAAGGCGCTTGCTCAGTTTCGTATCCAGGCATAACATAGCCTCCTTGGATTGCCTACAGCCCGGTGTCGAAGTCCACCACTTCTTCCGATCTCGCCGTTTTGCAGCTAGGTTTCAAAATTCGAGGTGCCTGCGAAACCAACGCCCTCATTTTGCTTGCTTAAAAGCGACGCACTGGATCAGTAATGCCTTATCTAGAGCTATTCGCTAAATTATTTTTGTAATAAATAGTCCACATCGCAAGTCGTTGGTTAAAAAGACAAAGACATTTAAGCACTGTAATGTAACGGCATCACCTCGGATCGGAATAAGATAGTATAGATATGACGCGTAGTGAGGTTGTGGTGAAGTGCATTTCGTTTCGTTTTAGCTTTAAAAAACCATGCATATTATTCGGGATGTAACGCTTTAATCTTTTATTAGATACATAATTATATAGTTACTTTTAAATGCAGCGCAGTGTCCAACATGTTATGAGAACGACCCTAACTAACACGTCCTCGCAATACAAGCGTCAGTTGAAAACCAGCGTCAGACAGACATAAGTTATCTGGTATTTATGATGAACTGGCCTATTTGGCGCAGCCGTGAGCCCGTGATGCGTATAATAACCATCTAGGTTTTTTTGTTTTCTCTGTCTCCTAAATCTTTCTTCTTTTGATCTTCTTTTTTTTTATTTAGCCTGCACTGTCCCACTGCTCCTTCCAAGATCTCTTTTCTTTGATCTTCTAACATCATTAATTCATCCCCAGGGTGTGGCGGGTTCCTGTGGTCGGGCAGTAGGATGGCGCTGAAGACGCCTACGCCGGGCGTCGGCGAGCGCGAGACATGGGGCAAGAAGGTAGACTTCCTGCTATCGGTCATCGGGTTCGCCGTCGACCTGGCCAACGTGTGGCGCTTCCCTTACCTCTGCTACAAGAATGGCGGCGGTGAGTACTAACATTATATCTTTTGGTGAAGACGTTTTTATTGAAAGTTGGCATAACATTCTTACACACAGGACCTGCATGCCCAAGTGACGGGACGGGATAGCCCGTGTTGAGGCGGTCACTACAGCGAAAAAATTAAAGAAATAAACTTTTATGAAAGCAGTCATTAAAAAAATATCCACCACAACTTTTCTTAACATCCCGGAAGGTGTTTTAAGACACTGCGTGGTAGAGCATGTCGGTAGACCACCTACAGAGGCTTCAGCTCCCAAAAATACGTCGCGAATAATTTGGCAAGAGTTTTAAAATGTGCCTAGTGACAAAAATACTATTATTTGCGGAAGTCAATACTTATTATTCAATAATATATCTCGTTATAAATATCGTACACACTAATTCCATCTCAAATCTGGTATTGATCCAGTGAATGGTGATAGTGTGCCGTTTATTCAATTTTGCAAAGATGGTTTGAATTCGCCTTTGTCTCAAAAATTCAAAAGGACAAAATCAACTTCGATCTCATCTCTATATCCTTACTACCAATCAATCCAATACCCTCTTCAAAGAGCTATATTACGATCGCTTCATAATCAATATAACCTAATGATCCATAGACAGTCTAGAACGCGGTGTCGGTGTCTATGGTATCTAGAGTGGCGCGGTTGTGCCTCGAATGGCACTAAGTGCCTCTTGCCTCGCTAATTGTGCGCCTCGCGTCTCGACGACGAGTTCCGTCACGTTGTAAATGCTCAGACGGCACACTTGATGATGTGTTTCGGTTTTGTTTGAGAACTTTACTTTTAGGAAGTTCGGAAGAGAAGTTCTGGAGTTAAAATAATTGGGAGTTAATTCCTTTAGTCTTTGTACCCTAGACAAACTTTTATGTACCTACGGCTACACATGTGAGAAAAAATGGAATGAGATCTGTATATTTTGGACCGAACTACGTTGTTCGTCGTCTGACTAATTCGTCGTTCGTCGAAAAGTGAGTGAAGAGAAGATGAATTTATTTTCCCCATACTTACATTTCTGATAGAATATTCATAGGAAACTATATTACATTCCATATGAGAAAATGATTCGTGAATTCATTCAAGAATACTGTGTGATTGCGCGCTAACACCGGCTGTAGGGCTCTCGAGGCATAATAGGCGGTTAACAATCGTACGCCTTGTGCGGCTTGTGCCTCGCCTCGCCTCATGCAGCGCCTCGAGTGGCTGCACTACGCTTACACCTGCGGCTTGCTAATTGAAGCTTCACATTCGCCAGTGTGCGGTGAAGTACCTACTCATGTAATAGCGTTATACACTCAACACACCGTTTAGTTGATATTGGCTAAAACTGTGTAAAGTTAAAATGTAGATGTCATAATATACACCAGAGTCTAGTAATCAGATTTTATTGAAAGAGAAAAGGAAGCTAGGTTCCTTCGACCAGCCGGTGTTATGGCTGGTGGGCCGTGGGCAGCGTGGGCTACTACTGCTCCCATAATTTCGAGGATAACTCTGTTTGCACGATGATGTAGAATATCCGTGACGTGAGATATGATGCGTATCAAGAGCATATGTGACGTTATTAGGGGAGGTTCGGACACCGACGCTAAAACGGTTACGGGATGTAGGTACTGCCGGTAGTTTACTCAGTACTGTTTTAACCTGTAAGTTTGTCTAACAGTGTGAGTTTATTAAGATCACAGTTAACTAATATAATTTTCAGTTCATAATTTATACGCACTCTAGGAAGAGGAAGTCAGTTCTACTGTCCGGCAATCAATAGACCGAGGAAATAATTTTTCCTTTAGCTGACTGTACCATTTTCCTAAATCTGTTAATTTTGTTAGCCAAATCAAATGTTTTTTCTTTTTTGTTTGCATCATTTATGTATGTTCATAGCCACCATTTCCTATATACTAGTATAAGACAAAGCAAGACAAATGACAGGCCACAATATGGCGTCACATGGCCAGCCCCACGCGTCTTTGCTGTGTAACGGAAATGAAATGCCTCTAGCAAGAGGATGGCCAGTCAAAGCTCCGGAAGCGACATAAATGAGATTTAAATTGTTTGTCTGTTCAAATTCCGGAATATGACTTCAATAACTTCTTAAAACTTTATTTACTATAGTGCGTAACAGGATGTGCTACGTATTGTTATATACGATTTAAAATTATTATTATTTCAAACATGATAAGCTGCCCAGACTTTTACTAATTATTTTAGGGTCGACTTCCATTGTAACTGGAGACAGTTTTTACATGGAGCGACTACCTATCTGACCTCACAACCCAGTACACCCTTGGTCACACTGGGTGTCAGGTTTTTCTCCATCTACGGACAGATGGGTCATCTACGGACCAACTGGAGATTAGGAAGCCAAGAGGGCTCTTTATTATTCTTTAAAAAATTGATACTTTAATTCGTTAAAATATGTGTTAATCTCTTGATACTTTTGATCGTGTGGGTATCATTTTCAACATAACACAACATCACGCCTGTAATCCCGAAAGGATTGGGCAGAGGTGTACCCATTAGTGCATCTATACATTTCGCCAGATAACCATATTCAATTCAAAGTTTTATCACGGAGGGCGGTTAATTTCAGGTCGTTCTGGAACCGAGAGCCCGAACTCGAATCGATTTAACCGTGTATATTCTAGAATTTATTGATTTTAGGCGTTAAATAATTTCAGTAGATTATTTCTTTCGTTCAAAAACTTTTTTCAAGCTTGAAAGCTGAAGATAACATGTAATCAGTACACTACACCCTACTCAACATACCTACCTACACGTTACAAGCACAAACGCTTACTGACCTTATTACAGCACCCTATACGCTAAAGAGCATGTTGAAAACACTTGCGCTCATAACAAAGTTCCAGCCACATACTAATTGCATCCTGTCACTTCGATCGTCCGTCGCACCATCCTTTGGCGTCCAAGACTCAGTAATTGACAATCAAAACGCGCCCTTTACATCGCGAAAACTTCGTTAGCTTCTCGATGTGCAGGAAAATTAGTAACGTAATAATGGGAGGAGGGTAATAACATAATGGAGAGGGGAGGTCATCCTCTCTCGAAGGCCGATCGGGACGCGTCTGTCCGTGATCGAGTTATACGGCAATTCTCGTGGACTGTTGAAGTGTGATCTTGTCTTTGAGCCGTCCATGCTG
This sequence comes from Diarsia dahlii, assembly GCA_949775195.1. Lineage (NCBI taxonomy): Eukaryota > Metazoa > Arthropoda > Insecta > Lepidoptera > Noctuidae > Diarsia > Diarsia dahlii. The sequence goes on from OX459195.1 coordinate 19,033,002, forward strand.
AGAGGAAATTTATTTAGAGCCGATAAGATGCTGGGCTGCTGGAGCGCTTCTATGTAATTAAATTGGTGTAGAATACTACCTACCTAGTACCTACTGTCCTACTAAGTACATACTTATAAATTCTGATTCATGTATAATGGTTTAAATAAATCGGTTTTTATTTAGTATGTCGTAGGTACTTCTAAGACTTGTTCCCGCTATAATTCCTAAAATGCACCTCACCCTTGTTCTTTCTTTTACCTACCAGATAAAAAGTGATTTGTGGTGCTAGTGGATCTGAGTAGATTCTGACATTCTGTATTTGTTTTGTGTGCTAAGTACGAAATAGAGTAAAAAGAGAAGATAATTAGAATAATATAATATACTAGCTGATGCCCGCGGCTTCACCCGCGTGGATGTCGTTCAAATTATATACTAAAACCTTCCTCTTGAATCACTCTATCTATTAAAAAAAACCGCATCAAAATCCGTTGCGTAGTTTTAAAGATTTAAGCATACAGACAAACAGACAAAAATAGCGACTTTGTTTTATACTATTTAGGGTTGATCGATAAGATGATGTAGTTACGTTGGATTTAAACCACGATTTATACAATGCTGGCAAACAAAATGACAGCAAGATCTAAATCCACAACCGCCAACTTTAGATCACCATCATGATCTTGCCCTTGTCCTAATTCACATGCATGTGGTCGGCGCAGCATGTTCTTCCAATGTTCTCCATTACTCGTTGATTTTACATAGACATGCCTTTATAGCATTTCATTTTTCACAACATTGCAATCATACCTCCAACATGAAATAAAGCATTTCCTATCTACAACATTTCGATAGCCTCAGCCGACATTACTAACCCTTCCGAATGGCCTGATTTATGGCCGTGTTCGGTCATAGCCATGTTTCCGTACTAATTGATTGGGGCGCCACTTCATCATGTGACCCTCGCCATCCATCATTTCTAACGGAGACTATACCACTATACACTATTATGAAGCTGTACCTAATTATTTTCTAGTGTGACAGTTTTGGTAATGCGTTGATTGTTTTTCTTTGTTTTATTACGGCACTTGACTTTGAGTTAGCTTAGGTACTTGCTAGAGTGTCCCTGTTGTTTTTGTCTGTTCTTCTATTTAATCTAAGGCTAGCTTTAACTTTTTGACTATCTGACCAACTCATTCATCATGGTCACCGGTTTAGTTGAAATTAGTGCTTTGACTGATTAATTTGAAATACGTCAACACACCCCAAGATGTTTTGACGTATTTTCTTAATAGTGACAAAGTTAAACACAAATTCAAACTGCTGGAAGTTTTAACTAACGACATGTAGGTTATGTAGCATAGCAGGTTCCACACTTTACACACTAAGGTCTTAAGACAGAACCTAAAAATCAAAGACACATTCACCAAACACGTGCCTGATTCTTGACTTGCATGGATGATAATTTTCAGGTTCACCGCTCTATTGCCTGCCTGTTATCTATCGCCAAAAACTAACAAAATCAAGTTGCTCACTACTGTTAATTGAAATCAAAATACATCTGCCTGTAAATCACAATCCCATAAACATTTCTATTCGAAACAATTCCGGTCTTACGGTGTGGATGATTTAATGGAGCCCTGTCGGCGGTAATCTCGTAATACCCAATCATCCGGGCTCCGGTCCGCGGGGACCTCCCAGCCTCTCTCGGAACTAAGACGATTCGATTACCATTCTAACATCTGTAACAGATTCGAAAAAAATATAGCTCTAAATTAAATCACCGTGAGCCGATTAGATCTGTGCAGCGATTTGAAAATTAAATTAGTATCTACTTCATTTTAATTTACTGTTGTTATTGTTTGGTTTTATAGAAATGTCAAACCGTTTCAAATTAAATCGGTCAGTGTGTTTATGACAAGATTTTAAGTATTTTTATTCAACTGAAAATTACTGTTCCGGAACAGTGTATTTTCTACTAGTCTTTCTCTAGTATTCCACATTTTATGGAGTAAATACAAAAATATTGTCACCGTTGTGAAAATATCGACAATACTTTAAAAGCGACTTGCTTTAAATCTTACTGCACAAAGAAAAGCAACATCCTTAATAAAACGTACAGCGCAACAGTTAAAATTAAATCACCCTATCATAGCGAAAAGCCGCACTATTCCATAAAGCCCCATTATCCCCTCACTTAAGAGACACGAAGATTCTCCGAAGTCACTTCCCGACGTCGTCGACTTACAGAAACTTGGTCGGAATGTTCTCCATTCCCTTCTTATCCGCGACCTGTTGCATCCGGCAATAAAGTAAATCCGTGCCATATTTCTCCCTGCCTCCCCACAAAGAGGTTTTAAGAAGCATTGCTCTTTAGACGTGGGTAGGTACTTATAGTTTTTTCTTCGGCGCAGAATTGTCTTGACTTGCTTCTACCAAGTTCTGATTGAAATGATGTTTATTATGGTATCGAACGACCATAGTTGCCAATGACATTATTTCTAGTTGCGTAAAATCCAATCAGGCAATTGTGTCCAATAGGGTATTTCACCAAAAAAATCTAAAGAGTCCGTCAGATAGATTTTCAATAAATAATGGACACGTATTTTTTCTTTTTTCACGTAAACAAAGGATGAAGACGATACAGTGCTTCGAAAAGTCGTGTCAAGTCGTGTGACGTCATAAGGATAGTACTTTTTTACCCACTAAGTGACGCCAAAAACCCCCACTCTTGATCTTTGACACATTTTATTTTCGTCAATTTTTATTATATTGATAAAACAAAAAACACGTATCCAATATTTTTCGATAATCTAACAGACGGACTAATTAGAATTTTTTGGTGAAATACCCTATTGTCCATGCACGTCCGGTGTGCATAGCAAGAGCATGTTGCTGAGGATTCGTTTTTAGGGTCCTCAATTCCAGCCTCCGCTGTCCGTCTATCAGCGCGCTGAATCTCATGATCCATAAAATGGGTAGCCAGTTGAAAATGTCACTTAATGTGTTTTTCCAATGCAATGTAACCAAAAATAGTAAAAATACATAAAAAATTTTACTGGCGAGTCGCTGAGTCAGACTTGCATTTGGCCAGTTTTTTTGTGTAGGTATTGGTAAAGGATTATAGCTAGAGCCTAGCTAACCTGTCTACATTAGATAAAGCAACTACTGGATCTCTGATGTCTTACGGAGCCAGTGTCCCGTAAGACATAGGTATCATTGTGTGGGTTCCGTCGGCATTATACTTACCCAATTATAGTGTACGGAAGTTGTTCATTTAGCAATTGTGTTCGTTATTCATTACTGTTTACTTGGAACTCGTCGACACCCGTGCATCAGACAGTTTGCTTCATCCTTTTACTGACCTGGTTTTATTCACTGTTTCGCGGAACCATAATAGTCCAAGATCCCAGGGCCGCCAGACGTCACGTATTATCTGACGAAGGAAATGTGGACGATCGGGTAGCGTTAGTATGTACTAAGAACACATGCCCACCTGCTAGCATGCTAAGATGGCCAATTTTCAGGTATCAGGTACTCAAGGTAGGTACATAAAAAAATTACTTACTTCACGTATTTTCTCCAAGCTGATTTTTACGTATAATTTAGGTAATATCCTTAAAAATAAGTCGCAAATACTCCCAGACACTTTCCGTCGGACGTATTGGTTAACAGACGCTTTAAAGAAAACTAAACCCCTTATGATTTAATACTTAAAGCTAATTGATCGGGTTATTGCCATGCTATATTGGGCAGGCGCTCCAACATGCACCCGGGCGTTGAAAGCAACGTTTTCAACAAAACTCTGAAGACACAGGCAATGGGCAGAACCTGTTGAATGGCCACCGAATGAGTCCAGTGGAGGTCTGTATGTCAGCCACACGAGCGAAGTCATGCGTTCTCGGGTAAACAGCCACAATACGTTAAAGTCTAAACCTTTTGGGAGCTTTAAAGTGTCTGTTAAGCAATACGGCCGCTGGAAAGTGTCTGGGAGTATTGGCAACTTATTTTTAAGGATATTGCCTACAATATACGTAAAAATCAGCTTTCAGAAAATACGAATAAAATACGTGAGGTAAGTAATGTTTTTATGTACCTTGATTGCCTGATACCTGAAAATCGGCCGTCTAAGCAAGCTAGCTGGTAGTCATGCGTTCTTAGTACATACTAACACTACACAATCGTCCACATTTCCTTCGTCAGAAGATACGTGACGTCTGGCGGTCCTGGGATCTTACTCTATAACGGACTTTATGATGAGTAGGACTTGGACTTGGTTACGAATAGACAAACCGCGTGTAAAAATGTTTGTAAAAAAATATTTTCATAATATAAACGTCATTTATCAATAAAGCACATTCTGTCTATCTATGGTACAAACAATTGAATATCAATACAGAAGCAAGAGAAACTTCAAAATAGACTTTCTCCGCCTTATTACAAAACGTAGTTAAACCTGGTTTAACTTAGACCTGGTTTATCTCGCATGCTGTCACTTTCTTTTGAATATTATTGAAGTGAGACGTCATGCGAGATAAACCAAGTCTAAGTTAAACCAGGTTTAACTACGTTTTGTAATAAGGCGGTCTAAGTTTACATTACTTTTAATTTGAATGCATTAGGTAGGTACATCATCATTCGTTACTGTTAAGAGAATAATACTGGTTGTTTCACGATATTTCCCATTTAGGTACTTTTCTGATTTCTAACCTAGGTACCTTAAAAAAATACTAATAAATTCATTACAGCAATTTTGACGCTGAGCAAAAGCTAATTTATTATATTACTAACACACAGCTACGTACCTACATATTATAATGAATCTACATAAATGAACTCGAAAGCTGAACATTTCAAGTTCCATAAAAGCGTATTGGAAGCAAATGCGAGAGTCTTAAAAGGGCAATTACAGGACAATTTGCGTCGCCCCTCTCTCGAGGCCGATATGAAATTATTGCGAGAGATCTGAGATTGTGATGGAGCTCTTCGGGGGAAATCGACTGAAAAATTTACGTTATTACTGGAATATTAGTTGGGATTTGTAAAACAATAGGACTTTTGTTGGAGTGATTTAATTTTAAGGGATTATTTTATGAACAAATCATGAAAAATGGTTTCGGTTTATAATTCTCTGGAGCTATGTTGTCTTTCTAACAGAGTCCCAAAGGGAGAAGTTTAATTAATTTAACTATATGCTCTTGCTTTAGTGAAGTTCCGTATATCGCATATGTATAAATAATATAAATATCCCATATCACAAAATAAGAGTCAGTCTTGGATTCCGATGAAAACTTAATAAATTCAAATTGAGATTAAGAATGTAATTTTCCTGATTTAGTTCTAGACAACGCTCTAGCTTTGAGTTTTATTCAAGCAAGGGTTTGACAGCAAAGTTACAAGAGCAGTTGTGGCCCAGTGGTGGACCCTGCCATGCGGCCCTGCCTTACGTACGAGGTCGGGTCTCAGGCAGTCGAGTTGTTTGGTCTAAATGATACCTATCATCATCAATTCTTTCGAAACGGTGTATGAAAACGTCTAGAGAAAACGCATGTCCCAGAACCAAAACATCGAAGACACATCCATTACGTAGTGATTTGAACTAGGACAATAAGAAGCCATATTCGAATGTTAGTAAAAAATAAATATGGAAAAACTGTTGTCATTTGAAAAGATGTAACGTTTCCTCACAGAAGCAGAAACAGAAAAAGAGCCACGGAATCACGGAAACGTATAGATTCAGATTTCTCATTTATTGTATAACTACATCCTGTATTATATCTACCAACCCACTATGAGCCCATGTGGTAGTGTATGTAAACTAATGTTAAGGCATCATATTAATATATTTTGTTCCCGTTACCCAGGCGCTTTTCTGGTGCCGTACTGCATCATGCTGGTGGTGGGCGGGATCCCGCTGTTCTACATGGAGCTGGCACTGGGGCAGTTCCATCGGAAAGGCGCCATTACCTGCTGGGGGAGACTTGTTCCACTCTTTAAAGGTAAGGCTTATTTCTACTATGTACCTACTTAGCTACACAAACAAAACTGATAAAATGTGGTTATACTAATATTCTACGACTAAGTAAACTTTTGCCTATGTTACAGTTGTAATTTTATATATGTTTCGTCTGTTTGATTATTTTTGAAGTGAAAACTTCTTTAGCGGCGCTGAGCACTTTTTTTTGTATGGGTAAAAACTTTCAAACTCGCGTCAGGGTCACGTGATGCTGATCGAAAAAGCGTAAGATTTTTCGATCAGCATCACGTGACCCTGACGCGAGTTTGAAAGTTAATATTGAAGTTTTCACTTCTGCCGGCACTCCCGGAGTGCTACCTTTTTTTTAGTTTTAAGTACTTAATATTACTGGTCCCACCAAGATCGAGAAATCTTTTGGTCCTTATTTTCAATTTTTAAGTTTTATTCTATAATCTAGTCTGGTGGAATATATTCTACGACGAGTTTCTGCATTGTTATAAAACATACCGCAATGCATTAATGTTTTACATTCTCTATGAAGGTATTTTCTACTGATAACAACAATGGTCAAGCTATAAATTGTGATTTTTTAGATAATGGTAATATCTTTTAGTACCTACATGCTTTCGTTCGTTACAAGTGTAACAATCATGTTTTCGTTGCTTCGTTTCGTGCTCGTGGCATATTAATAACTGCCACTCGGGTCAATCTTTAAGTTAAGCCGCGCTTGCCTCGGTTGGTCTGTAGATGGGTGACCGCCCATTTCATACCGAGTTTCCTCCGTGCCTCGGAAAGCACGTTAAGCTGTTGGTCCCGGCTGTCAAATATAGATCTTTGGCAGTCGTTACAAGTCCAGGTTACAGACCTGAAAGTCTGACAACCAGTCTTACCGTAAAAAGCAAAATTAAAAATTTTGAAAAAACCCACGACTATTAAAAAATAATTGAAAAAAGGATAAAATAATATAAAACACCCGCCTTAAAAAATCCCAAAGAATATCCGTCGGGGGCTGCCATTAAATGAACTATAGTTTTGCAATGTTCAGCTCCCGACGGACATTCTTGGGTTTTTTTTAATGCGGGTGTTTTATGTTATTTTATCCTTTTTTCAATTAATTTTTAACAGTCGTGGGTTTTTTCAAAATTTTTAATTTTGCTTTTTATTTTAAACTTTTTACTTTAGTTTTTATTTTTTTTATCTAAGAACATGCACCAATCAAACCTAAACCCATAACTGAAAACTGCATCAAAATCGGACTTGTAGTTTTGGAGAAAAATGGCAACATGTATTTGTACAAACAAACAACCTCTCACCCCAAACGCATATACAGTCTCCGTTCCGTCGTGGGTAAAAAGGTGTCGTATTATGGGTAATACGACACCTTTTGGTAAGACTGGTTGTTCATACTGGGGTATGAACTGGGTTGTGGAGGTCTGATAGGCAGTCGCTCCATGTAAAATACTGGTATTCAACTGCATCCAGTTAGACTGGAAGCCGACCCCAACATAGTTGTGAAAGGCTAGGCAGATGGTGATGATGCTTTCGTTACATCATTAAAAACACCTTTAAAAAGAGCGGATTTCACCGATAGAACAGGGGGTCTAAAACGGCCACTTTAGCAGTTCATAATAGGAATTGCGTCAAAAAGCGTAAATGACCTTTCATAATAGTAACAGCGTCTGGGACCATTAAGGAAAATAGATCATAGGTAAGTATTAATAGGAAAACAATATGAATTGCGTTAAATTCGTAAAATGGTCACAGACGCAGTTACTATTTTGAAAGGTCAATTCATATTCTGATCTGCTAAAGTGGCCATTATAGACCCCCTGATAACGTTCATCTAAACGACGTTCTAAGCTAAAATGTCAATTTTCCAAAATAATTAAGACACTGACAGTTCTTGAACGTGGTTTAATATTATTGAGGAATATGATCCGTGAAAATTTTGTAGCAAAACCGAGCTTTAAAATTAAACCCACTAAGGTTTAATTTTAAATTTGCACGATTTCTCTACTTGGCGTAGTTTTATGGGGTCACGTGCGAGTCATACGCCAGATTTATGGCCGCCCGGTCACGTCCCGTCGGCTAATGTCATCGGTATGGTGGACCATGGAAGCCGCATTTGGCGATCAAGAGTTATAGCGCCCACCACTTAACTCTCTGGCTGCTTTTGTGACTTCTGGTTGTATAAGTATGGTGTTTGGCTTAAAAAGAATATAAGAATTACGTAACACCGGACACCAAACAATTGACTACTTGAAAGTGTGGAAATAAATTTAAAATGAATTGAATACGATGTTTGAAAAGAGTTTTTTTTTATTTGTCCAAATACAAGCCAATCGATTTTAGATTGAGACCATGATTAGAATATTTGAAGTTTTATTACAGACCTCATCATTGCTCTTGCCCTTACCCCAAATTATTTGGGATTCCACACTTTGTATTATTATTGTTACCACACATAAATGTCTGTGTGAACAAGTTGGATCAAAATTATTATCAGATTTTTACGGTTTTCAATTTTGTATAGCGTAAAATGGTTAACACTATTGGCAACTTCTGCGTTAGTAAAGTTATAGGCAGAAAACTAACTTCTCAACTACGTCTAACTTTACAGCAATTCCATGATGTAAATACAGCTAGAGTTTAAAAATATTTACAAAGAATAGATATGCCTCCATTGTGCATCTCAAAATGTCCGGACTCAAGGACCAAAAATCACTCGCTCCAATAAACAAGGCACTCGACCTCAAGACTTTTATGCAAAACATGGGACACGTCATTTACAAGATCGCGGTCTAGTCGGACCTCACCCCCGGCCCCGCGCACTTAACACCCATAATTGACACCATTCTCGGGGCTCCCCTTAAGTGCTCGTCCCATACAGTCTCAAAAGGCTCCGGTAGATTTGCGAGCCCGGCTTATGCCCGTTGATTTCATTTCACGCGATTGTCACGTCTCGCACCCTGAGTGGCTGGGAGCCACGATATGATTTTTGAAGAGAAATAAAATTGGTAATGGTCCGGAAAGGTGCTGGAAATCCGCTTGAGTGAAAGTATTTTTGACGGAATGAATTGGGAACGTTCGCGCGAGATCATTGTTTTAGTGAAATGGTTTCCTTGAAGCTTTTATTTAAGAGCTAGATAATTTATTGGGTCTGTAAGAGCTCATTTAGCAAATTGGAACGAGCTCTTTTAGTTTTTTTTTTTTTTTGGTGGTTGGAAAATCATCGAATAACCCCCCCCCCGCTCTTGGGCAGAGCAAAGGGGAGTGTCAGACTTCTACTGACTAAAAACCAAACCCATGTTCCTTCTTCGCCCTTGTGTCGGAGCCGCGTTAACCTTTCGACAAGGCGTTTGATAGGCCTTATAAGCTTGATTTGATAAAACTAAGTAAATTATTTCGTCGGTATCTATCACGGTGACTTAGGTAGACGCTTATTAATTCCATCAGCTATAATATCGCCACTGTTCTTTATAGGCTACCTACATTGTGCGATAAATAATATATCAATTTTGGTCATGATCCATTGCCTACCTAATCCTCGCAATAGATCATTGATTTCAAGATATGTTACAATCTAATGTTGCAGACCGACGGAAACTATTCTCAACCTTTATTAATCAACTAGCAGTTGCCCGCGACTTCGTTCGCGTAGAAATTTTGACTCTCTTGTCTGGACTGCCTGTGGATGGTACTATGTCAAATCGAATGCCAAATGCCAATCGAAGCGATTATATTCCCTTAAACCAGCCCTGTCGTAAAATCTATTCCTACCTGCACCCCTATTGCGTATCTTTTTAACGTCAGTGGCTATCAGAAATGTCCATAGACTAACTGTAAATTGGTTATGGTTTGGTACATTTTTTTCTTAAAAACTCACCATTTGACAGTTATTTGATAGACATTATAAGTTATCCACTGTCATTAGAAGATACACAATAGCCCTGCTAAAATGTCTTAACTATATTCTATCTCTCTGCCAATTTTCAGGTACAAAAAGCCAAGGATTTCATATGGACTTACGGGAGCCCTTAGTCCAGGTCTTCCTTACAAACTTAGCTTAGATCTCCTACTCCTAAACTCTAGACTTGTTAAATTTCAGGTTGTTAGTACAAAAAAAAAACAGTACCTTTTTGACAAACATGTGAAAGCCCTCAGACCTCCTTATTCTGGCCATGTTGCTAAACTCGCTAAATCCGTTCTTAGTCAACGTCTACTAACTATAAAGTACCTTCCTGCCAAAATTGTAGCACAAAAAAGGAAGGACTGTCATACAAACTCGCGTGAGCCCTTAGACCTCCCTAGTCCGGCCCTGTCGCAAAATCGGTTCATAGCAAACTTCTACTCACCTACTACGTCCCTGCCAAAATTCAAGTTAGTAGCACACAAAATGATGGACTTTTAAACAAACTTGCGATCGCCCTTAAACCTCTCTAATCCGGCCCTGTTACAAAATCTGTTCTTACCAGACGTCCACTAACTATAAACTACGTCCGTCTCAAAAATCAACTTTGTAGCTCAAAAAATGAAGGACTTTCATACAAACTGGCGAGAGCCCTTAGACCTCCCTAATCCGGCCCTGTCTCAAAATCGGTTCTAAGCAGACGTCTACTAACTTTAAACTACGTCCCTGCCAAAAATGAAGATTGTGGCACAAAAAATGAAAGACTTTCATACAAACTGGCGAGAGCCCTTAGACCTCCTTAATCCGGCCCTGTCACAAAATCGGTTCTAAGCAGACGTCTACTGCCTATTAACTACGTCTCTGCCAAAAATCAAGATTGTAGCACAAAAACTGAAGGACTTTCATACAAACTTGCGAGGGCCCTTAGACCACCCTAATCCAGCCCTGTCGCAAAACTAATTAATAGCGGATGCCTACTGACTATAAACTACGTCTCTGCCAAAAATCAAGATTATAGCACGAAAAATTAAGGACTTTCATACAAACTTGTGAGGGCCCTTAGACCACCCTAATCCGGCCCTGTCGCAAAATTAATTCATAGCAGGCGCCCACTGACTATAAACTACGTATCTGCCAAAAATCTAGATAGTAGCACAAAAAATGAAGGAGTTTCATACAAACTTGCGAGGGCCCTTAGACCACCCTAATCCGGCCCTGTCGCAAAATCCGTTCTTAGCGGACGTCTACTAACCATAAACTACCTCCCTGCCAAAAATCATCTTTCTACGTCCAGCGGTTTTCGAGATTTCGTGATGAATCAGTGAGTGAGTGAGTGACCTTTCGCTTTTATAGATATAGAAAACTATAAAAAAAAATTGTTTATTTTGTCTCAAATATAAATAAAACTAAGCCTAACATCTTCTTTTAAACTAGGTCCATCTAGCTGGGTGGCCTCTCCAATACAATGCCACGCATAATGCGGTCTCCATTCGTTTACTCCATCAGCCGTCGATCCGTCAAACCAGAAACATTTCTACACCTTCAGAATTAATTTTATTTCATCTGCACTTCTTCTCATAGGTATCGGGTACGCGGTAGTCCTGATAGCGTTCTATGTAGACTTCTACTACAACGTGATCATCGCGTGGGCGCTTCGCTTCTTCTTCGCGTCCTTCACCACCATGCTGCCCTGGACCAACTGCGATAATGAGTGGAACACACCGGCTTGCCGACCTGTGAGTTTTAATCGTACCTTAGAAATGTATTCTTATGATATCTCTATCTTAGCACATGGGCTTTTAGAAACGGTGTATGAGTTGTTTTTTTCGAGATAAATAGTGTTTTCGAGTTTCTGTCACTTACGGCTAGCCATGATCTACACGTTCTAGCGACTGTGAAAAGAAGAAAACAAAAGAAAGAAGTTGTAAGGCTGGCTTCACAGCTATCCGGGAGACCCGTACGGGCTGTCCGTTGCGTGAAAGAGCCGTACGGGTCACGCCCGTAGTGCTCTGGTGGGTGAAACGATGTTCTAGCGCCTAACATGTGTCCGGGCGCCCGTACTGACACCCCGTACGGGTCTCCCGGATAGCTGTAAAGCCAGCCTAAGGGGTTGCCACGGGCCACAACGACGCACGCAACTTTCGGAGAGACCGTATTCACGTTTCAATAATATTCTCTTACCATCATTTTATTTTTTCCTAGTTTGAAGCAATCTGGGAAGCTTCGAACAAGACGCGCATACGAAGCAACAGTTCTGTAGGATTGTTCCCGCCACCACAAACAACACCATTTACATCGGCTGCTTCCGAATACTTCAAGTAAGTTCGTTTTGAACAACGAAAACATTTAAATGCCTCTTTCAGAGATTTCAAATCATCTATATTATGTTCTAGCCGGGCTATTTTGGAACTGCAAGGGAGTGAAGGTCTCCATGACTTAGGAGCCATAAAATGGGATTTAGCCCTATGTCTGTTAGCGGTCTACATCATCTGCTACTTCTCTCTGTGGAAAGGCATCAGTACTTCTGGAAAAGTAAGTACCATTACTTCCGTCTTGAATCTTTTGGTTATGTTCTCAACAATGTTCGTCTCATCGTCTGTATCTCTAGCTAGCTTTAAAACACCGCAGTATATCGAAATACTAATGCTCCCTCTTCTTCCAGGTGGTTTGGTTCACGGCGCTCTTTCCCTACGCAGTCCTCTTAATCCTTTTAGTTCGTGGCATAACCCTCCCTGGTTCCGCTACTGGTATTCAGTACTATCTCAGTCCTAACTTCGAAGCTATCACACAACCACAGGTACCAAATTTATTTTAATTATTTATTTGTAAAAGCAACACTTGTTTCTTTATTTTTACGTTCTTATGTTTCGGTCTCAAGGTATGGGTGGATGCGGCGACTCAGGTGTTCTTCTCTTTGGGACCTGGATTCGGAGTGCTCTTGGCTTACGCGTCGTACAATAAGTACCATAACAACGTGTACAAGTGAGTTCTCAATTTTGGACTCTTTAAAACTAGGTAGTTACACACTAGGGAGCAAAATTGGTTTGAGCCGAACACGTTTCACTACATTTGTCGCATTTATTTGGACCAGTTGCCGGGTCGCAATTGCGACTTTTGTACCGAAACGAGGCGAATCTTTTTCTTTCATTGTATTTTAGTCCCAAAGTATTTTCTGACTTACTCAAGCCGATGCCGCCTCGCCTAGTACTTTCTTTAATTAATTTCGTTTTTCAGGGACGCCATTCTAACAAGCGTGATCAACTCAGCAACCTCCTTCATTGCTGGCTTCGTGATCTTCAGCGTGCTCGGGTACATGGCCCATACTTCAGGCAGGGATGTACAGGACGTGGCGACCGAAGGACCAGGCCTTGTATTCGTGGTGTACCCAGCGGCTATAGCAACCATGCCAGGGTCTACTTTCTGGGCGCTGATATTCTTCATGATGCTTCTTACTCTTGGATTGGATAGCTCTGTAAGTATTCTTTAGCTGTAATTTAAGTGCTTAAATCATTAATATTTGATGATTTACAGAAATTATTGCAAAAAAACTGTCAAAGCTCAAAATCCACTAGCGTTGGAAAGTCAGCCAAAGCAAATCAATTATCAGAAATTAGGGTAAGTAGGTACCAACACTTCGCCATTCAATGAACTTTACAGGTCGACACCGCAAACAGTTACCTACCATGAATTCAATACACAATTCTAGACCGTTGAAACTTTTCGTTGACTGTAAAAATCTGCCGTCTCGTACAAAATTGCAGTCGTGCAGCGTCTAAATGCATAGTTCCACAGATTGTGGATTTGTGGCCCTTACACCGTGCTTATAACATATATATATTATTTTTCACTTCTCTCGCTCTAAAATTCATCTTTATGTCGTGCGTAGGCTACATAAAGTCGCGTTTTATGCTCTAGAGCATAAAGTAAAATCTTCGTCGAAGACCAAGGTAATCGGCACATGTAATCGGCCCAACAGCCACACGAACAACTTCAACTTCATAGAATAACCTCTTTAATTCGTTTCGTTAGTATTCTAAGAACAAGGGATTACTGCTTTTCATTACGAATACAAGGAAAGTTGATGGGAATAGGCTTGCCCCAATTACCTAAATCGCTTGATGGCAATAGGCTTGCCCCCAATTACATCAGATGATGGCAATAGGCTTGCCCCCAATTACATCAGTTGATGACAATAGGATTTTCCTAATTACATCGGTTGATGGCAATAGGCTTGCCCCCAATTACATCAGTTGATGGCAATAGGCTTGCTCCTAATTAGATCGGTTGATGGCAATAGGTTTGCTTCTAATTAGATTGGTTGATGGTAATAGGTTTGCTCCTAATTACATCGGTTGATGGCATTAGGCTTGCCCCCAATTACATCAGTTGATGGCAATAGGCTTACTCCTAATTACATTGGTTGATGGCAATAGGCTTGCTCAAAATGTTTTTATTTATAACTGAGCAGTATGAGTACGACACAAGTCAGGTGTTAAGTCACGTTTCCTACCGAAAAAAAACTTTTTTACAAAAAATAAAACCGACTTCGACTTTTGTTTGTTTGATTTCATGTTTTTGCCACCGACTTCAGAAGCTGATTTTTCTTCTTAAGGTTATTTTTTACTTTTTTGTGTTTTATTTTTGTCGAAGTCGGTTTTATTTTTTGTAAAAAAGTTTTTATTTTTCACTTTTTAGTGGTTCACATGTGCTTACCCCTTCACAACGTACCAGCGTGATGTTAGGTTATGAACTGGTGTAAACAATAGACAGACATAATTATGAGATTTCAGCAATCCCAGTCCATTTGCTATCATTTATTGAGGAGTTCCGTTGCCTATCTCCGAAGTTCTTCATCAAATCTTATAACCTTTGTAGTGAGTACAGGCGTGATATTATGTTGTGTGATGGCGTAAACAATGCTTAGATACGCTATAGCAACAATCGCGGTTAATCTGCTGTTATTTATTGAAGAGTTCCCCCGATTTCTACAAGATTACATCATCAGATATTGAAATGGTGACAATGGGACCACACGGGAAGCACCAGCTTTCAAATGAAAAATGAATCATGAAAATCACTTCACCCAGTCGCAAGTTATGAGCTAACAAACATAAAAAATACAGTCGAATTGATAACCTCCTCCTTTTTTTGAAGTCGGTTAAAAAGAAAAAAGTTAATTGACGGGAACAATAATTATTTTTACAATATTTACAAGTTGCTGTTTCATTTCCTCGCAATCGAAGTGAAAAGTAGAGTGTAAAACTCGTCCATAAAACCCATTTTGCTCTCTACTTTATATCCATCCTCGCTCGCTCGCGCAAAATGGTGCGTTTTATGCACTTGGTGTACAATCTACTATTGTTTTCTCAATATGTAAGAATAATGATTTTTGTTTCGACCTAGTTTGGCGGCTCGGAGGCAATAATAACAGCTCTCAGCGACGAGTTCCCTCCCATCGGCCGACACCGCGAGATCTTCGTGGCGTGCCTCTTCACCCTGTACTTCTTCGTCGGCCTGACTTCTTGCACCAAGGGAGGCTTCTACTTCTTCCAACTGCTGGACAGATATGCTGCAGGGTACTCCATCTTGATCGCCGTGTTCTTTGAGGCTATTGCTGTGTCTTGGATCTATGGTAAGTTTGTTCTCGTGTTCTCACTGTCTTTTGTTTTTTCTGGTTCTTTGCACGTTCTTTGTTACTTTTGTTTTATAACGAGAAAGAATAACACTGTACAGTGTTTTTACCCGACTACGGCAAAGCCAAAGGAGGGTTATGATTTTGACTGGCTATGTATGTATGTATGTTTGTATGTATGTATGTGTGTATCTTCATCTGTTCCCTCATAGCTTCTAATCTACTTAACGGAACTCGACATATGAGGTATCGTTAGAACCGTCTTAATTTTCCGCTGAACATAGTCTACGTGACGTGTCACAAAAAGTGATTTGGCGCCCTCTAGCGGACAAAAAGTAATGCTTAAAAAAAAAATGGAGATAAATACGCCGTGTTTGGTATCATTTGAAAGGGCCTCACTTGTACATTTCCAAAATATTGTTCAAATTTAAAATCACGCCCTCTAGCGGACAAAAATTCAAGAGTAAAAAAAAATTAACACCAAAATTGTTTAAATAAAAAAAGTAAAAAACTAAAACCCGACTACGACAAAAAAACGACGCTGAAAAAGTATGAAACAAGATTTTCAGGATAGAAAAAAAAGAAAAGCCGTAGTCACACGTTATGGGTACCAACCTAAACACTTTAATACCGTGTGAGTGTGACTACGGCTTTTCTTTTTTTTCTATCCTGAAAATCTTGTTTCATACTTTTTCAGCGTCGTTTTTTTTATATGCTCTAGTTGATTAAAACGTTTTATATGCTACGTCTAATTACTTAAGTGTTGTAGCTATAAAACTCTTATTATAAAGATCGACTAAACAGTTGATGGAGTACCCAAACTTACCACTCCTTATATTTCCCCTTACTAATACTACGTTTAAGACTGTTCTTTATTTGCTTTTGTCTACCAGGCACCGAACGTTTCTGCGAGGACATCCGTGACATGATTGGTTTCCGACCCGGTCTATACTGGCGCGTATGCTGGCGCTTCGCGGCCCCTGCCTTCCTCCTCTTCATCATCGTTTACGGACTCATGGACTACGAACCGCTGAGATACGAGAACTACATTTATCCAGCTTGGGCCAATGCGTTGGGCTGGGCCATCGCTGGGTCCAGTATCATGTGCATTCCAACAGTGGCCATTTTCAAGCTGCTTACGACGAAGGGGACTTTTATGGAGGTAAGCCTCACGTTAAGTACAGATAGTCGTGGTGTGAAATAAAGTAGTTTCTGAGTTTAGGTCCATACCTAACAACCTCGGCAAGTCTTTGACGTTGACCTTAGTACTTTGTATTGTGTATTTGGGACGAAATGGTCTCCCTGTTCATAGTACATCTATAGATATATAATAATATCCGTGGTGCTAGGCAGCTGGGCTTATCCCGGTTGTATACGTCCCTGTGTGCCTATGGGCCTTGTTCTGTTCTGCCATGTCTCCTGCTGTTAAGGAGGGAAGTGGAAATTATGGTTTTCCTATTACTCCGCTATTCTTTTCTGATTCATTTCGTTACGGGATTCAAGACAGTTGGCAATCGTTTCTCTGGGACTTCGTCGAGCTTCACTGTCTCGGCGCTTTTCTTGTGGTCGCCACTGTTGACTCTGGCTAACAGGAGTTACAGTGGTTTGAGTGGCGGGCTTGTCCCAAAAAAAAAGTACATCTATAGAGGGGCAATTTGCTTCTTAGATACTTACATCATTTGTTTTTTTCAACACGATACGCGTATTTGTAACTGGCAATTACCATGCATGTGTTTCCAGCGTTTACGCATCTTGACAACTCCATACGCGGACTCGGAAGGCAAAGGCACCGTGCACAACGGCGTGGTGGTCTCCGAGAGCGGCGGCGTTCGCTTGGCGTCAGCGGCTGTCACGCCCAGCACCCCGCCGCCCGCCACGTCCCCGCACACCCCGCGCACCCCCCCGCATGCCGTACCACCGCCTGCCCTCGTCTGAGCACAGCTCTCCTTCGACGTCTACTACGTCTAAACGTACAATACACGCCCGTTGATCAGCCACATGGAGTTTTTGCCATCCCCCACCCATGGGCAAAAATGAAATGGTGTTCTTTTGCAGAGCGCCATCTCTTTCACTCATACTTTTCGAACTTTTTCTCAAACTCTGTATGCTAGATCAACAGCCGGGTACTGTATCAAAGATGAGGAAGAAACAAGGAGTGCTGTTTCACCCTAGAATTCACTTCTGATGTCGTGGGAAACGGATAAGTTAAGCTGCGTACAGACATGGCGAGACGGCGGATTTTGCAAGACCAACCTGCCGGTAGTGCTGTCCATGTAAGCATTTAATGTCTCGCAAAGTCTGGACGCGGCTTTAGAATAAATGCTGTCGGCGTCGTGGGACTGCCAGATGACCCTTAGCACTCCATTTGTTTATTACTCCGAGTACGGCTCTCCGGAGTCTTTTTAATGTGCTTAATCTTTTTTTTTTTCAAGTTTCAAACATTTGTGATGGAATTAAATGATAGTTTTAAGATTGTTGCGTGGTAAGCATTGAAGGCGGAGTTGAAAGGGTAAGTAGAAAAAAGGCTAATTTAAGGATATCATACTCAACCTATAAAATAACTTTCTTCTAGATCACAAAAAAAAATGTTGCTATAATTAGGAGCAATATAATTTGTTTGATATGTAAAACAGGTCACTGAGCAAAATAGATCTCACTCAGCCTATCAGATACAGCGTGTGTACCTATTATAAAACTTCTAATACTAATAATATCCTGTTAATTTTTCGTGATTAGAACGGTAAACGTAGTGTAAGTGCGTCATATGTTTATAAACTGATGAAAGTTTTAAATATTTTTATGTCTATTTATTATTGAAAATATTCTTAGATTAAATAATACTTAGACTAATTAAATTTTCGCGCGTTTTTTAAACACGCTTGTAAGAATAACCGACAATTCAGCAAACCGTCGATGATTTTAGCTTTAGGTAGTTTAGATTTAGACCCATCAAGCATTACGGTTGACGCTGGAACAATTATATTATTATGAAAGAAAATGCTTCTTGAACGCTTCGAGAACTCAACGTTAGTTTTACAAATAAACTAAATAATATATACTCACGGTTCTACGTTTATCTAATTCCCCAATTTGTACTTATTTAAACTCTTGGCACACACAAAAAATTACAGCTGCTAACACTCAGTCAAAAAATGGTAGCATTTTTCTTTTATAAACTGGCAATCATAAAACATAATTGTTAGTGCTGGGAAATATAACTAAGCTTACTAATCCACTACCCTTGTCTATGAGCTTAAAAAATCAAAATGTATTATTCTAGTAGCACCTTCTCACATTAGTTAATAAAATATATGAAAATTATAAATGTGTAAATTTAAAAATCAAAACGTGTATTGTAGCATTAATAATATAGGATTTTCTTTCATGTAGATAGTTGTAAGTGAAATATGTAGCTATTTATTAAATTATCAATATGAATTCAGAAATATGATACATGTTAGATGATTATGAATAATAAGTAGAAAGTCTGTGGCTTTGGCGCAGTACATAGGTATATCTAAATGAAAAAAGTATCTACCAAAGTAGCAAAAATATATTCAAATCTTTTAACTCATAGATATTATAAAAAATAGTAATTAAACTAGAACTAAGAAAAATGAAATGCTGTGTAGATAATAGAAACAATAAAATATGTAGTTATAATTATTATAATAAAACGTAGTATCTAAATTAACTATTCTATTGGAACTAAAAGTTCATGTACCCACATAATTTATTTTACTGTAGATTGTAGAGCTAGTAGGCTATCTTTTAATGCTAATAATATATCTTGTTGAATACTAAATATAAACTTGAACATCATGTTTATCCTTTTCTTCAATTTAACCTCTAAATGTCGTGATTAGTTCAATGTTTACGTGCTCCATTTTTTGTGTGTTTCAAATATTTTATTGTCTCTTTGTTTAACTACTATTCATCACTCCGTCATGGGCAATGCGGACTGATGAATTGTATATCGATTTTGAAGTAAATATTTGTAGGTACCATCATTGATCAATGGATCTTCCATTACTATAGGAATGTGATACGCTCCGCAAGCGCTACACTTCAGCTTACTTGATGTGTAGTGTAGACGTATGTAGAGTTTTAATTATTTCATGCTCTTGATGTTAGTAAATAGTAACTTTCCGATATTTTAAAATAATCATGATTGATGTGACGCAAAATAGCGTTGGGATTATTAATTTAGGCAAATTATTATACTTTCGCTTTTAGTAACCTCTTGTGTAATTTGAGGTAGGTATTCACTGTTTAATAATTTTAGCCTTCAATACTCTGTATGTTAGTCCTATATTGATGTATCAAAGATGTAACTCGTATTTATAGTTGTTGATGTTTAAAGTCAATAGTCATACCAGCCATTATGACTATTGATTGTTAGAATAAATTTATACTTACTATTTCGACTTTTATTACACAAAATCAGTACCTACGATCCCTTTTCATTCTACAAAACTTATTGAACATTGTCTTCTTCTAATAGCCCATTGGAAGGAGAGAATAACTACATATTTTATCTAAAAAAAAATGTACGTAGTTTAACAGTGTTTAGATCTTGGATGTATCTGACAGAAATGAGTCTTAATGAACATTTTTTTTTGGTGTGTGGAAAATCTTCAACCCGCTCTTGGGCAGAGCGGAAGGGAGTGTCAGACTTCTACTGACTAAAAACCAACCCATGTTCCTTCTTCGCCCTTGTGCCGAGGTCACGTCATCTCTTTCGATAATCCGCAGCCCCGGCGGGGTCTTAATGGACCTTAAATTAATTTAAACTGCAGTTACCTGCATAAAGACTTAGGCAGTAATAACACTAACGCTGGCTGGCTGGTTTATGCCAAAGGCGGTTTATTTAAAATACCTTAGTATTAAACGGTTTTATTATTTATTTATTTTACTTGCATCGTGAGGAAACCGGCATGTCTTACAATCAAACAATACGACGTCATGTGCCATCTTCCAACCCGCCCTAAACAATCAGTAGTTCCATCATGGAACTGTTAATGGTACTAGTGACAACGAAGCGCCCTGAGCACGCTGGTGGATTTTAGCCCATCCCTCTGCTAGAGATAATTAAGATTTTCCTTTAAATCAGGTTGATTATCCATATTTGTTAGTGTTTCTTAACCTATGTTAGTATAATTCACTAAAATACAATAAACAACAGCGATAAACCTTAACCCATAACTCCACCACCTCTTGGCGATACCTGGCAACAGTACATGCACTGCGCATAGGTGCCCCATTGCGCACTGCGCATAGGTGGCCTTCAGTCTTAATAACAACAAGCACCCAGTAGTTCGACGCAGTACTGACGTGGATGTACTACGTATGATCGCAAAGGAGTCATCCGTATGCGCTGCGGGTGGTGAACATCCCAGAAGCACTACAGTACAGAAACGAGGTACGAGGGCGGCACTGAAAATTTCGGGAATCAAGGAAGTAACACAACATTACTATTTAAAAATGTATTTATTGCTTTTCGAAGTATTTTCCGCGAAATTTGACATATTTTTCCATAAGATGGAACCAATCATTGAAGCAACCATTCCATTCGGAAGTTGGGGTCTCTTAAATGGCCGTTTTGTAGGCGTCCACAGCTTCTTCAGGTGATGAAAATCTCTGTCCACGCAATTTATTCTTTATTTTAGGAAAAGTATAGAAATCATTAGGTCTTAGGTCGGGGCTGCACGGCAGATGGTCTAATAATTCTGTTTTCTTGCTCTAAAAACTCTTTTGTTCTGTGCGCGGTGTGAGAACTCGCATTGTCGTGATGGAGGATGATGCGGCGGTTGCAGTTCTCTTTGTTTAGAAACGACCTGTGGCAAGCAAATGCTAGCATACCATTCTGCATTAACCGTTCTTTGTCCCTCAAGAGGAATAGTCGTAACATAGCCGGTTTTGGAGACAAACGTGGCCACCATTTTTTTTGCAACACTCCGTGAACGAACAATTTTTGTTGGCTTTAACTCATTTTCGAACACCCAAACTCGTGACTGGTTTTTTGTTTCGGGTTCGTACGCGTATATCCAGGATTCGTCACCTGATACGATGTTGTATACAGCATTTGAGGATCTTGCGTAGAATCTTTCGAGAGTTCTGACACACAAAGTAACGCGAGCCGCATTTTGCTCTTCACAGAGCGAATGCGGTATCCATCGGGAAAACAACACATTTTTACACCTAATTGTTCATGCAAGATTATTTATATTTGACTCATGCCAATGTCTAAAGTTGCCTGAAATTCGCGGTATATGTCAGATGACGCACAGCATCAACGTTTTCTTGGGTGACTGCAGTTTTTGGACGACCTTGACGGGGATCATCACTAAGCTTGACACGTCCACGTTGAAATTCAGCAAACCAGCGATAAATTGTGGTTTTGGATGGGGCTTCATCATTAAATGCAGAAATCATTCGGTCAACACGCTGTTTTTTTGATCGAAGTGTTTTTGTGTTAAACCACTTCGAAACTCATAATAAATCATCACTCTTGAATTTTCTCGAGTCAATTCCATTTTCTCAACGACTAAACAAGTTTGACAAAACCTTGTGACAAGACCGAGAATCTTTTTTTTTAATAAATAAATGGTATTCGATTTTTAAATCCAAGGAGTTTTCAATTAAAAAGATTTTAATATGAGAGTAACAGTGGAAATATTCCATTCCCGATACTTTTAGTGCAGACTGCGTATCGACAGCATTATCTTAAAAGCATTGTTGTTTGCAATGTACAGAACTCTTTCTGCGTGTATCTGGTCCAAAGACTGTAGGTATAAAAATCTTGGCAATAAGAGAGAGTTTTTAGCATGACATTTTTTTTTTTTTTTTTTTTTTAAAAAACGTTGCCCCACACTAGGAATTTCTCCTGTATCGTGGGTGCGTTCACAAACATTTAAACTCACATACACAAATACCCAGACCCGGAACAACTATCTGTAGGTCTTACAAATATTTGTTCCGTGCGGGGATCGAACCCGCGACACGCAGCGCGGCAGTCCACTGCTTGAGCCACTGCGTCAACCGTGCCGTCAAAACATTACCGCCACACTTTGCAAATCTACGGGTCAGCATGTTGCATCGTATTTACAAATCGCGGTTAATGTAACTGACAGCGCCATCTCTTAACTTCTCGATGAATCACTCATAGAATTTGGACATTATAAAACGAATTGGAGTAACGTTGCTCAGAATTGTGACCCTTGGAAGAAATGGAGGGAGGCCTTTGCTCAGCAGTGGGACAATATAGGCTAGCTATAATATAATAAAGCGAAGTCAAATTACATCATAAACAAATCGACTATTGCATAGTATATTACTGCGACACACAACACATTTCTGTACGGTCCACCCCTAGAACAGTCAAGCTGACTTTGACTAATAGATAATCTGTGACTTTGACATTGACAGTCGCCTTTACAGGTTGTTTGCTTCTGGTAGCATCTTTCCGTTCGGTAGAATAAAAGTTTTCAGAAAATCGATATGGAGGCGAAAAGTGAAGAAAAGCCAGGTGCTGAAAAAACAATATTCGATGCTATAGCTCAAAATGACTTGACAGAATTCAAGAATATCTTGGCCCAACACAAAGGGGCCGTCGATCTCTTTGACGAAAATGGTATGACTGCGCTGCAACACGCCGCTTATAAGGGCAACAAGGATATGGTTCAATTGCTACTCGACCGGGTACGTGACTTTCTTTGACATTTTTGGTAACACATTTATTTTCGTTAGACTAAAATATTGTTTCATTCGTCTTTTCCAGGGTGCCGACGTTAACTCTGGTAAGCACGAGTACAACTACACGGCTCTGCACTTCGGCGCCCTATCGGGCAGCTCGGAGGTGTGTAAGCTGCTTCTGGACGCCGGCGCGAAGTCAATCGCCACAAACTCTGTCGGGCGCACAGCCTCGCAAATGGCGGCTTTCGTCGGCAACCACCATACCGTCGCGACCATCAACAACTACGTGCCGCGCAGCGAAATAGCCTACTTCAGTGCCATACAAGGACAACAAACGGAATCATACCTACCAGCAGTGTTAGTTGAGCCTCTTCACAAGTTTGTCCTGGGTGTCAACATCCATCCTGTGCGACTGGCACTTAATCTTCAACACATACCTACCTTACTTGACAATGCTGAGAAAGTCATTAAGACACTAGAACTGTTGTGCAAGAAGGAAATGACACGAGGTGGTGATACTAATGAAGTCATGGCATTTAAATACCACTACCTAGCTTATGTTCTTAGGGAAATACACAACATTAGAGATAAGAAAACAAATACTGATAAAGATGATAAGAAACATGATGTTGTTGAGGTGTTCTCCAAGAAACTGTTGAAGCCTGGCAAAGATGGTGTGTCTCTGGACTTGATGGATACTTTCCTTAAAGATTGCGTGAGGGAGTTCCCTTTCAGAGAATGCACGACTTTCCACCAGATGGTGTCTTCCTTGACCAGTAAGGATCCTCCTCCAGCGCTGTCAGTGATCAACTGCACTATCAATGGTCAGCGAGGGTTTGTTGATGCCATCCCTTACTGCAGCACTTGTGGTGAGGAGAAGCCTGCCAAGAAGTGCTCCAAGTGCAAGTCTGTGCAGTATTGTGACAGAGAGTGCCAGCGCCTGCACTGGTTCGTGCACAAGAAGGCCTGCAACAGAGAGTCCAGTGCTCCTGCACCCGCTTCCAATTCTAAAGTCAACATTGATGCCAATGAACTAAGTTCTGAGCTTCAAAACCTTGTTGCTGGATAAGGGTGACCTCACCATACTATTTGGTATCTAACAAAATAAGAATAAAGTAATTCCACTTTTAATGTCTGGATGTATTTTCGTGTAATGTAGGTACGTGTTTTATCTCAGACACAAATAATGTTCTTCTATATTACAATAGGAGTGCAATATTTTTCTAAACAATCACAAATTATTATTATTTCATTTTGCTAGTGGCAAATTAATATGAAATGCTGTTATTGGTTAAAACATTGTTAGCTATACATTTGTTGTACATAATTGTGTTAATCCCTCTTCTGTGTGTATGTATCCTATAAAGTAAAAATATATCAAAATTATAAATTGTAAACTTTCGTTTATTTGAGCTACCAACACCCAAAGAGTTAAGTATTCAAAATACACTATATATATAAGAACTCATCAAAGAAAAAATCAATACCTAACACAATTAATACATGCAGAGCAAATGTAACCATGGCATCTATTATCATGGATAAAATTATGTTAAGCAGATAATGAAAAAAAAATTAAATAAATATAAACAAAACCAAAAACCAAAACAAAACCCAACAAAAACAGAAAACAAAACAGAATCAAAACTCCAACGGGTATAGTTATTATTTTACGGCTTGTATTTAAACGCCTACCAAAAAAGAACCTATTTTACTACCAAAAAAATTCGAAATGCCGGCCAAAATGGATTAATGCTCACCAAATTGTGTTTCCTAAAGTATTGTAGGAATGAACCTATTTTCCTTTTTATTCTATACCATAAAGATTTATAAACGCCTTTAAAGTTAACTGCAGACCAAATATTTTATAATATCACTAAATAGATGTCACCAATATTGTATTTTCACGACTTTCAATTTATCTCCATGAAGCGCGCTCGCTTCGCTCGCATAATAAATAACACTAATTCTTCTGTCCCCGAAGTACCGGGCCTCCGCCGGCCTCCTTCGTCGGCCTACGGCCCGGTGCCCATGCCGCCCATAAAGGATACTGTCGCGAGACGGTCGTATTATAATTTTGGTTAATTGATTTGGTGAGCATTAATCCATTTTGGTAGGCAAAAAGAATATTTAATACAATACGTACAATTATTCTGACGAGTGTCTAATTATTTTGGAACTTAAATCGTTATTCTTTAGGCACCTCGGTATAGGGTGGGTTTATTTTATTTGAAGTTAAAATATTTTATTTAGTACTTTACTGTACTATAATCTAGGGTCTAAAAATCTTTTTTGGTGAGCATTTAAATTGTAGCCCTATTTTACTCTGCTCCCAACCAATGGTGAGGAGAACAATGAAATACTTTTTGAACAATTCCATAGATGGCGCTACTATACGCACGGTTAGCCAAAACAATGTGTCGACTGCCGAGGTTATTTTTCCGATAGATGGCACACGTGTTGAATTCATTTTAGACTACAGTATGACCACTTTATGTATGCAGCCCAAGGTGGCGCTGCCTGTCAAGAAAATATTCAAAATATACGTCGATATGTCAAACTTCTTACATTTATGTTAGTTCTATGTTTTCTGTACAGCTATGTCGGTTGAAGTTGAGTTGAAGCAAATTAGTAACGATGAAAAACACGAAAATAAATTAAATTAATTTCATTTTCCTCTTTTGTTGTGATGGCTTTGACCAACCAAAGTTGTAAAATAAACTCTTTTGCAAAAAAAACGGGCACTTCATATTTTTTTCTCTACTTCAATGAAGAAGGACAAGTAAGAGGTTTTATTAATTTGACGATGTATTGGCATGTTATTTGAAGAATCCTGGCATGATTCTGTACGTTCCAAATTTAAATTTTGAAATTAACAAAAGGAAAATAATGATTATTGTAGATTATTGTAAAATTGCTTTACTAATGGCGCGAATTGCTGAAACGATTTTATTAGGTACTGATTACTAAAATTTTAAAACTTTTTGGATATTTTCTGCAAATTAAACAATTTTATCTTTCTTTTTACATTAAATACCACTTTTTGACATGAGTGATAAAGCGATAAGGGCCGGTAAAATTATAGCCCTACTTGAAGAAGGTTGTTCGCAAACTTACGTGTCTCAGCGGCTAAATGTGAGTCGTTCAACTGTCCAGAGGACTTGGCAACGGTATCAAGAGACCGGTTCGGTCAAAAGAAGACCCGGTTCGGGAAGAAAACGACGCACAGAACCAAGAGATGACCGCTTTTTGGTGAGTCAGGCCTTGCGGAATCGTAAGGCGTCAAGTGTGGACCTGAAGAAGAGCCTTGAAGAAGTAAGAGGAGTAGAAGTTAGCTTGAGGACCGTCAGGAGGAGGCTTTTGGCTGCCAATATCAGGAGTTACCGCCCGGCTCGGGGACCTAAATTACTCCGTGAGCACCGTGTTGCTGGACTTCAGTTTGCTCGAAACTGTGCTTCATGGACTCTGGAGGACTGGAATAAAGTATTGTTTTCTGATGAAGCTAGAATCTCTTTGTGTGGAGAGGACCGACGCCGGCGAGTGCTACGAAGACCACGGGAACGCTATGCGGAAGTGTGTTTCGAAGAAATCACTCCTTATGGCGGAGGCTCCGTTATGTTTTGGGCAGCAATTAATTCGACGGGGCGTACGGAGTTAGTTCTCATAGAAAATGGAACATTAAATGCACACCGGTACATAATGGAAGTCCTAATTCCATATGCACAACCCGCATTGACTGCACTTGGGGAAGATTCCATTTTTGTGGACGACAATGCTCGCCCGCACCGTTCTGGCGACGTGGAAGCGTAGGTACATGCAAGAAGTTGGGATCCGTCGTTTAGATTGGCCAGCTCGAAGTCCTGACCTCAATCCAATTGAGCATGTCTGGGATGTTCTAAAGAGACGGGTAAGATCAGTGCAACATGCTCCACAAAACATCAGGGAGCTAAAAAGAGTCATTGCAGAAGAGTGGGAACGTATTCCTCAAAACGTCATTAAAAACATCGTGGAAAGCATGCCCAGAAGGATTCAAGCTGTGATTTTGGCAAGAGGAGGTCACACTCGTTATTAGGTTATTACATTTGTAACTTTATTTAATTAAACAAAGTAAAAAAATCTTCTTGTCTTTATTGCCGACCACTTCTTATTGTTTGGCCGTGTACATCGGTTTTAAAGAATTCATAGATTTTTTTTTTAAATTGCCACAGTTCACTTCACGCGTATTAATTTACACGATTATAAGTATACAGACTACGTCATACAATTAAATTTCATTGAATTAACTCAAATCGACCTTAGAACGTAAATTTCCTAAGGTGCCCGTTTTTTTTGCAAAGGAGTGTATAACTTTTAATGGGAAATTGTTAGGCACTCCTAATCGAACCCAGGACCGCATGTTCAGCAGTCGCGCTTGCGGGGTTATGCGGTTTTTCCTTCAGGAATAGCTCTGTAGCAGCCACGAAGTCTGGATCCGTGCCGTTTGATAGCAATAGGCTGTTGATTCTGGCGAACAGGAGTTACAGTGGTTTGGGAATAGTGTGGCGGGCTTGTAGCCTCGCCCCTTTGACATGGGACTCAAATATAGCTAACGAATATAAATGTGGGTGTACAGTCACGAGCACAAATTTTTATATAAATACACGCAGCGACTTTTAAAAGTGATTTTCTCTTATGGTATTGATTGTTTTCATATTTTGACGTTATGGATATAGTATTTTTGTTATTTTTATTTTCTGAACTTATAAATATCTACTATTTATTTTATTATATTTGGGAAACAGAATTTGAGTTTCTAAACGCTGCCGAATGCTTGATTTCAGTTGCTTCCGAAATTCTGACACATGATCCTATTTCGGTCGTACTCTGCAGACGTTCACGCTTATTAAGAATTTTCTCATCAATAAAACAAACGTCAGCATATAGGTAGGTCCTCTAAGAGGTATTATAGAGGCTTTGCAAGAGTAATTTAGCACTGTCTGGAGGCCTTAAGGCATCCACAAGCGAGTCCGGTTAAGCAGTAGCCATCCTCTCTAGGGTGATCTGCGAGATGTCACTCATAAAAAAGCAGGAATAATTTCAGTCAGAAATGGCAGATAATTTTGAAGACGCTCTAAAGACCGACACGAGCATTCAATTTAAACAGTCCAACAAATTGCAATCTTGGAATACACCCAAGACTATAGTCTGTAGCGACAGCATCAGAAGGGATAATCTGGTGATTCAATAAACCGACGAAGTATCTGCCACAAATAATGAGAGTTTGTGATTTAGTTAGGTTTACTAAAAGTCTACAACTTTTAGCCCACTCATTATTGTTGGCATCGGTAGCTCCAGGAAGCTATTCGAATTTTAAATGGCGATAAAGTTGGAGACTGGAGTACTTTTGCTGAAGAAAGAGAAGAGAAGAAGTTGTTTAATTCCGTCATACTCATGCCAGAAGCATGGCACAGGAGTGCGGTGGTGCTCTTCTTCAAAAAAGGTGACAACACCCTATTGAAGAATTTATAGACCCATCTCACTCCTGAGCCATGTTTACAAGCTGTTCTCGTGGGTCCGTGAAACGTCTTGAACGCAGTTTTGATGATTTCCAGCCTCCCGAACAAGCCGGTTTCCGAAAAGGCTTCAGCACCATAGACCACATCCATACGCTCCGCCAGATTATACAGAAGACTGAGGACTATAATCGGCCATTATGTCTAGCGTTTGTGGACTATGAAAAAGCCTTCGATTCAATCGAAACCTGGGCGATGTTACAGTCTTTTCAGCGGTGCCGTATCGACTATAGGTATAGCGAAGTGCTGAAGTACACTTCAGCACTTCATAGTGGCGTTTCTGTACATACATGTGTGTCGATCCGATTACAGGACGAGAGCACGGAACCAATGCAATTGCAAAAAAAGAGGCGTGAGACAGGGAGACATTATTTCTCCGAAACTATTCACGAACGCATTGGAGGATGTTTTCAAGCTCTTTTGCAGGGTAACGTCAAGACTTCGTAGAGTTCGTAGACCACAAAGCCATGTTTAAATGGGAAACACCTGGATGAGAGACGCACAGGATCGGGACATGTGGCGGAAAAAAAGGGAGGCCTATACCCAGCAGTGGGTGATTCCGGGCTGATATGATGATGATGATGATGAAAGCCATGTTTGCGGAGAATAGTACCAAGGACAAAGAGCTGTCTCATAGTTAGTTCCTGGTATTCGGCGGTTTAGAGAACCGTGGTGGGATATCTGAAAGGTTTCGAGGTCATAACCTTGAGAACGGCTCTCTGTGCTCATTCCAGAGGCAGGAAGATTGTCTTAGGAGTCCCACCCCATAATGTGACACAGGGCATAATACAGGGTGTCTCAAAAGAAAACTTTTATTTATTTAGCTTACTGCGTGAACGCAACGAGTCCAAGGGGCGCGGGGGTTATGTCAATCGGTAGCCTGGCTCTTAGGAATTAAGTCGCGCAGGAAGAAGAAGGAGCGTTTTTCGGGTGCAGACCGTGCGTTGTGGGTGCGAGAGTTTTACAAAACCGGTGATTCGGCGACTGTAGCGCGTAGAAGATTCTGCCGTGTCCAGGTTTTTCCATTTAAATGATGCGCCAAGCATTCCTCTTAGGTATTCGAAAATGGGTCAAAAAGTTTGAAGAGACCGGTACAACGCTGGAAAAACCAAAATCCGGGCGACCAAGGTCATCAAGAACGGTACAAAACGTGGAAAGAGTCCACCTGCCGAGCCGTGATAAGTATATTAACTGTTCGATTAAATGAGTGCCGCGAACGCGAGGGCATTCATCTACATTTGGACGATATTATAATATAATATACTAATTAATAAACATTTTTCGATACACTGTTTACTTTTTTTTTTAATTGATCTACTAAATATAAACTTTCTTTTGAGACACCTTGTATAAACATAAATATCTTTTATTAGTAAACCACCACAGTACTCAAGAGCTTAGCTTAAGGACGCTAAAACATTTTTCTACAAATAACAGTGGTTTTCAGGTACCATTTTAACGTATAAGCAATCACAAATGTGAAGATATCATGGTCTTAATTTAAAGATAATTTATTCGTCTCCAGATTGGCATCATAAAAATTGTATGACGTCATACAAAAAAATCGCACAAATACGTTTTTCCCATCACAATAATCGCAGAAAATGTAAAAAAGTAGGGTCCGAATAGGTACCATTATAGGTAAATTTACAGCATATTATATCTCCAAAATTATTATAAATTGCGGTACATATAGTCCTTTAGATGTTGAGATACATTTTTTTTGTTTATATAATTTTTTTTATTCAATTATTAGGTCTACTAAAAACATTTGCCAATTTCTTCATACATTTTTCGCTCCCGGTTCATCATTCCGCGCTCAGCAGCGCTAGTGTAAGTGTAAGGACGGGTGTATCGCTCTCTCGCAAAAAATACGTACGATAAACGTGATAGAAAAAGATTTTAGTGTACGGTTACCACGGCAACCGACGACCGGAAGGAGTTGATACTTTTTAGGACTGAGATAAAAGTAAGTACGAGTTTCATACTTTTATTATTAGAATGTGATTTAGAAATTATGTTGGGTACGACCGGAATTTGGATGGGTGTGGTTAAGCAGTTTGTTGACAAGGTTCAGAAATGGATGGGTCAGGTCAAGCTGTCGACGGTGAGGTTTGGAAGTGGATGGGTAAGGTCAAGCTGTCGGGGGTGAGGTTTGGAAATGGATGGGTAAGGTCAAGCTGTCGGCGGTGAGGTTTGGAAATGGATGGGTCAGGTCAAGCTGTCGACGGTGAGGTTTGGAAGTGGATGGGAAAGGTCAAGCTGTCGGCGGTGAGGTTTGGAAATGGATGGGTAAGGTCAAGCTGTCGGCGGTGAGGTTTGGAAATGGATGGGTCAGGTCAAGCTGTCGACGGTGAGGTTCGGAAGTGGATGGGAAAGGTCAAGCTGTCGGCGGTGAGGTTTGGAAATGGATGGGTAAGGTCAAGCTGTCGGAGGTGAGGTTTGGAAATGGATGGGTCAGGTCAAGCTGTCGGCGGTGAGGTTCGGAAATGGATGGGTAAGGTCAAGCTGTCGGCGATGAGGTTTGGAAATGGATGGGTCAGGTCAAGCTGTCGACGTTGAGGTTTGGAAGTGGATGGGAAAGGTCAAGCTGTCGGCGGTGAGGTTTGGAAATGGATGGGTAAGGTCAAACTGTCGGCGGTGAGGTTTGGAAATGGATGGGTCAGGTCAAAGCTGTCGGCGGTGAGGTTTGGAAATGGATGGGTAAGGTCAAGCTTTCGGCGATGAGGTTTGGAAATGGATGGGTAAGGTCAAGTTGTCGGCGGTGAGGTTTGAAAATGGATGGGTCAGGTCAAGCTGTCGGCGGTGAGGTTTGGAAATGGATGGGTAAGGTCAAGCTGTCGGCGGTGAGGTTTGGAAATGGATGGGTCAGGTCAAGCTTTCGACGGAGAGGTTTGGAATTGAAATTCCTATTTCATTTTAAGTACCTACTTATTTCACATGGTTATTTCACGTAGGTAGCGTATTTTTCTTTTCGGAAGTCGCTGTCGGTACCGGTTGTTCTTTTTCATTAAGTTTGGTTGGTAGGTACCCCATATTGGGTGTACATCTGTTTGCCCCTTAAACCCGAACAAGCGTGATATTATATTATGAAATGGCGAAAACACAACATAAACATACGATCACAGCTATCGTGAGTCATTTGCTGTCTATATTATTGAAGAGTTCCATCTTCTACTTCGGAAGATCTCCAATCCTGGTGACCTGTAATACAGGTTTTTTTGAAACCTACTTCAGGCACCAGCTCTCACAATGTGAATATTATAGTGTTCAAAACGTGCTACAAAACCATTGTGAGAGAAATAAATAAACTTATTATTATATTATAATCATATTTTACAGTAAAACCTTCCTTAAAAACACAATATGCATTTATTAACGAAAATCCGATTGATATCGGATCAGTAGCTTTTGGGAAAATCGCGGATACATACAAATACAGCACCTTCTTTTTTTTCGACTCGGTTGAAAATACTAACCTACTTATCATGACGACGATACTAATACTACTATTAATATCATAAACGGGATATTTACCATGTTTGATTGTTGTTTCGAGACGATACTAATAATTAACAATTACCAAATGCGTTTTCAAAGTTCCAAGTAATCTACCAAATTCTATTTCAATAAAATTAAAAAATAATATCAAAGATCAAGATTATTTATAGGAGGTATAAAACCGAGCGCTATTGTGAGACCTTGCTTTGAGCGACTTTAGTTACCTAAACATGAGTTGATCGAAAATGTAACAGCGTCCTTAACTTACGTACCTATACAACAACCAAAATACACGATCTATGGCTTCTGGCAGATTCAATGTACCCAGAGTCACATTACTTTGGTGACGGAACACTAAACAAGAGCCTATTGATTTAAAACAATACCTATTGAACAGTCAGTCTGGCCGAAAAGTTCTAGAATGGCGACCGCGAACCGGAAGACGTTGCGTTGGAAGGCCTCCCACTAGGTTTACCGATGACCTGGTCAAGGTTGCAGGAACCCGCTGGATGAGAGACGCACGGGACCGGTCAATGTGGCGGCGCCTGGGGGATGCCTATGTCCAGCAGTGGACGTCTTTTGGCTGAAATGATGATGATGATGAGTCTGCCGGCAGACATAAGGAGTGAAACAAACACAATTAGATCTAGACGTAAATTAAAATTATATTATTTAGAAATGTTTTAAGTTTTATCTAAGTGTAAGTTTAAATAATATATAGTTTTAAGTAGGTACATTTAAGTATGTTTATAGACTCATCGACCCCACAGTCAAACCATTGCAACAGTTTTGTGGGGCTTCACTATCACTATCACTATCACTACATAGTATAAAACAAAATCGCTTCCCGCTGTATGTCCCTATGTATGCTTAGATCTTTAAAACTACGCAACGGATTTTGATGCGGGTTTTTTTTTAATAGATAGAGTGATTCAACAGGAAGGTTTTAGTATCTTTTTTGCACCCGAGCGAAGCCGGGGCGGATCACTAGTAGCTTATAAGTTACTTACCTTTCTATAATAAAGATAAATAAATAAATAATACAGTTTTAATAATAACGCAATCCGCGGAGTGCCTTAGTTTGACAGAGTCACACCTTATGAGTTGAGGACAGACACATTGTGATTTGTGAAGTAGACCACCAATTGAGCAAGTAACCAATTGAGCAAGTACGAGATATAAGCACCATTGAATCTGGAGAAGGTAGGTTGGTCGATACTAAGGAGAATGGTAATTAAACTGTTTTGTTTAAAGGTTACCTAAGATATTTTTTGACACTATTTCATTCATCGACCACTTTTAATTTTCATTGAGTTTAGGGCAAGTTCCACGTATTTTACTGTTTCAGGCCAGTCATTACCGTGAATTAATAGGGCCGTATGATCGGCGTAAGTGAACATTGAACAATAGGGTATTTAAATGATGCGCCAAGCATTCCTCTTATTCGAAAATTGTTTAAAAAGTTTGAAGAGACCGGTACAACGCTGGAAAAACCAAAATTCGGGCGACCAAGGTCATCAAGAACGGTAGAAAACGTGGAGAGTGCCTTTCTATAATAAAGATAAATAAATAAATAATACAGTTTTAATAATAACGCAATCCGCGGAGTGCCTTAGTTTGACAGAGTCACACCTTTTGAGTTGAGGACAGACACATTGTGATTTGTGAAGTAGACCACCAATTGAGCAAGTAACCAATTGAGCAAGTACGAGATATAAGCACCATTGAATCTGGAGAAGGTAGGTTGGTCGATACTAAGGAGAATGGTAATTAAACTGTTTTGTTTAAAGGTTACCTAAGATATTTTTTGACACTATTTCATTCATCGACCACTTTTAATTTTCATGAGTTTAGGGCAAGTTCCACGTATTT
The DNA here is from genome assembly GCA_949775195.1 of Diarsia dahlii. Taxonomy (NCBI): domain Eukaryota; kingdom Metazoa; phylum Arthropoda; class Insecta; order Lepidoptera; family Noctuidae; genus Diarsia; species Diarsia dahlii. The sequence continues at coordinate 19,067,120 of OX459195.1, forward strand.
TACTGTTTCAGGCCAGTCATTACCGTGAATTAATAGGGCCGTATGATCGGCGTAAGTGAACATTGAACACTAGGGTATTTCACCCAAAAAATCTAATTAGTCCGTCTGTTATATTATCGAAAAATATTAGATACGTGTTTTTTGGTTTCTAATAGTACATTGTTATCCAAGGGGCGAAAGTTACTTATTTAGTCCCGAGACGGGGTTTGGCGCCCGTAACGCAGTGAGGGCGCTAATAGTTCGAGGGACTAAATAAGTAATTTGCCCGAGGTAAACACTGTGCTTTTCATTACGAAAACGAAGAAAGTAAAAAAAGAACAAATTATTAGCTAAAGGAAAAATGAGTTGATCGGATTGTCGCTTTCCCGCTTATTTTGTTTTTTTTTTGTCCTCTGGTCGTCCAGCTATAAAGCCAGTATTTTTCATGTTGGTCATTAAAAAATGGCAAAGATTTTGCCGAAATCTGTTATTTTTGAGAAATAGTTAAAATTAAATTTTATTAAAGTCATAATCATAATACAATTTTATTCTTAATTTAACTTTATGTTATTTTAATTTTAAATCGCGCTTTATAATTTAGTGGCTGTATAAAAAGTTGGAACATGGTTCAATAAAAATGTGCATATAAACCTAGTTTTTTTAAAATAATTTGACAGCTGTCAGTTGAAAGCGATTCTCCCTAGGGCTGAAAAGTAGTACTTTCAACCCGCTCCGCAGGCATGTTATTACCTACTTTCAGAGTATGAGTAATGAAAAATAAATAAAAATTGACGGAAATAAAACGTGTCAAAGATCATGAGTGGGGGCTTTTGACATCACTTTGTGAGTAAAAACGTACCAACCTTGTGACGTCACACGACTTGACACGACTTTTCGAAGCACTGTATCGTCTTCATCTTTTGTTTACGTGAAAAAAGAAAAAATACGTGTCCTTTATTTTTTGAAAATCCATCTGACGGACTAATTAGATTTTTTTGGTGAAATACCCTATTCATTCATCATTCAGAATCATTTTGCATAAGTTATTTATATAGATATAAGAAACAGGGTAAGACCCAAGATTGAGCCCTGGGGAACGCCAAAACTCAATAAATGGTGTCACTAATAGCATCATTAATTTTAACGTATTGAGTTCTATCAGACAAGTAATCCTGGAAAACGTTTATGTCCGCTTATGCCCGTAGTTTCCAGCTTAGATTAGAGGTGGGGAACAGACACAGTGTCGAATTAGAAAGATCCCAAAGATCCAAGAAGGTATCCAAACATTTCATTTTACTGTCTAATTTAGATACTACATGATCTACCAAGGCAGTAACAGCATTTTCAGTTGATTTTCATTTTCAGCATTTCAACGTATTTAAAACCTTACTGGTTATCACTTAATAGGTAAATTGTATGATCAAACGATTATTAAGAATCTTTTCTAATATTTTAGAGATAGCAGGCAAGACAGAGATCGGTCTATAATTATCCACACTGTGTCTGTCCCCATTCTTGAAGATTGGGTCAGCAGCAGCCCTTTTTTTTAAAACAGTTTGTGAAATAGAGCGATTGCAAATATGTGTTCTAATAGCTGGGATAATCGCGGGCAAACAGGGTTTTACCATTCTCGATGAGAATTCTACGCCTGAACCGGAACCGGTACCGACATCAACTATAAAAACTTTTTTACAAAAAATAAAACCGACTTCGACAAAAATAAAACACAAAATAGTGAAAAATAAAAATCAGCTTCTGAAGTCGGTGACTTTTGTTTGTTTGATTTCATGTTTTTGCCACCGACTTCAGAAGCTGATTTTTATTTTTCACTTTTTTGTGTTTTATTTTTGTCGAAGTCGGTTTTATTTCTTGTAAAAAAGTTTTTATTTTTCACTTTTTAGTGGTTCACATGTGCCCCTTCACAACGTACCGGCGTGATGTTATGTTATGAACACTGGTGTAAACAATAGACAGACATGAGATTTCAGCAATCCCAGTCCATTTGCTATCATTTATGAGTTCCGTTGCCTAAGTATCTCCGAAGTTCTTCATCAGATCTTCACCAAATAGTTTTTATAACCTTTGTAGTGAGTACAGGCGTGATATTATGTTGTGTGATGGCGTAAAAAATGCTTAGATATGCTATAGCAACAATCGCGGTTAATCTGCTGTTATTTATTGAAGAGTGTTGGATTTCGTGGACTACTCAATAAAATACCATTTTAGACTCCAAGATATATTGTGCATCAGCACAGGCAAACAATCAGAAGAACAAGCACGTTTTTACATATGTCATCTGTCTAGTTAACTTATTCTATTGCACCAGAGTTTATACTGGGACACATATACAAATTCAATGATGTGTATTAGGGCACATTAAGTTATTTCCAACACTGGCCCTTGAACCAATATAAACTCATGTAAATCACATTACACAGGTCACTATAAATAATCTAAGCATAGATACATCCGCTATCTAAATAAAACATTACAACAGCAAAAACATAGCAAAAGTATAAATTTATCAAAGTATCCGTCACATATAAACAGTAAACATTCAAAACTATGTGACACGGATCTAAAACAAATTACACTTCTGCAAGCATACCTTACCTACTGCTTAGAACCATTATATCACTTATTTAACGATATAAATAAACGACATACAAACGTATTGTGTTTTTCCTTTGCCAACGGTTTCGTTAAAACGTCGGCCACCATTTCATCAGTAGATAGGTATTTTATAACGACTGTACCTTCCTCAACGATTTCCCTGATGAAATGATGTCTTACGTCAATGTGTTTCGTTCTGGCGTGGTACATAGAATTAGTGCACAACTTCAGTGCAGACTGATTATCATTAAACAATGTAATCCTATACTGTACCCCGTAAATTTCGAACAGAAACTTGCGTAGAAAAAGAGCCTCTTTACAAGCATCTGACAGACACATATATTATTCGGCCTCTGTGCTTGAAAGAGCCACGGTTTTTTGTTTTCTACTCTCCCAAGAGATGGTAGAATTTCCAATTTTGAACACATAGCCGGTATAAGATCGGCGATCGACCTCATTTGACGCAAAATCAGCGTCAGCATATGCAACAATGTCCAACCCTGACTTCTGAAAAGTTAAATAATGATCAGGCGTACCTTTAAGATAGCGAAGAACACGTTTTGCCGCCTTCCAGTGAGTCTCGTCGTACGCATCGTTGAACTGGCTGAGTGAGCTTACAGCGTGCGCAATATCCGGCCGCGTACATACCGCTATGTACATCAGACATCCTATCAGGCCTCTGTAGTCGTGCGTACAATCCTTCTTTGTAGATTTCACGAGCTTCAGACCTGTCTCCATAGGTGTTTGCGCAGGTTTGCAATCTGACATATGAAATCGTTCTAGCACCTTCTTAATATAGCTTGACTGGTCTAGAGTTATTTCCTTGTTCTGTCTGCAAAGCCTCATTCCAAGAATGTGATGTGCTGGCCCTAAATCTTTGATTTCAAAGGCCTTCTTTAATTCTTCTTTGATTCCTGCCGTATCTCGGCAACCAGCTGAAGAAAATAGCATTATGTCATCAACATAGAGCGCAATTATAATTATAGATTTCCCGCTCGACTTGACATAAACACAAGGTTCGGAAGATAAACGTTTGAATTTCATTTGGCTCGTCAAAACGCTATTTATTTTCTCATACCAAGACTTCGAAGCTTGCTTCAGTCCGTATATGGCCTTATTCAACTTGTAAACTTTATCTTCTTGGCCTTTAATCTTGTAGCCCTCTGGCTGTTCCATAAAAACGGTTTCTTTTAAGTCTCCATTTAAAAACGCCGTTTTTACATCCAGATGCTCGATATTCATGTTATGTTCTGTTGCTAAAGCTAGTAACGTACGTATAGTAGAATATCGTACTACAGGGGAGAACGTTTCTTCGTAATCAATACCGTATTTCTGGGTATAACCTTTTGCAACTAGGCGCGCTTTGTACCTCAATATTTCCCCGTCGAGGCCAAGTTTTCTTTTAAAGATCCACTTGCATTTGACAGGCCGTTGCTTCGTATCGCGGTCAGTCAGAGTCCAACACTTATTATCGATGAAGGATTTATACTCTTCCGCCATCGCGGCTTTCCACTTACTCGCTTCTGGGCCATTCAGTGCCTCGCCTACTGTCTGAGGGTCCCCCGTGTCACTGTGTACAGTGCGTGCTACACTCGCTGACTCAAACTCACTAGTTTCATCCGTAGAGTTCTCATAGTCTTCCAGTGTGGAATCTCCTGGGAGATACGTCTCATCCGCAGGATCATCTGGGTTCTCACTACTGCTCTTAGAATCATCTATCGTAATGACGCTGTTATCTTGACAGTTTTCGTTAGATATTTCTGCGGGCTCTTGGGGTAAATCGGGTAAGGCGGGTTGCACTGGAATATTATCGGCGACAGTTACATTGTTTGGAAACAAACCAATTTGAGTGTAACGTAAACTGTCATCCTTATCTGATGAAGTGTCATTCCAAAAAGCATGTTCTAGAAAAGTGTCATTTCTTGCTTTAATGACATTCTTCGGGCTCGCCGGATCTATCAATCTGTAACCCTTTGACTCGTCACAGTATCCGACAAAAATATATTTCTTACTTTTGGGATCCAATTTGTCCCGTTTGTGCTGTGACTTGACAGCTTGACATCCAAAAATGCGTAGGTAACTCAGATTCTCCTTTTTACCTGTCCATTTTTCTTCCGGTGTACTGCCCATCACAGCCTTAGTTGGAGAGCGATTCTTCAGGTAGACTGCGGTGTTGACCGCTTCTGCCCAGAATTGCTTTTTCAAGCCTGCTTCCTGGAGCATGCACCTGGCTTTCTCCGTAACGCTTCTGATCGCGCGTTCCGCGACTCCGTTCTGAGCTGATGACCTTGGAACTGTGGTCTGATGTCGAATCCCATGCTTCTTCAGGAACTTCTGAAAATTAGAATTGACATATTCACCACCATTGTCACTACGAAGAACTTTTATTTTCTTATTGGTTTGGTTTTCTACGAGAGCTTTAAATTCTTTAAACAACTCGAAAACCTCATCTTTCCTCCTAAGAAAATAAACAAATGTTTTTCGTGACAGGTCGTCAATGAACAACAGAAAATATTTTTTCCCACCTAGAGACGGGCACGGTAGTGGTCCCATGACGTCACTGTGAACTATTCCAAGGATTTCCTTGGCCCTAGTTTCAGATTTCTTTGGATATGGCAACTTGGTCTGTTTACCTAAGATGCAGGAAACACACGACTGAAAGTCCTTGTTGTCATAAGAAATACCTTTGACCATACCTTTTCGCAGTAACTCCATGCTTCGAGTGTTCAGATGTGATAGACGACGGTGCCAAATTTGTTGCGTTGACTGACTTCCAGTAGCAGGGTACTGCGGCGCTTGCTTCACGCTCACAGCAACAGGACGACTGTCATCCTTTAGTTGACGTGCCGGCACCGCTTCGCTGTCACCTGTACCTACAGACAAAGACGAACACATGGCCTGCGAGGATAGCTCGCTACACGAAACAGAAACAGTTTCAATGGCATCAAGTTCATAAATACCATCTCTCAGAGTAGCTGTAGCCAAAACCTCCCCGTTGTCATAGACTGTACACACGCCAGATCGAAACACAATTTCGAAACCTTTCTTATCCATCGCACTAACAGATAATAAATTAGCAGACAACTTAGGGACTAAGTATACATTACTTATCGATCTCACACTATTGTCCTTTAACACAGCTTGCGCAGTTCCTTTTCCAGCTGTCAGCAATACTTCACCATTGGCAATCAAGACCTTCTTTGGCTTTTCAGTTGTAAAATCTGATAAAAAACTGCGATCATTACAAAAATGTTGCGCCGCTCCGCTGTCGACGTACCAAACGCCTCGCTTTACTCCTGCGGCCAACGCTGTGAGATGCGCCTGGCTTTTCCGGCCACTCTTCTTGCCGTCAGAGTTGTCAGGACAATCCTTCTTGATATGCCCACTCTTTTTGCATCTGAAGCACTTAATTCGTTTCGGTGCTTTCCGAGCTGCTAAAGCCGTAACATCTTCGCCTTTCTCATCGCGTCTTGCATTTTCCAGAAGCAATTTCGCTTTGACATTTTCGCTTGACAGTGACGTGTTCGAATTTTCTAGAGCCATAATTAACGGGTCGTAATCGCTTGTCAAACCGCTGAGTAAAATCACGGCCACGAAGTCATCTTCCAAAGCCGCTCCGATGTCGCTCAGTTGTTGCGATGTATCCATTACCTTATTAACGTATGCCTCCATACTCGCACATTCGCATAATTTGGTGGCGAACAATGTACGAAGCAATCCGAGCCGTCGTGACAAGCCTCGGTCCTCGTATGCCTTCTGAAGGTTGTTCCACGCTTCGCGAGCCGTCTTGGCATTTCTAATTTGTGGAAATACACAAGGCTTCACGTTTAAAGCGATTTTTGCGAGCGCCTTTTCCTGTTTCTTCGCGTCTTCGTTTTTATTTTCAGTTGTGCCCACACAATCCCAAAGATCGTCGTGAATGAGCACCATCCGCATCATAAATTTCCAGTATGGATAATCTTGGATCCCGGATAATTTTTCAATAGAAACATTCTGCATGACAGTTTCCATTTTTTGTTTCGTTGCGAATAAATTTTTGAAAATTAATTTTACAAAATCACACGCGCACACTTGGAAAACGGTTATTAGAGTAGCGAATTTAAACGCTCTGCTACCATGTTGGATTTCGTGGACTACTCAATAAAATACCATTTTAGACTCCAAGATATATTGTGCATCAGCACAGGCAAACAATCAGAAGAACAAGCACGTTTTTACATATGTCATTTGTCTAGTTAACTTATTCTATAGCACCAGAGTTTATACTGGGACACATATACAAACTCAATGATGTGTATTAGGGCACATTAAGTTATTTCCCCGATTTCTACAAGATCCCATCATCAGATATTGAAATGGTGACAATGGGAAAACACGGAAAGCACCAGCTTTCAAATAAAAAAAGAATCATGAAAATCGGTTCACCCAGTCGCAAGTTATGAGGTAACAAACATAAAAAAAATACAGTCGAATTGATAACCTCCTTTTTTTGAAGTCGGTTTAAAAGCGCAGGCCACATAAGTAAAAACCAAATATATCATCCCACTTTAGGTCACTTAGATTTATATAGAAACCAATTCATGATGATCATCTCAATCACGGATTGACGCCGAAACCTAACTGAACTTAATTAATAAAACACTTTAGAGACTTAAAAGCCACATCGCCTTCCTTGTCTCACCACTGAATATGAATATTACTTAATCGAATATTATTTCTTTTTCTATTTTATTCATTCTCATTGGTCTAGTAATCTAGTGGTCGCAATTGCTGAGCATGAGGTCCAGGGTCGATTCCCGGCTCGGGTTAATGGTTATTAGGTTTTCCATCGAGAATTTCTAAGTAGCAGCCATGAGTCTGAATTTGTGCCCGTTTGATGGCAATAGGCTCGCCCCTATTACATGGGACTTAAACATAACTGGCGAAATGTGGGTGTAAAATTCGGTCATAACATCCGATTCTTTATTTGTTAACATAGGTAGTACAAACAGGTGTTACATTTTCATATGCGCTCAATTTTTTGCCATTTGGCGTACAAATATATATTTTACATTTAAATATTAATATTACCTACGTGCAACAAATACTATTATCAATTTAAATTATAAAAAACTAGAATGCTAAAATATTTTCAAATTGTCAATTATAAAATTTAAGAAATAACAAAGATAAAAATGTTAGAAAAATAAATAAATAATAATTAAATTAAAAAAAAATACAAAATAATGTCAATCATAAAGTTAAAAATTAATACAGAAATGTCAAATCAATAAGCTATTCCTTCAATGTCAACAATTATGTCTTAGATAAGTAGCACAAAATGTTAAATGTCAATAAAATGTATCAGAATAATGTCATGGATTGTAATGAACTAAATACAGTAATGTCAAAATAGAGAACCTAATACTTATTATCTATAGGAGGCATTATAGAACTGTCGTCCAAATAGTCCTTTAGCGAATAGTAGCATTTATTAATTAATATTTTCATAAGCACTCTTTTGAATTTGTCCAGGTTTAACGATTTTAATGTCTCAGGCAGCTTGTTAAATATTTTTGTGGCGATACAGAAAGTGCTTTTATTCATTAAAGCTGTTCTACCATGTGTGATTTCAAGCTCTAACTCATTTTTGTCACGTAGTTTGCGATAGTGACTTTTAAAAGCGATCTTGTACTGTGAGATGTGTGTTTTCACAAATATATTTGTTTTGTAGATGTACAGTGATGGTAGGGTAAGAATGTTCAGGCTTTTAAAGAACGGTTGACAATTGGTGCTATTTAGGCCACACATAGATCAATACATTTTTTTTGAGCTCTAAATACAAAATCTCTATCGACGGAGTTGCCAGAGAAGAGTTGATGCAACATAACCATGATAAGCCGTTAGTACAGATTCTAGGCTGACAGTCTTTGATAAATTATATATTAGAACATAATTATGCAAATCTATTCATTTTTCACAAATTTCGTCTGTCTGGGATCTCCAGGTCAGATTACTATCAATTACGATGCCGAGGAATTTGGCGACAGTAGTCGACTCTATTGGACTCCCTAAATACCTACTGAATTTCAGGGATCTTACCTGGAATTCTCTGGTAAAAATGCATGATTTTAGTTTTGTCTAAATATATTATAAGATTATTATTTTTGAACCAAGATATTATTGTATTTAATGTCATATTTATTTCATTCTCCTATGTCATATATTATTGTCACATTCAACTACTACTGTGCTGTCATCAGCAAATAATACCCTAAAATGGTTTATGTGTCCGGGAAGGTCATTAATGTAAATTAAAAAGATGTCACACCTATAATCTACTAAGGCTTAGGGGATTACAGGCGTGATGTTATGTTATGTTATTTGCAGCCGTATGATAAAGGGAAGAGGATAGACAAAATAAAATTTCATATTGAATCAAATAAAAAATATATTGGAATTACTTATCTGTTGACTCATATTATTTACAATATGTACAGTTTACATAAAACAATTTTAATAAAAATAAGTCTAAAATTAACTAAGTATCTAAGCTAGATACCTACACATCTGAGTATATTTTTTTTCACATATTTTGGGTAGGTACGTACTACCTACACTTATTGTATACTTATTTACTTATGTTAAGTTTGATTTATGACTAATTAAGTTAGTTAAAATTTAAGCATTTTATACAAACTTAAGGCACTGCTATCACAATACAATATTCATTACTTATTTGAACGAGGTAGGTATAAAGTAGAGTTTTTATTAATTAAACATTAAAAATAAAACTATAATTATTTACATTAATTTATGGTAAGTAGGTATTGCGAATATCCCTGTCGCGTTAACATTCCTAATTAATATTTTTAATTTAAGTACTATAATATAATAGCTACATGGCTCAAAGTTACGTAGAAAAAGTAACATCCATCCGCGAAGGGACAAAATATAATATTTGTCAACACATTAACATTCTAAGTCATTTATATCCAAAAGAAATGTGTAAATATGAGCGTCAGCCTTCGCCGAGTAGGGCACTGATCGTGAAACTTTTTACCCGTCGGCAGGGCGCCGGCGCGGCGGGGGGCGAAGGCGCCGCCGGCGGGGGCGGGGGCAGCGCGGGGCCCCACGAGAACCCGGTCGGTATAGGGCTGCCGGGCCATAGTCCTAGATGCATGGGCATGTGTAGGGGGCCTAGGTACGGTAACTCTGGAGGGTAGAAGGCAGGTGGTGGAGGTGTTATATTCTCTGGCGGTGTTACAAGAGGAGCGGGGGATTCCACTAAAGGTGGGGACCTAGGCGATGAAGACCGTAAGCTGCCTTCCTCTGAGCAGGATGATGCGGCATCTGAACAAGGTCTCTTGGCCTCGCTGGGTTCAGCGCTAGGCTCCGGGTGGCCTTCGCTGCCTGAGTCAGGGTTCTTCCGCTTGCACTTGGACTGGCCACACGCTCGGAAGCCTTTGGCGAAGGGGTTGTTGTCAATCTTCAATTTTGTTATGCGGTCATTCTGTGGACAAACAAAAGATATGCGTTATAAAAATGCATTTAACATTAAAATGTTCTAATCAATGTTATGGGAATCATTTCTATAGGTTAACTACTTATATGACACACGTTTTTTAGTGTTAATCTCTCGCTCTTCCAGCTCCCCAGTTATCTATCCCTATCAAAAATCCGTGGTTGTCGCGTCACACGGAAATCTCCTTATCTCATTTGGAGAATGCAATTTAAACATCCGTTTCCGCATACATCCCGGGGTCGCTAATAGCTTGTAAGGGATAATTGTCGCACATGTGGCGTGGACTTGGCGACAAGCCAATTAGCATGGCATGTTCGCGTGTCGCCGTGTCGCCGCGACGTCGTCCGCCCGTCGCGCGGCTGTTACGCGCGAACTACTCTACTAGGCGCCTGTAACACGCCGCAAAAACACTAAACACTACCGTAACATGGAATCTGATACAAGAACCGCAAGTGACGATGACAGTTAGTACTCAATGTTTTAGCTATCGCAACATTTCCTAATTGAACAGGACGTTCGAAATTCTACATGAGTTTTTTCGCGTCTCGCCCGAAAATGTGTTTGCAATCGAAAGTCGAAATTATCTGGCGAAATCCTGAACGCAAATAGTGAGTTCGAGATACGTGAAGTCACTTGTAACGATTGTTTACTCGGCTTGATAAGGCGGCGCCGGCGGGAGCCCTGGGCTGCTCCACCAGATAACGCCACCCGGCCAGGCACCGGAGAGTGCTAAAAGCCTGCTATTAGCAGAGCAAAGTGCACTTTTTGAGTCGGTCGGGTAGCAAAACGTGCTGCTCGAGAACCGTGAGGCGCCGCCCCTGGCCCGCCCTGTCGCGCCCTGTCGCCCGTGACGTCACCACACAAACTTGCCGTCGCTCTCACTTTTTGCGTGACTATTTCACATATTGGCGACTGTCGCCAGTTTTTTAGAACTGTGTAATTAGGGTCTGAGTAAATTTGGTTTATTTATCTAGCAGATAGGCCCATAATTTATCGGGTGGACCAGCAGACAAGTGATGACAGACTGGAACGATGACGGTGCTTTGTTGAAATCACAATATTAGGGCATTGTGTTGTTGTAATTGAACTGGTGTGCCACCTAGTTACGCTCTCGAATAAAGGGGCGGCATTTCCAAAGACGATTTCTAATTCGTTGATAATTCCCAACAATGGTTTAGCCGACGAGGCGATGACGATAATGCGCAATGATACGCCGCCGAGCATTGTCAGAGAGAGGGTCCCGTTAGCCGGACAATCGGCGGATAATCCTTCAAAGCTTCCGATGAAATGGACGCGAGAAAACTTTCGCGCCTCGTTGCAGTCAACATGAAGGACGCCGCGGCGCAAAGAAAGCCGCTGTTAATTACGAGCGGGGATTATGCAAGGGATGGCCACGCTGCGATGAACGCTAAAGCCAGTAGTTAGTTTGGGATAACAAACAGCGGGGGGCTGTGTCTCGGTACTTATATGAAAGCTTCGGGCCAGATTTAATAAATGGAATTAAAGTGTACCGCAACTTTATTGCCCAAGGCAGATGCAGGGAGATGTTCTTTCAAATATGTATTGATTTAGTTAGTCACGCAACGCACATTCTGTCTGCAACCAGCGAGGGTACCTAATCCGAATCGTGTGACTTTAATTACAAATGGCAATTCTAACTGAACGTCTGCTCACTCTATTGTTTTCCATGTCATTCGGTACCGTATTTACCGCTTGAGTTCACTGTTCAGCTTCTTCAGAAAGTAACTGTAGTGAACCTGATACACTTCCAAGTTCCAAGATTTACCGAACACCACACAATGCTTCACAGACGCCGCTTGAACAAAAACAGCAAATTAGTCTGTATTGTTTCGTTAAGAGTCCTTACACAATGCCCGTTCGTCGCAATCTTATTTTTTGTCGATGTAACTGGCACCAACTTATGTTCGATTTCGGTAAAAGCTTTGGCGCCTGTTGTAGCGAAAAAAATGCCGACGTCAGTCCGTATGTGCGAATCGGCGAATTTCGTAGAATCGTAGTACGGATTCTGGGAATAAGAGGTGCGATCGTATCATGTGAGGTATTCCCTTGATGTCCTAGTGATAGTACGTTGTAATATCATTGATTTTGTGAGGGTTGATATCTTGCTTAACTTCGTCCTTATTACAGTCGTCATAGTTTGTTACGAAAGCGTGCTATGTCCGCTACGACAACGAAAGTTAAGGAAACCACGATTTACTCACTTTATAAACTTGTATAACATCGGATCCTGAAAGTTTTGCAATTACTTATGTTTTGTTTTGTGAGTTTATTCATCATCATCATCATCATTTCAGCCGGCAGACGTCCACTGCTGGACATAGGCCTCCCCCAGGCGTCGCCACATTGACCGGTCCCGTGCGTCTCTCATCCAGCGGGTTCCTGCAACCTTGACCAGGTCATCGGTCCACCTAGTGGGAGGCCTTCCAACGCAACGTCCGGAAGACGTGAGTTTATTATGTTTACTAAATTATACTTTCATGTTTTATTCTTGTAATAGTTGTATTGACGTCGGCGACTGAACGACAATTTTATTGATTACCTCTTGTATCAGAAATCGTAGTTACGCCAACTTGGGCGACATAATCGCACTTGCCTATGCCATTTTTCTAGAATAAATAAAAAATCATAGTTAACTAGGACTTCAACAGTTACAAACCTGATAAGCGGTGACAGCAATGAACTCCGTCTCGGGGAATGAGAAGGAGGCATGAGGGGCTCCCCAGGCAAGCGCGGCGGCGTCCCGGGCTCGCACCACCAGCACGCGGGGACGGTACTTGTGCATCGACGTCAGCACCATCTAGAAGAAAAGGATGATGTTAGTTTCTGGGTGTAAAAGCTTTTACTTACTACAATAATATCCATCGGGTCAAGACTGTGAAATTAGAAGTTGAGGACAGGAGTCCATTGCGTTAAGCGGCCCACACTACCTAGGCCTGATTGGTTTATTACAGACTAAGTATTTCAATTCGAACCAATAGTTCTTGAGACTTAGCGCATTCAACTAAACAAACTCTTCAGCTTTATAATATTTAGTAGGTATATAAATTTACGGTCTACAATTGGAATGCTTCAGTCTAATAAAGTTAACGGCTGATTATATGATGCGCTATTGGTGCGACTCGTTCTCGCAATTACATAGTAAGCATTAGAATTTTAAAATTTTCTGCTCCCGTCTGCGTCGGTTATCGAATCTATTCGAGAGATTTTCATGCGGTTTTCACCATAATCTAGGATGTTTTCTAAGGTACTTACTACATTCGTAGTTGAAACGAGTTGATTAGACCAGATGCAAAAACTTGCTAAAAACCTATCCCTTGCACACTCCCAAGAGAATCCTCCAACTTGCTAAAGCATCAAATCTAATCTCTATCCCCAAAGAACAAACAGTAAGGTCTGCCAGTGTCTGGCGACACGACTGTCGCGTCGTTCAGTCGCTCTTGTGTAAAGGGCCTTATCTACCACTTGACGCGAATAACGCTACCTGGGCAATGCGCGGGCGCCTGCAACCACTTCAAACGTAGAAGGGTTTCCACTCTATTGTCTATGGACTTTTTAAAAGGTTAATCTTAATAGTTATAAGAGGATTTAAGTAAAAGTGTTATAATGGTAAAAACTTGCTACTTTTTATATTGTGTTTAATACTTTTGGGTGGTATTGTGTTGCGTGCAATTGTGAAGTATGAAAGTACAATGCTAATTTTTGTGAACTCGATTGTTGTATGTCTATTATTTTGGTAATGAATAAGGAACAGTGAGTAAAAACGACCACTGTGGTCGTTTTACACAAGTAGCCACAACCCTATATTCTTAAACTTTTATGACGATCCTGAGTGGCAAATTTTCTTTGGTGAACTTAGAACTTTTCAATTGAGCCCTTCAATTAAGCGCTTCGGAAAAATTTGCAGCAACTCTAATCTAATTGGTTTTAATGAAATAACATTTCGAGAAACACTTTCAAAGTAAGTGTAAAAAATCCAAACATATTTCTGTCTTCTGCGCTTTTGGCTGTCCGCTCTCAGTCCCGGAAATGCCTTCCATTACACATGAACCACGAACAAACCATATTCGAAATATTCCCACAATATCCCGATGTGGCGGATAGATTGACAGATAGACAATACAAAGTTAGCCGCGTTCGGTAGCTCGTCGATCATAGCGAGGTGTGTTCAATCAAAAAAGATACAGCCTTCAGATTATGTGGAGAAGTTCGGGAGTTTTTTGCGACGTAGTGAGGTACAGGATAGTGATCATGTTACTTGATAGGACTTCGATTAAAAGTGATAACAGTGTTGTTCGTTTACACTCTTCGTGTTTCATTAGCTTTCTTAATAGGGAAGACCACGAGAGGAAAAAAGAAGTGCATGCAGCTAATAATGGTGATGGAAGCGTTTTACATGTAGTAGAATAGAAGAATGACAATTCTGTCGAAAGCGAAACTCGTTAAAGAAAATCAAAATGCTTGCACATGGAGTTGGGCCTTCTGCTTGATTTTTAAGAATAAACCAAATAGGTATGATAATACAATGAAAATCTTCGAAATAATAAGAATTAAACAACAACTATTGATTTCAGAAGAAAATTAGAAGTAGGCGTAACTATACCCATAGAGATTTAAATCGCCACAGTCAGTAAGGTAGATAGATACGAATTAAATTGTAAAATTATTTTGACCTACAATATTGAGACCACCTTTGAGAGCATGTAGCTAATAAATCAAGAAAAATGATTATGGTAGAATTAAAGGAGTCGGTATAACTTTTCAAATTGCTATACGATTTGAAAATTGCAAAATTCTGGTTTACCTTCAATACAAATAAGACCACCTTTGAGCATAGAGCTTACTTCAACCATAAATAAAGATCAACTAATAAAATACTGTTTCCTCACAAAATGGCGAGTTCTAAGCCACACACAATAGATTCGATAGAGTTTTTAACTAGTGATTAAATCTATGGGCGGTGCGAGGAACATTATTGATTCACGAATAAACATTTTAAATAACGCCGGGGGCTATAATGTGGATAAATATCATCTATAAATAACTGAATTCAAGTAAGATATCATTTTGGAGAATGATAAATAATTCTGTGAAATGTGCTACAGTACCTACCTACATATAGGTAACTTGAAATATTTTTAAAGAAATAATCGGTGGGTAGAATTACAGGCACATTTTTAATGAGTATACGGAACCAGTCTGAAAAATAACTAGTGTTTGCGATTTAAACAAAAAGCCGATCTTCAACTCAATCAGACATTTTCTTTTAGGTCCTGAAAAATTATAAGATGACATCTATTACGGCTATAATACCTAATGTATATTTGGTAATCTGATTACCGTATGTACATAATAATGTTACCACCAATGTTATTTATTGCACTGTTGACGATTTATTTTGAATTACTTAATTATCTATACATTTGTTCGCCTCTTGGCATAACAGCACCCTGTTTAACTAACCTAAGATCTGAATTTCTTGTGTACTTATGTTAACAAATAACTAAATGATTATGGTTCCCCTGAACCACTTTCAACTTTTCAAGACTTCCTCGCTTTTCCAGTCCATCACATACATGTAACCTCAACATACATCATCTCCTATCTGAAACTAAAACACGTGTCTATCACTAATTAGACCACAATTGGGACACGCTACAGATAAGGGCTAGTTTGCGCACGATTCGGGGCTCGAACCCCCAGCCTTCCGCTTCGCTAACCCGATCGCTTGTACTGATAAACTTAATGCGCCACAAAACCTTGATGTTTACGAGTTTTTGCTGTAATTTTTGTAGCTTTAATGTGTCGATTTTCTACCTTTAAGTAGAAAAAGTTAAGGTAAAAAGTGACATGAACCTTTTATAAGCCGACGGCTTTGGTATTCGAAAGAACGACACAAGTGTGATATTTGAGCACAACATTTTCAGAAGCTTTTCTTTGACGGCAACAGCACATTATTGAGCTAACACGAAAAGCCGTAAAACTGATTTTCTATCATTCGATCTTATATGAGAAGAAATGGCTGTCCGACGCGATATCTACGAATCTTAACTTTAATGTGGCTATAAAATACCAACCAATTTAATCACCTTATTACCCCCAATTTTCTTCATCTAACGACTGCTTCCAATTCTAAGAATCAATAGAAACTAATACTAATTGCGTGAGAATAATCTGTCTATAATCCTTAACCTTTCATAATTAACTCGTTCAGAAATAGCTAGACTTGTAATCATTTCACTGTAAGTCTTTTTAAACTTTAATCCGTTGAGAGCCCGTACTCTTTCACACGGCGTCTTTTTGAAGTTTTTGCTAAAAAATAACCAACAAAGGGTGTGGACACAATGTATAATGGTAGCTCCTTTTATCACAGGTGGTAAGTCCTCAAGTGCACAGTACACGGGGATATCTTCCACGCGAATTGATTCGCTCCTCTCTCAGTAGCTGGTGTATTGTTAGGCTAGGTGCACAAAGACGCCGCGATCCCGGGATCCCGAGTCCCGCTGCCTCAGCCAAGCGTACACACGCACTGATGCGTACCCGCCTACAGTTTTTGCTGTCCCTACCCGTCATAATAATGTGTGTTATGATGCTTTGTGAGTTGTGACTGATAGCCATGAACGATGTTTGTTTTGATAGACAACCAGCTTTTATATAGGTAGGTCAGGTTAATTGAAATGTTTAGTAGAAGGGGTTCGCTTTTTTTGTGATCCCGATATTCTCATTACATTCCTTTAGGATACAAAAGTCTATCTCAGAACATCTTTGTACACATTGTAAAAAATGTTATCGCTCTGGTATTACGGCTGTATAATTTAAACAGTCAAACATGCATCAAGTGCAGTCGTAAACTGTCACTCCGAGGCAGTTTCTACAAACAGTCGGCGCAAACATTGTATAAAATTCTGAAACCTAGGGTAAAGCATTACAGTCGTCATTAATCGAGGCGTCAACCGCTCTGTCTAAACACACCGCCCGGATAAAGGAATACAGTTAGTTGCCGCTACAAAGCCACCATACAATGCCTTTCAGCGTATCTGTTCAAGTGACGAAATGCTTATAGACGTCTTTGTACGCGGGCTCCCGCGGCGCGTATGAACTTACTCCCGCATATTCTACACTCAGCTTTACAACAACATCATAGGATTGAAATTCGAATGAGAAATCGCCAAGAACTATCTTTTTTAAGTCATCGCAAAACAGGTTGTTTGCATTCGAATCTTATTTCAACAGACATAAGGTTGAGTTCAGTTATTATTGAAGTTTTTATGGGAAGTGGTTGGCGTGGTTGCGCGAGAGGCGTTTCCTTTCAAAACGGCGATATATGAGGCAGAGTCACGAGCGCGGGAATGTTCGGCGAAGGCTGCGTTCGATAACTGTATCCAATATTGAAACTTTTTGTTACAATAGAGCCAATGTTTGCCGTTTGCGTCATACTTTTATTAGTTTGAACAACTTTTTGTTTATGGACTTTCAATTAATGCTTACAATTGCTTCGTGAAATAGATTTTCTTTGAGGTGGCCGTGATCATTATTTTAAATGACTCTATGATATATCGCGACATTCAATTGTAAATGAATAATTGATGACGAAGATACTATACTTTTTTTTTTCAAAGTTTATATAGCAAGTAAAGTTTAGACTTACTTAAGCCACATAATTATCTGCTAATGACACCAAAATACACACATCAAAAGTGTCTAGGGATCAACATATATTTTTGCAATAACTTTTCTCCTGATTGATATTAATTAAATTTTTCTTTAAGGATTCATCAAATAAAGTGTTTGTCACAGTAACGATAAACCAAGTCACCTTTGCATTAATAAAGAAATTTGCCATTTTCCTAATAAAGGGATTTTTGACATTTGAACCACTAACATTAAAGTTCGAAAAAAAGACTGAAATAACAGTTTTCTTTAAAATTTTATTGGGTAACTTAAACAATTAATAATCCGTGTTTCTACCGCGAACACTAACAACACAAGAACATCGGTTTGGCATACTCAAAATGAGTTCATCCAAATCACGCTGTGGAATGGCCGCCCATGTTCGTTGCAACAGCAAAAACAGGTCTTCTTGCGACTGGATACCCTCCATATTCGGCAGAGCTCTTCTCTGTAGCATATCCCATGCATGCTCAATCGGGTTCAAGTCTGGCGACTGAGCAGGCCAGGGCAGGACATTGATGTTAGCTGCGGCGAGAGTCTGTCTTACAACTCTTGCGGTGTGCGATCGTGCATTATCATGCATTAACTGAAATAAGGGACCGATTTGCACTTGTAGAGGAACGATGACGTCTGATACAATTGTCTCAGCATAAATTTGAGCGTTGAGGTTGCCTCTGATCCAAATCAACTCAGTTCTTCCGCCGATCCAAATACCCGCCCATACCATGATGGTTCCACCACTATAAGGATGGACTTCCTGGCAGGATTTTAATCGCTGTTGGCGTCCAGGGGTTCTCCAGTGTCGTATACGTCTTGTATCCGGTCTCATACCAAAACGAGACTCATCAGAAAAGCACACGAAACGCCATTGTTCTTCTGCCCAATTTCTGTGTTCAAGAGCCCATTTGGATCGGCGGAAAAATTGAGTTGATTTGGATCAGAGGCAACCTCAACGCTCAAATTTATGCTGAGACGATTGTATCAGACGTCATTGTTCCTCTACAAGTGCAAATCGGTCCCTTATTTCAGTTAAAGCATGATAATGCACGACCGCACACCGCAAGAGTTGTAAGACAGACTCTCGCCGCAGCTAACATCAATGTCCTGCCCTGGCCTGCTCAGTCGCCAGACTTGAACCCGATTGAGCATGCATGGGATATGCTACAGAGAAGAGCTCTGCCGAATATGGAGGGTATCCAGTCGCAAGAAGACCTTTTTTTGTTGTTGCAACGAACATGGGCGGCCATTACACAGCGTGATTTGGATGAACTCATTTTGAGTATGCCAAACCGATGTTCTTGTGTTGTTAGTGTTCGCGGTAGAAACACGGATTATTAATTGTTTAAGTTACCCAATAAAATTTTAAATAAAACTGTTATTTCAGTCTTTTTTTCGAACTTTAATGTTAGTGGTTCAAATGTCAAAAATCCCTTTATTAGGAAAATGGCAAATTTCTTTATTAATGCAAAGGTGACTTGGTTTATCGTTACTGTGACAAACGAAAACACTTTATTTGATGAATCCTTAAAGAAAATTTTAATTAATATCAATTAGGAGAAAAGTTATTGCAAAAATATATGTTGATCCCTAGACACTTTTGATGTGTGTATTTCAAAACAATAGTATCTTTTGACTTCTTTTGGTAATTACCACACATTTCTGGATGCCAATGTTGCAAATCATTGCTTCCCTTATCTTTAGGGTTGACTAGTGAGTTGTGACGTCATACCCTGATAATGGCGTGTCATGGTGCTACTGACAAATTGCAGGCCGTGTCATAGAGTTATCGGGTTTAAAACATGTCAAAAATTTTAACCGACTTCATTTGGTCTCCAATGTTGTTGGTAAACTATTTAGACGATAACGTGGGTCTGTTTGTGTGAATACGGAGGAGTGATAGGTTTAAAGTTTTAGTGAAAAGGACATTGTTTTAAGTGAAATATAAAAACATGACCTATAGAGCCTGATAGTGCACATGAGGGGCCCGTACGAAGGCACTATTATATATCTACTAACATAGTTTTAAGGCTCTATTAACTAACACAAATTGTATTTTATTATATTTATGTTAGTCTGTAAGGTATTTATTTATCTATGGGCCTTAGATGCCTGAAAATAAATTGATTATTATTATTATTATATCACTAATGACCAACACGAGTTTTACCAACAAATTAAAAACTGCTATGTAGTGTTTCCTAGAGTTAAATATTGGCTTTTAGGCTACTACGCGGTTTTTACAAGCTTCTTTGCTGATTAGCAATTGCTACACGGTTCCTACAACACGGTGTTTCCGCTGCAAATCCCTCCTACTTTGTTTTGTTATAAATCAAATTGTTATAAAATATTTAAAAGGTTAAGTGTTTTTATGTTAAGTACTAGTACTCGTGGTAAGTAGTAGTTAAAAGTTTCTCCTGTTTCGTAAACTAAACTGACATATTATACTAACTAAACACACAGCGCAAATGTTACGTATAACGATGACAACAAGCAAGGGAATCTACAACGATATAGTTATTACGTTAGCTTCAAAATTAAGGCGCAGATAAGAGGGACACCGTAAAAACGACCTGTTTTTCGTTGCAGAGTTAGCCGTATTGCTACTTATTACAATTCCAAAAAAAATACAGTGTATAGTCAAATGTATAGGTAAAAGACTTATGCAAAAATATTTTCTAAAATTAATCAAGAACCTCGAAAAAAAAAATCACAAAATCACAAAAAAATTACACGAAAAAACTTTTTCGTCTCGAAATGCTCAATATTTTGAGCGATAACTGTTATTTTTTTTTTACTATCAGAAAGGAAATTTAACCAAATAAAGACATATGTAAAAATATTTTAACATTACAGCGTTTTTTTTTTAAAATAAATTAAATCTGCGAACTATCGTTCATATTGGCAGTCACGAGAATCAAACGCATCCCCATTTTCAACCTTATTTGTTTAGGTGATGAGTTAAACGCGCGCTCAAGGTCGCGGGCAGGTAATGTCGCCTTAACGATGATAACTAGGTCCCATTGAGAGTACAAATCATCATCACTCTCCTCCATTACTCTTCATCGCAGTAGTCACCTCCTTTCTAGCCCATATTCTTCACACAGTCCATCCATCGTTTCTTTGGTTTGCCTCATACTTACTTCCTATAATCATCTATTATATTCATACTCATCATTTTCCTCACTACATTTTCCTCGTTGCTACATTTACCGCATCACATGTCCATTTGCAGTTGTACGTTCAAATCATAAAAACGATTTTATTAAACCCTTTCACAATTCATATTGCAACAAATTTAATGCATCTACGTTAACACAACCCAGTTAAACTAGTGAACCAACCGATTTGAATTATAAACTAACACGAACATTGCGAATAATTGCGATATTACTAAGTTACCGCGGTTTTCTTTGACAAATTACCAAGTTCTCTGAAACACAGTTGTTGCAAACCAATTACGTTGGAAAGTCATGTTCTTTCGTAAGACAATATATATAATTGATTAGTTTAGTATTGATTTCCCACGATTAAGGAGGATTGATATGTAATTAACAGTTTTTGCTAATGGATATTAAACTTTAGTATGATTTTATGATTTTTCTTACGGTCTGAGAATAAGCGGCATTTTTGATATTTTATGTTCCTGTTTACGGCTCTTTTATAAATATGTATACTATGAAATTATAGTTGTTAGTGATAGTCGCGCGTAGTTAACTTGGGTTAATTCCATAAATGAGTTTTAGTTTGTTTACCTATTGAGTGAAGAATTCATGTAACTTTTGAGTGCAAAACTCAAGTAATTATAGGTTGCATTGCAAACTAACTAAATGCGTATTCTTCTCACTGATTCAGAATAGGCTGATAGGTACTCAAAACTTTACACTGCCGCTGTGCCAAAACACATCCGCAGCTAGAAATAAACCTTCCCAAGAAGGACAAATAACATTATTGCTCACAAAATAAAACGAGGAAAATTACATTGTATATATAGAAAACACTTACATGCCCCTGCGCATCCATCGTGTTATTCGTAAGCTTCAGTTTGCTGAACGACACCGGATTGGCAGTCCAATGATGACCCGGTGCAGGAGAGTCAGGATGCAGCATCAGCCGCCTTGGAGACTGGGGTTCTGCCCCCCCAGCAGCCGCCCAAGCGCCGCCCGCCCAACGCCAACGTCGCCGGCCTACGAGCGACAGTTCCAGCAGGACGCAGTACTCCTCGCGAGGGTCCAGCCCGCCCAGGGAGATGCGGAGAGACGGGAACATTCGTCTGAAAAGAAGATTATAGTTAGAAATATTTTACTGTGTGTCTTTGAAAAGTGGAAATTTCGTAACAATTTGAAAAATGTTGAAGTTGCAATATTCAGACTATAACTATAAAAATATTTTTATTTCACGTAAATTAGTATGATTATATTATGTTAATATCTAGTATATCGAGATATTTCTCAACAACATGTAAAGCCAAGTCAGAGGCCCATGGGCGGCATAAAATTTCCGAAACCATCGTAGGCAACCATGCCTACTGCCCGTAACCACACGATAAATAAATAAGTTAGGATCTAGTAACAATAGGATCTAGTAATAAAAGGAAAAGAAGAAAGCGCATAGTTTATTTTCATTTGTTTTGGAAGTTATTTTAGCAAAAATATTTGAAACAATTGTGGACATACTCTTATAAATTATATTCTTTAATGTTTATTCCTAACAACAGTGCCTTAACAGGCTGGACCTAGAAACATAAATTAAGTTTTCTTTCGCACTATTTAATCATCGCGTTTCGGTATGTAGTTAATTAGTCAGTGTTCGCCTACTTACTTGAAAACATACATTTACATCAACAAGTCTAACTATTTGACTTCTCTGTCTAAATTATAAGCCACCCAACAACTCATGTTGTAAAGCTAGTAAAATATTAGTAGGTAATTGGTAAACAGCATAAAAGATTAATCGGCAAAATCAAACCTTTCGCAACAACCAATTAAATAGACTAGACAAATTACTGACAAGCGACACATTTTCTACCTTTAAACACATTTCATCAACCCATTCCTACAAAGGTGATAAGTGATATCAGAATTAAAAGTCAAACTTTGACGGTTCAGAATCAGTAGCACTCATATGCATTCCAAAACGTTATCAGGTTTATAAAAATGTGATAGGGGTAATGTGTTACCAACGAGGGCTTTTGGCACCCGTTTGTTTCGACCATAAAGAGTGTCATAAAGCCAGATATAGGTGGCGCCATCTTTATCTGTGATCGCCGTGGGTCCTTCAATTTATGCCTTGATGTAATTATGTTGGTTAAGGAACTATGCCTACCGCGGCGGTAGCTAATCTTTGACAGATGTGTTCAGAATAATGGCTGGTAAATTTGGATGGAAGTGTAAATTGAGTTTGGTGAGTCGGTTTGTTGCACGACAGTGGATGAAAGTGTCGTTTATAATTTCCTGTGTATTGTAAATGTTATTGTTTGAGCTTTATCTAAGAATTTCTATTGTTTTCTATTTTGCATCTCGCAGTTCAACCAAAGGCTAGCTTTTGCTTAAATGGACAAATCCTGTGAACACCTTAAATGTAAGGGCTAGGGCGTGCTAAGTAGTTCTCAAAAAACTTCTTAATTCATACCTTAGATGTCTCTAACTGGCGTTCCCAAAGAAACAATGAATTAGCTCTGTGAAAGATGAATGGCCAGAAGTGAACAGGAGAAGATGTATTCTTCGTCACAACATTTGAAGCGCCATCCTCAAATATATTGAAATAAGGGCAGGAGAATGATGATGAATTACGACACCAGGTTTTACGTATTGCTAAAAGTCAATAAAATCCTTAGTTTCTGACCCCAAAAAGACCCAAAAAACCCACACTCCATTACCATCAAGCACAGCCACAAAACAAACAAGCGCACCTTATTCGCGTATCACATAGACATGCCATCAGTCATAACAGCGCTGTTATCAGCGGCGGCGAGGGAGCCCTGCGCCGGCCCGAGGCACTAATGCAGCCCCAGATAACGCGCCGACAGAAGCTCAATTAACAACAAACTAAATTAGCCTCCATTTAAAGTTTACGATCGCCGCTACCGCCTTACGTGAGTAGTGCCCTAGTACCGACAGGGCGACAGGACAATCAATACTTGGAGTTTATTTATTTTACGGTTTATGTAAACACCTGTAAACTGTCTAGAAGAAAACGTACGAAGGTGACGGAATTTTAAAAGGAATTTCTTAAATGTACCATGAAACAACAATAATTTGAACACAGCTAGGCAACATGTAAGGAAAAGCATATTTTAGTCAAAAGAAAAATGTTGGTTTTCCGAAATGAAAATAACAGAGTAGCCAGAAACCGTACTGTTTTATGATGTCAAGGTAAATTATTTCTTAACTTTTGTGTAGGCAAGTACCTAAATGTTTAGTCAACTGGATGATGTCTTACTTTTAACGTTAAAAATCCAACTACATGGGTACTAAACTGTATTTAATGTTCAGTTTCCGCTTAAGGAAACGATCTACCTATTGAATTATAAACATGTATCATTATTATACTTATAATAAGTTTGGAACAACGTAAATTTTACATATAATGTGTGTCGGATATTGTAAGTGGTTCGTCCACCAACGCATCTGCCCACACACCGGCCAGACGTCACCGCCGCATGAAATATCTGTAAATCATTCAGTTTTGATGCGCGCGCGCTCATCACGCGGTATTAAGATCTCCACCGCGATTACATTCTTACCACTTGATTAATAGGCAACTTTGTTCGCTAATTTATACCTTTCGTTAACATACGTGAATTATTATTGTCATTAAAGAATTTAACTAGACAGATTAGCTGTTATTTTTCAAATAACTGTTGTTCCAGCAGGTAATGTTTGAGCCACTCGTCCCATGTTTACATCAGTCCTTATTGTCGTCAAACATGGCGAGACAACACAGAGCAAACACAAATATTATGTGTTCTCAATATTGTTGGGTATCGACGTTGTGTGTTGACCGTACGTTGACAAATCCCTTCACTCGGCTACCGTTCGTTCGTAAGATGCGTCTTATCAGCCGGCGTCCACTTATCCGGCCGTTTGAAAGCTCCGCGCGCCGACAAAGAGGTGACGATCCACGCGCAAAATATCATGAAAAATTTGCCGCGTCAACGCACTATCTAAATCGTAATTTCTGCGGCTAAGCGATACAACCTACTATAACGCGATTCTGGACCATTTAACGTTTGATAGTCGTGATGACGAATTAAATCAGCATTCCTGACATCCCTTTTATTTTAAGTGTTTTATGTTATGGAATTTTGTTTACGATACAGTTTAAACGAGAATGCAAATGAAATAAAGATACTATAAAAACGGGGCCGCCATAAAAGGCCTCTCGAGAGCGCTAAGCCGCGGCTTCGGCGGTGGTGGGAAGGGACTTAGGGAACACAATGGGACCACCAGACTCGCGTTGAATAAACTTTAGAGTGGGTCGTAAATCGGTAACAACTTGCCAATTGCCGCACGGAGGCGCTAACAGCGGCCAAAGAAACTGTCATATCCGCTCTAGCATCCGCACTCGAAATGTTCGGGACGATTCGTTGCGGTCGTCGCGGATTGTTTAGCGCGCCGGATCTCACGCTGACGGGTCTCCGGACGGCTACAACACTTGTGTACCGACTGAACGATAACTTTAGTAGCCCACAAGCCCACAACCATCAGCTGACAGACATCGTCTGTAAACTTTTATGCCCCTGATCGCTGTTTAACGTCGTCGACACTAACCTACCCCTCTCTGTAGTTATCTTTACTGCTAATTTCATTGGTGTTTTATCGTCAAGTTCAATGTTAAGTCGTGGTAGACAGTCGTTAAAGCACAGACGACACGTTGTCCGAAACATCTGCGTTTCACTTCGGAGTAACTCGAAGGATAAACAACTTTGGAGTGTACAATACTCGAGTTGTGTATCCAGCGCCTAACCCGCGCTTATTAACGCTCATACGAGAAGTCCGGCCGGTTTTTTCGTGTGCCCAGATGTGGGCCTGGGTAAACACCTCCGCCATTGTCTGGACACATAAAAAATCATACACCTGGAAGTGTCAAATTGTTCACTCCGACTGTGAGAGCGGCCCGTGTGAATCTCGCTCGCTTGCTCCGACTCGCTCGCTACATATGTACACAAATATTTGTGTTTAACGTTCTTTATCCTCCGGCTGCTACTAAATCATCAAAACACGATTATCCACAATCTGCAACAAAATTATAGTTAAATGGTCAACTGCTTAGTGCACAAGGTTGTTTTTTACAACACATAATCTTCTGGGAACTAATAAAACGAACGTAGACTCTAAGCTTTTTTTTTTAGTCTGTGCGTAATACTTCTGAAACCTATAAATGTAATTCACGTTCTAAAACTACATAATTATATGTAAATTATCATAATGGTTCGGCATCGCGATAGGCGGTTGACGTGAGCTCAGATAATGTACTACGACTGCTAAAATCCTTTTACTGCGTGATTATAAACGCGTAAACGGCAGCTTACGACGCAATCGTCGCAAGCGCCGTAATGAGCGGTGTGTGTGTTCCAACAAACACGACTCTAGTCAGTCGCGACTCTTGCACAACCAATTGATGGACGCGCGCATGCGCACCGCACACTCATTGTTATCCCACCTAAGTGGGCAGTTAAGACAGAACCGAACTTCATGAATCAGCAATAACACACAACGATAACACATTAGGGGCGGTCAGGATGTAACATCTAATACACATTATAGATTCAGACCGGAAAATATCCTGTCGACACAATAGGGGATCGGACAAAAAAAAACTAATTAGTCCGTCAGATAGATTTCCAAAAATTATTGGACACGTATTTTTTCTTTTTTCACGTAAACTTAAAATGAAGAAGATACAGTGCTTCGAAAACTCGTGTGACGTCATATGATAGTACATTTTGACGACACAAGTGACGTTTCAAGCCCCACTCCAAGATCTTTGACGCGTTTTATCTTCGTCATTTTTTATTGATTTGATAAAACAAAAAACACGTATTCAATATTTTTCGATAATCTAACTTACGGACTAAACAGAATCATATTATTTTGACCCAGTCCGATCCCCTATTAAGAACTCTCCGCTGTTTGCTCTAAAATTCACAAATATTTTCGATGTCATCACAAAAAAATAATTCCCGCACCACTCCCATATGCTACGAGGGCAGAGAGCTTGCCTCCGCAAACCAAACAAACTACACTTAAGTATAAAGAAATACACTGGTAACAAAACAAATAAACCAATTTGGGCACGACCACAAAAAAAGCCACGGAATCATCTCGGGAGATGTAACGACGTATTAGCATATTGATGGCTACCTCTATCTGTCGTCCTTTGTTTAAAATCAGCGACAGAACCTTCAATCATAAGATCGCTTTCAGAAAAAAGATTTATTTTATTGACTAGTTTTTGCCGAGCACCGGCAGGTGGCAACAAAAAAATATTGCACCGGCTATACCTTGCTCAACAACCCTTGTTTTATAACAAAATTGATTAAGCCCCTTGACTGCGTAGCTTTGTAACAGTTATTGATTTCGTCGTGCTATATCAATACCTAATTTGAAAATTATAAAATTTTGACATCAGAAGTGGGATGGATCAGTTAGCGTTAGCGCATAATGTGCAGCAGAAGCTGGTGAAGCGACAAGTGCTTTATAACGATGCGCTTTAAGCACATGTGTGGTAATGGAATATGCTAGCAATATTTCAATTGGTCCTAGGATCCGTGGAGGTGGGGGGGCACGGGGGGAAGGGCGGCGCGCACAAAGCACGCCCGCAGCGCAAGCGCACCTGCGCGACAAGTTTATGCGCATCTCGTCGCCAAATTTACAACCGCCCTGAACAAGGCCGCCGCTCTTGCGGAAATTGGAAATGTTTAATCACTACATCGGCACCCTTTTAGCCAATGAGTTGCCGTCCAGCATAGTTTCAACTACACCCGGTCCCTTAACTGCACCACCGTTCGCAGATTATAAACGTATCTGTAAAGGGTACCGCCTCAATTAATATCCGATCTTACGCCAGTCCACGATTGGTTTTATTACCGCATAAGTAAATGAATTCGCGGCCTGTTTTATCTCAGTGTGTTTATTTATACATTGATAATGCTACGGTATCAATTTTCAATGCAGAACGCTTTGGAACTTTATCATACAAAGTCATGTAAGCTTCATTACTTTAATACTACCTACTTGATATCAAGACGTCTGATATAATTTTAATTAACGTCGGAAAAGAATACTGAATCTACTTGTACAAAACCTTAAGGTCGTAAATTAAAATCGGACGCTTCACATAGAAAACTAAATGTATTGAATACGTAAACATAACAGTTTCGTTACAGAACTTTGGTTTCAAATTCCAAATTTTGACATGGCATATAATTTAAAGTGATATTTATTGAAGTCTTCAAAGAAACCCATGTAAATTTTTAGCATAATTAAATAAAGAGGACAAATGAACACCACATTCGGACACGATCGTTGTATAAACACCTCGTAGCATGGGGCTTACGTAAAAAAGCTCAAATTTCAAATGAATATGGATGTCGTTGCGGTGAAAGTACGGAATTAATTCAGCACCTTTTTGGGCGCCGGCGCCGCGGCATTCACGCGTGGCACAAAGCTTGTTGGTCGTAAATTGCGAATGGAAGGACCGACAAACGCGCAGTAATTTAGTTGACAGTGGGTACCAGAGCCGAGGAGGCGAGGACCGACGACGAGCGACGACCGGCCCGACCGCCGCGCAGCGCGGCCCCTGCACAAAGCTTATCTACCCGCCGCATCTAGAGCCTATTATGAGTCTGACGCCGAACTCAACACAACAGAT
Organism: Diarsia dahlii; assembly: GCA_949775195.1. Taxonomy (NCBI): domain Eukaryota; kingdom Metazoa; phylum Arthropoda; class Insecta; order Lepidoptera; family Noctuidae; genus Diarsia; species Diarsia dahlii. Next base: position 19,095,777 of record OX459195.1, read on the forward strand.
CGTTAAGATTACGCTTCGCCAATACACAGTTCGGTAATTCATGCTGAACGATTAAAGAATTCGCCGACAATTAAAAATTAATTAGAGATATAATACCGGCCCAAAAAACTGTACGAATTACTTCGATGATGGAACGCGGCATTGATGAACGACTCGTTATTGTTCAAAGCTTTTTCCTGACCAAAATCGAGTGCTAATTTGGATTCGTTTAACAAAGTGAGCTAGTCATCAAACTGAAACAAAACCAATTCGAGTATTAATGAGAACCATTGGATTGCATTACACGTGGAGCTTAATTGTCCGATCAACAATTCTTGGGTCGAGTCGCAGGATCTGTTTTAAAACTGGTCCTTAAGTACTTGGGATGCAGTTCAAGATCGCTTGAGCGGTTTGGGTCGCGGTGTGCGCCCCAGTCCAGTGGCGATCGCTCGTTAGCTCCCGAGCCGGCATAAATCACACCGTTTTATGAGAACTCCCAATTTTTTAACATTTTGAGTTAATGAAATGCGAGCGCAGTATGGGACCCGACTAGCGACATTAAAAAGGACAACCCAAAGGAACGGACAGTTTCTAATTATAATCCTGTCAAAGTTGTGATATAAGCAAAGAATTGATGATCGCCACAAACGCGGTGATTTTATCTAAGATAATAGCGATCTGTTGATAGTAGCTGTTGTATTTTAATATTTGTCATATTTTTTATTTGTTCGTGTGGCAGTAAACCCCTGCCATGAAAGCTCGTAAAACTACCATCGGTTTATGTTGTTAATTTGCTTCGGATACCGTTTAGCAAAGATCTCCCTGTCAATTAAGTATTGAAATATATTACTGCATTCACTGCCGTTCGGAACAAAGCCGCTTGCGTAAGAGAACTCTACGCTTAGATTACTCACTGAAAGTAAATCTCCTAAGGGCCGCTTCATTTCCCGTCCTGCTCATAGGGGCTCGGATCGCCCACCGAGCCCTATGTCTTGCAACTAATTTGCAGTAGTTAGCAAGAATAACAAGAACCATTAACCACACCACAAGTACAATAAGCGAACACGGTAGTGGCAGTCAAACGAGCAGCGATCAATCAAGCACAGGATCTCCGCTCACCGTACCGTGGTGCCGCGATCCCTACAACCACTAACATCCTCAATCACAACCGTACTTCATAGGAATAGAGCTCATTATCCCTTGACGGAAGTCACAGAGAATGGCGCCAGTATTTTAGGATTTTCGAAGAAGCGAAGGGGTTAGGCTGCGAATTAAAGTTGCGCACACGCATGAAGCCGTGGAGGGGGGATCACTAGCGCCGACAAAGGCACCGCCGCACGCGAGTTGCCCGATTCACAATTAAGCCCGCGTGTGTTAATTGATATTAATTCTGTATGGATGGTACAAGCAGGGAACGGCTCGCGTATTAGTCCAAGCCATTATTTCTAAGACTGTTCGCGAATCAACGCCATTATCTGCTAGACGCTTTTGATTGAGCGTGACGTCACCCGAAGCTATTATTTCGACTTGATTAATGATCGAGCGACTTCGTGTTCAAAAGTTTTCATCATTGCCATAACTATAAGTTTTTAAACTGACATGGTCACTGACACTACTATTAATATCATGAACGGGATATTTACCATGTTTGATTTTTGTTTCGAGTATGACAACTTTAACCGGGAGGATGGGTTTCAACTGTCGAGAGCCTGGAATCCAGTGGTTCAACTGTGTAAAACCGAAAAAGTGCCGAAAAAAGTTCGCGAGTGGACACAGTGAGTTTTGTGTGTCGGGAACAGAATCGTGTAGTGAGTGACAATGGTAGTGGTACCGAACGCAAAAAACGAACAAGAAAGAGGGTAGACCGTTTTGTCTGCTCATAAACATCCACCCGCAATTTCTTCAGTTTATCCGTGATCATGGTGCTTGTAACAGCGCCGAAATATCGGGAACTCGAAACAAAAATCAAACATGGTAAATATCCCGTTCATGATATTAATAGTATTGCCATAACTGTACTTCTTCAAAAGAAACACTGACTCTCACCGCATTTAATCATAGTTTGCTTATCATTGAAATATGCACGGAGCAGTTTGCTATATTGAGGAGCAGGAGCATCATTACGCCCGCTAAGCTTCCCTACTTGGTCCGCATCGCAACCAGTCAACTCTAATGTCACTCGATTGGTCCTTTTACGCGACAGTCGCTAAACGCTCCCACAAGATCCACATGACAGTCATGTAGGTACCGGGAATCGCGCCAAGGCTGGCCGTAATGTGTCGGGTTCAAACACGCCGCGCCCGCGTCATCAACGCAATTAGTGGGCGTTGCGACATCCAGCACACTATTGACATTGAACCCTTGTTACATATTTCACAGAAATGTGTTTTGATGTCGCCTCATCGTCACGTCTCAACTAATATGTGCGGACTTTAATCTCGAACGCATTGCGCGCCACTAATTGCAACGCACGAAGTGGTCTTTCAATTCTCGGCCTGCAGTATCATGCATTGGCATTTTTCTGCGAACACTATGATTGATACTTATCATTGATGTTGTGGTTAGATAGGTATTTTCTGGATTGTGATGCGACTGACAATTATCAAGCGAGAATTTAATTGCATGTAATAGAAAGTGGAGAGCTAAAGACAACGTCATAAGAACCTTTTGGAGATGCAGTTACCAAATTCCAGCCTCATGCTGTTTGCATTAGGAAAGATGCATTCTAGTTTTATTGCTCAGAGCAAACTATCTGTGAGCATCTCGACGCCATTACGTATTCTCGTCAACATTCGTGTCCAAATCAGTCATGTTCTCACAGCGTACACTTAGACGCCGGAGCGACACATTTATTCGAGAATCGTGCGTCCGTCTGCACCCAGAGTCGCCCATTGCGCTTATCTGAGGTTTCGGTAGCGGTCGCCGTGCGCGATACACATCGGCGCGTGATGTCGCGATGCGCGGCCGCGCCCGCCCGATGCTATCGGCGCACGAGCGCGCGGGTGGCGAGCATCCCTCCCTCCTCCCTGCATCCTCCCAGTCTCCCTCACTTCACAACGTCGCACGTCATTGTCGCCACGGTACAGCCTTTTTGTAACAACTATCGACTTACTGTCATTTAGTAAAGTCTTTTTATTAGTCTCTACTTACAAAGTGTAAATATGGTTACTCAATGACGGATTTTTGAATACGCAGTTAAATGCATGATGAACTCTCTAGCTAAACTATAAGACACGCAGAATGGAGATATCTGCCCGAACGGCAAATGACTCTCTTGAAACACGTATTACTGTAAATCAAACATTCTAAAAAACAGATCACACGGCTCGTTGGCGACGAATCTTGCGTGAAATTTAACAAATTCATATACATCACAACATTTTTTACTGACCGCTACCATTGTACGTGGGATCCCATGTTTTTACGAGCACGTTATGATAAACGACGCACCCTCAACAACTGTCGGGCCATAATCACCACGGGTTCTGGGAGACGCATTATGGACACGTAGCATCAAGCACGTAGAATACTGGATGCTTTCATGTCCTCCAATGTCAGATGTCATGTCTATTGATAGTAAGCGGACAAACAACCCTTGTATCAGATCAAACAGATGAAAATAACTGTTTGTTTTACATCAAAAGAACAAGCTCAAAACATGAACACACAAAAAAGTAATGGCGTATCGGAACACATGATTACTTTTTTCTGCACCAAAGAAGTCATCTACAAGAATGCGAGTTGTCTCATTCGCTCACATTACAATTTGTTGGGTAGCGAAGTAACATGTTCCGAGTAACATGGGTTAAACGCTTGTATCGAGAGATACCGATCTAACCCGAGCTGCTCGTTGGCGCCATAAAAACAAAACATCTTCAACACGACCACTTTCTTCCCTAAATTATTCGTGGAATTTACGACGTTTCAACCGACAAAAATGTTATAACCTAATGAGAAATTATCATCAGAGCCGCTGTCTGTCGTCCGGCAAAAAACGAATCATGCGCCGCTCCACGATGCAGCGATGATGCCCGGACGCATATTTTTTATATTCTAAATTCGAATTATCATTTTCGTGTTTGTTTTTTACCTCGATCGTCGATTGTTTTAGGACAAAAAGGCGCGGGAGCCGGCGATGACTGTGCCATTCTGTTGATCGCTCAACTTTGGGCTCGAGGGCGATGATGGATTTCTCTCAATGCGCGAGATACAGCGACGGCTCAACAGGAAAACTTGCCACGAATTCCCACCTGATGCCGACGATGGATGGCTCGTTTCAAAAAACGTCAGGAATGGTGTGTGGTGTATTCCCAGGAGATATTGCGATATGATCGCTGGGAAGCGGCGCGACTATTCGGCGCGTGCTTCAGATTCCTGGGTCCTTCTATCCGGAATTACCCATTACATACAATGACATTCGGTTTTTACAGCGACAATTTTTTCTAAAGGTTTCATCTAAGCCTTCATTACTGTAAACGTTTTCTATCAACTTACAATTGTACAAACAACTCGTTCGATAAGTTAAAGGGTTCTAATGTTTACCGTAATTGCATTTCACTTTAGAACTGGTAATCGTTTTGACGTTTAGGAACTTTTAATCGACACCTGGGCACTCTAACAAAATTACTGAGTAGGTTCAAATTATAGTTTTTGTTTACCTGTTGATAAATGGTTGTTGGTTCAGAACATTCTTAGGACTGCCTCTTTTTGAGGAAAGGGCCGTAGCAGATGGCATTGATGGTGTTGCATCAAGGATTATAAACATCTGACTATCACTACTAGAAACGCGTGCAGTAAGGCAGAAGCCACGAGCTGGGCACATATACAGGAGTACAGGACAGAGATGTGTCCATTTAATAAGCAGAATATAATTATATGTCAACATAACCTGCAGGTAGGGGCAAAGGTTTAACAAATTTTCAAGCTAACTGATCGGACCTTCATTAATTTCCCACTGACATTCAGTAACCTCCCGCTGCTATCGAGTCTAAAACAAAGAGGCATTATGTCAATTCCGGAGCAGTACAGAGCTAGCAGTCGCGATATCTCTCAATCTGCCACGTCGAGGACTACGAGAGGTTCTAACGTCAGGCGAGAGCTGGCGAGCGACGAGTGCTGAGGAGAGCGCTCGGAAGACGGCGACTGTCATAATCTGATTATTAGTGGTGCGTGGTTGGGGCGGGGCGCGCGGCGGGCGGCCGGGGCACCGCAGGCGGTCGGCGCCCGCGCACGTCCCGCTCGCGCGCACCGCCCGCGCAGCACAGGGACGCACCGCGCAGGCGACAAACGACCCGTGGTAAAACAAAAGGAATGTTGCCGGCGACGCTTTGAGGCGCCGGCGCCGCTCCCCGCGCAACCTAATCACCCATTTTAATTACGACACAGATCGAATCAATTAATCGGTATTTCTGTTAAAACAAGCGCCGGAATGAGCTTACGCTCGTTTGTTAGATATGATTTCTGGACGTAGATTTGAGTTGCGATTAGACTTTTATCTCGTAAAAGTCGGCGGTAAACGTCAATTACTGGCGTAATTCAAGTTCACGAATCGACTGTGAGCAATGTGAGACCATAACGACGGGATCTGACGGGCGAGCGAGGAGCGTTGCGTTGCGCTAGGGCCTGAGACTGAGCAGACGTTTTTAATTATAACTTATGATTTTTTCAAGCGAATTCGGGCGCGCCCTTCCCGACGAATAACACAAGAATAAATAACGAGTTTTTGTGTTGTGTGTTTGTTTTTAAAATGGCGGGAGGTCCGCGCGACGACACGCGAGCGATGCGCGCCGGCCGCCGGCGGCCCGGCCGACTCGCCCATTTGTCATATTTCGGTTTTGAGAAAAAATAAATAACCTACTCTATTCCGACCAGTGTTTGTTTGTACACCGATTATTGAGGGTTAAGTATTATCTCTGAACATGCAGTGGAACAGATGGGACGCGTCGCCGACAACACATCTCGCCAGTTTATTATTGCGTCGAATCCTCAGTGCGCGACCAGCTGCATGTGGGCCTATATTGTGACACGGTGATTATTGTGTTTAGTATAGTTAATGCCATTTTAATATTTTAATTATGGCTGTAAATAGGGTTTACTAGTTCATTCTTATGACCAATGCATTGCATTACATTTATGTCCTAAAAATGTGCACATTCCAACTCGAATTTCTTAGAAATTCCTATCAGTATTAGGCCTAAAGATGGTCGACGAAATCCTTGGATAAACCTGCTTGAAAAGCAAACATCGGAGTACATATCGCCGCTTAGCCTTCCCCTTTTATATACCTTACAATTTACAGTTCCTCACAGGTGGTAAAATTGAGATGGCTGTTCGTACAGATCCGAAGTTAACACATAAAGCCGTTGCATGGCCGCCGAGCGTGGCAGGTGTTAACTCTGCCTACACACGCCGCCTGCCCCGCGCGTACAAACGTACCGCCCAAATCCACTGTTTGCACAACCAATTAACCCACCAAAGCCAGCCCCACTCCGCGAACCAAACCAGATAAGAACAGAAAGAACAGCTTTTAACACTGTTTGAACAACAACTAAAAGCATTAAGTTACACTCTCCAATGTTACCAGTTCCCAGCGTTGGGCCGATGGGCCGATGGCCGCTCATAGAATAACTCAATTACTGCGCGCACGCACCGCCTCGACTAGTGCTCAATACGAGAAATGCATGAAATATTTTTGACCCATTTCGATTCGTATGGCGCCAGGGTCGGCGCCGGCGCGCCCCCGGCCTCTCTCACGCGGCATCGTTAATACAAAACAAACAAAAGTGACCTCTAGACGGCGCTCAGCGCTCAGCTAAGCTAACGAGATTCACCAACCGCTGGATAAAGCGGTAAATTATCGGAATGTTAGTCGGCGGCGGCGCGCGGTGGTCTGCGCCGGCGGCCGCGCCAAAAAAACGTGTAGGAGATGACAGGAGCACAGATGAACCCGGCTAATTACCGGCCGGGCAAAAACCCGTACAGCGCGCAGGCGCGCCGCGACATCCATCGCGCACGACAGCTATTCGTTTGCGTCCAGCGTCTAGTTTTTATCGGTCAGTTTAATAAGAGAGTGGTCGTCGACGCGATGCGGTCCTCGAACGCTAATTACACGCCATTAATTACGGAATATTTTCATTTTTAATTCCGTCAGAAGTCGAACGGACGTGATGCTCATTATTGATCGAACTTTCTTTTGGCGGCGCGCGGCCCTGGTGGTCGGCCTCCGTTCTTTACCGTGAAACAATTACGTATCCAAAAATATATGAATATCAAACGAGTCAATCTGCGGCTGATTGTGAGAAACATAGACAGTTGTAACTATTACATGTAATGTTCCGGTCAGTCGGCGGATGAGTCCGAGCTCCGAGTTGCCGAGGCTGCCATCTGCTAATAACGAGCTGCGGCGCGTAATGAGCGCGGCGCGGGTCGGGCGCGGCGCGGTACGGACTGTACGGAGCGGTGCCTCGTGGTGGGTCGCGGCTCTCGCCCGCAGGAAGGGCGGAGGCGCCGAGATCGCGACGACTGTGTAATTTCTTCACTGCTCGCACCCACATTATCGATCACAAAAAAAATATAATTGTAGGGGTACCGTCGTAAAGCAAACAAGCTTATAATAAGGTGTAATTTGTGCTCGGCCATTTAGAGAAATGCACAAATTGCCGGGGCAGCTGTTTGTTTTGTCTATGACGGAGGTCCGGCCCCGTCTCCCAAATTATCCGTTAACAAGCCTCGCGTCAGATTCAGCAGTCCTAATGGGTTTTCGTTAAGTTTTTGTTATTATTTTGTAATTTATTACGAGTAATATGTTTTTGTGTATTGGATTCTTGGATTCCGACAGCTGCATCGTTTAATTGAGTCGATGGTTAGGCGTAAGTCTTTTTTTCAGTGAATTCTAAATGTCGCAAGCGACGAGGTCGCGTTGTCGCATCGTGTCAAAAGCGCACGCGCAGGGCGGGCGGAGGGCGGCGTGGTGCGAGCTTCCCGCGAATCGCCGATAATAGCAGGGACAGGTGCAAATTAGGAAATATCTCTCAATTAAATATCTATAATAAGTACCTATTGGTACAAGGAAAACAATTATAAACATTATTATGAGCCAATTACATGCTAAATAAATTACAAGAATTGTAGGATGTTTTGTGGAAATTAAAATGCTAACTATGAATACCGCAGTTGTATTGACATATTTGTCATAAAGAGTAATTGTAAGTACTAAGAAAGTCGTTGTTGGTTAGAAATGAGATGATAATTTAGAGCATAATTCCCGCAATTTAATTAAACTTATTGCTGCGAGCTAACGAAACAGAAACTATTACAGACCCACCATACAATTCACTTAATTTCGAAGAATTTATGTTTTAATAATCACTTTTGGCCCGCAGGCTCTACGTGTGGCGTAAAATGATTTCTGAGCCTTTCACATACTTAAGTGGCTTTCACGTTCGGCATATATAAAGTGAACGAATTATTACTTATAAATGATTGTCTCTAATTTTGGTCTCACATAACTTGGCTAACGTTGCTTAAAATGTGTTTTATCGTGACTTTGCGAAATGATAATATTTTTTTGCTTTTAAAACTGACGATGATATACTAGATTATGTACAGCTTGATGTGTGGCTATGTGTAACAACTAACAACAGAACACCCACATTTATGTTTAAAAGTCTCATGTAATATAGGGCTCTCTAACTAATCTGTCATATCCCCAATATTCGATTCACCACCTTAATTATGCACATTATGTACCACTACCTGATACGCGAACCCTACAAGCTCATCCCACACGTGTACTTAATTTCTGGTCCTTCGAGCCGGATACAAAAAGAAAGAAAGAAAAAGTGTATGAGTCACATTTTCCAGTCCACTGGGAGTAACTAGGTATACGTAATGTTTACTATATTGTAAAGAATATCCCAACAAAAACATTCTGTAAAAAACTAGCCAAGTCTCGATGGAGCTGCTTGTTTATCTCTAAAAAGTAATGAAATCTAGACAAAGTCGTGCCAAGTCTAAGGTTCCCTCATGCGATTTCTTTATTATTATAGTTAATGTTGTGTGTCTTGGCCGTTGAACATTCTTTATACGTTAGTGGGTACAAGTCAATTTAGTTTACACGTAATGTTATATCTGTTGTAACTACCTATGATTGTTAAGCGAGATAATAACCCATACTGGTATTGGTAATTGGACGCCAAGAAGAAAAAGTAGCAGAACTAAACGAAACGAACAACGGCCAAGTCACACAACATTAACTATAATAATAAAGAAATCACAATAAGGAACCTTAGACTTGGCACGACTTTGTCTAGATTTCATTACTTTTTAGAGATAAACAAGCAGCTCCATCGAGATATAAGTACTAACGTACTAGAGAAGACACCGTAAATTCCTACTTTGTCCCGTTCAACTGCGGCGATCGCGCCGCACCGTCGCCGAAGAAAACGCGTAAGTGCCGTGATTTACATGGTTTATTAAATTATACTATATTATTTATTTATTATTATTTATATTTACATCATCATTTACATGTTAAGACGAATTTTTATTATTTTAGCGCTGCAGCGAACTAAAGATTCAAATTACGAAATAGGACAATTCAGTCATTTGACGTAGCTTCTCTAGTACGTTAGTACTTATATCTCGATGAGCAGCTCCATCGAGACTTGGCTAGTTTTTTACAGAATGTTTTTGTTGGAATTTCACTTCTTTTTGTAGAAACTTAATATTTTTTTTCGATTATCCTAGTTTTTATAGTTTTCCCTCTATGTGGCTATTAAACCCTAACTCTGTACCAAATTTCAGCTCTCTGAGTTTATGGGAAGTACTAGTTCTATTTTGATGATCATGAGTGAGTGAGTGAGTGAGTTTCATAAATGCGAAACTTTGCTTTCGCTTAACTTCGGAACTAAATGACCTACAGACTTGAAACTTGTTATTTTAAGTGTGATTGTATAGCTTACTGGATGAAGAAATTTCAGCGTTCTGGTCTTATCCAGAGGTTCTCAAATAGGGGCCTGAAAATGCGGCGAAATGGTTCCAATAAAGGATGGTATGGTACGGCAGTGTTTGCTTCGCGCTCGACTCGGCGGGGGCACTGCCGTGCCCCCCGATAAAATTTTATCACCTTTATAATCGAGTGGGTGAGTTTTTTTGGTCCTTTAGTTTACCAGATTAATGAAAATAAAGGTATTAAGGTTCTGTTTTAGCAGCTTGCCGTAATGTTGTGTGTGTGAACCCACACACATAACATTAACTTTTTGTCAACTAAAAAACATTATGAACCAACAAACCGTAAACTAATGGATCAACTGAGCATTTTATGAATATTATTTACGCTTTTCATAAGGAAAACTACATCGTTTTTCCAACGTTAGCTAACACTACGTAATGAGTGACGAAAATGTTCATGATATATTATGATAGTAAACTACAGAGTGTACCTAGTATATGTCTGTGTGAGTATTGTGTGTTGGTTTGGTGTGTGTAGTGGTAAAGTTTCTGGTTCACGCAAGTTTGAGTATTCTATTGTTGTACTCACCGTCCTCCCTTAGTGATGATCATTTCCGTGCCGATGTCGTGGAAGCGCCGCCAGAGGTCGCCGTTGAGCAGGCGCGCCTCGCAAGCCGGCGGCTCAGCGTCCGCGCCCACGCGATGCTCTGCAAACAACACACACACCTTTTTATATTCATTTTATACAACCCTTGTTAGAAATTACTATAAAAGTTTAGTCTTCTTCGTGTGGTTAGTGCCTATTCTGGTGTCAGAGTGTTTATGGGTCTTTGACTTGGCTTAACATGCCGTCGAAAAATATTTCTCAGGCATGTTGGTTTTCTCAAGATGTTTTTATACCTATGTAGAAATGTAGAGTCAAGTCTTTGCTGAAATATTTTTTCTTGTGAACATATACCGTGTTCTTTATTTTGACAGTTATATTATACAATTGTATAATTCTCATTATAGTATTTTTATCATGAAATTATTAAACAGACAATCAATACTCTGAAATATAATGGTCAAAAAAAGACTGTAGCATTTCTCGTAGCACTTTGCTACGAAGATTTCAGTAAGAACTAAAATGTATTTTTAACTTTATATAAGAAAAACTTTATTAAGCCACAAGCCACTACATACTTAACTTATTATGTGACTGTTATTAACTCAATGTAGTCTTAAAATCAAAGAACTTGAAGCTCAAAAAACAAACAATGCGGTATGTGTAGGATGATTCGTACAGTTATAAACTTGTATGTATCTCCTAGATAAATATTTAAACAACTCATTTCAACACTTTTATAGAACCACATAATTGACCACAAAATACTGTATATTAAACAAACCGTATTTTTACACAAAACTCGTAAAAAGATGTCTAGATAAGCAGAGTTAATACCTAAATCAGTAGCATAAAGTGTATAGAGATAAATTTACAAGTAAATACTGAATAAATTATGAAAGTGTTTGCATTTATACCAATTAGACTGACCATACAACTACGGTGCTGTGGTCATCTCCATCTATGTATAAAAATAAATTAAACTGGATACATAATAAATTCGAAGACGTTTATTTTTGACATTTAGAGATTAGATAAGCAGTTAATAGATTCTGTATTTTATTTATTTTGAAATGTTGTAAAGAAAATACTTGCGAGACATTTTAAAACTTATTTTTTTCTGTTGTGCGCTTTATATTTATAAGGATTAGTTTTAAAATATGTATATCTTGAAATTCAACTACATGGCATACATATTTTAGATATGGTGAGGTCAAAGATGAGTACTAAATTCAAAATAAGGAGTTCAATTGGGATGGTTAATTTTCGCCATTGCCTCCCAACTGTAGGAACATGAATAGGTTGATTATGAGCACAATAACTTTGTAGGTATAACATCTTTTCTCACACTAATAATAATAACCAACACATTTGCAGAAATAACTATGTAAAATAATAACATTATCAGCTCATTAAGATACAAGATAAAAACGTTCATACATTTAATAATTATAATTTGTATGACAAAATGATAATACATGCAGGAAATATCAATTTTCGATGGGGAAGGCTGTCGAGATAAGAATAACCGTGAAAATATTCATATACTTATCCTCGTGCTACATTAAACAACTTTTAACTGTCAATTATTGTATTTTTTGTCGATAATTTTATTGTTATGATACCTTTTCCCCATGATATAAGATGAATGTTTTAGCGTGATATCCTTAACCATCATTTATCCTTCCTTTATTTTTTTTTGCACAGAAAAATAGTACATTACTGCAGAATCCAGTAAGTAAGCCTTCCTGGCCAAGTACGAGTTAACCGGACCGAACCGCAGGTGAGGTCTGGTTATATACGAGGCCAGGATGGCTTTCTTACTGGTTGAGGTTTGTATAATGCTTTTCTCAAAAATTAAAGAAAGTTTAACAACAAATTCGTTTAATTAATATTGAAGGTTACATTCATATGTGAAAAACACAATAGCACTTTTTGGCCGACCCGGGAATCGAACCCAGGACCTCACGCTCTGCAGTCGAGCTTGCGACCACTAGACCAACGAGGCAGTTTAGGAAACAACTTTAGAAAAAACTTTTTAATAAACTGAAATTACTAAATACAATCATAAAATCCCACACTATACTTCTACAACATTACTAAGTACAAAACGCAACGTATAAAATGGCTGTTTAAGGTTCCAAAAATATATGTATCTCATAAAATGTCATACCAAAAAGAGAGATAGATATATATTTGGAACCTCCCTTCTATAACCATGTTATAATGGCTAAACTCTAATCTGTGTCTGGTGCTATGTTTTTTTTTCTAAACAGATCTAAAGAGGATGACCTAGTGTCCAGTAAGTAAATTACATACTTACTTACTGGACAGTAGGAGATTCCAAGTTTAAAATCTCGCTTCTTACTGGACAGTTGTGAATAAGTCTCCGGTAAAGTTCACTTTCTGGATACTTTTTAGAGATGTTATGGCAACATTACATACCATTTTTGAGAAAATATATAAAATTGCAATACGAGTAATATAGCTTGATCATGATTACATTTTTGAAATGCAGCGAGTGCCTAAGCAGAAAGCCTAAATAATATGTCCCTATATCAGAATTGTCAGACATGTATACCTATTTAAGGTCCAACCTTTGTGTCCGAACAAGTTCTACCATTAGGACCAATATTAATCGACACACTGATTTTCCTTGACTGCCCGTAATAACTGTCACAAATATTGGTATGACATCCGAGGTTATTCCAAACATATGAACATTCTGATTCAAAAACCATTTCCTTTTTCAATATATCTGTTTTAATAACGTCAAAATAATATCCGTTTCATCTTTAATTATGAATCGATGACATTGTAGGACATTTCATGTAATCAACGCGTCATCCCGTGTATAATAATACTGCGAAAAATATTCATTCATAAACCTAAATTGTAATTTATGGTCAGTGTGGGCGGTGCTTTTGATGTACCTTGCAGTATCGTGGATATATGTAGTTTATAATATCTTTTTATGGCGTACACGAGAACAGGAAAGTGGTCTCAAGTTATGGTTTACCCGTATGAGTTGTAACGATTGGTATACACGCAAAATACAAGTAGTAGTAGGTACGTGAAGATCTTTACGTGAGAAGCTAACTTTTGCTCGTACATTCATAAATTTAATCCAAATCCCCATAGCCATTGTGACTCAATAGTACCTACTATTTAGCTGCTTCAAGTTATACAGGAATCGACCAAAACATAGTTAGGAAAAGTTCGGATGTAGGTACAGGGCGCAACTTAAATCGTTGTAATTTTTCACCCAAAAGTGTTACTTTCATTGAAACCAAAAGGAGTAACCAATAAGGAGCTTAACAAATTCTTGTTACAATGTGAGGAGTAACAAGATTATTGTTCCTTTCTCTTTACTTGCCGACAAATGTAGGATTCGTTTCATCAATTACGACATTCCTAATTGTAACTGTTGTAGTGTTGTTGGACTAACAAGGATGTATTGTATGGGTTTTATCAAGGTTTTTAGAATCGGATAATTTTAGATATTTCAAATTGAGCCTAGGTACCTATAGCTTTATTTTTATCAGTAAGATCAATTTACTGACTTAAACGATTTCCTGTTCCAATAGAAACTAGGTGTCACCAAACCAAAAACTTAAGATTTTACTAAACAATTTAAGTTATTTTGGAAATGTTACTGAAAAAAATTGTTAAAAAAAAATTGTAATCGATAGTGTAGTTAACCAACACAAATTAGTCAATTAAACACTGTCTAATTCAGACAAATTAAGACAAAACTGCACACATCTATATCCGGAATCACCGTTACAATGATACTCGATAAACTGAGGCATGTAACTGTCCGTGAGACGACAATCATTCACGACTTTATTAATTAATAAATACTCGTTAGTTTAGCATCCCGACACGCTCGTATAAACGAACAGAGATAATATTCTATGGAAACATTACTAATGAGGTAATATGACGAAAATGCTCAAAAGACCAGAAGATACCATCTGAAACCAATCCATTGGTTTTTACATCTTATTTTTACCACGTTAAAGTTCACATTCAAGTGTGTGGATACTTGGTATGATGGTGTAAGTTCTTCTTTACATTTGATGATTTTTAATATTGTTTTTTTATGAGTGAAGTTTTGGCGACGGGCGCCAAGCGCTGCGCCGATCAAAGGGCCGATGTAAAATTATTGTATGCGTTGTGTTTGTCGGAATTTGTATGTTTAAGTATTGAATTTTATGGAGATATTTGTATGCAATATTTATTTATGTCTAAGTTTAATAACTAATATTTAATTTAGGCCACCGTGCATCGAGAGCTTTGTAACTGGTCGATTGTATGATGTGGCAATATAGAAATATAATTTTTTTCCTGAGCTGTAGTAGGCTCATTCACACTCACAGGTGGTTTAAAACTAAGTTAGTCTTAAAAATCGTTTTCTTCAGTGTGATATCAATAATTTTACATTTTAGGATGGAAAAAGAAATTCAGTCTACCATTTGGACGCCCATATCTCCCCAAGCCATGTAAAATATTACGTTTCACATAGTGCATGCATCCCCCACTTATTTTCAAAATAATCCTCAAATTTCCCCAATTTCTTCACAAATCAAACCCGCAAATCGTTTACAAACAAATAAATAAATTCGACACACAAATACAGCTTCACAACGCACAAAAACAGTGCATCAACGTCAATAAAAATACATAATAAATATCCTTTATGTCGAACAAAAAGCTACCAAACGAGGTTGTATATAATTTGATGACACGACATTGATGTCCCGAGATGACAGCAACTCTGGGCCGCTTAACAAGCAATTATGTTTGAGTTGGAGGCTGCGGTGATCGTCTCATCGTGCTGAATGAATTGAGAGTTGTGGTTTAATGAAATGTTGGTGTAGGGACAATGTACCGGATTTTGGTGCTTTGGAAATCCTACTAATACAACTAATTTTATAAATGCGAAAGTGTGTATCGATGGATGGATGTTTGTTACTCTTTCACGCAATAGCTATTGAACGGATTTGAATAAAATTTGGTGCACAGATAGTTTATAATCTGGATTAACACACAGGATAGTTTTTATCCCGAGTGTATCTTCCCGTGGGATAATTTTCGAGTTGTAGCGGATGAAGCCACTGGCAACAGTTAGCATTATAATATTTATTTGACACTTCAAGCATATAGTACAGAGGCGGACTTAATTCCATAGGCCTTTCCTACTTGTCAACCTTTAAGTAATGCAGAGACAAACAGTGGTAGTGTATATGAAAATAATTTTATTTTATTTCAGACATTTTTTGTAATTATGGTTATCCTGGAACTGAAATATTTATAGTTGTACTCGTAGGTAGGAAGTAGAAAGTCTAAGTTTTCTCAATTGAATTACTGAAGCTGAAACCCTTACACTCAAGGCATTCACAGGATAGTCTATTAGATTTAAGCAGAAGCCAACATCATAGATTGGCCAGTTGCCCAGCGACATGCCATGCAGAAAACAAAGACAAATTGATAGATTTTAACCTCAATGTTCAAACATGTCTGTGAACAATAATATTATTATATTTTTTGCTCACATATTATCATTTGCTATATAAGCTTATTTTAACACAACACACAAGAAAGACAAAGATAGGTGACATTATACAACTTGATTAAATTATAGGTCATCACACATATTATATTTCTATGAAATAAAACCTACCACCAATATAAAATATCACCACTCAATTTTAAGCTCTAAAGCTTTAAACATAATATGGTCTAATATAATTTGTAACATTGCAGCAGGTGCACTTCCATGTTCTAGGTATTCTGTGACATATTGGATATGTCAAACGATCATACACCTTATTGTGTTGGTGTAATTAGGTAGAAAACCTATTATTTCAAAGTGACGAACCGGTCGATTAGCAAGAACTCGCCATTTATAGGAACTTTAATTTATTTCTCAAAAATAATTAATGGACGCCCTTTACACCTTAATGGGGAGAATTACGATATAGCCTTTGTAGGGGGACGCTAAATAGGTACCCTGTATGCGTAGGTACTTGCTAATGTGGCTTAGAAATAGGGGACTATTTTAGTTGAAATCGTACATTTTTTTACAAAATATAGGAAGAATAATAATTATTGGTATTTATGTACAATGTTGGAAAAAAGAATTTAAACCGGTGAAAATTTGTGTTATAGTACGGTTCTGCAGCCACAAATCCAAGGCACAATGATTTTTTTCAACTACAATTTTGCAGATTCTCAAGTCAAACATTTTCAAGACAAAAAGTTCAAATAAATTATGTTTACATTATTTGCAAACTGTAATTTACATAGGTATCTATAGTAATATAGTAAAGGCGAAAAAGTTACAGGGCGTAACAATTACGGAAACAAAAACAAATAAACGCTCTACTACAACATCGGGCGGAATGATAAAGAAAAAAAGAAAAAGATTTATTAAAGTTGGACATTTAGTTGCATTTGCATGCTAATAAGAAAAAAGGTAGAATAGACTATAGGTATATACAAAAGATACGTTGAAAAAAACTGAATAATATAAAAATGTAGCTGTTGAGTTACGGTTAGCTAGCTTTTAATACAGAACTGTACATGCTTTTGACATAACTGAAGATAGAAAATATATTGTGTACATATTAAAATACGCTTGAGAGGGCCGTCTAGTGCTTGCAGTCTATTTTATTTTTTCCGTTTTAGCCCTGTTTGAATAAATTAAAAAATTCTAACCACTACACATTCCCAGCCCTTGAAGCCATTTACCATTTATTTACGTAACATTTATTGCTACAACGAACTCGTAAGTTGTAAGTTCATAACAGACATGAAATACACCCGTCACCCTATAGGTTAAGGGAGAAAAACGGACGTTATTAACCGACTTCAAAAAGGAGGAGGTTATTTAATCCACGGCTCAAACAATGGAGTAAAAACATTATGAATGAGACATGCCTGCACGGTGAGAAGGGGTCATTATGTGTATTACTGAGTGGTCGGTGTCACGTGGACCTCAGCACCTATGTGGTGCGTTTCCTTTGTGCGGTGTGAAGGTATGTTTGTTGTTAGACTAGTGAAATGACCCTGCTTTGTCACTTAAAGTAATTTAAGTTACTCCTTATAACATCAGCTATCTGCCAGTTAAATTTGCGTCAAAATTGATCCAGCGGTTTCGGGGATTGGCCAAAACAAATAGATAAACAGACAAAATAAAATAAAATGTTTCAACCAGTCTTACCAATGGGAAAGTCTACTTTGGGTCTTTAGCTACACAAATAAGTCAAAAATTCCAACAATATAACATGGCAAATATATGAGTGTAGTTAAAATAGACTATCAAATTCAATACACCATAGTTTTACTGTAAGTTTTTTCAAAGAAAGGGCGCGGCTACGGGCGGCGGGCGGCGCGCTCATAGAAAAGACTTCAACGCGTTAGTACACTTAGATCACGAAATTTTCAATTTAATAAACATATTGTTCCTTCTATCTGTTAGGTTGTATTTATATAATAACAATAATATGTACCTGATTATATATTTTAGAAAATTCGTTTTTTAAATAACATATTTCATTTCCAATAGGTATAATATTAGAATGCTTGTGGTTTTGCGAGAAGACCGAATAAAAGGATTAGTTAATTTAGTATTAATGGCTTTTGCTGTACTAAATGTAATAAATAAATAATAATAAGTTTTCTATTTTTCGCGCAACATAATTTATGATATTGATACCTAAATGACTGCATTATTGAATAGGCATAGGATGTTTTTTTAAGTTAATAATAAATTAAAAAAAATATTATGTAAGAATTTCAACATGCTAGGCAAAGAATTTTGCAACAACGCAAAAAATATTTAAGACACTTTTCGTCAATTTTTCCATCACGATTTTCCCAGTAGGAACCACGGAATCCGAATTTGTTCCCGGTTGATGACAATTGGCTCATCCCTTATCACATGGCGAAATGTAGGTGTACTAATGGGTAAACCCCTGTCTAACTCTTCGGGGATAACAGGCGTGATGTTATGTTATTTCGATAAAATAACACATGATTTTTATCTTTAAACTTTTTATTTCTTTTCAGTCAAACCAAACGAATGTGTCCATTGTTTCCGCCTTCTCTAAATAAAGCTGTTAAACAAACGTTTTGTTATTGTATGGCGTTAATCAAAGAATTTGTTTAGCGTAGGCCATTGAAATAGACCCCAATTCTGTTACACGGTTAGACCCCACCGCGAGTTAGGCGTATTTGTTGTTCGACGTGTTGCTTTTACTTTACTAATAAAGATAAGGTTTTTGTTTCTTTTCTTGCTAGATTGTTTTTTTTATACTAGATACAGTGCGATCAAATTATCTTGGCAGCTCCGAACTTCGTGCAGGTCATTTTGTTACAACGAATGTATAAAAGTGTTATGATATTTATTTTATTTGTATTTCTCACTGTTTAAATTAGATATTTTCTGATCGTTTAAGTATTGGTTTATCTGGCAATAACAGTTTTATTCCCAAGTTTACATGCGTAAAATTTCGCAAAGCCTATGTTCAGAGCTGCCAAGATAATTTGATCGCACTGTACAAATAAATGTTATTAGCTTGATGACAATAGCGTTGTAATGTAAATTGTAATGCGTGGTTTTCTTTCGTTTAATATTTACTTCTTATTTAATCAACGGGTAATTGGCTGCGCAATGAAGGTAAAGTAAATCTTGGAAAAGGTACCTATTATCTTATTATATAACACAACATCACGCTCGTAATCCCCGAAGGAAGGGTTAGGTACATCCTGGAAAATATAGGCTATTTATCTTTTTAAATATTTGAATAAATAATCCTAAAACCAATACACCACGATATTACAACTTGTCAATCTATCAATCATAATAGCGCTTAATAATTCATACATTTTATCGCCTTATCAAGTCTTTTAAATAAATATTAAAAATGCAAACGATGGCGCGACCAATAGGATTTTGTAGAAATATAAAACACGACTAATAATATGATAATTATAATTCTGTTAACGACTAACACTTTGTTTTAATTGGCGATTAATTAGCATATTCTAGCGTTTTGTTAATTAGTTCATACCTCATTATCGCAAGTTTTAAGAGATTATAAATTTCTTTGAAAATTAAGTGTAATGAAGTGATAAGTTCAATGAGAGTTGTAAAAAAGGTTAATTAATTTTATGTGAGGTTGTAAACTGAAAGGTTCAACCTTATTTGAGAGGTTAAACTACTATGGGTTGTAAAACAAAGTAACTTTTGGATTATTTAATCTAACAGCTTTATAAAGAAAGCTCAGAAAAATGCTTTTTGAGAAGCTCATCATATCTACTAAGGTACGAAAAGGTAAAATATTAGTATATAAGAAAATTACTTATAATTACCATGGTAGAAAAAAAAACTTTGTTCTTAAGTTCATCTCAGACGTCACCATGAAAATTGTATCATGGTGACTTCTGAGATCATGACTAGTAATAGAAAAGTATGGAAGAAGAAATGTTGCGCGGACCCAAAGAAAATTGGAAGGAGAATGATGATAATGATTTCTTCTGTTTAAAAACGCAAACATGATTCATCATCATCATCAACAGCCTATTAATGTTCCCTCTGCTGGGACACAGGCCTCCTCTCTTAGAGAGGGAATGGGCTATAATCTACCACGCGGGCCCAGTGCGGATTGGTAGATGAAACGATACGGAAACATGATTAATTTGTTATTTTTATCAAAACTATTTCTACTCTGCTATAAAAAATAAGAACAACTTTCAAATACATATCAAAACACAGTGAACTATCCGCTTATCGCACAGTGTGATCAAAATTATACATAGTTATGATATTATTTATGCTGACGGCAAACTTAGGCGAATATAGTTGGACAAAACGAGTTCCGAAGACCTCAGAATGTGACGAGTGTGGCGACATAGTGACCTGTGCGCTACAAATGTGTTATGTCTTAATATAATTTTGATGATAAGTTGATCAAAGTCTTGTTAGTAAAAATAATAACTCAACTATGACTGGATACAGCTGAATACCAGTATTTTACATAGAGCGACTGCCTACATGACCTCCAAAACCCCGTTAATCATTGTTTTTACATTATCCAGGCTTTAATGAGTACGGAGGTTTAATTCTAATAAAGTAAATTAGTTGATTACGAAGATCAAATCCCAATTAGGTAAATAATGACATAAGTCCGCCACACTATTCCCAAACCAATGTAAATCCTGAAAGCTAGAATATACAGTGGCGGCCACCAGAAAAGCGCCGAGATAATGAAGCTCGACCAAATCTCAGAGAAACAATTTAACCGTATTGGGTCCGCAAACAAATTAATTAGACAAGAATAGTGGAGGAGTAGGAAAAACAATATAATTTCCACTAATGGTGATATAGAGAAATGTAACTTACGCAAACCACTGAGCGACGCAGCATGCAACATTTGCTGCCTCAGCAAATACTCCCCGAAGTGAGCCTGATCCATCATCATCTTGCAATTACAAACAAACACCGAATAACAGTCACCGCGAGTCACTTCACAATAACATCATCAGATCAGTCTCTAAAAATACATAAAAACCTCCTTTCAAAGTTCGGAAATACAACACAAATACACACTCGACTCTCACAAAAAGTTCATAATTAAAAACAAACGATGTAGGGAAACGAGGACGAATATACGTGGCTACGGAGCGACAGCTGCGTTTACACTGAATCGGTTTAGCGTAGCGGGCGGCGCGTGCGCATGGCCCCACCCCTTTTCCCCTATTGGTCGAGCGCGGACTAATGGCGGCGGCCGTCAAAGCCTTCGCAGGTCGAATTGCCTTGTGGCGCTTTCCTCGAGCTTTCCGCCCGCCTTTATCTGACAGGTAATCGGGCTCGATTGTTACGATTGACATTCGAATTCGGTGCGTAGGCGCAAGTATCGATGAAGGCCTATTGTTGCTCTGAATGAATTCGACTTGAATACATGCGTGTGAGATGTTTTATATTATATTGAGTGGGATTTATATAATGCCTTTATTGATCCCATCTTTGAAGTTATGAACTGGAAAAATACCTAGAGAATTAATTACAAAAATGTCCAATCTTTCATCTATACGAGTAGATACTAGGTTACAGATTTGATATTCAAAACATGACTCAGTTATACCTAATAACCTAAGTTACTTTATAGTTAACCGACTTCAATAAAGGTTGATTTCACGATATTTATTCGTGTGTTGATCGCAGTTCGGGGGTGCCCACAAGGCGCCACTCTACAGGTGGTCCCGTATAAATTTCGTGAGAAACTGACGATCCCTAATCATTTATAATAGGTAGGTGGTTTTGTACCTAACTACTTTAAATAAAAGAGCTGGGCTTTAGGTGGGTTTAAAGAGGTTTTTCATGGTGTTTGTCTTGGCCACGTTAAGCAGATTGTTTTTTTTTTTCGAAATAGGCATAAAATAAATAAGTAAGTCACGAGGATCAATCAAGAAAACGGACGAAATTGCGTTAATCGAATATTAAACCTAAAATCAGCTTACAAAAAAATACTTATTATTAATTTATACCTCTGAAAAATAAATCATTTGATTCGACTGTAAAAGACTGTATTTAATTAAAATTAAGTATGTACAATGTTTTTGCATCTTTTATTATCCAATAACATACTATTTTTAAATTATGTCGACTTGCGGCACGTTTTGTTGCAAACTGTAAATGCAGCAAGTATCTGTTTTTATAAATAAATAGGCTAAAACCAATATTTTTCTTGTAAAATAAACTATTCTTGAGGTAATTGGGTAAGTCTTGTACAATAATTTAATTAGTAAAATTCACCTACAGCTGGTTAATGGTTATTATTTTTACCTTTTAGAACAGGCTCAAAAAAGTGGAAGGCTATATTTTTCTCCTGGTTTAACGATAATCACCATTCGTTCTTGATAAAGCATTCCTTACACTAAATACAAGTAAGAAAAAACTAAAGTAAGTCACTAAGTTAAGTGGTTCTTTAGAACTGAATTCCGAAATGTAGGAGCTACCTACCAAGTAAATAGGTAGGTAATTACTTAGGTACTTCAGTCTAGATCTAGGAACAGGTTTGAAACCATGTCACCTGTATTTGTTAATTAAATTAATTAATATTTCCTCTTAAAGCATATTTAGCAGGTTACAGTGTGTTGGTTAGTGAGCCACCGTTTCTTTTAAGAATTTTATCTTTTTCTGTTAACAGAAAAATGCTTTTGTAGTAAGTTAGTAGATAACTCAGAGAATAGAGTAAAATTATGGCTTGAAAAGAACTATGATAATTGACTGATAAACCGAGTCAATCGATTAAGTAAATTCCTCATTATTTAAACTCTTCTATTAAATATAGGGCGCAGGGGATATCAACACACAAACGATTACACTGTATGCAGTTCATCCTTATAAACCGGTAATTTAAAAAAAAGAGCTGTTTCCTGAAAAATTGCTATAGTTAAAATAATATAGCTAAAACAGCACAGGCAAAATAAATGCTTGTTTTTCTTTTTAAATGATCAATGTTTTTTTTTTTAATTTGATATCGATTCGAAATTTCCTCAAAAAATTAACCATGATAGGTATCTACTTCAAAATCCTATGTATCGAATAACAATTCACCCTACAATTGGATCATTAGTCGCTCCTCCTTATAACATAGGCACATGCTGACAAATAAATATATCGACGACATATAAGCACGTGTCGGCAAATAGGTAGCTCCTCAACTAATAAACAGCTGTCTCTTTTTAACATCGGCCGCTTTTTGTGTATTTTACAATGAATTTCTTTTAATTAATATAACATTCTTGAAAAATAAAATAAATATTCAATTTATTTGATACATTTTCAATGTTTTGTGGCAATTAGTACTACAATTACTGGTAAATTCATTATGAAGCCGTTTCAACGGTTACATTAAGCTGAAATGACAATATTTCTACTAATCAAATATTATTATGGCTAACGAAAACATTGCTGTTTTGGTTACCGTATATTCTACATTAAGAAAGAAAACAAAAAACCTGGGGGGTATTAATTATAGTGTTCTCCAAGTAAATACGTAAATGCCCGTAGGTAGCCCTATCAGCAATTAGCCACAGCTGACTGATCGAGTAAGAAGTTGGTAGGTATTTACAATAGACAAAGCCTGATGAAGATATCTATAGGACCAAGAAAAATACCGCAACTATCTTCAAAAAATAATGGCATGAAAATTACAAGATGCGTCAACCACCGTGATTTATATTCCAGTCTGGTCTCGATAGCTTTGGTATCTGAACCGAAGCGAATCCAAAGGTCAATTCAATAGCTAACTGTGCCATGGTCACACAACAACACATGGCAAGCACCATAAAACAATACAATCCGGGGAGTTTTCGTTAAAATATCAGAGTCAAGTTGCAGTCCCTGGGTAGTAAAGACCGTCAAAAGATTTCTACTGTTCATGCTCAAGTCTTGTCGAATGAATTTGGGATGGCTTTGCTGATACAAGAATAATAGTCATCATCTACTTTGCCATTTCCCAACTTCGATGGAGTTGGCTTCCAGTCTTACCGGATGCTGCTGAATACCAGTATTTTAAATGGAGCAACTGACTTCCACAACCCAGTTAATGAGTAATACGACACTTTAGTAAAACTGTTTGTCAAACTTTCAGGTCACTGACTACAACGACGGCCAAATACCAATAATATGGCAGTCGGAACCAACAGCTTAACGTGCTTTTCGAGGAACGGAGGAGACTCTGTATGTAATGGGTGGTCAGTGGTCACACATACACAAAGAAACCTAGACAACCGCGGCTTAAGGGTAAACAAGCCAACGGCACGAACTAGTTGGTGGGCGGGGCTAAAATGCATGCTATTTCATCCGACATCACGAGCGAAATGCATAGAGCGAAAGAGACACAACTAAAACGGGCGCGCGAAATTTTCTATGCAGACCTTTGGTATATTTGGTTTCATGAAAAATATATTGAATGTATCTGTTCAAAATCAAATTATTTAAATTTTTTAATAACTAATCTATGTCCGTATGGTTTCACTTTTATCTTTTTCATACTATATACGTTACTTATTTACGTCCAAAGATGAGTTAAAATCAGTGCTAAAATATGAAAGTTTTGACGTTCATAACTTCCAAATAAATATTTTTTTTCCAATTCTGCTTCCATACAGACCTAGATAATGATAAGACCAGTAGATACAATTTTTAATTTTGAACCTACACCGTCAAACAGAGGAGTAATCACCTTCATAAGTTTGTATGGAAGAATGACTGGCTTGTTCAACCTTAACCTGAAGATCGACACAAGTGCTAGTAATTATTAAGCTACGAGCTGCTTTATAGTAATAAGTAGTATACCTGGGTATTTAGTTAGATACCATCGATCCAAAGTTATTCCAAGGCTATTTTTACGGACAGGAAATTACGGATAGCATTCCGCTGAACCAGTCCTGATTGACGATGGGCCGCGCTTTGACTTCTTTAGGAGAGTTTTTCCACATAGGCATTTGGAATATGAAGGCCCGCCGGTTGGCGGAGAGTGAATGAATGCATATTGTGCATTGCCTCGAAGCCTGTGCTTGGTTAGGTTTAAGCGTATAAAAGTAATTTTAAATAAATAATTTCACTTAATAATTCCCAGTTAAAACATAAACTATGTACCTGTAGATGTTTTTTCCCGCAACTGGATTTAATAAAAAAAAATTGTTATCAATGGAACATAACATCGTTATTCCCGAAGGGTTAGTCAAAGGTACCTATTCTACCTCCCCATCATAAACCCAATAGTACACCAACTTTTCATCAGTTATGTTTTAAGCCCATGTAACGACGTGCCTAATATCATCAACCGGGCACGAATCAAGACATCGTGGCTGCAACCGAGAAATTCCTAATGGAACAAACCAAAAGCACTTGAGCCGACCTGGGAGTCGAACCCAGGACCTCAGCACTCGCGCTGGAGATCACTAGACCAACAAGGCTGTCCGTATTATATTGTAAGTTTACTCAAGTGTTTGTGTAGTGTAGGTACTCGATCAAAATCTGAATCCGAAATCGGGGTTCCAACCGAATTGGATGAATTTGGTTCTGCAAAGTAACCCGGTCACACGCACCTTCCTTTTTCATCCGAATGAAATGGCAGATACTATAATGTAGATCACAAGCACTGTAAATAGAAATCGTTCACTCTATGTCGATTCCCGCTGTCCCATGTCGATTCGCGAAACAAATGACAACATACAAGTTTACGCTTGACCTCGAGATTGGTCAAGGCACTAATCTCATCATCTCTCTAGGCCCTAGACCCTTTTCCCAATTATGTTGAGGCCGACTTCCAGTCTAACCGGATATGAAAAAGCCTCCTGTATCCTTCCTGTTCGATGCAATAATTGCAATTCCAATCGACCACGTTTTGCTTACCTAACAACTGCGACTGCGCCCCGAGCTCAGTGCATAACGGGTGCATTCACTTCCATCATTTTATCAATAGCTTAGCCTTAACGTTCATCATCATCATCATATCAGTCCGGAATCACCCACTGCTGAGTATAGGCCTCCCCTTTTTTCTGCCACACTTCCCAGTTCTGTGCGTACCTCATCCACGTGTTTCCGGCGACTTTGACGATATCGTCAACCCAACGAGCTTTAGGACGACCCTGATTTCTTTGGCCTAACCTTGGCCACCACTCGGTCAAAGCCTTGCTCCATCGGCCATCTCCTCGTCTAGCCAGATGTCCTGCCCACGTCCACTTGAGGCGCACCGCCCGGTCCCCGACATCGTAGACTTTCGTCCGATGGCGGATTTCGGTGTTACGCACTCGATCTAAGAGGGTTATGCCGAGCATGGCTCGCTCCATGGCCCTTTGTGCCACTCGTACTCGATGGACAGTCTCCTTTGTGAGAGTCCACGTCTCGGCACCGTAGGTCATTAACGTTACCTCAATAAAATCTTTAAAGTTGTTTGAGTGTTTATACTTAATAGCGACCAGCCTAACATGTAAGATAGTCCATCAGGTACCACTTAGTCGTGTCCCCTACACTTCCCTTGCCTTCATTTGGTAAACTGGTTGAGAATACCTAAGGCATTCAGTCCGCTTTTTTTAATATCCTTTGACAAATAAGTATCTACGCTTTTTCAGAAAACGACCTTGATACGACCCCTCTATGTTCACCTGTCAATGTGTATGACGGGGCCATTTATTACCGCAACGGTGTATAATATTTTTAAGGAGGTATAATTAGCGAGCCATGTTGTGGCAGGGCAGGGTGCCGCCGACAGGTGTCCCAACCTTCTACCTACCTTCCGTTGTAAGTGGTTCGAAGATATTATGTGAAACATAGATTTTATGAGTGTGCTAAATAAACATCAGTTTATCACTCTAATGGGTTACTCATGTAAGGTTTTATCTTCTGTTTACTTTTGCATATTGCTGTTGATACATAACTATGAACTTTAAACAGTTATAACATTGCTCCATTTTATTATATTTTATTGGATATCATTCGAACTAAAAACTTTAAAAAGTTCAGTATACCTTTTGTTAGTACACATTGACATAGAATAGGTGGGAAGTTTTGACATTTCATTTTTAACGGTGTATTCAAGACCTCCACTCATTTTCAGGTCTATGCTATATATTGTCATTGAACCACCATTTCATGCCTAAATTATATGACTGGACTATAATTTTCATAATCTTCGAGCATCAGATAAAAATAAATATTTTTGCGATTAAGTATTGAAATGATAATTATACTGATATATGCAGTTGGGGATTAAATACACAAATATCGATGTATACGTCTCTAAGTGTTATACAGGAGAGCATTATTTGAACTGCATTTTTTTAAAATCCGACTTGCCTTTAAGACCTGATTTGCTTGATGGAATAATGACGATGAGAT
This sequence comes from Diarsia dahlii, assembly GCA_949775195.1. Taxonomy (NCBI): domain Eukaryota; kingdom Metazoa; phylum Arthropoda; class Insecta; order Lepidoptera; family Noctuidae; genus Diarsia; species Diarsia dahlii. Next base: position 19,123,232 of record OX459195.1, read on the forward strand.
GGGTCGGGGTGCTCTAGTCAGACTCGCACTTGACTGGTTTTTTTCTGAAATTGAAAAAAGCTGCGTAGTAAATTCGAAAAACATAGCTTGAACAAAAAACTACATAAACAACCCATCCTCAATAGTTGACATTAACAGCTTGTACGGTAAGACAGGCGGCTAATCGACACCTTTTGTTTCCCTTATAACCCGGCCCGCAAAAAGAAAGATGCACAAAAAGACCGGAGAAAGTTAACTTGCCGTGACCAAACCGTTTTATTTATTGACTTTCGCGATTCGATTCGGACTGCTTAGCTTGTAATATGGGACTTTTAGATTTTTGGAATTGTGCTATTTTTATGGAATGTATGCAGGCGCGGATCCAGGGGGGGGGGTCAGGGGGGTCATGACCCCCCCCTGGGCTGGGTCCAGGACCTAGGTGGACCACTAATTAAATTTGTTGAACGTAATGTTTTTATTATATATTTTACACAACAGCCCAAAACATAGTGTTTTTAGGGTTCATGTATGTTTATTTGTGAGTTTCTATAATCCACCATAACTTCTAAACGAGTTATTCCGGTCTGATCCCCAAACCGATCCACTGCCAATATTTTTCTTTTGTTTAACGCCTGAACCGATTTTGATAGGTCCTTAGATTGTTTGCATTATCCCTAGTGTTATACGCTGGTGAAAAATCCACGTTAAAAGATCCACATACGTTATCCCAACTACGAGAATGTTGTAATAGTCGGCTTCCAGTCTAACTGGATGCAGATAAAAACCGGAATTTTACATGGAACGACTGCTTTCTTGGCCTGCACACAGTGCACACTGCACAACCCAGTTACTACCTACTGGGTACAACGAGATATCCCTTAGTATGACTGGTTGTCAGACTTTCGGGCTCTGGCTGTTTCCGAGGCAATGAAAAAACTGAGTACATATTTTACGTTATATAGTTATGTAAATCTTTACGTATCGTAGTGTTAATGGATTTATCCCTTCCAAGGTTGGGTCAGAATGGTACACTTTTAATAGACCACAAAATCTCAGTAGCCAATTTATACAAAGTACACACCAATAATTTTTTTCGTAAGAATAATCGTTTATCATTGTTGAGTCAGTCACTTCTTTCGAACCTCTGTCTTAGGCGCTTGGTTCAGGAAGTGGAGGATTGATGTCTACCAAGATAAGAGTAAGCGGATCTCTTCTCGAATCAAGTAAAACAGTATTTTATACTTTTTCCTCCCAATGACAATATCTTTGCCACCCCCCAAAATCTTTAAAAAAATCGCGCTCGCTACGCTCGCGCCTCTTTCCTGCCTCCCGCCTGCTCTTCCACCATTCTGTTTCGCTTGAGACGCTCATCTACTTCAATTCTCATTTCTGATTCTAAGTCGTCTATCCACCGAAAATTGTTCAACGTATTATCCCCCTGGATAAGGGTTAAAGCACTTCGAAGAATCAAATCGTGGCTAAGAGCTTCAATGGTTGAAGAACGTCTAACCAGACTGGCACTTCTCCACACTAAAAAAACGTACCCATTGAAGTAGGTAGATGAAGTGGTAACGCGTTTCAGGAGAAGACGTAAAAGAAAAATTGATTTTGTTATTTAAATATAGGTATTTTTAAGTACCTACGTACATAGATTAATAAAACACCTATTTTTTACTTGTATACAAGATTATAAAAATTTCTTCTTCTTGTGACTTGACCACGACTCTTTGTGACCCCCCCCTGGCACCAAAGCTGGATCCGCCCTTGAATGTATGTTGAAGCTGGATGGACTGTGTGAAGGATGATATGGCTGGAAAGGAGGTGACTGCTGAGATAACTAGTAGGTAATAGAGAAATATGGAAGAAGAAGACATGCCGCGCCGACCCCAAACGCCTCTAAGTCGTCACGCCAGCGTTTTCTAGCCCTCCCTCGGCGACGACGCCCGTCCTCTGGCACCCACTGCGTGACGACCCTAGTCCATCGGTCCTGATGTATTCTGCAGACATGGCCCGCCCAATCCCACTTTAACCCAGCAGTCTTGTTACCCACATCGGCGATTCCTGTTTTGGAGCGTATTGTGGTATTGCGTATTCTGTCGCTGAGCTTTATCCCCAATACACTTCGTTCCATCGCCCTTTGGCAAACCTTGAGTGCTGACTTTTGTGACTCGGTCAGTGACCATATGACAAATCTTCGAAGACGTAAATTGCCAAAATTGGAGGAAACTCGAAGAGCTCAGCATTGAGTAGCCAAAGGTTACAGAACAGAGAGATACTATATTCATAGGACATGATTAAAGAATTGTGTGATGGAGTGCGGTCTGGTATCGGGATCAAAAAATTATGAGGAGACAACTAACCATAAAGCCTTTGCCATAAGTGAAATAGCTACCTGCCTAGGTAATACACCTGCCTTGTTATTCCTTCACCACCTTTTTTGCAGATGGAGAGTGCCTAAGGCGCTGAGTCGGCCGCTTAGGCGCCCATGTCTTGTGATAGTCGCATGAATAAATAAATAATTTGAGTTAGTATTTTTTCTTGCTAAATATATCGATCCCACATCATAATTATGTAGAATACATGCAATAAAATATAATACTAAACGTAGGTTCCACAACCGCTGGACGCAGATAGGTTCTTATATCGTCCACCCATCATAGTTGGCTATTTGCGATGAGTTCCTCACAAAACACGTCATGTCCCTTTCATGACGTCCACACTCATGTACCTTTTAATTAAAAAAAAAACACAATCAGAGCCACACAAGTGACGGAGTCTGGATTAGTGCCCAGTTGATGGAAATTGACTCACCCCCTTTTAGAACTTGGGAAAATTGGGTGGGTAACTAGGTATCTAAATCTCTGCTTAATCCTACAGGAATTAGGTACCGATGTAACGTCATTAAGAACTTCTTTGTCACATCATCGTCATCGTGAACTTCTTTGTTTTGTAAAAAATGGTATTCACCCGACAGCCAGGAACTCATAGATATAGATATCTGTCAAGTCAGAGCTTCTTTCCAAGCATGACTACTCCCGATTATCACCTTTATCATTTCCAAGTACAAAGCGCACAGGTCCTACATGCACCTTGTTATCAGATTGTGCAAGCATTGTCCCTACCACGAGCCACAATGGGAGGTATTCGATTACTCACCGCTAATCACCGGACGTTTAATCACTGGACTGCAGGACTCAGATAATGAGTTATGAAGAACGCCTGTGACTAAGTCGATAGGTACCTAATAGATACGTGTATGTGAGAAATTATTGGACATTGATTAGTTCCCACACCTTCATTAATGTGGAATGAAGGGATTATGTTATAAAGTGTTATGTCATTTGGAATTTATTGTCATTAAACAAGTTTGATGGAAATAATTATAGATACGTTGCATACTTGCATCGGATCTAAGTATTTGTATGGAAGGACATGTAATCGAACTGGGTGGTTATCCAAACTCGATATATTTTCCTTTTTCGTTTTAAATAACGGTAATACTGGGTTCAATTCCCGAATCGGGCAAAGCGTTAGGTGTTGAATTTTTTTATTAGAAATTTCATAGTAACAGCTCGGACTTTTGAAGTTGGTGGTGTGAGAGCTCTTGGCCTCTGGAAGCACGCAAAGCCGTTGGTGTGGCACATGATCCTTTCCCTCGAGACGGAATGCCGTTATAGGGTCTGACAGAGCCTTGAAATGGACCCAGGACTACGAATGGCTGCGCAGTAGCCAAAATTACGAATCTTTATAGTAAAATTACGAATTTTCGTTCGTTTCGTTCGTGACTGCACCTGCGCGATCTTTGCAAATGGCTAACTTCAGAGAGTGGCAAAGTTAATTGACGTGAACTGTACTTGATGACTTGAACTTACATTACCAGAGCCGCTCTGATAAGTTAGGCAAGAAGAGTCTCGAGTCGATTTAGTTCGTTAAAAAGCCTTTTTTGACATTCACCACAGTGCCTCTTGATTTTACCAAACATGCAAAAATTTTTTCTGCTTTTACATATTAAGTACGCATTTAAAAAAAAAAACAATGAAATGAGGAAAATCAGTCACTTCAATAGTTCATAAAAACATGATATTCTTTTTTTTTAGATCACACATATTTGATCCCAAAATGTTATTAGCCCACTGCAGCCCACACTACCTATGTATTAATAGCTTATAATATTGCTCGCGGTTTCTCCCACGTGACGTTCGTAAAAATATGAATTTATTTTTGAGGGAAACTGATCATGTTATTAGTGGATACAACTCGCCGTGATCTATGGCTAATTCAATCTGATATCGCGATCGGTGTAGACAATCCCATACTACCAACACAATCATACCTACTCATCATCTGCCTAGGCTTTTCCCAACTAAGTTGGGGTCGGCTACCAGACTAACCGGGTGCAGCTGAGTACCAGTATTTTACATGGAGCGACTGCCTATCTAGCCTCCACAACCCAGTTAATACTGGGTAATAAGTAAGTTCAGGTGTTTACTTTGACTTGACTATAGATGCGGATGCTATTGCTATTGCTAGAGCTACCCACTGTTGTTTAAAGTGTTATTTCTGCACGATAATTGTAATTTTTTTTTTGTTATATTTTAATATTTTTTTTGCATGCTGTGTCTATCGCACCATATTGTACACTATGCATGTATCTTTTTGTTGTATTATGTGAACAAACAGTGTAACAATTGTAGATAGGCCAATAAATAAAAAAAGATACCCTTTGGTAAGACTGGTTGCCAGAGTTTCAGGTCACTGACTACCAGGAACGACTGCCAAAGATCTAAATATGGCAGCCGGAGGTCAAATAGACGTGGCTCCCTAAAATACTGGTATTCATCTGCATTCGGTTAGACTGGTATCCATAGGTAATATCCGCAGACTGAATTTACTCTCTGCTGAGCATAGCGTCACCTTTACAGCGATGACAAATAGTAACTTGCTCATTTCCCTGCCGGACGACTCTCATTTCTTTTCCCTGTTTCACTCGGTCACAGCTTTTCTCCACCTGCCACCGACTTTTTTTTTTTTGGGGGGGCCAATCATCAAATGACTTCTCCCGTGTGTCAAACTTCTACTGACTAAAAACCACCCATGTTCCTTCTTACCCCTTTGCGTCGAAGCCGCTGTATCTGTTTCGAACAACCCACAGCCACCTGCCACCGCCTTCATTTCCAATAGATACCATTGTACGCTTTATGCCGATGCTCTCTGTGCAACCCTCAGCCTGTACACAGCCTAGTAGGTGAGCGTCCATATTTTAGGACCGTACGCCATTGTAGGCAGAACACATTGGCTATTTAAGCTGGTTTTCAGAAACTGTGGGGTTTTGGCTGACTTCTAAATGTTGGCCAACTTGGTAAACACACTGTAGGTAGGTAGGTATTCTTCACGATATCTCAATCTCAACCATCTCCAACGACTCCAACTATTCATTGATCCATGAACCCTAAGTATGGTTCTCTTGGTGCTTGAATGGCAATGACAGGCTGTTGATAAACATTTGAGAAATTCGCACCCCCCAGCGAGTACCTAATATGGTAATCGACAAATCTAAATTTTACAGGAAAAATAAAAAACTGTTTTTTGCTTATATCTCAGCATGGGTGGATCCTATAGTAGCCATTTATGCTTCAAAACAAAGCTATTTTTTTACTGTGTGTTTTATTTTATGTTATTTTCTTGTAATAGTTTAATAACATAAAGTTTTTGATGAAAACCAGGCCAAAACTCATGCCATTACGATATTATTCGCGTGTAGGTATACGTCGCGCCAAATAAAAAGAACGCTGGGGGGTCAAGCAGCGCAGTAGACGATTTTTGGGTCTATTTGGTGGTATGAGAGAGGGGCGGGGGCCCCATACGGACCAATAGCGTACCGCAAAAAATGCGATTCATTTTTGGCGCATTTTTAGCGGTACGCTATTGGTCGGTCAGTCTAGCTGCGTCACGTTCATTCTCAAAATAACATCGCGCACAAAAGTTTTACGAAATGCTTTTACATAACAATTGAGAAAAAATATTTATGACGTACCTAAATTGTTTTATGAAGAGAGAGGCCGATAATAATATTTATTGATAATTTAAAACAATGCATGAAACTACAGTGAGAAGAATTGTGTTTTTAATTGAACAAATTTACAACACACACACACAAAATGTGTGTTAATTCTAATAAGCAATATACGAAGCCGCAAACGAAAAGCTAGTTCGAAAATAAAACAATAGGCCTAGTAGTTTCGTGCGCGAGTATACCCATGCGCGAACACACCCCTCCCCCCCCGCTTTTCCCTCAGCGCTCTTTTCATGTGGCGCCAAACGCGCCAACTATAAACATAACAATATCGTAGTCAGTATTCTAAGGGAATAATATTGATATGTTCAGTATGATACCATTGTAATTATCTTACTTTTGTAAATATGCATAGAAAAAATCCAAAAAAAATTGCTAGATGTAATTATAGCTCTAAACATCGAATATGCAATAAAACGAAAACTATGGTAATAGCTTAATAATATTCTTTGGGGGGTGCGAATTATTGTTCGTGGAACTTATCAGTCTTATCACGCATATGATCGCAAACCAAAACAACTTTGCAGAACTGTGTTCGTTATTACGAAATGGAGTTCTCAATGAAATAAATTGGAAATAGTTAAATGTGGTGTAAAAAGGTTTTAAATTGGTCTTTGCTGACATTTTTTATTAATAAATACTTTTATTAATTCGTGGCTGTATTACTATACACTTTTGCTTCACAAAAATTAAAACTATATTATTTGGTATTGCCAGCTGAATAAAAATTCCCTTTAACAGAGGGAGAAAATACTCACAGGTGTTTCTAAGCACAAACCGTAGTTGGTGCTTAGAAACACTTTACTGTCAATTAATTCGTTAGACGGAACCATTACAATACTTTAATCAGGTAAATGCCCCAGGGCAGTCCGTGAAATTCAATTAATCTTATGTTTTTTGCAACTTTTGACGGCACGGTTGGCGCAGTGACTAAGCGATTGGGCTGCTGCGCTGCGTGTCGCGGGTTCGATCCCCGCACGGAACAAATATTTGTATGACCTACAGATAGTTGTTTCGGGTCTGGGTATTTGTGTATGTGAGTTTATATGTTTGTGAACGCACCCACGATCCTACAGGAGAAATTCCTAGTGTGGGGCAACGTTTTTAAAAAAAAAAAGGTAGCACTCCGGGAGTGCCGGCAGAAGTGAAAACTTCAATATTAACTTTCAAACTCGCGTCAGGGTCACGTGATGCTGATCGAAAAATCTTACGCTTTTTCGATCAGCATCACGTGACCCTGACTCGAGTTTGAAAGTTTTTACCCATACAAAAAAAAGTGCTCAGCGCCGCTAAAGAAGTTTTCACTTCAAAAAAAAACTCGCAGGTCTTGACAGATTATAATATTGATTAAAATTTGGTTTATTAATAGGTTACTCCTTTTTAAATGACTTTTTCATGAAGTTATAGAATATTAACAATTAATACCTTAATGCTTTTTCATGAAAAAAAAAACTAAACTAAACATTGGTTTGACAAAAATCGATCAAACAATACAATAAAACTACGATTTGGTAAATAAAAAAAAAGATGTCGAAGGAAACTTTGCCAAATTGCTGGAAAAATAAATCACGTACTTGGCAACACCAATTTAAAATGTCAAAATAACAAATTTGTACCCGAAGGGCTTCTCTGAAATAAACCAGAAATTTTATAAAAATCAATTGTTATTTTGCAAATATGATTTAATAAATTGGTTTACAGTGCCTAACAATTATTGATAATGCTTATCGTGCGATAGCTTTGCATAAACGATGCGTTGGTGCAGGTTGATGTCCTGACAGTCCGAAAAGGGAAACAAAGCGAATTATTGTGTTGTGTACGAAAGGATCGGTTGAAGATGTTCTCCAACTCTTCAAAGAGCAAGGAGTCCTTCCTGAACCAGACGAAGGAGAAACGTGAGGAGCGTGCGCTTGAGAAGAAACGGGAACAGTCTGCCGTCACCGTCCAGGCTTTCATAAGAGGATGGCTTGAAAGACGGAGATTTCTCAAACGAATTCTGTAAGTTTTGTGATCATTATACTCGATACGTAATTCTAAATCGTAATAATACCCATTTAAAATGAATATTTAATAAGTCCATGAGATAAGCTGTTATCAGTAACAGTGTAATGCCTATCAAAAATAATAATAACAATACCTACTTTATTTTCTCTCGTTTTATCTTCTTCCAAAATGTAGTTTATATATTGTATAAAAAGTAGCCTCACATCTGACAATAAGTAAACAAATTATTATTCTCAACAATATGCTAATTACCAAGTACACAGTAAAAAAATCTTAAAAATAGCAGAGTAATCTATGAACTACATATCCAAAATTTAAATATTTCATCTCAAAAACAGCTTAGTATAGATATTGACTCATCTATTCTGTTTGTAGAAATGATTTTGACCAGCTCCTCCCGGAGCCACCAACTCCACAAGAAGAACCCCAGCCAATAGAACTGATTCCAGCTTTAGAGGTCTACAAAGTAGCATGCAGACTGTTCATAGTGTTCGATCGGCAGAGAGACCGGAAACGGTTTGAGAAACTGTGCAAGTACATTGTTCAGAGTGTGCACTCGGAGTCCGTGAAGATGTCTTATGTTGGTGTCTTCTTGAATAAAGAGTACAGGTATGTGAAAAATATGCTATATATTTTCTTACATCAAAGATATTCCATTCTATATTCTCAGTTGGTCATTAGTATTCAGTTGCATCTGGTAAGCCGACCCCAACATGGTTGGGAAAAGGCTAGGCAGATGATGATGGTGATTCTTAGTTGATAATCAAATTAAACTTGTTTTTCCAACAGTAGTATATTGCAGCATAAAATACTCACATAGTGATATAATTATTAGATATAAATATTTAGGTATTCAAGAAAATAAGATTTCAATTAAAACTCTTGTTGTTAAATTGAAAATAATCATGACTCCACAATGCTTTTTAATGAAGTACTCTTTGCAATTAGTTAAAATTAGCATGTTCTTAGAAACATATCACAATTTATTTAGCACTCATTTTGAATGTGTGTGTTAGCTATAAATAAGGATAATGTTTACCTGCTAATTGTTCTTTATTGATGACTGTGAGAGTGCTGAATCATAGATTATTTTTACAAACACAATGTCATTGCTAGGTCTCAACTATCTCAGAAGACTCGACTGGCATATGCAGAGCTGCAATTCACTAATGATGAAAAATATAAATTCCAACCTTCCAATTTATGTTTCAAATCTTTTCCTGGCATCTTTTAAGTTTTAGTAGAATGGTAATCTGTAAAAAACCTAATGGACTGTTTGTTCTTCATCTTGTTTAAAGATTAAAGGCATCTCAAATAGTAACCTTCAAAACCTTCCCTATATGAAGTGGTTTTTCTTGGCTTTGTTAAAAAATTTGGACTTAAATCTGGCTATTTGTCTAACACCTCATAAACATTTACAGTCTCCGCTGGATATCCCACATCAAGGATCTCCTGTACAAATGCTGCATGTACCTTGAAGAGCTGAAGCCCGAGTCTCCAGTAGACATGCAGAGCATCCTGGTCCACCTGCACACGTTGGTGGCGTTCACAGCCAACAACACGTGGGCTCTCACGAGGCTAAAGAACTTTGAGAAACTGAGGGGAGGCATGAACCAGCTTTGTGCTAATATCATGGGCTCCTTGTTTCATAAGGGATATTATTTGACTTTGAAGGTGAGTAAAATAACTGTGTGGCATTATGGTTACTGAAAAAAAAGTTCCCGATGTATTGGTACTGTTGCAAGCAGCATGTTCACGGATAAGCTGAAGTTATTGCAGGTGGGTGTTTATGAGCAGAACAGTTAGTCTACTCTCTTTCTTGTTCGTTTTTTCTTTCGATACTGCTAACCGGTACCACTGCCACTCAACTTGATTCTGTTCATTTTAAGGGTTCTAGTGCTTATATTGATTATGTGTCATCCAAAAGGGAAGGAAAAAGAGATTGATATTTATCTTACTGTAAACAATCATTGCTTCAAAGTCATAAAACCAGAAAGAAAACAGGCGAGAGGAGACGACCCGCATTTACTCTTAACAAAATGTTTTGTTAGTAAACAAAAACATTGAAAATACAAACACTGTCAAAAAGTGCTAGCTATGGTTTAACCTATTTTCAAGATTGCGTCATAAGCTTAATTAAATCCCCTGATGGCCTAATGATTTTGTGTCACTTACACTAATTGAATAATTTGCATGACACATATTAAGGTGGCTACGAGAATACTATAATTAATGTAAAAGTGCTGGTAATACTAATTCATAGGAATATTTTTAAATTATCAAATAACCACTAACAATTAAATTAAAAAAAAACTAGTATAAAACTAATATAACATAACTTTGTATACACATAAGCAACTTAGACCATTTTCTAGTACTACTATTAATATCATAAACGGGATATTTAGGTACCATGTTTGTTTATTGTTTCGAGTTCCCGATATTTCGGCGCTGTTACTAGCACCATGAAAAAGTAAAAAGCAAAAGTAGTATGCAAAAGTATTCTGTCGAGAACAAGGGCCAGCATACTGCATCGAATTAATTAAAACTAAGCAATTGCTTGTGTCGCGATCACTTCGTGTCAATTGATGAGTGCTTGTCGTTAATTTAAACTAGTAACCATGCAAATTGATGACAGAATGTTTAATAACTAGCATTTGACAATCTGCTTTGTCCTGGCGGAGTTTAGAAATGGACCCAGGTTGACGTATCATTGGAATAAAAAGTATCTTATACCCTAACTTATACTTAGGTAGACCTGTGTCCCATCATCCAATTTCATCGATATCTGTTCAGCCATTAAGGTATAAATAGGGAACAAACAGAGTTGCCTACTTTCGAATTTATAATGTTAGTTTGCAACATTTAACAATATGTGCAAGTTTTATCAAATACTGGTATGAGTAACAAATACATAATTTTCCCATTTTATATGCAACATGTGTAAGTCACAAGGGTATTATAAATTGTTTACGGATATTCAGAGTCGAAGTAATAACTTCATTTAATTTGTTTCTACTATTTTGTTACTAATTAATAGTTTTAGATGTAAGTAATTGGTTGTTTAATTTCTGAGATTGCATCTTATCTGTGGATGTTTACTGTTATTATTTTACTCATGGATACATAATAAAATAACTATTAATCTTCAATAATCAAGTTTATGATAATTTATGATGATTATCTCTGAAAAATGGTTTAACATAAAATCTTTTCCCATACTAGCCTCTTAAGTAGAAGTTGTTTATTTACATTAGTAAGACACTCCCCTAGAGAAATTGTCCAACAGTTATACGCACGAACTATACCTTTTATTTGCGGATGGGAAACCATTAAATAACCCCTCCCTCTCTCTGCTGACCGGGAGAAAGTCTTGTACTGCTAAAAACCACCCACGTTCCTTCTTTGCCCGTTATGGAATATATCTAATCTAATACATTCCATAACGGGCAAAGAAGCGGTCATAGCTTTATATAACGCTTTGGTTAGAAGTCAACTAGAATGTAACGCAATTATCTGGGCTCCACATGAATCTAAATATAGGCTCATGTTGGAGAAAGTACAAAATAAGTTTGTCAGGTACTTATATTTAAAATTGTATGGTGTATACCCATTTTATCCGCTCATGTACCCAACTTTATTTATTTTGGGTATGGTTGGGTATAACGAGCTGGGGGTCAGGAGGCATCTCACACTCACCTCGTACATATTCAAGGTACTTAGAGGGAAGGTACATCATGCGGATATTTTAGGGCAGATAGGTTTGTGTGTTCCGGACAGGTACGTGGGGCGACGTCGACAGCCACGCTTGCTGGCGGTGCCGCGCGCGCGGACCAATCTATTGGGCAAGGCGCCACTGACGCGGGCACTCCGCACTCTTAACCTCATAGCTTGTGACATTGATTTATTTGGTTGTTCTCTGAGTGAGTTCACAAAAAATGCTATCTTTGTAATTAGTTATAAAATTTAAATGAATATTGTTATTGTGTACATGACTATCGCTTTAGGTAACTCTGTAAAGATAGTCGTAAGATGGAGAAAATAAATAAATAAATAAATACCGCGGCTATGGAACACTCCATAGCCGCGGTATCTCTTTCGGTCAGTCCCGCAGCCCCAGGCATAAAATACCCCTACGGCTTCCTAATATTCCTAAAAATGTTGATTTCAGCGGCATTCTAGCAGGAAAATGGCCAAGAGAAGACTATATTTCACCTTAATATTATTCTGTTCTAGTCCCTCCTACTCCGCGGTCTATGTCGCGAGAAGATCTACCTGAAGACCGTATCGCTGACCGCCATAGTGACGCTATCGCTGCGACCGCTGGTCTCCTCTCAGTTCTCGGAGAAGCTGCTCACCATGTATATCATACAAATACTGTCTGTTCCTACGCTAGTCTTCCATATGCAGCAGATATCTCCCGAGGTAAGTACAGAAACAGTCTCATAGAATATACTTCGCACGATTTAATATTCGATAGTGGGAAAACATAACATTAAGTCACGCCTGTAGAACTCTCACATTTCGCCAGTTATATTTAAGTCCCATGTAATAGGGGGCGAGCCTATTGCCATCAACCAGGCACAAATCTGAAAACAGAGATATTACTGTTGGAAAAACTCAATAACACTTAGCCCGATCTGGGAATCTCTGGCTGGCTTAGCAAGTTAATGACCCCCCCCCCCCCCCGCTCTTGGGCAGAGCGAAGGGGAGTGTCAGACTTCTACTGACTAAAAACCGAAGCCATGTTCCTTCTTTGCCCTTGTGCCGAGGCCACGTCATTAAATTCCGCGGCGCCGACGGGCGTCGGCCCTTGCGGGCCCCTCCTTGCTGACATCTCTTTGAGGCGCGCGTGGAACACGTACGCGCCGCCGACACGGTCTGTTGCCGTCATGACGACGGCCGGACGGCGAGCTAGCCCATTACTCACCGTCCACAGGCCCGCGTCTACGGTGGCCGGAAGCCATCACGTGGCCCCCGACGCCCGGAGCGCCTTCCGCGGCGGCTGGGACGGCGAGAGGTTCTGTCCCTCTCTCGTTCCGCCACCTCCTTTGCTAGCATAACTGCTTCGCAGAAGGAGGCGACGGCGTCCCATGGCAAAATTCACCTCAAAACAGTTTCCTTAGAAAATGGTTTGCGTTCATATATCTATTTGAGACACATACCATACATCTATCATTTAGCACCTATGCTACACATAACAGCGTTTTCTCCTAAATTCACACAATAAATAAAATAGTCCAGTCAAAATAGACATTTCAAATAACAATAATTCGCTTAAAGCTGAAAATTGGGCGAGTTCTTACAATATGAGATTTTCGCACCTTGAATAACTGTTTTAGCACACACGGGATTGGTTGGGACTTTTGAACATTTCATTTATAATGGTGTACTCAAGACCTCCACCAATTTTCAGCTATATGCGAATTAAGTTTATGCTGTGATGAACATACTTATTAGTGGGGCTTTATAATGCGCAGAATGCACATCATTCTTCAAAGTATGGCTATTTGACCTACTTTGAAAATAATTGATATTTCCTACCAATGATATAATGTTAGTTTAATATGCCTAATTTACCCACAGTCGATAACCTCCTACCGTTCCTACTCGATGTTCGACAAGTGCCTGGAGTTCCTGAGCACGGACCAGAACATGCGCATCGTGTTCAACACGTTAGAAGGCAACTACGCGCTGTGCCTGCTCGCCAACCTGATACAACTGGCGCACTCCGAGCGAGAGTTCGCGCAGAACGACTCCTACTATCCGACTTTTGTGGTAAGTTGGACATCTGTTAGAAAGAGAGAAAAAGAAAGAATACATATTTATAGTCCAAGATCCCAGGGCCGCCAGACGTCACGTATTTTCTGACGAAGGAAATGTGGGCGATTGAACGTATATATATATTGCGTATGAACTAAGAACACACTACTACCAGCTAGCTTGCTTGGACGGCCAATTTTCAGGTATCAGGTCATCAAGGTACACAAAAAATTACTTACTTCACGTATTTTCTACAAGCTGATTTTTTACGTATATTTTAGGCAATATCCTTAAAAATAAGTCGCAAATACTCCCAGACACTTTCCGTCGGCCGTATTGCTTAACAGACGCTTTAAAGAATACTAAACGCCTTATTATTTAATACTTAAAGCTAATTGATCGGGATATTGCCATGCTATATTGGACAGGCGCTCCAAAATGCATCCGAGCGTTGAAAGCAACGTTTTCAACAAAATTCTGAAGACACAGGCAATGGACAGATCCTGTTGAATGCCCACCGAATGAGTCCAGTGGAGGTCTGTATGAAAAAAAAAAAAAATACGTTTAAGTTTAAACTTTTTGGGAACTTTAAAGCGTCTGTTAAGCAAAACGGCCGCTAGGAAGTGTCTGCGAGTATTGGCAACTTATTTTTAAGGATATTGCCTACAATGTACGTAAAAATCAGCTTGTAGAAAATACGTGAAGTAAGTAATTTTATTGTGTACCTTGATGACCTGATACCTGAAAATTGGCCGTCCAAGCAAGCTAGCTGGTAGTAGTGTGTTCTTAGTTCATACTAACACTACTCAATCGTCCACATTTCCTTCGTCAGAAAATACGTGACGTCTGGCGGCCCTGGGATCTTGGACTATTATGGACATGACGTGCATACAAAATTACAAAAAAACTAAATTATGAACATTCAATGCATAACAAATATTTATAAATACAACAAGACGGATAAAAAAAGTAAACAGCTTGCACGTCGTGACTACGACAAGCAGTTCATCAATCACCATGATGCTGTGCTATGGGGACCCACTGCACAGCGCTGGTGTCAGTGATCACCCGTGAAAAAAATATACGGAAATCGAGACAACATTAATATTTGATTACATGAATTAGCGGTAATAGTAGTGCAAACTCTTCGTAAGAGACTTCGTTCAGGAAAGCAGTACCTTCTACTGGTTTGCCATTATTCCATATATCTTCGTCATAAATGAAACGCCTTTTCTTATGGGATATAATTATGTATTTATCGATAATAGTACTTTTATTTTTTATGCCATTAACCTCTCGTATCCCGTGTAATTAGACACAATTAAAAAGCCATTGTGTCTCGTGTAGATCTACGTTTACGAAGGGTTAAGCCACGTCCTTTACCTTTTTCTTATCAAATAAAACTATAAAATGTTTAATTTTTTTCGCAGATGGTAGTAACACGCTTCCTCGACTCCTGCCAACAGTACGTGGTCTGCAAGAAAGGAAACCTCAGCAATTGGCACCCGATCCTGGGCTGGTTCTCCCAAAGCTTCGACTCCTACCTGCCTCCAGCGATGGGCAACATCAGGAACCAGCTGTCACTGCTGTGGGGTGCTCCGATGTTGAAGAAAGTGTTGGCGACGCCGCTGAAGGAGATGATAGACGCGGGGGTCAGCGGGGAGGAGGGCGCGGGACCCTCGCAGCCCTCCACGCCGGTGCAGAGCCATAATCCTGCTGCTATTATTAGGAGAGCTATTGAGGCTAGGACTAATAGGTGAGTGTTTTAATTCAAGTATAAAAACAATTGATAATTTTTCTGCCCTTGTCCTATGCAACTTGGATTCGTTGCAACGCTTTTTCTTCTGTTCTCCCCTGTCTGCCATTTCTTTCATATCAGACCTCATAAAAACCTGCGTGGTACTGCATTCTGCATCCAAACCTGAACCTAATTTAAATTATTTTTCGTAACATTTTACTTTTTTTATCTATTGAAAAGAAACCATTTTCTTGTTGTTAAATATCACTGGGCTTATTTAAATCAACGAAGGGCAAATATCATATTCATCCCATAATTTCACTATTACATCCGAATTTTGCATGCCTTTTATGTAGATCACTTAGGTTCAAATGACTGCACTTTTGAAATGCTATAACTAAAATATAACGATTGTTTCCAGGTCCAACGCGAACAAACACTATAGAAAGTTAGGCTCCACTGACTGTACCAAAGCGGCGCTCATATGTTCCATGTACCACACGGCGCTACAGACTATGACGCAAGTCAAACTTGATATACTTACAGGCAAGTCTCACACTTTTATTACTTTAAAACAAAGTAAACTGTTGGTGATGTTTAAGGTAGCTCAAAAGATAAACCAGTCTTACCAAGTAGTATCGTGTTGTATGACAAGTGGGCCTACCACACGCTCAAGCTTCACCACACTCTTAGTTCACACTTCACAGTACATCGCGCGTATGGTTGGTAAAACTGTATTACCATTACAAACCACACGCGCGATGTACTGTGTGCACCGTGTAATCCCGCAGGCAAGACTGTGGGGAAGTGTGAGCGTGTGGTAGACGCATTAGTATTTTGGTGCTTT
Organism: Diarsia dahlii; assembly: GCA_949775195.1. Classification (NCBI taxonomy): domain Eukaryota; kingdom Metazoa; phylum Arthropoda; class Insecta; order Lepidoptera; family Noctuidae; genus Diarsia; species Diarsia dahlii. The sequence goes on from OX459195.1 coordinate 19,139,636, forward strand.
GTGGTTTTCGAGATGGTGACCATTAGCAGTAAAGTAGTTTAGCAGTGCTAGGTCTAGTGGTGTTACCGTCGGACTGCCAAGCTATAGGTCTCGAGTTCAAACTCAAGACACGCACCTCTGATTTTTCTGATTCATGTGCTTATTGAATAATTATCAATTGTTTCGGTGAAAGAAAACATTGTGAGTAAACCACCATGCCTGAGAGATATTCCTCGACGGCATGTAAGGCCAAGCCAGAGACCCAAAAACACTACACTAGGTAGGACATTCTGACGCTAGGCTAGGTAATAACCACACAATAAAAAAAGCACTCCGGGAGTGCCGGCAGAAGTGAAAACTTCAATATTAACTTTCAAACTCGCGTCAGGGTCACGTGATGCTGATCGAAAAATCTTACGATTTTTCGATCAGCATCACGTGACCCTGACGCGAGTTTGAAAGTTTTTACCCATACAAAAAAAAGTGCTCAGCGCCGCTAAAGAAGTTTTCACTTCAAAAAAGAAGACCTTAGATGATTATGTCAGTGACGCTGTTATCAACATCGAGATAAGGACACAATAACGTCTTTATGAATTGAGATGTGAGGTCAGCTAGTTTCTATTTATGACTAGTGTCTATAACTGGTAAACTCAAAAACTACCGCACCGATTTTCATGCTGTTTTCACCAATGGATAGAGTGGTTCTCGAGGAAGGTTTTAGTATATAATTTGACCGACATCTATCCAGGTGAAGCCGCGGGCATCACTTAATAGATACTATAATTTACAAAAAAAAACTTAATTAAATTATTTTCTCTTTCCAGGGTTATGTAATCAAGATGAAATATTATACTCGTTATGGCAATTCTTGTGCACGTTGGGACCAAACTGTGGCTTGAAATCCTTCCTCGATCTCTTAGCTGTTAACACGAAGACGTCTGCGCCGGAGTTCCAGATGTTGATACTGTTCGCCGACTGCATGACGCATTATGTCACGTAAGTATCGGGTGGTTTTTTTTGTAATAATCTTTACGTATTAAAAAAGAAAATCGTTTTTTAAGCGACAGCGTTGTTCTTCAAAACTACGTAATGGTTTTAAAATTTTAATGCAATTTTCTCCTAATCTCCATAGAATTAATTAATACAGAAAAAACATTTTTAAAAACTAATATTTTTTGTCAGAGATGACGCTCTAGAAAACGGCATCGTTTCTAAAACTCTAATAGCTATGAAAATACTTGAATAACATTTAATAAAACTTGAATAGCTATTAAAAACTCGAATAGCTATGAAAAAACTCGAATAGCAAATGAAAGAATAGCTATAAAAAATCTCGTTTAGTATTATTCTCATCACTGTAAGATGTCAAAGCATAACTAATGAGTCATAATCTTCTTTACTTACAGAATATTAGACGATATGGAGATGTACGAGCAACAGGACCCGTTCAAGTTGCAAGACTTTATCAACATGTCGCAGTTCCTCAACATGTTTATTTACAAGTCCATTATGGGACAGTTGTTTGGTAAGTACTAGTTCATAACCAGACTTTGTGAACCATTTTTTTGAGTTATTCATAGTCACTGTTGATTTTAAATAGAAGTTAAACACTATAAAAATAGGGTTTAGTAAAATATTTCAAAAATTAATTTAGTCAAGGAAATCATCAAATGACTCCTCCCGCTCTGGCCGGAGCAGAAGGGAGTGTCAGACTCATACTGACTAAATTCGTGTTCCTTCTACTGCCAACGCAAACGCAAACGTTGCTGGTAACGCAAACGTTACCGGCCCTTGGTGACCTTTTCGAACAAATTTCGCAACCCTGGATAAAAGGGAACACCGGTTTTTGGACCGCTTCTCTCTGATAATAATCATAGGTCCTCTATGAAAACCTAATCTAAACCTATGAAACTTTAGAATAAAAACCATATTCTAACACAAACCTCAAAATCCCCAGATCTCAGAACAATCCAAAGCAACGAGTTATTCAGCTCACTCCACACGTTACTACTAGTACTGTACCGTCGCGACTGTCGCCGGTCTTACACGCCGGCTAACCACTGGCTCGTGCGGGAGATACGCGAGGGACAGTTCATGGCTGACCTCGAGAAGGGCAAAAAGCCTCAACAAGTAAGTTATTATTAAAACAATAGATCTCAGAACAATCCAAAGCAACGAGTTATTCAGCTCACTCCACACGTTACTACTAGTACTGTACCGTCGCGACTGTCGCCGGTCTTACACGCGGGAGATACGCGAGGGACAGTTCATGGCCGACCTCGAGAAGGGCAAGAAGCCTCAGCAAGTAAGTTATTATTACAGTTTTTATACCTGCAGCAGAACGGAAGGCCGATGGGGCCGAAAAGATCTGGAGTGGCGACCGTGAACCGGAAGATGTTGCGTTGAAGGCCTCCCACTAGGTGGACCAATGACCTGGTGAAAGTTGTGAGGATCCACTAGATGCGAGACGCACGGGTCAATGTGGCCACACTTGGGGAAGACCTATGTTCAGCAGTGGACGTCTTTTGGCTGAATAGGGGATCGGACAAAAAAAAACTAATTAGTCCGTCAGATAGATTTCCAAATATTATTGAACACGTATTTTTTCTTTTTTCACGTAAACTTAAAATGAAGACGATACAGTGCTTCGAAAACTCGTGTGACGTCATATGATAGTACATTTTGACGACACAAGTGACGTTTCAAGCCCCACTCCAAGATCTTTGACGCGTTTTATCTTCGTCATTTTTTATTGATTTGATAAAACAAAAAATACGTATTCAATATTTTTCGATAATCTAACTTACGGACTAAACAGAATCATATTATTTTGACCCAGTCCGATCCCCTATTAATGATGACAATATCTTAAAAAAAAACACCCAATAGCTAAGTTGTGGAGCACAGATAGGCAGGCGTTCTATGTAAAATACTAGTATTCTGGTTAGATTAGAAGCTGAACCCAACATAGTTGGGGAAAGGTTGAGCAGATTTCAAAATCGTCGACCTACTACAATACAAGTCACAATTTAACCAACCAACAATTTAGGTGGAGTAATCTAAAAGTGTTATATCTAACAAAACGGTTAAAATTGAAGCAATTTTTTCTCGTTTCCTAAAACGTTTACGGAAACATAAGGTACATTCCGAATCCTGCCGGCTTAGCATGGCAAATTGTATGGAAAAAAGTTCGTCTATTCTTGGTAGAATAGAGATAGAATCGCCATGCTACGGGGGCAGGTTACGCAAAATGTGTAAATATTGGAGTTTACTAAATCTACAAGGCTGTATTTTGATTGTAGTAATTTTCTGTATGATCATTGATCACATAATTATTATTTACAGGTTTTAGTGCAAAAAACGCCACATATGATAGCACACGGCGAACGCGTCAGATTATTTCGACGCGCCGTTGCAGATGAGAAGGTATAAAAATCATTTCAATCTTCCATATAAATAAAAGGTAAAGTCCTGACTGACTGACTCATCGACGCCCGGCCCAAACCCTTGGACCTAGAAGGCTGAAATTTTGCATATAGTTTCCTTTTATAATTTAGACTAGAAATGAGAAAGGATCTTTCGAAATTCAAGCCCTAAAGGAGTTAAATAGGGGATGAAAGATTGTATAGAAAATCGTCATTTTTGTACTTTAACCGACATCTACGCGGGCGCAGAGCGAGCGAAAGAAGTGAACTAAGACTCCACGATTAATTTCAACCCTACAAACATAAAAGTACAGTGCGATCAAATTATCTTGGCAGCTCTGAACATAGGCTTTGCGAAATTTTACGCATGTAAACTTGGGAATAAAACTGTTATTGCCAGATAAACCAATACTTAAACAATCAGAAAACATCTAATTTAAACAGTGAGAAATACAAATAATAGTAGATTGTACACCAAGTGCATAAAACGCATCATTTTGCGCGAGACGTTTATACGGACGGACGGATATAAAGTAGAGAGTATAATGGGTTTTATGGACGAGTTTTACACTCTACTTTTCACTTCGATTGCGAGGAAATAAAACAGCAACTTGTAAATATTGTAAAAATAATTATGGATCCCGCCAATTAACTTTTTTTTTTCAGTAGGAAACTTAACATAACACCTGACTTATGTCGTTACTCATACTGCTCAGATAAAAAAACATTTTGAGCAAGCCTATTGCCATCAACCAATGTAATTAGGAGCAAGCCAATAGGCTTGCCATCACCCAATGTAATTAGGAGCAAGCCTATTGCCATCAACTGATGTAATTGGGACCAAGCCTATTGCCATCAACCAATGTAATCAGGAGCCAGCCTTTGCCATCAACTGATGTAATTAGGGACAAGCCTATTGCCATCAACCGATGTAATTAGGAAAAGTCTATTGCCATCAACCAATCTTATTAGGAGCAAGCCTATTGCCATCAACCGATGTAATTAGGAGCAAGCCTTTTGCCATCAATCAATGTAATTAAGAGTAAGCCTATTCCTATCAAATGATGTAATTAGGAGCAAGCCTATTGCCATCAACCAACCTAATTAAGAGCAAGCCTATTGTCATCAAGCGATTTAGGTAATTGGGGAAAGCCTATTCCCATCAACTTTCCTTGTATTCGTATTGAAAAGCAGTAATCCTTTGTTCTTATAATACTAACGTAACGAATTAAATTAAAGAGGTTAGAAGTTGTTCATATGGCTGTCGGGCCGATTACCTTGGTCTTCGACGAAGATTTTACTTTATGCTCTAGAGCATAAAACGCGACTTTATGTCGCCTACGCACGACATAAAGACGCATTTTAGAGCGAGAGAAGTGAAAAATAAATATCATAACACTTTTATACATTCGTTGTAACAAAATGACCTGCACGAAGTTCGGAGCTGCCAAGATAATTTGATCGCACTGTAATGATCTATTCCCCTCGCAGGTGGTGCTAGGGCTAACCGAGCGCGCGTGCGGCGGGCGCAGCACGCTGGTGACGGTGCGGCGCGCGCGCCTGGTGGAGGACGGGTACCGCCTGCTGGCCGCGCTGCCGGCGCAAGCGCTCAAGGGCACGGTGCGGGTGCGGTTCATTAACGAGCAGGGGCTGGACGAGGCGGGGATCGATCAGGATGGCGTTTTTAAAGGTTAGTCTTATTTTTTCACCTTTAAAGAAAGAAAGAAAGAAAAAGTGTTTATTGGTTTCCCAACAGGACAAAACAAATTGACAAAAAATTAAACGTTAACAAAGTAAACAATATGACAAACATTAAAATTAGGACATACATACTGAGATACATACATAATGTTTAAATTTGTCCCGTGCGAAGCCAAAAGGCCACTATCTCAGCATGTTGCTGTGACATTTATGACAAATGTCACAGCGCTGGTAGTCTGATAGGACCCAATGGTGACGCCACGTTCACAGAAAAAACAACAAAAATCTAAATTAAAACAAAAAATAACTAAAATTAAATACACCTAATAAAAACAATAAGTTAAGTTTTGTATGCTTCACGATATTACTGAATACCGTCGATCTGGGATCAAATGCCAAAATCTACTTCTCTGCCATTTTCATTTCATTCAACACCACTGGGTTTTGAAAGGCAAACTAAAGGAAATTTCGTAGTGGAAATCTTGGGGCATCTTGGAGAAATAAAATGGCCCAACAAATTCATTGCCTATCTTTAAGAATAACAAATCATTTTTTTTTGAAAATTACATTTTCAAATTGATTGGTTGGCAAATTGAGAAGTAAAACTTTTGAAATTCAAAAAAAAAAACTGAATAAATAATGGATCCAACTTCTTTGTATAGCACTTGATAAGGTTAATAATAGCACGTACTTACCAAAAAGGTTCTCCACGAAAAACAATGCTTGAAATATAAAATTTTTGTTCCAGAATTCTTGGAAGAGACAATAAAACGAGTATTCGATCCGTCTCTGAATTTGTTCCGTGTGACAAGTGAAGAACGCTTGTATCCGTCACCTACCTCGTGTCTGCAAGAGAATCATCTGCAGCTGTTCGAGTTTATTGGACGCATGCTGGGGAAAGCTGTTTATGAGGTCAGTTAAGCCATACTTAGCTTAGCCTATTTCATTGCATTGCTGGACATATCATCTGCCTATCTATTAATGAATTTTTAAATGATCGAATTATTGACTAGAATTGTATTCACTAAAACTTGACATGTGTAACTTATTTTTTTATTTTTGACTTATTTTTATTAAACGTGTATGTCTATAGGTGTCCTCAATTAATTGTATGACTGAATGTGTAATGTAATATAAATTTTAATTTAACCAATAATATTGGCATACTGTATACTAATATGTTTAAATATTGTACACCCCATGGGTATGTTACAGTGATACTTGCAAACAAAACTATTTGTAAGACCTTATGTTTACCTGTAACAAACAATAAATAAATGAATTATGAATTATCTATGTGGGAGTGGGCTCCCAGTCTAACCGAATTCAGCTGAATAGCAGAATTTTATAATAAAGTGACTGTTTATTTGATCTCCACAACCCAGCTACTACTGAGTAATACATTATCTGTTGCAGTTGTCTACTCCATTTACTATAAGATTAGAATTTTAAGTTAACCGTTTTTACAGTCCGTTCAACCGATTGTGAACTCTATTACGTTGACAGCAAGACAAAATGTAGCTGCAGTAAACAGTCGGTATTGTAACATTATTTTTGCTTTTAATGCCATCCTTATGCCTACGGTATAGAAGTCAAAATCGGTTGAACGGACTGTAAAAACGGTCGACTTAAAATTCTAATCTTATAGTAAAAATGAATGCTTGAACATTATCATGTCGAAGGGGTGTTTCCTGTGTAGAGCCAACAGTAGCGTGCCAATTGGCCAACATTACGAGCTCATAAGGTCAGCAGACTGTTCAGAAAAACTAACATCATGAAGAGTAGTCCTACCTCCTACTAATATTATAAAAGCGAAAGTTTGTGAGGATAAATGGATGGTTGTTTGTGTTACTATTTCACGCAAAAACTACTGAACGGATTTGTATAAGATTTAGCACTTAGATAGTTTTTAACCTAAGCTAGTAAGTTTTAACGGCTATACAAGCTTTGTTTGTATGAAAGTACTTTTTGCATGCAACGAAATCTTGCAGACTGTCAGTAAAGGGCAGTGAGGCAGTGTACTGTGAACTTTTCGATATGTGACTCAGTTTTTATTTCGTACAGGGCATAGTAGTGGATGTGCCATTCGCGTCGTTCTTCCTCAGCCAAGTGCTGGGCCAGACGTCGCAGGCGCTGTACAGCTGGATCGACGAGCTGCCCTCACTCGACCGCGACCTCTACCGGAGTCTCACGTATATCAAACATTTTCAGGTAGGTACTACTAAGGGCTCATTCACACTGGGTCCGTCAACGACGATTCGTCAAAAAAGACGATACGTAATACGCATACGGAATCGAGTTTTTTCACGATTCATCAAAATATACGAATAGATGTTCACACTGAATTTGTGATTCAACTTCAGTCTTGGACGAACTATCCAACACGATGGATGTGAATATGACTATGTCGTGTTGGTATTACCTTCGATCTAAACAAAAAAAAAAAAGGAAAAATAAAAAAAAAACACTGGGTGCATCTAATTTTAAAACAAAGAGCAATTTAATTTAAAAAAAACGGTCGTAGTGTGTGGGTGCAGTGCAAGGCATAGTCGTCCCGATCGATCACGTTGTGGTGTGATGTCAGCACGTCACGTACAGCACGTAGTATAATATGCTAAGGTAGAGAGTATGTGAATACGTGATTGTAGATTATCGACATAACATCACGTCGTAGCTATGTATATAATGTTGCTAATTAAAGGTGGAAGAGTAATCGACTCTTGGAGTAGTAACTAACATGTAGTTTACTTTGACCCCTCCATCTCCTCGCATCGCATGGCGACCCTGCCAGTCGGCTGGACGGCGTTATAGTTGCCCGACCAGGAGCTAGTCACGGTTCGTGGTTGGCGGTTTGGTTGTTCTTCATTGAGTATCACGTCAGTCGCGTCACGTCGCAGGCCATGGGAAGCACGACGTCCAAGGAAGAGGTGATTATCGCCCAGACGTCTACGAGTGGTGCAAATACCGCAACGGTTACTCAGGAGCAGCTGGCGGCTATCAAGACCGTGTTGCTGTTTGTGGCTGTGTGTATGGCAGTTGTCATCATAGGGTTGGCGGTTCGCATGTATCGGAGATGTCACCACAACTGGATTGAAGAAAAGATGAGACAGCGGGAAGTCCAGAAGGCTGTACAGATGGTTTGACCAGGAGCCGTCGGAGGAGCGAAGTAAGTGTTTCTTAAGTGGAAGTTAATAAGGGTGTTTCGGTGCTTGTGTTCATCGTTAAATTTAGAGACATTAATTTAAATGGAAGTGGAGTTAACGTCGCTATTTGTACAACTTAAGTTATTAAGGGAATCTATTGTCAAGTTAGGCCCTAGTAGGCGAAAAGGCAGGAATTTTGATAGTAAGATTAGTGAGGTGAAAGCGCTTTATCGTAAATTTAAGTGTATAGTTTCAGGATATAGTAAGTTCTCGGAAGAATTGGCTCAGTTGGTATGTAAGATAGAAGCATTATACGTCGACACTATTAAGTTTGAGAGCGAAACCGGAACGGAACAAAACATGGCGGCGGAAAAGTTTTCTTTGAGAACGGCAGTTGGCCTACTCCCAAAGATGAGTGGTGATGAACAAGTTACGCAAGACTTAATTGATGCCATAGGATTATATAGTTCTATGTTAGTGGAAGCAGATAATGCTCTTTTAATTAAATTTGTTTTGACTACACGACTTACCCAGGGTGCTAGGATTCGGTTGTCCTCTAGTTACGCAACGGTAGATTGTCTGTTAGCTGATATGAAGAAGCATTTGTTAACAGTAGAGTCGGACGTAGCTGTGCAAGCGAAACTTGCTCGCGCTAGGCAGAATGATAGGTCGGTCGCGGATTTTGGGGCTGAGATAGAGAAGTTAATGGTTAATTTGACTATTTCTCAAGCCGGGGAAAGTTCGGAAGCATATGAGATTTTGCGGCCGTTGAACGAAAAGTACGCGATCAGGAAGTTTGCTGACGGGCTTCGCAATCAGCGTTTAGGTACGATCATTACGGCGCGGAATTTGACTTGTTTGAAGGATGCGATCAGGGTAGCAGAAGACGAAGGTTGTGCATCGTCGGCACAGGTTATGGCGTATCAGCGTTGGCCCGCAAGGGGTGGTTTTGATAATAGAGGTCGCGGAAGTGGTTATAGGCGGTCTACAGTAGGAAGTGGATACGCGCAACATAAAACAGCTGTTGAGCGTACGCGCAAAAATGCCACCGTATGGCATAATCGTGGAATGCGGGGACGTAGCAATAATGCTTATCGTGGTCATTCGACTCAGCAAGGTCGGAGGCGTGTAGCGTATTTCGAGCATGCGCGTAGTGATGCTGACTCAGGCGAAACGTCAATGTCACGATGTAATGAAGCAACTAACCACCAGGTGCAGTTTTTTCGAGGCTAAGCGTATTTTAGCTTGCGATAGTATTAATTGGGTTAATTTTCTAGTGAATAATATAGATGCGGAATGGTTAGTGGATACGGGCGCGTCGATATCGGCTGTAAAGAGTGGTTTCTTGTTGAACAATGCTTTGTGCTGTAAGGTAGTTAAGGAGGAATTAGTGATTAATGGTGTAGGAGGTAGTTTGAGGGCTATAGGTTATGTATATTTAACGTTGGAATATGGACGGTGTTCTTTCGCGCATAAGTTTTATATATTTGATGATTTGCCATGTAAGTCGGTTGGTATATTGGGTCAGGATTTCTTGCAGAAGTATGGTGGTATTATAGATTTTTCGGCGAATAGGTTCTCTCTTAGGGATCGTGAACGGCGGGTGGTTTCGATGCCACTTAAGTCCTATGATTGCTTATTGACTATTCCACCGCGTTGTGAGGTGGTTAGGTATTACCCCGTTAACAGAGCGGAAGATTGTGTGCTGATTAGGAAAGAATTGCGGAAAGGCGTTTTCTTGGCTAGTGTGTTAGTAAGGCCTAAAAACGGGATGGTGCCCGTTAGGGTTTTAAATACGAGCTCCGAGGAAGTTGTTTGTAGTATGTCCGGTGTGGAAGTTTGTCCGTTGAGTGATTTTGATTGTTGTAATTTCGTGAAGCCAGGGACGGACGTTGAGCGTGTAAAAGAGGTACTTTCTTTACTTAAACTCGACTATTTGAACGCCGAGGAGCGGTTGTCGGTTGAGCAAGTGTGTGCAAAGTTTTCGGATGTTTTTCATCTCCCGGGTGATAAATTAGCTGTCACTAACGTGTATGAGCAGTCTATACGCTTGAAAGAGAATGCTACTCCGGTGTACAAGAGGCAGTATAGGATACCTTATGCACAGAAGAAGGAGGTTGATAGGCAAGTGCAGGAGATGCTGGAGAGTAATATCGTTGAGGAGGCGGTTAGTGAGTGGTCTAGTCCTGTTTTGGTGGTACCCAAAAAGGCGGATCGTAGTGGGGAGAAGAAATGGCGTGTGGTTATAGATTATAGGCAGTTGAATGAAAAGATACAGGATGATAAGTTTCCATTGCCGAATATAACTGAGATTTTGGATTCGATGTCAGGCGCAGTTTACTTTAGTCACTGTGATTTATCACAATCTTATTATCAGTGCGCTTTGGAGGAGAGTAGTAGGAAGTACACTGCTTTCACAACAGACAAGGGGCAGTATCAAATGTGTAGGTTACCGATGGGGTTGAAGATAAGTCCGAGTTCATTTAGTAGATTAATGACTGTGGCCATGTCTGGATTGAATTACGATAGGTGTCTGATTTATTTGGATGATCTCATTATTTTTGGACGGAATTTAGATGAACATAATCGAAACCTAATATCAGTATTTTCACGCTTGAGGGAAGTAAATCTAAAGTTGAATCCGTCTAAATGTGAATTTTTGAAGAAGCAAGTGCTTTATTTGGGGCATGTAATATCGGCGGAAGGTATTTCACCAGATCCAGAAAAGGTAGAAGTTATTAGAGGTTATCCGCGTCCATCGACGGTTGATGAGGTAAAGCGATTTGTAGCGTTTGCGAATTATTATAGGAAATTCATACCACAGTTTGCTGATATAGTGGTACCTATGAATAGGCTGTGTAAGAGAGGTGTTGTATTTAGTTGGTCCGATGAGTGCGAGAAGTCGTTTTTGTTGCTTAAGGAAGCGTTAATGAATCCACCGGTGTTGGATTATCCTGATTTTTCTGATAGCAATACTTTTATATTGCAAACCGATAGTTCTGGATATGCTATAGGGAGTGTGTTGTGTAATGGGAACGGAAAACCCATCGCATATGCTAGTAGGTCGTTAGGGAAGAGTGAGTTAAATTATCCGATAATAGAGAAGGAGTTGTTGGCAATAGTTTGGTCAGTTAAATATTTTAGACCGTATTTGTACGGACGGAGGTTCGTTGTAAAGACGGATCACCGGCCATTACTGTATTTGTTTAACATGACAGATCCATCTAGTAGGTTGACTAAGTTTCGGTTGTGTTTAGAGGAGTATGATTTTGAGGTTGAATATATTAAGGGCAAAGAGAATGTTCTAGCGGATGCACTTTCTAGAATAGTGATAACGAGTGAGGATTTGAAATTGATACGGGAAAAGACGATATCCGTAATGACGAGGGCGCAGTACAAGCAGTTGGGAAAGCCAAATGTTTGTGATAGGGACTCCGTGGTATCTGGGACTGATCACCCTAGGATCGTGGAAGTACTCAAGAAACAAGGAAATGACATTGAGATTTGTTTAGATGATTGGGAGAAAATGTTACGTAACAACAATAATAATAACAACAATAATAATAATGGTTGTAGGAAGATATTTTCAAAGTCGCGCAATTTAGTGTATATGCCAGAAAACTCGAGTATTTATGTAAACTATGAATCTTTATCGGGAACTTCGCGAGACGAGTTATCGAAAGACATAGTCAGTTTTTGTATTGAAGAAGGCATTAAAGAAGTAATTATTATGAAAAATCGTTATAACGTTGATTTTATTACAAGAATGGCAAAATATTTGAAGGGAAATAGAAGTTCGATTTGTGGGGATTTTAAACTGTGTGTAGTGAAGGATTTACGGAGAATAGAAGGGAAAGATGAGAAGAAGGTTATTTTGAATGATTTCCATATTTTACCCACGAGTGGTCATGCAGGAATACGTAGGATGGTGAATAATATAAAGAAGTATTATTATTGGCCTTCTATAGAGAAAGACGTAGTGGAGTACGTAGGTAAATGTAATAAATGTTGTAAGCAAAAGTATTCTAGGAATATTAGGGAACCCATGACGATTACGACTACTGCATCAACATCGTTTGAGAAGATTTATTTAGACATAGTGGGACCCCTTGATAGAGACGAAAGAGGCAATGTTTACATATTAACTCTTCAATGTGAACTTACGAAGTTTGTAGAGGCTTATCCGTTAAAGAATAAATCCGCAAATGAGGTAGCAAAAGCTTTGGCAGAGAATTTTGTTTTGAGATATGGAATACCGAAAACAATAGCTACGGATAGGGGTAGTGAATTCGTTTCGAAAGTAATGATAGAGCTATGTGATATCTTGAACATCAATAAAGTCATGTCAACGTCATATCATCATGAAAGTATAGGTTCTTTGGAGAATGTACATAAAACATTAGGTGCATATTTGAGGATACAGACGAATAATAACCCATCATCATGGAGTACTTGGATTCCATTTTGGTGTTTTTCTTATAATACGACAGTTAATACTGTTACCAAATATACACCTTATGAATTAGTGTTTGGAAGAATATGCAGATTACCAAGTAGTCTTCAAGGAGAAAGTGTTGAACCATTGTATAATTTTGATGATTATCCTTTAGAATTTAAGTACAGATTGCAAAGGGCACAAAATGATGCAAGGGAGAATTTAATAGCGAGTAAATTAGCTAGAAAACATTGTTATGATAAGAATCTTAATTCTGTAACCTATAAGGAAGGTGATTTAGTTTTGATTAAGAATGAAACTGGCAACAAATTGGAATGTATTTATAATGGACCTTTTGAAGTTGTAAAAGACGAGTCACCAAATGTTGTGATTAAGTATAAAAATAAAATAGATATAGTGCATAAGAATAGAACAAAATTGTATTGTAAGAATTAGAGTAATAGTTTGTAATGGAAAAAAAAAAAAAAAAAACCTTGTAATTTAGTTTTTTTTTTTTTAATTTAAGAGGGGTGATGTGGTGTGATGTCAGCACGTCACGTACAGCACGTAGTATAATATGCTAAGGTAGAGAGTATGTGAATACGTGATTGTAGATTATCGACATAACATCACGTCGTAGCTATGTATATAATGTTGCTAATTAAAGGTGGAAGAGTAATCGACTCTTGGAGTAGTAACTAACATGTAGTTTACTTTGACCCCTCCATCTCCTCGCATCGCAACGTCATAACGATTCATGATTTAAAACTGAAGGTTTTTGAAAAAAGACGAAACGTCATTTAAGACGTATCCGTCATGTTTCACGATTCCGTAATAGTGTGAACACGGGCAATTAAAATGCATAGCCGCCTATACAAAACAAAATAACGATTCGTGAAAAACGACGATTCGTCAAAAAACACGAATCGTCTTTAGAGGATAAGTGTGAATGAGCACTAATACTACTGCGTACTCGTACTGGTACTGGCAGTGCGCAGACCACTGGACTAACTATAGTCTAGTGATGGCAAGCGCGGCTGCTGAGCTTGAGGTCGTGGGTTCGATTCCCGGGTCAGGCAAATTCGGCACGGTCAGCGCAGTGGCTCAAGCAATAGACTGCTGCGCTGCGTGTCGCGGGTTCGATCCCCGCACGGATCAAATATTTGTATGACCTACAGGTAGTTGTTCCGGGTCTGGGTATTTGTGTATGTGAGTTTAAATGTTTGTGAACGCACCTACGATACAGGAGAAATTCCTAGTGTGGGGCAACGTTTAAAAAAAAAAAAAAAATTTTTTTTTTTTTTCATTATGAATTTCTCGGCAGCAGACACAGAGTCTGGACATGTTCCATGTTGAAGGCAATAGAATCGCTCGCCCCTTATTAAATGAGTCATAAACTTAACTGGCGAGATATGGGTGTACTATTTAATACACCTCTGCCTAATCCTTTGGAGATTAGAGGCGTGATGTTATTTCTTGATAGAAGTTATACTGTTGGCTCAAAGTCACGCCATCAGCCAGTAGCCGTGCGGTCAGCGTGCGGTCGTCGTGCGGCAACCGACAGAAGTTCATAAAACGAGGCGAGCGGCGCGGCAACGGTCACTTTTGCTTGGACGGCGCTCGGAAAAGACTTGCTACCCGACTTATCGTGTGCTTCGCTATTTTTGGTTTATGTTTTTGCTCGTGTACTGATTATTCCATTTTGCTAGTGTTTTTTTCTACTTGATTATTGTTTAAAATGTTCCTCGTGATAATTTTTGTAATTGTGTAATTTAAAGATATTAAACATTGTTTATTTTTTTAACGTATTTCACTTCTGATTCCTAACAATACTTATACCCCGATAACACCAAACGAATAATTTTGGAGTGGCTTTACTGTCACTCCAAACCTAAATAAAAGAAAATTTTGTCACATTTGGCTCCACTTACTCAATATTTTTGTGATTTCAGGGCGATATATCATCGTTAGAACTTACCTTTTCCGTGGACGAAGAGAGATTAGGAGAAATAGTGACCCACGAACTTGTGCCGGGCGGTAAAGCTGTACCAGTTACCAACGAAAACAAGTAAGTAACTTACTCTACCTTACCATCATTATATCACTATCAATACATACTATAAAACAATATCCTCCGCCGTATCTGTTTTGAATGTCTGTTCACGATACACTCAAAAACTACTGCACCGATTTTCATACTATTTTCACCAATGGATAGAGTGGTTCTCGATAAAGGTTTTAGTATATAATTGGTTGCGATAACCGACATACACGCGGGCGAGGCTGCGGGCATCAGCTAGTTTAAAATATTCATTACAACTACACGTTTGAGTATGAATGTAGATGTGTATAAGAGTGATGAAAAACCATAAAAAAACGATATTCGGAGTCATGGACTGTGTAAAAGGTGATAAGGCAAGAAAGCAGCTGTCTGATGGGATAAAAGAAAAGAAAGAAAGAAAGAAAGAAAACATATTTATTTGGCACATGCCACAAGTGCACACAACAAAGTAAAAATTTTAAAAAAGAAAACTAAGAACTAAACACGAAATTGATTGATTGAGGATGACTAGAAAAAGAAGAGATGCAGCGCCGACCCCCAATGAATTATTAGACTGACTGCTCCGGCAAACCTGATGGCTATTTATATGCGGACCCTTACTTCGGGAAAGTCTCACCACTTTCTCGAACCTTCAACACAGTTCTATAGTAGAATTCTATTCTCGAACGATATCTAGAATGTTCTCGTAAAGCAACCGACGCAACATTATTTCCTATTTTAACCTTTTGACCGCCACAGACGACACAAACGACAAGCCAAAAAGCTTGTCGTCTGTGTCGTCGCTTTTTTTGCTTGTTCGGCTTGTCGTCTATACGTGACTGTGGCGCTCAAAAGGTTAAAATATGCTCTAATACCACTGTAAGATATTGGCTACCGGGTAAAACGGTGAATAGAAACTCAGGGCTGAATAGAGACAAAAGTTTGAAAGGGATTTTAATATAGAGTTAATTTGATAGGTTACCAACGTACTCTATTTCAAACGCTTAATTTTACTTTATGATTTAGATAGGATTTTGGCAACATACCATTTTAATTCGGTGTTAAAGTCCCTCTCAAATTGTTGTTTCGATTTACCCCTGCGTTTCTATTTACCCCGTTTTACGGGACTTCCATTTGAATGAGATTTTACGTAACACTGCATAAAAGCTAAAAATGTGTTCAAATTCAAATTCAAATTTATTTATTGTTTGTCACAGGTGAAATATTAGGTCTTATGATTACAATATATTGGATCGCTGCAACATACCTATAAGGTGTACAATTTTTGATGCTTGTTTGCGGTTTTTGATGCTTGTTTGCGTTTTTTATTATTTCAGAATAAACTACATTCACTTGATGGCCCACTTCAGGATGCACACGCAGATCAAAGACCAAACAAATGCCTTTATCAAAGGATTCAGGACTATCATTAACCCTGAATGGCTGTCGCTGTTTTCTACACCAGAGGTATACTTTTTTGTTTTATTCACGTTCACAAAGTTTATTTATTTTATATGAAATCAATCATTTTATATTTCAAGTAAGGACGAGTTGCATTATATATTTTTTCTATAGCTACAACGTTTAATAAGCGGCGACAACGTTCCGCTAGACCTGCGCGACCTGCGACGTCACACGCAGTACTACGGCGGGTTCCACGACTCGCACCGCGTCGTGAGCTGGCTGTGGGATGTGCTGCAGCGGGACTTCACCGAGAACGAGCGCGGCATGTTCCTTAAGGTGACATTACACACACACGCAGTACTACGGCGGGTTCCACGACTCGCACCGCGTCGTGAGCTGGCTGTGGGATGTGCTGCAGCGGGACTTCACCGAGAACGAGCGCGGCATGTTCCTTAAGGTGACATTACACACACACGCAGTACTACGGCGGGTTCCACGACTCGCACCGCGTCGTGAGCTGGCTGTGGGATGTGCTGCAGCGGGACTTCACCGAGAACGAGCGCGGCATGTTCCTTAAGGTGACATTACACACACACGCAGTACTACGGCGGGTTCCACGACTCGCACCGCGTCGTGAGCTGGCTGTGGGATGTGCTGCAGCGGGACTTCACCGAGAACGAGCGCGGCATGTTCCTTAAGGTGACATTACACACACACGCAGTACTACGGCGGGTTCCACGACTCGCACCGCGTCGTGAGCTGGCTGTGGGATGTGCTGCAGCGGGACTTCACCGAGAACGAGCGCGGCATGTTCCTTAAGGTGACATTACACACACACGCAGTACTACGGCGGGTTCCACGACTCGCACCGCGTCGTGAGCTGGCTGTGGGATGTGCTGCAGCGGGACTTCACCGAGAACGAGCGCGGCATGTTCCTTAAGGTGACATTACACACACACGCAGTACTACGGCGGGTTCCACGACTCGCACCGCGTCGTGAGCTGGCTGTGGGATGTGCTGCAGCGGGACTTCACCGAGAACGAGCGCGGCATGTTCCTTAAGGTGACATTACACACACACGCAGTACTACGGCGGGTTCCACGACTCGCACCGCGTCGTGAGCTGGCTGTGGGATGTGCTGCAGCGGGACTTCACCCAGAACGAGCGCGGCATGTTCCTTAAGGTGACATTACACACACACGCAGTACTACGGCGGGTTCCACGACTCGCACCGCGTCGTGAGCTGGCTGTGGGATGTGCTGCAGCGGGACTTCACCGAGAACGAGCGCGGCATGTTCCTTAAGGTGACATTACACACACACGCAGTACTACGGCGGGTTCCACGACTCGCACCGCGTCGTGAGCTGGCTGTGGGATGTGCTGCAGCGGGACTTCACCCAGAACGAGCGCGGCATGTTCCTTAAGGTGACATTACACACACACGCAGTACTACGGCGGGTTCCACGACTCGCACCGCGTCGTGAGCTGGCTGTCGAATGTGCTGCAGCGGGACTTCACCCAGAACGAGCGCGGCATGTTCCTTAAGGTGACATTACACACACACGCAGTACTACGGCGGGTTCCACGACTCGCACCGCGTCGTGAGCTGGCTGTGGGATGTGCTGCAGCGGGACTTCACCGAGAACGAGCGCGGCATGTTCCTTAAGGTGACATTACACACACACGCAGTACTACGGCGGGTTCCACGACTCGCACCGCGTCGTGAGCTGGCTGTGGGATGTGCTGCAGCGGGACTTCACCGAGAACGAGCGCGGCATGTTCCTTAAGGTGACATTACACACACACGCAGTGCTACAGCGGGTTCCACGACTCGCACCGCGTCGTGAGCTGGCTGTGGGATGTGCTGCAGCGGGACTTCACCGAGAACGAGCGCGTCATGTTCCTTAAGGTGACATTACACACACACGCAGTACTACGGCGGGTTCCACGACTCGCACCGCGTCGTGAGCTGGCTGTGGGATGTGCTGCAGCGGGACTTCACCGAGAACGAGCGCGTCATGTTCCTTAAGGTGACATTACACACACACGCAGTACTACGGCGGGTTCCACGACTCGCACCGCGTCGTGAGCTGGCTGTGGGATGTGCTGCAGCGGGACTTCACCGAGAACGAGCGCGTCATGTTCCTTAAGGTGACATTACACACACACGCAGTACTACGGCGGGTTCCACGACTCGCACCGCGTCGTGAGCTGGCTGTGGGATGTGCTGCAGCGGGACTTCATCGAGAACGAGCGCGGCATGTTCCTTAAGGTGACATTACACATCTACGCAGTACTAAAGTAGACCACCGTATTTGACGTTCACTGTAATACAGGACGGCATGTCTTTATTTCCTTGGAAGATGGGTAGGCCTTTAGTGTGGGACGCAACTTGCGTCGATACTCTTGCGTCATCTCATCTCTGCTCTCTTATCCAAACTCATGGTTCTGGGCTGGTGGTGCCGCTGCGGCTGCGGAGAACCTCAAGTGGCGTAAATTTGCCTTTGTGGAAACTATATTTTCGAGCCGTTTGGGGTTGAAACTCTGGGACCGTGGGGTCCGGGTGACCACGGACTTTGTAAAGAAATTTCGAAACGCCTTGTTAACGCTTCCTGTGACCCAAGGGCAGGCTTTTTCTTAGGCCAAAGGCTAAGTGTTGACATCCGACGTTGCAATGATAAAAAAATAACATAATTTTTTTTTTTTTGTTTCTAGTTCGTGACGTCATGCTCGAAGCCGCCAGTGCTCGGGTTCGCGCACCTCAAGCCGCCCTTCTCTATCCGATGCGTTGAAGTGGGCGACGATGAAGATACTGGTGATACAATAGGTAAGACTTACTGATAACATTACATAGTATCAGGCCTGTGTCCCTCGGATGGGAACGTAATAGGGAGCGAGACTCTGGTCGTAATCAGACACAAATAGACACGAATAAACAACTTTAACATTGATGAATCGGGAATCACCAATAAAAGTACCTACTTAAGTTATCGTTCCTTAAAGGGTATTGGTAATTCGAATGATTCTTCTTAGCGTGTCGGGGGCATTTAGTTATGCGAACTGCGGGAATCAAACGACCGCAAAACATAACATAATGAACCATTATTAACCTATAAATGAATGAATATACAAGCTGACACTTACTCACAATAACATTTTGAGGATTACATCAAAAGTAATTATTGTCATAAAAACAGCTGTACAGTGCGATCAAATTATCTTGGCAGGTCTGAACATAGGCTCTGCGAACTTTTACGCATGTAAACTTGTGAAGAAAACTGTTATTGCCAGATAAACCAATACTTATACGATCAGAAAATATCTAATCTAAACAGTGAGAAATACAAATAAAATAAATATCATAACACTTTTATTAGTTGTAACAAAATGACCTGCACGAAGTTCGGACCTGCCAAGATAATTTCTATCGCACTGTAACTTATCTGAACAATCACAGTAAACTTAGAAAGAAATAATCTCACTCAAACAATCTCTCTCAACAGGCAGCGTAATCCGAGGCTTCTTCACCATAAGAAAGAAGGATCCCCTGAACCGTCTGCCCACATCATCCACCTGCTTCAACCTTCTCAAGCTGCCAAACTATCAGAAACGAAGCACGCTTCGCGACAAACTTCGGTATGCCGTCAACAGTAACACTGGCTTCGAACTATCTTAAAAAGAGGACGGATTATTTTTTGAAGAATGTGGTCAAGTCTGAATCGTTATTGGATGTTTTTAAAACAACAGTGAGATTGGCCCAGTGGCTGAGCGATTGGCTGCTGCGCTGCATGTCGCGGGTTCGACCCCCGCACGGAACAAATGCTTGTATGATTTACAGGTAGTTGTTCCGGGTCTGGCTGTTCGTCTATGTGAGTTTAAATGTTTGTTATTGTACGCACGATAAAGTAGGATTACAAGTGTGGAATTGTGGAGCAACGTTTAAAAAAATTAACGTTAGGTTTTTATTTTTTAAACGTATTATACAGTACACCCAATAACAACCTGTAAGTTAACGAAGATAAAGATCAATATGAATTTAGCCATCTTGAAAAATGTGAGGTGAAATAACTATCAAACTAAAAACAACCTAGTCTCGAACATTTAAGTCTAGCCAATCGGAGACAATCAAACTGAGGGTGTAAGTAAATCAGTTACCTCAATGCCGCCATTTATTTTACAAGTCTTTTTGTTATCAAAAGTGGGTAAGGCAATTTGGGTGCTGTTTTGTATATAGATCGGGCACATACACACGAATAGTGTCTCGAAAATGGTAATTCGGATCTGCCGCATTTGTCAAAGGACTATAAATAAGCCTGAGTAAATCCTTCTTGTCATTGACGAACCAAATCGAAGGGTAGGGGAATTTTTATTTCGCCAAGATTCGACCTTAAATAAAGCCAGTGAATAATGTAAAGATCTGGCTGTCCTTTTATTCACCAAAAAGTAAAACCATTAGGTCTTCTACTTAGCGTCTTAGCCGTAATGGCAACACTTCTTTACAGGAACAAATATTGAAATACTCTCTATAAAACTGCACGGATTTGGGGAAATTTTTAAACGACATTTTTAATCTTTTTCACATCAAGTTTTTAATGTGGACGCACTGCACTGTTTTCACGTTTTTAATCATATTTTCAAGTGTTAGAAACTATAGCCACTTTGGGCAAGTGCTCAAATGCGTGAACCAATATGGTGAAGATAAAGCTGTACAGTCACGCATTAATAAGCATAAGCATACACTTGACAAAGTTCAAAAGCGAATTTTTCGTGAAATAAAAATTGTATGTTTGAGATATGACCTACTTTATGATAATATGGGTTCCAAAATATAAGTTTTCTTACGCAAAATAAGTATGTAATCAATCGAGTAGGTGAGAATTATTCTTCTAAACGTTGCTCAGTGTATAAATATTGGCTGCTGACTGTCCAAAGTGGAACTTAGACTGAAGTTCTGCTACACATACTGTTTGTTCACAAATAGATAAGTTAACCAAAGAACGTAACACTCAATGGGGAAAAAATAGGTTGAGTCAAGTAGGGATAATCATGTTGAATAAAAAAGTGACTTAATCGTAACGCAGCAGAACTGATTCTTCACTAGCTGCTCTAAAACACCTGATTCTCAAATGTTAATGACGATCTCAAAAAATATTTCCCTAAGAGAAAACACCGGCAAATGCAAAAATGGAGTACATTGAAAAGACTTAAGAAAATTGGAGTTTGTAAATTGTAATGTGTGAAATTGTGTTGCATATTCATAGGTTAAGCTTGTCAAATAATCGTGTGCGACTGTTGCACCATTTTTAATGCAATTTCTTTACCTTTTATAGGCCAGTAACTTAATATTACTAACGTCTAATGAATGTGTTAGATTTTTGTAATATTACATAGAGAAAACCCAATCGAGAAGTTTTTAGGCCAGTTTGTCCTATATTTACCTGTTTTACAGATTAGGCCTAAACAACTGTACGAGTTAATTCGAAGCCTACATTACTGATACGAATTATTTATAACATTGTATGTAGAACGAATGTACGTTTGTAACCTAGATCTCGTCATTTACCCATAGCGTGTACAATTCACGGTATAAATCGGTATCTAAAAGTGAATTCTAAATAATCCTGTCCAATGTATAAATAGGTGTATATAGACAATAACGTGTTAGAACTGTACTAACAGGGCTGGGCAAAATACATGCTTTGCTTTAATTGAAATACAAATTACAAAATACAGTATCGCAAGTAATTAAAATACAAAATACAAATTACATTTAAGTAAGGTATTTGAAATATAAAATACAAAATACTGTATTTTAGCAATTTTTAATTGAAATACAAAATACAAATTACATAATTACTTACAAAACTTAAATAAAAATAACCGCCTTCAAAAACCATCAGAAAAAAGTGTAAAGTAACTTTCTTTCGGAAGTCGGTGGCAATTTAAAAATGAATTAAAAACAAAATATCCAACTTAAAGTTTTTATTTGAACCTTATCCGCCTTATTACAAAACGTAGTTAAACCTGGTTTAACTTAGACTTGGTTTATCTCGCATGCTGTCACTTTCTTTTGAATATTATTGAAGTGAGACGTCATAAGTAATAAGGCGGCTTTTGTTCAAAAATTTAACCCAAACTCTTGTCAACAACCTAATTTTCTTACACGTGCAAAACTAAACCGTTATGACTTGCCATCTTAGCTTGACATTGACAATTCAACGTACATTTTTTTTGCGTTTTGTTGGCCAATTTTGACGTACACTCATAACGTTCAGTATATAACAGGTGCAGTGTTGCTAGCTCTAATAGCTGCTTTACTATCATTGCGAGGCGAGACCTCGCACGCACACTCCCGATCGCTAAATGAAGTTATAAATGTATTTTTGTTAAAATGTATTTTGAAGCCTCAAGTATTTGAAATACTAATTACAAAATACTTCGTCATCAGGTATTTGAAATACGAATTACAAATTACATTTTAAGGAAGTAATTGAAATACAAATACAAAATACGTATTTGTATTTCAATTACGTATTTTAATTACAAGTAATTCAAATACTGCCCAGCCCTGTGTACTAATAATGAAGTTTATTTTATTTACCCTTTTTATGTACCGTCATACCTTTGGCTTTTTAATGTCATTTTTAGATCAAAATTCATATTCTGGATCACATTTTAAGAGGTTAGTTTTGTTGATGTAAGTACATATGACTCGATGCAATTATAAACTGAGTTATTGGGAAGATTATGGAATAACTAAAACACATCGGAAACTTAAGAATGTACAGTCACATATAATGATATCATTGCACACAGAATTTGATCACTTCTATTATACATAACTATGCCACGTATTAACATCATTTTGAAAAAAATACAGCGTTTTCATATAAGTGCGATACCTACACGTCAATATGTAGTGGCCATTTTAGACCCCCTGTGGTCTAAAATTGCCACTTTACCAGCAGGGCTATTGCGTATCTTTTAATGACAGTGGCTAACATATAGTGACAGTGTCTATCAAATAACTGTCAAATGGTTAGTTTAAAAAAAAAATGCACCAAACCATAACCAATTTACAGTTAATTTATGGACACCTAAGATAGCCACTGACTTAAAAAAGATACGCAATAGCCTACTGATCATAATACGAATTGCGTTAAAAAGCGTAAAATGGACCTTACTTATTAGTAACTTTTGCTGTGATCATTTACGAATTTTAACGCAGTACATATTATTTTCCTATTGAGCTATTTTCCTAAATGGTCACAAACGCAGACGCAGGTATTATTATGAAAGTTCAATTTTACGCTTTTTAACGTAATTCATATTATGATCTGCTAAGGTGGCCATTTTAGACGCCCTGCTTTTTTTTTAAATTACTGAAGAACCTTTCTATGTGGGGGGCGGGGGGTTCAGAATGATAGACTGAATACGTGGTCGTTTGTGGGTCAATGTCCTTTCCACCCTATAGATTTTATCCATTCAATGTTTCATTATGCGAAAGATCTTTTTATAATATGGCTATGTATAAATGTTTAATGTATTATTAGACAGGACTGTACAATGTTATTTATTGTTAGGAAACAATCTAGATGTGACCTTCAAGTCTCGTTTTCACGATAAATAAAAGTTGAGTAACGCTGCAAAAGTCTATGTTGCTGGCAACATTATTGGAGAAACACTGACAGTTTACTTGTCTTGTCAAAATCGTTTTTTTTTAATTTTAATTAAAAATGTTTTTTTATTTTAAATTTATTCAGTAAAAATCTGTTTTTTTTTAATTACAAACAGGCACTTTAATTTTATTTATTTATGGTACAAGAAAACCATAAATATGTTACGCAACTTTTATTTATCATGAGTACGAGCCTTTACTTTGTCTCAATGTACACCCTTAGTATTGCACGATAATGTCTGATCTGATCATCATATTATTCTTACAATAAGGTTTTCAATAGTTATACTTTGCAATATTAACATAGAATTTGTCACTATGTGTTGTAATTATTTGTCTGTAGTCTATCTAACAACATGTTTTATTTTATAAAAATTATATTTCGTTGTTAATTTGGTGCAATCACTTTCAAACTATTTTATCAACATTGTATACAAGACGAGTCTACTGCAGAAAAGTTATGGGGTGCAGCAGCGACTGCCTATCTGACCTCCACAACCTAATAACTGGGTAATACGATACCCTTTGGTAAGACTGGATGTTAGAGTTTCGGCTTCTGGCTACTCGCAACGACTGTCAAAGATCTAGATAATGGCAGCCGTGACCAACGGCTTTACATGCTGACCGAGGATCTCATACTATGTAATATTTATAACTTTGGGCATCGCCGCAGTCGGTTAATATAGTTATTGAAAACTATTCTGCAGTAGAAAATGTTAAACAAAGATAGTATTTTGTAGTAGTGTTCCCATTTGAATTGAAAACTTTTATGTATTTTACTAATATATGCATAGACAAGGATCATTGTAAGGGATATTTTGTACTAGCCACGTAAATATGTTGTATAACACAATGTGATTCTCTGTGATAAAATAATTGATATTTATTATTGAGAAGTTTTATTAATACCCTTTGTTGTGCGCCCATGAGCACCAGTCATCCGAAAAGAGGAGAACCTAAGTGAGTTTCGACTTATTAACAGCTGATGCAGATGCAGAGTAATGGAGACTCTCCATTGAAGAGAAGCAGAAGAAAAACGATTCCCATATACCGGTTGATCTATTTTCTGATACATTCCTTGATAACAATATTCTCACCCCCTTTTATATAGGACTAAGTGCTCGTTTACGGAGACGCGGGCTCCTAGAGTATATGTGTTCCGTAGACGCGCGGCGGGCGCCGCGCGACGCCCCGCGCAGAATTCTCGTCTCGTGCTTTTTTATTAATTTACTGAGAGACGGGTCCACCGCAACAAACGCTGCATTTTAAACTAACGAGCGAAAATAGCTTCTCGTAAAATCGACGATTGAAATCGTTAACTTTTTCATACATCGCCATGTGTTTGAATTAAAAACGCAGCACGCGCCGCGCGACGCCCCGCCCGTACGTAAACATGCACATAAACTTAACTGGACAAATGTGGGGGTAATATTATGTAAACCGCTGCTTAACCTTTTAAAGCGCCACGGTCGTGTGTGTATAGACGACAAATGAAAACGTGTCCAACCAATACGCCACCGACGTCTGTAGGTGACAAAAAACCATTGCAAAAAACGTATTTTTTTAAACTTTTATCTGCTGTTTAATCCAAAATAGTGTCAAATAATAATTATAAAATGATAGTTTTGTAGATTTTTGTGCCTTGGCGTGGGAGGTGCGCCATGCGTCTTACGCTCTGGCGTTCAAAAGGATAACCCTTCGGGGATATGCGTGATGTTGTTTATTGCTAGAGGGGACGCTAGAGCAGAGCAGACCACGATACCATGGGAACGAAACGGTAAAGTCACTCC
Source organism: Diarsia dahlii (assembly GCA_949775195.1). Lineage (NCBI taxonomy): Eukaryota > Metazoa > Arthropoda > Insecta > Lepidoptera > Noctuidae > Diarsia > Diarsia dahlii. The sequence continues at coordinate 19,165,232 of OX459195.1, forward strand.
AATAATAACCTAACGCAACTGTTGCGTGGAGCCTAATAGCGGGGGTTTTCATGCTTTCATCATGATCAAACCGTATGAGAAGGGTACACGTAGGTCCCCTGGTTCAATCAAGCCAAAGCGAAAGGGATTGGGACGCCGTCGTCGCCTCCTGCGAAGCAGTGATGCTAGCGAAGGAGGTGGCGGAAAGGGAGGGAGAGAACCTCGTTCCAGCCGCCGCGGAAGACTCTCCGGGAGTCTGCCACCGTAGGCGCGGGCCTGTGGACGGTGAGTAATGGGCAGGCTCACCGACCGCCCGTCCTATGACCATGACAGGCCGTGTCGACGGCGCGTTCGTGTTCCACGCGCGCATCGAAGAGATGTCAGCAACATTGCAAGGGCCGACACCTGGGGGTCTAAAAAAAACCGACTTCGACAAAAAAAACACTCAAAAGTGAAAAATAAACTTGAGAAGAAAAATCAGTTACTGAAGTCGGTGACTTTTGTTTCTTTGATTTCATTTTTTTGTCACCGACTTCAGAAACTGATTTTTCTTCTCAAGTTTATTTTTCACTTTTGAGTGTTTTTTTTGTCGAAGTCGGTTTTATTTTTTGTAAAAAAGTTTTTATTTTTCACTTTTTAGTGTTTCACATGTGCTTACCCCTTCACAACGTACCGGCGTGATGTTATGTTAGGAACTGGTGTAAACAATAGACAGACAATATGAGATTTCAGCAATCCCAGTCCATTTGCTATCATTTATTGAGGAGTTCCGTTGCCTATCTCCGAAGTTCTTCATCAGATCTTCACAAAATAGTTTTTATAACCTTTGTAGTGAGTACAGGCGTGATATTATGTTGTGTGATGGCGTAAACAATGCTTAGATATGCTATAGAAACAATCGCGGTTAATGTGCTGTTATTTATTGAAGAGTTCCCCCGATTTCTACAGGATCCCATCATCAGATATTGAAATGGTGACAATGGGACCACACGGGAAGCACCAGCTTTCAAATGAAAAAAGAATCATGAAAATCAGTTCACCCAGTCGCAAGTTATGAGCGAACAGACATAAAAAAAAAAAAAAAAAAAAAATATACAGTCGAATTGATAACCTCCTCCTTTTTTTGGAAGTCGGTTAAAAACGGCCACTTTAGCAGTTCATAATAGGAATTGCGTCAAAAAGCGTAAATGACCTTTCATAATAGTAACAGCGTCTGGGACCATTAAGGAAAATAGATCATAGGTAAGTAATAATAGGAAAACAATATGAATTGCGTTAAATTCGTAAAATGGTCACAGACGCAGTTACTATTTTGAAAGGTCAATTCATATTCTGATCTGCTAAAGTGGCCATTTTAGACCCCCTGTTGGGGCTGCGGGTTGTTCGAAATAGATACCGCGGCCCCGGACAAAAAGGGACATGGTTGGTTTTTAATCAGTAGAAGTCTTAACCCGCAACCCCGACGCGAGTTTACTCGTCCCTTTTTTTTTGGGGGGGAGTGTGGGAAATCATGAAATATCCCCTCCCGCTCTTGGGCAGAGCGAAAGGGAGTGTCAGACTTCTACTGACTAAAAACCACCCATGTTCCTTCTTAGTCCTTTATGTCGAGGCCGCGGTATCTCTTGCAAAGAATCTGCAGCCCCGTCGAGTTATTACTCGTCCTTACATAGTATTTTCTAGAGAGGCTCTATTATTCTCAGGTTCCCAGGATCTCCCAAAAAGTTAATAAGTTCACTGGCTGTGATCGCCCGAAATGCAGTTCATAAAAAAGTAGAACATAAAATAAAAACAAACAGCAGACACCTCAAACTCATTTTCATTGCACTAATGTGGTAAACCCTGTAAGGGCACAATAAAATAAATAAGTATGTATTTATTTTATTATTCATTTTAAACAAATCTAGTACTTTTTATTTATAAAATAAGTCTTCTGTCTTCGAAAAAAATCTATAGGAATAATAATTAAAATAGTAGCTAAATATAAAGTAACTATGCTTCAGCACAGGCAGATAATACACCATTCGATTGCTTGCTCCTTCTTAGCAAATAGTAGATTAAACAACAAGTGAATTATAAGGGAATTTAATTCGAGGTACGAAGTTGGATCCCGAGAGCAGCGAAGGAATCCGAGGGATTCTAGAGTAGAATCACGAGCGTAGCGAGGGATTCTAGATTAGAATCCTGAGCGGAGTGAGGGATACAAGTACCGAGATAAATTTTTTATTCACGTGTTGTGTACTCTACTTTTTGCCATTGACTGTAAGAAAATAAATAGGAGCATGGTATTTATATTTATCACATTATATACCTAATATAAAACAACAAAGGATTAAATATTAAACTAAAATCAAAATTGAAAATGAAGGAATTGGCGCCATTCGTGGTTTTCCAGTCGCAGAACAAATTGTATGTTTTCAGGTACAACTCCCGGAGATTGAGCGTAGACGGGCTGCATTTTTCCATACAAATGTATTCCCCTATTCTCTTCCTGGATAATGCCTCTAGAGTAATCGTTTTTATTTATAAAAATCCAGGTCTATTGAAGGCATGCCCCTGTCATTTTTTTTTTTCAAAAAATTTATTACAAAAATAAATATGACTTACCAAAAACCTAAAAAAATACCCCGTTTTTACCTATAATCAGATGACTACCAAAGAAAATTGAAAAGTTTTTAAAATAAAAACAAGTAATAGGGGCATAGATCTATTCTTCCTTTAAATTTTGATACCAAATATAATTTAATTGGCTTAGGTTTCGAGGAGAAAACAGGAGAATACGAAACGTCGATCGGTCAAGGTTTTTTATAGGTAAAATCGTTCTGAGCTGCAGTTGTCTCTATCGCACTCACATATTGATACCGCCCGGTTGCTAGAGCGCAGCGCGACGGCAATAGTTTCTTCAAATACCTATTTTTCAATTCCCGCACAGCCCGTCTATGCTCTTAACTGCTGCTTTAGAACGAAATGATTCCGGAGTCAGTCTCTCATTTTCGTCATCGGAAGAACTAATTTTATTATCACTTAGGTTAATAGATTTTCTAATAACACAAAACAACCACAATAACAGACAGAAAAGAACGTAACTAAATTGGCGGGATATTTTTTTAAAATTTGGAATGGAATAACTCCCGACCCGTGATACAACTGCGATGTCGAATTGAACGTCTCAAAAGTCAAATATCGTTAAATGATCTGACAACGATTGCGATTGTAATAACCTCATTCTTTTTTAAGTCGGTTAAAAAATGGATGCAAGTGATTGGTGCAAGATGTTAATGAAGTGAAATAATAAAAATAATAATAATACTGACGTCACTTATACATGCAACGCATGTAGGTACTCCATGACGCGCGCTCGCTTCGCTCGCATATTAAATAACACTAATATCTTCTGTCCCCGAAGTGCCGGGCCTCCGCCGGCCTCCTTCGTCGGCCTACGGCCCGGTGCCCATGCCGCCCATAAAAGATACTGCCTCCTCGAGACGGTCGTATTATAATTTTGGTTAAATAAAAGAGGTAGTAATTGCATTGCACTTCAGCATTGATAGTTAACCTTTTCCTGTTTATTACCAGTAGTTGTTACATAGATACATTCAATTCCCAGAAGTACAACTAGTTGGACCAAGGAAAGAACAACTCACTCGAGTTGAACCATTGGTAAAGATATTTCCCCATAGAACAACCAGTTGAACCATGGGTAAAACTTCTCCGTAGTACAACCAGTTGGACATCGGTTGTACCACGGGTCGGTCACTCCCAGTACGTACTTTCAGCAGCAGCGATTTTTTTGTATGTCTTTATTCACTCAGTGATTAAAAGAGCGTTTTATTCACTGTTATCTATGAATAAAATGCCCTTTTTCGAGTGGCAATGTAAAAAGTTTTAAGCGCAAAACACACAGGGGACGTGTGCGGGTCGAGCGCGGGTAATTCCTGTATAACTCCCGACCCGCGCACGCGTTTCATTTGTTGTTGTTCATATAATAATTTACAGAATAGATTTGCGTAACTATAAACTTATGAATAAAAAACCAAATTGACAACACTGCGCTGGTACTGGCCGGCATTAATAGCAGCACTAGTGCTGACATAAAATTATCATGTTTAACGTTTTTTATTTGAAAATATCCAAAATACATGCTTACAGATGTTATTCTAACATTATTAAATGTGAATTGATTTAACTATTCACTCAAATGGCATATTACAATCGTTTACCATAAAAGGAATTCAGGTTGGTTCTCAAGCACAGCTGTTCACCGCGCGTCGTCGCCATTGTTATTTTCTGTCTCATTTTAGACCGCGTCCTCGCGCGGCGCCCCTCCGTCTCCCTCCCCTCGCTTCAACCAGTTTCGCTCGATTTTCGTGGTGCGCGGACGTCTGTGTGCGGCGCGGACGAAAAATTTCTCGGTCTCATCCTTTGTCCAAGAAGAAGCGAACTCCACAAAAACTCGTACCCACGACTGAACCTCTCTGCTCAAACGTAAAATAACTGGTGTAATCTACAGGTGTTTCATCGTTCCGTGTGTTGTAGTGATTCCCGCATAGTCAATCGAGCATGAATAATAAAGAAGTAACCGGTGATATTGTCGTGTGTCTACTGGGAGGCGAGGTCTGGTGATCGGGCGCAGTGTCGAGGTCGTAGTTTGGCGTGTGATGAGTCTGCGGTGACAACTCGCCGCTGAGCGGTTGGATGGCGGCTGTAAGCGGCCCCGCGCGGCACTCTCGCGTCTCCATGAGTGTGTCCATGTCGCTGATGCAGGGCGGTACGCAGAGCGCGCCGCAGGGCGCCATCCTGGCGGCAGCGGCGCCCTACTACCAGACGCCGGCCATCCCGACGGACGTGCAGCCTGACCGCCCGATCGGCTACGGCGCCTTCGGTGTTGTATGGTGAGTCAATCTTGTTGTTGTTTATATTTTCAAATTGCCCGCGTCACATTCAAAACTAATTGATGAAGTGTCTATCAATTCTGGTCGTGGTGCAAACTTTTAAACTTTCATGAGTTCGAGAATTGCAATAGTGTGTGAACGAACTTTGAGGGTTTAAATTACAAACGAATAAACGTTTGTAATTTGAAGCTATTCTGTATTATTCGGCTCACGAGTTTTTCGTTTTATCTAATCGCATTGTGATTGATGGTAGATCTTTGGCTGTTGTGCTTAGCTGTTCGCTCAATGATCACAATAGATTCAGAAACCTGACTCTAGCATGCTTTGGCGGTATTTGTACTTTTTGATGTTTGATGTAGGTCTACCCATTGACCCTTAGCTCCAAGTTAAATTCCCTATTTGTTAAGAAAATAAGGTCAGTGGGTCGTCTTAGGGGCGGATTTGAAAATAAGTAGCTACCTACTTCAGAAGGTCTTGTTTAACTTACCTGTTACAAAAAAAAAACATACTATTGTTGCTAATTACAGTACATAAACAATATCATTAAACAAGTATAGGTTAAGTACCGACTGATCTGGAATGAACTTTAGATTTATATTCATTTTATCATTTCTACCTACTTAATTCTATTTAAAAACCTTGATAAATAAATCAGGTAGTTAAACAGTATTTACATAATGCCTTGTAAGAGAAAAAATAATTAAAAAATTAAAAATACCACTTGGCGGTGTAAATTTTTAGTCATGTTGTAGTCAAATAATTTGCAATCTTAATGTTTATTGTTTACATATTAGCAAAAATTACTTAATTATAGATACAAGTATTTCCCAGTCTTGCATATATATAGCAATGAGGTATTCTAATATATTAAAGGAGACGAAAAAACAGCACCTTTAGCGTTGTTTGGTAACTAAACCCCGTTAAAAATATCACTTTTACTGGCATTATCAAAATTGGCAAAAAAGTGCCATACTAAATTGCTTTTTATTTTATAGTTTATTTTGATACAGTTTGATTAAACTGTATTGTGAATTATTGTGATGTTAAATTGTTACTGAACTATTGCTGACTGTTGACCGCACCTACTAGGTAAAAACCCATTTGATTTTGATAGTGAGACAGATCCAATGTTTTTGTTTTCTGGCTAAAACACATATTTTCTAACATTTTTATAGCATTTCTGCTCTCAAAAACAATCACATTGCAACAGCTAGGATGTGTGCATTCATGCACCACATTTCACAAACTGAATTCTTACATTGTCGTTTTTATCGAGTCCGATTTTACGACCTAAAGCTCTGCTACACTCAAAAAGTTTTTTATCTACGACAATCTCATAAATCTAAGAGCGAATGTAACATACGGGGGTTTAGAACTTAAGTGCTGCCAAATGTTCGCCAACAATGTTTTTTGACTACAAAAATCTCCAAGTGTTATAACCACTTGAGATTTCTGGCACCCTCGAGAAGTAGGTACCTAAAGCGTATTCTCACGTTTGAAACTACGAACAAACTGCTCCTATCTCCAGATTCCAACGCGTTCATAAAATCCTGAAGCAATTTAAAGAAACAAAGACTAGGTACCGTTATCCCGAGCATCGTGTAGTCGCTAGTCGCTACCCAAGTGCTACTATTGTCGATAAGTAAAGCGCGCTAAGCAATTATTACCACTTTACCAGTCTCTACGACCAACGTTCGTTTTACTACCACTGAACACGATGCAACCGTTAAACCTAGAAAGCTACGATTCCATTTCAAATCTTCCATTTTTAACGAACAGGACCGCTTTATTACTCAACCTAAATCTTTCTGAGCCTCTATTAACATCAGTTGTCGAACTAAACAAGTTTTGAAAGTTTTCCCAAAGTTTACATTGCATTGAAGTTAGGCAGTTCACCAGTCTAATCTGCACCAGTTGCCTTCTGTAAACACGTGGAGTTAGCACCGGCCGGCGACGGGCATTCGATTCAGCGTGAACGACATAGGAGCGCTTTTCAATATTCATGTTCCCCGCAATCGAATGCACATTGCGTCTGACGACCAAAGTCGCTCCTCAAACAAAACTGTGCTTTATTGCTCACGGCTTTAGCTAGCTTTTGGCTTAATGATTCTGATATCTGTTATTGAAACGGAGGTAGAGAATGCGTGGTTCCCTCTTTTAAGCGACATTCACCCTTACGTCTATTGGTGAAGATTCGAGTTCGAGCACAACCACAGTGGGAGCGCCCTGAAGTAGTGCAACGTTCGTGCATCATCGAGGGTAGCGGTTGTTAGGTATGGGTGGATGCTTTGTGTCGACTCGTCGTGCGTAGGTAGGTCCCTCATGGCGCTTGCCGCGTCGATTGTGTGTGAACGACCGCGACGAGGGGAGGCACGCCTGATTATTCCGAGCCCGCGTCGATCGCCGGTCGAGAGCCCTAAAACCCGGCTCTGCTCTGCTCCTATCCCTCGTTCCTTGTACTCGCCCGTTGAATGCAAATAGGGACTCCTTATTCATTAACATTTTAGTTATTTCTCTCCTTTTTGAGTGTTTTAATTTATTCTGGTCCTGGCTTCTGTATTTATCTTAGTGTTCATCTGCTCAGTAATACGCAGTTAGATATGATTATTTATACTTTTTGGTGAAATAAAGTTTGAAGGTAGCCCCCCATACACGCTAGAGTGACCCATACATGTAAACCGAAGCGTGTTTGTTGCAAAACTGCAGGTTTGTCCTCTACTCAGCTCAAGCTTACCTGACGGGTGTACCTGTTCAGGTAAACCTGGCAGGTACACTCTAGCGTGTTTGGCTACCTTCACTCACGCTTTGCTCATCCTTAATAGTAACGAGTCCGTTTCATACGTCACTGCTCACTGCTCGCCGGTGACAAGACAATCACGATAGCGCGCTGTCATAACAACTTGTGTCTAAGAATAACAGCATACGCAGTAGAAAGCTGCAATAAAAGGAATTCTGCAACCGATCATCATACACGAGATGTTTAATTATCTGTTGACCTGAAATCGGTAAATTATGTCAAGAACCTGAAACTGTAAATGCTAACTACTTTCGCCGAGGAGACATCGAATGTCAAGATGACTATAGTGTGAAACATAATGTACCAATAAGTTAAAATGTAAACAGACATACTGCTACACAAATAATGTTGGCAAACTTCAAACTCATAGAAATCAGAAATCAGTCGTCTCGAGAGAATACACGTAGATATAGATAGACACAAAGAGAAAACAGAGCATTACATTGCGTCCTTGCTTACACATTCACATGTAATTTAATAACGAGCAATATCAAACGATAACAACTTGATATTCGGTGCCCGTGCTACCTGCATGCCAATTGAGGACGACTGGCAATTCAAGGTGATGAACTTATGTGTCGGGCCAGCTAGGATGGGCCCGGCCTATAGTAAATTAATTACCACAAGCGTGCAGGCTGATTGATCGGGCTGCCGGCTGAGCGAGGGCCGCCGCGCCTCGGGTCGCGCCTTCGTATTCCACCCTGCTCACCGTGGCTAATTGCTCCACGCCAGTTGAAAAACTTGATCCATCCGCCTTTATGGCGAACTCGCTCTCGAATTGAGTTTTGAACGTATTTTGTGAAACACTTGATGTAAAGTACACTCTTGATGTTGAAGCCTGTCCATGGCTTTAGAATAAGAACAAAGTATTAAAAAGCGAGGATACTCTGATTCCGCTCAAATTCATCTTAGTTATTATTATCGTCTAAAAAGGGAACCTTTCATGTTTTCAGCATCAAATATTTCTTATTGGTTTCATAAAGGTTTTTTACCTGCTACTCGCATGAATAGCTATTCGATTACCTGCCTAAGTCAGACCTCAACCCCTCACCCCAACACAAATTTCAAACTCGAGCATTCAAAGTTGGCAGTCAGATAAAAATAAATGTTGACAAAGAAGTCCTCTTGAAGAAATTGGAGTAATTTAAATGTACTTACGTGCAGTTACCTAGGCCAAGAAAGCATGACAGAAGCTAAACAGATATTGTACCGAATCGAGACGATTACGACAGTTTTTGTTTGTGTTGATCTCCGTTGAAAAGCCATCGAGTTTCACTCGGCTTAATTCGATCATACGCTCACGACTCACGATTACCATTGTTTTACTCGTCATCTTCACCATTTTATGATACAAGATTACAAAAAAACTTGAGTGATGAATATAAATTTTGATAAAGGTAGAGGGAGAGAAAGACCAAGGATACGGTGGATAGATTGCTTGACGAATGAACTGAAAGAAAAAGGAGTAAAGGATAGCGTGACGGTTTCCGAAGAAGAATGAAAAAAAAACGTGCCAAAAAAAGGGCAGTAAGATAATGAACTGTACGAAGAAGTAATATTAACCATATCAAGTGAGGCATAACGTGGTTTTACCCACAAATTCTTAATAACATCTGAACATCCCGAAATCCTTACCCATTTCATTGCCACGTCCTTCTTTGTACAGAACCAACTCCGTAATGCTATACGCTAGACAAAAGAAGTAATAACTTTAGAAACCTTTTGCCGCTGAACACAATAGAATCCATTTTTGCTAATCTCGTTACAACACGTTTGCCGAGGAGATCTGATAAATAAACGAAGGATTGTGCGTTTATCGGCACATAGCTTAGTTCTAATCTAAAGGAATTAGCTTATTGTGAGGATATTGCATGACACAACTTTGTGGGTCCATCGTCCAAATTCAAAGAATCCAATCCAAAAAGTTCTTTTTGATTGATGGTCGTTTGATACATCGGTGAACCTTTAAATTGTTTAACGTACAGATGTGTGAAGTAGACAAGATAACGGCAGCATCGCAGAGCGAGTACCGGCAGCGAACTGGCCTGCTTACCGCCTAACCAGGTCACGGGGAACTTATAGTCCGCCTGCCGGCTATCGTGCGTGTATTCAGTGATGTGACATAATTCTATTGTAACATTGCCAGCTTAGATGCACCAGAAGACTGCAGGATTAATGGGTGCAAAAATATCAACCAAGTTGTGCCATTTTCTCCATCAAGGTTTTGTTGCAACGGAGACGACGTTCAAAGCGCTGTGTAGTATTGAAGTTCTGAAAAACAACTTCTCCCTGGAGAGCAAGTTTTGTCGATGCTCAAACCTAGACTTCATCGTGAAATTAACCTTTGTCTTTTCTACTCCTCTGTCTTCGATTACTGTTCAAAGTCACACTTAAACATAGAAGCTCTCGAGACTCCCCGCGTTGTGTGACCTGAGATACCACTTAGTTGCAAGTCAGCCATTAAGCACAGAGGTTTTTTGCTCCATCACCGTCGAGCGATAATTGCTGTCGTGAGAAAGGAGCAGAGATTGACTGATATAGGATTAATGTTTAAAGCTGACACTGATAAAGATATTCTAAAGCTAATATTGGAACTCGGTGTCAGGTCACGGCAGGCTAATCACCTGTAGGATAAATTGAATACATATTAATATGTGTGCCCCAAATAGATTAAAGGAGCACCAATTTATGATCAGTAACTGTCGAATCTAGCACATTTGTATCTCGCCTTAACGGGTAATGTGTAGTTACCGAGATCCACACCAAATCTTGGCTGACGATGTATAATATTATGTTGTGCTATGGAAAGGCAACCCCCTCGTGGCTATTCAGTAAATTCTATGCCGTGGAGGTCATGAAAAGCGAGCAAGGAAATGTGTCAAAAGGATGGCAGATTGGCAGCAGCCGCCTTTTCTCTTAAAACATTCTAAAATTAGCATTCCATCTGCTGAGCTCGGTAATTACGGCAATATTTGTATGAGGACCTCCAGGATCAGTGAAAGACATTCTTGTTTTTTTTTCACCCTCACGGAGCTCCTGTTTATTCCATTTCGCCGTTACAGCGTACAAATTCCTACTTTATGAAATCCAGTTTTCCTTATCTGTTCCCCTAATCCAGAGCGCGTGGTACGGCGTGACGTCACGACTCACGCAGTGTGTTCGCATAACAAGTTTGTTTCCAGCTATCTTTACTACACCTTGTTTGATAAGCCTGTTTTTGGAATAGAGAAGGCGTCAACATTTGGTGCGAGTTAAATATGGCTTCCATAAAAAAAGTTCACTAAAAATAATTTATTATTGAAAATACTGGCACATGTTTGATGTTACCATTACAATATCTGGGTTTATTTGCCGATAAAAGGGCGTTTTAGAGAAATGTTGAAAGTCATTAACCTGAATTTCACTCTCAGCTTACTAAGGGCTGAATTTGGCCACATTTCAACAACTAGTGTATTACTATTATAATGGTCCATACAAATGAAGCAATGGCCATTGAACAGTAGCCAATATTAACTATTGTTTAGTCACTTCATCAAACATATGAATTGCCGAATCACAAAATGTGGGAGTCCGAAATGGCCGATTTAGCGGATTCACGTTCAATCAATTTTTTTTTTTTAATTGAGACAGCCGCAGTGTTATGAATTGTCACTTGGTAACCGTTTTACGAATTGTAAGGATTGTAAATGATTTAGCGAAAGAGGTAGAGAAGACCAAAGAAATGATGAATGTGTGTGTGAAAGATAAATGGTACGATAGAAGACGTCTGATGAGATGTTATTTAAAGAGAAGACATGCAACCCCGACCCTAAATCAATAACGTTAAGGGCAAGACAATGATGATGATTCTGCTTAAACAGCAATTTTAGACCCTCTGATTTCTCAATCAGGACAATCTTACTTTTGGGAAAGGTTGATTTCCTTTTAATAAATTCTCAATCGCCTATTGATACGGCACATAGCAACGAGGATTGGGTGCCTTGTAAATTATGGGTGTACAAATACTCGCCTGAGATCCTTGTTTAGGAACAAAGGCGAGGCGGCCATTACTCTTTTATTTATAAAACAAGCGGTGAAGTTTCTATTGGTACTCCGTTCTTGACAACGGACACGTGTATCGACAGTCTTCTGTAGTTTATTTTTCTCACGGACCCCAGAACCATATTTGATAGTATTGTCTATTACCAAACGACACGGTTGGCGCAGTAGCTGATCGATTGACTGCTGCGCTTCGGGTCGAGGGTTCGATTCGCACACGGAACCAATATTTGTATGGCCTACTACTACTAGATATTTGTTCCGGGTTTGGTTGTTTAGTATGTCACAATACAGGTGAAGTTCCTAAAGTGGGGCAAGGATTTAAAAAAAAAAAGGACGTTGTCTTCAACCAAAGTACAAGAGCTATAGCTCCTATAGCTCAAATCTAAGGCAATCAAGTAAATGAACCAGTATTAACTTCAAACCTGAACAAAACAACAATTGAAAGTTAAATGTAGCCTTATTGCCTCTAATGTTGAGCTATTTCACAAGTTTACGCTTCTTTGTACAAGTTTCAACCTATAACGGCAGACAACGACTGACAAAGCCGACTGTTTTGTATTTGTTCCGTAATTGTACTGTCAGTTTAATACCTCGACAAATTGTAGTATTATTCCGAGCAGTGAGTAGTAATACCTGCGTTTTTAAACCTTATCTACTTGAGGAACTGTACTAATGAGGCATTTTGGGAGTAGTTCAATGAAAATAATGTAGAACACGAGGGACAGACTGGAAAGGTATAATAACAATGTCGGTGATTTGGCTGCACGTCAAAAGGTTGGTACTGCGTATTGCACGGTATCTAATGATAGCCGTCGCAGCGCGATTAATTGGCAACAGTTTACTGGACACGGCTTCCCCATGGTTCCGCGGTTCACGCAGGTCACTCAACCTCGCGGTGTTTATCAGAGATTGTGAACATTCGGCGGTGCGTGCACGCCGTTTACGTGCCATTGACATTCGGGACTCGGTTTTGCATCGGAAATAGCACACGCTAATATTATTATTTCCCCGACGATACAGGGGGACGTTATTTTTATCGTGGGTTCAATTAGCGAGTAAGTGCGCAGTTCATGCTATTCGGCGTACGCTTTTAACTGGAACTGTCGATGGAACGCATCGTATCATGCGTTCTGCGCTAGTTACTGCTTCACTGCACCATAAAATGCCAAATGTTTGATCACTATAATATCGGCAGTAGCCCTAAAAATGTTTTATTCTTCGCTCTCGTTCGGATTTACTACGAAAATATAAATAGTTAGTGTCTCGGGTTATCGACTTTAATATTTATGTTATCGTTCAGTTTCCTATGAATACGCCCGATAAATAACATAATCGACATCCAAGCTGGGAATAGTAATTTATTTGCTAATTCAAAATCATCTTGCGTAGTTCGAAAAAGATTAACACAATTAACCTTATTAAATCATTTGTCTCTTTTGTCATCACAGTTTACATTCAAGGCCGTGACTTAAATATCAAAAATTGGACTTCTGCCTATTCCGTAATACAACACTATACTAAAAATAGTGCGAAACTAACAACAAATTAGCATTATTCAACGTTTTGGGATCGATTTTACTTACAATAGTTCCATCAAGCCCCGCCCGACGTTAAGGCAGAGTAAGCCAGAAAGGGGAAATTTGGAAAATATCGTCAACAATTAAACCGTCATTACGTTTCATTTCGTTCACGGGTTGCAAATTACCCTCCTGCCTCCATGGAGGTGGAAGTTAGACGCGGGCGTTGGGATGGGCGCCTCTGGATATTTTATTGTATCCAGTCTCACCCCGGGGCCTTTAGAAACTGCCGCACCTACTACCACGTACTTTGGACGCATGGAGCACAAATGTTTGGACGCCTTCGGTAACTTTGGATAAGATATTTTCTTCCATTTTTCGTCGTTATGGTTGCATATTAGATGCAATATAAATTGAGAACCCAGTTTTAATTAGGGGAGACTGGGTACACTTGATACCTCTGGGACACATGGTACATACATATTTATTTTATAAACCAACCACGCTTGCTAGACTATTCAAAACTACGTACGGTATGACTTGTGAAACGCCGTGTTTCACAAGTCCTATCAGATATTATATAGTCTAGCAAGCGTGGTTGGTTTATAAAATAAATGTACCATGTGTCCCAGAGGTGTCAAGTGTACCCAGTCTCCCCTAATCAAGTCTTTTCCTTTATCCAAAATCCAGATGGCTTTATGCAGTTTTGAATTTCAACGTTGCTGGTTTTTCCCAAATATCGACGATAGTAATAGTATTTGCCACACAACTTCCAAGTAACATGAAATGTGTCTGAAAAAAGACAAGCATATTTGACGTAAAACTGCGAAAAAGCGAACATGAAATGATTTTTTTCCAACTTTGTGATATCGATCACACATGTGGTTGAACGCACGTCGCTAGTTTCCTCCCGGAGCTCATTGTGCGTGTGTGACGCACGGGACCGCACACGGCGTCCCAGCCCTGCCCTGGCTCCACATCAATCACTTCCTAATCGAATTTTATGAACGTTTGAACACTGCCTGCCATGTCCTGTTGCCCTGGTATTTTCATTGACAACTCACTAACGTCTATTTAGAGATGCTACAATTATATTAACAAGGTCGTGCACTCCTCTACCACTTATAAGGTTTGCCATGTCGTGCCTTCTATAAATAACCCTGGACATGGTGTTGACCTCACATATTCTTCATCGTTGGCTTGAAATATCCCGAAGTGTACTTCTAAAGCTTACCAAGTTGTGTATTTTAAACTGGATCGAATGGTGTTTACCTGACTTCATGTAAAGTTCGATCCCTACCGACGACGTAACTTCAACGAAACTATTTCCAATGTGTGTTGGCATTATGTAATTCTAAGCGACTGCTAATGAGGCTACAGCTCGTTAATTCTGCTTGTTCAGTCGCTTTTACAGGACTCAAGGTGTACGGCAAACCTCGGTAATCAAACGACACAATTTAATCACTTCTTTGTCTTTTAACTTTAATGGGAAGCTGAAATTTTGTATTCTGCTTACAAATATAAATATTCCAAAACATGTTTTTGAATTAAAAAGTTGAAGGCTATGAATTAAACAAGGCTTGCTGCTCATTTGTGTTTCTAAATTAACTTAGTTGGTAATGTCGCAGCCCTGGAGAGTGGAGCCCGCAGTTTTAATCATATTCTTTAGCCGAGGACTGTTCTAGCGCGTTTTGTATGCAAGGAGCGTGACCCAAGTTTCCGTTTTCGGCCCCCATGTGAAAACGTTTACACAATGTCAAATTGCCTACCTGGCCGCTTGCAAAACACGGCCTTCCTGCGGGGCCGAGCATTGTCGACGACTGCCCGATGTTAATATCAACGATAACTGTATCTGACTCATTGTTCGTAGTTTTTGTCTTCGGTAATTGTGAAATTTCCCATTTGCTAGTACGCGAGCGGACAAATGAGGAATTCATATGGTTTTGTGTCAATCGGTGTATTGTTTCGCTGTATTGGCTCGAAACAAAGGATTTAACATTTCTAGCATTTACACGTAATGTACACGATAAATTGTGCGGTTTTGCTCGTTATAATTTATAACGAGTGATAAGTCAATTTCAAATACCTCTCATTTTAGTCACCACTGGTTTTATTTTAAGTTAAATATGAATGAGGGACTATTTATTTCGAATTGCGTAAAGGCTTATATACTAGGCTGACTTGCTTCAAAGCAACAAACAAGCAACAAACAGTAAACGATTTTCCTTAGAACGTAAACCATGGATTTCCATTACTCCTAAGGTATTAGGCCATAAAATTTAACAACTTTAATAATCTACACTGAGCTTATGACGTAATGTTTAAGTGTGTATTGTTAATATGTTTCCCTCATAACTCGAGACCCGTTAGACGCCGGATACGGCTGGTCACTGCGGTGTTAATACTATGACATCACTCATGCTTCCCACCAAATTGTAGTCATTAGGTCATTGACACACATTGCATACCTCCCAGAGTTCGCTGAGCTAATTTAGCCTAATGTATGGTATTATGAATTCCGTTTGAGTAAAAAATCAAAATCTCACGGCAAAAAATCCTTTAAAATTGCTGTGGCCGAATGATTCTGCTTGGTCGATGATACATTTGTGTACCGAAACAAGTACCGGATTCAGGCTGTATTGTATTCTTAATATATTTGCATCGTGTCCCCTGCCGTGGGTTTCTTGCGAATAGGTCTCATTCTAATTCCCCACAGAGGTGCTCCGTCGTTGATTCAATATTCCACGCGCGACACTGATCTCTTTCCTCTCCTACACCGACTTTAAAAGCGACTTTATCCAGATAAAGGAGTTGGTTGATGGTTTCTATGCTTTAAGCAATTAGTCAGGTTCTGAAAGTGATGTCATACTATGTAGGTGTCCTCAGGGCGTATGCTATGTCTTTGCGTTTCATACTTTTGATTCAGACAAGTGGCTTTCCTAAACTTTCGCTGAGCGTAGCATATGGCAGTTTTGTAGCTATCGTCCAATATTCGAGCTTTTCAGTCAAGCGTTCTACGATCTTGCAAAACTGTCTAGCCTCACAATCACAAATTCAGAACAAAACGACACCACAAAACCACCACCACCACCGACACCATAAAACCGATGTCTTAATCCAATGATGTCGAGCACTTCATCTGCACCTTGAGAAATCTATTCAAAGCCACTAATAATGCCGTTGTCGTGACAGAGTTCTGGATGAAGCCCATCTCACACTTACAAATGAACCATCGACACGGCGAAGAAGAAGAAGACATACTAAAACTATTTAAAGAGTCTCCATAGCGTCACCGTGTCACAGTGTCAAGCGGGCTAGTTCTGAAACGGATGTAACGCCCATATACGACTCGCGTTGTAAATTCGCGCGATGACATGGCGCGCGCGTTCCAATGCGTCGTCGCCTCGGTTCGTTCGGAATCCTTAATTTAACTGGTCTCGATGCAGGCACTGCCGGAGATGCAGGCGGAATGAGCTTCCCGCCTGTGATTGCATTCGCACCCGCTTCGTGACTCCAAATTAATGTCGCGTCTTACGGCGTCTGACGTGGAACGTGGCCCCATAGATTCTGTGTCCTGTCGCGTCTAAGCCAGCTTTTATTGGGTCTAGATATGGAGCTGGAAGCTTTAGTATTAATGTTGATTCAAACTTATGAGCTCGGCTTTGAAATCGATATGTTACTTTGGTATTTTTGTTCTGTCGTAATCTGCTTCCATAATTGTTTCAGGTAAGCATCCATGATCAATATTTCATCGATACCGGTTAACACGACAAACGTAAGTGATTTCTAAAAATGTTTCGAAAGCATTACGTTTATTAACGATCGAATCAAAAATTAATTGGTTTTCACAATGCACCAACTCATAACTCGAAATCCGATTTCATATTTTGCGAAAATACAAAATCATTTTTTTGAAGCGATGATAGTCGTACAGTTAGTTGCGGGACAGATATGAAAAAAAGTTCCAGAGAATACAAGTTTTATACTTTTAAAAATGTTTTTTTATCTCGGTTGCCTGCAGTCATTTTAAACACCATGCATCTTTGTGAACGTGATTGAAATAATTACTGAACGCATTTTATCACTTTTTATTGTTCAAAACGTTAGAAATATAACCCTCACTAACTCGAATTTAATAGTCGTGCAGGTGTTAATTAATCATTTGTAACGCCCTACGAATATAAAAGGTGTCCTTTAGAAAGGACAGTAAAATACAGGTGTATAATAACGAAGTGTTGAATAGGTGGTCAAACGTGATCCTATTCTGGTCTAGCTAAAGAATTGAACCGGCTCTGGTGATCAATTCCAGATCTGTGTACGTGGCTATCTAGTTACTGAGTGTAAAGTTTCCGTGTCGCCGCGGTGCGTCTCTCACACAATGAAAATTCTCACAATCAAGTTCTACTCGACGTAACTTACACTAGAATGTGGAGTCGTAGACCATGATACTGAACACGGCTGCGAACGCCTTTTATGACCACATTAATGGCCATTTTACGACGCTAACTGACAACTAAAACTAATTTTGAAAGTTATTCCTGGCAACAAAGTTCTAATTTCTTGTCCAATTAACTGAATGGAACCATGTGGTGTTTTAGAAGAATTTGGTTCTAGAAACATGGATTATGCTTTGGGATAAAGTTTATTGATCCAGGATCCTCTAAGAAGAGATTGAGCCACACCACGCGGGCCAAATGCGATTTGGCAGATGTCACATAGGTACCTTAAATTTTTTTGGTTCTACGACATACCAGTTTCCTCACAATGTTTTCTGTAAACGCATATCATATCGATTGCGATTGTTAATTAATATTATTGGAAAACAATCCCACTTCAGTTCTTAAGTAAATGGGCTTGCTGCAGTCTTGCAGAACAATGTTCGCACAAACAAATGACTTAGTTACTTAATCACATCGGTGTAATTACTAAGTAGGTACTTATTTAAGTGGATTAAATGAACTTTAGTGATCAGATCATTAACTGATACTAGATGATTAACATCTTTAAGGCAAATTTCACGATAGCATAACTAAACCGCATTTAAGACCTGTCAATATTCCGTAACAATGATGATACTGACAGTTGTTCAGAGCAGTTTACGTGTCCTTTGGTCCTTTAATTCCACGATAACCACAGATAATCTTATTAAAAGGTCCTCTCTCAAAATCAACCAATAGCAATATGTATTCGTTATGCTTCTTTTGAAAGATTCTTGAATGTCAAAAGCGTCTCGTCCCTCCACGGTTATAAAGGAAGCACCGGCTGCCGAACCATTTATAACAATAATAGAGGAGCAGGGACTCCACTGGCCACTGCGTTTGATTGATTGAAGCGAAGCACGACTGCGCTCAAGAGCTTCGGGATGAGCCGGTTTTATACATCCTTGGAAAAAAATACAACTAGGATCCCTAAGAAGGATTCATCGTAAGCTGGGCAAAAACGCGCCATATGTTTATTTTATCAAGCACTGTTCAAATATTTTTGTTGATTTCATCAGTTTTTGAATAGAATACGTGGGGCTTTGTTTATCGATTTGGTTAATAAAATACCTACAGCACTTCACGAAACCGATAATACACGTGTCCCTGTCACCGAGCAGCTGCTGAAAACGTGACGGTTTTCCTTGTTTGTTTACTTATCGAAACAAGAGGCTAATTCTGTTTTATTAATAAAATATTATTATAAAACAATCGGAGCAATGAGCGGGGTAGATTTGTGTTTGATACGTGTGAAGTGAAGCCAGGCAGCGAGGCGGCAGATGCGGCGTAGGTCACCGCACCCGGGACCAACGCAGCTGGATATTAAGCCCGCCGCCAGTTTTTGTGCTCCCGGACTCTCCACCGTCTAGGAACGAAACGAAACACTACTAAGATAACGTCTTCCATGGAAAAACGATCCGATCACATACTCCCCAGCTCAAACATAACTCGAAACATTTCATTTTTATATCGCCGCCTAATGCGTTACGAATTTAAAATTCAAGATTTTTATTTTTTTTCCTTTTATCTTCACTGAACGGGCACTTCGTGACTTGCCCGGTCTATGCGGTCGACGGCGTGGCGTAATTTTCTCGTTTTAAGTGGTCATTAGTTCCACAGGGACAGGGACTTTGTCTGTCGCACGACCATTAACTATACACGCATACCCGCATGCTTACCCTAAACCACTAGAAAACTTCGTTCTTAAATTATGACGAACGTGATAAAGCCTGTGAAATATTAAAAACAAAAACGCGTCTCAAAGATTTCGAGAGAGCGCAACTATGTTTCGCTGCTAAACCGGAGATACTTTATCATTAGTTGGGCGAGGGTTTTTGCGATGTGAATAGCGTGCCCCTACGCTGGCGGTGCTCGCCGGGTGCGCTGCTCCGGGTTTGGGGTGCGTTCACCGCAGCCACGCGATCGATGCCCGGCCCCAGGCCAACTCCGCACAAAGACCCACCTACCAGAGCTCGTTTTCATTTAATAATAAAAATAAAGCCCCACATTGCCCTGCGTCACAACTCTCGAGTACCACACTTACCCTATCATAATCGTCACGGGGATGTATTGATTTTTTTTCCGCGTCCTGAACTCAACAAAACAATTGCTATTAAACGAATTTATAGTTCCGCTCAGAAGTGGCTGACTGCTGGGAAACCGTTTCCACTTACGTTTTCCCACAGTCTACGTGTTATACAGCATCCATTTATCGATAGCATTGTGGTTTCTGTTCATAGTATTTATGGTCTAAGTGAGTTCCGTCACGCCAGAGTGGCCAGACGCTTAGTTTCATTTTCAATAAGTGTTGCGTGCATCAAATAATTCCTAAAATTGCTTACTCATCGATATGAGTCGATACCGGATTGTCGGGGCGGGAGGTGTGAACGCTTTCATGTATTTTAATTTGATGTGATTAGTTAATCTTCGTAATTTTAGTGTTGCCGCCGCGAACAGAGGTAATTGTGAAGGGACCGAGATAAGCGAGTAACTACCGATGTCGAGAGCTTCTCCGAACGGACGGCCTACAAACTGGTTTGTTACAGGTACACGGCTAAAAATTATACGTAGACAAAACCCAAACCCGAATTTCGACACCGTAGGATGGTCCTTTGACAAAGGCGCATTCCGATCGCGTATCACCCTGGCACAAAGGAGACCTCCTGAAGTATTGTAGTGGCGGAGCCCGGAGGTAATAATAATGTGCTGGTGAGCCGGCTTAGTGAGAAACTCGCAGAAAACTTTCGGCGAATAAATAAGATTAGTAAAATTCGGGTTTCCTTTTGCAGGTTAAGATTTAGCTTTAACAAATTATACTGCGGAGTGCCCGAAATCACAAGTAAGGAGCTATTTATCCGCTCACGGTCCCGTTGCCCTCCCCTATATTATAAGTACGGAGGGAATCGATATTACCACTCCTGTCGTGTGATCGTGTCCCACGAGTCACGCTTGCCGCTATCCAGAGTATATTTTTGTCTGTTTCATTTTTATATCGAGTTATTATTCTTTCCTTGAACCATATTGCAAAGTAAACTCACTTAATTTATGTATGACGCTAGGGACCGCCGACAGTCAGCTTCGCGAACAAGATACGAGTTAAGTACTTTCCAACTTAACATACAAACTTGTGTACTGACAAAAGCCTCTGGAAGACGATAATGTCGAAACTCTTATTCCAAAGGGAACGCTTATGGGAGATATTTTGTAATTTCCGAAAAGCGCCTTACTTACTGATACCATAAAACTCGCCCATCGGATCTTCAAAGGCTAGGTTTGTTTAATAACTTTCGTGCTCGCTCGTAAATTGCTTCTCACCGGCCCCTCGGACGATTTAACGACCCTTTCCATGAGTAACATGCACTAAGACACTAGAAATTATGCTTTACGGCACCGTTCGCCTTTTGTGTTCATTAGTGTCTGTAATGAACTTACCACTTTTTATTTGGGTAAATAAACTGGTATTTTTATAGAAACTGCAGCATGTTTCATATTTTTTTCTCATTTTCGTTTATGGTACTCCAATATAAATTCTATGATGCGATCCCTTTGGTCCCGAAGAGTGATTGGAATGCCCGCCGGAAACCGCACCAGGTAAAGCGATGCGATGAACCCAGTCTGTGAAATAAAGCTGGGCGCACACTGTGTCTCGTCCCGCCCATGCGCCTTGCTGCGAAAAAGGCACATTAGAATAAATTAACTCAAAATGATGACGAACCGGCGCGTCCGGTTGTGTTTTATTCGGGCGATGGTCTCGTAATTAATATAGGTAGACGTACGGCTGAGTCGGCGGATGAATTTTATGTTTCGAGAGCGGAAACGAGATTTACTGTCACGGTCCTTGACGGCGTCGTTAACGGCAATGACAACTTAAACTGGAGCATCATTGGCTCAACGTTCATTTGCTAATTAAAATTGTTCTCTTAAAACCTTTCTCTGCGTCCGCTCAGCTTATCTTGATTAAGGTTTCGGGGTTGTTGATCTGAGAAGTGGGGTGTGAGCGTAGGTTCCCCCGCGCGCCCTTGCACCCTCTGCCCGGGCCTTTATGGTCTGCTCATTCATCGGTAACTGCGCCCTTCAAGTTTTCGCGACCTTTGAGCAAGAATGGAAGGAAGGACAGATGTTTACCACACGTTTGAAATGCTTTGAGCACCAATTTGGTAACCTGCTTTGTGATTATATTGGCCGATTTGATATTAACACTTTTCTCAACAAAAATATAATTTTAACGGAGCTTATTTGTTTAAATGTCAAGTTGATTCAATATTTGATACAGGAAATATAACAACAAAATTCATATTTATTTGGAACAAATTAAATTCGGTACAGTCATTTCTATTAATTTGAAATCTTTTGTCTTCAATTACATTTTCGTGTTCAAAATCAAATACCTACGTAGCTGAATTAACGAAAGTAACGAATCGAGGGACTTCAACAAATGCACATAAATATGGGATCGATGATTCACCTACTATATTTGAGTTTAGACATAGAAACTGTAGTGCTACATTATGAACATGTTGTAAATTCAATATCCATGGACTTACAATTTATATAACAGTCAAGGAGCAATAACATCAAAATATGCCCCAATCGATTGGATATACGTGGTCCTTAAATGGATCGTGAGATGAAACTCATCGTTGTATCGCCTACAACCGGTTCAGACTTTTTGAGGGGGGGGGGGATCAGTGTCAGACTTCTACTGATTAAAAACCACCCATGTTCCTTTTTAGCCCTTTATGTCGAGGTCGCGGTATCTCTTTCGAACAACCCGCAGCCCAACCGATTCAGACTTCAAATCGATTATCTACTCGTATTTCAATAATCGTTTTAATCACGCGATTATGCGGCCCGTGGTACCTGAAGGTTTTTATTCTTACTATGTTTGATTATTACATAATTACGTTGTCTGTAATTAAAATGATTTATGTGCCGGAACGTGTGTGCACTTGGTTTTAATATTCATAGAACATAAAGTTAATCTTCCGTAGTTAGTAATTCATAAGCGAGGCTGGACTATGTGTGAAAGATTAGGTGTAGTGTGATCATGGTTTTATGGATGAGAGGTGTTATTTATCTGTTATTTTTTTAATAGCGTGATTTGACCGATTCTTGAGAAAAAGCTACTTGACTACACTCTCCATCTTTCACTGATACTTAAAATTTTCAATCATCACGAAGTTTTAATAAAGATTAATCGTCTAACTTTTAAACGATTTTCATATATCTTTTCAACGTTTGTATAATTATTAGGTTTTTAGGACCGAAGGATCAAGGCATCATCAAAATGAAGATACAATAACTTTCTTCGTGTTAATGCTCCCGAAAGACTGAAAAACCCCGACCAAATAAGTTTGCTATTCTTTGCCATGAGCGACAAAACTTTTTGACAGTTTGTAAGAAGAACTGTATCTTTAGCAAGATAACATCCAGTTTTTCACGAGTTTTTGACTTTAGAAGCATTTTCATAATAAATTTCCTTCCTTCCTTCCTTCCTCCTGTCACCACTGTAAGAAAAATTATGATAATTGTATCTCTTCGTTAGATAGAAACCTGTCAAAAAGTAATGAAATATCAATAAATTCGGGGAAGAAAAACTCTTTACAAAATGATTACACTTTAAAGCTAACTGGAAAACACGGTGAAGACATCGGCCTTTCTAAGAACCAAAAATTTGAAGACGTGAAATTCTCAAATTCACACTTGACAAGGAAAGATGATCAACCAATTATGCATCACCATCTGCTTAGCCTTTACTAATCGTTGTTTAGGTCGCTACCAGTCTAACCGCATGCAGCTGAATAATAGTATTTTACACGGGGCGACTGCCTATTTGCCCTCCACAACCCAGTTAGTATGAATGGTAATATGATCCCGCTGGGTAGGACTGGTTGTCAGACTTACAGGCCACTGTCACCTGTAACGGCTGCCAAAGATGTTCAAGGCACGGAGGAAACTCGATATGTAATGGGTGGTGGTCACCCACCCACGAATCAACCTAGGCAAGCACGGCTTAACCTAAATATCGACCCGAGCGACAGTTATTATTAAGCCACAAGATCCTCTAAACTAATTATGAAACTCTATCAGTAATTGTAAACTGAAGTATTTCACTTCTTACTGTATCATACCTAAGCAATCCCGTTTCCCAATGTGAGTTGAACCAAATATCTTACAAGATGCATACCTGCGCCATGCAACCGGTCAGACAAACAATTAAAATATATTCGGAGTGAGTCACCCCCATCCACAATAACTTCGATTCGAGCTAACTTTATATTTCGTAAGTAACTGCTAGCCTGTGCAAATTGGGTTTGAATAATCTAAACATTAGTCATTCGTGTGAAATTAATTTTAAGGAAATATGACTCTGGTTAAGTGATTAAGTGTTCTTTGTTTTTATAAAATGTTGTCGATGTCTGTTTTTACCCGACTACGGCAAAGCCAAAAGAGGGTTATGATTTTGACTGGCTATGTATGTATGTATGTATGTATGTTTGTATGTATGTATGTGTGTATCTTCATCTGTTCCCTCATAGCTTCTAATCTATTTATTTATTTATTTATTTATTTATTTATTTATGTACACACAAAATACAAAAAAAGGAAAATACATAAAAAGAATATATATCTACTTAACGGAACTCGACATATGAGGTATCGTTAGAACCGTCTTTATTTTCCGCTGAACATAGGCTACGTGACGTGTCACAAAAAGCGATTTGGCGCCCTCTAGCGGACAAAAAGTAAGGCTTAAAAAATAAAAATGGAGTTAAGTACGCCGTGTTTGGTATCATTTGAAAGGGCCTCACTTGTACATTTCCAAAATATTGTTCTTATTTAAAATCACGCCCTCTAGCGGACAAAAAGTCAAGAGTAAAAAAAAAAGTAACACCAAAATTGTTTAAATAAAAAAAAGTAAAAAACTAAAACCCGACTACGAGAATAAAAACGACGCTGAAAAAGTATGAAACAAGATTTTCAGGATAGAACAAAAAGAAAAGCCGTAGTCACACGTTATAGGTACCAACCTAAACACTAATACCGTGTGACTACGGCTTTTCTTTTTGTTCTATCCTGAAAATCTTGTTTCATACTTTTTCAGCGTCGTTTTTATTCTCGTAGTCGGGTTTTAGTTTTTTACTTTTTTTTTTTTGTGAAGTTAAAAAAGCGTAGCTGGCATTTTTTATTTTTCATAATAAACTCCACTAAATTGTCTGAGTTTGAGTTAAGTATAAAAGTTTTCAAGCAATTTATATAATTTAATAAATTAAAGAAAGTTAGTTTTAATCTAATTATGCTTCGCTGTCTAGAAAATTTGAACTGTTCATGTTTTTGCTGATCCTCAAAAAATTTTTTTTTCTTCGCTGTGTAACACAACCATTTGTTAACATTAAACGTCAACAAAGCTTTAATTTCCTTTTACTACATTAAAGTAAGAAAGTTTTGATTCAATTAATCATAATATCTGGCGAAAGAGACTGGATCCAGCCTGCGAGACAGGGTATCCTAGTGCGGGATCCATTGTCATACTTACCTAAATATTGTAACACTTTTAATGAATCAATAAACTTTTCATTTATTATTTATAGCGTAGCATTATAAGATATAAGACATTAAAAAAATCTATCTATTCCTATGTCTATTCATATCTCAAATGTGGCAGGTAATATATGGGTACTCAGTACTCAGAGACACATGGCCTGTATTTTGCATACAATAAATATTGCCGCGATTCATCTGCCAAATGTACACGGTAGGATGTTCAAGCGCGGATGCTAATGCATACCAAATACGCTTACCGTTTTAAAGGAAGACGCAGATTCTGAACAGCATGAACTATCTATCTGATAGTGATGAAATTAAACGTAATTTTGATATTAATCTCATTTACTTTGGATCTAAGATTATAATAATATAGTACGTCGCAAACAGTTTAAGCACTTCCTCGTCTCCGATGCGCTTCCGTCAAACTGAATTAATTGCAGTATATTTTCCATATTGCAGTTATTTTTCTCGTTGGTCTAATGGTCTCAGCGTGAGGTCCTGGATTCGATTCATCATCATCATCATCAACAGCCTATTAATGTTCCTACTGCAGGGACTCGGGCCTCCTCTCGTTGAGAGGGAAATGGGCTATAATCTACCACGCGGGCCCAGTGCGGATTGGTCACAGAAGAGAAAGAACAAGGGATTGGTAGATGTCACATGTCTTCGAATTTTTTGGTTCAAAGACATGCCGGTTTTCTCACTATGTTTTCTTTTCCTTCACCGTTTTGAAGATTGATTGATTCATGGGCGGGTAATTTATTATTGTGTTTTCCATCAGGAAATTTTCAGTAGCTAATTAGCTATCACGGAGTCTGGATCTGTGCCCGGTTGATGGCAATAGGCTCGCCCCCTATTACATGGGACTTAAACATAACTGGCGAAATGTGGGTGTAATTAAGTACACCGGGTTACTTAAGTTCACTATTAATAGTAGCCCCAAAGGGCAGAGGCAGAGGTGTACCCTTCGGTGATTAACTGATTAGTGATTACAGACGTGACGTTATGTTATATTTTCACCATTCAGTGTAACTAATTAAAATGTATGCTAATCGATAGGCACATCGGTGACTGGGCCCGCGATCACTTCCGCACTGGGTGCTGGCAATCGATGTAGGTTAACTGCCGCCTGCCGACTGCCCAGCAAGCTGGCACGGCTGCACGGTTGCACGCTCGGCTAGCACTACAATGTTATACATGTGACCGCGTGTTTTGCATCGCGACTCCTTTTGTTAACCCACTCTTTATGTTTGTTATCTCTGCTTACCAACTGAAGTTTATGACGACGATAAAATTTTAATAGAAATCAGAATTAGGTACTAGACTACCGTTTTTTTATTCCACAGCGCATAATATGTCCACGAGAACTCTGTTTAGCTAAAGTCAATAAATAAATGTTACTATAGTATCCAAGAATTTATGGAAGATACAATGTTAAATAAAAAGAGTTAAAGCTAAATATAAGTTTAATGAATATACCTAATCATTTTTAATTGCGAAAGTTCTTATTATACGTGATATAATATATAAGTAAGTATCTATTTATATACTATAGTGACTATAATATATAAATAGATACTTACTTACTGACTGCAATGTTACTAGTTTTAAGTTATCTTGCTGCGCCCTAACAGGGTCATGTGCTCACTAGTGTTAAGCCTAGCGTGTAACTATCTGTGGTTGTGCACATTGTGCATTCAACAAATTATTTATTTACTCTTCGAGAGGGCAAAACACTGTAAAATTCTATTTACTCGGATTGCGCTTTGTCACCTATAACTGTCCAATGTTCCGATAGCTCGATTTACTCAACAAAAACTGCTCTCTAACCTAGTAACTGTTCGTGAATGTGATTTTTCCGTGTAATTCGCTGAACAGCAAGAATTTGCGAAAGCAGGAACTGATGATTTAACGTTCAATCAACGTTTTAATATTCAGACAGCAGACGATAACGTCGACAGTTTTAGTATTCGTGTGATATATGAGTTTTTACGTAACGCGATTGAGTTTGATTTGAAGTTTGAACCTAATGGTATGTGGCGGGCGAGCCGCGAGTGGCGTGGTTAGACCGCGAGGCGGTAGGCGGTCTTTTGGTATCGCATTCGTATCGTTCGTGAAGTAGGTCGCGCCGTCGCGTCGTGCTGCAGCGCTGCCGGTGCCAAGTAGCCAGCGCTCAGCTGATCGCGATACCGCACACAAAGGTCTCTGGGTTAATCGTCCGCCACCATTATACACTTAATTGTACCCATTACATGCTCACCAGTTGCCTGCCGCACTTCTACTTATTGAGCCGCGGTAAACGGATCATTTCGCTTTAATACACGTTATTAACCCGGTCTCGAAAAATAAAACTTTTACCCCGTTAACACGAGCGACTTTACAGAAACCACTTAGTGCTCCGAGAATAGTTTGCAATTCAAAAAGAGTTTCTTTGTATTTAAACTGAAGC
Source organism: Diarsia dahlii (assembly GCA_949775195.1). Lineage (NCBI taxonomy): Eukaryota > Metazoa > Arthropoda > Insecta > Lepidoptera > Noctuidae > Diarsia > Diarsia dahlii. The sequence continues at coordinate 19,192,930 of OX459195.1, forward strand.
ATGGCTTTGTTGAACTTTATAGGCAATGCTGACCTTTAGCAATTAATTATGAGAATTAAGAATAGGTACGGCACCTAATCGGATTATATAATGAAACAATGGTATGAATTATAACTTTCTCGTATTATTTATCGTTCCCTGGTGAGCTCCAATTAAGTCTGTATCTACCGAATTAAATGTAAAACGGTAAAAGCGACCAGCTGTGCCGGATAGCAAATAAGCGGCCGTTGTAGGGACAGGAGGGATCTTGTGAAAATATCGCCACGGCCCGGCGCGAGCTCGGAGTGGGCGGGATCGCGGGACCGAGGGGATGAGATGATTGATAGCGGCGGCGGACCATGGAGTCTGTACAACATGCAACCTCCAAGGACTATCTCCCAACACATAATAATACTTTTCATTACATAATAACAGCTGCAGTAATCAGATCTCTCAATAGACTTTAAATTACTATTTACCGCGCACAAGAGCCCCGGGCGCTACCAACACCCGCCTCCAATACAGAATTATTATCATTGTTATTACTTCGAAACTGTAGAGCTAACTCAACAAATTATTGCCACATTGATAACGCTGTTTTAATTTGTAATTGGATAAGTATAGTTAAGAAAGTTAGTAATAATTAACGCGCGAATGATAACTGGTTATCAGGGAAGGCCTATAAATGGTGACAAGACAAAGAAATGGAGTGGTGCAGCGATATGCTTGAATGTCAGTATGTCATGTGACTGTAGCTCTTTGAATATCTGCGATGGAGTGGCCTCTGAGACGATGCCGCAAAAGGCTGCCGAGGATAAAAGTGAATAAGTTTGAGTGAGATCTGTACTTCTAATTTGTATTCAGGCTGATATGCAGGTTGCTACTATAAGAGTAGAGGAAGAACAAACAACAAAAATAACAGTCTTTTTTTGGGACAGTCGTGTAAAAACGATGGTTGGACTGTGTGAAGGATGATATGGTTCGAAAGGAGGTGACTGCTGAGATTTGAGTAATAGGGAGGTATGGAAGAAGAAGACATAGTATGTCTTATGTCGTTGTCACTATTGGCGAGTAAATATAGGTTGATCCTAAAACGGATGAAACGATCTTGTCTAACGTAAATATCGTTAACTGCGAGTCTGATAGAACTGTCTACAAGAACTGACAGAAGCTACTGAAGACGCCAAACTCGTTCCTAAATTCTGGGCAGACTCACTCCAGAAGTTCAGACTGTCATCAAATACGCTAAAGGCGCTCCCTCACCGCGAGCACCCTGTACTGTAACGTACGGATGTGAGTACGGATTCACTTGCCTCTACAAAATCGAATCTTTGATTGTTACACAGACGACTGCTCCCGGTGAGGAAGGGGATCGATCTAACCTCAATGACATCAATCTAGTTGACTTGAAATAGTTACGAATTTACGATACGACATACACGCTAGTAACAATGATACTTAGTGCAAAAATCGATATTTGTATTTGTTCGATGCGGACTTGGAAAAGGTGAATTAAGTATGTCGTGAGAAACTTTTTATCAATAATTCTCGTTGAGATAGGTACCGGTTGATATGATTCATTTTAATATTTTGTTTTTTTTATGTAGATTGTAGGACTACTGATAAACTGTCATCAGCTATTACGTCATAAATAATCATCATAAACATTTAAGACAAATTGATGTGTGGCAAAAATAATGTTTACTATTGGGATTAGTCATTGCAGTCAACCAATCATAATCACTAGTTTACGGATCTTGAAATTGGTTACTTCACAGTATAAATTATTACTTGGTCAGTCGTTCAGAATAGGTAAAACAAATAAAATAAACTCTCCTTTTCGTCGGTTAAAATCTATATATATAAAAGGAGAACTGACTGACTGACATATCAACGTACAGCCGAAACTACTGGGGCTAGGAATGTGAAATTTTGCACACGGCTTCCTATTATAATGTAGGGGAGCACTAAGAAGGGGTTTTTGGAAATTCAACCCCTAAGGGAGTTAAATAGGGGATGAAAGTTTGTATGGAAAATCGTCATTTTTGTAGTCAAACCGACATCAACGCGGGCGAAGCCGTGGGCAAAATCTAGTACCATATATTTCATCCAAATTAAATAACAGTTAGGTTCCATAGTGTACCTACATTGTATTTAAATGAACAAGAAGGGCTTTTCTTGATAAGGCCATCGCTGAGGGGCCGCAGGTGATGGCCTCCAAAGAAGCCCATCTCTTTATATCTTGGCCTATTTCTACCCAGTGACTCATCGTCCTCATGTGGGGTCTTCCTTCATGACGATTAGATAAGTGGATCTAATTAAAATGAACGTGTTCCTTAATCACCAAAACGATTGTAATGTTTACATTTTTCCAAGGAACAAATTAAACGTTTACGTGTAAAAGGCTACTTACATAATAATAATTCGCGTTTCTCTAACTTGTAATTAAACTAATTTTAGCTGTGTGAGAAATTATAGTAAGTAGGGCAATGTAACAACATTATTGTTGGGTAAGCTTATGTGCAAAGGAGGCTGAAATAAAAAAGCAGGGTAAAGTTAACTTTTATGCTTAGTAAAAATATTTTAATATCATTTATTGTAGGTACTGTAACCGTATTATTTAATATTAGGGTTACAGTACAGACCGTGTCGGCGGCGCGTACATGCAAGGGCCCGACGCCCGTCGGGGCTGTGGATTATCGAAAGGTTATAACCGCGGCTCCGACACAAGGGCGAAGAAGGAACATGGGTTTGGTTTTTTAGTCGTAGAAGTCTGACATTCCCCTTCGCTCTGCCCAAGAGCGGGGGGGGGGGGGGGGGGGTTATTCGATGATTTTCAGTACAGCTAAGTTCCAAGTTTAGACTGTCTTAAAAGTCTGAATATGCAATTGCACATAAGTCCCTATCAATTTTTTTATTTTAGTTTCAAGAATTATTCAAAACATAGATTATCTCCGATGTCCGGGCAAATGACAAGTCTGGATAGGGGGCTAAAACTCCATCCGAAACTCGATTATATTTAGTACGAATTTATTAGTCCTATAACTACATTACAGGTTTAACTGAAAAACAGGCCGCTTATTTTGTAGTTAGTTAATAACAATATTTTACGAGCGGGTTTAGTTTGTGGTTTTTCTTGTTATGTTTTAACGAGCAACATAGATTATTTTCATTTCACTGCTTGCGTTCTGTTACAACAATTTTGTTGTTCCAACAATATTGTATTACGAGGAGTAAAATGTTACTTTAGGAGAATAATGTAGAGCTTTTTCCTTGTTTCATGCAACACATAGGAATTTTTGGAAGGGTCATCGAATCACAAACTGTTCTCTCTGACAGTTCTGAAACCACTAAGTCCTACTAGAATTTTTTCTTCAGTACATTACCAACGAAAGATTTCTATGATCGGTATGCCATAACTTGTTTTGTACCACCCTATATTTAAAACAAAGCAAACAGCACTACTTGTATAATAGCGAATGTAATTGATAAAAAAAAACAACCGACTTCAAAAACACCAAAAAGAGAAAAATAAACTTAAGGTTGAACAAGCCAGTCATTCTTCCATACAAACTTACGAAGGTGATTACTCCTCTGTTTGACGGTGTAGGTTGAAAATTAAAAATTGTATCTACTGGTCTTATCATTATCTAGGTCTGTATGGAAGCAGAATTGGAAAAAAAATATTGATTTGGAAGTTATGAACGTCAAAACTTTCATATTTTAGCACTGATTTTAACTCATCTTTGGGCGTAAATAAGTAACGTATATAGTATGAAAAAGAAAAAAGTGAAACCATACGGACATAGATTAGTTATTAAAAAATTTTAATAATTTGATTTTGAACAGATACATTCAATAGATTTTTCATGAAACCAAATATACCAAAGGTTTGCATAGAAAATTTCGCGCGCCCGTTTTAGTTGTGTCTCTTTCGCTCTATGCATTTCGCTCGTGATGTCGGATGAAATAGCATGCATTTTAGCCCCGCCCACCAACTAGTTCGTGCCGTTGGCTTGTTTACCCTTAAGAAGAAAAATCAGCTTCTGAAGTCGGTGACTTTTGTTTGTGACCACCTCAGGAGTATACTCTTTCAAATAAAAAAAGAATTTTGAGAATCGGTCCACAAATGGGGGAGAAATCAGGTAACATACATAAAAAAAAAAAAAAAAAATTCATACACACGAACATATAACCTCCTCCTTTTTCGAAGTCGGTTAATTACTAGGATAGCTCATTTACTCGTTAATACGACAGATAGACTTCGTAATACTAAAGTTTAATTTAAGCAATCCACGCGGAACCATAGTGCACCTAGGGCTCAATCAATGTTGAGTTGAATACAACTTGCAATCAGTAGTGAGAGACAAACAGACAATCTTATCACTACTCGTATTTGATTCCATTCATTTAGTTGACGCTATCTTATCTCCAATATTTACGACTTTCAAACAATTAAGTTTATATTTCGTACTTTCCAGTCATATTTGGTTTCGTTTACTGTATTTCTCGGCACAATTTATTCTTTATTGCCAATCAAATGATTTTCACTTCCGATGGTATCGCATATCCTTAGTGCCCGTGTGAATTGTGTCGGTAGAAATAAGTATTTACGTGATTCTTTTTGATAACAAACACATAACCCTCCTTTTGGGCTTCGCCGCAGTCGGGTAAAACGACTTTATTAATCTACGTTCAGACGTTCAGAGAAAACTTGATACAGTCGGTTAGTTTTTTTTCGATATGACTTTTACCTATACTTTTAGAAAAATACAAGTGATTTTCTCGCAGATTTACTATAGCAACTTTTTCAATTAGTCGTATCAAAATTACGTTCAATAGATGTTTCTCACAACATAAAGTTACAAACAATACAGTAGAAGAGATGATAATCTCTTTTATAAGGTTTTACGTGTAAACATACTAGTCCGTGTAACTATACTTACGTACTTATGTGGAGCATGTTCCTATGTACCCACAGCCGTTAGACAGGAAGTTTTATTTGTTCACAATGGAAGGGCTACTGGTAGCGTCCCAACCCCAGCCCGTTTCCGCTTGGGTACGTTGAACCCAACCAACACAGTAACCACCTCGTAATTAGCTTATTAACGAACCCATACACTCGCTTACTGAGTTTTACCAGAACCTTATATTGATTGGCTCACTTGTTCAGCAGACTGAATTTTCGACTGTAATTTGCATGACTGACTGTGCCCGCAACTTCGCTTGCGTTGAGTCTTTTCCCGAGAGAAAACATCTCTATGGAAGTTATAAGCCTACGGAGCTAAAGGATAGGTTGAGAGATTATTTCCTGGCCAAGTTATGGGCCTATTCTAGAAGGAGATGCGTTGAAAACAGCTTAACACCTCATCATCATCACACACATCACCACAGCTCGATTTCTCCCACTGCTGGGTAATTTCTTTGCTTGTGCCAAGCTCCACGCTCTTAGGCAAGACTCATCCAGGATATTTCCGCAATGACACAATGTCGTCTACTTACACATTTCGCTGCCCGACGACCAACACTTCTCTTACCATTCCTTGGAAGCCATTCGGTCACAGCTTAACTCCTGGCATCTCTGCCGTAGCTAGGTGTCCTGCCTAACTCCTAGATGGTTCTTTTTTGTAAGGCTGAAAGCTGACCTTAACATACTTGAATGAATGCAGATAAATAACCCCATTTCTACCCATACTTTGTCTCTCTTGTCGCTTGGGATGTGTTTAAATAAATATACAACAAAAGAATATCCCTTTGTCCTTTTTGACATTTTCAAAGCATGGGGGGGGGGGGGGGTTAAAGGACCAATCCCATATATTTCAGATGCATATATAAAATATTTATTCCCCTAGAGCGTTATTTTTGTTTCATTTTCAGACTATGTAGAACGGTTTATGAAATAACTAAGCATTACAGTAAAGAGGGTAGATGAATTAATGAATGGCCTTCATAATCTTTCTCGCAATATTTATGAAGGTCTAGCCAGTCTGATTATACTTAGCAACAAGAATAACTATCTAAGTTTACCCACTGTTCTCGCAAAAAACAAATACACAACAATAACTAACACAATATTTCATTATTACTCAAAGTGGGTATCGTACAAGGCTAATGATTGCAGAATGCAGTAGACCAACAAAAAATTTAACATGCTGTTCACTTTTCAATTTCAAACATATTTAGCTGTTTGACTGACACTTCAACGCTTGTTTTTTTTTACACAACTTCACCTGTCGTCCGTTTATATTTCCGAAACGTTCGTTATTTATTGGTTAAAGAATTTTAGTATCTAATTAGATTCAAGTGCTTATTAAATACGTGTTTCCTTCGTGTTGTTTGTATTCCATTGAGTGTGGTTATGTTATGACTGCCTCGTTCGTTGGTCTAGTAGTTGCAAGCACGACTACTGTGCAGTGCTGCAGTGCGTGAGGTCCTGGGTTCGGGCAAAATGTTATCGGGTTTATCCATCAGGAATTTCTCAGCCATGGACACTAGATTTGTGCCCGGTTATTGGTAATAGACTTGCCCCTACTTAAACATAACTGTCGAAATGTGGCTACACACACACGCACACACGGCTACACATCAAGCTATACATTTCCAGTATAAACTGGTCTCGCATTGTATAGGATTTCCGTACAGTGCGAGATCAGCGTAAACTGGAAATGTATAGCTTGATGTGTAGCCGTGTGTACTAATGAGTACACCTCTGCCTAAGCCTTCAGTGATAACAAGCTTGATTTTATGGGTATGTTATGGAAGAAGTTGCTTATTTATATGTTCTAATGTTTTGTTACTTTCTTGTTACAGGTAAGCTCGCGTTCTGGATTTTATCCATATTAAGACGTCCATTCGTGAGTTTAATTGCCCACTAAACCATTCATATTTATGCATCGTTCCATTGATTCATTGGATATTGTACAACGGCACGTATGAAGTAGAAAATTAATTAATTGATTAACAAGTCTTAAGAAAATTCTACGAACGCAGCGTTAAATTCTACAGAGTAATTGAGTGAAATGATTTTATTACAATCTCTGATATTCTCGACAATGATTGCTTTTGTGAAATTGAAGAAACATAGCAATTAGTCTTAGGCAACTTTGGCCTTACAGACTAACATACATACGATGTAATACAGATTAAACACTCGTTTAATGTACAAATTCAAGAATATTCGAAATACATTGTTAGGCACGTAAAATACCGGTTGGTTTCCCTCGAGGGCACAGGTGGTGTGGTGAGGGAAGAGAAAATGGCGGTGACAGCTGGCACGCGAGCACCTGCCCATCTGCCACACCATACCGCTCTACGGCTCTATGGATCGTTATTATTACTTATATCCTGTCGGCTGAGCGGAATGGTCGTGTAATATACGCTCAAGTCGTTAATCATAGCACTTCTGTCAAAATAAAAGTGAAATTCATTAATAAAAATAAATGTTTGATAGTAATGTCTCTTGTTCGCCGATATGATTGTTTTGAAGATGCATAATAATTTGGACTTTAACTCTTATTTCGTATAGCTATAAAATGTCGACAGGACTCAATTGTGTAGTCCTGTATGTTATTGGCCAGACCTTCTTTTGAAGTCGTAAATTGTAAAGGCTCGTCTCCGACATGACATCAAAGCTTTCCGCCCAAAAAAATTAAACTTGACCTTACTGGAGTGTAAACTTAGACACTGAAGTTGAACTATCTTGAAGAGAGTAGGTACTTCGTAAACAGCTCATAAAGGCAAGACAAAGCCCGTATATATAGAAATAGTCCGGTATTCCTGACCAGTGGCGTGTCTAAAGCCAACAATACGGCAAGCCCGTAAAGCAAGCAGACTGTTCGGAAGCCCCAACATCATGTATATATGGTCACAAAGGGCAAGCCAAGCTTTTAGGCTTATATCCGCCACTATTTTAATGAACAGTATTTCCAGATCAGTTTCCACTGATCTAGTCCTGCATTCATTTTCAGTCTCTCGAGTTCGAATTTTGCGAATTCGACGCGTCAACGCTGTGTGATCAGCGTGCTCAAACAAACATCCCCTCCAAACAAAAACGTATCATGCAATTAACGTTCCAACAAAAATAACGAACCGCTGCCGTGTAAACGGGCTTCAAATTACTGATGCAGTACCTGATAGGCTGTAGGTACGTTATCTAACGAAGTATCGATACCTACGCATCAAGTATTTTTTTTTGCTCTTACTTGGTGTCCCACTGCAGAGCAAAGGATTCCCTTTTCTCCTTCCATACCTCTCTGTCTTGTGCGATCTCGACTCTGGCCATGGCTCTCTCTCTCCCCCCCTATCACTCAACAATCATGTTCGTCACTCTTATAGCCACATGCGATTCGTCCCTCATCACTTGTCCATACCAAGACAGTCGGATTCCCTTTCAACTCTTCTGCAGTCCTAAAATTAATCACTTTTTTTGGTAACAACAAAACAGCCTTCTGAAGACACTGGTGTCGCAGGAACAGTCAAGTATTTGGATTGGACCAAGTTTCGATCATTCTCGTTTGACAAGAATCGAGTACAAAGTATGGTTATCGAAACTCGTTCGCATCCCAACTCGTAGACCGTAGTTATACATTCTTTTTGCATTAACATATAACAAGGAATTTAGTACCGCGTTCAGTATAAATTCTTACGATCATGTGTTATTGTGCTGGGCTAATGGTGGACCATTTATGTTATCTACTTTATGTTTATATACGGCTGTTAATGGTCTTAATGTAGTGCTATACCTTCTTGATTATCTGTTATTGCCTAGGAAATGCCTGTTATGGCAGTTATCAACTTGAATTACATTGCATGTTTCGAAATTAATAAGGGTTTTGGAATTTTATTAGGAATGTCTTGTTTGTTTTAATTTTGATTGTTGTACTTATGTGAATAGAAGAATAAGATGCAATATATTTGTTAAATTAATAATGGAAAGAACATGTTCTATTTGAAATATGTACCAGCTCTAGTTTAGGATTAACCGTGCTATACATTTAGGCTTCCGTTCGAGGGGCCTTCAATATCAATGTTAAACTCATTAGTTTCCGACCCCAGTATTTCACAACCGGTCGCTGCTAATATTCAGTAACAGTTATTCTGCGATGGTAAACTATCTCACGGAGTATATCTGGCTAACAGTTCACACGGAGGCTAACGGCCACCCACACCACAATCGGGATTTGTGAATTTGCCTACATTACCGCCGATACCTCTTGGTCGAGCTCCATTTACATTGATCCGCCTTATCAAACCAAGCTATGACTTACGACACTCATGATAAGACTCAGATTTAAACAATCATCAGCCAATAAGGATGAGGTAGACATGTAGCGGTACTGACTGTTTCCCCAGTGAAATGTGTTATTTAAGTACAGGTTTGCGTGCCGAGGAAATATCATACTGTCAAAATATTGGTATTGCGATCGTTTTGCAAACGCATTATACAAGTTACTCAATTTTCGGAGGATTTAACGACATTTTTTAATGGAGCTTTTAGTGCGTCAGTTTTGGCAGACATGTTATCGATTTTGTTTCCATCAAGTTTTACTCATGAAATGCAGTCCCCATTTGGTGCCATGTCGCTCGAGGCACGAACTTCGACTGTGGTGTTTGGTGACTCATTCTCACGCCGAAACTATAGAGCGCCCGTTAACCTGACTTATAATAGACCACTATAGCCTATTTTGAAGCAACCTGACCTAAAGGACCAAAACTATCGAGGTACAAAACTCGTTTATAAATGCAGTAGTGTTTGTAGGTATACTGAAGTTTAGACTTCAGGTATGAAATATATTCTAATGCTCGGTATTGTTTTGGCTGAATATGTGAATATATCCATTTATTACCAAGTTTGAATGGTAAGTGACACAATCTTCGTATATCAAGGTGTGCGTCATTGTAAGTGTGGATAGGTTACACTGGTTACATACATGTTCCGTTTGTCGATTGTTTCTAACAAATAACTGTTTTTTTTTTTACTTTTTTTATATTCCTACTAACTAACCAAGTTTTTTTCGATAGATATGTAATGTCCCATTCATGACTATTGAACATAGCTATGTTAGAAATCTAAACTCTAAAGTTTGATCAAATAACATGAACGTAAACCGTAACATCCGATCCGCCTCCAATGCTGCGTTTTTGCCGCGCATATAACGGGAAAATTTTAAATTCGTGCGATTTTCCAGTGACAGAGTTTCGATTTTCCACCTAACTTGCTATTTTGATATTCTGAGAGATTTAAAGTATGATACCGCAAACTATCCGAAGCGATTAAATTCTAATGATCAGTCAGGGTTATTTCTTTGGAAGTGTTTTTAAGATTTAGTTAGCTTTTAGTTTCTTTGACGAATTTTATAATGGTTTACCTGCCTTGTAAAAAGTTAGATAAAAAGTCATTCTTTATTCGCGGATATTGAAACAATTAAGACCCCGTAATGTTCAGTTCCGATGACCTCCAGAAACGTAAAGGCAGCAAGAAGTATTCGCAGTGATTTTTTTGCTGCATTTTATTGGCGCTGAGCCGTTACGTAGTTTGCGGTACTAATTTGTTTAGAGCAACACGCCACGATAATAGTAGATGAACTTGAGATAAAACTACCTGAGCACCGAAATAATAGCAGGTAGATAAGAATAAAGTTGAAATGAGATTCAAAACATGCCAGCAAAATGCGGATTTGCTTTTTGTCCAAACAAATTATTAATTCCTGGAACACAGACCGTTTATAAATGATAATTATTACTTCTGTCCCTACTAGCAATCTGTTTCCCATATTTTGTCATTGGAAAACTTGTCTGGTGCGGTAATTAAGAACCCATTGCAGTGTACATTTACTGCCATAGCCAGTAGAATATAATAACTAATTGGTATCGCCAGCGAATCGAACAGATGTGCTCAGTGTTCGGTTACATTTCGTATCTCGATCTTATTAATGGCTACTTTTACGTGAAACATTGCCCAATGTTTTGCAAAACATCGTTCTTGAGTATTTCATTGCGATAGGTTTTTTGGTTATACTTTTTTTGGTTTTCAACTTTCCTTACACACTTACTCTTTTGATTTGAACACCTTTCATTTCGATAACAATGAATATTTCATCCACAATTGAAGAGATGAAATTGTGGTTCTCTTCTTGTTCAGGTAATTTTAAGGCCTTGGTTATGAGATTGGTGGATTCAGTAAATAGTAAGACAGATATAGATGGTGCTGCCGATCAAATTAACATAATCGATACTTTCAATACCCACGCAAAAATAAATGGAGGCTCGACTAACTGTTCGGGAACTAGGGACTAATCGGGACACGCGCAAAATACATGACAAACTAACGTGAAACTATTATAATAGATTTTTATTTGGGGTCTAATAGATTTCAAAATTCTCGTCTCATATCTGTAATGAATTTATTACTTTTACATGTATACGTAGCCGTATGATGTGACATTGAGTGCTAATAAAATCAAATAAACTTGTCACGACAACTTTTATGTTGATGTTCATTAAGATTTATAAGCCTCAAGTCATTTGCATTATCACACTTCGTAGCCGCGTCTGATGTAATATAACAATTACGGTTGACTTACTAATGTAATTGCCTGTGTTTATTCATCATAAATGAGAAAAATCTCTTTGATTTCTGAGCACTTAGGACCAACAACGAAAATTCTAAACGCGAAAATTTCTAAAAGACTTTCTGTATTTATAAAAGTCCCTTGTAATAATTAAAGCGTGTCCGGTGCGGGTTTGCCCCTTAATCTTTTCTCTTAATTACATCGCTCTGTTTTTATATCGTCCTGGTAAGGCATTCACGATAAAAGCGGACATTTTGCGATGGAGGAAAAAATACCATTGTTTTATTGGTCCTTTTGTCCGCATGCTGTATTTTTGTCCTTTACACGGACTAGCGATTAAGTTATTAAGATGATTCCTTTGGGGGTTTAAATATCTTTTCAACGATTCAATGCGGTTTCTTTATCTGAATCCTTTTTATTATCTCGCGTTAAGTACTTAGTTCCCATTTCGCGCATAAGTTATTATTGTGTCCTGTGACATTGTGAGTTCTTCTTACTTAAATTAATGTTTGGTCGTAACCTCCAAAGCCTAAGCGCCTAAGTGATTATTCTTGTTTTGGCAAGGGAAAGTATGTTAGGATTATTTTCCATTTACATAACTTTATAAGCCAGATAAACATATTCATATTGTTGTGCGTATTGTGCGATAGTTGTGCGTAACTGTATGTTTTGAAAACTTAGGACTAGACCATTAAACGTTATACCCAATCAAACATTGCCAATGTAAACAAATGATAGACGTTATCTTTTGTCAATTAATTATCCTGATCCTATTTCGCATAGATGAAGTTTATTTGAAGTTGAGAAAAACACATTTACAATTTTACTGTGCGTCACAAATACAACACCCGATCGAATGTTGTCACCCCAGCCTTTATTTTGGCTGCCACTAATCCTGCTGTAATGACATTCCCCATCAATTTTACATGAAAATGGAAGTTCTCGTTTAAACGTTCACATTTTAACGATAATCTACTTTCGGACAGCGAGTGTAGTCAGACCCGGATCACCGAATTTATTCATCGATTTCCCCCATTAGGTTGGCGTTACGTCGCGGCCGGTTGGATGGCGGCTGGCGCCGAGGTTGCAAATTTCACGGCGCCCCTGCCTCGCTCCTCGTGGCTTGTTTGCGAAAATGTCACGTCGCTGAGTGTACCCCTCCTCCCCTGCTCCCCCCCCGTCCTCCAGCCACCACAGCCTGCCCCGCGCTCCCCAGCGAGCTCGACGACCGCGACGTGTTCTTCTGTTGGTAACTTGACTCCGCTTTGTGAGTCGAGACGCGAGGCGGCTGAATACGTGCACCACAAACTTATAGCTAGTTCCAACTGTTCCCAACACTTCTATTGGTGTTCTAACCATAAACACGAGATCACGGTTCCGACGCACGTTACGCAGCCGTTAAAGTAGAAAACGGTAACTTTATAGGCGGACTGTATTTTTCTCATCCACTTTCAATATCTCCCCTGTTATAACTTTTGGAAATGTTATTTTTATACCGACTTCCGTCTTCCATTAACTTCGCTGTAGGATCAAAGAAGCAGAAGATAATGGGAAAATTGAAAGGGATTATTGAAATAAGTTCTTTGCATTTCGCTTAAACTTATATCGTTTTAGAACCGATTTGCATTTAGATTTTTAATAGAATTGTAGAAATACCCAGTTCCTGAACGACATTGTCGGTCTTTCCATCCGCGAGATTTGTTGTTATTTGCCACAAAATTCATATCTAAACCATGATTTCTATTATGAATCTAATGTCGTTTTATTTGCAACAGAGAGCAGTAAAAGCCTATACCGCATTTACCCCAAACTTAGTACGTCCAGAGCGTCACCCTAAAAGCCATCGGGCGAAGGCAGTCATGTCACTCAGAGCCCCCAAATTCCTCACACAGTGATATTTCCGAAGGGGTTTGCCATGAAAGACGTTGTGTTCGCCTCCTGCTATTTTATTTGAGGATTCCTACCCTTGGGAAATATAGACGACTGCTCGCATTGCGTGGCCACTGAAACTTTTATCCCTTCTTTACAATTTCGTGTTTTATAAATCATTTAAATACTTATTTGCGTGGGGATCGATTGACATAAAGTACAGCACGTTTGGAATTAATCTGTTTAGGTCGACGTGCTTGGATTTACACACAATGGCAGCTCGGGCACGTTTGCGTGTGTAAACGATGAAATATTAGTTAACTACTCATTGGATCGGGCGGCGTGGTTATCGAATGACCGTGGTCAGCGCGCGCAGCGTGCGCCACATTGCTACCATTTCAATTTTAAGCTTTTTAATCCAAAACTCGACAATTTTTTGGTGCCAACTAGGCCTAAGCTCCCTTTGTCCGATGCCAGAGAGCGTCCGTACGGACTCACGACCCTCGTCGAAAACTGCTATCTCTGACGGGCAGCAACTTGCGGATTATCAAACTTAAATCGAGCTTCCTTCCGCATTACTTACATCGCATCAAGGTCTCGAGAAACCGATAATGGTATGTTTCTGTAGGCTTCCATTACTTGATGTTTTATTTATTAACAGGCTGGTTGGATTCGGACTTACGCGACTGTGTAGAGAAATGTCTTAATGGAGCTGCTTGTCACGCACGTGTGTTATCTAACGCACCCGAATGGCGGCAGCTGTTCGATTACACGATATAATTTACGCCTGCCTTCTGTTTTTGCATTAATGGCATGTTTGTTTGCTACATTGTTATAACGATGTACTTTAAGTTGATGAAGAGCATCGAAGGGGAAATAACGGTGTTCGTTTGTTAGATTGTTACAGTCAGCCGTGGCGAATGTAGTCGAGGGGCGTTCATAAGCGCGATACGCTCCGTTTCCTTATCTAGATGTGCAATTCTTTGTTTGCTGTGTACGCAATTTCCCAAACGGCGTCGCGTCGGGCGGGGAGATAAACCGCACAAGGCCTAGCCTCGCTTGGAGATGGCAGATATCTTGTGCGTAGTTCGCAGCATCGCCGCCGAGGCAGCAATATTTCTTCGGAGCGCGTCGGCTTGCCTTCTTCGGTCGCCACTACGCCCGCCTCCGCTGAAATATGATTTGGATTATGAAATATGACGGCAACATTCCCCGGATAGGCGTTTACCAATTTATTCGCCGTTACGGCAACAGAGTAGTGTGAAATTTTTGATGCTAAATATTTCATGCTACAACATGCTTCACGCTTTTTTGCTTGTAATTATATCAGTGACTTCCAGTTGGCTGAGCATGTAGCCGATGGTATATTTTTTCTATAGCAACAGTAGGCAGGTTGGTCGCTACTCGCAGGTGTGCGGGTTTGGTGACCAGAACGGCAGGTGTTGTTCGTCCTCGACCACTATTTGCTCTGTTTATTTTTCAATTTTCGTTGTTTCATGTTTGCCCGCTCGCTTATCAACTGTTTTATAGCTCCGTTATTCACAGTGCTCTGACACAATAATTAAACTAATTTGCTCGCAAATGGTGACTTTACTTTTACGCACAAATTGCCTTGTACGAAGACTTTCCAGGTAGTAAATTATGTTAGCTAATTAGATATTGGATTTCTTTTTGTAGAAGTAAGTAATCTAATTGTGTCTTGAATTGCTGTCGTCGTTCGGCGAGAAAATGTTATAGGTATATTGAGTAACTCGTGAGTTAATACAATCATATTATTTACCTGAGTTAATTGTATGGTGAGGTAGGGTACGTACTACGTACGTAATAGCCTGTAATAGCACGTCGGTCTGTATGCAAATGCAACGTCCGCTTGAGGGAATCACGGTCCGCGAGCCGCGGTTCGGTGAGGATCGTCAGTATCGTTACCATGGCCCATGATAGTTAACTATGGCCCACGATGGCTCGACGCAGTAATTGTAACGTTTGCTTTTTACCTTGTACCAATGATCTGTCGACATGGAAATGTTTAAAAGTAAAAAGTTAATTTAATCGCCGAGCACGGTAACTATTCTCATTATTGATAACAGATTCGGACGCCATTAATTTACCGGGGTCTGTACTATTTTTAAATGCTTTGGCTTCATGTTTCAGCCACTAATTACACGCTGCCAAATGCCATTACATGTTTTTAATTAATTTATACTAGAACATCAAGATAATTAACCTATCGTTTTCAGAGATTAATGAACCGATGACCTTTAAGATTTTGTGGCAACATTTTTGCTTGCTGTATAATTTGATACGTAGATAAGTGCCTAGTATACCACCCACGCGTTACAAATATGTTTAGGTTTCCCTATTGTGTTGCTTGGCATACGGTTTATCTAAACCATCTATCTGCCATATGCAAACCAGCTGGTTAACCTAAATATCTAACAATAAGTTTGTACCTCACTGGCGCGAATGTCGACGCCCGGTAGCTGGTGAGTGTTGACCCCGTTATTAATCATTATAATGACGACATTTTATGTTACCAAGCAAATAAAATGACCGTGACCGGTTTTGGAACCTATCGCTTAAATAATAGTCACATGCGAAATGTAAGACTAAACTAGCGAAACGAGACAACAAGTTACGTTTCGCCTTAGTTATTAAAAGTCCAAGTGGGCGACAATTGATTGATAACGCAATACGTCACAACTCTGCCAACTTTCCTCAAATTGGTAACTAGATCACAAACCAGAATGATTAATTCTGCGTCGACTCGCGATTTACGTATAAATATGAATGCGAGCCATTCTGTTTCTGTGATCCTAGTCGCGAGTCGAGCGTGGGAGCGTTACTATGATTTGTTTACACCGGTCGAGTAGGTGCGACGTGCGATCAGCTGTGCGCGTTACGTCGATAGGCGTGCGCGGGCGCGCCCGTCATTGTGACGTGTTCGTCTTGCCCACTACAGCTTTGTCAATCATAATAAAATCGCAATAGAGCCGTTCAATGCTCTGTCTGAGACTGTATTTGATTTATTGACTAGTTTCGAATAATTTAAACCATTGTGGATTATGAGAACTAGGATTTGATTCACAGTTTATTGGATAATTTGATTCTTTGAGCCTCGGTTGCTTGAGGGTTGGAAATTATTTCTTGGGAACGTAGTCATCATCATCACTTTTCTGCCCTTATCCCAATTTATTTCGGGTCGGCGCGGCACTTGTCTTCTTTTTCCATAGACCGTACTTCTCTATTATTCTTCATCTCAGTAGACAGAATCATCATCATCATTATTCAAAGCCCGATTTCACCCACTGCTGGGTATAGTCCTCTCTTGGTTTGTGAAAAGCTCCACGCTCTTGTGCCAGCTTCAACCGGGATTACATCCGTCATCGTTCCTCCTCGGATTGTAGATGTAGTACTGGAATAAAATTTACCAATGTCCCAAACGAAGTGTCATGGTCTAGCTATGAACCACCGAAATCCATTTCCTTAGACTTGAAATATTAACGAGTTACTTTCAAAATAATATTAGTAAGGATTCATTTTCCAGATAAATTTTGTGTGCAGTTGACCTCATAAACTCATTAACACAAATGAGCGATCAGGTGCCATAATCAATCTGATTGAGCAATTTATGGTTGTAACTTCACACTTCAACGTGTTTATTTTAACGTCCATAGTCGCTGTTGCAAATTAAATATGTTTAATCAAATTAATTAAGGTTTTCCAGTACAGTACTCTGGCCGCAATGTGGATTGGTACATTTATAGCGTAACATAATTAACTGCCTTGAATTTCAATATTGCTACTGAATGTCAGTTGTCCTGGGCTGATATTTATCTCGGTTGACGTTTGTACCAGAAGACAGAACTATTTAATGAAGCCAGTGTTTAGTTCAGTATAGTAAGGAACCAAACGTTTATGAAAATGTGATACTACTCCCCAAGTTCGAGTCTACCCGAAAGTTATCGGAGAAGAATTAATAAGGTAACAAGTTACAGTTTCGACTCGTGGAGCATACATAGACTACAGAGATACCCCATAAAAATCGTTTGTTTTGACTGAATATCAAAGCACAGTTAAAACTACTAGACAGATCGGGCTATTATATGTATGGCATAGCTATTTTGACGTAGGCATCCGGTAATAAAGTATTTTGCACCATTCAACCATGCGGGTGAAATAGGGGTTGAAAGTTTATAAAATAAAAACCAGACATTCGTTCGAAGCTGGTGCGGGCTATCTATGACATCATCTGCCTAGCCTTTTCCCAACTATGTTGGGGTCGGCTTCCAGTTTAACCGGATTCAGTAGAATACCAGAATTTTACATAGAACGACTGCCTCTGACAAATAAATGTGAAAGGCCCTTAACGACTGAAGGATATTAACGGGGTGATATTTGGCACACAGGCCATGGCATGGGTTAGGTCATAGGCTTTATTTCGGTAGCACGTTCCCTTGAAATAATTCCCAACAAACACGCGGGCTAACCCGTGAGCTAAACCTTGTATTCATTAACATGCGTCATAGAAGTCGTCCTTAGTTGGCAAGGCGGTTGAAACCACACTCGTCGTATCAAGTTACTGGCTGACTCCTGGACCGTGAGGATTCATACTCATATACATGATACCGGTATTAAAATAGAAGGTGAACATGGAAGTGAATTCTATACGTGTGGGTTCTGTGTTCATGGTAAATTATATGGAATTTGCAAGGAAAATGAGTAGACCAGAGCAGTCGAAACTACGTAGGTAGTCTTGATTTGTGCCCGGTTGATGACAAAAGGCTTACCCCCTATGGGACTTAAAGATAACTGGCGAAATGTGAGTGTACTAATAGGTACACCTCTGCCTAACCCTTCGGGGATTACAGGCGTGTTATATAATATAAGTTTTTAAACTGACATGGTCACTGACACTACTATTAAACATGGTAAATATCCCGTTTATGATATTAATAGTAGTGATATATAATATACTACTTATACTAGCGACTTCGCACAGGTGGGTGCAAAAATGATAGTAAAACCTTCCTCTTGAATCACTCTATCTATTAAAAAAAACCGCATCAAAATCCGTTGCGTAGTTTTAAAGATTTAAGCATACAAAGGGACATAGGGACAGAGAAAGCGACTTTGTTTTATACTATGTAGTGATATAAATAGAGCTGGTCTCTTTGTCTTAGTAAAATATTTGTCCTTGGATCATTTCGCAAATACATAGTCATGGAAATATGTTCATTTTCAAACCTAGTCTATATTTTCTTACTCAGTTTAAAGTGGCTAATAAATAATACTGATAAAGTCTAGCTTATCACCACCGTAGTAAGTGACCCATTTCTTTTGAGTTGATGACATCTTGCTGCTAAAGATAAACACTCCCTTTTATACCCAGATTACTGCGAAATTTCGTTTATCAGCCCACATATTCCATTTTTGTGGGAAATTTAAAATTTAATTGACTAGCTTCTACCCGCGGCTTCGCCCGCGTGGTCTTTTTTTCTGAAACAAACATTATAAGCGCACTTAGCCAGAATTATTTCTTGGGTTGACCGAGGGAATAAGAAGTTTCACAGAAAATTCAACACCCTATTTCCACTCTCTTAGGAGTAGAATTTAGAAAATCCTTCCTTATTCCTTGTTACACAGATAAAGGGCAAAATTGTGCAAAATTTCAGCTTTTTAGGTCCAAGGGTTTTGGTTTTTGTTTTGTTTTGTTTTTTTTTCTGGTCACCGTCCCGGCTGCGGGTTGTTCAAATGAGATATCGCGGCCTCGGCAGAAAGGGTTAAGAAAGAACATGGGTGGTTTTTAGTCAGTAGAAGTCTGACTCTCCCTACCGCTCTGCCCAGAGCAGGAGGAGTCATTTGATGATTTCCGAAATTCCGACCCTCCAAAAAAAAAAGGGTTTTTGTTGGGCGTTGATGAGTCAGTCAGGGCTTTTCTTTTTATTTCTATAGATATATTATTATATTGATATAATATACGATTCCATTTTTACGAGAAATTCCTCGAAGCGAATACGGAAGGCCAGTTCCAGTATTGTTGTTGATGAAACAAAACAAAAGACCGAGTTCTTTTGTCTAGTACGCGTTCAGAAACGTGGTACATTAACGGATCTGTCCCTCGGATGATATTACTCAGTTCTTATTGTATTTACCGAAGATGTGTTGTCCTTGCTATGCCTATTTATATACTGAGGCTTGACGTATTTCATTAATATTCTTCCATAGAATATCCATACTCGCTTTCTGATTTCCAGTTTGCAATAAGTTTATGAATCGGATGAAAAACAGTGATTAGGAACTTGGTTGAGCTTTTGGTCTACGTAATGAATTCTGGATTGTCTAAAACCTGAATTTTTGATGTTATTAGTCCATTTAGTCAGTAGCTGTGCAGGTTACTTTATGTAGATTGAAAGACGGCTAATTTGGGCCCTTTTTTCCTTGGTTGTGGTGGAATTTACGGGTTGTCTTTTGTTAAGTTTTTAAGAAGTTCTGAAAGCACTAATTTAGGAACGCAAAATTAAATTTCTTCGAACACCAACCACTGATCCTGAAGGTACAAATTGTTCCTTCGCTTAAAAACGTTTTAGGGGACCTTTTCTGGCTCTCACATCCTTCCCTTATGCAGAGTGAGTTAAAGGATTCAAAATGAAAAAGTTCCCCTACAAAAACAAATAATTCCACGCTTTTAGTTCGCAGTAAAATTCTAAAAAAACATAAACCCAGCGAGGTAACGTTTTTAATCCATCCTCGGACTTTTAATTACCATCCCGACTTCCTAATTTGTATCCGCATTACGTTCCGCGACATTTCATACGATAACAAGCTGAAGCGTGGATTAAATCCTTATGTTTGTTAACATTAAACAGTTGACAGCCCCTGTTTTATAATTACAGCGGCTTCTGTTAATATTTACATAATATATAAAATATGAAGAGATTTATGAGTGTGAAGCGACAACGGCCCTCCGCGCTCCGCCTGGGGTGTACCGTCAGAAATTCATAAATACGTACCTAGTTATATCGCTCGCTGTGGTAAACCCATTTCCAACACAAGATATTTTGATTACACTACAGAAATTCACATGAATATTAGTTAGCAAGAGTATTCTTATCTTACTTGTATTCCATGTTGTGTGTTAAGAAATTATGTAAACTAGACTTTTCATGAATTTTATATGACAATGTAGCATCCACGTCCTCTCACGTTTTCTTGTTATGAGTTCCATTTAACAGAGGAATACTAAATGCTACTTCTATTCATATACTCTCGTTCCAATATTACACAAGTGCAAAACAACAACGTTATTAGGTACCTGCTGGTATTATAAGGTTTATACTTATGCATGTTCCATATTCCGTGCCATCGAAGAATCCTCTCTACTCAGCTCTGTATCACTTAAGCGTCTTATACGTTGGCGTGAAACTTTCGGCTCTCAAGATTAGCCGTTACCAACAGACAGGCGGTTCCTGGGGAGTAAGGGTAGCGATTAGTCGATTACTTTTTGCCACCCCCTGTACTCAGCGGAAACGTTGCTCGTAGAACTTTTATATCGAAAGCGGTTTTAAATTTTGTTCGCGCTTTCGTAGCTTCATTCGCTCTTTGTCTGCGGTATCTAAGGTTAAAATTAACCACGCTAGAAGCTAAACCATTAATATTCTTTTGATATTGATTGACGTTCATTAAAACTGTCAGATTAATACAAGAAAACAAGATTCTCAAGGTATCAAGTTTTTAAACTGACATGGTCACTGACACTACTATTAAACACTCACTACTATTACGTGGTAAATATCCCGCTTATGATATTAATAGTAGTCTCAAGGTATCGTTTGTAAATGATGTTTGAACAACAAAATCATGTCTAGACGAAGTCAAGCTCGCATCTTACACGGCTTACACGCGCCAATCTATCAAGCAACTTTGTAGTGTGTATCGTAACCAGATACATTAACGTGCAAACCTTGGTATTCAATCACATTACACGTGTGGGAGACTTGGTGTTACCATGCACTGTGAAACTCTATTGCGACATGTTACAAACTAGTTTACTTCAGATATTATGGTAACTCAGTTCTCACTACTTACCGGCTTCTCCAAGGCCTGGGATAAGGGATAAAGCGAAGAAATATAGAGGTAGCTATAGAGCCCTGCTACGTGCGTAATGTCGGTCGGTTGGAAATTTGGAATCGAATCGCGAAGCCCCACGTAGAGGTGGAACGAGGGCGTGCGTTTGAGTCCCGCACCCATTTGAGCTGACATACGGACGGAGGTAACGCCCGATGTTACAAACGTATCTTTCATCCGTTCGCATTCAAGCTGAAATAATAAACGCGAGTTTAAAGAACCAGAAATTAAAATAGAGCTAGAAACCGCAGAACTTAGTACTCTTTATTGTCCTCCTTTTAAATACAATGACTAATTAGGTAGCCACAATGTTTTACGGAATAACAACTGCGTTCATAAACACAACAAACAAGCATAACAGTAAAACACCATAAACAAAATTTGCTCTCACTTTATCCTTATTTGCTTACAACTTATTTCGCAATTAAAAGCAATCTGCACAGTTTCGCATTTAAGGGCCTCGTTATTGATAAACCTCAGGCGAAATTGGTAGGCTCATTGTTTCCCAGCAATTATTCCTGCATAAATAGGTCAAGCACCGATGTACTAACGACTTCCGGGCGGTGCCAGGTTCGAGTATACGGCTAAATATAAACTGGTATTTGTGTTAGTCATACACTTACACTGTATAGATAACTATACACCGAAATAGATCACTGGCCCAGCAAAGGGCCTTGGTGTGCGTCCCATTTCTTTTTCGCGTAATACTTCATCGTTTTCCCAGTTTTTTCGACCGCTCCTACTTCATCTTTTTTTGAATCGTGAAATCTTATGTAAATCCTCTTCAGACCCTACCGCACAGTTCATATACTTTAAGTTACTTGTTTATTTCCAATTTTCTTCAATGTGGGTCTTTTTTTTTGGCTTATTTAAGCCTACCTTAAACCAATTGATATAAGGTCAAGGAATTACGGCGGCGATTGGGAAATACAATATCGTTTCTTTACATAAGTTTTTGCGTCTAGAAATCTTGGTATCTGCTTCATGAGCCTATTGGTTGAGGTCGCAGGCATTACGTGATGCCCGGTCGTGTCGCCTACATCTTTGACAGTGGTTTACGCGCGACATTGGCTGGGCTCGGTAACTCGGTGACACTCGGTGTACGTACAATAATTCACCGAGACCGAGTAAAAAAGCCCCGATACGCTGACATTGACACAGTTCGCCGCGTGGACTTCCTGCCGGCTCCCACTCGATACAACATTTTGTTTTTGTTGTTTTACTCCTAGTCCAGTTCGCTTTCAAACCGCTTTTCGCTCGTATTTTGCGGGAATTTCCCTTTCATAAACATTTTTTTTTTTTTTCATTTATTTTTATAACCGGTTTAGTCTGCACCGCTTTTCGGCACATTCGATTGATGACTTTTAAATTTTGTTCGTTTACCGAGTGCGAGTGTTCGATTGCAGTTTGCACTTTGTAACTGGCAAACTTTTTGTATAATATGTATTTATGAATATGTTGTCTGTGGCATTGAACTTTTGACATTAATATCACACGTTTTCCGTGAGAAATGAATGCTTATTTATTACAAGGGTAACGTGACGGATATTTAAATGGTTGATTCACTTTTTGTCCTCTAAACAAGTTTTATCATTTTTCGAAATGTTTTAGGGTTAACAGCAAAAGGCTTCGTGTGATAAGCAGTGGCTCGCATGTGCCCAGTATTTTACCGGTACGACTACCGCATGGCTATATTTGTACAGTACTGGACCCATAAATATTGCAACCTGATCGTCAAACCGCCCACGGGAAATTGGCTCCTCCCTGTTCTGTGTATCATTATTACTAACCTCTTTACTTTATTACAAGTACCAGCTGCTCTACTTTTAAGGAGCACTTCAAGTTTTACACACGAAACCAACCTCATTCGTATTTTCGATCGATCATTTTGCAATTTGGACTAAACCAATTTATTGAGTGCGGCCAACGATTTACCGGTCTAGTTGACATGTAGAATAACCGCAGTTCTAAGTGGTTTTTAAAATTGTACCGTACATAATGCCTAAATATGGAAAGAGGTTAATTGATCTTTACATCACGCCTGTAATCCCCAAAATTAGGCAGAGTTTAACCGTTAGTACACCAACATTTCGCTAGTTTTGTTTAAGTCCCATTGTAACAGGGGGCGAGCCTATTGCCATCAACCGGGCACAAATCCAGCCTCCGTAGCTGCTACTGAAAAATTCCTGATTGCAAAATCCAATAACACTGCCCGAGCTGGGAACAAACCAGGACCTCATACACATCTTTCATACAAAAAAATACATCGCATCGTTTGAATATCGAATTGAATGAAATATGTTCGTCCCATCCTTACGCTAACCTTTATTAATATGCTTCCATCTTTATGCACAAATACCCAGAGATAAAAGACGTACCTTCTTATTGTCGATTCACAAACCATTTCTCCTTTACAATGGACGCAAAAAATCCTATCGATGGAATAAGAAAAGCTGGTTTTATTTCAATGAAATGTCGAGATTCAGCCAGGGCTTTTAGACGTTCATTGTGAATTATTACTTAACTTCAACACAACTTTCAATGTAAAGTTTTATTGCTTTACCGCGATTTCTAGCAGTAATTTACCTGTGTACTTCTAAGGTTACTGCAGCGGTAATTTAGTGCTTTCATAATATCATCATTCTCTTGCCCTTATCCCAATTCATTTGGGGTCTGCGCACTATGTCATACTTCTGTTTTACTCGTCATCTCATCGGCACCTCCTTTCTTTGCCATAATTATCATCCTTTACACATTCCATCCATGGTTTCTTAGGTCTTCCTCTACTCTTAACAATAAAAGACATTGAATGTGCTGACTGCAATAATTAAACTTAAAAACACGTGCAATAAAGTGTAAACTCGTTACTAAATTCACTATCTTCATATATCGCCAACCTCAGAAACCTTCAGGTCATCGGCCTATAGAGGACAGGGAAGCATCTACTCGAGTTTTGTCAACTTATCGTTTTCGCTAGCACTCGTTAGCTCCAAACCTCCAACGGCTATCAGTCTTCAGCCAGACGACCCGCCCACTACCACTTCAGCTTGCTGACTCTGCAAACTACCCATCGCCTGTAAAGAATATTCTCAAAATTACTTCCATAAACAAAAATGTGCCTATCGGAAAAACTAATGTTATATAGTGCGGGTAGTAAAATAGGTGGGTAAGAACCTCAGGGTTTATAGAAAGCAAATCCTAGTGGATTTATACGACCTAGAAAATTGTCTGCTACTTTTTGGAATGTTCTGATACGCAGGTTTTTCTAACAACCCTGAAACCTATCCCGATAACGACTTTTATTTAATGTGGGCTCTGAAGACGTAATACGGGTTTAGGTAATGTCTTAGTACTAAGTTGTAACACGTGTGTTCTTTGATCCTTGAGTTAGGTGTGTGAAAATAGGTTACGGTGAGGAAATTGATCATTTGAGTGAAGATTGAAATAAAACATCTTGAATTATGGAAAACAAAGAGAAAATGGTCTTTCAGAACGAATTTCATCAATGCTTATTCCTGCGTTGTCTAGATTATGATGATAATTTATAAAATGAATTTCACTTTAAATTACGGTGTTATCTGAAATAAGTAATTTAATGTCACGATTCCATTATTCCGTATGAGTACTTGATACCTTTAACGTTTATTGTTTCTCAGAGAAATTTCTTTACAGATAGATTTCTCCGCCATTTGATTGAAATTTCAGAACAAACGTGTTAGCAAAATTTAAAATACTATCCGTAGGCATAAAAAGGGGCGTGTTTATTAAACGCGGGACATTAAACGGGAGACGTAGAGGTAGAGGGAGGCAAGCGACGAGTTACAGGGCGGAAACGAAAGTTTTGGCGCCATCACGCCTACGCCCGCCGGGCGCTTGCACGCCATTTCAAATTTTGTGCTAGACTAGCGTATTTTCATTTTAAAATCTAACACTTCAAAGTCAAAGTCAAAGTCAAAGTCAGCGATACAGGAAGTAAACACAATCTACACCTCAAAAGTAAAGTGACTCGGAACAATCAAGACTCCAATTCACAGCTTCATCTAAAATACTCGATTTGCAGTTCCGGAATCTGCAAATTCTCCGCTTCAAACTTTCAAATGAATGGAGCGAATTCCGCCGTGATATTCAATTCGTCTTCATCAAAACAGTATTCCAATGAAATGGCGTTGCCATAGGAAACGTAGGCGGGCATTCGCTGGCTTATCGCGCCCCGCCGACCGTGGATTCTTACTCGCCAGAAAAATGAATGAACGCGTTCAGACGATATCAGTACTTACACAGCACACGTATTTATGTACGTAGTTATTTGAACGAACCTCGACGTCGACGTGTATGAGAATTTAGCTCTCGGCGCCCGAGCCCGAAATTCGAGGGCGAGTGGAAATTATTTTATCAGTTTTTGTTTGGGTTTAGATATGGATTATGAGGAGGATTCCGCTGGTTCTTGGTACCTATAAGAAAATAGAAGATGAAAAAACAAAGAGTCAGTTTAGTCAGATGGTAGTTATTTCCGTAATACAAGATTCTTCCGGCTTATGCAAAAGGTCTTAAGTTGTGACGACACAAAGCATCCTCAGTATATCTTCTTTACCCTTGCTACTTATATATTTTCTGGCTTATTGCCAGGGTCGTGTTGAAAAGAACTGCTCGTGCGTTCATCAGGAACCGCACGCGACGAAAAACCAGAAAACACGTCTGCTAACCAGTTTTTAAACAAAGCTACTTGAGGGTATTGTTCACAGTCCCTTTACAATAGCCAGGGAAAGTTGGGATGGGGAAGACTAAGTACACTAAAGTAATGCAGAGATAATATACATATCTTCCGAAAGCCAGAGGCAGGAAAGTAGTTATATAAAAGTTAGCTTCCAAGTTTTTAAAACGAGTCTGGGTCTATTATCAAATCTTTTAAGACCGGCTTATCTTTTTGACATAACTTTATAATTTCGTGTGTTATCAGGGCTTTCTTTTTCACTGTTCCCGACCATTTCGAAGGGCAGATAATAAAGAAATTGTGAACTTAAAATGTTTTTGGAATGAGTTCAGTTGTCATTCTTTCTTTAATAAATAAGTATCGGACAAACAGTTACGTAATATTATCAGTTATGGGTATTGGAACAGATATGCTATGGTAAGCGGTAATAGGTAGCTGTAACATTGTCAACATAGTCTACATACTTTTATGGTACCTGTTTGTTGCCATACTTAGCACACGTTACGTCCTCCGTACACATAAGCAGTGAATAACCATAAAATAACAATGATCTTTGTTACATTATTACAGTAGAGTCTGAAATTTCAGATCTCGTGCCATTGTTCATCATTTGAGGGTTTCATAATGAAAGAAATGCATTTGTGTTTAATTTCGATGTGTGATTTCCGGGTATTGATTATTATGACTGGTTGCGATATTTCATTTCAGTGTTTGATTTATTTCTCAAATTGTAAGTTATCATTAGAGCTGAACTGTATAAGTAACTTTGTACACGACATAAGGTTTCAATTTTTTAAATAAGTAAGTAAAAATGTTATTGTTTCTACGGATATGATTGATTAAGCGTTTTTAGCACATCCATGTGAATTGTAAGCCTTTAATAAACAATTATTGAAAGGACAATGCAATATCTAAGATAGAATTTCACAATGATATTTCTATTAAACGTGTAGCGTCTTTTCTCTCCATTTTAGTATTTCCGAGAGACACAAAACATTTCTAATAACAATTGCGTAGTCAACCGATAAAATGGTTTTTACACATCAATACATTGCATCAATACCCAACTTAGGTTTTGATATCATAAACACTATCTTTATAACTGGCTAGCTGGTTTCCTAGGTAAGATTGTAAATAAATCTTTCATTTTATTTACAAAAACATGGCTCACGATATTCGGTTGCAAAAATATTTGAAATAAGAAGAGAAACAACTTTGTTCGAAATAAATCATTGCTAAACATACTACTGATATAGTTAATCTAATTTAAATAATACAGTCTGTCGCGTTTTCAACTTCACCGTAAATTACACGTAAGCAGAAATTCCCTGACTAACTTTTCAGTGCGTTCCGCCCTAGCGTAAGCTATGTGTAAATATGCTTGTGTATAGCAGGCTCCACTCATTGTCCTATGGATTTCGTTAGACTGTGTCCCGCCAGGTCTAGAGCTTACCAGTAAACTAACTGGACCTCTTTTTTTGGTACCATTTTTTGTGAAATCAAACGCTTAGGGTTGTTAACGAAAATGTGGCTTTACTATCATACATCTACCTACACACATATTATAAAAAAAAAACAACTTGCCCCGATGCGGCAGCCACAACTATGATTAAGTTGGGGCTATCAAGTAACCTAATGAAGCGTCATCATATTCTGCCTAGCCTTTCTCAACTATGTTGGGGTCTGCTCCTATTACAATACAACCGGATACCTATAGCTGAATACTAATATTTTACATAATGCGACTGTCTATCTGACCTACACGGAGAAACGGTATGTAGTGGGTGGTCACACTGGTCACCCATCAATAGACTAACCTAGGCAAGCGCGTCCTAACCTGAAGATTGATCCGAGCGGCTGTTATTATCTAGCCTCGAGCTCCTTAACCTATTACCTGAAGCATGTTTAGAATGTATGTTTACTTTGCATAATATAAGGTCCCATTAAAATAGGTGGACAAAATTTTAGAAATCATTCAGACCACCAAAATAAGGACAATGGTAAAAAAGTAAATAATAATACAAACGCATAAGGTACTTACAAAAAAATAAAACAGCTAGCGAAATTCACTAAAAGTGTTAGTTATCCAACGTTTTATGTAAAAAAAAAAAACTTTAATCTGTGTTTTGTTTTTATTTGGATATGTTTGGTTAGACGTACTGAACGCTGTGTTAAAATTTGTCCACCTATTTTAATGGGAACTTATATTATGTGCGTCCAAGTCGACCATTTGTTGAAATACTGAGTGTTAATTCTAAGGCCGTGTTGTCACAGTGTACTTGTAGGCAGTATGGCCATTATTTTTGTTTGCCACTTTGCTCCGTGGCTCGGAATATAAAACCCTACATTTGCCATGTTTGAAGAAGTGTTTCGGGTACTTGACGTTGCGTACATAATACACGCTGTGTTAAGTATGTAGGTACATATAATTTGGTGGCTTGTGTACCTCCAGTAAAATATTATTATAGAAGGTTTTAAGATGTATGTGCAGAGTACGGGCCAAACGTGACACTCTTGTAGATGCATCAATTTACATACAGCTGTAAATATTATAGTGACTTAGTTTTCTTTTTACGGGCGTATGCAATCTTCATCTCCATCATACATAATATACACTAAAATAATGTGTAAGTAAGGTATTCTTTAAACACCCGTAATCACTTCAGTGTTTCATGGTGCTTGGAACAGCGTAGAAATATAAAGAACTCAAAACAAATACGAAACATGATATTCTATACATCCCGTTTCAGTGTTAAAGCTAAAATATTCTCTATTTCGCAAAAGTCAGTCCAGAAATCCTAATAATTTGGCTAAAACAAAAGGCGTAGCACACAACACGCCTCATACAATATTTATTGATAAGACTTCCGCCCGTTTCGTAATTACCGCTATTACAATAGAAACATACGAACCGCCCACTCCCCCCAGATGTCGCCACCTGAATATTAGAATACTGGAATAGAACTGTAATGCACGATATAAGCACCTGTCCCACTGCAAGCGATAAGCGAAAACCTAGCAAAACTGACGGAAATACTTCTCAGTAGAGCTGGCAACTAAAATCGAGATGTTTAGGTCTCTGATAGATTTCCCGTTGGGATCGTGTCAACAGACAGCGATCAAGTATTACTAATGTATTTCTTCTTATTGCGAGACCTAGAATATTTAGAGTGTCACTTAGATCCAGCCTGTCCTTTTGCTGCTCTTCCCAGTGACGCCCTAAGTCGAGGCTCACTACCCCGCAAAGGTCACACCCTTCGCGCGCTATCACTTAGTTTATAAGTTTTTATGCCCCACTCAAGGCACCCACAGGATAAGGTAAGTAGAAGCCAGTCTGCAGGTTGAGCAGCGAGAATGCATTTTAGAAAAAAAAAAAAAACGTGTGGCACTCGGAGACTGCCGCGCTAAATCTATTGCATAGCATTTTTTATCAACTTATAGGTATTAATAGTGTAATTACACACCAAAATAATTATTCATTCAAAAAATTTCAACAACAACAACCTCAGTTGACAACCTTGTTATTTTCCGTTACCATAGCAACCTGGTTGAATCTTGAATCCTGAATATTTTTGTTAGGAAATCTCTGGTTTCGCTCTCCACGCTCAACTCAACTCAAGGCCCGCGATAGAATCTATGCAATAGATTAAAACCTTTTCGATCGCTCGGCGCGTCGTCGCTGTCGTCGGGACAACGGCCTTACTCGCTTTTTCAAAAGGAATACGAGCTTTGTGTGGTGCTCGTTAGGGAAATATTCATGTTAACTAGCCATTCCAATGCTTTTTGTTTGTACGAGGAATGGTGAAGGATAAGTTTTATGTGTGAGCTTCGAACTTACGGTTTTCTACAAAAAATGGCTGTTATCGTTTCCTGTAGTTTTAGTTGATTGCTAATTAGATTTGTGTTATTTTTCGTTTTACTAGTAAAGTATTTTATCAGGTTTTACTTTATTTGATTTGCTGATTGACAAGATTATTGCCTGATAAGATAATTTAAATTTAAATTTAAAAAAGTTTTGTTCCCCATGAATACCTCCTTCCTACTTCTGTTCTCCTGGTAGTTTGTGGGACTTTACTACCTATTCTTTTTTTTTAATCTAATAGAACCTGTACAAATATTTTGTTGCTGACTGTCCTAAAAATGTGTCAGGGTATCCGATTCTTTTACGGGGGATCAGACCGGAATAGAAAATAATTTATAATAAAACGGATCCCCTATGGTATCAGTTTTAGGGGATCAGACCGGAATAACTCGATTATTCAACATTCAGACACACCTTTTATTGTACAATCTAGTAGAAATCACATTATTAATTACATTATAAATGTTCCTAATAAATCACCATTTTGTAATACAATTTGGAACATAAAATTTATATATTAAAAACGGAATTTTAAAATAAGACTTGAACTTTGCGTATTACTTGCAACACCAGCTATTGAATTAATGCTGATGCAATAATTTTATTCTCACAGTAAAACTGAACAATTATTATAAGCAGCCTTCATAATATTAAAAACACAATACATAATTAATCATAATAAAGCAGTTAAGAACACTTAAGCTGAGCACAAAAGCATTTAAAACCACAGTCTTACGAGCCCAAGTATTTTACACTGTGGCATAACTTGAAAAATGCTTCGTATAATAATTTAAAAGGTTTAAAAGTTGATTTCTTCGCATTGCCGCTGTTGGCGAACTGCCAATACGTTGCTTATCAGTTTCAGACCTATAACCCTGGACTGTTGAATTTCAGAGTTGTAATTTAAAGCTGCATTCAGAAATTCTATTTTTAGACTGAACTTTCTGATCCGTGGATGGGTCCCGGCTATCATTTGTAGACCTTTGACAGCCGTTACTGGTAGTGAGTCAGTGGCCTTAAAGTCTGACATCCAGTCTTACCAAGGGGTTTGTTTTACCCAGGACTGACTAGGTAGTGGTCAGGGATAGGCAGTCGGTTCATGTCAAATACTGATATTCATTGCATCCGGTTCAGACTGGAAGTCGACCCTAATTAAATTAGGAAAAGGTTAGTCAGATGACGGACTAACTTCTTGAATATCCATTAGATAAACATAGCCTAACTGAATAGTCCTTAACACTACAGTTCAGACTATTAGTCTCACGTTATTAGATTATGGCCGGTTAACTGTCCGTGTTTGCTAATTAACCGAAAGCACAGGGGCCGTGCACAATTATATAGAGCTTGTTTGCTTGGCCCTTAATCTCGTTACACACACGATCGAATGCTAGGCCGCACCGTAGGAAATGCAGTAGGTCCGCTTGAATGGCGTTTGGTCACTTTTATGAGCTGGCGAAGTCTGCATGTTCTTGCGGTACATCTCGTTTATTGCCCGTGGTCCACCCGCCTAGTCCACCTGGGTGTACCACGGGAAATTATTTTTGCCTTACCTACGCGAAGTTATCTAATTTAACTCTCATGATAATTGGTACGGGTAAGTACCTACTTAATTTACACAACTGCTTTGAAACTTTACTTTCCTCGATATCCATGAATTAATGCCTTATGATTATGATTTATTAAGGACCAGAGCATAAACATC
The DNA here is from genome assembly GCA_949775195.1 of Diarsia dahlii. Classification (NCBI taxonomy): domain Eukaryota; kingdom Metazoa; phylum Arthropoda; class Insecta; order Lepidoptera; family Noctuidae; genus Diarsia; species Diarsia dahlii. The sequence continues at coordinate 19,224,747 of OX459195.1, forward strand.
AAAAACCGATCGCATCGAACCAATTTAGAACGAAAAACTAAACAACAGATTTAAATGAGGACATATATGAATGGTATTGTTGTTTTATTTATAGCGTACGGGGTAAACTATAAAAAAACACTGCATCCACAGATAACTTACAATAAACGACTTGTTAGCCCCGCCTAACGTTTTGCTTATCAGTTATCCCCATAAAATCCAGTAGAAACCCATATTTTTCTCTACGATAACATTAAAATGAATGGTCCTTTGCTCCGAATCTTCTTCATGGCTTCGCCCTGTATGACATGAGGATATGGGGCTTTGCGACCAGTCTCGCTAGCGACAAAACGTAACAACATTACTTAGTATAGTAAGTCAGTATATTGAAACCCGCAATATGCATGCTTACATGATACTAATAAAAATATGAACAATAAAAAAATAAGTTCAAAAATCTAAAACCCGTCTACTAACAAAATCGCGGTCTTAAAAGTAGAAAACAAGAAAATAATTCTTGTCTGAAATTCTTCGTAGTCGCATGCCACTGATACCTGATGCTTCTTCATGGCGTTCTCATTGATACAGAAGTCAGCTGCTAATTGCCATTAGCAAGGTGGCATGCGACTACGAAGAATTTCAGACAAGAATTATTTTCTTGTTTTCTACTTTTAAGACCGCGATTTTGTTAGTAGACGGGTTTTAGATTTTTGAACTTATTTTTTTATTTGAATTTTATTTTTGTGTGTACTTAAACTATAATATAATACATATTTGTAATGTGCTCGCCAAGACCTTTCATTTGATACCAAACTTGCTATGATTATCTCAATTTAAAATTGTTTGAGGTAAGTTTTTGACATTTAAATTCCGTCATAAAAATAATTTATGAAATTTATATAGCCTATGTCACCCGGGCTATTCTTACGAGTCTATTGACACCTAATTTAATAAAATCCGTTCAGTAGTTTAGGCGAGACTGCCAAAATCATTACCCTTCCTTTTGGCTTCGCCGTAGTCGGGTAAAAAGAACACTGATAAAAAACAGACAGAACCATTCCAAATGTTTCGGAAAAGTCTCGCAACCCTTGCGCTTATTACAGAAAATGTGCACGGATCAATGACTTTTAGGTATAATCCATTTTCCCTTCATATTTTAAAACTGGCGTAGGACAATGGCGAATAAGAAACGTCTAACGTCTAATAACTTGAGATCTGGGAGAGCTTGTCATGGCACAATTACGTCACATACTAAGGTTATATTTTTTTTTTACATATTTGGGACGAGAATCGAGTACCGAATACCTTCCCTCAATAAGTCCCTCGTTTAACCTAACATACTGTATAGAAGAAGAGCAGAAGTAGCGTGAGAAGAGTGGTCAGGTAATGTTGGGCACTGACCGTACATAGAGAACATCCAATTTGCAAGGGACGAAAGAACTCGAGTTGTTTCTCTTTAATTTCTTCTTGTACTGCTAAGTGAACGTTTGGAGGAACTTTTTGTTAACTTGTTCACTTTCAGCTACAGTAAAAAGTTTCTTCGTTTATCTATCAAGGTTGTTGAGATGCTAATTGTTTCTTCTTTATTTTGGTGGATTTTATTAAAGTAGTAGTCTTGGCTTGAGCTAGGCTAGAGCGAAGCTTGAGCGTGATGATCTCGACCCGAAATTCTAACAACCATCTAAAACCATCTTATCTTATTATAAAACAGTCTTACCAAGGGATATCACATTAGCCAGTAAAAAAAAAAAAATTAAAAGAATTCTACTCTTGAATTAATAATAAAATAAAAAAATAGACTGAGTGTTCCCTAAATACTATATCAAACAAATTTACAATTAATTAAACATAATCTTATAAACATAATCTAATAGAACCTGTAAAAATATTTTGTTGCTGACTGTCCTAAAAATATGTCAGGGTATCCGATCAGATTATAATCTTTTACGGGGGATCAGACCGGAATAGAAAATAATTCATAATAAAACGGATCCCTTAGGGTATCAGTTTTTGGGGATCCGAACGGAATAACTCGTACTAACTGGGTTGTGGAGTTCAGATAGGCAGTCGCTCCATATTAAATATCCTACTCCATGTCTACTCCATATCCATATAATACACTGGAAGCCGTCCGTAGATGACACGGACTGAACTTCTTGAATATCTTAGCCATAGCCTACAAATTGGTCTTTAACTAACTATTGGTCTATGTGATTTATACATTAGTTGCAAAATTCACTGCGAATTTCGAGCAGCACAGACAATGTGTCACCTATTTTGTGACAAACCCAACCAATCCTGACACATGTCACAATATAGCGTGTGAAACCTCCTAATACAGCTATCGTGAACGTTATACGAGTAGACCGTACATTTTGTTCGATAACACAAGGGAAATTCACAGTCTTATATCTGAGGGGTTCTGAGTAATGTGATTCCGGAATGACCGAGCGACCGCTACGTAATTGTCCAACTTCAGTCCTATTCGGAATCCGTTCATACGATATGTTACTAATGTCACAGGAATGGATTCCCGTTGTTAGAACTAATATGACTATGACCACGGTCATTATAACGTGTTGTTTATGAGGGCAATTAACTTGGAAAATTATGTCCTTAGTGTTGGACGGAACTACAGTACGGTGAGTTTTAATTAGGGCGGAATAATGGGGTTATTAAAACCACAATAGATTAAAAACATGAATGATGAGAATGATGGGACAATACGATTAAGTTGCATTGTCCTATCATCATCATCATAACAGCCCGGAGCCCCGGAATCACCCACGGCTAGTTATAAGCTTTCACGACTTTAGCCACTCCTCTGCGTCACTTATCCAGGTATTTCCGCTGACTTTGACGATATCGTCAAGCATTAGGACGCCCTGGTTTCTATGACCTATCCTTGACCACCACTCAGTCAAAGCCTTGCTCCATTAGCCATATGCGCATCTTGCCAGTATTGTCCCACTGCTGAGTAATCAACTAATCAGGGCAAAATACCAATTTGAAATTATCAGTACAAATAAAATCAGTCGCCTATAATATAAAAGCATGTCAGTCTCCCTCGACAGCGCCCATTAAAAGAAAACACCTTGTTCTATTATTTGTCTGACACCACACACACGACACGCGTACCTGTCTATAATTAACTCTTGATAACTCTATTGATGTCTCTTTATTGCCAAGAGCATACCAGTGTCATGCAAGACTTTCAACCGTTATAAATGTCAAGTTTTAATTAACACCTTACCTAATAAAGACGCACATAATTATAAATATACACCGCTAATAAAGAATATTCTTTACGTCCGTTGCCAGAATTAACGTCCGCCATTCCGTATCTGGGGGCCAATTCTCAATTTTCGACATTTATCTCGAGTTCGAGTTCGTAAGTCTATCTCTATGTCTATCAAAAATATCTCTATCTCTACCAAAAAATTTCGAATTGAGCAGAATTCCGTATTCTCAGTCAAAATAGAAATAAATGTCACGAAAATGTCGATCCGAGTGAAGCTAATGTTACCATTATGAAGAATCGCGCGTTCCGTTTTAGGTAGCTATGAGTGAATGAATGATTTTGTTTTAAAACGCTGACTAAACCTAACTATTTAAGTATAAAAGAAAGAAAGAAAGAAAAAGTATTTATTGGTTTCACAAACAAACAAGTAAACATAATTATGAACACTTAAAATTAGGACATCATTTATATATTAAATTTGAATAAGTCCCGTGCAAAGCCAAAGTAAAACGAAACGTTTAGTGTAAAAATAATCAGTTTGACAGCTGACTGTCTGTCAGTGACTAATAAAATTATGAAGCAAACAATTATTTACCTTCGTTTTCAGGTATATTTTAGTGGTATCCTGAATTACAGGAGCCAATAGATCTAAGTATTAGAACCCTTATTAAATCTTTATTTAGTCTGAAGTTTTTAATGACTTCTGTTTCGATCAAGTCGTAAATATCGACGGCGGGATAGCTGTTGTCGCCGTGTATTGGCCAGTTGCTCGCCACTTTCCAACAACTCCGAGATAAAAATGCTAATAAACTCGTCCATCTTTCAGTAGTTTCAAGTCCAATCGTAGGTACACAAATTACAGAGTCTGTTATCTGCGCGAAGGTCGTCGTTTCAAGAAAACACAATTCACAAATCAAAGAGTATAAATCGAATTTCCAGTATGAGATGCCAAGGCGTATTTTATTTAAAAACTAAAGAAAAGAAAACACAGTGTACAATCCAAAACTCAACAAATTCACTCAGAAATGACGTATCTATATAATCGACATGACATCTCTACTGCTCAGAAGCACTCGACATGAACTCTAACGTTAGCCTTCGACAAATGTCGAATTCGACATCCCCAGAATAGCAACTTTTAAAATTTCTCGAAAAAATGACGTCATTAGAAATTTTTCTCGAGTTCGACACCATCTCTAAAACCGAGAATTGGCCCCCTGGCGTGGCAATTAATAACCTTTTATAGATCTGTTTTTACTCAGAGCAAACTGTAGTAGTACGAACTGAACTTTTTAAATAGCAACTTGCTCAATTACTGTCAAAGTTGGCGGAACAGAAGCGAGTTACTGTTGTGAACTAGTACCTGTAAACGAAGCATAGTCATTAGGGATGGGACTATTAGAAAGTCTCGAACCTTTATTCGTTAAAATATAGGCATAGTTAGCAGCACTCACGGCAGCACTAATATGCTTAGCAACGTTTAGACGCAATTTTTGCCTACTTTAGTTATTTCATTTTCATGTTTCGTTACGAAACAACATTTTAAAACCCTAATACAATTAGGAGATATTATCTCATAGTTGTAATCGTTACCTCACGAGAAATTCGAACGTTTGAACTTATCACATTGTACCTATACAATTTCCTCGTAACTGTACTACCGATTTCACTGAGGGTGTACCAGTTTTCACCCTTACGTCCTGAGTGTTAAAGTGGTCGACCGTCGTCGGTGAACTCGATGGTACCTACTACGTCCAAGTATTTAAAGGGTTCGTTCTTTTTAAACAACCACTATTTAAGCAACGCTGTGTCTTGGTACTTAATTCTGTGTTTCGTGGAAAGAATTCTTAATGAGCTATGCTAAGTATGTTCTGAATTATTTCATTATGTAGGTACTAAGTTTTGCAAATAAGTAAAGCGGTTAATGAATAGCTGAATTAATTAGTAACAATACTTACCTAGAGAAATGTTTTTTCTTTCGACTCGATACCTGCGAAATTCACGCATGAAAATCTAATTTATTTACCTAGCTCTACCACAAAATAAATTCTCTAATAGTTTATTTTCCCAGTACAAACGTCTAGACTTCCAAAAACGTGGAAAACAAAACGTATCTTGTAACAACGGCACAATTAATTGCGAACTTTACTTAGTTTACGGAATACATATCTACCTCCCCTTTGCGCAAACCCACTCGTTCCTAAAATCCTAACATTACCTATACCATTACGTTGTCCCTGTTTTTTCCAAATAGGTACATTTGTTTTGTAGCTGGTACACACAGGGACTATTAATTTCCAGTATAACATGGCTTCTCTTTGTTTAGATTTCTCGTACAATAAGAGATCCGCTTAAACTGGTGTTGTATGTGATGATTGGTCATCGTGCGTACACGAGCGTGGCCCCTGGGACTGCTTGTCAAGTACAAACAATTACTTGTTACAGTTCAAAATGATCGCTACAAAACCTTAAAACGATACGACACATCCAGGCCTTGCCGGGCTCATATTTTACATGTTTAATGAGTCTTTGTTGCGTTTTTCGTGCTGTAAACCATAAAATTACGATTTGAAGGCATCATTTTTAATGTTTATATTGCCAGTATGATGGATATTATCATATGAAGCTATAAAGATGTGAGAGACTGATCGACTGATCAGCTCAGCAGCATGTATGAATGTGGACGAGGCAAAAGGTGTATGTGGGGATCGTAGCAGGTGGCGTTCTGTGGTTTTTGCCTACCCCGAGAGGAAAAGGGCGTGTGTTTATGTATGTATGTAGACTGAACAACACCTATAAATCTGACGACACAACTGTATACAATGGTATACGATTTGTGGTCGTTTTGGGTCAACTGTATCAACCAATGTTGTTCCAGTTACTAGCTCGATGCAGTCGGGCAATAACTCTAAAAATTGCCCACAAGAGAGCTCCTACTCCTCCTCCACAACATGAATCCTCGCTCCGCTGATTTCGCATGTCAAAGTTCCTATATAAAAGTTGTTGAACTAGCAGAACTGTTATGCCATAAATAAAAAAGTGAGCAAGTTACTCGCGACCAGTGTTTCAATGAGGATACTTCCTGCCTTTGTTTACAATGCTTGTTCAGCAGTCAGCATCAGCACTCAGTTTGTCGAATTTAACGTCATGCGTGAGGCGACATAAATAAAACGCCCTGTAACAAAATGGTATTGTTTTTAAAAGCTTATTGGTAATTTTCTGTAATGCATATCAATTGTGTAATGCATATCAATTGTCAATGTCAGATTATACTTAAACCCGGCTCTCTTTTCTTTCTTTCTCATTAAAAACTTTTCGAATTTACTCAGAATTTACACAGCATCTAACTGTAAAATTGATCATTGTCAGGTACACACTACTTAAGCGGATAACATGGCTACAATAGGACTCCGAAAAACGAGCGGAACGTGTAGGCGCGGACAAAAGGAATCAAATTAAACCGCGGTCCTACTAAACGATTGCTTGTATTCTGTAGTCTCATCTATTCGGTGTATTTCAGCGGGCGATAAATCAGTGACATCCGTAATTTGAAATCTTCCAAATGTTTCCCGGGGCTAGCTCGCCAGGGTTCGGTCGTTGCTCTCAGGGCCGGTCGGCATCCCTATTTCCCTCGCGACGGATATTATCGGGCCTGGCGTTCCGAACGATAATAATCGCAAGGGCAGACCTAACGGGACCCTGTAATGCGAGGGTACGTTTCTCAACCTCCACAATACATTGCATTTTCAAGCGCCGGTTTTGTCAAAACAAGTTTTGGCGTAATTATACTTGATACGGATTCGGAGCTCCAAAGCTTTTCGAACGGTTCTGTTGCATTATACCTATTGACAATACTGCGGTTGTACGGATTAAAATAGAAAAGTTTAATTTAAACGTAGTACATAAAATCTAACCACTGTTAGTCGGCGGTATATTAAATAAAGAATGGGTAATAAATACAGTACATAAGGCACTTTATTTCATATCTATAAAGCTCTGCGGATGGCAGTTGCACCTTCTAGGGGATAAGCATTTTGTGATGCTAATTCTGAACGTTGGGTTCCGATGCTTATGTCAATACATGTCACGAGCCACGGGGTAAACTCATATTGTAAGTTACACGTATTGTTATGATAATCAAGTATTGTTGAAAACCGGACCAACTATAATAGGAAGATAATGTAGTTTTGGGAATGTTAATGTTTGTCAACGTTTTAGTAAATTAACCAACAGATTTATTGATGGAACAATCTGTCTTGGCAAGCGAGGGTTTAGTACAAGTTATTTTTACAGACGCCAGCATATAAATAAAGCTACCCGAAACTTCAAATTTTTCCAATCAACCTAATGCTTTGGTGAAAAAGTTGAAATTGTAGCTTAGTGTGTTGGCGTTGCTTGGTACGTCTCAATCGCGTAAACGTCAACTTGAATTCGTTCTGAAACTGATGTATCAGCGCCGCCTGGTGACAAAACTGGGAAGCACGATTTTCCTTAATTTGACGTTAACTTTAAAATGATAGAGCACAGTTTTGTTTGTCTGTATCTGGGTTCAATCTAATCTACATAATATGATAATAATTAAGATTAGCAGAACAGTTTCATTGAAGCGATTATAAATATATTTCTGACAAACACGTAAAACAACTCAATAATTTGGTTTTCTTTGCGATCCCATCACCGCAAGGTGAGCCAGCTGACGCAATAAAAATATTAACTTACCTTTAAAATTTACAAGTCTGCGGGGTTTTGTAATCCACTATAAAGTCTACGACTCTACGAGTTACGTTGAAGGGCTTTTAAAAAGGTGATATTCACATCATTTTGGTTGGGACGACGCGACTCGCCACTGACGTAAAGCTTCTTTTCCCCGGCTCGAGCATTCCACGTCTATAAGTATGGTCACTCCTAGAGTGGTTGCATTTCCAGACTAAAAGCTCCACATCAACTTATCAGACATTAGAAAATAAAAACATGATGACAACACATACGAATCCTTAATTTAATTGAAATAAAGTTTATAATTCAATTCAATTATATTTCTAACCTTAATTACCCCCATCAGTTTGATACATAATGATGATAGAAAAACTTCTCATTTTGATTATTTTGGTATTTGCATCCATACAGTCCATACACTTATCACGACCCGCAAGGCCAATTTCAACTTTCTTCCTTTACTTTATTATGTTGTTTCTTGTGTATGAAGAAATGATGTATCACTATAACGAAGCTATACTCAATCTATGCCAAAGAATATCCCTAAGTTTGATAAACAAAATACTACAATGTCTTTTCTTCCTTGTTCTAGGGCGGTGACAGATCCTCGCGATGGCCGGCGGGTGGCGCTCAAGAAACTGCCCAATGTGTTCCAGTCGCTCGTCTCCTCCAAACGCGTCTTCCGGGAGCTCAAGATGCTCTGCTTCTTCAAACACGAAAACGTAAGTCTTTTACACAACATCTAGGACTAAATAAATAAATAAATAAAAAATAAAAAAGCCTTTTATTCCATGCATTTACAAAATACTAATACAATATTAAATTTTAAATCACACGCTTGTATTATATAAATCAATTCAGTTATAAATTATGTAAAAAATTGCAATAATCAAAATTCATTATAAATTATAAATTCATATAGGTAAATATAGGTAAATTATTATTATTTTTAAGATTAATTAATTCTTATTATTATTCAAATCATTATTATTCAAGTTATTATTTTTAATTTTTTCATGCATGGACCCCTCTCAGGTGAAGGCCTCCTCCAAAGATTTCCAATTGTCTCTGTCTCTGGCGACATAAATCCAGTCCGGTCCAGCGACTTTACTAATGTCGTCCTCCCAGCGCGCGTACGGTCGACCGACGCGCCGCTTGCCCTGTGGACCATCCCATGTAGTTACTTTCGATGTCCATCTCTTATCTTTTAGTCGTGCTACGTGGCCAGCCCACTTGAATTTCAATCTTTGAGCATATTGGAGCGCATCTACAGTTTTGGTTATGCTTCTTATCTTTGTATGACGAATTCTGTGTGCTTTTCTTATATTGAGCATGCTACGTTCCATTCCCCTCTGGCACGTTATTATTTTATTCTTGATCTTATTAGTAAATTTCCATGTCTGGCAAGCATATGTAAGACATGGTAAAATGCAAGTGTCCATCATTTTCTTTTTTACCTCTGTTGGCATGTTGCTCTTCATAACTTCTCTGTAGCTCCAGAACTTATTCCACGTAATTTTTGCTCTGCGCTCCACCTCTAGTTCGTTGCTATTGCTGTCCAATGTTATCTGCTTTCCCAAGTAGATATATTGTTCCACGTACTGTAATGGTCTGTTTTCCAATGAGATGGTTCTTTTATGACTGTTTGTCATGGTGTTTGTTTTTGATAAGTTTATTTCTAAACCGACTTGTCTGCTAGCTTTGTGTAATGACTGTATCATGCGCTCTAAGTTGCCACTGGTTTCAGATAGCAGTACCAAGTCATCTGCGAACCTTAAATGACTCAGGTGTTCTCCTTTGATATATAAGCCGTATCTTTTCCAGTCCAACTGATTTATAACTGACTCCAACACTGCAATAAATAGTTTTGGAGACAGTGGGTCCCCTTGTCTCACTCCTCTGTTGATGTTGATGTCGGGGCCAGTTGATTCCAGTTTAACTTTACTGACGCTGTTGTTGTATATATTTTTTATTACTTGTATGTACTCATTTTCTACTCCTTGTTTACTTAATGTTTCCCATATACTTGTGTGTGAAATTGTGTCGAAAGCCTTCTGGTAATCAATAAACGCTATGTAGAGCGGTCTTCGGTTCTCTTGGTATTTTTCAATAATAAGTTCCAGAGTGTGTATGTGGTCTATGGTTGAATATCCCTTACGAAAGCCAGCTTGCTCTATGGGTTGTCTCCTTTCTAAAGTTTCAGATATTCTTTGGTTAATTATGGAAGAGAAGAGTTTGTACACAGCTGGTAGGAGGCTTATTGGCCTGTAATTGCCGATGTCATTAGGGTTTCCTTTTTTATAAAGCAATATTATAATAGATTCTGACCATTGTGCAGGTGTGTTCGCAGTTTTGATGATCAAATTAAATAATGAGGCCAGTGGTGATGCTAGTATTTCACATCCATGTTTAATTGCTTCATTAGTAATGAAGTCTGGGCCTGGGCTCTTCTCCAATTTTAACTTATTAGCCGCTTGTATAATTTCTAGTTCGTCGATATAATTTATATTGTTTTTCAGGTTTTCGTGGTTGTTGTATGCTTCCTGTTTGTTGATATTTGTCTGTTGTGTATTCGCACTGTATAGGTCTCTGTAGAATTCTGTAGCAATATTTATTATTTCTCTACGATTGTGTGTTGTTTGTCCTGATTGGTTTAATCCCTCGATCCAAGTCTTATTTGTTCGGAGTTCTTTTATCGCTTTTTTAAAGCTTTTCCCTTGTGTAAGGTAAGTTTGTATTTTTTGATTCCTGTAATTTTTATAATCATATTTTATGTATTTACTTGTCAGTTTATATAATGCGCTAAGTTCGTTTTTTTCTGCTCGGGACTTGTCAGGCGTTTTTTGTAATATTTGTCTCCTATTTAGTAATGTAATTGTCCTCTCTGAGAGGATTTTGTGTCTGTTGCGGGTATTCTGAACTTGACGTGTTTGTTGCAGACTGACGTTGATAGCATGCAGTAAGTTGTCATAAAAATCCTGCACTGGTGTCTCCATTTGATAATCAACCAAGTTTGATATTTGATGACTCAGATTTTGCTTGTACGCTTCTATTTCTTCTCTCGTTTTCAAAGCACTATTTTGGTTGCTGGTGAATTTGATTCGGCTTTTCTTTGCTACTTTTAAAGCTATTGTAGCTCTTACCATTCTATGGTCTGTAGAAAAGTTAAGGTTCAGTGTTTCTATATTTAGGAATAGCTTAGGTTGGTTCGACAGTATATAATCGATTTCGTTTTTGTACACTCCGCTGGGTGAACGCCAAGTCCACCTGCGACTTGGTTTCTTTTTGAAATAAGTATTGATCACTGAAAGTCTATTTTCGAATGCGAAATCTATTAATCTTTGACCTCTGTTATTTCTATCTCCATACCCATATCTTCCTGTAATTATATGTTCATCTTTTTGTGTTTGGCCTATTTTTGCATTAAAATCTCCTATTATTATAAGATTTTTTGAAGATATCTGAATTGCTGCGTCCAAATTTCGATAGAATTCTGCTATGTCTTCTTCACTTGAAAGAGTTGTGGGGGCATAGGCTTGTATAATGCTTATAACATATCCCTGGATGTTGAGGTTCAGCAGAGCGACTCTTTCCGTGAAGCCTATAAATCGTTCAATGTAAGGTTGTAAGGATTTCTTTATTAAAAAGCCTACACCATAAAGTCCTGGCGTATGTCCTACATAACACAATATCGTGCTCTCATATTCCTCAATATGGCTGCCCATTCTTCTAACTTCTGACAAACCGATGACATCATACTTTATTTCTTTCAGGGCTTCTTCTAGTTCTAATAGTCTTTCGTATGAAGAGAGTGTTTTCACGTTGTATGTTGCTATGTATAACTTGTTTGTTGATAGATTTCTGGATTTTGGGTTGATTTCTAATTGTTTCTTTGGAGGGTAGTGGTCAATCTCTTCCACGGTGACCTAGGAACGGTGATCTAGGACTATGGAGGAGGTATTTAAAGTAAGCTAACTTAAGTAAGTAACTCTTAATCCTTAAAAATTAGGAAATAAAAAAAATAAACCTGTGAAAAAGTTAAAACTTTGACTACCAATATCACCGTCACTAGAAGGTTTCTAGGTATGGTCCGGAATAAAAAAAATATCACAATGACGTGAGTAAAACAAGTTCCTTTCGGCTTCGTTGGCTTTGTTAAGGGTCTATTTCCACCCACAATACAATTAATTGAAGATTGCCAACCAAATCATAATCATTTAGTATTAAATCATGTGCAAAAACAGGATAAAGGCAACGATTATTATTATCACGCTTCTCAAATTAATTATTGGCTCAACTAACTATTCAACGTTATAACTCTCGGCATTCACGTAAACGTTGAAACTTACTTAGCGATCAAGTATTTTACCAATTTCACGAACACTACAAGTTTCTTGTCTTCAGATATTTAAACTAGGCATAGTTAAAGGCAAGTTTCGCCGTGTTATGATACTGCTGTGATGTATAGAAAGTTGATTGTTGTAGCTAAATCTAGACAAGCATGTGTGTGCCTAAATTCAGATATAGATTTATACTGTGGATATAGCAAGAGCAGCGGTGGCTAATTGACGGCACCGGTTTTCAAGAGCCGTTGGTTCAAATCCAGGCGCATCCGTTTGTGTAATTATTTCATCACCACTGCTCTTAAAACACTAAAGAATAACATCGTGGGGAAACCGGAATGTCCCCAGGAACGAAAATTTTAAAACATGTGACATCTACCAACCACTCCCCCCATAGAGAGGAGACCTGTCTCAGGTGGCAACATAATAAGACTCATTATGCTTATAAGCTATAATTGAAACCAAGGTTCGCTGTATTGTGATACTGCTGCGATGTATAGACTTATTATAGCTAAATCTACTTTAACATGCGTGGCTGCCTAGATTCAGGTATAAGATTACTTGGAGGCTGGAGCCAGTGTCGCAAATTCCCACTCACTTCCTCTAAGTATAAATAAAATCCCACATCCCGATAGCAACATACGCAAATTCTTTTACGATGCCGATGGAAGCCCAAAAATTTCAATTTCAATATTTTGCCTCGATTTTCCGTCCTTCATAAATAATTAACAGATTGCTCCCATTTCATTGTTTGACATTTAAAACTCCACCATGTTTTCTTATTCAAATAAACTGGTTTGTTTCCAAACAGCCTTCTGTTCGACTAGTTGTTCCCACGAAGACTTATTAACAATGACCAAATTGGAACACCTTATAGACGCGTTTGTTCTTTAAATTTTCTCATTAGAGACCTTCCGCATTCGGACTTACTTTATGAATGTTAATTGAAGCTTTTACATTCACACCTGCGTTTTATAATTACTCCCTTTATTTATTTATTTATTTAGGTTAGCCTACAATTGTTTACACGTTGCATTTCGTTTAAAATTACATAATATACATTTATGAGCGCCGAGCGCAACAATTATTTACAGGCTAACACCACATGCACAATATTATTACACTTTAATATGTATAGCAATATCCCTTGGTGATTATACAAAGAACATTTTCAATTAATCAGTAATTTAACACGATCCGATACCTATAAATTCACCTGACTCCAACCTCTTTATTATGATAATAGGGTATGTATTGGACATTATCACGAAATAATTATAATGCGGTGTATGCTCTCCTCATAATTTATTCATTTTCACGGTGTTTTATCGATCAACGTGTATTGTTTGCGGTTGGTGAGCGTTTGTCTCCTCATATAAACATGCATTTGCATTGCAACCAGTTACTGTTCCACAGCGTTGATTGCACGACCACTAATAACGTGACAACGAGCGCCTGATGAGGGCTTAACGTTCGTCGCGGACTGGACGCCCAACTAATGTGTGCTTTTATCTTTGCAGGTCTTATCGGCGTTAGACATCCTACAGCCGCCTAGCCTCGACTTCTTCCAGGAAATGTATCCTTTTTACCGTATATACCGACTAGCATTACTTACTAAATAAACGTCGCCGTAAACGATCGTATGACGGGGTCGTTTTAACGGTGAACGTAGGCGCATTGACCCCACACGTGAGTCCTCCAAGATTGCATTTCTACTTAGGATCGCCGGAACTGCTAAACCTCCCAACAAACGGTCCAGTGTTTTATATTTTATCTTCGCTGTAGCGTTATTGAGTTTCACTCGTTGAATTGTCAGCGCTTCAGCGGCTTGATACTTTATCTTTGTTGGATTTCTATCTGCAGCCAAGATTTATAGCGGCGAATTGAAAGTTTTGAATTTGTCTTATTTGTTGTGAGTTTTCGTGTGGCGTACCTACTTGTGGTAATTTGTCACGTCTGACATGATTTGACATTCGTATTTGCGTGCAGATAACGACGTGCCAAGGGCGTGAAACATTCTAACGGGTGTTTCATTTACTTTTCAACGCCCTTTTTTATTTTTTGTACTGACATTTGAATTTATTATTATTTATGTCTTATTTTAAACTTTTTCTCAACTAAGTTATTTAGAAGCCTGTCCTCACAACTCGTTAGTAACCAGTTACGAAACTAATATCGCCGAATAGCAACTAATTATAATGCATTTTTACAGCAGACTACTTCAATTTCACGCTGTCAAATCGAATGACAGGAGAGTTTGATCTCCCTAAGTGTTATACGTCAATTTTCAGGGGGTCTCGCGTTACTAGCAATTTCATCATAGGTCGATACAACCACAATTTATCTTTCTCAACTGGCATATAAATATCCAACCAAGTAACTGTCGGTTTTATGTTTCAAATTTTATATCGCGTACTCTATTGTGATTTTTTATGGCTCGGTGGAATCTTTACGGCTTAGTTGTGTATTTTCTCCATTAAATATAACGCCTTTTGCAGTAACTAATTTATGAAAATATTAAAAATTTGCTCTGCTTCTCTTATTTCCAATTCTCGGTTGTTAAACCTAATTTAGCAACTGAAAGATCGGTCAAAGCTGCTCAGGTTAACGTGTTCAATCAAATTAATAACCTGCAATAATTAGAACGTGAAATCTGGTCGCAGGTCTAAAACCAAAATTAGGCTACGGCCCGTCACAGCTTCGAACATGAATATTTAAACGTCATTATTTTCGCCAATTTCCAAATTAACCACATAACCAAGAGAAAATAAACTCAGCAGCTACACGGTAGCGTATATTATTTAATAATGACCGGCAATTATGTCAATAGATGTTTCAATTGATTTTAATAGTCAATATCTGACTGGCAGATGTGTATTGAATCAACACTGACAAATGTGTTCGGAAAGTGTAAGGAGTTTATTATTTTTCGAATTTGTATGCGCGTCAGCTGGCGTAAAGCCCGGGAACACAATATCGCGTCGCTGCTACCCTATACCGATTTATTCCCCTTCAAGTTTTATTGAAATTCGAATGGCTCTCGTTCCGCCTGCTCAAACCCAATAGTAAAAGGAAAACACTGGGCACAAGTTGTAATACTTACAAGAAACTTGCCTTTGATAGAATCGTAAAGTTTAATTGAATGCCAATGTACCATCACCTGCAATAATGCATGGGGAGTTTAGAAAAAATACCGTGTGAAGCAAGAAATGACGCCACCTGGCGTAAATAAGTACTCGATTAGCAACATTGATTATATTGTTGATGCTACACTAACTAGAGGGCGCTCACGCTGTATAAAATGTTTATGTAGTATCTTTTTTCTGTTTAAACAATCAAATAATTTATAATGAATTATTTCTATTATATAAATTTATTCCTAACTACCTACTATGTTTGTTTAAATTGAATATTATTATCATTTTATAACAATCTGATTTTAATTATCTATGTTTTAGTTTTCAAACTTGAGGGTAGGTCGAATATGAATTCATAAATAAATTAGTAGGTAGTAGAAATAATTAGATTGAAGATTTATGAGTTGTGACTAAGCTCAATTGATTGTTCGCTAAGTTTGTTTCGATTACCTCATTCGAGTGTGTTTAGCTCAGTTTTATTTTAATTTAGGTGAATTAACTTATTGCATCAAAATGAGTACGCGTTGTGTAATATAGTTTTCGTTACAAGAGCTCAAATAACTGATTTGCAAAATCAAGGCAAAAACTTATCGACACTCGAAACTTGTCGACTTATCTTATTGTTAACGTAAGTAGTTTTGATTTCAAATTTTTATAAGAAAAAAAAAATGTTTTAGTAACGACTATACTACTTAATAAATAATCATTATTGCGTATTATATATTTCTGTTATATTGTTGCAGAGAAAAACAGTTGTTCTATTGGTACGACGATTTGAAAACGAGGGTTCTTTGCAACACCATCAAAGAACTGGTAGACCACGGCGCATAAACACATTACAGCGTCAAATCGTGTTATGAGAGTATGAAGAAAATGGATTCCTGCCGATGACCGACTATACTGCTATAAATGACTCAAGTGTTGACAATGCCCGTCGTGCTCTTAAAAGTGAAGAGCTGCATTATAGGAGGCATGTTGTGAAACCCTGGCCCACAGAAAACCTTAAAAGGGCAAGATTACAGTTCGCTTTGGATCATGTTAACTTTGATTTGAGTAATGTTTTTTCATCTTTACAGATGAAAAAACTTTTAAGTCCAGTGAACACGGACGCTTATGTTTGTGGTGGCGAAATAATACGTGATAAACAAGTGGTTATGTAGTGTCCAATATGCTGGTCATATTACAGTGAACGTGTGGGGATAGATAAGTGTTGCCGATCCAGGATTTATATTTCATAATACTTAAAAATAATATTACTTAACTTTAGTACTTATCATTTATATTAACTGGAGACCGGGCTATTATAACCTATTACAAGACTTACGTATTTTTAATAACTAAAAAAAGTCAAACACAACATTTTTTTTTTACATTACGTAAGAACCGTTTCGTATGTTTTTGTGCAATTGTGTACCTGTTATCCTACCTATTTAATTCATTTAACTTTTCACTTTTGTGATAAAATAATCCGGTCTCCTGTTTGTCTTTGTTGAGGTTACAAAAGCTTCAATCCTCTTTCCGATTTTGGAAACGAATACTTAAGCTATGGCCTCAATAAGAAGTTTTATATAATATAATAATGTTGAACGATAATAAATGTCTGTTTTTGAATAATAAACTGTAAGAAATAAACCTCTTAAATTTGTGTGATAGTGTCTTTTTGTTTGTCTCCGTTCATCCCTGTTGCTAACTGACTACTAACTCGAATATTATATTTTTGAATGCTATGCGCACTTATTAGCTTAATGAAAACATTCCATATGGTTTCCTTTGTTTTTTTTTATCATTTAACTTCTCACTTAATCCAACCTAATACGACGTGTTTCCTAACTTCTTACTTACCTAACCTATTCCCAAGTCAAAGTCCATTTTTTTCTATATCTCAGCAGAATAGATTACATTTAGTTAAGACTAAGTTATAAAAATCTACCTCCTTTTTATTTCACCTACAGGTGACACCGGGTAATCCGGATATTGTCATTGCGGAAAGTAAAAACTTTAAAGGTTTAATTTCTTATTATTATTTAAGTAGGAATTACAAATTAAATTGCTGTGAGGTAGAAACAGAAATAAAACTTATGCCACCTACAACTGACACTGGGAATTGAAGAGTTTAATATCACAGTTGTGCAGAAACCAAACGCCATCTGTTAATTGTTTTCGAAAATTTGATTTCTACCTTCACAGAAAAATAGGCCTTAAGGTATCCATGCACTTATGTGGGCGACTGTACCTACGTGCCTGATGAACCACGTGAGAATTTGTGACGTACACTAAAGACTGGTTTTGATCAAGGTTAGGTGCAGGGGTAAAAATCTTTTGTCTGCTTTGATCAACAACTCAAATCCACTGCGATCTCAGAAATACTCGGGAGAGTTTTCTCTGGTGACTTCATTAATCAATATCACATTTGACAAGATCCTCAAAATGAAAAATAATTCCAGGCCCCAGGGTTTTGGTCCTTTAGTTCGAAAAATATTCCTTCATTTTCAGCTGCCATATTAAATAAGCGTTAGGTAACGAAACGAATTATAAAAGGCAAACGAGAATACGTTATTGGAATTTAGCATAAAAAATTCGGACCCGGTTACTAGCAGGTAGAGAAATATAAGGCTGGCTTCACAGCTATCCGGGAGACCCGTACGGGCTGTCCGTTGCGCGAAAGTGCCGTACGGTACGGTCATGCCCGTAGTGCTCTGAAACGTGGGTCAAACGATGTTCTAGCGCCTAACATGTGCTCCCGCTCCGGGCGCCCGTACTGACAGCCCGTACGGGTCTCCCGGATAGCTGTGAAGCCAGCCTTAACCAGCAGTTTTGAAAAGACTGACACATCGAAGATTCGACAATAGGAATTAAATGACTGTATTTCGTTACTTCGAAGTTCGAAATACCGAAGTACGGTATACAGAAAGTTCGTGAGTCCGAATTACGTTAGTCAGAATGTACGCTATGACGAAGTACGGTATTCAGAATGTACACTATCGCGAAGTACGGTACACCGAAAGTTTGCTACTACGAAGTACTGTATTCAGAATGTACACTATCGCGAAGTACGGTACACCGAAAGTTTGCTACTACGAAGTACTGTATTCAGAATGTACACTATCGCGAAGTACGGAACACCGAAAGTTTGATATGACCAATTACTCAATAATTATGAGGAATATTCATCATTATAGAGTATTTCGAATTAGTCAAGTATTATAAATGATGATAGTCTCGATCGAATCGAAGGCTTTCTCGTAGTCCACAAATGCTAAACAGAGAGGCAGGAGATACTCTTTAACCACCAATTACTCAATAATAAATGAGAATATTCCTCATCGAGATTCTGAGAGAGTATTTCGAAATGTACACGATGTGAGGATAAATGACCTAAAACAGTGACTATAGCTACTGAAATAAAAAAATCGTAATTTAAATAAGTAAAAGCATTTTAATCTATTCAAAATAAACTTAAAACTTAGGGTAAAAAAAAACTAAATTAACTTTTCTTTACAGTCAAACATAATATAATTTAATTATTATAATATATAAGTTTATTAGTTACCTATGTTAGTGTAGTAGTGTCCCCGTGGTTCTCTCTACGCCATGAGCAGCCACCCGTCAGCATTCATGTAGGGAGGCAGTGCTGGCGCATGCAATTTTAGTAAGTTTTGAATATAATAAGATCGTGAGTGGTCTATCAGACCACTCGTCGGAACTTATGTAACTTTTTTTTGTTATGGCGTGTTTCAGGTTATATGGTTTTTTCTTTTATTTTCAGTCAATTATAAAAACGAATCAACAAAGTTCTTCTGGCATGAAACTGGCGGCCAAGCGCGACCCAAATGAAAATAATACATATTATTCCTGATACTATAGAGAGATAAAATATGGCCTCAAAATAAAGATCACAAACAAATTTTTTAACTAACAAAACTAACTAACTTTTTAACTAACAATTTTTTTTTATTCAGTAGACTAGCTGAACCCGCGCATGCGTAGCAATGCGTTTTTCCTACCTACCTATCTACTACCCTACCTACTACCTTACGTACTACCCTACCTACTACCCTACGTACTACCCTACCTACTACCCAACCTACTACCCTACCTACTACCCTACCTACTACCCTACCTACTACTCTACCTACCTACTACCCTACCTACTACCCTACCTACTACCCAACCTACCCTACGTACCTAAAAAAAAAAAAAAAGTATCCTATGTCCTTCTCCTGGTTCTTAGCTACCTCCCTACCAATTTTCAGCTAAATCCGTCCAGCCGTTCTTGAGTTATAAATGGAGTGACTTGTAAAACCTATTTGCACAATAATCATCATTTATAATACTTGACTAATTCGAAATACTCTCTAATGATGAATATTCCTCATAATTATTGAGTAATTGGTCATATCAAACTTTCGGTGTTCCGTACTTCGCGATAGTGTACATTCTGAATACAGTACTTCGTAGTAGCAAACTTTCGGTGTACCGTACTTCGCGATAGTGTACATTCTGAATACAGTACTTCGTAGTAGCAAACTTTCGGTGTACCGTACTTCGCGATAGTGTACATTCTGAATACCGTACTTCGTCATAGCGTACATTCTGACTAACGTAATTCGGACTCACGAACTTTCTGTATACCGTACTTCGGTATTTCGAACTTCGAAGTAACGAAATACAGTCGAATTAAGACTGACTATGTATACTGAATACATAATAGTGGTATTTATTCAGTGAAATACGTTGTCATTGACATCATGTTGCCTACTTGAAAATGTAAACCTGTTAGCAATTTACATTGAATATTAGAAACATGAAAATATGACATAATTTTAGGCAGATTAACAATTATTGTGCATGAAATCATCTTATTGATGATGACTGCTAGTAAGGCGAAGAAATCGCTCAAAGAGGGACCTAGGCTGAGCTATTATAAACCCACAACTAAGGGCATGCCGATGTCCTCAAGATGCAAATGCATTCTAAATAATTCAGAGGGCGATGTGGTCGCTAAGCGACAAAGCCCTTAAATAAAAAAAAAATCAGTAAAATTGTAGGTATACTCTTAAATATCAATAAGTGATGAATGTGTGTGGTCTGTCAATTAACTTTTTCATGGAATACCATGTCAAAAAACCACTGACTAATCTTCGTGACATCAGCACATAAATATTTTTTGCCTTTTTCCCGGAGATACCTTGATTGATTTAGCTATCAATTCGTAATGATTTCGTTGATAACGTGAATGGGTAGACATACTGTTTGGTGTTATCGACCGATAACGCTCAGTACTGAAGTAATTTTTATTATCATACTATAAAAAAAATTACTTCAGCACTGAGCGTATATGTCTGCTAGACCAGAGTTTTCGATTGCATACATAAACTTACGCGTTTTTCCCATTGGCGTAGGCACAAACCACAGAACGCTAACCTGCTGATGTTTACGTACTCCTTTTGGCTCGTCCACGTTCATATATCTGGTCATAAAAGCACACCGGTTGTGAGTAGGCACTACACACTTGACCTTTCTGAAGTACCTCCACCAATAAGGCCTTCGATGATCGATACTACTATAATAAACGTGGCATACTAGCATGACCTGAATGCTTTTCATCCCAGTAGTACATTCCTTTGGGACAATTTCCGAACTCCCGCGATCAAAGCCGCGGGCAATAACTAGTCGGAAGTAACTTTAGTTCCAGCAAACAGTTTGATTTCCTCCTCGTATTTAGAACCGAACCGATAGTGGCGAAGTGCCGAAATCGTAGAGTAACAAACGAGGAGTAACCGATGAGATGTTTATATTCGCGGCGCGATATTCGGGGGCTTTCACATCACCGAAATAGAACTAAGAGCTTGCGTGGAGTTATGTGCTCTCTCTTTGTGCTTTGTTCATCGCGGATGCATCATCCATGACATATGCGAGCTTTTATTACTTACTTTGGCTCCGGAATTAGTCCTAAGGATCGGGAAACTAGGACAAGGGATGCTCACAGTCGCCAAAGGGTCAGACAAAGGTGTAGGGTCGTACGTTTCATGAAATAGAGGGTGCGTATATTTTTTTTATATTTTTTTTTATCCCCGATAATGGAGCCAGGAAATGAGGTCTATGATTTTATAATCAAGCCGTTATTTTACTGGTAATGCGTGCCCCACCACATATGATATTTATGAAATCCGCATACCTAGATAATAATATCGAGATCGCACGAGATGACTAAGAAGCAATGTAAAGCGTGCAACGGCAAAATAATGACGATAATCACCAGTCCGCATGGTTTTTAATGCGAGGCTTAACGTACCCAGTTGCTGAGTCAACCCTCTCGCATGCGGTCTTCTAAGAAACCTTACATTAAGCTACCTGTAATGACCTCATCTACACACGCACATCAGCGTCAGAATATTCACATGACAATGATACATGACAGCTGGAATGACGGCTCCAAGTAATGAATTCCAACGTCGTACGAACTCAACAGCCCGAAAACAAAGAATGGAAAAAAGGAAAATTGGCACCGGAGCGCCGGAGATTCGAACCAAAGTATTTCTTGCTCCGCGCGGATGTTCCCTATTGTAACAGTTTTTATTGAACATATATTCTAGTCGCAACTTCCTCGGTTTAGAATTGACGCGTTTTCCCTATCCTTAATAATTTCAACGTCAAAGTTTCTTAACGCGTTCCGTTAGATTTATAGCTTCTCACAAGGAAGTTTCTTCTATAAATTCTTTTTATGGCTAATAGAATGCAAACATACAATTCTTGGCGCTCGTCGTTGTCGGACACGTCAGAATTTGTAACAAAACATAATTTCACACAACACCCTTTGTGTCTGGAGACAAGGTGGCATACTCCTCGCATTTCCTCCACGCCATTGTTTTTGTTCTCTGGCCATTTCTTTTGTTACATGAGCAGTTTCTTTTGTTCAGATGCTTGTTTATTTTGTCCGGCGGTGGTTGTCTTTGTTTCAGCGGTTGTGTGGAGTCGCCTGCGCAGAGTGCGCGCGCCGGTGCAGCGCCCTTGCGCGTGCGCTTCCTAATTAGCGGTTTTGCGTGGGCCGCCTGGCCCGATTTAACCTCGCCGCGTCACGCCGCCCGTGCTCTCGCGCCGATACCGATATCGCCCTGCTAACTACCACTTTATTGTATTGTGAAGTATAAATTGAGATCGCTGTCCAGATTACTGTTGTCTAGGCACGCTATCGCCTATTTACCTACATAGGGATGTGGTTTCATGTAACTTTGGATGCTGTATTTGCATAATTGACTATACTTGAGCGATTGATAATCTCTTTGAGGTTGTACCGCCCACTTCACTTAATTACATGTTTTGAATAGAGAAGTTGAGGTTTCAACACATATCTAAAGTATGCTATAAATAAAGCCCATTTCACATCGTGTTTACAGTATGTACTGACCAAGTTACTGAAACTTTTATCGCACTCTGTCACTCATTTTCAGTTTGTTCAACTTTTGTCTCTATTCATTATGACTGACATGTGCTATAAATTACGATACGACCACATCACACACTCTTGATTTATATGCGCGCAAAAAACGTACCGCTTTGTTAAAAGAAATCACACAAGTACCGAAATAATCGCAAGTGACGTCTGTTAGCCAGTTATCTAAACTAATATTATTATTAAGGTAAAGTTTGTGAGTTTATAAGGTTGTAGGAGGTAATCTCTTGCTCTACTGAACTGATTTTGACAATTCTTTCCTTATCCGCTAGTGTCATATACGTTCCCGTGGGATAATTTCCGACCAAAGCGCGAGCGTAGCCGCTTGGAAAAACTAGTCTATTATAGTTTATTAGGCACGCCAGTCGATGCTCTCATAAATGGGCGAAAGAGAATTGATTGAAAGTCAATAGGTCACGTCTCGTCACACGACGCACGTTTCAAAGGTTTCATCGTACGCCATGAATGCCCAAATTAAGGGCTTCAACTATCCTATTTGTTCGAGGCCTTTTATTTACTGCTGTTATGGCTTTGGATGCTATTTTACCTTTTTTTTAGATTAGTTTTGAATACGTTTTTTCATCAAGTTCGTTCCATCGAACTGCCAAGTCATAGCTACAAATCACAGAAAAATAATTAAAGTTCAATTAGCACTGAAAATAATTCAAGTTCAATTAGCACTGAAAATAATTCAAGATATATTTCTCGTCGGCAAGTAAAGCCAAATCAGAGGTCCTTGGGCATAAGACTCTGACACCAGGTAGGCGCTAACCACACAACATCAAGTTCTTATTGAAATCTCGGTCGCTGTCCTTGCTTTAAGGGCAACCATGACTAAGGGCCACACGTAAACAAATCTCACATCTGACATTCACAGAAACAATGGTGTTCTGTGAATACTGTATACCCACCTACCAACTGTAAATAATTCTAGCTAGGTTTTCAGAGCACTCCATAAACTATCTCGCAAATGCAGACGTTTGTAGGCAGGTAAGCCTCTTTGTGTCCTCACCTGGGGGTCGTTATTCGTTACTGGAGAGAAACTGTCGCGTTTTAACGTGTGCTGTTTTATTGCTGTAGGACGGGGATGTTTTTTAAAAAAATATCCGTAACCGAAACCGAGACCGTAACCTACAAAACCTATGTTTTGGATAGTTTCGGATACTTATAGGCGGAGTCTAAATAATAATTCATTATTTTTTTTCAAAATTATAATAGGGGATCGGACAGGGTCAAAATAATATGATTCTGTTTAGTAAGTTAGATTATCGAAAAATATTGAATACGTGTTTTTTGTTTTAACAAATCAATAAAAAATGACGAAGATAAAACGCGTCAAAGATCTTGGAGTGGGGCTTGAAACGTCACTTGTGTCGTCAAAATGTACTATCATATGACGTCACACGAGTTTTTGAAGCACTGTATCGTCTTCATTTTAAGTTTACGTGAAAAAAGAAAAAATACGTGTCCAATAATTTTTGGAAATCTATCTGACGGACTAATTAGTTTTTTTTTGTCCGATCCCCTATTAAAGAAGAATTTTAGAAGTACATACTTGTTTCGAGGATACTTAGGTACATTGTTTTGAGAGTTGGTAACACTGTGTTTGTTGCCCGGCCGAGCCGTCACTGGTCAGTTGTGAGTTTGTGTCCTAAGATTTCTAATATCCGTAACTGACATTATCCGAAACTAGCGGATAATCCGAAATAATTTCATATGTGTAATCGTATCCGAAACCGGTATACCTATGCCCGTATCCGTATCCAGATCTGTAATTTCATATCCATAACATCCCAGCCTCCCTGGTGTAGGAGCATGAGTCTGCCCTGATTCACACATGTACAGATGTACACTCCTGCAATGTGTTTATGATGGAACGTTGACACGCGTGACGTCACAGCACTTCCAAGGATTCGGTGTCGAAGTGTCGCCGCACTGTATGTCCTTGCTTTGTTCCAAATTGCGTGCAAATGTTAAGATTAGATTTTTTTTGTTTGCATATCGATATGATTTAGCGCCAAGCCTTATTATTGATTCGGATTATTTATTGGGACGTTCCAATTTGCGAAAATCGCTACGAAGTGGGTCATTTAATCCTTGGGAGTTGGCTTTCAGACAAATATGAAAGAAAGTTGTTTAAAAAAAAACTAGTACACGTGTTCCTAGATCTTCACTAGAATTATTAAGATACAAACATTCTTCAAATCTAAAATAATAAAAAGAGTGACTGACTGACTGACTCATCAACGCCCAGCCCAAACCCTTAGACCTAGAAAGCTGAAATTTTGCACAGAGGTTCCCTTTATAATGAAGACAAGGAATAAGAAAGGATTTTTCGAAATTCAACCCTTAAAGGACTAAACTAAACTAAATTAAAACTAAATTAAATAGGGGATGAAAGTTCGTATGGAAAATCGTCATTTTCACGCGGGCGAAGCCGCTGGCAAAAGCTAGTAATTAATAAAGAATGTCGAGAATGCATATTATACGTAAAGAAAAACATAACACAAAACCGAGACAAAAGACAGTATCGTCTTCATTGTCTCCCATGTCATTCGTCACAAGAATGAAAATTAACCGCTGTGGAAGATGAATTTCTCTTGTGAATCCAGCATCATATCAACACATTGGATTGGCCAATTTGTACAATCATCGTCTACCTTTTCCCTAAGTTGGGGTTGGCTACCAGTCTAACCAGATGTACCTGACTACCAGTATTCTGATTGATTCAGTAGACTGATTGTCAGACGGGCTTCTGAGTACTCGTTATGTCGAAAAATCTACAAATGAGCATTTGGTCCCAACAAATGCTTAAGGTGAATCCTCCAACCAGCCCGCGAAATTCAAATTTTCTTAAGTTTTTTTGCAATTTGCAGGCCAATGATAGGTTGTATGTTGATGAACATATGATTCGCGGCTGTAAGACATATGTAGTTACAGAAATATAATCATCAAAATCATTAATACAACCCTCCGAGCTCATAAAGGTTCCGAAATGACTTTTTACAAGGTCAAACTAACAAGGTAACTACATACGTCTTACAGCCGCGAATCAAATGTTCATCAACATACAACCTATCACTTGCCTGCAAATTGCAAAAAACTTAAGAAAATTTGAATTTCGCGGGCTACCCTGGAACATCAACCTTAACGTGCTTGTTGAGGCTCGGAGGAAACTCGGTATTTAATAGACGGGACAATTTGGCAATTTTTGTAGTCGTTGTACATAATTGCATTCTAAAGCTAAATTGGATGAATAAAGTAGCTGTCCACAAGCCCACTGCTGATCAAAGCCTGATATAATACAGCGTACTGACAGCTAAACCGGATTATGCAGAGGGGATGGCATAATGCAATTATTAGAACGCTTCGCTAAGGGGCTGGTGTTCAGTGTCCAGTATTGGTTTGTTCGGTGTACTCAGGTGGGTGACAGTTATCTATATACATAAAAAGAGAAGTCCTGACTGACTGACTGACTGACTGACTCATCAACGCCCAGCCCAAACTCTTGGACCTAGAAAGCTGAAATTTTGCACAGAGGTTCCCTTTATAGTGTAGACAAGGAATAAGGAAGGATTTTTCGAAATTCAACCCCTAAGGGATTTAAATAGGGGATGAAAGTTTGTATGGAAAATCGTCATTTTCACGCGGGCGAAGCCGCTGGTAAAAGCTAGTCGTTAACTATACCTACAGAATGAAAGGGACAGCACACGAAGCGGTTATCATTAATTTAGCACTTGAATCTAGATCCCCGAAACGGATCCCGGGATCCGTGGATACAACTCGCCGGGATCCGTGTTACATCAAATCGGATCCCGGGATCGGTGGAGACAGACCCCTCAAAATAGGCTAATGTCTGTTAAACAATCTTCCACATGTGCGTATTGGACTCGTAGGAATAGGAGAAAAGTGTTTTTTAAGAACCTCTCCTGCGTTCTTTTGTACGCAGTGTTGTTACGATTCATGGGCAGAATTCATGGTACCTTTGTACGTCGATGCCCATCCCACGCTATATTTTTTGCTTATCGATGCTACACTAGTACAAAATGACCAATTAAATGAACAACAATTCATATCGCACAACATTCACAATATTCACATCGTTCGAAATCGACTCAGCGTCATCCCCCTCTTCTAAGTTGCAAGAGTCGAATTAGCTCGTACCGAGTGAGGCACTTTTGCTGCCTCTTTTGAATAATACCACAAATTCCAAACACGAAACTTTGTTACTTTTCTTCTCTTTGATTCTTCTTATTAATATCGTAAATCCAACTCACGGCATGTATGCATGCAGCATTACTCCACCGGTTTTAATTTCGTAATTTATTTAGATTTGCCCAATAGATCTTATTTAGCTTAGCGCTTATTTCAAAGTTTACTTAACTTATATCCAAAGGTCGGGTATATTAAACACGTGTAAGTAATCAATTTATTATTAATACCTTGTTTAAAATTATATTAATTAATAATCTGAAGATTTACACTAAATTATGTCCGCGCGTGGGACGATAATTTTGTCTAGAATTTATAGCGTAGCAAACGTGGAACAGTAGTTTGGCAAGATCCATGCTGTGTCATTTCCCTATCCTAATATAATGTAAACAATTGTAACCAAAAACTCATCCAAAGTATCTCAATCCTTGTAATTATGTACTGAATGTAACAAAGGACCAATAGTCCCGTTTGGATGTCGTCGATCGATATTTCCACTATAAAACCGCGAACCCTTAAAACATCATTATCAGATATAATATCTCTGCTTCTAGTCCATTTTCTTCTGATCGTCTACCATTAAAGTTGTTACCGTTTCCCACATTACGCCTACATTCTGTATTACATTTATATCTTCTATAACTAATGGGCCAAGGTTCTCCATTTATAAACTTTTCCATACATTTCCAGTAACTTTTATTAGGTACAGTATTCCCAGTGCCTTCAAAATTGCAGCCATTTAAAATAATTGTACGAGTTTATTTCCTCCACGTCTATGTTAATGTTTCCTAAACAAACATTATGTCGACTATAACTTCTTATTAAAGCCCGGGAGTTCCGTACACTGTACGGGATTCTGTTTTCGTTGGCTTTTCCTTGCTATTGTTCTGGCTTTAATATCAGAGTGGTCGTTGCAATGACCGGAGGATATATTGAACTAGATCGAGTCTTGTTTTGTTTCAATTTTGTTATATTTCATGCTGAATTGAAATGAAACGAAAACATCAATATTGCCTTCTTGCTCCACTGCAAAATTGAGCGATTCACGGTTAATATCCATTTCAACAATGTTACTGTAAGCCTGCATCATCCCACTGCTGAGCCTTTCCCTATGACCGACCAAGGTTCTTAGTCGCAAGGTTGTTCAGGTCGTACCTCTATCTTTTACGGGGTCAGCCGCGATGCCTTTTGGCTGTGTCACTGTTCCACATAGTGGCTATTTTAGCCCAGCTCATTGGGCATTCAGACGTGCCCAACTTAGTCAAACTTTGCCATTACAACACCACATCTCTATGATTTATTATCTCATTCCATATACGAATATATCCATAATCCCCTCTATAATATCCACACTAACGGTTTATTGCACTTCGCAGCCATGTGTATTATTTATATGAGTATTTAAGAATTTATCACCAGATCACAGTTTATGGCGGTCGCAGTCGGGCTCGTACACCGTGGACCGTTAACGCTCGGCCGGCACGCTTAATTGCTCCCCAATCGATGCAGCAGGCCCATCATCTGTTTACCTTATAATACGCAGATTAGCCAGCCTTTTATAAGCTTTTCATGGCGCGTTTATGCCGCTTGAGTTTCTAGTTCAGCAAGTTTAGGCTGTTA
The DNA here is from genome assembly GCA_949775195.1 of Diarsia dahlii. NCBI lineage: Eukaryota > Metazoa > Arthropoda > Insecta > Lepidoptera > Noctuidae > Diarsia > Diarsia dahlii. The sequence goes on from OX459195.1 coordinate 19,253,448, forward strand.
TCTAAACGGGAATCAATTTTCGTTCTAAATTGGACAGATACCAACAGTATTAATGTTAAGCTAAGCGATTCTTCAGGATTTTGGTCGGTAATCTCTTCATTGTTTATTTTAGTGTTTCATTCGGATGAGCCTTATTTTAGTAAATCTTTATCTCTATCTTCATCATCCTAGCGTTATCTCATCTAGGAGTCGCTTTCTGGCTTAGCTTTAAAATTAAGTATTTTATTGAATATCCAAACATAATGCTTTTGTCGACTTTCGCTATTTTCGTTGATTCATTTTGCTTATCGTATATTTATTTGTCCTTGAAAGTTATGATTCCGCTATAATCGCTCAATAAACTACTAAGGTTTCATCTTCTTCTGACAGTATCCTAATGGATATTTGTGATGTCCTTGTCAATTGTAGTAAGTAATTCTGTTTGCTTCCAAAGTGGATGGGCTCGTAACGGATACCTGATATCGAGTAGACAGGTACGGTAATATAATTTATGTTTGGCTACACTCGGAAACTTGTGCTCTGAGAGGCTGATCGATTTACTTAGACAGCTGGATGCTTAGTAATGTACGACTATCGATTCGAGTTTATTTACTTCTCGCAAATATATTAGATCCTTCTCCGATACTGTTCAGGAGATAAGATTTAATTTTATTTTATTCGAGATCTGTTTGCGGTCGATCGTAGTCTAGCCTGCTTTGGATTTAAGTAGGAAATTTTAGTCGACGTATTTTCGATGTAGGCTCTAATGAACTTTTATTTTGCATACAAAAGACGGTAACGTAAAGCCGTTGCTTTGACAACACAAACCCGTCATACTCGAGCCCTTCAATATTTAATAGACATGACAACTTCGTGATTTTTAAAGCAAAGTGCAAAATTATGTTTAATAAAAACAGGTGCGGTATTTGTGGAGTAAAACGAGTTGCGGCAGTCATTTGTAATATTTACAAATCCACAATAAAAATGAAGAAACTTGCGATTGCTTACTTTTCACATCCCGCAGTCACTGAGCTCATTGTGCCGGTTATTTTTCCAGCTTATTCGGTTTCGTCTGTGCTTTTGTGGACGGTCGTAAAAATAAAAAAACTGCTATCACTAAAGTCCAGAAAATCATTACGGGTTCTCTGTGTGTTTAGGACCTGGATCGTAGTTTATTCAGTCTAACGATGTTAAGGACATTGTGGCACAAACTTTACCTAGGATTGAGTACAAAATTCTAGACCAAACTGAAAAAAGTCTCCTGTTCCAATACTAAAAATGCATTGTTAAAGTGTTTGAAGTCATGTACTGAATCCTTGCTAAAACTTTTTGTCACTACGTCTTTTACACCGAACAACGAGTCTTACTGATATATCTCAGCTATCGTTACTATCGTTGAGTCAGCGATTATTACTGTTAGTGATGTTATGCATGTAATTTCACGCTTCATCTGGTTTGCATCGTATCTTATTGAATAGTTTATGAGCAGTATCAGTTCTGTTTATGACTTCATTCATGTCACTGTGATCATTTGATTTTGTATCTATCATTGATTTTACTTTTTTTTCATTGACATTGCTTTGGATTTTGTTCTTAGCAGCATGGTTTATGGCAATAATTGAATTCAGTGCAATGCTGCTAGGATTTGGCCTCACTTTTTTTTTTTTTAGTATTTAAAAAAAAAAGCATACCAGGATGGTGGTGTTAATTCCAATAGTGGTCACACGCTAGAAGATCCATGCACAATTCTTGGTTAAGGAATGTCATAATCTTCTCTTTGGGTTATGGTGATTTCCAAACATACGTCATTAGTTTTCTCTACAGTTCGAACTTTATTTACCATCATTTGACTGTAGTGTGGTACTTCTAAGTTATACAGTCTGAAATTGCAAATTCTTATGTTGCATGTCTGCCAGCAAATCGTATACTGGTATCGTTTTAAATTCGGAAGCGTAGCATGTACACGGAAATCCTAGTAATTTCAGTAGCATGAATACATTTTAGTCCTCGACATAGTCTTTTATTGCTATATTGCTTGATTATGCAGCTAAAGTCTTATTCTAATTGTTGCTTTAGATTAATGTTATTTCCACTTGAGCACCTATATATGAAGTAAATAGTGTGCGTTCAGTTTACGCTGGATGCTGCAGTGAAAGTAATTATTCTAAGTTGTAATAAAAGTAGAATAGATCACTCATCAAGTTTTCATCTGAAGTTAGCAATCATCAAACATTCTCAGTTTCAGACTTCAAATTCTACTTCAGTCACGATATTTGAGGAAAAACTTCAAGTTTAACTCCCAAACAAACGACGCCAATGCCAAGTCGTCTAGAACTCTAGAGAAAATATCGTGCCATAATTTGTTGGAAATTGCCGCGTGTGGCCTCCCCATCCGGATTACTAACTACGCCTTACCATGTTCTCACCATATGTTTTAGTTTCGCATATGTCCGTGCTTTAGACAGCTCTCAATTCATGTATGTATAATGTTCTTATCTCTAATTATTTCCACTTGCCACTAATTTCGAACAGAAAGAAAAACAGAATGTCTGCTGGTTATTGTCCCGCGCTAATGGAAAAACTCGGGGGAAATGGTTACTGTAGCACGTCGGCTATATGATGGCTTTTTCGCTAGACAAGGCATGTTTTAATCAATTTCCATTCCTTTTATGCCAAATAAGGATTTAAGTAGCACTTTATAAATCTACTTACCACGTTAGGTATAATTATCGTGATGTTATGTATGTATTATGGGGATTCTTCATGCTTAGTAGCTTCCATCATGTCTGTCAGTTTTTGTTCAGTTCAACGTTCGATAGTAAACATTATGACTGGATATATTACCTTTGGTTTACAATGGCGTGTGTCTACTACCAGTTTTATGTCAGTATTTTCGTAGGAATAAAAGTTTTTATCGTTTTTGTACTTTAAAATGGTTTTGTTTTTGATTTCAAAATATTCTTGTTGCCAATCTGATGCTTATAATTAATGATGATGCAAACAAATTGATAATCTGAATATGACCTTATCAATGTGCAGGTAGACCCTGCCGATCCTTTTGATCTACCTAATAAAATATTCAGTAAACAGAAAGAACTAAGCACTTACCCACTTTGAAAGAGTACCTGATCAAATAAATGGTTTCTGGATGTTTGCATTCCAAAAGTACCAATATAAAATGAAAGTTAGTTCCTCGAAATGGTATTTGTGTGGTTCACGAGTCGTGTACTGGTCGGATCGTCAAGGGTACGGTAACCCGTAACACGTTTTATGTTTATGGAACATCGTGGTAGCGTTATTTATGTAGCGTTGCTGCTCTTTATTTATCATTTGAAAGACGCACTCAAAAGACGTTATAGGTCAGAGAAAAATGAGCCAGTGTAGCCCGTGACGCCTCGGAAGCCTAGGCGCACTGAACAAAAATCGTAAAAATTTGACGTTCATATAAAAACGGCACTAAAACTTGTAGGATGCGCAATAAAATCTGTTGCCTGGTGTTAGAGCCTTTCTCGGTGCGTACGCCATTACAAAAGTATTCCGAGCAATATAATTTTTATTTTATAGACGCTTTGAATTTTGAGGTTCTTTCAACCGCTTTCTGAAGCGTTTACCAGAAGTATTAAATATAATTTCACGCCTAACGATTGAAAAAACGAACTGGTTTGCACTTAACGTTGCGATACGCCAACTGTTACTGGCATTACAAAATATTCGACAGTTTTTTAGGGTTCCGTACCTCAAAAGGAAAAAACGGAACCCTTATAGGATCACTTTGTTGTCCGTCTGTCCGTCCGTCCGTCTGTCAAGACCCTTTTTCTCAGGAACGCGTGGAGGTATGAAGCTGAAATTTATATCAATTACTCAGGTCTACTGTCCCTTGAAGCTGTGAAAAAATCAAACTTCTAAGCCAACGCAATCAAAAGATACAGCCGTTTATGCCGCAAATTTTCGACACTTGCAAGGGAATCAAAACCTACAGGGTGCTTCCCGTGAACTCAGAATCTTGAAATTTGGTACGAAGCAACGTCTTATAGCATAGATAAAGGAAAAATTACGAAAACCATAAATTTTTAGTTACATCACATAATATATATTTTTTTAAACGAACTTTGTAAACCTTGCAGGTTTGTACGGAACCCTCGGTGCGCGAGTCCGACTCGCACTTGGCCGGTTTTTTATACTTCATCATTGATCATACAAGTGTGAGACATTGTAACAACCTTATCGGGAATACACAAAGAACAATGCAAACTACCAACAAAAGCATGCTAAAAATGACTACGCATATAACATAAGGTGGAGGCCTTCGTGAAACATTAAACCTTGGTTTTATTTACTGCTTCGTCGTTTAAGGTAGAGGAATCTCGCCGTAAATAACCGCTTTATGATATTTCCACGACTTCATTAAGTCTTTCAATGATATAACTCTGAGAGTTATAGCCTCAGTCATAATACACGCTCTTATTGTGTACGCAAAATAGAAAGTATATTAATTACACTTGAGCACGAATGTGAACGATAAAAAGTATAAAAAGTCGTAATGCGACTAAAATTTGCGATTCAGAGAGATTTTGTGTCGTAGCTTAGTTGCAGGTTGTTGAGATAGGGCGGGGGCGACCCTTCCCGTTAATGTATTCTGGCAATTTCGCTAACGCCCTCCCGGGAACTCGAGCCCTGGCTAGACCCTAGATTAAATTTGTACTCTTCTGTTTACCATTACTTTTTGTTACTTATCCTGTCAGCTCGGCCGGTATAGATGCTTAAGCCAAGGCTTAATCTATCTTCCAATCTATGTTGCCACTATTTGTGACTTTGTTCGAAGTAGTATCTGTGTGTCCATGTCTGAAAATGTTCCCGCTCTGCGTTAAATTCACGATTGTGATCAAATATTGGGAGCATTAAATACAAGCTAGAAATTTTAACGGATTACGTAAAAATATTTGCTATTTTCAAATGAATTCTCTATAAAATGTTTAACGAGCCTACAGTTTGATATCAAACTGTTTCGAAAATCTTATCTCTTGCAAAATGTCCTAAACATCTCATTTACAATAGTTTTCTACAGCAATTCGGTTCATTTACCCCCGTCCATATTCTTTTTTCCAACGGGCTCGGTAATGCATCAAGTTACACATTACGTTAAAACTGCTACCTTTGGCTCCGTGTCGTATTCTCGTGGGACTGAGAGCGGTTTCGTGTTTTCGCTCGCAGTAACAACAACTTCGGACTGTTTCGTATGACGCCGACATTCCCCCCGAGCCCGACGTCTTCCGTACTCATGTGCGCACCATGTCCGCTCTCACATCCAAACAAAATCCCGAAACAATTAATCAGTCATCGATCAGCTTACCAACTGACGTGCTCCCTTGGATGATTAATAGAGCTCCAGAATTAGTTCTCATCTTGGTCACTTGTCAAATTTTTACTTCGCAGCCTTTGCGATCCTCGAGGGAATGAAAGCGTTGTATATTTTTAATGCTGAGGCTGGATAAACGAAAACCAACTCAATAGCAATGGCTCTACCAAGTACCTACATTTATTTTTAACACCACCTGCAATCCATGTCAGTAAAGAGCGTTCGACTTCTTTTACGTTTTGGAATAATTTGAGGCAGACACCGCTAAGGGTTCGCAACGCCGACGGTACTTGGCACGGGGTGACCGAGAGGCTTCTTGGCTCGCAGGCTCGAGATCAGCGCTGGCGTAGCCCCTTGTGCGGCCTCGTCTCGATGACGTCTTGGAAGCTTGCCCGATAGGCTTTAGATAAACGCTACCGTATTGCGGCTCCCCAAATCAACTTTTTTCCAGCCAGAAGCGTTAAATCCATTATAAAATGCACTGCCACGGTTAAGTGTATTCAAAATTGTATTTCCACGGAAAACAGACATTCATTCGCAATGCAAATGTATTCATGTAGCCGTAATGAAGAGTATCATGTCGCATTCAATCTCCACCTGCCACCTGTGTTCGTTAACCAACGCAAGTTTTTATATTTTCGCCTCGCGCATTTCGGAATCGCTCCTGAAGTTTTGAAATGTTGGACGGTATATTTCAGCGCGTGGCGCAGATTTCGTTACTGGAAATAATTGCGGGCGGTACAGCTCGCAGTTCGTAATGTGCGAGTGCGAGTGTTCAGATACACAGAACGCGGAGCTGCGTGTATGTCAACGACAGCTTACACCACCAATTTACTGCTTCAGCTGCGTTAACTGTGTGTGATGCATGTCATCTAATTACTACTCTCTAGAGATTCAATTCACATACAAATGTTATTCAAAACAATTACTGTTAATTTTGGAATCCAAGTTTTCTCAATTTGCATAAGCGTATCTACCCAAATACACTTTCTCTTCGCTTTTATTGTTTGTAAAAGTCACGACTTAGAAACTCTAGGGAAAACGTTCTCAGTAGGTTTTACCAGAACGTTATGCTCTAAATATTTAGACTTAGATACAACATATTTCTCACAGTCCTCCAAATTACATTGCCTATTCAGGGATGGAGGAGAAATCTACCGTCGTATTCAACTGATCGTAATTTTGTTCAATTCGCGAAAGTTTGCACTGAAAACTTTTAAGGTCAACCTTGTAGTGAGCTTTCACATTAAGTTGTGTCGTGTTTATGTATGCAAATGAGATTTGTAATGTGGGCCTTTTTTCTTTGCCAGTTAATTTCCATTGTGTAGATTAGCATCCTGCGGAAAATCCCGTTGTGGGGGGAATAAAGAAACTGCGCGGAAATTCGTCGGGTCCCGCGATCGGCGCCGCCTCCCGCCGCTTAATGAGCGTGCTTCATTGACTATTCTGTTAGAAACTTTGCTTAATAAGCTAATGCAGATACATAATTGGGTAGCATCACGCTGTTTACTAATCATGGTGTTATTACCACGTTAACATGTTCCACCGGACGTCACGTCATATCGGAATCGCGTGCTTTGAAGTTTTTATTATTCATCGGATTAGTCTCATTCGTTTCACTAAAAACATTTGTTTTTATGGCAGCTTTTAGTCTGAGCGTTCCCATAGCGTTTCTGGCTTTGTGATTTTATGTGCTTATCTCGCTTGAATAGTAGTTGGTTGGTAGTGAAGGGCATGTGAAATTAATATCGGGTGGCATAAGAAGCCTAGCACTTTATAGGCGCGGGGGCTTGTTCTTAATAAAGTATCGTGTAATCCGACGCCCGCCGCTCGTCCTCCTTCGGTAGAGGCATAGTTATATAGCTACTGTGGCTAGATGTATATTAATATGTATTTGGGAACGGGTTTCAAAGGCACGTTAAGTAAGGATTTTGGCAGATACCCTAGTTTATAAGAATACTAAATCGTTATAACCAAGCTTACTACCAGAATATTTACTGTGAAATTACTTGGCTTTAAAAATAAACGAAATAAATTCTTTGTATGAATACCTCTGTCTACAACGTGTTGGCCCGTTCCTACTTTTACCATTACCAAAGATTTAATCTCTTCAAAAAGTTGAACACAAAAGTGTCAACGTTTGGAGCGTCCCAAGGGATTAGTAAAACCTCTTTCCGAGTCCAGGCAAAAATAACAACACACGACTACTAGACACTGTGCCGGAGCGGTGGGCCGAGTCCGTCGGACTCTGTTCGGCCCGTCCATCCGTCCGTAAGCCGCTATTCATCAACGTCCGACCTTTGCCCACTTTTACGTTTACTTGGCGTGTTCACCCCGAGCTTACCCGACGCGTTTTAATATTCATTTAAAATTAAGCCACACAGAAATATGATTATATTTTTTTCCGTTTAGATTAACAATCGCTGGGGACGCAATGTAAATAATGTGAATTTCTTCTTTTACATTCGTGTGTAACATTAATTGTGAGTTCGTGTTTCGTGACCTCCTTTTGCTGTAATGATTTCGTTGGTTAACTGAATTATAAGCTTTCGGTATTATTTTTCCGGGTATTTTCTAATTTCGCTGTATGTTTGTGGGGCTACATTCTTGACATATTTCATCAGATTGCTTGAGGGTTGCTAGAAAAATGATTTTCGTTGTACTGTTTTCTGTTGTAGACATTTCTAGATACATTGACGTAGATGTATCAGTGTAATTGGTATCACTAAAATACCTACGTTCTAACTTCTAACTGTGATATTAAAACCAAAAGTCTGTCATCACTATCGATGCGTTCAAATAAAACAAATAAACGCACAGACGGCTTCCCATTCGGGATCAACTCGTATCACTTGACGAACGATACGCGGTACAAACGTCCCTGGATCCCTCGCGACTTTGATGTATAGTGGACGAAGTACCCAGAGAATAGCGGGGACACTCGGATTACACCGTAATAACCCAGATATCAGGACCGACACCAATCATACTCAGCGACGGCACAAACTTGCCTTATTTATGGTGTTCCTATATATTTTTGTGTGAACACAAAACTTGCTAAAGGAAGATTTGTGGAAACATGGGTTGAGATGCGATCCGGGCTCGGTTTTCCTCGTAGGATTTTGTGGAAGAAAGATTAGAGATAAAAGCGATTTGAAGCGAAAGTAGTGAACAATGTTTTAGAATTTTACAAAGTTTTAGTTTCCCTTAGTTGAACTGACAGTAGCTTGATTTTAACTACCATACTTTTTGAATTGTATGTTTCTATTTTTAGTTTGAGTTGTCATGAATTACTGATTTATCAGCCGGTTAGTATAAACTAAATATAAAACAGGATGGTTATGTTTGCAGGACGCGATGTTCGAAAATATCCTTGAGGTTATCGGGGAATTCGTTGTCCCGTAGACTTTGTATTCAGGCACCATTTTTGGAGGAATTTCTTTGTTACTATTTCTTGTTTCAACCCACGAATACATAAGCCATCTTTGTTTCTTATTTATCTACGTATCTACAATATCTAGTCTACTTTGGTATTGACTTATCAGGTTCTTTTTCCGCCTTTGTTTTGTAAACATTAATTACAATTGTCCATTAATTAAACGTATAACCACACTTGTTTATTAATAACTTTGCAGTGGACTTGAGCCAACGTTTTAAGTATTCAAGTTCTCAAGAATTTTATCATTTGTGTTTGGAGAGAGCTCATTACTCATTCAAGCTTGACAAAGGAACCTTTCACATCATTTCATATGGAGTAAAATGTATTCTGATCAGTTCGTTTGTCCAGCAAACATTACTGAGAATGATTTATCAACGTCTCCCTTCCACGTACTGTCTTCCGAATGGTCATTTGCACTGACATCGCTGAATGTCTTTCGACGCATCTTAAATATCCGTGATTTACTTCTTGTGTCTCATCCGAGGGCACTGACCGCTTACTGATTATATTTTCTCCATCCCGTGTCATCAACTCATTTCAGACTTCACAAATGTGCATTTTCCATGAAATATCTCACGATAAATTCGCGCTTCATACCCAAATTATAAAAAAAAGTTTCGGCGACAATTTAGAAACGCAGAAAATTGTTTTACGACTAACAGCTATGCTCTCGCATGTTGCTATCTAAGAAAATAATTCTAGTCACGAACAAAACGTTTTCCATATTTCAAGTACGTTCTATGCAAATATGACGGGCAACTAGTGTCAACCGGTTTCGTTCAATAAACCGGTGTCGATGATCCATCAATGTCACATCTGTACCTGCTCTATCCGTAAAAAGTATGGTGAGAAAACGTAATGGCGAGCTCGAAATTGCGACAGGTCTGTTAAGTTTGTTCCACATAATATGCATGTGAAGAGAATAGAATATTCATAAATTAGACACGGCAATTGGGACACTGAAGTGCAGTGTCGGAGCGTGCATTGTGTGGAACACAGACGCACGGTCCTACCGGTCTACGGAAACAATGGCTGCAACATACTCCAACCTCCAACCGGCTAGAAACAGTAGAAAACCCTTAAGTTTCGTTGAAGTGAATATTACCATTCGTATAACATCGATGGTGTAACATTACCACACAAATGCCATTTCTGCAAATTACCTGAACGATTTATTATGCACCTTACATGTTTTAGCACTGTTCTTCATTTTAAGTTATTCTATTGATTCTGCACCCAACAAAAACCGAGTTTTTGTTATAGAACATAAAATGTTTGAAGGTAAACTTGTCTGGGGAAAATGTTGAAATTTATTTTTCATGTAGACCGTGTCACGCCCACGAGTTATAGCCCGCGCTGAAGATTCACTAAACAAACGGCTTTGTTTTATCAGTTTTTTTTTAAACGTTTTATTTCGTCAACGTTGTTATTGGTCATCGAAAATAAGGGCTAAGCACTTATGTTAATTCTATCACATAAATAAAATGGAAACCATTTTTATAACCGAAGTGTGCGTGAGCAATCAATTTTGCCAACTGATCGATATAGCTCCAAATACAATTACAAAAATGCATTAATCAGAAATAATAATTGAAACTGCACGCAGTATAAATTAATAACAATGAGATCATAAAATAGGCACAATCGTGAACACAGTTATCAAAAAGGTCGATTGCATAATATTTTAATGTATTGTATTAATATTTAATGCTGTAAACATCGATGCTTGTGACACGGATTCCGTATACGGATTTAATAAAACAAATGAATGAATACGTAATTACGCAGCAGATCAAACGCGTTTTACGGCTTATTAATTTTTCAATATCCCCGTAACGCCCTTTCAGTGTTGTGCCTAGGGTTATAAATAATATAGCTTGTAATGATTTATCAGTCGCGAACAGAGATGTCCGATAACGAGTTGTTTGACTAATCGATGCTCAGATAAATATCTTTTTTTTTTGCTAGGGCCCGAGTTTGTGTTGTAAAGGTTTTTTGTGTCTACAAACGTATTCGGTTGTCGGGTTTAGGTGCACAGCTGCATGACATCCGGGCTTTCAGTCCACAATTTATATGTATGCTCCTACGCCCTATGAACACAAGTGTATTCCACTGTTTCTTCTTGTTTGCGTACCCTAAATACTTTCCACATTCGTTACGGAATAATGCAGTTGGAAATAAACAGGAACTTTTTAAAAAGAGACGTTTTAATGGACAAATAAACTGTCCTATTTATTTTGATCCGATAAGTCTTGTCTACTAAACTTTCTGCGGCTATCTAATCTATGAACAAAAAACGTAACTTAAAATCGCAACCGCTAAAACTTTTAACTGGTAGTTTAAAATGTTGGTAAGTACTTTACTACTTGTTCTGTGTCAGGCTCGATTTTCTGAAGTTTAACAAAGTTTCATGTTGCGGTACAAAGGAATTAGTCACACTCGAATTTTATTTAGGAGTTTTGCTTCGTATTTAATCAGAAAACAAAAATAAATTCGTAACTATGAGAAACGAAACTAAAGCCCGTATCGTAAAAGTGTATCCTCCCATACGCCATCCTGCGTGTCGTGTACGTGTGTTTGATGGGCCGGTAAGGGGAGGCGCGGGAGCGGGGGTGGAATCTCAGCCCCTCAGTAAATAATTACCGCGCCCGGCACAGGGGTGGAGCCCCAAAACCGTCCGTGAGCCTCAGGGCCCCTGGGCCAGCCCGGCTCTTCCAGAGTTGTTGCCAATTCTTATTGTACTCACAATCTCACGAAAAATAAGTTGAAATGGCAAGCGAATACGTAATTTGCTGGAGGTACTTATTGCTTAGTTATTTTTGCAATAAATTGGAAAATTTGTTGTAATGTCTCAGAGATTTTTTCGGGCACGTTATAGATTGAATAGGACTATAGTTAGAGTCGCAGTTCTCAAGTCAGTACCCGACTACGGCAAAGCCAAAGGAGGGTTATGATTTTGACTGGCTATGTATGTATTTATGTATGTATATATGTATGTATGTATGTATGTATGTATGTGTGTATCTTCATCTGTTCCCTCATAGCTTCTAATCTACTTATCGGAACTCGACATATGAGGTATCGTTAGAACCGTCTTAATTTTCCGCTGAACATAGGCTACGTGACGTTTCACAAAAAGCGATTTGGCGCCCTCTAGCGGTCAAAAAGTAAGGCTTAAAAAATAAAAATGGAGATAAACACGCCGTGTTTGGTATCATTTAAAAGGGCCTCACTTGTACATTTCCAAAATATTGCTCAAATTTAAAATCACGCCCTCTAGGCCTAGCGGACAAAAAGTCAAGAGTAAAAAAAATTGTTTAAATAAAAAAAAGTAAAAAACTAAAACCCGACTACAACAAAAAAAACGACGCTGAAAAAGTATGAAACAAGATTTTCAGGATAGAACAAAAAGAAAAGCCGTAGTCACACGTTATAGGTACACACGGCTACACATCAAGCTATACAAAACCAGTTAATCTTGGCCTCACGTTACTAGATCTTTTCGCACAATGAACGATCAGATTATACTGGTTTTGTATAGCTTGATGTGTAGCCGTGTGTACCAACCTAAACACTTTAATACCGTGTGACTATAGATTGAATAGGACTATAGTTAGAGTCGCAGTTCCTAACAAGTCATTTTAATTTTGAGGAATTTCAATAAGGTTCCCGACTATTCCTTTGTGTTTTGTGACAGTCGGATAGAATAAATTATTAAGATGGTTTTGTCAAGGTAAGTTTTCTGGATAGTCTGATTAAATATTCTCTGGATACCCAAAATATCTCAAATAATAAATAAATAATAAATAAATTTAATATACATTATTGGCAATAGTTAATTTGATTCAAAACACAATCTAGGTCGACGCATGTCAAATCGTGTAATCTTTTACGCAAATTGTACGCTGTTTTCTATGTCAAGGAGCGATTGGCCACTCTTTCCATTCAATAAAAGTATGAATGGGATTCAATTACGTTACGAAATAATTTCACGTGTTCAGTATTATGTATTCGTGTAAAAGCAGCTGAAAAGTCTGAAAACGGTTAAGTCTGTCAATTTATAATGGTCAGTGCATATTGCCAGTACTACAACCATCTTCGTTGCCAGACAATACCGTCATTCTGTATATTACTTCGGCCACATATTGAGTTATATGTCCGTATTCATAATATAATATCTTGGTAGCTTTTTTTGTTTGTATGATAAAATTCCGATAGCTACTATTATGACCGTAAGTGACGCGTTCTATATAATCTGTCTCTATTCGTCACATTATTGCGTCTGTATTTATAGACAAAATACACGCAAGGTAACGTTTTATTTGTTGGATCACGTGTATTTAAAGTGCTTTAGATACCTGTGAATTTTGGTTTATTTTAAATATTTTATCAACATAATTATGCCCTCTAAATGCAAATTTTGACCATAAAAGACCGATTTTATCAACGAATATTGTCCTTCGTTCAATAGGCTGCTATTATAGGTACATTTATGCCTTTAAACAGTATCATGGAAGCATTTCTAATCTTACTTTCCTCAAACAGCATTAAAAAATTGAGTAATCCATAGAATTTCGAGCAGTAATAACAATACAATTTTTCCAAGCGTAGATAGGGTGAGACTCGATTCGGTGGGGTCTCGAATACTCGTATAATATACAGATTAGGCAAGCGACCGCAGCCCTGGACGTGACTACTCGCATTTAAATATTTTTGGTCCATTTCTTTGATCATGCCCTTTATTATACATGTACAAATGACATTGTCCTCTTGGTAAGTGTGGGATAATCATAGGGTCGTTTAATAAGTGGAACCGGTATGCGTTGCTTTGCTTCATTTCAAAATCTTTGTTGAACGCTAATGGATTATTCTTTGATAGAGGAACACCACATTTAGGGGAATGAGAATTCAGTATAGTAGTGTATCCAGAAAAACTAAAAGCTCTAGTTAGAATAGTCTACTGCAAAAAGATTACAAAGATGTAATCGTAATTGAAATCTTCTTTGCAGACCTAGAAGTATTTATCTATGCCCAGGACCTCAGGTACTAATTATATTACATCCGTTCGTATACGCCACGGCTACCATATATTTGTCTTAATACTCCAATATTACCTTCGCGCTGGTAATGCTTCCAGTACGTTAAGTACATACTTGGCGTATATTTGTTCACACCTCATTGAGGTTGCCATTAGGTCCCCTAGTAATGGCGGACGAGAATATCGGTTGTCTACTTAAGATATTAAAAGGCATTCCATGGAAATAAAAATAAACAACTATTGGTAATGGATAAATGCTGGCGAGTAATGTAGGAACGGAAGATAAAAAGGATTTGAAGTTATTCATACAAGAAGTTCAATTTCACAACAATTAAAACGAGTTCCAAAACTAAATAAAAAGGGTTCAACTTGAAAATTAATTCATTCATCAGGTACCATAATTTGTGTCCACATTATAATGTAAATAATGTAAACGAAACACATTGTGATAAAAACTTTAGGATTGTGCTGAAATACGACTAAACTTTTAAAGAGAAACATGTTTTCATTGTTCTCTCTTAGTATAATTGTTCGTATTTGTGCGATTACGTAGATAGTATATTAGTAGACTGCTGGATGTGGGCCCTCGTCGACTGTTACAACGACCGGTCCTAGGGGAGATAACACCACAATAGCAGCACTTGGCAGGGTGATTGGTGATCGCGTGATGTTAATAATACCCGTAAACGTTGGTATGCCCAGCGTTTACGGTTTAGGGAATCATCCGCCTATCCTCTTTTTTGGTCATTAAAAACTTAATCGACTGAAAAGTTTATTTCATTCGCGTGTAGCATACATTCGCGAATAACGTGGGCAGTAAATACTACAGCAACTAAATTTCCCAAGTTGAAAGTACCTGTGTGCACGTTCCCGACTTCCCGTCAATCCTTGCAAACATTTGACACGCTTTTATTATGCGCACGGTTCTGAGGTTTAACTACAAAATCGATAGGAATACGTGAGCATTCGCCTTTTCTTGTTTTTTCTTTATTCATATTAAAGCCTCGCTCGGATACCATGCACGTGACTCATAACGTAACCATTAAGCCCGTGGCGCGAGGGTATTTCACAGATATATTATCAAGGAGTTTCATCATGACGGTATTTATGATTGAATAGAGACCTATCTTGTCGCTTGCCCTGTATACAATGTGAATGATATTTCTGGTAGAACTCATCAAATGCTCTTTTTTGTTCTCTCTAATAATGTTCATCGGAGAATTTCCATAAGTTATAGAGGACAAGAAGTCCCTAGAAACTTACCGAAGACTACAAAATTGTCATAGATTGAATGAGAATAAGTCAGAAAGAAAGCAGAATATTATAAGTATCCCCGAAATATCTTCAAACGACGGATCACAAACGTGAATAGTCATAGAACTGATCAACAATAACATTTAACGAAGTGACAAGAGATTATCTCCACCTGACAATGCACACAACGGTACGGTAACTATATTTGGAGGCGAGAGTCCTTTATACGACTGACATTGAACATCTTTGACTGAAGGGAATTAGTCAATAGTAGGAGAAAGTTGGTTGTTCAACCGTAGGCCGGATGCCGAAATGGCCACGAATTGTAGTGAGGGATGTGGTTGACCGCAAAGGTTACGAGGAGAACTTGCTTTCAATGATGGACGGTGAAATCGAAAGGTCAGACTAACTATAAATAAATAATCATGGGCTAGAATAGTAGTCTTCTTTATCGTGTGGTTAATTCAAACCCTGATGTCTGAGTTCTACCGCCTATGGGCCTCTGACTTGGTTTTACATGCTGTCGAGAAATATGTCTCTAACAAGCTGGTTCCTCACGATTCACGATGCTTTCTTTCGCCGAAACAAGTGAAAATTATACAACACGCACATGAATCCGAATTAGAGGTGCGGGTTCGAACTCGAGACCTATGACTTGGCAGTCCGACGGTCACACCATTCGACTATCACTGTTATTATGATCTACAGCGTCAGACTTTGGGCTGTTGATTAATAACTATCATGTTCTACTTCTTACTTGTTGTAAACTTAGATGGAATAAGTGTTTTTCTATCGCGACCTAAATATACACCACGGAATTCGTGAAAAGGTCATCTCAATCCGTCAAGTTGTTCCCAAGATAATCTTCCATCTTTTCTTTTAATTATAAGGTAGCTTTGAATGATTATTCTCGGTAGCGTTATATAGAATTCCACTAACATCGTCTGGGTCTATATCGTGTAAGTTAATATCTACGATAGTTTCTATATGCGCAGCGTTAATGCGTCAACTGTAAGGTCGAATGTAGGCTTTATGGCCGTTATTCAAGACGCTTCGTGCTTCACGACCACAATATTCATCGCTACGGATTAAATAACAGCCACTTACACAATTTTATGGCCAGTCCTATGTGCCGATATTATTCCGAAACAATTTGTGTTAAGAGTTTGTATAATCTTACGCGGGAATTTGCTAATTGGATTATAATTTAAACTTTTAGTGACATTAGGGAATACTAAACGTAGCTGCGTAGTCTAATTTAGACTTTAAATTCATGGGATATGTGAGTAACATTTTCGATTTAAAATTCTAAATTTAGTGGGTGCGTTTCCACACGACAATTCGTTGAAATTCAGGTCTAGCGGTAGAAGTTTTATATGTATAGTTTGTCCGCAACAAGTGTGTCGCACACCACACGGTCGGTTGGTAATTTTGATAATGGTCAAGAGAGGCGTACTACTGATAAGAAATATAACGAATGAGACGGCCCGACAGATTACTAGACTAATCCTCCGGCATGCGGGTAGTAAGAGTTAGGACATCTCGAAACCTCCCTTTCGAGCGGTTAAATAACGCCTAGTTCCAGTCACGCGGCACCGCATGGAATTTCCGAATACCGTACGCAAATGTTTACTTAAGCCTTGCCTACGTAGACAACGTAATGTGCATCTTGTCTTGAAGAGGATTCATGTTTCAATTAACTATACCTAGGGCTAAAATATTGTTCATTTTGGAATACAATATTTTAGAATTCGAAGATAAACTGATTGTTCAGATTTCTTAAAGTATTTTTTTTTGTATATTTATCAATGCTTCGATTTCTCTTTGTTTCTCATTTAACGTTTTTGTTATATACTCAGATTCATACTTACAGGCCTACAACGACGTTTTTGTACTTTGCAAAACAATGAAAATACTTTATCTTTAGACATATTTTTAATCAAGTCCCCATGCAGTTTCTTTCCGGTTCTTCATCACAATGGGTAACGAAATGGCAAATTCGAAACGTATACTGATATTTTATTAGGACCCAATGTATGTTTGTATTTAACCGTCTTTCAAAAGGAGGAGGTTATCAATTCGTTTAATTTTATTTACACAAAATATTGACTATTGTTTATCTTCTTGGTTATCATGTTCAATGTGTCCAAACAACAATTTCCTTGACCAGTCCCATATCAGTTACGTGATAACTGAACTCCTGCAGAGCGACTTGCACAAGATCATCGTGTCACCGCAGCATCTCTCCGCCGACCACATCAAAGTCTTCCTCTACCAGATATTAAGAGGTGAGTCACACCACACTTTATATTTTTTTCATACCGTTTCTAACTGACTTCGAAGAAGGAAGAGGCTCTATGTTGGGTTTTATTAATTTTTTTATTGTATTTTCATTGATATTTCCGTCACTTATGGACCGATTAACGAGATGTTGATGATTTCCCAATACCGATTAGTTACAATCTATATATATAAAAATGTTATGTTGGTTTGTGTACGCTTCAAAAACTCAAAAACTACTTCACCGATTTTCATGCTGTTTTCACCAATGGATAAAGTAGTTCTCGAGGAAGGTTTTTAGTATATAATTTAACCAACTTCCACGCGGGCGAAGCCGCGGGCATCAGCTAGTATATTATAAAACTAACACACGACAAGAATGCTTAGTAATTATCTACCGTGAAGGGCCATGGTATATCTGTAACTATATACTACGTATTGGCATTGCCTTTTAATATTCCCACGCGTTCCTAATGCTTTTATATGATGCAGAAAACCACACAGATAAATAAAGAGTTCATTTCAATCCAAATTAATTAATTTACGTAAGTTTTTCAGGTATTATAATAATTATACATTGGATTTGACAGAATTTTATTCATAACATCATTCCGTTCAAATATTAAGATTACGCACACACAATATTTTGTAAATATTAACACAGTTAACTCTAATGGCGCCCACGTGGGACTTCTAGTGGGGTATTTGTAAATAATTACAACTTCTTTGTAATGGTTGTGCTAAGTGCTAATGTTTTATTTTTATAGTGCTAAGTTTAATACACATGTATCATACATTACATACTTACAGTAATTATATGTATTACAATGCACGTGTTAATTAATAATTCACACGTACAGTACAAAGAGATACGCTCTGTAATCGACATGGGAATCGAATGCAAATGAGTCCAATATAAACTTATTATAACTTCTGGCATTTGTTATTACAACAATAAACCCCGTGGGCGACTATCGGCAAGTGAGCTGCTATTATTTGCCTCATAAAATATTCACAAAACCATTTTACCATTTACCTAGTTAACAATTTAAAACCTAAACTCTTTGTGTATCAACATTTACATAGCGTATCACGAACAAACAACGAATATATTTATTTTATGGTCTTTTGTAATAATGGTGGTGAAAGGGTGCATACTTATGCGGTCCAAATGGTCCATTTGAAAGGGTTGCGATACATATCGGCCTTGGCTGAGACTTTCACAATTACAGGATTCGAGTAGGGACGGGCGCTACCCTATTCGTGTTGTTATACTAACGACGAGGAAATTTTCACCAGCTTCACAACTGTTTCAAACAATACAAATTATTTCTTTGATAACTTTTTTAAAGAACAACCCGTTGGCATGTCAAAGCGAGGGATCTTGTTTCACCGGAAGCCGAGAGATTGTAAAAATTAAAGGGTGAAGTTTTTGCGATTTTTCGACAGCCCTGTTGATAGTCGCATTACTGCTACAGCCGGAACGTGGCAATAACATTTGGCTCGCCTGATTCATGCTAGGGGTGGTCACAAACCGTACACACTCGGTCCATTGTGTCATGGCTCATTAATATGCGAACCCCGCCCGTTACTTTAATACTTAAATATTATATTTTCGGCTTCGTAATTTCAGATCACGTTTCACGTTTCATTGGGAATTTGGGGTACTGTTTTTTTTCTGTAAATACCTAGAATCGGAGAAATAAAAAGGTAAGTATCGACCCGTACCCTTCTTTACCAAAGTAAATTATAGGAATACGTGAAGCATCCTTATCGGAATGTTTGTTGATGAACAACTATTAAAACTGGCAAGCGTGTTGTTCTTTATCCAGTTTAGCGATGATGTGTTCAGTCAGCAACTAAGAATATTTTTTTACCTTACATGGAACTGGAATGGCATCCAACACTCGCAGGGCGTTGCTGCACTAGCGAGACTGATGATGTGTAGTAAATAGCTATCATTATTCATGACATTAATTATCCAAAGCGAATATCCATTGCAATATCCATCCATCATTAATTAGCATCGATCACGATTACACATTGCCATATTATTCAGATTAGAAGATCACAACAGTCTCGACCAGTTTCCAATTTAAATACGTGCAGCATCTGTCGCCATGTTTTTTGCTCCTACATGCACGCTTTGAGGCTTAGCGGTGTCGTCGCAAAATGTCACAACGTGAAAAATACCGCGGGCACGCCGGCTTTTCGACATGACGTTAATATTTGAAGAGCTGCACTTCAAACTTCATGCACAAAGTGTAGAACATTGCTCCAGCAAATACACTTTTATTCTGATTAGCTTTCGCACGCGTTCCGGTGTATTTCGTATCTCAGAATCCTTTTATGAGGTAGAGTTTTATGATCGAATGCTTAAAAGAAACTTCTTTAATGGATTTCTCTTCCAAAGTATCCAACTTTTTCCATTAGCACCGTCAGCTATGGTTGTATCCGATGTACTTAAGCCAGTTAATGCAAGGGTGAAACTTGATAGAACAACACTTTGTTTTAGTTCAGTGCACATTAATTTATATAAATGAGAGAAATATGCTACAAGACAACAAGTCTGGAGTCGGATGAAGTCGGGCCGTTTGCCCAGTGAGCTTAGTAAACAGAGGCGGTTGATTGCGGCCGAGCTCGGACTGTGCGCGCCGATAAATACGAGTTTAAAACAAACCGAGTCGTGAGCTCCTCCGAGACCAGATCGTGCCCGACCGACAGCGCCGCCGCTGAGTCTCACAACCCGACCAAGTACACGCCCACTTCCACCTGCCGTAAATCAATTAAAACTCCCAAGTGCCACCAACACAACTACAGACCCGCACTCCGGACAAACGGCGAGGCGCCACAAAAACTACTACCATTACCTTTTCACCGCTCAAAAGACACTTTATGACGACTAATTCCGCCACCATTAAGCTCACTTCAAACTTTTAAAACCGTTCACTATGTATGCTAATGTAATCCACTTTCGCAGATGAAAAGAATCGCCTCGCAGCCGTCGCCTCGTCTCCCGATTTCGTATTATTAATTTGTGCAATTATTCTTGCAGTGCCAAGAGATTTCCCGGGAGTAGAACACGCGAAGGGAATCTAGAAAAATGCGGTCGTTAAGCCCCCACTCCCTCGACTGGCGCGTTTAATTAAAAACTTTATAGTTGCACCGCCTTGATGGCTCGCTCTAACTGAAATCACATAGACAACCGCACTCCTGTACTAAAAAGAACTCTTTTAATCACGATACTGCTTGGAGAAACGTAATCGATACTGCATCAGGGTATTTGAATGCATCACGTGATATTTTCTGCGGAAACGGTTACTAATATGGGTAGTGTGCGTGTATGTGAACGCAACCATCGCGATTAGGGGTGACACGCGACTCGGATAGTTTTAATATTCTGCGCGCTCTTTAGATTAAACTTGCTCGTCGCTTTTGTCTCATTCAGCGTCCAACGAACAGGGGAAGAGCTTTAATGAAACCCACGTCTAACCTGCGAGTAATGAGGAATGAGTGAATAAAAAATACATTATGTTCTACATTATCCCGAAGCATTTGTTGCAATTCATACTTGAAAGAATACAAGTTTTTATGCTGAGCTCATGTCAATTATTCAGGAAATGTGACTCAGACAGATGGCCCTTCCTCTAATGGCATCTAGGAGATGTCGGATTGTGCAGAATGCAGTTTGTCTTATACGTAACAAATGCACAGAGCGCAGTAGTGCATATTTCGCGCGTCTCGGACATGCACCATTGTACAAGGGCGCACTGTCGCACACCGGTCAGCTATGCTAATCGGGCGAGCCCGGTCGCCAGTCCAGTTGTCCTGCCCGATATTAATTATGTATGTATTGTGGTGCCACGGGCCCATAGCCCCGCTCAGCCCCATATATACGAGTATTGCTAACGTTACACTCCAGGACACTCATCTGTCATCGTTATTCGCAGTTTGAAAATATTATTAAGTAATGCAGCTTGTTATTTTGAGTAAATGAGCGAGGTTTTCGTAATAAGACATTAAACAATGAGGTATTTATTAATGAACGAGCGGATGGTGATCGATGACTAATTAAGATAACCATAATAAGTAATTAAAATGGCGCAGAAGTTGTACGTACAAAATCGTTGAAATAAAGTTCTTTATTGAGAACTTACAAGGTTTAATTGCATACATATACATAGGGTATCAAATTATGGAAACCGCGCCAATACTACCAAAAGGCGTTTAATTAATTTTATTTACGTATCCAACGAAAAGAGCAGATAAGATCACGCGCGGCGGCTGCGGGCTCGGTGCGCGGTAACGAGCAGAATATTATGGAAATGCGTCGCGCTGCTCACGACCTACGAGCTACGTCTACACTCTCATATTATTTATACGCGAGCGCTTCCCTCCAGGAAATCACCACGCACACCCCTGTAATGTAAGCTGCCGAGGATTTGCTCTGATAAATAGCCGACTTCCGTTCTGTCGCCACCTCCAATGACTTTTCTAAAGAATAAATTTTAAAATTCAATCACGCCGGCTGACCATTCGACGCTCGCTTGCGGAAAAATCTTGAATAGAATTCCTATATTTGCAAAGAAAGTCACGTTTGAACCGAGTCTGATGTCTGAACAGAATTAGATTTGGAAACATTTTCGAAAATAATTGCGACGGTAAAGGAATTGGCACAAGAAAATAATATATTGATGGAACACGAGGGAACCGAAGGCGACGACGCCGGTCGACGGAAAAACCCCTAAGTGGAAAGGCCTGCCGTGCCGGTGGCTCGTTCGCTCCCTCTAATGGAATTTACTTCAGACTGTCTTGTCGCCATCTGCGAAATAAGCTCCGTTTTATGTATGAATGTGCACACACTACTTAGCAAATTAATGTTATTAAAACATTTAGCATTGCGCCTTTACTCTGTAGCATTAGAATACATTGTGATATGTGAGGACGGTTTTGTAGCAGGATGCGCATGACACATATAATCTCCGAATACATGTTCCCCGAAATCCCACTGTGTCAGTCCTGTGATCCGTATAATTCGTCAGCGGACAGCCAAACGGCTACACTGACATAATTGTATCGGTGCTCTTCCTTGTCAGTGTAACACGTAATCTCTTCCTGGTGCGTCCGTAAATATACCACAGAAACCTTTCTAGCGACCACAAGCTATTTCTTTATCTTCGCTAGATGCAATTGTGTCGTGATTTATTCCAATAACTTATCCCAGTAGTTTGCTTCCAGGAAGCTTCCTTTATCGTACTTGGCTAGAAGATAACCCGACTCTCCATCAGAATGTTTAATTTATTTAAGCTAACAGTACAAATGACATTTTAGTGTCGTATCGATTACGGCACCTTTCTTTGTGATAAATAGCGGAGCGCTGATAAAGTGGTATTCGTAATTCCAATTTGGTTTCATAATTGATGGCGACCGCGGGGCTTTGATGAGCCTCTTGTCTTTGACGTGGCTCCCTAACGGTGCGCACCAGTTCCGTCGTGTTAGGGCGTTAATTGAGAAAGCTCCATCCGCCACCGGAGCCGGGAGCGTGAGATCGGGACTCACGCGCACAAACTCTTGTTTGTTCGACGTCACCGCGCGTGAACAAACATTGCGGTGTGAAGCGATTTACTGTTAAGTGTTACTATTGTACTTGTATCTCCGGGAGCGTTGATTTTCGTTGCTTTACTTTACTTATAACGCGGTTCTCAAATCGAAGCCATTGACTCCTCGAGACTCGGTCCTCCTTTGTTTACGAGAATTCCTTCACGCTATAAATACATTTTTATTGGATATTTAATAGGGTCTCCTTTACACGAACTTTATGGTTGCGGTGAAAGCGAAAGAATTGAACGTAGCGAACGAGCAGTCATTAATGTTGGAGTGGCGGAAATTTTGATTGGGTGCCATTGCGGGGTTACAATTAAAGTGTAATGGCGATGGTCAGTGGTGGTTGGCGGAGCATTGTCCCCGGCTGGTCGCTGGTAGTCAGGACCACGTCGCGGTCGGCTGCGCGGGCGCGTGCGTCCGTCGACCTGCAAGTAATGGACTCGACTCTCAATAAACAACATTTACGCGCTACTTTTCTCGCCCCCTTTACATTATTGCTGCTTTGTTCTCTCAAGTTTTACGCCCTTTTTGAGGCTATATTATGAAAATTTTCTGGAAGACTCGCATAAATCTGAGTAGATTATAGATTGTGACTTACAGGCTGTTTCGCTTTGTTTGGTCACGGCTCACGGACAGTTTATCTTCATGGGCTCTTGTTCTGCAAAGGAAATGTGCTAGCGAATAGGATAGGATAAACCGTCCCACGACAAAACTTTGAATTAATTCATAAAACATAACATTCAGCTTTGATTCCCCGTTAGCTCTTACGTCAATACATTGCTAATGAGCTCAAAGTGTTTCATCACGCGGCTTAGTGCTCGGCATTCGTGAGATAATGTGTGAAATTCGGGGCCTCACTTTGGTAATTATAGTAACGGTATTTCGCGAAGTTAGCTCGCTCATTTCGTCCAGGTTGCGTGGTTTTATGATAAAACTCGGCCGAGTTGCGTGTACGTGAAAACTGCGGTACACCCGCTGGGAAATTAAACTCGTTGCGACGCGGCGAGGTGTCGTTAATTTGTTTTGGCACAGACAGCGCTGGGGGCTAGCTAACTCGCCCAGACGTTGTCCTGCAGAAATTGTCCGAATGTTACGAACCTTCGAACTGATTTGATAACTTGTAAGAGGCAGTTCCTAGTTCCTGCATAGTTTGTCAAATTGTGGTATAACGTTTGAAGATGTAGGTATTAGATTCGTTGAGCTCTTCATATTGTCAAGTGGCTAAGTTTATTGATATTGTTCCTATTCGTAATTGACTTTGTCAGCCGTACTTGTTCATAGAGCCTCGTTTAGTTAATAGTAGGGAGAACAAAGTTTCATCCTCGTGAGTATCAAATAGCAACAGATTGTATCTTGTGAAGATGCTTATTTCATGAACATTCATGAATCTGTCAAGCAAAGGTGTTAGTTCGAAACTTTAACATAAACTTATTCAAAGAAATGTTACTTTAAATATTACAATGTCTAGTGCTTTGTATAAATAATTCGATACAATACCGTACTGAACAAAGCGTTGTGATCTTTCGATAAGAATATAGCTAAATCCGATTTACCTTAGTATATTTTCAGCTTTTATTGAGATACTAAACCAAAGAATATGAAACGTTTAAATACCAAACTAACGCTAATTAATTTCTCTTGTAAGCTTGCTTCTAAGAACTCATATTTACTTGGCAATAAGTTTCAAAGTTCCAGTTTCGGGAAAACGCGAGGCTAAAGCGGAAGCTAAGCTATGTCGCGTCTAATGAGATCTAGCTGTACAGCTGCTGTACTGCTATGTTTGTTCGTACATACATAGACTTACGCCTTTTTCCTATGGGATGGGAAGAAACTACAGAACGCCACCCGCTACGATTCTCTGTCCTCTTCTGATTTATTTAGTGTAAAAAGTAAAAATTGTGTTCTAAACTAGCTAAACCAGCTCGTAACGGGGCTGATTTTCTAGGGTCTTTCGCATGAGTGTACAGTCGACTGCACGACTGTGGACAAACCTACTAGTTTGTCGTAAACTGGCCTCTTTATTTTGTTAAAATCCCATACTACGCTAGTTCAGCTAAAGATCCTCTCCCAAGGCGAGGTCTTGCACTTATCTTAGTACATACAAGCAACCAAGCATCTAGATAGATGCTCTTATCCTACTATAATGCACCCCTATCAATTATACCTCATCGTCGCAACTATTGTCCAATTCAACAATGACGATTCACGACGAAAAAGTAGACTAGTGCATAGACAAGACAACCATAATAATAATAATATAAAGGTTGTATTGGACCATCCTGAGATAGGGGGGTGTTTTAATGTACGTCTTCAATTTTTGTTTAATGTACGTCTTATTTTAAGCATGAGACTAATAAATAGGTACTTTTTCTTCCTTTCCAAACCTCTTGTCGTGCAACTTGAAGGAAGCCACTTGAAACAAGGTTATTACTTCAAAGCGAAAAACATACAGAAATATAACAGCCGCGGTTAATGCCTTTTTGGAAACCCGACTGCCAACTTTGAAAAGGGTAGCGCTCAGTTTACGGATATAAGTTATTAACTGCATTCGCAATCCGTCGTCCAGTTCCATTTCGATTTATTGTCCTTATTCAACTGCAGCCGTCATCGTCATCCTGTACTTTAATTAAGTTTGTGTTTTTATAGCTATCAGTAAAAAAAACGTTCAGATTGGTGTTTTTAGGTCATCTTGGTGTTTCGCTTTAAGCGATAAAACCGCCCATTGTGTCACCCCTTGTAAAATGTTTTACTATTGTTTTTTTGTAATTTGGTGTACATAATATTAAAGAGTATTCTATCTATCTATCTCTTAAACAACGATGGCTTGCACATCAGCTTTAAGGTCCTTTTTAAGGTTTTGTGCCCAAAGGGTCCCAAGTGCCTACGGGACCCTATTACTAAGGCTCCGCTGTATGTCCGTCCACAGGGTTGTTTCTTTTGAACAGTTTAATAGGTTTACTTGATGTTCACAAAGCGTGTATTTGTATGGACAAAACAACAAATTAAATAAACTTAAAAATTAAACGACACCCCTTTAATTTTGTCCTATTCAGAAACATTTTCATCGGCGTTTTCTTCGGAACCCTTCGCTTGCGAGTCCGACTCCCACTTAGCCGGTTATTAAAATTTAGACGTTCGAGTGTCGGTTTCAGACTCAAGTAAAGGCGTAGGTACTAACAACGAAATACCCTTTACGTCAACTTAAATCTAAAACAAACCGAAATACGTCACCATTATGGTTTTTCTACGAAATATTTCTGTCATATCCAGCCCTGGTTAGATTTGGGTCAATAAGCACAACGCACGGGGTCACGTGGCAATCGGACGACTGGACCATAGTAATGGACATATCTGACTGCCGTGTAACGTGATCTGCAAATACTAACAACGGGCTTATGATAATCAAACAAATCAGTCTGTATGCGTCAGAGGCTTGCTAATGTCAGATATGAACGGAGAAATCGCACATGAATTTCGTATAGATATAAAATTTAAGAGAGGTCGTCACCATCATCTGCCTGACCTTTTCCTAACCCTATTGGGATCGGCTTCTAGTCACACCGAATGTAGCTGAATGCTAAGAAGAAGTATGGAAGAAAATCACTTGCTGCACCTATCCCAACTAAAATTGGATAAGGATTGGGAATGAAAATGAGATAGGGGACATTATTCGCATTCTAACATTGTTAGTAAGAAAGAGGATACTTAAAATTATGATCATTCGCTTAACGTAAACCTTCATTCATTTAACAAAACCCATGTGTTCACTAAAGGGTAACATTTGCCGGAAACCACACCAAACTGCTAACAATTGGCGAACCACAAAACGTGACCTAGTAACATGATCGGTAGCCTAAAAATAACCACCTAGGGTACCACTCCGACCACATCCTAACCGGAGCAGAATAAACCGGATCCCCTAGAAACAAAAACTTTTGATTAGAACTAACGCAAAGCGGCCAAAATGTGGATCTTAGCAGTTATGATCTCAACATGAGCTGTTCAGACTGACCGTTAATACAATGGACAATAAATTCATTGATTGTTCACTTGAATCCATTTTCAATGATGTTTATAGGAGAGCAAGGTATTCGGATTTTCATGAGATGTTGTTGGTTGGTCGAAACCAGTGCAGGTTGTCAAGGATTTATGGTTTTAAACTGGAATGGTCCCTATCATTATCAATAACACTGAAAACGGAATATTTGCCATGTTAAGTATTTGCTTTGAGTTCTCGATATTTCGGAACTGTTGCAAACAATCTTGGATAAACCTGGTTGGTAAAAATCCCGTTTTCGGTGTTAATTATAACGTCAAGGATATGTTCCTTAATGCTGTGATTTAGACGTTTCTTACTGATTTACTAAGTACTATTACAGTCGGCAGTGTATCTCGACAGCAATTCCTGTTTACTCTGCTAATATTAGCACAAGATATTCTCTCTCTTTGAAGTAGCAAAATTCGCTGTTAGCAAAATGCTGCACTTTGAATTGTGAGATTTCCATTTTATTCTCGAGTTCTTATCTGAGCAGGACTTTTATATTTATAAAGATCCTGCTACTGTTCAGTTTAGAAAATATGTATTGAGTCCCTTTTGTTTGAAAACTGTAGTTTTAGAATAGCATGCATTAGTAAAATTCAGAGAGCTTCCTTTTGCAGAATGCATCGGGAATTGATAGCTATTTATTCTAGTTCCGTTGTATCGTGTTCTTTGTTTTGTTTGGACACTACTTATTTGCGAATAAAAGTTCTCATGTAAGAAGTTTACATACTCTGGAATCAAATTGGGAAGGACCATTCATACTGCTGGGACATTTACAGTCCAGCTCTTTGAGTGTGGGCCATTGTCCACCACAGACCTCATCGTTAACGATTTGTATTACTAATTACCTACTATGTAGGTACCTATCCTTTAGTTAGTATGATTTCTAAACATCTTATCAACGAGATTGTTGTTTTATTAAATAAATAAAAAATTGTATCACCCAAGAATCGATCATATATAATACTATAACTTCTATAGATACCATTCTACATCACAATTTCCATTGTCCACAGGTCTGAAGTACTTGCATTCAGCTCGCATTCTCCACCGGGACATCAAACCTGGCAACTTACTGGTGAACAGCAATTGTGTGCTGAAGATCTGCGACTTCGGTCTAGCCAGAGTGGAAGAACCAGATGCCAGCAAGAATATGACGCAAGAAGTCGTTACGCAGTATTACAGGTAAACAATACTTTTCCTTATTTGCAAAAGCCTTACGCAAAGCAAAAGAATCAACACTGTTTAGAAAAATACAACATTGAAAAAATATCCATGTGTTGATATAAACTTTTTCGTTGAAAAAAGCTTTATATCTCGAAAATTCCAGAGAAATTACAAAAGTGGACAAAGTTTAGTCACGGTGTCAAAAAGCCTGAAACGTTCGGCCAAATCCGCACGGATTATAACTGGTGTGGCGTACGCCTTATAACAGATGTCTTTTCCCAGAAATAATAATGACGATGATGCCTAGGTCCTGCAGACATTGTGGTTGCCTAGGGCCTTTGATAGAAGTTATCATTTTATTAAAAGGTGCCATAACATAGATACCAGCAACTGATGCGTCATATCGTTCACAGCTGAGCGAATATATAATATACTATTAAATGAACAACATTGTAGTCACGTTCTCGAAACGGCTTTAAAATTTTCGATAAAAATTGCAAAATGAGGATTTACGGGGGAAATAAATCGATCTAGCTAGGAGCCTAGGAGTCTTATGTGGGAAAATTCGTTCTCTTTGTTTTCACCCGGGCAGAGCTCCGTTGCCTGCCGCATAAGATTGCATAATTAGCCTATAATGTTCCCACTGCTGGGACACAGACCTCTATGAGGGGATATAGGCTATAATCCACCACACGTGCCGTCGATTAATTACACTGAATTAGAGTTAATAATGAAATAGCCCAATTACTTTCATACCATAGCCACATAACTGTAATTCACGATCAAACAAATATTAGTTATCAATACAATATCAACTGGACTCGGTAAACACTGTTTATAATCGTCCAATTTCACAATAATCGGTTTGTTTACATTGTTCGATATTACAAGTGAAATTAACTGTTGTTATACTTACTGTTAAACTGAAATTGACAGCTATATCGTGTTGGCATTATTACCTTCATCTATAAAGACATTTTTGAACTATTAATGCGAAAGTAAATGACGAAAATACGATCCTGGGACATATTTTCCGACCTCTACGCAAAAAAGCTAGTTTACTATATATTAAATAAAACCGTGTCTTCAAATTGTCGTATCACAATTTTGAAATCGCCCTGAACGGTGTGATGAGTTGGAATGAGGAAAATGTCGTGACGAAAGTTTTAAGAATTGTGATGCGGAGGAATGAGGAAAATATCATGAGGAAAGTTTTCAGTATGAATGTGCATTGCTATAAGAGTAGAGAGTGACCAAAGAAACGATGGATGGACTGTGTGAAGGATGATATGGCATGAAAGGAGGTGTCTCAGTCAGTCAGTAATAGACAAGTATTCAAGAATTCAGGATAAGGGTAAGAGAATGATGAAGACTCAGCACAGGTCCTTGAGAATCTGCCACGTAGCAAAGAACGAAGTCCCGGAAACTCTCCAGACCACTTGACTGATTAGTAACTAATCAGTCAAGTGGTCTTTATTTTTTGATAAATAAGCGCCTATCTGTACTCTTCCTAAGCTTATTTGTTTACATAGATATTTTTATTGTGTAAACTGTTTACACAATAAAAATATCGCGATTTTGCCGCGATTTTGTTGGTAGTCGGGTTTTAGATTTTTGAACTTTATTTTTTGATAAATAAGCGCCTATCTGTACTCTTCCTAAGCTTATTTGTTTACATAGATATTTTTATTGTGTAAACTGTTTACACAATAAAAATATCTATGTAAACAAATAAGCTTAGGAAGAGTACAGATAGGCGCTTATTTATCAAAAAATAAAGTTCAAAAATCTAAAACCCGACTACCAACAAAATCGCGGTCTTAAAAGTAGAAAACAAGAAAATAATTCTTGTCTGCTATTCTTCGTAGTCGCATGCCACTGCATGATACCTGATGCTCCTTCATGGCGTTCTTATTGATACAGAAGTCAGCTGCTAATTGCCATTAGCAAGGTGCCCTTCCTTTTGGCTTTGCCGTAGTCGGGTAAAAAATACCAAAATTTTGACTAGCTATAACAGTCGTAGAGTCAACAAGACGCGGTTAGTCCCCCAAACTTTGTTGCAAAGGTCAGGTATGAAAAGTTTTACATAATATAACCACCTGTTAACTTAGAACATTATTTAGTTTAAATCGTGGGTTATAATTATATACTATGTGTGCCCTCCATTACTAAAACGTTGAATATCTCTGTGCGAGCAACTGTCATTAATAAGTACGATTTTGGGTTGGCCGTGGAGTGTTGTCAAATGAGGACAGTGTTCAGGGTTAAGTACTTTTTTTCTATTTATTTTAAATATTTTTTCTACCTATCTTCCAAGTTCATCTGAGCAACACCTTCCAAAAGAGTTTTTAATATTTCATTTGCCTCTTTATTTAAATATTTTATGTCAGTCATATACACACAGTAGACAAAACAGGAAAATAACATATAATATTTGAATAGGCACTGCTTATTACTTAAGAAATGTCTGCCAGCAGACCTGCGAAAGAAGCAATGAAAAAGAATGAAGACGATAGTGTGTGAGAAAAAGCTAAATAAATACCTCTACATAATATACAATTCCCTGTTCGTTTTGTGAAACAATCTTCTTTTTAAAACAACTTAAGACATTAATCTTTATTAAAACATCACTATAGATAATGATAATCCTTTCCCGGAACGTTTATCCGGTTATTTGTTCACGTCTGTTTAATCTAGCAATAAATAACAACATGAAAAACAAGACAAGGAGATTTTAATGTATTTTCGGTTGTCTTGAAACTGGCTGTTCGTGACTTGTTGAAAAGATTGGCCAGACATGGTCATAGCGACACTGATTGTTCAAGGTTCGCTGGACCCACATAAGTGTCATCATTTCTACAACCCTTTTTCAACCTTACTAATATTATAAAGGCGAAAGTTTGTGAGGATGGATGGATGAATGCTTGTAACTCGTTCACGCAAAAACTACCAAAGGAATTTGAATGTTTAACACACAGATAGTTTACAACCTGAGAACCTAACGCATAGGACATGGGACAGCGAACTCTATAAGGGCGAAGCCGCGGGCATCGGCTAGTACTTACTCCATATTTGTTGCGCGTTTGGTGTCTAAAATCGTTCTCGAATCTCGATCACTCTTGCTTCATTCTCACGAACGTGCGGCGAAGCGTTTCGCAGTGTTCAATGAATGAAAAGTGAATGAATGAATGACCTGTGCTCCGCTGACCGCAGTTTTGAAAGTAGGACGCCGCAACCGCGTTTATACCGAAAACATCACTCACACGCGGCGGTTTCGACAACGTTTCGCTGAAATAGTTCACGTGCATTTTAAGTTGACGTTAGTTGCAGAAGTCACGGTCGCTGCCCACATTTCATACGTTAACAGAATATCCATCATAACATCAC
The DNA here is from genome assembly GCA_949775195.1 of Diarsia dahlii. Classification (NCBI taxonomy): domain Eukaryota; kingdom Metazoa; phylum Arthropoda; class Insecta; order Lepidoptera; family Noctuidae; genus Diarsia; species Diarsia dahlii. The sequence goes on from OX459195.1 coordinate 19,284,994, forward strand.
GCATGTAATCCTCGAAGGGTTAAGCTGGTATACTACCTAATAGGTAGTTATGCAGCCATGCTATATCCATGTTATTGGGGCGAGCCTATTGCCATGAACCGACAATCCACAGTCAGTGGCTGCTGAGAAATCTTTGATGGAAAACTCGATAATACTGCCCGACCTGAGAATCGAACCCGGAACCTCAGCAGCCTCACTCGCGATCACAAGACCTATGGGGCAGTTCCAAACCCTTGAACAACCATATTTTCATAAATACAAAAGGTGTTTTGCCCTTGTTTGCTTACGTGATCCCGTGTGGGCTGCCTATGCTTTGTTTTGTATTTCATTTGAGCTTATCAAATGAATGCGGTTTCCTACCGCATGCAAATGAATATAAACGAAATGTACTGATAACTGAAATGTATGTAAATTGGTATAAATCCCACATCTCTTATACAGGTACGGTTTGTTTGTCACGTTTTCAGGGGACGGATTAAATTTTAAATTGGAAATATTTTGTTTTGTTTAGCTTTATTGAAAACGCATAAAGTGGTATAAAACGGAATGGCTTTGTTTACTCGTCTCGGTGTCACAACCAGTTTATTATTCATGCGCTTGTGCCCGCCAAATGAACGTTTCTTGTAAAGTCATCCTTTTTATATCCCTGCTCTTATAACTAAGTTTCACGCGACACACGTGACACGTCCACCGCTCGACGCTCGGGATTTCTTCACAGCGTCAACTTAAAGTAGTAAACGAACTAAGATTTCCAATAAAAGTCCTCTTGGCCCTATCTTAAGTTCATTAAAACCCAAGATTCAAGTGACCTGAAACCTTATCTTATCAATTCTGATATCTTACACAATCCAAAAATATTTCAAACCGAATTTTCTCGAAAATCTCTTTAACTATCATGAAAAGCCTTCTTCAAATTAGAAAGAAAAGCTTGTTTAATGTTCAGATTTAATAACACGAGTGCAAATGTTTGCCGGATTTGTTGTTCAAACCTAATATATTTTATCTCTGAAATATTTACTTGACAAACAACTAACGAGTCACAATATTTACAAAAGCAACAACGATTTACGGGAGGGGGCTGTCAACATTAGAGCTGATGCTAACGCAGACGATAAACCTCATAGGAATATTTTTCTAGAATAGAATGTACTGGCTATACTAGCTCCTGCCGGCAATCTTCGTCTGCGTGAATTTGTTTTAAAAATATTCAAAGTCAAAGTCAAAAATATTTATTTCAAGTAGGCCAGTAACAGGCACTTTTGAATAGTCGAATTAAACTAACTGCGGCACTCAGAGATATCCAACGATTACTCAAGCCGCCACCCAGCAAAGGCCTGACATAGTTTTGTATGACAAAACCGCCAAAAGCCCTTACCAAGCGACGGCCCAAGCAACCACTGAAGCTCTCCGAGTGCGGCAGTAAACTACTGAACTACTGAAGCTAAATAAACTAAGCTACAGTCCCAGTCACAAGGCATAATAACTCGTGAGTGTACTGTAGTTGCCAATTCCAAAGCGTTGGTTTCATGAGAAGAATGGCAAGAAACTTCATGGACACTCTTTTAAAATCGTTTGGGTTTACAATATGTTCAAGGTTCATGTTCAATATTTACAATATATTACTTTCCCATTTGAATCGAGTATTTTTAACAATTTAAATAGTTTTATGCGCGGAATTTAACTACTACGTTAGTCCTTGCGACATCAGCTATCTGCAAAAAGTCCCGTCAATGCCGATTTTCGTGTACCATATTGTGTTCTCTCATATGCGTTTCGAATGCAGGTACAGGACGTTTATCCTCCAATCAAATAAATGTTTCCTGCCATCGGTGTTAAATTCTTCTCCCACGACCACAGGTAGAAAGAAATACTTTCATAAATCATTTCGTGATATAGCCAGCAACAAGGCATGTTTACAGGCTTTAGTTATGAAATAAAAAATCATTCATTTTAACTAGGCTGAGAATTAGCATTATAATTAGCTCCACATAATACTATTCCCGGATCAGCGGTGGCCCAGTTGTGTCAGCCCCGACTTACGAACAGTAGGTCGTGGGTTCGAACCCAGGCAGGCGCATTACTTTGTGTAATTTATTTCATCACCGCTGCTCTCAAAACGGTGAAGGAAAACATCTTGAGGAAACCGGCATGTCTTAGAACCAAAAAATTCGAAGACATGTGACATCTGCCAATCCGCACTGGGCCCGCGTGGTGGATTATAGCCCATCCCTCTCCTAGAGAGGAGGCCGGAGTCCCTGCAGTGGGAACATTAAAGGCTGATGATGAATACTATTCCCTAAAAGTGGCGTTTTGGGTAGCTGTCCTTGTGTGAGTGAGACAATGAAAAGTAATTAAATACTAAAACAAGACTGTTTCTATTTCCAGAGCACCTGAGATCCTGATGGGCGCGAACCACTACACAGCTGCAGTAGACGTGTGGTCGGTGGGCTGTATATTCGGAGAACTGCTCGGCAGAAGGATCCTCTTCCAGGCGCAGAGTCCGGTACAACAGGTATGTCTATTTCACACCGACATTGGAAGAAAACTTCTTGATACCGAGTTTATTTTACTTCCTACTCTACAAAGATGTTATATGGGCGTATTTACAAATTAAACTGAACTGTAAATACCATTCCACACCAATCATGACTGTCACTTCGGACAAAAAGGATGTACTGAAGACGAGGCGGGTATAGTCCAAGACCTTAGAGTGCCCATTTAGGGCGAAGAAAAAGAATCCCCAGCTCTTGGACGCGTTTTAGATGTGCTGGTCTCGTTCAGTTTCCTTGATGGAGTTCACTTAAGTTACATAAAGCGCCTAAATTCTACAAAGAGAGATTTGCAAAGTTTTGTCTGATTCACATGTTAATGTGGCGGCAAGTTGTGACGCCATCTGTTGCGTATTCAATCTATTGCTTTACAAAGGGAAGAGTGTATAAAGCTCATTGTAGATGGCGCGACCATAGCGTATAAAATGACATTATCAGATTTTCAACAAATGGCGATCCTTGGGACCAACTAATACTATGTTATCGCCATTAGTTTTACCCTTACAATCTCCATTGGCAGGTTCACATTACCTATTCTCTTGGTTTGTGTTGTGCTTGTGAGTGTCACGTCATGATTGTATAACACAAATTTTGTGCTACACAACACAACAACATGTAGCCTGTAGCCCCATTGCCCCTTTGCTAAAAACCTTAAGAAAAAACGACAAAAGGCTTCGAAAATGTGAGTGAAGGAACAAAGGTACAATTAATTTCTTCCTGTTGAGAAGTTTTACCAAAAACACGTAATATTTCGCCAGCATTCACGTTTAATAAAACCATGGAGTTTCTTTGGCCTCCTTTCTGGCAACAACGTAACTTTTAATGGCGGTCGACCAACACAAAGAAAGGTGTTATAATTTACGAAATAATTAAAGCCATTTCTGCGAATTCGTTAGGGCAAAGTCACAGAGCAGGAATTTCGCTTGGGTGAGTAGCGTAGTTGAAACAAAATTTCTAATTAGTCAAAGAACGCGGCATTAGTCAAAACACCGTGACGAAACCGTCATGTCTTCGAATTCTTGGTTCTAAGACGAACCAAGAATTCGAAGTGACATCTACCAAATCGCACTGGGCCCATTCATCATCGTCATCATTTCAGCCGAAAGACGTCCACTGCTGGACATAGGCCTCCCCTAAGTGTCGCCACATTGACCGGTCCCATGCGTCCATTATAGGCTGATTATGCATATCAATGGAAGTATTTAATTGGTTGGCCCTTTTCGAAGGTTGAATGCTGCTTACAGTCGGTCTTCGTCTTCAAATTCTCTAACATCTCGGTCATATATTCCAGCTGGAGTTGATAACGGAGCTGCTGGGCACGCCGTCGCTAGAGGACATGCGGCACGCGTGTGCCGGTGCACGCGCTCACATGCTGCGCCGCGCGCCACGCCCGCCCGCGCTCGCTGCGCTCTACACGCTGTCCGTGCAGGCTACGCATGAGGCCGTGCATCTGCTCGCACAGGTAACTATTATTATTATTATTAACTGAACTTACTATTGTCCCATAGTATTTAGTAAGGATAACCCTTGCAAGTGATTAGCTACAATACTATAGACTTAAAATGTTAACTGTTAAATGTTACAGTACTAGATACGCCCTTTTTTTTGCCTTACGAGATACGCCATTTTTTTTTGCATTACATTAACGTTCGTCTGATGATCTTTTAGGGCGGTAGCTCTCTAAAAGGTGGTGCCTTGGTTATCTTGTCTGGGCGAGATGTCTCAGCACAGGCGAATTTTTGTGTATTTACATAATTAGATGTATGTGATTGTTTTTTGTAATTATATTAAGGTACTAAGTGTTTGTATACTAACTTTTGAGTTCTTGTTGTTGTTGTGTATTTTCCCCTTTAAATTGAAGCGCACCCGTGTTAAGCAAGTTGCTCCAGTGAGCTTTCGCCAATTCATCCATCCCGAGTTGCTCTACTGCGTGACATCTCGATCATGGCTTGCTAGATGCTATGATTGAGATGTCACGCAGTGGATTGACCGGACTTACTGCGGATATTGAAAATGAATTCAACACAAAGTTAATCAGAATTTGAAGACTTGCAAAGTGAGTGTGTAGGGTTGATGGAAAAGTCAAAAATATTTTGACTGTTGTCATAAACTTTCGAAAACGTTATGACAATCCTGCTGAAAGTCGTTGTGGTGCTGCTTGTCCATTAAATATGTGTTGCAAACTTGCTGCATTTATTTTAGTTCTACAGGTCTAATCAAGGAGTTGTATCTTTTCCCTTTAACTTTAGGGACATTCGTGGAGCGTAAGTTGTTCCAGTGACCTGTCGCCAATTCATCCTGAGTTGCTCCACTGCGTGTCATCTCGATCATGGCTTACTAGGTGCTATGATTGAGATGACACGCAGTGGATTGACTGGACTGACTACGGATCAATAGTTACACATAATTTGAAGGCCTAGGCGAGTGCGTGAAGATGACGAAAAAGTCAAAAATACGTCGTCTGTTGACATAGGTTGTCGAAAAACTTAGGTAAATCCTATTGAAAGTCGTTGTAGTAGTACATAGTATTTAGTTGATGTGGTGCCGCTTGTCAAGAAAAAAATTATGTCAGATTTGGTACATTTATTTTAGTTCTACATGTCTAATCACGGAACTTATATTTAGGGATATCCATGTTCAGCAAGTTGTTCCAGTGTCCTTTCACCAATTCATCCAGTTCGAGTTGCTCCGCTGCGTGTCATCTCGATCATGGCTTGCTAGACGCTATGATTGAGATGACACGCAGTGGATTGACCGGATTGACTATATATCAAATACTGCATTAAAAAGGAATTCAACAACTCAGAATTTGAAGACTTGAGAAGCAAGGTGGCAAGAAGGCAAGTGTGTGAGGATGATGGAAAAGTCAAAATATATTGACTGGTGACATAAGCTGTCGAAAACCTAACCAAGCCTTTGTCAATCCTGTTGAAAGTCGTCGAACAGTAAACCACTTTAAGTGTGCAATTGAAGGTGGCGCTGCTTGTCAAGAAAAATTGTGTTGAGATGTCAAACTTGGAACATATATTTTAGTTCTACATGTCAAACTTCAGGGGCATCCGTGTTCAGCAAGTTGTTCCAGTGTGCTGTTGCGAATTCATCCATCCCGAGTTGCTCCGCTGCGTGTCATCTCGATCATGGCTTACTCTAGATGCTATGATTGAGATGACACGCAGTGGATTGACCGGATTGACTACTAATGAAGTACTGTATTGAAGATGAATTCAAGAAAAAGATACTCAAGATTTGAAGACCTCGGTGAGTGTGTGAGGATGATGGACGGTGACATAAGCTGTCGAAAACATTATGTCAATGCGGTTGAAAGTTATTGTACAGACGGCTACACATCAAGCTAAACATTTCCAGTATAAGCTGGTCTCGCAAAGTATAAGATTTCCGTACAGTGCGAGATCAGCGTAAACTGGAAATGTATAGCTTGATGTGTAGCCGTCTGTACAGTAGCACTTTAAGTGTGCAGTTGAAATGATTTTTTTTAATCGAATCTGTTTTTAAGTTATGTCATTATTATTGTATTCATGAATTTGTGACATTATTATTTTTCATTCTTTTTATTTTATTTGACATTTTATGAACAATCTTATCTTATGTTGGCATGATTTATTATGATTGTGGTGATACTTACTTTTGAGTTTCTTTAAGTATGTGTTTTAAAAAAACCTTCGATATTTTGTATGCCTTTTGGCGGATCTCAGCTCGGATGTAATTTATTATAACATTTTCTGTGTATGTATCCTAGGTGTTCACAAAGTAAATAAATTTGAAGAGTTTGATAGAAGTGTACCTAAAGTACACATATTTTGACAAATAATTAATCTAAGTCCGTTGCAATAGGGGCGAGCCTATTGCTTCCAACCAGGAATTATTTCATGTCAACCAGCTGTCACTGGGAAATTCTTGATGCATAACAGTTTGCTCTACCTAGAAATGAAATCCAGAAATGCAGTCGATAATAATAATAAGCTTAAAATGATAATTCCAGATGCTAGTGTTCGACCCGGCCAAGCGCATCTCCGTGGCGGACGCGCTGGCGCACCCGTACCTGGAGGAGGGGCGCCTGCGCTACCACTCGTGCATGTGCAAGTGCTGCTACAGCGCGCCGCCCGCCGCGCGCCACTACGCGCCCGAGCTGGAGCCCAGCGCCGCCAGCGCCTTCCACGACGCCTGGGAGCGCAAGCTCACCTCCGTGCACCAGGTCAAAGGTATGGTAGCACTAGTCTTCGATAAACGCAAACTCGCAATACTAACTGCTCTGCAAAACCAGATTACTGACGGTGCTAGAAGAGCCAGCAATCTAGTGTATGATCAGGTAGCCAATAGCCATTATGTGGAGCCCTGACACGTCAAAAGACGTCTTGACAGAACACGTACATATTATGTTACATTGTTTTTCAACATTACAACTACTTTATAACTACTTTATGATGTGTTATATGATCTGTAAACACCTTAACACTCGATCAGTAGAACACTTGTTCATGGCAAAAAATGCATCGGCTTATTTCTTGATTTGTGCAAGGCCTTTGACACTGTATCGGTGCCCATCCTTGTCGATAGACTTGAATCCATAGGCAAAAGAAATAATGTTCTGGATATTTCTCGAAGCTATTTGGTGGAACGAAGTCAGTCCGTTAAGATTGGTTCTCTTGTTGGCGATGAGCATTTTGTGAGTTATGGTGTGCCCCAGGGCAGCGTGCTAGGTTCAACATTATTCTTGATCTTCAATAACAACTTATGCGCGTTATCTCTACCCCATACTAACTTTTGATTAGTAATAAACATTGTTATTATTTTTATTAGTATAGTGGCTAAAGTATACATGCTGGTCGTCACTATTAATTTTAATAAAAAATGAGATCTGCTGATTTATATTGCGAATCGAAGTTGAAATCCTACAATTCCAGTCTTCTTAATGATCGTGTTCGTGCTACACCTTTTTCTTAACATTTCCCGCACGCAAATGTTTCAGAGGAGATACACAAGTTCATAGCGGAACAGCTGCAGACATCTCGGGTGCCACTGTGCATCAACCCACAGTCGGCGGCGTTCAAGAGCTTCGCAAGGTAAGGCGCCGCAACATCAACCAACCGCAACCAACCGCAACCAACCGACACTAGGTGATTTCTTTGCGATACGTAACCTAACACGCCTTAGCGACCACCCGCACCCATATGGGCCACGCCAATTAAAAATCAAAACTCGTGCAGACAACACTGCCATTAAATTCTTCTTGTTTCATTCGTGATTCGTCTCGAAGCGTCGTTTTAGCGCTGCAACTTGCACTGTAACCCCTAAAATGTTGCTTCTTTCTTCCAACCTATTATTTTGCGCGTTTTATATTTAGTAGTTTTTTTTTTTGTAGATTTGAATTACATTTCCAAAGTTTCCAGTGTTGTCCGCACGCCTGGCGATGTTTACGATAATAAATCAGAGAAAGCAAACAGTCATCACAACTGAGTGTGGCACGGTGCGAGTCTGTTAGTGTGTGCACGTGTGTCGGTGTACAGTACCGTGTACTAGTGTACTAGTGTTAGTGTACTAGTGCGTGTACATAGCGCTAGGTGTCGCGTCGTGTCGCCGGCCGGTGGTCGCAGGAACATGTCGCATCCCTCCCCTCACCCGTCCCGCCGCCAACTGTAGTATTGCGCGTAGGTAACAGTTGTGCAAACTTGTGTACAGTAACACTCACACACGGGTCGATTTTGCTAGAGCCCGACTTGTGCATGGGTTGTTTTACCTTTATTATATTTCTTACATAACGTTCCGTTTCGCTCCCCGCGCTCTGAGCGCTCTCTGTGTACATACGCCGCTGTTTTCGAGCAAAATCAACCCTCTTGAAATGGTGGTGTGTCCCGCTTCACTAGCACCGCTGTTCACTCCCGTACGGTAGTTTTAATTCTGCTTTTTTGTGTGTTTTGCGACAGCTCTAGGGCGGGTTCGAAAGCAAAAGTATGTTCCCCTTTCAAGACGGCTGCAAAATATCTACTGCTATCGCCCGTGATATTTCTGTGCGCCGCATAGCGTGGAGCCGAGTAAGCGTCCGCACGCATCCCTGTTGTGTCGCCCCTGGCGCCCGACGGACGACGCGCGACCGCAAACATGCCCGAACGCTCTAAACTTACACTACGCGCCCCTCCACCTTGCTAAACTTGTTAATTTACTTTCATATTCCACTTAAATTTAAATTTTCTACTTTCGGAATCGACCCGGTGTATGAGGACCAATAATGGCAAAACTTTTCTACAAAAAATGTACACTAGTCATGTGAAGGGGCGCGCAATTGAAGCTTAGAGCATCTTCTAACTTTGTTGTTGAGTTTAACTTTTAACTTTAGTGAGAGGCGATGTTGCCTTCGACCGTCGTCTCGTTTCAAAAGGGTTGATCGTTAGATAGTGCTCGCTCCGTCCTAACGGTTCGGTTGCAGTGCATGCGTTTGTGAAGGCTTCGCACTTGAGTTCGGTTCCTGTTTGTGTTTTTTATTATCCTACTAAAATAAGAAATAAAAATGCTGAATAAAACTTGTAAAATAAAAGCAAAAGTTACAAGCATCTAACGAAATATTTACTGTCTTTGATTTACCCGAAAAAGGGTTATATCCCACTTATTAACCGAACTCGAGTATGCAGCTTTAATTTCCTCAAAATCGACAAAAAACAGTAGTTTCGATTTTGACGAAACTTTTGTACGGAGGTTGAATTTTGTACGATTAGTGGGTTCTGTCAGCCCTAGCAGAAAAAAAATACGTCTTCAAATGTGAACTTTATGTCTTGCATGTAAGGTTGATATTGGGAGGTTAAGTTGTTTTCTGTTAGGGCTGCCTCGTAGTGCATGCGTAGAATGAGATGAGCACTGTGCCAAGCACATGGTTGTGGTGAATTTTCATTAATTTTTATTCAGTAGTTAATGTAGCGTTTGATTTGTGATGCAGTTTTGCTATAAGATTTCTCTTTTATTATCATAGATTTTGTTCAAAGATGATAAATGCATGTTGGTTTGTATGTTGGACTCATGGTAAAGATAGGCGAAGCAAGTATAGACTCTTTACTAAAATAATCTAAAAACTGAATACAGTTTTTTCTGAAACCGGATTCTTTTGTGTTTGCTTGTTCCATCGTCGAATTCATATCTGTCCTCATGACAATGTTGGGGTCAAGAGAGGACCCATTTAATATTATAAAATACCATATCCGTATTTGATCATTTTATTCAAAGATATCTTTACCAAATCACAAATAAAATGCCATTCACGCCTCGCTGATATAATTGACATAGAGATCAAAAATTTCTAAAATCCGCGTTCAATTTATAGTATTCCCTTTTTACTTCGCTATAATCTAGTAAAATGAGTCCAGCTACACAAGCCCGTGGCGTGGGTGTGGGTCCGCACTAGCAGCACGAGACTAACTCGGCCGACTCTGTGCTGCAGCTCCACAGTGGCGCACCCGTCCGAGCTGCCGCCCTCGCCGCACCAGTGGGAATGACAGGCCTCGCGCGGCGCCGACAAGCGACGCGAGCGATAACACACTCTAACCTAACCGATGTAAGGACCATTATGGATTGTTTGCCAAACGTTGGACTGTTAGCTGTGTAGCAGGCGAGGTGATTCGTGATAACCGACTTTATTATAACGGGTGGAAGGTTTGTTATGGGCAAACTTGTGTTGAAGCAGTTAAGGTGGTGCGATAGTCGACTGTGTCGATTATGGATTGATGGTTTGAGGCGATTACGCTCCTGATTACACCTCTGATAAATGATATTTGACTTTATTGACGGCAATTTAAGGTCGGTTATGGACTGGTGGTTTGGCGAATTCGTATGTATTTGGCTTAGTTACCTTTATACAGCTGATTTTGATAATTTGAGCAACTTAATACCTAATGTTGCGAAATGTAATAATGAAATATGTCATCTAAGAAACATACTAAAGTGATTGTTGGTTTTGAAAATATTTAATTCACTAATCCGCTTTACAATGTAATGTATTATTCAATTAGGTTGAGTAAAATAATAATTGAAACGTGATGTCTTTTTCTAAATATGGAAATAGTTTAAAAACCAACTACACTTTGTGGATTTCAGTTTCTTTCCGATACTTCATTGAAGGATAGCTTTAACTGTTTAAAATGTATAATGAGATCTTCTCATACGAATTCGCTATACCATCAAAGTAAAATCTCAACTGGAATTTGAACTCTTTTCCTTTAAACATTCGCGTCTATGTACAGTCAACATTCATTCTTAATTTTACACAATACAGTTCAAATTCCAGTTGCAGTCCACACGTCATATAAGTCGGGTTTCTCCCAAACTGTACTGTTTTGCTTTTATTTGACTTTACTATTGTGAATGTATAAAATTTTGGATTGTATAGATACCGCACCATACCTCATCGCTGTAACTAGAAGGCATTAAAAACTTACGCGCATTGTATTTGTATACCTTGTGGAGATTTCATATTAATATTGTGTAGACATTTTGAAAATTAGTTGTAAGAACTAATTGAATTGGCAATATAATAATAAGATCTAAAATTACAGACATGCTTTCTAAATTAAGGTACTTTGGCTACCAAGAAATTTTACTGTAAATTGTAAGAAAAAAAATGTCCCCTACCCAATTTCAAAACGGTGCATTTTAAATATCTCCACAAACGCGCATTTTTGACGTAAGCAAAAGCAAAACAGCGGATACGCGACGTCATTACCAAAAATTCATTTCTGATGTTGTATGTAACGTAGCGTGTAGCGAATGTGTAGTATAGTATAGTTGGCTGGTATATTGTGAATATAATCGATAAGGGAAAAGCTAAGAAAGCTAAGCTAGGGAAAGCTAAGGATCGGGAAAGGATAAAAATGTTGATAGCAACAGGATTTTATACAACGAAACGTCGCCCGCGCGGCAGAACGTAGATGGGAAGGTTTTGGAGAAAGATAAGTATATAAATGATGGTTAGGAGTGGTAAATGTAAGAGGAGGTAGGGTCGATGACCTATGTAGGCGCGCGAGTTGAATGCAGAGCATTTTTGATGACACTGAATAAATGACTGTATCAGTATTGCCTTTAAGTATACAATTTGACGTAGATAAAGTCTCCTAGCGCGTGCTCGAGTGCCCGATTTTATATTTAAAGGCAATACTGATACAATCCTTAATTCAGTGACATCAAAAAAGTGTCCGTAGATTTTTCCGCTTGGTGGAAACGGACTCTTAATATGATAAATGTAAGGGCGGTGCGGAGAGGCCCCCTCACGTTGCAGCAACTCGCTCGCCTGCTACCTCGGCACGTGTATACAGTAAAGAGACGCTTCACGTAGTACTAGCTTATGTTTCATTTATCTCCGCGATTCCATGTAACTGTAAGTGTGACGTAGTCTCAATGTGTGCCTGATTGTGTTTCGTACGGACGTTGCAAGCAATAAACGTTGCAATATTATATAAACGCGCATTGACGTTTCTTTCTTTTATAACTACGGATTTATTGATTTATATAATTTGTGTTCTCTTTTAATCTTATTTTTAGGACGGCTACAGATGATAGTTTCATACTTAAAAACAGATTACAGTTGTGAAAACACGAATCTCTTGCAAACTATCGTCTGTAGGCAGCCTATTTGTGTATTATAATACTAAGCTTAATCGTTAACACCATTGTATGTAACATCGACTGAACATTTTTACATAGTTAGGTTTAGAATAGTACTAGATATATTATATAAAACTACTAATTTACTCGATGCAATGAATATAAATATGTACCTAGTAAATAAAAAAACGTATGAGTAATATTCACATACGATCATTGCAGTAGTGAGATATTTTAAAGCAAAGTGTTTGTAAATGTAATGAATACATGTGTATTTCACGCATTTAATAGTTATATTAGAGGTTTGGCATTATTGTACTGGGATGTGTTAGTGTGCGTGAGTTATGTCGTTTTGTCTAATTATTGGCATTGGTAATCTTATATAATGTACTCTACAATGTGGGGATGGAATCTTTCAGTATCTTATACACTGAAAACAATAAATAGTAACTTATGGTGTGATAGCTATTTTGCCCCATACTAAAAGTGTAGCAAAGCCATCATTCTTCTGATGCAGTGAAAAGAGACGATGCTATTCACTCCGTATAACTCTCTCTCTCTCTCTCTCTCTTTCTTACATTGGAGCAACGATGGCTACATTATCGCCCCTATATACTGTTCTCAAGTAATAAGACACCGATTGGTTCCATCCCCACCTCGTATCATCCAAAATTGATGTTTCCATTTAATTTGTAATGTAAGTAGTCTTACTACTGTATCACGCTGCTAACATATAATCTAGCATAGAGAGACTTTGTGTGAATGTCGCCGAGACGTCGTAGCCTTAAAACTAGTTCAAAACTATATAAAAGATAAAACATAAAAAAACGTTGTAAATAAATGCATAGTATTAATGTTAGTCTAGTATGGTACGGGATGTAACCGATATAGCAAGATTAGCAAGCCCACAACAGGTAGGTTGGCCTCACTACAGACCGCTCCGCGACCTATATCTCCTTTTCTTTCATTAGAGGGTAGTCAGATATTGTAGTGACATATTTACAGTTTTTAGTTTAGTATTAAAGATTGTATATAGTTATGTGGTCGGGCAGCGGTTTGTGTGAGACTTTGATGGTACAAAGGAGGAGCGCTCGATATTGCGTTGGTTTTAGCTGCCGCAAACTCTTTTATTTCTCACACTTCTTCAGTAAAACTTACGAGGCCGAGGCCTCATTGACATGAGGCCTCTTCCACGCCTTCTGAATTAGGACATCCTATATGACAGCGGTCAATATATGGAAAGCATTAATTTACTGTATCGTTATTAAGCTAATCATTTGTTCCCGATGTCTGAGTCGTTGTTTGTTTTGTTGTCTTATTTTATGTCATCTTAAGATTTGTTGGTCATATTTCGATCTACCAATAAATTCTGGAGTTAACATGTGATTCGACAACATAATCTACTGGTACTGATAAATCCAACAAGACTTTCTGAAACGTCAACTAAGGTTCGGGTTAGTTGGCAACGTCGCAAAAATCTGACATATATTTCGCTATTATTATAAATTTCTGAATAAAATGAATGGCAATAACTATAATTTACTCTCATAAATATTATCCTGTCTTCATAACGCGACAGCTAGAACCACGCAACAGAGCCCCGACGGACCCACCTTGCCTTATCTCAGATAACTGTCACTGTGATCCGTAACGCGTAGTTTTTGAACACCCCTCGCCCCCTGCACCCCTCAACCCCCTCACCCCTCGTGTACGTGTACAATGTACTGTATATATTATAATATACAAGTGCTCGATAGGTCATTATTATTATCGTCATTGGTTTATTAGAAATTTGCTTAATTATATAAACTGCTGTATACTATGTGTCCTCCGATAAGAAAAGACGTTTGATTGTATGTAAATAGGGATATGATATGTAGGCGAGTATTGTTAGGTTGGGGTGCTCAGTTGTGAGTGCCGGATGATGGTATACTACTGGCTGTATTGAAATAAATAAATTCCTTAGCACCCTTAAACAGCTTACAAAAAGTAAGACCCTTGCTCCAGAGCTAGGTAAGTAAGTGTATATGTCTGTATTTCACGAGCCAAAATCAAAGATACTCACCAGAAAAGAGCCCTTCGCTCTTTTCTGGTGAGTATCCTTTATTGACTGGTGAACAAATAAATCCTTCAATGGTTACCCATTGTGTAACTCTCACTGTACTGTCAATCTTTTAAGAGGCGGCGTGACACTCTATAACTTATTGGCAATATTTTTAACGATAGTAAAAATTCTAAAATTTTATCGAAAGCCAGGTTGACAATTCGATAATAAGAACCGTCTTTTTATATCTGACTATCAAATTGATAATTATTGATGTATTTCATCCGTACTTGCACTGTCACCCCGACGGAGGATACAAGGGCGTGCGACTAGTACGCAGTATGCGGCGCCTAAACGAACACGCTTCTTATTATATGTAATTGTACGTATTGCGTTTCCAGACTTTCAGAGATCTCGTATTATTTTAAGTTTTAAGTACACGACTGTTCATTTTACACACAAGTGATCTTTAGTTGTAGGACGTCACGTTTGTATTCTACTTTGTACTGCGGCCAGTCAGACAAGGCTTTTCTCTTAATTTTAAGTGATCGCACACTCGAATGGTCCCGCGTACGCGGAGAGATTCACTCTGTATGTTTTCATGTAAATATTAGTAGTAATGCGGTAAGAGTCTTAGGTTTCGTGTTAACAATTAGATCGACTCAGTTCTTAGTTTGTGTTCAGTAATCCCACATTAATTTTGTATGATAATTTCCACAATATATAAAAAGTAAAAAAAAAAATACAAAATAATATGAGAAAAATAATTGTATTCTTCGTTTTATAGTTATGACATTTGATTTAATTACTATTATTACCAGTCGTAATGTAAATAGATACTTTGTGCACTGATAGTCGTGTTTAAGTTAACTTTAGATAATGATATCAAATGGCTGTATCGATTCTCTTTATGTAAAGCCCAAGACACGTTCACTATAAGACTTAGTAGAGATGTTTCCTTTGCGGTATTGTCCTCTTACATTTTGTAATGTATAGAATGGTTTAAGTTAACATGTCACGACGGACGTTAGTATTGTGATTTAGTTTGTTCTCATGTACAGCGACCCAGGAACGTAATTATAAATGTAAATATTAATGATATATGTTTCTGTCGTGTACTGAGTTAGTTGCATTTTACCATTGTTGCGAACTGCCAAAACTATTGTAATAATTTTGTAGCGTGATACGCCTTTGCACCACATTAGTAACTCTGTCACACAATATAGAAGAACCTTACAAATGTGATGTATGTCAAAAATAGAGCGAAAGTATTCTATCATTTTTTTCTCAATTACTTTCTTAAGTATTTGTAATCCATAGTACCTGTTTGCTCAAATTGCTATAAATATTATATGTACACAGAATTTCTGTCTTATTTTTACTTGATCCTTTTATATATAGCTTTGTATATCTAAATAAATGATTGTCTAGTGTGCAGTTAGTAGTGTGGTGAGTGGCGTATGCGTAGCTCGCGAGCCGGGTAGATGAGGACCGGCTGGCGACACTGTGTAACAATAAACTACTGCATAATTATATACGAGACTCTTATTTCAACCTTATTATTCAAACTACCCTTCGGATAAGACGAGGCATAGGTATAGGTTGTTTCAGAAGTCTGAACTAACGCAGTTTGGTTTTAAACACCAGTTTTTTTGACATTGAAAATAACCAATCCATAACTGGCAGACTGTCTCGTTGGTCTAGCAGGCATAAAGGCTACTGCAGAGTGATCTTGAGTTCGATTTCCAGATCAGACAATGTGGTACTCGTTGGCTTTTTTCACAATTCTTATCCTATTTGTGCCCTGTTGATAATAGTCTCGCCCCCTACTACATGGTACTTCATATACACCCGTTTGCAATGAGGAGGCTCATATACAAAGGTTTTTGGACTGAAAATCCTGAACAGCCGTTAGGAATGTACTAATTATGTGAACTAAGCGGGTCCATATTGGCTCACCTAAAGTTCTTTACCTGAAATTGTTCTTCCTAACGATTTGTAATCCGAATGATCACTCTTCCTAAAAATTTTTACCCCAAAGTTTTCATTCATACTGTTTGTAGGCGATGTTCATAACACTAATGTTTCCGAAAATTGTAATTAATAATATCATTATTGTAAATATATTTAAACTCCTACTGTTTTTTATTATAACGCTTTTATCCCTAAACATAATT
Organism: Diarsia dahlii; assembly: GCA_949775195.1. Taxonomy (NCBI): domain Eukaryota; kingdom Metazoa; phylum Arthropoda; class Insecta; order Lepidoptera; family Noctuidae; genus Diarsia; species Diarsia dahlii. Next base: position 19,301,364 of record OX459195.1, read on the forward strand.
ACCATAATATTTTCACTCATACAACTGTTTAGAATGATTAAAGGTCGTTTCACTGATTTTTGTCTTAGATGAATGAAATTCAGGTCAGAGTGTCGTCTTGAAGGCACTATGAAAAAAATACTTAGAAACATTTCGCGACCAATTTCGAGGTAGCGCTCGCCGGCCGCTGCCGCGGCACCGCTCGCTTCGCTCGCTCGGCTCGCGCGTTGTTGGTCATATATGCATAGTATATAATACTGATAATTATGAATAAAAAGAAATCTAAACAAAAAATATATGACTTTGAATAATAGTGTAAAAGATAGTTATATTGGGAAAATATAGGAAAACAAATAAAAGTATAATAGATGTTTATTGCTACTGACATTATGAAGTTGAATGCTTCGGAATTATGAACATTAGAGACAGAGTAGTTAGGAATTATGATTGTTAGAATGAAAAATGTTAGGAAGAACATTTTCGGATTTCCAATTATATCGGAGTTGAAAATTTAGGTGAACTTTGGCGCACCCGAACTAAGCTCTTCCGTGAGTCACACCCATTCGATGCGTGGATACTATGGATGGCCTTTACATTGACCTTAACCTTGACCAGTAGAAGCCTGACACTCCCTTTCGCTCTGCCCAAGAGCGGAAGGGGGGGGTGATTTGATGATGCAAAGAAAACATTGTGATAATAAATAAATAAATGATTTTCAACCCACCAAAAAATAAAGGGAGCTCTGCTTATTACAATTTACCGAAAGAAATAAGCAATTCTTCATCAGATACCTATAAACATCTTTATAAATCGGTTAAAGTTAAATGTCACGTCACAGATTATTCCAAAAACATGGAGTGGAAGAGAAACAAAGTCCAAAATATATAATAGTAACATTAAAATACACCAACAGTGCTTGGGAATTTTATAAGTCCGAGGAACAGCTTGTAATCAAGTGTAAATAAACTATTTAATGTTAGCTACACTATCTAATTACCTAAATAGGTAATTAAGATAAGTGTAGCTAAAAGGGTTATGCAAGTGCATATCCCTTTAAAAGTACTTATCAGTGGTCAGGGACTGTTGTATAGTTGCGGCCGTCTGTCAAGATGGGGACATACGTGATCTTTGTGCTCGGTGTTATACTGTGTAAGTGTTTTTAATTTTATTAATTAATTAAATACTACATAATGGACGTGTTTTCGGTTCTAAGACATGCCGGTTTCCTCACGATGTTTTCCTTCACCGTTTTGAGAGCAGCGGTGATGAAATCAATTACACGAAGTAATGTGCCTGCCTGGGTTCGAACTCACGACCTACTGTTCGTAAGTCGAAGCCGCCACCACTGGGCCACCGCTGTTGATTAATTATTGCGACGGTAATAAAAAATCAATTTGTCGGTTATTTTATCATACAATGTGAATTCTAAAAATAATTGAGCAGTCCAATAAGTCAATGAGCGGGTTAGCGTTTCCGTCGACCTGCTGACGGAAACGCTAACCCTAGAAGCCGAAGGCAAAAGCTAGTTTTACATGTTAGGTAGTAGGTAGGTAGGTACATTATTGCGGCCCGCAAGATTAAACAGAAGCAATTATGCGGCCCAAGGTAAAAAAAGGTTGAGTATGGCTGCCCAGGGCTGCCCTAGACAGTCGACGTCGTCGGAGGCACCCAAATTCACTCAATTCACACGTAACCGCTAGTTCAATAAATTTTTACCGCCCATTTATTTTCCTGCTCAATTATATATTTACTGATCCATTTCATTATTTTTTATTACTCGAATTTTGTTTACTTTACCTGTTAGTTTTAACTGCTGAAATGGCACACAATATGAAGTTAAACCATTAAAAATTACAGTCTTCTCATTTAAATTGACCATAATCTAATCTATTAAATTAAATCTATTTACTAAAACAGGAGGTCAGAAACATGAAGGAAGTAGGTACCTATTGTGTATTGTAACACTACTACTTTACCATTCTGGCCTCCTGGTAGTTTATGAGACTTTACTATCCTTATCTATCCGTTTTAAATTGGTGTAGTAATTTTTGAGTTTATCGCTAACAGACAGACAGACGCGGCGGAAGACTTTATTTTATATTATGTAGTGGTAGTGATGGGCAAGGACAAGTAGGAGCTGAGAAAAAAGGATAGTAAATTCTCACTAAGTACCAGGAGAACAGAAATATGTAGGAGGTATTATATTGGAAATAGGAATATTATAATCAAATCTATGTGCCTTTCTAAAACCATGCATTTTTTTGTTGGAGATGAGAAACCAGGATAGCAAAGTGGAGGTCGTGGAGGTGGTAGTGTCACCATTGCATACTGCATGTTTAAATGAGTATAGATTTTATTTAAAAAATTGAATTTTCTATGTCTCCTTCCTATTTCTGTTCTCCTGGTAGTTTGTGGGACTTTACCACCCTTTTCTCTCATCTCCAACAAAAAAAACTGCATGGTGTACTTAGCTTACAGATTCGATGACTATTCCATCATCAGCCCATAATGTTCCCACTGCAGGGACTTAGGCCTCCTCTTTAGGAGAGGGATGGACTATGGGTAATCTACCATGCCAGTGCGGGTTGGTAGATGTCAGATGTCTTCGATTTTTTTTTTATTCTACGGCATGCCGGGTTTCCTCACGATGTTTTCCTTCACCCTTTTTGAGAGCAGCGGTGATGAAATAAATTACACAAAGTAATGCACTTGACTGGGTTCGAACCCACGACTTCTGTTTGTAAGTCGGGGTCGCCACCACTAGGCCACCGCTGCTCTCGCTCGGCTCCCGCTGACCTACAAATAAGCAATTCAAATTGTATAGTAGACACAGAAGTTTGTTTATCTTGAAATACCACGCGAATACCTACTCCGTTTATCATGAAACTTATATAGTCCTATCCACATTAACATTGCAGCTTCGGCAGTAGCGGCCCCACCGAAAATCACCAAACAATACCGCACAGATTACGTCTATAACAAGAAAACTGATGCATTCTACAAGTTCCACATAGAGACGGAAATGAAGCGGAATGCCGAGGAGCTGTGTGGTATAGAAGGAGCTCAGCTCATGATCCCGACATCTCGCTATGATATCACGCAGCTGCATTCCATGTTTAAGCAGTTTCCAGATCTGGGAGACCATGTTTGGGTAGGAAATGGTGGTCAGACTCACGAATCTACTGAGGAGCAACCGATTATTGATTGTGAGTATGAAATAAGGTTCTAAGCTAAATGTTTATGGGTAGTGAAGGAGAGAAATATCAAGGAAAATATAGCTAATCCTTGTTACAAAAGTATTTGCAACTAGCTTTTGCCAGCGGCTTCGCCCGCGTGAAAATGACGATTTTTCATACAAACTTTCATCCCCTATTTAACTACCTTAGGGGTTGAATTTCGAAAAATCCTTCCTTATTCCTTGTCTACATTATAAAAGGAACCTCTGTGCAAAATTTCAGCTTTCTAGGTCCAAGGGTTTGGGCTGGGCGTTGATGAGTCAGTCAGTCAATCAGTCAGTCAGTCAGTCAGGACTTCTCTTTTTATTTATATAGATTAATATAAGCAAGTGATCATTGTAAAATACGCAGAGGCTCTTGAGGCGGTTTAGAAACGCAGACACATATGGTGTGTGGGGGTCATTAGACCTTACTGCCCACACGATAAGAAGAAGAATACGCACATGTATCCAAAAAATGTGATCTCTTCCCTATGCTAAATTAGCATTAAAACAATACTATTTTAAAAAGTCACTGTACCAGGACCTATTTTAAACTCCTTTGTAATGATTGTAGTGAGTCTAATCAGCGCTACAGAACCATCACACGGCTTGGGCGTACCAGAATGTGATGCGGTGACGCGCAACGGGGACATCGAAACCACGGCGTGCTACCGGGTGCTGCCGTTCATCTGCAAGGTGGATGCTAAAGATGCACCATATGACGAGCACTGTGGTGTTTATGGAAAAGGTGGGTGAGAAATGGGCTTGTTTCCGCACACGTCCAAAACGTGTATTTTGCGTACGGGTAGGAACATTATTCGATCCTCCCCAATAAGATGAAGATGTATACATAAATGAATATTCAATTGAAAATAAACCATTACTTAAGAAACAAGTTCCTATACAGACTTCGGTCATCAGTTCATCACTTACAAACTTCTAACCATTTTCCAGACTACAAATACTACCCATCAGCTGGTAGCTGCTACAAGATCCCTCGAATCCCATCCACCTGGAGCCAGGCGTACTCCGAGTGCCAAGCTGAGGGGGCTCACTTGCTGGTCATCAACTCAGAGGCAGAACATGACGCTATTTTCAATCTTATGAACTCTGCGGAGAAGGTTCCAGGATCTAGGTTCTTCTTCATCTTCTTCGCTGGATTCAGAGCTGATAGGCCGGTTGGAAATGCAACACCGGTCTTTAAGACCATTTTTAGTGAGTACCTAAAGCTAATTATTCTTGTGTTAAGACCTATTAATCTGAAATCGGTTATTGTAGTTAGGTTCCTTGGTGCATCAGCTGGAAACTAATTAGGATACTGAATTACTGATACTGATCCTCTTAGCCTGCATTACCCCACTGCTGGCCAAAGGCCTCTCCCCATGGCTTCCAGTTGTTTCGATCTAAGGCCAATGTGGACCACTGGTCGTTATAGTCTTGTCCAGAGCGTCCCGCCATCTTATACGAAGTCTGCCGCGACACCTTTTGGCTGTGTCAGGGCTCCAGAAAGTGGCTATTTTGAAATTATTAAAAATAAACAGTCTTCTTTATCATGGAGTTACTGTCTAACCCGGTGTCAATTTTTACACCACATATGGACCTCTGACTTGGCATTACATTCGTGCCGTAAATATTTATCCCCCAGGCATCAGCTGGTATCATATGCACATGAATCCACAAAATCACAGGTGAATGCCTTGGGTTCGATCTTGAGATGAGAATTGAGTCCCAACTTGACTTGGGAGTCCGACGGATACACTAGAGACTAGACTAATCACTGCTTTGAAGTATTTAAAAAACGAAGAGTAAATTGTACCTACCCCAAAAATTGTTCCTAAGGTTGCCATTGTGCTAGTGAGGTACACTTGAACGCATTCACGATCACAAGACAATAATAAAACCTTGCTTATTTTCAGATCAAACTTTAGAAGAAGCGGGCTACAGTGGCTGGTCAAGAAACGAGCCAAATAACGCGCAAGGCAAAGAGTTCTGTGGCTCCATCTTTCAGAACGACGGGAAACTGAACGACGTTGAGTGTTTCCATAAATTCGGGTTTATTTGTGAAAAAGAGGTCCGTAAAGTGTTGCCACCTACCGGCTCCAATGGAAATCCTTTGATTTTGTTTACTGCAGTGAATTATATAATTTATTAAATACTTTAACGCATTATAAAACTCGCGTTTAGCTTCTATTGTCCCAGCTCGCCGAGTGACCTTGAATTTATGGATCAACCGTACCGTGAGTGTCCGTGTGTCATAACAGGCAGGACGCACTGGTTAAAGACCTTAGCACGACTGTGACCTTAGTCTTTAGGCTCTGCGGAATGCGTGACGAGAAGACCCGATGAAGCTTCCCAAATGCTGCCTAGCCCAGCTGGATTCTTGTCTCCCTCACAAAGTTGTTCATACCAAACTGGAAATTTTGCTTAGGAAAATATTATATTTTCAATAGGTATTAAAATAATGTTTTTTTTTGTGGATTATTTGTAGTTTTGATAGAGATTTGTAAAGATTTACACTTTGTTATTTCCATATTATATACTTACTCGTTGTTTTTGTGTGATGTGATTTTAGGTACATGAAAATTGTACAATATTAAAAGAAATCCTTCGAATTGATGCCTTTTATTCAATACTCAATCGTCATTTGTTATATTGGGTTATTTTTTATATTCACTATCGTGTGCGGCAACATGGGCAATATGGCCGGTAAAATACCGGAAATATTGCCAAAACGACTGGCATTATTGGCAATTTTACCCAAAACAATATTTTAATACATATAATGTAGATTATGGACTTTAACCGCTAATTTTAATTGTAGTACATAGTTTCCGTACTTAAATTCACTTATAATTCGGCAATAATGCCGGCAATCTTGCCACCAAAATTCCCACTTCGGGCAATATTGCCGGGCAACGGCACATCTCTAGTGTGAACGGACCCTTACGGTCACTTTTGCATTCTCTTCGATTTTATTGTATCGCACTAATATACCGGGCCTAATATTCTGTAATAGGCCGTTCTATAATAATCGCCTTGCTCTCGTTCTTCGTCGTCAATCCCTTAAATCTGAGGAGACGAAGTCATTGCGAATGACTTCGTCTTCAATACGTATGCGGTCTCCTGCAGTGCTGACCACAGGCAGCCTCTAACAGTCTATAATGCAGTTTGAGGGAGCGAAGCTTATTACAATTTACCGAAAGAAATAAGCAATTCTTCATTTCAGATAACATCTTTATAAATCGGTTAGTTATATTTGACGTCATGTCACGTCAGAGATTATTCCAAAAACTGATTGAAAAAGAAATAAAGTTCAAAACATATTTGTTTACCGACATTGCGTGGGAATTTTATAAGTTCCGAGGAACAGCTTGTAATCTAAAATAGTGTAAATAAACTATTAATGTTAGCTCCACTATCTTTATTACTTGCATATTATTATAATAAAAGTACTTATCGGTGGTCAGGGTCTGTTGGATAGTTGTTTGTACTGAGAGCATCTTGTGAGCGGCCGTCTGGCAAGATGGGAACATACTCGATCTTTGTGCTCTGTGTTATACTGTGTAAGTGTTTTTAATTCAATTAATTAATTAATTACTAAAAAAGGAAGCTTTCTACTTGGAACAAATATCTAATAATTCTAGTTTTCACTAACTGGTGACACTTATAGCGCTCATTTTTTGGCGCCGATAGTTGTCATTGTAACAGTTATTGGCAGGTAGTTTAGTGAAAGTTGGCATTTGTATAAAAAATATTATTTATACATAGTTGACTCTTCATTTCTATTTCTAAGTCATCACGGGACACGAGTTTACTCAAAAATCGTTAATCACTCGACAGACAGACAGATACACACGTATCTGTCTGTCTGTTCGCGATAAACTAAAAAAAACTATTGCATCGATTATTATCATGCTGTTTTCACTAATGGATTGAGTGGTTCTCGGGAAAGGTTTTAGTATCTTCTTTTTTCTAAATTCAATCCCTAAGGGAGTTAAATAGCGGATGAAAGTATGTTGAGATATTATTCGACATCCACGGGGGTGAAGCCGCGGGCAAAAGCTAGTTTTAAATAAAAAACAGAGAGTGAACTAAATGTGCATACAGGTAACTACTTACTGTAGCGACCTATGTACAGGTCACAGTGTTTGATAAATAATTGACATAGAATGTTATATTCGTTATTTATTACTTTTTAGTTGGTTGAAATAAGACACAAATTAATTAATTGTTCTTTATATTCACACCTGACCATAGAGTAACAAGAAGAAGTAGATTTGACTGGCCTGTTGGTCTAGTGGTTAGTGACCCTAACTGCTATGCCGGAGGTCGTGGGTTCGATTCCCACCCAGGACAAATGTTTGTGTGATGAGCACGATCATTTGTTCTGTGTCTGGGTGTAATTTATCTATAATATGTATGTATTTAGAAATATATAAGTATGTTTATCAGTTGTCTAGTACCCATAACACAAGCTCTGCTTAGCTTGGGACTAGATGGCGTTGTGTGATAGTTGTGGAATATTATTATATTATTATTATTATTATATACACTTCTGTTGACACATGTGCCTACCTACACAAACAAAGTCACCAAGTTAAATAATAAACGACTAAATAATTAATACTTATCGCCACAACAAATTAATAAATGATAACGTCTCAGAGAAATTCCTACTATAAAAGTCATGAACGCAATGTATGATTTATATTTTATGACCATTTTACGTGACGAGCCATAATATACATACCTATAGTCAGGTTCAGGACAGGTCAAGTTTAACATTTTGAGTCCAGAGTACTGGCGTTTACATACATAACATCACGCATGTAATCCCCGACGGGTGAGACAGAGGTGTAGGTACCTAATAGTACAACATTTCGCCAGTTATATTTAAGTCCCATGTAACTGGGGGCGAGTCTATTGCCACAGTCACGTTTATTATAGGAGATTTATCTATTGTACTATTCATATTGCCACTGACAGCCTTGTTTGTGTGTGGTCCACAGCGTTATGCTGAGAATGCCAAGAATCTTGAGTTCGATTTCCAAAATGTTATTGGGTGCTACTCGGTATTCCTCAGTCCGTTCCGCATATGGGTACAGGCATTTAAATAACTACGTAGTACGTATTCCAAACCTATAGGTCTAAAGTTTTATGCATGTCAACTTAATGCTTTCACATTAGGTAACCTACCTTCCTCAGTAAGAAGGAAGGTTAAAGGTTACCTACCACGAACTGCAGTGGCCAATATGGAAATGTTTAAATAGACTACGCACCCAAGTTGGCCGCTGCCGATTCAATCTGGCTAGATGGGGTATAATCGACCCATCTACGATTGAATGTGAGTGTGGAGCCCCAATACAGGACATGCCACACCTTCTCTCTTGCCCGTCGTGCCCAACTTATTGCACGTTCAGAGACCTAAACAAGGCAAACGAAAGAGCTGTCCAGGTTGCTACGTACTGGGCGGACAAAATTTGAGTTGTCGAATCGACAAGAAGAAGAACCTACAAATAAGAAATTCAAACTAAATAGGAGCTGTCCGAAGTTTGTGTATATCTTGAAATACTACGCGAATACCTACTCCGTTTATCAAAAAAAAACTTAAAGCCAACTTTATCCCCATTATCGTTACAGCATCAGCAGTAGCGGCTCCACCGAAGATCACCAAAGAATACCGCAGGGATTACGTCTATAACAAGAGAACTGATGCCTTCTACAAGTTCCACATAGAAAAGGTAATGCACTGGAAGATCAATGAGCTGTGTGGTATAGAAGGAGCTCAGCCCATGGTCCCGACCTCGGACTATGATATCATGCAGCTGCATTCCATGTTCAAGCAGTTTCCAGATCTGGGAGACCATGTTTGGGTAGGAGATGATGGTCAGATACACGAATCTGCTGAGGAGCAACCGATTATTGATTGTGAGTAAAAATAAAGTTTATAAGTACCTAAGTCATCTTAAAGTTAGAATGGAGAGGGAGAGAAAGGCCAAAGAAAAGATACAGAAATTGTGTCAGGACTAATATGATAGAAAAAGGAATAAATGATAGCGTGACACTTGATATGAGATATGAGAACCAAGATATGAGACCTACATTGCATTGCAACTTTCAACGAAATGATAGAGCTGTTATCGAGAACGTGATTACAAATATTCAAATATTGCTCAATTAATAACTAAGGGCCTATTCAACGCTATTAAATGAGGAATATTTGTATAAACTATCGAAAGAATAGTTATAAGAAAATGCTAATCTGTGATGATCAACTAGCTTTCTGTCAGTTAAAGTTTGTCCTCTCAAATTAGTCAGTTGTCAATTACAACTCACTAATTTGAGAGGTAAAAGTTCGCACGTAAAAGTAAATAAACAGCTGCCTTGCGACTGGACTTCTCGTTTCACCAAATGACCCCTTTACGTGACAGAATGAGTTATCTGCGCTATGTGAAAACCCGTGTCTCTGTCCCATCTTTCTTCTTTAACGTGTGGTGGGTGCTTAAGGCTGATGTTCCAGGGTAGCCCGTGAAATTCAAATTTTCTTACGTTTTTAGCGATTTGCAGGCCAGTGCTAGGTTGTATGTTAGTGAAAATATGATTCGCGGCTGTAAGACGTATGCAGTTACAGAATTATAATCATCAAAATCATCATTACAACCCTCCAAGTTCATGTAACTCTCAAGAATGACCTTTTGATGAAATAATCATTCTTGAGAGTTACATGAACTTAGAACAATACTATTTTAAAAAGTCACTGTACACACGGCTACACATCAAGCTATACAAAACCAGTATAATCTGATCGTTCATTGTGCGAAAAGATCTAGTAAAGTGAGGCCAAGATTAACTGGTTTTGTATAGCTTGATGTGTAGCCGTGTGTACCAGGACCTATTTCAAACTCCTTTGTAATGATTGTAGTGAGTCCAAAAAGCGATAAAGAATCATCATACCGCGTACAAGGACGATGTGATGTGGCGACCCGCAACGGGGACATCGAAACCATAGTGTGCTACCGGGAGCTGCCGTTCATCTGCAAGGTAGATGCGAAAGATGCACCATATGACGAGCACTGTGGCGTTTATGGAAAAGGTGAGTGAGAAACGGGTTGGTGTCCGCAACTCCACATTATTCGATCCTCTCCAACAAGGTGATTTAAAGAGATACTTAAGTAAAAAAATTGGCAACTTCAATTAAATACTGGGACTGATAAAATGCAGAAAATAAACCTACTTAAGAAACCGGATCCTATACAGACTTCGGTCATCACTTACAGTCTTCTACCCATTTTCCAGACTACAAATACTACTCATCAGTTGGAAGCTGTTACAAGATCCCTCGGATCCCATTCACGTGGAGCCAGGCGTACTCCGAGTGCCAAGCTGAGGGGGCTCACTTGCTGGTCATCAACTCAGAGGCAGAACATGACGCTATCTTCAATCTTACGAACACTGAGCAGAAGGTTCCAGGATCTAGAGCCTTCTACTTCTTCTTCGCTGGATTCAGAGCTGATAAGCCGGTTGGAAATGCAACACCGGTGTTTAAGACTATTTTTAGTAAGTAAACCAATTTTTTCTTGTTTTAGGTAAGAACCGAAAACAAGAAAAAATAGACCCTACAAGTCTGAAATAAATTATTGTAGTTAGCTCCTTTGGTGTATCAACTGAAAACACTCTTCTTTCTTTACCGTGTTGTTAGTGAGAGTTATTTTACCAACCATCATGGTTCTCCGACTTGGCATTACATGTAAAAAATATGTCTTAGGCAAAGACATGCTGGTTTCCTCACGATGATTTTCTTCACTGAAGCATACAATACGCATAGATCCAAAAAATTAGAGGTTGGGTTCGAACTCGACATCTGTGCTTCTTGAGTTTCTGTGATCACTGCTTTAAAGTATTTTAAAAACGGAGAGTAATTTGTAGGTTCCTGCCCAAAAAGTGCAAAGCACAAATTATTCTTAAAGTTGCCATTATGCTAGTGACGTCCTCTTGAACGCATTCGCGATCACAACACTGTGACAGAAAAGGTTTGCGTGGCGCAGGTTATAAAAATAAGACCACGAAACTTGTCATCATAAAAAAATATAATTAATAAATAAAGTCACCAACTATGGGTGTGGGTAGGTTTATGGCGCACCCTATTGCGTTTCACTTGTGAGGTGCACGTTACTGCCCTGTTAGCGTGGCGATGACCGCAGCGAGGTGCCACGCTGGATGCCAGGGGTGTAGGCCGACAGGTGGTCGCGTCGACCCGAAGAGATGCTCGGCGAGGCCCACGTGGCAAATATGGCCAACGTGGGAAGTCCGTGCCGAACTTTATGGCGCGCACGACAGAGCCAATATGGGCCCCTGATGTGTAGGCGCGCAGTTAGTTGGTGGGCGTAGCTCCAACCGCAACTTTGGAATGATGTTGAAGGTGTTCCTCCAGCAGGAACCTGGGACCCCAGTATGGGGTTATGTAGCCACTGATTTTACAAACGCACGATGGCGGAGAAAATATAACGATGTAAAACGCTCGGATGGTGGCGAGAGGTAGCCACGTGTTACGGACGCGAGCGCCTGCCCGCTAGGGGCGCAGCGCCCGCGCCGGACACCGAATTCCAAAAGGGCTGTGTCACCAACGCACGTCCTATTTAATGTCACTGTGGGGAACGAACTACTGTTGGTCGTTCACTCGCAACTAGTGAGGCGCGTGATGACATATTGCGTATGAAACGGAAGATATTCTCGCACACTCGCAGATACAGATGCGCGAGCGCAACATATGTAATTTAGTAACATTACTAAGCCACAGCACTACAAGATGTTATCTGTAGCATTGTGACGTCTGCGGTTCTGTCATTGACAGTTGATGTAAACAAACATTGGATCAATACTGTTTTAATTGTTGAATTTAAGTTTGTATGTTTTAAATAGTGAAAAAGGTAATGTACAACGTTACAGTACCCCGCTACTTGGTGAGGGTTTTTACCTCAGTAAAAATCCTTTACCTCTATTATACCTCTATCTGAGTTACGACCCTTTTATTCTTCATCATTCATCCATCATATCTCATATTCAAACTTCAAAACTAGCAGACCACCTTAACATGAGGTGAGTCCGCAACCTAACAGGTATGTGAGAGTTTCATGTCTGAATTCGACTTGATACTCACGCAAAACAGAAATGGTAAAAAGAAAGCAAAAGAAGTCTACTGGGTTTATAAAATTGAAATGGTTAAAGGCTTATTTAAGGAGTAACCACCCGCTCCTGCAAAGGCTTATTTAATGAGTTGCAAACCGCTCAATATTAAAAGGTAATAACGTACCGAGTTAGGCGTTTACCAATTCAGAGGTTCCGATTAAAGGCGGAGAGACCACGGGTAAGGCACAAGATACAATCAGGTGAGCGTGGTTCTCCATCGGGGCTGAAATAGGTAAGCCGACTACTCCAATTCAGAGGTTCCGATTAAAGGCGGAGAGACCACGGGTAAGGCACAAGATTAAATCAAGTGAGCGTGGTTCTCCATCGGGGCTGAAATAGGAGGCCGAATAAAGTGACAGATAAGGACGCGTGTGAAGACACTGATGATGACATCTAGTGTGCGCGTCACCGTCGGGGGGGGAGGAAATAAGTGCCCAATGAATGGCGGATTAAGACACGTGTGAAGACACCGATGATAACATCAAGCGTGCGTGTCTCCGCGGGAGTCTAAAAAATTATGCACTGTACTATGCAGTGACAAAAATATGAATAGAGTTTAAAATTAAACCCTGTTTAAAAAATATTGAAAGAAAAAAAAAATAACCGCAAAAATACTGGGAAGTGTTGAACAGCAATAAACAAGGAGTCCCTAATACTCCGAATGTTACAAAAAATATGCTAAAATAACGTTTTGGTTGTTGTCCTAAAAGATTGGAAACAAAAAAATAAAAGATAATAAACAAGTAACAACAAGTAAGGCTAGGTGCAACTAATGTGTACGCATTCGGTATTTAAATTAAAAAAATGAGAAAAAAAAAAAATCTCATTAAAAAAAAATTTTTCATTAACAAATTTTTGTTGTTGACTGTACTAAGTCCAGATCTAAATTAACGACAAAAATTGTAAGAAGTACCGATATATAAATACGGTAAAACAATAAAAAAATAAAATCTCAAATATGTCCAATGACTAATGTTTCTGACTGTACTCATATATGGAGACAGGACAATATAACAAAAACAATAGAAAGAAGTATTGAGTTTATATTGACAGTTTAAAAATAAATGCTCAAATAATGTTCAAAAACAATTAAAATTTTCTTGTTGACTGCACTCAACTATGGCACAATAACAACAAAAGAAAACTAAAAGTAAGAAGTACTGAGTTTATAAACTGCCAAAAAAAAAAAAAAGTTTACAATTAATTTATAGCAACTAATTTTGTTGCTGACTGTACTTACTCAGACTATGTGAGAAGTACTGGCCATTAAAAAAAACAAATGTTAAAAATTACAAAAAAAAATTGATAAGTGGTAACTTATTTATGCTCCTGACTGTACTATCTAAAATATGAGAAGTATCAATCATTTAAAAACAAATTAAATACTAAGTTACATAATGAAAATATTAAATTATTACAATAATAGGTTGGTAAGAAAAGGATTGTCCGTTGCATAACATTAGTTACCCCGATGAAATGTTTAAAAGTACAATATTGTTACTCGGGTAAAAAAGTTTAAGATCCAAGTTTAACACAAACATTGGATGGTACAAATATAAAGTATTAAGTATTAATACTTTGATTTTAAGTAGTTAATTTAATTAAATATTAAGTTAAAATGTTGTTTATTTTAAAAGAATTAATGGATTCCAAGTTAATTTAAAAAATTGGACACAAGAGCGATATTAAAATATATACACTGTTTGTGCCACCAGTAGACAAGGGTGTTATGTCTATAAATTAGCCAGTAATAGAAAACCCGGCAACCCAATCCCTTCAACCAGCTCACAGCAGAGCTGCTTACTGGAAGAAATAGGAATGAGCGTGGTACCTCCCCGGGGCGAGCCGTTACTATTGGCCCTACCACTATAGAAGAACGATGAAGTCGTTCCAGACAATAAAATTAACAATTTTATAATAACGGGACAATCCGTTCCAACCAATAAAAAAAAATAAGTTACCGCTATGTACACCTTAGTTGCTGCCAACCAAAACGTTTTACAAAAACAAGACACCCACCAAAAATACACCAACATAGAAAAAAAATACCCACAAGTGAAACTCAACGAGTACGACCATAAAACCACGTTTTGGGCGCCAATGTGACAGAAAAGGTTTGCGTGGCGCAGGTTATAAAAATAAGACCACGAAACTTGTCATCATAAAAAAATATAATTAATAAATAAAGTCACCAACTATGGGTGTGGGTAGGTTTATGGCGCACCCTATTGCGTTTCACTTGTGAGGTGCACGTTACTGCCCTGTTAGCTGGCGTGGCGATGACCGCAGCGAGGTGCCACGCTGGATGCCAGGGGTGTAGGCCGACAGGTGGTCGCGTCGACCCGAAGAGATGCTCGGCGAGGCCCACGTGGCAAATATGGCCAACGTGGGAAGTCCGTGCCGAACTTTATGGCGCGCACGACAGAGCCAATATGGGCCCCTGATGTGTAGGCGCGCAGTTAGTTGGTGGGCGTAGCTCCAACCGCAACTTTGGAATGATGTTGAAGGTGTTCCTCCAGCAGGAACCTGGGACCCCAGTATGGGGTTATGTAGCCACTGATTTTACAAACGCACGATGGCGGAGAAAATATAACGATGTAAAACGCTCGGATGGTGGCGAGAGGTAGCCACGTGTTACGGACGCGAGCGCCTGCCCGCTAGGGGCGCAGCGCCCGCGCCGGACACCGAATTCCAAAAGGGCTGTGTCACCAACGCACGTCCTATTTAATGTCACTGTGGGGAACGAACTACTGTTGGTCGTTCACTCGCAACTAGTGAGGCGCGTGATGACATATTGCGTATGAAACGGAAGATATTCTCGCACACTCGCAGATACAGATGCGCGAGCGCAACATATGTAATTTAGTAACATTACTAAGCCACAGCACTACAAGATGTTATCTGTAGCATTGTGACGTCTGCGGTTCTGTCATTGACAGTTGATGTAAACAAACATTGGATCAATACTGTTTTAATTGTTGAATTTAAGTTTGTATGTTTTAAATAGTGAAAAAGGTAACGTACAACGTTACAACACATTAAAAAAACCTTGTTTATTTTCAGATCAAACTTTAGAAGAAGCAGGCTACAGCGTCTGGGCAGCAAACGAGCCAAATAACGCGCAAGGCAAAGAGTTCTGCGGCTCCATCTTTCAGAACGACGGGAAACTAAACGACGTTGAGTGTTTCCATGAATTCGGGTTTATTTGTGAAAAAGAGGTCCGTTAATCTATAATTGTATAAAATATCATTGTATTTTCATTGTTGATTGGCAATAAGGACAGAGCCAGACTGATTCGCCCGCGCACTTGAACGAGTTAAGTTAACAAGAGTTACTTTTTTTTTTTTTTTTTTTTTTTATTAGCCTACTTTGTGTCCCACTGCTGAGCAAAGGCCTCCCCTTTCTCTTTCCATACATCTCTATCATGGGCGATCTCTGGCCATGTTAGCCCCGCAAACATGATAAGAGTTACTTGGCCCTTGAAAAATTAATGAAAGGGGGACGCTATTGGCAAACATTTTTGTAAAAAGGGTTTTGTGGCATTGAAAAACCCATCATCATCATCATCAGCCATAAGACGTCCACTGCTGGACAAAGGCCTCCCCATAGAACGCCATAAAGAACGGCAACCTGCCGCTTGCATCCACCGGTTGCCCGCGACTCTCACGATGTCGTCAGTCCACCTGGTGGGAGGCCTACCAACGCTGCGTCTTCCGGTTCGTGGTCGCCACTCGAGAACCTTTCTACCCCATCGGTTGTCGGTTCTTCGAGTGATGTGGCCTGCCCATTGCCATTTTAACTTGCATATTCTGAGAGCTAAGTTGGTGACCCTGGTTCTTCGGCGAATTTCCTCATTACGGATTTTGTCGCACAAAGAAACTCCGAGCATATCTCTCTCTATGGCTCGTTGCGTGTCTCTGAGCTTCTCTAAGAATTATATAAGGCCAGCAGTTAAGGACCATGTCTCTGTGCCATAAGTTATCACTGGCAACACACACTGGTTTATTGATGCCGAATCCGTCCCAGTTCAAGAGCTTGAAAACATGCTTCAATGCGTTCGTGAACAGTTTCGGAGAAATAACGTCTCCCTGTCTCACGCCTCTTTGCAATTGGATTGGTTTCGTGCTCTCGTCCTGTAATCGGATCGACATAATGGCGTTTCTATACATACATTTCAGCACTTCGATATACCTACAGTCGATACGGCACCGCTGAAGAGACTGTAAGACCGCACAGGTTTCGATTGAATCGAAGGCTTTTTCATAGTCCACAAACGCTAGGCATAATGGCCGATTATACTCCTCAGTCTTCTGTGTAATCTAGCGGAGCGTATGGATGTGGTCTATGGTGCTGAAACCTTTTCTTAAACCGACTTGTTCGGGTGGTTGGAAGTCATCAAACCTGTGTTCGAGACGGTTCGTAATGACCCTCGAGAACAGCTTGTAAACATGGCTCAGGAGTGAGATGTTTCTATGATTCTTCAATAGGGTGTTGTCACCTTTTTTGAAGAAGAGCACCACCGCACTCCTGTGCCATGTTTCTGGCGTAGTACCTTCGAGTATGACGGAATTAAACAACTTCTGGAGGACTAAAAGTACTGGTTTTCCACCAGCTCGTAGAAGTTCTGTCGTGATTCCATCATACCCTTGTTGTTCTTGAGCTGTTTGAGGGCCATTCTAAAAACCCAAAATGGCATTAATTCTGAGTCTACGAGCTTAAAGAACTCTGAACTATACAGGAAAACTTTCCTGTAAGGTGTCATGGTAAATTACAATTCCAGGTGGATAGGTCTCGTTTAGCTCTTTATGTGGGCTTAGTTTAACTAAAAGTTAATTTGAGTTTTGCGCAGTATTGTTAAACTCTTGAAAACACAACGTACGAGTAGTGTAGAAAACGCTGAATACTCTTACTCCGTGTCCCCGAGATCAACGTTTGAATAAGAATCTAATGGAAACCAAAAAATCTTATGCTTTATATTTTTTTTGTAACTTATAGTCTGATTAGTGTATTAAAATATACTCGTATAATAAGGATGCAAATTAAAAATACATCAAATTTGCAATTGGAGTTTTACTACATAAATATTATGTGATGAGTACAGTAGGTATGCCAAAGGGCAATGGAGCGCAGTATTTTGGGTGTCAAAAGGCAAGACAGGATACGAAACACCACGCTGCGGTCCAAAACGGGTATAGTGGACGTTGGCAAGAAGGCTGCTAAGTTAAAATGGGATTGGGCGGGTCACGTCAGCCGCATGCACGATGACCGCTGGGCAAAAGCCTCAACACGATGGATGCCGGAAGACGGACGGCGCCGCCGAGGCCAGCCTAGAATGAGGTGGCGTGACGATTTAGACGCGTACCATGAGGACTGGTTCGAAGCGGCACAAGAAAAGATCTCTTGGAAGGAATTGGGGGAGGCCTTTGCCCTGCAGTGGGACAGTGCAGGCTAAATAAAAATAAAAAAACTTTTTTACAAAAAATAAAACCGACTTCGACAAAAAAAACACTCAAAAGTGAAAAATAAACTTGAGAAGAAAAATCAGTTTCTGAAGTCGGTGACTTTTGTTTCTTTGATTTCATTTTTTTGTCACCGACTTCAGAAACTGATTTTTCTTCTCAAGTTTATTTTTCACTTTTGAGTGTTTTTTTTGTCGAAGTCGGTTTTATTTTTTGTAAAAAAGTTTTTATTTTTCACTTTTTAGTGTTTCACATGTGCTTACCCCTTCACAACGTACTGGCGTGATGTTATGTTAGGAACTGGTATAAACAATAGACAGACAATATGAGATTTCAGCAATCCCAGTCCATTTGCTATCATTTATTGAGGAGTTCCGTTGCCTATCTCCGAAGTTCTTCATCAGATCTTCACAAAATAGTTTTTATAACCTTTGTAGTGAGTACAGGCGTGATATTATGTTGTGTGATGGCGTAAACAATGCTTAGATATGCTATAGCAACAATCGCGGTTAATCTGCTGTTATTTATTGAAGAGTTCCCCCGATTTCTACAAGATCCCATCATCAGATATTGAAATGGTGAAAATGGGACCACACGGGAAGCACCAGCTTTCAAATGAAAAAAGAATCATGAAAATCAGTTCACCCAGTCGCAAGTTATGAGTGAACAAACATAAAAAAAAAAAAAAAAAAAAAAAAAAAAAAAATACAGTCGAATTGATAACCTCCTCCTTTTTTTGGAAGTCGGTTAAAAAGAGTACCTACATCGTCATCTGCCTAGCCTTTTTCCAACTAGGTTGGTCGGCTTCCCTTCATAACATTCCTCATACGATCCATCCTTTTCTTTGATTGAAAGGAGAATGACCATAAGTCGTACCAAAAAGTCTCATGCGTTAAAATCAATATTTTATAATAATTATTTTCATTTTTTTTCGACATAATGGCGTTACGGCTTTGAATTTTGAACAGAGACTTTAATTTAAAGTAGGTATACGGGCAGGGAGAGCGAGATAAGAGTAGCTAACATTTACATTCTATCATCTTAGCCGGTAGACTCAGCTGTTGGAGTTTATGCCTGAGCACTGGAAGCAGTATAATGAGGTGATGTCCAAGAAGGTAGCAGCAACTGATTCATTCTTCAAAAAAGCTTATAAGTTGATATCAGCAACTACATAGAAGACCAACATTGTCCATTGTATTATATCCGTTTGGTAATTCGGCAGTAAGTCTCTCGATTCGACAATCCACTCCACACGATTTTTTATAGGTGAAGGTGCTTCAATAATTCGGCAAATGCCATTCGAATCATCTACATGTTTGGCCGGTTTCAATAGTGGAATTTTCGCTGATCTGGGAAAAACCAATGAATCTAGCAAAAAAAAATAACCTTTAAAAAATAAGTTTCCGACTTGTCGCTAGAATGGGTTAAACATAATAATATGGCACGTTATCAATACCGAAGGAATTGGGCGGTTTCCCTAGTGATTGGTGAAGAAACTGATGGGAAGATTCACATCTATTGGATGCTTTTCCATGTACCGACACTGACATGGGGAACTGGGCGAAATAATCCACAACGAAAGGACTGATCGCCCGTCTGGTGTCTGCCGGCGTCCCCGAAGATAAATAGAATGTACCGACACGGGTGTAGATGGAGATAAAGAAATGCAGAACGTGACTCGACCTGCACTTTTTTCTTGCCGGTTAGCGAAAAATGCCATACAATGAAAAGATGAGGAAACGTTAAGCTAGTTGTACAGTCGAACAAGCTAATAAGTATACAGAGATCTTTATAATTCTAGAACACTGAAAATATTTATTGCAATTTTGTTTTATAAAGTGTTTCATATATAAGCGACTGATATCAAACGCTGTATCCTTTGACATTAGTCTCTAAATGTATCTGTCTAATCTTAAAAGTAAATAGAAGTTAGTTGGCTGTATACCTATTAGCTTGTTCGACTGTACCTACAATCGACACCAGCTAATTTCTTCCTGTATGCCACACGGAAAATGCTGTAATATAGCCAGAGCTTAGGAATCACCATAAGTAAGCCCCATATAAACCGATACCAAGACTCTACTGATATAATGAAACCCTTAGAATAATTTCATCAAGTTTTTGTTCTTCGAAATAAGGATGAATGAAATTAGATAACTTTGAAACTGAGCCTAATATTATTCGTATAAAGGTTACGCATAAAATTAATTAGCTCACCCCACCGTAGAATATTCGCCTATATTCTGGTATAATCTCTATACAATTAAGAACCCAAACTTTTCTAAATTTGGGATACGCACACCGGAGGCACTGAAATTAAATTAACCCCCACATTTGCTTGTTATATGAGTACCGACGTGTATAGATTTCAATGGTACCAACATTAAGGAAATTAGAAGGGTCAGGCAAACTTTAAATCTTGTTTCGGCGACACAAGGAAAGATTAACTGCGGTAGTGGTTCAATTAGGGTCAGCCCGCCGACAGTT
Organism: Diarsia dahlii; assembly: GCA_949775195.1. Taxonomy (NCBI): domain Eukaryota; kingdom Metazoa; phylum Arthropoda; class Insecta; order Lepidoptera; family Noctuidae; genus Diarsia; species Diarsia dahlii. The sequence goes on from OX459195.1 coordinate 19,321,692, forward strand.
AATGGCCCCGTCGAGTTATGCCTCCATGATGGATTTTCTGTGTATGCCTCACAACATTAACATGGCCCAACATGTTCCTGGCTCGTTAATAGGTCGTTAGCACAATGTCTATTCCAGAAATAAAGATAGATGCGTCCTGCTAAATCTACAGGGTGTAAAGTAACCCATCACACAGCCGTCAACCAAGCATTCTGTGTATCAAACTAAGTACCCCTACGCAAACATTTTAGCTGGGAAATTACCTTTTTTTTGGGTCTAAAATCACACTTTACGGTAAAACTCAATGTAGCACTCTTAAAACATTGTGCTAGTGGATGCTTTGAATAGTAAATAGGTCATGGAGGTAATTTAAGTGAAGTTATAACCTAAAAAACAAGTATTTACAGCTGTTAAAAATTTGGAACTTTGACCCCCAATATCTCCGAAACTAGGGGGTTCCCAGGTATGGTCTAGAACAAAAAAGTTAGTGCCCTTTTTTTTTTTTTTTGTGGGTGGAAAATCATCAAATGACCCCCCCCCCCGCTCTTGGGCAGAGCGAAGGGGAGTGTCAGACTTCTACTGACTAAAAACCGAACCCATGTTCCTTCTTTGCCCTTGCGCCGAGGCCACGTCATCTAGTACAAAAATCCGCGGCCCCGACGGGCAGAACAAGTGCCCTTCGTTTGCGTTAAGGGTACTGTTGTGTCCTGTGATACCCGGGGTGATAGCACTAATTACTCTGGGTCACCGGCTCACCAGATCAGCCAAGTCTTCAGCCTCGGTCGCTACACAACACACTTACCGCCATTTGCGGTGACTGACAAGTGTCCTTTGTGACAGCTCCCTGACACTTGTGTCTGTGAGACGGTGTTGCTATATCTATTAAATAGATACAACTCCGATACACTACAGGTACGTTTACACCCTTTATACTTTATAACATAACATAACATAACGCCTGTAATCCCCGAAGGTTTATGCAGAGGTGTACCTAATAGCACATCCGCTCATCCATATTTTTAACCGACTTCAAAAAAGGAGGAGGTTATATGTTCGTGTGTATGTATTTTTTTTTTTATGTATGTTACCTGATTTCTCCCCCATTTGTGGACCGATTCTCAAAAATTCTTTTTTTATTCGAAAGAGTATACTCCTGAGGTGGTCCCATTTTAATTTGGTGAAGATCTGGTGCTGATCTTCGGAGATATACAATGGAACTCTTCAAAAATAGACGGCAAATCTGTCGTAATTGCTGGAATCGCTTGGTTGTTTATTGAATATACATTATCATGACGTAACATCACGCCTGTATGCTCTGAGGGGGTATGCAGATGTGTACAATACACATTTTTTTATGTATGTTACCTGATTTTGTGTATCGCGAATAACTTCGTCGTTTATGAACCAATTTTGATGATTCTTTTTTTATTGGAACGGAGATACTTCAAGGGCCACCATGATATGGAAACCAGGACCTGGTGATGGAATCCCAGGGAAATCGAGGGCAACCCTCAAATTTCATAGGCACGTATTACGTGTTTCGTGCTTTTTCTGACGCTATACAAGTATTCGCATCTAGCAGTCATCACTTCATGTTGATGAGCTTATGATGGAAGGTACTACTCCTCAATGGTTAGGAGTTGAAAGCAATAATCAGGGAATCTTGAAGGTTAAGGGTTAGGTGTCATAGTAAGTATTTCTATAAGATATTACAACTAAAAATGAAAAAATAACAAACTTTTTGCAAAAAAAAAACAACCGACTTCAAAAACACCAAAAAGTGATAAATAAACTTCAGAAGAAAAATCAGCTTCTGAAGTCGGTGGAAGCTGATTTTTCTTCTGAAGTTTATTTTTCACTTTTTGGTGTTTTTAAAGTCGGTTGTTTTTTTTTTGCAAAAAGTTTTACTAGATATGTTTCAGTCTCATGTCTAATAGGGGGCGAGCCAATTGCCATCAACCGGGCACAAATCCAGACTCCATGTCTGTTACTGAGAAATTCCTAATGTAAAAACTCAATAACACTTTGCCCGACCTGGAAATCAAACCCAGGACCTTATGCTTTCGTACAGACGGCTACACATCAAGCTGTACGGAAATCCTATACAATGCGAGACCAGCTTATACTGGAAATGTATAGCTTAATGTGTAGCCGTCTGTACAAGAATTATTTTTTTATAGACATTGGTCGATCTACCTAAGGCTGTCTGTCTGTCTGTCTTGTCTGTCTGTCCATGCTAGACCATGACCTGGGTTAGAATTAAGGATAGTTTTTATCCCAGTAGTACGTTCACTTTTTTTTTTTGGTGGGTGGAAAATCATCAAATGACCGCCCCCGCTCTTGGGCAGAGCGAAGGGGAGTGTCAGACTTCTACTGACTAAAAACCGAACCCATGTTCCTTCTTTGCTCTTGTGCCGAGGCCACGTCATCTAGTTCTAAAATCCGCGGCCCCGACGGTGGGATAAGGGCAAAAGCTAATCTTAAAAAAAGTCACTTTACTTTTTATTTTAGGACTTCCAATATTCCAAAATGGTCCCAATTCAATATTCATTGTATATTTTCTTTATTAGGGACTACATTATTGGGTCGTATTGTAGACCCAATTTCATCAAAATAATAACTTAGATACGCCTTTGTGCGTAAAAAATTGTTTGAACGTTGGATATTTGTGAATCGACATTAATCTGAAATTGTATAATGGAAAAAACCTTCTATTCGTATGAAAACATGTTGTTTTCGATATTACCTATTGTGTGTTTCTATAGTTGCTGCCAGTTAAGATATCAATAGCGGTCATTGACCCACACCTACATTTATTAAAGTTCTTAACTTTGAAATCCAAAAATAAGCCTTTTCATGTCTTAAATCGTCATCAATCGTGATGATCACGATCTTCAACATTTTTTCTAATGAAAAGCGATACATGGTTCATTTGTTTTGATTCGTACGAAGATATTATTAGGGGAAGGGCAATGACCGCTATTGACATCTTAACTGGCAACAGCTATAATTTTAGAAGGTATTTAATTTGACCGACATTCACGTGGGCGAAGCCGCGGGTATCAGTTAGTAATTCCATACAAGGTCCTAGTCTTATAAATATATTTTGTTTTCTTCTACCTACCTAGATAAATGACTATGGACAACGCTCTTCCTAGTAAGTACTACCAAACCAAACGGTAATAATTCTAATTAACTACTGCAGGCAATCAAGCATGCAAATATCTAAACATTATACAAGTAGGTAGTTACCGCCTATTAATTACTTCAATAATCAAAGAAACTATGGCATAATAATATTCACTAAACCGACATAATTAGACAGTTTATCAATCTATATTGAAGCTCCTAGTTGAGGTGATTCATTTGATCATGATTCATGTGATCGGTGATTCATTAGAGCAGCGGTGGCCCAGTGGTGGCGGCCCCGACTTACGAACAGTAAGTCGTGGGTTTGATCCCAGGCAGGTGCATTACTTTGTGTAATTTATTTCATCACCATTGCTCTCAAAACGGTGAGGGAAAACATCGTGAGGAAACCGGCTTGTCTTAGAACCAAATAATCCGAAGACATGTGACATCCACCAACCCGCAATGGGCATGCGTGGTGAATACAGCCCATCCCTCTTCTAGAAAGGAGGCCTAAGTCCCTGCAGTGGGAACATTATAGGCTGATGATGATGATGTGACCATTCAAGGTTAGCAAGCGGTGTACCTAGTAATACACCCACTTTTTATTAGCTGTTTAAGTTCCATATCGTAGTGGTTGAGACTATTGCTATCAAAATGCTGTGGTTGCCAAGAAGAAGCTCCTGGTATTAATTAATATAGTATCTTGTTGCTAAATAAAGTTAATTAACGATTATAATGTTTATCCAACGTGATGCAGTACAAATCTATCTTCTATCTATCTACTTATATAAATAAAGAGAGAAGTCCTGACTGACTGACTGACTGAGTGACTGAGTGATGAGTCCATCAACGCCCAGCCCAAACCCTTGGACCTAGAAAGCTGAAATTTTGCACAGAGGTTCCCTTTATAATGTAGACAAGGAATAAGGAAGGATTTTCCGAAATTCAACCCCGAAGGGAGTTAAATAGGGGATGACAGTTTGTATGGAAAATCGTCATTTTCACGCGGGCGAAGCCGCTGGCAAAAGCTAGTCTAACAATAAATAGACAAAGGTCTGGGTTAAGGTCAATGCAAAGGCTATCCATGCATCCGACGGGTATGACTCACGGACGAGCAGTGTTTGGATTTTCCATCCATAAAACCTTTGTATTTATAGATAACATCACGCGTTTAATCTCCGAAGGGTTAGGCAGAGGTGTACCGAATACTACACCCACAATTTTCCGTTATGTTTATGTCCCATGTCATAGTGCCGAGCCTGTTGCCATCAACCGGGTACATATCTAGTCTCTGTGGCTGCCTGGCTGGTACTGAGAAATACCTCAAGGAAAAACTCAATAACCCTTTACCCGACCTGGGAATTGAACCCAGGACCTCATGATCAGCAGTCGCGCTTGCGACCACTAGACTAATGAGGCCGTCAGTTTGTACTTTTATGATCACGATTATAGCCTCCTCATTGAAAATTAAGTGTAGGTATAATATACTAGCTGACCCGTGCCCACTTCGTTGGGCATAATTAGTCGAAAGTGTGCTAATTACGTTTCAAAAAATTCAATTTCGGGGACGTCCGCTGCGTAAGGAGCCGACCACGCGAATGAGCCGCGCGGGTACCTAATACATCTCAGATGTAAAAGACCACGCCCCCTTCTCCCGAAGCGAGCACGAACGCGAACCGAGTTAAACCCGAACGAAACCATCGCGCGCCGTCCGCTGCTTTGGTTTTTTCTCCGATTCACTTTGCAAAACGGACTACCACGTAAAAGCCTTTTTATTTTTCGGTTTTTTATATAACCTATGACACTCAGCAATAATGTGGCTTTCTATTGATGAAAGAATTTTTAAAATCGGTTCAGTAGATCCCGAGATTACCGCTTACAATGTAACAAAGACACAAACTTTACTTCTTTATAATATTATTATTATTTTTTATTATTATTTGTTTTTTATAATTTTACGTATCTCGGCTTTATTACCGGAATTATAGAATAGTACGGGCCGGAGCCAAGTACTATTCCTGGAGAGTGGTGATGGGATGAGATGATGTTGATGATATAGTCGGGTTGTGTGAAGATGAGTGAGCATTAAACTGTGTATGTGTGGTGATTGAGGGTTGAGTACGTGAGGTGGAGATTACTGTCTCATTTTCATTATGTAAAAATTTTCTCACAATCCTGCAGGTATTAAGGATTGTGGCCTGAAGGCTTTGATACGTGTATGGTGGTAAATCAAGTGTTTTTAAAGACTGGTGGAGCTGTTTAGGTATAACACCTGTTGTTGACAATACAATAGGGACTATAGTGACATTGTTAAGATGCCACATTCGGGTTATTTCAATTTTAAGGTCGGTATATTATTAGTATATTAGTATAGATGAAGTTTCATGTATAAAAGGAACTTATAACTGGGACGTTTCGAGCGAGTCTTTAGTTTTCATGTAATTAAATAGTTATTGTATCTTAGCTAATCCAACAATATCTACTAAAGAATCAATTGGAATGATTCCTCTGTATTTTTTACCTTATTTTATTCATCTTAACAGCTAGCGATACTTAAATTGCGAAAAGACCATAACAACTTAGTGTAGCGTTGTTGTAGAAAAATAGTTTTTTTAAGTATGTGTAATCATCAAATGACGTCTCCCGCTCTGAGCGGAGCAGAAGGGTGTGTAAGACTCTTACTGACTGATAATACCCATCCGTGTTCCTTCTGATGCCCTTTACGTTCAAGGGCCGCGGTAACTCATTCCAGCAAATTCCGCAACCCTGGCAGGCAATGGCTCTAGTGCAGGGATGGCGAACCTATATGGATCAACGTGCCATTTTTTCTAAAAAAAAGTTTATTGAGACCTTACACGTGCCGTCAAATGTCGTATTAAGTGTTTCAATTCTACGTGTAGTTCAAATTAAAGTAAGATTGCTTCTTGAACTGGACTCCTCTACCAAACGGTTTCTAATCGAATCTTATGTTATACATCTCTGAAAATAATGACTCGTAGGCATAGTTGAAAATATGGTTAAAAATACGGTGGCGTGCCTAAAATATTCTTCAACGTGCCATCAATGGCACGCGTGCCATTGGTTCGCCATCCCTGCGCTAGTGGACACGCCTACTAAGCTGACAGCTCTAAACCCTGCAACTCTTAAAAATCTATCTATAACCAAAAGTATACCCCAATAACCACAAATCACATTAACGTGATTGTAGTACATTGGTACGCTGGTAAAACCGCATCAGTCAATGTCGAGGATCTTGAGCATCTGATCAGATTAGAGGCAAGTGATTGATGCCACCAGGTGCCGAACTGAGGCAGGGGGACCTCATCAATAACCTGAGACAATGACATGACAACTCGCTTGTTTGTAAGTATGTGTTTTTGTTGCTGGTAACCTGATTTGGGAAATCTATGTTTTTTTGCAACTATTTTGGAATTGGTAAAGACGGTATTTGGTATGACATCTCTATGCATTATAACAAAACATCACGCATAAAATCCGCGAAGGGTTAGTTAGGCAGAGGTGTTTCAATAGTAGGTACACCCACATTTCGCTATAATTACCTATAGTTATGTTTACATTGTTGTTGTTATTGTTGTTTTGTTTGTTTTTTTGAGGCGAATCTATTGCCATCAACGTGCAAATTCAGATTGTAACAATTCCTAATGGAAAAACCTTGGCCCGACCCGGGAATCGAACAAGCAAACAAACATAGAACCGAATCCGATAATATGATTTGTCAACATTGTACGTTGTCTAACTATTATTTTTCATGGTAGCCAGTATGAAACCTTCCTCCTATTATGAAACCTAATTAATTTTCGTCCAAAAAGAGACAGCAAATCCCCCCGATGCGTCCAAAAAGATATAAGAAATAATGTTTTTGTTCACAACATTACAATGAACGCAACGTTATTATTCGCAAAATATGGCTACCTGTTACACAGTAAATTAGAACAGCCAACCGTGAAATGAGAAAATCACATCGCGCGCATACATTACCTCCTCCATTCCCGAGGCTGTTATCACAGTAACTGCACGATTTTATTATCACATAAAGGAACTTTAGAAAACGCCATGTATTAATAAGGAAGTTTAACAGTGGAAGACGCTGAAAGTCGCTCGGTGGCTCTCATTAACGTTCGCCGCGCATTCCAACTTTACGCTACGGTGTGCACGGCGCCCATCTTAATCAAGTCGAAGTTTGCGGGCGTATTAACGAACAATGAAACTGAAACGTGTCACCATTGTTGAATGGAACTCCGGCTTATGACTGAGTGAAACTCTTAACAACGATAATTAGAACGGCGACCCGCTCCGCTAGCCTATTGTGTCGAGGAAATCATTATAACACAACCAGCCAGTTGTGACCCCCTGCTCGTTCAGATGTGACGAGTAGGAGGCGATATCTAAGGGTCAACACCCAAGGAAAACTGGGTAAATACCCCAAGAATTTCCTATAACGGTGCTTATTGTAACACCTTCCGTTTTGTGGCGGGAAGCGAATTCTGCCCTCGGGTGTTCGTAAATTGCGCGTTTGGTGAAATAGTGAGCTGTTCTTTTTGTTAACCGACTTCATATTAATTAAAATTGGAGTTTATCCCGCTATCTAGTGAACTGCGGGGTTGAAATTGAGTCCGCAAATTATCTTCTTGCCTAACGCGTTGTTTTATGCTTATTCTAATTGTATTCGAACCTCACGAAAAGAAACATTAGCTTGGTTGGTTCAAATTCAAAGCAAAATAACATTTTTGGTAAAACACATAACGATAAGACTACAATCCCAGTCACAAGGCATAATAGCTTGTCCAAACGGATCATTCCCACTAGTTCTACTGCACAGTCCTACGATAGAACTAGTGAGAACTTTAAAAAAAAATCCCACTAGTTCTACGATTCTAGGTGGTACGAAATCGTAGAACTAATGGGATCGAAAAGTCAATGGATTTATTCGTTCCCACTAGTTCTACGATAAAGGATGTTACAAAATCGTAAAACCAGCGGGACTCAAGTTTCTCATTATCCCATTTCAAAGCGTAGATCTGAAAAGAATTGGTAAGGCAACAATTCTAATACCTATAAAATAACCCTGACACAAGCCAAAACCCCAAACACCGCAACTGTCCCAGAAACTCAAGAAAAAAAAATAAAAAAAACGAGCAATAACAATGTCAAAATCCCACCGCAACGCACATACAAAACGCGACCTCCGAAAAAACTATTCAACACGTATGACAGTACTTGCCCACGTCACTTCGGCCACTATTACTCATGTGGTGTGCGTGATCAGCATCTTATACCGAACCGTTCATATGACGGGCGATTTACCCCGTAACAATGTCACTTCGACCGCCCGCGGACATAATGAAAGGTCCTTCTCGGCTCAACGGGTAAGCCGACAGGCAGCCGCAAAAAAAGATAACAGCCTTATGAAGGACTGGTCACACTGACCTTGATTTGAGGTACAGAATGTGTAGCGAGTTTCGCACCCACGAGATCAGTCGCTCAAATCACATCTCAAATTGTTTTTTTCATAGTTTTATTGTGGGTCTAGTTGCAAGCGGGTCCAGTTGAACAAAGACTCGAAAGTTGTTTAGAACCATAGGTAATTACACATATAGTAGATATACCTAGATAACGCAAGTGTCCGTATGAAAACTAAACTTGTAAATATTTACTACTTATTTTGACGTCATAAGCGCTATTTAGTTACTACAAAAAAAAAACATACACATGAACATAGAACCTCCTCATTTTTGAAGTCGGTTAAAAATATACTACGCTTGTGTTCTTTAAATGCCTAGAATTAAGTTCTTAAGTTTCAACAATGTAAGATTGTTGTTTTAAACAAATTAGCTGTATTACTAATTACAGCTAATTTGTTTAGTTACCCTCATTAAGTATAAAACAAGATTAAATGAATAAAGGAATAAAATATAATAAAAGCGTAACCTCTATCGCGCGACCATTCGCTCTGGTATAAACACTTCACTAGATGTTAGAATCGGTCCAAGCGTGCCGCAAGGGTGCTTCAGTTTAGTCAGACCTTGAGAATCATAGAAATGGTTCTCATATAAAAGTATCAAGCTTTTTGAAAAATAATATAAAATGACATTACCAGTTTTTCAACGAATAACGATGCATTTCCCCATTGCTTAAATTTAAAAAATATAATGGGGGAGTTTGTTCCGATTAACGGGATCTATATGCCAAAAGATCCCTTCAGCACTCATTATCATTTGTCTAGCCTTTTCTCTGACTACTTAAAAACTTATGTTTGGCGTAGTGGCTGAGCGATTGGAATGCTGACCTGCGTATTGCGGGTTCAATCCTCGCACGGAACAAATATTTGTATGGCCTACAGATAGTTGTTCCGGGTCTGGGTGTTTGTGTATGTAACTTTGAATATTTGTAAAGGCAACCACGAAACAAGAGAAATTTCTAGTGTGGGGCAACGTTTTAAATTGTCAGCCAGGACCAACGGCTTAACGTGCTTTAATACTTCCAGCACTATATCACTCATAAGAATGTAATACCACTTGAGTATAAGTAATACCTCAAGTACAGAATAGTTGGTCGTCATTACAAAACACAACACGTTCCTTTGTAAGTCCTAGCTGAAACTGCTGGAAGTTTATCCGACTAATTAATGAAGAATTAAAACCTTCGTCTAGTTCCCAACAAACTTCAACATACAACTTTTATAGAAACGAGGAAAAGAGGTTCTTGTGTTGAGGGTCCGACTTATTGTAGCACAAGTGTTTTAAATGACGATTTTCTGTTAAATTGAAGGTATTTAAGTCTCTTTTCACCTGTTTTCCTTCTTAGGCCTATAAATAGTAATTACAGGAAATGGCTTCGATTAGAGAAAAGTACAGATACAATCGAAAGAAAAAGAAAATGTTGAGAATAATAAAATCGGTAGTAATCTTTTCAAACTCCCTAACCTCTCGAGATAAATACACAGCTAGTTATAATTTGAACTAACTGTTGCCCGTGACCTCCATCCGCGTGAAATAATAATAAAATATTAACTAACTATTTTTTTTTCTGAAACCAAAGAAGACTAATTAATGAAGAATTAAAACTTACGTCTAGTTCTCAACAAACTTCAACACGTTGTACAACTTTTGTAGAAACGGGGAAAAGGGGTTCTTGTGTTGAGGGTCCGACTTATTGTAGCACAAGTGTTTATAAATGCCGATTTTCTGTTTAATTGAAAGTATTTAAGTCTCTTTTCGCTTGTTGTCCTTGTTAAGCCTATAAATAGTAATTACAGGAAATGGCTTCGATTAAGGAAAATAAGAAAGTGTTTAGAATAATAAAATCAGCATTATTTTAAACTTACGGTTTCCAACAAAACCAAGACAAAATCGAAGCGTAGCACGGGCTACGACGGTGTAGACACAGCTACGCCTCATTCATGGCTACTACGGCGTAGCTATACGTACTGACAACTTTTATATGTAGTACTAGCTGATGCCCGCGGCTTCACCCGCGTGGATGTCGTTCAAATTATATACTAAAACCTTCCTCTTGAATCACTCTATCTATTAAAAACCGCATCAAAATCCGTTGCGTAGTTTTAAAGATTTAAGCATACAGACAAACAAACAGACAAAAATAGCGACTTTGTTTTATACTATGTAAGGATTAAGATTTAAGGAACTCCTGTTGGGCTGCAGGTTGTTTGAAGGAGATTCGATATTTTTTATGGAAATCATCAATGCCTCCTCCAGCTCTGGCCGGAGCGGTAGAGAGTGTCAGACTTCTACTGACTAAAAACCACCCATGTTCCTTAATAGCCTTTTGTGTCACATATATAGATTCTAAAACATAAAATATTTCAGCTATAGATCAAGCCTCGCGACTCGTAAAACTGGTCACACTTTATAGATCTTATGCACTTATAGCCTACGTGCTCACCTTTAATGATTAAAGGGGTTCCAGTAGTGGCTGCGAGGAGGACCGTAATGGCCAGCAGGTCTTCCTAAGAAACACCAGCATGTCAGACTTGCACATGAAGGGTTCCGTACCGTTGTAGTAGATATTGAGAGATTTTTTATATTATTTCAGCACCATAGACTTCTTATAGGTTTTTTCTGTAATTTATAAGTGTTGGACTAATTTCTGTATTTTTTTTTTCTAAATTTTAGGCTCAGTAGTTTTGCAGGTGGCGACTGGTCGGACAGACAGACAGACACACGAGTGATCCTATAAGGGTTCCGTGTTTTCCTTTTGAGGTACGGAACCCTAAAAATAACTACACTAAAAATAACTACACCTCTGCATAAGCTTCGGGAATTGCAGGCGTCATGATAAGTTGTTAAAGACGTTTCTTCAAAGCCCAAATCGCTAAAGTAATAATCTAGCCTATAATGATATTACGATAAAATCTCTTTTCAAATAATATCATTACACTAAAAATAACGATGATTTCAATTCCATTGCTTAATTTAAAAGAAAAAGAACAGATATCTAAAGCCTAGCTTCAATCAAATACCAATCTTTTTCCACTTTGAAACAAACGAGGGAATTTTATCGGTAGAATTTATTTTATCGTTATAAATCACATGGTTTTACAGTACGAGGCAGTCCTATTCTTTTTATCTTCAATAATTTATTCGATAACGGGCTTGAGAGAGTTTAGAAAATATTTTGAGATCACAGGCACGTTTTAAAGCCCGATAATTTTATCTTGGATTATTTACGACGTTAGAAACAGAGTTAAATGTAAGTAATTGTAAATGTTCAACAAGTCGCTTTGTAGATTAAATTAGATAAGATTTGAAATGAAATAGTCCAAGATCCCAGGGCCGCCAGACGTCACGTATTTTCTGACGAAGGAAATGTGGGCGATTGAGTAGTGTTAGTATGAACTAAGAACACACTACTACCAGCTAGCTTGCTTGGACGGCCAATTTTCAGGTATCAGGTCATCAAGGTACATACAAAAATTACTTACTTCACATATTTTCTCCAAGCTGATTTTTACGTATGTTTTAGGCAATATCCTTAAAAATAAATCGCAAATACTCCCAGACACTTTCCGTCGGCCGTATTGCTTAACAGACGCTTTAAAGAATACATAAACTCCTAATGTTTTAATAATTAAAACTAATTGATCGGGTTATTGCCATGCTATATTGGGCAGGCATCCAACATGCACCCGAGTGGTCAAAGCAACGTTTTCAACAAAATTCTGAGAGAAACAGGCAATGGACAGATCCTGTTGAATGCCCACCGAATGAGTCCAGTGGAGGTCTGTATTTCAGCCACACGAGCGATGCCATGCGTTCTCGGGTAAACAGTCACAATACGTTTAAGTCTAAACTTTTTGGGAACTTTAAAGCGTCCGATAGGCAAAACGGCCGCTAGGAAGTGTCTGGGAGTGTTGGCAACTTATTTTTAAGGATATTGCCTACAATATAAGTAAAAATCAGCTGTCAGAAAATACGTGAAGTTAGTAATGTTTTTATGTACCTTGATAGCCTGATACCTGAAAATTGGCCGTCTAAGCAAGCTAGCTGGTAGTCATGCGTTCTTAGTTCATACCAACACTACTCAATTGTCCACATTTCCTTCGTCAGAAAATACGTGACGTCTGGCGGCCCTGGGATCTTACTCTAAAATACTTACGTTGTTTTGTGGAATACTAGCTATGGTTGCGTCTTTGTCTGTGATCGAAGATAAAAGTAGCCTTTTGTCCTTCTTCAAATGGCAGGCTACCTATTTTAGTTTTATAGTGATCGATTCTATGGTTTGCGGGTGAAATGAAAACACACAGGCATTCAGGTTTACTGCCACGTTTATAATAATAATATGGCAGGCTGAATGAATAGGTCATCATCACTGTGGTTTGATTTTAGAAAATAATGAACTACATTTAATGAAGGTTCAGTCATCGTCATCTGCCTAGCCTTTTCTCAACTGTGTTGGGATCAATTTCCAGTCTTAACAGATGCAGCTGATTACCAGTATTTTACATGAAGCGAAGTCTATCTCACCTTACAAAACTGTGGTGTGATCTGTGTGCAATCGTATAGTGCCATATGTTTAATAAGTTAAACAATGTGTTATATCTAAAACAATAATAAAGCAACTTTAATTCGAACAGCGCGGCAGCGCAGAAATAAAAGGAAAGTACGAAAAAGTCTCCTACACATTAATACACCAAAACCGACTCACAAAGCTAAAAAAATAAATAATAACAACAGTGAAAGATCTGGCACACCGGCAGACGGAATCAATCATCTCTTTCCGGTCTATGGCAGGCAAATAAATAAGTTCTACATACAAAGATATTACGCGAAGGTCAGAGCATCCGTCCGGTGGCTATCACTCAGCTTTTACTTATATTAGATCAAAGAAAGAAATATGAAAGAAGGAAGTATATGAATTGGCGTTTTGTGTGAAGGGTAGTCGTTGGTTGGAGCCTGAGTAATGAGATAAGTATTTGCTAATTGGGTAGACGTATTAAGGACTTTTTTATGTGATAAGAGAAGCAGGAAGGCGCATAATATTGTGTAATTTATTTCATCACCACAGCTGTCATGTCCTAGAATTAAAAATTGCATGCCCATGCCCTAGTCTAGTAGAGAGGAAGCCTGCGTCCTAGCAGTGGGAACATTTTGAGCTACTTTTGCTTATGAGAAGCAGCATTTGGATGTAACAAGGGGATAGGGGACAGGCTATTCTAACTCTAAATCAAAGAGATTTAAAATGATTATAGAGCGGACATTGGGAATAAAGACGTACAAAAATTTCATTCTTTCAGCTCTATTTAACATTTTCGACTGCCGAATAAAATAAAAAAATCGTTTCAGTTTAGTTTCAACTGTGTAGTCTTAATAGTATCCAAATAAAGTGGCTGTGGCGTACGGACGGACAGATAGACAGACATGACGAATCTATAAGGGTTCCGTTTTTTGTCATTCGGCTACGGAACCCTAAAAATAGAAGATAGCCTCTAGTGGAAAAGGGTATAAACTGCTGAGTACAGATTTAACTCTCTAAAAAAAAAATAAAGAAGTTAGACTTGTTAAATCCGACTTATTACCCTTTTTCAGAGGGGCATAGATACATATATGATCGTGGAGGTTTCTTCTTTCTTTAATTATTTTGAGGTCAGCACACATTCTGTATCTAATCCGTATGGTGTCGGACGAAAAAGAATAGCACCATCCCCTATCTTCCCGTGGGTGTCGTAAGAGGCGACTAAGGGATGTACCAGAGAATGGGCAGCAGCGTTCTCTGTGGTTTTTGTATCGACCGTACTGCGATCGCCAACCCGCCTGCCAAGCGTGGCGATTATGGCAAACCCCCCCTAAGCAAAAATTACACTTAGGGGAGGCCTATGTCCAGCAGTGGACGTCTTTCGGCTGAAATGATGATGATGATGACACATTCTTGAAGAGTAATGAAGAGCAGTGGCACAGAAAACTCAGATAATTTAAACCAAAAACATCTGACAGAAAGTATTTATGTAGGAATTATTATATTATATCAGAATATTGGCGTGAAGAAGGTTCCCTGATGTTTATTCAATCATTTACTGGGCATTGTTAAAAGGTACATGTTCGGTTTCTTTGTGTGTAAACCAAGAAAAGCTTTTTCATTTCATCTGTTTTTGCGGGTATGAATTAAATGAGTTTTGTGAAATAAGGAAAATAGTATGGCATAAAGGTTATATCTATGAAATCTATCTCAATTGTTGATATGACGTACGGTGCTGAGACGTATTCTTAAATATTACAAAGACTCAAATATAGGTCTATTAAAAACTGAGAATTACACATTTGGCACTAATTGTGATTATTTGATTTTGAATTGGAATTCGTTTTTTTTAAATAAATCTGCCTATAATGATGTCTGTTTGTTGTTTTACCTATATATTTCAAGATGATATCGATTAGTTCAAAACTAATTCAAAACAAGCCTTCCGCTGTAGACAATTCCTTTCTTAACTCAAAACCCAATTCTTAGGAAAGATCCTTATCATAATACAACAAAAGATACAAATTAACAAAGTTGAACTCCAATTTCCGGGCAAAGTTACCGCGATCCTGGGCAAAGTTTGCCCTCTACAGCTTGTAGAACATGCTCCTCATTTGGGGCATGATAAGTAGCCGTTGTAACACCGATACCTACATGGCGAGATTGCCTGGCTGTTCTCCAAATTAGCTAACTAATGTACGCAATAACTGGTTTGAAGCGGTTTGAGGCGGTTCGTGGTCGTCATTTGGGAGGCTGTGTTTTGTTTTCGAATTTTATTTGAATTTTGTAGTACATATTTGTAAATGATATTGTAATGGTGTATTGTAATTATTATTTTATTCGTGTTAACATAACATCACGTTTGTAGTCCCCCAAGGGTTAGGTAAAGGTGTAGGACCTAATAGTACACCCACATTTGGGTCGTTATGTTTATTTCTAATGCAATAGGGGCGAGCCTATTGCCTCAACCGGGCGCGAATCCAGACTCCATGGTTGATCGAACCCAGGACCTGATGCTCTGCAGTGCCGCTTGTGACCACCACACCAACGAAGTAGTTATGAAAAAGATGTGTTTTTATAAAACCACAATCTTCCAAAATGGAGAATAAACACCAATTTATATCAACATGATCTCACATTTCTCAAAAAAAATGCGACACGTGTAATTGTATACAGAAAAAGCGAAAAACCAATATCTGCAATCTGTTTTTTCAATCACACACGAAAATGTTGTAAAAGCTTTATAATACCAGTGGGATACACCACGTGCGTTATACATATACAATTATATACACAAACAAACATAAATGAGTATACACAAAAATTGTATACAATAAACATTGGATTATCGAAATAAATTAATTATAGATAAATATCGGAGCGTCGCCCAAGCGAGACACATTTCACTAATACCTCATATTATTCTTTATTTATCTTTGATTCGATGGGACCCTACCATGAGTTTCTTAGCACATATGACTGTCTTTTTCTATAAATAAATAAAAAGTTTTTTTCTGAACAATAGCACTAGACTAAGAACAACAAGTAAAAACGATGGACTTAGACCATTTCACAACGCAAATGATGTTCCTTACAAAAAGTGCTCATTAGGTAATTAAGTTACATTAAGCCTGCGCATGCGCTAGGTTTTATTCCCAGTCTGGTATAATGTTTTTGGGTTTGTCATCCGGAATTTCTCAGAATCAGCAACGGAGTCTGGATCCGTGTCCGGTTGATGGAAAAAAACCTAAAGAAATGTGGGTGTGGGCACACCTCTTATTTTTTTTTTGGAGGTTGGGAAATCGTCAAATGAAGGACTCATTTTCCCGCTCTACCCAGGTTCCTTCTTAGCCCGTTGTGTCGAGGCGGCGGTCTCTATTGACCAACCCGCAGCCTTGGGTACACCTCATACAAACCCTTCGGGGATTACAGGCGTGATGTTATGTTAGATATAATTACTAATAATATTATAAATACGAAAATAACTATCTATTTCTGCATGTAACCTTTTCACGCTTTAACGACTGACTATTTCTTGAATTACGACGTAAGTTATTTTTACTTATCGATAGCAAGTTCCCTTGAGAGAATTTCTGACAATCGAGTGGGCGAAAATGCGGGCAAAAGTTAGCTGAATAATACCTTATATACCTATAACATTCTTGTTCTTAGCATTTCAATGACAATTTAAATTGAGTCGTCCCAAAAGGCGACGAGTTTGGCACTTTCAGTAGGCCGCTACTGTAAGTCATCAGCTCCTGTGATACGCAAGCAAGAACACACAAAATTACTATTATTCAAACCGGGTTGTCGAACTGCCTACGCAATACAAAATTGAGCAGCTGATCTAATCGTCCAAACATAGCAAGGTCCCATCGGATGGCCAAATCGAGATTCCTAAAATAGGATAACAATATATTTTCCAGTCTAGAATATATTCCTGAAAAGTGATAAATTGTGTATGCATACTTGAAAAACACATTAGTACACGTCCGGGAACGAAATAACATTGTATTCGCTTTACTTACTCTACAAAAACTACCTATGAAATTCTATTATGGTTTGCATCAGACTTAGCATCTTTTGAGATAGATTCGTTTCTTGTATTCCGCTTTTTTCTCAATTTTAATTTGAGATGAGTAATAGAGAATGTATGGAAGAAAAAATCTTGCTGCGCCGATCCAAAATGAATTGTGACTAGGGCAAGAGCATTCTGTTGAAATGTCTTTTAAAGGCTTCTTCAAATGTTATGCTATATAATTATAATCACGCTACTTTCTTAAAGATGAGGTGAGAAAATATTGCACTATGTGCCTCTCATAGAGAGTGGGCCTATGTTCCAGCAGTGGGAACATTTTAAGCTGATTATGCTTGCGATTATGTCTGTATACTTCAATTGTTTGACGTTTCAGTCATGACGTGAATGAGAACGGGTTTTTGAAACAAAATGTCAACGGAGTAAGCAGCCTAGCGGTTTTATGGTCACTCTGTAAGCTACGGGTAGCTAAATAAATAAATGTACAATTTTAAAACGTTATCCAACCCAAATAACAATGACATCACTCACAATAAAAACTTTTCAGACAAAACAAAATAAAAGCCGTCGGTACCAAAATAGATCAGTTGGGAGTGCAATTCTGCAACGTTGCATTGCATATGAACGTGAAATAAGGCCGCTAAAGTAAATATATGAACCATTACGGTAACATATGGTAGGAGCCCGGTAGGTAGGTACCTCCGGGTTTGTCCGTCAGAGTAATTTTATTACTGTTTCATTAGTAAATATGTTACATAAACGATATCTTTTTCGGCATTTTGGAGGGCGTGAGAGGAAAATGTTTTGTGTACGTTCATGGATATTTGTGTGTTCCAATTTCTCTTTTTTTTTGCGTCATTATCGTAAGGTACGTATCTTGTTATGCTATGAAAACAAAGTGTTGTATGTGCAGTGGAAAATAGAAAGGTCTCGAAAGTACCGCCTGACAAAGACAGCACATACTTCTGCATCTAGCAAGATTTTCAACATTGTCGTTCAGCACCAGCAAACACTTTAAAAAAAAAAAGAAGAAGGAGAAATCATGTTTATTTAGCACATGCCACAAGAAAAAAAATAAAAACTAAAATCTAAGCAGAAAAAAATAACAACATAACCTTAGCTATATTTTATTATTACACAATCATGTTTGCAGCTACTAATGACTTTTCGTAAGACCCTGATTGCCAATTTTCGGAGGGTGGGAAATCATCAAATGACTCCTCCCGCTCTGGGCAGAGCGGTAGGGAGTGTCATACTTCTACTGAGTAAAAACCACCCAAGTTCCTTCTTAGCCCTTTTTGCAGAGGCCGCGGCATCTCTTTCGAACAACCAGCAGCCCCGAAGGGATGGCATCAGATCTGAATCCACGCCAAACGCGTGCAACCATAATTATGTTCGATTGTTCATAAACTCGTATTTACTGAACATATTTTGAAAAACAATTATCGGTTTTCCCTTTTATCGAGAACTTCCTCAAAAAATTATGAAGTTGGGAAATATATTGACATTGCAAAACAACGTCAAAAGTCAATTAAGAAGCGCCGAATTCGATTGCGAAGCTGTACTTTTTGTTCTGCTAACCGGATTCCAATCTCTGCAGAGTTTTTCTGTTTTTGTTTGTTAGGGTTCCGCATTGAGTTGGGGGAACCTTTCGTAATTGTTGTGTTTATCTGTTTATTTTGTTATCCATGGGATATGTTTAGGTTATTTCAGAATGTGTAGTTCTGTGAAGGATAAACAATAAATATCTAAGTTTAAGTACTTATTATGTTAAGTTTGTTAACTGTTGAAGGTTACGTAGTCTAGTTACATAACTTTACTGCTTTTACATGAAGACAAAATTGTTAAAATAAGCAAATGCATTATGTACTTACTGTGAAATGAATTGTACTAGAGTTAGGTTCTTAGAAAAGCTGAATCTAAGAATGATTGGTTATTTGATTGGTTTTTGCATATGATAACCCACAAATCTTATTTTTTCCGCGTTGAAACCATTCTAATAACGAATATTTATTTGAGATCACATTACAAAAACCATATAATGTATTGATACAATATTAGTAAAAACCGTAAAAACACACTTTATATATTTTTAAATGACGTATACTGTCATCCCACAGACGACCGGATTGAAATGACTGATACCTACGTTTGCAGCAGTATCCAGTGAGCCAGCAAGTATACAAGTCACAAAAAGACAATAAAAGTCAAAGCATCAGTCGTTTGAATTATACGAGTATTTATTCAAGTCTCAACGGAACCCAACCCCGCACAAAAAATCATAATCCCAATATTAATTCATTTTTTTTAATCCCTCAAGAGAAGTTGGCTTCTGTCCTATATACAGCTTGTTTATACGATGATAGCCCGTCGTTGTACATGATAGATGACTTCACAGTGTGATCATGAATTACTTAGTGTGGTCTGACCTTTAAACCTATTAGCGAAATTATTATTGCAAAGTTTAGGGAGGTGGGGTAATATGAGTAGGGAATTTTTCATAAATTATTTTTCGTCGCGTAAAAATGTGCAAATCGTTAACTTACAAAATAACAAATTTTGTAAGTTGATGTGGTACAATCTGGATTGTGTCAAGAAAGTAACTGTAGGTATGTATTATTCTAGTTTAAACAAACGTATAGCTCAGTGCTTGGGCGCAGTTAAACGTGCGTCTTATTATCTTTATGATGAAGAAGAAATTATGTAAATGACTACGACACGGTTGGCACAGTGGTCTAGCGAATGGCTGCTGCGCTGCGTGTCACGGGATCGATTCTCACACGTAACAAATATTTTTATGTAGGTATACCTACAGGTAGCTACTCCGGGTCTAGTTTAGTCTATTTGTGTAGGAGAGTTAAAATGTTTGTAAACGCACCCACGATACAGGAGAAATTCTAGTGTGGGCAAAAAATAGTACATTGTTACCTTAGGGGTGAAAGGAACTTATTTAGTCCCCGAGACGGGGTTTGGCGCCTGAGCGCAGCGAGGGCGCTAATAGTTCGAGGGATTAAATAAGTATTTAACCCGAGGTAAACACTGTGCTTTTCATTACGAATACAAGGAAAGTTGATGGGATTAGGCTTGCGCCCAATTATCTAAATCGAAAGAAAGAAGAAAGAAAAAACAAATAGACAAAAAAAAAAAAAGTACTTAAGCATATGAGAAACACTTAAAATCGGTTAAATCTAATCGGTGGATGTGGCAATAGGCTTGCTCCTAATTACATCGGTTGGAGGCAAAAGGCTTGCCCCAAATTACATAAATCGGTGGATGGCAATAGACTTGCTCCTAATTAGATTGGTTGATGCCAATTGGCTTGCTCCTAATTACATTTATTGATGGCAATAGGCTTGCACCTAATTACATCAGTTGGTGGCAATAGGCTTGCTCCTAATTACATTGGTTGATGGCAATAGGCTTGCTCCCAATTACATCAAATAATTTGACAGCTGTCAGTAGAAAGCGATTCTCCCTAGGGCTGAAAAGTAGTACTTTCAACCCGCTCCGCAGGCATGTCATGACCTACTTTCAGAGTATGAGTAATGAAAAACTACTTTACATCTTCTGGCTAATATTTCAGCATGAAACTAATAACATTCATGCAAGATTTTCGTCATTGTTTTGTTTACATTGTAAGCAGGAAATAGGGTGTATTTTCATCCCTCCACGGGCGTCAGGAAATTGAGAAACAGATAAAAAAACATAGCACCTACGGGAAGGTGAAACTACATAGTTTTTATAAAGGAGTTCGCTACGTGTGTGCATTATTTATATTACGTTTAGAAATAAATTGAAGGAAAATGGTGTTTATGGCTTATATAATGGCAAAAGCTTGGCAATGTTGCCATGTTTTTGTTGGAAACCATGATTTTTAAGGAGGTATATAGGCCAACCGAAACGCGTGTTTGTTCGTCACCGTTTGCAATTTCGTAAATAAAATAGCTGGAATAACAATTTTGTGTGAAGCTAAGACTATTTTTTGGATATCTATTTACAAATAATTTTAATTCATGCATTGAAACACGACGGCGACAACGTTATGGGTGGGTAAAAGTTCTCAGGAGGAGGTTTTAATTTTTTTTTTATTCTGTTGACTTTAGTTGTCTGATATAATTTAATTTGATTTTGATTTGATAATAAAAGAACTAGACAGGTACTATTTTACACACCAAAACTTTTCCAAGAAGCTTTAGCAAATCAAATCTAATCGCGGTTCTAAATTCTTAATTTACTAAGAAACGTTTTGAAAACCTTAGTTAGCAATCACAATCAATACAATCAATAAAATGTGTACATTTAGGTACACAATTGAAAGATGGTATCTACAAGTGGTACAAAATTGAAAGATGGCGGAGGTCACAATCTACTTTTAAGAAACGTTAAATTCGTATCGAACCGAAGTTCTACGTGAAAATGGGAAATGCATAAAACTTCTCTACATACTTCATTTTCCGTTTTCCCCGTGACATGGCGCTCTTATCACCTCGTAAGTTAAACAAAGGAAGCGCGCTTCACCGGAATAATACGTCACTCTTAACATCAAAAGCGATTATATCTAAAGTCGAGTGATGACGTGTTACATTTTCCCACTTTCATGACGCCATTTGTACATAAACTTCCCATGTTTGTACAGGTTTTTTAGGGAAGCTGTAGCGGGAAAGGTAAGAAATAGAATTATTTTTTGATTTTTCGCAATATGTTCAGGTATCCGGATCGAAGGACCATTTTCGTTTTTACTTTTTTCGTTTTGATGTTTGTTGTAATTGTTTACTGAAATACACACCCATGTCTGTTTTTGTAGGACAAAATAATTATTACTTAGTTATGTGTTACAAGCGGCAATCAACTGGTAAGCCTTAGAGTTAGTGTAAAAAAGAAAAGGTCTAAAAAAAATTGCAATAAAAAAGTTAGACTGAGTTATTTGAAATAATATTAGTAGGTATGAATGAACATAATGCTGCCCAATGACACTGAAACTTTTTATTACACTCCAAGTTTTTACCTTACAACTTGCAAGCAAGCAAGTCATGCTCAAATTGTCTTTACATAATCATTTGGGAGATGGCATGTGATTTACAAGTTACAACACGTGTGTTAGCTGTTAATGTACATCAACATAATGTATAATGTAATAACACTCATCTCGTATAAGCATATGTGCTTAAAACATTAACATGTGACCTCTTTCTTATAATACTGCGATTTAAACTTCTTCAGAGTCGGATACAAAGTTGAGTATGATTTGCAAAGGAGAATGGGCAGATATTTGTGGGTGGAAATACCAGAAGGGGGATACCCTAGACATACTCCGTTCTTTTTCGATGAAGTTCTTCAGAAAGTTCAGGTGCGTAGTAATTTCAACTAGCTTGTGTGCATGACCAGATGTATGGACGTGTATATAGCAAATGAAGTAATGCAAGTAAGGATCGTAGGCCGTAGCAATGGTGGACTTAAGGTTCAGCCTTCTCTTCGTAGAAAAAAGGCGTAAAGGCGTATATAACCTCACGCCTTTTTCCATGGGGGTAGGCAGAAACAACAGAACGCCACCAGCTACGATCCTAACATACTTCTTTTGCCTTGTCCACGTTCATACACCTCCAGGCCTATCATGAAGTCTTAAAACAGTTCTTATTCCAGTGAGAAAAAGAGATGGCGCTAGGACGTCATAGTAGGGATCATACACGCACGCCATTACTACGCTACTATAGGTACACATGTCATTTCTGAAGAACCCCAACTAAAAGGTCAGTGTATGTCTTTTTAAGGCGTGTACAGAATATATAAATGTATATGTCAGTGTGTGTGGTCAAGTATGATCCATTTAGTTCAGACAATCGTTTCCGGAGCAGGTGTTTTCCACGAGCATTTCATCAAAAACAATTCTGCTTTATAGGACGTGGGACATGTTTCATCCTTTACAAAAAATTGCAATCAATCTAAAATATTACCCAAACCCTAACAAAACAGACACAGCAATTACATGTTTACCAAACACAATATTGAGCGTAACGTAAACATCACAAGTCCGTACATCATGTCTATTACATGTATTAATGGCCGACAACTGTTTGTCATCGGCTTAACGCGAACGGGCGTGTAAACGTTACCATCGGGACCAGGAATCCGGTTGGAGAGCAACCATATTTTGTGGTTACTTTAATGGATGGTTCATGAAGTTTTTTAGTTATTTTGTAATTGAGATAAAGTCTTTCAAAATATGGAAAAGCACACAATATAATTTTACTACAATCTAACTTTAACAACTCTGATACCCAGTCAGTGAGGTCTTCCTTTTTAATTTTAGAACTGTTACCAACACATATAGTAATGGTAGTATCAGGACCACAAACAGTTTTTGACGCTGATGTCATAATCTGTTTAAAGGTTGACCCAGGCATACAATAATTTTGTGTACAATAACTCAGGTTATTACTAATTAATTTTCCTAGCCCTCTACCTAAACCATCAGAAAATAAGTAACTAGTATTCGCAAGATTATTATTATCATTACCAGCTGGCTGAGCCGCTGAGGGTGTAGGTGAATGGTGCTGAGGCTGTGGTGTACGCATGCAGGCACAGCTACAAGAGAGGTTATTTGTCAGGGACTCATATCTCTCCGCATTGTACGTGACCAGGTCCACCAGCTCATTGGCCTCCTGCATGCGCTTACTCAGGTCTTGTTGAGAAGCCTCATATTTACTAAAAATATCCTTAATTGCATATTCCCTTACAAACAGCTCATCCTGAAGGTTCTGAGTGTCGGTATCATACAATGTCCGACATAATTGTAATTCACTGTCACACTTTTTCAGTTCTTGAATTAAATTTAAATTTTTTCGCCTTAGTTTTGTGTTTTGTTTGTTAACTTTTAGGCGTTTCAAAGATCTTTTAATGGTTTGAATTCGTTTATTGATTTTAATATATTTTTTAATCTTATTATGACTAGTAAATAAATAAGTTTTAGATATAGTTTCATTGGTTAAGTCTATAGTTACTATTGGCTCAACACATACAGGTCCTGACCGGCTACCAACCAACTCATCATAAAGACTGCAGGTGTTCGCAGACTCTTCTCGGGCTCTAAGAGATTCTAAGTGAACTATTGAGTGTTGGGCCCTACTTAGTTCTTGCTCCAGTTCAGATATGCGACTCAAAGCCTGATCGTAGGTGTCGCTACATTGCTGGAAGTTTTCAACAAGTTGACGGAGGTGTTTATGCTGGTCAAGTATGTCCATATGGTGTGTGTGAAGTTCCGCAAGCTCATTCTTCAGTTGAGTGTTTTTGTTCACCATTAACTCAATTTCAACTTCACTTTCTTCTCGTTCCCTCAGCAGTTTGGTGCACTCATTTCTCGAAGCATCCAGTTCCCTCAGCGCTGCTTTCAGTTTGTCAGTCATGTCACGAATGGTAGCTCCGCGTGTCATCATATTGACTGATATCCACAAACAAGACCTGAAATGTGACAGGAAACAGCTGAGTATGTGAAGAGAATAATTATGTCAATTGAGAACTTGAGGAAATTGGAGGGGTTTTGAATTTAAAAAGAGGTAAACAATATTTAAAAACAGTAGAAAAGTTTTTAGAAAGGATTATCAAAATATGGAGGTAGGTTGGTAAGTGAGAGAAAAGAAAAAGGAAAAATTAAAAATCCAAGAACAAAGAAAAGCTAATTGATATGATATTCTCAAAATTACAGTTAATACTCTAAGGATAATTTATTTCAACATTAATATTATTACTAGAATAACTATTTTGACTAAGGATTGCTAATGAGTTTTAGTGGGAACAAAGTCTATCTACATTAATTAGCAACTAAGTGGTTTACTTATAATATTTACAGCATATTAGGCACATATTTTGTGTGTAGTAAGGTTTGCAGTGTATGTTTTGTATGGGGCAAGTGTTTTCGTCCTCGATTTTGCTTCCACAATATTCGTCAAGCAAAATGAGACATAAACGTAGCCAGTGTATACTGGACGTCGCTCAGAGCTCTGAGCAGTGTTTGTGTGATGTCTAGTGTATGAATAACACAGCAACTACTAATAAATCAAAACAAAATACTCCCCCGGTTTGATGAATTCAAATCCACAGTTCAAGCGTTGACAGCCGGTACATGTTAATTATTGAAATAACAATTGCTTTTCAGTTTTCACTATAAAACTGGTCACAAACACTACGTGTGTCACTTAATACGTTTATTCTATGTATACAATTGAATTTAAATACACTAAACACAATAAAAACAATAATTTAAAAATTAATTAGTTACGAGGCCGTTTTTTCACGACCTGTCGCCAGTGTTGCCAGCGTGCAAAAAAAAAAAAAAAAAAAAAAAAAAAAAAAAAAAAAAAAAAAAAAAAAAAAAAAAAGGTTTAGGCAGAGGTGTACTTAATAGTACACAAATGTTTCGTAACATATTGGATAGGGGGCCAGCCTATTGCCATCAACATTAGAGTGCTACTGAGAAATATCTTATAGAAAAGTCAAATAATAATTTTTCCGACCTAGGAATCGAACCTAGGGCCTCATGCTCAGTAGTCGTGCTTGCGACCAATCGACTAATAAGGCAGTCACATTAAAATAGAATTGCAATAATACTTTTGCCTGGGAATCAAATACAAAACATTCAATATACTCACGCTTGCGAGTAGTCTAGTACTCACAAACGAAGTAGTCCTTACATGACTAAAATAAAACTATCTATCTATCTATCTATATAAATAAAAAGAGAAGTCCTGACTGACTGACTGACTGACTCATCAACGCCCAGCCCAAACCCTTGGACCTAGAAAGCTGAAATTTTGCACAGAGGTTCCCTTTATAATGTAGACAAGGAATAAGGAAGGATTTTGTGAAATTCAACCCCTATGGGAGTTAAATAGGGGATGAAAGTTTGTATATAAAAGGCAAAGCTGATTGACTGAGGACCAACGAAAAGGCCAAACCCTAAGGTCTACAAACTTAAAATTTGTACGTCGCACACGTATTCCTCTTATGATGTAGGCATCCACTAAGAAAGGATTTTTCAAAATTCAAGGGGTCACCCCCTTGAATTTTGAAAAATCCTTTCTTAGTGGTAACAGGGTATGAAAGTTTGTATGGAAATCGTAATTTTTGATATCTCCGACATTCACACGGGCGAAGTCGCGGGAAAAAGCAAGTACGAAATAATTATCCAAAAAAGCATCTCATGAAATTTAAATGAAAGACGAGTGTATGCCGAAATCTTAAAAGCAAAACACAAGGCCCCTAAAACGTGACCTCCTCTTCAGAAACCTGTATTCCAGCCACTAATTTAAGTTTCGCTCACAACCTCCAGAACACTGCATAGCCAAAATAAAAAGACCTCTCTATTACTTCGAATACTTAAGATTCGCGAAGAAGTCAGCAGAATAAATGGCCTCGCAGGGGTCACATATTCTGGGCACGTGAGGAGTCGACCCTCAAATTTTAGTGGCGTTGAATTCCCGAGCACCTCATTAATTTCAGAGCTTCTTTCAAAGTTTTTCGTCGTTTCATTTTGGGGTTTGCTTAATTAAATCTAGTTTTAGAACTTCATAGGATTTTGTGGACGTCTTCAGGTAAAAATGTCTTCTTTTATATTAACGTTTTCGTTAGTTGCATAGCATAGTCATTAAGGTTGCACAAGCCAGTCATTCTTCCATGCAAACGTAGTATGGTGATTACTCCTCTGGTTGACGGCGTAGGTTCAAAATTAAAAATTGTATCAACTGGTCTTGTCATTATCTTGGCCTTTATGGAAGCAGAATTGGAAAAAAAAATATTTGTTTGGAAGTTATGAGCGTCGAAACTTTCATATTTTAGCACTAATTTTAACCATTTTTGGGCGTAAATAAGTTACGTATATAGTACGAAAATGAAAAAAGTGAAACCATACAGACATAGATTAGTTATTAAAGAATTCAAATAATTTTATTTTGAACAGATACATTCAATGGATTTTACATGGTATCCATACTACCAAAGGTCTGCATAGAAACAATCGCGCGCCCGTTTTAGTTGTGTCTCTTTCGCTCTATGCATTTCGCTCGTGATGTCGAATGAAATAGCATGCATTTTAGTCCCGCCCACCAACTAGTTCGTGCCATTGGCTTGTTTACCCTTAAGTCACATCAACATCACGCTTGGAAACCCCAAAGGGTTAAGCATAAGTGTACCCATTATTACAACCACATATCGGCACTTATGTTTAAGTTATATGTAATAGGGGACGACTGCCATTAGCCAGGCACAAAGCCAGGCTTCGTGGCTGGTATTGGCTTGCCATAAACACAAATCAAATTTTTTCTTTTATTCATTTTTCTTTTTATTGGTTTTTTGAAAAAAATGTGTATTTTATACCTAATTAGCACAGATAAACAATAATTGTTAATTAATTCGAGGAAGAGCGAGGTTTATCCCATCAAAAGTATCTTCGGATTACTTACTGGGAAGCCCCGGCAACTTAAATGTATAGATAGATTTAAGATAATAAACACATTTTTTTTTTTGGTGAAGAGAAATATCTGATGGAAAAACTCAATAAAACGTTATCCGGATGAGAATCAAACCAAGGAACTTATGCACACGCTTGTGACCACTAGACCAACGGGGTATTTATTATCATTAACGCATATAATGATAATTCTGAGAAGTATGTAAAACTATTAATCAATTTGTCCCCAAAGCACGCACAATGCACGACAGCACTGCGCTGGTTTCGTATCCACCCTGTATTCAACAGTCCGACAACAACCGCCTGGGCAGTATCCCACCCGATGCCACATAGACTAGACATACTGCAGGTTATCACCGATATCTAGTCGACGTTCCACACATTCGAACGAAGCGCTTTGCTAGGTAAGTCCTTTATTATGCGCACAGCCAAGGAGTGGAATTCCCTGCCTGCGTCGAATTTTCCGAGTACATATAACCCTAATCTATTTAAGTCGCGAGTAAACAGGCTTCTTCTGGGTAAGCTCGTTCCATCGTCGACAAGAGCAAGCCCATTTATAATTAAAAAAAAAAAACATCCGTCTGACCAGAGACTCCTTTTATTTTGGGGACTGGGAAATCATCAAATAATTCCTCCCGCTCTGGGCAGAGCGAAAAGGAGTGTCAGACTTCTACTGACTAATAACCACCCATGTTCCTTCTTAGCCCTTGTGCCGAGGCCGCGGTATCTCTTTCGAACAACCCGCAGCCCTGGAGGGGACCAGAGACTCCTTGTATCTTGGAAGAACGACATACTTTATATGCTGTTTCTCATACAGTAACCAAAAAATTGCCAAGTAACTCATTCTTTTCAATCCCCAAAAAAATGCAAAGTGGAGATTCAATTAGGCCTAAGTTCCACGAACATTCTATTACTCTCACCAGCCGATCGTTTGTCAACGTCGTTTATATTAATTTGCATTAAATTCCCTCCTACGTTGATATGCCAGGAGCCCATTTATATTGTTTGAAGTTAACTCAATTTCACGGTGAGCCTGGATGCCATAACGGTTTCTGTTGCGCGCATTACACCTCGAATTATGGATACGTGTACTAAATCTGCATGTGTTTGGGTTTCGAATAGAATTAAGAGGGGCTGTCTTGGAAAATGAGCTGTGGGCCAAAATATTATTATACACTTTCTGGAGCCTTGACACAGGCAGAAAGATCTTGTAGACCACATACAAGATAACGGAACGAGGTGGACACGAACAGGTCACCATCGAAAACAACTGGAAGTCATGGAGAGAGGTTTTTGCAGTGCAGCAAACAACAACAACAGTGATGCAACAGCATCAGTATCAGTCTTATAGAAATAGCTTAGCCACTTCTTGTCTGGTGTACATTCAGTCTCAGCAGCTCATCATCATCAT
This sequence comes from Diarsia dahlii, assembly GCA_949775195.1. NCBI lineage: Eukaryota > Metazoa > Arthropoda > Insecta > Lepidoptera > Noctuidae > Diarsia > Diarsia dahlii. The sequence goes on from OX459195.1 coordinate 19,350,702, forward strand.
GAGCCTATAATGTTCCCACTGCAGGGACCCGGTCCTCCTCTCTAGGAGAGGTATGGGCTATAATCCACGACAGCAAGGTTGGTATTGGGTCACATGTCTTCGTTTTTTTTGGTTGTAAGACATTTTCCGGTCCGCACGATGTTTTCCTTCACTGTTTCGAGAGCAGCGGTGATGATATAAATAACACAAAGTAATGCGCCTGCTTGGGATCGAACCCAGGAATTACTGTTCGTAAGTCGGAGCCGCCGCCACTGGGCCACAGCAGCCCAATGCCAGTATTTTAGATGGGGCGAATACTTTACCTCCTCAACCACTGGGGGACTTATTTGTATACATATTTTACAAAGCATAATAATAATGAGTCTATTAAATCGTTGTGGCGGTTAGTGAAGGTATGTAGTGTAGTTCTTATTAGTCACAGCTGCAAATTCTTCAGCTACAAAAGCACTTTATTCTATACTGATTTAGTTATCTTCAGGAATTTAAAGTGCCTATCAGGTTGCGACTTTCATTATTCCGACCATCATGCGAAACTTTAAAATGCAGCCATAAAACGAGTTTTGTGGCCGTCCCTAAAAGTAATTACTCTCGACTCGAACCGAAGGATCTTTGAAAACCTTGGCACCACTAACAGCATATTCTTGGGAAAACATCCTCAACTAAAGCTTTCAATTTTAAAGTTCAAAGTCTTTGAGTGAGCACGTAATCCTGTGGATGGTTCAAAGGCTTTAGTCATTTTCATTTCAGTTTTTTTGGACTGCATTTCAGACTCATCTTGAAGCATTTGCGTGTTATTATTACAGAACCTCCACAAAAGTGAATGGTTTCTGCAGTATTTTGCATATCCTGAGTTTTATTACATAGTTTTGGAAAGTGTTTTTTTTTTCTATTATTACAGTGTCCTTTCGTTCAACAAAAAAAGAAAGGAACAGAGAGTGCACCTGTGCCTGCGCATACACTTGTGCACTATAATATCTCCTGCGCATCGGGCTAATCTCCACTAAGATTGGCCGCCGTGACCGAAAAACGGTCAGGAGGGACTAATATAATAAACCGGGCCCGACGGCTGACCTTTCTATATTTAGAACATTCAATTTACGAAATCGTACGTATGTAAGTAAAAATGTTTTATGTGATTCGGGATATAAAATTAGTTTTCCTATACATAAGACATTCTATCAGCAGTCTTCTTCTTTCTTAGGTGGTTAGTGCGTAGCCTCGTGTCAGTTTTTATGCCACCTATCTCTGACTTGACTTTACATGACATGACGATTTTATGTTTCAGGCGTGCTGGTTTTCTCATGATGTTTCCCTCACCGTTTTGAGAGCAGTGGTGATGAAATAAATTGCACTAAGTGATGCGTCTGCCTGATCGAACAGGGCTCGTAAATCATGGTCGTTACTACGCAACTAGAGTACAGTCTCACTTATGGGTGTCATGTGATATCTACCAACCCGCACTGGGCCCACGTGGTAAATATCCGTCTATCGATTGCATCTCACCGAGAATTATATATTGAAGTACAAATAAATTCATTCAAAGACATTCTCCCTTATCTAAGCTCTTTAATAAGTTCTATCTGGATAACTTTCATAAAATTATGAATAACTTATTGTTGGAATAGATACAATAGTACCTCACTATCTACGTATACATTCCTATTCCTGTAGTTTTCGAATAAACAAAATGCAAGTCTCGATTGCAAGATGGAGTGAGAAGTTACTATTGCAAACAGTCACAACTCACAACTCCACACGCGACACACGGCACACACAATACAGTGGTCACACAAACTACGCAGACAAACATTCAGACACGAGGCAAACATCTGCGGACTGAACCAATGTTTGTTTCGATGAGAATCGAGTCCTCGATCACGGAGACCGAGATATACCTACACGCTTAGTTTTTGTTTACTTTTAGAAAACTTTTACTGTGAAATCCCTAAATTGTGAAAATAATCAGATGTTCCTTGCGTTTTGACGATTTATGCTAACTCAAATATTCTAGGTTTCAAGGTTGGTACACATAGTAAATATAATGATGAGTACAATGAATCCTTAAGGGTTAACAAAAACTAAGGTTGTATAAATACTTAGGACGAACTTTGGTAAAGCGACATTGCTGTTATTGTCAAAGATAATAATTTATTTTTCTAAAGTGTTTTGTACAACTTTTAAAGGAACTACGTGTTTTATTTTAATTTTAGTTTGCATGCTGAATAAAATATACGAAACCTTTTTATTTGTAAGACCAGACAGACATCAGTACATCATATTTACGTGACCGTCAACGTTACGTGTGTAGTTATAGTTTATAAGGTTTTTCATATGACTGCATTAGTTTGTTGTTATTGTTTTATATTGTATGTGTATTTCACCTATGGGCCTTAGAACCCTGAAATAATATGTTTATTATTATTATATTTCATTCAAATAAATTATTCTTTATCCCGAATCACAAAATGATCAAACTATAAGTGCAAGTCGGAAACGCAACATGTCTCAGTCAAAGCTCCTAGCCAAAGAGCAGGCAAGTTCATATTTCACCAAGGATTCGGGATCCTAAACAAGGATATTTCAACGCTGTGTACGACTCAGTACATCTATCATCATTTACTCTCGATCCGAACCCAGATTGAAACTTACACCATCCTATCTTTTCCGGTATTGAGAACAGATTACTGGTTTATATTATTTTTGGTTATATTTTTTTAGACGGACGCTATCAAAAATCTCATAAGTAGTGAATGCTGCAGTGGCAGGAAACAGAAATAGAGTACAATAGCCTTTTTTATGGGGGGTGGGAAATCATCGAATGACTCCTCCCAGTCTGGGTAGAGCGGTATGAGTGTCAGACTTCTACTGACTAAAACCCACCTATGCTCCTTCTTAGCCCTTGTGCCGAGGCCGCGGTATCTCCTTTGAAAAACCAGCAAACCCGACAGGGAGTGCAATAGCTTCAATTAGAGTAAGAATAAAAGAAAGAAAATACTTTGATTTGGGACATGCCACAAGTGAAATATTAAACAAAAATTAATGTAGAAAAAAAACCATGCGATGTTCAGCAAAATGCCTCTCGGCAACTAGTGTCCGGCGCTAGTTTTCAATTGAACCTAGATTCGAGAGGTCACGGAAGTATTCAGAGTACGATTGGCAACCCTAGAATGTGATAATAAAAGTCTTCATAATGTCAGTATAAAGCGCAATAGTATTTATTCTCTGCATGCAGTAACAACAACGTACCTACTGGCAATCGAATCGCTATCGGTCGTAGCGATCAAATCCGAGCCAAATGGATTGGATTGGCCAAATTGTCCAAATTGCCCCGCCTGGCAAATGCTGGGTCGTTATGGCACTGTTACCTCACGACGAAATATTAGCAGCTTCCGTGCTGGGGTTATATAGAGATTTTAAATCAGGATTGTGGCTTTGAACGCTGATAAACAGGGACCTTTTTTATTGGCCAAAATTGCACTAGTGGATTGGTAATTGATTTCCCAAAAATTACTAATGTTGTAAGAACTGTCTCCTCTGGGGGCACGTGACCAATCCTCACACAACCACCTTGCGCTGGAGACTACGTCATCGAGGGTAAAGGATATAGCCCAGGACAGTACCTATTTATTCACACCAAAGTAGCCGAGAAAGATCATTATAATTACATGGGACTACAAACGTAACTTCCGAAATGTGGGTGTACTTGTTATGTATACCTCTGCCTAAACATTCGGGGAATACGAGGCGTGATGTTTTGATCTTGTTTCAATTTAGCCCAAATAACTTTAAAAGCACCTGCCAGCAGAGTATAAAAAAGTATAGTCCCGACTAGGACCACTCGCCAAGAACCTGTGCTACACAATATTTTAGTACTACTATTAAATCGTTTTCTAAAGGCGTCGACATAAACAAGACACCTCTATACACCATCTAGAATTAATCAACCACTTACGGCAACCGATTTGACCCGCAGGACAAATGACTTCATGGGCCATTGACCCGTAGCTTAGTCAATGAGTTAGGTGGCTCAGCGTCGTAATATATGGCAGTGTCTTACCATGTAGAGTATAGAGCATACTATATTGGAGAGACTTCTTAAGGAATCCATTTGGCAAACTGTTAGGGGCTGGTTTTACTGCGTGAATATGTTTGGCTTATTTGGTATGCTTTTAATTTTAATTGTTATCTTTTGCTTCTCAGTGTCATTGCCAAAACAATTGATATCGGTAACGTCATAATCGAATCAGTTTGAAATGAGTTAATTTCGATAATGTTTTGTTGAAAACATACAATCCCTTAGAATATGTTGTAGAGATACTCTTAATTTTTTTGCCATTCAATGTGGCTATTTTATAGAGCTACATGGAAACTATATGGCAGCCATATCGCTGCAGTCTGTCGTCTGCAAAACCATTTCTTTTCCCTAGTTGTAAGTTACAACGCGACATATTTTCGTCCAAAATTCCGCAGTTTCTTAAGACGAGGGTGTATAACCAGTGTGTGTTTCCAGTAATGACTTATGGCACAGAGACATGCTCATTAACTGCTGGCCTCTTAGAGAAGCTCAGAGTCACGCAGCGAGCCAAGGAGAGAGTTTTGCTCGGAGTTTCTACGTGCGAAAAAATCCGAAATGATTAAATTCGCCGAAGAACCCGGGTCACCGACATAGCTCTCAGAATATGCAAGTTGAAGTGGCAATGGGCAGGCCAAATCACTCGAAGAACCGACAACCAATGGGAAAGAAAGGTTCTCGAGTGACGACTCTTTTTGTAAAAATAACAAAAAGAGTCGCCACTCGAGAACTTAACAATATTTCCGAAGTACTTCCAAGAAATACTGCTACGACTTTTATCACCATAAAGCACGGTTAAAGAGAGTTTATTTATACTAATACTTAATAAACTGGTCACTTTAAAATGATACACAAAAAAAAAAACCGAAACAAAATGGCACGTGCTAGCCTCCTCGCTCACGCCGAGCAGCAAGTGGCGGCGGCGGCGGCGGCGCACGGTGGGCTGAAAATCGGCTTTCATAGACTTAGGCATTTTATTTTGTAAGTGCCAGTTTTTATGCCGGATATCACTTCTATTAGTTATAACAATATACAAAAATGACACCAGAATTGATTCTGCACAAAAACGAAGGAATTATAATTTTTTTACGAAAATTTTGTATGGAGATAGTATGAAAAATCGAAATATCTCTAAAACGGCAGGGATAACCGTAATATCCTTATAGGGGGTTATAGTACTAATTATTTATGATTTTTTGACATACGTTACATAATGTTTGAAGATGCCGTTTTTTTTTTTAAAAATCGTCAAAATATTTTTATTTATTTTTACATATGAAACGTTCCTTTTAGTGTTTAAGTGGAAGAATTCAGAGCTTTAACAACTCCTAACATAAAATAGCATCACCCCTATAGACCTGAAGGACTAGACAGAGGTGTGCCCATGCTGTCGCTTCTTTTTGAATGATAGGGGAATGAAATTGTTAATTGATCATACCCTAAAAGTATGATTACAGCATAACCCCGGACACATAATAATAATATCCTTAAAGCGGGTTATAGTACTAATATTATTTGTTTTTACTTAGGAAACTTTTCAAAACGATCCAATAACTGTGTCAAAGTTAAGAACATCGTTAGGAAGCATGCTTTTTCCCCAAATATTAAAAATATGTGAAAAAAAAATAGACTGTTTATATACTTTTTATCGATAGGTAATTTAAATAAAACAGAAGTAAGTAAATATTTTGTATAATTGAATTTATAGCACTTAGATATTATTTTTGTTACTTCTGTTTTATTTAAATTACATATCAATTTTAATTTCAATATTAAATAAACTGTTTTTTTTTAACTTAGAATAATAAATTGCCGGCACTCTAGATCTAGAACAAACTCGTCCTCTATAAGTAGGTACTTAAATGCGTTTTTCTTATTATTTTTTTTACCATCGTCCTTATTTTGGTGGTCTGAATGATTTCTGAAATTTTGTCCACCTATTTTAATGGGACTTTATATATACAGTCTATTTTTTTTTCACATATTATCGTCTATCTATCTATATAAATAAAAAGAGAAGTCCTGACTGACTGACTTACTGACTCATCAACGCCCAGCCCAAACCCTTGGACCTAGAAAGCTGAAATTTTGCACAGAGGTTCCCTTTATTATGTAGACAAGGAATAAGGAAGGATTTTTTCGAAATTCAACCCCTATGGGAGTTAAATAGGGGATGAAAGTTTGTATGGAAAATCGTCATTTTCACGCGGGCGAAGCCGTTGGCAAAAGCTAGTTCTTAATATTTAGGGAAAAAGCATGCTTCCTAACGATGTTCTTAACTTTAACACAGTTAATGGATCGTTTTGAAAAGTTTCATATGTAAAAATAAACAATATTAGTACTATAACCCCCTATAAGAATATTATTAATATATATATTATTATTATTATGTGTCCGGGGTTATGTTGTAATCATACTTTTAGGGTATGATCAATTAACAATTTCATTACCCTATCTTTAAAAAAGAAGCGACAGCATGGGCACTTTGACACTGATATTCAACTATTTGGTATTGTTGGAAATCTTACAAGATCAACAAGATACTACACACCTCTGTCTAGTCCTTCAGGTCTATAGGGGTGATGCTATTTTATGTTAGGAGTTGTTAAAGCTCTGAATTCTTCAACTTAAACACTAGAAGGAACATTTCATATGTAAAAATAAATAAAAATATTTTGACGATTTTTAAAAAAAAAACGGCATCTTCAAACATTATGTAACGTATGTCAAAAAATCATAAATAATTAGTACTATAACCCCCTATAAAGATATTACGGTTATCCCTGCCGTTTTAGAGATATTTTGATTTTTCATACTAGCTCCATACAAAATTTTCGTAAAAAAATTATAATTCCTTCGTTTTTGTGCAGAATCAATTCTGGTGTCATTTTTGTATATTGTTATAACTAATAGAAGTGATATCCGGCATAAAAACTGGCACTTCCAAAATAAAATGCTTAAGTCTATGAAAGCCGATTTTCAGCCCACCGTGCGGCGGCGTGCTATGGTAACTCGGCGGCGTGACGCCGGCGCGGCGCCCATATCTGGTTGTAACACGACGATTTGATGCAGGTAGGCCATTTATTGAAATTTAAAAACAACAGTTGTAAAAAAAACAGTTTTTAGTCTCAATCCCTTTCGATTCAGAAATCAATTGTAATTTTATTCTTCTGAGTTTTCACCGAAATCCCCCTTAAACTATCTATATCCTTTGTTCATTTCCTTAGAGGAGGATGAAAAATCCCTAATAACAAATGGGGTGGAGCAGCGCTGGGCTTATTGATGACCGTCATTATTTGGTTAGGCGTCCTCTGTGCCAAATTATTGGCCAAATCTGTAATAAAGAATTTAATCTCGGATTTTCATGGTGCTGATAGATTGATATTGTGTCATGGTGGCTTTTATTTTGTGTGGGATTATGTTTTGATTGTTTTGTATATAGGATATTGTCTTGATTGATGGTGGGGGAAAATAGGTAATAGGCTTAATATTATTTTACGAACGTATTAGAAGGTCAGTAACAGTTTTCTCAGCTGTGATTTGATTTGAAATAACTGAACCCGTGTAGTGGATGAGCTTTTGTTTTTTTTTAATTGAAACAAGTTGGCCACACTATTCTTAGACCACTGCAACTTCTGAAAGCCAGAATCAACAGTGACAATCACCAGAACAGCGCCGAAAGAATGAAGCTGGACGAAGGTCCTGAGAAATAATTTAACTGTCTTGGATCCCACAACGAAATGAATCAGAAAAGCGGAGGAGCAAGAAAACATAATTCCCATTTCTTTAGTTCAATTCAACATTGCACAAATATGAAATCAGGGCTTCAATTGAGAAAATCCTGATGAAGAAACCCAATATCACTTTGCCAGACTCGAGATTCGAACCAAAAACAGTGAACCTAAATCATTCTGAAATGGTCTAGAATTCTAAATCAATGGTTTCTCTGCATACAAAACAAAAGAGTGTACAGATATTTTTTGTGTGATTATCACGACTGTGAGAACATTTTATTTAGGAGCCAATTTTGGAGGAAGTGTATTAAAAAAGACATTTAATCAACAAATTCTTCCTGCCGTCGTTAATAAAATTCGTCTTTAAACAGCATACTCAAATAATATTATTCATTCTATTGCCACCAGTTATCGAAGGCTAAGCATGATGAATGTGACAGTTATACGTTAGAAGGGTTCGATTTAGTGTCGCCGAACTTTGGTCCAAATCGCTGATTAGTTGCCGGATCATTGAGCTAGTAGTTCATTAAGTAATACTCGGGTTTCATTGTTTGGCTAATTAGATTGGGTTTCGAAGGCTTAAGCTATTTCCTTCACACTTTTTGTGTTTGATAAGATTATAAAAATAAATCATCATCTTTCTGCCCTTTTTTTTATTTTTTTTATTATAAATGGGTTTGCTCTTGACTTCAATCTTGCCCTAAGGGCAGAGATGATGTCGACGATGGAACGAGCTTACCCAGTAGAAGCCTGTTTACTCGCGACTTAAACAGATTAGGGTTATATGAACTCGGAAAAACCGACGCAGGCAGGGAATTCCCCTTGATCCATTTTACTTGGGATCGCAGCAATACGTTTTCTTCTTTCTGACTCCCTTGTCAAATGGCATCATTTCCTCCTTTCTCTTTCATATCATTCCTCTTACAATCCATCCAATTAAATATTCATCACTTTTTTCGTTAGCTCGTGGCTTAATAAGAACTGCCACTCAGGTCGATCTTTAGTTAAAGCTGTGCTTGCCTAGGTCGGTCTGTGGATGGGTGACCGCCCGACATACCGAGTTTCCTCCGTGCCTCGGAAAGCACGTTAAGCTGTTGGTCCCGGCTGCCATATATATAGATCTTTGGCAGTCGTTACAGGTAGTCAGTGACCTGAAATTCTGACATACACTCTTACCAAAGGGTATTGTATTACCTAGTATTAACTGGGTTGTGGAGGTCAGATAGGCAGTCGCTCCATGTAAAATACTGGTATTCAGCTACATCCGGTTAGAATGGAAGCCGACCCCAATATAGTTGGGAAAAGGCTAGGCAGATGATGACTTTTTTAGCCACATACCTACGTTTCATCCTGGTTGTCCAATCCATACCAAGACAAACGACTTAATTTCAATTCTTCTGTAATAGCTAGAAGAATAACATAAGCGTACATTAGTAATTAAAACGCATTCTCAGTTTGACTGTACAAATGTACATGAAAAACTCCACATGCTTAACCAATCACCAAAATCAAAATATTTATATATAATATATACTTTACAACGTCGTGAAATGACACTAGTTCCCTACAGGTTGGTCGTTCGTTACCTATTAATAAGAACCGCCAAGAAATTTCATGGTTGCTCTTTTAAAACGATTTTGTTTTACAATATTATAATTATATTAGTACTTAGGTATATGGGCGGACAACGTAGGCCCAATAATCAGTCGTAGGTTACTACACAAAATAACGTAAAACAAGATAAAATGTTATTTTGTTAATGTTGTTCACAAACAATATAGTCAATGGCCAACTTTAGATTTTACCACTCAGCCTATTAGACCGACCTGAACATATTATTTAGCACCCGTAATATTCTAGAGTACAACAGTACCTAGGTAGGTACTAAATGTAACTTAATATCAGTAACAGAACTGAAATCTCTATTTAAACATCAAGCGCAGAAAGTTGTAAGTTTCCGCACTAGTTTACCTTGATTATTTACCAAGCTGCAGTTTTGTTGACTTCAAGTTGTTAAGCTACTGGTAAGACGGAGCTGTGATTATGAATTCTGAAGCTAAGTTACTAACTTTAAGTAACAGTTGTACTTGAAGTAGCCAATCAATTACTTGGTGCTTAGAGGGTAGTTTTGTTTTATATAGGAAAGTTGTGTAGGTAGCGCGTATTTTATCTGCAATTTGTTTTGAACAAATTATTATTACTTTATAAAATAGTTATCTTATAAAATAGATAAATAAGATTAATATTTTAAATTCAACAATGATTATTGCTCTGGTATCAATATTAAATACTGATGTTACTAATACAGTAACTCAGTAACATTAATAAGACCCTACTCTAAAAAGATGAATAAATCTACAAAAAAAAGAACACGACCTCCTTCCAAATTCCGAGCTATTCTTTATTTAAATCCGTACCGCAATAAAGTACCATAGCTAAAAGATTTGGGGACGAACATTTATAAGGGGCATGTCACGCGCTACTATATTATGAGGTCCAGACTCGGCCCGGGGTCAAGGCCGGCAATAAATAGGTAAGGAATGACGGACCCACGCTGCATTCTGATCTCGTCGTCGAGTCGTGATCATATCTTACCCGTCGTATATTTTTTCATATATATATATAATAAATTTATTTCAGACCATAATCATCACACAGGTAATAGACACAGATCCATATTAAATGTTAGTAATCACTTAAAAACTATGTTAGTGAAACACACAAATAAAATATAACAAAATACAATTATACAAAATACAATAAGAATTGCAATCACACCGATGTGTGGAGTGCGATCCAGTGCCTTACAAACGGACCATCAAGCCTGTCCGCTATTACTTTCAATATGCTGTTTGAGCTTGCCCGTATACGGTGTAACAGTGAGGCCGCCCTCTTTCTCATGATGGCATGAAAGCCATCAATTCTAGCTTCACAAAACATGCCCGATGCACTACAGTATCTCGGAAGCCCCAACAACATCCTAAACACATTATTATATTGAACTCGCAGGGCATTAAGTGCCCGCTGAGTACAGCTGACCCAAAGGGTGCACGAGTAAAACGAAAGGCAATATGCACGGAACATAGTGCACTTCACCTCACCCGCACATCGTTTAAACCTGCGAGCCAGCATGTTCCCACGGACAGCCAATGCCCTACGTTCCCTCTCAACGTCCACGTCATCAGTGAGGTCCTCCGTGACCCAGTGGCCCAGGTACTTAACTTGCGTAACTCTATTAAGTGGTATACTATTTAGTGTAACAGTTGGGACAGTGTCAACTTGCAGATTCCGTGGTTGAAATACTAGCAACTCACTTTTCTTCGCATTGTACCTCAGCCCATGGGCCACGGCGTACTCCTCACATTTCAAAATGAGTTTACGTAGGCCGCTGATTGAAGGACTCAGCAGCACCATATCGTCAGCGTAGCTTAGATTATTAAAACAAGTGCCATCAATAGTACAGCCGACTGCAGTGCTACTGAGACCCTCAATCAACTCATTTATGTACAGGTTGAAGAGCCGAGGGGATGTTAACCCGCCCTGCCTCACACCACACTCCAACCTGTACTCATCAGACAAAACGTTAGCCCACCTTACAACGTTAGCTTGATTGCTATACCAGTAGTCAAAAACATTAATGATCTCAACGGGAAGTGAGGTGGACCTCAGCTTCTCCCAGAGATGTTTATAAGACACCAAATCGAAAGCTTTTGAAAGATCAAGGAAGCATCCATAAACTGGAGTCTTCCTGTCCGTATAGTACCGGACAGTATGCTTAAGACATAAGATTGCTGTTTCCGTGGACAGTCCGGCTTTGAAACCGAACTGTGCATCATTAATATTCAGATGTTTACAAAGTTGTTGATCTAGCATACTGTCCAGCACCTTTGCTATAGTGGTGGCAAGCGAGATGGGTCTGTAGTTGGAGCCATCCGAGGGGTCACCAGTTTTATTCTTGATTACTGGCACAACAATAGCTTTCGTGCACTCGTCCGGTATGTACGAGTGTCTTAAACAAAAAGTAAAAAACATAGACAACACTCTAGGTAAATGTACACCTGCGTGCCTCAGGTGCTCAACGCTAATTCCGTCATGTCCCGGGGACTTACCCCTCGTCATCTTACTGATAGCGGAAGCTACTTCCTTAGCAGAGAAGCTAACAGATGGTAAAATATTTGGCTTCCGAGCATCAGCTTTGAGCACCCGCGGCAACACAGGCGGAAGATCAGACGGCACAACTTTAAATTTACTGACAAACATATTGGCAATGTCAAGTGACTCACCGAAGCCATCGACGCTGAGAGGGATGTACGGTCGTGGATTAAGCTTACCAGTCTCCTTCCAAAAGCTTTTAAAGTTCTTTTTTGCGTGCTGTGTAGCCAAAACATCCATCTTTACCTGCTCTGCGTTATTCTGACACCATTTAAGTTTCGATTTAAAATTACGTCGAGTCTCTGTCATCCCATCGTACACGGGTCCACTACGTGGACGCCCCATAGACAACCACAACTGGAACTGCAAACGCGCTTCCCTATGTGCTGGATAAACATGTCTGTTCCAGCCCACAACACACTTTTTATGAGAACGAAATTTACGATCAAAGCTGTCCACGGCCGCTTCACTTAACGTATGTATAATATTAGTGTACATTTTATCAATCACTGATCTATGCTCCACCTTGTTACACATGCCATCACAACAGTGACTTAGTTCTGAAGGAAAATCCAAGTCCCTGAGTTTGACATTACACAACTTGTGATAGTGCTCAATTTGCTTAATGTCCCTATTACCCCAAACAACTTTATTACAATTATTATCATTTATAATATATTGGGGTCGTAACACATTTAAGCTGCAATTAATCTCTAATGCCAGGTGGTCAGACCAGGATGAGTCATAGTGCACCTTCACGTCCATAACCGACTGCCTGGCAGCCTCAGTCACTACGCAATGATCAAGCCAACGAGTGGTTCCGTGAGCGTCGCTTATAAAAGTGAAGGCACTACCTAACTTCTCAACGTCTATACATGACCATAATTGCTCACAACAGAATCGGTCAAGTTCTCTGCCAAACCGCTCACCTGGATGAGCGTTATAGTCACCCAGCATATAAACTGACGCCACTTGTATATTTTCTATAATAGAACTCATCTCACTAAGACATTCCGTAAATTGTATTAGATTGTCCATTAAATCTACAGGCATATAAACCGAGAACACTAAAAAAGATCGACCTTTAACACTCACTTTTATTGCGGATAGCCGTACACTATTCGTTTCAAGCACTGTCACAGAATCGAAGGCATTCTTCCGCCACAGCAATGCTACGCCGCCGTAAGGTCTGCCTCGTATTACGCCAACAGACGTGTCGATAGCAGACTTGCCCGTAAAACCAAACTCGTTGTTAATCTTCCCAAGGATAGCTAAGTCATGTGGAAACAACCAGGTTTCTTGCAAAGCCACGACATCGGCTTGTTTACATAAACATCGCACGTAGTCCATCGAACGAGTAACAGACTTGCAATTATAACTAAAGAATTTACAACTTATCTGTGTATCCATGTTATGCATGTTTGTTTACGTCATTCTCTCGAAAGCCGGTTGGCTTATCAACACGATTCATAAATCGTCTGAAAGTTATTCCAGATGGCCACAAGTTGTCGTCTAAGAAAGCGTCAATTTTGTGTGCAGTAACAGAGATTTTATAAGAATTGTAATCTCTCTGTTTTTTCATCTTTATTTTCACAGGCGATACCCTCTCTTTAGTTTTATCATAAATATATTCCACAATGTCAGATTCCATAACATCCTTGTGTACATTCGATACAAATAACGGTACTTTGGTTATCGCTGCTTTGAATTTACAACTAGGATCTAATGCGGCTTTTCCCTTAATTCCAATAAATTTATTTCTGAGCCGCTTATTCTGTACAACAATCCATTCATCGTTATTTTTATCTTTTGGCCACTCACCTACCTTACTAGCCATTTCAACAAAAGAAATCTTTTTAGGCGAAGAAACCGCAGCGGTTTGTTTACATTTAAACGACCGCGCGCGCGCTGTCGACGCTGTCGTCCCGCTCGCACCACTGATAAGGATAGTTGTGTTGTCATACACACTGCTCGACGTACGTTCCAAGTCGTGGTCATTACGCTCAGATAGATAATCAGGAGCGCCTGCATATGTTATCACCAAGGGCTGCTCGTCGACTTGCATGTTGTTTTGCCCTGGAGAAGACGTCACACTACTAGAACAAGCCATAAACGGTGTGTCCCTTGGAATGCCGTTATATATATCAATAATAACCTTATCAGTAGGCAAAGGGCTAACCGGCATTTCTGGTAACAAACTCCTTCCAACATGACCTTGAGCCGTGTCAGTTGTTTTTTGAGTAGTTTGAAGGTTGGGCGATAATATTTCGCTCGCTTCAATGTCCGTGTACCCACTATTTTTCACCGTACTCTGGTGTTCAATTTTATTTTCTAATTCATCCACCGATTTTATGGTAGCATAATTTTTCTTGATCTCTTGAACATCTGCTTTCAGCCTCACAATATCTTTTAATAACGCTGTTACGTCTACGTGATCGAAAGTCACGGGTGGGAGTTTATTCAAATCTCTCGCCACGAAAATGGGGACTGTGTCAGGATCCGTATTTTTAAAAACAGCTATTATATCCTCCAGGGGGTCTAAAACGGCCACTTTGGCAGAATCGTCTAAGGAAAATATTAAGAATAATGTTCGAATTCGTAAAATGGTCACAATATGGCAATTCCTAATATTACTCGCTGAGGATTCAATTCACGCAATTCCTCTAACTGACAATTTTGTATGGAGATTCGTAAAATGGCCACATTTGATGAAAGGCGCCAATGCTGCGCTAATGTCAAATAGCAGATTCTTAATAAGTTAGTAAATACCAACATCTTACGAGTCTTAAACATTTAGTGAATAAATAAATAAAATATGGCCGATTTAGCGCTTTAGACAATTTTTTTGGAGCACGCGCGTGTTTTGTATTCCATAATAACTCGCGGACGAAATAAAACTCTTCGGAATCTGAAAATACCGAAATGCTGGACAAGAGTTTGTTGGGTGTCTAAAGATCAACTAAAAGTGTTGGTCGGGGTCTCATCCAGGAGCTGGAGCCGTACCTACTTAAGTGCCCGTCAGGATAACATAAATACTACCTCCAAGGCAAGTAAAAGGATTGTGATATTAATATTTAAAGTTATGTATATTAATTAAGCAGATACACACTTTCATTTAGTACTAGAGACCCGCCCCGGCTTCGCACGGGTGCAAAAAACCTTCTTCTTGAATCACTCTATCTATTAAAAAAAAACCGCATCAAAATCCGTTGCGTAGTTTTAAAGATCAAAGCATACATTAGGGACAGACAGCGGGAAGCGACTTTGTTTTATACTACCTACTAGTGACCCGCCCCGGCTTCGCACGGGTGCAAAAAAGGTATTAAAACCTTCCTCTTGAATCACTCTATCTATTAAAAAAAACCGCATCAAAATCCGTTGCGTAGTTTTAAAGATTTAGCATACAAAGGGACATAGGGACAGAGAAAGCGACTTTGTTTTATAATAAGTAGTGATAGTGATGTAGTGATGATGATGATAGTGATTGTAGAGGTTTACCCGGTACCCCCTTCAATAAATATACCTACTGATATTGATATACTTAGGTAATAAGTTAATAACTTACTACAATCTTCTATTAACATTTGAGCTGTGACCCGTACTACTACTGGCAGATACTAAGAGCTAACCTCTGCTTCACCCTTCAGGATTAAAAAGGTTGAATGTTGTTATTTTTCTTTACTTTTCAACATAATCATAATCATCGTCCACAGCCCATCTCCACCCACTGCTGGGCATAGGTATCTTTGATTGTGCCAAGCTCAACTTTACTTTAACTTTATTAATCTTCTTCTTTTTATCATGAAAAGATGAAGAAGAGACTTTATTAATACTTATTAGGTACTAAAATAAAACAATAGTGATAGACAACATTTAATTTTCAACATTTTTACAAAATTGTATATTTATTTACTCATCATATATAACATAACAAAAAATCTTGCAATAATCGATTAATGAAACATACACACGGCTACACATCAAGCTATACAAAACCAGTATAATCTGATCGTTCATTGTGCGAAAAGATCTTGTAAAGTGAGGCCAAGATTTACTGGTTTTGTATAGCTTGATGTGTAGCCGTGTGTACAGAAACAAAATCAGTCTCATGATTCTCATCATGAATAACTTAGAAATCTTTCAATAATCAAACACGGTAACAGAAACATATAATAAATCAGTTTTTTTTCTTTTCATTCAGGTTCATCATTCATCGACTGATTTGAATATTAAAAGTGTTGATGCTAGCCACAGAGGGGCAAACCATGACTCCTTCACTATGGAAACACCATCCACTGAAGACTAGTTTGGATCAACTCCAGGCTGAAAAAAAAAATGAAAATTTTAGGTAAGTAAAATCATCAGACAATAATTAACATAATTTTTAAATAAAATTACATCATTGTTTAATCTATAACAATAAAAAATAATGTTTCAGGTGACTCGGCCCGTTTGTCCCCGAATACCAACACTACTGACTCTAATAGTGGATACTTTGCAACAATATTATACAGAAAAACATTGTCTTGTACACAGCAACAGTATATTGGAACTTTGCAAGAAGAGGCCACCTTGATGTGGATTATGGTCAGCGCAATCTTTTAGAAAACACATTGATTTTCTGTTTTATGTTAGAATATAGTTCCCCTTGCTGTTATTTATAATTATATTACATGAATGTTGTTAATGATAAACTTGATAGTTTTATTGCTTATACAAAAGATTCATACTTTACCTCTATGGGACACCAATATGGGATAAATATCTTTCAACAGTATCAGCAATCCTGCCCGGGTTCAGCGCTATAAAGTTATTTGCTTGAGCATTAACCATCTCGGCTGCAGCCTGTTGCATTTCCACCTGGGATAAAACTCTTCAGACTCATCTATGTGTGGGCCAAAGGGCGACCTAAAAACAATAATTATAGCTAAGTAAAAGTTTTAAATAGTCATCATCGTGAGTCTGGGCTTAAGCTGGGACTGCAATCGACAGTAATTTCTACATGGCGCTCATCAATGACGAGGCTCGAGCGGGAGGGATTCTTAAGGTAAAAAAGTTGTGATGAGAAAAATATTCATCATAGACCAATCTTTTGGCGTTTTAGTTTAGCCTTTTGTGACCACTGGCGAAAAGATTTGCTTGACCTCAGGCAGAATTATTAAAACACCGGGTCAGTGGGTCGTCTTAGCACCGAGCTCTAGCGTAACTTCAACCTGAGTTTCGCTACAAGAAGTCTAGCAGAATCTCAAACTGTGTCTTACACACTCGAGCTGCAAGTCTTTCCATTCCTACAAAAAATCACACACTGTTTACGAATACTTTTACACAGCGATAGAATGTAATAATGATCCAAATAAACAAGTTTGCACTTACTTTGTATTGTAAATAATCCAACTCGCACAAAATAAAATTTTCCAAATAACCCATTTCGCGCCTGTCAGGTTGTCAAGTGTCAGTTCGTGGACATAACTTTTTTTAACTAGTTCACAACTACATAGTTGCCAGCTTATGGGGATATTAATTATTATTTCTAATTACCCTTTTCAGTGTTTATTTATAGTCTTTTAGCAGTTATGCGTTTAATATAATGAAATAACGATTAAAATAAAGAAGTATATAAATATAGCACTAATTTCAAATGTAAAATTTTGAAAGAAAAAATTACCGGTAACAATACGGTCTTTATTTTTTTCACGTGGCAACATTTCCAACAAACCGGATTCTGATAGGAATTGAATTGAATACGACTCACATAATAAGTGGTACCATTTTACGAAAATTAGCAACATCACCAAGGAAATGCTGGGAATGCGGAAATGGAATTACGTTTGGTGATATTGCTTAAAGTGGCCGTTTTAGACCCCCAGGTCTCTTTGAATTTTCCCATCCTTTCTTCTCGATATATTGCGCCTGTTCGTTTTTATCGTGTCGAAAAGCAAAGCTTTCGCCTTTTCAACCTCACCCACGGTAAACGCAGATGAACATATTCGCACCATACTCTCATTGTCCATAGTGTCAATCTTATTTTGCAAATAAGACAACAACTCACTAATTACAATGTTGCAACTCGCACATTTCACTGTTTTCGAATTTATCGACATTTTTCACTACGATCGGTCAGTGACCTCGCGCACGCACACTCAAGACCGCGGGTCGAGCGCGACTGATGAATATGAAGAAGTGGCCAGTACCAATTTTTTATGAATAAAGTTGTGAATTTGAAAATATCTGCCAATTTTAAAGCAGTTTAGGTTCTATTATTTATTATATTCGCTAAGGTAGTTTCTATTTCTCATTGCATCGTTGGTCTTGTGGTTGCAAGCGCGACTTCTGAGCATGAGATATGGGGTTCGATACTCGGGTTGGGGAAAGTGTTATCAAGTTGAATTGCTCAGAAGCAGCCTCGGAGTTTAGATTTGTGTCCAGTTGATGGCAATAGGCTCGCTCCCATGGGACTTTTAAAACACAGCTGGCAAAATATAGGTTTTCTATTAGGAACACCTTTGCCTAACCTTTCAGGGATTGTAGGTGTGATGTTATGTATTTTTTGGCAGCAGGAGGGACCTTTGGCAGAAATCGGCAAGGATGTGGGCCCGCATCGAGGTTTACGCCCGCTCTCTTTTACAGACCCTTGTGTCTTAAAGCGGGTAAATAATAGGTTAATTATGGCTGTCCGTTTTGTGCCATTTTGTAACAGACACAATTACGCAACTAAAATTCCAAGTGCTTACGAGTTTCAGGAATAGAAGACATTTTTTTTCCGATACCCTGACGTAAAATGAACTGTTACCGGGTAGCTGAATATCTATAGAAATTCATGAAGATTTTCCTAAAACTGTACCTACATACCCTAGTAACTTGGTACTTATTGAAAATTGACATTTATAACAAAAAGGAAGATTCCAATAGACCAAGAAAAAAAACGGAAACGTAGTAAAAGTTGTAGAATAATAAAACCAGCTTTATTATGTTTCCGAAATGTTTTATAAACGACGAAATAAGTAGGTTACTGACATCTTACTATCTTTTCTCCAATAAATATTTATACTTGTGCCTATCGGAAGATGGGGAAAGAAACAATTTCTCGTTTTATGACGTTCGGGAAAGCGGGAAAAATCCCGGGAATCGGTGTAGAATCGTAAAGTTTGATTGGTAGTTAGAATGCATTCTATGTACTCGGCGAATGGGTGAAGTAAGGGGATTACTGTTTTATGTTTATTGAACAAAACAGATGGGTATTATGTAGAAGGTATTGTAAAATACTTGTCCGTGCTAGGCCTACACGAATGCGCAATGTAAACATAATGTAAGTTCGTAAAATTATATGTACCTACTGGTACAACCTGGGTTTCGTATAGACGTCACCTCATCAAGCTACCATAACTAAATTCATTTGAGAAAGGGAGATTGTACGGCGGCGTTGCCACATTATAAATAAGTTTTACGGACTATGCGTACTAAATTGTGCTTGTTTTTAGTTGTTATTTCCTTTTCAAAAACGATCGAATTTACGTAACGTTTACACCGTGTTTTCACACCGTATACTGGGTGATAAAAATATCAACTGCTACATAGATATATTGTTACTGTCTCATAACTTGAAAAAATGTGCGAAACAGCTGCTAGTTTTTCGCGTTTACATGTTTTTTTAAAATATATTACATGGACCTACGCATGACCTCAATCTTGCCCTGAGGACAGTAATCCCTTATTAAATTTGTTCATTTTCATGACTATTCACCCTTATTTTTTTTGTGAGGTTGGGAAGTCATTAAATGACTAGTCCTGCTCTGGGCGGAGCGGAATGGTGTCACACTTCTACTGACGAAAAACCACCCATGTTCCTTCTTAGCCCTTTGTGTCCAGGGCCGCGGTATCTCTTTCGAACAACCCGCTGCCCCGACAGGACAGGACACTTCTGTCGATACAATATTTATAAGACGTAACAGTTAGGTCACGTTCTTTAAAAAGCCATATAACAGTTTCTGTATTTCTTCCAATATTTCCCGATATTCCCTTTGTCATCCTTACTCAAGTACAATAAAGCTAACAGTGTAGGCACAACTTTAATATTTCTTGAAGGGTTTGTTTTATGTTCTTTTAAGGTGCTTTCTGTATTAGCTAAGTATGTATTTTCTTCCAGTCGATGAGTTTCAGATATTCCTGTATTTTTTTGGGTTAAAGTGTATTCGAGTGTGTTAAAGTCTCGTGGCGGGGTTATTGACAAGTTAAATGAACAGCTAATGCCCCGCTTTTATTTGAAGACGTAAATGTGAGACTATGCTCATTCAACGTCGTGTTGTTTTGACTGTTTGACAGTGGCGTAAGGGTACTAGGGCAGCAGAAATCGCAGAATACCTATAGGTGCTACGTAGTAGTACAACATTATTCTTCTGTTTCATGATTAAAAATGAACTTATCTAGTTGCAAATGATGATTTTGTAAGTAGAAACCGGTTTACTGAATGATATACAAACAGGTCAAACGTAGACAGGCACTCATCAGCAGTTTATAAAAACGCCGAAAAGATAAAATCCACAACCCCATGTAGAGTGCAGCAGGTGAGCAGAAACAGCAGGAGTGTGTCACGTAATTTCTCAGTCCCACCGGCCACGCCGTGGACCGAGGATATGAAAGCCGGTAAACTAATACATTTTGAAGAAGCCGAGTTCGTGAATGAGATGA
Source organism: Diarsia dahlii (assembly GCA_949775195.1). NCBI lineage: Eukaryota > Metazoa > Arthropoda > Insecta > Lepidoptera > Noctuidae > Diarsia > Diarsia dahlii. The sequence goes on from OX459195.1 coordinate 19,371,345, forward strand.
GTAACTTGTGCCCAAGCTCGGTCGTCTAAAGCCACATTCAAAATTGATGATTATCCTTAGCAAAAATCTCAAAAATAAACTTAGGATAGGCAGTTAATTAGGAGTGAGTAAATCTCCTCATTCCAAACCCACATTACCAACCAATGTAGAGTGCAACTACCAGGCGAGCAGAAACCGCGGGGGCGTGTAATTAGTGGCCATTTGTTCGTCTATCCGTCTATCGGTACAAACGGTACAAATGCAAATCCGTCTGCGAGCCGGCTTATGTCACGCGCGAATTAATGCGGCTCGCACCTAATTGATGAACCGATGTCGTTTAGACATGACTTGTTTGTTAACTAGATGTGTTTTCAAATGATTTGTGGACTGTTTTTGTCATCTTCAGGTTTTGAGGTTTTGTAAATTGTGTAAAGGTATCCTTAATAAAGTTATAACCTGAAAAGCTAGTATTAAAAAAAAACAGCTGTGAAAAAGGTTCCCAGGTATGGTCTAGAACAAAAAAAACTATTGCAGTGACGGGGAGAACCTTTCGGCTTCGTTAAAATTCCCTCCATGACCCGTTTACTTTTCAAAGCATCTACTTGCACAATGTTATAAGAGTGCTACATTGAGTTTTACCGTAAAATGTGATTTTTCACCCCCAAAAAAAAGTCGTTTCCCAGCAATAGGTAATTTTTACGTATGGGTACTTAGTTTGATGTACATTATACTTGGTTGACGGCTTCGTGAAGGGTTCGTTCACACCCTGTAGATATCTACAGGGTGTGAACGAACCCTTCACGAAGCCTATCCTGCACCTGTGATTCATTTTGTCCGTATTAATGACCGGATCGAATATTCGATCCGGTCATTAATACGGACAAAATGAATCACAGGCGCGCCAGTGGTAAAATCATACGACCTACTTATCAGTCTACCCTCATCACGTTCTTCTACAGAGTCGCGATGTTTTGAGCTCGCGATGAGAACATTCACCGCCTTATTACAAAAAGTAGTTAAACCTGGTTTAACTTAGACATGGTTTATCTCGCATGCCGTCTCTTCTTCTTCTTCTTCTTCAACCTTTCACCACCCAATGCTGAGTGTAGGTCTCTTCTAATGCACGCCATTCTTCTCGGTTTTGTGCCTTTCGCATCCAGTCCTTACCGGCCACTCCAACAAGGTCGTCGGTCCAACGCATCGGTTGCCTGCCTACATTTCTATGTCCTACTCTAGGCCTCCACTCAAGCGCCCGACTACCCCACCTTTTGTCATGTCTACGGGATATATGGGATATATGTCTACGGGATATATGCCGTCTCACTTCAAAAATATTCAAAAGAAAGTGATGGCATGCGCGATAAACCAAGTCTAAGTTAAACCAGGTTTAACTACCTTTTGTAATAAGGCGGTCAGTGTCTGATAGCAGCGGAGTTTACCATCTGAAAAATGTACCCGCTTCATTGTTCCCTGTATTTTTTTTTAAACCATAAATCCTGAGTAACAATTTGACAAACAGAAATTTTAATATATTGAACCTTAGAATTTTTCCCATCAGCTAGTAAAGAAGTTTCATTGTTTTTGGAGCGATTCAATTATTATTTATTTATTTATTTAAACGTCATGCACAAACGTGGTACATAGGCGGACTTAATGCCACAAGGCATTCTCTACCAGTCAACCTTAGGGTCAAATAGGACATCATTGTGGTATAGTACAAAAATAAATAAATTAGGAGAATACTATTTTGTTAACATAACATACTAATACATATAATAAAGATGGAATTAAATAAACTAATATATTATAATACATACAAATAGTTCACAAAACGAGAAACCAAACAATAATTACTATTTTATGAAGATAACCAGTAAACATTATAGTGTATTATTTTTCGTGGGTGGAAATTCAACAAATGATTCCTCCTGCTCTGACTGGAGCGGAAGGGAGTGTCAAACTTCTACTGACTAAAAGCCACCCATGTTTTCACGCTTCAAGCTCTTTGTGTTCTGAGGCCGTGGTATCTCTTTCAAACAATCCGCAGCACGGATATTATAGTATGACTTACACATGATAACAATATCACAGGTTTCCTCTGTCGGTCCCGTATTGAGATTGCATCAGCCTTTGACGGACCACATATCGGCTGCTGTCGCTCATTCCATTAGTAGGATTGAACCAGTCCCTATTCATCAGCTGCTCAAGCCACTATTACACCGCACACCTGATTTGTAGTAACAGTAACATATAATAAATATATGTTGTGTTGTTTAAGCTACTGATTCAAGAAGCGTATTTAATACAACTGACATCATCATCTACCTAGCCCTTACCCAACAGTAGGGGTCGGCTTCCTGACTGTACTTTGACTCTAAAAAAGGATTTGTCCGAAACGCCACTCGAAAATATTAATAACAGTGAAATTCCCTGTCTCGACCGGATCGGGCGAGTTACAGCGGCCGAGTCGCCTACTGAGCCAACTGGATGTAGCTGAATACCAGTATTTTACGTGGAGATATTGACTACCTGTAAAGACTGTCAAAAAAATACAAATTACAGCCGGGACTTTGCGTGCTTTCCGACTCCGAGGCATGGATGAAACTTGGTATGTATGTATTTGTGCGTGTCATCCATCCATGGACCGACCTAGGCAAGCGTGGCTTAACCTGAAGAATGATCGCAGCTGTTATTATTTAGCCATAAGCCAATGTATAGCTTAATTAAATCGTTGTCAGCATAATAAGTAAACACGAAAATCGCTAAAAATAACAAGCGATTAAGACCATCAACTTCAATTGTAGCTTGTGTTAATGATAGCAGATAGACTAAAGTAACTAGTTGTTTGCGATAGCAACCCATGTATTACCCCCGAGGCTCTCAGGCTAGCCTACCAAACTGTACGCACAGACATAGTCGCATGGATAACAGTTACATGCCCTTTTGCCCGATACTCGAATAATCGGACAAACTTTTTAAATTATTGTACTGTCACCGGTCCTTGATAAGTGTACGAAGTTTCAATTCAATCTGGCGTTTTAAAGTGGGTGAAAATCACGTTCAAAGATCCCGTTACATAGGTACCCATACCGCCTTAATAAAAGCGCGTAAAAATATACACGACAATCGTTAAAAAGAACAAGCGACGATAAACTCGTTAAACTTTCATTGTAGTTATCACTAGTTTGTGTTCCTGAAAGACTAAAGCAACTAGTTGTTTGCGATAGCAACCCATGTATTACCCTAAGGCTTTCAGGCTAGCCTACCAAACTGTACGCACAGACATAATCGCATGGATAACATGACGGTTTGCCCGCTGGCGAACTAATGTTTCTATGACCTCACGGGTGGTTTGCATTACCTAACCTCACTTTTAGAACTGGAGAAGTGGGGTTTGTATAGACTTAGAGTATAGACTACATACACTTTGCTTTTCCTGCTGTCGGACATTTTGTTGTAGAACTTGTAAAGCACGGCATAGACAAAGTACTAACAGGTTTAGGTATCTTCCTTATACCTACTAGGAAGAAGATTGGAAAACACGCGATTAAATGACAAATGACGTTTCTTTGGCAAATAGGTTTTTACTAAAACTTGATAGGGCGGTGTTTCGTTCCTAACTATTTTGAGAAGAAACAGCCGAAAAAAACTCAGAGATAGTAGTCTTTTTTAATGCCCAGACCTTATTATTCTAAGGCCCAGACATAATCTTGGTCAACTCACATAATGAGGACTATAAATATATACATAAATTAACATAGCTACTAGGTCTCCGATAGTTTGAAGATGTCCCACCAATATAAAAGAAAAAGAGCACATTATGTGGCGACAGCGACATCTATCGCAACACCCGTCTGGTCGGAGGATCCTCCCTTTTCTATGGGGGATGAGGAACTTTACACCCTGTTCCTCATCCCTCCCAAACTGGTGACATATTTAGTTCTAATCATCACAATCCTCATTAAATTCCCACTCACAGGCCAAAATAACGAACAGAAATAATACTGTAAAGCCAATAAATTAAGTCGAACAATTGATCACACTACGTTGTATCGACTTCAGTTCCCTTCAATTTAGTTCTCTTGCAATAATAACAAGAGCTCTAATTCCGATTCAAATTCAGAATTTCGTAATTCAAAATCCGAGGCTTACCGCGTGATTTGTCCGGACAATCGGCTCCGAATGGCTTTTAGGCCGGTTTTACATTGGGCGTTAGATAAATGTAAATATAGTTTATCAATAAAATTAAATTACGACGGTGATGAATAAAATTACGATAAATCAGTAAAATTAGGTATAGAAATCAGTTAGCTGCGTAATTTGTTTATTTATAATAATTCGTTATTAGAGGGGTACGCGTACCTTCTTTTATTTAAATATTTTCGATTGTTTTTTTTTTCTAATAATACGGTGATAAAGGCTAGATGAGGAATCGATTTCACAAAGTTATGGTCACAAAAACTGAAAAAAAATTAATGATGGAAAAGCGTGGAATTATTAAGTACGTAAAATAAAATTTAAAATGTACGGATTTGACATAAGTAAGGAACCGAAAAGCGTCAATCCAGTCGAAAATCAAAACGTCACCTCTGGTTTTTTCACATATAACCTTCGATCATTATTGATCGAAGTATATGACTATTCAACTATTGACCAACTCAATGGCCAAAATATCCTTAAAGAACCAAACCATAGAAAATACAGACGAAACAAGAAAAATATAAAATAACAATGGAAGTTCCCCTTTACCGAGTGACCTCATTGATGGACAGCGGCTAGCTCAGAGTACATCGAGAGGGGAATTGTTCCGAGCGTGTGTTGTTCCTACGAATTTAGAATGTTCTAGATTGTGTTAGTTTTGTACAGTGGTGGTGTCTATATAATAAAATTAAATACAGGGTGGAAGGACGTCCGTTTTTTCGACATAGACGGACAAATTACCGTGTGTTCAGTATATCATTCTGAACTACCAAAATATAGATTCCTTTTTCGTTGTACTTTTTTAAAATCAGCTCTTATATACATTTTGACCATTGAGTTTGCATTTTTGTAGGACATAACCGTTTTTTTTTAAATTGTCGATATATTATTTTTTTTTAAATTAACACTTTTATTTAAGATTTTTTTAAGAATGACTTGATGAACTTATTATATCATTTTTGAAAGTGTTTTGTTGATTAGAAAACCTAAAAAAACCGCATGGTCACAATGTTGTTTTGTCAATTATTTGGAAGTGATGTTCACATAGCCACTCAAGCGTCAGAGTGGATATTATCTCCCGCGCCGATGGCTAATCTCCACTAAGATTGGCCGCCGTAACCGAAAAACGGTCAGGAGGACTATTATTATCAGCTATTAAAAAAAACAACAACAGGCATTACTGGAAATTATAACAATAATACGAACATCATTCAAAGAAAAATAAATTCAAACCAATTCCATTATCGCCGAAAGACCAAATTCCAATTTCGAATTAAACTCGATGTTTTATTGTTCCAATTTCCAAATTCAAATGTTGTTTTAGCGCCCGGTTCATCGTGTCATGGCGATGATAAACTGGCAAAGATAATCTCCCCCTTTCCTTTAAGAAAACAAACTGCAGGAGTAAACAAAGAACTTTTAATATAACTTAAGTAAATATATATAATGGAAACAAGCCGCCATTACCGAGCTTGGCTGCCGCAGTGCTAGTTCTTGTGAAATATTCCCTCGTTTATTACAACCAAGTGACTCGTCAGATTGGATTATGGCCGTCTACAGTGTCTTTTAAGAAAAAAAGAAACAACAACAAAGAAGTAGGTTTTATGTTGAAAAGTAGGTCTTAAAAGGGTGAGGGTTTCAGTGATACTAAAGCTGTTTAATTTCTTTATTCGTCTGGAAAAAAAGTGTTAAATCTCAACTAACAAAAGAATTTGTAGACGTGTCTGAATATTTAGTTTTGTGTAGAACAGATTTTGTTAAAAAGGGAATATTTTTAAACGTTTAGTATTTTTTGGTAAGTGCTCCTAAAAGCTTTCTATATGGGTATGTTAGACCCACAGGCACTGTTTAATCTACTTTCATATTAAAAATAGATACTGAAACTTCAAATATCCGAATGTAGTCAGAATTCTAAATTAAAGCTAGCGTTTGCACCTAAACGCTGACGCGCATTTGCGTGGGCCCGGCCGCTTCGCAGTGCAAAAACCCTCCTCCATCACTATCATAAATTTTGTATGAACTATCGCCATACAGGCGGACCACACCGTTTTAAAATGTTTTATTTAAAGAAATAAGTTGAAAAAAAAAATGTAGGTATATATAGATGAATAAACAAATAAGAACAAAATATCTGTGGAGGTTGAAGTGACCTTTGGTTGGAGTTAAGCAAGATTTAGGATTTGTCAATTCCCTCAGCATTGCACCCTTTATATTTCATTTAGCGCTCGTGGCTACCTGTAACCAAAAATTCACGTGGGAAAATTGGATTATTTATTTTGCATCTATGTGGACATAGAACCAGTAATCAAATTGATATCGGAAAAACTATGCGGTGCAGTAAGCGCCACCGACTGTGAAAAGAAATTGCTCAAAAACGACACGTTATATTTTTCAGGTGAAGTTAAGAATACGAAAGAATCTGCGGGGCTCCTCATTCCCGTTTTCCACCAAAGCGAAGACGAGCAGAGCGGAGAGGAGATGTGCCAAATTCGACCAATCACAGGAAGGGCGAAAGACCAGATGTAAATTTTAACTAATGTGATTGGCCAATTTCCGCACATCTCTCGTCTCCGCTCCTCTCCGCTTTGGTGTAAACCGGGTCTTAAGCAGGTACCAACGGTGCAACACGATAGGATGGACGGCGTCTCCAAGAAAGTGTGATGATCTGGACGTGCATCTCGAAGTCTGGTCGAGGTGGTACAGGAGAAGTAATCATGGAAAGATATGGCTTTTGCCAGGCTGTGGAGCATACAAGGCTAGAAAAAAATGTACTGTAGTTTGGGAAATACTCTATGCTGTCAATGTCTTCGATTTTTTTTGATAAAACATTCTTCATTGTCCTCGATTTTTGAAATCGTGTTTTACGCACTTTCATGAACCTAGCGGTTATTACATGTTTAATAATAACGAGCGATCTTGTTTAGCTGTTTCAGTTTTCAAAAAAAGTCCCATGTTTAAATATAGTGTTAAAATATGCCTGTAATTAATTACGTATGTTGACTAATTATAATGATTTATATGAACTTGTATTGATTAAAAGTAAGTCGCATTGATCTCCTGTGATTGGAGCCAGTCTCGAACTCTCGACCAATCACATGGGGACTTTGACAGATAATGTCAACCAATTATAATCAAGTGAAATGGCGGGAACAAACGCGTTCTCCGCGGGCACGTAAGTGAGATGTTCGTCGTGCTAAGGCATTCGTCTTGCGACATCAGCACTAGTCACATGCATTGTATTGTATAGCTAGAACATTCTGTATTACTGTACTGCTGTAACTATTTAAGCAATAAAGCTGAGTCTTTTTTGAGTTTCGTAAAGAGAGTTTTTTATTCAAAGTCCTTGCTTCTGAGTATATTGAACCAGTAAGGTTCATAATAGAGATATTGAAAATTAAAAACCTAATTTACTGCCATTGTAGCCCCCGAACATTCACAGATATTACTTACCAACATCCAAACATGTTCATTTACCTGTTTAGTCGGAAGAGACACGTGTCACAAACATTCGGGCCAATATTTGTCGACTCACGCCACGTCTCGACAACGCTAATTTATTTGTCTTACGACTGTCACTTGTTAAGTGTCCGTGGGAATGTCTCTGCTCTGTCGTGTGGTCTATTGTTACGAGTTTACTGTATTTAGGTACTGTTAGTGTACTTACCTATTAGTAAGTAGATTGTGGTTTTTATCTAGGAATGTTGTAGGAAAAAGTGAGTTAACAAAAAATAGGCTGTTGTTTTTGTTTCTTTGGCTGTCGTTAATGGCGACAACTTATTCTGTGAAATATTGTTTATCTTATCTTGTTCTTGTAGTTGTTACTAATCTTAAAATGCGAAAGTGAGTTTGTTTGTTTGTTACTTTTTCACGCTTTGTAACTGCAGTGATTATCCTGAAATAATGCATATACGTTGTCAGGTGTACAGAAACCAGTGTATAGATATAGGGTATTGTTTATCCCAAAAACAGTACCTACTGTTCCCGAGGAAAACAACAAATAACGTTCTTCTGGTAAGTAATATAATTATGGCGCCACGTGTTCTTCGAATCATGATTGAATTATAATATTAGTATAGAAACTTTATTAATATTTTAATCATTATTTCACGCGGGCGAAGGTCAGTAGGCTCAGCTTGTTAGTTTATGACATTGAAATCAGCAATTTACTGTATCTTAGTCAGAATGCTAATGACACCTCATTTATTAAAATCTGTTCAGTAGTTTAGATGCTAAGGTGAAACATACAAACATATTTAGACTGCCAAAATCATTACCCTTCCTTTTGGCTTCGCCGTAGTCGGGTAAAAAGGTTGTTTTGCTTGCCTGAACGTTTGACACAATACTAGAAGCCATAGAATCAATTCAAAAGGCAACCTGCAATATTATAAATAGGACTAGTATTTGCGTGGCTGCGCGAGCTGCGCGCAGCTCGCGGGGCGTGAAGAGGGGGAGAGGGGGCGCTTTGAAAAATGATTTCGACTAACGCATTGCCCCTTTCAATGACTCTTAAAAAAAAAATGTTCCAAGTCTCTTAACTTCCGAGAACCGCCTAAAGAGGGGGGGGGGGGTGAAGGGGGGCAAGGGGGTCAAATTTAAAAAATGGATTTTACTTCCCCGAGCCTCCTCTATACGAATCCGTAAACAAAACAGAACACGAGTTTAAAAAAAAGGGGTGAAGAGGGAGGAGGGGGGCAGTGAAGGGGGGGAGAGGGGTAGCTTTGAAAAATGATTTCGACTAACGCATTGCCCTTTTCAATGAATCTGAAAAAAAAAATGTTCCAAGTCTCTTAACTTCCGAGATCCGCCTAAAGGGGGGGGGGGGGGGGTGAAGGGAGGCAAGGGGTTCAAATTTGAAAAACGGATTTTACTTCCCCGAGCCTCCTCTATATGAATCTCACGTATGACACCACCTACCTACACCTACCTACCACCTACCTACCACCTACCTACCACCTACCTACTACCTACCTACTACCTACCTATCACCTACCTACTACCTGCCTACTACCACTAAAAAAACATTACCCTAAAGTTTGCTTGGAGTTACGCTTCACCCACTCAACCTTCGTTACGCTAAGGAGGTCGCCGGCTCGCTTCGCTCGCCACCTCCCCCTTCGCTCCACTCGGTCTTGCAGGTTCGCTCCACTCAGGACCTACCTACCACCGCAAAGCTATCATGACATTATCCCTACGCTACGCGGGTCGCCGGCTCGCTTCGCTTGCCCGCTCCCCCCTTCGCTTTACCGCTGTACCACCACCGGACAGGTTTCGACGCCTACTATAATATTTGTTCAAACTCCTAATGGCTATCTCTAACCGTTATGAAGTTACAGCCCTTTTAATTTTAGGGGAGGTTGGGGAGGGGAGGGTATACAAATTTCAACGCCCCTCAAATAGATTTAGGTAAGAATCAAAAATTTTTTCAGGAGTAAAAAAGAGGTGAAGAGGGGGGGGGGTGAAGGGGGGGGGGGTAAGGGGGGGAGAGGGGGGAGTTTCTAAAAATGATTTCGACTAACGCAATGCCCCTCTATATGAATCTGAAAAAAAATTCGTTCCAAGTCTCTTAACTTTCGAGATCCGCCTAAAAGGGGGGAGAAGGGGGCAAGAGGGTCAAATTTGAAAAATGGTTTATACTTCCCCAAGCCTCTTCTATACGAATCCTTAAAAAAAAACACGTAAAATCTCTTTATTTCCGAGATCCGCCTAAAGGGGGGGTGAAGGGGGGCAAGGGGGTCAAATTTGAAAAATGGTTTTTACTTCCCCGAGCCTACTCTATACGAATCCCTAAAAAAAAACACGTGAAATTTCTTTGTTTCCGAGATCCGCCTAAACGGGGGAGAAGGGGGAAAAGGGGGGCCACTTTGAAAAATGATTTTTACTTTACCGAGCCCCCTCTATACGAATCCCTAAAAAAAAACACGTAAAGTCTATTTATTTCCGAGATTCGCCTAAAAGGGGGGAAAAGGGGGGAAAGGGGGTCCACTTTGAAAAATGATTTTTACTTGACCAAACCTCCTCTATACGAATCTCTAAAAAAAAAACACGTAAAGTCTCTTTGTTTTCGAGATACGATAGGGAGGGGGGAGAAGGGGGGGGAAAAGGGGGTGTTTGGGACGTTTCCCATACTCACGAGAGTTACTTGTTTCCGAATCTGTCAAAATATACCCACCTCCCCATCCACCATCTGGGAGAACAATTCTGTCAGTGAGTCAGTGGTAATTTAGCTTTATATAATATAACTAGTATTTGCGTGGCTGCGCGAGCTGCGCGCAGCTCGCGGGGCGTGAAGAGGGGGAGAGGGGGCGCTTTGAAAAATGATTTCGACTAACGCATTGCACCTCTCAATGAATCTGAAAAAAAAAATGTTCCAATGCAGCTCGCGGTACTACCTAATACCTACACCTACCTACTACCTACCTACACCTACCTACACCTACCTACACCTACCTACACCTACCTACACCTACCTACACCTACCTACACCTACCTACACCTACCTACACCTACCTACACCTACCTACACCTACCTACACCTACCTACACCTACCTACACCTACCTACACCTACCTACACCTACCTACACCTACCTACACCTACCTACACCTACCTACACCTACCTACACCTACCTACACCTACCTACACCTACCTACACCTACCTACACCTACCTACACCTACCTACACCTACCTACACCTACCTACACCTACCTACACCTACCTACACCTACCTACACCTACCTACACCTACCTACACCTACCTACACCTACCTACACCTACCTACACCTACCTACACCTACCTACACCTACCTACACCTACCTACACCTACCTACACCTACCTACACCTACCTACACCTACCTACACCTACCTACACCTACCTACACCTACCTACACCTACCTACACCTACCTACACCTACCTACACCTACCTACACCTACCTACACCTACCTACACCTACCTACACCTACCTACACCTACCTACACCTACCTACACCTACCTACACCTACCTACACCTACCTACACCTACCTACACCTACCTACACCTACCTACACCTACCTACACCTACCTACACCTACCTACACCTACCTACACCTACCTACACCTACCTACACCTACCTACACCTACCTACACCTACCTACACCTACCTACACCTACCTACTACCTACCTATCACCTACCTACCACCTACCTGCTACCTCCTACTACCACTAAAAAACATTACTCTAAAGTTTGCTTGTCGTCGCCCCTGAGTAACGCTTCACCCACTCAACCTTCGTTACGCTAAGGAGGTCGCCGGCTCGCTTCGCTCGCCACCTCCCCCCTTCGCTTCACTCGGTCTCGCAGGTTCGCTCCACTCAGGACCTACCTACCACCGGAAAGCAATCATGACATTATCCCTACGCTACGGGGGTCGCCGCCGGTCGCCGGCTCGCTTCGCTCGCCCGCTCCCCCCTTCGCTTTACCGCTGTACCAACACCGGACAGGTTTCGACGCCTACTATAATATTTGTTCAAACACCTAATGGCTATCTCTAACCGTTATGCAGTTACAACCCTTTTAATTTTAGGGGAGGTTGGGGGGGGGGAGGGTATACAAATTTCAACGCCCCTCAAATACATTTAGGTAAGAATCAAAAATTTTTTCAGGAGTAAAAAAGAGGTGAAGAGGGGGGGGGGTGAAGGGGGGGAGAGGGGGGAGTTTATAAAAATGATTTCTACTAACGCAATGCCCCTCTATATGAATCTGAAAAAAAATTCGTTCCAAGTCTCTTAACTTCCGAGATCCGAAAGGGGGGGGTGAAGGGGGGCAAGATGGTCAAATTTTAAGAATGGTTTTTACTTCCCCAAGCCTCCTCTATACGAATCCCTAAAAAAAAACGCGTAAAATCTCTTTATTTTCGAAATCCGCCTAAAGGGGGGGTGAAGGGGGGCAAGGGGGTCAAATTAAAAAAATGGTTTTTACTTTCCCGAGCCTCCTCTATACGAATCTGTAAAAACAAAAAAATACGGGTCTCTTAGTTTCTGAGATACGATGGAGAGGGGGAAGAAGGGGGGGGAAAAGGGGGGGTTTGGCACTTTTCTCATACTCACAAGAGTTACTTGTTTACGAATCTGTCAAAATATACCCACCTCCCCATCCACCATCTGGGAGAACAATTCTGTCAATAGATCAGTCAGTCAGTCAGTGGTAATTTAGCTTTATATAGTATAACTAGTATTTGCGTGGCTGCGCGAGCTGCGCGCAGCTCGCGGGGCGTGAAGAGGGGGGGAGGGGGCGCTTTGAAAAATAATTTCGACTAACGCATTGCCCCTTTCAATGAATCTGATATACCTACCTATATACACCTACCACCTACCTACCTACACCTACCTACTACTTACCTACTACCTACCTACACCTACCTACCACCAACCACCTACCTACACCTACCTACTACCTACCTACACCTACCTGCACCTACCTACACCTACCTACTACCTACATACACCTACCTACCTACACCTACCTACCTACACCTACCTACCTACACCTACCTACCTACACCTACCTACCTACACCTACCTACTACCTACCTACTACCTACCTACATCTACCTACCTACACCTACCTACCTACACCTACCTACCTACACCTACCTACCCCTACCTACCTACAGCTACCTACTACCTACCTACTACCTACCTACACCTACCTACTACCTACCTACCTACTACCTACCTACAACCTACCTACTACCTACCTACTACCTACCTACACCTACCTACTACCTGCCTATACCTACCTACCTACACCTACACCTACCTATACATACCTACTACCTACCACCTACCTACTACCTACCTACTACCTCCTACTACCACTAAAAAAACATTACCCTAAAGTTTGCTTGTCGTCGCCCCTGAGTTACGCTTCACCCACTCAACCTTCGTTACGCTAAGGAGGTCGCCGGCTCGCTTCGCTCGCCACCTCCCACCCTTCGCTCCACTCGGTCTCGCAGGTTCGCTACACTCATTACCTACCTACCACCGGAAAGCTATCATGACATTATCCCTACGCTACGGGGGTCTCCGGCTCGCTTCGCTCGCCCGCTCCCCCCTTCGCTTTACCGCTGTACCACCACCGGACAGGTTTCGACGCCTCCTACAATATTTGTTCAAACACCTAATGGCTATCTCTAACCGTTATGAATTTACAGCCCTTTTAATTTTAGGGGAGGTTGGGGAGAGGAGGGTATACAAATTTCAACGCCCCTCAAATAGATTTAGGTAAGAATCAAAAATTTTTTCAAGAGTAAAAAAGAAGGTGAAGAGGGGGGGGTGAAGGGGGGGAGAGGGGGGAGTTTCTAAAAATGATTTCGACTAACGCAATGCCCCTCTATATGAATCTGAAAAAAAATTCGTTCCAAGTCTCTTAACTTCCGAGATCCGAAAGGGGGGGGTGAAGGGGGGCAAGGGGGTCAAATTTCAAAAATGGTTTTTACTTCCCCAAGCCTCCTCTATACGAATCCCTAAAAAAAACGCGTAAAATCTCTTTATTTTCGAAATCCGCCTAAAGTGGGGGTGAAGGGGGGCAAGGGGGTCAAATTCAAAAAATGGTTTTTACTTTCCCGAGCCTCCTCTATACGAATCTGTAAAAACAAAAAAATACGGGTCACTTTGTTTCCGAGATACCATAGGGAGGGGGGAGAAGGGGGAAGAAAAGGGGGGGTTTGGGACTTTTCCCATACTCACGAGAGTTACTTGTTTACGAATCTGTCAAAATATACCCACCTCCCCATCCACCATCTGGGAGAACAATTCTGTCAGTGAGTGAGTCAGTCAGTGAGTGGTAATCGAGCTTTATATAGTATAACTAGTATTTGCGTGGCTGCGCGAGCTGCGCGCAGCTCGCGGGGCGTGAAGTGGGGGAGAGGGGGAGCTTTGAAAATTGATTTCGATTTCGACTAACGCATTGCACCTCTCAGTGAATCGGAAAAAAAAATGTTCCAATGCAGCTCGCGGTACTACCTACCTACACCTACCTACACCTACCTACACCTACCTACACCTACCTACTACCTACCTACACCTACCTACTACCTACCTACACCTACCTACTACCTACCTACACCTACCTACTACCTACCTACACCTTCCTACTACCTACCTACTACCTACCTACTACCTACCTACACCTACCTACCTACACCTTCCTACTACCTACCTACACCTACCTACTACCTACCTACACCTACCTACTACCTACCTACACCTACCTACTACCTACCTACACCTACCTACTACCTACCTACACCTACCTACTACCTACCTACACCTACCTACTACCTACCTACACCTACCTACTACCTACCTACACCTACCTACTACCTACCTACACCAACCTACTACCTACCTACTACCTCCTACTACTACTAAAAAAACATTACCCTAAAGTTTGCTTGTCGTCGCCCCTGAGTTACGCTTCACCCACTCAACCTTCGTTACGAGAAGGAGGTCGCCGGCTCGCTCCGCTCGCCACCTCCCTCCTTCGCTCCACTCGGTCTCGCAGGTTCGCTCCACTCAGGACCTACCTACCACCGGAAAGCTATCATGACTTTATCTCTACGCTACGGGGGTCGCCGGCTCGCTTCGCTCGCCCGCTCTCCCCTTCGCTTTACCGCTGTACCACCACCGGACAGGTTTCGACGCCTACTATAATATTTGTTCAAACACCTAATGGCTATCTCTAACCGTTATGAAGTTACAGTCCTTTTAATTTTAGGGGAGGTTGGGGAGGGGAGGGTATACAAATTTCAACGCCCCTCAAATAGATTTAGGTAAGAATCAAAAATTTTTTCAGAAGTAAAAATAGAGGTGAAGAGGGGGGGGGGTAAAGGGGGGGAGAGGGGGGAGTTTTTAAAAATGATTTCGACTAACGCAATGCCCCTCTATATGAATCTGAAAAAAAAATCCGTTCCAAGTCTCTTAACTTCCGAGATCCGCCTAAAGGGGGGGGTGAAGGGGGGCAAGGGGGTCAAATTTGAAAAATGGTTTTTACTTCCTCGAGCCTACTCTATACGAATCCCTAAAAAAAAACACGTAAAATCTCTTTATTTCCGAGATCCGCCTAAAGGGGGAGTGATGGGGGGCAAGGGGGTCAAATTTAAAAAATGGGTTTTACTTCCCCGAGCCTCCTCTATACGAATCCCTAAAAAAAAAATTGTAAAATCTCTTTACTTTTGAGATCCGCCTAAAAGGGGGGAGAAGGGGGGCAAGGGGGGCCACTTTGAAAAATGATTTTTACTTTACCCAGCCTCCTCTATACGAATCTGTAAAAAAAAAAAATACGGGTCTCTTAGTTTCCGAGATACGATAGGGAGGGGGGAGAAGGGGGGGGAAAAGGGGGGGTTTGGGACTTTTCCCATACTCACGAGAGTTGGTTGTTTACGAATCTGTCAAAATATACCCACCTCCCCATCCACCATCTGGGAGAACAATTCTGTCAATAAGTCAGTCAGTCAGTCAGTGGTAATTTAGCTTTATATAGTATAACTAGTATTTGCGTGGCTGCGCGAGCTGCGCGCAGCTCGCGGGGCGTGAAGCGGGGGGGAGGGGGCGCTTTAAAAAATAATTTCGACTACCGCATTGCTTCTTTCAATGAATCTGATTTACCTACCTATATACACCTACCACCTACCTACTACCTACCTAAACCTACCTACTACCAACCTACTACCTACCTACACCTACCTACTACCAACCACCTACCAACAACCTACCTACACCTACCTGCACCTACCTACACCTACCTACCACCTACCTACCACCTACCTACCACCTACCTACCACCTACCTACCACCTACCTACCACCTACCTACCACCTACCTACCACCTACCTACCACCTACCTACCACCTACCTACCACCTACCTACCACCTACCTACCACCTACCTACTACCCCTACACCTACCTACTACCTACCTATCACCTACCTACTACCTACCTACTACCTCCTACTACCACTAAAAAAACATTACCCTAAAGTTTGCTTGTCGTCGCCCCTGAGTAACGCTTCACCCACTCAACCTTCGTTACGCTAAGGAGGTCGCCGGCTCGCTTCGCTCGCCACCTCCCCCCTTCGCTCCACTCGGTCTCGCAGGTTCGCTCCACTCAGGACCTACCTACCACCGGAAAACTATCATGACATTATCCCTACGCTGCGGGGGTCGCCGGCTCGCTTCGCTCGCCCGCTCCCCCCTTCGCTTTACCGGTACCACCACAGGATAGGCTCCTTTCGATGAATCTGAAAAAAAAAATCTTCCAAGTCTCTTAACTTCCGAGATCTGCCAAAGGGGGGGTGAAGGGGGGCAAGGGGGGCAAATTTTAAGAATGGATTTACTTTCCCGAGCCTCCTCTATACGAATCCGTAAACAAAACTGAAAAAGGGGTGAAGAGGGGGGGGGTGAAGGGGGGGGAGGGGAGCTTTGAAAAATTATTTCGATTAACTCATTGCCCCTTTCAATCAATGAATCTGAAAAAAAAAATGTTCCAAGTCTCCTAACTTCCGAGATCCGAAAGGGGGGGGTGAAGGGGGGCAAATGGGTCAAATTTTAAAAATGGTTTTTACTTCCCCAAGCCTCCTCTATACGAACCCCTAAAAAAAATTACGTAAATTCTCTTTATTTCCGAGATCCGCCTAAAAGGGGGGAGAAGGGGGGCAAGGGGGGCCACTTTGAAAAATGATTTTTACTTTACCTGGCCCCCTCTATACGAATCCCTAAAAAAATACAAGTAAAGTCTCTTTGTTTCCGAGATACGATAGGGAGGGGGGAGAAGAGGGGGGGAAAGGGGGGGTTTGGGACTTTTTCCATACTCACGAGAGTTGCTTGTTTACGAATCTGTCAAAATATACCCACCTCCCCATCCACCATCTGGGAGAACAATTCTGTCAATAGATCAGTCAGTCAGTCAGTCAGTGGTAATTTAGCTTTATATAGTATAACTAGTATTTGCGTGGCTGCGCGAGCTGCGCGCAGCTCGCGGGGCGTGAAGCGGGGGAGAGGGGGAGCTTTGAAAAATGATTTCGACTAACGCATTGCACCTCTCAATGAATCTGAAAAAAAAAAATGTTCCAATGCAGCTCTACCTACCTACACCTACCTACACCTACCTACACCTACCTACACCTACCTACACCTACCTACACCTACCTACTACCTACCTACACCTACCTACACCTACCAACACCTACCTACACCTACCTACCTACACCTACCTAATACCTACCTACACCTACCTACTACCTACCTTCACCTACCTAATACCTATCTACACCTACCTACTACCTACCTACACCTACACCTACCTACTACCTACTACCTACCTACTACCTCCTACTACCACTAAAAAAACATTACCCTAAAGTTTGCTTGTCGTCGCCCCTGAGTTACGCTTCACCCACTCAACCTTCGTTACGCTAAGGAGGTCGCCGGCTCGCTTCGCTCGCCACCTCCCCCCTTCGCTCCACTCGGTCTTTCAGGTTCACTCCACTCAGGACCTACCTACCACCGAAAAGCTATCATGACATTATCCCTACGCTACGGGGGTCGCCGCGCGCCGGCTCGCTTCGCTCACCCGCTCCCTTCTTCGCTTTACCGCTGTGCCACCACCGGACAGGTTTCGACGCCTACTATAATATTTGTTCAAACACCTAATGGCTATCTCTAACCGTTATGAAGTTACAGCCCTTTTAATTTTAGGGGAGGTTGGGGAGGGGAGGGTATACAAATTTCAACGCCCCTCAAATAGATTTAGGTAAGAGTCAAAATTTTTGACGAGAAATAAAATTCATTGTAATTTTTCACAGAGTTGTCAGTGATAGCAATTGAATAGCAACATTATTTCTTCAGGAATAAGGATCACTACGGTACGGAAGAGGAAATTGAAAGGGTTTAATCGTGACTGCATTGATAGTTGATCATGTTGCTGTTGGTTTTTGCTTGTATAGCAGAAATAGTTTGTTTAAAAAGTAGACAATCATTTTGTATATTATGTAGCATACAGACCTTTAGGTTTATTCTACTAAATAAATGGTGATCGTCCTTAATAATAATAATTTATTTGCCAGAAAACAATGATCCATAATGGTTAGTAACAATTGAAACTTATAAACTATGTTAGTTGGCACAAAAATCACAAAATAAATATTACAAAATTAAATAGGCATTTGAAAATTAAAATTGGATTCACGATTTAAAATAAAATTTTCACATTAGTCTGTACGTGAACCATACAGCAGTGGTTCACATACTGACAGTCAAAACGTTCAGAAAACGCGCTCAGGTCAGGTCTTTGAGTCTAGCTAGATCCCTCATGTACCGTAAAACGGGATGAATGGAAAGGCTGCGTTTTATAAGTACATTTGAGTCGATTAAGTTTTGAAGTTTTTTTTGAAACAGCTGAATATTTTGTTGCGATTGCTATATTGGTATATTCGGTATAATGGTTGGTATTGGCAGATGTATGAATGTGGACGAGACCAAATTAAGGAGTACGTAAGGATCGTGGCAAATGGCGTTCTGTAGTTTCTGTCTGCCCACATGGGAAAAGGGCGTGAGTTTATTTATGTATGCTAATTGATCCCATAGAGAAAGTTGTTTAGTTTGATGGTCTGTACATACACGAGCACTAACATGTTTTTATAAGTGGTTTTCTCCTAATCCTATTTTGATATCCATACAATTATGAAATAGACCTTTTATAAAATTGCATGAGTTATTCCACAAAAAACCACTACTAAGTGTAAACATACCAGAGCTCGCGACTCGTGTATCACACCCTATAATATGACGACACATTTCCGATGTTCGCTATATGAGTATAGACGATTGTATAATTGTTAAAAATCTAGAAAAAAATATATGAACCTTATTCAGACAAACCTGCGGGTAAAGCTAGTTGAATCTAATGAAAACAGACATTATTATGCAAGGAATAATCTAACAGCTACCCACGCGTATTTCATCTAGTTTGTTAACTTTACCAACTTGTGTAGGATGACTTGCCAATGTCGTCATATTATTAGAACTTGGCTTTTTTGCACCCAATTCTGATTATAGTCGATCATTTGACTTGATTTACTGTATCTGAAAAATAACTGAAAAACTAAAATAATTGATTCAGGGAATTAGGTTTTTAGATAATTGGCCATTTCTGAGAATTAGGTTTTTAGATAATTGGCCATTTCTGAGAATTAGGTTTTTAGATAATTGGCCATTTCTGAGAATTAGGTTTTTAGATAATTGGCTATTCAGAGAATTAGGTTTTTAGATAATTGGCCATTCAGAGAATTAGGCTTTTTGCGAATCTTTTGCCATTTTGAGAATTAGACCTATTCCGCCTTATTACAAAAGGTAGTTAAACCTGGTTTAACTTAGACTTGGTTTATCTCGCATGACGTCTCACTTCAACAATATTCAAAAGAAAGTGACGGCATGCGAGATAAACCAGGTCTAAGTTAAACCAGGTTTAACTACCTTTTGTAATAAGGCGGTCTGCGTCTAAATCACTACTAAGAATGACGTCTGTGTTTCGATTTTCAGATGTTACTTACTTAGTTGTTGACTTTTTTCATCAGGAATTTCTCAGAACTGGAGTTTTTTTACCTAATACTTCGATTATTATAGTTGCGATATTATGTTATGTCGTTTTGTTGTGTAGTAGTATAGTAAAGTAGTGCTGGTCTAGTGGTGCGACCCTCGGACTACCACGATATAGATCTCGAGTTCAACCCAAGACATGCAACTTAATTTTTCGGATACATGTATAATTATATTATATTATTAAGTTGCATGTCTTGACTGTGTTATTGTATAATTATATTATAATTTAATTATACAATAACACATGTATCCGAAAAATTAAGTTGCATGTCTTGGGTTGAACTCGAGATCTATATCTGTGTCGTTTTTTAGCTGGATCTTGTGTTGAAATAGATAGCTCTACGAACACAAAATATTTGTAGTAGTAAAACTCAATGAATTAAATTTAACCGCGAGAATCCGTAAACGCGTCCATAAGCATAATGACACAAAAAAAAAAAATGAAGCTACAGTCACAGTCACAAGGCATTAGTACTTTATTTGCCCATTTTAAAGCGTACATCTCTATGCCCAAGGATGGGCAAGAAACTTCATGGACATTCCTAGGTAAAGCGAATAAGTATAAAAGTTCCAAAAGGTAGTTCAGCCGCCTAAATCGAACGTTCACATCACTGACCCAGTTCAGCAGAACCTATTCCCCAACATTTCGTCCCAACACCATTCACGAATATGCTACGTAGATACTGCCATTTTCCGTCGAAAACTCAGCACTACGGTAAAAATGGAGCTTTTAAAAATCAAATTTACAAAATTCTGTTCGTTTGCACATCCTTGTTTTAGTAACACGAATTTATGTTAAAAAACTGTGAGGTGTCGGACTCTCTAGGTATATAAATCAGGGGGAGCGTCGCTTGGCAAATTGCGCCGGAAAATATATGCCAGCTTTTAAAACTACAAAAGCATACGGGCTGGATATAATATATTTTATGTTGGTTTTAACACCCACTGTAATCGTATGAATGTCTAGTTTTCGTATATTTGTGTTGCGTATTACTTTAATTCTTCTCTCGTGATTTTTTGTAATGGGATAATACTTTTATATTTTGAAAGGAGCTTTTCTTCGTTTGTCGTTCATTAGGCTACTTCGAAAGTCTGTTAGGTAGCGGTATCTTCACAACAGCTTAGCTGTATTTATTTTTATTAAAAAATTGGTTTTGTACTGTTGGAAATATGTATTAAACTGACATGGTTACTAACATTACCATTAACAATGAAAACGGGATATTTACAGTGCTTCCTATTTGTCATGAGACCCCGATATTTCGGCATTGGAAGTTGCGCGGTATCTTCTCGTCCAACTTACCCCAGTGTCTCAAGACGAAAGTCTATGACCAGTGTGTGTTGCCAGTGATTACATACGGGACCGAAACGTGGTCGCTCACAATGGGCCTCATCAGAAAGCTCAAAGTCACCCAAAGGGCAATGGAGAGGGCTATGCTCGGAGTTTCCTTGCGTGATCGAATCACGTGAAATGAGGACATCCGCATGAGAACCAAGGTTACCGACGTAGCCCGAAGAATCGCCAGACTTAAGTGGCAATGGGCAGGGCACATTGCTCGCAGAACGGATGGCCGATGGGGCCGAAAAGTTCTGGAATGGCGACCGCAAACCGGAAGACGTTGCGTTGGAATGCCTCCCACTAGGTGGACCGATGACCTGGTCTAGGTTGCAGGAACCCGCTGGATGAGAGACGCACGGGACCGGTCAATGTGGCGACGCCTGGGGGAGGCCTATGTCCAGCAGTGGACGTCTTTTGGCTGAAATGATTGCAAGCACAATGGTCACGGAAAAACATAATTGTTTATCAGTTTACCCGTTTTCAGTGTTAATTTAATAACTGAAGGTGAAACCCATGGTAGAATCAAGATACTGAGAATTTAAAGCCCAAGGTCAGAAAATCTATATTCTTATTTTCTAAAAAAAAAAACAAAATCATCAACTCACTAACACAAGGAACTGTACTCTCTCTCAAATAAAAGGCGAAATGATAGATATATCAAAGGGGCTAGTGCATATTGAAGGGGCGCCCGTAAATTCGCTCAGCCTAGTGTGACGTCACAATGAAATCCGACCGAGTCACCAGTTACGGGACCCAATATTTTCAGGGATGCTTTACGGTTCACTTCATTATTTTTCGTACCATTTAAAGTGAGATATTGAAGTTTTTGAGAGTTTATTGCTGTCTATGGTCCATTCGATAGTGTATTTTTCCTGAGTTTTAGACTCTAAATGCGAGCAGTAGTGGCAAAGTGCTAATGACCTATAGGTACGTCTCGAAGGCTATAGGTTTATAGGAACATGGGTGGTTTTTAGTCAGTAGAAGTCTGACACTATATCGCTCTGCCCAAGAGCTAAGCGCCGCGGGGCCGTGGGGCGGGGGGGTAATATGATGATTTTCCAACCACACGAAAAAAAAAAACAAAAATTTTCTACCTAGACACTTGCATTACTTTGTGTACTAACGGTTAATTTTCACTAACGTGAAATCTAAAATCATACGTGCACTTAGATAAACCGACTTTTGCCCATGAAGGTGGGCAGAAATAACAGAACACGACTTAGGTACTCCTCCTTCTCCTCCTTACATACTCCTTTTGCCTCTTCCACATTCATACCTACATCTGATCATAAACGCTCGCCAGTTGCGAGTGCTAGTGCTACGTACCCGATCATTCTGCAGAACCTCGCCAATAAGGTCAGTTTATGTCCTTATAGAGCGTCCCCACTCGGTGTGGTGCTATCTGCTTTGTAAATACCCTTTGTTAGTCTCCTCTAATCGTCTCTGATTAAAGACAATTTACACAAGACACGATTCTCATTGGTAAATTAGCTTGCATGAGGGTTCAAAGAGTAATGGAGCGATCGCCGACGATAGATTGTGTCCCATGGGCTTTTTTATGGGCTGTTACCCCATCGGGTTTCCGCTATAAACGCACTATTTTTTTTTCATTTAGTTTCTCATTCATCACAATAACTTACGACCCAATTTTGTGATCGATTTCTCACTGTTTTGGGTAAATCAGATTGGGTTGAAATATTAACTTTTAATTACCTATAAAATCTTGAGTGTATTGCACTGTGAGGGGCGAAGCGAAGCTATTATAGACGTTTAGGAGCTAAAATTCAAAGAATTTCATTAAATCATCAAGTTGACAGTTTATGTTCAAGCTTGCACTGACTGGATGGGCCCACTCAAATCTGCGTGGTGCTTTCTTCAAAAAACCATGTCAGACACTAATCTGCATAGTCTTCATGTGTGTATAACAAGATTATGTTTGTACATACCTTAAAAGAGACTATGACACCTGATTTTGTTTCGGATGTTACTTCTCGGAGTAGTCAGGTACGAAACACCGGCCCCGTTTAAGCTTAAAAAAAAGTGACTTGTTGAAAAGTGTTTGTAAAAACCAATTTGCAAATAAATATCATTTATCATAAATAACAATCATTCGTATAGAGCTGAAAATTGGTGGAGGTCTCGATTACCTTACCATTATAAATGAAATATCAAAAGTCCCTATCAATCCCGTGTGTACTAAAATAGTTATTCAATGTAAAAGGTCAATATTTCAGTTTTCGCATTATTTCGTAAACCGTAAGAGTTATCGCAAAATTAGCTCCGAATATATTTTTTATCCTAAAATTGTCTACAAAATTTTTAGTTTTTTCTTACGAGTCACCATTTCCGAGATATTGCTTCTGGTATAACTAAACTGTTTGGAGTAGTAATTTGAATGATACCCATTATGTGAAGCGTGTTTTATCCGTCCAAAAGTACATTATATTTATCTAATCGAGGGTCAGTCATAGCTCGTAGGGGTTGCGGGTTGTTCTAAAGAGATACCGCAGCCTCGGCACAAGGGCTAATTCAGTAGAAGTCTGACACTCCCTTCCGCTCTGCCCAGACCGGGAGGAGTTATTTGATGATTTCCAAACCACAAATAAAAATTGAAATAAAAGGGTCAGTCATACTACAAATGTGGCTAGCCAACTGACACTACAAATCAGCTCGGTCTACCTTTCGTCAATAATATACTTATCAAAACCGATTCAATATAAAAAATCAATAACCACCACAGATCACATATAAAAAGATCAAGCATAAAAGCATATCTATATTTATAGCTAATTAAATATTATTTTTGCAATACACCTGCCCGTTACCTTTAATAGGCAACCATCGAACGTCCATGATCGCGCGTTTAGACCAACTAGGAACCTTTCACGACCATTTATGACGTCATAAAAGATATCGGCAACAAAAAGGTGTGGTGTATTTAATGTCCTTATTATATGGATGCCAATAAATAGACAAAATTGGCAAGTTTGTTATTGGAAATGAAATTGGTTTGGGGGGAAAGTGAACGCGTTTTTTTGGTTCTATTTTTGCGAAATGATTGCAATCAGGTCTTTCACGTTTTTCAAATTTTTAGGACGATAAATCATCACAATGATCATCATTTCAGCCGAAAGACTTCAGCTGTTGATAGTAGTTGCTGTTGAAATAGTGCAGCAAATTGCAAAAGCTTTAGTTCTTCGCAAGCCGCCACCGAAAAACATTACTATCCCTCCCAAATTCACCAAAACAGGAGGCCGCAGTTTATATAATACATATTATTTAGATGGTCATGATCCTATACTTCCTACTATGATATTATAAACGCGAAAGTTTGTAAGTATGTATGTATGGATGGATGGATGGATATTTGTTACTCTTTCACGCAAAAACTACTAAACGGATTTGGATAACATTTGGTACACAGATAGTTTATAGCCTGGATTAACACGTAGGATACTTTTTATCCCTATTTTATCTTCCCGTGGGATAATTTTCGAGTTGTAGCGGGCGAAGCCGCTGGCAACACCTAGTAGGTAATAAATTCTGGACAAATAAACAAATTGTTCTAGAAAATGGGTAGCCTATTGAGAATGTGCAGAATGTGAGAAAACAGTAAATATTCGAAACCTGATATTTTATGAGATACGTATTTATCATATCAGTGTGCGTTGGTGATAAAAACGGGAACTAGTGTCGAATATATTATAGTCCAGACCCACTGTTTATACTCAATCATAAAATATTTTACAGATGAAATGATAAAAAAATATTGGTTTTCTGCGAAGTTACACAGTCCATAAAAGTCCAGAAAATCGAATATTGTTTGTTGTCAGAAGCGCAATGTCCATAGAGCAATAATTTTGCAATAACTTTGTATTAAATGGTAAAAATGTGTTCAATACGTAAAAGAGCCACGGAGTTAAGCAAAATTTTCAACGATTTACGGAAAAACAGTATTTTCCTGAACAAAACAGAATAAAATAACTGTAGGCACACATTTTTTCTATACCTATCATTTTTCCCGCCAAACTGAGCTGTCAAATACATTAGACGTCATAGCATAGACACGACCCAGATGTGCACAGTACTCCTTGTTATTTCCACAGATAATAAATGTCATCTTGTGTGACTGTGACAATTTTATACTTTTAGGCTACGACAGGCGCATCGCCGATCAGGCCTTACCATTGCTTCCCAATATTCTTGCAAAGTAGAATTGCTGATATTTTTATGACCGAAAATGTGTTTGATCATCTACTTGAACCGACTGTTTTCCAAAATAAACAAGCGCTTGTTGAAATTTTACTGGAATTGCACTAAACGCTCAGCATTGAGGGTCATCACAGATTTATTGTGCGGTCCACGTCACAGCTTACTAGCCTGGAAAACAATATCTATTGCGTGGTGTGACTGGTTAAACGAAGGACTTACTAAAAAATCACACAAATGAGGGCTTTAAAATTGTAGCAGCCATATTGATTAAGCTGTGCTTACCAAAGTTGATCCGTGGATAGGTTAAAGAGAAAGAAAAAGTATTTAAGGCGCTCGCACAGGACAAAACAAAATTGATAAAAATTAAAGATTAAATAAATGTAAAAAGTAAACATAAGACAAACATTATATTAAAATTAGTCACATAGAAGCTCAGTCTGTAATCTCACCATGCTGAGATAGAGGCCAATTGGCCTCTTACGGAACTAGTTTTATTTTAATGTGTCATAACTCATAATGTAGGTACAGAGTTACTGTTCCCTCTGTGCCTAAGAAATCACGTTAAGAAGTTAGTCTTGGCTTACCATTTGAAGATCTTGACAGTCGTAATAGATATTTAGAAGCTTGTCAGTCTGAGTCTACTTATCAAGAAAGACATTCACGTCTCAGCAGAACAAACATTAAACGCTGATTACGTATTTATCTTCAAATAACAACCTTTTTAAAGCAACGAGAATAGAATATTAAACGAGAATTATGAAATCGATTCTCATTTCAAATAAAAAAAAGAATCCTTCAAAATATCCCACGTTTACCCAGCAACCTATCCTGTATATTGAATTCCAATACCAAAACGCTGTGAAATTTTAGCTAATATAATGCGTGCAGCATTAGTGGTTTTAATATTCTATGTAATTAGCTCCGTGTTGCAGGCTTTGAAATATTTTGTGAGGTTGAAATTGATTATGCCGTTATTGCATATTTAATAACAACCCGATTTGATAACGAGGTAAAGGCTTGTTTAGAATTTGATTAGAGACTGTATGATTTAATATTACTTTCACTGCTTTCCGATAAATCCCAGTTAAATAATACCATCATGCCTGTAATAGGGTAAGGCAGAGAAATACCAAACAGTACAAACAAATTTCGCCTTTTCTGCTGTACCAAGTAATAGGGGGCGAGCCTATTGCTATCGACCGGGCACAATAACAGACTCCAAGCCTGCTACTGAGAAATTTCGGGTGGAAAAACTCAATAGCACATTGCCCGATACGGGATTCGAACCCAGGACCTCTTATTCAGTCGTTTGCGACTAATCGACTAACGATAATCTATTCCATCCATACTCCCATATATTTATCCATTTTACTCAATCACGCCTAAACTACTAAACCAATTTGCATGAAATTTGGTATGGAGATATTTTGATACCCGAGAAAGGACATAGGCTACTTTTTAATAAAAAATAAAAAAAACTTTATTCAAGGGGTTGAAAGGGGGGTACGAAAATATTACTTTTGGTCGCGATAACCGGCATCGGAGCGATAACCGACATCCGCACGGTTGAAACCGTGGGCATCAGCTAGTAATTTGATAAAAAGCGACTTTCAATTAAAATTCGATTGTGTCATGTATATGCAGAAAGAGTGTGCAATAGTCCTTTTTTTTTTTTTTTAGTGGGTGGAAAATCATCGAATAACCCCCCTCCCGCTCTTGGGCAGAGCGAAGGGGAGTGTCAGACTTCTACTGACTAAAACCAAACCCATGTTCCTTCTTCGCCCTTGTGTCGGAGCCGTGTTAACCTTTCGATAATCCACAGCCCCGACAGGTGTCGGCCCTTGCGGGCCCCTTCCATACTTATTGCTGACATCTCTTTGAGGCGCACGTGGAACACGTACGCGCCGCCGACACGGTCTGTTGCCGTCATGACGACGGCCGGACGGCGAGCTAGCCCGTTACTCACCGTCCACAGGCCCGCGTGTACGGTGGCCGGAGGTGATCGCGTGAACCCCGACGCCCGGAGCGCCTTCCGCGGCGGCTGGGACGTTGAGAGGTTGTGTGCAATAGTCCCTTAATATGTATTAAACTTAATGATAAAACAATTTTTTCCTCATCATCTTACAAAAGCCGCAGAGGCTTTAACAAGACGAAGAAGAATGAAAAAATCTAGCGACGACGATAAAGACAACAAAAAAAAGAATATTCTTTCCACAGCTAATTAATTCAACAAACTCCAAAGCAAAATTGATCCAATATCTATAAGAATTTAATTAGAAAACAGCGGGGATTGTAGTTAATTGCAGTTTTATAACGCAAGTGTTACAAAAGTCGTTTCGAACTTGTTTCGCTGGAAGCGTCGGCTGAAACTAAGCGGGAAACTTTAACTGGATCATTTAACCCCTTCCATTCTGGAAACTATTCTAATTCCGTGACCGTAATCGAGATTAGATTATCGATGTTATTATTGTCGGCTGAAATAACCGTAAATTGCGGTTTTTAGTTGGGAAAGGGGGATAGTGAAGTTAATTCTCTAGGGGCTATGAAAAGTTGTGTTGTAATGTGGATCTGAGTTTTTGGGTCAAACTTACCTATATTTGAGTGTTTCAAAATGACATTTATTCTTGTAGATATCTGTTTTGACGTTTTCGATTCTTTTGTAACAAAATATTGAAAAAAAATCGTCATTTCACGTCATCCTCAACTGGATATCACCCACTTTTTCGAATTCCCGCAATAAAAAGAAAACATTTACGGTTTTTCAAAACAATATGAAGCTTTTCTACGAAAATAAATAGTACCTAACTATCACAATCAGGCTATCAGCACCTTTTCCACGAGGTCTTACATCAATTTATTCAAATACTCGTAAACTATTGAGTACCCCAAAACAAAATCCTGACATCCCTCCACTTTTCAACTATCAGCTCATTTGTCGCACAAGGGCGAAAAAACAACACGTTTATATTACTTCGCCTTGTTTTCGAGATTCCAGTCGACAAAGGGCAAGACTTTTTATTCAATTTGTCTCATCTTTGATACAAGTGTGACAAAGGTGGCTTGGTCTTATTGTCTTCCTTTCTACTCGTACTAGGTAATGGTGAAAAGCTTTGTCGTTTTTACAATAGACTGGTGAAAATAGGTTAGCAGGATATTCAGTCTGTGTTTTTTGTTGTGGTAGACGTTTGAATTGGGAATATTGAGTTTTGTTTGAAAGTTGAGGTTGTTTTTTTTTCTTTTTGCGTATTAGGCTTTCATGAAGGTTCGTTTATAAAGAGCAAACTTTTTTGTGACCTTTGTGTTTTTTTGTGATCTAAAAAAAATGTATAGGCTGTTATTTGTTATAATATATCATGTATAATATATATACCCTGTTAAAAATATATCATGTATTCAATTAAAAAATATTGGAAAACGCTACAAAACTGAAAAAATAAACAGTATACCCTCAAAGAAGCCACTATAACACCAACCTCATTATTCAACTCCCCCTTGTACAGCGAGCAACAAAATCCTCTTGCTATTCATTACATTGTAATTAAATGAAGACGGTTGCCACGATATTTAATATTGGCTTCGGAGCCTTCAGCCACCATCAGTCAATGTCGTTCAGTCCAACAATATTAGGTATAGCAGGAGATTGATGCGGCCTGCCGCGCTTTGTCTGTCTCATTGTTACTAGCTTCGGACGCTGATATTAAAAAAATCACAATTGCTTATGGTCTCAACTCGACAAAGAAAATTGTACTCTCTCTTTGCTGTGTCAGGGTTCCGATTTGCATGGAGCGGTTCGCCAATCGATTCTTCTCTTGTCCCGACGACCTGTGTAGAGTGCTTAAAGTTTTTTTTTCTTTCTTCTTATATGGCATCACTGAAGAGGATATCTATATTGGCAGTAATGTTTTCTTTGCCCTTTGATGTTTATGTATATTTTTTTGAAGGTACACTTGGTCCGTGGGGTCCTACCGCTATAAGGCTTTTTAAGGACATTACGAAAAGGTTGGTCGACGTCACAGGAGACCGAAGAGCTGGCAGCTACCTCGGACAAAGAATTAGTCTAGCTATTCAAAGGGGGAACGCTGCCAGTATCTTCGGAACCTTGCCTAAAGGGACTCCTTTTAATAATATATTTTAGTTACTATGGTTTTTATTTTTAGGTTCTTTGTTCTATTATATATTTTGTTGTAAGTCCTCATTATAAAGTATTTTGCATTCATAAGTGGATGTTGGGCTGTTTCGCCGAAAACATCAGTAAGAGAATGTATGAATTTTTTTGAAGGTGGAATGTTCACTTTTTTATTGAGCGTCGCCTTTTCGGTGAATTTCTTTGAGTCTGGCTTTCATTTCGCTTTGTTTGGTTAGGTTACATTATTTGTTTGTTTGCACTTAATAAACTGTGTATCACTTAATAAATTAATTAATTTTCATACCATTGAATACCAAAATTACATGGTGGTTTTTGCGAATAATTGCACCAACATTTTAAACATGAGAAATAAGTAAAGTTATGTTAATTAAAATTTCGCTTCATTTTAGCGCTTAATTTGCATACTTTCATTACGGAATTAATTAAATAATTTACTAACCATAAAATGCTTCCTTTTAGCCATAAACGAAAATGCTGTATTTTAAGGTTAATTTCTAAACGCAGTTATTAAATCTCTCTTCATTGTTTGTTTCATTAATTTTATTTGCGTTCAGAAATCAGATTGGGAATAGGTACATAATTAAAATTCCATGCTGTTTTCAATTTCACAAAAGGACTCGAAACAATAGGTGGTAAAATCTAGACAATGCAAATAATCTAGTTTGAATAGAACTCGTTCAAATAACAAAGGCATGTCGAATATTTTAATTTTCAGCTGTAAATGTTGAAAATCGCGTGATTTGTTAATTGAAGTGGAAAGATCTTATTGCTGAAAAGGTGACATGCTTACTTGGGCGAGGGCAGCGATTCGTCAGCTTTACGTTTGAAGAATAGATATTTGATGAAACAGATTTTCCTTCCAGCTCTCGCAATCCTATTATGAGAACGATAGTTACAACTATCGTTAGATCTGATTTGTCACGTAAAAATGTCCTGTTCTGTTTTCTCCTGCCAAACCGATCTATTTTTGAAAATTATCAAGTTTAAAAAAAAGGGTATTCAGCTAGGTACGGTATGTTAAATACTCTTTTGGTTTATATATTTCAAAGCCTCAAAATTCAAAATTAACTGAACCTTTTTAAACGGCTATTAAAACCTCACCAGCCATTTTAATGGGCTCATATAGCACCACATAGTATAAAACAAAGTCGCTTCCCGCTGTCTGTCCCTATGCATGCTTAGATCTTTAAAACTACGCAACGGATTTTGTTGCGGGTTTTTTTTTTTATAGATAGTGATTCAAGAGGAAGGTTTATGTGTAGAATTATGCTCCGGTGCGAAGCCGGGTCGGGTAGCTAGTTTATAATAAAAACGATACATATACACACGATGGGGATAGATATTAATGGCTTATGCTGTAATAAATTTGTTAAATAAATAGATGGATTTAGTAAGTAAAAAAATAGTTTTATTGATTTTCCAAGGAGAAACAAAAATACACTCGTATATAGCTACGATTTTCGTAACGTTCAAAAACGTCAAAATCACTTTTCTTGGTTTGAATAGCATGAATAGCGGTTTTGTAATAAAATTAAGGCACTCATTAATTCATATACAGTGGAAGTAACCAGTAATTCTAAATTTCGCTTCCAAGTACCTACAAGTACACACCAAAAACGGCTAGACACAAACCAGTCAATACTAATTGAATTAGCAACACTAATACATCAGAGAATGTATTAAACTCGCTGTAGTTTGGCTTCATTAATAACTAATAATAATTCCGAGCGATATTCTGATAGACGTGGCGACCATCATAATTCGTCATACGACGCTATGCCAGGAGTAGATAGACAACAGAGACCGAACTTGTCTGAACATAAACGCCTCATCGTCATTGACCAAGAATTTAACCAACTAGCCAATAGTTATTTCCAGTGTAACTTATTGTTTCTTTTAAACTGGCATGGTCACTGACATTATCATTAACACTGAAACGTGGGGATTTACCATGTTATCTATTTGCTAATATCCAGAATTTAAAACAAATAGTGCACAACTGTGGTATATATTAATTTTTCAGTGTTTATAATAAATGACTCTTTGTATCGGAATAAACTTTATCAGAATAGGCCATATCACAATCAACCTTCAATGTTTCTATTGCAGAGGCACAAACCGGCTTCTGTGTGAGAGAGTGAGCCATAATCTAATGCGGGCCAAGTGCGGTTTTGTGGAAATTCCACATTTTTTCGAACGTCTATTCCAGACAGCAAAGCAGGACAGTCTCTCCATTGATTACTATTATTAAGCAGCCGCTTAA
Organism: Diarsia dahlii; assembly: GCA_949775195.1. Taxonomy (NCBI): domain Eukaryota; kingdom Metazoa; phylum Arthropoda; class Insecta; order Lepidoptera; family Noctuidae; genus Diarsia; species Diarsia dahlii. The sequence continues at coordinate 19,403,127 of OX459195.1, forward strand.
TAATAATAATTAATGGAGAGACTGTCATGAATCTTCTACTGGCAAACCAGTTGTCAGTCCAACAAGCCCTATAGTCTAAATTTCTCAAGGGCAACTGAATTCCAAGTTTACAGTGCAAAGAGCAGAGAGCACTTCTCCCTACTTACCTCAACAAGAGTAGTAGCACCATGTAGATCATTTGATTTGATTGCCGTATCCATCTTTCCGATGCTAAAGTGCGATTTTATATGTTGTAGTTAAGTCTCTTTTGATACTCTACTCGTTGTGCCATATCATGTTTTCATGACGTGTAAAACAAAATGGCTGTAGTAATTAGTTTCTGTAAGCGAGAGATGTTTTTAGTAGAACAAGTTATACTATAGTCTGTAGTGTAGGGAATCTTACAAAAACTGTCTAGATATTTTCTTTCGTATTCTTATTAATAGGTTTAGTACCTACCTACCGTAGGGAAAAAATGTGCTACGACTTCATCGTATTTTTTTTAGATAAGGTTTTAGATAAGCTCACCATCGTAAGAAGTGGAAGGAATGGGGGGAGGCCTTTGCTCAGGAGTGGGACAACACTGGCTAAATAATAATAAAAAAGGTTTTGATGATTCTGGTAATAAGTTATCAGAATAAACTTCAGTGGACACGTACGGTAGGTACACAAATATAGGTGGACCATGGTCTGCGGGGAGACGTCGCATTCCTTTAAATTCTGGTGGTAATTATGACCAAATAATGAATAGTGACTTTTAATATTACAAGGTACCTACCTAAAAAAACCGGTTAAATACACTCGCGTATAAAGTGTAGCCATCGTAAATAGGGGATTGATTTTTGATTTTTAGTTTAATTTTAATAATATTGTTGTTATATCAGCAACAAAAAATACACATTTTGTTTCAATTATCGATCTATTTTGGACCATGAGATACATCACCCGGACAGATAGACGGACGACGGGGGCTTAGTATAAAGGGTCCGTATATACTAAGCCCCCGCAGGTTACTAACCCTTCAGGTATGAAACCCTTATATCAAGCCAAATATTAGGTTTACCCAGTTAGCAAACTATGTTACACCTACAAGCTTTGATAACATAATATTGCCATAGATTCTCTCCTAAACCAGAGCAAGTTAATTCGAAACTTCTAACTATTACTGGAACAAGGTGAACTTCTAACCAAAATAGAAAGCAACATCGCAAGTAGTTCCCGTCACACTTGATGCATGAGGGAGGGGACGATCCCGGGACAAGGTCGGGACGACGTGCCCCGGGAACAAATGCGATACAGCGTCAGTAACAAGGAAAACATTGGGAGACTGATGTGATGTCGCCAGATTGAACGGGGCTTTTTTTTTTGTTAAGTAATAACGTGCCGTTCACGACCCCTGAGGCACTAGATCGAGAGTGCGGTAAACACGTCCATTTTTAAAGTTAACTCACACATATGATATTTTGTATAAAAAGAATAAAAGAATATTTTAAGAATTTATTCATATCTATGGATCATACGATTGGATGACCACCTATTGAGCCGTTGGTCTGACTGATATTTGTAGTTCTTTGACAGGTAGTCTGTGTCTCGAAAGTCTGACAACCAGTCTTACCAAGGGGTAATTATATTAGTCAGTTTTGCAGATGACACGTGTCTTCGAAATGTTGGTTCTGAAAACATGATAAATGTACCCACTGCAGGTATTTACAGTTCTCTCCCTACTCCCTTGTAAACAAGTTGGAAAAAATAGGTATTTAGAGATTTCGCACTTGGTCTGTTCAAGAACTATCTCTCAAATAGGAAGCAGAGTGTCAAAGTCGGGCAACATATAAGTGATATCACAGATGTATCATACGGCGTCCCCCAAGGAAGTATTTTGGGTCCAACGCTCTTCTTGGTATATATAAACGACCTGTGTAACATGAAAATTCCTAATGCCAAAGTCCTGTCGTACGCCGATGATACAGCTGTCATCTTCTGTGGTAAGACATGGCACAATGTGCAGCTAAGTGCTGAAGCAGGAATGTCCCAGGTTGCGAATTGGCTCAATGCTAATGTTCTCACATTAAATACGTCCAAAACAAATTTTATAAGTTTCAGCATATGCAATCGTACTCAACCAACCGACGATTTTCGAATCATTATACAGACTTGTGATGGTCCTAATGTTAATAATTGTAACTGTTCTAGTATTGGCAAAGTTTCTAGCACAAAATATTTAGGGGTTATGCTGGATCAGAATTTGTGCTGGTACCCTCATCTTGAGCAAGTTGCCAATAGAATACTAAAATACGAATTTTTAAGACTGTGCGTCACGTGGTGCCTAGGTCAATTCAGAGTAGCAGTAAGCCTGTCAGAAATATGCTCACACAAATATACTTATCTCTTGCGCAATCAATATTGATATACTGTATTCCTTTTTGGGGTGTGGTAGCCAAATCTAAATTCATCCAATTGGAGCGAGCACAACGAGCCCTGCTCAAAATAATATATTTTAAGAAAAAGAGATATTCTACAGAGAACCTCTACAAACTTAGCGATGTATTGTCAGTTAGGAAATTGTACATTACTCAAATAATTTAAAAAAAGCACATAGCCTTGGCTTTTAATAAAGTTAAACACTCTACACGAAGAAAACACGATATACATAGTTCAAATACCTAAAACTAAGACCAAATTCGGATCTATGCAATTTAGTAAGCGTTCAGCTCAAATATACAACAAAATAAACAAATAAATTTTCGTATATGCAAAATCTTACTAAAAATAGCGACTTTGTTTTATACTATGTAAGGATAAGGATAAGGATAAGGAAGGATAAGGATGTGAGAGAAACAGTCGATATCCACAGCGGACCTCGTGCGGGTTGGTCGATATCATTGTCATGTGAAATGTATTGTGGGATAAAACCAGATTTATCCTTTGTCAGACTTCTACTGACTAAAAACCACCCATGTTCCTTCTTGGCCCTTTTTCGCTTGACTTTAAGTCCCAATTTACAACTGTAATCGATTAGTCAATAATCTCAGCAGTTTTTAATCCAAACCCAAACACGTTAAGCTGTTTCTACAATACAGGATCATTAAACACATCCACTTAGAGCTGTCACACACAAATTAAACTGAATTGCAACATTTGTGTTCAACTTTACCTCAGGGCGCGCCGCAACGAGCGCGCGTTCCCAACGAAATACATTCAAAGTGACGTTGTACAGTCGAACAAGGTATTTGGTATACACGCAAAAATATTTAGATTTCTAGTAGGTACGTGGACAATATTGATTGCAATTTTATTTTATACAGCGTTTTGCATTAAGCGACCGATGTCAAACGCAGTATCTTTTGACATCAGTCTCTAAATGTATTTGTGTAATATGAAAAGTCAATGCAAATTAGCTGGCTGTATACTTAATAACTTGTTCTACCGTACACAGGGTTTATTAAATAGTTTGGTATACAGACTATGGATATCTCGCCATGTTAGGGACGAAGCAATATTCAGATACTGTTAACATTGGCTATGATTTCAGACACAAATATTTTACTTGTTCATGTTTTTCCAAAAAATAAAACGAAGACATGTGACATAATAACAACCCGCATTGGGCCACGTGGTGTATTATAGCCGATTCCTTCTCCTAGAGAGGAGTCTTGGAGTCCCAGAATTGGGAACATTGGCTGATTATGCTTATGCTTATCCTATGATTATGTTTTTCTGTGTCTTGGTAAGCACCTTAAGGTACAAGTTGTAGCCGACTGCACGCAGCAGCAGCAGACGACATGTTGTCGCTTCATGTCATCACGACACGTCGTCGCGTCACGTCGCTGCAGTCATGTTTTCGAACCCGACTGCAGACGGCAACTGCAGATGGCATCCAGTTGGTGTAAACTGAAGACACAGGTTCCGATACATTTTCGGCTAAAGCACATATCTCCTGTTGTTTCTGTTATCTATGGGCACTACTGATCTGCGGTCGGACGACACGTGCGTCTGCCGCTCGACGACGTGTCGCTAGCTTCATGTCGCTAACTACGGAGGGAATTTCATAGAAATACGTAGAAACCAGTCGTGTCGCCGCGACACGTCGTCTGCTGCGGCTTCGTGTCACCCGCTACCAACTTGTACCTTGAAGCTGTAGGTCTCGGCTGTCACTTGAAGATAGATAGTCATTACAGGTACTCAGTGGTCCGAAAGACTACACAAAAACGGAGCTTGGCACAAGCACAGAGAGAGATTTACCAGGGAGTGGGTGTAGTCGGGTTAGGGACGATGAAGAATTGATGATGATGGTATATTTCTGCTCAATCGATTAGGGATAACAGATTAAAATTCAGTGGCATAATGTAACCTAAATAAATACAGGGTGGTGCCGATGATACGACAGTAAATGAAACCACTGGTAGTTCTAGTTCATAGGAACATTTTTAAACTATCAAAAAAATCCTAATACCGAAATAAAAAAATTGAAAAAAAAAATCTAAAAAACGAAACAGCATAGAAGTGTAAACGAAATACAATACAATTTACAAACAAATATTGGTTTACTAACCTTAGGAATAATTTGCACCGATTAACGTGTGGAAAAAAAGGAAAAAAGAATTTGGCAAAGACATGCATGTAGGTTGGTGCAGACGATACGACAACGATTTCGGTGTTAGGATTTATTTGATAGTTTAAAAATGTTCCTATGAACTAGAACTACCAGTGTTTTCATTTATTGTCGTATCATCGGCACCACCCTGTATACAAACATCGCAAATAAAATAAAACCTTGTAAAAAATTAAAGAGCCTGCATAGCTATTACCAACTTATTCTTTTTGCCGTTAGTACATTACCTACATAGGAAATGCACAGTTTTCTCCAGGGAACAAGCGGAGATTCGAGTCACATTTACGAGAACTGGGTTGAGCAGAGTAATAACATGTAGCTCGTAACGCAATTTGGTATATGGCAGCTACAAAAATCATGGATTTATAGTTTTAAAAGTTGTGACTGTTGTTGTGGCCTGAATGTTAATTTATTTATATAGCACGACAAGCGACAGAGGCGGACTTAATTCAGTAGGCATTTTCTACAAGAATCTTTGGGTGATGCAGAGACAAATAGTGCTAGGTGTATCTGCAGATTTGTCTGGCAAATAAATATTTAAGTTTCTGTTTGTAATTTTAAAATAACAGCTTTTTGCTGAATGCTTATGATGGTAAGTACGGTCCCTACTTATAACGAAAACACTTTTTTTTTAGTCTGGATGTCTGTTTGTTCCAGCTAATCTCCGAAACGCCTGAATCAATATTGACAGGAACTTTTTCTGGCAGATAATTGCTAAGGAGGATAAGGAGTACCTATGTTTATTTTAGAACATGAATTAGCATTCTGTGTAAAAAACACTTTGAAATTGTTAAGAAAATCCTACTTAAGTACATCGGGAAAAGTACGTAATATTCTTAAGTACAACGCACAACAAGACCTTAATTTTAAACTCAGCTGTAATGTTAGTACACTTTAACTGCACGAACAACAAATAACTCGCGAGGTGGAAGGAACACGTAACTTCTGAACGTTTTGTACATGTGCTCAAAACTTGTTCGAGTATTAACAAACATAAACTCCATTCAAATACTTAGATTAACTAAGTTGCAAAATATTATCGCTGAATATAAGCTTGCTCTGGAAGGTGTTTTCACGTTTATTGCAATGCTTTGACTGAAGGCCTTACACTTAAGACAACACAGAATAAGTACGGTTAAGCAGACGACAACCTCCTTGGTTTTCTCTAAATTGAGTCGGCCCAAAAAGCGACGAGTTTGGCACTTTCAGCAGCCTTCATCAGCTCCTGTGATGTGCAAGTAACAGGACAGGCTGGACAAGATATTAAGTGCCCCAGGGTCCCCTACGTTTCTTCGAAACACTATTCTTCGAAAATTGTTTCACCTAACACTATTCACCGAAGCCTTCATACTGCGACGTTTTGTTTGGTCTACGCCTTTTTTGTTCGATGTTACTTTACACCGACAACCTTACATCAACTTTAGTTTCACCAACGTTTGTTTGTTCTATGTAACGGTTCTTCGAAAATATTTAGCCAACACAAAAATACCTTCCTTTTGGCTTTGCGTTAATTTTTTTTTTTGAAGCATTGATAATAATAACTGCCACTCGAGTCGATCTTTAGGTTAAGCCGCGCTTGCTTATGTTGGTCTGTGAATGGGTAAACACCACTTAACGAGTTTCCTCCGTGCCTCTGAAAGTACCTTAAGCTGTTAATAAGATTCCTAAAAAGCCTATTCTTATTTTCTTAAATCCTCTAAACCAAAAAGAAGGTATTATTGTGTTGGCTTAATATTTTCGAAGTAACGTTACATAGAACAAACAAACGTTGGTGAAACAAAATTTGATGTAAGTTTGTCGGTGTAAAGTAACATCGAACAAAAAAGGCGTAGACCAAACAAAACGTCGCAGTATGAAGGCTTCGGTGTATAGTGTTCGGTGAAACAATTTTCGAAGAATAGTGTTTCGAAGAAACGTAGGGAACCCAGTGCCCCCATAGTCTCTTTCGAGACTTCCAGGTCAGCCATGGCAACTTGTGTCCAGGATCTTAGGCTTGACGGCACGGTTGGCGCAGTGGCTAAGCGATTGGACTGCGTGTCGCGGGTTCGATCCCCGCACGGAACAAATATTTGTATGACCTGCAGATAGTTGTTTCGGGTCTGGGTATTTGTGTATGTGAGCTTATATGTTTGTGAACGCACCCACGATACAGGAGAAATTCCTAGTGTGGGGCAAAGTTTAAAAAAAAAAAACCTCTTTGGTTGAACTGCGAGAATCCATTCACAAAAAAAAAAAAACTCGGTTTATTGCACTTTGCAGACCAGTGTCAGGTTGTATGTCTTACATCAGTTGATGTAAGACTATATGTATTAATATCCACCAATTAATAAACTTTGAGTGTCAGGATGATTACTAGTTATTTACTGTGTTCGAAAGTCTCTTTAAAAAGGTGTGTTGGGAACAGGGGTTTTATGAAGTAAAAGCACAAAAGACAAGACTATTCATTTTATTACTTTTGGTCTTGTCAACTACATCAAACTCGATTCCATTCGCTAGGTCCCTAGTCTTCGTGGAGAAGAATGGACAAGAAACTCCACGGGTACACATTTAAAAGTATTATGCAAATACAACATGACATTGTCTTGGACTGTCTCAAGTTACAGCAATTTATCAGTTTACATAAACAACAATCAATATAAACCATATTATAGTACATATTTCTAACACATAGTTATCAGTAATATTCAGAGCATAATATCAATTAACTTACATAAACATTGTAGATCCTTAGGACAATACAAAAAGGTTACAGCTTTCTCCACTTTGTAATCTTGGTTCATTAGTAGGACGTTTACATGTGAACTTTATTCTATACACATGGAATACGTAATAAATAAGAATATAACACTCTGGGTACAGATCCAGATATTACTCGTATTATCTAGTTAACTCGTAGAATAGTTGCAGCGTAACTACCCTGAATTGGCGGTAACATTTTCTTTTATAACCGTCAATTCATACTTATTACATCAACGATTCCCGCCAATGGCAATGGTCAAACATTATAGCCAAATAACTAATCTATATAAATAAAAAGAGAAGTCCTGACTGACTGACTGACTGACTGACTGACTGACTCATCAACGCCCAGCCCAAACTCTTGGACCTAGAAAGCTGAAATTTTGCACAGAGGTTCCCTTTATAGTGTAGACAAGGAATAAGGAAGGATTTTTGGAAATTCAACCCCTAAGGGATTTAAATAGGGGATGAAAGTTTGTATGGAAAATCGTCATTTTCACGCGGGCGAAGCCGCTGGCAAAAGCTAGTAACACATACAATAATTAGCTAATCTTAATTAGTGGAACTATTTTAAAACTCCATTAAGTAATTTAGCAATTTAGTATGTATTTATTTGTAATCTTTACATTTATTCGGATAAAATATGAACATCAATAGATAGTTCCGGGAATAGATAGAAACAACTGGATACATTGAAATTGCAAGATAAAATCTAGGAAACATTGTAAGTATCATATAATAATTACTACTTAATTTATTGGCAATATAAAGTAAATAAACATTTAACTTGATTTAACTATTTAAATACCACAGAGCTATCTTCGGTTCGGAAACCAAGTCTTTTAAGCCACAATAATAACTACTTCTATAAAATACTTCGGGCTATAAAATATTATTAGGACAATGTAGGTTTATTCGGAATAAGAACCTTACTGTTCTCAAGATATTTATTTACGATGATTATTAATTTGATGCTATATTCTTATATACATAAGGCTATTCTATCATATGCATAAAATAAGATTCGCGACCGTAACGATTATAGCTTTACAGAATCACAAAGTTCGCTTAGAATTTTGATTTCTAAACAGGCAACTTTGCCACTCTTCTGGTGTGCGATGATAAAATGCATTCAATGTGTCAAATCCTTCTTTTATTCTTCATTCAGACAAAGTTGAATTGAATTATTTGTTCGCTTTTCTATAGGCCTAAAGTAGCAAAGCTCCCTTACAATTTTATATATCCTACACTAGAATTGTTACAAATGTCGAAGTATTTTACTACTATTTGTTAATAGTATTATGGATTAGTCGTGAAAACTCACAATTTATATTACATAGACTAAATAAATATTTCGAATTTTCCTTGAAGTATTTCAAAAATAGACCTAAAAAAACTTTTTAACAAAAACACAAAAAAGTGAAAAATAAACTTTAGAAGAAAAATCAGTTTCTGAAGTCGGTGACTTTTGTTTGTTTGATTTCATGTTTTTGCCACCGACTTCAGAAACTGATTTTTCTTCTAAAGTTTATTTTTCACTTTTTTGTGTTTTTTTTTTGAAGTCGATTTTATTTTTTGTTAAAAAGTTTTTATTTTTCACTTTTTAGTGGTTCACATGTTCATGGGTCAATGTGGACAATGTAGTTTTTTTTTTAATCTTGTTGATTTTTCAAAAAACCACATGTCCGATTTCGATAAAAAAAATATGGGACCATTTCGGAAGTATACCCTTTCCAACAAAAAAAGAATTTTTCAAATCGGCTAGCAAGTGACGGAGTTATGCCCGAACAAACATAAAAAAAATATATAATTATAAACATCCGAATTGAGAACCTCCTTCTTTTTTTAGAAGTCGGTTAAAACGACAAACATTAATAAACATACATATCCCAGAAGGAGGTTAGGCGGAGGAGTACGTAATAGGTACACCCACATTTCGCCAATTATGGTAAGTCTGATGTACACAAGTTGTCGATCCTATTGCCATCAGCCGAGCCGAGCAAAAATCCCGACTACGAGGATGCTACCAAGAATTTCCTGATGAGAAAACTCCAATGACACTTTGCCCAATTGTGTAACGAACCTTGGCCCTTATTCAGAAGTCGCGCTTGTGACTACTAGACCAACAATGAGGCAGGAATCCCGTCGAGGCTGCGGGTTGTTCAAAAGACATACCGCGGATACAAAGAGCTAAGAAGGAACATGGGTGGTTTTAGTCAGTAGAAGTCTGACACTCCCTACCGCTCTGCCCAGAGCAGGAGTAATTTGATGATTTTCCACGCCCCCCAAAAAAAGGCAGTAATTTATAAATACTTAATCACCAAAAATCTCACACCATGCTGCCTAATTCACGAACATACTTTTCAAATCAAAACCAATTGTTAACGAATTCTAATATGTATTATACCTGCCTTATTAATAAACATGTCTCTATACATAATCGAATCCACTCATACATAAAGGTTGGCGCAGACAAACCTTGGAAACTAAAGCGGTGGCCTTAAAGGTCTATTTAAATGTAAATAAAACTTATTCTTATGTACATAAATACGAGTATTGCACGGCTGGCGACACTTCCCAGTAGGTATGTGTGTGTAAATACATTCAATTCCTTTTACTACTTAGGCGTGTGTTTTCGGGGAACCATCGACATAACACTATCATAACATTACGCTTGTAATCCTCCAACAGGATAAGCAGAGGTGTACCTAATAGTTCTCCTAGATTTCGCCCGTTTTGTTTAAGTCACATGTACCTAATAGAGGCCGAGCTTATTGGCTTCAACCGGGCACGAGCTACTAAAAAATCTTGAAGGAAAAATACTAAAACCCGACTACGACAAAAAAAACTACGCTGAAAAAGTATGAAACAAGTTTAGTTTTAGTATTTTACTTTTTTTTATTTAATCAATTTTGGTGATAAATATATTTTTTTTACTCTTGACTTTTTGTCCGCTAGAGGGCGTGATTTTAAATTTGAGCAATATTTTGGAAATGTACAAGTGAGGCCTTTTTAAATGATACCGAACACGGCGTGTTTATCTCCATTTTTATTTTTTAAGCCTTACTTTTTGTCCGCTAGAGGGCGCCAAATCGCTTTTTTTGACACGCCACGTAGCCTATGTTCAGCGGAAAATTAAGACGGTTCTAACGATACCTCATATGTCGAGTTCCGATAAGTAGATTAGAAGCTATGAGGGAACAGATGAAGATACACACATACATACATAATTATATAGCCAGTCAAAATCATAACCCTCCTTTGGCTTTGTCGTAGTCGGGTAAAAACTAAATAGAACTTTGCCTGACCTGGGAAACATACTGAACAGTCATACTCAGAAATCGCGAATGCAATCGTTAGAACAACGAGGCAGTCTATCTAGGTATGTGTACAAGGTATGTGTTTTCCGGGAAGCATCGCGTTTCCCTTCGGCTCAAGGAATTAATAGCTACTACTCGTTTAATTAATAGGTACAACTGGGCTTATCCCAGTTGTATACATCCCTGTGTGTCTATTGGCCTTGTTCTGTTCTGTCTCCTGCTGATAGGGAGGGAAGTGGAAATTATGTTTTTTCCTACTCCTCCGCTATTCTTTTCTGATTAATTTCGTTGCGGGATCCAAGACAGTTAAATCGCTTCTCTGGGACTTCGTCGAGCTTCATTGTCTCGGCGCTTTTCTTGTGGTCGCCACTGTTGATTTTGGCTAACAGGAGTTACAGTGGTTTGGGAATAGTGTGGCGGGCTTGTCCCATTAAGAGCTACCTCGTAGCCTATGTATTTGTAAAAGTGTCAAGCTAACCGAAACTGATTTTTTTTTTCTAGCAATAAAGTTTAAAAACTAGACTGATTGTTGTAACTTGATGTGGTATTATAAAGACGCCAGTCTTTATAATATATACTTGTAATATGTTTATGTAAAGTCAGGTACAATGGGTAGCTTATATACGTTGGCAATCACTGAAGTTTAAACAAACAAGAAAGCTTGTTAGTCCTTAGATATTTCCTAAAATTAATCACGGATCTCCTAAAAGTTTTCACTGTTCTATTCACGAGATTGGTTCTTCGAAATTTCTATTTCTGTCCGGGTATGGATTCAAGCTAATCTTCAGATAGATTGAAAAAGGAAAATTAATATTTCTTTCAGCTGAAAATCATGAAATAATCAAGTATGTTAACTCAGCACACGAAGTTGTCAACATGTGGAATGTGGACTCTGCAGTCATTGTACCGATAGTCGTAAACGGTTAATGGACTAAATAGCAAAGAGCCTCAACCAAGAAGTTAGAAGACTCAGCTGGGAAGGGCTTGATTGAGAAAACAATACTTAAATAGTGAGGTTACTCTCCCTGACTACCGGCAGGAACCTTGTTCCTGATGACGGTAGCCTAATATTTTTATTTTTAATGTTGTTTCTGATTTTGTTTTTAAAAATTCAAAAGTTTTTTATTGGGTTTTGCTTTATTTAAAATAAAATGTGCAAAAAATTAATGACAAGAATATTTTTATTCAAATATGTTAAAAGGAATCAACACTCCCAACGCAAACATATAGAATAAACCACCAACATAATCTAAAAAGCTTTTCCATTCGATTGAACTCGTTCTGACGTCACACATAGACTGGGACTTTGAGTCCGAGTCTAACGTCCAGTTCCCACGTCCTTATTTCCACACTGTATCTCGAGACGACGGGGTCTACTACAACGAAGATGGGTAACAGAAGCTTGAATCCGAAAAATCAGCACTGCGCTGTTCAATTTCATAAACAGTCGTGAAAATTATTTTGTTTTGTAACACCATTTTGGCCTGTTTTTGGTGTTTGTACCTGAAGGCTCAAACTTTCCCGTCGGGGCTGTGGGTTGTTCGAAAGAGATACCGCGGAGTGGAAAGGAACATGGGTGGTTTTTAGTCAGTAGAATTATTATTATTTATGTCCCATCGCCAAAAATTAATAAGAAAGTGCTCAAGCTTTAACTTCCAATATTAATTGTAGATTAAATCTTGGAACTAAATAATTTTAAAACAGTTACCCCCAACCGATGAAGCTGAAGTTTAGCATGCACGTTTAGTTTGGACTAGCTTTTGCCCGCGACTTCGTCCGCGTTTCCGTCGTTTTTCGTAAAAAAGTACCATATGGCCTTCCTTACGGTTCAGTGGCGTTTTTTAGGTGGCATTGTGTATTTTATTTTTAATCGACGGTAACGGAAAGGCTGTCAGTTACCTAGGTAACAAAATAACCTACGATAGAGGTCCTAACTATAGCTACCTTACACTTAAAATCTAAGTGCCTATTTAAACTAAAATATTCTAATAGAATTATACCCAGAAATATGTACAACTTACATCAAAAAAAGAAATGAAAATAAAGCTGAAACGCCTGTGCAATACCATCTACCTATACCTACTTCACTTACAAATAAATACCTATACCCAACCACCACCTACCTACCTATACCTAACTACTACATAATATAACTAATAAAAGTATCTACGCTTTTACCTACTACAAAAATAAAATTGAACATAAATTAGCCAAAACTTACCTATCGGTATCTAAAAAACCACCAAGGAAATAAAATGCAAACTATTAATAATTTGTAATTTGAACGAATATTTAAACACTACCAAAACAACTAATACCTATTTTATAAAATAACAACAAAATAAATTCAAATAAACTATTTAAAGACTAAAAGTCGTGCTGATAAGCATTGTTTGTTAAAATCAATTATTGTCTGTCAATAAGGTCGAACGCTCTGAACGCATCAATAGCCACGACCCGCGTCGAGCGCGGCAACCGTTACACAAAAATAATCCTTAAGGCATGATTCAGTATTCACGCGCAACGGCGCGACACGTGTTATTGTGAGTCAACCATAAAAGATAGACATATGCTGTTATGGGATATTTTTTAGATAATTTTATGTAGAACATTTCCGTCATAAATGATTTCTATGTAGCTTTAACCATTAAGGCTGCACACGCGACGGAAGCTTAAAAAATGGAGCAACTTCTCCCGTTTTCCCAACATTTCCCTTCACTGCTCTGCTCCTATTGATTGTAGCGTGATGAAAAGTATACTATAACCTCCCCAGGAGTATGAAGAATAATCGTACCAAGTTTCGTTAAAATCCGTCGAGTAGTTTTTGTTTCTATAAGGAACATACAGACAGACAGACAGACAGACAGACAGACAGACAGACAGACAGACAAAAATTTTACTGATTGCATTTTTGGCATCAGTATCGATCACTAATTACCCCCTGATAGTTATTTTGAAAATATATATCATGTACAGAATTGACCTCTCTACAGATTTATTATAAGTATAGATAGATAGATAGAAGATAGATGACAAAGGGGATCGGACAAAAAAAAACTAATTAGTCCGTCAGATAGATTTCCAAAAATTATTGGACACGTATTTTTTCTTTTTTCACGTAAACTTAAAATGAAAACGATACAGTGCTTCGAAAACTCGTGTGACGTCATATGATAGTACATTTTGTACCCACAAGTGACGTTTCAAGCCCCACTCCCTGATCTTTGACGCGTTTTATCTTCGTCATTTTTTATTGATTTGATAAAACAAAAAATACGTATTAAATATTTTTCGATAATCTAACTTACGGACTAAACAGAATCATATTATTTTGACCCAGTCCGACCCCTATTGGTATCAATTGAAAGGATTATTAGAATATTTAAAAGGAATAGGTTTTTTTATGTTTTTTACTATGATCATGTTCTATTAAACTTTTCAACTATACATTTTCGATAGTCCATCTACATTTCCCTGATATAATGTCGGTTTTTCTAGATCCTCGGAACTTCTTTATCTATCTGTTCTGTGGACCATAAGTCCGTGGGGACCGATTTCCCTAATGTTGTTCACCGAACTTACATAACATTTGAATATCTCATCATATTTCGATTTTTTATTTTGTCTATTTCCTTTTGAATGGCTTCGACGGTTTGGCGTTGTTATACGGAATTGGATCCTCTTGGTGTGTGGCGTTTGTATAATGTGGAATGTCTAGTTATTTCCTTTTATACGTTTTATAGCCTATTCAAGTGATAGGCCTTTTTTTTTGGGCGGTTGGAAATCATCTAATGACTCCTCCAGCTCTGGCTGGAGTGGAAGAGAGTGTCAGCCTTCTACAGACTAAAAACCACCCATGTTCCTTCTTAGCCCTTTGTGTCCTGGGCCGCGGTATCTCTATCGAACAAGCCGCAGCAAAACAACCCGCAGTCAAGTCATACGACTCAAGTTCGAATTCAAGACACGAACCTCTAACATAATCGTCATCTGACTAGCCTTTTCCCAACCACGTTGAAGTCTGCTTCCAGTCTAACTGCATGGATCCATTTGTACAACCTAGTTAGTAGGTACTGGACAGCACGATACCTCTTGGTAAGACTGGTCGTCAGATTTTCAGGCCACTGACTACTTACTATTAATATCATAAACGGGATATTTCATCATCATCATCATCATTTCAGCCGAAAGACGTCCACTGCTGGACATAGGCCTCACCTAAGTGTAATTTTTGCTTAGGGGGGGTTTGCCATAATCGCCACGCTTGGCAGGCGGGTTGGCGATCGCAGTACGGTCGATACAAAAAGCACAGAGAACTCTGCTGCCCATTCTCTGGTACATCCCTTAGTCGCCTCTTACGACACCCACGGGAAGATAGGGGATGGTGCTATTCTTTGCGTCCGACACCATACGGAACGGGATATTTACCATGTTTGATTATTGTTTCGAGTTCCCGATATTTCGGCGCTGTTACAAGCACCATGATCACGGATAAACTGAAGTCATTGCGGGTGGATGTCATGGTAAATATCCCGTTTATGATATTAATAGTAGTGTCAGTGACCATGTCAGTTTAAAAACTTACACTGACCACTTGTAAAGCAGTCGTTACAAGAAGTCAGTGGCATGACACTTCATGACAGTTCAAAAATCTACAAATGCCAGCCGGAATCAACGGCTTAACGTGCTTTCCGAGGCAAGGAGGAAACTCTATAAGTAATGGGTGGTCACCCATCCACGGATCAGCCTAGGCAAGCGCTGCTTAACCTGAAGTTCGACCAGAGTGGCTGATATTATTTAGCTAAGACCTCCTCTACTACTACCATTCAGAACAGAATACACCGTTCCCATTCATAATTGATGATTAGGCTGTATTGCCTAATAACCAAGATGTAGTTTCAATACCTGCTGTATTGAGGCAATATAATTGGTATTCAGGACAATGGTTGGCATGTAATTGGTACAGCATCAAAGGTATTCTGACAATCAGCCGTACATGATATAATGTACTAGGTATTGTTCGGTAATTATTATGGTTCATTGACGTGTTAGGAATGCATTAGTTCCTAGTTGGTGATGAGAACACTGCTACTAGAAATATGAGCGTGTTACGTGACTTAGAAAAGTGTTACACCTAATATCACGTCCCCGTAAGTTTATGATTACTAAACACTTAACAACGAATGCACGCTACCTCGAAAAACTGAACAACGAACGCACGCCACCTCGAAAAACTGAACAACGAATGTGCGCCACCTCGAAAAACTGAACAACGAATGCACTCCACCTCGAAAAACTGAACAACGAATGTGCGCCACCTCGAAAAACTGAACAACGAATGCACGCCACCTCGAAAAACTGAACAACGAATGTGCGCCACCTCAAAAAACTGAACAACGAATGCACGCCACATCGAAAAACTGAACACCGTAGCCATGCGATCTCGAATAACTAAACTTTATTCAACAACTCTAAAGCTTCTGTTAAAGGGTTCTCTGTAAGTCATCAAAAATATGGGAGGAGTACTTTATTTACTTGTTTAGGGTTTACATTTTTCAAACCACTAAACATTGGTAGGTGACTACCTCGTTGGTGTAGTGGTTGTAAGCGCGACTGCTGAGGATGAGAGGTCTTGGGTGCGATACCCGGGTCGGGTTAAGTGTTATTGAGTTTTCTCTCTTCTGCCCTCTCCCGCGTTGGGTTCGGTAATTGTACACACGGCTATACATCAAGCTATACAAAACCAGTTAATCTTGGCCTCAGTTTACTAGATCTTTTCGCACAATTAACGATCAGATTATACTGGTTTTGTATAGCTTGATGTGTAGCCGTGATACCACGGTAATAGATAAGAGAAGGCCAAAGAAAAGATGGATGGATTGTGTGAGGAATGATATGAAAGAGACAGGAGTAAATGCCACCGTGACGTCTCAATATCAATAATCCGCCTATATTGTTCCTACTGCAGGGACTCAGGCCTCCTCTCTAGGAAAGGGATGGGCTATAATTCACCACGCGGGCCCAGTGCGGATTGGTAGATGTCGCATATCTTTGAATTTTTGGTTCTAAGATATTCCGGTTTCCTCACGATGTTTTCCTTTATCGTTTTGAGAACAGTGGTGATGAAATAAATTACACAAAGTAATGCGCCTGCCTGGGTTCGAACCCACGACCAACTGTTCGTAAGTCGGGGCCACCACCACTGGGCCACCACTGCTCCGTGACGTCTAATGGAGAAGAATGCCGACCCCAAATAGAATGGACTAAAGGCAAGATGATGATACTGATAGAATAGATGATTAGATATCGATACGATTACACGTTACGATTTTTATTTAGATTATTTACAATTCATAGGAGCATTTATTCTTGTTGCTAGGGATTGTTTTAATTATTTTTGATACCCAACAATACAACGAAGTTATTAATCCTTCTGTGTCCATTTTGAGGCGAAAATAAATAAAGTACCCGGCGTGTCCCTCATTAACTAGTAATGAGGGCAACGCTTCGTTATAAACAAAATAAATCAGTATCCCTAGTAACTACCTTAAAAATAAATGTTCTTTTTAAAAAACCTTAACGTTGTGTTCTGTTTGCGGTCGGATACTGTCTATCCTCCATCCTTCCAAAGGTTTACCCTTTAAAAACAAACACGTTTTACCATAATATACTTATAATCATCATCATCTGCATAGTCTCTTCCCAACTTTGTTGAGGTCCATTTCCCATTGTCCCACGCAAGCATATCGTCGCAGATGGTTTTAACACACACCGCCGCAGCTTCGGCTTGCTGGCCGGCTCCGCCAGCCAGCCACAGCTGGTGGTGCGCGTTTAAGGTGATACGTGAAAAATCGCAGCAGGCGAACTGCGCCAACTATTATGTATTCTGTGACTGCGCGGCAGTGGGCGGGAATAAGAAAGGGACAGAGTCAATTACTTCCACATGCGAAAAAAGAGAGCGCAACAGTGCGCTGGGGCCAAAATATAATAACGTAAGCTCCAAACCAAATGAAAATTGTTTAAAAATAAATTATGCTATCTATCAAAAATGTGTTCAGTCAGAACTTTCAATTACCTAATACGAACATTTTGATGCAATTTTGCAATGAAATTACTTAGGATTTTAAAATTACAGAGAAAATTATAAAAAAGTGGAGGTCTTTTCGGAATTAAATTCTATCGAGCAAATTTAACCCAATTGTGTTTTCCTTCAGTCAAAGTATTAACCAAATAGTCAATAAACATATATCCAAAAATGAAATCAATACATGCTGTAATAGTGAAATAAATGGATACGAAAAAGACCCCAATTTATTTTGGTATCGCCTTAAGCCACCTGTTCCTCAGCTTGCGGGCCCCCTCGCCACTCCTCGCCTACGCGGGCTTAGATTACACTCTCGGGGTAGGGCAGAAGAGACTACGTGGAGTCGGTTTTGCAGCTATTCGTTTCTGTCACTAACTTCTGTAATTTTAAATTAGTTCAAAAATATTGTAATAGAATTGGCATTATACCTTATAAAAATCTACCAAATAAAATGCTGCCATCTTAAAAGTATGCCATTGAAAATTCGGCCTTTAAACATTCGGCGAAACGATAATTCTATTAAATAATTGTTTTGCCTTAAACACATTCTTTCAAAGAAGAATATGCCAAGTGTGTTATGCCAAATAAATTTCGGATCATCAAGTTTCTGCCAGATAGATGGTACCCGTGTCGCTGACTCATTTTGTTTGCATTAATAGCCTAAAAATGTTGTTAATTAAAAGCTAGCTAATCACTTACGCATGGCATATATTAGGCTAATAAAATGAGTACGAGATAATTATACAGAAGATAAATTTCACGATAACCCAAAAAATTATCGACCGGAAAATGTAAAGGTAGCGTTCTACAGCCATTTTTTTACGTTTCAGAATCTCTGGCTAGCGTTAAACGCTAAATGTCATTAATGCTGGTGGCGAGTCAGCAGTAAATCGCAAAAGCTAGCCCAACAAAAATGAGGACTTGGCTTGATTTATAGGCTTGGAATCGCAGTTAAGCTTATACCTACTTCGACGGTTTTGGACTGAGTCCTTAATAGAGTAATGAATGTTAGGTTTTTTGTTGCGGTTTTTTATTTAGCTGTGGTATCTTTGTGTCAATGGAACAGTTCGACAGCATTTAGCTGGACCCTTTAATAAAACAAAAAGCAATAAAATATGACACCACAGTTCAAAATGGTAAGTATACTATGATTAATTATACATATTGATAATGATAATCTACATAATAGTTCACCAACATTTCACTAGTTATGTTTAAGGTAAAAATCGGGCAAAAATCTAGATTCGTGGAGTCTGCTACTAAAAAATTCCTAAAAAAACCCAACAGGGGGGGTCATTGAATAAAAAATGTCAAATTACATATCAATATAATCATTATCTTTTATAATAATCGGGTAATTATAAGTGCAGATTCATATAACATGATCTGTTTTTTTTACTTGATCCATTATTTGTTTCAACGCACTCGAATTCAGTCTAAAAACCGAGTTCTTATCTTAACAGACAAGTAAAAACACAGACATTTTAAACCAAATAGCAACAAAAGCAACGTCCCTATTACAGAAACAGGGCTGTGACAGTAATAAAAATAACTAGGGAGGTCAATTGGAGTTTTATGAATCGTACCCTCTCAAACAATTCCTGTTAAGGATGCTTGAATCCTGAGCAGCGTTTTAAGACTTTCGTAATGTTTCTGAAGAAGTTGAGAAAATGTCCTTATTCCGAAATTGTACTTTTGTACTTTTTCACTCCTCTTGCTCAAAAAGAACGTCATAATAGCATACCAGAGCGGGCCTAAAATTGCATATTTTGCCCTAGGGCTAAAAGTAAATCTCGTACGACAACTTGTTCAGCCAGCTGGTGCGTGATGTAGTTTCAAGTAAAAAAAAATGTTTTATTTTTAAAAATGGAACTAAACGCGCTGAATGCCGAACTCTTTGGTAGAATGTGTGCGTTGCATTGCAGCTACAGAAGAAATAAAAACAAGGCATTGGCCCGAAATTTTTGGAATTGTATTAAATTGAATTAAATTTTTAATAAAATAAACTCATATTGAACATGGTTATTTTATTTTCTCGCAATCGTAGTGAAAAGTACAGTGTAACACACGGCGCTAAAATCCCATTATAACTCGGTTCCTATTTACTACCTCGCTAAAGCTCGGTAGTAAAACTACCTCGTATATAATGGGTCATTTTAGGCCCTTGTATTACAATGTACTATTTAATACTTGTTTTATAGTTTTAAGTTGTCAAAATAATGTTAAAGTACTGATGCCCTAGCGCGAACGCTTTGTGTTAACGCAACGTAAATACGTCGATTTTAAAGCAGTCGTGTGAGTGTCGTCACTTTAATAATTATGTTCATTGTTTTAAGAATTTATTCGTATCTATAGATAGGTACTGAATATGTTTGTTGCGAACAATAAGTGTTGTTCCTGACTAAAATAAATAGGATTCTGTTCAGTCCGTCAGTTAGATTTTCGAAAAATATTGGATACGTGTTTTTATTTTATCAAATTAATAAAAAAATACGACGATAACACGCGTCAAAGACAAAGACTCTGAATCACGGAACAACGAAAATCGTCTCACGTATCATGTCTTTATTGTTTGTTTAAATAAAATATTTTGTTCGCTGAATGCACGACTACTCCGACCATTTGTTTAAATGTTCACCTTAAAAGTGAAATTAAAAATACCATTTCCCTTTTTGTTTCGTTTGAGTGGTGGTGGAAACTTTTTCACTTATGCAAAACACTTAAATTGCAAAATTTTGGACCAGTTTCCGAAACATGGCTTTATTATGAAATTTTCGGCAATATATTAAGTGGTTGGTGCGTTCCAACAATTTATATGAAGACAGAGGGCAATCCGTCTTCTTCCCTCCGAGGGTGGGATAACTTGAGACTTAATTAATTTGCTAAAATGCTCTCGTCGACGCGAAAGCCTTAACGTTGTAAGTGTTCAGGAAATCACACTAAGGTACTTAGACGTCGAGATTGCGGAGGCCGCTTGTTTGCTCCTAAGCCGCTTTGAAATGTACCGATATTTTCCTCTATTTTGAAATTGGTATGGAATGCTTTTTAGGCATTTTTTAAGGAGGAGGTTCTTTCTTATTTCAGTTGAATTATTTATGAACGGATTTGAAAAATATATTTCTGTGTGTGTGTGTGTTTCCCTTTCACTTGATCGATTTTATTACTTTTTTCACACATCGTGTTATTGTTGTTAGTTCTTTGAAATAACATTTTTATGAATTTTAAATGATAGTCAAGTAGCCAATTCCTACATATTACCTGAATTGAAGAATAAAACTCAGTCGCAAAAAAATCAATGAAACAAGCGAAGTCACAGACTTCCTTTATATTGCTTTAAATTGTAGTTTTATGTAATTTGTTAGTTTAATCAAAGCAGTGTTTCGCACCCAGTGTGCTTTCGATGCACGAAACCCGTCTTTTGCCCACATGATGTGCGAATGTACTGGAATAAATCCTGATAATCCGACAGGCTTATGAGATACAAGGAGACTGACCGCTAACAGGGATAAGGTATCTACAGCCTATAAGCTTTGATTGTTTACGCCCCAAGTAATCCGTGGTAGGTGAGGTTTTGAGATTGACATGATTGTCTGCTCATCAGCTGCCAAGCCAATTTGCAACGTATTATTGGTAGCGAATGTAGGTATAGGTGTCGGTTTCGAGTTTTCCAAGATTCAGCTGGATATACGCCTGGTAAAAAGGGATATAAAAAAAAAACAATGTTAAACGAAACATATGGGAACTTAAAACAAATAGTAAACATAGTAAATATACCATTTTCAGTGTTAGTTATTACTATTTTCTTTAAGCAACTGATACTAGAGACAGCCATAAACGTACATTAATTATCTCCGTAAAAAAAGTGAGACACAAATAACTTCTACAACAAGAAATTACCTCCACAATAACCATAACAAACAAGCAAATATAAGCACTAAACATAAACAATGAAGTCTCAGTTTCAGTATAAAACATTCCCTTTCTTACAAAATGGCGACTCAAGAAGCTCCACTGAAGTGAGCTTGTAACTCCACTTTTATTGCACTTTATCATCCAGATAATATCCTGCCTTCTACAGCGAGGCCGTTAAGCCTCGTACAACATGCTCTAACAACTAGACTGTGTGCTTCCATTAAATATATTTGACGATGGACTTAACAAGGTACCTTAGACTACGTTCACAAAATATTGTGTTATGTTGCTGGTCTTTTATTATACGTTTAAATGAATACATGAAATCACGCCTGTAAAACTCAAAGGGTTAGATAGGCCCCGTCGGGGCTGCGGGTTGTGATAACGCGACCTCGACACAAAGGGCTAAGAAGGAACTTGGGGGGTTTTTAGTCAGTAGAAGTCTGACACTCCCTTCCGCTACGCCCAGAGCGGGAGGAGTCATTTGATGATTTCCCACCCTACAAAAATAAAAAGGGTTACATGTGTTATAAAAGCTATCCAATCGGAACTGGCGGAGCTTAAGTCGATCAGATCGGAATACTGTAGTCTTAAAACTGATGTCGAGTTTCTGGACCATTCGGTGGAGACATTATCGAACAAGGTGTCGGAGTTGGAGGCTGATGTGAACTGCCTTAAGACAACTAAGGAGGAGATGGTGGCGTTGCATGATCGATGTTCCAAAATCGAGGATCTACATCGGGAAACTGAGCAGAGATCAAGGATGAACAACTTAGAAATTAAGGGTGTTCCGGTGGCCAACTCAGAAAATCTGTTCTCAATCATTGGCAAGATAGGAGACATCATTGGGTGCACTATCCCTAAAGAGCAGATAAACTTCATTGCTAGAGTACCAATGCGAAACAATGATCAGAATAAAAACATTATTTGCTCAGTTCACAACCGGTACCTTAAAAACGATTTCGTGGCCGCTGCTAAAAAGTTTAAATCATCTGTAACTGCAAGCAAGTTGGGTCTGCAGTCCGACAGTGTCATCTACGTCAATGATCACCTAACCTTTGAGAATAAAATACTGTTGAACAAAACGAAAAAACTAGCTAAAGAACGAGGTTTTTTATACACTTGGTGGTTGGTTGCAAGATCCTGATAAAGAAAAATACCACTTCTCCAACCCATCACATAAAAACGGAACAAGACTTAAAAAAGTTTCTGCATTGAAAATGTTAAATCTTTATTATAATTTGTCGTACTTGTTTACTCGCATGCACTGCGCTAATAGTTTGAGAAACACTGGTGCCAGTTTTTTGTGCACATTCCTTTACCGCTGCCCTTTTGTTCGCTTATCGCTCGGTGTTGACCATAGTTATTACTCTATTGAATCTTATTCGCATGAATCTAAGGTAGTTATTAGATTGATCTCGCTTATTTTCTTGTTGAATGTACCTTATATTATAATTTCTATTGAAGCACTAATAAGTAATCTTTCTCACCGCGATGTCACCTATTAGTGTGTTTTACCAAAATGTTCGGGGATTGCGTACAAAAACCTTAATGTTTTATCGTAATGTGTGTGTTAATTCCTACGATATTATTTGCTTGACTGAGACTTGGCTTATTGAGGGTATTAAAGACAGTGAATTGTTTGACGACCGTTACATAGTTTGGAGGCGCGATAGAAATTACGCTAGTACGAAACAAACTTTAGGGGGTGGTGTGCTTATTGCAGTGCGACGGGAACTTATCAGTGATCTCTGCAGTGAATGGTTTTCGTCTGCTGAAGACTTATGGGTTACTGTCACCCTTCACAGGAAGAGACCGCGAGTGTCGTATAAAATGCATATTTGTGTAGTGTACATTTGCAATCAAAATCTTGGTCACTCCCAAGCAGGTCAGTTAACAAATTTTTCTAATAACCTAACAGACATTATTCAGAAGCATCCAGCTGATAAATTTTTAGTTCTTGGTGATTTTAACCTCCCTAATATAAACTGGGAACCAAATGATGATGGTCAGTCTGTATGCCCAAGTAATATACAAGGTCATGTTCAGGTCAATTTGTTTGATAATTTTACCGTTTGCAATATCTCGCAATACAATTCGCACGCAAATGTAAACAATAAAATACTAGATTTAGTTTTATCTAATAGCGAGGTTTCAGTAGCAAGTTGCACCGATCCCTTGGTGCCGGAAGATCCACATCATAGGGCGCTCTGTGTGTCTGCTGATTTCGTGGAACTCCATACTCTTCCTGCGCGTCCGCGTATACAATTTTTATATCGGTCGGCCGATTATGCGGCCATTAATCTCCGGCTGAGCCAGATTGACTGGCCCAATGAAGTAAGCACTAGGCCACTCGAAGATGCCGTATCATTTTTTTATAGTACTCTTAATGAACTACGTGATAACTTTGTGCCCATTAGGACAGTAGTTGCAAGCAGCAGATACCCTCTCTGGTTCAAGCAGCCTCTGATAAAAATTATTAAAGAAAAAGCGAAGTACCACGCTAAATTTAAGAAGTACGGCAACCTCGCCGATCATGAGTCTTTTGTTTTGCTTCGAAAGCGTGCCAAGGAAGTTGAAAGTGAAATGTTTAGTGCCTATATTAAAAAAATAGAAGAAGACATATTTAAGACCCCTAAAGCGTTTTGGTCGTACGTCAAATCAAAAAATCAAATAAATGCTTATCCTTCATTATTTAAATATAAAAATAGCGTTTCAAGTACAGGAGAGGATATCTGTGACATGTTTAGCGACTATTTCCATTCTAATTTTCTCAGTTCTACTAGTATCAACGGTGACAGCGATCTTTCTAATGACTGCGCGCAGGGATCAAACATACATTTGAGTGATATGGTTTCTGACATACATTCAGTCGAAGTTAATGAATTAGAGGTATTCAACCTTCTTAAAGGAGTTGACTTATCTAAATCTGCGGGACCAGACAATATTCCGCCGGTTTTCATACTCAACTGTGCCAAAAGTCTAACTACTCCTCTTTCACTTCTGTTCAGGCGGTCTCTAAGCTTGGGTACGGTACCTGCAATTTGGAAGTCGGCGTTAATCACTCCGATTCACAAAAAAGGGCCGAGAGACCTCGTGGTAAACTACAGGCCCATATCCAAACTATGTATCTTCGCTAAAATCTTGGAAAAAATAATATACAAGCAGCTTTATGCTTGTCTTAAACTAACCATCAGTGACCGCCAACACGGTTTCCTGCGAGGTCGGTCCACAACTACCAATCTTGTTGTCTGTGGTGACTACTTGACCGAATGTATGGCCCATCGCACACAGGTAGATGTTATCTACACAGATTACAGCAAGTGTTTTGATCGTTTGGATCATGCTATACTTCTGCGTAAGCTACTAGCTATGGGTATTAGTGGGAATCTCTTCAGATGGTTCTCATCTTATGTTGCCAACAGATGTCAAACTGTTGTTCTTAATGGGTACACATCGAGAACTATGACTATCCCCTCAGGGATTCCACAGGGATCGCTATTGGGTCCCTTGTTATTCAACATCTTCATCAACGACGTCTCTTCATGTTTCTCGAACTCAACAGTTCTTTTGTTTGCGGACGACATGAAGATTCTAAGTGAAATCAGAACTTATGAAGATGCTGAACGTCTCCAACATGATCTGGACAGATTCCAAGAGTATTGTATGGCCAACCGCTTGGATCTTAATGTCACGAAATGCTATACATGTACCTTCACTCGTAAACCTAAACCTATTCTTCACGATTACAAACTGGCCAACACTTCAATAGCCAGAGTTAATACTATTAGAGATTTAGGCGTCACTTTTGACTCGAAACTTACTTTTGACACTCACATCGATAACATTATTAAAAAAGCTTCTAAGGCATTAGGCTTCATCTTGAGGATTTCAGCCGATTTTAAAAATATCAAAACACTCAAAATTCTATATTGTGCTTTTGTACGCAGTCACCTCGAATACTGCTCACCAGTATGGAATCCGATTTATAATATCTACATCAATCGCATAGAAAGCATTCAGAAGAAGTTCTTAAGGTACATTCAATATAGATCTAAAACCTATTCACCTAATTATCACAGCCGGTGCAGGAAGTTCCACATTCTTCCACTGGTTGAGCGGAGAAAAATTGCCGACATTGCTTTCTTGTTCAATTTGGCAAATGGTACAACCGACTGTTCCGAACTGATGGGCAAAATTGGGTTGCGTGTTCCATCCTTCACCTTAAGGAACCATCAACCGCTTTATGTTCCCTCTGTGCGGTGCATTTACAGGCAAAATTCTTATATGATAAGAGCTAGCAGGTCATACAATTCTATGTGCCGGTGTTTCGATGACTTTGACTTATTCTCCACCAGTGTTCCAAAACTAAAAAAAATTCTTTGTAAAAACTTTTTTGAAACTCCCTAAAAATTGTTCAATCAATTCAATCCTTTCTTGATTCTCTGCGAGTGCTTACTTCTTACTCTCTCTTGCATGTCTACTGTTTCTTGTGCTACCCTTATATTGTCAGTGAAAACTTTTAATTGGCCTTCTTTCACTATCTGTCAACTATCTGTACCCTAGCTGTAAGTTTTCCTAAGAAATAAATAAATAAATAAATAAATAAATAAATAAATAGGTACCTAATAGTACATTTACATTTCTCCAGTTTTGTTAAAGTCCATTATGGATGTTAAGCAAAAGGGCCTTAACCTTTTTTTTTTTTTTGGTGGGTGGAAAATCATCAAATGACCCCCCCCCCCCCCCCGCTCTTGGGTAGAGCGAAGGGGAGTGTCAGACTTCTACTGACTAAAAACCGAACCCATGTTCCTTCTTTGCCCTTGTGCCGAGGCCACGTCATCTCGTACTAAAGGGGCGTCGGCCCTTGCGGGCCCCTCTTTGCTGACATCTCTATGAGGCGCGCGTTGAACACGAACGCGCCGCCAATACGGTCTGTTGCCGTCATGACGACGGCCGGACGTCGAGCTAGCCCATTATTCACCGTTCACAGGCCCCCGACGCCCGGAGCGCCTTCCGCGGCGGCTGGGACGACGAGAGGTTCTCTCCCTCTCTCGTTCCGCCACCTCCTTCGCTAGCATTACTGCTTCGCAGAAGGAGGCGACGGCGTCCCATTCCTCCTCGCCCCAGACCACCATGTGCTGTGTGCACCATGGCTTGCACCAGGGCCGGACGCGAGAGGTCGCCGCCGCCGATAGCCGCTACGAGAACACGGCGGGGCTCCGCCCAAGCAGGGCACACCTCCACAGTGTGCTCCACCGTGTCCTCCGGTCGATCCTCGCAGTGGAAGCATCCGGGCGTTTCCTCCCGCCTGATTCGGTGCAGGTATCTCCCGAAACATCCGTGTCCGGTGAGGACCTGCGTCAGACGGAAGGTGAGGGCGCCGTGGCTCCTCTCTAGCCACTCCTCAAAGAGGGGACTTACCGCCACTGTCGTGGCGTGCCCTGCCTCAACCAGCCTCAAATTCAGACTCTGTTACTGAAATAGAGATTTTTAAAAAACCTACTAATAGCACTATGCGCGACCGAAGAATAGAATCCGGGAACTCGGCATTCCTGTTTGCGATCACTAACTAGATCAACGCCACATTAAACACACAAATAATTTGGTTTCCCAGTCAATTTGAACCGATAGCAAATAACGTTACATTGAATTTGATATCATTATAATAATCGTTTGAACGCGCCTGGAGAGTTCTTGCAAACGGGAACTCACGATAGTCGAGGTCACTCCCAGTACAGTTCGAATAAATAACTGGAATAGGTTATACTATCCCCTGTCTGTCTGGTTTACGATAGGTAGTTTTCTATAAAGTCTTTTGAATTTTCAGTTTTAGACATTAACATCACTTCCTTACAAATAAGTGGAAATGGGCACGGCATATTGTTCGCAGAACGGATGATCGATGGGGCCAAAAAGTTCTGGAGTGGCGAACTGGAAGACATTGCGTTGGAGACCTACCACAAAGTGGATCGATAATCTGGTGAAAATTGCGGGGATCCGCTGGATGCGAGACACATGGGACCGGTCAATATGGCAACACTTAGGGTGAACAGTGAACGTCTTTCAGCAGAAATGATGATCACTTACTTGACTATGACTATTTTCAGCGTAGGTATTGTTGGGGTATGTAGGTATGTAAGTGACGCGGCGTGGTAGCTAGAGAAACACACGAGATTCGATTTACACTTTATATTGCAAATACTACACACTAACGTCGTAGGTAAGTCCGGAGGCGGAAGAGCACACAGATGAAAAACATTCACAGATAAATTAGTTGTCATCAGCAAACCAACCACAGAGTATAAAGTACTGGACACCATAACAGATTCCTCCCTTTCTGAAGACAATTCTTACCTTACATACTAACATTACAAATTCAATCTTTGAACAGGTTTAATAACTCTGCTGCTCCTACGTATGGCAACAGCAGATGAATTAGTACTAGGTACAACCTCCTGAGAAGGTACATCATCAGAAACAGTAGCACTAGGACAATTCTGAATGGACAAATCAGGTGTAACATTTGGTGTATTATTATTATCACTACTTGATGGAGAAATAACATTATTATCATTTAACGAAACAGAAGTACTTGCTTGTGGAAGTAAATCAGGAGAAATTTCCGTATCCGTAGCAATTAGCACAGAATCCTCCTCATGTTGAAACTCTATTCTGTCACCCACTCTTCTTACTTGGTCGATATGCCTCTTCCAAACCAGATCATTATCCATTTTTATAAGATAATGCAGTTTACCTAGCTGTTTTTGAATAATTCCAAATTTCCACTTCTCAGAACCCATATAGTTTCTGGCAATTACTCGTTCACCAACAGATAATGTTCTCACTCCACATATCCCCTCAGAAAAAGAAGTATTATCCGGTACGAGCGAAGAAAAATTACTGCTAGGTTTATAAGCAAAAACTAGATCGGATGGAGCTTTAGATGTTGATGGATGAGGTGTAATTCTGTACATGAATAAAATTTTATTTAAAACTTGTTGCAAATTACCCTTTTTTTTTTTTTTTTGGTGGGTGGAAAATCATCGAATGACCCCCCCCGCTCTTGGGCAGAGCGAAGGGGAGTGTCAGACTTCTACTGACTAAAAACCGAACCCATGTTCCTTCTTTGCCCTTGTGCCGAGGCCACGTCATCTAGTACTAAAATCCGCGGCCCCGACGGGTTGCAAATTACCCTTAATTGCATTACAACATTTTAGTTTATTTTTAATTGTCTGAACATAACGTTCTACCTGGCCATTAGTAGCAGGATTGTAAGGAGCAGAACGCCTATGTAGAATGCTATGTTTTCTTATAAAATCCTGAAATTTATAATTTGTGAACTGAGGACCATTGTCACTTGTTAAAATCTTAGGATAACCAAAAGTAGCGAATATTTTCTCTAAAGTATCAATAGTATTTTCAGTAGTAATCCGATCAAGCATGTACACTTCAGGCCACTTTGAAAAAGCATCTACCAATAATAAGAAATAAGTTCCCATGAACTTACCAGCAAAATCAATGTGAACCCGTTCAAATGGTTTTGTAGGATATTCCCAACAATGCTTGTTGGAAACTGAAATCGGATTTCTTTGTTGTAAACAACATTGTACACAGTTTGCCACTAAATCACGCACATCTCTGTCAATACCGGGCCACCAACAATAATGCCTAGCTAAAGCTAACATTCTATTAATTCCAAAATGAGCAGTATGTAAATCTTTTAGTATAGTGGACCTCAATTTTGTAGGAATGACCACTCGTGATCCTCTCATAATACAACCATTTTGTAAAGAAAATTCAGATTGATCAATACCAAATCTATCTTGGTGTGTAATAATTCTACCAGAACGTAAACCTGATAATAAAGGTTGCAAACTTAAATCTTGATTAGTAGAATTGCAAATCTGATCTATGGTAATAGGTAATTTTTCTATTAATTCAATTTTGCAAACATCAACTTCTTTCCGTAATTTTGGTTCTTCCAACTCAAGTGGTAACCTTGATAATGCATCAGCATTAGCATTTGCTTTCGAAGTTTGTATTTAATTTCATAATTAAAACCCTGTAAATATACAGCATAATGTTGCATGCGAACTGCTGAAAGCTGAGGTAATGCTTTAGAAGGTGAAAATATTTGTAACAAAGGCTTATGGTCTGTATACAGAATGAATTTCCTACCATACAGATACTGAAAAAACTTTTTAACCCCAAAAATAATTGCATAAGCTTCTTTGTCTATCTGAGCCCATTTCCTTTGAGAACAATTCAAAGTTTGAGATGCGTAGTGAATAGGACGTTCCGAACCATCAGGCATAATGTGGGAAAGAATTGCACCAACTCTAGTTGGAGAAGCATCCGTGGCCAAAACCAAAGGTAACTCAGGTGAGTAATGAGCTAACACTGTATCTGAAATTAATTGTTTTTTTAACTTTTGGAAAACAACCTCACAATCACTTGACCAATGCCACTTTGTATCTTTCCTCAATAATCTATGTAAAGGTTCTAAAGTATTACTCAAATTATGGAAAAATCTACCATAATAATTAATAAGTCCTAAAAAACTTTGTAACTCAGTTAGGTTTTTAGGCCTAGGTGCATCTGTAATAGCTTTAATCTTATCACTGGTCCCAGATATACCCTCCTTGCTAATAATATAACCACAGTATTCAATCTTACCTTTCAAAAATGCCGACTTGTTTAAGTTTACTTTCAAGCCATACTCAGCTAAACGTGAAAAAACGGTTTCCATCCGCTCAAGGTGTATTTTATCATTAGGTCCTGTAATCCTAATATCATCAATAAAAACATGTACCCCAGGAATATCTTTAAGGATATTCTCAATCTTGCGCTGCCAGTTGGCAGGTGCACAATTTAACCCAAACATGAGCCGTGTACATTTGTAAAGACCCTTATGTGTATTTAATGTAAGCAAATGTTGATCCTGCTCTCTCACACACCAATTTATATAAGCATTACATAAATCTATTTTACTGAATTTTTCACCACCAGCAAGACCGTGAAACAACTCTTCCGAAGTAGGTAATGGATGCTCATCAACAATTAATTGAGGATTTAAAGTAATTTTATAATCCCCGCAAAGCCTAACCTTACCATTTGCCTTGACCACAGGTACCACTGGAGTCGCATACTCAGAGTAATCAACCTTTACAAGAACTCCAGCCTTAACCAGGTTGTCAATTTCCTGATCTACCTCTTCCTTCAGAGCAAAAGGAACTGACCTAGCTCGACAAAAAATTGGTTTAGCATCCTGCCTGAGGTGATCACCTTTTATTTCACCAACATTTTTACCATCAAAAAGTGTAGGGTACTTTTTAAATAACAATTTTAAACTAGATTCTAAAGAGTTAGTAGAGTGGAGTGGAGTGGAAACATTTCCTGCAAGGCGCACAGCCTTCACATCAAGGTACTCACGGAAACTTTCCCAAGTAAACAACTTAATCCATTCCCGTCCCAGAAGCGGATCTTTGTTACCACTGATAACATACAGCTTGAGATTCTGATGGGTTTCTGTACCAATTGCTGCAGATCATGCTAAGTAACCTAAAACATTTAAAAAGTTATTAGAATAGGTACACAATCTTGTTTTAGTTTTGAGTAATGGTAGATCCTGAAAACATTCTTTGTATAATTTTTCACTAATGATAGATACAGCTGAACCACTGTCAAACTGCATTTTAATTTTTTTATTGTTTACAATAGGGTACACCCAAAACCTACTGCTTTTACTACAATGAGTATTATTTATGTATTCTATTTCACTAGAATTATCATGACCTACAAACCAACCACAGAGTATAAAGTACTGGACACCATAACAGGTATGCTTGTCATTGAACTCACGAAACGTCAGAGCCCTTATCACTACTCCACTCGTCTATTTAATTAATTTATCAGAATATATTCACGTTTTTCTAAAATCCTTTTGGGGTCAACATTGTCAAGTTACCACAATTGCAAAACATAAAAATTGCAACAGAAAGGATGGCAGTTATTGGTTCTCTAAAGTCATTCATTTCATTCTCTTGCCCTTTTCGCAATTCGTTTGGGGTCTGCGCAGCATGTAGTCTTCTGCCATACTTCTCTATTACTCGTCACCTCATAAGACACCTTCTTTCTTGCCAAATCATCCTTTACACAGTTCATAATTATATCGTTTCTTGGGTCTTCCTTTACTCTTGTAACCCTCCACATTTATACTCAAAACTTTCCTCACGACATTGGTTCTAAGTACAATAGGCAATTTAGAAAGTCCCGATGGCCTGAGAGGTCAAGTCGTTAATCGTTAATCTTGAACAGTGCCAGACTTAGACTTATTTTTATATCTAACACACTATGTAATAAAGTGCAATGGATTAAATTACATTTATATAACATATACAATAAATGATGTAACAGGTGGACTATTAGGTAGGACTTTTTACGGACTTAAAGAAGTCTTGACTTTTCCGGTATGAGTAACTCTATCGGTAGAGGTCCGCATGAGCGAATCGACGACATGCCTTAATCAGTTATCTAGACGAATCCTTATTTGGTGAAATATTTTGTCGTTGATTCACTCATGAATCAATCGTTCTATCGACGACAGGTTCGTAGTAGAAAGGTTCTGTCCTTGAAAAACTTTTAAACGAAACGTTCGGTCGGCGGTCATCCAGCGGAGATGTTATTGTCGAAGTTAAGTTTCAGAATCGTAGTAGATCACTGAGACACGCAAACCCCACCATGACGGCAACGTGGGGACACTCCCGGAGGGGAGGGCCGTCCCTTACACTCTAAATAATTTAAAAATATCTCAAGATATCGGTTCATCAAATATACATACCTACTCACAATTACTTTAGTCTATCTATACGTATAAAAGAAAACGTTTAAATAAAATGCGCGAGTTACAACATAAAACAAGCTTAAGTCTGCAATTTAATTTAAATCCAAAAAATGTTTCATATTAAGTGGCTGAATCGCTTGTTGTTTCTGGAGAATCTTTTTGGCATACACGGGAATTACTGTAGGCAGAAGAGGATTAAGAAATATTTTATCATTTCCCAAATTTTCGTCCAGACTATGTTTGTTACTATTGTTATGTTTCGAGAACACTTATTCCTGTTCGGGGGAGGTATCTCTAACGAAATAAGTTATGTTTATAGTAGTTATTTTTCTGTATCAGCTTATTTAACTTATTTACCTGCCAACCTTATTAAAGTCGCGACTTCATGTCATATATTGCAAGCATCAGTCGCCTCTTTGAATGTTTTAAAGGCGACAAGAAATTAATTAATTCCCTTAAAAAAACTATTTTGGTTCATCTTAACTTTTATTTTATTATCGTTTGCATTGAGTATCTTCAGAACGATGGACAGATATTTTGAATTACCAAAAACCGATACGACGTTTTTAATACCCGTTTAATATACGAATTACTGTCATACTTCAGTTCTTCATGTTGTTTACAGTTATGATTGTGGTTTATTTGTCTAAATGCCTGATTTCGTTGGTGTCAGACATTCAGGAAAGAGAAGAGAAATGTGACGTTCGATCGGATGAACAGTGTGTTATCACAAGGGAGCAGATTCAAGGTTGGGTTGAACTGTATCGAGATTTGTCAAACTGCAGCGAAAAAGTAACGCGGTGCTTTGGAAGACCGGTATAGTATTTGATAAAGAGTTTTGGTATATCGTATAATTTGCTATCAAAGGTTGTCGACATAGCAGTGGGTGTTTAAGGCTGATGATGATGTGGAATAATACACATGTTATACTAAGGGCTTGTATTTATATTAAAAACATTTTTTTTTTATTTCAGTTTTTCGTAACGTTGACAATATCAATACTAAACTTCATTGTGATGATGTACTTCATTATATTTTTGTATGCAACAAATGTAAGTAAGATAAAAAGCATACATTGTTTGATAATTTTATTTGATACCAGTAAAAACACTACTTCACGAAGGCTTCAACTAAGCAAAATGTACTTACTACATCAAACTAAGTCACCCTACCCAAAAATGTTTGCTAGGAAACAATTTTTGTTTTGCGACTGAAATCATGTTTTACGGTAAAACTCAACATAACACATTCAAAACATTGTA
The DNA here is from genome assembly GCA_949775195.1 of Diarsia dahlii. Classification (NCBI taxonomy): domain Eukaryota; kingdom Metazoa; phylum Arthropoda; class Insecta; order Lepidoptera; family Noctuidae; genus Diarsia; species Diarsia dahlii. The sequence continues at coordinate 19,436,878 of OX459195.1, forward strand.
CTGAAGTTTAAAGTAAAGTTTTAAAGACAAAAATTTGGAACTTTGACGAATATCTCTGTAACTAGAAGGTTTTCAGGTATAGTACAGAAAAAAAAAAACGCAATGACGGGGAGAACAGGTGAATTTTGGCTTCGTTGAAGGTATTTTTCTACAACCTTTATGTTATATTCATCACTCCCTTGCCCTCATTCCAATTGATTTGTGATCAGCGCAGCTTGTCTTCTTCTTCCATACGTTTTCATTGAAAATATAGCATCATTTACTAAGCCGTCGACATAATTAGTACACTAGTGAATGTCGGTTATCGCGACCGATGTCGGTTATCGCGACCAAAAGTAATCCCTTCATCCCCCCCTTTCGACCCGTTGCAACCCGTTTTCGCGTTAAAAAGTTACTTTCAGATTTTCTCTCATTTCTTATTTCATTCATTCGCGTAACACTTAATTCTCCAGTGTCAGTCAACCGATAATTACACTACTACCTATTCGTATCCTTACACTCCCTGTATTGTTTGTTTCTTTGAAGTATTTATTAATTTTATAAATTACAGAAACCTCCCGAAATCATCGAGTATTTTAAATTTTTCTTGGTGCTGTTTGCTTATTTGTCTATGATGCTGAGTCCATTCGTTGCTGCACAATTATTACGAAACCAAGGAGGAAAGTTCCATCAGCTTCTGGTTCGACATTACAATAAAATGGTTATTGGTGAGACTTTAGTTCTGAATGATTTTGATTTTCATTGACAAATTTTTATAGCAAAAGGAAGTGTCGCAATGTCATCAAATTATATGCGGATGATGCTAGCAAATAAAACCACCAGAAGCTATCAAATTTTCCAAAATAACCTTCAAATTTGAATGGTAAAATATAATGATTTAGCGGTTTTAAAAACCTATTCAAGAAAGTTGACGAATTGTAATAGCTTGAAGTGCTGGTATCTGTACTATAGCCTATTGCTTTCAGATCCAAGTGAAACTGAAATGAAACTGATAAAGGACTTCATCCGCCTGATAGAGAAGAATCCAATGGAGATCAAGTTATTGACTAACATTCCTGCAGGGATGTACATGCTGCCAGTTTTACTCATGTTTACAGTCAACTATATTATTGTCATGTTGCAATTTAGTCATGTAATTTAATTTAATATAGTTTTGGTAAATGTTTAAACCAATTCGTAGGTAACTTGCAAACTTAACTATGAAAAGTCGTATGTCTGTTGTCACTTACTTCACTAATAAAAGGCATTAAGTCCATCTATGTACGTAATGACAATGTGCTTAACGTATTAAATAAATAATGACGACATTGCTAGTGTCATTTCCAATACAAATTAATTGTAATGAAACATAACAAAACACACACATGATAATTTAAAACTGTCAGCTCATCAAATATACATACAGGCAATTACTTAGGATGATTTCTTAAACATTTAAGAAAAACCGGGCTATTACTTCAATATCATCGCCGAGTTATAACATAACAAGCCCGTCGTTCTCAAATTATTGCACGTTCAAGGACTTAAAAAAGTAAATGACAGAGCTGTCCAGCTTGCTACATACAGATCAACAAACAACGTAACAAGCAAAATGTTTCCAATTAAGGGGCTGATTCGCTTATTATATCTGGAGAATTTCTTTGGGATACATAGGGATTACTGTAGCCACAAAAGGATTAGGAAATATTGTATCGTTTCCCAAATATTCGTCCAGACTATGCTTCTTGCTATTGAAATTATTCTTGAACAGTTATGGTTATTCCAGGGAAAAATCTACACCAAAACAAGTTATATTTCTTGTTATTTTTCTGTATCAGCTTATTTAATTTATTTGCCATCCAACCTAAGCGGCACTTATTACAGCCGTGACTTCATGTCATATATTGCAGGAATCAGTCGCCTCCTTGAGTGTTTTAAAAATGACAAAAAAATAATTAATTCTCTTAAAAAACTGCACTGGATTATCTTAACTATTATTTTATTAATGATCGCATTGACTATCTATAGATCGACGGACGTGTTTTTAAATGTACCAAAAAACACTATTATGATTCCCATTCTGATGACGCATGACATTATACGAATTACTGTTATACTGCAGTTCTTCATGTTGTTTACTGTTATTATGAATGTGGTTTATTTGTTTAAAAGTTTGAATACATTGGTATCAGCCGTTCAGAAGAGAGTAGGAAGATGTGATATTCGTTCGGATGAACAGTGCGATATCACAAGTGAGCAGATTCAAGGTTGGGTTGAACTGTATCGAGAATTGTCAAACTGCTGCGAAAATGTTTCGCGATGCTTTGGACGACCGGTATAGTACCTAATAATGAGTTTTGTTCTATAGAATAATATGACGTCCTAGGTTGTAGACATAGACATGAGCTTATTGTACAAAATTAATACATTTATGTTTGGTTTCCAGTTTTTCTTTACGTTGTCAATGTCAACATTAAACTTCATTGTGATGACGTACTTCATTATAGTTTGGTTTTCATCACATGTAAGTACTTAAAAGAATTGAGTGTGTGATAATTATTTGTAATACCACCGAAAATATCCCATATTTATCATTCTCCTGCCCTTATTCAATTTTATTTGTGATAGCTTTTGCCAGCGGCTTCGCCCGCGTGAAAATGACGATTTTCCATACAAACTTTCATCCCCTATTTAAATCCCTTAGGGGTTGAATTTCGAAAAATCCTTCCTTATTCCTTGTCTACACTATAAAGGGAACCTCTGTGCAAAATTTCAGCTTTCTAGGTCCAAGGGTTTGGGCTGGGCGTTGATGAGTCAGTCAGTCAATCAGTCAGTCAGTCAGTCAGTACGTCAGACAGGACTTCTCTCTTTATTTATATAGATAAAGTATCACGATTATTGGTCGAGATGTGATGGAAGATTCGCCTCTCTCTGCATCAACGTCTGCAGTGACAAAAAATCCTCATTTAATTTTGAGAGAGATAGCCGCTGAACTTTCAACGTCTCAAGAGTCGATCCGTAACATTTTAACCTCTCAAGCGCCGCGCGAAATAACGGGCCCCCCTCCCTCACGCACCGCCTGGTTACGTCATCGCATGAGTCATCGGACCTTGCTCACTAAAACGCTTATCGCTCGAGTTCTGTTATCTCTTATCTCAAACGGTAAACAGTTTCGTGTTTCTGAAGAGCTAGACGATGTATTATTATATAAACAACTCTTTTATAGCTTATTTAGAATTATAAATATCGTATAGTTAGGACAGAACTCGCCGCCACACGACCTGTTGCGTATCTTATTTTGTTTTGGTAAAACTACTGAATCAATTTACACGAAACTTTAGAACTAATATAACAAATGTACAAGTAATACGGTGACAGTGTTTTTTTAGGAGACCTACATACATTATTCTAATAAGATTTTAACTCAACTCCCTCACGGACCGCCTAGTTACGTCATCGCATGCGTCATCTGACCTTGCTCACTAAAACGCTTAATGCTCGAGTTTTATTATCTCTTATCTCAAACGGTAAACAGTTTCTTGTTTCTGAAGAGCTAGACGATGTATTTATTATATAAACAACTCTTATTTTAAAAGACGTATATTGTCATCCCACAGACGACCGGATTTAGGACAGAACTCGCCGCCACTCGACTTGTTGCGTATCTTATTTTGTTTTGGTAAAACTACTGAATCAATTTACACGAAACTTTAGAACTAATATAACAAATGTACAAGTAATCTAATGATAGTGTTTTTTTAGGAGACCTACATACATTATTCTAATAAGATCCCAACTCAAAATTCTTATAAGATTCTTATTGGCGAACTGTCATTTTAGAATTGCGAAATAACCTTGAAATATAAATAAATACGAAATTATTTGCTTCGAATACACGATATAATGAATTATCACTATATTTTATGTTGATAATAATGTTTCCAAGACCATATTTCAATGAAAAGGAGTCAAATTCATATTTTCAATTCGCTCATTCAATGACGACGACGAAATCTTTGTTATGATATTTTGTTGGCTCGAAAACTAATTTTGGGATATGAATTGCCAAGCAAATTATTATCTACAAAGTTGCAATAGGGACTTCTAACCTAATAAACATTTACTTACCAACGTTTCACAAACAAAATCAAACACAAAACACAAAAACACTACGACACCCACACTTTACTACACCGTTTTTTGCATCAACTGTCAAACGTCACTATGGCACCTCTCAATATTTTTTTAAAAGTGTTCCAGGTTTATGTTTAGTAATTTATTGGTGCCATACGCAGCTCTAGCTAGTTACCCTTTGGCACAAATTTTGCCAGACAATTTAGAGCCATATTTTAGGTAAAAATAAGGTTTGAATTTGATGCGCCCGACTGGAACGACGTCGTTCCAGCGGGTCTCAACGGAATTTTCTTAGTGGAACGACGTCGTTCCAGTCGGGCCTGAACGGTCACTTGGATATGGAACATGTTGCCGCTTGGCTAATCCCAAAAGACCTGATTTTTTTCCAAAAACTCAATCACACTAGAGTCGCTGAGGAAATGCTAAAACGAGTCAATCGAGTAAAATGAAGCGACTGGCTATCTGAATTCCACAGCCCAGTTAGTACTGGGTAAGACGACCTGTCAAGTCTGACAACCAGTCTCACAGTCCAACCAGTCTGACAGAGGTAAGACTAGTAAGACTAACTGCGTTGTGAAGGCAGTCGCTTCATGTAAAATACTGGTATTCAACTGTATCCGGTAAGACTTGAATCCGAACTCATTTTTTCTCTCTCGAAAGAAACATCGAAAAAAAATAGAAAATACCCACATTTTGATCATTTTTCACGATTTTTTTTCGACTTTTTCGTTGCTAATTTATAGTCGACGCTACATGATATTTTGAAAATGTTGAGTATGAATGTAGATGGCTATAAAAGGAGAGGAAGGCCAAAGAAACGATGGATGGACTGTGTGAAGGATGATATGGCTAGAAAGGAGGTGACTGCTGAGATGACGAGAAATAGGGAAGTATGGAAGAAGAAGACATGTTGCGCCGACCCCAAATGAATTGGGATAAGGGCAGGAGAATGATGCTACATGATATTTTCTTTTAGTCTCCTGTGTCAATCATCCGATAATTCTTCCAAAATCTATTCGTCTCTTTCCACTGTATCCATCCTGTTGTTTGTTCATTAAAGTATTTATTAATTTTATACATTACAGAAACATCACGGCTTTAATGAGTACAATTCAGTTTCTTTGGTGGTGATTGCTAATATATCAATGATGCTGAGTCCATTAGCTGCTGGACAATTATTGCGAAACCAAGGAGTCAAGTTCCACCGGCTGCTGGTTCGAATTTACAATAAAATGGAAATTGGTAAGAGTTCATTTAATTCATAATTTTAAAAATACTATAAAAGAAAAGATTTAAGGACATCCTGAGTAATCCTGACCAAGGATAAATAAAACCAAGGATTTAAATACACAATTCCTCCAGGGTCGAATTTGATTTATAATTAAAATGTGCTACATTTACCGAGGATTGAATTTCTTGATTCCCCAGCGTCAAAATTAATCCATATAATTATTTAAATCAACTGTTCCATACTAAAGTCTACAAAACTATCTGCTTGCGTGGTGGCCTCTTTTCAAGCAGTGGAAACATTATAGTCTAATTTTATTATGCTATGTAGTAGCTTGATGTACTGGTGTCTGTACTATTGACAATTGCTTTCAGATTCAAATGAAACTGAAATGAAACTGATAAAGGACTTCATTCGCCTAATAAAGAAGAATCCGATGGAGATCAAGTTATTGTCCAATATTCCTGCAGGGATGTACATGCTGCCAGTTTTTTTCATGATGACTGTCGACAATATTATTGTGATGTTGCAGTTTAATCACATAATTTGATTTTAATATAGTTTCGGTTATAAACTATCTGTATACTAAATTTTATCCAAATACGTTCAGTAGTTTTTGCGTGAAGAAGTAACAAACGTACACACTCACACACTCACAAACTTTCACGTTTATAATATTAAGTAGGATTATGTCCGTCTATGAACATTAATAATAATAATAATATATGATATAGTATGTATGTAGTTTAGTTTATAAGTCTATTTAATTTAAGTAACATAGTTTAATGTTAATGCACATAAGTACATTAAGTGTTCCTCCTCTTTTGCAAATCTCGCTAGCGAAATTAGGTTTGCTGTAAGAAAACCCAATTCTGGGTTAAGCTCGCCTTTGTACATAAGCTTTATAATTGTAATTTTTCTTTATATTTGTTATTTTATGTGTGCAATAAAGAATAAGAATAAGAATAAATTTATTGTTTCACAAAAAAAGTACTTATTATTAATTACAAATAAAATGCTTTATATAGCAGTAGTTGTACATAAAAGTTTTAGCCTCTATAGCCGAACTAGGAAGAACCTGTATTTCGGCTTACAGCGCCAACCCCCTCGAGTTACAGAACATAAATATTGTGATTCTTTTATGCTTGCATTTTACAAAATCTTTGACAATTACATACTCTTGTCTAAAACTTTATTTTAATAGAGATGTGGTGTGTGGTGTGATCCTCTCTTTGTGTATTATGCTAGGTGAATGAGTGAATGAGAGAGGGTGTGTCTGTGGTTGAGTGTGATTGTGATATATTATGGCAATATATGAGTGGACATGTTAATGACTGAGATACGGTTTTGTGAGTATAAATAATAATGTATGTAAAATATAATGGTTTACTATCTTAATACGGTTAGAAGCTTCTCGGTCTCCTCATAAGTGAGACTTTGTAGGTATTCCAATACCTTTCTCCTGCAACAATCCGTATTAAGTGTATGTTAAGGACTTTATTAATTTTGTTATAGATATAAGGGCCGAGAGAGTTAAAGAATTTTGTTACAAATTTAGTGTAAGTTGATCTTTATTGAAAATCGTGTAGTGTCTGCGTTTATTCAAAATCTTTGGGTTGTAAACTATTTGTGAGTGTTGCATTAATTTTTTTTTTAAATTGAATAATTGTCTCACGGTTATTACTCCACACAATTGATAGAGTGCAGAAGTAGGGAAAAGAATCGGCTTGAAGGTGCTAACCTTCAGTATTGCACGTTGGGCAACCTCAACGGATTTTAGCGTCGTCTTTGGAGCACCTCCCCAAACAGATATACAGTATGTTATGAGTGATTGGCAGAGGGCAAAGTAAATTCGTTTCAAGATAGGAGGATCGGCGATATGTCGTATATTTTTGAAGATGTATATCAGTTTCCGAATCCGTCCCGTTAAAATTCGTATATGCTCTTTAAAGTTAAGGTTTCTATCTATCGTAACGCCCAAATATTTAATTGATTTAACCCTTTCTATCCCGGCACAAGAGCAATCACCATGCACTGTACATTCGTGTGGAATAATATCATAGGTACGATCAATGTCCAAGTCTGGTCGAATACTGAAACAAATGTATTTGGTTTTATCAGTATTTAGCGTTAAAACATTTTCATTTAGCCACTTCCTGACAGTATCAAAACCAGACTGGGGAGCATCAAAGACTTCATTCCAGTTATCGGCTGAGAAAAGGAGAGCAGTATCATCAGCAAAGGAAACGATTTCGCCCTGGGTAAGTTTTAGATCAGTGAGGTCGTTGATATAAACAAGAAATAAGGTTGGTCCTAAGATGCTGCCCTGAGGAACACCATGTGTAACCGGGAGGTCAGTACTAGTAAAGTTTCCCACACGAACACACTGGCGGCGACTACTCAGGTAACTTTCGAAGAGTTTCAACTGAGTACCTCTGATGCCCAGTCTTTCCAGTTTAGCCAAGAGTATCGAAACAGAGATTGTATCAAAGGCCTTTGCCAAATCTAAGAAGATGGTCAGACATTTCTTTTTCTCATCCAGTTTATCACTGATGTAACTTGTGAGCCTGTTTACAGCTTGTTCAGTAGATTTGCCATTTCGGAAACCGTATTGGTTCGGAGAGAGCAAGTTTTTACTTTCTAGATACCTTATTAGTCTAACGTTAATTATTCTCTCAAGGATTTTTGACATGGCTGGAAGGATAGATATGGGCCTATAGTTGGTGATGCAATCTCTGTCTCCACCCTTGTATATTGGGCAAACCTCTGACTTTTTTAAAGATTCAGGGAATATCCCATTTTGGAGGCAGGTGTTAAAGATAAAGGTGAGTGGAGCAACTAGAAAGTTTTTGGATTTCTTTAAAAAATTACTGCCAATCCCATCAAAACCAGTTGAGCTATTCGCTTTTAAATTAATGATGAGACGGTCCACTTCACATTCATCCGTATCATCTAATACGAAAGAGTTAAGTTGTGGCCCCGGCGCCTGCGAGTTTGTCCCTACATTAGTGTCTAATATGTTTGGTTTATTTTGCCTGATCTTGTCTGCCAGAGATCTACCCACATCAACATAGCTGCTATTTACTTTGTTCAAAGACTGTTTAGGGTCATCAGCTAGAGATAGTAGTTCATTTGAGCAGCTAGTGTTTTTTTGTTTGTGTTTGTGACGTCTTTTATTACTTTCCACAGTTTTTTATTATCATTTTGGACTGTGGACATTATGTGTGCTTAAAGTATTAAATAAATAATGACGACATAGCTAGTATAATTACCACCACAAATTAATTTATTAAATGGAACCTGATAAATCGCAAAGAATAAACTAGAAGTTTTATTAAACAAAAATATAATTTACGACTGTCGGTTCATCAAAAATAAATACAGGAAATTACTTAAGTTGATTTCTTAATAGATTTATTTTACAAAAAACCGTGCCATTACTTTAATATCATCGTCGAGTTACAACATACCAAGCAAAATATTTTCAACTAGCTTTTGCCAGCGGCTTCGCCCGCGTGAAAATTACGATTTTCCATACAAACTTTCATCCCCTATTTAACTCCCTTAGGGGTGAATTTCGATAAACCCTTCCTTATTCCTTGTCTACATTATAAAGGGAACCTCTGTGCAAAATTTCAGCTTTCTAGGTCCAAGGGTTTGGGCTGGGCGTTGATGAGTCAGTCAGTCAATCAGTCAGTCAGTCAGTCAGGACTTCTCTCTTTATTTATATATAATAGATAAAGATAGATTGAGGTTGAACCGCTTATTATTTCTGGAGAATCTCTTTGGCATACATAGGAATTACTGTAACCAGAACAGGATTAAGAAATATTGTATCGTTTTCCAAATATTCGTTCAGACTATGCTTCTTACTATTGTAATAATTTATGAACAGTGATGGTTGTTCGAAGGAAAAATCTCTACCGAATCAAGTTATATTTATTGTTATTTTATTGTTTCATTTTAATACAAATAATCTGTATTTATTTACAACATTTAAAAACTACTATTTACAGAACTAAGATAATAATAAAATATAAACAAGTATCAAAAAGGGGAGTAATTAAAGGGCGTCAAAAAATTCGTCCACACCGCTGTCAACAGGAAAAGTGCCCAGAAGACTGGCAGCATTGCCACGTTGGATGGCAATGCTGATTCTTTGCCCAAAAAATATTCCAGCCCTCTGGTCACGTGAAGAGTCGACCAAACGCTTGGCAATTTCCTGATAAATTAACCTCAAACGGCTCAAACACATAACCACCAATTAAGTTATTGTATTTGCGCCGTTTGAGGTTTTCAGCACCGGCAGCAGCCGCCCCAGCACAGCTCACCGTGCTAGGAAGATGGGATGGCGCAAGGGTGTCGACACAAGTTGCATCCCACACCAAAGGCCTACCCAACTTCCAAGGCATTATGGTCATACCATCTGGTCTCTTCCCATCGACGCGTGCCAACCCATTGGGTTCCAAAATAGCTGGCACACCGGCGGTAGCCAGAGCACGTCGGATAAGATCATTAATGCTGGCGTGTCGCGCAATCCGACCTGCGCTCTTACTGCAAGAAAGGCCATGGTGTCCGAGGCCGTCGACTGCTTCACCACATTGACAGCGATGTGGAGCCCCACATGGAGCACCCAATCGCAAACATGTAGCGAGCCTGAAGGTAGTGTCACCTAACATAGTGCCTATATTAGGTGACGGTAGTGCTTGAAGCCAGAGGCCCGACTCCCACTCACCCACAGCCAGCAGGCGGGCACACTCAGCAGTATTGGTAGACGTATTAATAAGGTTATTCCGTACCAACCTGCAGAGCGGCTCATCCCACTGTCTCTGGGAAAATGGGTTCTCGGGCCGATCCGTGTTCGGGCAAGCCATTCTCCAGGCGCTCTCTGCATCGGACAAGCACGGCACTTCCGAGTCAACCAGGGAGAGGGTTAAAATTTTCCTGGTTAGCTTTTCAGTGCTGTGGACAGACGACAGGAACGCCGGTAAGCTTACACTAGAAATTTTGCGGACGCCGAGGCCACCAAAACGAATTGGAAGGGTGGCTTGCTGCCACGCTCGGTCGTCCAGGGCCACATTAAGAATGGATGTAAGTGTGTCGTGGATAATTTGGTCAATTTTGCCCAAAAGTTGTGGTTTCGTCCACAGAGGTGAAGAACGAAGAAAATACATAAAATTTGGACCAAAACAACAGTATCTGATAAGGGTGAAAGCCGAATGTAGGTTAATTTTGGAGAGTCTATCTGAAATATCATGAAAATGTTTAATTTTGTTATCGATGAAAAATGAGAAACTTTCTTCTAAAATAGGGGAACCTAGGAGGTACAAGGAACTTTTTTCTAAAATTTTGATTTGAGGGGCTATTGAGTTAAATTTGTCTATTGTCGATTGTCTGTCGGTAATGTCAGGGAGATAAATTTCGCATTTAGAGGGGTTAAGGTCGAGGCCAATAGATTTAAATTGTTGTTTGAGAAGTTGTAAGTCATTCAAAACGGTGTCGATATCACCTCCTAGCGTTCCATCATCTAAATACCATACGTTGAATTTGGAATTTAGTTGTTGAATAATGGGATGAATAGCCAAACTGAAAATGACAGGCCCGAGAGGATCACCTTGTTGGCAACCAACTGCAGATTCCAAAAATTTGTCCTTATATAATAATTTTGTAGGATTCCTATAACATTGCCACATAAAACCATAAATTTCGGGTAGTACTTTTTTAACTTCAGCCAACAAAGTGTCCCTGTTCACGGAGTTGAAAGCATTTTTGACGTCAACCTTGAGAATGACCTCACCTTTCTTTGAATTTAAAAAAGAGGATAAGGCATGTACGGCAGCCTCGCAGCCCCCTCTGGAACCAAAACCAAGTTGAAGGGGCTGGAACTTAGCTGCAAGCGGTTCACTGTAGAGCTTGCAGCATATTTTGGCTGCCATACGCCTGTAGGTGCAACCGACGGCAATGGGACGAATGCCGCCGTCTTTCTTGCGAAGGGCACACAAGTTAGCCCCTTAGAAGACATCGACGACGGCATCGTTCACGCCGCCGGAGAGCATTAAATTGATCAAAACCGCAAGCTCTTTCAAGAGTGACTCACCAGCTGCCCCGGCGCCTGGGCTCAGCAAATCTTTTAAATGCTGTGGAGTGAGGCCGTCGAGGCCACCAGCAGAACCACTTCGAAAAGAGCCCACGGCTGCGATCAACTGCGGGGCTGTAATTTGGAAAAAAGAAGAATCCCGAACGAGGGGGTCGGGGAGGACGGGCGGGTCGGGGAAGGTGAGACCATCCGCAGGCGCTGGATGTTTACTCTCCAGGGCTGAAAAAGTCTCTGGAGAGTAAGACGCCACCACATCACTGCTGAAAAGAATTCTGGCTGCCCCCCTTATATCACCCTCACTTAATTTGGATTCCACATGTGCACAAATGCCTTTCTGAGAGAAATTGTACATAACAGGTAATTTTGCATCGAAACTATGAGCCGAATTATTACAGTTGTCTTTAATTTGGTTTGTTAATGATTTTTGAGTTGCCAAATTTTTTTGGACATGCAGAATCCTGTAAGGGAAGGTGAGCAACTCCTCCCAGGCACGTTCTGAGTTCTCCCGGGTCGCGAGACGCACACATCGCGCTAAACTTTGAGCAACAGTGTGTCTCGCACCCCGGGGAACCCTTTTTAAAACAGGAGTGGAATTTTTTAATTTGGATAATGTTTTCCACAAACTTTGTTCCAAAGATGTTGAAGTCGGTGAAGCGGCTGGGGGGCACAAAGGTACACTATGAGGTTTGTGGACCTTGCCATAGTGTATCTTAAGTCCCCGTTCACCTTTAAAATAACGAGCCTGGGAGCAGTGAGGACATCGTACCAAATGTTGCACATCCAGCGATGTGATAGGTTGACTAGCACTTATTCCGGCGTCGCTACAGCTGCCGCTCAGCATTAAATATAACGGGTAAAAAAAAAAACTCTTAAACTTACCAAAACAAACGAAAATTAACACTAATTATAAATAAATAAAATAAGTTCACAATAAAAACACAATATAAATAAACTAGAAGTCAGTTGGTTACTAGGTGACAGCGACACGGAGAGCGGCGCAGTCGCGCTGGCGGCCTAGGGTAATGCGCCGACCACGCCGTCATTTTGGCGCAGCCCTGGCAACCGTTGCTGGTGTCACGTCGGCGTCGCTTTCAATTTTCATCAAAATATGCTCGTCAAAAATGAGGTGGAGTCGGTGGAGTCTTCGGATTTAAAGATTTTATATATTTGTATTTCGCGTCCATTGAGGTATATGTACTTCGTACTTCGCGTCAAATAAATATTTGACAGTTGAGAGAAAAAAATCCTTCCAGATTTTATGCAAGTTGGGTGATGCGAAACACCGCGATGCGTCCAGTGAATATATATGTTTATTTCTCACCACAAGCCAAAAAATACAAATAATAATTTATACACAAAAAGTAGCCAACGATTTTTGGTTGTAGATCGCTGGTGCCTGTGGTAGGTAGTAACACCTGTAATACAGGTCACCAGGTCCCCACCTGTTTAAAGTTACATATTTGATAGCATACATCTGGTATCACAGCAAATTACAAATTTTTTTGACAATTTGTGAGTTTATTAAAAAGAGACAATTAATAGTAATGTAAGTAAAAAATATTAAAAAGTTAAGGTATGTTGAGAGGTTTCTATGAATGTAAGTTTGTGTGTGTCTGAGCGTGTGGGCGTGAGTGTGTGTGTGAGTGTGTGTGTGTGTGTGTGTGTGAATTGGAGAGAGTGTAAGTGAATGAGTCTGATTAGACCAATACGTTAAAGAGAGCTTCTGTAGCAGTATATGTTTGGCTTTGTAGCCAGGCCTTTAAAGCGACCTTAAAATTATGTTTGTTCAATGAGTGCAAGGAAAGAATTTGGTTTAATTTATTATAAAGATAGGGTCCGAGGAAAACAAAGAATCTTTGACTAAAAGAAGTTTTAAGAGGAGTAGACAGGGCAACTATGCGGTTACGGCGATTTGTTTGCTGAATATTACTCGTATAATTGTATTTAAATCAACAAAAGAAATGGATTTAAAACAAGTAAAATAATAATTAAAAGAATTATAACTTGTTTGGCTTTTTTTGACGTGTGCTGCCGCTGACAGTTTATATGGTATTTGAATATGGTATTTCATTTTAATTAATTTATTTGCCGTCCAATCTAAGCGGCACTTACTATAGCCGCGACTTCATGGCATATATTGCAAGCATCAGTCGACTCCTTGAGTTTTTGAAAGGCGACAGAAAATTAATTAATTCACTCAAAAAAATGCACTGGATTAGCTTAACAATTATTTTAATATTGATCTCACTGACTATCTTTAGATCGACGGATGAGTATCCAATAACAAAAACCGATGTGGAAATTTTGATACCCGTTATGATGACGCAACAGTAATTCGTAAAATATCATATTTTACGAATTACTGTTATACTGCAGTTATTTACTGTTATTATGATTGTGGTTTATTTATCTAAAAGCATGAATACGCTAATATCAGTTCATCAGGAGAGAGTAGGGAGATGTGATAATTGTTTGGATGAATATTGTGATATCACAAGACCCTCGTTGGTCTAGTGGTCGCAAGCGCGACTGCAGAGCGTGAGGTCCTGGGTTCGATTCCCGGGTCGGTCAAAAAGTGCTATTGGGTTTTTCATTAGAAATTTCCCAGTAGTAGCCCGGAGTTTGGAAGTTGGTGGTATAATACCCCCGTGCCTCGGAAAGCACGTTAAGCTGTTGGTCCTGCGCCTGATCTCTCTCCGGTCGGGTCGGATTGCCGTCCCATCGGACTATGAGAGAAAAGGGAACAGAGAGTGCACTTGCACACTTGTGCCTGCGCACACACTTGTGCACTATAATATCTCCCGCGCAGATGACTAATCTCCACTGGGATTGGCCGCCGTGGCCGAAAAACGGTCAGGAGGACTACTATCACACGAGAGCAGATTCATGGTTGGGTTGAACTGTATCGAGATTTGTCAAACTGCTGCGAAAAAGTGACGCGATGCTTTGGACGACCGGTATAGTAATTAATAATGAGTTTTGTTCTTTCGAATAATGTTCGGATGATGTTCCCCGCGTCACACTTTACCACCAAAGGGACCCAATAACTCACTTATGTGTCAGCGCTCAAGAATCGTGCCGATAATTGTACTTAAATTTTTTATTTCATCACATGTAAGTAGTCAAAAGCATTGACTGTGTGGTAATCATATCTAATACCAGCAAAAATATGCCAGTTTCTTTCATACTCTTCCATTTCATTTAAAAAAACATGAATAATAATTTCATATTGGCCAATGTTCTTGAAGCTCTCGAAAAAAGCATTTTAAAAAACGAAAATACCCACAATATTTTTTTTCACGAAATTTTTTTTTCGACATTTTCGACGCCTATTATTATTTATAGTCGACGCTACTTGATATTTTCTTTTAGTCTCCTGTGTCAATCATCCGATAATTCTTCCAAAATCTTTTCGTCTCTTTCCACTGTATCCATCCTGTATTATTTGTTCATTTAAAGTGTTTATTAATTTTATACATTACAGAAACATCTTGACCTCAATGACTACAACACAGTTTTTTTGATTCTGATTGCTTATATATCAATGATGAGAGTCCATTAGCTGCTGCACAATTATTGCGAAACCAAGGATTCAAGCTCCATCGGCTGCTGGTTCGAAATTACAATAAAATGGTTATTGGTAAGACTTTAATTAATTTATGATTTCAGAAATAATATCATCATCATCATCATTTCAGCCAAAAGACGTCCACTGCTGGACATAGGCCTCCCCCAGGCGTCGCCACATTGACCGGTCCCGTGCGTCTCTCATCCAGCGGGTTCCTGCACCCTTGACCAGGTCATCGGTCCACCTAGTGGGAGGCCTTCCAACGCAACGTCTTCCGGTTCGCGGTCGCCATTCCAGAACTTTTCGGCCCCATCGGCCATCCGTTCTGCGAGCAATGTGCCCTGCCCATTGCCACTTAAGTCTGGCGATTCTTCGGGCTACGTCGGTAACCTTGGTTCTCATGCGGATGTCCTCATTTCTGATTCGATCACGCAAGGAAACTCCGAGCATAGCCCTCTCCATTGCCCTTTGGGTGACTTTGAGCTTTCTGATGAGGCCCATTGTGAGCGACCACGTTTCGGTCCCGTATGTAATCACTGGCAACACACACTGGTCATAGACTTTCGTCTTGAGACACTGGGGTAAGTTGGACGAGAAGATACCGCGCAACTTCCCGAACGCTGCCCAGCCGAGTCGGATTCGACGATTGACCTCTTTCTCGAAGTTAGATCTACCCAACTGGACCGTTTGTCCCAGGTAGACATAATCGTCCACAACTTCGAGCGTAGAGTCTCCGATCTTGATAGGAGTGGGTGTTACATGAACATTCAACATAACCTTGGTTTTGTCCATGTTCATTTTAAGACCCACTCTTTCGGAAGCTCTACTGAGGTCATCGAGCATTGCACTGAGGTCTTCCATGGTCTCAGCCATGACCACTATATCGTCGGCAAACCGAAGGTGAGTGATGTACTCGCCGTTGACGTTGATGCCAAGTCCTCTCCAATCCAGAACCTTGAAGATATCCTCCAATGCAGCGGTAAACAGTTTCGGAGATATGACGTCTCCCTGTCTCACACCGCGCTGCAGAAGGATAGGTTCCGAGGTCTGGTCCTGAAGTTGGACTGACATGGTGGCGTTTTTGTACAAACACTTCAACACCTCGATGTACCGGTAGTCGATTTGGCACCGTTGGAGAGACTGCAGCACAGCCCAAGTCTCGATCGAATCGAAGGCTTTCTCGTAGTCCACAAACGCTAAACAGAGAGGCAGGTTATACTCTTCGGTCTTCTGTATAACCTGCCGCAGCGTATGTATGTGGTCTACGGTACTGAAGCCTTTTCGGAATCCGGCTTGTTCGGGAGGCTGGAAATCGTCAAACCTGCGTGCGAGACGATTCGTGATGACTCTTGAAAACAACTTGTAGACATGGCTTAGAAGTGAGATGGGCCTATAGTTCTTCAACCGGGCATTGTCACCCTTTTTGAAGAAGAGCACCACCACACCCCTGCACCAAGCCTGTGGCGTTTTCCCCTCGAGTATGACGGAATCAAACAGCTTCTGTAGGGCCTTAAGGACCGGTTTGCCACCCGCCTTCAGAAGTTCGGCCGTAATTCCGTCATCACCCGGCGCCTTGTTGTTTTTAAGCTGTTTCAGAGCCATCCTAATCTCGTACAGGCTGACGTCCGGGATGTCTTCGGTATAGTGTCGGGTCAATCTAGCTCTGGGGTCTTTCGCTAGATTTTCGACGGGTTGACTAGTTGACGTGTACAGCTGCCCATAAAAACTCTCGATCTCTCTCAGAAGCTCCGGTTTGGCGGACACGATCCTGCCATCGTCGGTCTTCAGTTTCGTGAGCTGGCTCTGCCCAATAGCCAGATCTCTTGCAAATACCTTGGAGCCTTTGTTGCGCTCAATCGCGTCTTTAATACGCTCGGTATTAAAGCGGCGGAGGTCGCTCTTCAAGGATTTGGAGATCTGTCTATTGCCGAGCTTCGTCTGAAGACTGCAGGATCATCTCACGCCGCTCCTTCATGAGCCTGAGAGTGTGATCTGAGAGTTTTTTGATCTTATTTGTACGACGTATCTTAAAAAAAAATTTAGATCCAGTCGTATGGACAGTTTCCACGAACCCGTCGTTGTAATCGTCCACTGAGCTTCCTAGGCATGCGAAGCGATTCTGGAGTTCAAGTTGAAAGCTCTCGGGGTTTTGGATTCGGATCTGTGCTGGACGGAGCGTAGACTTCATCAGTCGTGACCTTTCTAGCTTTATATTGATGTTCAATGTGCCTCTTACCATGCGGTGATCGCTTCACATTTGCTTGTTGGTGGACATGATGAAGTCAATCTCATTTTTAGTCGCACCATCGGGGCTCTGCCAGGTCCACTTCCTGTGCTCACGTTTTTTGAAGAAGGAGTTCATCATAAAGAGGCCCTCCTTCTCCATAAAACTGGCCAGTTGGTGACCCCGGTGGTTCCGAAGTCCAATCCCAAATTGCCCCACCTGCTGCTCATCCTCGCTTCGTTTGCCCAGTTTCGCGTTGAAGTCCCCCATGACAACGGTGAAGTAAGTTCTGAAACCATGCATGGCTTTAGAAATATCCTCATACATGGTTTCTACTTCATCGTCGGGGTATGCCGAGGTCGGGGCGTAGACCTGTATGACCTTCAGCGAATATCTTGCAGATATTCTGAGTATAAGGTACGCCACCCTGTTCGACACACTCTCGATCTTCACCACGTTGTTCACGAGAGACTTGTGGACCATAAACCCAACACCACCCTGTGACTGCCGGTCTCCCTCTCGGAAGTAGAGCAGGTTGCCGGATTTCAGGATTATCGTGTCCTCCCCCTCTCTTCGGACTTCAGATAATCCGACAATACTCCATCGCAGCCTGCTTAATTCTTCCTCGAGTTCCGCCAGCTTCTCGTCGGCCCGGAGTGTGCGCGTGTTATATGTTACCAGGTCCAGTCGTCGGTATGTTTGGTAGCCGGATCCCGTCCGGGGATTCTTAGCACCCCTTGCCACGCCGTTGCCTCGACCGCTACCGTAGCCGAGGGTAGACGGGCTGCCGGGTACTAGGGGCCTGTTTTGTTTAACGCTCATCATTTTTTGGGGGGGGTTTGCCATAATCGCCACGCTTGGCACGCGGGTTGGCGATCGCAGTATGGTTGTTACAAAGACACAGAGAACGCTGCTGCCCATTCTCTGGTAAGTCCCTTAGTCGCCTCTTACGACACCCACGGGAAGATATGGGATGGTGCTATTCTTTACGTCCGACACCACACGGAACGGAAATAATATAACAAAGAAGATTTAAAGGACATCCTGACACTTAAGCCAATCACACACACAAATATACACGATTCCCCCAGGCTTGAATTTGACTTAAAATTAAAAGTCACATTTACCAAGGATTGAATTACAATGATTCACCAGCGTCAAAATTAATCTATTTATTTAAATCAGCTGATCCATACAAATGTCTCTACAGAACTATCTAGTTGAACAAAATATATATTTTGTTAGGTACAGTTAATAATGATTTTGATTTGCAATGACTGAATCAATGGAACAAGTTCGTGTCCCAATGTCTCTAATCCCATGTTGGCTTAATTGACAAAATTGAATTTTCCAAATGAACCTTCGAAGTTGATCGGTAAAATTAAATGCTTAAGCGATAAATCAGAAAATCTATTAAATAACTTAGATTGTAGTATTTGGTTTATTCGGGAATATTAATATTTGGCTCATAGAAAGGAGGCCTCTGTTCAACCAGAGGAAATTTATAGGTTTTTGTACTATTGACAATTGCTTTCAGATTCAAATGAAACTGTTAAAGGACTTCATCCGCTTGATAAATAACTAGAAATAACTTTAACTCAAAAACTTGTTTGTTAAGGTGTGCTTAAAATAATTTAATAAATAATGACAGCATTGCTAGTATCATTTTCAACACAAAGTAATTTATTCAATGAAGCATGGCAAAATACACACATGATAACTAGAACTTACATTGACTGAAAATATAATTTGGAAATGTCGGCTCATCAAAAATACATATGTAACTACAGGCAATTACTTAGGTTAATTTCTTAATACAAAATGTTTAAAATGATCACCGAATTACAACATAACAAGCACGTCGTGCTCAACTAATTGCACGTTCAAAGAATTAAAACGACAGAGCTGTCCTGGTTGCTACGTATTGGTCTGAGAAAGTTTGAGTTTTCGAATCGAAAAGAACATAACGAGCAAAATGGTTCCAATTAAGAGGCTGAACCGCTTATTATTTCTGGAGAATCTCTTTGGCATATACAGAAATTACTGTAGGTAGCCAGAGCAGGATTAGTAAATATTTTATGATTTCCCAAATATTAGTCCAGACTATACTTATTACTACTGTATTAATTCATGATCAGTTATGGTTGTTCGAGGGAAAAATCACTATCGAAACGAATTATATTTATTGTTATTTTTCTGTATCATCTTATTTCATTTATTTGCCGTCCAACTTAAATGGCACTTATTACAGTCGCGACTTCCTGTCATATATTATAAGCGCCCGTCGTCTCCATGAGTGTTTTAAAGACGACAAAATAAATATAATTCCCTTAATAAACTGCACTGGTTTAGCTTAACTATTATTTTATTGATGATCTCACTTACTATCTTTAGATCGACGGACGTGTATTTAAACTTAGCAAAAACCGTTTCGAAAATTTTGATCCCCGTTCTGATTACGCATGATATTATACGAATTACTGTTATACTTCAGTTCTTCATGTTGTTTACTGTTATTATGATTGTGGTTTATTTGTTCAAGAGCCTGAATTCGTTGGTATCAGCCGTTCAGGAGAGAGCAGAAAGGTGTGACATTCGATCGGATGAGCAGTGCGATATCACAAAGGAGCAGATTCAAGGTTGGGTTGAACTGTATCGAGATTTGTCAAACTGCTGCGAAACAGTGACACGATGCTTTGGACGACAGGTATAAAACTTGTTAATGAGTTTTATTCTATCGAATAATATGTTGTCAAAGGTTATCGACATAGCTCACAGAATAAATGATCTACCGAAGCGAGTAGAGTATGCGAGTAAAACTGATGACCGTTGGGATACTTGTAGACGCGTTCTTGAGTCGAGGCCCCGAATCAGAAAGTGTTAGGTGGGACTTCCTTAGTCTAGGTGGAGTGCAGGGTGTGTTAGTATCTGGATGAGTGTTGCCGAGAATCGGATCAAGGGGCGTGAAATTAATTGCACCCCTCCAATTATCAGCAGTGGGCTGTTCAAGGCTGATGATGATGTAGAATAATGTATATGTTACTAAGGGCTGGTACTTATATTAAATTATTTTTCTTTTGTGTATTTCAGTTTTTCTTTACGTTGTCAATATCAACATTAAACTTCATTGTGATAGCATATTTCGCTATATTTTGGTTCTCATCACATGTAAGTAGATAAATGCATTGAATGTGTGATTATTATATTTAACACTAGTAAACATAATTATGTCATATTCATGTTCAACTGGGGTCCCCTACGTTTCTTCGAAACACTATTCTTCGAAAATTGTTTCACCGAACACTATTCACCGAAGCCTTCATACTGCGACGTTTTGTTTGGTCTACGCCTTTTTTGTTCGATGTTACTTTACACTGACCACCTTACATTAACTTTTGTTTCACCAATGTTTGTTTGTTCTGTGTAACGTTACTTCGAAAATATTTAGCCAATACAATAATACCTTCCTTTTGGTTATTATCGATCGTTATCGTTATCAATCGATCTATGACAGCCGGGACCAACAGCTTAATGTGCTTTCCGAGGCACGGAGGAAACTCGGTATGTGGTGTTCACCCATTCACAGACCAACCTAGGCAAGCGCGGCTTAACCTAAATATCGACCCGAGTGGCAGTTATTATTACCAATGCTTCAAAAAAAACACGCCGAGCCGAAAGGAAGGTAGTAATGTGTTGGCTAAATATTTTCGAAGTACCGTTACATAGAACAAACAAACGTTGGTGAAACAAAAGTTGATGTAAGGTGGTCGGTGTAAAGTAACATCGATCAAAAAAGGCGTAGACCAAACAAAACGTCGTAGTATCAAGGCTTCGATGAATAGTTTTAGGTGAAACAATTTTCGAAGAAAAGTGTTTCGAAGAAACGTAGGGGACCCGTTCAACTGTCCTTTACCAATTTTTCTTGTACACTTCTCCATTTTTCAAATTCTATTCGTCTCTTTACATTATATCCATTTTGTATTTCATTTAATAATATAATAATTATATATTAATATAATAATATATATTATTATAATATATATTTAGTATTTATTGCATTACAGAAACAATCTGACTCTTTTGAGTATGTAAGCTCAGGACGGCCTTCATCAGAATTATTCAACTTGCAGCGTGGGTATGTGGGTAGTCCAAGTAGGGTCATTTGAATTAAAACCGTTCTCTTGATAACTTAAACGATTTTACTTGAAATAATAATTAAATTACGTAACAATAATCACTTAGGCTCTAATTAACACTCAATCACTTCAAAAAGAACTTTGAATAAGAGGATGGATAGCGATTCGTCGAAAACGTGGTGCGCTTGCGACCGCTCTGTACGATCTGCCGTACCAAGATGGCCGCCCCGCTACCATCGACTCGACGCTCCGCTAGAGTGACAGTGCAAGCTGTCGTCACTCTTGACATTGGCATCTTAATGTGCGCCGACACGGCCAGACTGACATACGACCGTCCTCGGGCGTTATTGTATTACTTGCTTAGTCACCAAAACGTCCGCTCGTCCATCCTGCTGCAGGACTTCACATGGGTTTTCGATTGTACCATCAAACACAGAGTCAATCACAACTAGACATTGAAATGAACAAGTGCATCCCTTCCACCAGCCCGTAATGGATCTGGCCCAGACGACACTGTCCCCATCGACTTGCCAACCAACAGCAACACATCTGGACCGGACGAGCGCATCCCTTCAACCAACCCTCTATTGGGTGCGGCCCGGACGACACTGTCCCTTCAACCAGGATAGACTAAGGACATCACTTCTGGATCGGACGAGTGCATCCCTTCAACCAACCCCACTGGGTATGGCCCGGACGACACTCTCCGACCAGGATAAACTAAGGACAACACTTCTGGATCGGACGAGTGCATCCCTTCAACCAACCCCACTGGGTATGGCCCGGACGACACTCTCCGACCAGGATAAACTAAGGACAACACTTCTGGATCGGACGAGTGCATCCCTTCAACCAACCCCACTGGGTATGGCCCGGACGACACTCTCCGACCAGGATAGACTAAGGACAACACTTCTGGATCGGACGAGTGCATCCCTTCAACCAACCCCACTGGGTATGGCCCGGACGACACTCTCCTTTCGGCCGGACAATTCCGGATTGAATAATGCTTACAATAACCAACAGACAAATGCAAAACATAAAACCTACCTATGATTGGATCAGAAATAAGCCTCTCAGGAACTACGTGAAAAGTCAAATTAACTGGAAGTTTATCAATGACCACATCGCTTTGAATTTGAGTGGTACATTGAATATCTTCACCGCCAATGCCACTCAGGTAAACGAGGTTTTTACGCACAGTACCCGCAAGTTTGTCACAAAAGCTTTCCTTTATGAGAGAACACTCGGCTCCACTAACATAGTAAAATGGAAACGACTCACCAGATTGTCGCCATTGCCCACAAACACCAGCTATTTGACAGTTGTCAACGCGCCATCTCGGTGACGGTGCCGCTTCCGCTACTATGGGCCGCATGGCCCACAGAGGACGCGCCGCATGGCCCGCAGGAGACGCGCCGCATGGCTTGCGGAGGACGCGCCGCATGGCCTGCAGAGGACGCGCTGCATGGCCCGCAGAGGACGCGCCGCATGGCCTGCAGAGGACGCGCCGCATGGCCCGCAGAGGACGCGCCGCCCATGCCGGAATTGCCACGATGACAATTAAATGCGTTAGGCCCACTTTCACCATAACGGAATCAAATCACTTGTTTTGTTTGGTTACCCGTCGAAAGGGTACCCGTCGAAATCATTTGTCCCTTTCTGGTGGCAATCTCATGACACACACACACGACATTTGCATGTTCACACACACACACACACATACGCACATTCCGTGGTTTGAAACGATTCAAATCAAGTCAAAGTTTGGTAGATTTGTTGTTTCAATCAACTTTCACTTCAAACTTGCACTATCACTTGTACTTGCACTTGCATCTGCACCTGCACTTGCACTTGCACGTGGATCAGAATCTGACTGCTCTGGGTTGACTTCTGGCAAAGCGATCTTAGATGATGAGTCTGGTGTTCTGATAGCCTCGATCAACTGCATTATATTCCGCTGCTGGATCTCGAACATTGTGCGCAGTGAGATTCAGAGCCCACTTCTGATGTAAGCTCAGGACGGCCTTCATCAGAATTATTCAACTTGCAGCGTGGGTATGTGGGTAGTCCAAGTAGGGTCATTTGAATTAAAACCGTTCTCTTGATAACTTAAACGATTTTACTTGAAATAATAATTAAATTACGTAACAATAATCACTTAGGCTCTAATTAACACTCAATCACTTCAAAAAGAACTTTGAATAAGAGGATGGATAGCGATTCGTCGAAAACGTGGTGCGCTTGCGACCGCTCTGTACGATCTGCCGTACCAAGATGGCCGCCCCGCTACCATCGACTCGACGCTCCGCTAGAGTGACAGTGCAAGCTGTCGTCACTCTTGACATTGGCATCTTAATGTGCGCCGACAAGTACAATAAAGTTTTTTTGGTGCTGCTTGCTTTTATAACCATGATGATGAGTCCATTAGTTGCTGCACAATTATTACGAAACCAAGGAGTCAGTTTCCATCGGCTGCTGGTTCGATATTACAATAAAATGGTTATTGGTAAGACTTTAAAAAAGTTAAACAAAAAAAAATACTTAGGACATCCTATCACTTTTGTACACGATCCCCCTTATATGAATTTGAAAACTGACAATGCATTCAGCTCCTTGTTTTAAATTCTGTAAGTTTTACGGAGTTTTTCTCGTTATATTGTTTAGTTGCTTCAGTTATTCCTTTATTTCAATGTAAAATTAAATGTTTTGTGTGCAGCTCTCCTTTTCTATGAATTATAAAAAATAAAATAAAATTCAACAATTATTGAAATTCATAATTCAAAATATTGTTAAGGACGACGTTTGATATCAGTGGTTCACTTCCTTCATAGATCATTTGACTTATCGTCGCGCTTGCCGTTCGCTAAGTGCGTCATACTTGAGTATGAGGAAATAAATCAAATTTAATTTATTGGAGTCCATAACGTTTCTGAAAAAATTACTTAATCGGTCATCTTAGTATGATATATCAATTTCTCCTCATCAGTCTGCGCAGAAGGGGTGTCTTTGACAACTTATATGTAACAGTTTTAATAATATTATTCATAGTGGTTTTGATTGTCAATAACTATACCAATGGCAAAATTTCGTAACACAATGTCTCATAACACTATGTAGTCTTATATTATACAGACGCAAGCACATCAAGATACTAAAATCTGTCAAATTTCTTTGATTTTCAACTTTATCACTAAAGTATTACGTTCGAGCTTGATTTGGAAACTTTCACAGTTTCGGGTAGCTTACATGTGCTGGCGTTTCAGATTC
The DNA here is from genome assembly GCA_949775195.1 of Diarsia dahlii. Classification (NCBI taxonomy): domain Eukaryota; kingdom Metazoa; phylum Arthropoda; class Insecta; order Lepidoptera; family Noctuidae; genus Diarsia; species Diarsia dahlii. The sequence goes on from OX459195.1 coordinate 19,461,514, forward strand.
AACCGAAACTGAAATGAAATTGATAAAGGACTTCATTCGCCTGATAAAAAGGAATCCGATGGAGATCAAGTTATTGTCTAACATTCCTGCAGGGATGTACTTGCTGCCAGTTTTTTTCATGTTGACTATCAACTATATTATTGTTAAGTTGCAGTTTAACCACGTAATATAATTTTAAAAAGTTTAGGTAAATCTTAATAATATTACCTACATAAATTCGCACGTATGTTGTCACTTATTTTAATAATAATAGGCTGTGTGTGTGCTTAAAGTTTTAAATAAATAACGACAACATTATTGCTAGTATTATTTCCGACACAATTTCATTTATTTGATTGAAACAAACACACACATGGAAAACTAAGAGTTACATTAAACGAAAACATAATTTGAAAATGTCGTCTCATTAAAAATACATACAATAATAATTACAAAAGTTGATTTCTTAAAAACGTTTCCCTAAAAACCTGGCTATTGCTTTTATATCATCGTCGAGTACAAGTACAACATAACAAACAAAATGTTTCCAATTATGAGACTAAACCGTTTATTGTTTTTGGAGAATCTCTTTGGCATACACAGGAATTATTGTAGCCAGAAGAGGATTAAGAAATATTTTATCGTTTCCCAAATATTAGTTCAGACTATACTTATTACGACTGTAATAATTCATGAACATTTATGGTTGTTCGAGGGAAAAATCTCTACCGAAACAAGTTATATTTATTGTTATTTTGCCGTATCAGCTTATTTAATTTATTTACCTGCCAACCTATGCGGCACTTATTACAGTCGTGAATTCATGTCATTTATTGCAAGCATTAGTCACCTCCTTGAGTGTTTTAAAGACGACAAAAACATAATTAATTCTCTTAGAAAACTGCACTGGTTCATATTAACTATTATTTTATTAATGATCTCACTGACTATCTATAGATCGATGGATGTGTATTTAAAATTACCAGAAACCGATCCGAAAATTTTGATACCCGTACTGATGACGCATGATTTTATACGAATTATTGTTAGACTTCAGGTCTTCATTTTGTTTACTGTTATTATGATTGTGGTTTATTTGTTCAAAAGCCTGAATTCATTGGTATTAGCCGTTCAAAGTATTCGTTTGGATGAGCAGTATAATATCACAAGGGAGCAAATGCTGAGTTGGATTGAACTCTATCGAGATTTGTCAAACTGTTGCGAAAAACTAACGCATTGCTTTGGACGACCGGTATAGTATTTGAAAATGACTTTTGTTGTTTTTTTTTTAAATAATTATGTGTATTATTATTTTGGATTGTGGGAAATGGGAGCGCCAGACTTCGACTGACTAAAAACCACCCATGTTCCTTCTGAGCAGTTTGTGTCGAGGCCGCGGTATCTGTTTCGAACATCATCATAAGACGGACGGACGGTGAACTAGCAGTAGGATAATACTCTTGCGTAGAATAGCGGGCCTGTGGACGGTGAGTAATGGGCTAGCGCATCGTCCGCCCGTCTTATGACGACGACAGGCCGTGTCGACGACGCGTTCGTGTTCCACGCGCATCTCAAAGAGACGTCAGCAACATTGAAGGGGGGCCCCTTCAATGTTGCAGGAAGGGGGGCCCGGTCAATGGTGCAAGGGCTGCAGGTTGTTCGAAAGAGATATCGCGGCCTCGACACAAAGGGCTAAGAAAGAACATGATGGTTTTTCGTCAACAGAAGTCTGTCATTCCCTGCCGCTTTACCCAGGGCGGGAGAAGTAATTCGATGATTTCCCAAATTCCAAAAAAAAAGAGAACGTACAATTGGAGAGGCCTTGTATCAGCAGTGTACTCTTAAAGGCTGATGATGATGTGGAATAATGTATATTATATGTTGCATAGTAAGGGTGTGTGCTTATATTAAAACATTTTTCTTTTGTTTTTTCAGTTTTTCTTTACGTTGTCAATATCAATATTAAACTTCATTGTGATGATGTACCTCGTTATATTCTCGTTTGCATCACATGTAAGTAGTCAAATGCATTGAAAGTGTGATTATTATTTTTAATGCCAGTAAAATATGCCATAACCAGCATTCTCTTGCCGTTATCCCAATTTATTTGAAGTCAGCTCAGCATATTTTCGTCTTCTGTAAGTATAGTATAAAAGATTTGAGTTTATAGAGGCATACATTTTGAATGTGACTTGGTAGTTTATTATAAAAGCGACTACAATGGCATCTAAACAATCCACCTATTTTCTTCAGTCTAGTTGTGGGTACGATATATTTATTTCTTGTATTTATATTGTGATTATCACGATGTCATAAACAGCTTTATATTTTTATGAGCATACAAAACACTCTCATAAATGTTCTGAGAAGGAACAGTCATTACATTAATTTGCTTAAACTTTTTCTGAGAGAGTGTCTCGGACTCAATTTATTGATCTAACCGCCCGTTTCTGCAAAATAAGATGGCCTGAATATCAGCGGCATTCACCCACAATAGAATGATGTACGACATTGCACTATAAATATATAAATAAATAAAAATAAAAAAGGATTTTATTTCATGCATTGAAAAAATAAAAAATAGTTATACAATACAATACACTATTTTTCAGGAGTGTTTACATTTATAAATTTAAATTACATATTTGATTTACAAAGAGTTGTAACATACACGAATTTCATTACTATTGTTTTCTTTTCATATAAGGTTGGTATTTTTATTACATTTTACTTTATCAGTGGCATTAAAAAAAAAAATTATGCAACATAACATTGCACTATGGAAATAACTAAATTACTCTAGGGCTGTCTCTACATCGGTTAAACTACGAATTTTTCTAACTGCTTATGCTGCGGAGCTTAGCTTTTTCGACAATGTATCTATATGAGGCCCCCACTGAAGCTTAGCGTCTAAAGTTGAGCCCAAAAAGACCGTGCTATCTTCAGAATTCAACTCTTTACCAACGCACAAGTTTTCATCTGCCTAACGTGAGGTGAGGTACTGTAAACTTTATGCATTTGGTTTTTTTTTCACTAAGAAGCAAATTATCAGCGTTATACCAATGCACCACTTTCGAAATCGCGCTATTAACAACGTCGAGAACTAGCTGTTGACGTATAACAAAAGAGAAGTAAAATCCGTAAAAAAAAAACACTATGTCGTGGTTATCCTTTACGAGGTACGGCAAGTCATTAATATGAATAAGAAACAAGAAAGAACCAAGAATTGATCCCTGTGGGACTCTCATTGTTAGAATAGATCCAAGTGATCTTTTCCCGTTGATATTGTCAACTCTTTGAATCCTATCATTCAGGTATGAGGTAAGAAGATCCAGAGCGCTGTTTCGTATTTCGTTATGGCGGAGTTTCCTGATGAACGTTTCATGATGAACGCAATCAAATGCCTTGGACAAATCGCAAAAATGCTCAAAACATCGCATTTATCTTCCCATGCACTGTAAATATTTATGTCCTAAAAGCTAAAAGTTTGACACTGGCATCGGTAGTTGAGCGACCCTTCGTAAAACCAAATTGTTTGTCATGTAATAATTTACGTTTATTAAAAAAATCTTTGCAATCTTTCGCTGGGCCGAAAATAGGTCGACATCACCCGATAATGAATTCTTTCAAAATCCATTCTACTCTTTCTACTTGTAAAGTATTTTTTCTGTTCTTATGAAGTTCATTCATTTTATGAATTACAGAAACTTCCCGACTTCAATGAGTTCAATAAAGTTTTTTTGGTGTTGATTGCTAATTTGTTAATGATGCTGAGTCCATTAATTGCTGCACAATTATTGCGAAACCAAGGAGTTATGTTCCATCGCCTGTTGGTTCGAAATTACAATAAAATGGTGATTGGTAAGACTTTATTTAATTCATGATTTTAGCAGAAAAAAAATGTTTGAAGGGATATTTTTATCACGGATTGACGTGCACAATTTCCCCTGTGTCAAAATGGATTTATAAATTTAAATCAGCTGGTCCATACAAAGTCTCTGCAAAAGTTAGATGGTTTTATTGAGACTTTCGTATCAACTTGAACAAAGTATGTATGACAATGATTTGTTGTATAATGATTTGGATTTGATATGACTGAGTTCAAGGTACAAGTTCCTATCACGAGTGTGGTACAGGTTCTTATCAAGCTAAAAAAACTTGTGCTTTAGCGATAAATCAGAAAATCTATTTAAAATATTTGACAGATTTTAGTTGCAAGCCTATTCCCTCTCACAGAAAGGAGGGTTGTGCTAAAGGAGTGGAAACATTATAGGCTAATAATGCTATGTAGCTGCTTGATGTGCTGGTGTCTGTACTATTGCCAATTGCTTTCAGGTTCAAGTGAAACTGAAATGAAATTGATCAAGGACTTCATTCGCCTGATAAAGAAGAATCCGATGGAGATCAAGTTATTGTCCAATATTCCTGCAGGGATGTACTTGCTGCCAGTTTTTTTCATGTTGACTATCAACTATATTATTGTCATGTTGCAGTTTAACCACGTAATATAATTAAAATTGTTTTGGTAAATGTTTATAGGTACTATTTCGTAGGTAAATTGTAAATCTTATTAATATTTTAAATTAGTATTTCTGTTGTCGCTTGCTTCACTTATATCAGACACTAAGTCCATCTATATACTTTATGTGTGTTTAAAGTATTAAATAAATAATGACAACATTGCTAGTATCATTTTCAAAACGTGCACACACACAATATGAAGACTAAAAGTTGCAATCAGCTGTCCAGGTTGCTACGTACCCAAATTTTGTCAGACCAGTCTGACAAAATTTGGGTTGTTGACACAAAAAGAAAATGAAGCAAAACATGTGACAAGCAAAATGTTTCCAATTAAACGAATTTCGACGTTTACATTGCACGTAACATAATCTCCTACACTACAACTATATACGTACTAGGTACCCGTAACGGTAAAAATTGGATTGACGTAAGGAACATTGAGCGTGCTGTTGAACTTGAAACTCTCGTCACTGATCGGAAAGTTGCAAATACAACCGCGTGATCCGACTGTATTTCGTTACTCCGAAGTTCGAAATACCGAAGTACGGTATACAGAAAGTTTGTGAGTCCGAATTACGTTAGTCAGAATGTACGCTATGCCCAAGTATGGTATTCAGAATGTTCGTTACTCCGATGTACGTTACTCCGAAAGTTTGCTATAGTGGGGAAATCATGCGCTTATCAAGCCATATTCGTGTGACAAAATGATCGGGATTTTAAATATCTTAATTCTCAATATCAGCTCTCTTTTTTAAATTTCTTTGTTTCGTGGAATTCAAATCAATATCTAGTAATTGTTTGCCGATATTAAAAAAACTTTTTAACATAAAATAAAACCGACTTAAAAAAAAAACACAAAAAGTGCAAAATAAACTTTAGAAGAAAAATCAGTTTCTGAAGTCGGTGACTTTTGTTTGTGGTTCACATGTTCATGGGTCAATGTGGACAATGTAGTTTTTTTTTTGAGTTTTGTTGATTTTTCAAAAACCGCTTGTCCGATTTCGATAAAAAAATTATGGGACCATTTCGAAAGTACACTCTTTCCAACAAAAAAAGAATGTTTCAAATCAGTTAGCATGTGACGGAGTTATGCCCAAACAAACATAAAAAAAAAAAAATACAAACATCCGAATTGAGAACCTCCTTCTTTTTTTAGAAGTCGGTTAAAAAAGATGAGACCGTTTAAGGTGTGGTTTTTAATTTGAGAGAGTAAATTGACACTTGGAAATGTCAAACTTCCATATAATTACAACAACATTGTATGGAAGTTTGACATTTCCAAGTGTCAATAATTTACTCTCTCAAATTAAAAACCACACGATACATCTTTTTGTCACCCTGCGGTGTCAATATTACTTGTTGACTTTTATGTGACATCTTATGAAAACATAAAAACTATAAATAGCTACTTTGGCATGGATGTAATAAAAAGTACCTACCCTAAAAACACACCAGTAAAAACAAATCCAGAAAAAGGAAAAACTTTTCAACAATGAATTTAATATATTTACTAAACTTTCATTAGTTGTTTTTCTGTGGAAATGGAACACTGTGGAAACAAAAACAAGACTTGTAAAATTACAATTTATAAATCGTTTTAACAATATCAGACATTCATCTATTTATGGCATTGATTTGAACATGTACAATAATTGGATTTGTTTTTAAGACCACATATTAATCTAATGTGTGCCTTATGTATGACTATGTACTGTTTTAACAGAACTTCTCAATGCTCATTTTATATCTGCTGCCAACAGCTTCTTGTTTAATATTTTTGTTAGTATTTTAATCATTACTTTTAATTGTTCAATAACTTAGATTTGTATGTCATATTGTATGTTTTATGTTTTCTGAAATAAATAATTGACTAAGACTTAAACTTAACTGACCAAATAAATGAAGGTGTAGAAACACCTCTGCCACTCCGGAGATAATAAGCGTAGTAAAATTAAAATGATATTCTATCCACCTCACTGCTACGATATATCCATTTATTCTCTAAAAATATCTTCCTACTTTTCACGAAACTTTCCACACAACCCGGTAACCATGACCTACAAGCTCACGAGCAAATTCATCGCACCCGTCGCCCGAGGTTGTTTCCAACGTCACTCTTATGTCCTCCGCTTATGGGACTCATATGTCAACCGACCCACGGACCCTTATCTAAAAGGCAACCATGAAAAATACTCCATAACCTTGACGTTATAAAGAGTTTTTGTCGGATATTGAAATATGGGAAGGACAGATTATGAGGAACTTGTTTTTTTATAAAATAATATAACAAACGCCTTTAATATCCGAAGGGTTATGCAGAGGTGTACTTAATGGTTGGTTTATCGCCATGGATCAACAACTTGTGGCGAATGAGCTATTGTCGTTCCTGCAGCAGGTGCAGAAGTTGAATGTGAGTGTTTGGCTGCACACAGCTAACGCCACGTAGCTTAACCACGTAGCTTAGCTCATACACTGACACATCAGTGTATGAGCTAAACTACGTTTCCACAATACTTTTAGTTGCATCATACGACAAAGAAGTGAAGTGATACTAATATATTTTTAAGGTTCTATTTACAAGCTGTATTATTAGTATGCATATTTAGGATCTGTATTTAGGATGCATATTTAGGACTGGTAGACCGAGTTCCAAACGTCGACATCCGAAGACGCACAAAGGTTACCGATATTGGAAAGCGCGTTATGGAACTCAAATGGGGTTGGGCAGGACACCTGGCAAGGCGTAGAGATGGCAGGTGGAGTAAGGCTGTCACCGAATGGCGTCCAAGAACGGGTAAAACAAATGTAGGTCGCCCGGCGCCTTTGTTCTCATTCATACATTAGTTGTTACATTCGCAAAATATTATATTCGCAAAATAGTATATTCTCGAATTATTATATTCTCAAAATATTAGAAGTACAATCAAACACAGTGAAAAATAAAAATGAATTTATTTTAATCAAAATCTCTTTATTCCAATACCTAGGCATCATGGAAACACTTTCGAACGTAATACAATATTAAAATAAAAATTAATTGCAGTATCATACAGTATTGCAAAATTATTTGCATTTATAATATAACTGAAACTAACAAATCCCGAGTGATCAAGTGCATACAAGTTTTCAGTATTCAGTTTTTTTTTTTTCAGTTTTAAGATTTATATTACAGAAGGTAGGTAGGTAAACCTTAAAAAAGGGGTTGTAGGTTTGATTCCCATCCGAGACAAATATATGTGATGAATATAACCTATGTGATGATGTCAAATATTAATTAATGTTTCCCTCAAATTAAAAACATTTTTCGCTGTGATTGATCTTTGTGTAATATTTTGAGAATATAATAATTCGAGAATATAATATTTTGCGAATATAATATTTTGCGAATGTAATAATATGAGAACAAAGGGCCCGGCGGCGAGATGGGCAGACGATATAGTTGCCATCGAGGGAAAAACCTGGATGAGACTGGCACAAGAACGTGGCGATTGGCACCAGAAAAGAGAGGCCTATACGCAGCAGTGGGTGTTTAGGATCTTTTTTTTTTTCATTAGCCTATTTTGTCCCACAGCTGGGCAAAGGCCTCCCCTATTCCTTTCCATCTTTATTACCTGAAAATTAAATAAATTCTATTCTATTCTAATGGTAGGTGTACACTCACATTTTGCAAGTAATGTTATAGTCCAATGTATTAAGGGGTGAGCTTATTGCTATTAACCGGGAACAAATGTAGACTCCGTAGCTGTAGTGAGAAATTCCTGATGAAAATACCAAATAACACTTTGCCCGACCCGGGAATCATATCCAAGAACTCATGTTCAGCACTCGCGATTGCGAACACTAGACTCATGTGGCAGTTAATATTTTAAATACTTTTTAACTTAGTTGGGGACAGCGTAGACAGATGTTCATAAATTTTTATTGAACCTAATTTGTGAATATATTTTTTTTTAACTTTGCCTCACACTTGGAATTTCTCCTGTATTGCGGTTGCATTTACAAACATTTAAACTCACATACAGAAATACCCAGACCCGGAACAACTATCTGTAGGCCATACAAATATATGTTCCGTGCGGGGATCGAACCCGCGACACACAGCGCAACAGCCCAATCGCTCAGCCACTGCGCCGATCCCCCCGTCGTTACGAACCCTTAGCTCCTATCTCAAATCGGTCTCACCGAACATTGTAGAACTGATGACCTGGTTTAGGTTGCGGGGATCCACTGGATGCAAGACGCACGGGACTGGTCAATATGGTGACACTTGGGGGAGGCCTATATCTGGTAGTTTACATCTTTTAGCTGAAATGTTGATGATGATTCTTAAAGAAAAGAATGAAAATTGTGTTTATTTGGCACTTTTCGTAAAAAAACACCTTTTTTTACAAAAGAAACACAATCCACCGACTTCTAGATAAAATAGAACAACGGTTTGAATATTTTCAAGATAAGACACCTACTTTTTGATCTTTGAAAGCTTTGTAATAATTAAATTACAAGCATCAGAAAATGTGAATTCTCTGTATCCTACCTACTATCCTACTTATATTACTTATAATATTATGTTTTATGACTGTGTGAGTTCGTAAGTGTGTGAGTGTGTATGTTTGTTACTTCTTCACGCAAAAACTACGGAACGGATTTAGATATGGTACACAGATAGTTTATAACCTGTAGTAACACATAGGATTGTTTTTATTCCGATTTTATATTCCTGTGGGATAATTTTCGAGTTGTGGCGGGTGAAGCCGCTGGCAACAGCTTGTTTCACAATAAATACCACTTGACAAGACCCCGATAGACCCCAGACAAAATATTACCTACCCACAAAGGTCAGGTTTCGGGAAATTGATTTCAGAAGGTCGCCATTGGACTGGCGATCGTCGGTTGTTTTATATCTGTAGTCTACGATACAACGTTCTTGTGGTTTCGGTATAGATAAGCTGAAACTGTAGTGCTTCAGTGGGTTTTTAGTACGCATAGTAAATAATGATTTATGAATCCTTTTTTATGAAGGAAATCTGCTTTGGATCTGTAGTAGCTTAATATTTGAGGATAAATGATGGAGCAAAAGGTTTAAGTATGTAATAATAGATGAAGACCAGAGACTCAGTGGAAAAGAGGCAGATTAAATGGTTTATAAATACTTTCTTTAGTCTTACAAAGGACTATAAAAAATTATAAAAAATATAAAACGAAAACGAAATAAAAGCATACATTGAACTAAAACAGGTCCTGTACAAGGCCCAAATGTTCAGCATGAGGTCTCAAAATATCATATCTCACAGTTATTTGGACTCTCACCGTCACTACGAATTCCCGACTCAAACATCAGCAACTTCCATAATTCATCTTCAAGATACCGCCTCAAAAACTGCTGAATCATTATCAAAACTTTCCAAAGTCAAGCCAAATTAATACTCAAGGAAATTAGCAGGTCATTTAGTATTACGTAACACAGAATTATACCGAACTGCCAATACTTATTGTTCACACAAAATTTACTGCCCATATATCAGAAACACAAAAGGTTTCGTACAATAAACCTCTGGTAAGTAAAGTTTAGAAGTTGTGCTACGAGTTGTAGCCCTTATTTCGGTGGCAAGTTGCGGGTATTTGACTTAAGGCTGTTCAGATTATAGAAAGTTGCTTTCTTTACAAATGCTTTTTCAGAATTTTATTTCTTTTCTTATGAATTTAACCTAGCTGTGTGTAATTACAAAAAATATTTTGTAATTTATTATTTACGTTAAGTTTATACTAACAGTTTATGGTCTGAATTAAATAAATAAATAAAATAAAATTCATCCCGTTTTTTCAGCTTAAGTTACCTGATTGTTGAATAAAACCTCAAAACTTTAATTAATTATATTTTTCAATGCGGTCAAGCATCATATTATTTCAAATTAAGGCAAAGCTTTCAAAGGTAGTTGTGAAGGTTTCTTTGATGGATTAACGAGATCGCACGTCCTCGTTTAAAACGAATTTTATCTCTCAATGACCCCATTTCGGGACTGGATGTAAAGCCTACCAGATCCCCGGGAATTTTATGAATATTTATTTAAAAGCCTCATTTGTATAAATGTTTAGTTTGATTGTAATGATATTTTTCTGTTATATCGTCGTTTGTGAGTGATTTCTTTTAAATGTACCTAATTGTAAGCTATGGCTTTATTAAAAGATCTAACTGAACGAATTCCTCAATGGGAACATCATTCGAAACAAATGTTTGGGACACCTGTTTTATAACGAATTATTTATTTTTATTTTTTTTTGTTATCGCAACATAAATCAAGCCTGTAATCCCCAAAGGGTTGGGCAGAGGCTGGTATACAGCCCATGCATGTAGTAGGGGGCGAGTCTTGGGGGGGGGGGGGGCTGAGGAACAGGGTGTAAAGCTCCTCATCCCCCATAGAAAAGGGAGGATCCTCCGACCGGACGGGTGTTGTGTCCGGCGGGCTAACTGCCCGATATATGTAAGTCGGGAACTCCTTTAGAGGCTTGTGGATGTCGCGGATAATGATCTGTCGATCGTTGTTAGTACGCAGGTGTTGCGATAGATGTCGCTAGTCGCCATAAGTCTATTGACATCAATCGGACACCAGTGGATCCAGACTAGCGACATAACATAACTGTTATTTAGCTAACTTTAAATATTCCATTATTTTTGCAATGAAGCATAACACAAAAATCTAGGTATCTAAATAAATAAAAAGAGAAGTCCTGACTGACTGACTGACTCATCAACGCCCAGCCCAAACCCTTGAACCTAGAAAGCTGAAATTTTGCATAGAGGTTCCCTTTATACTGTAGACAAGGATTATGGAAGGATTTTTCGAAATTCAACCTCTAAGAAACTTAAATAGGGGATGAAAGTTTGCATGGAAAATCGTCATTTTCACGCAGGCGAAGCCGCTGGCAAAAGCTGGTTTATTAATGCCTTTTTGTATCACATTCTTACACAACCACACTAAACTTTTTTCATACATGCTGTATTTTCAAAACCGGCGAAGTGCATTGAAATATTATTTAAACTAGCTGATGCAGGTTTTGACCGTGTTAATTAATATTAAAACCTTCCTAGAGAACCACTCTATCGATTGCTGAAAACCACATGAAAATCGATGCAACAGTTTTTGAGCTCATCACGAACAAACACCGACAAACGCGGCGGAGGGCTTTGCTTTATAATATGTAGTGATAGTGATAACATTGATAAAACTTTTCTTTTGTTATGTTCATAACATGGTTTGGTGTAGTAGTAGGTACATAATATAATTTTCACTTCTCTCGCTCTAAAATTCGTCTTTATGTCGTGCGTAGGCGACATAAAGTCGCGTTTTATGCTCTAGAGCATAAAGTAAAATCTTCGTCGAAGACCAAGGTAATCGGCACAGGTAATCGGCCCAACAGCCACACGAACAACTTCAACTTCATAGAATAACCTCTTTAATTCGTTTCGTTAGTATTCTAAGAACAAGGGATTACTGCTTTTCATTACGAATACAAGGAAAGTTGATGGGAATAGGCTTCCCCCAATTATCTAAATCGCTTGATGGCAATAGGCTTGCTCTTAATTAGGTTGTTTGATGGCAATAGGCTTGCTCCTAATTACATCATTTGATGGGAATAGGCTTACTCTTAATTACATTGATTGATGCCAATAGGCTTGCTCTCAATTACCTAAATCAGTGGATGGCAATAGGCTTGCTCCTAATTACATCGGTTGATGGCAATAGGCTTGCTCCTAATAAGATTGGTTGATGGCAATAGGCTTTTCCTAATTACATCGGTTGATGGCAATAGGCTTACTCTTAATTACATTGATTGATGCCAATAGGCTTGCTCTCAATTACCTAAATCAGTGGATGGCAATAGGCTTGCTCCTAATTACATCGGTTGATGGCAATAGGCTTGCTCCTAATAAGATTGGTTGATGGCAATAGGCTTGCTCCTAATTACATTGGTTGATGGCAATAGGCTTGCTCAAAATGTTTTTATAACTGAGCAGTATGAGTAACGACATAAGACAGGTGTTATGTCAAGTTTCCTGTTGAAAAAAAAAAGTCAATTGGCGGGAACCTTAATTATTTTTACGATATTTACAAGTTGCTGTTTCATTTCCTCGCAATCGAAGTGAAAAGTAGAGTGTAAAACTCGTCCATAAAACCCATTTTGCTCTCTACTTTATATCCATCCTCGCTCGCAAGCTCGCATCGGATGGATAAACGTCTCGCGCAAAATGGTGCGTTTTATGCACTTGGTGTACAATCTACTATATAATGTAGGCAAACGCTTTTATCAGTAACAAACAAAGCGGTACAGGACCTATCTAGCGTGTTAAATTCCATGTTTAAACCCCATTCCTCTTTTTCCGCACATGGCCAGTAACAAGATTGCTTTCAACCTCTTTGCACAAACATAAAAACAATAATTTCATATTCATGGCTATTACAAAAAAAGAGGTTTACAGCCTACAATGTGTTTACTGTTTACGGGACGTGAGGTTGAACCCGAGTAGCGGATACAAACCAATGTATCATTGTTTGTAATCGTAAACTCAGTGTGCGTAATACGGTATATAGACTTAAGCTGTTTATGGGATAGAATTTTATTTCCATAATGGTATAACACAATATCTTTCGCATCGATTACCTAAACTGTTAAAATACTTTTAAGGCGACCTTGAGCGAAGCGCCACCCACATCTTATTTCTTTTACTCTAAAATAACATCAAATTTGAAAAATCCAAAACACCTATCATGCTAGTAAATAACCTGTAGTATTTTTAAAATCACTTTTCACTATTATTACAGGTTATTTACTAGCATAATAGTTTTTTTTTTTTTTTGTATAATGTGTCCTAATACGGTTACATCATTAAAAATAAAATCTAGCTTAATACTAAAGCTAATGAGTAATTCTATTTTGACTTAATTTGCTAGGGAGACTATGACTAAGAATGTGTCCATTAACACTTTTCTTATTGTCTCTAATATGGGGAAGACACTTTTTTCTTGTGTTCTTTATGGGTAGCACTCACTTCACTACATTAAACTAACACTTCACTAAATTAGCTCGAAAGGTTTCGTCCTTTTTAGCCTTCTCACTATGTCCGTGTGGTCGAGGAGCTGGATAGCCTCGATGTTCACATGATGGTGAAGCCTTCGTTCATGAGCTTCGGCATTCTTTTTAATTATGTCTATGACGAGGTTTACTTTGAGGTCCCGATGAAGGTCGTCATTTCGAATGTACCAGGGCGCATTAACGATTCCTCTGAGTACTTTGTTTTGAAAACGCTGTATAATTTTGATGTTACTTTGTTTGGTATAGCCCCAAAGCTGAATACCGTAAGTCCATACAGGCATGAGGACTTGTTTGTACAACAGTACTTTGTTGTGTACTGACAGCGAAGAATGTTTTCCTATCAGCCAGTACATCAACTTGTAGCGAAGCTCTAGCTCGTCGCGTTTCTTTTTAACATGAGCTTTCCAGCGAAGCTTTGCGTCTAATGTCATGCCTAAGTATTTGGCTGTATTTTCGTATGGTATGACATGACCGTTTATGTTTATCGGATGATAATTTTGCATTTTGTTTGTGAAGTCTATGTGAACAGATTTTGTTTCATTAAGTTTCACACGCCATTTTTTTGTCCAGTCAAAGATGATATTGACGGCTGTTTGAACATTTTTCACTGCTTCTTCTTGAGTGACGCCTGTGGCCATTATAGATGTGTCGTCTGCAAATGTGGTAATGGTATTGTTCTCTAATTCAGGAATATCGTAAGTGTACAATAAGTACAAGACGGGACCTAGGACACTTCCTTGCGGTACTCCAGCTTTTATCGGTTTTAGTTCCGAATGTGCATCATCTTGTCTTACTCTAAACATACGCTGTGATAGGTAAGACTCTAAGATGTCAGCAAACTGTTTAAGGAGCATATTTCTTAGTTTGTTAATGAGGCCTTTGTGCCATACCTTATCAAATGCTTGCGCTACATCGAGGAAGACCGTTGAGCAAACTTTGTTTTCCTCTAAAGCCTTTTCTATAATGTTGGTAATCCTGTGTACTTGGTCTATTGTCGAATGTTTTTCCCTAAATCCAAATTGGTAGTCAGGGATCAAGTTTCTTTCTTCTATGATGGGTTTTAGCCGCTTCAAGAGAAGTTTTTCAAATAATTTTGACATGATCGGTAGCAGCGAAATCGGCCTATATGATGTCGTTTCGTGAGGTGGTTTACCAGGCTTTGGTATCATTATAACTTCGGCAACTTTCCACAGGTCAGGTACAGACTTAAGCCTGAACGTTGCATTGATAAGAGTCGTAAGATTTACGATGGCTTTACGTGGGAGGTTCTTAAGAACTTCTCCGGTAATAAGATCGTAGCCAGGTGATTTCTTTAGTCTAAGACGCTTGATTTCGTTGTATACTTCTCTAGGTGTTACCAATTTTATTTCTTGCTCATCATTATTTAATGTTTCATCTAACAAAGCGCTGTCTTGGTGTTCTTTATTTGGCGTAAAAATTAGTTCCAGATGTTGTGCAAACCTAATAGCTTTTTGCTCGTTGCTTATTGCCCACCGCCCGTTAGTATCCTTGATAGGGGGAATATGCATAATTGGCTTTTTTAAATTTTTTGTAGATTTCCACAGAGAGTAATCTGTCGTGCAAGAGCTAGTTAGTTGTTTAAGATAACTGCTCATTGAGTCATTTTTGAATTTCTGAATTGCACTACTTAGCTGTTTTGTGAGGTTGTTCAGAATCCTTTTATCTTGTGGAAATCTTGTTTGTTGCCATATTCGTCTCTGTCGCCTCTTTTCATTTATGAGTTATGAGTTTCACTAACATACAACCTAGCACTGGCCTGCAAATCGCTAAAAACGTAAGAAAATTTGAATTTCGTGGGCTACCCTGGAACATCCACCTTAATGTTTATACGTTACTTTATATACTTACAAGACACCCACACTGAAAAGTGCAGGGGTCACGGGGGCATATATAGTATAGAACGACGTTCCATCAGTACAATGATTTTGAGCATTACTTTAAGTGCTTAAATACGGGTATTCAGCTGCGTCCAGGTTAGTCTGGAAGCCGGCCCCAAAACAATTGGGAAAAAGCTAAGGATACCACTTTGATTATGACTGAAAGCTGTATTTATTCACAACAAAAAAATCGTTTGCCATCAAATCTTCCTTGCGCAATGTTACTTACTAAGTTTGATGTACTAATACTTGGTCGGCTTGGTAAAGCTACGTTCAACACGAATCCCTATCACGTTTACTAAAATTGCGCGTAACAAAACGTCCCACACTAAAACATAACGTAGGGACTGTGGTAGGGACGTACCAATAACGCGAAAATTGGAACTGACGTAAAGAAAATAAAGCGTGCTGTTGAATTTTAAACTCTCGCCACTGACGTGAATGTTGAAAATTCAACAGCGTGGTCTATAAAATAATATGGCTATACTTAGGTATAGTAAATTAGCAGTGTCGCTGTCAAACTAAGCGAGGATTAGCGCGATATCGCGCCGCGCTGTTTCAGTCGCGATAATCTTGTTGTGACGTTATAATTATGGTTGACTATTATTTCATTGTCTTAACTTCAATGTTTTGTTTTCTATTGAAAATACTATTGTCTAGCATTTACAATTGTTGTGATTCTATGAAGGAAATAATAGGGTATATGACTGACTAAAAAAAATATGTTTCTGTTCAGTCCGTCTGTTAGATTAGCGAAAAATAAAACGTGTCCAATAGTTTTTGGAAATCTATCTGACGGACTAATTAGATTTTTTTGAGAAATAATTAATCGAGCCACAGTTTTTTTAATTGGCCACAGGATCAAACTTCTAATTTTATAACTCAGCCACGGGAAAATTATATAGCCTCTAATATACTAATTCGTCTTCTTTACAACGCCCACTAAATATTCTATAGAAAGCATCAAGTGACGATCAACATTTATATTAACTTGTCCTTGTTATTTATACATAGGCACCTAATTTACTAACTCAGCCACGGAATTTATATCTCACCACCATTTTACATTTTACAGCTTCAACACAAGGCCCTCAAAAAAATATAAATGAAGCGACCGTAGTCAACATCATTTATTATAACTTCGCATGTAAAATAATACATCACATTCTTTTATCGTGAAAATAGCAACAGAAAGATTTGGCGCGAGCGCGCGAGACGACAGCGACCGGCCATTTGCACCCATCAGAGAGCGCCAACGTATATTATATATGAAATGTCAACTTTTGATATACTTTAGATTATTATATTTACGTTAAAAATACCTATTAGTTACAGAAATGTTTTTACCATTGTCTAATTGACTAGTCACAGGCAGACTGTATGATTCGTTATTGTAAACTGAGGGAAATAGGTTAGGTTAGGTTAAAACTGTGACCAAACGCGTGCGAGCCGAGCGAGCGAAGCGAGCGGTGCCGCGGCAGCGGCCGGCGAGCGCTACTTCCGAGTTGCTTGCAGAAATGTTTTCACAATTTATTGTCTAGTTTTCCGATAAAAATGAAGTTCTGAAGCGATTCTGCCGATAATTTTTGTGGCACAACATGTAAATAAAATCGATCTTTAGGACATTCGATACTCTGAACTTCAATATTTGGGTCATTAAGTACTCTGAACTTCTGTAATTAAGCCTTTCGATGACACGACAGGAGTTTATACATACTATTAGTGGCTATAATATAATATTTGATGACAATTTTAATTAAATTTTGATGCTTAGTTAATGTGGCATGAGTTATAATTTAAACGTACTGAGTTAATAAATTAGAAGCTAATTGAATATTTTTTTGATGCCATATAATAATATTTTAGAAGTTTACTGTTTGAATTCATGTTACAAATTTAGATGCTAAAAAATAATCACGATGCTGAGTTGTATTTAGAGTGGCTTTAAAAAAGATAACTTGTGGCTAAGATAGTATTATTTAGATGCTCGTTAATTGTGGCTGACTTAGTAATTTAGAAGGCAAGTTAGATTTTTAGATGCAAATAATGCTATTAAAAAGATGCCGGTTTAATTAGCATCCGATTTTTTTGTCAACTACCCTATTACTTACGAAAATGATCGAGATTAGAAAAAACATGCGATCAGAAACGGTAAAGGAAAACGTCGTGAGGAAACCGGCATGTCCTAGCTAGAACAAGAAATCGAAGACTTGTGTCATAGTCTACCAATCCGCACTAGGCCCGCGTAGTGGATTACAGTCAATTACCTAGCCTAACCGAGAGGAGGCATGTGTTAGCAGTGGGAACATTATATTAAGATGATTATGCGATAAGATATTCTGCGAACTTATTATTTTCTAAATTTGTCTTTTTTTTGTGCAGGTTGTAAGTATATTGATTTATTCGTTACGACGTTATTAAAATTACTATCACCAATACTACTCTTTAAGTAAGAATTTGACCTCAAAATTCTTTATTTCAATGCAAAAGAAAATCGTAATCCAATACTTATAAACAAACCGGTGTGTCCAGGTAGCACACGCCCGCTTGACAGGTCACATTCATGTGACAAAATCGAAATAGTAGTTTATGCGACTGTGCATAATGAAGGGCATTACAACACAAAATAGCATCAGCATCACACGAGTGTTGTAATGCCTAATTATGTATAGTTGCATACACTACTTTATCTACCCAAATATCATAAGGGCTCTATGATGGGTTCAGGAACCATAGGGAAATGACCAGCATTGTTACCAGTGTAATGCAATAAAAAATAAATTGAACACATACAGAAGCAAATTATTTATAGTAATGGTAGTTAACATTAAAATAAAAATAAAAAAATGTAAAAAAAAATGTAAATGTTTAAAATCACACTGAATTGGGGTTTCGTATCATATGTTTTAATGTAGATACTAGAATAGCAAACTAACTTGAATTTGGCACCTGTTGCAAATTTATAACAGTTCCGTTTATTTCTGCTGGTTGGTAATGCTGGTCATTGCCTATGGTTTTTGAACGCATTAGAGAGATTATGATATTTTTGTAGATAAACGTAATTTATTCTTAATTTCGGTTTTATAATAATTTTAAATATCTTTGTTTCATGGTATTCAATTCAATAGGTATTGTTTAACAATACTTATTGTTATTTAAAGATTTAAAACTGTTAATTATGAACAGTAACATCTTTTTTAATATCGGTAATGATGACACCACAGGCTGTCAAAAGGACTTTCTTTTGACAGCCAAGATGTTTATATTTCTGCTTGTTGGTAATGCTGGTCATTGCCTATGGTTTTTGAACGCATTAGAGAGATTATGATATTTGGGTAGATAAACGTAATTTATTCTTAATTTCGGTTTTATAATAATTTTAAATATCTTTGTTTCATGGTATTCAATTCAATAGGTATTGTTTAACAATACTTATTGTTATTTAAAGATTAAAAACTGTTAATTATGAACAGTAACATTTTTTTTAATATTGGTAATGATGACACCACAGGCTGTCAAAAGGACTTTCTTTTGACAGCCAAGATTCTATGTTAACTTTTGTGTTTAACTAAGAAAACATAAAAGTTATAAATACCTACCCTGACATTGATCAAATAAAAAGTACCTTAAAAACACACCAGTAAAAACAAATCCAGTAAAAGAAAAATCTTTTCAACAATGAATTTAATATACTAAACTAATTTAATTTGTTGTTTTTCTGTGGAAATATGAATAATTTTACAATTAACTTTTTGGACGAGAGTCGAATAAATTATAAGTTAGTCGGTTCACGTAGGGCCGCCGTTGAGAGGTCGTCGCTCTTAATGTCCCTCGTTACGTGACGTGTAATAATCGTTTTTTGAATAATATTAAAAATGAATTTTGAACTCGCATCAGGATTAAACTGGGATTGGAATTTTGGGCTGAATGAGACGTTGTCGGAATTAGTCGTCAGGTGTTATAGGACAGCTTAAAATCCCAGACAATGTTTTAGGGAAAATGTTAAATAACAATACCACGGGTCTGGAGAATTGTGGTGTTAAATGAAATTAACATTGAATTTGTTTTAACATTTCTCCTAAAGCGGTGGACTTACAGTCACCAAGTTTTGATTAAAATTTTATTTTCTCTTTTGCACTAAGGGAATAAATTATATAATTATTAATGTGAAAAAATGTATACGTTCTCACAAGTTCAAGAATGATTTGTTTATGAGATTTAAAATGTTTCGCCTTTCTTCTATATGATGATTTCAGTATAAGTATAAGTAACTGAGTTTATTATTCAAATTTTCAGCACTGGTTACATTATATGACAAATTATTTTTTCTGAGGAGTACTAGGACGCCTAAGTGTCTTATTTGGTCTTTGTATTTAAGTAAGTATTAACTTTTAGTTTAAATTTTTATCATATATTTTACTGTTGTATTGTGAATAATAAAATATTTTTCGTAACATAGCACTGTGGGTGTTCCCCAGTAAGTTAATGTCGCATGTAATAAGGGTCGCCCCCTATTCTAGTCTGTTGCTATCAACCGGGTACAAATTCAAACTCTGTACTGCTACTGAGAAATTATTGATGAAAACACCCAATAACACATGGCCCAACCCTAGAATCGAATCCAGGACCCCATTCTCAACAATCATCCCAATTGCAGTCACTAGACCTACGAGACAGCCAGTAAGAGATTTAAATCTGAAAAAATAACTCGAGGCCATCGTCCAGTAAAGCCACTTTCCTTTCATCCGCAAAGCCATCCAACGCTAACACAGCTTACTGTAACCTGAATAATAATTATGTATAATATACAAAGAGTTATAATATATATTATTCTAACGTATATCATATTTTGTCCGGACGCCTGTCTGAATATGAACCACGACGCTCTTTTATATTCCAAGCCGATATTGCTCTATTGATCCATTACGTACCATACATCTTCTTCTTTGTCCTGACTTTCAATATTATCGACTTTATGTATATTGTGCTAAGGATGATAGGGTAATGAGGAAATATGTTACAGGCA
Organism: Diarsia dahlii; assembly: GCA_949775195.1. Lineage (NCBI taxonomy): Eukaryota > Metazoa > Arthropoda > Insecta > Lepidoptera > Noctuidae > Diarsia > Diarsia dahlii. The sequence goes on from OX459195.1 coordinate 19,482,028, forward strand.
ACTAAAGCTGTATATAATAGAGTAGTTGTTCCTCTCTATAAGAAGTATTGTTCATAAAACTACGGAAAGGATTTTATAATACTAATACATTTATTCGGGCAGCAAAGACCTATAGATAAGGATCTTAACCTAATTATACATACCATTAGTAAGTATATTTACATTTGTATAGGCAACTTAAAAATATGTTAGTAGGAGGACTTCACTAGAACTGATTATGCCAAACTCGTCGCCAAATTTTTTGCTGTGTCAATTTGAATATTGTCTAAGAAGTAATACTTCTCTTGTACAATGTTTTGTACACGGAATTCGTCCGCGGAAGCGACGCGCGACGCAACACCACATCTTGTGATGTGGTGTGTGATTCCAGCAGCTGCACTCTTGGCGTGTATTTAAATCTTTGGTGCACGTACTCTTCGATATCTTCTACCTCAGTGGTGTAATGGAGGCGATGAGATACTGAGATGGAGACACTTATACAGTCACCTGCATAATAGCATGGATGCTTTAGTGTCTATTTTCCTGTGAACGTTTTTAGTCGATAACTAGTTTACGTTAGGTGGCGTCATTTCTCGCTTCACACGATTTTATTTCTTTCACCGGGGTGTACGCAGTTTTATGTTGGCCTCTGAAGAGCCTTGCCGCTGCGGTTCTTACAGCTTTGCTAACGGCGGCGTCTGCTTCTTTGCATCGTCACGAAACCGTCATCATAAGCCCGATCCGTTGCCTTCGTAGGTACGGGCTTTGTGGTGAGAGCAGCAGGTGTACTTGATGTGACCACTGTTCCAGGTGGTCATATAGTGGGTTATGGTTTCAGGTAACGATTTAAATAATTTAAGATACCAACGTAACGCTTTCAATATCTTATGTAGGAATATGTTAGGAAATTAATATCTTGAAGAGCTCGTGGTCAATCTTTAGGTTAACCCACGCTTGCCTAGGTTGGTCTGTGGATGGGTGACCCATTACATACCGAGTTTTCTCCGTGCCTCGGAAAGCACATTAAGCCGTTGGTCCCAGCTGCTATTATATAGATCTTTGGCGGTCGTTACAGATAGTCAGTGACCTGAAAGTTTGACAAGGAGTCTTACCAATGAGTATCGTATTACCCAATACAAAACTGGGTTGTGGAAGTCTGATAGGCAGTTGCTTCATGTGAAATGCAGATATTCAGCTGCATCCGGTTAAACTGGAAGCCGACCCTAATTTTTAGTTGGGGAAAGGCGAGGCAGATGATGAAATTAATATCTAAAACGTTTAGTTTTCCTATAATAACGATAAAAGCCTAATAGTACCTACCTTATGTTACTGTTATCTAAAGAAGTAATCGTAATGTAAGTAAGTGTATTTTAGTGTTTTAGTAGTAAACGGGTAGTTTGGTCTTGTTTAAGTTCTGACTAGTTTCTCCCAGACACACCTCCGGCCACATTTTAGGTAAATTCGTTACCACAATGTTGTCCACTATTACTTGTTGGCAATTTACTCGAAATTATTTTAATATTATTCAAACATAAAGTGCATAAAATTATCACTCAAATACAGTCACGGATATTAAAACATTATAATATGTTTTATTCCAATTTAAAGTTCTCTGTCTCTAAAAACATCCATTACAAATATCGCGTCAACATTAAGTTGTTTTAATTGTTGCTGCCAACTTATTGTAGCAGAGATGTGGCCCGTGAACAAAGCCATTTAGAATAAATGATCACTTTATTATGATTAAATTGTTACTTTAACACCTAATAAGTTATCACCTTAATATTATTCTTAAATTGTTACAATAACTAAGACGCTATTAATTTGACGTCACTGCTAGATCGTGTGTCGTTACAAAATGCCAGCAACAAAAATCATAAACATGTTAATAAAAGCTGAAAATATCGTTGGAATTTGCAGAAACTACGATTCTCTGTCAACAAATCGCAAAATTTTAGTTATCCTACGTATCGTTATAGAAATGATCTTTGCAGCTATGGTCCTTACAAATGTTTTAATTTTTTCTGCAGTAATATTCAATAAACGGGTAGTTCACATCGCAGAAGCGTTTCGAATTATAAACCTTTCCGGGGGTCCACTTATTATAATAAGTGGTGTTCTAAGTTCACGTTCTTATAAACAGTTTGTAAAAAACTTCATGTCTGTGTACCAATACTTCCAGGATGACCCGAATTACATCAAACGCTCCAAAAAGTTGAAAGTCGGGTTTATGATCATCACGGCAGTTATGTGTCTAGCAAGTGTACTACATTTTATGCAAACTTTGTATTACCTTCATCGTTTAAAAGACTTAACAATGATAATTTCAGATTGTTTGGCATTAGATCGTTTTATTCTGATAAATTTATTGATGCACGTTTATATAACATTGATTAAACATTTGTTGCAATGTTTGAACGATTGTATACTTGATGTACAAGTAAATTACAATGATATTGAAAAGAGGGTATGCTCTGATAGAAGGCAGTGGAATGGTCTTCTTACTGTTGATCAAATTGAGCAGTGGGCTACACAGTTTAAATGCCTATTGAGTTGTAGTAGAAATCTATCGGGCTGTTTTTACACTCAGGTAATTTACTTGAAAATTATTTAAAGAAAGCGGGATGAACTAAATAGGTTTCGTCAAAACTGGAAGGAGGACGCGCGGGTTTGGAAGAAGTGGAAGGAGTGGAGGGAGGCCTTTGCCCAGGCGTGGGACAGAGCAGGCCAGTAAAAGAAAAAAAAACTTTGTATTCCCGCGATCTACACAAACTACAACTATAAATGCCTTTACAATGTGTTTAACATTCTGTATTTTTATTTTCAGATGGTATATTCATTGACCATGTCTCTAACACATTCCCTTTCTTCGTCATACTTCATATTTTTTTCATTAAGGAATAATGTAAATATATTATTATGTTTGAAAGTTTTTTTTGTCATATCTGCTAGTTACCTGTAGCTCTGGTTTTCATTTATTTTCTTTTTTAACAGGAACTTCATCAGGTTGTGTCTGTAATATATTTCATGTCATGTTCAGTATTTTGTACATATTTCCTAATGGTTGCCGGGCAAAATGTCCTCAATGGAAGTTTTGGAACAACTAGGCGACTATCCAAGTTATACAGTTTTTTGTCGATATGTAAGTACCTTATATTTTTTAGTAGAGTATTTTTGACTGTTACTCTTTCAATAGCTTTTGGAAAGACAATTAGGCCACATCTCTGTGAGAGGGTCTTGATTAACCAAACCGCACGTAAACAATGCGCTGCTTAAACTCAAAAAGGCCACAAAACAAGAACGAAAGAACCTTTATCTGGCACATGCCACAAGTAGGTACACACAAAATTGAACAAACAATAACAAATAAAACATTGAGAGTCTCACGCACGGCTACGCCAAATAGGCCAGGTTCAGCTATTTGCCGAAGCTTGTTTTCAAATTGACCTGAGATGTGAAAGACGTAAATCAGTTTCATGATTTCATAAATAAAAAACTTTTTTGTTTTAACAATATATTTTTATAACAAAAAATAATATTTTGTTTTAGACCCACAAAACACAGCAACAAGGCGTTTAAGGATGTTAATCCTTTTTGTGAAAAAACATCCTATACAAATTGAGTATACGCCTAAAATTTATTTAGGAATGTACTTGATACCTACGGTTCTCTCCCTCTCTGTTGGTTATATTATAATCGTGCTGCAGTTTAATAATTTTATATAAAACTAGCTGATGCCCGCGGCTTCGCTCGCGTGGATGTCGGTCAAATTATACACTAAAACCTTCCTCGAGAACCACTATCCATTGGTGAAAATAGCATGAAAATCAGTAGTTTTTGAGTTTATCGTGAACAGACAGACAGACGCGGGTGAGTACTTTGTTTTATAATATGTAGTGATAACATTGTATAGTTAAGATCCCATTTAATAGTGTAGCCACGAGTAATAAAATGTAATGTAATGAAAGTTGCTGAGGGCAGAGATGCATCATGCCCACCATATCTCGTTCAACTTCAGGCAGGTGCCAACGTCTCCAAGTTCAAATCTATAAAGTACTTAAGCAATTGTGCTGTTCGCATCGTCAAGTTTCGTAATAAAAATATGTATGGAACCCAGTGCTATCGATGTCAAGCATTTGGCCACTCATCTAATAACTGCAACTTAGCACCGAGGTGCGTCAAGTGTCCCGAAGCCCATCTTACTACTGAATGCCCAAAGAGTAATCGCACGGAGCCTGCTAAATGCTGCAATTGTGGCGAAGATCACCCGGCTAACTTCCGGCATTGTAAGGAGCGTCAGAACTATCTTCAACTTTTACAAAAACGTCAAGAAAACATCAAAGTAGCACAAGAACAGCGCCAAACCAAAATTTACTCCAAAGTCGACGGTCGCTCCTGGGCTACAATCGTGTCTACAAACGAGAAGTCAAGTCAAAAAGCTCAACCCTTGCACGAAGGTCCCCTTGATCACACTACTTCTGAAATGCTCGGTATCCTTAAAACTATAAAATCTATAAAAGACCAATTTAGCGTCTGTGATAACATGATGGATAAAGTTATACTTATACTTACTCATCTTGGTCAATATGTTTAATAACGCAAATGAGCTTCGTTTTCTATACTGGAACGCTGATGGGATTCGTTCTAAACTATCTGAATTATTAAATTTGACTAGCGAAAATCGTGTTGACGTTATCTCACTATGTGAAACAAGATTAGGTGAAAACTATTCGTTAAATACGCCTGGATATACCTGTTACCGATGCGATAAGAAATCGAATGGTACTGGTCAGGGAGTCGCAATTTTAGTTAAGAACGATATTCCTCATACATCAATTTTTATTCCCCCTACGTATAATCTCGAATGCGTAGGAATTCGCTTAACTTCACCTGAGAGCAATATCATTGTCATATCCGCGTATAATTCACCAAACCTTCCATTGGCTACAAATGATTTGGATATCCTATTTGATTTAGGACCAAAAGTATTAATTATGGGTGACTTCAATGCCAAGCATGAGTATTGGCATTGTTATCAAAACAACTCTCGTGGCATGGTATTGTTTGATCATATGGTACTCCATGATTATCAAGTCTTTGGGCCCACATCTCCAACATTGGTACATTATAATAACGCACATACTCCTTCCACGCCAGATATACTTCTCAGCCGTAGTGTTGATTGCGTGTCTGAACTTCAGACTCTGCCAGCTTTGTCATCCAATCACTTTCCAGTCCGTTTTACAGTAGGTGGTAATTTTGTCCGTCAAAGCTTTAAACAATATCGGTACTCGGAAGCTAAATGGTCTGAGTACAGAGCTTACTTGGATATGAATATACCATTAGGAACATCAACTTATAATACTAAAATTAGTATTGATACTGCAGTTGACCAGCTTCAAAATGCCATCATCATGAGTCGCGAAGTAAACGTTCCATCAGGGCCATCCTCGGTTAAGCTCTACACCTTGCCGAGACGCATCAAAGACCTAATTTCTAGTAAAAACAAGCTAAGGAAGGCGGTTTTAAAAGAAACTAATCCTGCATTTAAGCGAATAATTAACAAAGATATTAACAACCTTAACACTAAAATTAAATACCTTATTCAAATTCATAATGACAAAGTATGGAACGACAAACTGGCAAAAATTGATAATCCATCTACAGACATCTGGAGAATTGTTAAATCTCTGACTTATAAGCCTTCAGTAATTCCACCGTTGAAGTGTGAAAGTGGTCAATTAACTACGTCCCCCGCTGAACAGTGTGAAGTGCTTGCTGATACTTTTCACGAGAATATGAGTTTGACTATGAACTGGACTAGTGATAACTTTACAGAGACTGCCGTTGACGAATCAATAAACAAACTTAATAATACAAATGACTATATTCCACCTAAACTTGTACGTCCTAGAGAAGTGTCAAAATTATTAAGAAATCTCAAAAGTCGTAAGTCTCCGGGTGTCGATGGCATTCATAACTGCTTACTTAAAAACTTATCACGTAAATGCATAGTATTCATAACCAAAATTTTTAATGGTTGTCTGCAAATTGGCTACTTTCCGTCCGCTTGGAAAATAGCCAAAATTATAACGTTTAAGAAACCAGGTAAAGATGAAAGCTCACCAACTAGCTATCGGCCTATAAGTCTCTTACCCTCTTTGGGAAAATTACTCGAAGGAATAATCTCAGCTCGCTTGGCTAACGCTACAAACCACCTTTTATTGCCTGAGCAGTTCGGATTCAGAAAGGCTCATTCTACCGCACAGCAACTGGCCAGGGTCGCAGAGCATGTGACGCACCACTTAAACATGGGTGAATCTACAGGCATGATGTTGCTTGACGTAGAGAAAGCTTTTGATGCCGTCTGGCACGCTGGCCTTTTACACAAGCTTTCTAAATGTGGTGTACCGATTGGGCTAGTAAAAATTATCCAGGCGTATTTGACGAATAGGTCGTTCCGTGTTCATATTGGCAACAGTGTGTCCAGTTCAAGATCTATTCCAGCAGGTGTGCCACAAGGCTCCTTGCTGGGACCACATTTATTTATACTCTTTATAAATGACATCCCCAAGCAAGCCCATACTCACCTTGCGTGTTTTGCTGATGACACAGCATCATTTACTTCAAATAAAGATACCGATTTAATAGTTGAACGGCTTCAGTTATCATTACAGCTTCTCATTTCATATTTTACCCAATGGAAACTAAAATTAAATTCTACAAAAACTGAAGTAATAATGTTCACACGGAAGCGTTCATTCCCCAAAAAACGCATTAAAGTGGATGATTATTTTTTGCCATGGCGTGTATCGACTAAGTACCTTGGACTATTGCTGGACAACAAAATGAACTGGACCAAAAACACCGAGTTCTTCCGCGTGAAAGGAATAAAAGCCTTAAATTGCCTGCATCCAATCTTAAAACGGCGATCTAAAGTCAGCTCAAAGACCAAATTAAAAATCTACACAAGCCTTGTAAGACCCTGCATTACGTATGCGGCACCGGTCTGGAGTAGTACATGCGAAAATAATTACTCTAAACTACAAGTAGTCCAAAACAAAGCCATAAAAACCTCATTCAATACACCCTTTCGGACAAATCTCAAAAAGTTACACAGTCAATTAAATTTCCCAACATTAAAACAATTCATTACAAAATTAACAAAAAAGTTTTATTTAGTAACTAACCCTAAACACCATAACCCACTTATTTCTACCATTGGCCGAACCCGATCTAAAAACTTAAAATATATCGACAAATATCATCGGTACCGTCTCCCACATCACTTACTACTTTACGAATAACACGGCGACTGTCGTCGACTGGACTATTTTGTTACGGAATGCAGGGTAGATTTTCAACGAATCACACAGAGTACCCGAAGCTCATTTGCTTTTTAGATACTTATTATTATAATACTGTCAAAGTAAAACTTAATGTTATGAATGTTTGTGTTACAATCTTTTATTAAATAATGTAGTTTTTAGTGTTATAAAGTGTGTTTGTGTCTATACAACGCGCTGTGTATATTTCGACATATGTTTAACGTAAGTAGTATGATATTGCTGATTTACAACAACCAATAAGTTTTATACCTTACATATGAAATGTATTCTTAAATGTTTTAAATAGGCGCCATAGTCTGCAAAAAACACCTTATCATAATGTTAAATGCTTCTAGAATAAGACCTAAATGTCATTTATCTGTTTGTTTATGTTAAAATAAAGAAATTTCAAAATTCAATTCAATAAAATGTAAACTGTCCAAATCTGACACCCATTTTTACGAAGAGGTTTCATAACAATATCTAGTACTAACTGGATTCTGGAGTTCAGATAGGCAGTCGCTAAAGGTGCAGTGCATCAATGTGTGTATTGTATGTTTTTGTATCTTTAACTTAAATTAATAATCTGTGTAACCTACATTAGACGATTTTTTTAATATACTTATTCTAATATTTGCTAAAAACACACATTGTACAATTGTTTTATTTTTTCCTTCCGGTCCGTAAGTACAGTCCAACAAAGGAATTAGTACACAACCAAAAATTTTTTTTTCCTTAAGATACACGCATTTTTTTTCTTTGGGTTAGGAAATCATTAAATGACTCCTCCCGCTCTGGGCAGAGCAGTAGGGAGTGTCAGACTTCTACTGACTAAAAACCTCCCATGTTCCTTCTTAACCCTTTGTGTCGAGGCCGCGGTATCTCTTTCAAACAACCCACAGCTCTGACGGAGATACCCGATCCATCAATCATACTTCGTACACATTCATTTTAATTTTATTATCTTTTTATAAACATTATTATCAATTATTATGAAATGCGTTGTCATGGAAATTAGACGTAGCACGCCTTGGCAACTAGGTTCAAATTAGCGATACAAAAATCGAACATTAATGTGATTAGTTTTCGTATTTCGTCATTTATCTTTTTTAATAATTAATGTATTAATGGCTAAAACGTCGGCCATCCAAAGGTAGGTATAATGGTAATTTGTACCGTATTACTTTTCATTAATTGTCTTGTTAGTCCTCTTGCTGCATCGGTAGTTAAAGTTGTTCTTCCAAAAGCCATCGATTATAAGTCCTTGAGCAAAATGGAACAAAATGAACTTATAAACATGTTAATAATTACTGAAAATATAATAGGCGTGTACAGAAACTTCTCGTTCCTTCCAAAGAGACGTCGGATTGTGATTGTAATGCGTACAGCCGCAGAAATAATCGTCACCACCTTTTTGTACTTTTACCGAATGTATCATATGACGCTGGATCTTGATGAGGGCATAAACCTTATGCCAAACATCATGTTAATGTCCCACTTCGTCGTTCTAGTCAGTGGTGGCTTTATCATACTATGTGCCATCCAAAGCTCGCAAAATTACAAAATATTTATCACAAGATACATGAGCGTTCAATCTTGCTATCGACATGAACCGACTTACACCAAATGCTTGAAAAGGCTGAAGATGTTTTATATAATAGCTTCATCAGTCTTTCTCCTAACGTGTACAGGGAATTTAGTATTGAAAGTGACGACTAAATACTTCTTGCAAAAGGATAAGTTTTTACTTTCTTACTTCTTGTTGATGGTCGTAGAGCTGTTGCATGAAATACGATTTATGCTGGAACATATTGTCTTGTATGTTTATATAACCATGGTACAATCTTGTTTGAAATGTTTAAACCAGATCATATCCCAGGCTCAAATGAAATATGACTACATTGAGAAAAGATTATACAAAGAAAGGATGCAGAATAATGAGATTTTAACTGTCGAAGAAGTACAAGTCTGGGCTAAAAAATATGAATGTTTGGTGTTCTGCAGTAAGAACCTTTCCGTGTGCTTTAAAACACAGGTAGACATTTAAATATGTTTTCAGTCTATAAATCATATTAATAACAGCAGCGGTCCCGACTTACAGACAGTAAGTCGTGGGTTCGAAGTTTCGAACCCAGTCAGGCGCATTACTTTTTGTTATTTATTGTATTTTATCACCACTGCTCTGATAACGGTAAAGGAAAACATCGTGAAGAAACTGGCTTGTCCTTGAACTAAAAATTCGAAGACTTGTGATATCTACCAATCCGCACTGGGCTCGTATGGTAGATTATAGCCCATTCCCTCTCAAAGAGGGAAGGCCTGTGTCCCAGCAGTGGAAACATTAATAGGCATAAGATTACATTACAAACAGTTTTACGAAGGGTCGCTCAACTATCGATACCGATGTCGAACTTTTAGGACATATTTGTAGTGTATGGGAAGATAAATGTGATGCTTTGAGCATTTTTTCCGATTTTTTCAAGGCATTTTTGATCACGGGATCTCCTGTTAGGTCTCTAGATCGGCCCTTACTCATCATATTATTATTTTGTCAGCGTTGGTCTTTAACAGCCATATATATGTGTCGCAGATTCAACACCGAGGCACAATATTTAGAGTTGACAATTTAGAATAACGCCATCTATCATCGTTTGTCGGAAACGTCAAGCAGTGAGCTTGGGTGAGGTCGATACAGAGCGTGGCAGGTCTGGTTTGACAGCTGTCAGTTGTGATATGTCAAATGTCAGTTGACAGTGGTCGGTTGTCGTTGACATTAGAAGCATTTGACTTAACGGATGTTACTTTTTGGTGAGACACGAGCGCGAACGGTTGTTCTGCCCGCCTGTATCGAACTGACCGCGTTTCCGTACATTAATCCATTTCCATCGGCGTGATCGTTTGAGATTTTGTTAATTTGTTATCGGAAGTGAATAAATAGGCGGTTGTAATCAGTGTTGAGACTATTATTTCGTACCTCCGCCATGTCGAACTTGGAATCTGACAACGATGTACCCGAAATAGTTGTACTACCTTCGTTAAATGTATGTTTTTATTATGTTCCAGATGAGATTTGCTTTGGTAATAGCGTCTGTACATTACGTTACTTCCGCATACGGGATATTCTGCATAATTTTAACACATGTAAGTACAGTCATTCTCCTTCATTACCAAAACACTTTTGAAAAGAGGAAGAGGAGAAAAAAGTCACGCAAAGGATTCGGAGTATTCCCGTATACGAGCACCTATTTTTAAATGGGATATCTTTAAATGCACATAAATGTATAATTTTTCAGCACACTAGGTAACTCCACTGAATGCATACCAGAAAAATGAATGCTGTGCAAAAAAGCCAACTGATTAACTAAACATATCCTACAAAAAAAAAACTAAAACGCACACAAAACGAAATGATCTTTTTTTGTCAAATTCACACCAAAAATGTGATTCATGTGATGAATTGTTTATCAAAAATGCGATTTGTTTATCAAAAATATATGTCCCTGTTCTTCCCCTACCTATACTACAAGCCAACAAATATGAATTTTCAATATTTTGAAATACATTTTTTTTTTCGCAGAACGTAGACCAATACGTCGGGGGTGTCACCATAACTTATGTTTTATTATTCTCTGTGATTTGCACATTTTTTGTTGTTTACGCTAGTCAAAATATAGTCAACGATTGGTCAAAGTCGCATAGAAGTATTTCGAAGTTATATAGTGCATTGTCAATAGGTATGTATCTATCTTCTATATTATCTACCTATATAAAAGGCACAGCTGACTGAATGAGGATCAAAGCACAGGCCAAACCCTTAGGGCTAGATAATTAAAATTTCGCACACGTATTTCTCTTATGACGTATTAGGCATCCACTAAGAAAGGATTTTTCAAAATTCAATTTCCAAGGGGGTGTAACAAGAGATGTAAAGGGGTTTGAACTTTTTTGTATGGGAGCTGGCTGGCATATCGACCCACCGCCATTTTGATTTTTTTTCGAAATCGCGGCCCACGATGAAAGTGGTATGTATGGATAGGGGATATATAGACGAACAAAAAATGTCCAGTAACATGGTATCCAAAGTGTCACGTTACCGAGATATTTGAAGGTAAAGATGGACATATGAGTACAGGACAGGTTGATATGCCACATCGGTTCTATCCCCTTTGTATGGAAAATCATCATTTTTGATATTTCCGACAACCACGCGGGCAAAGCCGCGTGCATCAGCTATCTATTTTTATTTTATAAATAAAAAGAGAAGTCCTGACTGACTGACTCATCAACGCCCAGCCCAAACCCTTAGACCTAGAAAGCTGACATTTTGCACAGAGATTCTCTTTATAATGTAGACAAGGAATAACGAAGGACTTTACGAAATTCAACCCCGAAGGGAGTTCGATCCCCGCACGGAACTAATATTTGTATGGCCTACAGATAGTTGTTCCGGGTCTGGGTATTTGTGTATGTGAGTTTAAATGTTTGTAAACGCACCCACGATACAGGAGAAATTCCTAGTGTGGTGCATCGTTTAAAAAAAAAAAATATATATAAAAAGTTTCTAGGATTTCTTCTCATTTTCGAAAAAAAATGGTGACGAAAAACAGAGAGGTGTGGAAGAGGAATACATGTTGCACTGACCACAAATTAATTGGGATAAAGACAAGAGAATGATGATGATTTTCGAAAACATTGGTGCAACTCGTCATCATCACTATCACTATAACTCATCATCAGCCTATAATGTTCCCACTGCAGGGACTCAGGCCTCCTCTCTAGGAGAGGGATGGGCTATAATCCACCACGCGGGCCCAGTGCGGATTGGCAGATGTCACATGTCTTCGAATTTTTTGGTTCTTAGACATGCCGGTTTCCTCACGATGTTTTCCTTCACCGTTTTGAGAGTTTTCACTAACACTACATAGTATAAAACTATTATGCAGTGTTAGTGAAAACTCTCAAAACGATGCGGGTTTTTTTTAGATAAGTGATTCAAGAGGAAGGTTTCAATACCTTTTTTGCACCCGAAACCGGGATTTATAAAAAAACTAATGAATTACTTCGTGGATATAAAAGTGTAACCTTTTTAAAATAGTTATTGCTGATTTCAGAACCGTCAGCGCCAGAAACGAAGAGTGTGAAGAATTTGAATCTACTTGTGCAAGTAAAGCCCATCAAAATAGAATATACAAATAAAATACACATTGGGATGTACTTGATACCCATAGTTCTAGCGCTCTCATTATCTTATGTTATAACAGCTTTGCAGTTATCTCATATTATATGAATTTCTTTTTTTTTCATAATGGCGTCTTACAGGTCAATCTATCTATATATATATATATATATATAAATGTTATGTTGGTTTGTGTACGCTTCAAAAACTCTAAAAGTTCTGCACCGATCGAGCTGAAATTTTAAGATGGTATATAATCCGCATCAAGGATTGTTTTTACAGTATCCACGCGGGCGAAGCCGCGGGCATCAGCTAGTCTATTATAATAATGAGGTTCCTTTCTCTGGAGCCCTGACCCTGGAGCTTAGACCCTGTTCTCGATACCGGAGGGCTATGATTTTTTTTTTGTTGTAAAGAATATTTAAAAATATACTAAGTTTGTATTGAAATAATAAAGGAAATAATACTAATGTTTATTTAAAGAAACTTGGACATAATCCGCCTTATTAATAAAAATAGTTAAACCTGGTTTAACTTACGCTTGGTTTATCTCGCATGCCGTCTCACTTCAAAAATATTCAAAAGAAAGTGACGGCATGCGAGATAAACCAAGCGTAAGTTAAACCAGGTTTAACTATTTTTTTATTAATAAGGCGGAATGTGTACCTATATAAATTATTATTGTGCTAGTTTAAATACTGCTCTCCTTGAGGAAAGACATAGCGTTTTTGGGAGTTACAAAGATATGCTGAGGTCAGCAGAATTTTCGAGTAAGCGTGTGAACCTATTTTATTTATCTTCAATTAAAATGTTTTAAAATATTAGTTGTCAATCTTTTTTCTTTTCCTTTAATAGGCCAACAAGAGCCTTGAATCCATTAGGATGCTATATACCTACCTAAATAACCGTAGAAAACAAAACGACAGACAGACTGATACTTATGTTTGGTCTCCATTAGTGGTGAACATAGTCGAGAGTGAAACAGTGAAGCAAAACTGGCTTTGATGTAAGCCTGTGGACGGCGAGTAAAGGGCTATATCGCCGTCTGTCCGTCTTATGACGGCGTGTTCGTGTTCCACGCGCACCTCAAAGAGATGTCAGCAACATGGAAGGGGCCCGCAAGGGCCGACGCCCGTCGGGGCTGCGGGTTGTTGTCGAGGTCGCGGTCGATAGAGATACCGCGACCTCGACACAAAGGGCTAAGAAGAAATATGGGTGGTTTTTAGTCAGTAGAAGTCTGACAAGTCTGAGAAGTCATTTGATGATTACCCACCCTTTAAAAAAGAAATGGAACCTAGTCACAGCAGATAATCTTCTTCTACGCAATTTATCACCGTTTCTGAATACAGAATTTGAAATTGACAACCTGTCACATACTAAAGATGATTAATTCTTTCAATTAATTAACAGGGAGTCTTCAATTAAAATGGTCACATTAGTAGATCATAATATGAATTGTATTAAAAGCGTAAGGGCTGGGAACACATAATCACGATACGACGTCGCGTCGTGGAAATCTACGATGAGCATCGTAAAAAAACACGACATCGTAACGTAATGTGCCACGCACGATACACGGCACGATGCCGTCGATACAGTGAGGTGGTGTTTTAGTTCATTCCGAAAAATGGACCGCTCTAGACGCATTCTGAAAAGAATATTTAAATGTTTTTGAAATTAGAACCCAAATAAATGTTAATTTGTTCATTAAAGTAACAAGAAAACTGCGCAGGATTGCATCGTGAGTTTCTAACGTCACGACGACGTCGTATCGTGCATCGACACGTTACGACGTCGTGTCGTAGATTTCCACGAAGCGACGTCGTATCGTGTTTATGTGTTCGGGAGCCCTAAAGTGGACCTTTCATAATAGTAATAGCGTTAAAAAGCGTAAAACAGACCTTTTATAGTAACTACGTCTGTTATGTACCCATTTTACGAATTTTAACGCATTTCATATTATCGTCTGGCGAAAGATCAATTAAGGTAAGGGACAAAAATGCGAAAATGAGTTATAAATGCAGTTCTATGAAGTTTTTTACGCTCTTTCCGATGCTATACTTAAAAAAAATCTAGCTTTAAAAAAATGACCGTTACACTAAGGATTTTTTAATGCTACAATCTAATTTTTTTTTCAAAAATTAGTGTAACGGTCAATGTATTCGTTCCAAAAAGTCATATTGAAGTTAGTCCTGGTTACAATGGAATCCGATTAACGTAACTGTCGTAACTCGTAACTAAATATCGTTACTTTAATTTGACTTTACGTTTTTCATTAAGCCCATGTCCTTTACTTTATTTTAATTTTAAGTATTTTTTGGTCCTTGTCCCTTACATTACTATTTCGTTTAAAAGTTAATAAAACAATAGACATAGTTTAAACTATAAATAATTAACATTTAGAATTGTCCGTTGATTAATTTTGAACCAATGCGTACATTTTCTAGTTTACTGTTTTTTCCCTTAAAGTATCACTTTTAATCGTTTCAATGTCTTCATTATACCAATTAGATTTCAAAACAAACAATTAAAATGATAATTAGTAATTATTATAAATTTTACAAAATTTTACACTAAGCTCTATAAAATGCTTCTGGTTAGAAGTTATAATTATTATTAAATAGAGTATTAAAGCTAAAACTAATTTTAATTTAATATGAAAGTAAACCATTAATTATTATTACGAAGTAATGAACTAATAGTACTATCGCATACCTACTATAGAATACTTCTAAAGCCAATACAATCATGCGAGCCAATAAGTAGTTATCATTGTTCTAGAGTCTCGCCTCTCGACTTTGTTAGTCTTAAATAAAATAATTATTACTATGCGGATGCATTATTTCTGTTTTTTTTTTTGTTAGCCTAATCTTTCCCACTCCTGAGCGAAGGCCTCCCCACATTCCTTCCACTTTGCTCCTTGTTCCGCCTCATCCCGCCAGTTAACGAGAAAGCCATCCAAGGCCTCCCGCCATCTCCTCCTCGGTCTGCCGCGCGCGCCGCCGTCTAGCTGTCTCCGGGCTTCAGTTCTGAGATATGCTGGCCCTCAGCTTTACCGGCAGACATGGCCTGCCCAGTCCCATTTTAGTTTGGCAGCTTTATGAGCTACGTCAGCAATTTGAGTTCTGGAGCGCAGTGTGGTATTCCTTATACGATCGGTACGTTTAACGTTGAGTATGCTGCGCTCCATTGCCCGTTGGCAAACCTTGAGTTTGGACCTCTGGATGTTAGTCAAAGACCAAGTCTGTGCACCATATGTCAGTATGGGGAGAATACACATGTTCATTAGCTTACGTTTTAAGGGGATGGGTAGGTCGCCCTTAAATAGCTCTTTCATTGACCAATAGCTCTTCCAGGCGTTTTCCGTGCGTCTTGCGACTTCTTTGTCTTGTCTCGCCTGGAATGAGACTATTTGGCCAAGGTAAATGTATTCTTGGACATAGTGTATTTTCTCCCCGTATATGTGCACGTTGATCGGTGAGTTGTTGGTCATGAGCTTAGTCTTCGACATGTTCATCCTTAGTCAAACCTCAAGGCTTGCGTTGCTTGGCTCTTGTAGCATCTCTTCCAGTTCCGCAGCTGATGAGGAGAAGATGACAATATCATCAGCGAACCGCAGATTTGTCAACCACGCCTCGCCGAGACAAATACCTTTCTCTTCCCATGCGGTTGCCAACTTTCTAAACACTTCTTCCAGGGTACTAGTAAATAACTTTGGAGATTGCGGGTCGCCCTGTTGGACTCCCTTGAGAATTTTAAATTTTTGACCTATCCGTTCTAATTTTATTGCTGCTGTACTACTGGTATAAATATTCTGTAAAAGGTGTATTTATCTTGATTTTACATTTTGTTTACTAGAGCATTAAAGATTGCAGAGTGTGTGATACTATCGAATTTTTTCGAGTATAAATTATAAAATTAAATTTTAAATTTAAAAAAATAAGTATTAGAAATAACTAATTCCGTATACTGAAAAGAAAATTAGCTAGGTATGTAAATTGTTTGCTTAACTTTAACTTTCACATGAGGTAGGTCCATACAAAATACCTACATACATACCTATATCTATGTACCGATGTGTAACTATAATAATGTTATTAAAAAAAAAAACAAAGAACCTACAAAGAAACACGTAAAAACAAATGAAATATACCTTATTTATATTAGAAAGAAGGTATATTTCATTTGTTTTTACGTGTTTTACTCAAATACCTATAAGAATATCTAAATGATGTAAGGTCACAATCAATACATTTTTTAAATTTCCATACATTTTTTAAATACCTAACTTAAATGTGAGTCAATTTAATTTCACACAATCTATTTACATTAAAAGAAAAACATCGTTGGTTTTGCTTTTGTCATTTACATTAAAATGTCTCAATAAAACTTAAACTATATCAGGGCCAATTTTAAGTAAGGGATCACTTGTCAAAATTAAATTAAAGTAAGGGACAGCTATCTTTGAAAGTATCGTGTTTATGAAAATGGTCATCATCAATAACAATAAGCCGTCATAAACTAAATAATTCTGTGAAATTCGATCATAAATAGCCTTAGAAATAAAAAAGTTATGTTTAAATAACCCGGAAAAAAATCTTTGTCGGCTCCTACTGGAAAATTGCATTTTGTCCCTTACCTTAATTGATCTTTCGCCAGACGTTATTTTCCTGTTATGATCTATTTTCATACATGGTCACAGACGTAGAACTACAATTATGAAAGGCCCATTTTACGCTTTTTAACGCAATTCATATTATGATCTGCTAAATTGGCCATTTTCACTCCCAGAACTCATTGGAGTTTACAGCAATGCTAAAGTTGGCTTGGCAAGTACTTAACAAACAACGACAGTACGTTACAGCATTTTAAAAGACACATCAAGACACAGGGCTCTTTCAAATATTTGACCAACTTCGTATTGAATTGAATTTCTGTTTCTACTTCACTACGCGTTGCAGTCATTATGCTACATAAATGCTTCCCCGAAAATAAGGCCCCCAAAAGGCAGGAGCACACTGAGAGCATAGTATGGTAATTTTGCATGATTATTTCACAAATGTTGGCATCAATTTAAGGTTAAAACAATCTATCAAAGTTCAGAAAATTACAGTGTCATATTTTATGTAAAATAATGTATTTGAATTATGTGGGTACATAGATGGTTCATATAAATTATGTTTTATTATTTAATACAATATAACAATAAGGGTCCTCGCGTTGACGTCATACTTCTCAAGTAAGGAAAACCTGTTCAGGTGTAGAGTCACCAGTCACCTGAACCGGTTTTCCACACTTCGTCCAACCTGTGTCTGGAGTTTATTTAAAGACTTACAGGTCAGCCAGGGCAGGGGGTGTATACAAGTGGGAGATTTTGGGATAGTGGTACAAATGGGTTGGGTAAGCAAACACTTTCTCGCCACAGCTTATGTCTTGACAAAACATTGATACAGTCGAACAAGCTAATAAGTATACAGGCAGAAATCTTTATAATTCTAGTAGTGTACTAAAATATTGATTGCAATTTTGTTTTATAAAGCGTTTCGCATTAAGCAACTGATGTCAAACGCTGTATCGTCAGTCTCTAAATGTATCTGTATAATCTTAAAAGTAAATGCAAGTTAGCTGGCTGTATACGTATTAGCTTGTTTGACTACAAATGACGACAAATGGGTTGGGTAAGCAAACACTTTCTCGTCACAGCTTAAGTCTTGCCAAGACATTGGTACACGCCCCTTTTAAAAATCACCTAAAATCTCTAAGTGTATCCCCAGCTTTAATTCCACTTTCCTCTTAATGGAAGATGCACGTCATAAAACGCTGACTGCGCTACCGAAAAAAGAGTTTTTATTACACCGAGACAAAGCACCTGAATGTGAGACGCAGAATAATGGTGACAAAGAACCATCAAAGTATGGATGAAAAAAATATAAGAGATAGCTTACAATAAAGAATCGTGCAAATAAAGAATCTTGAATATGTAGGTACAAATTGGGCAATCAACGTTTTATGAAAATTGAAATCCATGGCCAAGGCCAATTGCTAGTACGACAGTACGAGCAAGCGGTGAAAAAAATATGTGATGTTAATACGTCTGGTTACTTTCGTTAACGACATCGTACCTATGCAAGTGTAAAATGTCAAACTAGGCAATTATATATTTTTCACTTCTCTCGCTCTAAAATTCGTCTTTATGTCGTGCGTAGGCGACATAAAGTCGCATTTTATGCTCTAGAGCATAAAGTAAAATCTTCGTCGATGACCAAGGTAATCGGCACATGTAATCGGCCCAACAGCCACACGAACAACTTCATAGAATAACCTCTTTAATTTAATTCGGTCCGTTAGTATTCTAAGAACAAGGGATTACTTTTCATTACGAATACAAGGAAAGTTGATGGGAATAGGCTTCAGCAAGCCTATTGCCATCAATCAATGCAATTAGGCTTGCTCTCAATTACCTAAATCAGTGGATGGCAATAGGCTTACTCCTAATTACATCGGTTGATGGCAATAGGCTTGCTCCTAATAAGATTGGTTGATGGCAATAGGCTTTTCCTAATTACATCGGTTGATGGCAATAGGCTTGTCCCTAATTACATCAGTTGATGGCAATAGGCTTGCTCCTAATTACATTGGTTGATGGCAATAGGCTTGCTCCTAATTACATCCATTGATGGCAATAGGCTTGCTCAAAATGTTTTTATAACTCAGCAGTATGAGTAACGACATAAGTCAGGTCATCAGGTGTTATGTCAAGTATCCTACTGAAAAAAAAAAGTTAATTGGCGGGAACCATAATTATTTTTACAATATTTACAAGTTGCTGTTTCATTTCCTCGCAATCGAAGTGAAAAGTAGAGTGTAAAACTCGTCCATAAAACCCATTTTACTCTCTACGTCTCGCGCAAAATGGTGCGTTTTATGCACTTGGTGTACAATCTACTATTTGAATTTAACTCAGAAAAATCTCATTTTTCCATCATTTAAAATAATTAATAAATCATACTCAGTTCAGTACTAGATTTTACTCTTTATATGGAATTCATCATCATCTCAGCTTCCAGTCTAACCGGATGCAGCTGAATATCAATATATTTTTACATAGAGCGACAGCCTATCTGACCCCCACAACCCAGTGTTAATACTGGGTAATACGATACCCTTTGGTAAGGCTGGTTGTCAGACATTCAAGTCACTGATTAAGTACCTGTAACGACTGCCAAAAATCTATTATAGTCAGCCGGGACCAACAGCTTTATATGGAACTATATTATGATATTATTATTGGCATTCATTAATCATAAGTGCCTTGTGTTAACCTATCACGAAGTGCATATTATTAACTATAATAAAGTTATGATAATGAGGGATATAAATCCCCATTAATTGTTGGTTTGTCAGATCAATTGCATTAAACACGACATCTCAAGGTAATTATGTAGGTACATGTACAGTTACCTGCAAAAATGTATGGACAATTCAGAATTAAAATCGTATGAAGCGAGAAGTATTGCCACCTAACGTAAACTTGTCCTATAAACGTTCACAGGAAAATAGACACTAAGGTATCTATGCAATTTTGCAGGTGGCTGTACATGTATTTTATTGACTAGCTTTTGCCCGCGACTTTCATCCGCTTGACGTGGTCTTAAAATTAGTTTGTTTATGACTTTGGGAACAATTTCATGTGTATTAATTTTCTTGCATGGTCCAGGCGTTTCGCAGATTGCCCAAATTAAGTGCCGTATAAATATTATAATTTCATACGCGTTAACTAAAAAGTTGTCATTTTGAAGTTAGAACCATACACTTTAATTTTAATGATAGTCAGATGCCAAATTATTATTTATATTACATAGTATACAGTTAGAATACAAATAAACTACATGTCAAGTGTTTTGAGAGTTTATTTCAATATTAATACAAAATAATTCACCAAGAGAAAAAAAACCTGCCAAGAGTGACTTCGACACGCGTACGAAGAATTCCGTACCACTAAACGGTATAACAACAATATTTTTAACACTCATTAGAAGGACAATTTACAACAGCAAAATAGGTTCGGTATATTAATTATTACATCTTATGATTCAAAAGTGGTTTACCTACTTAGTTTGATAAATTATACGATAATGAGTGTACAATAATTAGTAGATTCACTTTAATTATTCGTAGTAGGTACTTAACACAAAAAAGCTTATTTTATTGTTAACTTTACAAACCAGACACTAGTGCGAAGAGAACTTAATATAATGTCTAAACACACTTATCTAAAAATAAATTCATTTTATAATTTCCGTTATAGTTCAGTTCAAACTTTATAGTGGCTCGGAAGTTAGCAGCGAGTGACGGTCTGGGCATCATACAGTCCAGACCTATCTTCTACGCCCCGCTGATCCCTAAACTTGTTATCTGCACTGCTTCACGATAAAGTGTGTAAAAATACCCGTCGGGGCTGCAAGTTATTCGAAGGAGATACCGCGGCCTCGGCACAAGGCCTAAGAAGGAACATGGGTGGTTTTTAGTCAGTAGAAGTCTGACACTCCCTTCTGCTCTAGTTATTCGATGATTTCAACCCCACAAAAAAAGGGTGTAAAAATACTTTTAACGACGCCGAAACGCACTTGTTCTCCACATCACCATGCCTGAGAACCTTCTATTATTTAGATTTAATAGAAGGAGAAAGCATTGAGACAAAACATAAAAACTTTTCATGTAATAAATTATTTTATTTGACAACCTAGTTATTTGTCGTAACCTAGCAACCTAACCAACGCTAGAGACTAGAGACGCTACACCACTTGGAGATCAAAGTTGCATATTTTTTTCATAATTGTTTTAGGGTTAATTACTCTACTTTATCTATCTATCTATATATATTATTATCTATATACATAAAAAGAGAAGTCCTGACTGACTGACTGACTGACTCATCAACGCCCAGCCCAAACCCTTGGACCTAGAAAGATGAAATTTTGCACAGAGGTTTCCTATAAAATGTAGACAAGGAACAAGGAAGGATTTTTCGAAATTCAACTCCTAAGGGAGTTAAATAGGGGATGAAAGTTTGTATGGAAAATCGACATGTTCACGCGGGCGAAGCCGCTGGCAAAAGCTAGTTTACTTACATGACTGATTTACTATTCCAAGCATTGGTACATTTGCGATTTATAGCAAACATATATTTATATTAACTAAAAAAAAGTCATTTCCCAGCATTGTATATGAATATTCATTTTTTTTTTATCTACAACAAGTATTTATTTATTTATTTTAGTGAATTATCCAATACGATGCGGTAAAACACAAAAAAGAACAATTTAATTAGTAATTAATTAATTTTAATTAACACTAACATAACTAATATAATTAACACTAACTATTAATTAATTTTAATTAACACTATATGCATAGACATCCTTTTGTTAAATAAGATGACTGAATTGCAATGCAACTATGACATAGCCGACAGAAAGAGAAAGGACTATCGGAATTAAATACATTCCCTGAACCACTCTTCCAGTGTATTCTATACGAATAGGATTCGCTTTTACGAGAAAATATAAATTCTTGACAGACTTGGTTTTTGATGTTGGATCTGAAAATTAGATAATTTTTTTTAGAACTTTTCTGACGAAAAAAGAAACTTAACAAAATGGTGTTATGGCATTTGTTTCATATTGTTTTCTACAAAAAAGTTAAAGCAAATAGAAAAAAAATGAGCTTTCGAAATCTATATAATCGATGTTGATGATCACATACTTGATAATGATGACTCACATACTGATAATTTGTTGTTTAATTTCAACAAACTGGTTTTTGTCTTAGCGGCTTCATTAATGAGTTTCTGTCCCGCAACAATGACTAAATGAGTACTACATAATGAGTATATCAAAACAAAAACAGTTTGAAACACTCCAAAAATTTTGTAAGGTTCCTGAAAAAAAATGTTGTCAGTTTAAAAAAAAAAAATATTATTATTCAATGTAAAATTAACATATTTACGTTTTCAAGGAATATTTCAAATATTGTGTATGATGAAAATATGTAATGTAATGACGAAAAGCCCAATGAGAATATCATCTGAAACAAACGCACAAAAATTAAATGTATAAAACAGTCAGTTTTTTTTATTTTATCTAATGTTAAAAAAAATATTGACGGATACTTTCAAGAGATGATTATTTCAAGGACGACCGCAACCACAATTAGTAGCTCATAGCTAAACAATAACAGCCTTACGGGTCGATCTTCAAAGTTAAGCCGCGCTTGCAAGTGACGATCCGTGGATCGGTGATCATCGTTACATACAACGTTTTCTCCGTGACTCGAAAAGCACATAAAACTGTTGGTCCCAACTGTTATTTGTAGAAGTTTGACAGCCGTTATGACGAATAGGCTAGGCAGATGAGGATGGTTGCAATTGCGGTCAACTAAGCAATTGTACGTGTAATTGCATGTTTACCTGAAAACTAAAACATGCCGATAGTTCCTTGCTGCAACCAACTAATAACATATAGTTTTTCGCCCATTCTTCAACTTGCTCATCCGTCAAAGGATTATTTACTTCCCTCCTTCCAACGCGAATTTTCCTCTCTTGGTCATTATAATAATTTTGAAGATTCGATACGCGATCGTTTAAATGTCTCAATAAACGATGAATCATACTCATGTAAATATAAAATATAACATGTTCAATAGAAAAACGTAGTTCAGCAATTATTTCTGAAGTAAGTAGCACAACTAGGCTCAGGTTAACAAACCTCTGTAGAACATAAATTCTATAAAATATTCTTATAGGTAAAACACTTAATGCGTATATGCACAGTAATACAGTTGTTATGATAAAGAAGTTCTTGAGTTTTCTTGAATATTGTATTGTCTGTTCTGTATGTACGCGTTGGTGCACAGCTATTAAGTTATTAGTAAAAATTCTATAAGAATCTGAATTAAGAATACCACAAACCATTATCGTAAAAGTAATTAATAAATTCAAGTAATGAAATATAAACATACGCCACGGAAACATACGTTCTGTGTGTGCTCTTCCAGCTCTATAAGTTTGATAAAATATTATCGTTCCAGAAATAAGTATTTCTAAAACGACCCGAATAATTCGTATTTTACGATAATTCATCTCAGAACTGTAATTTCTGTAAACACCCATTACATTTTCTGCTTTTATTAACATTTCTAACACTGTGTATCTCATTTTATTGTTGAAAGGATTTCCGTTCGAACTCTGAGCAGGATTTCTAGTGAGGAGGTTAACTTTTCAGTATACATTATAAAGAAAATTGATAAGTAATTGAATTAAAGAAAAAAACACTGTCATTGATAATTTGGTTTGCTAGATAAAAAGTGATTGATTACCCTGAGTCGTTATAGTCATTTGATTGATTTTGTAACTTCAAGAGTAAGATCATCAGATATCGTAAAATGATTAGTGGTTACAAAAGTAAAACTTTTTTGGTAAAGGTTACATGTTAAGAATTTTTAAACTAAAAGGCCAAGTGTAAGTCAGACTCGCACAAAAAGGAATAAAACATATGCCACCTGCAAGTAAACAATTTAGTTTACAATCAAATAAGGCCCTAAAGTTATCTCATTAAAGTTAAATGTCAGAAATGCAGCCAATATCTAAACAAAGCTAATTAAATATCTTGTTATTGTAGGTAACAGCGATTCAGCACCCTCGTTATTACAGTCATTGTTATTGTGTTCAATCAGAATCACAATAATTATAATAACAATTATATTTTTGTTTTGTAGGAAAATTTATAACAGCAATCTAGTTTCAAATGATTATATTATAAACAAATCAAAGATAATAAATATACATTGATAATTGATAGGCACATGTATGTTTTACATAGGTTCACTTTATCTACTCTTAGTAATAACCACAAATGCTCTTAGTTTATACTTAAGTATACAAACCAGACACTAGTGCGGACCGACATACTAAAATAATATAGCACAGGGGTTACACACTTAGCGACGATGAAAGTCTCTTGTACATTCAGGGGGTCTAAAATGGCCACTTTAGCAGATTCATTGGGTTCAAAAGCGTAAAATGGAGCTTACGTATACCATTTTACGAATTTTAATATTTTTGAAAATTCAAATCGAATTTTTAGCAATTTATATTATTTTCCTATTATGACCTATTTTCCTAAATGGTCACAGACGCAGTTACTATTGAGAAAGGTCCATTTTATGTCTTTTATCCCAATTCATATTATGATCTGCTTAAGTGGCCATTTTAGACGCCCAGTTATAGTTCTGTTCCAACTTGGAAGCTAGCTGCGAGTGACACTTTGCTCATTATACAGTCATCATAAAGTGTTTTCTTAGCTTTACGTTAGATGCTCCGAGCCGCCCTTTATGGTCCAGGTCAAACCTGTCTTCCCAGACAGATATGTACTGGACCTTCTCGTGTCATTATCATTATAAATCGCTTAACCGTTGCATAAATCTTTAAGTAAATAATAAGAAGCACAATGTTTTGCGTGTAAAACATTGCACGTTACTGTAAACAGCTTATTCAGCATAACAATAAAAGTCATTTTCCAGCAATATATTTGCTGGTTTTATTTACAGCATGCAAACGTCGTCATCTATGTTACGATCCGCTTTACATCTCTTTTTTAAATAAGATGACTGAATTGTAATGCAACAATGACATAGCACACAGAAAGAGAAAGCACTATCGGAATTAAATACATTCCCTGAACCACTCTTCCAGCGTATTCTATACGAATAGGGTTTGCTTTCACGAGATAATATAAATTCTTGATAGACTTGGTTTTTGAGGTTGGATCTGAAAATCAAATATTGTTTGGTATATTTGAGATGACTACCACTGATAATTAAATCATTTAGATTAAGAGGTGTTAATTAAAAAAGGTAAAAACTGTGGGTGGAACAGTAGGTCGCGTGGACAGTAATTGAGCTTGAACTGACCAACCGTACACAGTATAAAATAGGAGAAGACACCAGCCTAAACTGGTTTTGCAACCGTAAAATAAGAAATGTCGAAAGGCATTTGAAGCTCAACTTTTAAAATTAACCAACTGCCTCACTGGTCGCTGAAATCAAAACAGCAAATAGTGTTATGACTTTTGTTTCATATTATTATCCACCAAGAATAATTTTAAGCAAATAGTTTGAAATTAAAACTGAGAATCCGAAACCAATAATCGATGATGATGATGACCACATAATCTATGATGATAACTCACATATTGATAAAGTGTTGTTTAATTTCAACAAACTGTTCCTTGTCTTAGCGGCTTCGTTAATGAGTTTTTGTCCCGCAATAATTACTATATGAGTACTGCATAGTGAATATATTAGAACAAAAACGGTTTGGAAAAATTCAAAAAATTTGTAAGGTTCCTGAAAAAAAAGCGTGTCACTATTAAAACTATAAAAAAAAGGTTTAAAATGTAAAAATGTATGATGATATTTACGTTTGCAAGGAATATTTTAAATATTGTGTATGATGAAGAAATGTAATGAAATGACGATAAGCCCAATGAGAATATCATCTGAAACAAGAAAAAAATAAAAGTTATATATAGGCAAGAAAAAAAACTTCTTGCAACTGGTGACTTTGTTTGTTTCATTGACTTTTTTGCCACCGGCTTCCGAAAGTAAAGTTATTTTAGATTTAAAGTACCTATTTTTTTCGAACTCATTTGTTATTTGTTTTATGTTTATAGTCCGAAGACGATAACAACCGCTCGTAGCTAAATAATAACAGCCGGACGGCTCGACCTGCAACTTTAAGTCGAACTTGCGAATGTCGGTCCTTAGATGGATGACGATCATTACATACGACGTTTCCTCCGTGACTGAGAAAGCACGTTAATCCGTTTGGTCCCGGCTGTCACCTGTAGATGTTTGACGATCGGGATGGTTTGCAATTGTGGTCGTCTTAGCAATACAGTACTTTCACAAGTTATTATGCCTTATGAGTGTGACTGTAGCTTTGTTTTATGTAGTTTTTCTGACATTCAAAAGTGCCTGTAATGGTTTAATTGAAATAAATGCTTTGAGTTTGAGTTCAATTGTACGAGTAGGCACTTTTACCTGAAAACTGAAGCAAGCTGATAATCCCTTGCTGCAACCAACTAATAACATATAGTTCTTTGCCCATTCCTCCAGTTGCTCATCCGTCAGAGGATTATTTACTTCCTTCCTTCCAACGGAAATTTTCTTTTCTTGCTCATTATAATAATTTTGAAGATCAGATACACGATTGTTTAAATGTTTCAACAATCGATTTACCATACTTATGTAAATGTAAAATATAACATGTTCAATGGAAAAACGTATTTCGGAAATTATTTCTGTAGTGAGTAGCATAACTAGGCTTAGGTAAAGGTTCTTCTTCAGAACAAGAATTCTATAAATGATTCTTATAGGCAAGACACTTACTCCGCTTATGCACAGTAATACAGTTGTGATAATAAAAACGTTCTTGAGTTTTCTTAAATAGTTTTTTGTTTGTTCCGTGTGTACGCGTTGGTGCACAGTTATTAAGTTCTTAATAAATATTGTGTATGAACCTGAACTTAGAATACCAAAAATCAATGTAGTAAGAGTACTAAATAAATTCAAGAAATGAAATATAAAACTATACCACTGAAACATACGACCTGAATGTGACCTTGCAGCTCTATAAGTGCTATAACACAAAATAGCTCCAGTAATAATTATTTCTAAAACAACCCGTATAAAACGTGCTTTACGATGATTTATTTCAGAACTGTAATTTCTGTAAACACCCATTACATTTTCTGCTTTTATTAACATTTCTAACACTATGTATTTCATTTTGTCGAGGAGGATTTACGTTCGAAGTCTGAGCAGGATTTTTAGTAAGTGGGTTGACTTTTTAATCTACATTATTAAGAAAGTTGATAAGTAATAATTGAATTAAAGACAAAAAAACACTGTCATTGGTAGTTTGGTTTGGTAGATAAAAATTCTTATTCTTATTCTTATTCTTATTCTTTATTGCACACATAAAATAACAAATATAAACATAAATTACATAGCATAAGTACAAAGGCGAGCTTGATTGATAACCCTGAATGACAGCCGTTTGATTGATTTTGTAACTACAAACTTAAAATAACTGGGAGCTAGGTACAGTCCCAAGGTTATTTTCTCGGTTTATAGTATTTTTAATCGGATATTGTGTTTTATAATAACAGCAACAAAAAGATGTATTTAAAAAAACATAATACAGTCATTTAATTTTTATTTTTGTAAAAATACGTCTGAGTTGTTTCAGGAGCTTGAGTTGCTTTTCGAGCTTCCGCTTGTCATGTTATTTTATAGCTCAGGTAGTTATGGAAGTTGGCATCAATTTCTCACTACTTTTCGACTCGCGAGTCTAGTTGGCTAGAAGTCTAACAGTATAGAGGTCCATCATTTTAGCCGAAAGTCGTCCACATAACATAAATAAAAGCCTGTGAGTTAGGCAGAAATGTATCTAATAGTTCACCTACATTTTGCAAGTTATATCCTATTTAGTTGGGGGTGACGTTATCACCTTCAATCAAGCACATACTTGGGGAATACTGAGTAATTCCTGATGAAAGACCCAGGACTTCATTTTCAGCAATCGAACTTATGACCACTCGACCTGTGAGGCAGTCCGAAACCTGTCTACTCCCGGACATTCGCACTCCTAAGTTTTCCGCATCCAATGACTTTTCTTACGGGAGTTTACCCAATGGTTTCCGGTACGGTCCCCCCAGAAGCCCTGGTCAGAAAATTAACCATTATTAAAAAAATTCGACTTCTTTAATAGGTATGAAGAACGCACTTTTAAATGAAATGCAATTTGATTGGGTCTTTATGACCCGTCGGGGCTGCGGATTATCGAAAGAGAAGGGTGTTTATGTTATGGTGTTAGCAGTATATATAAAATTTTGGAAGTATTCTTTTCTTTAACTCAAACTAAAAGTTGGAGCTCAATGAGTTTATGTAAATTAGAATGCAAATATTATTCAATATTTTATTTATTACGATGCTAAGTATTAGCAATAACATTTAACAATATTACTGTTTCAAAAACAAGCCGTGCTAGTCTATGATATTCCGTGGATGGCTGAGTTGTGGTTGGTTGGGGAAAGGCTAGGCAGAGGTTCACAATGTCAATGAGTTAGTGATGCTAATAATATAATTTAAAATTAAAATATTATATTCCATTAAAAGCAAACAAGTATATAAAACTGTTAGATTTATTGTCGCAGAAATATAAGATACAAAAAAAAGCAGTACAACACAGAACTCACAACTAATAACACACATGACATAATTATGTAAATTAAAATGTCATATGTTTAAGACATTTTAATTTACACTCACAAAAAGCAGATATTCGTTTATGTTAATAAAATACAATAATCTATTCTAATAATTATAATTTATATAATGTCATAAAAATAATTAAAAACAAAGAGTTAATTAGAATGAAAACTTATTTTCGATATATTGGTACATACTATACTACACTCGAGAGCAATGAATCCGGGTCACTTAAAGAATGTTAAAAATCTCGGAAACTAAAAATTATAGGTTAATGCAATAAATTGTATTTAATAGACAATGTAATACTCCTTAAATGAAGGTATTAAAACTTCTTAGTTATTGTAAAGTTATATCATAAAAAAATCAAATTTGAAAAAGGGCCACTTTCGAAGATGGAACTCCGTAATTACAGCATTTGGTTTTGCTTTTGTTTGTAATCTGTCATTTATGTGGGTACATAAACCATGTTGATAGTGCTCTATATTCATTATTCAAGCTGAAATTATGTCGCTTACGCCTGAAGAATGCACCAGAATACTTACAATGCTGGAAACCGGCCGGAGTCAGCGCGATACAGCCAGGACTGTCGGTGTGTCGCTGTCAACAGTACAAAGAGTTCTACGACGTTACGAAGAAACTGGTTCTAACCTACGCAGACCAGGAACGGGCAGAACCAGGTGTACCACAGCACGAGAAGACCGATACTTGGTGAACACCATGCTTCGAAATCGCTTTCTCACAGGAACTGAACTCACAAATCAGTTTCGACGCCTCGGAGGAAGTAACCCAAGTGCATGGACAGTAAGACGTCGGCTTGCTGAATCTAACTTAAAACCCCTTAGACCTGCAAACGGCCCTAAACTGGAGCGTGGGCATCGTATTTCAAGACTAAGATATGCCCAGAGCCACGTAAATTGGAGTATTGAAGATTGGTCAAAAGTTATGTTCTCCGACGAATCAAAATTTATGCTCTACAAGCACGATGGAAGACACAGAGTGTATCGAAGACCAGGGGAAAGATTCAAGCAAGCATGCATCGAAGAAAAAGTAGCCTACGGTGGTGGGTCTGTACTTGTGTGGGCCGGAATTTCTTCTGAAAGTCGCACAGAGCTGGTGATCATAGAAAACGGCTCTTTAACTAGCGAAAGATATGTGGAAGAAATCCTCAATGATCACGTTGTTCCATTTATGGTCAATATAAGTGAGGATGCTATATTTATGCATGACAATGCCCGACCTCATACAGGTAGGATTGTGAATGACTACCTTCAAGAGATGAACATTACTCGTATGGAGTGGCCAGCGCGCAGCCCGGATATCAACCCGATCGAGCATGCTTGGGACGAGCTAGGCAGATGCGTAAAACAACGAAACCCTCCCCCAATCACGCTTCGTGAGCTCAAAATTGCTCTCACAGAGGAATGGGAGAATATTCCCCAAAATCGTATAAGGAACTTGGTGTACAGCACGCCAAACCGCGTAAACGCAGTAATGGAAGCACGAGGAGGCAATACGAAGTATTAAAATTCAAGAAAATCGTAATAAAGTTCAAAAATTTCATGTTTCCTATTTTTGTTTTAAGGAGAGATCAGCAGTTTTTTTCTTTATGTAATTTTGTGTTAATAAAATGTATGGTGACTCATATTTTTTTTACTTTCATTTAAGGAGTATTACATTGTCTATTAAATACAATTTATTGCATTAACCTATCATTTTTAGTTTCCGAGATTTTTAACATTCTTTAAGTGACCCGGATTCATTGCTCTCGAGTGTATGAATTGTGAATTATTTACATTATGTTGTGATGATAAACATTGTAATTTTTGATTTGGATAAAAAACACAGAATCCCTCAATTTACTAAATTATAAGGTCCTGGTTGGAACCAGGTATTTCATATATATACCTATGCACAAATGGTTTCGGTGTTATTAAGAGACCTATTGACTATTGGAAAACATCGATAAAAGTATTATTTTTTACAAGAACGAAAAAAAATTAAAAGGGATAGAACCGATGTGGCATATCAACTAAATAATAATAATCAACGCCTATATACACGTAAAAGGTCTAATTTTTATGTGGTCATTGCACTCATATGTCCATATTTGCCTTCAAATATCTCGGTAACGTGACACTTTGGGTACCGTGTTACTGGACATTTTTTATTCGTCTATTATGTCCTCTATCCATACATACCACTTTCATCGTGGGCCGCGATTTCGAAAAAAAATCAATATGGCGGTGGGTCGATATGCCAGCTCCCATACAAAAAAGTTCGGTTGTATTTATTTATCACACACAACACTATACCAAATCTTAAGATTACATATTCATTCATCATCATCATCTTCATCATTCATTTCATTTGCAAGTACTTGCATGTTTTTGATCATTCTGTCATCTAATTCAAATGAGATGATTTAATTGCAAAGCAACTATGATATAGCTAACAGACAATGAAAAAACTATCGGAATTAAATGCATTCCTTGGACTACTCTTCCAGTGTATTCGATCTTTATTGGATTAGCTTTTACGAGGAAATATAAATTCATGACAGTTTTAATTTTCGGTGATGGATCTGAAAATAAATAATTATTTAGTCTATACGTATAATAAAATCGCAGACTATTCGTTTCTGTACGTTACATATTTCGGTGCACGATATAATTAAAATTTTGCCAATGCTTATAAATTGATACTTCAACAAATAAGTTTAACACCACGCGAAGCAATATTTTTTGTATTATTGAAAGATAAATGGCTAACTATCATAAATTCAGACCAATATTGCTGCTTTAAACAGGCTGTCGTTTCCCACCCTCGTTAAATCCAAGGAGGTACAAAGTACAAGTAATACGATTCACGACCCGAATAAATAAAATAATGAGTCAGTTTTTTTTTCTTATTAACGAAAATCAGTACGTGCGGTACACCCATGTTAAAACGCAGACCGTCTGATTCTCGACAAACTTGATGTTAATTTGATTATTGGTATCTAGAGGTATTAAAATCTGCAGCAATAAACAACGGCAATTACCCTGGAAACAAAGACTTAATCGTACTAGTGAAAATAAAACGAAATATAAACTGTACTCAAAAAAAAAAATTAAAAACTATCTATAACTTAACTTTCTAATTAAAAATTCCAAAAACAAATCTAAGACATCATAGCAAATAATAAATAGTACACAATCTATAAGATAACCCTTAATAAGAATAAAAAATAATAATTTAATATTATCTGACCCTAATGAAATAGCATAATCATTCAACGATATCTCTATTGATCAGATCTCAGATCCACCCCTGAATACAACTAAAAATACTGTAAGAATAACGTATATATCCCTCATTCTATTTTTATGGACCCTGTTGTCCCTTAAGATATTGCAAGGGTGATCAAATCTTTGAAAAATAAGGAGAGTTATGGATAAGACGGTATTTCGACAAACGTTATAAAATTTGTGAGTCCTATTATAGCTAACCCCCTAAGCCACATTATTAACGCAAATATATTTGCCAGAACATACACAGATAGCCTTAAAACCGCAATAGTAAAACCACTCCATAAGAAGAACAGTAAAGAAGAAATAGCAAATTAAAGACCAACAGCATTAATCCCCGTATTCTCAAAAATCTTTGAAAAAGTAATTAACAAGTCATTTCTTTAATTTATGACAAAATTTAATATTTATTGTGTGATGAACAAAAAGGTTTTCGTAAGAATAAAAATATGGCCATTTACGACCTAATTAATAAAATCATGGTTGATGTCGATAAAAAAATACCAATCTATGCCATTTTTACCGACGTGACCAAAGCTTTTGATTACGTGAACCATCAAACGCTTTTGGTCAAACTTGAAGAATACGGTATACGAAGGAATGCTCTGCGTCTAATAAAATCGTATCTACAGAAATCAGAAATCTCTAAAATATGCGTCAAATCAAAACGTGAGGTTAAATATTTATATTTAACTAGGAAAATTATATTATTAGCCCTAGGAAAATTAAATAAGGCGTTCCGCAGGGCAACATTCTAGGACCATTACTATTCCCGCTGTATATAAATGATTTGCCCCGACACATCCCACACCCTTGTGTGTTATTTCCCGATGACAGTACGATCGTAATAGACAGCCTCGACAAAGAGCTCTATGAAAACGAAATAAATAATTCTCTAAAATTAATAATAAACTGGCTCCACGAAAATAATCAACAAAACAAATATAATGAATTTCTATCAAAAAATTCTTCCTTTAATCCTAAAAATTAATTATAAAGGACAAACTTATTGATAGAGTTAACGTAGCTAAATTCTGGCTGAAAAAGTTTGTAATAAGATTAAGCACGTCTGCATAATTTATGCTCTCTTCAATAATGACCAAGAAAGTCAACGATGATACTTAAATGGTTGCGTATCATGGTGTGTTGGTCTTTAGTGGTCTCTAAGGCTGTGCCAGGAAAGTAGAAGTGAAAAATAAACTTCAGAAGAAAAATCAGCTTCTGAAGTCGGTGACATTCTTTTGTTTGATTTCGTTTTTTTTTGCCAAGCTGTTTTTTTTTTTCATTTTTAGTTGTAATATCCTAGACAAATAATTACTATGCATATAACATTCAACCAAGAAACCTAACACTTAACTTTCAAGATTCCCTTATTATTGCTTTCAACTCCTAACCGTTGAGGAGTAGTACCTTCCATCAATATTAGTTTATCATTGTTAGAATACATAATGGTGGGGTTTTTTTTTTACAAGAGGTTATTATTGTCTTCTAAGTATATAAATATGAAATATTGATTTAAATATCGCATATAGGAACGTTGCAATTTGAATTTGAATACTACCTGACCCATTTAAATTTATAATTTAATAATGAAAAAAAAAAACTGAGCTGACGTCCATGCACGTAAACCTAAAACCCTGTGATCAAGCGTGGTATTTTGAATACCCCCCCTCCCCCAGAACGGGTTATGTAGTATGTGTATGTACCCTCTAAATCTTGAATAATAAATAGTATCAACTCCGTTAAAGCAGTGTATATACCCGACGTAGCTCTTGATTTTTCAGCTCTTGATCTATGTTACTTATCGAGACCAGGTATCAAAATTTAAATTGGTGTTAATGTATTTTATGGCAATCTCATGAATTTTGACTAAGATACAAAACTACACCTTTTGTACATATTTCAAAACTTATTGTATAAATTGATGAAATACTTACTTAATGATAATATTGTGTTGTTTAATTTCATCAAAGTTTTTCTTGTCTTTGCACTTTCGTTAGAGAGTTTCTGTCCCGCAAAAAGAACTAAATGGGTACTGCATATTGAAAATACTAGCATAAAAATTGTTTGAAAAGCTCCAAAATATTTGTACGGTTTCTGAAAAAAAGGTGTAAATTTGAAATCATTTGGAACGCTACAGGTCTACCGTTTAATTGAGACGGTGCTTTTGGTAGCTGCGCGTTCAGCAGGACATCTGACGGCTATCAGCAGGCGTGAGAAAAGCTACACTACGCCCTTCCCGCCCTTCGTATCTAACTCAGCAACTGATTCTATTAAACGGTAGATTATAGACCTGTATTTTTTTTTGTCGATATTTACATTTGAAAGGAATACTTCAAATATTGTGTATGATGAAGAAATGTATTGAATTGACGATAGCCCCAGTGCAAATATCATCTGCAACATGAAAAAAACTGTTATTAAGAGATAAAAAATAATAAAATATTCATAACTGTGCTTTAAATTAATTGCAATTATTATTGTGCGTTTACCTGAAAACTGAAGCATGCCGTTAGTTCCTTGCTGCAATCAACCAATAATAAGTAGTTTGTTGCCCATTCTTCCACTCGTTCATTCGTCAGAGGATCATTTCCTTCCCTCCTACCAACACGAGTTTTTCTTTCTTCCTCATCATAATAGTTTTGAACATCCGATACATAATTGTTCAAATGTTCCAATAAATAATGAACTATACTTATGTAAATGTAAAATATAACATGTTCAATAGAAAAACGCAGTTCAGAAAATATTTCTGATGTGAGTAGTAAAAATAAACTCGTGGTAAGCTGCCTGTTTTGAACAAGAATTCTATAAAAGATCCTCATAGGTAAAACACTTACTCCATATAAGCACAATACAAAAGTCGTGAAAATAAAAAAAATCTTAAATTTTCTCGAGTAAGTTTTTGTTGGATCAACATCAATACTTTTGAGCAAGGTTACCAAATTTTTAATAAAATTGCTGAATGAACCCGAACTAAGGATAGCACAAATGAGGGTAGTGCAAGTACTAAAGAAATTCAAGAAATGAAATGTTAACATACTAAACGGTACCCTAGGACCAGAATGTGATTGTGAAGCTATATATGTGCTAATTAATAATAATATTCCAGAAATAAGTATTTCCAAAACGACCCGTATAATTCGTATTTTACGATAATTCATTTCAGTACTGTAATTTCTGTAAACACCCATTACATTTTCTGCTTTTATTAACATTTCTAACACAATGTATTTCATTTTGTCGTAAAGAGGATTGACGTTTGAAGTCTGAGCAGGATTTCTAATGAAAGGGTTGACTATTCAATATTCATTCATAAAGAAAATTGATAAGTAATTGAATTAAAAAAAATACTGTCATTTGTAGTTCCGGCTTGGAAGATAAATAGTGATTGATAACTCTGAATAACAGCCATTAGATTGATTTTGTAACATCAAATTTAAGAACATCAGCCATCAGATATAGTAAAATGATTAGGTGGGTTAAAAAAGTCAAACTATCAAAAAAGCATAATTATCATAATTATAGAATGTTTTCGACCAATTTTTGGGAATATATGGAACTGTAGTTTGAATATAATAGTATTCGATTAAACTATCAGGAGTAACTGTATATTCGCATCGCATAACTATAGGCTATCTCGAGTTGCTGCTCGGAATTTTATTATTTGACTGTTGGTATATAAAACACACTACCTTTAACTGCTGACGTGGTGGCCTTTCAGGCTTTTAGAAAGTGAAATTTTAGAATTACTCCCTCCTCTCATGCACTACACACTTCTTTTTCACTTCTTCTTCTAATACCTCCGAGTTTAGTGTAGAGGCTTTCAACGGTTTTGCAAATGTTTGTACGCTCAATTTCAGTAAATTAATTTTGTTTGTCGTGTGCCTCTCAGACCTCACCTCAGTATTTACGTAACTTTTTGTAAATACTTTCGATTTAGTTATCGTCTTTTTTGCATACGTTTGAAAACGGTTACAATATGAGAGCCCATGCAATCGTCCGGGTCAAAACAACTCTCGGTTATGAATAAACAACATGTAGCGATAGAATAACCGTAGTGCCAGAAAACAGCAATTTTGAGACAGCCGTGACGTCGGGGATACATCGCGAAGACTCCAGCGGTTCAAAAACTCAAGATATTGATGACACTTTTTTACAGGAGCTTCATGACGAAAAGTCAAAGGAAAATCTACACATAAAGCTACAACTATGTTTTTAGATAATTTTAATTATGCCTTCAATGTGCAAAGTAAACCCCAGACTGTATGCAATTCGCACGCAATAATTGATGTCTGTAACTTTTTGTTCCTTTAATAAGATTATATTTTTACTGATATGCAAGTTGCTAGAAAGATTATTTAAAATTAAGATTAATTAGTTGTTTTTTTTTCATAATTTTAATAAAAACTTTGTGATTTACGATCTCATGTGGATTTTCCCATACAACAATAAGTGTTTTATAAACTTTGAAAAAATTGTTAATTAAAAACAAATAAATTAAACTAACATTGTTTTATTTAAATATCGATCGAATGCAAAAAAATACTCATGCTAATTATTAAACACTAAACCCTAAAAACCTAAAGATTTTTTAACAAGAGAACATATAATTATGTAGAAGTTAATGATGTTGTCCATTGAGTTAGACCTTAGTGGTTTCCGGACAGTAATGTTATCTATTTCAATATCCATTGTAGTATGGTCAATAGTTGAAATGAAAAAGTGTAAATTAATTAATTTTATTCCCTTTTCTTCCAGTATTCCGGGTTTTTTGAGTGCTTCGATTTATAT
Source organism: Diarsia dahlii (assembly GCA_949775195.1). NCBI lineage: Eukaryota > Metazoa > Arthropoda > Insecta > Lepidoptera > Noctuidae > Diarsia > Diarsia dahlii. Next base: position 19,518,927 of record OX459195.1, read on the forward strand.
TCGATGTTAAAAATTTAAAACAAAATGCAAAAAGTGATTCTTTTGTTGGTGTGATTTGTATGCACTGCTTTTTTGAACTCTTGTCAATCGGAAGTATGAAATAATCCACAAAAAGTGATATATATATGTGCCACTGAGATTCGATCCAGCGCTACTTTTCATTCAAGTCGAAGGTGCTTACCCATCCGCCAATCGAACATTTAGAGTTCTGTTCGAAATAAGCAACAGATGTGTAACGTCAAGTGTGATATTTGCTGGTCATTTACTATTGAAGTCCAAAGGTCAGTAGTGTTGTCTTTGAACAACGGCGGATTTTCTTCGGAGTAATATTTAAAAATACACTCACTTGTTCGTATTATTTCCTTGAACCTTCTTGCTAATTTCTTTATTGGGGCACCTATTATGTTGTGGTGTATTAATATTATAGAAAACTTCACTATCAGCTGTTAAAATTTACTTTAAATTGGTTTTGAGTTTTTCACACATTTAATGCACTTATGTCTTGGATAACACTTTCACTCGTTTATTATCGTTGTTACTTCACTTTGATGATAGAATTACGCAGATGTTTACGTTAACTTATTTTTAAACGATTATTGATACGGAGCGATCCTTTTGCTAAGTGTTCACCTAGTGGCGCCATCTAGCGTTTCCACAGTAGCAGTGTTTCAAAAATATTTGTAGAACTCATGGGTAAATAATAACAGCCACTCGGATTGATAATCAGATAAAGCCGTGATTGTATTATGATGGTCTGTGGATGGATGACCATCTATAATATTCCGTTTGTATTTGTAGACCATTGACAGTCTGTTTCGGGCTACTAACTGTAGGTAGTTATTAGTAGCCCGAAAGTCTCACAACTCGTGTTACCAAACGGTATCGTATTACAGTGAGGAGCAATATGCTCGCCCGTAGGTTTGCTCGCTGCACGGCAGACGTCAAAGTCAGTTTATTTAAAGCGTTCTGTCAGTCCTTCTACACGAGCGGCCTATGGGTGTCATATACGAGCCGAGCCTACAACGTCCTGCGCGTGCAATACAACAATGCCTTCAGGATGCTGTTGCGGTTGCCGCGACGTTGCAGTGCGTCGGGAATGTTTGCTGAAGCACGTACGGATGACTTTCACGCCATCATGCGTAAGAAAGCGGCTTCCCTACTGCAACGTTTGCGTAACACTCAGAACAGCATCCTGAAAATGATTGTTAGCAGAGTGGACTGCCCCATCCAAAGGCACTGGGTAGAATTAGGTATAGGTTCATGTTAAATAGGATTAAGTACTAACAACACTAACATAGCATGTAAGCACAGTTTGTTACTAACCACTAACTACGTATGGACTGCTTAGGTCTGAAATAAAGATATTTTATTTATTACTCAGCACTGGGTGGTGAAAGTCAGATAGGCAGTCGTTCCATGTGAAATACGAGTATAGGCATTTAACTGCATCCGGTTAGACGGGAAGCCAACCCAAACTTAGTTGGGAAAAAGCAAGGCTGATGAATATAAAGATTGCAAACGACTTTATTCCAATTATACATTCTATACTAGTTACAATATATAATAGTAATTTAGATATTATTATTATTATAAATGGGCCTGCTCTTGACTTCAATCCATAAAGATAGATCCATTAAATATGTGGTTTATTTCAATAAATAACACCTAATCCTTCAATGTATTAATTCAGAAATCAGTGGCCCTTCTTCGAAACAGGTATTCCAATCTGTGCACTCAAAAATGTGCACACAAAAAATATTTGACATTGTGCAATACCCAACAATAAGTGCTGCACAAATTATATTTGCATAAATTCGTAGTAGTATGTATTTATTTACCACACAGTCTTATGATTTTATTATTGTCTATTATAATAAAATCTTAAGACTAACTTTCTTCTTCTTAGGTCGAACCGAATACTTTCCGGGAATTTACGTTACATTTCATTCGTTCGTGTTTGCTTGTTTTCCCTTCAAATTGCTGATTTTTTGGTGTTAACCTATTTAAATGACATGGTTTAGTTGCAGTGCCACTATGATATAGCTGATAGACAAGGAGTAAACTGTCGGAATTAAATACATTCCCTGGACTACTCCACCAGTGTATTCTATCTTTATTGGATTTGCTTTTACGAGGAAAGATAAATTCTTGATAGTCTTCGTTTTTGATGTTGGATCTGGAAATAAATTAATAAGTTATATTTAAGTGTTCTTAACCACAAAAATAACCAGTGATTGCTTAAAACGCTCATAACACAAACAGCTGTCCTTAATCAAGGATCTCTGTGCCCTCTCTAGATCTATAAAATACGACTTAGCTGCTCCATCCCATACCGAGATACAATATGATTACAGATTGGGCCAGTGCGATATACATCACAATACCGTACAGAAACGAAACGTTTCATCATACTTATATTTTTCAAGTGTGTGTAATTTTAATGATAGCAATGGTATTCTTAAAAAGATTATACCAGTCACTTATCATTATCTACATATATCTAATAATAATAAAATGTTATTTACAATATTTACAAACTACAATTTACAGAACTAAAATTATAATAAAATATATACAAGTAGCAAAAGAGAAGAATTACAGGGCGTCAAAAAATTCGTCCACATCGCTGTCAACAGGAAAAGTGCCCAGAAGGCTGGCAGCATTCCCACGTTGGATGACAATGCTTATTCTTTGGCCAAAGAATAGGCCAGCCCTCTGGTCACGTGAAGAGTCGACCAACCGCTTGGCAATTTCCGTAAAGATTAGATGAGCACTCGGACCCCAAGGCCCCAGTGTTTCAACCCCAAACACACACATACACACACGTACACATAGGTGCCAATTAAGTGTATTTGCGCTGCTGGAGGTTTTCAGCACCTGCAGCAGCCGCCCCAGCACAGCTCACCGTGCTAGGAAGATGAGATGGAGCAAGGGTGTCGACGCAAGTTGCGTCCCACACCAAAGACCTACCCAACTTCCACGGCATTATGGTCATACCATCTGGTCTCTTCCCATCGACGCGTGCCAACCCATTGGACCCCAAAACAGCAGGCACACCGGTGGCCAGAGCACGTCGGATGAAATCATTAATGCTGGCGTGTCGCGCAATCCGACCCGCGCTCTTACAGCAGGAAAGGCCATGGTGTCCGAGGCTGTCGACTACTTCACCACATTGACAGCAATATGGAGCCCCACACGGAGAGATAAGTGAAATAATAAAATTAAGTGAAATACAAATAAACATGTTTCAAAACATATTATTGAAAATGACGAAATACTTACATAATGATAGTGTGATGTTTAATTTCATCAAACTTTTCTTTGTCTTAGCACTTTCGTTAATGAGTTTCTGTCCCGCAAAAAGTACTAAATTGGTAGTACATATTGAAATTACCAACGTAAAAATTGTTTGAAAAGCTCCAAAATATTTGTATGGTTTCTGAAAAAAAGGTGGCAATTCGAAAACATTTGGAATGCTACTAGTCTACCATTTAATTGACAAGGTGCCTGCGTAGAGCGGGAGACAAGACGCCTGTCAGAAGGCGTATGACTGAGGGGTCTACCCTTTAGTATACGGGCACGAAACTTGATACGGCCGAGCGATGGCGACGCGATGCGACGGCGATGTACACAAAAGCATTGCACAGTATAGAAGAAACGGGCGGGTGGAGCGAGGCGATTGAGCGATCGCCCCGCTGCCGCCATCACTCGGCCATCGCAAGATTCGTGCCCGCAGACTTATAAGAGAATTTTTTAAACCTAACTACATAACTGCGGATAGCATAAACTTCATTTCTCAGAAATTCGTTTGTTCGTGATATTAAAATTCATAATTTTGTAAGTCAGAAACATCTTTCATAGTAATCAAAAAGTAGAACGATCATATCGCAGAAAATTCACAGTCGGAATCTTGTCTTTTGGCAAACATTTCATATCCAAAATAATTGAAAGACTCATGTATGCATGTAAGAGTTGATTGTGAATTAAAAACCACATAATTATTTATGTAGTTTCTAATTCCTTGTAAGAAGCATGCAAGCAAGCATGGTTTCTATCATGGTTATAATGCTGCGGGCCTCCGGAGATTATGCAGAGTATGGTAAGCCAAATAAATTTCGGAACATCAAAATTCTGCCAGATGAGAGATGAAACCCTCAAGCTTGAGCTGTTCTAAATTATTACAAATTACCCTACACTCATAGAAAAAAAAGTTTAAGTAAATTGTGGCTACCTTTATTTTTTTCACTTCTCTCGCTCTAAAATTCGTCTTTATGTCGTGCGTAGGCGACATAAAGTCGCGTTTTATGCTCTAGAGCATAAAGTAAAATCTTCGTCGAAGATCAAGGTAATCGGCACAGGTAATCGGCCCAACAGCCACAGCAACAACTTCATAGAATAACCTCTTTAATTTAATTCGTTTAGCTAGTATTCTAAGAACAAGGCTTTGCTTTTCATTACGAATACAAGGAAAATTTATGGGAATAGGCTTCCCCCAATTACCTAAATCGCTTGATGGCAATAGGCTTGCTCTTAATTAGGTTGGTTGATGGCAATAGGCTTGCTCCTAATTACATCATTTGATGGGAATAGGCTAACTCTTAATTACATTGATTGATGGCAATAGGCTTGCTCTCAATTACCTAAATCAGTGGATGGCAATAGGCTTGCTCCTAATTACATCGGTTGATGGCAATAGGCTTGCTCCTGATAAGATTGGTTGATAGCAATAGGCTTTTCCTAATTACATCGGTTGATGGCAATAGGCTTGTCCCTAATTACATCAGTTGATGGCAATAGGCTTGCTCCTAATTACATTGGTTGATGGCAATAGGCTTGGTCCCAATTACATCAGTTGATGGCAATAGGCTTGCTCCTAATTACATTGGTTGATGGCAATAGACTTGGTCCCAATTACATCAGTTGATGGCAATAGGCTTGCTCAAAATGTTTTTATAACTGAGCAGTATGAGTAACGCTAACGACATATGTCAGGTGTTATGTCAAGTTTCCTACTGAAAAAAAAAAAGTTAATTGGCGGAAACCATAATTATTTTTACAATATTTACAAGTTGCTGTTTCATTTCCTCGCAATCGAAGTGAAAAGTAGAGTGTACAACTCGTCCATAAAACCCATTTTGCTCTCTACTTTATATCCATCCTCGCTCGCAAGCTCGCATCGGATGGATAAACGTCTCGCGCAAAATGGTGCGTTTTATGCACTTGGGGTACAATCTACTATTTTCTGTTGTTAAAACTGTACGTTAGTTATATAATATTTTGTAATCTAGTTATAATATTTCTCATGTAAGTGAATTTATTATTATGGGAAATAAAGATATCTGAAACCCGAAACGTAACACTGAGTTCTGCGACACTACATAGCACCCCTCCCGCCCTGCGTATCTACTTCGGCAACCGAATCTATTAAACGGTAGAGAGACCTGTCTTGACTTGTATTTTTTTGTCGATATTTACATTTTTAAGGAATACTTCAAATATTGTGTACAATGAAGAAATGTATTGAACTGTCGATAGGCCCAGTGAAAATATCATCTGTAACAAAAAAAAAACTGTCATAAATTGGGAAGAAAATAAGATAACTCACTAAAAACATAACTTGTAAAAACCAAAACTCGCAAATCAGTTCTTCTACTTATTTTTAATATAATTAAATAATTTAATTAATTTATTTCAATTCAATAAGTTTGTGCAAGTTATACAAAGTAGACTTATAGACAAATAGAACCAGTACAACAAAAATATAAAATGGGTCATTGGCTCTCTTTCCTAAACTATTAATACGGTCACTATAAGAAGTTCTTAAGTTAGCTAAATAAGTAATAAAGACTGTTATCATTATTATATTTCAGGTATTTCTATAGCCGATTGCAATGACTCCGCTCACCAAAACAGTCATTCTCTTCGAAAACAACTGCAGTTACGGAATCATTGTAGTCGTTTTCGGAATTGTACTTAAAATGACTGCGTCCTTCACAATTGTACATTTACCTGAAAACTGAAGCAAGCCGTTAACTTCTTGCTGCAATCAACTAATAACATATAGTTTGTTGCCCATTCTTGTACTCGTTCCTCCGTCAGAGGATTATTTCCTTCAATCCTCCCAACACGAGTCGTTCCTTCTTGCTCATCATAATAGTGTTGAATATCCGATACATAGGCGTTCAAACGTTTCAACAAAGAATGAATTGTACTTAAGTAAATGTAAAATATAACATGTTCAATAGAAAAACGTAGTTCGGAAAATATTTCTGATGTGAGTAGCAAAACTAAGCCATGGAATACTTGCATGTTCTTTCGAGTAAGAATTTTATAAAAGATCCTTATAGGTAGAGCACTTACGCCACAGAAGCACAGTACTACGGTTGCAGAAATGAAAAAGTTCTTCATTTTTCTTGAATATTTTTTTTTCGAATCTGCATCGATGCTTTTGTACACAGTTACCAAATTTTTAAAGAATATGGTATATGAACCCGAACTTAAAATGGCACAAATCATTATAGTGCAAGTACTCAAGTAAGTCAAGAAATGGTATGTGAACATACTAAACAATAACATATGACCAGAATGTAATGTTAAAGCTGAATAACTGCTATTTATTAATAATATCCCAGTAAAAAGTATTTCCAAAATCACCCGTATTATACGTATTTTACGATAGTTCATTTCAGTACTATAATTTCTGTAAACACCCATTATATTTTCTGCTTTTATCAACATTTCTAACACTATGCATTTCATTTCGTCGCTAAAAAGATTAACGTTCGAAGTCTAAGTAGGATTTCAAGTGAGTGGGTAGATTTTTCAATCCACATAATAAAGAAAATTAAAAAGTAATTGAATTAAAGAAAAAATAACACTAGTGTTGGTAATTAGGTCTTAGTAGATAAATAGTGATTGATAAGCTTGAATGCCAGCTACTTGATTGATTTTGTAACTTAAAGAGTAATAACGTGAAAAAAGTAATTTAGAGTATCAAAATATTCTTATTAAATTAATTTGGGGTTACTAAAGACACACGTTTTTGATAAAACATATTTATTATATTTTTATATCAGATCTGTATACCCGAGATTTAAAAGTTGTAGGTCATGGGCTCAGCTGTAGTAGTAACATTATAGTATCCTGATTTACTATCCGTGTCCATGTAGGTATATCCGGATAGTTAGGACTTATTATAATTATTTTTTAGTGAAAGTATTTATTTCGTAATGCACTCATAAATTAAATTAAATATAGTAACAATAATGCTCAATCTTTCTGACATAAGATTATGGGCGTTATCGATAAATTGTGCAATGAATTTTTCGAAGGTCTGTAATAGAGAGTTGACAAAATAAATCTGATGAGACATAAAACACGTATCCAATATTTTTTGGTAATCTGACTGAGACGGACAAAATAGAATCATATTTTTTTTAGTCAAGAAACATTCCTATTCTTCCTTTTCTGATACTTGTAATTTTTTTTATAAGTATAATTCTTTAAATTGTAGGTTGTAAATATTGTAAACAAACTTATAATGACTAAAGACAAAAATATTAAAATGAAAACTTGATTTTGCTACACAAAAAATCTACTATACATATACTGTCCGAATATTTATTCACATAAAACACTTAAATAACATGATTAAATTGCAAGGCGATGATGACGTAGGTGACGGAAAAAGATAAAATTATCGGAACTAGATAGAGTCCCAAGGTTATTTTCTTCGTGTATTGTATTTTAATCGGATGTATTTTTATAAAAATTATTAGCTTTTTTAGAAGTGTTGTTTCAGGGGCATCTGGATCTGAAAAGTAGATTAAAAAAATATTTTAACATTTATATACCTGGATCATATGTTTACCTGAGGCAATCGGTCTAGTAGACAGCAGGTAGATCTACTTATGGTGTAACGTCGAGAAACACAAATCGTTGAATCCGACTAGTCTGGACTCCGTGCGGGAAGTTGCAAGGTATCTTCACAGCCAATTTACCGTAGTGTTTCAACACAAATTTCGATGACCAGAATGTGTTGCCAGAGGAGGAGGTGAGTCTATTGCGGCTAATCGGGCACAAGTCCAGACTCCATAGTTGCAATAACACCCCGTCGGATCTGCTGGTTGTTTGAAAGAGATACCACGGCCTTGGCACAAAGGGCTAAGAAGGAACATGGGTGGTTTTTGGTCCGTAGAAGTCTGATACTCCCTTCTTCTCTGCCAAGAGTGGGAGGGGTTATTTGGTGATTTCCCACGCCCCCAAAAAAAATAAAAAAGGTCGCAACAACCGCGAACGCGGAACATTAAGCGTGTGGTACGCTTATTGTTCCGCGTTCGCGGTTGTTGCAATTATTTTAAGAACATTCACTTACTGACTGACAACGTACTGTATATTCTCGTCAATCCTCTTCTAAATTTCACTCCCTCGTTTATAAGATTCTGACCAGTAGTAAAGATGAAATACGTAGAAATCCAAGAGTATATTAAACCTTGTAACGTGATTAAGGCGCTCACGTAAAATTTTGAGTCCTGTGTCATGAAATCAAACAAAAGTTTAGGCGATAGAGAATAATAAGAAGAAATAGTAAGAAGTACAGTCGAACAAGCTAATAAGTATACAGGCAGAGATCTTTATAATTCTAGTACACTGAAAATATTGATTGCAATTTTGTTTCATAAAGCGTTTCGCATTAAACGACTGCTGTCAAACGCTGTATCTATATACAGCGATACAGCGTTATGTATATGTATAATCTTAAAAGTAAATGCAAGTTATCTGGCTGTATACTTAGTAGCTTGATTTTGATTAACCCTTAACAGGTGCAGACCTTTTAAGGATTAATCAAAATCAAGTTAGCTGATAATCAGCAATTGTTAACGTCAAAGTTTACAAAAGACAGTCCCCCATAATGCCCGCTCTTAGTAACTTCTTAGTGTTTTAGCTGGGAAGAAAAATGGAGGAACAAACTCCCCAGCAACACATCTGTTACTTTTGCAGGATGTCATAGTAGGGTTAAAATCTGTCTATGTTATGATCATCGCCAAAATATATAATTATCACTTATACTTACATGCGTTAAACATATCCTGAATATCGTATACGATGAAATAATATGATGCACTGATGATAATCCAAATAAAATTAACATCTGAAAAACAGTTAAACGAGAAATTAAAAATGTTATGTTATGCTAAAAAATATTTTGCGTCTTGAAATTTATTTTATTCCCCCAATTTCGACTAGCTTGGCAAGTACTGATTCTCCTCGAGGTGACTGATCTCCAAATATAATATTGGCCTTCATATAAAAATGGCAATTGGGTAATACTCTACTGTACTGTGCTTAACTTTACACGCATTAAACTAAAGCCTTTCCATAAGGTAACAAATACAGAATCCATCGATGCTAATCGTAGCATTGATGGATGTGTAAGGATCGCCTTACACACTCCTGTCGCCTCGTTAATTTTCATACATTTGGTCATACAGCTACATCGGTTTCGAGTAGGTACTACACCCCTGACTTTTCAGATGTACTCCTCCAAAAATAACAATGTAGTGTATGGCCTGCTAGGGTTAGTTTTACATAAAGTACATTCACCTGGCTACTGAAACACTCAGACAGTTTATTGCTGCAACTCTCCAATCTTTGGTATTTTATCGCCCACTCTTGAACTTGCCCCAACGTCAGCAGATCATTCCACGGGCTATGCGAGTTTGGACTCTTTTCCATTACAATACATTTCACTTTTAAGTCCGAAATACTCGTATTCATCGATTTCAATAAACATTGTATTACAGAAATATAAATATATAAAATAACACTCTCCAATAAGTAACGAATTTCAATGTATATTTCTATTAGAAATAACACTATGTAAGTTTCTTCATAACGTGACGGAGATCGAGTGATTCTGGCAGTTATCAAAATGACGTTCACCAAAGTAAATGATGTTGTTGCTATTATTAAGATAAGTTTGAACTTTTTAATGTACTTTTTGTAAACGTCGATATACCAAAAACAATACTGTGCTTCAATAAAATTATTCATAAAAGATTCGTAGGAATGCGAGCTTTGGACTGCACATGTTATAATACTTAAGCCATTGAGGAGAAAAGCGAAATGAAAAATTGTCATCAGCACCGAGACATTGTGCCGGAGTTTTAAACTTGGAGATATAACAAAAAAGCTTTGACAGTAAACAGCAACAAAAACCACAGTTTCAACAACAATACGAATTAAAATTAGCATTTTGTAATATTTTCCAACTGAGCTAAAATTTCTATGAACGCCCATTATAGTTTCAGCCGTGTCCATTATGTTGTTTTCTAACATTTCGACGTAACTGTTATCCTAGCTTTAAAAATAAAAGTGAGTACTTTTGCCGACAGTAATAAATGACAGACATTATAAAATGGTTTGTTAGTCAAATTGTAGTCCAAATTTATGATCCTCCACAATTATGACAAAAGATACTGTAGTATTTATGTATATCATTGATAGTATCTTGATTGATTGATTGACGTTTCCGAGAATAAAGACGTAGTTAAGTATGCTAATGACGAATTGCTTTTCGGATATTAATCATAGTATCTACATAAAGTAGCTAATATAAATTGTCATACGTACACTATTTTAGGAACCAGAATGCCTCGTGTAGAAAGGAAACATAATAATAATTTGTCTTTGTATAAAATAAATTACAGATTGTAAAACGCAGCCTCGTTTGTCAAGCGGAAGCCTGGGAATGAGGACCTGGGTTCAATCCCCGGATCGGTCAAATTGTCAGGAATTTCTCTGTAGGTGCCACAGAGTCAGGATTTGTGTCCACTTGATGGCTATAGGCACGCCCCTTTTTATGAGGGACAAAAACATAACTGTCGTAGCCTGGGTCTGAATACACCTCTACTGAATCCTTCAGGGGTTACAGGCGTGTTGTTGATATGTGAAATAGCATAACGCCTATAGTCTCCGAAGGGTTACTCAGAGGTGTACCTAATAGTTCACCCACATTTCGCGTCAGAATCTGAATATATTATACAACATGCATGTTGCGAGTAGGTTCTACGCACCTGATCTTCCTAATCTGATATAAATTTTGTTTAAATTTATTCAAGAAATATTTCAGGACTCTTTCCCCAGTATTTATAGTCAAGTCAAAGTAATTACTTGGAGTTAAGTAATTACTTATGCAAATATAAGAAGTTAGAACCGTCAATGAAAGCAAATTCTAACGTTTGATAGTTCTAACGTTAAGGAATTACTAAACAACAGAGAAAAAATCGTATCTTAAACAATGACATTTACTCAACTAATAGTAATTACTTGTTTATAAATACGGGTGTTAGTCTCCTGCCACCGTTCGCAAGAGACGAAGTTAGACTCTTTTTTGCCCAACATTCGATAGCTGGGTTGGTTCCGGCTGTCATTTATCATTTTACATATACATTCTTGACAGTCGTTACAGTTGGGCAATGGTCCAAAAGTCTGACAAGTGGTCTTACCTGGTATTATTCAGTACTAACTGGGTTGTAAAGTTCAGATAGGCAGTCGTCCCATGTGAAATAGTAGTATAAAGCTGCATCCGGTTAGACTGGAAGCCGACTTCAACATTGTTGGGAAAAGGCAAGGCAGGTGATGATTCGATGGCTGGGTCTTTTTTAAGTTACGATTTCATAAAAATAAAACTACAAAAATTGTTATTTAATTTTAATAGTTTATGTTTTAAAAACAAAAAGAGTTCGTGGCTTAATAAGAACTGCCACTCAGGTCGATCTTTAGGTAAAGCTGTGCTTGCCTAGGTCGGTCTGTGGATGGGTGACCGCCCGACATACCGAGTTTCCTCCGTGCCTCGGAAAGCACGTTAAGCTGTTGGTCCCGGCTGCCATATATATACAGATCTTTGGCAGTCGTTACAGGTAGTCAGTGACCTGAAATTCTGACATCCAGTCTTACCAAAGGGTATTGTATTACCTAGTATTAACTGGGTTGTGGAGGTCAGATAGGCAGTCGCTCCTTGTAAAATACTGGTATTCAGCTGCATTCGGTTAGACTGGAAGCCGACCCCAATACAGTTGGGAAAAGGCTAGGCAGATGATGATGTTTTAAAAACAATAGGTGTAACAAAAAATTGTTCTATTTTTGCTTATTGATGTGCCTGTTTCTTTTTCATTTATTATAAACAGTTTTTCGTCGGGCTTATAAATTGTATAAATAATTTATAACATTAGGTACTAATTAATTTATTCATTATTTTATTTATAAGAAGGGACACATTTACAATCAAACATCTTAAAAATTAAAATAGAGCAAAGTTGCTTATTTGCCTGAACTGGGCTGAACTTGTGTTTCAGGCTACAAGGTGCATAAATACCACTTATAAAAAAATAAGTAAAGTTAGAAGTAAAGTACTAAAATTTAAACTTGTTTAGAACAGCATGCTAGCAGTTTATTTTTAGACACCAAGTAGATCTTCTGTCTGTGCATAAGATATTAATTAACAATATTAAGTTATTTAAGTTATAAATTTTAAATTTGGCTTAGGACAATGGCGAATAAGACCCTCTATTGAAGAGCATGTGGGCCATGGCCACAATTACGTCACAAGTTAAGGTTATATTTTTTTTTTACATTTTTCGGACGAGAATCGAATGCTGAATCATCATCAGCCTATAATGTTTCCACTGCAGGGACTCAGGCCTCCTCTCTAGGAGAGGGATGGGCTATAATCTACCACGCGGGCCCAGTGCGGATTGGCAGATGTTCGAATTTTTTGGTTCTAAGACATGCCGGTTTCCTCACGATGTTTTTCTTCACCGTTTTGAGAGCAAAATACTGAATACCTTCCCTCAATATGTCCCTTGTTTAACCTAACATACTTTATAATTTTAAGTTTTATGCCAAAAAGACTTAAATAACATGATTAATTTGCAGGGTAACAATTACGTAAGTGACGGCAAAGGATAAAATCACCGGAATTAGGTACAGTCCCAATGTTATCTTTTTAGTGTACTGTATTTTTATTGGATGCACTTTTACGAACAAAATCAAATTCTTTAAATTAATGATTTCTGGAGATTCCGCATCTGAAAAACATGAAAATTTTGTAAAAAAATATATGAGCCTAACGCCCAAATACTCAAACGTCACTCAATTATAAGTAACCCTTAAAACTCCTGCTATCTCTGTTACTTCGCGTTAAAGTAACAAAGACAGCACGAGATTTAAGTGCAACTTAAATTGAGTGACGTTTGAGTATTTGGGCGTGAATTTGATATAAATAAAAACTTTAACAATATTTAGATATTTTGGAAGTATTTACGAGTTGGAAGATTAATTACTATGTTTCTTAACACGATTTAAAATGAAATTACGTAACAAAATTCCTGTAAACCCTAAAGGGTTAGGCAGAGGCGTACTCGATTTTATTTAAAACTTCAAGCACAAAGTACAGAGGTAAGGAAATAATTCCATAAGCATTTTTTTATATCGATTAGTCCGATCATAGCTCACCCACTTTTTGCCCGTTATGTTTAAATCCTATGCAATAGGGGGCGAGCCTATTGCCACTTACCGGGCACAAATCCAGACTACGTGGCTGCTACAAAAAAAAATCCTGATGGAACCTGGACCTCACGCTCCGCGCTTACGACTACTTGACCAACACGAGGCAGTTCAACAAAAACAAAATATTTTTGGAAAATAGACTTACTACTATAACTTTAGTGCAGCGGTGGCCCAGTGGTGGTGGCCCCGATTTACGAACAGTATAATAAGTCGGGGGCTCGAACACAGCAGATGCATGACTTTGTGTAATTTATTTCATCACCACTGCTCTCAAAACGGTGAAGGAAAACATCGTGAGAAAACCGGCATGTAATAGAACCAAAAAAATCGAAGACATGTGACATTTACCAACCAGCACTAGGGCCGCATGGTGGATTCAAGCCCATCCCTCTCCTAGAGAGGAGGCCTAAGCCTCTGCAGTGGGAAAACTAATAGGCTGATGATGATGACTATTACTTGTTGAACTATACTTACTCATACTTGTTGAACATAAGCTGTATAGTTTCGACAAGCCTCTTCTGAACTTCTCTCCCCCATTAAGAAGGTTCTGACCAGATTTGAAGATGTAATACGTCCAGACCCAGGAATACAATACACCTTCTAAGGTTACCAAACCACTGAGGTAAAAATTGTGTGCCTGTGGAAAAGAATATTATTATGAGCATAATTCTGAATCATTTATTTGTGTTTAATCGAAGTATGAATACCTAGCTGGCCTTAACAAATACATCTACCTACCAAGTTTCAACTGTGTATTCTTAATAGTCTCCGAATAAAGTGGCTGTAACACACGAACGGACAGATGGACAGACAGACAGACATGACGAATCTATAAGGGTTCCCTTTTTTGCCATGCGGCTACGGAGCCCCAAAAAGCGGACTAATTTTGGTAAAATCAACGAACAAATAAAGTCTACTACGAACTAAATAGAAAACAGGGTGCTAATCTAAGTACCTACTCCTAGATATTGCTGCCATCTGAAATCTGAGTAACCATCTCCGTAATCGAAGGTTTAGGCAGTGGTGTATCCAATAGTACACCCACGTTTTACTAGTTATGTTTCAAGGCAAAAGGGGCGAGGGGCCATCAACCGGATACAAATCAATACTTACACGTATTATAAATATTTTGAATATCCCGTACGTAGATATAGTATAGTTTACTGATGACGAAGCCAATAAAAATAACATCTAAAAAAACAGGTTAAATAGATGAGATACATTAATGCTTTTAATAATACAGATGCTACTAAATGTCCTAAACTCGTCACCAAATTACATGAGTAAAAGTGCCCCCACCCTCCAACAGAGTTCAAACCAGTGCCATTCGATGCGCCTGGTAAGCCTATTTTTTATTACGACGAGTTTTTTTCAGAAACGTGGGGTTAACCTGGAATTCGAGCTAGCCTAACTTTTGCAATGTCAACATTTTTTTCAAATTCGTGCGGTCCATTCGTTTGTTTTTTTTAGAGCACATTGATATGGGTTCCCTACGTTTCTTCGAAACACTATTCTTCGAAAGTTGTTTCACCGAAAACTATACACCAAAGCTTTTATACTACTTCTTTTATCTTTCTTTTATGTCATTGTATCTTATGACTGTTGGAGGATGGGGACGCGGTCCATAGTCTCCATAGAAAATCCCTCATGATACTTTGCTGGAGTGTGCGAAGTGTTCCAACACCTGCACTTTAGAGAAACTTAAAGACGCCACAGATACCGCGATAAACGTACCACATATTGGCCCAAACACTTTAAAAAAAATCATCCTATCGCATCGAAACGAAAGTAGAAAATTTTGGTACAAATGTGTAGAAGTAGGGCGTAGAAATAGTTCAGCCGTTTTGGAGTCAACAGCTAAAGTACCGAAAAGGCTGGCAGCATTGGTCATAAATTGATTTTTACCTGGTAGCTGAAGCATTCGCTTAGGTTATTGCTGCAACTCGCCAATCTTCTGTACTTGTTCGCTAACTCTTCGACTTGCTCCACCGTCAAAATATTATCTTGATTTACATGTAAGGATTCGCTTTTCACAGGTCGCTTACATTTCTCATTAATATCACAAATACTCGTGTTCAGAGTCTTCATATAATGGTCAAGTATTGAAATGTACGTGTATACCACCGTATTTTCTAAGAGGATTCGTATTTCAATAAACATATCTATCACTAATAAAATTATATAACAATAGCGGTGGTGTATCAGCAAGTATTCAAATCGAAAAAATAACATCGTAACGCTCATAGAACAATAAACTAAAGCCGCTATTGTGAAAATCTTTTTAATTTTTTTCATATATTTTTTGCATACGTCGACACCTCTAAAGCAATAATGAGCCCCAATGAAGTCATTTTCAAATAATTGATAAGAAGGCGAGCGTATAACTGCACATACGATAATTATAAAACCATTTAAGAGGAATGGAACATGGTATACTGCTATCAATGGCGACCCTCCCTCACCCAATCCACAACATGGAGAAAAAATGAAAAAGCTTTTAACGTAAATCACTAAAAAAAATGCAGTTTCAAAAAAAATGCGAATTAAAATAAGAATTTTCCGATATTCTCCACCTATACTATAATTTCTGTAAACGCCCATTATGTTTTCAGCGCTAGTTATAAATTTATTTTCAAACATTTTTCTGTGACGGAAACTTTCGTGCCTGATCAGACTATCAGAGTAAGAGAAATGAACACATAGGAAATTAGCCTAATAAAAAAATTCTATGTTTTTATTCAAATACTTTAACAAACACTTTATCATAATCTGTCTTTTGATTACTATCTTGATCGACAACTATTATGATAACATAAAAATGAGAACGGTTATTTTACTGGAAAGTTTTTTTTCTATGTATGTACCTATTACAAAACTACGTAGTAGATAATAATAATAATAATAATATTCCACAACTATCACACAACGCCATCTAGTCCCAAGCTAAGCAGAGCTTGTGTTATGGGTACTAGACAACTGATAAACATACTTATATATTTCTAAATACATACATATTATAGATAAAGTATGGCTTGATGAAAAATTACTTTCCAATGATTAATGGTAGGTACTTTAACTTGGTTGTTTTGTTCCAAATGCAAGTCTGGCTGAAGACAAATAATATTGATACGACTACGGCTTTCTTGTAAGTTTGTCAACTTATGTTATGGTTTGTCTCTTATTACCATCAGTATTCGTTATTAAATATTTCCAAAATGATTACCATATATTTTTTTTTGGTAATATAAGAATATTTATTTTTATTATTTACACACTAAAATATGTTAGTCACATAATTTCAGGAACTTCATCATTCATCATCATTTCAGCCAAAAGACGTCCACTGCTGGACATAGGCCTCCCCCAGGCATTTTTGGGGGGGTTTGCCATAATCGCCACGCTTGGCAGGCGGGTTGGCGATCGCAGTATGGTTGTTACAAAGACACAGAGAACGCTGCTGCCCATTCTCTGGTACATCCCTTAGTCGCCTCTTACGAACTTAAGTAAAGAAAAAGGAAACTTATTAGAGTGTGGCGAATCTGATTCCCACTACCGTATTTTAACGAGTTTGCGTTTGCTGTCAATACTCTTTTCTATTGTACTCGATGGTGAGACAAATGAAGGCTGACAGATAAAGGCTGGCATTTAAAACGCCAAGAATATTATTTTTTAATACAGTTGCTCAAAAAGTGGCGTATTGCAGGGACGTATAGCGTTCGGGATTTTTTTTTTTATTTAATATGGGCTTACTCTTGACCTCAATCTTGCCCTATTCTTGATGTGGGCTATTACATACTCGTGCTTTTTCTTTACCTTTTCCGAACTTCGTGCGTTCTTTTCTCAACTGTCAAAATAATGTCCATTAAAAAAAACCAACCACGAAGTTTTTACTAAAAAAAAACCAACCACGAAGTTTTTACAAAAAAAAAAATCATAGAAGTTTTTATGATTCATGCAAATATTTCTAAAAAGAAGCTACTAATTTGTTTTAATATCAGATTTAATTATTTGATTCAATGAGATAGGTTAGGTTTCATTCCATTTCATCTCATTAGATTTCATTTTCATTTCATATCAATAAAAAAAATCTACTGAAGACTTGGCTGTATGGACATAGTTCCCTTTGCCTACCCAGAATGGGTGAAGAAAACAAAAAAAAAATTTCTGCTTATATTCTTCGGTTAGCGCCATTTTCCAAAAATGTTCTATAAATTGCTTCATTTTTTCGCAACTGTATTAAAAATAGTTGTTCAGTACACGTGCGGAACCGTCATTGCAACTTGTTCCGACTGTCAACCCTTTTTTTTTTTTTTTTTTGGTGGGTGGAAAATCATTAAATGACCCCCCCCCCGCTCTTGGGCAGAGCGAAGGGGAGTGTCAGACTTCTACTGACTAAAAACCGAATCCATGTTCCTTCTTTGCCCTTGCGCCGGGGCCACGTCATCTAGTACAAAAATCCGCGGGCCCGACTTGCGTCGGCCCTTGCGGGCCCCTCCTTGCTGACATCTCTTTGAGGCGCGCGTGGAACACGAACGCGCCGCCGACACGGTATGTTGCCGTCTTGACGACGGCCGGACGGCGAGCTAGCCCATTACTCACCGTCCACAGGCCCGAGTCTACGGTGGCCGGAAGCCATCACGTGGCCCCCGACGCCCGGAGCGCCTGCCGCGCCTTCCGCGGCGGCTGGGACGTTGAGAGGTTCTCTCCCTCTCTCGTTCCGCCACCTCCTTCGCCAGCATTACTGCTTCGCAGAAGGAGGCGACGGCGTCCCATTCCTCCTCGCCCCGGACCATGGCTTGCACCAGGGCCGGACGCGAGAGGTCGCCGCCGCCGATCGCCGCTACGAGACGACTGTCAACCCTCACCTTCGGCTGCGCCTCGGCTCGGGTAGACATTTGTCGGAACTCTTTGCAATGACAGGCTTTCCGCACTAATAATGAAATATACTATTTTAATACAGTTGCTCAAAAAGTGGCATATTGCAGGGATGTATAGCGTTCGGAATGTGGGCTATTACATACTCGAGCTTTTTCTTTACCTTTTCCGAACTCGTGCGTTCTCTTTCCCAACTGTCAAAATAATGTCTATTAAAAAAAAAAACAACCACGAAGATTTTACAAAAAAAAAATCGTAGAAGTTTTTATGATTCATGCAAATATTTCTAAGAAGAAGCTACTAATTTGTGTCAATATCAGATTTAATGATTTGATTTAATGAGTTAGGTTAGGTTTCATTTCATCTCATTAATTTTCATTTCATAACAATAAAAGAATCTACTGAAGACTTGGCTGTATGGGCATAGTTCCCTTTGCCTGCCCAGAATGGTTGAAGAAAACAAGAAAAAATCTCTGCTTATATTCTTTTACGGTTGGCGCCATTTTCAAAAAAGTTCTTTGCGAGTTTAGTTGTTTGTTGCACAAAATGAGTAATTTCGACGATATTTTATTTGAATTAACACCACCGGAACTCAGTATACTTGCACAAAATGCTTCGGAGAACATTTTACCGGAAAAGTCAAAAAGTCGATATCTACATACGACGAATGTATTGCGTGGAGAGAAGAGAAAAAAGCAAATAGATTTTCAGAAAATGTTGTTGGCATGTTGGCTTCTCCGAACTCTCAGCAAAATTAAAACCTACTACGTTATGGTCGAGGTTTTCAATGATAAAAAGTATGCTGAAAATAAGGAACAACGTGGATATAAGAGAATACCCAAAACTAAATGCTTTTTAAAACGACAATCAGACGGTTTTACAACTAAAAAGCCGAAAATATTAACATCGAATGAAGTGGAAAGGTTTTTGAACGAAGCTCCCGATGATCGTTATTTAGCACAAAGGTAATTTATTAATAAATACTTATATTTTTCTTTAATAATCAGTTTACGTAATCGCAAAATACAGTCAATATATTACTTAAAAAAATATTAAACAAATCCCTTTTTTGTAGGTTGCTCTTTTTGGCGATTTTTGGCGTTGTTGGAGCTTGCCGCAGAGAGGAGTTAGCCAATATTACTTTTAAAGATATTGAAGCCCATGGAAAAATGCTACTAATCAAGATTCCGAATACAAAAAATAAGATACCGAGAAGCTTTGTTGTTGAAGGTGATTTTCTTAGAAAAGTGCAAAAATATTGTGAATCAGCGGTCGTCCGTTCGGTCAGACTGTTTTTTCCAAAATTATCAAAAAGAGAAGTGTACAGCTCAAGCAATCGGGATACACAAATTTGATAATATAATATGCCAAAAAGAAATAGCTACGTTTCTTGGTCTGCCGGATGCTGAGTATTATACTGGGCACAGCTTCAGGAGGACCTCTGCTACATTATTGGCAGATTCAGGAGCCAATTTGACGTCCTTAAAGCGACTAGGAGGTTGGAAGTCAGACAAAGTTGCAGAAGGCTGGAGGGCTGATTCATTAAACAACAAACTAGAAACTGGGAAAAAAATAAGACAATTCATTAATTTAAATTCCAGTCCGTCGTCCCCTTCACATGAC
This sequence comes from Diarsia dahlii, assembly GCA_949775195.1. NCBI lineage: Eukaryota > Metazoa > Arthropoda > Insecta > Lepidoptera > Noctuidae > Diarsia > Diarsia dahlii. The sequence continues at coordinate 19,538,994 of OX459195.1, forward strand.
AATACTGAAGAGAACGTTCGTCCTTCTACCTTCGTTGATAATGATAATTCATCAGATCCAATTCCATCAACTAGCAAACGCCATTGTATAACACCTTCGACAAATATATTTGAACAATCATACGAAATTAATAATAGGTTGTCTCAAACAGTAAATATGCAACATAAAACTTGCCCAGTTAGTATTAAAAAACTGTACCAATTTCAATGTATATGTGAATTATAACTTTTATAAGAAAATAAATGGTTAGTAAGTTGAGTTTATTGTGTTTTTATTATTTTATTAAATTGCTTAATTTTTTCGCAACTGTATTAAAAGTTGTTGTTCAGTACACGTGCGGAACCGTCATTGCAACTTGTTCCGACTGTCAACCCTCGCCTTCGGCTGTGCCTAGGCTCGGGTAGACATTTGTCGGAACTCTTTGCAATGACAGGCTTTCTGCACTCGTAATGAAATATACTATTGTAAAGATTGTAAATTACCTCAATATTAGAATTACTTCCATGTATTGACTTTACAATAGTGAATATTATACGTTTGCGCCTATCGTTTCATTCTATAAAACGGCGCAAGCAGGGGACGAAAAGAGGAAGCTTTTATTTGAATTCAAAATAAGTAGTACACTGTTTATATCCTTTATTTTAAACTATACACGAAAAGTACACAAGAGATACAGTGCAAAAATACAAACAATTACAGTAAAATCACAATTTTGAGTGACATAAAATAATATGTCGACAATGAAAACTGTTTGCAATGCGATGCGACTCGTCCTTACCTGGATTACTTTTTAAACACAAAAACATGACTTCTAGTATAGAGTACAAAACGTGCCCCAAAATTATTATTAATAAACGAAAAACTAACTGACACTTTATGCCTAAATATTGTTTGATTTTGAATTGTTTAAAAACCTTTACCCATTAGTCTGGTACAGGACAAACAAAAATAAATGGTTAAATTAACAATAAAACAGAATTATATAAAAAGCGAAACAAAAACAGACTAAATACTTCCTGGCCAAAACACCCCTAATAACGCACTAAAACAAAGTCCTCCGCCGCGTCTGTCTGTCTGTATGTTCGCGATTAACTCAAAAGCTACTGCTTCGATTTTCATGTTGTTTTCACCAATGGGTAGAGTGGTTCTCGAGGAAGGTTCTAATATATAATTTGCTACGCGAACGAAACGGCGGGCATCAGCTAGTTCAATATTAAATAAGATGATTAACTTGCAAACCAACTATAACGTAAGTAGCAGAAACAGATAAAAGTATTGGAATAAGGTACATTCCCAGGATAATTTTATTGGTATATTCTATCTGAATGGGGTTCACTTGCACTAAAATATTCAGTTTTCTTAATCGCTTGGTTTCTGGGGCTGATGGTTCTGAAATAATAAAAATGTATTAAAATTAACGTTTCATCTTAAATTTAAAATGTCACTTAGGGGATATCTTCCGTGATTATTATTTGTTTTGAGTTCCCGATATTTAGGACCCTCGATCATGGCGCTTGCAACAGCGTCGAAATATCGGGAACTCAAAACAAATAATAATCACGGAAGATATCCCGTAAGTGACATTTTAAATATAGTTATGAACCGTGAAAGCTTTAAACAGTGGACTTTTCATCTTGTTCAACATTTTCATCGTTCCCTTGCATCATCATCATGTTAATTCATTTGAGGTCGGTGCAGAAAGCCACACTTCAATTTGTATATGAAACGCACTGACTTTTTTTTTTTTTTTTTTTTGTTGTGTGGGAAATCATCGAATAACCACTCCCCTTCGCTCTGCCCAAGAGCGGGAGTGGTTATTCGATGATTTCCCTCCCGCTCTTGGGCAGAGCGAAGGGGAGTGTCAGACTTCTACTGACTAAAAACCAAACCCATGTTCCTTCTTCGCCCTTGTGTCGGAGCCGCGTTATCCTTTCGATAATCCACAGCCCCGACGGGATCCACAGCCCCGACGGGAAACGCACTGACTTGCGGCCAGCCGACAATCACTTAGCTTGTTTTGGAGTTGCGTCAGCTATTTCTACGTTTATTGTACCAGAAAGGTGTGGTCTTATATAAGGTGTAAGTGAACCCCCGCAAAGTGGAAACGGATCACGAATTCTGTACATCAAATTAAGTGAATCTACACATTGGATGGAAAAACAGTACACTGAAAACATTATGTTGACGGTTACATTGAATAGTACGGGGATCATGAAGGTATTGTAAGTAAAGTTATAATACACTCGAGAGCAATGAATCCGGGTCACTTAAAGAATGTTAAAAATCTCGGAAACTAAAAATGATAGGTTAATGCAATAAATTGTATTTAATAGACAATGTAATACTCCTTAAATGAAAGTAAAAAAAATATGAGTCACCATACATTTTATTAACACAAAATTAGATAAAGAAAAAAACTGCTGATCTCTCCTTAAAACAAAAATAGGAAACATGAAATTTTTGAACTTTATTACGATTTTCTTGAATTTTAATACTTCGTGTTGCCTCCTCGTGCTTCCATTACTGCGTTTACGCGGTTTGGCATGCTGTACACCAAGTTCCTTATACGATTTTGGGGAATATTCTCCCATTCCTCTGTGAGAGCAATTTTGAGCTCACGAAGCGTGATTGGGGGAGGGTTTCGTTGTTTTACGCATCTGCCTAGCTCGTCCCAAGCATGCTCGATCGGGTTGATATCCGGGCTGCGCGCTGGCCACTCCATACGAGTAATGTTCATCTCTTGAAGGTAGTCATTAACAAACCTACCTGTATGAGGTCGGGCATTGTCATGCATAAATATAGCATCCTCACCTAAATTGACCATAAATGGACCAACGTGATCATTGAGGATTTCTTCCACATATCTTTCGCTAGTTAAAGAGCCGTTTTCTATGATCACCAGCTCTGTGCGACTTTCAGAAGAAATTCCGGCCCACACAAGTACAGACCCACCACCGTAGGCTACTTTTTCTTCGATGCATGCTTGCTTGAATCTTTCCCCTGGTCTTCGATACACTCTGTGTCTTCCATCGTGCTTGTAGAGCATAAATTTTGATTCGTCGGAGAACATAACTTTTGACCAATCTTCAATACTCCAATTTACGTGGCTCTGGGCATATCTAGTCTTGAAATACGATGCCCACGCTCCAGTTTAGGGCCGTTTGCAGGTCTAAGGGGTTTTAAGTTAGATTCAGCAAGCCGACGTCTTACTGTCCATGCACTTGAGTTACTTCCTCCGAGGCGTCGAAACTGATTTGTGAGTTCAGTTCCTGTGAGAAAGCGATTTCGAAGCATGGTGTTCACCAAGTATCGGTCTTCTCGTGCTGTGGTACACCTGGTTCTGCCCGTTCCTGGTCTGCGTAGGTTAGAACCAGTTTCTTCGTAACGTCGGAGAACTCTTTGTACTGTTGACAGCGACACACCGACAGTCCTGGCTGTATCGCGCTGACTCCGGCCGGTTAGCATTGTAAGTATTCTGGTGCATTCTTCAGGCGTAAGCGACATAATTTCAGCTTGAATAATGAATATAGAGCACTATCAACATGGTTTATGTACCCACATAAATGACAGATTACAAACAAAAGCAAAACCAAATGCTGTAATTACGTAGTTCCATCTTCGAAAGTGGCCCTTTTTCAAATTTGTTTTTTTTAAGATATAACTTTACAATAACTAAGAAGTTTTAATACCTTCATGTAAGGAGTATTACATTGTCTATTAAATACAATTTATTGCATTAACCTATCATTTTTAGTTTCCGAGATTTTTAACATTCTTTAAGTGATTCATTGCTCTCGAGTGTATTAATAACTTATTTTAACTTAGGGAAACTTTGACCCCCAATATCTCCGTCTCCCAGAAGGCTTCCAGGTACTTTAAGGTAACAATGATCGCAATGACGAGGAGAACAAGTGCCTTTTACCAACAATAATTGTTACGCCGAGTTACAAAATATGTTGAACATAAAAACAAAAAAAGAATTCGAACAAACAAAAGTCACCGACTTCAGAAACTGATTTTTCTTCTAAGTTTATTTTTCACTTTTTGTGTTTCATTTTTTGGTGAAGTCGGTTTTCTTTTTCGTTAAAATGTTTTTATTATTCACTTTTTAGTGGTCGGTTCGTAAACGACGGAGACGAAAAGATCGTTAATGTAGACAATGTAGTTTTTTTTTTGAGATTTGTTGATTTTTCAAAAACCGCTTGTCCGATTTCGATAAAAAAAAATATGGGATCATTTGGGAAGTACGGTTAGCAAGCGAAGGAGTTATGCCCGAACAAACATAAAAAAAATCCGAATTGAGAACCTCCTTCTTTTTTTAGAAGTCGGTTAAAAATTACGGTTGACGGCTTCGGTTACACCTTGTATATCTAAACAATGTTTAAATGAAACACTTACGTATTGACCACGTGCTATATATTTGTGATAGACTCTTCTTTATCAATAAACTCTCGTTTAGAAGATGTTGACCGGCGATAATGACAAAATATGCACAAAATAGTGTATACAGCAGGACATACATCACAACAATTGCAAAAAATAAATTGTGCGTTATCTGTAAAAAATAACGTTTAATTTCAGAATTGCAGCCACGGGCCTCGTTTGAAGAAAGTGACGACGTTCACATCGACGATGTCATCATTTGGCGAACCCAAACGCTTGGTTAGCTGTTCATCATTTCGGGTTTCCGAACAAATAACTGACAAGTACTGAAGAAAATGTTAAATATGAATAAAGATGGTTTTACGAGTAGATGAATCCAAAAGAACTGTGTGACGGATGTTAAGGCTTAAAAGGAGGTGACTGCTGAGATGACGAGTAATAGAGAATATCATCATCATCATCAGCCTATAATGTTCCCACTGCAGGGACTCAGACCTCCTCTTTAGGAGAGGGATGGGCTATAATCTACCACGCGGGCCCAGTGCGGATTGGTAGATGTCACACATGTCTTCGAATTTTTTGGTTCTAAGACATGCCGGTTTCCTCACGATGTTATCCTTCACCGTTTTGAGAGCAGTGGTGATGAAATAAATTACACAAAGTAATGCGCCTGACGGGGTTCGAACCCACGACTCACTGTTCGTAAGTCGGGGCCGCCACCACTGGGCCACCACTGCTCCAATCTGCATAGAGAATATGGAAGTAGAAAATATACTGTGCCGACGCCAAAGAAATTGGGCTAAGGACAGGAGAATGATGACGGTACGAACGATGTTTCAAAGAAACTGCTCGTCCACAGGTGGTGTACGGACGTTAGGCATCAACGGATTTCATACAAGCCAATGTGACGTGAGATATTCACCGCCGATAGCGTGGACAAGCGGTGACATATATGATAACCACCTTTTTAGAAAAGTAGTAAGAGGACAAACGAATTAAGTTAGTAATTAGAAGCAAATACTTACGCCTACTATAAATGCACTGAAAACCCCGTAAACTGAAATAACCAGTTGTATTGATGACAAGGCTAAAGAACATAACATCTGAAAGAAGATGGACAGCATTAAAATTGCTGAGCCGAGATGTAACAGTATAGGTAAAAATAATTTCCCGTGGTACACCCAAGTAGACTGGGCAAGTCGGCCACGGGCAATAAACGGTTGTAATCAATATAAATATATTTAGATACAAGCAAAGAATACTAATGTTAAAGAAAGAAGGCAGAGGTCTATAACCATATTTTTAAAAGTGGAAAGTCTTATCACCGATATTGTTGCTATTTCTTTTATGTGGAAAGCATGTGAAGCTAGTATATTTACCTGACTGCTGAAGCAAGCCGACAGTTTTTTGCTGCAGCTGATCAAATACCGATATTTTGTAGCACACTCGTCCAGATCTTCAATCGTTACAATTGGATAAATCCTCTGTATTCCCTCCATAAACAATATCTTCTCTATTTCATCATCTCTATTCAATATATCTGATATACAATCATTGACAGTTTTCAAAAAATAATGTAACATTGTAACGTAACTGTATAATACAATATTTTCTAAAACATGGCGAATTTCAACGTAAATTTCTAACATTGCAAACAATAAGTACTTTAATGTTAATCCTGTGGCTTCCACATACATTTTATTATATATTTTTGTTACAAAAATGACTGTACTACCACACAGATGTATGGCACTGGTTGTTATAAGAACAGTTTTAAATTTCTTAACATACTTGTTGTAATACGATGATTGTCCTTTGAAACAATGGCGCACGGCCCTAACTTCAGTAACGAAGATTTTAAAAGAACGTGAACTTTTCAAACCACATACCAAGATAATAAAACCACTTATGAAATTAAATATATAAAATAACCCCATCACAGTAGGAGGCACCTGTTTACATGTTAACGTAAACGATCCAAACGTATCTATATTAATTTTAAACACAAACACATATACGAACGCTTCAAAAATTACACGAATTACTACAAAAGTTTTTTGTAATTTTCCGAGCGAGTCAAAATTTCTGTAAACACCCATTACATTTTCGGCTGTTATTAACATGTTTATCATTTTGATAGGAAGCGTACAAGAGCGTGTGTACTCCTAATATAGCTGGCAGTTATTGATGATATTATACAATTATTTAAATTAAAACGGAGTAAAAAAGTTCCATTGCTATGATAAGATCGATCGATTCGTTTCTTCTGTTGACAGACTTTCTGTTATTGTTTATTGTGGAAAAGTAATAGCATTAATTTAAATGAATAATTTAAAGGTCAGTATAACCTATTTAGGTATGGAGTATTGTGTTACTCAAAGACGTACAAATACCAAGTATTGCAATTCATAATATTTTTCATCGTTTCGAAGAGATATTTAGACACTATTTTTGGCTTTGAATTACCAAAGCCAAAAGTGACATCTCACTTTAAATCACAATGATGATAGAAAAGCCAAAAAATATTGGCTTATCAGATTTATCAATCCTGCTAAAAGTACTTAAGTGGAAGAAAAATATAATAGAAACATGAAACGCTTTTAAAGCGATTTTCTATGCCTTGTCTGTTTCAGAGACAGCCTAAAAACTGCCAGGTCTACAAAAAATTAACACTAAAACTCAAATTAACACTAATACTAAAACTTATATACATACTAAAACTCAAACAATAATTAGATTATATAACATGGTTGAACTGCAACATAACAACAATGTATGTCGCAGACAAAGACAACATCATAGGAAACAAGTACATTCCCAGAGAAAAAGTGCCGAATTTTATGACAATAGGATTGGTCGTAACTAAACGATTTAGATCCTTTAGCTGCCTTGTTTCAGATTTCGCACGATCTGAAAAATTAACAGTAAATTAAAATATAAATACGTATGTAATTTAGTGATAGAACGTTTCGACATATCGATAATTAATTTGCAACCATTATAGATGTTCAAACACAAACGTAATGTAGAAACTAGTAACTTAACTTTTCTTAGAAAATGTGAATTTATCAATCAATCAAATCAGCTGGATAAAGGCCTCCCCAAAGCTAGGGAAAAATATATTTTCCTGTCTTCCGCATTCAGTCTGTATAACTGTTCAAGCTCCTTTTTTTAAATCATCGTGCAAATTTCTTGGAGTGGGAGTCATCGGCCATCGTTACGTCGTCTTTGGTTTTAATGGACATGGATGATTTCCACCCCATAAAACACTGAATTTCAATATTATCATGCTAGTAAAACTTACGAGAGGACACTTCACAAGCAAGCATTGCCAAAGCCTTGTTAAAAGTATTGAATTCATTTTGCAAGTTCTGACCAGCAACTAATAGGGTAAACGTAGCTGACATGTGGTATATCAAAGCATATACAACATTTATTGGTCCGAAACTTCGTTCTGATGCCTGAAAATAATGTATCATATTACTCTTCGTCAATGTATTCATATTAACTTCGATGACCTAGGTGCTCTTGATGGTGCAAGCGAGATGGAAAAGCACGAAAAATTAATGATGCTGCGAGATTAAATAACGGGACAGTCTAACAACAAAACAAAGAAAAATGGCTTTTTATAACTTCAATTTGTCCGTGATCACGCTCGCAACAGCGCTGAAATATTGGGAACTCAAAACAAATAGTAAACATGGTAAATGTCCTGTTGTTAGTGTTAATCATAATTCTTTTTTTTCTTTTTATAGTCCAGCTTTTGGCCGCAACTCACCTATTGTGAAGCGATGATACAGCTTAAGGTGGAGCGGAGCACGCTTGCTGGTAGAACTTATAAGAGATCCAGATTATGATGATCGGGAATCAGTGAATTCTAATATGGTAACTAGTGAAATGCGGATATAGGTACACTGGTACACTTTGCCTGATCCGTCTCGAATAAGACGCTTAATGTTATTAGCTTAGTGATATTTATAATGTTTTTACAACTCCGTAACAAGGTTAATATTCCCAAGGACACACTTGAGTAATTAATTATGCTTTATACAACCTAATAAACTGGTCAATGCTGCAAATAATGAAGTTTCGTGGAGTACTAATAAAGATGAAATTCAAAATACTTTACCTTTTTAATAATTGCGTTAAAAATTCCATACATAGAATAAATACACTGCACCATGGCTATCCCAAGTGAGAATAATAGCTGAAAACAAAAGTTAGTTTAGCATTACAATTCACTGTTATCAATGAGTCTGATATGATTTAAAAAGAAATAACATTGTTTTTACGCCTAAATCGTTACAATCCGATATTTTTCTAAAACAATGTGAAAGCATTTCATTGTAAAAGTGATCCGTGAAGGTCCAAGTATACACCCTTGGAAAACTCTAGTCTGTTTTCTAATATTTGTCCATTTGGTCATAACGTTGATATTTGTTCAATAGGTTATTTGGTATTAAGAGCAAAAAACATGGTTAATACTTTTATGGAGCAGCTTTTATATTGCAAATTGTCGTAATAAAGGTGGCTATCACGCACATCTTATTGAAAGTCTGAGTTAGATCAATTTGAGTTGCTACTAATCCGCTGATGTTTAATGACATGGAAATCATGTTCGACGAAAATATTCGCGTAGATTGCCTGTTTTTATTCAAATTGCACTTAGCGTAATCGGAGGTCGAGGCAGAAGAGCTGTCTCCGTTGTAACGTTAGTTAAAATAACAGATTCTGCCCAGAACTTGACTACCAGTTTAAATATATTTAATATAATATTTTTAACACCATACTTACCAGTTCTTGATAACATAAAGATATATTCTTACAGCAAGCCATGATGTGTTGGTACTTTTCCGTCCAGCTGTTCACTTTTTCAGGCAAATCAATGCATTCCTCATTCGTATCTAGGCAGATTTCACTGGTTTCTTGCTCATTGTACTTCTTCAGTATATCATTTACAGCGTTGTTCAGGCATTTGAGGTAATCGTAAGTGCATGTTATTGCGCAGTACACTACTAGATGTTCCAGCGTGTAGCGAATATCTACCCATAGTTCGTAGACGACTAGTACCACCATTTCTCTCAACAGATATGTTTCCACGAAGTACCAGTCTATAAGCCTCACCATCAAAAGTACAATGGCCATCACAGTGAATATCACGAAACCAATACAACATTTAACTTTTAGTCTTTTCTCAGAATTTTTGAAATAGACTTCGTCCTTGAAACAATTATGGAGCTTTCGAAGGTTCTCGTAGAATTTGCTGAACGATTCGCAATTTACTATTCCACCAATAACTATTACAAGGCTTTTTAAAAGAACCAGTAATTGGAACAGGTCTGTTACTAGCTTATCCTTATCGCTGTAGTCCAAATTGAGTAGATTCGACAAAATTACATTATTCACGGAGATGGCCAATGAAAGAGAAAGCTCAACGATGATACGAGTTATTGCTATAACCCGTTGACTCTTGTTTAAACTCATGTAGTTTCTATAGACACACATAAAGTTTTCGCCATAGATTAAAGTGTAGAATAAATTCATGTTGACGGCTAGTGACTTTCGTTCTAGAAAGGTACGTCGGTACAAATGATGGAACGTGTTACCGGCGACCTCGTTAAACTTAATGTACATTTTCTTAATCATATTAGGTACTTGTCTTTATGAAAAAACATGACTTGTACGGCCTTAATGCTAATAAAATAGGTAAACATTAATACTAGGTAGACACTTCAAGGTTGAGTAGACGAAGAATAATACTCAAACTATGTTTTACGACGTATAAAATAAGGTTATTTATTGATTGGCAGCTGTTTATTAATTATAGATACGAAGATATATTACGGCTAACTTGAGTACCGAAATTTGAACCAACTAATTAATAATTCTTTCTAGTTACCAAGCAAATGCAAAATGTCAAAATCAGTTGATCATTAGCAAATCTAAAGCCTGCCTAGCATTAATCCAAATTTTTGCATCAAACCAAAGAAGATTTAGATGATTCGATTTAGAAGATGGATAAAAAAGAAATGTACTAATCCTGAGGGATACTTCAACAATGAATCCTAATGCGAACAGCAATCTAAACCGAGTTCAAGAACTGACGTTTCATCATTATTGTGAAACAGTGGTACATATTTGTCGACCATTTATGTGTACTGCTTTGCACCTCTAAAGACACATGCAATTCAGCAGTTTTCGTTGATCATCAATCCGAACGTGGTCGCTCACAATGGGCCTTATCAGAAAGCTCAAAGTCACCCAAAGGGCAATGGAGAGGGCTATGCTCGGAGTTTCCTTGCGTGATCGAATCAGAAATGAGGACATCCGCATGAGAACCAAGGTTACCGACGTAGCCCGAAGAATCGCCAGACTTAAGTGGCAATGGGCAGGGAACATTGCTCGCAGAACCGATGGCCGATGGGGCCGAAAAGTTCTGGAATGGCGACCGCGAACCGGAAGACGTTGCGTTGGAAGGCCTCCCACTAGGTGGACCGATGACCTGGTCAAGGTTGCAGGAACCCGCTGGATGAGAGACGTACGGGACTGGTCAATGTGGCGATACCTGGGGGAGGCCTATGTCCAGCAGTGGACGTCTTTTGGCTGAAATGATGATGATGATGATCAATCCGATCTGCTCGTTTCGATTGGCAAACTCCGTACAGAAACCACAAACGCTGCATTATTTTCGGGTTGGCTCACAATTTGAACTAAGCCAACAGAGTTTTGTCCAACTTATATGCATCATAGTAGTTACTAATAGTGGATATTAGCAAGAAGGCTGCTAGACTGAAATGAGTTTGGGCAGGTCACGTGCAAAGTCTTTATTCAATCAGTGTTGAAGGATGGTCACCATTGCCGAGGCCGCCTCAGAAAGCGGTGGTCAAACCACCTTGATGCCTACTGTTTCGAAGTGCCGCGAAAAAAGAGTTCTCTAAAGGTATTGGGTAAGGCTTTTTCCCAATAGCTTAACCTACGCAAAAAAAATCTAGCACCTTGTTAGGCTCTAAACACAGAATTCAGAAAGGAGAATATCATTGGTGAAATTCGCCATAAGTGTTGAATTTTATATATTTTATATTTAGCATCGTCCCCATTTCGAAGAACTCGAAGGAAATTAGTTTGGGACCTTATTTCCTTTTCTTCAATCTAGACATTTGAGATGTCTTAAAGAGAGCGATTTATTTATTTTATGCCTTATAAATTCGTATTTTATAGGCCGGAGAGAAGATGTTTAAGCCACTGTTTTCTTAAAAAGTGTATTAGGACAATTGGATTTTTGGGTCCTACTTTCATTGTTAGGTGTCTCAAAGGGCGATGAAGCGAAGTGAATTGGGTATTGAGCTTAGCGACAGAATTCGCATAACACGATACATTCAAAAACTGGAAACACTGATGTTAATAATAAGACTTGTAGAGGTGATGTGGGATTGGTCGGGCCATGTCTGTAGAATGCAACAGGGTCGTCTTCGCCGGAAAAGCCTAGAAAACGTTGGCGTGATAAACTAAAATAATTATAATTCTTAAAATCCAGCTCGCCTTACAATCAGTACAAAACTACACATAACTTTTTCGAATAGTTTAATATAAAATGCTAATGCATACAGTCCGTTAGTGGCCTTAAGTTAGTTCATTCATATTCATACTAAGTTTATCGGCTATCGTGGTATGACCATGTGATTCGGAGATGTAGTGAATGACGAACATATAGTAAAAAAAGTGTTGAGAATGAATGTAGACGATAGAAGTTATGCTGCACCCAGCTCAAATAAATTGGGATAGGGGTAGGAAAATGATGCTGACAGGTACCTATAGCAAAAATACTCAAAGGAAAGGAGAGGAAAAAATAGCATAAACTACTCAATAGTGTCGCTAATTAGGATGAAATTCTAGAAGTAAGGCATGGGGTTGAAACATGTATAAAAACAATTATTTTAATTTTTCAATATTAGAGTATATTTTAAATTAACATTTATTAATTTTATTTAAATTAAATTATTAAACTGCAGCATGACAATTATATTGTTGATGTTCAAAGTGAAGTATAACTGGCACTATATACAACCCAGCAGGCATTTTGGACAATAAATTAATCTGTAGAGGATTCTTCTTTTATCAAACGTATGAAGTTCTTTATTAATTTCAATTCAGCTTGACGTGAATCTGAAATGATGTCGTAATATTATAGAGTAAAATATTAAGTACCTATATTTTCTCAATTATACACTTCAAAAATATTGATAAAATACGTCAGTGTCAACTTATGTGGTTTATCCGTCCGACTGCCAAGTCATAAGCCTTTTTTTTGGTGGGTGGGAAATCGTCAAATGACTCCTCCCGCTTTGGGCAGAGCGGTGGGGAAGGTCAGACTTCTACTCACTAAAAACCACCAATGTTCCTTCTTAGCCCTTTGTATCGAGAAAATCAACTCATTATTTATTTAGTTGACTTTTCGACCTCTACAGTATAAATAGCGTTTTCATAATCATTCATTCACACCCCATGGACGACTTCGTGTCGCATTTTTTCCTGACTTCGATGCAACATGCAGTAGTAAAGTAGCACCTGAACCTACAGTTACGTTTATATTACAGTTACCTGCAAAATTGCATGAACAATTCAGGAATAAAATCGTGGTGGTGTCATTTCTCGCTTGTGAAGTGAGAAATGACACCACCACGATTTTATTCCGAACCATCGAACGTAAACAAATTATCTACTAATAAACAATGAATTAGACACTAAAGTATCCATGCAATTTTGCAGGTGACTGTTCACGATTTATTTAGAGGAATGTTCTCATCAATAATAATCATTGTTTTATAAAGTCGAGCTGGCGGAATTTCACTCCTTTTTTTTTTTTTTGGTGGGTGGAAAATCATCGAATGACCCCCCCCGCTCTTGGGCAGAGCGAAGGGGAGTGTCAGACTTCTACTGACTAAAAACCGAACCCATGTTCCTTCTTTGTCCTTGCGCCGAGGCCACGTAATCTAGTACAAAAATCCGCGGCCCCGACGGGCGGAATTTCACTCCTTGATTAGAAATTATTTGAGCAACCACGATTGGCAATATCGTTAATATTGCATGAATCACTAAAACAATGAGCATTTTCTTGTTTTCTTCCTGTAAATTATTAAATGATTTGAATATTTGCAAAATCAAGTCATAATGTACAGCAGGGTAATTGCGTATCTTTTAGTGTCAGTGGTTATCAATAGTGTCCATCAAATAACTGACAAAAGGTTAGTTTAAAAAAAAATGTACCAAACCATATCCAATTGACAGTTAATTGATGGACACTATATGATAGCCACTGACATTAAAAAGATACGCAATAGCCCTGCTGGACTAAGAAAATGAACTGGAATCAAAACAAGAAAATTATTAATATCCAAAACCTTATCAAGTTTTGCTTTTTTGCTCCGTACTAGTAGTATGTATAGAAAGAAGGAAACCCCTATTTTATTATTTCGCAAAAACCTCACATAAACAAATAACCTTATATGATAAATGTTTTTAATACATGATGTTGACGGTATCAGTTTCAAACGATTAGCATAAAATTATAGAACGCTGTTTTATTTTCGTGATTTTTTGTTGATTGATTTTTGGTGTTAACTCTTCTCAACCATGTCTTGATACTTACGTGAAGAACACAAATTTTGTACACCCGAAACACGTAGTTTATAATGGAAACTATCATAGAAAAGACAAACTGAAACATAAGAATTATATCAGTATGATTGCGGGCGTATCCGCTAATTTAAAAAACAAGTAGATTCCGACCTGACGTCCAAAGCTAAGCGTCACTTTTTCACAGCAGTTTGCTATATCACGATACAGTTCAACCCATTCTCGAATCTGTTCCCTTGTGATATCACATTGCTCATCCAAACTAATATAATCAAATCTCCCTACTCTCTCATGAGCGGCTGACACCAATGTAGTCAAGCATTATGACAAATAGGCTACTGACACAACAGCAGCAAAGAATGTCATTCTCTGATATATTATAGTATTTCTTGTAACGGTTTGTGACAGCCAAAAAGAAACTAAAATAAAACCATGAATGTTTCGTCCATTATTTAAATAAAACCAGATAAAGAAACCGAAAAGACACATAAAGAAAGCAATGCTAAACCAGAACACGACCTTCAGGTAGGTTCTTAGTTTTTTGTCATCTTTATTAAACCATTCACAGAGACGACTGACATTTTTTTAAAAAGATATGAAGGCGTGGCTGTAGCAAATACCATTTAATGACTGTACAATAGTTCACAAAAGCAACTACAGCACTAAGACTATATACACAATTAGTGATTTCAGTGTAGTCGCCACTCTGTACTATCTTTAAATATATCTATATAATCTTTTCTTTCTTTCTTTTCTATAAATAAAAAGAGAAGTCCTGACTGACTGACTGACTCATCAACGCCCAGCCCAAACTCTTGGACCATAGAAAGCTGAAATTTTGCACAGAGGTTTCCTTTATAGTGTAGACAAGGAATAAGGAAGGATTTTTCGAAATTCAACCCCTAAGGGATTTAAATACGGGATGAAAGTTTGTATGGAAAATCGTCATTTTCACGCGGGCGAAGCCGCTGGCAAAAGCTAGTCATATATATTTCGGAAATTAGAACAAACGAATGAAAGATGATCTGGACAAATATTTGGAAAATAATCAAATATTTCTTTGCCGTAGTTTGGCTACAATAATTTCTGTATACACCAAAAACGTTTTCTATAACAAGTAAAAAGTTCAACCACTTTAACGAAGACATTTTCTTCTGTTTTGTGAGTGTCTCGGTAAAGACATCAGAGAATAAATAGTTTAAATGAACAAATTATATCCATTTAATGGCCGAAACACATTTGAATATAATTATCTTAAACCTAAGTGGCAATATACAAACTTAAAAAACTGGCCAAGCGCGAATCGGACACATAGAGTTCCGTAGTACCAAACAATATACTTACAATAACTAGCCATCCGGCCGTTCTCGCAACCAGTAGCGAATCAAGATTTTTTATTCTTTGTTTTAGAATTTTTATGGTTTGTTTGCAATTAAACATCTCGATGATTAAGTTTCATAACCGGTTTCGACAAAAAAAAAATCTTATTCATAACCATCTATTTTTTTTTGGAGGGTTGGCAATCATTAAATGACTCCTCCCGGCCTAGGCAGAGCGGTAGAGAGGGTCAGACTTCTGCTGACTAACAACCTTCCAGGTTCCTTCTTAGCCCTTTGTGCCGAGGCCGTGGTATCTTTCTAACAACCTGCAACCCCGACGGGATTCATAACCATCTTTGTGTATTGGTTTGTTGGCACTATTTTGTTAATTTGTAAGACTCATTCATAGCTTAAGTAAGCTGAAGTGACAATCGGCATAGTTCCATTTAAGTAAGCTGAAGTGGCAATCGGTCGGCCTTATAAGCCGTAGAGCCGCAGACGCGACGATCTTCGCAGTGTGACTGGTAACAAGTGGATGAAAGTTGCCGGGAGTCGAGTTAAGTAGGCACAGGGACACACACACACACACACACACAAAGGGGCACAGGGGTAGGGACAGGTCAATTTACACAAAATAGTAAAATTTAAATTGTTTTTCTAAGTATACTATGGTAATTTGAAAAACAAAGTGACTACTGCAGTTTCACAAATAAGTCTATAAAGAATGTTTGCGTCATAATTATCCATACAGCTCAAACTAAACACATTAGTGATCAACAATGAGGAGGGTAATGCAATCCACGACTTGGAAGTTATAGCAGAAAGGTCGCGTGGATACTGTGAAAAGCTCTATGACCATCAACCAAGCGCTCTAATGGTGCCAGGACCCAGTTGATACTGCGATCCGAAGTAACAGCAGCAATAGCAACACTAACATGCAGGAAAGCTCCTGGACCAGACCAAATAACGGCCGAGATGTTAAGCGCCTTGGGTGACAGAGGCATTGACTGTCTTCATCACATCTGCAACTGCATTTGGCATACGGACAAATGACCAAAGAACTGGACCGAAATTGTTTTTCTAATAATTATGGGTTGATTCTACCTTTGCATAAAAATGGCTCCAACATATTATAAAACAACCGAATAGCGCACTTCAGGTCGGATTCGTCAAGAGAAGACGCACTCGAGAGCAAATTCTGAATATAAGGCAAATAATTGAGAAGTCCTAGATTGGACTTTAGACCTCCCAGATTTGAATTCATTTTCATTTGAATAAACTGTTGCCGTTGGTAAAGTTGGGATAGGTAGATATAATATATAATATTAAAGTATACAATAATAAAAAATATACTTACTTACAGGTGCATCAAATGACACTGGTTTCAAATCTGTTGAAGGGTGGGGACGCTTTTACTTATTGTCCTTTTACACCTCATTTAAAATGTACTTCATCAACTACAGCAAGGCGTTTGATTGCGTTGACTGTGGAAGGTGCTCTTTGAACGGGACATCTGATCGGCCTACTTTAGTCTCTATACTCTGACAATCAAGGCGTAGTCAGGATTGATCTCACACTATCTAAACCGGTTTCGTTCGGGGTCAGACAAGGTTGTATACTCTCGCCGATCTGGTTCAACATTTATGTGAGGTATATCATGCAACGAGTGTGTGAAGACTGGAAGGGACATTTGAGGAGAAAAGAATAAGTAGGAAATATGCATCTTGTTGGAGAAATTGGAACGAACCTCCGGGGAAACGGGGCTTCTCATAAACAGAACCAAGACCAAAGTCATGTCAGTCGATCGTAGCATGTCGCTAACCATAATCTGTTGGTTATGGTGAGCGACATTCTTTACAGAACGTATCATACCTAGGCTCTATCAAACCGAATTACAGGTCCTGTGAGAAGGACATGAGAAGGCGGATTGGCATGGCAAAAAGTGCTATGTCCCAGCTGGACCATGTATGAACCGACAGAAACATCTCGAGGAAGACGAAGAAGCAGCTCATTACCACACGCGTTTTTTCCATATTTAGTTATGGCGCAAAGACCTGGACGCTCACCGCTAGCGCATCAATGCGTTTGAGATAATTATGGTCTTGGACGAAAATGCTATGCCCCAGACTCCCAGTTGGACCATATATGGACCGATAGAAACATCTCGAGAAACAGCATAACGTGCCTTTAGTTCGAAACCCAACTAACTGCACAAAATGTAGTTTCGAGAAAATCGTGTTTAAAGTTTCAAATCGTAAAACTTCTATTAAAACAACTGATAATGAGGAGAGTACGTGTATTTTTGACTTCTTGTTGTATTCATTATTCGGGTGGAAGAGAAAAAATAACTTAATTCTCAAAATAAGTACGAAACATTAAGGATTGGCTTGAAAAGTGCTGCAGATTAGCGGTTTTACCTGTAGCCGCTATGTTTTCTTATCTTTTGAAGAATAGAGTTTGGAAAGCAGTTTTTTATTAATTTAATTAAACAAAATTTGGATGTTCACCTAATGGGTAATTGCTAAAACTATGTAGAAATCTTAAGTCTCTTTACTCAGTTATTAAATTGTTATTGTTTATCTAACTTGAATCATTTCAAAACCACTTAAATGGCTATAAAATGTTTTCAGTGCAAAAACATTGCTTTAACCGACACTCATTGGGTTTTGCCTGTTCTTTATTTCAAAAATCTCCTGTTAAAATACTTTATCTAAAAGCTAAATCCAGAACGGAGTGTCATATCGGAAAACGGGTTTTACCAGTATGTAGATCTTGAAAAGGAGATTCTAACGGTATTTATAACTCATTTTTGCCCATAAGTGACTTTAGTTGGTTTTCGCTTATGCTTGAGAGCAAGCTTCGAGTTCTTTGGTCACATTGCCAGAAAGAGAGTCGATAACTTCGAAAAGCTGCTGATAACGGGTAAGGTGGGCGAGAGAGAGAAGCCAGACTAGCTTCGCTCTGCCCTAAACACTTGTCTGCGAAGCAATACGCGCTACCGTAGACACAGTGAGTTTCGTCAAAACAGTCCCGGACAAAGTGATCTAAAGAGGACGTGACCCTCAGCATTGAGAAAAAACGACGCAAGGAGGAGAGAAGCGCCAAAAATCATTCCTTCAGGTGATATAATGCCTAGTCCGCTAGCCGGCCTTAAAAATCATTCGGTAGTCGCGCGGTTGTATATGGACGTATAACATGAATTAACTTTCTAGTTTTGGACCTCTAGCCTGGAAACAGATACGTTGATTTTGGATAAATAACACACATTACTCGATATTGTCTTTATTAAGGATACAATTCTGTGTAATAATGACATACGGTTTGCAACAAGTCAAGTTATAGAATTAAATTAAATTATTAAACTGCAGCATAACAATTATATTGTTGATATTCAACGTGAGTATAACCGGCACTATATACATCCCAGCGGGCATTTTGGACAATAACTTAATCTGTAGAGGATTCTTCTTTATCAAACGTATGAAGTCCTTTATTAATTTCGCTTCAGCTTCACGTGAGTCTGAAATGATGTCGTCAAATAGGTTAATAAATTAAGTTTATTATTCTCATAGTCGAACACTTCAAAAATATTACTATGTCGGCATCGAGTCGTATTCAGTACGCCAGCGCCATCTGGTGGCGCTTGATGGAGTCATTGGTGTGCGCGCGCGCGGGTCGGTCGCGTCGGTACGTCACTACTGAGTAGACAGGCGCGAGCGGTGGCGGCGCGTGAAACCGCTGATACCATCGTGTGTTCTGAAATACGTACCTACCTACAGAGTTTGTGTGTCTAACTATCTAGATCTACTGTACTTAGGACTATTGATTGAGTGTATCGGTGTACGAGTCTAGTTTCTACATCCAACACTACCCAACGACGCCCACTGTTAACCAACGAATACTGCTAAAAATTATCCCGTTTGCCGACAACTATATCAGTGATAACCTAGAGGTGTGACGGTCAGACTGATAGGTCATAGGCCGAACTATTCAATCGTTATTATGATACAGGTTCAGCAGAAACTTTGCAGCACTGGTTAACGGGCAGAGATCATTTTTAGGACGCTGTTGGCGCTGCCCTACAGCCTGCGTACCAATGTTAATAATAACATTTAATGGTCAACCAACGGGCGCTAACGATTCCACAGTGTATCCGTTTCATTCATTCAAAGCACCATGGAGGGTTTAAACACGCATTTTCCAGACTTCAATGCAACATGCAGTAGTAACTTAACACCTGTTCCGGATCGTCACATCGCGCCAGCCAGTAGGATCGCGACACATGATCCTACGTCACCGCAGCGCCCCACCTACCGCTAGGTCGTTGACCATATGTGGGCACACACAAGACTCGCTCGCCGTCTCTTACCGTGCGCATACATCGGCCATTTACTTTCTTAAAATCCAGTCAAAATTATAGTCTTCATATCGAACAAGAAGTTTTATTTAGTCGAGACCACCAGCATCACAACTGGAGCTTGACATTCAAACAACACCTGAACCCATAGTTAAGTTGTAAGTACATGTTATAATTAGAAGAATGTTCTCACCAATAATAATCATTGTTTTATAAAGTCGAGCCAGTAGCCGGTGGAATTTTACCCCTTGATTAGAAATTATTTGTGCAACCATGATTGGCAATATCGTTATTATTGTATGAAACACTAAAATAATCAGCATTTTCTTGTCCTCTCCCTGTAAATTGTTAAATGTTATGAATATTTGCAAAATTAAGTCATAATGTGCAGGACTGAAAATAAATTAACAAAATGAACTGAAAGATCGAAACAAAAAAAAATTTAATATCCATGTCAGGGATTGCTGTTGTGCTTTGTACAGTAGTCTGTACAGAAAGAAGGAAACCCTATTTTAAAACGCCGTTTAAAGTACATACTTACTAACTTCCTAGCTGCCCACTACCTTGTAATACCATCATTCATGTATGAAACATTTCTGTTCGCCTGCCTTTCATAAAGCTTTTACACCATAATTACGTGTTTTTCGTGTAAATTGCTAGCCTCCGTTGGAATTATCTTTCATAACTGTGATTAGAGCTTGCAGCGTACTCGAACGTGCAAAGAGTACCGTAAAGTCTGCAGTCTGCAACACCAAACAGCTTTCAAAACCAGATCACCCATACCGTCCATTCCCTTTTACTGATTTTTGATTAAAATAAATCTACTTTCAGGAATTCAGCACTTTTGTTTAAAATACGAAATTACATTGCGGGAAAAAATCGTTGCAATTTTGAATTAGCCTATGTATTTGTTAAAGAAAAGTTAGTCGAACTACCAAGAAGAAAAATTGAATGGTAAACTTTTTAAATTTTTATTTGTTGTATTGTTGAATAGGGGATCGGACAAAAAAAAACTAATTAGTCCGTCAGATAGATTTCCAAAAATTATTGGACACGTATTTTTTCTTTTTTCACGTAAACTTAAAATGAAGACGATACAGTGCTTCGAAAACTCGTGTGACGTCATAATGATAGTACATTTTGATGACACAAGTGACGTTTCAAGCCCCACTCCAAGATCTTTGACGCGTTTTATCTTCGTCATTTTTTATTGATTTGATAAAACAGCGGCGTTTTTTTTTGCGTGATATTTGTTAAATGAATTTTGGTGCAAACTGTCCTAAACTATGCCTTGATACTTACGTTAAGAACACAAATTTTGTACACCCGAAATACGTAGGTTATAACGGAAACTATCATAGAAAAGAGAAACTGAAAAATAAGAACTATATCAGTATGATTGCGGGTGTATCCACTAATTTTAAAAAACAAGTAGATCCCGACCTGATGTCCAAAGCTAAGCGTCACTTTTTCGCAGCAGTTTGCTATATCACGATACCGTTCAACCCATTCTTGAATCTGTTCACTTGTGATATCACATTGCTCATCCGAACTAATATCACATGTCCCTACTCTCTCATGAGCGGCTGACACCAATGTAGTCAAGCATTTGGACAAATGAGCTACTGACACAACAACAGCAAAGAATATCATTCTCTGATATACTATAGTCACTCTTCCAATAGCTTGCGATAGCCGTACAGGAACTAAAATAAAACCATGAATATTTCGTTCACCCTTAAAATAAAACCAGGTAAAGTAACCGAAAAGGAACATAAAGAAACCCATGCTAAACCAGAACACGACCTTCAGGTAGGTACTTAGTTTTTTGTCATCTTTATTAAACCATTCACAGAGACGACAGACGCTTCTATAATAAGATATGAAGGCGTGGCTGTAACAGATACCATTTATAAGGACTGTCCAATAGTTCACAAAAGTAACAACAGTAATAAAACTGTATACGCAATTAATGATTTCAGTGTAGTCGCCACTCTGTACTATCGTATATATTTCGCAAATTAGAACAAACGAATGAAAGATGGCCTGGACAAATATTTGGAAAATAATCAAATATTTCTTTGCCGTAGTCTGGCTATAATAATTTCTGTATACACCAAAAACGTTTTCTATAACAAATAAAAAATTGAACCACTTTAACGAAGACATTTTTGTGCATGTCTCGGTAAAGACATTACAGAATAAATAATTTAAGTGGACAAATTATATCCATTTAATAGCCGAAACACTTTTAAATGTAATTATCTTAAATGTAAGTGGGAATATACAAACTTAAAAAAACTGGCCTAGCGTGAGTCGGACTCGTGCACAAAGAGTTCCGTAGCACCAAACAATAAATACACTTACAATAAAGAACCATCCGGCCGTTCTCGCAACCAGCTGTGAATCAAGATTTTTTATTCTTTGTTCGCAGCTAGTTGCAAATTAATTAATTTTATTTATTTTTCGCTACCAAACATCTCGATGATTAAGTTTCATTACCGGTTACGACAAAATATTTTTTTTAATTATTCATAACCATCTATCTTTGTGTGCTGGTTTGTTGGCACTATTT
This sequence comes from Diarsia dahlii, assembly GCA_949775195.1. Classification (NCBI taxonomy): domain Eukaryota; kingdom Metazoa; phylum Arthropoda; class Insecta; order Lepidoptera; family Noctuidae; genus Diarsia; species Diarsia dahlii. Next base: position 19,561,261 of record OX459195.1, read on the forward strand.
TGTTGATTTGTAAGACTCATTCATAGGTTAAGTAAGCTGCAGTGGCAATCGGGATAGTTCCTTTTAGGTAAGCTGAAGTGGCAATCGCACGTCCTGCTGCCGTCCTCCTTTTCAAGTGAGTTGTGCCGAGAGTGTCGGAGTAATCGAATCAAAATCAAATCAAATAATTTATTAGCATAATGTGGGTAAATAAATGGGTAAATAAATGCATTACATAATACAAATGGCTGTTACATACGGACGGACAGACCATCAGATCTACAGGATGAATCAATCCGTTCCGTTCTTGCGACTTGCCAATGGAACCCTAAAAAGTCGATATTTCAGTTGTATTGACAACCTTGATGATTAGGCATATAATATGTTTACTGAAGAAAATAGAAAAATTTAAAGGTGTATTTTATACAATTCATCAAAGTCGTGCTATTTGCTGAATGTCTCACTTCTGGACGAGCGTTGTAAACAGGCAATTTTCTAACAGACGCTGGATCGGATACAGGTTGCTCCGGTGGATAATTGTAGACGAAGACGTAGGAAATTGTAGACGATTGCAGCCTGGAATGTAAAGGCAGTGTAGTTCCACAAACATTTATTTATTTCGTTGCTGGATCCATGACAGTTATAATATAAGGTCCCATTAAAATAGGTGGACAAAATTTCAGGAATCATTCAGACCACCAAAATAAGGACGATGGTAAAAAAAATAATAAGAAAAACGCATTTAAGTACCAACTCATTAAGGATGCGTTTGTTCTAGAAAGCCGGCAATTTATTATTTTAAATAAAAAAAAATCACTTCATTTAATGTTTTTTTTTGTTTAGATATCTTTGGTTAGACCTACTGAACGCTGTGTTAAAATTTGTCCACCTATTTTAATGGGACCTTATATAAATTGATATTTTTTCTTATTGTTTCACTGCTTCGAGCTTCAATGTCTCGGCGCTTTTCTGGTGATCGCCACACTCACTCGTGGTTTGGGTACAGTGTGGCGGACTTGTCCCAATAAAACATATCGATTTCACTAAACCTCGTTCGGATTCCGATCCAGGGATTGCAGGTCCCAAGCCTTGGATGTGAAAAGTGGAAGTTTGAGAGGAGTTCGACCTTTCCGTGATGCCTTGAAGAATTAAATCTCTTCTAAAAGAACTGCCGTGGAAGACGAGGGAGTCCACCATAAGTATTCTTTCCATTAAAGCATCTATGAATCATGAACTCTAAATTAATTGATGTCGGACGACCCGATTGACAATCGGCGCCATCCTGTAGCTGGGCCGGATGGTGACAAGTAAGCTACCGAAGCTTCTACTGGCAACAATTAATATGCGACGACCTTCGGATTAGAAAGTGGAACGTCCGTGGACTGTTAATGGCTGGCAAGCTCACTATGTTGGACAAAGAAATCGAAATCCTTATTATATTTTTTTTTGTACTCTACCACAGTACTGTCCTATTTAACCCTAAGGTTGACTGGTAGAGAATGCCTTTTGGCAATAAGTCCGCCTATGTACCACTCTTGTACATGAAGTTTAAATAAATAAATAAAAAGGTGCATATCCATACTCGGTCTATGTGAAACACAAGGTCGAGACGGATAAGGCCTAGTGATAAAACCCACTACCAGCTACTCAGGTTGCGAGGACAGAAGTCAAAAGGGAGTAGCCATATTACTTCCTACACATATGAACAAGTACGTGCGTAGCTTCGACCCAGTATCAGAGGTCATCATAGCGATGAGAATCGGTGCAAAACCTAGCGAGCTCAACCTCGTTCAAAAGAGAATGGGCGAAAATGTATGAAAGCTGGTACACCCCTCCAATAGCAATGAGATATACGTCGTTGGATAGCTCTTTTTAACTGTAACAATATTTACTATTACAGTTTTGTTAAAATGTTTGTCCGTTTTGAGTTATAGCTGAAAAACAAAGGTAAAAATGGATACCTATTAACGTTATAATATCTTAGTGTGTAAGCTAAAATAACATGAATGTCGTTGAATATTACGTAATTCGTAATTATCATAACAAAACATAACATCACGCCTGTAATTCCCGAAGGGTTAGGCAGAGGTGTAGGTGCCTAATAGTACACCCACTTTTCTTCAGTTGTGTTTAAGTCCCATATCATAGGGTACGAGCCTTTTGCCATCAACCAGGCACAAATCCAGGCTACTACCAAGAAATTCTTGAGGAAAACCCCCGGAAAAATGTATGGAAGATGGTACACCTCTCCAATAGCAATGTCATATACATCGTTGGATAGGTCTTTTTGAATGGAACAACATTTACTATGACAGCTTTGCCTAAATGTTTGTCCATTCTGAGTTATTGTTCAAAAACCAAAGTAGAAGTGATTACCTATTAATATTATAATATTTCAGTGTGTAATGGAATATAACATCATTATGTAATTCGCAATTATCATATCATAATATGCCATCACGCCTTTAATCCCCGAAGGGATAGGCACGGGTGTAAGTTATAATTAATAACACCAAAAAGGGAAAGGGAAAATAACACTAATGACGTTCTAATAATGTTATATACATTAATCATTCATTCATTCATTTGCTTGCTAGTGAGCTGTGACTTTTGACGCTCTTTACTTGGAGGCATATAGCTTTCATAGCCACAGGCCTCGATTGCGTCCAAGCTATCTCGAAACCCAGGGTCTAAAATAAATGAATAGAATAGAATAGAATATGTATTTATTCGCTAATGGACAGCAGCAACACAAAAGAGCAGCACATATATAAACAAATAACAACAAACAGCTTAACAATTAATTAAACAGCTCAACTGCGCTGAGCATGCCCATAACGAAAGGGTAGCCAACTCAGCATATGCTGCATATAATGCATCATTTTCTTTTATTAAAATATTTGTATTGGATGAGTTTCATCATTCATGATGTCTAACATTATCTGCGCATCAGTTTTCGTGGCGGCATATGGGCCCATAGCATCAATGATGTAGGTACCCATCTGAGAACACAATCAAAACTGGCTTCAGTAGATTTGAATATTTACTATCGTTGAAACAAAAAGTTAAATAAGTAAATTGTTATTGGATTTGCTCTCAAGAATTTCTCAGTATCAGTCAGGGAATTTGTATTTATATCTAGTTCATGGTAATAGGCTCGCCCTCTATTACATGGGAAACATAACTGCCGAAAACATGGGTGTACTATTAGATACACCTCTGCCTAACCCTTTAGGCATAACAGGCGTGATGATATGTTATGATAATTGCGAATTAGGTACATAATATACAACTACATTGGTGTCATTTTCCTTTAGAAATTAAGATATTACAATATGAATACTATAGATATTCATTTTTACCTTGTTTTTAACCTATAACTCAGAATGGACAAACATTTAGGCAAAGCTGTCATAGTAAATATTGTTCCATTCAAAAAGACCTATCCAACGATGTATATGACATTGCTGTTGGAGAGGTGTACCATCTTCCATAAATTTTTCCGGGGGTTTTCCTCAAGAATTTCTTGGTAGTAGCCTGGATTTGTGCCTGGTTGATGGCCAAAGGCTCGTACCCTATGATATGGGACTTAAACACAACTGAAGAAAAGTGGGTGTACTATTAGGCACCTACACCTCTGCCTAACCCTTCGCGAATTACAGGCGTGATGTTATGTTTTGTTATGATAATTACGAATTACGTAATATTCAACGACATTCATGTTATTTTAGCTTACACACTAAGATATTATAACGTTAATAGGTATATCCATTTTTACCTTTGTTTTTGAGCTATAACTCAAAACGGACAAACATTTCAACAAAACTGTAATAGTAAATATTGTTACAGTTAAAAAGAGCTATCTAACGATATATATCTCAATGCTATTGGAGGGGTGTACCAATAAGCCCATTCACCAAATATTACGCGCGTACTGAAAGAGCTAACGCAAATTTATGCTGGGACCAGATAAGTGTAACATTGGACGCAATCAAAGCGGACAGAAAGGACAATGTCGCGACGACCAAGAACAAGTCATCGCTAACCAGCGACACCTAGGAACTGATCCGTAACTGCAGAATGGTAAGATTGAAACGTCTGCTATGCTGACATCAGAAAGCAATAATCCGAACTCTGGAAAGAAGTTAAGAAGCATTGTCGAAGAGACAAGAACAATTTTCTGACATCGAACGCAGATAGAACCTCACTCTTTGAAGTTCCAGACATCAGATCTTTTCAAGAAAGTTCGCCTCATATCTAGATAGTTCAAACCAAACACAATGGTGATCAACGTTAAGGAGGGCAATGTAATCCACGACTTGGAATTTATAGCAGAGAGCTTGGAAAAATAACACACATTATGCGATATTGTCTTTATCTTTAATAAGGATAAAATTCTGTGTAATAATGACATACGTTTTGCAACAATTCAAGTTATACAATTAAATTAAATGATTAAACTGCAACATAACAATTATATTGTTGATATTCAACGTGAGTATAACCGGCACTATATACATCCCAGCGGGCATTTTGGACAATAACTTGATCTGCAGAGGATTCTTCTTTATCAAACGTATGAAGTCCTTAATTAATTTCGCTTCAACTTTATGTGAATCTGAAATGATGGCGTCAAATAGGTAAATAAATTAAGTTTATTCTGTCAATTTAACACGTGCCTTTTATGTGCGTAATACCACTTGCTTCGGTGTAGGAAACAACGTGACGAAACCAGCATGCCTGAGTGATATGTCTTGGTATAAAAATTCAAATGAGAGACCTATGGACAGCTTAATAAACTCTGACACCAGATGAACCAAACGATACGAAAAGAGTTAAAAATTAAAATATTAGGAAAAGTAGATTCGGTAGCAACTACACTGGGAACTCCTTGTGAATACAGAATCAACTCTTTATATAATTAGTTTAATGGTCGACTAGCGGATGCTAACAATTCCGCAGTATATACGTTTCTTTCATTTATCCATTCACAGCCCCATCACATGAAGGGCTTAATTTCGTATTTTTTCCATCCGATGCAGTAGTAAAGTAGCGCCTGAACTTATAGTTACGGTGTTAGTACATGTTTTATTTAGAAGAATGTTCTCACCAATAATAATCAATATTTTATAAAGTCGAGCAAGTAGCTGGTGGAGTTTCAACCCTTTATTAGAAATTATTTGTGCAGCCACGATTGGATATAACGTTATTATTGTATCAAACACTAAAACAATCAACATTTTCTTGTCTTCTCCCTGTAAATTGTTAATTTTATGATAAGAATATTTGCCAAAAAACACAACACACAACTGAAAGATCGGAACAAGAAAATTGTTTATATTCAAAACCTCAGGTTTTCCTGCTGTGCTCTGTACAGTTAGTCCGAAGAAAAGCCCCATTTTATTTTATCGCAAGATTCTCACATAAACAAAATAACCTTAATAATAGTTTTTTTTGCGTGAGTTTTGTAAAATATTTTTTGTGCAAACTGTCCTCAATCTTCTCCAAGTCCTTGCCTTGATACTTACATGAAGAACACAAATTTTGTACACCCGAAACACGTTTTTAATAGTGGCAACCATCATAGAAAAGATAAACTGAAACAAAGAAACATAATATAATGAAATATATTTTTTAATTTTATTTTATCTTTATTAATAGGAACAGCAACCAGTTACAAAATAAGGACTTACAACTAATTTAACATAATAACAATTTGGTCATAAAGTAACCCACAACGCTGTTCACAAGTAGGCGTAGAATTTTGGGTAATAAGAGAACTAATCGCTAGGAATATTGATAGCAGTACGTGTGACAATTAAATAGATGATAAAATAACGACTATTTAATTAGAAAAAAGAAAAAAATATTTGTTAAAAATTAATGATAACAGAATTATACAATATAAAGTTATATTTAGTAGGGAATAGCGAATGAGGTTTTTAAATTTACTTATTGTGCAATTGAAAATATCTATATTTACAAAGGTACTGATGTGTCAACCATACGGCGGATAGGTGAGCGTAGGCCAGAGTTAGTTCGGCAAGTGTTCAAAGCGAAAAGTATACCCCCATTATATAGTATGATTGCGGGGTTATCAACTTATTTAGAAAAACAATTAGATTCGGACCTGATGACCAAAGGTAAGCGTCACTTTTTCACAGCAGTTAGCTAAATCCCGATACAGTTCAACCCATTCTTGAATCTCCTCCCTCGTGATATCACATTGCTCATCCGAACTACTATCATATCTCCCTACTTTCTCCTGCGCGGCTGACACCAACGAAGTCAAACATTTGGACAAATGAGCTACTGGCAAAACAACAGCAAAGAATGTTAGTCCTTGATATATTATAGTCATTCTTATAATGGCTTGTGATAGTCGTAATGGAACTAAAAGAAAAACATTAATCCTTCGTCCACTCGTGAAATAAAACCAGATATTAATACCAGAAATTAATGTAATGACAGCAATGCTAAACCAGAACAAGATCTTCAGGTAGCTACCTAGTTTTTTGTCATCTTTAACAAACCGTTCACAGAGACGACTGACGCTTTTATAATAAGATATGAAGGAGTGGCTGTAACAGATACCATATATAAGAACAGTCCAATAGTTAAGAAAAGTAATAACAGTAATAACAATATGTATACAGTTATTGAGTTCAGTGTACTCGCCACTCTGTATCAACGTACATATTTCGCAAACTACAACAAACAAATGAAAGATAGCCTGAACAAATATTTGGAAAATAATCAAATATTTCTTTGCCGTACACTGGTTGTAATAATCCCTGTATACGCTTAAAACTTTTTCTATAACAAACAAATGGTTTAACCAATTTAACGAAGACATTTTCGTGCGTTTGGATACGTGTCTCGATAAAGACATTACAGTAATAGTATTAATGGATAAAACATAATCATTTAATAGCCGGAAGACATATGAATGTGATTATCTTAAACGTAGGTGGTAATATACAAACTTAAAAAACCGGCCAAGCGTGAGTCGGACTTGCACACAAAGAATTCCGTACCACCAAACAATATACTTACAATAACGAGCCCTCCGGCCGTTCTCGAAACCAGTTGCGAATCCATATTTTTTATTCTTTGTTCACAACCAGTTGCAAATTAAGAAATTTTTAATTTTGTTCGTCACTAAGCATCTCGATGATTAAGTTTCATTACCGGTTACGACAAAATATTTTTTTTTATTATTCATAACCATCTATCTTTGTGTGCTGGTTTGTTGGCACTATTTTGTTGATTTGTAAGACTCATTCATAGGTTAAGTAAGCAGCAGTGGCAATCACACGTCCTGCTGCCGTTCTCCTTTTCAAGTGAGTTGTGCCGAGCCGAGAGTCTCGGAGTAAAATGGCTGTTACATACGGACGGACAGACCATCAGATCCACAGGATGAATCAATAAGTTCCGTTCTTGCGACTTGCCAATGGAACCCTAAAAAGTCGATATTTCAGTTGTATTGACAACCTTGATGATTAGGCATATAATATATTTACTGAAGAAAATAGAACAATTTAAAGGTGTATTTTTTAATTGAAGACGATTGCAGCCTGGAATGTAAAGGTAGTGTAGTTCCACAAAAATTTAAAACTGTCTTGCTGGACGGATCCAGCAAGACAGTTTTAAAAATTAATAAATTATTCTTATTGTTTCACTGTGTCGAGCTTCATTGTCTGGACGTTTTTCTGGTGATCGCTACTTTGGACACACTCACTCGTGGTTTAGGTACAGTGTGGTGGAGCTGTCCCAATAAAAAAACGTATCGTTTTAACTTAACTTCGTTCGGATTCCGATCCGGGGAAGACCCAAGGCCTGGATGTGAAAAGTGGAGGTTTGAGAGGAGTTCGAACTTTCCATGATTCCTTGAAGATTTAAATCTCTTCTAAAAGAACTGCTGTGGAAGGACGAGGGACCCCACCGTGAGTATTCTTTCCAATAAAGCATCTCTAAATAAATTGATGTCGGACGACCCGATTGACAATCGGCGCATTATCCTGTAGCTGGGCCGGACTGTGACAAGTAAGCTACCGAAGCTTCTACTGGCAACAACCAATATGCAACGATCTTCGGATTAGAACGTGGAACGCCCGTGGACTGTTAATGGCTGGCAAGCTCACCATGTGGCTCACCATACTCGGTCTATGTGAAACACACAAGGTTGAAACGGCCAAGGCCACTTTAACACAGTTAGTGATAACACCCTGTACTACTCAGGTTGCGAGGACAGAAGTCAAAAGGGGGTCGCCATATTACTTCGGTCACTTAAGAACAAGTACATGCGTAGCTACGACCCAGTATCAGAGGGGATCATAGCTATGAGAATCAGTGCAAAACCTAGCGTGCTCAATATCGTTCAAATTTATAACGCGCATACTGAAGGAGCGCCGGATCACGAAGAGATAACGCAAATTTATGCTGGCACCAGATAAGTGTAACATTGGTCGCAATCAAAGCAGACAGAAAGGACAATGTCGTGACAACCAAGAACAAGTCATCGCTAACCGGCGACACTTATGAACTGATCCGTGACTGCAGAATGGTAAGAATGAAACGTCTGCAATGCTAACATCAGAAAGCAATACTCCGAACTCTGGAAAGAAGTCAAGAAGAATTATTGTCGAAGAGACAAGAACAATTTTCTGGCGGACATCTGAACGGAGATAAAACCTCACTCTTTGAAGTTCCAGATCTCAGATCTTTTCAAGAAAGTTCGTCTTTTATCCAGACAGCTCAAACCAAACACATTGGTGATCAACAATTAGGAGGGCAATGCAATCCATGACTTGGAAGTTATAGCAAACAGGGCGCGTGGATACTGTGAAAAGCTCTAAGACCATCAACCAAGCGCTCTGATGGTGCCAGGCCCCAGTTGAATCAGCATAGAATTAGAACCATCAATACTGCAATCCGACGTAACATTAATAAAGGCACTCGCGAGTAAATTCTGAATATAAGGTAAATCATTGAGAAAACCCACAAACACACCTTTTTTTTTTTTTTTTTTTGGTGGGTGGAAAATCATCGAATAACCCCCCCCGCTCTTGGGCAGAGCGAAAGGGACTGACTTCTACTGACTAAAAATCAAACCCATGTTCCTTCTTCTTCGCCCTTGTGTCGGAGCCGCGGTAACCTTTCGATATCCACAGCCCCGACGGGCGTCGGCCCTTGCGGGCCCCTCCTTGCTGACACAAACACACCTCATTTGTAATGTGCTTTATCAACTACAGCAAGGCGTTTGATTGCGTTGACGGTGGAAGGTACTCTTCGAACGGGACATCTGATCTGCCCACTTTAGTCTCTACTCTGACAACCAAGTCGTAGTATTGAGAACACACTGTCTAAGACGTTCTCGTTCAAAAAAGGGTTCAGACAAGGCTGTATAGTTTGGCCGATCTTGTTCAAAATGTATGCGGAGTATATCATGCAAAGAGTGTATGAAGCCTATGAGAGACACTTTTTGCGGCCAATGAGGCAGAAATGTGCATCTTGTTGAAAAGATTGGAAAGAACCAGCGGGGAAATCGGGCTTCTCATAAGCAGAACCAAAACCAAAGTCATGACAGTGCACACAGTCCTATAATACGTTTTTGATCCTTGCTGTTGTGTTTTTGTTTTTTTCCCATGCGCCACATATTCCGGGTCCAGTGATAATAGCAACCTATTATTTGTGCGTTTGGGTAAAATTTTAGTAAACCATTCCATAGGCAATCTCGAAGTCGCAATCATCATTCATCATTTCAGCCAAAAGACGTCCACTGCTGGACATAGGCCTCCCCCAGGCGTCGCCACATTGACCGGTCCCGTGCGTCTCTCATCCAGCGGGTTCCTGCAACCTTGACCAGGTCATCGGTCCACCTAGTGGGACGACGGAAGTCGCAATGCATCGTTTTAATTTCTAAGTCGGGCAATGATTTTTTAATCAAGCGGAATACCTTGATGTAAGTTGTCTGTTTTGTATTGGGCACAAAACATAAATTAATGGTCTTGTATTAGTCGTAAATTCAATACTGCCGAAGTCACCATGAATACTCAATAGCTGATAAAAAGGGGTTAGGACAACTGTAAAAAGTGGCATCCACAAAACATTCTTTTGTTGTCTTTGGAAGTCCTCTCGACTCTTTTGAGCAAAAAAACACAATACAAATTTCCTCATCCACGTATTCGCACAATAAAAAATCAGTAAACTTTTTTGGTATTTCAACCTCTTGAAAATTCTTAAAAACAGTTTTTTTAACACCGGCTGCTTTGTTTCTAGCTTTGTAAAGTCCACTTTTTAAACTAGAGAAACTCGGTATATTAGAAACAAAGTTTAAGACCTTGATTTTTCATATCAATTTTTATTCTTTTGTAAATGGTTGGAATTGGAATATCACTTTCTGTCGCTTTTCGTTTGAGTGCACTTTTTTCTTTTAGTAGAATATTTATAGAGGTATCCAATAAACATGTATGACCTTTCTTGGCTATAACGTTGTTATCCTGTAAGTAAAAAGTCCGCTTATCAGTTTTCCATCGCAATTCTGTAACACTTGGAATCAAATAGGAGTAGCCGCATCAAATTGGCGGAAAAATCGTGCGGTAAAATCTGTGATTTGATTTTTCCTATCACTGCTAACAAAACCAGCAGTCTAGATATTACGATATAATGGTGTACATTTTACTTACTTTCTCAGTAATGCTTCCGTTACATTTCGGGTTCTTTTTATGGTTTATACATCTTAAAAAAGTAGCACCACTTTTATACATTCGGACTTTCGTATATTGATAATTTTCGCAGGTACAGAAAGACTTTGCCACCATTTTTTTCAATGACCTCCATGGCAATACGTAATAATTAAACGTTTAAGAATGATAAATTCAGCCGACAATATCTTTGTTCTGTTGATCAGAATAGAAAATTTTATCTTACAGTATTTATAATATTTTCTATGACAATGTCAATGCTTAATAAAAAGAACATTTTATCTATCATTCACAAGTGGACAGTTCATAAGAATAATACTCATAGAAAAGGTTTTTTATCACTCGATTAAGTTGTTTAGATAGGAACAAACAAGGAGAATAACAAATGTTCCTATCGGATCAACTAAATGGTTGATTCGTTGGAAACAAAAAATAGTTGATCCGTTTCAGTTGATCGGTTTAGTTGATCGGAGTGGAAAACTTGAGTTAATCGTAGCATGTCGCTCACCATTATCTGTTGGTTATGGTGAGTGAAATTCTTTACATAACGTAAATAACGTAACCAAACGTAACATACCTAAATACCTAGGCTCCATCATAACGAATTATGGGTCCTGTGAAAAGGACATGAGAAGGCGGATTGGCATGGCAAAAAGTGCTATGTCACAGCAGGGCTTGCAGTCTCTACACTAATAACGACGCTACGAATGTCGTTAAGCCGAGAAATCGTAAACTTTCTGTAATAGATTTTCAGCTTTATTTCAACAGCATAAGGTTGAAAATCTATTACAGAAAGTTTACGATTTTACGAGTTAGCGACATTTGTAGCGTCGTTATTAGTGTAGAGACTGCAGGCCCTGGACCGATAGAAACATCTCGAGGAAGACAAAGAAGTAGTTTATTACCACACTCGTTTTGTTTTTTCCATATTTCTTTATGGCGCAGAGACCTGGGGCAGCAGTCTCTACACTAATAACGACGCTACGAATGTCGCTAAGTCGAAAAATCGTAAACTTTCTGTAATAGATTGTCAGCTTTATTTCAACAGCATAAGATTGAAAATCTATTAAAGAAAGTTTACGATTTTTCGACTTAACGACATTCGTTGCGTCGTTATTAGTGTAGAGACTGCAGCCCCTGGACGCTCACCGCTAGCGTATCGATGCGTTTTAGATATGGTGCTGCACGAAAATGCTTGGAATTCATTAGACAGAGCACCGAACCAATGATTCTATTCTAACCGATCTCAAATTACCAATGAAGCTGAGCTTCATTACATAACATAAGCTTGAGCGGAAGCTTTGAGTTATTTAGCCACATTTCCAGAAAGAGAGGCGATAACTTAACAAAGCTGCTGATAACGGGTAAGGCAGGCGGGAGAAGGCTCAGAGGCAGACTACTTCCGTTCTGCCCTAAACACTTGTCTGCGATGCTATACCGATGGACCCATAACATGAATTAACTTCCCAGATTTGGAGCTCTAGCTTGGAATCGAAATCTTTGATTTTGAATAAATAACACACATTATTCGATATTGTTTTTAATAAGGTAATAATCACTTACGGTTTGCAACAATTCAAGTTAAACAATTAAATTAAATGATTAAACTGCAGCATAACAATTATATTGTTGATATTCAACGTGAGTATAACCGGCACTATATACATTCCAGCAGGCAATTTGGACAATAACTTGATCTGCAGAGGGTTCTTCTTTATCAAACGTATGAAATCCTTAATTAATTTCGCTTCAACTTCACGTGTATCTGAAATGATGTCGTCAAACAGGTAAATAAATTAAGTTTATTCTCTCAATTTAAAACGTGCCTTACATGTGCGTATTATCATTTGCTTCGGTGTAGGAAACATCGCGACAAAACCAGCATGCCTAAGAGATATCTCTTGGCATGAAAATACAAATGAGAGACCTATGGATAGCTTAATAAACTCTGAAACCAGGTGAACAAAACGATACGGAAAGAGTTAAAAATTAAAATATTAGGAAGAGTAGATTCGGTCGCTATTTCCTAATCAACTACACTGAGAACTCCTTGTAAATATAGAATCAATTCTTAATTAGTTTTATGGCCGACCAGCGGGTGCTAACGATTCCACGGTGTATACGTTTTTTTCATTCATTCATTAACAGCCCCATCACATGGAGGGCTTAATTTCGCATTTGTTCATGTAGTAGTAAAGTAGCGCCAGAACCTATAGTTACGGTGTTAATACATGTTTTATTAAGAAGAATGTTCTCACCAATAATAATCATTGTTTTATAAAGTCGAGCCAGTAGCTGGTGGAGTTTCAACCCTTGATTAGAAATTATTTGTGCAGCCACGATTGGCAATATCGTTATTATTGTATGAAACACTAAAACGATCAACATTTTCTTGTCTTCTCCCTGTAAAATGTTTAATTATTATATGAATATTTGCCGAATAACACAACACAATACACAACTGAAAGATCGGAACAAGAAAATTGTTTATATCTAAAGCCTCAGGTTTTGCTGCTGTGCTCTGTACAGTTAGTCCAAAGAAAAGCCCCATTTTATTATATCGCAAGACACTCACATAAACAAAATAACCTTGAACGATTTTAAACGTTTTTAGAACATGATGTTGTCGGTATCAGTTACAAAAGGTTAGCATAAAATTATAAAATGAAGATTTTTTTTTGTGTGAGTTTAGTAAAATATTTTTTGTGCAAACTATCCTCAACCATGTATACTTACATGAAGAACACAAATTTTGTACACCCGAAACACGTTTTTAATAGTGGCAACCATCATAGAAAAGATAAACTGAAACATAAAGAAATATATAAATATATAATGAAATATATAGTATGATTGCGGGTTTATCAACTTATTTAGAAATACAAGTAGATTCGTACCTGATGGCCAAAGCTAAGCGTCACTTTTTCACAGCAGTTAGCTAAATCCCGATACAGTTCAAACCATTCTTGAATCTGCTCCCTTGTGATATCACATTGCTCATCCGAACTACTATCACATCTCCCTACTCTCTCCTGCGAGGCTGACAACAACGAAGTCAAACATTTGGACAAATGAGCTACTGGCAAAACTACAGCAAAGAATGTTAGTCTTTGATACATTATAGTCATTCTTATAATGGCTTGTGATAGTCGTACTGGAACTAAAAGAAAAATATTCATCCTTCGTCCACTCGTGAAATAAAACCAGATTTTAATACCAGAAATTACTGTAATGACAGCAATGCTAAACCAGAACAAGATCTTCAGGTAGCTACTTAGTTTTTTGTCGTCTTTAGCAAACCATTCACAGAGACGATTGACGCTTTTATAATAAGATATGAAGGAGTGGCTGTAACAGATACCATAAATAAGGACTGACCAATAGTTAACAAAAGTAATAATAGTAATAACAATATATATACAATTATTGAGTTCAGTGTACTCGCCACTCTGTATCAACGTATATATTTCGCAAACTACAACAAACGAATGAAAGATAGCCTGGACAAATATTTGGAAAATAATCAAATATTTCTTTGCCGTAGACTGGCTGCAATAATCCCTGTAAACGCTAAAAACTTTTTCTATAACAAACAAATGGTTTAACCACTTTAACGAAGACATTTACGTGCGTTTTGTTACGTGTCTCGATAAAGACATTACAGTAATAGTATTAATGAACAAAACATAATCATTTAATAGCCGGAAGACATTTGAATGTAATTATCTATTAAACGTAGGTGGCAATATACAAACTTAAAAAACTGGCCAAGCGCGAGTCGGACTCGCACACAAAGAGTTCCATACCACCAAACAATATACTTACAATACCGAGCCCTCCGGCCGTTCTCGCAACCAGTTGTGAATCAATATTTTTTATTCTTTGCAACCTGTGGCAAATTAAGATTTTTTTTGTTCGCAACTGTGCATCTCGATGATTCAATTTTAGAACCGGTTACAACATATATTTTTTTCTAAATCATAACCATCTTTGTTTGCTTGTTTGTTCACACTATTTTGTTGATTTGTAGTAGAGCCGTAGGGGCGTCGATCTTTGCAGTGTGGCTGGTAAAAAGTGGATGAAAGTGGCCGGAAATCGAGTTAAGAAACTTCAATACACACAATAGCAGAATTATAATAGTTTTTCATATTATGCTATGATAATGAAAAACAAAGTTACTACAGTAGTTTTACGAAAAAGTCCCAAGTCTAAAAGGCAATCTAACATCACCATTCTCCTGCCCTTATCCCAATTTATTTCGGGTCGGCGCAACATGTCTTCCTCTTCCATACTTCCCTATTTCTCGTCATTTCAGCAGTCACCTTCTTTCTAGCCATATCATCCTTCACACAGTCCATCCATCGTTTCTTTGGCCTTCCTCTCCTTTTATAGCCATCTACGTTCATACTCAACATTTTCCTCACAACATTTCCGTCATTCCTTCGCATCACATGTCCATACCGCGACAATCGATTACCAATCAACTTATCATTCACCGGCGCCACTTTCAGACTTCCTCTTATGTACTCATTCTTTATTTTATCCATTCGCGTCACACCGCACATCCCCCTTAGCAGTCTCATCTCAGCCATATGCCCTGCCTTTCGTTTATCCCCTTTGAGGCCCAACATTCTGATCCATACACGACAGCAGGTCTAATCATGATCTTATAAATCATTCCCTTGAGTTTAAGGGGGATGCGGGAATCGCATATTGTTCCCGTGACCTGCCGCCATTTCATCCGTCCAGTGCTAATTCTGTGCACTACGATCTATTTCGCCATCGCTTTGCACGAGTGAACCGAGACACCGAAAGTCGGAGCAAATTGGAAGAAGCACGCCATCTAGCGCTATGGCTCCAGAACTGGAGAGACCGCCGAAATCGCAAAACATGTATTCAGATTTACTTCTGCTGATTTTCAAGCCAACATTCTCCAGCTTCTGTTGCCATTTCTCCAATCTGCTCTGGATCTCAGGTCCATCTTCACCGACGAGAACAATGTCGTCGGCAAACAGCATGCACCAGGGTGCCTCTTCTAGTATGTCCGACGTCAGAGCATCCATAATCAACAAGAAGAGGTAAGGGCTTAATAAGCCCGACCCTTGGTGCAAGCCTACAGTCACATTGAACTTGTCAGCGTCGCCAGCAGCTGACCGGACATAGGTACAAGATTGATTGTACAAAGCACGAATTAACTCTACATTCTTCCCTGGTATACCTTTCTCTTTCAAGACCCACCACAACACACCACTCAAAGGCAATCTAACATTAAATCTTATATAAACCAATTTTTGTTGAAAGTTCAGTTTACGTTCTACAAACCTAAATGAAATAAGAGGGGCACAATTTTTACGGCTTTTGAAGCAAATATCTTGTCAAACATAGACTTATGAAAAAAAAACGTATTTAGGATAACTTGGATATTATCATCTGATATAAGGTAGACGAGCAGGAAATACATTATGTCGATGAGTATAATATCTACTTGGGCTAGTTAGTATCTTTCGAAAACAGGCAAGAAAGAGAAATCGATCGCAGAGTCGAAAATGCCTGGAAAAGCTACTGGTCCATCAAGAGGCTAATGAAGGGAGATCTTCAGGTTTCCCTGAAGCGCAAACTCATCGACATGTGCATTCTGCCCGTCCTAACATGCGGTGCTCAGACGTGGTCTCTCATCGAGAATCAGAAGTTCAGCCTTGGAGTATGCCAAAGGGCAATAGAACGTAGTATTTTGGGTGTCAAAAGACAAGACCGAATTCGAAACACCTCGCTGCGCTCCAAAACGGGCATAGTAGACGTTGGCAAAAAGGCTGCTAGGCTAAAATAGGATTGAACGGGTCACGTCAGCCGCATGCACGATGACCGCTGGGCAAAAGCCGCAACACGATGGTTGCCGGAAGACGGACGGCGCCGCCGAGGCCGGCCCAGAAAGAGGTGGCGAGACGATCTGGACGCACACCATGAGGGCTGGTTCGAGGTGGCTCAGGAAAAGAGCACTTGGAAGGAATTGGGGGAGGCCTTTGCCCAGCAGTGGGACAGTACAGGCTATTAAAAAAAAGAGATTTTTTATTCTTAATTTCTCATCACAGTTTTTGTAACAGTTTATAGAAGACACCTGTCGCTGTCCTTTACAACTTTGGTGCCAAGAAGTAAAGTAATTATTACATTAGGTACATACCGACGGATGGGAAAAATCCATAACGGTGTCGTTTTTGCGAGATGGAAACTGAACCCTAAAATTACAATATTAAAAACCTTGAATGATTAAAGGTAAACAATTTGCTAAAGATTAAAAGAAGAACATTTTAAAGGTTTTGTGATCCATTCTCTGTTTGCAACGTAGTGCTTCCCCACCCATCCAATTTGTTTTACTTACTGAATATTATGTCACTCCTGGACATGAGTTGGAACCTTACAGACGCTGGACACAGGTTGTTTCGCTTGATATCTACGGAAGAGAGTGTCAGACTTCTACTGTAAAAAAAAACGGGTCGAAAGCCACCTGTATAATTTTAATTATTTTAGAGGGGTACATTGGGACCACAAATAAAATAAACCTACTTATGCCTTTAAAAAGTACGGTCAACCAAAAAATCTTAAGTTATAGAAATAAAACTAATTTTATTAAATGATAAAATATATCTTTTATTTCAAAAATAGTAGCCTGACTTAGAATGAAGCATAAAAAAATTTAATATTATGAAATTTGCATACAAAAGTTTAATTGAAAAGCAGGAGTTAACAGGGGTAATGTAATGTGATACGAAGTACTATGGTATCATATGTTAATAGGAGATTAATCATTTCTTTCGGGCTGTCAGTGTCACCAAATACAGGAGTTAAAACAGGAGTAAAGTAATGTAAAGTGTTATATAGTACTAGGGTATCATAAAAAAAAATAGCAACCCGACAAAAAAGAAGTTCTAAAGAAGTGACTGCACAATAGATGTGTAGGAGAGAGATAGAGCTATATACGCGCAAATCATATTTAATAGTTCTCTCTCTCTCTCTCTCTCGGTCTTACTGACTGATATTTTGTTAAAATATTGCTAAAATTATCATTTTATTAGTGCTACCCAATAAAATTACCCTTTTGGTCTAGCGGCAGTAGTTCGGTTGTTAGTCCGGGTGACAGAACTACTGCAACTGAAATGTTGCAGTAGTTCGGTTGAAACACTCCTGGATGATGCGGAAGTACCCATTTTAAATACGGACAGGCCAATAATTTTCCAACAAGATGGATGTCCAGCTCATTGGACATTGATTGTCAGAGAACATCTTGATAACTGTTTTCCAGGCAGCTGGATTGGTAGAGATGGGCCCATTCCTTGGCCCGCGCGATCGCCCGACCTGACGCCGTTAGATTTTTGTGTCTGGGGACTGGCAAAGGAGCTCGTATACACAACTGAGATTTCAACAAGAGAAGAACTAATTCAAAGAATAGAAGCAGCTTTCAGAACAATGAAAGAAGAAATGCAGCTTAAAATCACCACGACAGAAGTTAGAAATCGCTGTCGTAAATGTATACGCTGTGGCGGCAGCCATTTTGAACATCAAAATTAAAAAATCAAATCAAAAACTGTCTTTTTTTTTTACTCCTTAAAATCGACTTTAACTGGTTCAGGCATCATCATCAACTTCTTCTTCATCAACTTCAAAAATTGTAAAGCTATCTAATTAATGATACCTTAAAAAAAAGAGCAATAACTCAGCATGTTTTTAAAATTATTTGAACACCTGTAGTTATTTTATTTATTTTTTAAATGTCAATTAAAATCCATTTTTTTTCTTTAATTTTTTTTTCTTTTTATTTTAAATAGTCTGAAAGTTATTTTTTTAGTAAATACGGTGCTTCGAAATGATTTCATACCATTAAACACACAGGCCAATAAAGTAAATTAAAAAAAATAGAATTTTTCACTCAATCTTTGCGTTATTAGGCCTTAATTGGAAAAATTTGGGATTTTGGTACCAAAATCGTAAAAGTTCTCTAAAAAAATAAATATCAGACTTTGGTTAGGACAAATATGGCTCAAAATGTTCTAGATGGTCTGTATTAACTCCCCTTTAAGGCTTTGCACCCACCTTCCAAACACCCTGTATAGCACCGAACTACTGCCACTCTTTAGTTGCAACAGTTCGGATACATTTTGTTTTTGTTTGAGAAAATAAGGATAGGTAGTAAAGTCCCACAAATTACCAAGAGAACAGAAATTAAGTTAAACTTTCAGGCTTTTTTGAAAAACAAAGTACTGCCTATCTTCAAGAATTATCCAACTATTAACCAACTTATTGTTGCCTTAGGCTACAAGTCACTTAATACGATTAGTGCTGAATGTATTCTAGATATCGTTCTGTTTCTGACAATTGTGTGAAGACGACAGAAACCAAATTATGTTTTAATAATGTAGTTAGTGAGCCGTGCCTTGCGAATAAGAAAACTAACAACAATAAGCTAGATGACAAAAACAGTCTAATTAGTCCTTCAGATAGATTTCCAAACATATTGGACACAATTTTTTTTTTTTCTCGTAAACAAAAAATGAAGACGATACAGTGCTTTGAATAAGTACTCGTGTGACGGCACACTTAAGTATTTTTTTTACCAAGTCAATTAGCACGTCACTTTAAGTGACGTGTTATCTTCGTATAAAAATAACACGCATCCAATATTTTTATGAACTATTTACTAAACAGAATCATGATTTTTTTAAATCGTTATCCTCATTCTAGAATCTTCGCAGCCGGTCGCACTCGCTTGTTGCCTTCACTAATCGCCTAACATATTGTATTTAATAAAAGTAGCGTAAACTTACCCCATTAGTTCCTTATCTTTCAATTACACTCCTTTGCAAAAAAAACGGGCACCTTAGGAAATTTACGTTCTAAGGTCGATTTGAGTTAATTCAATGAAATTTAATTGTTTGACGTAGTCTGTATACTTATAATCTTGTAAATTAATACGCGTGAAGTGAACTGTGGCAATTTAAAAAAAAATCTATGAATTCTTTAAAACCGATGTACACGGCCAAACAATAAGAAGTGGTCGGCAATAAAAACAAGAAGATTTTTTTACTTTGTTTAATATAAAGTTACAAATGTAATAACCTAATAACGAGTGTGACCTCCTCTTGCCAAAATCACAGCTTGAATCCTTCTGGGCATGCTTTCCACGATGTTTTTAATGACGTTTTGAGGAATACGTTCCCACTCTTCACTCTTCTCCAATGACTCTTTTTAGCTCCCTGATGTTTTGTGGAGCATGTTGCACTGATCTTACCCGTCTCTTTAGAACATCCCAGACATGCTCAATTGGATTGAGGTCAGGACTTCGAGCTGGCCAATCTAAACGACGGATCCCAACTTCTTGCATGTACGCTTCCACGTCGCCAGAACGGTGCGGGCGAGCATTGTCGTCCATAAAAATGGAATCTTCCCCAAGTGCAGTCAATGCGGGTTGTGCATATGGAATTAGGACTTCCATTATGTACCGGTGTGCATTTAATGTTCCATTTTCTATGAGAACTAACTCCGTACGCCCCGTCGAATTAATTGCTGCCCAAAACATAACGGAGCCTCCGCCATAAGGAGTGATTTCTTCGAAACACACTTCCGCATAGCGTTCCCATGGTCTTCGTAGCATTCGCCGGCGTCGGTCCTCTCCACACAAAGAGATTCTAGCTTCATCAGAAAACAATACTTTATTCCAGTCCTCCAGAGTCCATGAAGCACAGTTTCGAGCAAACTGAAGTCGAGCAACACGGTGCTCACGGAGTAATTTAGGTCCCCGAGCCGGGCGGTAACTCCTGATATTGGCAGCCAAAAGCCTCCTCCTGACAGTCCACAAGCTAACTTCTACTCCTCTTACTTCTTCAAGGCTCTTCTTCAGGTCCACACTTGACGCCTTACGATTCCGCAAGGCCTGACTCACCAAAAAGCGGTCATCTCTTGGTTCTGTGCGTCGTTTTCTTCCCGAACCGGGTCTTCTTTTGACCGAACCGGTCTCTTGATACCGTTGCCAAGTCCTCTGGACAGTTGAACGACTCACATTTAGCCGCTGAGACACGTAAGTTTGCGAACAACCTTCTTCAAGTAGGGCTATAATTTTACCGGTCCTTATCGCTATATCACTCATGTCAAAAAGTGGTATTTAATGTAAAAAGAAAGATAAAATTGTTTAATTTGCAGAAAATATCCAAAAAGTTTTAAAATTTTAGTAATCAGTAATAAAATCGTTTCAGCAATAGGGTATTTCACCAAAAAAATCTAATTAGTTCGTCAGATAGATTTCCAAAAAATAATTGACACGTATTTTTTCTTTTTTCACGTAAATAAAAGATAAAGAAGATACAGTGCTTCGAAAAGTCGTTTCATGTCGTGTGACGTCACAAGGTTAGTACTTTCTTACCCACAAAGTGACGTGAAAATCCCCCACTCATGATCTTTGACACGTTTTATTTTCGTCAATTTGAGAAAACAAAAAACACGTATCCAATATTTTTCGATAATCTAACAGACGGACTAATTAGATTTTTTTGGTGAAATACCCTATTCGCGCCATTAGTAAAGCAATTTAACAATAATCTACAATAATCATTATTTTCCTTTTGTTAATTTCAAAATTTAAATTTGGAACGTACAGAATCACGCCAGGATTCTTCAAATAACATGCCAATACATCGTCAAATTAATAAAACCTCTTACTTGTCCTTCTTCATTGAAGTAGAGAAAAAAATATGAAGTGCCCGTTTTTTTTGCAAAAGAGTTTATTATGTTTCTGTAAATGCTTTGGATGTAATAAAACGACATATTAAGTTAATGTTAGATAGAATAGCCTCATTTTATTTATATTCGCTTATGATTCGTACATAGAGCATATTAAATAGCAAAGTGTACAAAACCACGAAACAGTTTTGTTTTTATTTTAACTATAGTAACTTCACTGAAATACGTACTTACGGATGACAAACCATTGACATAAAATACTATTAAAGACAGTGTTAAAGTTACATTATTATAAGGAAAAGTTTAACAAATCAATGTATTAAACAAAATGAATTAATAATAGAACTGGGGGTCTAAAATGACCACTTCAGCAGATAATAATATGAATTGCGTTAAAAAGCGTAAAATGGTCTTTTTATTATAGTAACTGCGTGTGACCATTTTACAAATTTTAACGCAATTCATGTTATTTTCCTATTATGATCTATTTTCGCAAAGGGTCACAGACGCAGTTACTATCATGAAAAGTCCATTTTACACTTTTTAACGAAATTCATATTATGGTCTGCTAAAGTGGCCATTTGAGACGCCCTGTACGCTATATTATATTGCTAAGACGAGTGTAAGTGAGGACGCTCTAGGCAAGGCTTCTTCAATTGCACGCCACTCAACTCGATACTCCGTATCCAGTTAATACCAGTTACCCTGCAAATACCGTTCGCTCCACCAAGCCTGAGGGCATCTCACCTTACGCTTGCCGATTCGCAGTATCCACTCAAGAAGACGTCTTCGTTTGAAATGTTTAGTCGGCCCAGTGTCACTTCAGTTGGTTTATTCTGTGATATATGTCTCTCTTGTTCTCAGTCACCTCATTCCGGATGCGATTCCTCAAAGAAACTCTTAACATAGCCCGCCCCATACGTCGCTAACCGACCTTAAATGTATGAACCTAACGTACTGTTCTATGTCTGTCGTAGTGTTTTCACGTATCGACTCTACATGTTATAAAACAAAGTTCTCGGCCGCGTCTGTTTGGGTTTGTTCACGATAAAATCAAAAACTACTGCACGAATTTTCATGATGTTTCCACCAATGAAGGAAGGTTTTAATATCTAAAAACTTTCAAAATTCAACCCATAAGGAAGTTGAATAGGGGAAGAAAGTTTGTTGGTATATTTATCGACATCCCCGCGGGCGAAGCTGCGGCATCAGCTAATAATTTATATGACATGATTGAATTGCAACAAAACAAGGACATAATTGACAGTTAATGTGAGTATAACGGGCAGAATATACATCCCAGCAGGAATGTTAGACAATAGCTGGATCTCTAGTGGATTCTTCTTTAACAGACGTATAAACTCCTTCACCGATTTCACTTCAGCTTCGCTTGAATCTGAAATAAGAATAAGAGAATTACTGATTAAGGCCACTTTTATCTTTAATTAGTAATTCTCTTAATTTATCAAGTCTAGAATCATAAAAAGTGGTTTTAAAAATTATTATTATTATTATAGCTAGCCTATGTTGTCCCACTGCTGAGCAAAGGCCTCCCTCCATTCCCTCCAACGGTCGCGATTCTGTGCAACGTCTCTCCAATTCTCAAGGAAGACATCCAGTTCGTCCCGCCATCTCCTACGTGGTTTGCCACGACCTCGTGTAACTGTTTCAGGGCACCAATCCTGTGCTTTACGGTTTTAAAAATACTACAGGTTATTTACTAGCATCATAGTCTTTTGGATTTTTCTAATTTGGTGTGATTTTAGAGTAAAATAAATAAATGTGTGTGGCGCTTCGCTCGAGGTCGCTGGCGTTTATCGTCGCCTTAAAGTTCGTAGCAAGGCGCGGTGATGGAAGGTGTAAAGCTGTAATCGAGTGGCGTCCAAGGAATGGAAAGAAAAAAAAGTAAAAACAAAAAAATAAAATAAAATAAAAGCCGTAGTCACACGTTATAGGTACCAACCTAAACACTTTAATAGTGTTTGACTACGGCTTTTCTTTTTGTTCTATCCTGAAAATCTTGTTTCATACTTTTTCAGCGTCTTTTTATTTTGTCGTTGTCGGGTTTTTGTTTTTATTTTTTTTTATTCAAACAGTTTTTTTGTTATTTTTTTTTAACACATCTCTTTTTGTCCGCTAGAGGGCGTCACTTTAAATTTGAGCAATATTTTGGAAATGTACAAGTGAGGCCCTTTCAAATGATACCAAACACGGCGTATTTATCTCCATTTTTATCACATTACTTTTTATCCGCTAGAGGGTGCCATGTCGAGTTTTGTGACACGTCACGTAGCCTATGTTCAGCGGACAATATTAAGACGGTTCTAACGATACTGCATATGTCAAGTTCCGATAAGTAGATTAGGAACTATGAGGGAACAGATGAAGATACTCACATCACATACATAAGTACATACATAGCCAGTCAAAATCATAATTCTCCTTTGGCTTTGCCGTAGTCGGGTAAAAAGTGTTGGTCGATCGGCGGTGAGATGCCCAGACGACATTGTTGCCACTGCAGGCATATGTACAGACGTAACTGAGTAAGTCAACTACATTTTTCCACAAAATCATCATCACAATCAGCCTATAATGTTCCCACTGCAGGGACTCAGGCCTCCGCACTAGGAGAAGTATGGCACGCGGGCAGATTGCGGTTTGGTAGATGTCACATATTTAGAATTTTTTGGTTTTAAGACACGCCTGTTTCCTCTCAGTATTTTCCTTGACCGTTTTGTGAGTAGTGGTGATGAAATAAATTACACAACGTAATGCGCCTGCCTGGATTCGAACCCATGACTTACTGTTCGTAAGTCGGGGCCGCCACCACTAGACCATCACTGCTCTTCCACAAAAACAGGATACATTCATTTATCAAATTTTGCATAGAGGTCAGCAAGGTCAAACATTATTTTAAAAATCTTACCAACTGCTAAAATTGTATTATAAAGTCGAGCTAAAACTCTGTGGAACTTGTTCCCTTGGTTTCGAGCCAATTGTCCAGCAACGATTGGCAACAGCATTACCAAGGTGTAAGTAAATATAGCCATTATTACTTTTTTCAACTCAGTGGTGTGTATCCCTTTCTGAAATAAAAAAATATAAATGTACAATAATTATGTAAAGAAGTAAACCTTGTAAGCTAGCGCGCTTGTAGCTTGTGAGTGAGTAAACCCCGAATACAAATAATATTTTATCATAATAATTATTATCTTATCATCAAAAAAAAAAATTATGAAAGGTAGTATTTAAACGAGTGAGTAAATTAAAATTTTAAGTGACAAAAATAATTAATTTGGGTCACAGAATTACTAAGTGAGCGACTGACTGCGAGCGACAATAAATCAACGGAACGGCAACTTACAAACATTAATGTGAGTTAAATAAAATACAAAATGAGTAGCTTCATAATATTTGAGCGACCTAATATTTGTATGAGTGACAACGTTACGTCCTGCATTTTTTTAAATATTTGACAAATTATTTATTTAAACTGAATGGCATTATATCTTAAATGAAGTGTTTCCAATGGAAAAATCACTTTGAAAAATACTATAATGAGCAGAGAGAAAAAAAGTGTGTGCTTAGTAGCACACACTTTTTTTCGAAAATGTTCGTATGAAATAACTATTTGAAGAAAGACTATTGGCCAAGAAATTTAATTATTTAAGGGTAGGGGTAGGGGTTTAATAAAATAAGACAATGTATTCCGCAAAAATAAAGCAATATGTATTTACTTAAATCAAATGAAGAAATAAAAAATAAAATAAGAATCGTTGACTGAAGTCAACTAATAAAAACAAGTAAGTACCTACTTAGTTTTTGTAATAATACGAAGTAACATTAATAGGTTATGAGGAGCCCTACTACTTATCGTCACTGGTAAATAAGTACTGGCTTGGACTTAGCGGGATGGCCTCGTTTTCTTTTTTGGCCAATGGGTATAATTTTTTTCCAATTTTTATTTTACAACTTTTTCGGCGTGATTGATACACATATTGGTACCAAATTTCAGCTTTCTAGTGCTAACGGTCACAGAGATTAAGCGAGGACGGACAGACGGACAGACAGACATGACGAAACTATAAGGGTTCCTAGTTGTCACAAGAGCCTTTTTGCCAGTCCGAATTTGGCAGTGTGGTTTTCTGGAAAGCAACCGACAGTTTTTTATACTCGTCAAAAGTTTGCCAGCTATCATTGTAGTTTAAATTTTTCGCATTATAGTTGTAAATCAAATAAATTATATTTTTGGTAGAATCAGATGCTATTATCTTTATTTTTATGCGTTTCTTCGCCCAGACATAAGCTTCCGTCCATTGTCGAACCTCTATAGTAAAAAAATCAAACATAGTAAAAAAAAACAAACAATCTGTAGTTTTCATTTAAAAATGTTATCAAAATAAAAAACACAGGACCTCAAATAGCATATCTGGTGGAGTTATGAGAGTAGCGGCTGCGAAGGACCAATAAGCGTTGTGTAAATTATAGTTTAAGCGGGAGTGAATGCTGCCAACTGGTTTTATTTAGAGGGAACGGTATTAGGACTTACTTGCAGTTTGAAGGATCGCCTGTAACGATGGCTGACGACTGGAAAGCGCCGTGTAGAGGTCTTGAATGTGGTTTCTTCCCAGCACGTTTTTATTATTGTCCCACTTGTGTCGGCCGACACTCACAGATTGGTTATTTGGTTTTATGGTTGCGTCTTGGTGTATTTGCGGTGCGCACCGCAATAACTAAGCGGTATCGCGTAAAGAGGTGTTAAGCCGTTGAAGACAGTTGAAGATATGAATTTTAAGTGTTCCTTTTCATCATGGAGTGGTGGTTTTTCTTCATCACCTCGGAAGCTCGCGTCATTGGACGCTTGCGGCAATACTCCTTTCTCTTTCTGTCGCATGGAGGCGGTATAGGAGGGAAAGAGAGGGGTAGATAAAACCAGCGCAGGCAACATGACAGGAAATATAACGCGGTAAAAGTGTTTCGGATATATGGTAGCGTGTTGTACCACGTTCGGAAATATTATAGTAAAAAAAACGTATGCTACATAAGACTTGCGTAAGCAATATCAGTAACCAATAATCCTATGTCCAGCAGTGGACGTCTTTTGGCTGAAATGATGAACCAATAATCATTAATAAAGCAGCTTACAAAACGTTGCTCAAAGTGAACTTTTTACCCGACTGCGGCGAAGCCCAAAAGGAGGGATGTGTTTGACGTGTATGTATGTAAGTATGTATGTATGTATGTCCGTTTCTTTGTTCCCTCATAACTCATAAACGGATGAACCGATTTGAATGAAATATACGTCGTTAGATTCGTCTTAATGGCTTGAGTGAAAAAAAAATTTTTTTTGAACTCCGCGATTTGGCCCCCAAAATCCGCAATTTTTCTAAAAACAAAGAAAAATTGCGGATTTTGGGGGCCAAATCGCGGAGTTCAAAATTTTTTTTTCCAATATCATCGATTAATGTATCAAATTATAGGGTTTTAAAAGGAGATTACAAAAATATAAATAACACTTATATGTTTAAAAGAAATTCAAACTGACAAATCCTGTAAACAAACACAACAGATAAATCATCTGCGATGAATTTTACGCGACCAACGAAGGATCAAACACAAAAGAACTAAAAAGTTGGAAATAAAAAAAGTAGTTATAAAACTAAAAAACCCGACTGAAAAAACTGAAAAGCAAAAAACAAGCACATTTAAAAAAAAACAAAACTTGGAAACAAATCGTGACACTGTGTGCCTCACGGCTGCGCCAAAAAGGCCCAGTTCAGCAAAATGCCGGGCAACCACAATAATATAATATATATAACACAATTGTCACTCCAAACAATCATGAACAATCGGCTCACCTGTATCGTCCTTATAATGATATTAGGGTTACCCTAGTCTTTATCTTGAAATCAAAACCCAACTCGTACTCACTTCAAAAATAAAGACTGAAGTAGGTTTTCTTGGAGGAATCCATTTTTAATAAATGAATATTTTGAAGCTCGCCCTAATTAAATTGTCAAGCTGATTACAAACACAGTGTCATAACAAACGAACTATGAAAAAACATTACCAAAAGGTAGTAAAATTTAAAAAAGAACGGAAGGCACTGTTGCTTCTTCTTAGCGTGTCGATAAGAGGAAGCAACAGTGCCTTCCGTTATTTTTTTACTGTTGCTTGGCAGCGTTGATTAAAAAATAATTAAAACGACCACGTATTAATGGCGCATCGTCGTCGAAATTATTGACCGTCAACATTGACTTATCGACAAAATGGAATTAACATATTAATAATGTTTTGCTTACGATCATTAAAACCATTACTTTATCGTTGCCGACGAAACACGTGTCATGTCACAGAAAATTACTGCAATCAAATTATTAAACAATTTACTGTTCCTGGAAAATCTTCTGGGCATATATCGGAATTATTGTATCACGAGGAAGAAAATAAAATATTTTATAATTTTCAAAATATTATTCCAGACTATATTCTACTCACTTGTTATTGCAATAAAACTGTATTATTTGTTAGGAAAAGTTGTGCCCGATCAAGTGAATGTAATTTATTGTGCCTTTTCTACTTCAGCTTATGTTAATTCTTTGACTTCCGTCTTTATTAGTATCTGCCATAGTAATGCTTTTCAGTCGTATTACAGAAGCATTAGTCATCTCTTTGACGTTTTTAAAAATGACACAAAATTAAGAAAATCTCTGAAGAAAGTTTACTGGTTCACCATACTCATTACTTTATTATTTATCGTCTTCGTTGTTATCAGATCTTTGGAGGTTTTGAAAAAGTTTCCACAAATGAATCAGTTTCTTATTCTTACAATTTTCACAGTACAATCGATTATAAGACTAACTATTATTTACCAGCAAATAATGTTGTTTTTTGTTATTATGATAGTAGTTTGTTTGTTCAAAACATTAAATTCGTTGGTATCGGCCGCTCAGGAGAGAGTAGGGAGATGTGATAGTAGTAGTTCGGATGAGCAATGTGATATCACAAGGGAGCAGATTCAAGTATGGGTTGAACTGTATCGGGATTTAACGAACAGCTGCAACAAAATTACTGTATGCTTCGGTCGTCAGGTAGGTTGAACCCCTTTGTATTTGGCACTGAATAAAGTAATTCCATCAGTCATTTCTGTGAGTACCACTGCAACGTTTATATGAAAAAGAAACGACTTAAACATATTTTTTATACTGTTGTCTTTCTTACCGGTTTGTTTTGGCTAATCTCGCACAATTTTGACGTCATTTTTACTGGCAGATAGCTGATGTTATAAATGTTACTTACAGCTGAATGAAAACAAGTGCTTATTTTGTAGATGCCAGTTATTTCCAGATTTCATAAAACTGCAGAGGAAATACCCTTAATTTATGTAGATTACATTCTCATGGTAGATTTATTTAAATGTACCGTTTAAAAACTTTTTGTTTTTGTATTTCAGTATTTTTACTCGCTAGTTTTGTCAATGCCAAACAACATTTTGATGATTTACCAAATTTGTTACCAGATCGGTGTAAATGTGAGTATGCTATGCCCTTTTGGCCTTGTACAGGACCATGTTTAGATGTTTTTCTAAAGTTGTTTGTACCCATTTTTTTATTTATTTAACAATTTCTTTTCGGTTCCCGTAGCGAGATTTCTGAATAGGTACCTTATCTTTCATTCTTTCCACTTGGCTTTGGATTACTGTGCTGTGCTGTAAAATTTTTAGTAGATCAATTTAGAACTCTATTCAATACTTATATTCATTACTAGCTTTTGCCAGCGGCTTCGCCCGCGTGAAAATTACGATTTTCCATACAAAGTTTCATCACCTATTTAACTACCTTAGGGGTTGAATTTCAAAACAGCTTTTTTTTTTAAAACGTTGCCCCACTCTAGGAATTTCTCCTGTATCGTGGGTGCGTTCACAAACATTTAAACTCACATACACAAACACTCTTACTAGGTACAATGGTTTGGGCTGGGCGTTGATGAGTCAGCCAGTCAGTCAGGACTTCTCTTTTTATTTATATAGATAGATAATACTACGTTTTGCTACAAAATATGAACACCATTCAATCAATTTGCTACATTTTTTTTTTAATTGCCTTTATTAAAGGGGAAGCAGGCGGGGTCCATTCTATTTTAATTTTTTCTTTTCATAATTTAATATTCAAATGAACCCCGCCTGCTTCCAAGTTTTGTTTTTTTTTAAATGTGCTTGTTTTTTGCTTTTCAGTTTTTTCAGTCGGGTTTTTTAGTTTTATAACTACTTTTTTTATTTCCAACTTTTTAGTTCTTTTGTGTTTGATCCTTCGTTGGTCGCGTAAAATTCATCGCAGATGATTTATCTGTTGTGTTTGTTTACAGGATTTGTCAGTTTGAATTTCTTTTAAACATATAAGTGTTATTTATATTTTTGTAATCTCCTTTTAAAACCCTATAATTTGATACATTAATCGATGATATTGGAAAAAAAAATTTTGAACTCCGCGATTTGGCCCCCAAAATCCGCAATTTTTCTAAAAACAAAGAAAAATAGAAAAATTGCGGATTTTGGGGGCCAAATCGCGGAGTTCAAAATTTTTTTTTCCAATTTTGTAGCAAAACGTAGTATTATCTATCTATATAAATAAAAAGAGAAGTCCTGACTGACTGGCTGACTCATCAACGCCCAGCCCAAACCATTGTACCTAGTAAGAGTGTTTGTGTATGTGAGTTTAAATGTTTGTGAACGCACCCACGATACAGGAGAAATTCCTAGAGTGGGGCAACGTTTTAAAAAAAAAAGCTGTTTTGAAATTCAACCCCTAAGGTAGTTAAATAGGTGATGAAACTTTGTATGGAAAATCGTAATTTTCACGCGGGCGAAGCCGCTGGCAAAAGCTAGTAATGAATATAAGTATTGAATAGAGTTCTAAATTGATCTACTAAAAATTTTACAGCACAGCACAGTAATCCAAAGCCAAGTGGAAAGAATGAAAGATAAGGTACCTATTCAGAAATCTCGCTACGGGAACCGAAAAGAAATTGTTAAATAAATAAAAAAATGGGTACAAACAACTTTAGAAAAACATCTAAACATGGTCCTGTACAAGGCCAAAAGGGCATAGCATACTCACATTTACACCGATCTGGTAACAAATTTGGTAAATCATCAAAATGTTGTTTGGCATTGACAAAACTAGCGAGTAAAAATACTGAAATACAAAAACAAAAAGTTTTTAAACGGTACATTTAAATAAATCTACCATGAGAATGTAATCTACATAAATTAAGGGTATTTCCTCTGCAGTTTTATGAAATCTGGAAATAACTGGCATCTACAAAATAAGCACTTGTTTTCATTCAGCTGTAAGTAACATTTATAACATCAGCTATCTGCCAGTAAAAATGACGTCAAAATTGTGCGAGATTAGCCAAAACAAACCGGTAAGAAAGACAACAGTATAAAAAATATGTTTAAGTCGTTTCTTTTTCATATAAACGTTGCAGTGGTACTCACAGAAATGACTGATGGAATTACTTTATTCAGTGCCAAATACAAAGGGGTTCAACCTACCTGACGACCGAAGCATACAGTAATTTTGTTGCAGCTGTTCGTTAAATCCCGATACAGTTCAACCCATACTTGAATCTGCTCCCTTGTGATATCACATTGCTCATCCGAACTACTACTATCACATCTCCCTACTCTCTCCTGAGCGGCCGATACCAACGAATTTAATGTTTTGAACAAACAAACTACTATCATAATAACAAAAAACAACATTATTTGCTGGTAAATAATAGTTAGTCTTATAATCGATTGTACTGTGAAAATTGTAAGAATAAGAAACTGATTCATTTGTGGAAACTTTTTCAAAACCTCCAAAGATCTGATAACAACGAAGACGATAAATAATAAAGTAATGAGTATGGTGAACCAGTAAACTTTCTTCAGAGATTTTCTTAATTTTGTGTCATTTTTAAAAACGTCAAAGAGATGACTAATGCTTCTGTAATACGACTGAAAAGCATTACTATGGCAGATACTAATAAAGACGGAAGTCAAAGAATTAACATAAGCTGAAGTAGAAAAGGCACAATAAATTACATTCACTTGATCGGGCACAACTTTTCCTAACAAATAATACAGTTTTATTGCAATAACAAGTGAGTAGAATATAGTCTGGAATAATATTTTGAAAATTATAAAATATTTTATTTTCTTCCTCGTGATACAATAATTCCGATATATGCCCAGAAGATTTTCCAGAAACAGTAAATTGTTTAATAATTTGATTGCAGTAATTTTCTGTGACATGACACGTGTTTCGTCGGCAACGATAAAGTAATGGTTTTAATGATCGTAAGCAAAACATTATTAATAAACGTTAATTCCATTTTGTCGATAAGTCAATGTTGACGGTCAATAATTTCGACGACGATGCGCCATTAATACGTGGTCGTTTTAATTATTTTTTAATCAACGCTGCCAAGCAACAGTAAAAAAATAACGGAAGGCACTGTTGCTTCCTCTTATCGACACGCTAAGAAGAAGCAACAGTGCCTTCCGTTCTTTTTTAAATTTTACTACCTTTTGGTAATGTTTTTTCATAGTTCGTTTGTTATGACACTGTGTTTGTAATCAGCTTGACAATTTAATTAGGGCGAGCTTCAAAATATTCATTTATTAAAAATGGATTCCTCCAAGAAAACCTACTTCAGTCTTTATTTTTGAAGTGAGTACGAGTTGGGTTTTGATTTCAAGATAAAGACTAGGGTAACCCTAATATCATTATAAGGACGATACAGGTGAGCCGATTGTTCATGATTGTTTGGAGTGACAATTGTGTTATATATATTATATTATTGTGGTTGCCCGGCATTTTGCTGAACTGGGCCTTTTTGGCGCAGCCGTGAGGCACACAGTGTCACGATTTGTTTAGTTTTAAGTTCTTTTTTTCTTTTTTTTCTTTTACATTGTGTGTACTTGCGGCATGTGCCAAATAAATGCATTTTCTTTCTTTCTTCTTTCTTTCTTTATAAAGTTGTATAAATCCACCAACGATTTGTGTCGTCTCGCCTACGCGTACACAAATGCGAAGAGGAATCTCGCGCTACTGAAACCAGGCTGCGCAAGCGCCGCTGCACAACCTTCAACCACTCTGCTCACAGACGCGGGCCACTACGGGTAGTTTTTCGTACGGTCTTCGTATCTTTAGTTATATTAATTGTAAATTGCAGTATTCCACATATTTAAACATAGTTTTATTATAAATTCCCAATCGAGACTATTTAGTGGTCCTTCGAGCAGGATATATTTTTTCATTTTCTTCATTTAAAAGTCTTAAGCAAAGAAATAAGATTGTTGCGGATAGAGAAGTCACTCTGTTTGTGTAGGTGGTATAGATAATAATGCGGTTTTGTATTAAACCACCTAATTTAAAAAAAAAAGACCGTCTAAATAAAAATAAAAAACTAAATGCTTGTTAAATGTTTGTGTTTCGATGTGGTTTGTATCACCGTGTGTATGTAATACAATACCTACCTCTATGACACAAATAAATTACTATTATCTAAATTATAAATCGTGTAGTTTAAGTTATTCGTGACATTGAGATAAACCTGACAACACCCGTCTGTTCGGAGGATCCTCTCTTTTCTATGGGGGTTGATTAAACTTTAGGCCCCTTAGGTTCTTCATACCACTAAACCATACAAAATAAGTATGCACATCATGTTGCCTGCATCAATGCAGTACCATAAAAATAAACACAGGTAAAAAAAAAACAACAAGTACAGTTTACAATTTCGTTTATTATAAAATAATTTCAATTAAACTACACCAATAGCGTAATAACTGGTTTGAGTTTCGCGAGCAGCCAACCACGCGGTTTTGAAGGCTTCTATTTTGAACCAGGCTAAGAGACACAAAAAAGGAAGGTTATGTACTCACGGGATACTGGGAGCCAGGAGATCACCACACTGTTCACGAGCAGTCGTATTTTCACGGTATTACGAGTATTTTCTTCGCGGGGAAGATGGGCTGGCCAGCCGCTCGTTATTTGAGTTCGAACTGAAGATTTTGTTTTCTACCGTCAGAGGGCGCGAGCGGTCCGACGATATTATGATGTAAGTTTTTAAACTGACATGGTGGACATGGTCTGCTCATAAACATCCACCCGCAGTGCCGAACGCAAAAAACGAACTAGAAAGAGGGTAGACCGATTTGTCTGCTCATAAACATCCACCCGCAATGACTTCAGTTTATCCGTGATCATGGTGCTTGTAACAGCGCCGAAATATCGGGAACTCGAAACAACAATCAAACATGGTAAATATCCCGTTTATGATATTAATAGTAGTGATATTATGATGTTTGGATACGCAATCTTTTGGCACTTGCAACGTTTGAATGTCGCGTGTGGCGGCAGATTTAAATTAGGAATACAAAGAAGGAATGAGGATTAACTGGGAAAGCATCCCAAAGCCTGTTCAATAACCATTCATTAAAAATTTGAAATTTGACGGCACGGTTGGCGCAGTGGCTAAGCGATTAGACTGCTGCGCTGTGTGTCGCGGGTTCGATCCCCGCACGGAACAAATATTTGTATGGTCTACAGATAGTTGTTTCGGGTCTGGGTATTTGTGTATGTGACTTAATATGTTTGTGAACGCACCCACGATACAGTAGAAATTCCTAGTGTGGGGGCAACGTTATTTAAAAAAAAAGAAAAAAATCATCAAGGTCAAGGTATCACACTAAAACTAAAAAGAGCTCCTGGCCCACAATGAATCAGAATTGCACGCGACAGCTCATAAATCTTTGGAGGAGGCTTTTAATTTCAATTTTGTTTTTATACTAGGTACTTACTAAAATTTTTTTATATGCTATTTGTAATTTTCAGGTAATTCCGAACCAACGTACGAACCGAATTACCAAACTTGGAAGGTCTCAATTCGTTTAATCCCAATGAATGACAATTAATTTCATGAAAAAGTCAATAAATGGTTTAAAACAAACATAAAGAGTTGTGTTAATGATTATAATGCGTATAAATCAAGTAAGCTATATAATTATGTTACGGTCTCGAATCTTATTGTAACCAAAAGACAACCTGACAGTGACCGGAACACAAAAATACGGGCTTTTACGGGCTGCGGTGGCATTTCCCCAATATACTGTTTTGAATGACTAGTTTACAAACATCTAGAAATGTTACATAATCTGCTCAAACACAGACATATTGTTGTTATTGTAAAATTAAATAATATGGTTAAACTGCAATATAATGATCATGTAGTTTACAGCCAATGACAGCATAGCTGGCACCATGTACATCCCAGCAGGAATTTTAGGCATTAGCTTGATTTCTATCGGATTCTTCTTTATCAGTCGTATGAAATCTTTTATCAATTTCACTTCAGCTTTATGAGAATCTAAAATAAATGAATACAAAATGTAATATTACAATATAACGTTAAGTATACGGTGTTCATTTATGTTTACAAAAACATGGTTTTTACCAATTATCCTTGTAATATAAAGTCGAGCCATTACTCTGTGAAACTTCACTCCTTGGTTACGAGCCAATTGTCCGGCAACGATTGACATCAGCATTAATAATAAATGAACAAATGAAAAAAGTCCCACTTTCCTGAACTCATCATCCTCAGACTGAAATAATTAAATTCATAAAATAAAACTGATTTCATAAAACACGATCAATTTAAAATCAGTTTCCAGTCTAAAATATCAAAAAACTTACTTTTATAGCAAAGGTATAAGATGTTGTATACATCATTAATAGATTGTATGCTGTTGAAATTGTTAGAGATAATAAAAGCTGAAACATATAAATATTTTCGAATAAATCTAAATTAGGATTCTAAAAACTTGACCATATTTATTAAATTACATAAACAAGTACCTGTCGCCCAAAGCAAAGAGTTACTTTTTCACAGCAGTTTAATAAATCTCGGTACAGTTCAACCCATTCATGAATCTGCTCCCTTGTGATATCACATTGCTCATCCGAACTAATATCAAAACTTCCATTCCTCTCTTGAGTGGTTGATACCGAAGAAGTCAATGATTTAAACAATTGCACTACCAACATAATAACGTTAAACAATATTAGGTGTTGAAGTACAATGTGGAGTCTTATAATTATTTGAGATATCAACAAGAGTGCCACAAGTAACGGATTTGCATGGGAGAATATGATTACAACCTCACTAGATGTGTAGATTACATAAATTATATAATTCAAAATTAAAATAATGCTAAACCAGTGTAATTTTTTTAAAGAGTTAATTAATTTCGTGTCGTCGTTGAAATTTTTTGACACGTGACTGATGCTTCTAAAATATGACATGAAGTCGCGACTGTAGCAGATACCGGTCACGATAGATGACACAGAGTTGACACAAGTTAAGACATAAAAGACACCATAAATATAATTAATTCGATTATATTCAACTCCTTGTAACAATTCCGTAATTAAACCAATTACGACAACGAAGTGCAATATGATTATGAAAAACGTTTGGTGGATTATAAAACGTTTTTTAATTTTCGTCTGTTCAGCATAATTCCTGTATATTCCTAAGAGGTTTTCTATAAACAGTAAATTGTTCAGCCACAATATTGGAGACATTTTGGTTAATGTTTTAAAAGTAAAATGGTACTGCTTAGCTTAACTTACTAGGAAGAAGTTGACAAAGTGATTGCGTGTCAACAATGTGATTTATGAACGAGGTTGCTCTGTGTGGTAATTAAATTAATTTACAGCACTCAGACATTAAATTTCCCATAACGTAAATTAGAGTCGAAATAAAAAAAAAATGATGAAATAACTTGAATCAGGTATTAGTCTTATCACGCATAGCAACAATTTCCTAGTTAATTAATAAAATACTACGAAGATTACTTGACTGAGTTCTTGTTGGTAAGGTGTACGACATTACCCAAAATGTCTCCAATAATGTGGCTGAACCATTTACTGTTTATAGAAAACATCTTAGGAATATACAGGAATTATTGCGACCAGACAAAAATTAGGATACGTTTTATTATCTCCCACACGATCTCGTTAATTTTATTGCACTTCATTGTCGTAATTGGTGAAACTAAAGGGTTGTTAGAAGAAGGCAAATTTAAAAAAATTAATAATATTTATGGAGGCATCTATGCATTCACTTGTGTAAACTCTGTGTCTTCGGTCGTGACCGGCATCTGCTACAGTCACACCTTCATGTCATACTTAAGAAACATCAGTCGCGTCTCTACAAGGTTTAACGACGACACCCAATTAATTAATTCTTTTAAAAAACTAAGTTGGTTCAGCACTATTTTTATTTTGAGTTATACTGCTTTTGTAATGCACAAATCTGTAGATGTTATAAAAGTTTTCTCCCGTGCACCTCCGTTATTTTTGGCACTCGTTTTAGTTTCTCAAATAATTATGAGACTTCATGTTGCATTTCAGTTCTTAATTTTGTTTATTGTTATTATGATGGTGGTGTATTCGATCAAATCTTTGACTTAATTGGTAATAGCTAGACAGGAGAACGTTAGAAGTTGTGATATTAGTTCGGAGCAGATTCATGAATGGGTTGACCTGTACCAAGATTTAGTAAACTGCTGTGAAAAAGTAACTCGTTGCTTTGGGCGACAGGTATATGAAATAAGGATGATCAATTGATCAGGTTCTTATAATCCTAATTTAAATTACTTTGAAAATGTTAATCTGTTTCAGCTTTTGTTCATTCTAACGATTTTAACATTATACAATGTTTTAATTATATATAAAATGTCTTTCAAGATTAGTAAAAAAGTAAGTTTATCAAAATTAATTTTTAATAGATCCTATTTTATGCAATCAGTTTTTAAACACGAATTTAATTATTTTAGTCAGGAGATACCGATGAGTTCAGGAAAGTGGGACTTACTATATGTGTTTACTTATTATTAATGCTGATGCCAATAGGGGATCGGACAAAAAAAAAACTAATTAGTCCGTCAGATAGATTTCCAAAAATTATTGGACACGTATTTTTTCTTTTTTCACGTAAACTTAAAATGAAGACGATACAGTGCTTCGAAAACTCGTGTGACGTCATATGATAGTACATTTTGACGACACAAGTGACGTTTCAAGCCCCACTCCAAGATCTTTGACGCGTTTTATCTTCGTCATTTTTTATTGATTTGATAAAACAAAAAACACGTATTCAATATTTTTCGATAATCTAACTTACGGACTAAACAGAATCTTAATATTTTGACCCAGTCCGATCCCCTATTGTTGCTGGACAATTGGTTCGAAATCAAGGGGTGAAGTTTCATCGTGTATTGGCTCGACTTTATAATACAAGTATTATTGGTTAACATCCATTTTTGCAAAAATTGTAGTTATGTCAACAGCGTTTACTTTTTGTAATATTGTAATACAATAAATGATGTGAACTTATTTTAGATTCCAATGAAGCTGAAGTGAAATTGATAAAAGACTTTATAAGTTTGATAAAGAAAAATCCGATTGAGGTCAAGTTATTGTCTAAGATTCCTGCTGGGATGTACATGCTGCCAGTAATGCTGTCGCTGGTTGTCAACTACATAATTGTGATGATGCAGTTTATTAATATTATTTAATTCTACATTTATAACACGTGTTTGAGTTAGCATAATTTTTTCTGGATGTTGTTAAAATATGATGTTTCTAATTTGCTTAAAGGGAAAGCCGTTCACTAAGTTGAAATTTTCTTACGTTTTTTTTTAATTTGCCTGTAAAATTTGACTCGCAACTGAAATTCGCTTGCATATTGCAAACCTTTGGTCAATTAAATATCAATACCACCGTGTTAGTTAACTAAATCCCATTGAATGATAAATTATTTTATGTTCAAGGAATTTAATGAGATTTAAGGCTGAAATACACATGGTACGTAGTAGCACGAAATCATGCTAGTTTCGAGCAACTGTCACCTAGTAGCATACAAGTAGCACGTGTATACGAAAAGAGCATGCATGTTTCAAGGCATGCTACCTAATCGCAAGCCGGTCTATTTTTCGTGCTAACTAGCACTACGTATAAAACCTCTTTTTTGATATTCTTTGGTTTTACTATTTTATATGTTTTTTTATAGTGCTGTCACCTTTTTGTTGTTTCTGTCAGTGTCTCCAATAAAAGACTATAAAGCCGGGTCTCCACTAAAGTCACCCGAAACGTTCCTGTTAAGCGTGCGTCTCGGCCTCACGGGAATGCGGCCAAACGTTCCTGTTAGGCCGCGCGGCTCAAGCCTCGCTCACGTCCACACTAACGAGGCACGGCCGCCCGGCTCTAATGGGGACGCGGCTTAAGATAATGTC
Organism: Diarsia dahlii; assembly: GCA_949775195.1. Classification (NCBI taxonomy): domain Eukaryota; kingdom Metazoa; phylum Arthropoda; class Insecta; order Lepidoptera; family Noctuidae; genus Diarsia; species Diarsia dahlii. The sequence goes on from OX459195.1 coordinate 19,600,024, forward strand.
ACTCAGACGTGTATAAGTATGCTTTTGAGGTCTGTGCTTTAGAGCAAATGTGCACACTCGGAAAGCATGCTACACATGACAATACTACCTAGTAGCAAACAAGCATGCTTTTCTAGTAGCATGTGTATTTCAGGCTTTAGAGAGTTTATGGGATCGTATTGATAAATTTTAATAATGATTATAACTCATTGAAGCCATATTTGTTACGGTCGCGAGTCTTGTTTTGTCCTGTTGTGAAACCAAGAAATACTTTTTCCTTCTTTCTTTCTTTCTTTATTGTAATCAATATACAACCTAGCACTGACCTGCGAATAGCCAAATAACATTATAAAATTTCAATTTCGTACCTATTATACCTTAATTTTGAATGATTATTATGCTATTGGTGTAATTCAATTGAGGAGCTCGTGGCTTAATAAGAACTGCCACTCGGGTCGATCTTTAGGTAAAGCTGTGCTTGCCTAGGTCGGTCTGTGGATGGGTGACCGCCCGACATACCGAGTTTCCTCCGTGCCTCAGAAAGCACGTTAAGCTGTTGGTCCAGGCTGCCATAATATAGATCTTTGGCAGTCGTTACAGGTAGTCAGTGACCTGAAATTCTGGCATCCAGTCTTACCAAAGGGTATCATATTACCTAGTATTAACTGGGTTGTGGAGGTCAGATAGGCAGTCGCTCCATGTAAAATTCTGGTATTCAGCTGCATCCGGTTAGACTGGAAGCCGACCCCAATATAGTTGGGAAAAGGCTAGGCAGATGGTGTAATTCAATTGAAATCGATTTGTAAATAAACGAATCGAAAACTGTACTTGTTACATTTTTACGTGTTGTTATTTATCTAACACAGCTAGCGGACATTGATGCAGGTGATAAAAACAAATATGACGTACACACATAATCGTGTATGAATAACAAGGCGTATAGTTCTTGATTCCATACAGAAAAGTGTTTGGTAGGCTACTATCATCAGGTGTTACCGGCTATTTCTACACATAACAGTCGAGGATAACTCTAATAGCACTATTTAGAGTTTTGATGATAGTTCTTCATTCAGTGTTTCTTAGTTCTTGATTGCTTTTTGTTAGTTTTTAAATTTTAAGTGTTTCTCTTATGTTTACTTCTTTTTTTTTGTCAATTTGTTTTTTCCTGTGTGAAACCATTAAATACTTTTTCTTTCTTTCTTTTTTTTCTATCATTTGTATCATAGACGGCGCTGTAGTACTTTTTATACTACACACATCAAAAGTGTCTAGGGATCAACATTTATTTTTGCAATAACTTTTCTCCTGATTGATATTAATTAAAATTTTCTTTAAGGATTCATCAAATAAAGTGTTTTCGTTTGTCACAGTAACGATAAACCAAGTCACCTTTGCATTAATAAAGAAATTTGCCATTTTCCTAAAAAAGGGATTTTTGACATTTGAACCACTAACATTAAAGTTCGAAAAAAAGACTGAAATAACAGTTTTCTATAAAATTTTATTGGGTAACTTAAACAATTACAACACAAGAACATCGGTTTGGCATACTCAAAATGAGTTCATCCAAATCACGCTGTGGAATGGCCGCCCATGTTCGTTGCAACAACAAAAAAAGGTCTTCTTGCGACTGGATACCCTCCATATTCGGCAGAGCTCTTCTCTGTAGCATATCCCATGCATGCTCAATCGGGTTCAAGTCTGGCGACTGAGCAGGCCAGGGCAGGACATTGATGTTAGCTGCGGCGAGAGTCTGTCTTACAACTCTCTCTCAAACTGAAATAAGGGACCGATTTGCACTTGTAGAGGAACGATGACGTCTGATACAATCGTCTCAGCATAAATTTGAGCGTTGAGGTTGTTGTTTCTTCCGCCGATCCAAATACCCGCCCATACCATGATGGTTCCACCACTATAAGGATGGACCTGGCAGGATTTTAATCGCTGTTGGCGTCCAGGGGTTCTCCAGTGTCGTGTACGTCTTGTATCCGGTCTCATACCAAAACGAGACTCATCAGAAAAGCACACGAAACGCCATTGTTCTTCTGCCCAATTTCTGTGTTCAAGAGCCCATTGATATCGAATCCTACGATTGTGCATTGCTATAGGTGGTACCCGTAGCGGTCTTCGGGAATGAAGGTTCACTTCATGCAAGCGGTTTCTGACTGTTTGGTCGCTAATTAAGTTCCCTGAAGAGTGATGAAGCCTCGCGGCTAACATCATGGCGGTTATTGTTGGAGCTCTTCGAGTTAAGATTTGAATGTATCGGTCTTGTCTCCGTGTGGTGCAGCGATACCGTCCTCCATGGCGCTCAGCCACGGTACTAGTGCTTCGGTAACGTGTCCAAAGTCGACTGATAACACTCTGACTTGTATTCAGAGCTAAAGCCACAGTACGTTGCCGGGAACCAGCTTCTATCATTCCCACGGCTCTGAGCATTTCTTCCCTGCTTAAATGACGTCGCCGCTCCATAATAACGTTGGTTTTAATCAGTAGTAGGGAAACAGTAGCACTAATAATGTCTTCAATGCGTTGTATGTTTTTATAGGGAAAATATTGACAGCTGATTTTCATCTTTTACTCGAATTTGATTGACAGTTCCTGATTCAAATTATGAAATGCACCAAAAAGGATCCATATAAATTTATAAAATCATAAATTTATTACAAAGCCACATCTCAATCTCAAGAAATCCGCATAAAAATGCTTGATCCCTAGACACTTTTGATGTGTGTATTTTGCTGTAGTACTTTTTGTAGTGCCTCTACAGGTATATATTAAGTACACGGCTTTGCTTTGATTTTTTCAATGGTTGGTTTAGAAATCTTAACCATCGTAACATTCAAAGAGACTTTTCTATTTTTACTCGTTTCATTTACAGAAATGAAACGAGTGAAAATAGAAAAGTCTTTCCCTGTCTTATCTGTACTGCATAAGTACAGACTTATGCCGTACAGATGAGACAAATCAAGAAATATATCCGGCTCGAAGTCGATTGGGACTTTTTAATAAAACTACTTTAAATATAAATGTAATACTATAATTATGAATAAAATAATATTATTATTATGTATATTTGAATACCGTACAAACAATTGCCAGTAGTATCCCGCGTCTGAGAGCTGAGTAGTTGTAAGTGCGTGCAGCGGCGCTCGCGGAGCCCGAGTTTGGTACCGCAAGAACTCGTGCCTTCTCTGCGGTTTTTTCCGCCTATGTGAGGTACCGACACAAAACATTGGAAGATTTTTACAGGTTTCTAATGTGGAATTTGTGTTTTTCCTACTGCTCCGCTACTCTTTTCTGATTAATTTCGTTGCGAGATCCAGACCAAGACATTTAAATTGCTTCTATGGCACTTTAATTAACGAGCTTTATTGACCACTGTTGATTCTGCCGCGCAGGAGTTGTGTGGTTTGGGAATACTGTGAGGGGGCTGTACCAAATAAAAAGCCTCCATACGTAATTGCAACTAAAACTTTAAAATCAAAAATCAGTCCAATTTACTGGTTGTCGTCCTCAATTAAATAATATTAGGGTTGCTCTAGCGTTCGTTTTGGAGATGAACACCCAAAACGATAACGTCCGCGCTTCAACAATAAAGCCTGAAATAGATTTTTTAATACAGTTGCTCAAAAAGTGGCGTATTGCAGGGACGTATAGCGTTCGGGATGTGGGCTATTACGTACTCCTGCTTTTTATTTACCATTTCCGAACTCGTGCGTTCTCTTTCCCAACTGTCAAAATAATGTCCATTAAAAAAAACCAACCACGAAGTTTTTACTAAAAAAAATCATAGACGATTTTATGATTCATGAAAATATTACTAATTTGTTTCAATATCAGATTTAATTATTTGATTCAATGAGTTTGGTTAGGTTTCATTCCATTTCATCTCATTAAAATTCATTTTCATTTCATATCAATAAAAAAAATCTACCGAAGACTTGGCCGTATGGGCATAGTTCCCTTTGCCTACCTAGAATGGGTGAAGAAAACAAAAGAAAAAAAAAATCTGCTGATATTCTTTTACGGTTAGCGCCATTTTCCAAAAATGTTCTTAAAATTCCTTCATTTTTTCGCAACTGTATTAAAATAGTTGTTCAGTACACGTGCGGAACCGTCATTGCAACTTGTTCCGACTGTCAACCCTCACCTTCGGCTGCGCCTCGGCTCGGGTAGACATTTGTCGGAACTCTTTGCAATGACAGGCTTTCCGCACTATTAATGAAATATACTATTCTTGGAGGAATCTGTGCAGTTAATAATTTGATTATATTGTAATCATTGCCGCAGTTTCGGATGCCTTTAAACATTGCCTAAAAGATAATTAAATAATATGATTAAACTGCAACATAACTATGGCATAGTTCACAGCAAACGTGAGTATAACTGGCAGTATGTACATCCCAGCAGGAATCTTGGGCAATAACTTGATCTCTATAGGATTGTTCTTTACCAGACGTATGAAGTCTTTTATCAATTTTACTTCAACTTCTTGGGAATCTGAAATAAATAAACCTAATATAATATTACATAACGTTAAGTAAACATTTTTGATATCTGCAAAAACATGATTTTTACCAATAATCCTTGTATTATAAAGTCGAGTCAATACTCTGTGAAACTTCACTCCTTGGTTACGAGCCAATTGTCCAGCAAAGATTGGCATCAGCATGAATAATAAGTAAACACTTATAGTAACTCCAATTTTCTTGAGGTCAACGATATGCCCATTCTAAAATGATTTAATTCATGATACAAAATACTTAGACAGCAATAAATTCGACCAATTAAAAATATTGACTCCGGCAAAATTATCAAAAACTTACTTTTAGAACAATCGTGTAAGTAATTTGATACAAAATAAAAATAAAATGTGATATTGACACCGTCAGCATGAAGAGAAACTGCAACAAATGAAAAAATGATTCAAAAATTAAAGGAATGAATGATTATAAATATATTTTTTTAGATCATACGAATTATATTTCAGATACAAGTACCTGTCGTGCAAAGCAACGAGTTACTTCTTCACAGCAGTTTGTTAAATCTCGGTACAGGTCAACCCATTCATGAATCTGCTCCCTTGTGACATGACATTGCTCATCTGAACTAATATCACAACTCCCAACCCTCGCCTGAGCGACTGATACCAACGAAGTCAAAGATTTTAACAAATGTACCACTAACATAATAACAGCAAACAATATAAGGTACTGCAATACCATGTGAATTCTTGAAATTATTTGTGAAAACAAAATTGTTAACAAAAGTAACGGATTAGTATAGGAAACATATATAACAACCTCCAGAGATTTGTAGATTACAAAAACTAAATAACATAAAATTAAAATAAAGCTAAACCAATTCAATTTTTTAAGAGAGTTCATTAATTTTGTGTCTCCGTTGAAACTTTCAGAGACGCGACTGATGCTTCTGTAATATGACATGAAGGCGCGGCTGAAGCAGATGCCGGTCACGACCGATGACATAGAATTTACACAAGAAAAGACATAGAAGCCAGCATACATATAAAATATTTGATTGGGTTTATCCTCTGTTACTAGCAATAAAATTGCACCAGTTACGGCAATAAAGTGCGATATATTTGTAAAGCACGTTTGGGAGATAATAAAAAGTTTCTTAGTTTTTGTCTGTTCACAATAATTTCTGTATATTCCTAAGAAGTTTTCTATAATCAGTAAATTGTTCAACCACAATATTGGAGACATTTCGGTTTATGTTATAAATGTAAAATGGTACACCATAGCTTAATTTCCTAAGAAAGAGTTGGTAATGTGATTGTGTGTCAAAATTGTGATTTATGAGCGAGTAACATCAATATGTGGTAATAAAATGAGTACCACTTTATTAATTATTATGTGGAAAAGATGATAGCCGTCAAGTGGTTACTGCCAGCGCTCTGGCAGTAAACATTGATAAACATTTGTGCCCGTTTTATTGCATGTTCCATAACTTCTCACAAAATTTTCGAAGACAACTGTTCGCAATCCTGTAGAAAATTCTCAAGGGCTGCGATTGTCTTAATTTATTTATATTTATATATACTTTATTGTACACCACAAAAATACATAACAAAAGAAAACATAATAGGTACAATGGCTTAATGCCGTTGGCGTAAGACAATGTTATAGTTCACTGGCTTTTGCCCGCTTTGCCACATAGATGTCGGAAATATAAAAAATGACGATTTTCCAAACAAACTTTCATCTCCCGTTTCAACCCCTTGACAGTCTAGCTTTGGTTTATACGTCTAGCTTTCAATGGTCGGTTTAATACAAATGAGTAATATGACAACCATCTACACATTCTTAAAGATGTCTTTGCTCTCATCATCATCGTCATTTTCGTGCCCCTATCCAGTGCAGTATGTCTTCTTCTTCCATATTTATTTCTGTGCTTATAGATGAGGCTAAACCAAAAATAATTATATCCGGCTCGAAGGACTACTAAATAGACTTGGTCAAGACTTTTTAATAAAACTACTTTGATGTAATACTTGAATTTACTAATATAACTATGCATATGAAAACCGTACAGGGGAATCGCCGTAGTGACCCTCGTCTGTGAGTAGCGTGGTTGACAAAAGTGCAGCGGTGACTGCGGCGACCAGCTTCAGTACTGCTACAATCCGCACCCTACCTGCGGTCGTCAACGCGTATGTGAGGCACTGACACAAAACGTTTGTGGATTTTTCCACCTTTTTTATCTAACTGCCACTCAAAACAATAATTAAAAGTCAGTCAAGTCAAAGTCACTTTACTTGTTGTTATCACTACCGGTTGACCTAGCCTTTGTCTTAAGTTAAAAACTCAAAACGATAAGGTTCGCCACGCGGTAAGAATAAAGTCTGTAGTAGATTTTCGTGGAAGAATCAGTGTAGTTAATGATTTGATTTTATTGCAATTGTACCACCGTTTTGAGTTCCATTAAACATTGCTTATAAGATAATTACATAATATGATTAAACTGAAACATGACGATGGCATAGTTCACAGCAAACATGAGTATAACTGGCACCATGTACATCCCAGCAGGAATCTTGGACAATAACTTGATCTCTATCGGATTGTTCTTTATCAGACGTATGAAGTCTTTTATCAATTTCACTTCAGCTTCTTGGGAATCTGAAATAAATAAACCTCATATAATTATACTATGTTAAATAAACATTGTTAATATCTGCAAAAACATGATTGTTACCAATAATCCTTGTATTATAAAGTCGAGCCAATACTCTGTGGAACTTCACCCCTTGATTACAAGCCAATTGTCCAGCAACGATTGGCATCAGCGTGAATAATAAGTAAATACATATAGTAAGTCCCATATTCCTTAGGTCAGCGATATGCCCAGTCTAAAATAATTTAATTCATGTTTCAAAAGTGACAGCATAAAATTCGTTCAATTAAAAATCATGACTCACTGCGGTACTCAGAGATATGTAATGTATACTTAAGACAATCCTTGGTAAAAATTTGACATACTTTTGTATGACAAAACTGTCAAAACCTTTACTAAGTGATGGCAGTAATCATTAAAGCTCTCTGATTCCAGTAGTTAGGCAGGAATATCGATAACTTACTTTTATAACAATTGCGTGAGACATTTGATACAAAATAGAAATGAAGATGATACTACCAGCGTGAAAAAAAACTGTAACAAATTCAAAATAAAGCTTAATAGAATACTTAGAGCAGTGGTGGCCCAGTGGTGGCGGCCCCGACTTATGAACAGTGAGTCGTGGGTTCGAACCCCGTCAGGCATATTACTTTGTGTAATTTATTTCATCACCACTGCTCTCAAAACGGTGAAGGAAAACATCGTGAGGAAACCGGCATATCTTAGAACCAAAAAATTCGAAGATATGTGACATCTACCAATCCGCACACTGGGCCCGCGTGGTAGATTGTAGCCCATCACTCTCCTAGAGAGGAGGCCTGAGTCCCTGCAGTGGGAACATTATAGGCTGATGATGAGAATACTTAGAACTAAATCATATTGCAGCAAGTATCTGTTTAAATAAATAAATAATAAGATACCTGTCGCCCAAAGCAAAGCGTACTTTTACACAACAGTTTCCTAAAGGTACAGGTCAAGCCATTCATGAATGTGCTCCCCTGTAATAGGACACTGCTCATCCGAACTGATATGTCAACTTCCAACTCTCTCCTGAGCGGCGGATACCAACGAAGTCAAAGATTTGTATAAATGTACTATCAGCATAATAAGAGCAAATAATATTAGGTATTGAAATGCTATGTAAAGTCGTGTAATTGCTTGTGATACCAAAATGTTTGACAAAATTAATGGATTTGCATAGTAGAATATTATCATATGTTTCGTATGGTGTCGGACGAAAAAGAATAGCACCATCCCCTATCTTCCCGTGGGTGTCGTAAGAGGCGACTAAGGGATGTACCAGAGAATGGGCAGCAGCGTTCTCTGTGCTTTTTGTATCGACCGTACTGCGATCGCCAACCCGCCTGCCAAGCGTGGCGATTATGGCAAACCCCCCCTAAGCAAAAATTACACTTAGGGGAGGCCTATGTCCAGCAGTGGACGTCTTTCGGCTGAAATGATGATGATGATGATGATAATTATTATCATAACTTCTACAGATTTGTAGATCACAAAAACGAAATAACTCAAAATTAAAATAATGCTAAACCAATTCAATTTTTTAAAAGAGTTAATTAATTTTGAGTCCCCGTTGAAACTTTCAGAGACGCGACTGATGCTTCTGTAATAAGACATGAAGGCACGGGTAATGACCGAAGACACAGAGTTTGCACAAGTAAAGGCATAGAAGGCTGCATTCATTAATAGATTTGATCATGTTTATAATCTTCTAACTCTAATTTAATTTCACCAATTATGGCAATCAAGTGCAATATTAATGAGGAGAATGTTTGGAAGAGAATAAAACGTTTCTTAATTTTGGTTTATTCACAATAATTCCTGTATATTCCTAAGAACTTTTCTATGAACAGTAAATTGTTCAGCCACAATATGGGAGACATTTTAGTAAATGTCATAATTGTTCGTACACCAGAACTAGTAGCTACAAAAACTCAGCCAGAACTAGAAGCGACCCAATAGGAACGATTTTATCTCTTCGTAGTATTAATTAACTACGAAGGAGTTAATCAGGTGATTGTGTGTCAATATTGTGATTTATGAGCGAGGTTCCTACACGTGTTGAAAATTAATATCGGTTACTGCACTCAGATGTAAGATAGCCACTTAGGTAAACTGCCTTTTCTATAACGTTGATTAGAGTCGTAATAATACTGTCAAGTATGATGCGTATCTGTCACGTGTCTTATTTAGGTCGATTTGTGTAAATACTTTTTACCCAACTGCAGCGGAACCCAAAAGGGTTATGTGTTGACCTGTATGTATGTATATATTTCCGTTTATTTGCTCTCTCTTTGGAGTAGGATGAACCGATTTTGATATATTTATACGTCATTAGATTCACCTTAATAAGGCGAGACAGTGGTAGCTTTATCAGAAACATGACACTTTAGAACACTTACTGCCGCACTCAGAGACGTATAATGTTTACGTTTAAGCCATCACTTAGTAAAGATTTGACACTTTAGAGGTTTTGTATGTCAAACTTTTACCAAGAGATGGCTTAAATAATCATTAAATATCTCTGATTAATGTAGTTAGTCTCATAAAAAACTTGTAAGTATTTAAATATATGCCAGCTATCGATTAATTCGGGTTGTATGAGCAACCGGAAGTTAGGCCGGCCACGCTTTATACAAAATTCTTTAAACCCCTTTATGTGTGGGGAACATAATTACACCAAAAATGTGGTAATCGCTGTCCCTTTTACCCTATGTATAATTTAAAGCAACAGGAAATAACCTGTAAATCATGTTAAGCTTTTGTAAAATTCCGAAATGCTTTGAAAGTGATTGGCAGTCATATGGGTAACAGATAGGATCGATGTATGATTTGTAAACCCCAGCCTTCAAGTGTTTAAGAATTATAGTTGACTTTTATGTTATTTTTGTGTCTGCTTATCATTAGACATGTTTGACATCCCAATGTTAATAGCTTTTCAACCTTAGCCTTAAGGGTAAACAAGCCAACGGCACGAACTAGTTGGTGGGCGGGGCTAAAATGCATGCTATTTCATCCGACATCACGAGCGAAATGCATAGAGCGAAAGAGACACAACTAAAACGGGCGCGCAAAATTTTCTATGCAGGCCTTTGGTATATTTGGTTTCATGAAAAATCTATTGAATGTATCTGTTCAAAATCAAATTATTTAATTTTTTTAATAACTAATCTATGTCCGTATGGTTTTAGTAAAGATTTGACACTTTAGAGGTTTTGTATGTCAAACTTTTACCAAGAGATGGCTTAAATAATCATTAAATATCTCTGATTACGGTAGTTAGTCTCATAAAAAACTTGTAAGTATTTAAATATATGCCAGCTATCGATTAATTCGGGTTGTATGAGCAACCGGAAGTTAGGCCGGCCACGCTTTATACAAAATTCTTTAAACCCCTTTATGTGTGGGGAACATAATTACACTAAAAATGTGGTAATCGCTGTCCCTTTTACCCTATGTATAATTTAAAGCAACAGGAAATAACCTGTAAATCATGTTAAGCTTTTGTAAAATTCCGAAATGCTTTGAAAGTGATTGGCAGTCATATGGGTAACAGATAGGATCGATGTATGATTTGTAAACCCCAGCCTTCAAGTGTTTAAGAATTATAGTTGACTTTTATGTTATTTTTGTGTCTGCTTATCATTAGACATGTTTGACATCCCAATGTTAATAGCTTTTCAACCTTAGCCTTAAGGGTAAACAAGCCAACGGCACGAACTAGTTGGTGGGCGGGGCTAAAATGCATGCTATTTCATCCGACATCACGAGCGAAATGCATAGAGCGAAAGATACACAACTAAAACGGGCGCGCGAAATTTTCTATGCAGGCCTTTGGTATATTTGGTTTCATGAAAAATCTATTGAATGTATCTGTTCAAAATCAAATTATTTAATTTTTTTAATAACTAATCTATGTCCGTATGGTTTTAGTAAAGATTTGACACTTTAGAGGTTTTGTATGTCAAACTTTTACCAAGAGATGGCTTAAATAATCATTAAATATCTCTGATTACGGTAGTTAGTCTCATAAAAAACTTGTAAGTATTTAAATATATGCCAGCTATCGATTAATTCGGGTTGTATGAGCAACCGGAAGTTAGGCCGGCCACGCTTTATACAAAATTCTTTAAACCCCTTTATGTGTGGGGAACATAATTACACTAAAAATGTGGTAATCGCTGTCCCTTTTACCCTATGTATAATTTAAAGCAACAGGAAATAACCTGTAAATCATGTTAAGCTTTTGTAAAATTCCGAAATGCTTTGAAAGTGATTGGCAGTCATATGGGTAACAGATAGGATCGATGTATGATTTGTAAACCCCAGCCTTCAAGTGTTTAAGAATTATAGTTGACTTTTATGTTATTTTTGTGTCTGCTTATCATTAGACATGTTTGACATCCCAATGTTAATAGCTTTTCAACCTTAGCCTTAAGGGTAAACAAGCCAACGGCACGAACTAGTTGGTGGGCGGGGCTAAAATGCATGCTATTTCATCCGACATCACGAGCGAAATGCATAGAGCGAAAGATACACAACTAAAACGGGCGCGCGAAATTTTCTATGCAGGCCTTTGGTATATTTGGTTTCATGAAAAATCTATTGAATGTATCTGTTCAAAATCAAATTATTTAATTTTTTTAATAACTAATCGATGTCCATATGGTTTCACTTTTTTCTTTTTCATAATATATACGTTACTTATTTACGCCCAAAGATGAGTTAAAATCAGTGCTAAAATATGAAAGTTTTGACGTTCATAACTTCCAAATCAATATTTTTTTTCCAATTCTGCTTCCATACAGACCTAGATAATGATAAGACCAATAGATACAATTTTTAATTTTGAACCTACACCGTCAAACAGAGGAGTAATCACCTTCAAAAGTTTGTATGGAAGAATGACTGGCTTGTTCAACCTTAAGTTTTCAACATACCATCAGTTTGGTACCCAGTCAAAATACATTGTGTTATTTTAACATTAAAATATTATGTCTTAGGTTGTTGATTTTTCTGTTAAAAACAGCTGGAGAAATGTAGGTAAAAATATTCTCAATTGTAATATTGTAAGGAGTGATGAGGGCAAAGCATACTTCCCTGTGATACTCCAAATGACATGCTTAGCTAAATACAAAAGTATAATTTATAGGATCATAAACTCAAATAATAAGGTACTATACTAGATCAAAACTACTCATCTAACACAGTTATTGAATATTCTTTGTTAGGCTTTGATTTGATAAATATCGTCGAAAGCCTCGGCAAGATCTACAAATACCCAAATGTCAATTTATTAAAGTAAACTGTTATTAAAATGAAAGGACTTCCACTAATATACAAAAAATCAACCTAAGTGATTGACAGTTCACTTCACTTATTAAATTGACATATCAAAATTCGGGGTGTCCTCCAGACGTCCATTAGAACCAGTTAATTTTATCGTCACTAGCACTTCTAAGCCCTGTGGTTTACATTACGTTACAAACAAAAATGTCTGCATTACAGCGGTTGTATAATTTATTGATAATAGAGAATGCCTTAGGCATATACAGGAATTATTGTAACGAGAATAAAACTAAGAAATATTGTATTATGTTCCAAATATTCGTGCAAACTGTGTTGCACTCTATTGTAGCAGCCGGTGAACTATATTTATTGTTAATAGAAGATCAACCTAGTTATATTTTATGTGATTATGTAATTTCTTCTTTTGCTACGGCCTTGTTATCTGTTATTACCGGCATCAGCAATACTCAGGCATTCACATCGTACATCCAAAGCATGACTCGTGTCTTTAGATGGTTTGAAAAAGATTTGAGATACAATAACGCTCTAAAAAAAATATACTGGTTTAGTGTAATTTTTATTTTTCTAGCTCTTGTATTCTCTTCTCTTAGAACTTTGGATATTATACTTAATTTCAATCCTAAAGACTACGATGTGTTTGCAATAATTTTCACGCCTGTGTTCATATCCCAATCTTTATTAAGGTTTACTGTATTATTTGAAAAACTAGTTTTGTTTGTTTTAATTATGATAGTTGTTAATTTATGCAAATGCTTCAATTCTTTGACATCATCTGTGCAAGAGACGGTGGGGGGGTGTGATATTAGTTCGGATAAGCAATGTGATATCACAAGAGAGCAAATTCAACAATGGGTTGAACTGTACCAGGATCTAGCTAATAGTTGTAAAAAAGTGTCATTGTGCTTTGGACGCCAGGTACTTTTTTTTCTATAAAACGTTGCCCCACACTAGAAATTTCTCGTGTATCGTGGGTGCGTTAACAAACATTTAAACTCACACACACACTGCACAAATACCCAGACCCGAAACAACTATCTATAGGCCACACAAATATTGGTTTCATGCGGGGATCGCACCCGCGACACGTAGTGCAGCAGCCAACTGCTTGAGACAATGCGCCAACCGTGCCGGTACCTTGCTTACCTATTTGAACATTTAAATTGTTGCAAACTCTAAATGTGTATATCCCTTTACCAATATTAAGAGGAAATGTGGGCTCTGTCTCTCTCCGTCTATCCGTCTGTCTCTCTCCACTATCGCTGTCTCTCTCCGCCTCCCTGCCCTCAAATCCGTGCGATAAGGACAACTGCAGATCCGACTTAATAGCGACTCAATAAAAGTCATATTTCTAGGTTTTGCTCTCGCCTATTTCCTCCTCCAATATTTAACCAATTTAAAAGATATTTTAGACCATGAATAAGGAGGATATATACTACGCCGCTATGTTTTTCTTTTTTCGTTAACAGTTGTCAAATTTGTACACTAGGACTCTGTTAACAGCGATCTAAACAAGCAATTTTGAGCATTTTTTGAGGGTTCTAGTACTTATAAAAATAATTAATCACCAAAAAGGAAAACCTAAGGGCATAGAAATAGTTACTATTTATTATTCTGTAAAAAATCATTGCTCTAGGGTCATTAACTAAAAAGAAAACAGGCGAGAGCGTTTGTATGAAGAAAAGACCACCCGCATTTCCTCTTAAGTCCGACGATACGAAAGCGTCTATAGTTTGTTAATGCTGCTTTTATGTTTCAGTTTTATTTCTCCTTAATAATGTCGGTGTCGTACTACATTTTGCTGACTTACCAAATGTGCTACTTGAGCGTTTACGTAAACGTGAGTACATTGTAATATATCTAGGTTGAATTTTAATCCTACTTCCTACTAATATTATAAATGCGAAAGTTTGTGAGTGTGTGACTGTGTGAGTGTGTATGCTTGTTACTTGTTCACGAAAAACTACCTACTGAACGGATTTTGATAAAATTTGGTACACAATTATAACCTGGATTAACTTTCTTTTTGGTGTTGCGTTTAAAAGTGTTTTTCAATAAATTGCAGACCCAAGACTTGAAACTAACGATTGTCATTGTAAGTTATGTTTTATTATCGATGCTGCCAATCGTTGCTGGTCAGCTGGCGCACAATCAAGGGTTGAAATTCCACCGAGGATTGGCTCGACTTTATAATAAAATGACGATTTTTGGTAAGAAAATGTACACAATAATTAATTGATCCATGACGAGAGAGGTACTAAAATAAGACAAATCCAAAAGTTGCTTAGAATGCAACTAGAATTCCTGGGAGGTCTGTAGACCCTTTTAAGAAGTAGGTAATTCTATTTTGTCCCTCTTATTTGGACTAACTCACTCAATAACATAAAATGTCAAAAAAAATATATTGATGAAGAGTAAGTAATACGACTTCTTGACTGTCAAGGTCAAGTTAACTAAATTTGGTTCGATTACATTTGTTTCAACATGAAATGTATGTCAATACAACAACGCAGTGGGTTACTATCAACTGTATGTATTAATAATTCCATGATCTCAGTAAAACGTTGGTAAATTACAAAAATATTTATTATTTCAGAGTCAAATGAAGCTGAAGCGAAATCGATCAAGGACTTTATACGTCTGATAAAGAAGAATCCAATAGAGATCAACTTGTTGTCCAACATTCCTACTGGGACTTACTTGATGCCATTTATACTCATGTCGACTGTCAACTATATCATCGTTATGTTGCAGTTTAGTAATATTGTTTAAAATTTCGTAATTTCGCTTAACTTCTTGTAATTCCAAGTAGTTTTCAAATGTTTTGTTTGATTCGTTGTAAAAAAATATGATCGATAGTTTATTGTATTGATCATCGTTATTAGTGTAAGTGTACATTGTTGTTCAAATTCAAATTCAAATCGTTTATTGTTCATAAGTGATGCGTTAAATAAAATTGCTTAGACAAACTTGTTTTAACTACCGGAACCTTCGAAACAAAATATGTGCTGATTAAAAAAGAAACTAATAAATAATTTCCAATCTGTCAGATAAAGTACTAGCGGGTCGAACCACTGGGTCTCGAAAGTTGATTTTTTTGCTATAGTTTCTGTTACAACGTTGATGATCACTTAGCAAGAAGTTTTGAAAATTGATTCCATAAAATAAACCTTTTTCCTGTAGTATTGGGCTTAGCTTGGGCAGCAGAAATCAGCCATTTCATACATTTTGACCGTTGAAGCATTGCAGTTTTGGGGCTGATAAATAACAATGAAAATTTCAAAAAGTAGATGTGCGGAGGATAGTCCATGACTTGGATTAGAACGACAAAATATCTAACACAAGAAAAAAAAAAAAAAAAAAAAAAGAAAAGAAGAAGAAGAACGGTCTACATTCCGGTGGGATGACATTTGAAATACTAAATAATAAAACTATGAACACACTGACAAATCTTAGTAATACTTTGATACACACTAGGCGATTAGTTACACTTCTAGGCACCAGGTAAGCCAAACTGCTAGCGCGTTCGTAGCTTCATGTTTGCTAGAATCTACTGCACAAAAAAAAAAACGACGCTGAAAAAGTATGAATCAAGATTTTCAGGATAGAACAAAAAGAAAAGTCGTAGTCACACGGTATTAAAGTGTTTAGGTTGGTACCTATAACGTGTGACTACGGCTTTTCTTTTTGTTCTATCCTGAAAATCTTGATTCATACTTTTTCAGCGCCGTTTTTTTTTTTGTTGTAGTCGGGTTTTAGTTTTTGATTTTTTTTAGGTGTTAAACATTTCTTTTTTAACACGTGACTTTTTTGTCCGCTAGAGGGCGCCATATCGAGTTTTGTAGCACGTCACATAGCCTATGTTCAGCGGACAGACGGTTCTAACGATAGGTAATAATTATGTCGAGTTCCGATAAGTAAATTAGGAGCTATGGGGGAACAGATGAAGATACTCACATACATACATAGCCAGTCAAAAATCATAACCTTCCTTTGGCTTTGCCGTAGTCGGGTAAAAAAATGAATAAATCCACAAAACTAACATTGTTTTGCACTATTCTTTTATTTATTAAGATCAACCTGTCTTATAGGTCTCGTATTTTATTTATAGCCTTCAATCGGACATGACAATATTTTTATTTTTATTTTCCGTAAATTTCACTTTTCCTCCACTTTTGCGTGTCCGTTTGCCAGGTGGCAAAGGCCTCCTCCAATCTTCTCCATTCTGGTCTCTCTATGGCCACTCTACCCCATGTTGTTCCCGCTACTTGTCTGATGTCGTCGTCCCACCTCTTTTGTGGTCTGCCTCTCTTTCTCTTTCCATGTCTTGGGTACCATTGCGTGACTATTTTACTCCATTTATCCTTTCCCCTGATCATGTGGCCTGCCCATTTCCACTTTTGTCTCCTTATTTTTAGAGTTATGTCTTGGACCTTAGTCTTGCTTCTAATGTTGCTACTCTTTACTTTGTCTTTTCTTTTGATCCCAGTCATACTCCTTTCCATGGCATGTTGACATACGGAGAGCTTATTTGTTACATTTTTTGTTAAAGCCCATGTTTCGCTACCATATGCCAACACTGGCAGAATGCATGTGTTATATAATTTGCCTTTTGTTGAGATGTGTAGGTTATTGTCTTTCATTATTTCTTTTAGGCCCCAGTACCTTTTCCAGCTGTTCGCCACTCTTCTTTCGACTTCTTTGTTTTCGTTCTCCACTGGAGACATCAGTTGTCCAAGGTATATGTACTCTTCAACATAGGAGATTTGATTTTGTTCTACTGTTACAGGGTCTTTGTTGCCATTGGTCATGATTTTTGTTTTTTCCGGGTTTAGCTTCAGTCCGGCCTTTGCACTTTCCAATGCTAGATCGTTTATCATCTTGCTTAAATCAGCTGGTGTTTTTGCAAATAAGACAATATCATCAGCAAATCGTAGGTGCGTTAGTGTGCGGCCATTAATATTTATGCCCATGTCTGTCCATTCCAGATTCCTGAAAATCATTTCCAATACGGCCAGAAAAAGTGTTGGTGAAAGGGGGTCACCCTGTCTCACGCCTTTTTGTATTTGAAATCTATTTCCTACTTTTTCTAGTCGGATACAGGCCGAACTGTGATTATAAATATTTTTTATAATTCTTATATATTTCTGCTCTATACCCAGTTTCTTCAGGGCTTCCCAGATTTTTGAGTGTATCAGAGAATCGAAAGCTTTACTGTAGTCAATAAAAGCTATGTAGTAGGCAAGCTGATAATCAGTGTATTTTTCTAAAATCTGTTTTACAGTATGGATGTGATCCAGTACCGAGAAATCTCTACGGAATCCTGCCTGTTCTATTGGTTGTTGCTCATCTAGTTTCCTTCCTATTCTTTCCAGAATAATCTTTGCAAAGATCTTATAAATATTAGGCATTAGACTGATGGGTCGATAGTTTCCAATATCGCAATGATTCCCTTTCTTGAATATAAGGATTATGATGGATTCAGTCCATTGTTTTGGGATGATTTCTGTGTTAATCACGTTGTTGAAAATCTCCGTGAGTATCGGTGTCACTTCTGCTTTCGATTGCTTTAGTAACTCATTACTTATGCCGTCTGGCCCTGGAGCTTTACCGTTTTTCTGTGTGTCAATAGCTTTTTCCGTTTCTTTCTGCATGATGTAAGGTACCGTTTCGTTCTCTGATAAGTCTGTTTCTCTGTTATTTGTGTTATTTTTGTATAGTTCGGTGTAGTAGTCGGTAGCGATCTTGAGTATTTCCTGCCTACCAATCTTCTCCGCTCCACTGCTATCTTCCATCTTTACAATCCATTCTTTCTTATTATTTAATTCTTTGTACGCCTTCTTTATACCTCCTGTCTGTCTAATATGTCTTTCTATTGTTTCCATCCGATGTTGTCTCCTGTCTTTCCTTATATTTTTTTTTATTTCTTTGCTAATTCTTGTAATTTCTTTCCTAATTTTATCTGTATTTTTCACACTTATTAGAGCTGCTCTTTGGTGAAGGAGGTTGACAGTTTTATCTGACATCCTGTTGTGTAAGTTTTCTTTTCTTTTGCTATGTTCCTTGGTAGTGGTTGTGATTGTACTTTCCAACCAATTGTATTTCTCCTGTATGTCTTTTGTCACTTTGTAATCTTTCAGTTTCGATTGTAGTGAGTTGGCTATTTCTCCTATCAGGTATTTGTTAAGTTTTATATTCTCTGGACTTACTTTGGGTCTGGGGTTCTTGGGTTGGGATGAGTTCAGTTCGGCCCTTACCATGCGGTGGTTGGTGTTAAAGTTTAGGTTATTGATGACATTTATGTTTGGGAACAATTTATGCTTATTGGTCAATATAAAGTCAATTTGGTTTTTTGATTTGCCATCGGGTGACAACCACGTCCACATTCTGCTTTTCTTTTTCTTGAAGACGGTATTTAATATGGTCAGGTTATTTTCCATTGCAAAGTCCATGAGCCTTCTTCCATTCCTGCTTTTGGGTTTTGAGCTGTATGTATAAGGTCCCATAATTGTATCTTCGTCCCGTTGACGTTCACCCAATTGACCATTAAAGTCACCCATCACGATGATATTTTTATGGGCATATGTCTGTAAAGTTTTGTTCAAATCCTGGTAAAACTGGCCAATTGTTTCAATGTCTGCTTGTTCTGTGGGTGAATAGATCTGGATAATGGTCCATGGGTCTTTGTAATCTGGTAGTTTTAAATTCAATAATGCTATGCGCTCTGATACACCATAAAATCCGTTTATGTGCTGTGCTAGGTATTTTTTTACTAAAAATCCCACAGCATGTTTTCCTGGGGTTTCCCCTATATGATAAAATATAAAGTCTGGATGTGCGATAATATTTTCTCCCATTCTTCTCACTTCACTCATGCCGAGAATATCCCAGTTAGTGTTTTGTAGTGCCATTGACAATTCTGATAAGTTTTCTTCTGATCTTAATGTTAATACGTTTAGAGTAGCAATGTATATTCTTGTGTGTTTGGGTGTTGGAGTCTCCTTGTTGATGTTTTGCTTGGGTAGAGTTGGTTTGATGTTATTTGCTTCAATATGTTGTTGTTGATTTGTTATTGGAGGGTTTTGGTCTAATTCCCCACGGGGACCAGCCGGGTTGGGGAATGTGAGTTTTTTTTGCTGTTGTTGTTGTTTGTTTTCCTGTGTGATAATCCGTTTCCGGTTATTATTTGAGGTAGGTATTTCTTTCTGACATAGAGTAGGCCCGCTCACGCATGCGTTGAAAAGCATCTGTTCGTTGGATTTTCTTGCTACTGCCGTTGGTTGTTTCCTTTAGACTTGGTGTCTCTGGGGTTCTTTTCCTTTTTTCATTTTCACGAAAATTACTTGCTTTTGCTTTGCGTTTCTCCATGGTTTCCTTAGAATAGTCATTGGTAATGTAAGTGTTTTCTTTCATTTTCTTCTTGTTTCTAAGGATTTGGATTTTTTTACCCAAAGTTGTTAATGTAAGCAGAATAGGTCTTATTTTCCCATTTTCCTCTTTTTTACCAAGGCGTTGGTCTCGCCGGTCTCGTATTACTTAGTACTTACTAGAGATGAGAAAGTAGGCAGCCACTCAATGTAAAATACTGGTCCAGTCCAGTTAGACTGGAAGGCAACCTCAACACATTATTGGAAAAAGGTTAGGCAGACTATGAGTAGTGTAGAATAGTCTTATGATGTAAACTCACATTTTCATTTAGCAATTGCTTACTATTTTTAACCGAATTCGAAAAAGGAGGAGTTTCTCTATTCGTGTGTATATTTTTTTTTATGTATGTTCACCGATATAGAATCTTCGTCAATGGGGTTGGCAAGTGAAAGCTGATTGTAGATGGCGTGTCCATAGCTTGTCCCAATCCGACCAATGAGGTCAAGCTATTTTGAAATATAAAATGACATTGACAGATATTCAACCAATGAAGAGCTTAGGTTCATGCGGTGCTAGCGCCATTAGTTCCACCAGTTGCCCGTCCCATTATAGACCGATTTTCAAAATAGATTGACTCGGGAAAACTGAAGCAGGCAGAGAGTTCCCTGGGCTGCGGATTTTCCGTCGGGGCTGTGGATTGACGAAAGAGATACGGCGGCCTCGGCAAAAGGGCGAAGAAGGAACATGGGTGGTTTTTAGTCAGTAGAAGTCAGACACTCCCTTCCGCTCTGCCCAAGAGCGGGAGGGGTTATTTGATGGTTTTCCACCCACGATAAAAAAAAAGGCAGTGAGTTCCACTCCTTGGCTGTGCGCATAATAAAAGATTTAGCAAAGCGCCTCGTTCGAATGTGTGGAACATCGACAAGGTATGGGTGATAACCTGCGGTACGTCTAGTCTCCCGACGGAAGAAAGGAGAGCCCGTGGAGCTCTTGCGCACACTCTCCAAAGTACCTACATTCTGTAGAAGACCGACAGTCATGCAACTTTCCGCCGGTTGGCCAGGTTAAGATCTGACTGTCAGTAACTTGTACAGACGCACTCCGGCAAGTAGGGAAAAGATTGAACGGACTCCTTTTGACGGTGAACAGGCGCACTTTAGTTTTGGTGGTGTTGAAATCAACCAGATTCTCGTCACCCCACTTGAAAACAAGACTTAAGGCCGAATTCGTTCGCTGTACCATGGCCTCTCTCAATGAACGTACTTCATCACTGCCGATTTTTACGCTGTGTGTATGGTTTTACAGTTTGGCAGATGTAACCACGAATAAACGCTTTTTTTTCATTACATGTCTAATTTTAATAAAGCATGTTTTGGGAAAGGCTAAGCTGATGAGTTTGATGACGTGATCTATTAATGTAAAAAAAAACGAGATACTAATCCATTTTCTAAACAAATATTGGTTTACTAATCTTAGGAATAAATTGAACCGATTAACGTGAGAAAATAAAATGTAACGAACGAATTTGGCAGATATCTCGGCAGTATTGGTTATTGTCGTATCGCCGGTATAAAGTCTGTTTAAAGAAACTTTTATTTGGATAAAATTTGGCTATCTTTCTTTTTATTTTGAATGTTGCCCTACACTAGGAGTTTCTCATTTATCGTGGGTGCGTTTACAAACATTTAAATTAACATAACACCCAGACCCGGAACAACTATCTGTAGGTCATACAAATATTTTATCCGTGCGGGGATCGAACCCGCGACACGCAGCGCAGCAGTCGCTTAGCCACTGCGCCAACCGTGCCGTAAATAAAAAAAACAATAAACAATATTTATGTGTTCAAGACTTATACCTATTACAATTACAATTATAATTATTTAAATGGCAAGATACAAGACAAGTGCAACTGGACTTAAACTAGGAGGACTCCTGTGCTTTATAATAGTATGTAATATGGACCACCCACGTCCGAAATAAACGTCTTATTATTATTATTATATACTAGCTGATGCCCGCGGCTTCACCCGCGTGGATGTCGTTCAAATTATAATATACTAAAACCTTCCTCTTGAATCACTCTATCTATTAAAAAAACCGCATCAAAATCCGTTGCGTAGTTTTAAAGATTTAAGCATACAGACAAACAGACAAAAATAGTGACTTTGTTATAAACTATGTAAGGATAAGGAAGCACCAGTTACTTCCGTCACCACCATGATCGATCTGCCATTACAAGTGTGGTGCGGTGCAAATGTTAATATTCAATATCATTGTCTTGGTTTATTACTATCGTTCGTGTGTGTGAGAACATATTGTGTGAGTGAGCGTGTGTGTGTGTGTGTGCGTGTATGTGTTTGCGTTTAGGTATGAATAGGCACTTAGCGGATTTTATTTTATACTTTTTTATAATATTATGTTCTTACAAATAGAAACACACAATGATTTTTTTAAAAGATTTTAATGGCCACTGGCCAAACAAATTACAAATCAAATAAAAATGGCGAACAAAGGAAAATTTGAAATAATGACAATCGCTAGGAGTTCGGGCAGAGCTTCTGCACTCTGTGACGACCGATGAGCAAATGGACGAGTGCCGCCAGGCACCTCCCTTTTATAGCCCATCGCGGTGTTGCTACTCTTGATTAGAATTTTCTTCTAATACGGCTTCTCCTGACGGGGCTGCGTGCTCGAAGCCGTCAGCAGGAACTCGACAGTGGTCAGCAACACCCTCTGCGTCCAACGGCTGCTCGGTGTCATCATCATCAGTCTCTGTGAAGATACACACACTATAAGAAACACATAGTTACATCGTGTATCAACAGTTGCTTCTGAATATATTCACATAGTGCACAAAAGCGTCAGATTATGTACTAATTAAGCAAACAAGCCAACATGAGCAGTAATAAACGCAGCACAAAGCGTTTCAAATCACACGAGGTTTTACACAGGTCTGTTCCCACGCAACCGAATACCCCGCACTACTCTAGTGCGCAACAGGATTTACATCAGTCTCTAGTAGGTCACCCCAGATACCACATAACAGCTGGATTTACACAGGTCTGTTGTCGGTTGCGCCACCGACTCACCCCAGAAACCACCAGTGTCAGGGTCAACCCAATACCATGGCGCACAGGATTTACACGGGTCTCTTCCACTGAACACAACACATATGACGTATCGTAGTCAAAATCAGTAAATAACCGCTTGTTTAGTACATAATCTAGCTCAGGAATAAGGGAAAAGACTAGTAGGTACATAAGCTAGCAAAGTAAACGACAGCAATCGTACAACAAGTACCTTCAAAAAATGCAGCACATGTTTCGGGTGTCCATTCAACCTTCCATAACACCATGTATGCAGCAGCTGCCTGACTAGTCTTTCCATAAGCTCCAGCCAACAATTGGACCTCATATCTATCGTTAGGGAGTTGCTTAGTAACTTTATAGGGACCTCTCATACCGCTATCCAGTTTTCCGGTACTTTGAGAGCTCTTAATAACATAGACCAAATCATTTACTTGAAACTTTTTAGGTGGTTTCCTATTTTTATTTACATAGTTACGTGTCTTGTTTGTCTTTGTTTTCGCGAATTAGTCCTTCGGCACGTTGCCGTCTTATCTCGCGAATTGCATCACGGTTTGGATTCGAACCTTCGCAAGTTATATCTTTAATCAATGAATTTATTAAAGGTGTAGTGGAATCAGTGCCAATAAGGAGATTTAATGATGAATATTGAGTAGTCCTATGTTTAGTGACATTTAAAACCAATTGCAGTTTCCATAATGTTTTAGACCAATCATTTTCATTATGATTTACTTCAACTCTTATCATGTTTAAAAAGGTACGACAATAACGTTCTACTTGTCCATTTTCCTGATGCATTTCAGGGGTAATAAAATGCACTTCTATACCGTAATTAGAAATCCAATTAAGGAACTCATTGTTATCGAACATACGACTTCTATCGCACACTAGTCTTTTAAAAGTACCAAACAGTGAAATTATTTGGGTCATTACGCGTTTCAACTCGCTACAGTCTTGTCTTGGTAAGGCGTAAAGTAAACAATATTTAGTAAACGCTTCAACTACGATGAGTACATGTTTATGACCATCACTTTCTCTCAGCGGTCCGAGTACATCCGCGTGAATTGTATCAAATGGTACCGGAGCCTTTTCCCAAGAGCTTATTGGTTGCAAAGGTGCGCGAGGAACTTGCTTATGTGAAATGCACACTACGCAGTGTGTGACGTATTTGCTAACAAATTGTCTAACGCCCGAATACTCGAACGTCACTCAATTATAAGTGGCCCTCAAAACTCGTGCTATCTCTGTCACTCTGCGTTAAACTAACAAAGACAGCACGAGATTTAAGTGCAACTTAAAATTGAGTGACGTTCGAGTATTCGGGCGTAAGACCGGGGAACCAAAAGTGTCGCAGGATCAAATCAGTCGTTTTGTCTACACCGATATGTTCATGCTCGTCATGGAAAACGCGCAACAAACTTAAACGAAATGCCTTTGGTACATAACATAAGAATCGCGCTTACTCACCCGTGACGTCATACTTATAGTACAAGAGGTTATCACGTTTTACGTAACGCGTGTTGTCTAATGAACCATTATCTAATTTTTCAATTAACGTTAGCGTCTCCTCGTCACCTGCCTGTGCCACTTGAGCCCAATTTTTTGGTTTTTGTACAACATTAATAAAATTAACCGGATTCCTACTCAAATAGTCCACGTGTGACATAAGTGCGCCTTTACGATATTCTAGCGAGAAATCGAAATCCTGCATACACATCCACCATCTTGCAACTCTGGGTTGGAGATCCTTCTTACGTTGTGTCATTTTTAATGCATTACAATCTGTGACTATTTTAAAAGATTTACCAATCAAAAATATTGCCTAAAATGTTGTAATGATTTTACTACCGCGAGGGTCTCCAGCTCATAGCTGTGATATTTCGATTCCGCACCAGCGGTCAACTTGCTAAAATAAGCAACAACACGTCTACGGCCGTCTTTGTGTAATTGCATAAGGATTCCGCCGTAACCTATAGAACTGGCATCTGTATGCAGCTCAGTTGTCAATTCAGGATCGAATATAGCTAAAATTGGTTCATTGGTTAAATAAGAAATAATGTCTTGACGTGCATTTTCGTGTTCATTACTCCAATTAAAGATTACGCCTTTTCTTCTTAGGGCGGCGATTGGTGCAGTCTTAATCGCGTAATTAGGAATGTATCTTCGGAAGTAACCTGCGAGGCCAAGAAATTGGAGGACCTGTCTAACATTACTCGGTTGCTGTGATTTAACCAATGCATCAATTTTATAATTGCTCGGTCTAACCTGACCATCTTTTATAGTCCGACCTAAGTATTCTATTTCGTTGGTGACAAAAGTATTTTTTTTTAGATTTATTGAAAAACCTGCTTCAGTTAGCGTTTTTATAACCGAATCTAATAAAACGAGGTTTTCATCAATCCCGTCCGTCAGTATTAGCACGTCATCAATGTAGACCATGACCTTGCCAGCATCAATGAAGGATTTAAGCGTTTTATAGATAGTTTTCTGATAGAAAATTGGCGCGTTCGGTAAACCGTAGGGTACCTTGCAATATTCCTATTGGGCTTCCGGTGTAACGAATGCAGTCTTATGAATGGACCCTTCAGCAACTTTAAGTTGATGGAAGCCGGAAACCATGTCTAGTGAGCTAAACCAGCGAGCATTACCTAACCTATCTATATAGTCGTTAATCAAGGGGAGTGGATGTCTAGTTTTGACAGTTATTCGATTTAGTGCACGGTAGTCCACGACCATTCTATCAGAACCATCCTTCTTTTTTACTAGTAGGATCGGACTGGCGTACTCTGAATCGGACTCGCGAATAATTCCTTTATCGAGCAAATCCTTAACTATAGTGCGTACTTTTAATTTTTCATCATGCGATAATTTGTAGGGTCTTTATTACACGGGCACATCAGTTGTTACTATCTTTCACTGTTGTGGTCGCGGTACCACTTAAAAAGAATTCAGAATACTTGGTGAGAATCCCTAGTAACCGTTCCCTATCATTCCCAGATACTGACGTATTTACTTGATCGGACAAAGAAATCATATTCACTTGCGTAACATTGTTTACTGTCACTTCGCTACGAACTATACGTTGGCAATCACGTATAGTTCGTAGCGTTCGTACCGGTCCTAACATAGGTAATACCTTTCCTATTCAGTACATCTGTACCGATTAGGACGGGTACATTCAAATTATTCCCATCTACAATATAAAAATCTATTTCTATTGTGATGTCACAAAACTCGACGGGTAATGTCACGAATGATTCCGATCTAATTTCCGTACCGCCTAGGCCGCGTAATACCTGATTAGTGGGGTTTAATTGACACTGGAAATATTTAACAACATTTTTCGACATTAACGAAATACACGAACCATACGTCTAACGGTATTCCCATTATGACGGCAGTAATCACATCACGATTTTTATAACTACCCGCAATTTCGCGACAAAAGTTGACACCATTATTATTTCGTGATTTTGCGCGTTCTTTAGCAAAACAAGTATCCTCGGAATGACCTACTTTTTTACAGAATGTACACTTCACCGGATCGCCACGACATGTCGTCGGTAACACGACTGTTTTATCATCACTATTCGTTTTCGTATTTGACCGTTTGTTACAATTAGCACTCTTATGACCAAATCTATTGCACTGGTAGCATTTTAATGATTTTGAATCTTTAGAATCATATTGACGTTTGCGATTTGAGTTACTACTATTGTTGGAAGACTTATCAGATCGATTATTATTAGAAAACACTTTTTTATTATGGCTGTTAGAAGGTTTAACAAAGCTCGATAAAAACTCCACTATAGAATCAGGTGATAATTTAGCGTTAGTAGCCATGGCGCGAATTTGTGGATCTGCAATTCCACGAATAATAATAGCAGTAAGCAGCTCGTTACTTAAGCCTTTGACTATGCGTAACTTTAAAAGTGATTTACGAGCGTACTCAGCGTATGTGGAGTAATTATCGGACTCCGTCCGCATTACATCATAAAGAATGTTCGCGACATCGACAGAACGTGGGCACAACGCTTTTAGTTCTAATTTGAAATTGGACCACGTGCGTATATTACTTGTCCATTGGCTAAGCCAGGTGCGAGATTCGCCCTTGAGACAATGTCCGACGCGAACAAGGCATTCTCTGTCGTCCCAACAGTTTGAAATACGAGCTTTTTCTACTTCATCACACCACGTGTCGAAGTCATGAACACTCGGATCAAAATCAGACAAAATAACGGTTAGATCTGACCTGAGCACAGCTGATAGCGGTCAAAAGACGCTCTGCAGCTGCGTTAGTCACCACATCTTCAGACTGCGTTGACTCCATGTTGCTAGTGTGTGGAGTCGGCGGCGGCGTCCCCATGTGCGCGGACACGAGATCGCGCAGCGGTGTAGGCGCCCCAAGCTCCGATGCCGATGGTGTCGTGTTGGGCAGCTCAGTGGCGCGGCTAGGGCCAGCGCAGGTCGTTGCAATGGCTTGCGTCTCCACAGACGCACGGGGCTGGTCCTCCAATACGCGCAACCTCCTCAGGACCTCGTCCATCGGATTAGGCGAAGGAGTTCGCCCACGGCGTTTTTGTCTGCCGCGTAGGTTGTTGGTAGGCATCACGCATACAACTCCGCCCGAATATTAAATATCCAAACTACGTGGTATACTAAGTTTTCCATTATAAAACCAGAAAGGTAGGCCGTTCGGCGACTTTACAGCCTTCGAATCCCACTTCTGATCTTACAAATAGAAACACACAATGATTTTTTAAAAAGATTTTAATGGCCACTGGCCAAACAAATTACAAATCAAATAAAAATGGCGAACAAAGGAAAATTTGAAATAATGACAACCGCTAGGAGTTCGGGCAGAGCTTCTGCACTCTGTGACGACCGATGAGCAAATGGACGAGTGCTGCCAGGCACCTCCCTTTTAAAGCCCATCGCGGTGTTGCTACTCTTGATTAGAATTTTCTTCTAATAATGTTATATTTTCAGTATTTCCATAATTTTGAGTTAAAAGCAGAACTCTCCTGATATAAAGTTGTCGAACCGTAAAAACCTTACAATCCATATATTATAGCTGCTCCGTCGGATACTGAAAGTTTTTTTGTGTATTACTTTGAGAACTGCTTGCTGGGCTCTTTCTAGGTTTGATAGACGAGTTTTGTGTGTACTCCCCCAGATAAAGATACAGTGTTCCAGTACTGACTGGAAAAGGGATAGATAGATTGCTTTCAACAGTTTTTGCAGGGCTATTGCGTATCTTTTAATGTCAGTGGCTATCAAAATAGTGTTCATCTAATAACTGTCGAATAATTAAAAAAAATGTACCAAACCATAACCAATTGACAGTTAATTGATGGATACTTTAAGATAGCCACTGACATTAAAAATAAACGCAATAGCCCTGCTGGTCGCACACTGTAACTTCTTAATAACTGTTACTAACGTTCTAACCCTAGAGCTTAGTGTTTTTACGTGGTGGTGAAAGTTTAATTGGTCATCCACTTTTATTTCGAGATATTTTATATAGTTTGTTTTTTCAATAGGGTAACACTTGCATTCACTGATATCGTTTAGATTACAGGTGTGTGCTCGAACTTCAACCAATTCTTTAGCTTGTTAATTTTTATTTTGTTTTTTCTACGTTATGAGAAAGTAAGTTTAAGTTAAGGATCCAAGAATTGTCCATGTGTTTCCATGGAAAAGGATTGCCGTGTCGTCAGCATACGTTATTATTTGTTCATTTTGTAGATTTAAACTACATATCTCATTTATATAGATGAGAAGTAAACTTCGACCGAGCACACTCCCCTGTGGTTCGCCAAAATCTATATTTGCACTATCACTTATGTGCTTGTCTATCTTTACTATCTGAGTTCTATTAGTAACATAGTCCATAAGTAGTTTAAGAGGGGTTCCTCGAATGCCTATTTTCTCCATCTTCTCCACCAGCCTGAGGACAGAGACGGTGTCAAAAGCTTTTGCTAGGTCTAGAAAGACTCCTATGCATTTATATTTGTTATCTAGTTTACCTGCAATATGTTCTGGTAGTTTTATAATCGCGTCCTCTGTAGATTTCCCTGATACAAAACCGTATTGGTTAGGAGATATAAAAAATAAATTTACTAGTCTGCTAAATGAGTTTTTCTAATAATTTAGAAAGTATTGGGAGGACAGAGTAATACCTGTAGTTGCTAACACCGGCCCTGTCACCAGACTTGTAGAAAGGATGGACTACAGAGAGTTTAATCAGAGTGCAAAATGTTTCAATATAATACATAATATTCTCTTTGTTTTGCCGTGAAATTTATATTACCTAGGTATGAACAGTGGCTTATATTACTATTTTAAAACTAAAAATAACGTTTCCAAAAATTTTATTGACAAAAAATAACAAGTTACATACTAAGACTTACTCACACCGAAACTGATTATGATTACATTTTATTTATAACTAGCCAATTCCCGAAGCTTCGCCGTAGATTTCGATCAAATTATATACCAAAACCTTCCTCAAGAACCACTCTATCCAATGGTGAAAACAGCATGAAAATCGGTGCAGTATTAGTAGACAGACAGACGCAGCGAAGGACTTTGTTTTATAATATGAAGTGATTCTTGCCGGCGTTTAGAGTAACTTAAGTTCAAACATGAACCTAAACTAGTAATAATTAAATAATATGATTCAATTGCAACAGAACAATAAAATTATTGACAGACAACGACAATATAAAAGGCAGCAGATACATCCCAGCAGGAATCTTGGGCAATAACTTGACCTCTATTGGTTTGATCTTTATTAGACGTATGAAATCTTTTAACAATTTCACTTCAGCTTCATGGGAAACTAAAAGAAATTATCGTAATAAATTACATTATAATATTAAGTTAGGTAAACGTTATTGCTGTTGTTATAGTGTTACCCATAATCGTTGTATTATAAAGTCGAACCAATACTCGGTGAATCTTCAACCCTTGGTTACAAGCCAATTGTCCGGCAACGATTGGCATCAGCATAAACAAGAAGTAAACACCAATAATAAGTCCTGTATTTTTCAACTCTGAGGTATTTCCAGCCTAAAATAGTTTAATTCATGTTAGAAAACTGACAGCTTATAACACTATCGATGTAAAATCAGAACACGGTCTAATATTATTATATCAAAAACTTACTGTTACAGCCATCATGTAACACCTTCTAAATAAAACTAAAATATAATGTAACATTGATCCTGTCAGCGTGAAGAAAAACTGCAACAAATTAATATTTAGAAACAAATTTAAATTAGAATACTCGGAACTCTTTATAAAATTTCGTATACAAGTACCAATCGTCCAAAGCAAAGAGATACTTTTTCACAGCAGTTTGCTAAATCTCGGTACAGGTCAACCCATTCATGAATCTGGTCTCTTGTGAAATGACATTGCTTATCCGATTCAACATTACAACTCTCAATTCTCTCCTGAGCGACTGATACCAACGAATTCAAATGTTTGAACAAATGTACCACCAACATAATAACAGCAAACAATATTATGTGCTGAAGTAGTATGTTTAGCCTTGTAATTATTTGAGATACCAAAATGGCTAACAAAAATAATGGATTTACAAGATCATGAGAGAATTTAGTAAAAACCTCAACTGCTCTGAAAATCGCTAAAGCGATATTAATCAGAATGAAAATGATGATGAACCATTGTTTTGTTTTATTAATGCCGTTACTTAATTTCGTGTCATCGTTAAATCTTTCAGAGACGCGACTGATGCTTTTATAGTATGACAAGAAGTCGCGGCTGTAACAGATACTGGTCACTACAGATGACACAGAAAATAAGAAGGTTGAAAGGAAATAGCAACCAGAAACAAAATTAATTGCATTATAGCCACCTAACAGAATAAATTTAATTTCACCAATTACAACCACAAAATTAAACATAATTTGAATGAATGCTTGCAAGATTATTAAACATTTTTTTGTTTTTGTCTGTACGCAATAATTCCTGTAAATTCCTAAGAGGTTCTCTATAAATAGTAAATTGTGAAACCACTTTATTGGACACATTTTGGTAAATGTAGTACACCTTAGTGACCGGAAATTGGTACTACCAAAAATAATCGGATTCTTTAGCTTAATAATAAGGAGTTATCTACATAACTGAGTGATTGTATTATCAATTATGATGAATGAGGTTGCTATGCATGACAATAAAATTAATTCTAGTAACTACGCTCAGTCACTCAAGCTACCGTGCTTTGCCTTAAAAATTGATCAGGGTCGTTCTATTGATCAATGGATATACATATAAGTTTGATCGATAAATGTTTTGACAGTAAAATCAATGTTTGGTTGTTCAAAAATCATTTGATAGTAAACTTCATTAATTTGAACTACATCTATTATACCTATTCAATAATGACATTCAACATGTCATCGCTCATAGCAGATATAAAATTAGCACCCATTTTTTCCAATGATGGCATTTTTGTAAAGCAAGGAAAGTTGTTTCTCAGTCATATTTGGGTAGAGTAACTGAGATGTACCATCGCCTGCAATAATGCATGGGGAGTTCAGAAAAAATACCGTGTGAAGCAAGAAATGACGCCACCTGGCGTAAATAAGTACTCGATTAGCAACATTGATTATATTTTTAATGCTACACTAACTAGAGGGCGCTCACGTTGTATAAAATGTTTATGTAGTTTCTTTTTTCTGTTTAAATATTCAAATAATTTATAATGAATTATTTCTATTATATAAATTTATTCCTAACTACCTACTATGTTTGTTTAAATTGAATATTATTATAATTCTAAAACTATCTGATTTTAATTATCTATGTTTTAGTTTTCAAACTTGAGGGTAGGTCGAATATGAATTCATAAATAAATTAGTAGGTAGTAGAAATAATTAGATTGAAGATTTATGAGTTATGACTAAGCTCAATTGATTGTTCGATAAGTTTGTTTCGATTATCTCAGTTTTAGCTCAGTTTTATTTAAATTTAGGTGAATTAACTTATTTCATCAAAATGAGTACGCGTTGTAATATTGTTTTCGTTACAAGAGCTCAAATAACTGATTTGCAAAATCAAGGCAAAAACTTATCGACACTCGAAACTTGTCGACTTATATTATTAACGTAAGTAGTTTTGATTTCAAAGTTTTTTCATCTTTACAGATGAAAAAACTTTTAAGTCCAGTGAACACGGACGCTTATGTTTGTGGTGCCGAAATAATACGTGATAAACAAGTGGTTATGTAGTGTCCAATATGCTGGTCATATTACAGTGAACGTGTGGGGATAGATAAGTGTTGCCGATCCATGATTTATATTTCATAATACTTAAAAACAATATTACTTAACTTTAGTACTTATTATTTATATTAACTGGAAGCCGGGTTATTATAACCTATTACATGACTTACGTATTTTTAATAACTAAAAAAAGTCAAACACAACAATTTTTTTTTTTTACATTACAAGAACCTTTTCGTATGTTTTTGTGCAATTGTATAGCTATTATCCTACCTATTTAATTCATTTAACTTTTCACTTTTGTGATGAAATAATCCGGTCTCCTGTTTGTCTTTGTTGAGGTTATAAAAGCTTCAATCCTCTTTCCGATTTTGGAAACGAATACTTAAGCTATGGCCTCAATAAGAAGTTTTATATAATATAATAATGTTGAACGATAATAAATGTCTGTTTTTGAATAATAAAGTGTAAGAAATAAACCTCTAAAAGTGTGATAGTGTCTTTTTGTTTGTCTCCGTTAATCCCTGTTGCTAACTGACTACTAACTCGAATATTATATTTTTGAATGCTATGCGCACTTATTAGCTTAATGAAAACATTCCTTATGGTTTCTTTTGTTTTTTTTTTATCATTTAACTTCTCACTTAATCAAACCTAATACGTGTTTCCTAACTTCTTACTTACCTAACCTATTACCAAGTCAAAGTTCATTTTTTTCTATATCTCAACAGAATAGATTACATTTAGTTAGGACTAAGTTATAAAAATCTACCTCCTTTTTATTTCACCTACAGGTGACACCGGGTAATTGTCATTGCGGAAAGTAAAAACGTTAAAGGTTTAATTTCTTATTATTATTTAAGTAGGAATTACAAATAAAATTGCTGTCAGGTAGAAACAGAAATAAAACTTATGCCACCTACAAGTGACACTGGGGATTGAAGAGTTTAATATCACAGTTGTGCAGAAACCAAACGCCATCTATTAGTTATTTTCGAAAATTTGATTTCTACCTTCACAGAAAAATAGGCCCTAAGGTATCCATGCACTTGTGTGGGCGACAGTACAGAATGCTTAGTTGACGAATTCGTGAAGGGTCCACTTTTATCCTTTAAGCAGTTTCCAATCTCTTTGCCTGCCTCGTGTGATTTGACATCAGTCAAGCGATAT
This sequence comes from Diarsia dahlii, assembly GCA_949775195.1. NCBI lineage: Eukaryota > Metazoa > Arthropoda > Insecta > Lepidoptera > Noctuidae > Diarsia > Diarsia dahlii. The sequence continues at coordinate 19,633,352 of OX459195.1, forward strand.
GCGCACGTGTCACTTTGTTTCTTCAATAACATGGTGACTGGTGACCACTTGCGAGCTTAGTTGTAGATTATTTTTTTTTTTTGATCTTGCACACGTGTTTTTCCAATTCACTGGACATTGTCAGAATAGTTCACATCGGCTTTCATTGCCAATAAACAAAAATAGAATAGAACATGGTGACTGGCGGATGCTATAAAGATCATTTTTAATTTGTTACCTCAGTGGCCCGAAAGTCAGACCAACCTGCTTTTTTGGTTGCGGAAGACAGGTAGGCAGACAATCCACCTAAAACACTGGTATTCCGGTGCATCCGGTTAGACTGAAATCTGACCTCAACACATTTAGGAAAAGGCTAGGCAGATGTTGAGAAGCGTGGAATAGTTTAGTACTGTAAACAATTAATTATTTAAAACTACTTAAAACTACAAATAAAGTTTCATAAGTTTTATTTACTAAGAAAATGGACCATATCAATTTATACTCACACCAAAGCTTAAGGCAGAAAGCATAAGGTTATTATTACATTCGAATTCTTGCATAACTTAAGTTCCAAACATTAACCACAAATAGTTCTTATAAGATAATTAAATAATATGATTAAATTGCAACAAGACGATAATATTATTGACAGAAAGCGACAATATAAAAGGCAGCAGGTACATCCCAGCAGGAATCTTGGGCAATAACTTGATCTCTATCGGTTTGTTCTTTATTAGACGTATGAAGTCTTTTATCAATTTTACTTTAGCTTCATGGGAATCTAAAATAAATTATAATAATAAATTACATTATAATATTAAGTTAGGTAAACGTTATTGCAGTTGTTATAGTATTACCCATAATCTTTGTATTATAAAGTCGAATCAATACCCGGTGAATCTTCAACCCTTGGTTACAAGCCAATTGTCCGGCAACGATTGGCATTAGCATAAACAATAAGTAAACACCTATAATAAGTCCCGTTTTTTTTAACTCTGAGGTATCTCCAGCCTAAAATAGTTTAATTCATGTTACAAACCTGACAACATAAAACACAATCGACATAAAATCAGGACACGGTCTAATATATCAAAAACTTACTTTTATAGTCATCATGTAAGACATTCTAAACAAAATTAAAATATAGTGTAGTATTGACCCTGTCAGTGTTAAGAGAAACTGTAACAAAGTAATGTTTAGAAATAAATTTAAATTAGAATACTTAGAACTCAATCGTATTTATAAAATTTTATATTATTATACAAATACCATTCGTCCAAAGCAAAGAGTTACTTTTTAACAGCAGTTTGCTAAGTCTTGGTACAGGTCAACCCATTCATGAATCTGCTCTCTTGTGATATTACATTGCTCACCGGAACTAAAATTACAACTCTCCATGCTCTCCTGAGCGACTGATACCAACGAAGTCAAATATTTAAACAAATATACCACCAACATAATAACAGCAAACAATATTATGTGCTGAAATACTACGTTTAGTCTTGTAATTATTTGTGATACCAAAATAGCAAACAAAAATAACTGATTTTCAAGATCATGAGAGAATTTAATTAAAACGTCCACTGATCTGAAAATCGCTAAAACGATATTACTCAGAATCAAAATGATGATGAACCATTGTTTTGTTTTATTAATGCCGTTACTTAATTTCGTGTCATCGTTAAATCTTTCAGAGACGCGACTTATGCTTTTATAGTATGACATGAAGTCGCGGCTGTAACAGATGCCGGTCACGACAAGTAACATAGAGTTCATGAAGGTTGTAACAAAATAGCAAACATAAACTAAACTCATTGGATTATAGCCATCTCCTAGCATCAATTTAATTTCACCAATTAAAACTACAAAATTAAACATAATTTGAGTGAATGTTTGAAAAATTATTAAACATTTTTTTGTTTTTGTCTGTACACAATAATTCCTGTATATTCCTAAGAGGTTCTCTATAAATAGTAAATTGTGAAACCACTTTATTGGACACATTTTGGTAAATGTAGTACACCTTAGCGACCGGAAATTGGTACTACCAAAAGTGATTGGATTCTTTAGCTTAATAATAAGGAGTTATCTACTGAACTGAGTGATTGTATTATCAATTATGATGGATGAGGTTGCTATGCATGACAATAAAATTAATTCTAGTAACTACGCTCAGTCACTCAAGCTACCGTGCTTTGCCTTAAAAATTGATCAGGGTCGTTCTATAGATCAATGGATTTACATATAAGTTTGATCGATAAATGTTTTGACAGTAAAATCAATGTTTGGTTGTTCAAAAATCAATTAATAATAATAATAATAATAATAATATTCCACAACTATCACACAACGCCATCTAGTCCCAAGCTAAGCAGAGCTTGTGTTATGGGTACTAGACAACTGATAAACATACTTATATATTTCTAAATACATACATATTATAGATAAATTACACCCAATTAATTGATAGTAAACTTTATTAATTTGAACTACATCTATTCTATTCAATAATGACATTCAACATGTCATCGCTCATAGCAGATATAAAATTAGCACCCATTTTTTCCAATGATGGCATTTTTGTAAAGCAAGGAAAGTTGTTTAACTGAGATGTACAGAATGCTTAGTTGACGAATTCGTGAAGGGTCCACTTTTATCCTGTATGCAGTTTTCAATCTCTTTGCCTGCCTCGTGTGATTTGACATCAGTCAAGCGATATGCGCACGTGTCACTTTGTTTCTTCAATAACATGGTGACTGGTGACCACTTGCGAGCTTAGTTGTAGATTATTATTTTTTTTGGATCTTGCACACGTGTTTTTCCAATTCACTGGACATTGTCAGAATAGTTCACATCGGCTTTCATTGCCAATAAACAAAAATAAAATAGAACATGGTGACTGGCGGATGCTATAAAGATCATTTTTAATTTGTTACCTCAGTGGCCCGAAAGTCAGACCAACCTGCTTTCTTGGTTGCGGAAGACAGGTAGGCAGACAATCCACCTAAAACACTGGTATTCTGGTGCACCCGGTTAGACTGGAATCTGACCTCAACACATTAAGGAAAAGGCTAGACAGATGTTGAGAAGCGTGGAATAGTTTAGTACTGTAAACAATTAATTATTTAAAACTACTTAAAACTACAAATAAAGTTTCATAAGTTTTATTTACTAAGAAAATGGACCATATCAATTTATACTCACACCAAAGCTTAAGGCAGCATTCGAATTCTTGCATAACTTAAGTTCCAAACATTAACCACAAATAGTTCATACAAGATAATTAAATAATATGATTAAATTGTAACAGAACGATAATATTGTTAACGGAAAACGACAATATAAAAGGCAGCAGGTACATCCCAGCAGGAATCTTGGGCAATAACTTGATCTCTATCGGTTTGTTCTTTATTAGACGTATGAAGTCTTTTATCAATTTTACTTTAGCTTCATGGGAATCTAAAATAAATTATAATAATAAATTACATTATAATATTAAGTTAGGTAAACGTTATTGCAGTTGTTATAGTATTACCCATAATCTTTGTATTATAAAGTCGAATCAATACCCGGTGAATCTTCAACCCTTGGTTACAAGCCAATTGTCCGGCAACGATTGGCATTAGCATAAACAATAAGTAAACACCTATAATAAGTCCCGTTTTTTTTAACTCTGAGGTATCTCCAGCCTAAAATAGTTTAATTCATGTTACAAACCTGACAACATAAAACACAATCGACATAAAATCAGGACACGGTCTAATATATCAAAAACTTACTTTTATAGTCATCATGTAAGACATTCTAAACAAAATTAAAATATAGTGTAGTATTGACCCTGTCAGTGTTAAGAGAAACTGTAACAAAGTAATGTTTAGAAATAAATTTAAATTAGAATACTTAGAACTCAATCGTTTTTATAAAATTTTATATTATTATACAAATACCATTCGTCCAAAGCAAAGAGTTACTTTTTCACAGCAGTTTGCTAAGTCTTGGTACAGGTCAACCCATTCATGAATCTGCTCTCTTGTGATATCACATTGCTCACCGGAACTAAAATTACAACTCTCAATGCTCTCCTGAGCGACTGATACCAACGAAGTCAAATATTTAAACAAAATAATATACCACCAACATAATAACAGCAAACAATATTATGTGCTGAAATACTACGTTTAGTCTTGTAATTATTTGTGATACCAAAATAGCAAACAAAAATAACGGATTTTCAAGATCATGAGAGAATTTAATTAAAACGTCCACTGATCTGAAAATCGCTAAAACGATATTACTCAGAATCAAAATGATGATAAACCATTGTTTTGTTTTATTAATGCCGTTACTTAATTTCGTGTCATCGTTAAATCTTTCAGAGACGCGACTTATGCTTTTATAGTATGACATGAAGTCGCGGCTGTAACAGATGCCGGTCACGACAAGTAACATAGAGTTCATGAAGGTTGTAACAAAATAGCAAACATAAACTAAACTCATTGGATTATAGCCATCTCCTAGCATCAATTTAATTTCACCAATTAAAACTACAAAATTAAACATAATTTGAGTGAATGTTTGAAAAATTATTAAACATTTTTTTGTTTTTGTCTGTACACAATAATTCCTGTATATTCCTAAGAGGTTCTCTATAAATAGTAAATTGTGAAACCACTTTATTGGACACATTTTGGTAAATGTAGTACACCTTAGCGACCGGAAATTGGTACTACCAAAAGTGATTGGATTCTTTAGCTTAATAATAAGGAGTTATCTACTGAACTGAGTGATTGTATTATCAATTATGATGGATGAGGTTGCTATGCATGACAATAAAATTAATTCTAGTAACTACGCTCAGTCACTCAAGCTACCGTGCTTTGCCTTAAAAATTGATCAGGGTCGTTCTATAGATCAATGGATATACATATAAGTATGATCGATAAATGTTTTGACAGTAAAATCAATGTTTGGTTGTTCAAACATCATTTGATAGTAAACTTCATTAATTTGAACTACATCTATTATACCTATTCAATAATGACATTCAACATGTCATCGCTCATAGCAGATATAAAATTAGCACCCATTTTTTCCAATGATGGCATTTTTGTAAAGCAAGGAAAGTTGTTTCTCAGTCATATTTGGGTAGAGTAACTGAGATGTACAGAATGCTTAGTTGACGAATTCGTGAAGGGTCCACTTTTATCCTGTATGCAGTTTTCAATCTCTTTGCCTGCCTCGTGTGATTTGACATCAGTCAAGCGATATGCGCACGTGTCACTTTGTTTCTTCAATAACATGGTGACTGGTGACCACTTGCGAGCTTAGTTGTAGATTTTTTTTTTTTTTTGATCTTGCACACGTGTTTTTCCAATTCACTGGACATTGTCAGAATAGTTCACATCGGCCTTCATTGCCAATAAACAAAAATAAAATAGAACATGGTAACTGGCGGATGCTATAAAGATCATTTTTAATTTGTTACCTCAGTGGCCCGAAAGTCAGACCAACCTGCTTTCTTGGTTGCGGAAGACAGGTAGGCAGACAATCCACCTAAAACACTGGTATTCCGGTGCATCCGGTTAGACTGAAATCTGACCTCAACACATTTAGGAAAAGGCTAGGCAGATGTTGAGAAGCGTGGAATAGTTTAGTACTGTAAACAATTAATTATTTAAAACTACTTAAAACTACAAATAAAGTTTCATAAGTTTTATTTACTAAGAAAATGGACCATATCAATTTATACTCACACCAAAGCTTAAGGCAGAAAGCATAAGGTTATTATTACATTCGAATTCTTGCATAACTTAAGTTCCAAACATTAACCACAAATAGTTCTTATAAGATAATTAAATAATATGATTAAATTGCAACAAGACGATAATATTATTGACAGAAAGCGACAATATAAAAGGCAGCAGGTACATCCCAGCAGGAATCTTGGGCAATAACTTGATCTCTATCGGTTTGTTCTTTATTAGACGTATGAAGTCTTTTATCAATTTTACTTTAGCTTCATGGGAATCTAAAATAAATTATAATAATAAATTACATTATAATATTAAGTTAGGTAAACGTTATTGCAGTTGTTATAGTATTACCCATAATCTTTGTATTATAAAGTCGAATCAATACCCGGTGAATCTTCAACCCTTGGTTACAAGCCAATTGTCCGGCAACGATTGGCATTAGCATAAACAATAAGTAAACACCTATAATAAGTCCCGTTTTTTTTAACTCTGAGGTATCTCCAGCCTAAAATAGTTTAATTCATGTTACAAACCTGACAACATAAAACACAATCGACATAAAATCAGGACACGGTCTAATATATCAAAAACTTACTTTTATAGTCATCATGTAAGACATTCTAAACAAAATTAAAATATAGTGTAGTATTGACCCTGTCAGTGTTAAGAGAAACTGTAACAAAGTAATGTTTAGAAATAAATTTAAATTAGAATACTTAGAACTCAATCGTTTTTATAAAATTTTATATTATTATACAAATACCATTCGTCCAAAGCAAAGAGTTACTTTTTCACAGCAGTTTGCTAAGTCTTGGTACAGGTCAACCCATTCATGAATCTGCTCTCTTGTGATATCACATTGCTCACCGGAACTAAAATTACAACTCTCAATGCTCTCCTGAGCGACTGATACCAACGAAGTCAAATATTTAAACAAAATAATATACCACCAACATAATAACAGCAAACAATATTATGTGCTGAAATACTACGTTTAGTCTTGTAATTATTTGTGATACCAAAATAGCAAACAAAAATAACGGATTTTCAAGATCATGAGAGAATTTAATTAAAACGTCCACTGATCTGAAAATCGCTAAAACGATATTACTCAGAATCAAAATGATGATGAACCATTGTTTTGTTTTATTAATGCCGTTACTTAATTTCGTGTCATCGTTAAATCTTTCAGAGACGCGACTTATGCTTTTATAGTATGACATGAAGTCGCGGCTGTAACAGATGCCGGTCACGACAAGTAACATAGAGTTCATGAAGGTTGTAACAAAATAGCAAACATAAACTAAACTCATTGGATTATAGCCATCTCCTAGCATCAATTTAATTTCACCAATTAAAACTACAAAATTAAACATAATTTGAGTGAATGTTTGAAAAATTATTAAACATTTTTTTGTTTTTGTCTGTACACAATAATTCCTGTATATTCCTAAGAGGTTCTCTATAAATAGTAAATTGTGAAACCACTTTATTGGACACATTTTGGTAAATGTAGTACACCTTAGCGACCGGAAATTGGTACTACCAAAAGTGATTGGATTCTTTAGCTTAATAATAAGGAGTTATCTACTGAACTGAGTGATTGTATTATCAATTATGATGGATGAGGTTGCTATGCATGACAATAAAATTAATTCTAGTAACTACGCTCAGTCACTCAAGCTACCGTGCTTTGCCTTAAAAATTGATCAGGGTCGTTCTATAGATCAATGGATTTACATATAAGTTTGATCGATAAATGTTTTGACAGTAAAATCAATGTTTGGTTGTTCAAAAATCAATTAATAATAATAATAATAATATTCCACAACTATCACACAACGCCATCTAGTCCCAAGCTAAGCAGAGCTTGTGTTATGGGTACTAGACAACTGATAAACATACTTATATATTTCTAAATACATACATATTATAGATAAATTACACCCAATTAATTGATAGTAAACTTTATTAATTTGAACTACATCTATTCTATTCAATAATGACATTCAACATGTCATCGCTCATAGCAGATATAAAATTAGCACCCATTTTTTCCAATGATGGCATTTTTGTAAAGCAAGGAAAGTTGTTTAACTGAGATGTACAGAATGCTTAGTTGACGAATTCGTGAAGGGTCCACTTTTATCCTGTATGCAGTTTTCAATCTCTTTGCCTGCCTCGTGTGATTTGACATCAGTCAAGCGATATGCGCACGTGTCACTTTGTTTCTTCAATAACATGGTGACTGGTGACCACTTGCGAGCTTAGTTGTAGATTATTATTTTTTTTGGATCTTGCACACGTGTTTTTCCAATTCACTGGACATTGTCAGAATAGTTCACATCGGCTTTCATTGCCAATAAACAAAAATAAAATAGAACATGGTGACTGGCGGATGCTATAAAGATCATTTTTAATTTGTTACCTCAGTGGCCCGAAAGTCAGACCAACCTGCTTTCTTGGTTGCGGAAGACAGGTAGGCAGACAATCCACCTAAAACACTGGTATTCCGGTGCATCCGGTTAGACTGGAATCTGGACCTCAACACATTTAGGAAAAGGCTAGGCAGATGTTGAGAAGCGTGGAATAGTTTAGTACTGTAAACAATTAATTATTTAAAACTACTTAAAACTACAAATAAAGTTTCATAAGTTTTATTTACTAAGAAAATGGACCATATCAATTTATACTCACACCAAAGCTTAAGGCAGAAAGCATAAGGTTATTATTACATTCGAATTCTTGCATAACTTAAGTTCCAAACATTAACCACAAATAGTTCTTATAAGATAATTAAATAATATGATTAAATTGCAACAAGACGATAATATTATTGACAGAAAGCGACAATATAAAAGGCAGCAGGTACATCCCAGCAGAAATCTTGGGCAATAACTTGATCTCTATCGGTTTGTTCTTTATTAGACGTATGAAGTCTTTTATCAATTTTACTTTAGCTTCATGGGAATCTAAAATAAATTATAATAATAAATTACATTATAATATTAAGTTAGGTAAACGTTATTGCAGTTGTTATAGTATTACCCATAATCTTTGTATTATAAAGTCGAATCAATACCCGGTGAATCTTCAACCCTTGGTTACAAGCCAATTGTCCGGCAACGATTGGCATTAGCATAAACAATAAGTAAACACCTATAATAAGTCCCGTTTTTTTTAACTCTGAGGTATCTCCAGCCTAAAATAGTTTAATTCATGTTACAAACCTGACAACATAAAACACAATCGACATAAAATCAGGACACGGTCTAATATATCAAAAACTTACTTTTATAGTCATCATGTAAGACATTCTAAACAAAATTAAAATATAGTGTAGTATTGACCCTGTCAGTGTTAAGAGAAACTGTAACAAAGTAATGTTTAGAAATAAATTTAAATTAAAATACTTAGAACTCAATCGTATTTATAAAATTTTATATTATTATACAAATACCATTCGTCCAAAGCAAAGAGTTACTTTTTCACAGCAGTTTGCTAAGTCTTGGTACAGGTCAACCCATTCATGAATCTGCTCTCTTGTGATATCACATTGCTCACCGGAACTAAAATTACAACTCTCAATGCTCTCCTGAGCGACTGATACCAACGAAGTCAAATATTTAAACAAATGTACCACCAACATAATAACAGCAAACAATATTATGTGCTGAAATACTACGTTTAGTCTTGTAATTATTTGTGATACCAAAATAGCAAACAAAAATAACGGATTTTCAAGATCATGAGAGAATTTAATTAAAACGTCCACTGATCTGAAAATCGCTAAAACGATATTACTCAGAATCAAAATGATGATAAACCATTGTTTTGTTTTATTAATGCCGTTACTTAATTTCGTGTCATCGTTAAATCTTTCAGAGGCGCGACTTATGCTTTTATAGTATGACATGAAGTCGCGGCTGTAACAGATGCCGGTCACGACAAGTAACATAGAGTTCATGAAGGTTGTAACAAAATAGCAAACATAAACTAAACTCATTGGATTATAGCCATCTCCTAGCATCAATTTAATTTCACCAATTAAAACTACAAAATTAAACATAATTTGAGTGAATGTTTGAAAAATTAATAAACATTTTTTTGTTTTTGTCTGTACACAATAATTCCTGTATATTCCTAAGAGGTTCTCTATAAATAGTAAATTGTGAAACCACTTTATTGGACACATTTTGGTAAATGTAGTACACCTTAGCGACCGGAAATTGGTACTACCAAAAGTGATTGGATTCTTTAGCTTAATAATAATTAGTTATCTACTGAACTGAGTGATTGTATTATCAATTATGATGGATGAGGTTGGTATGCATGACAATAAAATTAATTCTAGTAACTACGCTCAGTCACTCAAGCTACCGTGCTTTGCCTTAAACATTGATCAGGGTCGTTCTATAGATCAATGGATATACATATAAGTTTGATCGATAAATGTTTTGACAGTAAAATCAATGTTTGGTTGTTCAAAAATCATTTGATAGTAAACTTCATTAATTTGAACTACATCTATTATACCTATTCAATAATGACATTCAAGATGTCATCGCTCATAGCAGATATAAAATTAGCACCCATTTTTTCCAATGATGGCATTTTTGTAAAGCAAGGAAAGTTGTTTCTCAGTCATATTTGGGTAGAGTAACTGAGATGTACAGAATGCTTAGTTGACGAATTCGTGAAGGGTCCACTTTTATCCTTTAAGCAGTTTCCAATCTCTTTGCCTGCCTCGTGTGATTTGACATCAGTCAAGCGATATGCGCACGTGTCACTTTGTTTCTTCAATAACATGGTGACTGGTGACCACTTGCGAGCTTAGTTGTAGATTTTTTTTTTTTTGATCTTGCACACGTGTTTTTCCAATTCACTGGACATTGTCAGAATAGTTCACATCGGCTTTCATTGCCAATAAACAAAAATAGAATAAAACATGGTGACTGGCGGATGCTATAAAGATCATTTTTAATTTGTTACCTCAGTGGCCCGAAAGTCAGACCAACCTGCTTTTTTGGTTGCGGAAGACAGGTAGGCAGACAATCCACCTAAAACACTGGTATTCCGGTGCATCCGGTTAGACTGGAATCTGACCTCAACACATTTAGGAAAAGGCTAGGCAGATGTTGAGAAGCGTGGAATAGTTTAGTACTGTAAACAATTAATTATTTGAAACTACTTAAAACTACAAATAAAGTTTCATAAGTTTTATTTACTAAGAAAATGGACCATATCAATTTATACTCACACCAAAGCTTAAGGCAGAAAGCATAAGGTTATTATTACATTCGAATTCTTGCATAACTTAAGTTCCAAACATTAACCACAAATAGTTCTTATAAGATAATTAAATAATATGATTAAATTGCAACAGAACGATAATATTATTAACGGAAAACGACAATATAAAAGGCAGCAGGTACATCCCAGCAGGAATCTTGGGCAATAACTTGATCTCTATCGGTTTGTTCTTTATTAGACGTATGAATTCTTTTATCAATTTTACTTCAACTTTATGGCAATCTAAAATAAATTATCGTAATAAATTACATTATAATATTAAGTTAGGAAAACGTTATTGCTGTTGTTATAGTGTTACCCATAATCTTTGTATTATAAAGTCGAACCAATACTCGGTGAATCTTCAACCCTTGGTTACAAGCCAATTGTCCGGCAACGATTGGCATCAGCATAAACAAGAAGTAAACACCAATAATAAGTCCCGTTTTTTTTATTTCTGCGGTATCTCCTGTCTAAAATAATTTAATTCATGTTACAAAACTGACAACATAAAACACAATCGATTTAAATCACAACAAGGTCTAATATATCAAAAACTTACTTTTATAGCCATCATGTAAGACATTCTAAACAAAATTAAAATATAATGTAGCATTGATCCTGTCAGCGTGAAGAAAAACTGTAATAAAAGAATATTTAGAAATTTAAGTTAGGATACTCGGAACTCAAACATATATATAAAATTTCTTAAATAAGTACCAGTCGTCCAAAGCAAAGAGATACTTTTTCACAGCAGTTTGCTAAATCTCGGTACAGGTCAACCCATTCGTGAATCTGGTCTCTTGTGAAATGACATTGCTCATCCGATTCAACATTACAACTCTCAATTCTCTCCTGAGCGACTGATACCAACGAATTCAAATATTTGAACAAATGTACCACCAAAATAATAACAGCAAATAATATTATGTGCTGAAGTAGTATGTTTAGTCTTGTAATTATTTGAGATACCAAAATGGCTAACAAAAATAATGGATTTACAAGATCATGAGAGAATTTAATAAAAACGTCCACTGATCTGAAAATCGCTAAAGCGAAATTAATCAGAATCAAAATGATGATGAACCATTTTTTTGTTTTATTAATGCCGTTACTTAATTTCGTGTCATCGTTAAATCTTTCAGAGACGCGACTGATACTTTTATAGTATGACAAGAAGTCGCGGCTGTAACAGATACTGGTCACTACAGATGACACAGAATTTATGAAGGTTGAAAGAAAATAGCAACCATAAACAAAATTAATTGCATTATAGTCATCTAACAGAATAAATTTAATTTCACCAATTACAACCACGAAATTAAACATAATTTGAATGAATGCTTGCAAGATTATTAAACATTTTTTTGTTTTTGTCTGTACGCAATAATTCCTGTAAATTCCTAAGAGGTTCTCTATAAATAGTAAATTGTGAAACCACTTTATTGGACACATTTTGGTAAATGTAGTTCACCTTAGTGACCGGAAATTGGTACTACCAAAAATAATCGGATTTTTTCTACTGAACTGAGTGATTGTATCATCAATAATGATGAATGAGGTTGCTATGCATGACAATAAAATTAATTCTAGTAACTTGGCTCAGTCACTCAAGTTACCGTGCTTTGCCTCTACCATTGATCAGGGTCGTTATATAGATCGATGGACATACATATATTTTTGATCGATAAATGTTTCATGAGCATTTTTGTAAAGCAAGTTTCCCAGTAATATTTGCGTAGAGTAACTGAGATGTACAGAAAGCTTAGTTGACGGCTTCGTGAACGGTTGGACTGGAAGCCGGCCCCAACATAGTTGAGAAATGGCTAGTCAGATGGTGATAAGTGTGGAATAGTTTATTAATGTAAACAATTATTTTAGTCTTTAGTGACTGTTTCAAAACTACAAATAAAGTTTCAAAAGTTTTATTTACTACGAAAATAGACTATATCAATTTATACTCACACCATAGCATAAGACAGAAAGCATAAGGTTATGATTACATACTAATACTTCCCGCCGTATTGAGTAACTTAAGTTCCAAACATTAACCACAAATAGTTTTTATAAGATAATTAAATAATATTATTAAATTGCAACAGAACGATGATATTGTTGACAGACAACGACAATATAACTGGCAGCATGTACATCCCAGCAGGAATCTTGGGCAATAACTTAATCTCTATCGGATTCTTCTTTATCAGCCGTATGAAGTCTTTTATCAATTTCACTTCAGCTTCATCAGAATCTTAAACAAATAAACGTAATGTATATTATTATTAGCAGTTATCTATTATACTTTGTTATAACGTAAAGTAAACTTGATTGTTGTTTTTGTAGTGTTACCAATAATCTTTGTATTGTAAAGTCGAGCCAATACTCGGTGAAACTTCACTCCTTGGTTTCGAGCCAACTGTCCAGCAACGATTGGCATCAGCATAAATAATATGTAATCAAATATAATAAGTCCCTTTCTCCTGAATTCAGCGAGATACCCAGCCTAAAATGATTTAAAACATGTTATAAAACTGACAGCATGGAAAAAATTAACATAAAATCAAGACACGTTCTCAAATATTATTAAACTTACATGTAATGCCATCGCGTAAGACATTTTATACAAAATTAAAATATAGTGTAGTATTGATCCTACCAGCGTGAAGAAAAACTGTAAAAAATAATATTTAGAAATCAATTTAAATTATAATACTTAGAATTTGATCATTTATTTATTAAATTCCAGATACAAGTACCTGTCGTCCAAAGCAAAGCGTTACTTTTTCACAACAATTTGCTAAATCTCGGTACAGATCAACCCATTCATGAATCTGCTCCCTTGTAATATGAAATTGCTCATCTAAACTGATATCACAGCTCCCAACACTCTCCTGAGTGGCTGTTACCAACGAAGTCAAAGATTTAAACAAACGCACCACCAACATAATAACAGCAAACAATATTAGGATTTGAAATACTACGTTTAGTCTTGTTATTATTTGTGATACCAAAATGGCTGACAAAAATAACGGATTTACAGGATCATGAGAGAATTGAATATACACCTCCACAGATCTGTAAAAAGCAAAAGCGATTTTACTCAAAATCAAAATGATACTGAACCATTGTATTATTTTATGAATGCCAGTAATTATTAATTTCGTGTCGTCGTTAAATCTTTCAGAGACGCGACTGATGCTTCTATAGTATGACATGAAGTCGCGGCTGTAGCAGATACCGGTCACGACAGATGACACCGAGTTTGCAGCAGTAAAACCAAAATAGGAACCATAAACCAAACCATTTCGACTACGCTCATCTTTTAGAAACCATTTAATTTCACCAATTACAACCACAAAATTGAATATAATTTGGGTGAAAGCTTGAGAGATTATTAAACATTTTTTTATTTTTGTCTGTTCACAATAATTCCGGTATATTCCTACGAGGTTCTCTAGAAACAGTAAATTGTTTAACCACTTTATTGGCGACATTTTGGTGAATGTCATAATGAATGTAGCAGCAGGAATATGGTACAGAAATAAGAGGGTTTTTTTAGGTTTAATTTAATAATAAAGAGTTATCTACTGAACGGAGTGATTGTACCATCAATTATGATGGATGAGGTTGCTGATATGATAATAAAATTAATTTCAGTGTCTACGCTCAGCCAGTCAAAGGGTCGTTATGGAATTCGTTTGATAGACAATTTTTATCAATAATTATATTGTTTTGACGGTCGAATCATTTGGTTGTACAATAATCATTAAAAAATCAATTTTATTAAATTGGTCTTCATATTATTTTGAACATCAGAGAGAGAGAGAGAGAGCAGTGGTGGCCCAGTGGTTGCGGCCCCGACTTACGATTACGAACAGTGAGTAGTGGGTTCGAACCCAGGCAGGCTCATTACTTTGTGTAATTTATTTCATCACCACTGCTCTCAAAACGGTCAAGGAAAACATCGTGAGGAAACCGACATGTCTTAGAACCAAAAATTCGAAGACATGTGACATTTGCCAATCCGCACTGGGCACGCGTGGTGTATTATAGCCCGTCCCTCTCCTTGAGAGGAGGCCTGAGTCCCTGCAGTGGGAACATTATAGGCTGATGATGATATAATAATAATAATATAATATTCCACAACTATCACACAACGCCATCTAGTCCCAAGCTAAGCAGAGCTTGTGTTATGGGTACTAGACAACTGATAAACATGCTTATATATTTCTAAATACATACATATTATAGATAAATTACACCCAGACACAGAACAAATGATCGTGCTCATCACACAAACATTTGTCCTGGGTGGGAATCGAACCCACGACCTCCGGCATAGCAGTTAGGGTCACTAACCACTAGACCAACAGGCCAGTCGAATATTTGAACATCAACAGAGGATCGCTTTTATCTGACATTTTGTAAAAGGAACCGTTAGTGATAAAGGAACCGTTAGTGATAATAACAGCAAACATTATTTTAAAGAACTCCTTTCTTAGGACCCCGATCTTTTAATTATTATTGTGACATATTTGTAAACTAAGAAAGTTTCCCATCAAAATATAATTCTTGTCACCCGTTAGGTACCAAACATGAACCTAAAATAGGTGGTGAGATTTTATATGATAACTAGCTTTTGCCCGCGACTTCGTTCGCGTGGAATAGTGACTTCCGGCAGATAAAAAAAAAAAAAAAAACTATTTTATGTCCTTTCTCAAGTTCCAAACTATGTCTGTTCCAAATTTCATCAAAATCCGTTCAGCCGTTTAGGCGTGAAAGAGTAACAGACAGACAGAGTTACTTTCGCATTTATAATATTATATATAATTTTATATAAATTAGTATGGATTAAATAATATTATTAAATTGCAACAGAACGATGAAATTGTTGACAGACAACGACAATATGACTGGAAGCATGTACATCCCAGCAGGAATCTTGGGCAACAACTTGATCTCTATCGGATTCTTCTTTATCAAACGTTATAGTCTTTTATCAATTTCACTTCAGCTTCTTGGGAATCTAAAAAAAAGTAACGTAATTTACCAATTATATTTTATTATTACGTAAAATAAACGTAATTGTGGTTTTTGTAGTGCCAATTGTCCAGCAACGATTGGCATCAGCATTAACGTTATGAAAACACATTTAAAAAGTCCCTTTTTAGTGAACTCAGCGATATCTCCAGTCTGAAATAATTGAATTCATGTTACTAAAGTGACAGTCTAAACAGCCATGTGGAAGTCGGACTTGCACATGAAGGGTTCCGTTCCGCATCATCGTAGTAGAGCAACAGAAAAACATATTTGTGATAAGTTTGTTTTTCATAGTGTTTGTATATATACTATATATCAATGTGTTTGTATGAATGTCAAAGTTATATTTGCCATAAATTTTGGGTGAAAGTTTTCGTTGCGTTCAACAGCATATATTTTTATTTAAGTTTTTCACTCTCGTTGTTTAAAAGTTAGAGGGGGGGGGGGGGGGGGTGGACACACATTTGACCACTTTGGAAGTGCCTTCCAAACAATTGCCTTTGAGAAAAAATTAGCTTAGAAAACTCAATGTCATTTTTAAAGACCTGTTTATAGACACCCACGTATAGGTTTGATGAAAATAAAAAATTTAGTTTCAGTTCCATGGATGGGTTGACTCCCCTTAATCTTCTATTTTTTTTTATTTTTGTATATAAATCGTAAAGTTTCAACTGTATAGTCTCAATCTCTTTTATCTGTTCTGTGGTCTCAATAGTTTTCAAATAAAGTGGCTGTGACATAAGGACGGACAGATAGACAGACAGACGGGCAGACATGACGAATCTATAAGAGTTCCGTTTTCGCATTCCGCTAGGGAACCCTAAAAACATCAATATAATTTCAATACATAGTATAAAATATTAAAAACTAACATTTATAGCCATCATGTAAGATATTTTATAAAAAATTAAAACATAGTATAATATTGACCCTGTCAGCGTGCAAAAAAACTGTAACAAATAAGTATTTTGAAAAAAAAACAACCGACTTCAAAAACACCAAAAAGAGAAAAATAAACTTAAGAAGAAAAATCTGCTTCTGAAGTCGGTGACTTTTGTTTGTTTGACTTCATGTTTTTGATACCGACTTCAGAAGCTGATTTTTCTTCTTAAGTTTATTTTTCTCTTTTTGGTGTTTTTGAAGTCGGTTGTTTTTTTTTGCAAAAAAGTTTTTTTATTTTTTCATTTTTAGTTGTATCCTATACAAATATTTACTATGCATTTAACGTTCAACCAAGAAACCTAACCCTTAACCTTCAAGATTCAACCATTTTTGCTTTCAACTCTTAACCGTTGAGGAGTGGTACTACTCCTCAACGGTTAAGAGCATGAAGACAAGTGATGACTGCTAGATGCGAATACTTGAATGGCGTCAGAAAAAGTACGAAACACGTAACGTGTCTATGAAATTCATATATAACAACTAAAAAAATGTGTATTGTACACATCTGCATACCTCTCTGAGCTCTCAGAGCATACAGGCGTGATGTTACGTCATGATAATGTATATTCAACTAGCTGAACCCGCGCATGCGTTGCAATGCTTTTTTTCCTACTACCCTACCTACTACCCTACCTACCTACTACCCTACCTACTACCCTACCTACTACCCTACCTACTACCCTACCTACCTACTACAATACCTACCTACTACCCTACCTACCTACTACCCTACCTACCTACTCTACCCTACCTACCTACTACCCTACCTACCTACTTTCCTACTACCCTACCTACTACCCTACTTACTACCCTACCTACCTACTACCCTGCCTACCTACCAAGCACTTTCTCACCGTTAAAACCTTCTCTGGACTTCCACAAATAATTCAAGACCAACATTAGCCAAATCGATCCAGGCGTTGTTGAGTTATGCGCTTACCAACACATTTTGCGATTCATGCGCTTACCAACACATTTTGCGATTCATTTTTATATTATAGATAAACATCCAAGCGATTCCAGCAATTACGACGGATTTGCCGTATATTTTTGAAGAGTTCCATTGTATATCTCCGAAGATCAGCACCAGATCTTCACATTCAGTCCGCAAAATAACTACTTGGTCAGCAAGATTTCATGATCGATCAGCAGAGAAAACATTATATACAGTTGGTTTGATCGGTATGCATATTTTTAAAACATGGTGAGCAAAATAACTATGTAATTGGATTGCGAAAAAAGCAAAATTAAAAATTTTGAAAAAACCCACGACTGTTAAAAATTAATTGAAAAAAGGATAAAATAACATAAAACACTTAAACACCCACCTTAAAGAAACCCAAGAATGTCCGTCGGGGGCTGCCATTAAATAAACTAGTTTTGCAATGTTCAGCTCCCGACGGACATTCTTGGGTTTTACTTAAACACCCACCTTAAAAAAACCCAAGAATGTCCGTCGGGGGCTGCCATTAAATAAACTAGTTTTGCAATGTTCAGCTCCCGACGGACATTCTTGGGTTTTCTTAAGGTGGGTGTTTAAGTGTTTTATGTTATTTTATCCTTTTTTCAATTAATTTTTAACAGTCGTGGGTTTTTTCAAAATTTTTAATTTTGCTTTTTATTTTTATTTTTTTATCTAAGAGCATGCACCAATCAAACCTAAACCCATAACTGAAAACTTAATCAAAATCGGACTTGTAGTTTTGAAGAAAAATGGCAACTTTGATTTGAACAAAAAATGTTTGCTGCAGCGCCCCCTGTTGAGTTGTCACCGTAACACCTATCTATATAAGAACATGCACCAATTAAACCCGAACCTATAACTGAAAACTGCATCAAAATCGGACTAGTAGTTTTGGAGAAAAATGGCAACATGTATTTGCACAAACAAACAAACAAACACACAAACAAACAAACAAACAACCTCTCACCCCAAACGCATATACCGTCTCCGTTCCGTCGTGGGTAAAAATCGGCAATGTACGTTAAAAGTGGGCGGTTAGGTTAGGTTAGAACTGTGCATTGTGGTAGTTATATGCTGCTCAAAATGATCTTTTTTGCTTACCCTCTGAGTGCTGACCAAAATTTTATTAAACAGGAGCAGCTCATTGCAGTTTATATAATAAATATGCTGTACTTACAAAAATAATTACAGCCATTCAGAATGACATAAATTGCTGATTGATTTTATTTGAGCTATTTCTGCTGCCAGATTATATTTTTCTGCTGACCAAAGTACGAATACTATGATGTTAACTATGTTAAAAACACCCATTTTCAATTTGTTTTCTCAGTGGCCCGAAAGTCTGCCAGTCTCACCAGGGGTATCAAATAACCCAGCGCTCACTAGGTTGCGGAGGACAGGTAGGCAGACGATCCACGGAAAAGGCTATGCAGATGATAAGTGTGCCTTTAGCGACTGTTTCAAAACTACAAATAAAGTTTTAAAAGTTTTATTTTATAAGAAAATAGACTTTGTCAATTTATACTCACACCAAAGCATAAGACAGAAAGCATAAGGTTATGATTACATACTAATTCTTGCCGCCGTATTGAGTAACTTAAGTTCCAAACATTTACCACAAATAGTTTTTATAAATTCATCATCATCATCCTATAAAAGAGGGATTTTTTTATAAATTAAATAATATTATTAAATTGCAACAGAACGATAACATTGTTGATATAAAATGACAATATAAAAGGCAACATGTACATCCCAGCAGTAATCTTGGGCAATAACTTGATCTCTATTGGATTCTTCTTTATCAAACGTATGAAATCTTTTATCAATTTCACTTCAGCTTCATGGGAATCTAAAATAAATCAATCTAATATATTATAAAATTACGTTAAGTAAACGTTAGTAATATTTTTGTTAAGAAACATGATTGTTACCAATAATCTTTGTGTTATAAAGTCGAGCCAATACTCTGTGAAACTTCACTCCTTGGTTACAAGCCAATTGTCCGGCAACGATTGGCATCAGCATTAATAATAAAGAAACACACATAATAAGTCCCTTTTTCCTAATCTCAGCGATATCTCCAGTCTAAAACAATTCAGTGACAACTGTCTAATTTATGTTACAAAATTGACAGCTTTAAAATGTGATCAATTAAAACCATCCATATAAATTTAGGACATGGTCTAAAATATCAAAAACTTACTTTTATAGCCATCATGTAAGACATTTTATACAACATTAAAATATAGTGTAATATTGACCCTGTCAGCGTGCAGAAAAACTAGAACAAATTAAAATTTAGAAACTTGAAATCAGAATACTAAGAACTTTATAATTTTTTTTTCAAATTCCAGTCCAGACCTGTCGCCCAAAGCAAAGCGATACTTTTTCACAGCCATTTGCTAAATCTCGGTACAGATCAATCCATTCATGAATCTGCTCCCTTGTGATAAGACATTGCTCATCCGAGTTAATATTACAACACCCAACTCTCTCCTGAGCGGCTGATACCAACGAAATCAGAGATTTGAATAAACGCACCACCAACATAATAACGGCAAACAATATTATTTGTTGAAATACTATGTTTAGTCTTGTAATTATTTGTGATACCAAAATGGTTAACAAAAATAACGGATTTGCAAGATCATGAGAGAATTGAAAAAAAACCTCTACAGATCTGAAAATCGCAGAAGCGATATTACTCAACATCAAAATGATGATGAACCAGAGTATTTTTTTATTAATAACGTTAATTAATTTTGTGTCATCGATAAATTTTTCAGACACGCGACTGATGCTTCTATAGTATGACATGAAGTCGTGACTGTAGCAGATGCCGATCACGACCGATGACAGAGAGTTCACAAAGGTAAAACCAAAATAGCAACTATGAACCAAACTAATTGGATTATGGTGATCGTCAAGTAACAATTTAATTTCACCAATGACAACAACAAAATTAAACAAAATTTGGGTGAAAGCATGAAAGACTGTCAAGCATTTTTTTACTTTTGTCTGGTCACAATAATTCCTGTATATTCCTAAGAGGCTCTCGAGAAACAGTAAATTGTTAAACCACGTTATTGGAAACATTTTGATGAATGCCATAATAAATGAAGAACACCTTAGCGACAGAAATATTAAAGTAATAAAATAAATTATTCTGTTTTTTTGGTTTAATTTAATAATAAGGAGTTATGTACTGAACTTAGTGATTGTGTCATTAATTTATGATGGATGAGGTTGCTATGTATAATAATAAAATTAATTCCCGTTACTACACCAAGTCATGAGCTAGATATATAGATAAAATGGCTGCTTTTGAAGAATCATGGGATAATAATAATTAATTGCGATTAAATTCATATAACGGTCACAAAATGACAATTCATAAAAGTAACAACGTCTGTGACCTTTTATTTGGTACTAGACCCTAAGTATATCTCCTTGATTTTAGGCGATTTTGGGGAATTAATTTTATATTATACTAGCTTTTGCCAGCGGCTTCGCCCGCGTGAAAATGACGATTTTCCATACAAACTTTCATCCCCTATTTAACTCCCTTAGGGGTTGAATTTCGAAAAATCCTTCCTTATTCCTTGTCTACGTTATAAAGGAAACCTCTGCGCAAAATTTCAGCTTTCTAGGTCCAAGGGTTTGGGCTGGGCGTTGATGAGTCAGTGAATCAGTCAGTCAGTCAGTCAGTCAGGACTTCTCTCTTTATTTATATAGAATAGATTGTTTGGTGACTAAATTTTGGTGACGAATCTACTATTTTGGGGACAAACCCTATTAATTAAAAAACACAACTACTACTTAAACTACAAATTAAATTGGCGATAGCTTAAAGGACGTTAAGTTGCTGGTACGCGGACTCTGCTGTCTTACGTAGGTTTTTGACGGTGGTTAACGTTACATGAAGTAAGTGGCCCGTAAGCCTGGTCTTACGAAGAAGTATCGTATAACTGGTATTCGTACCGTATCTTGGGTTGGGGAGGTCAGATAGGTATTCGATTCATGTAAAATACTGTAACACATAACACATACTGTAACATGTAACATGTAGAGCAGCGGTGGCCCAGTGGTGGCGGCCCCGACTTACGAACAGTGAGTTGTGGGTTCGAACCCCGTCAGGCGCATTACTTTGTGTAATTTATTTCATCACCACTGCTCTCAAAACGGTGAAGGAAAACATCGTGAGGAAACCGGCATGTCTTAGAACCAAAAAATTCGAAGACGTGACATCTACCAATCAGCCAGCGACTTCGCCCGCTACAACTCGAAAATTATCCCACAGGTAGATACAATTGGGATAAAACGTATCCTGTGTTAATCCAGGTTATAAACTATTTGTGTACCAAATTTTATCCAAATTCGTTCAGTAGTTTTTGCGTGAAAGAGTAACAAACATCCATCCACACATACATACTTGCAAACTTTCGCGTTTGCTTATAATATTAAAAGGATTTTAAAACTACACATAGAGGTTCCTTAGACTTTATTTACAAATAAATTATGTTATAATAAAATACTCATAAAGTAACTTACTTACACCGAAAGCTTAGGTTATGATTACATTTTAATTTTTGTCGCCGTTTTGAGTAACTTAAGTTTGGAAACATCAACCTAAATAAGTTTTATAAAATAATTAAATAATATGATTAAATTGAAACAGAACAATGACATTGTTGACAGAAAACGACTATATAAAAGGCAACATGTACATCCCAGCAGGAATCTTGGGCAATAACTTGATCTCTATCGGATTCTTCTTTATCAAACTTATGAAATCTTTTATCAATTTCACTTCAGCCTCATGAATATCTAAAATAAATTAATACAAAATAGTATACTATTATGTGACGTTAAGTAAATGCCGTTGCTGTTTTTTGTAGTGTTACCAATAATGTTTGTATTATAAAGTCGAGCCAATACTCGGTGAATCTTCAACCCTTGGTTGCGAGCCAATTGTCCGGCAACGATTGGCATCAGCATTAATAATAAGTAAATGCTGAAAAGTCCTATATTCCTGAACTCAGCGGTATCCTCAATCTAAAAGAATTAATAATAATAATATTCCACATCTATCACACAACGCCATCTAGTCCCAAGCTAAGCAGAGCTTGTGTTATGGGTACTAGACAACTGATAAACATACTTATATATTTCTAAATACATACATATTATAGATAAATTACACCCAGACACAGAACAAATGATCGTGCTCATCACACAAACATTTGTCCTGGGTGGGAATCGAACCCACGACCTCCGGCATAGCAGTTAGGGTCACTAACCACTAGACCAACAGGCCAGTAGAATTTAATTCATGTTACAAAACTGACAGCATAAAAAAAAAACGATCAGTATAAAATCAGAAACCGGTCTAAAATATTAAAAAAACTTACTTTCTTAGCCATCATGTAAGACATTTTATACAAAATTAAAATATAATGTAACATTGACGCTGTCAGCGTGAAGAAAAACTGGAACAAATTACTATTCAGAAACTTATTTATAGATTCTCCTATTATTGTTTTCAGCTACAGAAACGGGGATCTTTCCGTTTTTTTTTTCAACGTTAGCTGAAAAACGTCATTAGAAAATGACGTTTTTTTTTCAATGTAACTTTCGGAAGTTTTTGAAGAAGAAAGAAGAAGAAAGTTTAGAAATTTTTGAAGTCCTTAATTCAAAAACGGTGCATCGTAGGACCATGCTTCTCAGAACCTATAGAACCTTCCGAACTGTCGGAGTGCCGAATTTCATGAAAACTTGTTTTTTTTTTTTCAATTTATCAAAAGAAGCGAAATATTCGAAAGATTTCTGTTTCTTTCCGAAAGATTCATAAAAGTGAATACCTTCCATAATCAGCTCACCTAGATAACCTGAAAGAATACAACCATATAATTATACGTCGCCATAGTATTTTGTTAAAGAATTATCCTCCAACTCCTAACCGTTGAGGAGTTATACCTTCCATAATTAGCTCATCAACGTGAAGTGATGACTGCTAGATGCTAATACTTGAAAAGCTTTAGAAAAAGCACGAAACACGTAATAAGTGATCATCAGATCCTGATATCCTTATCATGGTACCACCCTTGGGATAAAACCTCCTTCCTTTCCAACAAAAAAATCAATTTCTAAATCGCTTCAGGCGTCTTCGAGTAATCGGTGAATATCATAAAGATAGATTCCGACGAATTGAGAACCTTCTGTTTTTTAAAGCCGGTTAGGTAATTAGATTTACCTTCTATCATCAAGTCAATCTAAAATCAAAAGCCTGAAAGAATACAACTATCGGTCCATAAGTACGTATAACTTTGAAGAAATTTTCTTTCAAATCCTAACCGTAGAGGAGTTGTACCTTCCATCATCAGCGCAGTGACACCAGATTATAATTACCCGACTTAAATACTTAAACAGCTTCAGAAAATATATGGAAAACGTAATGTGCGCCTATAAAATTTGAGGGTTGCCCTCGATTTCTCAAGGATTCCATCATCAGATCCTGACTTGGTGACAATAAGACCTCCTCGGGAGTATACCCTTTCAAAGACAAGAATTTTGAAAATCAGTCCACAATTATTGAAGGAGATATTCGCGGACATACAAACACGAATAGAGAACCTCCTCTTTATTGGAGGTCGGTTAAAAATATATATCGTAGTACAATCGTCATCAACAATCGATCGTGAAATTCGACTTCGATCTGAAGATGATAAAAATTTTAGCAATCTTTACAAACTAGCAAAAAAAACATGTTTGATCAAAATTAATAAGTGTATCAAATTGTGGTAATCGGCGTACAATCTCGAAAATATATAATTACGAAAAACACGGGAAACATTTGTGACACAAAGCGATACGTCCGTCCTTTATGGCAGTGGCCGATTCGTACTGGCGAGATAGAGTTTGCGCGGTCGATAATATAGATAACTTTGGATTCAATTTACGAAATGAAATTATAGTTTATTGATAAAATAAAAATACGATTCTATTAGAAGGTTACTTTAAAATCAATACGCAGTTTTTAAATTTTCTTTAAAGTGATTCTAAGGTATAGAAAAAAAATCTTATTTGTCGAGACATTTTGTAAAAATTGCGATGTTTTAACATTTTTTTTCTGCTATATTTTGTATTGAAGTCGAAAATGTGACGCTTAGGTCCGCTAGTAGACCATATTGTGATGTTATTTATATTTTTTTAAATGTTTAGAATCGTTTGTAGTGTTATGTTCGGCTAAGCCTAACGTAACTCCATCGGTATTTTTGCGGAAAAGAGCTTTTGAATACGGGTAATTGCCATTAATATAAACATTATTTTGAAAATTCTTGACCACCTTCCGCCATAAAAAGAACTCGTCTCTTTTAATAGCCAAAAGGAAGCTTCAAATTCTTCATAGATTTCCCACACGAAGCAATAAAAATTGATCAAAATGAGATGATTTCGTGGAAGTAGCCTTAAATCTTTCAGAGACGCGACTGATGCTTCTATAATATGACATGAAGTCGCGGCTGTAACAGATACCGGTCACGACATATGACACAGAGCTCATGAAGGTTAAACCAAAATAGCAACCATAAACCATAGGTACCAATAGCATTATAATCATTTCCTAGCAACAATTTAAATTCACCAATTACAACAACAAAATTATACAAAATTTGGCTGAAAGCATGAAAGGCTAGTAAACTTTTTTTATGTTTTTCTGGTCACAATAATTTCTGTGTCTAAAAGGTTCTCTATAAACAGTAAATTGTTAATATACTTTATTGTAGACATTTTGGTGAATTTCGTTATAAATGTAGTACACCTTAGCGACAGAAATATATTATGAAAGTAATAACAGAACTTATCGGTTTTTTTTGGGTCTTATTTATTAAGGAGGAGTTATCTACGGGACTGAGGGATTGTATCATTAATTATTATATGCCATAATAATTAAGGATTCACTCAAGCATCGGATTTTTTTTAGGTTTAATTTAATGAAAAGGAGTTTTATCTACTGGACTGAGTGGTTGTTTCATTAATTATAATGGCATCGGTTGCTATGTTTTGAACAGGGTCGTTATAGTGATTTCGTTGGATAGAAATGTTTCTGACAAACGAATCAAAGTTTGGTTGTTCAAAAAGCATTTAAAAATCAACTTCATGAATTTGAATTATAAATTTTTATAATTATTAAATATTAACAATTAACATGACATCACTCTTATAAGCTATGAACGTTATAACAAGAACCATTAGTAGGTTATAATAACAACAGACAATCATTAAAAATATCTAAACTTAGCACATTAATGTAAACCAAAATACGTTGCTTCCCAGTGATATTTGCAGTAGTCAGATGCTGGTATTCAGCTTGACTGAAAGCCGTTCCAAACAAGGAAAAGGCTAGGTGCATGATGACGATTTTACAATTAAACAATATGCGTAAACTGCATTACAATAATAAGATAGTTGACACTTAACGTTATTATAACTGGCAGGATGTACATTCCAGCAGGCGTCTTGGACAACAGCTTGATCTCAATTGGATTCTTCTTCATCAGACGAATAAAGTCTTTCATCAATTTCGTCTCAGTTTCACTTGAACCTGTAATGTAATTTCAGTAATGTAAAATGGCAATTACTTTATTGTCAATTGGTAGTACCAACGCCCAAGATCAACCCGGATTTCCCAGAATGGGCCTACCACACGCACTGTCTTCACCACAGTCTTGCCTGCGCGATTACACGGTGCACAACTGCACACGGCACATAGTGCGCGTGGTTGGTAAAACTGTATTAATTACGAGTACCATTAACAACCACACAAGTGATGTACTGTATGCACCATGTAATCGCGCAGGAAAAAGTGTGGTGTAGCTTGAGCGTATGGTAGGCCCATTAGTAATAATGACGAACTTCATAAAACTTTCAGCACCCATATTGCTATCTTCCTGCCCTTGTCCAGTTCTACTTGGGGTATGTGCTTGCAAACATGTTTTCTTCATCCATTCTCCCCTGACAGACGTTTTTTTTTTTCGTTTTGGATGGGAAATCATCAAATGACTCCTCCCTCCTCTGTCAGACGTCACGGCATAATTTACTCTTTTCTGTTTTATATCCATCCACACACACAATCCTTCTATCTCTCTATGGCCTTTTTCTCCCATTTTTAATCTAGCATCATTCATAATATGAAATTTTAAGTCACATGCGTTTCATCCCTCCTCATTACATTTTCATACCAAGATAGACGACTGCCTTATGATTTTTCTGTGACAAGTGCCACGTTTAAACTTACTGACTAATCATTCTAAAACGAAATGTATGATTTTGTTACAATTAAATTTTTGGGTATTTTACCAACAACCAGTGTATTGTAAAGTCGGACCACCGCCTGATGCATCATGATTCCTTGGTTCCTCGCCTTTTGTCCAGCAATTAATGGCATTATCAACACTAACGTGTAACAAATTATAATTATTACAGCGTTATACTCGTTGCTACTGTCTTTCTGTAATTTTAAATAACAAAATATTCTAGTTAATAAAACCAATTTTGATGAATGCTTTGTCAAAGAGTTGCTCAATTTGCTCTCATTCTCGGAACCACACGATTTGAAAAATACTTACTCGGAAAGGATTCATGTAACATATTTGGTAAACTAACAAAACGTAGTATGCTGCCGACAACAATAACGAAACGAAAAACTGAAACAAGAATAACATTATTAATAAAGCCTGAAAAAGGAATTCTGATTAAATAACTAATACATAATAACAAAACGCCTGTAACCCCCAAATGTTAGGAAGAGGTGTATACTTATTAGTACACTCACATTTTACCAATTCTTTTTAAATTCCATGTAATAGGGACTACCCTATTTTCATCAACCGGGCACAAATTAATGCAGACTTCGTTGCTGCTACTGAGAAATCCCTGCTGAAAAAACTAAATAACACTTCGCCACACTTGGAAATCGAACCCGACCGATCGATCGAACGATGACCATTAGTCCAACGAGGCAGTCAATTAGCATAATTACTACATAATATCGAATAGATAAATTAATGGATGGAAAGACCTAACATCACGCCTGTTTTGTCGAATAGTTTGTATTTGAAGTGTGAACAATCGTTAAAAGAGACTCAAAGAAAACAGGATAGGTAAGAGCAGAACTTATGTTATCAGGCTTCGAGCTTGATAACATAAGTTCTACGTATAACACCATCGAGAGTGGTAGAAGGAATGGAGGCAGGCCTTCAGCCGGTAGTGGGAAATGTCGGGCTAATTAAAACAAAAACGAAATATATAAAACATGTACCTGAAGTCCAAAGTAAAGCTTCACCATATCACAGGAGTTGGTTAAATCTCGATACAGTTCAACCCATATTTGTATCTGCTCCCTTGTGACACCACATTGCTCATCCAATTTAATTTCGTACCTCCCTAATCTCTCCTGAACGGATGATATCAACGAAGTCAAACATTTTGCCAAGTAACACACTATCATAATGATAACATAATACATTACATAAGTAAATAGATTTGTAATTCTCAAAAGACTTTGTGAAATCATAACAACACCTACAATTAAGCGCTCCCGCGTCTCTGTTCTCATATTTATTATAACCTCTATAGATCTGACAACACCAAACATGACGATTAAAAAAATCACAATCACGCTTAGCCAGTATAATTTCTTTAAAGATTTATTTAAATTCTTGTCACCTTTAAAAGTATCAGAGACACGACTGATGCTTTTCGAATATGATTGAAAGGCGCGGCTGTAAACAATGCCAGACACCATAAAATACATTGCGCAAGTATACGCTGATGTTGCATAGCCTACATAAGTTAAATTTATCGGTTCACTGCCGATCGCTAAACAGAATACTAGGGTGATATAAAGAATGGTGTGGAATAAAGTCTGAATGAAAATATGTAGGATTATAAAACATTTCTTGATCTTCCTCTGGTCACAGTAACTTCTGTATATCCCCAAGAGATTCTCCACAAACAGAAATTTGTTCAAATACTTTAACGCAGGCATTTTTGTTTTGCACATATATGCCTTATCGATGATAATTTTGTAATGGGTGTTGATGTTTATACGAACACGCGTAAACTCAATAGTAGTGTAAGTGTTGAGCTATTGTGTATCAATCATATTGATGATGCTACGCATTACTTTAATGTGTTTGTAAAATATCCAGCAGGTAAATGAAGTTAAAACACTTCTTCAATTATAATAATTGCGAGGAGATAGAACTCTAACGAACTATAAGAACTCTAGTTTAATAATAAAAACATCCTTACGCAAATATTAGGTTAAAAACCCAGTTTTCAGCTCAGTATACAATACAACAATACACAAATAAAATCAAAGAAGAAGTTTCATTCAAACTTTTGCACAATTGACTTTATTGAATTTATGACAATAATATTAAATTAAATAACATGATTAAACTGTAAGATGACAATCAGGTTACTGACAGCTAATGTCAACATAACGGGCAGCATGTACATTCCGGTGGTAAGGTTGGACAGTATCTTGATCTCTAAAGGATACTTCTTGATCAGACGTATGAAATCCTTTATGGATTTTGCTTCACATGGGCCTGTGTCTGTAACAAAATAAGGAATAATCACGGAAGATATCCCGTAAGTGACATTTTAAATATAGTTATGAACCGTGAAAGCTTAAAACAGTGTTTTAAAATAAGGAAGTTTGACTAAAGATAAATAGAACTAAAAATAAGTAAGAAAGTAGTATAATAATAGTTAAATAAAAACAAATAAATTATACTAAAATAACTTTTAAACTCTAAAAAACCTAAAGGTTTTTAAATAAGTAAGTACGGGCTTCTGCGGCCCCCACTTCAGTACTCGTATTTACGTGAAATTAAATCTACCTCAGTAGCTAAAGGTTAAAGATTTTTGTCTGAAAAACAAAAGTAGAAAAAAAACTGATAATTATTTTATTGTTATTGATGAAACGGTGTATTTTAGAAACTTGATGAAGCCGGTGTATATAATTTATCTGGTTGCTGTGACAAGAAACAATTAAGTAACTAAAAGATCACTGTCTCTTTTAAAGTTGGTTTGGTCAGATAGTACAAATAAAAGGAAACCTACACATTTAGATTTTGAAATGCCCGTTCCAAAACTAGAACTTTTTCGACGGAGCTGCGTTTATATGGCTCCCCTAATTTACAATGCTTTGCCGAGGTCAATTACTCAACTACCCTTCAATAAGTTTTGTGTTGCGTTGCGGAAATGGTTGTTGCATGAGTGTTTTTATTCGCTAGATGAGTTTTTTCAAAAGTGTCCCTGTAAATTCTATACATTAAAGCACAGACATATTTAACTGTATCTTAGGTGTAAAAACTTGTACTATTGCATGCTATTTTATATTGGCCAAATATGTGTTACTAAATATTTTGTATAAGAACTTCATGTACCTACCATATTTGATGCAATAAAAGAATTGAATTGAATTATTGTGAGCAGTGAGAATAAGAAAAAGATGAATCTGATGTGTGATGAATGAAATGAAAGAGAAAGGAGTAAATGTTGTCTTGGCCTCTGATAGCTGAGATTGAAAGAAGTACGTCTAAAGCCGCGTACAGACCGGCCAAACGAACGCCAACGATGGATATTTATCGTTCGCTAGCGTTTACCTAAGGGCAAGGGTTTACCAAAACCTTGGTAAACCTAAACCTACTTAACTGACCTAGATCCTGAAGACTTAGATTTCCTGACACCTTCTCACTTTTTAACTGGTGGCCCTACGTTAACTTTAGTTGAGACTGAAAGAGATTTGCGCACACGCTGGCAGCTAACACAGAAAATATTACAAGATCTGTGGAAAAGATGGCGCACCGAGTATCTCACTCAATTAACAGTGAGAAGCAAATGGAGGCAGCCCCAATCCAATATCAAGTTGGATGACGTAGTTCTAATCCACGACGACAACCTGCCAGCCGGCAAGTGGATGATGGGAAGAGTCGTAGAACTACATCCAGGCAAGGACGGTCACGTGCGTGTCGTGACCTTAAAAACAAAAGGCGGGATTTTGAAACGTCCAGTCTTAAAAGTATCCGTACTTCTAGAACATAAAGAAGTTGCCGCACAGTGCGACACGGCACGCGACAAACTGCAAGAAGCGGATCACCAACAAGTCAAAGAACCCTCAACAAGGAGGTCAACAAAAAGCAAGTTTAACTTCACGACCTTGGTCACAACTCTTATGTTATTCTTCACGTTCATCACAAGTTCAGAATGCAACTTGAATGTAACCCCGTTCCAAACAAATCAGAGTTTGTATTTTGACAAGGTAGCAAACATGATGCTAATCAGAGATGATTGGAAACTTGTAGTTTACTACAGCATGGATTCGTATTGGCAATCGACTACAACGTTCAATAAATACATCCAATCGCTCAAACAAACATGTGATTCCATACAAGACCAAGTTCACTGTGATGTAATTGTACTCCAGTTACGTCACGCGTTCTCAGAACTTCAGCATTACAACCAAGTATTACTGAGTCAGCATTCCGGCACGCGACCTGGGTTACTGCGTCAGCGCCGAGGCCTTATCAACGGCGTGGGATATGTCGCAAACAGCTTGTTTGGCGTGCTCGACGAAAGTTTCGCTGAAAAATATCGTAAGGATATTTCGCTTATTCGAGAAAACGAGAAACACATAGTTTCTCTTTGGAAGAATCAGACTTCACTCATGGAAGCAGAAAACAACCTACTTAAGCGTACAGAGCATGACATGAACCAACAACTGAAGCTGATAAATCGTCACATGAACAAGCTAGACGAAGCAGTAGGCCAACTGAAGAACAACATTGAATCTAACAGTGTTATCAATGACTTCAACATGGGAGCCATCATAGCAAGTAATATGATGTATAATTTGAAGAGCATTCAGAATATGCTATTAGACACCGTCACAGATATTTACAATGGTCGTTTCAACTTACACTTGATTACACCTGACCAACTCATCAACGAGTTAAGCACGATCTCTAGCAAGTTACCCAAGGACGTCTCCCTACCAATTGACAACATACATTCGGACCTTCGAAAGATATACGATCTGCTGGAAATAAAAACAAGACTCCTGCAGGACCTACCCCTTACCCTAAGCCCCTAAGCCGTCCAGATTGCAGCAACGAAGGTCAACGAAACCCGTTAGTTTGGCCGGTCTGTACAGGCCATTATATGTATGTCTAAGTAGAATGGGACAAGATCAGAAATAATTATTGATGATAAAGTAGACAGGTTTCAGTGGACCTGCCTAGTCAGTACAAGAATGGGAAGGTATAGAAAAAAAATTGTCTTACGAATAATCATTGTATTGTAAAGTCGGACCAACGCCCGGTGGAACTTCAATCCTTGGTTAGTGGCCATTTGACCAGCAACTAATGGTGCCATTATTAAAGATGTATAAATAAACAAAATAAATGCAATTTTCTTATAATCTTCAGTTTTTCCTCCCTGTAACTGTTAAAACACACCAATAATCATTAGGTAGTAGAAATCACAAATCTAGGTATCACATATTTGGTTTGAAT
This sequence comes from Diarsia dahlii, assembly GCA_949775195.1. Classification (NCBI taxonomy): domain Eukaryota; kingdom Metazoa; phylum Arthropoda; class Insecta; order Lepidoptera; family Noctuidae; genus Diarsia; species Diarsia dahlii. The sequence continues at coordinate 19,665,910 of OX459195.1, forward strand.
AGATACCTAGCTAAAAAATTGCAAAATACTTCTTGTCAGCCAGAAATTTAACTTTAGTAGTAACCCAGAAACACTATTTATATGACGCGTCATACTTACATTAACATAATTCCAGTAGCAAAACTGTAACGTCAATAGAATAAAATACAGTAAGAGTAAAAGCAGCAAGCAGAAAAACTGAAACAAGAATAACAATATCCAAAATTAAAATGAAAACAAAGGAAAATAATGTAATGTGTAGCGGCAAAAATCAACAATTTTCATTCTCAATATCAATCAATTCCAAATCAAAAATACCTGACGTCCAAAGCATAGCGTTACTTTTTCACAACAGTTCGCTAAGTCCCGATACAGTTCAACCCATTCCTGTATCTGTTCTCTTGTGATATCACATTGCTCATCCAAACTAATATCAGAATTCTCTACTCTCTTCTGAGCGGCTGATACCAACGAACTCAAACATTTGATCAAGTAGACCAATATCACAGTAACAACAAAAAACATGAGGTTTTGCAGTAATATTGTCATCCTGAATGCCACCTGTGATACCAAAATGGGAACCACAACTATAGGATGGGTATATGACAAGTTTATGAAAATCTCCACGAATCTAAGGACCCCGACGGAGGTGGTAAATGTAAATATAACTGAAACGCTGAACCAGTATATTTTCTTAAGGGAACTAAACAAACCCATGTCATTTTTTTTAAACGTTTCAGAAACACGACTGATACTTCTGTAATAAGATATGAAGGCGTGGCTATTACAGATACCAGCCACGACGGCTGGCACCGTTGTTAAATATGCAGAAACAGAATAAACACAATAAATATAATTAATTTGAGAATTGCCATCGTCGAATAACACATATACCTCATCAATAATGATACTTGTTTGCAAAATAGTCTGAATGAGTACATGTAAAATAATGAAACATTTTTTAATCTTCTTCTGGCTACAATAATTCCTGTATATGCCTAGAAGATTCTCCAAAAACAGAAACTTGTTCAACCATATTATCGAAGACATGTTGCGTATCTCGATAACGGGGACTGAGTAACACTTTCAATTAGAAACCTTTGAAATATAATTAAATAAGCAGGAGTTTTGTTAGTATCGAATAATCAATTATTGTAATGAAACAATTAACATCAACAGTGTAATAGGACATCATGTCACTAAATTTTGAAAAGGTCAATCAAATGTATGCGCAGGTCAATGACTTTTAGGTATAACTCATTTTCCCTTCATAATATTTTAAAACTGGCTTTGTCGCCGAATAAAGAAACGTTCTGAGAAAGTGAGATCTGAAGAGCGTGCGGGGGCCATGGCACAATTACGTCACAAATTAAGTTTATAGGTAATCTGTGATTATAGTCTTTTTCATATTTGGGACGAGGATCAAATACTAAATACCCTCCTTCAATATGTCCCTCGTTCAACCTAACACACTGTAGTCACCCTACATCTAAACTTATAAACTTTAACCTTTTATAATATCTTCATTAGACTGATCAGCACCAAAATTCCAATACCTGCACGGAGTGCACGGTGAATATGTAAGAAATCATTATTCTCTATTGCCACATGGTAAGCATTCAGGAATAAACGTTACAATAATTCCTGTAATTTATGTATAAAGAGTTCTCAAGTAACAATACATTATAAAACCGTTTTAATGCAGACATTTTTGTTTGTAACAGTTGCATTGACAATGACGATGAAATGAACTGATTATAATGGACGTCTAAAGGTCAACCAGAATTATGAAGATAATCATAATTCTGGATTAATGAACTATCAATCATCTGATCGAATTCTCTATTGAAATTCCTATAAATTTTAGTGACAGTTCATATTTAAAGATTTTGTCAATGCTTTTGACACCTTAGACCAAATTAATACCCAAAAACATAAGCCATAACTGTACTAGACGACCACTTGAACTAAGTACCTAAATAGTAGTAACTACGTAACAATTTCATTGACAGTGGGTAAGAGTTGATAATCAAATAAGTGATGGACTAATCAAGACTTCCCAGTGGCACTCCCAATGACTTGTCATTGGGAGTGCCACTGGGAAGTCTCATTGGCCCTCTTCACTCTTTACAATATTGTCATATAAAATCTCGTGTTAATCATCAAAGTTTCTCGTGCTGTATCTTACATAGAAACAAGAAAGTAAGTTATTATAATTATCCTTTAATGTTAAAACAACACAATGTACAATATTTTAAGGCTTCTGTTTAACTTACCACCAGTCTAGTAAAATGTAACAAAAAGGTAGTTAAACACTTTGTCAGCATAGCTTCAGTAACAGTGCAAATAAAATAAAAAGAAGTTTCATTCAAACTTTTACTCAATTGATTTTATTTAATTTATGACATTAAGATTATTAATAATGATAAATTAAATAACATGATTAAACTGTAAGATCACGATTAGATTGCTGACGGCCAATGTGAGCATAACCGGCAGCATGTACATCCCAGCGGTAAGGTTGGACAATATTTTGATCTCCAGTGGATATTTCTTTATAAGACGTATGAAATCCTTTATAGATTTTGCCTCACATGGGGTTGTGTCTGTAACAAAATGTCATTATCTAATGATTAAGAAACCTAAAAATAAGTAAGTAGGTTATTGAAACACGTTTAGGTACACGTGATTTTGTATCTGTCAGTAGCTGATTGTGTTTTATATATTCTGGCTACTGCGATAGAAAAATAACTTATAGATCGCTGCCTCTTTTACAGTCCAAATAGTGCCGGTTTAGCTGGATCATAGCTGGATGATTCATTAATATGAATCAAGTTAAAATTCATAAAATGGTAACAGACTCATATAATATTATTAATTTTATTGTAACTACATATTTTACGAATTTTAACGTACTTCATATTATTATCTTATTACGATTATACTCAAGCGGTCATTTTAGGCCCCCTTTTTTTGGTGGGTGGGAAATCGTCAATTGACTTCTCTCGCTCTGGGTAGAGCGGTAGGGAGTGTCAGACTTCTACTGACTAAATAATAATCCCTTTGTGTCGAGGCCGCGGTATCACTTTCGAACAACCCGCAGCCGCAACCTTCACGGACGGACGGACAATGAGCTAATCATTTTAGGCCCTCGGTTTACGTGAGGATCTTGCAAGTTCATGCCTGACATGATATCACTATTGAAGAAAGAAGTATCATCTTTTTCCACTAAAACCTACACAGGTTTTAGTGGAAAAATATGGATAGATTGTATGACTAACTAGCTGACCCACGCAACTTCATCTGCGTCACATAAATATAGCTATAACCTTTCTCGATATATCGACTATCCGACATAAATTAAGCTAAATCGTAACAAACAAAAAATCTTAGCTTTCCTCTTTATTACAATAGTTTAGACGGTTTAGATTAGCTTAGATTATTATTAAAGTGTGAATTACTATAGGTATCTCTTACTGTTAAATATACTTTAACACTCTGTACTTGTAAACATTATGATGCAGTAAATATTTTGAATTTGAATTTCCCGGAGGCCAGCCACAATCCCCCGTACCTACATTGCGACGCGCGAATTATTTTGCCGCGCGGATATTTTTACATTGCGTTATCTTCTAAGACATTTGTTTAAACTGTATAGAGTAAAGGGCACAAATATCCTATATTAAATTTCCGTTCTAACAAACGCATTTATTTAGATATAGATTAATACCATATGGGTTAATAAGCTTTGCAAAAAATAATTACACGACACAGGAGAAATTCCTAGTGTGGGGCAACGTTTTTAAAAAAAAAAAAAAAATAGTAAAAAAAGGTTACAGTGAGTCAATCTTAAAATATAGATATATGTTGTCGCAGACTTTTTTTTAGAACTTTTAAAGAGGAACAATTAATAATAGCAATAATATTCCACAACTATCACACAACGCCATCTAGTCCCAAGCTAAGCAGAGCTTGTGTTATGGGTACTAGACAACTGATAAACATACTTATATATTTCTAAATACATACATATTATAGATAAATTACACCCAGACACAGAACAAATGATCGTGCTCATCACACAGACATTTGTCCTGGGTGGGAATCGAACCCACGACCTCCGGCATAGCAGTTAGGGTCACTAACCACTAGACCAACAGGCCAGTCCAGGCCAGTAATTCCTTCATACATGATATTTGCGTAACTTAAACCGTTTTCGCAGCGCACGCAGCGGAAGGTCTTAAAAGGAAATACCTTTTCCCGTTTTTGGATCATTTTTCATTACTGCTCCGCTCCTATTAGCCGTAGCATGATGTTATATAGCTTAGAGCCTTCCTCGATAAATGGACTATCCAACATAAAAATATTTTTTCAATTCCAACCAGCAGTTCCTGAGTTTACCGCGTTCAAACAAACAAACAAACAATCAAACAAACAAACAAACTCTTCAGCTTTATAATATTAGTATAGATGATATGAAAGATAAATGATGATGATGCTTTGACGTCTGCAAGCTGAGAATGAAAGGTGCAAACGTGTTGCGCCTACCCCTAGTAGAATGAGGGACAATGGCAGGAAGTCAATAATGGTGATGAAGTACACAGGGTTCATAGGATCTGCACAGACTGGTCAGTGCAAGAAAGTGAGTGTGTAGAAAAAAATAGTCTTACGAATAATCATTGTATTGTGAAGTCGAACCAACGCCCGGCGAAACTTCAATCCTTCTTTACTGACCATTTGACCAGCAACTAATGGTGCCATTATTAAAGATGTATAAATAAACAAAATAAATGCAATTTTCTTATAATCTTCAGTTTCTCCTCCCTGTAACTTTTAAAATACACAAATTACCATTAGCGTCACAATTTTTTTTTTTTTTTTCAACTATGACATCAGAATCTATGTTGTGTGAATATACCACCTAGCTAAGAAATTGCAATATCCTCTTTGTCAGCCTGGAATTTAACCAAGAGTTGCAGTAAGCCAAAAACACTTTATACCTATATGATATTGACTGATATTGTGTTGTTGTTATTGTGATGTTTACTTACATAAATAGTATTCCAGTAGCAAAACTGTAACGTCAATAGAATGAAGTACAGTAACAGTAAAAGCAGCAAGAAGAAAAACTGAAACAAGAATAACAACATCAAAATTAAAAACAAAGGAAAATAATAATAATCTGTAGCAAATTCTTGTTATCAATTAATTCCAAAATAAAAGTACCTGCCGTCCGAAGCATAGCGTCACTTTTTCACAACAGTTAGCTAAATCCCGATACAGTTCAACCCATTCTTGTATCTGCTCCCTTGTGATATCACATTGCTCACCCGAACAAATATCATATCTATCTACTCTTTCCTGAGCGGCTGATACCAACGAATTCAAACATTTGATCAAGTAGGCCACAATCATAGTAACAACAAAAAACATGAGGTACTGAAGTACTATTGTCATTCTGAACGTCATCTGTGATATCAAAATGGGAACCAGAACTATAGGATGGGTATAAGCCAACTTCATGAGAACCTCCACGAATCTAAGGACCCCGACGGAGGTGCAAAATGTAATTAAAATTGATACGCTGAACCAGTATATTTTCTTAAGGGAACTAATCAATCCAATGTCATTTCTAAACCTTTCAGAAATACTATTGATGCTTCTATAATAAGATATGAAGGCATGGCTATTACAGATGCCAGTCACGACGGCCGGCACTGTGGTTATATACGCAGAAACGGAATAAGCACAATAAATGTAATTAATTTGATTATTGCCATCTTCTACTACCACATATACCTCACCGATAAGGATACTTGTTTGCAAAATAGTTTGGATGAGTATATGTAAAATAATGAAATGTTTCTTAATCTTCTTCTGGCTACAGTAATTTCTGTATATGCCTAGAAGATTCTCCATAAACAGAAAGTTGTTCAACCATATTATTGAAGACATGTTGTGTGTGTCTCGAAAACAACTGTCGAGTAACATTTTTAACTAAAAACATTAAAATGTTGTTATTAAAATTAACTATATTGGAGTTTTGTTAGTTACGAATGTTCAATTATTGTAATGAAACAATAATACCAACGGTGTAGTGGGACATCGTGGCACAAACGTTTGGGAAGGACAATTAGATGTTATTAATGACTTAGCGATCAAATTAGTGGTATTTTTAAAGGTATTTCCTGTGGCGGTATGGTCAGAAATTATCCCACAATCACAGTAAACATGACATGAGATAAGTAGCATGTGTCATATTAGGAATTTGATAACTTTACCTCTTCATTACAATGATCAGCGCTATAATTTCAATACCTACATGGTCAATTTGTATAAAATAGCTGACTTTTACTGAACACTTGGTAGATGCATGTTCAGCAAAAGTCTCTATTTCTTAGTTTGATGCACGTTACAATAGTTCCAGTAAGTTATGCCTATGGCATTCTCAAGTAACGTCGAATTATTTAACTGCTTTAAGGCATTTTTGTTTGTAACGGAATTATTAGTACTCATTTTAATAATATGTCAATAGGGCTGTTTACTGACTAAAAAAAAATATGATTTTAATTAGTCCGTCTGTTAGATTATCGAAAAGTATTGGATACGTATTTTTTGTTTCATCAAATCAATAAAAATTTACGAAGATAAAACGCGTCAAAGATTTGAGTGGGGAGGTTGTGACGTCACTGCTCGCTAAGAAATGTCATACTAATGTCTTAGAATATGACGTCACACGAGTTTTCAAAGCACTGTATCGTCTTCATTGTTTGTTTACGTGAAAAAAGAAAAAAAATATGTGTCCAATATTTTTTGAAAATCTATCTGACGGACTAATTCGATTTTTTTAGTTAACATCCCTATTGCTGTTCGTCATCATCATCAATATCAACCTATAATATTCCCACTGCAGGGACTCAGGCCTCCTCTATAAGAGAGGGATGGGCCATCACGCAAGTCCAGCGTGGGTTGGTAGATGTCAGATGTCTTCGATTTTTTTGGTTCTAAGACATGTCGGTTTCCTCACGATGTTTCTTTTCACCGTTTTGCAATGGTTGTTGCTCGATATTGGTCGAGTTTTCGTTTATTTATTGAAAGTTTGGTCAATGTGTTGATGGTTTACTTTAATAAATTGAGGTTTGGGTGTTAATAGATCTTGACAAAGCTTTCGACACCTTATCCAAAATCTTATATCATAATCAAATGTACTAAACGAGCAGTTTTAAACCTGCTACGTACCTTACTACCTTACAATTAACAGTGGGAAAAGTTGATGGTCAAATAAGTGATGGACTAAGCAAGTTACTGGGAGTGCCACTGTCTTTTTTATTCTTTTTTGAGAATATTTTCACCTACATTTCAGTACTTTACAGAGAAATCAACAAAATAAGTTATTACATCCTTTAATTTAAAAATAACACAAATTATTATCATTCTATTTTAGCTTGGTATTAAACTGATGTTATGTTGAAAACTCAAAGCCATGGATCAAAAGCCATTGATGTTGGGATGTCAAAAATATGTAATGATAAGCACACTTAATAAATAACACTTAAAAACAAGCCTTAACAAATCAAACATAGATGCCAGTCTGTACTTGGGGATAATACATCTAGCCATCGCGTCGCTTTGGTTGATTCCGATGTGCCCTCTCCGGTCTGTCACCACTTGCAACAATATTTCTCATCTACCACTACTGGCGCTGGTTGAGTCTGATTCAGTCACATAATAATTATAATATGCTACATAAGTTTTTTGATAATCGTTATCGCTGAGAAAAATTACATCATATTATTATCTAGTCAATCTTGTTTATCTAGGGAACGAAGTCGAATTGCAACAAATTATAATAGAATTTGAATTATTGTACTTTATACATGATTATTATGAATCAAAACATATAGGTATAGTATAAACAAATAGGATAATGTATAAGTTATTCGAAGTCCATGGTATGTGACAAAATCTAAAGTATATTACTGAATTGCAGCATAATGATGATATAATTGACAGTCGACATGAGTATAACCGGCAGTAAATACGTCCCAGTAGGAATGTTAGACAATAACTTAATTTCCAATGGATTCTTCTTTATAAAACGAATAAATTCTTTTATCAATTTAATTTCAGCCACCTTTGAATCTGAAATTAATTTTTCTATTATTTATTTATTTATCTATGTCGGATTAAGTCTATGAAGGTACTTGAGGAGTCTAGTAAACATAAAGGGGTTTAAGGTAAAAATAATAATATTTCCATTTTAAGGAATCGGGCAACTGACTTAGGCGCAGTTTTTTCACGTACAAATTTTTGTTTATTTTATGTTACCATCATAATATTCTGAACCATCTACAAACTCAGCTACAGTCCTAAACTCTAAATGAGTTTGCTCACTTACTGTCTTGGTTATCTCCCTGTCATATTCATCATCATCCACAGCTCGACATCAGCCACTGCTAGGTATAGGCTTCACTTTACTAGTGCCAAGCTCCACGTTCTTGTGCCAGCCTCAGCTAATCTCACGATGGCAACAATATCGTCTACCCATCTCGCCACCGGACCCCTTCTAAACCTTCTCCGTAAATGTAAATGCATTATAATAATTTTAATATAATTAACGTTTACTTACCAATAATAATCAGTTTAACATAAAGTTGAGCCAAAACTCGATGGAATTTCTCCCCTTGGTTACGAAGAAACTGTGCAGTAACAATTGGAAATATCGTCATTATTACATAACTTAGGATTGCAATCGCAATTCTCTTGTCTAGAATCTAAAAAAAAGTGCTTTAGTTTTACAAGAGCCAACACTCGGACATAGTAATTTCATCCTCATCATTCATCATTTGGCATACGTATCCCAATTTATTTGTGGTCGGCGCAGCATGTCTTCTGCTTCCATACTTCTCTATTACTCGTCAATTCAGCAGATACCTCATTTATTGCCATATCATCCTTCACACAGTCCATCCATTCTTTCTTTAGTTTTCCTGTACTGGTACAACCATGAACATTCATGCTCAACATTTTTCTCACTACATTTTCCACTTGGACATAAACATATATCATTTGTTTGTTTAAAAAAAAATCGTTGGTAATATACTTACATTTAAAAAGCTCAAATAAAACATTTGATACGACAGCAAAATGAAGTACGATACTGTCATGAGTAACGAACAGGAAAACTAAAAGCAAGGGAAAAAAAAACTCTAAATAGTTAAGACATAGGTACCTAAATGTTAAATTTGAAAGAAACCAAAGCTCAAAGCATGTATTTCAAGTAGGTCAGTTACAAGAACTTTTGACTTGCCGAAATAAAGACAACAATGAAATGTCGCTACAGTTACAGTCACAAGGAAAAAAAAACTGTAGTTGCCCATTCCAAAGGGTTGATTTCTATGGTTAAAAACGAGAAAGAAATTCCACACACACTTATTTAAATCAAAATATTTTTACAAAACCGTGCTTTTAAGACGGTACATTATGTGAAAACGATGTAGCAAGATTAATTTTGTTTTATTTTATTAATAGTATAATATTAATTAGTGTAGGTCAAGTAGATACCTGGCGTCCAAAACAGATCGTTATTTTTCCACAAGAGTTTGCTAAATCCCGATACAGATCTGCCCATTCTTGAATTTGCTCTCTTGTGATATTGCATTGCTCATTCGACCATATATCACAACTGCCTACCCCCACCTGAACAGCTGAGATCATCGAACTCAAGCATTTCGATAAAATACTGACTATCATAGTGACAACAAAAAACATAAGATTTTGAAATAATATAGTGAATCGTATCAAAATTTGTGAAAACAAAATGATAAGACCGTAATACACATACGTATCGGGGTCTATTTGATGATAATTTTTGACAATAGAAAAAGATCTGTAAACAGCAAATGCAAGAGATAATAAAACAAAAGTAATACAGAAACAGTACAATTTCTTAAAAGAAGTAATTAACTTTTTGTCGTACTGGAAACGTTTTGAGACGCGACTGATGATTTTATAATATGATATGAAATCGCGGCTGTAACAGATGCCGAACACAACAGATAAAATAAAGAAAAAATAAGATGAAATACCAAAGAAACTATAAATACGGGTTATCCGTTTAGAGTGATCTAATATTAACAATATATATATTTCAAGCATGACCGTAACTGTGTGCAGAATAATATGAACGAACATATGGAAAGCTAGGAAGCCTTTCATAATCGTATTCTGATTATAATAGATTCTGCTGATACCAATGAGATTTTCAATAAAAAGTAATTTTTTCAACCACTTTATTGTAGTCATCTTGAGTTACTATCCTCTGTGCTTTGCCGGCGATAAAGTAATAATTTAAATAAAAGACTGACCACACACGTTCATTGTGTTAAGCCATTGTCAAGAATCAATTAATTAAAAAAAAATAAGTGGTTTTAAAAGTATGTATGTACCTAGTTGCTAGGGAACGATATGTTTACATTGTCTGGTCGATCATAGATCAGACGTTTTTGTTTGTTTGGGCGTTACTCATTTCACTCAAACTCGTCCACTTTTTTCTTTGTTCTATATATGGGGAGCTTAATCTAGTTTCAACTGTGTCGTCTTAATATTTTGTTTCCAAATAAAGTGGCTGTGATATACGGATACACGGACAGACATACAGATAGACAGATATAACGAATGTTTTATTGGTTCCATTTTTTGCCTTTCGGCTACGGAACTCTAAAAAGAATGAATGCTTCTTCCAAAAAAAATTAAAACCCATAAATTGTTAACAAAACCGATTAATATATTAAATAGCGAAGTCATGACAATCATTTTACGCGATTGGAAGAGATGTTTCATACGCCATCACAAAAAAGACAAAAAATTTATTACTCGAAACCAACTGTCATTCCTTTACACTGTTTGACACATTTACAGATCCGTATTTCTTCATCGACAGTAAAAAAATATTCGCTTAACAATTTTGGAAGCATCGTCATAATCATCTGCCTAGCCTTCTTCCCAAATATGTTAAGTTGGCTTCCAATCTAACCGTATGCAACTGATGGCTAGTATTACAAGAAGCTACTGCCTATCTGACTTCCACAATCCAGTTACTCTCTGTACGACTAGTCGTCTGATTTCGGTTTATCAAAAAGCTGATGCCCGCGGCTTCACACGCGTGGATGTTTGTCAAATTATATTCTAAAACCTTCCCCGAGAACCATTCCATCCATTGGAGAAAACAACATGAAAATCAGTGTAGTAGTTTTTGGTTTAATCGCGAACAGACAGACAGACACGGTGGAGGGCTTTGTTTTATAATATGTAGTGATATGAACTTTTTTATTTCATCACATAGGACCTCATGCTTAGTAGTCGCACTTGTGACTTTTTTTTTCAGGATGATGAAGTAAAAATGCGAAAAAAAAACATGATAATTATTAAAGGTTTACTTTCCACATAACTAAAAAAATATAGTATAACACTTAAAAACTTAAAGAAAAAGAGTTTATTTGGCTCGCACTGGACATAACTTAAAAATATAAAGTTATCAATTAACAAAATGAAACTCAGACAAAAGTAAAAACAATTAAAGAATATTGTTAAACTGCAACATAACGAGGATATAGTTGACAGTGGTCATAAGTATAACTGGTAGAAAGTAGGTTCCAGCAGGAATTTTGTTCAATAACTTAATTTCTAATGGTTTCTTCTTTATGAGGCGAATAAAATCTTTTATTAATTTCACTTCCGCTTCCTTTGAATCTGAAATCATTTTTTATTATTATGTTTTGCTGTATCTAATTGACATCTTGTAGTGCATACTGAGCTTGGTCTCGCATAAACCGTTGTACTTAAATAGTGTCTAGTATTTATTTGTTAGCACAACTATGTATTTACGAACAATAAGCCCGTTCCATCATCGGACTACAAGACGTACGGCGATGCGCCACCGTTATATGGTGGACATCCCACCCATACGCACTAAACGGTTTGGGAATACTTTCATTGTGCGTACAGCTAAGGAGTGGAATTCTCTGCCAGAGTCTGTATTTCCTGATAGCTATAACCTAGGGGTCTTTAAGTCAAGAGTGAATAGGTTACTTCTAGGTAAGCGTGCTCCATCGTCGACCGCATCATCACTTTCCATCAGGTGAGATAGTGGTCAAACGCGAACCTATCAATAATAAAAAAAAAAAAAAATATTCAAAAACCGAATTAACATCACACACTAATATAATATCCTGTTCTCTTTAAACACCATTAACTTTCGTCTTACTTTTTTTTTTTTGGGTGTGAAATCATCAAATGACTCCTCCCACTCAGACTTCTACTGACTAAAAATCACCCATGTTAATTCTTTGCCCTTTGTGTTGCGGCCGCGGTATCTCTTTTGAACAAACCGCAGCCCCCGGCGGGATTTAATTGATACCTTTTTTTTTTTTTTTGGTGGGTGGAAAATCATCGAATGACCCCCCCCGCTCTTGGACAGAGCGAAGGGGAGTGTCAGACTTCTACTGACTAAAAACCGAACCCATGTTCCTTCTTTGCCCTTGCGCCGAGGCCACGTAATCTAGTACAAAAATCCGCGGCCCCGACGGGATCCGCGGCTCCGACGGGATCCGCGGCCCCGACGGGATTTAATTGATACCTTGTAGTGCATTTTGAGGTAGGTCTCGCATAAACCATTGTACTTAAATGGTGTCTAGTACTTATTTGATTCAGCAAGGAGGGGCCCGTAAGGGCCGACGCCCGTCGGGGCCGCGGATTTTAGTACTAGATGACGTGGCCTCGGCACAAGGGCAAAGAAGGAACATGTGTTCGGTTTTTAGTCAGTAGAAGTCTGACACTCCCCTTCGCTCTGCCCAAGAGCGACCGGGTCATTTGATGATTTTCCACCCACCAAAAACTAAAAAAAAAGTACTTATTTGATAGTACAACTATGTATTTACGAACAATATTCAAAAAACGGATTCACGTAATAATATCACACACTGATATAACATCCTGATCTCTTTATACACCTTAGCTTTCGTCTTACGTGCATTTCAATTTATTCCTTTTATTTTTTCATTCATTACAGTTGTGTGTATATGTCTTGCAACCGTTACGCTTACGACAACCGTAACGCATCGTCGAATAATTTGATCATCTGCGTATAGAAGGCAATGCATTCACTTACCAATAATAATCATTTTATTATAAAGTTGAACCAATAGTCGATGGAATTGCCGCCCTTGGTTAAGAACGAACTGTGCGGCAACAATTGCGAGCACTGTCATTAAAACATAATTTATAATAATAAAGAACTGCATGTTCTTGTCTTGAACCTGTAATTTGTCAGAAAAAACTATTAAAAATATTCGCAGTTTTAACTAGCCAATAGCTTATTAGCCTATAATATTACCACTACAAGGACACAAGCCTCCCCTCTATCAGAGTAAATGGGCTGTAATCCACCACGTAGGCCCGATGCAGGATGTTAGTAGGTGAAAAGGCAAAACTCGAGTTTAATAATTTTATTTATAAAAAATAAAAGTCATAAATACTCACATGCATAACGTTCATGTAACACATTTGGTACGTCAGTAAAATGTAGTACAATGCTGTCATCATTAACGAACAGAAAAACTGAAAAAAAAACGGTGGGTAAGTAACCTGAGAATTAAATAATTAAAACACTGAGACACTAATTGATAAAATTAGTAAATCAATTACCTGACGTCCAAAGCTTATCGATACTTTTACACAGCAGTTTGCTAAATCTCGATACAGTTCAACCCACTCATGAATCTGCTCCCTTGTGATATCACATTGCTCATCTGCACTAATATCACATCTCCCTACGCTCTCCCTAGCGACTGATATCAACGAATTCAAGCATTTCGACAATAGAACGACTATCATAATCACAACAAAAAACATAAGCTTCTGAAATAATATATTGAATCTTACCAAAGCTTGTGATACAAAAATGGACATACCAAAATACATAAACGTGTCATTGTCTATTTGATCGAAACTCATAATAATGTCTAAAGATCTGTAAACAGCGAACGCCAAAATTAATAAAGCAAAAGTAATGCTGCACCAGTACAATTTTTTAAAAGACGGAATTAACTTTTTATCGTCTTTAAATCGCTGTGAGAGACGACTGGAGCTGTCGTAATATGACATGAAATCGCGGCTGTAACAGATGCCGTTAAATACTGATAAAAGAAAATATAAATAAGATGTAATACCTAAGACGCAATAAACAAGGTTTATCTCTTTATATAGTTTTGCTCCGTATAATACGTATACTTCAACTATTGTCATTACAGTGTGCAATACAATTTCAACAAAAATTAAGAAAATTATTATGTATTTTTTAGTCCTATTCTGGGTATAATAATTCCTATATATGGCGATGAGATTCTCAATGAACAATAAATTGTTTAACCACTTTATTGGAGCCATTTTTCGTCGACTGTGTTCTTCAGAATTGGTAATGTGAATAAAAAATGTACAGTCGCATTTTCATTTATTAACTATTTACATAATAATTAGTATTACAAAGTAAGTATGTATATAGTTGCTAGGTAACGCACTGTCCATCGTTTTGGTAATTGAACAAGTAGCAAAAGTTCGTTTATTTTGTCTCTTGGATCAAAAATAGCAAAATTTATTGGAATTTTTGTAAAAGGCCTCCCTCATCTGTCACCACATTAATTCAGAGAATCCTCGCAACGTTTTCCGTTCACGGATGCCACTTCAGGACTATCGGCCATCCCGTCGGGGCTGGGGTTGTTTGAAAGAGATACCGCGGCCTCGACACAAAGGGCTAAGAAGGAACATGGGTGGTTTTTAGTCAGTAGATATTTGACACTACCTTCCGCTCTGCCCAGAGCGGGAGCTTAATGATTACCCAAATCACAAAAAAAGGTCCTTCGATCGCTGCTCGATGTAAGATTATGATAAAGCAACAAAAAACAGACACACGAACAGATGGACAACATACGCATTTCGAATGGTTTAGTACAGACGCCATCACATCAAATCCGGAACTGACAAATTTTCCCAATCAACACGGAATCTAATGCTACAGCAGCAACAGATAAAGTTGAATATCAATTAATTTTTTTTTTAAAACGTTGCCCCACACTAGGAATTTCTCCTGTATCGTGGGTGCGTTCACAAACAATTAAACTCACATACACAAATACCCATTTTACAATTTTAGCTTGTGTTTGGTGTCTGCACAACAAATTATACCCGCAGTCATATATAAAAATATACGTACCTATTGAGGTCATTCAAATATAATCCTTTATTATATTAAAGCTATGCAAAATGAAAGAAGAAGTTCTTAGTTAAAACATACATTTGTAGCTACACACATAAATATAATTTGTGGAGGGTAATTCTTTTTCTCTTAAATCCCGTAATATACCGTTGGAAGCCTTGAAGAAGCATCGCCATTATTCAGTCACGACACGGGTTTAGTTCCAGCTTCATGTGTCTTTGTATGTCCTACTTTATAAATAAATTATATAGTACTAGCTTTTGCCCGCGACTTCGTTCGCGTGGAATAGTGACTTCCGGCAGATTTTTGGTTTATCTCGCGAAAAAAAAAAAAAAAACTATCGTATGTCCTTTCTCAAGTTCCAAACTATGTCTGTACCAAATTTCACACAAATCGGTTCAGTAGTTTAGGCGTGAAGCAAAGACAGACAGACAGACAGACAGAGTTACTTTCGCATTTATAATATTAGTAAGGATAGTTAGGATAATATATGATTGATGATGATGATTATTTAAAATAAAAGAATGCTATTTTAATCTTAATTTTTATTTAAGATTTTCTTTGTCTGCCTCGCTGGTCTAGTGGCCGAAAGAGAGACTGCTGTGCAATGTGCATGGACTGCATGTGGTCCTGAGTTCAATTACAAGGTCGGGGATTACAGGTTTGATTACAGGATGCCAACAAGGCAGTCAAACTATATTAAACTAGCGGACCTGGCAGACGTCGTCCTGCCCAGATAGCAGCACCACCTACCAGGTCCAATTTTAAATCTAAACCATTCTCGAACACACAAAAAATTACAACAAAATTGGTCCAGCCGTTTAGGAGGAGTTCAGTCTGAGAATTATATAATTATACTCGTATAAAGAAGATTAAACAATACTACCAATATTAAATATTTTTATTACTTATATAATTAAACGATATTATTGAACTGCAACAATATTATGATATAGTTGACAGTGGACATTAGTATAACAGGCAGCATGTACATCCCAGCTGGTACTTTAGACAATAACTTGATTTTTAGCGGATTTTTCTGTATAACACGGATAAAGTCTTTTATCGATTTTGTTTCTGCTTCACGGGAATCTGAAATTTAATTTCATCTTTAGTTCTTGGAATCGTCAACATCAACCTTTTTTTTAAGATGGGATATCATAAAATGACTCCTCCCGCTCTGGGCGCAGCGGTAGGGAGTGTCAGACTTCTACTGACTAAGAACCACCCATGTTCCTTCTTAGCCCTTTGTGCCGAAGCCGCGGTATCTCTTTCGAACAACCCGCAGCCCCGGTGGGGTCAGCATCAACCTTACAGCAGTCTACTGCTAGACATACGTCTATGATAGGCCTCCTCAATCGCACGCTACTGAACTACATTCTCGGTAACTCTCTTCCATCTGCTACCAGCCACTCTGCAAGGATCGTCACTTCACTGACTCTAAAGCCGTATAAAGAAAGAAAGCTGGTAGCCTGCAACGATCTACCAGCGCTTATCGGCACTGGTAGATTTCATTCAACTTGTCGGTGACGTTCGGTGCTTATCGGCGTTTGTTCGTTAAATGCTTTCGCCGGTTACCTGCATGAACCGGTTCCCATAAGCACTGGTAGGATGCCAGATTTCTTTCTGTATACGGCCTATGGACGTCCCACCTTACGCTTGCCGATTTGCGGTATCTAGGACTCTACCCCAAGTCCCAAACGGTCATCAGTTCTTTGCCTAATATAGTCGGGTTTTTGCTACTTCACATTACTTATTCCGTAACTATGTCGATGGTTCACTGGTTAACTGAGTCGGATCACCTCGTTCTACATGCGATCCCTCAGCGAGACTCAGAGTATATTCCCCTCCAAAGCTCGTTGAACGACCTTGAATTCATGTTAGTTCTTGTGAAGGCAGTGGCTTAAAAAAGTACCTGTAGGTACATATATATTTATATGTATATTGTACATTGTTACTTTTCGCTTGCACGAATATTGTTTTCTTTTTTTAAACCTGCATCGCCATTTCTGTGGTTTAGCAGTATACATATAATAAAGTATATGCCATTTTTGTTGAGAAAGGCTAGTCTTATCTTGGGGTTGGCTTCCAGTCTGACCGGATGAAGCGAAATACCCGCATACTACATTTAACTAATGTCTATCTCGCATTTTCATTTAATTTCTACAAAGAACAATCGAATTCAACGTTTAAATGTGCTCTCTGAAGCATGGAGGGTCTACGGTATGTTATGCCTGCTCACCCATCCATGGCCTGACCGCAGCAAGCGCCGTCACAAACCAGTAGCATATACCAGGATGAATGGATAATAATGACAGAAAAACAACCGTGACTAAAAATATGATGGATTTAAATGTTGATGGATGGAGAGGGAGAGGAAGGTCAAAGAAAAGATGGATGGATTGTGTGAGGAATGATATGAAAGAGAAAGGAGTGAATGCCACCGTAACGTCTAACAGGGATGAAATGAATGAATGAATGAATGGTAAAAGAAAACGTGTTGCGCCGACCCCAAATAGGGCAGGGAGATGATGATGATGACTGATAGAAAAAGGGTTATATTTAAATGCACATCTGTTTAATTTTTCAGCACACTAGGTAACTCCACTAATTAACTGAATGCATGCCAGAAAAATGAATGCTGTGCAAAAAAACCAATTGATTAACTAAACATGTCCTACAAAAAAGTCTAAAAAATCACACAAAACGAGATGACCTTTTTTATCAAATTCACACCAAAAATGTGATTTGTAAAACAAAAATACTAATTGCTTATCAAAAATACTAACTTGCACTCTAAATTGTACAATCTTACTACGGAATTTCTAAAACTGATATCTTATACGACCGTCTCGCTACAGTGTCCTTTATGGGCGGCATGGGCACCGGGCCGTAGGCCGACGAAGGAGGCCGGCGGAGGCCCGGCACTTCGGGGACAGAAGATATTAGTGTTATTTAATATGCGAGCGAAGCGAGCGCGCGTCATGGAGTAAATCAGGTGTAGGTTTTCCTTAAAAAAGTTTTAAAATGTTTGTTAGACTAAATAATTATTAGATATACTATTTTGATAATAGTTATTCGTTCAGTAAAAGAGTTCTGCAAATGCCATTAAAAAGGATACTAAATTTGATTTCTTTAGTGTGCATAATTTGTGTGCAAGTCAGTATTTTTGGTGTAACTTTAAAATATTTTGTTCGAAAAAAGGGAATATACAGGTAACGGTTTAAATACATGCCATAGAAAAACAACATAGCGTCCAAGAACTTATTGCTAGAAAGTCCCTCACACCGTACTGGCTTTATGTCCTCTTCTTACGCTGTCTCAACTATAAAGCTCTGGAACACGCTACCCCTTGGGATTAAAAAAGCGGAAAGCAAAATGAGTTTCAAAAGAGCAGTTCGGAAGTACTTTTTAAAATCGAACTAAATTGCTCACAATCAAACTCTGGTCACAGTATTATTATAAGGTTTCTCGTGTTTTAAACTGTTTTGTATGTATTAGTTTATTATATTCTATCTGTATCTTTAATAATATATATTAGTATGTACCTATTTATGTATATCAACTTATATAACAAAATGGTTTTCTCTTATTTATTTAAATAAAAAATTTGTACTCTACCACAGTGCTGTCCTATTTGACCCTAAGGTTGACTGGTAGAGAATGCCTTGTGGCATTAAGTCCGCCTATGTACCACTCTTGTGCATGAAGTTTAAATAAATAAATAAACATATTATAAGATCTTACGTGTTATTATATTTGTATTATAAAGTCGAGCCAAGTGTCTGTGGCACTTCACTCCTTGGTTACAAATTAATTGTCCAGCTGCAATTGGCATCATCATGTATGTAACATAACTGCATATAGCTAACACCAGTTTTCTTATCATTTTCTGAAATTAACATTAAAAAAATACCTACTCCAATAATCGTTAAAACTTAATTTTCGAAAATAACGTTTATTTGTAGGGGTGTAAAGGTCAAGGAAAACATCGTGAGGCATATCGTCCTAATCATTTTAGCGAATGACGTCTACGACTAGGGGTCATAACATAAAGAACAAATCATTCGAAGACATGAGACATCTACCAAACCCCACGTCCATCAAAATAACAATGAAGCTATAATAGCTTATTTCCTTTCATAAAGAGGAGGCTTGTGTGAGAATTTTATAGGCTGTGTATAAATGATTTAAAACCTGAAACAGCGAAGATGAAAATCTCTTAGATACTTACAATTAATAAACCAGTTCGGCACAAATGCTGGGTGAGCAAAATGTAATAAGTTACTGTCAGTATTAACGAAAAGATAAACTGAAATATAGGATAAACATTAGACACAAATAACTAGATAACTTTAAATGCAACATTATGTGTGTACACATATAAATAAAAAAGGTAGCACTCCGGGAGTGCCGGCAGAAGTGAAAACTTCAATATTAACTTTCAAACTCGCGTCAGGGTCACGTGATGCTGATCGAAAAATCGTAAGATTTTTCGATCAGCATCACGTGACCCTGACGCGAGTTTGAAAGTTTTTACCCATACAAAAAAAAGTGCTCAGCGCCGCCTAAAGAAGTTTTCACTTCAAAAAAAAAAAAATACCTGGCGTCCAAATACCAATGTTATTTTTTCACAACAGTTTGCTAAATCCCGATAAAGTTCAAGCCATCTTTGAATCTGCTCTCTTGTGATATCACTGTGCTCATCCGAACTAATATCACAAATTCCTACTCTCTTCTGAACAGCTGATATCATCGAATTCAAACATTTAATCAAATAATACAAAATCATTAAAACAACAAACAACATGAATTTCTGAATGACTATAGTTATTCTTATAAACGCTTTAGAAACAAAAACAAGAACAAACGTAAATATAGGCGTAGAATCGCCTTTTATCGATTGATTGGTAAACATAATAATATCCGCAGATCTGTAGAGAGAAAAACTGGTGGATAATGTAAAAACAGTTAGGCTAATCCAGTATATTTTCTTAAGAGATTTGTTATTTTTTTTATCTTCTTTGAAACTTTCATAAACACGACTGATACTTTTTAAATATGACATGAAATCACGACTGCAACTGATGCCGCTTATGACGGATGTCAAAGAGACGATAAAAGACAAAACCGAAGAATAACCAAACAACCAAAAGTCATTTCTTTCGAACAGATAGCAGACTTCGTTGATAACTATAACAGAGTGCAATAAAGTCTGAACAAATATTTGAAATATAATCAGACATTTCTTCATCTTCTGCTGTTTGCAATAATTCCTGTATATTCCAAAAATATTTTCCATGAACATTAAATTATTTAACAACTTTA
Source organism: Diarsia dahlii (assembly GCA_949775195.1). Lineage (NCBI taxonomy): Eukaryota > Metazoa > Arthropoda > Insecta > Lepidoptera > Noctuidae > Diarsia > Diarsia dahlii. Next base: position 19,686,488 of record OX459195.1, read on the forward strand.
GAGGGAACATTTTTGCCTGTGATGTGGTGTGTCTCGGTAACAACGCGAAAGGGTTAATGAAAGTTTTAATGACTTTTTCGTATTAATTTCTTAGTGAGTAGTTCATTGTTTTAAGTGACTGTCAATACTAGGTCAGCTTAATAATAGTGTATACTACTTTACCCTTTTATTGTTCGGATCGCTGGAGATTCTATCAGTAAAGTAATATTGATGTATTATGCCGTGGGGTCCGAGTGCTCATAGCCTGTTTAAGGAAATTTCCAAACGCTTAGTTGACGCTTCTCGTGACCCAAGGGCTGGCTTCTATCTTGGCCAAAGGCAATGCCGCCAGTCTTCGCTTTAGTAGTCTTGGGCACATTACCGGCTGACAGCGTTGAGGAGCAGTATTTCGATGCCTTTTTATAGTTTATTGTTAGTTTATTTTAAAGTTTTTAATTAATGTAATATGTATTTAATAAATAACTTTGGTAAGAATATTAACGAAAGCTAATAAAGTCACTTTGATGTATTGGTTTTTATGTCACAATATACTAAACACAATATTCGATGGAATCATCATCTGCCTAGCTTTTTCCCAACTATGTTTGGGACGGCATCCAGTCTCACCGAATGCAGTTGAATGTATTATTTGATATTGTAGTAGTATTTTATAATGAGCGACTGCCTATTTGACCTTCACAACCCAGCTAGAATTGCGGTATGCGATACCTCATCGTAAGACTGGTTGTCAGAAGTTTCGGCTAAACGTGCTTTCTGAGACACGGAGGAAACTTAGTTCCTAATGGGTACTCAACCATGGTCCAACCTAAGCGCGAGTTACCTCAACGATCAACCCGACTAAATGACACGTAAAATGAAAGACAATGACAAAATTATATCATTCATTATTAGTTATTGCGTTAAACATAAAACGTAAACTTACCTATGAACATCTATTTAAGAAAAACAAAACATATGAAATATATTTTAATAAGAAAAACAAAACATATAAAAAATATAACACACAATACACAACAGCACGCCTGCAATCCCCAAGATTGGCAGGTGTGTGCTTAATAGTAACAGTACACCCACATTTCGCCAGATACGTTTAACTCTCATACAATAGGGGTCTATCCTATTGCGGTCAACAGAGCACTAATCCATGTACCACGGCTGCTACTGAAAAATTCCGGACCTGGAAATCGAACTCATGATTTCGTAAGCAACAGTAACACTATTAGTAGGCAATTAATATATTATAGCTAGCCTATATTGTCCCACTGCTGAGTAAAGGCCTAGCTCCCTCCATGCCTTCCAACGGTCACGATTCTGTGCAATGTCTCTCCAATAGGGTAGTTGACAGACTAATAAAAAGGGTTATATTTAAATGCACATCTGTTTAATTTTTCAGCACACTAGGTAACTCCACTAATTAACTGAATGCATACCAGAAAAATGAATGCTGTGCAAAAAAACCAATTGATTAACTAAACATGTCCTACAAAAAAGTCTAATAAATCACACAAAACGAGATGACCTTTTTTTATCGAATTCACACCAAAAATGTAGTTAGTACATCGGATATATGATTTGTAAAACAAAAATACTAATTGCTTATCAAAAATACTAACTTGCACTCTAAATTGTACAATCTTACTACGGAATTTCTAAAACTGATATCTAATACGACCGTCTCGCGACAGTGTCCTTTATGGGCGGCATGGGCACCGGGCCGTAGGCCGACGAAGGAGGCCGGCGGAGGCCCGGCACTTCGGGGAAAGAAGATATTAGTGTTATTTAATATGCGAGCGAAGCGAGCGCGCGTCATGGAGTAAATCAGGTGTAGGTTTTCCTTAAAAAAGTTTTAAAATGTTTGTTAGACTAAATAATTATTAGATATACTATTTTGATAATAGTTATTCGTTCAGTAAAAGAGTTCTGCAAGTGCCATTAAAAAGGATACTATAATTTGTGTGCAAGTCAGTATTTTTGGTGTAACTTTAAAATATTTTGTTCGAAAAAAGGGAATATACAGATAACGGTTTAAATACATGCCTAATAAAAATATGATTCTGTCTAGTCCGTCTGATAAATTATCGAAAAAAATTGGATAAGTGATTTTTGTTTTATCAAATTAATAAAAATTGACGAAAAAAACGTGTCAACGATCATGACTGGGGATTGTGACGTCACTTTCTGGGAAAAATTGTACCAAACTGTGACGTCACACGACTTTTCGAAGCACTGTCTTCATTATTTATTTACATGAAAAAAGAAAAAAATATGTGTTCAATATTTTTTTTTGGAAATCTATATGACGGACTAATTAGATTTTTTTTTCAACTACCCTATTAAATAACATTATTAAACTGCATTATAATAATGATATAGTTGACAGCAAACATGAGTACAACTGGCAGCATGTACATCCCAGTAGGAACCTTTGATAGTAACTTGATCTCTATCGGATTCTTCTTTGTCAGACGTATTAAGTCCTTTATTCGTTTTGCTTCAGCTTCTCTTGAATCTGAAATTAATGTTAAAAATCGTACAAGTATTGTTAGGTCGAAAATGCATTCGTTACCTTAAGGGCTATACAATATGTTTAAAAAAACCTGTCTGGTCTGAAAGGGGCGCATGATACTATAAATTAATATTCATGTAAGTAAACATTTAAATAAATTCTTGATTTTTGTATCAACATTTCACTACAATCTAAAAAGTTTATAAATCGTGACTAAACTATAGGTACTAAACTTTTTAAGCTAAGTAATATAATTATGTTCGATCGTCAATTGTTTGTTTATGACGTCACAAACCGGAATGTCGCCACCCGCGTCCCTGAGTTGCCATGAGCGATTTTTCATAGTAGATTTTGTTGATTTTTTTATCGTGTTTTTTTACTTGATGTCAAGGAAATAATAATTAATCTTATGTTGATACTTAATTATGTTTCATATTGTCGTAGCTTATTATCTTCACCCTGTTGCATATAGGAGACCCCCAGACGTGAACTGTCGGGTTTTCTCGCAGCCTGAATCAGGTCATCAACCTTTCCTCCACTTTGAACCCAATTTCAATCTCCGTTTTCTTGTATGTCCTTTTTTGTTCCACAGCGGAGCAAAAGCCTCCCCTTTTTTCACGCGACACCAAACGGTCGTAGTTCGGGTCCGAGGTATCTCGCCAACTATGTTCGGTATGAATTGAAAAAAAGATGCGTCGAAACTTGATTTGAAGGGATTCAAATCAAGTTTCGACGCATCTTTTTTGTATTTGTACGTAACTGATAAACCCAGATTTTGAGGTAGGCCCTGACAGAGAAAGATATCCTGTGAGAAGTACCTATGTGCATTTGAAAAACAATAAAAAATTCTCACCAATTACTACCATTGTATTATAAAGTCGGGCCAACACTCTATGGAATTTGATTCCTTGATTATGAGCCATTTGTCCAGCAACGATTGGCAGCATCATTATTGATATGAAAGTCAGTGCAATAACAACTGTTCTCCTGTCTCCTTTCTGAAATATATAAATTTATAAATTATTCAATTCGATAATGTAATTAAAACGACATGGAATATTATTAATAATGAAACGGGAAGGTCCGTGGTTCCGTGTGGTGTCGGACGTAAAGAATAGCACCATCCCATATCTTCCCGTGGGTGTCGTAAGAGGCGACTAAGGGAATTACCAGAGAATGGGCAGCAGCGTTCTCTGTGTCTTTGTAACAACCATACTGCGATCGCCAACCCGCCTGCCAAGCGTGGCGATTATGGCAAACCCCCCCAAATGCCTGGGGGAGGCCTATGTCCAGCAGTGGACGTCTTTTGGCTGAAATGATGATGATGATGGGAAGGTCTAGTAACCATATCAGTGACTACTGCTTAACTATTAATGATAGAGTAATTAAATCCGATTCGGACGTTGCCGCAGCTTTCGAAAGTTTCTTTTCTGACATTCCCGTTTCAACGACAAAATCCCTAAACTCGTCACCTTCTGTTGCCGAATCTTTGATAAAGGAAAATGTTAAAGCTTGTGACTCGGAATTTCATTTTGAACATGTCTCATGTAGAGATATAGTCAAAACCTTTCACACCTTAAATGTTAAGAAGACTGCAGATCTGTGGGGTAATTCTGTAGAAGTTGCCAAGTCTATTAATGAGATTGTGGCACCTACCTTGGCTTCTATTTTTAATCATTGTATTGATTGTGGGGAGTTTCCTGACCTTATGAAAAATAGCAAAATTATTCCTTTATTCAAAGCAGGTAGTACATCAGACCCCACAAATTATAGATCTATTTCAGTGCTGCCTACTTTTAGTAAAGTTTTTGAGAAATTGATTTTAGACCAATTGCAAAGATTTTTTAATAGACATAAATTATTGCATAACAAACAGTTCGGTTTTACGAAGGGTCGATCAACTGCTGATGCCGGTGTCGAACTTTTAGGACATATTTATAGTGCATGGGAGGATAAATGCGATGCTTTAGGCATTTTTTGCGATTTATCCAAGGCATTTGATTGCGTTCTTCATGAAACGTTAATCAGGAAACACCGCCACTACGGAATTCGGAACAACGCTCTGGATCTTCTTGCCTCATACCTGAGTAATAGGATCCAAAGAGTTGACGTCAACGGGAAAAGATCTCCCGGATCTTTTGTAACAATGGGAGTCCCGCAGGGCTCAATTCTTGGCCCTTTCTTGTTTCTCATTTATATTAATGATTTGTCTTACCTCATAAAGGATAACCACGATATTGTGTTGTTTGCAGATGACACCTCGCTTTTGTTTAAACTTAAACGTCAGCAGCCAGTTATTGACGATGTAAATGGATTGGTTTAACGCTAATAATTTACTCCTCAATGAAAAAAAAAACTAAATGCATAAGGTTTACACTATCTCACGTTAGGCAGGTGAAAACTTGTGTGTTGGTGAAGGGCGAAGAGTTGAATCCGGAAGATAGCACGGTGTTCTTGGGTTTAACTTTAGACGCTAAACTTCAGTGGGGACCCCATATAGATAAATTGTCGAAGAAACTGAGCTCTGCGGCATACGCAGTTAGAAAAATTCGTAATTTAACCGATGTAGAGACAGCCCGATTAGTGTACTTCAGTTATTTTCATAGCGTAATGTCGTACGGCATTCTGTTGTGGGGGAATGCTGCCGATATTCAGTCCATCTTTGTTTTGCAAAAGCGGGCGGTTAGATCAATTTATAAATTGAGTCCGAGACACTCTCTTAGAGAAAAGTTTAAGGAAATTAATGTAATGACTGTTCCTTCTCAATATATTTATGAAAATCTTTGGTATGCTCACTAAAATATTAAACTTTTTAAGAAATATAGTGATATTCACAATATAAATACAAGAAATAAACATAAATTTATTGTACCCACAACAAGGCTCAAGAAAATAGGTGGATCATTTAGATGCCAATGTATTCGCTTTTATAATAAACTTCCAAGCGACATTCAAAATTTAAGCATTAATAAATTCAAATCTTTTATAAAACGTAAACTTTGCCAGAAAGCCTTTTATGCTGTTAAAGATTCTAAAGAGGACAAAAAAGCTTGGGATTGAACTGCTCCAATTTGAATTGAAGGTGAATTGATTTTATATCTTTTTATTAATTATACCTTCTTATTTTTATTTTTTACACTTGGCATATTAATTACATATTTATACATTATTTACAATCCTTTTACAATTTGACATTTTATGATTTTTCTTTATACACAATGACATTATTTACTTTTTTAAGTATGATATTATTTTTTGCTTTTTTGATCATTAATTACTTGTTAAATATTTTATTTTTCATTTAGTTTTGTGTATATTGACATTTATTAACTTGACATGATTATTTAATATGACAAATATTTTATTATTTCTATATTGTGAATGTGAGGACCATGTGGGTCTTTCTCTAATTTTAATTATTGTCTGGCAGTTTGAGTACTATAAGCGACCCACCCAAATGTCCTTTCTTTGGTATTGTTCGTCGTGACGTTGAGCTCCTTGAGTTATAAGTCGAGCTCCACGATAACTGACAAATGCTTGCACTGACTGGACGGGTCCACTCAAATCTGTGTGGTGCTTTCTTCAAAAGACCATCTCAAACACTAATCTGCATAGTCTTCATGTGTGTATTATACAAAGATTATGTTTGTACCTTGAACATATTGTAAACCCAAACGATTTTAAAAGAGTGTCCATGAAGTTTCTTGCCATTCTTCTCATGAGACCAACGCTTTGGAATTGGCAACTACCACGAGTTATTATGCCTTGTGACTGGGACTGTAGCTTAGTTTATTTATCTTCAGTAGTTCAGTAGTTTACTGCCGCACTCGGAGAGCTTCAGTGGTTGCTTGGGCCGTCGTTTGGTAAGGGCTTTTGGCGGTTTTGTCATACAAAACTATGTCAGGCCTTTGCTGGGTGGCGGCTTGAGTAATCGTTGGATATCTCTGAGTGCTGCAGTTAGTTTAATTCGACTATTCAAAAGTGCCTGTTACTGGCCTACTTGAAATAAACATTTTTGACTTTGACTTTGACTTTGAACTGGCTAAATCCTCCCAGATTTAGATCTGGAAGGATTTCGCTAAACATTATTTAGCTCGAGTTTTGGTTAGACATCTTCTGTGTGTCATCTTGCAGAGATAGAAACATGACTAAGTCAAACTACTTTTATAGATCTCGGGCTAATTATAAGAGTGATCTTGTTAAAGTTGATCTACCTATTGTTTATTTAGTTAAGTTTATCTTTAAGTGAACTGTAATTTGTTCTTTGAGAAAATAAATGTCTTTAAACCGAAACCGCGAATAACATACGAATATTCGAGACTCCGCGCAAAACTATAGGTATGCCTTTTTTTCTGCAAGGTATATCGCAGATCACCTATAGAGCTGGATTCTGCTTAGCCAGACAACCCTGTGGATGCATTGAGTATAACGTTTCCAGCCAGGGCGTAAAAAACTTATAGACTATCTGAGAGCTCACTATCCACAGTGGGTGCCCCCTTGTGGTTTTGTTTTATGTCGAAGTTCTTGTTGTGTTATATTCCTTTTTTATCATTACAAAAACAAGTCATGATATTCTTACATTTGGCATGTTCTTGTTGCACAAATGGTTCGTCAGCAGTATGTAGTACGACGTAGACATTAGACATGAAAACACAAACTGAAACATAAGAACACGATTACAAACTGGCTCCTGGAATACTGGTACTCTCATCTATCTCTGAACTGGAAACAGTAACCAATTTTATGGCAATAAATAATTTATGTCATTCCTGCTCCAAAGCAATATTAGATACGTGTGTAAAAAGCCAAGAGTCACATATTCTTTTCAACATTACGATTATTAATCGTAATGTTGAAATTCTACTTCACAGAGATATCTAAAGTCAAAATGTATTTAAAACAAAACTGATGTTTCATGTTAGGTACTTGGTTTGATATAAGAAAATGAAGTTTTCTGACGTGCCTTTGGCCCTGTCTGAAAGTAGCGGGAATATCGGTTGTCCAATATGGGTATATGGTTCAGAAAAATGACGTTAGGAAAATACTGAGGTAACTGAGCTGTATAAAAGTTTGATGTAAATAATATTATTAAATTGGTCACCTAATGATGAAATATACCTGTCGTCCGAAGCATAGAGTAACTTTTTCACAGCAGTTCGCCAAATCCTGATACAGTTTAACCCATCCTTGAATCTGCTCCCTTGTGATTTCACATTGCTCAAGCGAACTAATATTACATCTCTCTACTCTCTTCTGAGCTGCTGATATCGTTGATTTCAAGCATTTGACCAATTGAACCACTATCATGATAACAAAGAAAAATATGATTTTCTCTAATACTATTATATATCTCATTAAAGTTTGTGACATGAATCCGAATACCACAACAAACATCAAGTTATCTCCGCCCATTCCCAAGTAATTTATCAAAATTTGCGAAGATCTGTACAGAGAAAACACCACACATAATACTGTAGAAGTCACGCTGAACCAGTATATTTTCTTGAGACTATGAATATATGAGTACTTGTCATCTCGAAAGCATTCGAAGACATGACTGGTGGTTCCAACAAAAGACATGAAGGCGCGGCTGTAACCAATGCCAGCCACAACGGATGACAACGAGTTAACAAAAGATGCAGCAGAAAAACCAGCATGCATGAGTTTAATTTGATCAAGTGCTGTTCCTCCTAACAAAAATTCTTCTTCATTAATAAGAATGAAACCGTGCAGGATAAACAGAACAAAAATTTGTAAAATGATAAAATACTTCTTAATTTTGTTATGGCTATGATAATCCCTGTATATTCCTAAGCATTTTTCTATAAACAAGAAATAATTTATCCACTTTAACAGAGACATTTTTATGCTTAAGACGTTGAAGTATTAATGAATGAATTTTTTTTAATGTTGGTAAGTGGTTTTTCGAAACTAAGTAATCATCACCTCACAATAATTGTTGGTATAGGTATATAATCATAATCAGACATAACAACGATATACATGGCACCCAATACGAAACGAAATTAAAAAATATATAGGTAATTTCAACGGTATTTAATTAAGTCTAAACTCAGAAGTTAAAGAATACACTAATGAAAATCTGAATTAACTAACATCATTAAACTGCAAAATAACAATGACATAGTTGACAGTCAAGGATAATACAAATGGTAGTAAATACATTCCTGCAGGAAGGTTGGAAAACAATTTGATCTCGATTGGATTCTTCTTTATCAGACGAATAAGGTTCTTTATCGATTTCGCATCAGCTGCATTCAAATCTGAAATATTAATTTACAAAATATCTAAAACACGTTTTGTTTATGCAGACTAGTCACTAGGCAGGTCATATTTCTTTCTAAAAAAGGATACAGTTTATCATTATCATCATTTCAGCTGAAAGACATCCACTGCTGGACATTACCAAACCACACTGACTGGCCCGAAGCGTCCCGTATCCAGCGGATCCCCGCTACCTTCACTAGGTCATAGGTCCACCTAGTGGGAGGCCTTCCAACTAGTGTTGCCCAAAATCGGTCTTGGTCTTGCAGTCTTGGTCTTGTTCTTGCATTTTCGCAAGACCAAGACCAAGACCAAGACCGACTTATTGTAGCAAGACCAAGACCAAGACTGAATCATGCAAGATTTGAACAAGAACAAGACTTAGCCTGCAAGACTCTTGCGTCTCGCAGTTTATTCAAACTGAGATCTGGGCGTTATTATTTTATTTCTAAGTTTTGGCGAATTTGTGTACTACTGTATGGATATTTGTATGTCTGAAAAAAATAAATAAATTGAATTAAGTAGGTATTTTGTTTCGACGACGACAAATTTTATTAGTTAGAATTATCAAGTCGAGACGATAATGAAAAATATGTAAGTGATAATTATTTTAACCGCTAGCTGTTTGTGAAGAGTTTAGGATAACCACTAAACGCTCAGTAAATCATAATAGGTACCTATCCTTTTTTTTTTTGGTGGGTGGAAAATCATCGAATAACCCCCCCTCCCCCCCCCGCTCTTGGGCAGAGCGAAGGGGAGTGTCAGACTTCTACTGACTAAAAACCAAACCCATGTTCCTTCTTCGCCCTTGTGTCGGAGCCGCGACGCATCCTTTCGATAATCAACAGCCCCGACGGGCGTCGGCCCTTGCGGGGCCCCTCCATGTTGCTGACATCTCTTTGAGGCGCGCGTGGAACACGAACGCGCCGCCGACACGGTCTCTAAAGTACCTACCTAAAGTCAGTAATTACGCTTAGGGACTAAATTGCATAATTTTTACAACTATTATGAAGTTAATTTAATTAATTTGGTGGTTTACTATGCCTATGTCAATTTAAACTGTCAATGTAAACATGTACCTACCTACTCTGTTGCGTTGTTCATAGATCTAAACTAACGTGTTTAGTAAATAGCAATAGGTTAATAGGTATTTGCACGACTTGCGAGACTCTTGCTGCAAGACCAAGACCAAGACCAAGACTTGAGAGCGCAATACCAAGACCAAGACCAAGACCAGGTGTATTGACGCAAGACCAAGACCAAGACTGGCTAAGTCTCGTCTTGGTCTTGCATTTGGGCAACACTTCTCCAACGAAACGTCTGTTCTGTTTTGGTTCTACTTAATTTCAGGCCAACATTCCCCAGTTGTTGCCATCACACCTCTAATCTGTTCTTAATCTCTAGACCACTCTCGGTAACCAACACAATGCCATCAGCGTATAGCATACACCAGGGAGCCTCTTCCTGAATGTCCAACGTAAGAGCGTCCATTATCACCAGGAAGAGGTAAGGGCTTAGAGCCGACCCTTGATGCAAGCCAACTGCCAAACTGTAGCTGCCGGTAGTACCTGCTGTTAACCGTACTTGGACTTCTACATCGACTATACCCTAAGGATTTGCACGCAAGGATACAATTGCCAGTAATTAGACAACTGATTTCGATTCTGCTAAGAATATAAACCTTGGCCTTCCAAATCATTCCTACAGAAACAAAACCACATACTTAACCAATAGCTAACTTATGATGTCTTACCCATGATTATCATTGTATTATAAAGTCGAGCCAACAGTATGTGGAACGTCACCCCTTGGTTTCGCAACAATTGACCAGCATAAATCGGCAGTATCGTTATTGCTATAAAGTTCAATACTGAGATATAATCTCATTTAAGTTATACATCATCAGCATTCTCTTTCCAATTCGATTGAGGTCGGTGCAAAATGTCTTCTTCTTCAATACTTCTGTACGAGTATTACTCGTAATGTCATCAGACACCTCCTTTCTTACCTTACTATCCTTTACTGAGTCCACCCATCGTTTCTTTGGTATTAATCGAACAAATGAAACAAAAAGTATCTCAGTAGTCTAAGATACCAAATACTTAAGTTTCATTGGACCATTTCCACCAAGTCATAATAAAATTATAAGACGAAGTATTAAATTAAAGGCAGACTATAATTTATAGCAGACGGTCATTAATAAAACAATTATTATATATTTTGATCATTTTAATTAAGTTATAATATAATATCATAATTACATAAGCTTTTAAAATTACTTCAACATACAAAATCATAGGTTTTCACTTATTTCACATAATCACTTAAAAAAGTGACTTAGAAATTTTGCATAATACCAAGTAAGAAAATAAACAGCTAAAATATAAAAGAAAACGCATTCAAAAGAGATACCGTGGTCCAGCACACAAAGGGCTAAGAAGGAACATGGGTGGTTTTTAGTAGAAGTCTGACATTTCCTTCCGCTCCGCCCAGAGCGATGTCATTCGATGATTTTCCACCCTCAAAAAAAAAAAGTTGTGGGATAGCTCTTTATTTTCACAGAAGATTTTTTTTTTGTTGTTATTGAAGGTTGTTTCAATTTATTTATAAGAAGTCTTATTGGAACAGGAGACACGTATACTCATTTTTAGGATCAAATGCTTGTTGAAAAAATCAGATTTACATGACTTCTAATTTTTGTTTTCTGCTTGGCATTTCGAAGGTCAACCGATGTAGCTGTTTTCTGCTTAACCGGACAATCTTGTGAATGCCTTGATACGTGTACCATACTTCCACAGGATTGTCCGGTTAAGAAGAAATCAGACCGAGAACACACGTTAAATACCAGTTGAATGAGCCAATCTGTATACACGACGCCGACTGCCAATCACAAACCTGCACAAAAGCAATACAAGCAGACTTCTCAATGTCTAGAACGCTTATACAAAGCGACGTCAAGTTATAATGGTTTTTGAAAGACCCGTGTGTCCAAGCTGGTAGGCGCGCTCATTTAAAATCAAACAAAATGATTAACCTGCATCATGACAATGACATAGTTGACAGCTATCGTGAGTATTACAGGCACTAAATACATCCCAGCAGGAATGTTAGACAATAACTTGATCTCTATCGGATTCTTCTTTATCAGACGTATGAAGTCTTTTATCAATTTCGCTTCAGCTGTACTGGATTCTGAAATTAAATGATGCGGGTCTTTTAAAATATTCAGTAGAAATCTTATAAAATATGCTAGATCGCAGAAAAGATGGATGGATTTATTGGGGCAAGCCCGCCGTACTATTCCCAAATTACTGTAACTCCTGAAAGCCTCTAAACCCTCACCCCCAGAAAAGCACCGAGATATGAAGCCACATAATTTTGACTTTCACTGGATTTTGTGAGGAATGATATTACAGAAAAAAAATACCAATCAAATTGAGAACTTCCTTATTTTTGGAAGTCGGTTGAAAATGGTGAAAGATTGCGTGACGGTTGACGGTGAATTAAAAAAAAAATGTGAAGCTCCTAGCCCCGAAGTAAAATGGGACTAGGGTAAGAAGATTATAATGTAGACCACCAACACAATCATTTAGGCTTTTCTTTAATGGCAAGTTCCTCAAAAATTAACATGCAAACATAACATCATGCATGTTGTCCTCGAAGACCTTAACCCTCTGATTTGGGGACTAAAGAATTGTACCTACTAGTACACCAACATTCAGCCAGTTATATTTATGTCCCATGTAAAAGGGGGCGAGCCTATTGCCACCAACCAAATCCAGGCTCCTCGGCTGTCATTGAGAAATTCCAGATAGAAAATCCAATATAATTTTGCTTGGACCTCATCCTCAGCATTCGCGCTTGCGACCACTAGAAGTCGAGTGTCTCAAAAAAAGTCAAATGTCGATAAAGTAATATTTCTTACCAATTATGATAATTGTATTATACAGTCGAACCACTATCCTGTAGAACCTAATCCCTTGGTTACAAAGCATTTGTCCAGCAGCAATTGGCAGCATCATCAATAGCCCGTAAGCCAGCATGACTAGAACTATTTTTTTTGCGTCAACTGGACCACCGTTCTGTAATTTACAATACAAATCAGTATTTGATCTTGACACTACCTATGCTCTGTTTCCCAGATATGTTGGGATTGGCAGTCTAACCGGGTGCAGCTGATTACTAGTATTTTACATGGAGCAACTGTCTGTCTGATCTTCACAATCTAATTAGTATTGGGTAATATTATGATACCTCTTGGTGAAACAGGTTGAAAGAGTTAGGTAAATGTTTTAACTGGCAACATGCAAGAGAAAGGCAAGGTTTAACTTTCAGATCATATAATTATTAAAAACGAGATCGTGATTCTATGATTGAATTTTTCTCCGAATCTAAAAACAAAGTAAGAAAAACAAATAGGTACTTACATTTAATAGGTTATAGTAACACATTTGATACGCCAATGAAACATAGTGCAATACTGTTATTATCAGCGTATAATAAAACTAAAACAAAAGAATTCTGTTACTCCTACAAAACAAGTTATATTTGTCAATTTAAATAAAAAATAAATAGTAAAACCTGTCGTCCAAAGCATTGCGTCAGTTTGTCGCAGCAATTTGCTAAATCCCGATACAGTTCAACCCATTCTTGTATCTGCTCCCTCGTAATATCACATTGCTCATCCGAACCAATATCATATCTCTCTACTCTCTCCTGAGCGGCTGATATCAACGAAATCAAGCATTTAAACAAATTCACGACCAACAGAACAACAACAAACAACATCAGCTGCTGAAAAACTATAGTTACTCTTAAAATGGTTTGAGATACGAAAATGAGAACGAAATTAATAACATACTGCTCTGTTTGTGGCAAACTTCTAGGAACCACGGTAGATCTATAAACTGAAAAACTGATTAAAATTAAAAGGAATGTTAGGCTGAACCAGTATAATTTCTTGAGGTTATATTTTAATTTCTTATCGTCTTGAAACCATTCAGAGACGCGGCTAACGCTTTCGTAATAAGATTTGAAGGCGTCACTGTAAGAGATTCCAATAACGAAGGATAGCAAATCATTTAAGTATATTATGACACCAAAGCAGCCACGAATTACTGATAAGCTATTGTTTTCACTTTCTTTAGACAGCAAATACACTTCAGTTGCTAAGGCCACTATATGCAGCGTACTCAGGACACATATTTGGGTTATTATGAAATATTTCTTAACCTTACTCTCACTTGAATAATTTCGGTATATGCCTATGATATTTTCAATTAATATCAACTGGTTCAAAAACTTCTGTATTAACATTTTTGCTATTAGTATTTATTTATTGTTATTTTATTGTATCAGATAGGACACATATATATACGTAGAGATGTATGTATACGTAGAGAAATACAATACAGCAATAGTTTTTTAAAGAAGGTCATTTAGACATTTTAACATAATAATTATATTATTGGTGATTGTTTGGATAGTCCCGATATCTTTCTAACGATAATTTGTCACTTAACAAATATCGTATCGATCGATCGTTTCGGTTAATTATAATGTTAAGGGTATTACGTCGCTCGATGACTTTGACTATTTGATTTCTGGACTATATTTTGTTTATTTTTCCCTATCGTCAAACGTCTGTAGTACAGAAACAGACAGTTAAGTTTTTTTGCCATTTGGCTACGTAACCCTAAAATGGTTTTTTCCAATGTTTTTGGTACAATGGTTCGTATAAACGTGTTTCAAAATGAAAGAAAATTACTCAAAATCACACGTTTATTTAAAATACCTGTTACATTTACGTAAAATTAGAATAAAAATTCCAAGTAACAAAAAAATCAAACAGTGTAACATACGTCTACTTAACAATTATTATGTATTCATACACCCTACCATGTATTAGATTCATAAGTAATAGAAGTTCATTGATCAAGTAGCAAGTGACCGTTAAAGTCCGACCGCTCTCCACTAGATGGCGCTGCGCCGATGACGCGTATTTCTGAATCGCGGTGTTAAGATTCTCTGGCACTTAATGACCCTCGCTTGATCAGTGAATTTCCTCAGACAGCTAACCAGTTGGTGCATTTGCGAATCTCGCTCTACTTGGAAAGGTTACGCGAGACACCCCTGCTAGTTGTCACGGAAAACCCTATATTCCCTCAGGAATACTATTTTGGCTATAGGGACTTCATTCTTCGACCTTCGTCCTAGGACTTGGTCGTGAGAACTGTTCCTGTTCATTAAAATCCAAAATTCCAAATAACATTCTTCGATAATAGACATGGGTCGGATTAGGTAAAAACGATACCTAATCCAACTAATCCTAGTATTTATTAATACCTAATCCATTTACCTATTCCGAATATTTATTCATTATAGCCGCTGGCCTGTTACCAACATTGTTTAGCGTATGTGGATTGGGTAAGAAATATTCGGCATGGAGTATGGACGTTCCGTTTTCGTTATATTGTGGAACGTTGGATTAAATTAATTTCGTGTTTTATGAGCAAACGGTATTTAAAGTCAACGTGAATACTTTTGTTTTTAATATAATAGTGATCAAAATTACCCTTCATACCTTCGATCAATAATGTACTATTGATCGAAGCTTCATACTTAAAGAGTGCGCCTGCACAATGTGCTAATGATGGTGCAGCGCCTAATGTCGTCTAGATTTCAAATTTTGAAAGTTCATTGTAGAATTATTTTTTTAAAACAACTCAAACGACATTTTTTGTCTTTTTTACCGATTTTTTTTTTTAAATTAAAACTGGTGTACTATGTATAGAAACCAGAGCATTCTTATATTAAAGTGCATTTCACCCATAATAATACATGAGTTTCTGATTTTTAAACATTTATTTTCGTTTAAAAGAAGTGAAAGTTTTGTTATTCTTCTTCGGGAGTATGTAAAATAACGCCACATATCGACGACGTATATTCGTTAGTACTTAAATCGCTAGAGCACTAACTTGTCCAGTGGTATTCTACATAGATGGCGCTGAAGGCAAAACATTTTAAGGTACGGAACATAATAATGTACTCTGTGGTACGGAATATCTTCTGTGTAGATTGTGAACGAATATTTGGTACCATACCTAATCCTCGACGCTTTGGATTAGGTACGGACTCGCATCGAAAAATACCTAATCCACATACCTGTTCTAATATTTATGCCTCACCTCTATTCGATAATTGTGAAAAACCTGTAAACTGCTGCTGAAAATACAAGATCACCTGTAACTTCGCCTGTGTTTCCTTCACGTGTGACGTCCCCTGAAAACACCTCCTACAACAGTTCAATATAATAATATATTATGTTTAACAACTATTTAAAATTAAATAATATGATTAAACTGCAACATCACAATGACATAGTTGACAGTCAATGTGAGTAAAACTGGCAGGATGTACATCCCTGCAGGAATTTTGGGTGACAACTTGATCTCTAACGGATTTTTCTTTATCAGACGAATGAACTCTTTCATCAACTTCATCTCAGTTTTTTTTGAATCTGAAACAAAAATTTTATTCATTAATTTTTATTTCTATACTTAGAATTATTAGCGTCAGGCCTGTTCATCATCATCATCATCATCATTTCAGCCAAAAGACGTCCACTGCTGGACATAGGCCTCCCCCAGGCGTCGCCACATTGACCGGTCCCGTGCGTCTCTCATCCAGCGGGTTCCTGCAACCTTGACCAGGTCATCGGTCCACCTAGTGGGAGGCCTTCCAACGCAACGTCTTCCGGTTCGCGGTCGCCATTCCAGAATTTTTCGGCCCCATCGGCCATCAGGCCTGTTATTGATGGGTAAGTCCACCAGAGGTGTTGCCCGTCGGGACTGCGGGTTGTTTGAAAGAGATACAAAGGGCTAAGAAGGAACATGGGTGGTTTTTAGTCAGTAGAAGTCTGACACTTGACTCCCTACCGCTCTACTAAGAGCGGGAGGAGTCAGTGCTGATTTCCCACACACCAAAAAAAAAAAAAAAAAGAGGTGTACCCACTAGTACACCCATACACCCACATTTCAAGAGTTATGTTTCAAGGTGCATGTAATAGCGGGTAAGCCATCAATGAGGCATAAATCCAGACTCCGTGGCTGCTAATGAAAAATTCCTGATCCAATAACACTTTGACCACCCACCATAATGAAATACATTCTTACCAGTAACCATGTTATTGTAAATTCGAACCAGCAGCCGGTGGAACCTTAATCCTTGGTTTCGCAGTATTTGTGCAGCTACTAATGGCATTATCATCATTGAAGTATATGTAATCAGCACCATTAGAAACCGATTATTCTCAGTGTAATCGTTAATTTTCTGTAATTCATAAAATTGAATTAATATTTTAAATTAACCAACAAAACAGGGAAAGGAAATACATGATAATGGGAATAATGTATTGTGGAAGAAGGAACGAAAGAAAGAAACGCAACAAACAAGAAGCAGTTCTGCAATTTTCTAAGTAATTAGGTATTCATGTACTAATTGACGTATCATCGTCCACAGCTTGAATTCACCCACTGCTGGTTAAAGGCCTCAAGTTTCATGTGCCATTCTCCACGACCCTGTGCCAGCCTTATCCAGGTTATTCCCCCGATGATAACTATGTCGTCTGCCGCCCATCTCACCGATGGACGACCCACACTTATTTTTCCAGTTCTTGGACGCCATTCGGTGTCAGCCTAAGTCCATCTGTCATCACTGCATCTTGCTTGCCCAACTCCATTTCAGTTCCGTAACGCGATTTCCAATATCGAAAACGTTTTCTAATTCCGACGTCAGAAACTCAATCTATAAATTTTATGTCTAGCATGAAATTGAAGTATACAACCCAGAAGACGTTGCGTTGTGAGGCCTCCCTCTAGATGAACCGACGAACAGGTTAAGGTTACGGGGAGCCGCCGGAGAGCTGGACCGGTAAATGTGGCGACCTATGTGGGGGATGCTTATGATCAGTAGTGGATGTCTTTCTGATGATGATATGATAACGGATTAATTAGCATAATATGAAATGTAATGCAACACAACTTACATGTAATGCATTCAAATATACCATGTTGTACACCATTACAATGAAGTTTGATGTAGATATCGCCAACGTTATGAAAAACTGTAAAAAAAGGTTCATCATCATTTCAGCCAAAAGACGTCCACTGCTGGACATAGGCCTCCCCCAGGCATTTTTGGGGGGGTTTGCCATAATCGCCACGCTTGGCAGGCGGGTTGGCGATCGCAGTATGGTTGTTACAAAGACACAGAGAACGCTGCTGCCCATTCTCTGGTAAGTCCCTTAGTCGCCTCTTACGACACCCACGGGAAGATATGGGATGGTGCTATTCTTTACGTCCGACACCACACGGAACCAAAAAAAAAGGTTATTCATGCAGAAAAAGGTTTATACAGTCTAGTATAAATACTGAATACAAATACTTACCGGTCGTCCAAAGCATAGCGTCACTTTTTCGCAGCAGTTGGATAAATATCGATACAGTTCAACCCAACCTTGAATCTGCTCCCTTGTGATATCACACTGCTCATCCGAACTAATATCACACCCCCCTACTCTCTCCTGAATGACTGATAACAACGAATTCAGGCTTTTAAACAAATGAACCACAATCATAATAAAAGTAAACAACATGTAGTACTGAAGTAAAACAGAAATTCGTAAAATAGCATGTGCCATTATAAGGGGTATCAAAAATGTCGGATCGGATTTTGGCAATTTTAAATACACCTCCATCAATCTGAAGATACAAAAAGCAAGCATGGCTAAAATAAAAGTTATCATGAACCAGTAAAGTTTCTTAAGAGCACTAAATAATTTCTTGTCATCTTTAAAAAACTCAGAGAGTTGACTGACGCTTTCAATATATGACATGAAGTCGCGGCTGCAGTAGGTACCACTTAGGATATACGGCAAATACATTAAAAGAGCTGATATAGAAAAATAAGTATAAATATAACTTAATTCTTTAGATACACTTCCTCCGAAGAACCATAAGTGTTCACGAAGCAATACAATAACAACAAACATAGTCTGGATAAATATTTGGGAGACGATACAATATTTCCTAATCTTGTTCTGGATACAGTAATTCCTGTATATACCAAAGAGATTCTCCAGAAATAATAAGTGGTTCAGCCTCTTAATTGGAAACATTTTGGTTGTTATGTTGTAACTCGGCGATAATATTAAAGCAATAACCAGGTTTTTTTGTCAACGTTTTTCATTAAGAATTCAACCTAAGTAATTGTCTGTATGTATTTTTAATAAGCAACATTTTCAAATTATATTTTCGATCAATGTAACTTCCTGCTTGTCATGATTGTGTGTGTTTGGTAATGTTTCAATCATATAAATTAAATTGGGTTGGAAATGATACTACAACAATGTTGTCATTATTTATTTAAAACTTTAATTACGCAACGTACACAGACGGTGCTTTTATTGAATCAAGTGACAACAGAACTTTTTATCAGTTTCAAAGTTTCTTGCGCTATGCATCTACATAATACACACATACAGATTTTCAATTTCCGCTTGTATTTTTAACAAACTTTGAGGTTTTACAGCACCTTAATTGTAGTAATTAATATTGAACAAAATATTCACTACTGCTCTCCGAAAGGTCAATAAAAACATCGTGAGGAAACCGGCATGTCCAAACATTAATTAATAGAATACATGTACCATCTACCGATAGACCCACACTGACCTAGCGGAATACGTCCAAACCGTTTAACATTAGAGGCAGATGTTACCACAACGACTACCAAAAGTGCAAAAAAAAATGCCCACCCCGCTTTAAATAAACACTGAGAGAAATCGGCTTAGCAATTTGAACAAGTTCGACTTGTTAAGTGGTTATCTGTTTGAAATAACATTATTTTGGTTAACGGAAACAATCGCAATGTTGATAATACAAGTCGATTTTGTAGAAAGAACAAGATTAAACTTGTTGACAGTTATTTAGTTGAAACAACCAAACATTTGTTTGAAACAACATGCTTCTTATTACTTTGACAAAATCGACTTGTTAAATCAACCAAAACATAAACTTATAGCATTAACAAGTTGGTATCACATTAAACCAACAAGACTCTTTGATTATTTCAACATTAAATCTTGTTGAAACTATATTGCGTAACTTGTTAAATGCTATCTTGTTAAAACAACGTTACAGGTGGTTGTAATAACATGGCGTCATTTGAAATTGACGTTCCCTTAATTGTAAAATCAACATTATACTTAACTTGTTAAAGTAACAAAATAAATTATAAACTTGTAGTAGCAACAAGGTGGCTTCACGTTAAATCAACAAGAATTGTTTGGTTATTTCAATATTCCATCTTTTTGAAAGCACATTGTGGTTTTGTTAAATGCTATCTTGTTAAAACAACGTTACAGGTGGTTGTAATAACATGGCGTCATTTGAAATTGACGTTCCCTTAATTGTAAAATCAACATTATACTTAACTTGTTAAAGTAACAAAATAAATTATAAACTTGTAGTAGCAACAAGGTGGCTTCACGTTAAATCAACAAGAATTGTTTGGTTATTTCAATATTCCATCTTTTTGAAAGCACATTGTGGTTTTGTTAAATGCTATCTTGTTAAAATAACGTTACAGGCGGTTGAATTAACATGGCGTCATTTGAAATTGACGTTCCCTTAATTGTAAAATCAACATTATACTTAACTTGTTAAAGTAACAAAATAAATTATAAACTTGTAGTAGCAACAAGGTGGCTTCACGTTAAATCAACAAGAATTGTTTGGTTATTTTAAATATTCCATCTTTTTGAAAGCACATTGTGGTTTTGTTAAATGCTATCTTGTTAAAACAACGTTACAGGTGGTTGTAATAACATGGCGTCATTTGAAATTGACGTTCCCTTAATTGTAAAATCAACATTATACATAACTTGTTAAAGTAACAAAATAAATTATAAACTTGTAGTAGCAACAAGGTAGCTTCACGTTAAATCAACAAGAATTATTTGGTTATTTCAAAATTCCATCTTTTTGAAAGCACATTGTGGTTTTGTTAAATGCTATCTTGTTAAAATAACGTTACAGCCGGTTGAAATAACATGGCGTCATTAGAAATTGACGTTCCTTTAATTCTACATAACTTGTTAAGGCTGATGTTCCAGGGTAGCCCGCGAAATTCAAATTTTCTTACGTTTTTAACAATTTGCAGGCCAGTGCTAGGTTGTATGTTAGTGAAAATATGATTCGCGGCTGTAAGACGTATGCAGTTACAGAATTATAATCATCAAAATCATTATTACAACCCTCTAAGTTCATGTAACTCTCAAGAATGACCTTTTCTTGAAATACTCATTCTTGACAGTTACATGAACTTGGAGGGTTGTAATAATGATTTTGATGATTATAATTCTGTAACTGCGTACGTCTTACAGCCGCGAATCATATTTACCTACCGTGGGCTACCGTGAACATCCACCTTAAAGTAACAAGGTGGCTAAATAATACTTATTACAAATTGAACCGTAAAGCTCGTACAGTAAGGTCGCTATTAAACATTAGTGGACAGCTTGGGCTTAGGTACCTACTTCAGTACCTACTTACTTTAAGGTTGAGCGATTGAGTCATTCACGATGACGCGTGTCGTGGTTCTTACTTCAATGTCATTAATGGTCAATTTTGACGAATCCACTCGTCTTTATAAGTAAATGGCCTTGATAGGCCCTTTTTTTTTTTGGTGGGTGGAAAATCATCAAATGACTCCCCCCCCCGCTCTTGGGCAGAGCGAAGGGGAGTGTCAGACTTCTACAGTTACTGACTAAAAATCGAACCCATGTTCCTTCTTTGCCCTTGCGCCGAGGCCACGTCATCTATACTCCATTTGCTATAAGATTAGAATTTTAAGTTAACCGTTTTTACAGTCCGTTCAACTGATTGTGAACTCTATTACGTTAACAGCAAGACATTCTTTTTGCTTTTAATGCCATCCTTATGCCTACGGTATAGAAGTCAAAATCGGTTGAACGGACTGTAAAAACGGCTATCTTAAAATTCTAATCTTATAGTAAATAGTGTAATAATCCGCGGCCCCGACGGGCCCTGATAGGCCCTGAGATAAGATTTCAATTTAATTTAGTTATACTAGGTAGGTAGTTGGATATAATACATCTGATCTGAAATGTGAGTGAGTATAGCTATCAAGGGTCTTTCCACGCATGACATACCTACCCACTTACATTTACATACCTACATATCTTATTGTGCAATATTGTGCATGGTCCGACATACGTAGTACCTATCTCCGTGCAGTATTTGTATTGTATTTGTAGTAGGTAGGTACTGGGCTACTAACCTACCTACTTTGAGTTTGATCCCATAATAAGGTAGGTTGTACCTTGGTACTTACATGTGCAAAAGTCATTGATCTCTATGTAGGTACCTACCTATAGCCTGGGCTATGTCACAAACACATCGCTATAGGTTCATTCTTAGCTTCGTCTTGCTCGCTTGCATAATCTCTAAGAAATGATCCATTCCCCCTTTTCACCCCCTTATGTAATAATTTTCGTGATAAAACCATCAGTCCTTTACGTCTTTCTCCGGGACTCAAACTATCTGCATACAAATTTCATAAAAATCGGTTCAGTGGTTTAAGCGTGAAGAGGTAACAAACAGACAGACAGTTTCTATAGCATTCATAATACTAAATAGTAGGGATAATTGATCGTATTTCTGATATCTTTATTATAAACCCTAGTGCTCTGTGAGCTGAAGAACTCGCGAGCCTGTCTCTTTTCTTCGAAAAAGTGACTCGACAAAAATATTTTTTAGTACCTACCTAATTAACGAACCTGCTCACAAATTTTATGAGAATCGGTTGAGAAATGCGACCTGTAGGCTGTAGAGGAAAACAGCGGAACAAACACCGGACACCGGACCCTGGACGCCGGCCGGCCGGACAGACAAACGATTTTTGGCCCAAGCTGAAGCATAGAACCACCTATTCTAAATATAAGTAGGTAGGTACACATTTTTAGGGTTCCGTAGTCAACTAGGAACCCTTATAGTTTCGCCATGTCTGTCTGTCCGTCCGTCCGTCCTCGCTTAATCTCTGTGACCGTTAGCACTAGAAAGCTGAAATTTGGTACCAATATGTGTATCAATCACGCCGACAAAGTGGCAAAATAAAAATTGAAAAAAAATGTTTTATTAGGGTAGCACCCCTATATGTAAAGTGGGAAGTGATTTTTTTTTTAATTTCGACCCTGACGTGTGATATTTATACTGAAATCATTTTTTGATAATGTCAATAATTTCGGAAATAATCGCTCCAAAAGTAAAAAACAATGTGTGTGTGTCCCCCTCTAACTTTTGAACCATAAGTTTATAAAATATGAAAAAAATCTGAAAAGTAGAACTTTATACCTAAGGACTTTCTAGGAAATTAATTTTGAACTTGGATGGAAACAACAGATGGAAACAGCGGACAACCAATATAATTTGGTCCCTGAATCGTATGAGCGCCTATACAATCCAGAGGTCAAGTTTCATTGGCCCGTAGAAGAAATTGTATAAATAGGGTATTTCACCAAAAAAATCTAATTAGTCCGTCAGATGGATTTTCAAAAAATAAAGGACACGTATTTTTTCTTTTTTCACGTAAACAAAAGATGAAGACGATACAGTGCTTCGAAAAGTCGTGTCAAGTCGTGTGACGACACAAGGTTAGTACTTTTTTACTCACAAAGTGATGTCAAAAGCCCCCACTCATGATCTTTGACACGTTTTATTTCCGTCAATTTTTATTTATTTTAAAAACCAAAAAACACGTATCTAATATTTTTCGATAATCTAACAGACGGACTAATTAGATTTTTTGGGTGAAATACCCTATTATAGCATACCTACCGTTTTGGTACGGAACCCTTCATGTGCGAACTGCGAGTCCGACTCGCACTTGGCCAGTTTTATTCATAATACCTACATGATAATCCACGACTCAAGTATCGTTAGGTTAGGTACTTATTAATTAGGTACTAGCTTCTGCCCACGACTCTGTCCGCTTGGAGCTTGTTTATATCTTAGCATTCGTAGCTCCATACAAACTTTTACCCCCCATTTCATACCCGTAGGGAATAATTTCCGGGATAAAAATTATCCCATGTCCTTTCCCGGGACTCAAACTATATCTCTATACCTACCTAATTTCAACTAAATCGGTTCAGCGGTTTAATGTAAAGAGGTAACAGACAGACAGACAGACATACTTTCGCATTTATAATATTAGTATGTATAATAGTAGTATGGATGGATTACTAGTATCGATCACATCATGCATGACGCAACGCAACGCCGCCGGTGACGACGCAACCTATAACTTGTTGAATGAATAAGCTAAGCGTACAAACTTGTTATTTGTACATTCTAATGGTCACGTGACGACGCTTCAAAGAATATACCTACTTCTATCTTATTAATTCAATAAGGCAAGAGTGACAACTTGTTATCTACATTACACTGATCTACAGTGTTGCCACATTTAAGTAAAAAGTAATAGTAGAAATTCACCCTGATATTATAATATCTTGTCGTTTGATAATAGGTAAACGAAATGGTTTGGCTGGGTCTGGAATCTCAAGATGGGGATAAAAGAATTTTATTAGCTAGTGGCTCTGTGAGCTGTAGAAATCGCAAGCCTAAAATTTTTTTTTGAGTTTCGTAAATGTGACTTCACAAAATTTTCTCGAGAATCGGTTGAGAAAAGCGACGTGTAGAGGAGCACCTATAATACCAAACATAAATTAAATAAGTAGTGCAGTGTACCTACCTACCGTGAAACCGGTGGGTTTATTATTGTTTGACAAACATATTTCTATTTATTACCTTCAAGTTCGTCGCAGTCGGGTAAAAAAATAAAATTGACAACCTTATCACAGTCTGGTTTTTGTATGGAGCAGCGCAGATTAGTTTTGTGACTTTGCCCACTCAAAATAAAGGTAGAAGTACTATGTTTAAATCACTTCTAATAGAATAAAACTATGCTATATTCATCGTAGATTATAGTGTTTAAGAGTCGTATCAATGTGGTCGACAATGCTAAAGTTACAAAAATAATACAAGAGTGGGCAGACTTAAATCTGTTTCATTTATTTGGCCCGGTCGTCTAAGTAATAATTTCTAAGATAAAAACACGTTTTAACGCTGCGCACTGCTAACCCACCGATAGATAAGTATAACTTACATACGATATACTTAATCCAAAACGATATACATCTATGAAATAAATAAATAAGTGTTCCGTTGGACCAATTTTGGTACAGAACACTAAAAAGTTTGCAAAAAGCGGGCTAGTAGCGTAAACGCAAGAAAAAGCAGTACCTACAGTCCTTATTCAGATTGATGAATTTAAGAATATTAAAAAAGTAGGTAAGTACTTAATGGTAAAAAAATGTGAAGCAGGTCCAAAGTTTATTAGCATTTATAATCTCTGTTTAGCCCAATGGTTAGCTGGTAGAGAATGCCATTTGGCATTAAGCTCGCCATTTGCACATTTGTGCATTTTATGCAATAAAAAATAAATATTTTATATTAGGTAATACGTTTAAAACAACTCCTGTTGAATTTAGCTAGAACGGGCTGGGAAATTGCGATCTTTGTCTGGCAACATTGGCTTTTGCCGCGTGAGTGCGTGACGTGGCAAACGAAATTTTACGAAATGCTGCGCGCCCGGCCGGCGGCCGCCTGCGCATTTCGTTTTGTTCTATTCTGGTTCTACGTTGGTTAAAATATTGTGTGTGAATTGTGTGCAATAACTCAATGGCTACAACCTACAGGACATAACGTGAGTTGAGGTGTAGTTCTAAATTGCTACATAACCAATCAACGAATTAGTTGCACGCGTTACCACGGGGTAAGTTTTTAGAAGTTTCTCTTGGTTTATTATCTTGGCTCTTAGATAATCGGATCGTAATACTTTCGAAGATTTCTTAATGTATTGAAATCAAATAATCCGTTAACCCTAAACTTTGCAAAGTAACAAAAAAAAACCGTGCGTTCAAGTTTCGTAAAAAATCGTTAGAATAAAATGCTAAAAGCTTTAATGCTTTAAGTCTAAAAGGTAAGTAACTAAAAATGTGTGCAAAAAGTTTCACATTAGATGTCATTATTTTGAGTAACTATAATTTATTTACATACCTACATAGTCAAAGAGAATGTAGGTAAATAACATTTTAGGCGCAATTAAGCAACTGAGCCATTTTCTTAATAGATTAAAAAATATCACATTCTTGTATCATTATAGTAAAAATAATGCTCGTTTTAACAAAATGTTTAAAACTTTATGTTCATTGCCTTGATGTAGGTACTTACTGTGAATCTGTAAATAGACTCGTACGAAATAACATGTATTGTACTTTTCAGATTTCGCAATGGGTAATGCCGCCGATTATGAATACATGATTGATTTGCTCAAACAATGGGGTCTGGAGGTCTACATAGACATTTTTATACGTGAGTTAACAACAATCAAAACACAATACCTATCTAATTTAAGTTTTACTTGTGGTGGTGGCTAGCTTGTACTGTGGGTATTAGGCAAAGGATAGACTTGCTTATATAGATAAGTACATTCTTAAATACAAAACCATTTAGGACTCAAGTACAAACATTCATCATACAAATGTTTGCCCGTCAAGGCATCAAACCTCTAGCTTCATAACCAGTATTTAACCACATGGCTATCTTGGAACTGGCTTGTTGGACCTTGATGTCAAGTGCATAAGACAACAGTAGCGGAGCACCCATACAAGCCAATTCCCACTGGCTTGCCTAAAATATTTTTTTTGGCAAGCATAAAGTTAACTCTAAACTATTTCATAACTTTTTATGTTCTGTACCGCTTCTGTTAGACAAGGCTGCTGGTTAGAAAAGTCTGTCTTGATATATTCCAGATGAAAAAGTTGATGCAGGATGTCTCCGAAATATAGATGATGGAGATATCAAACAATTGATTCCACTAGCAGGAGACAGGGCCCGATTTAAAAGTAATTTAGCTCTATGGAAAGCTGAACTCAACGTGGATGTTTCAAAAACGGTCGGTTGTTATATGCAATAATATCATTTGTCATAAAATTCTAAAGTTATAATCATTACAATCCATAAATCTGTTGTATACAAAGAGAAATAAAATAAATAAAATCTGTTGTATACAAAGAGAAATAAATAAGTAGATTTTAAATTGCAGGCAGCATAGCCTACCTACCTATTCTACCCTGCGGCTGGCCTCCGTTAGGTACGACGACGAGCGAAGCGAGGAGGAGTGTTAGGTAGAACCGCGACCTTACCTGAACCGAACATTTCCATTTTAGTGGCAAAAGTTAATTAAGGCAGTCGTAATTAAGTTTATCTCTAGTTTTATGGCATACAAATAATTATGGCAATTGAGATTATTTAATATCAAATTATGGAAAATGATTATTTTGGAACGGATAGTAAATGTTATGGAATGTCAAAATTATGGCTTATCAGATTAGTGCAAATATAATTATGGATTTCATTAGTGACCCACCATGGTATTATTTAATATTGTTTATATTACAGGTGCTGAAATTACTTAAAAGTTCAATTGGCGGAAAAGCTATTTTAAATAGTGGACAAAAAAATGAAGGTTTACTTGACCAGACACTGAGAAGTCGTCTAGCCAGACTGATCGCCACGAAAGAGTTGACTAACAATCCTACTGGTGTAGTGCCGGGATGCATACTTATGAAATGTGCGCATGAAATAGCACAGATTTTTCCAAAGGAATCTCCAACAATATATTATATTCCCTACATGAGTGCTACATCTCAACAGATAAAAAGAAATGCGTCTGGAAAATTATATGATGCCGTCGTAAATAGAAGGAAAGACCTACGCAAGAGAGGCGTAATAGCTTGATCTTCCCGGAGTTCTAGGAGCTCTTCATCAGAAACTAGTTCTGCAACAGAAGTGACATCGCTTACATTTTTATCAGTCCATAGTGAAGGTAGACAACTGTTATTAATTTATTTATTTTATTGAAACACATTGACAACAACATCTGGCTAATTACGGATTTCCAATTTAATGTAAACACTTTTGAAATGACACCAGTGATATAATTTTTTTGTCATATCTTGTTTGTGGTGCCTTTCTGAAAATTGCAATTTACATCTTTTGTTTTTTAGGTAGGTACCTACTTACAGTCAACCAATTTGATTCATAGGTCACTTTATAATCTTATCACAATTCATCTGTAACTGTCACAGAAACATTTAAAAAGTCACTATAAAGTTTATTGTGAGAAGATTCTACAGTAGCCTACAAATAAAATTGTATGAATGTACGTGAGTACATCAATCAATAAATTTGAAAAAAATAAATATAAAAAATAATTTTAATAAAAAAATTATTATATTTTAATAAAAAAAAATGTCTACAGGAGAACTTGAAGTAGAAGAAAACTGCACTGGTTAAGAATCTGTGTAGATCCATGGCATTTAGTTGAAAGTAATTGGGAAGCTACCACAAATGTAAGATTGGCCACACTAAAGTCAAAATCTGGAACAGTCGAAGAATATTTAAACTTGTATCCGGCTCTCAAGCTACCTGAAGGTTATCGCTTGGTGAGTATCTTGAAATGGTTCTCCTTGAAAAAAAAAACATCTTGAGGCGAAAACAGTCTAAGGGTTTCGTTTGTATGAATCGTTAAATGAAAATATATTATATAAATTAAATACACACAGCGTCACAAAATTGTCGAAACACACATCAAAATTGTCTAAGAATATTTTTATCCCTACTACACTTTGAGGTTTTTCCACTCAGTACTAAAATATTTCTACATTGAAAATGTTCTAAAATATTCTAAATTGTCTAGAGATAACAATTATTACGCACTTTTTATGAGTGTATATTATAATATTAAAAGCCCACGAATTCGTGCTTTGTTATTAATTAAAGTTTTTTATTACAGCTGTTGCAGGATTTTAACTACATATAAAAACAACAAGGACTTCCTTTATTCAAATATTATCCTACACCAAAAAAACATTGTCGAAGTGGCTAAATCCAAGTTAACGCAATTAAGAGACAAGGATGTCAAACAAGCAATACAGAATTACACAGATTCTATTAGTGGTAAGTCACTTCTTTATTTTTAACTGACTTTGAAAAACGTGTCATACGGCTTGCACAAATCGGCGGACGTGACGGCAGAGGATATTGAATTTGTAAATGTAAATATTTGCATTTTCAATTGAAATAAGGTGTAGAACCGCGCTCTTCAATGTCAGTTTCAGGGCATTGCAATTTTAATACCTTAATTCAATTTAAATAGCAAAATATATACATTGATAAATTTAATATCTTATGCAGTCCCGTCGGCCAGTTTGCGCAGGCCTATATATTTTCAAATTTCTCCTTACTGACCCACGTGGATTGCTACCCTGTACAGTGTACACCCATTGGATGCTGGATTATTATTTTTACTGATCTGATTTTGTTTCTTATGTTTGTGAAGTCAGAACTTTGATCTTTCTGAACTGATTTTGATGTGTCAATCTATTTAAGTATGTAGGTAATCATAAAATTAGTGGGTACCATCTATCTGGCAGAAACTTGATGCTCCGAAATTTATTTGGCATAACACACTTGGCATATTCTTCTTTGAACGAATGTGTTTATGGCAGAACAATTATTTAATAGATTACTCATTTCGCAGAATGTTTGTTCGGGCGCCATACTGTATCTGTAAGAAGAAGATGAATAAAATTTGCTCGCTAAGAGCACCACACACGAAATAACGAAAAAAAAAATATATTATGTTATTGGTTTTAGTATTGGAAATTACTTACCGTCGGCATATTTACGCTCTTCTATATCAACGAAAAAACTAACGTACACAAGTATTTGTATCTCCTGAAAATTCAACTTTCCATTTGGAAAGTGAATACCTATTATGGAAATGATGAGGGACTTCTTCGGACCTAACAACAGAAGGAATATTAGATGAGACGGAGAGCCTAGGTGGGATCGGTGGAGGTCTAGAAATGATTGGACTCCTACGTGAAGGAGTCTCACCTATAGGGAAACTCTGTTCTTCCATAGTGACTAAATTTATAACAAAAGATCAAATAATCTTAATAAAGAAACTTCTATCTAACCTTCAAGAATAATAAGCGTGAAGTTATCGTTAATAGCCGAGTTTTCAATGGCATACTTTTAAGATGGCAGAATTTTATTTGGTAGATTTTTCTAAGGTATAACGACCGTCTCGCGAAAGTATCCTTTATGGGCGGCATGGGCACCGGGCCGTAGGCCGACGAAGGAGGCCGGCGGAGGCCCGGTGCCGGCACTTCGGGGACAGAAGATATTAGTGTTATTTAATATGCGAGCGAAGCGAGCGCGCGTCATGGAGTACATGCGTTGCATGTATGAGTGACGTCATTTTTATTAATAATAATTATTATTATTACTTATTATTATTTTTGACATACCAACATTTAATGTTCTCAGCTAGAAATTTTAGCCGGAGTGAGCTGATAATAATTATTAATAATAATAATAATTATTATTATTATTGCATGTTACACGTACCTATGTATGAAATGAAATGCGTGCCAAAAGACGATTCTGATTTTCGGCGAAATGATGGTTCTGGAAATGAAGTTTATGCTCAAAGATGATTCTGACTTCCAAAATTATGCGTTTTGAATTTATGGTAAATGAGTGTATGCCAAATGATTTTCTGCGAAATGAAGTTTCTGCCATCCACTGTTATGCAAAACAAAATTCGGGTATAAAAAAATCTGCTAAAAAAGGTAGACCCAAAATTAGTATAGGTTAGTTAGTTTATTTAGTTAATTAGTATAAATAAATAATAAAACTGTGTATAAATGGGACGTTATGCTTATCTGTTTATTTCTATAATTACAGATGACAAACCAAAGTCGGAAACAAATGCAGCGTTGTTGTTGCTGCCATATTTGGTGCCTTCAATAGTGTCAAAGAAAAAAGGAAAGCTCTCATGGAAGCCATCGCATAGTGAAATCCGGGATGGATTTATATTGCAAATAGCTGGCGTTGATGATCTATAAACAGCAATATCAAGTAGGAGAACGAAATTGGTGAAACTCGGACGAACATTTCAGCCCTTGATAATCTACATGGGCACAATTTGTGATATTCTAAATATTTATGTCGTTGTTGGTCAGACTATTTACAAAGTAAATTCATTACTCCAGGGAGTGGATGTGGCATTTAAGATTATACATGCGACAGGAGCAGAATACTCTGACAAATCTTATCTCATTTGGCTGTTTATACAAAGAGCATTGTAAAACATGATAAATCACTCAGTGTTATTCATACCCTAATGGGTGATTTAAATTTGGATTAGAATGTTAACTTGTTTTGCGTGTAAGGCTCAATTTTCTAATACTAGATCTCTTTGTCACCATTTTGTGTTCTCTGTGTTTTGCTGCCTTAGAAAAAATTAACAATATTAAATAATACCATGGTGGGTCACTAATGAAATCCATAATTATATTTGCACTAATCTGATATGATATTTTGGATGCTTTAGTATTGGTCTTACAGAATTGTCCTCTGCGGATTCATGTGATGTAAATGTCTCAGCTGTGTCTATTGTATTCTGTTTTGCGTTTTCTCCTACTTTTGCAGTCTATACACACTTTCCACAATACAAATTAATGATTTAATTTTTCTGATTCCCCTTGAATCATACAACTATATCACAATTTAAATTCTCAATTTTCACTTGTTTGATTCCACTTGAATCATATCAAATCTCACCAACTAGTGGTGCCTCACCTTACTAACCATACTGACCATACTAACTATACTGTCTATTAACTAAGCTATACTTTTCAGAGCTACCAACTACAACTAAGAATACTTCTGTGCGAATCTTTAACTTAACCACTTAATACATTTGTAATTTTGTGTAATGTTGTTATACATCAATTCAATACATTTGTAATTTATTGATCTGCATCCATGTCGGAATCATTATTATCACCATCGTTACTCTAGTCTGACACTGACTGATACGCAAGCCAGGGGTAAATTTTATCGACCGAAAAGATTCCTACATAGGTACTTTTGTTTACCTTTCTTTTTAGTGATAGGCGTGTCCTCTACTTCGTACCTGTCATTCTGTAGGACTTTGGTAACGCGTAACGCGTGCAACTAATTCGTTGATAGCTTATGTAGCAATTTAGAACTACACCTCAACTCACGTTATGTCCTGTAGGTTGTAGCCATTGAGTTATTATGTTGCTGCACACAATTCACACACAATATTTTAACCAACGTTTGTTCACCATCCATCCAGAATAGAACGAAACGAAATGCGCGGGAGACGCGGCCCAAACTAACCATTAATCTGATATGATATTTTGGATGCTTTAGTATTGGTCTTACAGAATTGTCCTCTGCGGATTCATGTGATGTAAATGTCTCAGCTGTGTCTATTGTATTCTATTTTGCGTTTTCCCCTACTTTTGCAGTCTATACACACTTTCCACAATACAAATTCATGATTTAATTTTTCTGATTCCCCTTGAATCATACAACTATATCACAATTCAAATTCTCAATTTTCACTTGTTTGATTCCACTTGAATCATCAAATCTCACCAACTAGTGGTGCCTCACCTTACTAACCATACTGACCATACTAACCATACTAACCATACTAACCATACTAACCATACCAACCATACCAACCATACTAACCATACTAACCATACTAACCATACTAACCATATTAACCATACTAATTCGCCAGACTCGATTGTTTTAGCAAATCATTGTATTTTGCAGCTAGTCATTCTAGATACCTTTACACATAAATTAATGCATAATCTACCAAGTCGCTTAGTCGACCATACATTTGCAAAACTTTATGTAGCTTTGACTTCTAGGACAGGGAAGCATTGTTCTATAGCCTTTTAAACGCCATTGACGCACATTGTTAAAAAATAAAAAATTTAATAAATTAATAAGACCTTTAAATACTTGTACATAAATTAAGGCATAGTTGACCAAGATATTGCCTTGCCACTTTCAAGTGTAAACATATGTCTGTAAGGTTTAAAGTGGACCACTTACTTGGTCAACTATACATTTGCAAAACTGTATGTAGTTTTGACTTCTAGGACTGGGAAGCATTGTTCTTTATCCTTTATACGCCATTGTAGTACACTGTGAATTAAATTAGACCTTAAAATACTTCTATGTACATAAATTAAGGCATAGTTGACCAAGATATTGCCTTGCCACTTTCAAGTGTAAACATAATTATGTCTATAAGGTTTAAAGTGGACCACTTACTTGGTCAACTATACATTTGCAAAACTGTATGTAGTTTTGACTTCTAGGACTGGGAAGCATTGTTCTATAACCTTTAAACGCCATTGTGGTACACTGTAAATTAAATTAGACCTTAAAATACTTCTATGTACATAAATTAAGGCATAGTTGACCAAGATATTGCCTTGCCACTTTCAAATGTAAACATATGTCTATAAGATTTAAAGTGGAACACTTACTTGGTCAACTATACATTTGCAAAACTGTATAGTAGTTTTGACTTCTAGGACTGGAAAGCATTGTTCTATAACCTTTAAACGCCGTTGTGGTACACTGTAAATTAATAAATAATTAAAACCTTAAAATACTTTTTATTTCTTTACAAATCTATTTAACGATTATTCCTTTGCGACACCAACGATGTAACTCAAATGAGATGCGGTTAAAGTGGGTTAAAGGCTGTAATGCGTTTAATAAAAAATTTATACTTACACTATATTTCTCTTTGAGTATGTCGTTCTTGTTGTATTTACATTGTAAGTTAAATTTCGTACTTGTTCAGTCTTTTTTGTTTGCTAGTGATTAATTTAAATGTAATTGCATATTGTATTTTTGTTATTATCTGTGCGTTATTTATGTTTCGTTGTTTAAGTTTCCATCTTAAAGCTGAAAGAAACATAAAAAATAATTATGTAGCTTGTTATGTTACCTTGTTGAATCTGCATTAATGACTTGTTCTATTTACAGTTATGTTATAGTCCGACCGCTTCACTCATGACGATAAAGGGCGCAGGCGAGGACTGAGTGAAGCGGTCGGACTATAACTGTAAATAGAACAAGCCAATAATGCAGATTCAACAAGGTAACATAATAAGCTACATGTTGATAGAACAAGCACGTACTGTAACTACAACATGATAAAATAACAAGCTGCTTGTAGATTCAACATGCTAGCCATGACAACAACATTTCAAGCATGTTAAAACAACAAGGCGAGCATGTTGAAACTATATGATCAACACATAAGAGTAACAAGCTGCTTGTATATTCAACAAGCTAGTCATGTCACAACAACATGCCAAGCATGTTGAAACAACAAGGCGAGCATGTCGGAACTATATGCCCAACACGTAAGAGTAACAAGATAAACTAACAAGCTGCTTGTAGATTCAACAAGCTAGTCATGTCACAACAACATGTCGAGCATGTTGAAACAACAAGGCGAACATGTCGGAACTATATGCCCAACACGTAAGAGTACCTAACAAGATAAACTAACAAGCTGCTTGTAGATTCAACAAGCTAGTCATGTCACAACAACATGTCAAGCATGTTGGAACAACAAGGCGAGCATGTTGGAACAACAAGGCGAGCATGTTGGAACAACGAGGCGAGCATGTCGGAACTATATGCCCAACACGTAAGAGTAACAAGATAAACTAACAAGCTGCTTGTAGATTCAACAAGCTAGTCATGTCACAACAACGTGTCAAGCATGTTGGAACAACAAGGCGAGCATGTTGGAACAACAAGGCGAGCATGTTGGAACAACGAGGCGAGCATGTCGGAACTATATGCCCAACACGTAAGAGTAACAAGATAAACTAACAAGCTGCTTGTAGATTCAACAAGCTAGTCATGTCACAACAACATGTCAAGCATGTTGAAACAACAAGGCGAGCATGTCGGAACTATATGCCCAACACGTAAGAGTAACAAGATAAACTAACAAGCTGCTTGTAGATTTAACAAGCTAGTCATGTCACAACAACATGTCAAGCATGTTGAAACAACAAGGCGAGCATGTTGGAACTATATGCCCAACACGTAAGAGTAACAAGATAAACTAACAAGCTGCTTGTAGATTCAACAAGCTAGTCATGTCACAACAACATGTCAAGCATGTAGAAACAACAAGACGATCATGTTGGAACAACAAGGCGAGCATGTTGGAACAACGAGGCGAGCATGTTGGTACTATATGCCCAACACGTAGGAGTAACAAGATAACTTAATAAGCTGCTTGTAGATTCAACAAGCTAGTCATGTCACAACAACGTGCTGAGCATGTTAAATCTACATGCTAAACTTGTAAAAACAATCGGAAAATGTTAACGTAAATTCGACCTGACGTAACGTAGAAATAACATGATACGTAGCTTGTAGGATCAACAAGTTACACTTTACAAGATGAAACTTGTAGTTTCAACCAAACAGCACGTAGGCGCTATTTTAACCCGAAAACTTGTTGAAGCAACGTGAAATCTGGTTGTTTTTTTTCTCAGTGAACTATTTTACGATTTAATCCATTACACTTTATTACATACAATTGAAAATGATAAGGAGGATGTAGTAGGTACACATTCTCCACATTAGCATTTTCATATTCCGTTACGCCGATGGATATAATAAGTAATAAATACATAAGTGGAAGTCTGAAAGTGGCGCCGGAGACTGAAAAGTTGTGTAATAATCGGATGCGGACGAATGTGGAAAATGTTGAGTATGAATGTCGATTTCAAAAGAAAAGATGGATGGATTGCGAGATAAAAAAGTGATCTGGTATATTCGTAATACTATTTGAAATAAAATAACGTGATTAAACTGCAACATGACAATAATATAGTTGACAGACAACATAACCAAAACTGGCAGCATGTACATCCCAGCAGGAATATTGGTCAATAACTTGATCTCCATCGGATTCTTCTTTATCAGGCGAATTAAGTCCTTTATCAGTTTCATTTCAGTTTCATTTGAATCTGAAAGCAATTGACCGGAAACTGATTTTTTTTCAATTATCCGTGAACCTAATGCTTTGGGGATTAAGTTGAAATTCTATTAATAAATATTACAGATTGTAATAGGTTGATGTGCTGGTGTCTGGACATATACGAACTTGTACCATAGATTCAGTAGTAGATACAGTAACAATATTTTGTCTAAGAAGACACTTTTGTGTGGAACAGACGATTTTAGTTTTTAATCAAATTCAAACCTGAGGGAATCGTGTACTTGGTAACATTGTCAGAATATCCTTTAAGTCTTTTATTTAATTGTTTTAAAATAATTTATTTAATAAAGTTTTACAAATAACCATTTTATTGTAATTTCGAACTAGGAGCTGATGGAACTTAGCTCTTTGGTTTCGCAATAATTGCGCAGCAGCTAATGGACTCAGCGTCATTGATACAGAAGCAATCAGCACCAAAAACATTCTATTGTACTCATTGAAGTCGGGGTGTGTCTGTAATTCATAAAATAGTACTTTAAAGGAACATACAATAATATATAGGGAGTGAAAGAAAGAAACGAAATTGTGTTTATTTGTCAAAAAAAAGTAGTTAAAAAACTAAAAAACCCGACTGAAAAAACTGAAAAGCAAAAAAACAAGCACATTTAAAATTAAACAAAACTTGGAAGCAGGCGGGGTCCATTCTATTTTCATTTTTTCTTTTCATAATTTAATTTTCAAATGAACCCCGCCTGCTTCCAAGTTTTGTTTAATTTTAAATGTGCTTGTTTTTTTGCTTTTCAGTTTTTTCAGTCGGGTTTT
Source organism: Diarsia dahlii (assembly GCA_949775195.1). Lineage (NCBI taxonomy): Eukaryota > Metazoa > Arthropoda > Insecta > Lepidoptera > Noctuidae > Diarsia > Diarsia dahlii. Next base: position 19,723,200 of record OX459195.1, read on the forward strand.
TTAGTTTTTTAACTACTTTTTTATTTCCAACTTTTTAGTTCTTTTGTTTGTTCTTTCGTTGGTCGCGTAAAATTCTTCGCAGATGATTTATTTAACTTTTGTGCTTGTTTATAGGATTTCTCACTTTGAATTTCTTTTATTCATATACGTGTCATATATTTTTGTAATCTCCTTTTAAAACCCTTTATTTTGATACCCTACTCGATGGTATTGGAATTTTTTTTTTTTTGATCTCCGCGATTTGGCCCCCAAAATCCATAATTTTTCATTGTTTTTTAATTTTAATGTGCCTATAACACTCGCGCCATCAAGACGAATCTAACGACGTATATTTCATTCAAATCGGTTCATCCGTTTATGAGTTATGAGGGAACAAAGAAACGGACATACATACATACATACTTACATACATTGTATACATACACGTCAAACACATAACCCTCCTTTTGGGCTTCGCCGCAGTCGGGTAAAAATAAAAGAGAAGAATGGATTTTGAAGGAATAATCGCTTGATTGACACTGGAGATTAAAAGAAAAAATCGAGTAGCGTAGACACTACGTAAATTGGGTCAGGAAGATAATGTTGATAATAATTATATAGACCCCGAAGGAACATTCTCATTCGACAGCGATAGGAATTTTACTTACATGTGATGAAAACCAAAATATAACGTAGAAAGTCATCACACTGAAGTTTAATATTGATGTTGACAACGTGAAGAAAAACTGAAATAAATAAAAGAAAAATGTTTTTAACATGCAAACGCCCTTGTATCATATTATATAGCATACAGTCTCCGGCTCTTGTTGTGTGCCCCATAATTCAATTCTCGGCAACACTCATTCAGCTGCTATCAATCATACTGCGGTGATTGTTGCTTCACCTAACCATCAGGGCTATTGCGTATCTTTTAATGACAATGGACAACATATATTGTCTATCAAATAACTGTCAAATGGTGAGTTTTTAAGAAAAAAAGTTGATGTGGCACTCGGAGACTGCCGCGGTAAAGCTATTGCATAGCATTTTTTATCAACTTATGCAAATAATTATTTATTTATTTTATGTATGCAGTATTTTTTAAAAAGAATTTTAATTATATAAGTAAATCAAAAGTAACCTTCATAGACTAAGCTAGTAAGAAACTCTATGACAGAAAATTTAAAAGAAAAAGTATTGAAAGCTTGTCAGCCTGACGTAAGTGTCATAACATTGAAAAATATGAAAATTATTTATTTTATTTTAGATATTTTATAAGAAAACGAATCGTTTTCTAAGACCGATTCGCAGAATAGTAATGCAAAAACCAATAAAACGTATGATAGATGCGTAATAATAATAAAATGAATGTATATAGAGTACTCGAGGAGTACTCACTCATTATCTTTCACTATTTTTTCGTGACTTTCTTCAATAAATGCACTTTGTTTATTCATATTTAAAGCACTTTGTACACAAATTATACGAGTAAGAATATTTTAGAAGGAGAAAGCAGAGAGACAAAACAGAAAAACTTTACACCAACGTGAGGTTATAAATTATTTAATTTGACAACCTCAGCTGACAACCTTGTTATTTTCCGTAACCATAGCAACCTTGTTGAATACTGAATCTTGAATATTTTCGTTAGGGAATCTCTGGATTCGCTCTCCACGCTCAAGGCCCGCGCTATGCAATAGCTTAAAAATGTACCAAACCATAACCAATTTACAGTTAATCTATGGACACTTTAGGTTAGCCACTGTCTTTAAAAGATACGCAATAGCCCTGCTGATTGTGCAGCATCCATCGCTTTCCATTTCGGGGTCTCAACCTAAGAACGCGTCTATCGTCTTTTCTATTTGCATACTAAACTCTCATCGGTAGCTCGCTTACAATCTGTAAACTATTTCGACAACCTTGAACAACATATTTTCGATGTAACAAAACTCATTATCAAATACTATACCGGTCTTCTAAAGCATCGCGTCACTTTTTTGCAGCAGTTTGACAAATCTCGATACAGTTCAACCCAACCTTGAATCTGCTCCCTTGTGATATCACATTGCTCAACCGAATGAATACCACATCTCCCTGCTCTCTCCTGAACGGCTGATACCAACAAATTCAGGCTTTTGAACAAATGAACTACAATCATAATAACAGTAAACAACATGAAGAACTGCAGTATAACCGTAATTCGTATAATAACATGCGTCATCAAAATGGGGATCAATATGTTTGGATCGGCTATTGCTAATTTTAAATATATTATGTCCGTCAATCTAAAGATAGTCAGTGCTAGAAAATAGCTATTAAGATGAACCAGTGAAGTTTATTATGGGAGTTAATTAATTTTTTGTTGTCTTTAAAATACTCAAGGAGTCGACTAATGCTTGCAATATAAGTTTTTAAACTGACATGGTCACTGACACTACTATTAATATCATAAACGGGATATTTACCATGTTTGATTTTTGTTTCAGTTCAGTTTATCCGTGATCATGGTGCTTGTAACAGCGCCGAAATATCGGGAACTCGAAACAAAAATCAAACATGGTAAATATCCCGTTTATGATATTAATAGTAATGCTTGCAATATATGACATGAAGTCGCGGCTGTAATAAGTGCCGCTAAGGGACGGCAGATACATTAAATAAGATGATACAGAAAAATAACAATAAATATAACTTGTTTCGGTAGAGATTTTTCCTTCGAACAACCATAACTGTTCATGAACGATTTCAATAGTAAGAAGCAAAGTCTGAACTAATATTCGGGAAACGATACAATATTTCTTAAACCTTTTCTGACTACAGTAGTTCCTATGTATGCCAAAAAGATTCTCGAGAAATAATAAGCGGTTCAGTCCATTAATTAGAAACATTTTGCTTGTTATGTTCTTCTTCTTTTCGAGTCGACAAATTAACTTTTGTCGGACCAGTACATAGCGACCTGGACAGCTCTGTCATTTACTTTCGAAACTATATAACTCGGCGATGACATCAAAGTAACAACCCGGTTCTTTGTAAAGATTTTCTATTAAGAAATCAACTTAAGTAAATTGCCTGTATGCGTATTTGATGAGCTGACAGTTTCATATTATATTTTCGGTCAATGTTACTTTTAATTTTCATGTGTGTATTTTTGTCATGCGTCATTAAATAAATGAATTTGTGTTGAAAATAATACTAGCAATGTCGTCATTTTTTATTTAATACGTTAAGCACATATTCATAATGTATATAGATGATGAAGTGACAACAGACATACGACTTTATTGTGATATTACTAAGTTTGCAAGTTAGCTTTCGAAATGGTATAAACATTTACCAAAACTAAATTAAATTACATGATTAAACTGCAACATGACAATGATATAGTTGACTGTCACCATGAGTAAAACTGGCAGCATGTACATCCCAGCAGGAATATTGGTCAATAACTTGATCTCCATCGGATTCTTCTTTATCAGGCGGATGAAGTCCTTTATCAGTTTCATTTCAGTTTCACTTGGATCTGAAATATATAGTACAGATGGCAGCACATTAAGCTATTACAATCTGTCAACTTTATTGAACAGATTTTCAAAATCGCTATCGATTTTAGCATTCAAACTCGAAAGTTAATTCGGAATATTTTATACTTTCAGGTGGTTTTATTTCCTGGCACTGTTGTACCTGTTACAGGACCTTTTCCTATGGATTCAGTCAATGACAATCAAAATTATTCAGATATAAAGTCTCACCAATAATCATTTTATTGTAATTTCGAACCAGCAACCTATGAAACTGTACTCCTTGGTTTCGTAACAATTGTGCAGCAACTAATGGACTCAGCATCATAGCCAAATAAGCAAACAGCACCAAGAAAAATTTATTATACTCGATGATTTCAGGAAGTTTCTGTAATTCATAAAAATAATAAATACTTTGAAGGAACATGCAAGTGGAAATAGAAAAATAGATTGTGGAGAAATTATAGGTTGAATGACACTGAAGAAAAGATTTTACGCGAATGATTAAAATAAGAAATAAGTACATAAGAGAAAGTCTGAAAGTGGCGCCGGAGACTAAAAAGTTGTGTAGGAATGAGTTGTCGTGGTAGCACGTAATGCGGAAGAATGATGAAAAAGGGGTATAAGAGTCGAGGCAGACCAAAGAAACGATAGCTGGACTGTGTAAATAATGATCTAGTAAGTAAGGAGGTGTCTAATGAGATGGCGAGCATAGAGATGCATGGACGAAGAAGGCATACTGCACAGACCCAAAATGAATTGGGATAAGAGCATGAAAATTATGGTGACACTGGAGTATAAAAAAAAATCAATTTGTGCCGAGTCCAAGTAAAATGGGTCAGGAAGGAAATGTCCAATGAGGATTAAATTCGGAAGGAGCCAGTCTCTTTCGACAATTACATCTATGACGCAAGATAAGAACTAGAATCCTGCATCGTACAATTAAAGCCATACCTGAAATATATGGAGGTATTATACAACAACCCGACTTAACTAACTTTGACTTGACTAACTTTTATTTGACTTAATGAAAACGTTTCCGTTGATGGGTACATTTTCACCTGGTGCACTCACTTATATAACCTGGCTAGGGTTTGCTGCACTGCAAATTCCGCAGCAGGGATATTATAGAACTACTTGACATATTTAATATTTGTTTGACAAATTACCGTCGCAAAGTAACATTTGGTATTAAAACTGCAGCGGCTGAACAATTTACCCAGTAATTATGTTTGTACAATGTTACTAAGATTTATATACCAAATATTTTGACGACGTAGTGGACACTCAATACGCACCCTGAGTAAGTTGATCAAATGAATGTGACATAGTTTCAATGGAGGTGTATCAAAGACGAAGACATGCGTTTAACACAAACAAATTGAGATAACAGCAGGAGAGATGAAAATTACATATTTTTGTTGATAATAAATATATTAACACATAATCCAAGCATTTGACTACTTACATTTGATGCATACAAAAATATAATGAAGTAAATCATCACAATGAAGTTTAATGTTGATAATGTCAACGTTACGAAAAACTGAAATAAACAAACGAAAAATGTTTTTATGTAAGCACAAGTATGAATCATATTATTATATATTCTACATCATCATTAGCCCTCAACAGCAAACAATAAAAAAAAAAAATCCAATTGGCCTCTCCTATTGCACGCCCCTTATATCGATTCTCAGCAACACTCATTCATCTGAGTATGTCCAATCTTACGGTTTCTAACTTGGGATCTCCACTCAAGAACACGTCTACCCAACCCCCAACGGTCATCAGTTCTACGGCATACATAGCCAGTTCTGTGAGCTATTATTCGATACAACAAAACTCTTTATCAAATACTATACCGGTCTTCCAAAGCATCGCGTTACTTTTTCACAGCAGTTTGACAAATCTCGATACAGTTCAACCCAACCTTGAATCTGCTCCCTTCTGATATCACACTGCTCATCCGATCGAATATCACATCTCCCTTCTCCTTCCTGAACGACTGATACCAAGGAATTCAGGCATTTAAACAAATAAACGACTATCATAATAACAGTAAATAACACGAAGAACTGCAGTATAACAGTACAACGTAAAATATCATGCGTCACCAGAACGGGTATCAAAAATGTTGGATCAGTTTTTGGTAACTCTAAATACACGTCCGTTGATCTGAAGATAGTCAATCCGAGCATAAATAAAATAAAAGTTAAGATGAACCAGTAAAGTTTCTTGAGGGAATGAATTAATTTCTTGTCGTCTTTAAAACATTCAAAGAGTCGACTGATGCTTGTGATATATGACATGAAGTCGCGACTGTAATAAGTGCCGCTTAGGTTGGCAGGTAAAAAAGTTAAATAAGCTGATACAGAAAAATAACTAAAAAGATAACTCAATTCGCTAGCGATACTTCCCCCGAACAAGAATAAGTGTTCACGAAACATTACAATAGTAACAAACATAGTCTGAACAAATATTTGGGAAATTATACAAAATTTGTTAATCCTCTTCTGGCTACAGTAGTTCCTGTATATGCCAAAGAGATGCTCCAGAAACAACAAGCAATTCAGCCACTTAATTTGAAACATTTTTTATTTTAAATTCAATTTAGAATTTTATTGGAGGCATTTAGCTTGTTATGTTGTAACTTGGTGACGATATTAAAGTTTCTATTAAGAAATAGACTAAAGTAATTGTCTGTAAAATGTTTCAAGATAATTATCGGCTCATCAAATTAATAGGTACCTATACGTTTATATTTGATGAGCCGATAATATCTTGAAACATTTTCAAATTATGCTTACACCCTGTAAGGGACAGCCCTCCCCACCGAAATTTTCCCCACTTTTCCGCCATGATGGGGTTTGTGTCTCTTAGTGATCTAGGACCTCTGACGGTAGAGTTACTCATGCCGGAAAGGGTCATGTGAGAGACCCGACAAAGATGAACACGCGTGGGGTACATCGCTTCGACAGCCCTCCGTAAACTGACAGCATTCATCTCCTTATTCTGAATCGTATTTCACTTTTGAGGTACGAAACCCTAAAAACAACAAGGGATGTTGAAATACTCTAACGAACGACGCGGGTTCACGCTTGCCGTTCACTACGTAGGCATTGTCACGGTAACAATATATTGCGTATGAGAAATATAGTGGAGGTGCAGTTCAAACTACGATTTCAAACGACAACGTGGCATTACATTTGAAGTTTGTAGGTAATTACTCGTTAAGCCGTCAAAGACGTCACGAGACGTAAAAAATAAACACCCTTCAACTGTCCAAACGCCGATTCGGCTCTCGGTTTTCCTTCGCGTGACTTTTTGTATAAATGGAGCATGAAACTGTTTTCTATCTCACTCAAACTTGCACAGAGTCTAGAAGAAAGAACAAGAACGACATTTTGTCTTAGTTCAACCTCGATAAATGATTTCAAGTGACCAAAAAGAAGCGATTCTTTTGATAGAAAATGACGTCACGTGACGTCACGTTAATGTTTTTGCTTGTGAAATGAAAACCATAAATTGTGACATAATTATTTTGTTTGATTTATGTGACTTAATATGTACTAGTGGATATAAAACAATAACTTTTTGAAATAATGGTTTACTTTTATTATTAAAAATACGAAACTGGTAAATATCCCTAACACTGAATTACTTACCTATTACTTTATTACTAATACATCACAAGGAAAACTATACTAAACCATACATAACCTGTTAGCTAATTTAATAATGATTCCAATTAAATAACTGGTAGCGAGCTAACTAACGTAGTTTCGGAGATATCGTCGTTTTAATGAGGCGCGCCGTTTTTATGTTAAAACGGGAATTTTGGTGGACGGTGGCGGCCATTTTATTTTCGCGGACCGAATCGGCGTTTGGACAGGCTTTGACCACAAATATTTCTGATGACACGACCTAGTTAACACACATTGTTTAAATTATATTTTCGTTCAATGTCATGTCCCTAACAAATAAGAAAGCAAAACAACAAGATACCTTCCATCATGACCACTGAATTTTGTGAAAATGATACGTTGTTTTTCCATTCTTTTTTTCCTGTTCTTGTTGCCTTCTATACATATTTCATCCTTCACCTTGGTGTCGCTGCCATGACAATCTTTATTATTCTGTTGGCCCAGAACTTCCACCGCGTCATCGGTGGCAGCGCAAAGGTCACTTCAACAAGAGATACCGCGGCCGCGACACGAAGGGCTAAGAAGGAACATGGGTGATTTTTAGTCAGTAGAAGTCTGACACTCCCTACCGCTCTACCCAGAGCGGGAGGAGTCATGATGATTTCGTAACCTATAATAAAAAATCTGCATGTTTTATGGAAAAAGAAGGTAGGGTAGGAAGTGGAGCACAGTTTGAGACATAACCACACCCCGCTGCTGTTTCTAATTTCACCTAGACGGTGATTGTTATTTTACACATCACTATTGCCATCAAAACGCATTGAGGTCAAAACGTTGGAAATTAGCGTGAGTGAGTGAGCATGCATGACCTCCGCCAAAAAATCGAAGTCACCCACGTGGTGATTTATATCAATAAACAATAATTATTTATATTTTATAGAGCAGCTGTCATAAAGTCCTCATGTCATACACCTATCATAAATTAGACAGAGTTACAAAGAATATTATAACCCATTCCTATTATTTTTTCGAACTGTACTGGGAGTGACCTCGACTATCGTGAGTTCTCGTTTGTAAGAACTCTCCAGGCGCGTTCAAACGATTATTGTAATGCAAATAAATGATTCTATTCTATTCTATTTTATTGCTATCGACTCAAATTGACTGGGTGCTCAAATTATTTGTAATTTTGTTTGTGTGTAGATTCACAACACACATAACATCACGTCTGTAATACCCTAAGGGTCAGGCAGAGGTGCACCTAATAGTACCCACACCCATAATTTCAGTTATGTTTTTTAAGTCCCATGTAATAGGGGGTGAGTCTATTGCCATCAACCGGGCACGAATCCAGCCTCCGTGGCTGTTACTGATAAATTCCTGATGGAAAATCCCAATAAAACTTTGCCCGACCCGGGAATCGAACCCAGGACTGAATGTTCAGTTTATCAGTCTCGTCGGATAAGGGCAAGAGAATGATGATGACCTGTGTGGGAAGTGGATAGAAGTTACGAGAGATGTAACCATGGAATGTACGTATTGTGCCGTATCCCTAAATTGTTCTTAGAGATCAATTGAAATAGGAACTAAGACATTGTTATAATAATTTGTTGATACATAATTTACATTTAATATACAATAATCTCCAACATCTGTGTACCCTTTTTTTTTGGTGGGTGGAAAATCATCAAATGACCCCCCCCCCCCCCGCTCTTGGGCAGAGCGAAGGGGAGTGTCAGACTTCTACTGACTAAAAACCGAACCCATGTTCCTTCTTCGCCCTTGTGTCGGAGCCGCGTTAACCTTTCGATAATCCATAGCCCCGACGGGGTCCACAGCCCCGACGGGACATCTGTGTACCCTTACTCCAACTCTAACGACCAGTCTTACTGAGGAGTATCATACTATCCAGTACTTCTGTGGTGGTCAAATATAGGGTTCAGTTCTGTTGCATCCGTTTAGACTGAAAACTGACCCCAACATAATTTGAAAAAACTTTTTAACAAAAAATAAAACCGACTTCAAAAAAAAAACACAAAAATGATTTATTTTTGACTTTTTTAGTCGGTTTTATTTTTTGTTAAAAAGTTTTTATTTCTCACTTTTTAGTGGTTCACATGTTCATGGGTCATAATGTGGATAATGTAGTTTATTTTTTTGAGTTTTGTTGATTTTTCAAAAACCATTTGTCCGATTTCGATAAAAATATGGGACCATTTGGGAAGTATACGCTTTCCAACAAAAAAAAAATTTTCAAATCGGTTAGCAAGTGACGGAGGTATGCCCGTACAAACATAAAAAAAAAATGTAAACATCCGAATTGAGAACCTCCTTCTTTTTTTAGAAGTCGGTTAAAAAGGCTAGGCCAATGATTACCTATGTACAAACAAGTCGAATCGAATTTCACAAGCAATATGATACAAACAGAAATACGGCTGTAGAATTTTATACGCCATTTTAAACTAGCTTTTCCCTGCATATTTATTTTGCTTTTAGCGCGCGTACCATTCAAATATTACCAACTGTTCTTCTGATATCTGTATTTTTTGGTGAAAAGTAGTGCTTAAACGCGATGAAGAAAAGTGGAGAAGTATATTTATAAGTTTAAGTTTGGCTATTTTTGTTAGATTGGTCGATTGGTGATGATAAGTCTTTTAAAGTTTTTTTTATTTAATTCTATTTCCGTTTAATTTAATCCTGCATAAATAAAACAACTCCGTGAAATTATTTACAAGTCTTTAATTTCAACCTTACAACAAACAATAATTAGCTTATAAACTAAACTAAAACAGATGGCAAGCAGAAACATCTATCTGCCTGCTGTGTGTCGTTTGGTTCAATTTTCTTTTCAACATACAAATTAATCAGTGATTAAAAAAAACATCACGATACAATATAACAATTAAATCAGAAAAATTTACTGTTTGACGTGATAACCGTTTATGCGTCTGTGTCCACCCTGTGTGAGCATATTAGTAGACATGAAACTTTTATTTCGTAGCCTGTCTTTTGTCCAATTCCACTTTGGTCACTGACAATTATTCATAATTTTTCCCAAGAGGGCCTTGACAAGTGGTACTGCCCTTCCGTAAGCTTTGCGATAACTTAATATGTCTAGTCCAATACATTTTTGATGTTTATGTCATCCTTAACGCTTCTAGAAAAAATAATGTTTCATCTCTCAAAAAGTCCAAAATAACTTCAATTTCTGTAGTCGGTAGTAAAAAAACAAGTCGAACAAACTAGTGACTGACTTCGAAAATTCAAGTTATTTTGCAGTGTTTTTTTAAATAGTAGGTATAGTTTTCGAATTTTAATGATTTTAAACATACTACAGACTAGAGATTTGGTGATATTATTATGTTTATATAAGATTAGGGGCGTGTTCATCTTCCTCCTTCATGCCTTCCAGGATCTGTCTTCGATCTTCAGCTGTAGCTGAATTATTTGAAGACTGCGATGGCATCGTAGAACGCCTCAACTGGTAAAAGAACAATCAATTCATTGACTTTGGTTTTGCAATTAGCAAAAATTTTGAAACTCGACCATCCCCATTGGGCTCTTCATAGTAACTGCGTCAGTCGATGCGATATTTTAAAATAGCCGTGTTCTTTGAGAATTGTCAATTTTTATTAAATTTTGGGCATGTTTTGGGACGGTGCGTGGGCACTGTCCCAAAACATGCCCAAAATAAAATTTATTTATCAAAATAACTTACTATAGTTTGACGTTTCACACTTTTCCGTAGTCTTTGCAATTCTTCTCGCTTTTTACGCTGCAGAAAACCAATCTGCAAATAAGATAGAAAGTGAATATTATTATCTTTACAGCGCACACTTGAAGATCCATCAGTACGATGTTTTGAGAGCGTCGTTTTGAGTCCTACAGTAGAACATGATTTTTCATCCCAAGCAACTAAAATCTGTTCCCAGTTATAATTTTTGAGTGTTTTACTTGATTTGATGTACTGAATGTAAGAACAGTGGTGGCCTAGTGGTTGCGGCCCCACTTACGAACAGTAAATCAAACCTAGGCAGGCGCATTACTTTGTGTAATTTATTTAACCACCACTGCTCTCAAAACGGTGAAGGAAAACATCGTGAGGAAAGCAGCATGTCTTAGAACCAAAAAAATCGAAGAGACGTCTACCAACCCGCACTGGGCACATGTGGTGGATTGTAGCCCATCCCTCTTCTAGAGCGCAGGCCTGACTCCCTGCAGTGGGAACATTATAGGCTGATGATGATGTTCAGAATACTTTGTTGACGACTGTGTGAAGGGTGGTCCGTTTACTCACACCTTTTTTATTTTTGCGGGGTGGGAAATCAACAAATGACTCCTCCCGCTCTGGGCAGAGCGGTAGGGGGAGTGTCAGACTTCTACTGACTAAAAACCACCCATGTTTCTTCTTAGTCCTTTATGCCGAGGCCACAGTATTTCTTTCGAACAACCCGCAGCCCGACGGGGTCCGTTTACACATTAATATAGCAGTAGGTAAGCATGGTTTGTAGTACGTACCCTGTAAAGTATCAACGCGATGATGATCATGATGCAGAGACCGACCACAATTGCTATTATTATAGTCTCCATCGGTACCGATGCCGCTTGTAGCGAGATGATTGAGCTTGTGCTGAAAAAAGATTAATATTGTTTGTACTGCTGAGACTTCAGCCAAAATTGTATTATTTTAAAGAATTTAAAATGCTTTAATGCTTTTTTAAATGAATAAATAATGATAATCAATTCAAAGATATATATCGTTAGATATCGCCCTCCACATTTTTAAGGCGCGTGAAAAGTGTTCATACTAAAATAGTACCTGAACTCACAAATTCTGCACGAAACGGTCGGTACAATTATTAAGTAGGAGTGAGCGAGACAAGAAGAGCCTTATTTTTTTTGTAGGGTGGGAAATCATCAATGACCCGCTCTGGGAGGAGTGGAAGGGAGTTACAGACTTCTACTGACTAGAAACCATTGCACCCATGTTCTTTCTTAGCCCTTGTGCCGAGGCCGCGGTATCTCTTTCGGACAACCCGCAGCCTCGACGGGATTACCTCATCCCTCAATTTATCATTCAGAGTTACATGCTTCAAGCGAAGCAAGTGAACCAATTTGTTCAAAATTATGTAATTGTCAAAGAAATTAAAACATGGGCATCGTTTAACGCGGTTGGGCGTATCTAACGATGTAAATCTTTTGTTTATTTACCTTGCAACTTTATAGACGTCATCAGGAAGTTCTAGTTTAATAACACTTCTTATTGTAACATTTTTACCATCACCGAGAAGCCCATCTGCGAAGTATATAAAAGAAAATAAATATTGAACATAATATTTTTTTAAACTAATTAGACTAAATGTCCGTTTTCGTGAACACTAACCGGCCACCTAAAACTGTTGTGAAAATTGACAGAATAATGCCTAATTTTTTGAAAATCCATAGCGTCTTTTTCAAGCCGTGAGATGTTCAGGACAAAATAAAGTTTAGCATTGAGAACTAAAAGTCAGTATTAAATAGGCCGGACTGATTTGATACATTTTATGTTTTCGATTACTGTCCAACTATCTTGACCAATTATATATCATGTACAATTGAGTCGCTTGTATTGAGCACACCATACAAAGCTCTCTTTTGTAGCAGCGGTGCAGTCACTGAAAAGAAAAGTCTTCAGTAAAAAATATTAACAATAAAGGTTACATTCCTGGAGTCAACTAGTCATCACTACAATATGACCGGATACTCGACTTTCCCGAAACCCTGTAACATCTCCTAATAATTGGTCGTACTTCTTACCAAGTGTCCCGGGTAGAATGGTCATCGGTATAAGGATCTTGGCAGATTCCACATTAGTGATCAAACTGTCCACCACGCAACGGTATGACATTGATCCCATTGTCGTATTTTCTGGTACGTATGTGCAGGGTAAATATAACTCCGATGTGGAGGAATATATCTGAAATAATAAAAAAAAAACGCTTAAGCATAATAATTATAATGTCTATATTTAATGTCCCCACTGCTGGGACACCCAGGCCTTCTCTCTATGAGAAGGTACCTAAGTCACATGTCTTCGAATTTTTTGGTTCTAGACATGCCGGTTTCCTCACGATGTTTTCCTTCACCGTTTTGAGAGCAGCGGTGATGAAATAAATAACACAAAGCAATGCGCCTGCCTAGGTTTGAACCCACGACATACTGCTCGTAAGTCGGGGCCACCATCACTGGGTCACCGCTGCTCTATATTGCTGCGTTATGCCTTTACATAAAAATATTCTTCAAGCAGTACATCTGGAGTATACACTACGTTTATTATATACTCAATAGTTCAGTAACTTACCGTGACTGGAACTTCATCATATTTGATGAACGGTTCTGTCAGCAATGTTACATCTACTGGGAGTCCCTTCCAATTAGTCGGACCATGGTTCCTGACCTGAAATAACAACATTGAGGTATAATGTACTACGTACTAGAGGAGACGCCTCAACTAGATTTTTTGTAACACACGTTGCGGTGCGTGTACTACACCTCATTTAGTCTATGCCGAGCGGTTGCTGCGACATGACATAATTATTTGAGTGAAGTTTTCTTGTCTAAATTATGCCTTCGTGTGCATTTAGATGGTACTGTAGAAATAATTCAATAAATATAAGTAAAAGTCAAGGAGTGACTTTTCACCAGTAAATATAACTATTATCTTTATTTAAAACACACATAATTTAATTATAATTTTTCCATAGCAATGTGTCATCGCGGCGGCCATTTTTACGTGAATGTCAAAGAATAAAATGCTCAGACTAGACACTATCGACGTATTCATTGTTGGCCACGAATCCTCTACATGTGAGTCAAAATTGATAGTAGGTTGTATAATAGTTGCTTATGTATCAAGACAATAATTGATAAAAAAGTTAAAATGTGAAGATTGCATTGATAGTTTTACTATACTATAAACTTCCACTTCACACATCTATCATAGGTACGTAATTTAATACGGCAAATTGGTCTTGCCCTGAAATGTGATTTTATTTACATGTCCGTAAACACCCTAAAGCATTTAATTAGGAAAGAAGTATTTGCAAATTTGAATCAACATTCACTGAATCAGCCATCAACATTCAATCACAGATAAAAAATAAAAATTATTGTTACAGTTTAAGTAAATTTTTATTTATTTTCTACGTACATACGTACAACATCAAGTAGGCAGAATAATAACACTATGTCGCATCTGCACGTATTGATAGTAATCTGTGAGAACATGACACCCCCCCGCCTGCCCCGCTGTCATCAAGTGCGCGCACATTTTTTGTTTGAAACACGGAACAGAAAGAACAGGAAATAGCTTCTCTAGTACGTAGTACATTATACCTCAATGATTAACAAAAGGTTTTTCAGTAAGATCATTTTTATTTTCATCTAAAATTATTTTCACAAGTTATAATTATGTATACAAATGTAATGCTGAAAATAATGATTGCAATTTTGTTTTATTAAGCGTTTGGCATTTAAGACTGATGTCAAACTCTGTATCGTTTGACATCTGTCTCTAAATGTATCAGTATAATTTTAAAAGTAAATCAAAGTTTGCTGCCTGTATACTTAATAGCTTGTTCGACTGTACTATTGTTAACATATTTTGGTATCGTTACTTTATACCATAACTAGCTGATGCCCGCGGCTTCACCCGCGTGGATGTCGTTCAAATTATATACTAAAACCTTCCTCTTGAATCACTCTATCTATTAAAAAAAAACGCATCAAAATCCGTTGCATAGTTTTAAAGATTTAATCATACAGACAAACAGACAAAAATAGCGACTTTGTTTTATACTATGTAAGGATAGTGAAAACATTATCCTTCCACCACTTGTATTCTGGATCCGCCTTTGATTAAATATCTTAGGAGTGAAATAGTATCGGCTTTTTTTTTGTGTTGGGAAATCATCAAATGACTCCTCCCGCTCTGGGCGGTGCGGTAGGGAGTGTCAGACTTCTACTGACTAAAAACCACCCAAGTTTCTTCTTAGCCCTTGTGCCGAGGCCGCGGTATCTCTTTCGAACAACCCGCAGCCCCGAAGGGTGGGGGTATCGGCCTATCTTACTAGATCTTCGACAATATTGTATTGTAATTGTAATTGTTTTTTGGGCTGGTAACCCCGCACGAAGCAACATCTCTTCTGCACAATAAAGATATAAATATACAAAGTTACCTAAACATAATTATTGTGAGATTTTCTATCAGTGACAGTGTTATTAAAGTTATAAATCTGCAAATTACGACGATAACAGTGCATACATACAAGACGGTGTAAACAAAGCAATTATGCTTCGGAGATAAATATTTGGAGAACAATACGTCTCAAAGCCATTAAAAAGGTTGGTTATAAACAATATTGTACATATAAGTGAAATTTAAGGCATAATATCAATGATTCGGCCACATAAATAACAATACCATCAAGAAAAAACAGTTGTTAATTCAAAACCAGATATGTTTTCAATGTAAACAAAGATCAGCTGGCCTAACCAATCACAGGCCAACTCGCAACATTGACAGGATAATCTTCGTTCAAAAATTAATAAATCAAGTTTAGATACTTGCAATTTGAGTCTGCGTTCCGTTAAACGCAAATTTTAATTTGTGAAAATTTTATCAACAATAATGGAAGAAAGTAACAATATCACCTATCGTAAAATACACAAAACAAGTTCATTAAATGACATTAGTGCCATTCAGGACAATTCGGACTTATTCGATACGACTATGATGAGTCTGCCGAACACTTCATTAAATAATAGTCAAGCGCTACTAGAAAAGAATGAAAAATTAAAACAATTGGCTGACGACTTATTAGTTGCTCACCAGGAGATTGAAAACCTCAACATTGAAAACTTTCGCTTAAAATCGGATATACAAAAATACTTACAAGTCATAGAAACCTATAAGACCTACCCTAACAGACATAAATGACACACCTAGATCTGAGCAAAAACGGAAACAAAACCAAAGGACTCCAATAACGACAGACTCAAGAAGCAAACAAGCCTCACCATCTCCATTTGCAAAAACTATTAAGATAAACTCACATCAATCACCGAAGTTGACTGCTACGCCTCAAACTACACCAAAACAGCCAATTACAAAAAAAATACAACGGAAACCAGAATTATTAATAGAACAAAAACAGGACAAACAGAAGCAAGAAACCCTAAATGATCAGAATATGACAAACAATAAACAGTCAATTCTAGAAAATAAAACTCATGGCCAGAATAGAGAAAAGCGGATGGCGAAACATAAAATATGTATATTAAGCACTAACAACAAAAATGACGTGCTGTCCACAGCGGAAAACATATTCCAAAATAATAAACATACATTGTGCCATTATCTGAAACCACACAGTAACACAAAACACCTATTGAATGGACTGGACATAAAACTAGCAAATTATACCATGAATGATTTCTGCATTGTACTCCTCGGAGAAGAAGACTTCAACAGAACCAACAATTATTATGATATTATTTTTCACTTAAGGGATATTCTTCAAACAGTGCAACATACTAACATTATTATTTGTTTACCAACATATAAATATCCATTTGACACAAGCTTATTCAACTGCCGAGTAGTGACATTTAATAATCTTTTATATTTAGATATATTAACGCACGGACATGCATTTCTATTAGACAGTAATCTTAATCTCGAATATGATTGTAGCATGTTTGATAAATACTCTGGTACATTGAATAACCTCGGACTAAGTATTATATTTAAGGACCTACTGGATTTAGTAACTGACATAAATAAGACTGTAGATGCACAATGTAATGACGTACACAAAACTGACGAAACATTAATTGAAAATAATTTTTTTCTTGACTAACCATCTATATTTTATGCATCAAAACATTGCTGGCTTGCTGAGTAAATGTGATAGTCTAGCGGTCTGTCTAAGCGAATTATTAGATAGAAACATAAGCATCGATGTTTTATGCGTCACAGAACATTTCATGGCCGAAGGATATGAAAAAAATCTGAACTTAAACAATTATGATCTTGCTGCCTGTTTTAGTCGGGGGCAAACCAAAAGAGGTGGTTCATGTATACTCGTGAAGGCGGGTCATCAATGGAGAGAGTTAACTCAAATAGCAAAGTTTGCCTCAACAGGGACTTTTGAATGTTGCGCCATTGAACTAATTGCCCATAAAATTGTATGTGTTTGTATCTATAGAGTGCCAAATCCCAATAATTTTAACGAATTTGTGGATAAATTGGAACGTTTAGTAAACCTCTTGTTAAAAAAAGGTCACAAAAATATAGTTTTAGTTGGAGATTTTAACGTTGATGTTCTTAAGCAAACTAAACAAAGTATAGAATTTGAAAATGTGTTACTAAGCTTTAACCTGAAACTGGCTCTATACCAACCAACTCGTCTTAAGAGCCAAACATGCATTGACAATTTTGCGCATAACTTTCGTAAATCTTGGAAAGCCACAGTATTGGAATTAGCGTTGTCGGATCACACGGCACAGTTGCTAAAATGTCCAGTAAAAACACTGTGTACAATCAAACGGTGGACAACGATAAAAAGGGACTATAATAAGGGTAACATAATAAAATTTAAATCTTATCTACGCAGTTTGACTTTCTCAGAAATATATGAGGCTAATGATCCAAATGTAGCATATAAGGCGTTTGCTGATATTTTCATATTCTTATATAATCAGTGCTTCCCAGAGATCCGTATAACGATAAATGTAAACAAAAAACGAAAATGGATATCTCGTGGAATAAAAAAATGTAGTGAGAAGAAACGGAAATTATTGTGGCAGTTCCGTTTAAAACCTACCCAGCAAAATAGAACGCAGTTTAAAAATTACGCGAAATTATTCAAAAAAATCATGAATCTAACTCAAAGAGCACAAAATATTTATAAAATTCAGACGTCAAAAAATAAATCCAAGACAACTTGGCAAATAATAAATGAAGTAAAATTAAATTTACCAAAGAATAACATTAATAAACTTAAAGTTAATAACGAAGTTATCTCGGATGTTAAACTAATTTCAGACTCATTTAACAATTATTTTATCGATAAAATTCAACCAATCCTTAATTCGGGAGACAGTGTCACGAAAGATATTGAAAATAGAAAGGATTCCATGTTCATGGCTCCAAGCCTGCCTCTTGATATATTCAAGATCACGTTAGCGCTTAAAAATACAAATAGTGTGGGTTACGACAGTATCAGCACAAAAATCCTCAAAACAGTAGCTGGTGATCTATGCCAACCCTTAAGTCATATTATAAATTTATGTATAAGCGAAGGTACTTTTCCAGACGCTCTAAAAAAGTCAGTGATACAGCCATTATATAAAAAACAGGATAGAGAGTTAATGGAAAACTACAGGCCGATTGCATTAATACCAATTGTGTCTAAAATAATTGAAAAATACATATATAAAGAACTGAGTGCTTACTTAGAAGCGAATAAAATTCTCTGTAAAGAACAAAAGGGTTTCAGGAAACAAAAGACCATTAACATGGCTATTTATGACTTTTTGCAGAATGTAATAATAAATATGGATAACAATAAACCAGTCTGTGCTATTTTCTGTGACATGACCCAGGCTTTTAATTATGTTCAACACAGTACTTTAGCTAAAAAATTAGATGCTTATGGAGTAAGAGGTAATGTACTTGATCTCTTAGAATCCTACTTAAGTGATAGAATACAAGTAACAGAAATAAGAAGATTGAATGTTAATACCAAAAAAGAAGAGAAAATCTTATCTGAAGAACGGAAAGTTAGGTATGGAGTTCCACAAGGAAGTGTACTAGAACCACCACTTTTTACGCTTTATATTAATGACCTTCCAATGGCAATAGAACATCCTATGATACTTTTTGCAGATGACAGTACTATATCTATACCTTGTAACCAAAGAGATCTGTATAAAGATGAAATAACGAATACTTTAATAAAAATAATAAAATGGTTAGAAAATAATAATTTAAAAATTAATTTGACTAAAACTGTTATAATTCATTTTAGCAAGCGTGCAATGACATTTCCGAATTTTGACATTACATATAAGAATAATATTATTGACACAGTAAATACGACAACATTTTTGGGGCTAACTATCGATTGCAATTTAAATTGGAAGGCGCACATAGAGATTCTAAGTAAAAAAATTAGTAGTAATGCGTATGCTTTGAATATTTTGGCGCGAACTGTTAATACTGAGGCGTTATTAACGTCCTACTACGGTCTGACGGAATCTATACTCCGATACGGCGTTATATTTTGGGGTAATTCAACAAACAAGGAGATAGTGTTTAAAGCTCAAAAGAGATGCATCAGAGCCATGTTTAGTTTAAAAACCACGGACAGTTGTAAACCCTATTTCAAACAACATAAAATATTGACATTACCATCTCTTTACATCTTAGAGACTGTTGTATTTATTAGAAACAATCCAGAGTTATTTCCCCGCATGTCAGATCAATTTCCAAGAAATCACCGTGATCAAAGTCAGATCTGCCTTCAGTCAAGTCGGACAGCATTTATGCGCGGGAGTGTTCTTTGCATGGCTCCAACTATTTATAATAAATTACCAAAAAGTTGGAGGGAGCTTACTAACATAGACTTGAAGGCGAAATTAAAGCTATGGTTAACGACCAAAGCTTATTATAAAAATGATGAATTTATGGCAGAGTCATTTCCAGCAAGTTAAAATTTGGTTACTATTTATTTGAGATTCTAATTTATTGACATAATTTTATTGTAATTTTGACAATTTATTGTATTCATATTATGACATTTTTGACATTTTAATATTTTTGACATTGTATAGTATTTTTATTTTATTGACATTTTTAATTTTTTGTTGTAAATTTGTCATTTTTTAAATTATTATTTGTTATTATTTCTTTAATTTGATTTTTTTCTAATGAGTCTATGTAACCTTCTGAATTATTTTATTTACTGAAATTAATTTAAAACAACATAAATATATTTGCACGTCGCTTAGGTGGCAAACATGTCGAACATAATAATTTATAATAATATCTTGCATGCATGACATCACCGTTCTGTATGTATACACATTGTTTGAGCAAATAAATATACTTACTTACTTACTTACTTACTTAAATAAGACCCAAAACTTACTAATTTTTAACCGAGACAAAAAAGTAAGACATCAGCCACTCACCGTATAGACGTGTTTTATCTTTTTACCATTTTCTTTGACTTCCTCTTCTGTCATGTTGACGTAAGGACCGATGTCAGTCTCTCTGTAAACGAGAACATAGTTTATGTTATTCGATAATAAGGTTAAGAACTAAATTCAAGTTTGGAAAAAACATGCATCGCGGGATTATTGGAAAATTATATGTTTTTCCGAAAACTAAAAATAAATCATAAAAATGCAATCGGTAATTAACTAATTAGTCAATCATCAATAAAATTTTCGATCGTCTTTTTCAGACTGCATGGGTTTTTTTCCAAAATTCCCAATATCATGCGATTCATACAAGTTTAAAAGAAAATCAATACTTTAAGGTAGCAATACATACCCTATGGCATAAATTCCACGAGGATCTGCCACCAGAGGAATCGTTTTCTGGATACTTAGTGTCTCGTCTTGATTACAGCGAGTGAAAAGACGCATGGTGATGTTTATCGACGTATCCATATTTGAGAGATGGTTCATCTCCAGTTCAATTGTGTCGGTGGCCTGTGGATAGGAGTCAACATTATCACACCTGCATTAATTACCCTCTTAGATCGATTGCGTAACACCGAAATCCGCCATTGGACGAAAGTCTACGATGTCGGGGATCGGGCGGTTCGCCTTAAGTGGACTTGGGCATGATATCTGGCGGAGATGGCCGATGGAGCAAGGCTTTGACCGAGTGGTGGCCAAAGTTAGGCCAAAGAAACCAGGGCCGTCCTAAAGCTCGTTGGGTTGACGATATCGTTAAAGTTGCCGGAAACACGTGGATATAGTAAGTTACGCACAGAACCCGGAAGTGTGGCTGAAAAAAGAGGAGGCCTGTACTTAACAGTTGGTGATTCCGGGCTGATATTATGATGATGATGATTACCAAGGGATTAGGTAGAGGACCTCATGGCTAGATAAGAACCGCCACTAGGATCAATTATCAGGTTAAGTCGTTCTTGCCTAATTGGTCTGTGGGTGGGTAAGCACCCATTACATACCAAATTTCCCCCATGCCTCGAAAAGTACGTATCGTTGGTTGTGGAGGTCAGATAAGCAGTCGCTCCATGTAAAAAATACTGGTATTCAGCTGTATCAAGTTTGACTGGAAGCGGACCCCAAAATAGTTGGGGAAACATTTGGCAGATGATTGCCCAGAGGTTTGATAGACATAAACTCTTCAAGCATTGAATTGCATGTTCAACGGCTTGCTTGACTTCGATAATTTTACGACAGTTTTTCAGAAAAGTCTGAACCCATTTAAGATATTGGGCCTTGCCAGAAATTGTAAACTTACTAAAGCAAAAAAAATCTGTTGCATCAAGCACCCACAGAATTTCTGTTAATTTTCTCCATAATAAGATTATTATCTTTTCTAATAATAAGATTATTATCGAATTCACGAAAAAATATTCAGTTACTGAACTGACTGAATACTACTACATTTAGGTGAGTAGGTCTTAACATTTTGTGAGGAACAGCAAATTATTTGTCGCGATTAAGATCAATACGTCTAAGTGCGTGTTCACGTACGCGCGACGCGACGCGCGGCGCGACCTGCGACGCGACGAGCGGCGCGTCGTGCGATTTTTGTGTTCACGGACACGCGATGCGTGCAGCGGCAGATATCATCGCACGCGCAAACACAAACGTATGGCAATGTACTACGCTGTTCATACAGACGCGGGGCGGTGCCCGCGGCGGCGCCCGCGGCGACGGCCGCCGCGATTATCGCGGCGACTTTTCAAGCGGGTAGCAAAGCACGCGGCGTTCTCAATCAAACCGACTAGTTTTAGGTATTGCTGATAAAGTAGTGTTTTTGGGGTCGCTGATTACAAAAATGAGAATGAAAATCCAAGATGGCGCCGACGAAAATTTTTGGTTTTTCCGTCATGGGTGTCGTTATAATGGTTTTCGGGGTCGCTGATTACGAAAATGAGCTCAAAATTAAAATCCAAGATGGCGGCCAAGGAAATTTTTGGTTTTTCCGTCATAGGTGTCGTTTTCATGGTTTTTGGGGTCGCTGATTGCGAAAATGAGCTCAAAATTAAAATCCAAGATGGCGGCCAGGAAAATTTTAGGTTTTTCCTTCATGGGTGTCGTTTTCATGGTTTTAGGGGTCGCTGATTACGAAAATGAGGTCAAAATGAAAATCCAAGATGGCGGCCAGGGAAATTTTTGGTTTTTCCGTCATGGGTGTCATTTTAATGGTTTTCGGAGTCGCTGATTACAAAAATGAGCTCAAAATGTAAATCCAAGATGGCGGCCAGGATTTTTTTTGGTTTTTCTGTCATGGGTGTGGTTTTCATGTTTTTGGGGTCGCTGATTACGAAAATGAGGTCAAAATGAAAATTCAAGATGGCGGCCAGGGAAATTTTTGGTTTTTCCGTCATGGGTGTCATTTTCATGGTTTTCGGAGTCGCTGATTACGAAAATGAGGTCAAAATTAAAATCCAAGATAGCGGCTAGGAAAATTTTAGGTTTTTCCATCATGGGTGTCGTTTATATGGTTTTCGGGGTCGCTGATTACGAAAATGAAGTCAAAATTAAAATCCAAAATGGCGCCGAAAATTTTTTTTAGTTTTTCCATCATGGGTGTCGTTTATATGGTTTTCGGGGTCGCTGATTACGAAAATGAGGTCAAAATTAAAATCCAAGATGGCGGCTAGGAAAATTTTAGGTTTTTCCGTCATGGGTGTCGTTTAAATGGTTTTTAGGGTCGCTGATTACGAAAATGCAGTCAAAATGAAAGTCAGTCAAGATGGCGGCCATGACGGAAAAACCAAAAAAAATCCTGGCCGCCATCTTGGATTTTCCTTTTGACCACATTTTCGTAATCAGCGACCCCAAAAACCATGAAAACGACACCCATGACGGAAAAACCAAAAATTTCCATGGCCGCAATCTTGGATTTTCATTTTGGCCTCATTTTCGTAATCAGCGACCCCAAAAACCATGAAAACCACACCCATGACGGAAAAACCAAAAATTTCCTTGGCCGCCATCTTGGATTTTAATTTTGTGCTCATTTTCGTAATCAGCGACCTCAAAAACCATGAAAACCATACCCATGTCGGAAAAACCAAAAATTTCCTGGCCGCCATCTTGGATGTTCATTTTGACCTCATTTTCGTATTCAGCGACCCCAAAAACCATGAAAACCACACCCATGACGGAAAAACCAAAAAAAATCCTGGCCGCCATCTTGGATTTTCCTTTTGACCTCATTTTCGTAATCAGCGACCCCAAAAACCATGAAAACCACACCCATGACGGAAAAACCAAAAAAAATCCTGGCCGCCATCTTGGATTTTCCTTTTGACCTCATTTTCGTAATCAGCGACCCCAAAAACCATGAAAACCACACCCATGACGGAAAAACCAAAAATTTCCTGGCCGCCATCTTGGATGTTCATTTTGACCTCATTTTCGTATTCAGCGACCCCAAAAACCATGAAAACCACACCCATGACGGAAAAACCAAAAAAAATCCTGGCCGCCATCTTGGATTTTCCTTTTGACCACATTTTCGTAATCAGCGACCCCAAAAACCATGAAAACCACACCCATGACGGAAAAACCAAAAATTTCCATGGCCGTAATCTTGGATTTTCATTTTGGCCTCATTTTCGTAATCAGCGACCCCAAAAACCATGAAAACGACACCCATGACGGAAAAACCAAAAATTTCTTTGGCCGCCATCTTGGATTTTAATTTTGTGCTCATTTTCGTAATCAGCGACCCCAAAAACCATGAAAACCATACCCATGTCGGAAAAACCAAAAATTTCCTGGCCGCCATCTTGGATGTTCATTTTGACCTCATTTTCGTATTCAGCGACCCCAAAAACCATGAAAACCACACCCATGACGGAAAAACCAAAAAAAATCCTGGCCGCCATCTTGGATTTTCCTTTTGACCTCATTTTCGTAATCAGCGACCCCAAAAACCATGAAAACCACACCCATGACGGAAAAACCAAAAAAAATCCTGGCCGCCATCTTGGATTTTCCTTTTGACCTCATTTTCGTAATCAGCGACCCCAAAAACCATGAAAACCACACCCATGACGGAAAAACCAAAAATTTCCTGGCCGCCATCTTGGATGTTCATTTTGACCTCATTTTCGTATTCAGCGACCCCAAAAACCATGAAAACCACACCCATGACGGAAAAACCAAAAAAAATCCTGGCCGCCATCTTGGATTTTCCTTTTGACCTCATTTTCGTAATCAGCGACCCCAAAAACCATGAAAACCACACCCATGACGGTAAAACCAAAAATTTTCCTGGCCGCCATCTTGGTCTTCATTTTGACCTCATTTTTGTAATCAGCGACCCCGAAAACCATTTAAACGACTTACGACACCCATGATGGAAAAACTAAATTTTTTTTCGGCGCCATCTTGGATTTTCATTTTGAACTCATTTTCATAATCAGCGACCCCGAAAACCATCAATCAGAAAAAAAGTTCCGTCGCGGGTATCGCTTCATCGAGAATTGCCGCTGCGTGCGTCGCCGCGATAATCGCCGCGGGCGCCGCCGCGATAATCGCCGCGATAATCGCCGCGGGCGCCGCCGCGGGCGCCGCCGCGGGCACCGCCTCAAATTCAAATAATCGCGTATAAAATCGCTTCTCCGTGAACGCACTCATACACCGCCATATGTTTGAATTTAATCGCCCATCGCGTCGCGCGTCGCGTCGCGCGTACGTGAACACGCACTAAGTCATTCCGGAACCTTTATGAGCTCGGAGGGTTGTATTAATTATTTTGATGATTATAATTCTGTAACTACATACGTCTTACAGCCGCGAATCAAATGTTCATCACCATACAACCTATCACTTGCCTGCAAATTGCAAAAAACTTAAGAAAATTTGAATTTCGCGGGCTACCCTGGAACATCAACCTTAAGCGTAGCGACGTAAAAATAAATCTTATTACAAATGATACACAATTATTCTATTTTCAACGTGATAAAAATCTGCTCTCCTCCCCGAGCCTGTCTTTGTGAACGAACCTTAAAATTGTTAATGTTTATTTATTTATTTTATACTTATGTTGATGGCCTATAATACATCCTTAAATATCCACCTTTGTTTTCGGCACAAATTGTAAAGATTTTAAATAATCGCTTACAATACGATCACGGGACAAAGTTGAAAATTTCCAAATGACATACCCAATTTTGACTGTTCCAGATGGGCTTGGCCGGTTCACATTTAAGCCTGACTCCATCAGTCGAGGTCTCGTACACACAGCCTCCGGGCACGCGCACGATGACACCCTGGATATGCACGCGCACGC
Source organism: Diarsia dahlii (assembly GCA_949775195.1). Classification (NCBI taxonomy): domain Eukaryota; kingdom Metazoa; phylum Arthropoda; class Insecta; order Lepidoptera; family Noctuidae; genus Diarsia; species Diarsia dahlii. The sequence goes on from OX459195.1 coordinate 19,748,900, forward strand.
ATGCGTCATACGCCACTTCTCCAGTATTTAGCACAGTGATCGTCATACTTTCTATTAAACTCGAGCCCATTATATACGGATCATCCGGAGATTTTCTGCAATCACGAAATTGTTTCAATAGGGAATCTAAATGTCGCACTTAGAGATATTTAATGATTACTTACGACATCACTTAATAAAGATTTTGAAACTTTAGTTAAGGTTTTTTTTATGTTAAATCATTTCTAAGTGACTGCTTACGAAATCTTTAAATATCTTTGAGTTACGTAACACATTTTTTTTTGAGAAGAAGAAGAAGAAGTTGCGTGGTAATCGGTTATCATGGTATAGATATGTGACGCGGAGGAATAAGAAAAATGTAGTAAGGGAAGTGTTGAGTATGAATGTAGAGGGTTATAATAATAAAAAAGACTAAAGAAATTAAGAATGGACTTTGTGATACGGCAAGAAAGGAAGTGACTGCTGAAATGGTGAGTAAGTATGAAAAATGCTGTGCCGGTGTGTTTGAATTACCTCTCACATTTCTATTCGAATTCTATACTTTACACCAGAGAGTAGAAGGTAATGAAATTAGAACGGATATCTGATGGTGCAGAAAAGCTCTGATGTGGCGAGCGCGAATCAAAAGAGGTTGCGTTGTATGACCTCCCACTAGATGGACTTATGAACTGATGAAGGTTGTGGAGATCCGCTGAATGCGAGACGCACGGGACTGGTTAAAGTGGCGATACATGGAGGAGGTTTATGTCCAGCAGAGGATGTCTTTCGACTGAAAATAGTAAGTCTTTAAGGTTATGGTTACTTACTCGAGACTGATAGAGTGTTTTAACTCCAAGTTTGGTACACAGATGTTCCCGGCACACTCGGCAGCCCACAGCTGACCCTGGATGCTCAGTTTACTGTTGTCGCTTAAGATCACACGGGACCTCTCAAAAACTGCGGGTTTTGTCGCAACTTTCTTCAACTCCGAAGACACCGTGTAGCTTATTTCCGTGTCGTACTTTCCATTCTTTAAAGAAAACATACAGTTATTAACTGTGTCGTTAGATTTCAAATCGCATCAAGTCCACTTTTGACATAAAGTTAGCTTTTATTCTTCAGGGGAAGTATCTTTTACAATATTTTACCGAATTGAACCAAGTCCCTGTAGTTTTCAAGCAAAATAAGTTTAAAACACATCCATTTTTTCAAATTGAACCAAGTCCATTTGACGTCATGTTATATCAAAACGCAGCAAGTCGCATTGAGCCAATCAGAGCGACGCGATCGTTCAAAATGGCGCCTAATTGTGTGTTCAAACTGCACTAAGTCCAGTATTCTGTTAGATCAAATGAAGCTAAGTCCGAAGGACTTGGTTCATTTTGACAAAATAAACCTAAATCCAAATTAGAAATTCGTTTTTCTCGTAATCTAGGAGCATTTCAAAGAAACAATAATAGAAAGGATGATAGAGGATCCGATTTTTGATAGTCACACCACCCTCAAAATGAGATAATAAAAAAAAAGTAGTTCTTCTTCTTATCGTGTGAGCAGTAAGGTCTAACGACCCCACACACCCTAGTAAAAACAAACTTGGAACCAGGCAGGGTTCTATTTTATTTAGTTCTATGTTTTTCATTTCATAATTTAATATTCAAATGAACCCCGCCTGGTTCCAAGTTTTGTTTAATTTAAAATGTGCTTGTTTTTTGCTTTTCAGTTTTTTCAGTCGGGTATTTTAGTTTTTTAACTACTTTTTTTATTTCCAACTTTTTTGTTCTTTTGTGTTTGTTCTTTCGTTGGTCGCGTAAAATTCTTCGCAAATGATTTAACTTTTGTGCTTGTTTATAGGATTTGTCAATTGGAATTTCTTTTAAACATATAAGTGTCATATATTTTTGTAATCTCCCTTTAAAACCTTTTATTTTGATACCCTACTCGATGGTATTGGAAAAAAAAAAATTTGAACTCCGCGATTTGGCCCCCAAAATCACATACATACACGTCAAACACATAACCCTCCTTTTGGGCTTCGCCGCAGTCGGGTTAAAAGCCTTACTCGAACAGAAAAAAAAGCGCTTATTATGAATTAAATCATTTTGGACTTACTTCAATTTGAAATCTAACGACACAACTGTCTTAACTTAACAAAATTAGAAAGAAAGAAAGAAATAACATTTCAGAATTAAAATGAACAAATGATTTTTTTTAAATAACATAAAACTATTTGGTACAAAAAAAATATTTGCCCCACGGTTGCTTGACGCTGGTTTTCAACTGGACCTGGTTGAGAGGTGTGTACGCCGAACCAGTTATGTGATTGTGTGTATACTAATTAATACTAATACTTAATATGTATAAATAGATATTTTATGTGTCACATTAAGAAAATAATACATGTAATCTAATCATAAATAAATCCAAAGTGTAAATAATCCAAAGTATAAAATAATATAAATAAGTAGGTATACCTATAGTAAATAATACACACATCAAAAGTGTCTAGGGATCAACATATATTTTTGCAATAACTTTTCTCCTGATTGATATTAATTAAAATTTTCTTTAAGGATTCATCAAATAAAGTGTTTTCGTTTGTCACAGTAACGATAAACCAAGTCACCTTTGCATTAATAAAGAAATTTGCCATTTTCCTAATAAAGGGATTTTTGACATTTGAACCACTAACATTAAAGTTCGAAAAAAAGACTGAAATAACAGTTTTCTTTAAAATTTTATTGGGTAACTTAAACAATTAATAATTCGTGTTTCTACCGCGAACACTAACAACACAAGAACATCGGTTTGGCATACTCAAAATGAGTTCATCCAAATCACGCTGTGGAATGGCCACCCATGTTCGTTGCAACAACAAAACAAGGTCTTCTTGCGACTGGATACCCTCCATATTCGGCAGAGCTCTTCTCTGTAGCATATCCCATGCATGCTCAATCGGGTTCAAGTCTGGCGACTGAGCAGGCCAGGGCAGGAGATTGATGTTAGCTGGGGCGAGAGTCTGTCTTACAACTCTTGCGGTGTGCGGTCGTGCATTATCATGCATTAACTGAAATAAGGGACCGATTTGCACTTGTAGAGGAACGATGACGTCTGATACAATCGTCTCAGCATAAATTTGAGCGTTGAGGTTGCCTCTGATCCAAATCAACTTAGTTCTTCCGCCGATCCAAATACTCACCCATACCATGATGGTTCCACCACTATAAGGATGGACTTCCTGGCAGGATTTTAATCGCTGTTGGCGTCCAGGGGTTCTCCAGTGTCGTATACGTCTTGTATCCGGTCTCATACCAAAACGACACTCATCAGAAAAGCACACGAAACGCCATTGTTCTTCTGCCCAATTTCTGTGTTCAAGAGCCCATTGATATCGAATCCTACGATTGTGCATTGCTATAGGTGGTACCCGTAGCGGTCTTCGGGAATGAAGGTTCACTTCATGCAAGCGGTTTCTGACTGTTTGGTCGCTAATTAAGTTCCCTGAAGAGTGATAAAGCCTCACAGCTAACATCATGGCGGTTGTTGGAGCTAACAAGCTAACATCAATGTCTTGCCCTGGCCTGCTCAGTCGCCAGACTTGAACCCGATTGAGCATGCATGGGATATGCTACAGAGAAGAGCTCTGCCGAATATGGAGGGTATCCAGTCGCAAGAAGACCTTTTTTTGTTGTTGCAACGAACATGGGCGGCCATTCCACAGCGTGATTTGGATGAACTCATTTTGAGTATGCCAAACCGATGTTCTTGTGTTGTTAGTGTTCGCGGTAGAAACACGAATTATTAATTGTTTAAGTTACCCAATAAAATTTTAAAGAAAACTGTTATTTCAGTCTTTTTTTCGAACTTTAATGTTAGTGGTTCAAATGTCAAAAATCTCTTTATTAGGAAAATGGCAAATTTCTTTATTAATGCAAAGGTGACTTGGTTTATCGTTACTGTGACAAACGAAAACACTTTATTTGATGAATCCTTAAAGAAAATTTTAATTAATATCAATCAGGAGAAAAGTTATTGCAAAAATATATGTTGATCCCTAGACACTTTTGATGTGTGTATTTCGCGCGTGCGATGCCGGTGCTTATCAAATTACATTACAGCACGTCCATAATTCCCGAAGGGTTCGGCAAAGGTGGATCATAATAATATTATTAATTCCACACATTCCCATTCCCACATTTCGTGACTGTTAAACCCCAATAAAATTGACCTGGCCTTGGAATCGAACCCAGGACCTCATATGCATAGCAGTTGCGCTTACGACTGCTCGATAAACCTCTTTTTGTCTTAACAAAAATTGCGTTTTAAAACAGAAAAGTTAGTTTTTCATACAGTTTATGTATACACAGAGACTAGCTTTTGTCAGCGGCTTCGCCCGCGTGAAAATAACGATTTTCCATACAAACATTCATCCCCTATTTAACTCCCTTAGGGGTTGAATTTCGAAAAATCCTTCCTTATTCCTTGTCTACAGTATAAAGGGAACCTCTGTGCAAAATTTCATCTTTCTAGGTCCAAGGGTTAGGGCTGGGCGTTGATGAGTTAGTCAGTCAGTCAGTCAGGACTTCTCTTTTTATTTATTTATAGATTTATGCACACACAAAATACAAAAAAGGATAAAAACATAACAAAGAGAAGAGCACACAGGTAAAAGGTAAGGTAAGGGGGGGTTTATATAGATTATAAAATAATACTCACTACAGGCAGTTCAAACGGCACTTTCTTGCAGTATTGAGGTTCCCTATCATGCAGGGACGTGGTAAAGATAAAACGTCCAGATCGGTCTTTCAGCTTGGCGACTTCATGGTTCATCTCCACCGTTGTCGTTAATTCTGACATAAAACAATCATTCGTTAGAACTGAAGGCTGTACGGAACACAGAAGATTTTATTATAATGACAAGTCGAATTTGAATAGTCGACTGTGAAACAGGTCAACAGAGACGATATTATCTTTACAAGGTGCAGATTTCCGTCCTCAAAATTCATTAGATTGTCATAAAATACATTAATAGTCAATTTAAATTACGACACCTGTGGGGCCCTACTTATTTATTATTATTATTACTAGCCATTTGTGGCCCACTGCAGGGCAAAGGCCTCCCTTCCCTCTTTCCACTTATCCCTATCCAATGCTGTTGATTGCCAATCCCTGCGAAAAGAGTCGAGTTCGTCTCGCCATCTTCTTCTGGGCCTGCCGCGTTGCCGTTTACTGCTGTTTGGGACCCATTGTGTGGTTATTTTAGCCCATAGCTCCTCCGGCATGCGGCAGATGTGGCCAGCCCAGTTCCATTTAGTTCCTTGGCAGCCGTGTGACCTATGTCGGCAATTTGAGTTTTGGAACGCAGTATCGAATTTCTTATTTGGTCAGTAAGCTTGACTCCAAGGATACTACGCTCCATTGCTCACTGACAGACCCCGAGTGCGGACTTTTGACGCTTGGTTAATGACCATGTCTGCGCTCCATAGGTGAGGGTAGGAAGAATGCACATGTCCATGAGTTTTTTCTTAAGGAAAAAAAGGAGAGCTCCTTTCATTATTTGTTTCATCGACCAATAGCTCTTCCAGGCGTTCTCGGTGCGTCGGGCAACTTCTTTGTCTTGTCTTGCCTGGAAGGAGACTATTTGGCCGAGGTAAATGTACTCATGGACATATTCAATCCTCGCACCCCCAATTCCTATATTGCGCTTGGTGCTGTTGGTCATCACCTTGGTTTTTGTCATATTCATCGGGGCCCTACTATGACGTCTTAAAACAGTCCTAACTTATTCTTCGGTATCTATAAACAAGTCATAGTGATTACTTGAGTAAAAGACATTCTTTAAGATACAATTTTTTCCCTGTAGTTTAGTAATTCCTTGAAGTTAGAACTGTCAAAAGTTAGAATTCTTAGATTTGCTTTCAATGACGGTTCTAACTTCGCTTAAATTCTTGTCGATTGCATAAAAATGTTTGCTTAAGTAATTACTTAAGTTCAAGTAATTAGTTTAACTTGACTATTATGGATACGGATGTTAATCCAGTGTGAAAAAGAGATGGCGCTAGACACCCTGTATAGTTCTGTCAAGTTTCCCACTGGAATAAAATTAAGTTATTAGACAAGCTCAGACAATCATTAATCTAGTTTAGAACGTCAATGTGTAAAGTTGGTTTGAAAAGAAACATAGTTTTGAACTCAATTGATGCCACCTTGAGAAGCAGCGGCGGGTCCCTAGTACCTATAATATTATGTAGGCGACGAATACTAACCTGCTATGATTTCAACCGGCTTCGTCGGATATTTCACTATTAAACAAACTTCGAAATCAAAGTCTTTTTGTAATGTTTTGGTGCGACCCTGAAAATAAACCAGTACTTATATAAAAAATAGATGTCTCTAAAGCCGGTTTACGGACGATAAATATTATTAATTTAATTAACCTATTGTTAATTAAATTAATAATGAAACTAGGCCGTACCTGTAAACTTGGGAAAGTCGCTGTTGTTTCCACCGTTACTGATGCCATGCATTTTAGGAGCACTACTTGGTCTGTGTACGGTGAGCCAATTGCCAATTCTGTTAACAGCAGGAAATAAAAAAATATGAAAACGTTGTCTGTAGTATGGCGGACCGCGAAATCCGCGCGGTTCTTGAATCGCGCTTGATCCGCGTGGGTTTACTTATTTACGCATTTATTGAGGATTTTTATAGTCGCTCACAGCGGTGGCCCAGTAGACAGCGGTGGCCCAGTAGACAGCTGTGGCCCAGTGGTGGCGGCCCCGACTTACGAACAGTAGGTCGTGGGTTCGAACCCAGGCAGGCATTACTTTGTGTAATTTATTTCATCACCGCTGCTCTCAAAACGGTGAAGGAAAACATCGTGAGGAAACCGGCATGTCTTAGAACCAAAAAATTCGAAGACATGTGACATCAACCAATCCGCACTGGGCCCGCGTGGTAGATTATAGCCCATTACCTCTCGAAGAGAGGAGGCCTGTGTCCCAGCAGTGGGAACATTAATAGGCTGTTGATGATAGTCGCTCAAGATATTGTAGATAAGGCAATACATACATTACATCACGCCTATAGTCCCCGAAAGGTTAGTGTACCCAAATTTCGGCAGTTATGTTTAAGTCCCATGTGGGGGCGAGTCTGTTGTCCGTGGCTGGAAAATTTCTGATGGAGAAGCCCAATAACAATTTATCTGACCCAGGAATCGAGCCCAGGACCTCATTCTCAGCAGTCAGCCTTGCGACCATTAGACCAACGAAGTAGTCAGTCAGCCTGGATAAGGGAATTGTTTCCTAAAAACATTTTTCTTGTAGCTTCAGTGGTTATTGCTGCTGTTCAATATGAATGATGGGGTCTTTCGTCGTTTCGCACCACGAGCGGTTCGGACCGCGGTGTGAAACGCAGAAGAGCTCTTAAGAATGGGCTGTTTCGCACCACGGCAGTTCTTGGAGCGCCGAGTGGTGTGAATCGACCAATAGCTCTTAGGAATGGGGCGATTCGAACCACTATGTTTAGATACGATCCGAGCTAATTTCAAAGTTTGTATGTACAGTCGAGTAGAAAAAACGGATCATTCCCACTAGTTCTACTGCACAGTCCTACGATAGAACTGGTGGGATTTGTAACCAAAGTTTTGTAACCATATTCTGATTTAAAAGAGTGTCCATGAAGTTTCTTGCCCGCTCTTCTCCATATAGATCTACGCTAGGGAATGGGCAACTACAGTACTTTCATAAGTTATTATGCCTTGTGGATGACTGTGACTGTAGCTTTGTTTTATATAGTTTTTCAGACATTCAAAAGTGTTTGTAATGGTTTAATTGAAATAAATACTTTGACTTTGGCTTTAACTTTGACTTTGTTACGTAAGTCATGACCCACCTTTGCATCCATTGTCCTCATAATATAACAATGGTGTGAGACTCATGCCGAAAGACTCCCCGTAGCTTGCTTCGGGCTTGATCTTCTGCAGCGGTTTCAAGGCCATGTCGGTAATCTCCTTGCTACTGAGTGCAGCTCCGCTGTACAGGTAGACAGCACCCTGGCCCTCATTTTCAAAAGGTGCCCCAATTGCAATGTCTGAAGAATGAGAAATTTATAGTAAAGGATAATAGATACAGTCGAACAAGTTAGTTTAGTTTTATGATTACAGAGGTACATTAAGAAACTGATGTCCAACGACAGAGCATTTGACATCAGTCGCTTAATGCCAATCGCTTTATGAATCAAAATTGCCATCAGTATTGTCATCGTATCAGAATTATAAAGTTTACTTAAAGCTTTAAGTATTTACCTATGAAATTGCCGTTCTGCAGTACTGGCCATTTCAAATCAAAATAATTTTTGTTTGGCTAAGAATTCTAATTTCAAATTAATTTTATTTTATAAACATGGATTTTTTTTTCCAAAAGTAGTCATTTGTTGGGTCTGTCTCCACCGATCCCGGGATCCGATTTGACGTTACACGGATCCCGGCGATTTGTCTCCACGGATCCCGGGATCCGTTTCTACAAAAAAAAAAATTAATTTTTTTGTCCACGGATCCCGGGATCCGTGGCTACAAGAAATAAAAAATAAAAATGTAGAAACGGATCCCGCGTACAGAGTCAAGAAGTTAAGCATCATATTTTTCGAAACTGGTTTTCTATTTTCTACTTTCAAACGAAAATAAGTTATAATTTTAAATTATAAGGATTGGTGAAGTAAAGTCTCACAAACTACCAGGAATCCAGAAACATGAAGGAGGTATTGTCAATATTCTTAATATGAATCTCATAATCAAATATATAAATCTATATACCTTTCTAATACCATGCAGCTTTTTTTTTTACCTGGATAGTAAAGTCTTCGAAACTACCAGGACAACAGAATGGTGTCAGTCATGAAAAAAAAAAGTATAAGATAAATAAATAAAAGGACCTTTTATAAAAAAAAAAACTACCAGGAGGCCAGAAATGAAGGAGGTATTGTATATTGTTAATAGGAATCTTTCTAATACAACGTTTTTTTTCCATTAGTCTTCGAAACTACCAGCAGGTACACCAGAACGCTGAAGTATAGCTCCCGACACGTAACTTGGCAAGGTTTCGAAATTCGAATTTAAAGTTCGCGCATCGTCAAACGAAAAAAGATCACTTCTTTTCGTTTGAAAATCTGATTTTTAAAATCAGTTAGGAAAACCAGTTTCGAAAAATATTATGCTTAACTTCTTAACTCTGTACCTACGCGGGATCAGTTTCTACATTTTTATTTTTTATTTCTTGTAGCCACGGATCCCGGGATCCGTGGACAAAAAATTTAATTATTTTTTTTGTAGAAACGGATCCCGGGATCCGTGGAGACAAATCGCCGGGATCCGTGTAACGTCAAATCGGATCCCGGGATCGGTGGAGACAGACCCCATTTGTTTATTGATTAGTGTTTCATTTTCATCGCATTTCAATCGTTTTCGTCATCATGGATACGTTAAAAGTCCGAGTAATTATGGAATATGAGTACCGTCGTGGCAGCAACGCGGCACAAGCGGCACGCAACATCAACGACGTTTACGGAGCTAACACTACAAACCAACGCACCACCAGTTATTGGTTTGCTCGCTTCCGTTCTGGAAATTTCGACCTGAAAAATGAACCTCGCGGTCGTCCGAAGACTTTGGTCGACAATTACGAATTAAAGGCGATTGTGGAAGCTGATGATACACAATCTACGGCTGAATTAGCATCAGCTTTCGACGTTAGCGTCAAAACAATATTGGTCCATTTGCGTCAAATTGGCAAGGTAAAAAAGCTTGACAAATGGGTGCCCCACGAACTCAATGATCGCCAGCGCGAAGTACGCGTCGAGACGTGCCTTGCACTGCTCAACAGACACACAAATGAAGGAATTTTGAACCGCATTGTTACCTGCGATGAAAAATGGATTCTGTTTGATAACCGCAAGCGCTCAGCAAGTTGGTTGGATTCTGATTCAGCACCTAAACAATGCCCTAAACGAAAACTTACCCCTAGAAAAGTGATGGTCACTGTTTGGTGGTCTAGCGCCGGTGTGATTCATCACAGCTTCTTACCAAACGGGGTGAGCATTACTGCAGATGTGTACTGTGAAGAACTGAACACAATGATGGAGAAGCTGGCACATCTCCAACCAGCATTGGTCAATCGCTCGTCTCCGCTGCTCCTGCACGACAACGCGCGACCTCATACTGCACAGCAGACGGTCTCCAAGTTGCAAGAACTGGGGTTGGAAGCTCCAGACCTTGCGCCTACAGACTACTACTTTTTCCAGAATTTGGATAACTTCTTGGCGGGAAAAAAAATCAATACCCGAGAGGCAGTACAAAATGCCTTTGAAGAATTTGTTGCCTCCCGACCAGCTGATTTCTTTAAGAAGGGCATCAATAAACTGCCACTGCGTTGGCAAAGATGCATTGATTGTATGGGTGATTACTTCAATTAATACAAATAAAAAATACATGAAAAAAATTCGTTTAAATTTTTTCAAACAAAACGGCAATTTCATAGGTAAAGACCTATTATAATAGCTTGTTTGCCTGCGCAACCCAACGAGACATTTTCAGATGAATGCTATTACTTTATTTTATTTAACAATAATATTTAAAAATGCACGTTCGGTTTTAGATCTTAATTTTAAACTTTGGTTGTTCATTGAATTCACTGTCTGATTTTTAAAGGTTTCTGTGAAAAATTGTCTTACCATCAATTTTGTCGTTATTTAGATCCAGCACATTTACAATTGCACTACCAAACATGGATCCCGATTTTAGTCCCACAATTTTTCTTCTGAATACTGGCGATTTCTGGAAAATATAGGTACATAATTGGCAGATAATAATAATAATAATAATAATATTCCACAACTATCACACAACGCCATCTAGTCCCAAGCTAAGCAGAGCTTGTGTTATGGGTACTAGACAACTGATAAACATACTTATATATTTCTAAATACATACATATTATAGATAAATTACACCCAGACACAGAACAAATGATCGTGCTCATCACACAAACATTTGTCCTGGGTGGGAATCGAACCCACGACCTCCGGCATAGCAGTTAGGGTCACTAACCACTAGACCAACAGGCCAGTCAAAATAAAACTGTAAGTTGGCTCGACTGTATTCATCGCTATATTATAATATAGCCAGATGTTTGAAAAAAAGAAAACAACGGTTTGCACTCCGGGAGTGCCGACAGAAGTAAAAACTAGAACATTAACGTTGTGCAATTTTGAATATTTTGGAATGGATAGGGTATAATTTTGCAAAAGTTGCTTTATTTATCATCATAGAAGTACTGTAATTTATGTAGATAAATACAATATTCATTTTCTCAAAAATGGTATGTAATGTTGCCATAACATCTCTAAAAAGTATCCAGAAAGTGAACTTTACCGGAGACTTATTCACAACTGTCCAGTAAGAAGCGAAATTTTAAACTTGGAATCTCCTACTGTCCAGTAAGTAAGTATGTAATTTACTTACTGGACACTAGGTCATCCTCTTTAGATCTGTTTAGAAAAAAAAAACATAGTACCAGACACAGATTAGAGTTTAGCCATTATAACATGGTTATAGAAGGGAGGTTCCAAATATATATCTATCTCTCTTTTTGGTATGACATTTTATGAGATACATATATTTTTGGAACCTTAAACAGCCATTTTATACGTTGCGTTTTGTACTTAGTAATGTTGTAGAAGTATAGTGTGGGATTTTATGATTGTATTTAGTAATTTCAGTTTATTAAAAAGTTTTTTCTAAAGTTGTTTCCTAAACTGCCTCGTTGGTCTAGTGGTCGCAAGCTCGACTGCAGAGCGTGAGGTCCTGGGTTCGATTCCCGGGTCGGCCAAAAAGTGCTATTGTGTTTTTCACATATGAATGTAACCTTCAATATTAATTAAACGAATTTGTTGTTAAACTTTCTTTAATTTTTGAGAAAAGCATTATACAAACCTCAACCATTAAGAAAGCCATCCTGGCCTCGTATATAACCAGACCTCACCTGCGGTTCGGTCCGGTTAACTCATACTTGGCCAGGAAGGCTTACTTACTGGATTCTGCAGTAATGTACTATTATTGCGCAATCGTACACAAACATGGCAAATTATATTACATTAAAAATTTAACATTTCAGAACTTTGACATTTGCCACACACAATGCACACACGCACATTCGCGCAAGCGCCTTGCGCCGTCTTACGAATTTTCGATCAGATCACGTCGTGTCCTTCCTGACGCGAGTTTAACATTTTTTACCAATCCCAAAAAAAGTGCACATCGCCGCTAAAGAAGTTTTCACTTAAAAAAATTACATTCATTTAATATCAAAACGGTGAACATCAGTATAATACTTACTGGTGACTTTACAGCAAGATAAACATAAACAGCTCCAAGGTTATAGGTATTATCTCCTTTCTTTGTTTCTGTATAAGCATAAGTAGGTGCTCCCACGAGTAGGTCAGTCAGGCCTTTGCCATCAGGGGCACGCAACTTGGCAGCGCATAGCACCGCTCCGAACATTGAACCTACATCGCTTTTGTCCACTGCCTTGTCCAATCTTAGTTGAAAAGCCAAACCTTTGTAGAAATGAACCTGCAAGGATTAGAATGGTATTCAGTATTCTGTATTGTAATTCTTAGGCGCAGGCCACACTTAAATGGCGTCGGGCGCCATGTCTTCACCATCAGACTCGAATGAGGGGGGAGAGCAATTAATTTGTATTTTTTGCAATATTTTCAATAATATTTATATTTGTAATTAAAAGTTATTTGTAATAATTGTAGAAAAAAAAACATCAGATAAAGTTTTGAATAATCTAATTTTTAAATAATATAAAGAAAATAGATAGGTAATTATAGAAATTACATGATCAGATTAATGGATTGTGTGCAGAAAGATCAATGAAAGGGGATGGAGTAAATGACGCCGTGACGTCTGAGGGGAGAATAGAAGAAAATAACGTGTTGCACCGACTCCAAGTAGAATGGGACAAGGGCAGGAAGATGATGATGATGATAATGATGATAATTATGATGATGAAAATGATGATGATAATTATGATTATAATGATGATAATGATGATGATGATAATGATGATGATGATGATGATGAAGATAATGATGATGATGATAATGATAATGATGACATACGATATGTTTACCTCTCCTAATCCACTTCTTCCATACGGTGAGCCTATGGCAAACGACAAGTCTTTGTTGATAAACGTGCCTGAGGCGACGGCATAACCTGAAATAATAATTTTGTTACCGAAATGATTAAATACAGTTTTTTAGAGAAAAACGGCCTATCCTTGGCAGGTAAACTTCTAGCATTTTATTTGATTTTCGAAAAAACAGCAATGTGTTAAAGCTGTATTAATTAACAGCTGGAAATAAAAAAATAAAACAAATAGGTTTGACAAAATTTTATTCTTTTTTTTAGTATTTGTACTCTGCTGTCGGCAAAATATACAGATTTCAAAACTTTATACATACATATTTACACCTTTAACACTTATGTTTAGTAAATAAAGAACGTTGACTTTGACTTTAACTCATTTGATTTTAGAAATCCTACAGTGTTTATGATTATTATTTTTAACTTTTTTATATAGGTTTTTACTGACACCACGGTCTAGGACCAGCTACCATGGGACTAATACAGCGGAAAAAGAAAAGCCAAGAGCCGAAAATAAACCGAAGTTCTTACCAAAATTAAAATCCGGAGTACTTCTACTTTTCCTGATTAGCTTCGGAATTTTGTCAGGACCACCTCTATAAATCATTGCTCGACCTGAGATTATAGAAACAGTTTTTCATACGAGATAAGCAACACATTTTTGCAACACGCAATTACATAGGGGAGGCCTATGTCCAGCAGTGGACGTCTTTTGGCTGAAATGATGATGATGAATGATGAATTATTATTTGCAATACGTTTGTATTGATATAATTAATTATGTTGGTATAGGTAGGGGTCAGAGCCCATTCGTCCCCTAAGATTCGCACCCTGTGCCCACTCGTCCCCTGGAACTTTTGAGGGGCCCATTCGTCCCCTGAAGAATATTTATTTTGATTCATTCTTCTAATATAAGTACATGTATATGTGTATACTGCAGCTTGGTAGTCCTGGTACAGTCGCGCAGAAAAGGCTAAAATAAAAAATATAGTAATTCGGTAGATATCATGTTTATTTCAAATAAGATTAACACATACAAAATCACAATGTCCTAGAAACTAACAAAATACAACTCTTTCACAAAAATCAGCCTTGATTGACCATCATATAAATCAACATTAAATAAAAAATATGCAAAAAAAATAGAACACAAATATCAACAGTAAATAATCACTTCTTATTTTTTTGTTTTTTTTGCCAACTACATACATGCAAAATCATAATAACTTAAATGTAAAAATTTATAACAGTACAAATAAAATACTAAAATCACAGTAATTATTGAAGACTAGATAAATCAACATATATTTTTTTTTGTATATTAACCAACTACATGCAAAATCGTAATAACTTAAATCTAATAAATTGTAACTAGAAGTCGAGCTCCACGATAACTGACAAATGCTTGCACTGACTGGACGGGTCCACTCAAATCTGTGTGATGCTTCCTTCAAAAGACCATCTCAAACACTAATCTGCATAGTCTTCATGTGTGTATTATACCAAGATTATGTTTGTACCTTGAACATATTGTAAACCCAAACGATTTTAAAAGAGTGTCCATGAAGTTTCTTGCCATTCTTCTCATGAGACCAACGCTTTGGAATTGGCAACTACAGTACACTCACGAGTTATTATGCCTTGTGACTGGGACTGTAGCTTAGTTTATTTAGCTTCAGTAGTTCAGTAGTTTACTACCGCACTCGGAGAGCTTCAGTGGTTGTTTGGGCCATCGCTTGGTAAGGGTTTTTGGCAGTTTTGTCATACAAAACTATGTCAGGCCTTTGCTGGGTGGAGGCTTGAGTAATCGTTGGATATCTCTGAGTGCCGCAGTTAGTTTAATTCGACTATTCAAAAGTGCCTGTTACTGGCCTACTTGAAATAAATATTTTTGACTTTGACTTTGACTTTGAAGTACCTACATAAAAATTGGCTAAAATCACCGTATTTTTTGTATATTTACTTATTAGTGATTGACCGTATTTATTTATTAGTGAGACAATTTTACATCGTAAGCCTATCGACAGGTTATATTATTATCATGACGGATTATCATTCATCATAGCTCTTTTTTCAATGATCTGTTATGATTTATTAAATTAATTCCGGTAATAAACTGTTCACAAGTGTACTATGTTAACCGTTTCTAATTTTATCTCAGGGGACCAATAGGCACCTGAATAGGTGCCGAATCTTTAACTTATTTTGTATATATATTAGAGGGGACGAATGGGTACCTTAAAATAATATTTTTTATTAAAATATTAATTGGTCCCCTACCAGGAGACCAATGGGCACCTATATAGGGGCCGAATCTACAACTTTTATGCTGGGGGACGAATTTTAGGAGACGAAACGGCTCTGACCCATAGGTAGTAAAATCGAAAACGTACAAAATAAGTTTTCTGCTAACTCATATCAAATCAATTAGCATATCGTTTTAAAGTAGGACAATACTGCTTTGTTACAAAACAAAATAAAAACAGGGAATGGTATTACTTTATAATTTACTAAGTGATGCCTGCGGCTTTGCCCACGTCATATTATATACTAAAACCTCCCTCAAGAACCCTTCTATCCGTTGGTGAAAACAGCATAAAAATCGGTGCAGTAGTTTTTGATTTCATTGCGAACAGACAGACAGACGCGGCGGAGGACTTTGTTTTATAATGGAGTGACGATTTCATCACCACTGCTCTTGAAACAGTGACATGTGCTAGAATCGTAAGTCCTGTGCCATGTGTTACCCTGCGTGATGGATTGCAGTCCATTACCTCTCACGAAGAAGTAGAGGCCTGTGTTCCAGTAGATGGATAATAATTTAATAGGATAATTTTATGTATACAAAAATTCTTATTTTAAGATTTCTGCAAGTAAAAGTTCTGTTCGTTAGAGTACACAAAATCTATGCAAAGAAACTGTCTGAAAATGCGTGTGTAAATTCTTGCTCCGATAAGTCCTAGCCAATAGTAGGGTAGTTGACAAAAAAAACTTAATTTATTAGTCCTACAGATGATTTTCCAAAAAGTATTGGAGACATATTTTTTCTTTTATCACGTAAACAAACAATGAAGACGATTCAGTGCTTTGAAAACTCGTGTGACGTTATATTGTACACAAATACGAGAATGTGACGTGTTATGCCATCTTTGACGCGTTTTATTTTCGTATTTTTTATTAATTTGATACAACTGCCCGAATTTTGATTTGGAAACACGTAACCAATATTTTTCAATAATCTAACTGACGGACTAAACAGAGTCATATTTTTTTAGTCAAGAAACAATCTTTATTGTATGTACTTACCATGGAACATGCCAGGGCCACCAACTATTATGGTGTCATCTGTAGCGATGTCAATACTCCAGCCAAAGGAATCCATGGTTGCCTCTGTGGAAAACGCAGTTTGATGTTAAAACGTACAACTTAAGCATTATTTATTTATTTAGGATCTCCAACAAAGAATATACACGGATCATGTTAAATATAGTGGACGACAAAAGTATCAAGTAAGTGTACTCCTTAACTTACAGGAGACCACAGCATGCACAATTAAATTAAGCTAATATAATATGTTAACAGAGCTATACAATATCAATTTAAAATTATAGTAAATATCAAAAAATAAATTAAAACTCAGAATAATAATTAAAATCAGAAATGATCAAATGAATGGCAAAAAATGTTAAAAGTGAATGTCAAAAATAAAAATTAAAGATAAGTAATGTAAAAATGACGTGACGACGTCGTCACGCAGTGGATGCCAGAAGACGGGCGTCGTCGCCGAGGGAGGCCTAGAAAACGCTGGCGTGACGACCTAGAAGCGTTTTTGCCCAATTGGACGGAGAAAACCGCACAGAGGGATGAGTGGAAGGCTATGGGGGAGGCTTTTGCCCAGCAGTGGGACAATAGAGGCTAAAAAAAAAAAAAAAAAAATGTAAAAATAAAAAAAATGACAAAAATAAAATAGCATTAATATGTTCAACTACCTTTGATACCATTCATGTTGAACTGGTACACCTTTTATGCAAGGTGTTGTTTAACATCGTCGTCAAAATTCAGGAGTTTTATAAGACTTAATTAAATCATTTTATAAGACTTAATTAAATCATTTAAATTACGGTACCTGGGGGGTTTAAAATGGGCACTTTAGCAGATCATAATATGAATTGCTTTAAAAGGCGATAAATGGATATTTCATGATAGTAACTGCGTCTGTGACCATTTAGGAAAATAGATCATAATAGGAAAATATAAGAATTGCGTTACAATTCGTACAATGGTCACAGACGCAGTTACTTATGAAAGGTCTATTTTACGCTAGGGCACGCCACGATAGTGGCGGTAAGTCCCCTCTTTGAGGAGTGGCTGGAGAGGCGCCACGGCGCCCTCACCTACCGTCTGACGCAGGTCCTCACCGGACACGGGTGTTTCGGGAGGTACCTGCACCGAATCAGGCGGGAGGAAACGCCCGGATGCTTCCACTGCGAGGATCGACCGGAGGACACGGTGGAGCACACTGTGGAGGCGTGCCCTGCTTGCAATGGGCAGAGCCCCACCGTGTTCTCGTAGCGGCGATCGGCGGCGGCGGCGGCGACCCCTCGCGTCCGGCCCTGGTGCAAGCCATGGTCCGGGGCGAAGAGGAATGGGACGCCGTCGCCTCCTTCTGCGAAGCAGTGATGCTAGCGAAGGAGGTGGCGGAACGAGAGAGGGAGAGAACCTCTCAACGTCCCAGCCGCCGCGGAAGGCGCTCCGGGTGTCGGGGGTCACGCGATGACCTCCGGCCACCGTAGACGCGGGCCTGTGGACGGTGAGTAACGGGCTAGCTCGCCGTCCGGCCGTCGTCATGACAGCAACAGACCGTATCGGCGGCGCGTACGTGTTCTACGCGCGCCTCAAAGAGATGTCAGCAATATGGAAGGGCAAGGGCCGACGCCCGTCGGGGCTGTGGATATCGAAAAGTTACCGCGGCTCCGACACAAGGGCGAAGAAGAAGGAACATGACTTTGGCTTTTAGTCAGTAGAAGTCTGACACTCCCCTTCGCTCTGCCCAAGAGCGGGGGGGGGGGGGTTATTCGATGATTTTCCACCCACCAAAAAAAAAAAAAAAGGTCTATTTTACGCTTTTGAACGCTGTCCATATTTATGATCTTCTAATGTGGCCATTTTAAACCCCCTGGTCAATAATGAATATACGCTGTATTTCTATTGGGAGAATAATGGTATATGTGTACTTTTTTCTCTTCTTTGACGTCGCATATAGGATGGGGTTCTTTGCCAAGGACATATTTACCCATTGGTGATGGTGAGTCACGAATTCTTTCAGTTTCGTCTATGACTCTGTTTTCAACTAATTTTCCATCCGACTGTAGTCTGTAGCATCTGCCTTCAGCTACATCTGCGTTAAAACCTATAAGGAAAAAATTGGTTAATCGAACTGTGGAGTATTCCTTTTATTATGTATTGATCGCTGTATGTTCTATTTAGGATAATTATATGTTAGTAAGTAAGCGTGTTAACCCGATATTTTTGTTGTTTGCGTTTATAATGTGAGTTAATTTTTGAGCTAAAGTTTAAAATTTACTCTTTGTGCTTGTTACTTTATTAATTTGAAAGTTCGGTACAGATAAATAAATGTATTCGCATAGCTACGGGCGACGACGAGTACTTTATTATTATTTCAGAATAGATAAAAATTACAAAAAATAAACAGAGAGAAGAAATAAAATATTGGTACAGTCAGCAACAAAAGTAGCATAACATTTCCGAATTTTAATTATTTGTTGTACAGGACTACACACAGCTATTATTTTTAATGTTTTAGAAGATTATTCTTTAATATATTTTTCACTATTCTTTGCTAGCGTTTAAAAAAATATAAGACTTACAAACAGAGTAACATAGAACATCCTCTTTTCTGAAAGTGGGTTGCAAAGAGGTCAAAGCTTAAGGTTTTAGGAAGCATAGATAGGCATCTTAGTAGAAGGTACTTTCCCTGACGAATCCCGTCTCAATGAGTTGTGCGTCGTCTTTCTCTGGGTGCACTAATTAAAATAAAAAATTGAACTAACCATCTACACCTATTTCTTTTGACTTACGCATAGTATATGTCGTATACCTCGGTGCACACATCTGAAATTACAATATGACGTCATTATCTGGCAGAGGGAAACAGAGGACCCGTCGGAGTGGCCACGTGATGGCTTCCGGCCACCGTAGACGCGGGCCTGTGGACGGTGAGTAATGGGCTGGCTCATTGTCCGTCCGTCTTTTTTATGACGACGATAGGCCATGTCGACGGCGCGTTCGTGTTCCACGCATTCTTCAAAGAGATGTCAGCAACATTGAAGGGCCGACGCCCGTCTGGGCTGCAGGTTGTTCGAAAGAGATACCGCGACCTCGATACAAAAGACTAAGAAGGAACATGGGTGGTTTTTAGTCAGTCGAAGTCAGACACTCCCTACCGCTTTGCCCATAGCGGGAGGAGTCATTTGATGATTTCCCACCCACAAAAAATAAAAAGGGAAGCAGAGGAATAATCGCCTTTAGAATTAAATATAGCGTTAAATTCTTGTTGGTTTTTATTTTGTGAATTTTGTTATGATTGGAGCGCTTTTTTTTAAATTATATTAACACTAGCTTTTGCCAGCGGCTTCGCCCGCGTGAAAATAACGATTTTCCATACGAACTTACATCCCCTATTTAAATCCCTTAGGGGTTGAATTTCGAAAAATCCTTCCTTATTCCTCGTCTACATTATAAAGGGAACCTCTGTGCAAAATTTCAGCTTTCTAGGTCCAAGGGTTTGGGCTGGGCGTTGACGAGTCAGTCAGTCAATCAGTCAGTCAGTCAGGACTTCTCTTTTTATTTATATAGATAGAAGATAGATAGACAGAGATAACGAGATTTAAAATGGTTTTAAACCAGATATTTAAAATATTAATTATCTAACAAAAATTTTCGATTAACACACATTCTGCTCGAAACTATTATGACAGACAAAACAATTTGTTACTGAACGGCTGGACCGATTTAGGTGAAATTTTGTGTGTGTTTTCAAGTGGATTCGACAATGGTTTAGAGTTATAATATTATTGGTGTAAATAAAAAAAAAAACCACCCAGTGCGAAACCAGGATGGGCCGCTAGGCGCTTGTTTTTTAAATGTCTTTGGGCAGACACCAACATTCTGCTAGTTATATTTAAGAACCATATAAATGGGTACGAATCCAGGGTTCGTGGATAATACTGGAAAATTTCCCCAATAATGCTTTTCCCGACATGGAAACCAAACCGAGAACCTCATGTTATGACATAACTTTGTAACTTACCATGACAAAGTTCCGCCCGGCCTTGACGGTCGCTCCAAACCAGAAGTCATGTGTATATTTTGGTACTGAATCTGAAATGTATATTATTTATTTATTTAGTTAAACATGCACAAGAGTGGTACTAGGCGGATCTAATGCCACAAGGCATTCTCTACCAGTCAACCTTAGGGTCAAATAAGACGTCACTGTGGTAGAGTACAAAAAAATAACAATAAGGAGAAAACCATTATGTAATATAAATTGATTCACCTACATAAATAAATAGGAACATACTAATACATATTATTATAGATAGAATATAATAAACCAATATATATATATACATACAAAACAGTCTAAAACACGAGAAACCTTATAATAAACACTATGACCAGAGATTTGATTATGAGCAATTTAGTCCGATTTTAAATAGTACTTCCGAACTGCTCTTTTGAAAGCCATTTTACTTTCGGCTTTTTTAATCCCAAGGGGTAGCGCGTTCCAGAGCTTTATGGTTGAGACTGCGTAAGAGGAGGACATAAAGCCAGTACGGTGTGAGGGAATTTCAAGCAATAGGTTCTTGGACGCTCGAAGGCTACGACTGTGTGAACTGCCCAACACATTGAAATATTTTATATATATTATTATATTATGTTGATAAGGCTAACATCTCGGCTAGATCACCGTCCGTCCGTCTTATGACGACGATAGGCCGTGTCTACGGCGTGTTTGTGTTCCACGCGCGCCTCAACGAGATGTCGACAACATTGCAGGGGCTGCGGATTGTTCGAAAGAGTTACAGCAGCCCCGAACAAAAAGGGCTAAGAAGGAACATGGGTGGTTTTTAGTCAGTAGAAATCTGACACTCTTTTCCGCTCCGCTTAGAGCGGGAGGAGTCAAAATTGTAACCTATTATGTATAGATGAAAGTTTTACCTCTTTTTATTATATTATCGTTTGGGATTACTGCGCAGTTTTTAGTCGGTATATCGCAGTTATATACTTCTCCGATGGGATTTTCCCTCGGCGAACTTATAATCAATCTGAAATAACCAAAATAGATTTCCTTAAATGATGTTATTGACAATTTATAATACATATACATACAGTCTTTATTATACAATAGGCATTGTTTATTATATGTAATTTTAGGAAAACAATGGTAATGTTCGTCATTCTTATAACATTTGAATGTAACGAATACCTACAATCTAGCAAGTTTTTCGTTGATATCGGTATAATTACGATCTTTAGGTGGTCATCCACACATTACATACCAAGTTTCCTCAGTGCCTAAACACGGTAAACCGTTGGTCCCAGCTGTCATTTATAGATATTTGACAACGGCTGCAAGAAATCAGTGGGAAACATATATAAGGTCCCAATATAGGTGGACAAATTTTAACACAGCGTTCAGTAGTTCTAACCAAACATATTATCTAAACAAAAAAAAAAACATTAAATAAACTGTTTTTTTTTTTTACTTAAAATAATAAATTGCCGGCACTCTAGAACAAACTCATCCTTTATGAGTAGGTACGTAAATGCTTTTTTCTTATAATTTTTTTTACCATCGTCCTTATTTTGGTGGTCTGAATGATTTCTGAAATTTTGTCCACCTATTTTAATGGGACCATATAATGTATTTAAATGCATCTGATTAGACTGGAAGCCGACCCCAACATAGTTGGGAAAGGGTAGGCAGTTGATTTCCCATTTTACATCGATACGAGTATACACACATGCATGCGAAACTCTTCATGCATTTGAATGCAGGTTCAAAGGCTTCCTTGACTTCGATTATAACTCTCCTATTGGCCTTATTCTATTCTTTCTCCTGCTGATATGGAGGGAACTGTATTGATATGAATAAAGTTTTTTTTCCCATTCCCTCTCTATTCTTTTCTTTTTAATTTTGTTGAGGGATCCAAGACAGTTAAATTGTGTCTTTGGGACTTCGCCGAGCTTATTGTCTCGGCGCTTTTCTAATGGTCGCCACTATTGATTCTGGCTTTCAGGAGTTACAGTGGTTTGGGAATAATGTGACAGGCTTGTCCCCAAGAACAATAAATGAATTTGAAATATATAGGCCGATTATGATAGATATTTATGATCATCATCAACATCAACAAATAGCCTATAATGTTCCCACTGCAGGGACTCAGGCCTTCTTTATAGGAGTAGGATGGACTATAATCCACCACGCGAGCCCAGTGCGGATTGGTTGATCAATACCTATAAATATCTATCAATATCGACTAATACAACATTAAAAAAAAGGACTCACTTTTTATTAAATTCGTCATAAGTGATGCTGTAGCCAAAATACGAATCGTTCTGAAGATGGCGGTCTGCTGATGGTTTAAATATATCAATTGTTTCCGTGAAGTATAATGCCGACGTGCTTGGCCATGCAGCCTGGGCCAGGCAGGCCCAAATCAATACTAGAAAAACAAAAGAGTGAAAAATTAAAGCATGTTTGTGGGATGGTAAAATGTGAACCCTACAGATGATCAGTAGCTAGTGCTAGTTCCTGGTATTAAACTCATTAAAACTTTGCCCAATCCGGAAATATAACCCTCAACCTCCAACTCAAAAATCGCCCTTGCGTCTACTCAACGATCGAGGTATTCAAAAATCAGAAGCACATTATATGAAAATCCAGTTTATAAACACCTAGTCTGGTAATGTCCAACGCAGCAGCAGCAGTGATAGACTAGTTTAGTGACCATCGGATTGCCAAGTCAAGGTCTGTAGTTCGAATCCAAGACCTCAGACTTTTCGGATTCATGTATGTACGTATTGTTAATTTCCATTATCCTTGCTTCGGTGAAAAAAAACATCGAGAGGACACAATCAATGCAGTGTTGACGGCGTGTTCGTGTTCCACGTGCACCTCAAAGATATTTCAGCAACATTCCAGGGGCCCGCAAGGGCTGGTTGTTCGAAAGAGATATCGCGGCCTCGGATACAAAGGGCTAAGAATGAATATGGGTGGTTTTTAGCCAGTAGAGTGAGAGAGAGTAGGTGGTTTTTTTTTTGGGGTGTTGGAAATCATCTAATTTTAAAGACTCCTCCCGCTCTGGGCAGAGTGGTAGGGAGTGTCAGACTTTTATTGACTAAAACCATGCATGTTCCTTCTTAGCCCTTTGTTTCGAGGCCGCGGTATCTCTTTCGAACAATCCGCAGTCCCGACGTGACCCGCAGCCCCAACGGGGTGCATAAGATCCTGAGTTGATTCCCGGATCGGGCAAAGTGTTTTGAGATATTTCTATCAGAAATTGTCTCAACACCAGCCACAGAGTCTGAATAGGGGATCGGACAAAAAAAACTAATTAGTCCGTCAGATATATTTCCAAAAAATATTGCCAACGTATTTTTTCTTTTTTCACGTAAACAAAAAATTAAGACGATACAGTGCTTTGAAAACTCGTGTGACGTCATATGCTAGTACATTTTGTACCTTCATGTGACGTTTCAAGCCCCACTCCATGATCTTTGACGAGCTTTATCTTCGTCAATTTTTATTGATTTGATAAAACAAAAAATACGTATCCAATATTTTTCGATAATCTAACAGACGGACTAAACAGAATTCTATTTCTTTGAGTCAGTCCGATCCCCTATTTGTGACAGGTTGATGGCAATAAGTTCCTCTCCTATTACATGGAGCTATAATATAACTAAAAGACGACACGTTTGACGCAGTGGATGAGCGATTAGACTGCTGCGCTGCGTGTCGCGGGTTCGATCCCTGCACGGAGCAAATATTGGTTTGGCCTACAGAATATAGTTATTCCGGGTCTAGGTGTTTGTGTATGTGAGCTTATATGCTTGTAAACGCACCCACGCACGATACATGAGGAATTCCTAGTGTAGGGCCAGTTAAAAAAAAAACTGGCGAATGAGGGTGTAGGTACCTACTATAAAATTGAGTATTGTATAAATTGCTCTGTCTAACCCTTTGGAGGTTACAGGCGTGACGTGATGTTAAGTTGAATTTTATTTAGAGTAACGTTGTAATCAACGTAATAATACAGGTATTTAAAACGCATTATTATAACAATTACTGCGTTCAGAAACGTTTTGCCACATCCAACCGTCTGATGATTTTAATTAACTGTGATATCGGTAAAAAAAGATTACTTTTGTTCTTAAAATTCTCTGATTTTAGTTTAATCACAGGCACTAAACGTTTTCTAAATAATATTTGTTTAAAATTGTTGTTTGAAAGGTGACCAAAAAAAAGTCAAATTGAAATTGAATTTTATTATAATCAGCAAAACATTTAAAACTGTTTAAATAAAATATTTTATGGTACTAAAAGTATATTCTATCTATCTTTACATAAAATAATTATCTATACTTCGGCTTAATATAATAATCCTTGAATTAATGTACCTACCTTTAAAGTTAGATTTCTGTATTTAATAAAGCCGATAAATTGAATATTGCTTAATTGTAAAAGGCTTCTTAAAAGATAAAACACCAATGAAATAAATAAATAAAAGTACTCACAATTCATGATTCCTTTCAACAAACACAGGTCCACATACTTGGGCCACCAACCACGACAGCAATGATACTACCTGTGGGTCTTTAGTGTAGTAAATAATCGTTTATCCTCGTCAATGAGGTCATAGTGTTTATTATAAACTGTTCACCCGTTTTGTCAGTAGATAGGGACTGTTCAACAATCCCACTAGACACAGGAAAATTGCTGTAACCTGATTCACTTGCAGAAAATAATAATAATTACTAAACAGGGTCACTGTTAACTGGAGGTATTCCTTGCAGGATTTCATAGTAGCGTTACAATGCAACAAATTAAGCCACTAAATATTACAACACAGAGAAGTTTTATGATTACTTACGCCAATTATAAGTAACTAGCTTTTGCCAGCGGCTTCGCCCGCGCGAAAATGACGATTTTCCATACAAACTTTCATCCCCTAATTAAATCCCTTAGGGGTTGAATTTCGAAAAATCCTTCCTTATCCCTTGTCTACATTATAAAGGGAGCCTCTGTGCAAAATTTCAGCTTTCTAGGTCCAAGGGTTTGGGCTGGGCGTTGATGAGTCAGTCAGTCAGTCAGGACTTCTCTTTATATTATACTATATAAAGTTTTATTTATATAGATAGATAGATAGAAAATTGGCGTAAGTAAGCATTAAACTTCTCTGTGTTTACTAATATAAAGATTTGACACTTTATTGAAGGTTTTGTATGTCAAACTATGTCAACTTTCGGAGTTCCGTACTTCGCGATAATGTACATTCTGCATACAGTACTTCGTAGTAGCAAACTTTCGAAGTAACGTACATCGGAGTGACGAACATTCTGAGTACAGTACTTCGTAGTAGCAAACTTTCGGAGTAACGTACATCGGAGTAACGAACATTCTGAATACCGTACTTCGTCATAGCGTACATTCTGACTAACGTAATTCGGACTCACGAACTTTCTGTATACCGTACTTCGGTATTTCGAACTTCGGAGTAACGAAATACAGTCAGATTTGACACTTTATTGAAGGTTTTGTATGTCAAATCTTAACTAAGTGACGTAATTTCAGTTAAGAAATTTAAGTTAACTTATGCAATTAAAGTTAACTTGAAAGTAATATAGTTTTAAAATTTAAGAAATCATTAAATTTTGAATATGTCTGAGTGCCGCAGTAAGTTGATGAACCGTAAGTCGTGGGTTCGAACCGGTTAATGGGTTCAGGCAGGGACATTACTTTGTGATATTTATTTCATCACTACCCGCTCGCTTGCTTTCGATTTCAAGAAAACCGTCGAGCTTTGCTCGTGATATTTGACCTAAACACTCGGCGCAGCCGCCCCTCATTAAAACTTGATTTACAATCGATACGAGAGACCTAGCGTAATTTTGTTTATTGTTTTGTGTAGACAAAAAGATAAGGAAAAGAGTAACGTTTCTTATTTTGACAAAAGTTGAGTGTAAAATATTTTACAAGAGGCTAAAGTTAAGGTCGAGCATATTTTGCCGGTTTGTCGAATAACGTGAAATTGTGAAAAAGTTTGCGCGATAGGTATATAGTTTTTCGTCATTTTTATAAACTAGACTAGTTATTTGTACTATTGAACAAGAAACAATAACGATTGTGGTAAAAAATCGTCATTAAAAATAAAAGGACACAAAGCACAAAGAAACACAAAATGTCGGCCTCAAACTTCACATATTAATTGTAAAAAAAAATTCGTCGGGTGATGTTGCAAACTTGCGTCTAAATGATAAACAATCTAATAATCTATGGTTTAAAGGCGTTTTGAAAGGACTTTACAGTCTTTAAAATAGAGTTTAGAGTTGTTTAACAAAAAATATATTTTGGCAACAATCGTTGCCGAAAGCAAGCGAGAGAGTTTTGGTTTTGGAAACAATCGTTGCCAGAAGCAAGCGAGTGGCTACTGCTCTCAAAAATGGTGAAGGAAAACATCGTGAGGAAACCGGCATGTCCTGGAACCAAAAATTTGGAGAATTGTGACATCTACCAATCCGCACAGGGCACGCGTGGTAGATTATAGCCCATTCCCTCTCCATGATAGGATTAATAGGCTGATAATGATGATGATAATTAGTTTTATCAAACATGTTTATAAACAGATCGCGTCAATTTCTATAGAAGTTTCAAGTTTTTTTGAGAACATCATTGCTACTAAAACAAAAGTTGTTAAGTTTCATGGCCCATGACATCACACAAGAGGTCTTGCGTTTATTCTGGTAACCTATAGATATAATATATAGATATAATATATATATATAAAAATATTATTTAAAATAATCAATTTAGATATGCTTACTTAGGTATATATTTATTTATTTAACAGTTCAAGTAAATAGTACAAAGATGGGCTAAATGCCATAGGTAAAATACTAAATTAAATTGATACATTAAAATTAAAAGGTTTTCCTTATACATTTAACTGCATGGTCGTACCTAGCATATTAAAGTGTTTATTTGTTTTCCTGCTCCAAAGCAAGACTCTTCACTACATATTATAAAACAAAGTCCTCCACGGGCCTCCACCGCGTCTGACTGTCTGTTCGCGATAAACTCAAAAACGACTGCACCGATTTTCATGTTGTTTCCATCAATGGATACAGTGGTTCTCGATGACCTGATGAATGACATCATAGCGGGCAAAGCCGTGGGCAAAAGCAAGTACTATATAAAATTATAATAAAAAAATATTTGTGTTGTTAAACTAAACATTAGTCTAAAAAATTACATATTTTACATAATACACCTCACTTTCAATGTCAAATATTCTAACGGGAAAACATCAAATTGTTTTGTAATTAATCAAAACAGTGCTAATTATAAATTTAAGGAAGACAAGCGCCAAAATTGGTTACAAATTACTCATAATATTATTTGTTTAAAAATAATGAGATCTGGGAGACACGTCGTGTACCTACAGGCTGAAACTTTAAGGTTTTCGGAAGCTATGTTTCTTCTCTCTGTTGCAATTAGAACTGTAGGTATAAATTCCTGTCCAGATGACAATACTTCGAGACTTGCAGTAGACTTAATTTTTTAAATCTTATTTAAGGCTGAAGGCCATGAGCATTAACTTAACCAAATAAGTTGTCAGTGTACTTATATGGGCACCGCCTACGATTAATTTCCTATTAACTTACTTGGCAAATTTTAATAATAGTTGACAAAAAAAATGTATTTAGTCCGTCAGATTTCCAAAAAATATTGGACACATATTTATTTGTTTTCCCACGTAAACAAACAATAAAGACGATACAGTGCTTTGAAAACTCGTGTGACGTTATATTGTAAGACATTAGTACTACATTTTTACCGGCAAGTGACGTCACAAGCCCCCACTCAAATCTTTGACGCGTTTTATCTTCGGCAATTTTTAATGATTTGATAAAACAAAAAGTACGTATCCAATATTTTTTGAGCAAAAAAGGCCCTAAATTCAAAAGTTTTACTAAACATACACCTTTTCCCAAAACTAAAGAACTAAATAAAGTAAACATAACCCTCAATTTAGGCTTCGCCACAGTCGGGTAAAAAGTAAGTCAATGGATTATTTTTCTAACTTCCGGCGAGCCGAGTGTTAAAAACCTTAATTTTAGTGAAAACAAGCATTCATTTAATTTTTTTTAGGTAAAACGTTTTATTTTGTTACATTTTCGTCTTCTTCCTGCATGTCTTCCAGAATTTTCGTCCGCTCTTCGCTTTGTTGCATCTGAGTCGGCATCGTTGAGCGCCTTAACTGATGAAAAACAAATTAATATTTAAATTAAAATATACAAATATAGCACTTAAAACAGCAGGCCTGTAATTCATGATGAGTTAAGCATAGAGGTACCTAATACTGAACCCTTTTTTTTGGAAGGTAGGAAATTATCAAATTTTAATGACTCCTCACGCTTTGGGCAGAGTGGTAAGGAGTGTCAGACTTCTACTGACTAAAAACCACCAATGCTCCTTCTTAGCCCTTTGAGTCCGAAGCCGCGGTATCTCTTTCGAACAACCCGCAGTCCGGACAGAGTTCGGGGCCGACACGTCTTGGTCAGCCCTACTACTCTATGATTTGTATGAAAATATATGAAAAAAATACTTACAATAGTCTGACGTTTAACACTTTTCTTTAACTTTTCCAATTCTTCTTTATTCTTGCGACGTAAGAAGCCAACCTAACATAAAAAATAAAACAGTAAGTCATTAAAGGAACTTTTCATACGTTTTTCTAGTGTATTCCCGTGAGTAATAAATTGTCAGTAAAACGTAACATGAAGACTAATTTATGTTAATATTATGGAATGATTAAAAAGGTTAATAAACATGAAACAACGTCGATACGTCAACCAACACGTTGTTGAGCTATGTAATAATACCAGTCTGTATGTATGATCGCCATTTTGAAAACAAATTAAAATGACAGAATTTATGCAGACCAAATAACACACAACTGCTAACATGAAATAAAGTAAATTAATAAACTACACTAGGACCAATCTAATAGGCCACATTTGACACCTGTCCATTAGTTTCAGTCAGAAAGTAAATCATAAAAATACCTTTTTTTTTTGCATCGATCTATATCTATAAATAAAAGGCAAAGCTGACTGACTGAGGATCAACGCACAGGCCAAACCCGGCTACAAACTTAAAATTTCCCACACGTATTTCTCTTATATTAAGACAGGATTAAGACAGGATTTTTGAAAATTGAACTCTTATAGGGGTGAAAAAGGAAGGCAAAGTTTGTATGGAAAATCGACATTTTCGCGCAGGCGAAGCCGAGGGCGAAAGCTGGTAATTACAATAAGTATGTAATCGTATTTGTTAAAAGTTAAGCAATTGTGCAGTTCTAACTTGGAAAGAATAAATTGAATGTTTTGGTTACGTTGCTTAATTTTGATCACGTGTCAAATGTGGCCTATTAGATTGGCCCTAGTATAACATCAAAATTATATCACGTACACTGTATAGTATCACCGCGATGATGACTAAGATGCAGAGGCCGACCACAACAGCTATTATGATCATCTCTATCGGTACCTGCGCTTCTACCAGGGTTAAAGTTGTGGTGATGCTGAAAAACGAAAACAAAAAATTCATGTCGAAACTTTCAGTTCGCAAAGGTGGCTAGCCAGTTTAAAATTTTCTTACGTGGTTTTTTTGCAGTTAGCAGATCAGTGTTTATATAATATACTTTGACTAAAATATAAAAACAAAAAAAAATCGCGTCCGTTACAAATACAATAATATGGGTTCTATCATCTAAGTTCCCTGTAATATTCAGCTAAATGAACTTACAGGGTTTTATTGATGATATTGATGATTACAAAATATGTGTTAACATTGAAAATTTGAAATCCGCAAGCTACCCTTTCCCCTTTCAACTTCGCCTATTACTTTAGCAAAATATTAACAAAAGATTTCAAATAGATGCAGATTTTAGTGATTATTGGAAATATAATTATATTTTATAATTACCTTTCAATTTTAGAGTTGTCATCAAGTAGAAGTTTAACAGTAGACACTATCGTCAAATTTTTATCTTTAACGAGGATTCCATCTGCAAAAATAATAATCAGAATAAATTTTATTAATCGGTAATTTGGTTTGTGTTGTTAGATCTAAACCGACACTTGGGTTAAGGCGATGTTGAACCAATATTGACGCCATATATATCTGTGCCAGTATGACATTTTTGTGATTACAGACTTTGACAGATATTTCTGTACATATCTGTTAAAGTTCACAGAGTTCAGTTCACTTCGCTTTATTTAACCGGGCACATTTATTTGTTTGAAAATCATGTCGCACTTAAGTGCGACATGATTTTCAAACAAATAAAAAATAACTAATAACAGTAACTGTACTTTCACGAGTTATTATGTGTTATGACTGTGACTGTAGCTTCGTTGTATTTGTTTTTCTGACATTCAAAAGAGACTGTAATGGTTTAATAGAAATAAATGCTTTACGTTTGAGTTTAAATACTTTACTTGGTAGCTGTTCCGGTTCTGGCTGTTCGTATAACATGTAAGGTTCAATATTTTAAGCGTCCCAGCGGCACAGTATGAAAGGAGCAACGTTAAAAAAAGCTCGATAAAAGAAGGCCTTTATCTGACGACACTGTTAGCGCAGTGGATGAGCGATTGGACTGCTGCGCTGCGTGTCTCGGGTTCGATCCCCGCACGGAACAAATATTTTTATGGCCTACATATAGTTGTTAAGGGTCTGGGTATTTGTGTATGTGAGTTTAAGTGTTTGTAAATGCACCCACGATGCAGGAGAAATTCCTAGCGTGGGGCAACGTTTTTCTTTAAAAACAATCTTTATCGGGCTCTGAAGAGGATATACTTACCAAGAGTTCCGGGCACAATGTACATTGGTATAAGAATCTTGGGAGTATCCTCGTTTTTCTCCAAGGTTTCTACCGTACAGAGGTAAACCGTTGACGTCTTATCAACAGCTGGGCAGGGAGTTTGCTTGGTAGTGTATAACTGAAAGGTAATCGGCAAAGTTAGTAACCACTCAAAGTAGAATGAATTCACATGGACTCCCAAATAGGGTAGTTGACAAAAAAAAACTAATTAGTCCGTCAGTTGATTTCCAAAAATATTAGACACGTACCTATTTTTCTTTTTTCACGTAAACGAAAAATGAAGACGATACAGTGCTTACAAAAGTTGTACTAAGTCACAGTTTGGTGCATTTTTTAACAGAAAGTGACGTCACAAGCGTCACTCATGATCTTTAATCTAACAGACTTAACAGAATCATATTTGTTTTAATCACGAAACATCCCTCATTAAAATGTAAATCATCATCATTTCAGCTAAAAGACGTCCACTGCTGGACATAGGCCTCCCCCAGGCGTCGCCACATTGACCGGTCCCGTGCGTCTCTCATCCAGCGGGTTCCTGCAACCTTGACCAGGTCATCGGTCCACCTAGTTCCCACTAGGTGGACCGATGACCGGAAGACGTTGTGCTGGAAGGCCTCCCGGCCTTCCAGCACAACGTCTTCCGGTTCGCGGTCGCCATTCCAGAACTTTTCGGCCCCATCGGCCATCCGTTCTGCGAGCAATGTGCCCTGCCCATTGCCACTTAAGTCTGGCGATTCTTCGGGCTACGTCGGTAACCTTGGTTCTCATGCGGATGTCCTCATTTCTGATTCGATCACGCAAGGAAACTCCGAGCATAGCCCTCTCCATTGCCCTTTGGGTGACTTTGAGCTTTCTGATGAGGCCCATTGTGAGCGACCACGTTTCGGTCCCGTATGTAATCACTGGCAACACACACTGGTCATAGACTTTCGTCTTGAGACACTGGGGTAAGTTGGACGAGAAGATACCGCGCAACTTCCCGAACGCTGCCCAGCCGAGTCGGATTCGACGATTGACCTCTTTCTCGAAGTTAGATCTACCCAACTGGACCGTTTGTCCCAGGTAGACATAATCGTCCACAACTACGAGCGTAGAGTCTCCGATCTTGATAGGAGTGGGTGTTACATGAACATTCAACATAACCTTGGTTTTGTCCATGTTCATTTTAAGACCCACTCTTTGGGAAGCTCTACTGAGGTCATCGAGCATTGCACTGAGGTCTTCCATGGTCTCAGCCATGACCACTATATCGTCGGCAAACCGAAGGTGAGTGATGTACTCGCCGTTGACGTTGATGCCAAGTCCTCTCCAATCCAGAACCTTGAAGATATCCTCCAATGCCCCCCCCAAAATGTAAATGTCAGAAGAAAATAGGATGGGTCGTCCGGTGGTGAGATACCCATCACACCACCGGACGACCATGGTTACCATCAGGGGCAAAACCTAGATCAGGCTGGCACGGGACTGTGGAGAATGGCACAAGAAAAGAGAGGCCTTTAACCAGCATTGGGCGAATTCAGGCTGTGGATGATGATGATGATAATAATATTATGTCGACCATGCTGCGTGTCTTGGTAGACATACAGCATGGTGGAGCAGAAAATATGATAACTTACCGTAACTGGAGTGTCATTGTACTTAATGTACGGTTCATTTTGTAACGTGACTTGAACTTGAAGTCCCTTCCAGTTTGTCGGACCCCTATTAGAAATCTGTAAAAATATATGAAAAAGAATGTAGGGAATATTACGTAAAATTTATAAATACACACATCAAAAGTGTCTAGGGATCAAGCATTTTTATGCGGATTTCTTGAGATTGAGATGTGGCTTTGTAATAAATTTATGATTTTATAAATTTATATGGATCCTTTTTGGTGCATTTCATAATTTGAATCAGGAACTGTGAATCAAATTCGAGTAAAAGATGAAAATCAGCTGTCAATATTTTCCCTATAAAAACATACATCCGTGTTCCGTGTGGTGTCGGACGTAAAGAATAGCACCATCCCATATCTTCCCGTGGGTGTCGTAAGAGGCGACTAAGGGATGTACCAGAGAATGGGCAGCAGCGTTCTCTGTGTCTTTGTAACAACCATACTGCGATCGCCAACCCGCCTGCCAAGCGTGGCGATTATGGCAAACCCCCCCAAAAATGCCTGGGGGAGGCCTATGTCCAGCAGTGGACGTCTTTTGGCTGAAATGATGATGATGATGAAAAACATACAACGCATTGAAGACATTATTAGTGCTACTGTTTCCCTACTACTGATTAAAACCAACGTTATTATGGAGCGGCGACGTCATTTAAGCAGGGAAGAAATGCTCAGAGCCGTGGGAATTATAGAAGCTGGTTCCCGGCAACGTACTGTGGCTTTAGCTCTGAATACAAGTCAGAGTGTTATCAGTCGACTTTGGACACGTTACCGAAGCACTGGTACCGTGGCTGAGCGCCATGGAGGACGGTATCGCTGCACCACACGGAGACAAGACCGATACATTCAAATCTTAACTCGAAGAGCTCCAACAATAACCGCCATGATGTTAGCCGTGAGGCTTCATCACTCTTCAGGGAACTTAATTAGCGACCAAACAGTCAGAAACCGCTTGCATGAAGTGAACCTTCATTCCCGAAGGCCGCTACGGGTACCACCTATAGCAATGCACAATCGTAGGATTCGATATCAATGGGCTCTTGAACACAGAAATTGGGCAGAAGAACAATGGCGTTTCGTGTGCTTTTCTGATGAGTCTCGTTTTGGTATGACACCGGATACAAGACGTATACGACACTGGAGAACCCCTGGACGCCAACAGCGATTAAAATCCTGCCAGGAAGTGCATCCTTATAGTGGTGGAACCATCATGGTATGGGCGGGTATTTGGATCGGCGGAAGAACTGAGTTGATTTGGATCAGAGGCAACCTCAACGCTCAAATTTATGCTGAGACGATTGTATCAGACGTCATCGTTCCTCTACAAGTGCAAATCGGTCCCTTATTTCAGTTAATGCATGATAATGCACGACCGCACACCGCAAGAGTTGTAAGACAGACTCTCGCCGCAGCTAACATCAATGTCCTGCCCTGGCCGGCTCAGTCGCCAGACTTGAACCCGATTGAGCATGCATGGGATATGCTACAGAGAAGAGCTCTGCCGAATATGGAGGGTATCCAGTCGCAAGAAGACCTTTTTTTGTTGTTGCAACGAACATGGGCGGCCATTCCACAGCGTGATTTGGATGAACTCATTTTGAGTATGCCAAACCGATGTTCTTGTGTTGTTAGTGTTCGCGGTAGAAACACGGATTATTAATTGTTTAAGTTACCCAATAAAATTTTAAAGAAAACTGTTATTTCAGTCTTTTTTTCGAACTTTAATGTTAGTGGTTCAAATGTCAAAAATCCCTTTATTAGGAAAATGGCAAATTTCTTTATTAATGCAAAGGTGACTTGGTTTATCGTTACTGTGACAAACGAAAACACTTTATTTGATGAAACCTTAAAGAAAATATTAATTAATATCAATCAGGAGAAAAGTTATTGCAAAAATATTATGTTGATCCCTAGACACTTTTGATGTGTGTAGAACCAGTCTGATAAGCAATTAATTTAGTGAAACAAAATAAATAATAACATAATCAATTAAAAAACGAAAAAAAGTCCACATAGACGGGGGTATGAACAACGTATCGCACTCAGTTTGAGTCCTAGCGTACCTAAAGATAAAGATAATTTTATTTGTTAGTTAGTTTTCACAAATTCGTTTCACAGCTACAATGTTTGCGTAGAGTTACATGATTTGATGAACAGATTGCTTGTCACACGGCATCTTGAAAGGTACGTCTAAAATTCCTGATATCGGTATGGGATCCTAATCATGACCTTGAAAAGAAAAAATTGCAGACAATCTTAAAATTATTTACCGTATAATCGTGTTGAGTCTCTTTGCCTTTTGTTGTTATTTCTTCTTGCGTCATGTTGACAATAGTACTGATACCAATCTCCCTGCCAGCGAATAAAAAGTAAAGAAATTAATTATAATACGAGTATCAAACTTGACGACTTTTGACGGCACGGTTGGCGCAGTGGCTCAAGCAGTTGTTTCGGGTCTGGGTATTTGTGTAAGTGAGTTTAAATGTCTGTGAACGCACCCCCGATACTGGAGAAATTCCTAGCGGGGGGATACGTTTTTCAAAAAAAAACTTTCATTTTCATTACTAGTCTGACCTAAAAAAAAAATTATACAAACCCTTTGACAAAAATCCCTTTAGGATCAGCATTCACAGGAATGATAGTTGAATCAGTATGAGTGACGGCATCTCCACAGCGATCATAAAGATGCGTATTGATGATTATGCTCTTGTCCTTGTCCAGATTTGTAGAATACTGCACCTCCAGTAAGATTGGATCGGTAGTCTGTGAATATTACATCAGAAAACATCAATGATCAAGGCTTGTACTGCCGCGGGCCTGTGGACGGGGAGTAATGGGCTAGCTCGCAGTCCGTCCGTCTTGTGACGACGACAGGCCGTGTCGACGGCGCTTTCGTGTTCCACGCGCGGTTCAAAGAGATGTCAGCAACATTGCAGGGGCACGCAAGAGCTGCGGATTGTTCGAAAGACATACCGCGGCCTCGATACAAAGGGCTAAGAAGGAACATGGGTTGTTTTTAGTCAGTAGCAGTCTGACACTTCCTACCACTCTGCCAAGAGCGGGAGGAGTCATTTGATTATTATTACCAACCTCTAAAAAAAAAGGATAAAAGTACGGCGACTTAAGGACACCCGCGTGGACGTATAAAAAATGCACGGGTCCTAGTGATAACGGAAAACGTACCCAATGTGTATTATTCCGAATAGGCTTCGGCGGCTCGCACTTAATCCTGTTTCCATCAGTTGAGTCTTCATGCACACAACCTGTAGGGGTCGAGAGCACGTAAGCACCGACGAAGTCCACACGCACGCACGGCTCATACGCTACATCCCCGTAGTTGTGAACAGTGATGGTCATAGACTCAGGTTTGGTACTCGTACTGGAGCCAATTGTATAAGGAACATCATGGCTGCAATTATAATATCACATTTGAATTAGTTGCAGTTAGAAAAAAGAAAAAAGTTTGTTCAGACGATCAAAAAGACAACAACCACACCACAAAAGCAGGTAACGTTGCTAGCATATTTGGTTCTAATGAACATGTTCATTAATGTTTATAGCATCGGCTTCTTACTTTTATATTTCTAGTCTCTTATTTGGGTACAAGTTTATGTGGAGACGAGAATGTTGAGATTGATGTAAACACAGTACTAAAGGAAGTTTAAAAGTCACGCGCATTATAGAATAAATTAAAGTGTAAAGTATGAAGGGTCTGTCTTGGTATGGAAAGTAATGAGGAGGGATGAAACGATTGTGATCAAAAGACTAATATATGTAAATGTTGATGTATGAAAAGGGAGAGGAAAGCTAAATAGATTGTGTGAGGAATGAGTTGAAAAACAAAGAACTAAATGAAACAAAAGAGAAAAAAAAAGTGTTGCCCTACCCTCATTAGAATGAGACAAGAGCAGAATATGAGATACGTATGTATCCAGCAGTGGGAGAAAAGGGAATGAAAGACGATTGGTGTTTTTTAAATTCTAGTTAAAGGGTACTTACTCCAAACTGATATAGGATGATAAGTTCAATTTGGGCACACAAATTTTTTCAGCGCATTCGGCGGCCGATAACGAATACTGAATATCCAAAACACTGGTGTCGCTTAGAATTACTCGTGAGGTGTTAAAATCTGTGAGTATCTGTGGATCATTCACCAACTTCGTCGATATTATGACGCTAATTTCTGTCTCGTAGCTGCCGTCCTTCGAAAAAAAAGTAATATTAAAATTATATTTTACTTTGTGTTTAAAAATAACAGGGAAAAATTATTTAATTCTGAGAAGTGAATAGAATTATCAATTATTAAAGCCTTAGTAAATGCAGATTATGAAATTATTTATTTATCTATATATATAAAAGGAGAACTGACTGGGTGACATATCAACGTACAGCCGAAACTACTGGGGCTAGGAATGTGAAATTTTGCACACGGCTTCCTATTATAATGTAAGGGAGCACTAAGAAGGGGTTTTTGGAAATTTAACCTTTAAGGGGGTGAAAAGGGGGATGAAAGTTTGTATGGAAAATCGTCACTTTTGTAGTTGAACCGACATACACGCGGGCGAAGCCGTGGGCAAAGTGCTAGTGATAATAATAAACGGTTGTGGAGGTCAGATAGGAAGTCACTCCATGTAAAATACTGGCATCTGGTTAGACTGGAAGCCGACCCCAAGATAGTTGAGAGAAGGCTAGGCAGATGAGATACGCTAACCATTTATCTACCACGCAAAAACACATACTTATTCCAAAAAAAAAACTTACTGGCAAAATAAACGGGACGTTTTTACAGTACTTTGGTTGCTTGTTGTGTAGAGACGATTTGAATGAAAACGGCCCACTGGCCAGCTTCCCGTATTCGTGGTCCATCTCCACCGTTGTTAACAAAACTGACATCAAAAAGAACAAAGATGTTACATACTAGAATTACACACAGATGAAGTTATTATTATGAAAGATTCATTTTACGCTTTTTAACGCAATTCATATTAAGATCTATCAAAGTGGCCATTTTAGACGCCCAGGTACCTTGATGTGCTGGCGTGACATGGCCGTGTTTCCGCAAATCATTCAATTGTTTTGTCTTATTTCTCATAAATAATTACCATACGTGCGTTTACTTACCTCCTGAAATAGTTTCCAACTTGCTAGGATATTTCACTGACAAACAAACTTCAAATTCAAATTCTGTTTTAGATAAAAGAGTGCGATTCTGAAAATAATTTAAATAAAAATGAGACACTAGAGTGATTTAAAGAAAACATTCAATTGAGTGATCTATATGCCGTACTCAGAGATATTTAATTAATACTTAAGTCATCATCATCATCTGCCTAGCCTTTTCCCAACTATATTGGGGTCGGCTTCCAGTCTAACCGGATGCAGCTGAATACCAGTATTTTACAAGGAGCGACTGCCTATCTGACCTCCACAACCCAGTTAATACTAGGTAATACTACCCTTTGGTAAGACTGGATGTCAGAATTTCAGGTCACCTGACTACCTGTAACGACTGCGATCTATATATATGGCAGCCGGGACCAACAGCTTAACGTGCTTTCCGAGGCACGGAGGAAACTCGGTATGTCGGGCGGTCACCCATCCACAGACCGACCTAGGCAAGCACAGCTTTACCTAAAGATCGACCTGAGTGGCAGTTCTTATTAAGCCACGAGCTCCTTACTTATTACACATCACTTAGTAAAAATTTTGACACTATATTGAAGGTTTTGTATGTCAAATGTTTACTAAGTGACGTCTTAAGTAATCATTAAATATCTCTGAGTACGGCACTAAGTGCGGCAGGACATTCAGTGATATTTTTAGTTTCAATCAGTAAAAACAAAATGTCTTGATAATGCAGATATGTTCAGTTTAACAACGCGTTCAGAGCGGTGTTGGGTCTGCCTCGCTACTGCAGCGCTTCAGGTATGTTCGCATGGGCGCGCACGGACTGCTTCCATGCGATGCGACCATGCGGAAGCGCTGCGCGTCTCTTGTGCGCAGAGTGCGGGCCACCTCCAACACTGTTCTGAATATGATAGCGAATAGGTTGGACTGTCCTTATGTGCGACACTGCTGTGACAGACAAGTTACATATAGTGTCGCATGTAAGAGACTAACGATATAATTATGTAATCTGAATATTATTTTGAATTATTTTATTTATATTTTGAATTTATGATTATTAGAGTGTTATTATTATGATTATGTGTTATTGAAATTGTAGTTATTTATTTTATTGTATGTGACTATTTATCTGTCTCTAATATGGGTGTCTCTAACCTGAAATAAATGAATTTTAATTTTTAATTTTAATGCAGTCGACACGTCGGAAAAAGGTGAGGTAGTTAGGAAGTATTGGAAAAGTAAATGGAACGAGCTGTAATGTAACAGGCTGTTTCGAGGTACTCGTATATGACTATCCTGTTTTTGGCTTCTGTGGTAACTTTTTTAAAAGTTCGTTTGTGAATCAGATTATCAAAACCAATATGAAAAAAAAAAATAACTGCTCTGTTTCATACTATAACGAAACAGGTGGTATAATTTTAGTTTACTAAATAGTAGATTGTACACCAAGTGCATAAAACGCACCATTTTGCGCGAGACGTTTATTCATCCGATGCGAGCTTGCGAGCGAGGATGGATATAAAGTAGAGAGCAAAATGGGTTTTATGGACGAGTTTTACACTCTACTTTTCACTTCGATTGCGAGGAAATGCAACAGCAACTTGTAAATATTGTAAAAATAATTATGGTTCCCGTTAATTAACTTTTTTTTTTGTACGAAACTTGACATAACACCTGACTTATGTCGCTACTCATACTGCTCAGTTATAAAAACATTTTGAGCAAGCCTATTGCCATCAACCAATGTAATTAAGAGCAAGCCTATTGCCATCAACTGATGTAATTAGGGACAAGCCTATTGCCATCAACCGATATAATTAGGAAAAGCCTATTGCCATCAACCAATCTTATTAGGAGCAAGCCTATTGCCATCAACCGATGTAATTAGGAGCAAGCCTATTGCCATCCACTGATTTAGGTAATTGAGAGCAAGCCTATTGCCATCAATCAATGTAATTAAGAGTAAGCCTATTCCCATCAAATGATGTAATTAGGAGCAAGCCTATTGCCATCAACCAACCTAATTAAGAGCAAGCCTATTGCCATCAAGCGATTTAGGTAATTGGGAGAAGCCTATTCCCATCAACTTTCCTTGTATTCGTAATGAAAAGCAGTAACCCTTGTTCTTAGAATACTAACGAAACGAATTAAATTAAAGAGGTTGTTATTCTATGAAGTTGTTCCTGTGGCTGTTGGGCCGATTACCTGTGCCGATTTACCTTGGTCTTCGACGAAGATTTTACTTTATGCTCTAGAGCATAAAACGCGACTTTATGTCGCCTACGCACGACATAAAGACGAATTTTAGAGCGAGAGAAGTGAAAATAATATTATTTACCTGTAAATTGGGAAATTTCACCGTTGTGTTCACTTCAACTGCTGCCATACACCTTAAGAGCACTACTGTGTCTTTATAAGGTGAGCCGATTGCTATTTCTGGAAGAACAAGAACAAATGTTAGTTTGTGATTGTAATATTAGAACTATTAATTAAAAACTAAAAAATCATACTATATCATATTAACTAGTGTACTAGGTAAAGTGTAAAAGGAGTATTTAAGCATAACAATTCCGTATGGTGTCGAACGCAAAGAATAGCACCATCCCATATCTTCCCGTGGGTGTCGTAAGAGGCGACTAAGGGATGTACCAGAGAATGGGCAGCA
Source organism: Diarsia dahlii (assembly GCA_949775195.1). Taxonomy (NCBI): domain Eukaryota; kingdom Metazoa; phylum Arthropoda; class Insecta; order Lepidoptera; family Noctuidae; genus Diarsia; species Diarsia dahlii. The sequence goes on from OX459195.1 coordinate 19,789,729, forward strand.
GCGTTCTCTGTGCTTTTTGTATCGACCGTACTGCGATCGCCAACCCGCCTGCCAAGCGTGGCGATTATGGCAAACCCCCCTTAAGCAAAAATGACACTTAGGGGAGGCCTATGTCCAGCAGTGGACGTCTTTCGGCTGAAATGATGATGAAGCATAACAATAGTAGATTCTATAACTTTTTTTATGTGAGATGGGCTTACTCTATACCTCAATTTTGCCCTAAGGGCAGAGATGAGGTCGACACGATGGAACGAACTTACCAAGAAGAAGCCTATTTACTCGCGACTATGAACTCGGGAAAACTGACGCAGGCAGGGAGTTCCATTTCATGGCTGTGCGCATAATAAGAAATTTAGCAATGCGCTTCGTATAAATTTATCGAACATCGACAAGGTATGGGTGATAACCTGCAGTACGTCTTGTCTACAAATTACAAACCTTACTATAATAACCTTCGCGATACGCTACAACTATGCTGTCGATATGGTCGGCATGTCGAATACTGCAGCAGTTGCTTTTGTCGACAGTAGCAGTTGCCACTGTTGTATGGCTGCTCTGTATAAGTCGACAAAGTTACTTCTTGCATGAATGGACAGGTAAAAACCTATCATTTCCTAGGTGGAGTGCTTTTATGTTTTAAAATGCTCCTGGGAACAACTTGCCCCGTAATTTTATAAAATTTCATCCTAAAATCCTTTTCCATTTATCCCAGATGCGCAACACAGGTGTAGATATTACAAATTCAGTGTCTTAAATATTCAACTTTTAATTTTTTTTTTAAACCATAATAAGTTTACTTTATCTATCGAGCAGAAGAACCCCGAAAATTGAGTTGTCAAGCGCTACATCTCCCAAATTAAATCCCGTCAAAGAATTTGGTAACCTGTTGGTTGAAACTCTCCCGAACAAAATTCCTGGCTAAGACCGTGGTAGATAGGTTTTCCTTTCAGTAAATTACAAGATGATATTACATACCGTTGCATCCATTCTGGTCAAAATCTGACACCGGCGTGAGACTCATACCGAAAGACTCGCCATAACTTGCTTCTGGTTCGATCCTTTGCAGCCATTTTAAGTTCCTATCAACCAGATCGCTTATGAGACCAGCCCCACTGTATAGATAGACAACGCCATGTCCGTCGATTTCAAATGGAGCTCCAATTGCTATTTCTGTAATGAAAGTCAAATTGTTTATTTAAACAAAAAAAAGAGAAATAGACCTAATATTTAACCTTGCGGAACGCCCATTGTAATTTTCGATCCTTGTGATTTTTTAAATTTTACGTCCGCGTATAAGTACCTATACAATTTTTAAGGTTTGATCTTAGCATAACCAAATCTATTTTCCAAACCCAACAGTACTTTAGTTTTAGAAGAAATGTCTCATAGTTTACACAATTGAACGTCTTTATGAGTTTGCAAAACATTTAAATGGCATCTTTATTTCGACGTAAAAAATCCATAATTATTTTTGGAAACCTTACTGTTTTCATTATAAGAAATGAGCCAATTAACGCTTTTTTTCTTGTTCTTCATTACAATGTAGGACTGACTAGGAATAATTTAGAAACAAGCTGGTCAAAAATAGGATTATAAAGTAGTATTTGGAGTTGGCATTTGCCGATTTTTCATTAATTAAAATGTAGATTACAGATGTCTTACCGTGTTTCTCATCACCGTTTGTGTCTCCTACGTTTATAATTGCACTTCCAAACATTGATCCAGAAACACGACCAACAATTATTTTTTTGAACTGAGGTGTACCCTGCAAGACACAAATGGCGCAATTTGATAAAATTCTTGACACTTCTTAAACATTTATTGACAAAGAAGAAGAAATTATTAAAATGTAACTAACTGTGTGTTTAGGGGAAAGATAAATATAAACAGCTCCAAGGTTATAAGTATTTTCCGTGGCATAAGTAGGTGCTCCCACGAGCAGGTCGGTCTTCTTTGTGCCAACCAACTTGGCAGCACACAGCACTGCTCCGAACATCGAACCTACCCCTCGATCTTGAGTGACCTTTTCCGTATCCAATTTGCGTTGAAAAGCCAACCCTTTGTAGAATATAACCTGTAAGGTTTGGAATGTTTTAGATTAATTTTTTGCAAGGTAAGGTACACACAGAACCGGGAAGTGTGGCAGAAAAAAGGGGAGGCCTATACTCAGCAGTGGATGATTCCGGGCTGATATGATGATGATGAAGGGGGAGAGGATATCATTCTGATTGAACTTCACATTTTGATACTAAATCACACTAATTGTTTTTCGTAGTCAACAAGTTGGTATAGGTAGCAATACCCCGTGCACTTTATCATAAAGGGAGTTTTAAATTTTAACCGCTGTGCTCTTGAGACCAGTCAATGGCTTCAAGTGAAGGGTTGAGTAGTATGCAAAAGGTAGAATCAAGGATAAGAGAACTCTATCTAACATAAACTTTAAGTTCATCATTCTGCTTTCATCATATCTTTAATTAAACAAAAGCAATATAAAAGAAGCGAATTATAAATTAAATTATGTAAGCGTAGAGCCATACCTCTCCATGACCATTCGTTCCATAAGGTGAACCTATGGCATACGACAAAGCGTCATTGATAAAGTTTCCTGAGGCGATGCCATAGCCTGAAATTAAAACAATGGTATGAAAAGAACAAAAAACTTCTCTGTGAACTTAATTAAGGACTGGTCTATTTTTGGTTAAACAGCCAGCATTGCTATCCACCATGGCAATTTACCAGAAAGGTGGCAGCGTCACCACGCTAGATAGCAATGCTACTAGCTTTCTGGACATTTATTTCAATTAATTGACAGCGATTTTATTATTTTATTTACACATTTTATTATTATTTTAATTAAATTATTTTTAACTTTTATTTGACATACCTACATACATAATTATATTTATAAATTTATTGAATTGTTATTAATTACATTTTATTACTTTTAAGCAACTCTAATATTATGTTATTCTTTTGTTAAATTTAGTTCTTTTAATTTTATTGTTGCATGAGATTATATACTGCATGAAATGTACTGAAGAAAATAATGTTAGAAAAATGTAATATTTTGTACTTTGGGGAATAAATGGCTTTATTATTATTATTATTAATTGACAGCGATGTGGACGAAAATTTTTGACGCCCTTTTTTCCCTTTTGCCACTTGTAAGTAAATATTTAAGTCAATAAATCTGTAAACGATAGTTTGTAATTAATCTAAATATAAAAAAAAAATCTTACCGAAATTAAATTCAGAAGTAGTGCTAGCTCTCCTGATGAGCTTAGGAGCTTTATCATTTTCTGGCGACGGATAAAACATAACTCGACCTTCGAAATAATAGAATAACGGTTAATTTTCGTATGGATGATAATATTAAAGTAGAAATGTTTTATTTCCAATTGCTAAATGGGCCAGCTCTTAGCCTCGATCTCATCCGATGGAAAGCGATGGATCTAGGAGGTCTATGATAGAGCGAGCGTGCCTAGAAGATGCCAGTTCACTTTTACTTTCACGTCAGACTTTTTGTCGGGCCGATTTAAAGTTCGTTAAGTATTTCTGACCAAAAAAAAATCGGTCACCGATTTTTTACGAACGAATTTAAATCGGCCACCTACAAAAAGTCTGACGTGGCAATCAGCCTTAATAATAATTATGTCTTAGACAGCATAATTATATGTCTGAATGGTGTGGTCATATAAAGGGTGTGACGTAAATATAATTCCAACGCCCTTATGCAACTCTAATAACATTTAAAAGTGACTTTTAGTTAGATTCAAAACATTTTACATGACGTGTATTTTTTTAATTCAGCTCATTTTCACCTTTAATAGGATTTTTTTAAAATCATTTAATCTGATATTATTATTTTATTTTAATATTGCATTAAGTGATTTTTTTTTTAATTATCGATAGCGACGGTGTCGTACTTTTTTTTTCACAATTTGCACCCCAAATTACTTTGTTGATATTACGGCCAAATTAGTAAAGGAGTGAATTTTTGTTTGAAAATGGGTTCACATTAGTGGTATAATAATTTGATAGATGAATTTAAGGCGTGTCAATCTCTTAGCGTTGGACTACATTTACATCACACCTTGTATAAAGGTGTGGTACATACCATTACGCATAAATAAGAAAAAAAAATTGTGCCGCAAAACGTGCAAAGACAACACGATGCTGAAACAATTTCTCAATGGAGTCAACATTATATTCGCGATAAAAAATATCAGCTGTCCCGATCAAACCGTTTTGTATTTTTTATAGCGGTCCCATGCAGAAAGTTTATCAGTTTACCTATAAGTACCACACTCTTAAATATTGCCACACCTTTTTAACTTACCTTGATACATACCGGGGCCGCCGACTATTGTGGAGTTATCGGAAGCGACATCAATACTCCAGCCAAACGAATCCATAGTGTCCTCTGAAAAGCACACAGAAATCAGTTACAGTATTCTTTATCGTGTGGTTAGTGTAACTTGGTGTCAGAGTTTAACATGGCTTTTTTTTTTAGGGGGTGGGAAATCGTCAAATTTATAACCCCTGCTGCTCTTGGGCAGAGTGAAAGGGAGTGTCAGACTGCTAGTGACTAAGAACTACCCATGTTCCTTCTTAGCCCTTGTGCCGAGGCCGCGGTATCTCTTGCGACTATACCCGCAGCCCCGACGGGCGTCGGAACTTGCGGGCTTTCCATGTTGCAGACATCTCTTTGAGGCGCGCGTGGAACACGAACGCGCCGTCGAGAAGGCCTGTCGTCATCATAAGACGGACGGACGGCGAGCTAGCCCATTACTCACTACTACTGACTTTCTGAACTGTGTGTGAATTGTACAGACCTGAAAAAAAAAACTGTAAAAATATAATTACCAAGAATAAACAAGGGTTTTAAATCTTCCTTTCTGGTGTTTTGATCTAATCGATTTTTTTCGTTTAAAGTGCCATTCGCGTATGAGTAACATAGCCCTTCTGTTACATATCCGCTAACTATAAAAAAAAACATAATAATTATTATTATTAAATCATTTTTGTCAAACACTAAAATCTGTTTTTGTCGGTAGTCTAGCCTGAAACACATTTAGGTACACACAAAACAAGTAATAAAGCGTGAAAGAGAGTAGAATTTGTGTACCTTTTCTCAAAAAGAAAAATATTTTAGACATTTTTTAAGCCTATAAAGGGTGGAAGGGACATAGACACTCCCTTACGTCGAAATAGTTCTTGGAGAATAAAAAAAAATAGTTTTTATAAATATTTTGATTGTATCTATTGTAATGCGTTATAGGGAACAGCCGATTTAAATAAAATACTGATGTTTAAATAAATGTGCCCCCCGGGTCAGAATAATGTAGCAAAACCTGCCAGCCTGTATTATTTGTATGATATTATGACGATTTTTCTTGTTCTAAGAATTCTAAAAAAACTTAGCTTGGTACTAAATTAACCAGTGTTTTACTTACATTTCCACTTTCTATTTTCATATGTAGCTTTCTCTGTATATCTAGGTGCGCACATCTGAAAATACGACAAAACTGATCATCACGGTTTTATTAGGGAGGTTTAGGCTTAAAGTTGTCAATGACTATTTAGCTTTAAAGAAAATATGTTTTTGTTTTTTTTTTTTAATTAAATTACTACAAGAATTTATTTGAGTAAACTATAGTTTACTCAAATTTTTTAAATAAACTAACAAGAAATTATAAAAGGTTATCTAAAAACTGCTCCTCAACGCTGTCAGCCGGTAATGTACCCAAAAGACTGGCAAGTTGCATGGCAACACTTAGCCTCTGGCCAATGTAAAGCTTAGTTGACGCTTCTCCTAACCCAAGGGCTACCCTTGGGTCACGAGAAGCGTCAACTAAGCTTTAAAATTTCCTTGAACAGGCTATGTGAACTCGGACCCAACGGCCCCAGAGTTTCGACCCTAAAGTGCTCGGAAATACAGTTTCCACAAAGGTTACCATATTTACGCCGATTGAGGTTCTCTGCAGCCGCAGCGGCACCGCCTACGCAGCACGATGAGCTAGGAAGATGTTGACACAATCATATTGCGTCCCACACTATCTAAAGGCCCACCCATAAATAAATGGTACCAAAAAACCTATCGTTTAATAGGAAAAAAAAATTAAAATTACATATACTTACCACTACAAAGCCTGGTCCGGCCTTGACGGTCGCTCCAAACCAGTAGTCATGTTCAAAAGGAATATCTGAAATAAGTATACTATGTGAGACTGCCCTGTTGATCTCGTAGAACAGTTGCTTTAGTTAGTAGTAGCCCGGAGTTTGGAAGTTGGCGGTATGTTACTCACTGCCTTGGAAAGTACGTTAATTCCTTGGTCCTGGGCCTGATCTATCGCCGGTCGTGTTAGCTTGTCGTCTCATCGGATAAAAGTAAAAAGAAAATAAAGTGCCACTGCAATCTCTGCGCCTATGGCTAATCTCCGCTAAGATTGATTGGTACCTAATGGAACCCCTAGGTGCAGGTCACACATAAAATGGCATCGGGCGCGGACATGGCACGGGCGCCGTCGTGGCGAGTAATATCCACGCCCGAGCTACGTTATTCCGTGTGCCGACAAAGCGCGTGCCACGACCGCGCCCGACGCCATTTATGTGTGGCCTGCGCCCTACATGCCACCGGTCATGTTTAAGTAGAGTGGTAGAGTGTATGTTTGGGTTTCTGCCTTTTTGTTAGAATTTGTATTGCTAACAAAAAGGCAGAAATGCAAACATTGTGGCACTGAGCAATTTCAGTACCTCCAAAACGGGCATAGTGAATGTTGGCAAGAAGGCTGCTAGGCTGAAATAGGATTGGGTGGGTCACGTCAGTCGCATGCGGGTAAGAAACAAATAACAAACACATAACCCTCTTTTTGGGCTTCGCCGCAGTCGGGTAAAAAGAGGTGGCATGACGATCTGGACGCGTACCACAAGGGCTGGTTTGAGGCGGCACAGGAAAAGAGGTCTTGGAAGGATTTCACTGCTGGACAGTACTTACAGGCTAAAAAATAACAACATTTTGCTGGGTAAGGGATTCGAGGCCATGGCCACTTATGTTGCTAAAAACCCCAAAGCGATAACAAAAAATATGGTTTCGTTGTTTTGTTTTTGATCAAACCCATGCATACCTCTTTTTTTGGGAACTTTAATAATTGGTGTGCAGACTTGGTTGTCTATACCGCAATTATACACTTCACCGAAAATATTTTCTCTTGGCGCACTTATTACCAACCTGAAAAAGGTATAAAATATAAATATGTTATTATAAATCAACTAAAAGTATTTCCCTTTCATTTCTAGGTATTTTAAAAACGGACGAACTGAGTCCACTGTTTCCATTTAGGTATGTACCTAAATGTAAACAATTATGCGGTTGGCATAGCATCCTTATAAGGAAATATTTTCTATATACCACTTTTATAAATATATACTGAATGGGTGACTATTCCTCATTCGTTTAACGCTTCGGGATATAAGAATGAGTGATCCATGGTTTTCATAAACACATTTTTTCAGTGAACACATTTGTTCTGGATAGTCCGATTGACCAGTTTAAAAATTTGCTCTCTAGTAGGTTTTTCCTACGTCCAGGGCTTCCAATCTAGGCACAATTAAAACTAGCACCGCACAGCAACTATCGATGAGAGTTACCGAGACTCGAGACTCGAGACTCGAGTGGCGTGCGATTGAAGAGCCCTATAAAGGATTAATGGTAACTTGCCATTGTATGGTTAAAAGGCAACAAATCTAAATAACTCAAAAACTACTGAATTTTGGGGGACATTCATTGCATTTTAACAACGCTAAAACGTTCTGCAAGGAATACGTCGAATTACCAGTAACCCTGTATAAAGTAGTGGATTGTTGTCGGCTGATGATGAAGACCCTCCTGTGGGGTTCGGGATCCGTATGAATTACTCAACAGTAAAACAAAGAACAGCGGTGGCCCAGTGGTGGCGGCCCCGATTTACGAACTAGGTCGTGGGTTCGAACCCAGGCAGGCACATTCTTTAATTTATTTCATCACCGCTGCTCTCAAAACGGTGAAGGATAACATCGTGAGGAAAACCAAAAAGACATGATCCAGGAAGACATGCGACATCTAGGTACCAATCCGCGCTGGGCCCGCGTGGTGATAATTGCCCATTCCCTCTCAAAGACATGAGGCCTCTGTCCCAGCAGTGGGAAAAATTAATAGGCTGTTGATGGTGATGACGAAAACAAAGTCTTACTTACTTTTTGTTAAGGGAATCGTAAGTGATGCTGTAGCCGAAGTACGAATCGTTGCGTAAACGGCGCTCTGCTGGCATTTGAAATATATCCGTCTTTCCCGTGTAGTAGAGTGCAAATACGCTTGGCCATGCAGCCAGGGCCAGGCACCCCCAAATAAGTACTAAAAAAAAAAGTAGTTAAAAAACTAAAAAACCCGACTGAAAAAACTGAAAAGCAAAAAACAAGCACATTTTAAATTAAACAAAACTTGGAACCAGGCGGGGTTCTATTTAGTTCTATGTTTTTCATTAATTCATAATTTAATATTCAAATGAACCCCGCCTGGTTCCAAGTTTTGTTTAATTTAAAATGTGCTTGTTTTTTGCTTTTCAGTTTTTTCAGTCGGGTTTTTTAGTTTTTTAACTACTTTTTTTATTTTCAACTTTTTAGTTCTTTTTTGTTTGTTCTTTCGTTGGTCGCGTAAAATTCATCGCAAATGATTTAACTTTTGTGCTTGTTTATATAGGATTTGTCACTTTGGATTTCTTTTAAACATATAAGTATCATATATTTTTGTAATCTCCTTTTAAAACCCTTTATTTTGATACCCTACTCGACGGTATTGAAAAAAAAAAATTTATTGAATTCCGCGATTTGGCCCCCAAAAACCGCATTTTTTTGTTTTTTAATTTTAATGTAGCCTATAACACTCGCGTCATCAAGACAAATCTAACGATGTATATTTCATTCAAATCCCTTCATCCGTTTAGGAGTTATGAGGGAACAAAGAAACGGACATACATACATACATACACGTCAAACACATAACCCTCCTTTTGGGCTTCGCCGCAGTCGGGTAAAAAAAGCAAGTAAAACGCAATTCAGTATTGTTTTTTGTTAAATCTATTATGACGGGTGTAAAAACACCCTAAACGTAGCCGAAAGGCAATTTTTGGTTTTGTTTTGGGCTCCAAAGGAAGGGAGTGTCAGACTTCTGCTGACTAAAAACTACCTATTTTCCTTCTTAGTTCTTAGTGTCCGGGGCCGCGGCACCTCTTTCGAACAACCCGCAGCTCTGACAGACGTTGATGCCCCTGCAATGTTGCTGACATCTCTTTGAGGAGCGCGTGAAAAACGAACGCGCCGTCAACACGGCCTGTCGTCGTCATAAGACGGACGGATGGTGCACGAGCCCATTACTCACTGTCCACAGTCGCGCACCTACGGTGGCCGGCAGCCATTACGTGGCCCCAGACCTCTCTAGTCTCTCAGTCTCTATTTCTGAGCTGAAGTGTAACTATGTGCTTTTAATTATAATATTTGATTGTAAAAGCGTGGGGCGCTGGAGCAGGAAAGACTTTCTTTTAAACAAATACACGAACAAGAACTCTACATTTTGCCACTGTTGACTGGTAGCCGATCTCTGTAACCTGCTTCCCGAAACATCGCTTAATTTGATTTCTCAGCAAGGTATACAAAAAATCTTTCCTGTTCCAGCGCCCCACGCTTTTACAATCAAATATTATAATTAAAAGCACATAGTTTACACTTCAGCTCAGAAATAGAGACAATTTGAACGATCCGTAATTTATTTTTGACTTATACGTGCACCTATTGGTGCACGTAAAAGCTTGTTTTTTAGTGTTTTTTAAACTATTAATTTATTTTATACTTATTAGTCTTTGGTCAAAGATCATTTCGTGGTCAAAGTTCATTACAAGGCCTTTCTAACAAGTCCAAACACGGCTATAATACGATCATCCATCATGAAGTTCCAGTTCATATCTTCCGGCTCCATCATCAGATCAGCTCGACAGTACCATATTATTGTATTCAGACCTTGAAACCTAATCGTGGTCAAAGTTCATTACAAGACCTTTCTAACAAGTCCAAACACGGCTATGATACGATCATCCATCATGAAGTTCCAGTTCATATCTTCCGGCTCCATCATCAGATCAGCTCGACAGTACCATGTTATTGTATTGTCATTAAAATCACAAACAACTGACAATTTTCATAACACTACGATCTTTAGAAGATGGTTAAATTAGTTTTCTTAGATTTGATTACATAGTTACATACATACAGGTCAACCTAATAAAAGCGTGTTAATAAAAAACAGACCTACCCACACAAAATAAATAGGACAACATAAAACGCTTAAACTGAAAAGGTACTCGTGACTTAACTACCAGCCACTTGGGTCGATCTTTAGGTTAAGCCGCGCTTGCCTTGGTTGGTCAGTGGATGGGTGACCACCCGTCACATACCGAGTTTTCTTCGTGCCTCGGAAAGCACGTTATGCTGTTGGTCCCGGCTGCCATATATATAGATCTTTGGCAGTCGTTACAGGTAGTCAGTGACCTGAAAGTCTGACAACCAGTCTTACCAAAGGGTATCGTATTACCCAGTATTAACTGGGTTGTGGAGGTCAGAGAGGCAGTCGCTCCATGTAAAATACTGGTATTCAACTGCATTCGGTTAGACTGGAAGCCGACCCCAACATACTTATTTGGAAAACGGCTAGGCAGATGATGATAAAACGCTTTAACTGGCATCTTTATCTAACTACTACTTAGATCTACTGAGGTTATTTCAACATTTCTACAAAATATTTATCAACTATCTAAAATAAAAAAGCTAAGGCTCGGCATCTACTGGCCGTACACACTCTTGTCGAAAAATGATCCTTATCGTACCATTAAAATACTTTATTAACGTTTTTACTTGCATGCGCAATAAATAAATTCTGCCTGTAAATCGAAGTAAATGAAACACGCTGGGTACACACGGCTACACATCAAGCTATACAAAACCAGTATAATCTGATCGTTCATTGTGTGAAAAGATCTAGTAGAGTGAGGCCAAGATTAACTGGTTTTGTATAAACACTGTTTTAAGCTTTCACGGTTCATAACTATATTTAAAATGTCACTTACGGGATATCTTCCGTGATTTTTATTTGTTTTGAGTTCCCGATATTTCGACGCTGTTGCAAGCGCCATGATCGCGGGTTAACTGGAGAATGCGGGTGGATGGAAAAAAAAATGTTAGGAGCAGACGAAAGAATAAAAGATAAAGAAAGAGGGTAGACAGATTGTCTACCCTCTTTCTTTATCTTTTATTCTTTGTTTTTTTTTAATTTTATTTTTTTGTTTTTGTTTTTTTTCTTTGTTTTTTTATTTTTTTGTTTTTGTTTTTTTTCTTTGTTTTTTTTTTTTTTGTTTTTGTTTTTTTTCTTTGTTTTTTTTTGTTTTTTTTTTTGTTTTGTATAGCTTGATGTGTAGCCGTGTGTACCATCGCTTGATATTAAAGTTATTATACAAGTAAAAATAAAACTTACAATTCATAATTTCTTTTGCTAGACAGGGCACACTACCTATTTTGATCACAAACCCAACAAAAATGATTTTGTAATTAGCTTTCCGCATTGATTTCGTCGGTACTCTTAACATTCCAATCATAATATAATTTTCAACACACTTGCTCGTAAAGTGAGCCTTATTACATCGTTCTTAGGGCCATAAACCGAACTATAACTCACACGTGCATAATAATATTATACACTAGTGCATAATAAAAATATCACTACAAAGTTAAGTTAGTACCTTACTGCAAATTATATGCGAGTAAACAGAGCATTTTCAATTTAACCGGGTAATACCGTTTATTTTTTTATTTTATTGGTTGAGTTGCTATGTTCTTAAAGTTTCGATACAAAAAAGATCGTGTTCAATAGTAAAAATAAATTAAATGTACCTAGTGCTTGCTCATATTATTTCATGCAACTTTGAATTTAAATGGATAACTTTAACTTGTACGTTTTTAATAAATGAAACTTTAACTCAAATAATATAACTTTTGTAATATTATAAATATAACTTTTTTTTAAATAAATAAACCTCATTCTTTTGTCTATGGTCGATCGCCATTGTTACAATTTAAGTTTGAATTTCATGGTGGCGCCACTGGTCAAGAAAAATGCATCGCTACGTCAAACTTAGTACATTTATTTTAGTTCCGTGTTTTCCCGCATGCACAGATAAGTTGGTAGAACTGTAGATGCGCGCGCATAGGAAAACCGATTATTTTTTCCCGCTATTGTGAAAAAAAAATCAGAACTCGTTTTAACTGTTGAAGATGACTTTTTAGTATTATTTTCTTCACAAGTGTGTTGAAAAACGTCGTATGATACACGTGTGTATTGATGATTACCGTCCTCGGCTATCTTAAGACCCTCACCTGACGGCTCGGGTCTCAATGGCGCCTCGGCGGTAATCACCTACATTACACACTTATACCATAATGTACTATAAATACATTACTGTTTCCTTTTACCCCATTAGTATTCTAATAACTACCACATTATTAAAACCGACATTTATTGGAATATAATATTACTTTCTGTGGTTAGAATTATATTAATTTTCCTGTTCAACTACTTACTACATATTTGATAACGTCCTTATAAATAACAAAACACTATAATATAATATAAAAAACAAGGGCCAACAAGTTCAGCCAGCTCTTAACTTGCACGTCTTTCTACATCGTTATTATATAAAATACTAGTGACACGCCCCGGCTTCGCACGGGTGCATAAAAGATACTAAAACCTTCCTCTTGAATCAATCTATCAAAAAAAAAAACCTGCATCAAAATTCATTGCGTAGTTTTAAAGATCTAAGCATACATAAGGACAGACAGCGGTAAGTGACTTTGTTTTATACCATGTAATGATAGTGATAGTTATGATAGTGATGTAGTGATAGTGATGATGGTGCAGAATGATCTCAATACGAATGATATTTTTAGTTTACAAGAGTGTCCATGGAGTTTCTTGCCCATTCTTCCTCAGATCTGCGCTTTGGAATGGGCAACTACAGTACTTTCACAAGTTATTATCCCTTGTGAGTGTGAGTGTAGTGGCTTGTAATTGTCATAATGAAATAAATATATAAGTTTGAAAAAAAGTAAAACAAAGTTATACCATCATCCCCACATCGAAGGGTCCTTTCCTTTCCTACTCCGACCGACTTTACATAAATATTTCAGTCCATTGCAGGTAACATTACGAAGGTGACAAAACCACCTGATCGCTAAGGTCGACCGCAGTGACTTCACAGTACTAGTTTTAATGTTACTATGCTTAACGCAGCAAGTCGGCACGGGCATACGGCACGTAAGCGTTTTCATAAAATTACAAGGAAACCACTGATTATGCGTTTAATACTTGTTTTAAATGCACTACTATTAATATCATAAACGGGATATTTACCTTGTTTTAAATGGACTACTTTGTGAAGTCTTATTATAGCATCTCAAACAGTAACCCATGGAAGATGAGCCTACTTTAGCGAATCTGAAGTCTAAAACAGAAAAACATAGGGTCGCTATGGTCTGCAATTGCGATTGGACTTTGCGATTAGTTCGCGGTCTGCGCTTTCAGATTGGTATTTTTGCCTATGTGATACCGCGCTCACAAAAAAAAACGTTGCTTAACAGCCGCTACGGTCGATCTAATTGAACGAAATTGCGATCGTAATACGATTGTATTTACAGAGTTATAATCAACAACCTTATAAGTGGATGTGACCTGTGATGTGTGTTCATTGAATGACTATTTTTATTTTTTTTCGGTCGATAGTTTAACGTGACAACGTCATAACAAAACACTGATGAAATCGCTCACTGTACGCTACGGCGCGCGGCGCAAGCGTACAATGAGCGTAACGGGACAATGAGTCATCCTTTTCGTGCATGTAGCCGTCGTTCATCGATTTATTAGACGTTGTCACGTTAAAAGTCAATCAATGGGGTTAAATAAACTAAAAGTGGTTTTATTGATGAATTTAATCATTACAACTCACAACTTGACACTGGCCATCAAAGTGCAAAAACCGTACTCAAATATGGATTACATGGGCTACCCTGGCGCTCCCACTTTAGGGGTAGAACCTCCAGCTCCTTACTATCAAATGGCATTTAATCAGTTATGAAACGTGTTAAATACACATTGTTCATTTATGTCTTAATTGAAGTGTTGTATCAGCTCTTCAGAATACTAGATTCTGATGAGTGTTTGATTTAATTTATCTTTGAGACTGTAGTTCTATATATCTGTAAGCATCGTTGCGAAACTTGAAGGGAGGTTTGTGGTATGTTTGAGAACAAGAACAATTCATTCACGGATCGAATGCGGTCACCTTGAGTGAAAATTAAACGTATTTTGATTTTACAGAATAGTTATGTGACTGGAAACATTTCTTGAGGTTTTCAGATATATATTTTTTTTAATCTTTGCCCCGCACTAGGAATTTCTCCTGCATCGTGGGTGCGTTCACGATCATAATATTATAGACTCACATACATAAATACCAAGACCCAGAACAACTATCAGTAGGTCATACAAATATTTGTTCCGTGCGGTGATCGAACTCGTGACACGCAGCGCAGCAGTCCATTGCTTGAGCCACTGCACCTACCGTGCCGTCAAAGTTGTGAAAGCATCGTTGCAATCACAAATAGTACATTACTGCAGCGGCCAGCAACAGAGGCATTGATGGACGAACGAGTAAATGTGGGCCGAGGCGAAGCCGAGGCACACATACGTAAGTCCATCAATGCCTAGTTGTGGCCAAGGCTTGTATAGTACTTTTCTCAAATAATGCGAGGAAATTAAATACAATTTACTTTTCAAAATCACATACAACAATAATTTTTCACGCGTTGAAGAGTTCAGCCAATTCGAAATTTAAATAAAACCTTTAATAAGTCACCTCCTTGGTTGCTATGGTTCAGAGTAAAAGATCGTTCCATTTTTAAATAACACGACAGATATGAGTTTAGTATGTAATTTATTTGGCCGCTAAACACGACAGATATGGATTTTCATACAACTTTTGCCGGCCGCTGGTCGCATGTATCTGGCCAGTACAGCAACTTCGATTTATCTCGAAGAAGGTTGTCAAAATAATGCTCAAATTTCCAAGCATGTTTGAGAAAAAACAATTTAAAATCATCAAACGTCCGTTGTTTTGTCCACATCTTATGTCAATGTAGTAATAAGACTTTATGGACGAAGCTCATATGACCGCCAGACGTTTTTTTAATTGCTTCTAACGTGAAGTAACCTTACTTAATGAGTTTCCTCTGAGCCTCGGAAAGCACATTAAGCCATTGGTCCCGGCCATATATAGATCTTTGGCAGTCGTTACAGGTAGTCCGTGACCTGAGTCTGACAACCTGTCTTACCAAAGGGTATCGTATTACCCAGTATTAACTGGGTTGTGGAGGTCAGATAGGCAGTCGGTCCATGTAAAATACTGGTATCCAGCTGCATCCGGTTAGACTGGAAGCCAACCCCAACATTTTTGGGAAAAAGGGATGTATGTTGACGTGAGATTGTCATTTCTCTCACTCTGAACCAGAATACTATGATTTTGCCCTTGCTTCTGCTGACTTTGACATACTATAATATTTGCTTTCACATAGATAAGAGAAGTATTTATGACGTAAAAATAAAACGTTCCGCTGAAAACCCGCACACATTGGTATTGCTAATAGTGAGTAATGCCAGTAGTTTACATACTTTAGATTATCTGGAACCTGCCAATCGTGGCCTAGACATGGTATTTGATGGCACTTCTGTTATCATAAGTATACCTAAGTATGTATGGACGGAGGTTATATCAATATGGGAAAAGTATTGTAAAGATGTTTTGCAATAACTATATAAGTGGTCGGTTTGTTCATTTGCTTATTTTTTTTATTAGCCTGTACAGTCCCACTGCTGGGCAAGAGCCTTCTCTAAATCCATCTTAAGCTTCTTTAATTGTTATCAGATCGTCTCACCATCTCTCGCTAGGCCGGTTTCAGCGGCATCGTCCATCTTTCGCAACTATATCGTGTGGGGTTTTTTCCCATCGGTCATCCTGCATGTAGCTGAAGTGGCATTTAGATAATATTCATGAAAATTGCAGCAAACATTTTTAGGAGCATACAATTTGTAGTAAGGATTTATAGAACAGCCTTTTTTAAAACTAAAATCAGCACATGACAAAGATTTAAATCTTACAACACCGAAAAACAGAGGTCTGTGGATGTGTAAGCATCGAATAGGTACATACCGAGTATTATTGATCTGTAAATTCTATAATGTAATTGTGTTTTGTCTTATTTTTCTAGTATTTTTATTGAATGTACCTAATTGCTAATTATGATCACTTGTGATTGAAATAAATGAATTATTATTATTATTATTATTACCGAGAGCCTTCTTTGCCTGAGAAATCACGTTAACCCATTCATACGAAGCATTTTGCTAGATCTTTTATTATGCGCACAGCCAAAGAGTGGTGGAACTACTTACCTGCGTCGGTTTTCCCGAGATCATATTATAACCTCAATCTATTTAAGTCGCGAGTAAATAGGCTTCTTCTGGGAAAGCTCGTTCGACCTCTCCTCTATCCCTAGGGCAAGATTGAGGTCAAGAGTACGCCCATCACAAATAAAAAAATAATTAAAAAAGTCGGAACGAAGAATCTGTAAGCCTAGAGTCTGGAAACCAGTGTTACTAAGGAGTACCGCAACTGGATTCTGGAGACGAGATTGGCAGTCGCTACATGAAAAAAATCGTAATATATTGTATAATGTTAGAGTGAAAGTTGACTTTAACATAACTGTTGAGAAATCGCTCTATATAGAGATGATAATGAAACCTTTAGGTATTACAAACAATATTGTAGGAATGTAAGCAATCTTGTTATTTATACGTAAACAACTGTTATCTTTTAAATATAAGCCCTAAGTGCGGGCACCAATCGATTAGTATCACGTAAACCAGCAAAATGATATTATTTCACTTATTTGTTAGTGTTACTCTTTTACAAACATGTTTGACGGAAGTTGAGGATAATTTTAATTTGTATAGCAATCATAAAATGTATCATATACAGGGGAGTAAGGAAGGAATGGACAAATTTGTGGACTTCCTCGTGAATAATCATGTAAGTAATTGTGTATGGTTACCCTTGCTGGCAGGAAGGAAATTGCCACACCACATTCCCAATGGTATACCGGGTGTGAAAACATCCTTAACGAAACTGGAAGGCACGTGTTCTTCCTGTCAATACGATTTGTTTTATTGTACTGTACCATACCTTTTATTAACGGATATATTGATAGTCAAATCTCCAACTTTATCACACTTTCATAAGGTTCCGTATCCGAAGGGTAACCAGCGGAACTCTAATACTAAACGTCCACTGTTCGACAGTCCGTCCGTCTGTCTGTCTGCCAGCGGCGGTTTCTCATTATCCGTAATAGGTAGACAGATGATTTTTATTTAGTAGCTGCTAAAATAAGTGGGTGTAGTGGGATAGTGGTTGGAAAATGATAGGGATGATGATGACTTTATGCAAAGATTAAGTTATCTATCTATATAAATAAAAAGAGAAGTCCTGACTGACTGACTCATCAACGCCCAGCCCAACCCTTGGACCTAGAAAGCTGAAATTTTGCACAGAGGTTCCCTTTATAATGTAAACAAGGAGTAAGGAAGGATTTTTTGAAATTCGACCCCTAAGGTAGTTAAATAGGGGATGAAAGTTTGTATGGAAAATCGTCATATTCACGCGGGGGAAGCCGCTGGCAAAAGCTAGTGTTTAAATAATAGTTCTCTCCTTCCATGCACCAATAAAGGGTATATTCTTTACGAAGCCGAAAGACACTTGTTCTCCTCGTTATTGCGATATTTTTTTGTTCTTGATTATGCCTGGGAATTTGCTAGTAAAGCAGCCAAATTGGAAGGCAAAGCTCAAAAAGTTTCACATTTTTTTTTTGAAATATTAGTTTTTGAGGTTGTAACTTTACTTTAATTACCTCTATGACCCGTTTAAGTCATAAGTCATAAGGTTTAAAGTGGGCTTCATTTAATTTTATCGTAATATGTGATTTTTTACTTAAAAACTGTTGATCCCAACAATATTTTTTGTGAATGATCACTTAGTTCGATGTCTGCTTGGTTAACGGTTTTGGTGAAGGGTCCCTTTTTTTTTGGTGGGTGGAAAATCATCAAATAACCCCCCTCGCTCTTGGGCAGAGCGAAAGGGAGTGTCAGACTTTTACTGACTAAAAACCAACCCATGTTCCTTCTTCACCCTTGTGCCGAGGCTGCGTTATCCCTTTCGATAAATCGCAGCCCCCACAGGCATCCGCAGCCCCGACAGGTATCCGCAGCCCCGACAGGCATCCGCAGCCCCGACAGGCATCCGCAGCCCCGACAGGCATCTGCAGCCCCGACAGGCATCCGCAGCCCCGACAGGCATCTGCAGCCCCGACAGGCATCCGCAGCCCCGACAGGCATCTGCAGCCCCGACAGGCATCCGCAGCCCCGACAGGCAGGGTCCCTTAACACGTTATTTTTTTCGGGGGGCTGGGAAATCATCAAATGACTCCTCCCGCTCTGGGCAGTGCGGTAGGGAGGGAGTGTCAGGCTACTGACTAGAAACCACCCATGTTCCTTCTTAGCCCTTTGTTTCAAGGCCGCGGTATCTCTTTCGAACAACCCGCAGCTTCGTTAACACCCTGTATTTGCTTTTAGGAGATACCATACCACTCGAACACCCCAAAAGGATGCCACATGCTTGTGGCCCCGTCTCTGGTGCCAGTTGTGGAAGATATCGCCAAAACCCACGTTCTAAGCACCAAAGTGATCCTTGATGATTATTCTGAGTAAGTAGAATAATTTCTGATAGGTACTTCCATGCATTAAATTAATTTTAACAATTAATTTATTTATTTGATCATAACTCACTACATTATTTTGTGGTTATTACTCAGAACTGCCTACGTTATTTACACTAATATAAATAACGCTTTACCTATTTACTAATATTATTGTAAAGAGGTAATGTTTGTATGTTTAAATGTTGGGGAAAACCTTTTAAACAAATTACCCAATTTCAAAAATTATGTCGTGATGTGTTTAAAAAAATATGTAAAACCGCACTATATTTTAGGACCACAATAGTATATTTTGTTAGATGCGGACGAAGTTGCGCATTTACCGACTAATATTAAAAATGCGATAGTATTTTTTTTTTGTACGCCTTACTCTGTCACGCCTAAACCCCTGAACCGATCCCAAAATTTTATATTCCTTTAAATTTTATTTTTAAGATTTATTCGTAACGAAAACAATGATAGAAAGTACAATTATGGTTTCTCATGGACTGCTTACTACGATGTTGATGATGTGAGTATTTTGTTGTGATGTTTACTGTAAGTATTTTAATTTTCTTAAAACTTCGCAGAATTAATCTAACCAAATGAGATTTCCTCGATATAACCCAAAAACAATATCAATGTGCCGATATGGCCCGCCTCCTTTTTTGGCCATTCTGCGCAAATACCAATGAGGTTGAGTTTTAAGTTTGTGGGCACATGCCACATAACATGAAAGCTAGATGCTTTCCGAAAAAACATGGTTTCTTATCAACCTAGACCCCTTGATTTTTTTGTGGGGGTGGGAAATCGTCAAATGACTCCTCCCGTTCTAGGCAGAGCGGTAGGGAGTATCAGACTTCTACTGAGTAAAAACCACCCATGTTCCTTCTTAGCCCTTGTGCCGAGGCCGCGGTATCTCTTTCAAACAACCCGCAGTCCCGACGAGAACCTAGACCCCTTAAAATGCAATACATAATTTAATAATAAATATCCAAGAACTAATTCAACAGATTTACGGCTACCTTCAAAACATGAGTCGCCAGCACTCAGAGTGGGCGCAAGTGGTGGTCGGTGGACAAAGTTACGAAGGTCGACAGATTTTAGGTTTGAGGATAAACACACCAACAGCTGAGGATAAACCAGTCATGTTTATTGAATCAGGCAAGTATTGTATTGATATTCTGCATTATTTAGTGAGGCTAATTTTGTATAATTGGCCTGATTTATTTCCTGTCGAAATCCAGAAGTTCGTCGAAATAGGATGGTTTGAAGTTAGTTGATCATCGCCTGCCACCTTCCACAGAAATTCGTGAAAAAAATTACATCTATATTTTCTTTACTTCTACAACCGAGTGCAATAAGACCAAAAGCACTTACAATGTAGTACGCAGTTGTTTTTTTTTACTATTTTCTCCGCAACTCTGCTATATGCAAAGTTGGCCGATAAAAATAAAAAATATTTGTTCCGCAAAGGACTTAAAAAGCCACGTACATCTGGCCACTGCTTTCTCCTTTTTTCGTTATTTCATAATTTCAGCCGAAAGACGTCCACTGCTGGACATAGGCCTCCCCTAAGTGTCGCCACATTGACCGGTCCCGCGTGCGTCTCGCATCCAGCGGGTACCCGCAACCTTATTTATTTAGCTTCGATATTTAGCTTTTGATAATAGAAACTTTGTAAACTGACTGGCAACCTGTACACGTATAGGGAAATGAAACACACTACCCACACCAAAAATTAAAAGACGATCGGGAATGATTCGAATTCAAATATTATATTCTTTCTTTTCTTGCCAAGGTTTCTTGCATCTTGACCATCGGCCATCATTATCATAATCCAACTCACTACATTATCCAACCTCCTTTGGCACATTGCCAGCTGTATGGAAATCGGCGGGAAAACTGACGTAGCATTTTTTTTTTATTTGACAGGCATCCACGCAAGAGAATGGATCACGCCTGCTACTACGACCTACTTTATCAACGAGCTCCTAACCAGCAGTGATCCAGAGATAACCTATATGAGGGACCAGTTTGATTGGCATATCTTCCCTACTGTTAATCCTGATGGGTACCACTACACTTTTACTAAGGTTAGTTACTGAAAATATTGTTTAACTACGGTACTCAGAGATATAATGATTACTTAAGCCGTCACTTAGTAAAGATTTACCATACTTTTGTATGACAAAACTGTCAAAACCTTTACTAAGTCATGGTCTAAGTAATCAGCTCTCTGAGTGCGGCAGTAAGTGAAAACGACTAACATTAAAGAAAATTCAAATTATAAACATATTCATGCCAAGATTGAAGTTAAAAATTGCCTGTTAATGCCCTAATCTTATATATTTTGTCAAAATACTAGACAGTATGTTGGTCCAGTAGCTGCAATAGCCACTGCTGACCATATGGTCCTGGTGTCGATTTCTGGGTTGGTCAAAGTGTTGTTGGGTTTTTTCCGTGATTTTTTTAGAAGCCAAAAGTCTGAATTTATATTCGATTAATAGTAGTAGCCGCGCCCACTATATTAATATTTGGGATTATATCATAACTGATAAGCCGGTGACGGGTGTTCTATAGATCTGTTCTATCTGCCCAACCGTCCAACGAAAATAGACGTGATAGTGTGTTTTCGTAAAATAAAAACGATTTATAATGGGTCGTTACCTAAATTTCAATTAACTAATGTTTCAGGATATTAAAATTAGTTTATTGTTATGCCGTCATATATTTACCTTAATATTACTTCTTCCTTCCTCATTGAGCTCGAACTGAGATTATGACCACAGGATTACAGAGGAACGGGAAAAATTGCTAAAAATACCTAAGGTAAAAACAAAAATACCACCATTGTTTGTCAAACAATAGCATTATAACTACTTTAAATAATATTTACCGTTAATATTTAAAAATATAAATACTATTGATTTATGAGTCAAGGAGTATTATAATATTTGGTATATTTCAAGGCGGCAGTTTGAGTCCACTTTGGTTCTGCCTCGCCCTAAAGCACACTGCTGGGGGATTTAGTTTTATGTATTTACTAGCTATTGGCCGCGGCTTCGCCCGCGTGGATGTCGGAAATATAAAAATTGACGATTTTCCAAAACTTTCATCCCCTGTCTCACACCCTCGGGGGTTGAATTTTGAAAAATCCTTTCTTAATGGATGCCTACGTCATAAGAGGAATACGTGTGCGAAATTTTAAGTTTCTAGCCCTAAGGGCTTGGCCTGTGCGTTGATCGACATTCCATTACCTTTGCATTTTATATGTACAGAAAAAAAATAACCGGTTGAGGACTAGATAGTCAGGTCAATCTTACCTCCTTTAAGTGTATGATGTAAAACCATTTGCCTCAACATATTGCGACTATTAGAGCTGAACTGAAAGTAACTTGAACTTTTAGTAGCGCCATCGGGATGGAGTTCGAGGCAGACAAAATAATTTGCAGTCATGTATGTAAAGCAAAGGGTGCTTCACTTTTTTTGCTTTTTTGGGGGGTGGGAAATCTTCAAATGACTCCTCTCAGTTTAGGCAGTCGAGCGGTAGGGAGTGTCAGACTTCTACTAACTATAAACCACCCATGTGCCTTCTTAACCCTAGGGCCGAGGCTCGGTATCCCTTTCGAACAACCCACAGCCCGTGTAGATATCCTCTTAAATAAGTATTTGAGTAAATCAGCAAGCAATCATTAAAGCAGCGCTTCTTTGGTTACCTAAAAAAGGTACTAAAAATAGCCTTATTTGAAGTGAAAACTAGGTGCACTCCTTCAACGGTTGGGTCATGCAGGTTTAAATGTAGGTACTCTTTTGGCACACACAAAATTAAATGGACTCACATGGAACCCGAGGCCCTGGTCATCATAGATGGTATCCTGCTAACCTCAAACCGTGTTACATGCGTGATGTTACAGTACATCCCGCTGAAGTGTGAGGGTCGAGGCTTTTTATGCAAAGACCATCCAACCACGAGGTGTGCAGTCTCAGGGAATATTATTTTAAAGTCGAGGTGGTTATGCACCGAGCTGTGGTTGTAGTTGACAATGATAATCCTTTGAGATCCCGCCAAATCCTTCCCGTGATATAATTTTTGACCTAAAGGTCACCAGAAAATCTGTGGGCTGTTAGTAATGGTCAAAAATCAGTTACAGGAAGACTAAAACTGTTGTAAACATCAAATTAACAGACGTGAAACGGGAAAATGCTAATTTCAAATCACACTTTTAATTTTAGGACCGAATGTGGAGGAAAACAAGGTCGCGTTCCGCTAATGGATGCTATGGGGCTGACCCTAACCGGAATTGGGACTATAACTGGATGAGTATGTTTAGATAAAATAGTACTTACTTCACTTTCTTCATATTTTGTACCGACAGAATAAAAACTCGTATTTTGCCCAGTAAATAACAACATACTTATATACTAAATTGTAAGTTCGGATGAAGCAGGCAATCTCTGAAATTACTGATTTTTATACCATAAATTCATTCAATGATGTAACGCTACACTCTTGTCATTTATCACGGATTGTGTTTTTCATGCGGTTAAAGTCATTAGTAGAATCTAGTTTTGTATAAACTTCTAGACGACTTCTACCGATGACCTGGTGAAAGTTGTGGGGTTCCGTTGAATGTGGTAACACTTAGGGGAGGTCTATCATCAGCAGTGGACGTCTTTCGGCTGAAATGAAGATAATAAACTTCTAAAGGAATAAGACACAAGTTTCACTTAGTGCTGGGTCCTCCACCATGTTTATATTCGGTGTGGAATGGATAATATTATTATTAGGTATCATCTTCCTGCCAATTTTAGCACACGTGCAGACAACATGGGCCAGGAAATAAAATATTACATGTTATCCCAGTGTAGTGGTGCATTCGAATAATATCTTACGCTAGGGAATGAACAACTACAGTACTTTCAGAAGTTAATAAATGTCTTATGACTGTGACTGTAGCTTCGTTTTATTTGTTTTTCTGACATTCTAAAGTGCCTGTATTGTTTTAATTGAAATAAGTGCTTTGAGTTTGAGTTTGCGTAGCTACGGGCAAATGCTAGTCTCTATAACCCGTCATCATAGCTTTTTTTGCAACGGTGCTCCTTATCACACGTTACCGTTCTAATTTGTGTGGTGGCTGAGGGGCTTCACCGAAAAATATGTAACAATGAAAAATTACAGCAATAAACCGACCTCTTTGTGCGTTGTGATTTTCGAGGCACTTCCCGATCACCTAATTTATTTATTTTTTAATATAAATAAGGAACTTCGTTCCAACCAGGACATAAGACATTAATTTCTCTATTTTAAAGTAAAACTATTAATTTCCAGATTACAGTTCCTCAAGCAACCCTTGCAACTACCAGTTGTACGCTGGATCAAAGCCCTTCTCAGAGATCGAGACCAGAACGCTCTCTGAGTATATATCTGGACTAGAGAACATGTTGGGTTATATCTCGTATCATTCCACTGCGCAGACGTTGCTTCTTCCATACTCCGACTCCAGCGAGCATGTTGATAATTATGATGACCTGGTAAGGATTTCTTAGAAAATACCTATTTCATGTTTTTTGGGTTATAATTTAGCGATGATTTTCGCGGGATGACTGATAGATGCTTAATGTACATATAAACAGATAAGGTTATCGATTTATTATGATTTGTCTGAATTTGTGTCTGGTTGATAGCCATAATAAATTATGATCGTCCTCTATTACATGGCAGATAAACATAATTGGCAAAATGTGGCTGTACTATTAGGTATACTTCTGCCTAACCCTTTTTATTTTTTGGTGGTTGGGAAATCATCAAATAACCCCCCCCCCCCCCCCCCGCTCTTGGGCAGAGCAGAAGGGAGTGTCAGACTTCTACTGACTAAAAACCAACCCATGTTCCTTCTTCGCCCTTGTGCCGAGGCCGCGTTATGCCTTTCGATAATCCGCAGCCCCGACGGGCTTCTGCCTAACCCTTGGTGATTATTAATAGACAATGCTGATAGGTTACCGCCGCCGCACCGCCACGCCGGTACGTCATGGTAGGGCACACAGTCGTGCTGTTTGGCCTCCTTAGAGCTCCGTATGTTGTCTTGTCCGATTTTTCGCAATCAAATCTCGGTGACTATTCGTAACACAAATCGTTCAAACCTCCCACCTTTTAAAACCCTTTTCTATATCTCTCTTTAATTCGTTTTCTTTATTTTGCAGAAGAAGATCGGAGAGACGTCTCTTCGTTACGGTTATGCAGTTAATAAGGCTAAGTACGATGGACCTGGAACAGCTGCCGAGATTTTGTGTAAGACCACTTGAATTATATTTTTAACATCAATCTTAGATATGCTATTGCTATTGTTATATGTTTTTTTCTGTGAACGTAACGTCACCTTTGGAGCCTATCAGAATACCAGCGCTGTGATATTTGTCATAAATGTTACATCACCGTGCTGAGATAGGGGCCTATTGGCTTCGCACGGGACTAATTTAAATCTAATGTATGTGTATGTCCTAATTTTAAGTGTTACTAATTATGTTTACTTTGTTAATCTTTATTTTTTTGTCAATTTGTTTTGTCCTGTGTGAAACCAATAAATACTTTTTCTTGCTTTCTCTCTATTATAATGCACAAAAGTTCAAGGTGTCCAGATCTGATTTGCTAACGGTGGTCATAAAGGATGCTTACCAACGCAATCCAAGGAAGGGTATTCAGTTGAAAATTCACCATTTTTTTTCCAGACAAGGCTTCCGGAGGTAGTGTCGACTGGGTACGACACACCATGGGAACGGATCTCGTATACGTGTATGAGCTTCGAGGAATATACTTCTCCTGGCCTCCAAGCAGGATCCATGAGCAGGGAGACGAGGTCACCCAAATGATGGTCGGGCTTGTTAAGGAGGCACATAATTTGGGATACTTTTAGAAAAAAAATACAATTATTTATGAGCTAGTGTGCGAAAAGTTTAATGAGGAAATGAATTATTATTGATGCCCTTGTATTCCTGAAGTTATAAATAAAATGTGCTAAAATAATTAGTGTCGTATTTTATTTGATTTTTCCTGACAACGAACAAAATTAAATGTTGATTTTAAAAGTTTTTGAATTTAATGTTGAATACACTGTTGAAGAGACTGTTTGTCGTGAGGAATGTTTGAGTATGAGTGGGGCAAGGTTATCAACCCCTCCCGGGTTTATAACCTTGCCTCACATGGGAAAAGACTTATGATTTCGACACTGGAATTAAACAGAGATTTCGCCTATGCATTTACGAGATCATCATCATTTTTCAACTAAAATACTGCTGGATGCACTACCGAGTTCTTAAAGGACTACCAGTGATTACTTTTGTGACCTAAGTAATAAGGTTGAAAAGTGGTCAACCGTCATTGAGCGCGGTAGTACAGGCTTCGTACATGGATTTCTAAATCAATCATCAAAGTTATTAAAAAGATACCAGTCAATAAAAATATAACTTTATTAACTAACTGAACACATTATTATTACTAACACACACATTATTATACATTATTTTCTAAAAAGTATTAATTTAAAAAAAGGAATTGTTCTCTTCTTATAGTCTTTGACAAACACTTAAGGTTCGTCGTCTACCACTAAACCCACGTTGTCTTTGGTCGTCACTGGTCGAGCCTCCTCGAAGGGGCAGTCGTCGTCTACGTCCATTTGTAACTGAAAAAGAAAAAGAAGTAGGTAACTTTTTTTATATCAAATTAATATAAAATGTTTAATACGTTGTGTTTTCTAAGTCTTCTACATTAGTTCGTGTTGAGAATCGCCACAATGGTTTATCAAAAGCCGTGTACGCACATACGAACACGACTTGAACATTTGGTTCGTACACGCCTTTCGAATTTGCTGTCCATACGTACGAACCAAAAACGTTCAAGTTTCATGTTTGTGTTCACTAAGTTCCTGTTTGTATGTGCGTACAGCGCTGCGTTAGAAGTGATTGACGAAACATTTATTTTATTAAAGCTCTTCGAACACCGTCCATACTAATAGGATCACAACATGTTTTACAAACAGAGTGTTCCATATTCGTTAGTATTAAGTGCGCACGTGCAAACCAAGTTGTTGCGTATCATGGCAACGCAACAAAGTTCGTACATACGTACACGGTTAAATGCTCCATGGTTGTTACAGATTCATGGTGACAGAATAAGTAGTCAATACATTTACAGTATGAATGGGTAAAAGAGGGATTTATTCAAGATCGCGGCAATTTCTAGTGTACCTATATTTGATACGGCAAACATGCGGTTTTATTTAAACATTATTTGGAACAATTAAATACCTACCCTTAGTCATCATATCCCTCGTTTAACCTGACATCCTGTAGAGTAGAAATAACATAATTTTAGTAACAGTACAAAATCTACCACTTCTTCTTTCGTACCAATCGCGTGTCTAACCTGGTTGCAAAGCTTTTATGCCACCCATATGTATCTGATTTGGTTGTTCATGACTCGAAAAAATCAGAGAGTGATGATCGTTTTTTTTTCATTATGGTTCGAATTCGAGACCTATGACTTGGTTGACTTGGCAGTCACACCCCTAGGCCATTATAACATATCGACATTATTGTTAAATACATGATGAATTTATGAAATGGCCGCCCATTTACTTACGCCTTCTGCCGGTCCATCCATCGCGGAAACATGAGTGTCTCGTCTCTGTAAATAAAACAATAACATCAAAGATAAGAAACCGGTATGTCTTGGAACCAAAAAATTCGAACACATGTGACGTCTATCAACCCGCACTGGGCCCACGTGGTTGATTATAATCCATCCCTCTCCTAGAGAGGAGGCCTGAGTCCCTGCAGTGGGAACATTATAGGCTCTTGATGATGATGAATTGTTGTGGTTTAGCGTGTAATGTCCTATGGGCATGTCCTATTGGGCTAACTTTGATGACACGGTTGGGACAGTGGCTGAGCGATTGACTGTTGCGTAGTGCGTCACAGGTTTGATCCCCCAATGAAACAAAATATATGTTAGGTATCTTTTGTTCCACAATATAGTATGGCTTATAAATAGTTGTTCCGAGTCTGGGTGTTTGGTTTGTGTTTGTGACTTTAAATGTTTGTAAGTGCATCCACGGTCCATGAGAAATTCCTAGTGTTGGGAAATGTTAAAAAAGAAACAGTGTACCTACATTCCCTCCTGGTGAGGTCAAATAATTCCGCCTAGTACCATACTGTACTTAGCCAGGAGTGATAATTTGGACGCGTTTTGCATAATTATTCCAAATGCGCTTTTTTGTGACTTGACAATACAGGAAATTTTCTCTATTATAATGTAAGTTAATTAAGAATTTATTGCACACATAAACCTTTCGATTACACAAACATATTGGAAAGGACATAGGCTGTTTTTTTCATAACAAGATCACTGCGCCACTGAAGTCGCGGTGAACAATTAGTTTAGTAAAAGCTATTCAATACTCACAATACTCTTCCGTCTTACGCTCTCCTTCGCTACAAGTAGATTTTGCTTCTGTTTTCTTCTGAAGAATCCGCACTGAAAATGAAAAACCATCAATGGTTGAATCAATCAGAAGTTAAGATATACATTATCTGCATCAGAATGGATAGGCCGAAAAGTTCAGCAGTGTCGACTGCGAACCAAAGAAGTTACGTTGGATGAACTACAACTACGTGGACGTTAGATAAAGACAATACAGAGCTTCGAAAAGTCGTGTCAAGTCGTGTGACGTCACAAGCCCCCACTCATGATCTTTGACACCATTTATTTTCGTCAATTTTTATTAATTGATTAAAAAAAAAACCCGTATCCAATATTTTTCGATAATCTGACAGACGGACTAATTAGATTTTTTTTGGTGAAATACCCTATTGACGAAGTTATTGCTGAAAGTACAACCAAAAACAAAAGAAAGGCGAATTGGCAGCCTTCGCCTATTAGAAGTCGGAAAAGTAAGTATGCTTTATGATGTGAACCTTACCTTGTAAAGAATAACTGTCAAAATAATTAATAAGATTAACGCGACTATGAAAGCTATCAAGGCAATGAGCCACTTTCTAGTACCCAAAGTGAGTTCCTTTTGAATGGTGATCCTAGTATTCGATCTGTAAACAAAAAAAAAACTTACGAACGTCACAAATCATGGAATTAATTTTTCAATACGTTACTTTTTTACTGCGGAATAGACAACGGGACTGACTTGCACCAGCTTTTTACATAATAGCGTAGACAAAGGTTTATGCAGCCTTTAACTCAAAAGTGAATTAAAATATAGAATGAAAAAAAAAACTGTTCCTAATTGTGTCAATTCTTTACAAAGAGAATCGTATTCGAAATAGATTTTCTATATACTGTGCAAAAACAATATTAGCAATAGCATTAAATTCATTTAATATTTTCATAATTAAAAAAAAAACAAAATTTGGAGCATATAAACAAAAAAAATGTTTTACAGTATTTTTTTGACAAATTATTTTGCTCCAATTTTGATGACACCTCCGTAGAAGTAAGTACCCAGTTTTACAACAGAGTTCAATGTCGACCGTACTTTAAAAAAAATGTACATATTCATTTGTTTTTTTTGTTTTTGCAAAATAACCTGCTCTTCACCTCGACCACGCAGAGACTGCAGGCCCAGGCCTGCAGTCTCTACACTAATAACGACGCTACGAATGTCGCTAAGTCGTAAAATCGTAAACTTTCTTTAATAGATTTTCAGCTTTATTTCAACAGCATAAGATTAAAAATCTATTAAAGAATGTTTAGTAGCGTCGTTATTAGTGTAGAGACTGCAGGCCCTTATGAAAAACGATGAATAACGTCTATGATGGAAAGAGTGAGACAAAAAGAGGTCAGGGCGTCTAAAATGGTCACTTTCGCAGATCATAATATGAATTGCGTTAAAATTCGTAAAATGGTCACAGACGCAGCTACGATTATGAAAGGTCCAGTTTACGCTTTTTAACACAATTCATATTATGATCTGCTAAAGTGACCAATGTAGACCCCCAGTTCACTCTTGCCTTAATAATTAACTTACAGTGTTTCCAATACCGGGACCACTGTCGATAGAAGCAATTCTGCTGTAGAAGTCATGTTCAACTCAGCGCCATTGACAAGACCATCTGTGCAACAAAAAAGTGCTAGTGATTGTACAGTCGGCATCAGAAATAGATTAACACTACTCAAAGTTTCAAAACAGGTTTTTTAATAAAAAAAATTTAGATATTACTCGTTACTAAACAGTAACGAATATTTTAAAGAATAATATCCGGAAACTTTAAAAAAGAATAACTAGAGTCTAGTTATTTAACTAAAGTATATTCTACGCTGCTGACCGTGCACAGCTTGAGGTACATAACATGTATGGACTTACTTAAACCCCCTGCAAATATTTCAGTGGTCCCGATGATAATGTGAGTCGTATTTGGCGGTAACTCTTTTATAATGCAGCGGTATGTAATTAAACTTGAATCCGTTTGGTCAATCGGGTCGCATTCTCCAAAATCCGGTGCTGTAACCTAAAAGTAGATAGAAAGTATGCGTAACATAACACCATGACTAACTGCCTCCGTGGTTGAGTGGTTTAGGCGTGTGCCTAGTGATCCGGTGGTCTTGGGTTTGGGATTGAAAAACATGTTGTGTAAAGTGGTTCCCAGTTTGGCTAGGACATTGCAGGCTTGAATCACCTGATTGTCTGATAAAAAGATGATTCCGTGCTTCGGAAGGCACGTATAAGATAACAAAGAACCAACAGAAATAACACGAATCGATAAAAAAATTAAGTTTAAACAAGCTTTAAAAGTTTTTTTTTTTTTTTTTCACTTTCTTTCCTTGTCGCGCGAAATGGTCATTTGTACTAAATAACTACGGCAATATGAAATATGACGTCACATTTCTGTAGCGATGTTTTTGTCTAGCACGTCATTTAAAATCAGTTAAAATAAATCATTTTTTGATCGATTTTATTACTTTTTTCACACATCATGTTATTTCTGTTAGTTCTTTGAAATAACATAACATTTTTGAATTTTTTTAACAGTAGATAGCCAATTGTTCTGGACATTGTTAAGATTAAAAAAAGCTACTTACGTCAAAAGATTTAATGTATTGACGAGTGAGTGTCTTCTCCATAGAAACAGTGAAGTTCACCTGTTTCCATGTTATAGTGCCGTTGTTTCTTATCTGAATTTAAAATAAAGAGTGTAATTAACATAGCATCATCATCTGCCTAGCATTTTCCCAACTATGTTGGGGTCGGCTTTCAGGCTAACCGAATGCTGCATACCAATATTCTACATGGAGCGACTATCACTGTCTTAACGACTGTCAAGGACCTAAACATAATAGTAGGAAGAAAGGGGTTTGATTTTTTTGAGCTGGCATATCGACCCACCGCCATTTTGTTTGTTTTTAGAAATCACGGCACACGATGAAATTGGTCTGTACAGGTGATTGGTCGATCTTTACCTTCAAATATCTCGGTAATGTGACACTTTGGGGTACCGTGTTACTGACATATTTTGTTCATCTAAATGTCCTTTACCCATACATACCACTTTCATCGTGGGCCGCGATTTCGAAATAAAACCAAAATTGCACAGGTTGTTATGCCACATCGGTTCTATGCCCTTGCACGAGGGAAACTCAGTATGTAATAGATCACCCATCTACGGATCGACCTCAGTAAGCACTGCATAACCCCTTAAACACCTTTATCGTAGCCGAGATCCACTTTTTCTTTCCGTCATTGTGTTTTTTTTGTTCTGGACCATAACTTGAACTTTTTACTTGCGGAGATATTGAGGGTCAAAGTTTCAAGTTTTAAATTCGTGTACCTACTTAAAAAGGGTACTCGACACTGCACCTGTTTGAGTACTGGGGATCTAAAATGGTCACTTTAGCAGATCATAATATGAATTGCGTTAAAAATCGTAAAAATTGATCTTTCATAATAGTAACTGTGTCGTGTGTGTAGTGGACGTCTAATGGCTGATTATGATGATGATGAGTACTAACTGCGTCTGTGATCATTTTACGCTTTTTAACGCAATGGTCTGAAAGAGTGACTATTTTAAACACCCTGAACCCTTAAAAGGGTGAAGTATTAGATATTTACGAGTATAGGTTTGGTTCTAATAACTTACCGGGTATTCGTGATGGTCATAAACAGTAGCTTTGTCCAAAATCTGTTTATCCGTGATATTGAGCCTGTGAAGGTCCCTGAAAGGATTCATGATATCTTTAAGTTATGATTAAAGTGTTGTTTAAGTAGTGATAGTCTAACGGTATGACTGCTAAGTGCTTAGTCATAGGGTTCAAATTCGAACCAGAGACACGTAACTGGGCCAATTTCAAATTCATCGCAGGTAACTGTGTCCCTCAAGAAAGAATATTTTTTAATAACAAATAACGAAAAATCTTCCAATAAAAAGTGAATAAACTTAAAATAAATTGTAACTTATAGCATCTTAGATAATAATCACTATCAAATTTCGTTATTTTTTCCTCTTTTTTAGGGTAACATAACGGTCATTCTTGGTAACAGAGTTGTTTTCTATATAAAATTATCGTGTCCCAGACAGAACTACAATACAAATATTCATTGATAAATTGTTTTACTGGGAAACTGATAAATTAAAATAAATAGAATAACTAAATAGAGACATTGTTGAATCACATTAAATGCGTTACAAGACAAGCAGATTGATAAAGTGTAATTTTCTTTAATTTTTTAAGTTTGTCCTCGGCTTTATTGAAAATCAAAGCAACGCTCTGTTACCATAGTAATTTAGATTAAAAAATACAGAAGGCGCTACTGTTTTCCTAGCAGTAGCTTCGGCGCGGTGTCAGGGATCTTTCTAGGTAGTTCACGGAGCCTGGGGAGGGACGCAGCGTCAGTCAGTCGGCCGCGTTGCGTGGAAAGAGTCACGTGTGTTTATTCATCTACCACACTGTTACTGATATTTTTGCGTAAGTAATTAGTATTTCTTATATGATTTAACAATATTTATATAGTACATGGAGTTTATATTTTAAATCAGAAGTGTTATTTTTCCTAAGTAGTGTATTTTGTGATTGATTGTTCATGGAATGTTAAATTTACCACTCTGTTACGAACAACTCTGTTACTTAGCACGTGGTAACAGAGTTGTAAACTGAGTAACAGAGTGGTATTTTTATTGGTTTTGGTCCGAATTTGTATAATAATTTGTGTCACACGCTTTTTAATAATTTAACCTTAAAAGAATGTATAATAAATGATAATAAATTAATTGTTTCAAGACATTTTTCGCCTGCAGCAAAAGCAGCGACGTTATAAAGACGTAATAAAAACCCTGAAAAAGAAGCGGCATCTAAAAAAAAAGGACCTTGAGAGATACCATGCAAAGATTTAACATCACGGGAAACCGAGCATTGAAAAAAATAATGGCGAGCTGCGGATGCGAAGCGGAGAGATCGAACCAAGGCTCTTCGCATAGTTATGCACACTCCGGAATGATCACCTGGAATAATGACCGTTATAAAAAAATTAAAAATCATCGGAAATTCCAGAGAATATTGTACCTTTATCTGGCACAGTGAAATTACACCAGGTGTTTACAGAAGAGGAAGGAGTTCTGAAGTACAGAGACTTGAGCTGTTTCTGCCAGCGCGGTTTTTGCTCTTGCATGGATCCCAAAGAATACCGTCCACTGAAACCCGTAGATGAACTATCAATTCATTCTATCGAATGCGAATCAGATTTTTTATACTATCAGTTTGATACTCCATTAGAAATATTTGAGAAGCAGTAGTGCGCTGTTGATTAATGTTGTTGAAAATGTCATGATTATTTTTAAGAAGTTTTTCATTCCTACATATATTTTTTTAAGTCTATATGCTATATATACGAGATCTCATTATTGCAATTTAAAGAAATTACATGTAGTCAATAGTTATTAAGCTAGGTATACGAGTATAATAGTACAACAAACCACTTTGTTACTGTGTTACAACTATGTTACTTTTCTGTCCCCAAAATAAAAGGCATCAAAATATTTTTTTTTGTTAAACTGTTAAGTAAGATATTCTAAATTTGGCTTTATACCAATTTATAAGTTAAATGTTTGTGCAATATAGTGATAATTGATGTTAAATTAAAGAGTTTTCAGAATTTAGATAGAATTTAAGGTTTAATATGATATTTAAAGTAACATAGTTGTTTTTTGAATTTATTTTAATACATATTACTAATATTTAATATTGTGATTCTGCATGTTCCTAAGAGAGAAAAGACTGTAATTAATAATGATACCAAAATATTTGTGATACATTTTGTCTGTATTAAAATAAAAAATATTTCGCATTGGTAACAGAATGGTATTTATTTACACCTTGAAACTGTAAATCTGAAAAAAAGCCTACAATTATTAGTAAAACATCACGACCAATGACAGGATTTCAAAATTCGATAGTTATTACGGGTACACATTTAGTAAAAAATAATATATAAAGAGTTTGTAATATTTAAATTTCTAGAAATTGAATAAGCATTTCCCTGCAAAGAATTTGAAAATGGCCCAACTCACATTTTTCGGATACATGTGCGTATTGTATTATTAATAATTTTTATTGTATTTTTATTATTTTATTTTTCATGTTCGTTTAACTCGTTTCATCATATTTTAATATCATTGCTAAGATACCACTTAAGGGAAGAGAGACAGCCCCGACACAAGTACTATTGTAACTTACTGGGGCTGCCTCAGTTTATGTCTGTCAATGTTTTTGAGAAGAAATAAATATTTTTGTATTTTTAACCGACTTCCAAAAAAAGGAGGAGGTTATCAATTCGACTGTATATATATATATATTTTTTTTATGTTTGTTCGCTCATAACTTGCGACTGGGTGAACTGATTTTCATGATTCTTTTTTCATTTGAAAGCTGGTGCTTCCCGTGTGGTCCCATTGTCACCATTTCAATATCTGATGATGGGATCTTGTAGAAATCGGGGGAACTCTTCAATAAATAACAGCAGATTAACCGCGATTGTTGCTATAGCATATCTAAGCATTGTTTACGCCATCACACAACATAATATCACGCCTGTACTCACTACAAAGGTTATAAAAACTATATTTTGTGAAGATCTGATGAAGAACTTCGGAGATAGGCAACGGAACTCCTCAATAAATGATAGCAAATGGACTGGGATTGCTGAAATCTCATATTGTCTGTCTATTGTTTACACCAGTTCCTAACATAACATCACGCCGGTACGTTGTGAAGGGGTAAGCACATGTGAAACACTAAAAAGTGAAAAATAAAAACTTTTTTACAAAAAATAAAACCGACTTCGACAAAAAAAACACTAAAAAGTGAAAAATAAACTTGAGAAGAAAAATCAGTTTCTGAAGTCGGTGACAAAAAAATGAAATCAAAGAAACAAAAGTCACCGACTTCAGAAACTTATTTTTCTTCTCAAGTTTATTTTTCACTTTTTAGTGTTTTTTTTGTCGAAGTCGGTTTTATTTTTTGTAAAAAAGTTTTATTTTTTTGTATTTGTATTGTATAACTTTTTCGGTGAAGGAAAAAGTCGTAAGGAAACCAGTATGCCTGAGATATTTTTCGCGAAGGCATGTAAAGTCAAGTCAGAGATCCATGGGCGGCATAAAGACTCTGACACCAGGTTAGGGTCACACTTTTATTCTAATGTCGGTGGGTAAAGTACTCGGAGATATTAAAAATTTAATGATTACTTAAGAGCTTATGGTACCTCAAACGCGAGTTTTATAATGCGTAAAAGTATATGATTCACTGCAGTAATCAACATCAGAAAAATATATGATATTCTTCAGGAAATATGCTAGTGCCATAGTGTTGTGAAAACATAATACAACTAACTTTGGTCGATAGAAAAAAATCGCGAAGATACCTCTAAAAATTTCTTTTATCGAGTAAAAACCATACTAAAATACACGTTCTGATTTTTTTGCCAAATAATTCTACAAGCAACATACAAAAGTCCTAGTGTTTTACTTTTTTAGTCCAATCAATAGTTTTTTTGTAAATCGCAAAATACCACTAATTTCGCACTATTCGGCCGCAGCGAAAGACGTAACAACCGCTTTGTAGTGCAAGCTGATTAGAACTTTATTCTAACAGTATTTCAAGCGAAGTTTGAACCACCACAAATAGGGTTGCTAATCTGAGGTAGCATACGGGCTTAAGCCGTCACTTAATAAAAAAATGACATTTATAACCACCACTAAAGTGATAAGGCGAGGTTACCCCGATAAACGTCGTCAACAATAGCGTTTTAGGTACTCGTACATGGAACGGATTTAAATTTTTGAAAAAAATGTATTACATAGTTGTCTCTTCGATCATGATTATGTCGGGCATGCGATACACTTACACTTCACTGCATCCAATTAAATCGCAAAGACATGTCCAAATGATGGCTAAATAATCGTTTTACTTGAGTTATATTAGGCTTTGAAAAATAAAACTTAATAATAATAAAGGTCGTAAAAAATGTGTATTATCTCGGGTCACATAATGTATAATTTCTTTATCATTTTTCTCCAAGAGAGAAAAAACAGTCATTTAGGCATTAAGTCGCTCGCGCGGCAGGGCGGGGGGTGAGGTTGTGCGTACATAAAAACAAAGTAAATGCGGTAGTTAGTGTCTATTTCCAAAAAAAATCTCTTCATCACTCACCCATCATTGAAAACGCCTTCAGAATCTAAATCGAAGGGTATGCTTAGATTCATCTTCTGCTTAACGGTCTTCTGGTTACAGTTTTCATAGAGATACACTTCGACTAGAAGAGCTTCGTGTTCGTTCGTTGGTTTTGTCATATCCAGCTGAAGGTTTATGTCGTACTGTAACGAAAACATATTTAGACTTGTTTTATTTAACGTTAAATCGGATTTGGCAAAATCTCAATTCAAACAATAAATAAATGAAAAAATATTTTAAAAAAAATGGTTACTTTTAGACTACGTAATGTCCATAATTAAAAAAAAAAAAATTAAAAAAAAAATACATAAATCAAAGGCAAGAATATGATGATTATGATGATATTATAAATCCTTTTTCCAAAAATAAAGTAGTCTAAGTAACTCATTATGTTATCAGCTATCTGGCAGTAAAGACTTGTCAAAATCGATCTAGCAAAACGGCAGATGGTCGGGAACAAATATATAGACAGACAGACAAAACATAAAAAATAGTTTTTGGATTAGTTGTACCGTTTATTATTTCATATGCATTTAGTAAAAACCTGTTATTTCTAAATGACAAACTTACTGTGGTCACAGGCCGATAGATTGGTCTAATAAAATTGATTATTTACTTTTGTATACCTACACCTAGAAAGGAGGTGACTGCTGAGATGACGAGAAAAAGAGAAATTTGGAAGAAGAAGACATGTTGCGCCAACCCCAAATAAATTGGCATAAGGGCAGGAGAATGTTAATACATCAATCTATCAACCAAAGAAATCAGTGTAGTTCAAAAGCTTGCTTTTCATAGCTAGAATAGGGGATCGGACAAAAAAAAACTAATTAGTCCGTCAGATAGATTTCCAAAAATTATTGGACACGTATTTTTTCTTTTTTCACGTAAACTTAAAATGAAGACGATACAGTGCTTCGAAAACTCGTGTGACGTCATATGATAGTACACTTTGTACCTTCAAGTGACGTTTCAAGCCCCTCTCCATGATCTTTGACGCGCTATAGCTTCGACAATTTTTATTGATTTGCTAAAACAAAAAACACGTATCCAATTATTTTCGATAATCTAACTGTCGGACTAAACAGAATCATATTTTTTTGAGTCAGTCCGATCCCCTATTATGAGTATACCCATCAATGAGTGATTTTGGGTCGAAATGATGGTGCTAATAAAAAGCTATTACTTACATCCGTAGCCCTCTTCAGTGGTTTCGGCAAGTCGCACGTGTACCCAAGATGGGGATCACCATGGCAGCCGACTCTAGTCAGCGGAGCCCCGGTCACTTTCAACCAAACGCATGATGAGTAAGACGCTTTGCCGATGTTAGTTACTTTTATCTTCAGCGTCTCGTTGGCAGAGGATCCCAGAGCGTATCTTTCACTGTAATCCAAAATTTGTGATATTTTAAAGACCTACAAAATACTTACCTTTACAATAGGTACCGTTGTTTTCGACTAAGAGAATACATATTGCACAAACATTATTTACTACGGCACAAATGAGAATTATCACTTAAAAACACATGAGCTGCAATTAATACTATCGATGAAATTCGCGATTTTACAGAAATAATTGTAATTAGATTTTCTATTTCACTCTTCCGGGCTTGAATGAGACAAACGAAAGACCTGCGCAGTGTCCTGGCCTATATGGTCTCTTCAGACAAAAGGGGATGCTCTCTATTTTTTTTTTCAAAATCGCGACTCTCGATGAAAGTGATGTACGAGTATGGGTAGAGTACCTTCAAATAATAATATCGATAACATGACACTTCGGGGTAACAATCATGTTACATAACATTTTCTATTCGTGTACTCGTAGAGTGTCTTCTACCCATACATAAGATTTTATCGCGTGCCGTGATTTCTAGGAAAAATCAAAATGGTGGTGGGCCAGCTTCCATTTAAAAAAGTTCATACACCTTTGAGTGATCGAGATGAAGACGAAATTGTCCTTGAACGACTCTCAACAATCAATGTAACATTCTTAGAATTAAAATATAAGTCATGCGCATATTATAGTTGTATCTTGATTAATTTGAGTATCCACTCACCTGCCAGACCAAGTTAAATTCATGGAGAGGTCAGGATTGCAATCAGTACCCTTACAATGCCGAGGTACTTCAATGCGTGCATCCATAATACTATAGGGACTTGTCTCAACCCACGAATTGTTAAAATCTGTGAAATAAACCAGGAATCAATAATTATCTATTTTTCTTTTTCTAGGAGGAGTTCGATGCTAAATAATACAACAGCTGGAATCAATCTTCACGATATTATCATTTCAGCAGAAAGACTTCCACTGTTGGACACTAAGTGTCGCCATATTGACCGGTCTCGTGCGTCTCACATCCAGCGAATCCCCGCAACCTTCACCACCCACCTAGTGGGACCTTCCAACGCAACGTCTTCCCGTTCGCGGTCACCACTCCACTTCAGGATATGCCGTTACCCATTACATTCCGAGTTTCCTCTTTGCCTCGGAAAGCACGTTAGGCTGTTGCTCCCAACTACCTTTTGTAGATATTTGCCAGTGTTTACAGGTAGTCAGGGGCAAATGGCCAGTTTGAAAACTCTGACACCAGGTAAGGCACTCATCATCATCATCAGCCTATAATGTTCCCACTGCAGGGACTCAGGCCTCCTCTCTAGGAGAGGGATGGGCTATAATCCATCGGGCCCAGTGCGAATTGGTAGATGTCACATTTCTTCGAATTTTTTGGTTCTAAGACATGCCGGTTTCCTCACGATGTTTTCCTTCACCGTTTTAAGAGCAGCGGTGATGAAATAAATTACACAAAGTAATGCGCCTGCCTGGGTTCGAACCCACGACCTTCTGTTCGTAAGTCGGGGCCGACACCACTGGGCCACCGCTGGTAAGGCACTAAGCACATGATAAAGAAAGAAGATTGACCTGAAAGTCTGCCAACCAGTATTACCGAGTGGTATCGTATTATCCAGTACAAATTGGATTGTGGAGGTCGGAAAATGTAGTCTTAAAATCGTCTGTTTCTCTGAAGTGTTTGTTTAGGTGATCACCTGCCAAGGACCAACATCGGCAAGCGCGGCTTACACTGAAGATCAACCCAAGGAGCTGTAATTATTTCGCCTAAAGCTCCTCAAGATAACGTATTAAAAACTTTATTTAATTACCTTTCTGATTTGGGTTAGCAAGATAATAATTTTGCAGTACCGCTTTAGATATAAATGTGTAATCGGCTGGCTCCACGTCTGTCTGTAAAAAAGGAGGTTGTGTATTCTTCTCATCTTAATGTATGGTGGCATATCCAGAAATTTAAAACTCAAGGTATGTCACACTGAAGTGAGGGAACGGCCGACGCCTGACAGGGCTGCGGGTTGTTCGAAAGAGGACCCGAAGCATAAAGGACTAAAAAGGAACATGGGTGGTTTTTAGTCAGTAGAAGTCTAAAACTCCCTTCCGCTCCACCCAGAATGGTGTCTAACCACCAAAAAAGTATGCCACCGAGCGATGAAGCGCAGTACACTAGGTGTAAAAAAAGCGTATCGTATTCGAATCACATTAATGCGCTCCAAAACAAAAATAGCTGGCGTGGCTCAAACGGCTGCCCAACTCAAGTGGGACTGGGCAGGATGTGTCTCATGCAAGACAAACTCTGGGGCCCAGACACTGTGAGGTGGTGTCCTGGCACGCAACAAAGGATGTGGTGGGAGGAACTTGACAGGTTCCGTTAGAACTGGCCGAAGGATGCACGGGTTCGTGAGAAATGGAAAGTGGAAGGAGGCTTTTACCTAGGACTGGGACAGAGCAGGTTCAAGCATAATAATAATAAGGTTTACTTAATTTTAGGGAGAACAGTGTATATAAGGAAAAACTATAAATTAAAATAGATAATGAAAGTTTGAAATTTGAAAGGGCGTTTATGGGTAATTGGACTGCTTATGGATTCTAAACTATCACAGCTGATCTACGCTAAAATCAAAAAACACGTTTGGAAAGTTCTTTTTCCAGAGGGCAAAACAATGCAGAAGCGATCATTAACTTTTGCCTCCAAATAAAAAATGTAAAGTAAAAGGCTTACAGAGCTATAGAGTATAGACAATTATGTAACTATAAATAGATGATAGATGTATGTATAGTATATTAGAGTATCTTAAGAGCTCAAACGCCTTATTATAGACACAATTAAAAAGCCATTGTGAAAAAATCTCCTGGAGATTTATTAGCGGACGGGAGGATATGCCCTTATCGACTTTCGAATTTTGCGAGATATTTCTTGACATCGATGTCACATAAGTTCCTAAATTAATTCTATGACTTTTTGATACCTTTCAAAGAGGCTTGCAATAAAAGTAATGTATCGGAAAACAATTGAATAAGACGTTCGTTAAGAAAATTCGATATAAAACCGAGAATTAATAAGATAAAGTGGGTCATACAAACCGCTTATCATTAGACGATAAGCATAAAATTATATTATAGTTTACTCTCCAAATAATTGAATTGGTTTTGTTACGTTTTTTCAAATGTTTTGACGATCACGCAACAATCACCATGATTACAGTATGATTACTTTGTTTGAACGTCTTTATACCATTTACAGTCAGTCGCCAGCATTATCTAACCCCTCTTATCACACCACTTGCCCTGGTCTTCTTTATAAGAGGGGTCAGTTAATGCTGAGCACTGCCTTACGTTCAAAATAGACATTTGGAATAACAATAATTCGCATACAAGAAGAGGTTGGTAGAGGTCTTGATCGAGTTCAAGGTGCTGTTCGGGCTGCCGCGCCACTGCAGCGGTTCAGCTATGTTTACGGTGAATAGCTTGGATGGGTTTCATGCCATTATGCGGAAGCGTTGTGCGACTCTCATTAACCTTCGGCATGCCTGGTGACTAAAAGTTACACGGTATGCCTGGTGGGTTTATCAGACCCGGATTTTTAACTTGTAAATTCTAAAATATTTATTGATAAATAAGTTATTAAAATGTACTTATATGTTTACTAGAGGTGTATGTTAGAAAATAAAATAAAAAAATATTGCAAATCACCAACTTTAATAATTATAATGCCAATTAAACTTAAGTAGTGTTTTTAAATCGATTTAAACTTAGTTACTCTACACACTTTACTTATTAAAAACTAAAGAGATCTCAATCAGACTATATTATAAACATATAAGGCACTTCTATGTACTTATAAATAACTAATGAATATTCAGTCTATAAACATTTTCCAGAGTTTTGGTCCGAAAGGAAATTGCACATTGGAAAACTATACGCACATCCTACTACCACGAGAGTGCGTTCTGGTCTCAGGTAGTGGTCTGCGGGTGCCTAGCAATTCATAACGGCCAGCTACTAAGTGCGGTTAGGCGAGAAATTCGAATTTAAAGGAAATACAATGGTTTATGTACACAGGTGGGTCTGACAGACCCTACCAGGCATGCCGGAGGTTAAGCGCATGCGGGCCAGTTCGAACAGCCTTCTAAGCGTGTTTGTGGGCCACTGGGACTCGCCGTTATGGCGGTACTGGATGCGACTATACACTTCGGGTGGTCGAGTACAGGGCTTGCCATAAACTAGCATTCCTGTGCGGTGCCACTTTTATTTTATTGTTCTGGTTTTTTTTTTTTTGTTGTATGTACTAACAATAGTTTTATAAGGTTTTTGTGTTACTAACAGTATTTGGACCACCTACGTTCACAATAAATTTAATGTTTTATTATTATTAAAAATGAAATGTCAGTCCCATAGTCCCTACCAATCCGATGTGTACTAAAATTGTAGTTTTGCAAGTAGAGTTCAAAATCAGTTTTTCGCATTTTTCGAAACGTGAGTATTATCGTAAAAATTGCTTAGACCAAAATTGAAGATCATGATCTACATAGGAAAAATATCCTTTTTTCTACAAGTCACAACTACCGAGATATAAAATAAATATTATTTAAGTCGCAGATTCAACACCGAGGCACAATATTTAGAGTTGACAATTTAGAATAACGCCATCTATCATCGTTTGTCGGAAAACTCGGAAACGTCAAGCAGTGAGCTTGGGTGAGGTCGATACAGAGCGTGGCAGGTCTGGTTTGACAGCTGTCAGTTGTCATATGTCAAATGTCAGTTGTGATATGTCAGACGTCAGTGGTCAGTGGTCGGTTGACGTTGACATTAGACGCATTTGATTTGAGGGACGGGACTTTTTGGTGAGACACGAGCGGGAACGGTTGTTCTGCCCGCCTGTATCGAACTGACCGCGTTTCCGTACTTTAATCCATTTCCATCGGCTTGATCGTTTGAGATTTTGTTAATTTGTTATCGGAAGTAAATAAATAGGCGGTTGTAATCAGTGTTGAGACTATTATTTCGTACCTCCGCCATGCCGAACTTGGACTCTGACAATCGATGTACCCGAAATAGTTGAGCTACCTTCGTCATATAAATATTATGATTGTATCTTGAGGCCCAGTGTCAAGTTACCTAATTTGTGTTCAGTGAATTAAAATTATGAGAACAACTTACCATTTCCACAGTAACGTTACCGCAAATGTTTTTTCTGTCTCTCTGGCAAGTGAAACATGTGATATCAATGGTGATATTGGGCTGTAGAACGATAGCCGCTTCATTGAGAATGCTGTTTTCAACAGTAATATCTGAAAGATATTAACATCAGATGATCAATGAAAAGAGAACTTGATATGAAAAGCACGATTGCACGTTTTGTTTTTGGAGGGATGGTATGGTAAATCATCAAATGACTCCTCCCGCTCTGGGCAGAGCAGTAGGGAGTGTCAGACTTTTACTGACTAAAAACCACCCATATTCATCCAGCACGTAGCAGCTTTAGCAGTATTCTAAAGATCGCACGGCGCGGCGGCTGCTATTTCTAACCTCATTTGAGCGCCAAAAGATCTACGTAAACCACGATGTACGTACACCATATCGCGTGATGGAGAAACAAATTATTCGACAACTTACTTCCAATTATATGTTTTGGTAATTCAAGAGGAAGCACCACTCGAGCGCACACTTCAACTGTGAAATATTTATCTTGTTCTCTTACTGGCTGTAAAGGAGACAAAAACAACAAATAAAAAAAAACTCTACACCAAAACACCAGAGTTATGTAGACTCATTAAAAAATAAAAGACGTGAATATCAAACGTAAAATAAAACATTTGAGACAACGATTTAGGCATGCTGCATTATCACGCTCGAGTCGGGTGGGGAAGACCAATCGGAGAGTTTAATCCTCTCACTTAAAGAAGGAATATTTTTAAGTGAAATTTCAGTGAGATAACAAACATTAAAAAAAACCAAATTGAGAACCTCCTCCTTACTTGAAGTTGGTTCAAAAGTAACGGTGGCTAACAGAGTGCTCCCTGAATGGACTTTCCCGAATGCCGTATCACTAATATAACGGGAATGGCCTACCTGTCCAACAAGATGACTAGACAGCGTCACATTAATCTTCTGCACACATTTGAACAGCACCACTGTACTGTTGACCGGGGAACTTGCCGCCAATTCTGTTGAACAATGTCTACGTTACCTACGTTATATCATCATCTTCCTGCCCTTATCCTATTCTATTTTGGGTCGGCGCAACACGTTATCTTTTATCA
The DNA here is from genome assembly GCA_949775195.1 of Diarsia dahlii. Lineage (NCBI taxonomy): Eukaryota > Metazoa > Arthropoda > Insecta > Lepidoptera > Noctuidae > Diarsia > Diarsia dahlii. The sequence continues at coordinate 19,834,000 of OX459195.1, forward strand.
GTCTTCCCAGTTAGACGTCACGGTGGCACTTATTCCTTTCTCTTTCATTTTTTTCCTCACACAATCCATCCACATTTATATTCAATACTCTTAACTGTCGATTTGAATTCTCACCATCACAAGCATTGTCGTCAACATCAGTGACGAACTGGAGGCGAAAGCCAAGTGCCCTGTAGGACTCCTTATGTATCCTCTGCGTCAGCTTCAGATCCAACAACTGAATACTCTTGTAATCCTGGCTCTTCATCAGCGTATTTTGAACCTCGTAACCAGATAGAATGTAAATAGCTCCTCTGCCATTTTTCTCATATGGTGCACTTACTACTAGCTCTGAAAAGTTAAAAAGCATTAAATTTTTTGGGTTAGCAAATTCTTTAATTTTTTTTCCACAATACATAATCTTTTAAGCCGACTTCCCAAAAGGTTTCTCAGTTCGACCGTATTAATAGTTTTTTTTAAGTTCGCGGATAACTTCGTCGCCGTGGAGTTATCCGACGAATGAGCCGTTGATGGTTCTTTTTTTGTTGGAAAGGAGATATCCCAAGGGTGGTACCACGCTAAAGATCAACCAGAATCTTATGATGACATCTCAGCGAAATCAAGGGCAATTCGTAAATAAAAAAGTTATGATTGGGCCGGATTAGGGTGGTCTAAGGGCCCGCGCAAGTTTGTATGAAAGTCTTTCATTTTTCGTGCTACAATCTTGATTTTTGGCAGAGACGTAGTTTATAGTCAGTAGGCGTCTGCTATGAATTAATTTTGCGACAGGGCCGGATTAGGGTGGTCTAAGGGCCCTCGCAAGTTTGTATGAAAGTCTTTAATTTTTCGTGCTACAATATTGATTTTTGGCAGAGACGTAGTTTATAGTCATTAGGCGTCTGCTATGAATTGATTTTGCGACAGGGCCGGATTAGGGTGGCCTAAGGGCCCTCGCAAGTTTGTATGAAAGTCCTTCATTTTTCGTGCTACAATATTGAATTTTGGCAGAGACGTAGTTTATAGTCAGTAGGCGTCTGCTATGAATTAATTTTGCTACGGGGCCGGATTAGGGTGGTTTATGAGATGAGCCCTCACAAGTTTGTATGAAAGTCCTTCATTTTTCGTGCTACAATCTTTATTTTTTTCAGGGATGGAATTTATGATGAGTAGGTGTTTGCTAAGAACAGATTTTACATTAGGGTCGGATTAGGGAGGTCTAAAGGCTCCCACAAGTTTGTCTGAAAGTCCTTAATTGTTTGTGCAACTGTCTTGAATTTTGGCGGGGTCTTAGTTTATGGCGAGTAGAAGTCCGCTAAGAACAGATTTTGGTTCAGGGTCGGATTAAGGAGCTCTAAAGGCTCTCGCGAGTTTGTATGTACGTTTGATTTTTGTACTAGCGGCCTGAAATTTAGCAAGTCTATTAGCTAACAAATTTTTTTTTGTGACGACCAAGACTAAAGGCTCCCGCAAGTATATAAATGAAATCTTTGGGTTTTTGGAGCTGAAAATTGGTAGAGAGATAGAATATGGTTAAGACATAATTATGTATGTGTGGGAACAGATTTTACGACAGGGCCAGTTTAAGGGAATATAATTGCATCGATTGGCATTTGTCATTCGATTTGGCAAAGTACATCCAGAGGCAGTCCCACATGACTGTATTTCGTTACTCCGAAGTTACAAACATACACGTCAAAATTTCCTCGCGAACGAAGTCGCGGGCAACAGCTAGTACTAAATATATGTTTGTTGTCTTCCACGCAAAACTACTGAACGAATTAAAATAAGGTTTTCCTTTAGACATTGAACACCAACCTGGTTTGCCATCCCCGTCTATGTCCTTCGCAGCAATCGCTGTACCAAAGCGACCTAACTCAGCATTGCCGTAAATTGTACGAATCCGTTTTCGTTCAGTAAGGGTTCTCTGAGGAAAACAGGTTACAATAAGCTATGTTTTTGAACTTTTCCGGTTAATTTTCTTGGGTGCGTTTATAAACTAGCTAAAACACGCTAGGTAAGAGGATCGAACCCGCAACACACAGCGCAGTAGCCAATCGCTCAGCCACAGCGCCAATCTTGGCATTAAAAAGAATACCATCAAACTCTAAATATCAGAAAAGATCGAAAACCGCTGGACGTACAAACATGATTTTTGGCAGGGAGGTAGTTTATAGTTAGCAGCCTGCCTGTAATTCGCCAAAATTAAAGGCATTAAGTATTGTAAGTGTGTATTGCAATTGCGGCACTGTTCTAATAACGTAAGTACAAACTAATAGAACAATATTATTTACATCTTACCTTATCACCACCTATATAAATATGTAAGGCTCCACACTCAACGCAGTCGTCTTCAGAGTGCGCGGGCGCACCTACTAGCAGTTCGTCTAGTCCATCGAAGGTGAGGTCTGCGGCACTCAATGTAGCCCCGTACATCGCACCCACAGCATTATTGCTTAGCAGGATAAAATTATTGTTATTGGCATCCGCTCCAGTTAGGGCCAACAAACTTAACTTACCCCCCCGATATGACAGGAATAATATCTGAAACATGATCTTTGGTAAAATACCCCCCTTTTACGTCATTTATAAACCATATTTCATCATCTGCCTAGCCTTTTCGCAACTATCCCCAACATAGTTAGTCGTGCAGTCTAACCGGCGTATCTGATCTCCAGAACCCAGTTAATACTGGGTAATGCGATACCCTTTGATAAGACTGGTTGTCAGACCTTCAGGTTACTGAATGCTTGTAACAACTGCCAAAAATCTATAAAGGGCGTTATGTTCAACGAGGGACATATTGAAGGAACATTCAGTATTCGATTCTCGTCCAGAATTTGTAAAAAAACTATGATCTTAATTTGTGATGCAATTGTCCCACGGGGCCGCACGCTCTCCAGATCTCAATTTATTAGACGTTTCTTTTTCGCCATTGTCCTACGCCAGTTTCAAAATATGAAGGGAAAATGGATTATACCTAAAAGTCATTGATGCGCGCACAATTTTTGTGATAAACGCAAGGGTGCCGAGATTTTTCCGAAATATTTGGTATGATTTTGTCTGTTATTTATCAATGTTTCTTTTTTGTTTATATTTTTATTAGTATCATGAAAGCATGGCTATAGTGGGTTTCAATATGTCTCTCGTTTAAAATTACATACTGTGTGACAGCCGGGACCAACATCTTAACGAGCTTTCCGAGACACGGAGGAAACTCGGTATGTAATGGGTGGTTACCCAACCACAGACCAACCGAGGTAAGTGCAGCTTAACTTAACGTTCCTGACTACTTTGATATAAACAGCCGAAATAAACTCAGGAGTCGTTGTCTATTTTAAAGTCTAGACATTGGTCAAGTCATATTATGAGGACCATGCAGCACATTCGTGTCTGAGATGGTCTTTTGAAGAAAGAACACACAGATTCGAGTTCACCGGTCCAATCAGAGCAAACAATTGTCATTGATCATGTAGCTCGACTAATATTCGTTAAACTTTTTTTGGATAATCATTGGGGGCGAGCCCAACTACCGGAAGGCTGATTTTACTATGTTATAAATATTATTAATTTATTTTATTTATTTATGCACACACAAAATACAAAAAAGGATAAAAACATAACAAATAGAAGAGCACAAAGGTACAGCTTATTTCAAAAGAAATTACTTACAAGTCCTTCCATATTTTTTTGTAGCACACTGAATGCGTACATTGTATTGGCACCGGGAAAGAATTTTCCAGCTGTGATGCCAAAACCTGCAATAAAATTGTCAAATACAATCTGTCGATCAATCTGTCTGTGTGTATTCACGTCAAATTCATGGAGGTAACTACACCAATGATTATATCGACCCGAATGAGCAATAAAATGGATAGTGTAGGAAGGCATAGCATCTAGGTTTACGCGCCGTTCTTAAGGCGTAGGCCACACATATGTAAATGGCGTCAGGCGCGGACATGGCGCGGGCGGCTTCCTATTCCATTCAAATATACCAGGTGTATTAAAATATAGCGCAATTTAAGATAGGTACACGGGCGCCGAAATGGTGCGTCATATCCACGCCCGAGCTACATTTCACGTATCCTAATGGCGAGCGTAGGCATCTTATTTATTATATCTATGGTAGGCATAAACGTAACTCGTCGAGGCTGCGGGTTGTTCGAAAGAAATACTGCGGCCTTGACAAAAGGGCTAAGAAGGAACATGGGTGATTTTTAGTCAGTAGAAGTCTGACACTCCCTACCGCTCTGCCCAGAGCGGGAGGAGTCATTTGATGGTTTCACACCAACCAAAAAAAAACCGGCCCAGTGAATTTCGGACCACGCACAATGCAGGGTTCCGTAGTTGCCTATCAAATATGTGAACTTACTAAACTGATTAACCACCCTGCCCCTGCCTACGAACGATGATTTTTATTGTTAAAAATTAAACAAATTTACATTTGCCTGCAAGTACAGTTGCCTGCATTTGGCCTGTTGGTCTAGTGGTTAGTGACCCTAACTGCTATGCCGGAGGTCGTGGGTTCGATTCCCACCCAGGACAAATGTTTGTGTGATGAGCACGATCATTTGTTCTGTGTCTGGGTGTAATTTATCTATAATATGTATGTATTTAGAAATATATAAGTATGTTTATCAGTTGTCTAGTACCCATAACACAAGCTCTGCTTAGCTTGGGACTAGATGGCGTTGTGTGATAGTTGTGGAATATTATATTATTATTATTATTATTTGCAGTTTTAAGACCTGCGCTCCCATGCATTATGTATAGGAAAATATTTTATACAAGTACATGTACGCACCTTACATCATAATTTTATGTACACTAATATTATAAAGGCGAAAGTTTGTGCGTGAGTGTGTATGTTTGTCACTTCTTCACGCAAAAACTACTAAACGGATTTCGATAAAATTTGATACACAGATAGTTTATAACCTGGATTAACACATACGATAGTTTTTATCCCGATTTTATCTTCCCGTGGGATAATTTTCGAGTTGGAGCGGGTGAAGCCGCTGGCAACAGCTATAGTTAAAAATAAATAAATTAGTCTAGTTTATCATTACCTATATTCCAGTAACGCGTCAGGTAACGTAAATACTCTTTCTTATCGTTCAATGAGTTGACTTTTTTAGTGGGTTTTGACAGAGATAGATAATAAATGTCTCCACTTTTCTTAGTCGCCGTCTTTGTAATCAATATCAGGTCATTGTCCTCATCGATCAATGTTGACCATCCGGTTCCACCATTAAATCTGTCTGAAAATTAAATAAAAAATCTTCTATAAACTATACATAGTATAAAAATTGGCTAAGTGCGAGTCGGAATCGCGCATGAAGGGTTCCGTACCATCGTAGTAGTCGAGTTTATTAATATTGTTGTTAAAGTGGCAGCAATAATACACATTCTGTGAAAATGTCAACTTTCTGTCATGAGATACAGCCCGGTGACATACAGGCAAACAGACAGAGGAGGCGTAGTAATAGGTAGTGTCCCGTTGGTTACCGTTCAAATACGGAGCCCTTAGTCAAGTCGCTTCATTATGTGAATAAGACCCGGTTTCCACCGAAGCGGAGATGAGTGGAGACAACGAGAGATGGTCCTATTTGGCGCAGCCGTGAGATGCACACACGCTTTTATTTTGTTTTGTTTTTTTTTTTTTAAGGGCAATGGAGAGGGCTATGCTCGGAGTTTCCTTGCGTGATCGAATCAGAAATGAGGACATCCGCATGAGAACCAAGGTTACCGACGTAGCCCGAAGAATCGCCAGACTTAAGTGGCAATGGGCAGGGCACATTGCTCGCAGAACGGATGGCCGATGGGGCCGAAAAGTTCTGGAATGGCGACCGCGAACCGGAAGACGTTGCGTTGGAAGGCCTCCCACTAGGTGGACCGATGACCTGGTCAAGGTTGCAGGAACCCGCCGGATGAGAGACGCACGGGACCGGTCAATGTGGCGACGCCTGGGGGAGGCCTATGTCCAGCAGTGGACGTCTTTTGGCTGAAATGATGATGATGATGATTTTTTTTTTCAATTTCTTTTTTATTTTTATTGTTTGTTGTGTGCACTTGTGGCATGTACTAAATAAATATGTTTTCTTTCTTTCTTTCTTTCAGATGTGTGGAAATCGTCCAATCACATTAGTTAAAATAACATCTGGTCTTTCGCCCTTTCTATGGTTGGTCGAATTTGGCTCATCTCCTCTCTGCTTTGGTGGATACCGGGCTTAACCCTTGTTAACTTACCAACTTGTAAACTACTAGTTCTGGATTTCTCGTAATTTTCCAAAAGGCCGGTATAACGGTGCGTCGTTCCGCTACTACCTTGAAAGAAACACGTCCCGAAAGTGTCCGATACTTTAATTCTCTTGGCATGTTCATCCATTGCGTTTACTTTCGCGGTCCATAAAGGTGCACAAGTCTGTAAAATAAAAAGTAAGTATTAATAAGGTAGTTGACAAAAAAAATCTAATTAGCCCATCAGACAGATTTAAAAAAAATATAGGACACATATTTTTTCGATTAACGCGAAAACAAAAAATGAACAGGGCTCCGAAAAGTCGTGTGACGTCACAGTTAGGTACATTGTTTTACCCAAAAGTGACGTCATAAGCCCCGCCACTCATGATCTTTGACACGTTTTATTTTAAAGTTAGTTTTTATTAATTTGATATAACAAAAAACACGTATCCAATATTTTTCGATAATCACGGACTTAACAGAATCAAATTTGTTTAGTCAAGAAATATCCTTATTATCCAGTTAGGTACATTTAAGTGCAATTAACTTCTACCACGACCGAAAGGAGTTTGAAGAAAATTTTATCCCAACAAAACCATTCTGTAAAAAACTAGCCAAGTCTCGATGGAGCTACTAGTTTATCTCTAAAAAGTAATGAAATCTAGACAAAGTCGTGCCAAGTCTAATGTTCCTAAGTGCGATTTCTTTATTATCATAGTTAATGTTGTGTGTCTTGGCCGTTGAACATTCTTTATAGGTACGTTAGTGGGTACAAGTCAATTTAGTTTATACGTAATGTTATATCTGTTGTAACTCCCTATGATTGTTAAGCGAGCTAATAACCCATACTGGTATTGGTAATTGGACGCCAAGAAGAAAAAGTAGCAGAACTAAACGAAACGAACAACGGCCAAGTCATACAACATTAACTTTAATAATGAAGAAATCGCAATAAGGAACCTTAGACTTGGCACGACTTTGTCTAGATTTCATTACTTTTTAGAGATAAACTAGCAGCTCCATCGAGACTTGGCTAGTTTTTTACAGCATGTTTTTGTTGGGATTTCACTTCTTTTTGTAGAAACGTGGGCATATTGATTTATTTTGTTAGATTTTCTTATTGAAAACAATTTTTTTTTAAGTAGTTTTTTTTTTTTTTTTCGATTATCCTAGTTTTTATAGTTTCCCCTGTATGTGGCCATTAAACCCTAACTCTGTACCAAATTTCAGCTCTCTGAGTTTATGGGAAGTACTAGTTTTATTTTGATGATCATGAGTGAGTGAGTGAGTGAGTTTCATAAATGCGAAACTTTGCTTTCGCTTAACTTCGGAACTAAATGACCTACAGACTTGAAACTTTTTATTTTAAGTGTGATTTGTTCTGGTCTTATCCAGAGGCTCTCAAATAGGGGCCTGAAAATGCGGCGAAATGGTTCCAGTAAAGGATGGTACGGCAGTGTTTGCTTCGGGCTCGACTCGGCGGGGGCACTGCCGTGCCCCCCGATACCATCCTTCATGTGTTTTGCAAATAACGCAATTATTGTTCTAAAATTGTATAAATTAATTACATTGTATATTCCGCAATATTGCCCCATCATTGTAAATACCGTTTTTTTATTGATGTGGCTATTAACATCGGCTTGTGTTTAAACGCCTACCAGAAAAGAACCAATTTTACTACCAAAAAAAATCGAAATGCCGGCCAAAATGGATTAATGCTCACCAAATTGTGTTTCCTAAAGTATTGTAGGAATGAACCTATTTGCCTTTTTATTCTATACCATAAAGATTTCTCGCCTTTAAAGTTAACTGCAGACCAAATATTTTATATTATCACTAAATAAATGTCACCAATATTGTATTTCACGACTTTCAATTTATCTCCACGACGCGCGCTCGCTTCGCTCGTATATTAAACTAGCAGTTGCCCGCGACTTCGTTCGCGAGGAAATTTTGACGTGTATGTATGTGTGGGACTGCCTCTGGATGTACTATGCCAAAGCGAATGACAATTAATGCCAATCGAAGCGATTATATTCCCTTAAACTGGCCCTGTCATAAAATCTGTTCCCACACATACAAATACATATGGTTTAACTATATTCTATCTCTCTACCAATTTTCAGCTCCAAAACGCCAAGGATTTCATTTATATACTTGCGACGGAGCCCTTAGTCCAGATCGTCACAAAAAAAAATGTTAGATAATACACTTGCTAAATTTCAGGCCGGTAGTACAAAAATCAAACTTACATACAAACTCGCGAGAGCCTTTAGAGCTCCCTAATCCGACCCTAATGCAAAATCTGTTCTTAGCAAACCTCTACTCACCATGAACTCCGTCCCTGAAAAAAATCAAGATTGTTGCACAAAAAATGAAAGACTTTCAGACAAACTTGTGATATCCTTTAGACGTCCCTTATCCGACCCTGTCGCAAAATCCGTTCATAGCAGACGTCTACTAACTATAAACTACATACCTGACAATAATCAAGATTATAGCACAAAAAATTAAGGACTTTCATATAAACTTGCGAGGGCTCATAAACCACCCTAATCAGGCCCTGTCGCAAAACTAATTCATAGAAGACGTCTACTAACTACATACTACGTCCCTGCCAAAAATCAAGATTGTAGCCCAAAAAAAGAAGGACGTTCATACAAAGTTGCGAGGGCTCATAGACCACCCCAATCCGGCCCTGTCGCAAAATTAATTCATAACAGACGCTTACTGACAATAAACTACGTCTCTGCCAAAAATCAAGATTGTAGCACGAAAAATGAAGGACTTTGATACAAACTTGTGAGGGCCCTTAGACCACCCTAATCCGGCCCTGTCGCAAAATCCGTTCATAGCAGACGTCTACTAACTACATACTACGTCCCTGCCAAAAATCAAGATTGTAGCCCAAAAAATGAAGGACGTTCATAGAAACTTGTGAGGGCTCATAGACCACCCCAATCCGGCCCTGTCGCAAAACTAATTTATAGCGGATGTCTACTGACTATAAACTACGTCTCTGCCAAAAATCTAGATTGTAGCACAAGAAAATCAGAACTTTCATACAAACTGGCGAGAGCCCTTAGACCTCCCTAATCCGGCCCTGCCACAAAATCTGTTCTTACCAGGCGTCTACTAACTATAAACTACGTCCCTGCCAAAAATCAAGATTGTGGCACAAAAAATGAAGGACTTTCATTGAAACTTGTGAGGGCCCTTAGACCACCCTAATCCGGCCCTGTCGCAAAATTAATTCATAGCAGACGCCCACTGACTATAAACTACGTCTCTGCCAAAAATCTAGATTGTAGCACAAAAAATGAAGGAGTTTCATACAAACTTGCGAGGGCCCTTAGACCACCCTAATCCGGCCCTTTCGCAAAATCCGTTCTTAGTGGACGTCTACTAACCATAAACTACCTCCCTGCCAAAAATCATCTTTTTACGTCCAGCGGTTTTCGAGATTTCGTGATGAATCAGTGAGTGACCTTTCGCTTTTATAGATATAGATAACACTAATATCTTCTGTCCCCGAAGTGCCGGGCCTCCGCCGGCCTCCTTCGTCGGCCTACGGCCCGGTGCCCATGCCGTCAATAAAGGATACTGTCGCGAGACGATCGTATTATAATTTTGGTTAATTGATTTGGTGAGCATTTATCCATTTTGGTAGGCAAAAAGAATATAAATACAACACGTGCAATTATTCTAATGAGTGTCTAATTATTTTGAAACTTAAAACGTTGTTCTTTATGCACCTCAGTATAAACCCACTCTGGTTTATTTTATTTGAAGTTAAAATATTTTATTAAGTAGGTACTTTACTGTACTTTAATCTAGGGTCTAAAAATCTTTTTTGGTGAGCATTTAAATTGTAGCCATTAACATCAACAGTGAAAGAACCAAAATCAACAGTGGTGACCACACAATCACCGAGGCAATGAAGCTCGACGAAGTCCCAGATAAACGATTTAACTGTCTTGAATCCGCCAACGATAGCCGAGGACCTGGGTTCGGATACCATGTGCCGAAAAACAGATGTTGAGAAAAAGAGCCTTTTTAATTTTAACTTGAAAACGAACAATAAATAAATTCATTGAACTATTCAGTTCCATAAAAACACAACAACGAGGATAAAATATGTACCTTCGTTTGGTTTTCCGTGAACTTATTGTAGTGATAGGTTTTATACTTAATTTCGTATTTTACATGCAATTGCCTACATTCATAATTATGTGCACATAAACATACAAAAAAGATTTTCCCGTGAATGCAACTTTGGGAATTTAATCTTCTATAATCTTCTATCTATATCTTCTTCTATATCCACTCAACTTTTGTACAATATTTTCAAAATAACTATCAGGGGGTAATTAGTGATCGATACTGATGCCAAAAATGCAATCAGTAAACTTTTTATCTGTCTGTCTGTCTGTCTGTATGTTCCTTATAGAAACAAAAACTACTGGACGGATTTTAACGAAACTTGGTACAATTTTTCTTCATACTCCTGGGGAGGTTATAGTATACTTTTCATCACGCAACAATCAATAGGAGCAGAGCAGTGAAGGGAAATGTTGGGAAAACGGGAGAAGTTGCTCCATTTTTTAAGCTTCCGTCGCGTGTGCAGCCTTAATGGATAAAGCTACATAGAAATCATTTATGACGGAAATGTTCTACATAAAATTATCTAAAAATATCCCACAACAACATATGTCTATCTTTTATGGTTGACTCACAATAACACGTGTAACTCCCGATAGCAGAGGGAGAAAGGGCAGACTTTTCGTGTTGCTGGAGTAGATTTCGGTATCAGTTGTTTCTCGCATGGTCAGATAAATGTCGCTCTTTCCCGGGTTAGCAGTTCTAGAAATCTTTATGTTCACGTGCCGGACGGGTCAACTTTCAACATAGTTTACCCGGAAGCTTTGCGCTGAAGAATTCTCGTTCTATAGGTACAGTCAGCATCAGAAGTAGGTATATTAACATTACTCAAAGTTTTGAAGCTGTTTTTTTTTTATAAAAACTTGTTAGATATTACTCGTTACTAAATGGTATTGGAGTATAAGGACTATTTTAACGAATAATCTTCTGAAACATTAAAAATAATAGCTAGAGTCCTGTACATAAAAGAATTAAAATTCCGAAATGTTCAGCTACTTCTGATGCTGACTGTACTTAAGCCTCATGTGAAAGTGATCTAAACAATATTACCAATACATTAACTTAATAACATACAAGGAGTTACACGCTGACGGAGTCGCGGGCACAGCTATTAATAATAATATTCTGCGGTTCCATAGTGCGATATTTTTCAACAGTATTGTGGATTGACTTATTATATTTCCCTACTAAAATACGAAAGTTAAGTGTCTGTTACATCAAAACCCCTGAACCGTGAGGAAGGACATATATGGTACTTTTTTACGAAAAACGACGGAAACGCGGACGAAGTCGCGGGCAAAAGCTAGTAATAAATAAAATGCTTTTATTTCAGAACAAGACCAGTTGCAAAGTCAATAAAAATGCAAAAAAAATATACTTACAAAAAAGGAATCATTGTTAGCAACTACCGTAGCACCCAAATGAAAGCGTTGTTTAGGAAATTGTTCTGGAAAATAATGATAATTTTGTTAAATTAAGTTTTTGGATAAATAAGAAGGAACTATGTATGTTAATAGCCCATCCCTCTCCTAGAGAGGAGGCCTGAGTCCCTGCAGTGGGAACATTATTATAATGTTCCCACTGCAGGGACTCAGGCCTATAATAGGCTGATGATGATGTATGTTAATATAGCAGAAGGACCTATGATTCCCAATGTCCACCACCAACTAGTGGAAGGTGATACGGTTTTTAAAAGTAATTATCACTGTCCACTAGTTCTTCATAACCATGTCATGCCAGACATTGAACATTTCCATCACCAAAAATATCATATTTTATTTGGATAATGAAAGTGAATATTGCGTTTGCTAATTTTATCCAATATTACATGAAATACAAAAATCATTGATTAAAATTAAGCTGGAAATTATCACTTTTCATCATCATCATGATTTGCTTGAACTTTTCTCAACTCTTTTGTTTATATTTCATTAAATTGTAATGTTGGTTTTACACTTTTGCTGAGTGAGAGAACGAGCACTATTATAAAGGATGGGACAAGCCCGCCACACTATTCCCAAACCACTGTAACTCCTGTTAGCCAGAATCAACAGTGGCAACCACAAGAAAAGCGCCGAGACAATGAAGCTCGACGAAGTCCCAGAGAAATGATTTAACTGTCTTGGATCCCGCAACGAAATTAATCAGAAAAGAATAGCGGAGGAGTAGGAAAAAACATAGTTTCCACTTCCCTCCATATCAGCAGCAGACAGAACAGAACAAGGCCAATAGGCACACAGGGACGTATACAACTGAGATAAGCCCAGTTACCTAGCACCACGGATATTATTGTCATTAATATTACTGGGTCCTAAGTTGCGAGCTGTTATATTTGATTCCAATAATAGGTATGACAAAATTGCTTGAACGCACGGAAATTTGTATTATAAAGGGTGTAAAAGTACCCTTAAGGCGAGACCCAACGCACCCGTTCGACTATACTATAGGCGTAGTGCTACACTCCACCTTAGTCGGATTCAATAAGGTTGCTTTTTGGGCGTACAGTGTTAGGCTGGCTAGTCTTTGTTAGGCGCTTGGGTTTATTGATATTCAAGGGTTTTCCTTTAATTATGATAAATAACTTAACATAATTTGAAAAAATAACCGGTATTAAATTAAATAATTGTATTCTTTATTTATTTCTAGAAAAAAATACTTAAGTTATCGCTTAAATTACGGAGATTTTCGACGATAAAGTTAAAAAAAGAGGCAATTGTATTTTTTTTTTATAGAGTTAGTAACTTTATTCGGAGATTTGATTCGGTATAATGCAAGTTTAGTTCTTTCTCTTTACAGGATATTTTTCCCACCTCAGTACTTCAAACCTATAGTTCACACTTGACGTTCAAAGACAGTACATTTTTGTAAATCCTGGTTGGGTCTCGCCTTAACAAGCCGAAAGGCACTTGTTCTCCGCGTCACTACGATCATTTTTTTGTTCTAGCCTATACCTGCGAACCCCCTAGTTACGGTGATATAGGGTCAAAGTTAAAAGAAAAGTATTTTTTAATGTTTTAAGACTGCCACATTGAGTTTTACCGTAAAATGTGATTTTCCAGCCCAAAAAAAATGTTGTTTCCCAGCAAACATTTTTTTTGCGTAGTGGTACTTAGTTTAATGTACAGGGTGTTTGGTTGACGGGTTATTGAAGGGTTCGTTTACACCCTGTATACTCTCTCACACTCGCATTTAATAGAGCTCGTGTTTCTCGTTCAGTGTGAAGAAAGAGTTCACGTGGAGAATGCACCATGTAGGGTCCTATTAAAATAGGTGGACAAATTTTAACACAGCGTTCAGTAGGTCTAACCAAACATATCGAAACAAAAAAAAACATTAAATAAACTGTTTTTTTTCTTACTTAAAATAATAAGTTGCCGGCACTCTAGAACAAACTCAAACGTTATGAGTATGTAGTTAAAAGCGTTTTTCTTATTTTTTTTTTTACTATCGTCCGTATTTTGGTGGTCTTAATGATTTCTGAAATTTTGTCCACCTATTTTAATAGGACCTTATTTATATTAAATCATAATAGTAAATTATGATTTATTTCGTACCAGTATTATACCACTCTGAATCGATTTCCATGTATTGTTCGTTACATATGATTTTTTCAACGGCTTCAGCGTCACCCATTTCACAATTGTATAATTTTCCTAACTTATCCGCATTTGGGGCACCGACAACTGTGGAAATACATTAAAATAATTATTAACTTCACAAAATGGAATAAGGGTTTTTTTAAAGATTCAGCGTCTTACTACTCTAAGGATTATTACAAGATACTACACTAAAACTACTACTACAACCAACTACTCTTAAAACTAAAAAAAAACAAAACAAAGAGGAACTCCAAAACTCGAAAAATATAAAAGTTATTACTCATTTTAAAGAAAAAATTACCCAATTTGGATATAATTTTGGCAAACCGATAGTTTATAATATTATTATGTTGGTAAAACTCAAGATTTTTCATCCAGGTCAGTATGATCCTTTGGAATAGTTACTAAGCTCAACACGAGCGAAGTTGTGGGTATAAGCTAGCGTAGCTTTGATAAAAAAAAAACAGTCATATAGATATATTAATGTTTTCTACTAACTGATCTGAACTGATCCTATTGGATATAAAAGGAGTTTTATATCCAATAGGATAAGGAATCTTCTCTTTGGGCTATTACCTAGAAAACCAAACCAAAATGACGATTTACCCGACGATGAATTCATCGCCGGTCCATTTGCAGTTACGCGTACTACCATAAAATTGCGAGGTTGTACTATAGGAATAGAAATATAACATCTATTCTTCTTTCCTTGAGCCAAAGGAGTATCAAAATTTATGAAAAAAATACAATGTATCTTACCTAGAGTTTTAATATCTTTCATGTACGCCATAGAAAAACCGAACTCTGTGTTGTTTTCAGCTTCTGAACCCTGAAGTATCACACCCGATGGTGCATGGAAGAACATACCAGACACGCATTGTAGTGCCAGCACTAATGTTAGAACAGCTAACATTCTTCTTTCTGTAATGTCACATAATCGCAATAAAACATCGTATATACTTATAAGTCCAGCCCCCGTATCACAGATTACCGTATTCACAAATGCTTCAATTCGATTTTTATTCAACAAATCATTATCTATCTTTTTCTGGTACAATAACAAAGTGAATGAGACAGACAGGCGACTTTTCGCATCGAAATTGAATCAAGGATTTGTGATTAAGAGCTCTGGTGGCCCATCATGTCTTTGTATAGCAAGCTTGTTGGTGTTTACCCTTCGATCAATAATAGTACTAGATTAAGCATCAGGAACAAAACTAAGTCGCTCAAGTGGCCACGTTTGCACACACGTAAACATCTACATAACATCTTAGAAAAAAGTTCAATATTATTTACAACTTCAGATGATTATAAACCTTAACACTTAAACATAACGTTTAATTTTCATTGTAAAGTATATTTATTTAAGCCCTTTCATCGTAGAAAGATTAGAAGCAAAACATTTTAAATGTCGCTCCAAAGTAAAAAGTCATCAGTACAAAAATATTCATTCTAAAATGAAACTTAAACTCTAAGCAATACGGTTAAAATCATTTTGTGTACAATGTCGTGCTTATTCTATTGCGGAACTAGCGTTCCCTGTTCAAGAACATGATACAATAGTTGGTGCGTTGTAGCAAACATTGGCCAAACAATTATAATATTCGCTGATTTATTTATATTTACAGTTTAATTATGTTTAAATATTATGAAAAAGCACATAATGATATTAAATTACCGAAAAATAGATATTCCTTCCAAAACCTTGGTGTTACGGTGGTTATTTACGCAGTTATTGAACGCATACTGCGGTATTTTGACGTCTTAATGTTGGCTATGATTGGACCATACTAATTTGAAATAAGACCACAAATACGTTTGTGGTCTTATATTTAGGGCCGTTTTTGAAGCGCTTATCGGGAATCTAGTACATTATTGATCGAAGTGTTTACCTCAGCGTGGAAAAGAGATGGAGACACCATAATAGCTCCAACTCTTTCTTACACCGATGTAGTGCAATGTTTGCAAGTGATGTGGGTAGTACAGGTAACAATGGCTTGCAAGAAGTTAAAGATTAACAGCTTCAAAAATAATTATTGATGTGGAGTACAAAATTTAATCATTTATTTCAAGTAGGCCAGGCAAGTAGAACAGTCGGGCAAAAGCTACTATAAAATAAAATAAAAAGAAGCTACAGTACTAGACACAAGGCATAATAACTGTGAATCTTGTTTATAGAGAGAGAGGGGAGTTGTACCTCAAGAGAGATTAAGGAAACACTGATAACAAAACAATAGCGTTCGGTATCTGTGTAGCGTTCCGACTACGTAACCCAATCTCAGGTTAAGGTCAGGGCACAGGTCAGGGTATAAATGCCTAATTAATTATCAGCTCAAAAGTTTTTTAGAGTTCCATACAGAAATCTTTAAAACGTCCATGCCTTAGTACTCGCACAACTGCCGTTCTGTCCGTTCGTCGGATCCGTATGTCATACAGTCATTTTACTTGTGAATATTGGCTATATCGTATCGTTGGGAGCGTAAGAACTTTATTTGTTATCTATTTGAAAAGTATTATGCAAAAGTAACTTATTTTGGGGTCGTTGAAATCAAAATAGTGCATGATTATGTAATCACTAGCTCAACCTTGATTTTGAAACCTACAATAAGCCTTAATCATCATCATTATCAATTAAGCCGAAAGACGTCCACTGCTGGACATAGGTCACCATAAAGTGTTGCTATATTATTGACTCTCAATCAGTATCGCCTCAATCATTCAGCCATAAACACAATGTTTTGAACACTAAAACTAAATCGTGATCTATCTGATCAAAAATAAAGTGGTTTCTCGGGTTTCTCCATAATCAGTTTTACGTAGACTTATTAACTGCGGTACTCAGAGATATTTAATGATTACTTAAGCCTAATTTTATGGCCTAAGTAATCATTAAACCTCTTTGAGTACCAACGGCAGTTAGTCTGATTTACAAAATGTATTTGAACTGTGCGTAACGGCCTCAGAAAAGGATTCGTGTGAGTTGAAATTCACAGTTAATAAAAATATCTCTATTTACACCTTAAAAAAATTAAAAATCACTTACCTTCCATATTTTCCTGGTTTCATTTATAAAAAATATTATTTATTTATCAGTAAATATTCTATATTTAGACACAAACACCCTATTTTGCCACACCTTTATTTATATTATTTATAACGAACCGTCCAGGAAAATATAAAGAACTAGACTGATTCGTGTCAACAGGCAAATCCAACTGCCATGATTTGTGGAACGTGTATTGTTTTACTTAATCATTAATATATTGTATCGTAAAATGGTTCATTGGTCGTTTTTATTTGAACTTTATTTTGTTATTATGTACTCATTAATTGTTTTTTCATACTGTATGGATCAGAGTACTGGGCTTTGAAAAAGATGGATGAAAACGATTGCATGTAGCGGAGATGAGAATGTTGAGATGGATGTGTGGAGTGACAAGAGTGGATAAAGTAAGGAATGAGTATATTAGAAGAAGTTTGAAAGTGGCGCCTGTTACAGAAAAATTGAAAGGAAGTCGTCTATCTTGGTATGAATTAATGTTATGGTCATATATTGAGGAGGGATGAAACGCATATGACTAAAAAAGTGATGGATATAAATATTGATGGATGGAGAGGGAGCGGAAGGCCAATGAAAAGATGAATGGATTGTATGAAGAATGATAAAACACATAAAACGGGTTGCTCTATGATTTTTATTTTATGATCTGAGTCTAAGTTTAGCTTAGGACAAACTAGTTTTGCCTGAAATCGGGTTTGGCCGGTAATATACATAGATTGATTATTATAAGAGTAAACCATGTACATTAATTAAAAATTATTAAATAAACTAACAAGAAACTATAAAAAGGCATCAAAAAGCTCCTCCCTCAACGCTTTCAGCCGGTAATTTTCCCAAAAGATTGAAGAAGAGCGGCATTGCCATTGCCATTAAATAAATTGTATGTCATAAAATTTAGGTAACCTACATCTCCTATAAATGAATATTTGGTTGTTTTTATTAAGTAACTACGTCCCAATAGAACGTATGTATATAACATAGGTATTATACAATAAGGATGGTAAATTAATAAGGAAGGTAAATTTCGGGAACCTTATGTAGGTATCTTTATATGGAAAAACGGACATGAGAAGGATACAAACGATGATATTTGTCGGCGTCATTCAAAATCTGTTAATGTGTTCAGGAAAATTATTATTTCATGTATCAAACATGTACCTATACCTACGTGATGGGGATTCCAAGTTTCAGATATTGTAAACACGCATGTAATCCCAGAGTGTTATTATAGGCAAAGATGCCCACATTTCGCCAGATATGTTTAAGTCCCATAATATAATAGAAGACGAGCCTTTTGCCATCAACCGGGCACAAGTCTAACCTTCGTGGCGGCTACTGATAAATTCCTGATGGAAAAATCATTTTTTATTTACGTAAAGATGATGAATGGTGGACGAGGTAAAAGAATCGTAGCAGGTGACGTTCTGTGGTTTCTGCCATGGGAAATGGGCGTGAGTTTATGAGTGATGAGATGATGATGGGGTACCATCTATCTGGCAGAAACTTGATGCTCCGAAATTTATTTGGCATAACACACTTGGCATATTCTTCTTTGAACGAATGTGTTTATAGCAGAACAATAATTTAATAGAATACTCATTTCGCAGAATGTTTAAATAGCCGAATTTTCAATGGCATACTTTTAAGATGGCAGAATTTTATTTGGTAGATTTTTATAAGGTATAACGACCGTCTCGCGAAAGTATCCTTTATGGGCGGCATGGGCACCGGGCCGTAGGCCGACGAAGGAGGCCGGCGGAGGCCCGGCACTTCGGGGACAAAAGATATTAGTGTTATTTAATATGCGAGCGAAGCGAGCGCGCGTCATGGAGTACATGCGTTGCATGTATGAGTGACGTCATTATTATTATTATTGAAATACATTTAGTGTTCTCAGCTAGAAATTTTTGCCGGGGTGAGCTGATAATAATAATAATAATTAATAAAAATTCTGCTAAAAAAGGTAGACCCATGATGATGAGCTAAAGATTTATTTATCATTGAAATGAAAACATACTTTACATTTATTATGTTTGAAGAAGTATAGTTAACCTTTATTTGACCTTCAATGACTTATCTCAAGAAGAAATATTGTGAAAAACAGTTGAGTCTGCGTTCAGATAAGGATAGGGCAATCGAGATGTTCGCGCGTGTCTGTACGAGCCCTAAACTTCGTGTGGTTGTCATGTGGTAGGTATTATACCGGTGAATGAGCAAAGGAATCTTTACCAATCTTAACGTCATCTGCCCCAAAACTTAAATAATAATAATATAATATAATAATATTCCACAACTATCACACAACGCCATCTAGTCCCAAGCTAAGCAGAGCTTGTGTTATGGGTACTAGACAACTGATAAACATACTTATATATTTCTAAATACATACATATTATAGATAAATTACACCCAGACACAGAACAAATAAAAAAGCGTTTAAATTTCAAAACTACTCATATTAGTGGTATTTTTTTTTAGTTAAAATACTATACAGGGTGTAAAGGAACCAAGTCAACCAAGCATTAGGTATGTAGGTACATCAAACTAATTACCCCTACGAAAAAAATATTACTGGCCTACTACTCCATCGGGGATTACAAGCGAGATGTTAATATTATGTTCACGAATCATCATCATCATCATCTGCCTAGCCTTTTCCCAACTATATAAGGTCCCATTAAAATAGGTGGACAAAATTTCAGAAATCATTCAGACCACCAAAATAAGGACGATGGTAAAAAAAATAATTAGAAAATCGCATTTAAGTACCTACTCATAAAGGATGAGTTTGTTCTAGAGTGCCGGCAAATTATAAATTTGAGTAAAAAAAATCACTTTATTTAATGTTTTTTTTGTATAGATATCTTTGGTTAGACCTACTGAACGCTGTGTTAAAATTTGTCCACCTATTTTAATGGGAGGCCTATGTCCAGCAGTGGACGTCTTTTGGCTGAAATGATGATGATGATGATGATTTTAATGGGACCTCATAATATTATTATAAGTGGTCGGCTTCCAGTCAAACCAGATGCACAAGCCAGAACAAAACACCAAATCAAAACATAATTATTATCTAAAATAAGGAAAATGTGAATAAAAAAACCAATAATAAAACTCATGGGAAATATTAATGAACACAGTTCTCTTGAAATGTTCATTAAAACCCATGATGAGGTAAAGGTTGTAAATTAAAGGAAAAATATAAATAGATACAACAATTGCACATAAACCTACATAGTGACTTTTAACTCCTTTACAAGGTAAATTATGTTTTAGCGACATTTTTTGTATAATAAGTAACTTAGGTCATATCCGCTTATATAGATGACATAGCCATATCAATCGAAGAATTTTAACCGACTTCAAAAACTGAGGGAGCGTCTTAAATCGACTGTTCTTTTTACCCGACTACGGCGAAGCCAAAAGGAAGGGTAATGATTTTGACCTTGCTAATGGCAATTAGCAGCTGATTTCTGTATCAATGAGAACGCCATTAAAGAGCATCAGGTATCAGTGGCATGCGACTACGAAGAATTTAAGACAAGAATTATTTTCTTGTTTTCTACTTTTAAGACCGCAATTTTGTTAGTAGTCGGGTTTTAGATTTTTGAACTTAATTTTTTTTTGGATGTATGATAATTCATAAACCGTCATTTATGGCCCGAGGTATTTTTTTTATTTGAAAGGATATGCTTTTAGGGTTCCGTAGTCAACTAGGAACCCTTATAGTTTCGCCATGTCTGTCTGTCCGTCTGTCTGTCCTCGCTGAATCTCTGTGACCGTTAGCACTAGAAAGCTGAAATTTGGGACCAATATGTGTATCAATCACACCGACAAAGTGGTAAAATAAAAATTGGAAAAAATGTTTTATTAGGGTAGCCCCCCTATATGTAAAGTGGGAAGTGATTTTTTTTATTTTAACCCTAATGTGTGATATATTGTTGGAAAGGTATTTAAATATGAATAGGGGTTTACTGAAATAATAATTTGATAATGTCAATAATTTCGGAAATAATCGCTCCAAAAGTAAAAAAACAAAGTCCCTCTAACTTTTGAACCATAAGTTTAGAAAATTTGAAAAAAAATCTGAAAAGTAGAACTTTATAAGGACTTTCTAGGAAAATCATTTTAACTTGGATGGAAACAGTTTTTGTACAAAAAAGACAAAAAGTTGTACAAAATAATTTCTGGACTAAGTTTGTAGTATTATAATCGTATAAGCAAGCATTTTTTTTAACTTCGTTTACATATTTGATTATCCTGAACGTATCTTTTTTCAAACAAAAAAAGAATTATCACTACGGAACCCTACACTGAGCGTGGCCCGACACGCTCTTGTCCGGTTTTTTTAAATAATTTCATCAAAATCGGTTCAGTACCTACCTACTTTAGTTTTATTTTCACATGATGACCTTAGTAACTTCTAGTTATTATATAAAACTGATTTATGATGCCCAGTTTATTTTGTGGTCTACAACATTCAACGATAAAAAAAAAGTTAAAAAAAAAAATAGAACCGACTTTAAAAAAAAAAGTCTAAAATGACTTTTCTTTTGAAAGTCGGTGGCAAAAAAGTCACTGAAACAAACAAAGTCAACAATCAGAGCTTTAATTGCTCTGCGAAACAACAAACATTAACTAGACGCTTGGCGTTGTAACAATAATGTCCAAAATCAATTTAACAACAACAGAAAACTAGCCAAATTATTGATGCGCGTATCGATAACAAAGATGCTAACCGTACTGCTATAATTTGGCTAGTTTTCTGTTGTTGTTATATGGTTGTTGGACATTATTGTTACAGCACCGGGCGTCTAGTTAATGTCACCGAGTAGTAGCTAAAATGACGACAAAATAATTTAGGAAGCAAAAAAAACAGTGCACGACAAAATATTATTTTATGTTTTAAGTTTTTTTATAAACAGTTTTTAAGATTTGCTTTGTTTTCGTCAACATTCGCAGAAAAATAAGTTTTTAATATATTTTTAAAGGAATTTTTACCTTCCTTCCGAAAATATGAATAAAAATATTCCCTTTGTGCGTAAATATTCATACTTGCTACGGAACCCTTTAATTTTTTTTGGAGGGTGGTAAATCATCCAATGACTCCTCCCGCTCTAGGCGGTGCGGAAGGCAGTGTCAGACTTCTACTGACTAAAAACCACTCAAGTTTCTTCTTAGCCATTTGAGGGCGGGGCCGCGGTATCTCTTTCGAACAACCCGCATTGCCACTGAAGGGTCGTGGGGTTTTCGGGACCGTCGCTGCGGTCCCGGAACCCTTCACTGTTCAAAGGCCAACTTACTTGGCCGATTTATTCTTTACTAGCTGTTGGCAGCGGCTTCACCCGCTACAACTCGAAAATTATCCATGCCAGTTTTACTTTTATTTGGAATTTTCCTCTCTACAACAGTTTACCTCTCAATTCTTGTTTGTAACAAATATGTGATTTTTTCCATAATTTACACCTCACACTACTGAAGAAGAACTAATTCAACTGATAATTGAACAATAACACACACAGAACATCATGCCTGTAATCCCCGAAGGATTAGGCAGAGGCGTACCCATTGAGCAGCGGTGGCCCAGTGGTGACGGCCCCGACTTACGAACAGTAGGTCGTGGGTTCGAACCCAGGCAGGCACATTACTTTGTGTAATTTATTTCATCACCGCTGCTCTCAAAACGGTGAAGGAAAACATCGTGAGGAAACCGACATGTCTTAGAACCAAAAAATTCAAAGACTTGTGACATCTACCAATCCGCACTGGGCCCGCGTGGCCCATCTCTCTCCTAGAGAGGAGGCCTGTGTCCCAGCAGTGGGAACATTAATAGGCTGTTGATGATGATGTACCCATCGTATACCCACATTTCTAGTTATGTTTAAGTCACGTTATAGGGGGCGAGCCTATTGCCATCAACCGGGTATAAATCTAGGCTACGTGGCTGCTACTAAGAAATTCCTGATGGATAATTGCACAAGCATTTTGCTTAACCTGGGAATCGTACCCATGACCTCATACACAGCAGTTTCGATCGCGACTACTAGACCAATGAAGTAGTAAAGTCAGTTGAATAAAGGTACAAGTTGGTAGCCGACTGCACGCAGCAGCAGCAAACGACGTGTCGCGGCGACACGACTGGTTTCTATGTATTTCTATGAAATTCCCTCCGTAGTCAGCGACATGAAGCTAGCGACGCGTCGTCGAGCGGCAGACGCACGTGTCGTCCGACCGCAGATCAGTAGTGCTATGAAATTCCCTCCGTAGTTAGAGCGACATGAAGCTATAGCGACACGTCGTCGAGCGGCAGACGAACGTGTCGTCCGACCGCAGATCAGTAGTGCCACTGACGCCGGAGCAACGATACGTCGAGCGTGTTTAGAGTTATTGACTAATATTTATTTGCAGTCGGGTTCGAAATCATGACTGCAGCGACATATCGCGACGACGTGTCGTGACGATATGAAGCAACGACATGTCGTCTGCTGCTGCTGAGTGCAGTCGGCTACCAACTTGTACTTGTTTATATTGTTTGAATTTTGGACGTAAAACAAATGAAACATAATTGCTAACCTCTGGCATCAGTTATAAGTCATCAGCATCTGCCTAGCCCTTTCCTAAGTTGGGGTCACCTTCCAGTCTAATAGGATGCAGCTGAATACCAATATTTTACATAAAGCGACTGCCTATCTGCCATCCACAACACAGTTATAACTGGGTAATTCAATACCCCTTTGTCAGATTTTTGGGCCACTAACGATGGTCAAAGATGTACAAATGACATCTGGGACCAAAGGGTTAAAGTGCTTTCCGAAGTACAGCATTTCTAGTCGACTTCCAAAAAGGATGAGATTCTCAATTCGTGTGTATGTTTTATTTTTATTATTATTATTTATAGTTTTGATATTTACGTTACGTTCAATCCACGCGGTCATACAGAGTTACACCAAACACACACTAGGTATTATAAGTATCAACGAATATTATTATTTTAACAGGAAAATACAAATCAATCTATTGACTTGCCTATTTATTAGCACATGAGTGGGAAACCTAATTGATATACTGTGTTTGAACTTCCTATCTACATGTTTTTTCTGTCATAAAAACAAAATAGTACAAAACATTGTGTGTCAAAATATTAGGTACTAGCTGTGACATCCACTAGTTACAGGGGTTGACTGGCCTGTTGGTCTAGTGGTTAGTGACCCTAACTGCTATGCCGGAGGTCGTGGGTTCGATTCCCACCCAGGACAGGTGTTTGTGTGATGAGCACGATCATTTGTTCTGTGTCTGGGTGTAATTTATCTATAATATGTATGTATTTAGAAAAATATATAAGTATGTTTATCAGTTGTACCATATCACAAGCTCTGCTTAGCTTGGGACTAGATCGCGTTGTGTGATAGTTGTGGAATATTATTATTATTATTATAAGCACAGATTCAACTATCCTATTTCCTACTATCCTACTTATATAATATGTCGCAGATTCAACACCGAGGCACAATATTTAGAGTTGACAATTTAGAATAACGCCATCTATCATCGTTTGTCGGAAAACTCGGAAACGTCAAGCAGTGAGCTTGGGTGAGGTCGATACAGAGCGTGGCAGGTCTGGTTTGACAGCTGTCAGTTGTCATATGTCAAATGTCAGTTGTGATATGTCAGACGTCAGTGGTCAGTGGTCGGTAGACGTTGACATTAGACGCATTTGATTTGAGGGACGGGACTTTTTGGTGAGACACGAGCGCGAACGGTTTTTCTGCCCGCCTGTATCGAACTTACCGCGTTTCCGTACTTTAATCCATTTCCATCGGCTTGATCGTTTGAGATTTTGTTAATTTGTTATCGGAAGTAAATAAATAGGCGGTTGTAATCAGTGTTGAGACTATTATTTCGTACCTCCGCCATGCTGAACTTGGACTCTGATAACGATGAACCCGAAATAGTTGAGCTACCTTCGTCATCAGAAGTGCGATGTAACTTTAACGCCTACATAGTGTAAGTGACAGTGCTAGGCCGAAAAAGTGTAAAAACAATGCGCGTGCGTCTGAAAGTGACATAGAAACGGAAATGTGGTGTTTTCTGTTCGAGCAGCTAAACAAAAACTTTGACTATTGTGCAAGCAATGAAAACACCTTTTGCGAGTACGGATATTCGCCTACCGCATTTTGACCCTGAAAAACGGAATATTGTCCCGCGTGCTTGGTTGGCAACAAGTCGGCACCTCCGTCGCTGGTCGTCCTCCGCTGGGCCTCCTCCGGGTAACCAGGGGTCTCACCTGGTGGGGATGGACCGCCGGGGTGCTGTGAAGACAGCAGCGCCGTGCAACCGGCGCTGTGGCGTGCCTACAGGAGACGCAGCGAATTCCACGAGACTCATGGGAGAAGTTTCGTCATGGCGGTCGTCCATATCTTGTCCTGGGATGAAATGGAGCGATTTTAAGGAGCTGTTTATAGTCTGGAGTGCCCCGTATGGTGATGACGATCGCGAAGACCCTGATGCGACATCAGAACCGGGATTCACTCGAGCTGAAGAAAATACGAAGAATGGAGCGATGACGTCACGGTGCGCTGAGAATTTACTTCGGCAGCGGCGCCGGCGGCGCGGCGGCGGGACGCGGCTTGGCGGCGCGTGGTTGGCAGCGCGGCGGCGCGGCAGGCTGACCAAGCAGTGCCTGCAGCCTGCAGCAGAGGCAAATAGCGAGCGACGTGTTGAAGTTTGCTATGTGAGCAATCCCAGCAGTGTGCTGATGAATATCTGGTGAGTCGTATCCATTTTACTATGATTCTGGTGCCGAATGCTCTCTGATCAAAAATGTTTCGTTACAGTTCAGTGGCAAGCGTGTAAATAACATTGTAAATTGACCCGGGATAGGTCATGATAGTTTGTACTTCACAATTATTTACTGAGGTTATGATTATCGATTTACTATTAGAGATTTTATTTCATGTTGTACCGGATAGTTGTTTTTAAAAAAATGATATTTTAATTGGCGTTGAGATTTTACAACAAGGATTTAATGTTAGTTAGACGTGTGATAGTGTTGTTTTTGTGTCGTGAAAAGGTTGTTAGGTTATGTGATGTTTCATATAAGCTCAAGAATACTTCTAATATTCAAATTGATTTCAATACAGTTGATA
Organism: Diarsia dahlii; assembly: GCA_949775195.1. Taxonomy (NCBI): domain Eukaryota; kingdom Metazoa; phylum Arthropoda; class Insecta; order Lepidoptera; family Noctuidae; genus Diarsia; species Diarsia dahlii. The sequence continues at coordinate 19,860,186 of OX459195.1, forward strand.
CAGATGTTCCGTTAGAATTTCGTTCCCAATTAAATAATCTATTGACAGCATATTCATCTTTGTTTACTAGTGATTTCTAGATCCCATATTACAACAAGACTAGTTGAATACTAAGTGGTCAACTTAACATTTAAAGTACCTAGCATAGTAAGAGTTTTCTTATAACCTGTAACGTTACAGGAAAAATAAAGTAACATGTTGAACAACCCTACTTTAAAAATTATTTTGATAAAGGCTCGAAATGATTATCTTGATGGTGTTGTGCATGTAACCGGATGGAGGTTACATGTGGAGGTGACCGGATAGAGGTTGCCTGTTGTGTATGTAACCGGATGGAGGTTACATGTGAAGGTGACCGGATAGAGGTTGCCTGTTGTGTATGTAACCGGATGGAGGTTACGTGTTGATGACCGGATGGAGGTCGATTGGTTTGATGCTTATAACCGGATGGAGGTTATAAGTGTGATGATGAAGACCGGATGGAGGTCGATTGTTTTGATGCTTATGGCCGGATGGAGGCTATAAGTGTGATGATGAAGGCCGGATAGAGGTCAGAGTATGAGCACTACAATATTTTAATTAGTTTCCTATTATTTGAATGAGTATGGGTGTTGTTCGACATGTCAGCTTTCAGAGAAAGATTTTGTTATGATTTTCATTAGAACCTGTAATGATTTTGATCAGAATACCTTTTATTCCCCACCCACTTGGGCCAGGAATGGCCGAACGACTGGTATTGGGCAGACTTTGTAAGGTCAACTGCACAAATTTTGACTTCTGTTGAGACCGATGAAATTGTTTTAGAAATTCTATTTCACTTTTTACCCGACAATTATTTGCGATTAGTTTCGGTTCATAATGTCATCAAATGAGATACGATTTGAGAAAATACGGTCAATTGTGACATGTGACGCAATTGCTGACTGTAAATTTGACTTTGAAACGATAGACACTGACAAAACGAGATCGGGTTATGATAAAAGGTTCAGACCTTAAGTGAGAGGTAAAAGATGCAAATGTAGTATGCAAGTGACTCAGATTGCATACATTGCAATGTTGTTCGTTGCTGCACGCGTGTGAGTGTTTACTTGAGGGCGGTGACCAACGTACAGCATGGCAATGTAGCTAAAGGTGCTAAATAAAGGCAATGTGTTGAGTTGAGTTGATGTTGGGTACCGGATGGAGGTCCCATGGTTGCCGGATGGAGGCAATAAGATGTGTTGAGGTTGGGTACCGAATGGAGGTCCCATGTGTGTTGTATGTAACGAAGCTGGGTACCGAGCAGAGCATTGCATACTGGATTTGATCGGATACTAGATTCAGTCGAAAGTTGATGATTTCTTGATGAATGTTGATTTCAATGTTGAGATTTTCTTTATGAGATTTGATGAGAATATGGTTTAGAACAAAACTTTGTTTTGAATTGTGTGTGTGAGTGATAATACTCCGACGTCTTGGCCAGGGAGGCCGAGTAAGGGACGATTTACTTTCCGTGACTTCTTGTTGCAGATACCTCACACGAGGACGTGTGAAATGTCAAGATGGCCGTGTCGCAGATTCAACACCGAGGCACAATATTTAGAGTTGACAATTTAGAATAACGCCATCTATCATCGTTTGTCGGAAAACTCGGAAACGTCAAGCAGTGAGCTTGGGTGAGGTCGATACAGAGCGTGGCAGGTCTGGTTTGACAGCTGTCAGTTGTCATATGTCAAATGTCAGTTGTGATATGTCAGACGTCAGTGGTCAGTGGTCGGTTGACGTTGACATTAGACGCATTTGATTTGAGGGACGGGACTTTTTGGTGAGACACGAGCGCGAACGGTTGTTCTGCCCGCCTGTATCGAACTTACCGCGTTTCCGTACTTTAATCCATTTCCATCGGCTTGATCGTTTGAGATATTGTTAATTTGTTATCGGAAGTAAATAAATAGGCGGTTGTAATCAGTGTTGAGACTATTATTTCGTACCTCCGCCATGCTGAACTTGGACTCTGACAACGATGAACCCGAAATAGTTGAGCTACCTTCGTTAAATATTATAAACGTGAAAGTTTGTAAGTGTGGATGGATGTTTGTTCCTCTTTCACGCAAAAACTACTGAACGGATTTGGATGAAATTTGGTACACAGATAGTTTATAACCTGGATTAACACATAGGTTAGTTTTTATTCCGATTTTATCGTCCCGTGGGTGATCATCACCCACTGTTTAATGTTAAATTACTTTGAGCAAAACAGTAACAAAGTGAAAATTTTACTATTAATAATAATATTATGAATGAATAATAACATAGGTCTACAGTCCCTAGACAGTCGTATAGCAACCGACAATAGTTACCTATTTGTATGATGTAATTTAGAATGAGCAAGAACCTACTTCTGTGGTTAATTATGTTTGTACAGTCGACGGCGTATCTATTAGTGACCACAAACTGTACCGGACTGCTACAACCATACACCACAACTCCACCTATTATTGGAATCAAATATAATGCCTAAGTACAAGTTGGACTTGCACATTAAGGGTTCCGTACCATCGTAGTAAGAAAGCCCCTTTATTTTGAAATTCGGAAAAGGAAATCAATATTTTTATTATAATTTCACGCGAACGAAGGTCGCGGGCACCAGCTAGTTTCTAATAGATAAGTTTAACTAATTAGTTACCGAAACAAAAATATAACAGAAATACCGTGGGAATAATCAACGTGTTCACTAAAATTAACCAATAATTGGTTTTCCAATAATTAGGGAGTGGGACTAACACTGAGCTATTTTATTTGTTTGTCAACTTTAATCGGATCAACATCATCAGGCTATAATTCACCACGCGGCCCCAGTGCGGGTTGGTAGATATCAATGTCTTCGATTTGTTTGGTTTTAGGTTTATTTTTCTAAATTGAGCTCACAGAAGCAAGGGCACGGTTGGCGCAGTGGCTGAGCGATTGGACTGCTGCGCTGCGTGTCGCAGGTTCGATCCCCGTACGGAACAAATATTTGTATGGCCTACAGATAGTTGTTTCGGGTCTGGGTATTTGTGAATGTAAGTTTAAATGTTTGTGAAAGCACCCACGATACAGGAGAAATTTCTAGTGTGGTGCAATGTTTAAAAAAAAATGTATCCAGAACTGTGTCCTTTTTCTGACTAATTAGTTTAGTAACGGCCAGTGATCACATACGGGGCCGAAACGTGGTCGCTCACAATGGGCCTCATCAGAAAGCGGGCAATGCAGAGGGCTATGCTCGGAGTTTCCTTGCGTGATTGAATGAGAAATGAAGACATCTGCATGAGAACAAGGTTATCGACGTTGCCCGAAGAATTGCCAGACTTAAGTAGCAATTATAGGCCTATATTGCTTGCAGAACGGTTATCCGATGGGGCCGGAAATTTCTAGAGTGGTGACCGCGAATCAGACCGGTCAATGCAACGACTCTTGGGGGAGGTCTACATCCAACAGTTGACGGCTTTCGGCTGAAATGATGATGATGAGTTCAACGCAAGTTTATGCAGTAAAAACAAAAAATGTTGCTTCTTATTGCTGTAAAAGTAGTTTCCGATTAGATTTAGTTTGATGTACAGAATGTATAGTGACGGCTTTGTGAATTGTCCGTTAACACCTCGTATGGCCCACAACAAATGGATACACAGTTAAGTATATTTAACTAAAATAAAGTAGCATCACTTTTACTTTACTTTTAAACAGAACTCTGTAATGAAACCACGTAATGAATATAATCCAAACTTTCAAATGAAATCCTTCTTCCCGAATAAACATAATTTATGAACAAATAAATGTATTCAACACACATAAAACACACAATTTCTAGCTTCAAATTTTATTGAAACTCCTTGAAACACGTTTCCAGATGAAACTTTTAATTACGAAACACCTCTCCGTCACGTATTCCGTTCATAAAGTTGTTTCTCTAAAATTTATTGAGAGTTAAAATTAAATGAAGTCACCATGTCTGCAAAGTTTCAGTCTAATCCTGTGAGGAACAATTCGTTTAAACTTTCAAAACTGTTTAATTTGTACTTTAAAAAGTAAATTGTACTGAATAAATTAAGTTGGCTGGTTCAATTTTTAATTGGGATGACTTTAATCTGTACTCTTTAAAAGACATACTAGATGTACATGATGTAAGAAGGTCCCGACAACGTTTAAGAACCCAACAGAGCCAGTCATCATCATCATCATCAGCCTATAATGTTCCCACTGCAGGGACTCAGGCCTCCTCTCTAAGAGAAGGATGGGCTATAATCCACCACGCGGGCCCAGTGCGGATTGGTAGATGTCACATGTCTTCGAATAATTTGGTTCTAAGACATGCCGGTTTCCTCACGATGTTTTCCTTCACCGTTTTGAGAGCAGTGGTGATGAAATAAATTACACAAAGTAATGCGCCTGACGGGGTTCGAACCCACGACTCACTGTTCGTAAGTCGGGGCCGCCACCACTGGGCCACCACTGCTCGACCTGAAACACTGTTGAAGCAAAATTTTGCTTGATGAACATGAACAATTCAACACGTTTTAAGTGCTACTACTACTGCTAATAGTATTTGCAATATTTCCAGCCAGTAGGTACAATCAAATAGTTTTGATAGATGTTTCCGATTGATGTTAATACGGTATACGTACCTACCTTCATTATTATTTGTCCAATATAAACTAGCCGTAGCTCGCGACCTACGTTCGCGTAAAATTATTATAAAAAACTAAAGGAGACGAATCCAATTAAGTTGTCCCACTTTTATATAGATACTACTTTTATACTTAACTTTAATAAAGCTTAATAAACGTTGATAATAACGTGAACTTACGACCTTTTTATTACAAGGAAAGTAAAACATGACGTTTTGCTATTACTTTTACATTTATGACAGAATGGCTAGATAGTAGTGTAATCTGATAGTGTAATCTCGAGTCATTTAGTAATATAACTCACTCGTTATGGTCTAGTGGAGTTTCTCTAGTGGGTAGTGGAAATTATGTTTTTTCCTACTCCTCCGCTATTCTTTTCTGATTAATTTCGTTGCGGGATCCAAGACAGTTAAATCGCTTCTCTGGGACTTCGTCGAGCTTCATTGTCTCGGCGCTTTTCTTGAGGTCGCCACTGTTGATTCTGGCTAACAGGAGTTACAGTGGTTTGGGAATAATGTGGCGGGCTTGTCCCAAAAATAAATATAGTGGGTGGTGGTGGCAACTGTTGTGCTTGAGGTCCCGTACGATTCCCGGATAGGACAAATTGTTTTTGTTTTTTCCTTTTTGGTTCTTCTGAGTAGCAGTCGCGGAGTCAAGATTTGTACCTGGGTGATGGTAATAGACCCGTCCCTATTACTGAACATAGCTGGCAAAATGTGGGTATACCCACAGAACAGAAAGAACATGGGTATACCCACATAGTGTACAATAATACACTATTAGGTATATTTCGCATAATCCTTCGGGGATTTTAGGTTTGATGTTATGTGTGTCATTTGATAATTATACGTTCAACTCACCTGTGACCAGAGGTTTGACCGATTTTTACCCAAAGAATCACACTGCATGCTGCCCCTTATTATTTTAAGTCTACAATAGTCTGTAAGTAATTGTATCTATGTAGTCCAAAGTTAAACCGTAATACGCTAAAATAAGCGGGTTTGCAAATTGAATTATATCTAGTCGAAGTTTTTAACAATAGCGAAGTTTCAGAAGGGTTTTCTTAGTGAAAACTTTAAAAATACTCGTTTTCAAATAAAGAACGAATTTATTAGAGAAAGTAATTTCTAGACTTATTGTAAAAACCATCTTCATCGTTTCAGCTGAAAGATTTCCAAATTTTTTTTTTGCGGTGATCTTCATGTATGTCCTCCGCCCTGGGATGGACGTTGTATATGATTGTTTTGTAACTAAATGCGTTTCACTTTTTTTTTTAAGTATACTTGACCTGCCTAAAAAGGTAAAAAGTGTTTTTTTAAAATGGATGTCATTTTTTTCGCTAATTGACATGGCGGGGAATTGACTTCTGTTAAAATCTACTCTCGTCTGATAGTCCAGTCAAATCAGTAAGGTCACTCCAAAACCAAAGAGAATCACCCCACATGCAACGTTATCCTAAAATGTGGTCCCCAAAAGTACTCAGATTCATATTTGTAATGGTTTCCTATAACGCTTCCTAAGTCAATATTGTATCGTATCGTCCGATGACACTGTCAATATATCTCTTTCTTTAGAATAAACATATTTGTATGTATTTTCTGCGGATATTGGTCACTTAAACGTTTAAATGTCGATGTGGTCACTCCACTTCCTTTTCAAACCTTAAAATGTCAACTTGATAGGTTCCTGAGAAAATCGGTGGCACACGGACCGACTGACGGGCAAGAAAGTGATCTGAGGGTTCCTTTTTTTACCTTTTGAGGTACGGAACCCTAAATATTAAACAAATAGATGCAAAAACCAAGACTTCGGTTAGATCATGATAATAATAATTATGCTGGTAGAATTTGTTGGATACTTTTGACCTACACGCCACTCTTGTAGAGCTGAAAAGGGCTTGTGTCTCTAATTATATTCTTTTGATGACCCTAGTTTTAAAGTTGCGCGATTTAGAATTTTAATGTTAGTTCATTTGTGGCTTATATGGCACTGTAGACATTTTCTAAACGTAAACTTTATTTTAACTTAAGAGTTCGTATGATGCTGTTTTGGTGATATTGGGCGATCTAGATCTCGGTATCTATATGACCTAAGAATTCGGTATTTGGACACCATTAAACTTAGACTTATAATCTTTAAATCTGTACAAGCGAAAACACGATTGGATGAAAAAACCTCGATAGAAAAAAAATACTAAAACAACTCGGTTTGCACTTATTTAGAGTTGGATCTCTGAAACCTTAAGGAATTTATTGACGATTTTTACATAATAGATAGGTAACTATATTATCTCAAATCGTGCAGATTTTTTTTTTTAATTTTCTACGTGGTTTTCTCGTAATTAGCATTCCTGTGATTGGCGCTTACGTTATTTTATTCTAAGCGAGCGCACATTCTTTCTGTCTCACGTTTGGAACGCGGTAGTAATAGCGCTGTCCTTTTCAATTTGTTCAATTCAGTGACATTCAGTCTGCTGCGGCATCTGTTGCGAGACGAACCTATGTTTGGCGACATTACAGACAGCGGACTATTTTCTACGCAATTATTTTGTTTAGTGGTAGGCAATTTATGTACCTATAATAAAGTTTAGGGACAGTATTTACTGTAAAAAGGAGTTGAAATCGTTTTGTGTAAATATATTATATACCTATCTTTTAATGATGATTGTCACCCACCTGATGATGGACTCCGAAGGTAGGTATAGGATCTCGGTGACGGCACTACGTAGAACCATCGTGTTTGGACTCATTTGAAAGGTCTAACGGAGATCTTGTTGACTAATGATGTCACCCACCTGATGATGGACTCCGAAGGTAGGTATAGGATCTCGGTGACGGCACTACGTAGAAACATCGTGTTTGGACTCATTTGAAATCGTGTTTGGACTCATTTGAAAGGTCTAACGGAGATCTTGTTGACTAATGATGTCACCCACCTGATGATGGACTCCGAAGGTAGGTATAGGATCTCGGTGACGGCACTACGTAAAACCATCGTGTTTGGACTCATTTGAAAGGTCTAACGGAGATCTTGTTGACTAATGATGTCACCCACCTGATGATGGACTCCGAAGGTAGGTATAGGATCTCGGTGACGGCACTACGTAGAAACATCGTGTTTGGACTCATTTGAAAGGTCTAACGGAGATCTTGTTGACTAATGATGTCACCCACCTGATGATGGACTCCGAAGGTAGGTATAGGATCTCGGTGACGGCACTACGTAGAACCATCGTGTTTGGACTCATTTGAAAGGTCTAACGGAGATCTTGTTGACTAATGATGTCACCCACCTGATGATGGACTCCGAAGGTAGGTATAGGATCTCGGTGACGGCACTACGTAAAACCATCGTGTTTGGACTCATTTGAAAGGTCTAACGGAGATCTTGTTGACTAATGATGTCACCCACCTGATGATGGACTCCGAAGGTAGGTATAGGATCTCGGTGACGGCACTACGTAGAAACATCGTGTTTGGACTCATTTGAAAGGTCTAACGGAGATCTTGTTGACTAATGATGTCACCCACCTGATGATGGACTCCGAAGGTAGATATAGGATCTCGGTGACGGCACTACGTAGAACCATCGTGTTTGGACTCATTTGAAAGGTCTAACGGAGATCTTGTTGACTAATGATGTCACCCACCTGATGATGGACTCCGAAGGTAGGTATAGGATCTCGGTGACGGCACTACGTAGAAACATCGTGTTTGGACTCATTTGAAAGGTCTAACGGAGATCTTGTTGACTAATGATGTCACCCACCTGATGATGGACTAGTAGGTAGGTAGTAGGTACCTACCTACTACCTACCTACCTACCTACCTACTACCTACCTACCTACTACCTACCTACCTACTACCTACCTACCTACCTACCTACTACCTACCTACCTACTACCTACCTACCTACTACCTACCTACCTACTACCTACCTACCTACTACCTACCTACCTACTACCTACTACCTACCTACCTACTACCTACCTACCTACTACCTACCTACTACCTACCTACTACCTACCTACTACCTACCTACTACCTACCTACTACCTACCTACTACCTACCTACTACCTACCTACCTACTACCTACCTACTACCTACCTACCTACTACCTACCTACCTACCTACCTACTACCTACCTACTACCTACCTACTACCTACCTACCTACTACCTACCTACTACCTACCTACTACCTACCTACTACCTACCTACTACCTACCTACTACCTACCTACTACCTACCTACTACCTACCTACTACCTACCTACTACCTACCTACTACCTACCTACTACCTACCTACTACCTACCTACTACCTACCTACTACCTACCTACTACCTACCTACTACCTACCTACTACCTACCTACTACCTACCTACTACCTACCTACTACCTACCTACTACCTACCTACTACCTACCTACTACCTACCTACTACCTACCTACTACCTACCTACTACCTACCTACTACCTACCTACTACCTACCTACTACCTACCTACTACCTACCTACTACCTACCTACTACCTACCTACTACCTACCTACTACCTACCTACTACCTACCTACTACCTACCTACTACCTACTACCTACCTACTACCTACCTACTACCTACCTACTACCTACCTACTACCTACCTACTACCTACCTACTACCTACCTACTACCTACCTACTACCTACCTACTACCTACCTACTACCTACCTACTACCTACCTACTACCTACCTACTACCTACCTACTACCTACCTACTACCTACCTACTACCTACCTACTACCTACCTACTACCTACCTACTACCTACCTACTACCTACCTACTACCTACCTACTACCTACCTACTACCTACCTACTACCTACCTACTACCTACCTACTACCTACCTACTACCTACCTACTACCTACCTACTACCTACCTACTACCTACCTACTACCTACCTACTACCTACCTACTACCTACCTACTACCTACCTACTACCTACCTACTACCTACCTACTACCTACCTACTACCTACCTACTACCTACCTACTACCTACCTACTACCTACCTACTACCTACCTACTACCTACCTACTACCTACCTACTACCTACCTACTACCTACCTACTACCTACCTACTACCTACCTACTACCTACCTACTACCTACCTACTACCTACCTACTACCTACCTACTACCTACCTACTACCTACCTACTACCTACCTACTACCTACCTACTACCTACCTACTACCTACCTACTACCTACCTACTACCTACCTACTACCTACCTACTACCTACCTACTACCTACCTACTACCTACCTACTACCTACCTACTACCTACCTACTACCTACCTACTACCTACCTACTACCTACCTACTACCTACCTACTACCTACCTACTACCTACCTACTACCTACCTACTACCTACCTACTACCTACCTACTACCTACCTACTACCTACCTACTACCTACCTACTACCTACCTACTACCTACCTACTACCTACCTACTACCTACCTACTACCTACCTACTACCTACCTACTACCTACCTACTACCTACCTACTACCTACCTACTACCTACCTACTACCTACCTACTACCTACCTACTACCTACCTACTACCTACCTACTACCTACCTACTACCTACCTACTACCTACCTACTACCTACCTACTACCTACCTACTACCTACCTACTACCTACCTACTACCTACCTACTACCTACCTACTACCTACCTACTACCTACCTACTACCTACCTACTACCTACCTACTACCTACCTACTACCTACCTACTACCTACCTACTACCTACCTACTACCTACCTACTACCTACCTACTACCTACCTACTACCTACCTACTAGTCCATCATTAGATAGGTGACATCATTAGTGACCAAGGTCTTCGTTCGACCTTCCAAATGAGTCCAAACACGATGGTTCTACGTAGTGCCGACACCGAGATCCTATACCTACCTTCGGAGTCCATCATCAGGTGGGTGACATCATTAGTCAACAAGATCTCCGTTAGACCTTTCAAATGAGTCCAAACACGATGGTTCTACGTAGTGCCGTCACCGAGATCCTATACCTACCTTCGGAGTCCATCATCAGGTGGGTGACATCATTAGTCAACAAGATCTCCGTTAGACCTTTCAAATGAGTCCAAACACCGTCAAACACGATGGTTCTACGTAGTGCCGTCACCGAGATCCTATACCTACCTTCGGAGTCCATCATCAGGTGGGTGACATCATTAGTCAACAAGATCTCCGTTAGACCTTTCAAATGAGTCCAAACACGATGGTTCTACGTAGTGCCGTCACCGAGATCCTATACCTACCTTCGGAGTCCATCATCAGGTGGGTGACATCATTAGTCAACAAGATCTCCGTTAGACCTTTCAAATGAGTCCAAACACGATGGTTCTACGTAGTGCCGTCACCGAGATCCTATACCTACCTTCGGAGTCCATCATCAGGTGGGTGACATCATTAGTCAACAAGATCTCCGTTAGACCTTTCAAATGAGTCCAAACACGATGGTTCTACGTAGTGCCGTCACCGAGATCCTATACCTACCTTCGGAGTCCATCATCAGGTGGGTGACATCATTAGTCAACAAGATCTCCGTTAGACCTTTCAAATGAGTCCAAACACGATGGTTCTACGTAGTGCCGTCACCGAGATCCTATACCTACCTTCGGAGTCCATCATCAGGTGGGTGACATCATTAGTCAACAAGATCTCCGTTAGACCTTTCAAATGAGTCCAAACACGATGGTTCTACGTAGTGCCGTCACCGAGATCCTATACCTACCTTCGGAGTCCATCATCAGGTGGGTGACATCATTAGTCAACAAGATCTCCGTTAGACCTTTCAAATGAGTCCAAACACGATGGTTCTACGTAGTGCCGTCACCGAGATCCTATACCTACCTTCGGAGTCCATCATCAGGTGGGTGACATCATTAGTCAACAAGATCTCCGTTAGACCTTTCAAATGAGTCCAAACACGATGGTTCTACGTAGTGCCGTCACCGAGATCCTATACCTACCTTCGGAGTCCATCATCAGGTGGGTGACATCATTAGTCAACAAGATCTCCGTTAGACCTTTCAAATGAGTCCAAACACGATGGTTCTATGTAGTGTCGACACCGAGATCCTATACCTACCTTCGGAGTCCATCATCAGGTGGGTGACAATCATCATTAAAAGATAGGTATATAATATATTTACACAAAACGTTTTCAACTTCTTTTTACAGTAAATACTGTCCCTAAACTTTATTATAGGTACCTATATTGCCTACCACTAAACAAAATAATTGCGTAGAAAATAGTCCGATGTCTGTAATGTCGCCAAACATAGGTTCGTCTCGCAACAGATGCCGCAGCAGACTGAATGTCTGAATTGAACAAATTGAAAAGGACAGCGCTATTACTACCGCGTTCCAAACGTGAGACAGAAAGAATGTGCGCTCGCTTAGAATAAAATAACGTAAGCGCCAATCACAGGAATGCTAATTACGAGAAAACCACGTAGAAAATTAAAAAAAATAATCTGCACGATTTGAGATAATATAGTTACCTATCTATTATGTAAAAATCGTCACTAAATTCCTTAAGGTTTCAGAGATCCAACTCTAAATAAGTGCAAACCGAGTTGTTTTAGTATTTTTTTTCTATCGAGGTTTTTTCATCCAATCGTGTTTTCGCTTGTACAGATTTAAAGATTATAAGTCCAAGTTTAATGGTGTCCAAATACCGAATTCTTAGGTCATATAGATACCGAGATCTAGATCGCCCAATATCACCAAAACAGCATCATACGAACTCTTAAACTTTATTTTTAATTTTTTTTTTTTTTTTTTGTAGCATGTGAGGCAAACTTTAAGATTAAAAGAAGACAGCTTAAAAGGAGACGTCACCAACTGTATAATGTATAACGTGTTATTATGAATTAAGTAAACATTTTTCATTTTGGTTGATTCTACTGTTTTGCTGTAACGCCTTTTGAAGAGAGGCAAATCTATGATCACTCAAACCTTTTAACATTTTTGGCTAGATTGATTTAAAATGCCTATAAAAAGCTCTAAATACTATCACGGTACAAGAGGTATCCTGAGCATTCCCGATTAAAAGTCAATCACGAAAGGGGATTAAATACTTTGCTGAATCAGTAAACAGAAAACTTTGTTAGTTTCATCAAAAAACTCGTTAATGCGTAGTGTTTTATTATAGAATTTAAACATATCTGGCGACACTATACACCCTTCGGGATACATGTTTCATGTTTAGTTTTGTGTTTAATATCCATAATTAGAGTAAACTTTATTCAATTTATTTCTGGCAAGCTGTTGCCCGCAACCTTCGTCAGCGTGATTTTTTTTGTTAATACGATATTACTTCTCTTAATCGGATTTTGTTATCGCTTTTTGTATTGAAGCTTAATCCTTTTTCGTAGTTACTCCACATAACTTATCTGCTAATAAATGTCACGACGAAATCGGTCCAGCCGTTTCGGAGATTAGTCGGAATAAACAGACAAACCGATAAACACAACAAAAACATGATTTGTGTACTGTATATATTTTTAAAATTACAGACAGACACTTTTTTTTTGTTTACTGATAATTATGTAGGTACTTTTGATAAGAAGAAGTTTCTACAAATTCGTCCCATTTTTGAACAAACATTTTAAGAAGTCAAGAAGTAACTTTAAAAACATGCCGTTAAAAACTAGTGAACACACCTCAAAACTAAAATCGTTCTTAACAAAGAAAAAGAGCTTCAAACAAAACGGCCATTTTCTTTTTTACGGCAAACATCGTAAACGGAGATATTGTTACAAAATTTTAGTAGCCATGATTCTCAAGTTGCCACTTAAAGAACATTTTCAGTACGCAGGACTATTACTGAATTATTCTGAACCACAGATATAGATAGACCTAGATAACGCAAGTATCTGTATGAAAACCAGGCCTGCCATTTTTTGACTACCTATTATGACGTCACCAGCACTATAAATCGGAAAATCAAATCAATTCAAAGATGCCGCCTTGTACGGTGCCTCGTTCGCCCCAACCCCTGCCTTTTGCACCAGCGCCGACGTCGGACTAGCGCTATACACCGATGCAAACTGAGCGCGAAAGTGGCCACTTACGATTTTAGTACGTAAGCTAGGCACGAAGTAGTTGCTTTTGCGTTATCTAGGTCTATCTATATCTGTGGTCTGAACAGCTTTTTACAGATTTTCATGAATTGTAAGAGAGAACGTGGCTTTGAATACAAATGGGACATCGATCCAGTTTTCTAGATTTATTATTTTCTCATCGGGTCGTGTCTTACCCTTTTTGTAAGGGGTAATGGAATGTTACGAGGACTTTAATATGGAATCATGATCGTGAGAGGACTGTCTGTCCGGGTTATGAGTTTGGGATGCGAGTTATTTGTGCAGGGGTACAAATGCTAGGGAGGGCTCAGGGAACGCTTCACACCAGAAACTCAAGTGCGCAATCATCATCATCATCATTTCAGCCGAAAGACGTCCACTGCTGGACATAGGCCGCCTCCCCTAAGTGTCACCACATTGACCGGTCCCGTGCGTCTCGCATCCAGCGGATGCCCGAAACCTTCACCAGGTCATCGGTCCACCTAGTGGGAGGCCTTCCAACGCAACGTCTTCCGGTTCGCGGTCGCCACTCCAGAACTTTCCGGCCCCATCGGGCATCCGTTCTGCGAGGAATGTGTGCCCACTGCCAATAAGTGCGCAATAAGTTAAATTAATTAATTTCTTGATCCTATTACATGATATAGTGCGATCAAATTATCTTGGCAGGTCCGAGCTTCGTGCAGGTCATTTTGTTACAACTAATGTATAAAAGTGTTATGATATTTATTTTATTTGTATTTCTCACTGTTTAATTTAGATATTTTCTGATCGTATAGGTATTGGTTTATCTGGCAATAACAGTTTTCTTCACAAGTTTACATGCGTAAAAGTTCGCAGAGCCTGTGTTCAGACCTGCCAAGATAATTTGATCGCACTGTACCTAGTTACCTCCATGCCTCGGAAAGCGCGTTAAGCAGTTGGTTCTGGCTATCAATGAAAATTTTTAGGTCTGAAGCATGTATTCATGGAAATCGTTTGTGCACCGGTGTCTCTTTTACCCTGTATCATTTTAGGTTTGTATTGTATACCCACAATTTGTGATTTATTTAAATTGGTATAGATATTGAACTCTTGTTTGTCGATATAACAGTCAACATCTTGAATAGGTCATATTTCCCTTGACCCAGCTGTAGGGATACGTCCCATTGTCACTACCATAGATTGCACTCCCAGCGTCCCAACGACATGGGAGCGCTTGACGTTTAAGGGTAATGACCCACTAAAAACTTACTTCCCGTCGTAAAAAAAAGCTTTAAAACAAACGATGATAACGACTTTCAACCTTCTTCGACATACATTGCTCGTTTTCTTCGCTCTATCAGTAGTAACATGCAAAAGTTTCTTACAAAAAATCCAACCTACTCAAAAAATATAGGTATTCGTTTTATCTAGCGGTCGTTGAGGGTCGACAGTTTTTTGTCGAATTCTTTTATGACTTTATTTTACTCTAGGGACATACGCGACAAGTATGCAAAATTGAATGCGATGTGCCATGCCTTGGTGGATTAGGTGATTTTATATCGCTAGGCTACTTTCAAGTCACAAAACCGGGAATTAAATTAGATCATTGGTAGTTAGTTTATCCCCAAGTCGTAGTAGACTCCCTTGGTGTATTACAGTTTTCCGTCTCATAAACAGCCTGTGTCCCAGCAGTGGGCACATTATAATGCGAGTTATGTCAATAACTCTGGTTCTTTATAAGATTCACTTTCTATCGTTCTATGTAGAATGATGTTGTTGTCCGCTGCAACTATAGCAACTATTACGGAATTTGGATTCAAAAGAGACGCGAATATGGATTGCAGGATTTAACCAGCCAGTCAGAACTTCATGCGAAATGTTGAACGACTACTTTTCTCCTTCTATTCTTTTCCCTTACTTTTTTCGCAAAAATATGAATAACTAGCGGACGTCCCGCGGTTTCACCCGCGTAGTTCCCGTTCGTTCCGAAAAAAAGAACTCAAGGTGAATGTAGCTTTCTATTGGTGAAAGAATTTTTGAAATCGGCGCAGTAGTTTTTGAGTTTATCCATTACAAACATACACACAAAAATACAAATCTTTCCTCTTTATAATATTAGTGTAGATGTAGATTAGTGTAGATATATTATATCTAAAGTTGGTTTGGTTCTAATCCAGTTGCATAAAAAAAAACTTTCTGAAGACTTTGTAAGCTTACTGTAATATTCTTACATTTATTTGCATCTAATTTTATTGCAGGAACGACGTCAGTTAATTCGACGCGCAATTGACTGCACTCTTTTTAAATGCAAATGCCAGCAATTTCCCCTGAAAAGGATCGATTTATTCGTTAATGTGATAACAGGGCTAACTTCATGTGGTTGAATCTTTAGAAAAATGGGGAGGAAAAAGTTTAAATCAATTTGGTTGTTGAAAGCAAGAGACGCCAATATATTTGCGATATTGTTACTTATTTAATTCTCATCGATTGAGAGTCAGAGTATACTTTACCCCGTTGAGGCTGCGAGTTATTCGAAAGAGATACCGCGGCCTCGACACAAAGGGCTAGGAAGGAACATGGGTGGATTATAGTTAGTAGAAATCTGACACTCCCTACTGCTCTGACCAGAGCGGGAGGAGTCATTTAATGATTTCCCACCCTCCAAAAAAAAAAACAAAAAAAAAATCCAAAAAAAAATATTGGAACAAAAAACAGATTTACAAAAAAGAGCATACTTTATTGTACACAGGGACTCAGGCCTCCTCTCTAGGAGAGAGATGGGCTAAATCTACGCGGACCCATTTCGGGTTGGTAGATATCACATGTCTTTGAATTTTTGTTTCTATAACATGTCGGATTGTCGGTTTCCTCACGATATTTTCCTTCACCGTTTTGAGAGTTTCTTCAATAACTCGCATAATTAAGCTGAAATGGCAATGGCTAGGTTATATTGGTAATGATTATTGGGGTTATGTTCTTTTTTTTTTTATATAAAAGCGTTGCCCCACTCTAGGGATTTCTCCTGTATAGTGGGTGCGTTCACAAACATATAAACTCACATACACAAATACCCAGACCCGAAACAACTATCTGTAGCCCTTACAAATATTTGTTCCGTGCGGGGATCGAACCCGCGACACGCAGCGCAGCAGTCAATTGCTCGAGCCACTGCACCAACCGTGCCGTCAGCACTTCTTGAGTGGAGACCGCGAATCAACAAGCCTAACGTGTATCAGCATGCCATGTATCGGTAGATCAACAATCTTCGCAGGGTGGAAAAGTTGCCGAGAAACGAGTTCAGTGACGTGCGATTGAAAAGCCCCCTATCCAGCAGTGGACTGCCATGGGCTGATGATGATGACAGCAGAAATGAAAGCGTCATAACGTGCCACTGTTTTTCTGGTAATCGAACAACAACTACGTCCATAACCTACTTCGGCATGGCTCATGGAGAATAACTTTTTGCATAATTTGTTGAAATCGAATGCTACCCGTGGGACAGGCAGTTTTCCTACCTCACAACCACTGCCAACGGACGAAACTTTAATGGACGAAACTTTGAATACCTTTTCTGAGCCTTTATTGTATGTTTTGTGAAGGTGGATATTTTTATTGGTGGTAAGTGTAAATTAGATTATTTTGGTTTAATGGGCTCTGATTTTGTGGTAGCTAACTAATTTTAAAACGAAACTAAAATTACAATAATTTTAGTTTCGTTATAAAGTAATAAATAATCAAAGGATTTTCAGTGGAAAACAACATAAATTGTGGTGTAAATATTTTGTAGAAAAGTGCTCTAAAATATCGTTAGCACATTCCAAATCTTAGTACCTAATGGACTTTTAAAGAGTTCCAAAAGACGCGTTAGAAACGTAAAAGTGTTATTTCAAAAAACAAATCTCAATTTTATTCATAAAGTTTAGCTCTTGAACACAGAAATAAAAAAACTAATTCGCGCCTTTGGGACTTAACTGCCATGAATAATGTGGCCTGAATAAGACAAAATGGCCTACAGGGAGTTTTTGTGTGGGCCGTAGATAAACTCAGGCATTTGTAGATATTTGTGTATGTAAGAAAAAACATATAATTTGTACCGGAATGCGCAGCGTTGAGAGGGTCTAGTGAGGCCTAAATCCAGAGGAAAAAAAATAGTCTGACTATTTCAACTCATCTATACGAGCAATAGAAAACGTTGGAGTGGAGACCACAGACGGGATGGAGGAATGTGGTAAGACAAAAAACTAAGTGGACAGATGATCTCATTAAATTGGCCAGAGAATACTGGACAGCCAAGACACAAAACCGACAAAAGTGAAGAGATTTGAGAGAGGGTGATCAAAGGTTGAAGAAGAAGAGGAAGAAGAGATACCAGCAATACATAGGGAAGACAACAGCACGCCTATTTTACTCTACGGGTTGGACAGTGGTGGAGGTACTACAAGGTTTTATAGCTTACAACCAACTTTAAATCAGGCAGGATGCACAGAACACCGCTTACCTACGTACTACACACCGCTCACAGCACTCCGCTCATCTCTTCTCATCTTCTCATCTCCTTAAAAATCACGAGTTATCTCTCCTCTCTGCTCAACCGTTTCCACTTAAGCTAAGCGGAAACAAGAGAAGATGTGTGAAAATCGGCCAATCACATTATTTAAAATTCACATCTGGTCTTTCGCTCTTCATGTGATTGGTTGAATTTGGCACATCTTCTCTCCGCTCTGCTCGTCTCCACTTTGGTGGAAACCGGGCCATACAATTATATTAGTGGTGTACAACATATCTTCTATTATCTCGTCTTCGTGGAGTCCATCTCTGCTCCGCTGGAGTCCGGCCCTAAAAAATTCCATTTTTCTATAAAACCGCTTCAGGAAATTAGAGAAAAACACTGTCACAAAAAAAGAAGACTGCACAATGTAATTTTCCTTCCAAATAGGGTTCCGCGAAAAATTGGGTCAACCAAACAACGCTACGAGAAGGCATTATTATGCATAATCTACGAGAAAATGTAATCTAAAAATTACCTCTATTCTTCTGTATGTAAGTGTAAATATGCCCGACATTTATTATGTATGGCAAGCAATCTTTGAGCAAGCATACGTTATTTTTTTTTATTTTTCAACCAAGCTACGCCGTAATTTGGTCGCTAGATGAAACTCGGGCAATTGTTTAGATATTTTTGTATAAAAGTGTGCGGGGACCTCGGCTTATGTTGCCTTTATTTAAAGTTTTATGGTGTTACAGATTATAGTGTGACCTATAATACTTATGAGTAACTATTTAAGTAAATACAGTGCAGGTGTTTTGAACAGTAGGCGTGTAAAATCATTCCGTGAATTTGTATTAAAATAAACAAAATTAATTATATTTTTACCACTAATAAAATATCTGGTTCTGAATCTTTGAATTATGTTCAACTATTCTAGTGACATGAGAAGAACATTATGAGGATTTATTTTATTCTACTTTTTGTGAAGACAATATAAAATCTTCTATCGTACTCATTAGACGCCAACAACAAAAAGGTCAATAGGCTTTTTTTTGGGTGGATGGAAAATCATCAAATAACCCCTCCCGCTCTTGGGCAGAGCGAAAGGGAGAGTCAGACTTCTTTTGACCAAAAACCACCCAAATTCCTTCTTAGCCCTTTATGTCCAGGCCACTGTTTCTCTTGTGAACAACCCACAGCCCCGACGGGCAGGTCAATAGGCCGAGTTACAATCATATTAATGAGACTTTCCAACTCTATGACAAGATGAAAGATAAAACATACTCTTTGCAAGAATGACAGTTGGCCAAAATTGTTCTAGCGGCCTATACGAGCCTGAACTTGTTCATTTTTTATCTAGCTAGCAACCCAATTCGTTTTAATTACTGTCAGGGATCCCGCATTTTCTTTGTAAAATATTTACATACAAAAGCTCTCGTACCAGTTACATTATCTTTATTCTATTTTGGTTCCATTTTATCTCGGTAATGCTAACAAAGACTGATGAGTACCGAATGGTTAAATATTTGTAAATCACAATTATTTGCCGGGAATGAGAATTTATTACGAACTGTGTGCTCGTGGTTTTAAAAACAGCGACACTAGTCTTAAGGTTCAAGGTTAAACAACGCTTGCCGAGGGAGGTACGTGGATGGGTGAACGTCCTTACCATACCAAGACTCGTGTCTCGGAGAGCACTTCAAGAAGTTGGTCTCGGCTGTCAATCGTAGATATTAATTGACAGTCATTACGGGTAGTCAGAGACCAGTCAGAGGCCTGAATCTGTCGACCAGCTTTACCTAGGGGTATCGTCTTACCCTATTTAGAGGTACATACTTGGGTTGTGGATGCCACCCATGACCCAAGTAGTCACTCAATGTAAACTACTGGTATTTAGCACTTCTAGTAATAATGGATATCCCACAACTTAGATAAGAAATCTCAGAGAAACCATCATCAGCACAATGTCAGTCATCAGGTCTTCTTCTTCTTGATCCTGCAGAAGAAGAAGCAGAAGATGAAGAAGAAGTCATCAGGTAATTTTCGCATTTAGCGTTTGCTGAAATTCTGACATCCAGTCTTACAAAAGGGTATCGTATTACCTAGTATTAACTGGGTTGTGGGGGTCAGATGGGCAGTCGCTCCATGTAAAATACTGGTATTCAGCTGCATTCGGTTAGACTGGAAGCCGACCCCAATATAGTTGGGAAAAGGCTAGGCAGATGATGGCAGCGTTTGCTGACATCGCGTAGATACCACGTAGTGTCGTAGTCGCTACGTCATCGTCACGTTTACTCGGCGTCTAAGGTCACTGAAAAAAAACACCGTCGTGGCTGCGGGTTGACCGAAAGAGATACGCGGCCTCAGCACAAATGTCTAAGAAGGAACATGGGTGATTTTTAGTTAGTAGAAGTCTGACACTCCCTACCGCTCTGCCTAGAGCGTAAGGAGTCATTTAATGATTTCCCATCCCCAAAAAAACAGGTCACTGAAAATCTGCACATATTATGCCTATAGCACACCTCCGCTGCGAAACTCAAAGGGCGAAACCGCAATAGTTTCGCTGTGAAATGCGAGTTCTTTGGAGCGAAATTCCCTGCTCTAACGTACAAAACTGATTATGATGTTGTCTCTTTCTAACACGATTTCGCTCATTTGCTCAGGCGCCGTCTACATCTCCGCCCGTTGACTCCGTACTGTTGTACAGCGAAACTCGCGTAGCGGTTTCGCAGTTGTTGTTTCGCAGTGGAGGTGTGCTACAGGCATTATACTGTAGATGACTTCATCCCAATATGCACAACACAGGATGAAGAAACAATTGCTTATCGGAAAAATTCATATTATTCGAAAAGAGAACACTATATTTTTTTGGCTCGTAACATGTTTACCTCCCAAGAGGTCTTCCGAACGTAGCATGCAGGTTTTACACCAATTCCCTTGAGGTGTATATTGAAAACGAAAATATATTTTCGGTTTATCCTTTCATTGTAAAAAACCTCGGAATGTAAAGTAATGCGAGGAATGGATGCGTGTATTCGTCATTTCTTTGGGAACGGTTTTTTTGGGTAGGTTCCTTAATGGGACGTATGGCGGCCATTTTATGTTGATTACGTTAAAATGTTTCGCGGTGACTGCACTTTGAAAGCGTACGTTGACAATGGTGTATTTTATTTGTATGAGGGAGGAATATATATTTTTCTTGGAGTTTTCGAATTTTGTGTGGAGGTGTGAAAAAGTCCTTCAAGATAAAGAAAAAAAGATTGTTTTATTAGTAACACAGTTACTAAGTCTATTATGTTACAAGCAAAATCTATAATGAAACTTATATTTTATTCACATTTACATTCTCGACAAGATCACATACATTTCATTATGACAAGTTCTTACACGCGTTTTCGCCCGTGCTACCTAAGATAACGTACAATCTAGATAAATTGTACATTTCTATACCTATCCTAACTGAATCATAGTCTATCTACGTGCCTTCGAAATCAACAGTTGTGTTACATAGAAACAAGTTATATTAGAAGTACAGCATTTTTCCTTTCAAAACTATTTCTTACAGCGTAATCCGTCATTTTAACAATACGGCTTAGATTCTTAAACTAGGTTCAGATAGGGTTACCAAATCATAGGCCCCATCAAGACGAAGTACCGGCTGTAAAACTGTCTAGTTTGATTTAATCTGCAGACATACGGAGCCGCCTTGCAAACACACTCTCCATCCATTTCTGACGAAATTAGATAGTCTGTTTTCTTGGAAAATAATTTTGTGTAACAAATGAGAATTTTAGGAGCAAAATAATCTAAATGTTACATTTAATATTATATTTGGTTTTAAAGCTCTTTATTTTGATAGTGTAAATACTCGCTGTACATTGTTTATAGCTAACTAGCTGAACCCCGTGGCTTCACCTGCGTAAAATTATATACTAAAACATTCCCAGAGAACCACTCTATACATTGGTGAAAACAACATGAAAATAGGTGCCGTAGTTTTTGAGTTTCTCGCGAACAGACAGAAAGACAGACGCTTCGGAGGACTTTGTTATATAATATGTAGTGATATTTGGTGTCCCTTTTTTTTGGAGGCTGGGAAATCATCAAATGACTCCTCCCGCTCTGGGCAGAGTGGTAGGGAGTGTCAGACTTCTACTGACTAAAAACCACCCATGTTCCTTTTTAGTCCTACTTTTCCTTCGAGGCCACGGTATCAATTTCAAACAACCCGCAGTCCCGACGGGATTTGGTATCCTCTAGTTTCGCAGAAATGACCTAATTTCATAGCATTTCGTTTCCCAGGAAATGTTTCATTATTATGTTCATGTATTTTCATTTCGAATATTATTGTTTCAACTACTATTTACTAGAATTAAACATATTTAATCTTAAATATTATTATATAGGTATACTCCCTAATTAATTCCCATCTTTCAGCTCTTACAGTTTCAGTCTAAAGGCTCCAAGGGACTGAAGTCTCGCACGAGTGATTTTATTTTGGCTGAAACTCTCGAAGGAAGATCCTTCCCGTATATATTAACCGATAACTTTACGAGGGTAGCTGTATTTAGATGTAGGTACTATGTGTACTTATGTTGATAATATGTTCGGGTGTAGATAATAATATGTTAGAAATAGACTGATGTATGAAGTTGTTTTTGGAGGCAGTAATTGATTATTTGTTTTCGTTTTAGTAATACGTAGCTGTGGTCGGCTATGTCAGAGTTCCACATCGTGAAGTCCTGACACAGCTAGCCACACCAGCCAGTAGGCGAAGTTAGTTGGAAGTCATGGTTGCCATGCTGCTTGCAATAACAGACATCCGTGATCCATGGTGACGTGATTGAAAGTAAAATACTTTATTATGTTGTAGCACAGTTTTTGCCAAAAATCAAACCTACTGAAAGTACTAGGTATATTGATCAATAAACTCAGTACTATTGTTTGTCCTTATTATGACAATAGGGGATCGGACTGACTCAAAAAAATATGATTCTGTTTAGTCCGTCAGTTAGATTATCGAAAAATATTGGATACGTGTTTTTTGTTATAACAAAACAATAAAAATTGACGAAGATAAAGCGCGTCAAAGATCATGGAGTGGGGCTTGAAACGTCAATTGAAGGTACAAAATACTAAATTACGTGGCCTCGGCGCAAGGGCAAAGAAGGAACATGGGTTCGGTTTTTAGTCAGTAGAAGTCTGACACTCCTCTTCGCTCTGCCCAAGAGCGGGGGGGGTCATTCGATGATTTTCCACCCACCAAAAAAAAAAAAAAAAAAAAAAAAAAAAAAGGTACAAAATGTACTATCATATGACGTCACACGAGTTTTCGAAGCACTGTATCGTCTTCATTTTTTGTTTACGTGAAAAAAGAAAAAATACGTGGTTATTATTTTTTGGAAATCTATGTGACGGACTAATTAGTTTTTTTTTTGTCCGATCCCCTATTGGTTGGTTGTTATAAACGCATTAATTAAGCCGTTAATAACAATAATTATTATTATTATAGAGATAGTTCTTGAATTGATCTCTTATTATTATTGGAATAGTTAATGATCTCGTCTCGACTACCTTGACAATATTATTAGGTACTTCCTCCATTAATTTACATATTTTAATGAGAAAAGGGAACATCTAAGAAATCGCTCGAGATTCTAATAAAGCAGTGACATTTGCGGTCACAGCCCAAATACATTCCGAACTCATTAATAAGTTCTCTCAAAACCCTAGAGATACCTACCTGTATTTAGATATTGTCTGAAAATTTCTCCAAAAGCGAACAAAACTTTAAACAGATAAATAAGAATAAGAATAAGAATAAGAATAAGAATAAGAATAAGAATAAGAATAAGAATAAGAATAAGAATAAATTTATTAAGTCATCAGTTAAATTTTTACATTGTTACAAAACAGAGGTCCCCAAACTAGGCTGAGCCTGTATCTTGGGGGCCGGAGTTGCGTTAACTTAAAATTAATATTAATAAGTAGTTATCTTTAAACAAAAACAAAAATAAAATTAGGTATATTATTATTACATAAATGAAAAAGTATTCTAATGTGGTATGTTAGTGCGTGTGTATGTGTGTGTGTATGTGTGTGTGTGTGTGTGTATATGTTTGGTGGAATTTAACTTTAACTCAAAATTTGTTCCGTCTCTTCGTACGTTAGTTTGGCAAACCATTTTATTAAAGTTTTCTTGCATGAAAAGTTGTTCAAGTTTTTAATGTCGCAGCTTTTATTAATTTTATTGTAAATATGGATATGTGAGTAGAATGGGCATCGTCTGGCTAAAAGGCTATGAGCTTCCGGAGGAGGGATGTAGAGGACGCGTTTAGAGATAAGGTTTTCATAGTCAGGTCTATTTTTTAGGGTTTTATGAACAAGTAGAGTAGCTTTTAAAATAAATAATTGTCGCACTCTTAATACAGTAAACTCCTTATAAATAAGATCTGTTGGGTAGCGAAAAGGCTTCCTTAAAGTTACTTTTATAACGGCTCTTTGAGCTCTTTCTATCTCTATAATAGTGCTTTTCCCGGCTGCACCCCAAACAGAAATCCCGTATTGAAGTACTGACTGACATAAACCAAGGTAAATTGTACGTAGTATTTCAAATGGTGTGCAGTTACGTAGCTTTTTCATTACATGTATCAACTTTCTAACGCGACCAGAGAGCAAGTGTAGATGAGATTTGAATGACATGTTTTCGTCTAGTGTGATGCCAAGGTATTTGATTGAGGCAGTGTGATCTATGACTAGGCAAGAACAGTGCGTGAGCGGTGATGTCTGGTAACTGCAGCATGTATGGTATTTAAGAAGAAGATTACGTGGAGGTCGAGAAGCTAATGTTTTGAAGAAGGTTATGAATTTAGTTTTTTTAATATTTAAAGTCAGGAGATTCGCATCAAGAGCGTTAGAAACAGTTAATAGACCGATCTCAGCTAGGCGGTACACTTGTTCCCATGTTTTAGCGTGGAAAATAACGACAGTGTCGTCAGCATATGATATAATTTCTGCGCCGTTTAGTTGTGAGTTTAGAATATCATTCATGTAGAAGCTGAAGAGAGTTGGTCCGAGTGTGCTGCCCTGTGGAATTCCAAAGGAGATGGGAAGTACGTTACTTGAGTGTTCATCGACTTTCACTAGCTGTTTGCGATCAGACAGGTAACTCGTAAACCATTCAAGTGCAGCCCCTCGTACGCCCGAACATTCAAGTTTTCTAAGAAGAAGTTGAATTGATATTGTATCGAAGGCCTTTGCCAGATCTAAAAAAACTCCTATAGTCTGTTCTCCTTTTTGGGTGAAAGTAGCCACTAAGTTAGTCAGTGATGAAGCAGCGTCTTCTGTTGACCTTCCTCGCCGGAATCCAAACTGCTTGTCGGATATCAATTTGTATTTTTCGAAAAAGTTCACTAGCCTGTTGTTAACGAGTTTCTCCAGTACTTTGGACAGAATGGACAGAAGTGCGATTGGTCGATAATTTTCAGGTAAGTCTGTAGGGCCGCTTTTATGTATTGGTCTAACGGAAGCAACTTTCCAGCACTCCGGAAAGGTACCAGTTTCTAAGCTTAAATTAAAAATATGGGTGAGTGGTTTAAGGATTGCGTTCTTTATTTTTATAACAAAACTTGTAGTGATACCATCAAGTCCTGGTGCGCTGTCAATTTTAAGTTGGTGGATATATTTCGTTATTTCTGTTTCGTCTGTCGGGTGAAGAAAGAATGTGTGTGGGAAATTTTCACGAGGTTTGTATTTTTTGGCTAGGGATTCTTGAGTCTCAGAAATTCGTGATAGTATTAGATCAGATAGATTTTTTCCAATCGAGGTGAAGTAGGCATTACAATTGATAAGTGAGTTAACTGGATCCGCCGAATTGGAGATTAGTTGGGATGAGTCATTTCTTTGACTATTTGGGCTATATATTGATTTGAGAGTGTGCCATAGTTTTTTTGGGTTCTTTTGGCTTTCTGTTATTAGCTGGCTATTGTGCTCTGTTTTTAATTTATGTAAAAGGTTATTACAGAAATTCCTGTACCTAGTATAAATCAGTCTTTTCATTTCATCGTATGGGTCGCAATTTGATGCTCTATGAAGACTGTCGCGGTGCTTTATGCACCTCATAAGACCTGGAGTGATCCAGGGCTTAAGAATGAATTTATTTCTGCTTATTTTAACTTTATGCGTATGTTTGATCATAAGATTGGTGATAATACTTGTAAATGTGTTTAAAGAGGAGTTGGTACAATTCGAATTGAGGATATCAGACCAATCGATGCTCTTTAGCTCCTCCGCGATTGCGTCATCGTCAGTTCTATTTTTCCACCGGGATCTTATGTGAGATTTAATGTTATTATTTTTTAGAGAAATATTAGCCAAGACCATGTCGTGATCTGTTATCGAGCATTTGCAGATTATTCCTTCGGATTTGTAGTTTGATTTAATAAAGATATGATCAAGACATGTACGCCCCCTGGTTGGTTCAGTGATAGCTGGTAAGAGACCATGTGAGGCCATCAGGCTCAAGTATTCAGCATGATTCGAAATGATAGTATTCATTATGTCGATGTTTAGGTCTCCGGCTACTACAATAGTTGGATATATTTTTATTTGAGATAAAACAGTGTCTAGGGATACAATAAAGTTATTTAGATTTAAAAAGGAAGGCGACCGATATACTCCTATTATAGCTACTTCGTTGTCCAGGACAAGTATGATACTATCAGCTTCAGCAATTGATGACTCTATGATTTTTACATTTCTACTCGATTTAGTGTAAATTATGACGCCGCCATTTTTGTTCGATTGTGAGTGAGAGCGAAAAACAGAATAACCTGGTAGTGGTTCCAATATTGACCCTTCACTCAGCCAACATTCTGTTAAAACAATGGCCTCGAAGTTAACCTTTAATCGTTTGAAAGCTATGCAAAAATGATCAAAGTTGCGCTGGTAACTCCTTATATTAAACGTGAGTATTTTAAAACTATTTTGTTTCGCTATGATCTTCCTACAGTCTTCTAATTGGTCGCAGGTGTGACAAGTTATGTTTACATTTTCGTCTATATCTTGTATAACGTCAAGTAAAGCCATAGGTATAGATTGGGATGTTGTTGTTATTTTCCATTTTTGTTGTTGTCACTAATAATAATTTATGTAGCTGTAGGGAAACTGGAGTGTTATTTCGTTTGTTTAGATGATGATGTTTGGATGTTTTAGTGAAGTGGATTTGTTCATTTGCGTATGTGTCGTTAACAGATTTGTAAAGTGTTGAAGAGTTCGAGAGATTGTACGTGAATGGTAATGTTGTTTTTGGTATCCATAAGTTAGGCGTCAGTGTTATAACATTACTGGTATGAAGTGTCAGTTTCCTACATTCTTCTAACCGAAGACTTGCGTAGCAATGTAAAATAATATTTTTGTTGATTTCTTGAAAAGTAATAAGTAAAGTCATACATGTACGTCTATATGGTGAAAATGTTATTAATGTCTCTTTATGTGCGGTTTTTTCGTGAAAATTAAGATGTAGATAGACGTGGTTGCTAGAGTTTGTGTGTGAATGTGTTAAGCTGGAAAATTGAATATTAAAGTATGTGTTTAGGTGTGCTTTGGTGGAGATATGTGTGGCAATGTATGAGTGTAAAGAGTGTAAATGTGCTTTGGTTGTGTTTGCGAGGGAGATTTGTTCACGAGTTTTTATGTTGAAAGGAATAGCTTGATTTATATAAAAAGTTGTTTGAGTACGTTGCGAACATATTATTATTATAATTATTGTAGATTGTGGTGAGTGCGTGAGTTCAAATTTTTGTACGGTTTTATAGGTGTAACACAGTGTGTTTAAAAATTGCAAAAATCCAGTAGAAAAGTGAACTGTAAAAATAATATAAAACTTAGAGTTAGAGTTAAATCTTAAATTATAATGAGATCTAAAATTATTACGACAACTAAAATTATAGTGAAATCTAAAATTATAAAAATATCTAAACATAAAAAATTTTGGAATAATAAAAAGAATGTACTTTTTGTTGTTCGCCTTCCAGCATTGTTGACATCGACACCGGATTTCACACAGGGGTCGTTGAACCCAAGTGCCTTTCCAGGTATTCTGTGTTGCGTATGTGGATGGATGGGTTACCCTCTTGTTTGCGTATGAGAACTGCGCCATTTTTAATCCAACAAAATTTGTATCCATGTTCTTTCGCCGACAGTTTGGTTGCACGAAATAACTGCCTGTTTTCGTAGGTCAGGCGCTCATTTACGTAGATTTTCCTCATTGCTCCAGCTATCTCGATGTCAGTTGAAGTGAGTGTCCTTCTGACTTTAGCGGCCTTCAAGAATTCGTCACGCTTGTAGCGCCGCACGAACCGGACAGCAAGTGTGCGTGGTGGAACATCAGCTGAGTCTTTGGGTTGTTGTCGGCGTGGTCCCGCTCTGGTCACATAGTCTATATCTTGTTCCTCAATAGAGACACCTATTTTATGAGCCAGTACGCACACGGTATGCAGTGGGTTCTCGTTTTTAAACTCGTTGATGCCGGATATTTCTAGCTCATTCTTCAAAGACGATTGCGCTTGGGTGTTCAGCTGTTCTCGGAGATTCAGTACGGTGTTGTTGAGGACAATTAATTCTTCTTCACGTTTCTCCAGTGATTTGATTCTCGTATCATATTCCTCGAGACGTGTGTAGCATTGGGTTAGATGTTCAGTCAGTGATGTAATATGAGACTTAATATCGACCACGTCACCTCTAAGTAGTTTAATTTCGGAGCTAAGAGTGCGTAAAATCTCGGAGTCAGTTAGTGTGCTGGTGGATGAGTCAAGTGATGAAGCAGAGTGGTAGCGATCCGTTGAGATAGGCGTCGGCGTCATCGTCACTTCAGGTATCGGAGTGCTCGCGGGGGTGGTGGTGGTGACTCTCTTTGTTGCCTTGCTTTGGCAAGATGGGCAAATCCAGCTCGATTTTGCTTCTCCTGTTAGCTTGGTCTGATTCCCAGCATTAGCACATAATACATGGAACAGCAGATCGCATTTGGAGCATTTAATGTTGGATATAGATGATCTCAGTGCTTTATTACAACACGCGCAATTGTTAACCATTATTATCATTTTTATTATTATTTGGTATTTACGAATTTAAGTATAAAATCACAACACAAATTTCTTGGAATCTGAGCTAGGCACGCACCTGCGTTGACCTGTGACGTAATATTCGCGGAATTGAGTCGGAACACCTGCGTCGATGCGTGTATTTTGAATTATTATTTTATTATGATGCACTGAACTTTGACACTAATTTTTACTCGGGTACGGTTCAATATTATGTGGGGTTATTTTATATTTTTATTTTAATATTCTTTTATTCCATTCTTTTATTTCTGCACTGTATTTGGACACTTATTTAGTTCACTTATGGTTCAATATCATTTAAGATTGTTACTTTTAATTGTGGACAGAACAATATTTTTGGTAAAAACACGTCCGCACTTCACCGGATTACGACGCAACTCCTCCAAATAGGTAACAAAGTTATAACAAAGAAACAATATTTAATAACACCGCATTCAACGTCAAGTTGAAAAGATTTTGTAAATAATTCAGAAATAGGTATTCGCCAAGATCATCGGCAATCTTAAGTTCTGTTTAAAACAAAATAAAAGAGTAAAGTTCGACTAACTTTGTGTAGTAAGGTTTTGAAAATCATTATCGCCCTTTTGCGCTTTGGCGCAGTCGGGTTGTTTGTGAAGGAAAATAATAATACGAGATGCTTAGTTTTCAGTTTTTGAAGGTAAAATTCGCCCCGGTTTGTAATTTAGGTTATAGAAACATAACATAACATCGCGCTTGTAAACCCCAAACGAGGTGTATTTAATAGTAGGTACAGTACCTACCCACATTTTACTAGTTATTTTTAAGTTCCATGTAATAGGGGGGCGAGCATTTTGATATAAACCGTGCACAAATCCAGACTTCGTGACTGCTACCGAGTTCCTGATGAAAAAACCTAATATCAATTTATTTATTTATTTATTTATTGATTTACACATACATTTGTTGTGACAGGTAAGACCCAAGTTAACAAAAGTAGTCATTAATTACAATCCCAATTATCACAGGAATTGAACCCAGGATCATAAGCGGTAGTCACGATCGCGTCCATAAGACCAACAAGGCAGTCGACGAGATTTTTGAAAATCAACATAATAAAATCATTTTATTTTAATGAGACTCTTAAAGGCACGTCTTACTGCCTTATTAATAAAAATAGTTTAACCTGGTTTAACTTACGCTTGGTTTATCTCGCATGCCGCCACTTTCTTTTGAATATTTTTGAAGTGAGACGGCGAAATAAACCAAGCGTAAGTTAAACCAGGTTTAAATATTTTTATTAATAAGGCGGTTATTAAAGCCGAAATGTCAAGTTATTGACTAATACTTTGTTAGTCACATGCGATTCGATACGTATAATATATCAAACAATATTTCAAAGCCCGTTCGTTATAAACGTTGATTGGGAGCTCCATGCAAAACGATGGGATTTCCTGAGCCAATAGAACAAAGGATGCAAACTTCGTTAGGACTACTGCTTTGTGGTCACGTAGATACCGTATCCTCTCTGAAAATAATTATTGCAAAAACTATTTGCAGTAGTAGTAGCACCTAGAACATGTTGAATTGTTCATGTTCATCAAGCAAAATTTTGCTTCAACAGTGTTTCAGGTCGAGCAGCGGTGGCCCAGTAGTCGGCCCCGACTTACGAACAGTAGGTCGTGGGTTCGAACCCAGGCTCATTACTTTGTGTAAGTTATTTCATCACCGCTGCTCTCAAAACGGTGAAGGAAAACATCGTGAGGAAACCGGCATGTCTTAGAACCAAAAAATTCGAAGACATGTGACATCTGCCAATCCGCACTGGGCCCGCGGGGTGGATTATAGCCCATCCCTCTACTAGAGAGGAGGCCTGAGTCCCTGCAGTGGGAACATTATAGGCTGATGATGAGTGTTTCAGGTCATACACGCCATACCTGAACAAGCCATCGACGCAGGAAATATTATAAAGTGCAAGAGGGTGAGTGCAAACACAGGTACACGGTCTCTTCTCTCACTTTCCTAGTAGAACGACAATCCTACATCGACTGAGAAGAGATCAGAGGCAGAACGAACAGCTTAAATGTGCTTTTAGTCTAACGGGGGTAGCCTATAATCAAAACTGCGGGTGCCTGTCGGGGTTGCGGATTGTTCGTAAGAGATACCGCGGCCTCGAACACAAAGGCCTAAGAAGTACATCCACCATACAAAAAAAAGGCTGCTACTGAAAAATTCTTAGCAGAAAAATCCATCCACAACCGGTAATTGAATCCAGGACACGCTAATCAGACACGCTCACGGCCATGAAACGAACGGGGCATTAGGGGATCGGACAAAAACAAACTAATTAGTCCGTCAGATAGATTTCCAAAAAATATTAACCACGCATTTTTTCTTTTTTCGTAAACAAAAAATGAAGACGATAAAGTGCTTCGAAAACTTGTTGATAGTACATTTTGTACCTTCAATGGACGTTTCAAGCCTCACTCCATGATCTTTGACGCGCTTTATCTTCGGCAATTTTTATTGTTTGATAAAACAAAAAACACATTATCCAATATTTTTCGATAATCTAACTGACGGACTAGACAGAATCATATTTTTTTGAGTCAGTCCGATCCCCTACTCTAATCGAACTTAACCTTCGAGCCATAAAACAAACAAGAAGGCTGATTACATACTAACATCGCAACGTGCAAACCAAGTTTACGTGTAAACCAACCTTTATAGACGTAAACCTACTTGGAAATTGGATAACGTACAAGCCTAACGTTAAACTGAAGTCTGTTTTCTATTCCCCGGAGTTCCCCTGTTTGGGTATGGCCTTGTTGCTAGTTGATTGTGTTCGCTGAGATGGAGAATAAAGCCGGGGAACCAATTGGGTTTGCGGTTTTGAACAAAACCTCTTTGAATCGAAAGTGCGCTGCGATTGCTATGCGGAAGCAAAATGTGCTGTGGATTGGAAAAGAAAACTTATTGGCATGCTTTTTGTTTCCAAAATCAACTTCATACATCTATTTCTAACGTAACCTACACTCGAACATATCTCACACATAGTAGGTACTTTTTTTTAAATGTGCTAACTCTTGACCTCAATCTTCCCGTCAACTTCGAACTCATTTCCAGTACCTAATCAATCAAGTTGCAGGTATTTATATTTTATTAATATTCGTAAGGTTTTATAAATATTGGACACTACGAGATGCTGTCACGCACTACACTCCCTTTGGTCGCAGAGGCTCCGACCAGAACGAAAGTTTGACTGCACAACCGGCATAATATGACCAATTTGTTTAATAAAATAAATCTATATAAATAAAATGAGAAGTCCTGACTGACTGACTGACTGATTGACTGACTGACTCATCAACGCCCAGCCCAAACCTAGAAAGCTGAAATTTGGCACAGAGGTTTCCTTTATAATGTAGACAAGGAATAAGGAAGGATTTTTCGAAATTCAACCCGTAAGGGAGTTAAATAGGGGATGAAAGTTTGTATGGAAAATCGTCATTTTCACGCGGGCGAAGCCGCTGGCAAAAGCTAGTAATAAATAATAATAATATTCCACAACTATCACACAACGCCATCTAGTCCCAAGCTAAGCAGAGCTTGTGTTATGGGTACTAGACAACTGATAAACATACTTATATATTTCTAAATACATGCATATTACTTATAGATAAATTACACCCAGACACAGAACAAATGATCGTGCTCATCACACAAACATTTGTCCTGGGTGGGAATCGAACCCACGACCTCCGGCATAGCAGCTAGGGTCACTAACCACTAGACCAACAGGCCAGTCAAGTCAAGTCAGTTAATAAAAGATATAAGAGTCGAAGTCAAAGCCACATAGTGCAAAAAGTTCTTCAAATCCTTCAAAAGAACAAACGTTAACATTATCACTACATTAACAAAATTTCTCCTGTCAGCGCTTCCCCTTGATAAAGCCATCAGTAAAATGCCCTGTTTTCCCTACTTAATAATTTATTTATCTTTTCGTGTATGAAATTTTCCTGGAACCTGAAGTTTCAGCTCGTTTACTTACACCCTGGGGAGCATTCCGTAATTTCTTACTGTGCGTGACTTGGTTCAAAATTTTGTCATCGCCTCTCCTTGCCGTACTTTCGTCTTCATTTTGTGACTACCAAAAATCTTTGAGTCTCAAAATAGTCTCCAAAACTAAACTTATCATAGCAGCTATTTACTTTTTTTTGGAGGGTGGGAAATCATCAAATGAATTACTCCTTCCGCTCTGGACAGAGCGGTAGGGAGTGTCAGTCTTCTACTGACTAAAAGCCACCCATGCCTTTTCTTAGCTCTTTGTGTCCGAGGCCGCGGTACAACAACCGCGGTCAACAACCCGCAGCAAAACAATCCGCAGCGAGGAGACGACCCTGAATGTAGGATCAAATCATGTCATCATAAAAATGTAATGCTATCACCAGAATCAAAAATGTTTGCTTAGTTTTGACTCAGTTGGTTTGAAATTCAGTTGCAAGACCAATAGTTGTTTACCAAAATATATGCGTACTAACTAACAAGGCAAGTTAAATAAAAGATAATAGGAAAAAAACAATTGTTGAAAAATCGGTGAACTATTACGCCTCTACCTATTCCTTTGGGGATAGCAGACGCGATGTTATCTAGCGTGTAATCATATTTTCATAGTTTTTCTTTTCATTTGAAGTTTGATCTTCTTAGAGAACTTTTAGAGGTAGAATGGGCGACGCAATTTTTAGTTCAATTCCAAGTAAGTTGTTTTCTTGTCAAGATTTATGTACCTGTCTACTAGTCGCAACAAAAATATGGCTCAAATTACTTTTTCTGCTACTTAATTCTCTAAAGTATGGTACCTGACGGCATGGTTGGCGCAGTGACTCAAAAAGTTGACTGCTGCGCTACGTGGCACGGGTTCGATCCCCGCACGGAACAAATATTTGTATGACCTACAGATAGTTGTTTCGGGTGATTTGTGTATGTGAGATTAAAATGTCTGTAAACGCACCCACGATACAGGAGAAATTCCTATAGACACTAATATTCTAAGGAGGTAACTTTTTTTTCGTAAGCTATACATTTCCAATATAACATGACCTAGGTTTGTATTTCCTGTACCTACTATAAGAGATCCGCATAAACTGGTTTTATATGGCATGATTAATCGTCGTTTGTACGAAGCAAAAGGAGTGTGTGACAACAGTTGCCGATTGATTTTGTACCTATAGTTTTGCTTACCCCCTAAGAAAACAGGTACAACTTTATGTAATCCAGTCCTGTCTGTCTGTCGTGCTTTCACGCCAAAACTACTGAACCGATTTAAATGAAATTTGGTACACAGATAGCTAGAGACTGATAAAGGCTACTTATATTACTTAATATGCTACTTTTTAATGTGACAAAAGGGGCGATTTCTTATGATCGCGATAACCAACATCCATGTGGACGAAGCCGCGAGCATCAGTTAACCAATTATGTATGTACATTGTACATAATCATCTAACATCACAATTCATAAAACCATTAAAATATCACAGATTGGGGACCACCGCGTGCCTGATCGACCGTTTTACGTAATAGCCCCCTTGTGGCCGATAAAATGGCTGTAATAGCCCCCAGCGGCCATGACAGGGAATAGCGGCCTCATTTGTACTAAACTAGGACACTTAAGGACCATTCTCGTGTATTAAAAGGCTAAGTAGCCACTGATTAATCCGTGGGACACGGCTAAGACTCACGTTTAGGAGTTTTATTTAAGTAGATGGTTGCTATTAGTTCCTTAATTTAGACTTATCCGTGTTGTCATTCATGGCTTTTTATAAGCTTTTATAAAATTTACCGTGTTTGTTTGTTAGTTAGCATATTTTTAGAATCTTGCAAGTGAATTTCAAATCGATTGAAACGATTTTTTTTCTTGTACTGATTTAAGTAGCAGTACCTTTGTGCTTTTCTATTCTTTTTATGATTTTATCCTTTTTTTGTATTTTGTGTGTATATAAATAAATAAATAATTAATCAGAAGCTAGGAACTGGAAATCTCCTCATCGTTGTGACTATGTTATAGCTGTCAACAGCCTTTTTTTTTTTTTTTTTTGGTGGGTGGAAAATCATCAAATGACCCCCCCCCCGCTCTTGGGCAGAGCGAAAGGGAGTGTCAGACTTCTACTGACTAAAAACCGAACCCATGTTCCTTCTTTGCCCTTGCGCCGAGGCCACGTCATCTAGTACAAAAATCCGCGGCCCCGACGGGCAGCTGTCAACAGCCTCAGTCACCACCACGGCTGTTTCAAACTATCACGAGTCACGACCTCTTCCACAATACCGATGCCGATAGTGACAAAAACTTGTTTCTTGTCACTATCGGCATTCCAGTTGTTTTAAGAACACAATGACTTGACACACGATGATGGCAAAGACCGGACGGCACATCTGGGGGTACGGCAGTGCCCCGCCAAGTCAAGCAATAAAGCGGCGCGGCCGTACCATCCTTTTCTCGATACAGTTCAGCCCATTTTCGACCTCCTATAACTTCGTTGTGGGTTCTTTCTTTCTTGGTAGATGAGCAGACCTAGTGCTGGCGCTGCCACTGCGGCTATATTGGTCCCGTGTTTAAACAAAAATCTTGTGAAAAAACGTGTCTTTTTTTAATGAAATTGAGATAAGTATGTGAAAAAAACAAGTCTTTTATGACTTGTTTTTCTTCGCATATCTCAAATTCATTTTTTTAGACAACAGAACATTTTCTTAGTCGTGCCCCTATTGCTGACGGCGCAGTAACATAACAGAACAGTCTATCAATGATTCCTAATTAGCTGCTTTACGACCACCTAATGACCAATAAATCCTACCACAATCATCACACACTCCTGATTCCAGTACGTATAATAGAAAATGATAGTCCGCCTCAGTAGCTGGCATTGTTACACAAATTGACTGATATATTGCTGAGATAATTGCTCCTGTTAAGATTAATTAGTAGCTTGGAAGCGAATACCTACATTCACCCTGTCGAGGTTGTACGTTACATACTTGGGGGAATTCCGTTTCTAAATAGGGCTTAGTTTGGTGTGTGGAAAACTGAAACAGTGTCAAATTAAGTTAGAAAAACTTTAAATCGATGATAAAAAAAAAACATGAGTCGTTGACCTTGTAGTCGCAAGCGCGAGTGTTGAGCAGGAGATCATGTGTTCGATTCCCAGGTCAAAAATATTATGGTCGATAATAATTTATCAAACATTTTATCATTGCAAGACGAAGTTCTGGGTTCACTGACGGTCGACCACCTTTCAACAGGGCATAAAATATATGAAAAGTGGCAGACCGTGTCCGTCAGCGAATTCAGTAATACATGGCAAATATAATTATATTTGCTTGCAGCATCCTTTGATATCCCCCCCCCACCAGCCAATTACTATCGCAAATGTTATCAATATTTTACTGATCAAATTAATATCATATCAGTTTGAATTTACAGGTGTAATTCATGTAAATAAGGCATTAAATTTATGAATTCTGTAATATTAAAGCGGTTATAGATTTTCTTTGGTCTTACGTCAGTGCAAAGGAAGATATTGGGAACAGTTGGCTTAGCCATTTGAATGCCCCAGATGGAAAAATGGTTGGTGGTGTAGCGGAACCCCTTTTATCGAGACCACTTTTGTTCTAGATTTTTCGAATCATCATCTGCCTAGCTTTTCCCAACTATGTTGGGGTCGGATGCAGTTGAATACCAGTATTTTACATGAAGCGACTGCATATGTGACCTCCACAAGCCAGTTAATACGATACACTTTGGAAAGTTTTTTCGTCAGGTTTTCAAGTCACTGACTACCGGTAACGACTACCAAAGATCTATAAATGTCAACCGGAACCAACACCTTATCGTGCTTTTCCGAGACACGGAGGAAACTCGATATGTAATGGGTGGTCAGGGTCACCCATCCACATACCAACCTAGGCAAGCGCGGCTTAATAAACATCGACCCGAGTGGCAGTTACTATTATGCCATTTTTGTGTGTGTTCCAGTGGATTCGAGAATGATTTAGATTTACAATTGGACCCGGTAGGTGGCGCTGCTGTCCAGGCAGGACGACATCTGCCAGGTCCGCTAGTATCAATATACTTTTTTGAAATCCGGTAGAAATAAAACAGGTATTCCTGAGGCAATCGGTTAATAGGCTTAACATTTATTAAAATTTATCATTAAGTTCCACCAGTAACAAACATTACAAGTCCCATTTTGTGGTTTCGAAATGTCGAATATCTCGCAGCG
This sequence comes from Diarsia dahlii, assembly GCA_949775195.1. Taxonomy (NCBI): domain Eukaryota; kingdom Metazoa; phylum Arthropoda; class Insecta; order Lepidoptera; family Noctuidae; genus Diarsia; species Diarsia dahlii. The sequence continues at coordinate 19,897,789 of OX459195.1, forward strand.
GTTACCAATGAACCGATTATAGGTCGACAGCTAAAATTATGGTTTAAATGTGTATGATTTATTTTGTTTCGTTTTGGATCCGTTTTTGGTCCTTCTAGCCGTTTTTTGCGAACGGCAAGAGTTTGTAGGACAGTTGTGTTATGTTTTTTGTCTGTAAAACTAAAAGGTTGGTAATATTTTATAAGCATTCACAAGTAGTTAGGAACGTAGGTACGTGGCTTTAGTTTGTCTACATTGGTCGTCAGAAAAAAATAAAGGTTTTCATTTTATAGTTCTAAACTTAACCTCACGCCTGTAACTAATGAAAGTTACGAGCAGTGGTGATGAAATAAATTACACAAAGTAATGCGCCTGTCTGGGTTCAAACCCACGACTTACTGTGCGCAAGTCGGGCCGCAACCGCTGGGCCACCACTACTCCCGTCAAAAACACGTACTTATTTATAAAGCTAATCACACAAACAATTAACACTCATAAGACAATAATTCCACTTCAAACTTTTGAACCACTCATATTCCTAAATAGTTCAGCGCAAAATTAGCCTTTAGTAAAGCGCTTCAGCAGCTGCCGTCACATCGAACCATTCAACAGCAACTTTTGAACTCTCAATCCACTCATATTCCTAAATAGTTCAGGGCAAAATTAGGCTTTAGTAAAGCGCTTTACCAGCTGCCGTCACATCGAACCATTGAACAGCTATCATCATTGTCCAAGCTAACGAAGTGGGCTGTCTTTGACACCTCTCAGATCAGATGAAGGTGGCGTCAAGAGGACCAGTGAAAAATAGGGAGGTACTTAGACTAAGGGCTTTCGGCGTGATGGAGATGAATGGACGTGATAGGGATTGATTTTAATATTGAAAAGGGAATGGTTCGTACTAAGATTTGTTTTAAATGAGGATTTTAACCTTACTTAAATGTATTCAGGTACGTTAGGAAAGATCGTTGACGAATAGGGGTGGATCAGTTTTCCCATCTCGATGTAAAATATGCGCTTTGGACATGTAGTTGCAAAACCAGCCCACTATGCAAGAAAATAGGAGAAAAAAAAAATATTACGCATATTAGTCGAACTCTCACACTTTTTGAAGACGAATTCGTGGATGTAGTGCTAGTTTATTATATAGCCAATCCGCACGTACAATCAAGCTTTATTTCAAAATTCACACAACAAGTGAGCAAATTGCGTCTAGAAAATAAACATCCCAGCGATCCCAGTTGTGGGATTCACCTATTAAAGAACAACAACACTTCTGGTCCACAATTTGCGTTATGTCCACGCCGTCGATTGTTCTAGAAAAGTTAAATTAACACTGTGTGAGCCCGGCGAAGCAAAGTGTAGTTTTCAAGGGACCGTGATTTTAAGTTTTTGAAACAACCTATACAGTTGGCGCTTGGGTATAGTGGAAAATTTTGATGATTTTAAAACTTATTTCACAAATATGACGAGTGGGATCTTGAGTTCGAGCTTGATTTCGTAAACAGTGTTTTAAATACCGGTTCTGTAGTCAAATTGGTTAGAAATCTCTTAACCAATTGCGAGTAAAGGTTGGCCGCTGTATAATATATAAGGTCCCATTAAAATAGGTGGACAAATTTTAACACAGCGTTCAGTACGTCTAACCAAAGATATCCAAGTAAAAAAAACACTGATTATAGTGATTTTTTTTTACCTAAAATGTTGGGTCGCTAACACTTTTAGTGTATTTTCGTTAGCTGTTTTATTTTCTTGTAAGTATCTAATGCGTTTTTCTTATTTTCTTTTTTGACCATTATCCTTATTTTGGTGGTCTAAATGATTTCTAAAATTTTGTGCACCTATTTTAATGGGACCTTATAATTATAATCTGGTCAATTTGGGTATCCTCGATCCGACCCGAACAAATTGCCAGTTTGAAACCCAAGAAGAGTATGCGCCACCTCCTGTTCTGCCGATCCTGCAGAACCACTTGCACATTTCAAAATTTAACCAAAGCAACTATTAGAGCTGTCCTGGTGGTTGCATACTGGTCTAACACCATCTGAGTTCACCGATACGTAAAGAGGAAGAACTAGAAGATGATGATATTTACCTATTATAATTTTAGTTTATATAACTGTTATTTTAGTTGACATAACTATTATTTTAGTTCATATAACTGTTATTTTAGTTTATATAAATGTTATTTTAGTTATAATAACTATTATTTCGGTTTATATAACTGTTATTTTAGTTTATATAACTATTATTTTAGTTTAAATCGTACATAGATACCTACGTTTCCTTGTTTTTATTAATCTGATGGTATCAGAGCTTATGAAACAGCAAAAAAATTGCAGTATGAAACAAATTGTGAAATAAATAAAAATAAGCGTTTTAATACTTTTTTTCATTTTCAAAACTTTCAAACAGCATTTTGCAAGATTCAACTTTGGAGATAAAGATTCAAGTAACGACTGTTTGAGGCGTTTAAGAGTAGCATAAAGTTTTATTTTGCAGTATAAAACGGTTTTGGACTTCCGTTTATAAGGTAAATGGTGAAAGTAGTACCCTACTGATTTTTGTTTATGTTTTTGTATGAATTGAGGTTCACCCAGGTTGGATTTGTGAATAGGTGAGACCACTTATTGAGATGTCCAAAGAGGATAGGAGAGGAAATGAGCAAAATGAAGAGGGGAAATGTTAAGTATCTCGCCATTAACCGTACGACACGCTCATTATTGCACCGCTCGCCGCACGCCATTCTACTCAGAGCACACCGCTCACAACACATTCTCCTCATCCCATCTCCGCTGGCCTAAACAATACGAGACTTTTCCCTCCTCTCTGCTCAACTGTTTCCAATAAAACTAAGTGAGACGAGAAGTGTAAATAACGATATTCTATTGGCGGATTACAGCACGTGTTTCCTCTCCGCTTCGGTAGAATCCGGCCCTTACATCTGTCAGTACCTATTAATTAACACATTTTTCATTCAATCCAATTATTACAAGCTAGTAAACATCACAAATATAACAAGCTCCAATTTCGTTCTCGTTAAAACCAGCGGAACGCCGATATGTTATCACTAGATGTCTCCAAACAATTTAATTGAATCGGTTTATAAAACAGTGTGGTTTAAACCGAAGCCACTTTGCTAACAAAAGTTAGATTAGTTCGGAGTGTGCCAATTCCAGTACGTACCTAGCCAGGATATATTGCATGCACATTTTTTAATGACAAAGTTTCCGTATCACTGGGGGATACCTAACTGGGAAATAATGGGTTTTCTTTGCAATTACTTCGGAGAGAAAAATTGCGGGTTGCCCTCGGATCGGAATGGGGTGCTGACCTAAAAAGGTTGCTTTATTTTTATGTTTGTTTGTTAATTATGAGCTCTTTTTACTGTGGAAATTAAGTTAAAAAATAAAAAGAATAGCACCATCCCCTATCTTCCCGTGGGTGTCGTAAGAGGCGACTAAGGGATGTACCAGAGAATGGGCAGCAGCGTTCTCTGTGCTTTTTTTATCGACCGTACTGCGATCGCCAACCCGCCTGCCAAGCGTGGCGATTATGGCAAACCCCCCCTAAGCAAAAATTACACTTAGGGGAGGCCTATGTCCAGCAGTGGACGTCTTTCGGCTGAAATGATGATGATGATGATGAATTAAGTTAAGTTTGCAGTGATATGAAGTGGGGTAAACTTAAAAGAAAAACGGAGTTATTGATAGCGTGACGGAAGAGAATGGAAAAAATAACATGTTTTATTTTTTGTTTTATTTTTTTGCCCCACATTAGGAATTTCTCCTGTATCGTGGGTGCGTTCACAAACATTTAAACTCACATACACAAATACCCAGACCCGGAACAACTATCTGTAGGTCTTACAAATATTTGTTCCGTGCGGGGATTGAACCCGCGACACCCAGCGCAGCAGTCCAATCTCTCAGCCACTGCGCCAACCGTGCCGTCAACATGTTGTGTTGACCCCTTGATGGCTGACCCCAAGTAATATGGGACAAGGGCAGGACGGTGATGATGTTCAAGTCGAGCAAACTTTTCTTGATGTAACACTATATTATATTTCGTATACGATAGGCGAATGGACAATGACATAGACATCGTTATCATTGTCCATTTGCGGTGCGTAGGATAGAGCATGTTTGCAGAATTTTATTGAAGTTTTTTAAGCTATTGCATAGCTTCTATCACGGGCCTTGAGCGTGGAGAGCGAATCCAGAAATTCCTTAACGAAAATATTCAACCAGGTTGCTATGGTTACGGAAAAAAACAAGGTTGTCAACTGAGGTTGTCAAATTAAATAATTAATTATTTGCATAGGTTGATAAAAAATGCTATGCAATAGCTTTACCGCGGCAGTCTCCGAGTGCCACATTTAGTATTTATTTTTTTATTTTTTGTCTTGGCCCAGTGGTCGCCAGCGCGACTGCTGAGAATGAGGGGTTTGATCAATAGCAGCCATAGAGTATGAATTTGTACCGGTTGATGGCTATTGGCCACGTTTAACATTAGACTTAGGCATCGCGCGCGTTCACACCAAACGTATTGTCCGCCGCTGACTGTGAGCACGCGTTACGCAGTTTATAGCCTGGAATACACATGCTACTAGAAAAGCATGTTTTTTTGCTACTAGGTAGAGTGCTCATTTCTAGCATGCTATCTGAGTGTGTACATTTGCTCTCACAGACCTCAAAAGCATTCTTCTTTTTAATACGTCAGAGTGACATTATTTTAAACTGCGTCCTCACTATTTCCGAGCGGCTCCGTGAGGCCGCGCCACGCGGCCGTGCCTCGTGAGTGTCGACGTGAGCGAGGCCTGAGCCGCGTGGCCTAACAGGAACGTTTAGCGGCTTCCCCACTTATTCGGCCCGTCTCCGTGAGGCCGAGAGAATTCAAGAAGAATTGTAGAAAATGGAGCAGGAACAGAATGAACAGTGTACCCCCCGTGCCTAACAGGAATGTTTCGGGTGACTTTAATGGGGACGCGGCTTTACAGTTTTTTATTGGATACACTGACAGAAATTAAAAAGCAGGTGACAACACGATAAAAACACATAAAAAATAGTAAAACCAAAGAGTGTCGAAAAAGAGGTTTAATGCGTCGTGCTAGTTAGCACGAAAAATAGACCGGCTTGCGATTAGGTAGCATGATTATTCACAATTATGCTCTTTTCGTATACACGCGCTACTTGTATGCTAATAAGTGACAGTTGCTCGAAACTTGCACGTTTTTGTGCTACTACCTACGTAGCATGTGTATTTCAGCCTTATCGCTTTTCACACCGAACCAACTATACGCTATTACGTAGATCCATAGAGACAGTGAGCATATTCGCAGTCGGCGGCGGACAAAACGTTTGGTGTGAACGATGCCTTAAACTTAACTGGGCGTTATGTGGGTGTTCCTAAGTATACCTTTTCATCTTAATCATCTTTATCTTCTTGAATCAACTCAGATGTTGTCCAACCATTACTTAGAGACCTAGACAACCCTCTCGATTGCCTCATGGAAGTTCTGGAGGGTAGAACTAGTTCTAACTTGTTATGAAGGTCGTACATTTTCTATTGGTCATAATAAGCACGAGTTGTACACTAGGACTGTGAATTCGAAATTTTGTTTCGGGTAGCGTTAAATAGACTTTCAAACCTAAACCTGTTTAGTATTCCAAGCAGATTACTAATAATAACATAGATATAGTTTTGACCTTATTTTAGTATTATACTTTTGTACGTGCAGCTCGTGCCTATATAATAACAACTGGCCGGTTACCTCGACCAGATCTTCAGGTTAAGTCACGCTTGTCTGGACTGGTTCATGGATGGTTGACTACCCGTTGCATTATATACTAAGTTTCCTCCGTGCCACGGAAAGCACGTTTAGCCTTTTTTTTGGTTGGTGGAAAATCATCAAATAACCCATCCCGCTCTTGGGCAGAGCGAAAGGGAGTGTCAGACTTCTACTGACCAAAAACCACCCGTGTTTCTTCTTAGCCCTTTATGTCGAGGCCGCGGTTTCTCTTGTGAACAACCCGCAGCCCCGACGGGCGTCGGCCCTTGCGGGCTCCTCCCATGTTGCCGACATCTCTTTGAGGCGCGCGTGGGACACGAACGCGCCGTCGACACGGCCGGTCGTCGTCTTAGGACGGCCGGACGGCGAGCTAGCCCATCGCTCACCATTCACAGGCCCGCGTCTACGGTGCCCGGAAGCCATCACGTGGCCCCCGACTCCCGAACCGCCTCCCGCGGCGGCTGGGACGAGAGGTTCTCTCCCTCTCACGTTCGGCAGTCGTTCCATGTATAATACTGGTATTCAGCTGCATCTAGTTTGACTGGAAGTGGACCCTAACACTTTTGGGAAAAGGTTAGGCAGATGATGACTTTTAAACGTGTTAATTCTGCTCTTTTTTCCGTAGCTCTACAAAATACGAAAAAAAAGAAAGCATTTAAGTATGTTGTTTCTTACTGCAAAATATAGGCATTGAAAACAGCAGCTTATCTTATTCGTTTTACAAAAGCAACACCAAAAAGTTTCCTTTTAAATTCGTCCGTTTAAAGGAAAAAACACGATGAAAGTAATATACGAGCAGCTAAATCCGTCTGGGCAAACTGAGGAAAACTGGGCAAAATTTTAAAAGCTGTACTGTCTGCCCATTTGTTTGACTTGTTAGTTGTGGAACTATTTGTTGATAGCGATACGGCACCACCTTTTTGGATGAAAGTTTTTAGTTGTTAAATTATTAACAACTAAAAACTACCAACTATGTAGCTGCAGATAACTACCAGTATTTCACATCGAGCGGTTGCTTATTTGACCTCCAGAACCCAGTAAGTACTGGTTGGTACGATACATCTTAGAAGACTTTTTTTTTACTTTCGGGCCGCTGACTGCTTGTGATGACATTTAAGGATTTACAAATGACAGCTGGGACCAACGGTTTAACATGCTTTCCAAGCCATGGAAGAAACTCGGTACATCGGGATGCAGGTCACTCATTCACAGACCAACCTAGGTAAGAAACCAACCCGACCTTTTCGACATTTTCCGCTACCGTAGTATTATGAGAGCCCATCAAGCTATTTAAATATTAACCATCAGTGAAGTTTTTCTTTATCCAGGTCACCATCATAAACTAAGACAATAATATACGATAAATAATTCGTTCCTTCTATGTTGCCCTTAACGGCTATCAATCTGGCTCCTACAAGGTGACATCGGGCGTACCGCAAGGATCACATGTTGGCCCAAATTTGTATAACTTATTTGGTAATGACCTTTTGACAAGGGTTCAAAAACGCTTTCTGTGGCATCTAGCATAGTCTTTCGGGATAGCTAAAAAGGTATTATCATATAAAGAAAGGCTTTTGCATTTTAAGATGATATTCCTACAGAAGAGGAGAGATCTACTGGATTCGGTATTTTGATTTAAAATTTTAAGAAATAAAATTGACTGTCCCAATTATTGAGCAGGTTCCAGTTCCGCGTGCCCACGAAAAGCCCACGAGCTCCTATAACCCCCTCTTCGCAGAACCGTACTTGGTGCTAATTCGCCTATACCTCGTTTATGTAAAATTTTGAACAGCTGTAGTGATCTCGTGGATGTGCACTCTGACTCACTTAGTAAATTCAAAAGTATTATTAAGAAAAACTTAAAAAATAATTTTAGTGTTAAGGATTGTATGTAAATTAATGTTAGTTAGTTTTAATTATATGTTAAAAACCATATTTGTGTCCGGTAGGCACTCTACGACAAATAAGTTGTGCATGATGTGCTTACCAGTAAGAGGTTGATACACTTGTCTGTGACTCTTATTCATGTATCTCTTTACCGTGTGTTGTGTATTCAATTGTTGGTGAGCCAACTAAATAAAATAAAATAATCTATCTACTATTTACAAACTAAGAAACCAATTATAGTGTTCTTAGCAAAACAAGTAAGTAAATTGTAGCCCTAGAGAAATAATGGGTATCAAAATGAGAGGCAGGATCCTCGAGGGATGAAGAAAGTTTGTTTCTCAACGAGTAAAGTTATTATTTGGACTATCTTTTGATAAACAACGTCCAATTCATGAAGTCCTCTACTTTTCGTCCGTTGTTATTAAAATTTATGAACTGAGGTAGTAGTTCGGAAAATTTACGGAGAATTTTAATCAAATGTAGGTTATGAGTTTAGGAGAGTTTTGGGGTAAATAAGACGTGTACTTAGTAGCAAGTTGGAGTTGTGTGAAGTTCGTACAAAAATAAACAGGCATAGTAGTTTTTACCCGACTACGGCAAAGCCAAACGAAGGTTATGATTTTGACTGGCTATGTATGTATGTGGGCATTTCTCCACTAACTGGAAAATCACTGTCCCAAGCTAATTTTACGCTGTGAAACGTAATATTTCTCAGTTAATTGTATCAATAACGACATAGTATTACGTATTCTTGGAATACAACTGCGTATTCAGCAATTTAATAATGTAATATTTGAGAAAATGAACCTCAAACACCTCAAAAAATAGTCCCCTGGTGCGTCCCTTTTCCAGAATTACAAATCTTGTAACAAATATTTCTTTTTTTGCTGTTGATAACTGAATAAAAAATATCCAAATACATTATACAATTACTGTCATAACAGTAAGCATCAAATACATAACAATTATATTTTTAAGATTGAAATTAAATCAAAATATCTATGTGCAAATGCTGTCCTCAAATTATTGAAACAGTCCCCTGTTAAAATTTTAACACCGCGCTGAAGTCAAATTTTGTTTTGGCGTGATGCATTTAGATCGTGATACAGAAAGTAATCAATGTGAATTTTGTGCGATTGTGGAGCTAAGCGAGAAGCTGCCATTTTTTAACCGACTTCAAAAAAAGGAGGAGGTTATCAATTCGACTGTATATATATATATTTTTTTTTTTTATGTTTGTTCGCTCATAACTTGCGACTGGGTGAACTGATTTTCATGATTCTTTTTTCATTTGAAAGCTGGTGCTTCCCGTGTGGTCCCATTGTCACCATTTCAATATCTGATGATGGGATCTTGTAGAAATCGGGGGAACTCTTCAATAAATAACAGCAGATTAACCGCGATTGTTGCTATAGCATATCTAAGCATTGGTTACGCCATCACACAACATAATATCACGCCTGTACTCACTACAAAGGTTATAAAAACTATTTGGTGAACATATTCTAATGAAGAACTTCGGAGATAGACAACGGAACTCCTCAATAAATGATAGCAAATGGACTGGGATTGCTGAAATCTCATGTCTGTCTATTGTTTACACCAGTTAACATCACGCCGGTACGTTGTGAAGGGGTAAGCACATGTGAACCACTAAAAAGTGAAAAATAAAAACTTTTTTACAAAAAATAAAACCGACTTCGACAAAAGTCGGTGGCAAAAACATGAAATCAAACAAACAAAAGTCACTGACTTCAGAAGCTGATTTTTATTTTTCACTTTTTTGTGTTTTATTTTTGTCGAAGTCGGTTTTATTTTTTGTAAAAAAGTTTTTTAGTGCTACGACAGCGTCTGTAGGTGAACTTACACGTATTGACCGTTACGTAAACAGTCCCCTGGCTAGCTTATTTTATACTATTATAATGAAAATTTGTTAAAAAGAATTGATCATCTAGGATGTAGCCACATCTGTTTGGTTAATCTGATATGTTTAAATGATTTTGTTTTATTAAGTATTCATGTAAAAAAAACAGTCCTCTGGTGAACAGTCCCCTGTCATTTTTTAAAATGAAAAAAATATATATTTTACGAATTACAAAGAAAAATAAATACTAATTACTTTGACAAACAAAATCCTTGTTAAAAACAAGTATTTTTGATTATAAGGGGCCTGTTTTTCTGTACAAAAGTACAGAAAAACAGTCCCCTGTCACGGTTTGCTTAGGACAGTCTTGTATGGACGATTTTCCAGTTAGCAGAGAAACGCCCATCATGTATATGTGAGTATCTTCATCTGTTCCCTCATAGCTTCTAATCTACTTATCGGAACTCGACATTTATGAGGTATCGTTAGAACCGTCTTAATTGTCCGCTGAACATTGTAGGCTAAGTGATAACGTGACATGTCATAAAACTCGATATGGCTCCCTCTCGCGGACAAAAAGTAAGTGTTAAAATATAAAAATGGTATCTCCATTTTTATATTTTAACACTTACTTTTTGTTACGCCGTGTTTGGTATCATTTGAAAGGGCCTCACTTGTATACCTACTTCGAAAATATTGCTGAAATTTTTTACACGTATATCAGGTTTTAACATGATTCAATCTAATTAAAAAATAATTAAACCCTGAAATATCCTCGCGTGCATGATTATCACTCATTAAGACAGAACAAAAGCAAATCACAATCGTCGGAGAAAAAAGTGATTGATAAAGAGCGATTGTTCTTTAGCAAAATCAGCCTATAATGTTCCCAGTACTAGATCACAGGCCTCTTCTCTATGAGAGTGAATGGGCGAATCCACCATGCGGGGGCAGAATTTGTCCGATATGTCTTTGAGTTTTTGGTTTTTTTTTGGAGCAGTAGTCTTTAAAAAACATATTATCAAGTCAAACTTAATCCCAAGGAACTAATATTTTGTTCATTCAACACGCAAATTCGACCGACCATCTTGTAACATCCCCGTTTCAGGCCACTTACAACTGCTCCACTATCCACTAGGTAGTTACTATAGCGCCAGTTTATCCGATATCAGCCGGGCTTAGCAAGTTGCCTCATAAATATGGATGGCTATCCATCTCCATATTTATAGTGATTGTTCAACTGTAAAGTTTCTGTATGTTTTAGTAATTACGAACACTTCAATTACAACGCATAGGTACTAATGGGTGCTCGGTAAATCTGAATGTGTTTGTTTTACTAGCTTTTGTAGCTTCGTAACATCGTTTGAATTAGACGCTATAGGTAATTGAATTATTTATTTTATTGTCTTCTATGTAACATAACATAACATCACGCCTTTAATCCCTGAAAGAGGTATATCTAGTTATAGTACACCCACATTTCACCCGTTATTTTTAAGTCCCATATAATATGGGGCCATCCAGACTTCTACTGGGAAATTCCTGAAAGAAAAACCAATAACGATTTGCCCGACTCGTCGTGATCCGCGCCCACAAGAACAACCAGGCAGTCCAGTATTACCTTTTTTTATGATGTCAAAAATTGAAAACTTCGTACAGTGAGGTTTTCAGTTTTTTCAGAATTTCAACTAGGCTTACTTAACCTAGTTTTCAGCATGTTGGGGTACCTTGATTCTTACGGAGACGAAAAGCTACATCTGTTTCTTACTTTTCCTAACATTACGCCAATCGCTTGTTACTTCGCCGACAGCTTTTATCTGCTTCTGATGTTATGAGGCGCCATAATTCGACATGAAAACTAGTAAATGAGAGGTATTGTACTCTGCTAATAAAATGGAAGTGACAATCGCACTGATTAGTTTAGTCCCTAAGCAGTAAATGCTTAGTCAGTGCTGTCCGGCAATATACAGGGTGCAATTGAAGTCATGAGCATTATTCTAAACCAAGACACTACTCACGATACTAATTGCATTAGGGCTACTATTACGCAAATCAAAAATATTTTGTTAATGCTACTTAAAAGGAAATGCCGCGCGCGTGCCGGCCGGCCGCAATGACTAGTTATTGGTATTATTTGATGTTTTGTTTACTTCTTTTTCGTTCCGCGTTGTACTGTGCGTTAAGATTTTGATACTTCAAGACTTATTGGCGTTTTTTGTAAGGAGTACATATTTTTTTTTACTACTTTTAGTGTTTATTTACAATAATAATAAGCCTTTTGCAGTATGACTTACTACAATTTAAGGTTTTCCATACTAACATTAATAATATTTCTGATTTACGAAATAGTAGCCCTAATGCAATTAGTATCGTGAGTAGTGTCTTAGTTTTGAATAATGCCCATGACTTCAATTGCATTGCGCCCTGTATATGCATTGCGTTTCTCTGTTCAAAAGGTTTTACCCTTTTTTTTGGTGGGTGGGAAATCATCAAATGACTCGACCCGCTCTGGGCCGAACGGTAGGTAGTGTCAGACTTTTACTGACTAAAAACCACCCATGTTCTTTCTTAGCCCTTTGTGCCGAGGCAACGGTATCTCTTTCGAACAACCCGCGGCCTTGAATGTCACCGTGAACAACTCACAATGCACTATTGCTACCAAATCGCGACCATTTCCGCGCCCGCTGAAGCCCAAGCCACCACTTTATCACTCTGTATGAGGCCATTTGCGTATAATGGAAACGGGAAATGCGAGAAAAACGTTAACGTCTGGTCCGATGACCGTTTTATTTGTCAGTTTCGTAACATATCTGATTGTATGGCTGTCTCATTTTACGGAAGCTGGTTGTTTGTTCAATTATGAATCATTGGCATAAATTCGGCGAATTCTGTTCCAGCTGCCAGACGTAGCTATTTTTACAGGGGGTTAAATGTGGTCTATATTTAGTTCTACTAACTGGCTGTTTTCATTTAACTGATATCGAAGTTTGCAAAATTTGAGCATTATTTAACAACCTTCTTCGAGATAAATCGAAATTGCTGTACTGGCCAGATACATGCGACCAGCGGCCGGCAAAAGTTGTATGAAAATCCATATCTGTCGTGTTTAGCGGCCAAATAAATTACATACTAAACTCATATCTGTCGTGTTATTTAAAAATGGAACGATCTTTTACTCTCAACCATAGCAACCAAGGAGGTGACTTATTAAAGGTTTTATTTAAATTTCGAATTGGCTGAACTCTTCAACGCGTGAAAAATTATTGTTGTTTATGTGATTTTGAAAAGTAAATTGTATTAATTTCTCATTATTTGAGAAAAGTACTAACAAGCCTTGGCCACAACTAGGCAATGATGGACTTACGTATGTGTGCCTCGGCAATGCCTCTGTTGCTGGCCGCTGCAGTAATGTACTATCATTGCAAGATTTTGTTGACTTTATGGTACCTACCTACGTAAAAACATAGTTAGGTATATTTTTAAGTGACATGAAACCTTTTGAATACTCGATTTATCATATAAGTAACCTTTTCCCAACAATGTTTGGGTCAGGTTCCAGTCTTACCAGATGCATGATGTATTTTATGGAGCGATTGACAATCTCACAGAAATCGTGCTAAGCAAGGATGAGATTATATAAGGTCCCATTAAAATAAAAAAAATAATAGATAATAATAGAATAGATTTGTCTGGAATGGCGACCGCGAACCGGAAGACGTTGCGTTGGAAGGCCTCCCACTAGGTGGACCGATGACCTGGTCAAGGTTGCAGGAACCCGCTGGATGAGAGACGCACGGGACCGGTCAATGTGGCGACGCCTGGGGGAGGCCTATGTCCAGCAGTGGACGTCTTTTGGCTGAAATGATGATGATGATGATTAAAATAGGTGGACAAAATTTTAGAAATCATTCAGACCACCAAAATAAGGACAATGGTAAAAAAAAGAATATAAGAAAACAGCTATCGAAAATACATTAACAGTGTTAGTTACCCAACATTTTATGTCAAAAAAAAAACCACTTTAATCTGTGTTTTTTTTTTACTTGGATATCTTTGGATAGACGTACTGAACCCTGTGTTAAAATTTGTCCACCTATTTTAATGGAACCTTATACTTATAACCAGTAATAGGTAGTATACGAAACTAACCAACTTTATCTTTGTTGGTATTGTTTGATGAGGTAGTTGTTTTCACTTATTATACTTGCACCTGTATAAAAAGAATTTCCATGAAGCTCTTCGGTTTGTCTGTTATTACTTGATAATATTGCCCAGGTGTACCTCTCCGCTCTAGTTTACAATTCAGGCCACCAGGCTACTCGTTTCCCAGAACACTTGTATACTTACATACATTATTCACCGATCCTACTAATATTCATATTATTATTGGATATGTTTATGTATTTGTGTGTTTGTTAGGTCGCTCTACTTGTAATACTGTAAAGACTCATCGAGTTTTAAAACAATATAAATATAGCGAAAAGTGTTACAAATGTATAGTGAAATCGCAGAAAAGCTGATATCCACATTTACCTATTTGGAAAAGGAGAGGTTCTAAAAAACTTTCGCCTTTGATGTTTTTAAGTGGTGCACTAACAATGATCGCACAATATTTATGTATGCTTCAATAATCCCCGTCAATTATAATTAGTGATGATTGTGCATTCAGTTGCTTAAGGTGGAAGCGCCAGGGAGCCCACGAAGTTCACAGTACGAGTATCAGGCTATATTTTAAACAACATTGTTTTTCATGAAATTGTAATTCTTTTTACTTTCCTAAAGGGTTGTATGGATGATTTTAATGATTATATTTCTACAAATACACACAATCATGTTACGATTGTGAATCATATTTTTACCAACATAAAGCCCCACCGGACACTACACCCGTCCGGTCGGAGGATCTTCCCTTTTCTATGGGGGATGAGGAGCTTTACACCCTGTTCCTCATATTTAATTACAACCAAATTTTTTGGCGGGTGGGATAATAATATCATCAAATTAATGACTCCTCGCGCTCTGGGCAGAGCGGTTAAGGAGTTTCAGACTTCTACTGACTAAAAAGCACCTATGTTCCTTCTTAGCCCTTTGTGTCGAGGCCGCGGTATCTCTTTCGAACAAACCGCAGCCCCGACGGGTATATAATTACAACTTAACACTGACTTGCAATTGCAAAAACACAGTAAATTTTAAATTTCCCGGGCTTCTATGGTGTTAGTAGTAAAATTCTATGGTGCTGGACAAAAATAAATAAAACACCAAAATAAATACGAACAATTTATTAATAAACAAATGTTAATAGTAAGTTTGTATAAGGACGCACAGCGCCATCGTTAGCATCCACGACGAGGAGCTGTGTGCTGGAGTGCCTCCCTGATGCAGCTCAGCTAGACTCTCACCTGGTGGAGGAATGGGAAGAGGTAAGTGAAGATATAAGACCAGTGGTTATAGATTGCGGTGTAAGAACCAGATGAACGTATCTTCTTTTTGTCAATTTTACAGGAGAGCTAAAAAACTGTGTTTATTTTACTTCTTTGAATTGCTATATAGACGATAATATAAATTGCACTAGTGAAAGAAGTAAACAGAAATTCTCACATATTATTAGAGAGTACATAAGTATAAAAAATATTATATAATTGCACTTATTATAAAAAATATTTATATTTTTTTAAATTGGTTGACGTACATTATTATTTATTTAGTGAAGTATTGACTTTAAAGGTACGTCGTTTTGGCACATCGTGTAGGACCACTTTTATGATCCATTTGTGAAAAAAATCGATTTTCGATTTTTTGGTAGATACGTTCATCTGGTTCTTACACCGCGATATAGAGGCGCAATTAGGGGATATCATGGCAAGTTGGCCATCATCAGTTGGTCATCAGAACGAACTCGAGCTGATGACGCCTTTGGAGGTACCAGTGGTGGGCGATAGTAAGGGAGAGAGACGAAATAGCAATCGACATAATTATAGGCTTCCATTCTGAATAAACCCAAATCATCATCTCCTACATAAATCTCCTACTTTTTAAACATTTTACCTTTGATAATGTGCAGAATGACATGCGCAGGCGTCGGCGACGGGGGTGGGGCGCGTGCGATTGCGCACGTGTAGCGACCTGCGTCGTCACCGCGCACGCGTGCCACGCGCAGTATTGAGTTCGCACCGTTTGACCCGAACTCCGTTCGCACACTGTGGTAGAAGATGGTAAGGGTTATATCTGACTAGCTGATGCCCGCGGCTTCACCCGCGTGGATGTCGTTAAAATTATATACTAAAACCTTCCTCTTGAATCACTCTATCTATTAAAAAAAACCGCATCAAAATCCGTTGCGTAGTTTTAAAGATTTAAGCATACAGACAAACAAACAGACAAAAATAGCGACTTTGATTTATACTATGTAAGGATCAGCAAAGTAGTATTGCGTAATGGACATTGTCAAAGAATCCAGGGGGTCTAAAACGGCCACTTTAGCAGATCATAATAGGAATTGCGTCAAAAATCGTAAATGACCTTTCATAATAGTAACCAGCGTCTGGGACCATTAAGGAAAATAGATCATAGGTAAGTAATAATAGGAAAACAATATGAATTGCGTTAAATTCGTAAAATGGTCACAGACGCAGTTACTATTTTGAAAGGTCAATTCATATTCTGATCTGCTAAAGTGGCCATTTTAGACCCCCAGAACGTATAAACTAATGTGACGATGGGATCCTCAACTTCAAAAACCAAAAACTTAAAACATAAACGGTTCCAAATGTCAAAACTCCACGTCATGATCAATGAATCTGAATGTCACTGATTTACAACATAAATAATTGTTCACTTCCGCAACATTTTGATTTGCATTACACAAATCGCATTATGAAATATTGTAAAATTAAACTGTTGATTATTATGGTGTTGATATTTGATTGTTGATGTCTTTTGGTGAATATTTTTAAAATTAATTGGTATATTCATGTATATTTAATTTTTAAGTGCTGAAGACGTCATCACTGGAAAGATTCCTTCATTAATTCAAAGCTTTAAATACGTGAGTTGTACCCTAATGACCATATCTGAACGCAAGCTTAAGCGTATCGCGATATTTCTTCTTGAGATAACGTCATTGAAGTTCAATTAGAGGTCAATCACATTTCTTTAAATCATCAACTTCAACACACCTAATCCCTCCTCTCGTGGTGTCATCATTCAGAAGGTCATCCTTCCGATACCACAGCAAGGACGGGCCACCTTCCATCTTCAGACCGTTGACCTCACAGCGCAGGGCTACCGTACTGCCCAGCTCGCACACTTGCTCCGAGACAGCTGCGCCGGCGCCGTCCACGATACGCACTGACACTTCTGTGGGATTGATAAAAGTTTCATTATAATCCATTTATTTTAATTTATTTATTTACATGGCCTACATATAGTTGTTCTAGGTTTGGGTATTTGTGTATGTGAGTTTAAATGGTTGTAAACGCACTCACGATACAGGAGGAAATCCTAGTACGTTGCAACAAAATAAATAAACATCTTTGGATGAGCAAAGGTGATCTAGATGGTGAAAACTCCGTATGTAGCTGGTGGACAGTTGGAGACCCATACACGGACCAACTGATAAATTAAATTGATTTCCAACCACCGATGGAAAAACCTATCATCATCAGCCTTTAATGTTCCCACTGCAGGGACTCAGGCCTCCTCTCTAGGAGAGGGATGGGCTATAATCTACCACGCGGGCCCAGTGCGGATTGGCAGATGTCACATGTCTTCGAATTTTTTGGTTCTAAGACATGCCGGTTTCCTCACGATGTTTTCCTTCACCGTTTTGAGAGCAGCGGTGATGAAATAAATTACACAAAGTAATGCGCCTGCCTGGGTTCGAACCCACGACCTACTGTTCGTAAGTCGGGGCCGACACCACTGGGCCACCGCTGCTCCAAAAACCTATAGTCGAAGATAAATATTACACTGCTAAACTCAAATCGCCTGCAGCCTACTGATAAAAACTGAAAAGGTAGTCCTGAGTTTACTGACGGTCTACCATTTTTCACCCTTACGCCCTAAGTATTAAGGTTGAAAAGTCAGTGAACTCGGTAGTATCTATACATATACTGCGGTAAGTAAGAATATAGGAAAAAAAAGTTTCAAAGTATTAGGTAGAAATGTTTTGTACTTCGAGTTCTTTGTTGTTAATCCAACTGAAGTCTTCGGTAAATGGTTTCAGTGGCTTATCATAATAAAAAAGTTAAGTACCAAGAATATTAAACTTTTCAATTAACCTAATAATAAACGGGAAGCTCTGAAATATTGTAAGTCCGAAATATTATCTTCTATATTATAAAAATCACAATGTTTGAACCCGCTAGTCTCTGAAACCACAAAACCGAGTCTAATGAAATGGGTATCCTACTTGGTTCTAGCTGGAAAGATAGGATAGGATAGGATAGGATAGTTTTGAACCCATTAAATTGTGTCGTGCAAACCAAGGGTTGCTAAGGTTATACAATATGTTAAAAAAAAAACTGTCTGATTCGAAACGGGCGGCTGGCATACTTCGACATTTCCCATAAAACTTTAAGGCGAGGTTGCAGTACTTTTAAGATTTTTGAACCTTTGAAAATCGAACTAAATATGAGTTTTTTAATAAATAAAAATCATTATGTAAAATTGAACGTTCTCAAGTAAATCATAAAGATAGAAACGCGATTTAGAATGATCGGCTCGATCATTTTTTTTATCAAACATGACTTCGAAATCACAATTTCAAACGTGTACTGCTAAGACATTTCATCATGAAATTATATGAAAGTTATATCAGTAGATAGAACTTTTTATTCTGAAATAAATGTTAAAAACATATTGTATAACTGCTTTACCATTTTTCTTCAAGAAGAAAAAACAGTCAAAATTTAGGCATTATATCGCTCGCCGGGCATTGCGGGGGGTGAGGTCGTGCGTTCATAAAAATACAGTACTGCAACCTCGTCTTAAGCTAAATGAGTAACATTAGTATTATGTTCGATTGTCAGTTGTTTGTTTATGACGTCACAACCTGAGAAGCGACAGGAGTGTCGCCGAAATCGCTTTATGTTGCCAAAAAAAAAAAACAAATTTTACATGGGTAAGTTTCTTCATTTAGGTACATTTTCGGGATATTTTTTTTCTTTTCATAATTATATAGAATCTAATCTTGATACCAAATAATACCCTCACGGATCGGACATAATTTCTTTAACATTGTAAATATGTATATTATAAGTACCTCATGTGCACTGCTGTTCATAAGGCAATCATAAATATCACATGCGGCTGTAATGAAATTGGCATTTAAATCCCATAATCTGGTGTAACCAGTTAGGTAGTAATCCATCTCTTGATAAAACATTTCAAACAGATCTGCCAATTTAACCTGAACCTTATATGCTCTCGTCAATTAATCCTTTCAACCATCCGTCAACTAACCCGGTACACGGAGCGTCACCCTTGCTGTGCGAGGGGGATGAGCAGACAGCTGACAGTCGTAGTGCGCCGCGTCAGTAGGACGCACCTCCCGTATCTCTAGCCTCCAAATGTCTGGAGGGATGAAGCGGGCTGAGTACCTGGGAAGGATAATATTAGCCTTATACCTTTGAAATAATTTAACATTATTATTTATTATTATAGCTAGCCTTTAATGTCCCATTCCAATTCATTGGAATGGGACATCCATTCCATCCAATGTCGCAGGGCAAAGGTATCCCTCCATTCCTTCCAACGATAACGATTCTGTGCAACTTCTATCCAATTCTCAAGGAAGACATCCAGTTCGTCCTGCCATCTCCTTCGTGGTCTGCTGTGACCCTGTGTCACTGTTTCAGGGCACCAATCCTGAGCTTTACGAGCCCACAGGTCGTTCGACATGCGACAGATATTATGTCCTGCCCAGTCCCATTTAAGTATGGCAGCTTTTTGAGCCACGTCAACATTTTGCGTTTTAGAGAGCAATATAGTGTTTCGAACACGATCGGTTAATTTTACACCTAACATACTGCGCTCCATAGCGCGTTGGTAAACCTTGAATTGAACATTGAAACCAGTAATTTCATTTCCATGTAATAGAAGTCAGCCTATTGCTATCATTTTACTCAGAGATTACTTATACACCTTTTGGAAGATTAATTAATGCAAGATGATGAAAATGTAACTGTGGTAGGCTTCTTTAAAACTGTGACTGCAATGCTGTTGAAAATAAATATTTTTTATGTCATGCTCATGCCCTTGAGGCGGTTTAGAAACTATGACACTAGGGTGTGTGGGGTCATGTTTTGGTCCATGGACCATTGTCGTAGTTGAAAAGACTTGGAATGATATCACCATGATAATGAATGATGACCATTTTTGTAGGCAAAAGATCAATCAAATACAATTTTCTCAATACCAGCCGCAGTCTACCGCATACAAAATCTTTTCAAACTTTAACCGTCAAAATAATAAATAGCACACGACACTGTTAAAACATTTCACCGCGTAGCTTCGATCATTCACAAACTTTTCCTTACACCGAATAAACAAAGTTCCAAAAGAATTCTCAAGGAGAGCTCTAAAATTCTTCATCATACATAATTTCACACACTTTGAAAAGTATACGAAACTCTGCTTATCCTGTAAGACGGAAGACTCAACGCTTATTTATATTTTCGTTGCCCCAACTTTGTACGAAGTTTATTCAAGAGCAATATATTAAAAAGTTTCAGGAAGCCGTCGAGATAATTGAGTGCAATAAGTAAGTGTTCTTGTTTTTATTAAGTTTGTAAAGTTTTACCTGTCATCCGCTGTATACTGTTGTGTGCCTGTTGTAAGCAGCTCCATCGGCGTTTCATCGTTTTTCCGCCGCACCCACGATACCTGCAGACCATTAATCATTGTGCAGAAAAAGATAAAACTTCACTAAAGAAAACCAGCAAATTATAAAATGATAGATGATGAAAGAAAGAAAAGAACGGAAAGAAATAAAAACAATAATGGAAGCGAATGAAACGTAACAAGAAACATACTTATTACCAGTTTATCATGTAGAGCATCCACTTTGCAGTCTAAGTGAGCTGTAGAACCAACAAGAGCTTCCATCTCTGGCGCGGCTGCCGCATAAATACTGTTCCCATTTCCGACCCTGATTAGACAGAAATTGTTTGGAATTAGTAGCATCTTAAATCCAAATATTCACTCGAAGAATTCCAAAAGTTACTCAGAAATATATAAGGTGTTTTGAAACTTCTGGACTGTTAACCTTTAAATTCGGTTGTGAAATTATTAAATAATTTGAAACGCCGCAAAAATTTCCCATCCGCAGTACAAATAGAAGGAAATTATGTTCGACGAAGTTTTTCTTTCAACGAAAACATTTTGGAGTATTCTGTCCATAATCCTTAAATTTATTCGTAAAGTTGAATTTGGGTCTTTAAAATATTATGGAATTCATCATTACAGTTTTGTTTCTCCAAAGTCAACAAAATTGTTAAATAAATTTTGGCACGGCCGCCGGCCGTTCTGCCGAACCATTAGGCGTCAGCAAATAAGAGTTCTGTTTCAAATGTCGATCAAACATAAATGTTGGTTCATCAACAATTCTATTGTAAACATATTGTATTGTTAATATAGTACTTATACAATGTCTGTTATTTAGATTTTAGAGATTGTAACAGTGAAATACAATTTTAGTATTACCATATTAAATTGTTGACTGTTAACAAATATTTCTTCACCGGTTAGCGGGCTGTTTGTGTTACAAAGGTGAACTGTTTTGATGTGTTTGTTCAGGTCTGTAAATGTTTTGAGCTCAAATAACAATCTAAAATTACATTTCAGTAAAATCAATTAAGCCTTAATCCAAAATAGCCTAGAAAGAAAGTTGTTGCTTAGTTTGTGTGTTCTACGGACCGATTTAAAAGGGATAGGTAGATATTTCACTTACTTTTCGTTTCTATGATGATGTGTATTTGAATACGTATCGAATATATAATTCAGCAACGGGGCACTAGATCCTGTCTCCCCTGGTTTTCTTCTCCTCTCCATGATTGACGGCGAATGACTTGATAACAACGATATTGCCGTCGCTTCGATATATCTTCTCGTATCACTACTTGTAGTTACCTCTATGAATGTTCTTACCACATTAACAACTCTTCTCTTTCTATTCTTTTTAGTATCTGTTACTGATTCTTCTCTGACTTTATCTACGAATACTTTAGCACCCTCATTAGATAGACTAACATTGCTTTCGCCAACCTGATCTACATTCAGGCAACACTCAACGTGATTCTTATCTGCACTTGTAGGATACTTAAGATTGTTATATAAGTAACTATGTGTTAGGTTTACACTAGAGTAATTAAAGTTCTCGCCAAGTTTGCTTTGATTATGTAGGTCGGAGTTTGTGTGTAACATTTGATAGAGTTTGTTTATAGTTGGGAGGGAGCCGGTTTCCTGAAAATTGTTGGTTTCGTTCAGTATCCTTGAGGCGACGTCAGCGTCGGTGCCTGGAAATTGGAATGTAAATTTTAGACTCGATAAACAATCACCTGTTTCAGCCTGTCTGGGTACAGTCAAGAACTGTTTTAAGTGAACGCTCAGTTACAAGTAATTTTGTCCTATTGTATTTTCTGCAATTTCGTAACATAGGTACATTAATTCAGGACTTTTTCAATAGGGGTTGGTAGAAACAATAGGACACCACATACTCCTTTTTCATTTTGTTTAATGGGCTAACACATTGTGTCCGTGTTGTCGAATAAATTACGGTGGCCGAATTTCTAATCAGAAATAGTTCTAATCTCAAAGTTGCAAAGGATCATCCACAAGAAAATCCTTTTTACTAATTTTATATCATGTAAGTGTACGTGACTGTACACTTCGACCTTTTCGTTGATAAGTAAACCTGAAGTTTCCAAGTAGGTTGAAACTACTTTAGGTTTTGTTTGCATTTACATAATATAGAACAAAAGGTGTTAGATACGAACATGTTTCAATCGTGCATAAAATTGTTTTTACGTTCAGCATTGTAAAAACCACTTAAAACAGACCAGTATGGGTAATCCATCAGAATTCAATTATTTACGTCTAGAAAAAAATATTGTTGCTTAGTTTGTGTTCTATGGGTCGTTTGAAAAAGCAAAGGTTGCACTGGACCTGTGTGCTGGATTGCTTAAAGAGAGAAGGTCTGTGTTCCAGCAGACGGACCGATGATTTTGGGAATATAAAAGAGCTCGATCAATTCTCAAACTCAAAATCTATGATCATTCCCTGAGAAGTTTTCCCCTTTGTTTTTTTTTAACTTTGTTATCCCCTTTTTCTCTCCCATCTTTTTGGTACGCTCTTAGTTCTTACTAAAAGCTAGAAAATAACCTTTAGCGTTAAATCAAATCATATACGAAATCACATAACAGCTTCCTTCTAAAACTCCAAATTTCCAATAAAGAGACTTCCGCACTCTTTACTTAAAAATCCCTCTAAAATTAAAACATAGGGTACTTAAGAATACAAGTTGAAAGGTCCCGAGAATTTGCAATTTAATTTGCCAGACGACGCGTAAAGAAAATAATTTTTAAATGGTCCACAGCTTACGAAACGGGACCCTTTTGAACATGCTGCCTTTAAAATAAACAATTTTGGACAGCGATGAATTTGTAATACTCTGGAGGGTCATTTGGAATCCTGGCTTTATGTCTGTGAAGTACCATTGAGGAAGATGAAATAAGAGGGAACAAAAGAGGAAACGGAATGATTCAATTTGAGCAAATATTGTATGTAAATTAGGAAATGGCAGGTCTCGATCAAGTGAGCGTTTGGGGATAGTATTGAGAGATAGAAATTACGTTCAAAATCAGCAAACATAAAGGTTATTTTAGATCGTATTGATATTGTTACAAGTCGATACGTAGCCAATAAACTTGTTACTGAACTCAACAAGATAAACAATAATATATTTTGAAAAACCAATAGCAATTCTAGCATTATCGCAAAGTCAAACATATCAAAGAACCTTAACTTGGAAGAAATTTTAGAGTTCCATGGATTCCTTCCACAAAAAGATGCATAAAGACTTGATGCCAAACACCCAGAATATGGGTCGGACAATAATTGAATTGTGTGCCACAATAGGCCTCATCAGAAAGCTCAAAGTCACCCAAAGGGCTATGGAGTGGGCTATGCTCGGAGTCTCCTTGCGGGATCGCACCAGAAATGAAGTCATCCGCAAAAGACCAAGGTTACTGACATAGTCCGAAGAATTGATAGATTTAAGTGGCAGTGGGTAAAGCACATTGCTTGTAGAACAGATGGCCGATGGGGCTGAAAAGTTCTGGAGTGGCAACCGTGAACCTCCCCAAGGCCTCCCGCTAAGTGAACCGATAACTTGAAGGTTGTGGGGACCCTCTGGATGCAAGACTCACGGGACCGGTCAATGTGGCGACATCTGGGGGAGGCGGGAGGCCTATGTCCAGCAGGATCGGTCAATGTGGCAACATCTTGGGGGGGGCGCGGGCGGCTTGAGTTTGAAACGGTTAAGATGATGATGATGTGCCCACACCTCACCTCGGTGTACGTAGGGCAAGGGATAAGTCGCAGCAGTGACTACTATAAACAGCATGTAATGTTTAAGCTTTTAAAGAAGAACGTAAAATAAACAATGACCTCGGCAGGGCAATGCAGCAAGAGCGGCGAGCAACAGCGCCGCTGTGGCCGGCGCACACATCGCTGCTACATCATCATTGACTCTGTAACAAAGAAAATACATCATCAACATTTTTATGACAACACACATCGCCACACACAATCATAAACACCCACTTGATACAAATACCTACACGCACATACAATAAAAAAATCTATGAAATAAATATTATTATTATTTTCGATTTATTGATAAGACTATACTAAATAAAAAAAACACTCTTCTTCATCTTCTTATTGGGTGGTAAATAAGCAGTAGATGCCCTGTTGTTGTTGCGGTAGCAAGCGCTACTGAATAATTGATGATCGTGAGATCCTGGTTTTGATTCTCGAGTCGGCCAAAGTTTCTCAATAGCCGAAAGAGTTTCGAAGTTGGTCAGGATAAACTGTTAGTTCTGCGCCTGGTCTCCCTCCGGTTGTGTCTGATTGCCGTTTCATAGGACTATGAGAGTAAATGAACAGAGATTGCACCTGTGTCTGCTTACGCACTTGAGCACGTGCACTACGAGTACAATGTCTTCTGCATCGAATTGCAGACGGTTAATCTCCGCTGAGATTCAGTCAGTAGAACTACCAAATAAGAATGTAGGTAACCTATTTATCGGTGATTGCTCACCGACACCGGAGGGTTTGACAAAGTGACATTTAATCATGATATTGGGAAACTTAAAATTAATTTGATGGACCCAAACATCCGAAAAGAGCATAATATCCTGTTAAGAGGTGTCGTAAAAAAAAGCTTCCGATGAATTGATAACCTCTTCCTTTTTGAAGTCCGTTAAAAGCAAAGCGCTAAGTATGAACATTTTGCGATAGTTTGTGAGTGGGTGTTTGTTACTCTTTCAAGCAAAAAGTACCAACCATGTTTGGATGTTTAGCATGGCACACAGATAAATTAACCTGCTTGATTAATAAGTAATATTATACTTCTAAGAGGGTAGTTTGATCCCGTGGGATAGTTACTAAACTCTAACGGGACGAAACCGCAGTCCGAAGCTATGTAGTTTACAACACCGTCCATAGCATCGTGCTTTGTCGTTTGAGAAACAAAGCCGAATAGTTTGACATGCTTTCATGCCGGTGCTATACAAAATACTGTAGTTCGGACTGAAATAGGTATGCCGATAGTCTCGCTTGCCCGGTTGAGCTCTTCTATGTAAAGAGCTCTACTTTAGTATATAGGTACTTTCAAAAACTTGACCTGTTTCTACGCTTCTGTTTAGTTAAGGTACAAGTTGGTAGCCGACTGCACGCAGCAGCAGCAGACGTCATGTCGTCGCTTCATGTCGTCACGACACGTCGTCGCGTCATGTCGCTGCAGTCATGATTTCGAACCCGACTGCAAATAACTATTGGTCAATAACTCTAAACATGCTCGACGTGTCGTTGCTCCTGCGTCAGCGGCACTACTGATCTGCGGTCGGACGACACTGCCGCTGCCGATCGACGACGCGTCGCTAGCTTTATGTCGCTAACTACGGAGGGAATTTCAGAGAAATACGTAGAAACCAGTCGTGTCGCTGCGACACGACTGGTGGCTACCAACCTTTAGTCTGCTTACGTAAATACTTTTTTTTTTTTTTATTTATTTATTGTCTAAAAAACTTATTCTATTACAATTATGTTTAAGCCACACATCGAAAGCCTCTCAGGGCTTATCTGAGTGCTGGCGAGCCGTTTAAACTTTAACAAAATTTTACTTACTATACTAAATACATAATCTATAAATATCAACAATATACATTATACATTCAACAACCTACTTTTAAATGAAGGTGAACTTTTATAGGTAGTAGGTAGATACATACATTTTTTTTTTTTTTTTAGGAGAAGTTTTGTGTAAGGAAACGCTTTGATTTATATTTATAACTTTTCGAACTTGTTTTGTATAACGTTTGCAAGTCTTCCGGAAGTTGATTGAGAAAAACAGGTACTAAATATTCTGAAACCCTCATCCCGTAAACATTATTGAATGTGGGTAAGATGTATTTATTTTTCTGTGTAAGCGTTCTTAAAAAGTCAGGTCTTGTTCTTTCGGTTAGCAGCTCCGGTTTATTGACTTCCGCAAGCGTAACGAATTCAACTTTATTGAACACATTCATAACTTGACAATATTTAAAGAGGTCGCTGTCGTTGTTTTTGTATTTTTTCCTGATATGTTTTGGCGTAATTACTTTAAGTATTCTGAGTTGTAACTTGTAAATATCCGATGTACGATAGGGTCAGAGCCCATTCGTCCCCTAAGATTCGCACCCTGTGCCCACTCGTCCCCTGGAACTTTTGAGGGGCCCATTCGTCCCCTGAAGAATATTTATTTTTATTCATTCTTCTAATATAATTACATGTATATGTGTATACTGCAGCTCGGTAGTCCTGGTACAGTCGCGCAGAAAAGGCTAAAATAAAAAATATAGTAATTCGGTAGATATCATGTTTATTTCAAATAAGATTAACACATACAAAATCACAATGTCCTAGAAACTAACAAAATACAACTTTTACAAAAATCAGCCTTGATTGACCATCATATAAATCAACATTAAATATAAAATATGCAAAAAAAAATAGAACACATATCAACAGTAAATAATCACTTCTTATTTTTTTGTTTTTTTGCCAACTACATACATGCAAAATCATAATAACTTAAATCTTAAAAATTATAACAGTACAAAAAAAAAACTAAAATCATAGTAATTATTGAAGACTAGATAAATCAACATATTTTTTTTTGTATATTAACCAACTACATGCAAAATCGTAATAACTTAAATCTAATAAATTGTAACTAGAAGTACCTACATAAAAATTGGCTAAAATCACCGTATTTTTTAACCGACTTCCCAAAAAGGAGGAGGTTCTCAATTCGATTGGTATGTTTTTTTTTTTTTTCTCTGTATGTACACCGATTACGCTGCGATTTATGATCCGATTTACGTGATTCTTTTTTAGTTTGATGCGGAATAGTTGCCATTTGGTCCCATAAAAATTTAGCATGGTTTGGCCCAGTACTTTTCATTTTATGACCATTTTTCATAATTTATGAACATTTTTCGTTAGATTTTATACGTGTGTTCGCGAATAACTTCGTCGTTTATGAACCAATTTTGATGATTCTTTTTTTATTGGAACGGAGATATTTCAAGAGTGGTACCATGATATGGAAACCAGATCCTGGTGATGGGATCCCAGTGAAATCGAGGGCAACCCTCAAACATAGGCACGTATTACGTGTTTCGTGCTTTTTCTGACGCTATACAAGCATAGGTTTCATAGTAAATATTTCTATAAGATACACAACTAAAAACGAAAAAATAAAATAAAAAATTGCAAAAAAAAAACAACCGACTTCAAAAACACCAAAAAGTGAAAAATAAACTTCAAAAGAAAAATCAGCTTCTGAAGTCGGTGGCAAAAAAAGCCAAATCAAACAAACAAATGTCACCGACTTCAGAAGCTGATTTTTCTTTTGAAGTTTATTTTTCACTTTTTGGTGTTTTTGAAGTCGATTGTTTTTTTGTACATTTACTTATTAGTGATTGACCGTATTTATTTATTAGTGAGACAATTTTACATCGTAAGCCTATCGACAGGTTATATTATTATCATGACGGATTATCATTCATCATAGCTCTTTTTTCAATGATCTGTTATGATTAAATTAATTCCGGTAATAAACTGTTCACAAGTGTACTATGTTAACCGTTTCTTATGTAAAATATAGCTAATATTATCTCAGGGACCAATAGGCACCTGAATAGGTGCCGAATCTTTAACTTTTATTGTTATATATTAGAGGGGACGAATGGGTACCTGATAAATAATATTTTTTATTAAAATATTAATTGGTCCCCTACCAGGAGACCAATGGGCACCTATATAGGGGCCGAATCTACAACTTTTATGCTGGGGGACGAATTTTGGGGGACGAATGGGCTCTGACCCGTACGATATGATCTCCCGTAACTTCTACATAATGATGAGGTGACTAATCATTACAAAGTGAGACCCGGGTGCCATATATAATTCTTGGGCAGTCGTTACAGGTAGACAGTGACCTGAAAGTCTGACAACCAGTCTTACTTAACCGACGGCACGGTTGGCGCAGTGGCTGAGCGATTGGACTGCTGCGCTGTGTGTCGCGGGTTCGATCCCCGCACGGAACAAATATTTGTAAGGTCTACAGATAGTTATTTCGGGTCTGGGTGTGTTTGTGTATGTGAGTTTAAGTGTTTGTAAACGCACCCACGATACAGGAGTAATCCTAGGTGTGGGGAAAAGTTTAAAAAAAAAAAAAGAAGAGTATCGTGTTACTCAGTATTAACCGAGCTGTGGATGGAAGTCAGACACGCAGTCGCTCCATGTAAAATACTGGAATTCAGCTGCATCCGGATAGACTTGAAGCCAACCCCAACATATTTGGGAAAACACTAAGCAGTTGATCAAGTAGGTACAGTCATAAGCCATAAGTATAGTCTAGTATAAGATAATACAATACAGCCTCACGTCTATAACCTTCAAAGACCGATATATATCTTCTGATAGATAGAGGTGTACTGTTTTTAAAAAACCCACATTCTTGGTGATACGCTAATTTATCATCCACCTAGCTTTTTCCCGACTAAGATGGGGTCAGGTTTCAGCCTAACTAGACGGCAGTGTCGTCCGACCGTAGATCAGTAGTGCCGCTGACGCCGGAGCAACGACACGTCGAGCGTGTTTAGAGTTATTGACTAATAGTTATTTGCAGTCGGGTTCGAAATCATAACTGCAGCGACGTGACGCGACGACGTGTCGTGACGACATGAAGTGACGACATGTCGTCTGCTGCTGCTGCGTGCATTCGGCTACCAACTTGTACCTCTACTGACCTACACCACGCATTTAGTACTGTGAAACTCAATTACCCCTCAGCAAGACTTAGTCAGACTTTTCGAGTTACTGTCAAAGAATATAATTTTATAGATACATTAATTTTATTCATCTTCACGTTCAAAATTCTACTACCTAATATTATAAACGCGAAAGTTTGTAAGTATACGGATGGATGGATGTTTGTTACTCTTTCACGCAAAAACTAGTAAACGGATTTGGATTCAATTTGGTACACAGATAGTTTTTAACCTGGATTAATACATAGGATATTGTTTTATCCCAATTTTATCTTCCCGTGTGATAATTTTCGAGTTGTAGCAGGCGAAGCCGCTGGCAACAGCTAGTAGCGAAATAAGCTCAACAATAAATATCCCAATTTTTCTTCTTTTATCCTTATAATTATTATTCATAAGTACATCCGACTTCAATGTTCCTGTTTCCCAAAAAACGCTTGCTGAATAATTTATTAGCTGTAGGTACGAGATTCAATACATTTTAACTTTTACGTAAACAAGAGGGATTTAGGGCGATCCCAAAGGATTTCGCTGGTATACATTTTGTTAGGGTACACGTACGAATATTGACGGTGTTGAACAACCGACGTGGTGATATAAATGCGAAAGTTTATTTTTATTCTTGCCACAGTGTCACGCGAGACTGGTGATTTATTTTATTTTTAGGTATCCGTACCTCAAAAGGAAAAACCCTTATAGGATCACTCGTGTGTTTGTCTGTCTGTCTGCCCGACCATTCCTCACCCCCCATATCTCCGAAACTACTTAACCTACAATTCTGAAAAAATACAGAAATTAGTTCAACTCTTATAGATTACAGGAAAATCTATATGAAGTCTATGGTGCTAAAATAACATGAAAAATCTCTCTATATCTACTACAATGGTACGGAACGGTGCAAATCCGACTTGCTCTTGGCCACTTTTTTAACATCACGCCTGTAATCACCGATTGAAACAACTTAGTTGTTAGATTAAGTGCTCCGTCTCGACGGACTAGGCACACGCAGTTATTCGAAGTACCACACAGTGGTACTAACTACGCTCAAAACTCAGTCGTTGGTAGAATGCTAAGTAACTATAACAAAAATTCTCTCATCTTGATATATTCAACACTAAAAAAGGTAAATTTAGGAAAGAATTAATAACGTCAGTTTGTGATGAACTGATAAATACATCTCAAACTAAATAAATAGAATTGAACAATAGGTAAAAGGTGTAATACAGACAATCGTCATGCACCACCATACCACACCCATTTGTAAGGGTGTGATATGATGGTGGTACACTCCAACACACACACACACACGCACACACTCACGCTCACACACACGCTATACTCTAAGCAATTTTTTGTATTGTTATTAAATTGTAAATCCGTAATTGGCTGTAAGTTTAGTTTGTAATCTTAGGATAAAACTTCAAGGGCTGTGGATTTTGTGATCAATAAATAAATAAATAAATCCCCGAAGGGTTATGCAGAGGTGTACCCATTAGTACACCCTCATTACGCCAGTTATGTAAAAGTCCAATGTGATAGGAAGAGGATTTATAGTTACCAATCGAGTACAAATTCAGACGCCCCATGGATGCTGCTGAGAAATTCCTGATGGTAAAACACAAGAACACTTTGGAAATCGAATCTCGTGAACAGGTCATATAATAACACTTATACTTAGGCATAGCCGTATCTCAAACCTTAGCGAACTAATAATACCCACATTTACTTAGCGCAAAAGCGCAAACTCCGGAACTTTTTAGAGAGATGAACTTACCGCTTATTGGCTTAAAAAATTAATTAAGTTTTTATTAACATTTTTTAAGCGTTTCTAGCCTATGTCAATATAAGGCTATTTGGCTTAGGGCACGCCACGATAGTGGCGGTAAGTCCCCTCTTTGAGGAGTGGCTAGAGAGGAGCCACGGCGCCCTCACCTTCCGTCTGACGCAGGTCCTCACCGGACACGGATGTTTCGG
Source organism: Diarsia dahlii (assembly GCA_949775195.1). NCBI lineage: Eukaryota > Metazoa > Arthropoda > Insecta > Lepidoptera > Noctuidae > Diarsia > Diarsia dahlii. The sequence goes on from OX459195.1 coordinate 19,928,876, forward strand.
GAGGTACCTGCACCGAATCAGGCGGGAGGAAACGCCCGGATGCTTCCACTGCGAAGCAGTGATGCTAGCGAAGGAGGTGGCGGAACGAGAGAGGGAGCGAACCTCTCAACGTCCCAGCCGCCGCGGAAGGCGCGGAAGGCGCTCCGGGCGTCGGGGGCCACGTGATGGCTTCCGGCCACCGTAGACGCGGGCCTGTGGACGGTGAGTAATGGGCTAGCTCGCCGTCCGGCCGTCGTCATGACGGCAACAGACCGTGTCGGCAGCGCGTTCGTGTTCCACGCGCGCCTCAAAGAGATGTCAGCAAGGAGGGGCCCGCAAGGGCCGACGCCCGTCGGGGCCGCGGATTTTAGTACTAGATGACGTGGCCTCGGCACAAGGAAAGAAGGAACATGGGTTCGGTTTTTAGTCAGTAGAAGTCTGACACTCCCCTTCGCTCTGCCCCCTCTGCGGGGGGGGGTCATTTGTGATGATTTTCCACCCACCAAAAAAAAAAAGGCTATTTGGCTTCATAAAAACGACATGCCGTCAAATCTTTTAGTAATTTAAGGAAAAATTGAGATATAAAAAAACTTCTTAGTGTTTTATTTTAATGTTTTAAATTAGATATCGCTATTTGGCTTATACCATTAGATGCGAAATTATTCTAGCTATTGAATGGTATAAAAAAACTAAAAGGGCGTATACTCAGAGATAGCGCCTTTCGGCTTAGCAGGGCAGACTACCAATACAGCTGATCTGTTGGACTGGAAGATGACCCCAACAATGGTCTATTTAAGGACGCAGTTTAATTTAATTTACCTCTAACAGTCTATGATTTATTCGAACAATAATTTCTTTGAAACAATACCCCTTATTGCAAAAACTTTCACTCTTTAACCTTCGCCCTTTTCCTATCTTATTGTTTTAGGATTTTAGGACAAATCTTGTCATACCCGAATTCAACAGAATAATACATTTCGCGAACAATAGAATCTTTGTCACAAAAACAAATTATTTTTAATTATAATTTACTTTGTTTACGTGTTCATTGTCCATATTTGGTGAAAAACAACTCACAGAAGAACATTAAAATAATATTTATGTCAGTGTGTGAGTGCGAAAAGACCATCCTGTCGAACAGTTCAGTACAGTGACGAACAGTATAGGGAAACTTTAAATGGAAAGCAAGACCATCACTGAGCTGAATAATATAATTAAAGCAAATATTTTCGTCATAAAGCAAGGTGTAGACTGTAAACACATCCCTGGGTCATTTCCTTTTTTCGGCAGTAAATAGCTTAAGAAAATGTTTTATTTATATTAAAAAAACTTTTTAACAAAAAATAAAACCGACTTAAAAAAAAACACAAGTCGGTTTTATATTTTGTTAAAAAGTTTTTTTACAACCGTGATTAGAGACTACCACACAAATTCAATAAGTTTAGCGTCGAGTGTTCTTACTTTAAAGTAGGCATAATTACTTCAAGTGGAAACACACAGATCTCTTATTTACTTTAGTGTCTTTATCGATTAGATAAGTGAACATCAGTCAATTGAAAAGTGTTTGATACATTCAGATGGAAATGCAGCTCCATTCCATTTGATCCAGATGTTACTTAAAAATATTGTACCCACAATCCACATGGTGCAATGTTTCCTATCGGCTAAAGGTAGAAGCGACAGAAACTCGCGAAATTCAAATTTTCTTGCATTTTTTGCTGCAATTTATAGGTGGTTTGTATGTTGATTAAAATATGATTCGCGACCAAAAAAAAATGGTTTTTCAGAGGTATAGTCATTATAATGATCAATACGACTAATTATAAGTTCAATTAATCCCAATGAACATTTCATGAAAAATTTATTAGCCGCGTACTGACTGAGCGAGCAACCTCGTGCGGCAGCCACGCGAGGCAAATCCTTTGTCGGTCAGGACGTGCCTCGCCCGATGGTAGATCGATAGTGTATAACCGTTCCGTCACCGTTCCGAAGAAGGTAAACTAATAGGTATACTTATTATATAAAATTATGCTATATTATGCCTATATTATGCCTATGTTATATTATGCCTATGCTTATTAAAAAGAAAAAAGTGAAAAATTCGAAGACATGATGTGACATCTACCAACCCTTATTGGGCCCGCGTAGAGTATTATAGCCCATCCCTCTCCTAGAGAGGAGGCCTGAGTCCCTACAGTGGGAACATTATAGGCTGATGATGATCAATATTTTTTCAACACACTCGCTCATAAAGTGGCTATAATTTCACCGCAATTAGGCTCATATTGACACCTATAATCAAACTGTGACTTTTTCATTATTATTATTCACTAGTGAGTTATAGGGTTTTTTTTTTAAATTTTATTGGTTGAGTTGCTACGTTCATAAAAAAGTTTCGATACAAAAAAGATCTTGTTCAATAGTAAAAATAAATTAATGTACTTAGTGCTTGCTCATTTCATGCAAATTTGAATTAAAAATAGATAATTTCAACTTGTACGTTTTTATTAAATGAAACTTTCACATAAATAATATAACTTTTATTTTCTCTGTAATAAAGAAAACTTTTTCCTCATTTTATACGTGGCTAAAACTCTATCGCGCTCATTCATTTAGTCTATGGCCGATCGTCATTCTTAGTATGACCATTTTAAGTGTGAATTTCATAGTGGCGCCACTGGTCAAGAAAAAATGCATCGCTAGGTCAAACTTAGTACATATATTTTAGTTCCGTGTTTTCCCGCATGCACAGATAAGTTGGTCGAACTGTAGATGCGCGCGCATAGGAAAATTTACTAATTTTTCCGCCATTGTGAAAAAAAATCAGAACTCGTTTTAACTGTTAAAGATGACTTTTTAGTATTATTTTATTCACAAATGTGTTGAAAAACGTCGTATGATACACGTGTGTATTGATGATTACCGTCCTCGGCTTTCTTAAGACCCTCACCTGACGGCTCGGGTCTCAATGGCGCCTCGGCGGTAGTCACCAACGTTACACACTTGTACCATAATGTACTATTAAAAACAGCGAGTGAAGCGAAATCCGAATTTGTTAAAAAAAAACAATCTTAAATTACAACAGCTCTAGACTGACTAACAATTAAAATAACTTATTCATAACTTAAAACACCAAACTGTTCCAACCTAAAATATGATATTCAAATCCTTCAACACTTCCACAACATTAATTAAAACATCACTCCATCAGCCGCAACAAATAATTAACTCGTTTAAGAAAATAATAGCCTGGACAAGTACAGTCAGCATCAGAAATAGATAAGCACCACTCAAAGTTTCAACGCAGGCTTTTTAATAAAAACTTGTTAGATATTACTCGTTACTAACTCGTTATTTAAGAATATTTTAAAGAATAATTTACGGAGACATTAAATAAATTGTTGAAGTCCTGTACATGAAATAATTAAAATTCGTTGTTAAGCTACTTCTGTTGCTGACCGTACCAACAAACTTCCTTCTCACTAAATGGCGCGAAGTGTTAATTAAATGCCACCAGTACTTTAAAGCTTGGTCGACACTGGACCACGCTTGTCCAAATTGGCCGAACTTCCCCCGAAAAGTTCTCGAAAGTTCGCCACTGACAGTTGAGAATCTGAACACAATATGAGCCGTGAAGACATAGAATGTTAAATTAAATTGTGAGGGTACATGATTTAGTTACAATAGAACTCTAGTCTTGAACGATAATTAATTACGAAACAGGTAGACTCGAATTTAATTTAGGGCTTTGTTTGCACAAGTGATTGTAAAGCCTCTTATAATTACTCCTCATCTGAAAGTGGCACGAATGTGAACGCTTTTATTTGGATTTATATTTTCCAATGAAAATGAATTAATATCTACGCCTTGTTACAAGATTGGTATACTTGGTTGTTTTAACTAAGCGCTCACAAATACTTTGTTCAATAATTGTACTGTTAGCCAAATTAACAGGTATCGGTTAGTAAGCTGAAAGAACAGTACTTCATTGTGCCATGCTTTTTTGAATTTCGATCTTTGCTCAAACGACAGTACACAATTTATTAATCGAGACTAGTTGTTGCCAGCGCGAGCGGCTTCACCCGCTACAACTCGAAAATTATCCCACGGGTAGATAAAATCGGAATAAAAACAATCCTATGTGTTAATCCACCCTGGATTAACACATAGGATAACCCTGTCAGCTAACTTCTTAACAAATTTTATTAAAATCGCTTCAGGCGTTTAGACGTGAAGAGGTAACAAACATACACATACACTCACACACTCACAAACTTTCTCCTTTATAATATTAGTGTGATCGAACTTTTTAAGCTATTGCATAGCTTCTATCGCGGGCCTTGAGCGTGGAGAGCGAATCCAGAAATTCCCTAACGAAAATATTCAAGATTCAGTATTCAACCAGGTTGCTATGGTTACGGAAAATAACAAGGTTGTCAACTGAGGTTGTCAAATTAAATAATTAATTATTTGCTGTTTATAAAAAATGCTATGCAATAGCTTTACCGCGGCAGTCTCCGAGTGCCACATTTTTTTCGTTTTTTTTTTTTAAATCATCGCGAGTTCACATCTCGACTTCGTTCGAATTTTAAATGTATAAACTTAAATTGGTCGCCAGTATTAAATAAAATATCACTACTGAGCCTTGAGACTTGTAAACAAAATACCTAATATTTTATGTCTTTTGATACATTTATTGGCAACGACTGACATTCGATTTACCTTATCTTTTCACCTCCAGTGCTCTGCTTTTAGTGTTTCTATTAGATCTTGAAAGAAAGTTAAAAAAATATCTAACCTCCTTCGATAAAAAAATATGGTTTGTGTCTATTCGCTCTAAGAGTGATCGATAGCGCTCGAACCTCGGGGACCGGATTCAATTCCAAGATAAAAAGCTTCTAGGTACTGATCTGGGCAGGATTATTTACTGTCAAGTCTACATAGAAACCGTAGGTTTAGTATTTTATTCAGATATTGCAGTGACGTCCTTGAGGGACTCGGGAATAAACGCAACTCGCTTGGATGGGATCATCTGTGCTAAGATTTTTGTGGTCAGTAGCTCTACCATGAGTTGTCATCGAAAACTTAATCGCTAGCGTTGTACTCGCTAGCGTGCTAACGTGGATCAAATAGATTACGATTATGTTTGCACCATGAGATTTACGGAGTCTTACGCAGGCGCTAAGGTAAGCTCGATAGAATGTGTCGTCTAGCTAACTTCACTCTACTCATGTTTTGTTTCTTTCTTTCCCACTAATAAGAAGAGAGAACGCTATCTACACAAATAAACCGACGAAATTGAAAAGTTGACAGATAGTAGACTACACATAGTGTTAAGTGGTTTTTGAATTTTTATTCCTTATAATATGTCACTGTCGTGTATTCAATTTGTAATTTTGATAGTTGACCTTGAGTGACAGAGCTGCGTTGTGTAGTTTATAAGTATACTATAGATTCTAACAGATTATTTAATACAATGAGGACCAGTGTCACACAGTTCCAACTGTTGGTAGAGTTTATAGAAAGGTAAGTTTGAACTTTCCTCAAAGTTATATTTTCCAATTGATATCTAACATTTTGGCTTGAAATTTATGTTATTCAAGTCGTTGGTCATCAAATTTAGCGACCACTAACATATTCCATGCTAAATAACCACTTGCAGATATTATTTTGACTATATTAGACTCAAAAACGTATATAATTTTGATGTAAACATATGTTTCACACGCCAAAATGCTAGTGAGCTACGTAACTACTAAAGTAAGCGTCTTACTCGACAGGTTTAGTGAAATTAGTGACTCATGGTACCGTTTTATATGGTGACAGTTGAAGAACGTTAGTGACTATCGAATAGATTACGCTAGGTGTTAAACCTTTCGTAATCTATAGCGCTCATGGTATGAATTTTAATTCTTTCTGTGAGCGCTAGGGGCGCTGTACAATATTTCATACAACTAATTTACGGAGACGCTAGCGAGTTTTTGCTGTGTAAACTCATGGTAGAGCTACAGTTTATATTATGAGTTGGAACCATAAACGTTGACGACACGGTCGGCGCAGTGAGTCAACGATTGGACTGCTGCGCTGCGTGGCGCGGGTTCGATCCTCGCACGGAACAAAGATTTGTATGACCTACAGATACATGTTCCGGGTCTGGGTATTTGTGTATGTGAGTTTACATGTTTGTGAACGCACCCACGATAGAGGAGGAATTCCTAGTAAGGGACAAAGTTTAAAAAAACAAAAGAAAAGCATCAAGACACATTGACACAAGACACATTGTCTGTGCACGTAATATTAAATTTCTTGCTGTTGGCCCTGAGCATGGTTTAATTACAAATATCAGTAGCTTTGCGATTTTGAAATACTTGTTTTATCATTTACCTACTTAGTTTGAAAACTTCTCCATTATCTATAAGTAACACTATTATTTGTAATGCCACATCGGCATGCTTTATAATAACGTTGCGCGACTCAGCTAGTCCTCAAAGCAATAAAATAATTATATATTTCGTCTTATGTGTACGCTAAAACCAATGCTCCTCATATTTTTATTAATAAAACATTTCCACAATATTCAATACCCAACTCAAAGAACTTTTAAAATTCATCAAAGTTTAAGCGAGCGTAAAAAGAAAGTGTATACAGAAATTACGTCAAAACAACGAAGAAGACGACAAAAAAGCGATTACCATAAATAAATTATTCAAAACATAATTCTGTCCTATAGAAAGAACAGAATTATGTTTTGAACCGTCTGAGGTGGCCTTAAGGTTTATAAACCTTAGGAACACCTCAGACGGTTCATCTGGAAGACGCATTACACCTCACATAATCCCATTCGCTTTTGAGAATAATGAGATTTAAAGAAGTCGCTTAGACGGTTAAGCTTGCGACGAAGGCTTACGAGTATTACGTTTTTTTAACTCGACTTTATTGTTTTAAATATTTTTGATTTATTTGTTATTTCAGGTAAGAAAAAGATATTGAATTAAGTAGGTGCTTACTTTTTGGTACCTTTGTTAGTTTTAGAATGTTTATGTTTACACGATCACACTTTAATCCATTTCAATTCAGATAGTTCAAATCAGATAAAATCGGAAAATCCGTTCTTCCTGATTGCCCATAATAATATGCGTTTTTATTTTATTTAGACTAAAGTGTTATTACATTGGCTTCCTATCGAATACGTTTGTTTCATCAGTTGACTGAACTAATTTAAACGAAATGTAAGGCTTTTTATGGCTGAAATTCGCTTTGAAAGTTTAATCATTTTTGTACCCCAATAATTTAAAAGTTAAGGCGTTAAGGCGTCAATGTGGCAGTTGGCTTACACCAAGGGTCGGCTCTAGGCCCTTACCTCTTCCTGGTGATAATGGTTTCCTAGTTAAAATACCGTTTGCGTTACAAACTTTACACCAGCAAAACCACCTCTTAAAATTTGACTTGAATAAAATTATAGGTGTCAGGATGTAGGTAAGCCGATAAAATTTATTAAGACTATATTATGACGCAAAACGCTATCTGAAAGAAAAACGGCTTTCAAAAGAACATAATAATATCTTCAGCTGGACTAAGGCTGTCGAATAATGGGTAATAATAATAATAATAATAAATAATAATCCAATAACGGGCAAAAGAAATGTAGGTCGTTCGGCGGCGAGATGGGCTGACGACATAGTTGCCATCGGGGGTAAAACCTGAATGAGACAGGCACAGGATCGTGGTGATTGACCCAAGAAATGAGAGACCTATAACCAGCATTGAGTGAATTCGGACTGTAGATGAGGAAGAAAAAGTATTTATTGATTTCACACAAGACAAAACAAATTGACAAAAACAAAAATATTAAAAAAGTAAACATAAGAGAAACACTTAAAATTAGGACATAACGTACATTAAATTTAGTCCCGTACGAAGCCAAATGGGAACTATCTCAGCATGATGCTGTAACATTTATGACAAAATGTCACAGCGCTGGTATTCTGATAAAGTGACGCCAAAAAAAAGTCACGGAAAAACAAAAAATAAAAATAAAAGTGGATGGAATAGGATGATGCTGATGATGATATATTTACATAGCGTAAAATACTAATCACATAAATATGCATTTGTAATTATTTTATTTCGTTAAAATCAAAGCTACTAGTCCCTTTACTTTGAAAGAGCTGTCATTTTAATCAAGTTAGTTTTTATGGACTATAGTAACAAATTAATTTGACGTAAAGCTAGAGTAAATCCTGAAATGTCATAGCGTAGCTTAGATCCCGTATGTCGTTTGTAGACGAAGCGTCGTCGCCTAATCTCGTCGTGAAGTTCAAAGTGCTCTCATTAGTAGCTCGAGCCTTTACTGTCTCAACCATGATATGGAGTCTAGGATAGTTTAGTTCGTAGGGTATTTTCATAAATGGAGGGTAGTTCTAAAATTTCATTGCATTGTTTCAAAATACGGACTGAAAAGACATTTTTAGGTTTTATATTACGAACGCAAAATGAAACCTGATTCATTTTTGCTGTTTGAATGTTTCCCTTTTCCTGCAGAATGTAGTTTTTTTTTTTAATAACAAGGTAAACAAAGGCTTGTTGGCGCCGGTGACTGAAAAGTTTTGTGGAAATCGGCTGTCGTGATGCGGAGGAATAAGGAAAATGTCGTGAGGAAGGTTTTGAATATGAATGTGGATGGGTATAAGAGTAGAGGAAGACCAAAGAAACGATGCATGAACTGTATTAAAAATGATATGGTAAGAAAGGTGTCTCATGAGATGACGGAAAACAGAGAGGTATGGAAGAGGTAGACATGCTGCACCGACCCTTAAATGAATTGGGATAAGTGCAAGAGAATGATGATCACAAAGGCTTGTAAAAAATATGTAAAACCAGTCAATATTCCCGTGATAGGATAATATGTAACATATTATTTCTAATTTCTACATAAAAAATAACTAAGCTGTTCAATAATAACACTTTGCCTGACACGGATATCAAACATATACTATAACTGTGGTTGTCTAATATACCGCTCTAGTTAACCGCCAAGCGCCTACGACATGCCAATTACAACCCCCTACCGTTTGTTTTCTCCCTCATTTGTTTGAACTCCTAAACTTAAGATCTACTTAAACAAACAAGTCGTGATCAAGTTTGTTTTAAGTTAGTATTTTATTGCCCCATCAAACAAGTTAGTTTGCATCCTCTTGATAAACAATTATTTATCTCAAGAGGCTGTTGATGTAAATTGGATTAGTTGGATGCTCGTGTATCAACGTGTATTTACTTAATCTAAGTACTATGTTGTAAATTTCTTCTAGGAGTACAGGCAAGAAGGTTCCATGTTTATGTTCGTGTTGTGTGACTTTTGGTAGTTGAGGAGCTGTTACTAGACCGGGACGTATCGCATCGCATCAACTCAGGATGATTAGTATGACAACATGGTTAGTTACAGGCTAGGCAGATGATAATGTTAAGTGTTTAAGGTGTTTTATCGTTGGTATTGTATTTACTCTGAGCGTAAATAGAAGTCGTGTTTTTAAAGTTACACAATTAATGTCGATTTTATCGCCGGGCATTTTTTTAATCAGGTTTAATATAGCAGATTCCAACCTTGAGATCAATCTCATTATTAAGAACTTAAATTGCCAAATAGCTAGATAAGTCTACTTCTCAATAAACCATAAAACTTAGATAAAAATTCATCTCAAGAGCTCTTAGCGGCCGACGACGCGACGTACCGCTTACAAAAGCCATGAAGCGGCTTGAAAATTTTGTACAATTTTCGAAGTCTGAATTCTCGTTTATTTTTCGAGCCGTGCCTCGGGCTAAGGGCTATAACTCAATGCTAACTGTGTTAGGTAACATAACAGATGGCCGCATGTATTTCCTTTGCAATTTTGTATTTTTTTACTGTTTCCAGTTCCGTCCCGTATTTGCTTCGGGAAAATTGACAGAGCGCTTGTGTTAGGTTTTATTTTCTGCTTCATGCTTCTTGATTTGTGATGGTTGTCCAAAAAGCCTGCAAACTGACAATATATCATGAGAACACGCATTTTTACGTTAGGCAAAAGCTGGTTGTTGATAAAATGTAAGGGGCATTTATTGTTTAGGCCCCCTGAATTAAATTAAACAGACAGGTCACTGTCTCTTTGATTGGCTAGAAAAAATACTACCTTTCCAAAAGAGCACTTAGGTATGTCCTTAGTTTATACCAAATAGGAAGATGTTACTCCAACCTTTAAGTGGGACTACCTCAATGAAACAGCAGCGGGTGTTGTGGTTGTGGAGCTGTGTCGCATATCATGCTCCACCTCCTATCCTGCTTCCATAGCCCAAGAAAATGCAGCCGCGGAGACTTCTACGGTGCCATATGCGACGGTCGAAGGGTCAAAGTTCTGGAGGTCTTAAAAGGCTACTTTGGCAGAATCAATAGGATAATAATAAATAATGAGTTGCGTAAAAATTCATAAAATGGTCACAAAGTGACAATTCATTACAGTAATTGCGTCTGAGACGTTTTTACGAATTTTAACGCAATTCATATTACGATTCTGCTAAAGTGGCCATTTTAGAGCCCCTTTTTGTGGGTTGGGAAATCATCAAATGATTCCTCCTGCTCTGGGCAGAGCGGTAGGGTTTGGTAGACTTCTTCTGACTAAAAACCACCAATGTTCCTTCTTAGCCCTTGTGGCAAGGCCGAGGTATCTCTTTCGAACAACCCGTAAGCCCGACGGGATCCGCGGCCACGTCGGGACCCGCAACCTCGACGGGACCCGCAGCCCTGACGGGATTTTAGACCCCCCCCCCTTTTTTTTTTGGTGGGTGGAAAATCATCAAATGACCCCCCCCCCCCCCGCTCTTGGGCAGAGCGAAGGGGAGTGTCAGACTTCTACTGACTAAAAACCGAACCCATGTTCCTTCTTTGCCCTTGTGCCGAGGCCACGTCATCTAGTACTAAAATCCGCGGCCATTTTAGACCCCCTAAGCTAATAAAAATGCCGTGCCAGCGACACAAAGAAGAAGAAGTTAGTAACTAAAAGAAACGATGTTGACGACAGTTTAACTGTCAAGAAAGTTCTTCAACCAATTCTATCAACCAAATCAGATTATAACTTCATTCCCTAACAATCTAAAATGTAAACCTTTTTTTTTTTTTTTGGTGGGTGGAAAATCATCGAATGACCCCCCCCGCTCTTGGGCAGAGCGAAGGGGAGTGTCAGACTTCTACTGACTAAAAACCGAACCCATGTTCCTTCTTTGCCCTTGTGCCGAGGCCACGTCATCTAGTACTAAAATCCGCACCTGAATTTCCGATTCTCAGCACCTCACAAGGAGCTCGTTCAATTGAATTGCTGAAGCAGTAAATAGAATAGGTATCTATTAGTAATTTTGAATTGAACTTCAAACTGCGTTGTTAATGGAGAATCATTGTAAGATGTAAATCGTCCCTTTCAAGATGTTTTATCGGATAAATTCAAGTTGGAAATTGTGTTAGGGAAACCGATAATACGTATCGTCTATAAATACGGTTTTATTTGTTGGTATTGTTGTTTTAAATTGTGGAAGAGGGTTTTGTGATCTCATTTAAGGGATAAAAAGTTTTGTAAAGTTCTTAAGTATAATGTTAAATGTATAAATTATGTTGTTACCTATCTCTGATAAATAGTTTGAAAAGGAAATTACATTCTTATCGATAAATACGCAAACGAGTAGTTATATTTTATTCTTACGTAGATAATAAAGGGGCAAGTTAGTTATAAGAAGCATTATCACACTGTATTCAGTCTATAAAATTGCCAAGATATTCGTTTCACTATAAGCAAAATACCCTATTCACATGACAACAGACAAAATTAAAGAATTTTTACTATTCTTCCATTCTTAATTTCCTTGAAACAAAGCTTGAAACCGTCAAAATAAATTCTATTCTACGCGAAAAATCAAACAAAGTCTCGAGTGTATCACAGACATATTTGCGCAGGATATTTAAACAGGAAGGAGCTAACAAACGCCTACGTCACGTCCGACGGAAGCGCTCGAAATACGGCTAGGGACGTAGTGAGCGCAGAGCTGATATTCAAATATAGAATATGCATGGAAAATACTGCAATGCATGTAGCGGTGATGTTCTTAGAAGAAGAACCCTGTTCCATTTTGCAGGTAATAAAAAGCTAATCATGATTATGTCAATGGAAAGTAATTGTACTTACAGTAGGTGGCCAAATTATTAGGGACAGTGCTTGATTTTATGTAGTTTATAGTTTATTATGTATATTTGAAAAAATATGTTGAGTTTAAAGGGTTATTTTATCTGATATAGCTACTGCTACTATTATTGTTTTTGCCAAGTGGCAACACAGTGAATCCGTGCGTCATTTGTCAATTTTGGGACGTTTCTTCTAATTCGGTCATTGTCTGTTAAAAAGCGCGGTTCGCAGTATAATTATATTTTTGAATTTTCAAGAAACTGTTTTTTCATTTGATTTAACCGACTTTTTTTGTCTAAAATAATCAAAAGGTAAGTAATGCCCAGTAGTAAAATAGTTTTGCTATGTTTTGTCTATGAATTTACATTTTATTAATAGTTAGACGCAATATCCTCAAATTTTCTTATTTTTAGGATAGACAAGGCTTTGGACACCTCTCCAAGAAAATGAAAAGAGATACTAACATTGTTACTGCACTCCACTCATTCCCAGAGAGTCATAGCTGCTATGGCTGAGGTTTCAAAATCTGTCGAAAACGAAAAAAAAAAAAATTTGACAATAAAAAGCCTCTTGAGGCAATTCGTACCGATCGAAGAGTTAGGAGCATCTGCCTCGAAACTCATAAAAAGAGTGTTGCTCATTTGACCACGATGATGAACGATGAGGGTGTAAGGATTTCGGAAAGAACAATGCGTAGGCGGTTGGTCGAATAGAACATGATGGGACGGCGGCCTTCAAAAAAACCACGCCTAACCGACAGTATGAAAAAGAAACGACTCCAATGGGCCAGACAACATCGAAATATGACTGTCGCAGGTTGGAGTCGAGGAAAAATAACTTTTTTGAATAATGCAATTAGTCAATAACTTTTCTACTATTTTCTACTATTAATTCTGTTAATTTACAGGTGTGCCTTTCTGACGAATCAACTTTTCAAATTTTGGTCTACAAAAGTTCTTTTGTAAGACGACGCCCTGGTCAACGATTCCACGCCGATTGCATCGTAGAGAGGGTTAAACATCCGGTTAGTGTTACGGTTTGGTCTGTCATCTCAGCCAAAGGCATGGGGCACCTATACACCGTAAGAGGAACGATGAAACAAGACCAATACAAGCGAGTACTAGAAACCTAGGTATTGCCGCGCAGGTCAATGAATGGTTCTCCGATGATGTCGAGTACATTTTTATGCATGACTCAGTACGCTGCCACAAAGCCAGAAGCGTTACTGCATTCTTGGCTGAAAGAATGACACTGTTTTGCCTTGGCCAGAGAATTCAACTGACACGAATCCCATTGAGAAAATGTGGGAACTTACCAAAGGGGCCATTGCCAAAGAAGTGTCTACCACCGAAAGGCAACGTATAGAAACCCTCACCAGAGAATGGCATCATAATGCCAAACTAAAGGAAAATGCAAAACATTCTATTTAGAGCATGCCCCGACACATAGAAGCTCTTATTTCAGCAAAGGGTGGTTTCCACCCTTTGCTGAAATAAGAGCAAATATTTAAATATTTTTTATTTACCTGATTAATAATGAACAGTTTTGAATACATTTTGGATTTTTTGTGATCCCAATAGAACATAGATACTAATAAAAAATATATAAGAGACCTACAACCAATTATTTATTACACAAATCAAGTTAAACTCGAAAATTCAAAAATCGTATTACTGTCCCTATTAATTTGGCCACCGATGGTATGTAATAAAAATGTAACTTTCCGTTTTTGTAACATAAAACTGTAATATTATATTATTATAATATTTAATGAATTGTTTTCTTTTATAGTAATTAATTTTAATTTTTTTTTTCAGTCGTGGCAGCCCCGACTTACGAACAGTAGGTCGTGGGTTCGAACCCAGGCAGGCGAATTACTTTGTGTAATTTATTTCATCACTACTGCTCTCAAAACGGTGAAGGAAAACATCGTGAGGAAACCGGCATGGAGGCCTGTGTCCCAGCAGTGGGAACATTAATAGGCTGTTGATGATGATGATGAATTTTAATTTTATCAATTTTAATTCATATTTAAAACATATTTTGCCTGTAGGGGGGAGTCCCTGGTGTCTTGAAAAGTAAGTCGCGGCTTAGTTTAGGCACCAGTCTCCCACAAATACATTGTAATCTTTATTAATCCTTTTTTTCATTTCCAAGTAAATTATGTCGTCATCATCTGCCTTGCCTTTTCCCAACTATGTCCCGAAACTGGAAGCCGATGATCTCCTAATCTCTCTGGTCTTCACAAACCTGGTACTGGGTAATATAAAACCCTTTGGTAAGGCTTGTTGTGTGACTTTCAGGCCACTACCTGTAACGACTGCCAAAGATCTATAAACGGCAGCCGGCCACACGAAATTAATTAAAGTCGCTTAAAACCTGAACACCGTTTATAAATATTGCTGACTATCTTGAATTAAGTAATTTCATTTCAGTACTTTCACCTGGGGGAGGCCTATGTCCAGCAGTGGACGTCTTTTGGCTGAAATGATGATGATGATTTCAGTACTTTAGTCTGACTAGCGCATCTTAAAGCAAAACGCTATTCCTACGTCGCAACTCGCAATATATTTCCCGAAGACACATAAATCCTCGTCTGCACTACAAGTTCTCGATGCATCCATAGCATCTGCTTTCCTACTTTACGTACAATCCCTTATTTACAACATCCTGTGCAGTCTACATCACTAATTGCATCAAAACCCACCAAACCATCCTATTTTCAATCTTATACCTAAAGCAGTTAAGTCTACTACCCTTAAACCACGCGGCAGTTACGTCCTTTTCTTATACAGTAGCTGTTTTGCATTGCAGTAAGTCGTCTTTTACGATATGATAAAATTAAATAAGTATTTTATGCAAGATTAGCTTGTGTTAGCTGGAAGTTATCGCTGAAGGTAGAAAAGTAAAGCAAAATGGTATTTATGTGAGTGCATATGTAAGCTATAAGTTTGTTGTAAGACTTGCTGGTTAGAAGTTTTGCTCACTTAGCGCCAATCAGGTTCGTTTATGAGTTGGAAACGAGTAAGTAATTTAAAGAAGAACACCTTTGTCCCGCTACCGATTGTGCAGACTGCTGCGCCGCGTGTCACAGGTTCGTTCCCCTCACGGAACAAATAATTGTATGGCCTACAGATATTTGTTCCGGGTCTGGGTGTTTGGTTTGTGTATGTGAATATAAATGTTTATAAACACACCCACGATACAGAAGAAATTCCTAGTGATGGGCAACGTTTTTTTTTTAAAGTGTCCAAAAAAAACATTAGATTATGAACTTGAACGGATTCTCGTTTCCTTTTTTTGTATGTTTAATAAATTAATTTGTTTCTCATGAACAATTTCATTTAAAAAAAATCTGGTGTGAATTTTTCAAAACCAGTGAAATAAACATATTTTATTATAAAATAGTCATAGTATGCAATTAACCTTAGTTCCATACGAAACAATTTTATAAGTGCAGTGGAGCATTTTTCTTCATTTGGGTTACAACGCTTGGCGCCACGCCAACTGAATTCTTTAATTATTTCAACCAATTATGCTTTTTTATTATTTAGTTTCGTACTTCACTGTTAAAGGTATAGTTTATATTCGTCTGCGGTTTTTTAATATTCATTGTTGAAGAAATTATAATAAAACTAGCGATGCACCCCGACTTCACATGGCTTCAATTTACTAAGAAAGAAGTCTTAGTGTGAGAAAATATAAACATTATTTTTAATATCATGCACGAAGTCCTAGGTTCGATCCCCAGGATCCCCAGGTCAGGTGAAGGGTTATTGAGCTTCATCAGGAATTTTTTACACTTCAGGAACCACGGCTGGTTAAATGTGGGTGTACTAAAGGCACATCTCTGCTTTACCTAACGGGTGTACAGGGCGTGATGTTATGTAATTCAATAACAATTATATAATGTAACAGTCGAACTCTTAATCGGTCAAAACTTATACCTTTGACTGGTTTCAGTCAAACCGTTATTGCGTTAAAACGCGTTTATTCTAATGAAATAAATGTTAGCTATCGTACAAGGTTATCCAAAGGGTCAAAAAAAAAACCTAACAGCCTAATAAGTTTCCTAACGACCTTTAGGTTATAATAATTTAGTAGAGAACTAAGACAGAAACCACCTAATAATTTGTCATAATAGTTTTGATCGATCAAAAGTAGTTTACTGGTTAACAGTTTTGACTGTGACATATACACGACTTGATTATGTAATTCTATTCAAGTAATCTTAGTTAGTGATTCTCTGTTACTGTTTCCTACAGTAACATTATAATTATTATAGTGATTATTATTAATAATCACACTTATGTCCCTATTCACGTAGTTACTAACAAGAAATAGTAATTAATTCACTTCATTTAAATAGAGAAACATCAAAGCACGAATAATGTTACTCAAAGACTTAATGATCTTTGAATTAATCAGAGATAAATACACATTAATGTCTATTCTGTGTGTGAGTCGGTAAATAATATTATATCAATAAGCTTAGTATAGGTTACACTAACTGAAGCCCCCGCCCGCGTGCATGTCGGAATTTGACAAATTATATACTAAAACCTTGAAAAAACTAAAACGTGAAAACAGCACAAAAATCGCGAGCAATATGATTTTGGAATGAGCATTCACAATTATTGTGATTGTGAATTATTGTGAGTTATTGTTATGGTGTGTTGATAGCTTATTTTTGGCAATGCAATAGTGTCAGCCAGGGTTATAGTCGAAATAAATGCTTTGAGTTTTGTATATAGGGTGTTGTTGTCCTACAATATGTAAGTATTGTGGAACTAGGATATACAGTCTGTTGTCTTGTCTCTCGTTTAACGTAAAACGTATAGGTATTTGGCAACACTTACTGGTGCGCAAATTCATAATTTGACAGCTGTCAAACGAGTTACCGTCACTCGTTGTAAAACTCATGGGGCGTAAGTTTTTGAACTCGCGGAAATCACTCGTGAAAAACTCTTGCCCCCGATTATGTCAACCCGATTGGTACAGGGTCCACTAGACCTTTTGCGTCAAGGGACACACGGACAATGAGTTGAAACTGGCCATTGTTCAATCAACAGAAATAGGGTTTGTATTTTCTAAAGGCCCTTATTGGGTATGCTTACTTCCTATGTTTTGCATATAATATATTTTTCTCATGGTATAGGTAAAATTGAGAGTGGCACATAGAGCCATGGAGCGTTTCATGCTCGGTATAAAACTAATAGATCGAGTTCCTAACGTCGAAATCCGAAGACGTACAAATATTTTCGATATGGGGAATCGCATTACGGAACTTAAATGGAGTTGGGCAGGACACCTAGCAAGGCGCAGTGATGACAGGTGGACTAAGACTGTCACCGAATGGCGTCCAAGAACAGGCAAAAGAAATGCGGGGCGGCCGGCGGCGAGATGGGCAGATGACATAGTTGCCTATACCAAGCAGTGGGTGAGTTCGGGCTGTGGGTGATGATGATGATGATATAAGTAAAATCACCTATTTCTTTTGAAGAACAATAAAATCCATTTATTTCAGGTTCTGCCATATTAAAATTACACGTTACGAGACTTGAGATAAATAAAAAACCATTGAACAGTTCTTTGAAAAATAAAAACAATAGAATGACAATGAGAAGCCTACGGACCCAATGCAAGGCAAAGGCCTCCCTTCCCTGTTTCCACTTTTCGCGAATTAGTGCAAATATAGGTCTCTTCTTCTGGCCTCATATGAATGGCCATCCTTTGAGAAAGAGTCCAGGTAATCCCGTTATCACCTTGTGGGCCTGCAACGATGTCGTTTACTGCTCTTTGGTATCCACCAAGTGGTGTTTGCACATTGCTCCTCCGACATGCGGCAGATGTGACCAGACTAGTGGTATTTCAACCTACCATTTGTAAGGCCAATATCAGCTATTTGGGTTTTGGAGTATGGTGTTTCTGATGCAGTTCGTAAGTTTGAGTATGCTTCGCGCCATAGCTCGTTGGCAGAAAGTAATAATGGCACAAAATAAGAGATATGGAATGTAATTAATACAGAAACTCCTTTAAATACTTTTCTGGTTTCTTGGATTTACACTTTATCCATTTTTGTTGGTACGCCCGACTACATTTTCAGTGGAAAACATATTTTTTTCGTTCTTTCCACAACGTAGGCATAATATTATATTAAAGATAATGGAATATATTAAAGAATTTCTACCAAGTAATGAAGTGGAGTTTAGGCATTTCAACGAACTCGAATTGGCTCCTAGAATTTGTAACCCTACAAATTATAGGCATTTTATTCGGATGAGGAAAAAGTCTGGGACCCAGCCTATATATTTTTTCGTACATGAAATACATAAAACACACATGTGGTCCTTATGTACGGTTACGGCACTATATGGCCATCGGCTCTCGAAGGTCAGGACTTATTTACGAACGGACAGAATATAGCAATTTTTGTTATAACTAGTACATAGGTTTACACCGATTCGTGGGACATAAAGGACAAGCTTTTTTCTACAAAATTTTTTGATGAATAATAAACATAATGTTACTTCTTCCCCTTTATCGAGTGGTTAGTGCCTAAAATGGTGTCAAGGATCTCTGACTTAGCTTTACATGCCATCCAGAAATATCTCAGGCAAACCAGTTTCTTCATGTTTTCCTTTTTTTGAATTGATTTTATATTCTTATATTCTTTTTTGAATTGATTGAATTGATAATAATGTAATACTTAGTGTATTAGTATACGAATCCGAAAAAGCTGAGCTTTTGCATGTGTTGGGTTCGCCCTTTTTTTTTTTTTTTTTGGTGGATGGAAAATCATCGAATAACCCCCCCCCCCGCTCTTGGGCAGAGCGAAGGGGAGTGTCAGACTTCTACTGACTAAAAACCAAACCCATGTTCCTTCTTCGCCCTTGTGTCGGAGCCGCGTTATCCTTTCGACAAGCCACAGCCCCGACGGGGTTGGGTTCGCCCTCAAGCTCTTCTGATAGCAATAAAGGGCTCGGACTGGTCGCACCAATGGACTATCACTCCTTACTAAATGTATTTTTTATGCTTGTTATTGTGCCAAAATATCGTGTAAAACAAAATAAATACCAATTATTAAATGTAAGTAAAAAGATACTGTTACTAACCGAAGCATAAATTTTAATACCTGTGTTCCGGATGGAAAGTGGTATGTTCAGTGGCGGAAATAACGTTAATTAAATCATAAGCTTCGTCGTTCTCTTGTAGAAACCACTGACAAAATAAATATTATTCTTGCAGTGGGTCCTCAGTCCTACCAAATATTTATTCTGGTCAAACTTCTGGTTTCAACCAGTTTCAATTACTATTATAAATAGGTACTGAAAACGTGTGATCCGTGATCATGGTGCGCGTCACAGTGCCGAAATATCGGGAACTCGAAACAAAAAGAAAACATGGTAATTGTCCCGTTTCAGTAATAATACTTTGAATTATAAAGAGAAAGTTTGCCGCCAACATTTTAAAACACAATCTGAGTGAGACCAATTAATAAATCAAACATAACCCTTCTTTTGGGCTTTGCCGCAGTCTGGTAGAAAAGAAGCTCGGTTGTAAAACGAGTATTTAAAGTGATGGAATATTCCACTTTTTTGAAAAACAAATCACGAAAAGCTCTGATATAATACGCACATAAATATTATAAAATTTCCAATTGTGTCGATCGAATTTAGGATTAAAAATAATGACATACATAGAATGAAAAAGAAAAAAAAAAACAAATAATACTCACGAGTCTCATCGAGACCCATTCTGAACCGTTAAAATTTACCGCATCCCTATTTTAAAGGTCAACTCCAAACATTGAATCGCTTAAATTCCGCAAACAGGCATTGTAAAAGTCATTCAACTACAAACAGAAACTGCGTGGTTCCGCAGTGATTTTGAATCCATTACAATATAAGGTCCCATTAAAATAGGTGGACAAAATTTCAGAAATCACTCAGCCCACCAAAATAAGGACGATGGTAAAAAAAATAATAAGAAAAACGCATTTAAGTACCTACACTTATAGGATGAGTTTGTTCTAGAGTGCCGGCAATTTAATATTTTAAGTCAAAGAAAAAATCACTTTTTTTGTTTTTTTTTTTGTTTAGATATCTTTGGTTAGACCTACTGAACGCTGTGTTTAAATTAATTGTCCACCTATTTTAATGGGACCTTATATGTGTCACGTTCGAAGCCGGACAATAAAATCGTTGAACTTATTCGGTCCATAATTTATATTACCTACGCTACCTGATAGATTCATTGTACTGTCATTTTGCAATCTTTGACAGTCGTTACAAGTCTTACCAACTCAGACAACCAGTCTTACCAAGGGATGTCGTAATCCTAATACTAACAGAATTGTGGAGGTCAGATAAGCAGTCGCTCCATGTAAAATTCAGGTATGCAGTAGCATCTGGTTAGACTTGAAGCTGACCCCAAAATAGTTGGTAAATGCAAGGCAGATGATGACCTAGCTAGAAAGGTGAAATCTCAGTTCTAACAATTATTTTATTACAGTTTTTATTTAACCCGGTTTTTTAAATATTACATTATACACACTCAACATTGGTATATTGATTTGATGCGGGGACCGTGCACAGCGCCTCAAACTTCAGCAGTATTGACCAAAAAAATCCAAAGCATTCCTCTGTAGTAGATTATTTTTCGTCTCGATTTTTCAATCTCGCATCCTCTTGTTCAATATTCTCTGATCCAGGCAGCTCTTCCACAAAGCCAACAATATCAGCGTAGGTAAAAAACCTCCAAAAAAATTCAAAGCTAAAATCTCTTTGATGACGTCCAAAAATTCCTCTTTATGTGGACCCCTTTATACAGGACGTATCCTGAAACGTTCAGAAGTATGGAGTGCTTACGTTAAAGGGAAATTGCTCAATATTACTTTTTTATGCTTCACTTTTCGTGCTTCACTTGAACGTTTTTGCTAAATAAATCATCCGATTACTGCCACTTTCTTTTGGACGTCGGATAGCCGTCACCTGCCAATTTTGTAGGTAAGGCTTTTAAATTGGACATGTTTTTTTTTCGCTTTTTGGTATGCACTTTACTTTGATGTGGAATAAACAAGTTTGGGCAAGATCAAGTGCAGCCTTTTTTTATTGTTTTTAGAGGCTTTTAAGTTTGTTCATACTTTGAGGTTATTATTGTGGTATATTGAGTACATTTACGTTACATTTAATGTTGTGTTTTAACAAAGGATTGATTTTGACGCTAATTAACTTAGAAAGGCCGTGAAGAAAAATAATTTAAAACTATGTTCATTATGTATTGTATTTTTCATTTTGTCCATATTCTCCTTAGTCTTATATTTGGGGTTCGTGTAGCATGTCTCCCGAACTACTCCATTACTCGTCTTAAAATAATTCCTTAATTTTTTGCCATTTTATGAAACCTTCTGTTCTGTATGGTGTCGGACGCAAAGAATAGCACCATCCCATATCTTCCCGTGGGTGTCGTAAGAGGCGACTAAGGGATGTACCAGAGAATGGGCAGCAGCGTTCTCTGTGCTTTTTAACCGACTTCAAAAAAAGGAGGAGGTTATCAATTCGACTGTATTTTTTTTTTTTTTTTTTTTTTTTTTTTTGTGTTTGTTCACTCATAACTTGCGACTGGGTGAACTGATTTTCATGATTCTTTTTTCATTTGAAAGCTGGTGCTTCCCGTGTGGTCCCATTGTCACCATTTCAATATCTGATGATGGGATCTTGTAGAAATCGGGGGAACTCTTCAATAAATAACAGCAGATTAACCGCGATTGTTGCTATAGCATATCTAAGCATTGTTCACGCCATCACACAACATAATATCACGCCTGTACTCACTACAAAGGTTATAATAACTATTTGGTGAACATCTGATGAAGAACTTCGGAGATAGACAACGGAACTCCTCATTATATGATAGCAAATGGACTGGGATTGCTGAAATCTCATGTCTGTCTATTGTTTACACTAGTTCATAACATAACATCACGCTGGTACGTTGTGAAGGGGTAAGCACATGTGAACCACTAAAAAGTGAAAAATAAAAACTTTTTTACAAAAAATAAAACCGACTTCGACAAAAATAAAACACAAAAAAGTGAAAAATAAAAATCAGCTTCTGAAGTCGGTGACAAAAACATGAAATCAAACAAACAAAGTCACCGACTTCAGAAGCTGATTTTTATTTTTCACTTTTTTGTGTTTTATTTTTGTCGAAGTCGGTTTTATTTTTTGTAAAAAAGTTTTTGTATCGACCGTACTGCGATCGCCAACCCGCCTGCCAAGCGTGGCGATTATGGCAAACCCCCCCTAAGCAAAAATGACACTTAGGGGAGGCCTATGTCCAGCAGTGGACGTCTTTCGGCTGAAGTGATGAAACCTTTTTAATACCTACAGTATCGTTCACTGAGTTCACTCTGGCTTTCTTAACGCAACACAAAACAGTCATTTTTTACAGCAAAAAAAAAAAGAAAACATAAAATCTTATGGCATTTAATATCCTCTAGAGGTGTCGAGATCTCTTTGATAAAAAGATTGTTAAGACAGTATCTTTTATCTTTACCTTTGAATATTTTCTTAAAAGAAAGGTATTAATGTTCATTTTCGCGTTTAAAACCGGATCATGGTTAACTTGAATAAAAAAGACTTTTTGGATTGTACAGGTTTGGTGATTTTTCTTTTTAATTGTAGCAGTTTGCATATAAATCCGAGTTGGATATGGTAATTTTATACATGCCTGAAAACTAAATAAATGTGCTAAAATTCGCATAAAAAGTTACAGTTCATATGTGGAATAGCTTTAAGAATTTCATCAAGAGTAATAAACACTTTTTACTAAATCTGCAGAATTGTTTGTGCCTTCGCTTTTTACCTGGCCTTCTAAAACTGTTTGATTTAAAAATTCTTTCGCCGTCGTTGAAATCTGTTTTCGTAATGGAAAACATTTGAATAGTGTAATTGGAATACCTTATAGAAAGACCAACAGCAAGTCTGCTCGAGAAGGTATTTCACTGAAACTGATTGAATGGACTTAGAACAGAAATATGAACGGTTATTTATGTAAAATGATAAAAAATAAACTTCAGAAGAAAAATCAGCTTCTGAAGTCGGTGACATTTCTTTGTTTAATTTGTTTTTTTTTGCCACCGACTTCAGAAGCTGATTTTTCTTCTGAAGTTTATTTTTCCATTTTGGTGTTTTTGAAGTCGGTTGTTTTTTTTTGCAAAAAGTTTCTAATTTTTTTAATTTTTAGTCGTAATATCTTATAGAAATACTTACTATGACACCTAACCCTTAACCTTCAAGATTCCCTGATTATTGCTTTCAACTCATATCCATTGAGGAGTAGTACCTTCCATCATAAGCTCATCAACATGAAGTGATGACTGCTAGATGCGAATACTTGTATAGCGTCAGAAAAAGCACGAAACACGTAATACGTGCCTATGAAATTTGAGGATTGCCCTCGATTTCTCTGGGATTCCATCACCAGGTCCTGGTTTCCATATCATGGTGGCCC
The DNA here is from genome assembly GCA_949775195.1 of Diarsia dahlii. NCBI lineage: Eukaryota > Metazoa > Arthropoda > Insecta > Lepidoptera > Noctuidae > Diarsia > Diarsia dahlii. Next base: position 19,952,569 of record OX459195.1, read on the forward strand.
TTGAAGTATCTCCGTTCCAATAAAAAAAGAATCATCAAAATTGGCTCATAAACGACGAAGTTATTCGCGATACGCAAAATCAGGTAACATACATAAAAAAAATGTGTATTGTACACATCTGCATACCCCCTCAGAGCATACAGGCGTGATGTTACGTCATGATAATGTATATTCAATAAACAACCAAGCGATTCCAGCAATTACGACAGATTTGCCGTCTATTTTTGAAGAGTTCCATTGTATATCTCCGAAGATCAGCACCAGATCTTCACAAAATTAAAATGGGACCACCTCAGGAATATACTCTTTCGAATAAATAAAGAATTTTGAGAATCGGTCCACAAATGGGGGAGAAATCAGGTAACATACAAAAAATACATACACACGAACATATAACCTCCTCCTTTTTTGAAGTCGGTTAATAAATAAGATTTCGCACAGATATTTTAGGGCACGACACCATAAAAAACTATGACGACACCTTCTGCAGCATTATTAATGGTCAAATAGTTCTAGTTATTTTCTAAGCGTACACGACAAGTTATAGTATTTCTTACTAAATCGTGAAATGAAACAATATTAAACAAATTATCATTGATAAAAAATATTTAAATATACACCAAGTAACATAAAGTTATATTAAGACGACGACAACAATGAGCAAAAAACACCCGTACCTTTTCTCAATGATCCACCTTAGGTATTTCTCTTTTATAACAGTCTTTTAACGCAGGTAAGTCAAAATATTTCCATTTACAACTCCGCACGAAAAGGTTTTGTGAGTAAATAATAAAGAAAAGTGTTCATTCAGGTTATTACAGGTAGGAACGCATCAAACACGTAGGTGCGATCTCATTCCGATCGCAGAGGGAGCTGAAATTATGCTAAACGAGTCGATTTTTGGGTAAGGGTATGTTCAGATGGCAAGTAAGAGAAATAATTATGAATAGGGAAATTTAATAGCAATTTCTTATTTCATTAAGTTATTACTCATTTTTAAGCGAGTTTGGAGGCTGGTTTTGAGAGCAGAGGTGTCCCAGTGGTTGCGGCCCCGACTTACAAACAGTAAGTCGTGGGTTCAAACCCTGGCAGGCGAATCACTTTGTGTTAAATTACACAAAGTGATGCGCCTACCTGGGTTTTCATTTTTTCATCACCGCTGCTCTCAAAATAGTGAAGGAAAACATCGTCAGGAAACCGGCATGTCTTAGAACCAACAAATTCGAAGACATGTGACATCTATCCGGTGCACATGCCGGTTTCCTCACGATGTTTTCCTTCACCGTTTTGAGAACAGTGGTGATGAAATAAATTACACAAAGTAATGTGCCTGACGGGGTTCGAACCCACGACTCACTGTTCGTAAGTCGGTGCCGCCACCACTGGGCCACCACTGCTCTAGTCGGGGCCGCCACCACTGGGCCACCACTGCTCTCACAAAAAAATATTACTACAAAATGCATATTCAGCCAAATATTTTAATCGAAGACAGTCGAAGGGAATAGGCATGTAACCGCAGCCTTACATTGAAAATAATAATAATTTCCCAGCACGTAAATTCAGGAACGTTCACTTAGATATCATTGGGGGCGGGTGTGACGTAATAATAATTGCTAGTGAAGTACCTGTGCGAGAGTTTAATGGCCGCGTTAAATTTTACATCGATTATTTATTAGGTATCGATTTTATAATTATCTTACAAGCAGTGTGCAATATTATTGCGAGTGAGGGAAGTTTTGGGTATTCATTTAGAAATGAAAAATAGTAGAGGAAGACCAAAGAAACGATGGTTGGATAGTGTAAAAGATGATAAATCTAAAAAGAAGTGGGTAAAGAGGTCTGATGAGATGACAAGTTATAAAGAAGTATGGAAGAAAAATACATGCTGCGCAGGCCGTTAAATTGGAATAAGGGATGATGATGCTAATGTTTTTTTTTTATTAGCCCTTATTGTCCCACTGCTGGGCAAAGGCCTCCCCCATAGTCTTCCACTCTTCTCTCTGTGTGGTTTTCTCCGGCCAATCTCGCGCAAAAGCCTCTAAGTCGTCACGCCAGCGTTTTCTAGGCCTCCCTCGGCGACGACGCCCGTCTTCTGGCACCCACTGCATGACGACTTTAGCCCATCGGTCCTGGTGCATTCTGCAGACATGGCCCGCCCAATCCCACTTCAACCCAGCAGTTTTGTTGCTCATTGATGCTAATGTAAAAACTTTAAAATAGTCGTTATTTTAAAGTTCTTTCCAGTAGTTAAATTAATAGATAGACTAGACTAGATAGAATAGCGACCTGGAATGAATGGTTTTGCAAGAAAAAAAAACTAAAATTTGAGATTAGTTCTAGGATTACATACGAACCGAAAGACGTTGTGTTGGTAGGCCTCCCACTAGGTAGACCGTTGACCTGGTGAAGGTTGCGGGGATCTACTGGATGCGATACGGACGGGACCGGTCAATGAGGTGATGTGGTGTGGACTGTGGAGGCCTTTGTCCAGCAGTGGAGGTCTTTTGGCTGGTTACTTTATTTTTGTTTTCAGCTTTATTTGTCACCAAATCCCATACGGACAGAACTTCAAAGTTATCAAACATTAATTAATCCACATTGACCCCGAAAGCAGACACCCGGAAACGTGATTAGCATTTCCATGACTATATTATAGGGGTGGGTAAAAAAATATTGACAGTCGTTCCGTTTACGTGTCGTATGGGGTGAGAAAAGGGGGGTGAAGGGAACAAAATTATGCTAAACGACTCGATCCCTTCCATGTTGTAAGGAAATAACAATTTCGCAGCACATAAATTTGGGTGTCCCGGATGATATATGTCACAATTTATATATCTTCTTCTTGGGTTTTGTGTCAAGAGTAAATGACAAGAATGTTTTATGTGAAGGTCATGTTACGAGGACCACTATCTGAATGATTTTTGTGACAAAATATAACATTATGCCTGTTATATATCCGAAGGGTTAGGTGGGTACTAAATAGTCTTCCATATTAATAAGAATGAGTCGCTTAACTTGTAACATATTATTATTGTAAAAACCTAGAAACCTTCGAAACATCGACACTAAAGTAACTTAAATAAAATATTCCTCTAGTTAGTTTACCTTTACAAAACAAAATCCTAAATACCTACACAAAACCACTCTCACGTAAAAGCTCCCTTATAAATTATTCTGATTTATTAAATACGGCCCTAACTCCTGAGTAATTAGTCTCGTATTCGATTAATCGAATCCAAAAGCAGAATTCGATTAGCCCCCGTCCCTAGAACGTTGGTAATAATTGCGTACGAACATGCGTAGAGACCCGAACGATTCGTATTCCACAAGCGTACTACTAACAACGTTTTCACATGCTCATATTGAGCGTTGTTATCTAGTAACGTGTCGTAAATATACCTACCTATATTTTGATAGGAATCGTTATTGACTTGGGCTTTTTAGGGTGGGTAGAGGAGTGTGGATTTGGGAGTCAAAATGGACGTGACTGCACGGTTCGACCAGTGGCTGAGCTGACTGCTGCGCTCCTTTTACGCAGTTGGGTAAAAAAGGACCAAATCAAAATTGAGGACAAGGAAACTTTCATTGATACAAATACTAACGGTCTGGTCAAAGCAGTACGGACAATTGCGGAAGGGGTTTATACGGACACTCGATAGAAATAATGTCCGGTGTTCACAATTTGTCCGTACTACATAGTTTGACTGATCCTTTTATACAATAAAAAAATTAAGTTCAAAAATCTAAAACCCGACTACTAACAAAATCGCGGTCTTAAAAGTAGAAAACAAGAAAATAATTCTTGTCTGATATTCTTCGTCATCGCATGCCACTGATCCCTGATGCTCCTTCATGGCGTTCTCATTGATACGGAAGTCAGCTGATAATTGCCATTAGCAAGGTGGCATGCGACTACGAAGAATATCAGACAAGAATTATTATTTTCTTGTTTTCTACTTTTAAGACCGCGATTTTGTTAGTAGTCGGGTTTTATTTATTTATTTATTTATGCACAAGTAATAAAACCGTACAAAGGCGGACTTAATGCCTTGGGAATTTTCTACCAGTCTACCTTAGGGTGATGCAGAGACATTATACAGTAGGTGCAAAAACTTCGTTGCATCAAATGTGTAAAGCTCTTGAGGATAAGAAATGAAATTGAAATCGAAGACACTTTAGTCAGAAAACAATGCATCGGGTGTTAATTAACTTCTTCTTAAAACTAAGAAGAAGTTAATTAACACCCGATGCATTGTTTTTACTATATTTCAGTTCATGTGTCCCAATATATTAAAGTCGAGAATAAATAGGCTTCTTTTGGCTTAGCTCGTTCCAGCGTCCACCTCATCGCTGTCTTCAGGAAAAATGTAGGTCAAGAGTAGGTCTAATTAGTTTAAAAAGTTTTTTAGCTTGCTCTCCTTCGTTTTATTGTTTTGTCTTATGCAAGTCTAATAAATACTGTTTCTTTCTTTTTTTACCCGACTACGGCGAAGCTAAAAGGAAGGGTAATGATTTTTGGCAGTCTATGTATGTATGTTCCACCGTAGCGCCTAAACTACTGAACGGATTTTAATAAATTAGGTGTCAATAGATTTGTAAGAATAGCCCGGGTGTCATAGGCTATATAAATTTTATAAATTCTTTTTATGACGGAATTTAAATGTCAAAAACTTACCTCAAAAAATATTAAATTGAGATAATCATAGCAAGTTTGGTGTCAAATTAAAGGTCTTGGCGGGCACATTACAAATATGTATTATATTATAGTTTAGGTACCTCTACCTACACACAAAAATAAAATTCAAATAAAAAAATTAAGTTCAAAAATCTAAAACTTCGATCCCGTTTAGCGCTGATGTCAAGGATCTGGGTTTGCCTGTTGACACCTGTCTTGACTGGCGTAAGCAGGTCGCAATTGTGAGCAAGAAAGTCACCGGAACGTTGCGGTCTCTCTATCGGTTAAGAAATGTGCTCCCAGCTCACATCAAGGCAATGCTTGTACAGTCCCTAATCTTCCCTATTATTGACTATGGTGATATGTGCTACTATGACCTGAATGCAGATCTCCTCAACAAACTTGACCGACTTCTAAATAACTGCATTCGATTCGTCTTCAATCTTCGCAAGTATGATCATGTATCTGTACAGCGTTCGATACTAAAGTGGTTACCTATCCGAGAGCGCAGAGCGTTGAGGGCTTTGACAACCCTGTTTTCCCTTCTTCACAAGCCCACTTCCCCTTCTTACCTGACTTCCCTTTGTCAATATTTGTGCACTGCTCACAGCAAGACTCTTCGCTCCGCTAATAATCGTCTTCTACGTTGTCCTTCTCATCGCTCTGGTTTTATAAAATCTTCTTTCTTTGTCCAGGCGGTCTTCCTCTGGAATGAACTCCCTCAGGATATCAGGACATTAAACAGTCAGTTCACATTCAAAATGAAAGCTCGCGAGCACATTCGCAAGAAGTTGGCAGCTTCGTCTCAGAACTAAGTTGTAATAGTTTTCTTGTGTATCTTTCAAAGTTTATATATTTTATGTATATATCTATGTATGTATTTATTCTTATAAGTTAGGTATATATATATATTTGTTGTTTGTTGTAATTTTTGTTTCTGTTTTGCACCTACTGTATAATGTCTCTGCATCACCCTAAGGTAGACTGGTAGAAAATTCCCAAGGCATTAAGTCCGCCTTTGTACGGTTTTATTACTTGTGCATAAATAAATAAATAAATAAAACCCGACTACTAACAAAATCGCGGTCTTAAAAGTAGAAAACAAGAAAATAATTCTTGTCTGATATTCTTCGTCATCGCATGCCACTGATACCTGATGCTCCTTCATGGCGTTCTCATTGATACAGAAGTCAGCTGATAATTGCCATTAGCAAGGTGGCATGCGACTACGAAGAATATCAGACAAGAATTATTATTTTCTTGTTTTCTACTTTTAAGACCGCGATTTTGTTAGTAGTCGGGTTTTATTTATTTATTTATTTATGCACAAGTAATAAAACCGTACAAAGGCGGACTTAATGCCTTGGGAATTTTCTACCAGTCTACCTTAGGGTGATGCAGAGACATTATACAGTAGGTGCAAAACAGAAACAAAAATTACAACAAACAACAAATATATATATATACCTAACTTATAAGAATAAATACATACATAGATATATACATAAAATATATAAACTTTGAAAGATACACAAGAAAACTATTACAACTTAGTTCTGAGACGAAGCTGCCAACTTCTTGCGAATGTGCTCGCGAGCTTTCATTTTGAATGTGAACTGACTGTTTAATGTCCTGATATCCTGAGGGAGTTCATTCCAGAGGAAGACCGCCTGGACAAAGAAAGAAGATTTTATAAAACCAGAGCGATGAGAAGGACAACGTAGAAGACGATTATTAGCGGAGCGAAGAGTCTTGCTGTGAGCAGTGCACAAATATTGACAAAGGGAAGTCAGGTAAGAAGGGGAAGTGGGCTTGTGAAGAAGGGAAAACAGGGTTGTCAAAGCCCTCAACGCTCTGCGCTCTCGGACAGGTAACCACTTTAGTATCGAACGCTGTACAGATACATGATCATACTTGCGAAGATTGAAGACGAATCGAATGCAGTTATTTAGAAGTCGGTCAAGTTTGTTGAGGAGATCTGCATTCAGGTCATAGTAGCACATATCACCATAGTCAATAATAGGGAAGATTAGGGACTGTACAAGCATTGCCTTGATGTGAGCTGGGAGCACATTTCTTAACCGATAGAGAGACCGCAACGTTCCGGTGACTTTCTTGCTCACAATTGCGACCTGCTTACGCCAGTCAAGACAGGTGTCAACAGGCAAACCCAGATCCTTGACATCAGCGCTAAACGGGATCGAAGTTTTAGATTTTTGAACTTAATTTTTTTATTTGAATTTTATTTTTGTGTGTAGGTAGAGGTACCTAAACTATAATATAATACATATTTGTAATGTGCTCGCCAAGACCTTTAATTTGACACCAAACTTGCTATGATTATCTCAATTTAATATTTTTTGAGGTAAGTTTTTGACATTTAAATTCCGTCATAAAAAGAATTTATAAAATTTATATAGCCTATGACACCCGGGCTATTCTTACAAATCTATTGACACCTAATTTATTAAAATCCGTTCAGTAGTTTAGGCGCTACGGTGGAACATACATACATAGACTGCCAAAAATCATTACCCTTCCTTTTAGCTTCGCCGTAGTCGGGTAAAAAAAGAAAGAAACAGTATTTATTAGACTTGCATAAGACAAAACAATAAAACGAAGGAGAGCAAGCTAAAAAACTTTTTAAACTAATTAGACCTACTCTTGACCTACATTTTTCCTGAAGACAGCGATGAGGTGGACGCTGGAACGAGCTAAGCCAAAAGAAGCCTATTTATTCTCGACTTTAATATATTGGGACACATGAACTGAAATATAGTAAAAACAATGCATCGGGTGTTAATTAACTTCTTCTTAGTTTTAAGAAGAAGTTAATTAACACCCGATGCATTGTTTTCTGACTAAAGTGTCTTCGATTTCAATTTCATTTCTTATCCTCAAGAGCTTTAAACATTTGATGCAACGAAGTTTCAGGTGGAATTCCGAATTTCTGCTAGTAGACGAGAATTCTTGGTATTACCAGAACGTTACAGGTACCTACATTGCTTGAGAGTTGACACGTGTGCGTTGGTTCGCACCGTATCCCTTGAGAACTATTCAAGAAATATCTTGGAGATAGGTCATATCTTAGAGATATACTATTACTAATTACAACATTACATCACGCCTGCAATCCCCAGAGGGTTAGGCAGAGGTGTACCTAATAGTACACCCACATTTTGCCAGTTATATTTAAGTGCCATGTAATAGGGGGCGAGCCTTTTGCCATCAACCGGGCACAAATCCAGACTCCGTGGCTGTTACTGATAAATTCCTGATGGAAAAAGCTAATAACGCTTTGCCCGACATTGAACCCAGGACCTCAAGCTCAGCAGTCGCGCTTGCGACCACTTGACCAACGATCTGGTTTTTCTTCATGTAAAAGTGAGTTGTGGGGTTTTTTGCACACTTTACATTTAAAACTGAATCTACATTTTTTAGGATGTATATATAAACAAATTTTACACCGATTTGTGTCCTCTATAAACTTGATTCGTCCCTCTAGAGGTGCTAATTTGAAGTTTGGACACATAAAAACAGGATGATTCTGTTTTTCACAAAAGCTACATAAAGCCTTTTGTTTATTGCTAGAAACCACATTGGTTGTTTTAACATAAGTTTTTGATTGATTGGGCTTGTGAGCGCTATCATTGATAGTGTTCACATTTGGAGAACTATCCTCTAAGGCTTAAGCCCTTTTTTACTAATTATAGTATTCCTGGAATCATTAAAACCGGTGCTTTTAGATGCCTGAAGAAAGAGCGATTTATATTTTATCCGAGAAAATCTAAATCGGTACCGATGTGATCACGGTATTATATCGGTAGAAAAGGGGAAAGGAAAATGTAAAAAATAATGATATAAAATAACTGAAGTCGACATAAAGCCATCGCGGAACGTCTTTGTCATTCAGTTGGATGTTTTATTTCTGGGCAGTTGTTGAACAAATTATCTATACATTTGTACAAATTAATAAAATATTGAAGTGTGTGTTTGTAACTTCACACTAACAGATTTTTACTGAATAGGGTACGGTATGAATAAATATTTAAAATACTTTGTTACGACAGTGGTAAATAATAAACAGGAACTGATTTATAACTTTATTCGGGCAGAGCTTCCCCTTACAACTATTTAATTACAATCGAGTGCGACAAGACCGCGAAAATGAGCTTGCAGGGCATTATAAAGCTTTATCCCCACCGGAGACGTCCGGTAGTTATGGCGGTGGCTTGGCTCGGCTGTCATTGACTCGGCTGTCATTGACTGGGCTGTCATTGACTGGGCTGTCAGTGGCTTGGCTATGGTGGAGCCCGGCTATGGTGGCTTGGCTATGGTGGCCCTGCTATGGTAGCTTGGCTATGGCGGGTTGGCTGTCTAGTGTGGCACGCTGTCAGTGGGCCGTTGTAACAACTTTATTTAAAATTTTTGGCTGTCTGTTTTCGGTAATCTCTGAAACAGGTGGACCGATTTTGACAAGACGTCTATGAATGATGTTTTGAAGAGTAACTTAGGCTAGATTAGAGGTCTGTGCAAAAAAAAATCCGATCCAAACGCGGAACAAGGTCGCCAACCACAGCAAGTTTATAATATAGTACCTATAATAATGTACCTTTAATAAGTACCTTTGATATGTACCTTTACTATATAAATTTAATATGTACCTTCAATATGGACCTTTAATATGTTAAAAGAAAACATACCGTCTGATTTCAAAATTTTATCAAAGGTTTATGACTATCGCCTACGATAGTCATAAACCTTGATGCCTCTTTTCACAGCTGGCTCAGTTGAAAATTCTTCCCCTCATTTGACGAGCATATTGTTGTATTTTATAACCACCATAACATAACCCCGTTGCTAGGGCTGACAAAACGCAAGCACCTTAAACCATAACTACTTTTACGCCTCAAAATATATTAGAAAATGTATTCAAACGGACAACGTTATTATTCATAGAGAGCTTATCTTCCCTTCGCAGTGTCCTAAGGAAGTCACTTTTGCATAAACATGAAGCGAAGTCGGGCAAAGTGTTAACCTAGTTACATACGTGCAAAGTGGCTCGTGGCTAAAACGCAATAAAATTGCAGTAAAGAGCCGTGATTTGTTGCGACTTAACGGTATGAGATTAAATTAACAACGGTGCCGGTAGTGTGCGTCGGGTTTTATTTTGTTGGGGTTGTTAGTTTGTGTAAATGGGGAATAAGGCTTGTTATGTTAATTTTGTCTAAGTCTATATAACATAACATCACGTTTGTTATTCCCGAAGGGTTAGGCAGAGGTTATTTAGTACACCCACATTGCGCCAATTATAACCGGACACAAATTCTGAATAAGATCTGATTGTGAGATACCGCGGCCTCGACACAAAGGGCTAAGAAGGAACATGGGTGGTTTTTAGTCAGTAGAAGTCTGACACTCTCTTCCAGGAGGGGTTATTTGATAATTTCCGACAGCCCCAAAAAAAAAATAACTATCTGATTATGTCGTATACCAAAATATTTATTTTTAAATATTACCCACCACGATAGGGTTGACCACAACTTCAGCTTCTCAATAACAGAATTACTGCGAAATGCCGATATCCTGAGTTTAGATCCATTCAGGCTTCCGACTGTCTGCGAGAACTGTTGAATATTTATTTGTATGACAATCAGAGCTGGCGATTCTACTTGCTTTCCGTGGTATAGAATCTAGAAGCGTAAAGTTCTATCGAATTTACAAAGGCTTTGCGTGAAGCCCGAATTAATTATTCATTTTTAGGGTTCTGTACCTCAAAAGAAAAAAAGGGAACCCTTATAGGATCACTCGTGTGTCTGTCTGTCTGTTCGACCATTCACCCCCCCTTATCTTCGAAACTACTGAGCCTATAATATTGAAAAAAGAAACAGAAATTAGTTCAACACTTATAGATTACAGGAAACCTATAAAAAGTCTATGGTGCTAAAATAACATGGAAAATCTCCCAATATCTACTACAATAGTACGAAGCCCTTCATGTGCAAGTCCACTTGTACTTGGCCAATTTTTTTATTTCACTAACAGAGTTTGAGAGCCCCGACTTACGAACAGCAAGTTTGAACCTAGACAGGCGCATTACTTTATGTAATTTATTTCATCACCACTACTCTTAAAACGGAGAAGGAAAACATCGTGAGGAAACCGGCATGTCTTAGAACCAAACAGTTCGAAGACATGTGACATCTACCAACCCGCACTGGGCCCGCGTAGTAGCTTATAGCCCATCTCTCTCCTAGAGAGGAAGCCTGAGTCCCTGCAGTGGGAACATTATAGGCTGATGATGATGAACAGAGTTTGTTCCAAGATCTCTCTCCTAAGCTACTTCGATCTTATATTTTTTACCAAGTCAAAACTTTTGATATTAAAAGAGCTCATGACTAAATAATAACAGCCGCACGGGTCGATCTTCAAGGTTAAACCGTACTTGCCACCTCTGCCTTACCTTACCTATAATTATGTTATGAAGCATGAAAGTATGGCAAATTAATAAAATAATATATTTTTTATTTTTTCTTTACCCACGTAATAATACAAAACGAAAATTTTACTGAATTGACGTTTTAGTAGGTACTAAGACAGGTATTCCAATAATTCCAATGGTCTAGAATTTAACATAAATCGATCCTACCGACTCCCCCACTAGTTACGATGCTAATCCAAATTCCCAAAAGCCCATAGTTTCCCGTGACACAGGTTAATCAAGTGTCAAAGCTGTGATAGATTTTGATACTGATTGGTTTGCCAGGAGATTGATTTTCAATTTTGTCGACGTTGTTACATGACGTCATGTCATATTGGATATGACAGCCTTCAACAACACGTGTCTATCTATTAGTGTGGGAAATATTCACTTATTTAAGTTGTGATGTTAAAAACCGACATGAATAAATCCTTATTCATAGCTACATGGATTGGATAAGTTGTATAGGTACAGGTGCGTGAGATTGTACTTTATTTTGATTTCTTTCAATACCCTTTATACCTTCTGTTCGACAAATGGTAGTAATAACATTGTTTAGTAAAAATATTTTTTAAATTGGTTCATTAATGACGGAGAAATTCGGAAACAAACGTACAAAAAATAAGACTTGAAAAAACGCATGCTGATGAATTGAGAAACTCCTCCTTTTTAGAAGTCGGTTGAAAATATACGAGATTTAGTATACTCGTAATTCAATTTACACACGGTTGGCTTAAGGGCCTGATTCAGAAATCAGTACTCCCTAATACGGCCCGCATATGGAGCCATTGTATTTAACATTGCATTGTACTTAATTCCATGTATATATGGGTCTTAAACGAGATATAATACAAAGTTCCCAGCAGACAATACTGTGTAGGACAGCGTCAACAGGTTAATCGATATCTTAATAACAAAGCATTGTTGATTTGGGTCAACAATACAGGGTGTTAACGAATCCTTTACGTAGCTGTTAACCAAGCATTATGTACTAAAAACTATGTAAACTATGTACCTCTACGCAAAAATCATTGCTGGGAAACGACTTTTTTTTTTGTTTACTGAATTATTATGGAACTATTTGAATAGTCGAGCTATTAAGCTATAAGATCTGTGGAATATCAATGCCAAACGACACATGTAAATAAAACGAATCAAAGAAATAACAATCTTTCTAATTATTTACCCATTTTAACAGTATTACGAGTGTAATTTTTTAACGGCGTTTAGCATTAACAATCAGAACTTTGTAGAATTATTTTGCATGAAACAAAAAATAATGGTAATTGAATTATAATTTATATGTCAGTGAATTTTTCAATATAGTTAAGGGCCCAGTAATTTACAACTAACAGTTGTAAATTATACTTCTTATTGCCTTCCGTCATAGTAATCAAACAACGACCGGAACAGATGGCCATAAACGCTAGCTCATATATTATTCAGTGGCCGTTTCACCCGCTTTTTATACCGTTTCTGACGCCAGTAACTGCTTCGTTAAATATTGTATGGGAAGCTAGTTACTGTTGGAAGAGCGTGTAAGACGATTTTGAAGGTAGGGGTCAGATTTGACGACACGGTTGGTGCAGTGGCTGAGCGATTGGACTGCTGCGCTCGGTGTCGCGGGTTCGATCCCCGCACGGAACAAGTGTTTGTAAGGCCTACAGATAGTTGTTTCGGGTCTGGGCGTGTTTGTGTATGTGAATTTCAATGTTTGTAAACGCACCCACGATACAGGAGAAATTCCTAGTGTGGGGCAACGTTTTTTTAAAGCAAAAAAAAAAAAAATTTGATGCCTTGCCCTTTGTAATTTTATGTGATTTTTCAGGAAATTTACAAATAGGGTATAAGTAATTATCGCAGCCTCGGAACAAGGGCTAAGAAGGAATATGGGTGGTTTTTAGTCAGTAGAAGTCTGATACTCCCTTCCACTCTGCCCAGAGCGGGAGGATCATTTGATGATTTTCCACCCACCAAAAAAAAAAGGGGTGCTTACAGTGAGGTAAAAATCTCACACTCTCTGGTCTTATCCTCAAAGGCCGGTCAAAAAAAAACTCAAACTCAAAAACTCAAACTCAAACTCAAATATTTTATTTCAATTAAGCCATTACAGGCACTTTTGAATGTCAGAAGGACGGAAGAAGAACGAAACTACGAGTGCAATACGTCATTCCGAAAGCCACCACGCCGAACCACACGCCACCGAATGCCCGCAACAACGAACACTGCGAGCACAAAAGCAAGCAGCGACGCAAACCGCAACAACGAATGCTCGAGACCCCGAATCACGGAACAACGAATGCACGCCGCAACGCGCAACCGCCGCCTCGCGACCCGGAGCCCCGCACACCCGCCGCCACGGCACACACCGCCGCGCGCCCCTGCACCCACAGCACTCGCCGCCGGTAACATCCGGCGCCGCGCAGCCCGACGCAGCAACTCCCGAAACGACGTATTGCACTCCTACGCTACAGTCACAATCACAAGGCATAATAACTTGTGAAAGTACTGCAGTTGCCAGTTCCCTAACGTAGATCTCATGAAGAAGAACGGGCAAGAAACTCCATGGACACTCTTTTAAATCAGAATTTGTTACAAAATCTTGGTACATTATATCATTCATGTTGAGATGGTATATTATGTGAGAACTATGTAGCAAGACGTGCAAGTTAAGAGCGTCCAGAGTAAAAAGAAATAAAAAATTAATCAAAGAAAAATATATAAACCATGGCAGCTAAGAGATGACCAGTCTCCACTGACAGCGCCCGTTCACGAACATGACGCATGGATCAGCACCATCTAACTCAACCATTTTGAAGGGAACTAAATGATCCGACACACCCGCCACCATCAGCGAGACATTTGAGTGAGCATGACATTCTCCCAGCCACCAGGGCAACGTCACTAAAATATAACTAAATGTAAAAAGTGGCTGTATAGTAGGTACATAGTACTCACACATGTGCCATGCAATTATACAATATTAAAATCGATTCGATTTATTTGCCCCTAAGGTTGTGGAGCAGGACCAGCATTGAGCCAAGCATTTTTATCATCAATGTAATCCCCCAACTTATAGTATGCTTGCCTACATAGTGTGCGTTTTACACAAGTTTTAAATTTCGTCTCACTCAGTTGAAGAATGTGAGGGGGTATTTTATTGTAACATTTTAAACAGTACCCCATGAAAGATGAGTCTACTTTAGCTAGCCTGAAACCTGGCTGAACTAGTTGGTCCCTATTTCTCGTATTATAGTGGTGTCTATCACCTCTTTTACTAAACAAATGCAGATTTTTCCTAACGTACATGATGTTTTCATAGATGTATTGACAAGGTACTGTCATGATGTTAATTTCCTTAAACAGCTCTCTCAGAGAATCGCGCCTTCGTAGACCATATATGGCTCTAATAGCTCTTTTCTGCAGAATAAATATAGACTCGATGTCTGCAGCCCGTCCCCATAGTAAAATACCGTATGACATAACACTATGAAAATAGCTAAAATAGACTAGTCTCGCGGTATCTACGTCAGTAAATTGGCGGATTTTCCTAACAGCATATGCTGCTGAACTCAGCCGTCCTGCAAGAGATGTTAAATGCGGACCCCACTGTAGCCGTCCGACGTAGGTCGTCTTTTAAGGTTACCCCAAAGGACAAAAAATAGGTCACACGGGATACCAGAGACACCTGACAAGGTTTCCACGGTAAAGTTTACCGCAAATATAGAACTCATAAAAGTCCTCTGAATCCTAAAAAAAGTCTAAAGAAATATCAGAATAGGAACACGTTCTAGATACTTGTCCTATTCGTCTTCCGGAGATACATAAAATGTTTAATAAAAATGAATTTATTCGCACCAACAACTGTGTTATACGCATTATTTATTCTTATGGGTTTAACAACACCTGGAACGCTGTTATTCTGAATAGGGTATTTCACCAAAAAAATCTAATTAGTCCGTCTGTTAGATTATCGAAAAATATTCGATACGTGTTTTTTGTTTTCTCAAATTAATAAACATTGCCGAAAATAAAACGTGTCAAAGATCATGAGTCTTTTGACGGGATGATATGGCTTGGATGGGCTTTTCACGCCACTTTGTGAGTAAAAAAGTACTAACCTTGTGACGTCACACGACTTGACACGACTTTTTGAAGTACTGTATCATCTTTATCTTTTGTTTACGTGAAAAAAGTAAAAATACATGTCCGCTATTTTTTGGAAATCTATCTGACGGATTAATTAGTTTTTTTTTTGTGAAATACCCTATTGTTATTTTAAACAAACCATAATTATTATTTTAAAATTATTAATTTTTACAATAATTATGAAGTATGTTAGTTTAAACGAGGGACATATTGAAACCAGCAATACGATATTTATATTATTATGTACATCGTTAACCATAGACTGCCTGCAGTAATGTCTATTCCTCTTCATGTATTCCATTCAAAGGTAGTCCTGAAAACATCGCTTTTAGCGATAAGACCGCCCATTTTGTCATCCTGTGTGAACGTCTTCTCTACGTTGCATTAAACTTTTGTTTTATGTATTTAGTTGAAAAGCTAAAATTATTTTACTTACTGCTATTTTCACTTTTATTTGAAAACAAAAAAAAAAACAGGTAGGCTTCCTCCACCAAGACCCTTTTAAACAGCACTCGAAACAATGCAAAAAGTACATTTACCTTAACACCGCGTGTGCGATATTACTTTTCTCGTAAAAACAAACATTTACAGGACCTTAAGTATTCGAATAAAAACCACCTGCAGAGAAATTCACCCGGATAAACGCGTATACACAACATACTCGCAAAAAATATTTATAAAAACTTGAGCTTCCGAATTTTTCACAAAAGAAAAAGGTCAAACACAATTAAGAAAACATGTCAATTCAACATGACTTTTCCTTATAAATTCGTAACCTTGTACTTAACCCTACTTAAATCTACATTTATTTCAATCGTTTAGTCCGCCGCTTTTAAATTAACCTATGCGTAGGAAGTCTTATTTAATTATAATAAACCCTATAAGGTAAAAACATCAATGAAAATTACGT
Organism: Diarsia dahlii; assembly: GCA_949775195.1. Classification (NCBI taxonomy): domain Eukaryota; kingdom Metazoa; phylum Arthropoda; class Insecta; order Lepidoptera; family Noctuidae; genus Diarsia; species Diarsia dahlii. The sequence goes on from OX459195.1 coordinate 19,968,784, forward strand.
TCCATTATGAAACCAACAAAATTTTGTAACAATCGAAACGGAAATAAGACACGTGTAGAAACACGCTTATGTAATAGCAAAGATTTATATCGATAGATTTTATGCCAAGGTTAGGCCATAGGAACCAGGGCCGTCCTAAAGCTCGTTGGGTTGACGACATCGTAAAAGTCGCGGAAAATATCTGGATGAGAGACGCACAGGATCCGGACATGTGGCGGAAGAAAGGGGAGGCCTATACCCAGCAGTGGGTGATTCCGGGCTGATATGATGACGTTCATAATTATCACCTATGTACCTATACAGGCCACGGGAAAAATTGTTTTACAGAGACCAGTGAGAGTACACTCACAGGATGGAACAACAGATACGATTAAGAGTGTGGGTAGGTGAGAGAATGCTTTTTTAAGTCCGGAATCAGATGAAATATTCCGCAGAGGCGGTAGACACGTAGCATGTACAATATTTTAATTCACACTGATACGATCATCATCATCATCAGCAGCAGCCTATAATGTTTCCACTGCAGGGACTCAGGCCTCCTCTCTAGGAGCCCTCTCCTATCCACCACGCGTGCCCAGACACCACTGATACGATACAGAATCAATGCTCCTTAAATAAGTGATCAACTGTCTATAAATGAAACGTCAAAAGGGAACTAATAGAGATTATTTTGTTGGTTGATTTTATTCCGTGGCTAAAACACGTGGTCGTTTTGTACGGAAAAAAGCTGAAACACAAAGACATTCAAATACTACAAACTCTTTGCGTAAACGTGAACCAGCCTCGACTCAAGAGGGCTAGTCAAACGATTTAAATCTTTACCGAAACCCCAAACACACAAATGTATGTGTGTGTTTGCGGAAATTCTACCACATACCCACAACAAGGAACATTTGTAAACAACAGTGATAACCACAGAGCAACATAACTGGTCTTCCAACTAGTTCACGCCTGTCCAACTTGTCGATAAGTTAGATACCGCTATACAGACCCTTTTTAACTTGAACAGTCGAATCCCAGTGGACGATACCTCGATTACATAAACAGTTTGTAGGCCGTGAAAACTTTGCGGAATTTGTTACGAAACGCATGTGTGTTCCTCTTAATACTGTTAAGAGGAACACGGTAGGGTGTTAGTCAGAGAGTCTTCTGCTCCGCTCACAGCGGGAGGAGTCATTTGCTGATAAAAAACCGTGTACAATGTCGAATACGTTTGCGATTTTTTAGGGTTTCCAAGAAAGATTTCAAATATTGGGCTCTATATTTGTGTGTGTGTTGAGTCTGGGTATTGGGTTTGTCTGTTCGTGTTTGTAAGCTGGTCTGTCATTCTGATAAGGCCCAGTAGTAACGATATTCAGTTGAAATTAAAATCGATTTCTAATAAAAGCTGCTACTTTGTAAGTCATGCAATTCTTAGGATGTTGCAGGTGATACCTGGGCAAGCAGAAGATGGAAAGTGAGCTATTGTCTGCGGAGACACGTCGCATACGGGTGTATTGAAAATGCAGCAGTTTTCTGAAACACGGCCATCTTTGAACATTACTTGGTCCAGATATTTAGTAGTGGAGATTGTAAAGCAGTCGCTTTTTGTGTGAATTACATCTGCGGTCAATGTGGCGACACTTAGGGGAGGCCTATGTCCAGCAGTGGACGTCTTTCGGCTGAAATGATGATGATGATGACATCTGCGGTAGCCCGTGCCTTAATCATGTGTAGTGTAACGTGTGAATAAGCCTATCGTCATGTTCTGCATGTAACTCATTTGTTTTGTCTGTGGAGTTGGGACGCGTCCGGGTTCACAGAAATAATTTAAAGCAAACATTACGTCACTTAAGAACAGTGGTGGCCCAGTAGTTTTGGCCCCGACTTATAATGAACTGCGCCTGCCTGGGTTCCTGGAACCACTGTGATGTGCCAAATTAGGCATGAAATATTTATTGTTAAAATTATATACCTACACATTAATTCAAAATAATATCAATTAATACCATAAACCATAAAGAAAATTGTATGTCATAAATACATACATTGTAATAGGGGATCGGACTGACTCAAAAAAATATGATTCTATTTAGTCCGTCAGTTAGATTATCGAAAAATATTGGATACGTGTTTTTTGTTTTATCAAATCAATAAAAATTGACGAAGATAAAGCGCGTTAAAGATCATGGAGTGGGTCTTGAAACGTCACATGAAGGTACAAAATGGACTATCAGATGACGTCACACGAGTTTTCGAAGCACTGTATCGTCTTCAGTTTTTGTTTACGTGAAAAAAGAAAAAATATGTGGTCAATATTTTTTGGAAATCTATCTGACGGACTAATTTTTTTTTGTCCAATCCCCTATTGTCATAGAACCTGGGCATGTAATTTATTTCATCACCACTGCTCTCAAAACGTTGAAAGAAAACACTTCGGTCATTTTGGTTAGGACACATCCTTAAAATAACAGTTGATACAAGAATACTAAATCTCATCTTCCTGCCCTTTTTTTTTTTTTGGTGGGTGGAAAATCATCGAATAACCCCCCCCCCCCCCCCCGCTCTTGGGCAGAGCGAAGGGGAGTGTCAGACTTCTACTGACTAAAAACCAAACCCATGTTCCTTCTTCTTCGCCCTTGTGTCGGAGCCGCGGTAACCTTTCGATATCCACAGCCCCGACGGGCGTCGGCCCTTGCGGGCCCCTCCTTGCTGACATCTCTTTGAGGCGCGCGTGGAACACGTACGCGCCGCCGCCGACACGGTCTGTTGCCGTCATGACGACGGCCGGACGGCGAGCTAGCCCGTTACTCACCGTCCACAGGCCCGCGTCTACGGTGGCCGGAGGTCATCGCGTGACCCCCGACGCCCGGAGCGCCTTCCGCGGCGGCTGGGACGTTGAGAGGTTCTCTCCCTCTCTCGTTCCGCCACCTCCTTCGCTAGCATCACTGCTTCGCAGAAGGAGGCGACGGCGTCCCATTCCTCCTCGCCCCGGACCATGGCTTGCACCAGAGCCGGGCGCGAGAGGTCGCCGCCGCCGATCGCCGCTACGAGAACACGGCGGGGCTCCGCCCAATCTTCCTGCCCTTATTAATCCATGTTATTTGAAGTCAGTGCAACACTTTTTTTTTCTTCCATTGTCGCTTGTTTGTCGTCATGCTATCTTTTTATCCATTTTCCTTCATACCATTTCTCACACATACATTCTGTGTACTAAGTATCGGGAATTTGTCAATAAAACAAAAAATACAAATTATTCATCTAAATTTATTTTATCGCCTTCAAAGTAGGCCCCATCGCTTGCAATACAACATCTCCACCGCTTCACCCAGTCTTCCATACATTTTTCATAGGCTATTTGCGGTATGGCCTTTAGCTCATTCAGCGAATTTTCTTTTATGGCTTCTATCGAGTCAAAACGTTTTCCTCGAAGTGGTAATTTTAACTTGGGAAATAAAAAAAGTCAGACGGAGCCATATCAGGTGAATACGGTGCTTGGTCGAGAACTTTTGTTGAATTTTTCGCTAAAAACTCTTTCACTATAATGGCTGTGTGTGATGGTGCATTATCATGGTGCAGCATCCATGAGTTGTGTTGCCACAAATCTGGACGTTTTCGACGGATACTCTCACGCAAACGCTTCATGACGCCTAAATAATATTCTTTATTCACTGTTTCTCCCTCTGGAAGGAATTCGGAGTGAACCACACCACGTTTTCTTTGGTCGTAGCGGTTGAAGGTCTACCAGAACGAGGCAAGTCTACTACTACTTCTCGGCCTTCTTTAAAAGCCTTATACCATTCTTATGCCCTTGTTTTCGATATACACGGTTCGCCGTAGGTATTTCGCAACATTTTTAGTGATTCACTACATGAAATATCATTCGAAACACAAAATTTAAGGCACACTCTTTGTTCAACAATATTTTCCATTGTAAAAATCGCCGAGGACTCAAAACTATCACCAACAAAAAGTGTAGTTTAAAACAAATTAAATGACAGATCCCGCTCAAATTTTGCGCGCTTAATCAGTACAGTGCTACCAACATGCAGTAAAAAAATTAGAACGACCTCTTTTACGCGGGTCTTTTTATTGACATATTCCCGATACTTTTTACACAGAGTAGTACATCTATTTTGTCTTTGGTTTTCTTCTCTCAATCCATCAACATTTATAATAATACTAGCTGATGCCCGCGGCTTCACCCGCGTGGATGTCGTTCAAATTATATACTAAAACCTTCCTCTTGAATCACTCTATCTATTAAAAAAACCGCATCAAAATCCGTTGCGAAGTTTTAAAGATACAAACATACATACAAACAAACAAACAGACAAAAATAGCGACTTTGTTTTATACTATGTATAAGGATACATTACTCGTTTAGCCACCCACTCCTTTAATCTTCAAGTAGGTATCCAACAATACCCTATTTAAAATTAAAGTAGAAAACCTTGACAAAAAAACGGTAACGAAAATAGCTCCATAATTACCAATACCTATTACACACAGGAAAAGACGTGGAAAAGTACAAAATTGACGATTAATTAAACCTTTCAAAGAAATAATTATTTTGTATTTGTACTTTTTAGCGCGGAAGTTCGAAGGGACGGTATACAGAAAAAGGAATTAAAACAAAATAGGAAAATTTCATTTTTCTATAAACTGCCTTTTCATTGGGTCATTATAGAAATTCGATTTTTCGTCGAAAATAAAGCTGGTCACAGATGGTTAGAATAAAAGGATGGGAAAAAGAATTAATGCGCTTGGTCGAGCGAAAAGGGTGCAACTAGCATAAGGGCCAAGGAAGGTAAAAGGCGGGGGTTCCGTTCTAGAAAAGTCGACCGGAAAACCTTTTCTTTAGGTAAGTGTATGGGACCTAGTTACTTAGTAGACGTAGTTTTTATGTATAAGGCAGATGTTTAACACGGTATCAATTGTATTACTGACTTTCCGAAAGAAAAGGTTCGTATAAATCACTATCACTATAATTATTAGTATACTAGCGGACGTCCCGCGGTTTCACCCGCGTAGATCCCGTTCCCGTGGGAATACAGGGATAAAAAGTAGCCTATGACACTCAACAGTAATGTGGCTTTCTATTGGTGAAAGAATTTTTAAAATTGGTTCAGTAGATCCCGAGATTACCCCTTCATTTCATTCATCATTTCAGCCAAAAGACGTCCACTGCTGGACATAGGCCTCCCCCAGGCGTCGCCACATTGACCGGTCCCGTGCGTCTCTCATCCAGCGGGTTCCTGCAACCTTGACCAGGTCATCGGTCCACCTAGTGGGAGGCCTTCCAACGCAACGTCTTCCGGTTCGCGGTCGCCATTCCAGAACTTTTCGGCCCCATCGGCCATCCGTTCTGCGAGCAATGTGCCCTGCCCATTGCCACTTAAGTCTGGCGATTCTTCGGGCTACGTCGGTAACCTTGGTTCTCATGCGGATGTCCTCATTTCTGATTCGATCACGCAAGGAAACTCCGAGCATAGCCCTCTCCATTGCCCTTTGGGTGACTTTGAGCTTTCTGATAAGGCCCATTGTGAGCGACCACGTTTCGGTCCCGTATGTAATCACTGGCAACACACACTGGTCATAGACTTTCGTCTTGAGACACTGGGGTATGTTGGACGAGAAGATACTGCGCAGCTTCCCGAACGCTGCCCAGCCGAGTCGGATTCGACGATTGACCTCTTTCTCGAAGTTGGATCTACCCAACTGGACCGTTTGTCCCAGGTAGACATAATCGTCCACAACTTCGAGCGTAGAGTCTCCGATCTTGATAGGAGTGGGTGTTACATGAACATTCGACATAACCTTGGTTTTGTCCATGTTCATTTTAAGACCCACTCTTTCGGAAGCTCTACTGAGGTCATCGAGCATTTTACTGAGGTCTTCCATGGTCTCAGCCATGACCACTATATCGTCGGCAAACCGAAGGTGAGTGATGTACTCGCCGTTGACATTGATGCCAAGTCCTTTCCAATCCAGAACCTTGAAGACATACTCCAATGCAGCGGTGAACAGTTTCGGAGATATGACGTCTCCCTGTCTCACACCGCGCTGCAGAAGGATAGGTTCCGTGGTCTGGTCCTGAAGTCGGACTGACATGGTGGCGTTTTTGTACAAACACTTCAACACCTCGATGTACCGGTAGTCGATTTGGCACCGTTGGAGAGACTGCAGTACAGCCCAAGTCTCGATCGAATCGAAGGCTTTCTCGTAGTCCACAAACGCTAAACAGAGAGGCAGGTTATACTCTTCGGTCTTCTGTATAACTTGCCGCAGCGTATGTATGTGGTCTACGGTACTGAAGCCTTTTCGGAATCCGGCTTGTTCGGGAGGCTGGAAATCGTCGAACCTGCGTGCGAGACGATTCGTGATGACTCTTGAAAACAACTTGTAGACATGGCTTAGAAGTGAGATGGGCCTATAGTTCTTCAACCGGGCATTGTCACCCTTTTTGAAGAAGAGCACCACCACACCCCTGCACCAAGCCTGTGGCGTTTTCCCCTCGAGTATGACGGAATCAAACAACTTCTGAAGGGCCTTAAGGACCGGTTTGCCACCCGCCTTCAGCAGTTCGGCCGTAATTCCGTCATCACCCGGCGCCTTGTTGTTTTTAAGCTGTTTCAGAGCCATCCTAATCTCGTACAGGCTGACATCCGGGATGTCTTCGGTATAGTGTCGGGTCAGTCTAGCTCTGGGGTCTTTCGCTAGATTTTCGACGGGTTGACTAGTTGACGTGTACAGCTGCCCATAAAAACTCTCGATCTCTCTCAGAAGCTCCGGTTTGACGGACACGATCCTGCCATCGTCGGTCTTCAGTTTCGTGAGCCGGCTCTGCCCAATAGCCAGATCTCTTGCAAATACCTTGGAGCCTTTGTTCCGTTCAATTGCGTCTTTAATACGCTCGGTATTAAAGCGGCGGAGGTCGCTCTTCAAGGATTTGGAGATCCGTCTATTGAGCTGCCGGCATTGCCGAGCCTCGTCCGAAGACTGCAGGATCATCTCACGCCGCTCCTTCATGAGCTTGAGAGTGTGATCTGAGAGTTTCTTGATCTTATTTGCACGACGTATCTTAAAAAATTTAGACCCAGTCGTATGGACAGTTTCCACGAACCCGTCGTTGTAATCGTCCACTGAGCTTCCTAGGCATTCGAAGCGATTCTGAAGTTCAAGCCCTGCAAGCAAGATTACCCCTTACAATTTAACAAATATACAAACACACAAACTTTACCTCTTTATAATCTATAATATAAAAATGAATCGCAAAATGTGTTGGTAAGTGCATAACTCAACAACGCCTGGATCGATTTGGCTAATTTTGGTCTTGAATTATTTGTGGAAGTCCAGAGAAGGTTTATACGGTGAGAAAGTGGTTGGTAGGTAGGCAGGGTAGTAGGTAGGTAGGGTAGTAAGTAGGGTAGTAGGAAAGTAGGTAGGTAGGGTAGTAGGTAGGTAGGTAGGGTAGGGTAGTAGGTAGGTGGGGTAGTAGGTAGGAGGTAGGGTAGTAGGCAGGTAGGGTAGTAGGTAGGTAGTAGGTAGGGTAGTAGGTAGGGTAGTAGGTAGGGTAGTAGGTAGGGTAGTAGGTAGGGTAGTAGGTAGGGTAGTAGGTAGGGTAGTAGGTAGGGTAGTAGGTAGGGTAGTAGGTAGGGTAGTAGGTAGGGTAGTAGGTAGGGTAGTAGGTAGGGTAGTAGGTAGGGTAGTAGGTAGGGTAGTAGGTAGGGTAGTAGGTAGGGTAGTAGGTAGGGTAGTAGGTAGGGTAGTAGGTAGGGTAGTAGGTAGGGTAGTAGGTAGGGTAGTAGGTAGGGTAGTAGGTAGGGTAGTAGGTAGGGTAGTAGGTAGGGTAGTAGGTAGGGTAGTAGGTAGGGTAGTAGGTAGGGTAGTAGGTAGGGTAGTAGGTAGGGTAGTAGGTAGGGTAGTAGGTAGGGTAGTAGGTAGGGTAGTAGGTAGGGTAGTAGGTAGGGTAGTAGGTAGGGTAGTAGGTAGGGTAGTAGGTAGGGTAGTAAGTAAGTAGGTAGGTAGGGTAGTAGGTAGGTAGGTAGGGTAGGGTAGTAGGTAGGTGGGGTAGTAGGTAGGAGGTAGGGTAGTAGGCAGGTAGGGTAGTAGGTAGGTAGTAGGTAGGGTAGTAGGTAGGGTAGTAGGTAGGGTAGTAGGTAGGGTAGTAGGTAGGGTAGTAGGTAGGGTAGTAGGTAGGGTAGTAGGTAGGGTAGTAGGTAGGGTAGTAGGTAGGGTAGTAGGTAGGGTAGTAGGTAGGGTAGTAGGTAGGGTAGTAGGTAGGGTAGTAGGTAGGGTAGTAGGTAGGGTAGTAGGTAGGGTAGTAGGTAGGGTAGTAGGTAGGGTAGTAGGTAGGGTAGTAGGTAGGGTAGTAGGTAGGGTAGTAGGTAGGGTAGTAGGTAGGGTAGTAGGTAGGGTAGTAGGTAGGGTAGTAGGTAGGGTAGTAGGTAGGGTAGTAGGTAGGGTAGTAGGTAGGGTAGTAGGTAGGGTAGTAGGTAGGGTAGTAGGTAGGGTAGTAGGTAGGGTAGTAGGTAGGGTAGTAGGTAGGGTAGTAGGTAGGGTAGTAGGTAGGGTAGTATGTAGGGTAGTAGGTAGGGTAGTAGGTAGGGTAGTAGGTAGGGTAGTAGGTAGGGTAGTAGGTAGGGTAGTAGGTAGGGTAGTATGTAGGGTAGTAGGTAGGGTAGTAGGCAGATAGGTAGGAAAAAAAGCATTGCAACGCATGCGCGGGTTCAGCTAGTATTAGTATAGAAGTATAGAAAACAAAGTCGTTTTCTCTGTCCCTATGTCCCTTTGTATGCTTAAATCTTTAAAACTACGCAACGGATTTTGATGCGGTTTTTTTTATTAAATAGAGTGATTCAAGAGGAAGGTTTAAGTATCTTATTTGTACCCGTGCGAAGCCGAGGCGGGTCACTAGTAATATTATAAAGTGGAAAGATTTGTATTTTTGTACCTGTGCTGTGTAACGAATAAACTTAGCAACTACTTGACCGATTTGATTAATTATTTCATTGTTCGGAAGCTACACTATCCCCGGGTGACATAGGCTACTTTTTATCTATATATTCCCACGGGAACGGCAACTACGCGGGTGAAACCGCATGACGTTAGCTAGTAACGTAAACTAAAAAAAAAATATGGGTAAGGATCGTAGCGTTGTGGGGTTTATGTCTACCCCCATGGGATTAAAGAGTGATTTTAAGTTTTTATGTAAGTTATAAATAAAAAAAATGCAGACAGTGCCAACAAAAAAGGAAAAATGTAGAATACTGATATTAAATCTATTTAATATAGCGTTAAACTGCTTCGTTGGTCTAGTGGTCACAAGCGTGTCTGTTGGGCATGAGGTTCTTGGTTTCAATTCCCAGGTCGGGCAAAGCGTTCGGGCACAGATTTTCGGGGTTAAGTAACACAACAGCTACGGAGTTTTTATTTGTGCCCAGTTGATGCCAGTAGGGTAGAACATAAAACAAAACTGGCAAAATGTGGGTGTACGTACTATTTAGCCCTCTGTGATGTTAAATATGTTGTATGTTAATAGCAACCCTGACCTTTTAAGCCCTGTATGTGTAAGTGATTCAATAAGATTAACAGAATACTGCTTTTAAGGGTTAGGTCAGTAGGTACTGTAATTGCTACCCGCACCCACTCCCAACAAATAAAAACTTTGTTCTGTTCATCATTTTAAATTAAAACACCACACAACAAATTCGACGAACAGTTTTTCTAACGCTGAAAGGAAGTTTACACCTGAAAAAATAAATTGAAACATACCCGATCTCTGGGTTCATCAAAATTCATTAATTCTGCCCTTATTTAACAAATTCTGACAAGTTCACTGCTTCTTAAAAATGTTTCGTTCGGAAAAGCTTTCTTTATAAATGAAAATTACTTTTGTGTTTTCATTTGTTTCGATAAGTACCCATCTTTTTTTTAGGTTCGTAATTCTGTCAAAGGATCGTTAGCACCGGAAAAGAGATTTTAAAATTATCTTTGTTCCTACCTAATGTCCGTTTTGTTAATTTATATTTTGCCTAGCTAAATATTTTTTAGTAAATGGTGACATAAAAAAATATATTCATCTTTAAGATAAATTAATGGAATGGTCTTTTGGGTTATATTAGACCAAAATGTTGTATTCTATAAATTCTCATGACTGTGTACTTCTTGAATTTTATTTTGCAAAAATAAAATAATAATAAAAATAATAAATAATTATTTTATGTTAATTTCCTGTGATGTCTTCTGTGTGTACATACATAAATTGTTAAGTAAATAAATAAGTAATAATATTATTGTGACGCTAAATATAACGCTGAAGTTAATCATTGAAAGATGTCTAGCCTTTTCCCAACTTTGTGGTCAGCTTCCAGTCTTACAGGAGCCTGAATATCATGCTATGACAATATATGGAGCAACTGACTATATAACGTCCTCAACCCAGTTAGAACTGGCTTGAAAGATGTATGAGCGCAACAAAAACGACTAAATAAAAAATCTTTCTTATAACGTCGCAGTATGAAGGCTTCGATATATCGACCCACCGCCATTTTGATTTTTTTCTCTTTTCGGAGAAACAATTTTCGCAGAATAGTGTTTCGAAGTAACGTTACGGGACGTTGACAATTGATTACTCAGAAACATGAGAGTAGCTGAACTATCCTCGATCCTTTCAAATAATTGACAAAGAATTAGCTCGCAATGAGAAGAAAGGGTACAAAAGTATACCATCAAACAAAATACGATTCCGCAAAAAGCAAACAAAGGAAATCACTAAAATCTAATTCCGCGGGGTCCAAAAACAGTCGGTATTGTACTAAAAGGGTAACTGAAGCTCTTCTACTTGTTCAATGTTCAATATATTCCGATGTTATTATTATTCATGATTTCCGAGTACGTAATGGAAATAAGTGAACTTTATCGTATTTCAGTTCATGGAAAACAGCGGCTTGGTAAATAAACTGTAAATAAGCTACCTTCGTAAAGAAAACAGATGAGTTAAAAAAGCAAATAATAAGCATTTAGGAGACGGTCAATAGTATGGTCGCTAAACGAAGCGCAGCAGGTGAGCCGAGTGTTGGCAGCACCTACACTCGGTCAACTTTATGCCTGACGACTCGACAAGCATAACTTGGAAGCAGGCGGGGGCCATTTGAATATAAAGTAGGTAAAGATATGAGGGAATAAAAAATATTACAAACAAATATAGGCGCGAAAAACATAACCCTTTCCTTGCAGTCGGGTAAAAATATCGGGAACTGGAAACAATAAGTAAACAATACTGCCGTCCTATCACTAAAAAGCAGTTAAGTGACAAAAGTTGTTTTCGAGATAATGGCAAAAAAGGTGCGAATCGTTGTCTCTAAAAAACTATGATACTTAGGATTATCATTCTTGAACGTATCAATTGGTATGGTATTCTGCCTTGTTTCAAGAATTCTTTCTGTTCTGAAACTCTTACCAATTATTTTAAAAATTGATTTTTATACTTTAGTTAAGCATTTAATTAACATTTTTCATCTAATTACTCTACTAAAAGGCCGTTAACCATACCTCAGCGGCTTTTTAGTTAAGTTATTTATTTAAAATTATGAAATTCAGTATGTTGGTTGATAGTTATGCAGAAATACTTAACTAAAAAGTCGTTAAGTGACGTAACTGCTTTATAGACATGGTATTCTGGTCGACTGGCCTGTTGGTCTAGTGGTTAGTGACCCTAACTGCTATGCCGGAGGTCGTGGGTTCGATTCCCACCCAGGACAAATGTTTGTGTGATGAGCACGATCATTTGTTCTGTGTCTGGGTGTAATTTATCTATAATATGTATGTATTTAGAAATATATAAGTATGTTTATCAGTTGTCTAGTACCCATAACACAAGCTCTGCTTAGCTTGGGACTAGATGGCGTTGTGTGATAGTTGTGGAATATTATTATTATTATTATTTATTCGCTAAGATTAAAGTAACAATACCTTTCCTTAGGAGCAGTTATGGGGTTTTAGATGCTTTTAAGCTAATTATGCCAATAATAATTGGAAACTTTGTAAAATGTTAACTACCTTACTTAACTAAAAGGTGGCTAAAAGTATTTCACTTGTGGGTTAACTGCTTTTTAGTTAAGCAATAATCAGGCAAATGTGAGATTTAATGGCATGTTCTTGTAAAATCTTAAAACATATTTCAATATTTTAAATAAAATATTATGATATAAAGTTACATTTATACCCACATTGCCTACACTACCCGAAGCCACTGGGCTAGACGATCCTTAACATTAAACTCTACTTTTTTTAAATTGGGTAGTGTTTATTGATATACCAGGGTGTGAGAATTCATGAAGTCATCAAGAATCACTTTGTGATGAATGAAGAGTGGGTGGATACTTCTAAAGTACTTGAATGAACGCACTATAAATAATAAGAACAAAATATGACCGATCAGACTGCAACTCTTATTTATCGTGGCAAGTCGCTGCTCTTGACCCCTAAAAAGTATTTGCAAAAATTGTTGCAGAATCAATGGTTCCAGAAACCCAAAATAATTAGGTTGTCGTTCTGAGAGTGGAACTTTTGAAGTGATCTTCTCTGTTGGCCAACTAGCCAAATATCGGTATTCATGAAACGTCTAATGGAAGACGATTTGTTTTAAGATGCACGTCATTTTTTTTATGTCACTAATGTTAAAAATGGGCCTACTCTTGCTCTGAGGACTGAGACGAGGTTGACGCTGGAACGTGCTAACCCAGAACAAGCTTAGGTATTAACTCGTGACTTAAATAGGTTCGGGTCACTATGAACTAGGGAAACGTTTGACCTTTTATTAGACGTCATGTAAAGGCAATGAACGTAGACAACCAGCTCTTAATATTCTAATCAGCTCCAGTTAAAAGTAACAACAACAGTACAGAAATAGGCAGCAGCATCACATTCAAAGGGAATCTCGACGCAATAAATCAGAGAGTTGAGGTTCAGCAGTAGCATTTGTAAAACTATAACCCAAAGTTTTTCGTTCTCATGATCTCAAGTTATTGTGTGACGTCTCAAATCTCAAATCACGATGAGAGACTAAGCGTATCTTTGACTCTGAATGGGACTGTGTCGCCAGTTTCTACATTTCAAAGATGGTCAGAATTCTACTTATTTTGCTGCCTTTACTCAAAGTTAGCCAGGAATAACTCCACTTTTCTTTTGCGAGATGGACCAGCTCAGCAACGCTCCTGATTACGGTTCATTCGAAAATGTTTGTCAGCCAAGACGTTTTCCTCCGACCGATGGCGTTTTTCCACTAGGTGCTTTGCCATTATAATTAAGAATCAAACGAACTTACCTAGTGAAGTTTGATATCTAATTATACGAGTGTCTCTCCCGAAGATGATTACAGTTTACATGCAGCAGTACGAGAGTTGATGCTGTCCTTATCACACTTTTTAGAGAATTTATTTTTAAATAAATTAAAAAAATAGGATAAAAAGTAGTGTATTGACTATTTCCCCCCACTGTAGTGCAAGCCGCCATTGCGCTGCGACGACAATCCTTGACTCATTTTTTAGAGTTCGATTTTTTCGATAGGTCTCGGGATTATCAGGGAGGGAGGGAGTGTAATCATCTTCGGGAGAGACACTCGTATAATTAGATATCAAACTTCACTAGGTAAGTTCGTTTGATTCTTAATTATACTTCGTATCTCTCCCGAAGATGATTACAGTTTACATGCAGATGTTTAGAGCATCGAAAAAAATTGACAATAAAGCGATCGATAAAATATTATGCTATTTATTACGTTTTAATTACTGAAACGTAATGCTAATTATATTTGTTTGTAATAATCATTTAAAAACTAAGGTACAACAATAATAAATAATCATCTAAAGAGTGCATCTACAAATTCAGTTTAGTTATGGGGAGGTACATTCTTATTATAGTGTTTTTGGAATACATGGGAATTGGGAAAATTCACTCCAGCCTGCGGCCTTTCGAATAACTTCCAGATTGACACCTGCTCTGTGAGCAGACGCAGATGCGTGCCTTGTACTGTGTGTCCCATACAATTTTACATCTATGCCACTTTTTTCTAGAACTTGTTTTACCCAGTGAGAAAAAGTTTGAGAACCCACTTTCTTATGTGGTTTGATAACTACAAAATAAAGAATCTTCTTGACACATGACACGTAAGCAAACAGTTTTATCTATATAGTGTTTGAAGGTTAAAGCTGGGAAAACGTTAGGGTTTTTTCTAATATATGGCAACAGAATCAATGGTACCTGGCCGGTTTATATTAAATCTTCGATTTTAATTATAATTTTGTCTGAATCAAAAGTAATATTTTTTATTTTTATTAGGCTTAAAGTTTGATTTCTCTGTGCAGATGCTAGTGCTAAAAGAGTTACAGTTTTTAATAAAATCTTTTAGTGTAATTGAATCATTAGGAAAGTACTTAATTGGTTTAATAACTTTATACAAGATTGTGATTCCAGGTGTGGAATTTTGGTTTAAACAATAGACCTCTTTGAAAAACCTTTTTAAAATTTCCTGACCTAACAATATTGATATTGCAGAACTATTAAGTGTGCTGTAACACCCGAATTAACTAGCTAAGTCAAGAATTCTATTAATTGAATAGTGTGGGAATCACAGTAATCTAAACCTTTACCATTACACCACACCATTAGCCACTATTTGAGTTTAGTGCAGTATTATATTGCTTCAGCGCGTTTATGGAGAGAGAGGCCATCAATATATTGAGAGATGCTTTGGGTTCCGCGCATTAATAGTGACTGCCGGATAAATTCCCTGCCATCAGAGTAAGATCCGAGTGGAGAGGATACTCCCCCTTGAAAGTAAAACACAGTAGATTTTTGTCAGGATTAAAATAAAGTACTTTCGAAATAAGTAATTTTAACCGCACTGGGTGCCAAGGCTGTATTGGTCAATATGGTAGTACTATAATCCCTTCTGCTTGTCATTTTTAATTTTATGAAAACTTTTGAGATAAGACTAAAAGGAGTAAAAGCATAAAAAATATACTAATCAACAATAAATATCATCTGCCTAGCCTTTTCCCAACTATATTGGGGTCGGCTTCCAGTCTAACCGGATGCAGCTGAATACCAGTATTTTACATGGAGCGACTGCCTATCTGACCTCCACAACCCAGTTAATACTAGGTAATACGATACCCTTTGGTAAGACTGGATGTCAGAATTTCAGGTCACTGACTACCTGTAACGACTGCCAAAGACTATATATATGGCAGCCGGGACCAACAGCTTAACGTGCTTTCCGAGGCACGGAGGAAACTCGGTATGTCGGGCGGTCACCCATCCACAGACCGCCCTAGGCAAGCAAGGCTCCTCCAACAACAATAAATAATAACAATAATTTCGGAATTTGGATCCAATTTCCAGGAAGTACATCTGTAACATTTATGATTCTGGCTATTTGCAAATAAGTCGAACTGTGGAATACCGAGTGAAAGTGTTACTTTATTAAATGCGTAATCTGCTATTCCGATTCTGTATCTATATTAGCAATTGCTATAGTATTGTCTATTCTGAGTATCTTCACACCATTGTGTGAAGTAAAGATTTTTAGACCATAAAAAGTTGCCAGTAACTCAAAAGTATTTATGATATTTATATGTGTTTATTGTAATTATTAGAATAGTTTAGTGCCAGAGATTTTGCTCTTCCTAGAACCTTTGTGTATACCCAGCCGTATTGAATGGCGGAGCATGCTAATGTTAACAGACCTATAAGTCTATCAGGTTCCCTTTTCGGTAATGTTTTGGGCATGTTGCTTGCACAGAACAGGCACTTTTTACTTGGGTAAATTTTACTTTTGTCAGTGTTGATTCAAAATCCTTATCTTTATAATAATTCTTTTGTCGCTTCGACGTTATTATGACAGGTTAACCGATGCATAAAAAATCATATTATAGTTTACTGATAAATACCCCAGTGAACGTAAATAATTCAGTACAGGTTTTGCTAATTTAGTGAATACGTAGGCACAGATATTATAATACTTCGTAGGGTACGGGTGCGGTACAGAGTCCAAGCGGCAAAACGTTAAGCTCAAATAATTGATTAGTAGGTAAATCTTTTTAAGTTCCAAGTAAGACTTAGGTACCTAAATAATCTCGCTTTGGGCAACTGCAACCAAAAATATACGCGTCTTTTAAGTCTATATTTGCCATAAAACAATTTTGATTTATAACTGTGCGGTAGTCTTCCATTTTAAAGTGGTCAACATGAACGGATTTAGTTAATCCTTTTAAATTAAGGAAATGTTTCCCGTTAGGCTTAGGTACTGTAAACAAAGGTGAAGGTGAAATACATCACACTAATATTATAAAGGCGAAAGTTTGTAAGTGTGTATGTTTGTTAGTTCCTCACGCAAAAACTACTGAACGCATTTCGATAAAATTTGGTACACAGATTTATAACCTGAATTAACACATAAGATAGTTTTAATCCCGATTTTATCTTCCCGTGGGATAATTTTTGAGTTTGAGGTGGCGAAGCCGCTGGCAACAGCTAGTCATTGAGAAATAAAACCTGATTATAGCTCAGAATAACAATTATCAATTATGTTATTTTCTGTGACCATGAATAACCTTTTTGGTATGTCAGGCTGATGTGGTTCACAAATTAATAAAAGGTATTTTATATCCTTTAATTCAAGAAAGGATAGTTTTATCCTTTGTAATGAGTATGTATTCATTAAAGTAATGCTGTAACCAGCCAGCTATTGGAATATTGTTGTCTACCTGTGCCGAGGTGATTAGCGGCGTCAGGCTGCGTGGTTGGCCACCCGTGCACGCGTGGCCGTCTGTGCGCGGTGCGGCGGCGGCGGTGATCCCGCGGCGGCGGAGGCGGCTCGCGACTCGGCGGCTGGTGCCCGCACGCGGCACCCCCCATGCGTTTAAAGGACCGTTTAGACGATACGTAGTACTCGACTGATTGCGCTGCTGATTGAATCTCGCATTATTTGCGGTGAATCTTAATAAAATTCTGAGGTAGGTAGTCGTTTTGTAGCCTGGGTAGATTTTAGATGATCAGGCAAATTAGAACCGAATAGATAATCGTCTTTTGTAGCGTTTTTTACTACATCCCTTTTTCGTTTACTCGGATTGTAACAGTGAATCTTCTAGACAGAGATTCTCTGTGGTTTGCGTTGCGCGTTAGTCGCCCTGCATTATCACCGAGTGTCTTAATAATGTCTTGTGGTATGTTTACGATTAGAGTTAAAGCTGTGCTTTGCAGATTGCTGAGAAACAGCTGGCCATTTGATTTTGTTTTTACTCACTGTGTGCTTAGCATGGGTGCTTTCATGTGAATACAATTTTCAGCAGCCAGATATTGTTTTAGGATAACAATGTTTTCCTTTTTACCCGACTACGGCGAAGCCAAAAGGAAGGGTAATGATTTTGGCAGTCTATGTATGTATGTATTTATGTATGTATGTATGTTCCACCGTAGCGCCTAAACTACTGAACGGGTTTTTTAGTCAGACCGTTAATTAAGATGTGTTTCCAAAATTCAAATCTTTGTGTAAATTGTCTCCAAATGCTTTATTTAGTGTAGGGTCTGAGCCCAACAATTGTAAAATATCCGGGTCTAGTTCATCAGGATTTTCACCAACCGTTTATTTTCCTTCTTATGGTGCCTCATTATTTGGGATCTCACCTACCAAGGAGTAAAATATAATCATAAGTCACCCGCCATAAATAGGTAGGTAGGTAGGTACTTGACTTTATCCACACACGCTTGACGTCGGCGTAACACAAAGAATAAAATCATTATAAGGTACTTGCAACTTGGCGTTAGACACATAATGGTCATACATACAATGCACACACGATAAACGTCGGCATAACACAATGAATTTATTTTTTGAGAACAATCTTAAAGGCGGGAAATTAAATCAACATTTGTGGGTATTTCTCCATTTACTTACGTTGGTGGGTGCAGGTATCAACACATTCGGCGGCCATAGTATCCACACACGATAAACGTCGGGATATCACAATGAATAAAATCATTTTATGGCATTTGTAACTTTGGCATGCATCCACACACGATATACGTCGGGATATATAAGTTGGTGGGTGCCGGTATCAACACATTCGGCGGCCATAGTATCCACACACGATACACGTCGGGATATATAAGTTGGTGGGTGCAGGTATCAACACATTCGGCGCCCGGCGGCCATAGTATCCACACACGATAAACGTCGGGATATCACAATGAATAAAATCATTTTATGGCATTTGTAACTTTGGCATGCATCCACACACGATATACGTCGGGATATATAAGTTGGTGGGTGCCGGTATCAACACATTCGGCGGCCATAGTATCCACACACGATATACGTCGGGATATATAAGTTGGTGGGTGCAGACCAGGTATCAACACATTCGGCGGCCATAGTAGTTAAATCCTCCGACAGAGAATGCGAAGAAGATACCGCTGGTTCACTTTCCGATGACGATGAGGAGATTCTTCTTCGTTTTTTCACTTTTTTTAGTAAATTTTCGACACTGTCACTATCGTCCCGACAAGATCGCTTTATTTTTCCCATCGTGTAACGAAATTACAGTTATTTCCGGACGAAACAAAGTTTTGTGTGAGTCGGACAACACGAAATCACGTAATGAGTCAAGGATTGTCGTCGCAGCGCAATGGCGGCTTGCACTACAGTGGGGGGAAATAGTCAATACACTACTTTTTATCCTATTTTTTTAATTTATTTAAAAATAAATTCTCTAAAAAGTGTGATAAGGACAGCATCAACTCTCGTACTGCTGCATGTAAACTGTAATCATCTTCGGGAGAGATACGAAGTATAATTTGTTGCATTAAATCTCAACTGCCACTACTATTTATAACGGGTCCGAGCTAAGCAACCTTTCTTTGTTTGATGGTCTGCATGCACTTGAGGTCTTAGCCTATAATATTCGTCTTACGACTTTGTCATTTGTAACTTTTTGAGTCCAGCTCTCTTTCACCTGTAGATTAAAACGCGATGACCTTAAACTTAGAAAACCTAACTATGAATCTTCAAAGGTGCCCTAATTATGAAAAAGTAGTACACCTAAACTCCTACAAAAAACATAAAATGCAGTCGTTGTGGGTGAAATCAACTGAATAGCTTGTTTGGATTTGTCTTTAACTTTGATATTTTTGATTGAGGGCATTTATTCTTCCGTCACGCCTCTAAATCTGATCCGATTTAATAGAAATGTGACACATTGGTAGACCATGACCTGGAATAGGACTTGAAATACCCCGTAGTGAATCAAAAGCGAGAGTCGGCAAACTGCCTTTTAGCTAAGTAATGGGGCTTAACTGCTTTGTAGCTAAGCATAATTTATTTTTTTCCACCGTTTTCATCAAACGACTCCGAAATATTTTCAAGTAAAATATTAAATACTTAGCTAAACAGCCGTTAAAGGCGGATAACTGCATTTAAGCTAGCTTTTTAAAACATATGCATAAGAAAAAACTAAACTACAAAGTAGTTATAGTCCTTTTGCTTCTTTATAGTCAAGAAAAGTGAGATAACGTATTTGTAGTTAAGTAAAAGACCAGACAATTATAGACAAATCCGGCAGTTAAGGTATTTTAACGTATATTTAGCGAAGAAGTGCGGGTTAGCCGCTTTCAAGTGAAGGAATCATCATAAATTATGTTACTTAACTGCCTGAAAAGTTTTTGTATCTCTGAAACTATTCATATTATAAAAATGTTTCTTAGATAGAAAGATAGAGAATTTTGAACTCTATCACGTTGTATCAAAAAGTATAAATTGACCATTTGTCGGTTAACTGCTTTCTAGTGATAGGACGGCAGAATATGGTTCCCGTTTTCAGTAAAAAAAGAGGAATCTATTGGAAGTAAGATAGGATATTATCCTTTTTTGTACTTCAACATTTTAAATACTAATCCTAATTACTTGCCATTTGTTGGTAATCCAAAATAAGAAAATATTTTTTTTTTTTTTAATAAACTTTGCCCCACACTAGGAATTTCTCCTGTATCGTGGAGGTCAGATAGGTAGTCGCTCCATGTAAAATACTGGTATTCAGCTACATTCGGTTAGACTGGAAGCCGACCCCAATATAGTTGGGAAAAGGCTAGGCAGATGATGATGATTGCTATATTACTCGTCATCTCAGCAGTCACCTCCTTTCTAGCAATATCATCCTTCACACATTCCATCCATCGTTTCTTTGGTCTTCCTCTACTCTTATAGCCTTCTACATCGATTAGTTCCTTCTATATCAACGCGGACATAGATTAGTTTATTGTTGGATAGACGGGTGTGGGTAATGGTATTGTGCCTACGACGATGTTATAGGGCAAGTATAAATTAGACGTCAAACAAACATTCTAGTACATTCTGATACTACAACTCATTCCCCTGTCACTAACATCCTTCCATTACAGATTCATCATCAGTTTACGAATAAAAAGAAAAACCATGTTCTGCATAACAGTAACAGTTTCAAAGTCGGGATAGTCAAATCAAAAACCACCTACTTCTATACCCATTATAAACGCAGACACGTCTACACACATTACATTATTCAGAACAAACACGCACTCGTACAATATTTACATCATATAACACCTTTAATGCCTCACATATTTACCGCAAACACCTGTAATACCGCATTATACTTGAAACAATGTTTGGAACAATGTACTGGGTACTAAAACGTCAAGTATTTAGAGGTTACCGCAAAACTTTGAACTCAAACCGAAATGGGATGTGTGGAGGCCCAAACGGTGTATAAAACACCCAGACACGCAAAACGTAGGCCGTGGTTATCTGTATCGCTTACGCGGATAAGTTACACTGGTCAGCAAAAGTGAAGTTTAAACAAGTGAAGTGCTACTAGCATCGTTTCAAATGTGATTTAGGTATTAAAACAAGTACTGTAAAAAATATCATCTTTGCATAGTAGGTATAAAACAAAGTCACTTCCCGCTGTTTGTATGCTTAGATTTTTCATATGCAACGGATTCGTGAATTTCTTTAATAACAGTGATTACCGCAAAGAAGGTACAGTCGTTCGAGCTGAGTTTTAAAAGGGTCCAAAGGGGCAAAGTACAATAAAAAAATAGTGCAAGAAATGAAATCATCCAAGAAATTCCACTAAACAGGTAATGGTAAAGTAGACACTGCCAACTTACTTAAACAAGTTTCCAATCTGTATTAGTATTTGGCAAAAGTTTTTTGTTTTTTTTTTTTAAGTTAGTTAATTGTTTAGAATATAACATTATAACGTGATAAGCAAAAATCCAAACTCCGTGGCTTTTACCTACCGAGAAAAATTTAATGCTTGATAGAAAAAAACTCAATAATTATCACCTTGCTCGATCCGGGAATCGAACCCAGACTTCATGCTCAACCGTCACTAGCAGTCAGTTGTTAAGAAGTAGATATAAAAAAACTGGCCAAGTGCGAGTCGGACTCGCAACTGAAGGGTTCAGTACGAAAAATTACGTTTGTTGTATGGGAGCCACCCTTAAATATTTATTTTATTTTGTTTTTAGTATTTGTTGTTATAGCAGCAACAGAAATACATAATTTGTGAAAAATTCTACTTTCTAGCTATCGCGGTTCTTGAGATACAGCCTGGTGACAGACAGACAGACGGACGGAGGGACAGACGGATGGAGGGACGGACGGACAGCGAAGTCTTAGAAATAGGGTCCCGTTTTTACCCTTTGGGTATGGAACCCTAAAAAGCATTAATTTGAAAGTTAAATTGATGAACGCCAGTAGATATATTCATGAAACCGCACCTTTACATGGCGAGGTTCTGTGGTTATAAACCTTTGACGAGTTTGCGGCTTCACAAACTTATGATTGACTAATATGTAAGCCTGGTTTCGTTCACCGCCTTGTTAACAGAACTTTGTTCTGATTCGTCGAAATTTCAGGAGTTTCGCTCCGCAAAGTTTGCAGGGAAAACAATTTTTGTTGCTTCACGGTAAAATGTTCTGTAAGTAATTAGGTATACGAAAACTGTTTAATAGATAACAAAACTAAAAATGAGTTTTAAAGAAACCAGTACTGTTCAGCATTCAGCATACCTAAGGTTCATTATAATAATCATCATCATCAGCCTAAAATGTTCCCACTGTAGGGACTCTATGGGATGGACTAAAATCCACCACGCGGGCCCAGTGTGGGTTGGTATATTTCACATGTCTTAGAATTTTTTGGTTCTAAAACATTCCAGTTTCCATGATGATTTTCTTTACCGTTTTGAGAGTAGCAGTGATGATATAAATTACACAAACTAATGCGCCTGTTTGCGTTCGAACCCACGGCTTACTGTTCGTAAGTCGGGGCTGTCACAACTGGACCACCGCTGCTCACTTCAAACAATATAATAATACCAGCCTATTAATTAGTGTCCCACTGCTTGGCACACTCAAAAGGCGTTTCCCAAACACAGAAGGCACGAGCGATCACCTTTTTTTAAAAAAAAAAAAAAAAACATTGCCCCACACTAGGAATTTCTCCTGTATCGTGGGTGCGTTTACAAACATTTAAACTCACATACACAAACACACCCAGACCCGAAACAATTATCTGTAGGCCATACAAATAAGTATTTGTTCCGTGCGGGGATCGAACCCGCGACACGCAGCGCAGCAGTCCAATCTCTCAGCCACTGCGTCAACCGTGCCGTCCTTGTAATGTATTTCATCAACTTCTTTTTATTTTAAAGTTGAATTACACAATATGTTTAAAAGAGCTTTACCTGGGTATCGAGTTTAGATTCTGTTTATGTTACCTTTTTGGACAACAAGTAAAAACAAATATTGCTATAAAAATGGGGTAGTTGACAAAAAAAAAACAAAATATTAGTCCGCCAGATAGATTTCCAAAAAATATTGCACACGTGTTTTTTTTTATTTCACGTAAATTATAAATTAAGACGAAACAGTGCTTCGAAAAGTCGCGCGACGTCACATTTGGTACATTTTTTACCAGAAAGTGACGTCACCAGCCCCCACTCACGATGAATGATCGTGAGTTTATTACACATTTTATTTTCGTCGAGCTACCCAAGTAATGAAATGTACCTACTATTTGAAAACTTACATGGTAAAACAGGGGCGTGGGCGGTGACACTCGGGTAGTGATGTCATAAACACGTTAAACTATTGACGATCGAACATACAAATGTCGAAGATGGTGTTGTCACGGTTTCAAACTGTGTTAGATTTTTGGGAAATGGTGGTGTTATCTGCTCAAAAACCATACCAATTCATCATAATGTTAAATATTTTATTATTTTATTTGGCTATATCATTGGTATGCCTTTATGCCCCCATGTTGATATTCTACACCATCATATAACTTAATTACGGCTGTAACTGTGGACGGCATAATACCCAGTTATATTTACAATCCACGCACGTCACAATTTAATATCATTCCACTAAACTAATTGTTGGTACCAACAACTACGAACAACTGCGGACGTGGCGTGTAGTTCCAACTCGTACCACTAATCACTCCAAATTGGTAGAGTACACTAGTAATTAGTGCCATTTAGTGCCCTTAATGACTAGGGATGTTTTTAGTTTATTGAAGTGGTTGAATAACTAGAATTTGGTGTACCTAGTGAAAGGAACTAGGTACTCTGCATGATTGTGGCTCGCGTGTGGTGAAAAATTACTGGATTGTCTCCCTGATGTTGTCGCGTCATGAACAGGCACTGGAAGTAGACTGTCAGTAGACTGGCTGGTCATCGTTTAACTACTCTTAGAAACCAGAAGTGAGGACAGTTTAAAAAAAATAACGCACAATTACTTACTAAATTATTTAATCAACAAACAAAGTTTAATAATCGAAATTACAACAAAGATAATTAAAAAAATAAGACATCCGAACACTAATTACTGCAAATGATATAAATTAATTAGCAAAATAACAATATAGCGACCGAATACAAACGAGGGTAGCGAGCACAGCGAGCGATGTTCAACCGTTGCCGACCGACGACCGATAATCGAGTGAGCCCGTTGCTAACCGCGCGCTGTCTTTTATAGCGCACCGCTTGGGACAGGCATCAGAGAAGGTTTCGCTAAGACTACCATATTTAAGGCGAGGTTACCCTACTTTGTTTTTATGTACGCACGACCTCACCCCCCGCCCTGCCGCGCGAGCGATATAATGCCTAAATTTTGACTGTTTTTTCTCTCTTGGAGAAAAATGATAAAGAAATTATACATTATGTGACCCGAGATAATACACATTTTTTACGACCTTTATTATGATATAAGTTTTATTTTTCAAAGCCTATTATAACTCAAGTAAAACGATTATTTAGCCATCATTTGGACATGTCTTTGCGATTTAATTGGATGCAGTGAAGTGTAAGTAATCGTGTATCGCATGCCCGACATATCATGATCAAAGAGTCAACTATGTAAAACATTTTTTTCAAAATTTAAATCCGTTCCATGTACGAGTAAAACGCTATTGTTGACGACGTTTATCGGGGTAACCCCGCCTTAAATTGCTGATCTTAAATATCTTGTTTGCTCTGAACCGAATTTTTCAAATCGTTATTGCAGTTTTTAAGTTTATTCGTTACATACAAAAATACAAATCTTTCCTCTTTACAATATTATTAGTATATGCATTGTGCTACATAATACTTCATATTAGTCGTGCTAGCAATAACAAGATACACGAGACAGTAAATACCTTCTTTTGGATTTAAAAACTTTACTCTAACCATTAACAACAGTAGACTGACCAATAAGTATAACAAAATTCGAATTTTCAAAAACCTGAAAATTCTATTAATAAAAGTACTTTACAAATTCAAGTTCTTGGCGTCCACAATAACTTTCTTGATTTCTCATATTTTTGGCCCGGTTCTAATGAGCTAACTTGCAAATAATAATTCATCCTTTGACGGTAACAATTGCAACAAGAAACTAGTTTATTTACTTCAAAAGATATCTGTTTCAGTTTCAAAGTAACATTCGTGCTAGTTTCAAAACTTTTGTCATTATTCGCATAAGTTTCTTTTAGATCGAAAAGTGGACATTACTAAGTACTTGTAACTAACTAGCATTAATAAGTAACATTTTTAATAATGCTATAAAACTGAATCCTTACAGATGTAAGGATACAGTTTTACATGCTACTTTTGTAGAATCACGATTAAGTTGGATTTGGTCCTCTTTGTCAAGGAAAGTGAGATTTAACAACGAGTCATCATCTGCCTAGCCTATTCTAAACTATGTCGAGGTCAGCTTCCAGTATAACCGAATGCAGTTGGTAGCTGCAGTATTTTAGTTAGAGCGACTGCTTCTGATATCGACAACCCATGTACTTAAAAAATGGTATAATGGTATGGTACAGGCCAGGCAGGTTTCGTACAGAAATATTCAAACCCCTATCCATTTTTTCCATAAACTATTTCATTGTATTTAATAAATAATAATAATATTCCACAACTATCACACAACGCCATCTAGTCCCAAGCTAAGCAGAGCTTGTGTTATGGGTACTAGACAACTGATAAACATACTTATATATTTCTAAATACATACATATTATAGATAAATTACACCCAGACACAGAACAAATGATCGTGCTCATCACACAAACATTTGTCCTGGGTGGGAATCGAACCCACGACCTCCGGCATAGCAGTTAGGGTCACCAACCACTAGACCAACAGGCCAGTCATTTTTAAAACTCAAATCTAAATGTAACTACCTAAAACCGAAAAAATACTGTTATGACTTCAAAACCAGTATTTACTTCACTCCTCGTTTGTTTCAGGGTCTTTTCAAACGGTAAATTGAGCACAAATGCATGAATGGCAATTTTGATTAGTCAACAGAACGATCCATTTCCACACATTATTATGAGTATTATTAAATACGTTAATAGCTTTTCTATGCCATTTTAAAATAATGAATGCAGACTTTTACAATAACAAACGTATTAACTGTAGCAAAACACGGTTATTATTCAAATTTTATAACTACTCTACTCGTATTTACAGGGACGGTACCACAACCTCATAAAGAAGTATTATTTCAACCATTCTTTAGCGTGAGGCAGAGATAGGGTCAGACAGAATATACAGAGTGTAAGCGGGCCCGTCCCAAGCATTATTACTGTTAATGATTACGTACAGGCGGGGCGTCGCGCGGCGCGTGCTGCGTTTTTAATTCAAATACATGGTTTTGTATGAAAAAGTTAACGATTTCAAACGTCGATTTTACGAGAAGCGTTTGTTCGCTCGTTACTTTAAAATGCAGCGTTTGTTGCGGTGGACCCGTCTCTCAGTAAATTAATAAAAAAACACGAGACGAGCCTTCTGCACGCGCCGCGCGACGCCCCGCCTCTCCGTAAACGAGCCCTTAGCCTGTATTTTCCCACTGCAGGGCGAAACCCCGTGACTTCCAGTTATTTCCTCGTAGAAGATGGCGAGACGATCTAGACAAGACCAGCGACCAGTGATCCACATTGACCTTAGATCGAAATAAGCATTATTTGCTGTAGAATAATCACTGCTTACTACTTATAATGTACTCAAAACATACAGGAAGTTAAAAATGGTGTTAAATCTTCTATAATATATAAATAAAAAGAGAAGTCCTGACTGACTGACTAACTCATCAACGCCCAGCCCAAACCCTTGGACCTAGAAAGCTGAAATTTTACACAGAGGTTCCCTTTATAATGTAGACAGCAAGGAATAAGGAAGGATTTTTTGAAATTCAACCCCTAAGGTAGTTAAATAGGGTATGAAAGTTTGTATGGAAAATCGTCATTATCACGCGGGCGAAGCCGCTGGCAAAAGCTAGTGCAATTATATTTCCCACCAAGATATATCAATTGTTTTTTCCATAACTGGAAGGTTCCTAGCTCCATCAAAGTGAAGTATTAAAGTGGTACTACTATTATAAGACATGCTAGCAACCCCCCTGGGGCCCAGGATTCTATTACATGGGTTTAAATAGCCCCATTAGACATGCTATAACGTCATTATGGTGTGGGAGGGCACTTGGTTGAGTGTACTCGTAGTTGATTATATTGTTGGGCGAATTTTACAGCCCTATAGTTAGGGAAGGAAATAAAAATGTTCTAGAGAGTATTTATGAAAGCTGTCGTGATATACGACTGGGTTATTTAGGAACATGGAAAGCAGCTATTTCAAAACTAGGTTCCTTACTATATTCAAATCTTTCCGCGTAAAATTAAGCGGGTTTATTATTATCTATAATTACATCATTATCATCAGCCTAACAATGTTCTCCCACTGCTGGGACACAGGCCTCCTCTCTCTGAGAGGAATAATTATATATGGTACGTATAATATAACAAAAAAGCCTAGTAGTATTTCTAACGCTTTGTTTCAGCTAATCTCCGAAACTGCTGGACAGATTTTGACGGAACCTTTACTTGATAGCTGATGTCATAGGGAGTAATTTATGCTACTTTCATTTTGGGAAAAATGTGTTAGGCTTCCGTGGACAATAATTTTAACCCCTTGAAATTATTAACAAAACTCGATTCAAAATAATACTTCAGGGAATAAATATTTTTACAATAATTTCACGCTTTCTAAGGTTTAAGGCACAGCTAGAATTACAATAGTATCCAGACGGACCTCATTCCTTCAGATTTTATTATTTACAGACATTGCATGAGGGCAATGTAAATAAATATTTTATTTGAATTTGGGGTATTGGGATGACCAATTTCAAAGGGCAATACATAATTTACGAACCATAAATATAATAAAATATGTAAAAGTATCAAAGGTTGTTAAAAAATTCATCCGCATCGCTGTCAACAGAAAAAGTGCCCAAAAGTGGCTGGCAGCACTGTCACGTTGGGTGGAAATGCTGATTCTTTGGTAAAAAAAACCGGCCTTTTGGGGGTCTACAATTTTCACTTTAGCTGATGATGCTACAAAAATAATAATTATGAATTGCGTTAAAATTCATAAACTGGTCACAGACGCAGTTACTATTATGAATGGTCAATTTTATAAATGTTAACACAATTCATATGATGATCTTATGCTGATCTGCTAAAGTGGTCATTTTAGACCTCGTCACCGTTTTACCACGAGTATATCACCACTGTCTTGTCACGACTGATAATTATGACAGTCGGGACCAACGGGTTCACATGTTATCCGAGGCAAGAAGGAATATAGATTTATATTAACTCATGGAACACCCTGCCTGCGTCGATTTCCCTGAGTTCACATAACCCCAATCTATTTAAGTCGCGAGTAAATAGGCTTCTTCTGGGTAAGCTCGTTCCATCGTCGACCTCATCTCTGCCCTTAGGGCAAGATTGAGGTCAAGAGCAAGCCCATTTTCTGACTGGCCTGTTGGTCTAGTGGTTAGTGACCCTAACTGCTATGCCGGAGGTCGTGGGTTCGATTCCCACCCAGGACAAATGTTTGTGTGATGAGCACGATCATTTGTTCTGTGTCTGGGTGTAATTTATCTATAATATGTATGTATTTAGAAATATATAAGTATGTTTATCAGTTGTCTAGTACCCATAACACAAGCTCTGCTTAGCTTGGGACTAGATGGCGTTGTGTGATAGTTGTGGAATATTATATTATTATATTATATTATATTTTTAATAAAAAAAACTAACTTATTTACGAGAAATTGCAAAAAACGTAAGAAAATTCGAATTTTGCGGGTTACCTTGTCGCCTTCACCTTAAACATCGATCCGTCACGACACGAGCTTCTCTTCCACACGTCCCTTGACACACCTGCGTACACTCATTACCCTAATAGACCGAGGTTGTACTAACAAGCTCTTAAACAACTTGTAACTAAAATTACGTCAACGGTTTACATAACTAAATAGTTTGAAGTTTACCCCAGAGACACGCTCTAACCGAACTGTAACTTTAAACTGAAATCGGTGTCCATTTTACCCCGGAAAGGGTGGTTTGATTACGTATGTGAGGGTAAATCGGACATGCCGATTTAGTGTCTGTTGCCACCACAAAATGTGTAGCGCACAATCGAGTGTGCGTAAAACTAACCAATCTTAGATGAAACTAAGAAACAAATGCGATTTTATTGATTGGTTTCACACACATCAGTTGCTACGAATGTGAGTAGCAAATATTTT
This sequence comes from Diarsia dahlii, assembly GCA_949775195.1. NCBI lineage: Eukaryota > Metazoa > Arthropoda > Insecta > Lepidoptera > Noctuidae > Diarsia > Diarsia dahlii. Next base: position 19,997,950 of record OX459195.1, read on the forward strand.
GAAGGCACGGTTGACGCAGTTGACTGCTGCGCTACGTGTCGCGGGTTCGCTCCCCGCACGGATCAAATATTTGTTTTTTCAAAATTTTTAATTTTGCTTTTTATTTTATCTAAGAACATACACCAGTCAAACCTAAACCCATAACTGAAAACTGCATCAAAATCGGACTTGTAGTTTTGGAGAAAAATGGCAACTTTGATTTGCACAAAAAAAAATTGCTGTAGCGCCCCCTGGTGAGTTGTCACCGTAACACCTATCTAAGAATATGCACCAATCAAACCCAAACCCATAACTGAAAATTGCATCAAAATCGGACTAGTAGTTTTGGAGAAAAATGGCAACATGTATTTGCACAAACACACAAACAGACAACCTCTCACCCCAAACACATATACAGTCTCCGTTCCTTCGTGGGTAAAAAATGTAGTCATTAATTAATACCGTCGCACTGTGATCAATTCCTAAAAGTTAGGGTCACTTAATTATTTTTGGTCAATGCTGCAATGTCTCGAAATTTCGAAAAATATTTTTTTTCATTACTTATTCTAAAACATCAACATTATGCAGACAGTAGTTAAATGGATATGTTCTTTCAAAGTTGTCTCGAATTGCTCAATTATTGTAACAAGACTGATTTATCGATGTTTGGCGCTTCTATTCAAGTTAACTAAATATTCAGAGAACACTGTGAATTGAAAAAAATTGTGCCCATAAAGGAAGGTTTGTACTTTTTATTGGTATGTAAAAAAAACTAAAATGACTGAATTTACATTAAGAAAAAAAAATATACAAAATAGTGTACTGATATTGACTAAGTTTTCTTAGTTTGAACCGTGTTACGTGCACAAACCGGTAATCACCGGTAAAGAAATGCATGTATTTTTGTACCTATAGCTAACAGTCCCTGCTATGCAATGAAATCAAAATGATCTTGTACTAATTTGTACTTTTAAACGTAACACAGTTCAAACTTGGAAAAGTTAGTAAATATCAGTACATTATGTTGTAATTTTTTTTATAATATAAATCTGTCATTATTGTTTTTTTTTATATACCAATAAAAAGTTAAAACCTTTTAAAGGCACCATTTTTTTCAATTCACAGTACCTATTCTCTGAATACTTAGTTAACTTAACTTGAATGGAAACGCAAAACATCGATGAATCAGTCTTGTTACAATAATTTAGCATTCGAGACAACTTTGAAATGACATATCTATTTAACTACTGTCTGCATAATGTTCACGTTTAAGAATAATGTACAACACTTACCACCAAGTCTAAAAAAAATATTATTTGAAATTTCGACACCTTGACCAAAAATAATTTAGTGACCCTAACTTTCAATACTTGATCACTGTGCGCGTCGTTACGGTTAGATGTCTACAGTTAGATGTGACAGATTCTTAGAGGCGCGTTCGTGATCCACGCGCGCCTCGAAGAATCTGTCTGCAACATTGGAGGGGCCTGCAAGGACGCCGAGGCTGCGGGTTATTCGAAACAGATACCGCGGCCCCGGACACAAAGGGCTAAGAAGGATCATGGTTGGTTTTTAGTCTAAGTCTGACACTCCCTTTTGCTCCACACAGAGTTAGAAAGTCATTTGATGAATTCCAACACTCCAAAAAAAAACAGGTACCTATGTCTGCTTATCAGAATAGATAATATTACTTGTTGTGAGACAGTACTTTACCAAGAAGTTACTAGTTATAATGTAATGTAAACATATTTCACAATGTAAACTTAAGTTTAAATTGTACAGTCTAGACAAAACTTAGTATCTCCTTGTTTACAATGTAAAGTGTAAACTTTAAATATGTCGTGACTTTGTTTAAGTGTAAACGCTTTTAGTCTGTGTTAGTTTTAATCGTTCTTACATGAAATTAAAACTTCATTACATATTAATTTAGTTCGCAAAAGTTAATGAAAATTCAAGGCATTTATTCAAATTCTCTTCTCCGTGAGCGTTTTAATTTACTCGTAGTAGCGCGAAGTCTTAAGGAGGAATAATGACCTCTAAAATATTTTTACAATTTTTTTAACAAAGAGACTGTGTCATAATTCCTTACTTAGTAGGAGAAATACGGGGTCGCGGCAGATCGAGGATCTGCTAAGCCATCCAGAAGACTTCTACTCTGGATGGCTTCTTAGCGAATTGATGAGAAGAAGCACAAGCACACCATCGAGATAAGTGGGAGGAATGCCTACAAAGAACCCTGGGTCTTTGTATTACTTATATAAAGAAAAAAAAATCTGAATTTCGGGGGAAAAATGGCGTCCTGCAAGGAATACGTTGCGTTACAAGTAACCCTGTATATTAAGCGAATTCGTGTAACACGCGTACATCTAAGTACACAATAGTAGAACATCAATGTTACACTCCCATACCAGTAGATAACCCATTGAGGGTTAACGATAATCACATTTAAATTGACTGCTAACTTCACTAAGAGATTCAAAATAGATAGCACTGTTTACGTATTCAAGTTAAACATTAGTTGGCAATTAAATTTAAATTATATCAGTCTTTAGAGTATTTCGCGATATTGCTTTTCAAAGAGTACTTTCACAAGGTAAACAGTCTCAATGGAGAAACGCTTCGTTTCAATGAATTGAAAGACTTGATACTTTAGTAAAGAAATATCTCCTTCTCTGCCTTCGAATATTTTATAAAAAGTCATCTCAGGTTGTGTAGTTCCTTTTATTCGTGTTTTGAGGTAATAGGGATGTTTCCTGACTTAAAAATAAATATCATTCTGTTTAGTCCGTCGATTATCGAAAAATATTGGATACGTGTCAAATTAATAAAAATTGACGAAATAAAACATGTCAAAGATCATGAGTGGGAGCTATGGAGTCTGGATTTGTAACCGGTTGATGGCATTAGACTCGCCACCTATGTAGGGGCTTAAAATTATCTGACGAAATAGGGGTATACTTTAGTTACACCTCGGCTTTACCTTCCGGAGATTACAGGCCTGATATTATGTACATAAGTACTTTTGTAAATTTTTTTAGACAGGTAGCAAGATTTTTTTTTTAATTTCATGATAATTAAGTTTACCCTATTGTCTAACCCAAACATTTTTCGTTCACCATTGCAAACATGTAGAATTTCCATATTTTGCCATTTAAGGACGTTAGTATACATAGTCACGTTTTTTCAAAATAAATGTTATTACCTTCATCTTTCTTTTTAATAAAAATAAACAGGCTACAGTCACTAAAATTAAAAATTCATTAAAATTAACGTTCCAATTTATAAAGACAATTATGTCAAATATTATTCTTGAGTGGGCCCGCCTTTAATTTGTATTAAGTAATATTATAATTATTAATTAGAAAGAGGAAGTTATAATTTACGAATTGAATAACTTTGCAATACTTTGGTGTGAATAATAATAAGATGCTTTGGTGTAAGTAATCATTACAACATTTTACGAGATACGCTTTACATCATCATTCTATTGCCCCATAGCTCAATTCATTTGGGGTCAGCACCGCATGTCTTCTTCTCGTCATTTCATGAGACACCTCCTTTTTTTGCCATATCATTCTTCAAGATACGCTTTACATCCAGTTTTTTATGCATTTTGACACAACATCATAGTTAATTGAAATGACGATGACGTGAAGTTCTTTTTTTATGATTATTTGTTCTATAAATATTAATAGGTTGTCGCAGCAGTGATTCACTGTTTATTATAAAACTTAGAATATGATTGAATACATAGTTACTTTTGAATCATGGATACTCAAATAAAGATAAAATCAATTCTATTATAGAATAGATTATTTAAAATTATTTGCATTATTAATATCAGTTGATGCAGTTTTATTTTAGAACATAGTAGCAACATCTAGGAGTCATTAAAAATATGTTACAATGACATTATTACAAAAGCGTGACACGTGATATCGTAATTTTACATAAAAGTTTTAGAAAACGATACAATTTACTACACAACTTTGTAATAAATACTAATGGTAGTATTGTCTTTAATTTAAAAAAGAGACATTTTACATTATAACGTCAAAACACAGGAAAACAATTCAAAAACAACAACAGATCTCTCTGCTAAATAAACAGTCACATGACGTCAGCAAGTGCAATGGCGTGACAGCGTTATTTGTGTGACGTGACGTGCGCGTCCGCAACGCTCCGCACCGTGACTAATAAATGACGTGCGGTTTCACGCTGCTGCAGTGTTCCGTAAATATTTGTACGTCTTTGTGTGACGTGATGTAGAATTTACGCTCCCCTACTTCCGTTGAATATTTAGTTTACGTGGTGTATTGGAATCGTGAAAATCTTGTAGAATTGTAACAAACCGAGGACGAGTCATTATCGCCACTTAGAAACAGCTGTATTACTAGAAGGTTCTAGCTGCAATCAGCTACAAACGTAGAAAAATCATCAATCTCAAATGCTGAAACAATTACTGAACATTTTCGCGGGTCTGACAAAAGACAAAAAAGTAACAATGCTTAACAGAAAGAACTACAATCTGGTAGTAGGAGCATACCAAAATAACGATATCACTAATTGCTTTTCTGTGTCCATATTCCGACAAAGTAGTTTTGAAAATCTTTATCCGCACAGCGTGATTACAAACATTTTGCACAACAGCGTGACAGTTTTATATTATGTGACGTGACTCGCGTCGTTGGCAGCACTCTTTGTAGGGAGGCTGATAAACGATGTAAGAGAGGGAAATGTTGAACAGCTATTTACAAAAGCATCAAAATATTTTCTTGTACAGTCGAACGAGCTAATAAGTATACAGGCGGAAATCTTTATAATTCTAGTACACTGAAAATATTGATTGCAATTTTGTTTTGTAAAGCGTTTGACATTAAGCGACTGATGTCAAACGCTGTATTGTTTGACATCAGTCTCTACATGTATCTGTATAATCTTAAACTTAAAAGTAAATGCAAGTTAGCTGGCTGAATACGTAATAGCTTGTTGGACCGTATCAAAATAACAGCAGTTTAATAAATGCATAATTATGAAAGTAAGTACGGTACTTATAACACAAAAGCATGAACTTTTTTATTTGTTTTTTTTTTTTGGCTAGTCTCCAAAACGATGAAGCCTATTTTGACGGGACTTTTACAGACAGAATATTACTTTAATTTCAGAAATAATGATAAAGCTTACGTGAAAATAAATTAAAATCCCCAACAAAATTGAGAACCTAATATTTTATAATAATTTTACGGGGACGAAGGTCACGGGCTCCGCTAGTACCTACAACATCAAGTAATCAAACAATAAATGAATAAAACTTCAAGTATTACTAGCTTTTACCCGAGGCTTCACCTATGCGGAGTTTGAAAACCACACCTTCATAAAGAATATCCTGTATAATAAACTTTTTTAATTAGTAGGTAGGTCAGGTTGAACAATGCAGAAGGTCGCAGTTAGGTTAAAACACGATACCCTACACAGTCGTCAATGGTGTTCGGACATGTCCGATTTTATGCACGGAGTTTTTTGCCCACAGTTGAATATGCTAGCCACTAGCGTACAGTCGAATAAGCTAATAAGTATACAGCCAGCTAACTTGCATTTACTTTTAAGATTATACAGATACATTTAGAGACTGATGCCAAACGATATAGGGTTTGACATCAGTCGCTTAATGCGAAACGTTTTATAAAACAAAATTGCAATCAAAAATGTCACTTCGGGATATCTTCCGTGATTATTATTTGTTTTGAGTACCCGATATTTCGACGCTGTTGCAAGCGCCATATTGGGAACTCAAAACAAATAATAATCACGGAAGATATCCCGCAAGTGACATTTTAAATATAGTTATGAACCGTGAAAGCTTAAAACAGTGTTTAAAATTGCAATCAATATTTTCATTGTACTAGAATTATAAAAACTCCCAGCATACTTACTAGCTTGTTCGACTGTACATAAAGGAGGAGCACACCAAAGCTCTCGGAAACCACCCTAGTACCACCGAAATCCAGCAAGATGACATCAAAATCATTAGATTACATTGAAATCTGTTCTGCCGTTATGGCGCGTATACGACAGGGTTGCGAAATTTGATCGAAAGCGTCCCCGAGGTTCTGGAACGCAAAGGGCATTAGGAGGAACAGGGATCGGTGTAATGGGCCTACTACACGCTCAAGCTTCACCACACTTTTCGTTCACACTTCACAGTACATCGCGCGTATGGTTGGTAAAACTGTATTACCATTACAAACCACACGCGCGATGTACTGTGTGCATCGTGTAATCGCGCAGGCAAGACTGTTGGGAAGTGTGAGCGTGTGGTAGGCGCATAAGAGTCTGACTCTCTCTTCAGTTCTGCCCAGAGTGGCAGGAGAAATTTGTTTTTTTTTATTGCAGTGATATTTGTTTTAAAATGAATGTATAATACCGGTTTCTTAATTAATCTATATAAATAAAAAGAGAAGTCCTGACTGACTGACTGACTGAATGACTGACTCATCAACGCCCAGCCCAAACTCTCGGACCTAGACCGGACCTTTGCACAGAGGTTCCCTTTATAGTGTAGACAAGGAATAAGGAAGGATTTTTGAAATTCAACCCCAAAGGGATTTAAATAGGGGATGAAAGTTTGTATGGAAAATCGACATTTTCACGCGGGCGAAGCCGCTGGCAAAAGCTAGTTGTGTAATACTTTTTTTATTTTTTTTATTCTAATGTGATTAATCTTTTATTTTTATTTTTATGATGATCGCTAATAATGTAGGTAATATTATAATGTAATTTTGTAGTGTCTGTACATTTAAGTAAATTTGTATTTTTGTATTCATTTATGTAATTTTGGATTTAATGACTGTTTATATAAATTATTATTATAATTTCCCAACATTCAAAAAAGTGCTACTAAGCGTAATAGACAGACAGAATGGTGTAGTTTCTTATTCATTTATAATATTAACATAGATAATGAACCTTAACCAGCCATAATTTATTAACTTACACTGTTAGTTAAATTTCAAGAAGCAGTTACCCCGAAATAACTTAATAATTGTTTTCAAAAAACACAGTAGTTAAGTTATAAAAGCGAAAGACTATTAATATTTATTAGGTATGCTAAGTTAATACATCTACATCTTACAAGAAATTAAATTTAAAACTTTCTAACGGTATTATTTCACGGACTTTGTAATATTTTATCTAGTCGAGGGACTACAATTACTTATCAAACTACGTAAATCAATTTATTTATTACTAGCTGTTGCCCACGGCTTCGCCCGTGTTGTCAGTCAAATTATATACCTACTAAAACCTTCCTCGAGAACCACTCTATCCATTGGTGAAAACAGCATGAAATCCAGTGCAGTAGTTTTTGAGTTTACCGCGAACAGGCAGAGAGACAGACAGATGCGACGGAGGAGTTTGTTTTGGGTCCATATTGGCTCACCTAAAGTTCTTTACCCGAAATTGTTCTTCCTAACGATTTGTAATCCGAATGATCACTCTTCCTAAAATTTTTCATCCTAAAGTTTTCCTTCATACTATTTGTAGTGCTACCGGCGATGTTCATAACACTCATGTTTCCGAAAATTGTCCATAATATCATTATTGTAAATATATTTAAACTCCTACTGTTTTTTATCCTAACGCTTTTATTCCTAAACATAATTACCATAATATTTTCACTCATACAACTGTTTAGAATGATTATAGGTCGTTTCACTGATTTTTGTCTTAAATGAATTAAACTCAGGTCAGAGTGTCGTCTTGGGGGCACTATGAAAAAAAAACTTAGAAAAAATTTCGAGGTAGTAGTTGGTCACAGTTCTAACCTAACCTAACCTATGGTTATCTTTGCATAGTATACAGGGTGTAAAGTAACCATCACGCAGCCGTCAAATAAGCATTCTGTACATCAAACTAAGTACCCTTACGCAATTTTTTTTGCTGGTAAATGACTTTTTTTTTGGGGTCAAAAATCACATTTTACGCTTTGAATAGTAAATGGGTCATGGAGGTAATTTAAGTAAAGTTATGACCTGAAAAACTAGTATTTACAAAAATAGCTGTTAAAAAATTGGAACTTTGATCCCCAATATCTCCGAAACTAGGGGGTTCCCAGGTTTGGTCTAGAACAAAAAAGTGATCGCAGTGGTGGGGAGAACAAGTGCCCTTCGTTTGCGTTAAAGGTACTTTTACACCCTTTTTAATACTGATTATGAATAAAAAGAAATCTAAACAAAAAAGATATGACTTTGAATAATAGTGTAAAAGATGGTTATGTTAAGAAAATATAGGAAAACAAATAAAAGTTTAATAGATGTTTATTGCTACTGACATTATGAAGTTGAATGCTTCGGAATATGAACATTAGAGACAGAGTAGTTAGGAATTGTGATTGTTAGGATGAAAAATGTTAGGAAGAACATTTTCGGATTTCCAATTATCGGAGTTGAAAATTTAGGTGAACTTTGGCGCACCCGTTTGTTTTATAATATGTACTGATTTATTAATACTTCGTCTTCATTTAGGATTGTTAAAAATGAACTGAAAAATTCCTTGTTATGAAAAGATCTAATATACTACTTGTTTTAGTGATTCTCAAATACTTATTTGAAGGGTTGAAGAATGTCTAGTGCCTACTCGAACTGACACCTTTTTTGTGTAACTTATTAAAAATATGTTACAAAATAGCCTATATAATTTATGGTCTAGAAACCGACGGTAAAATTCTAAGCCTAAGAATAGACAAGCCGGCCGTCCGTCCCCGGAAGTGTCCTAGTTTGTAAGTGCCCGAGTTATACACAAGTATATAACTTCCGTAGCTGCTGAAATTTTAGCTGAAAAGAAGTAGCAACTAACAACATGGTATGATTTGGAAGTTTGTTTTCCTGAAACTTTTTTAGAGAAGACACAGTATAAGTACCTAATTATATAGATTCTAGGTTATAAATTCAGGCCAAAAACTTTTTCTGGCGTATATGCCTGTGTTTCATCACAGTCAGATCAATGGTTTAGGAACGCATAGAAAACTAAATGTGGCACTCGGAGACTGCCGCGGTAAAGCTATTGCATAGCATTTTTCTCAACAGCAAATAATTTATTATTTAATTTGACAACCTCAGTTGACAACCTTGTTATTTTCCGTAACCATAGCAACCTGGTTGAATAATGAATCTTGAATATTTTCGTTAGGGAATTTCTGGATTCGCTCTCCACGCTCAAGGCCCGCGATAGAAGCTATGCAATAGCTTAAAATAAACATTTGTTTTGAATTTGACTTGAATTGACTGGAGAAGGCATTGATATTGTAAAATTATTTGGAGGCCTTTTTTATGGATGGTGGGAAATATTTAAATGACTCCTCCTGCTCTGAGCGGAGCGGTAAGGAGTGTCAGACTTCTACTGACCAAAAACCACCTATGTTCCTTCTTAGCCCTTTGTATCCGAGGCTGCGGTATCTTTTTCGAACAACCTACAGGCATCGACCCTTTTTTTTTTGGTGGGTGGAAAATCATCGAATAACCCCCCCCCCCCCGCTCTTGGGCAGAGCAAAGGGGAGTGTCAGACTTCTACTGACTAAAAACCAAACCCATGTTCCTTCTTCGCACTTGTGTCAGAGCCGCGTTATCCTTTCGATAATCCACAGCCCCGACGGCTTGCGGGCCCCTGCATTGCTACGGACATCTCTTAGAGGCACACGTGAAACACGAACGCGCAGTCGACACGGCCTGTCATCGTCATAGGATGGATGGACTGTGAGGTAGTTATTTGGAAGCCTTTGCCCAACTTTGGTAAAGAACGAGATTTAAACGGTCAACCCACTAAAAAGAACTTGAAAATAAATATTCCAAGCATTTTGCAGTACCTGTGACGACGCAAGCTACATCGAGCATAAAACCTGTATACGACAAAGACTATAAATTTTGTCGGAACTGGCACTTGGCAACCTCCTCGCTGTAACGTTTTATCTCTGTAGCTAGAGTGTGCATTGTATTTCTTTTACATCGCCTGTTTTACTCAAAAATTTTAAAATACAATATTATAATTTGACAACGTTTTTAAAGTGAAATGGTCACTGACCGATTTGTCTGCTCATTAACATTCACCCGCAATGACTTTAGTTCACGCACGCACAATGGTCCACCTCAAGGACTAAGTGCGGAAACCTAAACCCAAATAAAGATGACTGAAAGCAGGGCCGAAATATCGGGAACTCGAAACAAAAAGTACCATGGTAAATTATGCCGTTTTTTAATATAAGTAGTATAATTTGACTGTTGAGATAACAAAGTACATACCAGTTTCCTTCGTGATTCGGAAAGCACGTTAAACCGTTTCCATCCCAGCTGTCATTTATAGATATTTGATAGTTGTTACATGTTGTCATTGGCTCAAAAGTCTGACAACTAAGTCTTAAGGGCTGCCGTCATAACCCAGTACTAACTGCGTTGTGTAGGTCAGATAGACAGTCGCATCACGTAAAATACACGATCTAGCTAGGTAGACCAGTAACCCAATGGCGTCATACATAGCACAGCTCAACATTGCAGACAAACCATAACAATAACACAATAAAAACGGTTGAAATCCCCGATGGGTTCAATTATGTTTAAGTCCTAAATAATAGGGGCCCGACGAGACTAAGCTCATTAACTGAGCTCAAACCCAGACTTGTGGCTGCTATAGAGAAAATCCCAAAGGAAAACCTCAATAATACTTTGCCCGACCAGGGAATTATACCCTGAACCTCATGCTCATAAGCTGCGCTTGTAACAACAAGGCAACATCATCGTGATTATAAAACACTAGTGGACGTCACGTGGTTTCATCCGCGTAGTTCCCGTTCCCGTGGGAAAACAGGGATAAAAAGTAGCCTATGTCACCCGGGGATAGCGTACCTTCCCAACAGAGAAAGAATTTTTCAAATAGGTCCAGCACTTTTTAAGTTTATTCGTTACATACAAAAATACAAGTCTTTTCTTTTTATAATATTAGTATAGACTAAAACACTTTTAAAACTAAATTAAAAAACAAATTTACAACAATACGATTCAAAACTACGTTCAAAGAAAATAAATAAATACCAACCACAACTTGGTATTAACGGTTAAATAACTATAAACATTATGACTAACGACGTAACTTTGCCATTGTATCCAGGTAGTACGTAATCCACGGAATAACTTTATAACAAGATAACAAATAACAGACTTAAGTTTTGAATCAGAGTTTATCTTAGAGCCTATTATTGTTTTCTGTTTTGGTTCTATACCAGATTTCAGGGAAGTAAGTCTTTTGATATTAAGGTGGGGTTGCAGTACTTTTTAAGATTTTTGAACCTACAAAAATCGAACTAAATACGAGTTTTTTAATAAATAAAAATCATTACATAAAAATTGAACATACTCTCTAGTAAATCGTAAAGATAGAAACGCGATTTAGAATGATCGGCTCGATACTTTTTTTTTATCAAACATGACTTTATATCACAATTTCAAACGTGTACTGCTAACATGAATTTATATAAAAGTTATATCAATAGATAGAACTTTTTATTCTGAAGTAAATGTTGAAAACATATTGTATAATTTCTTTATAGTTTTTCTCCAAAAAACAGTCAAAATTTAGGCATTATATCGCTCGCGCGGCAGGGCGGGGTGAGGTCGTGCGTACATAAAAACAAAGTACTGCAACCTCGCCTTATCTAGCTGTTGCCCGCAACCTTGCCTGTATCCCAATTTATTTGGGGTCGGCGCACAGTGTCTCCTTCCATACTTCTCTTTTAATCTCCATCTCATTAGACTGCCCATCCATCGCGTGAAATTATTATAAAAATATTACTTTCTTAATTGAAAGGATTTCGAAAAGTTACTTCCCTATCTGCTGGTCCCCTCAAAAATTGGTCTAACCTCTGTCTAACCGTTTCGATGATTAGCCGGAACAAACACATTGACGGACAACAATAAATTGTAGTCGATATTGAGAGATTTTCCATGTTATTTTAGTGCCATAGACTTCATATTATTGATTTTCTTGGAATCTATGAGTGTTGAACTAAATTTTTTTACAACCAAATCATCAATATTTTGACGATAGTCCGTTTTCATTTATAAATTAGAATTCATACTGTAAAGGTCATTCTGTAGTTTATTCTAAAGATATGAAACAACACACTACTAACGATATTGAAAAACTGGATATCAACTTTTTTGAAGACGATAAAAAGAGATTCGAGGTTACTTCCACAGAGGCCGATAAAGCGAATATAGGTTACCTATTGAATAGAATTATTCTTTTCTACGTAGGATATTCCTAACATCAATACCTAATGGTTTATTTATGAAATATGGATCTATTCGGTTCATTGCTGAAACGACGTTATCTAATTTTATTGTTGTGAATACGAAGAATGTTATTTTTGATAAAGAAATATTTATAGTATCTACATGTATATTTTTATTAGTTAGTCATTGAATGTGTGATGTAAAATAATCTCGAGAGCAATGAATCCGGGTCACTTAAAGAATGTTAAAAATCTCGGAAACTAAAAATGATAGGTTAATGCAATAAATTGTATTTAATAGACAATGTAATACTCCTTAAATGAAAGTAAAAAAAATATGAGTCACCATACATTTTATTAACACAAAATTACATAAAGAAAAAAACTGCTGATCTCTCCTTAAAACAAAAATAGGAAACATGAAAGTTTTGAACTTTATTACGATTTTCTTGAATTTTAATACTTCGTATTGCCTCGTCGTGCTTCCATTACTGCGTTTACGCGGTTTGGCATGCTGTACACCAAGTTCCTTATACGATTTTGGGTAATATTCTCCCATTCCTCTGTGAGAGCAATTTTGAGCTCACGAAGCGTGATTGGGGGAGGGTTTCGTTGTTTTACGTATCTGCCTAGCTCGTCCCAAGCATGCTCGATCGGGTTGATATCCGGGCTGCGCGCTGGCCACTCCATACGAGTAATGTTCATCTCTTGAAGGTAGTCATTCACAATCCTACCTGTATGAGGTCGGGCATTGTTATTCATAAATATAGCATCCTCACCTAAATTGACCATAAATGGACCAACGTGATCATTGAGGATTTCTTCCACATATCTTTCGCTAGTTAAAGAGCCGTTTTATATGATCACCAGCTCTGTGCGACTTTCAGAAGAAATTACGGCCCACACAAGTACAGACCCACCACCGTAGGCTACATTTTCTTCGATGCATGCTTGCTTGAATCTTTCCCCTGGTCTTCGATACACTCTGTGTCTTCCATCGTGCTTGTAGAGCATAAATTTTTATTCGTCGGAGAACATAACTTTTGACCAATCTTCAATACTCCAATTTACGTGGCTCTGGGCATATCTTAGTCTTGAAATACGATGCCCACGCTCCAGTTTAGGGCCGTTTGCAGGTCTAAGGGGTTTTAAGTTAGATTCAGCAAGCCGACGTCTTACTGTCCATGCACTTGGGTTACTTCCTCCGAGGCGTCGAAACTGATTTGTGAGTTCAGTTCCTGTGAGAAAGCGATTTCGAAGCATGGTGTTCACCAATTATCGGTCTTCTCGTGCTGTGGTACACCTGATTCTGCCCGTTCCTGGTCTGCGTAGGTTAGAACCAGTTTCTTCGTAACGTCGGAGAACTCTTTGTACTGTTGACAGCGACACACCGACAGTCCTGGCTGTATCGCGCTGACTCCGGCCGGTTTCCAGCATTGTAAGTATTCTGGTGCATTCTTCAGGCGTAAGCGACATAATTTCAGCTTGAATAATGAATATAGAGCACTATCAACATGGTATAAGTACCCACATAAATGACAGATTACAAACAAAAGCAAAACCAAATGCTGTAATTACGTAGTTCCATCTTCGAAAGTGGCCCTTTTTCAAATTTGATTTTTTTATGATATAACTTTACAATAACTAAGAAGTTTTAATACCTTCATAAGGAGTATTACGTTGTCTATTAAATACAATTTATTGCATTAACCTATCATTTTTAGTTTCCGAGATTTTTAACATTCTTTAAGTGACCCGGATTCATTGCTCTCGAGTGTATTTGATTAGGTGTTGTTATGTCAAAACGGTGCTTTCAAAACGGTGAAGAAAAACATCGTGAAGAAACCATGTCTTAGGACCAAATAATTCTTACACTGTGATATTGATAGAGACTCAGGTTGTGTTTTACATAAATATTATATCAGATTTTTTAATCAGAAACCAGAGCATTTTTTTCAAACAAAACTTTTTTTACTGAAATAGGATATGGTATACCAACGCGACGCCTTGAAAAAGTATGAGACAAGCCTATGAGCACAAACATTTTCAATATTAAACTTCTCCTGGCAACGTCTAAACAAAAACTTTGCTACGAAAATCATTACAAAGAATCGTTTCCCTAATAACTGAGGAAAAAACCCAATAAAGGCATCATCCACTTTTTTTTTTCAATAAAAAGCTTGAAAGTCCATTTAAACAATACTGGCTATAAAATTGACTACCTCCCCTAATTTACATATTTATAATCTGTTGAATTGGATCGTTACACCATCCAAGTCACGAAAATATAAAAAGAAATACACCTGTAGAACAACATCTTGTGAGTGTTGTATTTACTCTTTGGTGACTAAGTAAGAGACATAAGTATCCCGTCTAAACTGCGGGTTGTTCGCAAGAGATACGGGCTAATAAGGAGCATGTGTGGTTTTTAGTCAGTAGAAGTCTGACACTCCCTTCCGCTGTGAGTGGGAATGGTTATTTTATGATTTCCTACCCAAAAAAAGGGACATAAGTTTATGTAAACATTCATTTGGTAAATTCAAACAGAGGTCATATACACACACCCTCCAGCCATGAAAGTGATTCTCACTGAAAAAAAACAAGAACAAAGGAGGAAAAAAGATAGGAATTTTACAGTCCATCCTAAAAATGAAAAAATTCTCCCATTGGGAACTCTCGCAAAATGAATTCGGTCACCGAAGGTTTTTCGGCACTAGTTTTAGTTGTGTTTAGTTGCGCTTATAGGTCCTAGCGCAGTGTTGCGTATTTTGAATGAAACATTTTTAGGGAAACTTCAATATCCTCTCGGGTGTCAAGCTAAATTTTCGCAAAATGGCGTAATGTCACGGCTATCTGGGATGACGTCACGTGACAGTCGCTGTCAGTCACGTGACGTCACGCGGCGCGTGATTAAAACGCCGATAACTCTTGTTTTGTAAGAGAACTCTGTTAAAACTTATGTTTATTTACAAATCAATTAAAATAACAATACAAATCAATTAAAATAACACAGCTCTCCATTCATACTCGACATACTGCAAGCTAAACAAAAAGGTCGGCTCAGGTAGCCGACACTTGAGCCGAAAAAAAAAAAAAGGGTATGCTTACGCGTTCATTCTGAGAACTCCGTAACTCAAGTGGCTGTTGAAAGTATCGTATTGCATAGTTTGGTACACAATCTTATCGCAGACAAAGTTTTAGCTGTGTGAACGTTTTGTTTACGAAACATGAGTCATAATGTAAACACTCCAAAACGAGCGATAAGAAAGACGCCCGCGCGTTTGGTTTTGACCTTGACAGGGGAATATTACTATTAATACTGAGTAACCAATTTTCATCCTTGTCTCTTCCACTACACGTTGGGCAAGTGTGAGCTATGTAGGCATAGTTTTCACACATTTTAACGGTTTTTAGAAAACGCGGGAACGAGCGCCCTTAATAAGAGCGCTTGACACACAGCGACTTTTTGACAGGGATCTTATTAAGATCTCTTGACATCCGGGTGGATATACGAAATATCTTGTGATGATTTTGTAAATTCAGCTGTTGCTTTATGCATAGTAGGTAATTATATATAATATATATATATATATATATATATATTTATAATATTATCAAAGTCAAAAAGTCAAAGTATTTATTTGCATATTTTTTGGTAATGTGTGGTCTTACAGTAGGTTATGTATCTCAAAAAACTACCCACCAGGGGCATACACAATTAACAATATTGTTGGCTCAAAGTCACGCCATCAGCCAGTAGCCGTCCGGTTAGCGTACGGTCGATGTGCGGCAACCGACAGAAGTTCATAAAACGAGGCGAGCGGCGCGGCGTTGCAACGGTCACTTTTTGCTTGGACGGCGCTCGGAAAGGACTTGCTACCCGACTATTATCGTGTGCTTCGCTATTTTTGGTTTATGTTTTTGCTCGTGTACTGATTATTCCATTTTGCTAGTGCTATTTCTATTTGATTATTGTTTAAAATGTTTGTCGTGATATTTTTGTAAAAGTGTAATTTAAAAGATAATAAACATTGTTTATTTTGTTCACGTATTTCACTTCTGATTCCTAATATCAGAAGTGGGATAAAGAATATCTTCGCCCACAAGTTAAAAACTAGTTTTCAAGCTTTTAATTTTAGATAAAAGCGGGTAGTAGTTAGCAATGGATAGATCGAGTTGTTCGCGTTCAAAAACTAGTGCCTCTCGTTCTAAGCGATCTTGTAGCCACCATAAGCGGAGTGGAAGGTCACGTACGTAGCAAGTTTCGGGATCCGATCGCCGTTCCAAGCGCGAACGAGATCGTCGTAGGAGCCGCGTGAGGACGCGAAGTCCTGTGTAACCGCTCTCGCGGTTGAGGCGACGCTCCGGACATGACTGTTGGTTTACTTTCGTTCCTGATACAAGTAAGATCGAACCATTTTAATATTTCGTTGGTTTAGTAGTCGCAAGCGCGACTACTGAGCATGAAGGTTCTGGGTTCGATTCCCGGGTCGGGCAAAGTGTTATTTTCTGGATTTGTGCCCTGTTGGTGACAATGGGCTCACCCCTATTACATGGTTAAGCTTATGTCTTAACATAATTGGCGAAATGTGGGTATACTGGGTACCTCTGCCTAACCCTTCGGGGATTGCAGGCGTGATGTTATGTGTGTTTATAAGGTCACTGGGGTGATTGGCAATGCCTCGAATGCATTGGTGATTATTTACATGGTTAAGCTTATGGCGAAATGTGGGTATACTGGGTACCTCTGCCTAACCCTTCGGGGATTGCAGGCGTGATGTTATGTGTGCGTTTATAAGGTCACTGGGGTGATTGGCAATGCCTCGGACGCATTGGTAGTTATTTACATGGTGGTGCTAATACGTCGCTTAACGATTGGTTGACCAATAACAGCACGTGGACTCATTTTAAACACGAATTTCGGTCATTGTGACCGCGTGAAGTCGATATGGTCACTGTGCTATAATGACGTTATCTGTGTGACTTGTGTATGTGAGTTTAAAATATTTGTGAAGGTACCCACGATACAGGAGAAATTCCTGGTGTGGGGCAACGTTGTGATTTGTGGTATATCTGATGCTAAACAAAATACAGTCAAAAGTCTTGTTTTCCGTATATTTGAAACCCAAAAGTGCAGTTGTTGGCACATCAAACTCAAATAATCATGGTCTGCGTAAATGCAAACCCCTACGCAATATGATCAGTTGACTTGTTTTCGTGTGAAGACGTAGGCCGTATCAGGTTCACTGTAAAGTCTGATAAGCTTTATTAAAGAAGGTGCCTAATACACATTATAGGCTAAGAAAGATGCCAAATTGCCAATGAGTTACGTATCAGTTGATGTTTATAAGGATTTTGATGAAGTAAAGTTGTGGTTGTAAGCCAATTAAGAGATTCTATCGGCTGTATTGTGTTAGACATTACCAGTAATTATTGTGTAGTCGTAGTCCGATTGAAATTGAAGGTTTTTGAGGAAACTCGAGTAGACAGTGGGTGTGTTTGTTGTATGTTGTGCGTTTAGCTCTGGTTGAGGTCAGGGTCTGGAAAGACCGTAGTGTGAAGTCAAATAGTGATACACACGGGAGATCGACTTGTTTACTAGTAAGTTAGAGATCTGTGGTTTTACTCGATGATTTTTGTGAACCTGGCATTTTTTTGACGCAATAATGTTTTTAAGATTGATTTAAACGACAATGGTACATGACCCAGGGTGGTTGAATGTTGTATTTTCGATAATTTCCAGTTTAGCCACGTTTGATTTTATCAACGAGAGTGGGACCTAATTGATGTTTGGTCAGGAGTGACCGAGTGGAACAAAATTCTGTCGTAGATTTGTCTCTTTGCAGAGTAACCATTACATAAGAACGTGTGGTTTGGTCAAGCGCGTGGCCTCAGCTGCGTGTGTGAAAGTCTGTGTGATACGCTAACAATGTGTCTATGTCAACAGCCACTGAGGGGTATGCAAACTTGGAGCCGTGTGTGTGGAAGTCGACATCTGAGGGGTATGCAAACTTGGAGCCTATGCCTACAGTGTGTGTGGAAGTCGACATCTGAGGGGTATGCAAACTTGGAGCCTATGCCTACAGTGTGTGTGGAAGTCGACATCTGAGGGGCATGCAAACTTGGAGCCTATGCCTACAGTGTATGTGGAAGTCGACATCTGAGGGGTACGCAAACTTGGAGCCTATGCCTACAGTGTGTGTGGAAGTCGACATCTGAGGGGTATGCAAACTTGGAGCCTATGCCTACAGTGTTTTGGAAGAAGTCTGTGTGATATGCTAACAATGTGCTTATACATCCCTATGTGCCTATTGGTATTCTTGTCTGACAAATTTTGTTTGGTGAATGTTTCTTTGAATTTGATTCTCGACTTGAATGTTCCTAATGAATGAGATTACTCTCTTGTTGTACTACTCGGTTAGAGAGCTTTGGTGTTAAAGGTTTTACTCGATGATTTCAGCAGTTTTTGTTGCAATAGAATTTTTAAGGTTGGTGTGAACGACTATGGTATATGACTCAAGGTAGTTGAGTGTTGTATTTTCGATAATTTCCAGTACATTTGATTTAATTAATGAGAGTCGAATTTGGTGCCACCCAATGGAACTAAAGTTTGGTCAGGAGTGATCGAGCGGAACAAAATTCTGTTGTAATTGGAAATTTGTTTGTTTGCAGAGTACCTAACCATTACACAAGTATGTGTGGCGTGTGTTTGGACGCAACGCAACGCTGCTTGGCCTTAGCAGTGGTTACCAGGGCTTTGCCACAGTGACGCCGTGAACGTGCACGTCGCTGCAAGGCGACTGCGCGCCCTACTGGCGTTGCCGAGCGCGCCTTACTGGCGTTGCTGAGCGCGTCGCTGCAGGCCGAGCGCCTCGCTGAAGCCCAGCGCCTCGCTGCAGGCCGAGCGCCTCGCTGAAGCCCAGCGCCTCGCTGCAGGCCGAGCGCGTCGCTGCAGGCCGACTGCGCGCCCTACTGACGTGTTAAGCGCGTCGCTCCAGGCTGCTAGCGTGCTACTGACGTGTTAAGCGCGTCGCTCCACGTTGCCAGCGCGCCCTACAGTCGCAGTTGTGTGCGGCACTCCACGGTGCCAGCGCGCCCTACAGGCGCAGTTGTGTACGGCACTCCACGTTGCCAGCGCGCCCTACAGTCGCAGTTGTGTGCGGCACTCCACGGTGCCAGCGCGCCCTACAGGCGCAGTTGTGTGCGGCACTCCACGGTGCCAGCGCGCCCTGCAGGCGCAGTTGTGCGTGGCACTACGCGGTGCCAGCACGCCCCACTGGCGTTGTGAGACACGCTATCAAGGAGGCAGCGAAGACTCAGCCGCCTTGTTGGAAGCTGACGAGGACGTCAGAGCGTCAGGAGAGGCCGTGTTGGCTCAAAGTCACGCCATCAGCCAGTAGCCGTCCGGTTAGCGTACGGTCGATGTGCGGCAACCGACAGAAGTTCATAAAACGAGGCGAGCGGCGCGGCGTTGCAACGGTCACTTTTTGCTTGGACGGCGCTCGGAAAGGACTTGCTACCCGACAATTATCGTGTGCTTCGCTATTTTTGGTTTATGTTTTTGCTCGTGTACTGATTATTCTATTTCTATTTGATTATTGTTTAAAATGTTTGTCGTGATATTTTTGTAAAAGTGTAATTTAAAAGATAATAAACATTGTTTATTTTGTTCACGTATTTCAGTTCTGATTCCTAATAATATAATAAATTTTAAATCTGTTAACAATCTCTTCAATATTTGTTATACAATCTACTATTTATTCTACAATAACGATTTTGAATACAATCAATAAAATTCATAAAAAAATATCAGATTACAATTTAGATTAATAATATTATTCAGATTAGTCTAGTTTTAAATTGTCAAGAATAATAAATACATAATTGTCAGCTTGGTTTGTTACATTTTATCTATCTATCTATATAAATAAAAAGAAGTCCTGACTGACTGACTGACTGACTGACTGACTGACTGACTGACTGATTGACTGACTGACTCATCAACGCCCAGCCCTAACCCTTGGACCTAGAAAGCTGAAATTTTGCACAGAGGTTCCCTTTATAATGTAGACAAGGAATAAGGAAGGATTTTTCGAAATTCAACCCCTAAGGGATTTAAATAGGGGATGAAAGTTTGTATGGAAAATCGACATTTTCACGCGGGCGAAGCCGCTGGCAAAAGCTAGAAAATAAACACTTATCCAAAGAACAATTAGTTTAATCAGTGCAAAAAACTGCTAATATATTATAACTGTTATGCCTAAATATTCACAATGGCATCCTCATAATAACAAAATAAACAGCTTTATACGGTGGTTAAACTAAAACGAAAAAAAATTTTTTACTATAATTTATTATAGAACATCTAAACATCAATAATTTTATTGTATTGCTAAGACAAGCGTCAACTTAAATCTAAGATGATTTAGGTCAACTACATTTAAATCATTGGTAGTTTAGCTACTAGAATAATATATCGATGAAAATATTGTACGAAATACACTAACAAATATTATCAAACAATTCGAGCGTGTTTTTGTATTCTTTTCTTTTTCCTAGTGCTTGAACCAGTTAATGAAGAGCTCCTAATGGGTGCTGATTATGATGAGCCTGTTCATGTTCAGTGATTTTTGAGTATTAAATGAAGACATTGCAACTCTGAAGTCGGTTGTATTTTTATGAAAAGGTTATAAGTAGCAGTACTGATTTAATAATTATCTGCTTATTAATAATGAATATAGAACGCCTTTTCATAATATTTCAATTCAAGGTAATATTTTGGATAACACACAACAATTTCATCAATTTTTTAATAAAAAATTAAATAAAATGATTAAATTGTAATGCAATTATTACATTACTCATGTAGAGAGCTATTATAGTTGGTATTAAATACATTCCAAGCTTTATTTTTGAAGTATATTCAATTTGGATTGGATTATTTTTTGCTAAAATGATGACGTTTCTTAAACTCTTCCTTTCCGGTGATTGTGACCCTAAAACAGATGAACAAAAATAATGACAGAAGCATAATTTTATTATTAATTAAAAAATGCTGTGTTTAATCAATTTTAAGTGTCTGGACGCCGCGTAGCTAAGGTGACAATGATTCATTAACATCAGCCTATTAATGATCGCACAGTTGGGACACAGACGTCCTCTCTTTGAGACGGAATGGGCTATAATTTACCACGCGGGCCCAGTGCGGATTGGTAGATGTCACAAGTCTTCGAATTTTTGGTGCTAGGACATGCCGTTACTATTCTTTTGGATAAATAATATTACAGCATAATGGTTGCTGACAGGTTTCTTTTGTGCAATGCCTGACTTGAAAGAATTGTTACCTACAATTAACGTGCACATATTGATTAAATATAAGCAAAATACGAACATTATGTTCACTTACTTATCGACAAAATGTTGTATAATTTCGATAATCTTCTATGAACTATTGAACTTTCGTTCAGGAGATTTTGACCAGCCTTTATAAGGAAATATGTATAAATTATGGAACACACCGTAAAATGTGTGACTAGAATATTGGCTGCCGCAAGTTTTATACTCTGTGAACATAAACAAAATGCAGGTAAGACAACGAAAAGAGAATAGTGTAAATTAAAATATTATTATAGGTAATAAGAATAATATTATTATTATATATTTACAGATTTCAAAAACGCGTTGAACAACCCATAAGACGTTGACATGTAAATTATTGCAGACAGGCCCAAAGAATATATCATCTGCAAAAGAAATGCACCAATCAAACACTATTTATAATATATATCAATGGGAAAAAAGAAAAGACTGTTACCTGACCATTAAAGCAAATCGATAGATTCTTACTGCAAGTCAATAAGCACTTGAACTGTATAGCCCACTGTTCCACTTGTTCAACTGAAAGAAGATCATTCCACTCCGTACCATCTGCGGAGCATAATCTCGACTCAGCATCGTTAAACTTTATTTGAATATTAAATATACTATTGTTCAAACATTGCAACAAATTCTTCAAAATTGTTATATAAATGTACATTATTGTATGTTCAAAAATAAGGCGCTCTTGAGTTAATATATCAGAGACTATTAACATGACAACCTTTATTTCAAGCGGCTCCTTTTTTATGTAAACTTTTGAAACCAATTTAACTGTTAAAAGTAATACAGTTGAGATGGACGACAAAACTGATGTGATTATCGCAATCTTTTTAATTTTTTTTGAACATTTTATGTAAGTTGGGTCATTCTGGAAGTACTTGTGCACGGACAAGAAGTCGTCTATGAACAGTTTGTAAGAACGTGAACTTATAATGCCTCCTAGCATTATAATTGGACTAGAAAGGAAGTTCACAACGTAATACGTCTTCACCATTTTGACAACTCGTTCGTTGGTATTTTCAGAAATGACGTATAAGTTATTAACTAAAATAGCTGTAAATATGAATAATTCAAGATTTATACGTATTTGGCTTAAAATTTTACTTAATTTTGGTAGTAAAACGTAATTTCTGTAAACACCTCCAAAATTTTCAGCTTTTATTAAGGCATTTAAAATTTTCCTTGCCACCATTTTAGAACATGTACGGTTAGCAAACGTAATGAATTGGGTATGTGTACTCAAAATATCCAAGAGCATTGGGCTATACTTATATTATAAGGAGCTATTACGTTATTAGGCTAGACAATCGTTTGTGTCACAATAATAATATTAATGATATCCTGTCATATACTGCCACATCATATCTACGAGGCAAGAATTCGAGATTTTTCTTGAAAAATTATGAAAGACACAGTAATTAGTACTGATAATAAATGCCCAATAAAAGTGGCAGTGAAGCAAAATATTTTAAATAAATCCCATACAAATTTTCTAGTTTTTAAAACTGTAAGTTCTCAAAGCCAGTTCTGAAATGTATTCACGGAATGAATTTACTATAGAGTAAAAAATAGAATCAACTATTATAAATAATTATTTATTGAAATACGTCTTGAAATAAAACAATTAAGATATTAACAACTTTTTGTGTGTACAATGCTTTTCATCACAAGCTCTTACACAGTGCATTAACCAAGAGCTCTTAATGAATAGTTTTTTTTTACAACGTTGCCATGCATACTACGAATTTCTCCTGTATCGTGGGTGCGTTTATAAACATTTAAAATCACATACACAAATACCCAGACCCGGAACAACAGTTGCGGGGATCAACCATTGATGATCGGTTGATGCGATATTCGCTTCTAAAGCCCTAAAACTGCTTTCCACTTCGTCTATTTTTTGACTTGTGAAAAAAAGTTTTGGTTCCCCAAGATGATTTTTCAAGAGCTGTCGATAGACATACATTTATATGCGTAGAATTTATATAATGTAGAGGCTACCACATTTGTTTGAATTTCGCGTCATTTGTAGGGTAAGGGTTCACTTAAAGCACTCAAATTATTCTCTAAATATCAATTGTGTCAATGTACATAACGAATCAATAAGTTTTTCGTTTTATGCCATTTGGCTACGGAGCCCTATGGAAACATGTACTGGTTAATTAAATAAAATGATTGAATTGCAGTGCAATTATTATGTAAGCAATATAGAGTGATAGTATGACGGGTATTAAATACATTCCTAGCTTTATTTTAGATGTTAAAACAATTTGTATAGTATTATTTTTAACCATTATATTTAGGCTCTTGATGGTCTTGATTGTCGTCGATTGTGAATCTAAAACAAAATCACGAGGTTAACAAAAAATGTTACATAAAACAAAATGGTGACACCATTTTGTTTTATGTAAAATTTTTTGTTAAAAGTGTAGAAATATTTTTAAGCCGTTGGTCCCGGCTGTCATTTATAGATGTTTAACTGTCATTATAGCTAGTCAGTGGCCCAAAAGTCTGACAAACAGTATTACTAAAGGGTATCGTTTTACCCTGTCATAACTGGTTGTGCAGGTCAGATAGGCAGTTACCCCATGTAAAATACTGGTATTCAGCTTTATCCGGTGAGACTTGAAGCCTACCCAACCTAGCTGGGAAAAGGCTTAACAGATGACAACAAAAAAAGTAAATTAAAATTTGTAAGTTTTGATGCAGGGGATAATCTTCAGGACTTCTGATCCGATTCCAAAAATACTTTTACTAATGTGCTGCATTATCCCAGGGTGTCATAGGCATATAATATTGATTATGTTTGCGTTAAATTAAATCACGTTACCGCAGAAAGTTGCTAAATAAATTTATCACTTTTATTTCTTTGCAGGTTACTTGTAGGTATACGTTCAATTAGGTGATTAGAAACATATTAATTTTACTTACTTATCGACAAAGTGCTGTACAATTTTGATAATCCTTTATTTACTTTTGAACTTTCATTGATGAGATTTTGACCAGCAGCCATAACGAAATATGTATAAAATATTGAATAAAGCGTAAAATGAAACAGGAGCATTATGTTATAGAGTAGTCGAGAATCCTGAAAATATAAACATAAATGTAGAGTTACAGGCAATATAGATAGATACGGTATACAATGTAGGTATAAAAGAATTAACAAAGCCTTTTTGAAGCTGCCAACTAAGTATTCGTATAATCAAACTAATTACCCCTACGCAAAAATTATTGCTGGGTAACGATTTTTTTGTTTTAGTCATATTTTACTGTAAAATTCAATCAATATAACACTCTTAAAACATTGTGCTAGTGAATGCTTTGAATAGTAAACGGGTAATGGATGTAATTTAAGTAAAGAGACCTACCTACCTGATAAACGAAAATTAAAAAAAAAACTGTGTAAAATTTAGAACTTTGACCCCATATACCTTCGTAACTTAGGAGTTTCTCAGGTATTGTTTAGAACAAAAAAAAATGATCGCAGTGACGGAAAGAACAAGTGCCTTTTGACTTCGCTAAGGGTTACTTTTACACTATTTATTATTAGAGAATATAAAAACATAGTGAAGTAATATTTACATTATTTACAAAAGCATTGAACAACCCAGATGACGCAGATATGTAAATAGCTGAAGACAGGACCAACGAGTATAATATCTGCAAGAAAAATCACAGCTATGTAAATAATTATCGCGTGTAGATTTCAAAAAACCAGTTTATAATTGCAACATATAAGATACGTTTTTTTTGGTTTCGTATAACGAAGAAATTTACCTGAACATTAAAACAAACTGATAGATTTCTGCTGCAAACCAATAAGCATTTATACTGTGTAGCCCACTGTTCCACTTGATAAACTGTGAGACTATCATTCCACTCCCTGCTATCAGAGCATAATCTCTTTTCCAAGTCATTATATTTTACTTGAACATCAAATATATTATTGTTCAAACATGTCAGCAAGTTTTTAACCATTGTAATGTAAGTATACATCACCACATGTTCAGAAATTAGCTTTTCTTCTTGTATTAAATGTGATATTATTAAAACCAAAATTTTCATTTTGAGCTCCTCATTTCTTATGAAAACTTTTAATATCAATTTTGTTGCAAGTATTAATAATATTGAAACAATAGTCACTGTTGTGGTGATCACAAAATTTCTTTTCAACTTTTTTGAACATTTAATGTATATCGGTTCGTTCCGGTAGAAATGATGCACTGACATGAAGTTGTCTATGAACAGTACGTAAAAACGCGAGTTTAGAATTCCACTTAATAAAATTACTGAACAACTTAGGTTTTCTATAATGTCAAGTATTTCGACCATTTTGAAAAATCGTTTTACTACATGATCGGAAATAACGTGTATAGTATTGACGAAAATTACTGCAAATATCACAATTTCAAAAATAATACGTATTACGCATAAAGATTTGAGGTATTTTGGTAGTAATAGATAATTTCTGAAAATACCTCGTATATTTTCAGCTATGATTAAAGTTTTTATCATTTTTCTAGCCACCATCTCGAACGTTAATGTATTTATGTAGACACAGAGGACACTTTTAGTTGAGTAATTAATTGGGTACTATAGTAACATAATAAGATTAATAACTATTAATCATACAATAATAAAATTATAGTAGAAATAACTATTACTTTACAAGGTGACACATTATTGATACAATCATCAAAACTGTCAACATAATAAATTTAATGTTCAAAATTCAGTATTTTCTTAAAATATTCGATTCTGTTGCAGTAACTTTTCAAACTGTATTAAATATTACATGCAAAACACTAGGATAATTTATATTACTTGTGGCCAACTCACAATGATTCACAACATGAAAAAACTATAGATAGGGACGAAAAAAAAACAATGAAGAAAAACTAATCACATATTTTTTTGTAACAAACCCTTATTATGATATTTATTAATAAAATAATATGTGCGTAGTACACAAATTGTTATACCTATCTTCATTGTGCCATGATTTTCAACACAAAATCTTGCTCATCACTCTAAACATCTAATCAAGAGCTCTTAATTATGCTTTCTAACACTCAAATAAATAAACAGCTCTTATATTTCTAACAAAATTTATTTCGTACTTTTCTGTGTGCGTTTATTTAATTTTATACGTTAGATTTCTAATTTGACATTTATACAGCCAATCTTTTAGGTGACTACAGAAAATATCTACAAGAAGTACTAAGACATGAACAAAGATACTTAGATAATTTCAAAAACGATATCACTACACTCCATATTATAAAACAAAGTCCTCCGCCGCGTGTCTGTCTGTCTGCATGTTTGCGATAAACTCAAAAACTACTGCACCCATTTTCATGCTGATCTCCAATGGGTAGAGTATTTCTCGAGGAAGGTTTTAGCATATAATTAACCGACATCCACGCGGGCGCAGCAGCGGACATCAGCTAGTTTTAAATAAAATTATTGCATTGTAAGGCAGTTAATATGGAAGCAATATAGAAACTTAGTATTACGGGTATTAAGTTCATTCCTACCTTTATGTTAAAAGTACAATTAATTTGTATAGTATTCTTTTTAACCAAAATATTTAGATTTCTTATGGTCTTTATTTCCGGCGACTGTGAATCTACAACAAAATCACAAATACAGTAGGTGGCCAAATTATTAGGGACAGTGCTTGATTTTATGTAGTTTATAGTTTATTATGTATATTTGAAAAAATATGTTGAATTTAAAGGGTTATTTTATCTGATATAGCTACTGCTACAATTATTGTTTTTGCCAAGTGGCAACACAGTGAATCCGTGCGTCATTTGTCAATTTTGGAAGGTTTCTTCTAATTCGGTCGTTGTCTGTTAAAAAGCGCGGTACGCAGTATATATTTTTGAATTTTCAAGAAACAGTTTTTTCATTTGATTTAACCGACTTTTTTTGTCTAAAATAATCAAAAAGTAAGTAATGCCCCGTAGAAAAATAGTTTTGCTATGTTTTGTCTATGAATTTACATTTTATTAATAGTTAGACGCAATATCCTCAAATTTTCTTTTTTTTAGGATAGACAAGGCTTTGGACACCTCTCCAAGAAAATGTAGAGAGATACTAACATTGTTACTGCACTCCACTCATTCCCAGAGAGTCATAGCTGCTATGGCTGAGGTTTCAAAATCTGTCGTAAATCGAATAAAAATTAAAATTGACAATAAAAAGCCTGTTGAGGCAATTCGGGTTGGCAAATGTGGCAGAAAAAGGATCACCACACTTCGTACTGATCGAAGAGTTAGGAGCATCTGCCTCGAAACTCATAAAAAGAGTGTTGCTCATTTGACCACGATGATGAACGACGAGGGTGTAAGGATTTCGGACAGAACAATGCGTAGATGGTTGGTCGAATAGAACTTGACGGGACGGCGGCCTTCAAAAAAACCACGCCTAACCGACAGTATGAAAAAGAAACTACTCCAATGGGCCAGACAACATCGAAATATGACTGTCGCAGGTTGGAGTCGAGGAAAAATAACTTTTTTGAATAATGCAATTAGACAATAACTTTTCTACTATTTTCTACTATTCATTCTGTTAATTTACAGGTATGCCTTTCTGACGAATCAACTTTTCAAATTTTAGTCGACAAAAGTTCTTTTGTAAGACGAGGCCCTGGTCAACGATTCCACGCCGATTGCATCGTAGAAAGGGTTAAACATCCGGTTAGTGTTACGGTTTGGTCTGTCATCTCAGCCAAAGCCATGGGGTGCCTATACACCGTAAGAGGAACGATGAAACAAGACAAATACAAGCGAGTATTAGAAACCCAGGTATTGCCGCAGGTCAATGAATGGTTCCCCGATGATGTCGAATACATTTTTATGCATGACTCAGTACGCTGCCACAAAGCTAGAAGCGTTACTGCATTTTTGGCTGAAAGAATGACACTGTTTTGCCTTGGCCAGAGAATTCAACTGACATGAATCCCATTCAGAAAATGTGGGAACTCTCCAAAGGGGCCATTGCCAAAGAAGTGTCTACCACCGAAAGGCAACTTATAGAAACCCTCACCAGAGAATGGCATCATAATGTCAAACTAAAGGAAAATGCAAAACATTCTATTTAGAGCATGCCCCGACACATAGAACCTAGGTATCACCCTAGAACCCTAGAAGGGTGGTATTACCCTTTGCTGAAATAAGAGCTTCACTAAATATTTTTTTTTTACCTGATTAATAATGAACAGTTTTGTATACATTTTGGATTTTTTGTGATCCCAATAGAACATAGATACTAATAAAAAATATATAAGAGACCTACAACCAATTATTTATTACACAAATCAACTTAAACTCGAAAATTCAAAAATCTTATTGCTGTCCCTATTAATTTGGCCACCGATGGTATAGTTGAAACCTAAATAATAGTTGAAAAACGGTCGATTTTAACGGAAAAGAGGAAAGACCGATAAAACTAATCTTTGTAAAAGAAAACTTAAACAAAACTTTTTTACAAAACTAATCTTTTACAAAGATTAGCTTTGTAAAAAAGTATTTTTTGCTGTAATATTATGCACTACGGACATTGTTTAAAATTATTATCACTGTAATGAGAAAAGGAGTTCACTTACTTATTGATAATGTGTTGTATAGTTTCGATAAACTTTTATTTACTCTCGAACTTTTATTGATCAAATTTTGCCCCGCAGCCATGAGGAAATATGTGTAAAATATTGAGGATATCATGAAATGCAAAATGAGAGTAAGATTGATGAGTACTCGAGTATCCTGTAAACATACACAAAACAATTACTGCCAAGTAATATACAATATGTTAGTTTAAACGAGGGACATATTGAAACTTACATGATTCTAATAAAAATATGAACAAAAAAAAACACTGATATAAAAGACAGGCCAATAACAAATATTTCCCAAAAATTTCGCAACCCTTGCGTTTATCGCAGAACATGTGCGCGGGTCAACGACTTTTTTTAGGTGTAATCCATTTTTCCTTCATGTTTTAAAACTGGCGTAGGACAATGGTGAAAAAGAAATCCATACTTCCATACTAATATATACTAATTATACTATATACTAATCCTTCCTTACATAGTATAAAACAAAGTCGCTATTTTTGTCTGTTTGTTTGTCTGTATGCTTAAATCTTTAAAACTACGCAACGGATTTTGATGCGGTTTTTTTTAATAGATAGAGTGATTCAAGAGGAAGGTTTTAGTATATTTTATTTGAACGACATCCACGTGGGTGAAGCCGCGGGCATCAGCTAGTAATTTTATAAATGCGAAAGTAACTCTGTCTGTCTGTACAGACAGACAGACAGAGTTACTTTCAAATTCAAATCCAAATTTCATGCAAATTGGTTCAGTAGTTTAGGCGTGATTAAGTAACAGTACTCAATCACGCCTAAACTACTGAACCAATTTGCATGAAATTTGGTATGGAGATATTTTGATACCCGAGAAAGGACTTATGCTACTTTTATTAAAAAAAAAAAAACTTTATTCAAGGGGTTGAAAGGGGGGTACGAAAATATTACTTTTGGTCGCGATAACCGACATCCGCGCGGTTGAAACCGCGGGCATCAGCTAGTGTCTAATAAAGTGAAATCTGCAGAAGGTGTGGGCCATGGCACAATTACGTCACAATTAAAGGTTATACTTTTTTTTTACATATTTGGGACGAGAATTGAATAGGTACTAAATACCTTCCGTCAATAAGTCCCTCATTTAACGTAACATACTGTAAATACGGAAGAAATAAAACATAACTTTGTATTTACGTTTTGTATAAACGTATCGAACACTCCATACGTCGCTATAATATAAATAACTGGTTCCAGGATCAATGAATATAACATCTGTAACAAAATGCACAAAGTTACCTTCAACGTTCTTTATTATCTATAAGGATAATAATCACGGGCTGCGGGTTGTTGGAAAGAGATACCGCGGCCCGCAACACAAAGGGCTAAGAAGCAACATGGGTGGTTTTTAGTCAGTAGAAATCTGACACTCCCTTCCGTTACGCCCAGTGCGGGAAGAGTCATTTAATGATTACCCAACCACCATAAAAAAGGGTAATACTCACCAAAATGTATTTATTTATTTAACAATTTATGTACACACAGAAGACATCACAGGAAATTAACATAAAATAATAATTGAGTACAAAGGTACTGCTTATTTCTAATCATAATTTATCTCAAGATTTATTTAAATATTTTTCTAAGTTCGGTTTTTTAAGGGGTGTTGTCACGTATCTTCTAATAAATAAAGAGAGAAGTCCTGACTGACTGACTGACTGACTGACTCATTAACGCCCAGCCCAAACCCTTGGACCTAGAAAGCTGAAATTTTGCACAGAGGTTCCCTTTATAATGTAGACAAGGAATAAGGAAGGATTTTTCGAAATTCAACCCCTAAGGGATTTAAATAGGGGATGAAAGTTTGTATGGAAAATCGTCATTTTCACGCGGGCGAAGCCGCTGGCAAAAGCTAGTTCATAATATTTTACCTGAGCATTAAACGAAGCTGATAGATTTTTACTACAATTCAATAAGCTTATATAGTGTGCAGCCCACTGTTCAACTTGTTCAACCGTCAGAAGATCATTCAACTCGTTGTTATCTGAGCATAATCTCTTTTCAGTATAACTGTACATAACTTGAATATCCAATATACAATTGTTCAGACAATTCAGCAAGTTATTCATCATTGTAATGTAAGTGTACATAACCGTATGTTCAACAATAATCCGTTCTTCTATTATTACATTTGCCAATAAAAACACAAAGGTCTCCATGTCGAGCTCCTCATGTTGTATGAACACCTTTGAAAGCAATTTTATTATAAATGCTAATACATTTGAAACAGAAACCACTGTTGTGGTGATCACAAAAATATTGAGCAACTTATTTGTACTTTTGATGTATGTCGGATCATTTTGGAAGTAATGGTGTACGGAGTTGAAGTTGTCTACGAACAGTTTGTAAGAACGTGAGGTTAGAATTCCGTTTATTATAATAACTGGACTACCAAGAAAAACCGTTCCTTCATATATTTGTACCATTCTGAATACTCGTTTATTTGTTAGTTTAAAAACAATTTCGAAATAACAAAATAAAATTACTGTAAACAGCACAATTTCGAATATAATGCGCATTGCACTTAATATTTTTAAATATGTTGGTAGGAACACATAATTTCTGTAAACGCCTCTAAAAATTTCAGCTTTGATTAATGTTTTTATAATGTTTTTAGCCACCATTTGGAAGCTGGTTAGCAACCGTTAGGTAAGTAATAAATTGAGTATCTAGTATGAATGATGACATTAAGACAAACTTTTACATTTTTAGTTATAATCGATTCGTTAACAATCTAATCAGATAGACCTGTCAAATAGTTTTAAGTATTTATGTTTTAATATAAAAACATTGTGTTGTAATGACTCTCATTTTGGAAATATAAAATGAGACAAAACGTTATGCCTATATTGATTTTAGCTGAAAGCGAATATACAAGGTGTATACGTACCCTTCACAAAGCCGTCAACCAAGCATTATGTACATCAAACTAAGACGGGAGAATAATTTCCTTTTTCTTCTTCTTATCATGTAGGCAGTAAAGTCTAACAACCCTACACACCCTAGTGTCAGAGTTTCTAAACCGCCTTAAGGGCCTCTGACATGGTTTGACGACCGCCATTTTAGCGGCCGAGACCACCGGCTTATACGTGCCTTCTGAAGCACGGAACCATCTTTTTATCAGACAATCAGGTGATTCAAGCCTGCAATGTCCTAACCAAACCGGAAACAACTTTACAAAGTATGCTTCCCGTGGGAATCGAACCCAAGACCACCGGGTCACAAGGCAAACGCCTAAACCATTCGACCACGGAGGCAGTTTAATAATTGCCTTTCGACTTTTTGCGAAGTGGACGTTATGAGCTGATACGTTCGTTAAGGGTACTTTTACACCCTTAAGTGCTTGGCCAGACTGCAAACGCGGGTGCGGGGCGGGCGCGGCGCGACAAACTTAAACGTATGGAACTTCATTTGAGTGTCCATAGTGGGCACGCGGGCGCGGGAAGCGGCGCGGGCTACTTTCCGCGGGGAGCGCGCGGGCAACTCGTGCCATAGCTCGTTCATACAAGTGGCCGCAGTGAGTGCGCGGGGCGGCAAGCGATAAACCGCGCGGGAGCGGCGTATCTCAAACTTTAGTCTGCGCCAGATAACCAGATAAATTGGATTTATTTATTTATTTAGCTTTAACTTTTATAAGTTAAAGCTTAATAAATTAATCCAATTATTTATAGAACTATCCAATTAATTAAAATAACCGAATTTTAAAGAATTTTCCAATAAAAACAAGTCTTCGTCATCCATACCTATTATATTTTGACAAACACTGGACGGACAGTTGGACGCGACAACGCTCGGAACGAAATCGCGGTCCACTGCGGACAGGCAAATCGCGCGCGTTCCCGCACCCGCGCCGCTCCCCGCACCGCGCTTCCAGTGTGGCCCAGCACTAAGTTTTCACTCTGCAGGGTAAATCGAAACTAAAATGTATGTCAAAATGTACTACCTATTTTAGAAGAATTTATTTTATAATGAAATAAAATGTAAGACGATGTGAATCTTAATTGTCTGTCATCAGTTATTTTTGTTAAGATAGATTCAAAAATTGATTTTACTTTAGGAATAAAAAACAAAGCCAACTTCATCAAATAATCATTTAATCAAAAACAATAATAAATACAATACCGGTTATTATGAGTGTCAGACTTCTACTGACTAAAAACCAAACCCATGTTCCTTCTTCGCCCTTATGCCGAGGCCGCGTTATGCCTTACGATAATCCGCGGCCCCGACGGGATTCTAGCATACCTCATGCGCACTAACGCTTAATTCAGAGCTCCAAGGTTCGTGATAACAAACAGCTCTTATTTGATATCTCCAATATTATAACATAATAAAACACTTGCTTTTTTGGATATCTCAGAAGAAAAATAGTGTTAATTATTATACAAGTTTTCTAATGAAACATCAAATATTAACTTAATCATATATACGAATCGCAGTTACAATAAGTTTGTGCTAAAATATTGCTGACACTATTCTTAATATTATCGTTAGTTTGATATTTTAAACACACAAACACACACATAGCAGTTACTAAACCGAATTGCACAAAAACCCATTTAATTTGTAAAATAATAATTGTATAATTCTTTATATAAAATGGTTAAATTGCAACGAAATTATTATGTAAGTTATATAGAGAGTTAGTATTACAGGTACTAAGTACATTCCCAGTTTTAATTTAGATGTAAAATCAATTTGTATGGGATTCTTTTTAACCCACAGATTTAGATTTCTTATAGTCTTCATTTCCGGCGATTTCGGAGCTAAAACAAAAACACGAAGAATAATAAAAATATCAGACAAACCTTATTTTTCGGAGTTCAGGAAAATTGTATGTTTTGGCATGTCAAACGTTTTTATTTAAATTTTAGATTTCTTTTTAAAATTATATCGTCATCACAGATATTGTTTTAAATAATTACTGCTGTAACGAGGAACACGCGATACATAAAAAATGCGGTTCACTTACTTATCGACAAAGTGTTGTATAATTTCGATAGTCTTCTATTTGATCTCGCACTTTCATTTATGAGACCTTGTCCAGCAACCAGTAGGAAATAAGTATACAATATTGAATATACCATGAAATGTAAAGTTAGCAGGATGCTAACGAGAAGTCGAAAGTCCTGTTGACAGAAACAAAGATAACTGAAGTTGAAGGCAATATACATAGAAATGAATTAAATGAAAGCGTTAAAAAGTATTTACGTTATCTACAAACACGTTGAAAAGTCCGAATGACGCTGTCATATAAATAACTGAAGACAGGACCAATGAATATAGTATCTGTAACGAAATGTGAAGAGTTATATACCGTTAGAAATAATGATTATATTTTATCAGCATTCATCATCATCATCATCATCAGCCTATAATGTTCCCACTGCAGGGACTCAGGCCTCCTCTCTAGGAGAGGGATGGGCTATAATCTACCACGCGGGCCCAGTGCGGATTGGTAGATGTCACATGTCTTCGAATTTTTTGGTTCTAAGACATGCCGGTTTCCTCACGATGTT
This sequence comes from Diarsia dahlii, assembly GCA_949775195.1. Taxonomy (NCBI): domain Eukaryota; kingdom Metazoa; phylum Arthropoda; class Insecta; order Lepidoptera; family Noctuidae; genus Diarsia; species Diarsia dahlii. The sequence continues at coordinate 20,032,756 of OX459195.1, forward strand.
TTCCTTCACCGTTTTGAGAGCAGTGGTGATGAAATAAATTACACAAAGTAATGCGCCTGACAGGATTCGAAACCACGACTCACTGTTCGTAAGTCGGGGCCTCCACTGCTCAGTCGGGGCCGCCACCACTAGGCCACCACTGCTCAGTCGGGGCCGCCACCACTGGGCCACCACTGCTCAGCACTAGTGCCACTTATCAGCATTACAAACACCGAAATTGAAATATATTTTATTTTAACATTAGTTCTCTAAGTTGATTTTTTTAGGTTGTAAAACGATGTTGCTAGATATTGAATAATTTACCTGAACTTTAAAGCAAACCGATAGATTTCTGCTGCAATTCAGTAAGTATCTCAATTGTGTAGCCCACTGCTCAACATGTTCAACCGAAAGAAGATCGTTGCACTCACTGCTATCAGAGCATAACCTCTTTTCGATATCATTGTACCTTTCTTGAATACTAAATATACAATTGTTTAAACACTTCAACAAGTTTTTAACCATTGTAATGTAAGTGTACATTACTATATGTTCAAAAATAAGGCGTTCTTCTAATAAAATGTGTAATACTATGAACATTGTGGCTCTCACTGTAAGCTCCTCATTCCGTATAACAACCTTAGTAAGCAATTTTATTGTAAATGCTAATATAATTGAAACAGAACACATTAATGTAATGATCATAAAAAATCGTTTCAACTTTTTTGAATATTTTATGTAAGTCGGTTCGTTCTGGAAGTATTGGTGCACAGACATGAAGTTGTCTAAGAACAGTTTGTAAGAACGCGAGTTAAGAATACCACTTATAAGAATAAGGGGACTACCAAAAAATATCACTGTCCGAAATATTTGTATCATTTGGAAAACTTGGTCATTAGCAACACGATCAATAGTATTTATATTATTATTTAAAATTGCTGTATATACTACAATATCAAATATAATATGTATTGCACTCAGAATTTTCCGATATTTCGATAGAAACACATAATTTCTGTAAACACCTCTGAAATTCTCAACTTTTATCAACATTTTTATAACTGTTCTTGCCTCCATTTTGGAGCTTGTACGCTTATCAAACAGTCTAGTATTCGAATGAAATAAACACAATTATGTTAATAGGAGTCATTATTGATCGAGGTTTAGTTGACAGCTTAATGATAAGCTGTCTAGTATTTTAATGGTTACGTGTGCTACCATGCAAACCAATTCAAAACTGGAACAGTTTCTCTAACAGTTGTGTTGTATTGAAAATTATAATAAACCATTTCTTGCGTCAAAATAAGCGCAATTTGAATTAAAAATACATTTTATTGTTTTATGTTCTCGTACAAAACAGTAAATTACAATGTTTATTAACAGTCTTCCTATTACGGTGATTTTGTTTAAACTAAAACTTAAACTTACTTACACGTACTTAAACTTTTTGTTAAAACTTTTTTACAAAAAAAAACTGCCTTCAAGCAGAAGCAACCTTATCAAATAATCATCTAATCAAAAACAATAATAAATACAATAATTATTTCCTGTTATTGTACCATACGTCATGCGAAAGGCGTTAGTGGCCTAATTAAGAGCTCAAAGGTTCATGTTAATAAACAGCTCTTCTTTGAAATCTCCAATATTATAACAAAATAAAAAACGTGCTTTTTTTGTTATCACAGAAGAAAAATGGTGTTAATTATTATACAAGTTTTCTAATGAAACTTAAACAATTATTCAATCAAATATTACTCATTTTACATGTCACCAATTCCCAGGGCCTGCAGTCTCTACACTAAATATCGTTAAAAATCTGTCGCAAAGTCGTATCGATGTCAAATTTCTTGTAGATTTTCAGCTTTATTTCAACAGTATATGATTGAAAATCTATTAGAGAAAGTTTACGATTTTACGACTTAGCGACATTCGTAGCGTCGTTATTAGTGTAGAGACTGCAGCCCCTGTTACTGTAAGTTCGTATTAAAAAAAAGCCTATTAGTATTGCTGACATTATTCTTAATATTAGTTTTTAGTTAGTTTGATATTTTAATTAAACACACAAATACACATAGCAGTTACTTCAGTAAACAGAACAGCGTAAAAACCATATTGTAATTTATAAAATAATAGGTATTTATAATTCTTTATATAAAATGGTTAAACTGCAACGAAATTATTATGTAGGTTATATAGAGAGTTAGTATTACAGGTACTAAGTACATTCCCAGTTTTAATTTAGATGTAAAATCAATTTGTATGGGATTATTTTTAACCCAAAGATTTAGATTTCTTATAGTCTTCATTTCCGCCGATTTTGGAGCTTAAACAAAAACACGAAGAATAATAAAAATATCAGACAAGACAATTTTTTTGAAAATTCTATGTTTTGACATGTCAAACGTTTTTATATAAATTTTATATTTCTTTTTTAACATTAAATCGTCATCACAGATATTGTTTTTAATGATTACTGCTGTAACGATGAACACGATGAATAAAAATGCGGTTCACTTACTTATCGACAAAGTGCTGTATAATTTTGATAGTCTTCTATTTGCTGTCAAACTTTCATTTATAAGATCTTGTCCAGAAACCAGTAGGAAATAAGTATACAATATTGAATATACCATGAAATGTAAAGTTAGCATCATGCTAACGAGTATTTGAAAATCCTGTTGACAGAGACAAAGATAACTGAAGCAGCAGGCAATATACATAGAAATTAAATGAATGAATTTTATTAAGTACGGTATTTACGTTATCTAGAAACATGTTGAACAGTCCGAATGACGCTGTCATATAAAGAACTAAAGACAGGACCAATGAATATAGTATCTGTAACAAAATGTATTACCGTTAGAAATATTGATTAGGTACATTTTATTAGCCTTACAAACACGAAGTTTAAATATATTTTATTTTAATATTCGGTTGATTTTGTTAGGTTGCAAAAGGAATTTGTTGGATATTGAATAATTTACCTGAACTTTAAAGCAAACCGATAGATTTCTGCTGCAATTTAGTAAGTATCTGAATTGTGTAGCCCACTGCTCAACATGTTCAACCGTAAGAAGATCGTTGCACTCACTGTTATCAGAGCATAACCTCTTTTCAATATCATTGTACCTTTCTTGAATTCTAAATATACAATTGTTTAAACATTTCAGCAAGTTTTTAACCATTGTAATGTAAGTGTACATTACTGTATGTTCAAAAATAAGGCGTTCTTCAAATAAAATGTGTAATACTGTGAACATTGTGGTTATCACTGTAAGCTCCTCATTCCGTATGACGACCTTAGTAAGCAATTTTATAATCAATGCTAATATAATTGAAACAGAACACATTACTGTAGTGATTACAAAAAATCGTTTCAACTTTTTTGAATATTTTATGTAAGACAGTTCGTTCTGGAAGTATTGGTGCACAGACATGAAGTTGTCTAAGAACAGTTTGTAAGAAGGCGAGTTAAGAATTCCACTTAAAAGGATAACAGGACTACCAAAGATTATCATTATCTGAAATATTTGTATCATTTGAAAAATTCGATCATTTGCAACATGAAAAACAGAATGCTGAATATTTAAAATTGATGTATATACTACAATATCAAATATAATATGTATTGCACTCAGAATTTTCCGATATTTCGATAAAAACACATAATTTCTGTAAACACCTCTGAAATTCTCAGCTTTTATCAACATTTTTATAACTGTTCTTGCCTCCATTTTTGAGTTTGTACGCTTATCGAACGGTCCAGTATTCGAATGAATTCAACACCTATAATATAATTATGTTAATAGAAGTCATTAATTACCGAGTTTCAGTTGACAGCTTAGTGATAAGCTGTCTAATGTTTTATTGGTTACGCTTGCTACCATGCAAACAAAAAAACTGGAACAGTTTATTTAACAATTGTCTTGTAATCATATGAAACCATTTTTTGCGTCGAAATAAGCGCAATTTAAATAAAAAAATACACTTTATTGTTTTATTTTCTCGTACAATACAGTAAATTACAATGTTTATTAACTTCTTATTTCTAAGTCTTCCTATTACGGTGATAAGTAAAAACGTTCATTATGAGGCTAATGGCGGGATTAAAATAAACCCCTTTAAACAATTATTATTATTATTCTCTTGGAAGGAGTTGGGGGAGGCCTTTGCCCTGCAGTGGGACAGTACAGGCTAAATAAAAAAATAAATAAAAAAAAAACAATTATTTATTTAAAAAAGATAATTTTAACTGATGATAACAGACTACAGGTGTCTCAAAATTAAACAAGAGGTACATTTTTTTTTTATAAACTCAGTATATTCATGCATTCACTCTCTAAACTAAGCACTTAATCAGGAGCTCTTATAAAGAGTTTCAACAAAATACTACTCATATTATAAGAAGTATATTAATTGACACAACGATAACAATAGGATCATAATTACACGATATAAAGTTTTGGTAGTGGTGGAACCATTCCCTATTTTAGCGTTTGTTATCGATATGTCCCAAATGGATTCAAATAATTGAATTTAAAAAAAGCCCTAAGCTCGTGAGAATAAGTCGTATTAAGTTTGAAGTAAATTCTAAAGCAGCGGTTATTCTGAAGCAGCGGTGGCCCAGTGGTGTCGGCCCCGACTTACGAACAGTAGGTCGTGGGTTCGAACCCAGGCAGGCGCATTACTTTGTGTAATTTATTTCATCACAATTGCTCTCAAAACGGTGAAGGAAAACATTGCGAGGAAACCGGCATGTCTTAGAACCAAAAAATTCGAAGACATGTGACATCTGCCTATCCGCACTTGGCCCGCGTGGTGGATTATAGCCCATCCCTCTCCTAGAGAGTAGGCCTGAGTCCCTGCAGTGGGAACATTATAGGCTGATGATGATGAAATTCTAAACAGCTTCGTTTCTTTATTACCGAGCTTTTTCCAAACCTATTGGTACATTTTCCCTTAATATATTATGCATATTAATAAAAACAAAACCTTTTTTTGTCTACGTATATTGACGAACACCAAACTTGCATTGAAACAAAAACATTATAACATGCTTCAGTATGTAGAAAAAAATTCATGTTTGCACTTATTTTGAATTAAATACTTCTTATTTTTAAATACCTCTAAGTATTTTAGTGTAAAACACAGCAAATATATTTGACTATCATATTTGATATATTTTAAATGTTTGTAATTTATATTTAACACACCAAAAAATTAAATATAGGTACATTAAAAGATAATAAGCCTGTAGAGTTATTGTTACAAAAGTATTAATAATTAAAAAAAAATAGTTTTGAATCTATAAATTAGTTTCATCAAAAGTTTTTCCTCAATGCACAAAAGAGAAGAAAAACGAAAGAAATTAAGAACTCTTACTGTGGACTGAGGCCGTGTTAATAAACAGCACTTAAGTGTGAGTCATGTATCGTACATGGCACCTTGCACAAACTATAGTGTGAAGTAAGAGTACACACTCAGCGTTCATAGTCAGCTGTAGTCATTCGCGCATTATTCAAATAGCAGTAGTTACGTGGTAGTTAAATATATGCAATAAACAATCTTCTTTGTTGACTATTCGTGACATTTCATTCAAGCTAACAATCAAGGTGTGCGACCCAGTCAGCAGCGCGTATATCATAATGGTCCTTTTTTTTTTTGGTGGGTGGAAAATCATCGAATAACCCCCCCCCCCCCCCGCTCTTGGGCAGAGCGAAGGGGAGTGTCAGACTTCTACTGACTTTAAACCAAACCCATGTTCCTTCTTCGCCCTTGTGTCGGAGCCAAAAAGCTCAGGTTATAATATAAACATTTATGAAGACATAAATATGAATAACACTAGCTTTTGCCAGCGGATTCGCCCGCGTGAAAATGACGATTTTCCATACAAACTTTCATCCCCTATTTAAATCCCTTAGGGGTTGAATTTCGAAAAAATCTTCCTTATTCCTTGTCTACACTATAAAGGGAACCTCTGTGCAAAATTTCAGCTTTCTAGGTCCAAGGGTTTGGGCTGGGCGTTGATGAGTCAGTCAGTCAGTCAGTCAGTCAGTCAGTCAGGACTTCTCTCTTTATTTATATAGATTATAATATTTGTGAAAATATGTTGATTCAATAAAAAAAAAATCTTGTCGGCTATAAAACCAAATTAATTGTACATCATTATTGTAAATAACAGCTTAGATATAAGGCTAGATGCATGTAAAATTTAGCCATGTAATCGTGTTATTTTTGTTATTAGTCCTTGTTAGAATAGTTTTATTCACTTCTAAGGCATATAGGAGCCTTATTGCTTATGTATTAACGTAAAGAACCACTTTTGTTTACTGTTTAGCGCCTTTTAGTGCCTAATACATAAGTATAACTTGTTATGTACAACAAAAACGTAGAAAATCTACACATGTAACCTAGATATATAAGATTTTTACATTGTATGTTCAACTCTGACCTAATATGTACTAGATTTTACTATTTCCAAGTATGTAACTATGTATTTCAAATTGTGTCTTATGTACAATAAATAAAAGCTGCTTACACACATATACAGACATGCGTTTACAGCTCACACACACATATACATCATAAATAGTCGCCTCTCATTGGCCAGTCAAAAAGTTGCCGCATTTTCTCACTGCCGCGCCTAGCGCTAAGATGTTAAGGCTATAAATATAGCCCGCCCACAAAATTCTGATTCACTATTCGATTGACCGCTGCTTGAAGACACCACCTACATACGAAGATCACCGTCTCCCCTACACTCCACACGCACTACACTCCACATCGCAGCGCCCTTGTTTTTACTGAAGAAATCGTCTTTCATTTATCATCCCGATCCTGCTGAACATCCTGAATATCAAGTACATCAAGTTACCTATGGTTACAAGTCTGCAAAAGTTAGGCGTATCACTCTGCTGAAAAAGTCTGCGCCTTTCAATGGTCCTTCTCGGCCGGATCGCTGTATCAAGCTTTCAAGAAAGAAAATTCAAGATTTCGTCATTCAAGAGAGAAAATATCAAGTTCTCTGCACGAACCTTTCAAGAAAGAAACGTTCCAGTCAAGAAAGAAACAAGTACGCGCGAGTGTTAGTAGTCGGTCTTGCCTAACCGCTGCTAATTACTTGGAAGCAATCATCATTTATCACTCGTACGTGGCCACCTAGCGGTGTTAAACGGCCTATATCGTACGGAGGCATAGTGGACGAACTGACGCCTCCACGCACCATCCCTGGTGTTACAGTCAGACCCCGCCGGTACGGTGTTGGAACGCTCTGGGGCCACTGGTTGGCACGCAACGACGGATGTGGTTTTCCCCCCATGTTCTGATGCGCCCGTGAGCACCTTCGCCCTCTGCTGGGAGGTTCCCATACCCTCCTTTCCTTATACGTTCCTATTCCTGTTCGGCATCCCTACGTTAGTAGTCCGACAGGCAGCTAGACAAAGTAGGCGTCACATCAAGAAGAACAATAAGTGAAAGTGATAAAGTGATAAAGTGATAAAAAGTGTTAAAAAAGTGTTAAATTCTAAGTAATTGGTAGGATTAGGGACCCTCTTGCGCGATGAGTGACGCACGTGTATTGCGTTCAGGCAAATCTACGCCTCTCACAGACGCCACGCCGGCGTCCGGTCAGACTACGTCGGCCGAAACAAATACGTGGAGTAATGGCACCAGCATAGAGGACACGAGCGGTGACAGCAGCACATCACGTAACGAGCAAACGATAGTCAAAGATAGGTCCGCGCAAGTCGATTTAGATAATACATTAGTAAGGAGTGCGCCGGGCACTGTAGTTAATGTCCCCACGACGGATAGGGCGTGTAGTAGATTATCTATGTTAAAAGCAGAGCTAGAGTTACATAATTCCGAGTTAGCACGAGCTCAGGCGGCATCCGCAGTTGCTATGAGTCGTCTAGAAATAGCCAGGATCGAACTGGAAAGTTCTAACGACGCGGAGCGCCCGCCTAGGTTAGAAGAGTCGCGTGTTAAAGGCTGGATTTCGGAACAATGTGTAGCAGACAGGCCAGCTATCTTAGATAATACCCAAGTCCCGGGACAGGCCCCGCGATCACCCACTATATGTAGGAAGGAACCACGCGTTGGAAACGACATGTCAAATAGTGGCAGCGACATGGCGATGCTGGCCAACGCGATAATGCAGGCGGTAAATTCCAATAAATCAGACTCCGCGGCTCCCAAGTTCATCCACGAACTGCCCCACTTCGACGGGGCGATTGCCGAGTGGATAGCTTTCAGATCAGTCTTTAACGACACAGTAGGCATGTTTTCTGACGTACAAAACGTAGCCCGCTTAAGAAAAGCACTAAGAGGTGCAGCCCGCGAAACCGTTAGGGCGTTATTATTCACGGTGTCGGATCCGTATGAAGTCATGGACGCTTTAGAAAGGCGTTACGGCCGACCAGAGTTACTCGTCTTATCAGAACTCGAAAATATAAAACGCATGCCCCGCATGAGCGAAGACGGGCGCAATGTCAGTAGTTTCGCGAGCAAAATAGCCAATACAGTTGCGGCGATAAAAGCACTCGACCAACCGCAATATCTGTATTCACCTGAGTTAGTGAGTCGAATTGTAGAAAAACTCAGTTTAATTTTAAAATATAAATGGTACGAGTTCCGATCAGAGCGCTCCGGGGCGCCGGAACTAGAGTTATTATCTCGATTTCTAAACATCATGGCCGACCAGTGCGGTGCCATGTTCGCCTATGATGCAGCGCGTGATGAAAGGAAAAACCGTAATAGGCCGCGCACGGTGAACACGGCTCGCGAACGCCCACAGTCACGTAGCCGGCATAAAGATGACTCCGATTCCTCATCGGATGAATCAGAAATCGAGGAAAAAACGCGCAATAAAACGGTCGCCACTGTTAATAAATCCAACTCTAAAAAACAGGCGCCGAAATCGCAAAAGCCACGCCCATCACGACCGAATAGCGAGTCGTCAGCAGAGGTAAATAAAAATAAAAAATGCGTATTTTGTGCGGGAAACCATACCGCCGCGGAGTGTGCAGACTTCGTGAAATTACCAATAAAAGAACGATGGGACGCGGCCAAACGTGAAAAGTTGTGTTTTAGATGTTTAAGTAACTCGCACATACGTACATTCAGATGTAAATACGTACCATGCGGAATAAACGGGTGCGAAGCATCGCATAATAAAATGTTGCACGGCAGCGGCAATACAGCTCTGCCTACCCGCGGTAATGTAAGCTCGATAAATCATATACATACCTCTAATACCTACCTAAAAATAGTTCCGGTGGAATTAAGCGGTCCGATAGGTTCGACAGCCACTTACGCCTTACTTGATGAAGGTTCAACTATGACGCTTGTTGAACGAGGCGTGGCCGACAGCGTTATACCTAGGGGTCGCAGCCAACTATTATCTCTAGAGGGGGTGGGAGGTAATCGTATAGACGATGCAGAGTCGTGTCACGTCAATTTATCGATCCGCGGTTTATGTAGTCGAAACTTAGAAACTATGAGTGCAAACACCATAGAGAATTTAAATCTATCTCCACAGGAGGTAAGCAGGGACGTAGTGCAACAGTGCAGCCACCTAGCAGAGTTAGAAGATGAGCTGTGCTACGAGTTGGGAAAACCGACTATTTTAATAGGCCAAGACAACTGGCATTTAATCACGTCCAGACAACTTCGTGTCGGCAAAAAGACCCAGCCCGTAGCATCGCTGACCAAGTTAGGTTGGGTGCTGCACGGGCAAGATGCACGTCCACGTAGTACCGTAGCGCTGGTTAACCACGTACGGCCCACTACAACAGATGACCCCGCGTTAGAACTTATTAGGAACTTTTTCAGTTTAGATTCGCTAGGAATAGAGCCACGACGGCCAACGTCTGACCCCGAGCAGCGCGCCCTAGCGATCTTAGAAGGAACTTGTAAAAAAGTAAGCTGTAATAGGTTCGAAACGGGATTACTGTGGCGCACAGACGATGAGGTAATGCCGAATAATAAAAAACAAGCTCTCAGTCGTCTGTATAATTTGGAAAATAAATTAGATAAAAACCCAAATCTAAAAACCGAATATAGCAAGCAGGTTAATAACTTGTTGGAAGCGGGCTACGCCGAAAGGGTAGACACCCCAGCTACATCGCCACGCAGCTGGTACTTACCGCACTTTTCAGTAGTGCATCCACAGAAGGGTAAGGTACGTTTAGTGTTCGATGCAGCAGCTAAGTATGGGGGAAAAAGTCTAAATGACGCGTTATTAGCAGGCCCTGACTTACTCCAATCGCTATTCGGTGTGCTAGTTAGATTCAGGGAGGGTAAAATTGCAGTAGTAGCAGACATAAAAGAGATGTTTTTGCAGGTCAAGATCGCTATGCAGGACCGCGATAGTTTGCGATTTTTATGGAGGGGCGAAGATAGGGTAGGACCACCGCAGGAGTACCGAATGACGTCGTTGATATTCGGGGCGGCATCCTCTCCGTGTACCGCTATATACGTGAAAAATAAAAACGCAGACGATCACGGCCATCAATATCCCGAAGTCGCGAGAGCCACGGTGCGTAATTTTTACATGGACGATTACCTAGGCGCGTTCGACAGCGAAAGCGAAGCGAAGCGAGTGATAGACGCTATGTATAAGGTCCACTTAAACGCATCTTTCGAATTACGCGGATGGGCATCGAACGTGCCGGCTGTTATAAGTGACGTCACAGATACGCGCAGTAGCGATTCGACTACGCTAGGGAAAAGCGATACAGAACGAACATTAGGTCTGATATGGAATCACGCACGCGATACGTTGGGTTTTAACGTCAACTTAAGAAGTACGCCCGCCAGCGTCATACAAGGCGACACTCTGCCTACCAAGCGACAGGTAACTAGCGCGGTCATGTCGGTATTCGACCCACTAGGTTTAGTTTCGCCAATTACGATGATAGGCAAATGTCTCATACAAGAAGTATGGCGCAGTGGTATAGATTGGGACGATCCCATCACAACCGAGCATCACGTGACGTGGTTATCTTTCATTAAAAACTTACAGCTATTAAAAACGTTAGAAATAGATAGATACGTACCTGCTACACCCCCTAACGAAGGGGAGTTACACATTTTCTGTGACGCTAGTGAGAAAGTGTATTCAGCCGCGATTTATTTCGTAAGTACGAACTCGGACGGTACTAAAACATCACGACTGATAGCAGGTAAAGCCAAAGTGGCTCCGCTGAAACCTATTTCGATACCCCGTTTAGAGCTTCAGGCTGCAGTGTTAGGCAGTCGATTAGCTGAATCAGTCAAGCGCGAGTCCGATTATAAAACATTAAATTGCTTCTATTGGTCTGACTCTAGAACCGTATTAGCTTGGATTAAATCGGACCCGCGCACTTTCAAGTCGTTTGTAGCTCATAGACTGGCTGAAATCGAAAGCCTAACTACTCCAGCTAACTGGCGATGGGTACCCAGTGCTGATAACGTCGCGGACGACGCGACCAAGGGCATTCCTGTCGATTTTGACTCTAACCACAGATGGTTTTATGGACCCGAGTTCATAAGGGGCGACCCCGCATTATGGCCGCAGGAAAAGCGAGCCGCGGAGCCGCCACCCCCTTCAGGGGAGGAAAGAGTTCTTAAGCAAGTCCATGTGATTATTAGGCATGACGTTAGCGATTATTTACCAAAGTTAGAACGTTTTTCGAAATACACTCGATTAGTGCGTGTTGCTGCCACCGTTCTGCTCGCCGCCGAGGTATTTAAAGCCAAAATGCTCAAAAGAATCACAAGTAAAGAACTGGCACCAAGCCATATAAAACTAGCTGAACTGCTGCTAGTAAGAAGGAGCCAATATAACTCGTTCGGCGAAGACATCACGACGATTGAGGCTGGACGGCGACCACCGAAGAAGTCCCCGTTCTACAAGCTCTCCGTGAAGATCGACCGCAACGGTATCCTGTGTCTAGACAGCAGAATAAAAGAAAAGCAAAACCTGCCAGTCCTACATGCCAAAGAAGGCTTTACTCAGCTGTTGGTGCATCACACGCACTCAACTTTCAACCACGGCAACCATCAAACCGTCATGAATGAGCTGAGACAACGCTACCACATAATAGGACTGCGCGGCGTTATACGCTATATTTGCAACAAATGCCAATGGTGTCGGACCTATAGGGGGATCCCCTCAAAAATTCCCTTAGGCGACTTACCAGCTGAAAGGCTGGCCCAAAACCAACCGCCCTTCACAGCTACCGCGGTGGATTATTTTGGGCCCATGCATGTCAATGTCGGGCGAAGGCTAGAGAAAAGGTGGTGCGCCTTATATACCTGCCTCACCACACGAGCAGTGCACCTAGAGGTGGCCACATCCCTCTCGGCCTCCTCTATGATCATGAGCCTGCGCAGAATGATAGCTCGCCGCGGCACGCCGACTGTAATATATAGCGACAACGGAACCAACTTCGTTGGCGCTGAAAAGGAAATATCCGAAGCCATGCAAGGCAATGACCAAGACTTAAGAGCTTTCGCGTCTGAAAAGCTGATCACCTGGAAGAAGATACCACCTGGTGCCCCAAACATGGGCGGCGCCTGGGAAAGAATGGTCAGATCGGTGAAAACAGCATTACGAGTCACTCTGAAAGAAAGGTTTCCTCCTGACGATATATTACACACGTTAATATTAGAGGCTGAACACGTGGTAAATTCGAGGCCATTGACCCCGGTGAATCCCAACTTAGATGAAGAAGCGTTGACCCCTAATCACTTCCTAATAGGGCGCTCAAGTGGGATGTCACCCTTTGGTTCGTTCAAAGACGCACAGCTGACTTCACACTCCTGGAAAGCTAGTCAAGCATTAGCCGATGCCTTTTGGGCAAGATGGACGGCAGAATACAAGCCTCTCTTGATGCCCCGACCTAGCGCCAATTCCCAACATAAGAACTTAAAAGTTGGCGACATCGTCATAATATGTGATGGCACGATGCCCAGAGGAGTGTGGCCTCGGGGTGAGATCATGAAAGTCTACCCAGGCCCAGATGGACGAGTACGAGTAACTGAGATAAGAACAGCTGCTGGATTACTTCGTCGCCCAGCCTCTCGCCTCATCTTAATCCCTACAGCGGACTAAAACCTTTTAAATGGTGCTCGCGCACGAGGGGGAGATTGTAAATAACAGCTTAGATATAAGGCTAGATGCATGTAAAATTTAGCCATGTAATCGTGTTATTTTTGTTATTAGTCCTTGTTAGAATAGTTTTATTCACTTCTAAGGCATATAGGAGCCTTATTGCTTATGTATTAACGTAAAGAACCACTTTTGTTTACTGTTTAGCGCCTTTTAGTGCCTAATACATAAGTATAACTTGTTATGTACAACAAAAACGTAGAAAATCTACACATGTAACCTAGATATATAAGATTTTTACATTGTATGTTCAACTCTGACCTAATATGTACTAGATTTTACTATTTCCAAGTATGTAACTATGTATTTCAAATTGTGTCTTATGTACAATAAATAAAAGCTGCTTACACACATATACAGACATGCGTTTACAGCTCACACACACATATACATCATAAATAGTCGCCTCTCATTGGCCAGTCAAAAAGTTGCCGCATTTTCTCACTGCCGCGCCTAGCGCTAAGATGTTAAGGCTATAAATATAGCCCGCCCACAAAATTCTGATTCACTATTCGATTGACCGCTGCTTGAAGACACCACCTACATACGAAGATCACCGTCTCCCCTACACTCCACACGCACTACACTCCACATCGCAGCGCCCTTGTTTTTACTGAAGAAATCGTCTTTCATTTATCATCCCGATCCTGCTGAACATCCTGAATATCAAGTACATCAAGTTACCTATGGTTACAAGTCTGCAAAAGTTAGGCGTATCACTCTGCTGAAAAAGTCTGCGCCTTTCAATTATATTTTATCAGTTAACCTTCAAACACACAAAACGACATTTCAAATAAAATTGTTAAATTGCATTGCAATTATTATATAAGAGATATAGAGAGACAGAATTAGAGGTATTAGGTACATTCCCAGCTTAATTTTATGAGTATAACATATCTGAATAGGATTCTGTTTGACCAGGAAAATTAATTTTCTTATACTCTTCGTTTCTGGTACTTGTAGATCTAAAAAAATATTAAAAATAAGTAAATTAATAAATCCTACTGTAAATCGCGAATTTTATTAACAAAACAGAAAAAACTGTTTCCCAGCAATAATTCTAGCGTAAAGTTACATAATTTTATGTTCAGAATGCTTAGTTGACGGCTTTGTTAAGGGTCCGTTCATATCCCGTATAGGACCATATTGTACTTCGTTTTGCGAGCTATTTTGACCTACGCCTGAATAAGGGCATAGTTACGTTGATTAGAAAATACCTAAATGTATGCAGTAACTTAAATCCATATTTAAATGACTGGGTTCCAAGTTTCGAAAAAAAAACACTTATCAGTGTTTTACTAATATTGTTGATATTAGCAGTAAGTTAACAAAGAGTTTTGCTTATAATACGGCAATAAAAGAAAGCGTAGGTTATCTAATATTTCGTTAACTTACTTGATAAAAGGGTGTATAACTTCGATAGACTTCTATTTAACATTGAAAATTCATTGATTAGATTTTGACCAGCAATCATTAGAAAATATGTATACATAATGGAATGTACCATTAAGTGTAATATGAGCAAAATGCTTATAGCATGTTGTGGATCCTGTGAACATAAATCAAACCAGAATTAGAAGCTGTAGTTACCGTGACGTCTCAAACGAGTACCTACCCTTTTAATATTACTCCAGTGTTGTAAATAGACAAAGTCATAGAGAGCGTCTAGCGCTATCTCTTTCCCTCTATGGTAGAAGATTTAAAAAATTCTCTTTTAAGGCATTATGATAGGCTACCTGTACTTAAACATAATCCGCGAAATGTGGGTGTATTATTGGATACATATCTGTTTAACCCTTCAGGGATTACGAGTGTGATGTTGTGTTATGTTATATGTTTTAGTTAATATTTACATTCTTTAAAAACGACATGAATATTCCGTATGACGATGCAATATAAATAGCTAAAGCCAGGACCAATGAATATAACATCTGCAACCAAAAACACAGAATATTGGAAAAATAATTATTTACATCAAATTAGAACCAACGATGATTCGTTTATAGAATTTACCTGAGCCTTGAAACAAACCGATAGATTTCTGCTGCAAACCAATAGGCATTTATACTGTGTAGCCCACTGTTCCACTTGATAAACTGTGAGACTATCATTCCACTCCCTGCTATCAGAGCCCTTTTCAATATCATATTTAAGTTGAACATCAAGTACACTATTGTTCAAACAACTCAGCAAGTTTTTAACCATTGTAATGTAAGTGTACATCACCGCATGTTCAAAAATAAGGCGTTCTTGTAGTAACAAATGTGAAAATATTAAAAACAAAGAGTTCACTCTGACTTGGTCATGTTTTACCAAATACTTTGTGAGTAATTTTACTAAAAGAATTAATGCTAGAGAAATATAAGTCGCTATTGACGTGAGCGTAAAGATCATTTTCAACTTTTTGGAACATTTGATGTAAATTGGTTCAGTCTGAAAGTAATGATGCACGGATATGAAGTTCTCTACGAACAGTTTGAAAGAACGGGAACTTAGAATACCACTTATTATAATAATTGGACCACCTAAGAATTTCAGAAATTCGAATATTTGTATCATTTTGGAAATTCGATCGTTTGTGTGCTGAGAAATAGAAGTTAAATTGTTTATAAAAATGGCTGTATGAAGCACTATTTCAAAGAGAATGCGTATTTTACTTCGAATTTTAGCCGATTTTGATTGGAAAGCGTAATTTCTGTAAACACCTCTTAAATTCTCTGATTTTATTAAAATATTTACTATTTTTCTTGCCACCATCTTGAATTTGAGGTGTTTACTACGCAACTGTTCAAGTATAATAGAAATGAATTGGGAATATAGTTGATTACATTAAAAGGTAATATTTTGTTAACAGGTTGTTGTTTTATTGTTCTTGTTTTAAGTATTTAACTTTAATTACTGCATCTACAGGCTGATTCACAAATAGAGTAATGTTTTAAATATCCATTTAGGCAAACCAGATTATCACACCAGTTTAACAAAAAGGATTTGATTTCTCGTTTGTCACACCACTGATTTTTTCATAATATATAACTAGTGTTGTCCTACTTAGTGAAAATAAAAACCTTTTATTTTATAAATACAAAATAATATATAAATCTGTGTTATAAAATTTTCTATGCATTCAGTATGATGGAAAAAGTTAGTAGTAACCAATTTCGTGTTGATATCTCTTCCACCCTTTAGAGTTACAAAATGTTTATTTAAATTTTGTGACAGTTCGAATATAGTGAGTGTAAATTATTAAATACAATTCAATCTATATCTATACGTATATATATAAAAGGCAAAACTGATTGTCTGAGGATCAACGCACAGGCCAAACCTATAGGGCTAGAAGCTTAAAATTTCGCACACTTATTCCTCTTATGACGTAGGCATCCACCAAGGAAGGATTTTACAAAATTCAACCCCCAACAGAGTGAAATGGGGATGAAAGTTTGTATGGAAAATCTCCGACATCCACGCGGGTGAAGCCGCGGGCTAAACCTAGTTAAACATAAATTACTCCGAACACCTACTGTATTTTCATTTACATAATTACGTAGAAAACTTCCTAGTTGCTATCTGTAAACAAAGCAAACGCGCTTATCGTGACTTCCTGTAAAGAAGCGAATAATTACAGACTTCAGTCACCTGACACATTAAAAGCAAATAATTAGATTAGTTTTTATTCAGAACTAACTTTTGCCTCCGGCTCCGTTCACGCTAATTCACAATTTTACAATCAATTCGGATTGTACTCTGCTAGTATGTCTTTAAATATATAATTCTACTGTACGTCTAACACTGAACTCCTCCTAAACGGCTGGACCGATTTGGATTTTTTTGTGTGTGTTCCAGTGGATTCGAAAATGGTTTAGATTCACAATTGGACCCGGTAGGTGGAGCTGCTGTCCGAGCAGGATGACGTCTGCCAGGTCCGCTAATAAAACAATAAAATAAGTATTCAAAAGACAAAGTGGTAAAGAAAGAAAGAAAGAAAAAGTGTTTATTGGTTTCCCAACAGGACAAAACAAATTGACAAAAAAAAGCCTTCTAGTATCGTAAGAATCATCATCATCATCATTTCAGCCATAAGACGTCCACTGCTGGACATAGGCCTCCCCCAGGCATTTTTGGGGGGGTTTGCCATAATCGCCACGCTTGGCAGGCGGGTTGGCGATCGCAGTATGGTTGTTACAAAGACACAGAGAACGCTGCTGCCCATTCTCTGGTACATCCCTTAGTCGCCTCTTACGACACCCACGGGAAGATATGGGATGGTGCTATTCTTTACGTCCGACACCACACGGAACAATGTTAAGTCGTAAGAATGTTATTGTTGTTTTTCTAATGAACAGTACTTTTCCTGATGATAGGCAAAATTTGAGGATGATCAGTGATACCTAGTGGTTTTGCATGAATAGGTAACAAACAGACAATCTTATTTTTGCAATCATAATATATGTTAGGATTATAATACGATATTTATTTTTCTTTTAAATAGGTTACTGATACAATCAACAATGGCCTTGTCACAAATGATTGATAAATATAAGATTACCACATAATTGTTGGAGGTCAAATCAAATTAAATAAATAGCTACGTTAATATAAAGTGTTATTTATATAAGTTTCAACTTAATATTTTTTTATCGTAATGAAATGACATTTTTGTTTAATTAACGCCTAAATTACTTATTTAATTCATTTAAATTACATGACATCCTTACATAGTATAAAACAAAGTCGTTATTTTTGTCTGTTTGTCTGTATGCTTAAATCTTTAAAACTACGCAACGGATTTTGATGCGTTTTTTTTTATTAGATAGAGTGATTCAAGAGGAAGGTTTTAGTATATAATTTGAACGACATCCACGCGGGTGAAGCCGCGGGCATCAGCTAGTTCATTAATAAGTAACAACATGATACCTAATGAATTCTAAAACAGAATACCGATAACCGATAAGAAAACACGCACCTCTAGTTTTTCATATTCATGTGCGTATTGAAATAATATCGGTTATGGAAACCAAACCAGCAATCATCATCATCATCATTTCGGCCGAAAGACGTCCACTGCTGGACATAGGCCTCCCCTAAGTGACGCCACATTGACCGGCGTGCGTGCGTGCGTCTCGCATCCAGCGGATCCCCGCAACCTTCACCAGGTCATCGGTCCACCTAGTGGGAGCCAAGAACTTTTCAGCCCCATCGGCCATCCATTCTGCAAGCAATGTGACCTGCCCTTTGCCACTTAAGTCTGGCTATTCAGCAACCAGCAATACCTGAGATTGATGCTTACGTCTTTATTATTTATTTAAACTTTATGCACAATAGTGATAGCTGAGTCTTCAAGGTAACAGCAGAATCACAGGCTGAGCTAGGGTTTTCATCTCTCCCTGTTGCTAAACTTCAAAAGATCAGCCTAAAACGTTTCCACTGCTGAGATACAAGCCTCCATTCTACAAAGACCTGACCGGGGCTCATATAGATAGTCAAGTAAATGCAACTTTGTTTTACACTGTTATGTACAAGCAGTCTGCCCCTGAATTGCATGATTATACAACTTGTGATAACATCAAGAATTTTGTTTGAATGTGTATGTATTTTACTCATCATATTCAAAATTATGGTGTCATACTTTCCATTGTATAGTTTTAAAGGTCTGAGTCCACTCAGACCTTTAAAACTATTCCTTTCTTAGGGACCACCCTAAGAAAGGAAAAGTGATATGGTTTTATACTACGAGTATGCGAAGGTTTCACATAGATATGAAAAACCCAACCCCAACGTGTTTGACTGAAATTGAATTGTAAATACACACATCAAAAGTGTCTAGGGATCAACATATATTTTTGCAATAACTTTTCTCCTGATTGATATTAATTAAAATTTTCTTTAAGGATTCATCAAATAAAGTGTTTTCGTTTGTCACAGTAACGATAAACCAAGTCACCTTTGCATTAATAAAGAAATTTGCCATTTTCCTAATAAAGGGATTTTTGACATTTGAACCACTAACATTAAAGTTCGAAAAAAAGACTGAAATAACAGTTTTCTTTAAAATTTTATTGGGTAACTTAAACAATTAATAATCCGTGTTTCTACCGCGAACACTAACAACACAAGAACATCGGTTTGGCATACTCAAAATGAGTTCATCCAAATCACGCTGTGGAATGGCCGCCCAAGTTCGTTGCAACAACAAAAAAAGGTCTTCTTGCGACTGGATACCCTCCATATTCGGCAGAGCTCTTCTCTGTGGCATATCCCATGCATGCTCAATCGGGTTCAAGTCTGGCGACTGAGCAGGCCAGGGCAGGACATTGATGTTAGCTGCGGTGAGAGTCTGTATTACAACTCTTGCGGTGTGCGGTCGTGCATTATCATGCATTAACTGAAATAAGGGACCGATTTGCACTTGTAGAGGAACGATGACGTCTGATACAATCGTCTCAGCATAAATTTGAGCGTTGAGGTTGCCTCTGATCCAAATCAACTCAGTTCTTCCGCCGATCCAAATACCCGCCCATACCATGATGGTTCGTTTGCTTTTCGTGGCGTTTCGTGTGCTTTTCTGATGAGTCTCGTTTTGGTATGAGACCGGATACAAGACGCATACGACACTGGAGAACCCCTGTACGCCAACAGCGATTAAAATCCTGCCAGGAAGTCCATCCATAAAGTGGTGGAACCATCATGGTATGGGCGGGTATTTGGATCGGCGGAAGAACTGAGTTGATTTGGATCAGAGGCAACCTCAACGCTCAAATTTATGCTGAGACGATTGTATCAGACGTCATCGTTCCTCTACAAGTGCAAATCGGTCCCTTATTTCAGTTAATGCATGATAATGCACGACCGCACACCGCAAGAGTTGTAAGACAGACTCTCGCCGCAGCTAACATCAATGTCCTGCCCTGGCCTGCTCAGTCGCCAGACTTGAACCCGATTGAGCATGCAGGGTATATCCTACAGAGAAGAGCTCTGCCGTATATGGAGGGTATCCAGTCGCAAGAAGACCTTTTTTTGTTGTTGCAACGAACATGGGCGGCCATTCCACAGCGTGATTTGGATGAACTGATTTTGAGTATGCCAAACCGATGTTCTTGTGTTGTTAGTGTTCGTGGTAGAAACACGGATTATTAATTGTTTAAGTTACCCAATAAAATTTTAAAGAAAACTGTTATTTCAGTCTTTTTATCGAACTTTAATGTTAGTGGTTCAAATGTCAAAAATCCCTTTATTAGGAAAATGGCAAATTTCTTTAATAATGCAAAGGTGACTTGGTTTATCGTTACTGTGACAAACGAAAACACTTTATTTGATGAATCCTTAAAGAAAATTTTAATTAATATCAATCAGGAGAAAAGTTATTGCAAAAATATATGTTGATCCCTAGACACTTTTGATGTGTGTAGTATCCGTTACAATATGCCTAAATCTCTAAAACAATCTTATTCAGTTATTTATTTACACACGAAATACTGAACAGGATATTACGTTAAGATAGAATTGGACAACGGCACGCTTATTTCTATAGAAATGTAATTCAGCAGACCAAAACGACGAACCTTGGCGACGAATCTTGTTAAGTAGCTGTTTGACTACTGTTAAAAATTCACAAAAATGTTATGTTATTTCAAAGAACTAACAGAAATAAAACTATGTGTGTAAAAAGTAATAAAAAAATCGAGAAGCTACACGCTTTAGAAGTTTTTGGTAGGGGCACTTTCTATCCTTGTCGCAAGAAACGGCCTTTTGTACTACTTAACTATGGCGATAATTTTAATAGCACTGTCTTTGTCTAGCATGTCATTTAAAATCAGTTAAAAATAAGTCATTTTTCATCGATTTTATTACTTTTTTCACGCATCGTGTTAGTTCTTTGAAATAACATAACATTTTCGTGAATTTTTAACAGTAGTCAAATAGCCAATTTTACAAAATTACTAATTACAATAGATTGATTTATAATAATCTGAAGATCGTTCGTTGTTATTTATATTTCATCATCATCATCATTTCAGCCGAGAGACGTCCACTGCTGGACTTATATTTAGTCTAAATTAAATTCAACGAAATTATTCATTAATTTAAACTTCATGTACAATATTGCTACATAACAGACTTAATGCTACAAGGCATTTACGGTTTAAGAAAATTTCCCTCAAAAAGAATACAAATTTATTCACTTCTATGAAGAAAAAAACATAATAATTTAGATACAATTATAAGCGAAGGTTTTGCTTGTAGTGGCAAAACAAAATTGTTTACTAAAAACGATAAAAACTAACAATTTATAAATTAATCAGGTGGTGCTTTAAATAGCCTTTTAAAAGATGGAAGAGATTTCGATTCCTTGATAGCTTTAGATAAAGAGATCTAGAGTTCAGCCCCCTCTTATACGACGGCTCTTATACGGCAATTATAATTAAAAAAAAAAAACAGAAAATGACCTTGATCACTCTTGATCGCATTTAGGCTATTCTGTGTTGTTGATGAAATTCGCCCTTATGTATGATCTAATAAAAAATATCCGTGTGTGCTAAGTAATTGTTTATAATTACTTAATTAATGGTAATAGTGTGTATGAGACAATCGCGTGTGGTTTTTAGGTGTGTTTGTTTAACTGTGACTTCACTAATTAATGTCTAATTGTCATACAAATGTTTGGCGAAACAATTATTTTGTTCGTTTCATTATTTTAAAAGATTGGAGAGAACAGTTCTAGTTATTATGTGAAGTAAAAATAATATTTAATCGTCGTAGATTTCCGCAAAGTAACGACTGATAACTTTTTTTTTTCAATAAATTAGATTATTCATGAAAATCAATAATATTTTGTATATACGTACTGATTTAGGCTAACTTAAAAGTTCACAGAAATAAAAGTTTAATTCAATCAACCGACAATTATTACTATACACATTCGACCAATTAATTCTCCTCGGACCTCTGTAGTCTGTTTAATAAATAAATTATTATTATTATTATTAATTCGATATCACATAAAATTACCTATTCAACGAAAATATTGTAAAGTTAGAAAACACTACAACTAATCACTTACCGCTAAATATAACAACAACAATTCGTTCACAAAACACTAAACAACACTGAAATCTTTCCCGCGCACAACTTTCCCACGACCCGGCTACGAGACTACGCCGTAGCAACGTGTAGCGCGCTACGCCACCAGAAGTCGACTGAGTGCTACGCATGATATTTGCTACGCCGCCGCCGTAGCCGATGACTGATACTTAGCGAAACTATAATATCTTGAATATTACATCTAATATTTTATACTTTATCAAAGACCAAGTTTCATCTTATTTGGTTTCTTGATATGAAACTTTGTACGTTAAGAAGAATTTTCATTGCGGAAAAATAATTAAAACTTGCGTAATAATGGTGGAATATGAGGTTATTATGACAGTACTTTGTTAATATGGTTACTTTGTTATGTATTATGGCGTGTAAAAACATATTTTTGGTAATTCTGACATAATTTTAATGGAATTTGTGGAATATTTATTTCATCGTTGCCGTTATGTGTTGGGTACAATAGAACGGTGAAAAAGTTTTGCTATGAGGAAAGTAAATAAAGCAGCAACATCATGTATACAAATAATGAATAAATGCTTTCGTGAAATAAAGATGAAATTGCGTTTTCTGAAATAACAAAATATGACCCCGTCCTTAAAAAAAAAGGGTACCTATAAAGATTGAGATATTTTATGAGCAGTAGTTTCCCTAAAGTGAACATAACCTTTTACCTAACATAATGTCACGCCTGTAATCCCCGAAGAGATAAGCAGAGGTGTACCATTAGTAGACCGACGAAACAAAATAAAAAAGGTAGAAAGAAACAGAGAAGCAGAAAAAAAAATGAATTCATCAAACTAAAAATAAAAACGTCTGTAGTTTTTTTTTTTTTTTTTTGTATTTCTTGACATTAATATCTAATTACCTACTGAAACAAAATGAAGATACAATTTTTATTTTGTAAGAAAAATGCACTAATTAAACTATGTATACCATTAAAACAATTTCGTAGAAAAACATTACTAACGCTTCAACAGTACAGTTCGTCACTTCGCGAAACTAATTAGCGCTATTGTCATCATAAAAGCGTTCCGTTTAATTAGAATTTATTCACTAACAATTTCCATCGGTTTCCGTCCCACTGCAGGTGAAAAGTTACTATTCTAGGAAAAATAGTCCCTTTGATAGACAAAAGCGCATAAATAGTACAGAAGTTCAGGTCGACACAACGAGCAAAAACGGGGTTAACATGTATGATTTTTTTTTGCGAACAATTATAACAATATTTGTTCAATTTCCTAGACAAATCACCACAGTCACGCGAGGTCTTGCATTTATTATGTTCCACCCTGTAATCACGCTTCACGTACAGCGAGTGCAAGCACGCTGTCATTTCACTATTTGACTATGTATTTGCTTATGTCCTAGTACCAAATTAGAAAAAAGAAATAAAAAAATATTAATATAATAATAATAATGGCCCTGCGTCAACGCAGGACCATTCATCATCATCAACAACCTATTAATGTTCCCTCTACTGGGTCACAGGCCTCCTCTGTTAGAGAGAGAATGGGCTATAATCTACCACGCGGGCCCAGTGCGGATTGGTAGATGTCACATGTCTTCGAGTTTTTTGGTTCACACACAACATGCCGTTTTCCTCACGATGTTTTCCATCACCGTTTTGAGGTCAGCCGTAATTAAATAATAGTCACAAAATAGGGCAGGCAGGGCCAGGGCCATTACGTGCATACAAAACAAAATAAAAACATGAATACACACGAATAGAAAACCTCTTCCTTTTTAGAAGTCGGTTAGAAATGACAAAAGACAGTTCGTGGAAAAAAGATGGATTGTGTGGAGTAGATATTTATGAAAAAGTAGTAAATTATAGTGTGACGATTGAGAGTGAAGAGTAAAAAAAAAGAAGTCTGGTTTTGTTTGTTGTACGCAGCCGACTTTCTGATAATACTATTATTGGCAAAACAAAAGCTAAAATATATCCTAGCTTTCAAGGTATACCAATTCAGGTGGGAGTTTTATAAATTAAACTACCTATACTGCAATGTTTTTTCAGAAATACAATTTGTATTATGTTTCCTAACACCTACGCACTAAAGTATTTCAGTAAACATAACAATACGACACGCCAGTATTCCCCTGGGTAAGCAGAGGTATAATTATGTTTGAAGTACGACCACGTGTTAGACTGATGTTGAAATAAATGACCAATACAAACTAATATTATAAATGCGAAGTCTATCTGTCTGTCTGTTACCTTTCTACGGCTTTAACGGCTGAAGGGGTTTGAATGAAAAGCAGTAAGTTAGATCATGTTGACAACACGAGGTAAGTCGTGGAGTCCCGAAAATCTTTTGTTTCTTTTTTTTGGGGTGGGAAATCATCAAATGACTCCTCTCGCTGGGCAGAGCGGTCAGACTTCTACTGACTAAAAACCACCCATCTTAGCGCTTTGTGTCGAGGCCGCGGTAACCCTTTAGAACAACCCACAGCCTCGACGGGAGTCCCGAAAATCTGACATGCAGTCTTACCAAGGGGTATCTGGGGGCACAGCAGTGCCCCCGCCAAGTCGAGTTGTCTCGAAACAGTTCAGGCCATTTTCGAGCTCCTATAATAATTATATTATTTTCAGTACTAACTGGGTTATGGAGGTCAAATAGGCAGTTGCTCCATGTATAATACTGCTAAGCAGCCGCATTTGTTAAGACTGCTAGCAGATCCCAACACGGTTGAAAAAGGCTAGACAAATGATGATGAGGAAACTCTACTAGTCTGCCTGCCAGGGTAACGGGATTTGTTCGAAAGAGTTACAATGGCCCTGGATAGCAAAGGATATTAGAAAGAACACGGATGGGTTTAAATCAGTAGGAGTCTGACACTTTGTCTGACAGTTTGACCTTCTGCTCCGTCTAGAGCGGGAGGAGTCATTTGATGAGATCCCATCCCCAAAAACAAAAAAGGCTGATCCTAGTGTAATCTAAAAATATCGTGTAGGTCTATTTATGAAATTTTATTTCCCTGTATAAATACACGGATCCTGCCAGAGTAAATAAAAGACTTTTGTATCAAGTTAGTGAGTTATTAATTATTTATTTAGATACAAGAACAAAGTTACAAACAATGGCGTTGTGGAAGAACAAAATGATCGATTAACTGTTGTAATTTCATTACCTTCTTCTGGGAATTGATGATAATGTTAGTCTAGTTTTAGTTACGAATATGTTTTAGTGTGTGCTGATAAGGGTTTATTTCACGATGTCGGAATATCTACTGTACGTTTGAAAAATACATCTTTAAAAAAAAAAAAGAAAAAAAAAGATGTATTTTGGGTTAGGTCGTTCCGTCGTCTATCACCTAATCTGTGTCCTCAGGTCAATATATTAGTAATATATTCCTGAGGACACAGATTATAATTATCTAACCCATGTTTGGTCATCCAACTCTTTTAAGCATACTTTCTTTGAATGCTCGTCACAATATTTATTTGTCGCAGAAACCGACAAATATTTTTTTTTCTTTCTTTCTTTTAATTGTGAGTGCCACATGAATGCAGAGGATGAGTGGAAGGCGACTGCCAAAAAATATTTTCATGGCAGATGTGTGTGACAACGCCACGAGGGAACCCCCAGCGCAGCGGGAGCGGGACCACACCTTATTGGTGAGTTTCTTTAGAACTGAGAGGACCGTACACTATAACCAGTTATATGAACGTGGTCGAGACAAAAGGGGTATCTGCCTACCCCCATGCAGAAAAAGGCGTGAGTTTATGTCTTTACTCAAATAATAATAATTAATGTACAGTTGTCAAGTTAAAAACTCTTTGTGAGTGACGTGAACCCTTTTGCAAATCATACACCCTTATTACAAACCCCAGGTAACCTCATTGCTTTTGCACGATGTTTATGTAAACCCAACCTTTTGGGGGTACCTTACCCTCATCTGATCATTTAATACAATATTATTGGACCGGAAAACATATGTCAAATCAAACATAAAAAATTGTATTGAAAAACATTAAAAGCAAAATAAATGAAAATTGAATGAAAATCAATGAATTAATGTTGCTGAAGTTGAATGATAGACATCTGTATTTCTTTCAAAGGAAGAATCATTCTGAAAAGATAAGTTGAAACATTTGCTTTGACATTACTTTTAATAAAACAGCTTAAAACAGTTATTGTTACTTTTTTAATAAACCCCACACGAGATTAATAGCAATAACAAAGTAGATACTCGTATCTTAACTTTAGTGGCAATTCAGGAATTGACTCAGGCACGTTGTAAATAAAAAGTAAATAAACAAGAAAATTTAAATAATAATAGGAAAAGTTTACAATAGCTGTATGTCAAAACTATTGTCAATGTAAATATAGGTTTCTATACAACAATTCATATAAACGCCTTTCATCTTTTACACTAAATTACCACATTCACAAAACAACAAACCATTCCATTACCCTATTTAGCACAGCTAATTAGTATTTTCCCAAGAAAAAACACCACCTTATTAACCCTACACGTCCACCCGGGTACACTACAATAATACGAAAAACTTTATTCCGATATTCACAAGTACGAATTTCAAAATACCGATTTTCGTAATTCCGAATGATTCAAAATTCCTATTTTAACAACTCCGATTTATTATTCACCCTATTTTTATAACTCCGAAATTTCAAAATTCCTAACGTTTATAATTACTATTCTCAAAATGCAGAGTTTCAATTGATCGAATTACAAAAATTCCGACGTAATGATAATTCGAATCATCAAAAATGGGTGCACTACAATAGTACGAAAAATTTTATTCCGATATTCACAAGTACGAATTTCAAAATACCGATTTTCATAATTCCGAATGATTCAAAATTCCTAATTTAACAACTCCGATTTATCATTCATAATATTTTTATAATTCCGAATTTTCTAAACTTCTAACATTTATAATTACTATTCTCAAAATGCCGAGTTTCAATTAATCAAAAAACAAGAAATCCGACTTAATGATAATTCGAATCATCAAAAATACGAATTCCGATTATTAAAGTACCGATAATTTAAAACTCCGAATTCATAGGAACCTAGTAAAACGGAAAAGCAACAAAGACACCACAATTTGCTCGTGAAAGAGAAGTATAATATTTTATATTTAGTCTAAAGGTAGAATTAAAAATTTAATGACAGATAGCGTTATCTTACTCATAATTGAACCAGGCACCTGTTCCAGTCTGCAGGATTTCAAGGGACCTAACTAAACGAACCTTGCCCGCTTCGCGGGGCACCTATTTCTGTCTGCAGGGTTTCAAGGGACCTAACTAACCGAACCTCGGGGTGCCCCTGACGTTGACCGTCTAAGGTTAGCGTTTCCGTCAGCAGGTCGACGGGGCACCTATTTCTGTCTGCAGGGTTTCAAGGGACCTAACTAACCGAACCTCGGGGTGCCCTTGACGTTGACCGTCTAAGGTTAGCGTTTCCGTCAGCAGGTCGACGGAGCCCCGCTTCGCGGGGCACCTATTTCTGTCTGCAGGGTTTAAAGGGACCTAACTAACCGAACCTCGGGGTGCCCTTGACGTCGACCGTCTAGGGTTAGCGTTCCTGTCAGCAGGTCAGGGTGCCCTTGACGTTGACCGTCTAAGGTTAGCGTTTCCGTCAGCAGGTTGACGGAGCCCCGCTTCGCGGGGCACCTATTTCTGTCTGCAGGGTTTCAAGGGACCTAACTAACCGAACCTCGGGGTGCCCCTGACGTTGACCGTCTAAGGTTAGCGTTTCCATCAGCAGGTCGACGGGGCACCTATTTCTGTCTGCAGGGTTTCAAGGGACCTAACTAACCGAACCTCGGGGTGCCCTTGACGTTGACCGTCTAAGGTTAGCGTTTCCGTCAGCAGGTCGACGGAGCCCCGCTTCGCGGGGCACCTATTTCTGTCTGCAGGGTTTAAAGGGACCTAACTAACCGAACCTCGGGGTGCCCTTGACGTCGACCGTCTAGGGTTAGCGTTTCTGTCAGCAGGTCAGGGTGCCCCTGGCGTTGACCATCTAAGGTTAGTGTTTCCTTCAGCAGGTCGACGGAGCCTTGCTGCACGGGGCCCCTATTTCTGTCTGCAGGGTTTAAAGCGACCTAACTAACCGAACCTGGGGGTGCCCCTGACGTTGACCGTCTAAGGTTAGCGTTTTCGTCAGCAGGGCGACGAAGCCCCGCTTCGCGGGGCACCTATTTCTGTCTGCAGGGTTTAAAGGGACCTAACTAACCGAACCTCGGTGTGCCCCTGATGTTGACCGTCTAAGGTTAGTGTCGTCTAAACCTGATCCTCAGCTCGGGGCCCGCCTTGCCCCTCCGCGCCTACGCGGATTAAACTACTCTTATGGGGTAGGGCAGACAAGACTACGATTCGTTTCTGTCACTAATATCCTATGTACAGAATCAAAATATTAGCAGTTTATTCGGAATACTGGTAATCGGAACGTCGTTTTTCGGATAGACATCTCGTCGGGCACTTGACTCTTCGGACATATGAACATCGGAAAAGAAGCAAATCGCATTTATGAATTTCGGTAAAATACCCTTCGTGATTTTGAATAATAGTGATTATAATTTTTAAATATTATGACTTTCGGACTTTTGAACATCGGAATATTGAAATTCGGAATAAAATATTTCAGAGTATTTGGGTGTTGCCATTCGGAATACTGGAAATCGGAATGCCGATTTTCGGACAGACATCTCGTCTGGCACTTGACCCTTCGGACATATGAACATCGGAAAACAAACTAATCGCATTTATGAATTTCGGTAAAATAAACTTCGTGATTTTGAATAATAGAGATTATAAATTTTAGGTATTATGACTTTCGGACTTTTGAACATCGGAATATTGAAATTCGGAATAAAATATTTCGGAGTATTTGGGTGTTCCCCGTCCACCCAATGGGGCAAGCAAAAGGAAAAAGTTAACAAGTCCGTGAGAAATTAAATTACCGTTGTTTTCTCAGTATATAGGAATGGGTAGAGTGCTCCTCGCATCGTAATGGCAATGCTCGATGGTGCTTATTTCGGGTACCTTGTTGATTCAGAGGTTCAGAGGTTCAAGAGGTTTTGGAGATCCCTCCCACGTTTTAGATCAACTTGTGCGCAATGTAAATTCAATGGACGAATTTTATTGGGATACGAAGCCATCATCAAGCTTTTGACTAAGTAGGTAAGCTACGCAAAAAATGACACGCTAACCTTAGAAACGACTTTTTGGGGTGAAAAATCAAGTTTTAGGGTCCGTTGGACTCACCTGGTACGCCCTCAAAACATTGATTAGCGCAATGTTTTGAGCGCATTGAATAATACGGGGTTCGTGAAGGTATTTAAAATAAAATCTTAAAATTAAAAACTTGTACAAAAAATACACAAGGTCCCATTAAAATAGGTGGACAAAATTTTAGAAATCATTCAAAATAAGGACGATGGTAAAAAAATAAATAAGAAAAACGCATTTCAAACATAAAGGATGAGTTTGTTCTAGAGAGCCGCCAATTTATTATTTTAAGTAAAAAAAATCACTTTATTTATTGTTTTTTTTTGGTTAGATATCTTTGGTTTGACATACTGAACGCTGTGTTAAAATTTGTCCACCTATTTTAATGGTACCTTGTATGTGAAAAATTTGTAACTTTGACCACCCAATATCGCTATAACAAACAAATTGATTAAAAGGACTGAGAGTAGCTAAGTGCCTTTCGGCTTTGTAAACAGTACTCTATGAGTACAGTCAGCATCAGAAGTAGCTGAACATTTCGGAATTTTAATTCTTTTATGTACAGGACTCTAGCTATTATTTTTAATGTTTCAGAAAATTATTCGTTAAAATAGTCCTTATACTCCAATAACATTTAGTAACGAGTAATATCTAACAAGTTTTTATTAAAAAAACAGCTTCGAAACTTTGAGTAATGTTAATATACTTCTGATGCTGACTGTACCTACTGTAAATCTAGAAATACATGTTCTATCTACAGCTGTCATATAGGTTAGTTATTAAATCAAATTAGGGCTGGAATAAACATGGCACTATCCTAGTTAACCTCAATCCATTTAGTAGCAGGCTCGAGAAGTCAGCTTGATAAAATAGATTTCAGAGTTATTGTAATTTGTACCTTTGTTTTTTGGGGTGGTGGAAAATAATCAAATGACTCCTCCCACTATGGGTGGAGCGGAACGGAGTGACAGACTTCTACTGACTAAAAACCACCCATGTTCCTTCTTCTTCTTAGCGTGTCGATGACAATTTAAATTGAGTCGGCCCAAAATTTGGCGACGAGTTTGGCACTTTCAGTAGCCTCCATCAGCTCCTGTGGAGTGCAAGTAACGGGACAGGCTGGACACGATATCAGGTGCCCCATAGTTTGTAGGGCAAGACCACATTTACACTCCAGGGCAGAGTCATCTATGAATCTCCACCTGAACAGGTTTTCCTTGCTTCGGCCTACCTGTGTCCGGAGTCTATTTAGAGACTTCCAGGTTAGCCATGGCAACTCGTGTCCAGGCGGAAGATTTTCGGCAAGTGGCACATATGGGTTGGGTAAGGAAACACGATCTCGCCACAGCTTAAGTCTTTCCTTAGAGAGTGTTCCTTGTTCCCATGTTCCTTCTTAGCCCTTTGTGTCCGAGGCCGCGGTATCTCTTTCGAACAACCCGCAACCCCGGCAGGCGTCGGCCCTTGCTGACATCTCTCTGAGGTGCTCGTGGAACACAAACGCGCCGTCGACAAGGCCAGTCATCGTCATAAGACGGACGTACGGTGAGCTAGCCCATTACTCATCGTCCACAAGCCCGGTATTGCGTTTATTTGTCAAACACTGGCAAAATGTGGGTGAACTATTAGTTATACCTCTGTCTAATCCTTTGGGGGTTACAAGCGTAATGACATAAACTCAAGTTTTACTTCAACGCCAGGCTCCCTACTATGACGTTTTAAAACAGTCCTAACTTAATGTTATTCCAGTGTGGAAACGTGACAGAACTATACAGGGTGTCTAGCGCCATCTCTCCTCCACACTGGATTAAGAATAAGTTAGGACTGTTTAAAGACGCCATTGTAGGGCCTTATAGCGTCGTCTAGATGTAGTTTGGATATTGAAGTTTAAAAACTTCAACTCAACTATAAAAACTAAGACTCTTTGGCCCTACCTTGGCCACCATTCGGTCAGTCTTCTTCCTACTTTTCCCGAAACTTTCCTAACAACTCAACTCGGTAACCATGACCTACAAGCTCACAAGTAAATTCATCCATCGCACCAATCGCCTGAGGTTGTCCCCAAAGTCATTAAAATGTCCTCGGTCGCTCATATCATTATTATTAAAAATTAAAACCGAATTCCGTGAAGTTTCACTATTTAGTCCCCAAAATCAGAATCAGAAAAATAAAAACCGTTTCCAGATATTATCAAAGCAAAAATATTAGGTACCTATATCACGTTCTTTTCTGAGACGGCTAAAATCTCCAGCTAAACTTAACAAAAGAGTCCAAATAATAAACGGGATAATCGCGCCGGTAGGGGGCGCCACAATAGCCACAACTTTAAGGTCCTTCATCATGATTGATGGCCCAAGTTTGGCTACAGTAAGGTTAGGCCACTATACACATTGTCTTCTTGGTAACAGAAGGGATCTGGTAGCCTTCGGGTTTCTGTAGTCAGTGTAGCAGGCTGTATTGGTATATTTAACAATAATATACGCTGGAAATTCTAAAGACCCGATTCTAGGAACGGCAGATCAATTGATTACCAACAAAGGGAGCTTGGTTTTATGTTCGTCATTCAGCTAAATATGAAATAGATGAATAGGGACCTTTTAGAGAAATAACCGCCTATTATTATTTGTATTTAAATGGTGGACATAAACTAAGTATTATATGTGTATTTGTGTGCAGTAAACGTGTGGCACTCGGAGACTGCCGCGGTAAATCTATTGCATAGCATTTTTTATCAACTTATGCAATAATAGGTATAAATAATTAGGTATTAATAGTGTAATTACACACCAAAATAATTATTCATTCAAAAAATTTGAACAAAAAAAAAAGTAGTTAAAAAACTAAAAAACCCGACTGAAAAAACGGAAAAGCAAAAAAACAAGCACATTTTAAATTAAACAAAACTTGGAGGCAGGCGGGGTCCATTCTATTTTCATTTTTTCTTTCATAATTTAATATTCAAATGAACCCTGCCTGCTTCCAAGTTTTGTTTAATTTAAAATGTGCTTGTTTTTTGCTTTTCCGTTTTTTCAGTCGGGTTTTTTAGTTTTTTAACTACTTTTTTTATTTCCAGCTTTTTATTTTTTTTGTGTTTGTTCTTTCGTTGGTCGCGTAAAATTCTTCGCAGATGATT
Source organism: Diarsia dahlii (assembly GCA_949775195.1). Lineage (NCBI taxonomy): Eukaryota > Metazoa > Arthropoda > Insecta > Lepidoptera > Noctuidae > Diarsia > Diarsia dahlii. Next base: position 20,065,313 of record OX459195.1, read on the forward strand.
ATTTTAACTTCTGTGCTTGTTTATAGGATTTTCCACTTTGAATTTCTTTTAAACATATAAGTGTTTTATATTTTTGTAATCTCCTTTTAAAACCCTTTATTTTGATACCCTACTCGATGATATTGAAAAAAAAATATGTTTTTGAACTCCGCGATTTGGCCCCCAAAACCCGCAATTTTTCTTTGTTTTTTTTTTTTAATTTTAATGTAGCCTATAACACTCGCGCCATCAAGACGAATCTAATGACGTATATTTCATTCAAATCGGTTCACCCGTTTATGAGTTATGAGGGAACAAAGAAACGGACATACATACATACATACTTACATACATACATACTTACATACATACATACTTACATACATACATACTTACATACATACATACATACACGTCAAACACATAACCCTCCTTTTGGGCTTCGCCGCAGTCGGGTAATAACGATATTAACCGCCTTATTACAAAAGGTAGTTAAACCTGGTTTAACTTAGACCTGGTTTAACTTAGACCTGGTTTATCTCGCCACACTCGCTCACTTTCTTTTGAATATTATTGAAGTGAGACGTCATGCGAGATAAACCAAGTCTAAGTTAAACCAGGTTTAACTACGTTTTGTAATAAGACGGTAAGAGTTTGATCTTCGAATTTCGCGCGATGTACATTATATAAATCAAAACTAACCTTCATAGACTAACTAAGCTAGTAAGAAACTCTATGACAGAAAATTTAAAAGAAAAAGTATTGACAGCCTGACGTAAGTGTCATAACATTGAAAAATATGAAAATTATTTATTTTATTTTAGATATTCGCAGAATAGTAATGCAAAAACCAATAAAACTTATGATAGATGCGTACTAATAATAAAATGAATGTTTATAGCGTACTCACTCCTCACTCATTTTCTTACACTATTTTTTCGTGACTTTCTTCATTAATAAATGTACTTTGTTTATTCATATTTAAAACACTTTGTACACAAATTATACGAGTAAGAATATTTTAGAAGGAGAAAGCAGAGAGACAAACAATTATTTAATTTGACAACCTTCCCCATACCCGAGAATGTGATATGAACATTCAAGAGGATACGTGGAGGGGAGACGCTACTGAAGACCACACAAGTGAGGAAGACGCTCATTCATTCGGATGGCTGGTAGATAAAATTAAAAACATATTATTTTTTAGGAATGACACTTTAAAAAACAAAATTATGTCTGTTGTTCAAATAATCGTGGATTGGGCAATATCTTATTTTCTAAAGAAGACAATACCTAATAGAGGTTTTTCTTTTAAAAATATGTTTCCATCATGAATAATCAAAGATCTCAAGATAATGGAATCTTGGTACAAAACGATCCAGCCGCATCCCTTGAACTCACCGTGGATCATTGAGGTATAACGTATAGAGAAGCTATTTCAAACAAAAAATGTGCGCGCACTTGATGACAGCGGGGCAGGCGGGGGGTGTCATGTTCTCATAGATTACTATCAATACGTGCAGATGCGACATAATGTTATTATTCTGCCTACTTGATATTGTACGTATGTACTTAGAAAATAAATAAAAATTTACTTAAACTGGAACAATAATTTTTATTTTATCTGTGATTGAATGTTGATGGCTGATTCAGTAAATGTTGATTCAAATTTGCAAATACTTCTTTCCTAATTAAATGCTTTACGGTGTAATACGGACATTTAACTAAAATCACATTTCAGGACAAGACCACTTTGCCGTATTAAATTACATACCTATGATAGATGTGTGAAGTGGAAGTTTAGTATAGTCAAACTATCAATGCAATCTTCACATTTTAACTTTTTTATTAATTGTCTTGATACATAAGCAAATATTATACAACCTACTATCAATTTTGACTCGCATGTAGAGGATTCGTGGCCAAGCATTGAATACGTCGATAGTGTCTGGTCTGAGCATTTTATTCTTTGACATTCACGTAAAAATGGCCGCCGCGATGACATGTTGCAAAGGAAAAAATATAATTAAATTATGTGTGTTTTAAAGATAATAGTTATATTTACTGGTGAAAAGTCACTCCTTGACTTTTACTTATATTTATTGAATTATTTCTACAGTATCTAAATACACACGAAGGCATAATTTTAGACAAGAAAACTTTACTCAATTAAGTCAGGTCGCAGCAACCGCTCGGTATAGACTAAATGAGGTTCAGTGCACGAACCGAAACGTGTGTTACAAAAAATCTAGTTGAGGCGTCTCCTCTAGTGCGTAGTACATTATAACTCAATGCCGTGGATAGATAACCAGTTGTTGAATAGAAGTGACACTGTTATTGCCTTCAGACTTCGTTCCGGACACATACCGTGCGTGAAATAAGTTTTTATACCTTATGGCAAAATCAACAACAGATAAGCTTTGAGGTCTAACGTACTAGAGAAGCTATTTCAAACAAAAAATGTGCGCGCACTTGATGACAGCGGGGCAGGCGGGGTGTCATGTTCTCGTATATTACTATCAATGCGTGCAGATGCGACATAATGTTATTATTCTGCCTACTTGATATTGTACGTATGTACTTAGAAATTAAATAAAAATTTACTTAAACTGCAACAATAATTTTTATTTTATCTGTGATTGAATGTTGATGGCTGATTCAGTAAATGTTGATTCAAATTTGCAAATACTTCTTTCCTAATTAAATGCTTTACGGTGTTTACGGACATATAACTAAAATCACATTTCAGGACAAGACCACTTTGCCGTATTAAATTACGTACCTATGATTGATGTGTGAAGTGGAAGTTTAGTATAGTCAAACTATCAATGCAATCTTCACATTTTAACTTTTTTATTAATTGTCTTGATACATAAGCAAATATTATACAACCTACTATCAATTTTGACTCGCATGTAGAGGATTCGTGGCCAAGCATTGAATACGTCGATAGTGTCTGGTCTGAGCATTTTATTCTTTGACATTCACTTAAAAATGGCCGCCGCGATGACATATTGCAATGGAAAAAATATAATTAAATTATGTGTGTTTTAAAGATAATAGTTTTATTTACTGGTGAAAAGTCACTCCTTGACTTTTACTTATATTTATTGAATTATTTCTACAGTATCTAAATGCACACGAAGGCATAATTTAGACAAGAAAACTTTACTCAAATATGTCATGTCGCAGCAACCGCTCGACATAGACTAAATGAGGTTCAGTGCACGAACCGAAACGTGTGTTACAAAAAATCTAGTTGAGGCGTCTCCTCTAGTGCGTAGTACATTATACCTCAATGCAGATAAGTTTGATTTTTGTCCGTTGATGATATTCATCACATATTGACTGAGTGTTAAAATTTGTAAAACCAACCAGGGCGGCATAATCGCATGTGCGACAAAGCCCTTTTTATTGAAATTAAAAAAAAAACCTTGTTATTTTCCGTAACCATACATAGCAACCTGGTTGAATACTGAATCCTGAATATTTTCGTTAGGAAATCTCTGGATTCGCTCTACACGCTCAACTCCTGGCCCGCGATAGAATCTATGCAATAGATTAATAAATCAGTGGCTTCTAAGTTTTCCGAAAAGTGGCAAATTATTATAATGAAGGAACTTGTAATTGTTTTACACACACACTTTGCTTTTAACAGTCTTGAAGAATAGTTTTTCCATAGAGTTTCTTTGTTTGATGTACAAAATACTTGGTTGACGGGTTCTTGGAGGGTCCGTTTACACCTTGTATAGAAAATATGTCAAGCTGACATTTATTTGCTTCAGATAAGACATTACTAACAAAGGAAAATCAGCCTTTAGTCAATTTCTTGAATAGAACCTCCTTCAGACACAATATCGTTTAAAGGAAACTTTTGTTACCGATCAAAGGACTCCTCAAGTGTCTAGCACAGATTTTCAATATCCATTCTTTGAGTGACTTAAAGTTGATGAATATTTCTAGAACAAGGTCCACGTGTAGACTAGAAAGTTATTGACACTATTCGTCGTTAAAGTTTTCACACAGTGTAAGTCAAAATTAAGAAATTTACAGGAAAGTGCAAAAATTGCATAATTATTCCTATTTAATGGTACCTAATGTACCACTGGTTGCGTGTATTCGCTGGATGCCAGACGCACGGGAACGCAATGTGGCCACACTTGGGAGAGGCCTATGTTCAGAAGTGGACGTCTGTCGGCTGAAATAATAATGATGATGACCATATCATGATGATCATGATGACCATACAACCATTTTATACCTTTTTTTTTTTTGGTGGACTTCTACTGACTAAAAACCAAACCCATGTTCCTTCTTCGCCCTTGTGTCGGAGCCGCGTTATCCTTTCGATACCCCACAGCCCCGACGGGCGTCGGCCCTTGCGGGTCCCTTCCTTGCTGACATCTCTTTGAGGCGCGCGTGGAACACGTACGCGCCGCAGACATGGTCTGTTGCCGTCATGACGACGGCTAGACGGCGAGCTAGCCCGTTACTAACCGTCCACAGGCCCTCGTCTACGGTGGCCGGAGGTCATCGCGTGACCCCCGACGTCCGGAGCGCCTTCCGCGGCGGCTGGGACGTTGAGAGGTTCTCTCCCTCTCTCGTTCCGCCACCTCCTTCGCTAGCATCACTGCTTCGCAGAAAGAGGCGACGGCGTCCCATTCCTCCTCGCCCCGGACCATGGCTTGCACCAGGGCCAGACGCGAGAGGTCGCCGCCGCCGATCGCCGCTACGAGAACACGGCGGGGCTCTGCCCAAGCAGGGCACGCCCCCACAGTGTGCTCCACCGTGTCCTCCAGTCGATCCTCGCAGTGGAAGCATCCGGGCGTTTCCTCCCGCCTGATTCGGTACAGGTACCTCCCGAAACACCCGTGTCCGGTGAGGACCTGCGTCAGACGGTAGGTGAGGGCGCCGTGGCGCCTCTCCAGCCACTCCTCAAAGAGGGGACTTACCGCCACTATCGTGGCGTGCCCTAACCATTTTATAGCTTGTATTCGAATAGAGATTGTGCTTGTTTCTTATTAGGTGAAGCAAAGCGTCTTACGATTCTCTAGCAAATGGCATCAAATATCAAAATCTACAAAAATTTACTTACGCGGTGTTAGAACTAGAACGACTTATTGTTATATTTCGACCAAGTGATCTTCAGAATTGACACTAATTTATAATGTATTGTACTTGTTTCACAAAAGGTTAATTTTCAATTCTCACTACTATTCTTTGAGCGACGTTAAGTGGAAGAATATTTCAAAAAAAAGTAGTTAAAAAACTAAAAAACTCGCCCGAAAAAACTGAAAAGCAATAAACTAGCACATTTTAAATTAAACAGAACTTGAAAGCAGGCGTGGTTCTATTTTAGTTCTATTTTTTTCATTTAATAATTTAATATCCAAATGAACCCCGCCTGCTTCCAAGTTTTGTTTAATTTAAAATGTGCTTGTTTATTGCTTTTCAGTTTTTTCAGTCGGGTTTTTTAGTTTTTAACTACTTTTTTTATTTCCAACTTTTTAGTTCTTTTGTGTTTGTTCTTTCGTTGGTCACGTAAAATTCTTCACAGATGATTTAACTTTTGTGCTTGTTTATAAGATTTGTCACTTTGAATTTCTTTTAAATATATAAGTGTTACATATTTTTGTAATCTCCTATTAAAACCCTTTATTTTGATACCCTACTCGATGGTATTGGAATTTTTTTTTTTAGAACTCCGCGATTTGGCCCCTAAAATCCTCAATTTTCCTTTGTTTTTTTATTTTAATGTAGCCTATAACACTCGCGCCATCAAGACAAATCTAACGACGTATATTTCATTCAAATCCCTTCATCCGTTTAGGATTTATGAGGGAACAAAGAAACGGACATACTCACATACACGTCAAACACATAACCCTCGTTTTGGGCTTTGCCGCAGTCGGGTAAAAACACATAACCCTCGTTTTGGGCTTCGCCGCAGTCGGGTAAAAATAAGGTACGCGTAGGCGTATGAATGAATGAATGAATGAATGAATGAATGAATGAATGAATTATTTATTTGCAGAATATAGGTTTTACAAGTTCTTGATATAATTATTTTTATATGGGTTTCACTACATTCGGCATTTCTGCCATACAAATATTTAGAATTACCTATTTTGGTTATTTTGACATGCATCATACATTTACATGCAGTACATACATACTGTTAAATAGCAAAAACATTAGAATGAAGAAATACTGATAACAATTGAAATTTAGATTATTATGCAATTACTTAATCAGATTAAAATTAAATACAATAATTCCAATCATACAAGATATTAAAATCAACTATGTTTAAAATAGCAGTCAATAATTATGTCACGTCAATAAATAAAAGAATAATGAAATATTTAAATAATGTCAATATACTTATACCTAGATGTTATAATAATCACAGTTAATAAATTTTACATTTTGCATTCAAAATATTCATCGATGGAATAAAAACATCTCTCACACAACCAGTTATATAGCTTTTTATTAAATTCTAATTCTGTAGCACTTCTAATTTTTTCAGCTAAATGGTTATATATTTTCACCGCCATGGTGTAACAGTTTCTATCACCAAGTTTTAGTCTATTACGAGGGACTACTAGTGGTTTTTGTGCTATTTTCCTCTTCGACATAGCCTTTTCATCCTTTTTAAAAAGCGAGTAATTATTTCTTACAAATTTGCAGGTTTCAAATATATAAAGAGACGGGAGAGTAAGCAGCTTTTGTTTGACAAATACAGGTTTGCAAGAGTCTGTCCACTTAAGATTAAAAATTGATCTTACACACTTTTTTTGAGCAATAAATGCCCTCGAAGCATCTGTTGAATTTCCCCATACAGTTATAGCATACCTTAAAACAGAACAGACATGGCTATGATATACCAGTAGTGCGGTTTGAATGTCTGTTATTTTTTTTATCCTCCTTAGTGCAAATACGAATTGGTTTACCTTCTTACATACATTATCTACGTGCGCTTTCCAATTGCAATGTCTATCCATAATTACTCCTAAAAACTTTATATTATTAACTTCCTCTATGTCATTGTTATTGTATTTTAAACTTAATTTCATGTCATTTTTTAATTTTGTCTGGTTATTATACGGCAAAAATGTCATGAATTTAGTTTTGTTTGGATTAATTTTTAAGTTATTCTCATCGAGCCAATTGATTAAATCTGTCAATGCTTTATTTGTCACTATTTTACTTTTATCCAGAGTTTTCTCTTTTGTCAAGACGGTTGTGTCATCTGCAAATAATATGGTGTACTGATTCGTGGCGTCGGGCAGTTCGTTTATGTATATTATAAACAATAAGGGGCCAAGGACACTTCCCTGTGGTACACCACAGCAGTTTGTTAAGTATGGTGACCTAAAGGTTTTTTGGGTGTTCGTTTTTAAGCACATTTTTTTAATTTCCGTGCATTGTTGTCGACCTCTTAGGTAGCTTTCGAACCAACTATAAGCAACACCTCGTATACCATATTGCTCAAGTTTACGTAATAAGGTTTCATGACATACCATATCGAATGCTTTACTCATATCCAAAAATACCGCTACTGGGATTTCCTTTTTATTGATCGCATCCATAATTTCTTTTACCAGTTTAAAACATGCCAAAGTTGTAGATTTGTGCTTAATGAAACCGTTTTGTTGACTACATAATAGATCATGTTTCTCTAAGAAATTTTTAAGCCTTTTGCTCATCACCTTTTCAAATATTTTTGAAAGTATGGGAACTAAAGTAATAGGTCTATAATTATTCGCCTCAGATCTAGGTCCTTTTTTGTGAATGGGTTTTACAACAGAAAATTTTAAACTGTCAGGGAATATACCCTTTTCCAGAGATAAATTAATTACGTAAGTCAAGGGTTTTGTTAAGGATATTAAATTTTGTTTGATCATTTTAGTGCTAATGTTATCATAACCGACTGAGTTGGTATTTCGCAATTTCATTGCTGTCAAAAATATTTCCATGCAAGTAGCAGGTTCAAGATAAATTGAGTTCACAACCGTTTTTTTGCAAACATGTTTCTTTTTTGGGTTTGGGGCGTATAAACCCTAATTGACATCACTCGCCCGAGTGTGCCATTTTTCCACATATATACCTAATCTTACAAGACGTCTGTAATCCCGAAGGGCTAGGCAGAGGTACCTTAGTCGGAGGGGACCATAATAGTAAACCCACATATCGCTAGGTATGTGGGTTTTTTTTTTTTTTACCCCACTGCTGGACAAAGGTTATTTCTGAGAACTTTTGTCTCGCGGTACACGTCTAGGCCATCTCGTCACATCTTTCCCAGACACGGAGGAAAGTCGGTATGTAAAGAGTGGTCACAAAAACTTTGACACAATGTCATCAGTAGAAAATAAACACTCGTGGTAAGAAAGTATTGATATAGGTAAGTGTCGACCTCGCGTCATTTCTATTTTATCAATGTGTACATTGTCATCTATCTATCTATATAAATAAAAAGAGAAGTCCTGACTGACTGACTGACTCATCAATGCCCAGCCCAAACTCTTGGACCTAGAAAGCTGAAATTTTGCACAGAGGTTCCCTTTATAGTGTAGACAAGGAATAAGGAAGGATTTTTTGAAATTCAACCCCTAAGGGATTTAAATAGGGGATGAAAGTTTGTATGGAAAATCGTCATTTTCACGCGGGCGAAGCCGCTGGCAAAAGCTAGTCATCCATAAATTAGGACTACAAATACACAGAAATGTACTGTTGAACTTACAGCAATCGACTCACTGATGACATACTGACAACAATCAATAATCAGTCCAGTGAAATAGCCAGTGAGCGTATTGTCGTCAATTAACTACTGTTACATCGACGGTTACATCAACTGATGTTGTGAATTTTGAACTACCTATTTCAAAATTCATAGTTTGATTTAATATCGAATTAAAGTACAATTCTACTGTTACCTAATTCAAATTCAAATTCATGTATTGTTTGTCACAGGTGAAATATTAGGTCTTATGATTACGATATATTGGTTCGCTGCAACATACCTGTATGGTGTACAATTTTTGATGCCGGTTCTACATTTAAAACATTCACTACATTTTACTAAATTTCAAAATAATTATTCGCTCTAAGTCAACGTCCATCATTCATCATGCATTATTATAGTGGCAAATTCACGTAGTCAGTTAAACAAATTAAATTTTCCATTGATTTCATGATAGTTACCTACATGATACAGTGATGTCAATCACATATTATTCATAATTTATTTATTATTACATTTATTCATAATTATTATTATCATCATTTCAGCCAAAAGACGTCCACTGCTGGACATAGGCCTCCCCATGGCATTTTTGGGGGGGTTTGCCATAATCGCCACGCTTGGCAGGCGGGTTGGCGATCGCAGTATGGTTGTTACAAAGACACAGAGAACGCTGCTGCCCATTCTCTGTTAAGTCCCTTAGTCGCCTCTTACGACACCCACGGGAAGATATGGGATGGTGCTATTCTTTACGTCCGACACCACACGGAACCAACATTATTATTATCATTCAAATTAAATTATTCATTTATGTCATACAAATTAAATTATTCATTTATAAATGTCATACAAATTAAATTACTCATTCAGTCATTGTCTAAAGGTCAATCAAAATTATCAATATTTTTGTCATTAAAAAAGTCATTAATTGAGTAGTAGGCCTTACATATCAAAAATTCCTTTAGACTTTTTTTAAAACTATTTAAGGTTACACTGCTACTCTGATGTTCACGGAGATTTTATTCACGTTTTGTTGGTCCCTTAAAAAAATAGGCCTTTCAGTTATATATATATAACAGGTGTCAATTAGCACGCACGCTCGTGTTTACACTCGCCAGTTAATAAACCAGTCAAAAAGTAACCTGGTACCAAAACTCAAAGACATGTGACATCTACTAGTCCACACTGGGCCCGCTTGGTAAATTAGGAGTATGATCTTATGCAGTGAAGGTATGGGCCAGCAGTGGGATCATTGTAGGGTGATTATACTTATCATTGCCACATGGGTTTATTTCTGCATCTCGTTTTAAGCATCTAAAGTCACATAGTGAAACAGCCAGAACAACTTACAGGTGTCATACCGCAACCGCGACCAGTGAGACGCAGTACCAAAGACTCTCAATCACTCAATTTCATAATGTATCAACCACACAGCTTTTCCGTACATACAACCTACTTAAACATTTCTTTTCAAACATAGGACCTATATCTTTTAGTACAACAATGCCAAAATAGTTGACATCGAAACAGTTTCAGTTACTGAAGGACCCATCTGATACCGATTGCTACTTAAACAATATCTTGGACCCTCGTTTTCCGGAAGGTTGGTATTACCGGGGATTTTTACTCTGATGTTGCACAATTTTTATGGTTACAATGATATTTCTAAAGGAAATTGTTTCAGGTTTTTCAGGAAAAGGTTTTGAGGAAAGTGCTACGCCAGCGCTTTTATTTGTATTCGATTCTCGGTGCCTGTCTCTTCCGTAATGGGCCAGCTAGAGCATCGAAATAATGTAAAAATATTTCAGCAATATATGACGCTAAAGTGAATAAATACAATAGGGGATCGGACTGAGTTAAAAAAAATTGATTCTGTTTAGTCCGTCAGTTATATTATCGAAAAATATTGGATACGTGTTTTTTGTTTTAATAACGAATTAATAAAAATTGACGAAGATAAAAAGCGTCGTGACGTCACTTGTGGGTAAAAAATATACTGACATGTAACGTTTTCGAGGAGTTCACGAGTTTTCGAAGCACTGTATCGTCTTCATTTTTTGTTATTATGAAAAAAGAAAAAAATAGGTGTTCAATATTTTTTGGAAATCTATCTGACGGACTAATTAGTTTTTTTTTGTCCGATCAGCGTCAGGTGGTGCAATTTGTGCTGCCATCTGGCATTATGCTGAGCTGAGGCCCTTTTGGCATTAGTAGCTTTAATTGGTTTGAATTTGTTTTCTTTTTATGGTATTTTTGCCAAATAAACACAATTTTCTTTCTTTTCTTTCTTTCTTTCTAGAAAAAAAACTGGCCAAGTGCGAGTCGGACTTGCACATGAAGGGTTCCGTACCATCACGTCGGGGTTACGGGTTGTTCGAAAGAGATACCGGGGCCTCGACACAAAGGGCTAAGAAGGAACATGGGTGGTTTTTCGTCAGTAGAAGTCTGACATATTTTGATGATTTCCCACCCCCAATAAAAAAGGGTTCCGCACCATTGCAGTAGATATTGAGAGATTTTCCATGTGTTTTAGCACCATAGAATTCTTATAGGTTTATCTGTAATGTATAAGTGTTGAACTAAGTTCTATATTTTTTTCAAAATTTCAGGCTCGGTAGTTTCGTAGATAGGGGGGGGGGGTGGTCGGACAGACATACAGACAGACACACTAGTGATTTCATGAGGGTTCCGTTTTTTCCTTTTGAGGGACGGAACCTTAAGAAACAAGCTTTCATATCAATGGAAAATTAGGTATACCTATGAAAATTAAACGCGTATGCCAAGGATAGTTAGTCCGAGCAATTAACCACCTCTCGAGAGGAAACGATCCTGGCTGCCGGATGAAGACTTAATGTCTGTCATAAAAATGTATTGTGTTTGTGACAATACCTATAATGAATTGAACCCACATTTCCTAGAAAAAATAACCAATTATAACAGTTCGCCTGTAATTCTCAAAGGGTTGTATATAGTAGGATTCCAGAGTAGTATCTATCTAGTATAGTACAGCACACGGGGAGACGTACAAACTAATTATTCGTTGCGACATAAAAATAGACTGAATTTGCCCCCTTCCCGTCTTAAACTACACTAATCCAGTCCATATTCCATGTCCATAAAAATATAAAATAAATTACCAGAAAACAAAGCAACAAAAGAAAACCAATATATTTATAAATAAATTAAAGCAATACCTACTTAATTAAAAAGAGCTTCTATACAATACACGAATATTTAACGGATAAATCCGATAATAATACATAATTATAACGTTTAACTAGGTACTAATAAAATTAAAAAAAAAAACTTTTGAATCCAAGTAGGTAAACAAATAAGTAATTTAATAATATAACTAAATAAATTATACAAGAATAGATAGACTGCTATAATATTAATAGAATAAGTAAATAAATATAGATATTTATAGATTAATAGATATAAGAAAGGTATACAAATAATACCAACTTAATATTAAAAGAAGCAAAGCGCTCTTACTCTCTTTAATTAATTCTTTAATTATTTTATAAAGAAAATTGCTGTGCCCGACAGGGTCCATAATTCTGTCTAAAATGATTTTATACCACCTGTAAAAATGTACATTATGGATTGCAATAAATGATTTGAATTTGAATATATAATTCCATACCATTTCACAAGTTATGTACTTATGTCCCATGGGGGGCATTTTGAGGTCTTAAAAAAATGTCATCTCCTAATAATCTTTTTCTTCTTCATCATCTTCTTTACGTGTCGATGATCTCAAATTGTGTTAGACCAGTGTATAGCCACCTGCACAGCTATCACTTGCGTCGAGTTAATCCTGAAAGGTGCAAGTGTTTGTGCAGGGTGGGCAGAATAGGAGGTGGCGCAAGAAAGAAGCCTCCCCAAGTGGCGTTAAAAAAAATGTACTGCGATTCCAAACGTCCGGCGCAACCTGGACAGCTAGCTCTTGGTAACGCAGAGTCTAGCTGGTTCCTTTCACCAGGATGACTCAAACTCAATGTCCTAATAATAATTATTATCAATATTCTTAACAAAACTACGGAAACTCATAGGTATAATTCATTCGTTTGACATTCAAATACTAAAGTTATTTAATAAACACCCACGGAAAACTGAAAATTGCAAACGGTAGTAGTAAACTGGCATACTTTACTACCTCAGTAAGTTGAGAAACGATATCCATTCCACGGGTCGTGGTCACCAACTTTATGGGGGCATTGACCTCTAAATAGCCAATGAATAAGTACGTTTGCTTTGGTAGAAATAATATAAGAAATATTTAGACAGTATTCAATTGTTATGATAATTGTGGAACCACCTGAGTACGCTGCGCGAAATTTAATTTGTTTGATGGTTGTATTAATAGCTATAATGATTTCAATTCTGTATAATTATACATATACATTCGTGTTACAGTCGCTAATGATTTGTTCAACAGCCTGACAGCTGACACTGACCTGCAAATTGCAAAAAAAAACAAGATTTTAATTTCGCAGGAATTTAAAAAAAAAATGTTTTCTGAAACTTATAAACACGGAATCTAAATAGGTTTTTGTTATAAATGAAAGCAAAACAAAGACAAAAAGAAACGTTATGCAATAACAATAAACCCAATCCATTGTCCAATTTTAAGAGCAAAACGATTGAAAAGAAAATCCTCTTCGGGAAAATGGAGACATTTCGAACGATTGTTTTGATTAAAAACATGTCACAATTGCTACTAAACGGTTGGACACTTAGCTAACAAGAAAAATGTGGAAAGTCTTCCCTCTAAACTTCTAAACGGTTTTATTTATTTTCCCCAAGAAAATGGGAAATATCAACAATTACTTATTGAATTTTTCCTCTTTTGGGGAAAAATATCGCTGGGGAATTCATAAACTATGTAATAAAATATCATAAAACAACTCCTTTTCAACGCTGTAGGTGAGTGAAATCTTGTTAAGTTATCATTAATTATAATCTCAATTACAAATAAAATACCCCTTTTCTTCAGGGATCATAAAATACTACCAAGTATGGGATAACGCGGTATCTGTTTGGGTACAAAATTATGTCCGTGTAAATACGAGTATCATAATGGTTTACACAGATAAATGGGAATATTTCCATAAAGGGCAAATAATATATAATAATAATAAATTTATTTCAGACCATAATCATCACACAGGTAATAGACACAGATCCATATTAAATGTTAGTAATCACTTAAAAACTATGTTAGTGAAACACACAAATAAAATATAACAAAATACAATGATACAAAATACAATAAGAATTGCAATCACACCGATGTGTGGAGTGCGATCCAGTGCCTTACAAACGGACCATCGAGCCTGTCCGCTATTACTTTCAAGATGCTGTTTGAAGGTTGCAATATTTTCAACATTTCTTGAATCCATGGTCCTATTTAATATACTACATACATAACTCTGCGTCATTTTTAAAAAACAAAAATACGTTTAACGGCCTTCCTTAAATTCTGGTTTGACCTATATTTTACACCGTATGCCACCAGTAGCGACACCTAGTAACAACACTGCAAAACATTTAGTTCCCATAGATCCCGTGGCCGTCATGGCCGCCATGACACTCATCGTGCGTTTGATTGATCGAAGGTTTGCGCAATATTTTAGTACCACATGACATAGTGGTATTGAATGTGGATGTTTTAACTGCTAATTTATTTCCTTTTGTTTTTAACATTATTACATAAAAAATATGAATAAAGTAGCAGTACAATAATAACTAATAATGGCGAAAGCCGATCAGATGCTGTATTGGATATTTTAATTATTGATAATATAAATTATTTAATTTTGGTATATTCTATATAGGCAACAAAACCAACCTTACAACTTTGACATAATTTTAATCTAAAAATAAATATATCTATCACTTGGTTATCATGGCCATATCGACGGTTCGAGGTCAAGATCTATTTCAAAAACTTTAAAAACGTACCACTAGATGGCGCCGTACCGATGACGCGTCATTCTGAATCGCGGTGTTAAGATTCTCCGCGAGTGAATGACACCCCTCGCTTTTGCAAGTTCGAGTTAAGACCTTACTTCATAGGATCATTTCTATAGTAAGCTCTTCTCGAGACTTTCACACTATGTGAGTCCTCACAAGTCACGTTGATGAGACGTGGCGCGGTGCCCTGAGCGTGAGGCGGGCGGTGGTAGACCTACCACCAGCCCTCGATGATCGTTCACTCCCTTCGCAAGAAGGGAGCGTGGGGTGCTGTCGCTGTCTGAGTGGCTTTTTTTAAACCCTTTATAAATTATTAGACTCATTAACGTGGTATTATAATTATGTAGTTGATTAATGATTTACTGTTATAGTTAAATATATGTCAGTGTTAGTGTAATTAATTGTAATAATAATTATGATTAGTAGTACGAGTGTGTGCCCTTGCAGTCTGTTAGGTATCATGAACAATATTCTCAATACACCTCTCTCTCAATCACCATTATAGGTTAACATTTTATCATTATTAGGTTAAGTGTTAACACTCACTCACCATTATTAACTGCCTTCGTGGTCGAGTGGTTTAGGCGTTTGCCTTGTGACCCGGTGGTCGTGGGTTCGATTCCCACGGGAAGCATACTTTGTGAAGTTGTTTCCAGTTTGGTTAGGACAATGCAGGCTTGAATTACCTGATTGTCTGATAAAAAGATGGTTCCGTGCTTCGGAAGGCACGTATAAGCCGGTGGTCCCGGCCGCCAAATGACGGTCGTCAAACCATGTCAAAGGCCCTTGCGGCGGTTTAAAAACTCTGACACTAGGGTGTGTGGGGTCGTTAGACCTTACTGCCCAGTGCCCACACGTTAAGAAGAAGAAGAACCATTATTAGGATTCCGTACCTCAAAAGGTTAAAAAGGATTCTAAGATTACTTTCTTGTCCGTCTGTCTGTCACCACCGATTTTCTCAGGAATGGGTGGACCTAGCAAGTTGAAATTTATAGCATAATTAATTTGAAGTCTATAGTTCCTATTAGGTGTATAAAAATTAAGGTCCTGAGTCAACACGATAAAACGATATCGCATAACATAAGCTGAATATGATTATTATATGTTTCTTCTGGTTTCCATTTGACCGTTTTATTTTTGTTGGTTGTATTTCTGTATCTTTCCAGAACATTATCTTAAACCTACTTAATTTGTAATTATTTTTAGGCTCAGTTAACCTTTCTGATGTATATATACGGTGTATAATTTATGTAACCCACTAAGAATGCAGAGTCGTCGGGAACCAACACATTTTGTTCATATCACTTTGTTTGTTTAGGTACGGTACTAACATGGAATAAGAATGGATAGAAGCGAAATTATTTCTTTGAACGCGTAGACCATCAGACAGAACATCCATCTGGTCGAAGGGCCCTTGCCTATGAGGGATGAAGAAATTTTCACCCAGATCTTCATACTTATTAATAGGGTCTTAAGTTTGATCATCGACCATATTAGCAATCTTACTTTGGCCTGGGTCGTTTCAATAGCTGGATGGTAGCTGGGAAACAGTTGGTGATTAATTTTCAACTCTTTATGGCGTACCATAATATACCTACAGTTGGTAGGGAAATCGGGCAAAGCTTAGATCAAGTAGGAGAGAGGAGGAAGAACACTGGGTGTTTAATGCGACAAAATACTTAGTTTTATTTAAACATAATTTAAACAGTAGGTATATTATATCTGACTAGCTAATAATACAACTAATTTATTATATTTGTAATTAGTTTGGGACCATCGGAGCACGTGTATATGAAAGCATGTAAGTATGTCACTTCCATACAGTTTCCTTATTCTTTGGTTCCTTACCTTCTGTTTGTTTTTCTCTTCAGAACCCACAAGTACGGTGACATTGTTTCAAAGAATGTATAGTGGTTACTAGGTAGCTCTCTGTACCTGCATTTTGATAGAGTGTGCGAATTTTTCTTATTATTATGAGGTAAGGTCAGCGAGGATTTTAATAGGGATCCTTGTGACAATGAATTAAGCTTTTTGTTTTCTCGGACAATGTATGGAAATACTGATTTGTAGAAGGACCTGGTTTCTGAAAAATGGAAGTGGCGGGTTACTGTTGATTTCATGAGAATTTCATATTTAGTATTGTATTTATTCATAACAATACGTGTCAATTTACGCCTGACGTACTTCTAAAAAAAATATTGAATTTGCAATATAACATTAGCGTAGTTTTCAAAACCACTGTCTGCTTTAAAATAAACTCATCTGCCTATAAGTCTTTTCCCAACTAAGTTGGGGTCAACTTCCAGTCATACCAGCTGTAGCAGAATACCTGTATTTTATATGGAACGACTGCCTATCTAACCTCCACTATCCTGTTAATACTGGATAATAAGATATCCCTTGGTAAGACAAATTATATGACTTACTGGCCACTGAATACCTGCAACGACTGCTAGGGATCTGCAAATGGCGAGTGACACTCCATTACACGGAGGAAACTCAGTATGTATCACGTCGTAATCACCCATCCACGTATCATCCAAGGTCAAGATCGACCCAAGCGGCCGATATTAGTTAGCTACGTATTGTTCCTCCTGTTATAAAAAATAAACTATTGCACAAGATATTATTTCTTATTTATTTATCAACTTACATCTACCATTACATTTATTCTGTGGCTAGAAGCTTAAGCTGTAATTTAAACAAATTAATCAGGATTTACATTAAGCCGATACAAAAGCAAACGATACCAAGTTTTAAGAACCAATATTTGGTTTCATTTATTCGAACAAAAGAAAGAATTATAGTTTTTCTAAGCCCCTGTCAAAACAAACCGCTAAATAACAAACAAATATTATTTTCATTTCAGAAAATCCAATAGCTCAAGATTTCTACGAAGGCAAGGATTTTTATCTGACGCAGACCCAAAACAGCACTTTGGAGAAAGAGGCCCTTAACACCGTGACCCCTAGCACGGACTCTTAAATCATTTCTACGTTTTAATTAAAATTTTCTTCTCGTAATTTTTCAATATTTTTTACTGTAACAAAAATTATTCAAGTAATGTTTCGAGTTGGTTTCAAGAAGTCCTAGTATTTAATTGAAGTTAAATAGAAATAAATGTGTCTTGTTGTGAATAATAAGCTAAAAATATAAACAATGTAACTGCCTTGTTTGTCTAGTGGTTACCAAGAGCGATTCCTAGGCCTGGCAAAGTACCGTGGCGCGGACTAGTGGACGGTGAGTAGTGGGCTTGATCACCGTCCGTCCGTCTTAGCGCTCGTTTACGGAGACGCGGGGCGTCGCGCGGGGCGTGCAGAAGGCTCGTCGTGTGCTTTTTTATCCATTTACTGAGAGACGTGTCCACCGCAACGAACGCTACATTTTAAAACAACGAGCGAATAATCACTTCTCGAAAAATCGACGTTTGAAATCGTTAACGTTTTTATACATCGCCATGTGTTTGAATTAAAAACGCACAACGCGCCGCGCGACGCCCCGCGTGTCCGTAAACGAGCGCTTATGACGACAACAGGCCGTGTCGACGGCGAACGGCGCGTTCGTGTTCGTGCTCAAAGAGATGTCAGCAACATTGACAGGGCTCGAAAGGCCGACGTCCGTCGAGGCTGCGAGTTGTTGGAAAGAAATACCGCGGCCTCGGCACAAAGGGCTAAGATGGAACATGGGTGGTTTTTAGTCCGTAGAAGTCTGACACTGCCTACCGCTCTTCCCAGAGCGGAATGAGTCATTTGATGATTTCCCACCCTCCATAAAGTATGTTTTACTGGTTTCCCAACGAGGTAGTTGTTTTTAGAATAAATATAGCATAGACGTAAAAGAGTCTCTGTAGTTACGTAGTCTTTTCGAATTTCCATGGCAAAACGGTGCGAACATTGATATAAAAACTAAAGATACGGTCGTCCGAACATTTTGCTTGATGCGTTCCCCATACAGAGAAACACTAACGTCATCTATAGGAACTAATCAGGCTGCTCGTAAACGTAACCTTGTATGAGCGGCGTGGCGTGGTATTATCGAGGTATAAAGAAATTAAATAAAGCTTTCATTAAAATGTTAATAAAAAAAATGTTAAATTTTCATTTTTAATTTTCATTTTCTTTTAAACTTCGGTTTAGTCAAGACCTATTTGGGACCAAATTCGAGGCGTCATTTTATCATGCGGTCCGCCCAGTCCTTACGCAGTAATATATAAGTCAATGGGTGCGAATCTATGCTTGTAAACCTCATATTGTGGTGAGAAACTTTAGAAATCTACAAACCATTTTGAAAACAGATGTTTCAATAAGGTCTTCAACTTTTAGTCACATTTGTTTAGACTACAATCAAGACGTCATGTCTTGATTGTAGTCTAAACAGGCAGAAACGATACCACTACACAGACAATTTCACTCGATGTTAATGCTTTTATCAAGCTGCCGACAGTAATTATTATTCTAGAGGGTTCCACGCTGATTTGATAACATCTCGCCGCGACGCGAGTGGTGAATGTGTCATTAGCAGACGTGTAAATGAATGAATGAACGACTGAATGTTCTCGCTGTACTGTCTATGGTTATGTTCTGTTTTGAAATTCGTACATCGATTATACCATTTAGCTCAGTACATAAGGACGCGTTTACGGATTCTCGCGGTTTTTGTTTTTTTTTTTAGTTTTACTACTACAAATATTTTGTGTTCGTAGAGCTAAGTTTTCAACACGAGATCCAGTTAAAAAACGACACAGGGTCCACCCACAACGGCGGCAGAGCGCAGATTAAGTCTTACATTTCAAATTTTTGCGTAATTTATCATGACAGTGACCGCTAAAATGAACCTTAAGTCAAGCGCTTAAAGTTCACGCAATAACGATAAAATTGCCGAAAAATTAGCTTTGATTGTAATTTTTTTTCTGGCTCTGCTTGGAATATTTTGATACCATTTATAAAAATTCTTGGAGTTGAACATGTCTACTTCCATAAAATATTTTTAAATAAATAAATTTATGTCATAAAAGAGAGAGTAATGTACATAAAGTCAACATGATATCGCTAATTTTGTGCGGAGACGCACAGAACATATTTTTTTACAATATAACCAACATTTTCGAATAAAAAGAAGTAATTATTGAAGATGAAGGAGTAATCTATATGTGTTAATTATTGGTTTAGTTTCATTTGTCCACATTTAAAGTACCGAAAAACTGCTTTTTGAGTTTTGAGGGTTACTGATAATTGAGTGACGTTTGAGTATTTGGGCGTTAGTTTTCCAAAGAATGAAACTGGCCAAGTTCAAGTCAGACTTGCACATGAAGGGTTCCGTACCATTGTACATAGTAGATATTCTTTCCTGTAATCTATAAGCGTTGAACTAATTTCTGTATTTTTTTTAAATTTTAAGTTTAGTAGATTTGGAGATAAGGGAGGGGGAATGGTCAGACAGACAGACAGACACACGAGTGATCCTATAAAAGCTCCGTTTTTTCCTTTTGAGGTACGGAAACCTAAAAATAACTGCTTTTCAGATGACAGATGACCTGGTGAAGGTTGCGGGGATCCGCTGGATGCGAGATAAATAATAAAAGAGGTAAATTATTTCCTACTGTAACAATACAGAGAAATTACTTTCATCATCATCATCATCATCTCCCTGCCTTTATCTTATGTCATTTGGGGACGGCCCAACACGTTTTTCCCTTTCATTCGGCCCTGTTAGTCGTCACGTTATCATTTAAGTATTCCTTTTTCCTCCATGTCACTCCTCACACACTCCATCCATCTTTTCTAAGTAAAACACAGAGAAATTACTTTAATTTATGAAAATAGGTAAATCTATGATAACTGAAATATTCACCAAAACAATTTCGTTTATTTAAGTAGTGTTCAAGAGACATAGTTCGCCAAATAAAACATTCTCACACAAACAGATTCATAATCGTATTACAAAACAACATTTAGCAACAAAACTCAATGAGCACAATACAATTCAAAATGTTTATTCAATAATGTATTCACCTAAATTTAACGAATGTTTATACATTGGTACTTGAAGACAATACCTCCAACATCCTTCATTTCTCTGAAAACATCGTCTGAATAAGAGGAATCCTCCTTTATGCTAAAATTGAATATTTTTACGAATAAAAGCGTGTTGATATTAGCAAACGTTGCCGCGTTGTATTTGAACAAAGGGCAGGCTGCGGCCTTTCATTCAGACACTTTTCCGAGGTAATGGCTGACACATGGTCTCAATTTATGGAAAGCGTCCATATTTTTTCCCACATTTTTTTCAAGATTCCCGCTATAATAAATAAAAAAAATAAATAAAATAAAATTCATTTAATTCAGGCAAGAGCCCATAATACAGATAAAAACACCAAATTACATAAAAAATGAATTATAATTAAGTAAACTAGTAAAATGAAATTGAAATAAAATTAGGTACTTTAAACATTACAAATATTGCAATTAAAATAAAATAAAATAAAAATATTAATTAATTTAAAATTGAAAATTAAAATTGTTAGCTGGAATATTGACAGCCATATACAAAGAAATAATTAGCTTCATATATGGCTCTCAATATTCCATTGTCATATGGCTATGGCTATACATTGCTAAAGTTGTTGTGTGTAACGGGTGTTGTTGTTGGAGGCGGAGAACTTTGTAACATTCTAACCATCATATATTTTTAAACATTTGACGAATGATCAATTTCTCGAAATTGCAGACCTGCACCAAATCAACATGATGCGTTGGAAGCCAACATTCAATGCATTATTGTACAAGTACCGCCTGATTTACTGAGAAGAGTATCGACTCGGTGGCCACATAGCAAAACTCAAAACAAAATTATTATCAATTAAATTAAGAAGAGATAGATGATGATGATGATGATGGCGATGGTGGTGGTGGTGATGGTGATTTCATAGATATTGCATATGAATATTAGAAGCTTTGTTTTTGAAATGGCAAATCAACTGCAAAGATATCAGTTGCACAACCAAATCACTAGTCAAAATAAAACAGTAACATTCTCCAGTATAAAATACAACTTGAAATCATTGAATCAGCGAGACATCCTCCTCACCAGTGTGTACAATATTTAAACAGAAGCTCCGCGGCCTATCGCTGCAGGTACCATTACAATTTCTCTTTAATCCCGTTTTTATCAAAACGAACATTAAGCGCTCTTAGAGTCGTTACATTACACTGAGTTCCGCAAATCTTATCATCATTATAGTGATAAGGACTTTATCCAATGGGGATAAGGTGTTTAATATAGCCGTTTTAGTTAATACTTGGAATAAGCGTTATCTATCTTTATCTTCTATATCTATATCTATACTTATAATAAATCTGTAGAGAGGTCAATTCTGTACATGATATATATTTTCAAAATAACTATCAGGGGGTAATTAGTGATCGATACTGATGCCTAAAATGCAATCAGTAAAATTTTTGTCTGTCTGTCTGTCTGTCTGTCTGTCCTCCTGTCTGTATGTTCCTTATAGAAACAAAAACTACTCGACGGATTTTAACGAAACTTGGCACAATTATTCTTCATACTCCTGGGGAGGTTATAGTATACTTTTCATCACGCTACAATCAATAGGAGCAGAGCAGTGAAGGGAAATGTTGGGAAAACGGGAGAAGTTGCTCCATTTTTAAAGCTTCCGTCGCGTGTGTAGCCTTAATGGTTAAAGCTACATAGAAATCATTTATGACGGAAATGTTCTACATAAAATTATCTAAAAAATATCCCACAACAGCATATGTCTATCTTATAAGGTTGACTCACAATAACACGTGTAACTCCCGATAGCTTAGCAGTTCGGAGCTTTCTGATTATATTTGTTTACTCTTACGTTTATAATACTCTCACTCATCCCTAATTAAAAGAAGTTAATATTATTACCTATTCAATAAAAAAAGAATCATAGTAATCGGTATAGAAACATCAAACTGAACCAAATATGAAATACGCTAATAAGCTGCGCGTGAATACTGAATCATGCCATAAGGATTATTTTTGTGTAACGGGAGCGAGCTTCATTCAATATTTGGCTGTTGATGCGTTCAGCGTTCGACCTTATTGACAGACAATAATTGTTATTAACAAACCGTGCTTATCAGCGCGACTTTTAGTCTTTAAATTGTTTATTTGAATTTCTTTTGTTGTTATTTTATGAAATATGTATTAAGTAGTTATTTTGGTAGTGTTTAAAACTTTAAATATTCGTTCAAATTACAAATTATTAATAGTTCGCATTTTATTTCTTTTTAGGGGAAGTAGTACGCATAGATTTTTAGATACCGATAGGTGAGTTTTGGCTAATTTATGATCAATTTTATTTTTGTATTAAGTAGGTAAAAGCGTAGATACTTTTATTAATTATAGTAGTGTTGGGAATCGAACCCAACAGTAACACGCAGACGGCACATGCAGGCGGCGTGACCAACATGCGCGCGCGCGTGGCAACCGAGCTGAGGTGCGGGGCGCTGCGCGACTGGCGACACTCGCCTCTTCGGACCCACCCAAGACGGACGACCTTTTAAAACGTTTATATTTATCATTTGTTTGTCCGGGCAGTTATTATTGTAATTTAATCGGCAATATACCAAGCCTTTTTATACAGTCCACTATCTTTCATTTACCACCACGAGCAAGTCGAACAGTAGTTAGGTATTTATTTTAAGTGACTACTAAAATTAATAAGGCTCAAGGGCAGAATTTTCGTGTTGCTGGAGTAGATCTCGGTGTCAGTTGTTTCTCGCATGGTCAGTTATATGTCGCTCTTTCCCGGGTTAGCAGTTCTAGAAATCTTTATGTTCACGTGCCGGACGGGTCAACTTTCAACATAGTTTACCCGGAAGCTTTGGGCTGAAGTTTTACATATAGAACGCTATAGGTACCTCATCATCAACAGCCTATTAATGTTCCCACTGCTGGGACACAGGCCTCCTCTCTTAGAGAGGGAATGGGCTATAATCTACCACGCGGGCCCAGTGCGGATTGGTAGATGTCACATGTCTTCGAATGTTTTGGTTCTAAGACATGCCGGTTTCCTCACGATGTTTTCCTTCACCGTTTTGAGAGCAGCGGTAATGAAATAAATTACACAAAGTAATGTGCCTGCCTGGGTTCGAACCCACGACCTACTGTTCGTAAGTCGGGGCCGCCACCACTGGGCCACCGCTGCTCCTATATAGGTACATTACTTTGTGTAATTTATGTACCTACTTAAGCCTCATGTGAAAGTGATCTAAACAATATTACCAATACATTAACTTAATAACATACAAGGAGTTACACGCTGACGGAGTCGCGGGCACAGCTATTAATAATAATATTCTGCGGTTCCTTTTTGCGATATTTTTCAACAGTATTGTGGATTGACATTATTGTATTTCCCTACTAAAATACGAAAATTAATCTGTCTGTTACATCAAAAGTTTTGATGTAACAGACAGATTAATTTTACCATTATGTCCTTCCTCACGGTTCAGTGGTTTTGAATCAAAACCACTGAACCTGGTTTTTTACGAAAAACGACGGAAACGCGGACGAAGTCGCGGGCAAAAGCTAGTAGTATACATAAGCTTTGGTTCTGAGTTAATGGTCCCATTAAAGGTTGTACTACTCACGCTAGCTTAGTTTCCTGTGAATGGAAATACATTTATTTACTAGTTAGACAGTAGGCCTAGATTTCTAAATAGTCTAGATTTAGTGGTCTACGACATGTTATAGGGAACTGAACCTGGAATAATTTAAAGACTTTGAAACTCGTATCGAGGTCGATACGAGTTTTTAACAGAACTTATAGAAATAACAAAGATGGAACGCAAATATTTTTACAAGGAATCTAATCTTTCTTTATCCTTTTTCTTTTTCTTTTACCTGGTATCAGAGTGTTATGCCACCCATGGGCCTCTTCTTCTTCTTATTGTGTGGGCAGTAAGGTCTAACGACCCTACACACCCTAGTGTCAGAGTTTCTCTGACTTGGCTTGCCGTCGAGAAATATCCTTCTGGTCGTGCCACACGATGTTTGCTGTCGCCGAAGCAAGTGACATTATACAAAATTTAATTATACAATACGCACGTGGAAACCGAACTTGCGACCTATGACTTGGCAGTCCGAAGGTACCACTGGAATATCACAGCTATAAGTTTCTGATAAAAATATTATTTATCTTAATTAAGTGAAATGATCCATTTTTCATACGCCTTTGATTTTGTAACGTCAGAAGACGGCAATTTCACTCCAATTAACATTGAGGTATAGTACTAGAGAAGCTATTTCAAACAAAAAATGTGCGCGCACTTGATGACAGCGGGGCAGGCGGGGGGTGTCATGTTCTCATAGATTACTATCAATACGTGCAGATGCGACATAATGTTATTATTCTGCCTACTTGATATTGTACGTATGTACTTAGAAAATAAATAAAAATTTACTTAAACTGTAACAATAATTTTTATTTTATTTGTGATTGAATGTTGATGGCTGATTCAGTAAATGTTGATTCAAATTTGCAAATACTTCTTTCCTAATTAAATGCTTTACGGTGTTTACGGACATATAACATGATAGATTAGATGATGGGATAGATTTTTCGGGTAGGTGCAAAAAAAAGTAAACACTTGTTCTAGAATTTCAATTTTGTTTTTAATAGTATTTTTAATTAATTAAAGTAATATTCATCCTGAATATTTTGTAATTTCCTACCATAAAGCACATATTGTGTGGGCAGTAACAATCTAATGCCCTAAACAGTGCTATTGCATTTCCTTGCTGGCTTGAGCTGTCAATTGCACTTTGACCTCACTGAACACTACACTTCAACACTAAGTCACAATTATGAGCTCTATAACTGAAATTGCGGAGACTCAGCGCTTAGCAATGGCTTCTCTCAACCAGCGGATGGCTGACTTTGAAGAACACCTGAGGGCATCAGCACCGGGAGCGGACTTGAGCGGGCTTCACAAGGATTTTTCAACATTCAAGGAGCATGTGTGGAGTGTCCTCAGTGCTTTGCAGCTGCAAATTTCTGAGCTGAGCAAGAGTGTGGACGTGATCGAAATGCGGCATAGGAAGAAGTTCTTGCTGCTAGGCGGAGTGCCTGAGAAGCCTGATGAAAATCTTCCAGATAGCGTGGTAACCATCCTGCATAATAAGTTTGGCTTGTCTGATCTGGCACCCTCTTCAGTATCAGTGTGCCACAGGCTGGGCGCGGCTTCGGAAGGACACTCTAGACCTATCTTGCTTCGGTTCGCGGACACTGCTGTCAGAGGTCATATATGGAAGACTAAGACTAAACTGAAGGGATCTTCGTATGTGGTGTCTGAGTTCCTCACTCGACAGCGCCAGTCTGCGTTTACAACAGCTCGCAAGCTGTTTGGTGTGACAAATGTGTGGACAATGGATGGTAACGTTAACATCAAGCTCCCAAATGGCAAGCGTCGCCGGATTTTCAGTGCTGAGGAAGTCATCAAGCTGGGTACGGAGTATGGCAAGTCGCTGGATCAAGAGGTTCCGCCTGACTCCAATCCTGGCTCGAATGTCCCAAGCCCAGCGCCGGCGCAGTCCCACTCTCGGTCGAGGAGGATGCCGAAGAAGAAGCAACTGGCTTGAGTGTTTGTTTACATTGTAAGTGTATCCCAATCCCATAGTTCTAGTAAAGAGTTTTGGAGCTATTTGTTCTATTCGTCGATAGTTTTACGTCACAGTAACTGTTGTATGTGTACCGACGCTTTTTTTATATTTTGTTCAATAACTTTTTTCTTGACAGTTTGACAGTAATTTGTATTCGTAATGTCACTGTCACTTGTCATAGTGTCGAACTGTTTATATATTTTTTTTTTTTTGCGTTCGGAAATGTCTTACTTTTCTTTTTCTGTGAACAGTCAGCCGGCAGGTTATGCAATTTATTTAAAGTAAATACTTCATAGTATAATTAATTAGTATTTTATATAATTATTTTATATTTTATTTGTTTATTTAGTCTATATTTATCTTATTACCTTCGTATTATGTCTGATGACGATGCATTTTATTCATGCAATAGTTCTTCCACGTCTTTTTCATCCCTTGACAATTCTCTGTCCGTGAATAGTCTTCTATGTAGTGAGTTTCAGCATTTCAACAAATGCTTTAACGTGTGCCATGTGAACGCTCAGAGCATACCTCAACATCATTCTGAGATGTTAGATTTGTTTTGCGACGTTCCTTTACATGCTATATTAGTGTCCGAAACTTGGCTCAAACCCGAACTTCCTTCAACTTTTTACTCTATAACAGGCTATAACTTAATTCGCAATGATCGTACGGGGAAAAGAGCCGGCGGTGTTGCCATTTACTTGCGCATTGACATACCTTATACAATTCTATCCTCTTCACCCCCTATATATAATGGCAACGCTGAATACTTAATTCTGGAAATTGTTGTTAAGGGAGTTAAGGCCGTTCTAGGTGTTGTTTACTGCCCACCTACTGTAGACTACTTTTCCACTCTTGAATCTCTATTTGAATCTGTTTCCTCAGAGTACAAGCATCACATAGTGATGGGAGATTTCAACACTGACCTTTTGAAGGACAACCCTAGGTCACGTAGGTTGAGAGCGATCCTGGAGTCGTCGAGTCTGTCCCTCCTCACGCTTAGTCCGACACATCACAACTCTGACTCCAACGATTCCTGGCTCGATCTCATGCTTGCGTCATCTGCAAATCTCGTCGCTAACCATGGTCAGGTCGCTGCCCCTGGGTTGTCTAGACACGATTTAATTTATCTCTCATATAAAATTAAGCCCCCTAAGCAGCGGCCTGCCATTGTTTTTATACGGAATTTTGCGAGGTTGGATAAGGACAAACTCAACTCTGATGCACAAGCCCTTGATTGGGATGATCTTGTTGAATCTTTAGCTGTGGACGAGAAAGTTAAAAAATTTAATCAGACTGTCCTCCACCTCATTGATGCCCATGCACCTTTGAGGGCCGTCCGTGTTAAGCGCCCTCCGGCTCCATGGATAACCCCAGGAGTAAGGATGGCGATGAGACGGCGGGATAGGGCCTTTAGGAAATATAGACGGGATCGCAGTGATGAAAATTGGAACCTGTACAAGTTGGCTAGAAACCGTTGCAACCAGATGGTAAGGGCGTCTAAACGCCGATACATTTGTGAAAATGTTCTCAATTCTTCACCGGCTGATATCTGGAAGTTTCTCAAATCACTGGGTATAGCAAAGTCCCCCTCTAGTATTTTACCTTCTAGCTTGCCCTTAAACGATCTTAATAAACATTTCTCAGCATCCGCTACGCTTTCGGTTGATGTTAAGAATCAAACTATTCATGACATTACTTCCAAGCCAATATTACCTCCTGACTCTTTCTCTTTCTCTCCCGTGACTAGCGCTGAGGTCCATAAATTCTTTACGTCAATTAAGTCTAGGGCTGTTGGCTGTGATGGGATCAGCAGAATAATGTTATCTTTTATGACTGACAGCATAATTCCTATTGTTACGCACATGATAAATTATTCTTTGTACACTGGTGTGTTTCCAGCTTTGTGGCGTAAAGCATACATTATACCTCTTCCAAAAATTTCCAGTCCAAGTTTGCCAAATCACTACAGACCTATCTCCATTCTCCCT
This sequence comes from Diarsia dahlii, assembly GCA_949775195.1. Classification (NCBI taxonomy): domain Eukaryota; kingdom Metazoa; phylum Arthropoda; class Insecta; order Lepidoptera; family Noctuidae; genus Diarsia; species Diarsia dahlii. The sequence goes on from OX459195.1 coordinate 20,093,666, forward strand.
TTCCTTTCCAAAATCCTTGAAGCAGCTGCACTTAAGCAAATATCCTCTTACGTCCTCAAAAATAACCTGTTGTCAGATTTCCAATCTGGTTTTCGGCCTGGCCACAGCACGGCCACAGCCCTGCTTAAAGTCACAGAAGACATTAGGGACGGCTTGGAGAACTCGAGGGTTACGGTGTTGGTTTTAATAGATTTTTCCAACGCTTTTAACACCGTTGACCATGATATTCTCCTGGCCATACTGTCTCAAATTGGGGTCTCTTCGTTGTCACGTGAGTGGTTTTCATCATATCTTCGTGGGCGCCAGCAGGCGGTGCGTGCTGATCAGGTTTACTCTGACTGGTGCGACCTGGTAGCTGGTGTTCCACAAGGCGGTATACTTTCTCCTCTCTTATTTTCGTTATTTATAAACTCCATTACTACTGTCCTCAAATGCTCTTACCATCTATACGCTGACGACCTGCAACTTTATGCTCAGTCTGACATTGCCGACCTTGACAGCTGCATCACATTACTCAATGCTGACCTTCAGATTATCGGTGAATGGTCCGGCAAGTTCGGGGTTGCTGTCAATGTCGGGAAGTGTCAGGCCATCCTCTTAGGTAGTTCCTACTATCTGAGAAATTTAGATACTAGCCAACTAATGCCGCTTATGTTCGACAATAATGTGATTCCTCTCTCACCTCACGTAAAAGACTTGGGCCTGTACATTGACGACACACTTAGCTGGAATAAACAGGTAGCTCAGGTTAGCCAAAAAGTCACATACTCGCTGCGGTCTCTCTATAGATTCAAACATTTTCTACCATCCAGCACTAAAATAACTTTGGTCCAGTCCCTTGTGCTCCCCATCATCGACTATGCTGATGTTTGTTACTCTGATCTTTCCCAAGAACTTCTCAATAAATTGGATCGTCTCCTTAATAATTGCATTCGGTTCATTTTTGGCCTTCGTAAATACGACCACATCTCTGCATACCGTTCTCAGCTTAAATGGCTGCCTATCCGGCTCAGAAGATCCCTCAGATCTCTTTGCACGCTCTTCACCATTTTAAAGGATCCATGTGCTCCCAATTACCTAAAAAAATATTTCAATGTGCTGGGCAGTTCACACAGTCGTAACCTTCGAGCGTCCAAGAACCTATTGCTTGAAATTCCCTCACACCGTACTGGCTTTATGTCCTCTTCATACGCTGTCTCAACTATAAAGCTTTGGAACGCGCTACCGCTTGGGATTAAAAAGGCCGAAAGCAAAATGGCTTTCAAAAGAGCAGTTCGGAAGTACTTCTTAAAATCGGACTAAATTGCTAATAATCAAATCTCTTAGACTGTTTTGTATGTATTATAATATATATTAGTTTATTATATTCTGTCTGTATCTATAATAATATGTATTAGTATGTACCTATTTATGTATATCAATTTATATAACAAAATAGTTGTCTCCTTATTATTATAATTTTTTTTTTTTTTTTTTTTGTACTCTACCACAGTGCTGTCTTATTTGACCCTAAGGTTGACTGGTAGAGAATGCCTTGTGGCATTAAGTCCGCCTATGTACCACTATTGTACATGAAGTTTAAATAAATAAATAAATAAATAAATATAACTAAATTCACATTTCAAGACAAGACCACTTTGCCGTATTAAATTACGTACCTATGATAGATGTGTGAAGTGGAAGTTTAGTATAGTCAAACTATCAATGCAATCTTCACATTTTAACTTTTTTATTAATTGTCTTGATACATAAGCAAACATTATACAACCTACTATCAATTTTGACTCGCATGTAGAGGATTCGTGGCCAAGCATTGAATACGTCGATAGTGTCTGGTCTGATCATTTTATTCTTTGACATTCCCGTAAAAATGGCCGCCGCGATGACATATTGCAATGGAAAAAATATAATTAAATTATGTGTGTTTTAAAGATAATAGTTATATTTACTGGTGAAAAGTCACTCCTTGACTTTTACTTATATTTATTGAATTATTTCTACAGTATCTAAATGCACACGAAGGCATAATTTAGACAAGAAAACTTTACTCAAATATGTCATGTCGCAGCAACCGCTCGGCATAGACTAAATGAGGTTCAGTGCACGAACCGAAACGTGTGTTACAAAAAATCTAGTTGAGGCGTCTCCTCTAGTGCGTAGTACATTATACCTCAATGCCAATTAAGAGATTTTTATGAAGCCACCAATTGTATGACAATTTGAGTTGAACCCGACATCAAAGAGCCAAAAAGGTTGTGTCATGCTCAGACCATCCCACATGTCCCAAAGGTACAATATTGCGTTGTTTTGATATTTCCCCAAAAATACGATTACTTCCCGTGTCGCACAACACATCCAATTTAAAATTTGTCATTGTTCCCTGCAGACGTACGTATGTTGTTGACTATTGCAGAGTTTTGGGTTTAGCGTACAGTGTACTTCGAAATTTCATTGCCACCCATATGACATCCTACCTAGTGATGTGGTTTTTAGTCAATAGAAGTCTGACTCTGCCTTCCGCTCCGCCCGGAGCGAAAGGAGTCATTTGATGATTTCCAAGATAGTCAGGTTAAGCAGACGACAACCTCCTTGGTTGAACAGCAAGATGCCATTCACAAAAAAAAAATAAGAATACAGTCTATTTGTCTACTTAGTAGTATTAATTTAAAAAAAAAAACAGAACGCTTAGGGAGTTTTTTTTTTCATGTCAAAGCAGTTAAAGCAACTGAAGGCAAATATGTTCGGTGCGGTTCGCAATAAAAGGATATTTTACGCTGCGGTTTACGATAAATGGCATAATTTTGCATTGTGATATTAGATTGATGCGTTCGTACCGCATTTCAGCTTTTATACAATTTAATTTTTGCGATTGATATTTTTAATCTGTGTGCATTTTGTTTTAAATATGGCGACTGATTGTTGCCACTTAACTGAAGTGGGACAGGACTGGGCGGCATGTCTGCCGCAAGCCCAATGAGCTGTGGGCCAAAATAGTCATTTTCTGGAGTCCTTTCTTTTTTTTTTTCATGGCGTTTGGAAAATCATCAAATAACCCCTCCCGCTCTTGGGCAGAGCGAAAGGGAGTGTCAGACTTCTACAGACTAAAAACCACTCATGTTCCTTCTTAGCCCTTTATGTCGAGGCCGCGGTTTCTCTTGTGAACAACCCACAGCTCCGACGGGAACTATCTGGAGTCCTTACACAGCCAGAAGGCGTCGCGGCAGATCTCATTGAATGGCGGGACGATCGGGACAAGACAAGCAACGAGTGGCTCACATTGGGATTGGATCGAAAGAAATGGTCATGGGGAGAGGCCTTTGCCCAGCTGTAGGATGCTGGATGATGAAGGCAAACAGAATTAGTAAATGATTGTTGAGTATTTGTTTAGAAGCTTATCAGTTTTGATAATAAGGCCAGACTTTGCCCCGTCGGGACTGCGGGTTGTTTGAAAGAGATACCGCGGCCACGACGGAACATGGGTGGTTTTTAGTCAGTGGAAGTCTGACACTCCCTGCCGCTCTGCCCAGCCCTGCCCTGCGGGAGGAGTCATTTGATGATTCATACCCTCCAAAAAAAAAAGGCCAGACTTTGTATACAGCTTTGATGGCTTTGATGCTAATTTATGAGACTGTAGGTTGGTGTTAATGCCAAATACTGTTTGTTTTACTTTTAAGTTTTCATTCCTATGCGAGACTAATAAATACTTTTCCTGAAAAAAAAACTTTAAATATAAAAAAAATCACAATCGAAATAGCGACACAACACCGCCACAAAAACCTTATTATCGGCTATATTCAGACAAAACATCAGTACACATGTCAATAATGGCGTCCGGATCACCGCGCACAGCTGTCCGGTGTCCGACCCTTGTCCGGCTACTGTCCGATTGGACGCGACCAGATCTGTCAGTATCACGTACACTAGCCGTTTCAGAAAGTAATCATCTGTCCGCGGTGCTAACTGACTGATGGTTTTGTGTATGTTTTCCTTATTTTGTCGGACTTTTGTGGGAATTGGTGTGATAATGAACCATAAATGGTTTTATTATGATACTTGTTGAGTTAATTATTATTGTGGTTTCCCCGAACGTGTGGTGGTGCGAAAATTTATTAGACAGCTACCATTTGATTTGTATTATGATCTTGGGTTTAATTATCTTGTTCGTGTTTCTTGGGCAAAATGTTTTAGTTTTTCCATCAGTAATTTCTCAATAGCAGCCACGGAGTTTTGACCTGAGCCCGATTGATGGGAATTGACTACCCCCTTTTACATGCGATTTGAAAAGAACTGGCGAAATGTGGATTTACAATTAGGTAGTAGGTACGGCATCAAAAACACTATAATTCGCTCTAAAACCCAAATAGCTGATGTTGGTCTTACAGCTGCGAGTTTAAAATGGAACTGGGCTGGTCACATCTGTCGCATGTCGGAGGAGCAATGGGCAAAAATTACCACTCAGTGGATACCAAAAGGCAGGAAACGACAACGCGGCAGGCCCAGAAGGAGATGGCGGGATGAGCTGGACTCTTTCTCAAGGGATTGGTCTAACATCGCACTGGATCGCGAAAAGTGGAAGGAGGGAAGGGAGGCCTTTGCCCTGCAGTGGGACAACATGGGCTCATAATAATAATAATAAATAAGAAGTAGGTACGGATCTAAAATGCCTTCAAAGCAAGCTCTCTGTTTATGAAACAACTGTAGGCCAGTATTGCCCGTCGGGCTGCGGATTTTAGTACTAGATGACGTGGCCTCGGCACAAGGGCAAAGAAGGAACATGGGTTCGGTTTTTAGTCAGTAGAAGTCTGACACTCTCCTTCGCTCTGCCCAAGAGCGGGGCATCATTTGATGATGTTCTACCCACCAAAAAAAAACAAAAAAAAAGGCCGGTATTATTTTTATTAACAGCAAGTTGCATATCGAAACGTTCTCAAGCTGATATTAATATTACGACGTTTAAGAAACACCCCGTAAAAGGACTAGAAAAAAAAACATTCAAAATCATATATTCAGTATATTCGCACCGAGAAAAACTTTCCTCAAAAGGTCGAGGTCAAGATATTTGACTAGAGTTTTGAACTAAACTGTGGAGTAACAATACCTCTCCAGGGCCTCGTTACAGGATAACGTTCCTTTCCAGATGTTTATACAAAGTAGGAATTTTACAAATTCAGCAGAGAAAACTTTGTGGCTGAATAAAAATAATAATTTTGATTTTCTAAGGTCAATTTGTTTTTATTACTTTTTGGGGTTTCTCGTCTATAATAAATGCTGGGATTCTCAAGAAGAAAGTTGTGCTGAATTTGTAATGATATTGTTTTAAAACTGTGGTTTTGTGAGGGGTGGAAGAATTAGGTAGATCTTATTTCGTCAGTCAATCTGTTCCAGTTAGTTTAGTTTTTGATTTTGTTTTAATAAGCTGGTTTTGTCCCACTGTTGGGAAAATTCCTCCCCATTTATTTTATATTTCTCAGGATTTTGGCGGTTTCCGGTCAATCAGGTTTAATAAAAAAAACTTTTAGAATAACAAATATTTTTATTTCCTAAACTAAATCTTTATTTTCTTTGATAAAATTTTCTTCACGTTGTCTATTTTTCTACAATGTTAACCATAAATTAATTAACACAAGGTCTCTATGAGTACTTTCTCAAAAATATAAATTGCATTTAAGACCCGGATTATCTGCAAACCACAAGCTTTGCTATCAACAAGACCGTGGCTGGCGTGAATATGTTGATAAGTCTAAAACTGCAATTTGTCAGGACGGCCATTTAAAGGGTTTGACGTCTTCTGGTAAATCGGTAAATTAGTTTAACATAAATGTTGTAGTTGTTTTATAGGTTATTTTATGCCCTCTTTTCAATGATGACAGTAAATAATCGAAATTCCCCATAGATTGCATAATAATAGACTTGTCAATTCGTTCACCAACGACTTATCAACTTATGCACCGACTTATCCACTTATTCACAGCGTTATCAACGTATTCACCAACAGTTATAAACTTATTCACCTACTTAATAGGGAGTATTAATAGGTAAACAATGTTATTTTAATGAAAAACCCATTATTATTATTGGAATAGTTTTTGCCCGTGGCTTCGCCCGCGTGAATGTCGGTTAAACTACAAAGATGACGATTTTCCATACAAACTTTCATCCCCTATTTTGACTAGGAATAAGGTTGAATTTCCAAAATTTTTCCTTATTCCTAGTCTACATTATAAAGGGAACCTCTGTGCCGAAAATCAGCATTCTAGGTCCAAGGGTTTGGGCTGGGCGTTGATGAGTCAGTCAGTAAGCCAGGACTGTTCTTTTAATTTATATAGATAGATAGCAAACAGATAAAAAACAAAAAAAAAACTGGCCAAGTGCAAGTCAGACTTGCACATGAAGAAGTCCGGACCATCGTGGTAGGGAAACCCCCTAAAATTTGTATTATTTCTTATTTTAGCGGCGACAGAAATATTTATTTTGTGATAAGTTTGTTTTTCATATTGTTTGTATGAATGACAAAGTTATATTTGCGGTTTTTTAAATGTGCTATATATAAAAAACTACTAACTAAATCTCGTTCAAACAAATTTTTGTTGAAAGTTATCATTACGATCTATAGCATACATTTTTTTTAGATTTTTCTCTTTCTTAGTTTAGAAGTTAGAGGGGGGACGACACTCAGTTTACCCCTTTAGAAGTGTTTATCTTTCAAACGATTGAATTTGAGAAAAAATGGTTTCAGAAACCTCAGTGTAATTTTTAAAGACCTATCTTTAGATACCCCACACGAATAGATTTGATGAAAAAAGTTTTTTTTTGTTTCAGTTCCATGTATGGAGAGCCCCCCTTAATCTTGTATTCTTTTTTAGTTTTGTATAATAATCCTATAGCGATTTAAAGACTACATCTACATATCAAGTTTCAACTGTGTAGTCTTTATAGTTTCCGAATAAAGTGGCTGTGACATACGGACGGACAGACATGACGAATCTATAAGGGTTCCGTTTTTTGTCATTTTACTACGGAACCCTAAAAATATTTGATTCGCTAAAATACCTACTACTTACTCAAATCAAGCATTGTTCTTCTACCTAAACAAATATTAAAATGAAGGACCACGAAAATAAATCATTTTACCAGTGTTTTTACAATAAAAAACAATAATAATTTGTCCTCGTCCAAATCTGGATCAGTAGATGCAGAGACATCACCAAAAGTTTTTATATTTCTATAAAACTCTTTAAAAGAGTCGTCAATCAAGTCAATCATGTCCATCAAATCTTTTTTTTTCTCTGTACTAATTGGCAATGCCTCCTTAGAGATTGGGCTCAGCCTAAAGACATCTACTGTAGACTTTCCCCTTTTCCGAAATACTGAATTAAAATGAGGTTCGCGTTCCAGGCTTTTCACAAACTTTATTTTGCATACGTTATTTTTGTTATATTGCAGATACACCGCGCGCGTACCTAAATAATCGCTGCGATATTTTTACGTCTACTAAAACCTTTATCAATACTTACTTAAAAGGTGGCAAAATGTTATTTGTGAGTATGAGATCTGTGCTCTGATCCATTTTCGTCCACTTTATTCTTTCGCTGGCGAGATGAATGCAACTTTAAGTCACGAAGTTCTGTTCTTCTGAACTCTGAATTGACGTTTGTTTACCAACAGACGAGCGAGGGATGTGCACGGTGTGCACCGATATAAGTTGTTAACTAAACATATTCATTTAACTTTAACTTTTTTGTAACAGACATATTAGTGATAACTATATTTATTACATTTAGGGTTGAGAACTTCGTTGGTCGTAACTGGACATCTCAATATATCACAATTTAAACAGAAATACTTCGGTCGGCCATAACTTGATATGTCGATTTGTCAATTTAAAATTTGTGCCTATAGAAAACTCATAAGTGTATAAGTTGAGATATTATATAACGAATATTCATTTGGGTACTGAGTATAGGTTGATATATCAACATATCAATGTTTGATAAAAAAAACATGAGAATGCTTAATTGGACAAGTGGACTTGTAAATTTAGACACGTCAAAATGAGAGATGTCAACTTACGACCAAGGTCGATTGCTCCAAAATTTATGGATATTTTGAGCTGTCAATTTTTTTCATATAAGATCCCAATGCCTAGGATGTAATAAGCCAATAAAAAAAAAATCATGGAAGTCGACTTATCAATGTGTTCACGCCAGCCACGGAAGAAGAGATGAGCTACTGAGATAAATTCTCACGTTTCCCCTCAATTTGGTACATAACCTGTTTCGTTTGTATTTTTACGGTAAACATTTTATCTTCGCGGTATATTTATTGCTAGCGTTTGGGGCTTTTGAGACAATATCGTTCAAACGGTTTTGGTAACTTGGAAATTGCGCATTTACATTTTACAGAGGTAGGTTCAGTTGTAAACGATGTTAATTTTATCAAAACACTAGCTGCGTTGCAATGCGTTTTATCCTACCTACCTATCTACTACCCTACCTACTACAATACCTACTACCCTACCTACTACCCTACCAAAATAAAAAAAAGTATCCTATGTCCTTCTCCTGCATGGTTGTTAGCTACCTCCCTACCAATTTTCAGCTAAATCCGTCCAGCCGTTCTTGAGTTATAAATAGTGTTTTTTTTTTCATTGTTTTTAAGATGTATTCTGCTATTCTGGGCGGAGACAAATCCAACGAATCAAAAACCATGAAAATTGGTCCAGCAGATCTCGAGTTATAAGTGTTGTAACAAACACGACTTTCTTTTATATTTAGAGATATGCACAATATACATGTCATGTTGAACCTTTTCTTTTTTTGGGGGTGGGAAATCATCAAATGACTCCCGCTCTCGGCAGAGCAGAAGCTGAGATATGTATTGGTTGGTTGGTTCAATGAATGTGGTTCAATACTCACTGGGTAAAGCTTTGTTGGATTTTCCCAATCTGAATTTGTGCACGGTTAATGGTAATAAGCTCGCCCCCTCTTACATCGGACGCAAATATAACTGGTACGCGGCACATATATACGACTTCTACCCTTTTGTTATTAGGCTGTGTCCTATGCCTCTCAATATGTCTCAACATGAATGATGTTAGAAGGATTTTGTTACAATAAAGGAGTGTCTTGTAATTTCTGGTGCATTCTTTTCCTTAAAGATCTACGCTTTAGAATGGGTAACTACAGTACTTTTACGCAGTTACTATGATGAAAGGTCCATTTTACGCTTTTTAACGCAATTCATAGTTTAAGTAAAGATAATAATAGTCCCTCCTGACCGTTTTCGGTCACGGCGGCCAATCTTAGTGGAGATTAGCCCGATGCGCAGGAGATATTATAGTGCACAAGTGTGTGCGCAGGCACAGGTGCACTCTCTGTTCCTTTTCTCTCATAGTCCGATGGGACGGCAATCCGACACGACCGGAGAGAGATCAGGCGCAGGACCAACGGCTTAACGTGCTTTCCGAGACACGGGGGTATTATACCGCCAACTTCCAAACTCCGGGCTACTACTGGAATATTTCTAATGAAAAACCCAATAGCACTTTTTGTCCGACCCGGGAATCGAACCCAGGACCTCATGCACAGCAGTCGCGCTTGCGACCACTAGACCAACAAGGCAGTTAAAGATACATAGATCTTGTAAAGTGGCCTTTTAGATAGGACCCCCTGCTAATTTACGGACCTGTATATGTATGTACAAGCTTGACACCTGTCAGCTAAGATTACCGCTCATATCCACGTACAGTGACGTCCCATGAATGTGATTCGCTCGCTATTGGAATAGTTGGGACATCGCTCAATCACTCCGACTAGTTATGTGTATAATTTGCAGCGCAGTTATTGCCGAGCGCCCACGAATTAACTAGCTGTTGTTAATCATCGGTATTCGGTTATCAAATGATGCTTATATCGTTGTACTGGTGATGGGTTGGACAAGTGTGATCGTGAAATTATTACAGGAACCATTTTGTATTTTAAGATAGCTTTTAAGTGTTTCAACATCCGGACAAACCTATTGAGGTTTTTGTGATGTTTTCTGTTTATTTTTTGTTTTGTTCTTTATTTAATAAACAATAAAAAAAAAAAAAAAAAATGTAGTATCCACGAATACTTTTTGAGGAGCTCGTGGCTTAATAAGAACTGCCACTCGGGTCGATCTTTAGGTAAAGCTGTCCTTGCCTAGGTCGGTCTGTGGATGGGTGCCGACGCCCGACATACCGGGTTTCCTCCGTGCCTCGGAAAGCACGTTGAGCTGTTGGTCCCGGCTGCCATATATAGATCTTTGGTAGTCGTTACAGATAGTCAGTGACCTGAAATTCTGACATCCAGTCTTACCGAAGGGTATCGTTTTACCTAGTATTAACTGGGTTGTGGAGGTCAGATAGGCAGTCGCTCCATGTAAAATACTGGTATTCAGCTGCATCCGGTTAGACTGGAAGTCGACCCCAATATACTTGGGAAAAGGCTAGCCAGATGATGATGATGATCCACGAATACTTTTTATAAAGAAACACACATCGTGTGTATGCATGGTACCAGACGAGCTAATAACTAAATAATAACAGCCTCTAGGGTACATCTTCAGGTTAAGCTGCACTTACAGCGGTTGGTCCGTAGATGGGGATGGGTGACTTACCGAGTTTCCTCTTTGGTTCGGAAAGCACGTTAAGCCATTGGCCCTACTCTGGTTAGACCAACTCGGGGCTACTCGTAACGAGTGTCGAACCAGAGAGGTTAGATAGGTACGTCATGTAAAATACTGGTACTCAGCTGCATCCGGTTAGACTGAAAACCGACCCCAACATAGTTGTGAAAAGGCTAGGCAGATGCAGTATGCATGCTGTGTATGTAGTTTTACTTGGAATGTAATTAGCAAAAAGCTATGTCTAAAGCTTTTGGTGGAGAAAATGTAGATCTAATAAATACAGTGCGATCAAATTATCTGGGCAGCTCTGAACATAGGCTTTGCGAAATTTTACGCATGTAAACTTGGGAATAAAACTGTTATTGCCAGATAAACCAATACTTAAACGATCAGAAAATATCTAATTTAAACAGTGAGAAATACAAATAAAATAAATATCATAACACTTTTATACATTCGTTGTAACAAAATGACCTGCACGAAGTTCGGAGCTGCCAAGATAATTTGATCGCACTGTACCTGTATAATTATCGTCGTGCCTGCCCGTTGCAAACGCAGTTCAAGCAAACTATTCAAAACCTGGAACTAACCGCCAAGTGGCAACCATAACCCGACAGCCGCTTTCACAAGTAAATGCACCCTCCAGGACTTGAATGAATCAAACAACAGACTATGCTGTCCTGGTACGGTCAGCATCAGAAGTATATTAACATTATTCAAAGTTTATAAGCTGTTTTTTTAATAAAAACTTGTTAGATATTACTCGTTACTACATGTTATTGGAGTGTAAGGACTATTTTAACGAATAATCTTCTGAAACATTAAACATAATAGCTAGAGTCCTGTACATAAAAGAATTTAAATTCCGAAATGTTCAGCTACTTCTGATGCTGACCGTACTAGTCGGACAAAATATGAGTCATTGATTCGAGAAGGAGAAGATACCTCTAAACTACACTATGTTGTTTTTAGGGTTCCGTACCTCAAATGGAAAAAAACAGAAACCTTATAGGATCACTCGTGTGTCTGTCCATCTGTCCGGCCATTCCCCCTCCCCCCCATTAACTCCGAAATTACTGAGCCTAAAATATTGAAAAAAATACAGAAATTAATTCAACACTTATAGATTACAGGAAAACCTATAAAAAGTTTATGGGGCTAAAATAACATGAAACATTTCTCAATATCTACTATAATAGTACGGAAGGGAATGAGATAGCAGATGAATAAGCCAGAAAAGGAGCAGATGAAACCTTTGTGGGACCAGAGCCCAGGCTACCGATCCCACATAATATAACAAAAGGAAATCCATAGAATAACTACAAGAGAGTCAAATAAAAGATGGAATGCAACAGAAGGTTGTCGACAATCGAAAATCTTAAAGTCATATGATGAAAAGAAATCCCACAAGCTACTCAAAATGATCAGGGGAAACATAAGACTAGTAGTTAAGTAGGGATCGCAACAGGACACTGTGGACTCAATAGACACCTGACGATTATGAAAGTAAAGGAAGATCCCATATGCCCAGCATGTGGAGAAGCAGAAGAAACAAGTTTCCACCTTGTGGCGGAATGCACAATGTATGAGCCACTCAGATGGGAAATCCTAGGAACAGATGAGATTAATGAAGAGAAGCTCGCAGAAATCTCTACCGAACAACTGGTGAGCTTCTGCAAGGCAACAGGAAGATTCGCGATGCCGACCACCAGTAACCCATGAAGGGGATCCACCAAAATGGGGAACTGGGCGAAATAATCCAAAACGAAAGGACTGATCGGGGCGTCTGGTGTCTGCCGGCGTCCCCGAAGATAAATAGAAATAGATAATAGTACGGAACGCTTCATGTCCAAGTCCGACTTGCACTTGGCCAGTTTTTAACTGTACAAAAAAGTCAACTAATAAAAACAAACAAACATAAATTATAAACACTACTACAACATTTCAATATACAACATTATATCCATCTACTCGAGCACTAGACCAGACGAGGACATAACTTATCTCGACACGAGACGCACATCTCGTCTGGAAGCACCCTTAGGCCAATACTCTGCGAACGTCTGGTTTTGTATATGACAGCTCCTTTACGATATTTTACGTATTTTTATGTGTGACAACGTATTTCCTTGGCACGGATTGTGATGCTTTTTTGTTGGGATGTAAGTAGTAAGCCTGAAAGTTGGTTGAGTGTGTGATTTTTCTTATCCTACTGATTATAAACGCAAAAGTTTGTAAGTATGGATGGATGGATGTTTGTTACTCTTTCACGCAAAATCTACTGAACGGATTTGGATAAAATTTGGTACACAGATAGTTTATAACTTGGATAGTTTTTATCCCGATTTTATCTTCCCGTGGGATAATTTCCGAGTATAGTAGCGGGCGAAGCCGCTGGCAACAACAAGTTAGTTTATACAATGAGTGGTGTTTTGGTTTGCTAGACATTTTAGAGAATTTTCGGGGCTTTTTCTCATAGTAAGTATTCGGTCTGGACCCCATCCAGGTGTTAGATTTAATCAGAACGTATCTGCCAATAGGATAACTGGAAGTTATGGGATATAAATGCAATCACAGAGCAGCTAATAAAAAAAATATAATGTTTCGACCATTTTTGGTTTTGTGCTCACAACATAAATTATTTGTAAAGGATTTGTATTTGGTTTTCTGGTGACTATAGTTTCCTTTTTAGGGTTCCGTAGCCAAAGAGTAAAAACGGGAACCTATTACAAAGACTTCGCTGTCTGTCCTTCCGTCCGTCTGTCTGTCACCAGGCTGTATCTCAAGAATAGCTAGACAGTTGAATTTTTCACAAATTCTGTATTTCTGTACCCGCTATAACAAAAAACACAAAAAAAAATATGGGTGGCTCCCATACAACAAACGCGACTTTTTCGCCCTTTTTTCCTCGATATCAATAATGGCAACAGGTAGGCACTTCAAATATTCACAAAATACTCAGTTGTATTTTTATTTTTGTTTGTTTTTATTAGTTTTAAGTTTATTTATTTATTTGCTTACATGTAAAACACTGGTTAGTAGGCATGCATTACAATTTCATGGCACAGTATTAACATGCACCCTGTAAGGGCACTGCAAATTGTTACATATAAAATTAATAGATTAAAACAGTCAATATATTCTATCATAGGTATCTGTAGTCATTTATGAGTTAAAAAATAATTTTAAGTAGGTCATAATATTACAGGGTCGATCTATTCATAATTTGTCAATTCTAAATTCCTTAACGGTATAGTAGCCTTTCTTTATCAACAAAGATTTCAACTGTTTCGTGAAGTCCTCCATGTACTAAAATAAAACAAACAGTTCATAATAATTTTCGGTGTTTCATTCTAAAACTAACCAAACAAGGACTCACCCCGCCTTAAAAGGATCACAGACAAGGAATTCAACGTCACCCTATTATACACACAAAGCCGACAGGTTTCCACCCTTAACGGATGACGTAGACCAGTGTTGCCACTAATCGTTCAGTAATGCCAGCCACTGAGATAGGGGCGCGACTGCAAATTTGTTAATCGCAATTTAAGTAGCTTTTAGAGAATCCCCTTATCGTGCAAACTTGCTTACCACCCCTGCCCTTTTAGGCTGCCTTTCCATCAGTGTGCGAGGCAGTGAAGAAGTGAAGCTAATTTACGACATTGTGAACATTTTCGACCAAAGATGACTGTATTGAAGCAGGTACGATGCGGTATAAAGGTTTAGGCTGCAAATTTGGAGCGGCAGCGTGCAGCGTGGAATTGAATGGAATTTTTAAAAATTCCACAAAATTCCACTTAGGCGTTTGCCTTGTGACCCGGTGGTCGCGGCTTAGATTCCCACGGGAAGCATATTTTGTAAAATTGTTTCCAGTTTGGCTAGGACAAGGCTTGAATCACCTGATTGTCTAATAAAAAAATATGATTTCGTGCTTCGGAAGCCACGTATAAGCAGGTGATCCCGGGCCGCCAAATGGCGGTCGTCAAACCATGTCAGAGGCCCTTAGGGTGATTTAGAAACTCTGAAACTAGGGTGTGTGGTGTTGTTAGACCTTACTGCCCACACGATAAGAAGAAGAAGGTATGAAGGTGTGTAAAAACTTTGTTTCTACGAACTATTTTCCGCCAGAGCTGAGCCAGCTACACTATTGACAATCATACGTTTCTCATTATCATCATCTGCCTAGCCTTTTCCCAACCATATTGTAGTTGACTTCCAGTTTAACCGGATGCAACTGAATACCGGTATTTTACATGGAGCGACTGCCTATCTGACCTCCACAACCCAATTATTGTATAACTAGCTTTTGCCAGCGGCTTCGCCCGCGTGAAAATGACGATTTTCCATACAAACTTTCATCCCCTATTTAACTACCTTAGGGGTTGAATTTCGAAAAATCCTTCCTTGTTCCTTGTCTACATTATAAAGGGAACCTCTGTGCAAAATTTCAGCATTCTAGGTCCAAGGGTTTGGGCTGAGCGTTGATGAGTCAGTCAGTCAGTCAGGACTTCTCTTTTTATTTATATAGATTTGTTGCACCTTTGTAAGACTGGTTGTCAGACTTTTAACGACTGTCATAGATCTACATAATTAGGGCAGTCGGGACCAAAAGGTAATCTGTGCCAAAAGCTTAACGTGCTTTCCGAGGACGCGAAACTCGAAAGGGATAGTCACTCATCCATAGACAAACTTAAGCAAGCACGGTCTGAAGATCAATAATACATATAAGGGGCATCCATTACCCTTGTCATGATGTGGCTTAGCACATCTCAACAGGTTCTATGCTTACTTGTGAATCACGGCTGTTTTGTTTTATAAACTTATAGGTACCGTTCACAGATACGTCGTTTGCATCCATAGTCGCAAATTACTGGAACAAATATTAACACCGAGTTCGCGTTTTGTATCTACTTCCTATTTCTTTTACGTCGTGTGATTAGTGATCACCTTTTTTTTTTGTTGGTGGAAAGTCATCAAATACCTCTCCCGCTCTGGACAGAGCAGACGGGAGTTTTAGACTTCTACTGACTAAAAACCACCCATGTTCCTTCTTAGCCCTTTATGTCGAGGCCGCGGTATCTCTTTTTTTTTTTTGGTGGGTTGAATATCATCAAATACCTCTCCCGCTCTGGGCAGAGCAGACGGGAGTTTTAGACTTCTACTGACAAAAAACCTCCCATGTTCCTTCTTAGCCCTTTATGTCGAGGCCGCGGTATCTCTTGCGAACAACCCGCAGCCCCGACGGGGGCCTATGGGCCTCTGACTCGGCTTTACATGCCATCGAGAAGTAACAATAATAACTTCCTACTTACTTCCCGTTTGTCGCGTATGTAAAGCTACCTTCGAGGGGAAAGCCAGCTTTAAGCAGATTAGGGGCAAAGAGATTAGATTTTGTAAATAATGAGAGTCATCCGCGGTAGGCTGTGTTTTGTAAATATCTGTCTCTGCCGGTCGAGATGACGAGATGTTTCTTTGTAGCCTTTTCAAGTTGATACTTTTTATTTACCTAAGGTGGAGGACCCGCATAATTTAAATGAAAGTACTGCGTTTTGGAAATGCGATTAAAAACAAGACATCAGAGGAGAAATCTTTGGCATTTAAAGCCGGTAATCGATCCCCGCACGGAACAAATATTTGTAAGACCTACAGATAGTTGTTCCTGTTATGACTTGGTTTCCAGGTGTGGTGTATTAAAAGAATACATAATCAAATAAGTTAAATAGAAGTTTTATTGCACGGACAACATGACAAGAAGATTATTCCAGAATGAAGTAAACGTTGACACATGCAAGTTATAAACAATAATTATCATAGACAAGATTTCGTTCACAAAGTCCAACACTACCTCTTGAACTAAACATGTCTTATAAAAAACACTAACGTTACTTCACACAGTAGTAAATAATAATAACAATATTACACTGATAAAAGATACAATGAATAACAATATTAAACTGATAAAAGAGACAAACAGAACTTAACATGTTTCTCTTTAGCTAACGGTTTAGTAAGTATGTCAGCAACCATTTCACCTGTAGGCATATAACAAATATCAATAAATTTATTATTTACAATATCCCTTATAAAATGATGTCTAATATCAATATGTTTGGTACGGGCATGAAACATTGAATTAGAGCATAATTTATGTGCTGACTGGTTATCATTGTACAAATTTATATTACAATTAACTTGAAGGCATTCCTTCAAAAAAGTACGTAAAAACAACGCTTCTTTGCAAGCATCTGAAATAGCCATGTATTCTGCTTCAGTACTTGAGAGAGCCACAGTCCGCTGCTTACGGCTTTCCCAAGATACAACAGAATCGCCTAATTTAAATACATACCCTGTGTATGAACGACGATCAACCTCATTGGAAGCCCAATCAGCATCTGTGTAGCCATTTATGACCAATCCGCCTTTAACATACTTAAGAAAGTAATGACTTGTACCTTTGAGATATCGCAGGACCCTTTTCGCAGCTTTCCAATGTGTTTCATCGTAACATTCGTTAAATTGGCTCAAGACACTTACTGCATGTGAGATATCTGGTCTGGAACAAACTGAAATATACATCAAGCAACCTATAAGATTTCTGTAGTCGAAACGAGTATCCTTGACTTCACTTTTCTTCAGTTTTGATCCTGTTTCCACAGGAGTTGGAGACGGTTTGCAGTCAGTCATATTAAATTTACATAGAACAGTTTCAATGTAATGTGACTGATTTAAAGTAATCGATTCTTTATTCCTGCATAGACTCATACCCAATATTTGATGAGCTGGTCCCAAGTCTTTCATCTCAAACTCTGACATGAGTTTTTCTTTAACTATATCTCTTTCTTTGGATACTGATGAAGAAAATAACATTATGTCGTCGACATAAAGGGCAATTATAACCATTTCCCTCTTTTGTCCTTTATAATAGACACATGGCTCTGAAGGCATCTTATTGAAATGGAGTTTATTTATTAACACTCGGTTAATCTTTTCATACCATGACTTTGCTGCCTGTTTTAATCCATAAACGGCTTTATCCAACTTATACACCTTGTGTTCTTGTCCTTTCTTAACAAATCCTTCTGGTTGTTCCATTAACACATGCTCTTTTAAATCACCATTCAAAAAAGCTGTTTTGACGTCTAGGTGATTTATTTCCAGATCATATTCTGCAGCTAGTGCTAACAACAAACGGATAGTGGAGTAACGGACAACAGGTGCAAAAGTTTCATAGTAATCAATGCCATACCGTTGAGTAAATCCTTTGGCAACCAGTCGTGCCTTGTATTTAAGGAGACTTCCATCTAAGTTCCTTTTTCTTTTAAAGATCCATTTGCATTTTACTGCTTTGTGATCTTTAGGTAGATCCACAAGGCGCCAGACTTTATTGGTATTAAAGGATTTATACTCATCTTCCATGGCTTCCTTCCATTCTTTAGCTTCATTGCCACCAAGTGCTTCCTTAACAGTCTCCGGGTCTCCAAGATCCCTGTACTGTTGAGCTACCAGTAATTGTGCAGATAGATCTTCATCTACAGCATCAGTGAAGTCTGTAATTGTCGAGTCTTCACTTGAACTCCCTGGAATATAGGTGTCATCCGATGAGTTATCTGCCTCAGATGAACTACTGTCATTTATACTAAATACTGTGTCCCTGTTCCTATTTCTATCATCAGGAGGACTATTTTCAGAGACATCCTGTGAACTTTCATCCCCAGTGTTTTCGTCTTTCCTACCTGTTGATTCTATATGTGAAACAACATGAACCACCCCATTAGTGTCATTATCTGACAGATCCTTTTTCCAAAAACAATGTTCTAAAAATCTAACATGGTGTGCCTTTATGCAATGCCCAGGGTTCTCAGGATCAAAAAGTTTGTAACCCTTTGTAGTATTGCAGTAACCTACAAATATATATTTCTTTGCCTTCGAATCTAGTTTCTTGTGATTTGAAGTCAAAGCATAAGCCAAGCAACCAAATGTACGAAGATGACTTACATCTGTCTTTGTATTAGTCCATTTCTCCAGTGGTGTCATGCCCATGACAGCTTTTGTAGGTGAGAGGTTCTTCAGATAAACTGAAGTGTTTACAGCCTCTGCCCAAAAACGTTTGTCAAGATTAGCATCTTCTAGCATACAGCGAGCTTTGTCCATGATGGTACGATTAGCTCTTTCCGCCACACCATTCTGTTGACTACAATGCGGGACAGTTGTTTGGTGACGGATTCCTTGCTGTTGCAGAAACTCCTGAAATTTTTTATTAATATATTCACCACCATTGTCGCTACGAATAGTTTTTATTTTCTTATCAGTCTCATTTTCAACAAGTTTTTTAAATATTTTGAATTTTTCAAAAACTTCACCTTTTGTTTTTAAAAAATAAACAAATGTTTTTCTTGAACAGTCATCGATGAAAGTAAGAAAATAACAAGCACCACCAAATGACTTCTCTTGCATTGGACCACATAAATCTGTATGTATTAAGCCTAAAATCTCCTTAGACCTACTATGAGACACTTTTGGAAAAGGTAACTTTGTAAGTTTTCCTTTAATACAGGCTATACAAGATTGAAAACAAGTACTATTATAATTCATACCAGTGACCATACCTTGTCTCATGACATTCATGCTTCTAGAGTTGAGGTGCCCCAGTCTGCGATGCCATAGTTCCTGTGACACCAAGCTGCTCTGCTCTCGCTCTGACACATCACAGTCTAATAGTGATTTACTGCTGCTGTCAGCCACCATGCATTGATGCTGCACGTCACCACCAGCTCTACTGCTATTTCCTATAGAATCTAATTGAAAAATACCATTCACATAACTAGCAGTAGCAATGGTTTCATGCCCATCCATTATTTTACAGGTTTTAGAATTAAAATTGACTTTATAACCCTTTCTTGTCAATTCACTGACTGACAAAAGGTTAGTTGACAGTTGAGGAACCAAATAAACATTAGTTATTGTTCTAAAACCGCTGTCTAACTTAATTCTAACTTGACCTAATCCTTCAGTACATAACTGATCACCATTCGCAATGTTCACAGAGAGTTCTTTAGTTGATTTTAATTCTGACATAACACTCTTGTTGTTGCACATATGGTTGGTTGCACCAGAGTCTACATACCAGACATCCTTCTTGAGATTAACCGACAATGCTGACAATAACGCCTTCTTCTTCTCCTTGACATTACTCACTGGAGTCGTAGAAGCAGCATTCTTAGGGCAATTCTTAATTGTATGTCCTGGTTTCTTACATCGATAACATTTAATTTTCTTGATAGTAGTCAAAGCCGATGCATTCTCTGTCTTGTCATCTCGTCTGTGAAACTCTTGTAATAATTTCGTTTTTACAGTTTCACTGACAAGCTTGTCACTGGAATTCTCCAACGCCATGATGAGCGGGTCGTAATCTGATGTCAGTCCGCTCAACATGATGACTGCTATGAAGTCATCGTCTAGTGGAGAACCTATGTCATGCAATTGTTGAGTAATTTCCATTATTTTTGTAATGTAAGCGTTCATATTACAAGAATTGTCTTCGAGCTTAGTTCCAAAAAGCAACCGCAATAATCCAAGGCGCCTGCACAGACCTTTGTCTTCGTACGCTTTTTGCAAATTAGTCCACGCCTCGTAACCTGATTTTGCGTTACGCACAAGCGAGAAAGCATTGGGATGCACAGAAAGACAAATTTTAGCTAGCGCGCGTTGATTTTTTCTTACATCTTTGCTTCCGTCGGAGGACTCGATACATTCGAGTAGGTCCTCGTGCATCAGGAGCATCTTCATGGAAAACTTCCAGTTATTATAGTTTTCCGCCCCCTTCAGCCTTTCTATTGGAATACCTGGGTAGTTTGAGGCTTCGCTGCTCATGATTTTCTTGAAATATTTCCACCAAAGAAAAAACGACGAAAAAAAAGTGACGATCTTTTTTTTGTTTTTCTTCTTACAAAAAATATTTTCACTTATCTGAGTAGGTGCCTGGGCCCATAACCTGTTATGACTTGGTTTCCAGGTGTGGTGTATTAAAAGAATACATAATCAAATAAGTTAAATAGAAGTTTTATTGCACGGACAACATGACAAGAAGATTATTCCAGAATGAAGTAAACGTTGACACATGCAAGTTATAAACAATAATTATCATAGACAAGATTTCGTTCACAAAGTCCAACAGTTCCGGGTCTGGGTATTTGTGTATGTGAGTTTAAATGTTTGTGAACGCACCCACGATACAGGAGAAATTCCTAGTGTGGGGCAAAGTTTAAAAAAAAAAAACTATCCTAAAAAAGTCTGACAACCAGTATTTCCAAGCGGTATTGTATTACCCAGTACTAACTGGGTTGTGAAGGTCAAATACTGGTACGCAGCTGCATCCGTGTAGACTAGAAGCCTAAGTACCCCAGCATGGGAAAAGCCTAGGCAGATGACACCATATCATCATTTCAGCCAAAAGACGTCCACTGCTGGACATAGGCCTCCCCCAGGCGTCGCCACATTGACCGGTCCCGTGCGTCTCTCATCCAGCGGGTTCCTGCAACCTTGACCAGGTCATCGGTCCACCTAGTGGGAGGCCTTCCAACGCAACGTCTTCCGGTTCGCGGTCGCCATTCCAGAACTTTTCGGCCCCATCGGCCATCCGTTTGACTCCACATATAACCTTTGAAGTCTACTAGGGTTGTCAACATCGTGTACATGCCTGACACGATTTTTTTATATAGATGGAGTGTACCCGCCTATGTTATCACCGGCAATTTTTTGATACTGTTGGTTTGATTTAGATTACAAACTGTTATGCAACCTAAAAAAATATAGGAGTGAATTCTACGTTTTTATTAAACTCGCAGTCGACACACAGTTTAAATACGGCACGCCTATAGCAGCTCGTGTTTGAAACACAGGTATCAACATCACGTGATCCCTGAAAGGTTAGTCAGAGATGCACCTATTTGTACACCCACATTTGGCCACATATATTTAAGTCCTTTGTGGCAAAGCCTATTGCCATCAATCGGACGCAGATCAAAATTGCGTGACTGATACTGAAAAAAAAAACAGATAGAAAAATCTAATAACCCCTCGACCCTGCCCGACTTGGGAATCGAGTCGAGTTTTAAATGCCTTTACTAAAACCACTTGCCATTAAAATAACATCCTATCCTACTAATGAATAAATAATTCAAAACACGAGTAACACAAATAACTATTAGTAACAAAACAGTTACGTAACAAAACAGTGTGGTTCCGTAATTCCGTATCGCTCAGATCATTAACGTAAACTTTGTCACCCTGAAGCGACATGCGTCTAATTTACGGCCCCAAGTGTAATTTGTCATTTACTGTCAGCGATATCAATGTTGTGAGTCGCTGATTAAAACAATAGATAGTGTTTACTAAGAGAAATATTAATATTATATGCTGAGTGCTGTTCAACAGTACCCTCGAAGAAATCTTCTAGAAATTTGTCGTCGATTAGAGGAAAACTGGCATCGTCCGTGACGAGACCAAATAACATGCCCAGGAAACTAACCAACATGTAGCAGCGGTGGACTAGAGATGGGTTTTGAGTAGTAAATCGTGGGTTCGATTTTCGAACTTCGAACCCAGACAGCCACATTTGTTTTGAGTAATTGATTTCATTACCACTGCTCTCAAAACAGTTTAGCA
Organism: Diarsia dahlii; assembly: GCA_949775195.1. Classification (NCBI taxonomy): domain Eukaryota; kingdom Metazoa; phylum Arthropoda; class Insecta; order Lepidoptera; family Noctuidae; genus Diarsia; species Diarsia dahlii. Next base: position 20,115,977 of record OX459195.1, read on the forward strand.
AAATGTCGTGAGGAAACCGGTGCGTCTTAACCAAAAATTTGAAGACAAGTGACCAAAACGCACCGGGCGCGAGGTTATAACCCATTCCCTCATAAAAAGGCCTATGTCCCAGCTGTGGGAATACAATAGGTTGATAATACATGTGTTTCGTTTGATTAATGCTAGAATTAAGTTAGTTTGTGGCTACAGTCAATTGGTTAAATAAATAATGAGCATTAGTGGTTTCAATAATTATGGTTTGATTTAGAAATGTTGTTTAGTTTATACGTGAACGTACATAATGCGAGGACATGATCACAACAGAGGGCCTAGACAATGTCATTCACTTTCAAAGTGCTACCTTCAACAATATTGAATACTAGCTTTTGCCAGCGGCTTCGCCCGCGTGATAATGACGATTTTCCATACAAACATTCATCCCCTATTTAGCTCCCTTAGGGGTTGAATTTCGAAAAATCCTTCCTTATTCCTTGTCTACATTATAAAGGGAACCTCTGTGCAAAATTTTAGCTTTCTAGGCCCAAGGGTTTGGGCTGGGCGTCGGGGCTGTGGATATCGAAAGGTTACCGCGGCTCCGACACAAGGGCGAAGAAGAAGGAACATGGGTTTGGTTTTTAGTCAGTAGAAGTCTGACACTCCCCTTCGCTCTGCCCAAGAGCGGGGGGGGTTATTCGATGATTTTCCACCCAACAAAAAAAAAAAAAAAAAAAAGGGTTTGGGCTGGGCGTTGATGAGTCAGTCAGTCAGTCAGTCAGGACTTCTCTTTTTTTATATTGAATAGATTGAATCTAAACTTTTCGGTGGATTACATCAATTCAATAAAAGCCGCGCCTGTTTAGGTTGGTCGGTGGATGAGAGACCCATTCTAAAGCAAGTTTCCTCGGCCTAATAGGCCACGGAAAGCACGTTAATCTGTTGGTACCGCTTGTCATTTGAAAATCTTTGTCATTGTCATTTTGATATTGCTAAAGCTTCTCTTGAGCTTAAGCCTGACAACTAGTCTTACCAATAGGCATCATGTTCCTATTTTCAGGATTAATAGGTAACGCTATTATAAGGCTGATAAATAATAATAATAATAATATTCCACAACTATCACACAACGCCATCTAGTCCCAAGCTAAGCAGAGCTTGTGTTATGGGTACTAGACAACTGATAAACATACTTATATATTTCTAAATACATACATATTATAGATAAATTACACCCAGACACAGAACAAATGATCGTGCTCATCACACAAACATTTGTCCTGGGTGGGAATCGAACCCACGACCTCCGGCATAGCAGTTAGGGTCACTAACCACTAGACCAACAGGCCAGTCAAAAAAAAAAACCAGGATAAAAATATCTATTTTCAAAAAAATAAGTAAAAGAAGACATACACTGATCTTATTGGTGACGTTCTTCAGAAAGGACAGGTGCGGAGTAGGTCCTTGTAATCGGTGCGGGCGTGCGTGTATGACCAGCTTTGAAGTCAAACAGTCGTAACTTAATCTTTTTCCAGTGTGGAAACGTGACAGAACTATACCTGGGTGTCAAGCGCCATCTCTGACTGTTTTATGACGTCATAGTATGTATGAATGTGGACGAGGCAAAAGGAGTATGTAAGGATCGTAGTATGTGGCGCTTTGTGGTTTCTGCCTACCCCCATGGGAAAAGGGCGTGAGTTTATGTATGTAAGTAAAAGAACAGTCGGATAGTCTTGCTTTGGTGGGCAAAACTCAAATTCGTAGGGAAATAAGGTATCTATTAAGTCAGTGGTCAACATTGGCCTTAGATAGAAATAACTGGAAGTCGTGGAGAGAGGCCTTTGCCCTGCAGTGGGATGATACAGGCTAACTGTATCAGTATCAAGTTAAGCTAAGTATATGAATAGCCGCAATGGCGGCTCTATGGCGACTGATCACATGCTGTGAATTTATCGTGCGTAAAAACCCACTGCTTACAGCATTCACATTATTACATTAATTAACACATCGAAATTAAATTGCTGCTTTACTTATTAAGAGCCTATGCTACCTCAAATTAGCAACTCTATTTGTGATGGTTCAAACTTCGTTTGTAATACTGTTAGAATAAAGTTCTAATCAGCTTGCACTACACAGCGGTTGTTACGTCTTTCGCTGCGGCCGAATAGTGCGAATTTAGTGGTATTTTGCGATTTACAAAAAAAAACTTTTGATTGGACTAAAAAAGTAAAACACTATGATTTTAGTATGTTGCTTGTAGAATTATTTGGCAAAAAAATCAGAACGATGACATGTATTTTAGTATGGTTTTTACTCGTTAAAAGATTTTTTTAGAGGTATCTTCGTGATTTTTTTCTATCGAGCAAAGTTAGTTGTATTATGTTTTCACAACACTACGTTACTAGCATATATCCTGAAGAGTAGGTATCATATATTTTTCTGATTTTGTTTACTGCAGTGAATCATATACTTTTACGCAATAAAACTTGCGTTTGACGTATGTTAGCCGCTTAACAAAACAAGTGACTGTCTATTTGATCAAGTGCGACTGCTGTCCTGGGTTATTATATTCCCAGGTCGGGTAAAGTGTTATTGTTTTTTCCATCAGGAATTTCTCAGTAGCAAAAACGAAGTCTGAATTCGTGCCCGGTTGATGGCAATAGGCGCGCCGCCTATTACATGGGACTTAAAATGTCACTGGCGAAATATGGGTGTTCTATTACCTCTGCCTAACACGAGTACACACGGCTACACATCAAGCTATACAAAACCAGTTAATCTTGGCCTCACTTTACTAGATCTTTTCGCACAATGAACGATCAGATTATACTGGTTTTGTATAGCTTGATGTGTAGCCGTGTGTACGTGCACAGAGGCTGAAGTACACGCCAAAAGTCCAGCTGCTTGAGTCACGCCGCAATGTAAATTTCAAAGCGTTTGTGGTGTGCATACCTACGTGGTATCTCCAATCGGTGATGGAAGAAAGTTTTTTGGCCGCAGAATGTGGGGTTCCATCGCATCCGCGGACAAAGTCCACAAGATCGTACAAGGTATCGTGTAAGTGAAGTTAAGTTAGTGCTACTGACATTTTTAAGTTGCTTAAACTAATGGGCCTACTACACGCACGCACTTCCCCACAGTTTTGCCTGCGGGATTACACGGTGCACACAGTACATCGCGCGTGTGGTTTGTAATGGTAATACAGTTTTACCAACCATACGCGCGATGTACTGTGAAGTGTGAACAAAAACTGTGGGGAAGGGAAGTGTGGGGAAGAACTGCGTGTAGTAGGCCCATAACGCAAATGTATATTTAGGTTAAAGTATTTGTCTATGGGTCTCAGTTACTTGAAAATAAATGTATTCTTTTCTAACCCTTCGGGGCATGCCGTCGTGCTGTTATATATGTAAAGTAAGAGAGATCATGATTCAAATTACTTTCCATCTTTTTAAAATGACCCCAATCTGTGATACCTTAATTGAGATTCAACAACCAAACATCCCGTTGAAAACAATTGCCTAGAATCCTAAATAAACAAGACAGTCTTTTTGATACGTTAAATTAACAGCAATAAATATGTATGCCAAACATTATCCTACGCAAATAGCTGTAGTTCTCCTACCATTCATTTGAACTATTAAGCTTATACTTTTCCAGTTCAGACTGATTAATTTTAAGTATTAGGGCTGGCACAAAGGTTTTTAGAGTTACTCCTTTTCTTTTTGGAGGTTGGGAATTCATCGAATGACTCCTCCTGTTCTGGGCAGTGCGTTAGGGAGCGTCAGACTGCCACTGACTAAAAATCACCCATGTTCCTTCTTAGCCGCGGTATTGCTTTCGAACAACCCGCAGCCCTGACGAGGGATAAGTTTAGTTTACTCCTTAAAAGTTGTTTCATACACAAAGTGCAGTTTTGCTTTCTCGTCAAATACGTCCGAATCAATAATAAAATGGTTGGTTTTTTTTTTTTGTTTACGTTAATCGGTAAGTGTGAACCACCACCCGTGTTAAAACGCGGCCTGTCTGATTCTCGCCCCATTTTTTTTTTCTTTTTTTTGGGTGGTGAAAATTATCAAATGACTCCTCCTGCTCTGTGCAGAGTGGTAGGGAGTGTCAGACTTCTACTGCCATTTATTTTGTTAGAATTTTTTTTTTTTCGGATTCATTACTATTGAATCAACACAATGTAGTTTTATACCCCAAAAAAGTTTTTCCCAGCAATAATGATTGCGTATCGTTACATAATTTGGTATGTAGAATGCTTCGTGAAGGGACCGTACACCCTGTATAGTATGCAACTCACCATCTACTACATTACCTATACTTAAAAGCACACACAGGGCAGCCGTGCCGTTATAAGGGTCGATTCCATTAGCGGTCCAACGTGTCACCTAATTAAATTCCTTGCACGGGCTATTGCGGCCTTTGCCGTGATTAAGACGTGCCGGTTTTGGCGCAAATTACTTGTTTATTCGGCTATTGTCGGACCGAGGGTCAGTGGCTTGATTGATGTTTTTGCTTTAATTATACTAAGTTAATGAATCGTGCTGTAAATAATATAGGTATAAGGTCCCATTAAAATAGGTGGACAAAATTTCAGGAATCATTCAGACCACCAAAATAAGGACAAGGGAAAAAAATAATAAGAAAAACGCATTTAAGTACCTACTCATAAAGGATGAGTTTGTTCTAGAGTCGCGGCAATTTATTATATTGAGTAAAAAAAAAATCACTTTATTTAATGTTTTTTTTTTGTTTAGATATCTTTGGTTAGACCTACTGAACGCTGTGTTAAAATTTGTCCACCTATTTTAATGGGACCTTATATTCTGTAACACGGTTGGAGGGAGACAATTTATTTAAAAGTTTTCTTGAACATTTATTACTTTCTACGAGTATCATCACTTTTCTGTTCTTGTCCCAATTCATTCGAGATCGACGTAACCTGTCGTATTCACACATACATTATTTTTCTTTCCTGAATTTAAATATTTTAGTTTACGGTAGGCCTTGCCAATACCTTGCCATATGAGGCCATTAGAAGGCTTAAGATCCGCAAGAGATCCAAGGTCACCGACGCAGCCCGAAGAATTTCCAAACATCAATAGCAGTGGGGAAGACACATCATCTTTGCTCGCTCCCTGGTACGTTAGAAATGATGACATCCACCGAGACCTTGGAGTGGATCTAGTAACTGAAGTTATAAAAAAACACACCGAAGCACACGAGCAGAGGCTTCTTCATCATGTGAACGTCGAAGCTATCCAGCTACTTGACACCACGGACATAGTGAGAAGACTAAAAAGAACTTAACCATTTGAGTTAGTTTAGTAAAGTTAGTGTAATGCAGTGCAGTGCAGTGAGTGCTTCGCTACGCTTAAATAACACGAGAAAAAAAGTGTCTTTCAACTTAATAGAGACTTTATGAAAAGTGCCAATGGACACATTCTTAATTTTTTAAGTTTTAGCAATTTAAGTTAAATTTAAATTACTTATTAGTAATTGTAATTGTATGAGTAACCGTTTACTAACGAGTACTTCATAATAATGAAAAAAAAAAAAAAAAAACTTTACTCGCAGTACCTACGGATGGCCGACGGGGAAATAAAGTTCTGAACTGGCGACCGTGAACCGGAAAACGTTACGTTGGAAGGTCTTTGATTAGGTGAACCGAACTGAACTGGTGAACTGGTGAAGGTTGCGGGGATCCACTGCATGCGAGGCCCACGGGACCGGTCAATGTGACGCCACTTGGATTAGGCCTTACGTTCGGCAGTGGATGTCTTTCGGTTGAAAAGATGATGATGATTTGTGACCTATTCTAAACAAATCATATTCCCATTTAGTTATTTTTTTAAATACTGAATCTCGCGACATCGCACAACAGCAATCATCATTCTGCAGATCTCAAATACAAAGAAATTGTCCAATATGTTCGTAACCACAGCGAATATGTTACATTGGATATTCCTGAAATATTCTGGACTAGTATTTGCGTGGCTGCGCGAGCTGCGCGCAGCTCGCGGGGCGTGAAGTGGGGGAGGGAGCATTGCACCTCTCAATGAATCTGAAAAAAAAAATGTTCCAATGCAGCTCGCGGTACTACCTACCTACACCTACCTACTACCTACCTACACCTACCTACTACCTACCTACACCTACCTACCTACACCTACCTACACCTACCTACACCTACCTACACCTACCTACTACCTACCTACACCTACCTACTACCTACCTACACCTACCTACTACCTACCTACACCTACCTACTACCTACACCTACCTACACCTACCTACACCTACCTACACCTACCTACACCTACCTACACCTACCTACACCTACCTACACCTACCTACACCTACCTACACCTACCTACACCTACCTACACCTACCTACACCTACCTACACCTACCTACACCTACCTACACCTACCTACACCTACCTACACCTACCTACACCTACCTACACCTACCTACACCTACCTACACCTACCTACACCTACCTACACCTACCTACACCTACCTACACCTACCTACACCTACCTACACCTACCTACACCTACCTACACCTACCTACACCTACCTACACCTACCTACACCTACCTACACCTACCTACACCTACCTACACCTACCTACACCTACCTACACCTACCTACACCTACCTACACCTACCTACACCTACCTACACCTACCTACACCTACCTACACCTACCTACACCTACCTACACCTACCTACACCTACACCTACCTACACCTACACCTACCTACACATACCTACCACCTACCTACCTACTACCTCCTACTACTACTAAAAAAACATTACCCTAAAGTTTGCTTGTCGTCGCCCCTGAGTTACGCTTCACCCACTCAACCTTCGTTACGATAAGGAGGTCGCCGGCTCGCTCCGCTCGCCACCTCCCTCCTTCGCTCCACTCGGTCTCGCAGGTTCGCTCCACTCAGGACCTACCTACCACCGGAAAGCTATCATGACTTTATCTCTACGCTACGGGGGTCGCCGGCTCGCTTTGCTCGCCCGCTCCCCCCTTCGCTTTACCGCTGTACCACCACCGGACAGGTTTCGACGCCTACTATAATATTTGTTCAAACACCTAATGGCTATCTCTAACCGTTATGAAGTCACAGTCCTTTTAATTTTAGGGGAGGTTGGGGAGGGGAGGGTACACAAATTTCAACGCCCCTCAAATAGATTTAGGTAAGAATCAAAAATTTTTTCAGGAGTAAAAAAAGAGATGAAGAGGGGGGGGTGAAGGGGGGGAGAGAGGGGAGTTTCTAAAAATGATTTCGACTAACGCAATGCCCCTCTATATGAATCTGAAAAAAAATTCGTTCCAAGTCTCTTAACTTCCGAGATCCGCCTAAAGGGGGGGTGAAGGGGGGCAAGGGGGTCAAATTTAAAAAATGGTTTTTACTTCCCCGAGCCTCCTCTATATGAATCTGAAAAAAAAATCGTTCCCAGTCTCTTAACTTTCGAGATCCGCCTAAAAGGGGGGAGAAGGGGGAAAAGGGGGGCCACTTTGAAAAATGATTTTTACTATACCAAGCCTCCTCTATACGAATCCCTAAAAAAAACACCTAAAATCTTTTTGTTTCCGAGATACGATCGGGAAGGGGGAGAAGGGGGGGGAAAAGGGGGGGTTTGGGACTTTTCCCATACTCACGAGAGTTACTTGTTTACGAATCTGTCAAAATATACCCACCTCCCCATCCACCATCTGGGAGAACAATTATGTCAGTGAGTCAGTCAGTGAGTGGTAATTTAGCTTTATATAGTATAACTAGTATTTGCGTGGCTGCGCGAGCTGCGCGCAGCTCGCGGGTCGTGAAGGGGAGCTTTAAAAAATGATTTCGACTAACGCATTGCCCCTTTCAATGAATCTGAAAAAAAAAATGTTACAAGTCTCCGGATGGGTTTTAGTAAGTAAGAGTCTGAGTTCTGCTCCGCCCAAGGCAGGAGGAGTCCTTCGATGATTGCCCACCCTTAAAAAAATGGAAAAGTAATGTAGAAGTCATAAAAAAAATTAATTCGTCATACCCTTTCGGGATCCGCCTAAAGGGGGGAGAAAGGGGGCAAATAGAGCAACTTTGAAAAAGGTAGGAGGGGAAAATGGGGCAAAAAGGGGAGGTTTTGCACTTTTTAGCTACTCATGAGAGTTACATATACGCTTCACCCACTCAACCTTCGTTACGCTATGGAGGTCGCCGGCTCGCTTCGCTAGCCATCACCTCTCTTCGCTTCACTCAAGACCTGCCTACCACCGAGGAAAAGTAATCGTGACCTTATCACTACGCTACGGGGGTCGCCGGCTCGCTTTGCTCGCCACCTCCCCTATGTTGCCAGCTAGTCAAAGTCTTCATTCTAAAAGTCTTTACTTCTACTTTCATGTTTTTGGGCAAAATCTGGGAAAATACCTACCCTAAAAATGGGTTTTTTTTTGCAACAGGCAACATTACTTAACGACACACACAACCTCCCGACAACACAATCCGTTCAGAAGGTGCCGGCTGTCCCATTTATCGTGTCGAAAATTGGGATTTTTCATCATTTTTCCAAGATGGTCACCGCACTGTCTGCCATCTTGTTTTTCTGAAAAGTCTTAATTTTTCTGAAATAAAGAGGATAAAAGCTACCGACTGGTGTAATTGGTGTTGCCAAGTTTTAAGTTTGGTAGAACAAAAGAATTCGCCAAAGTCGGTTCTGATACGAAAATTTAAGCCCCAATGACTCTCGGGGCTGCCAGCTGAAAATAATGAAAATGCTCAAATGTCATTTAAAGCACCCCATTCTTGGTGTTTATGTAAAATTTCCATTCAAAATGTCGTTATTTCCACTATTCATGTTTTTGGGAAAAATCTGGGAAAATACCCTAAAAACGGGGAATTTTTTTGCGTAAGGTAACACTCCACAACAAAGTACACAATCGCTTAATACAACACAATCCGATCGGGGGATGTCGACTGTCCCATTTATCGTGTCGAAAATTGGGATTTTTCATCATTTTTCCAATATGGCCACTGCACTGTCTGCCATCTTGTTTTTCTGAAAAGTCTTATTTTTTCTGAAATATGGAGGATAAAAGCTACCGACTGGTGTAATTGGTGTAGCCAAGTTTTAAGTTTGGTAGAACAAAACAATTCGCCAAATTCGGTTCTGATACGAAAATTTAAGCCCCAATGACTCTCGGGGTTGCCAGCTGAAAAGAATGAAAATGGTCAAATGTCATTTGAAGCACCCCATTTTTGGTGTTTATGTAAAATTTCCATTCGAAATGTCGTTATTTCCACTATTCATGTTTTTGGAAAAAATCTGGGAAAATACCCTAAAAATGGGGAAAATTTTTGCGTAAAGTAACACTCCACAACAAAGTACACAATCGTTTCATACAACACAATCCGGTCGGGGGATGCCGGCTGTCCCATTAATCGTGTCGAAATTAGGATTTTTCATCATTTTTACAAGATGGCCGCCACACTGTCCGCCATCTTTTTTTTCTGAAAAGTCATAATTTTCCCTAAATGTCAACAATATAGGCCACTGACCGGTGTACTTGGGGTTGCCAACTTTTGAGTTTGGTAGAACAAACTAATTCGCCAAAGTCATGTCTCACCCAAAAATTCAAGTGCCAATGGCTCTCGGGGTTGCCAGCTGAAAGTGATGAAAATGGTCAAATGTCATTCAGGGGACCCCATTCTTGGTGTTTATGTAAAATTTCCATTCAAAATGTCGTTATTTCTACTTTTCATGTTTTCGGGGAAAATCTGGGAAATTTCACTAAAAATGGGGAAAATTTTTGCACCAGGCCACACTCCTTGACGAATTACATAACCGGTCCATACAACACAATCCGGTCGGGGGATGCCAGCTGTCCCAATTATCGTGTTGAAAATTGGGATTTTTCGGCCTTTTTACAAGATGGCCGCCATGGAATCCGCCATCTTATTTTTCTGAAAAGTCATAATTTTCCTGAAATGTCAAGAATATAGGCCACCGATTGGTGTACTTGGTGTTGCCAACTTTCGAGTTTGGTAGAACAAACTAATTCGCCAAAGTCAAAAAGTCCCAAAAATTAAAAAGTTCAATATTTTTTGGGGTTGCCAATTAAAACGAACCAAAATGGTCAAATGTCATTTGGGGGACCCCAATGTTGCCGGCTAGTTAAAGTCTCTATTTAAAGTGTCAATATTTCTACTTTTCATGTTTTCGGGGAAAATCTGGGAAAATACCCTAAAAATGGGGAAAATTTTTGCACCAGGCAACACTCGTTAACAAAACACACAACCGCTCGGTACAACTCGAACCCGTCCGATGTTGCCAACTACCCGAAAAATGGATTTGAAAAAAATCGAAATTTCCATATTTTTACAAAATGGCCGCCGCAGCGTCCTCCATCTTGGATTTTCACAATGTCATAATTTTTCCCAATTGCCATTACAATTACCAACAAATTGGCAAACTCTTTGTTGGTGGTTCTAGAATTTGGTAGAAGAAAACAATTCGTCAAAGTCGAGTGAAAAAAGTCGACAATTTCAAAACGTCCTGGCGCGGCCGCCATCTTGTTTTTTTTTTTTTTTTTACTTTTTTTTTAAATGCTTTTACATTTCGTATAGGACCTCTGAGTCGAAATCCATCCAAGTGTTTCCCCCACCGAAACCGGAAATGGACTCGCCCACCATCTTGGATTTGAACTTTCCCTATAATTTTCCTCTACTCGATTGGTCAGATTACACACTTTTGCAAAACATACCCCTAACCCATCTCTCACCCATTCCGAGAAACGACATGTCAATCAGTCAGTCAGTGAGTGAGTGGTCTTGTAGTTTTATATAACTATAACTAGCTTTCACCTGTCGCCTTGGCAAACACTTTTTCTTATGTCACAAAATGAAAGAACAGTTGTACTTTCCTATTGTTGGTTTGGTGTACCAAAGTTACTTTTATTTAAAGTAGCCTAGTTTTGATGCTATTAGGAGACAAAAACAAAAAGTGGCGTACTAGTAAAAGCAACGATAGCCAGGTCACGAGTTTGAACCCAAGGCATGCAACTCAGATTTCTTCTTCTTCAGCGGAATATTTGGAAAGCCAAGTCAGAGGCCAATAAAAACACTGACACTAAGTTTTTCACTGACTTCACTAACTTTTATGTAAGAGTCGAAAAAGTCAAGACAAATAAATTGGTTTATCAGAAAAAAAAACTCTTCAAAGTGACTGATTGAAAGTTTTATAAGAAAATTATTAATCAGAGTAGTGGTGGCCCCTAGAACAGCGGTTGCCCAGTGGTGGGGGCCCCGACTAACGAACAGTAAGTCGTGGGTTCAAACCCAGGCAGACGCATTACTTTGTGTAATTTATTTCATCACCACTGCTCTCAAAACAGTGAAGGAAAACATCGTGAGGAAACCGACATGTAAGACATGTCGGACCCAAAAAATTCGAAGGCATGTGACATCTAAATACCCTCACAGTGGTGTTCTATCTCTCTCCTAGAGAGGAGGCCTGAGTCCCTGCAGTGGGAACATTATAGGTTGATGATGAATTAGTAATCTATACGTGAATCTTTGTTAGATAAGCAGTTCATCGTAATAATATATTTATAATCAATATTTTATTTTACCTAGATAGCCCGCCAATTTCGTGTCATAACACAAAATTTTTAAAATGTTAGCCCATCTCGAAATAAATCTACCAGCCTTATTCTAGATCTCATCTCTGATTGAGCAGTAGGATTTAACTTGCCAGTAAAAGTTTCTTATGGCGGGGTTACCCCGATAAACGTCGTCAACAATAGCGTTTTACTCGTACATGGAACGGATTTAAATTTTGAAAAAAATGTATTACATAGTTGACTCTTCGATCATGATATGTCGGGCATGCGATACACGATTACTTACACTTCACTGCATCCAATTAAATCGCAAAGACATGTCCAAATGATGGCTAAATAATCGTTTTACTTGAGTTATATTAGGCTTTGAAAAATAAAACTTATATCATAATAAAGGTCGTAAAAAATGTGTATTATCTCGGGTCACATAATGTATAATTTCTTTATCATTTTTCTCCAAGAGAGAAAAAACAGTCAAAATTTAGGCATTATATCGCTCGCGCGGCAGGGCGGGGGGTGAGGTCGTGCGTACATAAAAACAAAGTAGGGTAACCTCGCCTTAACAAAGAGTACCACACACAGCAAATACAATTAAGTAGCAAATACACTCTTTTAAAATAATATCAGTAAGTAAAACTTTATCCGATAGTTACAGTAGTATTTCATAAACCAACTGGTTTATTTAAACTAAAGTTCGAGCTCGCTTGACTTTTCTGTTTTTGTTGGAGTTGTTTTACGGTGCGGTTTATCATCAACCACTGACGGTAAAGTTTGTCTTATAGTTTATATTTTTATAAGGTACGTTAGTGTTTACAGTTTGTACTTTTTGGTGTATTATTATTAAATTAAATTGCACTTGTAAAATAAAATCATCGTTCGAAATAATCTGGGGGCACGGCAGTGCCCCCGCCAAGTCGAGCAATAAAGCGGCACGGCCGTACCATACCATCCTTTTCTCGAAACAGTTCAGACCAATTTCGACCCACTATAACTTCGTTGTCGAAGAAACTAGAAACCTGAATTTTTAATAACCAATTAGGCATCGTATAAACACAGTATATTTCAAATTTCATTTAATTTGAACCAGTAGTTTAAGAATTATAACTAATCAAAGTTCCTTAATTTTGTCACTCACTGACTCACTGACCGATCATCAAAAGTCTAAGGCACTTCTAGCAGACCTAGAAGCTTCAAATTTAGAATACAATTAGTGTTTAAACCAAAGTGTATAAACCAAGGAAAAACTTAAAAAATATGCAATTTCAGTCTAATTTTCTAACTGCATAAATAACTTTGTAATTCCATATAAATGTATAGAATTACAAAGTTAAAGTTACATTTTCAGTGTATGAATTTCACCGATTGGTCTGAAATTTTGTCCATGATGACATGGAGCTGATCTGATGATGGAGCTGGAAGGTGGCCATAGGAACTCCGTTATAGAACGACACAAACCCATCGAATTTGGACTCGTTTGATTCGTCTTGAACATTAGTTTTAGATTATGTCCTGGGTCTGATGATGGAGCTGGAAATTGGGCACAGGAACTCTATTTTAGAATGTCATAACCCCATCAAGTTTGGACTCGTTTGATTCGTCTTTGACTAGTACTTTGTCTAAGATTGCTTCCAGGGTCTGATGATGGAACTGGAAGGTGGCCAAAGGAAATTCATTTTACAACGTCATTCATAACCCCATCGAGTTTGGACTCGTTTGATTCGTCTTGACGAGTACTGTGTCTTTAGATGATTTCCAGGGTCTGTTGATGGGGCTGGAAGGTGGCCATGGGAATTCCGTTATAAAACGACTTAACTCCGTAGAGTTTTGACTCGTTTGATTCCGTTTGTCGAGTAATTAATCTTTAGAAAGTATCCAGGGTCTGATGATGGAGCTGAAAGGTGGCCATAGGAACCCCCATATAAAACGACGCAACCCCGTCGAGTTTGGACTCGTTTGATTCGTTTTGTCGAGTATTTTAGCAGTTCTTTAAATTGATGACTATGACTGTCCAAGTTCGAATAAAACTAGTGTTGTTGATTCATTAAAAGTGTCTACAAAAAGAAATGAGATCCCACAAAAACAAAACTTGTAAAAAAAGCCAAGTCGTACAACTCTTTTCTTCTACCGTAAAAAGTAGTGAGATCCATGTAATACCAAGTCAATTTATTTATTCAGTCTAATAAAAGATTGACTTGGCCATCGTATCATATTGGCCAATGCGATGGCGAATAGCCATAAGAATGGCCTGTTTAACATTGGCGAATGCGATGCGATGGCCAAGTCCATCTAGTGGTATCTATAATATTTCGAACGATGATTTTACAAGTGCAATGGAACCTAAAGCTAGGCTTTTTATTATTGTTTGAAATGGGCTTACTACGGAAAATCGACGCAGGCAGGGAGTTCCACTCCTTGGCTGTGCGCATAATAAAAGATTTAGCAAAGTGCTTCGTTGGAATGTGTGGAACATCGACAAGAATGGGTGATAAGCTGCAGTACGTCTCGTCTCCCGATGGAAGAAGGGAGATGGTGGAATCAGAAGTCAATCGGACTCTCCGAAGTCAGACTGTCAGACTATACTTCGGAGAGTGTGCGCAGGATCTCTTCGAAGTATAGTCTGTAGTTAAAAATTTGGTTGGTTTTAAGGGGTTCTGTAGCCTAATAGCAAAAAATGGAACCCGCATAGATTCGTCATATCTGTCTGTCTGTCCGTCCGTATGTCACAGCCACTTTATTCGGTTACACTTTAAACTATTAAGACTACACAGTTGAAACTTGGTAGGTAGATGTAATCAGTGAACCAGACGATTTTGTATATTACGATTTTTATACAAAAGTTAAAAGATTAAGGGCGGTATCGGGAACCAAAAAAAAATTTCATCAAACCTATCAGTGTGGGGTGCTTATAGATGGTCTATAAAAATTACATTGAAGTTCCTAAAACTATTTTTTCTACTTTATTTTTTTACTTATTTTTTCTTTGAAAGATTAATCAAGCTGTTCGACGATGTTGATGTTTTTGTTGTTTTGTCTACCTTTTACTTTTAATTGAATAACAAATAGGTTCAACCCATTTTCAAGAAATAAGTTCAAGTCACTGTAGTTTGGCAAATCAAAAATATCTCCAAATATCAACTTTATCTAAATCTGCAAGAACCTACACCAAAAAATAAAATCGGGTAAATTTTGGAGCATACTTCTGGAAAGTGTGCCGCACGTACGAGTAGTCTTGGCAAAGCGGGTCACAAGTTCGAAGGTAAGCCTGCACTGGATGTTGGCTCGCAAACTTTGTCCACCACAATTAACTGGCGAGCATTCGTGATCTCTTTGGTTCTTACTACCGGTTGATTTTGGTGTCGAGTTGGCTGCAGTTTTGATTTAAGTGGTTGTTTTGTGTTTGACAGTAATAAAATATACAATAGAGTATTTCACCAAAAAAATCTAATTAGTCCGTCAGATAGATTTCCAAAAAATAATGGACACATAATATATTTTGTTATTTTTTCACGTAAACAAAAGATGAAGACGATACAGTGCTTCGCAAAGTCGTGTCAAGTCGTGTGACGTCACAAGGTTAGTACTTTTTTTACCCAGAAAGTGACGTCACAAGCCTCAGACGTCACTCATGATCTTCGACACATATTTTTGTCAATTTTTATTAATTGAATAAAACAAAAAACACGTGTCCAATATTTTTAGATAATTAATCTAACAGACGGACTAATTCTATTTTTTTTGGTGAAATACCCTATTGTCAACATTCTGTCAGCCTAGAATCACCCAATGCTGGGCGCTCTGTGAGTTCTCCTTTCTGCTCATGGCAAAATAATAACAACTGCGCGGGTGATCTTCAGGTTAGGCCTCGTTTGCCTTGGTTGATCCGTGATTAGGTGACCAGACCACCCATTACACACGAGTGTCCTCCGTGCCTTGGAAAGGATACTTAGATTTGTTATTTGGACTTGTGGGTTCCTCATGATGTTTTCCTCGCTGTTTTAAGAGCACAGGTAATGGAATGAACTACACAGTGTGAAGTACATTTTGTTTTTTTTGTGGGAGTGGGGAGTGTCAGTGTACTGACTAAAAAGCCACCCAAGTTCATTCTAAGCCCTTGTGCCGAGGCCGCCGTATCTCTTTCGAACAGCCTGGGTAAATCGAGGCCACCATTGCCAAGTGTCATGCATCCAATTTCTGGGTAGAAAAGCTAGAGATTTTCTATTCATCTTTAACCTTAATATATGCAACATGCTGTTCATTCGTATAAGTCTTAATCGCAATTTTACAATGTTAAAAATTATGTAATTTTACTAAAAATTATGTGATTTTACATGCAAAAAAATTTCCCAGATTTTTAGGAAATTTTACAGGATTATGTAATTTTTTTGCATGTAAAATTACATAACTTTTTACAGTGTATTTAAAAAAGAAAACTTCAAGCAAATAACTACCAATAACAAAAATATGGAGTGCCCAGCGAGTTCCCAACGAGATAAACTGGTAACAACTGATAGTGGTTGTTTGGCGACCAGCCAAAGTAAGTTCTAGGTGGTTTCCAACCTGGGTACCACTAATGATACCGGTGTAAAGGGAAACGTGCACTGTGCCGTGGGGGGGCTTGTGGGGAATCGCGACAAGGTACTGAAATTGTGTTAGTTAGGTGTTTGCTTTTGACTCTAGCTGCCGCAATCAGAGAGCTTTAATGATTACTTAGACCATCGCTTAGAAAATGTTTTTGACAGTTTTGTCATACAAAAGTATGTCAAATCTTTACTAAGTGACGGCTTATGAAATCTGAGTACAGACGGCTACACATCAAGCTATACATTTCCAGTTTACGCTGATCTCTTATTGTACGGAAATCCTATACAATGCAAGACCAGCTTATACTGGAAATGTATAGCTTGATGTGTAGCCGTCTGTACCACAGTAAAATATTTCAATGCTCTAGTTCAATACGACACGGCTGCGCAGTGGCTCACGCAGTTGACAGCTGCGCTACGTGTCGCGGGTTTGATCCCCGCACGGAACAAATATTTGTATGGCCTACAGATAGTTGTTTCGGGTCTGGGTATTTGTATAAGAGTTTACATTTTTTCATACAGGAAAATTCCTAGTGTGGAGCAATGTTTAAAAAAAATGGAAAGATATCTTGACCAAAGTAGGGTTTGAGACTTTGAGTTAATCATACTTTTATGATTTTACCGTCAGTAATTCACTTTTTCTGCACTACAAAGTGTTTATGGGATTTTCTATCAAAGTCTGAATTTGTGCCCAGTTGATGGCAATAGGCTCGGCCTCTACAACATGGGACTTCAACATAACGGGGGAAATTTTAATGTGGGTGTACTTTTGGGTGTACCCAAACCTACACCTACACCTCTGCGTAACCCTTTCGGGATTACAGAAGTGATGTTATACGTATTCAAACTATTTTCTGCCACATGATCTACGTCTAGCTTTGCCCGATTTCAGGAAAGTTTTAAGAGAAAGATATAAGTAAGACACAGGGCTGTATATTCCGATTCTATTAGCCGTTGTAGATCTACGTTGTAAGTGTTAAGATTTTTGTTTGAAATTCGTTAATACTATTAGGACCGTCTGGAATAGCTATTGAACACTTCCCAAAGTCTACACGCGACGAACCGCGGGCATAAGCTTGTGTCAATAGCCCTTTTTTGTTTTTTATGGAGGGTGGGGTAATCATCAAATTACTCCTCCCGCTCTGGGCGTTAGGGAGTGTCAGACTTCTACGGACTAAAAACCACCCATGTTCCTTCTTAGCCCTTTGTGTCGAGGCTGTGGAATCTCTTTCAAACTACCCGCAGCCATTTAGAATACCCATAAAACCCGGTGTCCGTTGCTCCCAAAGAGTGTGGCCAGCAATACAAAACATTGCAGCAAATGGCAGCATTATTATTCGTTAAAAATTTATTCGCTATAAAATTGGACAAATTGTTTGTTAAATACGTTGATATATTTCCAGATTTATTACAAGTGACATATAATACAATAGGTGTAGCTTTTCTTGGTATGGGTCGTTCGTTTCTAGAGTTATAGGTGACTTTTGCTTTCGTATTGATAGTTTTACAGTGTTTTTAGTATTTTTGGTTTGAAGTTTTGTTCGAAGATAATATAGTCGTATCGTTATCACTGTCGTGAAGATAACATAACATACATATTAGACACAAACACACACATACGTAACATATTAGACAGCTGGAGTATTTTACGTAAAATTAGTTGTTTTAAATGTTGAAAACAATTAATTATATACAATAAATCTTTATTTATATGATACCCCTTGGTGAGACTAAATGTTAGATGTGGGGGTCACTACCTGCTATGAATGTCAAAAATTTACAAATGCCGGGACCAATGACCTAAAGTGCTTTCTGAGGCACAGAGAAAACTTGGTATGTAATGGATGGAGTTATTATCTGACCACGTTCTCCTCATTTGTAGAAAACCAACACCATTCATGTTAAGAACTATTTAATTTCTGTTATCACTAAAACATTAAACCGTCTAAATGAGTCAACAACTAAAACAGCCAAACTAAAAACGCACTGCTATAAGACATTTTTTTTTAAACTTTACCCCACTTTAGGAATTTCTCCTGTATCGTGGATACGTTCACAAACATTTAAACTCACATACACAAATACCCAGACCCGAAACAACTATCTGTAAGTCTTACAAATATTTGTTCCGTGCGGTGATCGAACCCGCGACAGCTGCTTGAGTCACTGCGCCAACCATGCCGTCATTAATTTAGATGTCGCTTACTTTTAGCGCAAAAAGGCTTAACATAGACGACTGAATAAACTTATAACATTGACGTGACCTAAAAACCTCTAGTCAAAGTACTACTAAAGCAACTTCAGAAAGAACCTGTCAAAAGCCAAGACAACATCACGAGACAAAAATACGCTAACAACATAATTTAATCTGCAAAATTCCGCCTGCAATGAAGCAAATGACTCAACTTGGTTGTTGCTTGTAGCGTCCGCAGCGGAACAACAAAGTGTATGGCTACAAAAGGTAAGTTCTGTACGACTTCATCATTTCAGCCGAAAGACGTCCACTACTAGACATAAGCCTACCCCAATTAAGGAAAATAGATCTTAATAGGAAAATAATACGAATTGCGTTATAATTCGTAAAATGGTCACAGACGAATTACTATTATGAAAGGTCCATTTTACGCTTTTTAACGCAATTCATATTATGATCAGCGAAAGTGGCTATTTTAGACTCCTTGTCTCCTTGTCTGTTGTCTGTGTCTGTGTGCCTCTCGTATCCAGCGGATACCCGCAACCTTCATCGGTCCCCTAGTGGGAGGCCTTCAAAAGCAACGTCCGGTTCGCGGTCGCCACTCCAGAACTTTTCATGCCCATCGGCCATCTGTTCTGCGAGCAATGTGCACCACCTACTTTAATATGGTAATTCTTCGGGCTACATCGATAACCTTGCTTGTCTTGCGGATGTCATGTCTATACGACTTCAAAGATTTCAATTGACAGTAAGCTAACGGTACTTAAGTCACGCGATAAAGTGCGTACACGGAGTAGACTGACGTCTGCATCTAATACCGCTTGGAAAAATAGATGTGACATCATTTTTTTTTGCGTTGCTGGCAATACATAATTGTTATAACATGAGATTCAATCCAAATAACAAATGAGACACATCGTTATTACTGCAGTTATGTTTTTCATGTAGCGGCTTTTGTGCACTTACTTTACAGTCATGTACTTAAATTTTACATCAGAATAATGTAGCGGTTCCTTAACGCAGATATTTTGTAAAAACATGAATTTACGCGTGCAGAAACTAGTTGTTTTATAGATTTGAATAATTCGTCTGCTCAACTGTAAATAATTGTTTAATTTTTTTTTTTATCCTTTATTAAAAAGAACCAGGTTCTTAATAATTAATTACAATCTAGCCTACAAGACTAATAAGCAATTTTAATCTATCTTAACTTTTTACGTGATAATTATAACAGAATAGTGCTGATTGTACTATAAACAAGTCCGTTCCACTTTCTTAGAGTCTAATATTATAATATAAACACTTTGTTCATGTGTTATATGAGTGTCATTGTCACTATTATTTCTACATTATTTACACTACACTAATTCAAAAGGTTTTGTTCGTTTTAGCCTTTTTTTTTTTTTTTTTTTTTTTTTGGTGGGTGGAAAATCATCGAATAACCCCCCCCGCTCTTGGGCAGAGCGAAGGGGAGTGTCAGACTTCTACTGACTAAAAACCAAACCCATGTTCCTTCTTCTTCGCCCTTGTGTCGGAGCCGCGGTAACCTTTCGATATCCACAGCCCCGACGGGGTTCGTTTTAGCCTTCGCACTATATTTGTCTGGTCTAGCAGCTGAGTTGCCTCGATGTTCACATGTTGGTGGAGTCGGTGTTCATGGGCCTCAGTTTAATATAATTATTTTCTCGTTTTGATACTTGTACATTGTATACTTTATTATTTTTTATCTATTTGTAGTTCGTAAATGAGAATATTATTAAATTCACAATACTAAATTCCCAATGCATTCAGGAAATGAGGTACTCCACTGTGCGTTCCCTCGGTTTTCGCTCGTTGTATGAAGTTAACCTTTTGACCTAATCTGTGTTATATCAAGGGGGTTAAATCGATTACATCCTGCGGCAGGAATTCGATAAAGAGATTGTAAGTGGGTCGAAATACAGTGTTGAGAACAGTAGTGTAACGAGCCTATATTTGTGAATAACCTTCGCTTGGTTAGCTAGGGAAGATTGGGGTTTATTATATTATTTATTTATTTATTACCTGTGAATTATCAAGGAAACAAACAAAGATAAAAATATAGTTGAATACCTTACTTAGTTTATTCCTTAGGCCGCAAATTCGAAAACGCGTTTTTGAGAGCGTGCAGCGGGGAGTTGAATGGAATTCCATTCAATTCCCTGCTTCACGCTGCACGCCCCGCCTTTCCGAATTTGCGGCCTTACTAGTTGATGCCCGCGGCTTCGTTCGCGCGGATGTGGGGCAAATTATATACCAAAACCTTTCTCGAGAACCATTATATCCATTGGTGAAACCAACATGAAAATCTGTGCAGTAGTTTTTAAGTTTATCGCGAACAGACAGACAGACACGATGAAGGACTTTGTTCTATAATTATGTAGTGATTATTTTATTATATATTTATTATAAGCCTATGTTGTCCCACTGCAGAGCAAAGGCCTCCCTTCCCTCTTTCCAGTTTTCGCGATCTAGTGCGATTGTAGACCAATCCTTTGTGAAAGAGTTCATCCCACCATCTCCTTCTGGGCCTGCCGCGTTGTGATACATATGTTAAAAATCCTGTCCGATCCGAAAGAGGCATGTAGGGATACCAAGGACCTTAACAAAAAAACTGGCCAAGTGCAAGTCGGACTTGCACATGAAGGGTTCCGTACCATGACTTCTTAAAGGTTTTCTTGTAATCAATACGTGTTGAACTATTTTCTGTATTTTTTTCAGAATTTTAGGCTGAGTAGTTTTGGAGATAAGGGGGGAAGGAATGGTCGGACAGACAGACAGACACACGAGTGATCCTATAAGGGTTCCGTTTTTTCCTTTTGAGGTACGGAACCCTAAAAATAAGAAATAAACATATGAAGGGATTTTGAAATGCATGATTTTTGTGCCCAAATTACCACCATTTCCATAAAATTTATAAACACTGTCGTGATCATGAATTGTTTTTATGACGTCACTACACTATAGAAGCGACCAGAGTGTCACCGTCTCTATGTTTCCATGTATAAGTTTCCTCATTTTAGAACCTTTAATTAAATACCACTATTCAAAGTTCTTTTACTGCTTCATCAATGTACAATGTATTTATTTGTGTATTTTATTTGCTTGTCTGAAACTAATGTCACAATATCGATACTGTCAGTGTCAGAGTCTGTCGGACTGTCATTAGTCACCTCACGTCAATTTCATTCGATGCGTTCCGTTTCTCGTAACAGCGCATTGGCAGGCTGTGCCTGGCAGAAGACACTTTTTTTTTAATTTTTGTTTTGTTGTCTCTCGAAATATCTAAAATTTTATTTTTTATGATTATTATTTTTATTTTGTTTTTTTATTTTTTATTTTTAACTATTGTTACCCGGACTACTTACTGCTTATAGGTTTTAATAAGGTATTTTGATGTAGTGACGCAACCGGCAGGTGGACTAGTTGGACGGTTACTTTTTTTATTTTATTTTTGTTATTAGTTAGTATATTTTATATTGTATTATTTATATATATATATATATATATATTTATATGTCTATCGATGAAAGCAGTGATAATAGTAGCTTTTTCTCTATAACAAGCAGCGACGACAGTTTCGTGAGTATTCCTTCTCTTGCAGACAGTCTTACAGCGCAGTTTTCTGATGTTCCTAAGAATTTTAACGTTATACATATTAACGCTCAGAGCATTCCGGCCCATTTCCACGATATGCTGGCAAGCTTTGACTGTAAGAACTTACATGCTATTCTTATTTCCGAATCATGGCTTAAACCTTGTCTCCCTTCAACAAGTTACTCTCTTCCCGGCTTCCAGCTTATAAGAAACGACCGGTCGGTTGGTGGTGGTGGTGGTGTTGCCATATATCTCCGTACGCACATTCCTTTTTCTGTTGTTAATGTGTCAGCACAGCCGCCGCCATCTAATGCTGGTGAACATCTCTTCCTTGAAGTCGAACTACACCATTCAAAATTGCTTCTTGGCGTCTATTATTGTCCCTCTCTACGCATTAATTTCTTTTCATCTTTTGAAAATCTCTTAGAAAAACTGATTCCTTCTTACAGTCATAGTATAATCATGGGTGACTTTAATACTTGTCTTCTGAAAAAAGACCATCGCTCTTCTTCTCTGACAAGTGTTTTAGCTTCCAGTAATCTTTTCATTCTTCCATTGGATGCCACTCACCATTTTCCTAACTCTGCTCCTTCACTACTTGACTTGATTTTTGCCTCTTCTCTTGATCATGTCGCTAAGCATGGCCAATGTTCAGCCGATGCCTTTTCCTATCATGACCTGATTTTTCTGTCATACAAAATTCGGCCACCTAAGGCCAAGGCTAAGATTCTCATGCAACGCAATTTTGGTGGAATGAACCTTGACAATCTTTGTAAGGATGCCAACAATATAGATTGGTCTGATCTGTTTGCCTCTGCATCAGTCGATGAGAAAGTCAATATTTTTACGGCTAAACTTATCGAGCTATACGATCATCACGCACCTGTTCGAGCAGTTAAGGTTAGGCATTTGCCGGCGCCGTGGCTCACAAATGAGATCAAAACGCTAATGCACAAAAAAGTTACTGCAAAGTCTAAGTTCAAGCGTAGGGCTAATGACGCTAACAGGGAAAGATACCTCTCAATCCGTAATCGCTGCAATAAGGTGTGTAGGAATGCTAATCGCCACCACATTCATTCTTCTGTCCAAAATGGGGACCCTTCCAAAGTTTGGAAATTTCTTAGATCATTGGGGGTCGGTAAAACTCGACAAGAGACAATCCCAAAAGACATAGACATTAATGCAATGAATAATCACTTTACTTCTTCGTCCAATTATGATAGGACAATAAAATTGAATACACTAAATTATCTCTCTTCACTTCCGACTCCTACTTATTCTCCATTTGTTTTTGATCAGTTCTCCGCATGTGATGTTAAGAAAAGCATACTATCGATTACCTCCAATGCAGTTGGAAGTGACTGTATCAGCCGTAATATATTAGTTCCTGTGCTGGATGTTATCCTTCCCGTCATTTGTCACATCCTCAATTTCTCTGCATCTAGTGGTGTCTTTCCATGCTCATGGAAAGATGCTCAAATAATTCCTTTACCTAAAAAGTCAAATCCCACATCCTTTTCTGAATACCGACCAATATCCGTCTTGCCATTCCTATCCAAAGTCCTTGAACGGTTAATTCACAGTCAAATAAGTACTTTCCTCTCTAAAAATAATCTCCTCAACCCCTTCCAGTCTGGCTTCCGTCCTGGTCATAGCACTACCACAGCGCTTCTGAACATTACGGATGATATAAGGTCAGCTATGGAAAAAGGTAATCTAACGGTTCTAGCTTTGCTAGATTTCAGTAATGCCTTTAATACTGTTGACTTTGATGTTTTGCTTGGCATTCTACGCTCTCTTAACATATCTCCATCGGTAATTGACTGGTTTCGTACTTATCTGTTCGGCCGCCGGCAACGTATTTGCATTGGAGAAATCTTGTCTTCCTGGAGTAATACTTCTGCCGGTGTACCTCAGGGTGGCGTTCTATCCCCTTTACTTTTCGCAGTTTTTATTAACTCAATCTCCAACGAACTAATTTCTTCCTACCATCTTTATGCAGATGATTTACAAATTTACTCGCGAGCTCCTCTTGGAAATCTGTCTGAGGCTATCCTAACGGTTAATAGTGATCTGGCCCGTATATGCGAGTGGAGCAAGAGGTATGGACTTGTGGTCAACCCCATAAAGACGCAGGTTGTGGTGGTAGGCAGTTCTAGGACGGTCTCAAGGATCGACTGGACGACTCTCCCCCAAGTTTCTTTTGACAACTCAGTTGTTCCTTTCAGTGAAAAAGTTAAAAACTTGGGGATATTCATAGATAAGAACTTCTCTTGGACTGCCCAGCTACAGGAAGTTAGCCGCAGGCTATTTGCATCTGCTGCATCTTTGAAGAGATTGCGTAATTTTCTACCGACTGCCACCAAGATTGCGCTTGCACAATCGCTTCTTCTTCCCATCCTTGACTATGCTGATGCCAGCTATCTTGACCTTACACAAGACCAACTCGATAAGCTTAAGCGGCTTCAAAATGTGTGTATAAGGTTCATATTCGGTTTACGCAAATATGACCATGTTTCTGAATATCGTGTCAAGCTCAAGTGGTTACCAATTCGCCTTCGCCGGAATGCTCATATCCTTTCCCTTTTGTATAATGTGCTCTTTTCCCCTTCCACCCCTCTTTATCTCAAGAAACGTTTCCAGTTTCTTTGCGACTCCCACGCGAAATTTTTGAAACTCAAAATGCCTATGCATTCCACAACTTTCCTCGACAAATCCTTTACTGTCCAGGCCGCTCGTTTGTGGAATGCATTGCCCGTTCAAATTAAACGCGCGCAGTCGTTACCTATGTTTAAAAGGCTCGTAAAGGAACATTACTTGTCGTTGTGATCTTGTTCTCATAACTGTTAAAATAAACATCTTTAGTCTTCATTAATTTTCGTTGCTTAAATATTTAGTATGTATGTATTTATGTATCTATTATTTAGGATATGTATGTATCTATTTTAGTTTAATATTGTATATTAAGTTGGTATTTACTATTTGCACCAACAACAGCCCCATTTTATATCGTAACAAATCACTGTCCATCCTAAGGTTGCCTGGAAGAGATCGCGGAAAGCGATAAGGCCGCCCATTGTATGTTTTGTAGTGTATATTATGTTTTCTTCTGTTATGTATTTTTGTGGTGTACAATAAAGTATATATAAATAAATAAATAAATGTCGGCTTTCTAATTTCTACAGCCATTACGTATTTCTATGAAAACTTTCAAAAACATCTGACTTTGCGTGAATATTAAGTAGGCTAGTTTGGCCTCATTTTACAGCGGTGTTTTGAACTGAGTTACAGCACTTTATGGTTATTCAAACTATTTTATTGGTCGCTCGGGATTTGTGACTATTTAATGGTAATAAATGTCGAGGGTGAAATAAGAATTAGGGAGATGAAAATAATATTTTTTGTTACTCGGCTCGAATGGATGCAAACTTTTTTAAAAGCTTTTATTTTTTACAACTTTATTTATAGTGCCGACTCAAGATAATTTTTGAACTTAGGTCGACTGCCTTTGTCATGACAACAAAGAGACATCGCCCACCAAATGAATCCTAGAATTTCATGACCGTCAATGGCGGATCTTCGAATAAGATACTACCTCCGTATATGCCTCCTACATCAGCCATGAAAAAATGTTTGACAAGGATGTTTGCATATGTAACTGAAATCAATGTTATAGATGTCTATAATGTCATTCTGTATTAAAACGTGTTCATGACAAATTATACACCACATCTTGCTGTCTAATAATGTGGCAAAATACAGGCGTGTCAAGTCCGACAATTAATAGCGTACACATTTTAAGAGTTTTCTTTTGTATGTTTAAACTTGGCAGCAGTTTCCATGCCCATTGCACTGTCAGCTGTGACTACTTACACAACTTGAAGTTATGCTCCACACAGACCTACTGCTGTTTCATAGTTGTGGACAGAGATTTAGATATACCTAGAAAACGTAACAGTAACTATATACCTACTTTGCGTGCTCGGCTGTAACGTGGCTACTGTCGTAGCAAGCCAATTTGTTTTAAAACAACAACGTAACAACTCAAGAGTCAAGAACTTAATAGGGTAGTTGACAAAAAAAACAATTAGTCGATCGACATATTTTACAAAACAAAGACGATACAGTGCTCCGAAAACTCGTGTGACGTCACAGCGTGGTACATTTTTACCAGAAAGTGACGTTGCAAGTGTTGACTTATGATCTTTGGTACGTTTTCTTTTCGTCAATTTTTATTAATTGATAAGACAAAAAACACGTATCTAATATTTTTTGATAATCTTACTGACGGACTTCACAGAATCATATTTTTTTTTTGTCAGAAAACATCCCTAATATAAACATTTAAAGAACGAAAACGTCATAGTAGGTAGACAAAAAATATTACACGCTTGGTTTTCATACGGTTATACGGAATGGTAATGGTATATATGGTTATGAACGTTAGTAACAGTAGCCATAAATGATTGTTTTTCAATGAAAAGCAAAACTGTAGAGTTACAGTTCAAAGTAATGTAATGTTACTTCAATAGAGAAGAGATCTGCTAAAGAAAATTGTCTGAAACTCTAAAATAATGCAAAAAGAACACGTGGCCCATGAGGGGATCGAACCCGCGACCTTCGCGTTATTAGCACGACGCTCTAACCAACTGAGCTAATGGGCCGTTGTGTAAGTTGTCGAAATAGGGGACATTAAGACTACGGGTTGACGTTTTTGGGGACTTAAGCCGAGGCTCGTACATCACAGGGGAAGCCCTTATCGCGCTGTCGCTTTGTTTTATACGTATTACTAGCTGATGCCTGTGGCTTCATAATCGCGACCAAAAGTAATCATGAAATTTTGATCCCGTTACCACAACCCATGTGAACCTATTCCAGGGATAAATAAAAATCTAAAGCCGTCCTTGAACACAACTTTATCCATTGGTGAAAACAGCAACATCATCGCGAACAGACAGACAGACAGACGCGGCGGAGGACTTTGTTTTATAATATGTAACGAGTGATTTCCTTGGCTGAAGGAGGAGGAGCTCGTGGCTTAAAGAACTGCCACTCGGGACGATCTTTAGGTAAAGCTGTGCTTGCCTAGGTCGGTCTGTGGATGGGTGACCGCCCGACATACCGAGTTTCCTCCGTGCCTCGGAAAGCACGTTAAGCTGTTGGTCCCGGCTGCCATATATACAGATCTTTGGCAGTCGTTACAGGTAGTCAGTGACCTGAAATTCTGACATCCAGTCTTACCAAAGGGTATCGTAATACCTAGTATTAACTGGGTTGTGGGGGTCAGATAGGCAGTCGCTCCATGTAAAATACTGGTATTCAGCTGCATCCGGTTAGACTGGAAGCCGACCCCAATATAGTTGGGAAAAGGCTAGGCAGATGATGATTTCCTTGGCTGAAGGCCTTTAACTCATGAGTTAAAGGCCATGGCACTCACATGATAGTCCGGTTAAGATCAGAAACCAGCTTCATATGTTCATTTTCAAGATGGCATAGAAACTCCGTAGCAGAATGGGACAAGAGAAAAAGGTGATGATAAAATGTATTTTCCATAACCAACCTAATTCGAAAACGTTAAACGAATTGAAAACGTAACCTAATTACCCCTTTTCATATTAAATACGTATTTATATTTTTCCATCCTATACAAATACTAAGCGTCCCTAATCCCGGAAAGTACATCAAACATAAAAAGTACAAAGAAACAAAATTTAATTACTGTTCCGCCATATTTCATTTTATTGTCACCAATTTAATTAGAACGAAAAAAAAACGAGATAACTCGATTACCGTACTCAAAAAGTCATTGTAGGTACAGTACAGTCACGAACAACAACATTATGTATAATTTTTTTTCGTTGTACTACTTATTACGGGCCCCTACCACCCCGCCTTTGGGCAATTTATTATAAGCTGGGTAGAATTGTCGGAAAAAATACCCTCTAAATATCAGTTTGATAGATTAAAAAAACTTGCTGTAATTTTTATTTTTATTAACTTAGTAATAAGACCTATTTATAGTCTAGGCAACGTGCCTTTTTGATCAACTTTTTTCAGCAGTCTCCGAAAATTATGATTGAGGTGTCATTCGATTCGGAATGGAATCCAGATGATTTTCGAAAAAAAAATGAAGTTTCGCTTGCTTGCTTGAAAGTTATTAACAATTAACTAAAATATTAAAAACGGGTTTAGTTTTTTGCAAAATATCTCAAAATCGAATTAAAGTTTTTCAAATTTGAAAAAAGATTCAAAACGAAAAATTTAATAAAACAATATTTTTTTTATATATCAAAAAGAAAAAACAAATAATGGTGATTTAAAAAAAAATATTTCTTAATATTAATTAGAAGTGGGAGAAAATAATTGTTAATCAACAAATGCGTTTTTAAACAATACATTTATTTTTTAAAGAAACGATTCTTTTAAAAATAATAGTAGTTATCATCAAAGATTATTTTATTAAAAAAATAATTAAATTGTCTCATAAACAACGCATTTGTTTATAAAAATTGTTTAAACAATAGGAGATAAAAAATATTAAAAATCATTTTTAAGTAAGCTTCTGATTATAAGAAAACGGTTTAATAATAATATTATTAAAAAAAAATATTTTTTTAATGTCTAATGCAGCTTTGTAATTTTTCACCTCAGTAACCCAATAATTTGTTAATAAAAAATGAAAATTAACATATTTTTAATTTTTTTACGAAAATTTATTTTACGACCTTTGAAAAATAGCTCCACGAAAGGAAAAAATCTCACGATTAATAGTTTAACAATTATTGCACTTGCAATGTTAATGTTCGTACTACAAAAAACTGTTAATTAACTAATGGATAACTTATCGAAAATTCGCGATGATAACTTTTGAACCACTGATTATTGTTTATTGATCTATACTGCAGGCGCCTGAATTTTTTAAATTTTTAATTTTCTTAATTAATAAGTTTAAATAATATAATTATAGTCATGAAAGGTCCGAATAAAGCGTAGCTTGCGCAAGCCGGAGTACGCGTTTTCGGGCGTATTTTCAACCGGATGGGAATTTTATTTATATTAGTCCTACAATTCCGGGAGTTAGAACATTCTTTAGAAAATTTTTTCAAATTTGGAAAAAAATAATTCGATTTTGAGATATTTGCAAAAACTTAACTCGTTTTTAATTTTTTAGTTAATTGTTAATAACTTTTGCAATTTTTGCAAGCGGAACTTAATTTATTTCGAAAATCATCTGGATGCCAATCCAAATTGAATGACACCTCAATCATAATTTTCGGAGACAAATTCAAAATTCAAAATTCAAATCGTTTATTGCAATCCATAATGTACATTTTTACAGGTGGTATAAAATAATTTTAGACACAATTATGGACCCTGTCGGGCACAGCAATTTTCTATATAAAATAATTAGAGAATTAGAGAGAGGAAGAGCGCTTTGCTTCTTTTAATATTAAAGTTGGTATTATTTCTATACCTAGCTTATATCTATTAATCTATATATCTATATTTATTTACTTATTCTATTAATATTTTAGCTGTCTATCTATTCTTTAATTATTTAGTTAGTTATATTCATTAAATTACTTATTTGTTTACCTACTTGGTTTCAAAAGTTTTGTTTTAATTTTATTAGTACCTAGTTAAACGTTATAATTATGTCTTATTATCGGATTTATCTGTTAAATATTCGTGTATTGTATAGTAGCTTTTTTTAATTAAGTATTGCTTTAATTTATTTATAAATATATTGGTTTTCTTTTGTTGCTTTATGTTTTCTGGTAATTTATTATATATTTTTATGGACATGGAATATGGACTAGATTGGTGTAGTTTAAGACGGGAAGGTGGCAAATTCAGTCTATTTTTGTGTCGCAACGAATAATTGGTTTGTACGTCTCCCCGTGTGCTGTAAGAATCCGGATATTTGCGGACTAGTTTACATAATTCCAATACATATATACTAACTAACGTGAGAATCTTGTGTTTCTGGAAGTAAGGTTTGCAACTGTCTGTTGATTCTATATTTGTAATTATTCTAATTAACTTTTTTTGGAGGGTAAATAGTGAGGGGGCGTCTGTGCTGTTTCCCCATAAGATTATGCCATAGTTTAACCAAGCGTGGGCATACGCGTAGTATGTGGTTAAAGCGGTTTGTAGGTTTGTTGTCTTTTTAATTTCGCGGAGGGCATATGAAAACTTTGAGATTTTTGATTTAACTGTCTGTATGTGTGTTTTCCAGTTTATGTTTGTGTCTATAGTTAAACCTAGGAGAGTGAAATTACTAACTGTTTCTATTTTTTGTTGGTTAAAAGTAAAATTTACATTTATTTGGTTTTTCTGCCAGGGGTGAAATGTTATTAATTTAGTTTTAGTAAAATTTATTTCAAGATTGTGGTCATGCATCCAGTTTATAGTTTTCTCGAGAATAGTTGTAAGTTTTTCATGTAAATTAGCATTTGTTTGGCATGAGGTAAGGATTGAGATATCATCCGCAAAAAGAACACAAGG
The DNA here is from genome assembly GCA_949775195.1 of Diarsia dahlii. Lineage (NCBI taxonomy): Eukaryota > Metazoa > Arthropoda > Insecta > Lepidoptera > Noctuidae > Diarsia > Diarsia dahlii. The sequence goes on from OX459195.1 coordinate 20,146,472, forward strand.
GCCGTCTATGGTTTTGGGGAGGTCGTTTATATATATTAGGAAAAGGAGGCAACCTATTACACTTCCCTGGGGAATTGAAGCGTGTACTGTTTTTACATCAGATCTAATTAGCTGTACTTCTTTTGATTTTTTATTATAATATTCTATCTCGACTAATTGCTTTCTATCCTCTAAAAATGATGCGAACCAGTCATGGGCTTTCCCGCGTATTCCTATTCCATTTAGCTTATTTAATAGTATTTTAAATTGAACTTTGTCATAGGCCTTTGTCATATCGAGCAATATCCCTATTGCATATTGTTTATTATTTACAATATTTAATGCTTCTTGGATGTATTTATAAACAGCTAGCGTGGTAGATCTGTTTTTTCGAAAACCATTTTGGCAGTCATCGAAAATCTTATATTTTTCACAAAAAGAATATACACGATCACACATTGCGCGTTCGAAGACTTTGGATGCTGTTGGAAGAAGGGAAATTGGTCTATAATTACTTGGGTCTGTTTTTGCGTTCTTTTTATGAATGGGTTTTATTAAAGCTTTTTTTAATTGATGAGGGAAAGTGCCTTCTTCGAAGGATTGGTTTATTAATTTAAAGAAAGGTAGGGTTAGTTCGTCAGCGCACTGTCTGAATAGAGTAGGAGGGAGTTCGTCTATGCCGTGGCTATTTTTATTTTTAAGGTTTTTTAATATCTGGTTTACTTCATATCCGTCAACAGGGGTAAGAAACATGGTGTTTTCAGTGGGGTTCATCACTGATGTTTTTGTCTGTGTACTGCCAGATGTTTGGGTGGTACTCTCCCCAATTGACGCAAAAAAGGTATTAAAAACATTAGCTACTTGTTTTGGTTCACTAATTAGGTTTGTTGTTTGTAATGTTATATTGTCTTTTTGTTTTTTTATTTGTCCGTTCTTTAACAATGTTCCACATGGTTTTAACTTTATTTGATGATTTATTCATTTTACTTATGTAATGTAATTTTTTTGCCGTTGTTACTGATTTTTTTATGATTTTTTCATATTTTTTATAGTAGGTCGTAAATATTGAATTATTCATTTTTGAAGAAAGAATTTTTAGTAGCCTTTTGTTTTTACAAGATTGTTTAATACCCACGGTTAGCCAGTGATTATTACGTTTTGTTTTTAGTTTAATTCTGCGTTTAGGGATACATTCATCTAGGATGTCTATCAGACTATTGTGAAACGATTGGTAGTTCTCATCGACATTTCTATTCGGCTGTATAATATCATTCCAGTTTAGTGTCTTTAGTTTGGATTTGAATTTTTGTATATTAGTTGTATTAAATAGTCTTTTATTGGCAAACCAGATGGATTGTTTACTTTGCTGTTCCTGTATCATATGCATTATTGTTCCGCAGTGGTCCGAAAAGCCTAATTCTTCTACGGTCGTGTACATTTTACTGTCGTTAAAATTAGTAAATATCAAATCTAAGCATGTTGACGTAGTTTGTGATATTCGCGTAGGTTCTTTTATGTGTTGTAAAAATTTAAATTCTAGCATGAGATCGATCAACTGGTTTGATTTTACGCTATTTTCTAAGGTATTTATATTAAAATCTCCTCCTATTATGACGTTAAATTTTTGGTATTTATTGTTTATATATTGCATTATTTTTAATAATTGACTAATAAAAATTACTTTTTTTTTTTTAATTTATTTAACGTTTACACAGAAGAATACAGAATTATACATGCAAATAGCAACCAAAAACCACTAAGGTTTAAACTTGTGCTATCATGCTTGTGCTATCTCAATATCGAACTGTATAATGATGCATTTCGTTATTGACATCGATACAATTGCTACTTAACATATTTAGGTCTTTTTATTAGTTACAATCATTCCTACATCATACTTAAGTAATATTGCTTAAGTTTACATTTGATATTTTTATCTGTAATACATTTGTTTATTTCTGACTTCCTCTCTTCTATTCCAGTACATAGTAACTATTAACAAATTTTGCTTTGGTAGCTTACAGGCACATAGTTCTATACAATATTCAATAGTCATATCTCTAATATCACAACATTCTATATATTCTATACTATCGTCTAAAATAATACAGACGCCGCCACCACTTCGAGAGCGGCGACAATACGATGCTGCAGTTTTAAATCCACTAAATTGCACAGTTTCTAATTTATCTTTGGTGAGCCAGGTCTCGCACAATGATATTGCTTTGAATGTGGGTTGATCATTAATGAAAGCCTCTATAAGGTGTTGTTTGTTATACATGCTTTGAATATTCTGGAATAGAATTTTAAATTGTTGGTCTGGGGTTTCGAAATGTACGAAAGTTTCGTTGTTGTTCGTTGTAGTTTGTTGGACTGCTGAAGAAAGATCATCAAAAAAGCACTTGTTGACTAGACTATTAATTCGAGATACCTACCTACAAACCACCAGCCTATAACTACCTTTACCTACCCATACCTATTTTAGACAAATTGCTATGCTCGTAACACTAGCATTAATTGTAATGCGACAAAAACACTTAAAAGTTGCTACGTGTAAACACAACACTGCTCATATCTGTACAGTCATACACAAAGGTGACAGTATTCCAAATACGTAATAATTCGCACACCTAGGGTGAAATATCTGCATTTCTTCGGTACAGTGGTGAACAATGCGCCAGCGAGGCGGTACGTGATCCGGATTAAACCGGTAAATTGCGTTAAACCCCCCACTGTTCGACGCCGATAGAGAGCTATGAGTGCCATGGCTTTTGAGCTCAAATTGCGCACTTTACTGCGCGATTGTACTGTCAGTTTTAAAAGGACGTTACTTTGAGTTTTCAAAAAGACATCAAGTAGGACGTGGGCCTTGTTGGCAGGAGTTTTATGATTTGATTGGAATGTACGAAAAAGGACTATGTTATGAAATGATGAATTCTCTTTGTGCATCGTTTTGGTGAAACAAAATATTCAGTTTTACTGTTTCGAAATTACAGGCAATATTTTGTTTGTAGCTTATTGTATTATGTTCGATATTCTCGAAAATAAAGGTATGCTCAACCGTTTTATATCTCTTGCTTGTTAATCCTGGTATCATCATTATATGTAACTTCAACACTATTTACTGTCTGTGTCTACTTAAAGATATTTAAATTATTATGCCTTGTGACTGAGACTGTTAGTAGCTTTGTATATTATTTTGTATTTGTTCAACTATTCAAAAAAGTGGCTGTAACAGGCATGTTTTGATTTTGTTCGTCAGATTTATTCATTACAGGCGTTTTACTGACTGACGAATGTTTGAGACTGATTAGGCCCTTAGTAAATTGTAATAGATACAATTAACAATTCGCATTTGGGTTGGATATTTTGAAGTAAAGCTGATTTCATTCAGTCTTATCATTTATTTGGAGATCTATTGAAGTTATTCTGGATTTCGTTGAATTAATTCGTTAGATGATATTTTGTAAGCATTTTTAATGTTTTTGGAGCCGTCCTTGGCCTTGGACTTAATTAGTTAATTAACGCAATTCATATGTTAAATCAGCTGAAGTGGCTATTTTAGATATATCCTATTTTTTTTTTATTCTTCCGTTTCCGTTCTATGGTGGTCTTACTACGCGTTCTGACGTCTGTACAGGTAATACCAAGTTCGAAAACATCTAGCTTTATCTACGTAGGCATTGATATAATAAAACCCTAGATGCACAGTCTCGAACAAAACCATTTTTTTTGGCAAATTCAATCTTACGCAGATTCCTTTTACAATGCAGTTTTAAAAAGTATTTTGTACGACCGTGCAGAGACGCGAGCGACGCGAGACTATTTGAAATGAGTTCATTGTGAACTCATTTTAAGCGGACGGTTTTGAGACGCGGAGTGTGTATCTTGGGTTTTATTATATCAATGTACGTAGGTAACCAGACCAGAAGTACCCTCAACTTGAAGCCTCGTCGCCGTACAATGCAAAGTGGCCGCAAGCTGTCGACATGACAGGCTGATCTATTGTGTGTTAGTGACTGTACCTTACTGACGCGTGGCGTGGTACAGACAGCGAGAATGTTGTCGAGATAATCGACACTGCGTGAAAAACTCGCGGAGAAATTGGATATAAATTATGATTTTTTTATTAAAGTTCTGTACTTCAAAAGGAGAGCAGTGGTGGCCCAGTCGTGGCGGCCCCGACTTACGAACAGTGAGTCGTAGGTTCGAACCCCGTCAGGCGCATTGTGTAATTTATTTCATCACCACTGCTCTCAAAACGGTGAAGGAAAACATCGTGAGGAAACCGGCATGTCTTAGAACCAAAATATTCGAAGACATGTGACATCTACCAATTTGCACTGGGCCCGCGTGGTAGATTATTGCCTTATAGCCTATATTATGATGATGATGATGACTTCAAAAGGAAAAAACGGAACCATTATAAGATCACTCGTGTGTCTGTCTGTCCGACCATTCCTCCTCCTCCTCCTTATCTGCGGAACCACTGAGCACAACATTTTGAAAAAATACAGAAATTAGTTGAACACTTATAGATTACAGGAAACCCTATAAGAAGTATATGGTGCTAAAATGCCTGCGTCGGTTTTACCGAGTTCATATAACCCTAATCTGTTTAAGTCGCGAGTAAACAGGCTTCTACTGGGTAAGCTCGTTCCATCGTCGACATCATCTCTGCCCTTAGGGCAAGATTGAAGTCAAGAGCAAGCCCATTTATAATAAAAAAATAATAATAATAATAACATGGACTCTCAATATCTACTACAATGATACGGAACCCTTATATGCAAGTCCAACTTGCACTTGGCCAGTTTTTTGTTTATTTCATCAGTGATAACTTTTTATAAATCTTTAATCAGCTATACGCGTACTGCGAGGGCTGACTCGAGGAGGCCTAGAAAAAGAACTCTTGGTCGGAATTAAGGTTGATGTTCCAGGGTAGCCCGCGAAATTCAAATGATTATTTCATCAAAAGGTCATTCTTGAGAGTTACATGAACTTGGAGGGTTGTAATGAAGATTTTGATGATTATAATTCTGTAACTGCATACGTCTTACATCCGCGAATCATATTTTTACTAACATACAACCTAGCACTGGCCTGCAAATCGCTAAAAACGTAAGAAAATTTGAAATTCGCGGGCTACCCTGGAACATCCACCTTAAGGCGGGGTTACCCCGATAAACGTCGTCAACAATAGCGTTTTATTCGTACATGGAACGGATTTAAATTTTGAAAAAAATGTATTACATAGTTGACTCTTCGACCATGATATGTCGGGCATGCGATTCACGATTACTTACACTTCACTGCATCCAATTAAATCGCAAAGACATGTCCAAATGATGGCTAAATAATCGTTTTACTTGAGTTATATTAGGCTTTGAAAAATAAAACTTATATCATAATAAAGATCGTAAAAAATGTGTATTATCTCGGGTCACATAATGTATCTCTTGGAGAAAAATGATAAAGAAATTCATTTTTCTCCAAGAGAGAAAAAACAGTCAAAATTTAGGCATTATATCGCTCGCGTGGCAGGGCGTACATAAAAACAAAGTAGGGTAACCTCGCCTTAAGGGAGGCCTTATCCCAGTCGGGCTGCAGTACAGGTTAATAAAAAAATTAATTTTTAATAGTAATTGTTAATATATTTGTTAATTGATATTTTTTTAAGTTCGATTTTCTTTTCATTTGAGAGCAATATTACAATGAGTAGAGTATATTTTGAACCATACATCAGAGGTGTTTAAAAGTCTGTCACGTCCATGAAAGAAAGAAAAGGGCACGCGTTTGTCTTCACAAACTTGTGTTATTGTTATCTTTCCTGATCCATACAAGTCAAATGACATAGAAAGCGTACCACACAGTACACCTACTAGAAAAATATGATCTTAATCGAACAAAAACATACATAAAGGAAAGAAACAAAATACACGTCTATTTCCGCCATTTCGCACAAGTCTTTCAAAAAGTATGATCAAATTAATGGTTTCCGGAAGAGCTCCGTTTGTTTTTTTAGGGACTGCCCGGTCCAATGGCCGACCCTTATAGGGACGTGACCACATCTACGTGTAATAAATCAAATGAATCGATACAAAAAGAAGACGGAAGGAGGGCGGGTTGTTCGCAAGAGATATCACGGCCTCGACACAAAGGACTAAGAAGGAACATGGGTGGTTTTTAGTCAGTAGAAGTCTGACGCTCCGTTTCACTCTGCCCAAGAGCGGGAGGAGTCATTCGATGATATCCCACCACCAAAAAAAAAAAAAGGAGATAGGTATAGGAACATATAAACACGCGTGCAATCTCCGAAGTGTTAGGCTGAGGTAAATCTTGATAGTACCTATATCCACATTTCGCCTGTTATATATTATGTTAGATTAAACGAGGGACTTACAGAGGGAAATTATTCAGTATTCGATTCTCGTCCCAAATATGTAAAAAAACGGATCATTCTCATTAGTTCCACCAGCAATTAGTTCCATGGAACTAGTGAGACTTTTTTTTCTCAGTAGTTCCATGCACTTTGTTATTGGAACAAATGAAACAAAACTTAATCGAACTCGTCTCACTAGTTCCACCGTAGTTGTCCCATGGAACTAGTGAGAACTTTTTTTTCTCAGTAGTTCCATGCACTTTGATAATGGAACAAATGAAACAAAACTTAATCAAACTCATCTCACTAGTTCCACCGTAGTTGTCCCATGGAACTAGTGAGAACTTTTTTTTCTCAGTGGTTCCATTGTTCTTCTTAGTGGAACAAGTGAAACTAAAGTTAATCAACATCATTCTCATTAGTTCCACTTTTTAGAAAAATATCATCTAATATTAATAAAGGAATAAAACGCAAAAAATAAATAAAAAATAAAGTAATTTAATGTTAATCATTTTTACAAACAAATCAGGCCAACGACGTAATTTCAAGAACGTAATTACTTAATCAGGCTCATTTTCTGAACAAATTACGATACAGACGTAGGTATGTTATCTTAATTTGTCCAAAAAATGAGGAATGCTGATAGCACCTGAAATTATTTCCATTTGTGTTTACAAATTTGTTCCGAATCTGCTCACACATATGGCAAAACAGTGAATGGCCGCAGGACTAGTCGGAATCCGTAATTCTTCCGCTGCACAAGAAAGGGTCAACCAAGAGCTGCGGCAACTACCGAACTTTGTCCCTCATTGTACATGCCAGCAAAATCTTGCTACATATTCTCAACAACCGCATCCGCTATTACCTGGACTGGCAAATTCCGCAGGAGCAAGCAGGTTTCGTGAAGGGCAGGGGCACTCGAGAGCAGATTCTCAATGTCAGTCAGCTGGAGTTGTTTGTGGAATGTCCTGCAGGACCTTGGAGTACCAAACCATCTCATCGCCCTACTTCGTACCTTGTATGAGTCAAGTCAGGGGGTCGTAACGTAAGAGTCGATAAAACATTCTCAAAACCCTTTAAATTCCACCAAGGAGTACGGCAAGGTTGCATTTTGTCGCCCATTCTATTCAACGCCTATGGAGAGTACATTGTGAGACGTACCTGTGAGAATTGGGAGGGTGGTATAACAGTTGGTGGTGTGAAAATCACCAATTTACGTTACGCCGATGACACAACTCTTCTTGCAGCAAACGAGTCTGAAATGGTCGCACTTCTGGACCAAATGGAGCGGATTAGCGAAGAGATGGGACTTTCCATAAACAGGTCCAAGACCAAGGTCATGGTGGTGGATAGATCTGGGAAGTTGGAACTCACTGGCGCGTTGGGCCTAGAAACAGTGGACAATTTTATATACCTGGGTTCCAACATCAGCAACGATGGTTCGTGCGAGAAGGAAGTACGCAGGAGAATTGGCATGGCTAAGAGCGCCATGTCTCAGCTTGGATAAATTTGGAGAGTGCGATCTCTCCAAATTTTTCCAAGCTGAGACATTTCCGTAAAAACTAAAACCAATCTGGTACGGACTCTAGTTTTCTCGATCTTTTCTTATGGCGCTGAGACTTGGACACTGAAAGCTGCAGACCGTAAACGCATTGACGCCTTTGAGATGTGGTGCTGGAGAAAGAAAGAAAAAGAAAGAAAGAAAGAAAAGGTGTTTATTGGTTTCCCAACAGGACAAAACAAATTGACAAAAAAAAGGAGGAAGATGCTCCGTATCCCCTGGACAGCATCCCGGACTAACGTCTCCATATTGCGTGAACTCAAGATCTCCTCGCGGCTGTCATCCGAATGTTTACGCAGAGTCCTGGAATACTTCGGTCACATTGCAAGGAAAGACAGTGGCAACCTCGAGAAACTCATCGTGACTGGCAAAGTAGACGGGAAAAGGCCTCGTGGACGCAGCCCAATACGTTGGTCCGACCAGATCCGCACCGCGCTCAACTCTACGTTTCATAATGCCCTCCACACCGCCCGAGACAGAAATAAATGGAGGAAAATCGTACGGGAGAAAGTGATGTCGAAGGGAGGTCACGACCCTCATCACTGAGGAATACGACGCAAGGAGGAGGAGGAGGTGTTTACACAAAATTATTTTTAATTTTATTGTATTAATTTCCTATTCTCAACGATTTCATCATATTATTCTAGTTTTAACATAAAATGAATGGTCAACAACATTAAATTACTTAATTTTTTATATTTTTTTACGTTTTATTCCTTTATTCATATTAGATGATATTTTTCTAAAAAGTGGAACTAATGAGAATGATATTGATTAACTTTAGTTTCACTTGTTCCAATAAGAAGAACAATGGAACCACTGAGAAAAAAAAGTTCTCACTAGTTCCATGGGACAACTACGGTGGAACTAGTGAGACGAGTTCGATTAAGTTTTGTTTCATTTGTTCCATTATCAAAGTGCATGGAACTACTGAGAAAAAAAAGTTCTCACTAGTTCCATGGGACAACTACGGTGGAACTAGTGAGACGAGTTCGATTAAGTTTAGTTTCATTTGATCCATTATCAAAGTGCATGGAACTACTGAGAAAAAAAAGTCTCACTAGTTCCATGGAACTAATTGCTGGTGGAACTAATGAGAATGATCCAAAAAAACTACATTATAACCTTTTTTTGTTGTTGGGTTGATTTTATCAAACCAAATTAAATTAAATGCACCCTAATATGACTGTGATTACTCATTTAAAGTTTTTAGGAACAATTTTGAAGATGATGATAGGTAGGTAATAGGGTTGTTGCCAGTCAAAAAAAAAAACTGTTCAGTCCGTCAGTTAGAAATAGTGAAGTGAATCACTATCATTACTATCACTACATAGTATAAAACAAAGTCACTTCCCGCTGTCTGTCCCTATAATGTATGCTCAAATCTTTAAAACTTCGCAACGGATTTTGATGCAGGTTTTTTAATAGACAGAGTTATTCAAGAGGTTTTCATACCTTTTTTGCACCCGTGCGAAGCCGGGGCACCCTCACTAGTAACTAATAATTCCGTGAGTTGGTGAATAACCCATGGACACACGTGTTTCCAGTTTCTTGTGTCGAGTTGGGGAATAACCCAGATTATCGACTAATATTGGACACATATATTTTTCTCGTGCACAGCTGAATACCAGTATTTTACAGGGAGCGACTGCCTATCTGAGACAGGAATAATCAGTACCCTACGCCAATAAATGGACACTTAATTACAGCATAGCTACCCTAAACACAAGTTAGTAAGGTACCTATTTGTCCTACACCTCATTAATATTCTATCCGCGTTTCTTGCTCATATAAACTAAGCTCTCTATAAATTAGAGTACGAATCAAATCCATCGACTCTTTGGACTGTATCGATCCATTTGATTTATTTCTCGTTTAGTTGGTCACGTCCCTGCAAGGGTCCGATAGAGAGCCCATTGATACAAACATACTTATATGTTCACGCCTTTTTTCATGGGGGTAGACGGAAACAATAGAATACCGCCTGCTACGGTCCTTACACACTCATTTTCATTTAGTTGTTCATTTATATAACATCACGCCTAATCTCATGGGGGTAGACAGAAACTATAGAACGCGCGAACACATGCATATATCGGGGATTTAAAATGGCCGCATTGGCATCATAATAGGGTAGTATGAATTACGTTTCAATTCGTAAAATTACCACAGTGACGCGTGAAGAATTTTAACGTGATCCATAATGAATCATCATCATCATCATCATCAGCCTATAATGTTCCCACTGCAGGGACTCAGGCCTCCTCTCTAGGAGAGGGATGGGCTATATATAATCTACCACGCGGGCCCAGTGCGGATTGGTAGATGTCACATATCGTCGAATTTTTTGGTTCTCAATGAATATGAATCTGCAAAAACGGCTATTTTAGGTCTTTTGGGCGTCTAAAACGGCCACTTTAACAGATCATAACATAAATTAACTTTCATAATAGTAACTACGTCTGTGACCAATTTACAAATTTTAATAATTCATATCATTTCAGCCCGGAATCACCCACTGTTGGGTATAGGCCTCCCCTTATTTCTGCCACTCCTTTCTGATCTGTGAGTCCCTCATCCATCCACTCCCCGCGCTCCTGACAATATTGTCGACCCAACGCGTAATAAGCAAAAGCCTAATCACAGGTATCTCATACCCGAACCAAAATTGCCCCATCGTCCACTATTCCACCCATTCAAGCCGTTTACACACACGTTCACATTCAATGGACAATCTCATTAACACCATCATCAGCCAAGTAATGGGTTATTCATTAGTGCTTAGGGTCGGCACAACGCCCGTCGGGGCTGCGGGTTGTTCTTCACAAGAGAAACCGCGGCCTCGACATAAAGGGCTAAGAAGGAACATGGGTGGTTTTTAGTCAGTAGAAGTCTGACACTCCCTTTCGCTCTACCCAAGAGCGGGAGGGGTTATTTGATGATTTTCCACCCGCCTAAAAAAATATAAAATAAAAGCTAAAAATAGATAAACTAAAAGCCTAATCACAGGCATCACCTTCCCAAACAAAAATTACCCCATCGTGCCACTATTGCCCGTTTACACACACTTTCACATTCAATGAACAATCTCGTTAACACCATCATCAGCCAACTAATGGGTTATTTATTCGTGCTTAGGGTCGGCATAAGACTTCTTTTCTTCCATTCTCATCTATCAGCCATCACACTATCATTAACTCCTTTTTCGTTTATATTATTCCTCACTGAGAGTAGTGGTGGCCCAGTGGTGGCGGCCCCGACTTACAAACAGTGAGTCGTGGGTTCGAACCCCGTCAGGCGCATTAATTTGTGTAATTTATTTCATCACCACTGCTCTAAAACGGTGAAGGAAAACATTGTGAGGAAACCGGCATGTCTTAGAACCAAAATATTCGAAGACATGTGACATCTACCAATCCGCACTGGGCCCGCGTGGTAGATTTAGTTTAGTTCGACTATTTAAAAGTGCCTGTAACTGGCCTACTTGAAATAAATGTTTTGATTTTGAACACTTTATCATCTGCCTAACCTTTTCCCAACTATGTTGGGTTTATAGCCCATCCATCTCTTAGAGAGGAGGCCTGAGTCCCTGCAGTGGGAACATTATAGGCTGATGATGATTCCTCACTCAATCCATTCATCGTTACATTGGACCTCGTTTCCCTCTCCATCCATCAACATTTGTATTCATCACTCTTTTAGTCACTTGTGATTCGTCCCTCTTCATCACATGCCCATACCACGATAGTCGATTCCCTTTTAATTCTTCTGTAACTGACGCAACTATGACAATAGTTATTATTCATTAGGCAAAAAGCTAGTATTTGAATATTTAAAGTCAACTCAATGTAACAAAAAACCACATAATAGATAAACTAAAAGCCTAATCACAGGCATCACCTACCCAAACCAAAATTGCCCCATCGTCCACTATTCCGTCCATAGCCGTTTACACACACGTTCACATTCAATGGACAATCTCGTTAACACCATCATCAGCCACTAATGGGTTCCAGTCCTAATTTCCCGTCGTGTGAACCCGGCGAACCGTGGTCAACAGATAGTGTAACCCGACCCTTGGCGTTCTCAATTGTTTCTTGCTGACCAAACGTCCGAAGCATTTGTCCATAAATTATTATGCTTTAGATTTGGGCTTTTTTCGAGGATGAGTCGTTTTTAATTGAGTTTTTGTTTAGAAGGGATTGTGTCTGTATTTTAGTGGAGAAATAAAGGGTTTGTTAGTTTTTGTAGATAAGTTTAGTTACAAAACCACAGATATAGATATCCAAGTAAATCCGTATGAAAACCAAACGTGACAGTTTTTGACTACCTACTATAACGTTATATAAAGAAGTTATTATCGAAAATAGACTACGTTTTTGTTCTTTATGTCTAGAATTAGGTTCTTACGTTGTAACGGTGAAACGTTATTGATTTAAACAAATTAAGTAGCTTGCTGCGACAGTAACCTCGTTAAGCATGAATTCAAAAAGCTAGGAGCCCTTTGCCCAGCAGTGGGACAGCGTGGGCTAATTAAGACAAAAAGCCACGTGAAGTTGCACGTGATGTGCCCTTCACTTTGCGATACCTCGGTAAATCTACATATATCTGTAGACAAAACGGTTAATGTTTTGCGGTCATATCCATTCATATAAAAACATAGACTGGTAACAGATATTATTTCATGAGTTATTGATACTACGTTTGAAAGTTATTCACGATCTATAGATATTTACCGCGGTGCTCTGCGTAGCACCCACGTAGCCCGTAGCACCCACGTAGCTCGTAGCACGTAGCGTGTAGCATGTAGCGCCTACGCGCGCCTCACATCAGGACTCAAAGAGATTAGCGGTCCGATTTTATTTCGGTCCCAAAAGTTCAAAATTCCTTTTAAATGAGCTTACCCACTCGGGCGTTCTTGTTTTAAAACATAACATATCATGGTTGTAAGTTGTTAGCTTAAATATTTTTTTTGTGTAATAATTTAGATTATAAGATACGTAAATGATAAGTAAAAATCTTTACATATATTTCTTTTGCTATGCCCGATATGGTTCATGATTGTCACTTTTTTTGAAAAATGTTTACCACCTAAGCCTACATTGTGGAATGCAATAAATAAATTATTGAGTATTTCCCGAAAGATAGCATAGTAATAGCCTATATTCTGCTAGTTATGTTTACGTCACATGTGGTCAGTGGCGACTGCAGACTGTTTAGATATGCTAAAATCATGAAGGTTATAATATGAGCAAGTCAAGCTTTTTAGTCTGCAGACACGAAACCTGCGGCGGCCGAGCGATGGCGGCAGCGAGGCGACGCGACGCGACGCGTCGAATCGGCGATATATTCACGCGGGCACGAAACAAACCGTAAAATAAAAAACTGTAGTACCCGTGCAAGCGACAAAACCAAACTATTTTGTTCACGTCGCCGTCGCTCCACCGCCGCCCGTGCATCGCTCGATTGCTCCGCTCCGCCATCGCCCGTTTCGTGCCCGTCACTATACTGTGCAATGCTTTTGTTTACATCGCCGTCGCGTCGCGTCGCCCCGCTGCCGCCATCACTCGGTTTCGTGCCCGTAGACTTAGGCTTGTAAGTCAACGCCACTACATGTAAAAGGGGGAGAATTTATTTCCATCACCCGGGTACAAATTCAAGCTCTGCTACTGAGAAATCCCTGATGGAAAAACCCAATAACACTTTCCCCGACCTAAGAATCGAAGCCCGGACTTTATGCTAGGCAGCGACCACAAGCCTAACGAGTTCCACAATGACCAAAAAGTTCCAAAACTCACTGCAAAGGACCGTATCCACTGGTCCGTCGCGGTTTTAAAACGTGACGGTTTTAAGTTGCATCTCACGTCTCTCTAGCAGCCGGTGTCGCGTTTTAAACTTTGTTACTTTTTCAAGTACCAGAGTTTCATTGTAGACAGCCCGTGATTTTATTACCGTTAGAGTGTCGTGCCAACGAGCTTCGAGAACTTTCCGAAGGACATTTGGATGTTAATTGTGGATCCTGGGCTGGGAAGATAGCGGTATGATATCGTTTTATGTTGGGATTAGTTTAAGTTATTGTGCGATGATAATATAAGCTTTGTTGTTTAAGTAATTAGGTGTTAGTGTTTTGGTCGTTGAGTTGAATTTTGAGGATCTCTCTATTAAATTCAAATCAAATAGGTAAAATAATTTTAGACACAATTATGGTCCCTGTCGGGCACAGCAATTTTTTTCAAAAGTAGAGAGAGGAAGAGCGCTTTGCTTCTTTTAATATTAAGTTGGTATTAATTCTATACCTATCTTATAATTATATTTTATCCTACTAGTCTATATCTATATTCATTTACTTATTCTATTAATATTAGTTTCCCAGCAAAACTAGCTGGTTTCGCTCAACTATTCATGATACTCATTTACTTATTTTTATGCAGTAATAGGTCTCAAGTTCGACCCAAGATACCTTAGATTTTTCGGTTACATGTGCGTATTGTATTGACACAAACTTGGATACACAACACGTTATAGAGAAAATTTAAAATATTATCATTTTTTTTCAATATTTTATATACTTAATAACATTTTTTTAATATGTTTAAAAAAAACGAAGTCATATGTGTAAAACGAGTACTTTCATTTACTGAGAGACTTCGTGCTACGCCCACAGGAGTACGAGATATTCTGAAATTACTGGTTTAACAAAAGATTATGTATTCCCGAGAAAATAAAGTTTTAAAAGAAAACAGACTTTGATAGGCTTCCACGAAGTTCTGTCAGAATTAATCAAATGTAAATGTTACTTTAGAGCTTTAATTTCTCTTTTTTTGTCTCAATTTATTTATTGCGTGTTTCGGACGACTTTATAAGCGTTACACGTGGCTATCGTTAAAAATAATAAGGGATAGTGGAACGTGGAGAATTGTGCGTTTATGGGAAATAACTAAACGTGATGAAGGCACTTCAATAAAATTGTCAAACGTTTCGGAATGGTTTGAACAGGAAAAAGCTCCACATTGATATTATAGATTACATAAGGAAAGTGTTCTGAAAATAGAAGGCACTTTGACTAAGCTCATATCGAAAAGCGAAAAGTCATCTAGATGTCTTTTCTCTATGGAACTTCCTCATGGTAAAAACCCAAAAACACTTTGTCCAGACTCAAAGTATTGGTCCAGACCAACGCAAACGAGGACCCATGCTCAACTGTTTAGCGCTTGTGACCAGGGCCTTTATTCACAAACACGATTCGATTCGACAAGTCATACTTCTATCTTTTTTTGGCATCACGAAAGCGAGCGAGATAGACATACGACTTTCCGAATCGAAATTGAAACGAAGCGTTTGTGAATACGGGGGCTGTAGACCAACGGCCTAGTCGAAAAAATAAATTATCCATTTAAGCAAAATTCACCCCGAAGCACCTTCAACCAAGTAAATTACGAAAGTAGATAAAGTAAATCAGTCCTTATCACTTCAGAGCAGGTTCGTTAGAACTTAATGTACTACACAGTATACTTAAAAGTACTTTAGAATCACACTGGGTAAAATTATGCGGGGCCATTAATTACTTGGCACAAAAACCCTCACCCTAATATATCTGGCGTACCTTGCGTCTTTGGACCACAGACTAAAATAATAGTACCCTTTTACGTGTACTATTAACATAGGCACGTACTACGCGGATGGGTGTGCGGGTAGTTAGTGTTAATTAAATTTTATCTAGTTAGCTGATTTTGGTTCGTTAAAATTTGGACGACTGATTAGGTAGTATTACGGCATGAAGTTTTAGTATCCTAAATCTGAATATAATCTCTTATTAAAAAAGGTAGCTTTCGTCTGAAATGACTGGAATATTTTAGTTTAGTTAAGTTAGAAATGGTCTACGATTTAGTCATCATCTGTATAGCCTTTTCCCAACTGTGTTAGGGTCGGCTTTCGGTCAAGCCGGATTTAACTGGATACAAGATTTTACATGGAGCAACTACAAATCACCGATTTAGTATTGGTTAATATGATACCCCTTGCTAAGAAAAAATGCTAAGACTGGCTGTCAAACTTTTGGGACTACCTGTAACGACTGTCAAAAGGTAAAGAGCTTTGAAAGTCGAACATTTTGTGCTGCACAAAATATTCACAAAAAAATGTTCATGCACAACTTTTAGTTGAATCGCACAAGCACCTTTCATTTTAGCCATGTCAATAACACGGGCCGGTCGCAAGTAGTCAGCTTTCCTTAAATTATGACCACAGAACCATCATCATCATCATCATTTCAGCCGAAATCGTCCACTGCTGGACATGGGCCTCCCCTAAGTGACGCTACATTGACCGGTCCCGTGCGTCTCGCATAGTGGATCCCCGCAACCTTCACCAGGTCATCGGTCCACCTAGTGGGAGGCCTTCCCACGCAACGTCTTTTAGCGGTCGCCACTCCAGAACTTTTCGACCCCATCGGCCATCAATTCTGCGAGCAATGTGACCTGCCCATTGCCACTTAAGTCTGGCAATTCTACGGGTTACGTCGGTAATCTTGGTTCTGATGCGAATGTCTTCAACCACACAGAACCATGCCCGCCATAAATTCAACTCTAATTACCTTCAAGCTACATCACATGGGCTAGTCACATGGAAAACACCATCCCACTTGTCATTGCGACCGTCGGCAGCGCACTGCACTTTTGTCAATGTAATCATGTTTCCCTGCTTCCAAAATGTATGGGTGCGTGTGTGTCCCTTGAAATATACCGAGTCCATTTTATAACTATTAGTGATGTGCGGTTTGTCGATGTTAATGTTTAATACTTGTTCAAAGCGATTGGAAGATATTAAATACCTAAATAAATCAATTTATTGACACACACAAGTTAGAGAACATACATAATTATTAGAAGAAAAGAATTACAAAGAGCATAGACAAACACAGTCCATCAGTAGAAGTAGCTGTGGGCCCCAAACTAGGCACAGCCTGTATCTTGGTGACCCAGATGACCCATATGAAGGATGGGGTTGCCTGACTTCAGCCATTTTATTAAAAAATAAATAGCTGGCTTCAATACAAATCTGGCGGGATTGAGGTTTACAGTCCAGTAAAGTCGGGTCATCCTTTCTAGTATAAAGCCTGATATAGCGTGATCGGAGCTTATAACACTGCGACCCATAAATGGGAGTTTAAATCCACTGATCGAGCATATTTCGATAGGAGCCTCAGGCTGCTACAAATCAAATCGTCGCAGAAAATCTTATTATCCATGCCTGAAGTCGTAAATCAGAGCCCATACCTACTTAGGTTTCTCACTACATATTGGAACTATCGATAAGTATATCGACAGTGATCCCGTGTCCATGTAGGTAGTACGAGTATTCGGAAAAAACTCAATGAAGTATGAAACGGATCCGCGTTTCGTCGTACGACGCGAAAATAATAATTATGTTAGCAAAATTATATTCGAGCTTTTTAATGAAAATTAAAACGTGCCTAACGAAATTATTGCTGTCAATTTTAATCATCTGATTGCTGTAATTTTTTGGTCCTCTTGGAAATATTAGAGCCAATTCTTAATGAGGACTTTTCGATATTAGTTGTTTGATTATTATATTATTATTGAAGACTTGTTACTGTTAGCCTGTCCACTGCTAGGAAAAGATCGCAAAATTTGGAAATCATGGGGGAGGTGATGATTTCCAAATTTTGCGATCCAGGGCCAATGTGGACCACTGTTCGTTGGTCCTGTCAAGCTCGTCCCGCCATCTCCTACGAGGTCTACCACGTCGCCTTCTGGCTGTGTCAGGGTTCCACAGCGTAGTTGTTTTGGCCCAGCTCGTTGGGCATACGGCAGACATGGCCAGCCCAGTCCCACTTCAGCTTAGTGGCTTTTTGAGCAACGTCATTGATTTGTGTTTTGGAGTGCAGCGTGATGTTGCGTATACGGTCGATTAGTTTAACGCCTAGCGTAGTATACGCTCCATTGCACATTGGAAAACCTTGAGCTTGAACTTTTGAATGTTTGTCAAAGACCAAGTCTGAGATCCATATGTCAAAATGGGAAGAATGCATATGTTACGAAGCAAGTTGATGTAAGTGGGATTTATCTCTTGGTTGTTCAGAGCTTTAAATATGTCATTGTGGCTTAGAGTATCGAAAGCTTTAAGCTATAATAGTCTATGAAGGCAAGGTCGAGGAGGGTGTGAAGGTAAGTCTATGTTGAACTCTTGGTATTTTCAATTATTTGGTTTATTGCATGTAGATGGTCAGATTTATTCATATACCTACACATTATTTAAAGTGCTTAATGATACAGTTAAAAGTTTAAACTGAAAAGAACTATAGTATAATACCCGGCACGGTTCTTGAGCGCTCGGCGGAAGAGTGGGGATCGCTGCGCGCATCGTACACTTTATGACAAATAAAACGCACACCCGTTTATTATTTATTGGTCGTGAGGTAAGTGCAGCAGAAGTAAAGAACAAATCCCGAGCGTGTCCCGAGTGACGGCTATGACGCGATGCGCTACGGGCCAATCACTGCACTTTCCCCGCCCCGCGTCTCACTTCATACCACCAAAGGGACCCAATAACTCACTTTTGCGTCAGCGCTCAAGAATCGTGCCGATGATAATACATGAAATCATTATTCAAACGAGTTTTTGAAAATAAGTTGTTAATTGTCACTTTAACCTAAAGTATTTTTATCAATCTTTCAAAATTGATAAATAAAATTTACGTAAAACTGCATCCAGTTTATTCCATAAACAAGGTTCACAAAAACATAATTTACAGATATTGTTCAAATCTAACAGCAAAGTCAATAAACTATGTAATACTTCACTATCAATATCCGGAGTACTGATATTAATTTTTGGCTGAAATTCGTTACAACCTTTTATCTGTTTGTGTCCGTGAGTTTACATACATGTTTGTAATCCCACCTACAATATAAAATATATGTAAAAACGTGGAAAACAAACAAGTGCAATTCAATAAGCAGCGTAACAAGGTCATGCTAAGCTTGGCGCCACCGAATGGCGTCCAAGAACTGGAAAAAGAAGTACGGGTCGTCCAGCGGCAAGATCGGCAGACGACATAGTTACCATCGGGGGAAAATCCTGGATGAGGCTGACACAGGACCGTGGAGAATGGCACAAAAAAAGGGAGGTCTATACCCAGCAGTGGGTGAATTCAGTCTGTGGATGATGATGATGCTTTGCGTCTTTTGATATGTAGTGTTTTTGTATTATATCAGGGGCTCAATTCTATAAAATAATCAATTTGTGAATAGTGTGTCGATAGTGTGTAAGCAGTGTCTCAATAGAATAGTCATTGACATTTGGTATTCTACAAATTATTTATGGTCATTGACTTGCCACTGTAGTGACATTAAAACGCCATAGTAGGACTTTATGGTAGTCTGTAAATATATTTCAAGTGAAATCTGACAGTTGTGTCTATCGTGTTTGGCTATCGAACTGCCATTGTGAAGCCATCGAACAACGACACCTCTTTTTCCTATTGCATAATAATGTCTGTAGTGTGTCGATAGGGTGTCAATGGCATGTTGCTTAACTCTAAGTTACAGAATTGGGCCCCAGATGATGTACGTTCGTCTGTAAGGAATACATCTATGGGCCAAAGTTGCCTGAAAATATATAAAAACGTTATGTTGGAGCTAAGAATTTAAATCAAACCCAAATAGATGCATTTTAAGGCAAAACAAAAGTCTCTCAGCATCCCGCGACGAGAGACAACATCGCGTGCTCTCTCGTAATGAAATTCTACACTTCAATTTGTTGTGTCAACATGGAATTGAGGGCAGCACTGTCTCGACGGAACAACCCTATTGTGCCCGAGTGTGTTTTCTTTGCACGATGTTCTTATCAGAGATGAAGTGTTAAGTTTGTGGGTCGTAAGTTGTAGTGTGAGGTAGGAATTAGACAATGGAGGTGCTAAACTATAGAGCTAGGGTACACATATGCTTGTATTACTAACTTGAATTGCTTATCACATTCTACCTCGTTATCTTGTAGTCGCAGGCGCGACAGCTGAGCGCGGGTTCCTGGGATAATTTTAGGGATTTCTCAGTGAATGTTTCTCGTTGGATTCTGGATTTGTGTCCGGTTGATGGCAATAGGCTCGACCCCTGTTATATGCAACTTTAACATCACTGCCAAAATGTGGGTGTACGGGTCTTTTGTCGTTTTGCACCACGAGCGGTTCGGACCGCGGTGTGAAACGCAGAAGAGCTCTTAAGAATGGGCTGTTTCGCACCACGGCGGTTCTTGGAGCGCCGAGTGGTGTGAATCGACCAATAGCTCTTAGGAATGGGGCGATTCGAACCACTATGTTTAGATACGAGCTAATTTCAAAGTTTGTATGTAGTCGAGTAGAAAAAACGGATCATTCCCACTAGTTCTACTGCACAGTCCTACGATAGAACTAGCTTACTACTGTTCTTATCAGAGATGAAGTGTTAAGTTTGTGAGTCATAAGTTGTAGTGTGAGGTATGGATGAGAGCCCGTCGGGGTTGTGGGTTATTCGAAAGAGATACCGCGGCCTTGACACAAAGGGCTAAGAAGGAACATGGGTGGTTTTTATTCAGTAGAAGTCTGACACTCCCTTTCGCTCTGCCCAGAGCGGGAGGGGTTATTTGATGATTTCCCACCCACATCAGCTGATTAGACTTTATATAGGTAATACTTATTTCATGCATAATTATATTTTTTTATACAAACGTTGCCACTCTAGGAATTTCTCCTGTATCGTGGGTGCGTTTACAAACATTAACCGCCTTATTACAAAACGTAGTTAAACCTGGTTTAACTTAGACTTGGTTTATCTCGCATGACGTCTCACTTCAATAATATTCAAAAGAAAGTGACAGCATGCGAGATAAACCAGGTCTAAGTTAAACCAGGTTTAACTACCTTTTGTAATAAGGCGGTAAATGTCACATCACAAGCAGCCAGACCCGCAACAACTATCTGTAGGCCATACAAATATTTGTTAACACGCAGCGCAACAGTCGATCGTTCAGTCACTGCGCCAACCGTACCGTCAAAATTATAATTATTTTTTATTAGCCGAGTTATAAATTTTTTGCGAACAAAGTCGTGAGTACTTAATAATTTTGTAAATACTGAATTTCTTTAAACATCTCGTCTATAACAGTGGTTACACAAGCCTAGCAATAACTTGATGGAGCAAATTGACAGCGCCCTCGTAAAACCGAGTTCATTGTAAAAATGTTCTGCTCGTAACATAAATCCCTATTACCCAGCACCTGGTGTCCGTTGCAAGGACATCATAATATGTAGGTACTTATGTACTTACACGTAAGGGCTAAGTTACATTGGCCATGTGTGAAGGGAAGTGGGACTGGCTTTTGTATTACGAGAGTGCTTGGTGTTTTTGTTATCTGTCCGTTCGTATGTAAGTGTAGGGGCCTGGTAACTTATAATTGTCGCTTATTATGTGAAAGATATACTTATAAGCGAGTGGCGACCGTGAACTGGAAGACGTTGCTTTGGAAGCTCTCCCACTAGGTGGACCGATGACCTGGTGAAGGTTGCGGGGATCTGCTGGATACGAGACGCACGGGATTGGTCAATGTGGCGACACTTATTGGCAGTTTTTTAGCTGAAATGATGATGATGATACCTATAAGCCGTAGAACCAATGACCGTTGGACATTTATTTTTCTTGTTAACTTGATTCTAACAAAACATTGTGTCGCTAAAACTAAAAAGGTTAAAATAATGAACTTCCTCCTTCCTTCATTAGGAGTAATGAACTTACTCCTTTAGCAGGTCTGCTGGCAGAAATTTCTAAAGAAATAAGCAGTACCTTTGTACTCAATTATTTTTACCCGACTGCGGCGAAGCCCAAAAGGAGGGTTATGTGTTTGACGTGTATGTATGTATGTCCGTTTCTTTGTTCCCTCATAACTCATAAACGGATGAACCGATTTGAATGAAATATACGTCATTAGAATCGTCTTGATGGCGCGAGTGTTATAGGCTACATTAAAATTAAAAAACAAAGAAAAATTGCGGGTTTTGGGGGCCAAATCGCGGAGTTCAAAAAAAATTTTTTTTTCTATACCATCGAGTAGGGTATCAAAATAAAGGGTTTTAAGAGGAGATTACAAAAATATATAACACTTACATGTTTAAAGAAAAATAAAAGTGGAAAATCCTATCTAAACAAGCACAAAAGTTTAATCATCTGCGAAGACTTTTACGCGACCAACGAAAGAACAAACACACAAGAACTAAAAAGCTGGAAATAAAAAAAAGTAGTTAAAAAACTAAAAAACCCGACTGAAAAAACCGAAAAGCAAAAAACAAGCACATTTTAAATTAAACAAAACTTGGAAGCAGGCGGGGTTCATTTGAATATTGAAAAGAAAAAATGAAAATAGAATGGACCCCGCCTGCTTCCAAGTTTTGTTTAATTTAAAATGTGCTTGTTTTTTGCTTTTCGGTTTTTTCAGTCGGGTTTTTTAGTTTTTTATGTTAATTTCCTGTGATGTCTTCTGTGTGTACATAAATTGTTAAATAAATAAATAAATAAACTTTGTGCGAAAAAAAAACTGACTTCCAAAAAAGTTATCATAATACTTTAGTCTTTACAGAGTGATTGCCAAAGTGCTGTACAGGAACTACATAAGCATTGCAAAAAAATATTTATTTCCGAGTTCAATGGCTAAAGCATACGTGTACCTTTCAATGTTTTTCCTAGGTCTTTGATCTGTTAAATTGAAGGAATACTAATTAGATTGTACCAAACAATTCTTGTGTTCCAATAAAAATGTAGGTATTTACTTTGAACATTTATTACGGGCTCAAGTATTTATAGGAAAAAGACGTTACAAATTACGTATAAACAAACCGAAAATACGAAATGTCCTTTGAAACATTTGCCAGCAATGTTATAACTAATATTGTACCGAAAGAGATAAACTTTGTTTGCAACTACACACATCAAAAGTGTCTAGGGATCAACATATATTTTTGCAATAACTTTTCTCCTGATTGATATTAATTAAAATTTTCTTTAAGGATTCATCAAATAAAGTGTTTTCGTTTGTCACAGTAACGATAAACCAAGTCACCTTTGCATTAATAAAGAAATTTGCCATTTTCCTAATAAAGGGATTTTTGACATTTGAACCACTAACATTAAAGTTCGAAAAAAAGACTGAAATAACACATTTTTCTGATTAAAACCAACGTTATTATGGAGCGGCGACGTCATTTAAGCAGGGAAGAAATGCTCAGAGCCGTGGGAATGATAGAAGCTGGTTCCCGGCAACGTACTGTGGCTTTAGCTCTGAATACAAGTCAGAGTGTTATCAGTCGACTTTGGACACGTTCCCGAAGCACTGGTACCGTGGCTGAGCGCCATGGAGGACGGTATCGCTGCACCACACGGAGACAAGACCGACACATTCAAATCTTAACTCGAAGAGCTCCAACAATAACCGCCATGATGTTAGCCGTGAGGCTTCATCACTCTTCAGGGAACTTAATTAGCGACCAAACAGTCAGAAACCGCTTGCATGAAGTGAACCTTCATTCCCGAAGACCGCTACGGGTACCACCTATAGCAATGCACAATCGTAGGATTCGATATCAATGGGCTCTTGAACACAGAAATTGGGCAGAAGAACAGTGGCGTTTCGTGTGCTTTTCTGATGAGTCTCGTTTTGGTATGAGACCGGATACAAGACGTATACGACACTGGAGAACCCCTGGACGCCAACTGCGATTAAAATCCTGCCAGGAAGTCCATCCTTATAGTGGTGGAACCATCATGGTATGGACGGGTATTTGGATCGGCGGAAGAACTGAGTTGATTTGGATCAGAGGCAACCTCAACGCTCAAATTTATGCTGAGACGATTGTATCAGACGTCATCGTTCCTGTACAAGTGCAAATCGGTCCCTTATTTCAGTTAATGCATGATAGTGCACGACCGCACACGCGCAAGAGTTGTAAGACAGACTCTCGCCGCAGCTAACATCAATGTCCTGCCCTGGCCTGCTCAGTCGCCAGACTTGTACCCGATTGAGCATGCATGGGATATGCTACAGAGAAGAGCTCTGCCGAATATGGAGGGTATCCAGTCGCAAGAAGACCTTTTTTAGGGTTCCGTACCTCAAAAGGAAAAAACGGAACCCTTATAGGATCACTTTGTTGTCCGTCTGTCCGTCCGTCCGTCTGTCAAGACCCTTTTTCTCAGGAACGCGTGGAGGTATGAAGCTGAAATTTATATCAATTACTCAGGTCTACTGTCCCTTGAAGCTGTGAAAAAATCAAACTTCTAAGCCAACGCAATCAAAAGATACAGCCGTTTATGCCGCAAATTTTCGACACTTACAAGGGAATCAAAACCTACAGGGTGCTTCCCGTGAACTCAGAATCTTGAAATTTGGTACGAAGCAACGTCTTATAGCATAGATAAAGGAAAAATTACGAAAACCATAAATTTTTAGTTACATCACATAATAAAAATATTCTAAGTAATTTAAACTTTGTTTGTACGGAACCCTCGGTGCGCGAGTCCGACTCGCACTTGGCCGGTTTTTTTGTTGTTGCAACGAACATGGGCGTCCATTCCACAGCGTGATTTGGATGAACTCATTTTGAGTATGCCAAACCGATGTTCTTGTGTTGTTAGTGTTCGCGGTAGAAACACGGATTATTAATTGTTTAAGTTACCCAATAAAATTTTAAAGAAAACTGTTATTTCAGTCTTTTTTTCGAACTTTAATGTTAGTGGTTCAAATGTCAAAAATCCCTTTATTAGGAAAATGGCAAATTTCTTTATTAATGCAAAGGTGACTTGGTTTATCGTTACTGTGACAAACGAAAACACTTTATTTGATGAATCCTTAAAGAAAATTTTAATTAATATCAATCAGGAGAAAAGTTATTGCAAAAATATATGTTGATCCCTAGACACTTTTGATGTGTGTATGTACGTAGGTCTAATCGTAATCTAAATAATCGTAATCTTCGGAATTGCTGATCCGATTCCGAAAATTCTGTCACTAACGGGAAGCTACATTATTCACGAGTATCATAGGGTACATATTTTAAAATGTCGCTTAAGTTGATTTACACAATTAACGGGACCGAAGCCATGAGCAAAAGCTTGTTTAAAATAACGCGTAATTTTTTACGAGTGCAGTCCCTCTGCTAGGCAAAATATCTTCAAAGTATAAATAACGCTCAAACTTTATGAGGTAAGACAAGATTATACCTATGCGCTATTAACTAAGTTATACCCATTCACAGGTCTTTCTTTGGTAGTGGACCCATACGTAGGCCTCTCTCCTATTCCAAACTGTCAACTGTAGAGTAGATTTTTAAGATGTTTTTCATTTGAAAATGACCTTTTATTAAGTCCTAAAAATATTACGACCAACGTATAGTATATCCTAATATAAAGACCTTAAATAAAACCTAGACGTGATACCCTCTGAAAGTCTAAGTCCTCCAATATTTTTATAAGAAACCCGTTCCGTACTTCATCACCATTTCATATATCGATGGTCATTTTCTAGTTAAGTCACCATTTTACTTGAAACTCCAGAAATTCCCCGTTTTTATTGAATTACGAAGATTGGAGGGGTCAGTGTGAGCTGGTCGGTATTAAGTGTAGGCTTAAAGCTAAGTTCAGACTGTCATATGACATAATATCAGGATCTTTTGTTAGAAAATGGCGGCTATTTCTCAAGGGGATGGCCGCGTTCGTTGAATGCTGTGCACGATTTTACGACAACATTTGTTGACCGATATTATTCTCATTGTGAAATGGAGATGCTCTTGTGAACAAAATGTGAGTTTAAATCCTTTTTAGTATTTGTTTTATGTTTGTCATTTCTTATTTCTAGGAGACAAAGACACGATGGATGGACTGCGTGAAGGATTATTATTTATTACTGGCTGACCCACGCAACTTCGTCTGCTTCACATAAATATAGCTTATAACCTTTCTCGATATATCGACTATCCGACATAAATTAAGCTAAATCGTAACAAACAAAAAATCTTATCTTTCTTCTTTATTATAATAGTTTAGATGGTTTAGATTAGCTTAGATTATATTAAAGTGTGAATTACTATATAATAGGTATCTCTTACTGTTAAATACATATACGATAACACTCTGTACTTGTAAACATTATGATGCAGTTTTAAATATTTTGAATTTGAATTTCCCAGAAAGAATCTCCCTACATTGCGACGCTCGAATTATTTTGCCGCGCGGATATTTTTACATTGCGATATCTTCTAAGATATTTGTTTAAACTGTTTAGAGTAAAGGGCACAAATATTCTATATTAAATTTTCCTTCTAACAAACACATTTATTTAGATATAGATTAATACCATATGGGTTAAATAAGCTTCGCAAAAAATAATTATTTTTAACCTAACAGTTTAATAGTAAAAAAAGGTTACAGTGAGTCAATCTTAAAAGATAGATAGATGCTGTCGCGGACTTTTTTTTAGAAATTTTAAAGAGGAACAATTCCTTCATACATGATATTTGCGTAACTTAAACCGTTTTCGCAGCGCACGCAGCGGAAGCTCTCAAAAAGGAAATACCTATTCCCGTTTTTGTAACATTTTTCATTTATGCTCCGCTCCTATTAGCCGTAGCGTGATGTTATATAGCCTATAGCCTTCCTCGATAAATGGACTATCCAACACAAAAATAATTTTAAAATTCCAACCAGCAGTTCCTGAGTTTACCGCGTTCAAACAAACAAACAAACAAACTCTTCAGCTTTATAATATTAGTATAGACTAGAAAAGAGGTGACTGCTGAGATGAAAAGTAATAGAGACAAGACAAGTTTAGAAGAAAAGGATATGCTGCGCTGAACCTAATAAATTGGGATAAGAGCAGGAAAATGATGATGTTTCATATTTCTTTCTAGGAATTGAATGACCACCTAAATGCCTATTTAACAAAGACATTTGCGACACTCAAAATCCAATTCCATCTTGATAATCGATCCTTACTCCCTTCCCTCCCTTACTTATCCCTTGCCGAGATTACTTCGCAAAGCGGAGTAATGCATTAATGCATAATTTAATAAACGTTACTTAGCCCGTATTTCGGCTCAGGTATAATAGCTGGAAGTATATGGGGGAGGCCTTCGCTCAGCAGTGGAGTCCCTCTGCAGGGCGAGGGGTGAAAAAACATCACCAATGTTTTGAAATTTGTTACAAGAAATCCTCATACATGAATAGGACAAACTGTTTTATCTAAAAAATTCAAGAAGCAATATTAAACAAAGTAAAGACGAACACTAAAGCCGTAACTGCACAATGTTCAATTTCCGAACTTTTCCGAGCCAGCACGAGCGCCAAACATGCATTTAACAGCGGAATTAAACGAGTAGCATAGACGGTGCCAATGGTCCATTCGCTTCAATGTACTTCGAAAAAGACTTTCAAAAATTGCTTTCTTATCTAAATTGAATATTCGCAACACCTGTGCTTATTGCCCATTGCTCTGTATATTTCTGAATGACAACTATGGCCCCTACGATTGGTCAAGAAAGTAGTTTCTAGTTTTGCGCGAGTTTTTGGTTTAGCCCTTCGTGTACCCGAACGTAGATCCACGCGAGACACAATGGCTTTTTAAGTGTGTCAATATAGTCGGCATATGATCAGTTAAAAACGAAATGCTCGGCCCTCACCGTATGACTTCTAGATTGACGATAATAAGTAGGACCTTTTTTTAAGCTATTGCATAGCTTCTATCGCGGGCCTTGAGTGTGGAGAGCGAATCCAGAAATTCCGTAACGAAAATCATCATTTCAACCAGCAGGCTTACTCGGGTCGTCATCTTTTTCGTAGTGTAGGCAACGATCCAACCGTATGAAGCCCAAGTCATCGCTAACTTTATTATTTTAATCATTTTCTTACGCACAAATGAATTTAATACGTATTATAACAAGTCATCAATTGTATCACTATTTATATATCATATTTTTTTATTAACCTTGTTTTTTGAAGGATAAAACATTTTAAAGCCCTATTACCGGTTTATCGTAATGAGTTGAACACCACTATTGCGGCCCGTAACATAGCTAACAAACCGATCCGCGGGGCAATCCCAATGTTGACAAGATTGTATTCAAGAGTGTATTCAATCACGTGACTTTAAAATTAATAATGGAATCGTATTGGAATATGATTGGAATTAAACTTACTTTCAAGAGTAAGCCCCCAGGTTGCTATGGTTACGGAAAATAACAAGTGTCAACTGAGGTTGTCAAATTAAATAATTGATAAAAAAATGCTATGCAATAGCTTTACTGCGGCAGTCTCCGAGTGCCACACGTTTTTTTTTTCCCCGTCAAATCATTTTGATATCGTATTTTACTACGCAAGGTTAGAAGTATTTTTTTAACTCACAGGTAACTAATTTAATAGAAGCAACACCTCCATAGCAAGATGTGATCTCTGGTGAGCTCTGAAAGAAAGAAAGAAAGAAAGAAAAAATGTTTATTTGACGTCAGTACATCAAGCACACACACAATAATATTAAAAAAAGATTACAAAAATGGAAATACATAGTAGGTACCTATGTGCTGTGTGCCATCCACCTGGGCATGCTTTGCCGTACCCGACTTGGAAATCCGCCAAACCCAAGTCCGTGTCCATGGACTTAGCAAAGACAATCCTATACAGAGGGAGGTTCCTGGACAGTTTAGATCTCAAGTTTAAATGCGGTGTGTCATTGCCACCTTCCACCTTGCGGATGGATGTCCTGACACCTGCTCACTTGACGATCTTATGACTAGGTACATCAGCAAGCGGAGTTCGCATAGGTGAATTTTGGACTCAATATATTTAATGAAAATTTGCCGTCGACATGCTAAGAACAAGCCCGTCGTCTAAAATATACCAAATGCTCTTGGTAAAAGCAAAATAACCACCTTTAAAAGCAAGTAAATATGGGTACATATAATAAAAAATCATGATCTTTTTCTCTTTGAAACATCTAGTACAGCCGTCTAGTCTAAAAACTAACAAGGACAATCAAAAGACTAAATTCTTTTCACGTACCCGTGTGCCGTGTTATCGCCGCTTTTATGTCTACATGTGATATTGCTACAAAAGATGCCGCCAGCCAGTTTCAAAGGTTACCGCCTCATATTGACCTTTGTATGTCTAAAATATTTTTTGCTGAAAATATTTTTGTATTTTTGAACGTTGTAGGTATATTGGCTGATAGTTTTCAATAGGATCGACTTATTCAATGTTTTTATATTGTGCTATTTATTATGTATACACTTCAGAATACAAAAACGTTTCAATACATAATTATTTTTGAGAAGAAAATATGTCTAACATTTTCATCTTTCATTAAAAATAAAAAGTTGTAGTAAAATTCTAAACTTACCTACATAAAAAATTTATTATTCGACTCCACGGTTGACACAATGGCTGAGCGTTTGGCTGCCGCGCTGCGTATTGTAAGGCCTTCAGATAGTTCCTAGTCCGACTTGATTTTGATTGATATTGATTTGTGGATGTTTGGAATCACACCAGTAGTCTACGATACAGGAAAAATTACAACTGTATCGGGGCCATCGTTAAAAAAAGCTATAAAAGAAACTCTAAAAATATCGTTTGAACACGCGAAATCTTTCAAATCTGTAATCTCATCTCTAAATACATCTAATTAAAATAGCATTTAGTAGGTTTCCCTTACATAATTATGTTTCTGTCAATCAATTGATGTTGGCAGCCAAAGGTTCCTCTTTTTAGTCGTTCAGTCTAAACCAAGTGATCGTTGTCATGGGGGGTTGCCTCCAGCTGCGATCGCAGTCTTCGCGATCCATTTACACCGGTCTCAATCTGTGGTCTCTATCTCTATCTATGGCCGCTTGGTGATCAAAGAATAATGATTTAAAATATATTTAGCATAAACCGCACGCCGTGATTCGTGGTTCAAGTGAGCCATAATCCATTTAAGCCTTCAGTAAATCACTTATGAATGAACTGAATTTATCTAAGGGGATTTTCACACGATAACGCTCGTCCGCGCAGCTCGGCTATGAAGCAGATCTCACGTCACATTGACTTAAATCTGGTGATGCCTTTCCGTTTATTCATGTTTACAAGGTACAGTTTTGCGTTTTTTTTATCAAATCAAAATCAAATCAATTTATTTGCTAAAAATTTATTCGTATCTGATATCATTTTTGAACCTATCAGATAGCTAGGGCTGTGACATTTGGTTTAAATATTACAGAACAATGATGAAATAGGGGTATTTTAGTCTCGTGTAGAACCAACTTTAGTTTCATTTCATGTATGTCTTAATTTGATGTTTTTCTTGTTTACTTTTTAGGGTTCCGTAGTCACCTAGGAACCCTTATAGTTTCGCCATGTCCGTCCGTCCGTCTGTCCGTCCTCGCTTAATCTCTGTGACCGTTAGCACTAGAAAGCTGAAATTTGGTACCAATATGTGTATCAATCACGCCGACAAAAAAAGTGGTAAAATAAAAATTGTAAAAAAAATGTTTTATTAACCCTAATAAAACATTTTTTTCCAATTTAAAAAAAAAATCACTTCCCACTTTACATACCCGGCTACCCAGCCGGGTATGTAAAGTGGGAAGTGATTTTTTTTTAAATTCAACCCTAACGTGTGATATTGTTGGAAAGGTATTTAAAAATGAATAGGGGTTTACTAAAATAATTTTTTGATAATGTCAATAATTTTGGGAAATGGGGGTTATTTCCGAAATTATTGACATTATCCCTCTAACTTTTGAACCATAAGTTTAGAAAATATGAAAAAAATCTGAAAAGTAGAACTTTATAAGGACTTTCTACGAAAATCATTTTGAAAGTAAAAAAAAAATAAAGACGGACGGGAAACTACGGAACCCTACACTGAGCGTGGCCCGACACGCTCTTGGCCGGTTTTTTATCATTTTGTTTTGTCCTGAGTGAGTGAGATTAGTATTTTTTTCTTAACACACCTACACCTTCAGACCGCGCGTTCCAGCGGCTTTCACCGCCTCTGCGCGACCGCGCGTACTTGCGGTTTCGTGTGAGAATCACCTAATACAACGTTCGCGAGTTCTAATTTATTGATCACATCAAGCATTTGTCTCGTAAACACTTTAATATTATTTATGTGGTAAATAACCTAATTTAGTATTCATATTATGTGCTGCTAATAAAATGTGTGGCTGATGTGACAGACACTGCAATCCATCACGATTTAGAGGCTTTACATTTATTTAGAATTTACTACTAATGGTGTCGCATACGTTGTGTTAAAGCTTTCATATTTTAAATTGAAAATGAGAAGGATTTGGTTATTATTACTAACAACATCTTGCCTGTAATCTCCAAAGGGTTGGGCAAAGGTGTACCTATTACCCGAGTAACACATCATACACACGTTATAACGGCCGACTAACGGCATTTCTGTATCGTTTTGTCATTTTGAGTTAGTGACTAGGTAATGTCCATAACTTTGTTAGTAACAAATTAATTAAACTTAGGACTATGTTAATAGCAATGTATGTATGTACTGTAGGTGGTCCAGATTTATAATAATTCGAATTAAAAATAGGGAAATTGATTGAAAATAAATTAAATTGAAATTGAAATAGACAAGATTAATTAATGTAAATAAATAATTAATAATTAAATTAAATCGAAACAAATTATGTCAAGTTAAATTGATAACAAAACAAAATCTACAATAGCATTGCAATATTTAAAATTCGTTGTAGTTTAAATAAGAGTCAGTTGAAGTATCCAAAAGTCCAACTCGTCCCGTCGTCTTCTTTGAGGTCTGCCACGATGCCTTCTAATTGTGTCAGGTTCAAAAAGTGGCTACTTTGACCCAGAGCTCATTAGGCATGCGGCGACCAGTTGTCCACATTACTCCTGGATCAAAACAACTGAAAGTCATGGGGAGAGTCGACTGTATTTCGTTACTCCGAAGTTCGAAATGCCGAAGTACGGTCTATAGAATGTTCGTTACTCCGATGTACGTTACTCCGAAAGTTTGCTACTACGAAGTACTGTACTCAGAATGTTCGTCACTCCGATGTACATTACTCCAAAAGTTTGCTACTATGAAGTACTGTATGCAGAATGTACATTATCGAGAAGTACGGAACTCCGAAAGTTTGCAGTGACCAATTACTCAATAATAATGGTGAATATTTTTCATCAAGATTCTGAGAGAGTATTTCGAATTAGTCGAGAAAAAAAATTGAAAAAAAAATGTATTACAGTGACTATAGCTACTGGAATCAAAAATCGTACTTAAAATAAGTAAAAACAGTTTAATCAATTCAAAATAAGCTTTTTGGGGTTTCGTACCTCAAAAGGAAAAAACGGAACCCTTATAGGATCACTCGTGTGTCTGTCTCCTCGACCATTGCCCCCCCCCCTTATCTCCGAAACTACTGAGTCTGAGTCTAATTTTTTTTTTTTAAATATTGAAATTAGTTCAACGCTTATAGATTACAGGAAAACCTATAAGAAGTCATGATACGGAACCCTTCATGTGTAAGTCCGACTTGCACTTGGCCAGTTTTTTCCATTGAACAGACTGTTTCAACGGTTGTGCCAATTTTCAATTGAATTCTGTGTTGTTGGTATATTCATGTTTAAGTAATCTGACACAGACCACATCCACATCTAAAATAATAATAATAACGTTTTTTAAAAAAAGTGACTTATAAAATCTATTTACGCAAAAATCATCATTTATGATATTTGGATAATTCGAAATACTTTCTCAGAATCTCGATGAGGAATATTCTCAATTATTAATGAGTAATTGGTTAAAGCAAACTTTCGGATTTCCGTACTTCTCGATAATGTACATTCTGCATACAGTACTTCGTAGTAGCAAACTTTCGGAGTAACGTACATCGGAGTGACGAACATTCTGAGTACAGTACTTCGTAGTAGCAAACTTTCGGAGTAACGTACATCGGAGTAACGAACATTCTGAATACCGTACTTCGTCATAGCGTACATTCTGACTAACGTAATTCGGACTCACAAACTTTCTGTATACCGTACCTACTTCGGCATTTCGAACTTCGGAGTAACGAAATACAGTCGGGGAGAGTCCTCTGCCCAGCTGTGGGATGACGCGGGCTAACAATATCAGTACGAGTCTCCATAAGTTATTTGGGGCACCGTATGATTGTCATTATTGAAGTCTGTTTAGCCGGTAAGTACATCTGCGCACGTTCTTACGCACATCACATAGCTGCCAACTTTCGTTGTGTTATTGTGACCTAAAACGATTTCCAGTACTTATGTACTTTGTTCTAAATTCTAGGGCTTCAGTAAAGAGGCTGTTTGTTTTTCCAAAGTGAGTCCCTACTTACTTGTAGGTGTATTCAATATTAGACGCCTCACGTTTATATTTTGTGGTTTTCTTTCGGTTTCTTCTGCTCGAATTTACGTCTGAATAAAATTAATCGAAAGTATAAAATGGATTTATTGTGGTACTTACGTAACCATTTTAATAGTAATGTCAAATTTTATCGCGTTTTTGCATAATCTATTGTTTTGTTTGTTTGATTGTCTTTTGTGATTGTTTTTTAAGGACATGTGGTGTTCTGTGGTTTCTTCCTATCCCGATGAGGAAAAGACATGAATTTATGTATGTAGTATGTACTAATTTTTACTTTAATACACGTTAGGTCATGAAAGTTATATCTGTACAGGAAAAACTGGACGTTTATTTGAGGAAACTGTACAAACATTTGACAATTATCCAACGATGTTAGATTTTTCATTCGGCAACTTCACCTCGCCTACCGAATGAACGCAAAATGAAATGACCTTTTCATTTCATTTTGTGTCCATTCGGTGAAGCACTCCCGTGATGAAATCCTGTTATTTCCTTTGTGTCGTGTGAGCATGGAATGAAACTAAAACCAAATCTGTCACTTGAAAGTGGACCAGTGACATGAGCGCCATTTTATTTTTTTGGAGGGTGTGAAATCATCAAATGACTCCTCCCGCTCTGGGCAGAGCGGTAGGGAGTGTCAGACTTCTACTGACTAAAAACCACCCATGTTTCTTCTTAGCCCTTTGTGTCGAGGCCGCGGTATCTCTTTCGAACAACTCGCAGCCCCGACGGGGTGACATGGGCACCTAATGTCAACTGAAGATGAAAGTCAAGTCTACTATTTCTACAAAATATCGTCTATTTCTATCTATTATATTATTTTATTATATATAATTATTTATTTATTTATTTATTAAAACTTTATGCACAACAAAATCGTACAAAGGCGGACTTAATGCCTTGGGCATTTTCTACCAGTCTACCTTAGGGTGATGCATAGTAGGTGCAAAACAGAAATGAAAAACATAATAGAAAAGGTATACAACTAAATTATAAGAATAAATACATACATATATACATACATAAAATATATAAAGTTTTGAAAGACAAGGAAAACTATAACAACTTAATTTTGAGACGAATCTGCCAACTTCTTGTGAATGTGTTCACGAGCTTTTATTTTGAAAATGAACCGACTGTTTACCGTCCTAATATTCTGAGGGAGGTCATTCCAAAGGAATACCGCCTGGACAAAGAAGGAAGACTTTATAAAGCCAGAGCGATGAGAAGGACAACGTAGAAGGCGATTATTGGCGGAACGAAGAGTCTATTATTATTTATTTTATTATCTATTATTTTTATCTATTAGGTCTGCGATGAAGCCTTACTTGGAACGCAAATATCAACTACCAGTTTCTAAGAATATATTATTCGCCAATTAAACATTAATTAACCTTATCTTGGGTTAGTAAATAATATCGGAATAAATTGCTATAAATTCGTTTTATGAAGAGCAATAAGGGTCTCTTGCCTTTTCTTCTTTTCCTCTCACATAATTGAAGGTATCTCTTGATTGCGTTGAATCATAGTATTGTTGGCTCAAAGTCTCACCATCAGCCAGTAGCCGTGCGGTCAGCGTGCGGTCGACGTGCGGCAACCGACAGAAGTTCATAAAACGAGGCGAGCGGCGTTGCAACGGTCACTTTTTGCTTGGACGGCGCGGCGCGGGCGCTCGGAAAGGACTTGCTACCCGACTATTATCGTGTGCTTCGCTATTTTTGGTTTATGTTTTTGCTCGTGTACAGATTATTCCATTTTGTTAGTGCTATTTCTATTTCATTATTGTTTTAAATATTTGTCGTGATATTTTTGTAAAAGTGTAATTTGAAAGATATTAAACATTGTTTATTTTGTTCACGTATTTCACTTCTGATTCCTAACAGTATGTTATATTTATTTAAACCTAGTAATGTTCTTCAGAAAGGACAGGTGCCTAGTACTCTCAAACGGCGTGCGTGTGTGACCAGATGTATGAATGTGGATGAGGTAAAAGGAATAGGTATGTAAGGATAATAGCAGGTTGCATTCTGTGGTTTCTGCCTATCCCCATGGGAAAAAGGCGTGAGTTTATGTATGTTTATGTTGTTACCTATTCTGAAGAAAGGATCGTAACAGATAAACAAACTGCAATATGATCATCATGACGACGTGGAAGGTTCACGAAAAGAGGGCGAGATGCGAGAGGCTTTATACGAAGAACTGTACCAAGGCCGCCGACAGCCGTGAGAAGTAGGTAAACACGACAATGACATCATGGGCTGATAATATAACATCACGCCAGTAATTCCCGAAAGGTAAGGAGACGTGCACCTAATAGTACACCCACATTTTGCCATTTATTTTTAAGTCCCTTTTTTGCCTCTGCCCACCAACCGGGCACGAAGCTAGAGAGAAATCTATCCAAACAAATCCATGACTGCTACTTTACATTTTACACTCAAGGGCTGATATAATAATATTTAAAAAAAATATCCGATGAATTGATAACCTCCTCCTTTATGAAGTCGGTTAAAAAGTACCTACATAAAATAATCAATTTAACTTTTCGATACACTTGCCAACGTAAGTATTTACACATACCAAGTCATAGAACTAAATCAAACGGTTTTTAAAAAGACTAGCGACCCGGCTTTGCACGAGTGGACAATTCATCATAATTATCTTGCCATTATCCCAATTCTAACTCGAGAAAGAGGTCAATCGTCGAATCCGACTCGGCTGGGCAGCGTTCGGGAAGCTGCGCAGTATCTTCTCGTCCAACTTACCACAGTGTCTCAAGACGAAAGTCTATGACCAGTGTGTGTTGCCAGTGATTACATACGGGACCGAAACGTGGTCACTCACAATGGGCCTCATCAGAAAGCTCAAAGTCACCCAAAGGGAAATAGAGAGGGCTATGCTCGGAGTTTCCTTGCGTGATCGAATCAGAAACGAGGACATCCGCTTGAGAACCAAGGTTACTGACGTAGCCCGAAGAATCACCAGACTTA
The DNA here is from genome assembly GCA_949775195.1 of Diarsia dahlii. Classification (NCBI taxonomy): domain Eukaryota; kingdom Metazoa; phylum Arthropoda; class Insecta; order Lepidoptera; family Noctuidae; genus Diarsia; species Diarsia dahlii. The sequence continues at coordinate 20,182,814 of OX459195.1, forward strand.
AGTGGCAATGGGCAGGACATATTGCTCGCAGAACGGATGGCCGATGGGGCCGAAAAGTTCTGGAATGGCGACCGCGAACCGTAAGACGTTGCGTTGGAAGGCCTCCCACTAGGTGGACCGACGACCTGGTCAAGGTTGCGGGGACCCGCTGGATGAGAGACGCACGGGACCAGTCAATGTAGCGACACCTTGGGGAGGCCTATGTCCAGCAGTGGACGTCTTTTGGCTGAAATGATGATGATGATGATCCCAATCCCAATTCATTTGGGGTCGGCGCAGCATCTTTTCTTCTTCCGTATTTCTCCTTTTTTGCCATATGACTGCCGCGGTAAAGCTATTGCATAGCATTTTTTATCAACCTATGCAAATAATTAATTATTTAATTTGACAAACCTCAGTTGACAACCTTGTTATTTTCCGTAACCATAGCAACCTGGTTGAATATTTTCGTTAGGGAATTTCTGGATTCGCTCTCCACGCTCAAGGCCCGCGATAGAAGCTATGCAATAGCTTAAAAAATTATTTATAATTAATATAGCCTATGTTACTCAGAGGTAATGTAGAATTCAATAATATAGGTATTTTGAAATCGGTCCAGTAATTTTGAGTTTATTCATTACAAATAAACATTTCTTTCCTGTTTATGATATTAGTGTAGATAAAAATAAACCAGATTTTGTATTCCTGTACCTACCTTGTTATATTATTTCCTTATTTTCGTTTTTCCTGCTCCAAGATAATATAATTGACGCCAACTAAATAATATTTGTGTTGTACAAAAAAATACGTTTTCTCTTTCAAGGCCAGTTATTATTACCTACTAGAAAATATAATTTATTTCTGATTCATAACAATACTAATTTTATAATAAGAAAGAAAAATGCATAAATTAATGCAAATATTTGGATTATCAATATGCGAGAATATCCTGCTTTAAATGGTTAAATCATCATCATCATCATCATTTCAGCCAAAAGACGTCCACTGCTGAACATAGGCCTCCCCCAGGCGTCGCCACATTGACCGGTCCCGTGCGTCTCTCATCCAGCGGTTTCCTGCAACCTTGACCAGGTCATCGGTCCACCTAGTGGGAGGCCTTCCAGCGCAACGTCTTCCGGTTCGCGGTCGCCATTCCAGAACTTTTCGGCCCCATCGGCCATCCGTTCTGCGAGCAATGTGCCCTGCCCATTGCCACTTAAGTCTGGCGATTCTTCGGGCTACGTCGGTAACCTTGGTTCTCAAGCGGATGTCCTCATTTCTGTTTCGATCACGCAAGGAAACTCCGAGCATAGCCCTCTCCATTGCCCTTTGGGTGACTTTGAGCTTTCTGATGAGGCCCATTGTGAGCGACCACGTTTCGGTCCCGTATGTAATCACTGGCAACACACACTGGTCATAGACTTTCGTCTTGAGACACTGGGGTAAGTTGGACGAGAAGATACCGCGCAACTTCCCGAACGCTGCCCAGCCGAGTCGGATTCGACGATTGACCTCTTTCTCGAAGTTAGATCTACCCAACTGGACCGTTTGTCCCAGGTAGACATAATCGTTCACAACTTCGAGCGTAGAGTCTCCGATCTTGATAGGAGTGGGTGTTACATGAACATTCAACATAACCTTGGTTTTGTCCATGTTCATTTTAAGACCCACTCTTTCGGAAGCTCTACTGAGGTCATCGAGCATTGCACTGAGGTCTTCCATGGTCTCAGCCATGACCACTATATCGTCGGCAAACCGAAGGTGAGTGATGTACTCGCCGTTGACATTGATGCCAAGTCCTCTCCAATCCAGAACCTTGAAGATATCCTCCAATGCAGCGGTGAACAGTTTCGGAGATATGACGTCTCCCTGTCTCACACCGCGCTGCAGAAGGATAGGTTCCGAGGTCTGGTCCTGAAGTCGGACTGACATAGTGGCGTTTTTGTACAAACACTTCAACACCTCGATGTACCGGTAGTCGATTTGGCACCGTTGGAGAGACTGCAGCACAGCCCAAGTCTCGATCGAATCGAAGGCTTTCTCGTAGTCCACAAACGCTAAACAGAGAGGCAGGTTATACTCTTCGGTCTTCTGTATAACCTGCCGCAGCGTATGTTAAATACTGTGTTTATTTATTTACAACATTATAAAACTACAATTTACAGAACTAAGATAATAATAAAATTTAAACAAGTATCAAAAAGGGGAGTAATTACAGGGCGTCAAAAAATTCGGCCACACCGCTGTCAACAGGAAATGTGCCCAAAAGGCTAGCGGCATTGCCACGTTCGATGGCAATGCTGATTCAAATTGTTTAGAATAATATAGAATCCTGTCGGAGATTTGCTGGCTGAAGTTTGCCTTTCAGTCTACCATAATGGCCACTTTAGCAGATCTTAGGAATTACGTTAAAAAACGTAAAATGGACCTTTCAGAATGCGTCTCTGACCATTTAAAAAAATAGATCATAATAGGAAAATATCGTGAATTGCGTTAAAATTCGTGTAAAATTCTTTCCACATTTTTATTGAACACAAAAAATTACATATTAATAGCAATTGATATTACAGATAATGTACAGACGCAACTTTCCAATTTTCATAAGTGCTAAGCATAATAGGGGATCGGACTGGGTCAAAATAATATGATTCTGTTTAGTCCGTAAGTTAGATTATCGAAAAATATTGAATACGTGTTTTTTGTTTTATCAAATCAATAAAAAATTACGAAGATAAAACGCGTCAAAGATCATGGAGTGGGGCTTGAAACGTCACTTGTGTCGTCAAAATGTACTATCATATGACGTCACACGAGTTTTCGAAACACTGTATCGTCTTCATTTTAAGTTTACGTGAAAAAAGAAAAAATACGTGTTCAATAATTTTTGGAAATCTATCTGACGGACTAATTAGTTTTTTTTTCTCCGATCCCCTATTGCTTATTATCTAGAAATACAGATTGTAGTAGCTTGATGTTCTGGCGTGTAAATTCATTTGCTCGCTATTATTTTTATGCGGAAGAACTATTTTCATAAAAACGAGCATACATATACACATAGGTACTAGGAGCAGCGGTGGCCCAGTGGTGGCAGCCTCGATTTACGAACAGTAGGTCGTGGGTTCGAACCCAGGCAGGCACATTACTTTGTGTAATTTATTTCATCACCGCTGCTCTCAAAACGGTGAAGGAAAACATCGTGAGGAAACCGGCATGTCTTAGAACCAAAAAAATCGAAGACATGTGACATCTACCAATCCGCACTGGGCATGCGTGGTAGATTATAGCCCATTCCCTCTCAAAGAGAGGAGGCCTGTGTCCCAGCAGTGGGAACATTGATAGGCTGTTGATGATGATGATGATGACTTGTATCACTTATTATTAGGTTTCTTTTGTGATTAAATGAGCCTGATCACATTCTTCAGTCTTCTTTCTTCGTCTCCTCTAGGATTTGCATCTGGTCTTCGGCTTGCGGCGCTGGTGACGGCATCATTGAACGCCGCTGAGGGAAAACAAATAAATCTTATCATTTAATGTTTATACCCAGCTATCCAAATATTACACGTGACATAATATCATGTCTGCCTAACCCTTCGAGAATGACAGGCGTAATATTATGTGTTACAGTCATATTTTGCCAGTTATCTTTAAGTCCCATGTCATGTCTGTACCTTGAACATATTGTAAACCCAAACGATTTTAAAAGAGTGTCCATGAAGTTTCTTGCCATTCTTCTCATGAGACCAACGCTTTGGAATGGGCAACTACAGTACACTCACGAGTTATTATGCCTTGTGACTGGGACTGTAGCTTAATTTATTTAGCTTCATTAGTTTAGTAGTTTACTGCCGCACTCGGAGAGCTTCAGTGGTTGCTTGGGCCGTCGCTTGGTAAAGGTTTTGGCAGTTTTGTCATACAAAAGTATGTCAGGCCTTTGCTGGGATGGCGGCTTGAGTAATCGTTGGATATCTCTGAGTGCCGCAGTTAGTTTAATTCGACTATTCAAAAGTGCCTGTTACTGGCCTACTTGAAATAAATATTTTGATTTTGATTTAATAGGGGGCGAGCCTGAAACCCAGGCTCCGTGGCCGCTACAGGGTTTCATAATTATGAAAAAAAAACCAATAACTCCACCAGATTTGATTTTCCACATTTTCTGAAAACTAAACAGCAGTGAATAATAACACTGAATTTTCCATGTGTTTGCAAACACTTTACACTTTTTAAGTTTTTTTACTATGAGCTTGTTTCATCGGAAAGCACATTATGTAGTGGTTCCGGCTGCCATAATATAGATTTTTGGCAGTCGTTACAGGTAGTTAGTGGCCTGAAAGTCTGACAACCAGTCTAACCAAATAGTATCGTATTATTTATTTGTGGCTGGAACTGGTTAGACTGTATGCCGACCCTAACATAGTTGGGCAGATGATGATGACTATTAGATGAGCTTGTTCCATTGGTTTTGTCGTTAGTTGCTGTTGCAACAAGCCTGTTACTTGAGCGCGCTTCTTGTGCCGAAGCTGTTAGTATTTTCTGACAAGGCGATGAGTCCTTTCACCTATTGTAACAAATCTACTGATTTTAGAAGAAATAAAAGGTTGTAGACTTGAACATTATAATGAATTTAGGGAGGAGTAAAAAATACAAAAGGAGTTATAAAAGGCACACTCTCAGAAGGGAGAAGGGAGGTCTTGAAGAACGTTAAGGTTTTTCAGTTTAAACTTTACAGTTTAAATTTGAAGAACCACAGAATCACTTGTACTGCAGGTCACTCGGGTAGTAATATAGGAGGTCCTCTTGGCGTCAGCGTAGCGTCTCGCTCAACACCGGTAACTCGGATAGAAGTAGGTATTGAAGGTCCTCTTGGCGTCGGCGTAGCGTCTTGACACGAACGGTGTTCTCCTCGAGTAGGAAGAACCAGCAGCAGCAATGAACCAGCGTAGAATGTTAAGTATCTTATGGAGATGTTTCCTCGACCAGATTCAGATTAGAAGTCCACGCGTGTGAAATCATTTCAGCTTTTATAGATCCACAGCTTGTCATTTTCACTTCATTTTTCAGAATTTAAAATAGTGACTTCATATTGTCTTAGAAATGCAACTTGCCAGTATTCAAAACAGCCAGTAATATTCAATCCCAAACCTTTTCATAGAATTCTGAGAGCGTGTTAATTAATTATATGTAAGTTATAAAATACAATATCTGAGCTATGTAAGTTATAAAATACAATATTTGAGCTAACATATTGATAAAAAGAATTTAAATTACATAAATCAAAAGTAACCTTCATAGAGCTAGTAAGAAACTATGACAGAAAATTTAAAAGAAAAAGTATTGACAGCATGACAGCCTGACGTAAGTGTCATAACAATGAAAAATATGAAATGACCATAATGCCTTGGAAGTTGGGTAGGCCTTTGGTGTGGGATGCAACTTGTGTCGACACCCTTGCGCCATCCCATCTTCCTAGCACGGTGAGCTATGCTGGGGCGGCTGCTGCCGGTGCTGAAAACCTCAAACGGCGCAAATACAATAACTTAATTGGTAGTTATGTGTTTGAGCCGTTTGGGGTTGAAACAGTGGGGCCATGGGGTCCGAGTGCCCACTTAATTTATCAGGAAATTGCCAAGCGTTTGGTCGACTCTTCACGTGACCGGAGGGCTGGAATATTTTTTGGGCAAAGAATCAGCATTGCCATCCAACGTGGCAATGCTGCCAGCCTTCTGGGCACTTTTCCTGTTGACAGCGGTGTGGACGAATTTTTTGACGCCCTGTAATTACTCCCCTTTTTGATACTTGTATATATTTTATTATTATCTTAGTTCTGTAAATAGTAGTTTTTAAATGTTGTAAATAAAGTTTATCTGTCAAATGACATAATTATATATATAAAAAAAAAAAAAAAATATTTTCATTTTAGAAGGAAACGAATCGTTTTAGACCGATTCACAGAATAGTAATGCAAAAACCAATAAAACGTATGATAGATGCGAAGTGTAAGTATATGATGTAAAATGTAATTAGGTAAGTATTAAAGTGTGGATTAGATGAGAACACTACAGCTCACTCAGTAAAATAAATAAAATACGTGGTTTAGAATAGCGAAATACCACACTATCTATAACTGGTATGAAAAAAAAACTTACAATAGTTTGACGCTTAACAGTTCTTTTTAATTCTTCTAATTCATCTTTATTGTTGCGGTGTAAGAAACCAACCTAAAAGAATTAAAATGGTTACTTTAACAACGTTTGAATAAAGGTAGGTACAAGTTGGTAGCCGACTGCACGCAGCAGCTGCAGACGACATGTCGTCGATTCATAGCAAATAATAAATTAATAATATTCAATTTCATAGAAATACGTAGAAACCAGTAGTGTCGCTGCGACACGTCGTCTGCTGCTGCTGCGTGCTGTCGGCTACCAATTTGTACCTTTAGTGGCCTGTTTTCACTGTATAAAGGGAGTAAAGGACGATTAACGAAGCCAAAACACACTTGTTCTCCCGTCATTGCGATCTTTTTTTTGTTCTGGACCAAACCTTGGAACCTTTTAATCACGGAGGTATTGGAGTGCAAAGTTCCTACTATAAAACTCTTTCTTTTTAAATCTTTTTAAGTCAGTTCATCATATTGAGTCCTACCGTAAATCATGATGTTTCATCCCAAAACACACAGATATTTCACAGCAATAATTTTTGCGTAGAGTAGTAACTCTAACTAACGAGTTAACTCTAACTCCTTTTTCCTTGGTCTTTGCCCTTTGGGAATTGGCCCAGTGGTGGCGACACCGACTTACGAACAGTAGGTCGCCTGTCTCACCTCCTCGTGGAGGTCCCGTAGTATGCGCTCATTACGGTCCGCGGTGGTGGTAGCTGCCGAGCTCAGCAGCAGAGTGGCGTGCGCGGGCGTTAAGCCGCCTTTTCACTATGGGATGTAATATTCCTTCAAATGACCTCTAAATATCGCTCGCATACATTTTGTACGTGACCGTTCACACTGTGCTGTAATTTATATTACATCCCAAACTATAAAATGTTGTTTTCGACCGACTGAGCGATATTTAGAGGTCATTTGAAGGAATATTACATCCCATAGTGAACTTACGAACAGTAAGTCGTGGGTTCGATCCCAGGCAGGCGCATTACTTTTTGTAATTCAACACCACTGATCTCAAACAGTGAAGGAAACATCGTGAGGAAACCGGCCATGTTTTAGAACCAAAAAATTCGAAGCCATGTGACATCCACCAACCCGCACTGGGCCCGCTTGGTGGATTATAGCCCATTCCCTCTCATAGAGAGGAGGCCTGAGTCCTTGCAGTAGGAACACACACAAAATCACGGTTTACACGAAAGTTAAAACGATAAACTGATATAAAATAATTATTACGTACTCTGTATAGTATCACCAAGATGATGATTAAAATGAAGATGCCGACCGCAACAGCTATTACGATATACTTTACCGGTACTGGCACCTCTATCAGTGTTAAAGTGGTGGCGATACTGAAAAAATGATCAATTATATCAAAAATCTTATAGCCTTCTTAGGCTATAAGATTTTTGATTAGTTTTTTGATTTTTTTATTATTATTTTGAGATTTTTTTTTTTTTTTTTTTGATTTTTGTTTTTTTTTTTTTTGTCCTTCGAGGGAAAGATCCCTCGAAGGACGACCTTCACCGAGCTGGTTAATGGATGAAAAGTATTTTATATGCAATTAAATATGTCAATAAATATATTGCAAATGGGTTGACTAAAAAAATTCTATAGTCTTATACTATTAGTCTGCATCATAAACAACGCATCTCAGTTTGCCAAACTATTAGCAAAGCGTGTGTAACAGCCACAATTAATTAATTTAGATGCCTTTTTTTAAATTATGTCACTATTATCATTACCTTTCAACTTTGTTGTTATCATTAAGTAGTAGTTTAATAGAAGACATTATCGTCACATTTTTTTCTTTAACGAGGATTCCATCTGTAAAGATAATCAGGAAACTAAATAAATATCTATTATTTTGTTCCCGGCTAGATAAACTAACACCCGCTGGGATCAATTTTGCCTAGGTTGGTTTTATATTTTATGTTATATGAAGACGGTTTTAAACCATGTAGGTGGCTGATGTGAAGAGGATACTTACCAAGAGTTCCAGGCACAATGTACATCGGTGTAAGAATCCTGGCTGATTCCACATTTTTCTTTAAACTTTTTACCTCGCAGAGGTAAACTGTAGATGTCTCATTAAATTGAATTGTTGGGCAGGGAGTGTATGATGTTTGATCAGAGTATAACTAAAATTTAATTAACAAAGTAAGTCACCATTCACAATAAATCATTCACTTGAACGCGCTAATCTCAGGAACTACTGGTTCGAATAAGATAAGACGACACAAAATATCTAAGTCCTTCGAAAACTTATGTGACGTCACATTTCAGTACATTTTTAACCTAAAAGTGACGTCACAACCGCTTTTACGCGTTTTATCTTCATCAATTTTAATCAATTTGACAATATTTATCGATAATCTAACTGACGAGACAGACTAAACAGAATCATACTTTTCTCGTCCTTCGAGTAACGTAGAAAATGTAATAACTTACTTTAACTGGAGTATGATTGTGTTTGATGTAGAGTTCATTTTGCAACGTTACTTCGATTTTAAGCTCCATCCAGTTAGTCGGACCCTTGTTTGAAATCTGCAATACAAAAATGCGTGATATGAGGACAAGTGTGCTTACTCTCGAATATAATTCCGATAGATCGACATTGGAATTGTCAGTCAAACGTCAGGCATTGGCTGGACTGACTGAGTCTAGCCAATCCCTGACGTTTAACTCAACCAACTGACGTTTGACCAATGTCGATCTATCGGAATTATATTCCAGAGTAAGCACCAAGTTATTGCTAAATTGCTGGACATTATTTTTTTGACTATCTTTTAAGGTTCAGTTTTATTCGAACATTTATTATGACGTTTGAAGTTCACCATGAATAGCTTTCCCGTTTGAAGATTTAATATTCTAGTTGCAAATTCAGGTAATCACTACAAAATACCCTTTAATATCTAAAAAAATACCCATGCTTGTTGTGTATATTTTATCCCATCTTTTATTGTAAAGCCAAATTATTTCCAACCATCCCACCTCATTCCTCAATGAAATTTAATCATCGTACCTAATCAAAAAAGTCATAAAACAAAAGTTGCCAGTTTCAGTCAACACACGAGGTTGAGGCTGTGTGTTTACTGTGATAGGTACACCTTGTATAAAATTAGTGGATATTGTATGTTCTTGACATTGGAAGGCACTACCGGCCTAGGAGTCTTTGGTCAACTGGACCCTCTCGAAATGGACCCGCGGGTCCAGTTTAGATTTTTATTGTTTGTTGTGTGCACTTTTGGCATGTATTTTCTTTCTTTATTTTTCTTTCAGTTCAAAATTTGACCTGGTCGACTGGCCCTAATCTCGTAACCATAGTTTTAACGAAAAATTATTGTAAAGATTTTAAGATTTTTCACCGTATAATCGTGTTGCATCTTTTTGCCATTTATTTCGATGTCCTCGTGCGTCATGTTGACAACAGCACTTAGACCAGCCTCCCTGTAAGCGAAGAAAAATATTAAATAATAATAAATAAGAAGGACATTACATTTAATATTTGTAGAAAATCAAACAATAAACCCAGTTTAGTAACACACTATCTGAAAATGTCAAGGATACAAACCCTTTGGCAACAATTCCACTAGGATCAGCCTCCACAAAAATGGTTGTCGGATCAGTATGGGAGACAAGACCTTCACAGTGATTATGTGTATTCGTGGTGATGGTTATATTCTTTTCTATATCCAGGTTTGTAGAATGCAGTACTTCTAGTAAGATCTGATCGATAGTCTGTGAATATAATAATTATTATAACATCAATGATATAGGCATGTATTGCGATCTAAAGACACCCGCATGGTCGTTTAACCCGCCAGCACTCGCGCTTCTAGAAATCACACGGTCACTCGCGTTTAGAGCATTTCGCTCATGTTTATGAATGTCATTAAATGCAAGTTTTACCAAAAAAATATAACTTTTTATAATTTCATTCAAGAAAATACACTTCATATTATTATATTCTAGCAAAAAAAATCAAACAGTTTCCAACATAAATCTTTTTTATTTTTAATAACAATCCTAGGCACTAATTTGCCAGTCTTTATGGCAGTGTTAAGGAAAAAAATTAACAAAAAAATTCAGTAATTTTAAACCATAATATTACATAAAAGTAGCAATAAAACTGTCGATAAAATGAAAAAAAAAAACCATAAGAAAAAGCTTCGCCGCAGTCGGGTAAAAAGTACTTACGTCGATACCCGCGCGATGAGCAAAACGCCGCTTTATGGTACACGGCGCAACAAACCCCCTCGTACGAGCGACTGCTGCACACTGGCGAGAAGCAAACTGTATCCAGAGGTTGGGGAAGGAACAAAACTCAGCTACTGAATGAACAATGTCCGTACGCATAATTTTGATAAAATGGCGCGTGTTTTAAATTTACTGTGAGCGAGATTCTCATAGCGCGAGTGCTCGCGGGTTAAACATTGCACAGGTCTTAATGATAACGAGGATACGAACCCAATTTGTATTTCTGAGGATAGGCTTCAAAGGCTCGCACTTAATCCTGATTCCATAAGTGGAGTCTTCGTGCACACAACCGGTGGGGGTGGCGATCACGTAAGCACCTACGAAGTGCACGCGCACGCACGGTTCATACGCTATATCCCCGGAGTTGTGGACAGTGATGTCCATAGACTCAGGTTCCGTACTCGAGCCAAGTATGTACGGATCATCTTCATGGCTGCAATAATAATATCATATTTGATTTGTTTGCTATTAGGAAATTCTCAGACGTTCAACAAGATAACAAACACACCACAACAGCAGGTTAGATTGCCAGCTTATTTGTTACTAATGAACATTTCCATACAGTTACAGCATCGGTCTTTGGGTATAACTCCCATCTTTTAAAACTTTAAGCGGAGATGAGAGGGTTGAGATAGATGTGTGGAGTGGTAAGAATGGATAAAGTAATCAATGTTTATCGCAGGAAGTTTAAAAGTGGTGCCTCTTACAGAAAAAATTAAAATGAGTTGGCTGTCTTGACATGTGAACAGAAGGGATAAAATGGTTGAGAAAAGAAAAGAAGAAAGAGTTAAAGAGAAAAGAGTAATGGATATAAATGTTGGTGGATGGAGAGAGAGAGAGTGAAGCCATAGGCAAGATGGTTAGATTGTGTGATGAACGATATTAAAGAGAAAATAATAAAGAATTCTGTAACGTCTGACAGGGGAGAGTGGACAAAGAAAACTGGTGGCACTGATCCCAAGTAGAATAGGACAAGGGCAGGAAGATGATTATTTTACCTGAAATTTAAAAATGCAGAAAGTACGCGAACATGCTTTTAGAAAGTAAAGAATACTATGTGTTAGAATGTGGCTACTCTTAAGTCAACCTAAAGAAGGCAATGGCGATCGTTGGTGTTGCTTTAAGTTTAAGGGTACTTACTAAAAACTGATATAGGTGGTTGGTTTTAAATCCGGCACACAGATTTCCCCAGCACAGTTGGCTACGCTTAACGTATCCTGGATGTGCAGCTCACTGTGGTCGCTTAGGATTACCCGGGAACTGTCAAAATTATCGAGTCTCTGTGGATCATACAGCAACTTCGTTGATACTGTGTAGCTTATTTTTGTTTCGTACTTGCCCGTCTGTGAAAAAAATATTAAATCAATATTATAGTGAATGACCGTGCCCCCGCCAAGTCGAGCGCGAAGCAAACACTGCCGCACCATCCTTTACTGGAACCATTTCGCCGCATTTTCAGGTCCCTATTTGAGAACCTCTGGATAAGACCAGAACGGAGAAATTTTCGTCATCCAGTAAACTATAAAATCACACTTAAAATAAAAAAATTCAAGTCTGTAGGTCATTTAGTTCCGAAGATAAGCGAAAGCAAAGTTTCGCATTTATGACACTCACTCACTCACTCATGATCATCAGAATAGAACTAGTACTTCCCATAAACTCAGAGAGCTGAAATTTGGTACAGAGTTGGGGTTTAATGACCACATAAAGGGAAAACTATAAAAACTAGGATAATCGAAGATCTGGAGTACCTGGTGACCCTTATGCCCACGTTTCTACAAAAAGAAGTGAAATCCCACCAAAAATATTCTGTAAAAAACTAGTCAAGTCTCGATGGAGCTGCTTGTTTATCTCTGAAAAGTAATGAAATCTAGACAAAGTCGTGCCAAGTCTAAGGGTTCTTACTGCGATTTCTTTATTATTATAGTTAATGTTGTGTGACTTGGCCTTTGAAGGGTACACAAGAATACAAAACCAGGTGTTCCATGACACCATTGCACCAATCTCGGGCAAGTCACACAACATTTTGTGAAACGACATGACGCAACGACGTGTCGCGACGACATGAAGCGACGACATGTCTTTTGCTGCTGCTGCGTGCAGTCGGCTACCAACTTGTACCTTTAAAGTCCTCTTGAATACAATTTCGCTACCGTGTTTTTGACGTCTCAGAGACTACCTGTACTGATCTTTTTTTATCAGATGCGCCAACCATTTATTGACCACACAAAACCCCTTTACTTACTTTAAAAAAAATACTCACTGAAGGCAAAAAAAACGAGACGTTTTGGCAGTACTTTGGTTCCTTTTCGTGGAGTGACGTGTTGAACGAAAACGGCCCACTGACCAGCTCCGCGTATTCGTGGAACATCTCCACCGTTGTTGACAAAACTGACATACAAAAGAAAACACGTGTTACAAACCTGTATTATGTACTGTTTCATACTGTAACTGTTTCATGGATGTGTTGCCAGAACTTTAGGTAATGTTACAAATGTACCAGCAGCACTCTGTGCTGCTACATTTGTACCATTATCTCACAATTATATGGACACTTATTAATGAAAAAGAGCTGAACCTTGCTTTGCCTTGGCACATCGGCTACGCAAATGTATCGGCTAAGCGTCACCGGGTGGAGCCTGGTGTCTTTTTACATTAGTTTTCGTGTGTATACTTATCAGCCATTATAGGCTGATGATGATACTTACGCGCAATGACTTTTTTCAGCTTGGTAGGATATGTTACGATTAAACAAACTTGAAATTCGTAGTCTGTTTTACTTGGATTACGACCCTGAAAATAAATTAGTAAATGAATAATATGTGTATATTAGATTCATGCAGTTAGCTAAGAGGGGCTATGTCTGTTAATCTTAGGTTTTATGAAGTAACAGCGGATTAAACTTCAAAATTTAATAGAGCAAGTGACTTACTGCGTTGACTCCAAAAATATTATTTACCTGTAAATTGGGAAATTTCACTGATGTTTTCAAAACTACTGCTGCCATGCACCTTAGGAGGACTACAGTGTCTTTATAAGGTGAGCCGATTGCTAATTCTTTAAGAAAAAGAATAGGTGTTATTCTGTGATCGTAATGCAACAGTAGGTAGGTTTTGAGTTAATGACAAGATGTTGTACTCACCGTTGCATCCATTCTGGTCATAATCTGACACTGGCGTTAGACTCATGCCGAAAGACTCGCCGTAACTTGCTTCTGGCTCGATCATTTGCAGACAATTTAGGTCCCTCGGTGCCAGATCACTGATGAGAGCGGCCCCACTGTACAGGTAGACAACACCGTGGCCATCTTTTCCAAGAAGAGCTCCAATTGCTATTTCTATATACAAAGTCAAATCAAAAAGAGAAACAGCACAACACCTTGCGGAACGCCTAATACAATTTTGGATCCTTATGACTTAACACCGTTTTCCAGAATAACGACCTATCAATCTTTTAAGCAGGATCTTAACAAATTCATAATATCATTATTTCAAATCCCTAAGTGCTCTAGTTTCAAGAGTGTCTCATAGTTGACACAATCAGACGTCTTTAAGAGTTCGCAAAAGATGGCATACAGTTTCTAGATTCCTAGGAATCGAAAATCTGTATGCCATATTTAAAAAATGTTCTCATTCTTTAGAAACCACACTGTTTCCAATATAATGAGCGAATGTTCTTCTCTTTCTCCGCTAGAAGTAGGACTACCAAATAAATAACACAAATAAGCTGGTATTAATTTTTTTGTAAAATAAGTATTTGGACTTTGTACTCACCGATCTCTCATTTAATAAAACGTAGACTCGATGAAATATTCAGCGGAAGTTTTCTATGAAAACTCACTTACCGTGTTTCTCATCACCGTTTAAGTCTCCGACATTTATAATTGCACATCCAAACATTGATCCAGAGACTGTGCCTTCAATTCTTCGTTTGAACTTTGGCGCATCCTGCAACACGTAATTTAATAAAAATTGTAATAGTTTGACGTATTTATTGATTAAGAAAAAGTGTACGAGGCTGTGGAAAGGTGTGAGCGATACCACCAGAGATGTGCGAGGCGGGGCGAGGCGGAGGGAGGATACGTAGCAACTCTAGCAACGCTTCTGCCTCCTTTTTTTCATTGCAAATAGATAAATACAAGTTAGCAGCGGTGGCAGTGGGAACATTAATAGGTTGAATGATGATGACGAAATACAAGTTACAGTTTTGCATTCGTGTAAAATTTCAGGGGGTCATTGTACACATAATTATGAACAAATTTTAGTATGGGACTAACCGCGAAAAACCATGTCAACTCATTAATGTTTCTCTCACAATGTTTTAATTTTATAAAAACGTTGAAGTTGAAAACAATAAATTACAGTTGGTAACTTACTCCGTCTTTACTGGCAAGATAAACATAAACAGCTCCAAGGTTATAAGTATTTTCCGTGGCATAAGTAGGTGCCCCAACGAGCAGGTCAGTCCTCAGAAGCATGTCAGTCCTTTTACCAACTAAATTGGCAGCACACAGTACCGCTCCGAACATTGATCCTAATGGTGGTGCATGTTTCGCGTCAGTCTCCAATTTTTTGTCAAAAGATAGCCCTTTGTAGAACATTACCTGCAAGGATTGGAATGATTTAACGCTTAGATTTGGATGAAATTATTCTACGAGAGAGAAGTATGGAAGTAGAAAATATACTGCGCCGACCTCAAATAAATTGGGATAAGGGCAGCAGACTGATGATAATGATCATTCTCGTGCTTAAGTCACAACTAATTATGGGATCGGAACCCTTTTTTTTGGCTGGTGCGAAATCATCAACGCCTCCTCTTGCTCTGGGCAGAGCGGTAGGGAGTGTCAGACTTCTACCGACTAAAAACCACCCATGTTCCTTCTTAGCCCTTGTGCCGAGGCCGCGGTAACTCTTTCGAACAACCTGCAAACCCGCAGTCCTTTGATCGGCCTTTTTTCTTCCTTTCAAACTTGTCCATACCCGTATCCATCCATCCATAGCGTCGATAACCCTTCTTTCCAGCCAATTTAATTATCATTTTTAAGAGTAAGGTCTTATAAAAAATATTGTACGAGTCTGACGCTTTACCTCTCCAAGACCAGCCGTCCCGTATGTCGAACCGACGGCATATAACAAAGTGTCATTAATAAAATACCCCGAGGCGACGGCGTAGCCTGAAATTAAAACAATAGTCATCATCTCTCTAGCTTTATCCTTTTTTTTTGTTGTGGTCGGCTTCCAGTCTAACCGTATCTGCATGTTACATGGAGCGATTGTCTATACATGTGGTCACCCATTCACGGACCAACATATGCAAGCGCTGTTTAATTTGAAGATCGACTTGAGCGGCTGATATAACTTAGCCACGAGCTCCTCCAAAATTAAAACAAAATGAACATTCGCTTTTTGTATCTTTCTGTCGTTGTTTATTAGTATATAATGTTTTTTCTTGTCTTCTTAGGTATTTATGTTTTATTTAAAATATTGTGTCTACACTGTATCTTCATTTAGAGTAATAATTATGTGGAAACGTCGTGGATTGTACACTAACCTATTTTGAATATTCTGTATTATTTACCGTAACATATATTGTACAATTGTTTGTTTTCCCCAAATAAATAAAAAATAAACAATACGTACAAAAAAAAAACAACCCTCTGGGCAGGTGCTTCTTGGTTTTCGCAAAGGAAATACTAACATGATATAGTTGTCAATAAATGGCTGGGAACAATTCAGATGAGGATTTAACTTATAGGGTGTTTACTATATTCCACTACCTACATAAAAATATGCTATCTACACAAACTTTAATAAAAATATAGAAAATAGGTCTTACCAAAATTAAATTCAGCTTTAGTATTACGTGCATTGATAGTCTTCGGAATTTCTTTAACGTTTGGACCCTCATAAATCATAACTCGACCTTCGAAATAAAAAAATAACTATAATTATATTTTCGTAACATTGCGGTAACAGCAGGCACTTCGTCTGTGACCATTTTACGCTCTTTATCGCAATTCATATGATCTGCTTAAGTGGCCATTTTAGACCCCCAAGAGACTTGCGTGTTTCATATTATGTCCCTTTAGCCTTTTAGCAACAAACTTACCATGACCCATGAAGAGGCCACCGACTATTGTGGAGTTATCGGGAGCTATATCAATACTCCAGCCCAATGAATCCATAGTCTGATCTGTAAAACACACAAAACAGACACGGTGTTAAATAATAAACGTTATTTGGGAAATCCTGCATCTAGAGTTAGTCAAACGAAGTGTCGAACGTCAAACAAGGAAATAAAATTTAATTTATTGCCTTAGCCCCGTGAGGTGTAGGTAATGAGTGATTGTATGATTGTGAATTTCATTTTAGTAGCCAAGCTCTTTCACAGTCTAGCACGTGAAACGTTATAAAATGCTGATCAATTAATGATCATTGGTGTGATGGTCGTCATAGATGGGGAGGTTAACTGGACCTAATTAGTGATCGATACTTAAACGAACGAACTTAAGCCGCCTTATTACAAAAGGTAGTTAAACCTGGTTTAACTTAGACCTGGTTTATCTCGCATGCTGTCACTTTCTTTTGAATATTATTGAAGTGAGACGTCATGCAAGATAAACCAGGTTTAACTACGTTTTGTAATAAGGCGGAGTGGGTTTGCACTACATGGTACAAACCCGAAAGGAGCTGTAAAAACTTTTTAACAAAAAATAAAACCGACTTCAAAAAAAAACACAAAAAAGTGAAAAATAAACTTTAGAAGAAAAATCAGTTTCTGAAGTCGGTGACTTTTGTTTCTTTGATTTCATTTTTTTGCCACTTCAGAAACTGATTTTTCTTCTAAAGTTTATTTTTCACTTTTTGTGTTTTTTTTTAGAAGTCGGTTTTATTTTTTGTTAAAAAGTTTTTATTTTTCACTTTTTAGTGGTTCACATGTAAGTTCACATGTTCATGGGTCATAATGTGGACAATGTAGCATTTTTTTGAGTTTTGTTGATTTTTCAAAAACCGCTTGTCCGATTTCGATAAAAAAATATGGGACCATTTGGAAAGTATACCCTTTCCAACAAAAAACAGAAGTTTTCAAATCGGTTAGCAAGCGACGGAGTTATGCCCGAACAAACATAAAAAAACAAACATCCAAATTGAGAACCTCCTTCTTTTTTTAGAAGTCGGTTAAAAAAAACAATTACGAGAGAAATATCCTGCTGGTAGGTCTGCCACTCTGTCTATTTCTGTTATACGTTCCCTTTCTTTTAAAACACCATTCGCGTATGAGTAACATTTTCCTTTTTCTACATGCGTGGTCCCATCTGAAAAAACAATAAACAGAGTAATTATTTTATTAATATTTTAGGTAGGAAAATCTACAATAATATTGGGTAGTAGGTAGCTTAGAGTGAAACAATGATATCTTGCAGTCTTCTGTTGAACATTTAGGTAGGTTTATAAGTTTTTAAATTGACATGGTCACTGACACTATTAATAATAATATATACATATCATAATTATATATACTATTATATTATTTAGGTATAGCCTAAAAATAACAAGCAAACTGCGAGTCAGACCATGAGTTTCGTAGATTTATTATTTGTGTATATTTCTGAGAAGTAAAAAACGCTATGGCTATATACTCCACTGTATTATCACAGTTTAGGAAGTTCATTTGAAATTAATTCTTGTTTTATGACTTACCATGCTCCGTATATCTAGGTGCGCACATCTGAAAATACAACATAAAATATCATTAAGCTTTTATTACAGGGTCGACAGAGAAAAAACCGCGTGTCCCCATTTAAGCTATTGTCTTTGGTCAGCTGGACCCGCTCGCTACTGGACCCACCGCTGGTCCAGAGCCACTTGACCACATAATTTATTTTCTGTATTTTTATTGGTTAACTGGACCCACATTCAAACTTTAAAAATCTATTGTTTAATAAAGCTACCAGTGGATTAAATAAGAGAAGCGAATCGTTGCTATTTTTGGGTACAATTCAGACTTCAGACTGCAGAAGAAAGCTTAAAAAAAACAACTATATCCTGGAGTTGGAACCACTCCTGACAATGTAATTACTGATACCGATTATTACATCAATCAAAATTCAAGATCGCGTCAGAATTTTTAAATAAGAAAGAAAGAAAAAAAAATTGAAAATTATAAAACAAAAACAAATCTTTCACATAGCTTTGTGTGTACTTAGAACTTCAAAAATAAGCAAGGGTAAAAGAACTCGAAGTTATTATCAATGCTCGTTAAATTATTACACAAACTTACCATTACGAAGCCAGGTCCGGCTTTGACAGTCGCTCCAAACCAGTAGTCATGTGTAAAGTTTTCATGTGCCCAACCTGAAATAATAACATTATATTAGTATCAGAAGGGCTTACGTAGATTTGTACGCACCGCTTTTAGATCGGAAGAAAAAGGAATGAATTTGCATTCATACAAATACAGTGACCTCCCAAAGTTAGTTGTTATTACATAATATATAGAAGCTAATATTTCCTCCTGGAAGGCAATGGCTCTTGTCTTCATCTTCCCATTCTACTTGGGACTGGTGTAACACGTTTACTTCTTCCGTTCTTTCATGTCAGACGTCTCGGCATCGTTCACCCTTTTCTATTTCAAATCATTCCTCACACAATCCTAAAAAAACGCTAATACGCGGAATAGTAGTTTATGCGACTGGGTTTAATAGCATCACTGCACGAGTGTTGTAATGCCTAATTATGTATGGTTGCATACACTACTTTATCTACCCAAATATAAGGGCTCTATGATGGGTTCAGGAACCATAGGGAAATGACCAGCATTGTTACCAGTGTAATGCAATAAAAAATACCGAACAAAATATGACAGCTCGAAATGGCGGCGTTTCGGATATCTGTCATTTATCATAGGCAATCATAGGCAAACGAACAAAGTCACTATTCTTGTGTCATTGAGATCAAAATGTCGTGCGATTTATAATTAAAATCATACTGAATTGGGGTTTCGTATCGATAGGTATCTGTTTTAATGTAGATACTAGAATAGCACACTCACTTGAATTTGACACCTGTTCCAAATTTAAACTCATACCCTACTGTTTTCAGTAGGTTATGAGTTCATTACAGTTCTGTTTATTTCTGCTGGTTGGTAATGCTGGTCATTGCCTATGGTTTTTGAACGCATTAGAGAGGGTTTATGATATTTGGGTAGATAAAATATATTTAAATACTTTCGGAAGTCAGTGGCAAAGAAAGTCAACGAATCAAACAAGTCACCGACCTCCGAAATCAGGTTGACTCTTTTTTTTTGCAAAAACGTTTTATTTTGTTATTTTGTTAGTCAAAAACATGCTGCATACCTCTTTTTTTGGGAACAGTAATTGGTGTGCAGGCCCTGCTGCTTATATCGCAATTATATACTTCACCGAATCTATTTTCCGTTGGCGCACTTATTACCAATCTGAAATATATATGTTAGTAGTTTTTATGTATGCTATTATAAATCAAATATATTTTCCCTTTCAATACTAGGTATATAATTATGAATTTTGTTTGGTTCATATAATATGACTTCATTATTATTTTATACGTTGATATTTTTTTGAATATGTACATCAAGTTAAATAGGTACTGAGTACTAATAAAATAAAACAATGAAATACAAAAAACTGTGAAATTTTAGTTAGGCCGGGTATTACTGGAACTAATCTGGGCTCTGGTACATACGCGTAATCATCCTCTGCCCAACCTTTTCCCAACAATGTTGGGGTCGGCTTCCAGTCTAACCGGATGCAGCTGAATACCAGTATTTTACATGGAGCGACTGCCTATTTGACCTCCACAACCGAGTTCATACTGGGTAATACGATAACCTTTGGTAAGGCTGGTTGTCAGACTTTCAGGTCACTGTCTACCTGTAACGACTGCCAAAGATCTATATATGGCAGCCGGAACCAACAGCATAACGTGCTTTCCGAGGCACGGAGGAAACTCGGTATGTAACGAGCGGTCACCCATCCACAGACCAACCTAGGCATATACCTACGCGTAGTATGAAGCAATATTCAAAAGCAGTGTTAAAATTAACGGCGAATAATTATTAAAAAGAACTTGCCAAACAACTACAACCCGTATGAATTCCTCAACACTAAATAAAATACGTCTTACTTACTTTCTATTAAGAGTATCATATGTGATACTGTAGCCGAAATATGAATTGTTGTGAAGACGGCGCTCTGCTGGCAGTTGGAATACTTCCTTTGTTCCCGTGTAATAGAGTGCAAACGCACTTGGCCATGACGCCAAGGCCAGGCTAGCCCAAAAAAGTACTAGAAACAAAAAAAAAATGGATCTATAGTTGCTGCCAGTTAAGATGTCAATATCGGTCATTGACCAACCTACATTTAATAAAGTTCTTAACTTAGAAATTAAAAAATAAGCCTGTTCATGTGTTGAATCGTCATATTCGTCATTAACGTGATGTTCAACATTTTTTCTAATGAAAAACGATACATGGTTCATTTTTAGGGTTCCGTAGTCAACTAGGAACCCTTATAGTTTCGCCATGTCTGTCTGTCCGTCCGTCCGTCCGTTTGTCCGTCCTCGCTTAATCTTTGTGACCGTTAGCACTAGAAAGCTGAAATTTGGTACCAATATGTGTATCAATCACGCCGAGAAAAAGGTAAAATAAAAATTGAAAAAAAATGTTTTATTATGGTAGCGGCCTATATGTAAAGTGAGAAGTGATTTTTTTTTTAATTTCAACCCTAACGTGTGATATATTGTTGGAAAGGTATTTAAAAATGAATAGGGGTTTACAATTATCATTTTTTGATAATGCCAATAATTTCGGAAATAATCGCTCCAAAAGTAAAAAACACCCCCTCTAACTTTTGAACCATAAGTTTAGAAAATATGAAAAAAATCTGAAATGTAGAACTTTATAAGGACTTTCTAGGAAAATCATTTTGAAAGAGAAAAAAAAACAATGGATTTAAACTCATAAGTGGGAACACTTATTGTGACGGACGGGAAACTACGGAACCCTACACTGAGCGTGGCCCGACACGCTCTTGGCCGGTTTTTTTTGGTTCGTACGAAGAGATATTAGAGAAAGGGTAATGACCGCTATTGACTTCTTAACTGGCAGCACCTATATTAACTTATATCCGATATCCGATGCTTCCCGGTGTGCACCTAGTGTCACATATTCTAAAATTTTGCACAGAGGTTCCCTTTATAATGTAGACAAGGAATAAGGAAGGATTTTTTGAAATTCAACCCCTAAGGGATTTAAATAGGGGATGAAAGTTTGTATGGAAAATCGCCATGTTCACGCGGGCGAAGCCGCTGGCAAAAGCTAGTATTTTATAGTAGTAAAAACAAAGATAATATTTTCTCTTCTTCTTCTTCTTCTTCAACCTTTCACCACCCAATGCTGAGTGTAGGTCTCTTCTAATGCACGCCATTCTTCTCGGTTTTGTGCCTTTCGCATCCAGTCCTTACCGGCCACTCCAACAAGGTCGTCGGTCCAACGCATCGGTTGCCTGCCTACATTTCTATGTCCTACTCTAGGCCTCCACTCAAGCGCCCGACTACCCCACTTTTTGTCATGTCTACGGGATTTATGGCCCGCCCACTTCCATTTTCTGCTAGCGATCACATGGGCTATGTCGATCAATTTTGTTCTCTTCCGGATCTCTGTGTTCCTGATTCGATCACGTAGAGAGATACCTAACATAGCCCTAAGAGATAATATTTTACTAATCTATAAATAGAAACGTAATTATTTGCAAATAGCGGTGCCCCGTGACCATTGCTCGCGTGGTATTATTGTAAAAATGTTGGATTTTGGTAACAATTTGAGGGTTTAAATTTTTTGCACGAAACACAATATTTTTCTCTAAAATAAAAGTAGTCTAAAACTATTGTGCATCTTTAAAATATATAATTTTGAATTTATAATTCTCAAAGAAATAAGTATAATTTCTTACTTTTATTTAATAAACAAAATTAAAAATGGTTTATTTCATCTCAGGGCCAGTTGAAAACCAGCGTCGGGCACTAGCTGCTCGGCAGTTTGCTGAACTGGTCCTATTTGGCGCAGCCGTGAGATGCACACTCTTTTTTTTGTGTTTGTTCATTTTATTTTTTATTGTTTGTTGTGTGCACTTGTGACATATGGTGCCAATTAAATATGTTTTTCATTACTCATACTCTGAAAGTAGGTCATGACATGCCTGCGGAGCGGGTTGAAAGTACTACTTTTCAGCCCTAGGGAGAATCGCTTTCTACTGACAGCTGTCAAATTATTTGATGTAATTGGGAGCAAGCCTATTGCCACCAACTGATGTGATTAGGAGCAATCCTATTGCCATCAATAAATGTAATTAGGAGCAAGCCTATTGGCATCAACCAATCTAATTAGGAGCAAGCCTATTGCTATCCACCGATTTAGGTAATTGGGAGGAAGCCTATTGCCATCAACCAATTTAATTAGGAGCAAGCCTATTGCCATCAACCAATCTAATTAGGAGCAAGCCTATTACCATCAACCGATGTAATTAGGAGCGCGCCTATTGCCATCAACCAATCTAATTAGGAGCAAGCCTAATGCCATCAACCGATTTAATTAGGAGCAAGCCTATTGCCATCCACCGATTTGGGTTATTGGGAGCAAGCCTATTGCCATCAACCAATCTAATTAGGAGCAAGCCTATTGCCATCAATTGATGTAATTGGGGGCAAGCCTATTGCCCCCAACCGATGTAATTAGGAGCAAGACTATTGCCATCAACCAATCTAATTAGGAGCAATCCTATTGCCATCAACCGATGTAATTAGGAGCAAGCCTATTGCCATCCACCGATTAGATTTAACCGATTTTAAGTGTTTCTCTTATGTTTTTTTTTTTTTTTTTTTGTCAATTTGTTTTTTCTTTCTTCTTTCTTTCGATTTAGGTAATTGATCGCAAGCCTATTTCCATCAACTTTCCTTGTATTCGTCGACTTATTTAGTCCCTTGAACTATTAGCGCATTAGCGCCCTCGCTGCGCTCAGGCGCCAAACCCCGTCTCAGGTACTAAATAAGTTACTTTCACCCCTAAGGTAACAATGTACTATTCTTTCTTTCTTTTTCTTTATTTCATACCAGGTAATCCATATTTTGTTAGTTACAAATACTTCAAATTAATTCTAATCAGTTATTTTTCTATTTATTTTAGTTATTTATTAATTTATACAGATAGGTATAACTCACAGTACATGATCCTTTAAAAAAAAACTCGTTACCAAACACTGTACTTATACATGTCACAAACTGGACTGAACATAACAAATAAAAATCGAAAATATCCGAATGGTAGGCAAAGGTCATGAAATGTTTCAAACTGACATAGTCATTTAACATTATTTAATAAGTTAAATATCCTGTTTCAAGTCCTAATGAAAATAAATAAACAGTTCTGTAGTTTAATTCATGGTTTCCTCATTTTACTAAAAATACATTGAAAATTTTCCCGTTTTAAAATGGAACTAACTATTAACTATTACTATTTATTAAATTATTAACTAACTGTTTATGGCGCGGTGACAGCAGTGTATCCTTATTTGTTACTGGAATATAGAAAGTCGGCATTACTTTACATTTTACCTTGTAATCGTTTACTCATTTATATACCGTGTATTAAACTATTTACGATTAGGAGAATATTGGAAATTAAAGTGCCAGCCTTTTGGGCACTTTTCCTGTTGATAGCGGTATCCTCTGTAGTAATATTATAAAGAGGAAATATTTGTATTTTTGTATGTAACGAATAAACTTAAAAACAACTGGACCGATTTGATTAAATTCTTTCATAAGCTAAGGTTACTTAGGTACTTTCTATCCCTATATTCCCACGAGAACGGGAACTATGTGGGTGAAACCGCGTGACGTCCGCTAGTGTTATTATAATTTAATTTTAGTTCTATAAATTGTAGTTTGTAAATAAAATCCATGGTAATTAGATTATCATAAAAAAAACAAAACCGTCCTCAATAATCAATCAACAACTTGACAAAAGCAATAGAAAATCAAAAGAAAAATAATCCTTGAAAAAATACAGCTTACTCTCGTTCTCGGCTTAGTTCAATATTTCCGCAGTTCCCAAATGCCGGCTGCGAAGGTATTGATCAAACTTATCCGGTGATAATCTTCGGCCCGTCCGAAACACGACCTTTTATTCTTTCGCTAGGGTTCCGTACGTAATTAATGACCTTTAACTCGCGTAGAATATTTAATTAGCAGGCACCTCTTTTATTTCCTTTTGGGAGAGCCGCTATTTTTAATTTTGTGTTGAGCTAGATTCGCGCAAATGAAATTTTGGGTGGAGTGTCGAATTTATGGATTCTAGGAACAAACAAGAATGAATCTAAATGGGTTTATGGATAAAGTTTATCAACTTGAATGTTTTATTTTATGGGTCTTTCGTCGTTTCGCACCACGAGCGGTTCGGACCGCGGTGTGAAACGCAGAAGAGCTCTTCTGCGTTTCTATTAATTCTAAGAATTTCGTTCTAAGAATTTGAATGGGTTTATTCGAGCCGCGAATGAAACAAAAAGTTTTTTTTTCTCAAAAATAATGCGTAAGGTACAGCCAGGCACAAAATAAAACAGCGATATAAGTTCTACGATATAAGGGTGTTACAAATTCGTGAAACCAGCGGGACTCAAGTTTCTCATTCGTTCTATCACATAGTTTAGGGAATAACTACAGCACAAACTACCAGGAGAATAGAAGTAGGCAGGAGGTACCTATTGAAAAAAAATTTTTGGAGTTGAAAAAAAAGGACAGGTGTAAAGTTCTACAAACTACCAGGAGAACAGAAGTAGGAAGGAGGTATTGGAATCTTGTGCCGTAGTTGTACCCTAATCTGTGTGATAGAACGAATCAGAAACTTGAGTCCCGCTGGTTTGACGATTTTGTAACATCCTTTATCGTAGAACTAGTGGGAACGAAAAAATTAGAAAAAGTTCCCACAGTTCTATCGTAGGACTGTGCAGTAGAACTAGTGGGAATGATCCGTTTGTTCTACTCGACTGTACATACAAACTTTGAAATTAGCTCGTATCTAAACATAGTGGTTCGAATCGCCCCATTCCTAAGAGCTATTGGTCGATTCACACCACTCGGCGCTCCAAGGACCGCCGTGGTGCGAAACAGCCCATTCTTAAGAGCTCTTCTGCGTTTCACACCACGGTCCGAACCGCTCGTGGTGCGAAACGACGAAACCCCCTATTTTATATGGTTTTCCTTTTACATAACAATATTGTCCGTTTTGATCTACTTACCATAAACGACACTCATTCCCTGTCAAACATTCACTCATTTAGATCAATGTCTAAATATATGAATGTCTTCGACATTGGAAATCGCTTTAGGAAACTCAAATGGAGTTGGGAAAGGACACCTAGCAAGGCGTGGTTATGGCAGTTAGAGTAAACCTGTGACCGAGTGGCGTCTAAAGAATGGAGAAGTGTTGGTCGTCCGGTGGCGATATGGGCAGATGCATTTTTTCCATTGGAATATCCTGGATGAGACTGGCACAAGACCGTAGAGCTTGGCATAAGCAAGGCAGGCCTATACCAAGCAGTGGATGATGATGATGAGAGGTCCTATATTCGGCTCTATTTCAATGGGATAACCAAATGACACACTAAAAACTAGAAATACATAAATACACATCCTCAAAATAGCTAAGTGATTGTTAGGAGCAGTCGTATTCAGTTACCCACGTCCGCAGAGTCGCGTAAGTTATTCAGAGCACGACTGCAACTTGCCGGCACGGGGATATCAGGACTTACATACTTTATATTCGTAATTGCTTACAAATTCCCACGTAAATGCGACTTTCTTGGACTCAGTTCTTCTGATAGTGAGATAGAGCTTTTTTCATGTTTTAATTATTGTTATTTTCATGATATCCCTGAGTCGTTTTTCGAACTATTCTGTATGAAATCTACCAAACGTCTAGCAATTTAATTCCTCAGATAAAAGATTTCCAAGTTTTCAATAAACTCCCGTTCGTTTTAGACTTGTACTGACTAAACCCGCCCATGTTCCTTCTTAGCCCTTTAGCCCTTTGTGTTCCGGGCCGCGGTATCTCTTTCAAACAGTCCCTCAGCCCTGGCAAGCGTCGGGCTTTGCAATGTTGCTGACACTTCTTTGAGAACATGAAAGCCTTTTTTTTTTTGGTGGTTGGAAAATCATCAATTGACCCCCCCCCCCCCGCTCTTGGGTAGAGCGAAGGGGAGTGTCAGACTTCTACTGACTAAAAACCGAACCCATGTTCCTTCTTTGCCCTTGTGCCGAGGCCACGTCATCTAGTACAGTACTATATAATCCGCGGCCCCGACGGGCAACATGAAAGCCTTAAGTATTGATTTTCCATTAGTCTGACTACTTGAGTAGTTGTTTATATTTTGCATTTTCTTGTATGAATCCTTCAAAAGTTTTCAGAGCTTCCAATACAAATTAAATGCACTAGACGACTGGAGACTAACCATCCGTGTGGGACATTATAATGCACAAGAGTGTATGAGTAGACACAGTTGCACTCTTTGTTAATTTATTTTCATAGTCCGATGGGACCGCTATTCGATACGACCGGAGAGAGATCAGGCGCAGGACCAACACCTTTTTTTTTTTTTTGGTGGGTGGAAAATCATCAAATGACCCCCCCGCCCGCGCTCTTGGGCAGAGCGAAGGGGAGTGTCAGACTTCTACTGACTAAAAACCGAACCCATGTTCCTTCTTTGCCCTTACGCCGAGGCCACGTCATCTCGTTCTAAAATTCGCGGCCCCGGCGGGCGCAGGACCAACACCTTAAAGTGCTTTCCGAGACACGGGGGTTATCATAATGCCAATTTCCAAACTCTGGGGTACTTCTAAGAACGGTCTAATGCAAAAACCCAATCGATCCCAGGACCCCACACTTAGCAGAGCACGAGACTAACGGGGCAGTATCGTACTTATTTAGTACTAGCTGATGCCCGCGACTTCGTTCACGTGGAAATTTTGATGAATGACTGTCTCGTTGATTGAGTGACAGTGAAATTAGTGACAGCTTTGATTTCCACATCAGCTGTTCCAGATCTTCAAATTTTATACCACAACAGAGAGTGCTCATCAGGCTGAACAATTCTTGCTAAGACGTCATTACTATATATGTAGCTGGGCTCTTGGAGTTCCACATCAGGTGTTCCAGATCTTCGAATTTATTCTCTTTGCAGAAAATGCTCATCACGTGGGACAATTTTTGCTATGGTACCATTTTTGTATCTCTTATAGTTAAGCTGGTCTGTTGCGGTTCTGCATCAGGTATTCAAGTTTCCAAGATAAATTATAGCCTATATGTTGGCCAGACATAATATCTATACAACAAAAAAAAAAACATTCAAATCCGTCGAGTAGTTCCGAAGATTAGCGTGTACAAACAAACAGACACAAAGACAAACAGACAGACTTTTTGTTTTCGATTCGTGCTCTATTACTGTTTCTAAACCCCCCTCAATTTTTTTTTTAAATGAGTATTTCTCAAAAAAAGTGTACGTAACGAAAAAGTTGTTACGAAATATTGTTTTGAAATAGTTCTAGATGTTACTAAATAGTAAACATAAGGCTATAAACCAACCTATTAAATAAAGCATATGAGACTTTAAAATTCGTAAAGAACTATTTGCCAGTGAATGTTCACTAAGGTTTTAATATTGGCAAAGTTTTAAGAGCTTTAAACACTCAGCTTTACACTATACTTTTTCATAACGTAACGAAATTCATAAAAAACGTTACGAAAAAGCAACGAAAATTGTACAAATTAAGATGATAAGAAGTCGATGGTTTGATAAAACCTGAAACTGCAAATAATATAATACGCTTAAATGTTCGTACGACACGTATTACAATAACATATATAAATCAAACTTATCTTAATGTGAAAAAGTGAAAAAGTATTTCTTATTACGAAAAAGTAATCTCCCTTGGACAACACGTTCAAAACTGATTTTCACATTAAAAGTTATGGCGGAGACGTCAGACCTACAGCCAATCAGAATGATGCTAGTGTCGCCCGTGTTAAAAGGTAACGGATGCGTTCAGAAATTACGTGGAAGTAGAAATAAAACGTAACTAAAGAGTAAGTTACTAAAAAGTAAATGGGCACGACTCATTTTGTTTTTCGCATTTTTTTTAATATTTTACTATGAAACCCCATAGAAAATCACTTTAATAAAGAAACTACATTTAATCAAGGTCTGTAATACAAAAAATACACAATATTAACGCGACATATCGAATTTTATGAAGTGTTACATGTATGAAGTCGTAGGGTGGCAATTTGATTTTTGTATGAAACGCAAAAAACATCTTTTTAAAAAAGCTTTCTAAAATTGATTGAATACTATGGTTTTACCATTTATTCTTCACAACTTTAAAGTTTAATAGTTTTTCTTCACAAATATGTTATTTTTTGTATGTATGGTTAAATAAAAACATTGAAACTTTGTTACTATTTCGAGGCACACTTTTTTTTCAACAGATAGTACACTTATTTTGAGAAATACTCAAATATATTCAATGTACAGACACAGTTTTTTTACTGTTTTATTATATGTATAGATTTAAACTAAGAATAATTATTGTCGAATATCGTTGTCCTCCTAAAAAACATTATTTTCTTTCACCGTTATATCTTGTAACCTACTCCAAAACTGTTTTAGTTCGCGACTCAACTATACGGAACCCAACTTTTTTTCTTTCCTAAAAATTGGTGAGGCGGGTTTTCTTTCAGTTCGCTCCCTTCGGATGATGGATAGAGGCTTTGTCTTTACAAATTGAGATCTCGTTGAGCCCGGCTTTGCTCACAGAAAACACGTATAAATATTGCTACTTTAGGGAAATATATAACACAGGCTTTTTATTAAAATTATGATTGACGCCCCTCCTGGATTATGTTACGTGGTTATTTTTATTTGCCACTGTTACACGTATTTTATTTAGTCGACGATTTTTCTGGAGGTTAGGATTTATTTACGTAGACTTGCTAAGTACTGTGTTCTTTATTCATCAATATTTTCTCTGCATAAAATAGTTCCACTAACTAAAACAGTTCGACATTTCGAATTATAGATCTCTTTTCTTGAACTCATGTAAAAAAAAACGCTAAATGTTTTTTTCGACTGCTAAAAAGAAAAGTGAAAATCTAAAAAGTTAAAAACAGCCAAACCGATTTTGTGAAACATTGCCCAGAAATCGTACTTTCTAATACAAAAAAACATACCCAAATCGGTTCGAACGTTTAGGAGCTAGGGTGCCACAGACATACGCACACACATACTTAGTTGTCAAACTAATAACATACCTCTTTTTGGGCTGTTGTTAATAAACTGTAACCTGAATTTAATTATAAATACAAAATAGTGTTTAGGTTTGAATGCTTTGTTTTCTCGTTTTCAATATTATATCAGGGAATAGGGGCTCACGCTCGTACACACGTCGACACACAAACTTAGAATATCCAGTATAATCTAACCTCACTTTTCATCGTCTTCCAGTACAATGAGAGATCAGTTTAATTTGGTTTAAAATAGCATTATTGGTCGTCGCGTCGTGCGTACCTAGTATTAACCTACTTAAAGGACACGCTCGTGCGTATGAAATCCATCAACCATAATAAACGAGTTTCTGGTTTCACTCCGAATAACAGAGAGTATTGTTATTGTTCTACTTACCAAAAAGTTTTGTTATTCCTGAACGAAAATAATCATTTAATTCCGAAGCTTCGGAGAACACAATTCATACGATGCCAGAAAAAAAAGAGTAAAAAAAAATATATAATTCAAAAATGGAGCGAACAGAAGTAACATGGGTCCATGCGTCCTTTCTCCCGTCAAGTCGTGTTCGTCCACATTTTAAAGTTATTCATAAAGTGCACTCGCAACTCCACATTTGCACAGGATAAAAAGTATGTTATCTTTGCCCGGACCAGAAAATAAATGTAAGTTGTAATGGAGCGACGTTATCGCAAATGACGATGAGATTACTGTGTAATGGCGGCTAAGCATAACAAAAAAGGTTGGCTGCTTTTGTGTGGAAGTTTCCACAATTTCCTCTACTTTTTAACATATTGAGGTGCTGCTTGCAGTTGCAGATTGGGCTTTATTCACTCGACTAGTTCTGGTGAAAGGGCCAAAATTGGCAATTATGTAATTTTGCGTCAAGCGCGTCACCGAAAATTGGGATCACATTGTTCCACGTTATTTCTACTGACGGCCTCTATGATGATTTCTCTGGATGAGTATTTTCTATAAAATACTCGTGGTGCGGTTTTAAACGGCTTCGGCCGTCTACGAAACCGTAGTTTCTTATCTGGTTTCGATGAAGGAATGATTTGTCCTTGTACGTAACTAGTTTCGATGGAGGATGTCTTTGTACGAAACCACGGTTACGTACAAGGAAGTTTTGCAAAAATATGAAATTTTACTAGTTATGAACAAGGAATAATAATTCTTTTATCA
Source organism: Diarsia dahlii (assembly GCA_949775195.1). NCBI lineage: Eukaryota > Metazoa > Arthropoda > Insecta > Lepidoptera > Noctuidae > Diarsia > Diarsia dahlii. The sequence continues at coordinate 20,213,752 of OX459195.1, forward strand.
AAACTAGCGATTTATGTCATAACTGGTTCAAGATCCCATAGCCACAAATGACAATCTGCAACGGAAAAATTTTAGACGCTGAAACGCGGAACGTTGCGTAAAAAAACAGAAAATCTTTTTGTTTTTCCTGCAGAATATTTGAACGCAGCACAAAGGTTTTCCCCTTTTATAATAATCGTAAAATAAACAAAACCATATTTTGAACCCACACCTAAAAAAACGTGTCAAACAAACGTCAGTTTTTATCTGGCACCAGATTTAAAAGTCAACAGCTTGCTTTGTTTGTTTTTCGGTCTAACCATTGTCAAAATACAGATTTACAACGATCGTCCACGCGTTTATTTCACGGTATTTTGCACTACATTCGGGTGAAACTTTCAGGGTAGCTGAAACTTTTTGATATGTGAAAAATCCTATCCATAATATGCCCGTGACACCGACGCGCGACGCGATAAAAACTTTTGTTACTTTTTTCTATGCACATGCGTCGTTACGCGAGACATATGAAACCGGCAATCGGTTGTATATAAATATCAGTTTTATTCTGAAAAATATTTTCTAACTACTAGCTACGGAAGCTTATCAAATGAGTTTGAACTTGCATTTTCTCCTTTTGTACACTAAACTTTACTTTTTTGAATGCTATTTCCGTATTACGAATACTGATGGCTTAGTGGGCGGGTAAATTACGATGAATTTTGTATCACGTAGAGCTTTATTTCTAATTTTAATAACATCATCAAAAATATTTAAAAAATCTAATATACACGCTCGTAATCCTCAAAGGGTAAGACAGATACGTACTTATAATACATACACATTTTGCAGTATTAGCTATTTTAAATCCTGTGGAGGCTTGCCTATTGGCCAAAGCCAGTTCAACAATGACAATAGTCAGCAATCAATAGTGACTTTTGCAACACGGAAGACAACCAACCTACATTACAACATTAACGAAATCTTCCTGATTTATATCTCGATTTAACTTCCACAAAATTGTCGTTAAACTCCCAAAGTGGAACCAACATTGCCAGCTTCTGGCAGACTTACCGAACGTTCCATAAGGAAACCGTTGAGTTTTTAATTTAGGGGAAAATTCTCTTAGAAGTAATAGACAAGGATGTGCAATCATGTGAGTACCTTAACTGCGTGAGTGTATGTTTTCCTTTCATGTTGCATCAAAAGCGATGTAAGGCACGCCAGCCTTTATTAAATGCTTACCTACATGCTGCTCTCAAAACGGTGAAGGAAAACATCGTGAGGAAACCGGCATGTCTTAGAACCAAAAAATTCGAAGACATGTGACATCTACCAACCCGCACTGGACACAGCCTACATAGCATAGCCATAGCCCATCCCTCTCCTAGAGAGGAGGCCTGAGTGCCTGCGGTGGGCACATTATAGGCTGATGATGATGATGATGCTTACAAGGGTGTAAAAGTATGCTTAATAAAGCCGGAAGGCACTCGTTATCCCCCATTTCGTTTTTTTTTGGACTAGACTTCAAAGTTCTTACTTTTTCACAAGTTTTAATGTTATAACTTTACTTTAAATACCTCTACGACCCACGTTCTCTTCAATGCACCTCTCAGCATAATGTTTAGAGTGCGTAACATTATGTCCAATCGTAAAACTTGATTTTTAACCGAAAAAAAATCATTAATTTCCCAGCAATATTTTTCGCGTAGAGTTACTTAATTTGATAAACAGAATGGTTGAATGACGGCCTCGAGACGGGTCCTTTTACACCTACCACCTGTCGGTGCATCGGGTTGTTCGAAAGAAATACCGCGCCCCCGGGGACAAAGGGCTAAGAAGGAACATGGGTGGTTTTTAGTCAATAGAAGTCTGACACCTTCCGCTTCGCCCAGAGCGGAAGAGTCATTAGATGATTTCCCACACTCCAAAAAAAAAGATAGTAGATACCTATCAATTTCATACTTCAAATGGAATTTAATCATTTATAATGAAATATCTTTTCAATGTAGTTCCGTTAAAATGCTTGGCATTTTGGCTTTTAATTTTACAACTTTATTTGATGTAAAATAAATCAATGTATGGAATGCTGGATGGAAAAATGCCTAATCACGGATAAATGCTAAACCAAATTAATGAATAAATTCATAAAATATTTCACCAAGACCACTAAACTTTTTCATGAAATAATATTATAACAAATGCAAAATTATTATTACCACTGCCGAAAAAAATACCTGGATCAAAATATTTTTCAGAGCAAACTGTTCCGTGTAAAGCTGTATTTTATTTGTAAACTTTTTTCATTACAGACCCCGAAAACACCCTTTTTCTCTCTATTGACAAATATTCACGTGCTGAAAAAGTTTTTTTCACAGAAATAAGGATCTGTTGTTTTAATAAAAATGAAAAGAATGTTTTAATGTGATGCTGGAATGAAAGCAAAAATAGAATTATTTACATATCTACCTAGATAATTCCACTTTGCTCATCTAAAATAAACCCTAATCAACAATAACAGGATTTATTTTCGGTTGATAGTTGTCCGGCTAAACTAATGATATGAATGAGAAAGGAGTGAATGCCACCTTGACGTCTTGTTAGAAGAATGGAAGATGTAAACGTGTTGCGCCGACCCCAAATATAATGGGTTATGGCCAGGAAGATGATGTTGCATGTTGATGATGATAGTTGTCAGGCTGGCAATTTTTTTGACAGAAGAAGCTTTATTTGATTTGATATCACAAAACATTACCTATCTGTAACGCTGATAGAATGTCACTTGTCTAGTCCTCTCAAGGCGCAAAGAACCAACCGTAAATACAAATTTCGCGGGCCACCTTGTCGCATTCACCTTAACATAATTCCGTTTTGTCTGAGATTTTCGATGTTAAGGTGAATGCGACAAGGTAGCCCGCGAAATTTGAATTTTCGTACGTTTTTTGCAATTTGCCGGTCAGTGTCTGCTTGTATGTTAAATAAAATAGGATTCGCGACCGTAACAAATGTGACTTTACTGAGTAATAATGATTAAAATCACCAATACAACCGTCTCAGTTCATATAAGTCTTTTGAATGCCTTTTTCAAGAGACTTCCTTGTCGCATTCACTCAAACTCAAATATTTTATTTCAATTAAGCCATTACAGGCACTTTTGAATGTCAGAAGGACGGAAGAAGAACGAAACTACGAGTGCAATACGTCATTCCAGTCACCACGCCGAACCACACGCCACCGAATGCCCGCAACAACGAACACTGCGAGCACGAAAGCACGCAGCGACGCAAACCGCAACAACGAATGCTCGAGACCCCGAATCACGGAACAACGAATGCACGCCGCAACGTGAAACCGCCGCCCCGCGACCCGGAGCCCCGCACACCCACCGCCACGGCACACACCGCCGCGCACCCCCGCACCCACAGCACTCGCCGGCGGTAACATCCGGCGCCGCGCAGCCCGACGCAGCAACTCCCGAAACGACGCATTGCACTCCTACGCTACAGTCACAATCACAAGGCATAATAACTTGTGAAAGTACTGCAGTTGCCAGTTCCCTAACGTAGATCTCATGAAGAAGAACGGGCAAGAAACTCCATGGACACTCTTTTAAATCAGAATTTGTTACAAAATCTTGGTACATTATACCATTCATGTTGAGATGGTATTTTTAGGAATTGAAATGAAATCACTTTACAACACAAAAGTTATCTATTAAAACACAAAAGTAATCTAATACAACACAAAAGTAATGAGTTTACGTTATATTATTATGTGAGAACTATGTAGCAACTATGTATCACCTTAAGAAAATCACCCACGCAAGTACTTGTAACTTAATAATATTCTCTTTATATCATACTTAGGTAGCCTCAATTCCTAGTACCGAAAGCTATTAAAAACAAACAAGGCAAGTTACAAGAGTTACTAATACCCCCCTCTTAACTTGACGAGGCGAAACTCCTCTCTTGTATATATCGAGTAAAATTTTGTTTAAAACCTCTTTGGTAAGTCCAATGTGTATAAAATTGAGTTCCTTACAAATTATGTTTTGAAGAAGCTTGAGTTATGTCGGAGGAGTTCGAATTGGGATCGGGAGGGACTTTATGCGAATTTAATTTGATCAGTTCGGTCGACGCTTGTGATCATTTTTGGATAGGGAAGCAAGTCAAGTAAGGGGTGGGGTTTACGAAGTGAGTTTTAGATGTTCTCTTATGATGACTGAGAAAGAAAGAAAAAGGATTTTTTAGTGTCACACAGGTGAAAACATCACACGAAGGAGATTCTAACGTCCTGTCGGGACTGCGGGCCCTGTCGGGGTTGCGAGTTGTTCGAAAAATATAGCGCAGCCTCGTGCACAAAGGGCTAAGAACGAACATTAGGTAGTCAGTAGAAGTCTGAGAATCCCTACCACCCCGCCCAGAGCGTGAGGAGTCATTTAATGATTTCCCACCCTTCAAAAAAAGGATGCTAACCCGCGTAAAGCTTATGTCTAGCACACAAGCGATACAAAAAGATCACGTAAAACAATTCCTACAATTGTATGACAGCTAACACGATGAAAAACCTACGATATTCACATATTGTTTCATTAAAACGCTCTAGTTAGGCACGTCGGAAACGAGACGCGTAAAAACGTGATAAAATTGTAATATACCAGAACAGCACAAAACCTTAAAACAAGCAAGTAACGTATCTTGAACCTTAGGCTTTTGTAATAAGAGTTGTGAATTGAATATTTGAGTGAAACTGCTAAGTTGGTAAAGTGGAAAAGTAAAGCCATACAAACAACGACTTCTGCCTTCGACAAGCAGTTTGTATAACAAGCGAAACGTAGATTTACGAGAATTCTAACTTTTCTATTAAAAAACTAATACGAAACAGACGGGTTTCTTGTTGGTAACGCGGTTGAAAGCGTTCTCAGAATTGTATTGTAGTACGAGTATGTAACGCGAGCACATTAAGTTTCCACAATCTGACAAATTTCTTTAATCGATTTTCAACTTTACCTATACTATAACTATTAAATAAAAGATCAAACGTACATTTGCTATTCGTATATATTAGAATTATATCTGACAATCCTGATATGTTCGTTGTCCTGGAAACCCACCATTGACAAACGTCAATCCAAAGACATAACAGCCCTCGGCCGTGATTCCAGTTGCTGCACTTGGGGTGCTGCCAACAGCTGGTCAAGATGACGGCGCCAGACCTTGCCGTCATCTGTGAGCACCTCATAGTGTAAATGTCCCAGGCGAGACAGGATCCTACCGAATGTCCACCTCTGATGCGGTGACGAGTAACTCCTAGCTTGTACCCTATCTCCCAGTTTGAATTGTCGTAAATTATCCGGCGATGTTCGGTAATGAGTGGAATTCTCTATTTTGAGCAGCATGGCGTGCAGCCTGGTTCTTACTTCCCTGCCAAACATCAACTGATAAGGGCTCTGGGTGTTGGGGCCTGGTGTACGTCTCAAACGGGTTTTAATAGTAGTCAGTTTGTCGACTAGATCACCGCTCTCCCCCTCCATAGATCGTAAAGCTCTCTTTATAGTCTGTACTGTGCGTTCTGCTTGACCGTTTGTGGCTGGGTGGTATGGTGCAATGGTTTTATGAGTTATGTTATAATCTCTGAGAAAATTTTTGAATTCTTGTGATATGAATTGCCGGCCGTTATCTGAAACGAGAATATAGGGTGCGCCAAAAGTGGAAAATATTTCTTTTAGTTTTCGAATACACCAAGAGCTGGTCGTTATTTTGGCTGGAATTATTTCAACCCACTTTGTGAAGGCGTCGATTATAATGAATAATTGATAACCAGACACTGGGCCAGCGAAATCAATATGGATTCGTTGCCAAGGGCCACTTGGCTCTTCCCAATGGTGTAAAGGAGCTTTTGCTGGTTGGTTTTGCTCTAGCCGGCATGCTCTACATGATTTCACTTTGTTTTCAATGTCTCTGTCCATGTTTTTCCAGTAAACGTAGCTACGTGCTAATAATTTCATTTTTAAAATCCCAGTGTGACCAGTATGCAATTCATTAAGAATTTGCGAACGTAAAGTAGAAGGAATAATAACCCTTGCACCTTTCAAAATACAATCATCCTGTAGTGTAAATTCATTGTCATTATACCCAAGTTCTCTCAAAGAACGTCCTGTTTTTAATGCTTGTAGTAAGGGAAGTATTTCTTTGTCTTCTTTTGTTTCTCGGGCTATAATATCTGGGCTTACTTCGATTTTGTATATTTGTTGTAGCTGAAATTGTGAGTGTTATTATTATTATTATAATTTATTTATTCAACAGTTTTACAATTACACATAAATAATAAAGTTGGTGCAAACATAAACTCATTCGAGATTAACCGTGCACCAAAATCAACGACGACATAATTCAAACAGATTAAACAATCTTAAGTTCCACAATATTTAAGTAACAGCAACAAAACAGCAGCGAGGGTGGGTACGCACCGAAATATTTTCTGTTACCTTACAAACTTCAAGTAACGAACATCGGTGACCATCGTGAACGTAGGAATGAGGCTCAGCTCGATACAGGTTGTTGCAGAAAGTATTATACACCTACTAATTAGTTATCACTAATTTGTAAGTAATGTTGTTTTAATTTGTGTTTTATGTTTTTACAAGTTATTTTGTCCCTCAATGATATAGGTAGTTGGTTAATAAGATAAGGTATTATATACTTTAACGATCTCTTGCCGTGTAAGTTTCTGTACTTAGGAAGTGACAATTTAAGATTGATGACACTACGAGTATTAATTCCCATATTATTTAAAGTTTTCCTTACCTTCAAATTTTCATTAAAAAATTCTTCTTTTAATAGCGTATATTTTACTTTTTCATGTATTGGTATTATTTTACAAAATTCAAATAGTTTGCGGTTGTCGTTTTTGTAGTGTTGATCTTTGTTATTATCATGAACTTTTTCCACTGGAAATCTGGATAAGTAATCAGCATTAGAATTGCTTGCAGAACTTCTGTATTCTATCTCATAGTTGAAGCCGGATAGAAAATGAGCGTAATGAAAAAGTCTCATCGTGCTCATCGCTGGTAGCGTCTGGTGCGGGTGAAAGATCGATGTTAATGGCTTGTGATCGGTAACTAATGTAAATTTTCGACCGTAACAGTAGTGAAAGAACTTTTTAAGGCCCCAGTAGATAGCTGTAGCTTCTTTATCAATTTGACTGTACTTCTTCTCACTGCTTGATAAAGATCTAGAAGCAAAAGCAATAGGTCGTTCAGAACCATCAGGTAATCTATGCGAAAGCACTGCACCTAACCCTAAAGGCGAAGCGTCTGTAGCTAGTATAAGTGGCTTTTTAGGATCAAAATGAATCAATACCCTTTCGCTCAAAATTTCTTCCTTTATTTTTTTAAAACTTTCTTCACACTTGGGAGACCAGGTAAATATAGCCCTTTTCTTAAGTAGCTCGTTTAGAGGACTTGTAGTAGAAGCCATATTGTTAATAAATTTATTGTAATAATTGGCCATCCCACGAAAAGTTCTCAATTCGTTTATGTTGGTAGGGCGTAAAGTGCTGGTAATGGCTTTTATTTTGTCTTTATTCTTATGTAGTCCGTTTTTGTCGATCGTGTGTCCAAGGTAGTTAATGCATTGTTTAAAGAAGTGACATTTTTCTTTATTCACTCGAAGGTTACTCTCTTTAAGTTTTTGGAGGACCTGTCGTAATCGTTGCAGTAGCTCATCTTCACAGGAGCCCTGTATAATAATGTCGTCGAAAAAGCATTTAACTCCTGACAGATCCTGTAGTAGTTTGTCCATGAATCTCTGCCACAGGCTTGGTGCTACTTTAACGCCGAACATTAGTCTATTAACTTTGTACGTTCCTTTGTGCGTACTCAAGGTTTGCATGTGAGCGCTTTCTTCGTCCATTTCCATATTCAAATATGCTTGTGTAATGTCTAAAGTGCAGAAAAGCTTACCTCCGTTCATTTCAGAAAATATGTCTTCAATTATAGGTATGGGGTATTGTTCATCTTTTATTACTTTATTTAGAGTAATCTTGTAGTCAGCACATAATCGAATACTCCCATTTGGTTTTACTATTGGAACAATAGGTGTTCCCCACTCGGCATGGTCAACTTTCGTAAGCACACCCTGTGTACATAGTCTTTCTATTTCTTCATCAACTTTTGGTTTCAATGCGTATGGAATTCTTCTTGGTTTAATAAAGATCGGCTGAGTATTTTCTTTTAAACTTAAATGAGCTTTGTGATTTGGAATTTTGCCTAGGTCTGATGTAAATACAGATGAAGAAAATTCTTCTAACAATTGTTCTAGATTGTTATTATGAATTGTAGTTTGTACTGTTCTTATATCTGCTATATCAATATCATGTAGTTCTTTCATCCAGCTTCTGCCAAAAATTGGGTCAACATTTTGATCAATGATGTATAGTTTTCCATAAAACAATTGAGTGTTGTACAAACATTTAACGTATGCTACTCCAATCGGTCTAATGATTTCTCCAGTGTATGTTCTCATCTTAATTTCTGTTTTAAATATTTTCTTTTGTATGTTCATGTTTTTGAAATCATTTAGGGATATTGAAGATAACGTAGCACCGGTGTCAAATTCCATACATACAGTTTTGTTTTCTATTTTCAGAGTAATCGTATATTTCTCCGATATTTCATTTTTGACCAAGTTAATATCTGCAATATTGTCTTGACTAATGTTACTTGAAGATTCATTTACTTGATGTGAGTTGGTATATCTTTGTAAACAGACTCTTGCTAGGTGGCCTATTTTCTGACATTTTCGGCAAGTGCTTTTTATGGCTCCACATTCGTTTGCTCTGTGGTCATCTTTTCCACATCGAAAACATTTTCCTTTAAGGTCTCTAATGGTTATTGGTAATCCTGTATTAACCTTATTATGCACAGGTGGGCTATGGTTATAATCAGATGTTTTGGCTGTAGGTGTTGTTATTTTGTTGATTGTGTTAGGTTTTTGAATATCTGAGGACATTGTTGCGTTTTCGTTCTTTCCCATTTCTGTAGCAGTGGCAATCTGCACCAATTGTGAAAATGAGGTTGTATCTTTTTCCTGCAGTATTTTCGACCGAATTTCCCCATCATTTAACCCTCGAATGAGTTGTAGGCACAAAAAACTATCAGAAGTATGTTTTTTACAGTTATGACATTTGAACTCACAATTTGAAGATAGTTTTTTAAGCTCGGAGGCGTATGTGACCACAGTTTCCTCTTGTTGTTGCATGCGAGATATAAATTTGTGTCGCATTGTCCAAATACTGGGTTTAGGATCAATGTAATCATCTAAAATCTTTGTAATCTCTTCGAAAGTCATGTTCAAGGGATCTTCTGGAGAGCATAAATTACACATTCTTTCGTGTAGATCTGGCGAAATCGTGCAAAGTAGTACGTACACTTTTACCTTACCATCTGTAATATTGTTCAGCAAGAAGTAAACCTTTAATCTGTTGGTAAAATTCGTAAAAGTTTCGTTCTCTTGGAACGGCTGAAAGTTCATACGAAACGGTTTATCTTTGATGCTGATTGCTGTTTCGTAACTTGACTGTGTGTCCGTTGCACTACTAGGAGGCACAATTGTAATCTCACTTTCCTTTTGTAATTGTAAGAATTTTGAACGTAATTTAGTATATAATTCTTCAACTTCGAACCTGTAATCTATTTCTTTGTATAATTCATTATCCTCGGTTTCTTTTTCAATTTCGTTTTGAATCTCTTGAAATTTTGAAAAATTCTCTTTCAGTGTTTGTAGTCGTGTTGCAATTTCTTCAATAGAAAACTGTAATTCCTCATTGATATAGTTTTCAATCCTTGTGAATGTTCCTCGTAATGAGGATCGTATGCGTTTTAACTTTTTAACTTCGGCCATCTCGTCGCCAATATTAAATAAAAGATCAAACGTACATTTGCTATTCGTATATATTAGAATTATATCTGACAATCCTGATATGTTCGTTGTCCTGGAAACCCACCATTGACAAACGTCAATCCAAAGACATAACAATAACATTACAGCATTAGGTTCAAAGTCGATTGCGAAAATTTGACAGTTCCGGGTTGCCATCTGTACATTTCCTTAAGTATGTACTTGTAAAGGATGAATTAATTGTGTCTTCAAAGAGTCATAGGAAAGGCACTTTGAAATCAAGTCAAAGATATTTTTTGTCTTGTCGTTTTTAACGCAAGAAATTTGCAAGCACCGTGTTTTAAAACTCTAAAATTTTGTATTCATGTAGGACAACGACTCGGTTTTTAAAAGGCTATAAAGCTATGTCATCCTTATCAAAGTGATCGTCGCACGAACATGCATCCTTCACGTTCATAACCTTTGATTAGGACGCGGGTTAATTAATGTTTAATCTGTGATGTCTTTCAGTCAGTTCAATGCCCTACATATCCTATCCTGATCCCAAAGTGATATAATATGTGAAACTAGCTTTTTCCCGCGACTTCGCGTTCGCGTGGCAATCGAAAGATAACATACTATGTCCTTTCCCAGGATATAATTTTATTACCTTGCTAAATGTCATTACGATCCGATCAGATCATCATCAGCAGCCTATAATGTTCCCACTGCAGGGACTCAGGCCTCCTCTCTAGGAGAGGGATGGGATGGGGAGGGATGGATCCACCACGAGGGCCCAGTGCGGATTGATAGATGTCACATGTCTTCGAATTCCGATCAGATGTTTAGTCAAAATTTAAGGCAACAAACAAACCAACAGAATTACTTTCATAAGAATTAAGTATGAATGTTGCTAATTTAAAAGACGCTTTGGCCAAAAATTGCAATTTTATAGGCAAAAAACTCAAGAACCTTATTACAAATCTGGACCCCAAATTAAAAATCAACTCAAAATTCATTCAGAAAAGCAAACATGAAACAAAATCGAAATATATCCAAGAGCTACTTACTCAAGAGCCTTACAGAAGGACCTTTGATCAATACCCCTTAATTTATGAAGTCCCCGTACACATTAATTTGGTCCGGACCAAGTTGCTCGGTCCGATAAACGAGCTTGAATCAGAATTTCTCTCACGGACCTTTCTGGGCGGAGTTACGACTGCTAACACCTGATTAAGAACGCTTGTATGTTTTGAGAACTTGTGAAATTAATCTTAGATGAAGTTGGGATTAAAAATCTATCCGTAAGTTGTTTGAGTTGTTTTTTTAACCCACGACCAAAAAAAAGTGGTGATATAAGTTTACCTAGTTGGTCTTTTGGTCGCAAGCGTGACTGCCCAGCACGAGGTTCTGCGTTCGATTTCCGGATCATGCAATGTGTTATTGGGTTTTTCCATTTCTCAGTACTTAGTAGTTACAGAGTCTGTATTTGTGAACGGTTGATGACAATGGGTTCGCCCTTAACTAAATTCCAACTTATTATTAAACAGACACACTTTGGGAGATATAGAGCAGCGGTGGCCCAGTGGTGGTGGCCCCGACTTCCGAACAGTAGGTCGTGGGTTCGAACCCAGGCAGGCACATTACTTTGTGTAATTTATTTCATCATCGCTGCTCTCAAAACGGTGAAGGAAAACATCGTGAGGAAACCGGCATGTCTTAGAACCAAAAAATTCGAAGACATGTGACATCTACCAATCCGCACAGGGCCCGCGTGGTAGATTATAGCCCATACCCTCTCAAAAGAGAGGAGGCCTGAGTCCCTGCAGTGGGAACATTAATAGGCTGTTGATGATGATGATGATGACACTTTGGGAACAATATGTTGGTGTCCTATCACAAATTACTTATTATTATTACTGCAAGGGAAAACTTGGCAAAAAAACCCAAAGAAAATTCTCTTAATGTAGGTATCACAGGGGAAAGCAAGACTGTCTGTATGTTCAGCTTCGACGGGTAATACTTATACCGAATCATACAACGAAATTGGTTACAAAATCCGATTCAAATAGGAAAGTAATATTTTTATAATAATTTCGCACGGATGAAAGTCACGGGCATCACTAGCATTGGTTTGTCACACGACCACAGAAAACAGCTACTTTACCAGTAAACTTAATAAAGTAATATAACGCACTTACTAAATCGAATTAGTAGCCTCGCTTCCTAACTCGAATAAAATTAAAAAGGATAACTTGGAAGAAGAAATTACATTTTTATACGGACAACGTAATACGAACGACCATAAATCTTAATCTGGTTTAATTAAAACCTTACGTTTATTAAAGTTAATTATGTTTTTAGTTAAAATGTCGGGATCTTTCGTGTTGGAAAAGTTTGTAACGGTAGAAACACGACGTACCGATTTAATGAACAGATACACATATTCCACAATATGGATACCACTTTTTATAGGGACCTGTATGATACATCACGTATGAAATTTGAAATAATGTTTTTGTTTTTTTTTTTTAGTTTGTATCATCTTTTATAAAATATTGTTTATCTTTATTTTTCTTCAAATTTATTTTTCTTTGATTTAGCCCTGCTACAGCTAACGTTTGTTTACAGTTTGTTTTTATTATATAACATAGTAATCTGTGGAAAATGTTGTGGGTAGTATATTTGTTAATTTTAATTTTTAAGAAGTTTTTAAGGTTGTGTATACTTAATATACTACTGTTTGTTTTCCCAAATGAAATAAATAAATAAATAAATAAGATAGGTATTTCTCTTGTCTTACAACTATACACTACACACGTCAATCAATACATACATACAATATACATAAACTCACGCCCTTTTCCCGTGGGGTTCGTAGAATCACAGAACGCCAACTGCTACGATTCTTACATAGGTTCTCCTTTTGCTTTTTTCGCCCACGTCCAGTGTAGATAATAATAATAATAATATTCCACAACTATCACACAACGCCATCTAGTCCCAAGCTAAGCAGAGCTTGTGTTATGGGTACTAGACAACTGATAAACATACTTGATGTGTGTATTATAAATGCGTAAGATTGCGAGAATGGCACACAGATAGTTCGTAGCCTTTTTTTATAACCCCTCCCGCTCTTGGGCAGAGCGAAAGGGAGTGTCAGACTTCTACTGACTAAAAACCACCCATGTTCCTTCTTAGCCCTTTATGTCGAGGCCGCGGTATCTCTTGTTAACAACCTGCAGCCCCGACGGGATAGTTCATAGCCTGGCTAGCAAATAGAGAGAATTACCTAAACTAGTATTTAAGTAGTTAGTTTTTAGTAGTTTTTTTTGTATATAAGTATGTTTATCAGTTGTCTAGTACCCATAATTCAAGCTCTGCTTAGCTTGGGACTAGATGGCGTTGTGTGATAGTTGTGGAATATTATTATTATTATTATTTATAAACTTCACATTTGTATACACTAAATTATCTGCATTTACATCAACCAACAGTTTTAATTATAATAAATTCTGTGTACCAAACGTTCTTGGTTGCATTCAATGATATGACCATAGCATGTTCGGAGTAACGAAATACAGTCCATGTTTAGATGTACCTAAATAAGAGTCCTAAAAGCTTTGAGACTTTGTTACGTAGGAGCTTTACCCTTCAAGAAATACAAATTAATGTGAATTTTATCTGAAGTACGTGTGACACAAATAGATTGAAAGAGCCCTATTTTCAACCGACTTCCAAAACGGAGGAGGTTCTCAAGTCGTCTGTATGTTCTTTTTTTTATTTTTGTTTTGTATTATGTAATTAACTGCACCTTTTTTCTTGTTTATGTCTCAATTAAATACATGTTGTTCAATAAAAACAATCCAAATGCAATTCTTTATTTAATGCATTTTCATACAGTCAGCCAGAGAGTAAGTAGGGTTCTGTATAAATTACATACTAGCTTTTGCCAGCGGCTTCGCCCGCGTGAAAATTACGATTTTCCATACAAACTTTCATCCCCTATTTAACTACCTTAGGGGTTGAATTTCGAAAAGTCCTTCCTTATTCCTTGTCTACATTATAAAGGGAACCTCTGTGCAAAATTTCAGCTTTCTAGGTCCAAGGGTTTGGGCTGGGCGTTGATGAGTCAGTCAGTCAATCAGTCAGTCAGGACTTCTCTCTTTATTTATATAGATTTACATTTTAATTGTGATTGTGAGAAAATGAGGAAATAATCTTAATTGGAAATCAGAAACTTCATTAAACCATGTTAACTCAAAGAGTACAATAACAAAAGTAATTAAAATACGAATATTATCAGCAGAGGAATTTAAAGTTTTATAAATATCTTGTTCATATACAATACCTCCTGGGAAAAGACAAAATCGTTCTTATTATTTGATACAATATATTAAAAGAATTACTTTCTTATTTTTTTATATCTGAAAGGATTATACCAATGTCATTACCAGACGAAATGTGAAACATAAAATTAATATTCATGAATGTAAAAATATAAATGAATTCTAAAATACATGATTTTTGCTATGGGTTTGGCATATCCGTGTGGATTAAAAACTCCTTAAGTTAACAAATAATTTAAAAAAAATGTTTTTTTTTTTTCTGTTCCCAAAGTACTACCATTTTCTTAAAATCTAACAAACTTTTTAAATGTGACAACACCGTCTTCGGCAGTAATAGGCTCTATCGTCAATTGTTTGTTTATTGTATCACCGTCCACACCCCTATAAGTTTCCTCATTTTATTAATATTTATTAAGGGTACATTTTTTACTTATTACCCAAAAAGGATTACATTATTTTTAGAATCTAATCTCGATACCTAATATTTAATACCCTCAGGGATAGAACAGGGTTTTTTAAAAAAGTGTATATTATGAATGTAATTAAAATAAATAATATTAGGCTCAGAGATAAAGGCTTTGTTTAATAATTAACATTCACCTTTAGGTACTCCTTGCAAAAAAGGTTTCATGTTACTATGTATTTAAGGTTATTTTATTACAGGACATATCATCCAGACCATCTCATTAAGAAAATACAAATCTACTAAAAATATGAAGGTTTTTGGGCAATAACCAGGTCAAAAGTAGGCTCATTTATATTTTCTATTTCTTTGTCACCCTATGTTGGGGGATAATAATAATAATAAGTTAATTTATTTCTCTCACAATGGTTTTGTAGCACTTAACAGTTTGGAACACTATAATATTCACATTGTGAGAGCTGGTGCCTGAAGTAGGTTTAAAAAAAACCTGTTTTACAGGTCACCAGGCCTCACCTAGTGGCATCATTAATAACAGGCAGGTAACATGTTTTCTACCAAACAATTATAAACAACAAAAAAAAAACAAAATAAACAAATGAACAGCAAGAAATAAAATAAAATAACACAACCAGAGCAGTCACAGGGTGTGTGTAAATTGGTATTAGAATGGTGGTGCGTGTGTATGTGAATGGTGATGAGAGTGTATATTATAATGGTGGTGATTATGTTGGAATTTGAATCAAGTATTAGGTATGCATTTGGGTGGAGCAACTTTTCTGTGTCATCATAGGAAAGCGTTTTCAAGAAGTCAATTACTTTTTTCTTACAACTGGGTTTGTGTAGGGGATATATATTTTGACCCTTGTTGATGACATTGTATAAATAATCTCATATGTAACAAAAATATTTGTGGGACTGACGCAAACGGAAGAACTTTGTATTACAAAAAGTACCCTTTCTTCGCTTAGCCTTCAATAGATCCGGATCATAAACCAGCTGTGAGTGCTTTTTAAGGATTGTATGCAGAACGAAAGTTTGTCTTAAAGTCAGTACGTCCCACTTTTTGTATAAGTCGACTGTAGGAAATCGGAAGGGAAGACCCGCAGCAACCTTAAGTATCGCGCGTTGAGCTCTTTCCGCCTCTATCAAGTTTGTTTTAGCAGAACCTCCCCAGGAGATGATGCTGTAGTCGATAAGCGACTGACACAAGGCAAAGTAGACCATCTTGATGGTACGATGGTTTGGTATGGTTAAATATGTATATAAGTTTGCGCAATCTTGTTACCAGGACGTCTATATGTGGTTTGAAGCTGAGAGATTTGTCTAAAGTAACTCCAAGGTATTTTATGTTATCTGCCTTTTGGAGGGAAGGACATACGCAGGGCTGGTGGGTTGACCAACACGTATGAGCCGTAATTGACAATGAACGTGCGGGTAGCAAGTTCGAGCGATGTGCAAATACCACGTAATTGGTTTTTGTGACATTTAGAGTCAACACCTTATTCCGCAAACATGCAACAACTCTGTTAAGACCCTCCTGAGCCACACCAAAGACCCTATCCCAGCTGAAGAAGTGAGCAGTGTCATCGGCGAATGT
Organism: Diarsia dahlii; assembly: GCA_949775195.1. Classification (NCBI taxonomy): domain Eukaryota; kingdom Metazoa; phylum Arthropoda; class Insecta; order Lepidoptera; family Noctuidae; genus Diarsia; species Diarsia dahlii. The sequence continues at coordinate 20,229,976 of OX459195.1, forward strand.
AAAAATTTTACCATTGCCAAGGTGAAGCCGGCACAGGTCGTCGATGTAGATCAAGAAGAGGGTGGGTCCGAGTATACTGCCCTGAGGCACACCAAAGGTTAGTGACTCCTCACCGCTCACCATCCCATCAATTCTAACTTGTTGTTTTCGGTTAGATAGGTAGTCCTGGAATGATTTTAGCGGAAGACCACGTACGCCCATGTTTTCCATTTTGTGCAACAAGTGTGGGACAGAAACGTGATGCGGAACGGGATGCGGGTTGTTCGAAAGATTTTTAACCACGGTATCTCCGGTGGTTAAAAACTACCTTCCTTCTTAGAAGGAAGGTAGCTTGTGTCACACTCTGGCCACACACACATTTCGCCAAACTCGAAAAACAAGAAATCCAAAAAAGAAACCCAATGTAGGAGATTGCGGGACAAACCCGAATCTTTTCACAAGGATTAGCGAATAACAGCATTATGGGACAGTGGGACACAAACAGCCAGGTTTTTTTTTTACATTTTATTTAAAATTGACAGTTTCCAATTCGACAGTTAAACAAAGCTTGTAATATGCTCAATAAGAGACTGGTGGCGTTGCAATCTTGCGTACTATCCCGCGGCCAATGTTAAAGTATTCGTGGGTCATCTTCATCATAGGCCACGAAAATAAACTAAATGACATGATTAAACTGCAGCATAATGATGACATAGTTGACAACCAACATGAGCATGACTGGCAGCATATACATCCCAGCAGGCTCGAATCTGGAGGTAATGCGCAATGGTTTTTGGAGACTGCAGTTGACACGTAAGCCGTAGCTTAACTGAGACTATATTTTGAGGTTGCTGCACGGTGAAGTTCGAGTGATGTGACGTGTTGCAAGAGCGCAGTCCCGTGATCATTTCGGAGGGCTCTTCAGCAAGACCGGTTCGTACGGTTCGTACCATTGTGTTGAACGAATTAGTCACCTATAATATGCGTTACCTTGGTTTGGACATGTGATGCAGAGAAGTGAGAAAAATGTAGTGAGGAAAAGGTTAAGTATGAATGTAGACATATAGAATGGAATAATGACAACATTATTTTGCCCGCAACTACCTCAAGCAGCATCTCAGTTAATGAATTTTGGAATTGTTATAAAACACTTACTCATTATCATTGTATTGTAAAGTCCGGCTAACACCCGATGTAATTTCACCCCTTGATTCCTCTCCATCTGTCCGGCTAGTAATGGCATTATCATCACAGATATGTAAGTACAGAGGACAAGCACAATTCTCAGAGCGTCATCGCCATACCCGCCCAACTGAAATTTAATAAATACAGGGAGTAAAAGGCAGCTGCAGGTTTTTCGAAAGAAATACCGCGGCCCCGGACACAAAAGGCTAAGAAGGAAAATGGGTGATTTTTATTAAATAGAAGCCTGACACTCCCTTCCGCTCGGCCCAGAGCGGGCCACCAGCCAAAAAAAAAAAAAGAAGGGACAGCCTGCAAACGGGTAGGGTACATTCAACTCTTATTTTGAATCATATTCCACCGAATTTTTTCTCAGAAAAAAAAAACCATTTTTAATGGTTTTTTGAGTTACCTACTATTCCTTTATTTTAGTACATTTTCTGTACGTACCACAAAAAAAAACAACAATGGATGATGAAATAATGTAACGAGTTCATCGAAGTCGTCTCGCTTGCCGTTTAGTCCAGTCATTTTTGATTTTATCTGCGGAATAATTCCTAGTGGGCTGAATTTTTGTATTATTCTTTCTTTTCTTTTTTTTTTTAACAAAACGTTGCCCCACACTAGGAATTTCTCCTGTATCGTGGGTGCGTTCACAAACATTTAAACTCACATACACAAATACGCAGATCCGGAACAACTATCTGCAGGTCTTACAAACATTTGTTCCGTGCGGGGATCGAACCCGCGACACGCAGCGCAGCAGTCCATTACTTGAGCCACTGCGCTAAACGTGCCGTCAATTATACCTTTATTACGGCATTGTAATGAAGATGTGAAAAATCGACATTGATATCGTGTCGGTTAAAGAAATTATCAAGGTCAAAAGGTCACGAAAATCAGTTTTTCGCAAATATCTCGCGACCTATTACTCGGAGGTCAATCGCGGTCATTATAATATTGTTCCTAGTAAAATAATCTACAAAAAATGAATCTGGCATTTTTCTGTAAAATCAACTATTTTCGGTGTAGAGCGGTGATAAAGCGAATAGAATGCACTCACATAGGGTATACCATAAAGACGTTAACTCTATTGGTTTTTAACCGACTTCCTTAAAGGGTATACTCTCGAGGTGGTCCCATTGTCACCAAGTTGGGATCTGATGATGGGATCCTTGAGAAATCGAGGGCAAACCTCAAATTTTATAGGCACACATTCCGTTTTCCATATATTTTCCCAAGCTGTTCAAGTATTTGTTTCTGATAATCATAATTTCATGTCGAAACCATGTTAAAAAAACGCGTCTTGCATTCTCTACCTCGTAGGTGGTGAGGAAACGAGTGCTAGTCGCTTTCTCAGCGCTCCGCTCTACTCCGAAATCGGTTGATTTTACAGAAAATTGCAAGATTCATTTTTTGTAGATAATTTTACTAGGAACTACATTATAATGACCGCTATTGACCTCCGAGCAATAGGTCGCGAGATATTTGCAAAAAAACTGATTTTCGTGACCTTTGACCTTGATAACTTCTTTAGCCGACACGATATCAATGCTGATTTTTTACATCTTCATTACAATGCCGTAATAAAGGTATATACAAAAATTCAGCCCACTAGGAATTATTCCGCAGATTGCGGTTCAAAATGCCTAAAATGACTGGACTAGTTCGCTACGTGCGTTTTGCGTTACATTGCGTAAAGGGAACTAAAACAAATCGAATTTATTGGATTCCTATAACGTTCTTGAAATAATTTCTTGTACCGGTTATCTTAGTATGATATACTGAATTCACCCCATCAGTCTGCGGAGGGCTGTTCCTTACACCCTGAATTACCACAAAGCTTTCTCTAAAGCAAACAAGTCGCTACAAAATACTTACATTTAAAATATACGTGTAAAATATTTCGTACGATACCAAAATGTACTGTGTTACTGATATGATCAGCGAAAAGAAATACTGAAAGAAAAAGTCTAAGTAATTAATGTAATTCTAACATATTAAACTATTCATAAGTATTTGGTATTAAACTAATTATGTAAGAGCAGTCAGTGGTGGCCCAGTGGTGGCGGCCCCGACCTGCGAACAGTAAGTCGTAGGTCCTTTGTGTAATTTAAGTACCAGCATTGCTCTCAAAACGGTCAAGGAAAACGGCATATCCAAGAACCAAACATTTGGAGACATTTGTGCTATCTACCAACCCGCACTGGGCCCGTGTGGTGGAATAGCCCATTTCCTCTCATAGAGAGAAGTTCTGTGTCCCAGCAGTTGGAACATTATAGGCTGATTATGCCTATTTGTATAGCATATAAGAAATCTACAAAATAACAATACCTGGCGTCCAAAGCTTATCGTCACTTTTTCACAGCAGTTCATCAAATCTCGATACAGTTCTACCCATTCTTGTATCTGCTCCCTTGTGATATCACATTGCTCATCCGAACTACTATCACATCTTTCTACTCTCTTCTGAGTGGATGATATCATCAGAGTCAAACTATTAGTCAAATTAACTACTATCATTATAACAACATATACCATTAGGTGCTGAAATACTACAGTAATTCTTATAATTGCTTGAAATGCCACTAAAGGAATTAATATAGTCTCCGGATTTGACGGTTTGCATGATATAAACGCTACCAAAGATCTGTAGGTTGAAAAAACGAAAGAAGCCGAAACAAAAGAAATACCGGAGAAGAATATTTTCTTTAGAGTATTGATTAATTTCTTATCATCTTTGAGATGTGCAGAAACACGGCTTATACTTCTTAAATATGACATGAAGGCACGGCTGTAACAAATGCCGGTCACGATACATGAAATACAGTCGAAATACGAAGATATTCCAAAACAAAGAAATATTAATGTTAATTGATTATAATCATAATCTCTTCCGAACACCAAATATAATTTATATATTACAAATATAGTGTGCAATAAAATGTGTAAGAGTATTTGGATGATAATAAAATATTTCTTGATCTTCTTCTGGCTACAATAGTTCCTGTAAATGCCGAAGAAATTCTCTATAAACAGTAAAATATTCAACCACTTGAATGAAGACATTTTAGTTTGTAATAGGGACATAGATTTCCACTGAAAAGTTCGATCGAAATTAAACATAATATTACTATACTAGTGTAGTGGAAGCAATTTCATAATCGAACAGTAAATACTTTTAAATAAATGATGGGCAAATATGTTTGACGGCCTATCCTTTAAAAGGTACCTACATCATGTTCGAATAAGCTAATGTTGTCATTTAACTTATATAAGGTCCCATTAAAATAGGTGGACAAAATTTCAGAAATCATTCAGACCACCAAAACAAGGACGATGGTAAAAAAAAATAAGAAAAACGCATTTAAGTACCTACTCCTAAAGGATGAGTTTGTTCTAGAGTACCGTGGTACCGTGCAATTAATTATTTGAAGTAAAAAAAAAACACTTTACTTGATGTTTTTTTTTTGTATAGATATCTTTGGTTAGACCTACTGAACGCTGTGTTAAAATTTGTCCACCTATTTTAATGGGACCTTATATATTAAGAAGACTAATAAATAAATGTTATGTTTTTGCGTTACCTCCACAAATAGAATCAGGCTTATAACCAGGATACAGCAACGCCTCCCAACCAGCAAAAAAATAAATACTTTAGAAAATATTCATATTATAAGACAGAAAGATAGTATACGTGGTACAGTTCTTGTTTTTTTTTTGGTGAATGGGATATCATCAAATGATTCCTCCCGCTCTGGGTCGAGCGGAAGGGAGTGTCAGACTACTACTGACGAAACCACTCATGTTCTTTCTTAGCCCTTTGTATTCCGGGGGCGCGGCATCGGTTACTTGGTACTTTCATCAATAAAATAAACTGTGATATTGTATCATGATATTGTAAATGAGATAAGTGAAGCGTATTTAACCTACTGCTAAGTCATTCGATTTCAATATCTAGACAATATGTGTCTCGTTTCACCAATATCCAATACTTGGTCACAAGGCACATGGCCCATTGAAAAATATTGGCAGTGGATCGGTTTGGGATTGACAGTGGATCGGTTTGGGGGATCAGACCGCAACAACTCATTATAATTGAGTTTGTCAGGCACGCCCAGTAACGTAGTTATAGTAATGGCTGTTACTTCAGGTGGCTTGGGTTATTGCGTGGTTATATTTGCTAGTACCTTCCACCTACGGCTTCGCCCTCGTATACTCACTTTTTCACTGCCTCCGTGGTCGAGTGGTTTCATGGAGCACAATAACCAGTGGAGAGCGCGTGCGGGGGCTACCGCGGGCGCTAAACATACGCTATATCAAGCGTACGCGGCGAAATTTTGCTCAGTCGCAAAAATTGTAGGCTAACGCACGAACGTCACGCGCTCCCGTTTTGAAAGCATTTATAACGAAAAATAATGCCTAGTTGTGCAATTAAATGGTGTGGAAAGTGTACTACAACTTCAAGTTACACAAAAGATGGGATAACATTTCACAGCTATGTGGTTTTCTATTCAATTTTATCAAAACAATGAAAAAATAATCAAATAATTGCTGTCTCTTTCTGGTACACTGATTTGCACTAATGCAGTTGTCTCTTTCTTTCATGATAGTGATGTTCGAGTTCGCAGTATCGCGACGGTTTATGGTATCGATATAATTTAAAATATAAGTTCTTAAAATACCTTATATTTTTTTGTTTCATTATTGCTATATTTTCAAACATGCTTATTCCCTTGGCTTTACTCGCAAATGTGTATAATACTGGCATAAACTTGTACATAACAGTAAAATATGTAAGTGTATGATATCTCTGCGTGCCTTTTACACAAAATTTAGACGCGTTGCTTGGAATCTATTTGAATCATTGCAATCCTAGACAATAGGGGATCGGACAAAAAAACTAATTAGTCCGTCAGATAGATTTCCAAAAAATATTGACCACATATTTTTTCTTTTTTCACGTAAACAAAAAATGAAGACGATATAGTGCTTCGAAAACTCGTGTGACCGGCATATGATGGTACATTTTGTACCTTTAAGTGACGTTTCAAGCCCCACTCCATGATCTTTGACGCGCTTTATCTTCGTCAATTTTTATTGATTTGATAAAACAAAAAACACGTATTCAATATTTTTCGATAATCTAACTGACGGACTAAACAGAATCATATTTTTTTGAGTCAGTCCGATCCCCTATTATGTTTTTTTAAATGTTTTTATATAGGCCAGTGTAGGTATGGAACAGACGTTATCAATTTTAGTTTTGGAGTAAAGGTGGCCAATACGCACATCGGCATGTGAACACATTGCTGGCAGTGGCGTGCCTGCAGAAAAACGGAGGCAAAGGCCTATGAATAAACCTACACGATAGGGATAAAAAAAAATTGGTTCGATTGTGTAGCCTTGCTATGGAACGAGGACTTTATTTTTTTTTATTACCAATTTTATTGCAGTATCGGGTTAACCTGCGTCATATACACCATTTAGGGTGCGAGAAGCATGGTCCTACGACGCACCGTTTCCGAGTTATGGGCGTTTTAAATTATTGTACCAAAATAAGTTAAATACAAATATCTTGAAAACGGAGTGTCCTAGGCAAAAAATTACCGAAATTTTAACCCCCCTTTGCTACCCCCGTGATATCATGATCTTAACACACAAAATTAATTTGAACTAATTTGAGGTCCTTTTACTTTTTTTTCACCAATTTGACGTAGAATCGACTAACCATTTAATTGATTTAGCTTCATGTGTAGCGAAAAAATATATTGATACTCGACTGACATTTATTACGAAAAATAATACAAATCCAAAGTATTATATAAGAAAAACATATTCAAAACTAATCCATTTTAAAAAATAGTAAATATATTATATTTTTTTAAATACAGTCTTCTAAGTTTAATAATTTCCTGTTTTATTTCAAAATCAAACCCGTAATCTCTGTATTGCTAACAAATCGTTATAATACTAATAAGTCACACAATTATCGATATCGATACTTTTTCAATTACTTTTATGGAATCCCTAGAGAATGAGTTGTCATTTGGTTGTCAGTTCGTCAACCAATCACAGAGTCCGAAACGTACCTCTCCCCCCGCAGTATATTAGTGACTTTGATTTAGAACAAAAACGTGCCCATACTTTCTCCACTGGTTATTTTGCTCCATGAGTGGTTTAGACGTTTGCCTTGTGACCCGATGGTCATGGGTTCGATTTCAAAGCATACTTTGTAAAAGTTGTTTCCAGTTTTTCTATGACATTGCAGGCATGAATCACCACTGATTGTTTGATAAAAAAGTGATTCCGTACTTCGGAAGGCACGTAAAAGCTGGTGATCCCGGGCACCTAGTGGTGGTCGTCAGACTATGTCAGAGACCTTCGAGGCAGTTTAGAAACTCTTCGAGGTGTTTTGACTGACACATGACTGACACCAGTCAAAAGTAGTTTTGAGTTGTTTTGATCAATTAACAGTTTCGACTGTAACATACACACTTGGCAACGTTTTCTTTTTTTATATAAAACGTTGCCCCAAACTAGGAATTTGTCCTGTATCGTGGGTGCGTTTACAAACATTTAAACTCACATACACAAACACACCCTTTAGTTTAGAATCAATTGTTGCCTCCTGTACCTATTGATTTCGTTAACATGTCACGCCGGCAACGTTTAAATTAAAATTTTGGAACCCATGTAATCATAAATTAGGTGATATCTCAAAGTTGTAATAGTAACTTCATGAGAAATTCGCGTGTGAACTTTGCGAAGTAAATACATATTACTCGTATTGCTCGCGACTGTACTTGTTGGGTAGGTACACTGCTGCCTAACCCTTAAGGGGATTACAAGGCGCGTTATTATGATAAATGATAGCCTCCATGTTTTTATGCCCCGCTACGCTGAACGCCACACGTGCCGAGATGCTATACCCACTTACAAGTACTGCTACGGCTTCAAGCCATAACAGGACTGATATAATGTCACCTAATTTTCATATAATAGGTAACGTATACCCACCAAGATCAGTGGTGGCCCAGTGATGGCGGCCCCGATTTACGAACAGTAAGTCGTGGGTTCGAACCTAGGCAGGCACATTACTTTGTGTAATTTATTTCATCACCACTGCTTTCGAAACGGTGAAGAAAAACATCTTGAGGAAATCGGCATGTCTTAGGCCCATCCCGCTCCTAGTGAGGAGGCCTGAGATCCCTGCATTGGGGACATTATAGGCTGATGATGATGATGTACTCGTGTGATCACGTGCTTCCATGCACACGAGACACGAGGAGACTTAATGTATTTTCCACAGGAATGTGACCTAACAGGCTTTGCAATAAGGAGACTCGGACTCTTCCTGAGGCCGTCGGGGCTGTGGTTTGTCGAAAGGTTAACGCGGCTCCGACACAAGGGCGAAGAAGGAACATGGGTTTGGTTTTTAGTCAGTAGAAGTCTGACACTCCCCTTTGCTCTGCCCAAGAGCGGGTGGGGTTATTCGATGATTTTCCACCCACCAAAAAAAAAAAAGGCCTTTTTTCCTCCTTTCATATGCGGAATGTTTTTAGACCTAAAAATCCCACACTCCACTCAAAGACCGTTTTATCCCCATAGACCAGTCGACTTTTAAAGGTTTCACCGCGAGAACAAAAACAAATGGTAATGTGTGCCCACAAACATGACCTCATAATTATAAACGTCTCGATCCTCTAATTTACATATTGCTTGCTCACACTTCAAACAAAATTTCTCAGCAAAAATTCACGAAAAAAAAAAACATAATATCAAATATTATAGACCTCTCTCCCAAAAAAAAACTTTATTTCAAACCGTATAAAAATTCTCTTGAAGATTTTCCACGAGTTTTGTAAGCATAAATAACTCTTATAAATAAATATCAAGGGAAAAATTCAAGTTCAATGAAGCTTAAAAACATGGCTTTCGTTTCATAGCGCGATTTATTCCTGTTTTCCTCCTTTTGAGAGAGCCCTTAAAGTGTAAAGAACGATGAAGTAATACAAATTAAAACATTATGGAGGACGATATTGGTCGCCAATGTTGGTTGCCAGTATTTTTGGCCAATGTTGGCAGAATTTGGGTATATTTACATTGGCGTATTTACATTGGCAGTTTACTAGAACCTGACAACTGTAAACGGGTATAAGAGTAGAGAAAGACCAAAGAAACGATGGATGGACTGTGTGAAGGGCGATATGGCTGGAAAGAAGTTGACTACTGAGATGAATAATAGAGCAGATTACTCGATGAGTAATATAGAAGTATGGGAGAAGAAGACATGCTGTGCCGGTATAAAAGTGGAAAGTCTTTGGTCAACTGGACCCACTCGAACTGGACCCGCGGGATCCATAACCAAATCACATTTTAACTTAGTCGACGGGCTGCGGGTCCAGTTGACCAAAGACTCGGAAAGAAAACACGACTGTAAAATACAATTTCATAGTTAATTGTAACGACGAATTTTAACACTTTTGAATTTAGACTAGGTTTTACAGTGAGACCAAAAACGGCTCAGTCTCTTTTTCACCTACTCAAAAAACACTGTTTCATGTCTGCCCAATTCTAATATTTGCACAGCTAATCAATTCGCCACGTGACGGAAAATAGAACGGTCCAATAAAACGTGACGAGTCGGCCAACACGGTTTTATGAATTCGATTACATTGGATAACTTAATCCACACGGATTAAGTGTTCCCGTAACTAGTGATTTGTTGCTGATTGCCGAGTTTTTTTTAGAGAAACAGACTTTGGTATGCATTTTTAGGAGATCGTCTATCTATCTATAATCTATATCTATACTTCTATATTTAATATTATAAAGAGAAAAGATTTGTATTTTTCTGTTTTTTTTATATTTCTATGGTAATTTTGCATGTAACGAATAACAAGTGGACCGATTTGAAAAAATCGGTCCACTAGTAGTTGTTGGGTTGCTACACTATCCCTGGGTGAATTAGGCTACCTTTTATCCCTGTATTTCCACGGGAACGGGAACTACACGGCTGAAACCGCGTGACGTCCGCGTGTTAGTAATAATAGTACATTATGGTACAAGTGTGTAATGTTGGTGATTACCGCTGAGGCGCCATTGAGACCCGAGCCGTCAGGTGAGGGTCTTAAGAGAGCCGAGGACGGTAATCATCAATACACACGTGTATCATACGACGTTTTTCGACACACTTGTGAAGAAAATAATACTAAAAAGTAAGTGTTGCTATCTTATTTTTTAGATTTATCACAGACGAGGCGATAAAAAGAATGTCAGTTGGGCATAAGGCTAAAAAGTCCAAAATTTTCACGGCTCTTAACATAGAAAAATTTCTTAATGAAGCTCCGGACTGCAATTTTCTTGCAGCTAAAGTAAGTGGTACCTATGAATCTATGTTGTTAGTTATTAAAATTTGTGTGTAGACTGTTATGTATAAAGGTACTTACTGCTTACTACTAATTTTTGGAGGCGCAATGAATCCTAGTCTGGCTTAGCAATACTGTTTAAATATTTATTACGATATGTAAAAGATGCTGTAAATGTTAAATTATGCATATTAATTACTAGCTGACCCACGCAACTTCGTCTGCGTCACATAAATATAGCTTATAACCTTTCTCGATATATCGACTATCCGACATAAATTAAGCTATATCGTAACAAACAAAAAATCATATCTTTCTTCTTTATTATAATAGTTTAGATGGTTTAGATTAGCTTAGATTATATTAGAAAGTGTGAATTACTACAGGTATCTCTTACTGTTAAATAGGTACTTACATATACGATAACACTCTGTACTTGTAAACATTATGACGCAGTAAATATTTTGAATTTGAATTTCCCGGAAAGAATCTCCCTACATTGCGACGCTCGAATTATTTTGCCGCGCGGATATTTTTACATTGCGATATCTTCTAAGATATTTGTATAAACTGTTTAGAGTAAAGGGCACAAAAATATTCTATATTAAATTTTCCTTCTAACAAACACATTTATTTAGATATAGATTAATACCATATGGGTTAAATAAGCTTCGCAAAAAAAAATTATTTTTAACCTAACAGTTTAATAGTAATAAAAGGTTATAGTGAGTCAATTTTTGAAATTTTAAAGAGGAACAATTCCTTTATACATGATATTTGCGTAACTTAAACCGTTTTCGCAGCGCACGCAGCGGAAGCTCTCAAAAAGGAAATACCTTTTCCCGTTTTTGTAACATTTTTCATTTATGCTCCGCTCCTATTAGCCGTAGCGTGATGTTATATAGCCTTCCTCGATAAATGGACTATCCAACACAAAAATAATTTTAAAATTCCAACCAGCAGTTCCTGAGTTTACCGCGTTCAAACAAACAAACAAACTCTTCAGTTTTATAATATTAGTATAGATGTAATATTTTCATTAATTCCTAACACTATGCTCCACTAATTCCTATTAGTGGAGCATGTCGCAATAACGAGCTATTACAGCTAACAGTTAATAATATCGAAAAGCATTCAGATAAATTACTGTTAGTAAAATTGAATAATACGAAGACGAACCTTGACAAGTCTTTTGTCGTACGCGAAGAATATGTAACTATTGTAGAAAAATACCAAAATTTACGTCCAGCCAATATAAAAACCGACCGATTTTTCATACAATACCGTAATAATAAATGCTCAAGACAGCCTATGGGAGTAAATAAAATAGGTGCTATACCGCGAGAAATTGCCACTTTCTTAAATCTGGAAGAGCCTCAGCTAAACATGGGTCTCTGCTTTCGGAGAACTTCGGCAACGCTCTTGGCTGATTCCGGAGCCGATCTCACCACTTAAAAACGTCACGGCGGGTGGAAGTCCAATACGGTTGCAGAAGGCTATATTGAAGACTCAATAGAAAATAAGTCGAAAATCTGTAAGCGTATAGTGGAAACAATAAGTCTGAATTCGACCTCGGATCCTTGGTCTCACCCACGCCCATCCACTTCCAACGACGCACAGTGTACTTATACAGAAAGCCGATCAGAGTCACCAACGTCCACCGTAGTTCCTTCTCAATCCGCCAACAAAACAGAAACCTTAACCCCAGATAATCAAACTCAACTCAATGCAACTATAACGTTTTGCAAGCAGTTGATGAGCTACCTGGTTGGCGGTAACTTGGCTTGGTGGAGAGGGGTGAGGGGACTCACTAGTCAGCTTTCTAATAGTGCTCCAAGCTTTTTTACTATTATGAGTCATGTCGATATTAGTTACAGTGTTGATCCACCTCTCCTGCCTGTTTTCACCTAATTTTGATAGCAGCATTTCTCAAGCTAGCGTAGTTTCCTCTGAGAAAGGGTCAGTTTGATACAAACTCTCATATCGGCTCAGTAGTTCACGCGAATCTGTTGACAGTCCTGGAATGTAGGAAGTCCTGCAACCCCTTGGTATGTGTCTTCGAGAAGTAGTGGACACAATATCGACGAATTTGTCGTAATTTTGTGGGGTTGGCGCGACATTCAAGAGATTTTCATCAATCGAACGTGCGAAGGACTTCCAGTCGGCCTTTGTGTAAATAAAACGGCGCCTGAAGGGGAAACTAATAGGCTGAACTACGACTTTGATGCAGCACATTATTGGCCTGTGTTGGGTGCGAGGAATAGGTGGGCATACGGTTTTGGAGCACTGTGAGCTGATAGACGAACTAGCGAAGATAAGATCTGGGTTGTATCCGCGTTTCCAGCGGCCACTGTTAAATGAGGCCGGTTGTTTTGCGTCGTGAATTAGCGTCAAGTCATTAGTTTCAGCCCATTCTTCGACTGCATCTCCGCTAGCATCCGTGTCACTGTAGCCCCAGTTGGTGCTACGGCAGTTGAAGTCGCCGATTACAACTCTTATTGGTTGGTTGCTAAAGTTTTCTGGGGGAGTGAAATTAAATGTGGTACCAGGTGGCTTAAAGATGGAACTGATGGTGCAGTTGCCAACATCTAAGGTGATAATCTCTATACCATTCACGTTTGAGCACTTGGTAGATAGTATGCTTACGCCGGGAGCAGCAAACACTGCGTTACCGTGCTTTGGGTGACAGATCTCGGCGATAAGCGTAAGTCCATCGATGTGTGGCCGGCTTTGTGTTTCAGCTCGGTGGGTCTCTTGGACGCAAAGAATGTCGCAGTGAATTTGCGGTAGATATCAGACAGAATTTCCGATTTGTCTTGTGAGAACCCTTCGATGTTAACCGAGACTACGCACAAAGCCGGTTTTATAAGTGGACTTTGGATTGCCATCGTGGTGAAAGGATTAGCCAGTCAGCGTGGGGACTCGCTGACTGCCCAGGGTGCGCCGGACGTATAGTGTCTCAGTTGATACGTCGCTCGGGGAGGCTCCTTTCTTGCACCCTTTAAAAGTAATAAACTAATACAAAAATTATTGGATAATTCATCAGTCATTTAAAAAATTATTTAAAAAAAATAGTAGTTTGTACACCAAGTGCATAAAACGCACCATTTTGCGCGAGACGTTTATCCATCCGATGCAAGCTTGCGAGCGAGGATGGATATAAAGTAGAGAGCAAACTGGGTTTTATGGACGAGTTTTACACTCTACTTTTCACTTCGATTGCGAGGAAATGAAACAGCAACTTGTAAATATTGTAAAAATAATAATAAGGTGGCCCGCCAATTAACTTTTTTTTTCAGTAGGAAACTTGACATAACACCTGACCTAAGTCGTTACTCATACTGCTCAGTTATAAAAACATTTTGAGCAAGCCTATTGCCATCAACCAATGTACCTAATTAGGAGCAAGCCTATTGCCATCAACCAATGTACCTAATTAGGAGCAAGCCT